>OY728157.1:1391622275-1401622275 GCA_963277665.1 Viscum album | reverse complement strand
ATACTAGTTAGTACGGGACCACTTTGGTGGTTCCCTACTAAGTTTTTTACTCACACCCTACTTGAGTCTCCACTTCATATAGGTACTCGAGAAACTCTACACTTATTATAGGTATTGATAGGGCCAAGACCTAAATTTTAGTATGGTCAAGTACAATGGATCAAAAGACATCAGGAGTTTGGGATGAGGTATGGCTCAGTGTAGTCATAGATTCAACATATTTTATTCTTTTATTTTGGTTATATATATGATACTGACCTAATGGGTGGTTAGTTGTATGTGTTTGACCATGGTCATAATGCCCTTCTGTTTTATTTAATTTGTTATAGCATATCTTATTTCTATTTATTCCATTGTAGTGTATATTGTTTGGATTATTTATAGTGATATATTTTATTGTTTTAGACTCTAATATGGGGTGTATAACCTCCCTAAGATACCTCCTCTGACCCCTAATTCTTGTTAAAAACCTCTAGCATTTAGGGAGGTGCACCTGAGGTCACGTGGCACCACCACTTTGATTACTGTTCATAGTGAGTTGAGTTTGGATTTTATATTATCATTGTATCATGGTGTATAAACTTCGCCATTCTTTATTATTCACACACATGTTCATTATCACCAATACACCAAATTATTTCCTAGGGTAATTTTTATAAGCATAGGAATTATAATTTTTTGATCATTTTTTCCACTAAAAGGGTTTTTCCATTTAAGTAATATAATTATTTGTGTTGTCTTATCTTCCACCTCTTTTGAGTGATAAATTAAATGTTTAACCTTTGAATATTTATTCTTCAATTATTCTATTTTTTAATAATTTTTTTAATCTTTTTAATTAAATAAAAAAGGATTTTTGGTGGTGATTGTGAGCTAGAATAAATTTTATAATTGTTCATCATATGTTCACACTTTCATTGTACTATAAATCCTCATGTCATGTTGATTGATTTTGACGGATTTATCAATTATTTAAGATATTTTATTCAATATCTTTGGGTACTCTAGTCTTTAACATGTAATAAAAAATTTCAATGTAAAATTATAATGGAAACTAAGTGTAAAAATTTTGACTATAAGTTTAAAATATAAAATAAAAAAAACTAAAAATTTGAAATGTTACTTCGATGTAGACATCCCATATATAAATTCAAAGTTTCATATTACAATGAAAAAATATACTGTATACTTTCACCAAAAATTCTTAATGAAAAATTGGCTTGAAATTATATTTTTAAAATGAAAAATTATAATGGATTTCTCCTATAAAATGTTAGTATGTATTTTCACTGTAAAATTTAAATATAATTTTACAATGTGAATTTTTACTATAAATTAAAATATTAATTTCAAAATATCAAATTCCACTGAAAAAACTAAATTATAGATTAACAGTGTTAGTTTAAAATAAGTATTCTAGGTATAAATTTAGAGTAATAATTTATCATTAAAACTTATAATAAAAATTTTCACTGTAAATTTACAAAGAAAAATTCATGTGAAATTTCGACTAGAATTCAACAAATTAAAAAGAAAAACTAAAATTAAAGTTTCAATTCAAAATTTTGAATTATTTCATGAAACATTATTTATTTCTCTCTTGAATAATTTTATAATAAGTAAATATTTTTATTGAACTCAATGGACCATACTTCATATCTCAATATAAATTAAAATTTGGGAGTTATTATTAATAAAAATAAGATCAAAAAAATTCTTTTCCATTTATCATAAACCTCTGCACCGAGAAAGAGTTCATGTTATGTTGTGGATATTTATCATATCACCTAAAGTGTCTCATCCATTACATTCATTAATGTAAGTTAATATATCAACTTAATTTTCCACATGAATATGAAGAACCATGGAAAACACTTATACATGTCGATGTCCAATAATCATGAATCAAATTTTTCACATTATGCTAAAAATATTATTCTCATTCATCGATTAGAAAAAATCAATCAAGTGTGGTTCCCATTTGATGGAAAATTATATATCATTAATTTACTATCTTATTATCCTGTAGAAAAATTAGGAAAATCCACACACTCGACATGTAACAATTAAGAGTTAAACTTAAAATGTTACATAATTTTTTTACTTATTTGAATTAATATCCTCTCAGGTTCTGACATAAAACTTACCATCCAATTGAAATTTTTGGATAAAAATTCTCCCCATTTAAGTATCCCTATTTCCCAGAATATGTATATTTTATATATATTTTTTTAACAAAAATGGTTTAAATATATATATATATATAATATATTTAAAACCCTAATATTTTAAAATATATTTCACTTTAAATAAGTTAAAAGTGTTTGATAGCTTTCTTGACAAACAACACTAAGCTTAAAACAAACCAAGAAATATTATAACCTAAGAATTAAATTGATAGGTATGGATAAGATTAACCAAATTATTAAATATATATAGAATTTCCTTATATAATTCAAATTTATTTACTAATACATAAAAAAATAAGTAATCATTTTTTAGTAAAATTATTTTATGCTTCAAAAAAATATTTTTTCTAAAAATATGGGTTTTATTATATTTTGTATGAAAACATTATAATAAATTTATATCATTTGTATAAATTTTATTTAAGAAAAATAATATCATGTTTTAAATAATCATGTCAATATTATCTTAGGGTGAATATTTGGGATTATTTTGAAAAAAAATTAATAGAATAGTAAAAAATACTCATTTTTGTAGAATTTTTATTTTTTCATTAAAAAGGTAAATTAAAAGTATAATTATATTTTGAATTTTATCTTAAAGTAACATAATACTCTATTAATTATGAATAATTTAATTAATTATATATAAATCAATATTATACTTTATTTTGGTATAGGTTTATTTTGGGGCATAAAAACACATTTTTCTAAAAACTATTTTTTATTGCATTTTATGCATTTATATTAAAATATATTTAGAAAATAAATATTTAAAAATTAATTATATATTTAGAATCAAAAGGTTAAAATTTAATAAATTTTTCCCTTTTATTTATGGTTATTATGAATAGTAATCATGGAAAATATTTGTCACTCTTATAAGGGTAAAACGGATAAATTGGGGTTAAAAATATGAGATAAGGTATCAAAAATCAACCCAAAAGTTGACTTTATTTAATTTTATGGGATTAATTCGACCATATGCATCCTATATTAGAATATGTTAAATTTCAGTTTCATTTTCATTTGATAATTACATTTATATTATTTTAGGTAAAGAATAAATATAAAATGTCACTCTCTTCATTTTAATATCTATAATATTTTTTTATTTAGGATAAAAAGAGGTTAAGATAATTTATAAATGTTTATTTTTAATACTAATGAATATTTTTTATTAAATAGATTAATTTTTATTTTATAGTGATGATATAATTTCCTTACATGCTCACACAATGTTGACTCATTTTTTGGGAGAGCATTAGAAAAAATTAAGGTAAATGGTTTTAAAAACAATAAAATTTAAAATTTATGATAAATTGGTATATTACATGAATTTAATATGTAGTTATAAAATATAAATTATGATTAATTTTTTTATATTTGAATTCCATTTTTTTACTTGAAGTCTTTGAAGTCAAATTAAATGAATAGTCCCAAAAAATGACTTTAATGATATTTTATGTTAACTAGATTTTTTTAAAATGATTTAAAATTAATAAAAAAATTGAAATGGGACAATTGTGATGGGAAACGGTCTAAAATTTCATCTATGGATCATTTGTGAGCCACTTGTTACCTTAGATGTAAATTTGAGACCCCTAAAGGCTAAAAAAAGTGTTATCACGATTAAGGTTAAAAAGCGTTAACGGATGGGTTAAATAAAAATATAAGGTTTACAAATGAAACTTAAACATGTCTAAATTTTATTTTATAAATTTATTTATAACCTATATTTTATTATATTAAAAACTATTTCCATTCAGTGGAACTTTAAATGATTATGATATATATTATATTTAAATCCTTTAAGTAATTCCAAGTGTGTCCTTTCCATCACTTATAAAAGGGAACCTCCTCTCCCTTATTAAAAAACTTTGAGAAATATATCTCATCTAATACCTAATGAAACACCTTGTTATATTCCTTTGATTCATCCTATATCCCTTTTTATCCTTCTAAGACTAATATTACAAGTCTTAAGGTGTAAGCCAAAGGAGGTCACTCAAAGAAGTGGTATAAATTTTAACTATACTCTTTCAATTTTATGTATTCTTACATCTATTATAAACCTATTATATCCATAATAAAATTATTAATCTAGTATAATCAATATAATTATATGTTATTATGATTATTTAACAACAATTTTCCACCTATTCTCCACCAAATGGGAAATAAAAGTATTGCCCATGCTTACGTGTATACTACCACCTCCACGTGGTGATATGATTCATTTTTCATCACAAAATTTAATGGTTGGTTATTATTATGGATTTAATTTTATATATTATATTTATAAAATATTTATTCCTATATAATTATAACATCTTATCTACCTTCTTACCATCACATTCATTGGAAAATGACAATGTTGCTCGTGCGTACGTGTGGACTACCACCTTTATGAAGCAATGTGACTCATTTTTCATTCCCACTTTACAAAGATGGTAATAATAATCAATTTAATGAATACATATAATATTTATGATATAATAATGATTTTATAAATTTTAATTATTATTTACCTTTCTTTTTTTCAACCATCGAAAATTGGAAACATCACTCATGTGTACGTACGAACAGTCATCTCCATGAAGTGATGTAATTCATTTTGTATCACTTCCTTATATGAATGGTTATAAAATTATATATAATGATTAAATATTATAATTATTATATGATTAATATTATGAATATTATTCAACCAAGATCAAAGTGTAAGTACCATAATTTTTTAACTAAAACATATATGAAAAATGAAATAGTTATCACTCGGAAATAAGGATTTTAAGAAATAATTATAAAAAAAATGTTGAAATGTTATAAGTGGATAATATATGATATTATAATTGTTTAAATGGATATTTTATAGAATTATAATAATTAAAAATTTATTATGTGGGAGGTTATATTGATTACAAATCAAGTCAAACGTAAGGTAAGGGTTCTTCATCTCAATATTATTTCATTGAGACATGTTTGATGTAATACACTTATATTATTTTAGGAGGTGTATATACTAACTATTTGATATTTTGTACCATGAATATCCTTATTTTCATGGTATTTAAAGTTTCATTTTAATTTTTTTATTTCATAAATATTTTGATTCAAAAGTTACCAAAGTGGTAAGAGTTTTATGTTATAATCTATCTTTTACTAGGATTTTTTTTTTGATTAATTTTATGATGATAAAAATCAAAAAAAATCCATTAATTTTATTCTCTCTAATTACACAAATGTATAAAAGAATGTTTTTAAGGAAAACAAAATCTATTTTTCTATTCAATCGGGAATCTTTTATTTCATGCCCATATTTTCTCTAAATTATTTTCAAGAATGTTTTTACTATTCTCTAATGATTTATTAAAATCATTTTTACCCATGTTTTACTTTCTATAATAAGTTTTAAAAAGAAACTTATTGTAATTTTTTGAATGAGCTACTTTTTACCAAAGGTGTGAAAAAAACTTGTTTTAACGAACAACACATCAATGAATTTTCCCACCATCATGAATACTTTTAAATTGAAGATTATTTTACAATATTTCATATTTATTTTCTATAGAAAGGTTTTCCTTAATATTTTAAAAAAAAATAGATTTTAAATAAGTGGTTTCAAAATAAAAAGGAGATATTCCTCAAGAAATATTATAATGATATTTTAAATTCATTATTCATCTATGATAGCATCCTTTGTTGTCAATTATGATTCACTAGGGATATGATCCTATGATATTATCTTTATTCATTATTTGTATGTTTTATTATTATTATTATTAAATATTAATGAAACAATTTTTATTTTATATGGATTAATTTATGAAGAAATGATAAATGTTTTCATGATCTTATGGTATACATATGAATTGATTATGATTATGTTATAGGTGTGTATGTCATATCCCTCTAATTAATTAGGTAAATATTAATATTTTATGAGCTCAAAGAGTACACAGCAGGTTATCCCAAGCCCAAAATAAGGGAGAGGTTATCGCAATCCCAAAGTAGGTACACAGGTGGTAAGCCCAATCCTAATTTGTGATAAATGTCTTGATGGGTATCCTTGACATAAGATTTCTATGATTGTGATTATGAAACACTTTATTATACATTATCTTATTCCAATATTATTCTCTCATGCCTCATCTTATTTGATTTATTTATTATTTAGGTATTTTTAACTACCAAGTTATATACCATGACTCATGATTATGATCTATGAATTATTGGGTATGATTTTCAAATGTTAATATCATGTTATCATTCCATTATTCTCATGTTATGATTAAAAATGATCATTTAATGATATATACCTTGTTTAAACTTGTAGAGAATTTTATATACTTTTTATCATGTTTATTTTTTTCTAGAATATAAAGAATGGTTTTAAGTATGATATGTATAAGAAGGGTGATAGTTATGAAAACTTACTGGGAGATGATGTATATCTTTTATGTACTAGTTTTTTATGTATCCAAGTTTCGAAAGACCCTAAACCATTATGGTTATAGTGAAAATCATAATGATATGTAATGAATATTCATCTAACAATATGTAATATTTATGTATGTAATGTTTAAATTTCCTAAATATAAATATACTATAAATATTTTTTAAATATAAAAAAAAATATTTTCCAAAAAATATATATACATGTGTGTACGTGTGCATTTGTGGATTTATTTATTTGTATAATAATAAAATATTCCTAAAAGCTTCATAATCATATATAATTTTTAAATATAAAAATATGATTATTCAATTTAATAAAATATAAAAAAAAATATTATTATACATAATAAATATAAAAAGTTTTTAATAAAATTATTATATAAATTTATTAATTTATTTATTATTGATATAAAAAATTCCATTATTAAATAAAATAAAATAAAAAAACATTATTGGCAATTTTGTTGTTTCATAAAAAATATACTATGTAAATTTACATTGGAAATTAAAACTGTAAAATTTTCATTGGAAATAATTAGTATAAATTTGGACTGAACATTTACAGAATGTATACATACATAAATAGAAATTTATAATTGAAAATTTTGAAATTAAAATAGAAAATTTCAGTTGGTATTTTCAAATAAAATTCATGGTTAAAATTTCTAGTTGTCAATAAGAATTTATAGTCAATGAATAATTTTTAATAAATAATATTTAAATTAAAATAGAAGTTTTTGATGAAAAATATTGATAAACTTTTCTAATTAATAGTGAAATTATCTACTTGAAACATAATTTCCATTAAAAAATTATAAAATTCCCATGTAAATTTTCAATTAAAATGAATATAGAAAATTTTCCAATTATTGGTGTGTGTTCACCTCCTTTCTCAGCTTCTTCATTATCCCTTCCCATCTTGTTTGGTGATACTCAGAGTCACTACTTATTCAAGGGCCTCATCCACTAC
The DNA here is from genome assembly GCA_963277665.1 of Viscum album. Lineage (NCBI taxonomy): Eukaryota > Viridiplantae > Streptophyta > Magnoliopsida > Santalales > Viscaceae > Viscum > Viscum album. The sequence goes on along the minus strand of OY728157.1, from coordinate 1,401,614,658 downwards.
GACCATCACTCTTATTGTTTTAATAATCATGAATAAACCCCATCTTGGTTTAACTCTATGAGACTCTAGTGGTTTGGGACTGTTGATGGCGTCATTTGGTGAGGTTTTGTCTGATTTCTTGGCTGGATTTTTGGTTTTGTCTTCGTTATTACTTTCCTTTTGGTTGGTGTTTTTTGTGACTTCCTCTTCCTCTAACTTCCTAGATTCATGTTTTTCATCCTCCTTTTTGATGGATCTCTTGTCTCTAGGCACTGTTCTTCAATCATTTCTTCTCTGATCTTATTTTTTTCTTTACAGTTTCAAGATTTCCATTTCATTTTTGAATTCTTTTTTGTGGTTTGTTTCCATCCTCTAAATATCGATTTAGACCCTTTTTGTGTTGATGAATCTTTTTGTTTCACTAATTTTTTTCTCAGTGTTTCATCCTATTCCACGATGGGTTTTGTTATTTTAATATTTGATTAAAGTGGGTTCAAGCAGTGTTGTGGTCTTGGATTCTATGATGAAGGTTCGATGTTGGGGTTTTATGGAAGGGTTTGATGGTCCTGGAAAGGTTGTGGCCCGATGATGAGGATCTTTCTGCCCAAAATTTACCCTGGTTTCCTACTCCAACTCTCCTCTCCAGGTTGTTCTAGTGTGGTGGTTGTCATGGAGGCTTTGGGATATATAGTTTGTGTAGTCAAGGAGTCATAACCTAAGGTGTCTTATCTCCTTCCTCTGGGTTTTGGATGATGGTGTGCATGGTGTTTTCTCTAGTATGATGACTTCACAAGCCAGATGGTGGATCTATTTCATGATATATTGATGTTTTTTTTTTTTGTTCTCTATTCACAATTAACATTACAGCAGGTTTCTCTCATCGGTTTTGTTGGAGATGTTGACAGTGATGTAGTGTCGGTTTCTTAGTGAAGTCATTATGTGGTTTGTAAGTGGATGTATCTTAGCGGGCCATCATTTATTTCATTTGAATTTCAAATTTTGATATGTTTATATATGGAAGATCATAGGCTGTGGTTGTAATTTAGAATTTCGTACTGTGATTTCTTGTCATTTTTGAATTTTTTATTCCTAGAATTCTAGTTTGATTCAGTCTATTTTGTGTTTTGTAACAGTTCCCATTCATCCTCAAAGTGTGTTTTATTAAAAATTAAAAAAAATATTTGGAGGACTAGTGTAAATTTTACAAGAAATTTAATTTCCAACGAAAATTTTCAAAATTTCAATGGTAAATTCCAATGGAAATTTCCAAAGAAAATTCATAATAAATTTATATTGAAAATTAATATTAAAAATTATGTGTGTGTGCGTGTTTATTTAAATTCATTAATATATGCACATATTAATACATCATTTTAAATATTCTTAATTATGTGATTATGTGTGTGTGTGTTTATATAATTTTATATTTAGTTACATTCATATATATACATAGACACTAATATAAATACATAATGTAATCTTACACCATAAATTTATAGTAAAAATTTATAATGGAAATTTCTAGTTTATAGTGAAAATATTCACTCAAAATTATTATATTATGAATTTTCCTCCCTTCTTGGCCATTCACCTTGTGTTTTTAGGTATTTTAGATACTGGGAGGGGGTTTGAGTAATTAAAGGTAGAGTTTGAGCTGAATTTTTAGCTAGAGGACAGTTCAATGATGTGGTGGTTAGTACTGCATTGGGAGGGTGATTAGGGATATGTTTTGAATGTTCTGATTATAGAATAGGGACTAAGGGGTCAAATACAATGGATTTATGATCTCAAGGACCCTTTTGGTGTAACCCTTTGGATATATTATGTTCGTGGTTGAGGAATGGTCGGGGTGAAAGGAAGATTGTGGGTTGCAATATAGTACTACTCGCAACAACATGGAGGCTAGGAGAGTGGTTTTTAATCCCTTATATTTAAGTCACCATTGATACATGGTCCCTTTAGCTATATTTTTTATCTCATAGTGTTTGACTTTAGTGGTTCTATTAATTTGGGAGTTATTACTCCACAGAGCTCAGGTTGTGTCATAGTGGGGTTAAAAGTTTGAAGGCTACGGCCTTGAGAGGAGTATTTCATTATGGTAATTCCTTATTTTTATAGGATATAAGGAAGATATAAAGTGTGATTAATGTGATTATTTGTACCAAGTATTTTTTCATCATAGTACATCAAGTTGCACCATGATGGAAAAAACTAGACATTACGTCATGGTCTTGGAGGTTGTTCCATGAGATTTTGTTTTATAGATTGGGTATAAATTTGGGTGGTCCCCCAAATTCTATTCATTCTTATTTATTTCCCTTTAATCTTGGGTGATTTTAGGATGATTTTAGGACACCTTATATTCCCTCTTCCTTGGTTTGTATCTTCTACTTTGAGAGATTTATTACCAGTGATCTAAGGTGAGTTTCCCCCTTTTTTCTTCTTGATTTCTCCCTATTATTTCCTTATTAATTATAAGTGGTAGTGATAATTTGAACTAGTGGATGTTAAGGATTTTTTTTATGAGTAATTATTGTGGAATAATTTGATCGAGCATTCTCTTGTGTGGTTTTGGTCATATAATAATCTCTTTCTTGCCTTGTCTTGTGTAGTAGATTTTGAAGCACCCGTTGAGGTTAGGGATTCGAGAACTCTCTTTCTTCTATGTGAATTATGGGATTAGCGTGATTTTCATTTCTTTGGGTGAGTATTATGTATTTTCCTAATAAATATATTAAATCATACCTAATGAAATTGTTGATAAATGGGTGAATCATAGGTGTTTACTTATTTTCATGATATTACTTAGGATATTTATGAATTCTCACTATTGTTTGTAAAAATCATTGTTTTCATTAATACTTGTGTATTTATGTTATGATTTTTTTATTGGACTCACCTCTCATAAAATTATAATCACTTAAATATGTAAATTGAACTGGTTGTGTAGGTAATTTGATAATAGACGGGTGTTTCTTACAAAGAAAATGAGTTTTCAATAGTAGTTGTTGCTAAAGTTGGTTAGTATTTCTTATTGTGATTGTGTGGTCATTTTTGGAAATTTTTTATGGATATGTTTTTGTATTTAATATGGGGATCATCATGGCGTTGTTTTTATGGCATGTGTCAGGCATCATGGTTGTGTTAGTTAGCATGTGTTGGGCAGTAGGGTGGTGTGGGTTGGCTTGTGTTGGGTAGTAGGTTTGTGTTGGTTGGAATGTGTTAGGCAGTGGGTCTATGTGGGTTGGCTTGTGTTTTGAATCAGGGATGTTTCGGTTAGTATGTTTTTGGAAGCAAGGTTGTATAGATTTTCTTGTATTGGGTAGCGGGGCTACATTGGTTGGCATGTATTGGGCAGCAGATCTGGGTAAAATGGATTGTGTTGGGAAGAGGGACTATGACTGGAGTGTATTATAATGGATGTGGTTGTTATTGGTCATGATGAATGTGGGGATTTTTTTAGTGTCTTGGTAGTAACAGTATATAATTGGTAATGATAAACTTGGTAACTAGTATGGCTATAATTAATATGGGTATTGGCTAGAAATGGTTTTTCATTAAATATAGAACTGAATGGATTAATGAAAATGAATTGGTCGATAATTAGTAAAACTATAAATGCATTAATGGAATAATTAAATAGGATCTTTTGAATGTTTATTGTGGTTGTGTTGTGTGGAATAGTGGTATGGTTAAAGGCATTATAATTGGAAGTGGTGGTGGTGTGTGGTTATGGTAGTGTAGTAATGGTTGTGGGTTATGATGGAGTTGTATTAGTGTGGACCCTCTAGGTTAGGATTCTATGTGTCATATATATATGTATGATTTATTCTTTGTTATTTCTTTACACACCCCACCTGAGTTGGATAACCTTATCAATGCCCAATTTTTTTGGGTTTGGGGTGTTTTATCCAACATCTGGGATGGTGAGGATGGATAGTCAGTTACACACTTTTCCCCACTCTCTCTACCAGGTGTGGTATAGTGGATCATATTTATGGATGATGTGTAGATATGGAGGGGGTATTTAATGGTAGTATTAGGGAATAAAGTTAATTTCATTCATGTTTATAATTCTCTATTGTATTATACATGGGATAATTAGGATCATGTGGTTATGGCATGTGGTATGGTTGTGGTTATGGATTGGATAGACTAATGCCAACATAGGATAGTGGGTATTATATGGGTTGGGGTAGGTGGGGTTACAACTGGACCCACATAAATGTTGGAGGGAGTGAGCACAAGATGTTTGAAATTGGGGTTTGAGAGCAGAAAATCAATGGGTAAGTGGTTATAGGTCACCTATTTTTATATATTTGGGATATTATGTAATTACACTTACATGTGATACATGGTGATGAATACTTGGTGAGTATGGGTGGTGGTTGACTTTATAGGTGTTGGTTGGTACTACTATTTGTTAAATGGGTCATTGTTATGCTTCATCCACATTTTCATGAGAGGTATTGAGTATGATACTACTGAGTATACCTATTATGCTCATCCCTATATATAAAAACTTTTTTTCAGGTTTTTAAAGTGATTTTAGTGACTGAGTTGGACAATACAAGCTTAGAGATGGTTATTGGCTATAGAGTCACTACCAAGGACTTTATTAGTATTTTATCTTAGGATTTAATTTTTTTTCAACATATTCATTCATTATGGGATCATTTTGGATTGTGTTTTATTTATATGATGGTGTTGATTGGTGGTTTTGTTATGTATTTATGGAATATTTGATGGTAATGTTGCATATATACATGTTTTATACCCTTGGTGTTAGTCACCAACTCAAGTCCTATTGGAAATAGGATTCAGGGGCTACTCTCATCTTCACATTAGGCCTATGAGGGGTTCGCAATGGGGGTGGGTCCTGAAAAAGTTATATTGTAACAACCAAAGTTTTTTTCTCCTTAAATAAATATTATATTCAATAACATACCTTAAATTCTACACCAAAAATAAATAAACTAAAATATATTATAATAAAATTATTAATAAATATATAATACACACTAGGATAGTAAACCATTAAAATCTATTTCCTTTATAAGATAAATAATTAATATGATTTAATATTAAAAAAATTATTTTCAATAAAAGTCATTTTATTTATATTTTATTTCCTTTAAATAACATAATTTAAAAATTTATAAAATAAATTTTATGAAATTAAATTCATTTTTTAATTCCTCTCATAAAAATTTACTTAGTATAATTTTTTGAATTTTTTCTGAAAATTTATTTTTAGTCGAAAAATATGTTTTTTATGCAAATTATAATTTTTATTATTTTTTAATTATGTAATCACATTATAGAAGTTTATAAAACCTTTTAAGTAATAAAATATGTATTTAAGGAATAAAATTATGCATTTTAATATATTTTTTAGCTTAAAATTTCTATGTCCAATATTTTTAGAACTTAATTAAACTGTTAGTTTAATAAAAATTATTTTAGGTATTTTCATTGAATGAAGTATTTTCATGGAGAGATTACATTTTTGATTTCATTTAAATCCTCATAACATTCATGTGATTTATAATAAATCAATTTATGTTAATAAAATCAATAATAATAATAATAATTTTATCTTATATATAAATTTAAAGATGAAAAACTTAATTTTTTCTAAAAATTGTTTTTACACAATTAAGTTTGTTTATTTTAAAATTAACTTTTAAAAAAATTAATAATTTGATTTGATAAAATGATTTTAAATTTTGATATCTTAATTTTCAAATTATTTAATAAGGTCATTTTTAATTTTGGTCATCAAAATTAATTACTAAGGTTGAAAAATATTTACCCTAGTAAAAAATAAAAATGGTAAAATGTCTTAACTAAGGGTAAAGGGACAAAAAATATTATAAAATATTTTAAAATGGATTTTTGAGGTTGGTTTTGATCCAAACCCACTTTACACTAAAATTTGGTCTATTTTTTATCCATTTTCCCTGGAATAGCATCATGGAATTATTGAAAAAAGATGAGTGTTTCCAAAAGTGCCCTTTTCTTCTCTTATAAAAGGATACCACTTCCACCCTTAAAAGTTAAACTTAAACTTTGAATTAATCCTTAAAAATATGATATTTCTATCACACTATAACCCACTCCAACCTCTTAAGTACTTTTTTCGCACTAATTTATCCCAATGCCTTTAATTATAAATAGTAATCCAAGGAAAGATTAAATCTTCAACGTAAGTATTATCTCCTTATTAAATTTTTCTTCTTAATATTACTCTTCTAAATATAATATCACTATAATAATATTATTAATTAAGTATCATTAGTATAGTAATATTTTTTATATTAATGCTAAACCCCTTATTTATTCATTTCCATCTACTTATAAAAATAAAGGAGCATCAATCGTCAAAGTGCGCATACTTTTTCATGCACAAAGAATCATTTTTTTCTTCTTCTAGTTTTTCATTATTTCTCAAAAAATATTCAAATATATTTCACCATCATAAAAACATAAAAATTATATCATTGGTATTATTTTATAATAATATCTATATCTGTTCTAAAGTAAGCTTTTTTTAGCCTACGTGTCAACACATGAGGAATTCACATCTCACTTGTGGTTTACCTCCCTCAAATCATCCTCCAAACTCCTCGAGCCTCTACCCCCTACCTGCCTGCGTATCCTCTCCTCGGCATCTAGGGTTTGAGCATTACTATCTCCCTTCGAAGTCGATCCTCCTCATCTCAGACTCTTCCTGAACCCTATCACCAACAGTCATCAGTTCCTCTAGATCTCGACTGTTCTCTCAAGCAGTGACTTCGACTTAGGTTCATTGGGATTCGGCTCCTATTTCCGGATCTCTAATGCCTCAAATGTTTCCACAGCCGGCTAATCCTCCTATGGATCTTCCACAACCGGGTCCTCTGCTCCACCTTCGGTAACCGCCACAAACAGTATGATGTGACTAATCATAGGTATAAACCTATGTAAATTTTTTGGTTTTCAAAGAACATCTAAATTCCTCCTTCTGTACTCTGCTCCGTCGACATATTTCGTATTCCGATTTTGGTTACCTCATCAAATTTATAGGGTTTCAAGTTTATTTTTGTATATCCATCTCCACTACTGATCAATTCATCATCCCCATACTGCTTTGTTTCCTCCATGTATTATACCTAATTCGGATAGTAAAAATTGAAACCTCTATATCAGGTATGTTTTCGTGATGTCGTTGACGTATTAAGCCTACTGACCTCTTTGATTTAATTGTAGTTAAACACAATTCAGTGATGAATTAATACTATACATTTTAACACAAACATTATGCTCCATATATCTATTTAAATTATTCTCCAAACATGGTGGCCCATGGCTCCATTTGATTTATACTTGTATGATCATTATTTTTTCACTTCCATCACTTTTTTTCAATCAAATGATTACCGTATTCAATTATTTTATCATCGCAGTTCATTGAATCTACAATGTTTTTGTTAATTCAGGTGAATAGGAAACATTGGTTCATTTCTGTAGTCATTTTTCAATGATGGGATTTCAGTATACAGAAGGGAACATTTTATTTCTCCTACAGCTTTATTTATTTTTGAAACCCTGTTTTTTTCGCAACAGTCTCCAATTACTCTTGCCTAACCTTTGTGAAATATTATTTATTTATGAAGCCCTATTTTCTTTTAGGAAACAACATATGACCAGTATCTAATATTTAGGCCTGGTCACTGCTCATAATTTGGTAGGCTCCTGAAACTTTGTTTTAAATTATATATATTATGGAAATACATAATTCTTGATTCAGTACTTACTTATTTTTATTTTCTCTACTTTAATGACTGTTACAAATTCTATGTAATTAGTTATTTATTGTACTTTAAATTTTTACTTTCCTTCGCATCACTAAAACTAAGACATTAAATTTCTTTGTATGAAAATGAGGATGCCAGTGCATTAATGATATGTGTATATTCATCTATTGACCAGCTGAAATTCATTCTCCTACAAAAGTAACGGTAAGCCTGACAAATTACTTTTCTCCTTTATCCTACATTATCCACTATAATCTATACTAATATGAATGGACAATTTACTCAGGCTGTCCTTGGTTCAACAACTGCAGTCCCTTCTGTAAGGTATGTTATCTAAGTCCATTAGGATATCTATCCATTCAATACTACAATATATTGTTTGAAGGTTTACATAAGTTTACTAAAGTATCATAGTACTTAATCCTATTTCAATACTATGAAGTCTTATTTTTTGATGGCATATATGGTCTTATATTCATAGTATGTGACTAAAATTGTACAGCCAACCATAGCACTTACTACAAGAAAAATTTAAGTATTAATTGACTGCATCATTTACATGATCTATGTTATTCTCACAATACAGCAACTAAGTATACATGTTAATTATTATCAGCCATTTTTTTTTATGAATCGTTACTATAATGGTTTACATTATATTCCTCACAGTATATATCTGTAACTGGTAACTTTTGGTTATACAACCCTACCACTAACTATTATAATTCAAAGAATTATTTGTGTTTATATTATACCTTAATTGTAATTAGATCACAACACGACATAGTATGGTTATATGTTTCTTCAGCATATCATTTGAAGTTTTACATAAGTTTACTAAACAGTCATAGTACTTTATCATATTCCAGTAGTCGGAGTCTTTTTTTTAGATAACAACTATTGTCTTATGATAATAGAATGTGACTATAACCGTATAGCCATTCATAGCACTGACTGTACAGGCACAATCTAAGTATTACTTGACTGAAGCATTTCCATTGTCTACACTATTCTTACAGTACACCCACTAACTACACATATTATATCTGATCGGCTATATTTCTTCGACAAATCATTACTATCATGGTTTACATTATATTTATCACATTTGATAATTGTAACTTGTACAAATTAGTCATACAACCCTATCACATAGTAAATGTGCATTCCATGAATTATTTGTTTTCATATTATACCTTATCTATAATTCGATCACAACACTTTATAACATGGTTATGCGGTTCTGTTCAGTTTCTTAACAGTCAAATAAATATATACACCGAACAAATATGCACTCCCCGTCAAGATATAGAGACGCACAACTTCAAAGAAGATTATTATAGAAACAACGTCAATCAGGTTTTCTTCTAAATATTGTCCACTCCTAAACAGTTTCATAATTTAAGAATCAGCAGCTTACATGTTTACTATATTACCAAATCCACAGGTAGAATGTCCACTAAAAACATTATTGCACTTGAACCTATGACGCCATCAGGGAGGAGACAAACACAAAGGGGTATGTCTTCGTTACCCATTACTTTTTCTACTATGAGCAATATTTCCAAACGTTATATTCAAACTCTTTAAAACAGTATAATATTTTCTAACAATATTTACTATAACAGTAATGACATTTTTACATTAATATTTCCTATAGGAAATTGTTTTACACTAGAAATGGTCACACCAGCTACTGTCACTGAATTACGTCGTTGCATTCCATTATCATCTATATCCATCAACGGTTAGTTCTATTTATTGTATCCTAGTTAATTATTTTGATTATTATCTGAAAAAATACTAACCATGTATTCCTATAATTTTGTTTATCTCTGTTCCACAGTCCCTCAAGAGTATTCAGAGATATCAATGATATACGGTGGGTCAAAGAACAAAAAAAATGACTAAACACCACAATACGACATGGGCTTTCTTTCTGTAAACATTTTCACATTTAAAATTCTGTTACCTTTATTGTGAATACTATACATTACAATTTCACAACTTACAGTCCTAATATCACTCTTAAAAGGTACGTATTAAAATTATTGTACTATTACAGAGTCAACTGATGCATCCTTATCATAGTAAGCACCAAACAACCCACTACGTGAAGTCTTCTATGTAGTAAAATATTGACTCTTATGCATACTACTACTTTATCAAACAATTCTAATTATACTGCAACTGGAAACTACATAATTTTTTCATCCACAGGTATGTTTTACATTCCAACTATCATCTCACATTTATTATGTATAAATCCCTTCATATATAAGCACTTTTTAATATCATCTAACATTTTCACCTATCGTGTTTTCCAAAGGAGATATTACCAACCATGTTAGTTCCATAGAAACAACTGATGAACAACTTTCAATGAGAGGTACATACAGGGATACTAATCCTTCAACGACCTCTAAGATATATCCTACATTCAACTTTGGAGGTATGTCAACTTAGACATTCTATTACAAACATTACACTTTTTAACTCTCTTCATTATATTACTAAATATTCATCAACAACAAATAACTTGAGGATTAATGTTGCAGATATGTCATTTCAACTTCAAACTGCTGAACAAACAGGTTATTTACATTTACTAAACATATTTATTACTACACAGATTGTGTGTGTAATATAAAGTTAAACATACTCTATATTAATGATTTCATAGAATATATTCCAATCCTTTTCTCTTCAAAATATTCCGACTGTGGAGACCCTTCTAACATATGTGAGCACTGCAGTTCTACCTTCTGGTATGAATAGAGGAATAAAAAATATATCCAGAGACATGTCCCCCATTACTCAATATGTTTCTCAATGGGAAAAATTGCTTTACAGCCTTTTCCTGCATGTCCTGAATACCTTAGAACTTTTCTATTCAGTAAAAACTTTCCAAATTCTAAATCATTCCAAGAACACATTCACATTTACAACTCTATGTTTTCATTCACATCATTATGAGGAAAAGTAGACAAATTTGCGAACTGTGGTGGGTCTTCAAATCTTTTTAGATTAAATGGAAAAACTACCATCGCATTGGTAGTTTATGTCCTTCTGATGGAAAACCACATAAGTTTTCTCAACTCTATGTATACTACACCATAAATGAATCTCAGAATAGAGTACGAGAAATCAGGTATGTAATGAAGTAGGTGGGAATACATAAATATTGTCTCTTTCCATTCTCACTACTTCTACACACTTTCTTATGCAGTTTTGATGACAGAAACAAAGACTCTATTATTGATGTCTGTATTATTCAAAAGCTATAGAATATGCTTCATGAACATAACACTTTATCACATCAATTCAGAACAGCAAGGGATGTTATTGAGACGTAGGGCATTAAAAATTTAAGGTTTTGACTTCTTAGAATACGAGGAAGGGGTGAACAAACATACAACTTACCAACTACTTCTGAGATTTCAATGCTCATTGTCGGTGACATTGAAGATCTAAATCATGAGAGAGATATCATCATTCAAATAAAATATGGTGGCTTCCAACACATTGATGGTCTTCACACATTATACCTTCCTCTTCAATATCCATTGGTTTTCACGGGTGGAGAGGACGGATATTTTGACAAAATATCCCATCATGCTACACCGTTTAATGACAATGCAAAAGTCAGGAATGTTATAATGAGAGAATATTTATCCTTTCACCTTTAATCCCATAACAATGATTTTTACAACCTTCTTTTTTCTATGAGGCTTCTTCAACATTTTATTGTAGATTCATACACAATGATTGAATCTCAGATATTATCTTTTATTCTCTAAAACCAAAAGCGCTTAAGGGAAGAACTATACAGTGGGTTATAAGATGCTTTCCTTAGAGGTGATTGGGATGGTTCTTTATGTGGGAAGCGTATCATTTTACCTTTGACATTTACAGGTGGCCCAAGATATATGATACTAAGATGTAATTTCAATCTATAATTGGGCAGGGTATCCCGATCTTTTTTTAACATTTACAAGAAATCCAATGTGGCCTAAAGTTTCTCAATATGTTAAAGTAAACAACCTATGCCCATCGGACTGTCCTCAAATATTGTCGCGAATTTTCAATATAAAGGTCCAAAAAATCATGAAAGTTTTATGATAAGGCTCCTTCTTTGGAAATTCTCGATCAGGTATGTAACTACATCGCTAATATATTTGTGTTTTTTAATAACTGCTTCAACCAGAATTTGTTAAATGTTTTTGAAATTTTCTTATTCTTCTGTTCAATTTCCATTTTAGTAGTTCGTACAGTGGAGTTTTAAAAAAGAGGACTGCCGCATGTGCACATTCTATTATTTCTTAGTCGAGAAAGTAATGTGGTCACTCAATCAGACATTGACAGAATTGTTTCTGCAGAAATTCAAAACAATGGTTCCTTCCCTAAACTACATGCAGCGGTCAGCAATTTTTTAATCCATGGACCTTTTGGTGATGCCAACCGTCGCTCGCCTTGTATGAGGAGTGGAAAATTATCAAAGTATTATCCAAAAAAATTGCTCCCAAAACAACAACGGATGATGACGGTTATGTTGTATATCAGAGAAGAAATACAGGTTGTACTATTCTCAAAAATGGTTTACCATTGAACAATCATTTTGTTATCCCATACAATCCAACTTTGCTGTTAAAATATAAAGCTCATATCAATATAGAAGTTTTCAATCAGTCATCCTCTATCAAATACCTTTTTAAATATATTAGCAAGGGGTACGATCATGTTATCGCAGGACTCTTTGACAATAGCAATAAAGATATTCATGATAAGGGTGTCGACGAGATTAAAATGTATTATGACTTCTGGTACATCTCACCTTGTGAAGCTTCTTGGAGGATTTTCTCTTATGATATCCACTATAGTTATCCTCCAGTTGATAGACTACAGTTTCATTTACTAGGAGAAAACAATGTCACATATGCAGACTGTGAGAAAATTGAAGACATCTTGAATAAGAGCAACATTTCTGATACCATGTTCAAATCATGGTTTAATGAAAATCTGATGTATCCAGAGGGCAGAAATCTTATATATGCAAAATTTCCAACACGATTTGTCTACCAGTATCATGAAAAGAAATGGTACCCACGCAAATAGGGTTTCAGTATTGTAAGACTATACTATGTGTCACCCTCTTCTGGAGAACTACATTACTTGTGTATTCTATTAACAAAGTTTAGAGGAGAAACTTTATATGAATCTATCAGAACAATGAACAACATTACTAATCTTACATTCAGAGAAACATGTTCAACCATGGGACTTCTATCTGAAGACAACTAATTCATACAAGCACTACAAGATGTATCTGCTTGGGGAATGGGATATTCTTTGTGAAGACTATTCATAGAAATGTTATTCTAAAATTCCATTTCTCGACATGACATTGTTTGGTTTGCAACCTGGAATATTCTAACTGATGAAATTTTATATGCCCAACAACAGCGACTTCAATTACAAGGTACAAACATCTTACTTTCTCTACTGCTATATATTGCAATTATTATATTTATTTCTAATATTATTACACTATCTTTTAGACTTGACACTGACAGATCATCAAAAACAAATGTTTTCTTTGGCTGAAATATACAAAATTCTTCACATCAATGGAAAATATCTACAGTTTTATCCTCTGATGCCCGTTCCAGATTATTCAATATCTCCTCAACTAAATCAATTGATTGCAGAAGAGCTTAATTACGATAGGGAAAAACTACATCTTGAGTACACATCATTACACAAGATGCTTACTGATGAACAGAAAAATGTAATCCAGAAAATTATGTCTGTGTTATCTTCTCTTGAGGGTGTATTCTTTTTCTTGTATGGATTTGGAGGTATGGGTAAGACATTCATCTATAGAGTTTTATCATGTCTTCTAAGGTCCGAAGGTAAAACTGTTCTAGCAGTTGCTTCCAGTGGAATAGAATCATTACTCTTACCTGGTGGGAGGAAAGCTCATTCAAAATTTCAAAAACCAATTTCTATAAATGACCAGTCAGTCTGTAACATTCAACATGGAAGTGATGTTGCACAACTACTATAGGAAACCAAACTGATTATCTGGGATGAGGATCCAATGCTTCATAAACACATTTTTGAAGCTCTTGATCGTACATTAAGAGATATTATGTCATTAAATAATTCCAACTCTTATAATTTAACTTTTGGTGGTCTAACAGTGGTCTTGGGCAAAGATTTTAGACAAATACTACTAGTGATCCCTGGCGGAGACAGGAGTGGCATTGTCTTTGCAAGTATAAGATCATCATATCTATGGCAGCACTGTTGGGTTTTAACATTGACTCGGAACATGAGGTTGAAATCACCAGATATTGTTGACGGTCCAAATGAAGTTCGATATTTTTCAAAGTTAATCTTGGACATTGGCGAGGGTCGCATTGGAGAGCTTAGTGATGGGGATGCGTGCATTGAAATACCATCCACCTATCTTCTTGCAACAAATAAATCCCCTATGACAGCATCTATTGAATTTTCTTACCCATATTTCATTGAAAACTTTACAGATGTATCATATTTAAAATTTTGTTCTATATTATCACCAACACGTTACGTTGTTCAGGAAGTCAATGACTACATGTTAACTCTTACTACTTCTAAAGGAAAAGATTATTTCAGCTCTGATTCTGTTTTCAATGCCAGTTTTGATACAGATCATCCAGAGAAAATATATACAATTGATGTTTTAAATGGTATCACTATCTCTGGGCTTCCTTTACATAAAATTACTTTGAAAATAGGAGTACCAATTATGTTTCTTCAAAATGTTGACCAATCAGTGGGGTTATGCAATGGTACTCGTCTGATTGTTACACATTTGGGTAATCATTTCATTGGAGCATAAATTTTAACTAGTTGTCATTCTGAATATCTTACATTCATCCCAAGAATAAATATGACACACAACGACATAATATGGCCTTTCAAATTACAAAGAATACAATATCCTTTGACTATTTCTTATGCAATGAATATTAATAAAAGTCAAGGCTAATATATATCTTCTATATGTTTATATCTTCACAAGCCTATGTTATATCATGGAAAACTTTATGTTGTCATATCTATAGTGACATCACCAAGTGGTTTAAAAATTATAGTTGATGATAGAGAAAAACCTACCTCTAACTGTACACAAAACGTTTTCTACAGAGAAATTTTTGATAACCTATGTTAGGTAACTTTTCATTTAAAATTTATATGATTTGATGCTTTTATTACTTGATTATATATAGGTACAGCACATTATAATGGATTCTTACTCTATTATATCTGTACAATATTTGTAAACATGCAGAACTGTAAGCATGTCACGCAAAAATTGTCCTCTGAATGAGATTACTGTTGATACTGACGAAACTTTGAAAATAGAAGTACGTGTATTGAATATGTGGTTGAACTCCTCACCCAACTATAATGTTACTGCTATCGATCTGATTATCTGTGATGCCCAAGTGATTTTATCCAGTTCAAAAATTAAAGTTTATGTACTATTTCCATAACACCAATAATATGTACTTCTTTTGTAGTATAATATTTCATATCTCTGAAATGTGATAGCTGGTTTTTAAAGATTTAGTTTGAAAATTTATTATTTCATGAAGGAGACAAAAATACAGTGTACAGTTAACAACCACTGCACGAAGGCCTTTGCTATATTATAAAAAAATTTCATATTTCTCCTAATCAAGGAAGTTAATTGGGGGAAAGACATGCTTGCATATTGTTTTTCACAACAACAACATTTGTTCGATTAACGGAAGCTCAGTTACCACTCTTCTGTTTTGACTTCATTACTTTTGATGACATCATTAAAAAAACCATTCTGGAACAACATCTAATAGGTACATTAAATAGAATCGACTTTGTATTAAAGTCTATGATTTAGAAAATATTAGTTATTGCATGTTCAAATTATTTACTTACTGCAGGAACAGTTATTTCCAATTCTTTTTAGTTTCATTAAATTTTGTAGTCTTTATACTATAGTTAACAGTCATGATCTCTTCTTTAAAAACTATTCCTTACACATCATTCATACCTGTTGTATAAATTATTGGACATCTATGACAATCATAGCCCACACAGTCTGTTGGTACTTCCAAACAAAAGCTTCAAGTCATTTTAGAGGAAGAAAGGTTAGCATCCTTCTCTTCCCAATACATTTTACATATATTCTTGAAATTACCAAAACATCTACTATAATTTCTTCTAGAGGATTGCAAATAAGTTGTAGCTTCTAGGGAGAGTTTTCGAACATCATGTCAGAGTACTTGGAGAACAACAAGGAATCATCTATAATAGTGATATTGTATTTGGTCAGGGAAAAGTGGTTGACCTGTAAGAAATCTATCTATGCGTTAAAAAATATTCATTACAGCTTACTATAATGTTTTCCTTCAAAAAATGCAACTTGATGATATATATGATCCAACATAAATTATTACTATAACAGTACTATTAAATAACTTCTTTCAAACTGAAATGATCCTATATATAAAGATCCAGCATAATATCTCTGATCTAGCGTGTGATATGAGTTTTTAATATTTGGAAACTTTAATGTTCGAACATATTTTTTGCTCCAGTTTATTTACTACCATTTTCAAACTATAACCGTGCATCAACTGTTATGCCTTATTAGAAAATGTATTTCTAATACATTCACCTAATGAAATCCAAAATGTTGACTAATTTTACTATATAGTTTACAAATCAATAGGATTGAATATCATATATGTTCTACAGTGCTCTATTCCTTATATGTAACTTCAATCTGTATAGTTCCACCAATTTTAAATTTGTGACATCTGTTATGTTCCATAATATCTTATTCTATACTGCAAAATGTATTGTTATGAATTATTGCAACCTGTATTATTTACCAATTCTGTTAATTCTCTACAACATGTTGGATTGGAATCAGTGTATTTTTTTCAATTTTTAAACTTGAATTTCGGCTCATTCTGTTCTACATGTCTCAGCATCTGTTATTATCACCATTTCAATTAATGATTCGAAAATACTACCCAACCTTGACATCTCAATAGTCCATGAGTTTAGAATCAGGTAAACTATCAACTACCATTATTTGAAAACTTTTTCTGCCTACAAATACCATCTATATGAATAAAATTAACATTATTTCTTATCTTGAATGCTGGTTTTACTTCATTAATCATAACTGGCTTCATAAGTTATTCCTAGTTTCAAAGTCCTCCATCAACACGTTCAAAAAGTTGTGTTACAGCAATTCCTTATTGGAATTACAAAAAATGCATTTCGGATGTTAAAAAGTTTCTGCAAGTAATTATAGTATCTGGTTTCCATTATTTCACGATGTCAACTATAATGCACTACATGTAATACCTGATTTGATAACTGTGTTAATATTACTAATTATTTCATAGCCGACAAGGTTTCTTATTGATTCTACAATAGTAAAACTTCAAAGCACTCATCACTAGTATTTTGAATCATGCAACTCTTGCACAAAAAAAATACAAGTTGCTGATGTAAAATTTTGGTGCCAAAATTGAAAGAAAACACCGGCCTTCACTACTCCAAGGTATTCATTTAATTTATTACATTATTTATAAATATTTATTCATTAATATGATTATTATAAGACTTAATATTTAATGACACTACAAAAATATAAATATATCATGTTTAGAGTACAACTGCTAGTTAAATATGACATAGACTCGCTATCTGTTGTTCTCTTTGAGAAGCAAGTCATGCAGTTTATAAGCAAATCAACTTCATAGTTGAGAGATGCTATGATACAAGTAAGCTTCCTCACCTATGTGTTTTAGTCATGTAATTTATATTTTTTAACTCACTTTACCATTTAATTATAACATAGGACCAGGATGAGTTTGGTTTTTTCTCTGAGCTAAATGTTTTCAAATCAAAGAAAGTTATGTTGTCACTTGATGTGACAGAGTACAACATTCAAAATCAAAAACACAGTTCAGAACAGAACACATACACAGTTCTCTTTATCCGTGATAATGAAGATTATATCAGTAACTATAATCAGATTTCTGTAGACATCCAGGTATGCATTCTCATTCTTCCACAAGAATTTCATGGCAGCGTGCTGAAGATCACATAACAACAATATTTCTAAAGTGCATAAAAAGAAGTTATTTAATTTTTATCCTTTACATTCCATTTTAGTAACAAAACATATACCACATACTTGAACTATTTTAACCATATTTATTAGGAACATCAAAGCCCTGCTTATTTAGGACTCAGCTTGAACAATTCTGCTGCCATTAACACAAGTACTATTGTTGTCTCTTCAACCCAGGTATAAATTTTCCAAATTTATACTCTCTTACTTTGATGTTGTACATGTTGTATAAAATAATTTATCTTTCTTCATTTTGGTTTCCTAATACCTTTTATTTTAATAACACTCTATTTATGGTGATTTTCCATATTTCAAATTTTATATTCATGTTTCAATGGTATGACTTATAAGTATTGACTGCTTCTTATTTGTTATAATTGAACCTTCATGTAGAAAATATTGTTGATTAAATTCGATGTTGAATCTGCTATGGAAGGCTCCCTGTCTCAGGACCCCAATCCAACGTCATCTTTTTCCAATGAACATCATCTCCATATTATAGAGATGAGAAACAAAAAAACATCCAAAGTAGACTAAATGTTTCTCTGCCTGACCTAAGGTAGTTTTTACCTGTAACTCTATCTCATTGTTTCAAATTTCCATTACAAATTTAACTCTTTATATAATTCATGTGAAGTCTCTTTACTGGATTAAGGTTGTGTTTGTGAAGCTTCTTTCAGTAAATGTTCCTTATCGGTTTTTTTACTTTTCATATCTCAAAATTTTGATGATTACTATATTCTGGAGTCTATAATTGGTTTAGCTATGTTTAGTTTGTCTCTTTATTTAGCATTGTTGTGTGATGTACCAAGTTTTTTACTATATTTCTTTGGTTTTATTCATTATAATAAAATTTTAACTGTTGATCAATATATTACTTTTGTTTCATTTCCAGCTATCTTTATTTAATTATATTGAAATTCTTGTTGTTTGTCTTTGATGATTAATTGGGTCTGTACATTGCAGTTTGGATTTTCCTCTTCATATGGATGTCTACCAATTCCATTAAGCAACTTTAACATGATGCCTCTTCAAGGAATTTTTTTTTAGTGTATTAAGTTGAAAAATTATGATCTGGTTGTTTCCTTTTTTGATACAAGACTGTTATGTAATCTGGATAAGTTATCGTATTATTTTTTAAGGATTTTTTTGGATATGTTTCCCTATTTATGATTTTAATTATTGTTTGGTTGATAGTCAATTCTTGTAATGGTTTATTTTTAGTTTTGAGGATGCATTCCTTGGTATTCTCTTATAGTCAAAACATGTTATATGAATTCTAAATCATTTGGAGACTGTGTCATTTTCCATTTTTTTCTTAGGGATTCTGCATTGAGGTACCAAAAACAATTGTCTTTGGAGAAAGTTGGAATTTTTTTGGGTGAATAGTATGATGAATCTTAAAATTTAGGATACATATGGCTGTTTCACTTTGATAAATCATGAGTAGTTCGCTTTGGTTAGATGAACTTGTATATTTCAACCTTCTGACCTTCTGTTTTTGAACACCAACATTCTGAAGCAAGAAACATTCAAGGTTGGGGGTTTTTGATACTCAAATGACACGGTACTGTTTACTTTTCCTTATTTTAAATTACACTGTATTACTAAATAGTTTAATTTTTTTTCGGGTCATAATTTTACTATGAGTTTCACTGTTTAGACACACAATTAGGGGTACCTATGCGGTTCCCATTTACAGTTATCATTTAGACTTCAATAGTTAACAGACATTTTTCTAAATGGTTTATTATAATATCAATGTTTATAGTTTCTGATTTTTCTTCACCTTTTCATGTTGTAGTGTCCTTTACTAACAAAAATTCTGGACCTGGTGTAGTGTGATTTACTAACAAAAATGTTCATGGTGCACTGTGCTATCTATTTGAAGAAGTTCTGGACCTGGCTTAAATTTCACACATCCAGTTATTATAGATTTTTTTGCATGGAAATGTAAAAAAATTGTATAAAAGATTCATTATGTTATGTAATACAGTGTGTTTTTTGATATTTATAGTCATAAAGTAGTTTGAATAACCTTTATCCTTGTGATATATTACATATTTGTTTCAAAAAATATGAATCTCATTTTGTAACATGTCTATAAACTTCTATATGTCATGGCTGTACATATAAGACTAATAAAAATATGGAGGTTTTATTAGATTTATCACAATTTTTTTACCATTGACATTCTTCTGTCTATACCTACTTTAATGTTCTGCTGCTCTAAAAACTAAGTCTCATATTTATATTATGTGTTTCAATGTTCATGTTTCATATTGTATTCCAATAATAAGTATCACTATTTTGTGATTTCAATATATTGAATATTCATGTACATTATTAACTTTTAAATATAATATTGTACTCTTAAAATAAGCATTGAACTATATAGTTGTGTGTATGCATAATCTAATAATTGGGTTATATCACCATGTGAATGCACGGGTAAGTACTAGTTATGTTAAAATAAACACATCTTTAACCATATTCACCCATCGAGTTAAAGCATGTTCAAGCTTGGGTCAATTTGACCACCTACATGAACGATGATATGATACTCTATCATGGATGACTATGGGAACATAAATATAAATATTATTATAATATAATAATAAAACACTTATTGGTATATGGTTCTATAAATATTATATTAATTATTTATCTTATTATTAAAGTATCATCTTTATTTGTTAAAATCATCGAAATAAGCCAATACTAATTCCATTTTCATACAGCGTAACTAAAACACTTATAGAATGATATGGTAGATATATAAATAAATGTAAGTTATTAATTATATTTTATTAAATTATATATTAATTATGAACTTGGTTTTAAATAATGGTTATCGATATCAACATTATAAAACATGTGCAAATGGTTACAGTTATTAACACCTGATTATTAAAATAAGAAATAACTAACCAATATACCCATAATAAATAATTATAAATGAGGGATATAAAAGGTGATATATATGAATAATATTATCAAATATATTATTAAGATAAATATATTTTTTACATGATGTTATAGTTTCATCAACTAACCAAGTAAACAAGGTAATGGTTTTGTCTCAAATTTTCCTTCTCTGAGACACATTTTCCTTTTTGTAAATAATTCCATTTAAATGGTTTGTATACTTCCTATTAGATATATAATATCATGAATAAATTTTATTCATAGCATTTTAACTTCAAATTAAATTTCACTCTCTCTCATGGGGTTCTATTTGAATGTTTCTTAAGTTATAAGCGTTTTTTGTCTCAACTTCTCTTGATTAAGACATGTTTTAATGTTATGAACCAATTTCTTGTTTCTATGGTGTATATGATTCCCAAAAATTTATTTTATAATACTTTATTTTTTAATGAATTTGATTTATAGAACCATAATATTTTCAATATTTTAATGATTTTTGATTAAAAAGTTACTAAAGTCGTGAGGGATTTGATAACTTAAACTCCTTTCTTTGAGTTCAAAAAAAATATTTGAACAAGACTGTTGATTTTAAAAAATGTTATCCTTTTATTTATAGGTAAAAAAATTGAACCAAATTCATTTTCATAAAAAATTTTCTTTTCATATTTCTTATAAATAAAGGAGACATTTGGAAAAGAGACTCGTAACTATGACTTTTACAAAGATGAGTACAAAATATTTTCAAAAATATCTTTTCATTAAATGGTTTAAATTATATTAAAATTATCTATTTCTAATGTATTTATGTTTCACCCTATATTTTATTTTATTATGGGATTATTTTGGTTGATTGATTTTCATTGTAAAATGATTTAATTGATGATGATAGTTTACACCATTATGGAACCCATTTTATTTTCATGGGATTTTTATGATGTGAAATGTGAATGAATTTTAAGTGGCACAAATATGTATGGGTGAATTATTTTTGGTTCTATTATAAACCAAGAACAGGTGTTTTTATTATAAAATGAGGATGGGTGGTTCATTTATAAACCAAGGATGGGTATTTAAGCTATAAACCATAGATAGGTGGTTCTGTTATATCCCTATAATGAATCGGTTAAAATTTTATATATCATGAGATAAAGTGTTCATGAGTACATTTTAGTTACTCATAAGTATGGGAATTGATAGTGTGTCTCATGAAATTAATGTTTCCTTATACTAATGTATGTGTCATATTTGAAGTATATTCTTCATTATTAGATTATAATCTCATGATGTGGCTCATGAAAGTAATGTTTAACTATATGAATGTATGTTCTATAGTTAAATGATGTTATTAGTTATGATATTATGCTATCATGATTCAAGTTTTATGTTAAATTATTCTAATCCATGTTGTAGATATTATGTTTCCATGTTGATCTTTTGTGGATTTAAGTTCTTATGTCATGTGCTTTTAATATCACTTATATATTATGGTTATCACTCGTGATGTTATGATATTTCTCTTGTGGTCATGTTTTTACTTATTCTTATGAACTCACCCTTGATAAAATGTTTATTCACCCCCTACTGAGTGTTTTATCTCACCTATTTATTAATTTTTCATTAACCATGTTATGAGGATAACTCAAACTAATGAGATATCTATAATATGGTCTAGTATGGTTTATTTAAGAAGATATGATCTCAAGTATTGTAAACTACAATGATTATGTTGTCAGTTTCCAATAATACTAAACCTATTGATCCTTGGGATATTATTATATATGAAATATAATGTTTTAAATCATTTTAAGGATATAAAATAAGGGCATGTTTATCTTGGGTCACTATAGTTAGCATCAGAGAAAAGGTTTAGTTATTTTGGAGATTAGTTTAGTTATTAGTTTATATAAATTTAGTGACAATCCTAGTGAAAATTATAATGGATGAGTCTAAGTATAGTATAATATCCCATTGTTTTTGTAAAGTATATATTTTGTGGTTCTCCAAGAAATTACATCCCTATCAAGATACTATAAGTCAATACAGACTCTGGCACAGTTATACCTAGGGGTAATAACCCTGAAGAGGGTGTGTTGGGTATTGAATCAATTGTGACCTAGTGTATGACAAAGAGGCATAACTACACACCTAGTTTGGCACTTCCATGGGATATTCTTTGGTTAATAAAATTATATTTACAAACCATTATAAAGGATTTGAATATATATATATAAAACTAGTTTAGTATGAAAGATGACCATGGATAACCTAAATTGAAACCTATAGATTCATGGGTTAATGTATACATGTCATTTGTGGAATCTCTGTGAAATAAAATTCTATAATATGGGTCATGATACCCAATAATGAGTGAGAAATTCAATATTGGTTACATTCCTACTGTATAGGAATATACTGATGTATTTCTGAATGAACTGTCCGGTATTCAATCAGATTTTGATGTTGAGTTATTGATTAAACTTATAAATGGATCTATTCCAATCTTAAGGAGTCCATATATAATGGCTCCCCTTGAATGGTATGAATTACATAATTAGATAAAGGAGAATTTGTAGAAGGTTTTTATTTTCCCCAGTGCTTCTTCATGGGGAGAATCGGTCCTATTTGTTCAGAAGAAAGATGGATCAATGTGAATTTCCATAGACTATCATGAACTTAACAAGATAAAAATTAAGAATAAATATATTTACCTCATATCTATGAAATTTTATAAGAACTCAAAGGGTTTAATTACTTCTTTAAGATTAACATTTAATCTATATATCATCAATTAAGGGTCAAAAGGGTGGATATTTCAAAAACAGCATTTCGAACACGTTATAGTCATTATGAGTTTATAGTGGTGATATTAAGATTGAATAATTCACTTAACATATTCATGGATATAATTAATAGAGTATTTAGGGACTACCTGGACTAGTTTTTGGTTGTACTCAAATAGAAATAAAGAACATGAATATCATTTTCAGATTGTATTGATGGACTTAAGAAAGGATAAGTTGTATGATAAATTAAAAAAAATGTGAATTATGGATACAAAAAGTTTCATTATTGGGTCAGTTAATCACTAGAAAGGGCATATCTTTATATCCTTAAAAAATGGAAGTTATTGAATAATGGTTCATAATGACCACTATAATTGTGATTCATAGTTTTCTTGGGTTAATAAGATATTATCAATGCTTTGTGAGAAAAATATCATGGCTATCAAATCCAATGTCCAATTTAACATGTAATGGAGTTAAGTTCCTTTGGATGAAAGAATGTGAAGAATATTTTAAGGATCTAGATAAGATACTAGTCACAACACCTGTACTTACATTACCTTGTAATGGGGAAGGGTTTGTAATATACGGTGATGCCTTATAATGGTGTGTCTTGTGAAATAAATGTTTCCCTATACTAATGTATGTTCCATATTTTAAATAGGTTCTTCATTATTATCTTATGATCTCATGATGTGGCTCATGAAATTAAATTTTCCCTATGTTAATGTTTGTACCATAGTTAAAGGATGTTACTAATTATTATCTTATACTCTTATGATTCAAGTTTTATGTTAAATGATTCTAATCCATGTTATATCTATTATGTTTCTGTGTTTAACTTTTATGGATTTAAGTTTTTATGCCTTTTACTTTGAAGTACACTTTTGTTTTATGGTTATCATTAATGATGTTATGATATTTATCTTATTCTCATGTTTTTAATTATTCTTATGAACTCATCCTTGAATAATTTTTTATTCATCTCTTATTGAGCATTTGAGATCACCCTTTTCTTATATTTTTATTCCTTATGTTATGAGGATGAATCTTACTAATGATATGTCTATAAACTAGTATATTAGGGTACATTTATGGAGAATGATCTCAATTATTATAAAATATAATGATTATGTTTCAATTATCCAAAGAATATAAACCTATCAGTCCTTAGGATAATATTATGTATGAATTTTAATGTTTTAAATCATGTAAATGATGTAAAATAAAGGCATGTTTATATTTGATTATTATTTGTATCAAAGGTTTTAGTTGTGATATGAGATAAATATTGGAGTTATGAATTAGTGAGGATTGCATTAGTTGGATGGTAAATAGTACCATCTGAACTTGGTTCATGAAATAGACCATGGAGAATGAATATGACATGATATTTGAGTCCCTCCTATAATATGATGCAAGGACCCTAATTTAATCAAATGACCAAGTAAAATGGTTCTGGTTATAGAGTAAATACCTGGGAGAGGTATATGAATCATTATTGTTTGCACATGTATTTTAAATAGAGTGATTTTGGGGAAATTAAATTAGTTTTATTAAATTAATTTTTTGTTATAAGGATTAAGAGTTTGGTTCCATGTTTGAAGAGATGTTAGAAAGTCATCATTAGCACATGGTTCATCTTGGTGATGTTCAGAAAGATGATCCAATTGACTATTGGATTTTTTACTAGCCTAGGTAGAATAATCATTGGGGGAAGATATTGTGTGAGTTTCATCATCAAGGTATGTCTAATTTGATAGGATAATCTTTGAATTAGAGATAGATCATTGGTTGGAGGATTTTGAGATTGATTTCAATTTTATCTGAGCTAGGTATGAGTATCAAGAATAGTTTTCCATTACCTATATGTGGGTAGTAGTGCAGTAGTGGTGGATATTGTATCTTAGGGAGTGGAATGAGGCCGATGTTCATTGGAATGATTTTTAGTGGTTGTTTCATGTTAAGTTTCTATCAATGATAATGAGAGTAGTGAATTTTTCTCCCTTTGTTAGAGGAACTTGAGTGTGTGGGAGATTGGTATTAGGTTTAAGATCCCCATTCTCTTTAACCCTAATCTATTTCCTTATTATTAGTATAGGGATTGGTGTTTAGAGGAGGTTATTACTCCCATTATTCAATATGGAGTCGCTCCATTTAATTTTTATATGTATTTGGATGTGTAGAAGAAGGATGAGGTGATTTATAGAATACATGATTGACTAGGGTATTCTTTAGAGGGTATCCACTAGGGTTCCTCAAATATTAGGGATATTAGTGGTGTATTTTAGGTGTTGGGGTAGTTGATATTTTGACCGGTTTGGATTCATCCTCAACATTTTTCTTCCTCTTGTTTCTTTGAGGTTAGTGGTTCCTATGCCTTTGTTAGGAACTTTTCCCTATTATTCTTTATATGTGAAGTTCATGGACATATAAATTCTAAATATCTAACTATTCTTAGGTATATTAATGGTATATGACTTCAATTCACATATAATTCTCAATAGTAGTAGTTTCTGTAGAGGTCATATCAACAGTAGGTGCGACAAGCTTGTATTACATCGAGAGGAGATGGAGTTAGTAGAGGCTAGTCCCATTTTGTTCACCAATCTTAGGGATATAGGGATGAGCATGTCCATGGAGGTGGTAATAAGTATTGAGGCAGAGGATTTGGATGTGGATACCTCTATGTTATGGATGTGTTCACGCTAAAGGGATTAGATATTTTCCAAAGTGCTATCAATTAAATTAATTCTAGGACAAATTGGTATCAAAGGGAGATACGGGTTAACGAACAAGCCCGCCTCGTGAAAAATTGGTATCAAAGGGAGATACAGGTGCATGAACCAAATCATACATCGATAACAAGGGTATAATTTTATTCATATAAAATTATACAAAACCCCTTACCTAGATTCGAAGTTCGTTCGTTGTTGACGGTGTCGATTCGTTGACGTCGGGGTGCGTCTGAGGAGGAAGCGTCATTGCTGGCGGCGTTCTTCGTGGGCAGTGTCTTCTCCGTTGATGCAAAAAAAATAGGAAGGAAGATGGCGTTCCTTGTGGGAGTCACCTCATGTTCTTACCCCAGTTGAATAAGGTAGAAGGATTTGCTTCACGTTCTTCGAGACGTGGAGCGTTCTTCACGTTCTTCATCGAGAGAAAGGTGTTCTTCATGGAAGAACACTTTCTTTCTAATCCTCCCAAAGTCTCCCAACAGAATATTTTCCAAGGAAGATAAAATAAAAGTCTCCCCAATACTAATATTGCCATGCATTTCAAAACAATTCAAATTAATAAATTAATTGAGGGAGCTTAATTAATTAATTTGATAGTGTTGGCATATTAATAAGAGAAGGTGGGAGGTGGAGAGTTTTCAAAATTAAGAGAGGAGAGTTGGTCTCATTAATTCAAGGGGAGTTTAAGAGTTACAAAGGGAGGGTTTAAATGGAGTTGAGGGGTTGGTGTTCGTGTGGGCCCCACCACATGATATCCTCCCATGGGAGGTTATGTGGGCTGTGGGCCCCACCCCAACTTCCCTTTGGTGGATTTAACCACCACCTAACAATTTTGTCACACATAATTTTTAATTTATTAACAATCCCCAAAAATTAACTTCTCCTCCTGATAAAAACGCAACTGCGGTAAAGGTCCCCTTAAGAGAATACTGACGATGCGAGTTCATCGGTGTCCTAGGATTTCAATTCTGAGCATCGGTTCAAAAGATAGAAAAACTCGCATGTATGTTTATTGAACGTACCCGAACTAAACTTCAAAAAATGATTTTGGTCACACCGGGCCTCGGAATCAGGTGCCGTGAGAAACTGAGGACTCATAAAATTCCAAAAAAATTAAGAAAAAAAATTCCTTGAAATTTTTTTGTTTTTACATTAACTCAAGGTGGAGAGGATTCCAGTACCCCTGGTTTTGAATACACTAGTTGGAGGTCATATGATTCTTATTGATGCGTTTTGGGGTTTTGAGATGATAATAGAGTAGCATCATCTATCTTTGGATTTTTTTGTTTTGAATACATCTATATGATGTCATTATTAGGGTCAACTAGTTGTATTCATTGCATTTAGTTATTGACTTCTTCTAGAGTGTAGTTTTGTTATGTGATGGGGAGAGCCAGTATGTGGTATTTGTTGGAAATTAGGAGCATCAGATTATTCATGAATGTTTGGAGTCATTATTATATCAATTACTAGGTTTATTATCAACTACAGTGTAGGCATAAGCAATGGAGTTTCCAAGATTCCTATAGGAGTTTACTAATGTTTTTTCCAAGTAGTTTTCACTTTACCCCTTGACATGATATCAATTTTGGGATAAAATTTATACCTAATGCTTCTTTGATTTCAATGGATCCTTATTAGATGATACCTTATAACTAGAATAAGATGAGGATTTAGGTTGATGACCTGATGAGGAAGGGTTTAATCTGGCCTAGTGTGTTGAAATGGGGTGATCCTATATTATTTTCTAAAAAGACAGATGGTGGTGAGGGGTTTTTTATAGAATTATGGAAGTTGAATTAGGTGATGGTCAAGAATTGTTACCCTCTTCTAAGGATTAATGATATTTTTGACTATTTGAAGGGAGACAACTAGTTTTCAAATATTGTTCTGTGATCTAGATATCACTAGATGAGAGCTAGGGAGTAGGAAATCCTAAAGAGCTATTTTAGGTTTCATTATAGATGCTTCAAGTTCATGGTAATGTTATTTGGTGTCATGAATTCTCTAATCATGTTCATGAGATTCATGAACTCCATGTTTCATGAGTTCCTAGATCGATCTGTGGTCATATTCATAAATGGAATACTCGTATACTCAAGTTTGTGGGAGGATCATGTTGAGAACCTTAGGGTCATTTTATAGGTCCTTCGATGTTATTAACTTTATTGGAATATTTCCAAGTATAATTTTTTATGTGGGAGGTTCACTTCCTTGGACATGTAGTATCTCAATAAGGAGTGATAATAGATCCATAAAAGATTAAGGTAGTTATTTCTTGGATAGTACCCAATAATGTTGTGGAGATCTATAGTTCCATTAGTATTATAGGCTATTATCAGATGTTTATACCTAAATTTTCTCAAGTAATGACCCCATTTTAAGGCTTGTCTAGGAAGGATCAGGCTTTCTTATTGACCGATCAGTATCAGACATTTTTCTACTACCTTAAGGATAGGTTGATTAGTGATCATATTCTTTAGCTACTAGAGGATGGGTGATGTTTGAGGTGTTTTTTGATGAATCCTATCTCATTTTTTCTTGGGTATTGATTTAGTAGAGATAAGTGATGTTATATGGGTCCAAGAATTTATATCTACATGAGCATAACTATTCCACCCATGATTTCAAGTTGATGGTGGTGGTGGTTACCCTAAAGTTATGGAGTAATTTACTCTTTGGTGAGATATTTTTTGTCTTTATATACCATAAGAGCATGTGTTATGTTTTTTCTCAACAAGATCGGAATCTATAATAATGGATTTTGATAATGTTTCTCCAAGATTATGAATTTAAAATATCCAATACCCTAAGGAAGGGTAATGTAGTTTCAGATGTTTTGAGTAAAAAAATTTGTGATGAGAATTTTTTTAGGTGTCTAGAGATTATTTTAGGATAATGGGCTTGTGGAAATGAATTTTAATGAAAATTAGTCTAGTTGTAGAGCTTTCATGTTTTAGATTATAGTGTAATCATCCATAATGAAATAGGTGGAGAATCCTTAGTAGAGAGACTTGAAGGTAGAGGTTAAATGATATTGTATTATCCATTTTGGTGCTCTGGATGGATGGTTGGCGGATAACTAACATTTTATGATGCTTTAGGGTAATTTATTGTTCTATTCGTAGTATATGAGGAGGTTCTCCATGATTTTCATAGCTCAATAGTGTCAGTTCATCCTAGAGTGGCCAAGATGTATCATTCCTTTAGGGATCATCTTTGGTGTCTCACGATAAAGTGGTTAGTAGTAGAGTTCATATTGTAGTGCATGGAATGTAAGTAGGTGAAGGTGTAGCATTTTTTTCATGTAGTTTGTTACATTAATTGGATTTCCCTAGGTGAAAATGGGAGGATATATTAATGGATTCTATCATCATTCTATCATGAGCCCAAGTAGGATTCGATGTTATTTGGGTGATCATGGATCAGTTGACAAAGTCATCCCACTTATTGGTGATTAAGGATTTAGGTGTTGTGTAGGTCTTAGTGGGGTGGTATATGGATTATGTAGTGAAGATTTATAGGATACCAAGGACCATCATTTCTAATTTGGGATACTTGATTTATCTCAAGATTATGAATAGGATTTCAATATACTTTTGGATTCTAGTTGTGCATTACCACTACTTTCCATCCTCAAATGGATGGATAGACAGATCAGACTATCAAGATGTTGGAGGATATGTTATGGTATTTATTTCTAGATTTCAATAGATCATAGATAATTTACATTCCCTTGTTCAAGTTTACTTATAATAATAGATCACACTATTTCATTAGAATGAATTCATTTGAAGTGTTATATGGGTGACCTTGTCATTCTATGTTGTGCTGGAATGAATTTGGGGAGTCAATGATCCTTATACCTGATGTGGTTTAGAGAACCATAGAGATGATTTATATGGTTTGAGAGTGGATAAAGGTGGCACAATAATGTTAGAATTTATATGTGGATCAGTGGAGGATACATATAGTGTTTAAGGTTAGTGACCATGTGTTCTTAGGGATTTCCTCTTATCTTGGGAATCATAGGTTTGGTCAATAGAGTAAGATCTCTCCTCATTTATTGATCCTTTTAAGAGGTTGTAGCACATTATCATGGTGGCATATTGGTTGTCGCTTCCTCTATAGTTGTTCAGGGTCCATGAATATTCTTCTATGTGTCATAGCTCAAATGATATATTCTTGATGATTTTCATGTCATTGATTAGGGATATTTGGATATCGAGGATGATGATACATTCATATATTGGTTATTTGAGATATAGGATCATTAGGAGAAAGTGTTTTGTGGGTGAATTTATCTTTTGGTTTGAGTTTTGTGGAGGTATAGTGGTGTAGAGGAGAGTACATGGGAATGTGAGTCACAGATGCATGCTCGGAATCCCAATTTGTTTTGATTTTTTCTTATTGGTGAGATATTTTATTTTTTAATTAATTTAATTAAGTGGTTTTTTTTTCTTGGTGTTTTTTTTCTCCCAGTGTTATGTTCTTTGGTGGTGGCATCATCTTATTTAAGAGGTATCTCCCGAGGAGTGCTTGGTTAGAGGTGTGTATGGTTTTCCTTCCAAGTTTAGTTTTGATTATCAAGGATTAGAATCATTTTAGTGGTTTCTAAAGTAATGGTCCAAACCATCTCAATCCATTACCATTATTTTTTGGGTTTTGGAGATTCTTGGAGGATTCTTGATGAAGATAAGGTGGATTTTGAGCTGAATTTTCATTTTGATGATGGTTATGCAGCATGGTTCTTAGTATTACATCATGGGGGATTAATTTTGTGATGTGAATGACTTGATTGTGATATAGAGACCTAAGGGAGTTGAATTTGGTGGATTTTCTATCTTAAGGAGCATTGTAGTGTGACCCTTTGACTACATCGTTGTAACACCCCAGGATTTCAGAGTGTGTTATTTCTTAAAAATAATTCAATAACTTGCACTACATGCAACACCGAGTTCAATAACACCATTAAAAGAGGTCATGAATAGTATTAACTACATTTTGAACTTTATATAATCCTTATAATTTTAGAATCCCTATTATGAGTTTCTTAGTCATAATGCAAGAACAGATTCATTTTCAGTATTTCACTTTTATCAACTTCTAATAGTGAAACCTTTTTAAATACAATATTTTAAACTTTTTGACTAAATGGGGACATCAAAAATTTAAAATGAAACACCCCAAGCTTCCACGGTACGTTTCCCTTTGAATAATGTGATAGCGTGTGTTGTACGCAACACCGAGTTCTAACACACCATAACCAATCAAACTAGCCGTTATGAATAGTAATACCTACTTTTTGAAATTATATATATTTTATATTTGAAAATGGACTTCATTTTTGGATTCGGAATATCGAATTTAGCCTAGGGTGAAATTTTGGTACATTTCGGATAACTTTCATATTTTGATGAATAGTGAAAATTACTAAATTTTAATTAAAAACAACTTTTTTAATCAAATTAATTACTAGTGATAAATTATGAATTTGAGTGGTTTTAAAGTATATTTAGAATATATATTTACCATTTAATATAATTTTGGTCATTGGACATAATTTTACAATTAAACCGAACATAAACAAGTGTCAATCTTTTGATAGTTATTATCTCTTAAAAACACGCTTTTTGTTTTAACAGCGGGAATTAATTTTAAATTAATTTCTGCCACTTCTGTGTTTTGAATTTAGGAAAATGGATTCCATATTTGGAATCAGGATGTTCAAATTGTGTAAATAGGTAACTTTTATTTTTAGACATTTTGAATAGTTACTGTGGTAAATATTTTATTTACCATGGTTAAAGGGTAAATCCGGTAAATAAGGGTTAAAAAAAATAATATTATAATAATACAAAATTACCCTAAAACGTGTCCTAACCTTATTGGTGGACACATACCCGACCATGGGCATCCTTGGGTCAATTTGGGGACCCCTTGGAGCCACTTGTATGTGGTAGGGACACTTTATATTAATAAAGTTAAAATAAAAATAAAAATGGCATAAGCTTACATCTTTTAGACGAACAATTTTTACATAGGGTTATACATGTTGGATTTTCGATTATAAATATTCATTAGAAAGCTAAAAAGATTTCCTACATAATGATATTTTACTTATAATTTTTAGACATTAAATAATTTATTTTATTTATGACACAATGATGATGCAGTAATTACTATAATAGTGAAAAATTAAAATAAGTGATATTATAAATACCCAAATAAATATAATATGAAACTTTTAATGAATTAAACTAATTTTCTAGGATAATATGATATATTAGTATTGATTTAATTTACTTTGTTCGAAGTAATAAATCTGTTATGAGTTTCACAAAAATCAACTAATGAATAGTGTCAAAATTGACATAAAAGAATTCTTAAAACAAATATTATATTATTAATTGATATTAAATTCCTAAAAATCTAAGGTTCGGCCAAGAGACTTATATCATGATAGGTTAATCATTAATGGACCACTTGGGGGTCTCTTGGATGTATATAGTAAGTTTATTAACCATAATATATAAAATACAAAGAGACATTGTAAAAGTGAAACTAATTAACTTAGAGTTAATACTTAAAGATAAGGTTAATATAGGTACCCAAACCTGTCTAAATTCTATTGGATGAGTTGCTTTCGACCTATCCCCACCTCATCATTTGAATAGTCAACTTTGGAGCCTTTAGAAACCGAATATGAATTTATTATAAATTAATATTTCTAGCTTTTCCAAAGGTGCCCCTCACCCCTCTTATAAAAGGGCACTCCTCCTTCTCATTTCTTCACACCTTCAAAGCCTTTTGGTTCGGCCAAACTCTACCCAAATACTCTCCCAACATCCATCAATACAACCTAGAGGCCTTAGTTTGATCAGAAAGCCAACCTAAGGAGCCCTTTTGATCAAATCAAAAGGAAGAACCCGAAGAAGAGGTAATGATTTCACCACCCTTTTCTAAGTTCATTTCTTCTTCCACTTCTTCTTCCTTTGTTCTTACCATTCTGAAATAATAACTCCAGTATCTCACATATACTGTGATGTTATTATAAGTATGGTACAACCATATTCAGTATTCTATCCACCCTTTGAATAACATGTCACCATACGTGCGTACGTACGGCTTACCGTCTCCACGTCGTGGTGTAATTGTTATTCAATATAATATTATTTGGATGGGTATAATAATGATGTGTAACTCATGTAAATAATAAATATAACATGTTAATGATTCTGTATATATGATATACCATCCATTTATATATTATTTTAATATCAAAAGAATGATATTGTCGCTCGTGCGTACGTACGGACTACCGTCTCCACGAACGCGATGAGATTCATTCTCCATCGTAACCATTAAAGCGTAATTATCATTTTATGATTTAAAAATGATGTTTAAGGACTTGATATCATTCTGGATATGAATAATATACAACCTATCCTTTACAAACATGTCTTACGTAACAAAACATATGAAATAAAACAAGTAAGTTAACACCCGAAACAACGATAATACTAAGATATTATTATCAAATCAATATTAAAAGATCATATATGATATCATATTAATGTATATGATTCTTGTATAATTTAATAACAATTATTTCACCATTATACAGGAGGTTAACCTACCACAACCAAGGAAAAGTACAAGGTAAGGGTTATTTCACAATCTCTTCATTATCCGAGGTTGTATTATACGTAATAATCTACTGGGATCTCTTTATCATCCACATCCATGTTTCTTCGAAATGTATTTCAAAACATTTTTACTATTTACAAGAATATGGGTTAAAGTCATTTATACCCTTGTTTGACTTTTTATAAGAGGTTTATAAAGGAATCTTTCCGTCGTTTTCAAAACAAGGTCCTTTTTTAACCTTTTCGACAGAATTGAGGTAAGAATGTTTTTTTTAACTTATACGGCGGGTGCGGTTATTTTCCGCCGTTATAAAATCGTCGAAGCTTCCCATACAAGCTTATAAGAATGTTTTCAAAGAAAATGTTTTATTTTATATGGATCTTAAATGATTTCAAAATAAAAGGAGATATTTCTTTAAAAAGAATTTTGATTTCATCTATGTCAACATCCTTTGATGGATTTTAAGATTATTTGAAGTTGATTTATTATGATACAAAACTTCTATATTGTATTGAAGGTTTTGTGATATGTTTGACTGTGGATGTGCTATTTTTATACCATTCATAGTTTATTGTGAAAGTATTTACATTTCGTATGCTAGTTTTAATACGAATGTTTATGTTATGTTTAAACCTTTTCATATGGGAATGCATTGGACTTAATAAGTGACGGGTGGAGCCCGCTATAGCTCCTCGATGCATCGGTAGGTCTCATGAGACAAACTAGTGTCTTGGCACAAGGCCTTGACAAAATCTTATTTGTAGTCTTGGCACGAGGCCTTGGCTATGTGGTTATGATAGTCTGGCATTATGCATTCCAACATTATGAAAGTGGTTATTGATTTTTGCATGTGATTATTCGATTAGTAGAATATCCATGTGAATAAGTAAATGGCATTATTTCATTTTACTTTTTCCATACCATGTTGAAGATCAATTTTAAAAGGCTTTTGTTTTAGTAATGCATTGCCTTAAATGTTTATTCTTATTTATGAAAGTTTCCGCTATATTGTTATCCTTACTGGGCATTTGAGCTCACCCCTTTTCTATGCTTTATTTTTCCCCAGGATGTGAAGAAGTAAATTATGAATGACCTGCAGGGATATTATGAGGGGATAGTAGTGTGGATTATGGAGACATTATGTTGTTGTAGTAGTTTTTTTCATTTTATGATGTAATGTAAAACTTATGAATATATCTAGTGTTTCCAAGGCTACTAAACCAATCGGTCTTTCGAGATTTGATCTTTCTTGTGATCATGCCAATGTTATGTAATAATGCACCGACTCTGGGTAACTGGGGTCGGGGCGTTACAGTTGGTATCAGAGGAAGTTTAGTACAAACCTTGGAAACTAGATTTAGATAAACTCTGATTAGAGCACGTAGACCTAAGATGAACTTTGAGGATTAGTATAGAAGAACTTCCTAGAATTTTGGTATTGTAGAGATTTTGTGAGTTTTCCGAGCAATACATCCCTGTCTGGATACGAGCAGGTAGAGGCGGCTCTGGAACAGATGTACCTAGGGGTAAAACCCGAAAACACCGCTTTGAGCTAGACTCGAACGGGAACTGGTGCACGACAACGGGCCTTGCTGCACTCTTGGTTACGACACTCCCGGGGGATATGCTTAGGATAACTCTCATTTTCCTTACAAATCATTATGAAGGGTTTATGAGTATATACTTCCTCAAAGAAAACATTTTTATGATTATGGATTATATCCATAAATAGTTCAATTTATGTTAAGTGTTTTATAAGTATGGGATTATGTATTTTGACTCATAAACTAATCTAGTTTATGCCATTGTTTAGAAATGGCGCCTAGTAGAAGGAATGATAACTCCAGAAATGCACATGATTCAAAGAGAAGGAAGGATCATATCTCTCATGGTCTTAAGCTAGAATTTATAAGAGAAATAGTCTCCCATGTATTATCATCATATGAAGAAATAATATCATGTGTTGATAAGATAAGTAAAGAGTTTACTGAGTCATATGGCTTTGAAGGGAAGCAAGAGAAGAAAAGGATGGAAGAGAGAAAGATGGATAAAGGGAAGAGGGAAAATAAGAATTTTCCCATATGTGGTAACTGTGGAAAGAAACACCCTGGAACTTGCCTGAAAGGAATGGGAGTTTGTTATAAGTGTGGAGGAAAAGGGCACGAAGTACGTGACTGCAAGGGTAAGAAAATGGTTTCAAATGTACAATGCTTCATTTGCAAGGAGTTTGGACACTACGCGAACCTATGTCCCAGTCATCAAACTATGCCTCAAATGATGCTATTGGATAATAATCAAGTTATGATACTACCAGAGATGAAGAGGAATGATTAGAGTTCTTATGTTGATTATGTTAATTGAGTGTTGTATCAACAATGTACTTGTTATAATAATTATGGAGTATATAAGGATTGTACTGCAGTACTATTTCATTAAGGACTTGAGATGGTGTGGAACAAAGAAAAGTGACTCAGTAGTAGGTTAAATGTTTGGAAAATATATGGTTAAGAGCAAGATAAACCATAATATGGTTCAGATACTGAGGTGGTGATTTTAGAATAATACATGATTGTTTTGGATAAATTATATTGGATATTCTTGACTACCTTGGAACTGATTAATGATTTGTATATTCCATCATTGTTGGGGTTTAAAACATTTTTGGATTAATGAAGTATATCCAGCATTCTATATGGAATAAGGGAGCATGAATGTAATCAACAAGGAATATGGTAATACATGATGAAGGTATTCATATTCTATTACGGGGTAAAAAGGATCTATATTATGTTTACCTTCCTTATAAATGTTGGACTGTGAGTTTGGACAGATGTATTTTGGATAGTTCTAGTTTGGATTATTTTGGATTGCCATAAAAGGACAACCCGGAGGTCGGGCGGCAACCCGTCGCGTCTGGAAAGGCTGCGAGACTTGAACCCGCAACCGAAGGGCGACAAGGGTGTATCACCTACCACTGTCCCACGAGATGTCCTGAATTAAATAATGTAGTTTTTTTTAAAAGATCGGGTAGATGAATTATAATTCATTTATTTTGGAACCCTGTACGAATAGTATAAATAGAAAAAAAAAATTACGTTCTATTATCTTTTAGAATGAAAGATGAGTTTGTGGTAGAAATTTATTAATGGGTAAAATTCTAATTATAAAGTAAGTATATCTCCTTATTATCTTATCCAATCTCATAAATAAATTCCTCAACATTAATAATAGAAACATAGAACAAAAATGTTGTCCTAGATGGTACCTTAAATCATCACAAATTTATGGCTTTGGGATTGTTGGCCTTTTCATAGCCATGTTCTCTACCACTCTCCATCATATAATTGATGGTTAGATTTCTCTTCCATATCCATAGTTTTCCTACATGGAACCCTAGTATGTGTTATTTTCGGTAATCTTCATACTTTCCACTCTTTATTTTAAATAGAGGCCTCATTAATTCATTTTTTGATGTGGGATTTCAACTAAGATATTTTGAAATGTCAAAAATGTGTTGTCCCAATACCATATATTTTGTTGAACCGATGGTACTTAAAATCATCATGGATTGATGAGTTTAAGGACCTCAATTTTATACTTGTTTGTGATTGATGACCTCAATCACTACCTATAAATATTTATGTTTTTCCTCCAATTATATGTCTCTAATTGCCACCAATGTTCTCCTAATCGAGATCATAATTTGGTGGTGACCCTTTAATTTCTCTTTTCCTCATATTAAGACTAAATTTTAGTAACCCAATTTCCAATGTGGGTTTTCCCACAAATATATTTTCTACTTTCAACCTTTTATTTTCGAAGAAAAATTTCAAATTGCGAGGACGCAATTTATTGAAGGAGGGGAGAATGTAACACCCCAGGATTTCAGAGTGTGTTATTTCTTAAAAATAATTCAATAACTTGCACTACATGCAACACCGAGTTCAATAACACCATTAAAAGAGGTCATGAATAGTATTAACTACATTTTGAACTTTATATAATCCTTATAATTTTAGAATCCCTATTATGAGTTTCTTAGTCATAATGCAAGAACAGATTCATTTTCAGTATTTCACTTTTATCAACTTCTAATAGTGAAACCTTTTTAAATACAATATTTTAAACTTTTTGACTAAATGGGGACATCAAAAATTTAAAATGAAACACCCCAAGCTTCCACGGTACGTTTCCCTTTGAATAATGTGATAGCGTGTGTTGTACGCAACACCGAGTTCTAACACACCATAACCAATCAAACTAGCCGTTATGAATAGTAATACCTACTTTTTGAAATTATATATATTTTATATTTGAAAATGGACTTCATTTTTGGATTCGGAATATCGAATTTAGCCTAGGGTGAAATTTTGGTACATTTCGGATAACTTTCATATTTTGATGAATAGTGAAAATTACTAAATTTTAATTAAAAACAACTTTTTTAATCAAATTAATTACTAGTGATAAATTATGAATTTGAGTGGTTTTAAAGTATATTTAGAATATATATTTACCATTTAATATAATTTTGGTCATTGGACATAATTTTACAATTAAACCGAACATAAACAAGTGTCAATCTTTTGATAGTTATTATCTCTTAAAAACACGCTTTTTGTTTTAACAGCGGGAATTAATTTTAAATTAATTTCTGTCACTTATGTGTTTTGAATTTAGGAAAATGGATTCCATATTTGGAATCAGGATGTTCAAATTGTGTAAATAGGTAACTTTTATTTTTAGACATTTTGAATAGTTACTGTGGTAAATATTTTATTTACCATGGTTAAAGGGTAAATCCGGTAAATAAGGGTTAAAAAAAATAATATTATAATAATACAAAATTACCCTAAAACGTGTCCTAACCTTATTGGTGGACACATACCCGACCATGGGCATCCTTGAGTCAATTTGGGGACCCCTTGGAGCCACTTGTATGTGGTAGGGACACTTTATATTAATAAAGTTAAAATAAAAATAAAAATGGCATAAGCTTACATCTTTTAGACGAACAATTTTTACATAGGGTTATACATGTTGGATTTTCGATTATAAATATTAATTAGAAATCTAAAAAGATTTCTTACATAATGATATTTTACTTATAATTTTTAGACATTAAATAATTTATTTTATTTATGACACAATGATGATGTAGTAATTACTATAATAGTGAAAAATTAAAATAAGTGATATTATAAATACCCAAATAAATATAATATGAAACTTTTAATGAATTAAACTAATTTTCTAGGATAATATGATATATTAGGATTGATTTAATTGACTTTGTTCGAAGTAATAAATCTGTTATGAGTTTCACAAAAATCAACTAATGAATAGTGTCAAAATTGACATAAAAGAATTCTTAAAACAAATATTATATTATTAATTGATATTAAATTCCTAAAAATCTAAGGTTCGGCCAAGAGACTTATATCATGATAGGTTAATCATTAATGGACCACTTGGGGGTCTCTTGGATGTATATAGTAAGTTTATTAACCATAATATATAAAATACAAAGAGACATTGTAAAAGTGAAACTAATTAACTTAGAGTTAATACTTAAAGATAAGGTTAATATAGGTACCCAAACCTGTCTAAATTCTATTGGATGAGTTTCTTTCGACCTATCCCCACCTCATCATTTGAATAGTCAACTTTGGAGCCTTTATAAACCGAATATGAATTTATTATAAATTAATATTTCTAGCTTTTCCAAAGGTGCCCCTCACCCCTCTTATAAAAGGGCACTCCTCCTTCTCATTTATTCACACCTTCAAAGCCTTTTGGTTCGGCCAAACTCTGCCCAAATACTCTCCCAACATCCATCAATACAACCTAGAGGCCTTAGTTTGATCAGAAAGCCAACCTAAGGAGCCCTTTTGATCAAATCAAAAGGAAGAACCCGAAGAAGAGGTAATGATTTCACCACCCTTTTCTAAGTTCATTTCTTCTTCCACTTCTTCTTCCTTTGTTCTTACCATTCTGAAATAATAACTCCAGTATCTCACATATACTGTGATGTTATTATAAGTATGGTACAACCATATTCAGTATTCTATCCACCCTTTGAATAACATGTCACCATACGTGCGTACGTACGGCTTACCGTCTCCACGTCGTGGTGTAATTGTTATTCAATATAATATTATTTGGATGGGTATAATAATGATGTGTAACTCATGTAAATAATAAATATAACATGTTAATGATTCTGTATATATGATATACCATCCATTTATATATTATTTTAATATCAAAAGAATGATATTGTCGCTCGTGCGTACGTACGGACTACCGTCTCCACGAACGCGATGAGATTCATTCTCCATCGTAACCATTAAAGCGTAATTATCATTTTATGATTTAAAAATGATGTTTAAGGACTTGATATCATTCTGGATATGAATAATATACAACCTATCCTTTACAAACATGTCTTACGTAACAAAACATATGAAAGAAAACAAGTAAGTTAACACCCGAAACAACGATAATACTAAGATATTATTATCAAATCAATATTAAAAGATCATATATGATATCATATTAATGTATATGATTCTTGTATAATTTAATAACAATTATTTCACCATTATACAGGAGTTTAACCTACCACAACCAAGGAAAAGTACAAGGTAAGGGTTATTTCACAATCTCTTCATTATCCGAGGTTGTATTATACGTAATAATCTACTGGGATCTCTTTATCATCCACATCCATGTTTCTTCGAAATGTATTTCAAAACATTTTTACTATTTACAAGAATATGGGTTAAAGTCATTTATACCCTTGTTTGACTTTTTATAAGAGGTTTATAAAGGAATCTTTCCGTCGTTTTCAAAACAAGGTCCTTTTTTAACCTTTTCGACAGAATTGAGGTAAGAATGTTTTTTTTAACTTATACGGCGGGTGCGGTTATTTTCCGCCGTTATAAAATCGTCGAAGCTTCCCATACAAGCTTATAAGAATATTTTCAAAGAAAATGTTTTATTTTATATGGATCTTAAATGATTTCAAAATAAAAGGAGATATTTCTTTAAAAAGAATTTTGATTTCATCTATGTCAACATCCTTTGATGGATTTTAAGATTATTTGAAGTTGATTTATTATGATACAAAACTTCTATATTGTATTGAAGGTTTTGTGATATGTTTGACTGTGGATGTGCTATTTTTATACCATTCATAGTTTATTGTAAAAGTATTGACATTTCGTATGCTAGTTTTAATACGAATGTTTATGTTATGTTTAAACCTTTTCATATGGGAATGCATTGGACTTAATAAGTGACGGGTGGAGCCCGCTATAGCTCCTCGATGCATCGGTAGGTCTCATGAGACAAACTAGTGTCTTGGCACAAGGCCTTGACAAAATCTTATTTGTAGTCTTGGCACGAGGCCTTGGCTATGTGGTTATGATAGTCTGGCATTATGCATTCCAACATTATGAAAGTGGTTATTGATTTTTGCATGTGATTATTCGATTAGTAGAATATCCATGTGAATAAGTAAATGGCATTATTTCATTTTACTTTTGCCATACCATGTTGAAGATAAATTTTAAAAGGCTTTTGTTTTAGTAATGCATTGCCTTAAATGTTTATTCTTATTTATGAAAGTTTCCGCTATATTGTTATCCTTACTGGGCATTTGAGCTCACCCCTTTTCTATGTTTTATTTTTCCCCAGGATGTGAAGAAGTAAATTATGAATGACCTGCAGGGATATTATGAGGGGATAGTAGTGTGGATTATGGAGACATTATGTTGTTGTAGTAGTTTTTTTCATTTTATGATGTAATGTAAAACTTATGAATATATCTAGTGTTTCCAAGGCTACTAAACCAATCGGTCTTTCGAGATTTGATCTTTCTTGTGATCATGCCAATGTTATGTAATAATGCACCGACTCTGGGTAACTGGGGTCGGGGCGTTACAATCGTGGTCATGATTGAGGGATTAATGAGGTGAAGGGAAGGCCACATATTGTGGTGTAGTGCTATCTATTATGGTGTATTGGATGGTAGGGTGGTTTTGGTGTCTATTACATTTAATAAACTATTGTGTAGTGGTCCTTTTATCCACAATTTGGATCTGAGAGTGGTCAATTTCATTGGTTCTATTTATTTAGGAGTTGTTGTGTCATGGAGATTAGGTTGAATCATAGTGGAATTTGAAATCTAGAGGCCACGACATGGATAGGATTATTACATTGTGTTTATTCCATAGTTTTATAGGATTTTAGGGAGATATGCGGTGTGATTTTTAGTGGTAATTGGGCCAAGTCTTGTTTCAGTGTAACATATCAGGTTGTGTTGTGGTTTTTTGGAAAATACTATGAATTACAGTGTGGTCTAGGAGATTTCACCATGAACTTATACTTTATAGTATGGATATAAATTTGATGGATCCCCCAAATTCCATTCATTATTCTTTATTTCCCTAGACTCTTTAGTGATTTTAGGATGATTTTAGGATACCTTTATACCCCTCTTCCATGGATTTGATATCATATTTGGGATATTTATTTTCAGTGATCCAAGGTGATTTTTCCCCTATTTTCTTCTTTATTTCTTGGCATTCCTTCCTTGGTAATTCTTATAAATGGTTTTGATTTGATTTTAGGGTTGTTAGGACTGTATGTTTTATAAGGAATTGTTTTATTATAGGGTGATTTAGGGTTCCCTTGTATGGTTGTGGTCATAACATAATCTTTTCCTTACCTTATCTTATAAAATGGATTTTAAATCTATGGTTGAGGTATTAAATTCAAGAACTATCCTTTCTTCTATGTGAATTTTGGGATTATCATAATTATGGTTTCTTTTAGTGAGGGGCATAGATTAGACTAATAAAGATATTGAACTGGAATTAATTAATTTTTTGGGAAAGCGGTGAATTGCATGTGTTTACTAGTTTTTATGGTATTTCTCATGAGATTTATGTTTTCTCATTATTGTTGCTAAAAATAATTATTTTTGTTAAGACTTGTGTGTTTATGTTGTGAATTTTTTATAAGACTCACCTCTCATAAAATTCTAATCACATAAAGATATAAATTGATCTAGTTGTGTGGAAATTTTGATAATGGAAGGACACTAATTTCAAATAAAATGAGTATGTAGTAGAAGTTGTTGTTGAAAATATTGTTTATGTTATTTTTGTGATTTTTTTGTATTTTTAGCTCATTTTTTGTGCCTATGTTTGTGTAGTTAATGTGAAGCTTATCATGGGGTG
The DNA here is from genome assembly GCA_963277665.1 of Viscum album. Classification (NCBI taxonomy): domain Eukaryota; kingdom Viridiplantae; phylum Streptophyta; class Magnoliopsida; order Santalales; family Viscaceae; genus Viscum; species Viscum album. Next base: position 1,401,571,350 of record OY728157.1, on the reverse strand, counting down.
GTTGTTATGGAATGTATTGGGAAATGGGGTTGAATTGGTTTTGTAACACCCCATTACCATTCATTCAGGTGTGTTTTTACCTTTGTTTTGGTTTTCTTTTTCTTTGGTTGAGTAATGAAAAGATTAATTATAAGGATTCCTATAATGGTGAAGTTAGGGATTTTTTGGAATTTTCCGCTTAGACCTGCAGTTTTTGTTTCTCATTGGGAACTTACACACCATATAAGTAAAGTATACACCATGTAATGGATTCTAGGAAGAAGACATGAACTGAATACATGGCATGAATGGTTTACATGTTTTGTAATAGGTACACCCCATGTAGTGGAAAAATCTTGTTTTTAATAAAAAATTTACGGGTTTTTTGGTGTATATGAGCCTCGAGAATTACATGATGTGTAATGGAATTACACGCTATATAATTGTTGTGAGTTGTGTTTTTAAGCTGGTGGCTTAGCTGATTTTCAGTTCATTCGACCTGTAGCTAACCTCTCTTGACCCAAAGCTTACCCAAGTCAATTTTGGGTGACTCCTTTTCATCCATATCACTTTGTTCGGTAATTGATCATCATTAGGATTGGATTGTTTATCATCGGGTAATTAATCCTCTTGGTTCTTATTTGGTTTTGGTTATGGTTGTGGTTTGTTTATGGAATTGCAATAGGATAGTGTTTTCTATCAATCCTTTTCAGATTATTGACATGCCTTGTCTTTTGAAGGTTTTTCTCTTGGTTTTTCGTCACCATTGTCAAAAGAAACTAGGTTTTTACTATGTTGAGGTAGGTGTTTTTATATGATGGGTTAATTTGATGAATTGCATGTTGTTATTCATAAATTCCTTTAGATTTTCCATTGATTTTAATTGATAAATTATTTAAAATGATTTATTGGAAGGGAAATTTTTTTCAAAAGGGATTTTTTTTCTTGATTTGGAAATGGGTTTTCAAACTCCAAAATGGGTCAGTTTGGCTTTGAAAAAGTTTTATAAAATTATGATCATGGTTTTGAATTGAATTTGTACAAATTCACATTGGGAACCTTGGGTGTGTTGGGATAGAGACACGGGTATCCTTAGTGTGTGTTACACCATTAGGTGGTAACTTTTTTTGATATCGACTGGCAAGACTCGATATCTTTTGGATCCAATGTATGACTATTTAGTCTTGTCAATTTTTAGTATGCATTGTCCCATAAGCTATAGCACAATACTTGGTTCTTTTTCATTTTTCATGATTTGTTGTTTATCACATTATTTTTTTATCATTCATTTATTCTCACATGTTTTTATATAGGAGGTTGTGTCACATGGATTCTCATGATAAGTTGTTTCGTAGATGTGTGTTTACTTTTGTATCTATTGATTCATGGATATACTTTCTTGTTTTTATCACTTCTAATTAACATATTTCTAGTTATATAATATGAAATTATTTTATTAAAACAATAGGAAAATGATTTACAAATGGATTTTTTTTATTAAAATTATTTTTAAAACTATTTGGTTTCAAAATCTAGAATTATTGAATTCTTGATATTATAAATTGTATAGAAACTGTGGTGGTATCCGTCTAGGATGTATCTCACACCCAACTTTTTCCTTTGGGTGTTTGTAGATTTTTTATTATAGGGTCCAGGTAAATAGAAGATAATATTATATCATTTTGTCTTCTCTTGTTACTATTGCTTTCAGTTTGGGTTGGCCTAGAGGTGACTGTTGGTCATATGGGGATATGACTTACTTTCTAGTTTATCCTATTTGGATAATATTGTATATCTTTTGTGGTATCTTTTATGTTTCTTCTTCATACTTAGGTTATATTTATTTTTTTTCTTAAATGCATGACTTCTTTTTGTTATATTTTTTTACCCATATCATGTGATGGGATAGCTTAGGTGGCTTGTCTAGTTGACCCAGTTTGGTTCATTATAATTTGGTATCAAAGGAGATATTCATCTTGAAGTGTGTTAGCACTTCCAAAGTTTGGTTCTATGTATTAGGTATATTAGAGTTAGGACCATAGTAATTTGGATAGTAGGTGTGGAAAAGGGGCCTGGCTAGCTCAATTCTTGTGACTGAAACCGAGTTACCATGGGTGGTCAAGGATTTTTACTAGGTTTGAGACTTGGAGTTTTAGGTCATTTGAATGAACTATATGGGAAGTTTATTTAAATTTAAAGGATCCTTTTTAAGTGAGTTTTTTTTTTGCTTTAAATTCCTAATGTTTCAAAGATTTATTATCAATACCTGAGGTTGGTCCTATGATTTTGGAATTTTCTCATGACTGATTGGTTTTTTTCTTTTATTAAACAATTCCTCTAAGAAGATCTCTTCCAAATCCAAATAGGAAGTTATGATATGGGTTTTTTGGGTGCATCCTCTAGTGGATCTTACTTTGGTATAAGTTTTTATCCACACTGTTCATACTCTAGTTCAAGTGGGTTTCAGGAACCCAAGACGCATAGTGGATCATGGGTTGGAATTTACCGAGCAGCATCCACCCATCTTTCCTAGTAACAAAGGAACCTAGGGATCTGAGGAGTTTCTTGAGAGGATACGGAGGATATTAAACTTATTGAAGACTCCTAAAGACTCTAATTTGGGTTTTTTCACATATATGATCTAGGAATTGTGATGGAGATGGTGGGACTCTATTGTGCAAGTTAAGTTGCATGAGGATCTTGCCTAGGCTTCCTTTAAGAAAATATTTATCCAGCTATTTTATCCTGAGACATTGAATGTGGAAAATATCTGATATTTTCTGACCTTAGAGAAGGAGGATCATATAGTTATAAAGCACTCTACCTATTTTTTTTATTTAGTGCATCTGTAACTTGAGCTTGTAACTAATGAGTACCTGAAGTCTTGGAGGTTTGAGTTAGGACTGATCCCTGATATTTAATATATGTTGATATTATTATGCCTTCCAAACTTTATGTAGGTAGTTGAAAAAGAATCTTTATTTGAGTCATACATATCTAAGAAAATAGGTTTGGGTATAGCTTCAGTTGGTTTAGTGGTTATCCAGGGTGTGCCTTTTGGCCAAAAAAGGAAGCAAAAGAGTGGTTATTTTTCCTCAGGTCCAGTATCAGGGGTGATGATAGGAAAGAAGTAGGTTGTTTTCTACCAGTGTGGAAGGTGAGGTCATACCAAGCCTAACTATTTGTAGGATCATAATACTTTTCAATTTTATGGATGATATAGACATCTATAGAACTTTTTTAAAAATATATCTTAGGAAGTAGGGCAGGATCCATTCTCACCAAGGGTTCATAGGTTTATGAAGATGCTTCAAAGGGTGGTGGGTCAAATCCTTAGACCAAGGTAGATGTACATGTGTCTAAGATAGGATGACTTTATGTAGTAGAGTATGCACCATAGGAATCTGAAGTAGGGTCAGTAACTATTATAGATATGGTGTTTATCTCATCTTTTGTGGTGCTAGGTTTGTTTGATGTGGGTGATATTCATTCTTTTATATCATAAAAGTTAATTTATGTGTTGGTATTATGTTAAGAACTTATGAATTTCATGTTGAATATTTATATGCCTTTGGAAAAGTGGTACAACAAGGTTTCAGATGTCCCACATGTTAGGTGATAATGGTTGATTTTGAGGTGGAGTGGAACTTCTTAGTACTTGATCTTGAAATCTTTGACTTAATTATCAGAATGGATTGAATTATCAAAGTTAATTACTAGATATAATATTATTTTCTTCGATTTAATTTCTTATATACTAATGAGGTCACTCCTATTTTTCAGGGTGAGTGGGACTATAGATCGAAAAGGGTGGGTCATATTGTTCCGTATACTAGGGTAATCTTGTGTTAGTTGTTAGAGATTTTTCTTGATATAATTGACCCTTTATTGGGTGGTCGAATTCCTACAGTTGTGTGTGATTAAATTGAGGTATTTTCTGATTATTTTTTTAGTTTTCTTCCACCTAGAGAGGTAAAGTTTACTATTTACATGCTCCCTTGTACGGTGCACGCCACTGTACTATCTTATTGTATGGCACCTGCTGAGTTGATGGAACTTAAGGTGTATCTTGAGGACCTAGAGGCTAAAGGATTTATTTTTCCTAGTGTGTTACCGTGGGCTTCACCTATCCTATTTTATAAGAATTAATATGGGAGGATTGGACTTTAAATTCATTATCAAAAGACAAATTGGGTGACTATTAAGAATAAATATCATTTTCCAAGGATTGATGATCTCTTTGATTAGCTTAGAGGGGATCGTTTTTCTTCTAAGAATTACTTGCAATCAGGGTATCACTAGTTTAGAGTTTGATAAGAGGATATACCTAATAAAACATTTAGAATTTGATATGGGAATTTTGAGTTTCTAGTTATTCCATTCGGTCTCATTAATGATCATGTGGTGTTTATCGCTTTGATGAACTGGATCTTTCATCGGTTTTTGGACTCTTTTGTTTTTGTATTTATGGATGATATTTTGGTGTACTCTAAGTTAGAGTATGATGATGTGGACCATTTGGATATCATTCTTAAAACTATAATGGAATATTATTTGTATGTTAAGCTTTACAAATGTGAGTTTTGGATCTGGGAAGTGAAATTTATGGAGTATGTGATATATGAGAGAAGGGTCTTAGTAGATCCTGAAAAGGTGTAGGTAGTTATTTCCTAGGAGCATCCCAGAAATTTGTTTCATATCTGGATCTTCTTAGGTTTGTTTGGTTTCTATAGATGGTTTGTTTAGTACTTCTACAAGTTTTCATCTTCGATTACAGCTTTAACTCGTAAGGGTGTACAGTTTTAATGGAATGACAAGTGTCAGATATTTTTATGGAATGCATGTGAGTTTTAATTCAGTACTAGTTTTAATTCTTCCAAAACTGGGGTTAGTTTATGATGCTTTCTATAATTCTTCTGGTATGGGTTATAAATGTGTCTTGATGTAGGGGAAATAGGTTGTGGCTTATGGATCTTTTTAGTTACTCCCTTATTAGAAGAACTACCCAACCCATGATCTTGAGTTGTAAGTTTTTATACATGTACTCAAAATTTGGCATCACTATCTCTTTGGGGACTGGTTTATGGTATATTCTAATCATAAGTTCCTGAAATGTATTTTTATTTAGAGGGATCTAAATTTGCAGTGGAGAAATTTGGTGGAATATATTTAAACTTTTGATTTTTATATTTATTATACCCTTGGTAAACAAAATATAGTTTCTAACGCATTGAGAAGAAAATTACTAACACAAGCTATGAAGGAATCATTTGCAGAGTGGTCTCTAATGAGTTTGTTTGATGAGATGAGATTGTAAGTGTAAGAGGTCGGTGGACATGTTTTCTTGGATTTAATGAAAGATGAATCATCTTTTGATGAGAGAGTTTGGATTGAGTAGGTGACAAACACCAAGTTCCAAAACTTTAGTTAAAGCCTTCATAGTAAGGAGACCTCACGTGAGTGGTCTCAGTCTCCCAGTGGAGTTTTGTGTTTCCTTCATGGGTTGGTTGTTTCATTTTCCATGAGGTATAATTTATTGGACAATGGACACTATTCCTATTAGTCTATGCACCCTAGGGATACTAATATGTATCATGAATTGAAGCATCATTATTAGTGTTAAGGAATGAGATGGTTGATAGCATATTTTGTTTCATGATGCCTTGATTTTTAGATAATTAAGTTAGAGCACCATATACCTTAAGGGTTTTTGCAACCTTTACCCATTCTAGTAGGGAATTGAGATTATATTTAAATGTATTTTTTCATTATCTTTTGATAGACTCCTAGTGGTAAGGATGTGATTTGGGTTATCATTGATCAACTCATGAAATTTGTGCATTTCCTGCCTATCAAGAAGGTGAGAAAAGTGGAACATCTTGGGGACTTGTATGTATGAGATATTGATAGAATTCATAGGGTTCCCTCTGAATTTGTTTGTGATAGGGATTCGAGGTTCACATCCAAGTTTTGGAAATGTCTATAGGAGGTTATGGGATCCCAAATTAAATTAATCATAGCTTATCATCTATAGATGGATGGACTGATAGAGAGGGATATCCAGCTTCTAAAGGATATTCTATGAGCTTGTGTTCTTGATTTTGGAGAATATTAGGGAAATTATTTTCCTTTGGTTGAGTTTTCCAATAAAAATAATTATTATGATTTTATCATTATGGTTCCCTAAGAGGCTTTGTATGGTTGGTCATGTAGATCTCCCTTGTGTTGGGCAGAGTTGGGAGATCGATCCTTGGTTGGGCCAAGTGTTGTTAGAAAGATAAAAGAGATGGTGCAGTTGATTTGGAGGCATTTGATCATGGAACAGAGTCATAAAAAATCCTATGAGGGCCATCGGCATCAGCTGTTAGATTTTGAGTTTGGTGATTGGGTCTTTCTCATATTCTCACCTCGCTTGGTACATTGTTGTTTGGGTAAGCAGAGTAAGTTGGCACCAAGGTTTTTGGGGCCCTTTGAAACTGTTAGATGACTGAGTAGGTTGGCCTATCAGTTTCACTTATTGTTTGGTTTGATAGATATTCACAACATGTTTCATGTTTCCCAGTTGAGGGGTATATACTAGATCATTCCTATATGATTATATAGGAGGATTTTCATCTTAATCCAGATTCCACTTTGGTTGAGAAGCCAATTCAAATTATGGATCACTAGGATAGGTTACTACATGGTAAAATGATCCCCTTGGTCTGGGTATTGTGGCAGTGTAAACAGTATAGCCATGATATTTGGGAGTAGGATTCATTGATGAGGCAGAAATGGACTTATCTTTTTGCAGATCCTAGATCTTGAGGGATTTTTGGGGATAGAATGAGTTTATGGTGGGGAGATTGTAATGCACCATTACAATTAATTCAATAATTTTTTACATTTATTTTGGTTTTCCTTTTTTTTTAGTAATGATGAGAAGTAATTGGGAGGATACCTATAATAGTTAAGTCAATGATTTTTTGTAATTTTACACTTAGAAATACAGTTTTTGATGCTTTTTGGGCACTTACACATCATGTAAGTGAAGTACATGTAGTGTAATGGATTTTAGGAAAAAATAATTAACTAGATACATGGTAGGAATGGTTTACATGTTTTGTATTAGGTACACACCATTTAGTGGTAAAATACATTTTTTAATAAAAAGGTGATGGTTTTTTCAATGTATATGATCCTCAGTAATTACATGACATGTAATGGAATTACACACCATGTAATTTTCATGAGTTATGGTTTTAAGTAGGTTTCTTGAATGATTTTCAATTCATTTGACCTATAGCTAACCTCCCTCAAACCAGAGCTTACCTTAGGTGATTTTGGGTGACTCCTTTCTATCCAGATCACTTCGTTCAGCAATTGATCACTGTTGGGGTTGTATTTCTTCTCACTAGGTAATTAATACCCTTGGTTATTTTTGGTTTTTTTGTAGCTATGGATTTGTGATCGGATAGTGTTTTCTATCGATCCTTTTTTATATTCTTTGCATGTATTGTCTTTCAAAGGTCATTCTCTTGGTTTCTAACCACTATTGTCAAAAGAAGCTAGTATTTGACTGTAGTGAGGTATTTTTTCTATATGATGGGTTAATTTGATGAATTTTATATTATTATTGATAAATTCCTTTGGATTTTTCATTAATTTGAAGTGATAAATTATTTCAAATGATTTCTTGGAAAGGAGAATGGTTTCCAAAATGGGTTTTTCTTTGAAAATGGATTTTCTTAATTTGGAAATGGGTTTTCAAACTATATAGTGAGTTTTCTTGTCTTTGAAAATGTTTTATAAAATTTTAAGTATGATTTTGAATTGAATTTGGAAAAATGAACATTGGGAACCTTGGGTGTGTCAGGATAGAGACATTAGTATCCTTAGTGTGTATTTCCCCACTAGGAGGTAACTTTTTTTGATATCGACTGGCAGGACTCGATATCTTTTGGGTCCAACGTATTCATGTTTAATCTTCTAAGTGTATAGCATGAATTTTTCCATAGTCTATATCCCAATACTAGGTTCTTTTTAATTTTTCATGATTGGTTGTTTATCACATGATTATTTTATCATGGATTATTGCTTGCATGTTTTTATATATGAGGTTGTATCACGTATATTTTCATGATAGGTTGTTTCATGGATATTTTTTTACTTGTGTACCTCTTTATGCATGGATATTCTTTACAGTTTTTATCACTTCTACTTGTAATATTTATGGATATAAAATATGAAATGATTTTATGAAAACCAAAGGGAAAATGTTTTACAAATAGATTTATTTTATTAAAATTATTTGTAAAAATGTTTTTTTAATCTATAATTATTGAATTCTTTATATTATAAATTTTATATAAATTGTGGTGGTATCCTTATTAGATGTGTCTCACACCCTACTTGTGCCTTTGGGAATCTGTAAATGTTGTATTTTAGGATCCAGGTAAACAGAATAGAATATTCTAGCATTTTGGAATCTTTTGTTGGTGTTTCTTTTGGTTCAGGTTGGTCTGGAGGTGACTATTGGTCATATAAGGATATGACTTACTTTATGGTTTAGCCAGTTTGGATGGGATTTTATGTATTTTGTAGTATATTGTATGTTTTTGCTTTATACTTTGGTTGTATGTCATGTTTTTCTTATATTCGGGAATGGTTTTTGTTATCATGTTTTCCCATATCATATGATGGGTCGGTTTGGGTGGCTTGTCTAGTTGACCAGAGTTGGTTTGTTATAGGTTGGCATGTATTGGACAGAGAGGCTATATGGGTTAGCTTTTGTTGGGTAGTGGGGCTCTATTTCTTGGTATGTGTTGGGTATAGGTGTTTCATGGGTTAGTTTATGTTAGGTAGTGGGACAATGTTGGTTGGAATGTGTTGGGTAGGGGGGTTCTATGGGTTGGCCTGTGTTCGGTATGTGTTGGGAAGTGGGAATGTGTAGGTTGTCTTGTGTTGGGTAGAGGAGATACATGTTCTAGCTTGTGTTGAGAACTTATGAATGTCTATTGTGGTTGTGTTTTTTGGGAAAGTGGTCTGGCTTGTGGCGTTAAATTTGGAAATGGTGGTGGTGTGTGGTGATGGTAGTGTAGTAATGGTTACGAGTTTCCATGGGATTGTATGGGTGTAGAGACACTTGGTTGGGCTTGTGATGGGTGTGCTCATTCATGAACATGTGTGTGTGTGTGTTGGATTTGGTGCCCTGGAACCAACTTCTAAGTACTTTATGATTATCTATATTCATTTCTTTAGATATTAATATAAATTTCTTATCACATTATGATTGTTCTTATGTGTGACATAGTATGTGATAATGTCCTAAGTGTACACATTTCACTAAAAGTTCATAGTAGTTCTCTACTATAATGTAAACCTAGAAGTACAAAAATAGTATTCTTAAATATAAGTTCTATAGTTGGATGATGTCATTTGACAGGACACAGTGATACAGGCTATCAAGGGTGCATAATCATAAGACATTGAGACACTTTCTTATGATGTATGCCCTTGGTAATATTTAGTGCATGAGATTATGATAACATGACCTACCAATAGGAAATCCGCATTATATATGTCATTTTATATTCTTATCTGTAGGTGTGTGAAGTGATCCTTAGACATTAAGATTATTATTAATGCATTCCATGAGTCACATACTTCGATGTAATAATGAAAACTATGAGGATATATTCCCATGGTAAGTTAAGATATATTGGGTGTATCGTGAGTGATGATGTATTAATGAATAATAAAAGAAAGGAATTATCCCTTCTGTTATTTAACGGAAGTTGATATCTTAGTCCCTTTGATGGGGATTGTACATCCTGATTAAATTCATGGAAATGGAAGTATTATCGACAAGTTTATTTCTGAAAAGTAAAATAAATAGATATCAATCACATATGTTGATAACACTAGCATGCAACCTACTTAATTAGATATATCTAGATATAGGGATTATATTACACAGTGTACATTTGTAAGAGGTTTCATTTCGTTGCGACATTAACTTCTTTCTTTATGGGATATTTGGTCTGTTTTTAGACACCAACCTTGTACTTTAGGGAGTGTAGCCTAATACCACTGAGAAAGGGGAATAGAGGGTCACACACTAAGTATATCTGAAACCTTAGTTAAATTCTATATGAATTTAATATGTTGGATAAATATTATTCTCATGTGTGGAATAATAATTATTTATGATAGTTTGATCACAAATATTGAATCACCAATTATTCAAGAGAATATATATGTGAGTTTAATATTTAATAAATATTTATTCAGCAGGTAAATATTCATTTAATTATGAGAATACATAATATTTATTTATTCTAGTTTATTAAAAAGGTATCAAATATATTTGTTTATTTAGTTATGTGAATATTTAATAAATATTTATTCACTAATTTAGTGAATATAATATCTATATGTTTATTGAGAATAATTTAGTGATATTTATTTAATTAAATAAATAAACATTATTCAAGACCCGATAAATGTTAAAAAGTATTGGCAAACTGAGCCTAATGGTTGGGTGATAAATTTCATATTAAATATTATTTAAATAAATATTAATTTATTTATTTAAGAAAAAAAATTATTTTTTCCACGATTTTAGTACATGTTAAGTAAGTAAAAATAATTCTATTATTATTTAGACATGGGGTTCATCAAGAATTAATAAAATAATAAGGTCCTTTATGAAATTATTATTTTCTAACACTATAACTATTTAAATCTAGTTATGACATTTTCCAAGAGTGAGATTTTCATTCTTTTTTGTGCACAATAAATTAGAGAGGATTCTCTCAAACCCTGGAGTGATCTCCCCTATAATTATATAAAGAAAACAAAGCTTCTCTCCTCATCCACCAGATCAAATACCTTCTCTCTTAAAGTATTTTTTTGTGATAAACATCAATCATTACAGGTGTTAGAACCATTTGTGCTAGCGCCAAGAGGATTATATAGCAATGATCAGAGGTTCGTGAATCATGTGTGGATCGCTTATAGAGGTAATCGACCCTATATTCCTCTAATGTGATGATGGTATGACAGGAGGTCTTCATATGATCATCAACAATGGAGAAATAATTCAACAAAAGGTAATTCTTTAATTAAATAAATTAATTAAAAATTATATGTGAAAAGATCTCTTATTCTTGGTTTTGGGTTCTTGTTAATTAATCTTCATATTAATTCTATTGATCATGGTGATTATTTATCATGTACATTACACATTATTCATAGATTGTAAAAAAAAATTAAGTTGTTTACGGCCTACCGAGCTCTTCCGCTGTACCCAGAACCTTTTAGTAGTATAAGAGGGATCACGTAATAATTTATAATTATTTATTATTCATTGACCGATTATACACAATTATTGTTAGTTTTTCACTTCTAGTTTATTCATTATTTAATATATAATTTAATTAACATGTTTTCTACATATTAATATGCATCGTTCAAGTTTCAAAACATCTTAAACAGATTAAGAACGAATGAAGAATGATTAAATATTCCATCAGGAGGTGTTGGATTTTTTGGCTAGTAGACAAGGATATATTATGTGTAACCAAAAGTACACATAATGTACCCAAGTTCACTTCACTTGGACATGTCACAAGATACATGACACATCAACCAATAATAACATGTGTTGTATTTAATGCACAATTCATGTTAACTAGGCTAGCTAGGAACATGATCTATTGGACCACACTGTGTGTTGCTGGCATAAACACCCTTTAGTTTACATGGTTTAGCGATGAAATTCATTCTAACCATGTTGTAAAATAGATATAATTCACTACATGAGACTGACAGGATATATAATTAATGATATACATGACATGTATCTACCATAAATGTTGTGTGGCTCATTAATCCTCATTTCTAAAGAACACGTCGAGTCAACTGGCGGGTTACGCGAACATACAACCAGCGTAACACATGGAATCTATCTCATTTGTACATGTTGTGTATCCTGACCAATACACACACTAATTCTATAGAAATGTTTCCTATATGCATTTAAATCAATGAACATGGCATGTATCTCATTAGTACATTTCGTGTAGTCATACAGTAAAGAAGAGAATTAAATTACTTAGAAAATAATTAATTGAAACATTAAATACCAAATTACATTGTTGACAACTAATGTGTTGACTATATAATAAGTATTGTATAATTAATAAATGATCAATTGTTTCAATGTAATTATCTGTAAATATTTCTTAGACCCTTTATTTATCATGTTGCATTCATGATTGGAATCTCCAAGAGATTTCAGATGGTCGTTAAGATAACAGAAAATAATTGAATTAATTCAAGCATGTTTATATTAATAATAAATAATGGATTGAATTGAATTCTATCTAGTGTAATTTTTCATATTCCTTAAATGTGTGTGGATAACCTTGATCTTAGACCATATTATGTATGTAATTGATTTATTTAATTTATTATTATTGCATGGATTTTGTAATAATTTATTAAATTAAATAATGGTTTGTGATTCATTACTCTCCTATCATTATGTAAGGGTCTGCATGCCCATAGTTTCTTTTATGTAAAACCCTTTAAAAAATTATTTGGTTCCCCTCACCTACATGTGAGTAAAATTATGTAATGGATACATCTCTTAGGAAAGTAGAGGAAGTTCAAGTTTGGAGTCAAGAAAAAACCAATCCTGGTGGTACACATAAGAAAATTTGTAATATAATAACTCAAACTATGCTTGGTTCCAAGAGTTAATTATCAATTATCAATGGTTGGTTTATTATTTTCTAGATAAACTGGCCCTTAAATAATTTCATAGTCATTCCACTTTATTTATTTTATTTTTTTGAATTTTATGGTTAATTATTTATGGATGTTTAAATCATTAAACTAATTAATTAACAAGAATGGAATATGGAATTAAAATAAATATTATAATATGTGTCAACTTTATCTAAACATGGTTAATCCCTCAAGTAAAATTTACTTAATATTAATAAGTATGTAACAAGATAAAATGGATAGTTTATACATAAAGATAAAAATACATCAAATTAAATATTAATTTGGTATAGCCTTTAACTAACTGAGTTAAAATTGAACCATAGTTTAAATTGATTGACTGGACCAAGTTAGGGTGCTTTCAATTATTGAGAAATTTTTACTTGAGTTCCTATCTTGACAAAACTTAGTTCATATAAAGGGTTGACTACCCAAGCAGGACTTGATGTAACTAAGAGTAAAAACATTAAGTAGATTTGTATCCAGTGTTTCAAGATTGGGTAGTTCACTCATCAGATCAAGGAGTTTAGGTTAATGCTGTTAGAAATTTATGTATACTTAAAACCCTTCAAATAAATTTTCATACCCAAGTTTGGGTTATGAGAAGGGGAATATGGATCCTTACCACTAGAATATCCATGTGATGGGATATTCCAAAACTAATGGTGAGGTCTATTAAGTTTTGATAAAATAGTGGGAGATTAATAAATTTAAAATTTACTATCTAATTTAGTAATCCAGATAAAGCACTAAAAGTATGATCTTGTTTAATGTTAAAATGGAAACCCACATGACTTAGACTATATCACTATTATTTATTCTATAGAAGGATAAACTTATCACCTACTTGAATTTCTAGGAATGATATAGGCATTTACACATTATACTATGACGTGAATGAAAATTATATGTATTATAAAACCCCCTTATTGAGGCACATAGAAAAGAGGGTAGTAAGGAAGAACTGTCTCTCTATATAAAACATTTGGATAATGCCATAGATGTACAATTTTTCATGATATTTTTTATGTATAGTGATCTTTTAAATAAACTTAAGGATGTTGATGTGTAGAGTATCATGCTTTACATTTATGATCTTTTTCAAGAAAAGGTAAGATAAGAGAGATATGTGATCTATGATGCAATATTAATGTGTAAACTTAGAGAGTCAGTGCCAACTGGGACTCATGTAGTCAAGATGATTGGCTACATTGAGCACTTAGACATATTGGGATTTAAGATCCCTATTGAGCTGAACACGTATATAATTATGTCTTCACTGCCTAAGAGCTTCTCTAGTTTCATTATTAATTATAATAGGATCAATAGTTATAAGTATGTTTTATAACTCCTTATATTTAATTACCAATTTGAAAATGACATGAGGTGTAAAAAACATGTAGTCCTTATGGTGAATAAGAGAAAGAACAATGGAAATAGGTCCAAGACCCATTCCAAGTATAAGCCTTATGAGCACCATCCTTCTAAGAAACGGAATATCCAAATATATAAAAATGAAATAGATATGGTATGTTTTTCATGTGGAAAGATGGGCCACTGGAATAAGAACTATACCTGATTAAAGGAGCAAGGGGAATCTTCCAGTTCATTTTTTATCGAGTGAAATCTTTTTATATCTACACATTGGGTATTAGATACAAATTTTGGTGTTCACATCTATATTAAAATGCATGAACCAAGTATATTTTGAAATATTTCCATAGGATATGTGGATTTATGGGATACCAATGGTGCGAGACTAGTTGTTATATCCATTGGGGACTACCAAATTCTATTGAAAATTGAGATGGTATTGGTTTTAAAATATTATTATTATGTACTAATTGTTACAAAAAACATAATTTTTATATACTACCTATATTTGGATGGTTTTATTTTTATGTTAGGAAATAAAAAAGTTATTTATTTTATAAAGAAAATATATGTTATGGTATAAAAAATTAAATAACAATCCTAATGCATTAAATTATGAAAATTATGTATTGTCAATTGATAATGAATCAAGTTTTCATGAATCATTTCACACACAGTTTTGGCATCACCATATTGGTCATGTATATGAGAAGTGTTTGAAAAATATCTATCAATATAATTACTTAGACTCTTTTTATCTAAACCCACTTGACTAATGTCACACTTGTTTACAAGGAAAAATAACCAAGACACCTTTTGGTGGACAAGGTTAAAGGGTTATAAAGCTTCTAGAATTAGTACACATTGATGGGTGCTAACCTTTTCTAGGAAAAAATAGACGTGGGAATTCTTGCTTCATTACTTTTACTAATGATTTAATTAGATATAGATATGTCTACTTAATGAGGTATAAGTTGGAATCTTTTGAAAAATTCAAAGAGTTTTATAATGAAGTAGAGAATCAAGTTAGTAATAAGATAAATAATTTTTGATATGGTCAAGGTGGTGAGTATCATAACCAAGAATTCATTAACTTTATATGGGATTGTGGGATTCCATCCCAACTCCCTCTTTATTATACACCACAGTGGAATGGTTTCAGTTAAATAAATCATACCTTTCTTAATATGGTAAGGTTTATGATGAGATATATAGGGCTCCCATTGTCATTTTGGGGATATTCATTATAAAATATAGCATACACACTAAATCATGTACCAACTAAAGTAGAAAATGGTATTCCTTTCAAGTTATAGAGTGGAAAGAAACCTATTTTGTTTCATATTTATTCATGGGCTTGTGAAGAATTTATTAAAACCAAATCTAGAAACAAAATAACACCCTGAGGCATGAAGGGTATCTTTATAGGATTTCCCAAGGAAATAAGGATATATTATCTATACTACCCCTCAAATAATAATATGTTTGTGATAAGAAAATACATATTTCTTAAGAGGGATAATAGTTTCAAGAAAGATAGTGGAATAAATATTGATTTTTATGAATTTAATGCTCAAGATACACAAGATTTGGTACATGAACAAATTCCACAGGTCCCCATGGAAGATTTTGTTCCTGAAACACAAGTACTTTGTAAGAGCACTAGAGAGGTTTGAGAACTAGAAATATATGATTTTATAGTCATCAAATATGTAAACTTGTTATTAGTTGATAATAATAGTCATATTTCCTATAAGGAGGTAGTATATATCTAAAAAGTTGTAATATGGAAAAAAAATTCAAATTCTAAGATGGATTCCATGTATCAAAACTAAGTTTGGGTTCTGTTTGATCTTCCAATTGATATAAATTCTGTTGGGTTAAAATGTTTATTTAAGATAAAACTGTACATTGAAGGTAGAGTAATTACTTATAAATCATGGATAGTGCATGAAGGGTTTAAACAACATCAAGAAACTTACTATGATTAAACCTTTTATCTAGATGTTATATTTAAATCCATCACAATTCTACGTGACATGGCAGCCTTCCATGACTACAAGATTTGGTAGAGAGCTATCAAAATATATTCCTTAATATAAACCTTTATAAATATGTATATATGACATAACCTGAAGATTTTTTGACTCCAAGAAATGAAAATAATATATATAAGTTTCATAGATTCTTTTATGGTTTAAATTAAACATTTAGGTCATGTAAAATTTGGTTCAATAAAGTTGTAAGAGATTTTGGTTTCATAAAGAATGAATGTGAGCCATGTGTTTATAAGTGGTTTCATGGGAGTATGGTCATATTTCTAATAGTATATTTTTATGACATAATACTTATTGGAAATGAAATACTAGTATTAAAGTTAATTAAAACTAGTTAAACAAGTGCTTATCCATGAAGGACTTAGGTGAAGAAACATATATCCTTGGAATCAATATCATTCATGATAAATCCCAATGACTACTTTGAATAATTCAAAGTACATACATTGACCAAATACTAAAGAGAATTAGTTGGAAAAATATAATATGGGATTGGTTTTAGTGTCACATGGTATAAATATCTCCAAGAAAATGTCCCCTTAGACACAATAGGATAGAGAGTGTGGGTAGGATCTCATACGCATCTGTGATAGGATCTAACATGTATGTCATGTTATGTACTAGGATTTATGTTACCTGCATTTTAAGAATGGTAGTCAGATATCGGGTTGAACCATGGGAACAACATTGGTCTCCTATTAAGGTTATTCTTAAGTATCTAAGGCAGACCAAGGATTGATCCTAGTATATGGAGGAGATGAGTAAATTTTCATCAAAAGATATACCCATGCTAGTTTATATATAGATCATAATGCTTTGATGTTAAATTTGGGATATGTATTCAATCTTAATGGAAGAGTTGTGAGATGTAAGTTTTTAAAGTAGCCAGTTATCACTAATTCGGTAGTGGAGTCTGAGTATATAGTGTCTTATAATGCATCTAAAGAAGTAGTTTGGATTTAGAACTCTATCTAAGAGATTGGTGTGGTTCCTAGTAGTAGAGATCTTCTCACATTTTATTATGATAATACTACAGTGGTGGATCTCACAAAAGACCCAAATTTACATCAACAGATGAATCACATACTCCATAGATATCACCTCTTGAGGGATTTTTCTCAAAGGGGTGAAGTCACTGTGAGTAGATTTTTCATAGAGAAAATATGGAAAACCCCTTTCCTAAAGATTTATCTTAGTAGAAGCATAAACATCATGTGAGAGCTAGCGGAGTAAAGATTGTTAGTATTTGACTCTAGTGTAAGAGGGAGTTTGTTGGATTTGGTTCCCTATAAACAAATTCTATGTACTTTATGATTACTTCTATTAATTATTTTGGCTATTAATATAAATTTCTTATCACCTAATGATTGTTATTTTGTGTGACTTATTATATGAAAATGTCTTAAGTTTACATGTTGACATTAAAATTCATATCAGTTCACCTCTATGATGAGAATCTATAAGTTTCAAGAAATTATTCTTATATATAAGTTTTATAGTCATGTGATATCATCTGATATGACATAATTATTACAATCTACTAGTGGTGGAGACTCATAGAACATTGAGACACTTTCTCATGGTGTATACCCTTTGTAATATTCAATGAGGGAGATTATGATAATATGTACTGCCAATAGGAAATCCATATTTATATGTGTCATTGGATATTACTATATGATAATGTGTGTAATGATTCTTAGACTTTAATATTATTATTAATTTATTCCATGATTCGCATGATTTGATATATTGAAAAAAATCAGGGTGACATAAGATCGTGATGAGGTAGGATACATTGGGTGCTTCATGTGTGATGTTGTATTAATTAATAATGTGAGAAAGGATTTAACCCTTTTTTTCTTTAACAAAATTTGATATCTCAAGCCCTTTATAAAGAATTTACCTGCCTGGTTAATTCCATAGTCATGATGGTATTATTGGAAATTTCATTTCCATAAATTTAAATAAAGAGTCATCAAACACATGGGTTGATGACTCTAGCATACAACCTACTTTATTTAAGATATTGAGATTAAAGGATTGTACTATATAGTGTACATTCATAGGAAGTTTCATGTCATTGTAACATTAACTTTTTTCTCTATAGAAGACTTGGCATGCTTCTAGATGTTGACCTTAGACTTTAGGCAGTGTAGCCTAATTCCATTGATAAAGGGGGATAAAGGATCACACACTATGTGTATTTAGGACCTCAGTTAAGTTTCATAAGAATTTAACATGTTGGATAAATACTATTTCAGTAGGTGGTTTAATAATTATTCATGATAGTTTGAACAAAAATATTCAATCACAGGTTATTTGATTGAATATATATGTGATAAGAATATTTAATAAATATATATTCATAAGGTAATTATTTCTTTATTACGTGAATATATAATATTTATTTATTCTAGTTTATTCACAAGGCAACAAAAATATTTTTTTATTTAGTTACATAAATATTTAATAAATATTTATTAATTGAATTAGTGGATATAATATTTATATATTTATTGAAAAATAATGTAGTGATGTTTATTTAATTAAATAAATATACATTATTTAAGGCTCGATAAATATTTAGGAGGACTGGGGAAACAAATTTAATGGTCTGATGAGAAATGTCATATTAAATATTATTTGAATAAATATTAATTTATTTATTTGAGAAAAATAATATATATTTTAGCTATGAATTTAGCTTATATCAAGTAAATAATAATAATTATATTATTATTTAGACATGGGGTTTACTGGTAATTAAGAAAATAATAAGGGCTCTTTCATAGTTTTTATTTTCTAACCCTAACACAATTTAAACTTGGTTATGACATTTTATAAGTGTGAGCTACATTATTTTGGAATGCGCCGGAGCATGGGAAGTATAAATCCTCAGAACACATTTCATGCACCACCTCCATTTCAAATTTTCTTGATCATTAACCTTACACCGGCCAACTCCCCCCTAGTGGCGGCATCACGATCACTGGGGATTATCCTCCCTCACCGGGGTCCATCGCCTATGGTTTTATATTGGGTGAGTATCCTCTCTCAATTGATCGGATTTTTCCTCTAGAACCCTCTCTGAAGGATGTTATTCTATGGCCTCCCCCTCCCTTCAGTCACTTCCTCTCCATACTCTGGTTTTCTCTTCAGAATTGTTCAGTTATTTCATGGTGGAGGGGGATCTGGTGATCTATTGTCCTACCTATTTCTTTAAGGATTATTCGGAGTGTAGATCATGGACCGTGGTGTCTAGATTTAGGGAAGACAATCTGCCTCTTCCCCTCTTCCAAAATATTGTCCGCTCATAGAGCTTAGAGGCTTCTACGTTTGTTTCCATTCTGAACTGAAATTACTTCTACTTCATGCTCACCTCTCATGTTGACTTCATTAAGGAATGGTCTCAGAGTTCCAAATTGGTTGGGTGGTGGCAGTTCCATCTCTTCCATTGGTTGATGGAGGTCCACAGTGGGTGGGACTCCTCCTGCGCAGTGGTGTGGATCAATCTTCCAGGACTTCCCCTTCCCTTTCACAACATCACCTTATTGTGAGGTGTTATATAATACCTAGGTGTTTTTCTATGTGTGGAATACTGGACCCTTTTCCTACAAGAATCCTCGGTTGCTTGGATATTTGTGGAGTTAGATCTTGCTCAGCCTCTTCCATCATGTATTATTCTGTGGGTGGAGGGATTAAACGACTAGATCCAAAACCACTTCTATCTTTCACCTCCTCCCTTATGTGTGTATTATCACATATAGGGCCACATGACATTAGCTTCTAGGGGTATACGATAATTTTTTATAATATCCCGTTAGGCAGCTATACCGGATAGAGGTGTGACCACGCAGCTGGTGAATGGAAGGATTCTCATGGTAGCAGCAGGTATGTCGCTTAAAGATGAGGGAGAAGACAAGGTTTCTCCCTTGGATCTTCCTTCTCAGACTATGGTTTCAATTATGGAGTTGATGTCTTCATCAAGTAAAGCCTCCAAATGTAAGGTGAACCATTGTATGGACTTGGTTCCTTATAGGTTGAAGGCCCCCATTGTTTCCCTGGATTCCAGGATTCTGGTTTAGTCTCTGGTTCGAGGTGGTATTCAAGATCAAGGGAAATCGGTATCCATTAACTTTTCCCTACCACATGATCTCCACACTCGAGATCCTATCTCTTATCGTGGATCTTTAGTTTTTTCTTCCAAACCCTATAGTGTATTATCATATGGTGAGGATGTCAAATCAATAGAGATCTCATGTAGGGATTCATTTCATGAGAAATAAGAATCATAGGCTTCAAAGTTGCATCTCAACAGTGAATTATTATATCTTTAGGGTGATTGTTTCCATTCAACCCTTACATCAGTCCCTATCCAAGTTCAGAATATCCTCTCCCCACTAACATTTACCTCATCTTCTTCATCTAATGAAATGTTCACATACTTTCAATCTAAAAGTGCATCCAAGTGCTCTACACTTTGAGTTACGGTAAAATATATTCTAGGGGATAGATCCAGGTGAAATATCTTCTAATTATCTCTTTTCTTTTATGGGATGATCGAGGCCTGGGTGCCCAGGTTAAAACTGGTTTTATATCCAATACGCTTTCCACCAACAACTCTATCTTAGTGAAATTTTTGATCCGAAGCAGCATCCCTCTAAAATAGAGACCTTATCCCATAGAATAAAAATGAAAAACTTTATGCATGTGGACCCTAAAAACCATCATATATGGCTCTTCTAGAAATATAACTTCTTAGTGGAACTAGTGTTATCTTTAGATCAGTTTATTTCAATGAAGATCAGTAGTGGAGATCTTAGTTTATTCTTTACCTTTATCTGCAAAACATGTGATGCACAAGATATAGAATCCATGTGGACTGACTTGGGGTGTTTCCACTTAGGTGACCTTATATAGCTAGTGGGATGGGACTTTAATGTGATTGTGGATAGCTCAGAGAAGAAGGGATGAGGGCCTTTCTCTCGTAATTCCAACAAAGACTTCATGTCATTTGTCTCCGGTGTTGTTATCTTGAATTTGGGATATACAGGTGATCACTTCACCTGTTTCAATAACTAAAATTGGATAAATCACAAATGGATTCATATTGATTGGTTTTTAGTGAATATCAACACCATCTCTTCATTCTTGGATTCCAAGGTAACCCATATGATGTGATCCCTTTCTGAACACTCTCTCCTTGTTGTTGATCTATCCAATAGAGTTGACCATATCAGATGCTTAATTTTTTATCACCAATGGACCTTATCCCTAGGCTATCATAAAACGGTGAGAGTGTTGTGGGACAAACCAGTACAGGTTAGTTTGTGGAATGGGATCCACAATAAGCTTGGGCAGCTCAAAAGTGATATGTAATCTTGGATCTTCACTTGTCCCCCTCACTTCTAGGCTATAGACTCTATCAACTTGGAGATCCAATGGATGGATTCTACACTAGAGAATGGTTATTATGAATCCACCATCAATGATATTTCCCTCAAGAAGATATTTCTGAATATCTGATTTTGGAACAGGAATGGTAAGTCTGTGAGCAATTCAAGATTAAATGGATGAGGGAAGGTGATAGGAACATGGCATTTTTCCAAGATTGTGTTAAATAAAATAGATTATATATTAGACCAAACATTATTCTGGATAATAACACCTATGATAATGACCGGTATGTGGTGGATGGTTTAGAACAAATTAACTTCAAGTCCCTTCTAGAAGGCCCAAATCACTACTTGTAAAGAGGATACCCTATGGGCAGTGAAAATTTATTTGATGCAATCCCTAGCATGGTTTCTACCCATGACAATCGGCTTTTTGAGTCAATTACATATGAGCAGTAGATACATGTGTTAGTGAAATCTCTTAACCCCGATAGATCTCTAGGTTCATATGGCTTCCTAGGATCTTTTTATGTGACTTTATGGGATATGGTAAAGAGGGACCTAGTGAAGGTGGTATAGTACTTATTTTTTGTGGGTAGTCTTCCATGTGTGGCGCGCACAACTTCTCTAGTGATTATTCCTAAGGTGAAAGATTCATACTTTCTAAATCATTGCCACCTGATTAGTATGTTAAATTTCCATTAAAAGTTGTTTTCCGACATCATCAATCGAATACTATCTATGCATATATCAAATTGGGTTTCTGATGAACGGCATGGGTTCTTCAAGGGAATATCTATCTAATGCACCATTGTCTTGGATCAATAAATTATAAGTGATTTCAATCTAAATATTTTTTATTATAATGTTTTCATAAAGTTGGATATGGAAAAATCTTATGATAGGCTTGAATAAAATTTTATACTTAAGGTTCTCAATTTCATGGGCCTTTACTCTTGGTCAATTAATATCTTGTAAAGGTGTTTTAGCTCTGCTTGGATCTCCATATGCTTTATGATTAAAACTTTTGGATTATTCAAATCAGTGTGAGGGCTTAATAAAGGTGATCCTCTATCCCCCCATAATTTTCATTCTCATGCAAGACACACTCATCTGATTCATCAACAAAAGCCTCTTATATGGTAGCATTCTCCCCTATCGATGTAAGAATAACTATTTTGGCACATATCATCTCATGTATACTAATTACATGATCATTTTACTAAATAGAAAGAAGTTTTCTACCAGCATTATGAATAAAATTATGCATGAATACTATTATTGGATTAGGAAAGTGGTGAACCATGAGAGAAAAGTAGTATTTACCTTTCGAACAGGTGCTCGGACAGGCAGGCCACTACTCTGGAAAGAAATCTATGAATTTATAGGTAAATCTTTCTGATAGACTACCTAGGAGATCCAATATCCCAGATTAGGATTTGTATAAACTACTTCAATAATGTGATTGATAGAATTATGAGATGTATAAGTAATTGGAAGAACTGGTTCTTGTCTTTTGGCGGCAGAATAATGCTAGTCAACAGTATTCTTACCTTTATCCCTGCACATATTCTATCTTAACTCAAGGTTCATAAATCATTGATCATAGGAATTGAGAAAAATCTATATTATTTCATCCATTATGCCCTATTAGACTGGAAACACCACTGGGATTCATGGTCAGGGATGGAATGAATGATGAATGAGGGCAGCATCAATGTCAGAAACGTCTCAGGGGAGATGTATGGTTTGCATAATAACACATCATGGGAATTTCTTGAGGGATTAATGTTGTGGGAAAGATTTATGGTGGTCAGGTATGGAAATAATATGGGTTCTCTATATAGAAACTCTTCTGATCTATGGCTCAAAATATATCCTCACATTTTGGTTCTTCAAAGTAACATTTATTGGATCATCGGTAGAGGTGACATTAAATTCTGGCATAATAATTGGGTCAAATATACTCTAGGTTTTATATGATTCCCCACTATAAACATGAAATTTAGGAAAGCTAGATAGTACGCAAGCTTCACTCAAGTAGTCATGGATGATGATTAGCATGTGTTATTTGGTCTCATAGAGCTGACCAACAACCCTAATAGATGTGTTTTTATAGTTTCACCATTAGGTTCTTTCTTTATTAGGTATTATCTTCAACTGGTGTCCAATACTATGGATCTAGATAACTGGGGGGAGTAACTCTAGTGCAAGGACATCCCTGCAAAACTTAACTTCCTTCTCTGGCACATCCATCACAATTATTTATCCACTGATGAACAGGTCAAATGCATAGGTATCAACATCATATCAAGATGTTGTTTTTGTGATGAACCCTAATAATAATCCTATATCAACTTTTTTTTGAAGGATAATGGGTTCATGAAATTTGGATCACCTTTAGTAAGTTCACTAGAATTCACACATAGATGTTTTCGATAGGATATTTCATCAATCACTCATTCAAAGGTGTAGAGAATAGTTATATAGATAAGAAGTATAGAGTGATAATTCTTGATGAATGGTACTGGTGTATTTGTAAGGCCAAGAAAAAAGCATGGAATGAGGTAAGTTATTACTCCAAGATGGCTCTTTCTTTCATAACTAGAAGTTTGTTGATCGAATTTTCTCAGTTAAATAAGAAACGAGATGATTCCCCCTCCTTTAAATCTCTCATGGTCACCAGATCTTCTATAACTAGCCCTCTTAGTGTCCATCAAGGCCATTGGATCTACTAATTCCCCATAGAATAGGACTTAATTTGAACACTGATTTATCTTTTAGCATAGGTGCTATACAGGGAGGAGGCATCATTCATGATACCAGGGGTTCTTTCATTCTCTCTTTCATTGGTTTCTTTATGGGTGGTGATTCTCTCTTAGATGAAGTAAGGGTGATGCTTATTGTTCTTGTTCTTTGTAAAAAACAATATTGACCATGTTGTGATAGATACAGACTCCAAAATCATCCACAACTCCATGTGCAGCCATAATCCCGTCTCATGGTCAGTCTCCTATTTAAATCACAAGTACATAAGCCTTATCAATAGTAGCATGTAAATTCATCACACATACTGCAAGGGAAATAAATTTGAAGAATTCCTTGCTTCCAAGGCCACCATGATGTATCGGTCACATGTTTTTCTACCTTGGGATATTTTCCTCTTAAAGGTGTGGACTTACTTTGAGGGGATTCCCTCAAAATTCATCATTTTAGACCCCATTAATTTTCTATATTTTATACTTGGCTCCTTTCATTGTTCTAAAATTTAAATAAAAAATGATGATGGTGATGTGCAACATTATTTCATTATGTACAATGAATTAAAGAGGATTCTCTCAATACCTAAATAGTCTCCCATATAATTATTTTAATAATTCATGGTTTTTCTCCTTCTGTACTAGAGTGAATCCCTTATCTCTTAGAGGATTTTTTGTGGTCAACATTGATCATTAAAAGCATTGAAACCATTAAAACTGTCACCTAGAGGATTCTATGGTGATTATTATACGTTCATGAATCACATGTGGATTGATACTACAGATAATCTACCCTTAACTCCTCTAACACAATGACAGTATGACAATATTTCTTTATTTGATCATCGGTAATGAAGAAAAAAGTCAATAAAAGATAATTATTTAATTAAATAAATTAATTATAAATTATATGTTAAAATATCCTCTCTTCTTGTTTTTAGTTTCTTGTCAATTAATCTTCATATTAATTCTATTGATCATGATAATTCCCTATCATGTACATCATGGACTATTCATGGGTTATGAAAAAAAACTTAGTTGGTTACAACCCACTTGGTGCTTCCACTACACCTAAAACCTTAATTACATGTGTGTGTGTGATGTATTTTTATTTGATTTATTTATGCACCCCACCCAAGTTGAATAAACTTAATGATGCACAAAATTTTTGGGTTTTGGGTGTTTTTTCCAACATCTATTTCGGTTATGAGGGATGGATGGCTACCCCCTCTTCCCTAATCTCTCTACTAGTGTGGTATAGTGTATCAGATTTTTGTATGATGTAGAGATGTAGTGTGGGTAATTAATGGTAGGAGGAGGGAATGAGGTTTATTTTCATCATAACCATGATAACTTACTATATCAGACATGGGATGATAAGGAATGATGTGGTTGTGTCTTGTAGTATAGTTATAATTGTGATTTGGATGGATTGAATCCAATACATGATATTGGACCTTGTGTATGTCTGGTTATGTTAGGTTATGACTATACCCACATTAGTGTTGGAGGGATTGAGAAAAATATGTTTGAAATTAGGGCATGAGGGGGGGGAATTAGTGGGGAAGTGGTTATGGGGTGCCTATTTTTATATATTTTGGATATTATGGGGTGCCTATTTTTATGGGGTGCCTATTATGTTATTACACTTGGATGAAATACTTGGTGAGAGAATCTTGGTGAGTTTGGGTGGTAGTTAACCTATAACACCATAGACCCACACTCCTAGATATGGTGACATAAACACATACTTTACATATTTGATTCAATGCCAACTAAAAATTCCTAGACATAGTTATCCTATAATTATATGACTTAAAGAAAATATTTCATTACATATATTCCCAAGACCTTTTAGCTCTATAGATTTAGATAATTAGGAAAAAACATAAACTAAAAAAACCCATGTCTCCCTCAATTAAGGAAAAAAATTCCACTATATAATGAAACTATTTGATCCATAAGGATTCTTTAACATCTCCCAAAAATTATTCCATGAATGTTATCCTACTAAACATATAATGTGTGCTAAATTTCTTCATAACCTAGGGGATGGAAACATAATAAAGGGGTGAGCTAAAATGATCAGTAAAGAAAATATATAACTAAAGTTTTAAAAAACATAAGCATGGAATACATAATATGGCATAAATAAATCATCTGAATAATGTCATAATAAAATAAAACAAAGAGAATTATATATCTATGATAATAAATTAAAATTTTATATCAATAATATTGATCTCATAATAATGTAATTCCTAATACCGGACATCAAAAACATTCTTTCAAGGCCTTGTACCAAGACATTTACTTTTCATTGAGACTACAGTCAAGACATATTTCTAAATTTGGAAGAAATACACCAAATACCCAAACATGTTTGTCTCATGAAACCCATTGATACATTGTGGAGATATATAATTTCAGGACCCACCCATAACTAGATTAAGTATAATGAATTCACCATAAGATTCAATAAGACCTATTATATTATTCCCTAAGGAACCTTTAGTTGAATAAACACATTGTTGTCGATATAATGAAAAATACATAATGTTAATATATAATTGACCTGTGTTAGTAGTAAATAATCATCAAGAATATAAATAATTTTTCCCTTATTAATAAAATGGATAATATAACCCATTCATAAAAATAATATGGATAGTCAAACAATACATATTTAACTTTCCAATAATCATCCGTATTGGAATAAAAATATATATAATGCCAATAATTTTCCCCATGTAAATAGAATAATATTATTTCTAGGTGAACATAATCTAATTTTAATTATTTAAAATTTTATATTCATTTCATATAGATAAATGAGTATGTGTCTAATTCAATATTGGAATAACGTGATCATAATCCATTCGGAGAAACAAAGTTGATGGTTTCAAAAGAACATATCCAGAAAAGTCGGAAATATTTTTCAAAGGTTTTATGTGGTAGGAATGTATATACCTAGAAAATATGATATAATACCACGTAATATAATAAAATGGTATAATTTTCCCAACTTATATAAAATAAGTTCAAGTGAAGAATCATAACTCAATGAATGGATGTTGAGATACCAAAAGTTCTTATTATTGGGGAAACAATTGAATCAATACCCACTTGAATAAGGGAACATGATTTTACTAGTAAATACCATGAAATAAAAATATTATGATAAAAATATATCCATGTATAGATAATACACCAAACAAATAAAACATGGTTCACAAAAATGTATTATGTCTTAAAGAATTAGAATTGAGACCAAGAAAACTCTTACGAATTTGGAAACTTTGTAATCATATCCCCTTGAAATATAGGGTCTTTAATTGAAATTAAAATACCATGATTAAAATATAATTCATGATATTATATCCCAAATAGTAAATATATACACCAAATAAATTAAATTAGGCCCATAATACCAAACATGTCTCAAAGAAAAAAAATTGAGACAAAAAACCCTTACCTTGGTCCTGATCTGTTTTTCACTTGCACTAAATGTACTAAATAATTAAATTAAGTTAATTAAATACATACCCAATAAAATTATTCAATACTATAACCATTTATACTCCTAATTTATTATCATTGTATATATATTAAATATTTTTTACCTATTTTCAAAACCAAGTGTAAGTGATCTTTATCATTTTGAATTGGTTTCATAAAATTCATGTTGGTATCTATTTTTTTCAAATTAAAACACTAATATATAATATAAATTATAGGAAAATATGTTCCAGTATATTATATAAATATATAATTCCATTTCATGTCTATTTTTTTTACAAACCGTGAAGATGAAATCGGAGATGGTCATGTTTTAGTGATTTTCAATGGATAAAAGGTGTTTTCTTAATTAATGAGATAAATGTTTATATAAACTTAAAATAACCAAAAACAAAACATTATTAATATATTTATAT
This sequence comes from Viscum album, assembly GCA_963277665.1. Taxonomy (NCBI): domain Eukaryota; kingdom Viridiplantae; phylum Streptophyta; class Magnoliopsida; order Santalales; family Viscaceae; genus Viscum; species Viscum album. The sequence goes on along the minus strand of OY728157.1, from coordinate 1,401,543,073 downwards.
CATATTATACTAGTAAATAAGTTCTCATAGAAATACATGATATAAATGTATAGTATGATTCAAGTAGGGGATTAAACCGACCCAAACATGAACCTACTGCGATAAATGGATGATTATGATATGTTTTAATTGTAATATCATTATACCAGAATCATAATGATCTTATTTAGTGTTTTTCATTGTGATATATTACAATTATAAATAAGTATGGAGAGAAAAATTTTTTATATAAAGTCATTACTTAGAAAAAGTTATCATTTTTCACTTAGTTTGCTCGTTTTAAATGATTGAATTAATGATAATCATTTGATGATTATATCATTAATAGGTTGACCAATTTTTTATACCAAAACATTAATGATTTAATAAACATAATATTTATTCATTAAACCATTCTAGGAACCATAAATTGTGGGTGGTGATGAAAATGAATTTCATTGCTCGTGGTGGTGGTATCTACACATACAGACGAATGACGGTTTAATCTTTCTTAATGGATGAGATAAATGAATAGAAAATGAAAATAACCTTAATATAGTATCATTATAGTATATAAATGATGAAAATATCATTATATTATTATGGGTAGAATAAATTTTAATGAATATAATCAAGAAGGAAAGCTAAGTAGTTGATGATACTCATGTCAGGTACTTGAATCTTCCTTGGAATTATCCTTAGAAATGAAGCTCTTATGATAACTCATGGTGACCATAATATTTTAAAAGTTTTATAAGGTTATAGGAGGAGAAAATATTTAGTGTTTTAAGAGAAAATTCTAAGTATGGGTGAGTCTTTAAGTTGTGGGAGTGTTAAACTTTTATAAGTGAGGAGAAGGGTAGTTTTGGAATCACACTTAACATTTTTAATAACATGATGTTACCATTATAGGGTAAATTGATCAAAAATGGAAAAAAATAGGAGTTAAAATTTGGTTCCAAAAAAACCTCAAACACTAATTTTGGAGAAAATTTTGAGTGTTTTAAGGCTTTTAGTTTTACTTTTAACTTTTTAACCAAATTTACTTTTACAATGGTAATTAATTTTTAACCTTAACAATTAATTTTAATGATAAAAATTAATATTGATACTTTAAAATAAATTGAAACTTATAATTTAAAATTTGGAAATAAATTTTTCAAATAAAATTTATATGTTTTTTAAAAGATAATTTTAATATTAGTGAACATAACACGTGAAAACTGTTTTTTGAAAAAGTATGTTTTTAAGCATAAAATTTATGTGTAAGACATAGTTCTTATAATTATCAATCACCATAAACCAAATTTGTTTATTTTAAACAAAAAATTAATAATCTTTCATATAAATAAAAATCCTAATCTCATATTAAAAATACTTTATTTAAAGAAGAGACCCAAAATAGTTTTTATAAAACTAACATTTTAATTTAGTTCTAAAAATGTTGGACATAGGATTTATAAGCTCAAATAATATATTAAAATGCTTAATTTTATTCATTAAATACATGTTTTATTATTTAAAAGTTTTTTTAAACTTTTAAGATATTCTTACATAATGATAAAATTATAAAAAAATATAATTTTTGCAAAAATCATATTTTTCAACTAAAAATCCATCTTTTTAGAAAAAAACCAAAATTTAAACTTAAGATAATATTGTTATTATAAATAAAAAAATTATTTACATATTTTCAAATTCTAATTCTAAAATTTATAAATTCATTTTTTGAATTAAATCATTAAATATAATAAAAAACTGTTTTAATTAGAAAATGACATTTTCAAATATTAAATTTATTATTATTATTTAATATAATTTACCAACTAAATTAGTATTAACCAATTATTAATATAAAAAATAATTTATTATCATTAATTATGTGTTTATTTAAATATAAATACATATCATATAAAAAGGAAATTTTTATATAAATATTTTTCTAAAAAATAAATGATCTTATTAGTCATTTTAGGTAAACTAATTGAATTTCATTCGTATTAAAGTAGACTTTATTTAATTTATATAAATATTTCATAAAGTGGTTTATACTATTCATTCCTACTAATTCAATGGATAGGTTTTAATGATCATGCTTGAATATTTATATTTTATCTAAATATATCACGGTTTCATCTATGTTTGGTATCACATGTGGAACAAGTTATCAAACAAATTGACTTATTTAAAGGAAATAATATATTAAAATTATTAGTTATAACATTACCCCCTATATAAATTTAATCCTTAAAATTTTAATTATCACTTACCAATAAAAGTAAGTTATGGTATTCTAAACATATTTATCATTTGGGATATAACTCCTAATATGACATTTGTCTTACTCTCTTAAGATATATCAAGTTACCTATATTTCTTTAAACAGAATTATAAATTTATAAAATCATATACCCAAGTATACCCTAATCATATATTCTCCATAACACACTTTCCCCAAAACCATTTGAATATCCAAGTTAATTAACCACAGCAAAGTTATGTATTCCTCTAAAAATTAACTCTATATTTAACCCTAAAATGGTATTAACCACTAGTTCATAAGGTCATACACTTGTCAATGTATATCATAATCCTAAAAATGTGATGAAATTTAAAAAAATATATTATGAATCAATTATTAATCTCAAGGTTACAAATACTATCTAACTTACTTCTTCCAAAATCAAACCATCCTTTATTATCTCAACGTCAAGTGTATATTTAACTTAACATTTATCCATATGCCCATCATGTGTTCTCCAATATTTATTTACAAAAATATAACCTTATAATGAAATAAAATTTCCATGTTATTAAATCTATTTAATGTAAGTTTCCATAAATTTAAATTAAAACTACTAAAGAACAATTTTTATATGTTTCACATAATCCTCATAACTTTTAGAATATATCAAAATGTCATTGATAAATATAACTCACTGATGAAAACATTTGTGAGTTTTAAAAAAATATCAATCTCACTACCTTAGACAAGAATAAGAAACTCACATTTTCCATCATAATAAGAAAATAATAAGGTTTTAAACTATTGAAGTATGTTTTATTATTTGGTTATAAGATATAGTGGTTTCTAGGAATAAACCTTTCTTAGCTTCATTTTCATGATCTTTTTTCAACCAAATACTAAAACCAAAAAAAATTAATAAAATCAAATTAAATTATCACATTAATATTAAAATTTGATCATAATATGTCTTATCTAGTGACACCTTTAGTTTATCCTTTAATACTTCTATTTCAATTTACTTTTTTAAGTTAGGTTCTCTTGAACTTCTTAACCTAAGCCCTTGTAGTAATTAATAAATAAATCCTTTATAATGGTCTGTAAAGATAATGTGATTAACCAAATAATATTCTCTATGAGTCTCAAACTATGTGTGATGTTGGTCCACTTTTTCATTCATTGAGTGATGATCGAGTTAATACTCAATCCTCCCTTTTTAGGGTTATTACCCATATGTAAATTTGTGTCAAATATTGCATCCGCTTGTAGTATACACACATGGATTTAATTTATATGATAATATCAAAATATATACATTACCAAAACTTCAAGATGTTATACTATACTTATATTTCTCTCTTATACTTATCTCTAGGGTTTTCACTAAAGTTGTCTTATCCAAATACCCAAATAAAATGCACATTATTACCTTAACATTAAATCATATACTATCAAAAAGGGTTATCTACACCTTTGAAATTATTATCAATATCAAATTATCAACAATTAAATTATCCTCAAAAAATATCATAATCTTGAAATTCATCTAAACTCTACTTTGATACAAATTGTGGCGCCCTAAACCCGCACTCCCTGATCTAGTGCCATAAACACATACTTTACATATTATCTTTGATACCAACTATAAATTCTCAGACATGACTATCCCATAATTACATGACATAAATAAAATAATACTTTATATACATTTCCAATACCTTTTTAGTTTAGATCCATAGAAAATTATGAGAAAACATAAACTAAAAAAACTCATGTCTCTCTCAATTAATGAATATTTTTTCCATTATAAAAAATTACTTAATTTGTAAGAGTCAATGACATCTCCCAAATGTTCTTCCATGTGTGTTATCCTTATAAACATATCACATGTACTACTTTTCTTCATAACTTATAGAGAATGGAAACATAAGAAATGGATGATCTTAAATCCTATTTAATGGAAACATATAATTTAAGCTAACAAATACATAAGCATGACATACATAATATGGTAGAAATAAATAATCTGAATAATTCCATAATCAAATGAAACTATAAGAATGATATATCCATTTAAATAAATGAAATATTAGATATTAATAATACTAATCGCATAATTATGGAATGTATAATGTTTTACATCAAAAACATGTTATCAAGGCCTTATGTCAATACATTTACTTGTCGTTGGGATCGCAGTCATGACATCTTACTGAATTGAGAAAGCATACTCCAAATACCCAAACAAATTTATATCATGAGACCTGTTGATACATATAGGGGTTATATAATTTTGTTCCCCACCCATCACCTAATTAATTCTAATGAATTCACCATAAGAGTCAATAATACTATTCATACCATTCCCTAAAGAACCTATGGCTAAATAAAAACATGGTTATCCATATAATGAAAAATAAAAAATTTCAATATATAATAAACCGACATTATCAATGAATAATCATCAATAATATAAATATTTTTCACCTTATCAATAAAATGGATAACATAACTCATATAGAGAAATAATTTGGAAGGTCAAACAATACATAGTCAACTTGCTAATAATCATCTGTATTGGAATAGAAACATATGGAACGTTAATAATTTTTCCATATTAATTGAATAAAATTATTTCTAGGTGAAAATAATACAATATGATTTATTTAAGATGTTATGTTCACACTTTATAGATAAATTAGTATACAGCTAATTCAATACTATAATAACATGATAATAATCCATCCTAAGAAAGAAAGTGGATGGTTTCAAAAGAATATATCCAAAGAGGTGAGAAATGCTTTTCAAAGGGTTTATGTGGTGGGAGTGTATATCCACAAAAAATGAGATAATACCACATAATATAATCAAAATTTATAATATTCCCAACTTATATGAAATAATTTCAAGAGAACAATCATAACTCAATGAAAAAAAGTTGAGTTACTAAATATCCTTACTATTGGGGAAATAACTAAATCAATAGGCAATTGAATAAGGGAACATGATTTGGATAGTAAATCCCATGAAATTAAAATATTATGATAAAATAATTTCCTTGGGAAATTAATACACCATAAAAAAATATTGTGCGCAAAATTTATTGTGTCTCAAAGAGTCAGAATTGAGACCAAGAAAACTCTTATAGATTTAGAAACTTTTGAATCAAAATCACTTGAAAGAGAGGAATTTTAATTGAACTTAAAATATCATAATTAAAATATAATTCATTATATAATATCTCAAATAGTAATTATATACACCACATAAATGAAATTTTGTTCATAATACCAAACATGTCTCAAAGAGAGGAATTTGAGATGAAAAAATCTTACCTTGGTCTTCATCTGTTTTTCACTTGAACTAAATGTCCTGAATAATTAAATTAAGTTAATTGAATACATACACAAGAACATTATTCATAAATATAACCATTTATAATCCTAATTTATAATAATTATCTCTCTCTCTCTTAATATATATAAGTTATTTTTTTATCTATTTTCAACACTGGGTGTAAGTAAACATTATCGCTTTGAACTAGTTTCGTAAAAGTCATGTTGGTATATTTAATTTTTTTGAATTAAATCACTATTATATCATCTAATTTACTCTAAAATATGATCTAAAATAGTTTATAAATCTATAATTTTATTTCATGCTGGTTTTGATTATGTGTCATGAAGATGAAGTCGATGATGATCATGTTTTAGTGATTCTTAACGAATGAAAGGTGTTTTCTTAATAAATGAGTTAAATGTTAATATAACATTACCAAAACCAAAAAAAACATTATTTAAATAATTATATCATATTATAGAAGTAAATAATATCTCATATTAATCCATGACATAAATTTATAGTATTGTTCAAGTGGGTGGTTAAGCTGACCCAAACAGGAATCTATCATGATTAATGGATGATTATGGGATGGTTTAGTTGAAATATCATTATACCAGAAGCATAATAATATTATTTATTATTTATTATCATGATATATCATAATTTTAAATAATTGGTGAGAGAATATAATTTTATATAAGGACATTACTTAAAAAAAGAGATCATTTTTCTCTTAGTTCTCTTGTTTTAAATGATTGAATTAAAGATAATCATTTTTTAATTATATCATTATTAGGTTATCCAATTTTTCATATTAGAAAATTAATTATGTCATAATAATTATATCTCTTCATTAAAATATTCTAGTAACCATAAATTTGGGGTGGTGATGAAAAATTAATTTTGTTGCTCATGGTGGCGGTAGTACACATGCACGCACGATCAATGATTTCGTTTTTCTTAATTGATGGGATAGATGAATAGAAAATAAAAATACCCTTAATATAGTAAAATTAAAGTATATAAATTATATTTATATCATTATATTAGTATGGATATAATAAATTTGAATGAATATAATCAAGAATAAAATCTAAGTTAATGATACTCACGTTGGGTACTTGAATCTTCATTGGAATTCTCCTCAGAAATGAAGGACTTATGAAAAATAATGGTGACTAGAAGATTTTAAATGGTGTAAGGGTTATAGGAGGATATAATTTTCAGATTTTTAATATAAAATTATAATTATAGGTGAGTGTTGAAGTGGTGGGGGTGTTACTCTTTTATAAGTGAGTGGGAGGGTAGTTTTAGAAGCACACTTAACATTTTCAATTATGTGATGTTAATATTCCAAATTTAATGGCTCCAAAATGGAAAAAACAGAAGATTAAAGTTATTTTTGGTATTAGAACACATAAACCATGCATTTTGGATACAAATTTTATTTTTTAAAGGCTTTTAGTTTTACTTTTAACCTTTTACCCAAATTTAATTTTATTATGGTAATTAATTTTTAACCATAGTAATTAATTTTAATGAAAAAAATTAATATTGATAATTTTACATAAATTGAACATTATTATTTAAAATTTATAAATCATTCTATCAAATAATATTTCTATGTTTTTTAAAATTTAATTTTAAGATTATCACACATAATGCGTAAAAACAATTTTTAGAAAAAGTATGTTTTTAAGATAAAAATTTATGTCTAAGTCACGGTTATTAAAATTATCAATCAGCATGAAATAAATTGGTTTATTTTAAAATAAATAAAATTTATGAGGCTTTCATGATAATCCAAAACTGAATCTCACTTTGAAAAATATTTGATTTAATGAAAAGACCAAAAACATTTTTTATTAAACTAACGCATTAATTTAGTATAAAAAATGTTGGACATGGGATTTATAAACTAAAAGAATATATTAAAATGCATAATTTTATTCCTTAAATACATTTTTTATTACTTATAAGGTTTTTTTAAATTCTAGGATACACTTACATAATAATAAAATCATAAAAGTTATAATTTTCGCAAAAACCGTATTTTTCAACTAAAAAATAGTCTTTTTTGAAAAAACCAAAAATTTCATATTGAAATAATATTGTCATTATAAATACAAAAATTACATTAATCTCATAAAATTAAAATACTAAAATTTATAAATTCAATTTTTGAATAAAATCATGAAATATAATAAAAATTATTTTTATTATATAATTTCATTTTCAAATATTAACTTTTATTATTATTTCATATAATTTACCAACTAAATTAGTGTTAAGAAAATATTAATATTAAAGAATATTTATCATCATTAATCATACTTTTCTTTAAATATAAATTTATATCACAAAAAAGACAATTTTTAGATAAATAATTTTCTAAAAAATAAAAGATCTTTTAAGTGATTTTAGGTAAACAAATTGAATTTAATTTGTATTAAATTAGAATTTATTTTATTTATATAAATATTTAATTAAGTAGTTACTGCTATGAATTCCTACTAATTCAATGGTTAGGTTTTAAGTGTCATACTTAAATATTTATACTTTATCTAAATATATCATGGGTTTGTTTAAGTTTGGTGTCATGTGTGGAGTATGTTTGCCATGACCCAACCCATCAGGACCCACCTGGTCAGCGATATGATGAGAGTGACACTCCAATCCTTCCTCTATTGGGCTAGGGGCTGGTGACCATAATCGAGTAAGCATATCTCACACATGGGATGCCTCATCCTAAGGTACCTATACACATGACCAAATCTTAAAATACCCATAAAATATTGAAAGGTAAAATAAAAATAATACCAAAATGAATGAATTAATCTATATTCCACATTAGAGTATAAAACAAGTATTGGAAATCATAAATTCCAAATACAATCCCACTAAAACTGTAAAATGAGTCCAACCTACTAGGAAGAAAGGAACTGCTATCAAATACAACACCTAGTATGAACCGTGGTCTATCTAGCTCAATTATGCTCCACATACTCCTGGTTCACCTATGTCTCCATAAAAAGTCCTTTCACTTATATAAGACATGACATGTGTGAGAAGAACCCATGCATGGGTGATTATAAAAATACCCAGTTGAACACCTTGAAATCACCAAACATAAAGCATAAATAGAGTAGTTAACCCATCGTCATATAGGCATGTCAATCAAAAAATGAGACATAAAAATAATAACCTCAATATACTCAATATAGACACTAAGTCTCAAGGTAAAGACACAATCATACTTCCATCCTAGGATTCCTACTCGAGGTTTCAAGGTAACTCTTACCTAGGAGAACTCACTCCATGAGTTTGATAACACTGTTGACACTCATCCGAGAGGTCATTCCTATCGGTCTTCTCTATGAATAAGTACATTTTGGAACTTGAAAGACCCTAATACATAGATAGTGGATTTCATCTGGGGTCGGTGGGGTATACTTAATGCTATCTGAAATAACCCACTAAATAGGGGATTCTATGCCCATGTGTGTTGATTATGAATATTCCTAAAACCCTACCTAGGGAAATAGAATGATAAAATATCACACTCTAGGCCTCACAGAAGGATTATATAACTCTATATAAGACTAATTCTGTAGAGGGGATCACATCCTATACTCAGGAAATGATTACTCATAGTACCCTTATGGGGATGGACCAAGGGAATGTACCCTAAATAAATTATTCTATGATGATGAGAACAAGGACCTAAAACTACCCTAGAAAAAGTACACGGAATTTATAGGGTATACCCGGTGTGTCTTTGTTACCCTGTTTTTTCCATGTACTCTAGACTAGGTATATGTACTTCAAATTTTACTTGTATACTCTAGTCGTGCTCATGTACCTGGACATGTTCAGGTACCTGGCCATGTCTGAGTAATGACCTATGCTTATCTACCCTAGTTGTTCCCATGTACTTGTCTGTGTCGTTTCCTATATACCCTAAGGGTACATGACGAGTCATTATTCCTAGGTCACATGGTGTGTGGTGGGTTCCACAAAGTGTGTGATATTTTATTTTCTCTGAAACCTTGGCTACCACAACTAGGGTACTACACGGCATGTGTTCTTAGGACTACACGTCATGTGCATTAGGATTTTACAGAATAACTGGTTTCCATGAGTTTATTCTCATTCTACCTCCTCCTTCAATCCAACATCCAATCTCACCAAGGAAACACGGATCTAGGTTGACTGATCTTTATTTGTTGTCAGTGGATAGATTTAGGCCTCCTATTTTCTCATGAATCGATCCTCATAGCACTACATCATCCAAACATCGTTCCAACAAAAAATGGTCCCCCGATCTAATTCCCTTGCTCCATAATCATAACTCATAGTAATCATGTCATTGATTCCAAACCTAAACCCACATCATTGATCAATTGTGCTAAATAATGGTTTTTTAATGATCTTTTACCATGTATTTTTTGAACCATCAACCAAAACAATATTGATGATGAATGTGCGAAGAACAGTGGGAGGAATGCATAAAATAGAAACATGAGAAACAAACCTAGTCCATTGTTCATATTTGAATAAATTTGTTGTTTTTAAAATTCAAACGAATAATAAATTACCAATAAATATCAATTCATAATTCTAGGAAGATAAAACATCAATTATAATTCAATGATCCGTCCAAAAATTAATTTGTTAGGGAATTAATTCAGGCTCGACCTGGGAAATATGGGATAATACAAACTAAAAAAATACTTACCTTGTTTTTGGATTGATTATTGATGAATAATTATTGTAACATGCCAACATTTTAAAGGAACTCTATATTCGATAGCGTATAAGATATGGAAAACCTAGCTTAAACGAATGATGAAATATTATTATTTAATTATGATCATTATAACTTAGCTGTTAAATAGATAGGAATTAATATATTTAACCATGTTATGAAATATATAATTGCCCTACTCATTTTTAATGTATTAATTTATGCTTTGTGAATAAGCACTTGATTTTTAGAAGTCATTTTATTCTTCAAAAATGGGTTTTCATGTTTTTTATGAGTGAATATTATAATCAATTTATAGAAATTATATAAATTTTAAAAATAATATCATTTTTTAAATAATAATATTAAAATTATCTTAAGTTTATTTTTGGTATTTTTCTAAAAATATTAATTTTCCAGTGAGTAGTGAAAAATACCAATTTTTTATAAAACTATCATTTTCTTTATATTAAAATATCCTTTTATGATTTGAATTTCATCTCAAAGTAAAAATAATAATATTTAGTTATATAAAATATAATTAATTATATTTTAATCATCCTTATACCTTATTTTGGTACAAGTTCATTTTTGGGCTTAAAACGTATTTTTTAATAAAACTATTTTTCGTTGCATTTTGCAGAATTAATTTTAAATTAAAATTTTAAACTTATATGAATTTATTATTGAAAAATTTATTCTATATTTATAATCATTAGTTCTATATTTATTAAGTATTTCTATTTTATTTTTTTCAATATGAATAGTAACTTTAGTAATTTTTGTTACCACAATAAATGGTAAATCAAGTAATTAACTTAAAAATAAAATGATAAGGACTAGAAAATAACTATAACACTTTAAATAATCTTATTTTATAAGTACCTTTCATAAATTATCATCAAATATTTATTTATATGTCATTTTATGTCCATTTTGATGATATTATGACCTCTATAGTATTTTATTTCAAGAAAAGTCAAACATGTCACACTCTTGTTTTTAATAACTATAATATTTTTTAATTTGAGGTAATCTAAAGGATATTTTAGACTATAAATATTATTTTTAAATATAAAATATTTAACTTCATCATAGTTGTTTATTTTAAATTTTTAGTGAAGATATAATTAAATTAAATTCTTACACAACGTTGATGCAGTAATTATTTAATTAATGGAATAATCAAATAAATAATATTAAAAATATTAAAAGTGACATAATATGAGATATTTAAGGTGATATATGAATTATATATATTCCCATGACATGTTTATGATATAATAAAATATTAGGTTCTAATTTTGACTTGGTGTCTTGATGTTTTTAAAGTCAAAATAGTGAATAGCATCAAAATTAATAATAATGATATTTCATGGGATTAATATTTTATTAAACTATTTAAAAATCATAAAAATATTAAATAAGAACAAAGGGTATAATATATGGTCTAAAATTTCTTCCCCTGTGAATTTATAGGCCATTTGGAAGCATTTAGCTCTAGAATAGTCTTAATATATTTTAATCTTTTGAGAAATTCCAAAAAGTGACCCTCGCCTCAATTATAAAAGGGCACCTCCTCCCTCACTTATTCACAGCACTTTGAGCCATATATCTCAAACAAAATCTCATCATTCCTATTTTAAATATCCTTATAAAAGTTATTGAGATTCTAAACCTTACAAAATAGTAATCATAAGTCCCTTAAGAAGATATCTAAAGGGAGTCCACTAAAGAAGAGGAGGTTAAAGCATGTTCAACTAAAGGGAGGTATGAGGTAAGGGGTTTTGTCTCAATTTCCAATCCATTGAGACATATTTGTTAATATACACCTATTTATTTTTATATGGTGTATATACTACCCCATTTAGGTATTTAACATTAATATATATTTATTCATTATCATTAAAGTTCATTTCAAGTTTACACTTTTAAAGAGTTTCTATATTGTCTTCAAACGTCTTCACTCTTTAGAATATGAATCAAGAAAATAAATGTTTGAAATAAAAACTGATCTTATTTCTATTTTGATTAGATATATTTTTATTACATATCCACATTTTCTCTAAAAAAATTCAAAAATGTTCATACACTTCTATAATAATTTATCAAAATACATTTTTACCTATGGTTGACTTTTTACAAAATGGTTTGAAAAGAATATTTTCTTTTCAAGTGAGGTACTTTGTAAATTTTCTAAATAAATTATGGAATTAGTGTTCTTTTAACTTATACTACATGATTTTATTTTCCTCCCGTTATGACTAATATTTGATTTTAGGTTTCCTTTACAAGTTTACAAGGTTATTTTCAAAGAAAATGTTTTCCTTCAAATTCGTGTGGTTTCTTTTTAAAAGTGATTTTCAAAGTGAAAATATATTTTCCTCAAAAATGTTTTTTTAATGATCTTTTATGGTAATTTTATTCATTAATGACAAAAACACATCATTTTACTTGTTCTTCACTGGGGATATGTTGTAATGATGTCATCCTTTGAAATATTAACTTTCTTAACATTATTGGACATTAATTTTCCCCCAAATATTCATATTATTTATCATGGATATATTTATTACTTAAATTGTATATAATTTATACATTTTGTGTTTTTATTTTAAGGTTATATGATTGACTAGGGAAATTATTCTTAATATGTATTCATTACTCAATATGTAAATGTATTGATAAGGCGTATTGTACATCAATTAAATTGATCATTCGATATGTGAGGAATGCATTGGACCTATAGTGATGGATGGTGCCTGAAATTATATATCCCCTTGATGGATCCATAGGTATCATGAGAAAAATTAGTCGGTTATATTAAATGTGCTTCTACCTATAGTTTTAAACCATCTTTTTAAAGGTCTTGATGGTAAATGTATCATGTGCCTGAGAAAATAACATGTAATGATTAATCATTTCCTTTGTTAAGAATTCAATAATTATTATCCATGAGATTTTCACTATGATATTATTTTTTGGAAGAATTTTTTTTCTCAAGATATTAATTAAATGGAATTTTTGTTCATTTATTTACCTTTACATATTGATTATGACTTATTGAATATGCTTCTTTTATTATTTATTCATGATAACTTCTGATGCACGCATACCCTTACTAAGCATTAGAGCTCAAACCTTTCTTATGTTTTATTTCATTAGGATTCCAGGAAATTTATTATGATTGATATTCATGGATATACTAAAGGTAATAATTGTGTACTCAAACAAAATATTGTGTTGTAATATATGTTTTCAATTATAATATGAATTTATGTATGTATCTAGTTTACTAAGACTACTAAACTATTTGGTCCTTCGGGATGATATTCCTTATATCTAGTGCCAATGTAATAAAGTAACCACCGACTCTGGGCTACTAGAGTTGGGTTTTTTACAATTGGTATTAGAGGAAGTTTAATAGAAACCTTGAAACTAGGTTTAGGGAAAAATAGATTAGATAACAAAACCCTATGACAGAATTTGGAAATATTCCCAAAGAACCCAAGATTGTTATTTAGAGATTATTTATACCTAAATTTTCAATTTATGTTAAGTGTTTCACTATTTTTAATATTATACATTATGTTTCATAATGTTATGATCAAATCTAGTGTATTCCATTATTTAGAAATGGCACCAAGTAGAAGTAATTGGAACCATATCAATGCATGTAATCTAAAGAGTATGTAAGATCATTTACTTGATGGTCTTAAGTTAGTCTTTTGAAGGGAACTAGTCCCCCAAAAATTATCATCATATGAGGACATATTATATTATGCAATCAGGATAGAGAAATAATTCTCCAAGTCTTTTGGTTATAAAGTAAAGTAAGAGAAGAAGAGGATGGAAGATAATTAAATGGATAAGGGGAAGAAAATAAAGAAGGATTTTCTCACATTTGATAATTTTGGAAAGAAACCCCCCCCCCCCCCATATTTTCTTGAAGGTAAAGGGAGTTTGCTACAAGTGTGGAGAGAAAGACCACCATGCTCATGATTTCAAGGGAAACAAAGAAGTTCCCAATGAGAAATGCTTCAACTGTAAGGAGGTGGGTAACTACGCAAATGAATGGCCAAATCATCAAGGGAATATAACTCAAAATAAGAAAATGGATTAAGGTTAATATTATGCTATTTATACATTTGAAGTGGAATTATTAAAGGAATTATCTTTTTAGATTCAAAAATTGTGTTATAGGAGTGTTTTATCAATGATATATTGGTGATAATAATTATGAAATCTCTAAGTACTATACTATAGTACTTTTTATTTAAGTATTTTAAAGCATATGTTGAATGGGACTAATAACCAAGAAAAGTGATTAGTGGTAAGGTATTGTTTTTTGTAGAATACATGAAAAATGGAAAGATAACCCTAATATGTTCCTGATATTGATATAGAAGTAAATGGGATAGTATTGTGACCTTGAACATGGTTAGTGATTTTTATTCATGATGGAATTTACTGATTTTTTGGATTTATCAATTATATTTTATACCTTGAGATTTTATTTTTGGAAGCATTCATGTTTTCGTTAAGGTGTTATGGTGACCACCAAGTTTTGAGAGAACATATGATCAAGTTATTTACATTTGAAATTAAGAGGTAATTTATGGGGGATTAATTATAAGTTGATATTTCAAATTTAGTGATCTTATCCCTAAATTTTGGGATTTTTATAAAATTTGGTCAGACATATTTTAGAGGATCCTTAATATTGACTACTAATGGAATGGATTAAGTTGAAATTTGGATATTATTGTTTACAGTTAAAGTATGATTTATCATATTAGATAGAATATTCCAACCATTCTATCATTGGTAAATATTTATAGGCTGAAGTAATTACTTATGGATCTTTTGACTCATTAAAAGTGTTTCATGAATAAAAAATTCATCTCAAATATCCATTTTATATCATAATAGATAAAGTAGAAATAGATTGAAGCACAACCAAGCGATAATATTATTCTTACAAAATGGAAAGAATAAAGTAAGTTTATTTTCTCAAGTGATTTATCTAGATAGTAAAATAATCTGTTGGCTCTAGAAAAATGGACTTGAAATAAAAACATTATTAGTTTACTTTTATTATCAAAAAATCAATAGACTTTTAACACATCACAGATTTACAGTTTTTTGATCGTTAACTATCTCATAACCATGTTCTCTATTACTATATATTAATCCTTAGGTGTTAGTTTTCTCTTAAATGTCCATATTTTTACTTTCCAACAAAGTTATAATATTTAGAAACCTATTTTTCTGATGAACTTTGTATTTTCTTTTCCAACATTTTTAGAGGAAGTTTTATTAACCCTTTCTATAATGTGAGTTTTACACAATGTAATTTTCAAATGTCAACCCCTTGATTACTAAAAATAAATTAAATTTTTATGGATTAAATTTATTGAGTTTAGGGATAATGTAACATCCCAATATTTTAAAAAAAAACACTATATTCGATGGCATATAAGATATAAAAAACACAACTTAAAGGAATAATAAAATATTATTATTTAAATGTGATTGTTATAACATAGCTATTAAATTGGTGGGAATTAGTAGATTTAACCATATAATGAAATATATAATTTTCCTGATCACTTTTAATGTATTGATTTATTCTTTTTTAATAAGCACTTGATTTTTAGTAAAGTCATTTTATTCTTCAAAAATACATTTTCTTCAAAAAAGGGTTTTCTTGCATTTTATGAGTGAATATTATAATCAATTTAAATAAATTATATAAATTATAAAAATATTATTATTTATTAAATAAATATATTAAAATTACTTTAGCGTGAATTTTTTAGATTTTTTAAAAATATTAATTTTCCAGTGAATAGTGAAATATACCGATTTTTATAAAACTGTCATTTTATTTATATTAAAAAAATATTTATGATTTTAATTTGATCTCAAAGTAACTTAAGTTATATTTAGTTATATATAATCTAATTAATTAAATTTTAATCATCCTTACACCTTATTTTGGTATAGGTATATTTTCAAGCTTAAAAACGCATTTTTCAAGAAAACTGTTTTTCATTGTGTTTTACAGAATTAATTTTAAATTAAATTCTACAAATTATGTTAATTGAATCTTGAAAAATGGATCCCATATTTTGAATCAGTGGTTCCAAATTTAATAAATAGTTCCCTTTTATTTTTTGTCAATATGAATAGTATCTTTAGTAATATTTGTTACCATGGTAAAGGGTAAATCAGGTAATTAAAGTTTAAAATAAAATGGTAAGGAATAGAAAATGAAACTAACACTTTAATTAATATTATTTAATGATTATGTTTCATCCATAATCATCCAATATTCGATTATATGGCATTTTATTTCCATTTTTATGAGATTATTAACTTTATAGTATTTTATTTCAAGAAAAGTAAAACACGTCACACTCTTGTTTTTAATAAATATGATATTTTTAATTTAGGGTTATCTAAAGGATATGTTATATTATAAATAGTATTTTGAAATATAAAATATTTATCTTAATCATGATATTTTATTTTTATTTTTTAGTGAAGAAATAAATAACTTAAATTCTTACACAATGATAATGCGGTAATTATTTAATTAATGGAATAATAAAATAAATGATATAAAAAATATTAAAATTAACATAATTTGAGATATTTAAGGTGATACAAAAATTCTATAGATAAACATGAAAATTTTATAATATAATATAATAGTTGGTTTTAATTTTAATTATTTTCTTGATATTTTTAAATTCAAAGTAATGAATAGTATCAAAATTGACAATAATGATATTTTATGGGATTAATATTTTATTAAATTATTTAAAAATTAGAAAAATATTAAATAAGTACAAAGGGGTAAAGATATGGTTGAAAATTTAATTTTATGTGTATTTATAGACCATTTTAAAGAATTTGACTCTAGAATAGTCATAATATATTTTAATATTTTATGAAATTCTAAAAGTGTACCTCACCACAATTATAAAAGGGAACCTCCTCCTTCACTTCTTCACACCACTTTGAGACATCTAGCTGAACCAAAATCCACCCTTTACTCTTCTCAAAATCCTTATTCGAGTTCTTGGGATTCTTTTCCTTCCAAAATAGAAATCCTAGGTCCATTAAGAAGAGATCTAAAGAGAGTCCACCAAAGAAGAGGAGGTTAAAGCATGTTCAACTAAAGGTAAGTGTGGGGTAATGGATTTTATCTCAATTTCCACTTCATTGAGACCTATTTATTAATATGCTCCTATTTATTTTTAGGTGGTGTATATACTACCTCATTGAGGTATTA
Source organism: Viscum album (assembly GCA_963277665.1). Classification (NCBI taxonomy): domain Eukaryota; kingdom Viridiplantae; phylum Streptophyta; class Magnoliopsida; order Santalales; family Viscaceae; genus Viscum; species Viscum album. The sequence continues at coordinate 1,401,525,457 of OY728157.1, read as the reverse complement.
AACATGAATATCTATTTATTCAAGATCATTAAATTGCATTTCAAGTTTACTCTTTTAAAGAGTTTTCATATTGTTTTCCAACTTTCCCTCTCTTTGGGACTCGAATCAATCAAAGAAATGTTTAAAATAAAAAATGAACTTATTTTTCATTTAATCATATATATTTTTATTCCATATCAATATTTTCTATAAAATGTTTTAAAAAAATCACTTATACAATGATTTATCAAAAGATATTTTTACCTATGTTTGACTTTTTACAAAATGGTTTGAACAGAATCTTTTTGTCATTTTCTAAATGAGGTACTTTGTGAATTTTCCAAAAAAAAGTATGGAAGGAATGTTTTGTTAACATATAATGCATTATCATATTTTCCCACCCTCATGACTAATCTTTGATTTGAAGTTTCCTTTAAAAGTTTACAAGGTTATTCTCAAAGAAAATGTTTTGCCTTCATATTTGAATAGTTTCTTTTTAAAAGTGAATTTCAAAGTGAAAAAGATATTTTCCTCAAAAAAAAATTAATTATATTTTTATGGAACTTTTATTCATTAATTAAAAAACCCTTTATTTTACTTGTTACCATACTTTAAAATATTCACTTTATTGACATCATTGGACATTAATTTTACCCTAAATATCCAAATTAGTTATCTTAGATATATTTATTACTTAAAATGTATATAATTTCTATATATAGTGTTTCACTTTAAAATTTATATTATTTACTTGGGAAATTGTTTTTAATTCACATTCCTTACTCAATATGAAAATTTGTTAATAAGACTTTTTGATCATGAATTAAATCAGTCATTCTATATGTGAGGAATGATTTAGACTTACAGTGATGGATGGGGCCCAAAATTATATAGCCCCTCGATACATCAGTAGGTATCATGAGACAGATCAGTTGGTCGAATTAAATGAGTATCTAACTATAGTTTTAAACTATCTTTTGAAAGGTCTTAATGGTAAAGTTATCATGTGATTAAGAATAGGACATCCAATGATTAGGTATTTCCTTCGTTAAGAATCCAGTTATTATTATCCATGATATTTTCACTATGATATTATTTTTGAATGAATTTTGTTCTCAATATATTAATTTAATGGAATGTTTGTTCAGTTATTTAACTTTCCATATTGATTATGCCTTATTAAATAATCTTCGTTTATTATTGATTCACGGTAGCTTCCACTGCACACATACCCTTATTGAGCATTAGAACTTTCCCTTTTCTTACATTTCCTTTCTCTAGGATTATAAGAAGTGTATTATGATTCATATACATAGATATACTAAAGAGAGTAATTTTGTACTCAAATAAAATACTATGTTTTAATTTATGTTTTCAATTGAAATATGAATTTAAGTATGTATATATTTTACCAAGATTAATAAACTATTTAGTCCTTCAGGATACTATTCCTTATATCTAGTGCCAATATAATAAAGTAACCACCAACTCTGGGCTACTGAAGTTGGGGGTTTAAAAGTTGGTATTAGAGGAAGTTTAGTAAAAATATTGAGAATAATATTTATGAAAACATAGATTAGATAACAAAACCATATTATAGAATTTGGAAATATTACCAAAGAAACCAAGATTATGATTTAGAGATTAGGTATACCTAAATTTTCAATTTATGTTAAATATTTCACTAATTTTTATATTATACATTATTTTTCATAATGTTATGATATAATCTAGTGTATTAAATTATTTATAAATGGCACCTATTGGAAGGAATATAAACCATGTCAAATCACGTAATCTAAAGAGTATGAATGGTCATTTCTTTGATGATCTTAATCCAGTATTTTAAAGGTAACTAGTCTCCCAAAAATTATCATCATATGAGGACATAGTATATTATGATATTAAGACAGAGAAATAATTCTACAAGTCTTTTAGTTATGAAGGAAAGTAAAATAAGAATATGATGGAAGATAAAAATGAATAAGGGGAAGAAAAGAAAGAAGTATTTTCCCACATGTGATAATTATGGGAAGAAATACCCTAGTACTTTCTTGAAGGGAATAGGAGTTTTTTACAAGTGCAGAGAGAAAGGCCATCAGGCTTATGATTTAAATGGAAAGAAATAAGTTGTCAATGTGCAATTATTAAGCTATTAGGAGATGGGTCACTATAAAAATTAATTCTCAAAATATCAAGGGAATATAGATCAAAAGAATGAAATAGGTCAAGGTCAAGCTTATGCTATTACTATATTCGAAGTGGAATGATTAAAATGATTGTGTGTTTGGATTCAAGAATTATGTTATAATATAATTTTATAAATGATATTATATTTATAAGAATTATGAAATGTATAAGGATTGTACAATGGTGATTTTTTATTAAGGATTTGAAATCATATGTTGATTGGTACCAACAACCAATAAAAGTGACTAGTGTTGAGGAAGTATTTTTAAAAAATACATGAAAAAGGAAAAGATATCCCTAATATGTTCCTGATGTTGAGATGGAAGTAAATTGGATAGTATTGGTGACCTTGAAAATGGTTAGTGATTTGATTTATGATGGAATTTACAGATTTTTTTGGATTTGATTCATTGAAAGTACTTCAGGAATGAAAAAATCATCATGAATATCCACTTCCTAGCATAAGAGATGAAGTGGAAATAGATCAAAGCATAACCAAAGGATGATACTATGCTTAAAACATGGAAATAATCAAGTAAGTTTATTTTCTCAAGATATTTATCTTGATAGTAAAATAATCCCTTAGATTTAGAAAATGGGGCTTGAAATAAAAATGTTTTTAATTTAATTTTCTTACTGAGAAATCAATGGCCTTTTAACCCATCATAGATTTATAATTTTTTTATCATTAAATATCTCATGGTTATGTTCTATATCACTATATATTAATCCTTGGGTGTTAGTTTTCTATTACATTTTCATATTTCCACTTCCCACTAAATTTCTCCTATTTGGAAACCTAGTTTTGGGTTGAGATTTTTATTTCATTTTTCCTCTTTTTAAGAGGAAGTTTTATTAACCCTTTTTATGATGTGGGTTTTACAAAATATAATTTTCAAATATCAAGCCCTTGATTACCAAAAAAAAATTATATTGTGATGACGCAATTTATTGAAGGGGGGATAATATAACACCTCAAGATTTTAAAAGAACGCTATATTTGATAGCATATAAGATACAAAAAAACCATCTTAAATGAATAATGAAATATTATTATTTAAATGTGATTATTATAAACTTGACATTAAATTGGAGAGAATGAATATATTTAACCATATTATGAAATATATAATTTTCTTAATCATTATTAATGTATTAATTTATGCTTTATGAATAAGCACTTTATTTTTAGTAAATTCATTTCAATCTTCAAAAATATGTTTTCTTAAAAAATGAGTTTTCATGATTTTTATGAGTGAATATTATAATTAATTTATGGAACTCATATAAATTTTAAAAATAATATAATTTTTTAAATAATCATATTAAAATTATCTTATAGTGTATTTTTGTAATCTTTCTTTAAAGATTAATTTTCTAGGGAATAGTGAAAATATCTATTTTTATAAAACTATCATTTTATTTATATTAAAAATTCACTTTATTATTTTAATTTGATCTCAAATTAACATAAGTAATATTTAGTTATATATAATATAATTAATTACATTTTAATAATCCTTAAAACTTATTTCGGTATAAGTACATTTTGGGGCTTAAAACACATTTTTCAAGAAAATTGTTTTTCATTGTATTTTGCAGAATTAATTTTAGGTTAAATTTTATCACTTCTATGAATTGAGTCTTTAATAATGGATTCCATATTTATAATAAATGGTTCTAAATTTATTAAATAGTTCCCTTTTATTTTTTCAAAATGAATAGTAAATTTAGTAATTTTTATTACCACAATAAAGGAAAAATTGGGTCATTAGATTTAAAAATAAAATGATAAGAACTGGAAAATAACTCTAACACTTTAAAAAATATTATTTGATGAGTAAATTTCATCCATATTTATACAAGATTAATTTATATGGAATTTTATGTCCATTTGGATGATATTATAATCTTTATAGTATTGTTTTTAAGAAAAGTCAAACATATCACACTCTTGTTTTTAATAACAATAATATTTTTAATTTGGGGTTATCCAAAGGATATTTTCAACTATAAATATTATTTTTAAATCTAAAATGTTTATATTAATCGTGTAAATTTAGTTTTAAATTTTAGTAAAGAAATAATTAACTTAAATTCTCACACAAAGCTGATGCAATAATTATTTAATTAATGGCATAATCTAATAAATGATATTAAAAATATTAAAATTAACATAATTTGAGATATTTAAGGTGATCCATTAATTCTATAAATTACCATGACATTTTTAACATATAATAAAAAATTTTGTTCTAATTTGACTTGTTTCTTCATGTTTTTAAATTCAAAGTAATGAATAGTATAAAAATTGACAATAATGATATTTTATGGGATTAATATTTTAATTAAATTATTTTAAAATTGTAAAAATATAAAACAAGTACAAAGGAGATAATATATGGGTAAAAATGTCATCCTCGAGCATTTATATTCCATTTTTAATCATTTTTATCTTGAATAGTCTTAATATATTTTAATCTTTTGTGAAATTCCAAAGTATCTATCACCTCAATTATAAAACAGCACCTCCTCCCCCACTTATTCACATCACTTTAAGCCATATATATTGACCAACATCTACTCATTAATCTTTTAAATGTCTTTATCTAACTTATTGATATTCTGGACCTTCCAAAATAGTAACCCTAGGTCCCTTAAGAAGATATCTAAAGGGATTCCACCAAAGAAGAGGAGGTTAAAACAAGTTCAAATAAAGAGAAGCCTAAGGTAAGATATTACATCTCAATTTCATCTCCACTGAGACTTATTTTTTAATATTCACCTTCTTGTTTTTATGTGGTGTATATACTACCCTATTGAGTTATTTAACATGAATATCTATTTATTCAAGATCATTAAAGTTCATTTCAAGTTTACTCTTTTAATAGTTTTCATATTGTCTTCCCACTTTTCCTCTCTTTGGAACTTGAATCAAGTAGAGAAATGTTTAAAATTAAAACTTATACAAAAAAATGGATTTGGCGGTATATTCATATTTTCTATAAAATCTTTTTAAAAATGTTTTTAAACTTCTACAATGATTTATCAAAATATATTTTTACCTATGTTTGACTTTTTACAAAACAGTTTGAAATGAATCTTTTTGTCATTTTACACATGAGGTACTTTGTGACTTTTATAACAAAAGTACAAAAGGATTGTTTTTTTAAATTATACTTCAAGAGCAAATTTTCTTTCTGTCATGACTAATCTTTGATTTTAAGTTTCCTTTACAACTTTACAAGGTTATTTTCGAAAAAATATCTTCTTCGTATTTGTGCAGTTTCTTTCTAAAAGTGTATTTCAAAGTGAAAAAAATATTTTCCTCAAAAATGGTTTTCTTAATAATATTTTTATAGTAATTTTATTCATCAATGACAATAAAACTTTATTTTACTTGTTAACCACTAGGGATATGTTGTAATGATACCATCATTTTAAATATTCACTTTCTTGAGTTCATTAGATATTAATTTCCCCCTAAATATTCATATTATTTATCATGGATATATTTATTACTTAAACCATGTATCATTTCTACATATGGTGTTTTACTTTGAAAGTTATATGATTTACTAGAGAAAATATTATTAATATTTATTCCTTACATGATATATAAATTTTTTTATAAGGCATATTTTTCTTGAATTAAATCGATCATTCGTTATATGAGAAATTATTTGGACCTGTAGTGATGGGTAGGGACCATAATTATATTTCCCATCAATGAATTGGTAGATCTCATAAGAAAAATTAGTTGAAAAAATTAAATGGGTTTCTACCTATAGTTTTAAACCATCTTGTGAAATGTCTTGATCGTAAAGGCATCATGTCCCTAAGAACATAACGTCCAATGATTAATAATTTCCTTCGTTAAGAATTTAGTTATTATCATCCACGAATTTTTCACTATGATATTATCTATGGATGCATTTTGTGATAAAGATATTAATTAAATGGCATGTGTGTTCAGTTATTTACCTTTTCATATTGATTATTCCTTATTTAATATGCTTCATTTATTATTTATTCATGATAGATTATGTTGTACACATACCCTTACTAAGAATTAGAGATCATCCCTTTATTATATTTCCTTTATATAGGATGCTATGATATGTAGAGATATGTTAGGGAATAATTGTGTACTCAAAGAAAATATTATTTTGTAATTTATGTTTTCAATTATAATTTTAATTTAAGTATTTATCTAGTTTACTAATACTACTAAACTATTTGGTCCTTCAAGATGTGATTCATTATATCTAGTGTCAATGTAATAAAGTAACCAATGACTCTAGGTTACTATATTTGGGGTTTTATAGTTGGTATCATAGGAAGTTTAGTAGAAACCTTGGGAACTAGATTTATAAAAACATAGATTAGATAGCAAAACCCTATGATAGAGTTTGGAAATATTCTCAAAGAAACCAACCTTATGATTTAGAGATTAATTGTACCTAATTTTTGAATTTATGTTAAGTGTTTCACCAATTTTGAGATTATACATTATGTTTCATAATTTTATGATCTAATCTAGTGTATTCCATTATTTAGAATTGGCACATGGCGGAATAAATGGGAACCATATCAATTAACATAATCTAAAGAGTATGAATGAATATTTCTTTGATGGTATTAAGATAATATTTCAAAGGAAACTAGTCTCTCAAACATTCTCATCATACAAGGACATAGTATTGTGCTATTAATACAAATAAAAAATTTTCTAAGCCTTGTAGTTCTAGAGGAAAGAAAGAGAAGAAGATGATAAAATATCAAAAAGTGGATAATGGGGAGAAAAGAAAGAAGTATTTTCCTACATTTGATAATTATAGAAAGAAACAACTCAAGGGAGTGGGAGTTTTCTACATGTGTGGAGAGAAAGTCCATCAGGCTCATGATTATAATTTAAAGAAAGAATCTTCTGATGTGCAATGCTTCAGTTATAAGTATATGGAGAACTACGCAAACAAATGCCCAATGTGTCAAGGGAATATAACTGAGAATAAGCAAAGGGATCAAGGTTACTCATATGCTATTACTAAGGTCGAAGTGGAATGATTAAAGGACTTGTGTATTTAGATTCAAGAATTACATTATAGGGTCATTTTATCAATTATATTCTGGTCATAATAATTATGAAATGTATAAGGATTGTATTATAGTACTTTTTATTTTAAGTATTTGAAATCATATGATGAATGGTACTAATAATCAAGAAAAGTGATAATTTGTAATGTATTATTTTTGGAGAATACATGAAAAAAGGGGAATACGACCCTAATATGTTTCTAATGTTGAGATAGAAGTAAATGGGGTAGTGTTGGTGACCTTGAAAATGGTTAGAGATTTGATTTATGATGGAGTTTACTACTTCTTTTAATTTATGGAATATATTCAATAACCTAAGATTTTATTTTTTGAAGCATTCATGTTTTAATTAAGGCTTTATGGTGGTCACCTTATCTTAAGATAATATATGATCAAGTTAATTACATTTTAAATTAATAGGAACTTTATGGGGGATTAGTGATAAGTTGATATTGGAAATTTAGTGACCTTATTCCTAAAATTTTGGATTTTTTCTGAATTTCATCACACTACATGAAATTTGATTAGTTTTGATAGAGTATTAGCGACGGATGACCATCAAAAAAAATTCATTTGTGATGAGAGTCTTCTGTGAATACTTCGTGACAAAAAACGGTGTCACAATTGTAGTTTTTTGTGATGGAACGTCACAAAAAGAAATTATTTGTGACGAATTGTCCATCTATTACAAATAAGTGTCATAATAGTTTTAAATAAATAATTGTGACGAATTTTCTATCCATCACAAATAAGTGTCATAATATTTTTAAATAAATAATTGTGATGGTCCTTCACAATTAAGTATTTTCAATAGACTGTTAATCCTTCATAAATAATAGTTTTCCAAAAAAATATTAAATTCAAAAATAAATTTAAAAATTTAAAATTAATGAAAATTAATTAGAAAATTTTAAAATATATATATCTTTAAAAATAATTAAAAAATTATTAAAAACATAAATTAATTTAAAAATAAATATACTTAAAATAATAAAAAAAATATTATAATTAATTAAAAAATTAAATATATTTTAAAATAATTAAAATAATTAACAAATTAAATTTATTTAAAACAATTATATAAATTAAAATTAATTAAAAAGTCAAAATATTTAAAATTTATTATTAAATTAACAAATATTTAAAAATCATTACCAAAAATTTAAAAAAAAATAAAACAAAAAATAAAAAACTAAAACAAACATGAAAGTAATACATCATTTCAAACATGATATGTTTGTCATACCAAATTAAAAAATAGTTATAAAACTTTAAAAATCATCAATTGTCGTCAGGTGGTGGAAGATCACTCAAAGGACTAGGGGGAGGATCACTCGAAGAACCGGGTGGGGGAAATTCTATGTCAACACTAGGCGCAAGTCACCACATATACTCCAACATCTGCTCATCTCTCACATGCTTCTACTCATGCTCATCCTCCCTCTCTTTCTGTATTTACTTTATCATCTCATCCTGAGCTCTCAGCCTCTCCTCATAAAGTGCATCAGACGACAATATCAATGGAAACCATTCACAATCTCCCTTCATGATCACTGATGTTATCATAGAAGTACCATAATAACCCATAGTTGTTAGTTGAGAACCAATACTAATCACCCAACCTTTCTCGACACCCTATAAAGTCACCTATATCATGACCCCATCATCAAAACTTGAATCACCAGTGACATCTTTTTTACTCTCACCTTGACTCTCTCGTGATTTAGAAGTCATAGTCTCATATGTTTCCTTTAAATATAAAGAAAAATTAGAATAATAATAAAATTGATATCCATGAAATTTTAAAAAAAAATACTAACCACAATATGGCGTTGTCGGTCACCTGCAATTTCTCCTATATGGGGAACAATATACATCTTCTTATATGCTTCAAACTCTATAATAGATGGGTCGGTAGCGGCTTGTATAATATAACAAACATGTCATAGTTAAATTATATATATATATACATCAATAAATAATATCACTTACTATATGTCGTCGATGTATTCCAAATGTATGGCTTTCGGCCCAATGTGTGACATCTTGCCTCCCCCAGATCTGACGTCCAGATGATGACCTCCTCCTAAAAGTCTCTCATAGGTAGAGGGAGAACAATCCATCCCATACCTAAGTTGATATATGGTTAGATCGATGAGATACACAATACTGGTCGAAAATAGTACCAGAAGTTGTGTAGAAACTAATAAAAGCGTTCACAAATACAAATATCACATGCCTCTCGGATAGGACCTCTCTAGCTATTAAGAATCGTAGAAAATAAATTCTGTAATATAATTGAAAAAAATATGTTAGTAAGTAAATAAATTTTAAAAATTATATATTATTTAATAATGTATAATCCAGTGGATGAACATCTGGTGATGTGTAGCGATGGAAACTAGTTCCCATGACACCCATGGCTCGGAAAAAAAATCTTATAATTGCATTAGTTTTCCCAACAGTTAAATGCGAAAAAAATATGAAAATAAAAAAAATCATAAAATTATTACCAAAATTAATACATAAAGTAAATATAAAATAAATACTATAAATAAATAAACATACCTCTATAAATGAGGATCAAAATTAACAGATGGTCATCACTTTGGAATAGGATCTGGAATCATCAATCAAGAAAGACTGTGCCCCCTCCTAATAGGCACATCAACCCAAGGCTCAGCTGAATTGGGATCATCAGCAGGAAGTCCAGCATCAATAAGAGAACAAAATAGATCATTGGGATCATCTCCATCCATCTGAAACAAATATTCTTACATGTAAGAAATCATTAATATAGATATCAAATATAAAAAACTAATAAATACTTGAATATAATAATCTTACCTATAAAAAATTATTGATAAAAATATCAAATAAAAAACTAATAAATATCAGAATATAATAGTTACCTGTAACTAAAGAACTTAATATAATACATCAATCGTTATCTTCTTCATAATTTTCATCAAGATCAATGTTTTCATCCTTATCTTCAACATCGCCAACTTCCATGTGACTTTTAGTTTCATCATCCCTTATTACTTTATCAATATTATCTATATAATCATCCCTTAACTGAGGGGTTTCATCATAAATATTTATATCTCATCTGGTAAGAGAAATATTTTGGGATATTTCTTGAAAAAATTCAATATGTTTCACTTCCACAGAACCATTATTTTTAGTAAATTTATTGTCATGTGATTTCATTTTTATCACACTCCACTAATCCTTCAAATATCCTGAAACAACACAGTAATTTTTATAATAAAATTTATGTGTTTTATGTGCCAACATGAATGGTTCATTTGATGCAAGAATAATATTATATTTAATGTCAATGAATCCATATCATGGATGAACTTGAAACCCTCGATCAATATTAAACCAATGACATTTAAACATTGTTACATAATTTGGTCCCATATAACATAACTCAATTATTTCTTATAGCATACCATAAAAGTCAGATTCACTTTTTTTATGTTGGTATCCTTTTAAACAAACACCACTATTCATTGATTTCTTTGAGTCACCATATATGCATGTATGAAATCGAAATCCATTAACCACATACCCATTATAAGATTTTACCAATTTCAATGGAGGGATTTTAAGCACACATAATTGACTATAAATTTTATTTTCATGTTGTGTTTCCTATAAACAATAAAAATTATTAATATCATATATCTTTGTGAAATTTATTTCTCATTCTATCAAAATTAGCATAACTTACAAGTCTTTAAAACCAATATGCAAAAAAAATTGATAACGTTCTTTAAGAGCAGAAGATGTAATTTGTATAAATTGTTTTCTGATATGGTCATTATATAGTCTAAAAAAGTTAATGTAAATAAAATAATATTTTATAAATATTTAACAAAATAATAAAAAGGTAGTACTTACTGCACAAATTGTTTAATTTCTTCTCAATTCAGTAAAAACATCTGTTTGAGATCGTTATAGTTCTTCATCTATAATCCATCATTCGTGATAACCACCAAAACCAAACTCAGGTTGATTAAAAACTAAAAAATGATGTTCTGTGACATTATCATCATTTGTTTCATTGTGACCCATGTGATTATGTTTTGAAGGATATTCTGACTAAAAATAATAAGAGCATAAATTTTAAATTTCCTCCTGCAAGTAGACTTTTGAAATCGACCCTTCAACTGATGCTTTGTTACATACTTTATTCTTTATTTTTTTCATACATTTCTCAAATGGATACATCCATGAGAATTATACTAACCCTCCACATTTATCTTCATATGAAAAATGAAATATTAAATTTTCTATGGAATCAAAGAATCTCGATGGGAATATTTTCTCCAATTTATATAAAATTAATACAACATCTTTTTCCAGCAAACTCAATGCATCATAATCTAATATTTCTACACAAATATATCAAAAAAAAATATGATATTTTAGTCAACATGTCCCATATTTAATAATTCAACTTCCATCTAAGACCAATAGGTAGTAATATTTCGATTATGACAAGACAGTCATGGATTTTTAACCCAGTAATATGCCCATTTCTAACGCAACGAGACAAATTAGAATAATAACCATCTTGTAACCTCAAATCACTAATCCATTGATTGAATAATAAATTGTTTTCTTTAGTAAGTGAGTAATCTGCTTTTGGATTCATTAATTTGCGTGATCTTTCATCTTCAAATAATTAAAGTTCAAGATGTCTGTAAATCTGGGTAAGATCTAATTGTGTCTTTACATTATATTTGGTCTTACCAGGTGTGTATAACATAGTATAAAATATATTATAAAAAACATTATTCTCAATATGTATTACATCTAACATGTGACGAACCAACAAATAAAACCAATATGAAAGATCCCAAAAAATACTCTGCTTTATCCAATTATGATCTCTCCCAAAACCATTTATTTTTTGTTCATTTATGTTTGGTCCAAAATTAATAGGAGGTAATGTAGAGACAATAGATTTTACCTGATTACCTGAGATCAGTGCTGGATGTTTGTTTGTTTCAATTTTACATTTTTTAAAATTATTCATTTTTCTTTGAAAAGGGTTATTCGTAGGAAGAAATCTCTGATGACAGTCAATATAACTAACATTTCTCCCATTACTAAGCATAAATGTTTTTTCTTATCCATGCAGTTCAAAAATGATTTTAGACCATGTGTGCTCCATCCAAATAATATACCATATTCTAGAAAGACACTAATCGTCCATAATAATGCAACTTTCATTATAAAATTATGATCTACAACTATATCAAATGTAGTCACACCATTGTTCCAAAATGAAATTAAATCATCAATTAGTGACCTCAAATAAACATCAATATTCTTCTTTAGATTTCCTATAATTAATATTTCCAAATATATATATGTTTCCTTCATCGACATCTAAGTAGGTAAGTTTTAAGGAGTAATGAAAATAAACCAACAAGAATATTGACTACAGTAAGCACGAAGTGGAAAAAAACCATCAGTGGAAAGGCACAGCCGTATGTTACGAGGTTATGAAGAAAAATAATGATGTGTATGATAAAAGTTTTTCCATTAATCACCATAACATGGATGATTTAAGATTTTATTGGTATAAATATTTGATTAATGTTATTTCATCAATCCAATTGTGTTGCGAGACAAGAATAAATGTTGTAAATGAGTTGTAATTGGAAAATACCTCAACTATTTTACAGGAAATCTAGAGTTTCCCTATTGTGCCTATTTATACCTTGATTATCCATATATTGTATAAATAACCAAGGATTCATAATCACCATAATATAAGATTAAATCATTTGAACATGCATGAATTTTTTGATAACTAGGACTCAAATTATGAACCAGCCTCTTACTTTCATAGAAACTTACACTTAATTTATTTCCATAAGGAAAAAATGATTTAAATAATGATAAAATCTTATCAAAAAACTATTTAACATTCCAAAATCTGATTTAATAGCCATAAATTTTGTTATAGATTCAATTTTTCTCATCGGACATCCTGTATATAAGGCCTCCTCAGCAGATTTCAATAAATTGTAAAACTGAAAAGGTTCTGATTCAGGAATTAAAATATCTAAGTTGTTGTTTTGAAAATAGATGTACCAATGACCTCATGTACTAAATTATGAAATGATGGATATAGAAATAAAAAAAATATTTTCAACTGAATTCTTTTCACCATGTTGACACTAAAAAATATAATCTTTCCGAAAACCAAAATGTAAAAGATAAAGTACAACATTATTAAATTTTTATAATATCCTAAGATCACATTTTTGACATGGACATTTAATTATTCCTTTAGAAACAAAATTATAATTCCATGATGAAAATGATATAAAGGTTTCAACACCTTCAATATAGATAGGATTTATACTATATCCATTTGGATTTTTGCGATGATTTATCCAATCACAATCGCATAATAGAAACCAATGTCTACTTCCTGAGTCTATAGTTATCTAATAAAACAATATAAATAAGAATAATTATTACTAATCACTTTGACTAGGTGAAAATTATTATTACATTTTAACACCTTGAAATATTCTATGAAATAAAATTAGATTAATATGCTGAGTTAGGACTAGATTACGAGGCCTGTAAAGGCTTAGTACATATAGAATAAAAATATTAAATATATTATATAAGACACGTGATTTTTTTTTTGAAAATAATAGAATATATCTCAAATGGTATCTCATATGAGAAATTAGAGATCATTGTTGGGTCTGAGGTGTGTGATTTAGCCTAGGCGCGACATAACATTTGTGAGCGTAGGGCATTGCACGAGAGAGTAATTCATTTAATATTTTTATTATAATTTCTTATTAAAATTTAATGTATCTCCCAAACTATATATTGTATAAAAAATCAGAGACCATTGTTGGGTCTGGGATGTGAGGTTTTCCCTAGGCACGACAAAATATTTGATAGCTTCGAGTGTTTCATTAGATTTCACGTGAGGGTAATTCATTTAATATTTTTATTATAATTTCTTATTAAAATTTAATGTATCTCCCAAACTATTTATCATATGAAAAATCAGAGACCACCATTGGGTCCGGAATATGGGGTTTACCCTAGGTGTAACATAACATTTGTTAGCATCGAGTGTTTCATTACATTGCACGTGGGGGTATCATTTTTAATATTTTATTAATATTATTTATATAATTATTTATTTTAATATATAAATATATATTATCATATTTATAAAAATTATTAATACAGATTATTTTAATTAATTAAATATTATACGAAATGATTATTAATTAATTAATAATTACTATATATATATCACAATTTATTATAAATTATGTAATGAATACTATTAATTATGTAATGATTATTATTAATTATTATAAATTATGTCATTATTATTATGTAATGATTATTATTAATTATTTAAATTATTATAAATTATGTAATGATTATATATGTATATATTGTAATTTCTTAAATTATTATTGCAATTTTATTATTTAAATTTTATTATGTAACGATTATTACTATTAAAATTTTGTAAATTATTTAAATTGTTGTAAATTATTTAAATTTTTGTAAATTATTTAAATTCTTATAAATTATGTAATGATTATTATTAATTTATTTAAATTATTATTAAAATTTTAATAATTATTATATATATATCACAATTTCTTAATTAATATAAATACATCAAATATATTCTAACTTATTTTTGAAAAAAATATACAAATATCAAATCTATATAAATAGATTTATATATATACATATATATATATATATATATAATAAATATTTTTAGTTATGGATAATATTGATTATAAATAAATTTTATTAACTTGAATTTATAATTTATATAAATAATTTATAAATAAATTTGAGTTTATATTTTTTAATTAATAATTAATTTAAATTCATAATTATTTTGAATTAATAATTTTTTAATTAATATTTTTTAATTGATATGCATTATAATAGTTATGTGACTTAGGTGTTTTTACAATATTTATACAAAAATATCAATACTAATTATTTTAATTAATATATCATTTATAGTAATTATTATGAATTTCTAAAATTTCTTATATTTTATTATAATTTTTTAAAAAATTATTATTATTTTATAATTATCACTAATATTTACAATTTACTAATAATAATGACTCATTAATTATTACATATTATAAATTATTTATTTACTTTTACTAATTATTTGAATTAATACTATGTTTTTAATAATTAATATTTTTTAAGAATTTATAATAATTCTTTGTATTTGTTATATTTTTTTACAAACTATTACAAAAATTTATCCTAATTATTATTAACTAAGATTTTAATAAATATTACATCTTTTAAATTGACATTGTTTTTTATTAAACCAATTTTTTAATATTTTTTTATAAAAAAATATTATAAATAATGATTTATTCAAATGTTTTCTTAAATTAATTTTCTCATCATTATTAAAAAACAATCAATTCTATTTATTTCAAATGTTACATATATATATTAAATAATTTCTTAATCAAATTTATTAACATCAAATTTATTAACATCAAATTTATTATTACACTTTTATAATAAAATTAACATAACAAATATTTAGACCTACATACACGCGCGTGCAAAAAAAAATTGGAACTAGGAGAAAAATAAAATGAATAAAAAAACAAAAAAAAACAATAAGCAACAAAGAATAGGTAAAATTATAATAAATTTCCAGTAACCCTAAAACACAAAGAAAATTAAAATAAATCTAAATGTTGACGAACCAACATATTTTTAAACAAATAAAAACTTCCATTATATTTAAATAATAATCATATTTCAAATAATAATATAAAATAATAATGTTTCTATAACCCTAAACACCAAAAAAATCTATAAAGTTTAAAAATCAAACAATTTTCAAAATACTATAAATCAAATTAAAACAACGTGTGCGTAATCAAGACACTCAAAATTGTAATAATAAATTTAGATAAACCCTACATGTCAAATAAATCATCAAAATAGGGTAAATTTATAAACCTAGGTTTTTTCAAACTGTTATTTATAACATATAACTAAAATACGCAGAAAAAATGATAGAGGATAGAATTAGAGTATATACCTTGCAGATATTATGTGAAATCACCCAAAAATCAGAAGAAACATACATTTTTAGAGATGCAAGGAGTGGGGTGGTCGTAGGGTTCCATTGCGGTTTGGGAGAGGGAAGGAGAAAAGAGAGGAAGAAGAAAGGTGGGGCCACGCATTGTTAAAACCTGATATTTTTTGCGATGGAGTAATATAAACATAATTAATTCCATTTCAAAAAGTTTTTCGGTCAAAATTATTTGCGACAGGCATTTAATTCCATTGAAAATAATCTCAACTCGAAGGTAATTTGTGATAGACTAAGTATTCCATAACAAATTCCCTTCTTGAATGATTTTTAAACTGGGTGGCAGTAAACCCCTCCAAAACTATTTGTGATGGATTGAGAATTCTATCACATTTAATTACTATTTGTGATGGAATCTTACATCCATCGTAAATAGTCTGTGCCTAGGAACTATTTGTGATGGGGAATTTTTCCGTCACAATTTACCCATCACAAATACTTGAAATTCTAGTAGTGTCAGACATATTTTAGAGGATCCATACTATTGACTACTTATGGAATTTATTAAGTTGAAATTTAGATATTATTATTTGTGGGTAAAGTATAATTTATCATATTGGATAACTAGTGTTGAACATTTTGAAATTGGTATATATTTAAAGGTTAAATTAATGACTTATAGATCTTTAGATTCATTAAAAGTGATTTAGGAATGAAAAAGTCATGTCGAATATCCATTTTCTAGCATAAGAGAGGAAGTGGAAATAGATCAAAGCACAACCAAAGGATGAGATTATTCTTACGATATAGAAATAATCGAGTAAGTTTTTTTTCTTGAGTACTTTATATAGATAGTGAAATAATCCCTTTACTTTAGAAAAGGTTCCTTGAAATAAAAACATTATCCTTTTACTTTTCTTACTGATAAATTAATGGACTTTTAACCCAGCATAGATTTATAATTTTGTAATGGTTAACTCTCTCATGACCATATTCTCTATCACTCTCTATTAATCCTTGGGTGTTAGTTTTATCTTACATGTCCATATTTTCACTTCCCACCAAAGTTCTACTATTCAAAAACCTAGTTTTGTGATGACCTTTGTATTTCCTTTTCCCTCTTTTTAAGAGAAAGTTTTATTACCCTTTTTACGATGTAGATTTTACACAATTAAATTTTCAAATGTCAAACCCTTGATTAAAAAACACAAGTTCAAATTGTGAGGATTCAATTTATTAAAGTTAGTAGGATGTAACATCCTAATATTTTAAAATAATGCTATATTTTATTGCGTACAAGATACACAAAACACATCTTAAAAGAAAAATGAAATATTATTATTTAAATGTGATCGTTGTAACATAATCGTTAAATTGGAAGGAAGAAATATATTTAACTAAATTATTAAATATATAATTTTTCTACTCATTGTTAATGTATTAATTTAATCTTTGTGAATAAGCACATGATTTTTAGTAAAGTTGTTTTATTCTTCAAAAATACATTTTCATCAAAAATGGTTTTTATTGTTTTTTATGAGTGAATATTATAATAAATTTATGTAACTTATATAAATTGTAAAAATAATATCATTTTTGAAATCATTATATTAAAATTAACTTAGGGTGAATTTTGGGGATTTTTCTAAAAAGATTAATTTTCCAATGAATAGTGAAAAATACTGATTTTTATAAAACTATAATTTTATTTATATTAAAAAATTAACTTTATGATTTGAATGTTATTTAAAATTAACTTAATTATTTTTTTTAGTTATATATAATATAATTAATTAAATTTTAATCATTTTATACCTTTTTTAGTACAACTGCATTTTTGGGTTTTAAAACGCATTTTTTAAGAAAAATATTTTTCATTGAATTTCATGGAATTAATTTTAAATTAAATTATGTAACATATGTGAATTGAATCTTAAAAAATGGATTCCATATTTATAATTAGTTGGTCCTAATTTATTTAATAGGACCCTTTTATTTTTGTTTAATATGAATAGTAACTTTAGTTTTTTTTTATTACCATGGTAAAGGGTTAATCTGGTAATTAAAGTTAAAAACAAAATAATAAGGACTAAAATTGACCCTAAAACTTGAATTAATATTATTTAATGATTCAATTTCATCTATAGTCATCTAATATTCGGTTATGTAGCATTTTATGGCCATTTGGATGAGATTATAACCTTTATAGTTTTTTATTTCAAGAAAATTCAAACATGTCACACTCTTGTTTTTAATAACTATAATATTTTTACTTTGGGGTTATACAAAGGATATGTTCAACTATAAGTAGTATTTTTAAATATCAAATATTATTCTTCATCATGGTAATTTATTTTTAATTTTTCATGAATAAATAATTAACTTAAATTCTTACACATTGCTGATGGATTAATTATTTAATTAATGAAATAATCAAATAAATGATATTAAAAATATTAAAATTAACATAATTTGAGGTATTTAAGGTGATCCACAAATTCTATATATGACCATGAAATGTTTAGGATATGATAAAAAAATTTGAATTTGACTTTTTTTTCTTGATGCTTTTAAAGTCAAGGTAATGAATAGTATCAAATTTGATAATAATGATATTTTATGGGATTAATATTTTATTAAATTATTTAAAAATTTTAAAATTTTAAATAATTAAAAACGGGATAATATATGATAAAAAATTTCATCCCCTGTTTATTTATAGTATATTTGGAATCATTTGGATCTAAAATATTCTTAATATATTTTAATCTTTTGTGAAATTTCAAAAGTGCCTCTCACCTCAATTACAAAATGGCACGTCCTCCCTCACTTCTTAACACCACTTTAAGCTAGGTAGATCAACAAAAATCTTCTCATTACTCTTCTCAACATCCTTATCCATGTTATTGAGAATCTATAACTTCCAAAATAGATATCCTAGTTCCCTTAAGAAGAGTTCTAAAGGGAGTTCACTGAAGAAGAAGAGGTTAAAGCACATTCAAATAAAGGGAAGCATGGGGTAAGGGATTTCATATCAATTTTTGCTTCATTGGGACATATTGGGTAATATTCACCTATTTATTTTAATTTGTTTTATATACTACCCCATTGAGGTATTTAACATTAATATCTATTTATTCATGATTATTAAAGTTCATTTCAAGTTTACTCTTTTAAAGAGTTTCTATATTGTCTTCCAACTTTTTCTCTCTTTGGAACTTGAATCGAGAAAATAAATTTTTAAAAGAGAAACTGATATTATTTCTCTTTTGAACATGTATATTTTTCTTCCATATTCATATTTTCTCTAAAATAATTTCAAAAATGTTTTTACACTTCTACAATGATTTATCAAAAGACATTTTTACCTATGTTTAACTTTTTACTAAACGGTTTGAAAGGAATATTTTGTTCATTTATGAAATGAGGAATTTGTAAAATTTAGGAAAAGGTATGGAATGAATTTTCTTAACTTAAACTTCATGATAATATTTTCCCTCTTTCATGACGAATCATTTCTTTGAAGTTTACTTTACAAGTTTACAAGGTTATTTTTAAAGAAAGTGTTTTCCTTTATATTTGTACAGTTTATTTTTAAAAGTGAATTTGAAAGTGAAAAATATATTTTCCTCAAAAATGTTTTTTCTAATAATATTTTTGTGATACTTTTATTCATCAATGATAACAACCATTTATTTTACTTTTTCACCACCAGGGATATGTTTTAATGATAGAATCCTTTAAAATATTCACTTTCTTGACATCATTGGACATTAATTTTCCTCTAAATATTCATATTATTTATCATGGATATATTTATTTATTAAACCATATATCATTTCTACATAGAGTGTTTTACTTTTCAAAGTTATATGATTGACTGGTGAAATTATTTTTAATAAATATTCCTTACTTAATATGAAAAATTGTTTATAAGGAATATTGTTTATAAATTAAATCAATCATTCAATATGGGAGGAATTCTTTGGACCTACAGTGACGGGTGGGACCTGGATTCATATAACCCCTCAATGCATCAATAGGTCTCATGAGATAAATTATTTGGCTAAATTAAATGGGTTTCTACCTATAGTTTTAAAGCATCTTGTGAAATTTCTTGATGTCAAAGGTATAATGTGTCTAAGAACATGACATCTAATGATTAATAATTTCCTTCACTAAGAATTTAGTTATTATTTCCATGATATTTTCACTATAATATTATTCATGGATGTATTTTTTGATAAATATATCAATTAAATTGCATTTTTTCAGTTATTTAACTTACCATGTTGATTATTCCTTACTAAATATGATTTATTTATTATTGATTCATGATAGATTTCGTTGTACACCTACCCTTACTGATCATTATATCTCACCCCTTTATTATTTTTCCTTTATAAAGTATTCTAGGAAGTGTATTATGATTGATATTCATGGATATTCCATAGGGAATAATTGTGTACTCAATTAAAATATTGTGTTGTAATTTATGTTTTCAATTGTAATATGAATTTAAGTATGTATCTAGTTTACCAATACTACTAAAATATTCGAACTTTCAGGATGCAATTCCTTGTATCCAGTACTAATGTAATAAAGTAACCACTAACTCTGGGCTATTGGAGTTTGGGTTTTTACAATGGTTATGATTCGTTATCATTGATGAGACCCATAAACTCCATTGGTAAAAGGATCCCATGAAAAATCAATCTTTGATCCTCGATTATGTTATCATTCTCTCAAGAAATCTTCTCCCAATGGATCCTCTCGAAATCCCTAGGGTTATGAATCTAACCCTAGGTATTTTACATATTGAGGATTAAATAGAGTAAATTAGGTCTGAAAAATTAAATAAATAATAAATTAATTAAATAATTTATCAGTTTATTAATCCTCCCACAACAACTCTTTAATAAAACACATGGTGCTGATAAAGGTTATGTCGTGCCTAGGGTAAAACTCACATTACAGATTTAATGGTGACCTCAGATTTAAAATACAATACTCCATTATAGAGTTATTACATTATTTTATAAAAAATTTGCACGCTTGATATAATATATTTAATATTTTTATTATATCAACATCGAGACTCCTTGGGCCCCAAAATATCATGTTGACTCAGTGCCTGGATCTAGAAATATTCCATAAAATATTACAAAGTTTTACAAGGGAAAAATAGTGTCATTACATTCTATCCCCCCTCCCTCAGGGGTTTTTTTACCTAAAATAAAAAATCCTACACAAAAATATTAGGGTATTGATCTCGCATTTGGCTCTCCCACTCTTAGGTGTTCTCCTGAAGATTCTTGTACTACCATCGGACATGAATAAAGGGAATCACTCACCTATAAAGATTCATCTCTTTCTAATCCTCAATCTCAACTAGGTACTCTGTGAATGTATCTCCATCCTCAATGTTCGGCTCACCCTAGTTGATAACATGCAATGGTTCGTGCACATACCTTCTCAATCGCGACACATAGAAGATGTCGTGTATCTAGTCTAACTATAGTGGTAGGTCCAAGTGGTACACCACCTCATCTACCCTATATTGTATCTAGAAATTTCCAATGAATCTCAAAGATAACTTTCCACCCCAACCAAATATTTATAATACTCATTGGGGTGAGACCTTTAAAAACACATATGATCCCTCGTAAAACTTCAAAGGATTCCGTCATCAGTATGCATAAGACTTATGATGGATCTAGGCAGTCTTCATCCACTCTTGTATGATTTATACCTTCTCTGTTGTATCTTACACCAACTCTGGCCTAATGATTGTAGACTCACCTTGATTAGTCCAACATAGTGGTTACTTGTAGGGTCTCCCATACAAGGTCTCAAATAGTGTTATACCGATGGTGGAGTGGTAGCTATTTTTGTATACCAAATCTTCCAAGGGAAGGTGATCCTCCCAACTATGAACAAAGTCCAACATGTAATCCTAGAGAATATCCTCCAAAACATGAATAGTCTTCTCAGTCTGGTCGTCTGTCTGGGGGTGAAATGTCATGCTTGAATGCAAATGATTCCCAATGGACTCATACAATCCTATCCATAATCACAACATGAAGTGGGAATCATGATCTGAAATGATCATCAAGGAAACTCCATGAAGTCAGAATATATCCTACACATAAAGGCATCCCAAGATATAAACTGAACTCTACTCTCGGATGGCTAGTAATTGGACCGACTTGGTGAGTCATTCTACGATCACCCAGATAGCATCGTGTTTTATATACAGTCATGGAATTCCTATCAAGAATTTATTATAGATACCATTTCACTTCAACTTTATCACCTCAATGGTTTGATCTAAACCCACTAGAATCCAGTTCTCCACCTTCACTTTCTAATAAGTGAGTCATCGAGAGACTAAATCTATTATACACTTCTTCATTCCCAACCACCAAAAATGAAATTGAAGGTATTGGTACATATTCACCACACCTAGATTTACCATTAATGGGGAAGTATGAAACTCCATAAAAACCTCATCCTACAATATCACTGGCACTATGGTCCATCCTTGAAAAAGGATAACATGCTCCTCACCTTCATAAAATCCATCAACAACATTCCCAGTAGATATATGAACATTTAAGGTCTAATAGTTGGTATCTTAAAGTCAAGACTCCCTAAAAAACTATATGAGTGGAGGGTAGAAACTATCAACTGAAGATAAGATGCATTATCCTTGTACACTAAGGAAAACTTCAATGAGGCCAACTACTCTGACATATCGCTCAAAAACTACAAATAAGATCTCATATTGAAAGCATTTTCTACCAAATTCACATTCCCGATAGTATAGATTATCTCAAAGTCATAATCCTAGAGGTACTTTATCCATCACATCTATCTCAATTTGTGGTATTTCTATGAAAATATATACTTAATACTCTTATAGTTAGAATTGATGATAAACTACTCACCAATAAGCTAGTGTTTCCATATCTTCTGGGTGAATACCACTACTGCTAACTCAAGATCATGGGTCACATAGTTCTACTCATTTGGTCTCAATTACTGGGACCCATAGAAAATCAATACCTACCTATGCATTATAACACAACTGAACTCAGTTTTAAAGGCATTATAGAACACTACATAATCAACACCTTCCTCTGACAGTCTCAAGATGGGGGTGCTTGTCAACCTCTACTATTACTTAATAAAATCAAGTTGGCGCCTCTCTATCCACATGAAGGGTTGCCCATTCTAGGTCAAAGTATTCAAAGGTGTCAATATCCTAGATAAATTAGGTATGAATCTCTGATATTATCTTTACGATCCATGGATGCTCCATACCTCTACCACGCTCTTAGGTGGATCCCAAGCTAGAATAACCTCAACCTTCATCAGGTCCACTACTACTCCCTCTTTTGAGATGACATGTCCTGGGAAGTGGACCTCTCAAATCCAAAACTAAAACTTCGAGAGATTCCCATAAATATGGTCCTCTAAGAGTATTTCTAGAACCATCCTCAAGTGTCTTGCATGCTCCTCCCTTGATGCTGAGTATATTGAGATGTCATCGATGAAGACTACCATGAACTGATCTAAGAAGAGCTGAAATATTCAATTCATAAGTCTCATAAACACTACTGGGGTGTTCGTTACATCGAAAGGTATCACCAAGTACTCATAGTGACCATAGAGACATCTTATTATTGTCTTAGGTATATCCTCATCACGAACTCAAAGCCGATGATAGTCCAACATAAGGTCATTCTTCAAGAACTATCTTTCCTCTTTCAATTGGTCAAAGAGTTAATCAATCATCGATAGTGGATACCTTTCTTTAAAGTCACCTAATCCAATGAATGTTAATCCACACAAAACCTCAAGATCCCATCCACCTTATTGGAAAACAAAATTGGGGATGCCTAGGGGAAACATTGGGTCTAACAAATCCCTTCATATATAGCTCCTTCAAATGCACCTTCAGCTCATGAAGCTCTACAAGAGACATCTGATATGCTGGTGAAGATATCAGTGAAGTCCCTAGGTGAAATTCTATAAAAAATATTATCTCTTGGTGGGTAGGAAAGTCCAACATATCCTCCAAGAAGATGTATTAATACTCCACCACCACCGCAGGAAGTTGAAAGCTCATAACATCTGCTTCTCCAAGAGTCATACTGGCCAACTAGTGAAAAATTGGTTGTATTCTCCTAT
This sequence comes from Viscum album, assembly GCA_963277665.1. NCBI lineage: Eukaryota > Viridiplantae > Streptophyta > Magnoliopsida > Santalales > Viscaceae > Viscum > Viscum album. The sequence continues at coordinate 1,401,500,880 of OY728157.1, read as the reverse complement.
ATATGATCTCATCCTGGTCTTCCTGAGTTTCATTATGACCCGTGAATGAAAACTTCCCCCGTATATATAGATGCACCACATATTTTGTCTAAAATATCCAATCTATGTATGAACTGTGGGTAGTCAGTTCATACATAAGATGATGTCATAAGGCATTATTGTTTCCACAAAGAGATCTTAAATAAATATATCTCCCCCAAGAGTTAGGTCACACTATCTTATAAAGTCTGTGATCACTGAATCCTCTCCAATATGAGTCTCCAAGTGTAAGGTTTGAGCCGAATGCTCAAATAGAATCTCTAAGTTTTGAACTAGGGGTGGTGTAAGAAAAGAGTGTCTTGTGCTTGTAACTATCAGTACTATAGCTAAGGTAGAAAATACATAGATCATACCTCAAACTAGTCTTGTATCCTCTGAGTCATAGGCCTCTATTTCCTATAGCTATCACCATCTCTAACCACCATCTCCCTAAGTTTGACATGGACTACTTGTGGTGGTGGTGGCAACATATAAAATCGTAGGCCACATCATGTTACTCTCATAGTTCCTCTACCACATCTGCTGACCTACATACCTCCTTGATCTAGCCACTGCCTCTAACTAGGTATCCCATCGAATATCTCTCTATCAACTATATGGCAGGCTAGAAAATCTCTTATGAGATATCCCCAACTGTCACAAGATTAGCACCACCTCTCTCTCGGTTGACTAGGACCATCTTGCAAACCTTTAATTGTAGAACCTTGATCCTAAGACTGTCTATTAAAACCCAAGATTATCATCCATAGATATTAAATATTTTTAGATTTATATTAAATAAATTACACAAACACATTCTTGAGGACCATAATATTTTATTGCCTTTGGAGACTAGGTACACAATCTTCTAACTTGGTGAAAGATCTTCAATGTCTCCAACAAAGATCTCCCCCCTTTAGTACTCTTCAAAAACCTTCCCTACTTAAACCTTTCTTCATAACCTGGTGAAAGGAAATATATTAAAGTGTGATCTTTTATACTCAGTAAGGGTAAAAAAGGGAGATACATAAGCATACACTACTAGGAAGTTGGGTTTTCCCAACACTTTTATAACAACAGTTCAACAGAACCATTGGTATATGGATCCTTTATCAACAGTTTATTCAAACCATTGGTAAAGGTTGAGTAAATGAAGGATTTCCCAATGGTTTGAAGAAACCATTAGGAAATATAAAAATTTTTCTCCCTTTACCAACGGTTTTTAAAAACCATTGGGAAATCCCCCCCCCCCAAATACAGCACGCCATCCCCCAATTACACAGAAGCCAGACATTTCCCCCGATTTTTAGAAGCCCCCGCGCAGGTGAACCCTAACCCGAGGTCTTCCATATGATCAGCTGAAAATCCCCCATCCAGGTTAGACTCCTTCAACCTCTTCCCAAATACTGACATAGAAGCCCTCATTGAGTTAATTGACATGGTTGGTGTTTGTTCTACCAAACTCTGTGACCTAACACAGTGAGTTGAGGTATCTTATACATTTCTAGTGTTGTTCATCCTAATTATGAGTGGATATACTTCTATTCTCAACCTTTCTCCATTTATTTCACTATCCAGAAAGATCACGTCATTATTCCCTATTTTTATATATTTTGGAAAATTTTATGATTCACACTATTTGATATTTAATCAATGACTAATACTTGATTGGTAGATGTCTGTGAGTATATAGAAGATGGTTTATAAACTATCCCTTAAAATTATCATTTTTTTGTGTTCTTTATGATGTGTAGTATCATTGAAATACTTTATTATTAATCACAAATTTAAAAATAAATGTTTTTATCTATACTTTATAAAATTAAACCTCTTTACGATCCATGAACAACCTATTAGTGTAGAAGCCTAAACTTTATCCACCAATGGGGTGCGCTTGACTTGGGGAACTAATTGGGTAATGAAAGTTATGACCATAGGGGTGCCAAGAATGAGTTATTGAACATGAGTGAATGATTTGGGGTTCCTATAACACATAATGGGACCTGCGGTATGTTCCTCTTATATGAGACCTATTGAAAATGAATATAAATAAATTTTAATTTGATTTTTGAGTACTTGTTCTTTGATTAATGATTTGTAATTCCTTGAATAAACCAACCAAGGATTCATGTTAAAAACATAGATTTTAATTTCATTTGAAAATACCCTTAGATTCATGATTATTCGGTTTAGAATACCTTGGGGAAATATACCTTGGATTCGTAGTGATTATGATTTAGGAAGCCTTGGGGAAGTCCCACTTGGATTCTAAACTAGAGTCCTCTCTCTTTACATAGGTTGGGAACTCCTTCCTCCCTATAAATCCATATGAAGTCAATCAATTTTTTAGTTCTACACTCCAAATCTGTAAGGCTTAACTTAGTTTTAATTTTTTGCATCTATTATTTTTTATTTCTATTTTTATTTGACCTAAACCAGGTGGTAAATTGTGTGGCATAAAATACCCAATAAGTGTAGTTTGATTTATTTTCTATTTTCGTTTTACAATTCAAGTGTCATGATTATATGAATTAACTTGATTTGAAGTCTTCATATCCACTCTTTTTATGTAGTTAGTGAATCATATCGACTAATGGAGGTGCTGGTGAGATGTATCCCCACTCAAAGATGGTAAATAGTTTGTTTAGTCATATTTTCTTGAGTTGGGTAATGGATATAAGGATGATCCATGTGAAGGGATTGGGGATGGTTGGGGTAGTGGGGTAGGTGGTTTTCCTTTTTCTTAGTGGGGTGATATGGTACTTTCTGTGGACTTTAGTTTGGGTTTGGGTGTTATGAAATGTACTAACATTTCACAATATTTCCATTTTTTAGCATCAATAACTTATTTAAAAACTCTCTTTACACATTCTACATCTTTCATGAAAAGCATTCACTTTGTAATATCTTGAACAATGTTCTATCAGGTTTATGGTGTCTTCTTGCATGTGATAAATGAAAAAATTACAAAACACGTCTCACCTCAAATTTAGGCACACATAACTGAATTGGTATATCTTTAAATTGTTTTAATAGTTCACTAAGTCAACTAGAAACTCCTTCATTTATTGTTTACTTAAATATATTTTCTATTAAACTTCAATCTTATTGAATTTCTTATGACAAAATTACTTATAACAATTATTTTTACATAATGGATTGAAGTTGGATGTATGAAACCGATCAGATCTCAAGTGATTTTCAAAACAATTTGGAGATATTTTTAGATTTTTCATTTCACAATGCTTCAGATAGTGGTCGCATACACTGTCCATGTTCCAATTGTGTTGGTATACCTTGGTTGAGCCATGAAGAAGTTAGCTACCACATAACCAAATATGGTTTCAAGCAAACTACTATGTGTGGTATCACAATGGGGAGAAAATGAAATCTAAAATTGTTGATGACCAAAATGAAAGGATTGGACTGGAGAATTTGTTAGATGATCAGTTTTCGTTAATTTTCCTTCATTAAAAAGAAAGGATTTCTACTCAAGAAGAATTTGATATGAGGACAGATGATGCATCTAATGAAAATGATGGTATTTTCAGGGTGAAAAAATTGAATGATGTTGCCACAACTTCAGTATATCGACAATGTGATAAAATGAAAAAACTGAAATTTTTAATCCGATTGTTTCATGGGAAAACTATGTATGGGATTTCTAATACAGCAATCGATTACATTCTTACCTTCTTAAAGGATTTAATTCAAGATGATGCAGATATTCCCTCAAACCACTATATGGCATAGAAGTTAGTTGAGGAACTTATATTTTCAAGAAACAAAATTCATGCTTGCCCAAAAGATTGCAGTTTTTTCTAGGAGGAAACCGCTGAACGAAATGATTGTATAAAATGTGGCACATCCCACTAGAAGTCAAAATCTGATGGAACACCATCCCACATGCCACAGAAAGTAATGTGGCATTTTCCATTGATCCCCAGACTCCATAATCTTTTTATGTCTAATGAAATATCAATAAAAATGAGATGGAATGATATCGAGAGAAAGAAGACTAATAATGATTTTGTTCACTCGGCAGATGGATTTTCATGGTAGATATTTGATGCTTGATATCCTGATTTTTCAGCTGACGTGTGTAATGTGAGTTTGGGTCTTTCATGCGATGGTTTTAATCCATTTGTTCATATGCTTACTTCACACAACACATGGCCAGTTTTTATACACATTTATAATCTTCCCCCATGGTTGTGTATGAAAAAACCTTTCACTTTCATGAGTATACTCATATCTGTCCCTTCTGATCCCGGCATTGATATTGACATATACATGAAACCTTTAATAAAATAGTTGAAACTTATTTGGGATGTGGGTGTGCGCACATACGATGCATATTCGAAAGACATATTTCAGATGCGTGCTGCGCTTATGTGGATGATCAATGATTTTCCAGCTTATACAATGATGTTTGGATGAAGTATGAAGGGAAAACTGTCATGTCCTGCTTGTATGATGAATAAATTATCCAAAAGACTGAAACATCATCATTGTTTCAATTTTATGGGACATCCAAAATTCTTGCCAATGGACCATCCATATAAAAATAATTTTCGAAGATTTGATAATACCATAGAGACTGATGATCCACCTCAGCATATGTCTAGAACTGATATGCTTAATGAATTGAAAGATTTCATTTTTTCATTCGGGAAGGGTTAAATGAAATCTGAAAAGAGAAAGAATGTTTCCACTAAAACCTGTTACAATTGGAGGAAGAGGATTATCTTTTTTTATTTTCATTATTGGTCAACCAATTTGTTACGTCATTGCTTAGACATAATGCATATTGAAAAGAATATATGTGAAATGTTACTTTCGATGCTTCTAAATGTTAAGGGAAAGAAAAAAAGATTATTTACGGTCTCGGCATGACTTGGTGGATTGGGGCATCAGACCAGAATTGCATCATGTGCGTATCAGTGAAAATAAATGGAAAGTTACATGTACTTCTTATGTGATGACACCTATGAAAAAAAACAATTTCTGGAAGTATTAGAGACTATTATAGTTCTTGATGGTTATTCAAGCAACATATCTAAACGGGTCAATAGAAGAGAGTTGAAGCTAAAATCTTTGAAGACTCATGATTATCACATTCTTCTGCATGAGTTGATTCTAATAGAAATTCATCATCTTTTTTCCAATAATGTAAGGGTGACTGTTATTTTTTTGTTCTATTTTTTTATAGATCTTTTTGCTAAGAATTTTTCCAAGTATTTATTGAAAAAAAATGTTGACAGATGCCCCATTAATTTTGTGTGAGTTGGAGAAAATATTTCCTCCATCATTTTTCACATGCATGTTGCATCTGACTGTCCATATTCCCACTGAAATACTTCTCGGAGGACCTTTTTATTTTTTTTTGATGTATCCAACTAAAATAAATATGTACACATTAAAGTCTTATGTCCTAAACAGGAATCATCCCGAAGGTTCTATCGTGAAAAGTTACTTGGCCCAAGAATGTATGGATTTCTACTCAATGTATTTGTCTGATCTTACTATAAGAATGAACAGACTGATGAGAAATGAAGAAGAATAGTATGAGAAAATTGAACCTAATTTTCCATCACTTCCTCAAATAGGAGGAATTCCTGGATCAAATACATTGAAGACATTAAGCCTTGAAGAGCAGGAGATGGCACATCGCACAGTTTTGTTCAACTGTGATTTGTTCAATGACTACATCAGGTAACTAAATTGAATATGTATATCTTAAATATATATCTGTTAAACTATACATATTTTTTATCTATAGGGAACATAAAACAATGATAAATATAAAGCATCGTTCTTTATCTTTGAGAAGGAGGGAGACTTTTCATAGCAAAGAGTTTTCTGCTTGGTTAAAATTGAAGGTATAAATATTAATATTTAAAATAATTAAATAAATATTTAATTAAGTTTAATATTCATTTATATTGCAGGTATTGAGTTTTCCTGCTGACTCTGTCTCTAAGGAAATAAGAGCTTTGACTTTTGGTCCTAATATCGTGGTTCATGACTATAAATCAATTGTTATCAATGGGTACAAATTTATTGTCGCTGAACGAGAAAAGAACATGATAACACAACATGATGGTGTTATGGTTACTACCACAACAGATTGTTATGCTAGTGCATCAGATAGAAAATCATGATTTGAAAATGTGGGTTATTATGGAGTCGTTGAAAAAATAATAATAATAGATTATTACTCTCATGGATGATTCATGATGATGAAATGCCATTGGTTTGATTTTATGATGAGATAGGGAACATTTATTAATGATTATGGATTTTGAGTAATTAATATGACTCACACTCTTGCTACCGAAGAACCATATGTATTGGCATCAATGGATAAACAATTTTTTTATGTCAAAGACCAACTTCGACCTGAATTTTGTGTCATAGTTTAAGTAATTCCAAGACATATTTTTGATGATGGTGATGATGGAATTGACACCATCCCTACTGCCATTGGAACAAATCCATTTATTTCTTTTGATGACTCCAAAATCTCAATTTTCATAGTTTACTGTGAACATTAAGTTGTGGTGGGAAATATATAAAATCATCCATTCATATTCTCAATTCTTTTGGTTTACCTCGAGTTGGGTTGCTAAGGTTGGTTCTATTCAAATTGATTTAATATTGATTACAAATATGTTGTATCCGACTTGACCTTTGTAACACCCCGACCCTACCTCATTGGCTTGAGGAGGTGGTGAGGGTTACTTGGCCTTAAGCGATGTTCCCAAGGCGCCAAAGGCTGGCAATAAATGTCGAGGGCTTCAAAGAACAGTGGGGAACGATTTCCCCTTAAGAAGATAACCCAACTCAACCAACCAAAAACTAAAGATGCATGCACTTTCAAACCTAACCATGTGATACTAACAATTCCATCACAGACCCCAAAACCATTCAACTAGACATGTCCACAAAACATCAGACTACAAATCGAAAACTAAACAATAAAACACCATGATCCATGATACCACCATAGCTCCACACCAAGCTCTAAGCTCCAAGATCCACCAAAACATCACAATGCACCACTAAAGGAGGGTGATTCCTTACCTTTGCCCACATCATGGTACAATACATATGAAAAGACACCAAAGTGCCAAAGCAGGGGGTGAGTAAAACTACTCAGTATGATTTCCCCAACTGACTTCCCTACACACTCCACTAGGATAAAACCATTAGCACATGTATATAAAACGTTTTATATAAAGAAAAACCAAGCTACCAATTGTTTATAAGCCAAACATGCCATAAGAAAAAAATGCCACACAAGGAAGCCAAATCAACCATGACACGAAAAGAAGCCAATTCAACCATGTTAAAATCCTATTACCATTTTCATATTTCACTCACAAGCCCTATCTAAAAACATCACCAACAAAGCACACAATAAACCATGGTGGCACTTCCCGTCCAACTCGTTCATTACCAATCCACTCAAGTGGTACTTCCCGCCCACTTGCTATTTATAGTGGCCCTTCCATCCACTATCCATACCCTTTTTATAGTGGCACTTTCTCATCCACTCCACCACATCCCAACATCATCTACCCAATGATATCACCCATTTCCACAAAAGCCACAACAATAATCATGCATTATTGTCAATACCAACAAATACCATTTACATGACAAACACATTTCAATATCATCTGTTTATTGAAATCAATACTCATTCTCACAATCATTACCATTTTAAAATCACCAATTTAAAATTAACCAATTGATCCCATTTCAAGAAAACCCCCAAATCATCACCCATTTTATTTTCCAACAAAATTCACAAGACATGCTTACAATTAAATTAAAGAAACAAATTTAATTGTAAATGAACTTCACATTTCAACCTAGTGGAGTTGAGAGAGAATCCACCTCTGAAAACCGGAACTCCCGTGTGAGCCATGAGTGGGAGGAATAATGAGGGAAAAATGGGAAATCTCGAGTGGCCCGGGACTTAAAAACCCAAACTTTAAGTGGATGTATGGTTACCCCGCATGGTTTGGAAAACCATGCGCCAATTTTATAATTGCCACTGTCTCACCCAAGGACTTCGCACGGCTTTCCCGCACGGTCTGAAAAACCATGCAATGCCCATGCGGATCCCACTGTCAAGGGTGCATGGTTTCCTGGGCTGGTTGCATGGTTTGTTCAGACTGTGCACCAACCATGCGCCCCTGCACAACCTCCACAACTTTAAAAATTTTTCCCATAATTGTCCAAACTTCAACCAACCACTTCAAAAGGCACAAACGAACTGAAACAAGGGTCACATACCTCAAATCGGGGGTACTACAACTGTTATGTGAATTTTCAATGTTTATTGGTTGAAATTTTTATTTGAATTGCATTTTCTAATTTGGAATTGAACTGTATTTAAAACTATGAAACCAACATTTCAAACTTGGTGAAAATTTCAATGCTTCAACTATGATTTGTATAAAATTTGTATGACTATAAGACCTATCTTTAACATTTTACCTGCTAATGAACATGATAGTTTGTATTCTTCTGCAAAACAAGTATTAAAACCTTCATCATCTACCTGATCTAAAGAAATTAAATTTTTCCTTAATTTTGAAAATTGATTTACAATTTATGAATCTAGTAGAATCAATGTTCCATGATTTTAATAGAATGATGACACTTAGTAAATAATCATCCTACTAAATATTAAATTTCTTTATTATATCTTGTACAATTTATTGACTTCATTATATATTTGTTCAAGCTCACCTAAAACAATGGTTAGTTAAATTATCCATGAATCCCCTTATTCCCTCTCATTTATTTTGTTTTTTGGGTTACACATTAGTTATCATTTTCTATTTACTTCCATATTTGTTTTCAAATGCAAGAAATGAAACCAATTGAAGAGAGGCGATGAAAACAGATTATGGAAAATAATCGTCGCATAACTGAGCTGGGAATTCCACCACTAGTGTCTGCAGTGAGTATTTTATTTCAAATATATTTATTTAAATAATATATAATGTCATGTGATTAATTTTTTTTAAACATTTTTTCAGGATCCATATATTAGGTGACAGTTATTTGATGAGCAGCCTAGTAGTGGTCCCAGTACTCGGGGTGTTCGTACGAGGGGGGGTGGTACGAGAGATAGACGATTTGGTCGGCGTACCCGATTAGACCCTGCCCCTCCCACTGACATACCATCCATCCCACATTCTGATCTCTGTGTGCCATTAGGGACACACTGGATATTTAGGCCTCCCATGTTTTCACCACCCTTTACATATGACCCTCCTCACCCGTCTGTACCATATCCTATGATGATTCCCACTCCCCATCCAGCATTTGGTCATCCATCCCTATCATCTTATTTTACTTATTCTTTGTTCTCTCTAGGATTTTATATTCCATCTTATTTGACTCCTGCTCCGCCAGAGTCTATCCCAGCGGAGCATACATCGGGACTCACTCCATATGTATAGGCTGTTCCTTCAGTTTATGTGGATCTAGTGGCACCCATTGATCAGACTACCATAGGTATACTTATACAACCCTAAAAAATTGTTACACCATTATTTATTTTCATTATAACATGTATTGATAAAATATTTGTTTTTATTTCATAATAGATACATCTACTAATAGGAGGTGGGAGCGGGGGTGTACAGGCATGTGTGTAGTGTGGAACCTCCGCACGCAGTTGATGGTGGACTACAATGAAGATAGTCAGATGATTGAAAAATCAAGGCAGCAATGTTGGGGTTTTTTAGCGACGCTTTCCAAATACTCTGACATCATTCCTGTCAGCCCGCTCTCATGGAGACATCTGCCAAATGAAGTCAAGGCTAAAGCCTGGGCAGAGATATGGGTACAAAAATCTGTTGTATTTAATGAAATATATTAATTTTTTTAATTATGTTAATTAATATTTTGGTGTCAGTTTTGGTTTAATTTCCCCGATGGTGAGGGTGAACGTTCAGCACGTCTAAAGGATTTAGGAAATCTTTAGAGAGCTTATAAGCATGATTTGTACATTGGCTGGCATGCTAGAGTGGGCACAGAGTTGGAGTCAGTCTCTTTCATGGATGATTTTCCATTAGAATAGTACCAACAGATGATTATTCATTGGACGACTAGCCAATTTATGGTATTAATCAAATTAGAGGTATTTAAATGAAAATTTTCATGTTTTTTGTTAATACTAATTATTGAATTTTATTTAGGATGAATCTAGAAGAAATAAAAAAAATTGATGCTAAGAAATACGTCCACACATTAGGATGTACTATGATGCTAGATCATGAGATACAGTAGGTATGACAGTTTATAATCTTTCTTTATGACTTTCACTTTCTATTGATTCCTCCATAATTTATTCGATTTCTAAAGTTGTTATATAATTTTAGTTATGCAATTACTCTTTTTTTGGTATCCTATTTTTAATTATGGTTTCCTACATTAAATTTCATTGTAGAGTCATAAATTGAATATATAAGGGCATGTACCTCGAGAAAAACTGTTTTGCTCGAGTAAAAAGAAGAAAGATGGAAGTGCGGTTAATGAATCGACTCAGCAGCAGATTGTAAGTTTTAATTTGTAGATTTAAAATTTTAATCTCTATTTTGTAACTTAATAATCTATTTACATTTGTAACAAGATGATTTAGAGGCCCTTGATGCCCAGGAACCTGACAATTTTGGGTCAAACGATCACTTTCATCAGGTATTGGGATATGAGCACCCTGGTAGAGTACGTTGCCGACCTGTGAAGATTATAGTTCTGACGAGGTATTGGCCCTCCTCAGGTATGATTTGTATTGCCACCGAGTTGAAGCAGGTTAAGGCATAGGTAGAAAATACTGAAAAAAGGGCCACAGAGATGACAGAACAGTCTGATGGGGCAAACACTGCATTTATGAAACTGATGGAAGTTTTATGTCCAACACTTCCACCAGAGGCCAGCACTTCTTATGATGAATATATGTCATTGATGCGTTCTATATACGGTGAAATAGGTGGAAGTTCTAGTGGTGGTTAAGATGATGGCTAAGAGGAGGCCAAGGTGGAGGAGGAGGAGGCTAAGGAGGAGGCTAAGGCAGAGGAGGAGGGTGAGGAGGAGGCCGAGGTGGAGGAGGAGGGTGATGAGGAGGCCAAGGCTGAGTATGAGGGCGATGAGGACGGCAAGGACGATGATGGGGAAGACGATGAGGATGAGGGTGAGGGTGAATATGATGGTGATGATAGTGATGGTGATGAGGGACAGATTGATCTGTTACATTTTTTACTGATATTACTGACCTTTGATGTTTATTGATTGGTTGTGCCTGAATATATGTGTGATTAGGTAGGTCACATTATCTTTATTTTTTATCTATAAATAATAAAATATGACTTGATGATTTGCTGTGAAATCCCCCTATTTTAATGAAATTGTAATTTTTTAGCAAAATTTAGAAAATTGGTGGTCATATGTGACATGTATGATTTAACCCCGCCCCAATCTGAGGCATGGTGTGGTCAGTATCACTCTTAGTGTCTTTCTTTTGTTTAAAATAGACACCCTTTTAAGTAAAAACAACTGGCATACAGAAAACTGACCAAATGTATTCGGATTGTGTTGATACTTTAGAACAATGATCCATGGGTCATTTTTGACATGTACAAGTCAACCCCACCTCTATCCAAGGCACGATGTGGCCGGTACCACTCAAAGTGTCTCACTTTTATTTGAAATGGACAACATTTTAAGTGAAAACAACAACTGGCATACGGAAAACTGACCAAACGCATTAGGATTCTATTTATACTTTATTAAAACGATACATGGGTCATTTGTGACATGTACGAGTCAACACCACCTCAATTAGAGGTATAGTGTGTCCAGTATCACTCTAAGTGTCTTTCTTTTGTTTAAAATGGACACCCTTTTAAGTAAAAACAACAAATGGCATACAGAAAACCGACCAAACATATTCAGATTATTTTGATACTTTAGAAAAATGATCCATGAGTCATTTTTGATGTGTATGAGTCAAACCTTCCTCAATCTGAGGTATGGTGTGGCCGGTACCACTCAAAGTGTCTCACTTTTATTTTAAATGGACAACATTTTAAGTGAAAACAACAACCGACATACGGAAAACCAACCAAACACATTCATATTCTGTTGATACTTTATGAAAATTATCCATGGGTCATATGTGACATGTAAAAGTCAACTCTTCCTCAATCTGAGGCACGGTGTGTCCGGTATCACTCTAAGTGTCTTTCTTTTGTTTGAAATGGACAACATTTTAAGTAAAAACAACAACTAGCATACTAAAAACTGACCTAATGCATTATTATTGTGTTTATACTTTATGAAAACGATACATGGTTCATATGTTATGTGTAAGACTCAACCTTGCCTCAATCTGAGGCATGGTGTGGCCGGTATCACTCGAAGTGTCTTTCTTTTGTTTAAAATGGACACCCTTTCAAGTAAAAACAAAAACTGGCATACGAAAAACTTACCAAACGTATTTTTATTATGTTGATACTTTAGAAAAAGGATACATGGTTCATTTTTGACATATACAAGTCAACCTCGCTTCAATCCGAGGCACGGTGTGGCCGGTATCACTCTAAGTGTCTTTCTTTTGTTTGAAATGGACAACATTTTAAGTAAAAACAACAACTGACATTTGGAAAACTGACCAAATGCATTCGAATTCTATTGATACTTTATTAAAACGATCCATGGGTTATATTTTACGTTTACGAGTCAACACCACCCCAATCTGAGGCACGGTGTGGCTAGTATCACTCGAAGTTTCTTTCTTTTGTTTAAAATGGACACCCTTTTAAGTAAAAACAACAACTAGCATACGGAAAACTGACCAAACATATTCAGATTGTGTTAATAATTTATCACAAGGATACATGGGTCATTTTTTATGTGTAAAAGTAAACCTAGCCTCAATCTGAGGCATGGTGTGGCTGGTACCACTCAAAGTGTCTCACTTTTATTTTAAATGGACAACATTTTAAGTGAAAACAACAACTAGCATATGAAAAAATGACCAAACGCATTTGGATTATATTTATACTTTAGGAAAACAATACATGGGTCATATGTTACATGTAAGAGTCAACTCCACCCCAATCCGAGTCACGGTGTGGCTGGTATCACTCGTAGTGTCTTTCTTTAGTTTAAAATGGACACCCTTTTAAGTAAAAACAACTGGAAAATGGAAAACCAACAAAAAGTATTATTATTGTGTTGATAATTTATAATAATGATCCATGGGTAATTTTTGACATGTAAGAGTCAATCCTTCCTCAATCTGAGGCACGGTGTGGCCAGTACCACTCAAATTGTCTCACTTTTATTTGAAATGGACAACATTTTAAGTGAAAACAACAACTGGCATACGGAAAACTAACCAAATGAATTTGGATTATGTTTATACTTTAGAAAAATTATCCATGGGTCATTTTTGATGTTTAGAAGTCAAAATTACCTCAATCCAAGGCACGGTGTGGTCAGTATCACTCAAAGTGTCTTTCTTTTGTTTAAAATGGACACTCTTTTAAGTAAAAACAACTGACATATGGAAAACCAACCAAACGTACTTGGATTGTGTTGATACTTTATAAAAATGATCCATGGGTCATTTTTAACATGTAAGAGTCAACCCCGCCTCAATCTGAGGCACGGTGTTACTAGTACCACTCAAAGTGTCTCACTTTTATTTGAAATGGACAACATTTTAAGTGAAAACAACAACTGGCATACGGAAAACTGACCAAATGCATTTGGATTCTATTAATAATTTAGGAAAACAATACATGAATCATATGTGACGTGTACGGGTCAACCCCACCCCAATCTGAGGCATGGTGTGGCTGGTATCACTCGTAGTGTCTTTATTTTGTTTAAAATGGACAACATTTTAAGTAAAAACAACTGGCATACGGAAAACCAACCAAATGTATTAGGATTGTGTTTATACATTTAAAAAATGATCCATGGGTCATTTTTGAAGTGTATGAGTCAAACCCACCTCAATTCTAGGCACGGTGTGGCTGGTACCACTCAAAGTGTCTCAATATAATTTGAAATAGACAACATTTTAAGTGAAAACAACAATTGGCATATGGAAAACTGACCAAATGCATTCAGATTCTGTTGATACTTTAGAACAATAATCCATGGGTTATTTTCAATGTGTACAAGTCAAACCTGGCTCAATCCGAGGCACGGTATGGCTGGTATCAATCTAAGTGTCTTTCTTTTGTTTAAAATGGACACTCTTTTAAGTAAAAACAATTGGCATACGGAAAACTAACCAAATGTATTCGGATTGTGTTGATACTTTAGAACAACGATCCATGGGTCATTTGTGACATGTATAAGTCAACCCTACCTCAATAAGAGGCACGGTGTGGCCGGTACCACTCAAAGTGTCTCACTTTTATTTGAAATGGACAACATTTTAAGTGAAAACAAAAAATGACATACAGAAAACCAACCAAACGCATTCATATTATCTTGATACTTTAGGAAAACGATCCATGGGTTATATGTGATGTGTATGAGTAAAATCCACCTCAATCCAAGGCATGTTGTGTCTAGTATCACTCAAAGTGTCTGTCTTTTGTTTAAAATGGACATCATTTTAAGTAAAAACAACTGGCATATGGAAAACTGACCAAACATATTCGGATTGTGTTGATACTTTAGCACAATGATCCATGGTCCAGCCTCATACAATCCACTTCTCATGTGAGGAACTCCTACCCCTATTCTAAAACACATGAAATTTAATACTCCAAGGACAATTACATTCCCTAAGTCACACAAGCTCATTGATACACACCCATTATCATCATCACTAAGTTCAAATACACCCGCCCCAAACCATGGGACATTATATTTGTGTTTGGTTGAAGTCATTTATCTATTTCCTTATTTTGGGGTTATTAGCTTCTAATTTCTAAATTCAATTGTGTATGTGTTATGAAAAATTAAATTTTGTATGTATTCTTAATTTTTTATAACACATATAATTACGTATTAAATTTTTTATGTATTGTATTCATAATTGATAATTAAATTATGTATGCATTCAATTCAATATTCAATTATGAATTGAATTCCAGATTGCACATGTAATTGTCATCTCAATTCTGAATTGAATTCTAAATCAATTATGTATGTTTATAATTAACTTATGAATTATGTTTTAAGTCTATATGTGTATAGTTGTATGGTGCATTATGTGTTAAATATATATGAATTAATTGTTTGTGTGTGTGTGTGTTATAGTTGGTTATTTCATGTAATTGGAGTTGGGAAGCTGGAAATATAGAAAGGAAGCCTGCAGCAGGCTGCTACCTGAATTGCACAGCAAAGCCTACGCTAACAGTTGTAAACCGTTGGCATAGGGCTTGAATGTGTTTTATACCAACAGTTATAAGAGAACATTTGGTAAAAACACTTTCCCAATGGTTTATAAACCGTTGGGATATAGTGAAATGTCTATCCTTTACCAACGGTTTACACAAACCGTTGGTAAAAAAGCTATACAAAACTATATTCCAACGGTTTGAAACTATTTGAATAGTATGTTTACCAATGGTTTCAAACCGTTGGTAAAAAGTTATACCAACGGTTTCATATAACTATTGGTATAATGTATATTTCTTAACATATACCAATGGTTTTCCAGAAATTGTTGGTATATGTGTTTCCCTATAGCTTACTTCCCTACGGTTTGGATAACCATTGGTATATATTATACCAACAGTTATCCAACCTTTACCAACATTTTGGAACCATTGGTAAAGGCTTCATTTACAGTAGTGATAACATGAGCACAAGGTTATGAGAACATTGTAATAACATTTGAAACCCATACCTTTCACATCAAATATACTAATCTTGATTCATGTCATAAATATTAGTAGTTCATAAGACATAAATCATAAAAAAATCAAAAAAACATGATCCATGAGATCATAACATTGGCATAAAACATAGAATTTTTGGAATACAGATAAGAATAGAAAATCTTATGTCAAGGATACCCACCAAGACATTCAAAACATGTTAGGCTTATGATAACCACTCATTTACCCACTTTAGGCTTGGGATAACCTCTTGTATACCCTCTTTCGGGCTTGGGATAACCTCTTATGTACTCTTTTATCTCACATAACATTAATCATTGCTCAATGAATTGGATAGAGATATAAGCCCCACCTGTCACATAATGAAAATCATATATATGTTTTCTAGAAAATCATAAAACATTAATCATATTAAAACCCCAAAATGAGATGGATTTCATAAATATTTCATCATAACATAACCTTTGGAAAAGAGATATGTTTCATAATCATTTTTTTCATTTCATAAAATCATAAACCATGGAAAAAGAAGTGGGTTTTATAAGAATTTTATCATGGTATAACCAATGGAATAGAAATAGGTTTCATAAACATGTTTTTATCATATATATAAACCATTCATATAAAGAATATGAATGATATCCTTGGATCATATCCCCAGTAAAGCATAAGTAACCTCAAAGAATATCATCTTATATGGAAAATAATTTTGAAAGAGTACTTGGAAAATTTCTTGAGGAAAATATATTTTCTTTGAAAATAAATTTTTAAAACACAAAACATTATAAAAATCCTTTTCTTTAAAAATAACCTTGAAAACTTATAAAGTAAGATTTTAAATCATTTAAAACATTTCTTGAGGAAATTGTCATTTCCTCTTTGAAAAATATTTTTTAAAATTTAAAACATTTTTAAAACCCTTTTATTTTAAAATAAACTAGAAAACTTATAAATTAAGCTTTGAATAAATTATTTTTCATGACATTAGATGTTTTTGTTCATGTCATTCATGTTAAAATGAAGATTCCTTTCACATTTTTGGTAAAATCCAAACAGAAATTGTTTGGAAAATGACATAATGATTACTTTTAAAACATTTTTAAAAAGTCAAACATGAGTAAAAAATCATTTTTAAAATAATAAGATAGTAATAAAACATTTTTTAAAACATTTTTGTAAAACATGGTTTTGGAAGAAAACATATTTTGACCAAAGTGAGAAATAAAGTTAGATTTTCATAAAAACATTTTCTTAATAATTTTAAGTACCAAAGAGTGGTAAAATGGTAAAATTACTTTAATACATCATAAATAACCATATAATAAGAAAATTAATGATAATTATTGAGAGTTATATCATGGGATTTTAACATTGGAGACTTAATCATAAAAAATCATCATAAATGATGAGATTGTAACATAAAATATTTACCACTTTTGTAACATTGCATCATAATACCCATGAAGTAATAACATAAAATGGAACTTAAAATATCATGACGATAAATAAATTCATGATTTTACATTTTAAAGGGTCTGTATATACACTTATTGAAAGAATATAGGTGTATAACATAATGTACCTCTCAAAGAAGACGAATTGAAACAAAAATCCTTTACAGCTTTGTTAACTTTTGAACCGTAAACCCCATGAAATAATAACATTAAATGAAAATTATAATATAATTAAAATATTTATATTCATTATATAACATGTCAAAGGTTTAGTATATACACATCATATAAGAAGATTTGTGCATAACATAACTTATGTCCTAAAGAAGGCAAATTGAGACAAAACTCCATTACCGGTTTGTTAACTTTTGAACCCCAATCCCCATGAAAGAGAGATACTCATATGGATATGTAAATCCCAATAATTTTAAGTAGAAGAATAATAAAATACATTCATGGGAATTTTATACACGACATAAAATAAATAGGTGGTGCATATGTCATGTGTCTCACAGAAGTAAAAAGTGAGACGAAAATCCCTTATCTTAAGTCTTTACTTTGTTCGTACATTTTAAAAACTCATGTGTAATAAATATAAATTTATTATAAATATATTATATAACTATAATCATATATATAACACCATATATTATTTTCTTATGATCTTTTATTACTCATTTATTAACAATTCCTTGTTAATCATATTTCGGACAATAACTGCTTTGCTTTTCACATACATTTTAACTTGTTATTTCTTGGTATTCTTAATTAGATCATGATTTCATCATATAAAAAATTTAAAACATGATATAAATATCATATATATTTATTATATATGTATTTATAGTAATCTATAAAATTTAGTGATGGGATATGAAATACACCGTTCATGGAGACAGTAGGTTATATGTACGCATGAATGTTATTTTCATTTCCTTATTGGATTAATAGAATGAAGATTAATTGATATATTATCATTAAAAATTTATTTTTATTTCAAATATATTACATATTTTCATTAAAAACATCCTTAATACATTCTATTTAAAGCATTAATGAATCACATAACTTTGCAAGGTGGTAGTTTGTTGTACACACGAATGATGTTATCGTATTCCCACAAAATGGATAGCCTGAAGCTATATGTGATATAAAATTTAAATAATAATAATAACAACATAAATATAATATATATAATATATAAATAATAAATCCATCATTATGACCTTCCTTTAGAGGTGTTAATGGAAAAACGAACGACATCGATTCGTGAGGCGGTAGTCCGTCGTACACACGAACGATGATTTTGTAACCTATTTGATGGAAGTGAAGATGGTTTTAGGTCATTAACTTAACAAAAAAATCTTATTATATGAAATATACTTATATTATTATATAATCATGGTATAATAAAAATTTAATGAGGTGTAGAAAGAAATAAAATAAAGACACTCATTGAAGAACATTACCTCTTCTTCAGGTATCCTCCTTAGGTTTGTACTAAATCCCTCCTAGAATGAATTTATGAAATAAATAAGGATTCTAGGATGATTGGGTTAATTTTGGAAGTGATTTGGTTAGTTATTTTCTGAACCAAATAGGTTTCAATGTGTGAAGAAGTGGGGAGAGGGGGTAGCCTTTTATAGTTGAGGGGTGACATTTTTATAAATACTCAAAATTATTCGCTATTGGGAGGTAAATCCTACCTAAAGTGGATCCAAAATTGAGAATTAAAGTTTTTAAGGGATTATATGGTATATAAAAACCTCTACCACCAAATTAAACACATTTTTTAAACATTTTTATCCTTAAATATTAAGTTTCTTTATTTTTACTATTTTGGTTTTTCATTATGGTAACTAGTTCTCCAACCTAAGTAATTTATCTATTAAGAATAAAATAAAAAATATATTTAATAGATAATTTGAACCCAATAATTATAAATATAATATCTAATTCAAAAAAATCGATGTGTGTTGGAAATTAATTTTAACACAATTGCATATAATGTGTAAAAACACCACTTTAACCTTAACTGCACTAACAAAGTTTTTACTATTTAGTGGTTAATATATTCATTATAAAAGAAAAAATGGTCCATGAATGGAAAATAGTTGATATTTATTTTCCTTTAAAACTTACTTTGCAGAATATATGATTTTTATTAATTTTAAATAATTTAATAAAATATAATTTATCATAAAATAACATTAATGTCAATTTTGACATTATTCATTTAAACTAAATTTAAAAAAATATAAATAAAATTATTGGACTTGAATATATTATGTTTAAAAATATTTAAAATGATATATTCATCTACAAAGATAATAAAACACAATAATCTATTCAACTTACTTCACTTGTAATATTTTTTAGTATCATTTATTTTAGTTAATTGTTAACTAAATAATTATTGTGTTAGCGATTCTTAAGAATTTAAAGTAATTATTTCATCTCAAAAAAAATTATCATGATAAAAAAATCATTTAAATTTCAAAATTATATATATAACCAAAAATATGTTGTTTTTTTCCTATCTCAAGACTTTATAGATGTTAAAAGTAAGAAAGGTATCTTTATTGTCTTTTTCTTTACTTAACTTGTTATATGGGTCATATTCAAAATAAAGTAGAAATTAATTAACATATTTTAGATAATTTTATGGAAAATATCTAAATAAACTCATTAAATAAAATTAAGATAATATTTTATGTCGTTTTTACTCTTATAATTCTATTTTAATCCTCTGGTAAACCCATTTTTACATTAACTGTGATAATTAATTTTTTTACCGCATTCGCTATTCATTTTGGTAAAAAAATAAGTTGACCTTATTAGATAGTATAAATTATGTTGATTCAAAATATTGAATCCATTTTCCCAAATTACATTCACAAAAGTGGAAAAAAAAAATTAATATTAATCTCACAGACGTAACGAGAAAGCCGGTTTTAAAAGTGAAAATGATCAAATGTTTATAAAGTTTTTATATCCAATGTAAATATAAAATTGATTAAAATTTCCTAAATTGGATTAATAAATGTATAATTAAACTAATTATACTTTAAAACCAATTTAAAATATAATTTAACATTGTAAATAATTTAGGAAAAACGACAGTTTTCAATTTAAATTCATTATTTTTCACTATTCATCAAAAAATAAAACTTTTCAGTAAAATCCCAAAAATTTAACATAAGATAATTTTGAAATTATAAATTCAAAAATTATGTTTATTTTATAAAATTCATTTTCTATAAGTTTGAAAATGTAATTTTATTAGCATTCATAAAAAATAAATAAAAAGAATAGTTTTTTGATAAAATAGTATTTTCAAAACATATAAAGACTTTAATGAAAGAAAATAAGTATTTTATATAAATGTGTTTTATTTCTATAAAAACATTATACATATTATTTAAAAATTATTTATTACTCTTCATACCTATAGGTTCAACGACTATGTTATAACGGTCACGTTTAAATAATATTAATAATATATTATGGTTTTGTTAAAACTCAACATTGTGTGTAACATAAGCTAACCCAGTATTGCATGTAGCACAAGAATAAATTGATATTGCATGTAATGAAATCTAAAATTAGTGTTTCATGTAAAGAAAAATATCGAAAATATTAAATTATTTTGAAAAAAAACACAAAATCTCAGGGTGTTACACTATCTCTAAAAGTGCCTAGCCCACCTGAATCCATGTGCCTGATGTCAGCTACCAGCTTCCTAAGTATCAACTCTAGATTTCCCACTGACTACACCAACCATCAGTGACTTCTCTTCCATGAATATTTCTACCATCAAAGCTCACTCGAGCACCCTAGTATAAGTAGGAATACAAATATGTATCACACTAGGTGAAATATCTCTGTGGATACCACACTCAAAAGTTTGTGCTCAAATGAACTCATCTTGAATTATATCCATGGAGTATCATGAGATTTTATTAAACCTCAATGAATAATCTACCATAGTCATGCATCCCTTTTGAAGCTATAAAATCTCTTGTATATGAACTGCTCGTAACATAGTTGGGTAGGAATCCTCTCTGAAGAGATGCTCAAACTCTGTCCATAAAAGAGACACCTCATTGTATGTTAGACTCACTAGGCTCTACCATCACCCTATAGATCCATGAATAAGGCTCATCTATAGGACCACCATCTTTTATGGAGGTTTCCTAAAAAGGTATAAATCACACTTAACTGTCTCAAGCTATTCCTCAGTTGCCTAGGTATTGAGATCGCCCTGAAACCTGAGAGGTCTTTGTCTCTAAAATTCATGGTCTCATCCTATACACATCCTTTGTCAATAATGTTGGTACAGACTTCTTCTCAATGTATGGTGGTAAAACTGGAAAAATACTTGGAGGTACCACCTCTTAAACAGGTCCCTATATCGAAGCATCATCATTAGATGGATCATCCTCGTGATCCTACTATGGAATTCTAACTGAAAATCATCATGGAGGAAACATAAGATAGACAAAATGTGCCATAATCAAAGAGTTTATCTAGAGAGCTAACTCAAGAATGATATGGAAACCAAAACCAATTCCTATATTATGCATGTACCAGTTTTTTCCTAATAATTAGTTCCTACATGTACCGAGACAACAAGTAGATTATTAGAGTCCTGGTGAATAGATACATCATTCATCACACCACATTGGATTTCCTTCCCTGAGATCCAAACTCAAAACACTTTAACATTATTTCCCTAGTTCCTAAACCAAACATCATAGCTAGAAAATCTCCAAAATATGGCACTAAGATAACCTAGCTCTAATACCACTCTTTCATGACCCAACCCATTGAGGCTTATCTGGTCAGTGATAAGATGAGTGTCACACCCAAATCCAACCTCCACTAGGCTAGGGACTGGTGACCAGTGTCGAGTTGGCATGTATCAAACATGGGATTCCTTAGCCTAAGGTACATGTACACACTCACACATCTCCAAAAAAACATACAATGTTCAAAAGGTAAAATACAACTGATACCATTCATTCATACATATATATCCCACATTAGAGTATGACACAAGTACTAGAAATCATAAAGTACAAATTAAATCCCATAAAAACTATAAAATTATTCCAACTTTATAGGAATTATGGGACTATTGTCGAATGAATCATTTGGTATGAACCACGGTCTTTCTAGCTCAACCATGCTCTGTCTGCTCTTGGTCTACCTAGAACTCTATCAAAAGGTCTTTTATCTACATAAGATATGATATGTGTAGATAGATCTCATTCGGGGGTGAGTATAACAATACCAATTAAGATAACCCAAAATCACCAAACATAAAGAATCAAGAGAGTAGTTGGATCATTGTCATAAAGTCATATCAATTTGGAAATGAGACATAATAATAATAACCCATATATACTCTAGATGGACACTATGTCTCAATGTAAATCCATAACCATACTATCAGCATAAAATTCATTCTCAAGGTTTCAAGGTAATGCTCTCCTAGTATAACTCACTCCATGAATTTGACAATGTAACATCTTGGACTGGGTGTCTCTAAACCAATGCCCTAATCCAATTCACCACATGACCTCAAGCATGCCTCCCCATATGTCAAAAGCTTCTGAATAGAAATGAGGGTCTAATGAAACACATGGGAAGACTATACCCTCTCTACCAGAGTAAATCAATAGAAAAAATCATAATAAACATCAACATGTAATAATAATAGATAATTGTGCATCTCATAACCAACTCCCAAAAACTGGGTAAGTATAACCATCCAAAACAATAAGCATGTCATGTCGTGATAGTCTGAAGTGTTGAAATAGAAACTAAATAAATACACTAAAATTTATCCACACAATGGGTTATGATAATAGGTATTTTCCCCTAATCCATGCTCCATCCCAAATAAACCATCAACATAGGGCCCTTGCCCTTATCAAAACCTGAAAACATGAAGCTAGATAGGGTACCTGATGGAGGCCCAGTAGGGTGTGAGTACAACCTAGTAGTCACCACCAACAATGTCTATAATAATACTTTGTCTAATAACAGTTTATGCATAATTAAAAATAATAAATAAACAAGACAGTGAAAGTAAGAAGGTTTTTAATTAAACAATTATCAATTAGCAACATGGGCTCTCGTTTCCCACAATGGAACCAACACACAAAACCTTCTTCGGCCTATGCTGGAATTCTAAACCATGTATTATAAGAGATATAACACTTTATATTGCAAGGGTGCTTGTTAATCAATTCAATTAAATCATGGTACCTTATAGCATCAGTCTAAGTACCCATCACATGTCCAAACTAGTGGATCTTGAAGCATCAGTCTTGTATCCCAACCAGTGGAGCTTGGAGCATCAGTCCAGTATTCAAACCATACAATGCATTAGTGGGGCTTAGAGCATCAGTCTATCCCAACCCAAAGATTAGGAGCCTCAGTCCAACATCCCACCAATACCATCAATCATATTATCCAATCTTCATTATCATTGACCTTTTATCAGACAATAACAACAAGGGAACACCTTTTCATTTATCAACATTTTCATGGATCGTTACTTTCGATACATTTAACTCAATCCCATGACTAGTATGTTTTCCATTTATTCAAAACTCAAACCATTGAAAATTCTACAGACTATTTAACAATATGGGCATGTGTCACGACCCGCCTTCACCAAGATGAGGGAAGGGACAGAAAATTGCTAGACCCTTCCTTCATCAAGTTGAATAAGAGATAATGACCCCCAAGTCCCACCTTCAATAGGCCCCAGAATGGCGAATAGCACCAATGGTATAGAATCTCACATAATATGGAAGTAATTTCCATTTTTATAGAAAAATATCGAGAGATAAGATGGTAAATCCCAAACAACTCTAAAGATTGAAATAAAAGTAAATCCAAAAACCTTTTTTCCACATGCATGTTCAAAATAAGGTGTTACAAAGTACAATAAAACTCAAAAGGAAAGTAGAAAAAGAAAGAAAAATAGTAAAGATGATGATCCTGATGTCCGATCTAGTAGGGTCTGGCATGGTTCTCAAAGTCCTCTTGGAAACCTAAAAGTAGTTTTATTTACATAGGGTGAGTATACAGGTATACTCAGTAGGGAAAACCAAAATCTCTCATACACAAGTGGAGAGATATTCTAATGCCCTGTGAGAAAAGAGGTAACCAAAACACTTAGCAAGTAAAACTATCCACTCAACCTCACCGAGGAATATTCCCCAAATAATGCAATTTAGGTAAATTAATAGCAATAGAACATTGATATTTGGGTACCTCGCACTGTTTTCCCACTGGTTATTTAGGACATCCTATGCATCAGACCTCCCCCATAGGTTCCACTATAGTCCCACTACCACCCCAACAATAACCTTATGGGCCACCATAACCACGTATCCCACCTGCAGACACCTAATCCACCACAACCACACATAACCATGCCCATAGACATCTGGTCCACAACAACCACCACCACACCTGAAGACACCTGGGCCAGAACAACCATCGACACGCCTGAAGACACCTAGTCTAGAACAACCACTTCCATGATTGAAGACACCTGAGCCTCATCCCGAAGACACTTGGGAAACAAATTTGCTCGCACACAGCTAGGCCAACCACCACAACACACCCTGCCCAAAGAGTCTAGGTCCATAATAAACCTTAGGCCATCACAGCCTTCCCGGAGAGTCTTGGTCTACCTGGGAGAGGGATTAAAAATGAGCTAATAACCAGACACTCATAAGAGTGTTGGCAAAAACACCCTCCCCCATGAAATGGGGGTGTTCAGCATGAAGTACTCAACATGGGTGGGGTGTGTATAATAAAAACAAGAAATAATTTTTATACATATAGGTAATCAAGAACTCATCCCAACCTAAGGTTACTAAAACCAAAAATTATCCCATATACAACCACTCTCACTACTATCCCTAAATTCACATGTACACAACAGCCACAACCAGAACACAACCCATTTCTGGAAAATAGTTCCCCCATTGTACTCATTCTTGTATCATGTTCAAGTGATTTTATTTAAAACATTCCTTTACTACTAGGCAACTAACAGGCATAACCACCAACCAAAAAAACAACTGAAACAAAATAGACAAGTAGAAAATTAAGAATTCGCACTCGGTTCTCTTGTAAGTAACAACATCAAAAGGGATCTGTGAGATCCCTTGAAGTACTGGAACCAAACCAAGCCCCAACATACTGGCTCCACACGGCCTCATATTCACAACCAATAACTTCTAAACTAGTGATTTAATTCCCATCCACATCACCCCACATACATTAAATAGAACAATCATGCATATCACTAGAACATAGCAAGAGAGTTTTCAGATTTATCCAACACCATCATTAAGTTCCTTATTTCTACTTGGTTAACCGGGGTGATCACATAAGGGTTATTATTAATCGAGAATCCTTTTAATCAACCAATTTTATGTTATTAATCAATTTCCATGTTACATCCATTCAATCACTAGATCATCCAGAAAAACAGAGTTTCATTAGTGCACAAGAAAGGACCACCAACAACCACGATTTTCAGTGTACATAAGACCATAAAATTCACAACATAAAAATAATGGTATAACATAGAAATATCATCATCATTTTCCCACCCCTTTATTCTTTAAGAGTCCTGTTATTATCTTTGTTAAAGTTGGTTTCATCTACATCTTGAAGGATCATTATCATACCCACCCCGTGTGATGCACAATAAATAGAGGCGAAGGAAAACCTTTACTTGGATGATCAAGGATCGAATTTTTCTCCTCACACCAAGAACTGGGGATGCACGACTTATAGAGTAAGAATTACAAAGACTCCAAGGCTAAGCAGGAAAGGCTCTAGAATGGGCGCACGATTCGTCCCAGGAGGAATTCTTGAGGCGCACTAAGAGAAATAGAAATGAATTAGGAATAGAGGATCTTGAATTAAGAAAAGGCCAGATCCTAAAACCAGGGAGATGATTTCTAAGTACTTAAAAGTCGGATCGTGGCTCAACCATGCGGCTGGGTGGTTTTATACATTGGGATTATTTGAGATTTAATCATTCTCCTCGGATATGGTGGAGATAATGGTTGTGAGTTAATATATTTCCTTTAAACAGAGAAAACACATAATAGGGGAGAAACTGGAAAACATGGGTGGCTGGAAAACACGAAAAAGGTGTGACAGGACACATGTTTTGGTAACTCAAGGGTTTCCCGACTCTTGGGGTTTTAACACATCTTTTATGGGTCTTAAATTTATTTTAAATGGGTATTAAAACACATTTATGTCAAAAAGATACGTTACTAGAGAGAAACTAGAAAGTCCTGGAGAAACAAGAAATGACTCATTGTTGGGTGAGTCACCATTTCCCTGGCACCGTTGCTGATCGGTTCCATTTACGGCTCATTGGTGCCACTGATGTCCATCAATGCCACCGTTAATTTGACCTAAAAATTTAGAAAACTCCTTAATGGGACACTGATGGTCCCCATGATTCCCCAAACACCATAATTTGACAAATTAATGGACTAGGGAGGTTCGGGCCATTACAGCATGCCATTTTAACCATTTATCACTCTTACCCATGATCATCACATAACCCAATTAACATTCCCAGGTTAATCCAAATAGCCCATTATACCATGTTAACATGATAAACAATATTACAATTGATTTAATCTCATAAACCCTTTACTTTGTCATCTAATAACTCATTTCATCATTTTCAAAGGAGTGGTACACCCCATGGGTAATCATGGGCTTGATATCATAATCATCAATAGACCTGACGGGGTCCGTGATGGGTATCACATATCAAATTAAGGATAAATTCACTTTTATTAATCAAAAACACAATTTCATAGCATGAAATCACAATGTTAAAACTATATACACAAAAACAACATCATGATTATGGGAAATATCTTATAAACCACCTACCTTAAGCTCATAGACAAGCACATGCTCAACCTTTTCCCCTGATTTGAACTAAATCAACCACTAATTGAAAAGAAAATAATTCCATTGAAAATTATGGTTTATTATATTTTTAAGAAAATAAAATGACCCATAAGGATTCTTTCAAAATATAAAAGATATATTACTCATAGACTCACCTGGGGCTTCAATCCAGACTAAATAACACTTCAAATGCCTAAGAATCAAAGGAGAGTGATCCTTAGAGAGGTAGGGAGCTCTTGGTTCACACCCCTTGCTGCTGGAGAAGAAATGGGATGAAAATCAGGGAAGAAACATTTAAGTTTAGGAGGGAAAATGGTCCTTTATCACTTTTAATGAGGTGTGGGAATTGGTCACATGGTTTTCCAAACTATGTGCTAACCATGCGACCTCCTCTGTCCAAGAGTGGCATGGGCCACTGATTATCCAATGAATGAGGATAATATTTATTGTTAATATATATATAATATTCATGTGCTTTATTATTCATAAACACCATTTTAGTGCATTTTACACATTGAACACCATTCTACATTATGGTAGTAAGTCCTTAAAATGCACAATTACATGGTAAAGTTTTGAACACCATATAAAATAACCAATGGTCTTGATTTTATTTTCATATTTTATTTTCAGGTATCCCATTCTATAAGTAACAATTCATTCTTTTGGAATACTTAAATATTCACATTAGAAGACCACCAAAATGGGCTTTCATGCCAACACATTCTGGGAAAAGTAAACTGGAAATCAGCCCAATAAAGAGACTATAAAGGATAATATACAATCCCAATGATTATAAAAATTTAACTTAAGATATAGGATATCATGGAGAACATTTCATCCAATAGTGATAAGAGCTAATTTTAATTTTTTAATGGAGTTCCAGATGGTCCAAGTTGGATAAAAAAAATTGGGCCAAATTCTATAGCCTAGAAAAAAATCCCACCATTTTATACATGTATTATAAACCATAAACTCTTTTGGGATGAAAATTTATAGAAAGTTATGGGACATCCTTAAATTAATTTTCTTCTTGTATGTACCACTTTAATTATACCATATAGAAGCGCATCCAAGCACTTATGTTTTGTGAATTCAAGCTGGATGTCATTTTGGTTCAAGGGTGTAAAAGTCTAAATTCTGCAAACATTCCACCACCCTAGGCCTACCATAATTAAGTGGGAAGAATTGGACTATTGGGGGATAGACCCAATCCTCTTGAAATTCCTATTTAAGGTAGTGGTGGTGGATGAGTTTATTATATTTTTTGCTTTGTTTCATTGTAATTTTATGCTGTGATTTTGTTGTCTCGTGTTTGTATTTCACATGTAATTTGTTCGAATCACCTTATTTTTCAATAAAAATTCTTCATCTTCTCTTATTATGTTCTTATTATTATCATATTGATACCGTTTCTTCATGGTGTGAATTTATTCACACCAAACCTTGTGAAATTATTCAGAAAATGGTGGAGTGATTGTTTTTTTATTGTTTTTTTTTACTTATTCAATTACTCCCTCATGAGTCTACTTCCCACTTCCATAAACTCTTGGGACCAATCACAAAGAGAATTATACAAAAAATAATTTCCCCACCACAAAAAAATCACTTAAAAAGAGCATCCAAAACTATTTTGAAAAAAAGGGAGAGTCATTCTATGAAACATGGGAGAGGTTCAAAGACACCCTAAACATGGTTCCACACCATGGTTTTTCTATTCCTAAACAAGTGAGAATTTTCAATGAAGGGTTGGGCCTAGGGAACAAATAATTTATTGACATGATGTGCAATGGTACCTTTAAAAAAAATCTCAAATGATGCTTACGAGTATCTAGAAATCCTTACTGAACAAAATAAAATATGGGGAACATCACCATATTCTGAAAATCCACAAAGAACTACTGGAATGCATACACTTAGAGAAGAGGAAATCCTTAGGGATAAACTCACAGCACTCACTAGGAAGGTTTAAGAGATATACCTTAGTAAAATCTATGAAATCCAAATTTTAGACCCTGTTTGCACAATTTGTGACAAACATGACCACAAAACAAACAACTGCCCAACCATTCCATCCATCAAGGATGTTCTTATAGGAGGACCACCTACTGAATTCAATGACCTAAACTTCCAAAATCCCCAATACCAAAACACATTCAACCCAAGGTATAATGACCACCCAGGCTTCCACTGGAAAGATAACCAACAACCTAGCCAACCACAAGGACCAAACCCCTACCCTCCACAAAATTTTCAAAACCATAACCAGTTGCAACCACAACCAGTCCAATACCAAAACCCTCTTATCCAATACCAACAACCCATATAGAAACCCATGCAGCAACCAATCTAACAACCAAATTATCCTCCTGAGATAAACCAACTAGCACAAGCCCCTACCCAATCTTCCCCTCTACCAATCCTTGAACAGTTGTGTAAACAAATAGAGAAAATGAAATCATAAGTCTCATCCCTTAAACATGAACTAAAAACCATAAAAACTGGGAAGGCTCCCATGCCTACTCAAGCGGTACCATCCTCAACTTTAAGGGGAGATTCAATGTTTACTCAAAAAACTCGTGAACAACTAAAGGCTGTGACAATTTTAAGAAGTGGGAAATCAATTGAGAAACCTGAACAAATAATTCAAAAACCATCTGAAACTTAAAAAAATAATGAAAACTCAAATGAACCACATGATAAAACTGAAAAAACTGATAACAATTTGAAAGAAACAACTCTTCAACAAACAATCTCACAACTTGTACCATTTCCTCAACACATGAGGGGGAAAACCAAGCCTGAATTGAGTGAAACATTGAGGTAAATATTATCACAAGTTAAGTTGAAAATTACACTCCTTGATTACATTGAAACCATTCCTTCATACTCAAAATATATTAAATAACTCTTCACATTTAAAAGGAAATTCTCACACAAGAACCAAGACCTTCTGGCAGAAAATGTTAGCACAAAAATCCAAGGAACCCTTCCACCAAAGATTAAATACCCAGGATGTCCTTACATCAATGTTGAGCTAGGAGAGAACAAAGTTGTCAAAGCCTTGTGTGACCTAAGTGCCAGTGTCAATATCATTCCCTATGATGTGTACTGCCAGTTAGGCCTAGAAGAGCTCCAACCCACATCTGTCACACTTCAACTTGATGATCATAGAATTAGGGTTCTAAAGGGTATTTTAAAGGATGTTATGGTAAAAGTAGAAAACTTCATCTACCCTACTGACTTCATTGTCCTTGACAACAATCCAAACTTAGGAAACAAGGAACAAACCCCAATCATCCTTGGTCATCCCTTCCTTGCAACAATCAACTCTATTATCCGAGTCTGAAATGGGAACATGAACAACACCTTTGGAAA
The DNA here is from genome assembly GCA_963277665.1 of Viscum album. Lineage (NCBI taxonomy): Eukaryota > Viridiplantae > Streptophyta > Magnoliopsida > Santalales > Viscaceae > Viscum > Viscum album. The sequence continues at coordinate 1,401,470,150 of OY728157.1, read as the reverse complement.
CATGAGTCTAGACTTGAACATCTGTAATGCAAGATCACAAATAGGGTATGATGAGGATATTCATGAAGTAAGCATTATGGGAAGCATTGATAATGAATCTATAGAACATCAAGGAATATTTAAGGAATGTTTAAGTTAGGATGAGATTAATTTCCTTTGTTCACATAAAGGAAGTTTATCTCCTTGGATAAAATCACTTTTAGATTTATCCTATGATGAAATATTAAGACCAACAATCAGTGAAATATTTCAAAAAACCACATTCATAGAGACCACTCCAACTCCCTTCCCTAACACTAATCAACCCAATCTAGTAGCTGAAACTTCTACACATGGGGAATCAATCCTATGTAAAACTCAAAAAAAATGATCTTGAGCCAATGCACCAATATTTTTTATGAAATTTTGAACCAACCTGATCTTAAATTAAAAGAACTTACTACTGCACTTAAGTATTCCTTCCTAGGAGAAAATGGAACACATCCTATTATCATTTCTTCTTCTATTCAATCCGATCATGAGAGGATACTTCTATATATCCTTAGGAAACATAAGAAATCCATTGGATGGACCATGTCTGATATTCTTGGGATTATACCACTTATCGGGACTCATAGGATTATTTTGGAATCTGATTCAAATCCATGTCATCAACCTCAGTGGAAACTCAATCCTAATATCATAGAAGTAGTGAGAAAAGAACTTTTGAAATTGTTAAAATCTGGTATCATATATCACATGGCTGAGAGTGAGTGGGTAAACCCAATCCAAGTGATTCCAAAGAAGGTAGGAATCACAGTGATAACCAATAAGGATGAAGATATTATTCTAACTAGGGTGGGTAATGGATGGAGAGTCTGTATCGACTATAAGAATCTAAAATCATTTACCAAGAAGGACCATTTACCCTTACCATTAATTAACCAGGTCCTTGAGAGAGTCGCAGGTCATGCCTTTTAATGTTTCTTATATGGGTACTCAGGGTACAATCAAATTGAGGTCTCCCTAGAGGATCAAGGGAAGACTACATTCACCTGTTCATTCAGAACCTTTTTCTTTCAAACGCATGCCCTTCGGGTTATACAATGCCCCTGGAACCTTCCAGCGGTTCATGATGGGAATCTTCTCAGATGTGGTAGGGGATTTTATAGAGGTATTCATGGATGAATTCTCTATGTTTCGGGATAAATTTGAGGGATTTATGAGGAATGTGGAGAGAGTATTGTCAATATGTGAAGAAAATAATCTGGTCCTAAACTAAAAAAATGCAATTTCATGGTTAAATAGGGACTAGTCCTTGGCCATATAGTCTAAGGTAGGGGGATTTAAGTTGATAAATCCAAGGTTTAAATAATTTTTCACTTTACATCACCCAAAAATGTCAAGTAAGTGAGGTCCTTATTAGGACATGCTGGTTTTTATAGAAGGTTAATTAGGAATTACATCTCTATTTCTCAACCACTTTGTGCTCTATTGGTGAAAGATGCTCCATTTTTATAGAAACAAAGCTATGAGGAATCATTCTCTACAGTCAATTCAGCTCTTATATCTCCACCTATCATGAAATATCCAAATTGAAAACTTCCTTTTGAGCTCATTTGTGATTATAGTGACTTCACTATAGGAGTAGTCTTAGGAAAATGGTGTGAGAAAACTCCATGTGTCATTGCTTATTCAAGAAAATCTTTAAATGATGCATAAATCAACTACACCACCACTGATAAGGAGTTACTTTCCATTGTGTTTGCCTTATAAAATTTTAGGTTCTACCTCTTAGGATCCCCCATCACTGTGTTCACTGACCATTTTTCATTAAAATACATCTTCCAAAAACAAGATGCTAAGGCTAGATTGATTAGGTGGGTCCTTCTCTTACAAAAATTTGACCTCATAATCAAGGACAAAAAGGGTGTTGAAAATGTTTTAGTTGATCATCTCTCTAGGATATAATTTAATGAAAATTTATCTCACCTTTATGTGTCTGATTCATTCCATGATGAACACATATACTTTGTGAGTGACTTCCCTTGGTAGGCTGACATATCCAACTTCTTAGTTACAAGATTCATTCCAAAATTCTTAGGGTCTCAAGCTAGAAGGAAATTCCTTTTTGATTTCAAGCAATATGTGTTCGATGATCCATACCTCTATAAGTTCTACCCTGACCAAGTCATTATGAGGTGTGTCCCAGAATCTGAACAAGAGTCTATTCTTAAATTCTGTCATAGTGAGGTGTGTGGAGGTCACTTTTCCTCTAAGAAAACTTCTACTAAGGTTCTTCAGTGTGGTATCTTTTGGACCACCCTCTCAAGGGACTCCTACAAATTTTTTCAAAGTTTTCCTAGGTGTCAACAAGTAGGGTCCATCACAAAAAGGAATCAAATGCCACTCACTCCCATCTTAGTGATTGAAATCTTTGACTACTGGGGAATCTATTTCATGGGTCCATTCCCAAACTCTATGGGATATCTGTACATTCTTTTAGCTGTTGATTATGTCTCCAAATGGGTTGAGTCTATTCCTACAAAATCCAATGATCATAAAACTATTATTAGATTTCTCAAAGAAAACATCCTCTCTAGATTTGGAATTCCTAGGGCTATCATTAGTGATCGTGGAACTCATTTTTGCAATCTTCCATTCTCATCACTCATGGACAAGTATGGAATTTCTCACAAAGTTTCCACTACTTACAACCCATAGACCAATGGTCAAGCTGAGTTATCCAATTGATAAATCAAACAAATTCTTGAGAAAACTATTAATCCATCTAGGAAATATTGGTCGAGAAAACTCTTAGATGCTCTTTGGGCCTATCGAACAGCATATAAAACCATTTTAGGAATATCCCCATATAGGTTGGTTTATGGAAAATCATGCCATTTACCAGTTGAAATTGAACATAAAGATTTTTGGGAAATTAATAAAATGAATTATGACCTCTCATTAGCCGAAACAAAAAGTAAATTAGATCTTAATGAACTTTAGGAACTTAGGATGGAGCTTATAAAAATTAAAGGATAAATAAAGCTAGAGTTCAAGCCTACCAATCTAGAAATCTAAAAGTTAAACACTTTGAACCAGGAAAATTTGTGCTCTTGTATAGTTGAAAACTTTATTTACAGCTAGGAAAGTTAAGGTATAGATGGTTAGTTCCCTTTATAGTGCATCATGTGTACACCCTAGGGCAGTAGAGATCCAAGATCCCACAAGTGGTCACATTTTCAAAGTCAATGGTCATAGGTTAAAACCATACATTGAATCATTCAATAAATAGGAAATAGAGGTTGAGTTAACTGAGCCAACCTATAAACAAGAAAAAAAATTATAGATTTAGGATCTATGTTGGGATAATGACGTTAAAAAAAAGCACTGCATGGGAGGCAACCCGTGGTTTTCATGGTTCCAATCATTTTGAATTATATTTATTTTTAAAATAGGATTAATAAATCAATTTTATATTAAAAAAATACTTAACTCTGAATATGATACTACCATAGACTGATGACCTATTCTTCTATTATGAGTATGTATGGGTATGAAAGGGGAGCGCCATATTCATCTGTGTCACGTGATGTGATCTTTAAGTAATACCTTACTCAGAAATTTAAAAAGAATACAATTTATCATTAGTTTATTTTTATGGGTTTGTAGGTTAAAAAATACAAAACAATATAATAATAATTAAAAATATATAAAAGGACACATCATATGTTGTGGGGAAAACCCCGTCACAACCGGCGAAGCCATGGGGACTCGAACCTAGGATCGAAGGGAGACAGGGGCACGTGCTTACCACTAACCTACGGCTTATAGTGCTTCCTTATTCTATAATTTTTTTATATATACTTATATTTTAATTTTTTATTATATAAATATATATATATATTGTTTTGTTTTGTTTGTTTTTTTGTTTTTCCTTTTTCCACTAGGGAACTCTGCAAGTGACATGGATATCAAAGGACAAAATTGGAGCAACAAGAACTTTAACTTCAACCGTCGGGTGACTTCATTCCATGATCCTCATTTTCAATTTCCTTTTTGAACTCCCTTTCTCTACCTCTACCCCCTACTAAATTTTCTTTTCTTTAAACACTGGGGACAATGTTATTTTAAGTTGGGGGGGAGATGAAATAAAAAAAATTATTTTGTGTGAAAAAAAAATGATTTGAAATAAAATTGTGCCTAAATAGAAGGAAAAGTTTCTTTAAGCTTGAACATGATAATACACATTGCACACTTTGAAGTTTAATATAAAATAATTTTGCATTTCTTAATTCTGATTTTAATGAAATTTTAAGTTTATGTTCATAGATTTTGGAAAGTTCGGTTGTCCGATGTGATTTTTCACCGTTTATATTTTCATCCATTTAATAAAAAAAATCACAACACACGTCCTCTAGATTGTGGGGTATTAGTTTGAGTTCATGGGGTCCCCCAAATAAATAGCATAGGTTTTTTATCATTTTAGTTTTAATATGAGTATTCAATAAAAAAATAAAAAAAATTGCATGTAGAGCAATGAAATGACCTAATGCATGGCTTTCGGTACTTGGGGATCGTGACTCTATATTTTTCTGGCCCAGAGTTAGTAATTTTATCTCTATTTGTGGTAATTTGGCTTTTCTTTACTGATTTAACTTGATATGATGCCCGATTGTGTGGGATTCACTTGGTTCCCTAAGGTCTTTGAGCCTGGGAGTCGTCGGCAAAGTCTTGCTACATGGGTTGACTCTATTGAGTGAAATTTCAATTACCATGGAAAAATTACAAAAAAAACAAAAAAAATTAATACTCATCTTAATATTTAAATTTTATTCCTTGTAGTGCTTTCATAATTTCCCCTTGAATAAAAATGAACCCCTATGCCTATTGTGATACACAATACTTTATCATGCTCAATTGAAATTGGATGAAATGTGGCGATGAATTTGAACAAAGGAATGGGATTTGGCTTGGGATATTCTTATTAAAATATATTTTATTAAAATATTTTGATGCGTTTCATGATTTTTTGTTATAAGGGTTCTTGGTGATCATTGTGTATTAAAATTTTTTGGAAAAGGGAATTCGAATTTCACATTTTTTAGATATATTTTGTTCAGGACTAGAAAAACTCAAGTTGGGGGTGTGATTATATACTTAATGAGGATAATATTCATTGTTAACATATATAATATTCATATAATTTATTATTCATAAAAATAATTTTAGTGCATTTTACACTTTAAACATCATTTCACATTATGATTGTAAGTTCTTAAAATGTACTATTACATGGTAAATTTTTTAACACCATATAAAATACTCAATGGTCTTGATTTTATTTTAATATTTTATTTTCAGGCCTCCCATTCTATAAGCAACAATTCATTCTTTTGTAGTACTTGAAGATTCATATTGGAAGACCACCAAAATGGGATTTCATGCCAACACATTATGGGAAAAGTAAACTAGATAGCAGCCCAATAAAGAGACTGTATAGGCTAATAAACAAGGCCAATGATTATAAAAAAAATTAACTTAAGATAGAGTAAATCATGGATAACATTTCATAAAACATTTAAAAGATCTAATTTAGATGTTTTAATGGATTTATAGGTGGTTCAAGTTGGAGATAAAATTCTGGTCCAGATTCTGGAGCCCAGAAAAATAGCCCACCATTTTACACATATCTTATAAACCATAAACTATTTTGGGCTGAAACTTTACATAAAATTATGGTACATATAGAGATTAATTTTATTATTCTATATACCACTCCAATTAGGCCATCTAGAATCTCATTTAGGCGCTTCTGTTTTGTGGATGCAAGCTGGATGTCATTTCAGGTCAAGGGTGGAAAAGTCTAAATTCCACAAACTTTCCAACACCCTAGGCCTACCATACTCAAGTGGGAATAATTGGAATATTGGCGGCTTGACCCAAGACTCTTTAAATTCCTATTTAAGACAGTGTTGGTGGATGATTTTATCATCTTTGGTTCTTTATTTCATTGTAATGTTGTGTTTTTATTTTGTTGTATCATGTTTGTCTTTCACATGTAAGTTGTTCGAATCACCTTAGTTTTCAATAAAAATTCTTCATATTCTATTATTATATTATTCTTATCATCAAATTGATAATGTTTCTTCATGGTGTGAATTTATTCACACCAAATCTTGTGAAATTATTCACACAACAGTGGAGTGATTGTTTTCTTTTTATTGTTTTTCTTACTTCTTCAATTCCTCCCTCATGAGTCTACTTCTCGCTTCCATTGAAACCATAGCATCAATGGAGGGATAACCCTCTTATGGGTTGATCCAAGGTAGTGTTAAGGGGATGTATTGTATGTTATTTCTCACTCTAGTAATTTCTAATCAATTATTTTAATTGAGAATTTCATTTGAATATTTTACAACTTCTTCGTCCTTTTTGAATTTTAAGGCCACACACTTCAAATGATAATATGAACCTTTACTTTGGAGTGCTTAAAATATTGATCCTCCAAGTGTATAGGTGATTAGTATTAGGTCATGTAGATATTAAACTAGGAATTGATGATGTTTTTTGATCTTATTAAATGAACCCATCTCAAATATAAGAAATTTAAATCGTTGAAAAAGGAATACATCCAATCCACCCCAAGTGATAACCTAGGATCAACTCATTAAATTAAATTAACTTAATTATATTAGCGTTCACTTAAACCTATCTAAAATAAACCCAAATTTGGCCACTTAATATCCAAAAATAGTCCATATAATGTAAATTTCAATAGGTTTCTTCTTAGGTCTCTGAGGATTCAACAACCCAAGTTAAACTACAAGCAACTGCTTAAACCTAAAATCTTGGGTAAATTTGGGAGAGACCAGTCGCACGGTTTTCTAGGGACCCTGTACGGTTTTCAAAACTATGTTGTGGCCACATTTTTTGCTCTATCCAAGGCCTCATGGTTTACAGGCTCCCCTTACATGGTTTACAAACTGTGCACCCCGCTTCTTTAAGCTGTGTGGTTTTGGCGCACAGTTAGTATTAAATGTGCGCAAATTGTGTGTCATGCACAGAATGGCCTCCTTTCCCTTTTCCATGCCCAAACCCCTAGGATGCTCCTGAGACCTTCCATACTCCCTAAAAACATTCCGAAAATCATTTAAAGTGATTTTAACCAAAATTTAAATAGGAATATAACTCGTCAAAATGTTAGGATCATACAACCTCCCCACCTTATAACAGCTCATCCTCAAGTTGCACTTCACAACATCACTAAGACTCTAAGGTAAAAAATTTGGGCCACTAGGTCTAGATATAAACTTCTTGCTCCCAAGTTTTCTCCTAAACATGGTCATGATTCCACAACACTCATACTAACGTCACATTCATGCCCTGAATTATTTTTTCACTGTGATCCACAATACGAATTGGATGCTCCTCAAAGGAAACATCATCCTCAAGCTCAACGTCATCAACATAAATTACATGAAAACATTTAGGGTGATACTAATAAAGCCTTAACACATGGAAATAATCATGTATATCACTATACCATTGTGGAAGATTTAACGGATATGTTACTAGTTCGATCCTTTCCACAACCTCAAATGATCCCACATACCTAGGTGCCAACTTTCTATGTTTCTGAATCTGATGGTGACCCAATTTTGGCGAAACCTGAATAAATGCATGATAACCCACTATAAACTCAATAGGTTGATTGATTTATGAATTATATCTACTTTGATTCGTAGCCATATGCTTCTGAATCAACTGAACATACCCAAACATCTCCCGCATGAGACTCAGCCCCAACAACTTTGATTCTCCTACTTTCATCCAATAAAACATTGATCTGTATGAACTACCATAGATCGCCTAATATAGTTTCATCTGTATAGTCATTTGATAACTAATGTTATAGGAATACTCAACAAGCACTAAGTGTTTTTCCCAAGTTCCACAAAAATCTAGGGTGTATGCTCTTAGCACATCCACTAACACCTAAATAGTCTATTCTGATTGTTCGTTCATATGGGGGTGAAAATTTGTGCTCAAAAACATATAAGTACCCAATGCATTCTATAACCTTTTCTAGAAGTGTGCTGTAAAATTAGGTTCCTAATTTGAAACAATGCTTTGGGGAACCCCATGAAAACGTACAATCTCCCAAACATACAAGTCACCCAACTAATCAAAAGTAAAAATCTTATGTATTGGAAAGAAATATGCTACTTTACAACCGATCTATAATCACCCATATCATGTCTCTATTCTAAGGATTCCTTGGTAGGATCGCAATGGAATTTATCATAACATCATTCCATTTCCATTTTGGAATGGGTAACAGTTATAACAGACTAGCAGACTATTGATGCTCATCCTTCACACGCTAATAGGTGTAGCATCGCATAACAAAACCTACAATCTCATTCTTCATTCTCATCCATCAATATTGTCTACAAATTTCATGATACATTTTATTCAAAATAGGGTGCACTTCCCACTTATAGGCATGAAACTCACGCATTAGTTCCTCCCTCATACATGTAGGAACAAAAACATGGCTACGAACATGTATGATCTCATCATCATCAATAGTCCAATCAGGAGATCTCTACCCACTATCAAAGTTAATGTCAAACACTCTAGATATGCACATTGTCTCATCTTAATATGGATCATAAGAGAGGCCTCAATTGGTAAGGACACAAGGGTTATTTATTCCCTTTCCTCCAGAGCACCACTGAAAAAAATGCAAATTATTGATATTTTTTTGTATTAGCGAAGTTTTAAAATGTCTCTAAATAAGGTTTCACTAAAATAGAGATATTTATAAATATTATTATTTAGAGACACCTCATTTAACAATATTTTTTTAGAAACATTGGTATATAACACCTCAATTTTTTTTTGAAATTTATAATTTTTTTAGAAATAAAAGAATAAAATATTACACCCCATTTACCGACGTTTTTAGAAAACATCAAATTTTTTTTCAAATTTATAATTTTGTTTTTTTTTTAATTTATAATTTTTTAGAAATAAAAAAATAAAATACATCCATCCAGTGCATTACCCACTCCCCCTCCCATTCCCTCCTCTATCCAGTAATCCCTTACCTTTCCATTCATGCCCCACGCTCTCTCCCATTCCCTCCTTCATCCAATGATATTTCACAACCACATTCCCTTTCATTCCCATCCTCAATCCAACGATGTTTCACACCACGCTCCACATAGAACGACCACTCCCAATGCCAAGATAAAATAAATATGACTCCATAAGGATTTGAACCAACAATGTATAGGGTGACATAAAGACAACCAACTCACCTATGCCAATGATGAATATACAATTATATTGTGTTATTTGTGTATATATATATATAAATAGATTTCAGTATTTAAAAAATTAATATACACACATGCATATATATATATATATATATATATATATAATTTTATATATTAATATACATATATTAATATATATATATATATATATTTTTATATTTTATGTTTTATGTTTATATATATAAGTTTATATTATATTAGATATGTGTGTGTGTGTGTGTTTATATTTTACATATATGTTTATATTTTATATATTATGTTTATATTTTATATTTTATATTTTATATTTTATATTTTATATATATATGTTTATATTTTATGTTTATATTATATATATATTTGTTTATATTTTATGTGTGTGTGTGTGTGTTTATATATATATGTGTGTGTGTTTATATATATATGTGTGTGTGTGTGTGTGTATGTGTATAAATATATATGTGTATGTATACATATATATAATTATGATTATAATTATATATATCTATATATAATTAGCTATATTTTAAAACACTAGTAAAAATGTCACTAAAATAACATTGTTTAATTTAAAATGTGACTAAATGTAAAATATATGTCTTTTTATATATAAATATATGTATATTTATTTATTTATATATTTATATATATATTGTGTGTGTGTTTAGATGTATATAAATATATATATTTTTATATATATGTTTATATGTATGTGTCTTTGTTTATATATATTAATATATATATATATATATATCTAAATATATGTGTCTCTGTTTATATATGTTTATATATGTGTGTGAGTATTTAAAAAATTAATATTATATATATATATATAATTTTATGTATTAATATATATATATATATATTATTTTATGTTTATATATATATAAGTTTATATTATATTTTTTTATATATGTTTTTATTTTATATATATATTTGTATTAAATTATATATATATGTGTTTATATTATATATATGTGTGTGTGTGTTTATATTTTATGTTTATATATATGTTTATATTTTATATAAATATATATATATATATATATTATATTACATGTTAATATTTTATGTGTGTGTGTGTGTAAGGACCCAACCCTAGTTGCTTGGAGTCGGTGCCTTATTTTATTACATTGGAATATAAACAAGGAATATGCATCCCGAAATACCAAGTAGTTTAGTAGGTTTGGAAACAAGATACATACATAAGTTTAACATTAACTTGAAACAAAATACAACATAGAAATTTCTTTGAAAACATCTATATCTCCTAGGTTATCCCTACGGTTCATTCATAAAATACTTCTTCACATCCTGGAAAAAATAAAACATAAGAAAGTGGTGAGATCAAATGCTCAGTAAGGGTAAGAAATACAACGGAAGATATTTTAAACATAAACATTAGGCATGGTGAATAACTAAAAACACGTGCCTTTAAAAATATAAACTTGAACATAATATGGCAAGAATAAGAGATGAATAAATATTGCCATAATAAAACATAATCATGGGTATTCTAATAGTTAAATAACCACATGAACTATCAATTACTAGTTTCATAATGAGAGAATTCATAATGCAGGGCATCATAACCATACATTCAAGGCCTCATGCTAAGACCATAAATAACCATTTTTTCAAAGCCTCGTGCCAAGACCTAGTTTGTCTCATGAGACCTACCGATGCACCGAGGGGATATAGCAGGCCCCACCCAACACTTACTAAGTCCAATGCATTACTCGTATGAATGGTGATAAACATAAACAACATATACATTCATATTTAAACTAACATATGAAATGTAAATAACTTTCCCTAAACATTAAGCATAAACACTAACCATTCAGAGTAAATTGGTGAATGTTTTAAGATAGCACATCCATAGTCAAAATAATCATAAACAATTCAATACAATATGGTAGATGATATCACAAAATATTAGTCCCAATTATATATAATATTCAACAAGATTGTAGAAATATACAAAATTACTCTTATAAAATCATTGAGTAATTCTTGAGATAAAAAATCTTTTACTTTGAAAAGAAGAGTTTTTTTGGAAAAATATTTGTATAAAACCAGAAGTGAAATAGTACAGTTTACTCATAATAAAATGAGTGATTTTATAAACATAATGGTTTCTAAAAACAAATTATAGAGTGCCCTTGAAAATATATAAGGATTTGAGAAATTCCCTTGAATCAGGCTTGTATTGCGGGAAGAATTTTTGAAATATCCTTTTAAAACATGTATCTCTCCATAAAAGAAAGAAGTATTCTAGTTGGTAAACATATATAGAACATTTACACAGAATATATTATGAGTACATAATAATAAATAATAATTTATTTGGGATTAATAAATACAAAGAGTAACCAGAAAGAAAATGGAGGTTCTGGTAGAAAACTCTTACCTTAAGTCTGAAGGTGTTCCTAACATGATCTTAATGACCTGAATAATGAAATTTAGGTTTGTGAATTAATAATTCCAGAAACTAAACTACATTTAATTTGTTTTTTATAACCTTATTATTTTCATTCATGGACTTTTTATGGGTCAATAGATTCAATTTCATTTTTTGGGATCATTTTCTTTCTTGGTTTTCATGATCGGTTTACTTATATTCATGTACGAATAAACATGTAGAATGAGAATGGTTTTTCAGAATAGAAGTTGTATGTTATTAGTGAATAACAGAATATTACATGGTTATAAAATTTCCTTTGGTTATTTAGAGTGAAGATGAATCATTATATAAAACTTTAATGACAATTGTCTGGGTTAATTGGTGTTTTTTTATCACAATGAACTCATTTTGATTTATAAATTAATATCATGTGTACAAAAAGATTCAAGAACCTTAAATAAGTTATAATACATATATTATAGTCTGTTTAAACCATCAAAATGTTTTCATGACCATAATTGAAAACGGTAATAGAAATTGAAAACCCATCATCCTTAAATGTGATAAATTAACACATCTCGGATAGTGTTTTCATGTCTAGTATAAAATAATGGGAAAGGGGAGATGATGAAGAATTATTCCTTTATCATAAAAAATTATAGTATATGTAACTTAAAAAATTCATCACAACATTTGGATAAAAGGAGGTGAGAAAAGAAAAATAGAATAAAGGAACTTGAAATAAAAGAAATGAAAAGAGGAATTTACCTCTTGAAGTAATCTTCCTTGAGAACCTCTTTAGGGGAGAAGTTTTGGTCTTTTTATGAGACCAAGGGCTGATGGACGTGGGGAAGGAGATTGGGAGAATATTTGAGCAGAATTTAGACAAGGCACAAGGCTTAAGAGGAGTGAAGAGAAGAGGGAGTGAGGGGGGGTTAGTGGAGGAGAGGGGTGATTTGTGAATATCTTATTCATTATTTTATTATTTACTTCAAGACAACCAATAGTGTTGATTCAAGTGACCCATAATACTAATAAGTGCATGTGATTTTTAACCAAGTGTTATTACATCATCCACGATTCTAATAATAGTGTATTTTACTGATACTGTATATATATGGTAAATTACCGTATTTTACTATTCATAAAAAATTTGAGTATTTCAAAAAAATCCCAAAAATTCACCCTAACCATTTTTTGACATGTAAAATTCAAAAATAAACTCAATTTTTTTAAAATAATTTTATAAATATGATTAATTTAATTTTTAAATAAAATCTTAATTTATTCGAGAAATAACAATTTTAAAATTATAATTTGTTTTATATCACATTGAAAAATTATTCAAGTTTTCATTATCTTATAACCTTAATACAATAAAATAATAAAATGATTTACTATTCATAAGGGTTATATTACTATTTATATTATTGTTCATAAGGGTATGTTACTATTCATCAAAAATTAAGTTTATCTTATCAGACTCTAAATATCTTACTGAACGCCATCGTGTATGTTAGTTTTTTGAAATTCAAATCATAGAGGTGGTAAAATTATGTTTACTGGATAGTTTATAATAAAGTGGTGTTTTTTAGAGACTCAGTGTTTCATGAATTCAATATTAAATTTATTTTCAAAATTTGAGGGTGTTATATTCTCACCTCCTTACAAAAAAAAATTTCCCTGGAATTCACAGAATGTTACCTCATAAAAAAGATTTGGGTAGGTCTTCATCATAAGCTCCTCAAGCTACCATGTTGCCTCTTTGATTTTATGATTTTTCCAAAGTATATTTACCATTTGAGTTTTTTGATTCTTCAACACCTATTCTTTAGTGTCTAGAATCTGGATAGGTTATTCATAGTTTGATAGGTCATGTTCTAATTCTATTCCTTCAGAAGTGAGGACATGTGTTGGGTCTAGCATGTAGTTCCTCAACAATGAGACATGGAACACATTGTGTACTTTAGACAGGATAGGCGGCATATCCAATCGATATACAACAACTCCAATTCTCTCTAGGATTTCAAAAGGTCCAATGTACCTAGGTCTCAGTTTCCCTTTCTTACCAAATCTTATAACGCCCTTCCATGGGGATACTTTCAAGAAAACATGATCTCCCACATGAAATTACAAATCATTCCATCGATTATCGTCATAGCTCTTTTTCTTGCTTTGAGATTATTTAATATGGGTTTGAATAGTCTTTAACTTTACTGTTTTATTCTCTATAAGCTCTAGGCCCACAAGCTTCCTTTCTCCAACTTCATCCCAATAAGTTGTTGTATGACATCTCTTTTCATAAAATACTTCATATGGTTCCATTTTAATACTCGAATGAAAACTATTATTGTAGGAAAACTTTACTAAAGGTAAATATTGGTCCCAAATGCCTTTAAAATCAAGTTAACATGGTCTCAACATGTCCTCTAAGGCTTTTATTATCCTTTCTAATTTCCTGTAAGTTTGTGGGTGGTAAGAAGTACTCAAACGAAGCTCAGTATCCAAAGATTTTTGAAGACTTTTCTAGAATTTCAACATAAATCATGGATCACAATCAGACACAATTGAGAGATGTGCTCCATGAAGTCTCACAAATTCATTGATATAGAGTCATGATAGGCACTCCAGTGGAAAATACTCCCTTATAGTGAGGAAATGTATATATTTCCTAAGTTGATCAACATTACCCATATCGCATCATTATTCCTTAGAGATTTGGGTAATCCAGTGACAAAATCCATGGTGATGTCATCCCTTTTCCATGTATGAATAGGTATATGTTGCATGAATCCTCTTGGATGTTGTCTTTCATCCTTTACTTACAGATAGATTAGACATCTTGATACATAATCAACAATTTCCCGCTTAATTTTATCCCACCAGAAATGTTCCTTCAAATATCTATACATCTTAGTGCTACCAAGATTTATAGAGAAATTTGAACTATGGGAATCATCCAATAAATCCATTTTTATCTTGGGTATAGATGGAACACAAAGCCTCTTCCCAAATTTCAGAATTCCATCTTCACACACAAAATCATCCAACTTCCCATAATTTACACCTTTAATTTTCTTTTGAAGATTCTCATCATCAGATTGTTAATTTTTAATCTTTTCCAATAGAGATGGTTGGGAAACCAAATGAAAAAGTAGTGATGTTTCACCTTCTTAGATAACTCCCATAACCATCCTCACTAGATCCATGTACAAAGGATCCTTATCAATCCTTATTTTGTTTATAAATCCATGATCCTTCTAACTCAATGCATCAGCTACCTTATTTATATTTCCTGGGTGTTAGTTTATGGAATAATCGTAGTCCTTGAGTAGTTCGGTCCATCTCCTTTTCCTCATGTTGAGTTCTTTCTGTGAGAAGATATATTTCAAACTCTTATGATCCATATATATCTCACATTTTTCACCATAGATATAATTTCTCTATATCTTTAGAAAAAATATTACAGTTACTAATTCAAGATCATGAGTAGGATAGCTTTGTTCATGAATTTTTTTCTACCTTGATTCATAGGCAATAACTCTATCATTCTTCATAAGGACACAACCAAATCCTTTCTTTGATGCATCACTATAGATCACAAACCCATCATTACTTGATGGTAGAGTCAGGATCAGAGCATTCACTAATATCCACTTCAATTCCTTAAAACATTTCTCACATTCTTTTGTCCATGTGAACTTAACCCCTTTACATGTAAGCTTGTCCATTGGGTTTTCTAAATGGGTGAAGTTCTGAATAAAACGCTGATAATAACCTATTAAACCAATAAAACTACATACCTCGGTTATGTTTGTTGGAGTAGGACATTCTTTCACAGCCTTTATCTTTATAGGATCAACATATATTCCATCCTTATAGACAATTTGGACAATAAAAAAACTAATTTAAGCCAAAATTCACACTTGTTAAACTTCCCATATAATTAATTTCTTCTAAGAGTCTTCAGAATAGTACGTAAGTGATTTTCATGATCTTCATAGATTTTGGAGTATACCAAGATATCATAAATAAATACCACCACAAATTCATCAAGATATTCCTTGAAAATTATATTCATTAGATCCATGAAAACAGAGGGTGCATTAGTCAGTCCAAAAGGCATTACTGTAAACTTATAATGCCCATACCTGGTTCGAAATGCTGTTTTTGGAATGTCTTATTTCTTTCTCACAACTAATGGTATTCATATTGAAGATCAATCTTCAAAAAATATTGGGCTCCATGAATTTGATCAAATAAATCATCAATGTGAGGTAGCGAATACTTTTTCTTTATTGTTATAGCATTGATCTCTCTGTAGTCAATGCACAACCTCATAGATCCATATTTCTTCTTAATAAAAAGGACAGGGGCTCCCTGTGGAGAAACACTAGGGCGAATAAATCATTTATCACTCAATTACTATAGTTGTTTCTTCAATTCTACTAATTCCATAGTGTACATTCTATATGGGTTCTTTGATATGGGCCTTGAACCAGGAATTAAGTCAATGGAAAACTCAATTTCCTACTCTGGATGATGTCCAGGTAAATCCTCTAGAAACACATCAATATATTCTTGTACAATAGGTACATACTCTATTTGAAACTTCCTTTCCTCTTCCATAGTTATTTCATTCCCATCCTCCACAATAATTGAATTTATTAGAGCTACTGGGTGGATCTAGATAAGAATCAGCTGGTGAGGTTTTTGCTCTAAAGATAAGATATTCAACACAATTCTCAAAAATCATAACTTCCCTCTTCTTGCAATAGATCTTCGCATCATAATGTGAAAGACAACTCATACAAAGGATTATATCAAATTAAATCATGGGTATGATGATAATTTTAGAAACTAAAGCACATTTATGTGTCATAAGGGGGACTTATCGACACATCTTTGTTGCAATGATACATCCCCTAGGAGTTTTTACTAACAAATCCTTTTTTAAATCAAATTTTATATTTTTAATTTTATTCACAAATTGGGAAAATATGAAAGAATGCAATGATCCAGAATAAAATAAATCATTGGATAAGTTTGAGAAAATTATTAAAGTACATACCACCACATTTTTAGGAACTTCAATCTTAGCATTTGTGACTACATAAGCTTGGCCTTTCTCCCTTGACCTTCTTTGGGGAACGTTTCCCTGATTCTTAAGAAATTAATGTGAATAATTTCCCATATCTTTACAACTATATCATTGAACATTGGTTGTTTATTTTTTCCCCTTTCAATCATGAGATTGGTGTCCTTTGTCTCTGCACTTGTAACAGACTCTCATTCCCTTCAGGCAAGTGCTAGGGTGTTTCTTCCCACAATTACTGCAGGGTGGAAGGTCAACTCTTCCCTTCTTTCCCATTTCCTTATTTCCTTTTCTGGAGTTTTCAGAAGCCCTCTTCTTCTCTTGCTTTCCTTTAAAGTCATAAGACTTAGAAAATTCTTTTTCTATCTTGATAGAATATGAGACTATATCTTCATATGATGAGAAATTTAGGGATACTAGTGCCCTTTGGAGGAATAGTTTTAAACCATCAAAAAAAATATCAATCTTGCTCCTTGGATTATGTATGTAGTCTGTGACATGCCTTTATAACCTTGTGAAGTTAGCTTCATACTTTGCAACATTCTCATTTTCTTTTTTCTTTAGATTCAGAAACTACCTTTCCATATCTTCTTGTTGTTCACGAGGGAAGTATTTTTCTAGGAAAATTTCCTTAAAATCCCTCCATTCTATCTCTTATATTTTTTCCTCCTCCTTTGTGTTTTGGATTAACGACCACCACTGATCCGCGTCTCCTGATAGATGATAAACTTCCATGACAACCTTCTCTATTTCATTACATCCTAAAGTGGAAAATATCTTCTCTAGGGAACTTATCCACTGCTCAGCTACAAGTGCATTTGTAGTCTCATTAAATAATGGAGGTTGTTGTCGCATAAATCGATCTAGCATTGATCCTCCACATTTTGGATCAGGATGTTCCATACAGTTAAGGTTATTGTTCATAACCTGATTCAACTATCCCAGTATAGTTATAAGTTTCTCAAAACCAGTCGTAGCACCAGAGATAATATCATTATCTTACATCATAGGGAAATCCCTATATGGAATACATGCATTCATGTGGTTTCCATTATTTCCACTAGGTGTAATTTCTAAATAATGGCATACACTAGATTAGTTTATGAATAATAATTTATAATCTCAACTTAGAAAAATACTTATCATAAATTGAAATCTTATCCATAGCTAATATTTTAATCACAAATATGGTTTCTTTGAGGAAAAATATACATTTAATTTATTCATAATAGTTTTTAAAGAAAATGTGAATTATCCTAAACATATCCCCCAGAAGTGTCAAACCAAGTGCGCAGTAAGGTCCATTTTTGTGTACCAGGATACCCCAAGTCAAGCCTAAAACTCCTTGTCAGAGTTTTCACTCCTAGATACATCTTTTCTAGAACCACACCCACTTGTAGTATCCAGACAAGGATATATTTTTTAGAAAGATCCACATAATCTATTACTTACCAAAATTCTAGGATATTCTTGTATACTTATCATAAAATACTATCTTAGAGTTTTGTTCTCTAATCAACTTTTTCTAAATCTAGTTTCCAAGTTTTTTACTAAACTTACTCTGATACCAACTATAAGAAACCAACCCTAGTTTCCCAGATCTGATGCCTTATTTTATTACATTTTCATATAAACAAGTAATATTCATCTTTAAAGACTAAGTAGTTTAGAATATTTGAAAACAAGATATATACATAAGTTCAACATTATAACTTGAAATAAAATACAACATAGAAATTCCTTTGAAAACATCCATATCTCCTAGGTTATCCCTGCAGTTTATTCATAAAATACTTCTTCACATCTTGGGAAAAATAAAACATAAGAAATTTTTGAGCTCAAATACTTAGTAAGGGTAAGATATACAACATAAGATAGTATAAACATAAACATTAGGCATGTTGAATAACTAAAAACCCATGCCTTTAAAAATATAAACTTGAACACGATATGGTAGGAATAAGAGCTGAATAAATAATTCCATAATAAAACATAATCATGGGTATTATACTAGTAGAATAACCACATGAACTATAAATTAATAGTTTCATAATGAGGGAATCCATAATGCGGGACATCATAATCATATCGTCAAGGCCTCGTGCCAAGACCATAACTAACTATTTTGTCAAGGCCTCGTTCCAAGACCTAGTTTGTCTCATGAGACCTACCGATGCAGCGAGGGGATATAGTAGGCCCCACTCGACACTTAATAAGTCCAATTAATTCCTAATATTAATGGGGATACACATAAACAACATATACATTCATATTGAAACTAACATATGAAATGTAAATAACTTTCCCCAAATATTAAGCATAAACACTAACCATTCAGAGTAAATTGGTGAATGGTTTTAAGATAGCACATCTATAGTAAAAATAATCATAAACTATTCAATAAAATATGGTAGATTATATCACAAAATATTAGTCCCAGTTATATATATGATTCAACAAGAGTGTAGAAATAGACAAAATTACTCTTATAAAATCGTTGAGTAATTCTTGAGATAAAAAATCTTTTACTTTGAAAATAAGAGTTATTTTAGAAAAATATTTGTATAAAAATAGAATTGAAATAATATAGTTTACTCATAATAAAATGAAATATTTTATAAACATAATGTTTTCTAAAAATATTTATATATTTCCCTTGAAAATATGTAAAAATTTGAGAAATTCCCTTGAATCGGCTTGTATTTCGGGAAGAATTTTTTAAAGATCCATTTAAAACATGTATCTCTCCGTAAAATAAAGAAGGATTCTGGTTGGTACACATATATATAACATTAAAAAAATATATTATGAGTACATAATAATAAATAATAATTTATTTGGGATTAATAAAGACAAAGAGTAACCCGAAAGAAAATGGAGGTTCGGGTAGAAAACCCTTACCTTAAGTCTGAAGGTGTTCCTCACTTGATCTTAATGACCTGAATAATCAAATTTAGGTTTGTAAATTAATAATTCCAGAACCTCCCATATATTTAATTGCTTTTTTAACCTTATTAGGTTCATTCATGTCCTTTTTATGGGATAATAGATTCAATTTCATTGTTTGGGAGCGTTTTCTTCCTTGGTTTTCATGATCGGTTTACTTATATTCATGTATGGATAAACATGTAGAATGAGAATGGTTTTACATAATATAATTTGTATGTTATTAGTTAAAAAATATAATTTTACATGGTTATAAAATTTTGTTTTGTTATTTGGAGTGAATATGAATCATTATATAAAACTTTAATGACAATTGTCTGGGTTAATTGGCGGTTTTTGATCACAATGAACTCATTTTGATTTATAAATTAATATCATGTGTAAAAAATGATTAAAGAACCTTAATTAAGTTATAATAAATATATTATAGTCTGGTTAAACCATCAAAATGGTTTCATGACCAGAATTGAAGACGGTAATAGAAATTGAAAACTCATCATCTTTGAATGTGATAAATTAACACATCTCGGATAGTGTTTTCATTTATAGTATAAAAGAAGGAGAAAGGAGAGATGATAAAGAATTATTCCTTTATCATAAAAAATATTTCAGTAAATTTAAGGTATTAGAGTCATCACAACATTTGGATTAAAGTAGGTGAGGAAAGAAAAATAAAATAAAGGAACTTGAAATAAAATAAATGAAAAGAGAAATTTACCTCTTGAAGTAATCTTCCTTGAGAGCCTCTTTAGGGGAGAGTTTTTTGTATTCTTATGAGACCAAGGGATGTTGTACATGGGGGAGGAACTTGGGAGGATATTTTATCAGAATTTATACAAGGCACAGGGCTTGATATGAGTGAAGAGAAGAGGGAGTGAGGGTGGGTTTATAGTGGAGGAGAGGGGTGATTTGTGAATATCTTATTCATTATTTTATTATTTACCTCAAGACAACCAATAATATTGATTCATGTGACCAATAATAGTAATAATTATATGTGAGTTCAAACCAAGTATGCTTACACCATCCATGATGCTAGTAATAGTGAATTTAACAGATAATGTATATATGCGGTAAATTACCGTATTTTACTATTCATTAAAAATTCGAGTATTTTAGAAAAATCCCAAAAATTTACCCTAACCATTTATCAATGTGTAAAATTAAAAAATGAACTCCATTTTTTAAAAATAATTCTCTAAATATGATTAATTTAATTTTTAAATAAAATCATAATTTATTCGAAAAATAACAATTTTAAAACTATAATTCGTTTTATATCACATTGAAAAATTAATAAAGATCTCATTATATTATAACCTTAAGATAATAAAATAATAATATGATTTACTATTCATAAGGTTCATATATACTATTCATATTACTATTCATAAGGGTGTGTTACTATTCACTAAAAATTAAGTTTTTATTATCAGACTCTAAATATCTTACCAAACGCCACCATGTATGTCATTTTTTCGAAATTCAAATCATAGAGGTGGTAAAATTTTGTTTACTAAATAGGTTATAACAAAATGGTGTTTTTTAGAGACTCAGTGTTTCATGCATTCAATATTAAATTTATTTTCAAAATCTTGGGGTGTTACAATGTGTGTGTGTACGTTTATGTGTGTGTGTGTGTGTGTGTGTGTGTGTTTATATATGTGTGTGTGTGTGTGTATGTGTAAATATATATGTGTATATATATAATTATAATTATATATATAATTAGACACATTTTTTTAAAAACATGAATGAATTTAAAAAATATATATGTGTGTGTTTTTATATATAAATATATGTATATATATATTTATATATGTGTGTTATATATATGTGTCTATTTATATATATTAATATGTGTGTGTGTGTGTGTATCTAAATATATATTTACATCTATACGTGGAAATGAGCTATATAAATATATATATTTTTAACGACGTTCCTAAAAAACATCGCTAAATTAACAGTGTTTTCAAGAAACATCGATAAATGAGCGATGTTTTCAGAAAACGTTGCTAAATTAACAACTTTTTTCATGAAACATTGCTAAATTAGTGATACTTTTAGAAAATGTCATGAAATTAGCGATGTTTTCAGGAAACGCCTCTAAATTAGTGATGTTTTTCACAAAATGTGGCTAAATTAGTGATGTTTTCCAAAAATGTTGCTAAATTACAGTTTTTTGTTGTGTTATATGCATATCAGTAAACAAAGTCATCATTTTCCACTCAAAACTAAACTCCTGAACCATATGAGTCTGTGTATTTTGGTTTCATGACCCATCCCCTGGGGCCCATTCCGTGACTACCCCAAACCCGCCTCCCATAGGCCATGGGTTGGAAACTAGAGTTGAGTGAGCATATCCCACAAAGGGAAAGCATTTTCCTAAGTACCTGTACACACGCACTCGTCTCCAAGAAAAAGTATCGAACTAAAAACATTGAGTAAACAGGTATTCATGCCACTAAGACAACCACTGAGAGTAAGAGTACAAAAAAATAAAGTAAACGGGCTAGAATACAAACCCAAATAAAACAGAAAAGTACAAGCTCTTGGATCTCATCCATAGAAAACCCTACCTGAAGGGTAGGTATAGTAAGTTGTCTGAATGTTGCTGAAGCATACCACGTCCGTCGGGCCTCCCTGAAACACCACTTGTCTCCGTCCTACCAAGGACTCCATCAAAGCTATCAATCGTCTTCATAAGACATGACACATGTGGGAAAATCCCGTTCAGGGGTGATTAAAACAATACTCAGTAGGGGCCTCTAACCACATAGGTAAACCACAAAGCAAGACACAAGGAATACTACCAAATAGTTACACAAAGTGTAGCCTCTAATAATTATAGTCAAGAGAGTCACTAGAGTCATCTCACACCAGGATACATATGCTAAGAAAGTCCAGACATATCCAAATCCATTGAGACATACGGTCTCCGTAGGAGATTAACTCTTCACCCTTGCTGGAGACCAACTCCACATCTTCATAGGAGACCAACTCCACACCCTTGAAGGAGACCAACTCTAGGTCATCACAGGATACCAACTTTTCACCCTCACTGGATACCAACTCTATGCCCTCATAAGAGACCAACTCTGCATCTTTACTATATCCAATCACATGATTCTGTCCTTAGCAAGCTCATTATGGGAGCACTTACTCCTCAAGCCAATAGGTCTTATTCCAACTTCCACTAAAGGTCACTTAGAGTATCCCAAAAGTACTTTCTCGTTGCGAGGGTCCCAACACCAAAAACGGATCATCAAATGGACTTACGGTTTAAGATTTATGGGCATTTAAGTAAAAAGGGGTTGGTTGGGTATGGATCTGGTCTGACCTAGTCAGACCGACCTGGGTCCCGCTTGACATGACCCGCCAGGTTGACCTGGACCATCGGGCCTAGACCACCTAGCTGAACTGGTCTGCCTGGTCTGTATGGTGTGGACCGGCTTGGTCCACCAGACGCAGCCAGTGTCACGTCCCCACCTGGTCAACATGGGGCAGCCGCCCCACAGCAGTTGCAACAGGGTCTCACCGCAGTCTAGCTGGACTGTGGTCGTCTTCTGCATCCAACCAAGGCTGTCTCCAACCATCGATCCGAAGACCCTATCTACCACCCATGGACACTATGTCGTGTGATCCTTTTCCATTGGTCATAGATCTGGTGGCCTCCTGTTTTCAGGCGGTTGCGTCGTCGCGCGCCCCCACCGGTGACTCCTCTTCTGCGGGCTGCCACCGTCGTCATGGTGGTACATTCTTCGAACCGGGAATGCTATTGAAAATGTCCAGTATTCACCATCATTTCCATGGGATCAAGATCATCTTGTCATCACTCTAGGGGTCCGATCACGTTCGAAACCACCCAACAAAACACGTCGCGACCACAAGGGTTTGTCGACGAAGAATGCAAGAATAGGGGAGAGAAAATCATGAACCAGTAAGGAGGAACAGACCTCAATCGAAGTTCATGTTGATTGTGGTTCGTTTCTATTAGAAAAAAATTTTATAATCCAATAAAAAATTCAAGATCAATCTCCCATAACCCCACAAATAGGTAAAATCCATCCCACAACGACGACCGATCTGTGGGCTAATCTGTTTGTGGATTGGTCCATGTTCATCGTAGAATATCAAGAATGGGGGAAAGGGGATTCAAAATAAAAATCACACCATACCTAGAAAGTGGATCAGTTGAAGGAGAGAATTCATCATTGATGGTGATCCGTCCACGAATTTCCTCGATCCGTCGTTCGTCGGTGTTTGATCTGAGCTCCAATCTCTAAATTGTCGTTACTGGCGAGAGAGATTCCTAGGGTTCCAGAGAAATTCTCTAGTGTTATGAATTCTAACTCTAGTTCTTAACCCTAATTAATGGAGGAAATTAATTAACATGTTTCAGTTTTTTAAACACGTTTCAGTGTTTCCACGACGTTACGTTGCAATGTCGCTGAGTCGTTGCATCATAGTGATGCTAAGTCACTGAGAAACGTTGAAGAAATAAAATAAAATAACTTTTTAGATATATTTTATTTTTCTCTTGAAACTTCCATAAATTAACTTTTGCAGTCGACCCGTGTCAGCCGATGTTAGGCCTCACCTAAGGTAAAATCGCTACTCTGAGTTCAAAGGTGCCCTTAGATTTCCAATCTGGGCACCCATTTAGAAGTTACTAAAACCGCACATGCATGATATTTTTAATAAACTTAAAAAAAAGTTTGAAAATTTATTTCGAACACCCTTGGCCTCATAATCATGTTTCGTCTCAGCACCTGGTCTCAAAATAATCACATATAATTTTCAAAAAAAAAATATAAGTAAAAACCGAGATATTATATTCTCCCCACCTTAGGGATTTACATCCCCAAAAGCCAAAATAAGGGCTAAAAAACAAATGAGGATACTGAGAATGAATCTGAGCCTCTCGCTCCCATGTTATCTCCTAGATATTCTTGTGCCACCATCAAAAATTCACTAGAGGAATCGATCACCCACTAAGGGTCCTCTCCTGTTGATCCTCGATCTCCATTGGAAACTCTGCAAAAGTCGCTACATCATCAATGTCCAGATCATCCCAGTCAATTACATGCAATAGGTCATGTACATATCTCCTCAACTGGGATATGTGGAATAAATCATGCACCTGCTCTAACTGCAGAGGTAGAACCAAGCGGTACACCACTTCTCCCACTCTACGCAGTATCATAAAGGGTCTGATGAACCTTGGATATAACTTGTCGCTCTGGCCAAATCTTTGTATCCCACGTCGAGGAGAGACCTGAAGGAACACATGATCTCCCTCCTTGAACTCCAAGGGCCTTATTAACCTATAAAAATAGGAATTATGATGGATCTATGTTGTCTTCATACACTCTTGGATGACTTTCACCTTCTCTGTAGTATCATGTACCAACTTTGGGCCCATGAGCACTGACTCTCTAGGGTCAGTCCAGAAAAGTGGAAACCTGTAGGGTTTCCCATACAAGGCCTCGAACGGTTCCATACTGATGGTATAGTGGTATTTGTTATACGTAAACTCCACTAGGGGTAGGTGATCCTCCCAACTGCGGCCAAAATCGAGAATGCAAGCACGTAGCATGTCCTCTAGGACCTGAATGGTCTGCTCCATCTGGTCATCTGTATACTGGTGGAAAGCTATGCTCAAGCACAACTGGGTCCCAAACACCTCTGAAAATCCCTTACACAATCAAGATGTAAATCGTTCATCACGATCTGAGACTATCGTAGATGGAACTCCATGGAGTCAAAATATCTTCTTCACATAGAGGCGTCTCAAGCTCTCTATTGAACCCTATTTCTGAATCCCTAAGAAGTGGGCCGACTTGGTGAGTCGGTCAACGATCACCCAGATGGTATCGTTCCCCATGGACATACATGGTAAACTCATCACAAAGTCCATCGATATTTTATACCACTTCCACTCTGGAACCTCTAGGGGTTGAGTCAAACCTGCTGGAACTTGGTGCTCAACCTTCACTTGTTGATAAGTGAGCCATCTAGAGACAAAATTTTCCACTGTCTTCTTCATCCTCAACCACAAAAACTGACATCGAAGGTCATGGTACATCTTTTCCACACCCAGATGTATTGCAAAAGGGGATGTATGGAACACCCTCAACACATCCTCCCATAAAATTATTGGTACAGCTGTGCATCCTCTAAAAAGGATGACATGCTCCCCACCTTTCGAATATCTATTAGGGTCATGTCCTATGGAAATCTGAGTACGTGTAGTCTCATAGATAGTATCTCTGAATTGTGTATCCCTGGCTCACTATAAGAGTGGAGGGATAACCACCATCGACTGGAGATAAGCTACTCCATCCCCATCCATGAAGGATATCTGAAGTGAGGCCAACTGCTCTGAGGCCTCGTTCAGTAGCTGTGAACTAGATCTCTAGCTGAGAGCATCTGTCACCACGTTCCCCTTCCTAGGATTATATACTATCTTGAAGTCATAGTCCCAGAATAAATATATCAAACTCCTATATCTCAAGTTCAAATCCTTCTAAGAGAAGATATACTTGAGACTTTTTTTGTCTGAGTAGATGATAAATTGATCGCCCATGATCTAGTGTTGCCACATCTTCGATGCAAAGACTACCGCTACCAACTCCAGATCATGGGTCACATAGTTATTCTCATGTGGTCTCAACTATCATGAAACTTAATCAATCACCACTTTCCCCTACATTAGTGCACAACCAAGCCCATTCCCTAATGTGTTGCAGAACACCATGTACTTGACACCCTCCTCTGGCAATCTCAGTATGGGAGCGCTCATCAAACTTTACCTCAGCTACTGAAAGCCCTCCTGGAACTTATTTGTGCATATAAAGGTTTCCCCTTTCATTTAAAGGATGTCATGAATGCTTCTACTCTAGAAAAGTTGGTCAATAACCTTTAATAGTACCCAGCCAACCCAAGTAAACTCCGCACCTCGATAATGTTCTTGGGTGGCTCCCAAGCAAGCACCTCCACTATATTCACTAGATCTATTACAACTCCAACCTCTGAAATGATGTTTCCTAGAAATTAGATATCTCGTATCCATAACTGACACTTATAGATCTTCCCGTAAAGTTAGTGCTCTTGGATTAAGTCCAGGACCATCCTCAAGTGTATCATGTGCTCCTCCTCAGACGTCGAGTACACCAAGATGTCATCAATAAAGACCACTACAAACTGGTCTAGGTAAGGCTAGAAGATCCTTTTCATGAGTCCCATGAACACTGCTGGTGTTTTTTTCATGCCAAACGACATCACTAAGTACTCATAGTGACATCTGAAAGTCGTCTTCGAAATTTCCTCATCCCGCACCTGAAGCTGGTGATAGTCTGATATGAGGTCTATATTTGAGAACCATCTTAATCCCTTCAGCTGATCAAAGACATAATCAATCCTCGGTAGTTAATAATTATTCTTTATGGTCACCTGATTCAGGCACTGAAAGTCCACATATAACCTCAATCTCCCATCTTTCTTCTTGGCAAACAATACTGAGGCTACCTATATTGAAACATTGGGTCTCTCGAAGACCTTCCTATGAAAATCCTC
This sequence comes from Viscum album, assembly GCA_963277665.1. Taxonomy (NCBI): domain Eukaryota; kingdom Viridiplantae; phylum Streptophyta; class Magnoliopsida; order Santalales; family Viscaceae; genus Viscum; species Viscum album. The sequence continues at coordinate 1,401,442,810 of OY728157.1, read as the reverse complement.
CAACTGTACCCTTAATTCATGACGCTCTACGGGAGCCATCTGATATGTCGGTGTAGATAACAATGTCATCTTAGGGTAAAGGTCAATATATAATTCTACCTCCCTATGAAGAGGTAGTCCTAGAACACCCTCTGAAAAGATGTCCTCGTAATCATCCACCATTGTAGGAAATGGAGGACTCATCTCATTCACTACACTGAGGTTCATTCTAGACAACTGATGTGTGATCGACTGCACCCTCCTACGTGCGAGTTTATCCTATGTTGATTTGGTTTCCTTTTCACCAATAAAGGAAAACCTGGTCCCATATCCACAGACACACCACACTATGTGCCTAAAAAATTCAATATGAGCATGAACTATGGATAACCAGTCTATACCCAGAATGACGTCATATAGCCTAGATGCTTCCACCAAGAGATCCCAACTAAAACTCTCACCCCCAAGAGTAAGGGTACACTATCGGCACCAGTGTGTGATCGTCGAATCTCCTCTCATAGGAGTCTCTAAGCATAGGGATCAAGTCAACGGTTCCACTGAAATATTTGTGTCTCGAACAAGGGTCATGGTGAGAAAAGAGTGACTAAAACATGTGTCTATCAAAACTACATCTAGGGTAGAAAAGACATAGATCATACCTCTAATCATCTTAGGAGTCTTAGGATCATAAGACTTCATCACCTAGATCCAGCCTCGCCCCTATCCACTGGCTCCCTGAGCTCGTAGTGGATCACCTAGGGGTGGTGGTGGTAGTGCCTCGAACCTCCATTCACCTCCTACCACTCATCCCACTCCTCTTCCACATCTGATGCCTGGCATACCACCCTGTTCCTTCCTTCATTGCTGCCTTGGCGGTCCCTCGACCATCTCCTAGTCGGTCGTATGGCTGGTCGAACAATCTCTCACCATATTCCCTTGACCACCGCACATGTATCATAACCCTTATCTCATCCGACCTGCTCTTCCCTAGAAGACCCGCACCACTAATCCCATGTCCTGGGGTCATCCCCTAGATGGTCTGGTCCTCTTGGACTTCCACGTTAGTTTTCGGCTACCCACTACTGAAGACTCAGCTACCTAACTCCCGGTGGTAACTCCCACCGCCAGTTCCTGCTCCGCAAGAAAGATCTCAATTCCTATATGATGTATGAACCACTGATTTCCCCCGCAACTAGTGTTTTAATTTATTTTGTTGGAAAACAGAATTCAAGGTCCCAGTGTATAGATATGTCATCCACCGCACCAACACTAGGTTCCATGGCCTGAAAGCTGAACTCAAAACACTTAACACTATTTCCCCAAAACAAAATTAAAACCGACCACCCTTTGATACCACTCCATCACAACCTGTTCCCTAGGGCCCATTTCATGACTACCCTGAACCTGTCTCCCATAGGCCAAGTATTGGCTAGCACCGAATAGGCATATCCCATAAAGGGGAGGCATTTTCCTAAGTATTTGTACACACACACTCGTCTCCAAGAAAAATTAGTGAACTTAAAAAACTGAGTAAACAGGTATGCATGCCACTAAGACAACCACTGAGAGTAATAGTACAAAACAGTAAAGTAAATAGGCTAGAATAAAATCCCAACTGAAACAGAAAAGTACAAGCTCCTAGATATCATCTGTAGAAAACCCTACCTGAAGGGTAGGTACAGTAAGCTGTCTGAATGTCGCTAAATTGTACCGCATCCGTCGGGCCTCCTGGAAGCACCACCTATCTCTATCCCACCAAGGACTTCATCAAAGCTATCGATTGTTTTCACAATACATGACACATGCGGGCGAATCCCGTGTATGGGTGAGTAAAACAATAATCAGTTAGGGCCCTGAACCACAAAGGTAAACCACAAAGAAAGATACAAGGTAGACTACCAAAGAGGTATACAAAGTTTAGCCTATAAGATGTACAATTAAGAGAGTCACTAGAGTAATCCCACACCAGGATACATATAATAATAAATTCTAGACATATCCAAATCCATTGAGAAATATGGTCTCTATAGGAGACCAACTCTATGCACTCGTTGGAGACAAACTCTACATCTTCATAGGAGACCAACTTTGTGCCCTTGTAGGAGACCAAATCTGCATCTTTGTAGGAGACCAACTTTTCTCCCTCACTGAAGACCAACTCTGAACCCTCGTAGGAGACCAACTTCGAATCTTTTCCACATTCAGTCATAGGATTTCTTCCTTAGCATGCTCATTCAAGGAGAACCTACTCCTAGAGCCAATAGGTTGTACACCAACCTCCATAAAAGGACAGGTAGATTATCCCAAAAGGACTACCTCATTGTGAGGGTCCAAACACCACAAATGGCTCATCAAACAGACTCACGGTTTGAGAGTTATGGGCATTTAAGTAAAGAGGGGTCAGTTGGGTCCAGATCCAATCTGACCCAATTAGACTGGCCGGACCTGACCCACCAGACCCGACCCGACGGGTCCGACCCGACCCACTAGGTCAACCTGAACTGCTGCCAGTCTGGCCCGCCTCGCTCTATCCCGACCCACCTGGCCGAGCTGGCCTGCCCGATCCGCATGGTGCAGACTAGCTTGATCCACTGGATACAGCCAATACAGCATCCCTACCTGGTCAATGCGGGGCAGCCACCACATTCAACATGGCGGTCCATCGTGTGACCACCCTATAGAGGTTGCCTCGGGGTTTCACCACGATCTATCTAGACCGCGGCCCTTTGTCATGTTCAACCAAGGCTTCCGCTGACTATCGAGCTAATGCCCTATCCACCACCCCCGGCCACTGTGCTACGGGGTCCTCTGTCATCGGTCGTAGAGTTGACGACCTCCTGATGTCGAGCGGTCGTGCCACTACTGACGGTTCCTCTTATGCGGGCCAACACCATCATCATTGTGGTCTGTTCTTAAAACTAGGATTGTTGTTTCAAACCTTAGGTCATCACCATCACTGCCATGGGCTCAAGATCATCTTTTTATCACTCTAGGGGTCTGGTTATGTTCGGAACCACCCGGTAAAACATGTCGCGACCACAAGGGTTCACCGAAGAATAATTCAAGAATGAGGGAGAGAAAATCATGAACCAACAAGGAGGAATGGATATTGATTGAAGTTCATGTCTATTGTGGTATTTTTCCATTAGAACATATGTTTATAATCTAATAACAAAATCAAGATCAATCTCCCATAACCCCGTAAACAGGTAAAACCCATCCTGCAACAACGACCGATCCATGAGTCAATATGTTTGTAGATTGGTCCATGTTCATCATAGAATATCAAGAACGGGGGAAAGAAGAATCAAAATAAAACTTACACCATACCTAGAAAGAGGATCATCTAGAGGAGAGAATCCATCATTGATGGCAATCCATCCATGAACATCCTCAATCTGTCATTCGTCGGCGTTCGATCCAAGCTCCAATATTTAAACTATTGTCACCAGCGAGAGATCTTCCTAGGATTCTAGAAAAATTCTATAGTGTTATGAATTCTAACACTGGTCCCTAGCCTTTATTAATGGAGGAAAGGCATTAACATGTTTTAGTTTTTTAAATGAATTTCAGTGTTATCACGACATTGCGTTGCAGCATCATTGAGTCGTAACATCGTAGTGCTGCTGAGTCACTGTGAAACGTTGAAGAAATAAAATAAAATAACTTTTTAAGTATATTTTATTTTTCTCTTAAAATGTATATAAATTAACTTTTTCAGCTAATCTACACCGGTTGATGTTAGGCCCTACCTAAGGTAAACTCATTGCTCTAAGCTCAACATTGCCCTTATATTTCTGATCCAGGCACCCTTTTAGAAGTTACTAAAACTGAACACGTGTTCTATTTTTAATAAACTTAAAAATAGTTTGAACATTTATTTCAGTCACCCTGAACCTTATAATCATGTGTCGTCTCAGTGCCTGGTTTTGAAATAATCACATATAATTTTCAAAAAAATTACATGAAAAAACTGAAACATTACATTTGGATCAAAGCATCAACAACATTGTTCCCCTTTAGTGGTGTACAAGAAAGATTGAAATCAAAATATTGCATATAATCAACCCATATTCATTGACAAAGATTTAAATCACATTGGGAAAAGATGTATTTGAGGCTCTTATGATCAGTAAAAACAGTAAAATTTTCACCCAGAAGATAATGTTGCAAACACTTAAAGTAATATACCATGGTGGAAAACTAGAGATCATGTGTAGGATATTTTTGTTCATGGGGCCTCAAATATCATGATCTATACACCACAACTCAATCTCCTTTCATTAACACTACCCCAAGTCTGATCCTAGATTCATCACAAAACAGAGTATACTCTTCACCCGATTCAGGTAAGATCAAAATTGGAATTGTTGTTGAACACCTCTTTAGATATTAGAAGGCATACTTACATGATCCAATCCATTCAAACATTACACCCTTCTTGGTCAGGCCCAAGAGTAGCACTTTAAATAAGGCGAAGTCTTTGATGAACCTTTGGTAATAACTTTTCAAACCCAAAAATATTTGGATATCAAAAATGTTCTTGGGATGATCCCAAGAGACATCCACTTAAACCTTATCGGGGTTCACTAACACACTTTCCTATGAGATGATGTGGCCCAAGAAATATACCTTGTCAATCCATACACTTAAATAGCTTGGTATATATCCAATTATCACTCAGTGTACTCAGGATGATGTCAAGATGCTTGGCATAATCGTCATGAGTCTGGGAGTAAACTAAGATGTCATCAATGAAAACAACCACAAATTGATCCTAAGTATGACTGGAAGATTCAGTTCATTAAATCCATAAATATAGTAGGTGTGTTTGTTATCTCAAACAACATCACAATGAACTCATACAGGCTATACCTACTCTTAAAATTCATTTCTAGAATATCAAAAGGTTGCACCCACAAATGATGATACCCCAACCTCAAATCATTCTTAGAGAACATGCATACACCCTTTAGTTGGTCAAAAATATCATCGATGTGTGGAAGAAGATATTTTTTCTTAATCATTATTTGTTTCAACTTATGATAACTGACGCACAAGCGTAATGTTCCATCATATTTCTTAGACAATAAAATCGGAGACCCCCAAAGTGATGTACTCATATGGATAAACCCTTTATCCTCTAAATCCTCCAACTATGTCTTGAGATCTTGAATCATTGCTGGTGTCATTTAATATGGTGGAATATAAATTAGATCGTCTCCTAGTATCATACCAATAATGAACTCAAATTCTCTCTTGGGTGGCATCCCTAAAAACTCCTCAGGAAACACATCCTGGAACTGATCCACTATAGGAGGGGGGGTTTCATGTTCTACTCCCCCTATATCAAGAATAAGACTTTCCACCTGGGTTGTGAGCTCACATAGCTTCCAACAGACTAGCCATGCACTTCATACCTAGATATTCCATTCTCTATAATGAACATAAACATCACCCTCATGAGACATGAAACTCACTCTTTAGCACTAACAATCAATGTAAGACTAGTATGAAACCAACTAGTCCATTACCAATACTAGTTAAAACCTAACATCTCAAGCGTGAACAAGTCTCAGATGAGATGGTACCCACCAATCTCAAAGGCACACTCCTTACATCATTGGATACCCTCTAATTATGACCCTAATAGTATGTCGATCGACATAACCCCATATATAAAATCCACCACCATACCCAAACCATTCAAAAACCCATAAAATATAAAATTTTGAGAATCCCATATATCAGACAAATTATTTTCAAGCATAGAAGCTAAAGAATCATACCTCAGACAGTCAATGGTTCAGCCTCACTACCATCCGGAGTAGGACAAATTTCATGTAGTAGTCATGTTTCCCTACCCTGGGCTCCTGTATGAGTCTCATATTCTACACTTACCTACTATATGGATGATCATGTCCTAATGTAACTCATCCCTTGCCCTGACTGATATAGCTATTAGATCTCTAACTACTGTACTGATACAGGGTAGAAAATACCCTTCTCGTATTCAGTATTGGCCTAAGTCCTCCATCACCACATGTCAATTGAGAGTTCTTACGAAACCTATGTATATGCCTCATCCTACCAAAATCTCTATAATCCACTGGTGTTCGAGGAAACTAACCACACATGTGACCGAGTCTACCACATTAATAGCAGAACACTCGATCTCTGTCCTGAGAGGTTGATCCTCTTCCCCAACTACTCTTTCCACCACCACCCTGGTGAAATTTCTTATAATAGTACTTCCTAACATATGAGGATGTACTACTTGATCTCCAAGATGAAACTATTTTTCCACTACTAGAATCCTCTTTCAGGTTCCCCTCGGAAATGAGAGTCTAGTTCACTACCTCAACAACCTTCCTTAAATGAAATATATTCACCTAGGACTTGATCTTTCATATAAGTCCATCCTGACAAAATTTATTGTAATAGCCTCATCTCCCATAAATATTAGGGTAAATGACTTCAAGTTGATGAATATTTCATCATAATTCATCACTGACATAGTCCCATAGGTCAGCCGTATAAACTCAATAGCTTCTTTCTATCTCAAGGTCTCTATGTAAAAGTTCTCTAATAACTTCTCTTAAAATTCCTTCCATACAATACCTTTTTACTACTCATCTTGAGCCTGAATATCCCACCAACACTTCATTGGTCCTTATAACATGTAAGCCACCAACTTGAACCTATTCTCTAGAGGATTCTTTAAGTGGTCCAGAATCATTTAGATAGACTCAATCCAGAAACTCAACTACCTCAGGTCCACCCTCTATGGTGAATGTCAGAGGATGTTGTGGCTAGAATTACCTAGTTAGATCAAACATACTCATCATAACCCTCCCTATGTATCTTTTCATAAACTATATAAAATGATTGAAGTTCTTATGGAACTGCTCTTCTTCCATCTCACCTGAACCCAATGGGGGTTTTGGTCCTAGTATCGAAGGCGAATTCTCAGTAATGTCCTCCTATCGCCCTACTGATAAATTTCATCATGGTGGAATCTCTCTATAATGTCAAAAACACATTTTAGGGTACAAAAACATCATTATATAGTTATCAAAATAGGGGTCACTACTATCTATAACATGTTACATCATATACACTACCCCAATGACCATAACTGTGGTACTATCACAACACCCAACCATCCCTATCTGGGTCCATGGATAGATCTGGGTAAACCAAATTCCATATTTTACAAGACTTACATTTGACACCATTTTAACATCTTTAAATCTTTAAACAGTTATAAATTCCTTATTGGGCACCATTTTAACCACTTCAATTTTAATTTTTCAATTTAAAACAGTTACAATCCCTTTATTAGGCACCACTTCTTTAAAACTACAAAGGAAATAGAAAATCACTTTATTTCCCATAACCCATAATCTTTTTTGTGTGTTCTTAACATGATGAATGTCGCATAAATCCCTGAATGCCTAATATGATGCATATATACAAAAATCTCATGTCATGTCAGCCTATGAGTAAAATCACATAGAATAATAACATCGCACAATAAGTGTATCTCCCAAGGTGAAATAACATCCAACTGTAACAACAAACATCAAGAACATCAATCACACCCTGGAAACCTGGGATTTTCCCCCAAAAATGGGTTAGTTACTTCCATACAGGAGTTCATTACTAAGGACCAAAACCTCCTAGCCTCTTGTATACCTTTCCCAAATAGTAAAGGAATGGAAAATAAAATGGATCTGATACCACAATGGTTCCCAATAATAGGTATTGTACCATTATCCATGTTCCATCCCAAATCAACCCTCTAACATAGGACTCTTTCCCTTATCAGAACCTGTAAACATAAAGTCTACTTGGGTACCCAATGACGGCTCGATCAGGGTGCGAGTACAACTTAGTAGGGCACCACCAATAGTGTATACAACAATATACAGTCTAATAAGATTGTGTGCAGAATTACAAATAAGCAATAAACAAGATAGTAAAAGTAAATAAGTTTTTAATTAAACAATTATCAATTGGCCCCATGGGATCTTAGTTCCCACAATGGCAGCAACACACCAAACCTGCTTCATCCCACATAGAAAGTATGAACTATTTAGTATAAGGGATATTGTAAGGTTGTTCATTAATCAATTCAATTAAACCATGGTACCTTGGAGCATTATTCCAGGTACCCATCACATGTCCAAACCAGTGGATCTTGGAAGATCAGTCCATTATCTCAATCAGTCGAGATTAAAGCATCAGTCAAGCATCCAAACCATACAATATATGAGTGAGGCCTAGAGCATCAGTCTAGAATGAACCAAAGATGAGGAGCCTCATTCCAATATCCCAACCATTACATCAATCATATTATCCAATGTTCATCATCAATGACCTTTTATCAAACAATAACAACAAGGGTACACCTTTTCATTTATCAACATTTTCATGGATCGCTACTTTCAATGCATTTAACACAATCTCATGACTAGTTTATTTTACAATTTATCCACAAATTCAATAATTAAATATTCTTCCAAACCAGTTAACAACATGGTCATGCCACTTTAACCATTTAACACTCTTACCCTTAATCATCACATAACCTAATTAACATTCCCAATTTAAGACAAATGACCCATTACACCATGTTAACATTATAAACATAATTAAAATCGGTTTAATCTCATAAACCCTTTACTTCACCATCCAAAAACCCATTTTACTATTTTCAATGGAGTGGTACACCCCATGGGTGACCATAGACCCAATATCATAATCATAAATGGACCTAATGGGGTTTGTGATGGGTCTAACATATCAAATTAAGGCTCAATTCAATTTTCTAAATAAAAAAACAATTTCACAACATGACAACACAATGGTACAACCACATACACAAGAATAACATCAAAACTATGGTAAATAACTTGTAAACCACCTACCTTAATCCCATAGACAAGCACTCACCCAAACTTGGACCTTGATTTGAGATAAATAAACCACTAACACCAAATAAAATAATTCCCTATAAAAAATAGGTTTTATGATCTTTGGAAGAAGATAAAATAACCCATAGTGATTATCCCATAAAATAAAATAAAGAGGACTTGTAGACTCACCTGGGGATTTGATTCACACTTAACAACACTTCAAATGACTAAGAATCAAAGGAGAGTGATCCTTAGAGAGAAAGATAGATCTTGGTTTTCACCCCTTACTATTGAGGAATAAATGGAATAAACATAAGAGAATAAACATTTAAGTTTGGGAGGTAAAAATGTTTTTTTTTCACTTTTAATGAGACACATAGTTTGGTCGCACGGTTTTCCCAACCATGCACTAACTGTGCAACCTCCTCTATTCAAGAGTGGATTAGGTTGCATGGTTTTCTTGGGAGCTCACATGGTTTGTAAAATGTGTAGATCCTGTGTGGTTGGATCTCTCTAAGGTTTCATAGTTTCTAGGATCCCCTTGCATGGTTTATAAACCGTGCACCCCCTTTTCTAGGGCGCACAGTTAGTAATAATTGTGTATCAACCACACACTATGCACTGGATGGACCTACTTCCCCTCTTTTTATGACCTGAACCCCTGGGACACTTCTGAGACCTTCCCTACTCCTATTAAAAATTCCAAAAAACATTTAAATATAGTTTAACCAAAATATAAATAGGAATGTACCTCATCGAAAGGTCAGGATCTTACAGATAACCCTGATGGATCTCATCTGAGAGGTCGTGACTGTTAGGCCTTACCATGAAGAAGTACACACTAGAACTCAGAATACCTCAATACATAGATAGGGGATTTCACCCAATGTTAGTGGGGTATAATTGAACCTATCTGAAATAACCCACTAAGTAGGGGATCGTACACTCATGTATTTTGGTCATAAAGATTCCTAAAAACCCACCTAGGGAAGAAGATAATGATAGAGGATCACACTCTAGGACTCAATGAAGGATTTTTTAACTTCATTCGAGACTAATCTAGTGAAATGGATCACATATTATTCTCAAGACGTGATGTCTCATAGTACCCCCATGGGGATGGACCAAGGAAAAATACCCTAAAGAAATTGGTCTACATTGAAGATAACAAGGGCCTAAAACTATCCTAGAAAAATTATACAACATGTATAGGGTATACATGATGTGTCTTCACTACCCCAGGTCTGCTCGTGTACTCCATCTCATTCCCTTGTACTTCGGGTCGTGCTCGTATACTCTGGTTGTGCCCATGTGTCTGGTCTTGTACGGGTACCTGGACATATCCGAGTACCAAATCATGCCCGTGTACTCTAGTCATTCTTGTGTACATGATTGTGTGTGTGCTTGTGTAGCCCAGGGGTACATGCTGAGTCACCAGTCATAGGTCACACAACGTGTGGCGGGTGTCACACGACATGTGATATTTTATTTTCTCTGAAACCCTAGCCACCCCAGCCAAGGTACTACATGACATGTGTTCTTCAAACTACATGCTGTGTACATTGGTATTTTATAGAACTGCTATTTTTTCATGTGGTTACACTCACATCACCTCCTTCGATAGATCCATCAATCTTGATCAGAAAACATGGATCTATTTTGACCGAACTCAGTTCAACATCGATGGCTGGATTCTATTCTCTGGTTTTCTTTCGAATCGATCCTCATAGCACTACGTCGTCTAAATGTCGTTCCCATGAAAATGTGGTCTCCCAATCTGATTCCAAAGCTCCACCAAGATCATGCACCACCACTGTGTCATTGATTCTAAACCAATGATATCAATTCATTGAACCAAATAATAGTTGTGCAATAATCATTTACCGGGTATTTTTTGAACTGATGACTAAAATAAACATCGATGATAGGCGTACGTAGAACAGTGGTAAGAATGCAAAAAGCATAAACATGGTGAACAAACCTTGACCATTGTTCATATTTTCCTCAATACATTTTCGATAGAACATATAGTGAAGAATAAATAATCAATAAACATTAATTCCTAATTCTAGGAGGATAAAACATTAACTATAATCCAACGATTGACCCGTGAATTAATTTGTTAAGGAATTAATTCATGCTCGACCTGGGTAAAAAAAATATGGGATTAATCCAACATAAAAAATGTACCACTTAAAGTTTGGATCTATCATTAATGAATAACTATTATAGACTTTTGTCATTGATGAGATCCATGAACTTTGTTGGTGAAGATAACCCCTTGGAAAATCGATATTTGATCCTCACCCAATAACTCTTCTCCCAATGACTCCACTCTGAATCCATAGGGATGCGTGGCTAACCCTAGGGTTTTTACATAATTAGGATTAAAATATAGGAGTTTAGTTCTGTAAAATTGAATAAAAAATAAATAAACAAAAGAATTTATTAGTTTATTAATATGTCCATGACAACTCGTTAATAAAACATCCGACGCTGACAAAGGTTATGTTTCGGCTAGGGTAAAACCCACATTCTGGATTTAATGGTAGTCTCAAATTTCCCATTTCAGAATCTATTCAAAAGTTATTCCATTGTTTCAGAAAAACTACATGACTGTGATATAATATATTTAATATTTTTATTATATTAACATCGAGACTCCCTAGACCCCAGAAACTCATGTTGACTCAGTGCATGACTCCAAAAATATTCCTTAAAATATTATAAAGTTTTACAAGGAAAAAACAAAGTCGTTACAAAGTTATCAAACAAATTTAATAATTTGAAAAACAATCATACATTAAAATATCATAGTGTTACATAACCTGATAGTTGTTGGTTGGTTCTACTATTTGTTTAACGTGGCATTAGTATGCTTCTTCTGTATTTGCACAAGTGGTATTGAGTATGATCCTATTGAGCATATGTTGCATGCTCATCCCTGTATATATAAATTTTTTTCAAGTTTCCACAGTGAGTTTGGTGACCGATCTAGACATTACTAGCTCGAAGCTTGAGACTGGATATGGAGTCGTTTCCTAGAACTTTATTGGTATTTTATTTTCGGATTTGTATTTTCCTGACATATTCATGCATTGTGGGATTTTTTGTGGATTATGGTTTATTTATATTATGTCATCGGTATCCAAACCATGTTGGTTTCTTCCATTTAGCAATGGTTTTTGGGAACTATCATTGAACTTTTGTTTAGCAGTAGTTTTCCCTCCCAAAAAAGGTCTTGAATATAGTGGTAGTTTAAACCACCTCTATATCCTTGAGATTTTTTGGGAGGTAAAACCGTTGATAAAACTAAAAAACTACCACTAGAAAAACAACATATTTAGTGGTAGTTTAAACCATCATTAAATACCAATTTTCAAAAAAAAATACATCTATAATATTTGTATCCCCAGAATAGCTAAAGAAAAACAAAAACCAGTATACCATAACAAAATGTATTCATCCCACCTTCAATATCCATTAACAAAGATCCCATTTCAAGTACATAAGAATCGATATATTATCTAATAATATCACAATACACATGATCATGCACAAAAAATAATCAAGGGTCTCAATAAGGTTGTAATCATAACCTTTGAAATCATTATACATAAAGTTTCATAAGTTTAGTTTAAACGTCATCTTTGAATCCAATGTGAACCCTAATAACTACCTGATGAACTTTGCTCTACAGCCTCTCCCTCTCTATCTCAAATTCCTACTACCGGCACCTATATGAAAATTATATTGAAAATTGAATAGTGTTGTATATTTAAATTTAAACTTAAAACCAATAAAATTTTGTATACTAAATGATTTTGAAGTTGTGTGATTTACCTTCTCACTACTAGTCATCGATGCAATATCACCAGGGACAGATCCTGTCATCTTCTGATATAATTCAACCAATTATTTATGCAGAGTGATGACCTTTGCATCTTGCATCTTTATATGATCTCCATGTTCCTTAATTGTGATTTTCATGGAAACAAACTCCCTCTTACCAAATAATCATGTGGAATCATCCATTGGGGCCCCATAATAGTCAAAAAAACCATGTAGGAAAAAAATATAAATGATAATAGATGTACAGTATTTAAAAACAGAATATACATAGCTATGATAATGAATGACTACACATATAACATAAGTGGTTGATAAATGAATGGATGATTATGCATATAATCATTTTTTCCTTCAATCATGACATTTTTCTGCTCCATCATTACTTCATCTACTTCATCCACCCTTTCATGACCAATATTTTCAATATCATGATGGAAAAATAAGTTTGATTCTTATTACTGATGGGATTCAATGTCATAGGTCAAATATTCCACTTTATCACCCATGTCATACAAGTCTCTTTGTTTTATGTGAATAACTACACTTCACCATTCATATACAAATTCTTACACATAATATACCATTTTTTCTTACGATGATAAAATATATGGATCATCTAATTCACGGTCACTGACATCCATAAAGTGAGAGACGTTTATAGAAGTAAATTGCAAGGAATCTCTTTTAACACCCCTGATAATATCGGCCCAATTAAATTTGAATAAAACAATAGTAAAATGCTCATAGTAGTTTAATTAAATAATATCAGTCAACTTTATATAGTATCCCACTTTGGAAAATGTAAATATACCACTATTCTATGATTTCAAACCCTCTTCTTGATCAACTGTATGAAATTTAAATTCATTCACATTGTAAGCATCAAACTTTCTAGCCTGTTTTAAAGGACCTCAAGCCAAAAAATTCAAATCTTCTAAAAAATCAACTTTAGTATCAGCATTCATGATCTACATAAAGTAATATACATTATTATATTTACAAAATATATGCATCAACCTAATATTTGTATTGATTTTTAATATTTATAAACTTGCACATCGTATAAACCATTATACAAGCTCTTTATTAATAGCTTTTATTATATATTTCTAAATTCATGTTCCGATTATCATTCGTCTCTTTTTTTGTATCCTGGTATCTTCAATAAATGAATCTTCAATTTCACTATTCAGCAGCACATGTCTATGTTCCTGTAATAATTCCATTTTTGTCAGTGTAACATTTGAGCTCCTCCCAACTCATCGACCAATAGCAGGAAATATTTTTTATTTCCCATGTAGTTGATGTTGATTCAATGTGTTGTTATCATGTCCAACTTGATTGAATATTGTCTCAATATCATCTAAGTATCTATAACAAAAGGTAAGATTCTCCTATTCCAAATAGCCTTCAAAAATAGAGCCTTCAGGTTGAGCATTATTTTTCATGTATGACTTCAAATGCCCAATATATATGTGTAATAAAATAAATAAAACATAATTTTGTATTTAATGAAGTGCCAAGAATTTCTTACTTAATATGAAAAACATATAAATAAATTACCTCTCAATTGGATACATCCATTGATAATGTATGGGGCCTCCTGATTTAGTTTCCTCGACCAAATGCATAGTTAAATACATTATGATAGTAAAAAATGATGGAGGAAATATCATCTTCATTGCACAAAGTTTCAATACAAATATCTCCTGAAGGTTTTCAAGATCAAATGGTTGTATATTTTTCTCACATAATTATCTAAATAATGTGCAAAATTAGAGTACAACAGTAGTAACCTTTTCAGGTAATAATGTACACAATGAAAGTGGTAGTAACTATTGTAATAGAATATGTGAATCATGACTTGTTAATCCATGTAACATATGATTATTTAAGTCAACGCACCTTGAGATGTTACTTGAATACCCATCAGATACCTTCACATGTTTTAATATTAAAAATAATATATCTTTATCCCTATTTTTCATTGTAAAAATTGTTGGATCGTACTTTCCATTATCATCTAGCCAAAGATCATGCATTATATTAATTGTTTGCAAGTCCTTCTGAGCATTGAGATGGTCCTTCGATTTTCCATGATCATTAAGTAATGTGAAGATCAAATTGTCACAAACATTCTTATCAATATTAATAATATCAAGATTATGCCGCAATAAATTAAATTCCCAATACATAATTTTTAATAATATACTTTTTTTATTCCATTATTGTGTTTTGATTTCACTTGATGCTGAAATTTGAACTCGTTTCTCACTATCATTCAAATGATGCACCTTCCCAAATTTTGTTTCAATGTTTTCAAGTTGTTTTGATATTTTAGAACCTATCAACAGCTTTGGAGGTGGTCTAAGATCAATAAAACCATTGAATTTTGACTTGTTCAGCTGAAATCTATGAGTTGTATTGAGAAATATTTGATGACAAAAGAAGCACCATTTCTTACTATGAGGTAGTCATTCAAGATAAAAATCAAAGTTAAAAATAGGACAATCCAAACCCATATAAGTATTCTAACTATTTAAATTCCCAATTATAGGAAAGTTAATAATGGTCCACATTAGAGTAGCTTGAATTTTGAACATTGTTCTAGAAGATGCATCATATGTCTCAACATCGTTGCTTCATAACTCCTGTAATTATTCAATTAGAGGCTGCAAGTATACATAAATATCATTTCTAAGCATTTTTTTCCAGTAATAATCATCTAAATGATAAAATACATTTTTTGCATACACATCCATGGAGGCGAACTGTAAGGGATCAAAACAACCATCCAAATTCTATAACTGGTTCTCCAAATAGGTTGAATCTATTAGAAACTAATATCAATCGCACATTCCTAGGATCAGATGAGAAATCAAGATGTAATTAATCAAATTTTTTCCATGATTGTGAATCTCTTGGATGTCGCATTAACCCATCATTGTTATTATATATAGAATGTCACTTCATGTGATTAACAGTTTTTGATGACATGAATAGTCTTTGTAATCGAGGCTTTAAAGGAAAGTAATGAAAAACCTTTTAAGGTGTGTTATTTTTCTTCTTCTTCATAGTATTATATTGATTCAGACTTCCAACATCACCCATTAACTACCATCTAGAAGAAAAAAAAATTTCAATCCTGTCTACTTGAATCCTCTCCCCAATAAAGCATATAATCATTAGGATAATCATGTATTTTTGTATAATTTAGACCAAGATTGTTAACAACTTTTTTCATATCATAAAAAGATTCAAGGATATTAGCTTCAGGAAATGAATCACACAATAATTCCAATATCATATACATCGCATTATTTGTAATTCCACATAGGCATTTGATATGGTACAACTTCAATAGAAAAAGAAGGTTTTGAATATTTCAAACATCTACCATACATCTCTTAATTTCCATCATCAACTAAACCATGAAACACATTTTTATACTCAATGAAGTCCTATATTACATTAGTCTCCACAAAATCAAGAGGAGGATCCAATGATATGTTACAATCTTGATCTGTTTATCTTATAGTTCCAAAAACATCACTTGTCAAGTTTCTATTTGTATCATCGCAACCAGTTGTTATGATATGTTTTGATGTTGATATTGTTGTCTTGAAATTCCAAATACATCATTTATAAGGTTTTTCATTTCATTTTCCATTTTTTATGAAATTGAGAGATCATTTTGTCGATTGACATCAGTGCTCAAACTTTCTATAACATTCAAATCTCCATTCCAAATCCAACACAAATATTGAGCAAGGAATTGCTTCAATATAAAGTGTTCATAAAATTAATATCTCTTCAACCATGTTCTAAATTTACATTTAGGACATGGAAATCTTATTCTCCCATCAACGGGTCGATTAGATATTGAAAAATCTAAAAACTCTTCCAAACCCTTAGCATATTGAGGTGTGTTTCTTGGTAATGTGGTCCATATTTTATTCATATATATCACAATGTGTCTGTGAATTATTAAAAAAAGTAAAACAAATAAGTATTAATAAGTAGAAAAATATATAAATGGAAGTGAACAAAAAACAAACCAGGTAGTTATAAGAAGAGTCATATAAGTACTAAAAAGGTCAAAGTAAAAAAATAAAATAAATCATGGATAGTCTTATATAAAATATAATAAATAGAAAACCATACAATAATTAAAAAACACACAATGATACATCAATAAAAATCATCTCCTCATGGGATCATAATTCTCCTTGGAAGTAACTACAGTCACATGAGTCTCAAGAGGGTCTCACACATTTATAAAAACATTTTTCTTAAAGTTTCAATTAGGATTTCATAAAGGGCTTCAGAATCCAATCCATTTTCACACACCATTTGAAAACTACATTTCAAATGTTCTTTAAAAATCATTTATCAAACCGAACATTGAAAACTAATTTTGAAATTTAAATTTTTCCATAAAATCACTTTTGAAGGAAATAGACCCCTCTTTAAAGGAAGTCAACTGTTGTCAAGAACCCATTTTTCAAGACCAAACTTCCACATTTTTTAAAAATTTAAATCCACCATGAGACTTATGGTCTCAAAACCATTTAAAAAAATATTAAATTTCAACTACCATCACTTCCTAAAACATTCCTCTAAAACAACACACACATTTTAAATTCAAAACTGGTGTTGAACACCCCCTTAAAATATACATATGTGTGCCATATGATATCAATCATATATGATATCATGATTTATTGATGGAATGAATATCTATAACATAAAATTTTATAAGGCATCACATAAGAAACAATACACAATAGGATCATATGATAACCAATATTTAATCAACCAAAAGAAGCATATTGTAACCAAATTTAAGTGGGACTCATGAATGAAAGGAAATTTTCATGAAACTTCTTGATCAATCCATCTATCGGATGCCTAAATCGACTCATGATGTGCCCGAGGAGAATTCTAAATCTTTACAGGCTATCAACAAGTGCTAGGGTATCATATAAATACAATGGGAATTATTTTTCCCTTGAATCAATGTAAAATAAACAATATAAAACTAGTGAATAACCAACTTTACCAGTCCATACGTCACACATCCATGCAAAATCAGATATATAGAAGTAGTATATAAAGTATTAAGGCAATGTGAACAAAAAATTCCTCCACTTACCCTAGTTATTTTCCCCTATAAAAGGTACAAAACCACCTCCAATATTCCTTTTATTTTTTCATAATCAGATATAGTGCACCAATGATAACTTAATGAAAGTAGTAAAATCTTAGTTTTCCAATTTAAATATAATAAAGGACACGTACCTAAAAGTTTTTAATAGTAAATTTTGTTAAAATAAAGCAATGGGAACCACAGTCCAAATGTGACAAAATAATGTTGACCTTGGATCAATCAATGCTCACAATATGTACAAAAGAAGGATGAAGGAATGAAACTAAAATTATAGATATATATGAGCTACAATTATGTAAGCATGCCAAAGATAACCACATCCCAAGTATAAACTATAAAATAAATATCCATTTAGTTCTAGTTTGAACCACATTATTATAATATAGATTTTTATTACTAGTCTCATAAAGCAAGAAAATATCCAAAACCATTTTTATAAATGTTCCTTTTATATTATTTAAATTTAAAAAAATCACCTTAAAAAATTTATTTTGAAATCACACACACTATATGATTCAAAATTATTTAATTTTAAAAGTTCATTTAAAACCAATGCTTAAAATGATTTATAAAATCAACACACACTACAAGAATTGGAAGGGAAATAAATGAACTTACCATGTCATAGATAATGTGTGGAAATAAAAAGAATCATTTTTAGGTGCCACGCATGTCAAGAAAATAAGGGATTATGATAAAACAAGATAGTCCCCAATATCAATCTACCAATCAACTAAAAGTGTCATGGGATCTACCCAATGGATATTAGGGCTAGGTAACCTCAAACGTGACTTTCTATATTTTAGCTGAAAGGTCTAGTAAGATGGAACTAGCCAGTGGGAGGGGGGTTAACATACTTTACTACTATAACCAGTGGAAAGGGAGTCCATCTCATCTCAGTTATCATACCATAGAACCAGGGTTCACATGAACAAATTAAATCAAGGGTGAGAAAATATGAAATTAATGTAGTCAATACATGAAACAAAAACCATATCAAATAACTCACCCTCACCCCTATATCCCTCTCATGAAACTACCCCAATTGTATATCCATCACACAATATAAAATACAATGCATGCCCCAAGGTCCATTATCCATTTCAAAAAAAGACACATGGGATTTTTGTAGGATCCATCATATATGAGTAGATTTATAAATCTCTATAATTTTCCAAACAAACTTTTTAATTATATTTTTGAAGCCAATAGAAAATGATTCCATTTTTATATTTTTACTCATGTTCATTTACACATATATATACACATATTTATCTCGATGCACCTATTCATATATTGCAATGTTAATTTTACACATAAATAAATATATGTGCATATATATGTGTGTGAATAACCATTATATATATATATATATAAATGGATGTTTTATGAAAAATTGAATTTCCATTAAAAACCCAATTTTTAAAGAGTGAATGTTCCATCACATTGTATTTCCAAAATCTATTCCAAACATTTTTTTCTAAATATATTGTAAAAAAATTATAAAAATGTTATTTTAAAAACAACATTGAAAAATCAATTTAATTTTCACTTATGGCTTGAAAATTCATAAATAAATATTTTAATTGATTTTCTAAACCAAATGGGGTAAGACTGTTTTTAAACATCTCAATTAATTTGAAATAATTATTTCAACACTTTTTAGATACTTGGTATGTCGTGTTCCACATGAGAATCTAATTAAAGGAATTATGTCAAATGAAGAACACCAAGTTTCACAAACCAAGCCAGGATGTCATCCAACCCGGCACCCAAACCGGTACGAGAAATGGCCAGAAGGGCATTCCCAATCCCCATGGGTTGACAACTAGTTTCGGGCATCAAAACATACACATGGGAATGATTTAATCCTAAAAGAATAACCATGACCAGATAAATAAATGAACCAAACAAGCCATAAGAACCAACAACTGAACATAAATAATTAAACAGTTGGTCCAGATACATAATACAACTGAACAAGCAGAGACAAAATACAAAACTGAAAACAAAACCATGATACCATGATCTCTGTGTGACCCCTTCGGTCACCTCCATCCACAAGACCAAACCTGCTCCATCACTCAGTAGTTGAACCAGGGACCTGGGAAAGAAATAGAGCCTACAACTGAAAAGATGGGATAGGTGTGAGAAATGAGATGTTCAGTAGGAATGCCAAAGATAAACCACTGAATCCAATAGTTTTCCATTCCCAAAACTAACCATTAACACAAGTTTGAAATGCAGTTACGAAAGTAGGGTTTTCACTATTAAATAAACAACATCATTTTTTCATTTTAAAATCCAATGCACGCTATATATTATTTCCAAAACCAATTGTCATTTTATAAACAAAAACCCAAACAAGTAACAGAAAGGTTATGCTAAAAGAAATAGATTAATAGTACAATATGAATATAAACTAGTTTAGTAGAAAGTAAAAAAACAATATAAATAATAACCATGGGTGATCCTTAAAATCCCTAGAATACCCCTGGATGTACTCAGTTCAGAACCACTTGTCGGTGTATGGTGAATACCCTAAGTCCATAGCCAACTAGCTGCCCTAACCTGGCCTCACTAGTGGCACAACCTTATTGGCTTATCTACAACTCCAGGAGGGTACTAACCTATCTAATCGGGGAAAGCAATCAATTGTCACTCGATCAACTATAAGACACCCAGGAACCCATGGTAGTAGTAATAATACTGTATAAGCAGGAGGTCAATGTACACATGACTCGTCTCATCTTTCATCACTGGACTTGCCTACCCCAAACACGGACACCAATATACGACAACCCATAAAGGGAAATCCCTTATATAAAGGTTCCCCATATACATACATATACATTTCATATAGACAAGGTTCCAATCGGGCCACTATACCATATAAACATTAAACCATTGCATAAAACACTTTAAGTTTCCAATCGGGCATACACATTTTCGAAAACACCATCCTTTATAAGAGTCAACACAAACATCACCTTTGAGTTGTAAGTGAAAAATGGGACTTTAGCTCCACATAACTAAAAAAATTCCAAAATAACATACAAACATCACCTCTATATTTTCAATTCCAAACGAACCCTAAAGTTCCAAACGTTACTCACATGCTTCACGCTTTCCAAACGGGCTTTTACCCTTTTTAAACTCACATCAAAACATGTTTCAAGGCCAAACAGGTCAAACCATGAGAAACACATTTAAAGTTGGGTTTTCCAAAACCACTTGAAGAAAAAATTTACCATTTGAAAGGATATGGGGCCATTTCAATAAAAATGGAAGTAAAGAAGAACCGTTTAGGAAACCAAGGTTTAGATAAAACACCAATTCAAAGCATCATCTTCATTTAAGTCACATACATGTGTGCACCTAGTCCACCCATGGATGTTCCAACATCTGATGGCATAACAAACATCCAAAGAGACATTTAAAAACCATTTCCAAAAATATACCAATTGCTTCAAAACCAAAACCAATCATTTATATCATTTAGAAAACATAAACAACCCCTTTAAAACCATAAAACCCTTTCCAAAACATTGGAACACAAAGAAAAGCTTTGAAATTACCAAACCATACACACCAAACCAATTTTACAAACAAAAAATTGCCATTATAATAAAAATTAATGCTAAACATTTCTTAAAAACCCCCAATTTCACTTTAAAAGGACAAAAATATCTAAAATAAGCATTCTAGGTGCCTTAAACCTAGACATTTCACACAAATCACTTTATAAAACTATTTTTAGTAAATTCTACCAACAAAAAATCACTATTCGCATCAATCCATAGATATAATAGAGGTTTAAAATACATTTAAAAGTTAATTATAAACATACAAGTGCTCATGGAATGTTCTAGAAAGGAAAATGTTGGAAATGCCTACCTTAATCATATACGAACGGGATAAACTCCAAGGAGAGGAAGATCTGAGCCTTATGGGTGATTCACATGCCTTGGTCACAAGGAAAATGAACCACATTATCTAACCCTATCCCTATGGTTCAACCAAGGGAGGAAACCCCTAAGAAAACCCGAGTAAAGAGAGGGGGGAAGAGAGAAAGGAAGGAAAATGGGCAAGAAACCCTAAAAACATACCTTAGAACCAAGGGAGGGTCATCCATGGAGGATTGGAAGCTAAGGAGGAGGGTTTGGGAGGACCCCCTAGTGCACCAAAATTATAGGGAGGAGGAGGATCCTGATTTAGGGTAAAACAGAGGAGAAAGGGAAATAAGAAATGGGATTTTTAATGACTTTGGAAAACTGTGTGGTAACCGTACGGACCCTTATGTCCAAAAATAATTTATTCATGGTTACCCAGAACCTATCGCACGGTCGTACACAATCCATGTGGTCGATTATTTCCAACCAATACGGGTTTCATGGCCTTTCTGCACGGTTACTACTAACCGTGCAGTAACCATGCTCCCCTTGGAAAACTTCCCAAAACTCCAAAAACCCAGAAAAATGATTGGGAATCAAACCAGAACCACAACTAAAAGATAGAAGACTAATAAAAGGATAAAAATACAAAGTATCCCAGGTCGGGGTGTGAATATTATTCTCAACACAGACACTTTCTGCCCCCAAAAAGTCACCAAGCCAATAGTTAACCAAAACTCGAGTCCATACCCAGACAAAACCGAGGAAAAACAAGAATCCCAGGATGACCTTACTCTACAGGTCACACCTGACTAATCAAAAGGAAACCACAACAAAAAAAAGGTAGAACATAAGAGTTTTATCCCCACCACAAGAATTTAACTAGCTTGACAACCTCAAAACCCCAACATACCGCCCCCGGGGGGATGCTGGAACTCCCAACCCAAACTTACCCAACTTCTCACACTAACCAAACAACATATTTACCACAACTAGAACTAAGGACTTATTAATCCCGAGCTAACTAACTCCCTCAGAATGAGAAAAACAATTCCACCACAAGGACTCAAATAGGGAATATACTACAAAGTAACTCAGCATACCAGGGTGCCAGAATGGGGAAACTTTATAGACAAACCAGAAGCCCTTCACGCAAGGGTGAACATATCCCCACTAGAATTAAAAATCCCCACACTGGTCGAAACCCACATCACTAGGGGAAATCCCCAAGAAAAACTCAATTAAGATGGTAGACCTGAAACACCATCCACCCACCCACAGAACTCAAACGTCCTCAAACGAGCACCACTAAAACAACCCACACAAGATCTAAACACACCACAAAAGAAAAGAAACTCTAAAGGATGCACTAGAACAAATAGAGATACTAAGATCTCAATAAAACAAGTCCATCACACCCTTAAAATGAAATGGTGAACTTACCCCTACTAAGAAACAAAAGAAAGGAAACTTTTGATGTTTCCACCCTAACACCACAACTAGAAAAAAAGGCTATTGCCACGGTTTGAAACCATGGTCATAGGCTACGGCCGTGATTTTGCCCAACCGTGGGCACTATCGTCGTGGCAGTTGGGTCTGACCTATTGCCACGATTTTAACTGTGGCTATAGGTGGCCTATTGCCACAGTTTTGAAAATTGTGGCAATAGGTGTCTTCATTGTCAATCATGGTAGTTGACCTATGGCTATAGTTTTAACCATGGAAATAAGACCCTATTTCCATGGATATATCCCAAGAAAACTGTGGCAATAGCCTAAAAATAATGTGTACCTAGCCGGATTTGATCCCATCATCTTCCCTTCATGTTCCAGCACCCTAACCACTACACCACCAAGGATTTTGTGTATATATCTATATGATATGATATATATATTATTAAAAACCATGGAAATATCCTAAAAATCGTGGCAATAGTTCTTCCCGCCATTTTTTTGGCAGGAATTTTTTTCTCCCACGCAAGGGCGGGAGACCTATAGCCACGTTTTTCAAAACTGTGGCTATAACCCTTCGAAAAAAGGCCTATAGCCACAGTTTTGAAAATCGTGGCTATAGGCCACATAACCGTGGCTATAGGTGTGGTATATAGAAACGGTTTTGAAAACCGTGGCTATAGACCATGAAAAAAAGACCTATAGCCATAGTTTTAAAACCGTGGCTATAGGCCACATAACCATGATTGTAGCCACCTATAGCCATAGTTTTAAAACCGTGGCTATAGGTCCGTGGTTGTAGCCTATTTTAATAGTAGTTCACGGAAAACATGAACCGAGTTGAGGTTCCACACACCCTCTTCAACCCCTAAATAT
The DNA here is from genome assembly GCA_963277665.1 of Viscum album. Lineage (NCBI taxonomy): Eukaryota > Viridiplantae > Streptophyta > Magnoliopsida > Santalales > Viscaceae > Viscum > Viscum album. The sequence continues at coordinate 1,401,418,668 of OY728157.1, read as the reverse complement.
ATGTGAGTTTCACTCTGAGACCTGAGGTTGGGGATCTAATGGTCGAATCATCTCATACCTCACATTCAGGTACTACCATCCCTCAATCAAGAATTACTCTTCAAGCAATCCCACTTCCCTTGTGATCTGAATGGACACAACCACAGCACAAATGCAGGCGGTCTGATGAACCAAAGTTCGGAACCAACAAATACTTCTTAGGAATAGGTTCCTCTGGCTCTCACTTCTCACTAGATGGAGAACCTACACAAACAACTAGATACATCATATTTTCCAACCACTTGAACTCCAAAATCCAACTCCTTGAAGCGGTCAACAGAGGCCTTCACCAACCATTGGCCTTGATGAACATAGATAATCTCTTACCTCTTTTTCACCTTCACCTCCTCAGGTATGAACCATCGAATGAAGACGGACTTAAGCACCTCTCACGTCATCCCAACTTACAACAATGGTGGGGTGAACAACTTATACTGGTCCAAGGCTAGACCCTCCACTAAACCTGAGACAACACAAACTCTAACAAACTCATGAGTTCCGGACAACCCAAAAACACGCTCTACTTCCTCCAAACCACACAACTGCCTATAATGATCCTCTATCACTTTGAAGGACAAGAGACATACAAAAAAACCAAAATTGGGAATGAATCTTTGGAAACATTAGGGACCTTTCTGGGTGGAATACTCCAAACAACACAAAGAGCATAATCCAAAACCGGCATCAAGCAAAAACACAATAAAAAAGAACGCCCTGGGCTGAGACAACAGGCCCGAAAGCCAAAAAAATACCAACACAACCAAAATATTCTTTTTCAAAATCACGATTTTTCATTTAAATTCTAAAACTGCCATATTTTAAGGACATTTTTCAAATAAAAATTCCACTTCTCACAAAAAAATCCACATTCTAAAACAAAAACCAATTTTCAACCCTTTATATTTCAAAAACTCACATGTGGCATCCTATGAATCATCACATGTGCATCCATCCATTTCTATCCACATCTTCCACGAACAAGTTCCCCACACACTTTCGTACATACCCACACACATGTGATCCTCTATAAGGAATACCAAGGGTCACATCCTTTCCTCATCAAAACCCAAACATATACCAAATTTTCCAAACCGAAACACTTTCTCTTTAAAACCCATTTCACCAATTTAAAACCATTTAAAGAAATAACTTTCATCCACAAAAGCATTTTCATTTTCAAAACTTCTTTTACCATCAAAACTAGGATGAAGCACAACACACACCGAACTAACCCAAAATGAGGAACTAGTGCTTACACTTAACCCAGCGGTATGGTAGTGGGTCACGTCCTGAGAAAGTCATAACACGAATAGGACCTTGAACCGGGAACCTGGGCTCCACATGGGTCACTAATCCATGTGAGGTCACAACGTGACATCAGATCACCTCTATTGTCATCCCTCAATCCAAAATAACCCAAGACAAAAGACTCAATCCCATACTACCCCTGGTAGCTCAGGTTTCATCATGGGCGGTGGTGATCAGGCACCAACCCACAACCTACCTCTTGAGCCCCGATAATCCTAATCTCCATCTTCTAGACACCCCAAATAACAAGAACCACCTTTGATACCATTTTTTCATGAGCTAAGCCAGGATTCCATCCAACCCAACACCCGACCCGGTCCAAGACATGGCCCGAAGGGCATTCCCGGTCCCCACAGGCTAGCAACTAGTGTCGGGCATCAAAACATACACATGAGAATGATTTAAGCCCAAAAAGAATAACTAGTACCAGATAAATAAATGAATCAAACAAGCCACAAGAACCAACAATTGAACATAAACAATTAAACATTTGGTTCAAATACATAATACAACCAAACAAGCTGAGAGAAAATACAAAACTAAAAAAAAAACCACACTACCATGATCTCCATGTGACTCCTTAGGACACCTCCAACCACAAGACCAAACATGCTTCACCGTTTATTAGCTGAACTAGGGACCTGGGCAAGAAACAGAGCTTGCAACTGAAAAGATAAGATAGGCGTGAGCACCGAGATGCTCAGTTGGAATGCCATAGATAAACCCTTGAATCTAAGAGTTTTCCTTTCCCAAAAAATACCATTAATACAAGTTTAAAATCCAATTATGAAAGTAGGGTTTTCACTCTTACAGAAACAACATCATTTTTTCATTTTAAAATCCAATGCACATTACATATTGTTTCCAAAACTAGTTATCATTTTATAAACAAAAACCCAAACAAGTAATACAAAGGTTGTGCTAAAAGAAGCAGATGAACAGTACAAGCTGGATATAAACTAGTGGAATAAAAAATAAATAAACAATATAAATAATAATCATGGGTGGTCCTAAACATCCCTAGAAGGCCCCTAGATGTACTCAGTTCGGAACCACCTGTCGGCGTATAGTGAAGCCCCTAAGTCCATAACCAACTAGCTACCTTAACCTGAACTCACTAGTGGCACAACCCAATTGGCCTGTCTACAACTCCAGGAGGGTACTAACCCGTCTAATCAGGACTAGCAAGAAATTGTCACTAGATCAACTATAAGATGCTTAGGAACCCATGGTGGTAGTAATAGAACTGTGTAAGTAGGAGGCCCACGCACACGTGCCTTATCTCGGCTGTCGTCACTGTACTTTCCTACCCCAAACACGGACACCAATATACGACAACCCATAAAGGTAAATCCCTTCTATAAAGGTGACCCATATACATACATATACATTTCATATCGCCAAGGTGCCAACCGGGATTCTATACCATATAAACATTAAACCATTGCATAAAACACTTTAAGTTGCCAATCGGGCACACACATTTTCCAAAACACCATCCTTTCTAAGAGTCAACACAAACATCACCTTTGAGTTGGAAGTGCCAAATGGGCCTTTAGCTCAACATAACTAAACACATTTTCCAAAACAATATACAAACACCGCTTCCATATTTGGAATGCTAAAAGGACCCTGAAGTTCCAAAGATTACTCACACACTTCATGATTTCCAAATGGGCCTTTACCCTTTTTAAACTCACACCAAAACATGTTTCAAGGCCAAATGGACCAAACCAAGAGAAAGACATTTAAAGTCATGTTTTCTAAAACCCCTTAAATCAAAACTTACCATTTGAAAGGATATGGGACCATTTTAAGAAAAAAGGTAAGGAAAGAAGAACTATTTAAGAAACCAAGTTTTAGAGAAAACACTAATTCAAAGAACCATCTTAATTTGAGGGCACATACATGCGTGTACCTAGTGCACCCACGGATGTTCTAACATCTGATGGCAAAAAAAATCCAAAGTGACATTTAAAAACTATTTCCACAAAGAAACCAATTGCTTCGAAACCAAAATCAACCATTCATATCATCTAGAAAACATAAACAACCCTTTTAAAATCATAAAACCCTTTCCAAAATATTGCAACACAAACACCAAGTTATGACATTACCAAACCATACACACCAAACCAATTTCATAAACAAAAGATTACCATTACAATCAAAAATTAATGCTAAACATTTCTTAAAAACCCCCAATTTCACTTTAAAAGGACAAAGATATCTAAAATAAGAATTCTAGGTGACTTAAACCAAGACATTTTACACAAATCACTTTAGAAAACTATTTTTAGTAAATTATACCAATACAAAAACACCATTCGCATTTATCTATAGATATAATAGAGGTGAAAAAGACATTTAAAAGTTAATTAGAAACATACAAGTGCTCATGGAATGTTTCATAAAGGAAAATGTTGGAAACGCCTACCTTAATCATATACGAATGGGATAAACTCCAAGGAGAGAAATATTTGATCCTTACGGATGATTCGCACACCCTATTCACAAGGAAAATGACCCACATTAATCAACCTTATCCCTAGGGTTCAACCAAGGTAGGAAACCCCAAATAAAACCCAAGGAAAGAGAGGGGGTAGAGAGAAAAGAAGGAAAATGGGAAAGAAACCCTAAAAACATACCTTAGAAACAAGGGAGGAGCATCCTTGGAGGATTGGAAGACAAGGAGGAGGGTTTGGGAGGACCCCTTGGTGCAAGAAAATGAGAGGGAGGAGGAAGATCCCGAGTTAGGGTAAATGAGAGGAGAGAGGGAAATAAGAAATTGGATTTTTAATGACTTTGGAAAACTATACAGTAACCGTGCGGACCCCTCTGTCCAAAGAAAAAATTCACACAAGGTTACCTGGAACCTACCACACAGTCATGTGCAGGTCGTGCAGTCAGTTCTGTCCAACTATCATGGGTCACACGACCTTTCTGCACGGTTACAACTAACAGTGCGGTAACTATGCTCCACTTGGAAAAATTACTAAAACTCAAAAAACCCAAAAAATTCGACCAGGACTCAAACCTGAACCTTGAGCAAAAGATACAAGACTAATAGAAGGATAAAAATAAGAAGTATTTGAGGTCTTAGTGCGATAATTCTTCCCACCACAGACACTTTCTTCCCCCAAAAAGTTACCAAGACAATAGTTAACCAAAACTTGAGTCCATGCCCAGACAAAACCGAGGAAAAATGACAATCCTAGGATGTCCTTACTCTACAGGTCACACCCGATTGATAAAAGGGAAACCACAACCAAAAAAAGGGTAGAACACAAGAGGGTTCTACCCACCACAAGAATTTAACTAGCTTTAAAACCTCAAAACCCCAACACACCACCCCTGAGGGGAAATACGGGAACTCTCAACCCAAACTTACCCAACTTCTCACACTAACCAAAAAACAACCTTACCAAAACCAGAACTAATAACTTCTTAGACAAACCAACAGCCCTTCACGTAAGGGTGAACACATCCCCTCCAGAATTAAAAATCCCCACACCAGTCGAAACCCACATCACTAGGGGAAATCCCCGAGAAGAACTCAATTAAGATGGTGGACACGAAACACCATCCACCCACCCACAAAACTCAAACATCCTCAAACGAGAACCACTAAAACAACCCACACAAGAGACAAACACACCTCAAAAGAAAAGAAAATCCAAAGGACGAACTAGAACAAACAGAACTACTTAGATCTCAATAAAACAAGTCCATCACACCCTTAAAATTAAATGGTGAACTTAAACCTACTGAGAAACAAAAGTAAGGAAACTTCTGATGTTTCCACCCTAACATAGAAAACATGAACTAGGTTGAGGTTCCATACACCCTCAGCAACCCCTGGATATGCGCAAGATTCACTCTGAGACCTAAGGTTAGGGCTCTGATGGATGAATCATCTCATGCCTCACAATTAGGTATTATCATCCCTAGATCAAGACTTCCTCTTCAAGCAACACTACTTCCCCCGGTGATCCAAATGGTCACAACGACAGCACAAATGCAGGAAATCTGATGAACCAAAGGTCGTAAACCAACGAAGAATTCTCAAAAATAGGTTCCTCTGGCTCTCACTTATTTCCAGATGGGGAACCTCCATGAACAACTAGATACATCATATTTTCCAACCAATTTAACTCCAAAATCCAACTCCTTGAAGCGGTCAACATAGGCCTTCACCAACCACTGGCCTTGATGAACATGGACAAGATCTTACATCTTTTCCACCTTCACCTCCTCAGTTATGAACCATCAAATTAAGACAGACTTAATCATATCCCATGTTATCCCAACTTACAACAGTGGTAGGGTGAACAACTTCCACTGGTCCAAGGTTGTACCCTCCACTAAACCTGATATAACACGAACTCTAACAAACTCAGGAGTTCCCAACAACTCGAAAACACGCTCTGCTTCCTCCAAACCATGCAACTGCCTCTAATGATCCTCTGTCAATTCGAAGGAAATACGACACCCAAAAAGAACCAGAACCAGGCATGAATCATTGGAAACATTAGGGACATTTCTGGGTGGCGTAATATGAACAACGCGAAGATCATAAGACAAAACTGACATCAAGCCAAAACACAATCGAAAATAATGCCCCGGGTTGAGACAATTGGCCTGGAAGCCAAAAAAATACCAACACAACCAAAATCCTCTTTTTCAAAATCATTTTTTTTCATTTAAATTCCAAAACTTCCTTATGCCAAGGACATTTTTCAAATAGAAATGCCACTTCTCACAAAACAAAATCCACATTCTAAAACAAAAACCAATTTTCAACCCTTCTTATTTCAAAAACTCATGTGTGGAATCCTATGAATCATCACATGTGCGTCCATCCATTTACATCCACATCTTCCACAGACAAGTTCCCCACACACTTCTCTACATACCAACACACATGTGATCCTATATAAGGAATACCAAGGGTCACATCCTTTCCTTATCAAAACCCAAACATATACCAAATTTTCCAAACCTAAACACTTTATCTTTTAAAACCACTTAACCGATTTAAAATCATTTGAAGAAAGAATTTTCATCCCCAAAACCATTTTCATTTTCAAAAATGCTTTCACCATCAAAACCAGGATGAAGCACAACACACACCAAACTAACCCAGAATGAGGAACTAGTGCTTACACCTAACTCGACGGTATGATAGTGTTTCACGACCCGAGTAAGACATAACACTAAGAGGACCTTGAACCGGGAACCTGGAATCCACATGGGTCACTAATCCATGTGAGGCCACAACGTGACATTAGATTACCTCTATTTTCATCCCTCAATCCAAAATAACCCAAGACAAAAGAATCAATCCCAAACTACCTCTAGTAGCTCAGGTTTCATCATGGGCGATGGTGATCAGGAACTGACCCATAACCTACCTCATGATCCCTGACAGTCCTAATCTTCATTTTCCGGACACCCCAAATAACAATAAAATACTTTGATACCATTTTGTTATGAACCAAGCCAGGATGCCATCCAACCCGACACCCCACCCGGTTCGAGACATGGCCTGAAGGGAATTCCCGATCCCCACGTGTTAGCAACTAGTGTCAGGAATCAAAACATACACATAGGAATGATTTAATACCAAAATAAATAACTAGGAACATATAAATAAATGAACCAAACAAGCCACAAGAACCAACAACTGAACATAAACAATTAAACAGTTGGTTCAAATACATAATACAACTAAACAAGCGGAGACAAAATACAAAACTAAAAACGAAACCATGCTCGCACAATCTTTGTGTGACCCCTTAGGGCACCTCCAACAACAAGTCCAAACCTACTCCATCACTGATCAGCTGGACTAGGGACCTGGGCAAGAAAAAGAGCCTAAAACTGAAAAGATAGGATAGGCGTGAGTACCGAGATGCTTAGTAGGAATGCCAGAGATAAACCCTGGAATCCAAGAATTTTCCTTTACCAAAACAGACAATTGACACAAGTTTAAAATACAGTTAAGAAATTAGGGTTTTCACTCTTAAAGAAAGAACATCATTTTTTCATTTTAAAATCCAACGCATGCTACATATTGTTTAAAAAACCAATTGTCATTTTATAAATAAAAACCTAAAAAGTAATACAAAGGTTGTGTTAAAAAAAACAGATGAAAACTACAAGATGGATATAAACTAGTGAAACAAAAAATAAAAAAACAATATAAATAATAACCATGGGTGATCCTAAACATCCATAGAAGACCCCTGGACATACTTGGTTCGGAACCACCAATTGGCGTATAGTGAATCCCCTAAGTCCATAACCAACTAGCTGCCATAACCTGGCCTCACTAGTGGCACAACCCTGCTGGCCTACCTACAACTCCAAGAGGGTACTAACCATCTAATCGGGGCTTGTAAGAAACCATCAATCAATCAACTATAAGATGCCCAGGAACCCATGGTGATAGTAATAATATTGTGTAAGTAGGAGGCCAACGCACACGTGACTCAGCTCGGCTGTCGTCACTACACTTGCCTACCCCAAACATGGACACCAATATATGACAACACATAAAGGGGAATCCCTTCTATAAAGGTTCCCCATATACATACATATACATTTCGTATCTCCAAGGTTCCAATCAGGCTGCTATACCATATAAACGTTAAACCATTGCATAAAACACTTTAAGTTTCCAATCGGGCACACACATTTTCAAAAACACCAACCTTTATAAGAGTCAAAACAAACATCACCTTTGAGTTGGAAGTGCCAAACGGGCCTTTAGCTCAACATAACTAAACACATTTCCCAATACAATATACAAACGCTGCTTCTATATTTTCAATTCCAAACGGACCCTAAAGTTCCAAACATTACTCACACGCTTCACGATTTCGAAATGAGCCTTTACCCTTTTCAAACTCACACCAAAACATGTTTCAAGGCCAAATGTGACAAGCCATGATAAACGCATTTAAAGTCATGTTTTCCAAAACCCCATGAATAAAAAACTTACTGTTTGAAAGGATATGGGACCATTTCAAGAAAAAGGGAAAGAAATAAGAACCGTTTAGGAAACCAAGGTTTAGATAAAACACCAATTCAAAGCACCATCTTCATTTGAGTGCACATCCATGTGTGTACCTAGTGCACCCATGGATGTGCCAACATCCGATGGCACAACAAACATCCAAAGATACATTTAAAAACCATTTCCATAAAGACACCAATTGCTTCAAAACCAAAACCAACCATTCATATCATTTATAAAACATAAACAACCCCTTTAAAATCATAAAACCCTTTCCAAAACATTGCAACACAAACGGCAAGCTATGACATTACCAAACTATACACACAAAACCAATTTCACAAACAAACAATTACCATTAAAATCAAAATTTATGCTAAACATTTCTTAAAAACCCCCAATTTCACTTGAAAAGGACAAAGATATCTAAAATAAAAATTATAGGTGCCTTAAACCTAGACATTTCACACAAATCACTTTAGAAAACTATTTTTAGTAAATTATACCAACACAAAAATAACCATTCACATTAATCCATAGATATAATAAAGGTGTGAAATACATTTAAAAGTTAATTAGAAACATACAAGTGCTCATGGAATGTTCCGGAAAGGAAAATGTTGGAAATGCCTACCTTAATCATATACGAACGGGATAAAATCCAAGGAGAGGAAGATATGAGCCTTACAAATGATTCACACTCCCTAGTCACAAGAAAAATGAACCACATTATCTAACCCTAGACCTAGGGTTTGACCAAGGGAGGAAACCCCAAAGAAAACCCAAGGAAATAGAGGGGGAAGAGATAAAGGAAGGAAAATGGAAAAGAAACCCTAAAAACATACCTTAGAACCAAGGGCGGAGCATCCATGGAGGATTGGAAGCAAAGGAGGAGGGTTTTGGAGGACCCCTGGTGCACCAAAACAAGAGGGAGGAGGAGGATCCCGAGTTAGGGTAAAAGAGAGGAGAGAAGGAAATGAGAAATGGGAGTTTTAATGACTTTAGCAAACCATGTGGTAACCGTGTGGACCCCTCTATCCAAAGAAAAAATTCATGAACGGTTACCTAGAACCAACCACATGGTCATACGCAGGCCATGCAGTCACTTTTTTCCAACCAACACGGGTCACAGAACCTTTCCGTATGGTTACTACTAATCGCGCGGTAACCATGCCCCCCTTGGAAAACTTCCCAAAACTCCAAAAACCCAAAAAATTTAATTGGGACTCAAACCCGAACCTCGACAAAAAGATCCAAGACTAATAGAAGGATAAAAATAAGAAGTATCTGAGGTTGGGGTGTGACAATTCTTCCCACCACAGACACTTTATATCCCCAAAAAGTCACCAAGTTAATAGTTAACCAAAACTCAAGTCCATGCCCAGACAAAATCGAGGAAAAATGAGAATCTCGGGATGACCTTACTCTACAGGTCACACCCAACTGATCAAAGGGAAACCACAGCACAAAACAAGAAGAGAAGACAAGAGTTTTCTCCCCACCACAAGAATTCAACTAGCTTGAAAACCTCAAAACCCCAACACACCACCCCTAGGGGGGCAATGCGGGAACTCCCAACCCAAACTTACCTAACTTCTCACACTAACCAAATAGTGGCCTTACCGCAACCAAAACTAATGACTTCTTAATCTCGAGCTAACCAACTCCCTCGTCTTGAGAAAAGAAATTCCACCATAAGGACTCAAATAGGGAACATACTACAAAGCAACTTGGCATATTAGGGCACCAGAACTGGGAAACTTCCTAGACAAACCAATATCCCTTCATGCAAGGGAAAACACATCCCCTTAGGAATTAAAAATCCCCACATTGGTAGAAATCCACATCACTATGGGAAATCCCCGAGAAGAAATCAATTAAGATGGTGGACCCAAAAAACCATCCACCCACCCACAAAACTCAAACGTCCTCAAACGAGCACCACTAAAACAACCCACACAAGAGCCAAACACACCTCAAAAGAAAAGCAACTCCAAAGGATGCACTAGAACAAATAGAACTACTTAAATCTCAATAAAACAAGTCCATTACACCCTTAAAATGAAATGTTTAGCTTACCCCTACTGAGAAACGAAAGTAAGAAAACTTCTGATGTTTCCACCGTAACACGGAAAAACATGAACCGGGTCGAGGTTCCACACACCCTCGACAACCCCTAACTGTGCAAGAGCTTCACTCTAAGACCTGAGGTTGGGACTCTGATGACCAAATCATCTCATGCCTCATAGTTAGGTACTACCATCCCTTGATCAAGACTTCCTCTTCAAGCAACGCTAATTCCCTCGGTGATCCGAACTGTCACAACGACAGCACAAATACAGGCGGTCTGATGAACCAAAGGCCAGAACCAACGAAGACTTCTCAAGAACAGGTTCCTTTGGCTCTCACTTCTCTCCAGATGGGGAACCTCCACAAAAAATTAGATACATCATATTTTCCAACCACTTTCACTCCAAAATCCAACTCCTTGAAGCGGTCAACACAGGACTTCACCAACCACTGGCCTTGATGAACACAAACAAGCACTTACCTCTTTTCTGCCTTCACCTCCTCAGGTATGAACCATAGGATTTAGAGGGAATTAAGCACCTCCCACATCATCCCAACTTACAACAATGTCAGGGCGAACAACTTCCACTGGTCCAAGGTTGGACCCTCCACTAAACTTGAGACAACACAAACTCTAACAAACTCGGCAGTTCCCAACAACCCAAAAGCACACACTGCTTCCTCCAAACCACAAAACTACCTATAATGATCCTCTATCAATTCGAAGGATAGGCGACACCCAAAAAGAACCAGAACTGGGAATGACTCATTGGAAACATTAGGGACCTTTATGGGAGGCGTACTCTGAACAACATGAAGAGCATAATCCAAAACCAACATCAAGCCAAAACACAATTGAAAAGAATGCCCCGGGTTGAGACAACCAGCCTGGAAGCCAAACAAATACCAACACAACCAAAATTCTCTTTTTTAGAATCACCATTTTTCATTTAAATTCCAAAACTTCCTTATTCCAAGGCCATTTTTCAAATACAAATTCCACTTCTCACAAAACAAAATCCACATTCTAAAATAAAAACCAATTTTCAACCCTTTCTATTGAAAAAACTCACTTGTGGCATCCTATGAATCATCACATGTGCGTCCATCCATTTCCATCCACATCTTCCACAGACAAGTTCCCCACACACTTCCGTCAATACCCACACACATGTGATCCTTCATAAGGAATATCAGGGGTCACATTTTTTCCTCATCAAAACCTAAACATATACCAAATTTTCCAAACCGAAACACTTTCTCTTTAAAACCCACTTCACTAATTTAAAACCATTTAAAGAAAACACTTTCATCCACAAAACTATTTTCATTTTCAAAACCGCTTTCACCATCAAAATCAGGATAAAGCACAACACACACCAAACTAACCCGGAATGAGGAACTAGTGCTTACACCTAACCTGGTGGTATGGTAGTGGGACACTCCCTAAGTAAGACATAACACTAAGAGGACCTTGAACTGGGAACTTGGACTCCACATAGTTCACTACTCCATGTGAGGTCACAACGTGACATCGGATCACCTCTATTTCTATCCCTCAATCCAAAATAACCCATGACAAAAGACTCAATACCGGACTACCCCTGGTATCTCAGGTTTCATCATGGGTGGTGGTGATCAAGCACCAACCCATAACCTACCTCTTAAGCCCCGACAGTCCTAATCTCCATCTACCAGACACCTCAAATAACAAGAACCTCCTTTGATACCATTTTGTCACGAACCAAGCCAAGATGCCATCCAACCCGACACCCGACCCGGTCCGAGACATGGCCCGAAGGGCGTTTCCGATCCCCACGGGCTGAAAAATAGTGTTGGGCATCAAAACATACACATGAGAATGATTTAAGCCCAAAAGTAATAACCAGGACCAGATAAATAAATGAAACAAACAAGCCACAAGAACTAACAACTGAACATAAACAATTAAACAGTTAGTTCAAATACATAATACAACCGAACAAGCGGAGACAAAATACAAAACTGAAAAACAAAACCACGCTACCAAGATCTCTGTGTGACCCATTAAGACACCTCTAACCAAAAGACCAAACCTACTCCATCACTAAGCAATTGAACTAGGGACCTGGGAAAGAAATGGAGCCTGCAACTGAAAAGATAGGATAGGCGTGAGCACCGAGATGCTCAGTAGGAATGCCAGAGATAAACCCTTGAATCCAAGAGTTTTCCTTTCCCAAAATAGGCTGTTAACACAAGTTTGAAATACACTTACAAAAGTAGGGTTTTCACTCTTAAATAAACAACATAATTTTTTCATTTTAAAATTTGATGCACGCTACATATTGTTTCCAAAACCAGTTGTCATTTTATAAACAAAAACCCAAACAAGTAATACAAAGGTTGTGCTAAAAGAAACAGATGAACCGTACAAGCTGGATATAAACTAGCACAGCAAAAAATAAAAAAAACAATATAAATAAAAACCACAGGTGATCCTAAACATCCTTAGAAGACCCCTGGATGTACTCGGTTCAGAACCACCTGTCAGCGTATGGTGAAGCCCCTAAGTCCATAACTAACTAGCTGCCCAAACCTGGCCCCACAAGTGGCACAACCTTGCTGGCCTGTCTACAACTTCAGGATGGTACTAACTCATCTAATCAGGGCTAGCAAGAATCCATCACTCGATCAACTATAAGACGTGGAGGAACCCATGGTGGTAGTAATAATATTGTGTAAATAGGAGGTCAACGCACACGTGACTCAGCTCGGCTATCATCACTGCACTTGCCTGCCCCAAACACGGACACCAATATACAACAACCTGTAAAGGTAAATCCCTTCTATAAAGGTGCCCCATATACATACATATACATTTCATATCACCAAGGTTCCAACCAGGCCGCTATACCATATAAACATTAAGCCATTGCATAAAACACTTTAAGTTTCCAATCAGTCACACACATTTTCCAAATCACCATCCTTTCTAAGAGTCAACACAAACATCACCTTTGAGTTGGAAGAGTCAAATGGGCCTTTAGCTCAACATAAGTAAACACGTTTTCAAAAACAACATACAAACATTGCTTCCATATTTGCAATGCCAAGCGGACCCTAAAGTTCCAAACATTACTCACACGCTTCACGCTTGCTAAACGAGCCTTTACCCTTTTTAAACTCACGCCAAAACATGTTTCAAGGCCAAATAGATCAAACCATGAGAAACACATTTAAAGTCATGTTTTCCAAAACCCCTTGAAGTAAAACCTTACCATTTTAAAGGAGATGAGACCATTTCAAGAAAAAGGGAAGGAAATAAGAACCGTTTAAGAAACCAAGGTTTAGAGAAAACACCAATTCAAAGCACCGTCTTCATTTGAGGGAACATCCATGTGTGTACCTAGTTCACCCATGGATATGACAACATTTGATGGCACAAAAAACATCCAAAGAGACATTTAAAAACCATTTCCACAAATACACCAATTGCTTCAAAACCAAAACCAACCATTCATATCATTTAGAAAACATAAACAACCCCTTTAAAACCATAAAACCCTTTCCAAAACATTGCAACACAAATGAAAAGCTATGACATTACCAAACCATACACACCAAACCAATTTCACAAACAAACAATTACCATTACAATCAAAATTAAAGCTAAACATTTCTTAAAAACCCCCCAATTTCACTTTTAAAGGACAAAGATATCTAAAATAAGCATTCTAGGTGCCTTAAACCTAGACATTTCACACAAATCACTTTAGAAAACTATTTTTAGTAAATTACACCAACACAAAATCACCACTCACATCAATCCATAGATATAATAGGGTGAAAAATACATTTAAAAGTTAATTAGAAACATAAAAGTACTCATGGAATGTTCTGGAAAGGAAAATGTTGGAAACGTCAACCTTAATCATATGTGAATGGGATAAACTCCAAGGAGAGAAAGATCTGATCCCTAACGGATGATTCATATGCCCTAGCCACAAGGAAAACGAACCACATTAGCCAACCCTAGCCCTAGGGTTCAGCCAAGGGAGGAAACCCCAAATAAAACCCAAGGAAAGAGAGGGGGAGAGAGAAAGGAAGGAAAATGGGCAAGAAACCCTAAAAACTTACCTTATAAGAAAGGGAGGAGCATCCATGGAGGATTGGAAGCCAAGGATGAGGGTTTGGGAGGACCCCCTTGTGCACCAAAATGAGTGGGAGGAGGAGGATCTCGAGTTAGGATAAAAGAGAGGAGAGAGGAAAATAAGAAATGGGTTTTTTAATGACCTGACAAGTCTGCACGGTTTGGCCGCACGGTTTTCCAAACTGTGCAGACCCCTCTGTCCAAAGAAAAAATTCACTCACGGTTACCTGGAACCTACCGCACGGTCAGTTCTGTTCAACCAGCATGGGCCTCACGACCTTTCCGCACGGTTACTACTAACCGTGCGATAACCGTGCTCCCCTTGGAAAACTTCCCAAAACTCAAAAAACCCAAAAACTTTGACCAGGACTCAAACCCGAACCTCGAGAAAAATATCCAAGACTAATAAAAGGATTAAAATAAGGAGTATTAGAGGTCGTTTGTGACACCATAAAACCTTTATAGAACCCAATTTAACATTCACACAAAGGCATAATTAATTAAAATAAATATTTAGAACATCATGCAATAAAGGGTTCATAAATTTAATGCTTAATCATGGGGAATCCTGCCACAAATAAATGGTGCACGAACCGGAACATGTCACATTTGATGGTGTACAACCAAAAAAAGTAATAAGAGGTCTCCGCGTAGCCTAATCACTCATGAATTCACAAAAAATGGGTTAAATTAGTATCATAGGGTTCTTCTGGAAGATGTGCATTGACGAGGGAGAATGAAAATTAAATAATAAAGAAGAAGGTTACCCCAAGGAGCTCATATGACAGCAACTTCAATGTGGACTCGAGCAAAGGTGACGACTCGGGGGAGGGAGAGGGCTTGGGCTCGGACGAGGGAAAGGGAGGGGGCGACCGATCGGGGGGCTGTGACCGCAACACCGATAATGGCTCGAGAGATAGTCAAGCGCCGACGAGGGGGGAATGACGACAATGATAGGGTTCGGGGGGGCTTGGTGGAGTTGGGGGATAATGATGAGTGAAGAGAGGTGTATTTTTTTAATAAAAATGTAATATTTAGCAACGGTTTTTAAAAACTGCCGCGAAATCATTTAATTTTTTTTAGTGGCGGTTTCCTAAACTGCTGCTAAAAAACCACCACTAAACAATGATTTTGTTGTAGTGCAAGGCCTATTGGAGGTGGGTTTCAAGGGTCACTATCGTCTTCTCTGTAGGCCTGTGAGGGGTTCCCAGTGGGGGTGATTCATGACATTTCCGATGGAGATTATTAAAATGTTAATACGAAATTTTAATTATAATCCATAATAAAAATGTCAGGTTATTGGTGGAATTTTTTCCCCTTATTCAAACTTCAAAATAAAATTTCAATGATAATTCACATTGAGAATCCTAATGCATAAATAAAAAATTAGACTCAAACATACATTGTAAGTTTTCATTGGAATTTTGTCATGGGCTTTTACATTGGAAACATGCATTGAAAATTTGATTATATTAAAATATATTAATTTTTTAATGCAAATATTGGGAATGATAATTTTTTTTAAACATCACACACACATAAATATTACTGTTATAATATTAATTATTATGCAAAAATACAAATTTTAATTTTGCAGTGTAAATAAACAATGTATCTCTTTATTAGAAAACCTTATATTAATATATACTTGTTTTAAAAATAAATAGGGTGCGTTGTTAGGGACGACAGCGGGGAATGTACTCAATTATTTTAGGATATCTAGCCCCAAAATCGTTTAAATATTAACTACCCTAACCCTAACCCATGCTTAAACCTGGTTATTTATTACCCTAACCCTCACAATATAAAAGCCCTACCCATTTAAATACTCAAACCAATTTATATTATATTTAATTTAAAATGTTTTTTTAATTTAACATTGCAAGTTCTGGTTTGTATATGGAACGATCGGAAAAGGTACGGTGGCGGCCCTGCACATAGTGAGGGTGGTGGGCCCAAATCCTAGGTGGGTGTGGGCGTGCAATTATAGTTTTTTATTTTAAAACATTATAAAAACATATAAATATAGATATGTAGAAAATGTTATTATAATATTAACTTTTATTATAATATGGGTGTGGGCGTGCAATTATATTTTTTTTAAATTTTAAAACATTATAAAAAACATATAAATATGGATATATAGAAAATGTTATTATAATATTAACTTTTATTACAATTAAAATATTATAATAATGTAAACAGAGTCCATTGCAGATCCGAGAGTATTTTAGTCCATTCTTTTTTTTTGAGAAAAGATAAGCTATATTACTGATCAAGCAAACCAGGCCAACAAAGCCAAGAAGGAAACGAGTCCACCCAACAATGATCACCCCAAGATTTCCCAAAACGAGCCAAACAATGAGTCTTCATATTCCCTCCTTGCTTGATAAAAGAAACATTGCATGCAACGAAGCCTTCGGTTAAAGACCAAATATTCCTCAAGATAAGGCCATATGGTTGAGAGTCATCGTCCTTCGATGATAGAGTGTTCACCACTTCGAGGCAGTCAGATTCCACCAAAACCCTGGGCCAATTTTTTGAATGGGCTAAAAGGATCCCATGAAGGATGACAGAGGCCTCCGCAACCATAGGACTCCATGATCAAGGCACTGCCCGACACTGAGCTTCCACAATCTGACTACAACTTTTACGAACAATGAGTCCAATACTGACCTAGAATTAGCAAAGACCGCAACATCAGTATTGATCTTGAGAAAACCCTCAGGTGGGGGGAACCAGCAAGGGACCGTCTACTGAGTGTTTCCCAAAGAAGGCATTGTATCGTTATTCTTCCAACCGTTAATCCATTCTCTAGCCCTGTCCACCCAAAGACGATCATGGGTCACCTTCATTTGGAAAATACAATCATTACGTCGAGTCCACACCAACCAAACAATTGTGAAAATCAACCCCACCACTCTCGGTTCAAGCGAGGACACCCATTTTAACAAATTTTGGACCAACCCCAATGAAAGATCAAAGAACAAACCAAAATCTGATTTCCATTCCTTCCACACCTGTTTCCGACGCTTTCGCCGGGGCGTGCACGTGCATCCGTCTGCGAAGGAGGACGCGCTGCGCTGTGTGTTGCCCCACATTCCCTCTTTCCAAAGTTGGGCAGCATTCGCTCCTTATTCAGGGACGTCTGCACCTTGATCGAAATGGGATGATGGGATTTCGGTTCTTCCTTCTGTGGATTCCTCCTCGGAACTCATCACCTAGTTCGGGTATCCCTTATAGATTTAATACGTTGTTCATGAAACTCTTCCCAGTGCCATGTTTCCATGGATGTCGGTTAATTACACTGCTTCTGTCGGGACATTCCAAAGGGTCCGGTTAGGGCAGCAACCTTCAGTCGGGGGAGTAGTCACGTCGAGGCATCAGTAGAATGTCTGGATGCTGGGGGACTGGCATGTCTGTCTTTTATCCCTTGTTATAGGGCTTCTCAAGGGCATGGAGTCCCGAGGCATCCCACATCGGGTGCAGGGAATTATATGCCATAGACATATATCTGAGGTTTTCCTCAGCTTCCTGTGTTTAACACAGGGTATGCCGCAGATTTAACGTCCAGCGGAGACGGATCAGTCCGATCAGAGCATTAGCTAGAATGGATCGGATTGAGGGATTTCCCTTGAAGGGGTGCCGATACCGGGACTAGCCCATGGGCGGCTACGAAGAGGAGTGTAATGGTATGATCTTGCTGGGACATGGTAGTCCAGGTGAGAATCAGGATGGGTGATGGAGAGTTGAATGAAATGGAGGGGGATGAAATGGGACCATCACAGGGGCGACAGTGGAGTTGGGCTTGAGACTCGAAGAGACCTCCTACGTATCCCCATGGTAGGGAATCAAAGTTTGCGTAGTTCGAGATGGTGTCGGCGAGCCGACGTGAAGGTAGACCTTGGCCCGATGGGCATCGTCAGCGAACCGACGTGAAGGTGGACCTTGGTCCGATGGATGTCGTTAGCGAACCAACGTGAAGGTGGAACTTGGTCCGAAGGGTATTGTCAGCGAACCGACGTGAAGGGGGTCGGAGTGACCAACAGGTGGTGGGATTGAACCTCTAGGAGGCTTCCTACGTACCATGCCTTAACATGGATCAAAGACCACATAGTTAAGGTTGGACGCCGGAAGGCCGAAGTGAGTGAGGACCTTGGTCTGATGGTGTGGGGCTTACACACTAGGCTTCCCAGGTGTTGGTGACCTGTCGTGAAGAAGGTCGGAGTGGCCAACAAAAAAGTTGGTGGGATTGAACCTCTGGGAGGCTTCCTATGTACCATGCCTTGACATGGATCAAAGACCTCGTAGTTCAAAGGGGGATTCGTCAGCGAACCGACGTGGAGGTGGACCTTGGTCCGATGGGTGGTGGGCTTGAACCTCAGGGAGGCTTCCTACGTACCATGCCTTGACATGGATCAAAGTCCACGTAGTTCAAAGGGGTTTCGCTGGCGAACCGACGTGAAGGTGAACCCGGGGGTCCACTTGTGGTGGGTGTCGGCGAACTGATGTGAATAAGGGACCTTGGTCCGATGGGAGATGGGCTTGAACCTCGTGAGGCCTCCTACGTACCATGCCTTGACATGGATCAAAGTCCACTTAGTTCAAAGGGGTTGGTCACAACGGCTTGCCGTCGGACTGGAATGTAGTTTAACGTCATGCGGGACGAGAATGGACTGGACGTGAATAAATGATGGGTGGGCTTGAACCTCATGGAGGCTTCCTATGTACCATGCCTTGACATGGATCAAAGAACTCGTAGTTCAAATGATGGAAGTCGTCAGCGAACCGACGTGAAGGTGGACCTTGGTCCAAAGAGAGATGGGCTTGAACCTCGGGGAGGCTTCCTACATACCATGCCTTGACATGGATCAAAGACCTCGTAGTTCAGGATGGGTGTGCAGTTTAATGTCATGTGGGACAAGGGCATACAATTTAACGTCGTGTTGGACGAGGCATTGTCATGGCCAATGCCAACTCTAAGCCCACGTGAGTCATGCTCGGTGTGAGAAACAAGAGGCAGCAAGGACCTGAGGATCACGCCACGAAGGGTGCGTCCGTGAGAAGCAAAGAGGGTATTACGCATTAGGCAGTCCATGGTGTTGGGACTTACTCCAGGATGGAGGCCCAAAGTGTGGCAAAGTGTAGCGAAAGAGGGATTTAGGACCAATGATGGGAGGTGCCTCGTTCCCTATCGCGCCCTCCACTGACCTTGGTAGTGGGGAAGTACGGAGATGCAGGGGTGCAGCCTTCCTCAAGAGGGACTAGGGGCTTACACCAAGGTGGTTTCCCTTCTACCATGGACATACGCTACTCCGAGAAGGAGGATATCATCCCTTGTGGAGGGGGTGACCCCATCTCTGTGGAGACGGGTGGCGTAAAAAATGTCCGAGCTGGGGGGACCCTACGTGCGAAGCACGGGGCCGGATCACAGTTTAACGTCATCTGTTGAGGATGTGGTGCTTGGCAGTTTAATGTCCTACATCTCGGACGAGGTGGGTTTACTCCACACCCCTAGGACTTACATAACTGGTACCCTTTGCTCCTTGGGGGAGGGAAGGTACCAGTAAGGCTGTGGTCAAGGGGGGTCGTAGAGCGAACCATCGAGGGGTCCACGTTAGCGTGGCTATGCGAAGAAGTAATAGACGTTAGCGTGCCTATGCAAAGAAGAATTAGGCGATGCAACGCTATAAGTGGTGTTGTCCGTGGGACTTTTAAATTACATCGTGCAAACCTGGAGGGTCGCACGGGGAGAGGAAGTGCCAAGCAGAGGAGTGTGCTTCGCGAAGTGGGGTTCCTTGGCCTTATCAGGGAGAAAAGGTGTGAGTGGAGGGTGCTTCGCGAAGTGGAATAGTATTCACAGAGCACTGCCTCACGAAGAGAAGGTGCCTCGTGAAGCAAGGTACTGCGAAGAAGTGTGCTTCGCGATGTGTAGTGATCCTGCCTTAGCATGGGGATCACTAGTACAGGATGGGTGTTTCGTGAAGCCTAAACGCTCCGCGGCTACCCGGGTTCCCTTGGTAATCCCCCTCCTTTGCGAATGCCCTTGAGCTTCGCGAAGGGAATCTCTCTCAGAAGAGGGGCTCAAAACGAGACAAAGCAGAGGCATCGCGTGAAGTAGAAGTACCTCGTGGAGCTCATGATTCCCGGGGTGAAGGGTGTTTCGCGATTCGGGAGAGGAGAAGCTGAAAGGTCAGATTTTCCGTCCTCTTGGACTCAAAGGGAGCCCAGTATTTATAGGCAAGGGGCGTCGCGAAGCAGAACTCTCGCGCCACCTCCGGCGCTTCACGGCGCGCTCACGAACATCAGGCCGTTCGCGGAGAGGTACCGCCTTCGTCACTTCGCGGCGGGCTCGCGGACGTCAGGCCGTTCGCGGAGAGGTACCGCCTCTGGGGCTTTGGGGCGGGCTCGCGAACTCCATGCCATTCGCGCAGAGGTACCGCCTCCGGGGCTTCGCAGTGGGCTCGCGAACGTCAGGCCGTTCGCGGAGAGGTACCGCCTCCGGTGCTTCGCGGGTCGCGATGCTCGGGGGTGTTTCGCGTCGGGGCTTCGCAAGGCAGCATGCGGGGCTTCTTTTTCATCCCTTCTTTTCGTGCAATATTTTGGAGCCAACAAATCCCCCCCCCCTCAAACTTAGAGCCGCGGAGGGATGAAGGGTCGAAGTCTGAGGGAAAATTGCCAAAATTGTCGGCGGTTCGCGATGTGACTTCGCGGAGGGGGCCCGCGGTGCTGACCGGGGCCACGGGATCCGGACGCGCAACGATGCTCCACGCGGTTGAGGCGCTCCGCGAAGCTCCAGGGTCACCGCCTATAAATAGGGGGCTGACCTCTTTTGTCTTCACGCGATTTTCTTGTCTTTTTGCTCTCTCGATTTCGTGAAGCTCCGCGTACTCCGTGCCTGCTCTCCGCGACTCGAGCTTCGCGGCGAACCGCGGGTCTCCGACTCCGTGACCGCGCCAAGCGAACTCCTATTTTCCAGCCTAGGTCAGACTCCACAGCTTGGTCTCGCAACCGACCTTCGCGAGATGGCTTCGTGATCCAGCTTCGCGATCCTTTCTGAAAAAATTATTTTCTGTGTGTCGGAACCGAAATGTCCCATCGAGAAGCTGTATTGGGGGTGCTTGCAGATGTCGCCCATCGGGATGAGATGGCCAACTGTTCGGGCCTTGGGGAGATGGTCTGAATCCACTCGGACCACATTTCTTTGACAGAGCTACTATCGGAGGGTTAGAAGAATTATCCATAGTGCAAGAAGCTTCCATTGTACGGCTTCAGGTTGAGGGATGACGTCTTCATCCCTGAGGCGAGTAGGGACGAACCAGCTTGCTGGTTTAGGAGCATTCCATGTCAGCACCAATGGTTCAGGGCGGCCGATGGTCATGCGCAGGAGGACTTCACACCTGTCACCACCGACTGTCTCTACAACCATGTGAGAAATATTTATGGGAAGCCACTGCAACCGGAGACGTACCCTCCTCTCCACCGTACCATGATGAAGGTGGCTTTACAGGATTCGAAGAAAGGGTGGTCCGGTGAGTGGGACCTGCACCAGGGCGGAAACTTTACTGATGACTGGGCCTAGGCCTGGGCCTACTGGGTAGGCACCTCATGCGAGGAGTTTGGGGCCGAGCTGAGGAGAGTGGGTTTATATGAGGCGGCATGGGCCTCCCAATTCCACATTTACCAACTGAAACAACTGATGCCAGAATTGCTGAGCAGATGGTCGTCTAGGACCAATACATTTCACTTACACCACGGGGAGGTGGGAATCAGCCTGTGGGATGTCCACCAGATTTCAGGGGTTCCAATCTTGGGGGCCATGTATGATGAGTTCCTCCCCATCATGAGCGCATGGGAGGATACAGAGAAAATGTCACGACTGGCGTTAGTGCTGATGGTGCTCGTCCCTGGAGAGGACAAGGAGGCAGTGAGGGACGTCCACTTTAAGAAGTGGTTCAAGTGCTTCATGAATTTCCCAGAAAATCGAGAGTTCCCTCCGAGGCCTCGAACTTGTCCGAGGGAGGCCCAACGGGGTAAGGAGCACTTGTATTGGTGGGTCTTGGAGGACAGCCAATGGAAGACTTGGGGTTTCAGTGTCAGCACTGAACAACAACCGATAGTCAGGCTGGCGGCATTCATTGCGGCTCTCATCTACGGTTGGATCCTACCGGTGAGGGATACCAGCATGGGGGTGTGTCCCAGCTCATTTATCATGGCGTCCAGCTGTCCATGGGGCATTGGTTCAATCTAGGGATTCCAATTCTCGCCAATTTTTATATAATGATGTGGCACATTAGCGAGGGAAAGAAGCCGCCAAGGATATGCGGGCCCTTCCACCTCCTGTATGGGTGGATTGCGGTGCACATCAGGGGAATCTATGAGTATCCAAACCCTATCTCACCGTCGGGATCAAACTTCCTCCCTTCCATCCTGAATGCGTTCGGGAGATTCTCATTCAAACTAACCGTGCTGATGGTGATGAACCGGGTGTGGAGGGCGGATGAGTTTAATTTCCACCCCTTCCCATTGCCGACGGGGATACTTACTGACGACGGGTGGGGAATGGAAGAGCACCGGGCTTACCTCCTGGCCTTTCGAGGCGGAGTTTTGGTGGCACGAGTGGATCGTGAGCCGCTCTACGAACCGTACACCCCACATCGGTTTGCGAGGAAGTTCCAGTGCCTCCAGTGGCTGACCCCACAGGTCTACTAGGAGGTGCGTCACGAGGAGCACCCGTGTGTGATGAGGCAGTTGTGGCTCATGTTCACACGGGAAGATGTGAATTTCATTGCCTCCATCCACCGCCGCTTTCATATTGGTGAGGGAGTATGCCATTAGTTGGGAGGATGCTTACCCAGGGGAGATGCTGAAGCAGCCAACTATTTGGGTTGGTGACAGTGGGCCTCCTCTATCTCGAGGTCGGGATCGGAGGGCAGCTAGGGCCTCTCGCGGTGGCGGGGCTGCCGTGGCGGCGAGACCCGCACCGGCCGAGGGTATGGTAGTAGTGGAGGATCCGGTGATTCCAGAAGAGCAGGACCATTTGGAGGGGCGACCACCAAGGGGATTTCGTAGGATATCCACTCATGCTCCGGGGAAGCGGCTGCGTCATATTGAAATGGCAGAGGATGTCATCTTCTCGGAGGCCTGGGACATTTGGGATGTTAACTGGAAATTCCTCAGTCCACCCGAGATATGGGCGCACTTGAATCACCTCGGGATGGAGTTACCGGGAATAGGCCCAGTCCGGGCTGGTTTCATGGCATCTCCGGTGGAGGCAGAGCAATACTTGGACGAGCTGGAGGATTACGTTCACTCCAGTGGTGTCCCTCGCCCAATGACAGACCGGGTGAGGGTACTGCTGGATCGAACGGTCCCCCCACAGTTATCAGCCGCCGATCTGAGGGAGTGCTTCCCCCTCCTGGAAGAATTAGAGGACTCCTCTCGGGAGGACGAGGCTGGAGGAGGGAGCCTGTTGGAGGAGGGCGAGGTCGGAGATCAAGGCTCAGATTCCGACGATTTCGCAGAGGCTCTCGAGGTATCATTCTGAACTTCTTTCCTTATGGTCCGTTCTTGGGTCATTATGGACTTCTCACTGATGTTTGATCCATGCAGGAGGAACTTGTACGCAGGCCTCGTTCTCGTCCCTCGGCGGGTGATGATGCAGGACCTTCATAACTCGCGCCTATGGCTGCATCCAGTTTCGCGTCTGGTGGGACCAGAGCACCCGAGGTGGCTCCTCCAGAATCTCCAGACCTTAAAACAGTGTACGGAGGGCTTCACCTCATGGTCCCGGCAGTATCGGCTCAAGAGAAACACCAGGAGGTCGACCTCTGTAAGTTTCCTCTACCGGTTTTTTTGTCATCGTATGTAGACTATGCCAACTAACGTTTATGTCCCTTTCTGTCGTACAGTTCTCCGAATGGTGTGGGCTGCTGCGGCAAGGCTAGTCAGGATGTCTTGTGGCATCCCTCCTATGGGCATGCCGGTGATGGTGGCGATAGTCCCCCCATCTCCCTGAGCTGCAACACACATCATCACTGGCAGGACCACTAGTAGGGTCATGCCCAAGGTCATTGAGGTGGACTCCGATGAAGAGGATCGACCGGCCGGTCCCACTCCTGTCGTGTCTGCTTCAGCGCCAGATGTCGCGCCGGATTCAACGCCAGATGCAGACCCTGCCGAGGACTTCCTATGGGCGTATCCTGCGTATGAGCCTACCAATCGCGCAGACTAGGACGAAACGGCCTCCGATGAGGAAGACAACAGCATAGTCCGCCTCCGGTCGTGGAAGCTAATCACGTGCTTCATCAAGGACACCCCCCAAGCGCTATGGCTGGATGAAATGGATAGACTTCGCTCACGGCTGCGCGAACTGTGCACTGGGGGAGTGGATGCCCGACGTCCTCACGCGCTCATCCGAGATCTTATGGCGTGACAATAAAGGACAGTCGTTAACCATGGAGGAGAAGCGGTATCCTTACTACATTAGCCTGAAATGGGGACAAAAATGAGGGTCGATCATTGACCATGTTCGAAACACGGGACCATGTCACAAATTTTGTCGGTCAATCTTTCGGGACGTTGACCCGGGACAGTTGGTGGACCATAGGTCGAACTTCCATACTATTAGGGGGTCCTTCCAAACATGACCAGTCTTCCGGAACGTTGGCCCAGGATGGTAGGTGAGCCGATGCGGCATGAGACCAGGCCGTTAGGGGGTCCCTTCAGACATGAAAGGGGACGAGGGTCCGAATAAGGGGCACGCAAAGCGTGGAATATGGAGTGATGTTTTGTCCGAATAGAATTCGACACTTAGGTAGTTACACCGCTGTGGTGGGAGTACACCAGATGGGCGCGTTGGTTTGGTCATGGATCATTCCTTCTTTGGGACAAGGCCTCTCTAGCGAGGGGTCTGACCAGGGGGCCGGAAAGGGGAAGGATGGGATTAATGATTTCTATGGGCTGGACCCTAGGAAAAATACCAGGGTGTCTCTACGTATCCCATGAGGATGGGAATCAAGCCATACGTAGTTCTTGAAGCATATTTTAACGTCATGAAGGACGATGAGAAGCCTGGCCGCGTTGGTACACATCCTGCCAAAACTACTAAGCCCATGTGAGTCATGCTCGGTGTGGGAAACAAGTAGTGGTGGGACTTTCCTGACACAGAAAAGGGCAGGTTAGGGTGGAGAGACGCTTGGTGAATACCGGCCCCATGATACTAACATGCCCATGTGGCGCACTTAGATGCGCGAAGAGATAGAGCCGAATATGTTGGAATTCCACTTGAACATGAGGAAGTGGAAATGTGTGAATCATGACGCTCGAGATTTGGATCACAATGACGAAGGTGTGACGATAGAGGATAACTGTTAACCATGGTGGAAACGTAGCATCCATATCGCGTTAGCCTAGAATGGGGACAAACAAATGAGGGTTGACCATTGACCATGTTCGAAACACGGGACCATGTCGCAAATGTTGTCAAAGATCCTTAGGGACGTTGGCCCGAAACGATTGGAGGGCCCTTAGGTCCATCATCCATGGAGATCCCTTAAGCCTAGCATCCATGTCGTCTGAGGGTCCTTTTGGACGTGGAAGAGGATGAGGATCCAAATAGCGAGCTCACGAAGCTTGGTCATGGGACGAGGGGAATGTCCCCATGAAAATTCCACACTTCGGGCTCTTTGTCAAAACACATCTGAATACGACAATGAGACGTATTAGATAGGGGGAGCAGAGTCCTTTACCATAGGGATATCTTAGTTTAGGGTCGTAGAATTCAAACCAAAGGGCGGGAGAAAACATAAGAGGCACATGGTGGAGTAACTCAAACACCTGGCGTGAATGGGAATAGGGGGTGTGTACGGTGCGGTGAACAACCCGACGTGAATGAGAACATAATCCCATATCACACCGCATGACCCCCTTGGGAGAGGTTTTAGGTCAAGGGACCGAAAGAGAAAGTTAGTCTGGGATCGAGGGGAAGTGCCTGGGCACTCCTACGTATCTCATAAGGATGAGAATCAATCCTTACGTACTTCTTGAAAGAGTCTTAGTTTATAGTCTTAGAACTCGGACCATGAATGGGTAAGGGGAGCATAGGACACATGGAAAGGCAGTTACAAAACCCGACGTGAATGAGGACCTAAGCCCTACTTACCATGTGTTCTCTGGGGAAATGCTCGAGTCGAGGGACCGAACACGAAGGTTAGGTTGGGCCTGCAGGGAAGTGCTCGGGTTCTCCTACGTATCTCATGAGGATGAGAATCAAGCCATGCATAGTTCTGAGGGGTGACATGGTAAGATACCAGTGCCAGGGGAAAAAGGGAAGTGTGGGCGTGGCCCTTACACTGAAAGAAGCGGGATTTGATAAATCTTGTTTGTCCTTTAAGGTGAGTGGTTTTTTTTTTGTGAAGCGACAGGCCTAGGGTAGTAGGTCGTGGTGTCTCCACAAGAATCAAGTCGTGATAGGCATTGACAAATGGCATGGCACGTGACCAATACCCAATGTGATGTCCTCTACAACGAGGTCATCACAATGCAGTGCTGTTGTTTCCGACGCTTTCGTCGGGGCGCGCGCGCGCATCCGTTCTGTCCGTGGAGGAGGATGCGCGGCGCTTTGTTTCCCTGCATTCCCGCTTTCCAAAGGTGGGCGGCATTCGCTCCTTATTCAGGGACGTCTGCTCCTTGATCGAAACGAGATGATGGGATGTCGGTTCTTCCTCCTGCGGATTCCTCCTCAGAACTCGTCACCTAGTCCGGGTCTCCCTCATAGATTTAATACGTAGTTCGTGAAACTCTTCCCAGTGCCATGTTTCCATGGATGCCGATTAATTACACTGCTTCTATCGGGACATTCCAAAGGGTCCAGTCAGGGCAGCAACCTTCAGTCAGGGGAGTAATTACGTTGAGGCATCAGTAGCGTGTTTGGATGTTGGGGAACCTGGCATGTCTGTATGTTATCCCTGGTCACAAGGCTTCTCGAGGGCGTGGAAGCCCGAGGCATCCCACATCGAGCGCGGGGAATTATATGTCATAGACACATATCTGAGGTTTTCCTCAGCTTCCCGTGTTTAACACAGGGTATTCCGCGAGTTTAACGTCTAGCGGAGATGGATCAACCCAACCAGAGCATTAGCTAGGATAGATCGGATTGAGTGATCCTCCTTGAAGGGATGTCGATACCAGGGCCAGCCCATGGGCGGCTGTGAAGAAGAGCGTACCGACATGGTCTCACCGGGATAAGACGGTCCGGGCAAGAATCAGGATGGGTGATAGGTCGATGAATGGAGTAGAGGGAGAGTGAAATGGGACCATCGCAGGGGCGACAGTGAAGTTGGGCTTGAGCCTTGACGAGGCTTCCTGCGTATCCCTGTGGCAGGGAATCAAAGTCCGCATAGTTCGGGATGGTGCCGGTAAACCGACGTGAAGGTGGACCTTGGCCCGATGGATGTTGTCGGAGAACCAACGTGAAGGTGGAACTTGGTCTGATGAGTGGTGGTCTTGAGCCTCTGGAAGGCTTCCTACATACCATGCCTTGACATGGATCAAATACCCCGTAGTTCAAAGGGTTTCATCGGTGAACCAACGTGAAAGTAGACTCGTGGGTCCACTAGTGGTGGGATTGAACCTTAGGAAGGTTTCCTACGTACCATGCCTTGACATGGATCAAAGTCCTCATAGTTCGGATGATGGAATACAGTTTAATGTCATGCGAGACGATAGTGAACCCTGACGTGAATAAACGACGGGCGGTGGGTGTCGGCGAACCGACGTAAGTGAGGGACCTTGGTCCGATGGGAGATGGGCTTGAAAATGGGGGCCTGGTACACTGACTAGGAGATGGTTTGGGCCAATGATTGTTGGTCTTGAACCTCAGGGAGGCTTCCTACGTACCATGCCTTGACATGGATCAAAGACCTCGTAGTTCGGGTTGGGGAATGCAATTTAACGTCATGCGGGACGGGGGTGAACCGACGTGAATGAGGTCAGAACGACCGGACGGTGTGTTTGAACCTTGTAGAGGCTTCCAACGTACCATGCCTTGACATGGATCAAAGTCCTCGTAGTTCGGGTTGGTCACAACGGCTTGTCGTCGGACGGGAATTGCAGTTTAACGTCGTGCTGGACGTAGGTAGAACTCGACGTGAATGATGATGGGTGGGCTTGAACCTCGTGGAGGCTTCCTATGTACCACGCCTTGACATGGATCAAAGACCTCATAGTTCAGGTGGGGCTTTGTCGGTGAACCGACGTGAAAGTGGACCTTGGTCCGATGAGTGGTGGGCTTGAACCTCTGGAAGGCTTCCTACGTACCATGCCTTGACATGGATCAAAGACCTCGTAGTTCATGTGGGAATGGGTGTGCAGTTTAATTTCATGCAGAACGAAGGGAGGCATACAGTTTAACGTCATGTTAGATGAGGGCTAAACTCGACGTGAATGAACGACCGAGCAATGTGGCTTGAACCTCATGGAGGCTTCCTACGTACCATGCCTTGACATGGATCAAAGTCCTCGTAGTTCAAATGGGATGGGTCGCAATGTCTTGCCATTGGACCGGAATGCAGTTCAACGTCATGCTGGACGGGAATGAGACCCGACGTGAATAAATGACGGGTGGTCTTGAACCTTATGGAGGCTTCCTACATACCATGCCTTGACATGGATCAAAGTCCTCGTAGTTCGCTAAGGGTGGGGGGTCAGGGTCGGTGCTCACTCTAATCCCACGTGGGTTATGCTCGGTGTGAGAAACAAGAGTTTGCAAGGACCTGACGATCACGTCGCGAAGGATGTGTTCGTGAGAAGAGAAGAGGGGCTTACGCGTTAGGCGGCCCATGGTGCTGGGACTTACTCCAGGATGGAGGCCCATGGTGCGACAAAGCGAGGGAAAGATGGACCTTGGTCCAATGATGGGAGGTGCCTCGTTCCCTATCACGCCCTCCACTGACCTTGGTAGTGGGGAAGTGCGGAGATGCAGAGGTGCAGCCATCCGTTGGGGAACTAGGGTCTCCCTTCTCCTATGAACATACGCCACTCCGATAAGGAGGATATCATCCCTTGTGGATGGGTGATTCCATTCCCGTGGAGACGAGTGGTGTAAAAAATGTTCGCGCTGGGGGGACCCTTCGTGAGGGGCACGAGGTCGGGTCACAGTTTAACGTCATGTGTTGAGGACGTGGTGCTTGGCAGTTTAACGTCCTGCATCTTGGACGAGGTGGGTTCACTCCACACCCCTAGGACTTACATAACCGGTACCCTTTGGTCCTTGGGGAAGGGAAGGTACCAGTAAGGCCATGGATAAGGGGGGTCGTGGAACGAACCATCAAGGGGTCCACGTTAGCGTGTCTATGCGAATAAGCAATAGATGTTAGCGTGCCTATGAAAAGAAGCATTAGGCGAAGCAACGCTACGGGTGGTATTGTCCATGGGACTTTGAAATCACATCGTGTAAACCTGGAGGGTCGCATGGGAAGAGGAATCGCTAAGCAAAGGAGTATGCTTCGCGAAGTGGAGTGACTTGGCCTTAGAATGGGGCATAGGTGTGAGTGGAAGGTGCTCCGTGAAGTGGAACAGTGTTCGCGGAGCACTGCCTCGCGAAGAAGGGGTGCCTCGCGAAGCAGGGTCCTATGAAGCAGTGTGCTTCGCGATGTGTAGCGATCCTGCCTTAGCATAGGGATCACTAGTACAGGTTGGGTGTTTCGCGAAGCATAAGCGCTCTGTGGCTTCTCGGGTTCCCTTGGAAATCCCCTTCCTTCGCGAATGCCCTTGAGCTTCGCAAAGGGCATCCCTCTCAGAAGAGGGGCTCAAAACGAGACAAAGCAGAGGCGTCTCGCGAAGTAGAAGTACCTCGCGGAGCTCATGATTCTCGGGGCAAAGAGTGCTTCGCGATTCGGGAGAGGAGAAGACGAAAGGTCGGATTGTCCGTCCCCGGGACTCAGGGGGAGTCCAGTATTTATAGGGAAGGGGCGCCGCGAAAGTAGAACTCGTGCGCCGCCTCCGGGGCTTCGCGACGCGCTCGCGAACGTCAACGTCGTCCGCGGAGAATTACCGCCTCGAGAGCTTCACGGCGGCTCGCGAACATCAAATGCGTTCGCGGAGCATTACCGCCTCCGGATCTTCGTAGCGGCTCGCGAACGTCACATGCGTTCGCGGAGAATTACGGCCTCTGGAGCTTCGCGATGCCACAATGGTCGGGGCGCTTCGCAGCGGGGCTTCGCGTGGGTGCTTTGCGGCAGTGCTTTGCGAGGCAGCGCGCCAGCCTTCTTTTTCGTCCCTTCCTTTCGTGCAATATTTTGGCGCCAACAAATTCCCCCCCTCAGACTTGGAGCCGCGGAGGGCGAAGGGTCTAAGTCTGAGGGAAAATTGCCAAAATTGTCGGTGGTTCACGATGCAGCTACGCGAAGGGGCCCCGCGGTGCTCACCGGGGCCGCCGATCCGGGCACGCCGCGATGCTCCGCGCGGGTGAGGCATCGCGATGCTCTGGGGTCACCGCCTATAAATAGGGGGTTCGACCTCTTTTGTCTTCATGTGCCTTGTCTTTTTGTGCTCTCTATTTTGCGAAGCTCCGCGTACTTCGCGACAGCCCTCCGCGAGTCGAGCTTCGCGGCGAACCGCGGGTCTCCGACTCCGCGTCCGCGCCAAGCGAACCTCTACTTGTCGGCCTTGGCCAGACTTCGCGGCTTGGTATCGTGACCGATCTTCGCGATCCGGCTTCGCGATTCAGCTCCGCGGTCGAGATTCATGATCCAGTTGAAAAAAATTCTTTTCCGAGGGCCAGAGTTAAAATGGCCCATCAAGAGGCTGTATTGGGGGTGCTTGCAGATGCTGCTCGTCGGGATGAGATGGCCAACTGTCCAGGCCTGGGGGAGATGGTCTGAAGCCACTCGGACCACACTTCTTTGACAGAGCTGCTATCGGAGGGTAAGAAGGATTATCCACAATGCAAGAAACTGCCATTGTACGGCTTCAGGCTGAGGGATGACGTCTTTATCCCTGAGGCGAGTAGGGATGAACCAGCTTGCTGGTTCAGGAGAACACCGTGCCAGCACCAATGGTTCAGGGCGGCCGATGGTCATGCGCGGGAGGACTTCACACCCATTACCACTGACTGTCTCTACAACCATGTGAACGACATTGACGGGAATCCACTGCAGCCGGAGACTTCCCCTCCCCTCTACCGTACCATGTTGAAGGCAGCTTTACAGGATTCGAAGAAGGGATGGTCTGATGAGTGGGACCTGTGCCAGGGCGGCAACTTTACTGATGATTGGGCCTGGGCCTACTGAGTAGGCGCCTCATGCAAGGAGTTTGGGGATGAGATGAGGAGAGTGGGGTTGTACGAGGCGGCATGGGCCTCCCAATTCCACATTTACCAACCAAAGCAGCTAATGTCGGAATTGCTGAGTAGATGGTCGTCTAGGACCAACACTTTTCACCTGCATCACGGGGAGGTGCAGAGCAAATGTCACGACTGGCATCGGTGCTGATGGCACTCGTCCCTAGAGAGGACAAGGAGGCAGTGAGGGATGTCCATTTTAGGAGATAGTTCAAATGCTTCCTGAATTTCCCAGAGAATCGAGAGTTCCCTCTGAGGCCTCAAACTTGTCCAAGGGAGGCCCAACGGGGCAAGGGGCACTCGTATTGGCAGGTCTTGGAGGATATCCAATGGAAGACTTGGGGTTTCAGTGTCAGAACTGAACAACAGCCGATAGTCAGGCTGGCGGCGTTCATCACAGCTCTCATCTGTGGCTAGATCCTACCGGTGAGAGATACAAGCATGGGGGTACGGTCCAGCTCGTTTATCATGGCGTCGATGTTGGCCATGGGGCATCGGATCAATCTGGGGATTCTGATTCTCACCAAACTGTACAGAATGCTGTGGCATATTAGCGAGGGCAAGAAGCTGCCAAGGATATGCGGGCCCTTCCACCTCCTGTATGGGTGGATCGCAGTGCATATCAGGGGGATTTACGAGTATCCAAACCCCATTTCGCCGCCGGGATCGAACTTCCTCCCCTCCATCCTGAACGCGGTCGGGAGCTTCCCGTTCAAATTAGCTGTGTCGATGGTGCTAAATAGGGTTTGGAGGGCGGATGAGTTTAACTTCCACCCCTTCCCATTTCCGACGGGGATGATTACTGATGACGGACGGGGAACGAAAGAACATTGGGCTTACCTCCTGGCCTTCCGAGGTGGAGTTTTGGTGGCACGAATAGATCGTGAGCCGCTCTGTGAACCGTACACCCCGCATCGGTTTGCGAGGCAGTTCTGGTGCCTCCAGCGGTTGACCCCGCAGGTCTACTGGGAGGTGCGTCACGAGGAGCACTCGTGTGTGATGAGGCAACTGTGGCTCATGTTCACACGGGAAGATGGAAAGATGCGGATTGTATTGCCTCCATCCACCGCCACTTTCGGATTGGTGAAGGAGTACTCCATCAGTTGGGAGGCTGCTTACCCAGGGGAGATGCTGAAGCAACCAACTATCCGGGTTGGTGATGGTGGGCCTCCTCTATCTCGAGGTCGGGGTCGGAGGGCAGCTAGGGCCGCTCGCGGTAGCGGGGCTGCCATGGCGGCGAGACCCACACCGGCTGAGGGTATGGCAGCAGCGGTGGATCCGGTGATTCCGGAAGAGCAGGGTCATCCGGAGGGGCGGCCACCGAGGGGATTTCGTAGGATATCCACTCAGGCTCCGGGGAAGCGCCTGCGTCACATTGACATGGCAGAGTATTCCGTCTTCCCGGAATCTTGGGACATTTGGGATGTCAACCGACAATTCCTCAGCCCACCTGAGATATGGGCCCACCTGAATCGCCTCGGGATGGAATTACCGGGCATAGGCCCAGTTCGGGCTGGATTCATGGCGTCTCCGGCGGAGGCGGAACAGTACCTGGATGAGCTGGAGGATTACGTCCACTCCAGTGGTGTCCCTCGCCCAATGACAGACCGGGTGAGGGTACTATTGAATCAGACGGTCCCCCCACAGTTATCGGTTGCCGATCTGAGGGAGCGCTTCCCCTTGCCGGAGGAATCAGAGGACTCCTCTCGGGAGGATGAGGCTGGAGGAGGGAGCCCGTTGGAGGAGGGCGAGGTCGTAGACCGAGGCTCAGAATCCGACGGCTTCGCGGAGGCTCTCGAGGTAGCATTCCGAACTTCTCTACTTACGATCTGTTCTTGGGTCACTATGGACTTCTCACCAATGTTTGAGACATGCAGGAGGAACTTGTTC
Organism: Viscum album; assembly: GCA_963277665.1. Taxonomy (NCBI): domain Eukaryota; kingdom Viridiplantae; phylum Streptophyta; class Magnoliopsida; order Santalales; family Viscaceae; genus Viscum; species Viscum album. The sequence goes on along the minus strand of OY728157.1, from coordinate 1,401,384,870 downwards.
ACAGGCCTCGTTCTCGCTCCTTGGCGGGTGATGATGCGGGACCTTCAGAACCCGCACCCATGGCTGCGTCCAGTTCCGCATCTGGTGGGACCAGGGCGCCCGGGGTGGCTCCTCCAGAATCTTCAGACCTTCCAACAGTATACGGAGGGCCTCGCCTCGGGGTCCCGTCAGTACCGGCTCAAGAGCAGCGCCAGGAGGTCGATCTCCGTAAGTCTCCTCTACCGGTCTCCTCGTTGTCACATGTAGGCCATGCCAACTAACGTTTATGTTCCTCTTTGTCATACAGTTCTTCGACTGGCGTGGGCTATTGCGGCAAGACTGGTCGGGATGTCTGGTGGAATCCCTCCAAGGGGCATTCCGGTGATGGTGGCGATAGTCCTGCCATCTCCTCACGCCGCGACGCACACCATCACTGGAGGGACCACCAGCAGGGCCGTACCCGAAGTCATTGAGGTGGACTCCGAGGGAGAGGATCAACCGGTCGGTCCCAGTCCTGTCGTGCCTGCTTCGGCGTCAGGTGTCGCACTGGATTCAACACCGGATGTTGATCCTGCCGATGATTTCCTGCGGGCTTACCCCGCGTACGAACCTGCCAATCGCGCAGACTGGGACGAAACGACCTCCGACGAGGAAGACAGCAGCATAGTCCGCCGCCAGTCGTGGAAGCTGATCACGCGCTTTATCAAGGAAACTCCCCAAGCACAATGGATGGCCAAAATGGATAGGCTCCGCTCGCGGTTGCGCGAACTGTTCACTGGGGGAGTGGATGCCCAACGTCCTCACGCACTCATCCGAGATCTTATGGCTGAGAAGATCCAGGAGCATGATCGTGGGCTCAGCGTGGGCTGGCAGTGGAGGAAGGCGACCAGCATTAAGAAGGTCCAGGAGGCTGAAGGCGAGGTCCAATAGATGCAGACCTAGGCAGACGAGCTTTCAGCCTCTCTTAATGTACAATTTGGGCTGGTCTCACGGTTGAAGGCCCAGCTGGCAGAGGCAGAAGAGCATATGAGGCAGACCTCTGGAAAGATGGTCGCCGTTCAAGATAGCGTAGAGAGGTCCAAAGCCAGGACTGACGAACTGTGCCCCGCTGCTGCTGAGGAGGAGCGGGAGCTAGGTCAGCGACAGCAAGCCTTGGATGCCACAAGCCAACGGGTGGCAGAGCTGCAACGCTCTTTTGATGGGGTCAACCCGTCCATGGGGGGAGTCGACCCCCGGGTATTGTAACAAACCCAGAAACCTTTTATTGGTACTTTCATGCTTCAAAATTTTCTCTTTGTTTTGAATGTCGTAGCGCACAAGATTTCCACTGTTGAATTGCCTTGTTACATCCCTACGATGTTTGCGGGACGTTCGGAGACAATTCCCCAAGCCCACGTGGGTCGAGCCCGATGTCTGAGATTCAGATTATCAGTCTGGATTTCTGAAGGATGGGGAGGCTTGATCGGAGAAGGAATTTTCAGGATAGCCGAATTACCGTTTCTTCAGCGTGCTCTTATGCACGAACGGGGCAACGCCGGGGGTGCTGAAATCGGTCCAAACATATGACAATGGGAAGTGTGAATCACGATACCCAAAATCCGGAACACTGTGGGGATGGCGTGACAATAAGGGACAACCGTCAACCTTATAGGAGAAGTGGTATCCCTACTGCGTTAGCCTGTAATGGGGACAACAAATGAGGGTCAATCGTTGACCACGTTCGAAACACGGGACCATGTCACAAATGTTGTTGATCAATCCTTCGGGACGTTGGCCCAGGACAGTTGGCGGACCATAGGTCAAAAAATCCATACTGTTAGGGGGTCCTTCCAGACATGACCCGTCTTCCGGAACGTTGGCCCAGGACGGTAGGTGAGCCTATGCGGCATGAGACCAGGCCGTTAGGGGGTCCCGTGAGACATGAAAGGGGACAAGGGTCCGAATAAGGGGCACAAAAAGCGTGAAATATGGAGTGATGGTCTGTCCGAACAGAATCCAACACTTAGGTAGTTACACCACCGTGGTGGGAGTATGCCAGATGGGCACATCGGTTTGATCATGGATCATTCCTTCTTTCAGACAGGGCCTCTCTGGCGAGGGGATCTGTCACTTCCCAGTGGGATCTTGGGGCATCCTGAACTTGTTCAGGGTAGAACCGCAGTTTAATGTCATGCGTTGAGGACACATAGACTCCTGTAGTTTAACGTCATACGATAGGACGTGGAATAAAAGGGAAGGAAGCGTGTGTCACGGTAGATATGAAACTGGCGTGAATGAGGACTTGGAGTCCAAATCATACCACATACCCCTGGAGGAAACTCTTCAGGTCGAGGGACCAAGAGTGATGATTGGGCTGGGCCCGAAACAGAGTGGTTGGGCGTTCCTACGTACCCCATGAGGATGGGAATCAAGCCATACGTAGTTCTGGAAGCGCATTTTAATGTCATGTAGGACGAGGAGCAACCTGACCGTGTTGTTACACATCCCGCAAAAACTAATAAGCCCACGTGAGTCGTGCTCGGTGTGGGAAACAAGCAGTAGTGATAGGAATTTCCCGACATAGAAAGGGGCAGGTTAGGGCAAAGGGACGCTCGGTGAATACCGGCCCAGTGACACTAACACGATAATTTAGCGCACCTAGATGCGCGAAGAGAAAGAGCTGAGTATAATGGAATTCCACTTGAACATGGGGAAGTGGAAATGTGTGAATCATGGTGCTCGAGATTCAGATCACGATGATGGCGGCGTGAAAAAGGAGGGTAACTGCTGACCGTATTCGCAACGCAGTATCCTATCACGTTAGCCTAGAATGGGGATAGACAAATGAGGGTCGACCGTTGACCATGTTCGAAACATGGTACCATGTCACAAATGTTGTCAAATATCCGTAGGGACGTTGTCCCGAAACGATTGAAGGGCCCTTAGGTCCAGCATTCATGGAGAGCCCTTAAGCCTAGCATCCATGTCGTCCGGGGGTCCTTTTGGATGTGGAAGAGGATGAGGATCCAAATAGCGAGCTCACGAAGCTTGGTCGCGGGACGAAGGGAATGTTCGTATGAAATTCCCACACTTCGGGTTCTTTGTCGAAACACATCTGAATATGAAAAAGAAACGTATTAGAGAGAGGGAGCAGATTCCTTTCCCTTGGGGAGATCTTAGTTTAGGGTCGTAGAATTCAGACCATGGATGGGAAGAGACATAATAGGCACATGGTGGAGTGACTCAAACACCTGGCTTGAATGAGGAAACAATCCCATATCACACCGCACGACCTCCTTAGGAGAGGTTTTTGGTCAAGGGACCGAAAGCGAAAGTTAGGTTGGGCCCGCGGGGAAGTGCCCGGGCGCTCCTACGTATCTCATGAGGATGAGAATCAATCCATACATAGTTCTTGATGGTCCTTAGACCATAAATGGGTAAAGGGAGCAGGGGACACATGGCAAAAAAACCCGACGTGAAGGAGGACCTAAGCCCTACTTACCATGCGTTCTCTGGGGAAATGCTCGAGTCGAGGGACCGAACACAAAGGTTAGGTTGGGCCCGCGGGGAAGTGTCTGGGCGCTCCTACGTATCTCATAAGGATGAGAATCAATCCATACGTAGTTCTGAAAGGTGACATGGTAGGATACCAGTGCTAGGGGAAAAGGGGAGTGTGGGCGTGGTCCTTGCACTAAAAGAAGCGGAATTTGATGTATCTTGTTTGTTCTTTAAGGTGAATGGTTTTTTTTGTGAAGCGACAGGCCTAAAATAGTAGGTCGTGATGTCACCACAAGGATCAAGCCATGATGGGCATTGACAAATGGCATGGCACGTGACCAATACCCAACGTGTTGTCCTCTACAACGAGGTCACCACAATGCAGTGCCGTTTTTTGTCGTGCGGCCAGGACGATAATGTCACAGTTTAGGGTCGTATGATGGGACCAAGCATGCGTTTTATCGTCATGCAGCGCAGACGTAGCAGAGACGATGCTAGGCGGGAAATGTGCGCAGTGTTATAAAACACAATTGACGGAGACATGATCCCACATCAAATTGTATGCCATTTGGAGAGGGAAACCTTAGGCCGAGGGGCCTATATAGAGGTAAGAGGTGAAACCGGGGGAGGGAATGGCTCCCTAAATGGGCTGTACCCGAAGACAGGGCATCCGGGCAGTCCTATGTATCCCATGAGGATGGGAATCAAGCCACACGTAGTTCTGAATGGATCTTAGTTTATGGTCTTAGAGCTCGGACCATGGGAGCCCCGAAGGACGCCATATTGCAGCTTTGTCCCCCTGACATGCAAAGGTGCACTGAGGGATAGCGCCAAAAGTGTCGAGATTCCACCTGGACATGATGGGGTGGAAAATGATGTGAATCATGCAACCAACATTCGAGGACTGAAGGGGCTGGCATGACGACAGAGGATTACTGTTGACCATGTTCGCAACACAACATCCTGTCACGTTAGCCTGGAATGGGGAAAAACAAATGAGCATCGACCGCTGACCGTATTCGCAACGCGGGATTTTATCGATTTGTTGTCCAAAACCCTTGGGGGCGTTGGCCTGTAACGGTAGGAGAGCCCTTGGGCATTGTATCCAGGTCGTTCTTGGGGGTCCCTCTGGGTGTGAAAGGTGATGGAAGCCCGAATGGAGGGGAACACAAAGCTTGACAAGTGGAAGGGACTTGATCAAGTTGAATCTGACACTCTTGGTCCTAGACCAGAGTACTCTTAACACATGGGTGAACCACTGCAAGGGGTCAAGAGTCTCAACTTGAGGGTAACCAAGATATGAAGGGTTCCCGGGGGAAGGGGGTACGGTTCCCAAAACCTTGTATCATACCTACATATCCCCCTCCTGGAGAGGGATAGACCAAGTGGCCTAGGTGACCGGGAGATCAGGAGATCTCCAAGAGGTGGGGATGGACCCGAATCCTAGACATTCAGGTGGTCCTACGTATCCCATGAGGATGGGAATCAAGCCACACGTAGTTCTGAAGGGTGCCTTTTAATGTCGTGCGGGACAAGGAGTAGGAGGGCTAACTCTCAGAACGGGGTGCGTGTGGTGAAGCTATTTCAAAACCCGATGTGAATGAGGACGTAGTCCTACACTACGCCACGCGGTCCCATGGTCGGGGGTCCCAATGGCAGGACCCGAGAGGCGAATTAGCTGAACTCAAGCTGGACCCAAAGACAAGGGGTCTGGGCATTCCTACGTATCCTATCAAGATAGGAATCAAGTTGAACGTAGTTCCAGATGAGAATCTTAGTTTATGGTCTTAGAGCTTGGACCGTGGATGGTGACAACTCCCGAGTAAGCACAGATGTCAAACTGATTCCTAAGCCCACGTGAGATAAACTCGGTGTGGGAAACAAGGGGGGAAGATCCTTATCGCAATACTTGGGGCGTCCATCAAAGGGGAGTCGGCAGAGAGCCCCGAAGGACACCTTTGACGCAGCTTGTTCCCCCAACGTGTGGACGTGCACGGAGGAAAAGTACCAAGAGTCCTGAGACTCTACTTGGACATGATGGAGTGATGAAGGGTGTGAATCGTGTACCCGACATTTTGGGCTCAATGGGTTGGCGTGGCGATAGAGGAAAACTGTTAACCATGGTGGAAACACAGCGTCCATATCGCGTTAGCCTGAGGTGGGAAAAACAAACGAGCATCGACCGCTGACCATATTCGCAACGCAGGATTTTATCGATTTGTTGTCCGAAACCCTCGGGGGCGTTGGCCCGTAACGGTAGGAGAGCCCTTGGGCGTAGTATCTAGGCCGTTGTTGGGGGTCCCTCCGGGCATGAAAGATGATGAAAGCCCTGATGCAGGGATACACAAATCCTGGAAAGCGGGTGCGGACGTGTCCAAGTAAAGCTTGGCGTTCCAGGTAATAAACCAGAGTACTCTTAGGCACATTGGTGAACCGCCGAAAAGGGATTGACGAAACAGCTCAGTAGGGTGAGGTACATGGCGTGGTCATTACGGGACCTACGTGAATGAGGACATAGTCCCACACCACACCATATAATCCTCTCATGGAGGAAGGATAGGCCAAGGGGCCAAGATGGGATGAGGATTCCCGAGAGATGGGTCTGGACCCGAATCCTAGACATTCAGGTGGTTCTACGTATCCCATGAGGATGGGAATCAAGCCACACGTAGTTCTCTAAATGTAGTTTAACGTCATACGGGACGAGAAAGGGAGTAATATACCTCTAAACAAGGGAGGTGTACGGTATGGAGAAGAAGCCGACGTGAATGAGGACATAGTCCCACACCACACCATATACTCCTATAAGAGAGGACCTGGGTTGTGGCTCGGAAAGGCCAAGGGGCCTGATGGTTAGGCATTGGTCAGGAAAGCCTAACCTTCTTGTAGTTTAACGTCTTGCAATGAGGACGAGGGTCGGGGATCCAAGGAGGCCAAGGGGCCTGAGGCTGGGCCTCGTAAGGGGAGGCGTACGGCATGGTACATGATCCCGACATGAATGAGGACGTAGTCCTACATCACACCGTACACTCTGGGTAAGAAGTTGGGCGGAGGGGCTCGAGAAGGCCAGGGGGCCTAAGGTCAGGCATCGGTCAGGAAGGCCCGACGGGTCTGCAGTTTAACGTCTTACATGAGGACGGGGGTCGGGGACCCAAGGAGGCTAAGGGGCCTGAGGCTGGGCCTCGTAAGGGAAGGCGTACGACATGGTACATGATCCCGAAGTGAATGAGGACGTATTCCTACATCACACCGTACACCCCTACGGGGAATCGGGGTCGTGGGCCCGATCGCTAGCACCACCCGGGGGGAAGTTTGTCACCTCGGGATGGGGCAGAATGAATCACTTCACTCGATGTCTGGGACATCTCGGGGTGGACCCGAAGATCCAGGACACTGTTGACCATGTTCGAAACACAGCGTTCCTATGGTGACCCGATATGGGAGCAACAAATGAGTGTCGACCGCTGACCAGATTCGCAACGCGGGACTTGTATCGGCTTGTTGCTTGAAAACCCTCGGGGGCATTGGCCCGTATCGGTAGGAGAGCCCTTGGGCATTGTATCCAGGCCGTTCTTGGGGATCCCTCTGGGTGTGCAAAAATTATGGAATCCCAGTCAAATAGTGGGTGAAGCATAGTTGTATCCATCCATGAAAGAGGAAAACATCTCCAGGGGGGATGTGCAGCCGGGTCGAGGCTTGCTCGATGTGAGTTGGGGAAAAAGTGTGCACCCTGCCATGTCTTGACCCGAGGGGAAGATTTTGGCTTTTGGGCTGGGCCAACGGACGAAATGTCTGGGCGTTCCTACGTATCTCATGAGGATGAGAATCAAGCCATACGTAGTTCTTGAAGGCTATGCAGTTTAGCGTCATGCGGTGAGGACGTGGGAGGATAGAGGAACGGGAGTGGGCACATGGTGCGACCTTTACAATCCTTGTGCGAGCAGGGTTGCATAAGCGGGGCCAAGAAAGCCTTCTCCCTGCTACACAAAGATACTCCAAGGAAACTATTCCCAGGGGGAATAGTGGAAGAGAAAAGCTTGGGGCTGGGCTCAAGACGAGGCGTCCGAGCGTTCCTACGTATCCCATGAAGATGGGAATCAAGCCACACGTAGTTCTAGAAATGCAGTTTAATGCCATGCGGGACGATGAGAAGCATCTCATTTGGGGATATGTACGGTACTACGAGTAATCCGACGTGAATGAGGACGTAGTCCTACACCATACCGTACAATCCTGCAAGAGGGTAGATCGGGGAAAACCAGGGGGCCTGGGGCCAGGCCGCGGTCAGGGAGACCTGACCAGCTTGCTGTTTAACGTCTCGCGGTGAAGATGGGGGCCGGGGGCCCGAGGAGGCCAAGGGGCCTGAGGCTGAGCCTCGGTCAAGAAGGCCTGACCGGCTTGCAGTTTAACATCTTGCAGGACGAAGATGCAGTTTATGGTCATGCAGGACTTTATAGTTTAGAGTCATGTTGGACCATAATGTGCAGTTTAAGGTCATGCGGGACCGTTTCACAGTTTATCGTCTTGCAGGACAAAGATGCAGTTTAAGGTCGTGTGGGACCATTTTGCAGTTTAGGGTCGTGCAGGACCCTTTTGCCCTAGGCAAAGTATCGTTTGAGGAATTTGTCATTGGTGGGAGGGGTTATACGCTCTCCATCTGTGGTCACCAAGGATTATGCTCCATTGGGGTAAACCTTATGGATGATATAAGGCCCTTCCCATTTGGGTTCTAATTTGGGCGGTTTCCTACCGGGAATCATTGGAGCTCGAAGGGCCAGTACCAGGTCGCCCTGTAGAAAAGAGCGGAGATGAACCTTCTTGTCAAAGGCCCTCGCTATCTTGTCCTGATGCCTTTCCAGATTGTGCAGGGCACGAAGCCGGTTCTCGTCCAGTGCTTCTAATTCAGCTAGAAGGATCTCGGCTACCTCATCTGATGTCTGGTGGTCATAAACTGCAGTGCGTAACGACGGCAGCTGGATCTCAATGGGTAGGACGGCCTCAGCTCCATACACCAGGGAATATGGGGTCACCTGGGTAGAGTTGCGAGTTGTCGTCCGGTAAGCCCAGAGGGCGTTGGGGAGCTTGCCCAGCCAACTTTTCTTGTTCTGACCAACCATCTTCTGCAGAATGTTAGAGAGGTTCTTGTTGAACGCCTCGATCTGTCCATTCGCCTGCGCGTGGTAGCGGGAGGTATGGTTCGACCGGATGTCGTACTTGGCGTACAATTTCTTCAATTCAGCTGCTCGGAAGTTGGTGCCGTTATCGGTGAGGACGGCGTGAGGTACCCCAAACCGGTGGATAATGTTGGAGATCACAAAGTCAACGATGGAACGGGCCTTGACCTCTTTGAGCAGAACTTCCTCTGCCCACTTGGAGAAGAAATCTGTAGCAGTCAGGATGAACCTACACTGGCGGGCTGTTGCTGGTGGATACGGTCCCACTACATCAAGTCCCCATACCGCAAATGGCCAAGAGTACTTGGTGGGGTGGAGGGGCTCCGGCGGCCGATGCAAGAAGTTGGCATGTACTTGGCACGCGTGGCATCTCTTGGAATATCCAATACAATCGTGGATCATAGAGGGCCAAAAGTACCCTAACCTTCAGATTTGATGGGACAGTTTCGGCCTAGCTTGATGGGCGCCACAGGAACCGGCGTGAACCTCTTGCATAACTTGAGGTATCTCCCCTCCTTAGATGCAACAGAGGAGGACACCATCAAAACTCCACTTATAAAGGATTTGTTCAAGACTGGGGCCGCTCTGGAGGGTAAATTGCAGCGCGCAGCGTCGAATTTGCTCGTGCTCGGCCGCGGTCGTCCGGGAGGCGACCATTTTGGAGATACTCGACAAAAGGTGCTCTCCAGTCGGGGTGGTTTCAACCACTGCGTCTGATGAACCCGGGACCCCTGACGTGGAGGGTCCAGTGGTGAGATGACTTACCCGTAGGCTATCATGGTCCTCTTGGGTGACGGGGGCAATGACTCTCCGGTGGGCCACATGTATGATCAAATCATCTTGCTCGGGTTCTGCGAGCGACGCGGCTAAGCCAGCCAGGGCTTTGACTTGGCCGTTCTGCGACCGTGGGACATGGGTAACCTCTGGTCGATAAGAAAACTGGGCCATTAGGCGGAGGGTGTACTCCAGCAACGGTGCGAGCTCCGGCTTCCTGACGACGTAGTCGCCATTAACCTGTTTGATTACTAGCTCGGAATCTTCCTTCACATGTAGATGGGGCACATGGATCTCAAGGGCCAACTCGAAGCCGGTGATGAGAGCTTGGTACTCTGCCTCGTTGTTCGTACAGCCTTCTAACAATAGGAATGAGTATGGCAGGACGGCTTGTGTCGGGGTAATGCAGACAATACCCAGGCCCACTCTGTTGAGCTTGGGATCGTTGAGCCTCCTACCGGTGGGGCTCCGGGAGGCACCGTCGAAATGCATTTTCCAACACGGGACAGCATGATCGACTGAGAGGATCGTCTCATCAGGGAAATCCAGGTCCAGGGATTGATCCGCGGAGGTTGGGTGGGCAGCTAAAAAGTCTTCTAACGCCTGTCCCTTAATGGCCTTCTGAGGTACAAACCTGATATCAAACTGCTGGAGAATCACTGCCCACCGTGCTAGTCGGCCAGTCAGCATGGGACGGTTCAGGATGTACTTCAGTGGGTCTACCCGGGAGACCAATTGCACCTCGTGGTGCTGCAGGTAATGTCGCAACTTCTGCACGGCGAAGACGAGCGCAAGGCAGCTCTTTTCGATAGGGGAGTATCTGACCTCCGTATCGAGAAGCATGCGGCTGAGATAGTAGAGACTGTTCTCAGTACCCTCGTTATTCTTCTGGGCGAGCAGCGCACCGAGGGATCTCTCCAGGGCGGTCACATAAAGGACCAGCTGCTTTCCGGAGACGGTTGGCATCAAGACCGGAGGTTGGAGCAGATACTGCTTGATTTCCTCGAAGGCGGTCCGACACTCCTCATCCCATTCGTAGGCGGCGCCCTTCTTCATGAGCCGGGAAAAGGGCTTACATTTTCCGGCCAGATTCGCGATGAATCGGCGTATATAGGCTAAGTGGCCTTGAAGGCCTCGAAGCTCCCGAATGTTGCTCGGGGGAGGCATTTGGCTGATGGCCTTGATCTTCTCCGGGTCGATCTCGATACATCAGTATCTGACAACAAATACCAGGAACTTCCCGGAGGTGACCCCGAAGGCACACTTCAGCGGGTTCATCTTCAGGTGACGGGAACGGAGGAAACTGAACACTTTCTCAAGGTCTTGAGATGGTCCTGGCGCTGACATGATTTGACTACGAGGTCATCCACGTAGCATTCCACCAATGTCCCGAGAATCGGCTTGAATATGCAATGCATGGCCCTCTGATAAGTAGCACCTGCATTTTTCAAACCGAATGGCATAACCTGGTAACAAAAGGTACCTTGGGAGCTCTGAAGGCAGTGGACTCCTTGTCTTTGGGGGACATCCGGATCTGGTTATACCCGGAATACCCATCCATGAAAGAGAGGGCTTGGAACCCGACCGTGGTGTCAATCAACAACTCCGTCACCGGGAGTGGGAAGTCATCCTTTGGGCAGTGGTTATTAAGATCACGGAAGTCGATGCAGACTCTGATCTGCCCATTCTTCTTCCTGACCGGCACAATGTTGGCAAGCCACTTGGGGTACTGGACCTCCTTGACGAAGTTGGCTTTGATTAGCTTGTCAACTTCGGACTCAACCATAACACCATGAGAAGGGTGCATCTTCCTGGGAGGCTGCTTAAACCCACGGTGTTTTTCCGGGAGGTCCAAACGGTGAACGGATACCTGGGGATCTAGCCCTGGCATCTCGTTGTAACTCCAAGCAAACACATCACGGTGCTGTTTGAGGAAGTCTACGTACTGCTGCCGCTCCTTGGGGGACATGGCTGCACTGATCAATGTGGGTTTCGGATCTTCCTCACTACCAAGGTTCACCTGTACCAGTTCATCAACTGTGGTAGAGACGCCTTCTTCAAAGGCGGGGGGGAGCATCCTCCAGGTCTTCCTCCCCACCCGTGGGGGGAATTCCCGCGACGGAAGATACTTCTGGGCTATCAAAATCTGAGGGGCAGCTGGTGCCGGCTTGGGCAGCAGCGGTCATCACATCGGGAGACTCGCTTGCCATTGAGACCATAGCAATGAAGGAAGTCGACCCTATCCCATCTGGACTTTGGCCTAAGGGGCCCCGTTTGATGATATCAAAGCAGTGGTGATGTGTCGGCCTGAGTCGGTCGATTCCAGCCCGGCGAAAGAGACACGTATGGCGCACCGCCGTTGTCATAAGCTTGACGTACCGGTACCGTACAGGGGTAGGAGGTTCCAGGATGACTTGAGCCTGGTTGATGTAGGAGTATGAGGTGATTTTCCGTCATCGCTTGGACACGGGAACATGCCTTCCTTGCGTACCCAAAACAACAAAACATTGCCCCGTGTCGGGGGTTGTGGCCTCCAACTGGTGGATCGGGAGGATGTAGGCATCATCCATGCTTGCCCAGGGATCACTTGTGACCGGGGCAGGTTCATCCTCACTTACTAGGATTTTCTTATCCTTACTTTTGTAATAACCTGCATCCAGATAGCGGGCCTCACAAGAAGAGAAAGGGGACGCGTCTCCTTGGAGCACGCCTACTCGACCGTTGAGCGAGTACTTGAGGCACTGGTGATATGACGAAGGGACCGCTGCATGCAGATGGAGCCATGGCCTACCCATCAATGCGTTGTAGGCGGTGTCTTGAGAGACAACCATGAACTCGGTGATGGAAATTAAGCCACCGAACTGAGTCTTCAGGAGGATCTTGCCGACTGGGGTTTGCTCGGTCCTGTCGTACCCCTGGATCCTGAGGTCAGAGGGAGTTAAATCATCTTCAGACAGACCCAGCTTTCGCAACGTCCGGGTCGGAATTAGATTGATTCCGGAACCTATGTCAATGAGGCAGCGGCAGACTTCCACACCATTGAAGTGGCCAGTGATGTACAGCGGGCGAATGTGCCCCTGTATAGGAGGGTCCTCATCTTCACCGGAGAACGAGATAACCGCCTGACATTCGGCGTTTTCAATCGTCTCGGTATGGAAGGCTTCTGCAGCTGCTACCTCCGTCTCGAACTGGAGGGGGCTCCTTAGGGCCTCGGCAAGTGCCTCGCATATTTCGGATGATAGGCGAAGGGCCTCAAGGCTGGAGAGCCTCGCCGGAATGCCGGCCAGGTGCTTCAGAACATCATACTTTCGTGCCAAATGCGAACCTCTGCTTACAGGAGGTCGTTCGGCATTTGGAGGCATAGCGGGTCCTGCTGGTTGAACCGGTGATCGACTAGTACTGGGTACATCTTGCTGCCTACTAGTAGAAGCCTGGAGAGTAGTCGCCGGACTAGGATCGGACAGTGGAGGTTGTCCTGTAGCCGGGCAAGACTGACTGTGATACGAACGAGGAAGCTCCTCCCGATCCAATAGCACGAACGGCAGTGGAGGTAGAGTCGAGGGCGTTAGATGGTTTTGCGCGTGCTGAGATCTGCGCTGAGCCTGCTGCCTGGTCTCACTAGCGTGCACGGATTGGCCAAAAGTGCCTACTGACGTACCTCGATGACCGGCGCGGTTGCGATTCCACTGACGTTGACGTCGGCTGGAAACGTTGGGGAGGTCTGCCTGGCGTCCCCCCTCGTCGGGGGTCATATAGGGATTTACCAGCTCCATGGTGTTAACCGAAGCGTACCCCTGGCTGTCGCTCGAGGAGTCATCCACCGCTGGGTGGATTCTAGGAGGAATCCCCATTTCAGGGGGCATAAAGTCGTTGAGGGTGCGGGATGACGACGGCACCGGCGGTGCGCGTTGCTTCTTCTTGCGTCGCCGCTGCTTGCCCTTTTGGGAAGAGGCCGACTGTGAAGATTATGCGGAGGCACCAGCTACTTCTTCTGAAGGTTTCGGCTGCTTCAGGCGCGCCCGGATGATACCATGGGCACGAACGACGGTTTTTCGAGCCATCCAGTCGTCGTATTTCCAGGACCCGCGGCTAGGGACCTGCTGCCACTCGCCTTCGTTGTCGCTGCCGATCTCTGATCCTGCAAAGACACCTGCCACTTACGCTGGTGCTGGGCCCAACTTGACTATGTTGTTGTTGACCTGGTCTTGAAGCCAGTCTTTAAACACATAGCATTTCTTGAGGGTGTGCCCCAGGATCCGATGATAAGGCCAGTAGTTGGGGTGATCGGTGAGATTCGCCTCTGCCGGCCTTCTGCACTCAGGCAGACGCACAATCCCTTGCTCTAGAGCACTTCGGAAGTAGCCAGGGACCTGATTTTCGTTGAACGAATAAGTCTGGTACCTTCTTTCTGGATAGGGGGCCCTGGGGGCCTGGCCCTGACGAGGGGCCAGAGGGGCCTGCCGAGGAGGCGGCGCCTGATTGTCTCGACTAGGTGGCAGTGGCGCGTTGCGCGGGGGAACCTATCGGTTCTGAGGCGGTCACTGCTGGGCAGGAGCCTATGCTTGAGGTGGAGGACCTCTGCGGGGTTGCGGGGGTGGTGTCGCCGGTAGTAACTCCAGCTACCTCGGGGCTTCTATTTGGGCCACCGCGGCGGGTTCAGCCCTGGCGGTCCTCCTGGCCGGGATCATAGGGGGCAAAAAACGTGCCTGACTGGCCTGTTGCAGGGATTCCTCAAGGCGCTGAGCCTTATCTGAGAAATCTATGAACCCTCCAGGGTAGTTCTGGGTGATCAGGGAGGGTACCAGCTCTGTCTTGACGTTCCCCACACACATCGTCAGTAGTTTCTCCTGAGTCAGTGGCATATCGAGGGAATACGTAAGTCCCTTCCACCGGGCGATGAAATCTGCAACTCGCTCATCAGGTCTTTGCTTGCACTTGAAGAGGTCTGCAATGCTGGTCTTCCACGTGGTGGAGCTGAACTGGTATAAGAACTGTCGGCGAAGATCCTCCCAACCGGTCACCGATCCGATATGGAGCTGGCTGTACCAGACGAATTTCGGACCTTCCAATGTCTGTACGAAACATCGGATCTTGGTGGCTTCTTACTGAGTCGGGGTCCCCAGCATGGGGCCACACCTGGAAGAAAAATGAGCCAAGTGCTGTGGAAGGTCCCCTATCCTGTTAAAAGGAAAGAAAGTGGGGTTCCCAAAACCTGGAGGTGCGGGCATATCATCCACCCACGCGGGATAAGGCTTGCCATCTGGTGGTACCGCCACCTGCCGCGTTTCCAAAACTTCGAGGCAGGCTGTGAGCGCCGCGATAAGATCATCCGGGTGGGGGTCCCTATCTTGACGGGGATCCCTAACCACAAGTGCATTGTCAGGTTCTTCAACACGGTAGACGGCTTCGGCCGCTCGTGGGTCAACTGGCTGGACGACCCGCGGGGCGACTAGGGGAACCCGGACTGGATTCTTCAGATTGCCCCGTCGCTCGGGGGGATTTGGCGAGACGTATCGCGCCCTCTTTCCATACGTTCCAGTTTCTGCCCTGTCTGCGGCAGTAGCATGATCAGGGTTTCCCGGAGGCATCTCACCGGGGGGAAATTGTTCCTTCCCATGCTGCCCCGGCCTGGGATTACCATAGTCGGGTCGCCTCTCTGCGGCGCGCTCAGCCAAGAGTTCGTCAACCAGCCTCTTCTGCTCAGCAAGCAGCTGGCGTAACGTGGCCTTCTCGGGATCTTCGTCCATTTTCTGCACAGAGGCGGACGGGTCGGAGTGCTTGACTATTTCGACGTGCTCCTTACCCTTGCCGGTGTTTCGACCGAGTACCAGCGACTCGGTGGGTACGGGGAGGCCTAGCAGGTTCCTCTGCTGACGGGTAACTCTCCCTGATGGGTCGAGCAGTGGCGGTACGCCCTCAGGGGGTAAGTCTCCATCAAGGAATTCAATCTCATCTTCCTTGTCCATGACGTCATCCATGTGGACCGCGACCCCTCTCGAGGGCATGTCCTCAATGTCGCATAGCGAATCGGGCTATCGTCGGATAGGGTCGAAGAGGAGAGCGGCATAGTGTCCCCAACCACGGACTTTCACATGGGGAGTGGCTTCCCTGACGATTCTGCGGAGTTCTTTAAAACTCTGAACACATTTTCGTTGAAGGGCGCTCTGGCGGCCTGGCGACTCAGGGTGTTGGGCCACAAGGAGTGCGGCCGCATCGACCAGGCGGCACTGCTCGCCGATTTCTTCAAAGTGCTCTCGACTTCTGGGGTACACCACCCGTTCGTAACGAAGGCGGAAGTGTGTCGCCCATAGGGTTCGACAAAAGCAACCCACTTCTTCAGGGGTAAGAGACTCTGGTACGCGAAAATTCAGCGCCTCCGTCGGCCATAACTTTTTCGGGAAGTAATCCACTGTGAGAATACTCCAGAAGCTCCTGGGCTCGGACTCAGGGTCTGGCCATGTGTTTCCCCACTCATCAACCGGGGGTGGCTGAGGGACCGGTAACGGTACCGAGGCGGACCTCTAGGATAGTAAGCTCGACGGTGGAGAATAAGGCAAACGAGCTGACTGGCCGCCGAATTCCGGTCCATCCTCCGAAGAGTGAGGTGACCTGGACACGATGTCACGATACGACGGGCTGATAACCACAGCTTCCGAAACAGGATCCGCGGCTACCGGCGACAGGTCGTGTCGTCGCTCTACCGTCATTGGCCCCCAAAATAACTCTCTGTGATCTCTGGTAGAGGTAGAGGGCGCTTCTGGTGACAAAGGAAGTAATTGCGCAGTCGAGACCTACGGAATTCCCAAGATTTCTTCCTCTTGGATGTACCTGCGGAGGGAGATGAGAATCTGGTGGACCTCAAATTCTGGGATAATGAGGCTAACGCGTCTGGTTCCTGCCCCAGTCCTTGATACGGAGGAGCGGGGAGAAGGTTCCATCGCTGAATCACATTCCTCTTTCGAGTCGGAGAAGCGGGAAGGTTTGATCTCCACCTGGGCCTTCCCAGGGTTCTTCTTGTGGTGGCGACGACCCGCTCTCCTGCCCCGAGGTGGCTCTTTGGGACAGGGTTGACCCCTATCAGGCAGCCTCAGGGCGGCGCTGGCGCCGTGGCGGAGAGGGCCCCCACTCGAGATAGCCGGGGTGCGAGGGGCACCGGGGAAAATGTCGAAGGGTACATGGGGAGGACCTCCATGAACAGCACCCATATAGGCGGAGCCTCTGTTGGAACCGGCAGGAGCATGGGGAGGACCTCCATGGTCGATGCGAGTGGAGAGAGGCTGACCTTCACTCCTCGAGTTGCTGGGGCGAGGAGGACCTTCGCCGGTTGCAGAGAGGACGTAGGGAGGGCCCCCACGTTAGAGAAGGACCAGATGGACGGTGCCTTCAGGTTGGCGGTCGGGGGCAGGAGGATGGACTCCATACCCTGTATAGTGGGCGCGGGAAAGGTTTTCACGCTGAGCGTCACTGCCGCGGGGCAGGTCTTCCTTCGGGATGGGGGTAGCACGAGGCATGCCTCCATGACGAAGTTTGGAGCGGGGAAGGCCCACACTCTGTGGAGTAGTGGTACGGGGAGGACCTCCGTACAGGGTGACATTACCGCGGGTTAGCTCGCGGCGATCACCACTTGGGCCTGCAACCCAGAGAGTCAACCCAGCCTGCCCGTGGGGCGGTTGGGGTCTCGATCCTGGTTGGGTGAAAGAGTTCCCCTGCTCAGTGTATGCAGGGGATTCATGATGCACGTCGGCGGTGGCTCGAGCCACTGTATATGTCGACGTTGACGCGCCCGGGCGAGCATCCTCAGCCTGGGCCCGGCGTTGATGTCGGGTCAGGCGAGCTGGTACAGGTGGTGCAGGGACGTAGCCTGCCTGCTCTTCCTTCGGGGCCGGACGGCGGCGCTGACGCGGCCGGGCGGGAGCTCTCGCCTGGAGCCCTCGGGTCGGGACCCTGAGCGGGCTGAGCCGGACGGCACCCGCCTCTTCAGCGTAAGGCGGGGAGTCGTCAAGGCGTTCCGAAGACAGGCTCCCAAAACGGTTGAACGTTGGGGTGGGGAGCAGGGGCTCCCTGCGCGGCCTGTTAGGGCGGCGTTGACGGCGGGGCCTGGAGGCCTCCAGGTCCAGGAGGGCCATATCCCTAGTTGGGATGACCCCTTCTTCCTCGTACCTGCGCACGAGGTTGTTGATCACCCTTTGCTGGATGACCTCTGATGGGGAAAGGGGACGTGGGCACCCCATATTCTGTGATGTGGTGGCCGTTGTGGCGGTAGCGGCACTACGTGGGGTGGTCGTGGCGATATTGCCCCTGCCCCTGCGTGGGCGAGGAGCGGACGATGATCGCGTCTCTGTAACAGCAACCTGGTTCCTGAGAAACGAAGGGATCAACTCATCAGTACTGAGAGGAAAAGGATTGACAGCCAGTGCCCCAGCGCCCTTCCATTCTCCACGTCTGTAAGAAGGATCCACGCCAACACGCTGCAGAATGGATTGCCCCACATTCTACTGCCCCGACTTCCGGTGAGTTTCACGACAGGCCTGCTATTTGCTTGGCGGGACCAGGCGCCAGATATCTGGATCCGGTGACACGTCAATGTACTGGTGTCTCGAACACTACTAATCTACATATTTAGGAGAATAATTTCACGTCGGGTTCACCATTTCTGTTTCCGACGCTTTCTCCGGGGCGCGCGCGCGCATCCGTTCTGTCTGCGGAGGAGGACGCGCGACGCTTTGTTGCCCCGCATTCCCGCTTTCCAAAGGCGGGCGGCATTCGCTCCTTATTCAGGGACGTCTGCTCCTTGATCGAAACGGGATGATGGGATGTTGGTTCTTCCTCCTGCGGATTCCTCCTCAGAACTCATCACCTAGTCCGGGTCTCCCTCATAGATTTAATACGTAGTTCGTGAAACTCTTCCCAGTGCCATGTTTTCATGGACGCTGGTTAATTACACTGCTTCTGTCGAGACATTCCAAAGGGTCCAGTCAGGGCAGCAACCTTCAGTCAAGGGAGTAGTCATGTTGAGGCATCAGTAGCATGTCTGGATGCTGGGGAACCTGGCATGTCTGTCTGTTATCCCTGGTCACAAGGCTTCTCTAGGGCGTGGAAGCCCGAGGCATCCCACATCGAGCGCGGGGAATTATATGTCATAGACACATATCTGATGTTTTCCTCAGCTTCCCGTGTTTAACACAGGGTATGCCGCGAGTTTAACATCTAGCGGAGACGGATCAACCCAACCAGAGCATTATCTAGGATAGATCGGATTGAGGGATCCTCCTCGAAGGGATGTCGATACCAGGGCCAGCCCATGGGTGGCTGTGAAGAAGAGCGTACCGACATGGTCTCACCGGGATAAGACGGTCCGGGCGAGAATCGGGATGGGTGATAGGTTGATGAATGGAGTGGAGGGATAGTGAAATGGGACCATCGCAGGGGCAACAGTGAAGTTGGGCTTGATCCTTGACGAGGCTTCCTACGTATCCCCGTGGCAGGGAATCAAAGTCCGCGTAGTTCGGGATGGTGCCGGTAAACCGACGTGAAGGTGGACCTTGGCCCAATGGATGTCGTCGGCGAACCAACGTGAAGGTGGACCTTGGTCCGATGAGTGGTGGGCTTGAGCCTCTGGAAGGCTTCCTACGTACCATGCCTTGACATGGATCAAAGACCCCGTAGTTCAAAGGGTTTCATCGGTGAACCGACGTGAAAGTAGACCCGTGGGTCCACTAGTGGTGGGCTTGAACCTTAGGAAGATTTCCTACGTACCATGCCTTGACATGGATCAAAGTCCTTGTAGTTCGGATGATGGAATACAGTTTAACGTCATGCAGGACGATAGTGAACCCTGACGTGAATAAATAACGGGCGGTGGGTGTCGGCGAACCGACGTAAGTGAGGGACCTTGGTCCGATGGGAGATAGGCTTGAAAATGGGGGCCTGGCACACTAACTAGGAGACGGTTTGGGCCAATGATTGTTGGGATTGAACCTCAGGGAGGCTTCCTACGTACCATGCCTTGACATGGATCAAATACCTCGTAGTTCGGGTTGGGGAATGCGGTTTAACGTCATGCGGGACGGGGGTGAACCGACGTGAATGAGGTCGGAACGACCGGACGGTGGGTTTGAACCTCGTAGAGGCTTCCAACGTACCATGCCTTGACATGGATCAAAGTCCTCGTAGTTCGGGTTGGTCACAACGGCTTGCCGTCGGACGGGAATTGCAGTTTAACGTCGTGCTGGACGTAGGTAGAACTCGACGTGAATGGTGATGGGTGGGCTTGAACCTCGTGGAGGCTTCCTACGTACCACGCCTTGACATGGATCAAAGACCTTGTAGTTCAGGTGGGGCTTTGTCGGCGAACCGACGTGAAAGTGGACCTTGGTCCGATGAGTGGTGGGCTTGAACCTCTGGAAGGCTTCCTACGTACCATGCCTTGACATGGATCAAAGACCTCATAGTTCATGTGGGAATGGGTGTGCAGTTTAATGTCATGCAGGACAATGGGAGGCATACAGTTTAATGTCATGCTGGACGAGGGCGAAACTCAACGTGAATGAACGACCGAGTAATGTGGCTTGAACCTCATGGAGGCTTCCTACGTACCATGCCTTGACATGGATCAATGTCCTCGTAGTTCAAATGGGATGGGTCGCAATGCCTTTCCATTGGACCAGATTGCAGTTTAACGTCATGCTAGACGGGAATGAGACCCGACTTGAATAAATGACGGGTGGGCTTGAACCTCATGGAGGCTTCCTACGTACCATGCCTTGAAATGGATCAAAGTCCTCGTAGTTCTCTAAGGGTGGGGGGTCAGGGTCGGTGCTCACTCTAAGCCCACGTGAGTCATGCTCGGTGTGAGAAACAAGAGGTTGCAAGGACCTGACGATCACATCACGAAGGATGCGTCCGTGAGAAGCGAAGAGTGGCTTACGCGTTAGGCGGCCCATGGTGTTGGGACTTACTCCAGGATGGAGGCCCATGGTGAGACAAAGCGCGGGAAAGATGGACCTTGGTCCAATGATGGGAGGTGTCGCGTTCCCTATCACGCCCTCCACTGACCTTGGTAGTGGGGAAGTACGGAGATGTAGAGGTGCAGCCATCCATTGGGGAACTAGGGTCGCCCTTCTCCTATGAACATACACCACTTCGATAAGGAGGATATCATCCCTTGTGGATGGGTGATTCCATTCCCGTGGAGACGAGTGGTGTAAAAAATGTTCGAGCTGGGGGGACTCTTCGTGAGGGGCACGAGGTCAGGTCACAGTTTAATGTCATGTGTTGAGGACGTGGTGCTTGGCAGTTTAACGTCCTGCAGCTCGGACGAGGTGGGTTCACTCCACACCCCTAGGACTTACATAACTGGTACCCTCTGATCCTTGGGGAAGGGAAGGTACCAGTAAGGCCATGGATAAGGGGGGTTGTGGAACGAACCATCAAGGGGTCCACGTTAGCGTGACTATGCGAAGAAGCAATAGCCGTTAGCGTGCCTATGCGAAGAAGCATTAGGCGAAGCAATGCTACCGGTGGTATTGTCCATGGGACTTTGAAATCACATCGTGCAAACCTGGAGGGTCGCACGGGAAGAGGAATCGCTAAGCAAAGGAGTATGCTTCGCGAAGTGGAGTGACTTGGCCTTAGCATGGGGCATAGGTGTGAGCGGAAGGTGCTTCGCGAAGTGGAACAGTGTTTGCGGAGCACTGCCTCGCGAAGAAGGGGTGCCTCGCGAAGCAGGGTCTTGCGAAGCAGTGTTCTTCGCGATGTGTAGCGATCCTGCCTTAGCATAGGGATCACTAGTACAGGTTGGGTGTTTCGCGAAGCATAAGCGCTACGCGGCTGCTCGGGTTCCCTTGGGAATCCCCTTCCTTCACGAATTCCCTTGAGCTTCGCGAAGGGCATCCCTCTCGGAAGAGGGGCTCAAAACGAGACAAAGCAGAGGAGCCTCGCGAAGTAGAAGTACCTCACGGAGCTCATGATTCCCGGGGCAAAGAGTGCTTCGCGATTCGGGAGAGGAGAAGCCGAAAGGTCGGATTGTCCGTCCCTGGGACTCAGGGGGAGTCTGGTATTTATAGGGAAGGGGCGCCGCTAAGTAGAACTCGTGTGCCGCCTCCGGGGCTTCGCGGCACGCTCGCGAACGTCAACGTCGTCCGCGGAGAATTACCGCCTCGGGAGCTTCGCGGCGGCTCGCGAACGTCAAATGCGTTCGTGGAGCATTACTGCCTCCAGAGCTTCACGGCGGCTCGTGAACTTCAAATGCGTTCGCGGATCATTACTGCCTATGGAGCTTCGCGAGGCCGCAATGGTCGGGGCGCTTCGCGGCGGGGCTTCGCGTGGGTGCTTCGCGGTGGTGCTTCGCGAGGCAGCGCGCCAACCTTCTTTTTCGTCCCTTCCTTTCATGCAATATTTTGGCGCCAACAGCCGTTTTTTCGTCGTGCGGCTAGGACGATAATGTCACAGTTTAGGGTCGTGTGATAGGACCAAGCATGCATTTTAACATCATGCAGCACAGACGTAGCAGAGGCGATGCTATACGGGGAATGTGCGCAGTGTCATGAAACACAATTGATGGAGACATGATCCCACATCACACTGTACGCCACTCCGAGAGGGAGACCTCAGGCCGAGGGGGCTATATAGAGGTAAGAGGTGAAAAGAAGGGGGGAGAGACTATCTCCCTAAATGGGTTGGACCCGAAGACAAGATTTCTGGGCGGTCCTACGTATCCCATGAGGATGGGAATCAAGATGAACGTAGTTCTAGATGGATCTTAGTTTATGGTCTTAGAGCTCAGACCATGAATGGTGACAACTTCCCGAGTAAGCGCATACGTCAACCTGATCCCTAATCCCATGTGAGTTAAACTCGGTGTGGGAAACAAGGGGGGGAATCCTTATCGCAATACTTGGGGCGTCCATCAAAGGGGAGTTGGCAAAGAGCCCCGAAGGACACCTTTGACGCGGCTTGTTCCCCCAACGTGCAAACGTGCACGGAGGAAAAGTACCAAGAGTTCCGAGACTCTACTTGGACACGATGAAGTGGTGAAGGGTGTGAATCGTGTAACCGACATTTTGGGCTTAATGGGGTTGGCGTGGCGATAGAGGAAAACTGTTAACCATGGTGGAAACGCAGCGTCCATATCGCGTTAGCCTGAGGTGGGAACAAAAAATGAGCATCGACCGCTGACCATATTCGCAACGCGGGATTTTATCGATTTGTTGTCCGAAACCCTTGGGGGCGTTGGCCCGTAACGGTAGGAGAGCCCTTGGGCGTAGTATCTAGGCCATTCTTGGGGGTCCCTCCAGGTGTGAAAGATGATGGAATCCCTGATGCAGGGATACACAAATCCTGGAAAGTGGGTGCGGACGTGTCCGAGTAAGGTTTGGCATTCCAGGTAATAAACCAGAGTACCCTTAGGCACATTGGTGAACCACTGAAAAGGGTCGACGGAATAGCACGGGAGGGAGAGGTACATGGCGTGGTCATGACAGGACCGACGTGAATGAGGACATAATCCCATACCATGCCATATACACCCCTCATGGAGGAAGGGTAGGCCAAGGAGCCAAGATGGGATGGAGATTCCCAAGATATGGGGTTGGACCCGAAGCTTAGTCATTCGGGAGGTCCTACGTATCCCATAAGGATGGGAATCAAGCCACACATAGTTCTCTAGATGCAGTTTAACGTCACGCGGGACGAGGAGGGGAGTAATATACCCCCAAACAAGGGAGGTGTACGGTACGGCGAATAAACCGACGTGAATGAGGAAATAATCCCACACCACACCATACACTAATATAAGAGAGGACCTGGGTCGGGGGCCCGAAAAGGCCAAGGGGCCTGAGGCTAGGCCTCGGTGAGGGAGGCATGAGGCTGGGCCTCGGTCAGGACGGCCTGACTAACTTGCAGTTTAACGTCTTGCAGAAAGGACGGGGAAAGAGATAACTATATTTCATCCGGGGATGTGTATGGCATGGCAAGTAACCTGACATGAAAGAGGACGTAATCCTACACCACGCCATACATTCCTTATAAGAGAATCGGGGTTGTGGTCCCGACCGCTGGCACCACCCGGAGGGAAGTTTGTCACTTCAGGATGGGGCAGAACGAGTTACTGCACTCGATGTTTGGGCCATCTCGGGGTGGATCTGAGGATCCAGGATACTGTTGACCATGTTCGAAACACAACGTTACTATGGTAACCTGATATGGGAGCAACAAATGAGCGTCGACCGTTGACAAAATTCGCAACGTGGGACTTGTATCGGCTTGTTGCTTGGAAACCCTCGGGGGCGTTGGCTCGTATCGGTAGGAGAGCCCTTGGGTGTATTATCTAGGCCATTTTTGGGGGTCCCTCCGGGTGTGAAAAATTATGGAATCCCAGTCAAGGAGTGGGTGAAGCATAGCTGTATCCATCCACGAAAGAGGCAAACATCTCCATGGGGGCGTGCAGCCGGGTCGAGGCTTGCTCGATGTGAGTTGGGGAAAAAGTGTGCACCCTGCCATATGTCTTGACCTGAGGGGAAGATTTTGGCTTTTGGGTTGGGCCAACGGACGAAATGTCCGGGCGTGTATCCCATTAGGATGGGAATCAATCCATACGTAGTTCTTGAAGGCCATGTAGTTTAACGTCATGCGGTGAGGACGTGGGAGGATAGAAGAACGGGAGTGGGAACATGGTGCAACCCTTACAATCCTTGTATGAGTGGGGCTAAGAAATCCTACCCCTCGCTATGCAAGGATCCTCCAAGGAAACTATTCCCAGGGGGGATAGTGGGAGAGAAGAGCTTAGGGTTGGGCTCAAGACGAGGCGTCCAAGCTTTCCTACGTATCTCATTAAGATGGGAATCAAGCCACACGTAGTTCTTGATGCGCAGTTTAGTGTTGTTCTGGATGAGAAATGTGTCTCAACTGGGTATATGTATGGTACGGTGGGTAACCCGACGTGAATGAGGATGTAATCCCACACCACACCGTACAATCCCATAAGAGAGTCCGAGTCGACGAAGGCCAAGGGGCCCGAGGCTGCGCATGGGTCAGGGAGGCCTGACTGACTTGCAGTTTAACGTCTTGTAGTAAGGACAAGGGCCAGGGCTCGAGGAGGCCAAGGGGCCTGAGGCTGAGCCTCGGTCAGGAAGGCCTGACTGGCTTGCAGTTTAACGTCTTGCAGTAAGGACAAGGGCTGGGGGGCCGAGGAGGCCAAGGGGCCTGAGGCTGAGCCTCGGTCAGGAAGGCCTGACTGGCATGCAGTTTAACTTCTTATAGTAAGGACGATGGGAGATCTTAGTTTAAGGTCATAGACCTCGGACCATTTTTCGGTTTATCGTCCTGCAGGACGGTGGTGCAGTTTAAGGTCGTGCAGGACCATACAGTTTAAGGTCGTGTTGGACCATACAGTTTAAGGTCGTGTTGGACCATACAGTTTAAGGTCGTGTTGGACCATACAGTTTAAGGTCCTGTTGGACCATACAGTTTAAGGTCGTGTTGGACCATACAGTTTAAGGTCGTGTTGGACCATATAGTTTAAGGTCGTGTTGGACCATATAGGATCAGGCGAAGTACTGCTTGAGGAACCTGGAATTGGTGGGAGGAGTTATGCACTCACCATCTGTGGTCACCAAGGAGTACGCCCCGTTGGGGTAAACCTTATGGATGATATAAGGCCCTTCCCATTTGGGTTCTAGCTTGGGCGGTTTCCTACCGGGGATCATTGGCGCTCGAAGGGCCAGCACTAGGTCTCCCTGTAGAAAATAACGGAGTAGAACCTTCTTGTTGAAGGCCCTCGCTATCTTATTCTGATGCCTTTCCAGATTGTGCAGGGCACGAAGCCGGTTCTCGTCCAGTGCTTCTAATTCAGCTAGACGAATTTTGGACACCTCATCTGGCGCCTGCTGGTCATAGACTGCAGTGCGTAGCGATTGCAGCTGGATCTCAATGGGTAGGACGACCTCATCCCCAAACACCAGGGAATATGGGGTCACCTGGGTAGAGTTGCGAGTCGTCGTCCAATAAGCCCAGAGGGCATTGGGAAGCTTGTCCGGCCAAATTTTCTTGTTCTGACCAACCATCTTCTGCAGAATGTTAGAGAGGGTTTTGTTGAACGCCTCGATCTGTCCGTTTGCCTACGCGTGATAGTGGGAGGTATGGTTTGAACGGATGTCGTAGTTGGCGTACAATTTCTTCAGCTCAGCCGCTCAGAAGTTGGTGCCGTTATCAGTGAGAACGACGTGAGGGACCCCAAACCGGTGGATAATATTGGAGCTCACAAAGTCGACGATGGAACGGGACTTGACCACTTTGAGTGGAACTGCCTCTGCCCACTTGGAAAAGAAATCTGTAGCAGTCAGGATGAACCTACACTGGCGAGCTGTTGCCGGTGGATATGGTCCCACTACATCAAGTCCCCATACCACAAATGGCCAAGAGTACTTGGTGGGGTGGAGGGCCTTCGGCGGCCGATGTAGGAAGTTGGCATGAACTTGGCACGCATGGAATCTCTTGGCATACCCGATACAATCGTGGATCATAGAGGGCTAGAAGTACCCCAACCTTTAGATTTTATGGGACAGCTTCAGCCCAGCTTGATGAGCACCACAGGAACTGGCGTGGACCTCTTGCATAAATTGAGGAATCTCTACTCCTTGAATGCAACGGAGGAGGATTCCATCGAAGCTCCGCTTATAAAGGATCTGTTCAAGACTAGGGCCGCTCTGGAGGGTAAATTGCAGCGCACGGCGTCGGATTCGCTCGCGCTCGGCCCGGTCGTCCGGGAGGCGACCATTTTGGAGATACTCGAAAAAAGGTTCCCTCCAGTCGGGAGTGGCTTCAACCACTATGTCTGACGAACCCGGGACCCCTGACGTAGAGGGCCCGGTGGTGAGATGACTTACCCGCAGGCCATCATTTTCCTCTTGGGTGACGGGGGCAATGACTCTCCGGTGTGCCACATGTATGATCAAATGATCTTGCTCGGGTTCTGCGAGTGACGCAGCTAAGCCAGCCAAGGCGTCTTCTTGACCGTTCTGTGACCGTGGGACATGGGTAATCTCTGGTCGAGAAGAGAACTGGGTCATTAGGCGGAGGGTTTACTCCAGCAATGGTACAAGCTCCGGATTCCTGACAACATATTCGCCATTGACCTGTTTGATTACCAGCTCAGAATCTCCTTTCACATGTATATGGGGAACGTCGATCTCAAGGGCCAACTTGAGGCCGGTGATGAGAGTCTAGTACTCTGCCTCATTGTTAGTACAACCATCTGACAATAGGAACGAGTATGGCAGGACGGCTTGCACCAGGGTAATGAAGACAATACCCAAGACCACTCTATTGAGCTTAGGATCGTTGATCCTCCTACCGGTGGGGCTCCGGGAGGCATCGTCGAAGTGCATTTTCCAACATGGGATGGCACGATCGACTGAGATGATCGTCTCATCAGGAAAATCCAGGTCCAGGGATTGATCCGCGGAGGTTGAATGGGAAGCTAAAAAGTCTGCCAACGGCTGTCCTTTAATGGCCTTCTGAGGTATGAACCTGATATCAAACTGCTGGAGAATCACCGCCCACCGTGCTAGTCGTCCAGTCAACATGGGGCGATTCAAGATGTACTTCAGTGGGTCTACCTGGGAGACCAATTGTACCTCATGGTGCTGCAAGTAATGCCGCAACTTCTGTACGGCAAAGACGAGTGCAAGGCAGCTCTTTTCGATAGGGGAGTATCTGACCTCCGTATCAAGAATCATGTTGATGAGATAGTAGAGACTGTTCTCAGTACCCTCGTTATTCTTCTGGGCAAGCAGTGCACCGAGGGATCGTTCCAAGGTGATCACGTAAAGGACCAGCGGCTTTCCGAAGACGGGTGGTATCAAAACCGGAGGTTGGAGTAGATACTGCTTGATTTCCTCGAAGGCGATCCGACACTCCTCATCCCATTCGTAGGTGGCACCCTTCTTCATGAGCCGGGAAAAGGGCTTACACTTTCCGTCCAGATTCGTGATGAATCGGTGTATATAGGCTAAGTGGCCTTGGAGACCTCGAAGTTCCCAGATATTTCTCGGGGGAGGCATTTGGCTGATGGCCTTGATCTTCTCTAGGTCGATCTCAATGCCTCGGTATCTAACAACAAAGCCAAGAAACTTCCCAGAGGTGACCCCGAAGGCACACTTCAACGGGTTCATCTTCAGGTGACGGAAATGGAGGAAACCGAACACTTTATCAAGGTCTTTGAGATGGTCCTGGCGCTGAAATGATTTGACCACTAGGTCATCTACGTAGCATTCCACCAACGTCCCGAGAATCGGCTTGAATATGCGATGCATGGCCCTCTGATAAGTGGCACCTGCATTTTTCAAGTCGAAAGGCATAACCTGGTAGCAAAAGGTACCTTGGGGATCCCTGAAGGCAGTGGACTCCTCGTCCTCGGGGGCCATCTGGATCTGGTTGTACCCAGAATACCCATCCATGAAAGAGAGAGCTTGAAACCCGGTCGTGGCATCAATCAATAACTCAGTCACCGGGAGTGGGAAGTCATCCTTTGGGCAGTGGCGATTAAGGTCGCGAAAGTCGATGCAGACTCTGATCTTCCCATTCTTCTTCCTGACTGGCACAATGTTGGAAAGACACTTGGGGTACTGGACTTCCTTAATGAAGTTGGATTTGATAAGATTGTAAACTTCGGCCTCAAACATAGCACCATGAGAAGGGTGCATCTTCCTGGGAGGCTGCTTAAACCCACGATGGTTTGCCGGGAGGCCCAGACGGTGAACGACTACTTGAGTATCTAGTCCTGGCATCTCACTGTAACTCCAGGCAAACACGTCACGGTGTTTTTTGAGAAAGTCTATGTACCGTTGTCGTTCCTCGGGGGACATGGATGCACTGATCAATGTGGGTCTCGGATCCGCCTCGCTACCAAGGTTCACCTGTACCAGTTCATCAACCGTGGTAGAGACGCCTTCCTCAAAGGCGGGGGGAGCATCCTCCAGGTCTTCCTCTCCACCCATGGGGGAACTTCCCGCAACGGAAGATACTTATGGGCTATCAAAACCTGAGGGGCAACTAGTGCCGGCTTGGGCAGCAGTGATCATCATATCAGGAGACTCGCTCTCCATTGAGACCATAGCAATGAAGGCAGTCGACCCTATCCCATCTGGCCTTAGGCCTAAGGGGCCACGTTTTATGACATCAAAGCAGTGGTGACGTGTCGACCTGAGTCAGTTGATTCCATCCCGGTGGAAGAGACACGTATGGCGTACCGTCGTTGTCATAATCTTGACATTCCGGTACCGCACAGGGGTAGGAGGTTTCGGGATCACCTAAGCCTAGTTGGTGTAGGAGTACGAGGTGATTTTCCACCGTCACTTGGACATGGGAACATGTCTTCCTTGCGTACCCGAAACAACAAAACATTGCCCCATGTTGGGGGTCGTGGCCTCCAATCAGTGGATTGGGAGGATGTAGGCGTCATCCATGCTTGCCCAGGGATCACTTGTGACCAGGGCGGGTTCATACTCACTTACTAGGATTTGCTTATCCTTACTCTTGTAATAATCAGCATCCAAATAACGGGCCTCACAAGAGGTGAAAGGAGATACATCTCCTTGGAGCACGCCTACTCGACCATTGATGGAGTATTTGAGGCACTGGTGATACTACGAAGGGACTGTTGCGTGCAGATGGAGCCATGTCCTACCCATCAACGTGTTGTAGGCGGTGTCCTGAGAGACGACCATGAACTCGGTGCTGGAAATTAAGCCACCGAACTGAGTCTTCATGCGGATCTTGCCGACTGGGGTTTTCTCGGTCCTGTCGTATCCCTGGATCCTGAGGTCAGAGGGAGTTAAATCATCTTCAGACAGACCCAGCTTTCGTAGTGTTCGAGTCAGGATTAGGTTGATTCTGGAACCCGTGTCAACGAGGCAGCGGTGGACTTCCACACCATTGAAGTGGCCAGTGATGTACAGCGGGCGAATATTCCCCTGTATAAGAGGGTCCTCATCTTCATCGGAGAACGAGATAACTTCCTGACATTCGGCGTTCTCAATTGCCTCAGCATGGAAGGCTTCTGCAGCTGCTACCTCCGTCTCAAACTGGAGGGGGCTCCTTAGGGCCTCGGCAAGTGCCTCGCGCATCTCAGACGATAGGCGAAGGGCCTCAAGGATAGAAATCCTTGACGGAATTCCGGTCAGGTGCTTCAGGACATCATACTTTCGTGCCAAACGCGAGCCTCTTCTTACAGGAGGTCGTTCTGCAGTTGGATGCATAGCGGGTCCTGCCGGTTGAACCAGGGTTCGTTAGTGATGGGCACATCCCGTTGCCTACTGTTGAAGCCTGGAGAGTAGTCGCCGGACTAGGATTGGATAGCGGAGGCTGGCCTGTAGCTGGGCAAGACTGACTGTGATACGAACGAGGAAGCTCTTCTTGATCTAGTAGCACAAACGGCGGTGGAGGTAGAGTTGAGGGCGTCAGATGGGGTTGCGCGTGCTAAGCTCTGCGCTGAGCATGCTGTCTGGTCTCAGTAGCGTGCACTTCTTGGCTGAAAGTTCCCACTAACGTGCCTCGACGACCAGCATGGTTGTGGTTCTGCTGACGTTGACGTCGGCTGGGGACGTTGGGGAGGCTCGCCTGGCGTTCCCCTTCGTCGGGAGTCATATAAGGCTTTACCAGCTCCACGGTGTTAACCGAAGCGTACCCCTGGCTGTCGCTCGAAGAGTCATCCACTACCGGGTGGATTCTGGGAGGAATCCCCATTTCAGGGGGCATAAAGTTTCCAAGAGTGCGGGATGAAGACGGCACCGGCGGAGCGTGTTGTTTCTTCTTGCGTCGTCGCTGTTTGTCCTTTTGGGAAGAGGTCGACTGTGAAGGCAATGCAGAGGTACTAACTACTTCTTCTAAAGGTTCCAGCTGCTTCAGGCGTGCCTGGATGACACCATGGGCACGAATGACGGTTTTTCGAGCCATCCAGTCGTATCTCTGAGACCCACAGCTGGGAACCTGCTGCCACTCGCTTTCGTTGTCGCTACCGATCTCTGACCCTGCAAAGACACCCACCACTTGTGTTGGTGTTGGGCCCAACCTGACTATGTTTTTGTTGACCTAGTATTGAATCCAATCTTTAAACACATAGAATTGCTTGAGGGTGTGCCCCAAAATCCGATGATAAGGATAGTAGTTGGGTTGATCGGTAATATTCACCTCTGTCGGCCTTCTGCACTCGGGTAGGTGCACAATCCCTTGCTCTAGAGAACTTCGGAAGTAGCCAGAGACCTGATTTTCGTTGAACGAATAAGTTTGGTGCCTTCTTTCTGGATAGGGGGCCCTGGGGGCCTGGCCCTGACGAGGGGCCGAAGGGGCCTGCCAAGGAGGCGGCACCTGATTGTCTCGCCTAGGTAGAGGTGGCGCATTGCGCGGGGGAACCTGTCGATTCTGAGGCGGTCACTACTGGGCAGGAGCCTGCACTTGAGGTGGAGGACCTCTGCGGGGTTGTGGGGATGGTGCTGCTGGCAGTAATTCCAGCTGCCTAGGGGCTTCTATTTGGGCCACCGCGGCGGGTTCGGCTCTGGCAGTCCTCCTGGCTGGGATCATAGGGGGAAACTAATGTGCCTGACTCGCCTGTTGCAAAGCATCCTCAAGGCGCTGAGCCTTATCTGAGAAATCCCGGAACCCTCCAGGGTAGTTTTGGGTAATCAGGGAAGGTACCAGCTCTGTTTTAACATTCCCTACACACATCGTCAGTAATTGCTCCTGAGTCAGTGGCATATCGAGGGATTATGTAAGTCCCTTCCACTAGGTGATGAAATCTGTGACTCGCTCATCAAGCCTTTGCTTGAACTTGAAGAGGTCTGCAATGCTGGTCTTCCGCGTGGTGGAGATGAATTGGTATAGGAACTACCGGCGAAGATCCTCCCAGCCAGTCATCGATCCGATAGGGAGCTGGATGTACCAGACAAATGCGGGACCTTCCAATGTCTGCACGAAACATCGGATCTTGGTGGCTTCTTGCTGGGCTGGAGTCCCCAGCATGGGGCCACACCGGGAAGAAAAATGGTCCAAGTGTTGCGGAGGGTCCCCTGTCCCGTTGAAGGGCGATAAAGTGGGGTTCCCAAAACCCGAGGGTGGGGGCATATCATCCACCCATGCGGGATACGGCTTGTCATCCGGTGGGACTGCCACCTGCCGCGTTTCCAACGCTTCGAGGCGGGCTATGAGTGTCGCTATAAGATCATCCGGGTGGGGCTCCCTGTCTTGACGGGGATCCCTAATCACAAGTGCGTTTCCGGGTTCTTCGACATGGTAGATGGCTTCAGCAGCTCATGGAGTGACTGGCGGAATGACCTGTGGGGCGACTGGGGGAACTCGGACTGGATTCTTCAGATTGCCCCGTCGTTCAGGAGGGTTTGACGAGACGTATCGTTACCTCTTGCTGTAAGTTATGGCTTCTGCTCTGTCTGCGGAAGTAGCATGATCAGGGTTGCCCGGAGGCATCTCACCGGGGGGAATTGTTCCTGCCCCTGCTGCCCCAGCTTGAAGTTACCATAGTCGGGTCGTCGCTCTGCAGTGCGCTCGGCCAAGAGTTCGTCAACCAGCCTCTTCTACTCAGCAAGCTGCTGGCGTAACACGGCCTTCTCGGGATCTTCGTCTGTCTTCTGTACAGAGGCGGACGGGTCAGAGTGCTTGACAGTTCTGACGTGCTCCTTACCCTTACCGGCATTTCGACTGAGTACCAGTGACTCAGTGGGTACAGAGAGGCCTAGAAGGTTCCTCTGCTGACGGGTAACCCTCCCTGATGGGTCCAGCAGTGGCGGTATGCCCTCGGGGGGTAAGTCTTCATCGAGAAATTAAATCTCGTCTTCCTTGTCCACTACGTCAGCCATGTGGACCGCGACCTCTCTCGAGGGCATGTCCTCAATGTCTCATAACGAATCGGGCTGTAGTCGGATAGGGCTGAAGAGGAGAGCGGCATAGTTTCCCCAGCCACAGACTTGCACATGGGGGGTAGCTTCCCTGATGACTCTGTGGAGTACTTTGAAACTCTGAACACATTTCCGTTGAAGGGTGCTCTGACGGCCTGGTGACTCAGGGTGCTAGGCCACAGGAAGTGCGGCCAAATTGATCAGGCGGCATTGCTCGCTGATTTCTTCAAAGTGCTCTCGACTTCTGGGGTACATCACATGCTCATAACGAAGGCGGAAGTGTGTCGCCCATAAGGTTCGACAAAATCACCCCACTTCTTCTGGGGTAAGGGACTCTGGTGCGCGAAAGTTCGGCGCCGCCGTCGGCTAGAACTTCTCCGGGAAGTGATCCGCTATGAGAATGCTCCAGAAGCTCCTGGGTTCGGACTCGGGGTTTGGCCCTGTATTGCCCCACTCGTCAACCGGGGGCGGCTGAGGGACCGGTAGTGGTACCGAGGCGGACCTCTGGGACAGTATACTTGGCGGCGGAGAATACGGAGAACGAGCTGACTGGCCGCCGAATTTCGGGCCATCCTCTGAAGAGTGATGTGACCTGACCACGATATCACGATACGATGGGCTGATAGCCACAGCTTCAGGCATAGGAGTTGTGGTGGCCGGTGATAGGTCATTTCGTTGCTCTACCGCCGTTGGTCCCCAAAATAGCTCTCTGTGATCTCTGGTATAGGTAGAGGGCTCTTCTGGCGACAACGGTGGTGATTGCACGGTCGGGACCTGCAGAATTTCCATGATTTCTTCCTCCTGTATGTACCTGTGGAGAGAGGTGGGAATCCAGTGGACCTCGTGTTCCGGGAGAACGAGGTTGATGCACCTGGTTCCTGCCCCAGTCCTTGATGCAGAGGAGCGGGGAGAAGGTTTCATCGCTGAGTCGCATTCCGCTTTAGAATCCGAGAAACAAGCCGGTTTGATCTCCACCCGCTCCCCCCCAAGATTCTTCCGGTGGCGGCGACGACCCGCTCTTATACCCCGGGGTGGCTCTTCGGGACAAGGTTGATTCTCAATATGTAGTCTTGGGGCGGCACTGGCGTCGTGGCGGAGAGGGCCCCCACTCGAGGTGGCCGGGGTGTGAGGGGAACCAGGGCAAATGTCAAAGGGTACATGGGGAGGACCTCCATGGATGATGTGGGTGGAGCGAGACTGACCTTCACTCATCAAGTTGTCGGGGCGAGGAGGACCTTCACCAGTTACAGAGAGGACGTAGGAAGGACCCCCACGTTGGAGAAGGACTGGATGGACAGTGCCTTCAGATCGGTGGTTGGGGGCAGGAGGAGGGACTCCATACCCTGTATAGTGGGCACGAGAGAGGTTTTTGCACCGAGCGTCACTACCGCGGAGCGGGTCTTCCTTCAGGATGGGGGTAGCACAAGGCATACCTCCATAACGAGCTTAGAAGCGGGGAAAGCCCATGCTCTGTGGAATGGTGGTATGGAGAGGACCTCCGTATGGAGTGACGTTACCGCAGATTGGTTCACGGCAATCATCGCCCGAGCCTGCGACCCCGAGAGTCAAACCAGCCTGCCCGTGGGGTGGCTGAGGCCTTGATCCCGGTCGGGTGAAGGAGTGCCCCTGCTCAGTGTATATAGGAACTCCATGATGTGCGTCGGCGATGGCTTGGGCCACAGTAGTTGTTGACATCAACGCATCTTGGTGAGCGTCCTCAGCCCGGGCCCGGCGCTAACGTCGGGTCAGACGAGCTGGCGCAGGCGGTGTAGGGGCATGGCCTACCTTCTCTTCCTACGAAGCCGGACGGCGGCGCTGACGCAGCCGAATGGGAGCCCTTGTCTGGAGCCCTTGGATCGGGACTCTGAGCGGGCCGATCCGGACGTCACCCGTCTCATCAACATAAGGCGAGGAGTCATCGAGGCGTTCCGGGGACAGGCTCCCGAAACGATTGAATGTTGGGGTGGGGAGCAGGGGCTCCCTGCGCGACCTGTTAGGGCGGCGTTGACGGCGGGGCCTAGATGCCTCCAGGTCCAAGTGGGCCATATCCCGAGTTGGGATGACCCCTTCCTCCTCGTACCTGCGTACAAGGTTGTTGATCACCCTTCGCTGGATGATCTCTGACAGGGAGAGGGGACGTGGGCGCCCCGTATTCACGGATGTAGAGGCCGTTATGGCAGTAGCGGAGCCATGTGGGGTGGTTGTGCCGGTATTTCCTCTGCCCCTGCGTAGGCGAGCGGGCGGTGATCATGTCTCCATAGCAGCAACTTGGTTCCTGGGAAACGGAGGGATCAACTCATCAGCACTGCGAGAAAAAGGATCGACAACCAGTGCCCCAGTGTCCTTCCATTCTCCACGTCTGTAAGAAGGATCCACGCCAACACGTTTGATAAAACACTATTTTATTGAATATTTTATTGATAATAAATGATATAATTTCCTCACATTGTGTTAAATATGTTTATTTATAAAATATTTGGAATTTGATCATTCATTTGAAAATTTGGTGAAAATTCCAGTTTTACCCTTTTAAAGTGCACTGTGGTATATTATGAATAAATATTTTTATTTCCCAAATTGGAACTTAATATTTTGTTACCGAATGCATCACTAAAGTTTCTACAACTTTCATTCAGGATATTGGAGCTAGATCGTGGGTTTACTTGGAGTAAATGGGTCATGAAGACAAAGCTGGACTGGACTCGCTGGGCTGGATAGTGCTTTTGTATTTGGGACATAACTTTCTTATCTGTGCTTTGATGTGGCCCAAATTTGGAGATCATCTAGAAGACAAAAATTCTCGCAAATAATTATTCTATAAGAGCAGATGGATCGCGCGTTTTGGAGGTCAAACAGGCGGTGCAACTTGGATTAAAATATTTTCCCGAATTTCCACATTCACACTTGAAACCATTTGTAACCCTAGCCCTCCCCAACTCTATTTAAAGGACATTTTCACTCTTTGGGAGGCTGGTTCAGAGCTTGGTCAAGGTGTATCTGAGAGTGCGTTTCCTAGGAACTCCTATAACCCCTTAGAAGAAGTGAGGATTTGTGCAAGGGTCTCTTCCAAGAAGGCTCTCCTCTCCCACCTCCACTTGTGTTTCATTGTTTTCATGCTTGTAACTTGTCATTTTCTTCAATAAATCTTCTTTGTTATTCTTTTAATATCTTCTTTTTTTTTGCTTCTTGGTTCTGGAATCTTAGAGTGGAGACAAGATTGGGTATTTCCCTTTCAATCCGTTGCTTATGCAAAACGTCTCCACAATGAAAATTCCAACCATGGAAGAGTAGTTTCGTTCGTAGTCGATCTAATCCCTACCCCCTTAATTTATTCATTTTGAATCCATGAACATACTGTAATTCATAATTTGTGATCAATTAATTGAGATTTAAGTTGTAAGGAACTCACTCGACTTGCATCTGACCGCGAGGTCGGTCCTGTGTGAATCGAGAGAGACAAACTTCAATTGTAAAATCTAATCAACTTGGGATAGAATTGTAGGGTTCAACTTTCATCCCTAAACTTAATTAATTATCAAATCTAGAGAGGAGGTTATTCCCTAATTGACCATTGATCATAAGTTGGATTTGGACCACAATCAAAGTAGGGTACTGCGATTGGATGTCTCAAAGACAACCTAGTGCTCATTTTTTCAAATACATGTGGTTGTGTCAAATTCCGTAGGGTTAGGGGGTTGATAAGGTTAGGGGTCACATTTTAATGAATTATAATCATATGGGATAATGATTAAAGAATGGTGAAGGGGTAGATTAGATTGGCTACGACTTCTCATAGTAGTGCTTTTAAAGAAACAGTGTTCGTGATTGTCTTTTACTCCTTGATTGCCTTGATTGTTTTGT
Organism: Viscum album; assembly: GCA_963277665.1. NCBI lineage: Eukaryota > Viridiplantae > Streptophyta > Magnoliopsida > Santalales > Viscaceae > Viscum > Viscum album. Next base: position 1,401,348,701 of record OY728157.1, on the reverse strand, counting down.
TTCATGTTCTAAAAGTCTTTCAATCAAACCACCCCCATATTTTATCATTTTGTTTTTTTTTGGTTTCTTTTAGCCTTCTAAGGGTTGTTAAACTAATTACTCCTCAAGAGAACGACCTAGGTCAGCCACTGTGCTGCACTTAGTAAAGAAACAATATCATTTGAAAGTGCCCATGACATCGCTTTTCAAATTTGGTGTCGTTGCTGGGGAGGAAATAGTTTTCTCAATCAATTAGAGGTATTTGTTTTTTATTTCATTCTCTTCTTCCTCTTCTCACTTTCTTCTTTCACCTTTCTCAATGTTGGTTCATTTTTCTCTTCTTCTTCTTAATTTTTTTTAGACCATCAATTGAACTCCGTTCTCATGATATTGTGGTATATTCTTCTTCTTTATTTATCTATTTTTATATGATTTATGACACGGTCCCAACCTGAGGATCTCTTTGATCTAGACCCCGAGATTGAACGCAACCTTAGGGCTCGAATAAGGCAATCTCGATCCACGGAAAGTGTCGACATTTACCCAACAGGAAAACTCCTCCATTTTGGAAGCACTGAAATTGGAAACACATCTAAATCCAAACTAAAACAAGAACCAATGGCTGAGAATAATGGAAATGAACTTAATAGAACCATTCGAGAATTGGCCGCACCAGATATTAACTATCAACCAAATTGCATTGCATACCCAACTCTTGAATCAGACTTTGAACTTAAATCTGGACTAATTCACCTTCTTCCAAAGTTTCATGGATTATCTGGTGAGGACCCAAACAAACATTTAAAGGAATTTAATGTAGTCTGCTCGACTCTTAAACCAAGGAATTTCTCTGAAGATCAAATTAAATTAAGATCATTCTCATTCTCACTTGACGGAGCTGCAAAGGATTGGATGTACTATTTACAACCTGAAGACGTAACACGTTGGAACGATTTGAAACGTCTTTTCTTGCAGAGGTTCTTTCCAGCATCAAGGACTACATCCATTCGAAAGGAGATATCAGGGATCAATAAGGCACAAGGGGAGTTGATGTATGAGTATTGGGAGCGCTTCAAGAAGTTATGTGCAAGCTGCCCACATCACCAAATCAGTGAACAACTACTTATCCAGTACTTCTACGAAGGCCTCACACCTATGGAGAGGAGCATGGTGGATGTCGCAGCTAGAGGAGCATTGGTGGACAACACACCAGCAGTCGCACGTTCATTGATTGACAATATGGCCCAAAACTCTCAACAATTTGGAGATAGAGGTACACCACATGTCAGGGGAGTACATCAGGTAAGTCCTTCTTCTCTTGAAAATCATTTGATTAATACCAAGTTGGAAGAATTGACCACTATGGTGAGGCAGATTGCATTGGATCAAAAGACATCCCAACCCACTTCTTCAAGGACATGTGGCATTTGCACCGAGACAAGCCACCCAACTGATTGTTGCCCCCAATTACAAGAGTCAGAGGATTGTGCTGCCATATTTCCTGGGAGACCATATCAGCAACAATAACAACCACAGAAGAAGTATGATTCCTTTGCACCAACATTTAACCAAGGATGGAGAGATCAATCAGATATGAGGTTTGGCTCTGGACATCAACAAAGGCCCCCCTTTCAACAAAACTTCCAGCAACCTCCACCTTACCAACAAGGTTTCCAACAACCCCAAAGGAGATTTGAGGCCCAAGCATCAATAAGTCAGCAACATGGGAGTTCTCAACCAAAGGTAGATTCTAATACTGATGATCTTTTGAAACAAATTGTTCTTAATCAACAGAATGAGCTGAAGAGTCAAGGTTCTGAGTTGAGGGAGTTGAAGACACAAATGAGCCAGATTGCCACCGCCCTCCACGAACTGGTAAGTAAGAACTCTGGAGCCCTTCCTTCCCAACCCACTCCAAATCCAAAGGGGAATGTCAGTGCCATCACATTGAGAAGTGGGAAGCAAATGAACGATACATCTGTACCTACCATTCCACCGGGATTCACCTCAACTTCGGAGCAACCGTATTCCAAACCAACTGATGAGAAATCCAAGGAGAAAGATAAAGGTAAGAAAAAGATTGATGATGTTCCTCCTAAACCCCTTCCTTTTCCCAACAGGGTTGTTCAAACCAAGAAGATGGCTGAAGAAGCAATGCAAAAGGAGGTTTTGGATACATTCAAGCATGTCGAGATCAACATCCCTCTACTTGAAGCCATCAAGCAAATACCAAGGTATGCGAAATTCTTAAAAGAACTATGTACAAATAGAAGAGGGCTAAAGGGAAATGAGCGGATCAACCTTGGAAGGAACGTATCTGCACTCATCACACCAACCATGTCAATGCCAACAAAGTGCAAGGATCCTGGGACATTCACCATACCATGCACCATAGGGGAGTTACACTTTTCTGATGCTTTATGTGATTTAGGAGCTTCAATAAATGTGATGCCTCACTCCGTATTCTCTTTTTTATAGTCTGGTGAATTGAAGCCGACAAGAGTAGTGGTGCAATTGGTGAATAGAGCTATAGCATATCCAGTGGGAGTCCTTGAGGATGTGCTTGTTCGGGTAAGAGACATGATCTTTCCAGCAGACTTCTATGTGCTCAGAATGGAGGATGATCAAGTAAGTTCTCGTGCTCCTATCATCTTAGGCAGGCCCTTCCTCAAAACTGCAAAAACTATCATAAATGTACATGAGGGTACACTTTCCATGGAGTTTGGGGATGAAGTTATAGTCTTTAATGTTATGGAATCCATGAAGTATCCCTCAGAGGACCATTCTTCTTTTTTCATCTCCCATTTTGAGCCACCAAATAAAACCCCAATGGAATTTGATTGTCATATTCTTAGAAAGATTATGAGTATTGTTTCTCATTTGATGTCTAAGAGTACTTCCACACCTGTTTTTGATGGACAAATCTCTCTTGGATTTGATTTTGATGTGGATGAATATTATGATTTTGATCATGTGAACTCTGATTATGACATGTCTATTGAGTATGCTGATGGATTTGATGCAATATTCTCTGATTTTGATGATGCGTATTCTGATACTGATGTTCATTGTGCAGATATATCTTTTGCATCAATTTCTCCATCCATACGTCACCCCCTACATTGGAACTCAAGTCATTTCCCCCAAATCTTAAATATGCATATTTGATGAGTGGTGAGAGATTACCTGTTATCATTGCTAATGATCTCCCTTTTGAACATGAAGAAAAAATTTTGAATCTTTTAAAGGAGAACATTAGGGCAATTGGGTGGACATTGTCTGACATATCAAGTATTAGCCCCTCCATTTGTATGCATAGGATTCTCCTGGAGGATGGGGCTAAACCGATTAGGAAGCCACAAAGGAGACTTAATCCAACACTTTTAGAGGTTGTTAAGAAATAAGTTGAAAATTTACTTGAGGCGGGTATCATTTACCCTATTTCTGACTCACAGTGGGTTAGCCCAGTCCAAGTTGTACCAAAGAAAACCGGTTTCACTATTATAAAAAATGAAAATGATGAGTTAGTTCCTATGAGAGTACAAAACAGTTGGAGAGTGTGTATTGATTATAGGAAACTAAATCAAACCACTCGTAAGGACCATTTCCCCCTCCCATTCATTGACCATATGCTTGAGAGACTTGCAGGTAGGACACATTATTGCTTCTTGGATGGTTTCTCGGGTTATTTTCAGGTTCCCATTGCAGCAGAGGACCAGGAGAAGACGCCTTTCACATGCCCCTTTGGTACATTTGCCTACTGGAGGATGCCATTTGGACTTTGCAATGCCCCGGGTACCTTCCAGAGATGCATGGTGAGTATTTTTTTCAGATTTTATTGAGACCCACATGGAGGTATTTATGGATGATTTTACAGTGTATGGTTCCTCATTTGATGAATGTCTATGTAGTTTGGAAAAGGTTTTGAATCGTTGTATTGAGAAGAATCTGGTCTTGAACTTTGAAAAGTGTCATTTCATGGTAGATCATGGCATTGTCTTAGGTCATGTAGTGTCAAAGCATGGCATTGAAGTTGATAGATTTAAGGTAGACATCATTTCATCCTTTCCATATCCTACATGTGTGCGTGATGTTCGATCTTTCCTAGGGCATGCAGGATTTTATCGGCGCTTCATCAAAGACTTTAGTAAGATTGCTCTTCCTATGTCACGATTACTTCAAAAGGATTCTGATTTTGTGTTTGATGATTCTTGCAGGACGTCCTTTGATTAGTTAAAGAAGTGTCTGACCACTCCGCCTATCATACAGCCCCCACGGTGGGAGATTCCTTTCGAGCTTATGTGTGATGCATCCAACTTCGCGGTTGGAGATGTCTTATCTCAAAAGGTGGAGGGACGTTCACATGTGATTTTCTATGCATCGAGGACACTAGATTCAGCCCAATCCAATTACACCACAACGGAAAAGGGGTTTCTTGTTGTTATATTTGCTTTAGATAAATTCCGTTCATATTTATTGGGATCTAAAGTAGTTGTCTTTTCTGACCATGCAGCTTTGAGGTACCTCCTGAAGAATCCAGATGCAAAGCCTAGACTTATCCGATGGATGCTCCTAATTCAAGAATTTGATATTGAGATAAAGGACAAGAAGGGGTCAGAAAACATGGTGGCAGACCACATGAGTAGGCTTACTCACACACTAGAGGATGACACCTTGGACCAGGTACCACTTCGGGACACTTTCCCTGATGAGCATCTTTATTCCATCTCAGGTATACATCCTTGGTATGCTGATTTAGTAAACTACATTGTTTCATCCGAAATACCTGCAAATTTAAAGAAACATCAAGTCCAAAAATTGAAAAGTGGGTCTAGGTTTTATGTTTGGGATGATCCTTACCTCTGGCGCATGTGCAGTGACCAAGTAATTAGGAGGTGTGTTCCTGATCATGAGTTTGAGTCTGTCCTACATTTCTGTCATACACTTGCCTGTGGTAGACACTTTGGACCCCAACGGACAGCTAGGAAAGTCTTAGACTCTAGATTTTATTGGCCTAGTTTATTCCATGATGCCCATGTGTTTTGTAAGTCATGCTCTCGTTGCCAACACACTGGGAACATTTCTAGGATACATGAGATGCTCCAACAACCCATACTATTCTGTGAGATTTTTGATGTATGGGGCATTGATTTTATGGGTCCTTTTCCTAATTTATTTAGATTTTTGTATATTTTGGTTGCTGTTGATTATGTGAGTAAATGGGTGGAGGCCAAGGCCACCAGGACTGACGATTCTCATGTTGTAGTGGATTTTGTCAAGGCTCAAATTTTCTGCAGGTTTGGAGTACCAAAGGTCATCATCAGTGACCAAAGGACACACTTTTGCAATGGGAATTTTGCTTCCCTCCTTCGAAAGTATGGGGTGACACACAAAACATCAACACCATACCACCCCCAAACAAATGGCCAGGCTGAGGTTTCAAATCGTGAGTTGAAACAAATATTGGAGAAAACCGTGCAGCCAAATAGGAAGGATTGGAGCAAGCGCTTGGATGATGCATTGTGGGATTATAGGACAACATACAAGACACCCATTGGTATTTCCCCATTTAGGATTGTTTTTGGGAAAGCATGTCATCTCCCAGTGGAAGTCGAGCATCGGGCATACTAGGCTATAAAGAAATGCAACATGGATTTGGCCCAAGCTGGAATTCAAAGAAATTTGCAAATTCAAGAGCTTGAGGAGATTCGACTGTCATCATATGAGAACTCAAGGCTCTACAAGGAAAGATCAAAAGCATCTCATGACAAAATGATCCAACAAAGGGAGTTTAATGTTGGAGAGAAAGTCCTTCTCTACAGTTCACGACTGAAGCTGATGCCTGGTAAGTTGCGTTCCAGATGGTTAGGTCCTTATATTGTATCTAATGTTTTTCCTTATGGTGCAATGGAGAACACACAAGAGGACACTCGAAGGAGCTTTACAATCAATGGGCAACGTTTGAAGAGATACATTGAGGGACTTCCTACTGATGTAGTGGATTTTATCACACTGCATGACCCCATCATCACTTGAGCACATCAGGCTGTTCCTAACCCTTTCACTTTTATATTATTTGTCCTATTTAAAAATTCTGAATTTCATGTGCATATATCATCTCATAGGTTCACATCAAGGACAATGCAATATTTTAAGTGTGGGGGAGGGAACCTTTTAGTTTAGTAATTTCAATTGCTTTCTTGTTCAAAAAAAACAACAATTTTTTTTTGTGTTTTTCAAATTTTGTATGTTTATTTTACAATTTTCTGTGTGTTTTTGAAACTTTTGAGCTGAAATGATTCTCATCTCCATTTTTAAATCCATATCAATAAGCGAAACAATTTACCCCTTGAAACTAAGCTTAAATGAATGCTGAAATGACTTTGTTTCAAGTTCAAATATTTAGTAATTTCATGGAAAGTACACCGAATTTTGAATCTCATGCCACATCTCACTGTCTTTATATTTGAAATCACTTTCCTATGAGGCTTCTGAACCATTATTTTCAAATTCTTTACATTCACCTCACTTCTTGAGAGAACCAAACCATGCTTGATTTAACCAGAATTTGATCTATTCCTGTCAAAACTTGAGGGTTTGAGGTACTTATGTTTAAATGATTGAGGCATTTGTTTGGTATTAAAGCCCCTATTTCAAAGAATCCTTCTTTTTATGGACTACCTTGAATATTTAATCCTTGTAGCCCTTAGAATCCATGAACAACCTATTAGGTTAGCCACATTACAAGCCAATTTTCCCTATCCAACCAACTCTTGAAGTGAAATTTCATAATCTAGTTGAGCTTAAGTGTGGGGGAATCTATCTTGTGTTGTGCCACCACATTTTGTGATACTTTGGGTGGAAAATTAAATTCTGAAGAGATGTGTTTTCTACTGAATAAAACCATTATATTGAAAATTGTGCCCATCTGGAGCTTTCATGACAAGTGAAGCTGTGCCTTTTCTGGAGCTTCTAATTGAGGTGGAAAGTTGTGCCCATCTAGAGCTTTCAAGAAAATCATGTTTGAGAAGATTGAAATTTTTGATGTTGAAATGATGAATGGTGTAAGCTTTTCATGACTTTTCATGATTATGGAGCTGAATTGATACTATGGGGATTGAGGAGAAGACCATATTTAAGTGAAAATTAGATTAATGCAATTTTGCTTCAAAAGAGTCAAGCCCTCCTCATTCAGCCTTAGAGTTTTTCACATCTTAATCCTACCAACCGAAAGCCACAGAACAACCCTGAAAAGTCCTCATGATAAACATATGTCCTTGACTCACATCGGGTAGCGATGTAGGAATCTATCAAGCCTATGGTGACCCTTATATGAGTTTGGATGAGAAAGACATTGCAAAAAAATTGATATTTGAGTGATGAGAGAAAATTCAAGCGAGGTAAGTGTTTTGTGCATGGGAGGATAAATGAAGTGGAAATATATTGAATGATATAAATGGAGAACTTGAAATAATGTTTTTTATGAGGCATGATATCTTTTTATTCTTGGTGGGAAATTGATTGATCTCAAGGATATGTGTTTTAAAATTGGTTTTGATTTGATATTGATGTTTACTTGACATGAGGTTTTTCCCATGAGTGCAAAAGGGTAAGTGTGGGGGAGTTGATAAAACACTATTTTATTGAATATTTTATTGATAATAAATGATATAATTTCCTCACATTGTGTTAAATATGTTTATTTATAAAATATTTTGGATTTGATCATTCATTTGAAAATTTGGTGAAAATTTCAGTTTTACCCTTTTAAAGTGCAATGTGGTATATTATGAATAAATATTTTTATTGCCCGAATTGGAACTTAATATTTTGTGACCGAATGCCTCACTAAATTTTCTACAACTTTCATTCAGGCCATTGAAGATAGATCGTGGGTTTACTTGGAGTAAATGGGCCATGAAGACAAAGCTGGACTGGACTCGCTGGGCTGGATAGTGCTTCTGTATTTGGGCCATAACTTTCTTATCCGTGCTTTTATGTGGCCCAAATTTGTAGAGCATCTAGAAGACAAAAATTCGCGCAAATCATTCTTCTGGAAGAGCAGCTGGATCGTGCGTTTTGGAGGTCAAATAGGTGGTGCAACTTGGATTAAAATATTTTCCCGAATTTCCACATTCACACTTGAAACCATTTGTAACCCTAGCCCTCCCCAACTCTATTTAAAGGACATTTTAACTCTTTGGGAGGATGTTTCGGAGCTTGGGAAAGGTTTATCCGAGAGTGTGTTTCCTAGGAACTCCTCTAACCCCTTGGAAGAAGTGAGGCTTTGTGCAAGGATCTCTTCCAAGAAGGCTCTCCTCTCCCACCTCCACTTGTGTTTCATTGTTTTCATGCTTGTAACTTGTCCCTTTCTTCAATAAATCTTCTTTGTTATTATTTTACTATATTCTTTTTTTTTTGCTTCTTGGTTCTGGAATCTTACAGTGGAGACAAGATTGGGTATTTCCCTTTCAATCTGTTGCTTATGCAAAACGTCTCCACAATGAAAATTCCAACCATGGAAGAGTAGTTTCGTTCGTAGTCGATCTAATCCCTACCCCCTTCATTTATTCATTTTGAATCCATGAACATACTGTAATTCATAATTTGTGATCAATTAATTGAGATTTAAGTTGTAAGAAACTCACTCGACTTGCATCTGACCGCGAGGTCGGTCCTGTGTGAATCGAGAGAGACAAACTTCAATTGTAAAATCTAATCAAATTGGGATAGAATTGTAGGGTTCAACTCTCATCCCTAAACTTAATTAATTCTCAACTCTAGAGAGGAGGTTCTGCCCTAATTTACCATTGATCATAAGTTGGATTTGGACCACAATCAAAGTAGGGTACTGTGATTGGATGTCTCAAAGACAACCTAGTGCTCATTTCTTCAAATACATGTGGTTGTGTCAAATTCCGTAGGGTTCGGGGGTTGACAAGGTTAGGGGGTCACATTTTAATGAATTATAATCATATGGGATAATGATTAAAGAATGGTGAAGGGGTAGATTAGATTGGCTATGACTTCTCATAGTAGTGCTTTTAAAGAAACAGTGTTCGTGATTGTCTTTTACTCCTTGATTGCCTTGATTGTTTTGTTTCATGTTCTAAAAGTCTTTCAATCAAACCACCCCCATCTTTTATCATTTTGTTTCTTTTTTTTGGTTTGTTCAAGCCTTCTAAGGGTTGTTAAACTAATTCCTCCTCAAGAGAACGACTTAGGTCAGCCACTGTGCTGCACTTAGTAAAGAAACAATATCATTTGAAAGCGCCCACGACATCACTTTTCAACGTTGCAGAACGGAGTGCCCCACATTCTACTGTCCCAACTTCCGGTGAGTTTCACGCCAGGCCTGCCATTTGCTTGGCGGGACCCGGCGCCAAATATCTGGATCCGGTGACACGTCAATCTACTGGTGTCTCAAACGCTACTAATCTCTACTTTGAGGAGAAGAGATTCACGTCGGGTTCACCATTTCTGTTTTCGACGCTTTTGCAGGGGGGCACGCGCACATCCGTCTGTGGAGGAGGACGCACTGCGCTGTGTGTTTCCCCGCATTCCCGCTTTCCAAAGGCGGGAAAAATTCGCTCCTTATTCAGGGACGTCTGCACCTTGATCGAAACGGGATGATGGGATGTCGGTTCTTCCTTCCGTGGATTCCTCCTCGGAACTCATCACCTAGTCCGGGTATCCCTTATAGATTTAATACGTTGTTCGTGAAACTCTTCTCAGTGCCATGTTTTCATGGATGCCGGTTAATTACACTGCTTCTTTCGGGACATTCCAAAGGGTCCGGTCAGGACAACAACCTTCAGTCGGGGGAGTAGTCACGTCGAGGCATCAGTAGCGTGTCTGGATGCTGGGGGACTGGTATGTCTGTCTTTTATCCCTTGTCATAGGGCTTCTCGAGGGCGTGGAGGCCCAAGGCATCCCACATCGGGCGCGGGGAATTATATGCCATAGACATATATCTGAGGTTTTCCTCAGCTTCCTGTGTTTAACACAGGGTATGTCGCAGGTTTAACGTCCAGCGGAGACGGATCAGCCCGATCAGAGCATTAGCTAGAATGGATCAGATTGAGGGATTTCCCTTGAAGGGGTGCCGATATCGGGACCAGCCCATGGGCAACTGTGAAGAGGAGCGGAATGGTATGATCTTGCTGGGACATGGAAGTCCGGGTGAGAATCAGGATGGGTGATGGAGAGTTGAATGAAATGGAGGGGGGATGAAATGGGACCATCGCAGGGGCGACAGTGGAGTTGGGCTTGAGCCTCGAAGAGACCTCCTACGTATCTCCGTGACAGGAAATCAAAGTCCGCGTAGTTCGGGATGGTGCCGGTGAGCCGACGTGAAGGTGGACCTTGGCCCGATGGGCATCGTCAGCGAACCGATGTGAAGGTGGACCTTGGTCCGATGGATGTCGTTAGCGAACCAACGTGAAGGTGGACCTTGGTCCGAAGGGTATTGCCAGCGAACCGATGTGAAGGGGGTCGGAGTGACCAACAGGTGGTGGGCTTGAACCTCTGGGAGGATTCCTACGTACCATGCCTTGACATGGATCAAAGACCACGTAGTTCAGGTTGGACGCCGGAAGGCCGGCGTGAGTGAGGACCTTGGTCTGATGGTGTGGGGCTTACACACTAGGCTTCCCAGGTGCTGGTGACCTGTCGTGAAGAAGTTCGGAGTGACCAACAAAAAAGGTGGTGGGATTAAACCTCTAGGAGGTTTCCTACGTACCATGCCTTGACATGGATCAAAGACCTCGTAGTTCAAAGGGGGCTTCATCGGCGAACCGACATGGAGGTGGACCTTGGTCCGATGGGCGGTGGGCTTGAACCTCAGGGAGGTTTCCTACGTATCATGCCTTGACATGGATCAAAGTCTACGTAGTTCAAAGGGGTTTCGTCGGCGAACCGATGTGAAGGTGAACCTGGGGGTCCACTTGTGGTGGGTGTCGGCGAACCGACGTGAATAAGGGACCTTGGTCCGATGGGAGATGGGCTTGAACCTCGTGAGGCCTCCTAAGTACCATGCCTTGACATGGATCAAAGTCCACGTAGTTCAAAGGGGTTGGTCACAACGGCTTGCCGTCGGACTGGAATGCAGTTTAACGTCATGCGGGACGAGGATGGACTCGACGTGAATAAATGATGGGTGGGCTTGAACCTCAGGGAGGATTCCTACGTATCATGCCTTGACATGAATCAAAGACCTCATAGTTCAAATGATGGAAGTCGTCAGCGAACCGACGTGAAGGTGGACCTTGGTCCAAAGAGAGATGGGCTTGAACTTCGGGGAGACTTCCTACGTACCATACCTTAACATGGATCAAAGACCTCGTAGTTCAGGATAGGTGTGCAGTTTAATGTCATGCGAGACAAGGTCATACAGTTTAACGTCGTGCTGGACGAGGCATTGTCATGGCCAATGCCAACTCTAAGCCCACGTGAGTCATTCTCGGTGTGAGAAACAAGAGGCAGCAAGGACCCGACGATCACGCCGCGAAGGGTGCGTCTGTGAGAAGCGAAGAGGGGCTTACACGGTAGGCGGCCCATGGTGCTGGGACTTACTCCAGGATGGAGGCCAGAAGTGCGGAAAAGCGCAGCGAAAGAGGGATTTGGGACCAATGATAGGAGGTGCCTCATTTCCTATCGCGCCCTCCACTGACCTTGGTAGTGGGGAAGTACGGAGATGCAGGGGTGCAGCCTTCCGCAAGAGGGACTAGGGGCTTACACCAAGGTGGTTGCCCTTCTCCCATGGACATACGCTACTCCGAGAAGGAGGATATCATCCCTTGTGGAGGGGGTGACCCCGTCTCTGTGGAGACAGGTGGCGTAAAAAATGTCCGAGCTGGGGGGACCCTACGTGCGAAGCACGAGGCCGGATCACAGTTTAACGTCATGTGTTGAGGACATGGTGCTTGGCAGTTTAACGTCCTGCAGCTCGGATGAGGTGGGTTTACTCCACACCCCTAGGACTTACATAACTGGTACCCTTTGCTCCTTGGGGGAGGGAAAGTACCAGTAAGGTCGTGGTCAAGGGGGGCGTAGAGCGAACCATCGAGGGGTCCACGTTAGCGTGACTATGCGAAGAAGCAATAGTCGTTAGCGTGCCTATGCGAATAAGCATTAGGCGATGCAACGCTACGAGTGGTGTTGTCCGTGGGACTTTGAAATTACAGCGTGCAAACCTGGAGGGTCGCACGGGGAGAGGAAGTGCCAAGCAGAGGAGTGTGTTTCGCGAAGTGGGGTGTCTTGGCCTTAGCATAGGGCAAAGGTGTGAGTAGAGGGTGCTTCGTGAAGTGGAATAGGATTCGCGGAGCACTGCCTCGCGAAGAGAAGGTGCCTCGCGAAGCAAGGTACTGCGAAGCGGTGTGCTTCGCAATGTGTAGCGATCCTGCCTTAGCATGGGGATCACTAGTACATGATGGGTGTTTCGCGAAGCATAAACGCTCCGCAGCTGCCCGGGTTCCCTTGGGAATCCCCCTCCTTCGCGAATGCCCTTGAGCTTCGCGAAGGGCATCCCTCTCGGAAGAGGGGCTCAAAACGAGACAAAGCGAAGGCGTCACACGAAGTAGAAGTACCTCGCGGAGCTCATGATTCCCGGGGCGAAAGGTGTTTCGCGATTCGGGAGAGGAGAAGCCGAAAGGTCGGATTGTCCGTCCTCTTGGACTCAGAGGGAGCCCGGTATTTATAGGCAAGGGGCGCCGCGAAGCAGAACCCCCGCGCCGCCTCCGGCGCTTCGCGGCGCGCTCGCGAACGTCAGGCCGTTCGCGGAGAGGTACCGCCTCCGGTGCTTCGCGGGCCGCGATGCTTGGGGGTGCTTCGCGTCGGGGCTTTGCCAGGCAGCGTGCAAGGCTTCTTTTTCGTCCCTTCCTTTCGTGCAATGTTTTGGCGCCAACAACACCCCTTCCGCCTCACGACAAGAAAGAACTGCATACAGAGGGGATTCCATCTACTGGAGGCACAATAGACATGTGTCATCCTCTGCCAAATGTCGCCGCACAAAAAAGTCACGGGTTGGGAGAATCCCATAGCAGACCTGCCACCAAAAAAAATTCACCTTAGGGGGAGCATAGAGCGACCAAATGCTCTTCCATCGATTATCAGGAAAGGCCTGAGCCGCGTCTTGGACCCGCAATTTGTAACCCGAGCAGACAGAATATTGCCATGAGATTCCTCAGTCCAGTAAAGTTGGCCAATGCTCATCCCTGGTGTGAGAGGAATACTCAGGATGAGTTGACGATCAACCTCATTAAACCAGCTGAGAAGCTTCCCCCGATCCCAGTCTTCGAGCGAGTCATTGATCAAATCCCGTACCCTTGCATCTTCAAACCCAGGAACAACACACGAGAAGACCTTATGGTTGACACCATTGGGAAGCCAATAATCCTTCCAAACATGAACATTATTCCTATCAGCGATTCTCCAGACGCATCTAGTGTCAAGAAGAGATTTTACGCTCCATATGCTTCTCCACATAAAACTCGGTCGTGACCCCAGCTGGGCATGCAAGAAGTCAGAATGAGGGAAATATTTTACACGCAGAACCTTTGAGAACAAGGCATGTGGATGAGAGAGGATGCACCATCCTTGCTTCGCAAGAAGAGCCTCATTAAACCATTTGAGATTCCTAAAACCAAGCCCCTCATGAAATTCTGAAACGCACAGCTTCTTCCAAGACATCCAGTGTGAGTTATGTTTTCCCTCATGAGAGCCTCACAAAAAATTGGCCAACCAGGAGTGGATCTGATCGATGAGAGTTTTCGAGAATTTAAACAGCGACATACCATAAGAAGGGATTGCTTGAGCTACTGACTTCACAAAAATTTCCTTTCCCGTCTTGAAAATCTTTTTACTAGATCAAAGGTAAATCAGATTATCCACCTTGTCCACAATCGAGGTAAACACTTGTTGCTTTGACTTCCCAACAATGGTTGGGAGTCTAAGGTACTTAGAATGCTTATCTGTCTTGGAAATCTTCATTTTAACATGTTTTGTAATTTTTTTTTTTTGAAAAACCAGTTCCAAGATCCATGTCCGCCTCAAAAATATTAAAGGTGACATTCATCTAAAGCCGGACTGTCAGGTTATACCTGCTTACACTCTCGACCTGGGAGGATAACAAAAATTTAAGCCGAAGTCTCCCGATACACGTATCACCACTGCAACGCGCCTCACCATCCATGCGGCTAGTCTCTGGCCCGGTTTCAGGCGTGAACTGGAAGCACAAAATTCACCTTTCCTTCGCCCCCTCCCTCGCTCGATCCACCGCTGCCTGCCCCTCTCTTTCTCCTCGGCCGGACGGCCTCCTCGTCGACGACGCAGCCTCATATATTTTGCGGCGATCTCATCTTCCCCTTCCGCTGCAGGCGATCACGGTTCGTGGAGGCGAACTCCAAGCCTCACCTCCATGCACGACGCACCGAAGGGGAAGTTTGCCGCGCCACCCGTCCCTCTATTTCCTTCAAATCCGCGCCCCAAACAGCCTTCTATGAGGTATATCCATCCCTTCTCATCACCTAACTGGTTGATAGTGTATACTGTGAGTTGGCTCGATGACTCATTTAGGCTTTCCATGTATCCGGAATTGATTTTAAGTTTTAGTGTGATTTATGATATTGATTAAATTTTCATCATCTAGGAGGTGTAAAATTTTAATTTGAAATCCAATCTTAGGTCGATGGCAAAACGAATTAGGCTGAGGTTTTTGTGAGATTACTAGGTTAATTATCAATAGGCTTTACTAGTAAACCAAATAGTAGAAAGTGCACACTTGATGTTTTTTGTGAACTGTGATACTTTCATTTCGCTGCGATGTCGAGAAACGCCACTTTCAAAATTTTATCCAAATGCTCGTGAATAAAATATAAAATATATGATTTTGGTGCATTGTTTTTTTCCTTTTCTGTTTGCATCAGCATATCAATTGGAAATGAAAATAAACCCCTGCCATGTCAAGCCTAAAACCATGCATATGATGGTATTGACATGTACGAGATTCATATTATTCAATCATTTATTCATACATGTGTTGTTATCTGAGATCATTTTATTGTACAAGGAAATTAGTTTTTGTGATCTTAATCAAATGAATTAATTGAGTATATTTTGAACACTTATTGGCATCTTCATGTGCATATATGCTAATAATATTTGATCACATTTATATCTAAAATTTTATTTTCTTATTTCACCTCCTACTCATTGAAAACTTGCTTATTTCATTCTAATTCATCTTATATAATTCAACAACATTATTGTTGTTGTTGCTCAAATTTATTCCCCCCCCTTATTTTTTATTATTTTAGTTTTAAGTTCCCAATTGCCACCTTCCACTTATCTGCCCATGTATAATTTATGCACTCGGTTCTCTTACTTCCCAATCATCATCTGTCCATTTTCATTTTTCATCTTTTTCTCATCTTTTTCTCATCTTTATCAAAATGGAAGATATTATAATCTTTTTTTATTTCTTTGTTATTGGCAATGTGCACCATATCTAAGAGTCTAACGATAATGACAACATTGAAAGAGTTATAGAACAAGACTTAGTTATTTTGGAAGAAAAATATAGCAAATGGTTGGTCTGATAAGGGCGAATACAATGTAGGCAAAGATTTATTTTGATTGGATCTAACATGCCCATCCATTTTTGTGAGCCCTTTTCAACCCAGTCGATCAATTCTGTCTTATGTGAGTCATGGAAATTATTAATATTGTGGTTTCATAAAAGGTAAGTGATTAATTCTCATTTTATTTTGTGTTTGATTAGCCTCAATTCTTAGTTGTTAGGTTTGATTTTGATTTTATCTTCATTAGTTGAGAAGGAATTGACGATTGATTGTGGCACCTTGGACCTGGTATGTAAGTTTCCTTTGAGTTTTGGTGGCTTTTTGGATTGAAAATTTCAAATTTTCAGAAGACTGAGAAGAGTGCACGGTTAGGCGATCCAATAGTGCGACCAAATTGTGCATCCTGAGTTTTTGGATAGGGCTTCTTTCATGGGTAGGTGCATGGTCCCCTAGACCTTGCGACCCAACCGTGCAACCGACCAACAACTTCACAATTCAACTTTTAAAATCCTGATTAGCCTCCCTTGATCCTCATTAGCACCTTAATACAGACTTAGACGAACCTAGGGCTTCTCGTTAGTGATTTTGGGGCTTCTTCATGGCATAACACATGATTATCTCTATGATCGAGTATATCAACAACGGATTGAAGTTAATAAATCTAGAGCTCATTGGTTTTAGCCCCCCCTCTCTTTAGATAGATCTATTATGGCATACTAGATATAGAGTGATGGAATTGTAGATTTCGAATCATGAATGGAAGAATCATGATCTTGTGTTTTGTTACCAGGTTTTGGCGGATTGGATCGTGGACGTTGACACTAGATTAGGGTTTTGTGTCGTCTCAGGTAGGTGACTCCTATTCATTCCTCGGTGGATTATGATTCTTGATTGTGTGATTGATTTGTTTTTCAACTGTTTGATTGACATGGATTTTTATCAAATATTTTTGAGAAATTGATTTGATAAAAATTGGGAATTTCTGGATTTATAAAGCTTGGATTTTGGGATTTTGACGAAAACCATGGGATTTAGTTTAAACTTGGTATTTTGTGAAAAATAGTGCTTTTATATCTTAAATTAGTTTCAGATTTAGGATAACAAGTTTTATGGAATTGTTTTGGGAAACCGTTTTCAAGAATAAAAGTGGTTTTGCTAAAACTTGTATATGAACAACGATCGGGAAGTGTTAGGAACAAATAGGAGGGCTGGGTAATGATTAACAGTATCAACATTTGATTTGGACAAGAATTTCCATTGTATGTGATACGAATGGGTGGGGGGACCGTTTTGGGAAAACACTCTAATGGGCGACGATCCATGACGAGTGAATGTCATGATCATAGTGTTAGGTCTCACACAGAGTGATGACAAGATGCAAGAGTGAGGGTGAATTGTCACCCTTAGAACAGAGTAACAAAACAAGTTTTGCAAAATATGATGGAAACATGTTAAACAATTCGGCACAACAGGATTAGTGCATTGGGTGCATGCAGAGCTATTAATGGCGTGCGCCATGACC
Source organism: Viscum album (assembly GCA_963277665.1). Lineage (NCBI taxonomy): Eukaryota > Viridiplantae > Streptophyta > Magnoliopsida > Santalales > Viscaceae > Viscum > Viscum album. The sequence goes on along the minus strand of OY728157.1, from coordinate 1,401,331,622 downwards.
AGCGCCAGGCACCGTAGCGCCACGTAATGGCTGCGCGATGGTGCATTTGGGAGCGCATTGTGGCGCGCGTGATGCTGCGCTATGGCGCACAGTGGTGTTGCACGCGCCATTGCGCCATCCTGTTTTTTTTTTGCATCCATTTTAAATAGTTACTCATACCTCCGATTATAATACTTGTTTTGAAGTCAAACTGCACCCTCCCGCGATCACAATGACCCAACAACTTCTTCCATTGCGACCCAACAACTACTCAACTACTTCGAGCACGACGACCCAGCCGAACTCCATCGAGCGTCGCGACCCAGCCACTTCGAGTCGTCCAGGGCAGGCGCTCCCTGTTGTGCAAACCAATTCTATTTATTTGTTTATTTCCTATTTTTAATTAAATTTTATATTGCTGCTACTTTCCCCTTCTATTTCTTATTTTCCTGTCGTGTTTTTAATTTAATTTTGTTATGCTGTATATTTATTTTAATTATCTAAATGTCAGGTTTATATATATTTTTATTCTATTTTACTTTGGTTTTTTTGGAAATTATTTTGGATAGGTGATTGTATATATTGTTATTGATTGTGTTTTTTTTTGAGATTTATGGTTTTGAATATTTAATTGTTTGTTTTATATATTTTAGGAATTGTGATTTATTTCAAAATGTTTAAGTCAAGGCATGAAATATGAATTATTGACGTAAATATTTTATATTTATGTATATGTTGTCTTATTATTTGTTATTGTTGATATATGCATATATGTCTTTTGTGTGCCGCAAGTTAATGCCACGTGCTGTGCGCTTTTGCACCAGATACTCCTGTTACTTCTGTGCGCCATGTGCCATAAATAACTATGGGTGTATGAAGTATGCCCTTCACACCCTCAACCCGAGAGTATGGCTATTCACTAGACCTCACTTTTGAAGAGAGTGATAACTCTTTACAACCCGCCTTTTACACCTCGATGACACTACCTACTCCCTTTAAGTTGAAGGCATGACCCACCCTACCTTTCGTATGAAGAGGTACAACTCACCTTGCTTTTTACCGGGAATAGGCGCAACCTGTGTTTGCCACCACTATATGCAACACATCACACAACCACCACACAAGCCACACAACATTCCACTTTCCGCTTACAGGTTTCGCCACTTTTATTCATTAAGCCATTTACCACACATCAATTTCCATCTCATTGCATTCAATTACCCATTCATTTATTCATTTCATTCAGCATCGTAATTTATCCCACTGCTACCCGGACAACTAACACAACCACACTACACAATCACGACAACACACATCAACTGTCACAACACCACACATCCTCCACCGCACAACCACAACCGCCACGCATCACAACCGCCACGCATCACAACCGCCACGCATCACAACCGCCACGCATCACAACCGCCACGCATCACAACCGCCACGCATCACAACCGCCACGCATCACAACCGCCACGCATCACAACCGCCACGCATCACAACCGCTGCGCCACAACACACAACTGCCCGCTTTGTATCCATGTTAACCAACCATCACATCACTGCCCCACACATCGCATAGCCCATCCGGTCACATTTATCATCGCATAATGGCCCAAACCACGCAGGGCAACACAACAAGCACAAACACACATCACAACACACATTTCGACTTCCATTTATTCAGGGGCTTTATCACATTACTTCTTTTTATATTAGCATGAGTATTATCACACAATTCAGAATGTCCAGGGGCAACCGATTATTAGCCGAATATAGTTCTTTAACCTTTTATTCAAGTGCGATCACATAAAAACACAATAAGGGTCATCACAACATAACTACTACAACACAATAAGGGTAATCACAACATAACCACTACAACTCAAACAAGGCATTTCTAGAATTGGCAACAATCATGCATAATAACATCAACAAATATAATAAAGCAGTAAAGCATGCGATAACAACCCATACCCATCAATTTTAGACAAACCAATTAATTATATGGTTATGCTGACCCTTATTGTTAGGTTTTTGCCTAACTGATGCGAATAACAGTAGAAAAAAGGAAGAAGATAGAAAAACAAACTACAAACTAAAAGCAGAATCACTGAACCTTCTTGAGTTACAGTAGTAGGAGATGAAGGAGAAGAAAGGAGAAAGGAGAAAGAAGAACTCGTCGGAAGAGACCCCTCGTCCGAGAGCCAAGGTGAGACCACCCTAGGGTCGAAACCTCCCAACTCCTACCAAGCAGAAATCCAAAATGATCCGTGTGTCCCTCTCCCTGCTGCTGCCCCTTATTTAATACTCTAACCACTCCTAACAAAACCGTCAACAACTAATCAAGAAAATGACAATACTACTAGACCATCCAAATTTTACCCGCCCCATACACTCAAGCAGCCCCATACACAAAGGGATGGCAACCCACACCTGCACATACCTAACATTCACCCCTCCTTAAAAACCACCTTGTCCTCAAGGCTGTCCGCCCAACTTTGCTCTCTTGGCACTGGAATGACAACCTCTTCTTTTGCCCCGAAAGAGCAGCCTCTCGTAGCGACTTTGACTGTGGTCTAAGCATCTATGTAACTTCATTTTTATTTTCCCCTACACAATCAGCTTGATGTCATTTCTTTAGGTTCATCTCACTTCCATACCACAAAATCTCCCTCAGCTCCCTTCCGGTTCAGAGAAAAATCACAGCCATGTATGAAAAACGGTTACATTGGTTCCGCGTGTTGAACACCGAACCTGCAGGTAAACCACACTTCCTCGGCAACTCGGTTGCATCGTTACCTTTGCTGCAACATTTCACTACCAATGTTGGCAGAGCCTGTGGAAAGAGTCCCGACGACACATGTGCAGGCTGTTGATGCAACGTTTCCTCATCAAGCTCCAAGTTGTACACAGTTTCACTTCGAGACCCGTCTGCCCAACTCCCACTACTAGCACTACAAAAAATTGCTCATTGCACAAGCTTCGTCGTGTACTACGAGAAGCGGATCATCCTGAGGTTTCAAATGTGGACTGGAAAACAAGTTGTTCTACCTTAGGAATCAAAGACTGAAACAAGAGAAGGTGAGCCTTCAGGATTCCATTGCTCGGATGAACATTAAGATTAAGGAACAAAGTGACATGCTGAATGAGCTTTCCCATGCATTGGAGGATGAAATGTCTAAAGGGAAGACGCCCAAGGAAGACATGAATGTTCCAACTTGAAGCAAGAAGCAAAATGATCCAGCAACTTGAAAACAACTCAAGAAGTTGCCTACAAGAGGTAAGGATAAAAGGATGAGTTTTAGGTGAAGGTATGGAGACGTATGCTTTTATGGTGGAATGCATGGTCATATTTCCAGTTTTTCCTATAAAGCATTGAAATATATTTATTGCTGTGAAGTTGATGGAAGTTCTGTAGAATGGAGTTACCAGTAGAATGGAGTTACCAACCGCAATGAAGGTATGAATTTTATTCCAATAATTCTTACCATTTTAATCACGTCTCTAGTGGAGATCGAAGGAGAAGTTCAACGGGAATGAATAGAGAAAACCGACATGCTTCCAATGACAAATCTATTCTTTCGAGAAATAGATTTCATGGGCTGGTTAAAGAAGATTACCATGTTGAAAGTAGTTTGAACAGGAGTTCCAAATTTGATGTTGAACAAAAAATGTCCTGGAAAGATAAGAAGAGGATTTGTAAAAGTGAAAGAAGTTCATGTGCCGCCGAAGCAGATAAATCTCATGTGAAAGAAGTATCCCAAAATAAGGTATGTTATAAGGGCCCAGATCCGTGTATTCTGACCCTTTGAGTGTTTCTGAAGCCCGTAGTGCTCGGATGAGGCTTGTGGAGGTCTGATGGTGTTTGGAAGCAGGGAGAACTTACGACGTAAGTATGGGTTTATGGCGTAAGTGAGGTTTACGACTTAAGTGGGTTGCGGCTTGTGTTATACGGCCCGTGGACTTTACGTCGTAAATTCGGAGTTTATGACGTAAATCAATTATGAGTTGAAATGTTTGAGGCGGCGCATTTTTCAGCGAAACTTAAGTTCGATACATTTACGATGTAAATGGATAATTTACGCCGAAAATGTCCCTTGAGCAGTGCAGTTTATAACATAGCATTGTCTTCTCCAGGAGATTGGGAGCCCTTCGAAGGGGTTCGATTCTCGACTTTCGTTTTCGATCCACGACGATCCAGGGTATGTTCTACCCTTTTCTCTTGTTGTTCTTCGATATGGATACTCCCGCTTCTTTTTTCCATGCGATATCGGCTTCTCTTCGTCGTTTTAACAAAGTTTTCTTGGTTGTTTGTTGGTGCGATTGTGGTGCGGCGTCCTTGGAGGGATGCAACTCTTACGGGAGGGGTGATCGGGATCTGTGACATTGGTCCGTTTTCGTGCGAAGAATGTTGACGCTTTTGTGGCAAGGATTCGTTGCTTCTATTTATTTAATGCAATCGCAAGGTTAGCATGGTTTAGCCCTTTAGATGACAATGAGATTAATCTAATAATGATCGAATCGAAATAATAAAAAATTTAGATAGCGATCGCATGTCGATGTTGTTGCTTTATACCGTGATAACGGTTTGCCTTTTGTTTTGCTAGATAACGTGTTATCTATACTATGCTTGTTAGCTTGTTTTGTTATGCTATGGATTAACATGTTGTTCTTAATGGAAAATAGTAAAGAACATAAAGTTGGAATTAATTAATTAACTGACTTAAGAATTTAAATAAGAGACATGTTTGAAATCCGACGTTTGTTTTAAGTGATGATAATCCAAATTGATGCAATGTGCATGTTTAATTGAATATAATCTTCCATGTGTTGATGAAATTGATAAAGAATGTGAAACATGTTAATGCTTATTGATGATAATTATAAAATGACATCTTAAATGAGAATGGTACTATGAGTTTGTTGAAATTGGAATAAGAGCATGTTAAACTTTTGATAGTTTTTTATAGCCGATGCCTTAGGTTGCCCGTAGTTGGAACCTGTGAATGATGAATCGGTTAATTCAAGATGGAATAAGAACCGGTTGTTTGATAAAGATTGCTAAACCCTTTTTATTCTTATGGGTGTTCCCGAGTCCCACATCGGGATACTCCGTTGTATATTCCGCCTTCTCATTCTATAAAAGAAGGCCTCCACCTCTCTTTGGAGGTAAGGGGGTTTCTCAATCTACATGGTATCAGAGGGTACCTAATCCCGAACTCTCCTCCCAATTTTTTTTCCTCCCCGCTCTTATTTGCGGTTTTCCGGCTACGTCTGGCCCGCCTCCCCGGTGCATTTTTTGCACCCTCTTTCCCCGGCGCCTCCTGCCCGGTCCGGCTCCCCAGTGCGCCCTCCCTCACGGCGGCTGCTTCTCCTGCGCGTGAGCCCTCCTTGCTGCGACGCCTCCCCATGGCGACCCTCCCGTCGCCTTGTCCGACTTCCACCCAAGCGCGGCGCTGCTCCGTCTGGCTCCCGCACACCCTACCGGTCCTTCCCGGCGCCTGCGGCCCCGCCACACCTCCCGTCGCTTCCCGTCGCCCACCTCCTCAACAACTTCCGCCTTCCCCGGCGGTCGTTTTGGCTCCCGCACCTGCTCGCACCGGCTCCCGCATCTCCCGGCGACAGACCCGGTCCGCAGCGCCTCTCCCGCTACGCACGAATTTCCTCTGTGCACTCCCAGCACTCCCGCAACTGCTCGCATCGGCTCCCGCATATCCCGGCGACTGAACCGGTCCGCAGCGCCTCTCCTGGCCGTCCTCCTGTGCGCGCAACACCTCCCGCAGCATTCTCGGCAGCCATCCCTCCTGCCTGTGCCGCTTCATCAAGCGCCGACCCCGCCCTCCTCTGCACGCAGCACGCGCAACCCTTTCAGCGGCCTCCTCTGTGCACGGCTACCGCCCAGCCGCGACCCGGTCCACGAAGACCGGCCCCGACTATTCCCTCCAACCGAACCGGCTCTGTCCAAGCACACCGGGCTCCTCCCTGCTCTTCTTCAGCCCAGCGTGCTCAGCTTCCCGGCACGACCGACGCTTCCCTAATTCCGGCGCTGCCCCCTACTGCGTCTTAGACCGCTGCACGACGCCTCCATGGCCGACTCCTCCCCTCTGCCTCAGATGATTACTGCTTCTACCCGCCTTGTGGATGACCGGTTGGACTCCACCAATTTTTCCATCTGGCGGAAGACTGTGGTGATGTCCCTGACCGGGATGGACCTTGATCATCACCTTGAGGATCCTCCCCCGACTTCAACTGACCCCAAATATCGTTCGTGGAAGCTTGCCGACAGCAAGATCTTCGCTCTGCTGGTCAATTCCATGGAACGATCGGTCAAAGATGTCACCCGCACGACAAATACTGTCAAGGAACTCTGGGACTTCTTGAATATCATGTATTCCGAGACCAACAACCTGGCTCGGGTTTCCGAAATACTTCTGCGTCTATCCCATGTTCGACAGCAGGACCAGTCCTTCACCGCCTACTTCATGGAATGGAAGGGGCTTTGTGATGAGTTGCGGGAGTTGTGGCCCATTCCCCAAACTCCGGCAGAGGCTCAGACCCAGCGGGACCAACTTTGCATCTTCACCCTACTCAGCGGCCTCGCTCCGGAGTTTGCCACCACGGAAATCGAGCTGCTCGCTAGCCTGTCGACGCTGGAGATCCCTCAGGTTTATCATCGGCTGAGTAAGGCGCAGCGGGCTCTTCCTCCTCCCGCCCCCATTATCGACCACTCAACTCTCCTTGGTCAAAGCAGTTGCCGCTCCTCCAATCCTCGTGGACGTGGCCGTGTCGAAGGTCGTTCACGTCCCCTCTGTCAACATTGTGGCAAAATTGGCCACACGATCGACCGCTGTTGGGTCCTGCATGGACGTCCATCCCAGTGCTCGCGGCAGGGACAAACCGCGATCCAGGAGGCGTCCTCGATAGTCTCCACCCTTCCCCCATCACTGGACCTGTCTATGGCCGACATCCGGCTGACTCATGATCCACGGGACCCTGTCGGACCCGGTTCATCCTTGGCTTCGGTGGCCCATTCTGTTCGCTCCGCTGCCTTTGTCGGCCGTGGCTCACCTGCCTGGATGCTGGACTCTGGTGCCTCCGACCACCTAACCGGAGATGCTGGTATGTTGACCTCTTACTGCCCTTATGCCGGTTTATCAGCCATCACCGCCGCTGATGGCTCCACTATCCCCATTGCAGGCTTCGGCGCATGCTCACTGACTCCATCGATACACCTACACTCTGTGGCCCACGTGCCCCGCAGTCCCTTTAATCTTCTTTCCATTAGTAAGTTGACAAAAGATTATAGCTGTGCTGCCATATTTACCTCTTCTGGTTTTGTATTTTAGGAGCAGGCTACGAACCAGGAACTTGGTAGAGGCCGGCTTCGGGACGGGGTTTACATGTTCGGTGGCCCAACACCCCTCGCTTGCATGTCCGCCTCTTCTCGAGCATTGGATCTTCATTCCCGCTTGGGACACCCATCTGCATCCACCATTCATCAGCTTTTTCTTGACTTCGGTCGCAATCTTTCTTTTCATTGTGAGTCCTGTACTTTTGCGAAACATTATCGCACTACATACATTCCTCGCGTGGATACACGGGCTTCACACCATTTTGATCTGGTTCATTCAGATGTTTGGGGTCCTTGTACCGTTTCGAGTAATATGGGCTATAAATACTATATCTCTTTCATCGATGATTATTCGCGAATGACTTGGCTTTACCTTCTTCGTGAACGCTCCGAAGTGTTTTCCACCTTCCAAAACTTTTACAATGAAGTTCAGAACCAATTCTCCATCTCTGTAAAATGTTTCCGCTCGGATAATGGGCGTGAGTATCTCTCCACTCCCTTTCGGTAGTTTCTCCAGACAAAAGACATCCTTCATCAAACCTCCTGTCCCGATACACCCCAGTAGAATGGAGTGACCAAGTGGAAACACAGACATATTATGGAGACTGCTCGTGCCCTCCTCTTCCACCGACAGGTACCACTGCCTTTTTGGGGCGATGCCATTCTTACCGCCACCTACCTGATAAACCGTCTTCCTCCCTCTATCCTTAAGGGGGAGACTCCTTTTCAGGCTCTGTTCTCCTCTCTCCCTGTTCACTCCCTTCCCCTTCGTGTGTTTGGATGCCTTTGTTACGTTCGAGACACACGTCCACGACTCTCCAAACTCGCTCCCAAATCTTTCCGCTGCATTTTTCTTGGCTACTCCCGCACTCAGCGCGGATATCGCTGCTTCTCACCCGACCTCCGGCGGTATGTCATCTCGGCCGATGATACCTTTGTTGAGAACTCTCCGTTCTCCCTTTCCTCTCCTCCCCCTGACCCCGCCATCGATGATTGTCTTCCTCTCATCATCCACCCTCCACTAGTGTCCATCCCTGTTGACACACATTTTGGTCAGGTCTACTCCCGCCGTCCATCGCCTTTGTCCCCCGTCCCGGCCAATGACACCGACGCTCCCGCTTCATCAGTTGCTCCTGCCCCGCCACCCGAGGACTTGCCCATTGCTCTACGGAAAGGTACACGCACCTGCCAGAGTACTCCTCTCTTTGTATCTTCTTACAGAGGTCTGTCCGCTCTGGAGACAGTTTCTATTCCTCGCACGGTTGGTGATGCCAAATCTCACCCCGGGTGGCTAGCTGCAATGCGGGATGAATTACAGGCTCTGGAAGAAAACCATACTTGAGATCTTGTCCCCCTTCCAGCAGACAAACAGGCGGTAGGAAGCAAATGGATTTACACAATCAGGCTAAATCCCGATGACACTCTCCATCGTCTCAAAGTCCGTCTTGTGGCCAAAGGCGTTGCCCAGACTTATGGTATTGACTACTTTGATACCTTCTCACCAGTTGCCAAGATGACCTCCGTCCGATTATTCATCTCTCTCGCCGCCCATCATCAGTGGCCGCTTCATCAGCTGGACGTCAAGAATGCCTTCCTTTATGGCTTTCTTGAGGAAGAGGTTTATCTGCAGCAGCCTCCCGGGTTTTCTGCCTCTGGCGCTGAATCTCACGTCTGCCGGCTCCGTCGCTCTCTTTACGGCCTCAAGCAGTCTCCCCGTGCTTGGTTCGGCCGCTTCAGCACGGTCGTCACCGACTTTGGGCTTTCTCGCAGCATGAAGGACCACACTGTGTTCTACAGGGCGACCTCCCATGGCTGCATTTTATTAGTGTGGATGATATCATCATCACCGGCAGCGACTCTGTGGGTATCACCCATCTCAAGGAGCATCTTCACCAGCACTTCCACACTAAGGATCTTGGTCCTCTCACCTACTTCCTAGGCATCGAGGTTTCCTATTCTTCGGACACCATCTCCCTCTGCCAACGGAAGTATGCGTTGGATATCTTGCAGGATGCTGGATTGACTCAGGTCACTGCTGTCGACACTCCTCTGGAGCCTGGGGAACGGTCTCTTTATGCCTCCTCGACACTGTATCCACATCCCGAGCGGTACGGTCGGTTAGTGGGAAAACTCAATTATCTCACCATGACTCGACCCGACATTTCTTGTGCGGTTATCAAAGTGAGTCAATTTATGGAGCATCCGACCACCTCTCATTGGGATGTTGTCATCCGTATCGCCAAATACATCAAGTGAGATCCTGCCCGTGGTATCCGCTACTCTCAGCATCCTCATCAGCATATTGAGGCCTTTTGCGATGCTGATTATGCCGGTTGCCTTGCTACTCGGCGCTCTACCTCTGAGTTTGCCATATTCTTGGCAGACAACCTCATCTCTTGGCGTAGCAAGAAACAGACGGTCGTCTCCCGCTCCAGTGCCGAGTCTGAGTACCGGGCCATGGCCACCGTCACTACAGAGATCCTTTGGCCCCGGCAACTCCTCCAGGAGCTTGGCTTTCCTCAGCAGAAGTTTGCTCACATATGGTGTGATAACCAGGCAGTCACCAAAATTGCTTCGAATCCCGTCTTCCATGAACGCACGAAGCATATTGAGGTGGACTGCCACTTTCTTCGCCACCACCTGGAGCACAATCATGTCAGCTTTAACCACATTCCAACGGCGGATCAGCTTGCTGTCATCTTTACCAAAGGCCTCCCCGGTGCTCGCCTTGCCTCGCTCAGTTCCAAGCTGGGGATCCACAGCATTTGACGCCCAGCTTGAGGGGGAGTGTGTGTCTAGGTCTTGTATGATGTCATCTTTATTTTTTGTGGGACTCGGTGTCCAAGCTGGGCGTGTCCAACTTGAGGGGGAGTGTTAAACCCTTTTTATTCTTATGGGTATTCCCGAGTCCCACATCGGGATACTCCGTTGTATATTCCGCCTTCTCATTCTATAAAAGAAGGCCTCCACCTCTCTTTGGAGGTAAGGGGGTTTCTCAATCTACAAAGATAAATCTTTGGGGTCAGAGGTGTCTGTTTGCTTAAAGGCTGAATGCCTTGTGTTGGGAGCCATGAGAGCTCGTTTGCATGTGAAGGCTGAATGCCTTGTTTTAGGGCCAAGTTCCCCCGATGATTATGCTTGTTTGCTTGCCGCTTTGTGATGTGCTCTGGATACGAGCCTTGTGATGCGAGCCTAGGATGGCTGAGCATGGGATGACTGATGTGATATGGGGCGGGGAGGCCCGGATGATGTGGCAGCAGTTGACGTCTGTGACAGCGAGATGCATCGGGATATGCATGAGGGTGTCGGGGATGACACTGGAGATGATGAAATGGGTTGAAGCTGGGCTTATCTGTTGATGCGATAAAGTTGGATGTTTACTTGATATGAATCTGTTTGATGGCCGATGATCGGGTTGCTTGTTTATCTGCATTCCTGTCTCTACTGCTTGAGGCAGCTGGATGTATTTGGTTGCATGTTTTCTCTTGATGGTAGCTTAGGATGTTTTCGTAGAGTACTTGGAATTATGGAAACTTTAATAATGTTTAATAAATGTTTAACCTATGAGGTTGGTTGTTGGTGGAATGCAAAAAGATGATCTTGAGAAGCCATGGACTTGGTTTGGATTATGCCCGGAGGGCATAGACTTCACTCTGATGATTAATGTAATGTAATCTGGAATAACGTTAATGGTTAATTAATGGATAATGAATTAATCAACGGAAGAAAATGATAAAAAGGAAAAAAGTAATTTAATGATAGGGTGCGGGATCAGGCAAGGGATTGGGTTGTATATACTAGGAGGAATAAGGGTAATATGGTCAATGTGAGTAGGGGCAGTTAGTGTTTGTTACGTTTTGTTGGGTGGTATATAAAAGGGGTGGCTTAGGGAGAGTGAAGCTAGAGTAGTTCACTTTTTTTAGTCGGCTTTCTGCTTGGGCAGGGGGGCAAGGGTGTTCTCATGTAATGGCAGACACTCACTTGGTTTTCCTCCTGTAACTCTGCAAAAAAACCTAATGGAAGTCTCGGACTGGAATTCTCTCTCTCCTTAATTTCTTCCTGATCTAGTCGAACCTATCATTTGGTCCGATCTGCCGCCTGCTTCCTCTACGTTCGCGCGCTACTTAGCTGTTCGTCTGCTTCGTCTGCTTCGTCTCGTCCACTTTCTGCTCTGATTTCACATGGCGACTCGTCAACAAGATCGCCTCGATGGCGTGGAACAACAGTTGGGACATAATGAGGATCAATTGGCTGTGCTTCTCTAGGTGATCAATACACTTACTGTTAGTCAACAAAAGCTCACGGACGAAACTAAAGAATTTCGTGGCTATATCACTGGTGCGCTGCGACGGTTGGAGAAGGAACTGCGCCATTATAATTTTCCTGTTCTGGATGGTCCTGATATTTCTGCTGGTGATTCTGGTGGTAGTGTCGCGCTTCAGGAGGCGCACACATTGTTGCCTGTTGATAGTGCGTTTCCTCCTGCTCGTCGTGTTGATTTACCTTCGTTTGACGGAACTGATCCTCAAGGATGGCTCGTTCGAGCTGATCATTATTTTCGCCTCTATCAAATTCCAGATACTATGAGGTTGCCATTAATGGAGGGAACAACGATTCATTGGTTCACAATTTTAATGGAGGTACGCCCAACTATTTTGTGGCTTGATTTTAAGCTTGAATTATTAGAACGCTTTGGTGGACTTGATGTTTTGAATCCGTATGAAGAGTTGGCTGCTCTTGCACAACAAAGTTCAACAAAGTTCTGTTTCTGAATATATAAAACACTTTGAATATTTAGCTTCCATGATTCCACACCAACCAGAAAAACAATATATTGGTTATTTTCTGCATGGTTTGCTTGATGATATCCATAATTGGGTACGGATTCATAATCCTTCTACTCGTTTGGAAGCGATTCGTCTGACTCGTCATGATGAGTTGGCTGTTACCCGTGGTGTAGGGCTGCCTTTTCGACCTGGTGTGTCTCGAGTTTCTAGAACTCTGCGTGACAGAGAGTTCTCTCAGCCATTATCTCGTTCGTCAACTCCAACTTCTCTGACCTTTAATACTCGTCCAGTCCAACGTAGTAATGTTTCTGTACCTGCTGTTCGTTCTGACGTTCCTTCGACAGTAGGTTCTGGTGGTCGTGGTATACGGCATCTTACGATCCAGGAATGGGAAGAGCGTCGTAAGAAGGGTCTTTGTTTTTGGTGCGGATTGCCATATACTCCACTGCATAAATGCTATGATCCTAAACTTTGAATTTTACGGAGAGGACAATGATGGCAATTCTTTTGTTGATAGTCTGGTTTTGCAAGAGACTGTACCTTCTTCTGCTGTCTCTGAATCTGATTTGGTTGAGTGTTCGGTACTTGAGTTACAAGGACTAGATTTTTTCCGGCCGGCTCCACACCAACTTTGTTAAGACAATACAATTATGAGGGTTGAGGGATACATTGGCGAGTTAGCGGTCTTACTTCTTCTCGACAGAGGTGCCACTCATAACTTTATTTCTCCAGCTTTAGTTAATTCACTTAGTTTACCCGTTCACCACTCCATTGCAATGATGGTTAAACTTGGTGATGGATATACAATTCGCTCTCAAGGAGTTTGTAAGCATTTGTAGCTCACTTTAGCTGGTTATTCTTGTTTCATTGATGCTTGTGTTCTGGAGTTGGGTGGTCTGGACCTTATTTTGGGCGTGGCTTGGCTACGGACATTGGGAGATGTTGTAATAAATTGGGTCGCGTTAACAATGCGTTTTTGGTCGGATGGTAAAGAATTTTCACTCTGTGGTGTCTCCCACTGCGCGGGTACCTTCTCCTTTGGCGGATCGGATGAAACAGTCATCTGTTTTGGGCTGTTTTCGTTTGCTATCGTGAGGCAAACGCAGTGAAACTTCTGTTCCATTGTCGTTTGACCAACAACCTTCTATAAAGTAGCTATTGGATACTTGGCAACGAGTTTTTACTGTCCCGGATGGTTTATCCCCTGTTCGGCAGCATGTCCATTATATTCGCTTATAGCCAGGGCAAGGCCCTGTTTCTGTCCATCCTTATCGATATCCCTATTTTCAGAAGAATGAAATTGAATGTCAAGTCGAGGAATTGCTTCAATCTCAGGTTATTCGTCCTAGTTCTAGCGCTTATTCCAACCCGATTCTTTTAGTCAGAAAGAAGGATGACACTTGGCGAATGTGTGTGGATTATAGGTCTCTTATCCGCGTTACTATACCCGATAAATTTCCTATTCCTGTTGAGGAATTATTGGATGAGGTAGGTGTCGCTGTTTTCTTTTCTAAGTTGGATTTAAAATCAGGTTATCATCAAATTCGAATGGTACCAATGGATGTTGAGAAAACAGCTTTTCGTACTCATAGTGGACATTACGAATACCTGGTTATGCCTTTTGGGCTCACCAATGCCCCTTCGACTTTTCAGGCTGCCATGAATGATTTATTCCGTCCTCTACTTCGCAAGTTTGTTTTTATTTTCTTTGATGATATTTTAGCATATAGCAGTGATTGGGCAACTCATCTTGAGCACCTGCAGACTGTGTTACAGCTCCTTTCTGAATTTTTTTTCTTTGCCAATCACAAGAAGTGTCTTTTTGGTCAGCAAGAGGTCGAATATCTTGGCCATATTGTTTCTCATTTGGGCGTTTCAGTGGACCCACTTAAGGTTGCGGCTGTTGTGGATTGGCCTTTCCTCACACGGTAAAGGGTGTCCGTGTTTTTTTGGGTCTTATGGGTTATTATCGGAAATTTATTCACCGGTATGACCAAATAGCTCAACCCCTTATTGTTTAACTCGCAAGGAGGGTTTCTCTTAGACAGTGGATGCGCAACATGCTTTTGATCGGTTAAAGCAGCTTCTTACACAGGCACCGGTTTTGGTTTTACCCGATTTTTCCAAGCAGTTTGAGGTTGAATGTGATGCTTCGGGATGAGGGGTTGGAGCTGTTCTAATGCAAGGTCGTCGTCCCATTGCTTATTTTAGCAAAGCTTTGGCACCTAAGATTTTAATGAAATCTACCTATGAAAAGGCGATAACGGCCTTGGTGCTGGCTATACAACATTGGCGACCTTATTTGTTGGGAGGAACTTTCACTGTTTTTTCAGACCATAGAAGTCTGAAATACTTATTAGATTAGCGTGTTGTTTCTCCTGATCAACAACATTGGATTGTTAAGTTGTTAGGCTATCGTTTTGATGTAAAATTTAAACCCGGACATGAAAACACTGCTGCAGATTCGTTGTCCTGTCGGGAGGAGTATTCAGCCTGTCAACATATTCAATCATTTCCTGTGTGCGATGATGTGAGTGGCCTCATTGGAGACATCCATTTAGACCCCCTTTTGAATAATATTGTTCAACAACTGTTCGTCGGACGTCCTGCCCGTTCTGGTTATTCTCTTTCTCATGGAGTTTTGTTGTATCATGGTCGTTTGGTGCCACCTGCAGTTTCTTCTTTAATCCCCCTGCTTGAGGAGTATCATAATTCTCCCCAAGGGGGACATTCCAGTTTCTACTGTACCTATCGACGGTTGGCAACGAATCTGTATTGGGTTGGAATGAAGCGCCAGGTGCTGGACTATGTCCAGCAATGTGCTGTTTGTCAGCGTTTAAAGTACTCTACTCTCTCACCTGCTGGTCTTCTGCAGCCTTTGGAGATTCCTTCCGTTATTTGGACAGATCTTTCTATGGACTTTATCTCTGGGTTACCGCGCTCTCGTGGATAGTGTTATTTTTGTTGCTGTGGACAGGTTGTTTAAATATGCACATTTTATTCTTTTAAAGCATCTTTATTCTGCTAAGAAGGTCGCTGATTTTTTTTTTTCAGGAAGTGGTTCGTCTCCACGGGATTCCAGCCTCTATTGTTAGTGATCGTGACCCGATTTTTCTTTGTCATTTTTGGAAAGAGTTATTTCAGTTTAGTGCTACCAAGTTAAAATTCATTTCGGCTTATCATCCGCAAACGAATGATCAAACGGAAGTTGTTAATCGCTGTTTGGAAACTTACCTTCGGTGTTTTGCGGGTGAGCAACCTGTTGGCCTTTTTGGCTTCCTTGGGCTGAGTTGAACTACAATACTACTTGGCATGACTCTATCAACACTACTCCATTTGAAGTCGTCTATGGTTGCCCGCCACCATCAATACTCTCTTATTTACCCTCTGAAATTCGAGTAGAAGCAGTAGCTTCGGCTTTGGGTGATCGTGATGAAGCCTTTCGCCAGCTTCGACATCATTTGGCACGTGCCCAATGTGCGATGAAGCGGCAAGCGGATCGCCATCGGCGGGCAGTGGAGTTTCAATCGGGAGACCAAGTTTTTCTCAAACTTCGGCCTCATCGCTGGTCTTCAGTTGCTCGTCGGATCAATCCTAAGCTTTCTCCCAGATTTTTTGGCCCTTTTCCGGTTGTCAAACGGATTGGACCTGTCGCTGATCAGCTGGATCTACCTCCACACTCCCGGATTCACCCTATTTTTCATGTTTTTCAGCTAAAACGGGCCATTGGTGACCATTCTGTTCAGACCACTTTACCGGTTGATTTGGAGGCTGATTATTCTGATTACCCAGAACCTGACAACATTCTTTCCCGCCGCTTGCTGCAGCAGGATGGTGCCGCACTGCCACAATACTTAGTACATTGGTGTGGTCAACCGATGGATGAAGCTACTTGGGAAGATGAATATATTCTTCAAAACCAGTTTCCCGATTTCAGTCTTGGGGACAAGCCTGTTTCTCAAGATGGGGGGAGTGATAGGGTGCGGGATTAGGCAGGGGATTGGGTTGTATATACTAGGAGGAATAAGGGTAATATGGTCAATGTAAACAGGGGCAGTTAGTGTTTGTTACGTTTTGTTGGGTGGTATATAAAATGGGTGGCTTAGGGAGAGTGAAACCAGAGTAGTTCACTTTTTTTAGCTTGGGCAGGGGGCAAGGGTGCTGTCATGTAATGGCAGGTACTCACTCGGTTTTCCTCCTGTAACTCATCCGCAAAAAAACCTAATATAAGTTTCAGACTGGAATTCTCTCTCCCCCCCTTAATTTCTTCCTGATCTAGTCGAACCTATCATTTAATGTAGCTCTTTAAAATGCTTGTGTGCTTATAGGATATCTGGTCTTAGCAGTGCCAGCCGGGAGTCTGAGTGACTTTAGTTGCAGTTGATTCGAAGACTAGGTTATGCCCATAGTGTGGTTGTGAGCTATATTATATCCTGTATATTCTTTGATTTCATACGGTACCCCACCTATGTTGGTTAGGGCGACTGATACACAATGTACTCTGGGAGGGTGTTTTCCCCAACATCCCAGTGGGAGGATGGATGATTGACTGCCCCCTCTGGCCTCGCTTTCTTCTCTTAGTAATTATATGTATTGGTATGCACGAATGTTAGTTTTCCCATATATGTGTGTAGAGGGCTGTCATGACTTGCGGTTATTTCATACACATGTATATCCGGATATAGTATCCAAAGGATTATTGTAGGTATGATGTGTATAGACTTTGATGGATTGAGGTACGTTACTCAGTGTATGAGGTGTGATGACTTGAGGTATGTTGGAGTCTGCATCCCGCATTGGACTTGTGGTCCGGTTTGGTCTTTAGTATTCATTATAAAAGAACCTCAAGGCCTCCTTTAGAGAGTACCTTGGGGATTCAGGTCTCTCCTTTTATCATTCTACATGGTATCAGAGAGAACCTAATCTCGAGCATATATGTTTTTCCATGTGTATTTACCTCAGCATGTATGTATTGACAACAAAGACGTTGATGATAGAGACAACCCACAGGTCCATTCAGTCTTTGACACTTTAATCTCCCTCTCTAACAACCGAGAGCACTTCAGAAATGCTGACTTTGTGTACATTATATAATACACATAATTTATTTGTTTATTAAAAAAAAAAAATTTAGAGCACATTAGTATTGTTGATTGTATCATGTAAAAAATGATTTTTTGTTATTGTGATTGATGCTATGTTGCATTCCTTAATTAGTTGAGAAGAAATTGGTGGGTGATTGCAATGGATATGGAGACTTTGCATTGGGTAGCTTGATGGTGATATTTGTTTGATTATCGTTGCATTGCCAATGATAATTTCTCTTGAACTAATTGTTTTGCTTCGTTGTTTGAATTCTTAGTATATAGAGTTGTGTTACAGGCTTTTTTTATTATTATAAAATTTCTAATCATTCCTTGTGCCTACAATTGTATGCAATATGAAATCCGCCATGACCATGATACATGTTCATTCCTAGCCCTTTTCCCTCATTTATTAAGGTGTTGGATTTGAGTTATCCTTGAAACTTGAAACCATCCTGTGACCCTTATTGTTTCGTTAGGTGATGTGTCTAAAGAGATTGGAGCTGAGCAATTCATTTTTTAATTTTCTTAATAATAATATATGATTATTCAGAAAAAATGATAATTTATTTTTAATTCTAATGTGATTATACTTATTTTGGTTACATCTACGACTTATTGAAATCCCCAACCTATCAAGCTCTTAGTGATGAACATGGGATTGTTGGCATGGGTATATTATATGATACACATAACTTATTTGTTTATTTTTTTTTTAAAAAAATGAATGAATTTAAAACAAATGAATGGTGTTGATTGTATCATGTAAAAATGATTTTTTTTTATCGTGATTGAAGTTATGTTGAATTTGTTATTTCAGCTGTGGATGCACCAAAAGGTCATAATATGAATCAAGGAATGCATATTATTCTAGAAATGTGAAGGTCAGCTACAAGGAGGGATGGGTAGAATTGTTATTGCAGCCATTGTGAGTTTATGGGTTATTCCAATTTCGATTATTGTGAATCACATTGTTCCTGACCCTTATATGGTAAACACAATTTGCCCTCCATTCTATTCCTCCCCTTCCCCTCCTCATTTTGTAATCTCTATAAATTGTAAATGACTTTCAGGATGAGATATTCCACATACCTCAAGCACAACAGTACTGCCGGGGTAATCTTAAATGTTGGGATCCAATGATTACAACCCCGCCTGGCCTGTATCGTCTCCGACTCTTCAATTTGATACTTCAGTTTGTGTTCACTTGAACAGTTGCATTAACAGTCATCTTGACTTGAATGTGGTTACATTTCATAGTTTGTATAATGGATACCTTTGTTTCATTTGTTTCTCCATATGAAAAGTTGCACTCATAAAATTGGAGAACGTTAACACTCAAACAATGGCTGACTTTTGAATCTTGTTTTCTCGATGAAAAATTATAAAAAACTGATCCTAAAACTACATTTTTTGTTCCTTATTTAACAATTTTTTTATCTGGCTGAAACAAGCCGTGCTCATCGATCTGAATTAAATATTTGAGTGAAGTGGAACTATCCAATATTGTAGGTACTATCTTTCACTTGCCCATGTTGCTTCATTGTTTCCAGCCATGTTCTATGCACAAGCAGCCTCAACATTTTCCGATGTTTGCTCCACTACAATGCTTCGTTCCGTCAATGGGGTCATGGCTGTGATTTGTGCTGTTCTTTCTTATGAGATAATTCTGTTTCTGAGACCGGGTCTTGACAAAAGAAAAGCCACCCTTTATTCTGTTGTTCTAGCATTGTACCCTCTCCATTGGTTCTTCACTTTTCTTTATTACACTGATGTAGCATCGTTAACTGCAGTGCTTGCGATGTATTTGGCATGCTTGAAGAAGCATTACACATTTAGTGCATTGGTAAAGAAACTTCTATTCATTTATCATTGAGAACTGATAATTTTTTCTTTCTATCACTAGTGGATTTACAGTTTCACTTGCAGGACTCTGTGGCTTAACATATTTTCTCTTACTCACCACTTACCTTCCCTTTTTTCCAGTTTGGGGCATTTGCTGTATTAATTCGGCAGACAAACATTATATGGGTGGTTTTTGTTGCATGTGCTGGAGTTATTAATGTTATTTTTCTACATGAAAGAGAGAATGAAGAAGTTTATAATGCGGCATTCAAGAAGAATGGCTGGTTGGCTCCGAACAAAAAAATCACAGCGGGCTCAAACATAAGAAGGCGAAAATTGACTGGTGTTGTGGATTCTGCCAAAACATTGAGATCCTCTCCTGCAACCTTGACATCAGGTTTTGTTTCCAGCTTTAAAATATTTTTGAAATAAATCCCTCCATTTCAGTTTCTTGGAAAGAGTTTTAAGTTATTTCTTTATCTTTAGCGATTACACTGAATTGAGGATATAGCAAATTAATTTGCATTAGTCAAGTTGAGTGTACTTTGTATCAAATCCTGAACTTATAATTTGAAATTCCGGTTTGGATGTCACCACCTACCTTGTATGAGCAAGTGCAACGGTTCAGGATTTTGGGACGGAGGACTTATTGGTGCTCTTGTATAGAAAGTGTGCTAATATTCATGTTTTGGATGAGAAGAATGCAGATGAAATTAATAAATTTGTTGACACCAAGGCCCTGCTGATAAGACTCCCGTGCCCGCAGTCCCACAGGAGCCATGTGGCCCCTTTGCTCTTTCGCCTAAGCCCCCCAGGCTGAATCCCAAACAACAAACTCCTCGCCACCCCCCTCTTTTCAGCCCCCTCCCCCTTGAAACAGCCTTGCCTCCCCCTTATTTCTCTTGTGGGTCCCCTAACAAACAAACAACCGTGGGGACCTGCACAGATCAGACAGCTGTGGCCAGCTATAGAGTGACCCTGTTGCCCCCTTTTAGAATCATCTTTCCAGGCTGTAGTGTGGTGGCAAGGTCTCTATCACTCGTCCCTCCTTGAAAATCAGTCTTATCCTCAAGTCTGGGAGAAATTATTTGATTACGGTCGATGAATTTCCTTTCCTTATCTGCACTATTGCTACATCACCGACAACATATGAGGGGAGATGATGAGCTAATCTCTTTGTTGGAGTCTGTATCCCACATCGGACTTGTGGTCCGATGTGGAGTTTATCATTCATTATAAAAGAACGCCTCCTCCTCACTTTGAGGTAAGGAGGCAAGGAGGTTTTCCTCATTCTACATGGTATCAGAGGGATTTACTCCCGACCCTCCCTCCCTAATTCTTATTATTTTTTCTCCCATTAGCCTTTAGGTTTTTTTTTTCCCCGTCCGGGGGGCGGCGGCTCCCATCCAAATAGCCGCCGCCCCCCACCCTCCCTCCGCTGCTCCTGCCGGTCATCCCTCCCGAGCGGCAGCCTCCCGCTCCGGCTCTGTCCGGCGGCTTCCCCCTCGGTGCGCCTTCCCTTCCGGCGCCCGCTCTTCCCGACGTAGGCCCTCCCCGCCTCAGCTCCCCCAGCCTGCGGCCCTCCTTCCCGGTGCCCTCCCCGTCGCGCATCCCGTCGCCCCCATCGGCCCCGGTGCGCCTCTGCGTCGCGCCTCGTCCCGACGACCCTCCCAGCGCGCGCTCGTCCTGCGCGCGATCCTCCCGGCGGCTCCGTCCTGCGCGCGACTCCCGTCGCCCCGCTGCGTCCTCTCCCGACGCAGCCCTCCCCATCCCTCCCGGCGCGCGATCTCCCCGACACGGCCCTCCTCTTCGGCGGCGACCTCCCGAACCCGACGGCCCATAGCGCCTCCTCTAGACGCGCCTCCCTCCCCGATGAGGCTCCTCAGGCGCGCGGTTCCTGACGCGGCCCTCCTCTCCGGACAGGGCCCTCCCCGTCGCGCCTCCTCCCTGGTGCGCGATCTCCTCGGCGCACTCCACCCCGGCGCAGCTCCTCTCCCGGCGGCGTCTCCTTCTGGCGGCGTCTCCTCCCGTCGGCTCGGTCCCGCCCTCTCTCCCGGCGGTCTTTCCAACGTCTTCCTCGGCGGCCGTTCCGGCTCCCGCAAACAGCCAGCAACCGCTCCCACTTCTCCCAGCGCCCCGCTCCCGCTTCTCCCTCCCGGTGGTCTTCTCCTGTTGCGCGCGAAGGCTGATGGCCCGACGCCAGATTCCGCGATGCACTCCATTCTGGCGACGCACTTCCGCGATCCCGACTGCCGGCCACGATCTCCGGCGCTCCTCCCGCTCCCGACCCAGGCGCCGTCTCCCTCCCGATCCAGAGCTGCTGCGAAGTCCCACAGCGCCGCCTCCTCCTACGGCAGGTCCCTCTCCCGCGATAGCGGCTCCCTGCGCGCGGCCCGCTGTTCCTGTGCGGACATCCAGCCCTCGCCCCAGCAGAGCCCTCTCCCAGCGGTGCCATCGCCCCGACTCCTGTCTCCCGGCGCACTCGTCCAGGCGCGACTCCCCTTCCCGGCGGCCCCTCCTCTCCCGACGCGACTCTCTTCCGGCGGATCTCTCCCTGCCGGATGACTCCCAGCGCCGACTGCCTTCCTTCCCCAGCGGCCTCCCTTCCCCGACGACGACTCTCTCTCCCAGCCGGCTCTCCGCTTACGTTGCAGCTTCCCGGCTCCCGTCGGCCTCGCCTTCCGCGACGCGTCCCGACCCCGCCCTCACGCGGCTTTCTCGGCTACAGTCGATGGCTCTTTCCGGCAGCCTGCCTCCTGTGCGGGTGGTCCTTCCAGCCGACCTCCATCCCAGCCGGCTCCATGCGCCGACGACCTTCCTTCACCAGCCGGCCTCCATTCCCGGCCGGCTTCCAGCGCCGTCTCCCGCTGTGCCTGCGCTCCTCTTCCGGCAGCCAGTCGGCTCCAGTTTCTCCCAGCGGCTGCCCTGCTTTAAGTTTCGGCTCTCCGACACCTCATGCGGCATCCCCGCCTCGCCGGCATCTCCCGACGACTCCCGGCAGCCGCATCTCTATCCGTCGGCACGCCCATTCGCTGGCGCAGCAGCTCGACCACCTAGGATTTGGGTTCGTTGGCGCCGCCAGATCCCGCAACGATTTATGCGGAGTCCCCGCCTCCCGTCGCCGGCCCCGCAAGTGCGGTTTTCCTGGTACTTGTTTGGATTTCCCGGCGTTTCGTCGACCGGCCCCACTAGTGCGGCATTCCTGGTGCTCCGTCAACCAGCCGATCTGAGTGGTTTCTTCTGCTGCGCCCGCAACATCATCCATCCATCATCTTAAGGGGGAGCTTCGATTGTGAGGGGGAGCAGCAGCCTGACAGCTTTATCTATAATTCTGCTTTATTTCGTCTTGTTTTGTCATCAAGCTGGGCATGTCCAGCTTGAGGGGGAGTGTTAGCGTCTGTTTTGTTGCTTTCTTTTCATTCTGTGTCCAAGCTAGGTACACCTAGCTTGAGGGGGAGTGTTGGAGTCTGTATCCCACATCGGACTTGTGGTCCGATGTGGAGTTTATCATTTATTATAAAAGAACGCCTCCTCCTCACTTTGAGGTAAGGAGGCAAGGAGGTTTTCCTCATTCTACACTCTTGACACCCATGCCGATCCAGAACAGGAAAGATCGAAAATATTGGCTTTGACCTTTGTATGAAATGGATCTTTGGGGCCTAAGCTTGGAAAGTCTTCATGCAAGATTTCCTCATTAAACACCCCAAAGAGTCTGACAGTCGTGTCCAGACGTTTTCTCCGCTCCTTATTTAACGTGCATGCTATAATCTTTCCCTTTCCCCGCATAGGTGTTGCAAAGTGTGCAGTTTTGTTTTCTAATTGTCGCTTCGTATTGCTTTGAGTCTCCCCCACTTTGCCCACTTCCATTGCAAGCCGATGAAGTACATCTCGATTCGGCAAGATCCTACTGTCTCACTCAGCTATAGCATTTGCCTGCTTCTGAAATTTTGCAGTATGCTTTTGTAGCTCAGCATTCCACCCTTTAATAATTTCAGTCTTATACTTTGGAGATTCTCCTTGGTGTCCTAGCAGATTGAGCTAGGCCCCCATCCGTTTGAAATGGCTTTGGCAGCGGGCTTACATCTGCAACAGTGTGAAGAACAAACTTAAAGGCCTCTTGTGCACTGAGAGAAATAATGCCAGAACCAGTGAACACGAGGACTATAAGACATATGCCTAGTGGCAATTCCAGTGTTGTCACCTTTTCTCCCACTGGAAGAACTGCGGCCCTTGCAGCAGCCGAAGAAGTATATATACAATATGCACTGACTGAGAGGAAAGGCGTTGAATATCCATGGTTTAGAGACCCTGCTAACCTTATAGAAATTGAAAGTAGCCAAGAAGCTTTAACTTGTATTACTGCATTCTGGGAGTTTGGCATGAGTGTTAACAATTTTTCCAAACTTAGAGAAACTAATCCCATCAATCACACATGGATTTCTTCAAACAAACTTCTAATATCTTTGCCTATAGTACCACTGCCACCACACAAAACAGCGAACACCACCACATCTTTGCCAAAATTCTGTTGGCCATGGGTAATGTGATAATGCGATTGCGACCAATCTGCAACAAATTTTGGGACAACATATAGATGGTTTCAACAGTATCAACCCACACATTCCCTATCATTTCTGCAGTACCACTTCTTAGGATGGCAATGACATCCTCAAGAGAAATTAGAATAACACTGGACAATTCTCTATGTGTGGCATGAACCCAGCCACGGACAAGCCCACAGTGGTGGCTTTGGCGGAGGCTTTGGGAGCAGTGCAGCTTGATCCTGGTGTTTTCTTAGAACTGGAGGCTGTTGCAGTGCACACCAAAAAAGGTCACTGCCCACGATCTGGTCAAATTCATGATTACATGAATGAACACTCCCTTCTGCCGAATCAGATATCTAATTTTAGATGCCTCGAAAAAGTCAGTGCCAGGTTGAACTAGTGTCGGTTGCAGTGCGGTGGATCTAGATTCATGCTATTTTCTAAGTGCTCTTTGAGCGTCTTTGGACAGTCCTGGGCTTTCATAGACAACCTCCTTAGGCGATGCTTGCTTGAACAATGCGGCCAAAACTGCATTAGAAGCATCATAAAAAACAACAGTACAATTAGCGAAAGCATTTCCATACATAACCGAACCATTCCCAGTTACAGAACAACCCCCTTTCATCGCAAGGTGGTGAACAACATTAGGCTTGAGATTGTCCTCCACTGCTGTTGATAGTGCATTTTCAGGATCTAATTTCCTTTGAATCACATATCCTGTGCCTCCAACTTTTGTTTGATCAGATTATTTTAATGGCTCCAGCTGTCCAACCTTATTTCTTTGAGTTTGCCAACTGTCCTCTCTATTGTCTTTGGCTGCTTCATCCTAACCCAAGAGAACCACCTGTCTTGAGATCAATACAGCCTGTGCCATACCTACCTTGCCTGGAAGAGAGAGCGGGAAGAAAGCGGGTACCCAGCCATCCGTGCTCCTCACCAGATGTTGGGAAAGACACCCTCCCCCGTGACAATGAGGGTGTTCGGCACATAGTGCTCAACTAGGGTGGGGTGCGTATAGAAATCACAAGAAAAATACAAGTAGATACATATATGATACAAACACTCAAGCCCAACCTATGAGTCCTCAGACAAGCCACAAAGTCAAAACACTACCACCTTTGCTGCTACCTCCAAATGCACAACGCCACACATCGAGCCACAAAACCCATTTTACATTCCCAGCCAATTCATTTAACCAATTCCATTCATGATATTCCATTATCCACTTTCATTTCGTTAGCTAAAACAACCCAAGTCATTCCAAAACTTTATTAACAGTTATTTATTCATTCCATCATTACCCAGGCAACTACGAAGCACCACACACAACAAGCAACAAAGTAAAAGTCATACAAAAGACAAAGAGCTTTGGTAAATCAACACACTTCACATTTCCTCTCCGTTTAACACCCATTCATGATATATCATATATCGATCCCTAGATACGGGGTGAAGTTTTTTGCATGTTATTTGTTGGAACCCATTTAAGTGTAAATGGGTGAGTCCCACATCGGACTTACCCGTCTTGTATATTGGTTTCCTAATCTATAAAAGAATATCCTCACCTCACATTGAGGTAAGGAGAAATCACCCATCTACATGGTATCAGAGGGATTTTTATCCCGAACCCTCCCTCCCCTGCGGATTCCCGGAATCCTCCCGGCCCCGCCTCTCTACCCTGCTGCCCTAGCCTTTCCCGGCAGGTCCCCCCCTCCTATCCCGGCGCAGCCATCTCGCCCGGCTCCTCTCCGGCCTGTCCCTTCCCGGCGGCCCCCTCTCTGCCTCAAGCCCGTCGCCCCGTTGCGACTCCTCCCTCCCGCGGCCCTCTGTCCCGCGGCTCCCGGCTCCCGCGGCTCATCCCGGCGGATCTCCTCCTCTCCCGTCGCGCTCACCCCTGCCGTCGCGCTCGCCCGCTGCTCTCCAGCGTCCAGACCCGACGACCTCGGCGCGACTCTCTGCGCGACGGCCCGGTCCTGACGCGGCTCCTCCTCTGCGCATCCCGTCGGCCCGCCCTTCCCGGCGGCCACCTCTCCTCCCGGCAGGCCCTCCCTCCCGGCGCACCTCTCCTCCCGGCGGTCGTCCCTCCCGCTACGCCTCCACCTCCCGGCGGGCCTCCCTCCCGGCGCGGCACCTTGCCCAGCGGGCCTTCGCCTGGCGCCCGGCGTCCGCCGTCCTCCCGCGGTGCGCCCTCGTCCCAGCAAGCCTTCGCCCGGCGCCCGCGCCCTCGCGGCTCCCTCGCCCCGACGGCGCCCTCGCTCTCGCCGCCAGATCCCGCAGCGCCTCCTGCCGGTCATCCCTCCCGAGCGGCAGCCTCCCGTCTGGCGCACTCCCTTCTCCCGAGCGCGACCCTCCCTCATCCAGCGGCCACCCTGCCCCGACGACGCTCCCCCCGTAGCATCTCTCTCCAGGCGGCCCTCCTCTCGCGCGACTCCAGCGCGGCTCCCGGCCCTCCGGTCCGACGCGGCTCCCGTCGCGCCTCCCTCCTCTTGTCCCAGCGCCGGCGCTCCCTTCTCAGCAGCGGCTCCCGCCCGATCCGGCGCTCCCCAGCCCGTCTCCTAGCGGCTTCCCTGCAGCTACCCTGCGGCCTTCCTGCGCCGTCGGCCCAGCCCCCTGCGTTAATGGCGGGCGTGTCCGCCCGCGGCCCTCCGGCATCACCTCCGGACGACAGCATTCCGGCAGGGCCGCACCCTCACTTCCATTGTCGGCCTTCCCGAGCATCTATGCACTCAGTCGAGCAGCTCTCCCATCCTCCATCATCGGCTCTACCGCGCCGCGGTCCTCCTTCCTCCAGTACCCGTTACAGGACAACACTCTCGCCGGAGGAGATTGCTTTGGTAACATCTTATCGAGCGACTGCGCCACCATCTTCTTCTCTAGCCCCACTTGCTCAGACTGGCAACTCCACCGCCTGTGTTTCTCATCGACAGACAGCTTGGATGTTTGACTCCGGTGCGTCAGAACATCTCACAGGAGACTCTGGTATGTTCACTACCTATCATCCGTACACCGGTGTCTCTGCCATTACTGTTGCTAATGGCTCAACAATCCCTATTATCGGATATGGCACATGTTCCTTGACCCCGTCTCTTCCCCTGACGTCGGTCGCTCATGTTCCTCAAAGTCCCTTTAATCTTATCTCTGTCAGCAAACTCATCACAGAATTGAATTGTGTTGTTATTTTTAGCTCATCTGGTGTTGTTTTTCAGGAGCGGAAGACGAATCGGGAAATTGGTCGAGGTTATCTTCGGGATGGGGTTTACCTGTTTGATACCCCATCATCCCTTGCTTGCTCATCCACCACAGCCCGAGCCCTTGACCTCCATTACCGCCTTGGCCATCCTCCGCTTTCCACCCTCCATAAACTTTGCCCCCAATTCAGTTCTCACCTCTCCTTCCATTGTGAATCCTGCAAGTTTGCCAAACATCATCGGACGACGTATGCTCCTCGCCCGGAACCACGTGCAGCGGCTCCTTTCGCTCTTGTTCATTCCGATGTTTGGGGTCCTTGCAGGGTTCCTAGCCAGTCAGGGTACAGTTATTATATCACCTTTATTGATGATTACTCCCGCATGACCTGACTTTACCTTCTTCGAGATCGAACAGAGGTTCTCTCAACCTTTCAGACATTTTTTCAGGAAATCCAGACACAATTTTCTCTCCCTGTGAAATGTCTCCGATCTGACAATGGGCGAGAATACTTATCCACTCATTTTCAGCAGTTTATGAGGGCCCACGACATCATCCATCAGACCTCCTGTCCTGATACCCCTCAGCAAAATGGGGTGGCCGAGCGGAAACACCGACATATCTTGGAAACCGCTCGTGCCCTCCTCTTCCACCGCCAGGTACCTCTTCTTTTCTGGGGGGATGCCATCCTCACTGCTACTTACCTTCTCAATCGTCTTCCCTCCTCCATCCTTCAGGGGGAGACTCCTTTTCATACCCTGTTTACCTCTCTCCCTCCTCACTCCCTTCCACTCCGTATCTTCGGATGTCTCTGTTATGTCCGGGACACCCGCCCAAATCTCTCCAAACTATCACCCAAATCCCTTCGCTGTATTTTTCTCGGGTATTCCCGCACTCAGCGCGGGTACCGATGCTTCTCTCCAGACCTCCGCCGGTATATCACCTCTGCCGACGTTTCATTTGTCGAGAGCTCTCCTTTCACTCTCCCCTCTCCTTCTCCTGACACTACCATCGATGACTGCCTTCCGCTCATGGTTCACCCGCCTCTGGTGTCTCCTCCGACCGGTCATCTCTTTGGACAGACCTACTCTCGTCGTCCTTCCGCTGTCCCCCTCATCCCGGCCGAGGAAACCATTGTTCCCGCTTCGACTGATGTTCCTGACACAGCTCCCGACGATGTACCGATTGCGCTCCGGAAAGGTACTCGATCCTGTCAGACTACTCCTCTCTTTGTATCTTCTTACAGGGGTCTGTCAGCTCTGGAGACCGTGTCGCTTCCTCGAACGGTCGGTGAAGCCAAATCTCACCCCGGGTGGCTAGCCGCAATGCGGGATGAATTGCAGGCTCTGGATGCCAACCATACTTGGGATCTTGTTCCCCTTTCGGCAAACAAACAGGCGGTCGGCTGTAAATGGATCTTCACAATCCGTCTCAATCCTGATGGCTCTCTCTGTCGCCTCAAAGCCCGGCTTGTCGCCAAGGGCTTTGCTCAGACATATGGCGTCGACTACTTTGAGACCTACTCTCCCGTCACCAAGATGGTCTCTGTCCGCCTCTTCATCTCTCTGGCTGCTCATCACCACTGGCCGCTTCATCAACTCGACGTTAAGAATGCTTTTCTCCATGACTCTCTTGACGAAGAAGTCTACCTGCAACAGCCCCCTGGTTTCTCAGCCTCTGGTGCCGACTCCCATGTCTGCCGTCTCCGTCGCTCCCTCTACGGCCTCAAACAGTCTCCTCGCGCCTGGTTTGGCCGCTTCAGCACTGTCGTCACCGCCTTTGGCCTCTCTCGGAGTATGAAAGATCACACCGTCTTCGGCACACGGCTGTATCTTGCTTGTAGTGTATGTTGATGACATCATCATCACCGGGAGCGACTCCAGAGGCATTGCCAGCCTCAAGACGCATCTTCACCAGCACTTTCACACCAAAGATCTTGGTCCCCTCACCTACTTTCTTGGCATCGAGGTCTCCCGAACTACAGACATTATCTCTCTCTGCCAGCGCAAGTATGCTCTTGATATCTTGCAGGATACCGGGTTGAGCACCGCCACCTCAGTTGACACTCCCCTGGAGCCTGAGGAACGCTCCCTTCATGCCGACTCAGAACTCTTTCCTCATCCCGAGAGCTATCGACGCTTGGTCGGTAAACTCAACTACCTCACCATGACGCGTCCCGACATTGCCTGTGCCGTTGGCAAAGTAAGCCAGTTCATGGAACATCCCACCTGCTCTCAGTGGGATGCTGTCCTCCGCATTGCCAAGTACATCAAGAAAGACCCTGCACGTGGCCTTCGGTGCTCACATCATGCTCACCTGGATATTGAAGCTTTTTGTGATGCGGACTATGCCAGTTGCCTCGCTACCCGCAGGTCTACTTCGGGTTTCGCCGTATTCTTCGCCGGTAATCTCATCTCTTGGCGCAGCAAGAAGCAGATTGTGGTCTCCCGTTCGAGTGTCGAGGCCGAGTATCGAGCCATGGCCACTGTCACCACTGAGATCCTCTGGCTTCGTCATCTTCTCTAGGAGCTCGGTTTCCCAGCATCGACTCCTGCTCATATCTGGTGTGACAATCAGGCCGCCACGAAGATTGCCTCGAATCCCGTCTTCCATGAACGGACGAAGCATATCGAGGTGGACTGTCACTTTCTCCGCCACCATCTGGAGCAACACCATATCGGTTTCGGCCATATCCCGACGGCCGATCAGCTTGCCGATCTCTTCACCAAAGGTCTTCCTGGAGCTCGTCTTGAGTCTCTCACTTCCAGGCTGGGTATTCACAGCCTCCTTGGCCCAGCTTGAGGGGGAGTTTGAGATTGTCTTGTTATTCTTTTTGTGTGGGACTCTATCCAATCTGGGCATGTCCAGCTTGAGGGGGAGTGTTAGAACCCATTTAAGTGTAAATGGGTGAGTCCCACATCGGACTTACCCGTCTTGTATATTGGTTTCCTAATCTATAAAAGAATATCCTCACCTCACATTGAGGTAAGGGGAATTCACCCATCTACATTATTAATGGCGAAACACCCATATCTACCATCCTTCTTCAAAGTCATCCCTTCCAATCCATCTCCCGACCAAAACAACCCCCAACTCACAACCACAACCAGATTTGCAGCCCCGCCGCACAAACATACCATGCCCAGATTACCATATCAACCAAACCAACCGCCTGTGCACAACCGTGTCCACAACCACATCACCACACGAACCAAAGAAAAACATATTCAGATTTAACAAGGCATTCCTTCTTCAATTTTCACTTGTTAATTCAGGGGTTATCACAAAAACAGTATAATCTTGGGGCATCCATTTATTAGCGAAGTATACAAAGTGAACCAATTTCCATTTTAGGGTGATTCCAAACAAATCTCAAATAAAGCAACAACCACAACAGATGTATACAACACAAACAAAGCCACCAAAGACCACAATTTTCAATGGGGCAGTTTGGCTCGTACAAACCACAATATAAACAACGATAACAAAACAACAAGAACATGCATCACTTCTCCAAGCCCCGTATATTGATCTTAAACCGGTTCAATTATCTTGTTAATCTGAATTCAACTATTTTACAAAGGAAACATCCATACCCCCACTCCGCATGATGCACCACAAGGAGAAACAAATGAAATCTTACCTCTAGGAAGCTTTTCGCACCGCAGGGCGTGAAAGAATGCTCGCGAACCGCAACCACACCACGTGAATTGCGGATCAACCTATACTGCATCAATGATCCATCACAACAAAACCCAACGCACATCCCAAACCAAAGAAACATCACTACAGCGGATCGCCGGGAGAAGAACGGAAGGAAAACAACCAAGAAGGGTAAGGACTTACCATGGTCCAACCACGGATCGTCGACGAACACCGACCGGGATCAACATATCGAAGAGGGACGAATAGGGCTTGAAGAACACCTCGGGGCTCCCGGGGTTTGCCCAAAATGAGAGGAAAAAGGAAGCATGACTGAACGAATGAGGGTTCGACCGAAAAAAAGAATTTTAAAACGGCACATGATTGGGGTATTACACGATGTGTAATCCCCTTTCACGTGGTGTACTCCTCGGTGTTCGTTTTCTGCCGAAAAACTTGTTGCCTCTTCATTTTATTTTATTTTTCTAACCCCGAAAACCTACCCATCGTGAACCAACCCCGGACAAGTTGCGAAACCAACTTTCACGTCGTGTAATACGGTTACACGACGTGTAACTCCCGCAACACCTCTGTTGCGCCTCCAACTCCAGCCAAAACTCCCAGAACATACCCCGAGCACCTCCAACACCCAAAACCGACAAAGTAACGGGCTGAGAGGTCACGAACCATTACATTAAATACTTCTCAAACGATTCTCACCCTTGAGAATCTAAAACCAAGCCCAGAAAGAAAAAGAGAGGAAGGGTCCGAACAACCATCATTCGAGATACCTCTCAAGGATCTCGCTACACTCGAGACACCGCTATCAACCAAACACATCAACGTTCAACGATAAACCACCCTGTGTTCGAAAGCTGGAGTGAAAACCTCACATCCAAGAACACATCCTTCGATATCTGCAACCCAAGCCTCATCATGTCAACTCAAACAGCCACAAAATACACCACATTGGCATAACAACCACGCCGTCTCGAACACACTAATCGGGGAATTCCATTCTCCATGTCAAGATACTATCCGTCCTGGGCGACACTGACTTGCCCGCACGGGTTTAATCGCATCATCGTTAATGCGTCTTGATTAGGAATCAGGTCCTCCCCTTTCCACACGTCAGGATTTTATCACACAACACCACACACAATCATAAACTAAGGGAAAACAGCTCATCTCATAAAACAACAAGGTTCAAACATCACATTTCAAAGGAAAACAGGGCAAAACAAAATTCAAAACAACTCTAGGTACTTGGCACGTATCTGCGTTTCTCGCTCCCAAGGACTTTCCTCCTGGCCACCGTGCCTCCATAACACACGAACTAAAGGAATGGTTTGTCCACGCAGCACTGTCTCTCGACGGTTTTGGATTTCCACTTGCCGCTCCACGAATGTCGTGTTGTCCTTGATATTTAACTCTCCCTAGTCAATGACATGAGAGTCATCGTGAAGATACCGACGAAGCTGAGAGATGTGGAAGACGTCATGAATATCTTCTCCAACCGCGGTGACAATGCCAACCAACATGTCACCTCTGCCAACTTGCCCCAACACCTCAAAGGGTCCAACGAATCTGGGAGAAAGCTTACTCCCTCTGCCAAACCTCCACTGCCCACGTCGAGGAGAAACCTTCAAGAACACGTGGTCCCAAACCTCGGAACTCCAAGGGTCTCCTCCTACGATCGACATAAGACTTCTGCCGGTCCTGCGTTACTTTTATCCTCTCACGAACAAGCTGAATCTTTTCTGTCGTGCTTTGCACCACATCGAGACCAAGAACATTTGTTTCTCCAACCTTCGTCCAACA
This sequence comes from Viscum album, assembly GCA_963277665.1. Classification (NCBI taxonomy): domain Eukaryota; kingdom Viridiplantae; phylum Streptophyta; class Magnoliopsida; order Santalales; family Viscaceae; genus Viscum; species Viscum album. The sequence goes on along the minus strand of OY728157.1, from coordinate 1,401,299,380 downwards.
CAACGGAGAACGACACAGTCTTTCGTACAAAGCCTCAAATGGAGCCATGGCAATGGAAGAGTGAGAGCTATTATTATAAGCAAAATCTACCAAGGGCAAGTGTCGTGCCCAAGACCCACCAAAGTCCAAGACGCACGCTCGCAACATATCCTCCAACGTCTGGATAGTTTGCTCTGTCTGCCCATCTGTTTGGGGGTGGAAAGCAATGTCGAGGCTTAACTGGGTGCCAAAAGCATGCTGTAGTCCCCTCCAGACTCGTGAGGTAAACCGTGCGTCCCGATCTGAGACAATGGACCTCGGGACTCCATGCAACCGCACCACTTCATCCACGTACCTCTTGGCCAAGGCATCTACTGCGCCTAACTCCTTAATCGCTAAGAAGTGGGCCGATTTCGTCAACCGATTCACTATCACCCAGATAACATCACAACCTCCTTGAGCTTTGGGTAACCTTGTGACGAAATCCATTGAAATGTCATCCCATTTCCACTCGGGAACATCCAAAGGCTGCAACAAACCACTAGGAACACGGTGATCGGTCTTTACCTGCTGACAAACCAAGCACTTCGCCACAAACTCCGCCACTGCTCGTTTCATCCCGGGCTACCAAAACTGCATCCTCAAGCCACGATACATCCTGGAAACTTCTGGATGTACGACCAAAACTGCATCCTCCATCGCTTTCCAAGCATCCGTAGATTCCCTAACAACCTCCTTTTGCGACTTTCTGCTCAAAGCATCGACCGCAACATTTCTCTTTTTTGAGGTGTAGGAGATCTCAAAATCATAATCATGAAGAAACTCCATCCACCTCCGCTGTCGTAAATTCAGATCACGCTGGGAAAAGATATGCCTCAAGCTCTTGTGACCCGTGAAGACCACAAAGTGCTCCCCAATGAGGTAATGTCGCCACAACTTCAGCGCGAACACAACCGCCGCCAACTCCAGATCGTGGGTGGCCTAGTTACGTTTGTGGGGACGTAACTGCCTAGTCCCATAAGAGATCACTGCTCATTGCTGCATCAGTACGCATCCCAAACCCAGACGGGAAGCATCACAAAACTCCTCAAACATTACCCCTTCCTCTAACTATCGGAGCATTGGAGCACTAACCAACTCCCCCTTCAGGTAACCGAACACTACCTGACACTGATCACTTCACGCAAAAGCTTGATCCTTCATTGTCAAAACCGTCAACGGTGCTGCAACTCGAGAGAAATCAGGCATAAACCTCCGATAATAGCCTGCAAGACCAATAAAACTGCGAATTTCTGCCACGTTTTTGGGTGTTGCTAAAAAAACAACTGCTTCGACTTTCGACGGTGTAACGGCCCGGTTCTGGAAGCCGCCCAGAGGCGCCTCGTACCCGTTTGGTTACATGGCCTCAAGCGCATTTCTGCGAATGCCAGAGGCTGTCGACTAGCAGCGAGGGCCTTGGGTGTGATAGTGGGGAAATTATACCCTCATTGGCAGAGTAACACAGCGGAAGTAAAACAGATAACAATAGCGGAAACAATAATGATACCATACAACAGTAGACAGTGGAAGACTGAAAGAAATAAATAACTAGAACCCATGTATAAATAATGCATGATACACATGTCTAGGAATGCAGCCAAACAAGTCACCATGCTGGAATACAGTACTAAACCAAAGTACAAAGAAGACAAATAAACTCCAACAACATCGCAAGCCTCAGCTTGGTCCCATGCTCTTCAACTTCACAGCAATCAAGTACCTGAAGTAGAATGGTGCTTGCCCTTATCTATACCTGCAGCAATATAATCTGTTTGGGCCCAAAAGCATGACCCAAACAGGGTGTGAGACAAATCTCAATAGGCAACTACCCAAATATCTGCGCCTAACAGTCAGTGAATATATATGGCAGACAATAAGCAAAAAAAGCAGAAAACAAGAAAAGTACTCAAAGTAAACAATCCTACAGTTTAATGACATTCAATTTCATTTATTAGTTAAGCAATCAACAAACATAAGTAACTCGCTGGGAAGTACTCACAGCATAACCTCTCTGGTTCAACCAAACAAACACAAGCAACCCTCTGGAAAGTACTCACAGTCTAACCCCTCTGGTTCAGCTTTAACAAAGACACTTTGAGGAAGTCCTCGCCGTCAATTCCCCCTGTGGTCTCGTATCGGTAACTATAGATACTATGAGGAAGCACTCAACGTCCAATTCCTCCTGTGGTCTCGTAACGAGGAAACTACACTCCCTATGGTCTCGCAACGTAAAAGTAAACAGACATTCTGGAGAAGCCCTCAATGTCCATTCTCCCTATGGTTTACTTTACCAGATTCTCACGGCCCTGTGTAAGTCAGTCGTGCACAACGATACATGGCAGTCAAAGTAAACCTCAAGAACTACTTGGCTAAACAGTCTACAACATATTACAACATATAAGATAAAATCACTTCATCCTAACAATACTAGACATGAAAAGCAAAGCAGCCTAATAGGCAAGCTAGACCAAACGGTCAAAACAAGCAACATGGGCAAAACATCCATAGCACGACAAAGTTAACCCTATTCACAAACAATTATCCTCTATCCAAACAAACAAGGCATAACAAACAATAACAGGGCTGACAACCATAAACACGCAATACCTCGAACAAGGGTATTGGACACTTTTGCACATATAACTCAAAGACTAACCACGGAAAGGCACAAACCACCTACCTTGGCGTTGTACGGACGATATTCGTGAACCTCAGGCCTTGAATTACCATAGAACGCCGTAGATCTACAAAAACGTTAATAACGTTTAACTGAGAATATCTCACAAAAGAGGAGAAATCAGGGAACGAGGCTCTAAAAGAAGGAAGAGCTTATTGTGGCGATTCCAATGCAATCGACGACGGTCGATTCGGAGAACGGATGAGGAGTCGGGGGCTCGGAGAAGATTCGCGGCCGTACGGACGCTCCTGGACAAGATAGGTCGAGAAGAAGATGGTTCTGTCTATTAGACGCGACCCCGGTCCGTTTAATGAAATAAAAAGGAAGTACACGGCGTGTACTTGCCTTAGCCGGCCCTCGCTTTAGGTGGTCTCCAGGTCACCACACACGGCCATGTGCTCGGCCGTTACACGACCAACACACGGCTAGCTGCGGTAACCTAGTACACGGCGTGTACATATAAGTACACGGCGTGTACTTCTGAAATTTTCAGAAACTCCTCTTTTTCTCAGAAACAACCAGAAATGAAAGACATACCTGAAAAGAAGATTCGGGTTCTTACAGACGGGTCTACTGCCACAGCCTGCTGAGACACCACATGCTCGAGGAAATGCACCTCCCATGTCCCGAACTTGCACTTGGACAACTTTCCATAGAGCTGGTGGCGTCAAAGAACCTGCAAGACAGTTCTGAGATGCTCGACATGCTCTTCCTCTGACTTCGAGTAGACCAAGATGTCATTGATGAACACGATGACGAACCAATCTAGGAATTAACGAAAAATGGAGTTCATAAGTCCCATGAACACAGCTGGTGCGTTCGTAACACCGAATGACATGGCCACGAACTCGAAGTGCCCATACTTGTATCTGAAGGCAGTCTTCGGGATATCACCCTCCTTCACTCTCAACTATTGATATGCAGACCGCGGATCGATCTTAGAAAACCAACTCGGCTCTCTCAGCTGGTTGAAAAGATCGTTTATCCTCGGAAGAGGGTAACGGTTTTTGACCGTCACCTGGTTTAACCTTCGATAGTCTATGCATAACCTTAGACTACCATCCGCCTTCTTTACGAACAACACTGGAGCACCCCATGGTGACACTGTGCCGGATAAAGCCCTTATTCATTAGATCATCAATTTGAATCCTCAATTCCCGCAACTCAGAAGGTGTCGTCCGATAAGGAGCCATCGAAATCAGAGAAGCACTGGGCTGCAAATCTATCCCAAACTCAACATTACGTCGAGGGGGTAGCGTCACAACCTTCTCTGGGAAAACGTCCAGGAAATCCCCAACGACCCTGGGAACTTCCACCATCTCAGCGTCCATCGGTCCCACTGACAGCTCAACCAACAAGGAAAGAAGAGGCTCTACATGCCGACTGCCCACCTGACGACCCTGGGAACTTCCACCATCTCGCGGCCGTTTTTTTATTCAATCGTGGATCAATTAAAATAATTTAAATTACAAAATTCAGCACATATATATGCTGAAAAATTAAAATATGGTAAATTAAAATATGATAAATTAAAATATGATAAATTAAAATATGATAAATAAAATATAAAACACAATAAAAATAAAACAGAATAAAAAATATGATAAATAAAGTATAAAACAGAATAAAAATAGCAAAAGAAAAAAAATTAAAAAAGCCCTATAGAATAGAAATTAACCAAAACACATAAAATAAAAAAAACAAAAAACAAAATAAAAAATGGGATATCGGGCCAGCCTGGGGGGTGGCCATAGTTATGTTGAGGGGTCGACGGAGGCGGCGTAGGCTAGACCTGAGGGGTCGGCGGCGGGGCGGCGCAAGCTAGACTCGACGGGGGTGCAGACTAAAGTTGGCGGGAGCGGCGGTGGCATTGCAGGTGAGGCCGGCGACAACGTCACATGGTAGAGGCGGCAGGGACGGCGACAACGGGCGGCGTAGGCGGGGGCAAAAAAAAAAGCATTTGGTTGGAGCCAAAACCAGGTGTGGCCGCTCCCACCGGGAATGCGACAAACTGCGACGACAGGGATTGCGATGGACGCAATGCGATCGCGTTCTGCACGCGATCCAGCCACCAGAAGCGGAGGGCCGCCGCTCCGTACCACGCCAGCGAGGTCGCGGTTGAGACGCCGCTTTTTGATAACTATGCATCATCAGTCTACACCCCCCGACACACATCAAACAAGCTGGTCCGACCTCCGACTGGCGTACTCAATACCAGGGGCACGAGAAGCCTCTTTATGTCTCGTCCCAGAGCATGGGTTACAGTGGGTGCAATAAAGGAGTGTGGAACTCCTGAATCAAACATAGCGCGAGGGTACTGAACAAACTGATCGTACCTCTGACGATCTCTGGCCCTGTCTGAACTGCCGCCTTTACTGCGTGCAACTGTCCACGCCCGACTCCTCTGCCTCTCTGTTGGGGACCACCTCCACAACCACACTCGGGTCGCGGTCCTTGAGCATGAGGAACATCCTGAGGTCGACCTCTACCTGCTCCATCTCCGCTCGGTGGAGCAAAGGCCTGCTGCCCCTACTGTTGAAACGGCCTCGCAGATAATTATTTCTGAGGGTGGCGCTGAACCTATCCACCTCTGCCAAACTGAGCTTGGGGAACCACTGGGCACTGACTATGGTGATAACCATGAACCCCACAACCGAAAGACTGGCACATAGCTCCTAGGAAAAGCATGAAAACCACCGGCACCAGGAGGTCGGAAAGGAAACTGCTGAGGACGACTCCCTACCGGTCGAAACCTCGAAGGTCCTGGCGCCTGCGACCTGCCACTGACAGCTCGGCCTCTCGAAAAACTCTGTCGACTCCCCTCTCGCGGTAGACCTCCTCGCGAGTGCATCCGCTCAATCACATTCGCCTTTTTCTGAACCTCCAGATACATTGACAACGTAAAAGGAATGACAACATACTGGATAAAAGGACGGAGTGCCTCCTCCAGACGTCTCGCACGAGACTCCTCATCAAGAAATTGATCCGGAGCAAAACGAAGAAGATCCTTGAACTTGATCCCAAGCTTCCACACTGTCATATTCCCCTGCTAGAGGGAGAGTAGCTCCCGCCTCTTCTCTGCTTTCATAGTTGACGAGAGGAACTCCGCTCGGAACTCCTTTTGAAAGTCGTCCCACAACACGTCTGCCTCCTTCCGCTCCCCCAGAAACAACATCCACCATTGACGCGCAAGTCCTTGCATCTGGCTGATCGCCAAAGGGACCCAGTATCCCGTCGGGGCCCGGATCAAACTGAAGGTGATCTCAAGCTCCTCCAACCAGCCCTCTGTCTCCACATCTGAAACGCTGCCCTCGTACTTTCCTAAAGCCTGCCGTTGCAAAGCACTCAACGTGCTCTGCCACTGATCCTCCTCCTTAGCTGGATCAACCCTACGACGATCAACCGGATCAGCCTGCTGAACCTCCACTGCCTGAGCCACACGCGGACGACGTCCAGGAGCCATAGCTGAAAGGGTAAACAGAGATTTCCTAAGCCCGAATAGTATGGAATTTTATTAAGGTTTATTTCAATTTATCTTATTCATTCATCTTTAACCTTTCCAAAACACCCCAAATTTAAACAAGAACACAAGTCATTATGATGCATGTACCTTTCCTAGGTCTCTACCCTGCAAGCAGATCCGTCTTATTTGGTCGTTCAATAAGCTCAGAATCCGTGCACTGGATCATGGGGGCCCTAAAATCCCGTGTTCTAGCCGGTCTCCCTGGCCTATGTCACGTACCAAGGTCAACTGGAACTGTTGCCATACCATCCAATGCAAACCTCACAGTGCCGAACTCCAAACTTCATCCTATTTCTCAACCATCACCTTTGATATCACTCAGTCACACCCCCTCCCTCTAAAGATACCCCTCCTGGGCTGGCAATGAACAAAGGGAAATAGCGACCCCTAAGTCCCGCCTCCAGTAGGCTCCAGGTTGGCGACTAACACCAAGGGTGTGCAAATCTCACAATATTGGAGGCATTACCCATTTTAGGAAATAAGATCGGGAGATAAGATAATCATCCACAATGAAACCCCAAGACATAATATAAAAAAAAGCCAAAATTCATCCCACATGCATGTGTAAAAAAGAATTGATACAATACAAAAGTCTAAAGTAAAATACCAAAAGTAAAGCTAAGCAGCGACACAACAACTGTCAAGATCCGAGCTAGTAGGGTCCAGCACGGTCTGTGTTATCCTCGTGGAAACCTCGAAGCAGTTTATATACGCAGGATGAACATACAAGTATACTCAATAGGAAAACCAAAGTCTCTCGTGCACATGCGAAAAAAGTATATTAATGCACCCGTGAGAAAAATCAGAACCAACAACACCTAAGCACGTATACTAACTACCCCAACTTTACCAAGGCACACTCATCAAATAACGCAAGTCAAGTAATATAATAATAAAACACATCGATGATAGGGTACCCCGCACCACTTTTCCACTGGTTATGCTGCTCTCGCCCAACTTCTCTTATCTCTTCTGTAAACCACATCACATCCTGTCCGCACTCACCTGGGCCTCACAACACATCACATCCCGCCCGCACACACCTGGGCCACAAACCACATCCCGCTCGCACACACCTGGGCCAAAAACCTCATCCCGCCCCATACACACCTGGGCCACAAAACCTCATCCCGCCCCATACACACCTGGGCCACAAACTACATCGCATCTCATCTCGAAGATACCTGGGAAAGCAAGTCACCTCTCATCCCGAAGACACTTGGGAAAACACAAACCACCTCGCCCGAAAATACCTGGGCCGGCACACCTCGCCTGAAGACACCTGAGCCATTGCAACCACCATCTAAGGCAACTCACAGACCTCTGGCCATCACAACTTGTGCTATACCTACCTCGCCTGAAAGAGAGAGCAGGAAGAAAGCGGGTACCCATCCTTCCGCGCTCCTCACCGGATGTTGGGATAGACACCCTCCCCCGTGACGATGGAGGTGTTCGGCACATAGTGGTCAACCAGGGTGGGGTGCGTATAGAAATCACAAGGAAAATACAAGTAGATACATATATGATACCAAATACTCAAGCGCAACCTATGGGTCCTCAGACAAGCCACAGAGTCACAACACTGCCACCTTTGCTGCTACCTCTAAATGCACAACACCACACATTGAGCCACCAAACCCATTTTACCTTCCCAACCAATTCCATTCATGACATTTCATTAACCACTTCCATTGCGTTAGCCAAAACAACCCAAGTCATTCCAAACTTTATTAACAGTTATTTATTCATTCCATCACTATCCGGACAACTATGAGCACCACACACAACAAGCAACAGAGTAAAAGTCATACGGAAGACGAAGAGCTTTGGTAAATTAACACACTTCGCATTTCCTCTCCGTTTAACACCCATTCATGATATATCATATATTGATCCCTAGATACGGGGTGAAGCTTTCTGTATGTTATTAATGGCGAAGCACCCATACCAACCATTATCATTCTTTTTCAAAGTCATCCCTTCAAATCCATCCTCCTGACGGAAACAACCCACAACCCACAACCACAACCACAACTAGATCTGTAGCCTTGCCGCACAAACATAGCACGCCCAAATTACCATATCAACAAAACCAACCCCCTGTGCACAACTGTGCCCACAACCACATCACCACACGAACTAAAGAAAAACATATTTAGATTTAACAAGACATTCCTTCTTCAATTTCCACTTGTTAATTCAGGGGTTATCATAGAAACAGTATAATCTTGGGGTAGTCCGGGTGTGCGAGCGGGATGTGTGGTTGTGGTAGCCCAAGTGTGTGCGGGCGGGGGATGACAGTGGGACTGCGGTGAGAATGGCGGGGGAGGTCTGACGCGTAGGATGTCTTCAATAACCAGTGGGAAAGTGGTGCGGGGTACCCAAATATCGATGTGTTATTAATATTACTTTACTTGACTTGTGTTATTTGGGGAGTGTGCCTTGGTGAGGTTTGGGTGGATAGTTTCCTTGCTAGGTGCTTTGGTTATCGTTTTTTCTCACGGGGCATTAGAAGGTCTCCCTACTTGTGCACGAGAGCTTTTGGTTTTCCCTACTGAGTATACCTGTATACTCACCCTACGTATATAAAACTGCTTTCAGGTTTCCAGGAGGACTTCGATGGTCGTGCCGGACCCTATTAGCTCGGACGCTGGGACTGTTGACGTTGTTGCTTTTTTTTTTCTTTTGGTACTTCCCTTTGGAGTTTTCTTGTACCTTGTAGCACTTTATATTGGAACATGCATATGAGAATGAATTGTTTTTGGCTTTACTTTTACATTCAGTTTTGGTGTTGTTGGGATTTACTATCTTATCTTCCGATCCTACTAAATAAAAAGGGTAATGCCTTCCATATTACGTGTGATTCTATACCCTTGGTGTTAGTCGCCACTCTGGGGCCTATTGAAGGCGGGACTCGGAGGTCATTATCTCTCCTTCAACTTGAGGAGGGAAGGGTTTGACAGTTTGCTGTCTCTTCTCTCATCTCGGTGAAGGTGGGTCGTGACACCCCCCGTCCCATCCCAGGCCGCTCCCCTTTTATTTCCCAGCCCTCTCCTTGTACAATTAGTCACCCTCATCAACAATGACCCTTTTTCCTTTATTATGCCTAGTATATACATTCCACTGCCTAGGCTGATCCTGAACTCTATCACTCCCCCCATAATGAGAAACAGTTTTGTCCCTGAGATTGAAATCTGGAAACTGGTTCCGGAGAACATATTCATCCTCCTAGGTTGGCTCGTCCAGCGGCCGCCCGCACCAGTGAACCAAGTATTGAGGCAAATGCGTGTCGTCCGGCTACGGAATACGGCGAGAGAGAACAGTTTCCAGCTCCGAGCAATCTGAGAAATCCCCAACCAATTTCGAAGTCAAAATAGGTTGAACAAAGTGATTTCCAATGACCTGTTTGAGCCGTGAAACGTGAAAAACAGGGTTTATACGGGAAAGAGGTGGTAGGTCTAACTAAAACACCACGGGCCCAATTTGTTTCACAATAGTAAAGGGGCTAAAAAAATGCGGGGAGAGCTTGTGGTTGATCTGGTGGACAATGAAAGACTGCCTATGTGGTCGAAGCTTAAGGAAACCTAATCCCCCGCTTGATATTCCACCGACCATGATCGGCCTGCCTTTTCATTTTACACTGTGAACGCGCAAGATGGTGTCGTAGTTGGCGCAAGGCTTCATCCCGATCCCCCAATGCTGAGGCAACATCCTCTACCTGAATTTCAGAAGGTAAATAAGTGACTATTGAAGGCAGTGGACGACCATAAACAATTTCGAAGGGTTTGGTCTTGATGGATTCGTGCCAAGTGGTATTATAGCTCAATTCTGCCCTAGGAATCCTATAAGACCAACTTTTAGGCTGCTCCCTCACAAAACACTGAAGATAAGTTTCCAAGCAGCGGTTAACGGCTTCTGTTTAACCATCGGTTTGCGGATGATAAACAGAACTAAATTTCAATTTTGTACCACTGAATTAAAATAATTCCTTCCAAAAATGGCAGAAAAAAATTGGGTCACGATCACTAACAATGGAGGCGGGAATACCATGGAGCCGAACCACCTCATGTAAGAATACTTCAATGACCCTTTTAGCGGAATAAGGATGTCGTAATAGAATAAAATGGGCATACTTGGACAACCGGTCAACCACCACAAAAATGACATCATAGCCACGAGATCGAGGTAATTCTAAATTAAAATCCATTGAATGGTCCATCCAAATGACCAAAGGAATCTCTAAAGGTTGTAACAGGCCGGCTGGAGAAAGTGTAGAATATTTAGAACGTTGGCAAACTACACATTGTTGAACAAACGCCAACACTTGGCGTTTCATACCCACCCAATATAAGTTCGATGCCAACCGGCGGTATGTGCAATAAAATCCAGAATGCCCTCCCTTTGGGGAGTTGTATGATATTCCTCCAGCAGTTTGGGAACCATTGGGGAAGTTGCGGGTGCCACCAAACGACCACGATACTTGAGAATGCTGTGGGAAAGTGTACCTGGGGTGCGAGGGCTGCCCAGTTGTTAGCCGCTGCATAATGTTGTGAAGAAAAGGGTTTGAATTAACACCCTCAATTAAACAGCCTGCATCCTGCCAGACACAATAAGACTGAATATGTTGGAGTGCTGAAAAATCTTCTCGCCGAGGCAAAGAATTAGCAACAGTGTTGTCCTTCCCTGGTTTAAACTTAACATCAAAATGATAGCCTAACAACTTAGCAATCCAGCTATGTTGATCAGTAGCGACAACACGCTGATGCAATGCAAATTTTAAACTGCGGTGGTCCGAAAAAACAGTGAAAGTCCTCCCCAACAAATAGGGCCGCCAATGTTGAACATCCAACACCAAAGCCATATTTTTTTTTCATAGGTCTTCATTAATGTTTTTTGTGCCAATGCCTTGCTAAAATATGCAACGGGACGCCGACGTTGCATTAAGACTGCCCCAACCCCCCGACTCGATGCATTGCACTCCACTTCAAAGTCTTTGGAAAAACCAGGCAATGCTAACACTGGAGCCTCCGTAATAAGGTTTTTGAAGTGGTCAAAAGCTTGCTGGGAATCCAATGTCTAGTGGAAACCCTCTTTGTGAGTCAAGACAGTTAGGGGCTGTGCAATTTGGCTATACCCTTGTATAAATTTTCAATAATAACCAGTGAGGCCTAGAAAACCCCGACCACCCTTGATAGAACAGCAAAATTAAAGACAGATCTTGAAATCTATACTCTCAAATCAAACAGTCAGATTATAAGTGTAGATGGCGAAGGGTTTGGCAGCCCATGTGTCTACTCGAGGAATATATGAAGTGCGATGGTGTTTCGCAAAGGTACAAGACTCACAATGAAAAGATAAATGCTGACTAATATCTGGATAGAGCTGATGAAGGGTGGAGGCGGAGGGGTGACACAACTGAGAATGGAGGTCCAAGGCACGAGCCGAGACAGACGTGCAGGCGACGGACGTTAGACCATCGAACATGTACACCCCATCTCGAAGATGGCCTCTACCAAGTTCCCAGTTCGTCGTCCGTTCCTGGAACATAACAGTAGACGATGTAAAGATAGCATGACAATTGAAATCTTTGGTCAGCTTACTAATGGAGAGAAGGTTAAAAGGATTGCGTGGTACAGTTTTCTATCTTTGTAAAATGTCTACGCTCCGACAATGGGCGAGAATACTTGTCCACTCCCTTTCAGCAGTTTCTGCAGGCACACAACATCATCCATCAGACTTCCTGCCTGATACCCCTCAGCAAAATGGAGTGGCCGAGCGAAAACACCAGTATATTCTGAAAACTGTTCATGCCCTCCTCTTCCACCGCAAGGTGCCTCTTCTATTCTGGGGGGATGCCATCCTCACTGCTACTTACCTACTCAATCGACTTCCTTCCTCCATCCTTCAGGGGGAGACTTCTTTTCATACTCTGTTCCCCTCTCTTCCTCCTCACTCCCTTCCACTCCGCGTCTTCGGATGTATCTGCTGTGTACGGGACACTCGCCCCAATCTCTCTAAACTTTCTCCCAAATCCCTCCGGTGTATTTTTCTCGGATATTCCCGCACTCAGCGTGGATACCGGTGCTTCTCTCTAGACTTACGACACTATATCATCTCTGCCGATGTATCGTTTGTCGAGAACTCTTCTTTCACTCCACCCTCTCCTCATCTGGACACTACCATTGATGAGTGCCTTCCTCTCATTTTTCACCCTCCTCTGGTGTCTCCCCTTACTGATCATCGTTTTGGGACGGTCTACTCTCGTCGTCCATCGATTGTACCCCCCGTCCAGGCCGAGGACAACATTGTTCCCACTTCGTCTGATGCACCTGTCACAGCACCCGAGGACTTGCCGATTGCACTCCGGAAAGGTACTCGCTCGTGTCAGACTATTCCTTTATTTACATCTTCTTACAAAGGTTTGTCAGCACTGGAGGCGATATCTATTCCTCGCACGGTTGGCGACGCCAAATCGCACCCGGGGTGGCTACAGGCTATGCGGGATGAACTGCAAGCTCTGGATGACAACCATACATGGGATCTGATCCCCCTCCCTGCAGGCAAACAGGCGGTCGACTGCAAATGGATTTATACGACCCGTCTCAATCCCGATGACTCTTAATCGCCTCAAAGTCCGGCTTGTGGCGAAGGGATTTGCTCAGACATATGACATCGATTACTTTGAGACCTTCTCTCCGGTCGCTAAGATGGCCTCTGTCCGCCTATCCATATCTCTGGTTGCTCATCATCACTGACCGCTTTATCAACTGGATGTCAAGAATGCATTTCTCCATGGCTTTCTTGATGAAGAAGTCTACCTGTAGCAGCCCCCTGTATTTCGTGCCTCTGGTGCCGACTCCCATGCCTGCCGCCTCCGTCGATCCCTCTATGGCCTCAAGCAGTCTCCTCGGGCTTGGTTTGACCGCTTCAGCACTGTCGTCACAGCCTTTGGCCTCTCTCGCAGTATGAAGGATCACACAGTCTTCTTCCGTACAACGTCGAACGACTGTATCTTGCCGGTGGTATATGTTGATGATATCATTATCACAGGGAGCGACTCCACTGGAATCGCCCACCTCAAGGCGCACCTTCACCACCACTTCCACACCAAAGATCTTGGCCTCCTCACCTACTTCCTTGGCATCAAGGTCTCCCGTTCTGAGGACACTATCTCTCTCTACCAACGCAAGTATGCCCTTGATATCTTACAGGATGCAGGATTTAGCCAAACAACTGCAGTGGACACTCCTCTTGAGCCTGAGGAACGCTCTCTCCATACCGACTCGGCACCATTTCCTCACCCAGAGAGCTATCGACGTCTGGTGGGTAAACTTAACTACCTCACCATGACACGACTAGACATTGCCTGCGCCGTTGGCAAAGTAAGCCAGTTCATGGAGAATCCAACCAGATCTCAGTGGGATGGTGTCCTCTGCATTGCCAAATACATAAAGAAAGACCCTGCACGTGGCTTTCGGTACTCCCATCATGCTCATTTGGATGTTGAAGCCTTCTGTGATGCGAACTATGCAGATTGCCTTACTACCCGCAAGTCTATTTCGGGATTTGCCGTGTTCTTCGCCGGTAACCTCATCTCCTGGCGCAGCCAGAAGTAGATTTTCATTTCCAGATCGAGTGCAGAGGCCGAATACCGCGCCATGGCCACGGTCACCACTGAGATCCTTTGGCTTCGTCATCTCCTCCATGAGCTCGGCTTCCCGGCGAAGACCTCTGCAAATATCTGGTGTGACAATCAGGCAGCCACGAACATTGCCTCGAATCCCATCTTCCATGAACAGACAAAGCATATCGAGGTGGACTGCCACTTTCTTCGCCACCATCTGGAGCAGAACCATATCAGTTTTGGTCATATTCTGACGGAAGATCAGCTTGCCGACATCTTCACCAAAGGCCTCCCCGGAGCTCGCCTTGACTCTCTCACTACCAAGCTGGGGTATTCACGGCATCAATGACCCAACTTGAGGGGGAGTATGAGATGGTCTTTGTTCAATGTCGTCTTTTTCTTTGTGGGAATCAGTCCAAGCTGGGCATGTCCAGCTTGAGGGGGGAGTGTTGGACCCCATTTAAGTATAATGGGTGTTTCCGAGTCCCACATCGGTCTTTCCCTCGTAATTATTTTTACTCATCTATAAAAGAATGTCTCCGCCTCACATTGAGGTAAGGAGAATTCTCCATCAACAGGCCCCATCAGCGACAGTGATGGCTAAGGAACCAGTATAAGGACTCTAGTTGGAGAGCATACCTGCATCACCGGTAAGATGGTCGGACGCACCTGAGTCAAGCATCCAGGCAGGGGAGCGATGACTGACAAATGCAATAGAACGACCCGAATGGGCAAGTGTTAAACCCTCTTTTTTATTCTTTTTATTATTATGGGTATTTCTGAGTCCCACATCGGAATACTCCTTTGTGTATTCCTCTTTCTCAATCTATAAAAGAAGGCATCCGCCTCACCTTGAAGGTAAGGGGGTTTTCCCAATCTATATGGTATCAGAGGGAACCTTATTCTCGAGCCCTCCCTGCTCTGCCCTAAGTGGCATCCTTCCCTCCTAGGTCTGCCCTACGCGGCACCCCCCTCCCTCCTTGGTCTGCCCTCCAGCGGCACCCTTCCCCCGGCGGCCCTCCCCCCCGGCGGCCCTCCTTCTTTGCGAGTAGCGCCTCCCCCGGCGACCCTCCTCCTTTGCGAGCATCGCCTCCCGCGACCCTCCCTCGACGGTCCTCCTGTGCGCACGGCGCCTCCCGCGGATCCCTTGGCGGCCCTCCCCCCGGCGGTCCTCCTCCTTTGTGAGCGACACCTCCCGCGGATCCCCCGACGGCCCTCTATCGTGCCTGTGCCGCTTCCTCGCACGCTGACCCCCGCCCTACAAGCGCGCTCGTCGGGCCTCATCCCCTTGCTCCCTGGCGACCTCACCCGAGGCCCTCCACGCTGACTCCCTTCCCGGCGGATCCCAGAATTTTTTTTTCTTCTCTCCAGCCGCGACTCCCTCCAAGCGAATCGGTCCAAGCAAACCGGTCCAGGCGGCTCTCTCCAGGCGACCCGACTTCCTCAAGGCGAATCGGCTCCTCTCGGCTCTTCCTGCGCACGGCGTGAACCGACTCTCGACGCCCTCCCGCTGTCCACTGCTTCTCCCGGCTTCCCGACACACCCGACCTGCCCGCTGATTCCGGTGCTGCCCACAACTGCATCTTAGACCGCTAGCCGACGCTTCCATGGCAGACCCTTCCCCTCTGCCTCAGATGATCACCGCTTCCACCCGCCTCGTCGATGACCGGTTGGACTCCACAAATTTCTCCATCTGGCGGAAGACTGTGGTGATGTCCCTGACCGGGATGGAACTTGATCATCACCTTGAGGATCCTCCCCTGGCTTCCACTGACCCCAAATACCGTAAATGGAAGCTTGCCGATAACAAAATCTTCGCTCTGCTGGTCAATTCAATGGATCGATCGGTCAAGGATGTCACCCGCACGACAAATACAGTCAAGGAACTATGAGACTCCTTGAACATTATGTATTTCGATACCAACAACCTGGCTCGGGTGTCCGATATCCTCCAGCGCTTGTCCCATATTCGACAGTAGGACCAGTCCTTCACCGCATATTTTCTGGAATGGAAAGGGCTTCGTGATGAATTGCAGGAGTTGTGGCCCGTTCCCCAGACACCGGCAGAGGCTCAGACCCAGCGGGACCAACTCTGCATCTTCACTCTTCTCAGCGGCCTCGCTCCGGAGTTTGCCACCACGATAACTGAGCTGCTCGCCAGCCCTTCATCGTTGGAGATCCCACAGGTTTATCATCTGCTGAGCAAGGCCTAACGGGCTCTTCCCTCTCCCGCCCCGATCATCAACCACTCAGCTCTCGTCGGACATGTTGACGGACGTTCATTTGGAGGACGGTGGCCACCCCCCCTCTTTTGTCAAAGGGGGGGATGGTGGTGGTAGATGGTGGGTGACCAACCCCCACCAAATCATCCAGCGGGATAGAGGATGGCAGGGGGAGAGGCAACCTATATAAAGGGCTCTCTCCGATGAGTTTTATCATCCGATCATTAGATCTCATCCGGTTCTCAAATTCTCTATTTATTTGCGGTATTTTGTGAGGCAGTTTCTCCTTTATTCGAGAGAGATTATTACGAGTGTTTTCTCCTTGTAATAGCGAGGGAGTGTGTACCAACTTTTACCCATAGTGATTCTTCTATTTGCCTGTGGTTTTATACCCCTTTCATTTTGAGGGTTTTTCCACGTTACATCCAGTGTCATTTATTTTTCCGCATTTGCACTTTATTTTTATCTTGTAATTATCGCTGCATAGGTGGGCCAATCATTTACGGTCCCAACAAGTGGTATCAGAGGCAAGGTTCTGGCCCGGTGCTGTTCACGTTTTCGGGTATTAATAATTCTCGTAAATTTGAGAATGCTCTGTGATTGCAACTCCGGTTGATCTGTCACATCAGAAAAATTTTATTGAGATTATTAAATACACCGTTGTGAAACGGAGGAGGTTCTGGACTGACGACGTGTCCAGATGGCGGCGAAATTTGAGATCGAAAAATTCAACGGGAATAATTTTTCGTTGTGGAAAATGAAGATGCAGGCAGTGCTGCGGAAGGATAATTGCCTACTGGCAATTGGCGAAAAGCTGGCGGGTGTGATGGAGGAGAAATGGAACGATATGGACGGGAATGCTATTGCCGACATCCATTTGGCTTTGGCAGACGGGGTCCTATTGAGCATTGCGGAGAAAAAGACGACAAATGAAATATGAGATACTCTGACGAAGCTATACGAGGCCAAGTCACTGTACAACAAAATTTTTCTGAAAAGAAAATTGTACACTCTTCGGATGGCGGAGTCATCATCGGTGACTGGCCACATCAACAACCTCAATACCCTGTTCGCTCAGCTCACGATGTTGGGCTATAAAATTGTGGATACTGAACGTGTGGAGATTCTACTCCAAAGTTTGCCAAATTCGTATGACCAAATCATCATCAACCTCACCAACAATGTCTTGACGGATATGCTGCTCTTCAATGATGTTGCAACCGCGGTTCTTGAAGAAGAAAGTCGGCACAAGAACAATGAGGACAAACAGACAACTTCGCACCAAGCAGAGGCTCTGTCAATGGAGAGAGGAAGGATGATGGAGCGTGGTTCAGTGAGAACTAAAATCATGGCAGGTCCAAATCATGGAGTAAGAAGAAGAATGTCACATGTTTCAATTGTGGCAAGAAGGGGCATATCAAGAAGGATTGTTGGAATAAGAAGAGTGGTGAAAAGTTCTCTCAGGGGAATGTGGTGAGTACTTCTGCATAAGGAGATATACTAGTCAGTGAAGCGGCAACGACTACTGGAAGCAGGCAGCATCTCGACGATGCATGGATTATCGACTCAGGAGCAACATGACACATGACGTCTCGACGGGAATAGTTTGACCAATATGAAACCATCCCGGAAGGACTTGTGTACATGGGGAACGATCACACTCTGAAGATCATTGGAGTCGGTACCATCAAACTGAAGATGCATGATGGTATTGTTCGGACCGTCCAAGGAGTACGTCATGTGAAGGGCCTGAAGAAGAACATATTGTCTTTGGGACAATTTGATGACATCGGATGCAAGTCTCGCACCGAGAATGGAGTGATGAGAATTGTGAAGGGGGCGCTTGTGGTAATGAAGGCGGAGAAAATCTCAAAGAACCTGTACGTGCTTATGGGTGAAACGTACAAGGAGGCAGAGATAGTTGTTGCATCAACTACCTCGACGGAAGCGTTGACGACGTCATGACATCGGAAGCTTGGCCATATGTCAGAACGAGGCCTGATGATTCTTGCGGATCAGAAGTTGCTGCCTGGACTGACAAAGGTATCCTTACCATTTTGTGAGTATTGTGTTTTTAGAAAACAACACAGGTTAAAGTTCGGGATGTCAACAACAAGAAGTCAAGAGATCTTGGAATTGATCCATTCCGATGTTTGACAAGCACCGGTTATGTCCCTGGGAGGAGCAAGATACTTTGTATAATTCATTGATGATTATTCCAGGAGATGTTGGGTGTACCCAATCAAGAGGAAGAAAGATGTTTTTGAAGTCTTCAAAACATTCAAAGCGTGGAAGGAGGTTGACTCTGAAAAGAAGATAAAGTGTCTAAGAACTGACAATGGTGGAAAATATACAAGCGAGGAGTTTGATATTTTTTGTCAACAGGAAGGGATCAAGAGACAGTTCACGATGGCGTACACTTCTCAGCAGAATGGAGTGGCAGAGCGAATGAGCAGAACCCTGTTGGATAGAACCATAGTTATTTATGGCGCATGGCGCACAACGGCGACAAGAGCCCCCGGCGCAAAAGCGCACGGCGCGGCGCACAGCGTGTGGCAATATTAACTTGCGGTGCACAAAAGAGGTGTATACATATATCAACAATAACAAATAATAAATTATACAATTTATGTATAAAAAACAAAGATTTATGTCAATAATTCATTTTCATACATCAAAAAACAAATGAAGTCAACAATGACACCTACAATTAAATATTAAAAACTATATATCTCAAAAAATCATATATACCAATTCCTGAAATATATTAAAAATCATATATCTCAAAAAACCAAGACGGGAGTAAAAAATCATATATCTCAAAAAAACAGGAGTAATTCGAAAAAAAATAAGGGGCGATCAACATAAATAAAATTGAATTAAAAACAAAAAAAGTTACTGATTCGCATAGAAGGTGTGCCTGCTCTGGACAACATTGCGTATCTAAGTCGCGGTGGTTGAGGGAGCTCGGCTAAGTCGTGATCGACTGGGTCACGGCGGTCGAGGGATCTCGGTTTGGTCGTGGTAGTCAATGTGGTCCAACACCGGCGTGGTAGTCAATGTGGTCCAACACCGGCTGGGTCGCTACGCTCACGGGAAGAGTGTTGCGTAGAGTTGAAAGGGGAGGTCGCTGTTTGACCTCAAAAGAGGTATTTTCAATCGGGCGTAAGAGTTGGCAGGTTAAAAAAATACAAAAAAAAATCAGAAAGGCTCAATGGCGCACGCCATTGGCGCAACATGGCGCCCGCCATTGCGCAATATGGCGCACGCCATAGTGAGCCATCTTAAATGCGCCATGGCGAAGCCATGGCGCGGCGCACCACTCCCTGGCGCTAGCCATGGCGCAATGGCGCGCCATGGCGCGCGCCATTAATAACTATGGATAGAACAAGGGCGATGCTGAAGACTGCAGATATTGCCAAAACCTTTTGGGCAGAAGCAGTGAATACCGCCTGTTGTGTGATCAACCGATCTCCTTCAATGGCGATTGAGCTGAAGACATCGATGGAGATGTGGACTGGTAAACCCGCTGACTATTCTCGGTTACATACTTTTGGAAGTCCTGTATATGCAATGTTTAATGACCGGGAAAGATCGAAGTTGGATTTGAGATCCAGGAAATGTATCTTCTTGGGGTAGATTGTGTGAAGGGGTATCGTTTGTGGGATCCCACTGCCCACAGATTTATCACCATCAGAGATGTCATTTTTGCAGAAGATAAGGTGCAAATGACAATTGATCGAGACACAGAGAATGAGAATACAGAAACTACAACAGTCGAAGTAGAGGACAAATCCAAGGAAGAACCGGTTTCCTTTGAGGTATTACTAGAGCACGATGATCAAGTACCGGTTGTGTCTGGACCACGACGGTCAACTCGAGAGAAAAGAGCACCAGTATGGCACTCAAACTATGTCACTGAGAGCAATATTGCGTACTGTTTATTGATAGAGGATGGAGAACCATCTTCTTTTGTGGAGGCGACCCAGAGTCCAGATGTATCCTCATGGATGGCGGCGATGCAGGAGAAACTCAAAGCCCTGTACCGGAACAAGACTTGGGATCTTATTCCATTACCTTGTTGAAGGAAGGCTATCGAAAACAAATGGGTCTTTAAGATCAAGCGGGATGGAAAGGACCAGGTGGAAAGATACCGCGCAAGATTGGTGGTCGAAGGATTTGCTTAGAAGGAAGGTATTGATTTCATTGAAATATTTTTTCCTGTTGTTAGACTGACGACTGTTCGGTTAGTTTTGGCGATTTGTGCTACATACAACTTACATCTAGAGCAGCTGGATGTGAAGACTGCGTTTCTTCATGGTGATCTTGATGAAGAGATCTATATGCTCCATCCAGAAGGTTTTGCAGAAAAAGGTAAAGTGAACTTGGTTTGCAGGTTGAAAAAATCTCTGTATGGTCTCAAACAGGCGCCGAGGTGTTGGTACTAGAGATTTGATTCCTATATCATGAGCCTTGGATACGACAGACTTCATTCAGATCCTTGTGCATATTTCAAGGGTTCGGATGGTAATGATTTCATCATTCTTCTGTTGTATGTGGATGACATGTTGGTTGCAGGCTCCAACAAATATCAGATCCAGGAGACGAATGCACAGTTGGCTAGGGAGTTTGATATGAAGGACTTGGGACCAACAAACAAGATTCTTGGGATGCAGATTTACCGAGACAGAAATAATGGAAAGATTTGACTATCACAGAAGAGTTACTTACAGAGAGTTTTGAAACGCTTCAACATGCAAGACTGTAAGCCAATCTCTACCCCTCTTTCCGTTAATTTCAAGTTATCCTTCATGACGAGTCCTAGCAATGAAGCAGAGAGGAATGAGATGTCTCGAGTACCGTATGCATCAGCAGTGGGTAGTCTAATGTTCGCTATGGTTTGTACTAGACCAGACATTGCACATGCAGTGGGAGCAGTTAGTCGGTAAATGGCGAATCTAGGACGAGAGCATTGGAGCCCAGTGAAAAGGATCCTGAGATACATCAAGGAGACCTCAGATGCTGCATTATGTCATGGAGGATCAGATTTTACTGTCAGAGGATATGTTGATTCAGATTTTGCAGGTGATTCTGACCGGAGGAAATCCACTACTGGTTATGTGTTTACTCTTGCAGGAGGAGGTGTGAGCTGGATTTCAAAGTTACAGTCAGTTGTGGCTTTATCCACGACAGAGGTGGAATATATGGCAGCTACACAGGCTTGCAAAGAGGCGATTTGGATGAGAAGGTTGTTAGAGGAGCTCGGGCATAGACAGACGCAGATTCCTTTGTTTTGTGACAGTCAGAGTGTCTTGCATATTGCAAGGAATCCATCTTTTCATTCCAGGACGAAGCACATTGGGGTACAATATCACTTTGTCCGGGATGTGGTGGAGGAAGAAAGTGTGTACATGCAGAAGATTCACACTAAAGAAAATCTGGCAGATTTCTCGACGAAGGCGATTAACTTTGATAAGTTCAGATGGTGCAGATCCTTGAGCGGCCTCACAGAGACTTGAGCAGCATGTTTGGCAGATAGAAAGGATGTGGAGATGTGATTGGTTCTCAATCAAATCTCCAAGTGGGAGATGTGTTGGCGGACGTCCATTTGGAGGACGGTGGCCACCCCCCCTTCTTTTGTCAAAGAGGGGGCTGATGGTGGTAGATGGTGGGTGGCCAACCCCCACCAAATCATCCAGTGGGATAGGGGATGGCAGGGGGAGAGACAACCTATATAAAGGGCTCTCTCCCATGAGTTTTATCATCCGATCATTAGATCTCATCCGGTTCTCAAATTCTCCATTTATTTGCGGTATTTTGTGAGGCAGTTTCTCCTTTATTCGAGAGAGAATATTATGAGGGTTTTCTCCTTGTAATAGTGAGGGAGTGTGTACCCACTTTTACCCATAGTGATCTTCCTATTTGTCCGTGGTTTTTTACCCCTTTCATTTTGGGGGTTTTTCCACGTTACATCCGGTGTCATTTATTTTTCCGCATTTGCATTTTATTTTTATCTCGTAATTATCGCTGCACAGGTGGGCCAATCATTTACGGTCCCAACAGGACATGGCGGTGGATGCTCTTCAGGCCCTCGTGGCCGTGGCCGTGTGGAAGGTCGTCCACGTCCCCTCTGTCACCATTGTGGCAAGCTTGGCCACTTGATCGACCGGTGTTGGGTTCTACATGGACGTCCATCTCAGCGCCCGCGGCAGGGATAGACAACGGTCCAGGAGGCTTCCTCAGCAGTCGCCACTCTTCCACCATCTCTGGACCTGTCTATGGCCGACATCCGGCTGACTCATGATCCTCGAGACCCCGCCGGACCCGGTCCATCCTCGACTTCTCTGGCCCATTCTGTTCACTCCGCTGCCTTTGTCAGTCGTCGCTCCCCTGCATGGATGCTCGATTCAGGTGCCTCCGACCACCTCACGGGTGATGATGGTATGTTGATCTCTTACTGCCCTTATACCAGTTCATCGGCCATCACCGTCGCTGGCGGCTCCATTATCCCCATTGCGGGCTTCGGCACATTCTCTCCGACTTCATCGATTCACCTACCATGTGTGACACATGTGCCCCGCAGTCCATTTAATCTTCTTTATATCAGTAAGCTGACAAAAGATTATAACCGTGCTGCCATATTTACCTCCTCTGGTGTTGTATTTCAGGAGCGGACTACGAACCGAGAACTTGGTAGAGGCCAGCTTCGGGATGGGGTCTACATGTTCGATGGTCCGACACCTATCGCTTGCACGTCTGCCTCTGCTCAAGCATTGGATCTTCATTCCCGGTTGGGACACCCGCCTGCCTCCACCATTCATTAGTTTTTTCCAGACTTTAGTCGGCATAATTCTTTTCATTGTGAGTCATGTACATTTGTGAAACATCATCGCACTACATATATTTCTCGCGTGGATACAAGGGCCTCACACCCTTTTGATCTGGTTCATTCAGACGTGTGGGGTCCTTGTACCATTTCGAGTCATTTGGGATATAAATATTATATATCATTCATTGATGATTTTTCACGAATGACTTGGCTTTATCTCATTCGAGAACGCTCCGAAGTGTTTTCCACATTCCAGGCATTTTACAATGAGATTCAAAACCAATTTTCCATCTCTGTAAAATGCCTCCGCTTGGATAATGGCCGTGAGTATCTCTCCACTCCTTTTCGGCAGTTTCTTTAGACAAAAGGCATCCTTCATCAGACCTCCTTTCCTGATACACTCCAGCAGAATGGTGTGGCCGAGCGGAAACACCGACACATTCTGGAGACTGCTCGTGCCCTCCTCTTCCACCGACAGGTGCCTCTGCATTTTTTGGGAGATGCAATTCTCACCGCCACTTACCTTATAAACCGTCTTCCTTCCTCCATCCTTTAGGGGGAGACTTCTTTTCGGGTGTTGTTCTCCTCTCTCCCTCTTCACTTCCTTCCCCTTCGAGTATTTGGATGCCTCTGTTACGTTCGCGACACACATCCTGGCTTCTCCAAACTCTCTCCCAAATCTCTTCGATGCATTTTTCTTGGCTACTCCCGCACTCAGCGCGGATATCGCTGCTTCTCACCCGACCTACGACGGTATGTCATCTCGGCCGACGTCGCATTTGTTGCAAGCTCTCCGTTCTCCCTTCCCTCTCCTCATCCTGACCCCGTCATCGATGACTGTCTTCCTCTCATCATTCACCCTCCACCGGTGTCAACCCCTGTTGACACCCATTTTGGTCAGATCTACTCCCGTCGTCCATCAACTGTGTCCCCTGTCCCGGCCAATGACACCGTCGTCCCCGCTTCGTCCGATGCTCCTGCCCCGCCACCCGAGGACTTGCCCATTGCCTTACGGAAAGGTACTTGCTCCTGCCAGAGTACTCTTCTATTTGTCTCTTCATACAGGGGTCTGTCCGCTCTGGAGACAGTTTCTATTCCTCGCACAGTTGGTGATGCCAAATCTCACCTCGGGTGGCTAGCAGCAATGCGAGTTGAATTACAGGCTCTGGAAGAAAACCATACTTGGGATCTTGTCACCCTTCCAGCAGGCAAACAGGCGGTCGACAACAAATGGATTTACACAGTCAGGCTGAATCCCGATGACACTCTCCATCGCCTCAAAGCCCGCCTGGTGGCCAAGGGCTTCGCGCAGACTTACGGTATTGACTACTTTGATACCTTCTCCACAGTTGCCAAGATGGCCTCCGTTCAATTATTCATCTCTTTGGCCGTCCATCATCATCGGCCTCTTCATCAACTGGATGTCAAGAATGCCTTCCTACATGGCTTCCTTGAGGAAGAGGTTTATCTGTAGCAGCTCCCCGGATTTTGTGTCTCCGACGCCGAGTCTCAAGTCTGCCGACTCCACCGCTCTCTTTACGGCCTCAAGCAGTCTCCCCGTGCTTGGTTCGACCGCTTTAGCACGGTCGTCATTGACTTTGGGCTCTCTCGCAGCATGAAGGAACACATTGTGTTCTACAGAACGACCTCTGCTGGCTGCATCCTATTGGTCGTTTATGTGGATGATATCATCATCACTGACAGCGACTCTACGGGTATCACCCATCTCAAGAGGCATCTTCACCAGCACTTCCACACAAAGGATCTCGGTCCTCTCACATACTTCCTCGGCATCGAGGTCTCCTATTGTTCGGACACCATCTCTCTCTGCTAATGGAAGTATGCATTGGATATTCTGCAGGATGCTGGGCTAACACAAGCCACTGCTGTCGACGCCCCTCTGGAGCCTGGGGAACGGTTGCTTTATGCCTCCTCGACAATATATTCACATCCAAAGCGGTACCGTCGACTAGTGGGTAAACTCAATTATCTTACAATGACTCGTCCCGACATTGTCTATGCTGTTGGCAAAGTGAGTCAATATATGGAGCATCCGACCACCTCACATTGGGATGCTGTCATCTGCATCGCCAAATGCATCAAGCGAGATCCTGCCCGTGGTCTTCGCTACTCCCAGCATCCTCATCTGCATATTGAGGCTTTTTGTGATGCTGATTATGCTGGTTGTCTTGCTACTCGGAGATTTACTTCTGGGTTTGCCATATTCTTGGCAGACAACCTCATCTCTTGGCGCAGCAAGAAAAAAACTGTCGTCTCCCGATCCAGTGCGGAGTTTGAATACCGTGCCATGACCACCGTCACTACGGAGATCCTTTGGCTTCGCCAACTCCTCTAGAAGCTTGGCTTTCCTCAGCAGACATCTGCTCACATCTGGTGTGACAATCAGGCAGCCACCAAGATTGCTTCGAATCCTGTCTTCTATGAACGCACGAGGCATATTGAGGTGGACTGCCACTTTTTTCGACACCACCTGGAGCACAATCATGTCAGCTTTAGCCACATTCCGACGGCGGACCAACTTGCTGACATCTTCACCAAAGGCCTCCCAAGGGCTCGCCTTGCCTCGCCTAGTTCCAAGTTGGGCATCCACAGCATCTGCAGCCTAGCTTGAGGGGGAGTGTGTCTGGTCTTGTATGTTGTCATTTTTTGTGGGACTCATTGTCCAAGCTGGGCATGTCCAGCTTGAGGGGGATTGTTAAACCCTCTTTTATTCTTTTTATTATTATGGGTATTTTCGAGTCCCACATCGGAATACTCCCTTCTGTATTTCTCTTTCTCAATCTATAAAAGAAGGCCTCCGCCTCATCTTGACGGTAATGGGGTTTTCCCAATCTACAGCAAGAGATGCTGATGAAGAGTCCGGTAGGGAGGTGGTCTTATGATCGTGAATCATCTGGATCTCAACCATGGAGAGATTCAAAGATGAAGGAAGAGTGGCAGCAGACGGGGATGCATCCTGGACCGCAGTCTGGCCCTGCCGTGGGTACTAAGCGGGACGACCACGAAGGATCCAGCAACGGTCAACCAGGTGGCCGAGCTTGCCACAGTGCTGACAGAGTGGACGAGGTCGGCTTTCTTCATGTCCGCGTCCACGAGGTCCGGTTGGGCGGCTACTGCCACGACCCAGGAGAGCAGTGTGATTAAGGCTAGGGATGGGTGGGGCAAGGGCCCGATGAGCCTTCCCAAGACGATGATAGACCTGCAGAATCTCTAGGGACGAGGGGCTGGCTAGAATCTCCGTAGTCGTCGTCGCATATTCTGGGTCGATGCCATGGAGGAGGCTGAAAAGACATAGCTGGTCCCGCCGGGCTAATGCTTCCGCAGGTGTCTGTGGAATGGGCCAAAGCTCAAGCAGTTCATCCCGTACAGCCTTCTATTCCATGAAGTATGTTGGAAATGGACGGGCTTGCTGGCGGAGGAGGGACAACCGCTGAAGAAGATCGGATACCCGAGCCAAATTATTCGTCTCGGAGTACATGAGAATCAAGGAATTCCAGTGATAAGTGGAGGCAGGACCGAGGCGGCCATCGGAGGGAGATCTTCGGGAGTTGTTGATGAAGTCGGCATTCAGTGCCAGATGCCGGAAGAATGGGAGACGCCGAGAGAGCAGGCGTCGGACAGATTTGGGAGAGGTTGCCGGTCAGGAGAGTCATCGCGTGGGGCTCTCCTGGAAAACGGAAGAGGAGCCGCGGGAGGGTGGGAACCCGTCAGGGTGGAGTGCACCCGCTGGGTAGAAGGGCGGGACGCCGGGAGGGATGGTTGACGCCTGGAAAAACAAAGAGGGGCCGCGGGAAGGGCGGGGCCCCGTCGGGGTGGAGCGAAGTCATCGGGGGTCGCGTGCCTTCGTTGCGACGGAGGTTCGCAGAGGGTTGCAGGGAGCGCACCCGCTGGGAGGGAGGGCTGTCGTGCGGGGGTCTCCTGGAAAACGCTGAGGAGCCGCGGGAGGGACGGGGGTCGTAGGGCTTCGTCGTGCGGGAGGGGCGCAGGGAGCGTCGCCGGGAGGAGGAGCTCCCGTCAGGGAAGGAGGAGCCCACGCCGAGGAGAGCCGCGCCGAGGAAGTGCAGAGGGGCGCAAGGAGCGCCGGAACCAGTAGGGTTAGGGCAGAGGCGGGGCTGGACAGAACCGGGAATCCGCAGGGGATTTCTCGCAACCCTAGACGGGAGAGGAAAAAAAATAGAGAGGGAGGGATCAGGTTAGAAAGTACCCTTTGATACCATGTAGATGGCGAATTCCCCTTACCTCAATGTGAAACGGAGATATTCTTTTATAGATGAGTAAAAATAATTACAAGGTGGGATATTCCGATGTGGGACTTGGAAATATCCATTATACTAAAATAGGGTCCAACAATAAGGATTCAAAGGAAAACTACAAGAAGAAGAAGAAAAACAATAGTAAGGATGTGTGAAGCTCCCCTCGATGTTTCTTCCAGGAGCCAAGGCCACGGCCTCCTCCAGCAAAAGCTGTCCCGAACTAAATGAATTCCCGCCAGACTCCTCAACCGAAAAACCAAATATAGTTCCCACTAACTGAAGAAAATTACCAATTGCCCTTCAT
Source organism: Viscum album (assembly GCA_963277665.1). Lineage (NCBI taxonomy): Eukaryota > Viridiplantae > Streptophyta > Magnoliopsida > Santalales > Viscaceae > Viscum > Viscum album. The sequence goes on along the minus strand of OY728157.1, from coordinate 1,401,271,909 downwards.
TATTTAGTAACAGAATATTTCCTCCTGGAATAGGTCTTGAGTGGCTAGGGGTCTGAACCCCAGCCTCAACCACTCTATCAATTCCCACCTCCTGAAGATTCACCTTGTCCCCAAGGTGAAAATAAGGGAATTGAGTCCGAATCAAATGAGCATTCTCCCAAGTAGCCTCCTCAACTGGACGACCATGCCACTGGATCAACCACTGTTAATGAAAGTCACGGCCACGGGAATCCAATATAATGTCTGGAAGAACCTGATGAGGGGCATCTTCTAAAAATTCCTTTGGGAGAGCTGTAGAAAGTGAATCTCCAACGACCAATTTGAGCTGAGAAACATGGAAAACAGGGTGGAGTTTGGTGCCTTCTGGAAGCTCAAGATGATAAGCAACTTCACCAACCTTACCAATAATTGGAAAGGGTCCATAATAACGCACTGCAAGTTTTGGACAGATCTTAGAAGCCGTCCAAGCTGGTTGAGCAGAATGGAGTTTAACAAAAATGAGGTCGCCGACTTGAAAATGAAGAGCCCGACGCTTCTTATTAGCAGATTGTTGCATAGAATGTTGAGCTGCCTGAAGGTGGGTTCGCAATTGCTGAAGAGCTTCATCTCGGTCCAATAAAGCTGAAGCAACTGCAGGAAGGGAAGATTCACCCCAAAAATAATGTGTTAAAGAAGGGGGTTTCCTGCCAGACTATTTCAAAAGGTCGGCAGAAACATGAAAGGTAGTATTGTAACAAAGTTCGGCCCAAGGTAACCAACGAATCCATTGCCGAGTCCTGTTGGAGGAAAAACAACGCAAATAGGTTTCAAGACTGCGGTTTACAACTTCAGTCTGTCTATCCGTTTGAGGATGGTAGGAAGAGCTCATTTTGAGCTTAGTTCCATGCATGCAAAATAATTCCTTCCAAAAGAGGCTTGTAAAAAGAGGATCCCTATCACTCACAATAGAGGGAGACATGCCATGGAGGCGAACTACCTCTTTCATGAAAAGGTCAGCAACATCACGGGCTGAATATGGGTGTTTGAGGGGAAGAAAATGGACGTACCTGGACAGACGATCCACAACAACAAGAATCACCTCAAAGCCTTGGGACTTTGGGAGCCCGGAAATAAAATCCATAGAGATTTCTTCCCAAATCAAACTAGGAAGAGGTAAGGGTTGAAGCAAACTAGCCGGACTAAGAGTTTGATACTTATGACGTTGGCATAAATCACACTCCCGGAAGAACTTCATAACGGAATGAGTCATGCCAGACCAATAAAGACTAGCAGCCAAACGTTTATATGTTTTAAAAAATCCCTCATTATCACCAGCTGGAGTAGCATGGAAGTAATGGAGCAACCGTGGAAGGAGCAGGGAATCCTTGGATAAAACTAACCAATCTTTAAAAAATAACAGCCCATTATGCAAAGAATAACCTGGTTTTGCAGCAGAATTTTGTTCCAAAGCTGAACAAATATCACGTAAAGCAGGATCACAACGTTGTTTGTCACGGACCACTGAAATTTCTACCCAATAGGGCTCAGAAATGGCCATCTGAAAACTGTGTACCTCCACTTGTCGTGAAAGGGCATCAGCTGCAGAATTAGAGCTACCAGGTTTATAAACAATATCAAAATCATAGCCGAGGAGCTTTGCTTGCCAACATTGTTGGTCCATGGAAGGAATACGCTGGCTAAGCAAATGTTTAAGGCTCTGGTGATCCGTATAGACAACAAAATGTCGACTCAACAAATATTGTTTCCAATGTTCGACAACATGGACCAAAGCCATTAATTCCTTCTCATAAACAGATTTGCCCAAATTGGAATCAGAAAGAGCTTTGCTAAAATAAGCTAGTGGGTGCCCATCTTGCATTAAAACAACTCCAATGCTAGTTCCAGGAACATCACACTCCACACAACTGTTTTGAAAAATCCTGCAAACGAAGAACAGGAGCTGTAACCAGAATTTGTTTTAGTGTGTCAAAAGCTAACTGAGCTGCAGGCTGCCAACTGAAATTATTCTTTTTGGTGAGCAGTGTAATAGGTTTGGCCACTTTCCCATAATCGCGGACAAACTTCTGGTAATATTCAGTGAGACCTAAAAATCCACGAACTTCTTTAACAGTTTTAGGCACAGGCCAACCGAGAATACTAGCAATTTTTGTTGGGTCCATAGTTACTCCGCCAAAAGAAATGATATGGCCTAAATACTGAATCTGGTGCTGGCCGAAAAAACATTTTTTCTTGTTAATATGAAAATGGTTGTCCCGTAAGACTGAAAATTCCTGTGCCAAATGCTGAAAATGATCCCGGCCAGTCCAACTATAGACAAGAATGTCATAAAAAAACACGAGAACAAATTTCCGAAGAAAAGGCTTGAAAATTGCTTTCATGGTTGCTTGGAATGTGGCAGGAGCATTCATAAGAGCGAAGGACATAACTAAAAATTCATAGCGGCCCTCATGAGTACGAAAAGCTGTTTTTTCAAAATCTATTTCTCGGACGCGAACCTGATGAAAACCAGACCGTAAATCAAGCTTAGAATAGTATTGGGCACCGTGTAGTCCATCTAATAATTCCTCTATAATAGGAATAGGGAATCTGTCCGGAATAGTCATCTTATTCAAAGCCCGGTAATAGTCATCTTATCCACACATGCCACCCACCATCCTTCTTTGTAACCAAAATGATTGGACTAGAATACGGACTTGTACTATTCCGAATTACTTCCTGCTGCAGCAACTCGTTAATCTGGCGTTCCACTTCATCTTTAAGGTGATGGGCTATTTTATATGGGCGAACAGGTTCCTGTAAACGAATTGCATGATCAGTAGGACGATGAGGCGGTAATCCAGTGGGTTCGGACAACACTGAAACAAATTTCTCCAGCAGCTGTAATAAGTCTGTTTGGAAAGCCAAACCAGGAGAAAAAACGTGGTCTGTAACAGGTAAACCAGGTTGTTGTTGTAGTCCCTGTGTGAGAGAAGATTTTTCTTCCAAAATGGACTGCAAAGCTAGTGGAGCATCCTGCCAATTCCGCAGCCCCTGTAGGGTGACCTGTTTACCGTGAAATTCAAAGCTCATTGAAAGATTTTTCCCATGAGAAAACACATACCCCAAAGTTTCCAGCCACTCCATCCCCAAAATTAAATCTGGCCCTACTGTATCAAATAAGGAAGCATCGACTTTTAGAGAAAGGCCCCCCAACTGCAGTGGTAATTGTTGACACTTTCCACTAGATACGTCACGATGGCCATCCCCCAATCGAACAACAAAAGAATTTGTTTCAGTAATGGGAAGCTGTAAAATTTTTAACTGGGCCTTGGAAACAAAATTGCGACTTGTGCCACTATCAATAATCACTTAAACGGGAACACCGGAAATAGTTCCTTCCAGAATCATTGATCGTACTCCAGAAACAGTTTGGGCATCTAATTTTCCAAGCAGTAAAGCTTGACAGGACATTTCCCACTGGGTGTCTTTGTCAAGATCAATGGAAGGTACTGCAGCAGAGTCATCATCGGAATCTTGGGTAGCCACACTCTCCCAAGCCATAAGGCAAAAACCCCTTATCTGGACACTTATGAGCAGGTCCAAACTTGGTGCCACAAGAGAAACACAATCCTTTCGCCCGACGCTCCTAATATTCTGTTCGTGAAATATTTCGGACCCCCTTCCAACGAGGAGTAGATTTTTCAACAGAAGTGTCTACTGTGCTACGCTTGGGCAGTAAAGGAACAGGGGATGGTCGAATGACTCCACCATGATAAGAGCGGGTAGAAACAATACGCTGGCCAGAACGTTGAGAATTGTGTGGATGAAGAATTCCTTTCACAATTAACTCTCGTTCAACATTTCGCGACAGGGAAATCAATCGTGCTTTAGTACTTGGTTCATGAGTAACACCAGTACTCTCAATTTCCGGTCGTAAACCACCGAGAAAGAAACTAATATACCATGATTCCCGCAACTCTGGAAACCGCAAAGCCACTTTTTCAAACTCATTAATATAATCGTCTACCGAACCAGTTTGTTTAATTCCTTTTCATCGCTCAAGTGGATCACTTTCCAAAGCAGAACCAAACCTGTCGAGTAATACTTACTTTAAATCAACCAACTGTAGATTCAGTTGTTGAGAGAGCAAGGATAAAAACCAATGTTGCGCCAAGCCCTCCATACAGAATTGGGCCATAGGCACACGCAACGCGTCTCGAACCTTATGTATCGAAAAATATGTTTCGGCACATGAGATCCAGACAATAGGATCGTTGAACACCGGCAGCTCCACTCGCTTGGCAAGATTACACAGTTCCATTCGCAGTCCGGCCTGATCCACGATTTCGTCGCCTGCGGACGAGATGGAAGACGATCGTCGAAACAATGATAAGTACCTTCAGAACTTTGTCCAGAATCATCAGCGACGGTGTGGAAAGGTGGAAAATCGGCAGGCGTAGTGGCTGTTCCAGCGTGTTGTTGAAGTCGGACCGGAGAATCACTCGGTCGAACTTCATCTAGCGAACAGAAGAAGTCGCTACATTACGAACAATGAGTTTGTGGACCTGCTTCGAAATTGCTTCTAAAGTTGACTGAAAATCGTTAATACGATTGTCCTGATCTTGAAGCTGCTCAAGCGGACGCAAAACATCAGTCAAACGCAACTCCATACGTTCTTGCGCCTGCATCAATCGATCCAAGACATACTCGATCGCAGAAACTTGAGTTTCCATTTTTGGCGGCATCCACAAATAGAACAGAAATCTTAATGAAGGCACCAAAATGATAGAACTGCAGAATTAAAGACAGATCTCAAAATCTATACTCTCAAATCAGTCGGATTACAAGGATTCAAAGGAAAACTACAAGAAGAAGAAGAAAAACTATAGTAAGGATGTGTGAAGCTCCCCTGGATGTTTCTTCCAGGAGCTAAGGCCACGGCCTCCTCCAGCAAAAGCTGTCCTGAACTAAATGAATTCCCGCCAGACTCCTCAACCGAAAAACCAAATCTAGTTCCCACTAACTGAAGAAAATTACCAACTTGCCCTTCATTATTTAGTAACAAAATATTTCCTCCTGGAATAGGTCTTGAGTGGCTGGGGTCTGAACCCCCAGCCTCAACCACTCTATCAACCCTTCACTGTTTGTGGACAAGGCTAGTCAAAAACGGCTTGGACTTTAGTTGGATCCATCAAGACCCCCGAATGAGAAACAGCATGGCTAAGGTACTCCACTTTCTGCTGAGCAAAGAAGCATTTCTTTTGATTAGCAAAGAAGTGATTGTCTGAAACCACCTGCAAAACAGTCCGCAAATACTCATGATGTGTAACCCAATCACCGCTGTAGACTAAAATATCTTCAAAGAATATCAAGACAAATTTGCGAAGCAAAGGGCAGAACAAGTCATTCATGGCGTCCTGAAAAGTGGAAGGGGCGGTGTTGGTTAGCCCAAAGGGCATAACCAAATATCAATAGTGACTACTATGAGTTTGAAAAGCCGTTTCTCCCACATCCGCTGACTGCATTCTAATCTGATGACAATCGGATTTGAAGTCCAACTTAGAAAAAAATAGCTCCCACCTCATCCAACAATTCCTCGACCACGGGAATAGGAAATTTATCAGGAATAGTGACCCGATTGAGCGATCTATAATCCACACACATTTGCTAAGTCCCATCCTTCTTCTTTACTAACAAAACCGGACTAGAATACGCACTTGAACTAGTTCGAATGACCTTGGATTGTAGCAGTTCCTCCACTTCTTGTTGAATCTCATTTTTTTTAAAGCAAGGGTAGCCGTAGGGGCGCACTGAAACCAAACCTTGTCCCGGATGCAATTGAATATGGTGGACATGTTGCCGAACTGTGGTAACCCCACAGGTGTATCAAAGACTCGCTGCCAGTCAGTTAACACACTCTGCAAGTTGTATTGCTGTTGAGAAGACATGGAATTTGTTGGAACCCATTTAAGTGTAAATGGGTGAGTCCCACATCGGACTTACCCGTCTTGTATCTTGGTTTCCTAATCTATAAAAGAATATCCTCACCTCACATTGAGGTAAGGGGAATTCACCCACTTACATGGTATCAGAGGGATTTTAATCCCGACCCTCCCTCCCAGCGGCTTCCCGGTTCTGTCCGGCCCCGCCTTTCTTCCCGCTTCTGGCCTTGCCCTTCCCGGCGGCCACCTCTCCTCCCGGCAGGCTCTCCCTCCCGGTGAAGCTCCTCCTCCCGGCAGACCCTCCCTCCCGGCGCCCCTCTGCTCCTGGCAGTCCTCCCTCTCAGTGCGCCTCTACCTCCCGGCGGGCCTCCTTCCAGACGCGGCACCCCTCCCGGCGCCCCTCCCCAGCGTCCCCCGTCTTCCCGCGGTTCACCCTAGCCCTCGCGGCTCCCTCGCCCCGTCCGCTCCCGCGCCCTCGCCCGCGCGGCTCCCTCGCCCTCGCCCGACGGCCCCCTCTCTCCCCGACGCGGCCCGCGCCGGCTCCTCCCTGCGGACTTCCTCCCCGACGGCGCTCCCTCCCCGCGGCTCCAGCCGCCATCGCCCCGGCGCCCCGCCCAGGCGCCCCTTCTCCGGCGCTCCCCTCATGGAGGCCCTCTCATCCCGGCGGCCCTCATCCCGGCGTCCCCGGCTCGCCCCGACGTCCCGGCTCCCCGGCTCCCGGCTCCTCGGCTTCGCCCCGACACCCTCGCCCCGACGCCTCTTCCCCGGCGGCTCGCCCTCGGCGCGACGCGGCTCCCGGCTCCCCTGCGTCCCGGCGCCTCCCGCTGCTCCAGCGCCTCCCGGCGCCTCCCGCTTCATCCCGCGCCGACTCCTCCTCCGGCGGCCCTCCTCCTGCAACCGCCCTCCGCCGTGGCTCCCTTCCCAGCAACGGCTCCCGCTCGGTCCGGCGCTCCCCAGCCCGTCTACCAGCAGCTACCCTGCGGCCTTCCTGCGCCGTCGGCCCAGCTCCCTGCGTTAATGGCGGGCGTGTCCGCTCGCGGCCCTCCGGCATTACCTCCGGACGCCAGCATTCCGGCCGGGCCGCACCCTCACTTCCATTGTCGGTCTTCCCGGGCACCTATGCACTCAGCCGAGCGGCTCTCCCATCCTCCATCATCGGCTCTACCGCGCAGCGGTCCTCCTTCATCCAGTACCCGTTACAGGACAACACTCTCGTCGGAGGAGCTTGCTTTGGTAACCTCTTATCGCGCGACTGCGCCACCATCTTCTTCTCTAGCTCCACTTGCTCAGACTGGCAACTCCACCGCCTGTGTTTCTCATCGCCAGACAGCTTGGATGTTTGACTCCGGTGCGTCAGAACATCTCACAGGGGACTCTGGTATGTTCACTACCTATCATCCGTACACCGGTGCCTCTACCATTACTGTTGCTAATGGCTCAACAATCCCTATTACCGGCTATGGCACATGTTCCTTGACCCCGTCTCTTCCCCTGACGTCGGTCGCTCATGTTCCTCAAAGTCCCTTTAATCTTATCTCTATCAGCAAACTCACCACCGAATTGAATTGTGTTGCTATTTTTAGCTCATCTGGTGTTGTTTTTCAGGAGCGGAAGACGAATCGGGAAATTGGTCGAGGTTATCTTCGGGATGGGGTTTACCTGTTTGATACCCCATCATCCCTTGCTTGCTCATCCACCTCAGCCCGAGCCCTTGACCTCCATTACCGCCTTGGCCATCCACCGCCTTCCACCCTCCATAAACTTTGCCCCCAATTCGGTTCTCACCTCTCCTTCCACTGTGAATCCTGCAAGTTTGCCAAACATCATTGGACGACGTATGCTCCTCGCCCGGAACCACGTGCAGCGACTCCTTTCGCTCTTGTTCATTCCGATGTATGGGGTTCTTGCCGGGTTCCTAGCCAGTCAGGGTACCGTTATTATATCACCTTTATTGATGATTACTCCCGCATGACCTGACTTTATCTTCTTCGAGATCGAACGGAGGTTCTCTCAACCTTTCAGACATTTTTTCAGGAAATCCAGACACAGTTTTCTCTCCCTGTGAAATGTCTCCGATCTGACAATGGGCGAGAATACTTATCCACTCATTTTCAGTAGTTTATGAGGGCCCACGGCATCATCCATCAGACCTCCTGTCCTGATACCCCTCAGCAAAATGGGGTGGTCGAGCGGAAACACCGACATATCTTGGAGACCGCTCGTGCCCTCCTCTTCCACCGCCAGGTCCCTCTTCTTTTCTGGGGGGATGCCATCCTCACTGCTACTTACCTTCTCAATCGTCTTCCCTCCTCCATCCTTCAGGGGGACTCCTTTTCATACCCTGTTTCCCTCTCTCCCTCCTCACTCCCTTCCACTCTGTATCTTCGGATGTCTCTGTTATGTACGGGACACTCGCCCAAATCTCTCCAAACTATCACCCAAATCCCTTCGCTGTATTTTTCTCGGGTATTCCCGCACTCAGCGCGGGTACCGATGCTTCTCTCCAGATCTCCGCCGGTATATCACCTCTGCCGACGTTTCATTTGTCGAGAGCTCTCCTTTCACTCTCCCCTCTCCTTCTCCTGACACTACCATCGATGACTGCCTTCCGCTCATGGTTCACCCGCCTCTGGTGTCTCCTCCGACCGGTCATCTCTTTGGACAGACCTACTCTCGTCGTCCTTCCACTGTACCTCCCGTCCCGGCCGAGGAAACCATTGTTCCCGCTTCGCCTGATGTTCCTGATACAACTCCCGAGGATGTGCCGATTGCGCTCCGGAAAGGTACTCGCTCGTGTCAGAATACTCCTCTCTTTGTATCTTCTTACAGGGGCTTGTCAGCTCTGGAGACCGTGTCGCTTCCTCGAACGGTCGGTGAGGCCAAATCTCACCCCGGGTGGCTAGCCGCAATGAGAGATGAATTGCAGGCTCTGGATGCCAACCATACTTGGGATCTTGTTCCCCTTCCGGCAAACAAACAGGCGGTCGGCTGTAAATGGATCTTCACGATCCGTCTCAATCCCGATGGCTCTCTCTGCCGCCTCAAAGCCCGGCTTGTCGCCAAGGGGTTTGCTCAGACATATGGCGTCGACTACTTTGAGACCTTCTCTCTAGTCGCCAAGATGGCCTCGGTCCGCCTCTTCATCTCTCTGGCTGCTCATCATCACTGGCCCCTTCATCAACTCGACGTTAAGAATGCTTTTCTCCATGGCTTTCTTGACGAGGAGGTCTACCTGCAGCAGCCCCCTGGTTTCTCTGCCTCTGGTGCCGCCTCCCATGTCTGCCGTCTCCGTCGCTCCCTCTACGGCCTCAAACAGTCTCCTCGCGCCTGGTTTGGCCGCTTCAGCACTGTCGTCACCGCCTTTGGCCTCTCTCGGAGTATGAAAGATCACACCGTCTTCTTCCGTACGACGGCACACGGCTGTATCTTGCTTGTAGTTTATGTTGATGACATCATCATCACAGGGAGCGACTCCGGAGGCATCGCCAGCCTCAAGACGCATCTTCACCATCACTTTCACACCAAGGATCTTGGACCCCTCACGTACTTTCTTGGCATCGAGGTCTCCCGAACTGCGGACACTATCTCTCTCTGCCAGCGCAAGTATGCTCTTGATCTATTGCAGGATGTCGGGTTGAGCACCGCCACCACAGTTGACACTCCCCTTGAGCCTGGGGAACGCTCCCTTCATTCCGACTCGGAACTCTTTCCTCATCCTGAGAGCTATCGGCGCTTGGTCGGTAAACTCAACTACCTCACCATGACGCGTCCCGACATTGCATGTGCCGTTGGCAAAGTCAGCCAGTTCATGGAGCATCCCACCTGCTCTCAGTGGGATGCTGTCCTCCGCATTGCCAAGTACATCAAGAAAGATCCTGCACGCGGCCTTCGGTACTCACATCATGCTCACATGGATGTTGAGGCTTTTTGTGATGCGGACTATGCCAGTTGCCTCGCTACCCGCAAGTCTACTTCGGGATTCGCCGTATTCTTCGACGGTAATCTCATCTCTTGGCGCAGCAAGAAGCAGATTGTGGTCTCCCGTTCTAGTGCCGAGGCAGAGTATCGAGCCATGGCCACTGTCACTACTGAGATCCTCTGGCTTCGTCATCTTCTCCAGGAGCTCGGTTTCCCGGCATCGACTCCTGCTCATATCTGGTGTGACAACCAGGCCGCTACGAAGATTGCCTCGAATCCCGTCTTTCATGAACGGACGAAGCATATCGAGGTGGATTGTCACTTTCTCCGCCACCATCTGGAGCAGCACCATATCGGTTTCGGCCATATCCCGACGGCCGATCAGCTTGCCGATCTCTTCACCAAAGGTCTTCCCGGAGCTCGTCTTGAGTCTCTCACTTCCAGGCTGGGTATTCACAGCCTCCCTGGCCCAGCTTGAGGGGGAGTTTTGAGATTGTCTTTGTTGGAACCCATTTAAGTGTAAATGGGTGAGTCCCACATCGAACAGTCCCCAAATAATCTAGTCCCTGTTGCTCGACCATCAAGCACTCTGCCAAGCTTGGAGCCAGGTCACCAACCGTAAGTTCCTCCTCAGGCAACACAACACCGTCATCCATTGGAGTCCCGTCATCATCCTCACCCAAAAGCAGGACTCAAAGTTTAGGATCAGTGCACTTATGAAATGGATTGTATGGTAAACCACAATGGAAACACAAGCCTCTTTTACGGCGTTCTTCCCACTACCGTGTTGTGAGGTGACAAACTCCGTGGCCCCCAGTCATGACCGATTTCGGTACCTCTTGTCGAACGACACGAAAAGGGCCATCGCCCCGCCGAGCCAGACGAACTCCAACTCCAGTTTGATTGTGCATCGGCTGGTAAGGCGATGACGGCCAAAAGTCACCATCGCGCATACCGCCAGAAACTCTCGGCGCACCCCCACGAGATTGTATGCTGACGTTGCACGTCACAACAAGCTCGATTTGGCATGCTAACCGCATCGCTTGTAAACAAGTCACCAAGTTATGAATTCGCACTCAATCTCGCATTTCATCGCGCAATCCATGCAAGAAGTATTTGACATATTGATGTTCTGGTTGCTGAGGAATTAGAGAAGCCAGGTACTCAAAGTGCTCAATATAATCAGACATTGAAGCTGCTGATCAAGAGCAGCTAATTCCTCATACGAATTTGTTGGAGTCTATATCCCACATCGGACTTGAGGTATGATGTTGAGTTTATTATTCATTATAAAATAACCCCAAGAGCTCCTTTAGAGAGTACACCTTGGGGGTTTGGGTCTCTCTCTTTTTATCATTCTACATGGTATCAGAGGAGGTTTTCTAAACCCGAACCCTCCCTCCCATCTATTTTTTTTATCCCGTTTAGGGTTCTTGATAATTTATCCGCTGAGGGGCGACGGCTCTGCCAAAGGCCATCGAGCCCTAAAACAGTCGTCGCCTCTGGCCAGCCTCTGCGGATTCCCGGTTCACTCCGGCCCCGCCTCCCTCCATCTTCGACGGATCTCCCCCCTGTCGGCGCCTGCTTCCCCGGCGCCCATCTTCGCTGCGCGCGACGACCCCGTCTTCCCGCGCGACTTCCGACCCTCCTCTTCCCTGCTGCTCCCTGCGCGCGACATCGTCGACTCTCAGCGGCCCTCCCTCTACGCGCGGCGTCTCCCTCCCGGTGGTCACCTCCTCGCATCGACTTCTCTAGCGCGGCCACCTCCCCGACGTCGCCTCTCCTGCGACCTCCCGGCGAAGATCAGCTCCGCTTAGACGTTGTCGCCCGACGCCGCACATCTCGATCCCGTCGCCGTCGCCCGGTGCTGACGCCGTTGCCGTCGCCGTCTCTCAATTCCGACGCCGCACATTCGCCGCGGCTCCGCGCGACTTCCAGACGACCGCGGCCCTCCCGGTTCCCTTCAGGTGGCCACTCCAGCTGCCTCCTTGTGGCGCGATCGGCCCGCGACCCGCCTTTTTGCGCTGCTCCCTGCGCGCGCCTCCAACCGCTGCGGCTCGCTCTCAGATCCCCGACGACCTCTCCCCACACCGGCCTCCCTGCACGACAATCCAGCAGGCTTCCATCCCAGCACGGATCTCCTCCCGGCCCCGACTACCGTTGCGGCTCCCTCTCGGATCCCCGACGGCACTCCCTGCTCCCGCGCGAAGCAGCTTCCCCTTTACATCCCGGCGGCCCCATTTCCAGACGCTGCTCCGACACCTCCTTCTCCAGCGACGGATCCTGTCCGCCACAGGCTCCTCCAGATCTGAACAAGCCAGTCCCCCCTCCTGCCAGACAGCTCCCGTCAGCCTTGGCTGCTCCTCTGCCAGGCAGCCCCGCCTTCTGTCGCCGACACCTCTTGCGGAATCTCCGTCTCCCGTCGCCGACATCTCCTAACGACTCCTGACAGCTGCCTCCTTGTCCGCCTGCACACCCTCGCGCTTCCTCCTCCGTGGCGCAGCACTTCGACCTCCTGGGATCCGGGCCCTTTGGCGCCGCCAGATCCCGCAACAATTCTTCGGAATCCCCGCCTCCCGTCACCGGTCCTGCAAGTGCGGCTTTCCCGGTGCTAGTGTGGATTTCCTGGCGTCTCATCGACCGGCCCCACTAGTGCGGCATTCCTGGCGCTCCGTCAACCGGCCCGGTCTATGTGGTTCCTCTGCTGCACTCGCAACATCTTCTTTTATCCATCATCCTGAGGGGGAGCTGCGATCTTGAAGGGGAGTTACGATCGTCGCTTGTTTCTTTTTCTTTCATCTTTTGTAATGAAGTTGGGTATGTCCAGTTTGAGGGGGAGTGTTTGAAGTCTTTCGATTGCTTTGTTTTTTCTTTATGTGTCCAAGCTAGGTACACCTAGTTTGAGGGGGAGTGTTGGAGTCTATATCCCACATCAGGCTTGAGGTCTGATGCAGAGTTTATTATTCATTATAAAATAACCCTAAGGGCTCCTTTAGAGAGTACATCTTGGGGGTTCGGGTCTCTCCTTTTTATCATTCTACAGAATTCAAAACATCTAAACCACCGAAACGTTCCAGTAACTCGACTTTAAAATCGTGCCCCGATATATCCGGACGAACCTTTGATATTTTTATCACAAATGTTTTTTTTTTGAATCTCTTGTCAATGTCATGTTTCTTTTATCTTGATTTATAATTAAAAAACTTCTCACATGAGTTTTTTTGGTTATATTCTACAAAAATTATTGGAATTGGGGGACCCAAACATACCTCCTCAAGGTGAGAAATGTGGTTGAACACTCGATGATTTGTAGTAATCTAGTCCAATTTCACAATCTTCTGCTCAACCTTCTTGTTTATAAAGTGATACATAATTTCTATGTTCTTAGTTATTGAATCTTGAGTACAATTCTTAATCAAAATCATTGCACTTTTGTTGTCACATGAGGTTGAAATAGCTAGAATTACCTTTTCACCAAGATCTTCCAACTGCTATCTCATCCAAATTAGTTGTGTATATGACTTTATCATTGCCATGATTTCTGATTTTGTAGTGCTTAGAGGAACGTTGTACTGCTTTTTTACTCAATCAATCAATGCACTTATTTCCACCATAAAATGTACCTCTAGATGTAGACCATTCATCATCTATATTTCTTGCTTAATATGCATCATCATCTGCCAACAAATTTTGTTGCCAGAATTATGATTAATAGTGGCTTTCACATACCTGAGTATTCTTTTCATATCATGTGAACAATATTAGACTTTGTAGCAGTTAAATACAACAAGTTCCTAATCATTCTCTTGTAAAGAGTGATATCAACATATTTCCCACTTGTCCTTGCATAGCTCCGTGCTAACATTTAGTGGAGTACTCACTGCTTTGTTATCTTCAATCTTATACTTTCAAGATTTCATTAACATATTTTAATTGTGAGATGAATGCACCACTCTCTTGAGCAAGCACAAAATCATTTGGAGAAGGATGGAAGTGTTTTGGTTAAGGAAGCCAAAGTCACACCGCAATGGGGTCGATCATGCTGTGAAGACTGTCGAGCCAAGTTGCAGAAGAAATGAAGCAGTTACACAGAAACATGTCATGAGTTGCACTGTGGAAGTGGCAGCTTGCGCCGTGATGAAGACCCCGTGAGAATTGGATGTGACTCTGGATTGGTGGTTGATTAGATCACGCTGCAACATGGTGACCGCGCCACAACAATAGGCCGTGAAATTTCGCTGCTACTCTGGTTTGTCATGGCTGATGAGTTCACGCCACCACACATTTGGTTACACTGCAACGAGATTGAGGAGTGTGGATTGCGGGGAGTCTCCATGCCGCTATGAAGACCCCATAATTTTTTTGTGTGCCTCTGTCTCGTGATGAAAAGGCCCTTGGCCGTGCTGGACTTGGTCACACTGCAACAAAGGTGAGAGCTTTACGGGTGAGTTGGTGATTGAAGGTTGTGATGCCATAACTGAGTGCATCACGCCGCGACATAGGTGATGGTTCTTCGAATAAGCTGGCAGTTGAAGTGCTTTACGCCGCAATCATGGTGGCCGCACCATTTTGAGGCAGTTTCCTGAAAGTTTTACAGATTGGGAGATATTTTGAAATGATGAGTGTTGGCAAGTGTCTGAGCTGACATATTTTGTGTCCAATCAATGTTTGACACTTTGCAAATTCGTGGGAGTTGAGATTTGAATCTCTAGCAAATTGCTTGAGAATAGAGAGTTAGAAGATGAGATAATTTTGTGAGAGAGACAGATGGTGGTTACTGTGTATGAGGGAATTGTTGAAGAAGACTGTAAGAGACAACTGTGGGAAGATTACTGTGCAACAGAGGGAAAAGATTAGATTCAACAAGTCCGGAGGAGACTCGAGCTTTACTTGGTGATCGTTCTTCAAGGGAATTCTTCTTTGCTCTTTGATTGTCACAAGTTGGTGCTTGCAAAAGCTGGTTGGTGCCAATATTGTTAAGAATTCAAGGATATTCCCTTGCCCTTGCTTGATTTTGATAATAAAAGATTAGCCCTGTGCGTGGGGGCTAACAACCACCATACACCGATGGAAAAGTCACTCATTGGGGATGAACGTTGTTAAATCCATTGTGCTCTTTATTAATCTTTCTGCATTGAGTGAGTTAGTATCATTCATTTAAGGGATCCTAGGTGCAATGTTGGATATCACAAACTTTGTATTCTTTCACACGAATGTGGAATTTCTTCCTCCTCTCTCTCTTGGCCTGCTGCTGCAAATTTTATGATCAAAGCCACTTTCTTTTTGATTGAGGATTATTTTATACGTTGCTGGGATTAGGTTGCTCTAAATCTAATGATCCACATGCACTTTCATGTTTGAAATATACTAATCTTCTTTCGTGTATATTTTTTCTTTATGATCTGTCGATATGTATCAAAAAATCTTCAACAATGACAGTGATTTCTGTTAGATCCGGTTAATTGTATTTCCGGGTTAAGTGTATTTTCGAGCCCCACATCAGTTTCTTCCTACTTATAATATTTTTCTCTATCTATAAATGAAAGCCTCCACCTCTCTGAGGTAGGAATTGTACATTCTACATGGTATCAAAGGGATACTTACAATAACCTTTTTTGTCGTCTGCTGCACCTCTTCCCATTTTTTTTCTCCTCTTCCGTTGCGCCCCGTCGCCGCCCCTTCTCTGTCGGCCGTGACGTGTAACGACCCCAATTTTTTGAATAATATTTGGTCAATATGACCGTTGGAAACTATACTCTTAATAAAATTTTTAACGTTATAATTATTGTTTATGAGTAGAGATGACAAAGGAAAATTAATGCAGAAAGAAGTGTCGATTGCTTCACCCAGTAGAATCGTGGCGTACGAAACCCATTTGTCAGAGCTTGGGAAGGAGTTAGCGTCACCGGGCTTCGCTCTGAAACAAGCTCATGCTGAGCTTCAACACGTTAAGCTTGAACGAAATTGCCTACGGAAGTTCAAGTTTGTGGAAATTACCACTCGGACGATGTTATCAGAGCCGCTCCAAGAGTCTATCACCGTCGCACACCTTAACCTTAGGTCATATGCGGGTGTTATTAGGGGTTATCTGTAGAGGTCTTAAAGTGTAATCTCTTTGTTTAAATAAAATTGTTATTTCATCATTTCCGTTTTAAGAATAGTTTTTCTTAAAAATCGAGGTGGAATTTGATAAATTGATTTTTCAAGTAAAAATTGCACTTTTCAATGAGATAAATTATTATATTAAATAAAGGTTTTATTAATAATGTTTATTATAATGAAATAGTATTATAAAAACACTTTTATTTAATTACAAATGATAAAATAGTTTTATTTTTAGTGTCGGAAATTTTACTATGCATTTTTTATCCGCTATTATTTTTAATAAATAAGTATTTTTATAGTTAAAAGTTAAATTTCTCATATTTAGAGATTTATTATGATAAAATAAATGTCATTTTTGAAATCGGAACGTCGATATTAGATTAGGGTGAAATTATGAGAATTTTATAAAATACAGCTTGAGTTTTTCGGTATGTTTAATGATATCGTAACTATGTCATAATGATGTAATGAGTAATATAAAATGTTGGTCGACTCTTGTGGATTAAAATAATGTAATAGGTGTTCCAAGTGGCCAAGACCATGGGAAAATACTATGGGCAAACCTATGGTGTTGCAAATACCGCTACCAAGGTGTCTAAGAAAATGGAAAAAACCTTTTACTTTTGCTTTAACTACCCACCCATTTCTCCGTTTCATTTCATTTCCAATTCATTTTCCACGAAGCTCTGATTGTATTACCTCCCAAGGAGTCCTCCTAAGGTGTCTTCAAGCCCCCAAGATCCCGATCTTCAAGTTTTAGGAGCCACTCTTCAAGATAAGGGAAATCTCAACTTCTCTTTTCCTTTTAAGTTCTTTTTTTATGTGGTATGTCTTTCAAATTTTTATATCATGTTCTTCTGTTCATTTTATTCTATCTCTTTACTGTATTAAGAGTCTTTTATGAATGTGAGACTTTTGTCCCCTCTTTTTTTAATGTTTTCTAAAACCCTGTTTCATAACTGTTATGGTGCTGATTTTTTTCTTCAAAATTTCTTTCTCAAGAAATTCTTTTATTTTCTTTATGTGAATACTCAAACCTCTTTCTTTTCTAGGGGTATTCATCAGGATGTACAAATAATTTATTTGATTCTGGAATTGACATACATAAAACTCTCATTCTCTTTCCGTAGGTTATAAATGACATAATGATCATGTTTTTAAACACTTTTTTAGACGTTATGATTTTGATACGAAACCCATTTCTTTTATTCTCCATGGGTTATTTATGAGATGTTTGATTATGATCTATGTGCCTCACATGAAAATTAAGACATATTAAGGATGCACCCTAATAACGCTCCAATGCATTGAGAAAAAAATTAAATCTCTAGCGGTGACATGTTTTACGATATCTTGGTAATAATCTTGGTAATTTTTATGACACATCGGTGACAAACCTTGGTGATATGCTTAAGAATGCCTAAAATAAATGTTGTAGCCACATTTTCAAGTTATGATTCCATGTTATTATTTTGATTTGCATTTTGCTCATGCCTTTATGATATTCCTCAAGTTTTATTGATAATTATCATGATCACTTGTAAACTGTTTCTCTTGCTTTCCATTACTGGGTCTTATGTTCACCCTTTCATTTGATGTATGTCTCTAGGTTATGAGATGCAATAATTGAATTTAGGATGAACCTATGATGAAGCTTTTCAAGTGAATTAGAAGAATGTTTTCATGTTTTAATGTATTATGTACCTTATTTCCAAGAAACTAAACTTTAAAAGATTATCTGTTTTGTACAATGTAATGAAAAAATATGTAATAAAAAGACGGGATGTCATAGTTGGTATCAAAGGACGGTTTAATTATTTGTGAAAATTAGGATTTTGAAAACATTAGGATGAAACTTATAGAAAAGTTTAAATGTAGGAAAACATCCTAGCATTTTGGTAAAGTATTAAGTAAGTGGTTTCTGAGCAAATAAATTCCTATCTGGATATGAACAAATGGATGTGGCTATGACGCAAATGTACCTAGGGGTAACAACTCTGACAAGGTGCGTCAGGCCTGACTCGACGTAACCTGATACACGACAACGAGACTTGCTGCACTTCTGGTTTGACACTCTCGGGGGATATGTTTGGTTAATCACAAGCTTTTTAGAAACCATTATGAAGGATTTATAGGTAATGTAATTGTTAAATAATAATATATTTAATAATGTTGTTTTAAGATGTAAAATTTCTTTGGAGTTATAAGATTCTTAAATGAGGCGTTTTCTCACTAATGTTTTCTTCTTTTAGAAAATGACAGGAAATAAGAGAAACCACGTAAATGGTGAGCACAACGACCAGGCGCTGACTACCTTCCGATGGAAGTCGGAATAGAAAATTTTATGAGAATGATGAATCAACTGACTCGAGTTATGAGTAATAATTTGAATCAAGTTGAGAGACCAAATTCACCACGAAGGGAACAACTTTATGTTGAGTCCTTTATGCGTCAACGACCACCAACTTTCAGTGGATCTACCAACCCATTGATTGCTGAACAGTGGATAAGCTCTATCGAAATGATTTTTTTCGTACTCTCTTGTTCAGAACAAGAGAAAGTCACTCTAGCAATTTACCGCTTAGAGGGAAAAGCTGATCACTAGTGGGCGCTGATCAAAAATATGAAACCAAGAGGTGAGATTGAAGCTATGGAGTGGGATGAGTTCAGGGGAACCTTTTTCAAAAAATATTTCTCTCGTTCGATGCAAACAAAAATGGAGAAAGAATTCCTCGAGTTGAAGCAGAAGGAGAATGAATTTGTGGGAAGCTATGAGATGAACTTCACAAGACTTTTTCGCTACACCTCTAGCTTTGTCATGGATCCTAATGGAAAGGTTGATAGATTCTTCGGTGGACTACGACCCCATTTACGGAAGAATTTTGCCAATTGAGACTATGACAGCTATGGGGTGATAGTACGAAGTGCTATGAAGGTTGAACTGGAGTTTGTTGAGACGCAATGGTCTCACAAATCAAATGAAAAGAAGAGATCTCTGGGGCAAGCTTAGGGAGGAGCCTTGATCAAGGAAGGGGGGGGGGGCAAGTGCACCTTTCCTCGTGCAGTAAGTGTGAGAAGAAGCATTCAGGGAACTGTTTGCTCGGGAGCGGGAAATGTTACAAGTGTGGAAGAGATGACCATATTGCTTGGAACTTTCGTAGTGAGGTGAAGCTTCAACTTATTAACACTAACGAAAAATGGAAGGTGGTGCAGACCCTACCTGAAGTCCAATGCTTCAAGTGATTGCTTATGCATCTCAACAGTTGAAGCCTCATAAGCAGAACTATCCTACGCATGACCTGGAGCTGGCTGCGATTGTTCTTTCTCTAAAGATATGGAAACACTATCTTTATGGGGAGAAATGTGATATATACATACATCAAAGTTTGAAGTATATTTTCACGCAAAAGGAATTGAACATGAGACAAAGAAGATTGTTAGAACTTCTTAAAGACTATGATTATTCAATTCATTATCATCTCGGAAGAGCTAACAAAGTTGCTGATGCATGACGTAGGAAAGACCCTGTTGTGTTAACAATGATGAGTATTCAAGGAGATTCTTTGATCAAAGACCTAATAAAACTGGACATGAGAATCGTAAGGGAAGAGACATCATCAACCCTATTCCAAATGATTTCTCAACCATCATTACTAGAAGAGATCAAGAAATCTTGAAGAGAAGAACCTTTGTTACAGAAGAAGATAGAAATTATAAAGAATGAGAAGTTTCCTGAGTTCAATATTGATCAAGGTGTACTGAAATTTCATATTAGGCTATGTGTTCTGTTTATTTCAGAAATAAAGGAGTTGATGGATGAAACTCATAGCTCTACATTCTCTATACATTCTGGAAGCACAAAAATGTATAGGGAGCTTAATGATCATTATTGGTGGGATAACATGAAAAAGGAGATTGCCGACTACACTACAAGGTTCCTGGTGTGTCAAAAGTGAAGGCAGAACGACAACTTCCTAAAGGGGTATTACAACCACTACCCATACCAGATGGAAGTGAGACAATATCACTATGGACTTTGTCACTGGTCTTCCGAAAACATCCAAAGGAAACAATGCGATATGAGTTATAGTGGACCGTCTCACCAAGACTGCCCATTTTATCTCTATCCGAGAAGATTTCTCTCTCGATCAACTTGCCAAGATTTACGTAAAGTGGTAAGGCTACATGGGGTACCACTCTCCATCGTATCTAATCGTGATCCAATGTTCACATCAAAATTCTGGAAAAGTCTTCAACATGCTCTCAGTACCGAATTAAATTTTAGTACACCCTATCATCCCCAAACTGATGACCAATCTGAAATGACTATTCAGACACTCAAGGACATGCTGAGAACATGCTCAATGGAATTTAAAGGTGGATGAGATCAACATCTCTCATTGGTTGAGTTCTCATACGACAACAACTTCCATTCGAGTATTCAAATGACACCCTATGAGGCTCTATATGGAAAGCGATGTAGACCTCATACTTGTTGGGATGAAACTGATGAGCGAAAGCTTCTTAGGCCTGGTTTTGTGCAAGATATGACAGAGAAGGTTCATGTAGTTTAGGAAGAACGGGAAGCTTAGCCCAGGTACATTGACCCTATGAATTTTTTGATCGCATAGGAGCAGTGGTCTATCGGGTTGCACTTCCTCCAAATCTAGCTCAAGTCCATGATGTTTTCCACGTGTCTCTCTTGAGGAAGTACATACCTGTCCATTCACATGTACTGAATCCTGAAGTGATACAACTGGAACATGACCTCTCTTATGAGGAGCAGCCGGTGGAGATCTTGGACCGTAGAGACAAGGTTCTATGCAACAAGACTACCCACCTCGTTAAAGTGTTGTGGAGGAACCACAAATATGAAGAAGTCACGTGGGAACCAGTGAAAACAATGAGACAAAAGTACCCACACCTCTTTTCAATAGAAAACACGAGTTGAAATTTCAGAGATGAAATTTCTTAAGGGGGGAAGAATGTAACGACTTGAACTTTTTGAATAATATTTGTTTCTTGAAAATTTGTGTTATATTATTTTGTACTCAACATAAATACATCTCTAATAATAAAGTGAGTATAATTTGAAATGTGACTATTGGGTTTCGACTGTTATATGATCGTTTGTCAATTATGACCGTTGGTCAATATGACAGTTGAAAACTATACTCTTAATAAAAATTTTAACGTTATAATTATTGTTTATAAGTAGAAACGACAAAGGAAAATTAATGTAGAAAGAAGAGTCGATGACCTCATCCAGTAGAATCGTGTCGTACGAAGTTCATTTGTCGGAGCTTGGGAAGGAGGTAGCATCACTGGGCTTCATTCTGGACCAAGCCAAGCCAAGCTTCAACATGTTAAGGTTGAACGAAATCGCCTACGGGAGAAGCTCAAGTTAGTGGAAATTACCACTCGGATGATGTTATTGGACGCTCCTCAGGAGTCTATCACCATCGCACACCTTACCCTTAAGTTGTATGCGGGTGTTATAAGGGGTTATGTGTTGAGGCCTTAGTTACATAAAGTATAATCCCTTTGTTTAAATAAAATTGTTATTCCATCATTTCCATTTTAAGAGTAGTTTTTCTTAAAAATTGAGATGGAATTTGATAAATTGATTTTTCAGGTAAAAATTGTATTTTTCAGGGAGCATAAATTATTATATTAAACTAAAATTTTATTAATAATGTTTATTATAATGAAATAGTATTATAAAAACACTTATTTAATTACAAATGATAAAATAATTTTATTTTTTTAAAGTATCAGAAGTTTTACATGCCTTTTCTGTCTGCTATTATTTTTAATAAATAAGTATTTTTATAGTTAAGCATTAAATTTCTCATATTTAGAGATTTATTATGATAAAATAAATATCATTTTTGAAATTGGAACGTCGATATTAGGTTAGGGTTAATTTATGAGAATTTTATAAAATACAGTTTGAGTTTTTCGGTATGTTTAATGACATTGTAACTATGTCATAATGATGTAATTAGTAATATAAAATGCTAATAACTCTTGTGGATTAAAATAATGTAATAGGTGTCCCAATTGACGAAGACCATGGGCAAATACCATGGGCAAACTCATAGTTTTTGCAAATACCACTACTGAGGTGTCTAAGGAATTTAAAAAAGAACTTCCTCACTTTTGCTATAAGTACCCACTCATTTCTTCGTTTCATTTCATTTCCAATTCATTCTCCATGAAGCTCTGATAGTATTACCTCTCAAGAAGTCCTCCCAAGGTGTTCTCAAGCCCCCAAGGTCCCGATCATCAAGTTAGGAGTCACTCTTCAAGGTAAGAGAAATCTCAATTTCTCTTTTCCTTTCAAGTTCTCTTTTTATGTGGTTTGTTTTTCAAATTTTTATACCATGTTCTTCTGTCCATTTTATTTTATCCCTTTACTGTATTAAGAGTCTTTTATGAATGAGTGACCTTTGTCCTCTCTGTTTTTAATGTTTTCTGTTAAACCCCATTTATTATAATGGGTATTTTTGAGTTCCAAATCGGATTATCCTATCATGTAATCCTTTTTGCTAATCTATAAAAGAATGTCCCCACTCCACATTGACGAAGGGGAATTCAGCTCTACATGGTATCAAAGGAGGTCTAATATTTTTCCTCCTCTCCCACCTGCTGCCTCCTCTCTCTCAGTAGACCCCCGCCACTCCAGGAGAACCCCTCCTCCCGACCCAGGCACCCCACCCTTCCCGGCGCTGCCCTCCCTGCGCTGCCCTCCCTGCGGTCTTCCAGCATCGTCCGACCCCGCCCTTCTCAGCGGCGCCCTCCCTACGCTCTCCCGGCTCCAAGCGGAACCCTCCGCTCCGCCTCCTCACGCGACTCCCTGCGCATGGTTGCCGCTCGATGACGCTTTTTCTGGCTTCGTGATCGGCCACCGCCCGCCCTTTCGCGGTTTCCCGGTTTCTGCCTGCTTGCGCCCTCCTACGACATCGCCTGCCTCTGACGCCCCTCCCGGCCTCGCGATCGGCCCTTGCCTGCCCTCCCGCGGTGCTCTCTGGGCTTCGCGATCAACACCCGCCTGCCCTCTCGCGGCGCTCTCCCAGCTTCGCGACAGGCCCCCGCCTTCCAGTCAGCTCCTCGCCACGCAACCAACCCTCGCCTCCCGATCCCGCCCTCCAGTAGGCTTCCTGGCAAAGTCCCGGCCCCGCCTCCCGCTGCGGCTCCCGGCCCGCCCTACCGATCGGCCTCGCCCTCCGCGTGATGACCCGCCTCCCGTCGCGGCTCCCGACCACCACCCCTCCCGCGGCGATCTCCCGACCTCACCCGCTCATCGGCCTCCCGATCAAAGCTGCCACCCGTCGCCCTGCTGCGCACGGCGTCGTCCCGACCGACCGAGACCCTCCCTCCTGGTCTTGACGCGGTCTCCCAGAGGGTGCAAAAGGCAGTACTCCAACAAGTCTGCCACACAACATCGCCCCTTCGCCACCGTCTCCGACACGGTTGCACCACCCTCCCACCCCGGACGTCCCGACATCTCGGCCCCGACTTCCTCAACGCTCCCCGACCCACGTCCGACGATGCATCCCGACCCTTCCCTCCTCAGCAATCCCGGTCCACCTCCTGCGGTCTCTTGGATCCTGCCTCCCTCGCAGTTTCCCAACCCGCCTCTTACGGGAACGTCTCGGCCTTCCCACACAACATCCCCACGCTTAATCCGTGCGTCTGTGCATCCGACAAAGCAGCTGTCCCATGCTCCGTTATTGGCTCTCCCACAAGGCGGTCCCCCTTCATCCTGTACCTGTTACAGAACAGTGCTCTCGACTAAGGAGGTTGCCTTGATACAATCTTATCGGCTTGCTGTGCCACCGTCCTCTTCTCCGGTCCCCATTGTTCAGACTGACAGCTCTACCGCCTGTGTATCTCATCGACCGACAACTTGGATGCTTGACTCTGGTGTGTCGGAACATCTCACAAGGGACTCCGATATGTCTCACATTGAGGAAGGGGAATTCACCTCTACATTTTCTAAACCCATGTTTCATACCTATTATGATGTCGAATTTTCTTTCCAAAATTTCTCTATTTCTCAAAAGTTCTTTTATTTTCTTTATGTGAATACCCAAACCTCTTTCTTTTCCAGAGGTATTCACCAAGTTGTTCAAATGATTTATTTGATTCTGGAATTGACATACATAAAACACTCATTCCCTTTCCGTGGGTTATAAATGACATAATGTTCATGTTTTTAGGCACTTTTTAAGACAACATGATTTTGATATGAAACCCGTTTATTTTATTCTCTACGGGTTATTTATGAGATGTTTGATTATGATTTATGTGGCTCACATGAAAATTAAGACATATAAAGGGTGCACTCTGATAGCGCTCTAATGCATTAGGTAAAAATTTAATATCTGAAGATTACATGTTTTTGGATACCTTGATGAATAACCTTGGTAATTTTTATGACACTTCGGTGACAAACCTTGGTGATATGCTTATAAATGTTTAAAATAAATGTTGTAACCACATTTCCAAATTATGATTAATGTTATTATTATTATATGCCTCTTGGTCATGCATTTATGATATTCCTCAAGTTTTATTGATAATTCTCATGATCACTTGTAAACTGTTTCTCTTGCTTTCATTTACTGGGCTTTATGCTCGCCTTTACCCCGTCGGCCGCTGTCACTCCCCGTGCTCCCTGCGCCCCCGTCGGCCACTGTCATAGCGCTACCCCACCCTGCGCCCCTGGTGACCCTTCTCCAGCGGCCGCGACATCCCCTTCAGGCCAAACGCACCTCCTCTTTGTCGTGTCAAACCACTTCGACAGACTCCCCCTCCCTGCGCCGTCGACCCTTCTCCAGCGATCGCGACAACCCCTCCAGGCCAGACGCACCTCCTCTCCGTTGCGTCAAACCACTTCAAAGGACCCCCCCCCCCACCCTACGCCTCTACATCAGGACCCGTCCCTCCCCCCCTCCTGACGCGTCCTCCCTGTACGCATGACCATCCAAGTGCACCGGGCCACCCATGTGGATCCCTTGGAGACCGAACCTTCGCTCGTCGCCCCTGATGGCCTCGGCGTACTGAGGTGCACCTCGTCGCCCCTGTTGACGACGCTTCTTCCTGCGCACGTCTCCTGTCAGCCGCCGCTCTCTCCTGTAACGTGGCGATGCTATTGATCCGCGGTCCCTACTGTGCACACTTATGCGCCAACTGCGGCCAACGCCCCCAAGCAACACCTCCAACCGCCCCTTCCTCCGACGCCGCTTGTAATGCGACGCCTGTTCCTGCGGGGCCCTGCTGTGGTTTCGCCATGTCATTGATACACTCCGATTGTTCCGACCAAATATTTGATTAGGATCTTTCTGCGTGCTGTTCCTACACACCTTTATACTACTGACCTGACTATTCCTGCCGAGGCATTTTCTGGCTATTCAGATTTGCCCCCTGCTGCCTAGGCTAGGTTCCCTATCTTCTTCTCGACATGATAGCATCTTCGCCACCATCCAGTATCCGTCACAACCTGACACTCTCAATGGAGGAGATTACACTTACACACTCTCATCAGGCTGCTTTGCCACATGCCTCTTCTACAACCTCCATTGCTCAGATTGGTGGCCCTACCACTTGTGTATCTCATCGACCAACAACTTGGATGTTTGATTCTGGTGTTTTTTATCATCTCATTGGCGATTTTGGTATGCTTACTACCTATCATCCGTACACTGGTGCCGCTGCAATTACTGTTGCTAATGGATCTACAATCCCTATTGCGGGATTTGGCACATGCTCCTTGACTCCGTCTATTCGTCTGGCTTCAGTAGCTCATGTTTCTCGCAGTTCTTTTAATCTTCTCTCCATCTGTAAACTCACAAAGGACTTAAATTGTTTTGCTATTTTTACGTCTTTTGGTATTCTTTTTCAGCAGCGGTCGACGAATCAGGAACTTGGTAGAGGTCGTCTTAGTGATGGGGTGTACATGTTCGATACCCCACCATCCCTTGCTTGCTCATCCACCTCTGCTCGTACCCTCGACTTACATTTTTTTCATAATCATCTACTAGCTAAATCTTCTAAGTTTGCTAAATATCATTGAGCGACGTATGTTTCTCGATTGGTGACACATGCAGCAAATCCTTTTGACCTAGTTTATTCTAATGTATGAGGTCCTTGCAGGGTTCCTAGTCAATCAGGGTACCGTTATTATGTATCTATGCTTTATTGACGACTTCTCTTGGATGACATGACTATATCTCCTTCGTGATCGTTCAGAGTTGTGATATTTTCAAAACTTTTTACCATGAAATTCACACTCAATTCTCCAAGCCTATTAAATGTCTCCGTTCAGACTTTGGTCAAGAATATTCATCGTCTCTCTTCAGCAATTTCTCAAAGATCACGATATCCTCCATCAAACATTCTACCCCGATACCCCTCAGTAGAATGGTGTGGCCGAACGTAAACGTCGTCATATTCTAGAAACTGCTCGGACTGTTATTTCACATGCAGGTACCTTTTTGCTTTTTTGGGGGATGCTATTTTTATCGCCGCTTATCTTATCAATCATCCTCCTATCCTTGGGGAGAGTCCCTTTCTGGTTCTGTTTCCCCCTCTTCATCCTCACCCTCTTCCACTTCGCGTGTTTGGGTGTCTGTTATATTCGTGACACTCGTCACCGTCTCTCTAAATTTTCCCTAAAGGCCCTCTGTTGCATCTTTTTGGGACTCTTGTAACGACCCGAAATTTTGAATAAATCTTGTTTCCTAATTTTGTGTGTTATTGTTTTTTTCATACTCAACAAAACTGTTTCATTTGATAACATGAGTATAATTAAAATGAGATTGTTGGGTTTTGACTATTATATGACCGTTAGTCAGTATGACTGTTGAAAACTGAATGTTGCGACTTTTGTCTCTAAATACAAGTGACCATGGTTAATTAATATAGAGAGGAGATTCGATGGCCTCATCCAGTAGTCTCGGGCCAATCGACGCCCATCTAACGGAACTTGGGAAGGAGGTAGCACCACTGGGCTTTGCTCTGGACCAAACCCAAGCCGAACTTCATCGTGTGAAGCTAGAACAGAATCGCCTTAATGATAAGTTCAAACTGATAGAAATTACTACTCATGCTATGTTGGCCGAGCCTCCCTCACATTCTCTCACCTTAGCACACCTTACACTTAGGTCCTATGCTGGTGTGATAAGGGGCTATGTAAGGAGACCGTAACTGCCTTGTGTAATCCTTTGTTTTAAATAAATTTTTTGATTTCTTCTTATGATGAAGTTTATGAATTTTCAAATGTTCGGATAAATATAGTATGCATATTTTTGATGAATTTTAGAGAAGATATTTTAAAAATATTTATGTAAACCTTAAATAATTAAAAATGTGTAATGATTTTCAAAAAATGGTCTTCTACAATTATGTTCAGTACGAAATTTAGAGTCTAATAAGATCAACTTAATTTTGGATGAATAGTAAATTATGAATAGTGATTTTATTCTTAGTATTAGTAATGTGACCAAATGGATTAGTAATCTCACGTAAAGAAAGTATTAATATAATCTAGGCATCATGATTAAGTAATGTGATTCAATAAAATGGTTAAATAACGGTTTCCTAAATTATTAGTCAAGTATTAGTTTTTTCGGGTGAATAGTGTTTTTTAATTAAAAAATTAAATTAAAAATATTTAGAAAATTATTTTTATAAAATGGATTTCATTTTTGAACTCAGAGCATCGATATTATGTTAAGGTAATTTTTGGGGATTTTTCTGAGAAAAATGAATTTTCGGTGAATAGTGTATTTATTTAAAAATTAAACTAAAAATATTTAGAAAATTATTTTTATAAAATGGAGTTCATTTTTGAAATCAGAGCATCGATATTTTGTTAAGGTGAAATTTTAGGATTTTTTTGAGAAAGTTGAATTTTTCGATGAATAGTGAAAATACAGTTTTAGGGTTTCGGTATTTTTAATGACATCATAATTATGTCATGATGATGTCATGAGATATTTTAAGGGTTGGCCGACCAAAGTTGATGAATTATTGTATGGGGGGACCCATGTGGCCAATACCATGGGCAAATACCATGGGCAAGCCCATGGTTTTGCCAAAACCACCAATGAGGTGTCCCTTGACCATTAATGCCTTGTCCCCTCACTTTCCCTATAAGTACCAAGTCATCCTCTCATCCATCGACTCCCAACTCTTCTCCAACAAAGCTCTGGTCTCATTACCTCCCAAGGAGTCCTTCCAAGGTTCTCCCAAGCCCTCAAGGTCCCAACCTTTGAGTTTTAAGAGTTACGTTTTAAGGTAAGGGATCCGACCTCTCTCTTTCTTTTCAAGTAATCTCTTATGTCATTTATTTTATGCTACATGCTCTTATGTTGAAGGATGTTCTTTTATATTCATCTTACTGCCCTTTTCATGTTCATATGATGAGAGACCCCCTCTTACTCTCATCATTTCATTTTAAGAATGTTAAAGTAGCGCCGTTAGGGTGCCGAATTTTTAAGGGATTCTTTCACCCTTCTCGTTTTTAAGATCTATTTTCATGTCAAGTCTTTCAGTTTTCTTTTTATTATGTTGGGGTATGATCTCTAAATCTATCATACCGATCTTTTATATTTATATAATGAGAGACCCTATTTGATCTCGTCAATTCATTTTTGTTGAAGTTTAAGTGGCGCCGTTAGGCTTCCGAATTTTTAAGGGATTCTTTCACCTTTCTCATTTTTCAAAGTTCTACTTTCATGTCAAGTCTTTCAAGTTCATTTTTATTATGTTGGAGTATGATCTCTAAATCTATCATACTGATCTTTTATGTTCATATGATAAGAGACCCTATTTGATCTCGTCAATTCATTTTTGTTGAAGTTTAAGTGGCGTCGTTAGGCTGCCGAATTTTTAAGGGATTCTTTCACCTTTCTCATTTTTTAAAGTTCTACTTTCATGTCAAGTTTTTCAAGTCCCTTTTTATTATGTTGGGGTATGATCTCTAAATCTATCATACCGATCTTTTATGTTCATATGATGAGAGACTCTATTTGATCTCGTCAATTCATTTTTGTTGAAGTTTAAGTGGCGCCGTTAGGTTACCGAATTTTTAAGGGATTCTTTCACCTTTCTCATTTTTCAAAGTTCTACTTTCATGTCAAGTCTTTCAAGTTACTTTTTATTATGTTGGGGTATGATATCTATATCTATCATACTGAACTTTTATGTTCATATGATGAGACCCTATTTGATCTCGTCAAATCATTTTTGTTGAAGTTTAAGTGACGCCATTAGGCTGCCAAATTTTCATAATAGAAATCTTATTTTTGTCTTCCTTTCATGTTTCTCATTTCATATGGTATGTCTTTCAAATTTCATTACCATGTTCTTAAATCTTTTATATTCTGTCCCTCTACTGTTTTATGGGTCATTTATAAATGTTTGACCCATGTTCCCTCTCTTTTCAATGTTTTCTAAAACCCCAAAACATAACTGTTATGCTGCAGAATTTCCGTCTCAAAATGTCTCTCTTTTTCTAAAGTTCTTTATTTTATTAAGTGAATACTCAAAGCTCTCTCTTCTATAGGGGTATTCACATATATACCAAGTTTTTCTATTTTAAATTTTGGGATTTACATACATGAGACCCGTTTTCCTTTTCCGTGGGTTTAAAGTGACATAAAGATCATATCTTTAAAGCAGTTTTTAAAACGTTATGATTATGAAATGAAACTCATTTCTTTTATGCTATATGGGTTGTTTATGAAATGATTGATGATGATATATGTGGCTCACATGATGATAAAGACATATTTAAGGGTGCGCCCTGATAGTGCTTCAATGCATTGGGTAAAGACTTAATCTCTAGAGATGACCATTTAGACTGATACCTTGGTGAATAACCTTGGTAATTTTTATTGACACCTTGGGGATGGACCTTGGTGAAACGGAAATGATTGTCTTTGTTAAATGTTGTAGCCACATCTTCAAGTTATGAAATACGTTATTTTTATTATGATATGACTCATGATTTCATTCTCATGCCTTCATGACTTTATTGATGTATCTAAAGTTCACATGTTAAATGTTTCCCTTGTTTCCCTTACTGGGCCTTCTGCTCACCCTTTCTTTTGATGTATGTACTCAGGTTATGAGATGCAGTAATGAACCTAGGATGAACATGAGGAGAAACCTTTCAAGTGTTTAAGAAGAATATTTTATGTTTTCATGTTTTAAGTTCCTCGTTTCCAAGACACTAAACCTTAAAGATCCTCGGTTTTGTAAAATGTAATGAAAGTTTATGTGATAAAAAGGAGGGATGTTATAACTCTTGTACCCAACACGACTATTGTTGTTTCTCTCTTGACTTAAGACGTTATACCATCTCTGTTGATGTCTCATTAATTGAGAACTCTCCATTACCCTCTCCACCCTCTCCCCATCTTGATTCCACCATCGACGACTGTCTCCCTCTCACCATCCACCCACCACTTCCTCCGTTGACCCAATCGGATGGTCTTCGTTTTGGCTTTGTCTACTCTCGTCGTCCATCGAACATGCCCCCTGTTCCGACCGAGAACACCGTTTACCCGACTTCGTCTGCATTTATGTGAACAAATATTTGTGTATAGGCTCTCAAGCTTCCCTCTGTTATGAACAAAACCAACTTGTTGTTCTGTTGAAACATACCCCACAACTCTTTGGAAAGTG
The DNA here is from genome assembly GCA_963277665.1 of Viscum album. NCBI lineage: Eukaryota > Viridiplantae > Streptophyta > Magnoliopsida > Santalales > Viscaceae > Viscum > Viscum album. The sequence goes on along the minus strand of OY728157.1, from coordinate 1,401,241,265 downwards.
AATTGCCTGCTCCAACACCTTGTCATTTTTCTACTTTCTATTTTTGCAGGCTTCGACTTGTTGTTTTGTTTTCATCAGGATTAACCTACATATCATATGCAAATTCTACCTGCTGTCATATAAAACCTAAACCCATGGTTTTGTTGTAACTACATCGCTTATTCTGATATTTTTCTAAATTTCATCTCTCAAATATAATACACTAACCTTTCAATAGAAAACATCCTCAGTGCATACATAATCGGCTTACATACTCCAATGAACATCAAAATATGTCAAGTTTGCCAACTATGCCAACAAACGCAACAAACATATGAAATCTCATTTTGTCTTTGACCAGCCTCAACCCTGGGTTTTTTGGCTTCCATTGGAAAATTTTTGGTATAACTCAACCTCTCACTGTTCTATCGGAACAACCCATTTCCAAGTCATTTATGGATGTCAACCACCCACTATTGTTCGATTCATTCCAAGGGGATTTGGGTGGAAGCTGTTTCTCAAGAGTTGGAAGACTGAGATGAAGCATTGGAACTGTTAAACTATAAGAGATGTGAGACTCAATACCCAAGGTGTCTCTCTAAAGGAGGCCTTAAGGTTTTTTTTTATAATGAATAATAAAGACCACATCAGATCACTAGTTCGATGTGAGATGCAGACTCCAACACTCCCCCTCAAGCTAGGTGTACCTAGATTGGACACAAAGAAAAATAAAGCAATCAACAGACGTTGCAAACACTCTCCCTCAAGTTGGACATACCCAGCTTGATTACAAAACAAGACAAAACAAGGAAAAGATAAATCGCCATGGCTGTTGCTCCCCCTCATGAAGATGGATGGTGCTGCTGAAAAAAATTGGTTGCTAAGCAGGACAAGTGGACTGGTCGACGGAGTGTCGGGAAAGTCGCACATGCGGTCCGTTCGTCAGAGGCGTCGGGAATGCCGCACTAGCGGTGTCGGTCGTCGGAGCGTCGGGAAAGCCGTACGGGCGGTGCCGGTCGTTGGAGCGCCGGTAAAGCCGCACGGGCGGGGCCGGTTGTCGGAGCGCCGGGAAAGCCGCACAGGCGGGCCGCTGCCGGAGAGGAGGCCGGAAAGGCTGGACACTGATGAACCCGCGAGGAGGGCTGCCTTGTAGAGGAGCAACAGACGGGGGAGATTCAGAGAGGAGATCCAATTGCGGCCGAACGGGAGGGAGCAGCGGACTGCGTGGTGAGCATAGGGGAGTCGGTCGCCGGAGGGTGTGCCTGGAATCGTCACGCGCATTTAGGGAGTGCGCGCGCGGAAGAAGCCCTCGATCTGGCATGGATTCGACATTGCGAGCGGGAGGGATGCGCGCAAGGACGGAGTCGGCGTAGGAGCATCGCGTCGGGAGGGCTTGTGCAGAAGGCTAAAGCGGAAGCAGAGGAGCCGTGCGGAGGCGGAGGAGGTGCAGAAGCAAAAGAGGCAGCCGGCTGGCATGAGGAGGCACGCGTGGCCGACGGGATCTGGCGGGAGGAGGCGCACGCGTAGCAGGAGGCGAGGCCGCTGGAGGTGTTGCGATCGACAGGAGAGGACCGCTCCTCCCTCTTGCTGTGCGCGACGGCTGAAGAGAGCGCCGACGGGACTGGTCGGCGTGAGGAGGTGTCGCACAGGGAGGGCCGACGAGTAGGGGAGGCCTTGCACGGGAGTCGTCGGGCCGTCGTCGAGAAAACCACAGGAGACAGAGGGGGTCGACTGGGAACGCGGGGCCACCGCGTGAGCCGTCGCGACTCGAGGCGGACCGTTCGTAGGAGAGGTCGGCTGCTGGAGGGGCTGACAGGGAGGGCTGTTGAGGGAAACGAGGCTGGAGGGGCGGCGGCAAACGAAGCCTACTGGCTATTGAGGCTGCCGCCCCCCACGGGGAGAATTGCTGGAAAACCTAGACGGAAAAAAAAGGGAGGGAGGGCTCGGGTTTAGAAAACCTGCTCTGATACCATGTTAAAATATAAGAAACGTGAGACTCAATACCCAAGGTGTCTCTAAAGAAGACATTGAAGTTATTTTATAATGAATAATAAAGACCACATCAGTCCACTAGTCCGATGCGGGATGCAGACTGCGACAGAAACAACTAAAATTTCAACTTGAGCCTTGGATCTCATGAAGACAACTTCTGATAAAAAGAGAGATGTCACGTTTAAGGTGGGAGAGTTGCTATACCTGAAACTACTACCATAACGTCAGCTGTCCATCTATCTACACATTCTGTTAGAAGGTGTGTGTCTCACATTGAAGTTGGGGTATTGTATTATCTTTATTATTCATTATAAATAAACATCAATGCCCCTCTTTGGAGGTATCTTGGGTATTGAGTCCACTCTCCTCCGTTTTAACATGGTATCAGAGGAGGTCTAACCCAAAACCCACCATTTCCCTCTTTCTAGAGAAACTCTACTCTACGATATTCCCCCCTTTGGGGGGCGGCAGCTCTCTGGCCAAAGGCCATGGTAACTGCAGTGCCGCCCCCTGCCATCTCTCCCCCCGCGCATCACCTTTTGTCTCCCAGCAGTGGTGACTAGCCAATCGCACCGCCCTTCCGGTTCTCTCATCGATCATCCTAGCTGCGCGACCCTGCTGGATGAATCTGTCGCAGCCCCTGCCAGTGAAATCTAACTGCGATGCCCCCCTCCCTTCGTCTCCTACATGCGCGTGCATTTCTCCCCTTCAGCATCGCCATCCCCTACCGACCGTCCATTCCTGTCGTGCGACAACTCTTCCTGCTGCATTCCCTCCCGTCACCGCCCTGATGTGACGATTGCTGTTGTGCATGCCTCCCAGCGCCGGACCCCTACTGCTGCTCCTTCCTCCGACGCCGGTTGCCACCCCCCAGATGGGTGACATCCCTCAGCCCCTCTGTGCACGCCACCCTAAGCACTCCAGTTTGCTACTGACCGCGCCAGCCTCTCTTTCTACACTGTGCTGCTGCGCAATTGCTGTGCCTTCTCCTGCCAAACAATGTTGCACCTCTCGCCGCCGTCTCACTGTTGCTGTGCAGGCTTTGTTGTCAGATCTGGCTCTCCAGCCCCTTTGCCAATTGCATCACCCTTGGTGTTGTCTCGCTGCACCATTGATGCTACCTGGTTGTTCCTGCCGGACATCCAATCACTGTCCCGCCATGTGCTGTTCCTGGATGCTTTTTTCTTGGCCACTCGTTCGATACTTAAGCAAGGGGAGCTTGTTACTCAGCATCTAATCAAGTGGCAAAACAGGCATAGATGAGGCTACTTGGGTGGCTAAACTTTCATTATCCAATTGCCAAATTTCAATGTTGGAAAGTTTCTGCGGCGGCTGGGGGGGGGGGGTACTGATGAGGACCCCGCCTATCCCAGCGTTTATGTGGAGGATCAAGGCCCAGCCGAGCGACAAGTTTATTCAAGGAGGGGATTGTGTGAAGGTGTGGTGGCAATTAAGGGAACTATATTGTCTAGGAAAGTATATATTTTTTCTAAACTATGTCAAAAATCATTTGGGAACTCGTTGATTTAAGAAGCCCTCTATATATCTGAGTTGTGGGTCAGGGACTGAGTTGGTCATAGTTTGTGGCGTGTCTTGTGGGTAGGGGCCTCAGGACCCGGGTAAGAGAGGTGGGAGGAATATCCCATCTCCGTGTTATTGTGCGTAGGGGTCTCAGGACCCGGGTAAGAGAGGTGGGAGGAATATCCCATTTCCATGTTGTAGAGGAATAAAAAAGAGGAACCCGAACCCCCAAGGTCACTCTTCAAAGGAGCCCTTGGGGTGTATTTATAACAAATAATAAAGACCACACCGGACCTCAAGTCCGATGTGGGATGCAGACTCCAACACTCCCCCTCAAGCTAGGTGAACCTTGGACACATAATGAAAAGAAAACAATAAAACAGACGCTAACACTCCCCCTCAAGCTGAACATACCCAGCTTGATGAAAAAACATGACGAAATAAAAAGAAAGCTGCAAAAGTTGCTGCTCCCCCTCACGATCGAAGCTCCCCCGCAGGATGATGGATGGAAGATGTTGCGGGCGCAGCAGATGACCACGCAGACCAGCCAGTTGACGGAACGCCAGGAATGCCGCACTAGTGGGGCCGGTCGATGAAACGCCGAGAAATCCAAACTAGCACCGGGAAAACCGCACTTGCGGGGCCTGCGACGGGAGGCGGGGATTCCGCAGAATTGTTGCGGGATCTGGCGGCGCCAAATGGACCGGTCCGAGTCGGGCAAAGTTTTGCGCCACGGTGGAGGAAGCACATGGGCGTGCCGATAGACAGAGATGCGGCTGCCGAAAAGATGCCGGGAGATGCCGACGAGGCGGGGATTCCGCAGGAGGTGCCGAAAGGGAGCAGATGAATCCAGTCGGAGGGAGGGCCGCCTTGCAGGAGGAGGCCGACAAGGAGGGAGAGCAGCGGAGATGCGCAAGGACGGATCTGGCCGGAACAGTCTGGAACTCGCCGGATCTGGCCGGATCTGGCTGAAAATTGCCGGATCTGGCCGGAGTAGCCTGGATCAGGCCGGAGCTGTCCGGATCTGGCCGGAAATCACCGGATCTGGCCGGATTCGACCGGAGCTGTCTGGATCTGTCCGCCGGAGAGCAGCAGGCGAGGTCACCGGGAGGGGAGCGGGACGGGAGAGGCCGCCGGAGAGGGGTCGCCGGACTAGAGGGAGATCCGCCGGGAGCCGGGAGCCGCGAGCGCGCGGGAGCAGCGGGAGGAGCGGAGCACGGGAGGAGGGCTGCCAGAGGAGGAGCCGGCGCGGGATGAACCGGGGCGGGAGGTCCGGCGCTGGAGGGAGCCGGCAGGGTGGGGGGGGCCTCGAAGGAGGGAGCCGCGTCGGGAGCACCGTGCGGGAGGCGGCCGCGCGAAGGAAGGAGTCGCCCCGGGAGGAGGAGCAACCGCCGGGGAAGGCCGCCGGGAACCGCTGAGGAGGAGCGCCGACGGGAGGGTTGCCATGACGGAGTGCCGCCGGGAGGCGGGGCGAGGCGCGCCGAGGGCGAGGCTTCGGGGCGAGGGCGCTGTGGCGCGAAGGAAGGGCCGCTGTGATGGAGCCGCGCCAGGCAGAAGCGTCGCCGGACAGAGCCGGAGCGGAAGGCTGCTGCACGAGAGGCTGCCGCGTCGGTAGGGAGAGTTGTCGGGGAGCCGCGCAGGGCAGAGGCGGGACACGAGGTGGAGGGCCGCCGGGGAGCCGCGGGAGCAGGAGAGCTGCCGGAAGGGAGGACCGGCAGGAGCGGCGTGGGGCAGAGGCGGAGGGGCGGCGGCGGTAACCCTATGGGGCTTTGAGGCCGCCGCCCCCCCCGGACGGGGAAACCCTAAAGGAAGGGGAAAAAAATAGGGAGGGAGGGGTCGGGTTAGCAAACCTCCTCTAATACCATGTAGAGGGTCGCCATGACGGAGTGCCGCCGGGAGGCGGGGCGAGGCGCGCCGATGGCGAGGCGTCGGGGCGAGGGCGCTGTGGCGCGAAGGAAGGGCCGCCGTGACGGAGCCACGCCAGACAGAAGCGTCGTCGGACAGAGCCGGAGCGGAAGGTTGCCGCGCGGGAGGCTGCCGCGTCGGTAGGGAGAGTTGCCGGGGAGCCGCGCAGGGCAGAGGCGGGACACGAGGTGGAGGGCCGCCGGGGAGCCGCGGGAGCAGGAGAGCTGCCGGAAGGGAGGACCGGCAGGAGCGGCGTGGGGCAGAGGCGGAGGGGCGGCGGCGGTAACCCTACGGGGCTTTGAGGCCGCCGCCCCCCCCGGACGGGGAAACCCTAAAGGAAGGGGAAAAAAATAGGGAGGGAGGGGTCGGGTTAGCAAACCTCCTTTGATACCATGTAGAGGAATAAAAAAGAGGAACCCGAACCCCCAATGTCACTCTTCAAAGGAGCCCTTGGGGTGTATTTATAACAAATAATAAAGACCACACCGGGGTCACTCTTCAAAGGAGCCCTTGGGGTGTATTTATAACAAATAATAAAGACCACACCGGAGCTCAAGTCCGATGTGGGATGCAGACTCCAACACATGTTATTGTTTCTTCTATTTTATTAATAAAAATCAGCAATTGTTTTTTCATCAGTCCCACCTTATTGTTCCAGCCAAAAATCAGTATTCTTTTCTGGTAGCAAGGTAGTGGAGCTCCATAACCATTCTGGTACCATGATCCAACAATTCAGTCTCCAGAAAACTTGGGTCTTGTTTGTGATTTTCAAATGCTTTGTTCTGTTTGCCTCTTGTTCCTTTCAATCCTTCACTCGTCTTTTGATTTTTATTGCAGGTTTGTGTAATGAGTTTTGGACTATCCTGTTAGCGCCTTGGCATATAAAGCTGAGGCTTCTGGTTTCATTCGGCCCATTTATTTTTGTCTTGGTGGTCTTTGCTGCATTTGTCTGCTGGAATGGAAGTGTAGTTTTAGGTATCAACCCATCTCACTGCCCTCCCTTTTATTTTGGCATGCAAAACTAGTGGTTCAGGCCCATTATTGCTCAGCCTTTTAAGCTTGTTTTTCACATGGGCCAAACCAAAAAAAATCCGCCCTGCTTTTCTTAAGGGCTGGGCAAACCAAAAACAATCCGGACCTGCATGATTGCCCGCTGGGCCAGCTGGCTTGGGCCTGTTTTTGAAACTCCCACTTTCAACTGAGGGACAGGTGACCTCTGACAGTGCCTCTACCTGCTGCAGGTGCGAAGGAAGCCCATTCGGTTTCACCACATTTTGCCCAGTTACTGTATTTTGGTCTGGTTTCTTCCTTGGCCATGGCTCCCCTGCATTTTACTACGGCCCGAGCTGCTGGTATGTTCAGTGTACTGTGGAAGAATTGGCCCCATAGCCTTGTGCTCGGATTTCTAGCTTTCGCTGTAGGTTTCGTGTTGGTGCATTTTTTCAGGCACGGAACTCATCCCCATGGTAGAGCTTCGCTTCTAGTTATTTGATGCCATGTAATGATGTGATCTGTGTGCGTTTGCAGCATAGCCCATTCGTACCTTCTGGCAGACAATCGGCACTACACGTTTTATCTGTGGCGACGGATCATTGGCGCGCATTGGTCAGTGAAGTATGGGCTCGTCCCCCTCTACATGTATTCATGGTTTTCCATTCTCAGCATGCTGGGTCAGTTCTCCGTTCGTTTTTATTTTAAAAAAATGTGGTTTTGGGTGTTTTGAAAAGATGATTTTAAAAATTACTTTGTAGGAAGCACGAGGAGGAAGGTTTGGGTGTTGGCGTATTTGATGGCGGTTGCTGCGGTGCTGGTTCCGGCGCCGCTTGTGGAGTTGAGGTACTATACGGTGCCGTTTTATTTGGCTGCGCTGCACTCCGCTTGTGCTGGCGACGGGGACGGGAGGTGGGTTTGGATGGGCGTGGCGTATGCGGCCCTGAACGCTGTCACAATGACGGTGTTTCTGCTCCGACCCTTCTCCTGGGATCACCAGCCCGGCATCCAGCGCTTCATTTGGTAGCAATTGTCAGTTATTTTTCTCAATTTCATCATCATTCTTCGTTAGTGCAACAGTGTGATGGGACGTGGTGTTATAGGAGCCATGCTTTCATTATTATTAATCTCTAAGCATGGACCCATGAGAGAGATGCTATTTATCTCCAGGTTCTGACCCTTGAGAGACATCAATTATTATTATACGAGCCTTGCCTCATGAGGCGTTATTAATCATTTATTAGATCGTGATAAACATTAAGGGTGTGCTGGGTGTGGATCCGTTTGTTTTAAAATGTAAGTCCACTAGATCCATTTTAGGCAGAAGGGAAAATAAAAGTAAAAGTCAACCTAACTTGGCATTCCAACAAGTTCACAAAAAAAAAAAATAAATAAATAAAATAAATAAACACAACATGGACGGTTAAAACAATTTAAAAGTATATTTATTTTGTTTTGAATGACATTGTAACTGTCCATACAAATACATAAAATATATAATTCATATTAATAAATTTTTATCTTCAACCTTTCTCCTATATGTTTTAATCATCTCTGTTTTTAACTTATCATTCAGAGGGTATTTCATGTTCGAGTTTGGTTATACCTGATTAAATTTCATAAATAAAGATTAAAATTGATCATATAAAAGTTTTTTGTACTTGGGTCAACCCAAAAAAAGGCCATTCCACCATCCCATCAGTCCCAACTCAAGAAAAACAAATTGATCCACATTGTTTGTTGTGGTTTTATGGTTTTTGTAAAAGTTTTTTGTACTTGGGTCAACCCAAAAAAAGGCCATTCCACCATCCGATAAGTCCCAACTCAAGGAAAGCAAATTGATCCACATTGTTTAATGTGGTTTTATGGTTTTGGTAGGCAGCCCAAATTGGATTGAATCAATTTTATGGCTTTTTTTTTAAACGTCCATAAGGATCATGTTTTTAATTATTCTCCAGTTATGAGACAATGTGACACGTGTGTGACATATGGGAAGCTTGTTTGGCTAGGGTCTTTGGGTTTTGATCAATATGAGACAATGGTCGTAAGCCCTTCGGGTATAGACTTGTGAGAGACATTGATATGAATTATAATTAGAAACTAATATGAATTATAATTGGAAGGCCTTTGAGTATCAATCCATGGGAGGCACTGTATCTCTTGATGTGGGCGCATGAATTTTGCATTGAGAGTTTTGGGAGAGAGGCTGTTTTGTACTAACCTATGACGATAGAAATCTATTTTAAAGGATAACAATTTAAAAAACACCGATTCACCATCTCTCAATGCTCCTTAATCCTTTTCCAAGGGGCACCAATAAGTGGTATCAAAGCCACAATTCTATATTGAAGATCTATTCTATCGAGTTGATATAATGGATCATTATAATTTATGGAAGGAGTGTATGATTCTTTGTATTCTTTCTCTTGACATTGATGCATTAAACATTGTTTGTAATGGTTTCACTTTGATGGAAAGTGTTGCAGTTTTGTCTCAAGTTGACACGACAAAGAATGATGGATGTGTAATAAATGCATTATTATCTTTTTTGTATGAGAAATTGATGACAAAAGTCATGGGTTATAAAGATGTCAAAGATATATGGAACAAACTCCATAGTGTGGAGGAGATAGGAACGTCAAGGAAGCCAAATTACAACTTTGTCGAGCTCAATTTGAAGATACATGAATGATGAAAGAAGAATATGTTGATGAGTTCTTTACATGGGTCAACATGGTCAAGGAAGCCAAATTACAATTTTGTCGAGCTCAATTTGAAGATGCATGAATGATGAAAGAAGAATATGTTGATGAGTTCTTTACATGGGTCAACATGATCATGAGTAACATATGTGGATATGGTGAAAAGTTTTAAGACACCACTTTTATAAAACAACGTTATACAAAATTTGATGAGAATTTTCTCGAATAAACTTTATGCCAAAGTTTCCACTTCAGAAGCTTGAGTCATGGGAAACTTCACCATTAATAGACTTCATAGCATATCAGTTACATATGAAATGAGACGAGGACCAACCTAGAAGAAGGTAGTGAAAAGTGACAAAGTGCTTGCATTTAAAGCATTTAAGGGTCACCAACAAAAATAATATTTCATTCATTCTATTGAATTGACCATGATGTGGATTAGGAATATCAATGTTACCTGAGCAATAAACATTAGTATATTCATAGTTTTTCCCTTATTGGGTGTAATTGGTCTTCTAGTAGGGGTTCAACCACAAGAAGCTTAGCCTAAGCATCATTGGGGAAGTTTATTTGAGGGTTCGATTGGAATTCTATGATAATTTATATTTTTGAAACGATGGGAGTTATTTGAAGGATCAATAAAGTTGGTTGATTGCTTTTGGATTGGTGTGAACTTGTTAATAGTGAGACGTGAGTGATTATGTTTTGAGCCTTTTATAAATGATCTATGACTTGTTTATTATTGCAATTTTTATTTGAATTTGATCACAATATGTCATGGGATTAGATTATATCACCTATTGTACACGAGCACATGTATACACTTGATCCATACTCATGAGTTAGAGTTATGACATTGGTGATATCCCATCGAGTTATCATACTCAAATCTTACAAAGTATTCACTTCTCTTTTAATGTGGTTGAATTATCTATCTATAGGAGAGCTTAGTTTTCTTTGAATCCTTTAATCTATGTTCCCCAGGCCTTGGGGGTGTTGATAGGAAGTTTGAGGTGTTCTGGAGGTAGAGAGGTGAGTTTTGTCTCCTTAGGGGAAAAACGCTCGTGGTAATAGCTGTGGCGAAGTCCGTTTTGGAGCTGTGGCTGTAGGGGTTATCTGTTTTGATGCATGGTGAACCTTAGGGTGTGAAACATCCATTTTGGGTGAGTGTCCTTATTGTGGTGGTTCTCCACGTTGTGGTGCATCCTATATGGAAGGGCATGGTGTAATATCTTGAGATTTTAAAAGAATATTATGTTTGATAGTATACAAGACACACAACACCGATCTTAAACAAACCACAAAATATTATATGTCCATTATAACATAGTCGTTAAATTGTTGGGTATGAATATGATTAACCAAATTATGATATATATATATATATAGGTCATACTCAATAAAAATTTCTTGATTAATGCTTAGGAAATAACTACTCAATTTTTAGTAGTCATTTTATGCTTCAAAAATATGTTTTCTTCAAAAAATATTTTTATTGTTTTTGTGAGAAAATATTATAATTAATTTCTATCACTTTTAGAATTTATATTTGATAAAAAAAAATTATATTATTTTTGAAATCAGCATATCAAAATTAGCTTAAGATGAAATTTTGAGATTTTTCTGAAAATTTGATTTTCAGTGAATAATGAAAATATCGATTTTTGTAAAACTGACATTTCTTTTCATTTAAATTCCCCATTATGATTTAAATTAGATTTTAAATTTACACAAGTCTCTAATTATAAACAATCTAATTAATTATATAAGAATCATCAATATACCTGATTTTGGTATAAGTTCATTTTTGGGCTTAAAACCGCATTTATTCAAGAACTGTTTTTCATTGTATTTTGCGTTTTTTCTTAAATTAATTTCTCTCACTTCTAGAAATTGAATTTTCGAAAATAGATTCCATATTTAGAACCAGGGTGTCTAAATTTGGTAAATAAGATCATTTTATTTTTGTTCATTATGAATAGTAACTGTGGTAAATATTTATCACCTTGATAAGGATAAATTGAGTAACTAAGGTTAAAAATAATATGACAAGGAGTAAAAATAACTCTAACACTTACCTTTAATCTAATGGATGAGTGGGATAAAAATAACATGGGAATGGATTTTAAGGATTATTTTGAACATAATGAAATTATTTTTTGATGGTAATTTATTTTTAAATTTTAGTGATTATATAGTTGCCTTGAATGCTATACAATGCTGCACATGAGCCTCAGCCCGGTTGGCGAGGACTCTCCAAATTCATCCACGAGACCCAGGTTTGATTCCGAGCAGAGGCATAATTATTGGTATTGTAGTAGGTATTGTAGCAGATACTATTCGGTATTGTAGCAGCATGAACTATTCACCTTCGAGCCACCGGTTTGGGCCTAGAGTCCTTAAGGCCTTCGGGCCACCCATGTCTTCAGGTCAGTAAGGCTTTTGGGCCACCTTAAGGCCTTCAGGGCACCTGATGTGCAGATGTTACTAGACAGATTCTATAAGGAACAAGACCCAGAAGAGGATTCAGAGAAAGACACATTCACCAAAGTAGAGCTAACAGATTTGGAAGAATGAGAGGGTATGAAATTTTTCATCAGTACCAGGCCTGTGAATCTATGCACAAGACAACTAGCTATACAACCATGCAAAGGTGGAGAGCTGACCACGATGCAGACACTGGGTAGGGGCAGTTTCAAGTAGTCATTGTCTATAATGAATGAATTCCTCAAGACCTTCGGGTCCTGTAATGTCAAGGGTTCCCCCTTCAACCCTTAGAAGGGGGATTATAAAAAATGAATAAAAAAATGAAGGCCTTCGGGCCATTCAGGCAGGCTATACAACGCTGACACAGTGCTTGCGCAAACAGTAGAAATTTAAAGTAAATGACTTTAAAAACATTACAAGTAATATTTTTTGGATTACTTATGGTGTCACTTGAATTTTATGGTTAACAATAACGTATAATTGATCTTTAAAGAACTTAGATTTGAATTACATACCCGTCTTAATGTTTTTAAAGTCAAAATATGTGAATAGTTCTTAAAATGACATTAATGGTATTTTATAATAAAAAATATTTTATTAAATGATTTAAAATCCATAAAAATATTATCTTATGTCAAGTGAATGTGATATGGTTGAAAATATCAACCATGGTCTATTTATGGGTCACTTTTCCTTTTATAGTAAATCACTTGATTCTTATAGCGTAAAAAATGTTGATACCACAATAATCTTCAAAAGGGTCAATGAGGGGTTACAATCTCCCCACCTTATAACATCTCATCCTCAAGATGCAATTCTTAGTATCACTAAGCCTCCAAGGTAAACAGTTTGAGCCACTAGGCCCGCATATCAGCTTCCCGCTCCCAAGTTTACTCCTAAACATGGCCATGTTACCACAACACTCGGACTATCGGCACAGTCATACCTTGAAGAATTGATCCACAATATGAATCAGATGCTCCTGAAAGGACACATCAGCCTCAAGCTCAACATCATCAACATCAATCACATGAGAAGGTTTAGGGTGATACCTCTGAAGCTATGACACATGAAAAACATCATGCATAACACTATACCATTGTGGAAGAGTTAACTATTATGATACCAGTTTGACCCTCTCCACAATCTCAAATGGTCCCACATACTTGGGTGCTAACTTTCCCTATTTTCAAATCCAATGGTGACCCAATCTTGGCAACACCTGAAGAAATGCACGATCACCCATTATAAACTCAAGAGGTCGATGGCGTCGAACGACGTATAACTTTTCTCGAGGCGTATAACTTATCTCTACTTTGATCCATAACCATACGCTTCCGGATCAACTGAACATGCCCAAACGTCTCCTGCATGAGACTCAGCCCCAAAAACTTTGATTCTCCTGCTTCCATCCAACACAATGGTGATCTGCATGACCTACCATAGAGCATCTTTATAGCAACCCGACCCAGTAAGCCCGGAGTCGGTGTATACTACCATTACATTGGCATAATTATAAAGAATAAAATCCTAAAAGTCTGAAGAGTTTAGTAGTATTGGTAAACTAGACACATACATGAGTCTTGTATTACCAATGAATACACTAATTACAACATAATTGTTTTCTTTCTTGGATAATAACTTCATTCCATCTACGATATCCTTGCATATCATTCTTAGTAAACTTCTTAGATTCATGGGGAAAAGAAATAAAATAAGGGTGATCTCAAATTCTTAGTAAGGGTAAAGTACAACGAAAGTAATAATAAATCAATGAGAATAGCCAATATAATGACCCAAAATTTTATCAATGGGAATTTCCTTCTTATAATTATGTCATACGGTATAAACCACATAAAATCACTTTGAGAACACAACACAAACTTTATAAATGAAGAATGAATGAAATAAGAGGTATTTCTAGAAATTAAGGAACCTATCCCGATGGAATAATAACCCGATCCTTAGAATAATAACATGACCATTAGGAATAGTAATTCAGCCAATAGAATATTAAAATCATCTATGAAATTATAAATAAAATTTAGGCATCGTATAAATGATAATATGATATAATTATATCATGGTATAAGTAAATAAATATTTTAAAAATTATTAATTATGTTTTTTTATTTTTATAAAATATTTATAATTTTATAATTAATATAATTATTTAAATGAAAATTTATTTTCATAAAATATATTTATAAATTAACATTTTGTTTTCTTAAGATTACAAGATAATTTTATGATATCTTAATTAATTTTTCAATGTGTTATAAAATCAGTTATAATTTTAAAATCGGTATTTTCCATTTAAATAATGATTTTAATTAAAAATTAAATTTATAATATTTATAAAATGGAGTTCATTTTTTTTAATTCTACACATCAAAAAATAGTTATGGTGAATTTTTGGGATTTTTCTAAAATACTTGAATTTTTTTGTGAATAGTAAAATATGATAATTTACGATAAAAGCTAAATATATGAATTTTTGAGTCATTATTGATGTAAGGATGATGTAAGCCCAAAATATCAAAATCTACTTCATTATTTTAATATATTTAGTGATAAGGTTCAAAATATTCATAGTCTTGAGTCAAAATAATAAACCAATGAATAAAATAATGAGAAAACACCCCTCTCATCCCCTATAAATACCACCCCTCACCACCTATTCTCCTCACACCTTCCAAGCCTCGAATCTTCTCAAATATCTAACCAATAATCTTCCCAATATCCTACCCCACTTCCAAGATCCCTTGGTCTCATCAAAAGACCAGACCATTTTCCCTAAGGAGGTTAAGGAGGAGAAAATCAAGAGGTAAAATCCTCTTTCTTTTTTCTTTTAATTTCTTTTCAATTTCATTTCATTTCTTATCCTATCCTAACATTCACTTATCCAAGTGGAAAGATAAATACAATATCATTTATATACTGTAATGTTATTATGTTAATGGAATAATTAATTTTCAAATCTCTTCCCTTTTCCTTTTATTCTAAAAATGAAAATATTGTTCGTGGTGTGTCGATTAAACTCCACCGTGGATGATGCATTTTCATTTTTCATTACCGCCTTCAAGGCTGGTCATAAAATCATTATTATTCTTAAATAAGATTTTATTATACATATTATAATTTATATAATGTTCTGGAACCAATATATATAAACATGATGATATAAGCTCATAATTGTCATAAAATACGCCGAAATAAATTAAATCATTTTCATTAACTATTTATCTAATGATTTATCCTCATATAACCAAATGATATATAATATCATTTAATCTTATTTAAGTTTATTAATAACATATAATCTTCATTCTATAGAATTATCCTCATTTTACACGAACTTTCATACATGTATACAAGCAAACTGATCATGAAAACCAAGAAAATGCACACCCTTAAAAAGATGAAATTGAATTCTATAACACATCATAATGGTCATAAATTAAATTAATAAAATTATAATGAATAAAATACATGTATAAGAGGTTTTATATTTATTAATTAATGACTCTAATTTGATTATCCAGGATATTAAAGTGAAGAAAGCGTTCAAACATAAGGTAAGAGGATTCTCAAACCCAATTCCTTTCTTTGGATTATTCTCTCTTCCACAGTATGAATGTTCATATTATGTTCTTAAAAAGTAATTTAATTTTTATTTATGAGGATATACATTTTTCCAATATGATTTTTTGATAAATCCAAATATTTTTCCAAAATAACTCTTCTTAAAAAAAACACATCTTTTACTTCTCTTGAGATTGATTCTTCTTCCCTCAAGAGTGATGATTATTATACCATGTATGTTATTCCCTTTTTATTTTGGGAATCCCAATGTTTATCCATGAAATTATTCTTAATGAAGTTCTCATGAAACCCATTTCGTTTCCATGATTTATTTTATGGAAAACATTCTTATACGTTCTATGTGGCATGCATGATTATATAAATGTTATAATGTGACGGGTGCACCCGAAATTATATAACACTCCAGTACATTGGGTAATATGATGTATCTCATGAAATAATGTGAAAGATGTGTGAACATGATGATAGATTTTTTTCACAATGACGATGTTATGATGACACTAGTGCAGAAAACGTTTTTTACGGCGGTTATTTTTTAGTTTTTACATCGGTTTTTGGTTGAAGTTATTACCGAAGACGTTATAAATATTGTTTTTTACATCGGTTATTTTAAAACTGACATAAAAAACAAAAAACCGAAGTATTTTTCACATCGGTTACTCAAAAACCGATGTGGAAAACACTTCCGAGTCATGATGTATTACGTCGGTTATTTAAAAACCAATGTTGTATATACTTTATCGCGTCAGTTATTATATAACCAACATCCTAAATCATGCCTCCGAAGCATTTATCACGTCGGTTATGAAAATAACCAACGTGATAAAGCAATCTGCCAAGCTATTTTCCACGTTGGTTAAATAATAACCGATGTGAGAACATATTTACTACGTCAGTTATAAAATAACCGATGTAAAAAACTATTCCTTTCCATTTATCACATCGGTTATGAAATAATCGACGTTAAAATTAATCCCGGTGCATTTTTTACGTCGTTTATAAAATAACCGATGTAAAAACATTTTTTTAATTTAACTGTTCAACCATAATTATGCCCAGCCAAAAGAATACCTGAAACAGAATAAAAATAGACCAAAACCCCCCACCCCACCTGGACAACCCCCCCCCCCCCCCCACACCCCTAGAAACCCCCACCCCACTAGACACCCCCACACCCTTGGACTGCCCCCACACTCCTAGACAACCCCCCACACCCCTGGACACCCCCACAACAATGCCCAGCCAAAAGAATACCTGAAACAGAACAAAAAAAGACCCCCAACCCACCTGGATAGCCCCCCCACACCCCTGGAAACCCCCCACCCAACTAGACACCCCCACACCCCTGGACTACCCCACCCTCCAAGACATCCCCTACACCTCTGGACACCCCCCACAACTATGCCCATCCAAAAGAATACCAGAAATAGAACAAAAACAGACCAAAAACCCTCCACCCCACCTCAACAGACCCCCCTGAACCCCCCTGAACCCCCCCAAACCCCCCACACCCCTGGAATTCTCCCACCCTCCTAGACATCCCCCACACCCCTGGACACCCCCCACAACTATGCCCAGCCAAAAGAATACCTGAAACAGAACAAAAACAGACCAAAACCCCCCACCCCACTGGACAACCCTACCCCACCCCCTGGACATCCCTCCTACACCCATGGAAACCCCCCCACCCCACTAAACAGCCTTCCCACAACCCTGGACACCCCACCCTCCTGGATAGCCCCCGCCCCCTGGACAGCCCTCCCACCCTCCTAGACACCCCACCCCCATGGACACCCTGGACACCCCCACACCCCTGGACACCCCTGGACACCCCTCCCACACCCCTAACCCCCCCCCCCCCCACACCCCTGGACACCCTTTGGACTTCCCCCACCCTCATGGACACCCTGGACACCCCACCCCACTGGACATCCCTCTCACACCCCTAGAAAGCCCCCACCACACCGGACAACCCTCCCCACACCCCTGGACAACCCTCCCACACTCCTAGAAACCCCCCACACCCCTGGACACCCCCTAGACAGCCCTCCTACACTCCTGGACACCCCCACCCCACTAGACAGCCCTCCCCCACCCCCTGGAAAGCCCTACCACACCCCTGGAAACCCCCCACCCACTAAACAGCCTGCCCACAACCCTAGACACCCCCACCCTGCTGAATATCCCCCACCCCCCTAAACATCCCTCCCACCCTCCTGGACACCCCCACCCCCATGGACACCCTGGACACCCCCCACAGCTCAGGACACCCCTCCCACACCCCTGGACACCCCCACCCTCATGAACACCTTGGAAACCCCCACCCCACTGGACAGCCCTCCCACACCCCTGTAAAGCCCCAACCCCACTGGAAAGCCCTCCCCACACCCCTGGATAGCCCTCCCACACTCCTAGACCCCCCCCACACCCCTAGACACCCCCTAAACAACCCTCCCGTCCTCCTAAACACCCCCACCCCACTGGACAACCCTCCCCCACCCCCTGGACAGCCCCCACCCCTGGAAACCCCCCCACCCCACTAAATAGCCTGCCCACAACCCTGGACACCCCACCCCCATGGACACCCTAGACACCCCACACCCCTGGACACCCCTCCCACACCCCTAGAAACCCCCCACACCCCTGGAAACCCCCTGTACTTCCCCCACCCTCATGGACACCTGGACACCCCCACCCCACAGGACTACCCTCCCACACCCTTGGAAATCCCCCACCCTACTGGACAACCCTCCCCACACCCCTGGACAACCCTCCCACACCCCTAGAACCCCCCCCCCCCCCACACACACACCTCTGGACACCACTTGGACATCCCTCCCACCCCCCCTAGACACCCCCACCCCACCGGACAACCCTCCCCCACCCCCTGGATAGCACTCCCACACCCCTGGAAACCCCCCCACCCCACTAAAAAGCCTGCCCACAACCCTGGACACCCCACCCTCCTGGACAGCCCCCCTGGACATCCCTCCCACCCTCTTAGACACCCCCACCCCAATGGACACCTTGGACACCCCCACACCCCTGGACACCCCTCTCACACCCCTAGACCCCCCCCACACCCCTAGACACCCCTGGACTTCCCCCACCCTCATGGACACCCTGGACACCCCCACCCCACTGGACAACCCTCCCACACCCTTGGAAATCCCCCACCCCACTGGAAAACCCTCCCCACACCTCTGGATAGCCCTCCCACACCCCTAAAATCCCCCCACACCCCTGGACACCCCCTGGACAACCCTCCCACCCTCCTGGACACCCCCATAGACACCCACTAGATAGACCTCCCCCACCCCCTGGACAACCCTCCCCCACCCCTGGAAACCCCCCACCCCACTAAAAAGCCTAACCACAAACCTGGACACCCCCACCCTCCTGGACAGCCCCCACCCCCTAGACAGACCTCCCACCCTCCTGGACACCCCCACTGTAATGACCCAGACCCGGACAACCGCCCGAACAGTGCCAAACGGGTCGGGTGTCACTACCTTAGGCGCACCTCCCCTGAACTCCAAAGGCTGCCGACTAGCAGCGAGGGTCTGATAGGTATAGTGGGGAGGCTATACCCTCCCAGATGAATAAAATGGTACCGATCCGAGTAGAATATTAAATATGCAGCGGAAATAAATGACTCAGCAGACTCGAACCAGACCCGCATAGAGGAAGCACATTCAATAAAAATAAATAGCAGAAGTAATATAAAAACAACAGCAGCGGAAAGTAAATAGAACGTCATGCCAACAATCAACTACAATAACTGCTAAAACAACCAAGCATGCATCCAAGAAATTCATACAAATCAATACATATATAATGGCGCCAATGGCTAACCAGTAGTAACTACAATATAAAGTAAACATGCTGATTCAAGAAAAGAATACTAAACAAGTAACTCCAGTATGGCACGACCTCAAGGTCCATGCTAGTCTCCAAGTCAACAACACTAAAGTCCAGCTCTTGAGGCTGAACCTCCACCTGCACGTAATTTCATAAAGTCTACACGCGTCCCGAAGGTCCCATGTACGGTGTGAGACAAGTCTTAGTAGGATACCACCCAAAGGTGCATACCTAATATAAGTGTTTAGACATACATGCTTATATAAGAAAAACAGTAAACAGTGCAATTCCCAAAAGTAAACAAGGACTTCACTGGTGCTCAACAGCCACCAAGAAGTGTCACCTGCTTCGGCCAATGCCGGAAAGTCTGATCTGCAACCCGACACCTCGTGCCACCTGACACCATGTGTCTCAAGTACCAACGTCCCGAAGGCACGCCCAACCGTCCTAACCCAGCTCGAAAGCTCAACCTGCCCATAACACAACATCCGGAGGAACAACAATACCTGTCCTCAAAAGATAACCAGAGGGACAACGATGTCTGCCCTCAAATCACGGCGAGCCTTTGCCCCCAACCTGACCGCCTCAAATCTGTCTCCCGAAGGCTCCTCACCTTCCACGTGGATTCCTATGATAAACACCCCCAAACCAAATATATCTAACCGCATCTACCGGGGGCCTCTACCCAGCGAGTGGCCGTACCACCTCATCTCGGAGTCTATCTGTGTGCACACTACTCAAAAGTACCCGGTGAGCGGTAATCACCTCATTATGTCCCAATCCACAACACCTCTGAAACCTCGTGTCCCTACGAACCTGTCGCTCAAGTCAGATGGCCTCTCCATCCAAGTAACCTGGGCCAAAGCCCAACCTGACAGTCCAACTGCCTCAACCGACGTCCATGACGCCCAATACCGTGGTAGAAACCACCCAAAGTATCCCGATCCAAAGCCCCAACCTATGATCCCCATCACTCAAAAATATGTCCGGGCCACGCCCAACACAACAAGAAGTTCAACACAGGCAATATCACACATTGCATATTCATACTCGGAAGCATCACTTTAAACATGCAATTACTAAACAGTCAAATTGCACTAACCTGTGCTATCCCATACCAGCACCTAACTCATTCAAGATTTAATAATTAAACTAAACAGTTTAACTCGAGACATTCAATAAGCAGTATAACACATCAGTTTAAACAATGGTCCAATTCCCACGCATTTCGGCACCCCCGGCCGAATTGCCCCAAATGAGAAACAACCTCTAACCCGGTCTCGCTCGATCGCAACAGGGTTAGGGAATACCCAGAGGCATTCCACAATGCAGATAATTAAATAAAAAACAAATAAATAGGGTCCTTCTCAACACCCGACATCGCGCCTGAAGGTCGCAACCCCAAATTGTCTATGAAAACACGAAAGAAGGTATGAACCACCTACCTCGTACTCGTACAATGACACTCCTTTGATTTTAGCCTCTGAATCAGACTGAGTCGCGGTAGATCTGCATTTCCGTCAACTCCGGCAATTCCGTTTGGATGGAATCTGTGGAGAAACAGGTGAGGAATCAAGGATGAAGAAGGGTGCGTGGGATTATCCTTTCCGATGCGGTCCCGCTGCCACTGACGGATCAAAGAACGGAGGTCGTACGGAGATTCTGGAAGGGTTTGAGTTCTTGGAGGTTTTTCGGACGAAGGGTTCGTCCAAAGGGAAAGAAGAAGATGTTTTCCACAATAAGACGCGGCGGCGTCTCAGACGATCAAATAAAAATAAAATCACACGGCGTGTATTTCCAAAGTACACACCGTGTAGATGTGTTTCCATACTCCGACTTAAGCGGAGTCCAGCACACGGCTTGGACTGGGTACACGGTCAGCACATGGCCAGGGTCTCGGCCGCTACACGGGGAAAGGGTACACGGCGTGTCAAGGAAGTCTACACACCGTGTAGATGGAAATTTACAACTAGGCACCACACGACATGTACTTGGCCTCGCACGGATAAGGGATACACGACGTGTCTATAAATACACGCCGTGTAGTAGGAAAGTTCTACACGATCTTCACACGGAATGTACTTGGCGAGCACACGGCCGGTCACTCGGGTAACTCATACACGGTGTGTACTTAAAGTACACGGCGTGTAGTTTGGAAATTTCCAGAAACTGCCCAGATTTTCCAGACTTCTCAAAAACCAGTCAAAAGTTTAAACAGGGCCGGGTTTTGACCCGTTTCTAAAAACTCGGGTTCTTACAAACTCCCCACCTTAACATAGCTCGTCCCCGAGCTACCAAACGAAACTAAGAGATGGAACCAAACACGCCCATTCCGGTTAAACAACCCAGACTACCCCGATCTCAAGGTTCTGGATAAATTCCTAAAAAGGGCTCCCCAACTTAGGAATTGCCTACTCGGTCTCAACCCGAACAAAGCTCAAAGAAAACAAATAAACAAACAAGGCCCAACGACCTATTTCCCGGACCCATGGTCCTCCCGTGACGCATCATCACCCCTGCACCTCCTCGGTGCTCACGTGTCGCTTCCAACACCCAACGTAACTCTCACCACATCGGCGTCCGCCTCCCTGAGGTCCTACATCTAATAGATGCTCAATTAAAACTTGGTTCCATTCACCTCAAGTAACCCACATCCACGATGCCCCGATGCCCACGACACCTCAAGTAACCTGCATCCTTGATGCTTCTGATGCCACACATCTCAAATATATAAATAAAACATAAAACGCATCTGATATGATTCCAATCCCACTAACTAGAATCTAGTCAGTCCACAAGTATCCTGTGCAGCCTGTGCACTCAACCAGACATGCCTCAAGAGGCCATGCCAAAAGAAAGTAATGAAACTCATGGCCACACCCGCGGTGTACCTGCCACCGTCATCGGCTCTCCAGCCTGCTCAATCCCTGGCAGCTCCACAGCCTGCACCTGGCCTGAAGCCCGATTGCCTGATGCCTGACCTCCCTGCGGTGCTGCTCCAGTCACCGACCACTGGCCCCTTAGCTGAATCCCGTTATCCCAGTCACGTCCTCCGTGTGCAGCTGAACCTCAGCTACCCTCTCCTTGTACCGAACCTGAACCAGCTCCTGATGCCACAGTCTGTCCTGGTCCCTGCCTGCCGACTGTCTGAGAAGGATGCCTGCAAAACCTCTCTAGATGCCCGACCTGTCCACAAGCCCGGTACTCCTTCAGGGGCCTATCGCACTGAGCCCGAAAATGTCCCGACTGTCCGCACTGAAAGAAAACCACCGCTGAACTGCTACGAGGTGGTCTAGATGAGTCCTTGGCCTACCCGCCCTGCAGGAAATCATCTCTCCCTCGCTTCTTACTGTCCGAACCGTCACCTGGGGTTGTCACCCTGCCAAAATGAGATTTCTCTCTCTCGTTTCCCTCGGCTATGAGCGCCTGATTCACCACCTCGGAGAAAGAACCCAGCCTGAAGATGTTCACCTGGACTCGAATGGCATGTCGTAAGCCATCCTCAAAGCGCCTCACCCTAGCTGCATCATCGCTCACCATACTAGGTGCAAAGAGAGACAACTCTGTGAAAGTAGTTGCGTAGTCCATGACGAACATATCTCCCTGCTGAAGACTCAAGAACTCCCAAGCTCTCTCTGCCCTAAGCGTCTCCAGATAAAAGTGCTCGAAGAACCTGTCCTCAAAGTCCTTCCACGCCAGTCCCTCGTGCCTACGAGCCTATACCTGCACATCCCACCAACGTTTCTCCGGTCCTCTCAGCATGTACATCGCCAGTTTGACCATCTGCCCTGGAGGCGTCTTGAGCTGCTCGAAGATCATGTGCATACTCTCTATCCAGTTCTCTACCGCCTGTGGACCACCCTCACCCTGAAAAAGCGGCGGGTGCTGTGACTGGAACTCCCGTGTCAGATACGCCATGGAAGGCTATGTACCCTGCAAGCCTCTGTCAATCCCCTGCAAGACGCATACTAGGCTAGCTCAGAGATTCTCATCAAGCCACGGTCCGAACGCTGCCAAACCCGGCTGCTGCTCTGCCTGCACTGGATCCTGAACCTGATCCTGTCCCCGAGCCTGTACCTGCGGCACAGGCTATGCCTGCACCAGATTCTGAACCTGATCCTGTGGTACCATATCCTCTCCTGCCTGTCGCTCCATCGTGTCGTGAAGAAGTAACCCACTGAATACCATAAATGGTCAGACAACCCACATAAATCTATATAACAATATATTCTATGCAGATAAGGAAAGTAGTAAAAGGTAGTGCATAACAACTACCCTTACTCCCCCTCATCGCAACCCATGCCCCACGACATCCCGACCTCATGACCTCCTTACCTTCCCCCAACAGAGCCAAGTACCATTAGTACCTCGGGCCATGCCCGTCCTGAAAACCAACATTGCCTCAATCCCGACGACCGAGTCACCCAATCCTGACAGTTACACTGCCTCAACCATAGTACCTGTCTGCTCTCATATGAGCCAGACCCAAATATCCTGCAACATGCAATTCTACAAAAATACAAAGCATGACATATAAATTTCCATAAACAAACAATTCTATCAGGAGTTTTACCTATCCACATTTCAGAGCATACATAGCATGGAAATTGATTTTATTCACATGGTATTATCACTTCACAAAGCATACGTGCAGTTATAAAATTGAAATACCCTAAAATGTGCCTATCAAAAGACAAGCAAGTAACCCTTGCCATACCGGCCAAGGTTTACATATCATAATCAATAACATCGCACAACAAGTGAGCCACCGAGGTGGAAATCATATCAAATGTAATCTAAGCAAAAAGTAAACAACAATTCCCACCCCCGACAACTCGATCCATCCCTCGTACATGGGGCTGCAGGCACCCAAGCACAAGTTCAAAAATCCAGTTCCAACAACAACCTACCTCCAGTCTACCATATCCCAAATAGTAAAACCATAAGAAAATAAAAAGAGAAGTCTCAAACTCATTAGTAGTCAGCAAAGAAACGCTACTAAATCCTTGTCATGAAGACTCCCTCTAATACCACTTTGTAACGACCCGAACCCGGCCAGCCGCCCGAACAGTGCCGAACGGGTCGGGTGTCACTACCTTAGGCGCACCTCCCCTGAACTCCAAAGGCTGCCGACTAGCAGCGAGGGTCTGATAGGTATAGTGGGGAGGCTATACCCTCCCGGAGGAATAAAATGGTACCGGTCCGAGTAGAATACTAAATATGCAGTGGAAATAAATGACTCAACAGACTCGAACCAGACCCGGATAGCAGAAGCACATTAAATAACAATAAACAGCGGAAGCAATATAAAAACAACAGCAGCAGAAAGTAAATAGAACATCATGCCAGCAATCAACTACAATAACTGCTAAAACAACCAAGCATGCATCCAAGAAAGTCATACAAATCAATACATATATAATGGTGCCAATGGCTAACCAGTAGTAGCTACAATATAAAGTAAACATGCTGATACAAGAAAAGAATACTAAACAAGTAACTCCAGTACGACATGACCTCAAGGTTCGTGCTAGTCTCCAAGTCAACAACACTAAAGTCCAGCTCCTGAGGCTGACCCTCCACCTGCATGCAATTTCATAAAGTCTACACACGTCCCGAAGGGCCCGCGTAGGGTGTGAGACAAGTCTCAGTAGGATACCACCCAGAGGTGCGTACCTAATATAAGTGTTTAGGCAGACATGCTTATATAAGAAAAACAGTAAACAGTGCAATGCCCAAAAGTAAACAAGGACTTCATTGGTGCTCAGCAGTCACCAGGAAGTGTCACCTGCTTCGGCCAACGCCGGAAAGTCTGATCTGCATCCCGACACCTCATGCCACCTGACACCATGTGTCTCAAGTACCAACATCCCGAAGGCACGCCCAACCATCGTAACCCAACTCGAAAGATCAACCTGCCCATAGCACAACATCCGGAGGAACAACGATACCTGTCCTCAAAAGATAACCGGAGGGACATCGATGTCTGCCCTCAAATCACGATGAGCCTCTTCCCCCAACCTGACCGCCTCAAAGCTGTCTCTCGAAGGCTCCTCACCTCCCACGTGGATTCCTATGGCAAGCACCCCCAAACCAAATATAACTAACCGCATCTACCGGGGGACTCTACCCAGTGAGTGGTCATACCACCTCATCTCGGAGTCTATCTATGTGCACACTACTCAAAAGTACCCGGTGAGCGGTAATCACCTCAGTATGTCCCAAGCCACAACACCTCTGACACCTCGTGTCCCTGTGAACCTGTTGCTCAAGTTAGATGGCCTCGCCATCCAAGTAACCCGGGCCAAAGCCCAACCTGACAATCCAACTGCCTCAACCGACGTCCATGACGCCCAATCCCGTGGTAGAAACCACCCAAAGTATCCCGAGCCAAAGCCCCAACCTATGATCCCCATCACTCAACAATATGTCCAGGCCACGCCCAACACAACAAGAAGTTCAACACAGGAAATATCACACATTGCATATTCATACTCAGAAGCATCACTTTAAACAAGAAATTACTAAACAGTCAAATTGCACTAACCTGCTCTATCCCATACCAGCACCTAACTCATTCAAAATTTAACAATTAAACTAAACAGTTTAACTCGAGATATTCAATAAGCAGTATAATACAACCATTTAAACAATGGTCCAATTCCCACGCATTTCGGCACCCCCAGCCGAATTGCCCCAAATGAGCAACGAACTCTAACCCGGTCTCGATCGATCGCAACAGGGTTAGGGAATACCCAGAGGCATTCCACAATGCAGATAATTAAATAAAAAACAAATAAACAGGGTCCCTCTCAACACCCGACATCGCGAACGAAGGTCTCAACCCCAAATTGTCTACGAAAACATGAAATAAGGTATGCACCACCTACCTCGTACTCGTACGATGACACTCCTTTGATTTTAGCCTCTGAATCGGACTGAGTCGCGGTAGATCTTCATTTCTGTCAACTCCAGTAATTCCGTTCGGATGGAATCTACGGAGAAACAGGTGAGGAATCAAGGACGAAGAAGGGTGCGCGGGGTTAGCCTTTCCGATGCGGTCCCGCTGCCACTGACGAATCGAATAACGAAGGTCGTACGGAGATTATGGAAGGGTTTGAGTTCTTGGAGGTTTTTCGGACGAAGGGTTCATCTAAAGGGAAAGAAGAAGATATTTTCCACAATAAGACGTGACGACGTCTCAGACGATCAAATAAAAATAAAAGTACACGGTGTGTATTTTCAAAGTACACGCCGTGTAGATGTGTTTCCGTACTTCGACTTAAGCGGAGTCCAGCACACGGCTTGGACTGGGTATACGGTCAGCACACGGCCAGGGTCTCGGCCACTACATGGGGAAAGGGTACACGGCGTGTCAAGGAATTCTACACGCTGTGTAGATGGAAATTTTCACCTGGGCACCACACGACATGTACCTGGCCTCGCACGGATAAGGGATACACGACGCTTCTATAAATACACACCGTGTAGTAGGAAATTTCTACACAGTCTTCACACGACATGTAATCGGCGAGCACACGGCCAGTCACTCGGGTAACTCATACACGGCGTGTACTTAAAGTACACGGCGTGTAGTCTGGAAATTTCCGGAAACTGCCCATATTTTCCAGACTTCTCAAAAACCAGTCAAAAGTTTAAACAGGGCCGGGTTTTGACCCGTTTCTAAAACTCGGGTTCTTAAACCCACCCCATGGACACCCTAGACACCCCCACACCCCTGGATACCCCTCCCACACCCCTATAAACCCCCCACACCCCTAGACACCCACTGTACTTCCCCCACCCTCATGGACACCCTGGACACCCACCCACCCCACTTGACAACCCTCCCACACCCCTGGAAAGCCCCCACCCTACTGGGCAGCCCTCCCCACACCCCTGGACAACCCTCCCACACCCCTAGAAACCCCCACACCTCTGGAACCCCACTAGACTTCCCCCACCCTCATGGACACCCTGGACACCCCCACCCTTGGAAAGCCCTCCCAAACCCCTGGAAATCCCCCTGACCCCACTGGTCACCCCCCACACCCCTGGACACCCTCTGAACAACCCTCCCACTCTTCTGGACACCCCCAACTAAACTGGACAGCTCTCCCACACCCCTAGAACCCCCACCCCACTGGACACCTTTCCACACCCCTAGACCCCCCCAAACTAGAATCCATACCAGAAAAACCATCAGAACTAGACCAAAATAAGAAGTTGCACAAAATTAAACAGTCACATATATAACATTCATAACTTACAATTTCCACAAAAAAACCCTAAATCCAACCTAAACGACTACCAAATACACAATTATAATGACAATATTCAAAATTAAATTTTACACTACAAAAAAACTAAAATTTAATCAAAACTGTAAAATAATTTGACCATTCCACTTGTAAGTGTTTGACCTCTTGAGAACTATAGGGTTGAGGGTTATAAAATAGATACAAATTAAAAATATAGTAGTTAACATGTATAATTAATAAATCAAATAAAATATTATGGAAATGTTTAAAAGGAAATATTACAATGTAAAAGTTTAAAAGGAAATCTTACCATGTCAAAGTTCACAAGTGTTCCAGTTGTAATTATTTCATACATAAATCTTAACATATAATATCCACATTCAGCGACGCCTTGTTGTTCATGACAATTATATTTGAATGAGTGTAAATTCAAAATATTATTTTTATGTAATACATCAAAAAGTACAAATTATATATGGATATTTACCTTTAATTCTACATATTTGATCTTGGCACTCCTTTTCTTTGTGTTTTTTCGAAAGTAGACCCATCCCCTGTTAAAAAATAACACGAATAAAATAAATTTATAATTCGTTATAATATATACAAATATAAAGAAATTGAAACTTACTTTTCCAAAAAATTCTTAAAACTTTCCTGCACATCGCCATGGACAGATCATATCCAATAAAGTGTTTTCTTACTTGGGAAAAAAACACCTAACATCCAATGATCATAGATAAAAGATAATTTAAGGTTAGTGGTTTTTTATGTTAAAATATAATGAACTCTTTGCCAGAGATATGTTTCGTACCTCTCACAAAAAAGCATTATCTAACTCTGTGTGATTATATTCTGTTCAAATATTTTAGCAATATAAAGCATTCTTTGTTCCACATCCAATGCATGTGATTCAGGGGAAATCAAATGTGGGTCCATGAATCCATATACATATATCCGATCATTCTTCTCACACATGTTATAAAGATACCTAATACAAAACAGACATAAGTATACATTTTTAATAAATATAACGCAGGGAAAAGGTGTTAATACTTACATGGAAACAAATTTCACCACGTTGATGCCCATCTTATCTCCAGTAACAAGCTCCATGATATCAGTTTTCACAATCTCCACAGTTATTGTACGTCCACAAACATGAGATTCCATTGGAAACTCATAATGATCCACCAAAAAATTTGAATATCTTGAAAATCTGTCAAGACTACTAAAATCTGTATCTGATGTCATAGCCACTTATCTTTGTTGTTGTCTATACAATATTTATTTACCTTTGAAGTATTCCTGTAAAAATAAATAGAAAAATATATTAGTTTTCAAATGTTAAAACAACTTTAATAAAAAAATAAAATAGAATATATAACATACATACCTCTATGGTAATGAGTCATAGAAGTCTGGATGGCCAAATTAAAAAATAGTTGATACTATGTCAAAATGTCATCACCTCATCTGTAGGTAATGGTACTCGATCCAATCTATCTATAATATCCTGTAAAATGACCCTATAATACTCTACCTCTAACTGTTGACGATGAACTGTATCTTTTATACAATATACCATCCCATATGCAACTATATGATGTTGAGGATCATCAACATACAACTCGCAATAAGTAGGAAGCTATGGCAAAGGAGTAGGATAAGAAATGGGGTCCACAGACTGAGGTGGGGGAGTGGGATCTACTGGTGGAGGTGGAGGATAGATAATGGGGTCTACAAGGGGAGGTGGAGGAGTGGGAACTGCAGTATGAAATTGTCTTTGCATGTCTACAAACATAGACTGTACTGACACTCTAATATTTTCATCCATCATCTCATTAATATTATGAACTTCAGCCTCCAAGGATTATTATTTTTATAAACACCCTCAATGGAAGAAGTAGAAGAACGTGGAAACACTTTTCTTATTTATACACCCGTCGGATATCCTCGTACACGACCAGGATGTTCAGGCTTTCCCAATGCTGCAGATAAAATATCTTGCCTCCCAGCATCTATAAATACCCCCTATGAGCTATGCTCCTTAAGATAATCCTGTATTAATTAATTGAACATTTCTGTAATGATTCAAATTATATAAAGAATATAGTTAGCTTAAATAAATAAAATAAATATCTTACAATACTCTCAGCTATGATTCTTGAATCGTTCAAAATATATTACCCCTTTTTTCCCATCTGAGCTCTCTTCCATTTTTCATGTCTAGATGGAGGGGATGAAGGGGTAACCTCTCCAGAGCTTCAAGTCTCAGCTCTCAATTTTTGTAATTTTTCCACCATCATTTGTTCTTCCAATAATGTATACCCTCCCCAAGTTAAACTATGAGGGTATACATTTTTATATTGGATCTCTTGATGATATTGACTTGTTTTCTGTAAATTCAGAATAAGAAATCATTAACAAAACATTAATAAGATCATTTATATAAGAAAGCATATAAAAGTTTACATTGCCTTTACCAAAAATGAATCTTTTCTTCTACTTTCAACAAACTGTCTCCATGTGTCTTCATCTATGAAAGGATATATAAGACATGGATTATCATGAATCCTATGACCAAAAATGAAATCAGATGTGAGGGTTGATTTGAAATCCCTCCATATCATAGCAGCCATAGATAAGCATTTCTTCCTGACTTCTCCAGTGTCAGGAATATCAAATGTCATCTGATAAAGAAGAGATAAAACATATTATACTAGAAACATTTAAAAAATAGGCACACAATAGAAAAAGAACTTACCAAAATCGTCTCCCACAACTGATATATTATCGCTTTGTCCACACTTCTCCAATCATCATACAAAATGCTTACTTTTCTCTTACCCTGAGTTGATACAAAACTCTTAAAATCTTTTGCATTTGGACCTCTAGGAATATCATTCTCATCAAACTCAACAAGTATCCTCTGGTCCTACGTACAGGCAAGTGATAATTTTGGTAAACGTGTGTACCCATGTTTACCAACTCTTGAACTCTTTGTCGTTATGGGAGCACATGAGGAAGATTAGGGAACATCAAGAGGATCATGTGAATGTTCCTCCCCAGAGGTATGATCATTATGCTCATCTCCAGAATCATGTGGTTGATCAACTGTTTGATATTTCATTATCCTTCAAATAAAAAAACAAACAAACATTAGTTCAAAAATATACAAATTCAAATATTACAATACTAATGTAAAAAAAATGGAAAATTGAACTAAGTTAAGTAATAGTAAACATGGTTAATATGGTAAGCATGTTAAACAATGGTAAATATGGTAAACATGGTAAACGTGGTAGTGTAATTTTCATTCAACAAAATCAATAAATATATAAATTACGTAAAGGTAAACTATGGTAAACAATGGTAAACTATGGTAAACATGGTAAACTACACTAAAAAAAATTAAAATAAACAAAAACTTCTACTTATTTGTTTTAATATGCATTTTAATAAAGAAAAAATTACAGTATCTAACATGTTATGAAAATAATAAATGTAAACAAGAAATAAAAATATGCTAACTGTAATATTAGGAATGTAGAAATATATTTTTTCCCAAATTCCTTCGTCATGATCGTTCCTTATGGAACATACCATGTCTTAAACATTCTCATCATTATGTTATGCTAATATTTCCATGGAAGTAGGTCTCTCACATAAATCAGCATCTTCATCAAGTTGATCCTCACCAACATATTGTTTTTCCCTTGTAAAACAACATACCACTGCATATCTGATTGATCAACTACATAGAAAATCTATTTTTCATGTGTTTCCATTATAAAAGAATTAGCTGTGTCTTCCAATCTATTCAGATTAACAACTGTCATTCCAAATTCACCGTGTCTGACACTGTTTTTACCGATAAAACATTTACAGTTAAAAACAAGAGCTTTAATTTTAAATTAATCAACCTCCCATATTTCTTAAATAACTCCATAATATGCACCTGATGCATAAATTGGGTTTTAGTCTTTAGAACTCGAAAAATTCATTTCTTCTGCAAACAACAATACACCACTTTTCTGAAATGCACCTATGTTGTCCTAAGCTTTTGTATAAAATGTATAGCCATTAATGTCATAACCAGACCATGTTATCACATTTAAACATAGACCACCCACTATCCATCCTAATGTCTCTGATATATCTGATCTACCAATCAAGGTATTTTTAATCCATGACAAAAATTTTTCGTTGTGCTCATTCAAAATCCACATTTCTTTCTTCTTTGGATGACATTGTTTTAACTCATTAATATGAAATGTGATATACCTTGAGCATCAGCTAT
The DNA here is from genome assembly GCA_963277665.1 of Viscum album. Taxonomy (NCBI): domain Eukaryota; kingdom Viridiplantae; phylum Streptophyta; class Magnoliopsida; order Santalales; family Viscaceae; genus Viscum; species Viscum album. The sequence continues at coordinate 1,401,209,655 of OY728157.1, read as the reverse complement.
GTTATTCAAGATGTATAATTCTAACTTCTTCATCTGTTCAGATGACAATGATTTAACTTTCAAGCCACAAATCCCCTTTCCCTCATTATTAACTCGTTCATGGAGAGATGGAGGCAAACCTATGTACTCCACCGCAACCAAGTAGCTCATACAAAACTCCACAACCTCCTCATAAATATACTTTTCAATAATGGAGGCTTCAGGTTGATATGAATTCTTAACATACCCCTTCAATATTTTCATATACCTTTCAAAAGGATACATCCAATGAAGATATACAGGTCCACAAAGCTTTATTTCTCGAACCAGATGAATCATTAAATGCACCATTATATCAAAAAAAATATGGAGAAAAATACATTTCTAATTGACAAAGTATAGAAATTACATCCTTTTCCAAAATGTTTAAAGCATTCACATCAATCACCTTATTAAAAATTGAATTAAAAAAAACACAACTTCATTATAATCTTTCTGAAACGGATGGGAAATATTCCACATAATTTAACTGGTATAAGTTGTTGCATCATGACGTGACAATCATGAGATTTCATACCAATCAACTTCAAATTATTCAATGAGACAAGATTTTTTACATTTGAAGAATAACCTTGAGGCACTTTGATATCATGTAGACATTGAAAAAATCTAATATTCTCCCTCTTGGATAATTTATGACAAGCTAAGGGAAGAAATGTTCATCTTCCATTAGGAGTGGGAGCTAACTCCAAACGTATTCCCATTGATAGTAAGTCTAATCTTGCATTCATACCATCTTTTGTATTTCCTTTAATATATAACAATTTTCCAAACAAACTATCACATATATTATTATCCACATTCATGACATCAATATTATGTTTAACTTCATGATATCTCCAATATGGTAGATCATAAAATATTGACCATTTCTTCCAAATATGTCTATCATTACCAGATTTTTGTGTCTTTCCCAATGTCACATCAAGGTTTTCCACCCTCTCAAAATACACATCAGGGGATAAAATTTTTGGATCAATATCAAATTCTTGTGATCCATTGAATTCCTTTTTTAGTCTTCTATAAGAGTGATCCATAGGCAAAAACTTTCAATGACCCATGTACACTGTTTTCCTCCCATGATGAAATTGACAATATGAAGTCTGTTGTTCGCAAATTGGACATGATTTATGACCCTTAACACTGTATCCAAACAAATTTCCATATGCAGGGAAGTCATTTATAGTGAACATAATCACTGCATGCAGCTGAAAATATTTCATTTTATAAGAATCATACACCCTAATACCATCCTCTCATAAAAGTTTCAAATCATCAATCAATGGTGACAAGAAAAAATCAATATCATTTCTGGGTTTCTTCGGACCAGATATCATTATACTCAACATGAAATATTTGTGATTCATACAAACTTTAGGAGAGAGGTTGTAAATTACCAATAAAATAGGCCATGAACTATGTGTGCTACGGAGGGTTTGGTATGGATTCATTCCATCTATGCACAACCCTAGTATGAGATTTCTAATTTCATTTTCAAATATAGGATACTGCTCATCAATTTTCTTCCATTGTGAACAATCTTTTGGATGACTTATTTTTCGATCATATATCCACTCATTAGCATGCCATATTAACCTTTTTTAATCATGTGAATTAGAAAATAAACATTTCAAATGATGAATTATTGGAAGATACCAAAATACCTTGGAAGGGATCTTTGTAATCTCTACATCAGCTTGTGATTTTTCTTTCAACTTATACCGTGATGTCCCACATTTTGGAAACTCTGACAGAAATTCATATTCCTTCCTATATATCATACAGTCATTCAGATAGGCATGTATTTTCTAGTATCCAAATCCCATCAGGCATAATATTTTCTTGGCCTTATAAAGTGAATCTGGAAGATTGTTATCTTTTGGAAGAATGTCTTTCATCAATTGTAGCAGCTCTATAAAACCACTGTCACTCCATCCATGTTTTTCCTTAAGGTTAATCAATCTTAACACCATCGAAAAAACCGTAAAATCCATACAACCATGATACAACGGTTTTTCAGTATCACCATATAGACGTGCAACTGTCGGTTCTATCTCAATTTCTTCTGCTGCAATATCACGAATCATTTTTTCAATTCCATCGAAGTTACCATCTTGTGAATCATAATCATCAGTAGATCTGAAATTATGTCCAGTTTCACCATGCCAAATCCAAGGGATGTAACTCGGATTAAAACTATGACAAATCAGATGATCTTTTATCTCTCTACTTTTCAACTTCTTCATATTCAAACATTTCAGGCATGGATATAAAAAAACGTTACTGCTTGGAACATTTCGTTTAGAAAATTCAAAAAAGGCATCAACACCATCCTCATATTAATTACTCATTCTATGTGCCGTAATCCAACTTCAACTCATTATTAAACTATAACAAATATCAAAATTATACATCTTGTTAAGATAAGACAAATATATATTTATATGAAAAATATCATAATTTGAATGTAAAAACAATTTTGAAATATAAAACAAATATATGCGTATTTGAAAAAAATATACATGAAAAACATTTTAAAAAGAAAATATATTTAGATATAACAATTTTAAATTCATCTTGGATCCTTTATTCTTAAGGTAGACAAAGAATACATCCTGGTGAAACTGGATACCAAATTCACCCTTATGTAAAAAAGAAATATGAAGTATAAATATTAAAATATGTATACATTCACTACTAAAAATTACACAGATCCCAATGATTTGAAAACATTGGGATAACCCCTGAAACCATTGGGGTACCCAATGGTTTCACACACCGTTGGCATGATGGTCGTTGCAATAGCCCTATACTAACAATTCTACAGGAACCGTTGGTATAGAATACCTGAATTTTAAATATTCCAATGGTTTCAATGAAACTATTGGGATATATATATATATATACACTAAGAGGGTGTCCAAGGGGGTTGGGGGCTGTCCAGGGGGGTTGTCCACGGGGTTAGGGGCTGTCCAGGGTGTCCAGGGGGTGATGGGGGTGTCTAGGGGGTGGGGGCCTTTCCAGGGGGTGGGGGGGCTACCCATGGGGATGGGTAGTGTCTAGGGGGTGGGGGAGTGGTGTCTAGGGGGTGAGGGGACTGTCCAACCCCTACCCCATTGGACACCACCCCCACCCCCTTGGACACCCCCTAAACACCACCACCCCCATGGACAACCCCCCCACCCCCTAAATAGCACCCCCACCCCTCTGGATAGCCCCCACCCTCTGGACATCCCCTTACCCCCTTGGACAACCCACTCACCCCCTAGACACCACCCCCACCCCCTGGACACCCCTACCCCCTTGGACAACCCCCTCACCCCCTGGACACCACCCCACCCCCTTGGACACCCCAACCCCCTTGGGCATCCCCCACACCCCATGGACACCACCCCGACCCCCTTTGACACCCCCACCCCTTTGGACAACCCCCACCCCCTAGATAGGCCCCACCCCTCTAGACAACCCCCACCCCCCTGAACACCCACATCCCCTTGGACAACCCCCAAACCTCCCTAGACACCACCCCCACCCCCTTTGATACCCCATGGACACCCCCACCCCCTGGACAACCCCCTGGATATCCCCCACCCCTCTAGACATTCCCCACCCCCTAGACACCCCCACCCCCTTGACACCCCTACCCCCTTGGACAACCCACTCACCCCCCCTGGACACCACCCCCACCCCCTGGACACCCCTACCCCCTTGTAAATCCCCTCACCCCCCTGGACACCACCCCTCCCCCTTAGACACCCCAATCCACTTGGACAACCCCCACCCCCTAGACACCACCCCCACCCCCTTTGACACCCCCTAGACACCCCCACCCCTCTGGACACCCCTACCCCCTTGGACAACCAACTCACCCCTTGGACACCACCCCCACCCCCTGGATAGCCCCCACCCCTCTAGACAGCCCCCACCCCCTGAACACCCCCTACCCCCTTGGACAACTCACTCACCCCCGTGAACACCACCCCACCCCCTGGACACCCCTACCCCCTTGGATAGCCCCCTCACCCCATGGACACCACCCCCACCCCCTTTGGATACCCCAACCCCCTTGGACAGCCCCCACACACCCTAGACACCACCCCCACCCCCTTTGACACCCCCTGGACACCCCCACCCCTCTGGAAATCCCCCCCACCCCTGGACATCCCCCACCCCTCTAGACAGTCCCCACCCCTAGACACCCCACCCCCTGGACACCCCCTACCCCCTTGGATAGACCACTCACCCCTTGGACACCACCCCCACCCCCTAGAAAACCCTATCCCCTTGGATAACCCCCTCACCCCTGTACACCACCCCCACCCCCTTGGACACCCCAACCCCCTTGGACAGCCCCACACCCACCTGGACACCACCCCCACCCCATTTGACACCACCTGGACACCTCCACCCCATGGAAAGTACCCACCCCTCTAGAAATCCCCCACCCCCTTCGACACCCCTGTAAACGCACACACACATGATGGAACACAAAAAAGCATAAAGTTGCATGATATCACTTCCATGGTTTCTTTTACCAGAAAATAATTTATCATGGTATAAATGAACACTATGAAATTTACCATGATAGCAAGAACAAAGATAGAAAAATAACATCTCAAAAAATTAGTTTAGGGCATCGAGACAAATAAAAACTAAAACTGAGCCGTGTGAAGCTTAATTGAGTGTCGCGAGTCAACCTAATAGATCTGGTGACAATAAAGATGATGAATGATGTTGTAAAAATGAGGCTGGAGGTCACAACTTTGAAGAATCCTTTCTAGGTTTTCTGCGTGGGAGAGACGAGTCGCAGGTCACCAGATCGAAGAAAACAGAATGAATGAATACGGGGTGCAATAAATCATTTAAAAGTTTTATCATGTCAGTTATTTTATAACCAACATGATAAACTATTTTTTTATGTTTATAACATCGGTTATTTAATAACCGACATAGAAAAGAATTTATCACGTCGGTTATTTTATAACCAACATGCTAAATGGAACTTTATCACATCGGTTCTTTTGATAACTGATGGGATAAATTTCCAAGATTTCCTTTATCACATCAGTTATTTTATAACTGACATGATAAAGTTCCTAGATTATATTTCCATGGTGGTTATAAAATAACTGACGTGATAAAGCTAATCTAGGTATTTTTTACGTCGGTTATTTTATAACCACTATACAAAATGGATTCCTATCGATTTATCATGTCAGTTATAAATAACCGATGTGATAAATCAATTTTTATAGCTTTTCACGTCAGTTATATAAAACCGATGTGAAAAATGTCGACGTGTTAAACGTTTTTTCCACTAGTGTGATTCACACATGTTATGCACGAACATGATGCTAACTTTGTTCACAACTATGTGTGGTAGTTGACCACTAAGATATGATGTTTCATTTTTATGTATTTCCACATTAATTGACTTTCTCTAATGATTCCTCTCATGATTATGATGATAATAATTTTCTTATGTTAGGATGATGATGTATGTGGTCATCCATGTTTCATGCCTGTTATTCATCCTCTTATTGGGATTTTAACTCACCCCTTATTTTTATGTATATCCTGAGGTGAATACTTGTACTAAAGAGAAAATGAGGGGTAATAAGAAGATAAATAAGAATAATTAAATAATATTTATGATTTATTATGTAAATTTTTTGTATGGTCCTAATTTTTCCAATACACTAAACCTTTGGATCCTGGTTGTGTAATGTTTTTCTATTGTTTATCTTTAAAATGATGTAATAATCATGTAAGAAAAGTAGGGCTGCTATAGTTGATATCAAAGCATGGTTTAGTTAATTTGGGAATTAGGATTAAAGAACCTTAGTGAAAACCCTTAGTATGAGACTAAGTAATCACCCAAGAATATTTGTTTTAGAAAAGTGCTATACATAGGTATCCCATAAGATATGACTTTGAAGTTAATTTCACAAAATAATAATTTATTTTTTCATGACTTGTTGAATTATGTTTTATTCAAACATTTTATATTTTAGAAAATGGTGGGAACCAGGAGAAACCAGGCCAATAATTCATGTGAGGGATAATGCAGCAAATGCCTAAACAACATCCCCAATGCCTTGGGAGGTGGTGTTCAAAATTTCATGGTGATTCTTACCCAGCTGTATCAAGACATGAACAATAAAATGAATAATGTGGAACATCCTCCTTCACCTAAGAGGGATAAACTGGATATCAATTCTTTTATATGGAAATTAATAGACATTTAGTGGATCTTCCAATCCACTAGTAATGGAACAATGGTTCAACTCAATGGAGAATATCTTTTATGTGCTTCACTGTTCTGAGATGGAGAAGGTGACTCTGTCCGTTTATCATTTAGATGGAGAGGCCAATAAATGGTGGGTGTTGATTAAGAACACCAAGACAAATGATGAAATTGAAGAGATGGAGTGGGAATACTTTAATAAAATATTTCTTAACAAGTATTTCCCTTGAACTCTTTGGAAAAATATGGAGAGATAATTCTTAGAGATTAAGAAAGAGGAAGGTGAATCTGTCATGGAATATGAAGAAAATTTTACAAGGCTTACAATGTATGACTCAGGATTTATTATAAAAAATGATAGAAAAAATGATAGATTATTTAGTGATTTAAAACTACACCTTTTAAAGGCTCTATAAATTTGAGACTTTGAGAGTTATAAATAAGTTGTTCGATGTGATCTCAAATTGGAGATGGAGTTTTTAAAATATTCCCATGGATATGGAGATAAGAAACGAAAGATGGAGTTTCAAGACGGGGGATCTAATGATAAAGGTAGAAAAAAAATTCAACCACTCACATGTCAAAAATGTGGGAAGAAGCATCACAGGAATTACCTCAAGGGGATAGGGAAATGCTTCAAGTGTGGGAGAGAATGCCACCAAACTCATGATTGTCTAAGATACATGAGGAAGTAGGACAATGTGGTGGATGAAAGGAGAGAACCACCTATGGTTCAATGCTTCAACTATAGGGAGTAAGGGTACTATGCAAGCTAGTGAACTAAACCTCATGTCCTCGAGGGTAATCAATGTCAACAACCACCAAAGCCAAATGAGCAAGGGAAAACTAATTCCATCACTAATGCTGAGGTGGATCCTAACAATGATGTGGTGACAGGTACACTAGTTATTCATTCAAGAATAGTGAACATACTGTTTGATTATGGTTCTGTGCATTCTTTCACATCTTTCAAGTTTAGTAGAACTATTCAAACACCACCTCAAAATATTGAGGTTGAGTTATTTGTGAGAATATCAAATGGGGAAATTATTGCATTCAAAGTATATAACTCCTCCCTAGTTAATGTTTGTGGAATAAATCTCCCAAAAAATATATTCTTATTTCCTTTTGTAGAGTTTGATGTTATATTGGTCATAGATTGAATATATTTATATAAATACAATATCAACTGTCAGGAAAGGGAGATCACTATTCACATCCTGAGACATCCTTCAATTATGTACAAGTGTAAAGAGGAGGATGAATCTTCTCCGGAGCCATCATCTCAAGTGTGGATATTATTGCTTTATAAACAAGCATATCTAGGTCAAATGATTGAGACAAAGGAGTGAATCATTCTCAAAGACATGCCCATTATAAGGGACTACACTGATGTGTTCCTCAAATAATTGTCTTATCTTCTTCTTGACTGAGAGGTTGAGTTCTAAATTGAACTTATTCCTGGATCTATACCTATATCAAAGACACCTTATATAATGGCCACCATTGAATTGGAATAACTAAAGAAGCAGTTAAAAGAGAACCTAGAAAAGAGTTTTATATGCCTGAGTGCTTCACCATAGGGTGCACCAGTTCTCTTAATCAAGAAGAAGGATGGATAAATGTGCCTTTGTATTAATTATCACGAGCTCAAAAAAATCATGATAAAATACAAATATCCCCTTCCACAGATAGATGACTTGTTCGATCAACTGCATGAGGATAAGTATTTCTCTAAGGTGTAATTTCGGTCGAGGTATCACCAATTAAAGCTGAGGAAGAAAGATATTACCAAGATTTCCTTTAGAACGAGGTATGGACCCTATTTGTTCATAGTGATTCCCTTTAGACTCACTAATGCTCCAAAAATATTCATAGATTTAATGAATAGTGTCTTTAGATATTACATCAACAAATTTGTGGTAGTCTCTATTGATGACATTCTCATATAATCCAAGAGCAAGGGGGACATGAGGAGAATTTGAATACTATGCTAAATAATTTGAAAAGGGATAAACTTTATGAAAAGTACAGTAAATGTGAGTTCTGGATAGAGAAAGTATCATTCTTGGGGATTTTTATCACCATCAAAGGAATATATATGGACCCTTCTAAGACATAGGCAATCAAGGAGTGTCCTAGACTAACATTTGTCATGGAGATCCATAGTTTCCTTGGTCTATATAGGTATTACCGATGATTTTTGAAGAGATTATCATGATTGTAAAACCCATTAACCAAGCTAACTTGGAAGGGAGAAAAGTTTTTCTGGACTAGTGAATGTGAAGACTGCTTAAAAGAGTTAAAAACGAGGCTTATCACCACTTCAGTACTCACACTTCCGACAAATGGGGAACACTTTGTGGTATACAACGATGCTTTAAATAAGTTATTAGGTTGTGTACTTATGTAAAATGATAAAGTGATAGCCTATGCCTCAAACTAGTTGAAAATTCATGAGAAAAACTATATCATGCATGATCTGGAGTTGGTAGCTATGATCTTCGTGTTGAAATTCTGGCGACATTATCTTTACAGGGAGAAGTGTGAAATATATACTGATCATAAGAGCCTCAAATATATATTCACATACAAGGAGCTTAATATGTTCTAGTGAAGATGTCTAGAACTCATCTAGGATTATGATTGCTTAATATACTACTGTAATGTCCCAGACAGTGACTCATGAATAAGTTTTCCAAAAACTCGGTTCCATCAAACGGTTCCATCGAAACGGTGGCACCGGTCACAGTCGCACACCAAAACGGTGGCACTGTGATAGTGGCACCGTAGCAATGGAACCACAGAGGTCGCACCGTCACGGTCGCACACTGAAATAGTGGCACTGCTTATAGTTTTCCACCGAACTGGTGGCACTGTGAAAGTGGCACCGCTTACGGTGTTCCACCGAACATGTGGCACTGTGATGGTGCCACCGCTTACGATGTTCCATCGAACTAGTGGCACCAAACCAGTGGCACCGTAGCAGTCTCACCATCACGGTTGCACACCGAAACAGTGGCACCGTTACTATGTCTCACCAAATGGTGTCCCACCCTTTTTTTTCCAGTTTCGGACTTTTTCCAATTTTTCCCCCATAACGTATCTTTTGATGTAAAAGTGTTTTAATAACCCTTTCAAAACCATTAAAATCCCATAAATTATATCTATAATCCCCCAAGAGTTAGGAGACCCTTTACTTACCAAAATGTGTGGCTTTTTCCTCAGTGTCACATCCTTCTTCCCGTACTTTCTAGTTCCACCCCTGTTACGCGTTTTCCTCTATTTAAAGGAAACCCTTTAACTCATAACCATTATGGCCACCTCTCCGATGATAATTATTAAATAAAAATTAATTCCATCATGTGTAATCATCCAACCATGTGGTGAAACCACGATCCACCTTTAAATCCATTCAAGATTTCATATCCCGTAACTCTAGGGTCTCTCCTTTTATCGCACAAGGATTATTTCTTCTTCTTATCTAGTCTCTTTTCCTTCACTTGGTGAGTTTGGAGTCCCCCTTCCTGAGGCTAGTGGTGCAATTGCACTGGAGCCTTTTCTACTCACTCTTGGAGTCCTCAGAGTTCCTCCCCTACAAGTCGCACATCCCCTATTCTTGGCATGTAGAAAAAAACTTCAATCATTGATCATACAAGTAGGGGTTTTCCTTCATCTCTCTTTAATGTGTATCATGCAGAGTGGGTATGATGATGTTTCCTTTGGGAATGGATGAAACCAAACCTTAACGAAGATAATAAATGGTTTTTAAAGAATGAAGGGGTGTGTTTGATGATGCTGATGTACTCTTTTATCTTTGCTTATATTTCTTGAATTGTATGGTATTATGTCCACTGAAAATAGTGGTCGTTGGTGGTCCTTCCTTGCATGATAATGAATCCATGTCTTTTGTGATGATTGAATGAATGTAACATGGAAATTGGTTAATCACGTAAAATCATTTGATTAAATGGATGTCTATTAAAAAAAAATCCCTATGTGATCACCTCGGTTAACCAGAAGGGAAGAAGGAACTTAATGAATGGCGTGTTTGAATCTACAAACTCCCTTTCTCTGTCTTGGTAATATGTGTGGTTGTTCTGCTTGATGCTTGTGGGGTGACATGGATGGGGATGGGATCCCCTATTGTGACGTTTTTTGCTTTGTGGATTTGGGGACATGTGGGTCCGTATGTTGGGGCTTGGTTTGGGTCCAATACTTTGAGGGATCTCACAGATCCCTTTTGTTGTTGTGACTTTACAAGAGAACTGGGTGTGAATGCTTAATTTTCTGCTTGGCTGTTTTTCCTTCCTTTCCTTTTGGTTATGCCTGTTAGTTTTCTGGTAGTGAAGAATTATTTAAATGGAACCACTTGAATGTGATAACAATAATGGGTTCAATGGGGAATTGTTTTCTGGGAATGAGTTGTGACTTTTTTATGAATGTTGTGTTTTTATGAATGAATAGTAACAAGGGTGTTTGTGTATGGGCTGGTTTTGGAACCCTTAGGTTGGAATGAGTAATGATTTACCTATATGTATAATTTAGTTCTTATGTTTCTTATTTGTGCACCGCCCAAGTTGAGCACTTCGTGGTGAACACCCCCATTTCATGGGGGAGGGTGTTTTTCCCAACACTCTAGTTATTAGATCCTTTTTTGCTCCCTTTCCCAAGTAGCCCAAGACTCTTCAGGTAGGTTGTGACAGTCTGAGGTCCATTGTAGCCCAAGATTCTTTGGGCAGGGTAGTTGTGGTGGTTGGACCAGGTGTGTGTGGGCAGTTTGTTTCCCAAGTGTATTTGGGATGAGGCCCAGGTGTCTTCAGGAATGACGGTAGTTGTTTTGGCCCAGGTGTCTTCAGGCATGAAATTAGTTATTGTGGCCCAGGTGTTTGTGGGTGGGGATGTGTGTGGAACAGGTGTCTATGGGTGGGATGCGTGGTTGGGTGGCCCAAAAGGTAGTTGTTGGGGCGACAGTGGGACTGTGGTGAGAATGGCGGGGGAGGTCTGATGCGTAGGATGTCTTCAATAACCAGTGGGAAAGTGGTGTGGGGTACCCAAACATCAATGTGTTATTACTATTATTTTAATTGACTTTCATTATTTGGGGAGTGTTCCTTGGTGGGGTTTGGGTTGATAGTTTTCTTGCTAGGTGCTTTGGTTATCTCCTTTTCTCACGGGGCATTATAATTCCTCCCCACTTGTGCATGGGATCTTTTGGTATTCCCTACTGAGTATACCTGTATACTCACCCTATGTATATAAAAATATTTTTAGGTTTCCAGGAGGACTTTGGGGACCGTACGGGACCATATTAGCTTGGAAATTAGGACCGTTAGTGTTGCTGCTTTTATTTTCTTTTGGTACTTCTCTTTGGAATTTTATTATACTTATAGTACTTTATATTAGAACATGCATATGGGAATGGATTGTTTTTGGCTTTACTTTTACTTCCAGTTTTGGTGTTGTTTGGGATTTACTATCTTATCTCCCGATTCTTTTCAAAAAAAGGGCAATTACTTCCATATCACATGATTTTATACCCTTGGTGATAGTCTCCACTCCAGGGCCTATTGAAGGCGGTACTCGGGGGGTCATTATCTCTCCTTCAACTTGAAGAAGGAAGGGTCTGGAAATTTGCTGTCACTTCCCTCATCTTGGTGAAGGCGGGTCGTGAAAACTACCATCCTAGAAAATCGAATAAAGTGGCAGATGCTCTAAGTAAAAAAGATCATGTAACATTATCAATGATGAAAATTGAGAAGGATACAATCTTCTTAGATTTTAAATAGATGGACATGAGAATCATTAAGGAAGTAACATCATCAATAATTTCTCAAATGATTTCTCGACCATCTCGCTTGGAGAAAATAAATGATGCTCAAAGAAATGATGTGGAAATTCAGAAGAAAGTGGAAGCTGTCAGAAAGGGGAAATCCTCAGAGTTCAAAATTGACGAGGAAGGAGTTGTAAGATTTGGGTTATGACTATGTGTACCATCTATTCCAGAGATAAAGAAAGAGCTTCTGAGGGACACACATAGATCAACCTTCTCTATTAACCCAGGTAGCATAAAGATGTATCAAGATATCCAAGATCACTATTGGTGGGACAATATGAAGGAGATATAAAAATATACATCAAGGTTCTAGGTATGTTAATAAGTTAAGGCTAAAAGACAAAAGTCTAAGGGAATTATGCAACCATTACCCATACCAACATGTAAATGGGAAAACAACACCATGAACTTTGTCACCAGCCTTCTGAAGACTTCTAGAGGAAACAATGCTATTTGGGTTATTGTAGATAATCACACAAAGATAGATCACTTTATCACAATTTGAGAGGAATTATCACTATATCAACTGTCATGGATATATATCATAGAAGTGGTAAGGCTGCATGGAGTACCACTATCGATTGTATCTGATCAGGATCCTAGATTCACATCCAAGTTAGGGAAAAGTATCCAACATGATCTAAACATTGAGATAAACTTCAGTGCATCTTATCATCCTCAAACTGATGGCCAATCTGAGTAGACTATTCAGAAACTAGAAGACATGTTGAGGGAATGTTCTATGGACTTTAAAGGACAATGAGACTAGCATCTTCCTCTGGTTGAGTTATCTTACAACAATAGTTTACACTCGAGCATCCAAATAGCTCCATATGAATACCTTTATGGGAAAATATGTATAAGAATGGCATGTTGGGATGAAGTCCCTGAACATAATCTACTAGGACCTAAAATAGTTGAAGAAATGGTGGAAAAAGTGAAAACCATTCAGTAGCACATTAAGGAAGCCTAAATTTGACAGAAGATCTATATAGACAATCATCGAAGGGACCTAGAGATTTAGGTTGGAGACATGGTATTCCTCCACACATCCCCATGGAATAGGATCATGAGATTTGGTAAGAAAGGAAAGCTAAGTCTCAAGTACATCGGACCCTTTGAGATTCTTGATCGTGTCAGAGCTATGACCTATCAACTGACACTTCCACCTACCATGTATCAAGTACACAATGTATTCCATGTATCTCTCTTGAGGTAGTACATATCAGGTCCCTCACATGTACTGAATATAGAGGTGATACAATTGGAAAATTATCTCTCTTACGAGAATCAGCCGGTGAAGATCTTGGACTGTAGAGATAAAGTTCTATGCAACAAGACTAATTACCTGGTCAAAGTACTATGGAGAAACCATAAGCAAAAAGAGGAGACATGGGAACTAGAGGAGGCGATGAAGGATAAATACCCTAACTTTTTTCACTATATCTTATAAAAACAAAATTTTGAGGGTGAAATTTTATAAGGGGGGAAGAATGTAACAACCCAAAATTTTATCAATGGAAATTTCCTTCTTATAATTATTTTATATGGTATAAACCACATAAAATCACTTTGAGAACATAATAACAAATTTATAAACAAATAATGAATGAAATAAGAGGTATTTCTATAAATTAAGGAACTTATTTTGATGGAATAGTAACCCGACCCTTGGAATAGTAACATGACCATTAGGAATAGTAATTTAGCCAATAGAATAGTAACCAAATCTATGAAAGTATAAATAAAATTTAGTAATCTTATAAATTATAATATGATATAATTATGTCATGGTATAAGTAAATAAATATTATAAAAATTATTAATTATGTATTGGTATTTTTATAAAACATAAATATTTATTTATAATTTTATAATTCATATAATTATTTAAAAGAAAATTTATTTTCATAAAATATATTCATAAATTAACATTTTTATATCTTATTATTATAATATAATTTTATGATACCTTAATTAATTTTTCAAAGTGTTATAAAATCAGTTATAATTTTAAAATGGGTATTTTCTGAGTAAATGATGATTTTAATTAAAAATTAAATTTATCATATTTATAAAATGGAGATAATTTTTGAATTATATATATTAAAAAATGGTTAGGGTGAATTTTTGGGATTTTTTTAAAATACTTTATTTTTTTGTGAATAATAAAATACGATAATTTATGATAAAAGCTAGATACATGAATTGTTGAGTCATTGTTGATGTTAGGATGATGTAAGCCAAAAATCTCAAACTATCCTTCATTATTTTAATATATTTAATGAAAATGTTCAAACTATTCATAGTCTTGAGCCAAAATAATAAACTAATGAATAAAATAATGAGAAAACACATCTCTCCTCCCCTATAAATACCACCCCTCACCACCTCTTCTCCTCACACCTTCTAAGCCTTTAATCTTGTATAATATCTACCTAATACTCTTACCAATCTGCTACCACATGTACAGAATACCTTGGTCTCATCAAAAGACCAAACCCTTTTCCCTAATGAGGTTCTTAAGGAGAAGAAAATCAAGAGGTAAAATCCTCTTTCTTTTTATTTTAATTTCTTTTCAATTTCATTTATTTTTTCTTATCCTCTCCTCACATCCACTTATCCAAGTGGAATGATAAATCTAGTATATTTTATGTACTATAATTTTATTATTTTAATGGAATAATTTATCTTCAAATCTCTTCCCTTTTCCTTTTATTCTAAAAATGAAAATATTATCCGTGATGTGTCAATTTACCGCTACTGTGGATGATGCATTTTCATTTCTCACTACCACCTTCAAGTCTAGTCATAAAATAATTATTATGGTTAAATAATATTTTATTATACATATTATAATTTATATAATATTATATAACCTATATATATAAACATGATGATATAATCTCATAATGGTCGTAAAATCCACCAAAATAAATTAAATCATTTTCATTAACTATTTATCTAATGATTCATCCTCATATCATATAACCAAATGATATATAATATAATTTAATCTTATTTAATTTCATTAAAACATTTAATCTCTATTATATATAATTATCCACATTTTATATGAACTTCCATACATGTATACAAGCGAACCGATCATGAAAACTAAGAAAATTCACACCCTCAGAATGATGAAATTAAACTCTATAACACATCATAATGAACATAAATGAACTTAATAAAATTATAATGAATAAAATATATGTATAATAGGTTATTTATTTATTAATTAATGAATATAATTTGATTATACATGATATTAAAGTGAAGAAATCATTCATACATAAGGTAAGAGGATTCTAGAACCCAATTCCTTTCTTTGGGTTATTCTCTCTTACATGGTATGAATGTTCATATTATATTCTTAAAAAGTCATTTCAATTTTATTTTCTTGTATGTACATGTTTCCAATAATATTTTATGAAAAATACAAATATTTTTCCAAAAAACCCTTCTTTCAAAAAAATACATCTTTTACTTCTCTTGAGATTGTTTCTTCTTTACTCAAGATTGATGATTATTATACTATGTATGTTATTAAATTTTTATTTTGGTAACCCCAATTTTTATCCATGAAAGTATACTTTATGAAATTATCATGAAACCCATTTCCTTTCCATGGTTTATTTTATGAAAAATATTGTTATGCATTCTATGTGGCATACATGATTATGTAAATGTTATGATGTGACGGATGCACCTAGAATTATATTGAACTCCAATGCATTGGGTACTGTGATGTATCTCATGAGATAATGTGTAAGACGTTTTAACATGATGATATATCTTTTCACAATGATTATGTTATGATTATGCACATATGTTATGTGTGAACATGATGCTAGCTTTGTTCACAACTATGTGTGGTAGTTGACCACTAAGACATGATGTTTCATTTTTATGCATTTAAACATTCCTTAAATTTATATAATTATTACTATCATGATTATGATGACAATAATTTGGTTATGTTATGATAATGATGTTTATGCTCATCAATGTTTCATGCCTTCTATTCATCCCCTTACTGAGCTTTTAGCTCACCCATTCTTTTGGTGTATATCCTCGGATGAATAATTTCACTAAAGAGAACATGAGTGACAATAATAATATAGATAAGAATGAATTAAATAATTTTTATTATTTATTATGTAAATGTTTTGTATAGTCCTAATTTTTCCAAGACACTAAACCTTTTGATCCTGGTTGTGTAATGATTTTATGTTGTTTATCTTTAAAATGATGTAATAATCATGAAAGAAAAGTAGGGTTTTTATAGTCAATATGACAAGGTAATAACTTAAGACACAATCCATGTAATCAATAAACCGAGAAGGAAGTGTGTAAAAAATATGAAAAGTAAATAATTAAAAAAACATTCCATTTAAAATAATTGGATAAGGAATAATCAATATGTAAAGGTGAGAAACTGAAAACACATGAAATTTAATCAATAAACTAAGAATGAAATGCATTAATAGATATGTTGATAAAAAATATCATGGATAAATAATAACTGAATCAAAATAAAATAAATGATTAATTATTGGATGTCATGTTTAAGGCATATGAAAACCTATACCATCGTGACCTTTCACAAGATGGTTTAAAACTATAGGTAGAAACCTGTTTAATTTTCACAACTAATTTGTCTCATGAGAAACTTTCGATGCATCAAAGGGATATATAAATTATGGGGACCACCCGTCATTACCTATCCAAAGCATTCCTTATATCGAGTAATTTATTTAACCAATAAACAATATGCATTTTCAAATATCCATATTGAAATAAGAGTATAAATTTATCAATAATTCCTTAGTGGAGAATAAATAACAATAAGTGTTTTTTATGTTGATGAATGAAGACACCATTGAAAGATCTTTAAAACATTCTTGAGGAAAATAGTCTTTAATCATTCCAAAGTGTCTTATACCACTTTGAAACATTTGAATCATAATTCCCCATGAATTAAATGAAACTTAGAATATCATGAGAATAAGGAGATTCATGATATAACATATCAAAGTAAACACTGTATGTAAAAATGATACACGGTTTAGGCAATAAACTTATCCATAATAAATTATATGAATAATTAGGGGAAATTTAATATCAAATGATCATAGGAAATTAAATATTTTAAAGGGGAATAAAAAAGGAATCAAGTAAGTGAATGTCAATATTATCCTTATCCAAATCAATCATAAATCATTCTTAGGAAGAATAAGGATGACATCAATAAAAAATATCCCAAGTGGTGTAAAATAAATGGTTGTTGTCTTTGATGAAATAAAAAAATAACTTTAAAAACCTTTTAAAGGAAACTATCCTTTTATTTTGAAAAAACTTTTCTTTGAAAATAAATTTTAAT
The DNA here is from genome assembly GCA_963277665.1 of Viscum album. Classification (NCBI taxonomy): domain Eukaryota; kingdom Viridiplantae; phylum Streptophyta; class Magnoliopsida; order Santalales; family Viscaceae; genus Viscum; species Viscum album. The sequence goes on along the minus strand of OY728157.1, from coordinate 1,401,192,147 downwards.
TTTTTTTAAAAGGTAGAATTTTAAATTTTCAAAGGAAGCTTTGAAGATATGACAATTTCTAAATCCATTCATATTGTACAAGGTAAGAAGAACATTCCTTTTGTACAGTAAAAATGTTAAAAAAGTGACTTGTTTATAAAGTTACAAGAAGATTAATTTGAAAACATTTTTAAAAGACAAAATGTTAAAAATTTATTTAATAAATATTTTTTGAAAGGTTAAAAACATTTTTGATTTTTTTTTTTAAAAAATAGGTTTTTTAGAAGAATACATTTTCTCCAACTAAAGAGATAAATAAAGTCAGGTTTTCGTAAAAACATTTTATAAAAATTTTTGAGTACCAAAGAGTGATAAAATGGAAATGTTACTTGAAAAGGTTCATGAATAACTAGAAGAGAAGAAAATTAAAGGGTTTACTGAACAATGATCCAATAATTTCCTCTATTGTAAATTCAAGTATAAACAATCCCCAAAAAAAGAGATTGTGAAGTAAACCCTTGAAAAGACCATAATGTTGATGTGATAATAAATTGATAAATAGATTGTGTGTGTCAAATGTAAATCCACATAAAAAAGTGTAAATACAAAAATAGATAGTAAAAAGTGATTACACACATAATCTTAGAACATTAACGACAACGGGGAAGTAATATAACCCAATGAAAAGGAATTGGGTTATGAAATTTTTTACCAATTGATAAATTTTAACTCAAATCCCCTTAGAATAAATAATTCAAATTGAAACTCAAAATACCATTAATATAAAACAATTCATGATATGATATATAAAAATGGGTATTAGATACACCACACAAAATAAGTGGTGAATATGACATTTATCTAACAGATGTAAAAAGTGAGATGAAAATCCATTACCTTGTGTTTTCTTTCAGGTGACGTCCTTTAAATTTCTGTATAATAGTTTTAAACATGTTAATAACTTATTCCAGAACCATATTAATTTTCATAATATCATAAATGACCTTCTTAAAATATATTATTAATCATTTGTCAGTAATATTTCATTATTTTCACTATTTCGGGTGTTAATTGTCCATTTTTTCGAGTATGTTTTGGCTTATTTATTGATATTATTATTACATAGATCATGATTTAATAATATAAATATGTAAAACATGATTTAATTATAATATATATTCAGTATATATATATTTATAATAATCCATAATATCTGGAGATAGGAAATAAAATGCACCGTTCATGGAGACGGTATGACGTACGTACGCATGAATGCTACTTTCATTTCTTTTCTGTATTAAAAAAATGAAAATTAAATGATATATGTATATATATATATATTATAATTCCAATATCATATCTATGTCATATATCACTACTGGAAATCCAGTCAGTACCCACAGATCTATACTCATGGTTTAGAGAAACTGTGGGTATAACTTATCTACCCAAACCTATACCAAGGGTTTTAAAAAAAACCATTGGCATAGGTAGAGATATACCAATGGTTTTTTAGAAACTATGGGTATATCTCTTTTGATATACATCCTCATTCAGGATCCTCCTCCCCCTCCTCATTAGAATCCCTAACTCTCCCCCTACCTTCCTCAGGCAACCTTCGACGTCCCCCCTCCCCTCTTTAGGCAAGATTCGACATCCCCCCCCCCTCCTCAAGATATCTCCTCTATTTAAATCATTTTTTGATTCGAATCTTACTAAAAAATCACATAAGTGAGTTCTGAATCATTATGATCTTCTTCTTAATAATGTTTTCATTTTTATCTATGTAATCATGTGATCAACTTAAGACAATATTTGTTTTTATACTGGTTAAATATATATTTAGTGATTTTTCATTTATGTTTTTACATTCTATAGTTTATGATTTTTAATTCATGTGAATAAGTAGACCATTACAACTCTTTTAAATTTTTATGTTTGTGGTTTGATGTTCTTTTTTTGGTTTTAGCACTACTCCTTGGAGTGATAGTGTGTGTGGTTGTTTGAGTATAGGTATGATGCTTGTTCTATTTTGTATTTGTTTTAGAGTTTGGTTAGAAGTTTCTACGACTTTATTATTGGGAGGGTTCCTACTAAACCCTAAAAAATGAGGTATTATGTTTCTAATTTCCTAGATATAATAGACCTTTATATTTTTTGGTGTTTTTTTATATATATTTATCTTAAAAATAATGTAAAAATATGTGTAAGAGATATCATTTATTATAAATTATATTTTGATTAAATGGAATATACTATGTGTTTGATGAAATGTTAATATTGGGTTATCATGAAATAATTAATATTGTATTTATGGAATGTTTTAATAATAATTATAAAAAATTAATATAGTTTTTTAATAGATGTTTTCCAATTGTATGAGACTATTTTTATTATTTCAAGAGAGTTTTAATTTCATGATTCACTTTCATTATATTTTTCCCCTTTTAGGATATGATTTATCATGATACAAAATAGTGTTATATAAACTAACTATTATTGGATTTAAATATGAAAATGGGATATTTAATTTAAAAGTTATTAGAGATGAGGTGAGTGGTTTTTAAATGTTTTTATTATATTTATTGATGATTATTTTTAGGATCTTTTCATAGAGAGGGTCTCAAATTTTTTGTTAATGATGTTTTGGGATTACACTACTTTAGACCTCCATGATATTTTTGTGGCCTTTGTTTTTTCTGTGCTTTTCAAAATCAATAAAAAAGATAATTTTCATTCACTGAGTTTAGAAAACATCATGGAAGATACTTTTATACTCAACGGGGGTTCTAGAAATAAGTAAAATTTCTAGGTTAGGTCACACATTACCTATATTTTCTATAGTTTTAATTACACCCATGAAAGGATAGGCTAGTTTAAAATTATGCTCTAGATAATTCTTTTTGGGACACCCTCAATAGATTAGATTATGCACTAGATAGTTACTTTACCTCTAGTTTAGGATCGTGATTTGATTAGAGGACTACATTTAATTGATGTATTGACTAAAAGTATCATAGAAATCCTTTCATTAGGACTTTGGTTAATCTCTGATGATGTCTGGGAATAAATTATGAAATAGAATTGTTTTATTTATAAATGTGTTTATGTGAATGTGCATTTTGAGTAAACATGATTTATATGTGATTTTATTTTGTTACTTTTATTTCATAAAATTAAATGGTTTCTTTACTTATATGAATTTCGAAACAAAATGTCATTTTTTAAAGGTTTTACATAGAGAATTTGGGGTAATCCTAAAGGGAATAAATTTTGACAACCTTTATACACAATTTGTGTGTATATAGAATTGGTCTCATTTCATGAATGTAATGAAAAATATCCACCTTGAGATAATGGGTATTCAAAGTATTTTACATGTTTTGATGGGATAATAGATGGTATATGCATACTTTCCACATGGATATGGATAGACATAGTTTTCTTTCTATTCTACTTTATATTTTTTTTACATTTTTAGGTTTCTATCCTCTTGGTCTTCAAATCCCCTTTTTCCATTATTTTGGATGTTTTATATGATAGTTGGATATATTTAAAAGATAATTATTATGTTTATATTTGATGTATTTATTTTTTATAATACAATTAATATTTCATTATGTTATTATTCAATGTTTGAATGTTATTTATTTCAAAAACATTTATTTTATATGTATTAATGAAAAATATATGAATTTTTCATCCTATGTTCCCTGATGGATTTTTTTAGTTTTATTTTTATTCAGGTGAATTCATTTCCATTATGTAATGAATTTTTAATTATGGTTTAAATTGTTGATTGGTACAGAATTTTTTTTCCCTGTAATAGAATGGATAGAAGCTGGATGTATCATACCGATCAAATTTCAACCAAGTTTCAAAAGGATTTGGATTTGTTTTAGATTTTTCATTTAATAATTCTTCAGATGGAGGTTTTATACAGTGTCTATGATATAATTATGTTGTAAGACCATGGTTAAGCTAGGAAGAAGTTGGATACCATCTAACGAAAGATGGATTTCAAGAAAACTATTATGTTTGGTATCACTGTGGAGAGACAGGACACTATTTTACTGTTCATTAGTGAAAAGAAAGAAGTGGTATGGAGAATTTGATATTTGATCAGTTATCATTTGTACATCACCACAAGAGAGATAATATGCCAGTGAAAGAAGGCAATTATATCAATACACATGAGGAAAAGACTAAATATGATGATTTTGAGAGCATGAAAAATTTAATGGATGATTCCAGAACTCCAGTATATCAAGAATGTAATAAAATGATCACATTAGAATATTTAATACAGTTATATCATGGAAAAACCATGTATATAATTCCTAATTCCTATATTGTTTATATTCTTACCTTTTTAAAGGAATTTCTTCCTGATGGTGTAGATATTCCCTCAAATAAATATAAGGCATGAAAGTTAATTTAGCATCTTGGATTTTATACTAATAAATTTCATGCTTGTCCAAAATATTGTAGTTTTTTTGGGAGGAAATAGATGACCTTAATGACTGTAAAGAATGTGGTATATCTTGATGGAAGGCAAATACAGATGAAACACTATCTCATTTTCCACAGAAAGTCATGTGCCACTTTCCATTGATTCCCATGTTTCAAAATCTATTCATGTATGTGGAAATATCAACCCATATATGATGGAATGATGCTGAGAGAATTAAAGTTAATAATGATTTGGTTTATCCTACATATGGATTAACATGGTGGTAATTTGATGCAAAAAATATTGATTTTTCAACCGAGGTTCGTAATGTAAGGTTGGGTCTATCCTGTAATGATTTTAATCTATTTGGTCAGATGCTTACTGCTCACAACACGTGGCTAGTTTTTATTCACGTTTATAATCTTCCTCTATGGATGTGTATGAAAAATAATTTCACTTTCTTATGTATACTGATATTTAGACATTTTGATATCGACAATGATATAGAAGTCTACTTACAACCTTTAAGAGAGTTGAAGCAGATTTGGGATATGGGTGTGCATACATTCGATGATTCTTCAAAAAATATATTTCAGATGCGTGTTGCCCTTCTATAGACTATAAATTATTTCCTTTCTTATGTAATGATATCTTGTTGGAGCGGGAAGGGAAAACTATCATGTTCTATTTTTATGAAGAATACACGATCGATAAGGCTTAAATATCGGTGTAGTTATAGTTTCATGGGGTATCGACGATTCTTGCCAATGAATCATCAATATAGGAAGAATCACCATAGGTTTTATAATACTATTAACATTGAACAACCACTTCAACGTATTTTAGGAACTGATTTACTTAATAAATTTAAATATTTCAATTTTTTATTAGGGAAAGGTCAGATGAAATCTAAAAAGAGGAATAATGTTGATGCTGAAGCCACTTACAATTAAAAAAATAGAATTATCTTTTTTGAGTTTTCATATTGGTCTACCAATTTGTTATGCCATTTTTTAAATGTAATAAACATTGAGAAAAATATATGTGAAATATTGCTTTCAATTATTATAAATATCAAGGTGGAATACCAAATATGACTTATAATCTCATCAGGACTTGATGGATTGAGGTATTCGACCAGAACTGCATCCTGTGTGTATCAGTGAAAATAAATGGAAAGTTACTTTTGATTCTTATATGATGACACCATTAGAGAAAAATAATTTTCTATAAGTGTTGGAGAATATCAAGGTTCTTGATGGCTATTACATTAGTATATCTAAACAAGTCAATAGAAAGGATTTGAAACTAAAATACATAAAAACTCATGATTATCACATCCTTCTTCATGAATTGATTCTAATAGAAATTTGACATTTTCTATCCAATAATGTAAGGGTGCTATTGATTCACTTGTGAAATTTTTTAGATACCTTTATGATAAAATTCCATCCAATCCATTCTTGATAAAAATTTAGCAAGAGGCACCATTATTTTTTTATGAGTTGGGAAAAAACATTCCTCCATCATTTTTCACCTACATGCTGCATTTAACAGTTAATATTTCAATTGAATCACTTCTTATGGGACCCGTTTCTTTTTGGTGGATGTATCCTATTGAAATAAATATGTACACAATGAAATATTATGTCTGAAACAATAATTATCTTGAAATTTAAATTATGATAGGTTATCTAGCTCAAGAATGTATGGATTTTGTTCAATGTATTTTTCTGATGTGAGAACAAGACATAACCGGCCAATGATAAATGAATATGATCACTATGGGAGAAATTGAGACCTTGTTCCCATCTCTTCCCCAAACAAGAGTAATTCTTGGGTCATATACGTCGGATACATTGAACCTTGAAGAGCGGGATATGGCACATCACACAGTCTTGTTTAACTATGGTTTGTTCGATGACTATATCAAGTAATTTGGATATTTATATGTTATATTGTACTATGTTATTTCACATATACCTTATATTTAACACCCCGAGCTTCCATGATACGCTTCTCATTCAATAATGCAATAGCTTGCATTGTACGCAACTTCGAGTTCTAAAACACCGCGACTAATCAAAGTAGCCGTTATGAATAGTAATAACCACTTTTTAAAATTATAGAAATTTTATATTTCAAAATGGACTTCATTTTTGGATTCGGAATATCGAAATTAGCCTATGTTGAATTTTTGGTATTTTTCTGAGAACTTCTAATTTTCATGAATAGTGAAAAATACTTTAAAACAACTTTTTTAATCAAAATAATTTATTGTGAAAAATTATACTATTTAGTGGTTTTAAGGTATAATTAGAATATATTTTTACCATTTTATCCAATGGTGGTCATTATAATTAATTTAACATTGAAATTGGACATAAACAATTGCCAATCTTTTGATATAAATTGTTTCTTAAAAACACGCTATTTGTCGTAACAGCGGGAATTAATTATAAAATTAATTAATGAAACTTATATGTTTGGAATTTTGTAAAATAGACATCATTTTTGAATTTGGAATATCAATTATATCTTAGGGTGAAATTTTGGCCTTGTTCTGAAAAACTTCAATTTTTGATGAATAGTGAAACCACTAAGTGGTAGTTAAATAACTGATTTTTCGTTTAAATGAAATATTACCACTTCTGTGATTTGATTTTCAAAAATCCGACATACATGGTTGTCATTAAGAAGTAAAATGTGGTTCAATGAGATTAAAATAATTTTTTGGTGAATAGTAACTTTTAAGTTCTTAATCGCGATTAGAGGTAATTAGTGTAGTTTAAGGTACAAATAATGTTTTAATAATATGAGATGAGCATGAAACTTGTCCTACTCCTATTGGATGAGTCATGGCAGACCAAGACAACCCATGGGTCAACTTGGGGACCCCATGGAGCCACTTTAGTTGGAAAATGACATTAATATATATTTATTTAATGTTAAAATTAAATTGACACAAACATGAGTTATTTTACTAAAACAGTTTTTAAGTGGGGTTACACAAGTCCAAATTTTTACTATAAATATTCATTAGAAAGATAAAAAGATTTACTAAATCATATTATTTTTTTTATAATTTTTAGACATTAAATAAATTAAATTATTTATGACATCATTATGATGCAGCGATGACCTCATTATTTAACGATTTAAATAAAATGAGAAGATAATGAAAAATCCAAGGCTTAAACTTGTCCAAAGCCTATTGTATGAGGAGATTTCGAAACCTTATCACCTTATCCTAGAATTATATAAGTTTGGGACCTTTAGAATCCGAAAAGCATTGTGAAATAATATAACATTTCAATCTTTCCAAAAGTGCCCCTCCTCTCCACTTATAAAAGGCCCCCACCTCTCCCACCTCATTTACACTTTCAAGCCATTTGGTTCGGCCAACCTCTGCCCAAATACTCTCCCAACTTCCCCCTCTTACTCCTAGAAGCCTTACTTTGGGCAGAACTCTTCCCAAGGAAGCCTTTGGCTCAATCAAAAAGAGTTACCCGATTTTGAGGTAATGTCTTCTCTAATGTTGTTTTGTTTTATTTTTCTTCTCCAACCCCCTAAACTCTTTTTATTCATTTCTTTTGTAACAAAACCAGTATCCTCAATATACTATTATGTTTTTATAAGAAGTATTTGAGCTACACTTACACACACCTACATCTAATGGTTAAATAACATACGGTTTCTGTGGATGGCGAATTTCTGCCTCACGAAACGATGATTGTTCAACACTCATATAACACCTTCAAAGGTGGCCATTAAGATGTCACTATTTTTATATATGATATATAATATGTTTATGTTTTACTTATGCTTCTGTATTTCTCATTTATGGCATACTTTATGATTTCCATTATGGGTAAAACGCGATAATTTCATTTTAGGAAGTGCGGACTACCGCCCCCTCAAAGTGATTTGAATCGTTAATGCCATATGTGGGATGTATAAAGGATGGAGTAAATGGTATTATACACTATATTATACTGGAATTATATTATACATTTATATCATTATGATTTAGTTCCATTAAATATGAAATTGAAATGAAAGTAGCGTTCATGCGTACGTACGGCTTACCGTCTCCATGAACGGTGCATTTCATTTCTTACCTCTAAATGTTACGTAATATTATAAATGAATGTATATACTGGATATATAAGATATATATGACATCTAAATCATGAATATAATTCTGGATATAATGGATATTCTACCACATGAACAACTTGTAATTATAAGAAGTTTATTGTTGACTCAAGTTACCAAAGATCGACAAAACGATCGTTATTAACTTGAATAATTACATAATATTCATAACATTGTAATAAGTGATATAAAAAGGATAATGAAATTGAAAATGGTTCTTAATAAGGTAGATATTAACTCTAGTTTATTATTCAGGAGGTTAAATAACGGTTGAGTCAAGTCGGACACAAGGTAAGGGAATTTCTTAACCCAATTTCCATTCTTTGGGTTAATCTCCTACTTTCAAATTATGTCATGATATTATTATGTCTTATTTTGTATTATTTATGTGTACATATAGTGAATACACATAATAGATCTATTTTATTTTAAAAATGATCTTTTTATGGACTTCGTCTCAATCTCCTTTCGTTGAGACATATTTGGTTTTATACACAACTTTCTTTTATATGGTGTATAAACCCCTTTGACTTTTACATATATTCAAAAGGAATCTTTTTTATACGAAGCATTAACTAAACGACAAAAGGGAATGTTTTTGTCGTACGTATGCGGCGACAACGACTTCTCCGCCGCCGTGACCATTATTTGAGTTTCGGCTTCCTCTACAAGCCATTATTTTTTTTAATGAAAAATAAATACAAAGTTTTAACTTTATTTTATTTTGGTATTGATAATGGTTTTGAAAGAGTTTTTATTATATCAATATGTTTTATTGATATCTTGTGATTGAAATGTGGAAATGTTATGTTTCCTTTATGCATGTTTTATGTGATATGATTATGTTATGGTTTATGATATGTTTAAACCTATTCATATGAGGAATGTATTGGACTTAATAAGTGACGGGTGAAGCCCGCTATAGCTCCTCGATGCATCGGTAGGTCTCATGAGACAACTAGACGTGGAATTGGCCGAGGCCCTTTCCCAATTTGATTTATGGTTTTGGACAAGGCCTTAATCATTTTAGACGTCTTGGCCGAGGCCTTGACAAAATGTTTCAGAATGTCTGGCATTATACATTCCCTCATTATGAAAGTGGTTATTGATATTGCATGTGATTATTCGACCAGTAGAATATCCATGTGAAGAAGTGAATGGAATTATCTCATTTTAATTTTTCCATATTATGTTGAAGTTCAAGTTTAAAAGGCTTTTGTTTTAGTTATACATTTCCTTAAATGTTAATGTTTATTTATGAAATCTTCCACATTATTGTTATCCTTACTGAGCATCTGAGCTCACCCCTTTCAATGTTTTAATATTTTCCAGGATGTGAAGAAGTATTTTATGAATGACCTGCAGGGATTGTGAGAAGAGGATATGAGTGTGGACTATGGAGACTTTGTTATTGTAGTTTTTCACTTTATGATGTAATGTAACGTTTACGAATGTATCTAGTGTTTCCAAGGCTACTAAACTAATCGGTATTTCGAGACTTGATCTTTTGTGATCATGCCAATGTTACGAAGTAATGCACCGACTCTGGGTAGCTGGGGTCGGGGCGTTACAGTTGGTATCAGAGGCAGTTTAGTACTAACCTTGGAAGCTAGATTTAGATAAACTCTGATTAGAGCACATAGCCCGAAGATAGACTTTGAGGATTAATATAGAAAAACTTCTTAGAATTTTGGTATTATAGAGATTTTTTGAGTTTTCCGAGCAATACATCCCTGTCTGGATACGAGCAGGTAGAGGCGGCTCTGGCACAGATGTTCCTAGGGGTAAAACCCGAAAACACCGCTTTGAGCTAGACTCGAACGAGAACTGGTGCACGACAACGGGCCTTGCTGCACTCTTGGTTACGACACTCCCGGGGGATATGCTTTGGATAATTCTCATTTTCTCTATAAACCACTATTAAGGGTTATGAGTATATACTTCCTCAAAGAAAACATTTATTTTTATGATTATGGATTATATCCATAAATAGTTCAATTTAAGTAAAGTGTTTTACAAGTATGGAATTATGTATTTTGATTCATAAACTAATCTAGTTTATGCCATTGTTTAGAAATGGCGCCTAGTGGAAGGAATGGAAACCGTATCAATGCACGAACTCCGTGTAGGGATTTTCATCCTGCTCAAGATAATTATTGTGGATCTGGAGATACAACTGGTGCTGATCAACTTATTACCATACTGGGACAACTCACTCAGGTTATGAATAATAACCTTACTCGTATGGAGCACCCTGATCCACAACGTGGAGGATCAATGTTAGACCGCTTCATGAGGCAACAACCACCAACCTTCAATGGGAGTACAAATCCTATAGTATCTGAGCAATGGATAAATTCCTTAGAGAAAATATTCCATGCCTTGGGGAGTAGTGAAAGGGAGAAGGTTGTCATGGCAGTTTACCGCCTCACTGAAGATGCCGATCAGTGGTGGTCGCTGATTCAAAACACAAAGGAAGATGATGACGTATCGAATATGGAATGGAGGGAGTTCAAAGAGATTTTCCTAGAAAAATACTTTCCTCATGACCATCGAGCAGATATGGAAAGACAATTTCTGAGTCTGAGGCAGAAGGAGGATGAGAATGTCGCAAAGTATGAGGCCAACTTTACAAGGTTAGCGAGGTTTGCTGCGGATTATATACGTAACCCAAGAGGTAATATTGATCGTTCTTTGATGGGTTAAAACCATTTCTCCGTCAAGCTTTAGTATCACAATCCTTCTCATCATACGAAGATATTGTCTCGTGTGCTATCAAGACATAAAAGGAATTCTCTAAGTCTTATGACAACAAAGTAAAGCAAGAGAAGAAGAGAACGGTGGAACAAGAGACAGATAAAGGGAAAAAGGGAAAGAAGGATTTTCCATTATGTGATAATTGTGGGAAGAATCACCCTGGTACTTTCCTAAAAGGAATGAGAGTTTGTTATAAATGTGGAGAAAAGGGTCACCAGGCTCGTGATTGCAAGGGAAAGAAAGAGGCTGTCAAAGTTGAATGCTACAATTGTAGGGAAACAGGGCATTATGACAATGAATTTCCTAAGCGTCAGGGAAACTTACCTCAGAAAAGGCCAAGGGATCAAGGCCAATCTTATGCAGTGACTACAGTTGAAGCAGAATAATTAATGTATTGGTGATTTTGGACTCAAGGATTATATTCTGGTTATAAGAATAATGTGATATATATATATATGGATTGTACTGCAGTACTTGTTGATTTCAGTAAGGTTTTAATATGATTAAGGTAATCATATTTTTAGTATGTGACAATAAGAGAAACTTTTCTTTGTTTGGGGAATCTGATGTTACAATTGATTTTGGAATTTAGAGACCTTTTAGAGAAAGTCTGGACGGAGGTATTTTGGATAACTATTAAGGTTGGAATGGATTAAGTTGAACCATGGATAGTATTGTTTAAGGTTAAAGAATTTCTGAAGATTATTTTTGGAATATTATAATACTATAGTTTTAGGAAAAGGACAACCTGCAGGGTGGGGAATAACCCGTCGCGTCAGACAAAGCTGCAGGAATCGAACCCACAACCATAGTGCGACAAGCCTTTATTTCCTACCACTAGCCTACAGGAAGTCCCTGGTTATTACAAAATAGTTTTACTAATCTAAATGGTATGTGTTAACATTTTGAACCTTATACAATTAGGATAAATAGAATATTTTTGAGTTCTGTTACCATTTGGAGTAAAAGTTGGGTTTGTGGTAAAAATTTATTAACGAATGAAAGTATACATAACAAGTATGTATATTCCCTTACGTTCTTAGTAAATCTCCTAAATAAATTCCTCAACATTATAAAAGGTAACTTAAAACAAAAATGTTGTCGGTTAACTTTTCCAACTGGGGATTCAATGACTGTTTAACCAATCACAAGTTTGTGATTTTCTTGTGGTTAAACTTTCTCCTAATCCTGTTTTCTATAACTCTCCATCAGACCTTGATGGTTTGTTTCTCCTCCATATCCATATTTTCATATAATCCTAGAATGGGCTATATCGGGTGACCTTTGTACTTATCCTGCTTTCTTTTAATGTTATATATTTATTAACCTTATTTCCGATGTGGGTTTTCCTCAAAGGTATTTTCTCTTTTCAACCTTTTATTTTCAAAGAAAAATTTAAAATTGCGAGGACGCAATTTATTGAAGGAGGGGAGAATATAACACCCCGAGCTTCCATGATACGCTTCTCATTCAATAATGCAATAGCTTGCATTGTACGCAACTTCGAGTTCTAAAACACCGCGACTAATCAAAGTAGCCGTTATGAATAGTAATAACCACTTTTTAAAATTATAGAAATTTTATATTTCAAAATGGACTTCATTTTTGGATTTGGAATATCGAAATTAGCCTATGTTGAATTTTTGGTATTTTTCTGAGAACTTCTAATTTTTATGAATAGTGAAAAATACTTTAAAACAACTTTTTTAATCAAAATAATTTATTGTGATAAATTATACTATTTAGTGGTTTTAAGGTATAATTAGAATATATTTTTACCATTTTATCCAATGGTGGTCATTAGAATTAATTTAACATTGAAATTGGACATAAACAATGGCCAATCTTTTGATATAAATTGATTCTTAAAAACACGCTATTTGTCGTAACAGCGGGAATTAATTATAAAATTAATTAATGCAACTTATATGTTTGGAATTTTGTAAAATAGACATCAATTTTGAATTCGGAATATCAATTATAGCTTAGGGTGAAATTTTGGCCTTGTTCTGAAAAACTTCAATTTTTGATGAATAGTGAAACCACTAAGTGGTAGTTAAATAACTGATTTTTCGTTTAAATGAAATATTACCACTTCTGTGATTTGATTTTCAAAAATCTGACATACATGATTGTCATTAAGAAGTAAAATGTGGTTCAATGAGATTAAAATAATTTTTTGGTGAATAGTAACTTTTAAGTTCTTAATCGCGATTAGAGGTAATTAGTGTAGTTTAAGGTACAAATAATGTTTTAATAATATGAGATGAGCATGAAACTTGTCCTACTCCTATTGGATGAGTCATGTCCGACCAAGACAACCCATGGGTCAACTTGGGGACCCCATGGAGCCACTTTAGTTGGAAAATGACATTAATATATATTTATTTAATGTTAAAATTAAATTAACACAAACATGAGTTATTTTACTAAAACAGTTTTTAAGTGGGGTTACCCAAGTCCAAATTTTGACTATAAATATTCATTAGAAATCTAAAAAGATTTCCTACATCATAGTATTTTTTTTATAATTTTTAGACATTAAATAAATTAAATTATTTATGACATCATTATGATGCAGCGATGACCTCATTATTTAACGATTTAAATAAAATGAGAAGATAATGAAAAATCCAAGGCTTACACTTGTCCAAAGCCTATTGTATGAGAATATTTCGAAACCTTATCACCTTATCCTCGAATTATATAAGTGTGGGACCTTTAGAATCCGAAAATCATTGTGAAATAATATAACATTTCAATCTTTCCAAAAGTGCCCCTCCTCTCCACTTATAAAAGGCCCCCACCTCTCCCACCTCATTTACACTTTCAAGCCATTTGGTTCGGCCAAACTCTGCCCAAATACTCTACCAACTTCCCCCTCTTACTCCCAGAAGCCTTACTTTGGGCAGAACTCTTCCCAAGGAAGCCTTTGGCTCAATCAAAAAGAGTTACCCGATTTTGAGGTAATGTCTTCTCTAATGTTGTTTTGTTTTATTTTTCTTCTCCAACCCCCTAAACTCTTTTTATTCATTTCTTTTGTAACAACACCAGTATCCTCAATATACTAGGATGTTTTTATAAGAATTATTCGAGCTACACTTACACACACCTACATCTAATGGTTAAATAACATACGGTTTCTGTGGATGGCGAATTTCTGCCTCACGAAACGATGATTGTTCAACACTCATATAACACCTTCAAAGGTGGCCATTAAGATGTCACTATTTTTATATATGATATATAATATGTTTATGTTTTACTTATGCTTCTGTATTTCTCATTTATGGCATACTTTATGATTTCCATTATGGGTAAAACGTGATAATTTCATTTTAGGAAGTGCGGACTACCGCCCCCTCAAAGTGATTTGAATCGTTAATGCCATATGTGGGATGTATAAAGGATGGAGTAAATGGTATTATACACTATATTATACTGGAATTATATTATAAATTTATATCATTATGATTTAGTTCCATTAAATATGAAATTGAAATGAAAGTAGCGTTCATGTGTAAGTACGGCTTACCGTCTCCATGAACGGTGCATTTCATTTCTTACCTCTAAATGTTACGTAATATTATAAATGAATGTATATACTGGATATATAAGATATATATGACATCTAAATCATGAATATAATTCTGGATATAATGGATATTCTACCACATGAACAACTTGTAATTATAAGAAGTTTATTGTTGACTCAAGTTACCAAAGATCGACAAAACGATCGTTATTAACTTGAAGAATTACATAATATTCACAACATTGTAATAAGTGATATAAAAAGGATAATGAAATTGAAAATGGTTCTTAATAAGGTAGATATTAACTCTAGTTTATTATTCAGGAGGTTAAAGAAAGGTTGAGTCAAGTCGGACACAAGGTAAGGGAATTTCTTAACCCAATTTCCATTCTTTGGGTTAATCTCCTACTTTCAAATTATGTCCTGATATTATTATGTCTTATTTTGTATTCTTTATGTGTACCTATAGTGAATACACATAATAGATCTATTTTATTTTAAAAATGATCTTTTTATGGACTTCGTCTCAATCTCCTTTCGTTGAGTCATATTTGGTTTTATACACAACTTTCTTTTATATGGTGTATAAACCCCTTTGACTTTTACATATATTCAAAAGGAATCTTTTTTATACGAAGCATTTACTAAACGACAAAAGGGAATGTTTTTGTCGTACGTATGCGGCGACAACGACTTCTCCGCCGCTGTGACCATTATTTGAGTTTCGGCCTCCTCTACAAGCCATCATTTTTTTTAATGAAAAATAAATACAAAGTTTTAACTTTCTTTTATTTTGGTATTGAAAATGGTTTTGAAAGAGTTTTTATTATATCAATATGTTTTATTGATATCTTGTGATTGAAATGTGGAAATGTTATGTTTCCTTTATGCATGTTTTATGTGATATGATTATGTTATGGTTTATGATATGTTTAAACCTATTCATATGAGGAATGTATTGGACTTAATAAGTGACGGGTGGAGCCCGCTATAGCTCCTCGATGCATCGGTAGGTCTCATCTGACAACTAGACGTGGAATTGGCCGAGGCCCTTTCCCAATTTGATTTATGGTTTTGGCCGAGGCCTTAATCATTTTAGACGTCTTGGCCGAGGCCTTGAAAAAATGTTTCAGAATGTCTGGCATTATACATTCCCTCATTATGAAAGTGGTTATTGATATTTCATGTGATTATTCGAACAGTAGAATATCCATGTGAAGAAGTGAATGGCATTATCTCATTTTACTTTTTCCATATTATGTTGAAGTTCAAGTTTAAAAGGCTTTTGTTTTAGTTATACATTGCCTTAAATGTTAATGTTTATTTATGAAAGCTTCCACATTATTGTTATCCTTACTGAGCATCTGAGCTCACCCCTTTCAATGTTTTAATATTTTCCAGGATGTGAAGAAGTATTTTATGAATGACCTGTAGGGATTGTGAGAAGAGGATATGAGTGTGGACTATGGAGACTTTGTTATTGTAGTTTTTCACTTTATGATGTAATGTAACGTTTACGAATGTATCTAGTGTTTCCAAGGCTACTAAACTAATCGGTCTTTCGAGACTTGATATTTTGTGATCATGCCAATGTTACGAAGTAATGCACCGACTCTGGGTAGCTGGGGTCGGGGCGTTACATTATACTTTTATTATAATTTTATGTATGGAACATAAAAAAATTATAAGTAGAGTCCATCGATCTTTGCCTTTGAGAAGGATAGAGGCTTTTCATAGCCAAGAGTTTCAAGTTTTGTTGAAATCAAAGGTATAACCATTACTTTAATTAAATTAAAATATAAATATCCATTTAATTTCATTATTCATATATATTTCAGGTATTGAGTTTACTTTTTGACTTCATTTATTAAGAATTAAGAGTGTTGGATTTTGGTCTTAATTCTTTGGTTCGTAAATGAAAATCTTTAATAATAAATGGGTATAAATTTGTTACAATTGATCGAGTGGTGAAGATGAGAACACATCATGATGGCATTAGGTTAACTGCTACAACAAACCATTATGTCAGTGCATCAGATATTCATCCCTGATATGAAGATGTGTATTATTATGGACTTGTTGATAAAATGTTGTTATTGGATTAATACTCACAAGGTCAATTCACTATGATGAAATGTAAATGGTTTGACTCAATGAAGAAGTAGGGTACATTTATTGATGATTGTGGATTCAGAGTTATTGAAATGAGTTGATTCATGGATACTGATGAACCATACATTTTAGAATCAATGTAAAAACAAGTGTTTTATGTGAAAGATCATCTAAGACTTGATTGCGATGTCATTAATGAAGTAATACCAAGACATATTTTTCATTATTTTGGGGGAGAAATTGACACCATTGATTCCCCATTGGTGTTGACCAAAATATTTCATTTGATGACTAAAATTTTCCCATTGTGAGAGTTGATGTTGAACCTAAAGTAGTGGTGGGTAATATATAAAAGCAACCATAAATGCTCATAGTTCATTCAGTTTACCTTGACACAAGTTTCACAGGTTGGTATTACTGTAATTCCTTTAATTTAGTTTCAGTTTGGGAATGATATGTATGTTTCAATATTGTTTAGTTTCATTGCATTTAATTAGATTTATTTTAATTTAGAAAACTAGATTTAAAATGGGTTTTTAAAAAAATATATATATTGGTTTTAAATTATTGTTACTAAAACATGTTATGATATTGTTTATGACTTATTTGAATTCTAAGTTGTATGCATGATTTTTAAAAACTAATTCTAAAAATTGTATATTTCCTTCTTATGCAGATTATGAAAGAAGTTCGAAGGAAGCGATTATTTGATGTTGATTAACAAATGCACAAGTGTGGGTTGGCTCCTATTCTTCCCTTAGTGAGTATAATAATTTTAATATTTTTCTTCTTCATTACATATAATTCCATGTTCATATTCTTAATCAAATTTTTAGGGATATTCAGTTGCACCATATTTAACTCCTCATCCTACCAACATGGGTTTGAGTGGAGATGCTTATAAACCTATATGAAGAACCATCTTACATGTTCCCACCCTGAACCACTAGTGAACACCCCATCTACTAAACCTTTCCATCTTTTACTTGAGCCTCTAGGGGTATTCCCACACATACCTCCATCATCATCTCATTTATCCTCTTCTTCCCATACCATGTATACACCACCAGTAGGGATGTTCCTACACATGCCTCCATAATCATCTCATTTAGCCTCTTCTTTCCATACCATGTCTACATCACCTATAGGGATGTTCCTACCCATTAATCCATAATCATCTCATTTAGCCTCTTCTTCTTATACCATGTTTACACCGCCTGCAGAGATAGTGCCACCTATAGAATTTTCATATTAATTGATGTGTCCCCAACCCTACTACCCATATCCTATCATGTCTATGTCACCTAAATTTCCTTATATCCATATAGAATATGATGATTATTTTATTTCAGCTCCCACTCAAGTGAATGCAGGCCCAGAGCATGTAATGGAATAGATACATCCTTCAAAGTTTACTGATCTAGGACAACCCATGGATCCATCAGAGCCTATTGAGAAGCCTACATCAGGTTTTTTATTATAACTATTTCAAATTATATCACTTCATTTTTTTCATGTTTTACCTTGAATTAATTATTATTCTTTTTTCTCCATTTTATCTTATTTAGTGGGATCTTCTAGTAGGCAATGTGGGAACACCCATATGTGGGAAGCTTGGAATCACAAAAAAATGATGATGGATTACAATAAAGAAAATTAGATGATAGGTAAAAATTCCAGGCAGTGTAGAAGTTTCATGGCCACTTTATTCAAGTATCACGATATCATTTCGATGGAATCGGTCTCATGGAGACATGTCAGTAATGAAATCAAGGAAAAATCATGGGCACATATATGGGTAAGAAAATTTTATAAATTTATATCTATATTAATGTTGTATTTATATGAATTAAATGTTCATTGTAGATTTGGTTTAACTTTCCTGACGATAAAGATGATAAGGTTACAAGTTTGATGGATCTTGGAGAGTTATGGAAATCATACAATCATGAGTTATATATTGGTTAGAGGAGTATATTTGGTTTTGATTTAGAGGGTGTACCCATATTCCCTGACTATCCAAAAACTCAATATAAAAAAATGATTGCATATTGGAAGACTTATGAGTTTAAGGTCTTCCTAGTATTTAATAGTTTTTATATAGAATTTAATTCTTATTACTTGTATTGAATTTTTGTTTTTAGTAATTTTAGAAAAATAATAATAAACAGTCAATGTTGTATCTACAAACATTGGGGTGCACTACAATTCCTGAGCATGAGAAGTGCGAGGTACTTTAATGTGAATAGAAATAATATCTATATTTATATTATTACTTAGTTAGCTATGTATATTTTCATGTCTTATTTTGTTATTCATCATTAATTTTTGATATTGTAAATCTCCGACTTATGTCATATTATGCTATTAAATAATTATGATATACCATAAAAATGTTAATTTTAAACATGAAATAATGCATCTTTGCATTAAGAACTGAACAATAAGATAATTTTTTTTGAAACATGATATATAATGATATTTTAACTTGAAACAATCCCCTTGTAAATGTGATATAGTTTCCATATCTTAGATGACTTAGGATGAACCTACCTTCATATAATTAAAATGTTAACATTAATTATTAGAACCTTTCTCAACACCATTGATTCCTATATTCATAGTCAACTCTATGAGTTACATATTGTCTTTAATATTAAATATGTTAATTTTAATAATTACATGAAATTATGAACATATTATATGTATTATATTATAATTTATTCTTCTACAAATAATTTTAATTCCTCTTCCAAGAACCTTTATTGCCTCATGTGATTTCGAAAGCCTCTTGCTTATTTTTATACTACGGTGATGTTAATTTTCAATGAATTTTGGTAGTGTTCACTTGGATTTTATTTCCATTTCAACACTAAATAATAGATAATATTTATGGAATGTTTATAATGAGTAGCTAAAATTATATAGTGTTTATGATTAGCTTTAATTTCTGAATTTTTCATCAATGTTTATCACATGTTTCAATTTATGAATTGTTTGTTAGTTTAAAATTTATTCCATTTTATTATTATTCAAGATTATAAAATTTTTATATTCTAAGTATGTGTATACTAATAAATGTTATTTTCAGTAAGTGGTATTGAGAATCTAAGGTCATGTGCCTCGAGAAAAATTATTTTGATCGAGTAAGAAGAAAAAGGATAGAAGTGCAGTAAATGCACAAACACAAGAAAAGATTGTAATTATTTTTATTTATATTTAAAATATTTATATGAAATTACTAGTTAAATATCTTTTTTATATTTTCAAAAGTCTACCCTATAGTCCCTCGATGCTAAATAAGATAACGAATTCTGGATAAAAGATCATTTGAGTTAGGTATTAGGTGAGAAGCACCGTGGGAGAGTATGATGTCAACTAGGGAAAAAATCATCCCCTCTAGGTATTGGTCCTCATAAAACTCATCTAAAACCTCTCAAACCCCCAAAGTTGAAAATCTCTCATGCAGAAGTAGCTGAGGAAAAAAAAAGCTTTAGAGGAGCGTGAAAGAAGTAAACAAGAGCATGAAATAAGTAAGATGATCACCGAACACTTCCTGAAAGCTATGTCAGTCATAATTAAATCACTTCCATAAGAGGATGAAACTACTATTGTAACACCCTTATATTTTTATGAGATTTTTTTTATTTATTTGATGTCTTGTGTTGTACGCTACATCAAGGTAAGCTTGCGCTATACACAACACTGTCTTAGCTTGCGGTATACACAACACTATGCTTGACTTGTATTACACACAATTTCAATTTATTTTGATAGAATTCATTTTAGGCAAGACCAATTTATGTGAACAAATAAAAATTATTATTATACCTTATAACCTAGTCATTATAATGGTGGGTATGAACAATATTAACTTTCTTCTAAAAAACCATTTAAATGAAAATAAGTGATTTTATAAAATAATAAAACCACTCTTGATGGATTTTATTAATGAAATATATGTTTAATATATTCAATATAATTTTTAAAATTCATCTTATATGTTTTATAGACATGATATAAGAACAAATTCAATTTTTTGGATAAAAGAAGTAATTTTCAAAAAATGCAGTTTTGCTACCTCTTGATGGTGTACCCATTTTAAATCTAATTTTTTGACACTTTTATATATTATATTTAACAACATAAACATTTTATTTGGAAGTGGGATATAAAAATTTACTTTTTATGACTTATATTTTTAGGATAACTTTCTAGTTTTGATGAATAGAAAAAATACACTAAATTTTAATTGAAAACAACTTTTTTCATTGAAATAATTTATATGGTTAAATTATATTATTGAATGATTTTAAAGTATAAATAGAATATATTTTTATTAATCAATATAATTTATATCATTGAAATTAATTTTATATTGAATTTTGATGTAAAAAAATTTCAATCTTTTGCAATGTTTTATCTTTTAAGACCCATTTTTTATTCTGACAATGAGATTAATTTTAAATTAATTACTGAAAATTATGTGTTTTGAATTTTTAAAAATGGATTTTATATTTGGAATTAGTAGGTCTGAATTATATAAATATAATTCTTTTATTTTTAGGAATTATGAATAGTAACTTTTGTAATTTTTATTAATATAGTAAAAATGTAAATCGGGTAATTAAGGGTAAATATAATATTATAAAATTACCTAACACTTGTCCTAATGTGATTGGATTAGTGATTTTATGTAATGGCCCAAACCTCTCCGGTCCATTACTTTGTGGAATTTTGGTGTTGGAGGTGTTCCGGGAGGCCAAGGGGACTTATCCCCAACACTTTGCCAATTTTCCAATTCTGTGAACAGTGTTTCCAGTTTTATGAATAGTAACAGATCAGTTTCACAGATCGGTGTGACAGATCAGTTTCACAGATCAGTTTCACAGATCGGTGTGACAGATCAGTTTCACAGATCAGTTTCACAGATCGGTGTGATAGATCAGTTTCACAGATCAGTTTCACAGATCGGTGTGACAGATCAGTTTCACAGATCAGTTTCACAGATCGGTTTCACAGATCGGTGTGACAGATCAGTTTCACAGATCAGTTTCACAGATCGGTGTGACAGATTAGTTTCACAGATCAGTTTCACAGATCGGTGTGACAGATCAGTTTCACAGATCAGTTTCATAGATCGGTGTGACAGATCAGTTTCACAGATCAGTTTCACATATCGGTGTGACAGATCGGTTTCACAGACCGGTTTCACAGATCGGTGTGACAGATCAGTTTCACATATCGGTTTCACAGATCGGTGTGACAGATCAGTTTCACAGATCAGTTTCACAGATCGGTGTGACAGATCAGTTTCACAGATCAGTTTCACAGATCGGTTTCACAGATCGGTTTCACAGATCGGTGTGACAGATCAGTTTCACAGATCAGTTTCACAGATCGGTGTGACAGATCAGTTTCACAGATCGGTTTCACAGATCGGTGTGACAGATCAGTTTCACAGATCAGTTTCACAGATCGGTGTGACAGATCAGTTTCACAGATCAGTTTCACAGATTGGTTTCACAGATCGGTTTCATGTACAGTAACGGTGGGTGAACAGTGTTTCCAGACTCCTACAGTTTTGCCCCTTTTTACGTTTCCTTTGACGTAAAATACATTTAAAGCCTTATTTTAAGGGCTCTTAAGGCCGATTCAAATGCCATAAATCCTTTATTAATTATTCCTAAGGCTTGGAATGTTTTACTTGGTCAAACCGCATGGGTTAATGCGATCCGTTTTTAATGGATAATTAACCGGATCTTAAACCGTCGCCCCATTTAAATCTTAAAAAGGGACAAGATATCATTCTTCCTTTTTCTTTCCCTTTTTTCTCGACTAAGAGGCGCTAGAACCTTTCAATCCTTTCCGTAGGAGTTGGAAAATCAATCTTTACTCCTAGGATTGGTTCTGCTTTTTTTTGATGCAACCAAGCTGTGTCGATCAATCTTCCACATAAGTTGTCGCGAGAGAAGGATTGTGGCCTGCTGTGTGGATAAAGGACGTCAATAACTCTTCGAGGTAGGGGATTCATGGCTTCTCTTATTGTATATGTGAAATCGTATAATTAGCATGATTTATTCCTTTGGATCACAATGAAATTGACCTAATTAAATACTTGAACCGGATTAAAAGAATTGGTTGATCGCATGTTGTTGCTTTATACCATGATAACGGTTTGCCTTGTGTTTTCCTAGATATAGTGATATCTATGTTTCTTTGTTTCGTTGTTCGTTCATGATAGAAATTGATAACGAACGTAAAGCCAGAATTAATTGTTAATTAATTGGCTAAAGATAAAGAGGCATGTAAATTAATCTGGTTGTTGCCGTTGTTGTAGTTCTAATTTGAGGATAATCAAATTAGGGAAGTAAGCATGTTTTTTTAATTGTGATAGCTTAATTATTAGGTATCCATGATTGGAACCTACGAATAACAAATCTGTTAATTCAATATGGATTAGAGAACAGATTATGTGGGAATTTCTAAAAGGGTTCTGAGTTACCCTCTTGTTTGTTAAAGGGGAAAGAGCCCATGATGTGATGTTTGTTTTCCTGCTGCTTGTGCTGTGATGTGAGCCTGGATGGTTGTTTTGATATGTGGAGGCATGAAGGCCTTGTGGTTGTGGCAGCGGATGATGCCTAGTGTGGCGAGATGCATCAGTTTATGCATATGGGTGTCGGGGAGGACACCAAGGGTGATGGTATGAGATGAATGTGATGGTTTGATGTTGGTGGTTTGGTTTGGTTGTTTATCTGCTTTACTTTTCCCCACTGCTCAAGGCATCTGGTATTTCTTACCCTCTTTCCGAAGGAGGCAAAGACACGCGGGGTATGCCACGTGCTTTCCGTGTTTAGCCTCTCGATGGAGGATGGGTCTATGCTCTTTCTATAGGCGGAAAAGACTCGACGGGTAGTATATCTACTCACCGTGTTGAGCCTCCTTTGTGTTTAGAAGCATAGGATGTTTTTCTAGAATGCCTGGGAATGTGGAAAAGTAATTCTGTAATGAATGTTTGATTAAATGGTGAAAATCCATGGGGATGGAGATGCTGGAATTTAAAGGTGATGTGAATCTTAAAAAGGAGCAGTTGTTTTTGAATGTGATTCCATTTCAGTTTAATGTGGAATTGTTCATTCTTAATTAATGTTTAAAGAATTAATTAACGTACAGTGGAACTGATAAAATGAGAATGGAGTAATCTAATAAATCTCTTCAAATGGTTGTGTGCTTGTAGGATACCTAGTCTTTGAAGTAGCAGCCTGGAGTCTGAGAGACGTTAGCTGCAGTTGTATCTAAGTCTAGGTAATTCCCATAGTGTGGATGTGAGTTACTTATATATTCTGTACTTTTTGTGTTTCTATACGCTACTCCACCCTGTCGGTAAGGGCAACTGACACCCCGGGGATTCTGAGCCCTGGGGGGGTGTTTTCCCCAACATTCTGATGGGAGGTTGAATGGATGACTACCCCCTTTGGCCCCGCTCTCTTCTCTTGGTAGATACTTGTTCCATGAGGCACAGTGGTTAGTTACCCCATATATGTGTGTAGAGGGCTGTAATGGCTTGTGGTTATTCACACACATATATTCTGGATATAGTATCCTACGGACTACTATAGGTGTAACGTGTATAGGCTATGATGGCTTGAGGATCCTTACTCGGAGTTTGGGGTGTAATGGCTTGAGGTATTATACCCGACGTATGATACACGTTATGCGAGCTGTGGTGGCTCCCGGAAATTACCTGGTTACTTTTGGTTGTGAGGACGGTGTGGTGCTTCGCTCAGGTGTCTGCGGGCAAGCCTTTGTGGTGCACGAGGTGCAGATTGTGGAGCTTAGCCCAGGTGTCTGCGGGAAAGCCTTTGGAGAGAGATGCACAGGACGTATGTCGTTGGGGAAAAGCGGCAAACCAGTGGGGAAGTAGTAGCGGGGTACCCTTGATATTCTTTACTATATGCTATATTCTTGTATGCGTTACTTGGTGAGAGTAGCCATGGTGAGGTTGGGAACATAGTATACTTGTTTAGGTGACGAGTTAGTTTCACTTGTTGTTCACTGGGCTTTAGCATGCTTTCTTTACTTTTGCACGAGATTCTTGGGGAGGATCCTACTGAGTATACTGTTATACTCACCCTATGTACATATAAACTATTTTTCAGGTCACTTGGAGCAGGTTGGAGATCAAGCTGGTTACTACTAGCTTGCGGTTGGAGGAGGAGCTGTTCGGGCTTGTGGTCGCTGTCGTTTTACTTTCTTTTGGGTACTTTTAGTTTCCCCTTTCAGTTGTAGTACTTTTGCATGAAATTTCATATATATGTACTTTGTTTCCTTTTATATTTCAGTTTTGAGTTGGAGTTGATTGGAGTCTATTCTATCTCTCTCTTCTGCATGTGTTCTCTTAGAGGGTAATGCCTCCCATTTGTATGTTATTATACCCTCGGTGCTAGTCGCCAACCCGGGGCCTACTGGAGGCGAAACTCGGGGGTCATTATCTCCCTTTTCACATTGTCATCCCAAGAGGGGTACACTTTGTGGGGAGGGGGTCGTGACAGAGTGGTATCAAAGGTCTGGTTGAGGGATAGGATGGAGTTTGGAATTAGGCACAGGTGAGGATGCATGGGATGGTAGGGCAACGGTGTCATTCATGCTTATCAAGTGGGGTAAACATTGGAGACCGGCAGAGACATAGGCGTTCAGGGCCCCCTATGATCTGTTGCACGGACCTTTAAGTTTACGATGGCTACTAAACAAAGTGATACTGGTTGCAGGGTAGAGACCTAGGAAAGGATCATGCATCATTATTCTTTGCGCCTGTGTTTGAATGGGTAGACCTTGGGATAGGTAACCTAAAAATTAATAAAACAAAATAATTAATTAATTAATGTTTAGTCTTCCATATTCCAGGCTTAGGAGATCTAACAGTTGTTATTTTACAGGTATGGCTCCAAGTCGGCGTCCCCGTTAGGTTTGCGCAGAAGGTGCCCAGCAGGCTGTTCCAGCAGATCGCCGCCGAGTAGAGGTTGACGACGATGACACTTGGAGGAAGACACTTCAAGAGTTTCAGCGCCAGAGTCTACAGAAGTATGAGGGATCCGTTTCAGATACAGTCACAGAAGACTGGTTGGAGGAGGTCGAGATAGGCTTCAGTTCGATTCGTGCTCGGAAGGAACACTGGGTGTCCTTGGTTGTAACGATGTTGCGTGGAGCAGCGAGACAGTGGTGGTTCTTGTTCCTCGGGGATCGTGAGGAGTCAACGATCTCATGGGAGGAGTTTCGAGACAGGTTTAGAGTCGAGTTTCTTTCATCGATTGCGAAGGCGTCCAGTCGCCAGGAGCTACTCACCCTTCGACAGGGGAGCTCCAGTGTTCGGGAGTTTGGAATCCATTTCAGGAACCTTCTACGATATGCTTCAGACCTGTTACCAGATGATGAGGCAAGGGAGAGGCATTTTGAGGAGGCTTTTCGTCCAGAGATCCAGCGCCAGGTCACCCCATTTATGCTGAAGACATATCTAGAGGTGCTGGCAAGGGCAGAGGTTGTTGAGAGGACTTTGGCTAGGACTGGATCATCATGAGAGGGGAATCGTCATGATTCCTCACGAAGCAGAGCTATGGTCCTGGGTTCCCGGTTTTCAGGACAGAAGAGTTTCCGTTCACCTGGGGGTATGTCCCAGCCCTTTCCATCTCGTTTCTCCGGAGGTAGCAACTCTCATACCTATGCCAAGGGATCAGGCGCTTGTTTTTCTTGTGGTGGTCGTGGTCATCAGAAGCGGGAGTGACCGACTTTTCAAAGCAGTCATCGTGCACCAGGAGCTCCACTCCAGGTTCCTCCGTTGAGGCAGTTCCAGCCGAGGCAGCAGCAGCAGGTTGCACCAGCTTTAGATCACTAGAGGGTAGATGGAGCAGGCAGAGGACAACCCCATGACGCTCCCCGTCCTCAGAGAGCAGAGCGTGGCCATGGTGGTGGTCGTCATCAGGGTCAGAGAGGCCGTGGAGGTGGTCGTGGTAAGATTCATGCTCTAGCGTTTCCAGCTCTAGGTGAGCCAGACGTCGTCCGAGGTACCCTTTGCTTGTTTTCTACCCTGGTGTATGCCTTGTTTGATTCAAGAGCGACACACTCCTTTATATCCCCTACCCTTGTCCACGCTTTGGGACTTGAGGTAGGGAGGCTTCCAGTGCCCTTGGTGTTGACTACGCCAGTTGGAGGTCGAGCTAGCTTGTTTGAAGTATGTAGAGACTGTGAGCTAGTGTTGGGGCAGCACCGCTCTTGGGGAGATTTCCTATGTTTACGAATACAACCATACGATGTCATCCTCGGCATGGATTGGTTGTATTCAGTGCAGGCTATTGTGGATTGCTACAGGAAGAAGGTCGTTTTCTTTGATGAAGATGGAGAGGAAGTAGTGTTTGTTGGTGAGAGAGATCCTCGGATGAGTCATAGACGAGTTTCATCCTTATCATCCATGATGGCTGGGATGATGCTGAGTTCTTCAGAGGTTCAACAGTTGTCGTTTCCTAGGGTCGTAGAGGAGTACCCTGACGTCTTCCCAGAAGAGGTTGTATCCTTACCCCCTCGACGAGAGATCGAGTTTGGGATCGAGCTACAGCCGGGAGCGTCTCCTATCTCTATGTCTCCGTATAGGATGGCCCCTTCTGAGTTACGAGAACTACGTATACAGCTCGATGGTCTATTGCAGTGTGGTTTTTTTCGGCCAAGTGTGTCACCGTGGGGTGCACCAGTTTTGTTTGTGAAAAAGGCCGACGACAGTTTGCAGTTGTGCGTCGATTATCGTCGATTAAACAAAGTGACAATAAAGAACCGCTATCCTCTCCCGCGGATTGATGACCTATTCGATCAACTGAAGGGTGAAAGTTGGTTTTCAAAGATCGACTTGCGGTCAGGATATCATCAGATGCGTGTAAAGGATGAGGATATCCTGAAGACTGCTTTCCGCTGTCGTCATGGGCATTATGAGTTTGTTGTAATGCCATTCGGCGTGACAAATGCTCCAGCTGTTTTCATGGGGTTGATGAATGCTGTGTTCCGTGAATTCCTGGACAAGTTTGTTGTGGTTTTCATCGACGACATCCTTGTATACTCCACATCTGAAGAAGAGCATGCAGAGCATCTACGAGCCGTTTTGGGAGTTATTCGCCAACATCAGTTGTTTGGGAAGTTGTCCAAGTGTGAGTTCTGGGCTCGAGAAGTTCATTTCTTAGGGCATGTTGTGTCCCAACTGGGAGTAGCTTTGGATCCTTCGAAGATAGAAGTAGTGGTGTCTTGGCCAGCCCCCAAGACCGTGTCAGAGGTGCGAAGTTTCCTTGGTCTCGCAGGCTATTACAGGAGGTTTGTGGCTAATTTCTCCCGAGTTGCGACTCCTCTTACATCTTTGACCAGGAAGGATCAAGTGTTCATATGGACTGATCAGTGTTAGACAACTTTCGAGTATCTAAAGGAGAAGTTGGTAAGTGCTCCAGTCCTTTGTCTTCCAGCGGAGGGAGTCCAGTTTGATGTTTTCTGTGATGCTTCACATCTGGGGCTAGGCTGTGTTCTCATGCAGCAGAGGTCCGTTGTTTCTTATGGGTCTCGGAAGTTGCGTCCCCATGAACACAACTATGCCACCCATGATCTTGAGTTGGCAGCCGTGGTGTTTGCTCTGAAGTTGTGGAGACATTACCTCATTGGTGAGCACTTTTTGGTTTTCACCGATCATAAGAGTTTGAGGTATGTTTTCTCCCAACGTGACTTGAACTTGAGGCAACGTCGGTGGATGGAGTTCTTGCAGGAATACGACTTTGAAATATCGTATACACCTGGAAAAGGGAACGTTGTAGCTGATGCACTAAGCCGAAAGTCACGTAATGATGTTGTGCGTGAATCTGGTGATTCCTGGAGAGTGATGGAAGAGCTATCATCTTTGCATCTTGATATGGGAGAAGTTGGGGGAAGAGGTTGTCTTTTCCAGATGACGGTGCAGTCATACCTGATGCAGAAGGTGGAAGAGTCTCAGTTGGGTGATCTAGAGGTGGAAGTTTGGAGAGACAGAGTTGTTTGTGGGGAGGCCCCTGATGGTTGGTCGGAGGATGAACAACACTGAGTTTTGTATCATGGCAGGCTTTTTGTTCCCTTGGCGATGCACGAGACGGTTCTCCGAGAGTTCCATAGTTCACCCTTGGCGGTACATCCTGGTGTGACGAAGATGTATCGATCCTTGAGGAGTCAGTTTTGGTGGCCTGGGCTGAAGCGTATGGTTGCCGAGTGTGTGTCTCGATGTTTAGTCTGCCAGAAGGTGAAGGTCGAACACCGTGTTCTTGGTGGTCTTCTCCAACACATAGAGATTCCTCAATGGAAGTGGGAGGACATCTCAATGGACTTTGTTACAGGATTACCTCGAGCTCCGGGAGGACATGATGCTATATGGGTGGTAGTGGATCGTTTAACTAAATCGGCCCACTTCATAGCAATCAAGGAGTCGAGCTCAGTGGAGGTTTTGTCGAGGCAGTATCTGGAGGAGGTGGTGAGGCTTCACGGAGTTCCTAAGACGATCATTTCTGATCGATATCCTCGTTTTACCTCTAGGGTGTGGAGAGGTCTCCAGCATGCTTTTGGCTCTCAACTGTGCCTTAGCACTGCTTTTCATCCTCAAACGGATGGTCAGACAGAGCGAACCATCCAGACTCTTGAAGACATGTTGCGCTCTTGTGTTCTTGATTTTGGAGGTTCATGGGTGAAGCACTTACCCTTGGTAGAGTTTGCTTACAATAATAGTTTTCACTATACCATTGGTATGGCGCCGTTTGAAGCCTTGTATGGCCGGCCATGCCGTTCTCCGTTGTGCAGACTGGGGTCGGAGAGTCAGCAATTCTCGGACCAGAACTAGGGCAGAATACAACAGAGATGGTTCAGGTGATTCGTGAGAGGATGAAGACAGCACGAGATCGTCAGAAATCATATGCTGATCAAAGAAGGAGACCGTTAGAGTTTAATGTTGGGGATCATGTGTTTCTGAAGGTGACTCCCCGTCGTGGGCAGTGAAGGTTTGGTCATGGAAGTAAGCTTTCTCCCCGTTTTGTTGGGCCTTTCGAGGTGTTAGCTCGTGTTGGAGCTGTGGCATATCGAGTAGCACTTCCCCCTAAGATGAGTCGGATACATGATGTTTTCCATGTATCACAGCTCCATCGTTATCTTCATGATGAATCTCATGTTATCGATTGGGGAGAGATCGATATTGATGATGATGTAACCTTCGAGGAGCGACCTGTGGAGATCCAAGACCACAAGGAGAAGGTGTTGCGTGGGCGTTCTATCCCCTTAGTTCATGTCTTGTGGCGACACGGTGGCATGGAGGAGAGTACCTGGGAGCGTGAGTCACAGATACGTGCTCAGTACCCAGAGTTGTTCAATGTTTAACTCCTTTCATGTAATGATGTTTCCTCTCTGGTTAGATCTTTCATGTTTTATTTATGAACCTTTGATGTGATGTTATGTTTGAATTATTTGGGTATGGATTGTTTGTTCCCATACTCCCGGATGTCGTATTTTTGTTCCAGATTTCGAACAACTCATGGTGGTTTTCCCCTGAGAGGTATCTTATGGGGTGGTTGTTCGGACCCCTCTTTTCTTCTGGGTTGGTTTTTAATTCTCGAGGACGAGAATGTTTTGAGAGGTATCTAATGTAATGGCCCGGACCTCTCCAGTCCATTACTTTGTGGAATTTTGGTGTTGGAGGTGTTCCGGGAGGCCAAGGGGACTTATCCCCAACACTTTGCCAATTTTCCAGTTCTGTGAACAGTGTTTCCAGTTTTATGAACAGGAACAGATCAGTTTCACAGATCAGTTTCACAGATCGGTGTGACAGATCAGTTTCACAGATCGGTTTCACAGATCGGTGTGATAGATCAGTTTCACAGATCAGTTTCACAGATCGGTGTGACAGATCAGTTTCACAGATCGGTGTGACAGATCAGTTTCACAGATCGGTGTGACAGATCCGTTTCACAGATCAGTTTCACAGATCGGTTTCACAGATCGGTGTGACAGATCAGTTTCACAGATCCGTTTCACAGATCAGTGTGACAGATCAGTTTCACAGATCAGTTTCACATATCGGTGTGACAGATCAGTTTCACAGATCAGTTTCACAGATCGGTGTGACAGATCAGTTTCACAGATCAGTTTCACAAATCGGTGTGACAGATCGGTTTCACAGATAGGTGTGACAGATCAGTTTCACATATCGGTTTCACAGATCGGTGTGACAGATCAGTTTCACAGATCAGTTTCACAGATCGGTGTGACAGATCAGTTTCACAGATCAGTTTCACAGATCGGTTTCACAGATCGGTTTCACAGATCGGTGTGACAGATCATTTTCACAGATCGGTTTCACAGATCGGGGTGACAGATCAGTTTCACAGATCGGTTTCACAGATCGGTGTGACAGATCAGTTTCACAGATCCGTTTCACAGATCGGTGTGACAGATCAGTTTCACAGATCAGTTTCACATATCGGTTTCACATATCGGTTTCATGT
Source organism: Viscum album (assembly GCA_963277665.1). Lineage (NCBI taxonomy): Eukaryota > Viridiplantae > Streptophyta > Magnoliopsida > Santalales > Viscaceae > Viscum > Viscum album. The sequence continues at coordinate 1,401,160,619 of OY728157.1, read as the reverse complement.
ACAGTAACGGTGGGTGAACAGTGTTTCCAGACTCCTACAGTTTTGCCCCTTTTTACGTTTCCTTTGACATAAAATACATTTAAAGCCTTATTTTAAGGGCTCTTAAGGCCGATTCAAATGCCATAAATCCTTTATTAATTATTCCTAAGGCTTGGAATGTTTTACTTGGTCAAACCGCGTGGGTTAATGCGATTCGTTTGTAATGGAGAATTAACCGCATCTTAAACCGTCACCCCATTTAAATCTTAAAAAGGGACGAGATATCATTATTCCTTGTTATTTCCCTTTTTTCTCGACTAAGAGGCGCTAGAACCTTTCAATCCTTTCCGTAGGAGTTGCACAATCAATCTTTACTCCTAGGATTGGTTCTGCTTTGTTTTGATGCAACCAAGCTGTGTCGATCAATCTTCCACATAAGTTGTCGCGAGAGAAGGATTGTGGCCTGCTGTGTGGATAAAGGACTTCAATAACTCTTCGAGGTAGGGGATTCATGGCTTCTCTTATTGTATATGTGCAATCGTAGAATTATCATGATTTATTCCTTTGGATCACAATGAAATTGACCTAATTAAATACTTGAACCGGATTAAAAGAATTGGTTGATCACATGTTGTTGCTTTATACCGTGATAACGGTTTGCCTCGTGTTTTCCTAGATATAGTGATATCTATGTTTCTTTGTTTCGTTGTTCGTTCATGATAGAAATTGATAACGAACGTAAAGCCGGAATTAATTGTTAATTAATTGGCTAAAGATAAAGAGGCATGTAAATTAATCTGGTTGTTGCCGTTGTTGTAGTTCTAATTTGAGGATAATAAAATTAGGGAAGTAAGAATGTTTTTTTAATTGTGATAGCTTACTGATTAGGTATCCATGATTGGAACCTACGAATAACAAATCTGTTAATTCAATATGGATTAGAGAACAGATTATGTGGGAATTTCTAAAAGGGTTCTGAGTTACCCTCTTGTTTGTTAAAGGGGCAAGAGCCCATGATGTGATGTTTGTTTTCCTGCTGCTTGTGCTGTGATGTGAGCCTGGATGGTTGTTTTGATATGTGGAGGCATGGAGGCCTTGTGGTTGTGGCAGCGGATGACACCTAGTGTGGCGAGATGCATCGGTTTATGCATATGGGTGTCGGGGAGGACACCAAGGGTGATGGTATGAGATGAATGTGATGGTTTGATGTTGGTGGTTTGGTTTGGTTGTTTATCTGCTTTACTTTTCCCCACTTCTCAAGGCAGCTGGTCTTTCTTACCCTCTTTCCGAAGGAGGCAAAGACACGCGGGGTATGCCACGTGCTTTCCGTGTTTAGCCTCTCGATGGAGGATGGGTCTATGCTCTTTCTATAGGCGGCAAAGACTCGACGGGTAGTATATCTACTCACCGTGTTGAGCCTCCTTTGTGTTTAGAAGCATAGGATGTTTTTCTAGAATGCCTGGGAATGTGGAAAAGTAATTCTATAATGAATGTTTGATTAAATGGTGAAAATACACGGGGATGGAGATGCTGGAATTTAAAGGTGATGTGAATCTTAAAAAGGAGCAGTTGTTTTTGAATGTGATTCCATTTCAGTTTAATGTGGAATTTTTCATTCTTAATTAATGTTTAAAGAATTAATTAACGTACAGTGGAACTGATAAAATGAGAATGAAGTAATCTAATAAATCTCTTCAAATGGTTGTGTGCTTGTAGGATACCTAGTCTTTGAAGTAGCAGCCTGGAGTCTGAGAGACGTTAGCTGCAGTTGTATCTAAGACTAGGTAATGCCCATAGTGTGGATGTGAGTTACTTATATATTCTGTACTTTTTGTGTTTCTATACGCTACTCCACCCTGTCGGTAAGGGCAACTGACACCCCGGGGATTCTGAGCCCTGGGGGGGTGTTTTCCCCAACATTCTGATGGGAGGTTGAATGGCTGACTACCCCCTTTGGCCCCGCTCTCTTCTCTTGGTAGATACTTGTGCCATGAGGCACAGTGGTTAGTTACCCCATATATGTGTGTAGAGGGCTGTAATGGCTTGTGGTTATTCACACACATATATTCTGGATATAGTATCCTACAGACTACTATAGGTGTAACGTGTATAGGCTATGATGGCTTGAGGATCCTTACTCGGAGTATGGGCTGTAATGGATTGAGGTATTATACCCGACGTATGATACACGTTATGCGAGCTGTGGTGGCTCCCGGAAATTACCTGGTTACTTTTGGTTGTGAGGAAGGTGTGGTGCTTCGCTCAGGTGTCTGCGGGCAAGCCTTTGTGGTGCACGAGGTGCAGATTGTGGAGCTTAGCCCAGGTGTCTGCGGGAAGGCCTTTGGAGAGAGATGCACATGATGTATGTCGTTGGGGAAAAGCGGAAAACCAGTGGGGAAGTAGTAGCGGGGTACCCTTGATATTCTTTACTATATGCTATATTCTTGTATGCGTTACTTGGTGAGAGTAGCCATGGTGAGGTTGGGAACATAGTATACCTGTTTAGGCGACGAGTTAGTTTCACTTGTTGTTCACTGGGCTTTAGCATGCTTTCTTTACTTTTGCACGAGAGTCTTGGGGAGGATCCTACTGAGTATACTGTTATACTCACCCTATGAACATATAAACTGTTTTTCAGGTCACTTGGAGCAGGTTGGAGATCAAGATGGTTACTACTAGCTTGCGGTTGGAGGAGGAGCTGTTCGGGCTTGTGGTCACTGTCGTTTTACTTTCTTTTGGGTACTTTTAGTTTCCCATTTCAGTTGTAGTACTTTTGCATGACATTTCATATATATGTACTTGGTTTCCTTTTATATTTCAGTTCTGAGTTGGAGTTGATTGGAGTCTATTATATATCTCTCTTCTGTATGTGTTCTCTTAGAGGGTAATGCCTCCCATTTGTATGTTATTATACCCTCGGTGCTAGTCGCCAACCCGGGGCCTACTGGAGGCGGGACTCGGGGGTCATTATCTCCCTTTTCACATTGTCGGCCCAGGAGGGGTACACTTTGTGGGGAGGGGGTCGTGACATTTTAGACCTAAAACATTCTTGGGTTGAAATGATACCCTTTGGAATCCACTTGGATGATATTACTGATCGAAACTCAAATTTTTTATTTCAAAATCACTTTTAAGGAAAAAGTGGGAAACCGCACAAGAACCACATACAAGACAACATGACCAAGGGGATCCACCATTACAGACATGAGTCATAACAAACCCATAGATCACTTTTATGGTTGATTTAGAACCACAAGTTAAACAAAAAAATCATCCTCAAACATAACTTTGGAATCATCATGTTCCCTCTCAGAATCAAGAGATGAATCCTCAAACATGAGACCAGATTAGTGGCTGATGGAGCGAGTGTGCATCCTACCTAGCCTGCCTGTCACCTCATGTCTGCCAATGACCTATGAAAAAACACCCATATTTCTTTTTCCCTCCCCCATATTTTTGGCTCTATTTTTGGTTTATTTACATCCCCAAGGATATCAAACTAGATAAGATTAAAACATTTAATATATTTTATTTAAAGAAAATTTCAATACGACTTACTCAAATTTTAATTACTAAATCATTTTTAATATAAGTTTATATAGAAGAAAAATTTGATTATTAATACTCATTTTAAATATAAAATGTTTTTCTTTATCATTGTAATTTATTTGTATTTTTTAAGAAATAAATAATTACCTTAAAGGTTTATATATTATTGATGTAGAAATTATTTAGTTAATGAAAAATCAATAAACTAATTAAAATGATAATAACCATTAAAAGACAAAAAAAACTTAACCAAATATTATTGGTTGAGTATATATCGACTATAATAATCCAAGGGTCTATTTATTGACCATATGGAGCCTTAAAGAAGAGATAATTACACTTATATTATTTTATTTAAAGTGATGTTAAACTTTTCACATTCATGTTTTAATAAGTATAACATTTTAATGATATAATTTTCAAAAGATATATTAAAATAAAAGTATTATTATGAAATATAGTATATTTATCTTTATCATAGTATTTTATTTTTAAATTTTTATTCAAAAAATAAGGGTGTTAAATAATTACACAAAACCGATGTTGAAATTATTTTATTAATGGAAATATCAAATTAATGTTATTAAAAATATTAAAATAAATTTAATTTGGGATAAATAATATATCCAATTAATTTTATAGATTAACATGACCCCATATGGATATAATAAAATATTTGGTTCAAGGATAACATCTTATCTTGATATTTTAAAAAATCCAAGAATTGAATGTTGTCAAAATTGACACTATTGTTGTTTTTTCAAAATAATGTTTTATTAAATTATTTAAAAACCATAAGAAATTTTTAAAAATATATAATAAATATTATATGGTCTTAAATTTTCTAAATTATTTATTTATGATTTAATTTACATAAAATAAGTAAATATTTCACTCTTTTAATATTGAAATATTTGTTACACTAGTTAAAATGAAATAGAATAACTAAGTGATAAATTAAAATAATAAGGTTTAAATGGACAAAAAAACTTGTATAAAATTTATTGGTTGATGATATTAAAACCTTATATCATCTCATATTAGAAATTAGGACATTTTTTTCAGTTTTCGGATGTGATTTTATTTTATTATAAATTAATACTTTTGGAGATTCCAAAAGTGTCCCTCACCTCAATTATAATAGGGCACCTCCTCTATCACCTCTTCACTTTACTTTGAGACTTAAATATCATCCATACCATATCCATTTAGCTTCTAAACTTCCCTAGTTACATTCTAGAGGTTCTATTATTCTCAAAAGACCAACTCTAATGTCTTTAAGAGAAGATTTAGAGGGAGCATGTCGAAGAAGATGTAATCTTCTCTATCGATTCTTTCAAATTTTTTCTTCTTCTAATTACTATTCATGAGTTGTTTCCATTATAAATTAATAAATCTAGTATAAATTATATGATGATATGTTATTATAGTTATGAAACAATCATATTCCACCTTCTATCCATTCTATGAAAAATGAAATCACCACGCGTGCGTACGTACGACTTACCATCTCCATGCTGTGGTACAATCTGTTTTTTACTAACATTTTATTTGGATGGATATAATGATGGAAATAATATCTATATATGAACATTATATGGATTCTGGAACAAAATATATACCATCCACTTCCATACCATTTCACAATTAGGGGAATGATATCGTCGCTCGTGCGTACATATGACCTACTATCTTCATGATGCGATGTGATTCATTCTACATGATTTCCATTAAAGAATTATTATATAAATGTTTTTAAAGAAAAAATATGATATATATTATATTAATATAATTTTGTAAATCATATAACTATAATCTAATAAAAATAACAATAACTTATCAGACAAAACATGCTTGAGAAAATTAAGCAGTTAATACCCGATGGATGAGTAATAATGTTATTAACAAACGAATGATAATATGATCATATGTGATATAATAAAAATTATTATTATTATGGAATAAATAAATTACCTTATTTAAATCATTATACATGAGGTTTGGATACATACAAAGGATATCAGACCTAAGGTAAGGGATTATTTTGTCTCACTTTTATTTTTGTGGGACATATGTCTTATACACCACCTATTCATTTTGTGTGGTGTTTATATTGACCATAAAAGTTATTATTATTATTATTATTAAGGTTATTATATTTAAATTTTCATATAATTTTCTTTATTTTATGATTAATACGATTCAACTGATTATAATTTGGTAAGGGATAATTTCACAATCTCATTATTATTTGAGATTGTTTTTACGTAAGTCTTTATTGGGGTTTATTTATCATCAATGTCCATTTTTTCTAAAAATGATTTCATAAAATGTTTTACTATTCTCCTATGGATTCTTAAAGTCATTTTACCCATTGGTAAATTTTAATTAAATAGTATTAAAAGAATATTTTGTTGTTTTTGATACGAGGTACTTTTGACTTTTTTAGAAAAAGTATGAGAAGAATGTTTTTTTAACTTATATGGAATGAATGGATTTTTATGATTTCATAACAACTTATTTACATGAATCTTAACTTAATATTTTTCAAGTTTATTTTCAAATAAATTATTTTCTTTTAAAATTTCATATCGTTTTAAGAAAAAAAAACACTTTTGAAGAAGAAATGATATTTTCCTCAAGGATTAATTTCAAGTATTTTATCAAAATTATTTTCCATATAAGATGAAATTATTTAATAAGAATATGTTTCAATTATAACATCCCTATTATTCTTATGTTTGATTATGTTTATGATGGAATTCTATTTATGAAATCCATTTTCTTACATGGATTATGTTATGATGGAATGATGTTTAAGAAACCCATTTTATTCATTGGGTTATGTTATGATGAATGATTTATGTTTTTGTGGCACACATATGTATGGTTTTCATTATGTGATGTATGGGACCTATATATCCTTCCAATGAATTGGGTAAAGATTTATATATCATGAGATAGACATGAATGTAATGTCAAGTAAATATGGTTCAGTAATACAGGGCTAGAATAGAAAGTAAACCTATTTCAGTAATATATGGCCATAATGGAAAGTAAACCCAGTACAATAATGGACTTTTCCACTACGATGGTCTTGGAAATGATCTTTGGATAATATGGAAATGATTTTATATTCTTATGTGTTTTCAACAATTCCATGTTTTATAATAATGTTATTTCATCATGGTTCATGATTCCTTTATGATTTATATATTATGAACTACAAAGATTTATTTCATGAATCAAGATTTTTATATATGTTAAATGTGTTATGGTTTTAAAAAGATATGTTCATGTATTTAAATTATTAATTTTATGTTTTGTATGATATTTTTCATGTTTTCCCTTACTGAACATTTGAGGTCACCCTTTTCATATGTTTTTGTTTCCCTAGGATATAAGAAAATGTTTTAGGTAGGAAAAATAAAGGAGAAGATCTTTATGGGAGATGTTTAAGATCTTTCACAAAGTTAGAAGAATTTGTTCCCAGTTTTCAAAGACACTAAACTAACATGGTATTTGAGTGTATTTTTGTGTCATGTATTAAGTATTCTGAAAAAGTAATGTAATTTCCATGTACGTCAAGATTGAGTCTTTATAGTTGGTATCAGAGTGAAGGTTTAGTTAACCTTTGGAAACTAGGATGTGAAAACTTTAGTGAGATCCCTAGAGATATTTTAAAGGATATGTATTGGGATTTTCTAAGGATAAGTCTAATTATAGGTTACAATATTATAGTTTTTGTGAAAATCATGAATAACCTAGGATTAAACCTAAGATATCATAGATTGAAATATTATAAGAAATTTACCTTACTTATGTGTTTTTAATCTCTGATACGTGTTTCTCATACTTTGCTTTCTGGTCTTAGTCAATAGCTAGAACTAGATAGAACATAGTTAACCTTGAATGTTTCAGATGTTATGGGAATTATGAAAACTGATTTCCTAAATGGAAATCTCATAAAAAGAATCAGGAAGGTGGTATGAGTATTGGTTATACTACTGAGGATAAAGATATTGAAAATGACATGTGAAAGGTATGGGATGTTCTAGCATTATTTTTTTACTTTAAACCTATGAATCTTGGTTGGATTAAGGTTTAGGAACCTTAATACATGATTCATATTTTAGGAAAGACTAAGATGATGGATCTTGAGTTATGGTTTAAAAATAAATTTGGATGATTGAGGTGTATATGTTTCATAATTCAAAGATTATGTTATATGAATCATGAAATATATAATTTTTTTCAATATAAGTTTTCATTAAGGATTAAAAAGGATATGTTGAATAGTTATAAGGACCTAGAAAAGTGATTTAATGGTAAGATTATATACTTGGAGAACACATGATTAAGGGAAATATAACCATTAATATGTACCTTATCTTAAGATAATGATATTTGGATAAAGATATGTTGGATTTGAATAAGTAAATTAGATAATGATAGTTTATTGGAAACTAATTATGGATTTTTTTTCAAGAGGGTTATACTATCATAGATTAATTATAAAAAATTTTAGGACTTAAGGAATATATATAATAAGTTTTGGAATAAGGAAACATAATGTTTTCAATATAGATATATGGTAATTCATGTTATTATCAAGAGAATACATGATGAATGTGTTCACATGTTTGGAATTGTTAGGTCTATAAGACTTCTCCATTCCTTAAGCTTTTTTTTTTGAAAATCACAAACACCTTATTCGTAAATATATTTTCCTTTCATATATTTCCTTTCACTTACATAATTTTCCTTATAACCAAAATTTCATTAGACTCTTGAGTTAAATATATTTTTATTAAGGTATTTATAAATATATTTTTCCATACCGGAAAAGTTCTTAAGGTTAAAAATTTTGGTACATGGTTATACCATACTGAAATTCCTTAAGACACTGTTTTCCTATTCTCTGTTTTCACTACGATACCGATTTCCATGTAGAATGAAATATGGTATCATATTTTCCTTATAATTAGATTTTGAGTATTTCGGTTTTCTAAAAAGTTCTTAAACTTAGACTTCCTGGTTATTGGTACTGAAATTCTTGAAGTCATATTTGTCATACTGATACCGGAAATCCCATTACTGAAATTCTTATACCGTTTTTATGCCATACCAAAAATTCCTATACCGAATTTCTTATACCAAGATTTTCTATACCAGAAATTTTATTTTCATACATCTTTAAATACCGACATTTTCAAAGCCAGAATTTCTTTACCAGAAATTCCATTATGCATTTTTAAAGAATATTTTATTAACACTGTTTATGTTAGAGACAGTGATACCATTTATTATGATATCGATACTGGAGAATAAGAAACTGGTACCGAGAATTTCCTTATACACTATTTTCTGTAATCTAATACAGGTTATTTTCTATCATGATGTAAATCATGATACCAGTACTGAATATTTTAAAACCAAGTTTTCATAAAATATTTCCTTATACTTTTCTCATATTGATTTTATGAAAATCCATTCCGAAATTTATAATTATGGAATTTATTATTCAAAGCTTTATTTCGTTAGAATTTTGAATCTTATAATTTTTCTCATATCATTTCAATTTTATCGGATTCCAAGTTTCTTACACTTAAGGTGTAAGATCTTTGTATTCATGGTTAGTTATATAAAATGATGTCGTTTTTTTGTTATAAAATAACTGTTGTATGTTTGCCACGTGTCCAGGTCGCTCTGAGATTTAAGGAAATATGACCATTGGAGTGGAACCAACCAGTAGATTTTGAAAGCTATAAATTGGACCTTAGATGATGAGATCTACACTAGTTGACCAGTTCACATGTTTGATTTTTTGGATTTCATATCTCTAAAAGTGAATTTCTCTAGAGTGAGAGGCTCTTATAAACTCTCATTCTTCGTGCATAAATTTTGAACGACCTGTTTAAACTTTGCTTCATGCAGAATTGATTCGTGTAGAGGTGTGATTTCCTTAAAATCAGAGACTTTAGGTTTCAAAGTCATAGGTGCATATTTCCTTAGAAATAGAGGGCTTGCAGGGATAGTAAGAGAGATACTGATCTTAGGATTGAAGGTTTACCCGGGATTGGGTAAGACATAATTTCTTGTAAGTATAAAACAAGGGACCTTTATCCAAGTTTTTTGGATACCCTCCTCTTTAGGTTAAAAGAAGATTGTATTTTTTCCACTGCTTTATAAAAGTTAGGAAGTTTTCATTTTTTATAAACTTTATAACTTGTATCTCTAATTATAAGAAATTATATAGGCCTTGTGGTAGAATCTATTTAAGAAAAGTTTCTTCAGATTTAGACTTAAGAACTTTATATTTCCTTAAAAAAAGGTGATTTATCATTAGAGGTGTTGTGAACTTTGTTTATACAAAATTTCCTTTAGAAATTTTTAAGTATACAATTCACCCCCTCTTGTATGTTGTGCATGTTTAGTACTATTGCGATCCTAATTTTGGTATAGAGTAGAATATCATACTCCATAACTTCCTATCAATTGGTATCAAAGGAGGCTGCCTCATAACTCTGAACCGATTTAACAATTTTTTATAGAGTGTTGGTTCAATCTGAATTAATCTCACGATTAGATTCAAAATAGAAATCATCTTCTTTTTTATATTTTCCGAATTAAAATTTTCAGACTCACAAGTCCAGACTCATATTTTTCTTAGAGATACTCTGGTTCTTATTTTTCTTAGACTTTATATTTTTTTGTTAAAATTTTATTTAAGAAATTTATATTTTCTTCAAGCACTACTACAAATATTTTTGATGAAGAAAGGTATATTTTATTTATGGCAGGATCCATGCATATTGGTTCTTTGGAAAATTTAAATCCTACCAGACCCCCTATTTTCGATGGAAACGATTATGAGTACTGGAGAGATAGGATTAAGACTTTCGTTATTAATACTGGAGTTGATAACTATCTGATGCTTATAGGATATTATAAGATTTCTGATAAGGAGTTGAGAAATTTTACTAATTTGGAGAGAGTAGAATATCAAACTAATTTCAGAGTCCAAAATACATTGCTATGTTCCATGACTAGGAACATATATAGTCAAATATCCTCATGTGAAGTTGAAAATAGTATCTGGAAGAAATTGGAAGTTACACATTTTGGAACTTCTAAAGTTATAGAAACAAGAAGAGCTATGTTGAGAGCTGAATATCATGGATTTAGCTTTCCTTATAGTGAACCCATAAGCAAAGTTCAGCAAAGGTTCATGACCATTGTGAATAGATTATAGTCTATGGGAGAAAAAAGTCTTGATGATAAAATAATTATTGAAAAGATCATAGACATCATACCTAATGAATGGGAGTCCAAGAGGACAACAATTGATGAGAACAGGAAAGTCACCCAAATTTCCTTAGATGAGATTTTTGGAACTCTTCTCCAACATGAGACTAGAATGAAGAGAGATGCAGATAATATTAAGAAAAATAATTAAAATGGAAGTGTTGCTTTCACAATGAATTCTAACCATATGAAATCCAAAAATCCAGAAAGGGTTACTAGATCAAAGTCAAAGAAAGTTACTATTCAGTTAGAATCAAGTGATACAGAAAAATATGAGAATGAGTTAGATAATCTTGCTTGTAGATTGAATAGGATAGTATCTCATAATAACTATAAAAATAATTTTAAGAATAGAGACTAAAAATAAAAGAAAGATGAAGAAGTTACTTGCTACAAATGCAGAAGAACAAGTCATATCAGACTTGATTTCCCTCTTTTGAAAAAGAAGGATAAGAAAGAAAAGGAATTCAGAGAGAAATAAGAAGAATTTCTACCATTCTAAGCACAATAAAAGTCTTAAAGAAAATGACACTTGGAGTTCTAGTTGTGGAGACTCTTCTGAAATTTAATCTTCTGAATATGATTCATCAGCACAGAAAAATATCGGATTCATTGCTACTACTTCTTTCCCAAATACTTGTTTTATGGCCAAGGTACACTCTACTGAGGCTTTAAAATATTTATCTCTTGATAAGGATTATTATCCTGAAGATATTACTTCTAATGAAGATACTTCATCTTCAGATAATGAAGAAATACCTTCTTATGAAGAAGTATCTATATTTTCCAAGTTGTTAGAAGCAAACAATTGTAAAATTTATAAGAAAATAGACAAGGAAAATACTAGAGAATAAGTTCTTACAAAAGACATTTCAGACCTCACTAGAGATCTTGAATATAAGGATGATCTCTTAGAAAAACTTTCTAAAGACCTTAAGGAAGTAAATTTTGAAAAGGAAAAACTTTCTAAAGATCTTAATAATGATATTTCAAAAATAAATGTTTTTGAGGAAAAATCTAACTCTAAGGAAATAATTCCTGAGGATAGAAATTTAGTTATAAGACTAAAATATGAAATATTTTACCTTAAGAAACTTCTTGCCAATTTTACTTTTAGTAAAGAAAATTTTTACAAGATGTATTCTCAAATCAGACCTCACAGAAATACTTCTGGAGTAGGTTATACTCACCTAAAAACTATTTTTGAAAATAACTATTTTATTACATCCAAAGCCCCCTTATGTACAAAATTTCAAATTGGAGGACATTGGAGGAAAACTTGTTCCTTAAACAGAATTAAATATCTAGGTTTCCACAAGGCTTATTTTTCCAAACAAATGTGGGTTCCTAAAATTTTATTGTCTAACCCCGGATCCAAACCCGTTTGTATTTCAAAAATATAACTTTTGTCTTTATAGGAAAATAAAGAATATACCAAAAATATCTGGTATATGGATAACATATTATCTCATCATATGACTAGTAACAAAAGTTATTTCCATAATATTGTCAAAACAAAAGGTGTAAAAGTAACCTTTGGGGATAATTCTCAAGGAGAGATTGTGGGTATAGGTAATATCATTCTTCTTGGAAAAGTTTTAATTTCTAATGTTTTATTTGTTAATGGTCTTAAGAACAACCTTATAAGAATAATTAAATTATGTAATGAAGGTTACCTTGTGAATTTTAGGAATGATAAGTGTTTAGTTCACAATTCCAAGGATGAATATATTCTTACTGTCCATAGGCATGAGAATGTTTACACTTTAAACTTAGAAGACTTAAGAAGTCAAGATATTCCTTACTTAAGTACAATTTAAGATCAATCTTGGATTAGGCATAAAAGTTTAGGACACTAAAACTTTAAAAACCTTAGTAATATCTCAAAGAAAGGATTAGTTAAGGATATACCAGTTCTAAGTTTTGATTTTTCAAAATTTTGTGACCCTTGTCAGTTTGAAAAGAAACAAAAATATAGCTTTAAATCTATTATTGAAGTTTCAACATCTAATGACCTATAGTTAGTGCATATAGATCTATTTGGTCTGACACAAACTAGAAGTATTGGAGGAAAATATTATGTATTTTTTCTCATTGATGACTACACTAGATATACTTTGTTCTATTTTCTAGCAAGAAAATCTGAAGCCTTTTCTTATTTTAAAAATTTTTGTGCTCAAGTAAAAAATGAGAAAAACCTACCATTGATAACTATTCATAGTGATCATGGTGGTGAGTTTTTAAATTCGGATTTTGAAACTTTTTGTAGTAAGAAAGGTATTTCACACAATTTATCAGCTCCTAGAACTCCTCAACAAAATGGTGTTGTTGAAAGAAGGAACCAAATCCTTCAAGAGATAACTAGAACCCTGTTGAGTGAATATTCCATAGCAAAACATTTTTGGGATAAATCTGTTAGTACTGCCTGTTATACTATAAATAAAGTTTTTACAATAACTTTTCTTAATAAAACTCTTTATGAGCTATGGACTAGTCGAAAACCAAAAGTTTCTTACTTCAAGGTTTTTGGTTATAAAGTTTTTATCCTTAATAATAAGTATAAATTACAAAAATTTGCACCAAAATCTGATGAAGGAATTTTCTTAGGCTATTCCACTAACTCGAAGGCTTATAGAGTTTTTAATAAAAACACTTGTACTGTGGAGGAAACAGTACATGTTAAATTTGATGAAATTGGTCCTTTTGTTTTTAAACAACCTGTTTTAAATCCTCCAAATATATTTTCTAAAAATGATCAACAACCTATAGTTGAAGATTATTCTAAGGAAAATGTTTACAAAAATACTCCTGAAACATTTATCCCTAAATATTTTCTACCTTATTTTGATGATCAAGTTTTAAAAAACTTGAATTAGTTGTTACTTAGAAATCATCCTACTGATAATGTCATAAGATATGTCAATCAACCTGTAAGGACTAGAAGTTCCTTAAGAAATGAAATTGAACATGTTACTTTTCTTTCCCAATTCCAGAAAAAGACTCCTGAGGAATCCCTAGGTGATGAAGATTGGATAAAGGATATGCAAGATGAACTCAATGAGTTTGTAAGGAATCAAGTTTGGACCTTGGTTGAGAGACCTAAGGATACATCTGTTATTAATGTAAAATGGGTCTTCAGAAATAAATGTGATGAAAATGGGATTATAGTTAGAAATAAAGCAAGATTAGTTACTAAAGGCTATAACCAACAAGAATGCATAGACTATGAAAAAACTTATGCATCGGTAGTAAGACTGGAATCTATCTGGATTCTTCTAGCATTTTCAGCATTCTATAATTTTAAAATTTATCAAATGGATGTGAAGTGTGATTTCCTTAATGGATATGTACAGGAAAAAGTCTATTTAGACCAACCTCCTAGTTTTAAAGACGCAAAATATCCTGATCGTGTATATAAACTTACCAAAGATTTATATGGCCTTAAAAAATCCCCTAGAGCTTGGTATGATAGACTTATATGATTTTTACTTCAAAACAACTATTCTAAGGGAACTGTGAATCCAACACTTTTTATAAATAAATATAAGAAAAACATTTTAATTGTACAAATATATGTTGACAACATTATATTCAAATCAACTCAACAATTCTTAACAGATTCCTTTGCGAATCTCATGAAGTCTGAGTTTGAGATGAGTATGATGGGTGAGTTAACATTCTTTCTTGGTTTTCAAATTTCTCAAAAACCAGAAGGAACTTATATATCTCAACATAAGTAAATCAAAGATATTATTAAAAAGTTTGGGTATGATAATACTAAGAGTATAAGTACTCCTATTGGAACTTATAATACTCTTGATATTGATAAAGTAGGGAAACCTGTAGATCAAACATCTTATAGAGGAATGATAGGAAGTTTACTTTACTTAACAACAAGTTGACCTAACTTAATGTTTTTTGTTTTCTTATATGAAAGATATCAAGAAAATCCTAAGGAATCCAATATTAAGGTTGTGAAAAGAATTTTTCAGTACTTAAAAGGAACCTTGGATTTAGGACCTTTTTACTCTTCTGGAAATGTTTTTGAACTAAAAAGTTTTTCAGATGCTGATTTTGATGGTTGTAAAATGGATAGAAAGAGTACATCTGGAACTTGTCATTTCCTAGGATATTCCTTAGTTTCTTGGTCCTATAAGAAACAGCATTTTGTAGCACTTTCCACTACTAAAGTAGAATATATAGCAGCTGGAAGTTGTTGTGATCAAGTGTTGTGGATGCAACACACACTCAGATATTATGGCATGAGTTTTTCCAAAACTCAAATCTAGTGTGATAACACTAGTTCCATAGCTCTAAGAAAAAACCCAACACATCACTCTCGTGCTATGAACATAGATATTAGGCATCACTTTCTTAGGGACCACACACTCAAAGGAGATATAATTCTTCAATTCATCAGAATGCAAGAACAACTTGCTCATATATTTACCAAACCATTACCATCCGATAGATTTGAATATATTAAACAGAATCTAGGAATGATATCTGTAAGATAATCATTCATATCTACTTCTTGTTTAATCATCTCCTAACATTAAAATACTCCTAAATTCAGGGGGAGTACATATGTTTGGAAATTTTAAAATTCTCGTTTTTTTTTTTGATTTTTCCAGAATTAGTTAATTTTGAAATTGAGTTGTTTTCCCCCAGTATCTATTTTAAAAATCCCAAAATTGAAATTCTCAGAATCCATATTTTTGGAATTGAAATTATCAGAATCAAATTTCCTATGTCTAGTTTTTAACCCCAAGAATTTTTTTCTTTGATACCGATAATTTCTTCAGAGATTCCTTAAAGGTGCATTTTCTTAACCCTAGTTATTTTTCTTACAGTTCTATTTGTTGGTATTTCCTTATTTTAAGAATTTTTCTTTGAATTCATATTTCTTTAAGATTCGAATTTCAGTTTTCTAAAACCTCAAAATTTCGGTATGGATATATTTTTTCCAACCATCCTCAACCGTTAGATCTTATTGGGAAAATAACAACCGTTTGATTTTCTTATGGAAGATGAAAGGTCATAGTTTATATATATAAGGTCTACCCTAATTCATAAGAACCCCCATCGATTTCTTAAGCCTTCAAGTCAAAGTTCTTATGCTTCAGAGTTTTTCATTCTATATTTCTTCAGAGATTTCTTAAGATCCAAATGTCAGGTAGTTCCGACCAGTTGGCAGTCAAGGAGAATAAAGACAAGATGATATTTCAGGAGAGACTTGTATGTTCAGACTTTTTTAATCGGTATGACTCTCTCATATCTCGTATTATTAAATGTAATAATTGGAAGAGTATTTTTATAGAAAAGTACAAGTTTCAAGATCCTGTATATCTGGAACTAGTCATAAAATTTTATGAATCTGTCAATTTCTTTGAAAAGGATGGTAAGGAATATTTCAGATTTAAGGCTTATGAAAAGTCTTACACAGTTCTATACCGAAAAGCGGACAACTTCTTGAAGATTACCAATGAAGGATAATCCCTCATAGGTTCCTAAAAAATTCCGGATAAGGAAGTTTCTTTCGAGAAGAACTGTGCTTTAGAAAGTCTCGGCATCAAGGGAGTTAAGACTCTGAAACTTTCACACTTATCACTGGACCATAGGTTGATGGCATTATGGATGAAAGGGTTCTTTATTACAAGAAAAGGCGATAAATATTCCTTAAATATGTGTTACATTATTTTGTTAGAATTTCTCATCAACCTCAGGAAAGTTAATTTTGTTAAGTATATTTTTCTTAAAATTAATGTTGTGAAAGCCGGTACCATCAAATCTAAAATTCTCATGTACCCAGCTACTATCTCAAGGATAGTTGTTATGGTTTTAGCTGAAATAAAAATTATATGCAAGTCTGATTTGAAGTCCTGTAAGATTATGTAGCTAAGTGAAGATACACTAAAGAGAATGAAACTTTATTATAATCCGAACTCTAAGAAATTTTAAGAAGTCGTAACACCGGAAGTTCAGAAGCCAGTATTAAAAGAATCCATTAAGTAATCATCCAAAGTAGCATAGAAAAAGTCAGTACCAGAATCTTCAAAAAGTGTTCAGAAGAAGAAAAAGTCGAATGAGGCCTCTCATGATGATCCTACCTCAGTAGCTATAGATTTAACACCATTAGTTATAAGGAAACCAAAGGCATACTCTGAAGATATTGTTGATTGATGGAGGAAATTAGTTGAATCCAGAAAGAAAGGGGATCCAATCTTTGGGTTGAATCCGGCAGAAGCAAAGGCTTTAAAGATTCAAACTACGGATGTGTTAGAGAAACAATCTAAGGAGAATAAGAAAAAAAGAAAGAGAACTGAGACAAAGATTATACAATCCTTGCTAAAGGATGTAGAAAAGTCCTCTGAGAAGCTACCTGTATCAGATGTCACTCTGGAACCTAATAAGGAAAAGAAACTTTTAGTGATACCAGAACCCATTCATGAACCGGAATAACTACAAGAAGAGGATGACATCATTCAAGAATAATAAGATGATGTTATTAGACAAGTTGATGATTATGTTGCAACTCTGGGAGTTTCTACCGAGAAAGAAGAGGAAGAAGAAGTTGAGACCGAAGTTGAATTAGTAGAAGAGGTAGAAGAAGATATTGATGTAACCATAAATGAAGATGAAATCCATGAATATGAAAATAGTTATTCCGGAAGTGAAGAAGATAAAGAAGAATAATAAGTTCAAGAAGAATCCAGAGATGATAATACTATAGAAAATGAGGAAGTCCCTCAGGGTTCCAAACCCTCTGCGGTGATGAAAGTTAATAAAGGGAAGGCCATTATGGTTTCCCTTTCTGATGCCGACTCTCCTCAAAACCTTGAGAAACCGAAAACCTCTACTCTGAAGGTCAATAAAGAAGAATATGACTTCGAGTCCTCGTCATCTATGGGTGATGACTTTGTAAAAATTTCGTTAAGGAAATTAGTAAATACCATTACGTTACTTGCTAAAATAGATTTCCAGAGCCAAATGTTGCAGGAAACCTTAAATAAAAAGATGGATTCAACATCTATGCTAATGGAAATGGTTGTGAAAGGAGAAGCCGATCATAATAATCTTCTCATTGATAAAAAATATCAAAAAGTTTCATGTCAGAAAGTGATGGGCCGGACCCAAAACTTATCAGATAAAGCTCTACAATTCTGGGACTTCATGGAATCAATAAAGGGAGCATTCAATGATGTAGCAAATGAGCTATCCAAAGTCTGGACTTATTTATTAGAGAAATTTTCAGGTGAGTTAGCTGTGAGGCAGAATGAAGGAAAAAATCTTCTTGATCAAATGAATACCGTAGTTGAAGTTTTCAATTATCAAAAAGGAATATCAGCTGGTCTTGTGAAGAAATCGGATTCACTAGAAGAAGTGATCAAAGTTCGTGAAGATAAAAATCTGTCTCAAGAATTCCAGATCCATGCTTTGGAGAAGAAGGTAGCTGAGCAAGATGACTTGATAAAGAATATTTAAGAAGATCACAAAGAGGTGAAAAAGATTAATTCCATGGTAAAAAATATTCTTTCAGATAAGAAGAAGGAGGGTTGATACATTTTTCCCATACTGAATTTTTATTGTATTTTCTTTTATAAGAAACTTAATGAAAAATTTCTTGCAAATATTTTATATATTTTTTCTCGTATATATTTATTTCTAACCTTACAGGTCCCTCTCCATTCCTTTTTGAAAATCACAAAGGGGTATAATTCTATCAAAGGGATAAGTTAAAGGAAGAAAAATTTATGAAGGAAAAATTTACTTAGAGTAAAATCTAAGGAAAAATAAATTTCCTTACTTTCATCTATAAGGAAAAGTTCTACATCTAAGGGGGAGTCTCTCTAAATAAAAGAATATATATATAATGGGGAGTATCTATAAATAGAAGAATATATATCTAAGGGGGAGATTTTTGTATTCTAATAAATTCTACATAAGGAAATATTAATTTACCCTAAGTCATACACTTAAGGGGGAGCTAAGTATTTATAAATCTAAGCATTTATTTCTTTCCTTTGTTAATTTTTTTCTCCTCTATGAATTTTTTTGTGCTTTCCAAAAAGGGGGAGATTTTTAGGTCTATAAGACTTATCCATTCCTTAAGCTTTTATTTTGAAAATCACAAACACCTTCTTCGTAAATATATTTTCCTTTCATATATTTCCTTTCACTTACATAATTTTTCTTATAACCAAAATTTCTTTAGACTCTTGAGTTAAATATATTTTTATTAAGGTTTTTAGAAATCTGTCTTTCCATACCAGAAAAGTTCTTAAGTTTCTGAATTTTGGTGCATGGTTATACCATACTGGAATTCCTTAAGACATTTTTTCCCGTTCTCTATTTTCACTACGATACCGATTTCCATCTAAAATGAAATCTGGTATCATATTTTCCTTATACTTAGATTTCGAGTATTTCGATTTTCTAAAAAGTTCTTAAACTTCGATTTCCTGGTTATCAATACTGAAATTCCTTAAGACATATTTTTCATACTGATACTGAAAATCCCAATACCAAAATTCTTATACCATTCTTATGCCATACCAAAAATTCCTATACCAAATTTCTTATACCATGATTTTATATACCAGAAATTTTATTTCCATACATCTTTAAATGCCGACATTTTCAAAGCCGGAATTTCTATACTGAAAATTCCATTACGCATTTCTAAAGAATATTTTCTTAACACTGTTTATGTTAGAGACAGTGATACCGTTTCTTATGATACCGATACCAGAGAATAAGAAACTGGTACTGGTAATTTCCTTATACACTGTTTTCTATAATATGATACAGGTTATTTTCTATCATGACGTAAATCATGATACCGGTACTAAAATTTGTAAAACCAAGTTTTCATAAAATATTTCCTTATACATTTCTCGTATTGATTTTATAAAAATCCATTCCGAAATTTATAATTCTAGAATTTATTATTCAAAGCTTTATTTCCTTAGAATTCTGAATCTTATAATTTTTCTCATATCATTTCAATTTTATTGGATTCCAAGTTTCTTAAAATTAAGGTGTAAGATCTTTATATTAATGGTTAGTTATATAAAATGATGTCATTGTTTCTGTTATAAACCAACCGTTGTATGTTTTCCACGTGTCCAGGTCCCTCCGAGATTTAAGGAAATATGACCATTGGAGTGGAACCGACCATTAGATTTTGAAAGATATAAATAGGACCTCAGATGATTAGATCCACACTAGTTCACTGGTTCACATGTTTGTATTTTTGGAGTTTATCTCCCTAAAAGTGAATTGATATAGAGTGAGAGGCTCTTATAAACTCTCATTCTTCGTGTAGAAAGTTTGAACGGCTTGTTCAAACTTTTATTCATTCAAAATTGCTTCATGTATAGGTGCGATTTCCTTAAAATTAGAGACTTCGGGTTGTGAAGTCAGAGGTGCCTATTTCCTTACAAATCGAGGGATTTTTGGGATAGAAAGAGAGATACCGATATTAGGATTGAGGGCTTACCCGGGATTGGGTAAGATAGAATTTCTTGTAAGTATAACAAAAGGGACCTTTATCCAAGGTTGTTGGATAACCTCCTCTTTGGATTAAAATAAGATTGTATTTTTTCTGCTTCTTTGTAAAAGTTAGGAAGTTTTCTTTTTGTATAAACTTTCTAACTTGTATCTCTGGTTTTAAGAAATTTTATACACCTTGTGGTAGAATCTCTTTAAGAATAGTTTCTTAAGATTTAGACTTAAGAACTTTATATTTCCTTAAAAAAAGGTGATTTCTCATTATAGGTGTTGTGAATTTTGTTTATACAAAATTTCCTTTAGAAAATTTTAATTATACAATTCACCCTCCCTCTTGTATATTGTGCATATTTAGTACTATTGTGATCCTAATTTTGGTATAAAGTAGAATATCATACTCTATACCTTCCTATCAGGAATGTGACCAAAAAGATATACCTTATGATATATTATAGATAAATGTTAAACTGGTTTAGTTCACCACTTTCTAAAGTTTTAGATCTTCAGATTTCAGGAAGATTGTAAGGTTATCCATTTATGGAAAGTATAAGTTAAACCTTGGATGAAGTTTGTTAGATTAAAGTATTATCTCACTATAGGTGGACTTATGCATATTTGATAACTTTTTTTAACCTTTTTTTGTTATGATAAAGATATATGGAATGAACTATAACTCTATTTATGGATTTCATGATCGATTAATGCTTCTGGAAGGAAAAATTCAACTTCATTTATTGGAATAAGAGATGAAGTGGAAATTGATCAAGGCATAAGGAAATGGTGAGATTATACTTAATAAAGTGAGTATTTATTCTCATTATTCAACTATAGGGAAAGCATCTTAAAACCAAAAATGTTACCCTAGTACCTTCATTTTCGATGAATCAAATGGACCCTTAAATCATCATAGATTTATGGCTTTCTGATTGTTAACTTTCTCCTAACCTTATTCTCTATCACTCTCCATTATAACTTGATGGTTAGATTTCTCTTCCATATAAATGTTTTCACTTTCCACCTACATTATTCTATGTTGAAACCCAATCATGAGTGACTTTGGGTAACCGTTATGTTTCTCAAAATCCTTTTTGAAAGGAATTTTTAGTATCTATTTTTCTGATGTGGGTTTCTATAAACGAACTTTTAAAGTATTGATCTTTTTATAACCCAGAAATTTTTTAGAGAGAAATTAATTTTAATGGGGGGATAAAGTAACAACCTAATATTTTTATGAGATATATTTTTTAATTTCTTTGATGTCTTATGTTGTACGCTACACCAAGGTAAGTTTATGCTATACACAACATCGACTTAGCTTGCGGTATACACAACACTATGTTTGGATTGTATTACACACAATTTCAAGTTATTTTGATAGAATTAATTTCACACAATACTGAGTTTAAGTTAACAACTAAATATCATTATGTTACCTTATAACCTAGTCATTATAATGGCAGGTGTGAACAATATTAACTTTCTTCTAAAAAACTATTTAAATGAAAATAAGTGAATTTATAAAATAATAAAATCACTCTTTATGGATTTTATCAATGAAATATATGTTTAATATATTCAATATAATGTTTAAAATTCATCTTATATATTTTCTAGACATGATATATGAACACATTCAATTTTTCAGATAAAAGAAGTAATTTTCAAAAAATACAGTTTTGCCGCCTTTTGATGGTGAACCTATTTTAAATATAGTTTTGACACTTTTATATATTATATTTAACAAAATAAACATTTTATTTGAAATCAATATATAAAAATTTACTTTGGGTGAATTTTTTATATTTTTTTGATAACTTTCAAGTTTTGATGAATAGTAAAAATACACTAAATTTTAATTCAAAACAATTTTTTTCATTGAAATAATATATGTGCTTAAATTATATTATTTAATGGTTTTAAAGCATAAATAAAATATATTTTTATCATTAAATATAATTTATGTCATTTTCATTAATTTTACATTAAATTTTGATGTAAAATCATTTCAATATTTTGTAATGTTTTAACTTTCAAAACCCATTTTCATTCTAAAAATGGGATTAATTTTAAATTAATTACTTCAATTTCTATGTTTTTAATTTTTTAAAAATTGATTTAATATTTGGCATCAGTGGGTCTAAATTATGTAAATAGAATTATTTTATTTTAGGCATTATGAATAGTAACTTTAGTAATTTTTATTAATATGGTAAAAAGGTAAATCGAGTAATTAAGGGTAAATATAATATTATAAAATTAACTTAACACTTATAATAATGAGATTTAATGAGTGACGTTCAACCTAAACCATACTTGGGTCGAAATGATACCCTTTGGAAGCCACTTGGATGAGATTAGGATATTTAATATATTTTATTTAAAGAAAAGTTGAATATGACTTACTCAAATTTTAATAAATAAATCATTTTTAATATAAGGTTATACAGAAGATAAATTCAATTATTAATACTTGTTTTAAATATAAATTTTTTTTCTTTATCATGGTAATTTATTTGTATTTTTTAGGAAATACATAATTACCTTAAAGGTTTATATATTGTTGTTGCAGAAATTATTTAATTAATGAAAAATCAATAAAATAATTAAAATGATAATAACCAATAAAATACAAAAAAAAAACTAAAAAATAGTATTGGTCAAGTATACATCGACCATAATCATCCAAGGGTTGATTTATTGACCATTTTGAGCCTTAAAGAAGATATTATGACACTCATATTATTTTATTTAAATTGATGTTAAACTTGTCACATTCATGTTTTAATAAGTATAAGATTTTCAATGATGGATTTTCCAGAATATATATTTGAATAAAAATATTCTTATGTGTAACGTCCCGATTCCGGAAGCCACCCAGAGGCGCCCTGTACCCCGTTGGTCACATGGACTCAAGAGCATTTCCCCAAACGCCCGAGGCTGCCAACTATCAGCGAGGGCCTTGGGTGTGATAGTGGGGAAACTATGCCCTCATTGGCAGAGTACACAATGGAAGTAAATAAACATGCAAGAGCGGAAGCAGTATATAACCAACAATAATAAACAGTGGAACAACTAAATCAACAAACAACTGAAGCTCATATGTATATATATGAAATGATGCATGATACATATCTAGGAAAGCAGCCAAACTAGTCACAATGATGAAAAATAAAATAGTACCAAAACAAGTACAAAATAAAGTAAATAGCTCCTCAGCATCGCAAGCCAAATCTTGGTCCCATGCTCTCCTGCTCTAAAGCAATCAAGTACTAGAAGTCGAAGGGTGCTTGCCCTTGTCTATACCTGGAACAACATAGTCTGTTTGGGCCCAAAAACATGACCCAAACAGGATGTGAGACTAAATCCCAGTAGGCAACCACCTGAAGATCTGTGCCTAATAGTCAGTGAGTATATGGAAGGTAATAGTACAAAAAGCAGTAAACAGTAGCAACAATAGCAGGCAATAATCAATAAGCAGTAAACAGGATGATATACAACAGTGATCAATCCATAGAACAACAAGTAGAGGTGAAACAACATCTAACACAAAAAGGAAACCCTCTAGGAAGTACTCACATCCATCCCCTCTGGTCATATCCAAGAAGTACCACAACCCTCTGGGTAGTGCACTTATCCTAACCCCTATGGTTTGGTCATATGAAATTATAAGACTCTCTGGGGAAGCTCACTTGGTCAATTCCCCTTATAGTCTAGGGTAGTCAGGGACTCTCTGAGGGAGATCACGCGGTCTAACCCTATTGGCCCCAAGGTCTAGAGACTCTCTGAGGAAGCTCACTCGGTCAATCCTCCTATAGCCTCAGGTATACCACAGACTCTCTGAGAAAGCTCATTCAGTCAATTCCTCCTCTATCCTGGGAAGGTTTTAAAGACATTCAAACAAGGTAAAGACTCTATGAAGAAGATCACTCGGTCTACCCTCCTGTATTCTATAATAACTAAGACTCTTTGGGAAGCTCACTCGGTCTATCCCCTATAGTCTATAATGTCCAAGACTCTCTGAGGAAGCTCACTCGGTCTATCCCCGTATAGTCTATAATATCTAAGACTCTCTGTGAAGCTCACTCAGTCCATCCCTTATAGTCTATAGCACTGGGTTCTCACGGTCCCGTGCCAGTCAGTGTATATTAATGCTATAAAGATAGAGTAAACCTATAGAGCTACTTGGATAACCAAAGTACACCTATAGAGCTACTTGGCTAAACAGTCTACAGGGCAACAATCATGTTAACAACATCATTCCGTCCTAAGATCAAAAGGCATGAAAACTAGTACAACGACCAAAGGCTAAAGAGACCCAATGGTTGCAACAAGAGAAAAGATTGGGGAAAACATCCAAGAATGACAATTATCCACAAACATGATCAATTTACCTCTATACAAGAATGCAAGCAAGGCAGGAATAAACATAAGGGAAAAAAGGTAAACATGCAATACTTCGTCCACAGGTATTGGTGGAATTTTCACATAAAACTCAAAGACATCAAAAGGTAAGGCACAAAACACCTAACTCGATCCTAGTAGATCAATATACTTGAACCAAGAGTCTTGATTCTCCTCAGAATGGTGTAGATCTACGAAAATGCACAAAACTTTTAACCCACGATAACTTAAGAAAGAGGAGGAATTGGAAATCAAAGCTCTAGGAGAAGGAAGAACTTACCACTGTGGTTCCAATGCAATCGATGCCGGTAAATTCAGAGAATGGATGGAGGCTTGGGGGCTCAAAAAATATCCGCGGCTGTACGGGTCGCTCTCGGTCGAAGGAGCTGGAGAAGAAGACAATTCTGTTTCTTAGGCGCGACCCCGGTCCGTTTAATGAAAAAAATACACGGTGTGCACTTCTTGAGTACACGACATGTATTATAATTTTCTGTACTCTTCTTTAAGCGGCCTCCACTTCACCCCTACAGACCATGTGTGTGGCCCGGACACGGCCAGCACATGACCTGGCACGAAAAGGAAGTACACGACGTTTACTCATAAAGTACATGGCGTGTACTTCAAAAATTTACAGAAACTATTCTTTTCTCAAAAACTCTAGGAAAAATAAAGTCATACCTGAAAATGAAGATCTGGGTTCTTACAAACTTCCCCCCTTAAAGAAATTCATCCCCGAATTTCCCTAGTGAGGCATAGAAGAAGAAACCCCAAACAGCTCTGGCCACTGCGATCGTACATCGGTCTCCCTCTCCCAAGTCTCGTCCTGCACTCACCCGTGTTACCATAGCACCCGTACTAGAGGAATAGACCGGCCACAGAGAACCATCATACTACGATCGACAATCCGAATGGGATGCTCCTCAAACGACGCATCCGCTTCAAGATCAACCTCCTTGGGTTGAAAGACATGAGATGGGTCTGAAAAGTAACATCGGAGCTGAGAAACGTGGAAGATATTGTGCATAGCCCGGTACCTCTATGGTAACTGAAACCGATAGGCAACTGACCCAACTCTCTCCAAAACCTCAAACGGACCGACATACTGCGGTGAAAGCTTACCCTGTCTCAGAATCCTCTTGTGTCCCAACCTCGATGCAACATGTAGAAAAACCTGACCCCCGACCTCAAACTCCAGAGGTCATCTCCGCTGATCAGCATAAGACTTCTCCCGAGACTGTGCTGCATCCATCCTCTTCCGAATCAACTCTATCTGCTTTGAGGTCTCCTGAACAAGACGAGGTCCCAGCAAGGCTACCTCTCCTGCCTCCAGCCAGCATAAGGGTGATCGGAATGGCCCACCATACAAAGCCTCGTAAGGCGCCATCTGAATAGTCGCCTGGAAACTATTGTTATAGGCAAACTCCACCAGAGGAATATGCTTCTACAAAGAACCACCAAAGTCTAGAATGCAATCTTGGAGCATATCCTCAATCACCTTGATCGTACGCTCGGATTGGCCATCAGTATGGGGATGGTATGCTGTACTCAAAAGTACTCGTGTACCCAAAGCCTTCTGAAGTCCCTGCTAGAACCGAGAAGTAAAGTGCACATCCCTGTCTGAAACAATGGAGTGTAGAACTCCATGTAGACATACAATCTCTCGGATGTACAACCATCCCATCCCATCAACACTGAAGGTCTCCTTGACCGACAAGAAGTGAGCAACCTTCGTAAGCCTGTCGACGACAACCCAAACAACATCACTCCCTCGATGTGACCTCGGTAACCCGATCACGAAGTCCATTGCGACATCGTTCCACTTCCACTCGGGAATGGGTAATTGCTGTAAAATCCCTGATGGTCGCTGATGCTTTTCTTTCACCTACTGGAAAGTAGAACATTTCATGAAAAAACCAACAACATCTCTCTTCATACCTGGCCACCAGTACAGGCGGTGTAGATCACGATACATCTTAGTGACGCCAGGATGAACTGCCCAAACCAAGGAATGAAAATACCACATCAGCTCCTCATGTATGTCTGCTGGAACCCATACGCGTCCCTGGAAACGCAAGATATCATCCTCGCCCAATGTCCATCCAGGAAAAGGGTCCTCTCCTGACACACTCCCCCGCATGAATAAGCCTTCTGAGTCTGATAGCTGCCTCATCTGTACCTGATCAAGAAGAGAAGAGGTAACATCTATAGAAGATAAGTAAGTCTGTCCCTGTCTATCGTGCACCTCCAGATGCATCTAAGAGAATAGAGACATAAGCTGCCACTCACTTTTGTCCTCTTGAACTTCCTGAATCTAAGTTCTCCTGCTCAATTCATCTGCCACTGCATTGACCTTTCCCAGCGTATAGGCGAGCTCGAAGTCGAAAGACTGAAGATACTCGACTCACCTGTGCTGTCTTAGATTAAGATCACGCCGAGTGAAGATATACTTGAGACTCTTGTGGTCGGTGAAAACCAAAAAGTTCTCTCCCAGAAGGTAGTGTCTCTAACAGCGTAAGGCCTGAACAATAGCTTCCAACTCCAGATCGTGCGTCGGGTAGTTCCTCTCATGTGGCCTCAACTGCCGATACCCGTAAGCAACGACCCCATGTGTGGCATGGTTGTGTCGAGTGTGAGAGTACACCAAGATGTATTCTACGAAAACCACCACAAAGGAATCTAAGTATGGATGGAACACTCGGTTCATCAGTGCCCTAAAAACTACTGGTGCATTTGTGAGACCGAACGACATGACTGTATACTAGTATAGACCATACCTACTCTTGAAGGCTGTAAGAGGTATATCTGATGGTCTAACGTGCAACTGATGATAACCGGACCTCAAATCAATTTTCGAGAACACCTGGGCTCCTTGAAGATGATCAAAGAGGTCATAGATCCTCAACAAGGGATATTGGTTTTTGACTGTAAACTGGTTCAAATTTCGATAATCCACACAAAGACAAATGGTGTCGTCTAATTTCTTTGCAAACAGGATAGACGAACCCCAAGGAGAAGTACTGGGTCAGATGAAACCCTTTGCCTGTAACTCCTCCAACTGCTTCTTGAGCTCCTGAAACTCAGGTGTAGCCATCCTATAAGGAGGAATGGACACCCGTGCCGCTCCTGGAACGAGATCAATTGAGAAGTCTACCTCACGCTCCAGAGGAAAACCTGAAAAGTCCTCTGGAAAGACATCCCTGAAGAGATCCACCACTGGAGGAAAGTCTAACTATGAAGTCCCCTGGTCATCCAGATAAAGACTAGAAATCTGGGCTGTAACTCCTCCTAACCCATGATGCTCTGGTCCAGCTCTACCCGCCTGGACATCCCACTCACCTCTATGAAGGAAAGATCTGCCCTCTGGTGATACAAAACTCACCCTGCGGTGATAACAATCGACAACTGCCTGGAAGGGAACCAACCAGTCCATCCCGAGAATGACG
Source organism: Viscum album (assembly GCA_963277665.1). Lineage (NCBI taxonomy): Eukaryota > Viridiplantae > Streptophyta > Magnoliopsida > Santalales > Viscaceae > Viscum > Viscum album. The sequence goes on along the minus strand of OY728157.1, from coordinate 1,401,132,426 downwards.
TCATAGCCCATCATATCTAGGATATAAAGGTCCCATAAGAAATGACACCCTACAACCTCAATAGGGAACTCTCTGCACTGACATATGCTAGATGTCCTCGTTTCAAACAGAGTGTCAAGAGTCAACAAGTCGGCAGACGAAAAGATACAGAGCCCAAGGCTTGCCACAACAGCAACAGAGATAAAACTATGCGAAGCACCAGTATCAAAAAGGGCTGAATATAAAACTGAGGCTACTAATATCGTACCTCAAACTGTAGAAGGTCCGGTATCCTGCTCCTAATAGGTCTACTCCACGGTGAAGGTCTGGCCTGTACCGCGGCCTTGCGCCCCTGGCTGACCACTCTGAGCTGACCCACTCTGCTGTCACTGGTAACCTGGTGACTGACCACCACGGCCGTGACCTCCACCTCAGCCCGAACGGCCGGAAGAACCCCAGTTCCCAGACTGGTGAGAAACTGGCAAAGCATATCCTGAATGTAGGGTCATAGAAGAAACTCTACCACTAGCTGAAGGTGAGAAGATATGACAGAAGCGCTGAAGATGGCCCATCTTGCCGTAAGATCGACACTCCATCGGGTCTCTCTGGCACCGAGGCCTAGTATTCCCACTCCTACCGCACTAGTAGCATACTACATGGATGCCAGAAGATACATCCCGCCTACCCTGATCTCTTTGAGAAGACTCTCTGTGACACTTCCTACTATCCGTAGGAGGAACACAAACTCTGGATGTCGAACCGCCCTGGCTCACAGCTCCAGATTCCCTCAGGTCGCGCTTAGTGATCAGCGCCTGGTTGATGATAGAGGATATCGAAGTAAACATGAAGATATTCACCTGGGAACGAATCTCCTGCCTAAGACCATCCTCGAACTTCCTAGAAAGGAATAACTCATTACATGCTAGGATCGGCATGAAGCGCTGCAGCTCGGTAAAGCGGGAGGAGTACTCCATAACGGAAAGATAACCCTGCTGCAGACTTATAAAATTTTGGGCTCGATCAGCCCTCAAGGTCTCTGGGTAAAAGTATTCATAGAAGGTGTGGCAAAAATCATCCCAAGACATACTCTGTTGGCGCCCTAACTACGAGATCACCTCCCACCACCTCTTGGTGGTGTCACAGAGCATATAAGTGGCCAGCTTTACCCTTTTCTCTGGGGGTATCTCCAGATGGTCAAAGATCGTCAGCGTGGCCTCTAACCATGACTCTGCAGCCTGGGGTCCTCCATCCCTTGAGAAAGTAGGAGGATGCTGCTGCTGAAAGACCTGCATAAATTCGTCCATCGACGGGGTAAGAGGCGGAGCTTCCTGAAAAGTCTGCATCATCCTCAAGAAGTCCTCCCTGAACTGCGTATCAGTGCCTGCGATGGGTATGACTACTGGTGCCAAGGCTGACACAATAGGAGGATCTGCATGAGGTCCCTGATCGGCCATATCCAGTGTCTGATCACTGTCTAGAAACTGACGTACAACCGGAGGACGTCTCGGAGGCATAGCTCTAAAAAGATCAAAAGCACACCTCAGATCAGTATTATCAAAGACTTAGAAAAAAAAGAGTACAAAATGGGAACAGGAGAAGAAAACATTCAAGTTTACAAAACACGACTACACGGCGTGTATAAAAACTACACGGCATGTTCACTTAAACCAAAGACATGGGCGTGTACTCCTGCCACCTCTGGTCATGTAACACCCCAACTACACGACATGTTGTCCCCACATACGACATGTACTTGAACTATATTCCCTTACTCGAGTCTCTTTACACAGCTAACCCACATGGTCCTATTAACCCTAGACTACATGTTGTGTTCACTAAGGACACGACATGTACTAGACAAGGTTTCGGCAACCCGTGTTGTTAGTTACACGGACGGCTACATGGACGACCCTTACATGGTGTGTTCCGAACAAACACGACATGTATAGGAGAAGATAACACCGACTCGTGTTGTTTGTGACACGACCGGGTACCTGGAACAAGACTACAAGACATGTTCTTTACCAACACGGCGTGTTCTACTCAAGCTCCCCTGACCCGTGTTGTTAGTGACATGGCTGAGTACACGGCTCTATACTACATGGCATGCACCTACCGCACACAGCGTGTTCCTAAAGGCATTTCCTCAAAATCATGTTCCTGCTCACATAGTCAGTGACACGGTCTGAAACTACACGGTGTGTAGTCATAAAGTACATGCCGTGTATTCTGGGTTTTTTCTAGGCAATAGCTCAGAAACTGCACCGAAGCTCAGAAACACAGAAAATAAGGCATGAAGGTGCCAAATTCTGATCTGTGAGGGCCCATACTCCCCACAAACCAAAGCTTGGAATCCGAAATAGTCATATTTAAGGAAAAACATGTCAATGATTCACCAATTTCCGATTCAAGAGGGCCCATAACAACTCTGGAACCAAAATTTGGCGTTCATTTAAGCTAGGTACAATACAAACAGTCCTCTATCAAACAGCAGAGATTCTATCAAAACATCTATCATAACAGCATGCATAATCTACACAAAGTCTATCACAACAACATGCAATCGGTAATGCATCCTAGATGGCATGGAAAGAATGCATGGCAAGTGATTTCTAACAAGTTCCTATATGATGCATGAGATGACATACCCTCATCTCTTCGGGTTGCGATAGAAATAGAACCATAATAGCAACAACAATAACAACACAAGTCATGTGAATCACTCTAAGTGAAATCATATCAACTGTAAAATCTCAAAACCATAAAATTAAAATAAACGAGGTAGTATGGATTTTCCCTGTACACAGGTTAGCTACTCCCGGGCACAAATTATTACCAAGTACCGAATCCGTTCTATCCCTGGATAAAGGCTCCAAACAGTAAATCAAGAGAAAATAATTCCTTTGATACCACTTTGTAACATCCCAGTTCCAGAAGCCACCCAGAGGCGCCCCGTACCTGGTTGGTCACATGGCCTCAAGCACATTTCCCCAAAAGCCAGAGGCTGTCGACTAGTAGTGAGGGCCTTGGGTGTGATAGTGGGAAAACTATTCCCTCATTGGCAGAGTACACAACAGAAGTAAATAAACATGCAAGAGAGGAAGTAGTATATAACCAACAATAATAAACAGCGGAACGACTAAATCAACAAACAACTAGAGCTCATATGTATATATATGAAATGATGCATGATACATATCTAAGAAAGCATCCAAAAAAGTCACAATGATGAAAAATAAAATAGTACCAAAACAAGTACAAAAAAAGTAAACAGATCCTCAGCATCGCAAGCCAAAGCTTGGTCCCATGCTATCCTGCTCCGAAGCAATCAATTACTAGAAGTCTAAGGGCGCTTTCCCTTGTCTATACCTGCAACAACATAGTCTGTTTGGGCCCAAAAACATGACCCAAACAGGGTGTGAGACTAAATACCAGTAAGAAACCACCCGAAGATCTATGCCTAACAGTCAGTGAGTATATGACATGTAATAGTACAAGAAGCAATAAACTGTAGCAACAATAGCATGTGGTAATCAGTAAGCAGTAAATATGATGATATACAACAATGATCAATCCACAGAACAATAAGTAGAGGTAAAGCAACAACTAACAAAAACAGGAAACCCTCTAGGAATTACTCACAGCCATCCCCTCTGGTCCTATCTAAGAAGTACCACAACCCTCTGGGCAGTGCACTTAGCCTAACCCCTCTGGTTTGATCATACAAAATTATAAGACTCTCTGGGGAAGCTCACTCGGTCAATTCCCCTTATATTCTAGGGTATCCAAGGACTCTCTGAGGGAGATCACGCAGTCTAACCCTCATGGCCCCAAGGTCTAGAGACTCTATGAGGAAGATCACTCGATCAATCCTCCTATAGCCTTAGGTATACCACATAATCTCCGAGGAATCTCACTCGGTCAATTCCTCCTCTAGATTGGGAAGGTTTTAAAGACATTAAAACAAGGTAAAGACTCTCTGAGGAAGCTCACTCGGTCTACCCTACTGTAGTCTATAATAACTAAGACTCTTTGGGAAGCTCACTCGGTCTATCCCCTATAGTCTATAATGTCCAAGACTCTATGAGGAAGCTCACTCAGTCTATCACCGTATAGTCTATAATATCTAAGACTCTCTGGGAAGCTCACTCGGTCTATCCCTTATAGTCTATAGCACTGGGTTCTCACGGTCCCGTGCCAGTCAGTGCATATTAATTCTATAAAGCCAGAGTACACCTATAGAGATACTTGGATAACCAAAGTAGACCTATAGATCTACTTGGCTAAACAATCTACAGGGTAACAAGCATGTTAACAACATCATTCCGTCCTACGATCACAAGGCATGGAAACTGGTACAACGACCAAAGGATAAAGAGAACCAATGGTTGAAACAAGAGAAAAGCATGGGAAAAACATCCAAGCATGAAAATTATCCACAACCATGATCAATTTACATCTATACAAGCATGCAAGCAATGTAGGAATAACCACAAGGGCAAAAAGGTAAACACGCGATACCCCGTCCATGGGTATTGGTGGAATTTTCACATAAAACTCAAAGACATCTAAAGGTAAGGCACAAACCACCTACCTCGATCCTAGGAGATCGATATAATTGAACCACGAGGCTTGATTCTCCTCAAAACGACATAGATCTACGAAAACGCACAAAAAGTTCAACCCACTATAAATTAATAAAGAGGAGGAATTGGAAATCAAGGCTCAAGGAGAAGGAATAACTCACCGCTGCAGTTCCAACGCAATCGACGGCGGTCGATTCGGAGAACAGACGGAGGCTGGGGGGCTCAGAGAAGATCTGCGGCCGTACGGGGTCTCTCTCGGTCAAAGGCGCTAGAGAAGAAGACAGTTCTGTCTCTTAGGCGTGACCCCAGTCCATTTAATGAAAAAAAAGAAAATACACGGCGTGTACTTCTTGAGTACACGGTGTGCATTATACTTTTACATACTCCACTTTAAGCAGCCTCCACTTCACCCCTACACACCGTGTGTGTGGCCCGGACATGGCCAGCATATGGCCTGGCGTGGCAAGGGAGTACATGGAGTGTACTCATAAAGTACACGGTGTGTACTTCAAAAATTTCCAGAAACTATTCTTTTCTCAAAAACTCTAGGAAAAAGAAAGTCATACCTGAAAACGAAGATCTGGGTTCTTACATTATGAAATATAGTAGATTTATCTTCATAACAGTGTTTTATTTTTAATTTTTTATTCAAAAAATAAGTGTATTAATTAATTACACAAAACTAATGTTGAAATTATTTTATTAATAGAAATATCAAATTAATGTTATTGATAATATTAAAATAAATTTAATTTGGAATAATTAATATATCTAATGACTTTTATAGATTACCATGACCCCATAGGGATATAATAAAATATTTTTTTCTAGTATAACATCTTATCTTGATATTTTTAAAATTCCCAGAATTGAATATTGTCAAAATTGACACTATTGTTATTTTGTCAAAATAATGTTTTACTAAATTACTTAAAAATCATAAGACATTTTTAAAAATATATAATAAACAAGATATGGTCTAAAATGTTCTAAATTATTTATTTAGTATTTAATTGACATCAAATAAGTAAATATTTCACCCTTTTAATATTGAAATATTTGTTACCCTAGTTAAAATGAAATAGAATAACTTAGCAATAAATTAAAATCACAAGGTTTAAATGGACAAAAAACATGTCTAAAATTTATTGGTTGATGATATTACAACATTATATCATATAATCTTAGAAATTAGGAAATTTTTGAGGTTTTTAGATGTGGTTTTATTTTATTATAAATTAATACTTTTGGAGATTCCAAAAGTGTCCCTCACCTCAATTATAAAAGGGCACCTCCTCCCCCACCTCTTTACTTCACTTTGAGCCTTAAATATCATCCATACCCTATCAATTTATCTTATTAAATTCCCTAGTTACATTCTATAGGTTTTATTATTCTCAAAATACCAACTCTAATTCATTTAAGAGGAGATTTAGAGAGAGCACGTCAAAGAAGAGGTAATCTCCTCTACCGATTATTTCAAATTATTTCTTCTTCTACTTACTATTAATGATATGTTTCCATTATAAAGTAATAAATCATATATAAATTATATTATGAGATTTTATTATGGTTATGGAACAACCATATTCCACCTTTTATCCATCTTATGAAAAATGAAATCACCACACGTGCATACGTACGACTTACCGACTCCACACTGTGGTGTAATCTGTTTTTCACCACCATCTTAATTGGATGGATATAATGATAGAAATAATATATATATATTATTATTATAACATTATATGGATTCTTGAACAAAATATATACCATCTACTTCCATACCATTTCACAATTATGGGAATGATATCGTCGCTCGTGAGTACATACGACCTACCGCCTCCACGATGCGATGTGATTCATTCAACATGGTATCCATTAAAACATGATTATATAAATGCATTGAAAGAAAAAATATGATATATATTATACTAAAATAATTATAGAAATCATATAACTATAATATAATAATAGTAATAAGAACTAATCTTATGAAACATGCGTAAGAAAATTAAGCAGTTAATACCCGATGGATGAGTAATAATGTTATTAACAAATATATGATAATATAATCATATGTGATATCATAAAAATGACTATGATTATGGAATAAATCAATTAAATTATTTAAATCATTATAAATTATATTTATATACATAAAAAGGATATCAAACCTAAGGTAAGAGATTATTTTGTCCCACTTTTATTTCTGTGGGACATATGCCTTATACAACACATATTTCTTTTGTGTGATATTTATGCTGCTCATGAATAATTTTATGATTATTATTATGAAGGTTATAATATTTACATTATCATATAACTTTATTTATTTTATTATTCATATTATTCTACTGATTATAAATTTTTAAGGGATAATTTTGCAATCTCATTATTATCTAAGATTGTTTTTATGTAAGTATTTACTAGGGTTTATTTATAATCTGCATCCATGTTTTATAAAAATGATTTCATAAAATGTTTTTCTATTTTACCATGTATGTTTAAAGTCATTTTACCCATTGGTAAATTTTTATTAAATGGTATAAAATGAATCTTTTTTCTTTTTCGATACGAGGCACTTTGACTTTTCTGGTAAAAGTATGAGAAGAATGTTTTTTAACTTATACAACATAAATGGATTTTTACACTTTCATAAATCCTTATTTCCATGAATATTATCTTAAAATTTTTCAATTTTATTTTCAAAGAAATTATTTTATTTAAAATTGCATGATGTTTTAATAAAAGAAAATGTTTTTGAAGAAGAAAGGATATTTTCCTCAAGAATTAATTTCGAGTCTTTTATCAAAATTATTTTCCATCTAAGATGAAATTATTTAATAAGGATATGTTTCAAGTATAATATCCCTATTATTATTATGTTTTATTATGTTTATGATGTAATTATATTTATGAAATCCATTTGTTTTACATGGATTATGTTATGATGGAATGATGTTTAAGATACCCATTTTATTCCTTGGGTTATGTTATGATGAATGATTTATGTTTTTGTGGAACACATATTTATGGTTTTCATTATGTGATGGGTGGGACCTATATCTCCCTCCAATACATTGGGTAAATATTTATATCTCATGAGATAGACATGACTAAAATGATAAGTAAATCTGATTTAGTAATAAAGGTCTGGAACGAAAAGTAAATATAGTTCAGTAATACAGGGCTAAAAAGACAAGTAAATACTATTTAGTAATACTGGGTTTGAATGACAAGTAAAACCAGTTCATTAATGGATTTTTTCCACTCTGATGGTTTTGGAAATGATCTTTGGATAATATGGAAATTATTTTTTATGATAACGTGTTTTCCACAATTCCATGTTTTATGCCAATGCTATTTCCTCATGGTTCATGATTACTTTAATATTTATACATTATGAATTCCCAAGGTTTATTTCATGAATCTATATTTTAATATTTGTTAAATTTGGTATGGTTTTAAAAATTTATGTTCATGTTTTTATATTATTAAGTTTATGTTTTATAGGATATTTTCTATGCTTTCCCTTACTGAGAATTTGAGCACACCCTTTTCATATGTTTTCTTTTCCCTAGGATATAAGGAAAGGTTTTAGGTAGGAAAAATAAAGGATAATATCTTAATGGGATATGTTGAATATATTTCACCAAGTTATCATAATGTGTTCCCAGTTTCCAAAGACAGTAAACTAATACGGTATTTGGGTGTCTGTTTGTGTAATATATAAAGTATTCTGCAAAAGTAATGTACTATCCATGTACATAAATATTGAGTATTTACAACTATTTATTTATATATGGAATCAAATAACTCTTTAAATGATACCCCAAGTGATGTAAATAAGTTTCATAGTGTAGGTGGAGCTGATGGTGGTGGCGATGATGACGTTGATGATGTTGTTGATGATGTTGTTACTCTAGATGATTCAGTTGCTACTCTTGATGATATTGTTGGTGATGAGGATGTTGATGATGGTGATGATGATGTTTATGATGGTGATTTTGATATTTCTGATGGTGATGAGGATGAGGATTTTGGTGATGGGGTAGATACTGATCCCCTCTATTTTTTAATTAGCAGAAAGGAGACTTGTGGAAGTTTTTTAATGAATTGAATTGATTACTTGTATGTATGTATATGTATGTTTTAGTATATTATATTATTTGAAAATTATTAAAATAAGTTTCTTTGAATGATAAATATACAATATTTTTACTACATTTAATTTATACTATGTGTTTTATTTGATTTACAGTTCAGGAGCTGGTGGAAGAGGTGTTTCTGCTACTAGTGGCCAATGCAGGTAGCTACATTTACCCATGGTTTTTTAAACTTTGGGTATAGGATATCTTCTGAGATAATATTTACCCATGTTTTTTTCAAACCATTGGTATGATATAATCTCTAGGACCTATACACATGCCTTTATTAGCCACTGTTCCTAAAATTGTGGGTATAGCCTATACCCCTGGTTTTAGGGAATATACCCATAGAATGAAATCATGGGTATAGAAATGTTTTCTAGTAGTGTGTCTCTCATAGTTTTTATAAAACTATCATTTATACTTCTATGTATATTGTGAACTAATCACATCACTTTTAAGGGATGGTAGTCCACACTTCCAAAAATGATGTTATCATATTTACATAAAATAGAAAGCATAGGGGTATGTGTTATATAAAAATTTAAAAAACATAAATACATTATAAATATTATATATATATTATATATAAATAGTTTTTCCATCATAATTCCCAACAATTAGATGTGGTAAAAGAAAAATGAACAACATCCTTTCATGAGGTGGTAGTTCATCGTACACATAAATGATAGGTTCGTCACCAATTAGATGGAAGTGTGTGTAAGTGCAGATAAAAAACATAGAATAAAAACATATAATTATATTTAGGATACCGAGGTTATTATATAATCATGTAATAAGAATATTTTAGGGGGTGGATAATGAAAATAAAACTAAATATCTTGAGAAAGGATGTTACCTCTTATTCATGTAACTCCTTTTGTTTGAACCAAAGGGATTCATTGGTTTTATTTATAACAAAGTGGGGATTATAGGATAATGTTAGGGTTTTTGAATATATATTTGGTTATATCTTGGTCTAGACAAAGTTTCTTGAGAGGTGTGAGTAAGAGGTAGGGGTGAGTGCCATTTTATAATGGAGGAGGAGTGACATTCATGTGATTTTTTTGAAAGGGAATTCCACCCATGTTTTTCCTATGACAAGTGGCTCCAATAATAGACCCAATTCTAGAAAATGGAGGATTTGGTAGAAATGCGGAAAATCAATGGATTTTGGATAATTTTATAGGTCATTTTGGCTTTTAAGTTTAAGGTTTAGACCCTTGTTAAGATAACTTTTCTATTAATGGTTGTAAATAATTTTAATCACTTTAACTAATATTTTTAGTCAAAAACTAAGTTTAAATTATTATATATTACAAATTATTTTGATTCATAATATTAAATACAGTTTTACAAATTCTAATCACAATAGCGGTATAAATTAATTTAAATTTAATCCTGCATATGAGATGATAATGAGATTTTTTAAAGTAAAAATGTTCAAAAGTTTTCTATGTTTTTATATTCAATTTCAAAGTGAAATTGATTCCAATGAGCTAAATTGGATTAATTTATATAAAACTTTTATAATTAAACTTTAAAACCAATCAAAAATATAATCTAACCTTAAAAATATATTATAAGAAAAAATAGTTTTGAATTAAAAAATTAAGTTTTTTTAATATTAAATTTATAAAAGTTCCAAAAAATGGATTTAAAATAGGTTCTCTATTACAAGGCGATAAAAATGCATTTTTATAAAAATACCATTTTTAAGCATAAAAGAGGATTTATTCTTATCTTAGCCTATAAAATCTATTGGATTAATATCAAAAATATTTTATTGAATATATAAAATATATATTTTATTAATATAATTCACTAATTTTAATTAATTTAATTTATTATGATAAAACACCTTTGTGAGCATAAAAGCATTTCCTTTATATTCAGTTGGTTCTTATATCCATTTCTAATAAATTTATTACCAATGAATTCATTTTATATTTATGTAAATAATGTATTTTAATAATTTATTTAATCATATTCATAACCTCTAATTTAACAGATAGGTTATATCTTATTATATTAAATAATATTAATAGTATTTGGTAAAACTCGATCTTGTGTATAACATAAACTATAAAAGAAAGTCATTATTGCATGTAACGTAAGCTAACTCAATATCACGTGCATTTCAAGATATATCATAGATTGAATTTATTTAAAATGTTAAATATATTGTAAAGTCCTGGGATATTATATTCCCTTATGTGCTTGGTTTAGAGTGTCATACACACTGTCAAATATAATGTTCTTACTTTAAAATTTCGGGGTGTTACATTCTCCCCACCTTAAATAAATTGCATCCTCACAATTTAAACTTGATATTGGTAATAGATTGTTTGATATTTCCTATGTTTAAATCCCACATCATGAGAATAGTTCTTAAAAAATTCTCTAGAAAATATAGAATGTAAATTACAAAGGTCATGTGGACTAACATATAATGAGGTCTCTAAGTAGGACAACATTACTGGAAAGTAGAGATACATAAATGAATAAAAAGTGTAAATATTTATATAACGTGGTTGAGTTCATCAATAAAAAATAAGTGAACGATCAATCAAAAGTTTAGGGTCTCAAATCCATAAATCTGCGATGATTTAAAATACCATCGGTTCAAAAAAAAATTAAGGTATTAGGAAAACATTTTTTGTTTTAAGATACTCTTCCTAATATTGAGGAATTATTTTACTATCTAAGTATATATGGAAATATAATTACTTGATAGATTTCTATTTTAAAATTTTTATCTAGTGTTTATGCTTTGATCAATTCCCAATTCATTCATTACTTCAAGAAATGGACATCTAAAAATTAACTTTGATGTCTAAAGAACTAAAATTAACTTTTAACAGATCATAAGGCCTATAAAGAGTGACAAGACTAACTATTTGTCTCTAACTATTATAAAAATACAAAAATGGTTAATAAATTAATCTCTAAACCTATAAATTGATACTACTAGTTCATCATTAATATTTATTCATTAAATTTTTCAACTAGAAACAATGACATATTTACAAGGACATTTTATAGGTCAATGGTTGGATTTAAACCCTTATCTTCCTCCAGTCATGGGTTCAAGTCTCAAGGCCTTTTAGTATTTGATGGGTTGTCACCCAACATACAGGTTTTCATTTTCTAAAACAAAATTAATATAATTCATAATATGTTTCCAAAATTTATAATGGACAACCTTGAAATTTAATCATTGAACAGACTTTTGACTAAGGTTTTAAATACAAACCCAATACATAAATACTTCATCCATTTATTTTCACATAGGTACTTCCTTGGTATAATGTTTAACCAAGGTCATTAATTGTCATTATTTATTAAAATAATTCACAATGGTTTGTAAAAAAATTGAATTATCCTAATCATATCTTCTGAGAGTGTCAAACCAGGTGCACAATAAGACATGTTGACATGTACGAGGTTACGCTTGTGTCTAGTCTGATGCACCTTGTTGGAGTTGTTACCCCTGGGTACATCTATGCAAGAACCATGTCCACTTGTAGTATCTAGACAAATATTATTGCCAGAAAAACCAACATAATCTCTACCTTACCAAAATTATAGGACGATCTTCTATACTTATCCTAAAATTATACCTTAGGGGCATGTTCTCTAATCTATGTTTTCCTAAATCTAGTTCCCAAGGTTGCTACTAAACTTCCTTTGATACCAACTATAGCGAACAGACCCCAGTAAGCCTGAAGTAGGTGTCTACTACCATTACATTAGAATTATTACAAGGAATAAAATCCTGAGGGACCAAAGAGTTTAGTAATATTAGTAAACCAGATATATACATGAGTATTGTATTACCAATGAATACACTAATTATAACATAATTTTTTTCTTTCTTTTATAATAAATTTATTCCATATACGATATCCTTTCATATATTTCTTAGTAAAATTCTTGGATTCATAGGGAAAGGAAATAAAATAAGTGTGAGATCAAATTATCATTAATGGTAAAGTACAGTAGAAGAAATGATAAATTAATGAGAATAGTCAATATGGAAAGGTAATAACTGAAGACACAATCCATGTAATCAAAAAACCGAGATGGAAGTTTTTAAAAATATATCAAGGTAAACAATTGAAAACATATTCAATTATAAATAACTAGATAATTCATAATCAATATGGAAAGGTGAGAAACTGAAAACACATTCCATTTAATCAACTAATAATGAAATGCATCCATAGGTATATCGATGCAAAATATCATAGATAAATAATAAATAAATCAAAATGAAGGCAATGCTTAAATATTGGAAATCATGTACAAGGCACAAGAAAACCTATATCATCAATAACTTTCATAATATTATTTAAAACTACTGGTAGAAACCTACTTAATTTTCATAACTAATTTTTCTTATTAGAACCAGTTGATGCATCGAGGGGCTATATAAAGTTTAGATCCCATTTTTTGTTGTCTGTCCAAAGTATTCCTCATATCCTATAATAGATTTAAGTTATACACAATATATATATTTATCAATAATTACTCAGTGGAGGATTACTAACAAAAATGGTTGTTGTTGTTGATAAATAGAGATACCATTGAAATATCATTAAAAATTTCTTTAAGAAAATAATATTTAAGAATTCCAAAGTCTTCCATACCACTTTGAAACATTTGAATCATAATTCCCCATGAATTAAATAAAACTTAGAATATAATGAGAATAAAAAGATTCATGATATAACATGTCAAAGTAAGAACCATATATAAAAATGATATAAGGTTTAGGAAATAAACATATCTGTGATAAATGATATGGATAATTAGGGGAAATTCAATGTCAAATGATCATAGGAAATTAAATATTTCAAAGGGGACTAACAAAGGGATAAAGGAAGTGAATGCCAATAATATTCTTGGCCAAATCAATCATAAACCATCTAGAGGAATAATAAGGATGGTATTAACACAAAATATACCAAGTGTATTAAAATAAATGGTTATTGTAATTTATGAAATAAATGAAGAACCTTAAAAAATTCTTGAGGAAAATATCATTTTATTCTGAAAAACCTTTTGAAAAAAAATTCTTTGAAAATAAATTTTTTTAAAATCTATTTTAAAAGTAACCTTTTAAATTTTCAAAGGAATATTTGAATATATGAAAGTGGGTAAATCTGTACTTGTCGTACAAGGTAATAAGAACATTCCTTTTCACAGTAAAAAGTTTTAAAAAGTGCATTATTTAGAAAGAGACAAGAAGATTACTTTTAAAAAAATTATAAAAGTCAAAATGGGTAAAAATTTATTTAATAAATAATTTTTAATGGTTAAAATCATCTTTGAATTTTTTTAGAAAACATTATTTTTAGAAGAAAACAACTTCGTTGACTAAAGAGAGAAATTAAGTCGAGTTTTCCTAAAAACATTTTCTAAAACATTTTGAGTAATAAAGAGTGGAAAAATTTCCATGTTAATTTAAAAATTTCATGAATAACCAGAGGATAATAAAATTAATGGGTTTACTAAATAATGATCCAATAATTTCCTCTTATTTAAATTCAAGTATAAACAACCCCGAACAAAATGAGATTGTGAAGTAAACCCTTGAAAAGACCATAATGTTGATATGAGAATCAATAAACAAATAGATTATGTATGTCAAATTTAAATCAAAATAAAATAAGTGTAAATAGGACAATATATAGTAAATATTTATTACACACATAATCTTAGAATATTAATGATGATGAGGAAGTAATATAACCCAATGAAAAGAAATCAAGTTATGGAATTCTTTACCACTTGGTAAATTTTAACTCAAATCCCCTTAGAAGAAATAATTCAAATTGAAACTCAAGGTAACATGAATATAAAAAATCATTATATAATATATCAAAATTGTTAGTAGATACACCACACAAAATAAGTAAGTGGTGAATATGAAATTTATCTCACTGATGTAAAAAAGTGAGATGAAAATCCCTTACTATGTATTTACTTTCAGGTAAACGTCCTTTAAATTTCCATATAATGGTTTTAAACATGTTAATAAATTATTCCAGAACCATATTAATATTTATTATATCATATATTATCTTTTTATAATATATTATTACTCATTTATTAGTAATCTTTCACTATTTTTACTATTTCAACTGTTAATTGCCTAGTTTTTCGAGTATGTTTTGTCTTGTTACTTATTGTTATTATTATATAGATCATGATTTCATAATATCAATAATTTAAACCATTATGTAATTATAATATATATTCAGTATATATATAGTTTTAATAATCCATAATATTTGAAGTTTGGAAATGAAATGCACTGTTCACGGAGATGGTAGGTCGTATGTACGCATGAATGCTACTTTCATTTCTTTGTTATATTAAAAGAATGAAAAGTAAATTATATATATGTATATTATAATTATATTATCATATATATATATATTTCATATATATATCATAGGTTTAATAAAACCATCTTTTATACGTTCCATGTATAGTGTGAACGAATCACATTGCTTTGAGGGGCGGTAGTCCACACTTCCACAAATGATGTTATCGTATTTACACAAAATGAAAAGAATAAGGGTGTGTGTTATATAAAAGTTACATAAGAATAAATACATTATAAATATCATATATATCATATATATCATATATAAACATTTATTCCATCATAATTCCCAACCATGATAGGTGGTAATGGAAAAACTAACGACATCATTTTGTGAGGTGATTGTTCACCGTACAGGTCCTTCATCCACTGGATGGAAGTGTGTGTATGTATATTTATAACTCTTAGAATAAAAAAATATGTGTATGTTTAATATAGTTATATTATTATATAATCATATAATAATAAGAGTTTAGGGGTGTAGAATGAAAATAAAACTAAATAACTTGAGGAAGGATGTTACCACTTATTCGGGTACCTCCTTTTGGTTTGTACCAAAGGGATTCATTGGCTTGATTTCTTTCCAAGGGAGGATTAAAGGGTGATGAGAGGGATTTTTATAAGATATTTTTATAGATATTTTTCAATCCAAATTGTGTTGATATGTTTAGGAAAGATGGATGGGTGAGTTCCTTTTTACAGTGGAGGAGGAGTGACATTATTGTAAATTTTTAGAAAGGGAATTCCACCCATGATTTTACTATGAAAAGTGGCTCAAATAATGGACCCAATTATAGAAAATGAAATATAGGATAGAAATATGGATATACAATAGATTTTTGAAAATTTTATAGGTTGTTTTGGCTCTTATGTTTAAGGTTTATTCCCTTGTTAAGCTAATTTTTCTCTTAATCATTGTAATTAATTTTATTCACTTTCACCAATATTTTTTGTCAAAAACTAAGTTAAACTTATTAGATATTATAAATTATTCTGATTCCAAATATGGAATATTTTTTTTAAATTTCCAATCACATAAGTATCATAAATTAATTTAAATTTAATCCTACAGATGGGACAATAATGCGGGATTTTAAAGTAAAAATGTTCAAACTTTTGTTTTGTTTTTATATTCTATTTCAAAGTGAAATTGATTCCAATTAACTAAATTGGATTAATTTATAAAAAAATTATATTATTAAACTGTACAACCAATATAAAATATAATTTAACCTTATAAATAAATTTGATGAAAAAGCAGTTTTGAATTAAAATTCAGTATTTTTCACTATTCATCAAAAAATAGAACTTCATAGAAAAATACAAAAAATTCATGCTAATATAATTTTGATGTTTATATTTAAATAATTAATTTTATTTTTTCATATTAAATTTATAAAATTTCCAAAAAAATTATTTAAAATAGGTTCATCATTAAAAGGCGTAAGATTGCCTTTTTAGAAAAATATCATTTTTAAGCGTAAAATATGATTTATTCTTATCTTATACCTATAAAATATATTAGATTAATATAAAAAATATTTTATTGAATATATAACATATATATTTCATTAATATCATTCAAAAATTATAATTAATTTAATTTATTAGGATAAAACACTTTTGTGAGCATAAAAACATTTCTTTTTATATTCAATTGGTTATTATATTAATTTACAATAAATTGATTAACAATGAATTAATTTAATATTTGTTTAAACCATATATTTACATAATTTATTTAATCCTATTCATAACCATTAATTTAACAGCTAGGCTATATCTTAATATGTTAAATAATATTAGTAGTATTTGGAAAAACTTGGTCTTGCATATAACGCAACCTACCAAAGAAAGTATTTGTTGGGTGTAATAAAAGATAACTCAGCATCGAATGAATTTAAAGCTATATCATAGATTTAATTTATTTAAGATAGTAAATATATTTTAATGTCTTGGGATATTCTATTCCTTTATGTGCTTGGTGTAGCGTGTCATACATGATATCAAATATAATGTTCTTACTTTAGTATTTTGGGGTGTTACAAACTCATATAGTTTCATCTATATAGTCACCTAATAACTGTTGTTATTGGAAAACTAAACAATCATTAAGTGATTCTCCCAAGTTCCAACAAAATTTAGAATGCATGCTCTCAATATGTCCTCTAACACCTGGATAGTATATTCTGATTTCCCATCTGTTTGGGGGTGAAAAGCTATACTAAAAAAAACTAAGTACCAAGTGACTTCTGTATCCTATTTTAGATTTGTGATATAAAACTAGGGTCACTATATGAAACAATTCTTTAGGGAACCCCATGAAAATGAATAATCTCCTTAACATACAAATTTCCCAACTTATCAAAAGTAAAATTCTCATGTTTGGAAAGAAATGAGTTACTTTTTTCAACTGATCTACAATCACCCATATCACGTCACTCTTTTGAGGAGTCCTTGTTAAGACCATAATGAAATCCATCATAAAATCATCCCATTTTTATTATAGAATGGGTAAAGGTTATAGCAGTGCAATGGGATATTGATGCTCAAACTTCACCTATTGACAGGTGTAGCATCGTGTAACAAAACCTACAATCTCATTCTTCATTCCTAGCCACTAATGATTTCTATGAAGGTTACAATACATTTTAGTCAAACTAGGTTGCACCACCCACTTAGAGGCATGAAACTCATGCATTTTCTCCTCCCTCATACATGTAGTCACAATAACATGACTACAAAAATGTATGATCTCATAATATTTTAAAAAGTTGTTATTTAATTTCTTCTCTTTCCACCCAAAAAATATAAGCTTCATTGGACCCGTTTGGAGAGAGATACATCTGATTTTCTTTGGATATTTAATCTTCCCATTCTGATTGTTCGTATTCTAATACAGCGAGTTCCAACACATTTATGGCTTTGATAATGAAAGAATCAGACATGGAAATATTAATGAAACTTGTTTCTTCATATGTCTTATTACTCCATGTAAAATATCATCTCATTTGGTTGGTCCATTTATGTGATATGGGCCCCACAATAATTTTTTTTGGTTTTGTGCATAGTTTTCTAGGTCTGACTTGTGAGTTGGATTTGAGCTTCAAAATCATGGATTGAGATTTGAGTCTAGAAATCTAAAATAAATCCCATAAACCATATGAACCTATAAAAGAATAATTTTTTAATTTTTATCCATTTATAAAATATTATGGATGAAGAATTGAAATAAATTAAACTGTTAAATAAACAATATGCCATTTTTTCAATTAAGCTCAAAAAATGTTTCAAAAAATATAAATTGTGACAATTTCCCTCGAAATAACACATTGGTGGGATTAAAAACATATAAATTCAGAATAAAATAATTGAAAATATTTTTTCTATCAATTCCCCCACACTTAAAAATTGCACTCTTGAGAAATCATCTTATACCAAGGTCAAAAAAAACTTCCCAAAGCATAAATGACAACACAACTCAATTATCATATCAAAGAAAATATCATGCCTCCTATATGGATAAAAATTCCGAAATACTCTAAAATAATATGAATCCACTCAATATCATGTTAATCCTCACATGAATTTCATACCTACCTCCCTATAAAAACATTTCTCTCTTCACTCAAGGATATTTTATGTGGAATTTTTTCTCATTCTCAAGAACATGTGTGATATCCATAGGCTTGCTATCCTCCTAGTATATCCACTTCACAAAGTCAAAACTGTGTCAATCATGAGTTAATTTTCAAGGTTTGTTCTGAGGCTGAGGTTTAGAAGGGTTTAAATGTAAAAACATCTGAGGCATAATGAGGATGGTTAAGCTCTAAGTGAATTAAATGCATAAAAACAGTTTTTCTCAAGAATGGTGTGCTCCTTAATGATCTAGAAAATGATTCACCTCCAAAAACATATTTATTTGGGAAGTTAACACTTGTAATTTAATCATCAATTAATTTCTTCCCTATTTTACCCATTTTTAGCATTGTTTCAGCTTGAATTTAGATATGTATTACTCTTTAGAATCATGTTTTTTAGGAAAAGAGAGGTAGCTTTTGATCTTAAAAAATTAGTGAACACCCAGCCCAAATGTGTAATGTTATTTTAGTTCACCCATAAATATTTTCATAATGACATTTATTTCACCCAATTAGAAATAAATATGTCAACACATTCAATTTAGCTCAAAAAGATTCTTCAAGATAGAAAAATACAACACATCTTCTCCCTCCCCAACACTTGAGTTCAACAATAATCATGCATTAAACTTCTAGAGAAGGTTAGAAAGGGATAAATAGCTTGTAATTTGGCTTCCTAACAAGGGATTTAATGGATACTAGGGGATTAAAGATGTTAAGATTAAAATTTAGGAAAAAATTAGAATTGAATGCAAAAGGGATTTCAAAGTGGTGCATCAATCAAATTTGATACATTTCATGAACTCTAACATCTTTGAAAAAGAGAAAAAGAAAGAAAGTTATGGATAAAAAAAATGTATCAAGAATATCAAGAAAAAGATAAATGTAAGAAGATGTCAAAAAGGTTTAAAAACCTCTCAAGTTGGGAAAGATTTTAAATTTGGATAGTACTAGTGCACATGAGTTTCACAATCAATCAAATTTCATCAAATGAAAAGATAGGAAATCAAAAACAAAATCCATTCAACAATAATTTAAATCCTCAAATTTTCAAATCAAGAAATGTTCCAAAAATACCAAGATGGTTTTAATTTTAAAAAGTATTCAATTTATCTCATGAATCTTAAAAACACACAAAAAATGAAAAGGTAAAACATGAAAAATTCAGAAAAAGACACGAAAAATAAAATGTAAGTACACAAAAAATTCCTAAAACAGGTTGAAATTCCTCCCCCACACTTATTCCATTTACTACCCCCATTTTATCTTAAATAAGATCAAGAGACATTTTCACACATAATTTATATTGGGTAGCAAACAAAATAAAGAAAAGACACAACCTGATTTATTTTTTAGTGGTAGCCTTAAGTTAAGCTCCTAGATGCTACCACATTAAAACTACAAGAAAGAAATGAAAATACATAAGAAAAAAATAAATAAAAATAAATAAAAATGAGATAAACAAAAGATAATGCTTAGTTTGACCCCCCAAATGGGTGCTTGTTTTTTTACTGCCCTTAGTCAGGGCTAGAATGAAAAATAAATCTAGTTCAGTAATACATGGATGGAACGACAAGTAAATCATGTTCAGTAATATTGGGCTGGAATAACAAGTAAACCTAGTTCAGTAATGGACTTATTTCCACTATGATGGTCTTTTTAATGAGATTTAGATAATATGGAAATGATTTTATATTCTTATGTGTTTTCCACAATTCCATGTTTTATGCCAATACTATTTAATCATAGTTCATGATTCCTTTAAGATTTATACGTTATGAATTTCTAAGGTTTATTTCATGAATCAATATTTTATTATATGTTAAATGTGGTAAGGTTTTAAAATTTTATGTTCATGTTTTCACATTATTATGTTTATGTTTCATATGATATTTTCTATGCTTTCCTTTACTGAGCATTTAAGTGAACCCTTTTCATATGTTTTCTTTTCCCCATGATATAAGGAAATGTTTTAGTTAGTAAAAATAAAGTATAAGATATTTATGGGATATTTTGAAGATCTTTCAACAAGTTGTCATAATGTGTTCCCAATTTACAAAGACACTAAACTAATACGGTATTTGAGTGTCTGTTTGTGTCATGTATTAAGTATTCCTCAAAAGTAATGTAATTTCCATGTACATAAATATTGGTTCTTTACAACTATTGATTTATATATGGAATCAAATAACTATTTAAATGATACCCCAAGTGATGTAAAAAAGGTTTATAGTGTCAGTGGAGATGATGGTAGTGGCAATGATGATGTTGATGATGCTGTTGATGATGTTGTTACTAGAGATGATGCAGTTGCTACTCGGGATGATGTTTTTGGTGATGATGATGTTGATGATGGTGATGAGGATGTTGATGATGGTGATGTTGATGCTTCTGATGGTGATTAGGATTAAAATTTTGGGGATGGGGGAGATATCGATCCCCTCTATTTTTGAATGAGTAGAAAGGAGACTTGTGGAATTTATTTAATGACTTGAATTGATTACTTGTATGGATGTATATGTATGTTTTAATATATTATATGATTTTAAAATTATTAAAATCAGTTGTTTTAATGCTAAATATACAATATTTTTAGTACATTTAATTTATACTATGTGTTTTATTTGATTTACAAGTTCAGGAGCTGGTGGAAGAGGTGTTTCTACTACTAGTGGAAAATGTAGGTAGCTAAATTTACCCATGGTTTTCCAAACCTTGGTTATAGGTTCTCTTATGGGGTAACATTTAACCATGTTTTTTTAAAACCATGGGTATGATATAATCTCTAGGACCTATACTCACGCCTTCATCAGCCACAGTTCCTAAAACCATGGGTATAGCCTATACCCATGGTTTTAGGGGCTATAAACATAGTTTGAAATCATGGGTATAAAAAGGTTTTCTAGTAGTGTGTCTCATAGTTTTTATAAAACTATCCTTTATACTTCTATGTATAGTGTTAACAAATCACATCACTTTGAGGGGGTGGTAGTCCACACTTACACAAACGATGTTATCATATTCACACAAAATGGAAAGCATATGGTATGTGTTATATAAATTTTTTAAAAAAAGAATAAATAAATTATAAATATCATACATATATATCATATATAAATATTTTTCCTTCATAATTCCCAACCATTATAGGTGGTAAAAATAAAAATGAACGACATCGTTTCATGAGGCGATAGTTCATCATACACATAAACAGTAGGTTCGTCACCCATTAGATGGAAGTGTGTGTAAGTGAAGATCAAAAAAATATAATAGAAACATATATGTATATTTAGGATACTGATTATATTATATAATCATGGAATAATAATATTTTATGGGGTGGAGAATGAAAATAAAACTAGAGAGCTTGAGAAAGGATGTTGCCTCTTATTCAGGAAACTCCTTTTGTTTTCCACCAAAGGGATTCATTGGTTTTATTTATAACAAAGAGGGGATTATATGATAAGGGTAGGTTTTTTGAAGAGATATTTGGTTAGATATTGTTTGATCAAAAGTTTCTTGAGAGTTGTGAGTAAGAGGTAGGGGTGAGTGCTTTTTTATAGTGGAGGAGGAGTGACATTCTTGTAATTTTTTTGAAAGGGAATTCCACCCATGTTTTTCCAATGAAAAGTGGCTCCAATAATGGACCCAATTAGAGAAAATGGAGGATATGGTAAAACTGTGGAAAATAAATGGATTTTGTACAAGTTTCTAGGTTGTTTTGACTCTTAAGTTTAAGGTTTATTCCCTTGTTAAGCTAATTTTTTTATTAATGGTTATAATTAATTTTAATCACTTTCACTAATATTTTTGGTCAAAAAATAAGTTTAAATTACTATATATTATAAATTACTTTGATTCATATTATTAAATCCATTTTACAAATTCTAATCACAATATTGGTATAAATTAATTTAAATTTAATCCCATGGATGAGATGATAATGAGATTTTTTAAAGTAAAAATGTTCAAAAGTTTGCTAAGTTTTTATATTCAATTTCAAAGTGAAATTGATTCCAATGAACTAAATTATATTAATTGATATAAAATTTTTCTAATTAAACTTTTAAACCAATAAAAAATATAATTTAACCTTATAAATATATTAAACAAAAAAATAGTTTTGAATTAAAATTCAGTAATTTCACTATTCGTCAAAAAATTAAACTTCACAGAAAAATCCCAAAAATTCACTCTAACATAATTTTTTTGTTTCAATTTCAAAAATTATTATTTTTTCATATTAAAATTTTAAAATTTCAAAAAACTTTGATTTAAAATAGGTTCCCTATTAAAAGTCGGTAAAAATGCTTTTTTAGAAAAATACCATTTTAAGCGTAAAACAAGATTTATTGTTATCTTAGCCTATCAAATCTATTGGATTAATATAAAAATTATTTTATTGAGTATATAAAATATATATTTTATTAATATCATTCACTAATTTTAATTAATTTAATTAATTAGGATAAAATACCTTTGTGATCATAAAATCATTTCCTTTATATTCAGTTGGTTCTTATATCCATTTATAATAAATTGATTTCCAATGAATTCATTTTATATTTGTGTAAATCATGTATTTTAATAATTAATTTAATCATATTCATAAAATATAATTTAACGGCTAGGTTATATCTTATTATATTAAATAATATTAGTAGTATTTGGTAAAACTCGGTCTTGTGTGTAACAAAAGCTATCAAAGAAAGTCATTATTGCGTGTAATGCAAGATAACTCAGTATCATGTGCATTGAAAGCTATATCATAGATTGAATTTATTTAAAATATTAAATATATTTTAAAGTCTTGGGATATTATATTCCATTATGTTCTTGGTTTAGCGTCTCATACATGCTGTCGAATACAATGTTCGTAATTTAGAATTTTGGGGTGTTACATTCTCCCCATCTTAAATAAATTTCATCCTCGCAATTTAAAATTGATATTGGTAATATATTGTTTGATATTTCCTATATTTAAATCTAACATAATGAGAATAATTATTAAAACATCCTCTAGAAACGAGAGAATGGAAAGTAAAAAGGTCACATAGACTAACATATAATTAGGTATATAAGTAGGAGAACATTAGTGGAAAGTTGAGATACACACATGGATGAAAAGTGTAAATATTTATATAAAGTGATTGAGGTCATAAATTGAAAAAAAAGTTAATGATCAATCTAAAGTTAAGGGGCTTAAAACCATAAATCTGTGATGATTTAAAATATCACCGGTTCAAAAAAATTAAGGTATTAGAAAAACATTTTTGTTTTAAGATACTCTTCCTAATATTGAGGAATTATTTTACTATTTAAGTATATAAAGAAATTTACTTACTTGATAGATTTATATTTCAAAAATTTCATCTAGTGTTTTTGCTTTTATCAATTTCCAATTCATCCATCACTTCATGAAATGGATATCTAAAAATTAAATTTGATGTCTGAAGCACTAAAATAAACTTTTAACGGGTCGTAAGGCCCATAAAGAGTGAAAATCCTAACTATTTGTATATAACTATTCTCCAAATACAAAATGGTTAATAAATTAATCTCTAAACCAATAAAGTGATACTACTAGTTCATCATTAATATTTATTCATTAAATTGTTCAACTAGAAACAATGACATATTAATAGGGACATTTCATAGGTCAGTGGTTGGCATTAAACCCTTATCATCCCTCAGTCATGGGTTCAAGTCTCAATGCCTTTTCATATTTAATGGGTTGTCACCCGAAATATAATTTTTAATTTTCTAAAACCAAATTAATATAATTCCTATAATGTTTCGAAAAAGTATGATGGAAAACCTTGAAATTTAATCATTAAATATACTTTTAGCTAAGGTTTTTAATATAACCCCAATACATAAATACTTCATACATTTATTTTCATATAGGTACTTCCTTGGTATAATGTTTAACCTAGGACATTCATTGTAATTATCTATTAAATTAATTCATAATTGTTTGTAAAGAAAATTTGAATTATCCTAAGCATATCCCTCGAGAGTGTCAAACCAGGTGCACAGTAAGTCCTGTTGACATGTACTTGGTTACACTTGAGTAAGGCCTGATACACCTTATTAGAGTTGTTACCCCTAGGTACATCTATGCAAGAACCATTTCCACTTATAGTATCTAGACAAATATTTATTGCTAGGAATACCCACTTAATCTCCAACTTACTAAAATTATAGGATGTTATTCTATACTTATCCTCAAATTATACCTTAGGGTTATGTTTTTTAATCTATGTTTTCTTAAATCTAGTTCCCAAGGTTGCTACTAAACTTCCTTTGATACCAACTGTAGAGACCCAACCCTAGTAAGCCCGAAGTATGTGTCTACTACCATTATATTGGCATGATTACAAGGAATCAAATCCCGAGGGACCAAAGAGTTTAGTAATATTGGTAAACCATATACACACATGAGTCTTGTATTACCAATGAATAAACTAATTACATCATAATTTATTTTCTTGGATAATAACTTTATTCCATCTATGATATCCTTTCATATCTTTCTTAGTAAACTTATTGGATTTCAAGGGAAAGGAAATAAAAAAAGGGTGAGCTCAAATTATCATTAATGGTAAAGTATAGTGGAAGAAATAATAAATCAATGAGAATAGTCAATATGGAAAGGTAATAACGAAGTACTTGAGCCATATAATCAATAAATTGAGAAGGAAGTGTTTAAAAAATATGTCAAGGTAAATAATTAAAAAAAATTCAATTAAAAATAACCGGATAAGGCATAATAAATATAGAAAGGTGAGAAACTAAAAACATATTCCATTTAATAAACGAAGAATAAAATGAATCCATATCTATGTCGATGAAAAATCTCATAGATAAATAATAACTAAATCAAAATGAAGGCAATGGTTAATTATTGGACGTCATGTCCAAGGAACATTAAAACCTATATTGTCAAGAACTTTCATAAGACGGTTTAAGACTACTGGTAGAAACCTTCTTAATTTGTACAACTAATTTGTCTCATTAGAAATTGTCGATGCATCGAGGGGATATCTAAAGTTTGGATCCCATCCTTCATTTTATGTCCAACTTATTCCTCATATCCTGTAATAGATTTAAGTAATAAACAATATATGGATTTATCAATAATTCCTTAGTGAAGGATAACTAATAACAAGGGTTGTTGAATTTGATAAATTGAGATACCATTGAAATGTAATTAAAATGATCTTTAAGAAAATAATATTTAAACATTCCAAAGTCTTCCATACCACTTTTAAACATTTGAATCATAATTCCCCATGAATTAAATAAAACTTATAATATAATGAGAATAAGGATATTCATGATATAACATGTCAAATTAAGAACCATATGTAAAAATGATATATGGTTTCATCAATAAACATATCTATGATAAATGATATATATAATTAGGGAAAATTAAATGTCAAATGATCATATGAAATTAAATATTTCGAAGGGGAATAACAAAGGTATCAACGAAGTGAATGCTAATAATATCCTTGGCCAAATCAATCATAAACCATCTAGAGGAATAATAAGGATGGTATTAACACAAAATATCCCAAGTGTATTAAATTATAGGGTTATTATCATTGATGAAATAAATGAAGAACTTTAAAAAAATTCTTGAGGAAAATATCCTTTTATTCTAAAAAACTTTTAAAAAACACTTTATTTGAAAATATTGTTTTTTAAATATTTAAAAATTAACCTTTTAAATTTTCAAAGGAATATTTGAATATATGAAAGTGGGTAAATCTGTACTTATCGTACATGGTAATAAAAACATTCCTTTTTCATGATAAAAAGTTTAAAAAAGTGTCTTGTTTAGAAAGCGATAAGAAGATTACTTTGAAAAAAATTATAAAAGAGAAAAAGGGAAAAAAATTATTTAATAAATCATTTTTGAATTTTTAAAATCATTTTTGAAAACATTTTTAGAAAAAATTATTTTGAAAATAAAATAGGTTCTTCGACTAAAGAGAGAAATGAATTCAGGTTTTCCTAAAAACATTTTATAAAATATTTTGAGTACCAAAGTGTGGAAAAATTGACATGTTACTTAAAAAAGGTCATGAATAACCAGAGGATAAGAAAATGAAAGGGTTTACTGAATAATGATCCAATAATTTCCTCTTATGTAAATTACAGTATAAAAAACCTCGAACAAAATGAGATTGTGAAGTAAACACTTGAAAAGACCATAATGTTGATATGAGAATCAATAAACAAATAGATTATGCGTGTCAAATTTAAATAAAAATAAATTAAGTTTAAATATAAAAATATATAGTAAAAATTTATTAAATACATAATCTTAGAATATTAACGATGATGTGGAAGTAATATAACCCAATGAAAAAATATCGAGTTATGAAATTCTTTACTACTTGGAACCTTTTAACTCAAATCACCTTAGAAGAAATAATTCAAATTGAAACTAAAAATAATAAGAATAAAAAAAACATTATATAATATATCAAAATGGTTATTAGATACACCACACAAAATAAGTAAGTGGTGAATATGACATTTATCTCACTAATGTAAAAAAGTGAGATGAAAATCCCTTACCTAGTTTTTTCTTTCAGGTAAACGTCCTTTAAATTACCATATAATGGTTTTAAAACATGTTAATAAATTATTACAGAACCATATTAATATTTATTATATCATATATTATATTTTTAAAATATCTTATTACCCATTTGTTAGTAATTTTTTACTATTTTCACTATTTCGGATGTTAATTGCCTAGTTTTTCGAGTATGTTTTGACATGTTACTTATTGTTATTATTACATAGATCATGATTTCATCATATCAAGAATATAAAATATTATTTAATTATAATATATATTCATTATATATATAGTTATAACAATCCATAATATATGAAGTTAGGAAATGAAATGCACTGTTTATGGAGATGGTAGGTCGTACGTACGCATGAACACAACTTTCATTTCTTGGTCATATTAGAAGAATGAAAAGTAAATTATATATATGTGAATTATAATTATATTATAATATATATATGTCATATATATATATCATGGGTTTAATAAAACCATATTTTTACGTTCCATGTATAGTGTGAACGAATCACATCGCTTTGAGGGGCGGTAGTCCACACTTCCACAAACGATGTTATCATATTTACACAAAATGGAAAGAATAAGGGTGTGTGTTATATAAAACTTATAAAAGCATAAATATATTATAAATATAATATATATCATATATAAATAGTTATTTCATCATAATTCCCAACCATCATAAGTGGTAAAGGAAAAACTAATGACATCATTTTGTGGTGCGATAGCTCACCGTACAGGTTCATCACCAATTAGATGGAAGTGTGTGTAAGTATAGTATAACCCTTAGAATAAAAAAATATGTTTATATTTAGGATAATTATATTATTATATAATAATTTAATAATAATATTTTAGGGAGTGTAGAATGAAAATAAAACTAAAGAGCTCGAGGAAGGATATTACCTCTTATTCAGGTAACTCATTTTGGTTTATACCAAAGGGATTAATTGGATTGATTTCTTTAAACGAGAAAATTATAGGATTATGGGAGGGATTTTGAGTATCTATTTTTATATATATTTTTCAATACAAACTGTCTTGAGAGGTGTAAGGAAGATGGAGGGGTGAGTGCCTTTTTAGAGTGGAGGAGGAGTGACATTATTTTAAATTTTTAGAAAGGGAATTCCACCCATGTTATTCCTATGAAAAGTGGATCCAATAATGAACCCAATTTTATAAAATATAATATTGGGTCGAAATATGGACATCCAATGGATTTTTGAAAAGTTTATAGGTATTTTTTGCTCTTAAGTTTAAGGTTTATTCCCTTGTTAAGCTAGTTTTTTCTCTTAATCAATGTAATTAATTTTAATCACTTTCACTAATATTTTTTTTTCAAATAATAGGTTGAACTTATTAGATATTATAAATTATTATTATTCTAAATATGTAATATATTTTTTTCAAATTAAAATAACATAATTATCATAAATTAATTTAAATTTAATCCTACAGACAGAACAATAATGTGAGTTTTTAATATAAAAATGTTCAAAATTTTGTTTTTTTTATATTCAATTTCAATGTGAAATTGATTCAAATGACCTAAATTGGATTAATTTATAAAAAAATTATCTTATTAAAATTTAAAACCAATCAAAAATATAATTTATCCTTATAAATAAATTTGATGAAAAAGCGGTTTTGAATTAAAATTCAGTATTTTTCACTATTCATCAAAAATGAAACTTCATAGAAAAAACCAAAAATTCACCCTAAAATAATTTTTATGTTTCTCTTTAAATAATGAATTTTATTTTATTTTATATTAAATTTAAAAAATTTCCAAAAAAACTTATTTAAAATAGGTTCACCTTTAAAAGACGGTAAAATTTCCTTTTTAGAAAAATATCATTTTTAAGCGTAAAATAAGATTTATTCTTATCTTATACCTATAAATCTATGGGATTAATATAAAAAATATTTTATTGAATATATAACATATATATTTAATTAATATCATTTATTAATTATAATTAATTTAATTTATTAGGATAAAACACTTTTGTGAGCATAAATACATTTCTTTTATATTCAAGTAGGTATTATATTAATTTATAATAAATTAATTACCAATGAATTCATTTTATATTTTTTTAAACCATATATTTTAATAAGTTATTTAATCTTATTCATAGCCACTAATTTAACAGCTAGGTTATATCTTAATATATTAAATAATATTAGTTGTATTTGGTAAAACATGGTCTTGTGTGTAACACAAGATATCAAAGAAAGTCTTTGTTGTGTGTAATGAAAGATAACTCAACATCGCATGGATTTCAAGATATATCATAGATTTAATTTATTTAAGATAGTAAATATATTTTAAAGTCTCGGGATATTATATTCCTTTGTGTGCTTGGTGTAGGGTGTCATACACACTATCAAATATAATGTTCTTACTTTAGTATTTTGGGGAGTTACAACCTCATATAGTTTCATCCATATAGTCTCCTAATAACTATTGTTATAGGAAAACTAAACAAGCACTAAGTGATTGTCCCAAGTTCCATGAGAATTTAGAATGCATTCTCTAAACATGTCCTTTAACACCTGGATAGTCTGTTCTGATTTCCCATCTATTTGGGGGTAAAAATTTGTACTAAAAAACACCTAAGTACCAAGAGCCTTCTGCATCCTTTTCCAGATTTTTGATTTAAAATGAGGGCCACTATCTGAAACAATGATTTAGGGAACCCCATGAAAATGAACAATCTACCAAAAATACAAATCGACCAACTTATCAAAAGTAAAAGTATCATGTTTATAAAGAAATGGGATACTTTTGTCAACTGATCTACAATCACCCATATCAAGTCACTATTTTGAGGAGTCCTTGTTAATACCATAATGAAATCCATCATAAAATCATCCCATTTTCATTCTAGAATGGGTAAAGGTTATAATGGTCCCACGGGCTATTGATGCTCAACCTTCACCTATTGATAGGTGTAGCATTTCATATCAAAACCTACAATCACATTCTTCATTCCCAGCCACCAATACTTTCTATGAAGGTTGCGATACATTTTAGTAAAACTAGGGTGCACCACCCACTTAGAGGCATGAAACTCATGAATTTTCTCCTCCCTCATACATTTATTCACAATAACAGGACTACCAAAATGTACGATCTCATCATCATCTATAGTCCAATCAGGAGGTATCTCCCTACCATCAAAGTTGTCCCTCAATGTCAGAAACTCTGGATCCTCATAGTGTCTAATTTTTACACGGTTCAGAAGAGATGGATTGATGGATAATAATACAAGGTTCATCTATTCCCTTTCATTAGGAACACTTATATGCATCTCAACAAACAAATCCATCATTTTACACTCATAACTAAACGCCTAAACCATACGAGTCTATGTATTTCGGCTCAAAGAATCAGAAACATTGTTCCCCTTTACCAACATATAAGTTATCTAGAAATAAAAATATTTCATATACTCAACTAATTTTCACTATTGAAGATTTAAATCATGCTGGGAAAAATTTATTTGAGGCTCTTATGATAAGTAAAAATAGTAAACTTTTCATAAAGAAGATAATGTCGCCAACACCTTAAGGAATATACCACTATGGCCAACTCGAGATCATGCGTAGGGTATTTATGTTCATAAGGCATCAAATGTTATGTTCCATACATCATAGATCTTCCTCCTTGCATCAAAACTTCCCCAAGTCCAATCTCAAATGCATCACAAAACAGAGCATACTCTTCACCTGGTTCGAGTAATACCAAAATTGTGTTGTTATCAAACACATAATCATCTCCTAGAAGTCTTACTCACATGCTTCAGTCCATTCAAACTTTACAATCTTCTTGATCAGGCCCAAAAGTGGTGCTACCAAGTGGGAGAAGTCATTGATGAACCTTTAGTAATAACCTTCCAAACCCAAAAAGATTTGGATATCAAAAACATTATTGGTATGATCCCAAGGGACAACCACTTGAACCTTATTGGGGTCCACTAGAACTCCTTCCTATGAATTGATGTGACCCAATAAATGTACCTTGTCAATCCATACACTTAGATGGCTTGGTATATAGTTGATTCTCTCTCAGTGTAATCAAGATGATGTCATGATTTTTTTCTTGATCATCTTGAGTCTGGGAGTACATTAAGATGTCATCAATGAAAACAACCAAAAATTAATCCCAAGTATATGTGGAAGATTCAGTTAATCAAATATATAAACACATTAGGTGTGTTCATTATCCCAAATGACATCACAACAAACTCATACAACCTATACCTGCTCCTAAAAGTCGTCCATGGAATATCAGAAGGTCTCATCCTCAGCTGATGATACCCCAAAATTAAATTAATCTTAGAGAAAATGTAGGAACCCTTCATCTAGTCAAAAATATAATCAATGTGTGGAATAGGATACTGGTTATTAATCACAATTGTTTTTGACTTATGGTAATTGAAACACAAGTGCAACATTTCATCAGCTTTCTTAGAAAATAAAACCAAAGACCTCTAAAGTGATGTACTCGGATGGATAAACCATTTATCCTCTAACTCCTCTAACTATTTCTTAAGATCTTGAAGCTAAATTGGTTCCATTTTATAAGGTGTAATAGAAATTGGCTCATCTCCTAGAATCAACTCAATCATGATCTCAACTTCTCTCTCGGGTGGTATCCCTAAAAACTCCTAAGGAAACACATCCTAGAACCAATCCACTATAGGAGGAAAGGTTCCATGTTCCACTCTCCCTCAATCAATCATAAGACTTTCCACATGGGATTTTATCTCACACAACTTACGATAGACTATCCATGCATATCCTACCTGGATATTCCATTCTCCATGATGAATATAAACATCACCCTTGGGATGTGTGAACTCACTCTCTTGTAGTAACAATCAATATAATACTGGTATGCAACCAACCTGTCCATTCCCAATATTATTTCAAAATCTATATATCAAGCATGAGTAAGTCCCAAATGCGATGTTACCCACCAATCATAAGGGAACACTCCTTACATCATTGGATACCCTCTGATCATACCCCTAACAATATGTCTATTTACATAACCCCAAATATAAACTCTAAAACCATACTAAAACCATTAAAAAACCCAGAATATATAAAATAATGAGAATCCCATGTATCAAAAAAATAATTTTCAAGAATATAAGATATAATAATCATGACTTAGACTATCGATGGTCCAACCTCGCTACCATCTAGGGTAGGTTGAACTGCATTCATCTGTCTTATTCACCTACCCTGGGCTCCTGTTTGAGTCTCATGCACTACATTTCCCTACTGATATGGATGATTCTTTTATTAAGTACCTTATCTCTCAACCTGACCAGTACAGCCAGCAGAGCTCTAACTAACATATTTATATGGTGTAGAATATCTCCTTCTCATATTCAGTATCAACCTAGGTCCTCCATCAACACCTATCTGTAGATGGATCTTATAGAACCTCTATATATGTCTCATCATACTACAAGATATACACTCCACTAGTGGTCAAGGACACTGACCACACATGTGACTAGTATTCCACACTGATATCAGAACACTCTATCTCTTCCCTAAGGGTTTGATCCTATTACCTAGATACTTTTTCCACCACTACCCTGGTAAAAGTTCTTATAACAAAAATTCCTACCATATAAGGATATACTACCTGATTGCTGAGTTGAAACCATATTTACACCACCATAATCCTCCTTCAGATTCCCCTTATAAATGGGAGTCTATCTCACTACCTCAAAAAACTTCCTTAAATGGAATATATTCACCTAGTAATTGATCTTGCATCTAATTCCATCTTGAATTTTTTTTACCATAATATCCTCATCTCCGATTTACATTGAGGGAAAGCACTATAAGTTGGTGAAACATCAATAATAAACCATCACATACTTATTCCCATGGGTCAACTATATTAACTCAACAACTCGCTTCTATCCTAAGGTCTCTTGGTAAAAGTGCTCGAAGAACTTATTCTAAAATTCATTTCATACCATACCTTCTGGTTTCTCATCTTGATCCTGAATATACCACCAATGCTTCATTGATCCTTATAACATGTAAGCCACCAACTTGACCCTATTCTCTATAAGAGTCTCTAGGTGGTCCAAAATTGTTTAGATAGACTCAATACAGAACCCAAATGCCTCAGGTCCAACCTCTATAGAGAACATCAGTGGATGTTGTGGCTATAATTTCCTAGTTAGATCAAACATACTCAGTGTGGATATATAATAGACCGTTCATTCCTAACCCATTACTTTTATATTTTTGTTAGTTTAAGGTGTTTGGGGGAGGCTTTGGGAGTTTTCGGTGGAGGATGGAGGTGCATCAGAGCTGCTTTAGGAAATACAAACCGTGTATTCTTTACACGATGTGAAATGGTGGTTCACATATTGTGAAGTTGGCTAGTTAACATCTTGTAAATCAGTATATGGGGAGCCCATGATATGTATTACACATCATGTAAGTCTAATTCATGACATTCCTTAAATAAAGGCCGAAGGTGGTTCAATTTTCAATAAAAGTTGAAATTTTAGGAAACCCATGGATTACACGTCATGTAATGTTTACACAACATGAAACCAGTAGGATCTATGTTTTAAAAACCTCTTATTTGAATTATTTTAATCCATATATCTATACCCCTTCTCCCTCTCATTTCATAAAAACCATAGGTGCCCTAAAAATACCTTCAATCCCTCCTCTCCCTTGTTTGATCTGTTGGTTCTGATTGATCCCCATTGGAAATTTGTGGTATGTTATTCTCCCTTCTTAGTGGGTTTAATTAGTTCTTCTTTTGGAAACCCTTTATGGTGGAGTGGTTTTGGTTTACAACATCAATTGGGATAAGTTTTGATGATCCTTGTGTGTGGTTTAGGTTGATGCATGGTTTCTCATGTGCGGTTGTGGTTTGTAGGCATGTCTTCTTCACCCAGTGGGGAACAACTAGTTAGCAAAGCTTCTTTGAGGTAGGGAATCCCTTTTTTCTCTTTATTTTTTATCATATAAGAGGGGTTTTCTTTTTTTTTTTATCTATGGAGGATGGTTTTTCGGCTTAATTAAAGATAAAGAACCAGTTAATTGAAATTAAAGAGAAAAGGGGGAATGATTCACATGTTTTTACAACTTTTATATTATTATGATATGACGAATTTTATGGGAATGATACCCCACTGAAAATTATGGGTATTGGGAGCTTTTTTTGTATTGATTGACGTGTGTTGTGGAATACTTTTTGTGTTATTGTTGTGAGATCACCCCAAAACAGAAATTGGTTAACCACTTATATCTGGTTAATAAAATGGTTTCTCCTAGATTATGGATTTTGAAATAAATCCCCTAAAATAAAGTGAAATGTGACAAAATCACTTTTTTAAATTTGTAAAATTTTATTTGATGTGTTGTGATATGTGTTCATGATTTTGGGGAGGCGATGTGTGTTTGTGACGTGATGTGGGGATGATGGGTGAGATGTGTCTGTGATTTTGGGATGGTGAGGTGGTTGTTGTTTGGCCATGATTTTGGGTTGGTGAGGTGGTGGTTGTTTGGTTGTGATTTTGGGATGGATAGGTGGTGGTTGTTTTTTCGTACTTTTAGGATGGTGAGGTGGTGGTTGTTTGGTTGTACTTGTGGGGTTTTGAGGTGATGGTGTGATGGAGATGAT
The DNA here is from genome assembly GCA_963277665.1 of Viscum album. Taxonomy (NCBI): domain Eukaryota; kingdom Viridiplantae; phylum Streptophyta; class Magnoliopsida; order Santalales; family Viscaceae; genus Viscum; species Viscum album. The sequence continues at coordinate 1,401,097,371 of OY728157.1, read as the reverse complement.
GAGCTTCTTGTGATGTGTGGTTACATTGTGCTAGATGTCTGAGTAATGATGGAATAAATAATTATTTTAATAATTATTGAAATAGTTGGGGTTTGGTTTGGTTAACGGGATGGAAATGATTAATGAAAAAAATAAATTATGGGCTATGTGTTTCAATGTGGATGATGCTTAATAATAAAATTAATGGGTTGGATAATTGAATTAGTTGGTGGTGTGATGTGCCTTGTGGTTTTTGTAGTGTTATACATTTAATGGTGGCAACAAAAGTGGTGGTTTTTTTTACCTAGTTAGTGTTTGGTTTTGAACCCATAAGTTTGACTTGTGTGTGGCTATATGTATATACTTGTATATTCTTGTGATTTTTTATACACACCCCACCCATGTTGATCACCATGTGTTGACATTTGTATCTTTACATGGAGGTGTTTTTTCCAACATTCTGGTGATGAGGACGGATGGATGGATATCCTCTCTTTCTCACTCTCTTTTCTAGATGAGTTGATGAATCGTTTTCGTGCATGATCTTAAAAATATTTATAACTAAGTGTGGCATAATGGATGACCTAGGTCGTTCTCTTGAGGATATTTTGTGGTCAATCACTAACCAATTATAATTCAATTATATATATATATGAAATAAAATGTTCATAAATAAATATTGAAAATTGAAAACGAAATACTAAAATTAAACATGCAATGCAATTCAAACAGAATGAATGATGTCAAAATTATGTTAGAAGAAAGGATACATTCTCGAGAGTATCACCCGGATTGAAGCTTCATTGTCTCATAATTTTTTTTGAATTTAATTAATGAACATGTTCCATAATAATCATGAACATCCTCCTCTATATATAGTTGTGAAGATACGGTACTCTCAACAATTTCTGAGAGACCGCACATTCACCCCCTCGATCAAGGGAAAATATTAGAGAAGTGAAAGTTAAACCTTGGGTGGAAAGTGAAGACACAAAGGAGCCTTATCCACTAAGATCCCCCTCGGTCTAACTCTAATAAAATAAGAAACATAAAACATGAATTTTGAAATACTTGGGTTCATCACTGGATTACTCCTTTGAGAACTTCCTCAGGTTAGCTACTCATGATCACGAGCATAAGAGTTCATAGTGAAGAAGAAAACGGGGGAAGAAAACAAAATAGAGAAAGAATAAGAGAGAAAGGATAACAATTTTAAAATATATAATGAAATTACAGAATAAAATTAAAATAAAATACATGACTAAACTATAGAAAATTTCCAACAAAGTATACCCCTAAGTTTCCAACCCTTTGGAATGAAGAAGAAACACTCTTTTATAGAGAGAGAAGGTGAAAATTTGGATAAAAAAATCAACCTTCTAACATTTCAGCTTGTTAGGCCTCTTAAATGGTAAAATTTTGGAATGTGTTATTCTTGAAAGTTTTTTTTATTTCTTCTATTTACACCCAAAAAATATCATCTTCATTGAACACGTGTGGAGGGAGATACATCTTATTTACTCTAGATATTCAATCTGCCCATTCTGATTGTTCGTATTCCAATGCAGATAGTTACAACATATTTATGGCCTTGAGAATGAAAGAATAAGGCAAAAACATCTTAATGAAACTTTTTTCTGAGGATGAATTATTTCTCCATGTAAAATATCATCTTATTTAGTATTTACATTTATGATATATGGTCCCAACAATAAATTTTTTCAGATTTGTTCACAATTTTGGAGGTATGACTTGTGAGCTGGATTTGAGCTTCAAAATGATAAATTAAGCTTTGGGTACAGAAAGATAAAACGAATCCCATATACCATAGAAACATATAAAATAATAATTTTTCAATTTTTATGAGTTTATAAAAAATTATGGCTGAATCATTGAAATAAATTAAAACTGTTAAAATTCAAAATATTTCATTTTTCCAATTAATCTAAAAAAATGTTTCAAAAACTATAAAATGTGAACATTTCACTTGAAATAACACAATGGTGGGATTAAAAAAATTGATATTTAGAATAAAATAATTGAAAATATTTTTTCTATCAATTCCCCCACACTTAAACACTACACTCCTAGGCAATCATCTTATACCAAGGTCAAAACAAACTTCCCAAAGCATAAACGACAACACATCTCAATTATCGTATAAAAGAAAATATCATGCCTCCTACATGGATAAAAATTTCATAAATCCTAAAAAATCATATGAATCCATTAAATATCATGTTAATCCTCACATGCATGTCATACCTACCTCCCCAAAAAAATATTTCTCTCTTCACTAAAGGATATTTTATGTGGATTTTTTCTCATTCTCAAGAACATATGTGATATCCATAAGGTTGATATCCTCCTAGTATATCCACTTCAAAAAGTCAAAAAATGTAATAATCATGAGGTATTTTTCAAGGGTTTTTATGAGGTTTAGGGTTGGAAGGTTTTAAATGTAAAAATATTTGAGGTAGAATGAGGAGGGTTAAGCTCTAAGTGAATTAAATGCATGAAAACAGTTTTTCTCAAGAGTGATGTTCTCCTCAATTATCTAGAAAATGATTCACCTCCAAAACCTATTAATTTTGTAATTTAAAACTTTTAATTTCATCATAAATTAATTTCTTCCCTTTTTTCCCCATTCGTAGCATTATTTCAGCTTGAATTTAGATATGGATTTCTCTTCAGAATCATGTTTTTTGAGGAAAAGAGAGGTAGAGTTTTATCCTCAAAAATTGGTGAAAACCCAGCCCAAATGTGTAATAATATTTTGGAATACCCATAAATATTTCCATCATGAAATTTATTCCACCCAAGTAGCAATAAATATGGAAATACATTCAATTCATCTTAAAAAGATTATTCAGGAAAGCAAAATACAACCCATATTCTCCCTCCCGCATACTTGAGTTCAATAATAACCATGTATTTAACATCTAGAGAAGGTTGTAAATGAATAACTGACTTTTAATGTGGCTTAATAACAATGTATTTCATGGATACTAGGGTCTTAAATAATGCCGGATGAAAATTTAGACCAAAATTAGAGTTGAATGCAAAAGGACTTTGAAAGTGGTGCCACAATCATACTTGACACATTGCATGAACTATAACAGCTTTGAAAAAGAGAAAAACAGAAAGTTTTAGATCACACAAAATATCTCAAGACTCTCAAGAAAAATATAAATTTAATAATATGTCAAAAGGGTTTAGAAACCTCTCAGGTTGGGAAATATTTTCAATTTGGATAGTACTAGTGCATATGAATTTCACAATCAATCAAACTTCATCAAATGAAAATATCAGAAATAAAAAAAAAATCCATTTAGCACTCATTTAAATGTTCAAATATTCAAATCAATCAATTTTCCAAAAATAAAAATATGGTTTAAATTTTAAAAATTATTCGATTTAGCTCAAGAATCCTAAAAACACACCAAAAAGGAAAATGGAAAACATGAAAAACTCAGAAAAAAGACAAGAATAATAAAATTCCATGTTCAGTAATACTGGGATGGAATGAAAAGTTAAACCAGTTCATTAATTTACTTTTTTCCACTCTTATGGTCTTAGTAATGAGCTTTGGATAATATGGGAATGATTTTTTATGCTTATGTGTTTTCTAGAATTCCATATTTTATGCCAATGCTATTTCCTCATGGTTCATGATTCCTTTAAGATTTATATGTTATGAATTTCCAAGGTTTATTTTATGAATCAACATTTTAATATATCTTAAATGTGGTATGGTTTTAAAAATTTATGTTCATGTTTTTACATTCTTAATTTTATATTTTGTAAGATATTTCCATGATTTCCCTTACTGAGCATTTGAGAACACCCTTTTCATATATTTTCTTTTCCCCACGATATAAGGAAAGGTTTTAGGTAGGAAAAATAAAGGATAATATCTTTATGGGATATGTTGAATATCTTTTACCAAGTTATGATAATGTGTTCCTAGTTTCCAAAGACACTAAACTAATACGGTATTTGGGCATCTATTTTTGTCATGTATTAAGTATTCTGAAAAAAGTAATGAAATGTCCATGTACATCAAGATTGGGTCTTTACAACTATTGATTTAAATATGTCATCAAATAACTCTTTAAATTATATCCTAATTGATTTAAATTAGGTTCATAGTGTTGGTGGAGCTGATGGTGGTGGCGATGATACTGTTGATGATGTTATTGCTTCAGATGATGCATTTTCTATTCTTGATGATCTTTTTGGTGATGAGGATCTTGACTATGGTGATGAGGATGTTTATGATGGTGATGTTGATGTTTCTAATGGTTATGCGGATGAGGATTTTGGTGATGGGGGAGATATTTATCCCCTCTATTTTTGACTAAGAAGGAAGGAGACTTGTGGAAGTTATTTAATGACTTGAATTGACTACTTGTATGGATGCATATGTATGTTTTATTATAGTATACAGTTTTAAAATTATTAAAATCAGTTGTTTGAATGATAAATATACAATATTTTTACTAAATTTAATTTATAATATGTGTTTTATTTGATTTACAGGTTTAGGAGCTGGTGGAAGAGGTGTTTCTGTTACTGGTCGCAAATTCAGGTAGCTACATTTACCCATGGTTTTCCCAACCGTGGGTATAGATTCTCTTCTAGGATAATATTTACCCATGGTTTTGTTCAAACCATGGGTATAATATAATCTCTAGGACCTATACCCACACCTTCATCATCTACGGTTCCTAAAACCATGGGTATAGCCTATACCCATGGTTTTAGGGGCCATACCTATAGTTTGAAATCATGGGTATATACAGTTTTTCTGTTAGTGTGTGTCTCATAGTTTTTATAAAACTAACCTTTAAAATTTCATGTATTGTGTGAATGAATCACATCACTTTGATGGGGTGGTAGCCCACACTTCCACAAACAATGTTATCATATTTACACAAAATGAAAAGCACAAGGGTATGTGTTATATAAAAATTAAAAAAGCGTAAATAAATTAAAAATATAATATATATATATATCACATATAAATAGTATTTCCATCATAATTCCTAACCATTTGAAGTGGTAAAAGAAAAATGAATGACATCGTTTCATGAGGCTGTAGTTCATCGTACACATAAACGGTAGGTTCGTCACCCATTTGATGAAAGTGTTTTTAAGTGAAGATAAAACCATAGAAGAAAAACATATAAGTATATTTAGGATAATGAGGTTATTATATAATCATAGAATAAGAATATATTGGGGGGTGGATAATGAAAATAAAACTAAAGATCTTGAGAAAGGATGTTACCTCTTATTCAGATAGCTTCTTTTGGTTTGCACCAAAGGGATTCATTGGTTTTATTCATAATAAATAGGGGATTCTAGGAAAAGGGTATGATTTTTGAAGAGATATTTGGTTAGATATTGGTCGAGATAAAGTGTCTTGAGAGGTGTGAGGAAGAGGTAGGGGTGAGTGTCTTTTTATAGTGGAGGAGGAGTGGTATTCTTGTAATTTTTTTGAAAGAGAATTCCACCCATGTTTTTCCTATGACAAGTGGCTCCAATAATGGACCCAAGTCGAGAAAAGTGATTATATGGTAAAAATGTAGAAAATAAATGGATTTTGGACAAGTTTCTAGGTCTTTTTGGATCTTAAGTTTAAGGTTTAATCCCTTGTTAAGCTAATTTTTCTATCAATGGTTGTAATTAATTGTAATCACTTTCACTAATATTTTTGGTCAAAAACTAAGTTCAAATTATTATATATTATAAATTATTTTGATTCATAATATTAAATCCATTTTTCAAATTCTAATCACAATAGTGGTATAAATTAATTTAAATTTAATCTCGCGGATGAGATGAAAATGAGATTTTTTAAAGTAAAAATCTTCAAAAGTTTGCTATGTTTTTATATTCAATTTTAAAGTGAAATTTATTTCAATGACCTAAATTGGATTAATTGATATAACATTGTCATAATTAAACTTTAAAACCAATAAAAAATATAATTTAACCTTATAAATATATTTGATGAAAAAATATTTTTGAATTAAAATTTAGTATTTTTCACTATTCATCAAAAAATTAAACTTCAGAGAAAAATACCAAAAATTCACTCTAACCTAATTTTGTTGTTTCGATTTCCAAAATTAAGTTTCTTTTTTTTCATATTAAATTTATATAAGTTACAAAAATTGGATTTAAAATAGGTTCTCTATTAAAAGGCGGTAAAAATGTTTTTTAGAAAAATATTTTATTGAATATATAAAATATATATTACATTAATATCATTCACTAATTTTAATTAATTTAATTTATTAGTTTAAAATACCTTTGTTAGAATAAAAGCATTTCTTTTATATTCAATTGGTTCTTATATCCATTTCTAATAAATTTATTACCAATGAATTCATTTTATATTTGTGTAAATCATGTATTTTCATAATTTATTTAATCATATTCATAACCACAAATTTAATGTCTAGGTTATATCTTATTATATTAAATAATATTATTAGTATTTGGTAAAACTTGGTCTTGCGTGTAACGCAAGCTATCAAAGAAAGTCATTGTTGCATGTAACGCAAGGTAACTCAGTATCACGTGCATTGCAAACTATATCATAGATTAAATTTATTTAAAATATTAAATATATTGTAAAGTATTGGGATATTATATTCCCTTATGTTCTTGGTTTAGTGTGTCATACACGCTGTCTAATACAATGTTTTTACTATAGAATTTTGGGGTGTTACATTCTCCCCACCTTAAATAAATTGCATCCTCACAATTTAAAGTTGATATTGGTAATGGATTGTTTGATATTTCTTATTTTTAAATCCCACATCATTAGAATATTTCTTAAAACATCTTTTAGAAAAGAGAGAATGGAATGTACAAAAGTCACATGGACTAACATATAACTAGGTCTATAAGTAGGAGAACATTAGTGGCAAGTAGAGATACATACATGGATAAAATGTGTAAATATTTATATAAAGTGATTGAGGTCATCAATAAAAAACAAGTTAATGATCAATCTAAAGTTTAGGGGCTTAAATCCATAAATTTGTGATTATTTAAAATACCATCGGTTCAAAAAAATTAAGGTATTAGGAAAACGTTTTTGTTTTAAGATACTCTTCCTAATATTGAGGAATAATTTTACTATCTAAGTATATAAGGAAATATACTTACTTGATAGATTTATATTTCAAAATTTTCATCTAGTATTTGTGCTTTGATCAATTTCTAATTTATCCATTACTTCAAGAAATGGATATCTAAAAATTAACTTTCATGTCTGAAGCACTAAAATAAACTTTTAACGGATCGTAAGGCCCATAAAGAGTGACAAGCCTAACTATTTGTCTCTAAATATTCTCAAAAAAATGGTTAATACATTAATCTCTAAACCTATAAAGTGATACCACTTGTTCATCATTAATATTTATTCATTAAAATTTTCAACTAGAAATAATGACATATTAACAAGGACATTTCATAGGTCATTGGTTGGCGCTAAACTCTTATTGTCCTTCAGTCATGGGTTCAAGTCTCAAGGACTTTTTGAATTTGATGGGTTATCACCAAACATACTAGTTTTCATTTTCTAAAACCAAGTTAATATAATTCCTATAATGTTTCTAAAAATTATGATGGAAAACCTTGAAATTTAATCATTAAATAGAATTTTAACTAAGGTTTTCAATACAAGTCCAATACATAAATACTTCATCCATTCATATTCACATAGGTACTTCCTTGGTATAATATTTAAACCTAGTTCATTCATTTTCATTATCTATTAAAATAATTCACAATGGTTTGTAAAGAAAATGAGAATTATCCTAAGCATATCCTCTGAGAGTGTCAAACCAGGTGCACAGTAAGGCTTATTGACATTTACCAGGTTATGCTTGAGTCAGGCCTGATGCACCTTGTTGGAGTTGTTACCCCTGGGTACATCTATGCAAGAACCATGTCTAATTGTAGTATTTAGATATAGATTTATTTCTAGGAAGACCCACATGATCTCTACCTTACCAAAATTATAGGACATTCTTCTATACTTATCCTCAAATTATACCTTAGGGTTATGTTCTCTAATCTTTGTTTTCGTAAATATAGTTCCCAAGGTTGCTACTAAACTTCCTTTGATACCAAATGTAGTGAACCAACCCTTATAAGCCCGAAATAGGTGTCTACTTCCATTACATTGGCATGATTACAAGGAATCAAATCCTGAGGGACCAAAGAGTTTAGAAATATTGGTAAACCAGATACAGACATGAGTCTTGTATTACTAATGAATACACTAATTAAAATATAATTTTTTTCTTTCTTGGATAATAAATTTATTCCATATATGATATCATTTTATTCCATCTACGATATATTATCTTTTTATAATATCTTATTACTCATTTGTTATTAATCTTTCACCATTTTCACTATTTCAGGTGTTAATTGCCTAGTTTTTTCGAGTATGTTTTGACTTGTTACTTATTGTTATTATTACATAGATAATGATTTCATAATATCCAGAATGTAAACCATTATTTAATTATAATATATATTCAGTATATATATAGTTATAATAATCCATAATATCTGAAGTTAGGAAATGAAATGCATGGTTCACGAAGACGGTAGTTCGTACGTACGCGTGAACGCTACTTTAATTTCTTTGTCATATTAGAAGAATGAAAATTAAATTATATATATATGTATATTATAATTATATTATCATATATATATTTCATATATATATCATATTTTTAATAAAACCATCTTTTATACGTTTCATGTATAATGTGAACGAATCACATTGCTTTGAGGGGCGATAGTCCACACTTCTTCAAACGATATTATCGTATTTACACAAAATGGAAATAATAAGGGTGTGTGTTATATAAAAATTAAAGAAGAATAAATACATTACAAATATCATATATATCATATATAAACAGTGATTCCATCATAATTCCCAACCATGATAGGTGGTAAAGTAAAAACTAACGGCATCATTTTCTGAGGCGATATTTCACCATATAGGTTCGTCACCCATTAGATGGAAGTGTGTGTAAGTATATGTATAACCATTAGAATAAAAAAAATATGTGTATATTTATGATAATTATATTATTATATAATCATGGAATAATAGGAGTTTAGAGGGTGAAGAATGAAAATAAAACTAAAGATCTTGAGGAAGGATGTTACCTCTTATTCGGGCAACTCCTTTTGGTTTGTACCAAAGGGATTCATTGGATTGATTGCTTTCCAAGGGAGTATTCTAGGATTATGGGAGAGATTTTGAGGAGATATTTTTATAGATATTGGTCAATACAAAGTTTCTTGATAGGTGTAAGAAATATGGAGGGGTGAGTGCATTTTTATAGTGGAGGAGGAGTAACATTATTGTAAATTTTTCAAAATGGAATTCCACCCATGTTTTTCCTATTACAAGTGGCTCCAATAATGGACCCAATTATATAAAATAGAATATAGGGTAGAAAAATGGATATTAAATGGATTTTTGACAAGTTTCTAGGTTTTTTTGGCTCTTAAGTTTAAGTTTTATTCTCTTGTTAAGTTAATTTTTCTCTTAATCATTGTAATTAATTTTAATCACTCACTAATATTTTTTTGTCAAAAACTAAGTTGAAATATTATAAATTATTTTTATTCCAAGTATGGAATATAATTTTTCAAATTACAATCACATAAGTATCATAAATTAATTTAAATTTAATCTTTCAGTCGGGACAACAATGCGGGGTTTTAAAGTAAAAATGTAAAAAAAAATTGTTTTGTTTTTATATTCAATTTTAAATTGAAATTGATTCCAATAACCTAAATTTGATTAATTGATAAAAAATTTATCTTATTAAAATTTAAAACAAATAAAAAATATAATTTAACCTTATAAATAAATTTGATGAAAAAGCAGTTTTGAATTAAAATTCAGTATTTTTCACTATTCGTCAAAAAATAGAATTTCATAGAAAAATACCAAAAATTCACCCTAACATAATTTTTATGTTTTTATTTTAATAATTAATTTTATTTTTTTATATTAAATTTATAAAATTTCCAAAAAAAATATTTAAAATAGGTTCACCGTTAAAAGGCGACAAAATTGCCTTTTTAGAAAAATATCAAATTTAAGCGTAAAATAAGATTTATTCTTATCTTATACCTATAAAATCTATTGGATTAATATAAAAAATATTTTATTGAATATATAACATATATATTTCATTAATATCATCCAATAATTATAATTATTTTAATTTATTAGGATAAAACACTTTTGTGAGCATAAAAACATTTCTTTTATATTCAATTGGTTATTATATTAATTTATAATAAATTGATTACCAATGAATTCATTTTATATTTTTGTAAACCATATATTTTCATAATTTATTTAATTCTATTAATAACAACTAATTTAACATCTAGGTTATATCTTAATATATTAAATAATATTATAAGTATTTGGTAAAACTTGGTCTTGCGTGTAACGCAAGCTATCAAAGAAATTCTTTGTTGTGTGTAATGAAAGATAACTCAGCATCACATGAATTTCAAGCTATATCATAAATTTAATTTATTTAATATAGTAAATATATTTTAAAGTCTTGGGATATTATATTCCTTTACGTGCTTGGTGTATCATGTCATACACACTATTGAATATAATGTTCTTAATTTAGTATTTTGGGGTATTATAAACTCAAATAGTTTTATCTATATAGTCACCTAATAACTATTATTATATGAAAACTAAACAAGCACAAAGTTATTCTCCCAAGTTCCACCAAAATATAGAATGAATTCTCTCAACATGTCCTTTAACACCTAGATAGTCTGTTTTGATTTCCCATCCATTTGGGGATGAAAAGTTGTACTAAAAAACACCTAAGTACCAAGTGCCTTCTGCATCATTTTCCCGATTCATGATGTAAAACAAGGGTCACTATCTGAAATAATGATTTAGAGAAACCAATGAAAATGTACAATCTCCTGAACATACAAATCACCCAACTTATCAAAAGTAAAAGTCTCATGTTTGGAAATAAATGGGCTACTTTTGTAAACTGATCTACAATCACCCATATCACGTCACTCTTTTGAGGAGTCCTTGTTAAGACCATAATGAAATGAATCATAAAATCATCCCATTTTTATTCTATAATGGGTAAATTTTATAACAGTCCAATGGTCTATTGATGCTCAACCTTCACCTATTGACAGGTGTAGCATCGCGTAACAAAACCTGCAATCTCATTCTTCATTCCCAGCCACCAAAACTTTCTATGAAGGTCGCGATACATTTTAGTCAAACCAGGGTTCACCACCCACTTAGTGGTATGAAACTCATGCATTTTATCCTCCCTCATACATGTAGTCGCAATAACACGACTACAAAAATGTATGATCTCATCATTATCTATAGTCCAATCAGGAGGTATCTCCCTACCATCAAAGTTGTCCCTCAATTTTAGACACTTTGGATCCTCATAGTGTCTAATTTTGATATGGTTCAGAAGAGAGGGATTGATGGATGAGTACAAAAGGGTCATTTATTCCCATTTCTCTAGAATGCTTATATGCATATCAGGAAACAAATCCATCATTTTACACTCATAACTAAGCTTCTAAACCATATGAGTCTATGTATTTCGGCTCAAAGCATCAGAAACATTGTTCCCCTTTCCCAACATATAAGTTATCTATAAATAAAAATATTTCATATACTCAACCCATCTTCATTGTTTAAGATTTAAATCATGTTGGAAAAAATGTATTTGAGGCTCTTATGATAAGTAAAAATAATAAAAATTTTCACATAAAAGATAATGTCACCAACACCTTAAGGAATATACCACTATGGCCAAATCAAGTTCATGCGTAGGGTATTTATGTTCATAACGCCTCAAATTTTATGTTCCATACATCATTACTCAACCTCCTTGCATCAAAACTTCCGCAAGTATGATCTCAAATGCATCACAAAACAGAGTATACTCTTCACCTGGTTCGAGTAATACCAAAATTAGTGTTTTTATCAAACACATATTCATATATTTGAAGGAATAATCACACGATTCAGTACATTAAAACTTTACAACATTTTTTATCAGTCCCAAGAGTGGTTCTACCAAGTGGGAGAAGTCATTGATGAACCTTCAGTAGTAACCTGCCAAACCCAAAAATATTTGTATATCAAAAACATTATTGGGATGCTCCCAAGGGACAACAACTTGAACCTTTTTAGGGTCCACTGGAACACCTTCCTATGAGTTTATGTGACCCAATAAATGTACCTTGTTAATCCATACACTTATATAGCTTGGCATATAGTTGATTCTCTCTCAGTGTACTCAGGATGATGTCATGATGTTTTTCATGATCATCATGAGTCTGGGAGTAAACTAAGATGTCATCAATGAAAACAACCACAAATTAATCCCAGGTACATGTGGAAGATTAAGTTAATCAAATATATAAACATAGTAGGTGTTTCCATTATCCCAAATGAAATAAAAATGAACTCATACAACCTATACTTGATCCTAAAATTCATCCATGGAATATCAAAAGGTCTCACCCTCAGCTAATGATACCCCGTTCTTAAATTAATCTTAGAGAAGATGTAGGAAACCTTAATCTAGTAAAAAATATCATCGATGTGTGGAATAAGATACTGGTTCTTAATCATCATTTAGTTTAACTTCTGGTAATTGAAACACAAGTGCAATGTTTCATCAGATTTCTTAGAAAATAAAACCTAAGACCCCCAACGTGATGTACTCGAATGGATAAACCATTTATCCTCCAAATCCTCCAACTATTTCTTAAGATCTTGAAGCTCAATTTCTTCCATTTTATAAGGTGGAATAGAAACTAGCTCATCTATTAGAATCGGATCAATCATGAACTCAACTTCTCTCTCCGGTGGTAGCCCTAAAAACTCCTAAGGAAACACATCCCAAAACCAATACACTATAGGAGTGAAGGTTCCATGTTCCACTCCCCATCCATCAATAATAATACTTTCCACATGGTATTTGATCCCACACAACTTACGATAGACTATCCATGCATATGCTTCCTGGATATTCCATTCTCCATGATGAATATAAACATCACCCTCGAGATATGTGAAACTCACTTTCCTGTAGTGAAAATAAATGTAATACTGGTATACAACCAACCTATCCATTCCCAATATTGGTTCAAAATATAAATATAAAGCATTAATAATTCCCAAATGATATTTTACCCACCAATCATGAGGGAACACTCCTTACATTATTGGATACCCTTTGATCATCCCCCTAACAATATGTCTATCGACATAACCCCATATATAAACTCTAACACCATACTGAAACAATTGAAAAACCCAAAATATATAAAATAGTGAGAATCACATGTATCAAACAAAGAATTTTCAAGCATAGAATATATAATAATCATTCCTCACACTATCAATGTTACAACCTCGCTACCATCCGGGGTAGGTTGAACTGCATTCATCTATCTTATTCTCCTACCCTGGGCTCATATTTGAGTCTCATGCACTACATTTCCATACTGATATGGATAATCCTTTCATTAATTACCTTATATCCCACCCTGAACAGTATGACCAGTAGATCTATAACTACTAGATTGATATGGGGTAAAAGATCCCCTTCTCATATTTAGTATGGACCTAGGTCCTCCACTAGCACCTGTATGTCGATGGGTCTTACAAAACCTATATATATGTATCATCATACTGCAAAATCTAAACTCCAATAGTGGTCAAGGACAATGACCATGAATGTGACCGGTATTCCACACTGATAGTGGAACACTCAATCTCTGCCCTGAGGGGTTGATCCTCTTCCCTGGATACTTTTTCCACCACTACCCTAGTAAAAGTTCTTATAAAAACACTTCCTACCATATAAGGATATACTACCTAATAACCCATCTGAAACCATTTTCCACCACTAGAATCCTCCACCAGGCCCCCCTTATAAATGGGATTCTATTTCAGCACCTCAAAAAACTTCCTTAAATAGAATATATTCACCTAGTAAATGATATCGCATCTAATTCCATCCTAAAATTATTTTACCATAGTATCCTCATCTCCGGTTAACATTAAGGGAAATAATTATAAGTTGGTGAAGCTTCTAGAATAGTCCATCACATAATTAGTCCCATGTGTCAACCATATTAACTTAACAGCTCACTCATATCCTAAGGTCTCTTGGTAAAAGTGTTCGAAGAACTTATCCTAAAATTACTTTTATACCATACCTTCTGGTTGCTCATCCTAAGCCTGAATATTCCACCAATTCTTCAATGATACTTATAACATGTAAGCCACCAACTTGACCCTATTATCTATAGAAGTATCTAGGTGGTCCAAAAATTATTTAGATAGACTCAATCCAGAACCCAACTTCCTCAGGTCCACCCTCTCTAGCGAACGTCAGTGGATGCTGTGGCTAGAATTTCCTAGTTACATCAAACATACTCAGTGTGGACCTATAATAGAACGTGCCTTCCTAACCCATTAATTTTCAAGTTTTGGTAGTTTAAGGTTTTTTTGGGAGGCTCTATGAGTTTTCGGTGGAGGATGGTGGTGCAGCAGAGCTGCTATAGGAAATACAAACTGTGTATTATTTACACGATGTGAAATGGTGGGTCACGTCTTGTAAATACTGCTAGTTAATAGCTTGTAAATAGGTATATGGGGAGCCCGTGATATGGATTAAACATTGTTTAAGTGAAATTCATGACATGAATTAAATAAAGGCTGAATGTGGTGCAATTTTCAATGAAAGTTTAAATTTTAGGTAACCCATGGATTACATGTCGTGTAATGTTTACACAAAATGAAACCAAAAGGATCTATGTTTTGAAAACCTCTTATTTGGATGATTTTCATTCATTAATATGTACCCTTTCTCCCTCTCATTTCAGAAAAACCATAGGTGCCCTGAGGAGACCTTCAAGCCATCTTCTCCCTTGTTTGATCAATTGGTTCTGATTGATCCTCATTGGAAATCTATGGTAAGTTCTTCTCCTTTCTTGGTGGTTTTCTGCAATTATTATTTTGTAAACCCACTATAGGGGAGTGTTTTTGGTTTACAATATGAGTTGGGCTATGTTTTGATGATACTTGGGTGTGGTGTAGGTTGATCCATGGTTTCTCATGTGCAGTTGTGGTTTGTAGGCATGTATTCTTCACATGGCGGTGCATAATGAGTTAGCAAAGCTTCTTTGAGGTAGGGAATCCCTTGTTTCTCTTTATTTTGTATCATATAGGAGGGGTTTTCTTTTGTTTATCTATGGAGGATGGTTTTTCCAGTTTAATTAAAGATAAAGAACCAGTTAATTAAAATTAAAGGGAAAAGGGGGAATGATTCACATGTTTTTACAACTTTTATATTATTATGATATGATGGATTGTATGGTCATGATACCCCACTAAAAATTGTGGATATTAGGATCTTTGCTTTCATTGATTTACATGTGTTGTGGAACCCTTTCTGTGTTTTTGTTGTGATATCACCCCAAAATGAAAATTGGTTAACCACTTATATCTAGTTAATAAAATGGTTTCTCTTAGATTATGGATTGTGTAATAAAACCCCTAAAATAAAGTGAAATATGATAAAAGAACTTTTTAAAATCTATAAAATGGTATTTGATGTGTTTTGATATGTGTTTGTGATTTTGGGGAGACCATGTGTGTTTGTGACATGATGTGGGGCTGATGGGTGAGATGTGTCCGTGCTTTTAGGGTGGCGAGGTGGTTATTGTTTGGCCATGCTTTTGGGTTGTTGAGGTGGTAGTTTTTTGGCTGTGCTTTTGGGGTGGTGAGGTGGTGGTTGTTTGTTCGTGCTTTTAGGATGGTGAGGTGGTGTTTGTTTGGCTTTACTTGTGGGGTTGTGAGGTGATGGTGTGATGGAGATAATGAGCTTCTTGTGATGTGTGGTTATATTGTGCTAGATGTTCAAGTAGTGATAGAATAAATAATTATTTTAATAATGATGGAAATGTTTGGGGTTTGGTTTGGTTAACAAGATGGAAATTATTAAAGAAAAAATAAATGATGGGATACAAGTTTGAATGTGGATGGTGCTTAATAATGAAATGAATGGGTTGGATAATTGAATTTGTTGGTGGTGTGATGTGCCTTGTGGTTTGTGTGGTGTTATAAATTTAATGGTGGAAACAAAATTGGTGGTGTTTTGAGTTGGTTAGTGTTTGGTTATGAACCCATATGCTGGTCTTGTGTATGGCTATATGTATATACTTGTATATTATTGTGACTTTTATACACGCCCCACTCATGTTGACCACTATGTATCGACATCTGTATCATCACATAGAGGTGTTTTTTCCAACATTCTGGTGATGAGGATGGATGGATGGCTAACCTCTCTTTCTAAATCTCTTTTCCAGACGAGTTGATGAAGCGTTGTTATGCATGCATTCAAAAATATTTATAACTAAGTGCAGCACAGTAGTTGACCTAGGTCTCTCTCTTGAGGAGATTTTGCAGTCAATCACTCACCACTTATAATTCACTTATATATATATAAACGTAATAAAATGTTCAAAAATGAATATTGATAATTGAAAATGAAATACTAAAATTAAACATGCAATGCAATTAAAATAGAATGAATGTAGACAGAATGAATGTAGATAGAATGATGTTAGAATAAAGGAGACATTCCCGAGAGCATCACCCAGATTGAACCTTCATCGTCTCATAATTTTTTTTGAATTTACTTAATGAAAATGCTCCATAGTATGCATGAAAATCCTCCTATTCATATGGTTGTGAATATACGGTACTCTCAATGTTCACTAAGAGACCGCACATCCACCTCCTTGATCGAGGGAAAATATTACAGAAGCGAAAGTTAAATCTCGGGTGACAAGTGGAGGCACAAAGGCACATTTCCCACTAAGACCCCCCTCAGTCTAACTATAATAAAATAGAAAACATAAAACATGAATTTTTAAATACTTGGGTTTATCACTGAATTACTCCCCTGGGAACTTCCTCGGGTTAGCTACTCATGATCATGATCATAAGAGTTCACAGTGAAGAAGAAAACAGTGGAAGAAAACAAAAGAGAGAAAGAATAAGAGAGAAAGGAGAACACTTAAATTAAAATATGTAATGAAATTAAAGAATTAAATTAAAAGAAAATATAATACTAAACTATATAAAATGTGTGAAAAAGGCTAATCCTAAGTTTCAAACCCTTTGGAATGAATAAGAAACACTCTTTTATAGGGAGAGGGGTTGAAAATTTGGCTCAAAAAATATACCTCTTAAATTTTCTATGTGTTATGACTCTTAAATGATCGAATTTTGGAATGTGTTATTATTAATATTTTGTTATTTTATTTATTCTATTTCCACCCACAAAATCACAGCTTCATTGGACACGTTTGGAGAGAGATACATCAGATTTACTCAGGATATTTAATCTGCCCATTTTGACTATTCGTATTCCAATACACTAAGTTCCAACACATTTATATCTTTGAGAATGGAAGAATAAGGCGTGTATATCTTAATGAAAATCGTTTCTATGGATGTCTTCTTTATCCATGTATAATATCATATCATTAGGTTTTTCAATTTATGAGATATGGCCCAACAATAAATTTTTTCATATTTGGGCACATTTTTCGAGGCCTGAATTGTGAGATGGATTTCATCTTCCAAATGATGAATTGAGATTTGGATATATAAAGATAAAATGAATCCCATAGACCATAGGAAACTATAAAAGAATAATTTTTTAATCTTTATACTTTCACAAAAATTTATGTCTGAAGAATTGCAATAAATTAAAACTGTTGAAATCCAAATTATGCAATTTTTCCAATTAAACTCAAAAAATGTTTCAAAAACTATAAAATGTGACAATTTCCCTTGAAATAAAAAATTTTTGGGATTAAAAACATTGAAATTAATAATAGAATTATTTAAAATATTTTTTCTATCAATTCTACCACACTTAAATGTTGTACTCCTAGGCAATCATCTTATACCAAGGTCAAAACAAACTTCCCAAAGCATAAATGGTAACACAACTCAATTATCATATCAAATAAAATATCATTCCTCTTATATGGATAAAAATTTAACAAATACTCAAAAACCATATTAATATATTAAATATCATGTTAATCCTCACATGCATGTCGTACCTACCTCCCCAAAAAAATATTTCTCTCTTCACTCAAAGATTTTTTATGTGGAGTTTTTCTCATTCTCAAGAACATGTGTGATCTCCATAAGATTTCTATCCTCCTATTATCTCCACTTCATAGAGTAAAAAATGTGTCAATCATGAGTTGTTTTTCAAGGGTTTTTCTTAGGATGAGGTTTGGAAGGTTTTAAATGTAAAAACATCTGAGGCAGAATGAGGAGGGCTAAGCTCTAAGTGAATTAAATGCATGAAAATAGTTTTTTCTCAAGAATGGTGTGCACCTCAATTATATATAAATGATTCACCTCAAAAAACCTATTTATTTGGAAATTTAACACTTTTAATTTCATCATAAATAAAATACTTCCATCTTTTACCCATTTGTATCATTGTTTCAACTTGAATTAAGATTTGGATTTCTCTTCAAAATCATGTTTTTTGAGGAAAAGAGAGGTATATTTTGATCTTAAAAAATTGGTGAACACCCAACCCAAATGTGTAATGATATTTTGGTCCACCCATACATCTTTACATCATGACATTTATTCCTCTCAATTAGCAAAAAATATGGAAACACATTCAATTCACCTTAAAAATTTTCTTCAGGAAAGTAAAATACAACCCATATTCTCCCTCCCCCACACTTGAGTTCAACAATAATCATTCATTTAACTTCTAGAGCAGGTTGGAAAGGGATAAATGTCTTGTAATGTGGCTTCCTAACAAGGTATTTCATGTATACTAGGTTCTTAAAGAAGTTCATATGAAAAGGTAGGCCGAAATTATAGTTGAATGTAAAAGGGATTTCAAAGTGGTGCCACAATCATACTTGACACATTGCATGAACTCTAACAGCACTGAAAAAGAGAAAAACAACAAGTTATGGATCAAAAAACATGTATTAAGACTCTCAAGAAAAATATAAATGTAATAAGATATCAAAAAGGTTTAGAAACCTCTCAGGTTGGTCAAGATTTTTAATTTGGACAGTACTAGTGCACATGAGTTTCATAGTCAATAAAACTTCATCAAATGAAAAGATCCGAAATAAAAAACCAAATCCATTCAGCAATCATTTAAATCCTTAAATATTCAAATAAAGCAATGTTTGAAAAATACCAAGATGGTTTGAATTTTCCAAAGTATTCGAGTCAGCTCAAGAATCCTAAAAACACCCCAAAAATGAAAAAGGAAAACATGAAAAATTCAGAAAAAGACATGAAAAATAAAATGAAAGTACACAAAAAATTCCTAAAATAGGTTGAAATACCTCCCCTACACTTATTCCATTTATTACCCCCATTTTACCTAAAATCAGGTCAAGAGGAATTTTCATACAGAATTTATATTGGGTATCAAACAAAATAAAGAAAAGGAAAGACACAACCTGATTTATTTTTCAGTGGCAGCCTTGAATTAAGATCCTAGCTGCTACCACATTAAAACTACAAGAATGAAATGAAAATAAATAAGAAAAAAATAAATAAAAATAAATTGAAAGGATATAGACTAGGGATAATTCTTGTTTCGACCCCCAAGTGGGTGCTAGGTTTTTACTGCCCCTAGTCAGGAAGTTGTAGTGGACTATCCCTAATCATAAGGTGGATGTGGTTTCTTTGAGATGAACCACCACATGTGACTTTTCATAATATCTATGATTAAACACTGATATTGAAGAACCCCAAAGAATATAAGAAATTTTCCAACCCCCAGTAAATAATAAAGATAGAATTTGAGTTCAAGAGTGGGAGGGAAAAGAATATAGGGGTTCTCCTTGTCAACTATTGTGGTTTCCTCCTCTATAGGGTATGGAAGTTATTGTAGAGGAGGTAGAACCACCACCACCACCTTCTCTATCTCTTCTTCATCGATCACCACCACTTGGGTGCTATCTTTAGTATCATCCTAGGTCTACTCCATTTGTGCTATATCAAAAATTTCAGGAAAGATAAATTCAGAAAATAATTCAACTTGAATAAGATTAAACCATAATTAATTAATAAAGAAATCTTCCCTTTCTAGTATGTCATCTTAGAAATTGATATCTTCAGGAAAGAACATTGGAAAATCTATCTCATCAGGTTCATATTATTAATAATCTTCCAAAGAAATATATAGGTCAAAAGGTGTTGATTTTTCAATATCAATGATGGGATGATCAAGTTTTAAGTTATCTTCTACTATATGATTCCAGGATTCTTTCAAAAAATTGTTGATCTCCCATAATTGCATCAGTTAGAATGTGTAGATTAGGGACCTCCTAGAGAAATGGATGAGTATGGGATGATATGATTAATTATTTTAGAAGCTACTTCTCACCCTCCTCAGGTTCTTTGACATAAAAAATGATCAGTGATATCTCTTCCACCACTTGTTTTGGTTCAGGTTCTCGCTCAGGTTCAGGTTTGGGTTTCTCTTGACAAACATGTACATATTAAATTATCAAATTTATTTATCTCTCTAATTTTTCCACTAAATTACTAATCCTTTGATAATTAGCATCAATATTATTTAAAACCTCTTCTGGCACCTGATATTGTTCAGTCCATGCATAAAAGTTTAATTGAAGGACATCATGAACAAAAATATTTTTTTAGTGTTTTTTAAAATTTACGATTTTCTTTCGTTTTTTAAATAAAAGAAAAATTATTTAAAAAATGTGAATATAAATAGTGAGTGAAGACCACTTGGATCCTCTTAAATGGTTCCAATTTGATGAATCATTGTCGTGTGCACTCTAAAAAATATTTATAACTATGTGCAACACAATGGCAGGCCTAGGTCATTCTCTTGAGGAGATTTTGTGGTCAATCAATCACCACTTATAATTCAAATATATATATATATATAATAAAATTTTCAGAAATAAATATTGATAATTTAAAATGAAAAACTAAAATTAAACATGCAATGAAATGAAAACATAATGATGTTAGAAGAAATGAGACATTCCCGAGAGCATCACCCAGATTGAACCTTCATCGTCTCATAATTTGTTTTGAATTTACTTAATGAACATGATCCATCGTATGTATGAACATCCTACTCTAAATATGTTTGTGAATATATGAAACTCTCAACGATCACTGGGATACCGCACATCCACCTCCTCAATCAAGGGAAAATATTACAGAAGCGAAAGTTAAACCTCATGTGGCAAGTAGAGGCACAAAGGCGGATTGCCCACTAAGATCCCCATCATTCTAAATATAAGAAAATAAGAAACATAGAAACTGAATTTTTAAATACTTGGGTTCATCACTGGATTAATCCCCTAGGAACTTCCTCAGGTTAGCTACTCATGATCATGACCATAAGAGTTCCCAGTGAAGAAGAAAATGGGGGAAGAAAACAAAAGAGAGAAAGAATAAGAGAGAAAAGAGAACACTTAAATTAAAATATGTAATAAAATTACATAATGAAATTAAAATAAAATACAATACTAAACTACATAAAATGGCCAAAAAATTCTACCCCTAAGTATCCATCCCTTTGGAATGAAGAATAAACACTCTTTTATAGAGAGAGGGGGTGAAAATTTGGCTCTAAAAATATTCCTTAGAAATTTTCCGTGTGTTAGGCATCTTAAATGATCGAATTTTGGAATTTGTTATTATTTAATGTTTTTAATTTATTTATTCTATTTCTACCCAAAAAATATCAGCTTCATTGGACATGTTTGGAGAGAGATATAGCTGATTTACTCAGGATATTTAATCTTCCCATTCTGACTGTTCGTATTTCAATGCAGCTAGTTACAACGCATTTATGGATTTGATAATGAAATAATTATGCACATAAATATTAATGAAACTTGTTTCTGAGGATTTATTATTGATACATGTAAAATATAAGCTCATTTAGTTCTTCCATTTATGATATACGGTCCCATCAATAAAATTTTTCAGATTTGTGCACAATTTTTGAGGCCTGAGTTGTGAGCTGGATTTGAGATTCAAAATGATGGATTTTGTTTTGGGTCTAAAAAGATAAAATGAATCCCATAGACCATATGAATCTATAAAAGAATAATTTTTTTATTTTTATCAGTTTATAAAAAGTTATGTATAAATCATTGAAATAAATTAAAATTGTTAAAATCTAAAATATGTCATTTTTCTAATTAAGCTCAAAAAATGTTTCAAAAACTATAAAATGTGGAAATTTTCATTGAAATAAAACATTGGTGGAATTAAAAACATTGAAATTAAGAATAAAATAATTGAAAATATGTGTTCTATCATGATTATATATTCACAGGTTGTGATGTATAGAGGTCTGTTAGTGCACTTGGTGATGGACGAGGTGTTTTTGGGCGAGATGTGATGACCATTCTGTGGGGTGGTGGCCTAGGTGTTTTCAAGTGAGATGTGAAATTATGATTTTTTGGGGAATTATATGGTGGTTTCATTTATGGTATTAGTAGTTAATGAGGTTTATTTGCTTCACATTCATGATACCCTACTACTCTGGTTATGGCAGTGGTTGTGATTTGATGGCCCATGCATCTTCGGGTGAGATGTGATGTGACCATGTTGTGGGTAGTGGACTAGTTATTTTCGAGCATGATGTGATGTGACCATGTTGTTGGGTAGTGATATATGTTATTTTAAAGATATGGGAGCTCTATGACATATGACGTTGGGGTGTGAGAGCAATAAATCAGTGGGAAAGCAGTGTGGGGTACCTTCCATCGATATGCTTCTTATTATGTGATTATATTTGGATTGAGTTGTTTGATGAGCATGCCTTGCTGAGTTTGGGGTGGATAGTTGAAATATTTAAGTGATGTTTATTCTTATATTTTCTCATAGGTGAATTATTATGCTTCTTCTACATGTGAATAAGTGACTTTGGTTTTCTGACTGAGTATACATGTATGTTCATCCTACATATATAGAACTATTTTCAAGTTTCCAAGAGGATTATGTGGAACGTGTTGTATATTACTAGATCGAATCTTTATATAACTATCGTGTCACTTTTTTATCTTTGTTTTTGGGTATTTTACATTGGATATTTTTTTATCAGTTTTATTTATACATGCATTGTGGGATAGTTTTTGGTTTCTTTTTATATTATATCATGGAGTTTATTGTCGATGATCCATCTTATCTCCTGATCTTATATTATTCTTAGAGTGTAATGCCTCCCATTGTATGATATTTTTACACCCTCAGTGCTAGTTTCTAGCTCGGGGCCTACTAGAGGTGGGACTTGGGGGTCATTATCTCTCTCCCCTCATTGAGGTATCTTTGGAGGGAGGGGGGTCATGATAGAGTGGTATCAAAGGTGATGGTTGAGAGATAGGATGAAGTTTGGAGTTAGTAACAATGTGGATTGCATGGGTTGGTATGGAAATAGTTTTGGTTGAACTTGGTGTATGATATGGTCCAGAGAGACCAGCTTGGACATGGGATTTTAGGGCCTCCCATGATCTAGTGCACGGACTTTGAACTTATTAAACAACCAAGTGAGGTGGTCCTATTTGTAGGGTAGAGACCTAGGAGAGGTATATGCATCATGATGGGTTTTGTTCTTTTTTTAATTGGGTTTATTTGGGAAGGTTAAAATAATAATGTGAATTAAATGAATCTTAATAAAAATTTCGTACTATTGGGATTGAGAAATTCTTGTTTTCTTTTCAGTTATAGCTCTTGTTTTTCATCCGCATGTGGATTGGGAAGTTGAGGTTCATCAGGCTGATCTATTTGATTACCATAGGGTTGATTCAACAGAGGAGGATGATATTTGGAAGAGGGTGTTGCACACCTTTTAGTGGTAGTCTTTGGGGAAGTATGAGGGAATTTTTTCTGATATGGAGACAAATAACTGGATGGAGGAGCTCGAGATCGCTTGTAGTTTGATCTGGGCCTTGGTGGGATATTGGGTCCCTTTGGCAGTTAGTTAGATGTGGAGAGTTGTGTGTCAATGGTGGATGTTGTATCTTGGTGAGTGGAAGGAGGCAGTTGTTTCATGGGTCAACTTTTATAAGGAATTCTGGGAAGTGTTCCTTTCATTAACCATGAAGGTAGTGAAAAGGAAGTAGATTATTTACCTTCAATAGGGGATTATGTTGATGTGTGATTTGGGAATCAAGTTCAAAGACCTTTTGTATTTATTCTCAGATCTTTTTCTAGATGAGGAGTCTCGTTCAAGACGTCTTGGGGAGGCGCTTCATCCTTCTATCCAGTATGCAGTTACTCATTTTATGTTGTCAGTGTATCTGAAGGTTCAGAAGAAGGTAGAGGTGATCAAGAAAAATTACCCATGAGGAGGTTTTCCATGATAGGGGAACCGGTAGGGTTCCTTGAGGATCAGAGTTATCGGTGGAAGGTCTCAAGTTCCAATACATTCTAGGTTTCAACCAGTGGAGATTCGACCTCAACATATTCCCTTCTAACCTTCTGGGGACAATGGTTTCCATGATTTTCCTATAGATATCAATCTAGTGTGTTTTGGTTGTGGGATTCATGGAAATCTCCAGAACCAGTTCCCACTAGTTCCCTGAACTCAGTTTGGTAGAGGTGGATAGGTTCAGTGCTAGCCTTAATATTAGTTTCCAGTGATATTGTTTTAGTAGTAGGGGTAGCAGGGCTATGCTTCCCTGAGGGGAGATGGAGAGGGAAGAGGAAAACCTTAGGATTTTACTCATGTTCAAGGACCTCATCCTAAGTATGGTCATGAAGGTGGTCACCAACAGAGAGATAGAGGATCTAGGCATGGTTAGTTGCACATAGCAGAGGCAGTATCTCCATAAGGTATAGAGATCATTAGAGGTGAAATTAGTTTTTTTAATATCCTTGTTTGTGACTTATTTTATTTAGGATATTTTCACTCCTTTATTGTACCCACTCTAGTCTGTGCTCTAGGAATATATATAGAGAGGCCTCCCATGCCCTAGTGTTGACTATGCCAGTCAGAGGCCAGAATAACTTGTTTTATGTGTACTGGGGGTATAGATTGATGATGGGGCCACATTAGTCTCATGGTGGGGATATTTTATTACTACATATACAACCACATGATGTCATCCTATGCATCTATTGGTTATATTCCATGCGTTTTATTGTTTACTTATTTTGGAGGAGATTCATGTTCTCAAATGTAGATGTCCAATGTGTGGTTTTCATTGGTGAGTATGGTTATCAGGTGGGCATTCAGTATGTGGAGACACTTCTTTCTTTTTTTGGATAAGTTGTCAGTGGAACTAGTTGATATTGGGACAGTGGGGGTCCCATGGTTATGGAGGAGTTCCTAGATATTTTTTCATGGGATGTTGTGACGTTACCCCCTCAATGTGATATTTAGATTAGGATAGACTTGTATCCTAGTTCTTCTCTAATTTTGATGGATCCTTATCAGATGGAACCTTTTGAGTTGTGGGAGTTGAGGATTCAGATATATTACCTAATGCATAGGGGTTTTATCCGCCCCATTGTGTCTCTATGGTATTCTCTAGTTTTTTTACAAGAAGGTGGATGGTAGTATGAAGTTGTGTATATACTATCATAGGTTTAATTAGATGAAGGTCAAGAACCATTACCCCTTATAAGGATAAATGATATTTTCTACCATCTGATAGGGGAGAGTTGGTTTTCTAAGATTGATCTTTTGTTTGGATATCACCAGTTGAGGATGAAGGAGGGAAATGTTCTGAAGAATGCTTTAAGATTCAAGTATGAACACTTTGAGTTTGGAGTCACGTCATTCAGTGTTATGAATGCACTATCCATATTCATGGGGATTATGAACTCTGTGTTCCATGAGTTACTGTACCAGTTCATTTTCGTATTCATTGATGACATATTGATCCACTAAAAGTAAGTGGAGAAGCATTTCAATCATCTCAAAGTTGTCTTTAAGGTTCTTTGATGCCATTATCTCTATGTAAAGTTGTCCAAGTGTAAGTTTTGGACATGATAGGTTCATTTTCTCAGGTGTGTGGTGTCCCAGTAGGGTGTAGAAGTAGACCTATTGAAGGTCAGGGTAATTTTTTCTTAGGAAGCACCCAATAACCTTCCAGTTGTTTGTAGTTTCGTTGGTATTGTGGATTATTATCAAATGTTTGTGACTGATTTCTCTTGATTTGAAACCCCATTGAAATCATTGATCCAGAAGTACTAGGATTTTTTGTAGACTATTCAGTGCCAGACAACTTTCATTTACCTGAAGGGGAAGTTAGTTAGTGTGCCAATGCTTCAGTTTCTTGAGGAAAGTGTGATGTTTGAGGAATTTTGTGATTCTTTTCATCTAGGATTGGGATTCATATTGATTAAGAAAATGGGAGTGATTTTTATGGGTCTAGTCAATTAAGTCTCCATGAGAATAACTATGTCACTCAAGATCTTGAGCAAGAAGTTATCGTGTTTTCACTAAAGTTGTGGTAGAATTACCTCATTGGGGATCACTTTGTGGTATTTACAGATCATAAGATATTTAGGTATATCTTTTCTCAATGTGATCTGAATTTATGGTAGAGGAGAGGGATGGAGTTTCTTTAGGATTATGATTTTGATATTTCCTATTCCTCAAGAAAAGGGAATATTGTGGCTGATTATTTGAACAGTATGTTGGGGAAGGATTTTGTTTGGGAGTCTGGGGATTCTTTAAGAGAAATGGAGGATCTATAATCCTTTAACTTAGATGAAAGGGTGGATAGTGTAAAAGGATATTTGTTTTAGATGACGGTGCAGTTTTCTATGATGCAGTAGGTGGAGGATTCTTAGTTGATACACTTGAAGGAAAAGGTGACATGCGATCATGTTGTCCATAATGATGATCTACAGGGATGGTAAGAGGATGTTCAAAACCAGATATTGTTTCATGGGAGGTTTTTTGTTCCAGTAGTGATGTGTGAGGGAGTCCTTAGTGAGTTTCATAGATCACCTTTAACGGTACCCCCAGAAGTATCCAAGATGTACCATGTCTTGAGGATACAATTTTGGTGGCCTGGTATGGAACAAATGGTGGTGGATTTTTGGCGAAGTGTTTGGTTTTATAATAGCTAAAGGTATATAATTATGTTATTAGTGGTTTGTTTTAGTATTTGGTTGTTCCTGAGTGGAAATGGGATGACACTTTGATGGAATTTTTCATAGGGATATCCCGATCTTAGGGAGATTGTGATGCTATCTGGGTGATCATGGATCAACTGATGAAATTGGACCACTTCTTAGAAATCAAGGAGTTGGGTGCAGTAGATGATTTATCTAAGAGTTATGTGGATGAGGTGGTGTGGTTGTATGGAGTTCTGAGGTCCATTGTCTCAGATTGGGATGCACATTTTACCACACAAGTATGGAGGGGATTACATCATGATTTTGGAACTCATTTATGCCTCAACACTACTTTCGAACATTAGACGAATGGGTAGACATAGTGTACCATCCATAAATTAAATTATATGTTGCTGGTGTGCATCATGGACTTTGACGGATCTTGGGTATGACACATGCCTATGGTTTAGTTTTCATAAAACAATAACTATTACTCTTCCATTGGAATTAATCTGTTGGAGGCATTATATGGGAAACCATGTCATTCTCTGTTGTATTGGACAGAGGTTGTGGAGACAAAAATTCTTGGTCCCGATGTGGTGCAGAGCATGATAGATAAGGTTCATCATGTTTTTGAGAGGATGAAATCAATTTAGGATTGGTATAAGTCTTATGATGATCGCAAGAGGGGTCCCTTGGAGTTCAATATTGGAGACCACATATTATTAATGTTTTCACCTCAACATGGGTAGTAGAGGTTTTTTAGAAGGATCAATATTTCTCCAAGGTTTTTGGGCCCTTTTAGATGTTGGGGTGAGTTGGCGAGGTGGTGTATTATTCGGTGCTACCACCATGGATGGAGAGGATACACAACATCTTTCATATCTTTCATATTCATCCGTATCTTCACAATGAATCCTATGTCATTGGTTGGGAGAGTTGAATATCGAGGATCACGTGATATTCATGAAGCATCCAATAGAGATCTAGGATTATCAGGAGAAAGTTTTTGGAAGGATGGACCATTCCCTTGGTTCGTGTGTTGTGGATACATGGTGACCTGTAGGATAGTACTTGGAAGCGAGATATGTTGATGCGTTATTAGAGCCCAGTGTTGTTTTGAGTTTTTCTTTTCTCTATTTTTCTTTGTAATGTGATGTTTGGATCCTTCTATTTTATGATGTGTGGTGTTGTATTTGGATTGTTATGTATGATGAGTGATAAATTTCTAACATATGAAAAGGGGTGGATCTGATTCCTAATCGAGATGTATTATACTATGATGCGATTAAACTCATGCAGGTGAGTTAGTGTCACCCAGAATGAATAGTATCTTGACATGGAGGATGTAATTCCCTGATTCGTATGTTTGGGGAAGTTTGGTTTGTTATTTGTGATGAGTATTGGTTTGGGATTTATAGAGGTTGGATAGTTGTGGTGATGTGGTTGTTTAGTGATGAGGTTGGGTGAGATTTTTTTGTGTTCATTTGGTTTGGAATGTTTTTCTAGTGGTGGCATTGAGGTATGATGAGATCCTTGAGAGGTATCTCATGGGGTGGTTGTTCGGACCCCTTTACATCGGGGATTGGTTTTGGATTATGGAGGGCGAGAATCATTTGAGAGGAATCTAATGTAATATATCATTCCTTCCCAACCCATTAATTTTCCAGTTTTTGTGGTTATAGGTGTTCAGGGGAGGTTTTGGGAGTTTTTTGGTGGAGGATGGATGTGCAAAAAAACTTCTATAGGAAGTACACGCCGTGTATTGTTTACATGACATGAAATGGTGGTTTATGGCTTGTGAATCTGACTTATTCATGGCTTGTAAATCGGTAGAGGGGGAGCCTGTGATATGGATTACACATCATATAAATGTAATTCATGATGTGTATTAAATAATGGACGAAGGTGACATGATTTTTGGATAATGTTTAAATTTTAGGAAACCTGTGGATTACATGTCATGTAATTTTTACAAAATGTGAAATTGGTGGGATCTAGGTTTTAAAAATATTATTTTTGGACGATTTTCCTTCATTCATTCATACCCCTTATCCCTATTGTTATGAAAAAAAACTAGGCACCTCGAGGAGACCTTCGATACCTCTTATCCTTTGTTCAATCTGTTGGTTCTGATTGATCCTCATTAGAAATTTGTGGTAAGTTTTTCTCCCTTCTTGGTGTTTTTATCCTATTCTTATTTTAGGAACTCATTGTGGTGGTTTAGTTTTGGTTTAGGTCATGATTTTGGCTTCATTTTGATGATCCTTGGATGCAACATAGGTTGATCCATGGTTTCCCATGTGCAGTTTTGTTTTACGGGTGCTTCTTCATCACCCTACGGTGCGTAGTGAGTTGGAAAAGATTCTTTGAGGTAGAGAATCCATTATTTATTCTTATTTTGTATCATGTGGGAGGGTTTTTCTTTCTTTTTATATATTTATGATGGTTTTGATGAATTAAATAAAGATATAGAATAGTTTAATTTAAATTGAAGGGAAAAAGGGAATGATTCATATGTTTTTTACAAATTTGATATTATTTTGATATGATGGATTGTGCAGGCTTGATACCTTACTGAAAATTATGCCTATTAAGGGATTTTTTGTGTTGATTAACATGTTTTGTGGAACCTTTATTGTGTTTTTTTCATGATATCACCCTAAAATGGAAATTGGATAACTAATTATATCGAGTTAAAAAAATGGTTTCCCTTGGATTATGGATTATGTTATAACACTCTTAAAATAAAGTGAAATGTGATAAAAGACCCTTTTCAAAATCTATAAAATGGTCTTTGATATGTTGTGATGTGTATTCGTGCTTATGTGTTGGTGATGTGCATTTATGATGGGATGTTGGGAAGATGGGTGAGATGCAGTAGTGTTTTTGGGGTGGTGAGGTGGTGGTTGTTTGGCTGTGATTTTATGGTGGAAAGGTGGTGGTTTTTTTGTCGTGATTTTAGGGTAGTGAGGTGGTGGTGCTTTGGCCATTTTTTTGGGTTGGTGAGGTGGTGATTGTTTGTCCATGATTTTGGAATGGTGAGGTGGTGGTTGTTTGGCCATGCTTTTGGGATGGTGAGGTGGTGGTTGTTTGGCCATGCTTGTTGGGTGGTGAGGTGATGATGTGATGGATATGATAAGCTTCTTGTGATGTGTACCCGAGTAGTGATAGAATAAATAATTATTTTAATAATTATTGAAATGAATGGGGTTTGGTTTGGTTAATGGGATGGAAATAGTTAATGAAGAAATAAATTATGGTTATGTGGTTAAATGTGGATGATGCTTAATAATGAAACGAATGGGTTGGATAATGGAATTGGTTGGTGGTGTGATTTGGATTTTGGTTTATGTGGTGTTATAAATTTAGTGGGGATAACTAAGTGGCGGTGTTGTGAGTTGGTTAGTATTTGGTTTTGAACCCATAGGTTGATCTTGTGTGTGGTTATATGTATATACTTTTATATTATTTTGATTTCTTTACACAACCCACCCGAGTTAATCACTATATGCTGACACTCATATCATCACATAGGGGGCGTAACATCCCGACCTAGAGTTTACTCAACCGGTGCCCCGAGCCGATTGGTCACATGGCCTCAAGCACACCTCCCCATACACCATAGTCTTCTAACTAGTAGCAAGGGTCCAATGTGGTATAATGGGGAGACTATACAGATAAATTCTCACTCTCCTGTCAGTGCGAGCACCCTCCTCTAGGGTTTCTTCCATTATTCTTTAGATTTGTATGAATTCTCCTCTATTATATCTCGTTCTATCAGCCTTTGCAGGTGGATTATCATTGGAGAGTTTTGGGGGTGTTTCCTTCATTGCATCCCAATATTCCTACTCAAATTATATTCTATTGTGATGTCTCCTCCTCAACTCTCTACACTCCGTCACTGCATGATTTTCAGCCTTATTGTGTTGTGTGTTCTTAGATCTGGTCAGATCTGAGTTCTTCGGTGGGGTTTGATGACTATGGTTCATCTTGGTCTCAATTCGGGACCTTATGGGTGGAAGTGGCTTAGAGATCATGTGGTCTGGATGATCTTCCCTCACCCTCGGATATAGCTGTAGATCCAAGTATCATCAGAGTGGATCGACTGTGTGTTGGTGTCGGTGGATCATTTTCTGATGGTGTCTGGTTTCATCAGGAAACTTTTGCTTGACATTCCTCTTTGTAATGGTGAAGGGTTCTAGGAGGAATTATACTTCTTTGAGCAGTGGAATTTGGAGGACAAGCATTGGTTTCCCAGACGATGTTTTTTCCACAAATTCATCTAGCTCGAGAAGGTGTGGATGGTACTGGAATTCAGCGGTGTTTCTTTCCTTACGATGGTTGTGGTCTGGTTGATGGATGGGAAAGCATATTGAAGATGATTATGGTTCATGTAGCTTGGTTATTGTTTCATATTTTCCTTATAGGTGATTCATTTTTTAGGCTTATTTTAGTAATATTTTTCACTACTTTCCAGGACTGTTGTGTTTCATTGGGCTCTGGAATTCTTAGCTGGCATTAGTTTTGTCCTGTTGCATTTGGTGCGGTGCAGCTCTTTATAGGTGCCACTGGGTGGGTATCCCAAAAATGGAGATGGGTGTGTTGGCACCCATCATTCATCTATCAGTCCTCATGATTGATGGATAGGCACCCTACCTTTGAATTTTTTCACAAAGTTCTTGGTATGATTTTATGTTGCATTAGGTTGGAAATGTGGTATTCTTTGCTACATTGTCGGGTGGGCATCTCGAAAGAGATATAGGTGTGCATGAACCTATCATCTGACCATCCCTCCACATTTCAGCATGGGTGGGATGGGTGCTCTGCAACATTGTGTCTTCACTCTTGTCTTTATGATGCACTTCTTAGCTACTCCAATGCAATTTGGAACTGTGATTCACTTCTTTGATGCTCCAGTGTGAATTGGATATGTGATGCGTTGCTCTACTGCTCTATTATGATTTGACACTGTGATGCACTGTCAGGTTCTTCAGTGTGACTTGGCACTATGATGCACTTCTCGGATGATCTGACGTGATTTGGCACTGTGATGCGCTTTTTCGGCTGTTCCGATGTGACTTGGATCCATGATGCTCTCCTCAGATCACTACTACAAAAAATAGGCTTTATCAGCACTCAAAATGGGCTTTAACAGTGTTAAAAAAGCATTGTAAAGCTCAGAACTGATAAAGGGATACTTTATCAGTGCTCAAAAGTGCCGATAAATGATACCATTATCAGCGCTAAAAACGCGCTGATAAAGGGAGACTTTATCAGCACTAAAAAGGAATTGATAAAAAAACTCCTTTATCAGTGCTAAAAGAGCACTGATAAATGTGTTTTTTATCAGTGCTCTTTTAGTGTTGATAAATTGATCCTTTATCAGCACTTTTTTAGCACTGATAAACATGTCTTTTATCAGTTTTTTTTAGACCTGAAAAAGGCTTCCTTTATCAGCACTAAAAAAGCACTGATAAATTCCCTCTCTATAGCAACAAAAAATTCTGCAGCAGCACACCCAAACAACACCTGCAAAAAATTCAGCATCTCAACAAGTATACCCATACAAAATTAAGACATAATTCATAAGGTAATTACACCAAGTATACCCATACAAAAAGTATACCCATACACCATTAACACATAATTCATAAGTTAATTAAATACATAAAGGATTCAATTCAGAATTTAGGGGGTTGGGGGCTGTTCGGGGGTTTGGGGTGGCTATCCAGGGGGGGGGGTAGGGGGTGTCCGGGGGGATTGGGGTGTCTAGGGGGATAGGTGTGTCTAGGGGGACGGGGGGCGGTCCAAAAGGTTGGGGGCTGTCCAAGGGGGTGGGGTGGTGTCCAGGGGTGGTGGGGGATGTCCATGAGGGTGGGGGTGTCCAGGGGGGTG
The DNA here is from genome assembly GCA_963277665.1 of Viscum album. Classification (NCBI taxonomy): domain Eukaryota; kingdom Viridiplantae; phylum Streptophyta; class Magnoliopsida; order Santalales; family Viscaceae; genus Viscum; species Viscum album. Next base: position 1,401,064,247 of record OY728157.1, on the reverse strand, counting down.
GGGGTGTCTAGGTGGTGGGGTGGTTTCTAGGAGTGGGGGTGTCCAGGTGTGGGGGTGGGGGGGGGGCGTCCAGGGGGTGGTGGGGTGTCTAGGGGGGGAGCTATCCATGGGGGTGTTCAGGGGGGGGGGGGCTGGTGTCCAGGGTGTCGGGGTGTGGGGGGGGGGGTCTTTCTAGGGGGTGGGGATGTCCGGGGGGTGGGGTGGTGTCCAGGGGGTGGGGGAGGTCCAGGGGGTTAGTGGGGCTATCCAAGGGGGGTGGGGTGGTGTATAGAAGGGTGGAGGTGTCCGTCCATGGGTGGAGGTGTCTAGGGGGGTGGGGGTGTCCAGGTGGTGGGGTGGTGTCTAGGAGGGGTGGGGGTGCTGTCCAGGGGGTTGGTGGGTGTCCAGGGGGGGTGGGGGTGTCTGGGGGGGGGGGGGGTTGTCCAGAGGGGGTTGTCCATGGGGGTGTCCAGGGGGGTGGGGGGTGTCCAGGGGGTTGTAGGGGGGGGGGGTTTAGGGGTTGGGGGTTTCTAGAGGGGTGGGGGTGTCCAGGGGGTGGGGTGGTGTCCAGGGGGGGTAGGGGCGTTCCAGGGGGTTGGTGGGGCTGTCCTAGGGGGTGGGGAGGTGTCCAAGGGGCTGGGGGTGGCTGTCCATGGGGGTGGGGGTGTCCAGGGGGTGGGGGAGGTGTCCAGGTGGTGGGGTAGTGTCTAGGGGGTGGGGGGCCATCCAGGGGGTTGGGGGGGGGGGGGGCGTGCATGGATCGTTCTCCTAAAGGATCAACAAAATCTAAATGCATTTGGTCAGATTTTCGTAGGTCAGTTGTTGTTTTCACTTAAAATTCTATCCATTTTAAACAAAAGAGAGACACTTTGAGTGATACCGGCCACACTGTGCCTCATATTGAGGATGGGTTGACTTGTAAACATCAAAAATGATCCATGGATCTTTCTCCTAAAGTATAAAGACAATCCGAATGCTTTTTGTCAAATTTCCGTAGGTTAGTTGTTGTTTTAACTTAAAATTTTGTCCATTTTAAACAAAAGAGAGACACTTTGAGTGATACCGGCCACACCGTGCCTCGGATTGAGGCGGAGTTGACTCATACACGTCACAAATGACCCATGTATCATTCTCCTAAAGGATCAATACAATCTGAATGCATTTGGTTGGATTTCCATAGGTCAGTTGTTGTTTTCACTTAAAATTCTATCCATTTTAAACAAAAGAGAGACACTTTGAGTAATACCAGCCACACCATGCATCATATTGAGGTAAGGTTGACTTGTACACATCACCAATGTACCCAAAGGATTGTTTTATTAAAGGATCAACACAATCCAAATGCATTTGGTTGGATTTCCGTAGGTCAGTTGTTGTTTTCACTTAAAATTCTGTCCATTTTAAACAAAAGAGAGACACTTTGAGTGATACCGACCACACCGTTCCTCAGATTGAGGCAATGTTGACTCTTAAACATCAATAATTTACCCAAAGTATCATTCAATTAAAGTATCAACACAATCCAAATGCATTTGGTCAGATTTCTGTAGGTCAGTTGTTGTTTTCACTTAAAATTCTGTCCATTTTAAACAAAAGAGAGACACTTTGAGTGATATCAGCCACACCATGCCTCAGATTGAGGTGGGGTTGACTCATACATGTAAAAAATGACCCATGGATTGTTCTCCTAAAGGATAAACACAATCCAAATGTGTTTATTTGGATTTTCGTAGGTCAGTTTTTGTTTTCACTTAAAATTCTGTCCATTTTAAACAAAAGAGAGATACTTTGAGTGATTCCAGCCACAACGTAACTAATATTGAGGTGGGGTTGACTCGTACATATCAAAAATTATCCATGGATCATTATACTAAAGTATTAACACAATCCAAATGCGTTTGGTTGGATTTCTGTAGGTCAGTTGTTGTTTTCACTTAAAATTATGTCCATTTTAAACAAAAGAGAGACACTTTGAGTGATACTGAACACAACGTGCCTCGGATTGAGGTGGGGTTGACTCATAAAAGTAAAAAATTACCCATGTCTCATTCTCATAAATTATTAACACAATCTTAATGTGTTTGGTTGGATTTCCATAGGTCAGTTGTTGTTTTCACTTAAAATTTTGTCCATTTTAAACAAAAGAGAGACACTTTGAGTGATACCAGCCACACCATACCTCGGATTGAGGTGGGGTTGACTATTACATGTCAAAAATGACCCATGTATCATTCTCATAAAGGATCAATACAATCCGAATGTGTTTGTTTGGATTTTTATAGGTCAGTTGTTGTTTTCACTTAAAATTCTGTCCATTTTAAACAAAAGAGAGACACTTTGAGTGATACCGGCCACACCGTGCCTCAAATTGAGGCGGGGTTGACTCGTACACATCACCAATTAACCTAAAGGATTGTTCGCCTAAAGGATCAACACAATTTGAATGTGTTTGGTTGGATTTTCGTAGGTCAGTTGTTGTTTTCACTTAAAATTCTGTCCATTTTAAACAAAAAAAAAGACACTTTGAGTGGTTCATCATTCTTGCATGTTGCTGGTGCATTTCATCTGTTAAAATGGTAAAATTAATCATTGGAGAAAGGATGTTTTATTTAATAACAATTACAATTTTCCTACAAACATTTACATACAACAATGTTTTATCTTTTGATCCCCTTAACCCCTCTCAAAAATGACCGCCAATTATACACATCCCCAAGTTAGATCTTCATGCTATTTGTGTACAATCTACCATCAGGTATGTGGCCCACTCATTTCTGAACAAATCTATATCGTTTTGTGAGTATGAGGCTTTTCGACAGTCATAGTAGTACTGAAAAATATAAAAATGAAGAATTAATAAATAAATTAAATGAAATAGTAGTTGTTTTTGAAAATACCTCTTTAGGGATGCTAGTTTGTTGATAAAAACGATATATTTCATAAATTTAAAAACATAATAACAACAATAATTATCGTTTTTTTGTTTTGGACACTGCAAAAAATTTGATCATTAGGAGAATAAGTAACTTGTGTTGATATGTGTTTGGATAGTGAAATTTTATTATATATACCCTGATATTTTTCCAGACATAGTACTTTCTTGCCTCCTTATGCTTAGCCTATGTCCTCATTCCTTTATTTAGATGATAATGATACACCGCCCTATCATAACAGAATCCTCAGTAAAAGATAATATAAATTATATTACTTGATGTTTAGACCTAAAACGTAGGATGTAGTGTCTTAAAGATTCAAAAAAATTATCATGTGTGGTCAGTTTTTTGGATATCCTTACTTTGAATCTAGAAAATAAATCTTTGGAGTATCCAAGTTCACTGCAATTAGCAGCCAATGTTTCCTAAAATCACAAAAAAGAATAGGTAATAAAATAAGTGAAAATATAATTGATATGATTTAATAGTAGAGTTTTACCCCTATGTGGTTGGTATTAGGAAGAGTCTGTCATCTGTAATCTTACTTTAAAATGTTTTCAGCATGCTGTTCACTATTTCCTCCTTTTTTGATGGCTCTAATTTCGTTACATGTGTTGATGTGGTATGAGGACTAACGGGTCTGAATTTTGGCTCATGGGAAAATTCCTTCAACTATTTTTCATAGATATGTCTGTCAACAATATAAAATGAATTTAGTCATAATTTGCACATAAGATCATCTTTTAGAAAATAAATTCATGAAAACATACCTCATATATATATTTACAATTGTGATACATAGCCAACCGTTTTCAAGGATCTCATTTACATTTTTAGCAGCAACGAAATCTTGACTTTCCTCTCTGTATATATTCTTTTTGAAAACCACTATATGACTACTACCACCTCTTAGATTCATAGCCACATGAGTTTTCAATGCTAGTAAATGTCGATAAAGAACAAGTGGTGTTATTGTGCTTTCAGTAGCTCTTTGGGATTTTTTGGTCGATCCTTTAGATGGTTTTGAGCCGACATTTGTCACCCCCTTCCCTTTCTCCATCTATAATAACATTCATTGGTTCAGACCCTTTTTTTATTAATTATTAAAGGTTTATCTTGAAAAAAAGGAAATAAATATCTCTTTGTCCCCATGTACTCTTACAAGTTTTTAAGTCCATGCAATGAATGTCCCAATAGCCTTTTTGACCATATGAATATCATCGTCATCAAGTGGAATAGGTAGCTCTGCATTTGGCTCATGATCTACAGTAATCGTCACTTTTAGATGATCTTTCTAAATTGGTCTATTATGCAACTTGTCATCTGGGATGTTGAACACTGTAGCCCTCTCTATAAGGTGATAGGTGGGTGTTGAAATATATAAATCACAGTCATTATCACCCTGTAGAAGATCAATACAGGAAAAGTATCAGTGTTTTTCTGATTCACATTTCATGGGAATAATTATTAGAATATTGATTACCACGGCTAAGATAGCTCTTTGAGGGGAATGTCTCACCTCAAAGCTGGTGGGGGTGGGGCGGGATCTTCACACACTGGTTGTTCCTAAGTTGTGTCTTCTCCTTGCTTCCCACCCATAAAAGTTTCTAGTAACTCTCCCTTCCATTAAAATCGTTCTTCAAGAGTTTCTAGTCTTTCACTCATTTTTTTCAAATTTTCATCTCTATCATTCGTTTTTTTTTTCTTCTCAAAATATACTTAGGGTGTCACCCCAAACCCCGCACCTCTGACACGACTGTATTGTTCTGGCTACTTTAAAGCCATCAATAATAGGCCTGCATCCGCTATAGGATTAGCTGATTCCTGTGACTGTCGGATATAGGAAAATAACTAATTATTTTTATGTAATAGAAATTTAAAATACATAATTTTACCTTCGTGTCATACTTACATATATTTCTCACACTTTTTGTGTGTTTTAATCTACTAGCTTCCCTTCCTTATTCACACGTGCCTATTTCCATATCACATGACGTGGGATGGAAGTGTCTTTGGTTTTAGACTCATCAATCTACATATAAATATAGAAAGATAATTATGATGTTGTTTATTGTCACCTAACAATATTACTATAAATTTAAAATACATACCATTTTCTTTTCTATTGAAGTGTATCCCATCCTTGCTTTACGATAGGGGTATGTTGGTTTTGATGCACGTTCCTTATTTTCAGTACTGAGTTACTGTTTCACAAATGAAATATTGATAATAAAAGTGATGAATACACGTATCCTCAAACAATGTATTATCACCCAAAATGTACCTGAAACTTCTCATCCCCATTATGGCCAATAAATTAATCCCATGCTTCTTGGGATATCAGGTAAGCATAGACAATGGGTGGGTGCAGGTTTATTTTACCTTTGGAATCTTTCAGGTGACATTTTGTTAAATTAGTGCGAAAATCTTGATTAATGATTCCTGAAAGCCTTAGTACATAATTCTTGTGTGAATCATCTACTATAAATGTAATCTTCAAGAGATTGAGAAGAGTAATACACATTTTCATTATTTTATTTTCTAGTAAATTAAGGAAATAATATCATAATGTTACCGTATTTTCTTCCCAGATCACAGCCTTCAGCCCGAACACAACATGGTGCTATGAATCTATGTCAATCGGCACGCGTTGCTGAGTGACAAATCCAATGTAACTTCTAAACATAGCCATTTTGGGATTCACATGTTGGCCTCGTTCATTCCATCCAACATCAAATTTGATGTCTTTGCTTTATTCCTTAAGAACTTTGTCTAACACCGTCAAACTACGACGCACCTGTGTTTTCTACAACGCCGGTCCTTCATCCCCGACCATTTCATCGATATCAACATCATATATATGTTCATCTAAAATGGTAGCAATGTCATGTGTTGATGGTTGTTGAACCTCAACACTAGGAGCAGCAACATGTTCAGAAACTTGTTGTTGCTCTGCACTGTGAGCAGCTACAGCAGGAGCAGCAGTAGCAGTAGCTTGAGAGACTTGTTCAGCCTCAAGGTTAGGAGCACCAGAACATGTAGAAGTCATTATCTACAAAAGTGGTTTAACAGTTAATTTATATTACATAAATTCAGTAATGATAAGATAATAACATGAGATAACAAGATCTATATTACAAACAAAATATAACCTATTTATTGAACTCTTTTTCTTTTTTTCAAAGGCTGAAGGGATTTGACACCTCTATCGATTATCCAAATCCCTTCATTGTGGTCTTCTCTAACATAAAAAACATCATCTATATTGGGACTGCTGCGAAATGATTGCAACGTACCACTGAAAATATCGTCCTCAACTGAGTTTTCATCAGACCCTTCAGTATTTTTAGACGATAACAGAACAATCAACCACTTTCGGTTTGCGGGATATGGAACATAAAAAACTTGTACCGCTTGTGATGCCATTATAAACTATTTGTCTTTGTAACCTTCTTTACTAAAATAAAATTTCACAAATCCCCATTCATCTATCTTAACACCACTGTTGTTATCAACCCATTTTCATTGAAAAATTGTCAATTGGAATGTCGTATTATCCAACTCCCATATTTGTTTGATAATGCCAAAGTATGACATATTTTCATAAATTGAATTTCTGTCCTTACTACCAGAAACATGCATCGCTTCAGCCACAAGTGTAACTCCACTATTTTTCATGGTACTATCTTCATCATGTTCATATGTATAGAATGTATAACCATTAATTACATAACCATTGTAAGATAATACATACAAACTCGGTTAGGTGGTTATCCATCGAAGTCGTTCTGAAATTGAATTCGGATTTTCATCCAACTTGTTAAAAATATGGTATGGAAACCATCCAATAAACTGGTGATTATGTGTATTTGATATCCATTTTTCATCCATTGATGGATTAAACTGCCTAAGAATTTATTTGTGAGTATCAATATATAGTGAAACCTCCCAAATGCTATGAAAAACATAAAGGTGGGCCTTCTACCGATCTGTAATACTGATTTTCACAACATCTCTTCCAAAAATTCCCTCACCCTCAATGCATCCAGTGTGATGAGATTTCGGGAGACCAATGTTTTCCACATCAGATAGGTATTCGGTACAAAATTCAATGGATTCCTCAACAATATATCGCTCCACTATACAACCCTCTGGCCGACTTCGATTTTTGACATACCCTTTCAAAATCTACATATACCGTTCAACGGGGTATATCCATCTATAGTGCACAGGAACACAAAGTCAAATCTCTCTCACCAATTGAATCATCAAATGAACCATCATATCAAATAATTTTTGTAGGAAGAAAATTTCTAATTCACATAATATGATGAAAATTTATTTTTCCATAACTGGAAATTTCCCTGGGTCTAAAACTTTGCTACATATAGCTTTGAAAAAAAACAAAGTTTGGTTAAAGTATGACAAACATTATTAGGAAAAATGCAATGTAAAGATATAGGAATTAGATCTTGCATCAAAACATGACAGTCATGTGATTTGAAACCTTTTAACTTAAAATCATTCATTGACATAATGTTCTTGATATTTGATGAATACCACTTTGGAACCTTTACATCATTGAAGAAGTTACAAAACTAATATCTATCCTCCCTAGAAAGAGTGTAAGCAGCTGGAGGAAGAAAAATTAGATTTTCACCCTTCATGAGAGCCAACTCTTCTCGTATCCCCATGTAAAACATGTCCAACCTTGCCTTAATTACATCCTTTGTTTTTTCAGGGGAATTTAGCAACATTCCGATAACACTATCACATACATTTTTTTCCACATGCATCACATCAAGAAAATGTCTGACGTACAAACAATTCCAGTATGGTAATTCAAAAAATTCTGATCTCTTTTTCCAACTGATTTTCATAAGGTTTTTTGAAAATGGGTTACCAAAAGCAGTATTCACATCTTTTACTTTCTCAAACAACTGATCACCTGTTAGTGGAGACGGTGCTGCGTGTTGTTCTGAACTTCCATTGAATGATGTCTTCCAAGATCAGTACTTATGCCGACGAGGTAAAAATCTACGATGTTTTAGAAACACAAATTTCGATGAATGTTTCAACCTAATTGATTCTGTATTTCTTCACACATGGGACACCCTTGAGTTCCTTTAATGCTATAGCCTTAAAAATTTCCATAAGCAGGGAAATCATTTATTGTTCCATACAACATCTCTCTCAATGTGAAGTATTCACTTTTATAAGCATCATACAACATAACTCATGAATCCCATAATAACTTAAAATCCTCAATCAAAGGATAAAGATAAACATCAATATCGTTACCTAGTTGTTTTGGTCTTGATATAAGCATAGATAACCTGATGAATTTCCGCTTCATGCATAACTAGGGTGGCAAGTTATAATTTTCCAACATAACATGCCATGTACTATGAGTGATGGTTTGAAAACCAAAAGGATTCACTCCATCTATAGATAATGCAAGATGAAGGTTTCTTGGCTCTTTTCAAAATTCAGGATACTCGTGATCAATTTTCTTCCATTGAGGAGAGTTGGCTGGATGACATAATTTCCGATATTTATTTCTTTTATCTGCATGCTATGACAATTGTCTTATAGTTTCTTCACTTCTATATAGACACCTAAACCTTAGAATGATTGGAAAGTACCATAAAACATTCGTATGACTTGATTCATCTTTATTGTATCGATAAGCACCACACTTTGGGAATTCTGTAAGTGATTTTTTCTCCTTGAAAAACAATATACAGTATTTCGGACATGCATGTATTCTTTCAGAAATCATACCCATCGAGCATAGAATTCATTTAGCTTCATATGTCTAGCTTGGGAGATCATTATCTTCCGGAAGCATGTCATTCAAGAGAGAAATTAGTTCCGTAAAACTGACATCACTCCATCTATTGCCTTCTTTCAATTTATACAACTTATGTACGACTGACAATGCTGTATATTTAGTGCAACCAACATATAATGGCGTCTTTTCACAACTCTTTAACTTCTCAAACAATTTTGGGCAATCACGGAGTTCATATTCAATTGTCCTTGTCATTTCCTCAATACGATCTTCATCATCATTGACATCTGTAATCACATCCTCCATACGGTCTTCTTCATTATCCATATTTGTATTCATATCTGATGATCCATAAAACGTAGTTTTATCCCAACCAGTAGCTACATTCGCTTTTTCTCTGTGTTTATTCCAACATTTATAACTTCGATATATTCCATGACATATCAAATGTTCTTCAAAATACTTTGGAGTAATTAGTCTAGAATAACAACAACGTAAACATAGAAAAATGATTTGAGAATGATCCTTTGCAAACTTGATGAACTCTTTCACTCCGTTCTCATACTCTATTTTCAAATGATTATCACCCATCCAATCTTTATTCATATCCATCTTATTTGAATCTAAAATATTAGTATTTATGGTTCAAATACACAAAATAAGACTTCCAAATATAGTATAAGATAACCAATTCCTTATAAAAATAGAGATTAATAGAGACTAACCATTTCCAATAAAGATTTGGAAATCAACAGAACCAGGATAGACCCCCAATCAAAATCAACACAGTTTCCAAACACAAAGGGGTTCATGGGGATAATCACTTGTGTCATAGATGGTAAAACTCACACGACATCATCCTCTATGGATCATCCTCCTCTATCGGATCAACCCATCTATGGTCAACTAGTCCATCATTTTATACCTCACCAACCTAAAATACATATGGATGAAAACCAGTAGCCATCTCTATAAGTAAAGAAAGGATTCTCATAATCTCTACAATATGGAATTCATTAAATATAATTAATTTAGATTCATTATAGTTTCCTAAAATCACCCCAGTCCAAACAAAAGAATAATGAAGAATGATACATATACCACTCCTAGGTCTCTTCCCTACATTTAATATCATCATGCCTAATATTTTTGGTAAGCTCAAGTTAATTAATTTAAATCATAGGGGAGGATAATAACTTGTGTCATAGATGATATCCCATGTTATTCCATATGAAAATTTTAACAAATATTATTGACCTATCATCCCATTCAATCCTCATGAGTGTCTAATTCCAAACTATATATTAAGTGTAATATCAAAAGAATATAAATTAATAAATTACCCCACATCCACTTCCCCACAAATTTGGTCATTCTCACACTCTAATGGAATATTTCTTATGTTTTAACCCCTTATATATAATCTCATAACCATATATCCGCACATACACATGTCACAAACACATAAAAAACCATATCCACATCACAACCACACATCACATCCTCATCACAGTATGATATCGTGAACATGAAGGACATAAACATCATACTCTCCTCCTAAAATGCACAACCCCCACTATGTATCCACACTAAATACACATAATCATTTCAAAAAGAATATATATACACCAAAACATAAAATCATTATAGGTTGTATATATACACCCACTGCGAGCCATTACAACTCATACTAAGTGTGAAGGGGGAGAAGGGAAGAGGGAGTGGTTCTATATGTGTTCCCTCTATAACCTAGATATTGAGAAAAACACTCAAAACCAAAGTGCCCATATGGATTTCAATCAGGTTACTCAACTCAAGTGGTGGTGCGTAATAAATAATAAGAAAATATAATAAGTATATAGTCACACATAAATCTTTTCTAAGGGTTTACACCAAACTAACACTGCAAACACCCTCGTCAACCATTGCCATGTTACTACCACCCTCTAATAACCACTTTCATTATAATGCCAAAAATAATCCCAAACAAATCACATAAGCATCCATATCAACATTACCAACTTCTCATTTCATTTAACATTATAATTTCTTGGATTTTTATTACCATATGCATTTCAATTGTTAACGATTTTAATGTAAAACCAATCATTAAATCACTACCCACTATAATCCATTAATTAATAATTAATAACATTTATTATATCTTTAACCATTTATTAAACATAATTATTCCAATCATTATCATTAATCATTTAACAAACCATCATTTATCATTTCCAACCCATCACCCATTACTATTTTCATTTATTCCAACCATATTCCATGCCAAAAGGAAACTATAACACCACCCAATAACAACTAAATTTTCATGACATAAATACCACTAAACACATTCTAAAATCCATAAAACCACTTATTTTCTGCCTAAATAGACATATCATTGCTATCACAACCACACAATAATCCATCCATCACTACTGTATTAATTACCACACCACATGCTCCCAACCACATCAATCAACCATCACCCTTATAATCATAGTGATAAATACCCCATACATAGTAGCATGAAAGGGAAAACATATAAGAAATTCACACTAAAAACTCTCCCTTAAACATTCTTTCATATTAAATTAGAATTTATAGTTTAAATATAACACTTTAATTACAGATTTCTATACAACCAATTCATTACCTACCTTAAGTGACTAGAAAATAATGAAAGGTGATTATAACATATTATTAGTAGTAAGAAATTTCTTTCACAACATCAAGAATAAATCACTGAGCCAAAACACCAATAAATCCATAAATATATAAGAAATATTATGGAACTTCATAAATCACATGAAAAACTCCCTCTTAACTTTAATTTCCTTAGTGTAATTCATTATAGTATTTAGGTTAATCAGTACTATCCATCCAATGGAAAAAAATAACATGATAATTCCACAATTTACACATAATAAAGAAGGAGAAATTTCATGTCCCCAACCTCAACTAAATATTTAACAAATATTTCATAAGAATGAGAAGAATAGTCAAATAAAACATGACTTAACACATGAGGGTAATCTAAAAGTCCTATGTATGACCATGAAACATTAAAACCATAACAAAAAAACACAAAAACCGAATCATCATTGTTGTAACATCCTTCCTAAGAAGTAAGTTCATGAAGAGAATCAAGAAGAAGAGAAAATAAATTCACCTTAGAGGAGGAAAATTAGGGAGTCTTCTGCGATACGTCGGGAGGGGAAGGCGTGACCGCTAGAGGGGGAGGTGCACAAGAGGAGCTGATAATCGTTGATAAATGGAGGAGTAGGGTTCACAGGGAGTAGGGTCGAGCAGATAGGAGGAGAAGTAGGGTTTTCGAGGAGGAGGATCCGCGGAAGGGGTTTGAGGGGGAGGATAAAGAGTAGGGATAGCGGCAGAGGTCCAGCAACATGAAGATCGAGGGGATGGGGGGGTCTGGCAACGTGAAGATCGGGGGGGGGGGGGGGAGTTGTCGTAGGGTTACAGTACTGCGAGAGCTTTAGGGTGCAATAAACAGAGGGAAATGTGCGACCGATTTTATAAAATATGGGACTATGGTTTTATCAATGCTTTTTTAGCACTGATAAAGAGACCCTTTATCAGTGCTAAAAAGTTCTGATAAATCCTTCCTTTATCAGTGATTTTTTAGAACTGATAATGGTTACCATTTATAAGTGCTAACATTTTAGAGCTTATACAGGGATTCTTTATCAGCGCTTTTATAGTGCTGATAAAGGGATTATTTATTAGAACCATAAAATCACTGATAAAAGAAGCCCTATATCAGGGCTAAAAGTTTAGCACTAGTATAGGGCTTCTTTATCAGCGCTTTTTTCTTAGCACTGATAAAAGTTGGTGCTTCGCTTGACCGTTTTTGTAGTAGTGGATTCTCTGATGCAATTTTCATGAGTCTTATTCTTGGCAGAGGGGAATTCTGTTTTCTTGACTGATTCCTATGTGGCATCATTTGGAAAGGTGGTGATGGGACTTTTACCGATACTTTCCTTTGACTCTTTATTCTCTTTGTACATTTAGGGCCATTTTTGGTCCTATAGGCCATGTTTCTCTTCGAAATATTTTTCTTTTTCTTGTTATGGGTTTCCCCATCACCCATTTATTTTAAAATGGGTTTCTTATTTTTATTTAAAAAAATAAAAAAACTGTGGAAGAATAAATAACTATGAAACTGTAATAATAAACAGAGCCCATAGGTTGAGTCATATAGATGATGATGTCAGGGCATGCGAATATACAAAATGAGAAACATGGGATAGAAAGGACATGAATATACAACATGATATACAAAAATACAGAAAGGATAAAAGAATTCTCCTCTATAATCTCAAGCATATGCTCGGTCCTCTCCTCCTATGCTTCAAGCTATAAGTAAAATGAATCAATCATCTATAGCATAGTGCTTGCCCTTATCCACACCTGCAAAAATGAAGTCTACTTAAGTACCAAAGGTTGCCCGTATAGGGTGTGAGATAAACTCAGTAGGCCACCACCAACGGTGTTTATAAATAATCCATCTAATGTATATAGCTAAGCAGTGTGTAAAGATAACTAAATAATAAGAAATGCTGGAAATAAGTAGACAACGGTCAGCTCAGGTTCCTAAAGGACACCTGGCAGACTTCACCTGCTTCGGTATAGGACAAAATGAGTCTAATCAGTAACCATATATATATGTAATAATAATGTACATATATAGGTATATATTATATACATGCATATTCACTAAGTAATTTATTACATAAGTAGACATATACATGGATACTAGGTACTGGATGGACCCAAGTCATAACTCGGGCATCCATAACCACTCTAATGATCTATAGGATCAAGAAAAGGATACATGACCTGAATATCATAATTAATGTGAGACATCATTCTCATCACTTGAGATAGGTGGGTGATTATTTATTCCCAACACCTGATACAGAGGAATGTGGAACATCATGCCCATTACCCAAATATAATTATAACGGTGTGAGATGTCATGGTCAACACCTGATGTGAGGGAGAGTGAAATTACATGATCAACAAGTCCCTTAACAATCATTTGTCTACCAATATCAATGGAATAATCATAATAGTCATAGTCACCCATAGGAGTCACCTCTAATGCATCATATTCAACAAGTCCCAATATAACCAAGGGCATCACAATTCATACAATTCACATTTATATTTATATAACATGTGGTGTGGCCTTGTCACCCATTTCCATTACATTTAACAATCCATTTAATTCATAAAGGTATGTAAAATTATAAACAAAGAAAACTAATCACTTAAGAAGTGATTTAATAAACTAGCCAATTATAAACTACGAGGAGAATTCCATTTACAACCCAATACGAACAATTAGATGATGTTTGGTCCATTAAAAAATTATATATAAATAGAATTTAAATATACACACCCAAATGGGTGGCTATGTTTGAGGTATATATCCTCTAAACACTTAGTAAGAGTCAACATAAGTATAATAACATGTGTATAATTATTTATAATGGAAGAACGATTTTAAGGTGATGCGCGACAATGGAAAGTGCACATCACAACAGTGGAGCTATGAAAACACAAAGAATTTTAGGGAAAACATCTAGACCAGCTACCTTAGGGATGTAGATGACTCCTCATCCAATATCAACTTTATATTTTTAGTATAATGGAAGAAAAACAAAGAATAATCTAATACCCTGAAAATAGGGAGAATGAGATCACACTAAAATAGTGAAAGATATGGGAAGAAAAACTAAGATAGTAAGTAATAGGATTAGAGTGCTTACCAATGTGGATGAAACTCTTCTGATAGTTCTTGGTTTTGAGTCTGGATGAGTGAGTACTCAGGATCCCTAGGTTAGATTTGGGAGATCTCCAAGGGAGAATAAAATGAGGAGCTCCTGTCTACTGGAGGAGAAGAAAAAGATGAGGGAGGATTTGAAATTAATTTGGGGAAAATCATAAAATCACCCTCTAACACTGGGTTGCATGGTTTGGCTGCACGGTTGGCCAAACCGTGTGCCAACCATGCACCAAGAACTAAACAAGGAGGGACCCTTCATGTATTAGGTGCATGGATTGGATAACCGTGATCAACCCATGAATTAATACTCTATCCTAAACCCTATAAAACCCACACAAGCCTGCACGTAAGCTTGTATGGTTGCAGAAAAACTATGTAGATCCATATTCCCCTTTGAAACACCCCATGCTATTAGAAAAAACTATATAGGATGGGTTTCATAGTTTCTTCTAACTGTGAGGCCCAGTCCATTCCTCTGACACACTCATGACCTTCGTGACTCCATTAGGTAAAATTTTAAGGTCCTAACTAAGGAATTCATTCCAAAAACAAATTATCCATACCATTTAGAAAATTCAGATCATTACAATCTCCCCTCCATAAAGAAACTCATCCTTGAGTTGTCTTTTTGTTGGTAAAGAGGTATCATCATAGAATAGCTCCATCCATTAGGATTATATATCAACTTCTCTCTCCTAATTCTCGTCTTGTACTCAGTCATGCTACCATATCACCCATACAAAAGGAACTAACATGACTCATAGTGTCCTTAAATTATGATCCACGATATGCATGGGGTAATCCTCAAAAGAATCATCCATATCTAACTCAACCTCATCAGGTTGGAAAACATGCGATGGTTATGGATAATACCAGAAAAGATGAGATGCGTGAAAGACATCATGCATAGACAGATATCTCTGAGGAAGTGATATCTGATAATCCACTAGTATAATTAGTTTCAAAACCTCAAAGGGTCCAATGAATCTAGGTGAAATATTACCCAACCTCTGAATTCATCAATGGACCAACTTGAATAAAACTCTAAAGAAAACCTGATCCCCAACCTCAAACTCAAGAGTTCACCGACCTCGATTGGCATATGACTTCTATCTAGACTGAGCTGTCAAAATGAAATTTCTAATCAACTATACCTACTCTGTAGTCTCTTAAATGAGATGTGTTCCATGCAAAGATACCTCCTCTACCTCTAACTAGAATAAAGCTGATCAAAAAGTCCTACCATATAAATCTTCATATGGAGCCATCTCGATGGTATCCTGAAAGATATTATTATAAGAGAACACAACAAGGGGTATGCGTCTCTCCCAAAAACCTCTAAATTTAAGGACACATGCATAGAGAATGTACTCTAACACCTAAATAATACAATATATCTTTCCATCAGTCTGAGGGTGATAGGTCGTGCTCAGAAGCACCTGTGTACCAAAGGACTTATGCAACCCTTTCTAGAACCGAGACATAAATCTACCATCCTTATCATATACGATAGATTTTGGAGCTCCATGAAGACGTATGACCTCCCTGATGTATAGTATACCTATATCATCTATTGAGAAGGTCTCTCAAACAAGTAACAAGTGTGAAAACTTTATCAAATGATCAAGGACTACCCAAAATGTATTGTTTCCATGGGGTGATCAAGTAAAACATATCACGAAGTATATAGAGATATCATCCCATTTACACTCAGGAATTGACAACAGCTATAAAATTCCTACTGATCACTAATGTTAGGAATTCACTAGATAACATGAGGAACACTGAGTGATAAAACCAACCATATCTTGTTTCATACTTGGCTACCAATACTAGTGACATAAGTCTCGATACATCATGGTGACACTAGGATTTACTACCCAAACCGAGGCATGAAATTTATTCATCAAATCCTCTTTGACACCTATTGGGAATCAAACATGCCTATGAAAGCATAAGGTCTCATCCTCATCCACAGTCCAACCAGAATATGAATTGTCATCTTAAATAATTTCCCTTAGGACTAAGCCTTTGGGATCCAAAAGATACCTCATTCTCACCCATTCCAAAATGGTATAGGTCACTGCTAAAGATGACAAGATAATATTTCCACAATCCTTTTGACCCTCAACATGAATCTCTTAAAATAAGGTCGTTAGTTTCCACTCACTAATGGCCTTCTAAACTACCTGTGTCTGAGACTTATGGATCAGAGCATCGGCTACCACATTTTCTTTTCTAGGCATATAGGTAAGTTCAAAATTGAACTGTTATAAGTATTCAACCCATCCGTGTTACTGATATTAATATCACACTGTATAAATATGTCCTTAAGGATTTTGTGATTTTTGAATACCATAAAATGTTCTCCAAGTAAATAGTGTCTCCAATAACGTAAGGCGTAATTATAAAAGCTAGATCAAGGTTGTGTGTTAGGTAATTCTTCTCATGAGGCCTCAACTGAGGATAATCGTATGCAACAAATAGATCATCTTGCATCAAAATATCCCCCAGCCCGATACTTGATGCATCATAGTAAATAGTATAACTCTTTTCTAGATCTAGAAGAATCGGGATTAATGCTGAAGTAAAAATACCATTCAACCCCTAAAGGGGTACTTCACAAGCTTCTGATCAGATTAATTTTACACCCTTCTTAGTAAAGTCTATAAGAGCTTCTTCTAGTTGTGAGATATCCTGGATTAAGAATATGTAATACCTGGATAGCCTCAAGAAACTCTTTATATCAAATATGTTCTTGGGATTCTCTCAACAAACTATATCTCTCACCTTATCTAGGTCCACTGATACTACTGTATCTAATATTATATGACACTTGAAGTGGACTTTGTCAATCCAAAAGTGAATTTTTTTTAGATTAGCATAAATATAATTCCACCTTAGTGTATTCAACATGATCTCAATATGGTTGGTATAGTCATGTTGAGAGAGTGAATACACTATGATTTTATCTAGAAATACTACCAAGAATGAATCCAGATGTGGGTAGAAAAACCGATTGATTAAATCCATGGAAATAGTAAGAGCGTTCATGAGACAAAACAATATAACCAGGTACTCACAAATACCACACCTACTCTAATTTTTTTTGCAAGGTATATATGAAGATATGATAGGAAACTAATGATAGCTCAACCTAAAATCAATCTTTGAGAATACCATCTATCCTCAAAGCTGATTGAAGAGTTCAACTATTCGAGGAAGTGGATACCAGTTCTTTAACGTAAGCTGGTTCAACCATTAGTAATCTACATAGAGCCTAAGGGTATCATCCACATTCTTGGAAAAAAGGACTGGTGATCCTCATGGAGAATTACTAGGTCAGATAAATCCTTTAGTCTCCAAGTCTTCCAACTATTTATTAATCTCTAGAATATCCATAAGTGTCATCCTGTAAGGATGAATTGAAATTGGTGTTGCTCCTAAGACTATATCAATGGTGAATTATACCTCTCTTACTAGAGGTATCCCATAAAAGTCATTAAAAAAACATCCCTGAAATAATCCACCATAGGAGAGAAAATAGCGAGTCGTAACCCCTGATCATCAGAGAAAAGACTGGCAATCTGGGTTTTCACTTTTCCCATCCTTTGATACTTGGGTCCTGTTTGAGTTGAAAGAATATCCCATTCTCCCTTATAAACATACCTACTGCCCTCTAGTGATGTAAATATTACCCTTTGATGATATCAATCAATATAGTCTTGATAGAGGACTAACCAGTCTATCCTAATAATTACATCAAACCCCGTTATGTTAAGAATGAAGATATTACACTCGAAGAGATATCCATCTATCTCAAGTGGACAATCCTTACAATGGAGAATGTTCTTTTATTGAATACCCAATAGGGTATCGAGTGTCATAACACCACAGTAAAACTATATCTCAAGGGAAAAACTCTCCATAATCGTCTCAGATATAACGAAATGTCGTAACAACCCAAAATTTTATCAATGTAAATTCCCTTATTATAATTATGTAATATAGTATAAACCACATAAAATCACTTTGATAACACAATAAAAACTTTATAAATGAATAATGAATGAAATAAGAGGCATTTCTAGAAATTAAGGAACATATCCTGATGGAATAGTAACCTGACCCTTGGAATAGTAACATGACCATTAGGAATAGTAATTCGGCCAACAGAATAGTACCCTCATCTATGAAATTATAAATAAAATTTAGAAATCTTATAAATTATAATAAGATATAATTATATCATGGTATAAGTAAATAAATATTTTAAAAATTATTAATTATGTATTTGAATTTTTATAAAACATAAATATTTATTTATAACTTTATAATTAATATAATTATTTAAAATAAAATTTATTTTCATAAAATAGATTCATAAATTAATAATTTTTGTCTTCTGATTATAATATAATTTTATGAAACCTTAATTAATTTTTCAAAGTGTTATAAAATCTACTATAATTTTAAAATAAATATTTTCCAAGTAAATGAAGATTTTAATTAAAAATTAAATTTCTCATAATTAGAATTTTTTTATATAAAATGGAGTTTATTTTTTAATTCTACACTTTGAAAAATGGTTAGGGTAAATTTTTGGTATTTTTCTAAAATACTTAAATTTTTTTAGTGAATAGTAAAATACGATAATTTACAATAAAAGCTAAATACATGAATTTTTTAGTCATTGTTGACATAAAGATTATTTAAGACCAAAATATCAAACTATAATTAATTATTTTAATATATTTAGTGATAAGGTTCAAACCATTCATTGTCTTGATCCAAAATAATAAACTAATGAATAAAATAATGAGAAAACACTCCTCTCCTCCCCTATAAATACCACCCCTCGACACATCTTTTCCCCACACATTACAAGCATTAAATATTGTTCAATATATATAAAATAATCTTTCCAAACCCACCCCCATTTCTAGGATCCCTTGGTCTTAATAAAAGACCAAACCCTTTTCCCTAACGAGGTTCTTAAGGAGGAGAAAATCAAGAGGTAAAATCCTCTATCTTTTTCTTTTAATTTATTTTCAATTTCATTTATTTTATTATACTCTACTAACCTCCAATTATACAAGTGGAATTATAACTACATTATATTTTATATACTATAATTTTATTATGTTAATGGAATAATTCATCTTCAAATTTCTTCCCTTTTCCTTTTATTCTAAAAATGAAAATATTATCTGTGATCTGTCGATTTCCAATCACCATTGATGATGCATTTTCATTTTTCACTACCACATTAAAGGATGGTAATAAAATAATTATTATGGTTAAATATTATTTTATTATACATATTATAATTTATATAATGTTTTGTAACCTATATATATAAACATGATGATATAAGATCATAATGGTCATAAAATCCTCCAAAATAAATTAAATCATTTTCATTAACTATTTATCTAATGATTCATCATAATATTATATAAAAAATGATATATAAGATAATTTAATATTATTTAAGTTAATTAATAACATATAATCTCTATTCTGGATAATTATCCTCATTTTACACACACTTACATACATGTATACAAGCAAACCAGTCATAAAAACCAAGAAAATGTACACCCTTAGAAAGATGAAATTGAACTATATAACACATCATAATGGACATAAATGAACTTAATAAAATTATAATGAATAAAATAAATGTATAATAGGTTTTAGATTTATTAATTAATCAATATAATTTTATTTTCTAGGATATTAAAGTGAATAAATAATTCAGACATAAGTTAAGGGGATTCTCGAACCCAATTTCCTTTCTTTGGGTTATTCATATTTTGAGCCAAGTTTTAGTATGTATGTTCTTTTAATATTCCTTAACTATAATTTAATTTTCCTTACCTTTTCTTTTCTGGGATATAAATGCTTCTAATCTAGTTTTATGAAAAATTTAAGGATTTTTTCAAAAGAACTCTTCCTTCTAAAAACATATGGTTTACTTATCTTGATATTGTTTCTTCTTCACTCAAGATTGATGATTCTTGTACCAATTATTTTATTACCTTTTTATTTTTGTAACCCCAGTGTTTATCCATGAAATTATTCTTAATTAAATTCTCATGAAACCCATTTCCTTTCCATGGTTTATTTTATAGAAAATATTGTTATATGTTCTAGGTGGAATGCATGATTATATAAATTTTATGATGTGATAGGTGCACCCAGAATTATATATCACTCTAATGTATTGGGTAATGTGATGTATCTCATGATATAATGTGAAATATTCATGAAAATTATGATATCTTTGTACACAATGATGATTTTATGATGATGCACATATGTTATACGTGAACATGATGATATCTTTGTTCAAAACTATGTGTGGTAATTGACCACTAAGACATTATGTTTCATTTTTATGAATTGACACATTAATTAAATTTATATAATACTTCCTCTAGTGATTATGGTGATGATCATTTTCTTATGTTTTTATGATGATATTTATGGTCATTCATGTTTCATGCCTCTTATTCATCCTCTTATTGAGATTTTAGATCACCCATTCTTTTGATGTATATCCTCGGATGAATACTTGAACTAAGGAGAACACGATGACCAATAATAAGATAGATAATAATGAATTAAATAATGTTTATGTTTTATTATATATATGTTTTGTACGGTCCTAATTTTCCCAAGATATTAAACCTTTGGATCCTGGTTGTGTAACAATTTTATGTTGTTTATCTTTAAAATGATTTAATAATCATGTAATAAAAGTAGGGTTGATATAGTTCATATTAGAGCATGATTTAGTTAAATTTGTAATTAGGATTAGATAACCTTAGTTAAAACCCTTACTATGAGACTAAGTAAGGACCCAAGAAGATTTGTTTTATAAAAGTGCTAAATATAGGGATCCCACAAGATATTCCTTTGAAGTTAATTGCACAAAGGAATAATTTATTTTTTCATGACTAGTTGAATTGTGTTTTATTCAAACCTTTTCTATTTTATAAAATGGTGGGAACCAGGAGAAACTAGGCCAATAATCTATGTGAGGGACAAAGTAGAAAATTCTCGAACAACATCCCCAATGACTTAGGAGGTGGAGTTCAAAATTTCATGGCAATACTTACCCTGCTATCTAGACCATGAACAAGAACCTGAATAATTTATAATTTAATCCTTCACCTAAGAGGAATCAAATGGATATTGAGTCTTTTATGTGGCAATTACCACCAACATTTAGTGGATCTTCCAATCCACTAGTCACAGAATAGTGGGTCAAATCAATGGAAAATATCTTTTCTATGCTTTACTATTCTGAGATGGAGAAGGTTACTCTGGCTGTTTATCATTTAGATAGAGAGGTTGATCAATGGTGGGCATTTATTAAGAACACCAATATGAAGGATGAAGTTTAATATATGGAGTGGGAATACTTTAATAAAATATTTCTTAATAAGTATTTCCCTCAGACTCTTCGAACAAATATGGAGAGAGAATTATTATAGTTAAAGAAAAGAGGAGGTGAATCTATCATGGCATACAAATAAAACATCACAAGGCTTTAAAGGTATGCCCCATGTTTTGTTATCAATAATTATATAAAAATTGATAGATTCTTTAGTGGTTTAAAACCACACCTTCAAAAGGATCTAGAAATTCAAGACTTTGGGAGTTATGAATAAGTTGCATGATGTGCTCTCAAAGTGGAGAAGGATGTTAGAGAATGGTCCCATGGATATGGAGATAAGAAACGAAAGATGTAGTTTCAAGATGGGGGATCTAATGATAAAGGTGGAAAGAAATCTCAACCACTAACATGTCAAAATGTGGGAATAAGCATCATGGGAATTACCTCGAAGAGATGGGGAAATAATTCAAGTGTGGGAGATAAGGACACCAAACTCTTGAATTTTTAAGAGACATTAGGAAGCTAGACGATGTGATGGATAAATGGATAACACCATCTATGGTTAAATGATTAAAATGTAGGTATAAATAGAACTATGTAAATCAGTGCACTAAACCTCATGTTCTTGAGGGTAATCAGTGTCAACAACCACCAAATCCAAAGGATAAAGGGAAATATTATGCCATAACTACTGATGAGGTGGATTTTTATTATGATGTGGTGATAGGTATACTGGTTATTCATTCAATAATAGAGAATGTACGATTTGATTTTGGTTCTATGCATTCTTTTATATCTTTCAAGTTTAGTAGAACTATTCAAAAACCACCTCAAAATATGGAGGTTGAATTATCTATGAGAATAGAAAATGGGGAAATTATTTCATCCAAATTATATAACTCCTACCTAGTTAATGTTTGTGGACCGAACCTCTAAGTAAACCTTGTCTTACTTCCTTTGGTGGAGTTTGATGAAATATTGGGCATGGATTGGTTACCTTTATACAAATACAACATCAACTACTAGGAAAGGGATATTACTCTTCACATCTTGTTGAATTTTCCAATTCTGTATAGGTGTAAATATGAGGATGAATATTCTTCAGATCCATCATCTCAAGTGTGTATATTATCACCATTTGAGCAAGCATATCCAGCTCAAATGATTGAGACAAAGGATCAAATCACGCTTGAATACATGCCCATTGTGAGGGACTACGTTGATGTGTTCCCTAAAGAATTTTATGGTATTCCTCCTAAATGAGATGTTGAGTCATCAATTCAACTTATTCCTAGATCTATAACTTTATCAAATAAACCTTATATAATGGACACTATTTAATTGGAAGAACTAA
This sequence comes from Viscum album, assembly GCA_963277665.1. NCBI lineage: Eukaryota > Viridiplantae > Streptophyta > Magnoliopsida > Santalales > Viscaceae > Viscum > Viscum album. The sequence continues at coordinate 1,401,040,967 of OY728157.1, read as the reverse complement.
AGAAGCAGTTTCAAGAGAACCTAGACAGGGGTTTTATATGCTCGAGTGCTTCACCATGGGGTGCACTAGTCCTGTTCATCAAGAATAAAGATGTATCAATGAGCCTTTTCATTGATTATCATGATCTCAAAAAAATCCTGATAAAGAAAAATTATCCACTTCCATAGATAGATGAATTATTTGATCAAATGCGTGGGTTCAAGTATTTCTATAAGGTGGAACTTCAGTTAGGGTATCACCAATTAAAGTTTAGGAAGGAAAATATTTCAAAGACTACCTTTTGAATGAGGTATGGATGCTATGAGTTCATAGTGATTCCCTTAAAGCTCGCTAATTATCTAGAAATATTCATGGACTTATTGAATAGAGCCTTTATAGATTACCTCGACAAATTTTTGGTATTATTTATTGATGATATTTGGATATACTTCAAGTGTAAGGGGGATATGAGTAGAATTTGAATACTATACTAAAGACTTTTTGAAGGGAGAAAATTTATGAAAAGTATAGTAAATGTGGGTTCTGGATGGATAAAGTATCATTCTTGGGGAATGTTATCACCAGAAAAGGAATATATGTGGACCCTTATAAGATAAAGGTAATCGAGGAGTGGCTCGGGCCAACACCTGTCATGTAGATATGTTGTTTCCTTGGTCTAACTGGGTAATAACAATGATTTATGAAGAACTTATCATGATTTTCAAACCCACTAACCAGGATGAATTGGAATGGAGAAAATTTTGTTTGGACCAGTGAATGTGAAGACTGCTTCAAATAGTAAAAAAAGAGACTTATCACCACTCCATTACTCACACTTACGAGAAGTAGGGAACTATTTGTGGTATAAAGTGATGATTAAAATAATGTATTAGGTTTTGTGCTGATGAAAAATTATAAATTGATATCCTAAACCTCAAGGAATTTGAAAATTCATGAGAACAACTATCCCATGAAAGATATATATTTGGAAGCTGTAATCTTCACATTGAAAATATGGCGGTATCATCTCTATGGAGAGAAGTGTGAAATATATATTGATCATAAGAGCCTAAAATATATATTCACATAGAAGTAGAATAATATGAACCATTGAATATGGTTATATTTCATCAAGGATTATGAATTCTTAATCCACTACCATCCTAGAAAAGTGAATAAAGTGGAAGATGATCTAAGTAGAAAGGATCCTACAACATTATCAATGATGAGAATTGTGAAGGATACAATCTTCTTAGATTTGAAATGTATGGACATGGAAATAATTAATAAAGGAACACCACCAATCCTTTCTCAGATGATTTCTCAACCATCCCTCATGGAGAAAATAAAGGATGTTTAAATAAATGATGTGAAAATTCATAAGAAAGTGAAAGTTGTTGGAAAGGGGAAATCTTCATATTTGAAAATTGATGAGGGAGGATTTATAAGATTTGGTTCATGACTATGTGTATCATCCAATCTATAGATAAATAAAGTTCTTTTGAGTGATTCACATAGCCCAAACTTCTCTATTCACCCAGGGAATATAAATATGTATCGAGATTGTTGGAGTTGGTGCCCTAGAACCAACTTCTGTGTACTTTATGATAACATGAATTAATTTCTTTGAATATTAATAAACTACTTATCACATCATAATTGTTCTTCTACATAACATAGTATGTGATAATGTCCTAAGAGTATATGTTGCACTAAAAGGTCATAGTAGTTCCCTGCTATGATGAGAACCCAGAAGTGCTACAACACAATTTTTGAATATATGTTCTATAGCCAGATGATATAATTTTAGGGGCACAAATGATACAGGATATCAGGGGTGGAGACTCTTAGGACTTTGAGGAACCTTCTCATGGTGTACTACCTTGGTAATATTTAGTAGGATATTATGAGAATGGGACATGCCAGTAAGAAATCCACATTTATATGTGTCATTGGATGTTCCTATCTTCGTATGTGTGTATTGGTCCTTAGACTTTAATATTATTATTAATGAGTATTGTGAGTCACGCACTTAGATGTATTTACAAAAACCATGACGACAGATGATCGCAGTAAAGTAGGATATGTTGGGTGTGTCATGAGTAATATTGTATTATTGAATAATGCGAGAAAGGATTTTCCAATTCTGTTTATTAAAGTAATTTTATATCTCATGACCTTTGATGGAAATGATATAGCCTAAATAAATCTTTTTCCATTGTGTTCTATAGGCAAGTTCATTTTTAGGAAGTCAAATAAGGATACATCGAGAACATAGGTTGATGGAACTGACATGCAACCTACTTGATTAGAGATATCATGATAGAGGGATTATATTACATCGTAATTGTTCGTATAAGGAAACATGTAATTGCGACATTAAATTCTTTCTTTATGGTTTCTTTGGCATGTTCCTAGATGCTAAACTTGGAATTTAGACTGTTTCGCCTAATGCCACTAAGAAAGAGGCCTAGAGGGTCATACACTAAGTGTATCCAAAATCTCAATTAAATAATATATTATTGTTTATTATTTAACTAGTTGAATAAATATTATTCTCAATCATGGTTTAATAACTATTCATTTATGCTTTATTGTATATAAATATTTATTTTTAATTTATTAAATATAATATTTATTTATTTATTAGCAAATAATACAGTGATATTTATTTAATAAATAAATAGTCATTATTCAAGGTCTCATAAATATTATGGAATAATGTCAGACCGAGTTTTTATGTCTGATGAGAAATAATAAATATTGAATATTATTTGATTAAATAATATTTAATTATAATTCACAAGTTAAATTCATGTCGATAAATAATGATATTATTATTATTATTTTACATGGGGTTTCAATAGGATTAAATAAATAATTATGGTCACTTATATAATTATTTTATTTTAACCCTAGCGATATATAAATCTAGTTATGTTATTTTCTCATTAACTCAATTCATTTTTCTTGGTTGTACACAACAAATTTGGAGAATTCTCTCAAGCCTAGAGAGAATCTTTCTCCAAGAATTCTCCCAAGAACGGAGAGCAATTATCCTCCACCGGATCAAGTAAAATGCTTTGGAAGTGGTTCTCAAAGTGATCAAAGGAAGATGATACAAACACAAGGATGTGCCATACTAGCACCTATATATTCCTTCAGAAATGTCTGGAGATTTTTGGAACACATGTGGATCACCACTAGAGTAAATCTACACTTGGTTTCTACAATGCAACGACGATACACCACAGATCTATCACCAGATTCGTCAATGAAGAAAGAATTCCATCATGGTAATTATTTATTTAATTAAATTAATTATAAATAATATGTGATGATCCTATCTCTTTATTTCAGTATAATTATCTATTTTCCGTTTCTTTGATTCAATTTCATTGATCACGGTGTTAATCGTTGCATAGATCTCAGATTGATCATCAATTATGGAAAAAAACCAATTTGGCCACTGCCCATCGCATACTTCCACTGTGCTCAGGACCTACAAGTGGTATCCGAGCAGTCACATAATTATTTATAATTATTTAAACATCCTTGGTGATTTATGCATTTGTAATTTAGTTTTTTCAATTCAATTTTAATCGTTATTTTTATCCAAATTGTGAGATATGATTCCTCCTCATTTATTTATGGTAAATACAATAGAAAAAAATTAATTTTATGATTAAAATAAAATCAAGGAACTCATCCGGAGGTTCCAAGGTTTCTATCCAGATAAAACTGGGCTACATGCCATGTAACCAGATCTACACATTGTGTATTAATGTTTAATGAATCAGAATTAATTTGGAAATAAATTCAATATTATGCATTAATTACATGATTTAAATGAACCATGTGTTTACCAGAACATAATGGTGCACAGTTAGCTAGATTACATGTCGTGTAGCCCATGTACATGGTGTGTACTCCCTTTGAGTCAAATATGGGTCGTGTATTTCAATACACAACCTACCTGACTGGTGACTATGTAATTTGGAGATCACATAGTGTGTATCCTATTGGACATGTTGGGACTCCAGTTTCCAAGGTACGATTCACACACCAAGTCCCTAGGTATGTACCTTGGATAGACAGTGAGAGATGTACACGTCGTGTATCACGGATGCACACACCATGTACTTATACCAAGTTACGCATATTTAAAATTTCTTTATTATATAGTGTAAACCTTGATACATGTACTTGTGTGTTTTGATAAAGATAGTACACACCATGCGATAGGTTTTAATATATATATATATATATATATATATATATAAATGTTTAACTGATATCTACATAATGTTCAAATGTGCATATCATGAATAATCCATATTACAAGTTGTTACTCTAGGTGAATTGAAGCATAGCATGTGACTGAAAAATCATGTAATTCGTGTAATCATCTATAAAGTACATGTTGTAAAAGTATGTGATAAGTCGTATATTCCATATGTCATAAGAGTAAAATTGTATATGATTATAAAACATGTTGGGGAGAATCATATGAGTATTCACCCTGTTGCCTCTAAGGTACATTTATGTACACAGTTAATTTTAAATAAATTCATTTAATTTGTTTAAAATTATAATGGATGATAATATTAAGGAACTTTAGATGAGAATTAAGATAAAATAATTGATTAATTAAAGATAATAATTAGTTGATTTGAGCATGATTTATCTTAAATAAGAACGATTAATAATTGAATGCTAGTTTTATTAAATTCACAATTCATTTCATGCATATGGATGATCACGAAGAAATACCAAACCATTGTATAAGATTGGTTTCCTTTTAATTTATTATTAATTTTTTTTCATGTGAGTATTCTCTCATATTATTATATAGGGCTTGCGTGCCCATGGTTTCTTTTATGTAAACCCATTTTACCTTCACATATGTGTGAGTAAAAGGAATATGTAAAGGATAAAGCTCCCAATCTAGTATAGGTGGTTTAAGTCTGGATCTGAGGAAAAAGCAATCCAAGGAGATACAAAGGTGGATAGGTCAAAATCTATTAACACGAACCTCAATTGGTTCAAGGTATTTTTCCCCTAGGTAAATAGTTGGTTTATCAATTGCTAGATAAACTAACCATTAATAAAGCTCATGTTCATACCACTTTGTTATTTTATTTCTATCAAGTTGTGTGATTATTTCATTATAGATGTATTATCATGATTACATAATTTAATGAATTAACGACCATGAAAGATAGAACTAAAATTAAATGGCTTATGCGTAAATATTATCTAAGACATGGTTAATCACTTAAGTAAACCCACTTAATATTAACAAGAATGTGATAAAGATAATAATTGTAAATTTCTGCATAAAAGGATAAAATCCATTAATAAAATATTAAGTCGGTATATCCTTCTATTACTTCAGTTAAAATCAAACTATAGTTCAAAGTGCTTGACCAACCCAAGTTGGGGTGCTTTCAATTATTGGGGAATTCTAACTTGAAGTTTTGGGTTGACTTAACATAGTTTACATCAAGGGTTGACTGCCAAAACTAGACTTGGTTTAACTGAGAGGCAAAGTTTGAGGAAATACCTTTTATGGATTTCAGGATTATGGAGTCTACTTAGTGGATCAAGAAACTATGAGTTAATGCAGTTGGAATTTGGAATGCCTACCTAAAACCATTCAAGTTTCTTGAACAACCCTAGTTGGGGTAATGAGAAGGCGCATATGGATCCTTTACACTAAAATGTCCAAGTAACAGGATATTCTGAAGCCAATAGTGAGAGATATTGGGTTTTGATAAAATAATAGGAGACTAATAAATATAATATTTATTTATTTGTCTAAATTTTATCAGATAAAGTACTAAACTTGCGCTTATCTTATTTTGTAGAAACTACAATTAAATTGCATCAAACATATCATTATTATCCATACTTGAGAAGGATAACCTTATTAATGACATAAATTTACAAGAATGGAAAAGCCATCTTCCTGTCATCCTTCACTATGAATAGAAAATTGTATGTGTCGGGAAAAAAATAGTTACGCCTCGTATTGAGGAAAGTGGTGAAGAATTATCTCTCTATGAGAAAAATTTGAATGAGCCTACAAATGTTTGGTATTTCATGTTATCATCCATGTCCAATGATCTTTTGAAGCATCATAAGGATATGGATGACTATATCATGATGTCTCGGCTTTAGGATCTCTATCAAGAGAAGGTGAGATAAGAGAGGTGTGAGATATCCAATGCTTTGTTTACAACTAATCTTTGAGAGTCTCTGCCAGTTGGGCCTCATGTAGTCAAGATTATTAGCTACATTGAACACTTGAACATATTAGGGATTAAATTCTCAGATGATTTAGGTATATATCTCATACTTTCATCACTGATCAATACCTTCTCCAACTTTATTATTAATTAAAATATGAGAAATAATGAGAAGAGTATTTCAGAACCTCTTACTTTTATTCACTAAGTGGATAAGGACATGGTTCATGATAAACCCACAGTTCTTATGGTGAATAAGAAAAGGAATAACAAGGAAAAGGGGATTGAGAATTATAAACAGTTTAAATCTCGCGAGCACCGTCCTTCCAAGAAGAATAAGATCTAGAGGTAGGGTAAGGGAAAGTAGGCAATATCTTTTGTATGTGTAAATTCAGGCCATTGGAAGAGGAACTACACTTAGAAGAAAGGGTAAGATAAAGTTTCATTTGTTATCAAGTGTAATATTTCAATATCTACACAATGGGTATTATATACAACTTTTGGGGATCATATTTGTATCCAAATATAGAAACCAAGTAGATTTTGAAAGATTTCCAGAGGAGAGGTGGATTTGAGAGCTTCTAATGGTGCGAGACAGGATACTCTAGCCATTAGTGACTACAACTTTTCATCTACAATGGGAATGATTTTGGTTTTGAAAGATTGTTATTATGTACCTACAGTTACCAAAAACACAATTTCTATATCATTCCTAGATATAGATGGGTTCATTTTCAAATTTAGAAATAAAAGTTGTTTCTTTTACAAGGACAACATATGTTATGGTATAATGCATTTAAATAACGGTATTTATGTATTAAATTATGAAAACTAAGTGTTGGTAATTGATAATGAATTATGTTTACATTACTCATATAACACCCAACTATGGCATCACCATCTTTCTTATATAAACAAGAATCGTTTGACAAACCTCTGTCAAGATGAATATTTAGACTCTTCTGATCTAAAACCAATTGACATATGTCATGCTTATTTACAAGGAAAAATGACTAAACCACCATTTGGCGGATAGGGTGAAAGGGTCATAGAGATTCTAGGATTGGTACACACTGATGTGTGTGGACCGTTTCCAGTAGAATCTATAGGTGGATATTCTTACTTCATAACTTTAACTGATGACTTGAGTAGATATGGTTACATCTGTTTGATGAGGTATAAGTCTAATTCATTTAAGAAATTAAAGTAATTCAAGAATTAATTAGAGAATCAAATTGGTAAGAAGATAAAGAAGCTTTGATCGGATCGAGGTGGTGAAACTCTTAACCATGCTTTCATCGACTTTTTAAGGGAGTTTGGGATTATATCTCAACTTACTCCACCTTATACACCATATTGGAATGGTGTTAGTTAAAGGAGTAATTGTACCTTGTTATACATGGTAAGGTCAATGATGATTCATGCATATATTCCATCATCCTTTTGGGGAAATGTATTGCAAACTATGGCATACACTTTAAACTGAGTTCTAAATAAAGATAAAAATGGAATTCTCTTCGAGTAATGGAGTAGAAGGAAATTTTTTTTGTCACATACATGTATACGGGGTTTTTAGGAATTTTTTAAGGCCTTATCAAGCAATAAACTAACACTCTGGGTCATAAAGTGTATCTTTATAGGGAATTCCAATAAAATAAGGGGATACTACCTATAAAACCTCTTAGACAATAAATTTATTGTAGTCAGGAAAGTCATATTTATTGAGAGGGAGAACATCCTAAAAAAGGATAGTGGGAGAAAGATTGAATTCGACAAAGTTTATGCTCAAGATACACAAGAGTTGGAATAGGAACAGATTCCACAGGTCCCCATGGAAGAATTAGTTCTAGAAACACACATACTACATAGAAGAATAAGAGAGGTAAGAGAACTAGATAGATATGGTTTTCTAGTCACCAAGGATGGTGACTCATTATTGGTTGAAAATGATGAACCTATATCCTATAAAGAGGTGATAGAAATATCAGAATTTGCAAGATGGAAAGAAGCCATGAATTCTGAAATGGATTCCATGTATCAGAACCAAGTTTGGGTTCTGTTCGATGCACCAGTTGATGTAAATTATATTAGATAAAAATGGTTATTCAAGATAAAACTAGACATGGAAGGTAAAGTAAATACCTATAAAGAAAGTCTAGTGGCTAAAGGGTTTAAATAGCGTCAAGGAATTTACAAAGATGATTTTTTTTCCAATTTATATTTTTAAATCCATTAGAATTCTACTTTCTATAGTAACGTACCATGACTATGAGATTTCGTAGATGGATGTCAAAACTGCATTCCTTAATGGGAACCTTCATGAAGATGTCTATATGACACAACCAAAAGGTTTTGTTACTTATGGTGATTCAAAAAGGTTTTAAAAGTTACAGAGATCCATTTATGTATTGAATAAAACATCCAGGTCATGGAACATTCAATTTGATGAAGCTATAAAATAATTTTGTTTCATTAAGAACGAATGTGAGACATATATTTACAAGAGGTTTAGTGGCAATACGGTCGTTATCTTAGTAGTATATGTTGATGACATATTATTTATTAGAAACGACATACCAATAGTCAATTAAGGACTAGTTAAACAAGTGGTTCTCTATGAAGGACTTAGGTGAAACATCCTATATTCTAGGGATCAATAACATTCATGATAGATCTAAGATGCAGCTTAAACTAAGTCAAAGTATATATGTTGACCAGATACTAAATAGATTTAATATGGAACAATCCAAGACGAGATTGGTTCCAGTGTCATATGGTTTATATCTTTATAAGAAAACATGTCCTCAGACACGACATGAGAAAGAGAGAATGAGCAAGATCCCATATGCTTTATCAATAGGATCAATCATGTATTCCATGTTATGTACTAGAATTGATGTTTTCTATTCACTGATAATGGTAGGAAGATATCAAACAGATCCAAGAGAACAACATTGGACTACTGTTAAGGCTATCCTTAAGTATCTGATAAGAACTAAGGATATGTTCTTGGTGTATGGAGGAGATGAGGAGCTAGTCATCAGGGGTTATATTGATGTTGGTTTTCAAAATAGGTTAGAAATATCTAAATTCACAATTAGGATATGTTTTCTATATCAACATATGAGCTATGAGCTGGAAGATTTCAAAGTAGCCAGTTTTCATTGATTCTATAGTGGAGTCTGAGTATATAGAGGCTTTTGATCTAGCCAAGGAAGCTGTTTGGATTTAAAACCATTTCTAAGAGCTTGATGTGGTACCTAGAATTAAATATCCCATCACATTGTACTATGATAATACTACAATGGTGACTTTTGAAAAGAGCCAAGGTCACACCAATGGTTAAACAATATACTCCGGAAGTATCACCTATTAAGGGATTTCTATTAGAGAGGTGAATTTTAAGTAATTAGAGTACCCATGTAAGAGAACATGTTGGACCCCTTGAATAAAGTCCTATCTTAGAAAAAGTATGAGTATCATGTGAGAGCTAGCAGACTGAAGGTTGTTAGTAGTTGGATCTAGTGCAAGTGAGAGTTTATTAGAGTTGGTGACCTAGAACCAAATTCTATATTCTTTATGATAACATGGATTCATTGTTTTGAATATTAATAAACTACTTATCACATCATGATTGTTCTTGTGTGTAAAATAGTATGTGATTATGTTCTCAGAGTATCTGTCGTAATAAAAGGTCATAGTAGTTTTCCACTATGATGAGAACCCAGAAGTGCTATGACACTATTTTAGAATATATGTTCTATATCAAGAGGATATAATTTTAGGGACACAAATGATACAGGATATAATGGGTGTATACTCATAGGACTTTGAGGCAACTTATCATGGTGTATTCCCTTGGTAATATCTAGTAGGATATTATGAGAACGAGACCCAACAGTAGGAAATCCACATTTATATGTGTCATTGGATGTTCCTATCTTCAGATGTGTGTGTTGGACCATAGAATTTAAGATTATTATTAATTATTATTATGATTCATGCACTTAGATATATTGATGAATACCGTGACAAAAAATGTTTGTGGTGAAGTAGGATGTGTTGGGTGCGTCAAGAGTTATATTACATTAATGAATAATATAAGAAAGTATTTTTCCATTATGGTTATTAATAGAATTTGATATCTGAATCCCTTTTATGGAAATTATATAGCCTAAATAAATCCATGACCATGGTGTTCTATAGGCAAGTTCATTTTTAGGAAGTCAAAGAAACATCAGTCACATAGATTGATGGCATCGACATGCAACCTGCTTGATTAGAGATATCATGATAAAGGGATTATATTACACAATAAACATATGTATGAGGAAAAATGTCATTGTGGAATTAACTTATTTCTATATGGGTACCTTGACGTGTTTCTAGACACTAACCTTGGAATTTAGGCTGCTTCACCTAATGCCACTGAGAAAGAGGCCTAGAGGTTCATGCACTAAGTATATCTAGAATATTAGTTAAATAATATATTATTATTTATTATTTAACAAGTTGAATAAATTTTATTCTCGGTCACTATTTAATAATTATTCATATATTATTGATCGCATATAAATATTTATTTTCTTTTTAGTAAATATAATATTTATTTATTTAATGGTGAATAATGTAGTGATATTTATTTAATAAATAAATAGTCATTATTAAAGGTCTGATAAATATTATGGAGGAATGGAGGATAGAGTTTTTAGGTCTGGTGAGAAATAATAAATATTGAATATTATTTGATTAAATAATATTTAATTATAATTCATAAGTTAAGCGCATATCAAGAAATAATGGTATTGTTATTATTATTTGACATAGGGTTTTGCTAGGATTAAATAAATAATTAAGGGAACTTGTGAAATTATTTTATTTTAACCCTAGAAATATATAAACCCAGTTATGTTATTTTATCATTAAAATAATTCATTTTACTTGGTTGTGAACAACAAATTTGGAAAATCCTATCAAGCCTAGAGATCTCCCTTCTCTAAGAATGATCCCAAGAATGGAGAGAAATCCCCCTTCATCGGATCAAGGAGAACGCTTTGGAAGTGGTTCTCGAAGTGATCAAAGATAGAAGATGCAAGTGCAAGGATATGTAATGCTAGTACCCAGAGATTCCTTCGGTGATGTATGAAGATTCGTGGAACACATGTGGATCACCACTAGAGGAAACATATACTTGGTTTCTATAATACAATGACGGTGCACCATATATCTGTCTCCAGATTCATCAATGATGAAAAAATTCCCTCAATGTAATTATTTATTTAATTAAATTAATTATAAATAATATGTGATGATCCTCTCTCTAAATTATGGTATAATTTTCCATTTTCCATTTCTTTAATTTGATTTTGTTGATTACAGAATCCATCATCACATAGATCTCGGATTAATCATAGATTATAGAAAAAATCCAATTTGGGAACTACCCATCACACACTTCCACTATGACCATGACCTATAGAGGTCTCTGAGAATACTATTGGTAGGACAATATAAAGTAGGAGATTGCATAATATACATCTTGGTGACTGGTATGTCAACAAGTGAAGGCTGAAAGACAAAAGTCTAAGGTGATGATGCAACCATTACCCATACCAACATGGAAATTGGAAAACATCACCATGGACTTTGTCACCAGACTTCCAAATACATCCATAGGAAACAATGCTATATGGGTTTTTGTGGATCATATCAAAAAGACAACTCAATTTATCACAATTCAATAGGAATTATCACTGGATTAACTTTCTTGGAAATATATTAGATAAGTGGTAAGGCTTCAGGGAGTACCACTATCGATTGTATCTGATCGAGAGTAGAGATTCACCTCCAAGTTTTGGAAAAGTCTCCATCATGCTCTAAACACTAAGCTAAACTTCAGTACGGATTATCATCCTCAAACCGATGTCCAATTTGTGTAGACTATTTAGACACTGAAATACATGTTGAAGGAATGTTCTATGGACTTCAAAGGAGGATGAGACTAACATCTACCTCTGGTTGAGTTCTCTTACAAAAACAGTTTTCACCTAAGCATCTAAATGACTCCATATGAATCCCTTTATGGGAAAATATATATAACACCTGTGTTCTAGGATGAACTACGTTAACATAAGCTACTAGGACCTGATATGGTCAAAGAAATGGTAGAAAAAGTGAAAACCATTCATCATCACATCAAGTCATCCCAAAGTTGATAGAAGATCTATGTAGAAAATTTTCGACGAAACCTAGATTTTGTGGTTGGAGGTATGGTATTCCTTTAAATATCCCCATGTAAGAGGATCATGATATTTAGTAAGAAATTAAATCTAATATGTAGGTACATAATCCCCTTCAAGATTCTTAATCCTATCAAAATTTTATCTTATCGACTATAACTTTCACCTATTACGTGTCAAGTACACGATTTATTCCATGTATCCCTCTTAAGGAAGTACATATTAGATCCCTCACATGTACTGAATCCAGAGGTGGTGTGGTTGGAAAATTATATCTATTATGAGGAGTAGACAATAAAGATCTTAGACTGTAGAGATAAAGTTCTAAGCAATAAGACTACAACCTGGTAAAAGTACTATGGTGAAACCATAAGTACGAAGAGGCAACATGGGAACTGAAGGAGGTGATAAAGGAGAAGTACCATCGCTTGTTTTCACCATAGTTTGTAAAATGAAATTTTGAGGGTGAAATTTTATAATGGGGGAAGAATGTAACAACCACAATTTTTATCAATTGAAATTCCATTCTTATAATTATTTTATATGGTATAAACCATATAAAATTACTTTAAGAACACAAAACAGAATTTATAAATAAAGAATGAATGAAATAAGAGGTGTTTCTAGAAATTAAGGAACTTATCCTGATGGAATAGTAACCTGACCCTTGGAATAGTAACTTGACCATTAGGAATAGTAATTTGGACAATAGAATAGTAACCTCATTTACAAAAGTATAAAAAAATTAGTCATCTTATAAATGATAATATGATATAATTATATCATGGTATAAGTAAATAAATATTTTAAAAATTATTAATTATGTGTTGGTATTTTTATAAAAAATAAATGTTTATTTATAATTTTATAATTAGTATAATTAATTAAAAGAAAATTGATTTTCATAAAATATATCCATAAATCAACATTATTTTTTCTTATTATTATAAGATAATGTTATGATACCTTAATTAATTTTTTAAAGTGTTATAAAGTCAATTATAATTTAAAAATTGGTATTTTCCAAGTAAATGATGATTTTAATTAAAATTAAAATTTATAATATTTAGAAAATTATTTTCATAAAATGAAGTTTATTTTTAAATTCTACACGTCAAAACAATTAGGGTGAATTTTTGGGATTTTTCTAAAATACTTGATTTTTTTGTGGATAGTAAAAAAGACCAAAATAATAAAATAATTTGTTATTTTAATATATTTAGTGATAAGGTTCAAACTATTCATAATATTAAACCAAAATAATAAACTAATGAATAAAATAATGAGAAAACACTCCTCTCCTCCCCTAAAAATACCACCCCTCACCAACTCTTCTCCCCACACCTTACAAGTCTTGAATATTGTCCAAGATCTTCCCAATACTTTTACCAAGACCGTCCCCAATGTCCAAAATACCTTGGTCTCATCAAAATACCAAACGCTTTTCCCTAATCAGGTTCTCAAGGAGTAGAAAATCAAGAGGTAGAATCCACTTTCTTTTTCTTTTAATTTCTTTTTGATTTTATTTCTTTTCTTATCCTCTCCAAAACTCCACTTATCTAAGTGGAATTATAACTCCAGTATATTTTATATTTTGGAATTTTATTATATTAATGGAATAATTCATCTTAAAATCTCTTCCCTTTTCCTTTTATTCTAAAAATGAAAATATCATCTGTGATGTGTCGATTTACCACCACTGTGGACAATGCTTTTTCATTTTTTATAGTCACCTTCAGGGATGGTCATAAAATCATTTTTATGTTTAAATAAGATTTCATTATACATTTTATAAGTTATATAATGTTCTAGAACCTATATATATATATAAACATGATGATATAATATTATAATAGTTGTAAAGTCTTCCAAAATAAATTAAATCATTTTCATTAACTATTAATCTAATGATTCATCCTCATATCATATAACCAAATGATATATAATATAATTTAATATTATTTAAGTTAATTAATAATATATAATCTCCATTCTATAGAATTATCCTCATTTTACATGAACTTCTATACATGTGTACAAGCTAACCGATCATGAAAACCAAGAAAATGCACACCCACAGAACGATGAAATTGAACTCTATAACACATCATAATGGCCATAAATGAACTTAATAAAATTATAATGAATAAAATACATGTATAAAATATTATTTATTTATTAATGAATGAATATTATTTTATTATCCAAGATATTAAATTGAATAAAGCATTCATACATAAGGTAAGGGGATTCTCGAACTCAATTTCTTTTCTTTGGGTTATTCCTCTTTTGTGCCAAATTTCAGAATGTATGTTCTTTTAATATTCTTAAAATATAACTTCATTGTCCTTACGTTTTCTTTCATAGTATATACATGTTTCTAATCTGGTTTTATGACAAATTCAATGATTTTTTCAAAATAACTATTCCTTTTAAAAACACATGCTTTACTTCTCTTGTGATTGTTTCTTCTTCACTCAAGATTGGTGATTCTTATACCAAGTATGTTATTCCCTTTTTATTTTATGAATTATAATGTTTATCCATGAAATTATGGTTAATTAAATTCTTATGAATTATGTAAATGTTATGATGTGACAAGTGTGCCTAGAATTATATAGCGCTCCAATATATTAGGTAATGTGATTTATCTCATGAGATAATGTTCAAGATTCCTGAACATGATGTTATCTTTGTTCATAATGATTTTGCTATGATGATGTATATATGTTATGCATAAACATGATTCTATCTTTGTTCACAACTATGTGTGGTATTTGACCACTAAGACATGATGGTTGATTTTTATAAATTACCACATTCCTTGCCTTTATCTAATGATTCCTTTCATGATTATGATGATGATTATTTTATTAAGTAATGATGATGTTTTTTATGTTCATCCATGTTTCATGCCTCTTATTTATCCTCTTACTGCACTTTTATCTCACCCCTTCTTTTTATTTATATCCTTAGGTAATACTTGTACTAAAGAGAACACGAGGACCAATAAGAAGCTATAGAAGAAGGAATTAAATAATAATTATGATTTATTATGTAAATGTTTTGTATAGTACTAATTTACCTAAGACACTAAAACTTTGTATTATGGTCGTGTATCACTTTTATGTTGTTTATCTTTAAAATTATGTAATAATAATGTAAGAAAAGTAGGGTTTCTATAAATATGACACACCTATGTCAAATATGGTAGACACTAAAGAAGATTTCACTAGAATAATACCTTGAATAGTAGAAGGTCGTGTTTTATGCACCTTAAACATAGGTTTCACTATATGTAAATCACATGTACTATGCCCCTGAGTCATATCTTGACTACCCTAATCAAGCCCACTTTGCTGGTGATGAAAGTTATGAGTCTTTCTACCTTGGACTCAACCACCACCTTGGCATGAGTGGTCGGTTGTATTCCAATTGCCTTCCTGATGAGATACTGCTGGCCCCACTTCAGAATGTGGAGTAGGTGTAAATATCCACTTTCTAGGCACTGATGGAAATCCCCACAAAAAGCACTGAATATGCCCCATCCTATCACAACCTCTTTATTATACGGGGTCTTGAATACACTGAGGTTTCGTGTGTTCTGGCTTTCTGTACTAGTAACGTATGAGGAAGCTATTAGTTCACACTATCTAACTACTACTACCCCTATGAGAAACCTCAAAGCGATGTTTTTTCCCACTGGAAGTAACACTGACAGATCTAGGTGTTGAACCAACCTGGCTCGTAGCATCAGCTTCCCTCAAATTTCTATATTTAATGAGGGCCTGATTGAATATCTCAGAAATAGTCATCAGTCAAAAGACATTGACCTATGATCAGATGGCATATACCGGCCCATCCTCGAATTTCCTAGAATTCATAATATCATCACCCGATAAAGTCAGGGAGAATCATTACAGCTCAGTAAAACAAATAGAATATACCATAACAGACATGACTCCCTTTTGAAGTTTCATAAACTCTCTATCCTAGTCATCCCTTAGTGTATGTTGAAAGAATTAATCATAAAAGATATTCTCGAAGTACGCCCATATCATATCTCGATGACGGTCTACCTGGATAATAACATCCCATCATCTCTTGGAAGAATCGCATAGCATATAAGTATCAAGTTTGACCCTCCTCTCTGTAGGTGTATCTAGATGATTGAAAATATAAAGCATGGCCTTCAGCCATGACTTTACAGTATGATTTCTGCCATCCCCCGAAAAGGTGGGAGTATGATACTGCTGGAACACTCGAGTCAACTCTTCCATAGTCAGGGTAGGTCAATCAACACCATGAATAGACTACATAATACAAAAAAACATTCTCAAAAATAGGCATCGGTTCCCTTATTTGGAATAATAGGAGGTTTCATAGGTGGTTCTATAGAAGGAATCACTGGCAGCTCAGGGCCCACCACCTCTGATGCATGTTCGACGCCACCTTCCTAGCGTACGAATCGGGGATGATGTGGTGTCATGATTATATAAATCCAAGCGCATGCCTCGTAAGAGAATTTAACAGTCAAGAGATCATGGATAGATAACTAGTATAGGTACATACTCTTCCTATTAAAAGATCATACCTCTCTTACTGCTCTAAAAATTCATGTCTAGGTGATAAGGATAGACCATAATAGGCCATAAGAACATAAGAGATTCCCAAATACCCACTAATAAGTCTAGGTTCAGGTCTAGGTCTCATATCACATGATAGGGTTTCCGATATATGGAGTTTCCATTGCAATATATAGAGGAAAATTCCCTTTACATTATAATTGGAATTCCATTTACTGGTAACCTTTTTATTTTAAAATATTAAATTCATCTAGGTTTATAATCCTTGAATGAATATATATATATATATATATATATATGTATTTATTTATATATCATGGTCCATAACCAGTAGGTCTAGAACCCACAATATGGTATAATTGGATAATTAACGTGTCTTCACCAATCTATGTAGTAAAACACCATTTATATTATTGTGAAAACATTAATTAATCCAATTATATTATCCTTTCAAGAAATGTCAGCGCATTTCAATATATAATAATAAAATCACTAATTATATGCAATAGGATAATGCACACAAAAAGTAGACATGGCATGAAAAAATTCATGGAATATTAGTTCTAAAGTGTCTATAATAATGCATGAGATGGTAATTCCCTACCTTAACATTCCAATGACCAAGTCCAAAATAAATAACATCAATTGTAATAATATCACAAGTCATGTGCATCACCCAATGGTGTAATCATATCAACTATAATATGCATAATCCATATAACAATAATAACCCATCCCAGGTAATTTGGGTTTCCCCTGTACATGAGTTAGTTATGCCTAGGCATAGGCTCATTACTAAATCCCATTTCATGCTAGTCTCTTATCTAACACCCAAACAGTAAGATAAAGGAAAAAAGAAATACCTTTGATACCACTTTGTAACGTCCTAGCTTGGAGTTCACTCAACTAGTTCCCTAAGCTGATTGGTCACATGGCCTCAAGTACACCACCTTGTATGCCAAAGTCTCTTGACTAGAACTAGGGTTCTATGGTCGTATAGTGGGGATACTATACCCTCATATCAAAGTGACAGCAGATAAGATTGGAAGAACCCAGTTTTTTATATAAGGTAAGGATCCTTTAAATTTAAGTCTAATTCCTTGTTTTGGACCTGTTATGGATGTCAAATAAGTTCAAGGTTGTTTATAGGGTGTTTGGGGATTTTTCAAATATTAGAACCCCAAATGGTGAAGAAAATGACTGGGTCGCATGGTTAGTGGGACTCGTGCGAGCCAGTCTGCATGGTTTGAATAATCATGTGATAGCTGGATAGAGGGCTTCAGGAGGCTATGCGGTTTGAGGAAACCATGCAGTTAGGGGCGCATGCCCATACGAGTTGTCTATATTTTTTTTATAGATCCAACCAAAAAATTTGGTGCATAGTTTCTCAAATCATGTGGGTGACCTCCTTGGATAGTGAAGGGTGCATGACTAGAACACGATTTGAATAACTGTGCGGCTAAACCACGTGCCACAAATATTTTGGGTGATTTTACCATTTTTTCCTTAAATCTAATTTAACTTACCCCTCCCTCTCATTTCTCTTCCAACAGAGAGTAACACCTATTTTTACACTCATTGAGCTCCTTTAAAGCTCTCACTTAGGTTTTTTGATATCTCTTCCATCAGAAGTCTGATTCGATCTTTGTTTATGTCAATGGATATCCATCAACATGTTATCTAATACTTAGGCCCATTTCTATATTATTATTTCTATCAGCTATGTTATTTTGGTGTAATATCATATTCCCTATTTCCAGGGTGTTTTTCTATTCTTCCATTTTCTCTCGATACAACACAACAAAGGGACGATACCAGACATGGAGAGTATTGTGAGAATATGGTGTTAGGACTAAGATGATAAGGAATTTTATCATATTCAGGTATTGTCTTTAAAAATCAAGAAAGGTTAAGAAGAAAATAAATCACCTTACTTTGTTTTCGGTGAAAATCAGACAGACCATCGTATTCATAAAATCAGACTCACAAAGCTTAAGAAATTTCATAAGATTGGGAATATGTTTGCTGGTTGAAAAGTTTCATTGGACTCACCTTGATTCCAGAATGAAAGAATAGATTGTAATGAGGTGTTGAATCAGAGTCTTCCAAACTTCGATAAAAATATGATGATGCTTTGCTATTTTTTTTATCACAAATTATAAGTAAGTTGTAAAACTTGTGATGCTATCTTGATGAAATAAATGGGGGTAAGGTGCTTCCAATAATATTCGGTCCAATTGTATTCAGGAAAATATTATTCAGGATGAATAGGAAAGAAATATTTTACTAAAGGAGTGGGAAGTTACAAAACTTTCCATTATAAGTTAGGTGATGCTAAAGTTGATCTTGAATGTAATCAAAGTCAGGAAGGAAGACATGCTTACATGATTCTTTTTGAAATAATAAAGTTGATAAAGTTGAAGCTTTATGGTCTAAAGATCATTGTAATAATATTACTAAATAAAGATTTTTTCAAAGGTAGAAGAGGATGATCATAATGAAGATTCTGGATTTTATTCATACCAAAATCCAAAAGATTTAAATCCTCAGAGAAAGAAGTTTATGAGAATTGTACTCATAAAAGAAACAATCCACTAATACCATTACATCGAATTCTATATGTCATCGTATTCTTCAGAGGTATAATTATTAGTGCTGAAAGTTCATTGGTATCATATTCAGAAGAGAAGTATGAACTCTGGGTTTTTTTCAAGTTCTTTCATTAGTTGGGTCAAGAGTCATCATATTGAAGTTTATTTTGATTTATATTTCTAATGAAAATAAGAAGTGGAATTAGTTGAAGAATTTTGAAGGAATCTAATGACCTTATCATAATGAAGAAATCAAAATGAGAGTTGGTTTCAAGAATTGTAATGATAAAACTTTTGTTTCCCTTCATGCATTTGGTGTAGAGGAACAAAATTTGGAAACTATTTTTTTAAATTTGTCTTCATCATAATGAGGAAGATCATAATGGAAATTAGAATCAGACTAAAAATTTCTAATAATACTAAATCCATCTATTTATTCATACTTGCAATTGGTATGGGGAGTCGTAATGAAGAAATCGTATCGGGGAATTAGAGTGGAGAATCAGAATCAGACATATATTTGTGAATAAATTCTTAAGAAGAGATGAAGTTGTGAGAAAATTTTAGAAGGTTTGAGAAGAAATGAGAATATTTTAAAAGCATTGACAAAGTCAAGATGCATTCAAAATTCAATGGAAATTGAAATCTAGGTAAATTTGGTTAAGCGGGAAATGTTTTGTGAATCCTACCTAAACCATATTTGTCTCACCTATAAAAGGTAAATTACTTTTTAATTTTTGATAGATGTACCATTGAATAAAGTAAGAGAGAAAGAGGAGCGCTAAATAATTATAGAGAGAATAAGAGGTTTTAGATAGAGTTTTTCTGAAGAAGTTTTCCAGATAAAAGAAGCATATGAGAAGAGATAAGATTTTATTCATCTAGTCATTTTATTAGGTTGAATCATCAGACTAAGAAAATAATACTGGGATTTCTGGATTGAAGAATAAGTATTTCAAATTTGTCTCAACCGTATTTTGACAGAGATATATTTTTTTTGTATTGAGTGATTGGACTAGGAAAATAGGACTAGGAAATCAGACTAAGCTTTATTACAAAGTCCAGAAAGTTGTTACCTGTTCCTGGGTAAGAAAGTGAAGATTTTTTTTGAAATTGTATGTTTTTATAATGGAATATCCTACTCATTTTATTCCACACCAAAATATTTTTTTTCTAGTGGATTTTGTGGTATTGGATCATTTCCAAATCATACCAAGGACATAACTACTCATATTGAGTAGTGAACATTGTAAATTCTTGAATTGAGTTGTGAATGTTGTAAATTCTTGATTTCCACATAAAAGAATCCTTCTTGGTCAAGTCAGTTAATGTCTTAATAATCTTCCCATAACCCTTGATAAATTTCTTGTATTAATTTTTAAGACCCAAAAAATCCTCTCACTGCTACATTTTGTGGCCTAGGATAGTTTTCTTTGGATCCATAAAACCCCCTTCCCTTGGGATGATGTGATAGATATTGGGTAGGTAAACCTAGACACCTTATAATAGCTTGTAAAGTTGGAAGAATATTTTAGGAGGGAAATGTATAGCTGAAGAGGTTATAAATAATCGGGAGGGGATAGAGGGGACACACAGTGGAATTATTTTGTTAGGGGGGTCATTCATTGACTTGGGAGAGTGGACCTATGGTCCCTTAGTATCTATCATTAGTTCTACATTTTCTTATTCTTCTTAGTTTTCTTCCATCTGCTTGTAATTCTGCTGGTATTTCAAAGGAGTCTATTCTGGTTGGGTTGGGTCTTAACAATTGGTCTGACCCACCACTACGAATCTTTTCTAAATAAAGGAACACGTCTAAATCATCTCACACACATGAGTATATGCACACAAAAGAGGCCATTTCCTATGCTACGATTGAGTTGCACAACAATTCACCAGCAGAGGCGTATGCTCATTCAGAGGCATGTGCTTATTCTCCAACAATTGTCTCACACTGGCGCAACTTCCTTTCACTTCCACGTGGATGAACATTAAATATCGGTTTATTTGGTCGATCTGACATGTCATTACCCACTGCGACTTCAATCATCGCAGGAGATTGATGTAGGAACAACTCCCATTTTCAACGCTACCTAACATGACGTCAATTTATTAGGGATTCGACCCCTACAGGTGACCCGCATGGAAGAGGCTTAGCTGGTTCTCATCTTCGCTTCAATGCGGCCTATAGTAGCGGCCACGTCCTCACCCACTGAATTGATTTTGATCTAAGTTCTTTGTTCTTCCATTATGTGGAGGCGTGTTGCTTGTTCAGTGAAAAAGCACATGGTTTGATTAAAAAATAGACACAAAAAAATAAATAGTTTGTTGGCCACTGGAAATGTTGCAGAAGGACCAATTTTTGTGGGAGGAAAAATGGGAGAGCCACTGGCAGGAGGAAGCTGAATTCTGACGATTCATGCTTGGTGTGGTGCAATGCTGGGAGATGAGGCTGCATGAGGCAACAGGACTTCTGACACAATTTTTTGAACTGCTCTTGCTTCAGCAGGTGGCGAATGATGTAACGGAGCTGTAGCTGCACCATGGGTAGATGGTTGATGATCAGTCATTCTGGCTCAAGAGGAGACTATCTCATGATCGGATGACGAAAATGGCAGGGGAGATGAGTCTTGGGACTTCACCAAGAAGAAACCACCGCATTAGGTGACATCACCTCCTCTAACTTGGATGTTTGCAGGTAACAGCCAGTCTATAGTAATGGAAGAAGTCATGTCCGAAATTTAAGAAACTCAGTCGTCACAGCTCATGATGGATTACCTTCCTTTCACATCTAAGCAGCTTTAGGATCCTTCTGGGCCACTGACAGGGGTGGTGGATCCAGTGCGCAACAAGGTGGATAACGTTTCATGGGATAACGGTGAGTTGTATACATTGTGGGTGTAAGGAGTGGCGCCTCAATTTCAAATACACTTAAATCACATTATTGATTGGATGGGGTTTTATTTTCAAAGGCAGTAGGGAGATGATCTATCGGTTCATTCCAAAGAAGTAGGAAGGTAAATATGAAATATCACCAAACAAGAATGTGAAACCAGGGTGCATTGCCAAAAAAAATTCCATGTCCTTGAATCTACGATGGCTATTTGGATAATTTCTTTGCATGACTACATGATCATTGAACCTTGTCCTCAGTTCTATGGAGCACGACTGATATGGGAGATTGATTGATATGCTTACAGAATCCACCACCTTGAGGACAAAGTGGTTTTTTGAGACGGTGGTGGTGATAGATGTCGGGTAGGTAAATCTGAACACCTTATCACAACCTGTATAGTTGGAGGAATATTTTAGAAGCAGAATGTATAGATGAAGATATTATAAATAATCAGGAGAAGATGGAGAGAAGGCCACAGAGAGGAATTATTTTTTTTGGGGGATCGGTCGTTGGCTTGGGAGAGTGGAACTAGGTTCCCTTGAGTATTTGTCCTTAGTTCTCCATATTTTTCTTCATCCTAGTTTTCTTCCATCTACTTGTAATTCTGCTGGTAATTCAAAGGAGTCTATTTTGGTTAGGTTGGGTCTTAATATGATGTGTCAAAGATATTCCATTGTTGGATAATTGAAAAAACATTTCTTCTTATTTATCTTCAACTTGTTTGTTTACAACAACTTGAATATAGTCTCCAAATGTTTAAGATGTTCTGTCCAAGCTTTACTGTAAATAAGGATATAATAAAAGATACCTCTTAAGAGTGACCTTAAAGTTTATTTATAGAGAATTATAATGATAACACAACACCGAAGTCTTATGTGGGACACACACTCCAACACTCCCTCTCAAGCTAGGTCTACTTAGCTTGGATAGATAATTAAAGAAAAGAAAGAAAAGAAAACAAAGTAAAAAAACATTCAAAACACTCCCTCTCAAACTGGACATACCCAGCTTGATTATAGAACTAGAAAAAAAAAATCATCTGTGATCACAGCTCCCCCTTGAGTTGAAAATGATGGATGATTCTGCCGAAAAAGATGTGTCAAACGAGGAACAATGTTGTCATGTAGAACCAATAGGAATATCTGGAAATAGAATACATTGACAGGAAGATTCAAATCGAGCATTAATAGGAATAGTCAGTTAGAATAATCTAAGAATGCAAGAACAACACCCGACGAGATTGGATATCCAACAAGAAAGGCGTGAACTGGTGCGACAAGATGACAACAGGGCCATGCGGGGTGGATAGAGGAGGGGTTGGACAACTATATCTAACAATAAAGGGACTGAAGTTTGCAGGGTGGCACGTGTGCAAAGGAAATGGGGGATGTCACCAATCCATGGGGTTGCAATCGACGTCAGAAGAGGGAGGGGCACCGCACGTCATTTTTGGATCCTTTCGAGAATGGAGCAACAGTAGAGGGTTAGTTCTAGGAGGCATGCACACCCACACCAGGGTGGAGAAATGGGAGGGAACACAAAAGGAAGAGTTGTCATACCTAGGAGGGTTGTCGTACAAGTGGGCGACAAGAAGGAGTCGCCGCAATTACTAGACACGTAACGGGGGGAAGGGGCGATGATGATAGTGGAAGGGGGGGGGGGATGCTACGATTGCTGGAAGATGAGGCAGGAGGCGGTGACTAGATGAGGGGAGGTCATTGTGTAGGGATCATCATCGTACATGGGGTGGGAGTCGCCGCCCCCTACCAGGGGAAAATCCCTGAGAAAAACCTAAGCGAAGGGAGAGAGGATACATAAGAGGGAGGGTTTTGAGTTAAAGGTTCTCTGATACCATGTTAAAATGGAAGAGTAGTGACCCAATACCCGAGATACCTATTAATAGAGGCCTTAGAGTTTATTTGTAGATAATTATAATGATAACAAAACACCCAATTCTGATGTGGGACACATACTCCTATGATATCCAACCTTAATCTGTATATCTGAAATTAAATATTAGATATATGATTGTTAAATAGAAAGTTGCATATATATATATAGGTTCGTGAATAAAATTTGATAAAATCTCTTATAGTGACTATCATCTTAAAATAATTTTCCTTCTATTTATTCTTCTATATTTCATCTTACCTAGAGATCCCAAGCTGTGTACTCAGGCCACTGCCCATCCTCACATAATAAGGGTGGAGATTCCATTAAGATCTCACTCAACGTCCTTCCCATTTTATTTTATAAAAAATTAGGTGTGTGACTTTCATATAAGAAGAGTTTCGTATCCTATTACGATATAGGTTTGAAAATTTCACTGTAAAATGAAACTTCTTTAATGTGATGAAAACTGTTTAATATATTATCTCATTCTTATCTGGCTACACCCTAAGATATTTTAACTATCCTCATGTCATAATATCTTCATTCAAATCCTTTTAAATTCATTTCCCGTAATTTTTTAGTAAAATAGAGTGCACGCCACTTCATACAACGTCTGAATGGAATTTTAAAATCTTTTTCTTTGTTTTACTTCATCACCCTAACATTTAAACCATCCCTATATAGACTCTTGTTTGGAATATTCATTTAACACACAATAATCCAGTTGTTATTTGAGTGCTACCCATCAACAACAAATTACACATTACGATTTATAATATATAGTAATATACATGATGCCGAAAGGTCGAGAGTTGCAGCAACAGAAATAACGGAACATAGAAGAGTAAAAGGAAAAAAAGAACAAGAACAAGGACACAAGGATTTATGTGGTTTGGGAATAATCCCTACATCCACGGAGAGGCATAAAATCACTATAATTCGAGAGAGAAATTACATAGTTTTTTTTCAATAAGTAACCCTAGCTTGAAATGGGATACAAATGGAGGAAGACAATCCATTGTTCCACCAACATCACAAGAATTTTGCATCGCTATAGTGAAAGGCAACCACCCAAGTCAAAAGTGCTACAGTGACTGATGACTGGAAGTCCAAAAGGCTATAGTAAAGTTGAATTCAAAAGTCTTCACTGCTATAGTGCTCTGTTGGTGTCATTCAATCATCTCTTCTATAGTTTTAGAGATGTTACAGTGCCTAAAATTTGGGTTGGGGCCTTCAGCCCCTAGATCAGGGGTGCGTTTCCCCTGCAACCCCCAACGAGATCACCGCATAGGTCGACCCACGAATTTTGTGGGCCGATGCACAGTATGGGCCACAAGCATTCTGCCCAACTGGATTGGGCTACAACAATCCAATAATACAGTGAATAAATGTGGCACTAATTTCATTCAGTGGTATCTTCCAATTCCTTTGAACCATAAATTCCCATCATTTAAGCGTATCTAATATCTGTACAACCTAGTACCTAACATCTCTCCAACAAACTTCTGATATCTCTATTATCACAACTACTAAAAATTGCATGCTGATTCTAAGACGAAAGCTAACAGAGTGGTTTTTATTTAAAATTCATGAATCTTTTAAATTGTGAACATCCCCCCCCACACCGGACTTCATCTTGGGTGAGCTCTTTTTTATTACCCAAATCGCGCTATGGACTTCTGTTGAATTCTCATAGAGCATCCCCACTTAATGGACACAGATTCCTTTGCATAGTGCCGCCCCACACTATTTTTTTCTCTCTCCCAACTTTAGCCCCGAACCTGAGCTATACCTTCTCTCCCTATGTCGCCCTGTGCTAGCTGTGGTTGAGGCTGGCCGCCACCTCATGGAAGCAGGACCTACCTCCTACAGCTGGCTAGGGATGACCCCTTTTTAAAAATATACTTACCATATATTTCCTTTCCTCATAAATTTAAATAATACTTTTCTTTTAAACCATGATTTTATAATTTATATTAGGCATGATATCTTTTGGATTGTAAAATAAACACAATCATAAATACAAACATATTAAATGGATTTATTCCAATCATCTAACCATATCTTATCTCCTATTCACAAAGATCTTATAATGATCCCTACAGGGGCCACTTTCCTCGATAATATTTCAAATACAAACAACATTATATCTCCCCTAATTAAATACCCATACATCATATCCTTTTAGTTCATCATAAAAATGATTCTTATATGTACAATTCTCTACATTCTTTCCATATTCATTTTTGGTGGAGTCATCTACATGGCCGACCGCGATGATGCATTCTTCAATCTTGTCATTTTTTTGTATACTTTTTTTTATTGTCCCATTTGTTTGTACTTAATATATTTAATGTTATTGTATAATGATAAATAGGTGAATCTCAATACCCAATATACCTCTCTAAGGGAGGTCGTAGGGTTATTTTATAATGAATAATAAAGATGTAATGACACTTAAACATCGATGTGAGACTCATATTTTCTAATAATCCCCTCAATCTAGGTGTACCTATCTTGGATTCACAAGAAAACAAATCAAAGAAAACAAAGAAAACAAAAATAATCATCCATGACACTCCCCCTTAAGCTATACATTCCTAGCTTGAATACATTAAAAGGACTAATAAGAAGAGCATCTCTGAATGCATTGCCTTCTTGTTTTGATCCTCCTGTCGCGCTCCCACCCATGGGTGAGAAAGAAATGACAATGAACCACATAGAACCCTCATGATCCCTTGCTGATCATGTCCCTTGCTTCAAGATGCTGGATGAAACAATGACTAAAAAATGGCATCAAAATGATCAGGTGATACGACACCTGACTAACGAACCCAAAAGGCCAGGTGATACAGTGGCCAACTTTTCGGATCCAGATTGTCGAGGTGAACTGGTTTCTGACTAGCGAACCCTAAAATGCCGATGTGAAACGACGTCCATTTTTTTGGACCCTAAATTTTGATTAACATCAAAGATCTATAGTAGGGAGCAACATAGAACCTGATAGAGTCAAAGAACTCAATTTTCAGTAGTTTGTGTGTAGGAGATGAGAGGAGGGGTTCTCAGCCAAGTTTTCCCAATCTGTATAGTGTAGTGAGGGATGAGGTGGAGGCCACCAGACTGTTCATGATGGTATGCATGGATAGGGTAGATGTTTGGATCTGGAGAGGGTGGACCTTGCTAGGATTCTACCACTGGTCTAGCTATGTCGTTGTGGTGCGCAGCCGAGAGAGTGGGGGAGGGAACGTCCACCTAGAGGGAGGGTGGCCCGCCTGGTTTTGCTGAAGGTGAAAGAGGAGGGTGAGCAAGGAGGTGATATCTAGAGGTTTTGTGGTGACTGATAGAGGAGGGGCGTCACACAGAGATGACAGTAGATCTGAATCGCATTCAACATTGCTGGGGGAAAAGGCGTCATGCAGGGATTCACCACAGAGGTCTCACAGGAGGGAAAGAGGAAGCGAAGGACATCGTAGTGGGGTTTCTCCCACAGGTAGGTCCATCGTGCGGGAGGACATTGACAGGGGGAGACGTCATGAGGGTGGGAACAAGACTGGGGAGGGGGTGTTGCCATTGTGTAGGGGGGAGGGTGGAGGGGTCTCACCAGAAGTGGCAAGGGGTGGCACTGTCGTGACGGTGGACAATGGCCTAGGGATACCGGCCCCCAACAGGGGGAATACAGAGGTGTCCACCGAGAAGAAAGAGACTATAGGGAGATCTAGGGTTAGGGAACCACCTTTTATACCATGTAGAATGATAAATAGGTGAAACCCAATACCCTAGATACCTCTCTAAGGGAGGCCTTAGAGTTATTTTATGTATAAGTTGAATTCTCCTTACCTAAATTTGAGTCATAGATATTCTTTTATAGATGAGTAAAATAAATTACAAGGAGGGATATTCTGATGTGGGACTCAGAAATACCCATTATGCCCAGCTTGGACCGAGAGTCCCACAAAAAGAAAAGGACGACGTCGAACAAGGCCATACATACTCCTCCTCAATTTGGGTCGTGGAGGCTACGAATACCTATCTTGGTATTAAGAGAGTCAATGCGAGCTCCTAGGAGGCCTTTTGTGAAGATATCGGCAAGCTAATATACCATCGGAATATGGACAAAACTGATATGTTTATGCTCTATATGGTTGCGAAGAAAGTGGTATTCCACCTCGATATGCTTCATCCATTCATGGAAGATGGGATTCGGTGCAATCTTTGTGGATTTCTGATTGTCACACCAGATATGAGTAGATGTATGTGCTGAGAAACCAAGCTCATGGTGGAGATGACGAAGCCAGAGGATCTCAGTGGTGATCATGGCCATGGCATGGTATTCTACCTCTGCACTAGATCTAGAGATGACATTCTTATTCTTTCTACGCCATGAGATGAGGTTATCTTCCAAGAACATGGAAAATTTAGAAGTAAACTTGTGGGTATCAAGGCAACCTGCATAGTCCGCATCACAGAAGGACTCAACATTTAAATGAGCATGATGTGAGTATTGAAGGACACATTAAGGGTCTTTCTTTATGTATTTGGAAATACGGAGGATGTCATCCAACTTAGATCTTGTCAGATGCTCCATGAACTGGTTCACTTTTCCAATATTGCAGGTAATGTATGGTTGTGTCATGGTGAGGTAATTGAGTTTTCCCACCAGATGACGGTATCTCTTTGGGTGAGTAAAGGATGTTGAGTCAGCATGGAGAGAGTGTTCCCTAGGATCAAGAGGAGTGTTCACTATAGTCTCCTAGATCAACCCTTCACCCTACAAGAGATCGAGGGCATATTTTCGTTGGCAGAGAAAGATACCATCCTCATAACGGGAAACCTCGATGCCAAAGAAGTAGGTGAGAGGACCAAGATCATTGGTGTGGAAGTTTTGGTGAAGGTGCGCCTTGAGTTGGGTGATTCTAGTGGAGTCTCTCCCTGTGATAATGATATCATCAACATATACCACCAGCAAGATACAACCGTTTGACATCATATGGAAGAAGACAATGTGATCTTTATAGTGTGAGAGAGACAAAAGGTGGTGACGATAGTGCTGAAGCGACCAAACCAAGCGTGAGGAGACTGCTTGAGGCCATATAGGGATCAACAGAGGTAGCAGACCTGGGAGTCGACTCCAAAGGAATGAAATTCAGGGGGCTACTACATGTAGACTTCATCAAGAAATACATAGAGAAAGGAATTATTGACATCTAGTTAATGAAGCGGTCAGTGATGATGAGCGGCTAGAGAGATAGATAGGAAGACAGAGTCCATCTTGGAAACTAGATAGAATATCTCAAAGTAGTTGATTCCATATGTTTGATCAAATCCCTTTTCTACAAGGCGGGATTTGAGTCGATGGAGAGTGTCATCGACGTTTAGATGGACCGTGTAAATCCATTTGCTGTTGACTGCCTGTTTACCTATAGGGAGGGGGACCAGATCCCAAGTATGGTTTTCTTCAAGATCCTACAACTCATCTCTCATCACTTTCAACCATACCAGATGATATTTGTAATTTCTAACTGTAAGTGGAATAGATATCATCTCTAGATATGATAGACCTATGTATAAAGATGTAAATAGAGGAGTATTCTGGAAAGAAAGAGTACCTTTCCATAGTGTAATAGGAAGGTCACTTGGTTGCAGTGTAACAAAATCAAATGAAGTTGGGGCAATGGTTTCCTCATCCTGGACAGGGGGGCACATTCAATGGGATACAGGAGTATACTATACCAAAACAATGATTAGTAGGGGGCAGTACCAGAGGAGGATGGATGATGATTAGAAGACAATCATCGATGTCAGTATCTAGATGGGGAGAGGGATGTGAGAATAGATAACTCTCAAAAAATGAGACATCAGCAGAGGTGATATAACATCATAGGTTCAGAGAGAAACACTAGTATCCTCAATGAGTGCATGAATAACCAAGGAATATTTAGCATAGGTATTTGGAAGAGAGTTTGTAGAGGCCATGACGAGTGTCACATACATAACAGAGACATCCAATCACACGAAGTGGAAGTGAGTGTGGAGGGAGAGAGGAGAATAGAGTCTGAAAATGAGTCTCCCCATGAAGGATAGAAGAAGGTAGTCAGTTTAGAATGTAAATGATAGTTAGGATGGAATCATTCCAAAATAGGAGGGGCACCTGCATGTGGAATAGGAGGGTACAAGCAGTTTCTAGAATATGGTGATGTTTCTGCTCCACCACTCCATTCTACTGAGGTGTATCAGGGTAGGATGTCTGATGAATGATGTCATGATCCCTAAGAAACTTCTGAAAGGAAGTAGAAAAATATTCTCCTCCATTGTCGGAGCAGATACATTTTATGGAGGTGGAGAATTGAGTATGAATTTCATTTTATAAGGTCTGAAAGTTAGAAAATACTTCATACCGATCACGAAGCATGTAAATCCATGCCATGAAGAAGTATTCATCAATAAAGGTGATATAATAGCGGTACCTGGACTGGCTAGGAGCCCTGCAAGGACCCCATACATCAGAATGAACAAGGTTGAAAGGATTCATTGCATGTGGTTCCTGTCTAGGATCATATTTCACCCGATGATGTTTAGAAAAATTTTAGGATTCGAAATGGAAGGATAGGTGGGAATTGAATCGGGGGAACATTTTATATAGGATGGAAGCTGGTGGATGAAAAAGATGAGAATTTAGGTCAAGAGAATGGTCTAAGGTGGATGATCAAGCAAAAAAAAGTGGGGTATCGAACATGTACACCCTATTCCATAGATGACCTTGACCAAACTCATGATTCTTTATATTCTCCTAAAAAACAACACCAAAAGAAGTAAAAGTAGCATCAAAATTTAAATATTTGGTTAATTTTCTGATGGAGAGAATATTAAAAGGACTTTGAGGAATATGAGAAACCGAAGCCAGGCGAATAGACGGGGTTAAGTGGCATGTGCCAAAGCTGGCGATGAGGGTTGTTGAGCCATTTTCAATAGAAATTATAGAGGAACCAGTGTACGAATAATAGGTAGTGAACATACCAGAGTCCCCTATGATATGTTCTGATGCACTAGAGTCATGCATCCAAGCTATTTGTCGATGAGAAACATAGGCTGTAGAGCTATTAGTCTATGAAATGAGGGTTGGAGAAGAGGACGGTGGTACAGTCGCTTGATAAGATTGTATCAAGGCAATCTCCTCCGTCGAGAGTGTTTCTCTGTAATGGGTACTAGATAAAGGGGGGGGGGTGTCGTGTGGGATAGCCAAAGGTGGATCATGAGACAACTAATTAGGTAGGCGCATCGAAGCACGAATGATGCGTGGGGCTTTACCGCAGACTAGCGGGCCGGGAGTTGCTGAGTGGGGCGGGGGATGGGAAGCCGCCACAGGAGTGTCGAAGAGGGAAGGGCCAGGATGCATCATCGAAGATTGGATGGGGAGCATTGAGGAGTGTCGTTCTAGTGAAAAAGAGGCCAAGATGATGCGGTACGGTTGAAGCCGGGAGGGGATACATGAGTCACGGTGGACAACATGGCCATGGGAGTCGGGAGACACATCTGGAAGCGAGGTCGCTGGGAGCCAACGTAGGAACTGGGAGGCACCAACATGGATCATTGGGGAAGGAAACAGGGGGAGTGCGAGGAGGCCGACATGGATGGATTTAATTAGGATGAAGAGATGGAGGGTGCCAGGATGAGTAGGGCGTCGAGAGTAGCAAGCACGGTCTGGGATGGGTGCTGCGGGGCGAGATCACAACTGGGAGAGGGGGTGGTTTCTTGGACATACGGGAGCCAACAAGTGCGGGAGAGGCTAGGAGACTGCCAAAAGGGTTCTTCTAAGAAAGGAGAGGTCGAAAGGTTAATTCTTCTTACCTCAATGTGAGGCGGAGATATTATTTTATAGATGAGTAAAATAAATTACAAGGAGGGATATTCTGATGTGGGACTCAGAAATACCCATTATACTAAAATGTTGTCTGAAATTTTATAATGAATAATAAATATGACATGACACCTAAACACTGGGACTCACATCTTCTAACAATTTTATTTTCATTTCATTTGTAAACAATACTTATAATTTCATGAAGAGATATCACATACTTAAATCTCATGTGTTACACACTCAATGCTTTGCAAATCATCAAAGAGAAAATTAATTTAGATTTATTTCTTCAATAATATGCATAAAATAACATTAAAAACGTTTTTTTGAATTAAAAGGGTTTATGAGTTTTCTCACTTCTGATCTTAAAATCCCACTTCTAATGACACAGATACAAGAATGCATGCTCAATGACTTGTACTATATAGAGATGATGAATAAATATTATTGGAGCCGATTATGTGTATGTTAGAGTTTCACATTGGTTTTCTCTATCTTTTATTCATTTTACTCTTTTTATAAATAATGGGCTTCGCCTATCATTGAGGTAAGGAGTATGGTTCTACATGGTATCAAAAGAGGTTACCTAAACCTAGCCCTCCCTCCTGTGATTTTCATCTCTACCCCTTCGTTGCGCCCAACCCTCACTTGTGCGGATCCCCCCCACCTTGACATCACCCTGCGACTGCACCACCACCTACTTATCCCCCCTAAAATATCCCAACCTTACGCGACGACCTCCCTATGCCCCCCTTCTATAATGGTCGCGATTAACCCTTCCAGACGTGACCACCCGCAACGGATCTAGTCCCATTGATCATCCATGTGTGTGTGTTCTAACCGGTTCACCCGACCACCCATGTGGCTCCCCTTGCAACTGCACCTCCACCCACCACCCCTGATTGCATTAGACTACCCAAGTGCACACCGACACCTCTGTTGATTACGGTCCTTGTGCACATCCCCCGACGGCCATTGTACTCTACTGTCACACGGCGACACTTCTGATCCATGGTCCCTACTGCGCACACCTATGTGCCGACTATGGCCAACAACCCTAGGTAGCACCTCTAGCCACCCCTTCCTTTGACACCTCTCATAATGTGACGTCTTTTACCATGCACTGTTGTTGTTGTCTCGCTAAAGAATTGATGAAATTCAGATATTCCTACTATATATTTTATTAGTGTCTTATTGTGTGTTGTTCCTGCACACCTTGCTACTACTGACCCCCAACTATTCCTTCCAAGGCATTATCTAGCTATCTATACCAGTACTCTACCACCTAGTCTAGATTTCCCATTTTCATCTATTCCCGTCGAGCGGATTCTTGCTACCTCTTCCCATTATCCTTCCAGACATGGAAGCATCCTCATCACCATATAATATCCATCATAACCTGGAACTCTCTATGACTGAGATTGCGCTTATACACTCTCAGATTGTTGGCCCTACCGCTTTTGTATCTCGTTGACTGACAAATTGGATGCTTGATTCTGGTGCTTTTGATCATCTCACAAGTGATGCAGGTATGTTTACTACATATCATCCGTATATCAGTATTGTAGGATTTGAAACATGATCCCTGACTCTTATTTGCCTGAATTCATTGAATCATGTTCCTTGTAGTCCTTTTAATCTTATCTTCATCAGTAAAGTCACAATGAAATTAAATTGTGTTTCTATTTTTACATATTCTGATGTTGTTTTTTAGGAGCAGTCGACGAATCTAGAACTTGGTATAGGTCATATTAGTGATGGGGTGTACATGTTTGATACCCCACCATCCCTTGCTTGCTCATGAACCTCTGATCATGCTCTCAACCTATATTTTTTCCATGGTCATCCACCGGATTAAGTCTTACATGATCTTTTCCCCTATTTTATTCCACACCTTTCCTTCCACTTTGTACGTTTTCTAAACATCATCGGGTGACGTATTTTTCTCATTTGGTGATTTGTGTATCTAATCCTTTTGACTTATCACATTCTGATGTATGGGGTCCCTGTAGGGTTCCCAGTCAGTTAGGGTACCATTATTACATATCCTTTATTGATGAATTTTCTTGAATGACATGACTATATCTCATTTGTGATCGTTTAGAGGTGGGTGATATTTAAAAAAAATTACCATGAAATTCACACTCAATTCTACAATCCTATTAAATGTCTCTTCTAGGACAATGAATGAGAATATTTATCTTATTCTCTTTAGCAATTTATTTAATATCACAATTTCCTCTATAAAACATCCTTCCCTGATACCCCTTAGTAGAATGGTGTGGTCGAGCATAAACATCATCATATTCTGGAAACCGCTCAGGCCTTATTATTTTGCATGCAGGTGTATCTTCTTTTTTGTGGATTATATTCTTACTATCACCTATCCTATTAGGTGTATTATTCTATATTTTTGGGGTAAAATTTGTTTTCATCTATGTTCCCCTCTCTTCCTCCTCACCATCTTCCACTTCACATGTTTGAGTGTATTTGTTATGTTCATGACACTCATCCCCGTCTCACTAAATTTTCCTCAAAGGCCCTTTGTTGCATAATCCTGGGCTACTCTCATTCCCAACATGGATACTGTTGTTTCTCTTCTTACTTAGGATGTTATATTATCTCTGTTGATGTCTCATTCATTGAGAACTCTCCATTTTTATCCTCTCCCCCCTATCCTCATCTTGATACCACCATCTATGATTGTGTTCCTCTCAGAATCCACCCACCCTGACTTTATTGACCTGATTAGATGATCTTATCTTTGGATCTGTCTACTCTCGTCGTCCATTGAACATTCCCCCTGTCCAGAATGAGGACACCATTTACCCGACTTCGTTCGTTTCTCCTACTATGGGCACCAATGACTTTCCGATTTCATTGCTGAAAGGTTCTCTCTCTTTCCAAAATAATCCTCTATACACAAATTTATATACATTCTTCTCTGCTCTGGAGATGATATTTATTCCTCGTATGGTTGATAAGGCTAAATCTCACTCTGGTTGAATTCAAGAAATGAGGGATGAATTACAAGCCTTGGACAACAATCATACTTGGGATCTGGTCTCCCTTATGGCAGGTAAATAGGTTGTTGGAAGAAAATGTATTTATTCTATCCATCTAAATGGAAATGATAATCTTCATTTCCTTAAATCTTGTCTTGTTGAAAAAGGATTCGATTAGATATATGGTTTTGATTATTTCGATACCCTCTCTCCAGTTGCTAAAATTGTCTTTATTCAATTATTTATATATCTTATAGCAACTCATAATTGAGATATTTATCAATTTGATGTCATTAATGAGTTTCTCCATATTTTTCTTGAAGAATAAATATATCTACAACAACCTACTAGCTTATTTACCTCCGGGACTAAATCTCATGTCTATCGACTTCGTCGGTCACTTTATGGGCTCAAACAGTCTCCTCGTGTTTGGATTGATAGATTTTTCACCATAATCACTACCTTTATTCTATCTCGAAGTATGAAGGATCACACCATTTTCTATCAAAAGTCATCATTTGGGTGCATCATGTTATTTGTGTATGTTGATGATATTATTATTACTGGGATTGATTCACATGGCATTACCCATCTCAAGGATTATCTTCAACATCAATTTCATATCAACGGCCTGGGTCCTTTGACATATTTTCTTGTCATTGAAGTCTCCAGTTCTATAAACATCATCTTCCTTTTACAAAGAAAATATGAATTGGATATCTTGAAGGATACTAGCTTGTCTCAGGAAACTACCATAGACAATCCTCTTGAACCAGGGGAACGGTCTCTCCATGCTTCCACTGACCCATATTCTCATCTGGATAGGTATCATCGTATTGTGGTCCAACTTAATTAATTTACCATGACTCCTTTGGATATTGTCTGCATTTCCAGTAAGGTCTGTAAATTCATGAAACATACAACAAAATCCCAATGGAACGATGTCCTTCTCATTGTCAAATACATTTGTAGAATGAGAAATTTCCTTACCTTAAGGTGATGTGTATGCCTTCTTTTATAGATTGAGAAAGAGGAATACATATAGAAGTATTTCTATGTGGGACTCAGAAATACCCAAAATAATAAAATAGGGTTTAAAACTCCCCCTTAATATGAACATGCCCAAATTGGACCACGATTCCCACAAAAAAGAAATATGAAACCAAACAAGACTATACACATTCCCACTCAAGCTGGGTCGCAGATACTCTAGATGCCCATCTTGGAGATGAATGAGGCCAGGCGAGCCCCTAGGAGACCTTTGGTGAAGATTCCAGTAAGCTAGTCTGTTGTCGGGATGTGGCTAAAGCTGACATGATTGTGCTCCAAGTGGTGTCGAAGAAAGTGTAATTCCACCTCAATATGCTTTGTGCGTTCATGAATGACGAGATTCAAAGAAATTTTTGTGGATGCCTGGTTGTCACAACAGATGTGAGTAGATGTCTACTGAGGAAATCCAAGCTCCTGAAGAAGTTGTCAAAGACAAAGGATCTTCGTAGTGAAAGTGGCCATGGAACAATACTCATACTCTACACTGGATCGGGAGACAAAATTCTGTTTCTTGTTGCCCTAATAGATGAGGTTCCCTATTAAGAACATGACAAACATAGAAGTAGATTTCACGGTATCAAGGTAACCAACATAGTCGGCATCACAGAAGGCCTCAATATTCTGATGAGCATGGTGAGAGTAGAAAAGACCACAGGCAGGGTCTCGCTTGATGTATTTGGCGATGCAGAGTAGAACATCCCACTGGGAGGTGGTTGGATTCTCCATGAATTGGATCACTTTTCCAATAGTGCAGGAAATGTCGGGATGAGTCATGGTGAGATAGTTGAGTTTTCCCACCAGTAGAAGATACCAATCTAGGTGTGAATATGGTTCTAAGGATTCATAGAGAGACCGTTCCCCAAGATCAAGAGGAGTGTCAATGAAGGTGGCCTGTGTCATCCCAGCACCCTGTAGAATATCCAAATCATATTTCCATTGGAAAAGGAAGATTGTGTCTAGAGAACTGGAGACCTTGATGCCAAGGAAGTATATGAGAGGGCTGAGATCTTTGGTGTGGAAGTGCTGGTTAAGATTCCCTTTGAGGTGGGAAATACCATTAGATTCACTCTCGATGATGATGATATCATCCACAAACATGACCAATAAGATGCAGCCTAAGGATGTCGTCCTGTAGAACATGGTGTGATCCTTCATACTGCTGGAGAGCCCAAAGTCAGTGACGACGGTTCTGAATTGGCCAAACCAAGAATGAGGAGACTTCTTGAGACTGTATATAGAGTGGTGTAGTCGACAGACTTGGGACCTGTAGCTGGAGGTGAAAAATATGGGGGGCAGCTGCAGATAAACCTCTTCCTCAAGAAATCCATGGAGGAATGAATTCTTGACATCCAGTTGATGAAATGGACAGTGATGATGACCGGTCAAAGAGATGGATAATCAAAAGGGTTCCATCTTGGAAACTGGAGAGAAGATGTCAAAATAATAAACATCATATGTCTGAGAAAATCCCTTGTCCACAAGTCGGGGTTTGAGGTGATGGAGAGTGCCATCAGCGTTCATATGAACTGTGTAAATCCATTTGTTGTTGACCGCCTATTTACTAGTAGGTAAAGGAACCATATCTCAAGTATGATTGTCCTCCAGAGCCTGTAATTCATCGCTCATCGCTTGAAACCACCCCGGATGAGATTTAGACTCTCCAATTGTGTGGGGAATAGATATCATCTCCAGAGCTGATAGACCTTTGTATGAAGATGTAAATATTGGAGTGTTATGGAAAGAACGAGTACCTTTCTATAGTTCAATGAGTAGGTCATCCAGTGGTGGTGCAAGAGCATTAGACTAAGCCGATACAATTGTCTCCTCAGCCTCGATGGGGGGCACAGTCGATGGGTGACAGGAGTAGACCATACCAAACCGGTTATCAGAAAGAGGCAACACTGGAGGAGGATGGATGATGAGTGGAATACAATCATCGATGTCAATATCTAGATGGGTAGAGGGAAGGGAGAATGGATAACTCTCAACAAATGAGACATCAACAAATGTGATATAACATCGTAGGTCTGCGGAGAAGCACTGGTATCCACGCTGAGTGCATGAATATCTGAGGAATATGTAGCAGAGGGATTTGGGAGAGATTTTGGAGAGGTTGGGATGAGTGTCACGAACATAATAGAGACATCCAAATACATGGAGTGGAAGTGAGTGAGGAGGGATAGATGAGAACAAAGTCTGAAAAAGAGTCTCCCCCTGAAAGATAGAAGAAGGGATTCAGTTTAGGAGGTAGGTTTCAGTCAGGATGACATCGGTCTAAAAGCGTAGTGGCACCTGTATGTGGAATATGAGGGCACAAGCAGTCTCCAGAATATGACGATGTTTTTACTCAGCCACTCCATTATGCTGAGGTGTATCAGGACAAAATGTATGATGAATGATGATTTGATCCTTGAGAAACTGTTGAAAGGAAGTATATTAATATTCCCATCCATTTTCGGAGCAGATACATTTTATGGGGGTGTAGAATTGAGTGTGAATTTCATTGTAAAAGGTATGAAAGGTAAGAAATAATTCAGACCGATCATGAAGCATGTAAAGCCATGTCATGTGGGAGAATTCATTAATAAAGGTGATATAATATCCGTACCCGGACTGGCTCAGAACCCTACAAGAACCCCATACATCAATATGAACAAGATCAAAAGGATTCACTACACGTGGTTCCTGTCGAGGATTAGATGTTACCCAATTTTTTTTAGAAAACCTGCAAGATTCACAATGCAAGGATAGGTGGGAACTGAATTGGGGGAACATTTTATGTATGATGGAAGCTGGTGGATAACCAAGATGGGGATTTAGGTCAAGATCATGAGCCTAGGTGGATGAAAAAGTGAGATAAGGTGGGGTATCAAACATTACACCCCATTCCAAAGATGACCTCGACCAAGCTCCCGATTCGTCGTCTTCTACTAAAAAAAACAACAGAAGAAGTAAAAGTAGCAACACAATTTAAATTTTTGGTGAGTTTTCTGATGGAGAGAATATTAAATTAACTTTTAGGAATATTAGAAACTAAATCCAGATGAATAGATAGGTTCAAGTGGCATGTTCCAAATCCAACTATGGGGATTTTTGATCCATTTGCAATAGTAATTGTAGAGGTACCAGTGTATAGATGATAGGTAGTGAACATACCATGCACCAGAGTCTAGCATCCATGTTTTCAGTTGTTGAGATACATAGGTGGTAGAGCCGTCAGTCTGAGCAATGGGAGCTGTAGAAGAAGACGGTGGCATAGTTGCCTGATAAGATTGTATCTAGTCCATTTCTTCTGTCGAGAGTGTCATTCTGAAATTGGGGCTGGATGAAGAGGAAATGATGTGCGGCCAAACCAATGAAAAAGTAGGGGATGAAATATCAGGTGTCTGTACAGATGAACGGATGAAGCATGGTGTTTTTGGTTGGAAAGGGTAACACATCAAAGAGTCAGTGGGCTGAGAAAACTCCGAGTAGGTTGGGGGTTGGGACAACGCCACAAGAGGTGGTTTAGGAGTTCCTAGTAGGGAAGAGTCGAGATGCATCATCATAGGCTGGGCCATTGGGGGTCGAGAGTCTCCAAGAGAAGGTAGGCCGAGATGTGATATGGGAGCTGCTTCGTGCAAGATCTATGTGCCTCAGATAGATAGACTGTTATGAGGTAGATGCTGAGATGCCATGGGGAGGGGATGCAAGGAGGCAGGCTCGGTTGAAGCTGGGAGGTTGAGTTGGATGAAGATGGGATGTGCCATTGTGAATGATGTCAGGGAGAAGGATGGCGTGGAGTGGTGCTTCTAGGAAGGCGAGCATGAGGGTGCTTGGACAAGTAGGCGGGAGGATGGTCTGGGTACCGCGATCTAGGAGCACTGCTGGGAGAGGGTCGCAATGGGAGTTTCGGTCGGGGCGGGGGCTCCGTAGGTGAGGAGGGAGCCGGGAACCGTGAGAGACAATAGGTGTAAGAGCTGGGAAGGGTGGTGCGTAAGGCGAGATATGCTGTAGGTGATTTGGGAGGCGTGACTAGTCGGTGGGATGGGATTCTTTGGGAAGCCACATGAGATGCCAGCTGCGGGGAGAGCAATGCCGCAAGAGTGAGGGGATACCTGGAATTAGCGGGAAGCAGGGGCAGCCAGAAATGGGTGGGAGGGAGTTGACATCAGGCACCGGGAGAGACACTGGAAAGCCGGAGCTGAGAGCATCGTCAGAACTACCACAGAGGAGTCGGAGGGCTGCGGTTGGGAGGATACACGGGAGGGCGGGGTGCCATTGGGATGGATGGGGGTGTCGGGATGCGTCATGAAGGAGGGGCGTAGGGATTCGGGATCAGCGTAGAGCGGGAGCTGGGGCGATGGGAGAGAGAGTCGTGAAGAGCGAAGGAGGTGGGGCAGGCTGTAGGGGAGGTGCGCCGTGAGAAACTGAAGATAGGCGGTGAAAAAAATGGATCGAAAAAAACTAATTTCCATCTGATACCATGTATAATTGGAAACCTCCTTGCCTCAAGGTGAGGTGGAGGCCTTATTTTATAGATTTAAAAAGATGAATACATACAAGAGTACTCTGATGTGGGACTAAAAAATACACAAAATAATAAAAGTGGGTTTAACAACATTAAAAAAAAGACCATGACCATGGTCTTTGGTATTAATATCACGATCATATGGACATTGAGGCCTTTTGTGATGTCGACTATTTTGGCACTTTTCGACACAAGAGTCTATTTCTAGGTTTATGTTTTTTCTGGATGGT
Source organism: Viscum album (assembly GCA_963277665.1). Classification (NCBI taxonomy): domain Eukaryota; kingdom Viridiplantae; phylum Streptophyta; class Magnoliopsida; order Santalales; family Viscaceae; genus Viscum; species Viscum album. The sequence goes on along the minus strand of OY728157.1, from coordinate 1,400,999,879 downwards.
AACTTGATATTCTGGTGAAACAAGAAAAAAACTATCATATCTAGATCTAATGTTGAATCTGAATACCTTGTGATGGATACAGTCACTAATGAAATTTTATGGCTTCGTCAAATTATTCATGAAATTGGTTTCTCACCATATAATTCTGCTAATATTTTGTGTAATAATCAGATGATCACAAATATTGCTTCTAATCCAGTTTTCCATTAACGAACCTATTGCAGAAAACATTAGGTGTTGTAATGATAGAATAGTTTTGTACATAAAGAAAATATATAAGAAATAATAAAACATGACACAAATATTTACATGGTTCAGGAAATTATCCCTACATTCACAGAGGTAGAAATTTCACTAGTTTCGGGAGCACAAATTATAGGGAGTATCTTAGAGTTTATAACACACAAAAAACCTAGCCCAAAATGAGCTAATAAAGAAGATGAAACACTATTACAAAAACCACACATAAATTCTGCTATGTTACAGTGAAAGACTACTGGACGTCCGTAGAGCTACAATACTATTGTCTCCAAAGTTCGGCCTGCTACAATAGTCGTTCCAAACTCCGCACTACTACAGTGGACTGTTAGTGTTGGTCGGTCAACTCTTCTATAGTTAGTCAGACTTTCTACAATTCCCCAAAAATTGGGTTAGGGTCCTTTGACCTCCAGACCTCCAGAGTAGAGGCGTGTTCCCCTTGAAACCCCCAATGAGCTCACTGTAGAGCTTGACCTACAGAATTACAGCCTAGTGTGCAGTATGGGCTCAAAGAATCTATCCCAACAACATCCAAAGAGGATCGAGATACACCAAATAAAACAAAATGAATCATATTGAGATTATTTTTCACTTTTTTATCCATCATCTATAACAAAAACATATCAGTTTTAGCTTCATTCAAAAAACTCATCAGCTTGTCGACATCTTCATTAAATGCTTGCTGGGAGCTCGACTGAATTCTCTGTCCACCAAGCAACACATCCACAGCATTCATGGCCCAGTCTGAGGGGGAATGTTTTCATTCTTTTTTGTTTTTCCTATATTTTTTTCATTTGTGGGACTCTTCTTCCAAGCTAAACTTGTTCTAGTTTGAGGGGGAGTGTTGGACCCAATTATGTGTTTGTTAGAGTTCCACATTGGTTTTGTCTATCTTGTATTCATTTTTCTATATCTATAAATAAAGGGTTCTGCCTCTCATTAATGTAAAGAGTACGGTTCTAAAAATATCAATATGCTATAATTGGTTTATGTTAGTCCCATGGATGGTGATTTTGTATTTTGTGTCAATACATGTTCTATGTTAGGGAGAGGGATAGCCCGGGTCCTTGTAGGGTATATTATAGGCTGGGAAAGGTGGTCATAGTAGGTAGTTTTCCTATTTAAGGTCATCCTAGTAGGCTGGTCCCCAATGTAAGAGGGTTGTTAGAAGATTCTATTGATTGGTTGTTATATAGTACAGGAGGGTGGGGAGTGGGGTGAGTAGTCTAATAGAAATGGTGTGGGTCTTAGGACGTGTAGAGAGAATTTTCTCTCACATTGTTTTGTTCCTCTGTTTCTTCTCTTTCCCCCCTTCGGTATACTCTGTAATTCCCTCCTAGAAGAATCCTAATACACCTAAATAGTATTCCTAGGGATTAGTTTCTATCAAATTGGTCCAATCTGATGGATTAACCCTTTTGGGAGAGGAGAGTTTTGCCTGAGAATTCTCACTACACTATGGGGGAAGAATCTTGATGGACACGCGCCAACATACTAGTCAGGATGGCCTTGAGAAACTGGTGGGATAGCTTGAAACCGACCTTTCCAACCTGGATTCGACAACGGAGTCAGAATGGTTGGACTAGGCCGATTTTCCAAAAGAATCAGGACAAGGAGCTGGAGGAACTCTGCATGTTCATGACGAGTCTTGAATGACACTGGGACAAAGCACCACTCCGTGATGAGTAACCGCCCATGGTGTTGGAGATGTTTGCATCGTAGGCAGTGACATATGGCCCCACCAACAAGATCATATGGAATTCTAGGTTGGCTGGGCACCCCATATAGGTGATCCCTGACCACCCATGAACAAAAAAAAAGTGGAATTACCCTATTTTGATAGTATGGATCCCAGAGGATAGATCAATCAAGGAAAACTATTTTTTTAGATCAATCTTACATCATCAGAGGAAGCTGAGGTTCCCCTCACTCACATCAACATGGTAGGGTTAACAATGCAAGAGGTTCATCCTACAATTTCCTAGTTTGTTTTTAAAGAGGAACTCATTGAACATTTTCGTAACGTCCCGGTTCCAGGTGCCGACCAGAGGTACCCCGTACCTGGTTGGTCACATGGACTAAAGTGAATTTCCCCAAACGCTAGAGGCCGCCAACTAGTAGTGAGGGTCGTGGGTGTGATAGTGTGGAAACTATGCCTTCAGTGGCAGAGTAACATAGTAGAAATAAACAGATTTACAATAGCGGAAGAAGTAATAACATGAAGTAGGTAAACAAAGGAAGACTGAAAGAAATAAACAATTAGAGCACATATATAAATGATTCATGATACATACATCTAGGAAAACAACCAAACAAGGCACAATGCTGGAATGGATAACTAAACCAAAGTACAAGGAAAAACAAATAAACTTCAATAGCATCGCAGGCCTCAGCTTGGTCCCATGCTCTCCAGGTCCACAAAAATCAAGTACTTGAAGTATAAGGGAACTTTACCTTATCTATACCTACAATAATATAATATGTTTGGGCCCAAAATCATGACCCAAATAGGGTATGAGAAAAATCCCAGTTGGAAACCACCCAAAGATCTGTGCCTAACAGTCAGTGAATATATATATGGCATGCAATAAGGAAAATGGAGCAATAAACAAGGAATTACTCAACAGTTTACAATCATATAGTTTAAATTACATCATTTACATTTAAAAATTTAATCAACCAAACACAAATAAAAGAAAACCTCTGGGAATGTTCTCACAGCCTATCCCATCCGGTTTATCCAACAATCTCAAGTAACCCTCTGGGTAGTTCTCACAGCCCAACCCCTTTAGTTCAAATTACAAAAAAGGGATACAACAACCCTCTGGGATAGCTCACACAGTCTACCCCATTGGTTTTTTATAAACAAATACTCTTTGAGGAAGCACTCAATGTCAATTATCCCTATAGTCTTTTAATGGTAAACTACAGACACTCTGAGAAAGTACTCAACGTCAATTCCTCCTGTGTTCTCGTAAAGGAACTATAGACACTCTGAGGGAGTACTCAACATCAATTCCCCCTATGATCTCACAACATGATAAATATAACAAACACTCTGGGAAATCCCTCAATGTCAATTTCCCTTATGGTCTCACTACACCAGGTTCCCGCAGCCCCGTGTAAAGCAATCATGCACAAAAGATAAATAGTATCCAAAGTAAACCTCAAAGTACGACTTGGATAATAGCTATAAATCATAACACAAACATGTCAAATAAAATCACTCCATCATAACAGCACTAGGCATGAAGAAAAAATTAGCCTACCAGTCAATTATATACCCAACGACCAATATCAAATCAAACATGGTAAAATGCATCCATAGCATGGAAATTAACCCTATTTACAACCAAGAGCACTAACTCAAGAAACCAAAGCATAGCAGACATTAACAGGGTTAAAATACCTAAATGTAAAATACCTCGTTCTTGGGTATTGGGAAATTTTGCACATAATATTCAAAGACTAACTATGGAAAGGAACAAACCACCTACCTCAACATTATATGATTGATATACTCTGGCATCGTCCCTTGAATCAATCTAGAACGTGATAGATATACAAAAACGTCAAAAATGTTCAACCAAGGTTATCTCCCGAGAGAGGAGAAATCAAGGAATGAATATATAGAAGAAGAATAACTCAATGATGCGATTCCAATGCAACTGATAGAGTTCGATTTGGAGAACAGACGGTGAGTCGGAGGCCCGAAGAAGATTCATTGGTATCCGTCGCTCCTGGACAAGACAAACCTAAAAGGAGAGGTTTATGTCGATTAGATGCGACCCCAGTCCGACATAACAATTAAAAAGAAAAGTACATGGCGTGTTCTTTAAAATTACATGGAATGTACTTGCCTTAACTGACCTCTTATTTAGGTTGTCTCCAGGTCACCCCACACGACCATGTACTCGGCTGTTACATAGTCAGTACACGGTCACCCGTGGAAACTGGGTACATAGTGTGTACTCCTAAAATTTCAAGAAACTCCTATTTTTCTCAAAAACAACTAGAAAAGAAAGATATACCTAAAAAGAAGATCCGGGTTCTTAAAAACTTCCCCCCTTAAAGAAATTCATCCCTAAATTTTCCTAGCAAGGCGGCGTAGAAGAAGAATCCTTGAACAGCTCCGGCCACTACAATCGTACGTCGGCCTCCCTCTCCCAAGTCTTGTCTTGTACTCACCTGTGCTACCATAGCACTCATACCAGAGGAACAAACCAACCACAAAGAACCTTCACACTGTAATCAACAATCTAGATAGGATGCTCCATGAAAGATGAGTTCACCTCCATCTCAACCCCCTTGGGTTGTAAAACATGAGACGGGTCTGAGAAGTAACGTCATAGCTGAGAAACGTGGAAGACATCATGCATAGACCAATACCTATGAGGTAACTACAACCGATAGGAAACCGACCCTACCTTTTCTAAAACCTCAAACGACCTGACGTACCTCGGCGAAAGCTTACCCAGTCTCCTAATCCTCTTATGTCCCAACCTCGGTGTGACACACAGGAAAACCTTATCTCTAACCTCAAACTACGGAGGTCGTCTCCATATATTAGCATAATACTTCTATCTTGGTTGTGCAATATCTATTCTCTTCCGAATCAACTCTATCTGCTATGTGGTCTCCTAGACAAGACTAGATCCTAGCATAGCTTCCTCTCCTACCTCTAGCCAACATAGGGGTGACCAGCATGGCCTACCGTACAAATCCTCACAAGGTTCCATCAAAATAGTTGCTTGAAAACTATTATTGTAAGAAAAATCCACAAGAGATATGTGTTTCTCCTAAGAACCTCTAAAATCCAAGACACATGCTTAAAGCATGTCCTCAAGCACCTGAATCGTACGCTCAGATTGACTATCTGTCTGGGGATGGTAAGCTATACTCAGAAGTACCTGCGTACCCAAAGCCTTATATAGTCCCTTCTAGATCCGAGAAGTAAAACAGGTGTCCCTATATGAAATAATGTAGTTGGGAACCCCATGTAGATGTACAATATCTCATATGTATAGCCTTCTCAACTCATCTACACTGAAGGTCTCCTTGATCGTCAATAAGTGAGAAACCTTCATGAGTCTATCAATCATTCCCTCGGGGAGACCTTGGTAAACCTGTCACGAATTCCATTGCAACATCATTCCAATTCCACTCAGGAATGGGTAACTGATGCAAAATCCCTGTTGGTCGGTGATGCTCCACCTTCACCTGCTAACAGGTGGAACACCTCATGACAAAACCAAAAATATCTCTCTTCATACATGGCCACCAATACTGACGGTGCAGATCTTGATACATATTGGTGACACTAGGATGAACTTCCCAAACTGAGGAATGAAAGTCTCGTATCAGCTCCTCGCAAGTGTTTGTTGACACCCATGCGTGCCCATGAAAGATCAAGATCTCATTCTTTCCCATGGTCTATCCAGGAATAGGGTCCTCTCCTGAAACACTCTCCCGAAGGACTTGGCCTTCAACATCTGATAACTTCCTCATTCACACTCGATCAAGTAGATTAGAGGTAATAGTTACAGAAGAAAGTAATGTCTTCCCTTGTCTGTCGTGTACCTCCAAATGCATCTCAAAGAACAGAGCCATAAGTTTCCACTCACTTCTGGCCTCCTGAACTGCATGTATCTGCGTCCTCCAGCTCAACGCATTAACCACAGCATTGCCTTTCCCAGGCGTATAGGAAAAATCAAAGTCAAAGGACTAAAGGTACTCAACCCTCCATTGTTGTCTCAAATTCAGATCGCGCTGAGTGAAAATATACTTGAGACTTTTGTGGTCTGTGAAAAACACAAAATGTTCTCCCAACAAATAATGTGTCCAACAGCGTAAAGCATGAACAACTACAACAAAATTGAGATCGTGTGTCAGGTAATTCGTCCCATGTGGCCTCAACTGTCAATACCCATACACAACAACTCCTTCCCCTGCATAAGAACTGCTCCTAGCCCGGTACCTAATGCATCATAGTAAAATTTATAACTCTTGACCGACTCTAAAAAAACTAGTATCAGTGCTAAAGTCAACCTCCATTTTTGCTCCTGAAAGGCTGAATCACAATAATCTATCCACAAAAACTTTGTACCCTTCTTAGTTAGGCCCTTCAGTGTCACTACTAAGCATGAAGAGTCCTGTATGAAATGTATGTAGTATCCATCCATCCCTAGAAAACTTCGTACCTCAAATAAATTCTTTGGCTGCTCCCAGGAAACTACTGCTCTCAATTTTTCTAGGTCTACTGAAACTGTTGTCTATAAGATAACATGACCCAAGAAGTGAATTTGGTCCATCCAAAAGTAGCATTTTGAGAGCTTATCATATAATTTATGCTCTCTCAGTTTACTCAGAATGATCTTAAGATGTGTGGCATGGTCATTTTAAGTTTGAGAGTACACCAAGATATTGTCCACTAAGACTACCACAAAAGAATCTAGGTATGTATGGAACACTCATTTCATCAGTGTCATGAAAACTGCAGGTGCATTCGTGTGACTGAATGGCATAACCACAAATTCATATAGACTATACCTGCTCTAAAAGGTTGTAAAAGGTATATCTGATGGTCTAATGCACAACTGATGATAATTAGATCTCAATTCAATCTTCGAGAACACCCAATATCCACGAAGATGATCAAAGATATCATAAATCCTCAACAAGGGATATTGGTTCTTGACTATCAATGGGTTCAACTTCTGATAGTCCACACAAAGTATGAGGGTATCGTCTGCCTTCTTCGCAAATAGGACAGGCGAACCCCAAGGAGAAGTGCTGGGTCGAATGAAACTCTTCGCATGTAACTCCTATAACTAATTCTTGATCTCTTGTAACTATAGTGTATCCATTTTATAAAGAGGAATGGACAACAGTTCCTCTCTTGGCACAATATCAATAGAAAATTCCACCTCTCACTTCAGAGGAAAATCTGAAAATTCCTTAGGAAAGAAACCCCTAAAATGATCCACCACTAAAGGAAAGTTCAACTATGATGTAACCTGGTCATCTAGATATAGACTAACAATATGGGATATAACTCCTCATAACCCATGATGCTCGGGTCCTTCTCTGCTCGCCTGTACATCCCATTCAACCTTGTGTAAAAACAAACTCCCTCTGGTAATGCGAAACTCACCCTATGGCGATAAAAATCAACAACTACCTGGAAGGAAACTAACCAGTCCATTCCAAGAATGAGGTCATAACCTGTCATTTCTAAGACATAAAGGTCCTAGGAGAAGTGACACCCACCAACCTCAAGAGGGAACTCCTTGAACTGACGTAAACTCGTCGTTATCATCCCCATCCAAATTTTCCAGCGTCAAGACATCAGTAGAAGTAAAGATACATATCCCAAGGTTCTTCACAATAGAAACATATATGAAACTATGGGAAGCCCCTATATCAAAAAGTGTAGAATCTAAAAATGAGGCAACTGGGATCGTACCTGGAACTGTAGAGGGTCCGGGATCCTGCTCTTGCTGGGTCTGCTTCACTACAAAAGTATGGCATGTATCGTGGTCCTATGACCCTGCCTGACCACCCTGAGATGATCCACCCTATTGTAGCTAAAATATTGGCAACTAGATACCACGACCGCGACCTCCACCTCGGCCTGAACGACCGAAATAACTCCAGTTCCCAGACTGGTGATAAACTGGTGGTGCTTCTCCTGAACTTGGAGTCATAGAGGAACCCCTGTCACTAGCTGCTGGTGAGAATAACTGACAGAAGCGTTGAAGATGGCCCATCTTACCAAAATATTGGCACTCAAATGGGTCTCTTGAGCATTTTGGCCTCATATGCGTGCCCTTTTTACACTAGTAGAATACCACCTGGCCACCTGAATGTGTTTCTCACCTACTCAGATCTTTATGTGTAGACTCCCTACAACACTTCCTACTATCAGCTGGAGAGGCCCTAACTCTGGTTGTCAAACCGCCCTAGACCACATCTCTATAATTCCTCAATTTTCACTCTATGTTCATCACTTATTTGACTATAGAAGATATGTTCATCAAACTAAATATGTTCACCTGAGATCGAATGTCATGCCTGAGACCATCCTTAAACTTCCTCGCTAAGAAAAATTCATCACCCCCTAGAATGGGTGTGAATCATTGCAGATCTGTAAAGTGATAATAGTGCTCCATTATGGAAAGAGTACCCTATTCCAAACTCATGAACTCTCATGCTCGATCGGCCCTCAAAGTCACCAGGTAGAAATAATCGTAGAAGGTATGTTGAAACTCCACCCAAGACTTTCCCTGCTGGCGTCCTGCCTGTGAGATCACATCCCGCCATCTCTTGTTGGAATCTTGAAGCATATACGTAGTGAGTTTTACCCTCATATCTGGAGGCATCTCCTAATTCTTGAAGATCTTCAGCATGGATTCTAGCCATGACTATGTAGCCCGGGGTACTCCATCCCCTGAGAAAGGGGGAGGATGCTGCTACTGAAAAACCCATGTCAACTCTTCCATCAACGGGTAAGGAGGCAGTGCTCCCTAGAAGGGCTGCATCATCCTCATAAGTCCCTCTTGAAACTATGAATCAACACCTGTATCCGGTATAATGGCTGGTGCCAAGATGGGAATGACTGGAGGATCTGCTGTTGGTCCCTGATCAGCCATGTCTGGTGTCTGATCACTGCCCTATAAGTGGCATACAATTGGAGGACATCTCACTGACATGACTATGCAAGGTCAAGCTCACACCTTAGATTACGATTATCAAGAACTGAAACTTATAAGAGCAATAAAGTAATAGGAGAAAGGAAATCATTCAAGCTCTTAAAAACATGGATACATGGCGTGTATGTTCCCTACATGGAGTGTTCCATTAACCCTTCACATGGGTGTGTACTCATGCCAACCATGGTCGTGTAACACCCCATACACACGACATGTTGTCTTAACACACGACATGTACTTGAATCATTTTTTCCCTGCCTGAGTTATTCTACATGACTAACCCACACGGTTCTCCTAGAGCAAGACTACATGACGTGTTTGTGCCAGACACGACGTGTAATAGAAAGAATGATAGAGCGCTGTCGTGGGCACCCTCAAATGATTAGTGTAATTTGGGGTACTTAGATGCAGTAGAGTGGCTGACCAAGGTCGTCTCTCAAAGGAGGAAGTGAATTTAACAACTTATTAGAGGTATTCTAAAAATAAAATAAAAGAGAATAAAATAAAAACACTACTTAAAGGATTGGTGTTTGTTGTAGTTTATGAATCTAGAAGAAGTTTGCTGGAAAAAGATTGTATAATTTTTTTTGTTTTTAGTTTTGAAATGAATTTCGATTAAAATGACACAACAAGAAGATGTTTTTTTAGAAATCTATTTAAAAGGCGTAATCGATCTAACTCTACCTCTTCACTTTATTATTAATCATTATCATGTATATTAAAATTCACTTAATTATGATCCCTTAATTTCTTAAATCCCGAACCCTACGAGAATTAACTTTACCACGAAGATGATGTGAATTTAACCCTAGGCTAACTTCGGAACATGCAATCGCAGCACCCTGCTTTGATTGATGTTCTAATATTAGCTTATGGTTAGTGGTAAATTAAGGCTCATATCCATTCTGGAAATGAGGATGAATTGTGTTTAGGGATTATATTTGAACTCTACAAATTTTTCTTGTGTGGTCTTGTATTACCGATTAAGATCGCGCTCTCACAATTTACACAAAATCCCGACCTCGCGTGTTTTTGTGTTAATTGTTCAATTGCTTGCTTAGTTTCTTACAATTTAAAAACACAATTCATGGATCATATTAAGTGAATTACAGTAGCTCAATGATTCAAAATAATTAAATGAAGAGGGTAGAATATAGATTGATTACTAAAAGACTACTCTTCCATGGGTGGCGTAATCATCGTAGAAGTGTTTTGCATGTGCAAAGGTTTATAATGGGTATAACCCAATAACGCTTCTACTCAAGAATTCCAGACCAAAGAGGAAGATTAAGAGAAGAATAAATTTAAACAAAACAGAAGAAAATAGAAGAAATAAAAGAAGAACAAAGAAGTTTATTACACAAATGAAAACATTACAAAATGAAGAAGAGAAGGAGGCTTCGATGAGGGGATCCTTGCTTCAAGAGATACCCCTCTTACAACGGTTGGAGAATTTGGGTGAAACAAATTCTCCTCTTCCTCCAATCTCCCAATGCACGTCCCCAAACCCTAAAAATGAGAAAAACTCCAATTTATAGAGGGTGGGGGAGGAGAGGTTACAAGTGGTTTCAAGTGTGAATGTGGAAATTCGGACAAATATTTTATGCCAACTTGCACCGCCCATTTGACCACCAAAACGCGTGAATTGGCCGGACTTACAGAAGGATCAAATGTGAGGATATGGGTCCTCTATCTCCTCTACAAATTTGGGCTCAATAAAGGCCCATATGAAGGAGTTATGGCCGAAATATAGAAGCTTCTCCATTCTGGAGAGCCCAGCCCAACTTTGACTTAATGGCCCATTTTCAACAACCCAATAAACTCTTTAGCTCTAGGGTACTGAATAAAAGTTGTAGATAATTAAGTTAGTAACACTGTTACAAAATTTAAAATTCAAATAATAAATATAAAAATATTTATCTTCGAAATACTACAGTGAACTATAAAGGGTAAAACTGGAATTTTCATCAAATATTCAAATGAATGATCTAATCCCAAATACTTTCTAATTAAACATATTTAACACAATGTGAGGAAATTATATCATTTATTATCAATGAAATATTCAATAAAATAGTGTTTTATCAACTCCCCCACACTTACCCTTTTTCACTCCTGGGCAAAACCTCATATCAAGTAAACATTAATATCAAATCAAAACCAATTTTAAAACACATATCCTTGAGATCAAACAATTACACCCCAAGAAACAAAAGATATCATGCCTCATAAAAAACCATTATTTCAAGTTATTCATTTATATCATTCAATATATTTCCACTTTATTTATCATCCCATTTACAAAACACTTACCTCGCTTGAATTTTCTCTTATCACTCAAATATCAATTTTTTTGCATTGTCTTTCTCATCCAAACTCATACAAGGGTCACCATAGGCTTGATAGATTCCTACATCGCTACCTGATGTGAGTCAAGGACATATGTTTATCATGAGGACTTTTAGGGTTGTTCTGTGGCTTTCGGTTGGTAGGATTAAGATGTGAAAAACTCTGAGGCTGAATGAGGAGGGCTTGACTCTTTTGAAGCAAAATTGCATTAAACTAATTTTCACTTAAATATGGTCTTCTCCTCAATCCCCATAGTATCAATTCAGCTCCATAATCATGAAAAGTCATGAAAGGTTTACACCATTCATCATTTCAGCATAAAAAATTTCAATCTTCTCAAACATGATTTTCTTGAAAGCTCCAGATGGGAACAACTTTCCACCTCAATTAGAAGCTCTAGAAAAGGCACAGCTTCAATTGTCATGAAAGCTCCGGAAAAGGCACAGATTTCAATATAATGAATTTCTTCAGCAGTAAAAACATCTCTTCAGAATTTAATTTTCCACCCAAAGTATCACAGAATGTGGTGGCAAAACACAAGACAACTTCCCCCACACTTAAGCTCAACTAGATTATGAAATTTTACTTCAAGAGTTGGTTGGATAGGGAAAATTGGCTTGTAATGTAGCAAACCTAACAGGCTGTGCATGGCTTCTAAGGGCTAAAAGGATTAAATATTCAAGGTAGGACATTATAAAAAAGTATTCTTTGAAATAGGGGCTTTAATACCAAACAAATGCCTCAATCATTTAAACATAAGTACCTCAAACCCTCAAGTTTTGACAGGAATAAATCAAATTCTGGTTAAATCAAGCATGGTTTGGTTCTCTCAAGAAGTGAGGTGAATGTAAAGAATATGAAAATAATGGTTCAGAAGACTCACAGGAAAGTGATTTCAAATATAAAGACAGTGAGATGTGGCATGAGATTCAAAATTCGGTGTACTTTCCATGAAATTACTAAATATTTGAACTTGAAACAAAGTAATTTCAGCATTCATTTAAGCTTAGTTTTAAGGGGTAAATTGTTTCACTTATTGATATGGATTTAAAAATTGTGATGAGAATCATTTCAGCTCAAAAGTTTCAAAAACACACAGAAAATTGTAAAATAAACACACAAAATTTGAAAAACACACAATTTTTTTTGTTTTTTTTTGAACATGAAAGCAATTGAAATTACTAAACTAAAAGGTTCCCTCCCCCACACTTAAAATATTGCATTGTCCTCAATGTGAACCTATGAGATGATATATGCACATGAAATGAAGAATTTTTAAATAGGACAAATAATATAAAAGTGAAAGGGTTAGGAACAGCCTGATGTGCTCAAGTGATGATGGGGTCATGCAGTGTGATAAAATCCACTGCATCAGTAGGAAGTCCCTCAATGTATCTCTTCAAACGTTGCCCATTGACTGTAAAGCTCCTTGTAGTGTCCTCTTGTGTGATCTCCACTGCACCATAAGGAAAAACATTAGTCACAACATAAGGACCTAACCATCTGGAACACAACTTACCAGGCATCAACTTCATTCGTGAACTGTAGAGAAGGACTTTCTATCCAACATGAAACTCCCTTTGTTGTATCATTTTGTCATGAGATGATTTTGATCTTTCCTTGTAGAGCCTTGAGTTATTATATGATGATAATATAATCTCCTCAAGATCTTGAATTTGCAGCTTCCTTTGGATTCCAGCTTGGGCCAAATCCATGTTGCATTTCTTTATAGCCCAATAAGCCCGATGCTCGACTTCCACTGGGAGATGACATGATTTCCCAAAAACAATCCGAAATGGGGACATACCAATGGGGGTCTTGTATTCTGTTCTATAAGCCCACAATGCATCATCCAAGTGCTTGCTCCAATCCTTCCTATTTGGATGCACGATTTTCTCCAAGATTTGTTTCAACTCACGATTTGAAACCTCATCCTGGCCATTTGTTTGGGGGTGGTTTGGTGTTGATGTTTTGTGTGTCACCCCATACTTTCGAAGGAGGGAAGAAAAATTACTATTGCAAAAGTGTGTCCCTTGGTCACTGATGATGGCCTTTGGTACTCCAAACCTGCAGAAAATTTGAGCCTTGACAAAATCCACTACAACATGAGAATCGTCAGTCCTGGTGGCCTTGGCCTCCACCCATTTACTCACATAATCAACAACAACTAAAATATACAAAAATCCAAATGAACTAGGAAAAGGACCCATAAAATCAATGCCTCGTACATCAAAAATCTCACAGAATAGTATGGGTTGTTGGGGCATCTCATGTCTCTTAGAAATGTTCCCAGTGTGTTGGAAACGAGAGCATGACTTACAAAACACATGGGCATCATGGAATAATCTAGGCCAATATAATCCAGAGTCCAAAACCTTCCTAGCTGTCCGTTGGGGTCCAAAGTGTCCACCACAAGCAAGTGTATGACAGAAATTCAAAATAGACTCAAACTCATGATCGGGAACACACCTCCTAATGACTTGGTCACTACACATGCGCCATAAGTATGGATCATCCCAAACATAAAATCTTGACTCACTCTTTAATTTTTGAACTTGATGTTTCTTTAAATTTGCAGGTATTTCAGAAGCAACAAGGTAGTTAACTAAATCAACATACCAAGGATGCGTACCTGAGATGGTATAGAGATGCTCATCAGGGAAAGTGTCCCGAAGTGGTACCTGATCCAAGGTGTCATCCTCTAGTGTGTGAGTAAGCCTACTCATGTGGTCCGCCACCATGTTTTCTGACCCCTTTTTGTCCTTTATCTCGATGTCAAACTCTTGAAGAAGGAGCATCCAACGGATAAGTCGTGGCTTTGCATCTGGCTTCTTCAGGAGGTACCTCAAAGCTGCATGGTCAGAAAAAACAACTACTTTAGAGCCCAATAAATATGAACGGAATTTATATAAAGCAAATATGACAGCAAGAAACTCCTTTTCCGTGGTTGTGTAGTTTGATTGGGCTGAATCCAATGTCCTTGATTCATAGGTAATCACATGTGAACGTCCTTACAACCTCTGAGATAAGATAGCTCCAACCGCGAAGTTGGAGGCGTCACACATAAGCTCAAATGGAAGGTCCCACCGTGGGGGATGTATGATAGGTGGAGTGGTCAGGCACTTCTTCAGCTCATCAAAGGAAGTCCTACAAGAATCATCAAACACAAAATCAGAATCTTTTTGAAGTAATCATGACATAGGAAGAGCAATCTTACTAAAATCTTTGATGAAGCGCTGATAAAATCCTGCATGCCCTAGGAAAGATCTAACATCACGCACACATGAAGGATAGGGTAAGGATGAAATAATGTCTACCTTAGATCTATTAACCTCTATCCCAAGTTTTGACACCACATGCCCTAAGACAATGCCATGCTCTACCATAAAATGACACTTTTCAAAGTTCAGGACCAGATTCTTCTCAATACAACGATTCAACACCTTTCCCAAACTACTTAGACATTCATCAAATGAAGACCCATACACTGTAAAATCATCCATAAATACCTCCATGCAGGTCTCAATAAAATCAGAAAAAATAATCACCATACATCTCTGGAAGGTACCTGGGGCATTGCAAAGTCCAAATGGCATCCTCCAGTAGGCAAATGTGCCAAAGGGACAGGTGAATGTAGTCTTCTCCTGATCCTCTGGAGCTATAGGAACCTGAAAATATCCAAAAAATCCATCCAAGAAACAATAGTGTGTTTTCCCAGCTAGTCTCTCGAGCATTTGATCAATAAATGGGAGGGGGAAATGGTCCTTGCGAGTGGTCTGATTTAGTTTCCTATAATCAATACACACATGCCAACTGTTTTTCACCCTCATTGGAACTAAATCATCTTTCTCATTTTTAACAACAGTAAAACCAGTTTTCTTAGGCACAACCTGAATTGGACTTACCCACTGAGAATCTAAAATGGGAAAGATTATACCTGCCTCGAGCAATTTCTCAACTTTTTTTTAACAAATTCCAGGAGGGTGGGATTGAGTCTCATTTCTGGCTGTCTCGCCAGTTTAGCCCCATCCTCCAAGAGAATCCTATGCATGAAAATGGAGGGGCTAATACCTGATAAGTCAGCCAAGGTCCACCCAATCGCCCTGATGTTCTCCCTCAAAATATTCAAAAGATTTTATTCATGTTCAAAAGGGAGATTGTTAGCAATGATAACAGGTAATCTCTCACCACTCAACAAGTATGAGTATTTCAGATTTGGTGGCAATGACTTGAGTTCTAATGAAGGAGGGTGTAGTATGGATGGAGACATTGAAGGAACTGAAATATGTGCACAAAGAGCATCAGTATCAGAATATACATCATCAAAATCAGAGAATAAATCATCAAATCCATCAGCATACTCTATAGCCATGTCATAATCAGAGTTCACATGAACAAGATCCGAATATGAATCCATTTCAAAATCAAATATTAGAGAGTCTTGTTCATTAGAAATAGGTGTGGAAGTTCTCTTAGACATTAAACCAGAACCAATACTCATAATCTCCCTAAGCATAGGACAATCAAAATCCATGGAGTTTTTACTTGGTGGTTCAAAATGGGAGATAACAAAAGAAGAATGGTCCTCTGAGGGGTACTTCATGGAATCCATAACATTAAATATCACAACTTCATCTCCAAACTCCATGGAAAGTGTACCATCATTGACATTTATGATAGTTTTTGTAGTTTTGAGGAAGGGTCTACCTAAGATAATGGGGGCATGAGAACTTAACTGATCATCCTCCATGTTAAGCACATAGAAGTCTGCTGGAAAGATCATGTCTCTTACCCAAACAAGTACATCCTCAAGAACTCCCACTGGATATGCCATAGCTCTATTCGCCAATTGCACCACTACTCTTGTTGGCTTCAACTCACCAACCTGCAAAGAAGAGAATACAGAGTGAGGAATCACATTTATTGAAGCTCCTAAATCACAAAGAGCATCAGAGAAGTGCAACTCCCCTATGGTACATGGGATGGTGAATGTCCCGGGATCCTTGCACTTTTTTGGCATTGTTAGAGTTGGTGTAATGAGTGTCGAGACATTCCTTCCAAGGTTGATCCTCTCATTCCCCTTAAGCCCTCTTCGATTGGTGCAGAGTTCTTTTAAGAATTTGGCATACCTTGGGATTTGCTTAATGGCTTCAAGTAGAGGAATGTTGATCTCCACACACTTGAATGTGTCCAAAAACTCCTTTTTCATTGCTTCTTCAGCCATCTTCTTGGTTTGAACAACCCTTTTTGGAAAAGGAAGGGGTTTAGGAGGAACATCATCAATATTTTTCTTACCTTTATCTTTCTCCTTGGATTTCTCATCAGTTGGTTTGGAATGAGGCTTCTCCAGATTTGAGGTGAATCCCGGTGGAATGGTAGGTACAGATGTATTTTTCATTTTCTTCCCACTTCTCAATGTGATGGAACTAACATTCCCCTTTCGATTTGGAGTGGGTTGGGAAGGTAGATTTTCGGAATTCTTACTTACAAGTTCATGGAGGGCGGTGGTAATCTGGCTCATTTGAGTCTTTAACTCCCTCAGCTCCGAACTTTGACTCTTCAGCTCATTCTGTTGATTAAGAACAATTTGATTCAAAAGATCATCAGTATTAGAATCTACCTTTGGTGGGGGATTCCCTTGTTGTTGGCTTGTTGATTCTTGGGCTTCAAATCTCCTTTGGGGTTGTTGGAAACCCTGCTGGTAAGGCAGAGGCTACTGGAAGTTTGGTTGAAAAGGGGGCCTTTGTTGTTGTCCAAATCCATACCTCATGTCCACTTGATCTTTCCACCCTTGGTTGTATGTTGGAGAAAATGAATCAAAATTATTTTGGGGATATGGTTGTTGTTGTTGCTGAAATGGTCTCCCTAGGAATACTGCTGCGTAATCCTCTGTCTCTTGTAGTTGTGGGAAACAGTCAGTTGGGTGGCTTGTCTCAGTGAAAATGTCACAAGGCCTTGAAGGAGGGGGTAGAGATGTCTTTTGTTCCAAAGCAATTTGCCTCACCATAGTGGTCAATTATTCTAACTTGGTATCAATCAAATGACTCTCAAGAGAAGAAGGACTTACCTGATGTACTCCCCTGACATGTTGTGTACCTCTATCGCCAAATTGTTGGGAGTTTTGGGCCATTTTGTCGATCAATGCTCGTGCAGCTACTGGTGTCTTGTCCACCAATTCTCCTCCAGCTGCAGCATCCACCATGCTCCTCTCCATGGGTGTGAGTCCTTCGTAGAAGTATTGGATGAGGAGTTGCTCACTAATTTGGTGATGCGGATAGCTTGCGCACAACTTCTTGAATCTCTCCCAATAATCATACATTCACTCCCCTTGTTCTTACTTGATACCTGATATCTCCTTTCGAATGGATGTGGTCCTTGATGCTGGAAAAAATCTATGTAAGAAAATAAGTTTCAAATCGTTCCAACATGTTACATCTTCAGGTTATAAATAGTACATCCAATCCTTTGCAGCTCCATCAAGTGAAAATGGGAATTCTCTTAATTTGATTTGATCTTCAGAAACATTTCTAGGTTTTAGGGTTGAGAAAACCACATTAAATTCTTTCAAATGTTTATTGGGGTCCTCACCAGAGAGGCCATAAAACTTTGGAAGTAAGTGAATTAACCCAGATTTTAGTTCAAAGTCCGATTCGAGATTTGGGTATGCAATACAATTTGGTTGATAGTTAATATCAGGTGTAGCCAATTCTCGAATGGTTCTATTAAGTTCATTTCCATTGTTTTCAGCCATTGGTTCCTCTTTTATGTTTGAATTTGAATAGCTTCAAATTTCAATGTTTCCAGAAGAGAGGAATTCACCAACTGGTTGAATATTGAAACTTCCCGTAGACTGAGAATTTCTGATTCGAGCCCTAAGGCTGCGTTCAATATCAGGGTCAAGATCTAAAAGATCTTCGGGATTAGTTCTTGTCATAGATCAAATAAAAATGAAAAGAAAGAAAGTGGACCATAGTAAAATAAAAATGAGAAGTTTGAGTTGATGGTCCAAAAAGAAGTAGAAGAAAATAAGAGAAGAAGAAGAAAAATCAGATTGGGTAAAGAAGGAAGAAAGAAGAGAGGAAGAGAATAAAATGTAAAATAAAATAAATACCTCTAATTGGTTGAAATAATTACTTGCCTCCCCAGAAACGGCGCCAATTTTATAGAGCGCTGTCGTGGGCGCCCTCAAATGATTAGTGTAATTTGGGGTACTTAGGTGTAGTAGAGTGGATGACCAAGGTCGTCTCTCAAAGGAGGAAGTGAATTTAACAACTTATTAGAGGTATTCTAAAAATAAAATAAAAGAGAATAAAATAAAAACACTACTTAAAGGATTGTTGTTTGTTGTAGTTTATGAATCTAGAAGAAGTTTTCTGGAAGAAGATTGTATAATTTTTTTTTGTTTTTAGTTTTGAAATGAATTTCGATTAAAATGACACAACAAGAAGATGTTTTTTTAGAAATATATTTAAAAGGCATAATCGATCTAACTCTAACTCTTCACTTTATTATTAATCATTATCATGTATATTAAAATTCACTTAATTATGATCCCTTAATTTCTTAAATCCCGAACCCTACGAGAATTAACTTTACCACGAAGATGATGTGAATTTAACCCTAGGCTAACTTCGGAACATGCAATCGTAGCACCCTGCTTTGATTGGTGTTCTAAGATTATATCATGGTCAGTGGTAAATTAAGGCTCATATCCATTCTGGAAATGAGGATGAATTGTGTTTAGGGATTATATTTTAACTCTACAAATTTATCTTATGTGGTCTTGTATTACCGATTAAGATCGCGCTCTCACAATTTACACAAAATCCCGACCTCGCGTGTTTTTGTGTTAATTGTTCAATTGCTTGCTTAGTTTATTAAAATTTAAAAACACAATTCATGGATCATATTAAGTTAATTACAGTAGCTCAGTGATTCAAAATAATTAAATGAAGAGGGTAGAAGATAGATCGATTACTAAAAGACTACTCTTCCATGGGTGGCGTAATCATTGTAGAAGCGTTTTGCATGTGCAAAGGTTTATAATGGGTATAACCCAATAACGCTTCTACTCAATAATTCCAGACCAAAGAGGAAGATTAATAGAGGAATAAATTTAAACAAAACAGAATAAAAGAGAAGAAATAAAAGAAGAACAAAGAAGTTTATTACACAAATGAAAACATTACAAAATGAAGAAGAGAATGAGGCTTCGATGAGGGGATCCTTGCTTCAAGAGCTACCCCTCTTACAATGGTTGGAGAATTTGGGTGAAAAAAATTCTCTTCTGCCTCCAATATCCCAATGCACGTCCCCAACCCCTCCAAATGAGAAAAACTCCAATTTATAGAGGGGAGGGAAGGAGATGTTACAAGTGGTTTCAAGTGTGAATGTGGAAATTCGGCCAAATATTTTATGCCAACTTGCACCGCCCATTTGACCACTAAAACGCGTGAATTGGCCGGACTTCCAGAAGGATCAAATGTTCGGATATGGGTCCTCTATCTCCTATCCAAATTTGGGCTCAATAAAGGACCATATGAAGGAGTTATGGCCGAAATACAGAAGCTTCTCCATTCTGGAGAGCCCAGCCCAACTTTTACTTCATGGCCCATTTTCAACAACCCAATGAACTCTTTATCTCTAGTGTTCTGAATAAAAGTTGTAGATAATTAAGTTAGTAAAACTGTTAAAATATTTCAAATTCAAATAATAAATATAAAAATATTTATCTTCAAAATACTACAGTGAACTATAAAGGCTAAAACTGGAATTTTCATCAAATATTCAAATGAATGATCTAATCCCAAATACTTTCTAATTAAACATATTTAACACAATGTGAAGAAATTATATCATTTATTATCAATGAAATATTCAATAAAATAGTGTTTTATCAAATAACTTCACTAACACGTGTTGTTAGTCACACGGCTGGTTACACAGCTGACTCTACACAGAGTGTTTGTTCTAGACACGGTGTGTATTAACTACCCATTATCCACCCGTGTTGTTGGTAAAATGTCTGGGCACATGGTCTATACACACAGAATGTACGTCTGGTACACATCGTGCTCCACCAAGTATTTCCCAACCCCATGTCTCTAACCACACATCTAGTGAAATGATTAGAGAATACAGGGCGTGTACATACAGTACACGACATGTACTTAAGAAAAACAGTTCCTTCCCAAACAGAAGGATACATGACATGTATTTATCATTACACACCGTGTATTCTGGGTTTTTCCAGATAGTAAGTCTCAGAAACAAATCCAAAACCCATAAAACACTAAAACGAACATTAAAGTTCCAAATTCCGATCCATGAGGGCCCATACTCCCCACAATCAAATCTTGGAATCTTCTACATGTCATATACAAACATAACAAAGAAATGATTCACCAAATTCCGGTCCATGAGGGCCCATAACACCTCAAGAACAAAAGTTTGGTGTTCATTCAAATGAAACCATACACAATCCAATACCCTATAAAATAGAAGGTATCTTATCAAGACATATATCACAAAAACATTCAAATCTAGCACAAAATCTATCAATGGCATGTAAAGAATGCATGACATGTGATCTCTATCAAGCTCCTATATGATGCACGAGATGGAATACCCTCATCTCATCAGGTTTTAATAGAAATATAACCTCAATAATATCAACGATAACAACACAAAACATGTGAATCACCCAACAGTGAAATCAAATCAACTGTAAAATTGAAAAACTAGAAAAAATTTCAATAATAGAGGTAAATTAGATTTTCCCTATACACGGGTTAGCTACTCCCAGACACATATTATTAACAAGTACCTATTCTGTCATATCCCTGACTATAGGCTTCAAATAGTCATTCAAGAAGAAAAGAACCCTCTAACACCACTTTGTAATGTGTCAGTTCTGGGTTCGGCCCAGAGGTGCCCCGTACCTATTTGGACACATGGCCTCAAGTGCATTTCCCCAAACACCAGAGTCTGTCGACTATTAGCGAGGGCCATGGGTGTGATAGTGGGGAAACTATTCCCTCATTGGAAGAGTAACATAGTAGAAATAAACAGATTTACAATAGAGAAAGTAGTAATAACATGTAGTAGGTAAAAACGGTAGACTAAATGAAATACACAAGTGGAGCACATATATAAATGATGCATGATACATACATCTAGGAAAACATTCAAACAATCCACAATACTGGGATACAATACTAAACCAAAGTACAAGTAAAAACAAATAAACTCTAGCAGCATCGCAAGCCTCAACTTCATCCCATACTCTCTATCTCCACAACAATCAAGTACCTAAAGTAGATGGGCTCTTTCCCTTATCTATACCTGCAAAAATATAATCTATTTGGCCCCAAAAGCATGACCCAAACAGGGTGTGAGATGAATCCTAGTAGGAAACCACCCAAATATCTATGCCTAATAGTCAGTGAATATATATATATGGCAAGAAATAAGTAAAATGAATCAATAAACAAGTAATTACTCTAAAGTAAACAATCATAAAGTTTCAATTACATAATTTAAATTTAACAATTTAATTAACCAAACCCAAATACAAGAAACCCTATGAGAAAGTTCTCACAGCCTATCCCCTATGGTTCAACCAACAATCTCAAGTAACCCTATGGGTAGTTCTCACAGCCTAACCCCTCTAGTTCAAATTACAAAAAAGGGGTATAACAACCCTCTAGAATAGCTCACACATTCTACCCCTTTGGTATTTTATAAACAAATACTCTCTAAGGAAGCAATCACCATCAATTCCCCCTATAGTATTTTATCGGTAAACTACAGACACTCTGAGGAAGAACCCAATGCCAATTCCTCCTATGGTCTCATAACAAAACTATAGACACTCTGAGTTAGCACTCAACATAAATCCCCTCTATGGTATCTCAACGTGATAAATATAACATACACTCTGGGAAATCCCTCAATGTCAATTTCCCCTATGGTTTCACTATAACAGGTTCCCATAACCCCATGTAAAGTAATCATGCACAGAAGACAAAAATACCAAAGTAAACCTCAAAGTAATACTTGAATAATAACCACAAAGCATAACACAAGCATGTCAGATAAAATCACCCCATCCTAACATCACTAGGAATGGAAAACAAAGCATCATAAAAAGAAATTATAGACCCAACAGACAATATCAAATCAAACATGGGAAAATGCATCCATAACATTATAATTAACCCTATTTGCAACCAATATCCCTAACTCAAGCAATAAAATCATAGAAGGTATTAAAAGGGTTAAAATCCTTAAATGCGAAATACCTCGTTCTAGGGTATTGGGCACTTTTGCACATAATATTCAAAGACTAACTACGAAAAGGCACAAACCACCTACCTCAATGTTGTACGATCGATACACTTCGGCATCAGCCATTGAATCGATCTATAACGTGATAGATCTACAAAAACATTAAAAAAAGTTCAACCAAGGATATCTCGTGAGAGAGGATAAATCAAGGGATGAAGCTATAAAAGAAGGAAGAACTCACTGATGTGATTCCAATGCAACCGACAGAGTTCGATTTAGAGAACGAACGACGAGTCGGAAGCCTAGAGAAGATTCGTCGGTATCTGTCGCTCATGGATGAGACGGACCTAGAAGGAGAGGTTTCTGTCAATTAGATGCGACCCTGGTCAGACATACCAATTAAAAAGAAAAGTGCACGACATGTTCTTTTAAAGTATACGGCATGTGCCTGCCTTAACTGGCCTCTACTTTAGGCGGTCTCCAGGTCACCCCACATGTCCATGTACTCGACCATTACATGGTCAGTAAATAGTCACCCAAAACAACCAGGTACATGGCATGCACTCCTAAAATTTCAAGAAACTCCTCTTTTTCTCAAAAACAACCTGAAAAGAAAGATATACCTGAAAATAAGATCTAGGTTCTTACAAAGATCTATGTCTAATAGTCAGTGAATATATGTATGACAAGCAATAAGTAAAATGAAGCAATAAACAAGGAATTACTCAAAATTAAACAATACTATAGTTTCAATTACATCATTTACATTTAACAATTTAATCAACCAAAAACAAATACAGGAAAACCTTTGGGAAATTTCTCACAGCCTATCCCATCTGGTTCAACTAACAATCTCAAGTAACCTTCTGGGTAGTTCTCACAACCTAAACCCTCTGGTTCAAATTACAAAAAAGGGATATGATGACCCTATGGGATATCTTACACAGTCTACCCTTTTGGTCTTTTATAAACAAATACTCTCTTAGGAATCACTCACCGTCAATTCCGGTTATAGTCTTTTAACGGTGAACTACATACACTCTAAGGAAGCACTCAGTGTCAATTCCTCTTGTGGTGTCATAACTAAACTATAGACACTCTAAGGTAGCACTCAATGTCAATCCCCCTATGGTATCGCAGCGTGATAAATATAACATACACTCAGGGAAATCCCTCAATGCCAATTTCTCCTATGGTCTCACTACACCAGGTTCTCGCAGCCCTGTGTAAGGAAATAGTTCATAGAAGATAAACAACAACGAAAGTAAACCTCAAAGTACTACTTGGATAATAGCTACAAAGCATAACACAAGCATGTCAGGTAAAATAACTCCATCCTAACAACACTATGCATTGAAAATAAAGTATCCTACCAAGAAATTATAGACCCAACAACCAATATCAAACCAAACATCGGAAAACACATCCATAGCATGATAATTAACCCTATTCGCAACCAAGATCCCTAACTCAAGAAATCAAAGCATAGAAGTAATTAACAGGGTTAAAATCCATAAATTTTAAATACCTCATTCTAGGGTATTGGGAACTTTTGCACATAACATTCAAATACTAACTACAGAAAGTCACAAAACACCTACCTCGACATTGTACGATCGATATACTTTGGTACCGGCCCTTGAATCTATGTAGAACATGATATATCTACAAAAACAACAAAAAATTTCAACCAAGGATATCTCATGAGAGAGGATAAATCAAGGGATGAAGCTATATAAGAAGGAAGAACTCATCGATGTGATTCCAACGCAACCGATGGAGTTTGATTTGGAGAACATACGGTGAGTCGGAGGCCCAAAGAAGATTCGTCAGTATCCATCGCTCCTAGACGAGACAGACCTAGAAGGAGAGGTTTCTTCCAATTAGATGCAACCCCAGTCTGACATAACAATTAAAAAGAAAAGTACATGACGTGTTCTTTAAAAGTACATGGTGTGTACCTGCCTTAACTGGCCTCCGGTTTAGGTGGTCTCCAGGTCACCCCACATGGCCATGTACTCAGCCATTACACAGTCATTACACGATCAACTATGGAAACCGGGTACACAGTGTGTACTTATAAGTACACAATGTGTACTCCTGAAATTTCTTGAAACTCCTCTTTTTCTAAAAAACAACCAGAAAAGAAAGAGATACCTGAAAAGAAGATCTGGGTTCTTACAATTTTAGTTGGCAGGAAATCCAAAACCCGTATGAGGAGTTGGCTACCCTCCATCGTCAAGGAATTATGAAGTATTATGTGGAATAGTTTGAGTAGTTTATAGAGGCCTTCTATAGGGTAGTAGGGGTATCAATGTCTTTTTATCAGGGGAATATTATTGTCATTGAACCAGCTGTACAACACTTCATCTGCAGCGGTGCCCATAGAGGAGATGCGCATTGCTAGCTCTCAACCATCATAGGTGTACTTTTGGATCATCTTTCACATAGAATACTCCACTCGGAAATGGAATATACTACTCATCACATTTCTATTGAACCGTTACTTCCCCCATCGGCGAAGCTATGTTGGAGTTTTTTCTCGTTTTGGTGGAGGCGCAATGAGGAGGCACGGACGAAGACTTCTCACTCAAACAAATTTTTGTTCTGTTTCTACTGCCTCAGATGCATGACCTATTATTGCAGGATTACTTCTTGTTGATCAAAGGAGGCGCACTACTAGTTTGGGATGAGACGAGACCCATCCATTTTAGCTAACGTGTGAATTCTTCATCTACATCTCACACTGCTGCGACTTAGAAGAAGACTCTCGAGCTTGATGCTCTCCGACGCGATGATGTTTCACACTTTCTATTCTTGATAATCGATGTGCAAAAGGTGCCTTCCGCACAACAAGCTATGAGTTCGCGATTTCTGGATCTCACCATTGGCCTTCGTGTTTCACTCGAGCAAGAGGCGGGTGAGGGAGGAGGCAATGCACGACCCACGACATTCCCGCTTTCACCGACTGCAGGAGCAGCGTACACTTCAAAAAAAAGGCATGCCCTGTCTATTACATAACTCATAAAAAAAGAAAAAAAAGAGGATGACGTTCAGCTACTACACAATCAGTCCGACCAGACGACATGAGAGGAGAAATGGGACTGCCACTAGCGTGGGGAGGTGGAATTTTGAAAAATGATGATACAATGGATGAGTTTTTTTGAGGACCTATAGTTCAAGACGATTTAGATTCCCAAATATTTGGTTGCTAACATTTGAGGACCTAAGAGAATATGGGTACCAAAAAAAATTCTTATTCAATTTATTTTTTAGGTAAAATATACAAGATCATCGATGAAAATGGTATATGTATAGAAAATACTCAATGCATATAAGTGTATATTTATAAAATTTTCATTCTCTATCTAAAATTGATGGAGGATTTTTCATATTTGGTGAAAATTATAAGAGAAAAATTTTGGGAGTTGGCTCAGTTGGAAATCCAATCTCAGTTCTCATCAACAAAGTTCTCTATATAGAAGTATTTAAATACAATATGATAATTATTTCTCAACTTTTTGATGAATGTTATTTTTTATATTTTTTAAATAATGTATTTTCTATTTTTAAAAATAATCCTTAAGTTTAAATCACATATAACTGAGAATGTACATACTATAGATCTTAATTCTTTGTGTAGAAAAAAATTGAGCTGTTTAAATTAAAAAACAATTGAATCTTGGATTTGACATATAATACTTGGACATTGTAATGTTTATTCTTTGAGAAAATTGTCTAAGAAAATTTTAATTTCGGATTTACCTTGATTTAAATTGAATAATGGGAAACTTTTTGATTCATGCCAAATGGGTAAGCAACATAGGTTATCTTTTAAATCAATTAAAGCGGTTTCTACATCTAGTCCATAGGAATTTATTCACACAGATTTTTTAGGGCCATCTAGAACAACAAACATAAGAGGAAAATATTTTTTTATATGTTAGTTTATGATTTTTAAAGATTTACTTGGGTTTTATTTTTGATTATTAAAAGTGAAGCTTGTTATGTTTTTATAAGTTTTGGTAAATTGGTTAATTAAGGGAAATATTCCAAAAAAAATATTTGAAAAGTGACCATGGAGGATAATTTGAAAACCATGAGTTCAATTCTTATTGTTCAAAACATGACATAAAATATATTTTCTCATCCCCCAGTACACCTCAGTAGAATAGTGTTGTTAAAAGGAGGAATGGAACCTTGAAAGAAATTTCTAGGACTATGTTATGTGAATATAACATGCACAATCACTTTTGGGATGAAGCTATAAATACAACATTCTATGTCATAAATAGAGTTCTAATTAGGTTTATTTTGAAGAAAACACCTTATGAGATATGGAACAATATAAAGTCAGAATTTGGTTACTTTAAAGTGTTTGTACACAAAACTTAGATTTTTAACACTAAGTAAAATCTTGGAGAATTTTATCCAAAGGCTGGAGAATGAGTCTTTCTTAGTTATTCTACTACTTATAAGGCTTATAAAGTTTTAGAAAAAAAGTTTAATATTATTTAATAATAAACTAATGTTAAATTTGATGAAAGTGATCTGTTTAGTTATAAAATGACTCAAGTTGATGAGTTAAGTGATTCTTTTGAAAACATGAGACATAAACCTCTCTTTGATAATATAAAATATGATTATTTGGAAATTTATTTTAGTGAACCAAATCTTGAAAGGATGAGTATTAGTGAACCTCAAAGTGTGTTTCCTAGACAACCTAGAACCCATAAAAATCACTCCTTAGATATTATAATAGGAAACTTAGCTAAGAGTGTTAGGACTATAAGAAGTGTATAAAACCTAGTATATTTATCTGCCTTTTTATCTCATCTTAAACCAAATACCTTATAAGAATATTTAGTTGATTAAAGTTGGGTTTTAGATATGAAAAAATCATTAAACCAATTCAAATGGAATAAGGTATGAGAATTAGTTGATGGCCCATCTAATTACACTGTTATATTAAAAAGTGAATTTTTAGAAATAAAGAGGATGATCATGGTGTGATCACTAGGAATAAGGCTATATTAGTGTCTAAAGGGTGAAACCAATACGAAATAATAGACTATGAATAAAAATTTTCACCCATAGATTGATTAGAATCCATTAGGATTATCCTAGCCTATGCATATCACATGTATTTCAAATTATATTAGATGTATGTGAAATATTCATTTTTAAATGGTTTTCTTGTCATGAAAGTTTATGTTGAACAACCTCATGGTTTTGAAAATCCTTAATTTCCAAATTTTGTTTTCAAACTTACTAAGGCTCTTTATGGTCTTAAAAATCACCTAGATCTTGGTATGATCATTTAAGTTCTTTT
The DNA here is from genome assembly GCA_963277665.1 of Viscum album. Classification (NCBI taxonomy): domain Eukaryota; kingdom Viridiplantae; phylum Streptophyta; class Magnoliopsida; order Santalales; family Viscaceae; genus Viscum; species Viscum album. Next base: position 1,400,971,940 of record OY728157.1, on the reverse strand, counting down.
ATTTTATCAAATGTATTTTCAATTAGAGTGTAAGATCCTACTATTTTGAAGAAAAATTAAACTTAATTATATTTTTAGTTCAAATATATGTTGAGGATGTTATTTTTTATTCTAAAAATAAAATATTATGCAATGAATTTTCTAAAATCATGTGAAAATAATTTTAAATGAGCATGATGGGTAAGTTAAATATATTTCTTGGTTTTCAAATTTATCAAAAAAACATTGGGAATGTGTTGAATAAAAGAAAAAATAAACTATAATTACTTAAGAGTTTTGGAATTAAAAATGATAAATTACATGCTACTCCTATGAGTTATAATGAAAAATTTGATTAGAATAAAGCTAGAAAACCAGTTGACAATAAGTTACATAGAGTAATAATTGAGAGTCTATTATATTTAACTACTATTAGACCAGAAATTATGTTTACAATGTGATTATGTTCTATATTCCAAGAAAATCCCAAGGAATCATATTTAAAATAATCCAAAATAATTTTAAGGTATTTAATGTTTAATTTAACCTTAAACCTAAATTGGATACATAATCCTCTCCCAAATTTAGTATGTAACCTAAACTAAAATTGAGCCTCTCTTCCCTTTCTATTTTCCTATGTCCTTCACCTCCTAAAATATAATTTTCACCCTTAGAGTCTCTCGATCTCTAAACAATATTTCAGAGATGAGTAAGTCCAAGTGAGAAGAAAATAGTGGTTCCAGATCTTTGAAGAAATTAAAGGTTAGTGGTGTGCCACACCAAGTGCTAGTAGGGAAGGTTATGGATATGGATTGGTTGAAAGGATTTGAGATATTTTTTAATAAGTTATTCTAGTTATAGGGATGGGAGTTTATCTTCAATGATAAGAAGTCGGGGTTCTTGTTTTAAGAAGAGGTAAATTAGTTTATGAGGAATGTTGAGTTTCAGTTCAGAGAAACAAGGATGTTTTTTTCCATGAGTGTAATGGGAAAGATATACTAGTGTATTCTATGAATATGGAAGAGATCATGAATTATCCTTGTGAAAGTGAGTATAGTTTCAGTCACACCTTAGTTGGAATGAAATTAGTTAGACCCTATAATGTTTTGATGTTTTTTGGGTCATCTTCTTTTGAGAAGAATGTCACGAAGGAATTAAAGACATAATGGAAGGTACTCCAAAAATAGACTGGAATATCTCAAAGAGTAGGTGATATGGAGAAGGAAATTTTTTAGGACATGTCACGAACCATCCCAGATACCATGGTACCCTGATACTTGAGCTGACACTAACATGACCCGAAGGGAATTCCCGATCCTAACCAAACAAGTATAAAAAAACAACTATAACAAAAACCCAAATAAATACATCATCAAAGTACTCAAAATCTAAAAATAAAAAACTCAAACATACCATGAAATAAGTGGATCACATATCCACCGATCACCTCTATCATGCCAAGTACAAAGGATCAAGAACATCCACCACCTCCAAGTCCCTTTGCTTAGACCTGGCATAAGAAAGTCTACAAACGCCCAAAGATAATGGAAGGATGTGAGATAAAATTCCTAGTAGGGTTTCACCAAGATTTAATAATAATAAACCAAAACATGCTTTCAATTTAAATAAAATAGGGAAGACATGACATATCATTTTCATATTTAAAACAAAAAATGATTTTTTTCAATGGATGAAAAACATTTCAAACATGGATTAAATAAATATTTTATATAAAATAATTTATATAAATCATTTGGAATGAGTAAAATAATTCTATAATCAATGAAATATATATATCAAAACATACACAAAAAACACCATGGTCATCTTCCTTGAAGTACATTATTTTCTAGCTATAGGGTCCTCACACATATCAAATTAGTAATCACTGTTAAACATGCGTGCAAACATCCCTTAGGCATAGGATGAATAAAACTCATCAACATCCCATTAGCGATAAACATGTTGAACTGGGTTTTTTAGAAATACATTGTTAGGGGATTCAGATCCTAGCATATTTTTCCCAAATAACCCACTAACTACCCCAACTCACATGAGCTCAATAAATCAATAAATAATAGACAAATCATCTTAGTTCAAATAAATCACCATTTACAACTCAATTGCCTAATTTTTAGTTTCAATATGCCAATTCAAATTCAAAACCAAAACATGGGGTTTTCTCTATTTTATTCCCTTTTAATACAAAACCAATCATAGGTTTTTATCATTTTAATTTAATCCATTTTTATCAAAATTATTTTCAAATCATTTCATAAATTCCATCATTTTAAAAATCCATCCCATAATTCCAATTCCATTGGAATTGGGGGGTTTTCTCAAAATTCATGCCATTTTGACTTTCATAATCAACCCATTTCAAATCAAGGTTTTATAAATCAATTGAAATCTATTAAAAAAAAATCAAGCAATTCAAGGTTTAAATTACATTATAAATATAAAATGGATCCACTGACCTTTAATCACGGAATCAAACGATCAACACCCACAATGGGAATGCCAACGAAAATTGAAGGTAAAAAAGATCTATGAATCAGATCTAGAATCAAGATCTAACAAGACAAGGATTATATACATAAAAGTAGATTTTAGATACATAAAAAACATGATGATCTAACACTATCTAGGGAGTATAGGAAGAGAGACCATAAGAAACTACACAATAGAGGATCCACTTACTTAGAAGAGATCGATCGAGATCAACACCACTTCAATCTGACAAGGAAAGGGTTTGGAGGAGTTAAAATAGCTTCTTGGGGGCCTTCACAACCATAAAAATCATATTAGGGATGATTAGGGTGATTAGGTACTTAAACCTCGGGGGGGTGGGATAGGATTTTAAAATAAAATTTTTGAACTTAAAAATCTTGTGTGCAAGGTTAGATGTAGGGGGCACACGGTAAGGGGAAACCATGTGCCAGTCATGCACCCCTACCTTTTGGGGTTCACAATTTTCTATAGGTGGGTTCATTTTTTGGGAAACCATGAACCAATCGTGCATTCTCTACCATCCAGGGGGTGTATAGTTTTCACTGGGGGCACAATTTTTTCAAACTGTGCACCTATCATGCACAACCAAAAATGCCTCAAAAAATCTCCAAATTTCACCTAAAACTCCCTGAAATAAGATCCAGTTAAAAGGATATTAAACTAGGTTCAAGTAGTACCTAAAAACAAGTAACAAGATGTTAAAACCACCCCACTATAAAAAAAATATTGTCACTAGACTCCTAAATATAACCATGAAAAAAGATCCCCAAGTTCCACTCTTTTGATGATTATTTTACATTCTGGGTCAAAAGTTTCATGCTCAAAGCATATTTAGTGAAATTACCATTTACAGGGGTATAGGAAATGTTCAAATTAAAATACTGTAGATACTATACCCAACCCTCATAGTGGAGATTAAGATATTGTTGAGAGAAGATATAACTCATTATCTTATAGTAATAATACATGGTAAACCTTCCTCCAAAAAGGTAATGTCACCAACTCTTAAGAACATGCATCATGACTGTGATTTTGAGATCATGGGTTAGATATTTATTATCGTGTTTCCTAATTTTTTGATATCCATAGGCTACCATGTTTCCACCTTTCATAAGAACATTGTCCACACCCAAACCTGATGCATCATAGAAAACCACATAGCCCTGCCCAACCCTAGGAAAGGGAAAAAGTCAAAATACATTTCATCTAAACAAAAGAACTATGAAATTTTTCATCCCAAAAAAAAATTTAACAATTCTAAGTGAGAGTGGTCATAAGAGAATCTAACTTTGATAAATCCTTTAATAATCGACAATAATACCCTGCTAGACCCAAGAATCTCTGAATCTTGAAAACATTACGTGGTAGTTACCATGTCATAAAAACTTTCAACTATTATTTTCAATTGATATACTATGTTCTAAGACCAAATATCACAAGAACTTCACTTCTCAAATCCAAAAATCACATTTCTATATCTTGACATAAAGTTAAATATCTATAAATATTTCTATAATTACTCTCAGATGACGCACACAATCCTCCTCAAACTGAGAGTAAACCAGAATGTCATCCACAAAGACCACCAATAACATTTCAGGATACTCATGAAAGTTATTTTTCATCAAATCCATAAAGACTACACTAGCATTGGTTAGACCAAATTACATGAAAATATACTCATAATGGCCATACCTTCTCTGGAAGGCCATTTTTTGAATGTTATATTATTTTATTCTTAACTAGTGATAGCTAGATCGAAGATGAATATTCAATAACCACTTCACCCCTTTCAACTGGTAAAATAAATCATCAATCCGTGAAAAATATACTTTTTCTTTATCATAACTCGGTTGATTTTTCAATAATCAACATAGAGGCGAAGTGCTCCATCATCCTTCTTTTAAAAAGGAACATGCTTCTTCCAAGTTGGCACACTTGGTAATATGATGCCTTTTTCTAAACAATAATCTAACTGAGTCTTCAATTATTTTAGTTCAGTTGGTTCCATGTGGTAAGAAGCTATAGATACCGAATGAGTACCATGCACTAAATCAATAGAAAACACTACCTATCTTACTGGTGGAAGACAGGAGAAATCAGAAGGAAACACATTGGGAAACTTGACGATAACTAGAGGGAGATCATCACTCACATACTCCCACCCCAGATAAAAATTATATGGTGATATCACTTTCCCTAACTTCAGGTAAGAAGGTATGACTCTACTCGACCTTGGGTCCCTTTCTCCCTGAAATATACGACACACCTCATCGAGCACAGTAAAATAGACCAGCCAAATATAGTAGTTAATTAGATCCTTATTATAAATGAGATAATCCATTCAAAAAATGACATCAATAGGTTTCATGTCGAGAACCATAAAATCCTAGGTAAGATCGATCTATGATAAAGAGAAGACACGAGAAGGACATCAGAGACCTTTCTCTATCTTCATTTTGAGGGGCGTAGTAGTATCCATCACATAAGAAAAATATCCATAGGAAGATTTATAAGTTCCATAATATGATTCGACATAAATAAGTGAGATGAACCAGTATCAAATAAAGTAGTCACTGAAGATGAAGCAATAGTGATGGTACCTCTCACGATCACTGGATTTGTATCCTCTTCCTCTAGAGACTCTTCCACTGTATGAAGAATATTCATTCTAGAATCCTATGGGTTTAACCTCTTTGTTCATGAATAAAATTATTGAATAAAAATAATTTTATGTGCTGATGATCCCATTCCACTACGTGGGGTATAAAAGATATAACATATTTTTTTGCAAGTGACCTGAGCATTCGCAGTAACTACAGATCTTTGGGGCCTCAGTGAAAACTCATTTTGAATGCCTAGACTTTCCAAACTAGAATCAAGTTAAAGGTCATTTTCTAGGAATTGTATGAGGTCAAGAGGATCCCTACTATCATGAACCTCCATAAGACTCATAACACTTCCTCTTTATTTTAAGGAACTCACAAAACTGGCACTGGGAGAAAAATGAACTCTCATTAACCCCAAATTACCATCCAGGTCAAGGTCAACCATCAATTCTCTATCCAATACATCAACATAACAAGAGATATTTAGTAAGAATGAATTTTAATGAATATTGGTTCAGATACCCATCTTGAATCACCGAGTCTACATATTTTCATTTGATACAACATCAGGTTAAAACTACACAAGTTCAATGAAGCGGTTTGCATAATTTTTCATGGGCCTGTCAGCCTGATGAAGATTGAAAAACTCTATAGCCTTAGCCTGTGCCATATATTCTGGATATAAATGACTAGTGAAAATAACTATAAAGTCCATTAAGTATAGACCCTCATTCTTCTTCATCGTCACCATGGAATCCCACTATCTCCTGTTAGGTCCTTCTATCTTGAAGGTGACACATTTCACCTTAATCGAATCAGGAATTTCCAATAAATCAAATATAATCTCTATATTTATCAACCAATCCTCATAATCTTGAGGATAATTAGATCCTTGGAATGCTAGTGTCTTATAGGGAAGTAACTCTTGAGAAATATTTATAGATTAATTACTTTGAGGTTCTACCAATGAAGCCTGAATGGGAATGGGTGCAGGTTCTTATCCCAAAGATTGGGAAACATGAACAACAATCTCAAAAAGATTCTAGTCCATGGGAGGATTTTCTCTCTATTTCTAATTAGTAGCTTCCTATTAGTTCCAATTCAAATGTCTTATTGGAGGCATGATGCTGCAAAAAATAAATAGAAAACACTGAATACATCATAATATTACTCAGATTGATAACTCAAACAAGAACAATGGGAATATAAATATCATTAGATAAGATATCAAGATTTGAATTTCAACCTATCCAAATAAAAAGTAGAGAAAATACTAGAATCAAATCATATTATTCCTTAAGTTTCCTTTCCCCAAACACCCATGGTGACGTAAGTCTCGTTAAAATGAGATCTTAATAGGAACTCACTAATAACTGCATTTTAATTCCTAACAAGACATCCCAAACTGCATATTGACATCAAAGAAAGATGAACAACCTCACTTTGATACCAATTTGTTAGAAAACAACCTAGATACTCTAGTACCTTGATACCTGAGCTGGAACTAACATAGATTTAAGGGAGTTCCCAATCCCCACGGGTTGTCAGCTAGCACCTAACATCATACATGATAAAATAGGGAACATATTTTCCAAAAAAGAGTAGAAGATAAAATATTTCATATCAGTATGCTTAGGACTCCAAAGAGAGAAAGTTCTAGAAAACAAACAGGTATAAAAAAACACAAAATAGTACATCATAGAAGTTCTCAACATCTAATAAGACAAAACTCAAACATCCCATGTAATAAGTGGATAATATATCCAACGGTCACCTCCATCACTCTAAGCCCAAAAGATCAAGAACATACACCACCACCATGTGGAACTTTCCATTTTCTTGGACCTAGAATAAGAATGTCTACAAATAACTGAAGAAAAAGGTAGGGTGTGAACTAAAAATCTCATTAAGGTCTCACCAAGTTCTCCATAATAGATTCCATAATAATAAATCAAATTATGCTTTCAATTTAATTATAATAGACCATGGTATGACATATCATTTTCATATTTAAAACAAAACATGCTTTCTTTTTCATGGATGAAAAACATTTCAAACATATCTTAAATAAACATTTTATATAATATCATTTATATAAATCATTTGGAATGAGTAAAATAGTTCTACAATAAATGACATATATATCAAAATATACACAACAAGAACCATGGTCATATTCCCTAAAGTATGTCAGTTTCTAGAAATAGGATCCTCAAACCTCTCAAATCAGTGATTGTGACAAAACATGTGCGCACATGTTCCTCAGGCTCAAGCCAAATAGGAATCATCAACATCACATCAAGGATAATCATTCCAAACTATGTCTTTTTAGAGTTTTCATTGTCAATATATTTCAAGGGGATCAATATCCTAGCGTTCTTGTCCCAAATAACCCACTAAATACCCAGGTTTTCATGTTCTCAATCAATAAATAAATAATGGGAAAATCAACTCATTTTAAATCAATCATCATTTATAATTCAATTGCCCAATTTTTAGTTTCAATATGCCAATTCAATTTCAAAAAAAACATAGAGTTCTCACCATTTCATGCCTTTTCAATAAAAACCAATCATAGGATTTCATCATTTTAATTTAATCCATTTTTCTCAAAATGATTCTCTAATCAATTCATCAATTCCATCATTTTCAAAATTCATCCCACAATTCCAATTCCATTGGAATTGGGATTTTTTCTCAAAATCCATGCCATTTAAAATTTCATAATCAATCCATTTTAAATTGAGGTTTTAAATCAATTGAAATCTATTTTAAAAAATCCATCAATTCAAGGTTTTAATTACATAGAAAATCTCAAATGGAACCACTTACCTTTAATCGTGAAATCTAACAATCAACACATGCAACGAGAATTACAATGACAATAGAAAGCAAAAAAGATATATGATTTGGATCTAGTATCATGATATAATAATAAAAGTATTAGATCCATAAAAAACATGATGATATAACACTTTATAGGGATGAAAGTAAGATATATAAGGAGAAACTACACAAGAGAGGATCCAATTAGAGGAGATCAATCGAGATCAACACCACTTAGATCCACCATGAAAAGTGTTTGGAGGATTAAAAAATGATTCTTGAGGGCCTTCACAACCCTATAAATCATATTAGGTCTGATTTGGGTGATTAGGTACTCAAATTAGGGGGTTCTAGATTTTAAAATAAATTTCTAGAACTTAAAAACCTAGTGGGCATGGTTAGCTAGAGGGGGGTGCACAGTTTGGGGAAACTATGTGCCAGAAATGCATCCCTAATTTTTGGGCACACAGTTTCCCTTGGGTGGGTTCTTGGGTTGGGAAACCACGCACCAACTGTGAATTTATCACTTTTCAAGGGGTGCATAGTTTTCAATGGGGGGGGGCATAGTTTGGTCCAACTGTGCGCCAACCGTTCACAACCCAAAATTCCTAAAAAAAGTCTCTAAATTTCACATAAAACTCCATAAATCAATAAATAACCAAAATAAGGTCAAACTAGGACCAATTAATACCTGAAAACAATTAATGGGATGTTACAAGACATATATCTCTTATATGTCCTGATAAATAATGTAAAGCTGAATCTAGAAAGGTACATGATGAGGTTTGTACACCACTACTACCAAGAAAAGGGGAATCTAAATTACTACCCATATAGAAGTATTTCTTCCTTAGTGTTGAAGAATAAATAAGTAAAATTGAATGAAGGAGAAGTTTTGAAGTGTAATAATATCCACACCATATTTTCGGTTCCTTTGAAAACTTTTGGTTACAACTGGAATTTTTTCTTCAACTCTTTAAGGCTTATTGGACATGAAGTTGATGCTCGGGTGGTTCTACCAACTCCTACACCAATATAGATGGATCCATACACTACCTCACCTCTTAGGTTTGCATCACCTACTGAGATGGTATCCGCTAGGAAAGTGTAGAAGACTGTTGTTACTAGATCTGAGCCTGCTAAGTCAGAAGTCAGACCTGTAGTGAAAGATGATCAGAGTGAGGAATTTATACCTGATGGTGTTTTTGAGTCAATTCATCTAGTTTTTATTTCTTTTGATATGGTTTTAATAGCTCATGTAGAAAGATTAGTTGAGATTATACCTAGTCTGCCTTCTATTATAATGGAATCTTAGGCTGAGCACATAATGGTTGATCCACTCCCTATATAACCTATTTATAATAGATATGGAAGTGTAACTGTTGGCATAGAGGAAGTTGTTAATCTTTCACATACCCTAGTGCCCATTCCATACCTCTCTTACATGAAAGAGGGGGAACCTCTAGTGATAAAAATCTCAAAAGGATCTGATGTTGAGAGACACATGCAGACCTTTACTTCAACTATTATGATAGAGTTTAATAATATCAAAGGAGATTATGATTAGCTGAAGAGAGATCTGATTTCTTCCAATTATGAGACCAGATAGATAAAGGAGACCTTGGTGTATTGGTATAATTTTGATAAGATGTTTGAAATGATGATTTCCCAGACCACCTTGATCAAAACCTCTAATCGATGTAACCAGTCTCATCTGATGTGAATGCTAAAGAAGTTAAGGATGTGAGAGCCCAAGTAAGTGAGCTTAGAGGAATCTATTTCACCAGGTCTAAAGTAAATGAACTTGGAGTGCTTGTGGAATCTCAAAGGGACATGATTCAAAACCTATCAATGGTTCAATCAGAAATTTATGGGGCTGCCTTTGATGAGATTTAGAGATTCAAATTAGATATAAAGGAGATCATGTACACCATAAAGAGTATAGATGTGAGCCAATTTTAGTTTATTAATAAGTTTACACCAAGTTCCACACTTACCTCGGTGCCTTCAGTGGTTCCATATTTCCAAACTCTTTTTAATCAACCATCTTCATATCTGAGTTCTTTTTCTTCATAGATCTATTCATTCCAATGTGACATGCTCCCTCATATACTACTGCAAGATTTCAAGAAGGATATTTTTAGTGAATTTAGAGAAACCATAGAAGCTATTCAAAGGTAAGGTCTTGGTATAGATGTATACTTGAATGATATAGCTAGCTTTCTTCAAGAATTTGTTCCTTTGGTTAGTTCTAAGATGAATGAAACCATAGTGGTATCCAAGAAAATCAGACATGTGGTTTCAATATCTATTGACCCTATCAGTAGAAATAATCATAGATTTTTAACAATGCCAGAAAATATTTATGAAATAATTTTATATTTTTACAAAGACTCTTCTGAAGAGGATTCTAGTTCCTCAAAGTCTAAAGAATCACTTTTTTTCCAACTAGTGAAAAAGGAAATTAGGTTGTAGGGTTTAGACTTCTTAGGCTAGTTACTTCTATACAAGATATTGTTGTTGATTGGATCCTTTAATAACTTTATGTTTTGATAATCAAAAAGATTTATTTGTTTTATTTCCTTTAATATTCTTAATAATTTGAATTATTTATTAATTAAAGTGTGATTAATCATGATCATAATATTTATTTGCTTTTTTTCTGGTTTTTTAGTTTTTATATTTCATAACATGATCTAAAAATTTCATGAAAATTTATAAGGATAAATAAGTCATTTGGGACCTTAAAATATCATTTTACTTATTCTGAAACTACAATTCAGCAAAGTCTAGAAATTGAAAATTTGGATAAGTCTGGAACCTACCGTGTCATTTCACTTCATGTAACATATGTAGCCAATGTAGAGAAATGACACAATGAATTCTTCCTTTTGTATAACATGATACATTTTATATCCATAAACCTCTTTAATAACTTTAACAAAACTGTACATAAGAATCTATCTCACCATATCACTTATAATAGAATATCATATCAGCCTTATGTTTCCTGTATCTTTGTGTTTTGTTAACTCGTTACATATCTATCTAATCACTTACACATATTGATTTCTCCATCTAATAAAACCCTCCCATTAAACTCCTTTAGTGAGTAACATCTATGTAGTAATCCATTTTGAAAAATGGTATGACTTAGGAATCATATTCCTAATGATCAACCCCTTGAACAAGTATTCAAACTACTTAACTTCACAATATCAAATGTTACAATATTAATAACTTTTTTGTCTAATTAGAAATATTTCTAAGTTAATCATCATCATAATTATTCTTGTAACCTTTTTAATAAAATTTTTCATCATATATTTGAGTAACTATGTAACTATTTACATTAATCTTTTTTATGAAAACCTTTAATAAAATTTAGGGTATAAAGTGACTTTCATTCTGTATTTTGGATAATATAATAATTTATTTGTGAAATTTCATGTCATGAACCAACCCAAGTTGGGGCTCGATCCAAAACTAACCCAATCCCACCTCTATAGGATAGGGGGTGGCGACAAGTGCCAAAGGCATAAATAACTCAGGGAGTCATTTTCCAAAGAACTTATGCATATACACATAGCCAACTTAATGAAAAATTGTAGAGGGAAAGAATAAAATATTAAACACTACTATAAAATAAAAGAAGTATGCATAAAACTCTATATAGTATAAAGGAACGATAGTGTGAACTAAAAAGTAAAGGGAAATAATACACACCCAACCAAAAATGTGTCCCAACATGACAGAAAACTGGAAAACATAAATAGATGAGAGAGCCCAGCTCCTGAATCCCAAGCTACAAACACCATACATGGTCCAAGAACCTAGTATCCCTAAGCTCCTCCTTAGTCACAATCAACTTTTCCATCATCTTTATAATACATGATACGTGCGGGAAAAACCCATGCAGGGGTGAGTATAAACATACCCGGTAAGATGCCTCGAAAGTCGAAGGGGGGGGGGGTAATAAGAGATACAGTAGAAGAGAAAGATAAAAGATAAGTATGGTATAATGAAAGAATAAAATTCAACCCAACATAGAGTGAAAGTGAGCTTGTCCAAGAATAAGGGGATAAACATGGTGAGTAGATGGACTATCCATCGAGCCTCCTCCACCTATAGTAGGAGAGTAGACTCATCCAACCATGAGAAGATAGAAATGGAAAGCACGTGGCATAACCTGTGTGTATTCACCTCTCCTAGAAGGAGGGTAACCAAATATAAGGAGTGGATACATAAAAAGGATATATATATATATACTCATTTAAAGAATACCAAACCAAGAGATAAAGGGGATCTCCATCTCATTGCTCAGCCTAAGAAGAAGGGTAGCCAACAGTTTCAAAATTCCATCGATGATGCCCAACATCCCATGAATATTCCCTAAACACACAAGTCTAAGGAACTCATGCACCACACTTCAATACTATCTGATTTGGGCAGCATTGAATCACCCGAATAGTTTTGGTCACTTCACAAAAATGTGTCTCAGTGGGTAAAGCGGTCCTCTACTTCATGAGTCCAAATATACATCAAACCACATCTCTTTAGTATGTCACATAGTCGAGGGGATACAATTTCTAAGTAGAGGACCCATTCCCTAGTACAACAGGAGGGTTAGACTCTAATAGTCAATGGAGGACCCATTCCCTACCCAGTAGGAGGGTTCCACTCTAATGGTTGAGGAACCATTCCCAACCCAATTGGAGGGTTCCACTCTAAGTCCTTGAGGACCCATGTCCTGATACCACAGGAGGGTTCCACTCAGGATGTTGAGGAACCATACCCAGCCTAGCTGGAGGGTTCCACTCTGGTAGTCGTTGAGGACCCATGCACATCCCAGTTGAAGGGTTCCACTCGGGAGTCTCTATAAGACCCATTCTCATCCCAAATGGAGGGTTCCACTATATAATTCTTCTAGGATCCATTCCCAGCCTAGCTGGAGGGTTTTACTTGGGAGTAAGCCTCTAGTGATCATGCCTAACCACTACTGTTATCGACCATCGCCTTAGAAGGTGACAAGCCTAGAAAATTTCACATCATATCTTGAAAGTCTCCACCAAGGGAATCATCATGTTCTATGTGAAAAAATACTTAGGATATGCTACTTGTGGGCGAAAAAACCTAGTTCAAAAAAGAGAGATATAAACAAAAGACTTATGCACTGTTTTCCCATTAGTCTGGGGGTGAAAGGTTGTACAAATATGCAATTGGGTCCCAAATTCCTCTTGTAGGAATCTCCAAAACCATGATGTAAACCATGAATTACAATCGAATACAATCATCTAGGGTACCCTGTGAAGGTGAATGATATCTCGTACGTACAGATTCCCCAAACGCTCCACCAAACTCTGCTCCCTGATAACAAGGAAGTGTGCCTACTTCATGAGTTTTTAAAACATCACCTAGATGAATTCATGACCATTTTCTATGAATGTAAGTCCTATGATTAAGTCTATATACATTCCATCCTATTTCCACTTTGATATCTCAAGGGGAACCAACAAACCTGCCGGAACTTGGTGCTCAGTTTTCACCTGCTGAGAAGTGAGGCATCGAGAGACAAACTCATCTCCACTTGATATCATATCGGACCACCAAAACTACCACTAAAGGTATATGTACATCTTCCCCATACCCAGATGTATAGATTGGGGAGAAGTGTGGAACTCCCACAAATGAATGGAACCATTGTTCACTCATGGAACCATTGTTCACTCATGGAACAAGATGACATGATTACCTCATTCAGAATATCCATATAGAGAGTATTATATGAATATCTGATCACACAGGATCTCATAGTCAATGTATCCTTGTTGGGACTCTCTCACATGCTCAAGAAGAAAAGGATTCAACACCATCAACTACAGAAAATTTGTGCCCTCCCGCTTCACCAGGGTCAGCTGTAGGGAAGCCAACTACTCTGAAGCTTCCTACACTAAGATACTCTAGGACTTCCTACTAAGAAAATATACTACCATTTTTTCCTTCCCTGGAGTATAGACTATTTTGAATTCATATTCCTACAAGAACTATAACCAGCTGTGTTGTCTCAGGTTCAGGTCTCTCTGTGTGAATACATACCCAAGACTTTGGTGGTTTGAGTAAACCACAAAGCGCTCTCCCATAAGATAGTGTCTCCAAATTCTCAGGGAGAAGACTACCACTACCAGCTCTAGGTCATGATTTGCATATTTCTTCTCATGGGGTCTCATCTACCTTTACCTTTATGCAATGACTACCTGATGTTTCATCAACACGCAACTAAGCCCAGCTCTTGAGGCATAACAATACACTACGAACTCAACACCTTCCTTTGGTAGTCTCAATATTGTAGAACTCATTATCCTCTACCTCCAATCAAAAAATTGTCTATGGAACTATTAATATCAGGTTAATGGATTCACTTTCCATGTTAGGGAAGTCAAATGGGATGTTATTCTAGATAAATCCACTACAAACCTCCTATAGTACCCCGCTAAGCCAAGGAAGCTCCGCACCTATGACACTTTCTTGGGTGGATCCCAAGAAAGAACTGCTTAAATATTCACTATATCCACAACTAAACGTTGTTCAAAAATGATATTACCTATAAATTTAACCACATGAATCCAAAATTGGCACTTTGATAGCTTTCCATAAAACTGGTGCTCTCGAAGCAAGTCTAGAACCATCCTCAAGTGCTATGCATGCTTCTCCTTTATTCCAGGGTAGATGAGTATGTATTTGATCAAGAAAAAAAATGGTCCAAGTACAGCTGGAAAACCTGGTTCATAAAATCCATAATCATGGTGGTGGCATTCGTCACACAAAATGGCATCACTAGGAACTCATAGTTCCCATAGGGACATCAGAATGCCAACTTTGGAATATCAGCCTCACCAACCCTAAAATGGTGGTAGTCAGACCTGAGGTCGATCTTCAAGAACCATCTTGCACCTTAAAACTGATCAAATAGGTCATAAATCCTTGGAAAATAGTATTTTTTTTCTTTATTGTGGCTTGGTTCATATGATGATAATCCATGAAAATCCATAAGCTCATGTCTGTCTTTTTCATGAATAGGATTGGAGTTTCCCATGGGGACACACTGGGTCTAATGAAACCTTTCTCACAAAGGTCCTCCAACTACAACCATAGCTCTCAAAGATCATTAAGTTCCATATGATATGCCTTAGAAGATACTGGGGAAGTCTCAAGATGCAAGTCGATGAAAAACTCCATCTCATACCTCGAAGGTAGTCTCAGAACGTCCTTAGGGAAGATGTCCATATAATCCTTCACAACTGAAGAAGCCCATATTCCTAAAGATCCTTCTTCACCAAGGGACACACTAACAAACTAATGGGTGATAGGATTAAACCTCATACTTGTATCATCCACCTATCCTTCTATGAGATCTCTATTACCATAAAAGGAGAATCTTGTTCCATCAGTGCATAGGCATCTGACTTGTCTTTGGTGAGAGTCAACCTGGGATCAAACCATGGAAAACCCTTCCATAACCAATATGACATCATAGGGATCCATCATGATTAACAAAAGGTACCACATGAACCTATCTCATCCAAGTGATAGATCTGACTACTGATAGTTGAAAGATGCAGAATAAGTGTTCCCTGTAGAAACCTCAAGATGAAGGTGTTGTGCTAGCATCTAAAATGGGAGCTCCATCTCTCACACCAAGAGTTAAGAGATGAAGTAATGACTTGAACTTGGGTCTACTAGTTCTAAATCAAGAGTAGAATAAAAATAGATCATGCCTCAAATCATATCGTGCGTTGTGGGGTCATAAGCCTCCAAATCCTGTAGCAGTTTGTGCCCCAAACTGCTAGCTCCCTAAGCCTGATCTGGGATGCCTAGTGGTGGTGGTGGAAGGATATCATGAAGAAATCCACCAAACATAGCTCATCCTACCCCTATTCCAGATTTGACTCCCTAGGGACCACCCTATCCACACCTCAGAGATCCCTGATCACGGTACTGCCTCTATCGTAGTGGTCCATTAGCTATCTACCTGGGTTTCTTAGAATGTATTGTTGGGAAGTCCTATTCCATGTGACCTCACTCATCATAATTAAATAACCACCCCTATATAGGATACCCTGACACAACATGTTTCCTCTGACCACACACTTGATTCTGATCATGGAAGGACCTCCTACGCCAGGATCTTGGTTCCCAACGTCTATTAGCTACTATAGACGACTCAGGTCTATGGAACCCACTAACAGTTTTAGATATTTGGAATCCCTCTAAAAGAAATCTCTCTATCACCATATCCCTCTCGAGCACCCCAACATTGGTGGGGATGCACAAGGGTACAATGATGGATTAGATATCTTTGTAGAGTCCCTAATCAAACTCTTGTGCTCGGAAGTAGCCATCATGGATCATGTCATGGGAGTAATTCATAAGTTATATAAAGCTTTCCGCATACTCTGCCACTATCATCCCTCTCTATTTTAACTCTAAAATCTCCTGGATCTAGAATGAGTGTGATAAGGAAGGGTAATACTCCTCACGAAACAACTGTTGAAAGTTGTCCCAAAATAATATCGACTCATCATGCATATTCACCCATCTACTCTATGGAAAAGGTTGGCAGCTAGTGCCACTATATAATATTTCAAGGTCCGAAAAAGCCTGAAGATATGGACCACCAACTCTAGCCAATAATCTTCCGCCTGAGGATCTAGCCCACCATGGATCCTTAGCGGTCTTTGATGTTGGAACCCATAGAGTGTGATAATACTACACATTTCATCATCCTTCTCAAATGGGATGATCTACTACTCGATAGGTGGAGGTTATGCTACCTTTTCACCTGGAGGAAGGGGATCATGGGATGGACTCTAAACTGAATCCTTTTCACTCATAGGTTCATCATCACGAACCAGAGCTGGTATCCTAGATGGATATCATTTTAGAGGCATCCTAAAACCTAGCAAGGAGTACCATAGTAAGATGAGCATATATATATATATATATATATCAACAATAATGAGGAGATGACTTAAGAAGAATAGTTAAAGATGCGATCTTATATGATGCATGTACCATTGATCTGTGTAAAAAATGTCTCGTCATGCTGAGTCAACAAGAATGTTTTAAGGTCATAGTGAATGGATATATAGGCCATGACACCATCATTTGATTCCCTAGCTTGAGAGCCACACTTGAGACACCTCGACACTGTTTCCCTAAACCCAACCAATCCTCTTTAAGGGGAAATGTCTGAACAACGTCCCAATGAATGAACTTTCTCTGATATCAATCTTTCATGACCCAAACTAAGTCGTGGATCGAGCCACAACTACCCCAATCCTGACTCCATAGTCCAAGGGGTGGCGACAAGCAGCATATCTATAAGTAACTCAGGGAGGCCTTTTCCTAAGAATTTATACACACACACACAAAAAACTCAATGAAAAAGTATAGAGGGAAAGAATAAAAGATTCAACACTGCTATAAAATAAACCAAGTATGAATGAACTTCTAAATAGTACAAAAGGTATGGTAGTGTGATCTGAAAAGTAAAGGGAAAAAATACATGCCCAACCAAAAATGTGTCTCAACCTAACAGAAAACTAGAAAAAGTAAACAGTTGAGATAGGGCAGCTCCTAAATCCCAATCCATGACTACCATATGCGGTCCAAGCACCCAATATCCCTAAGATATTTTGTATTCATGTTCAACCCATCCATCATCTACATAAGAAATGATATGTTTGATCAAAGCCCATGTAGGGATGAGTATAAAAATACCTAGTAGGACGCCCTGAAAGTCAAAGGGGGGAAGTAAGAGATATAATAGAAGAGGAATATAAAAGATACACAAGGTACAATGAAAGAGTACATATCAACCTAACAATGGGTGAAAATGAGCTCGTCCAAGCACAAGGGGATAAACACAGTGAGTAGATGAACTACCCGTCGAGCCTACACTGCCTATAATAGGAGAGTAGACTCATCCAACCATAAGAATCTATAAATAGAAAGCATGTGGCATACCCCATGCATCTTCGCCTCTCCTAGAAGGAGAGTATCCAAATCCAAGGAGTTAATACATACAAAGGATATATATATATGTATATATATATATATACTTAGTCAAAGAATCCCAAACCAAGAGAGTAAGGGGATCTCCATCTCACAGTTTAGCCCAATAAGAAGAGTATCCAATAGATCCAAATGTACATCAATGATGCCCAACATCCCATGCGTCTTACTTAAACACATAATTCTAATGAACTCATTAAAAACACTTTGATATCATCCTATTTTGGTGGAACTAACCCACCTGCACGATTTTGGTCGCATCACAAAAATGTGTCTTAGTGGGGAAAGCATCCCTCTCCTCATGAGTCCAAAGCTACATCAAACCACATTTCGTCATTGTGTTACACAGTTTAGGGGACATAATTTCTAATTAGAGGTCCCATGCCCTGTTACAATAGGAGGGTTCCACTCTAATGGTTGATGGAGGACTGATGCCCTGCCTAGTAGGAGGGTTTCACTCCAATAGTTGATGACCCATGCCCATCCCAATTTGAGGGTTCCACTCTAAGTCATCGAGGACCCATGCCTTGATACCATAGGAGGGTTCCACGTGGGATGTCGAGGACCCATGCCTAACCCAAATGGAGGGTTCCACTCTGATATTCGTTGAGGTCCCATTCCCAACCCAGCTGTATGGTTCCATTCGAGAGTCTGTAGAGGACCCATTCTCATCCCAGCTAGAGGGTTCTACTCTAGAAGTTTTCAAGGACCCATTTCTAGCCTAGTTGAAGTGTTACACTTGGGAGTAAGACTTTGGTGATCCTACCCAACTACTACCATCATCGAGCATCACCTCAAAATATTCTGAGCCCAAAAAATTTTACATCCTATCTCCAAAAACTCCACCAAGGTCACCATCACATTCTACATGAAAAAACACTCAGTATAAGATACTCATAGACTAAAATATGAGTTCAAACGAAGGAGATAAGGACTAAAGAAGTTTCTAAAAAAGGGAAAAGGGGGTATATGGAATGTGAGGGGACCCACACAACATGTATCACCACTTCATTTCATTATCACGTCCCTACCAATACATGAATCACTATCCGTGTAGTAGTACGCACTATGTAGGTGGACTACATGGCGTGTCCAAGCTATCTGGGATCAGATCCATGTGCTACTAACTATGTCAGCGTATTGGACCCCATGTCCATATACTTCTACACGAACTCCAGCCCATGTGGTCTTCCAGACGGGTTATCCAAATGGGATAGGGTACATGGAATGTGAGAGGGATTTAAATGCCTTGTTAACCTTAAATTTTTTCAAACCCTAGCATCACCACTGAGGGGGCTACACACCATGTGTTATTAGTTAAACATGACATGTAGTCAGGTTTTTAACTAGTTTTATATATCCAATTCCCACGCACCAATCTGTTCAATCTGAATTCATTTTAGGCTCTATCTTCAGCCAAAATTGAAGGATCTATCAGAAAAACATGGATCTCCATCATTTTTCACTAGAAAACAGCTCTGGTCTCCGTCAAGGGTTTCACCACTCATTCTTCACAACGTCGTAGCTTCCAGGTTTTCTTCCATGAACATAAACCACTAAATAGAGCATCCTCATCCCATAATATTTCTAGATATATTCCATGATCACTGATTTATTCTCATTTCATCAATTTTTTGTGAATTCAGGGGTTTGATAAGGATCAATTCCTCCTGGAAAAGTTGAGCTGGGATTAAAGGGATTCAACCAGTGAGGAATGTGAATAATTCATGAATAAAACACCATAAAACAATGTTTAATCATCATTGGACAATCATTCTTGGACAACAAATAAGAATAGGGATTTTATATTAGAAAAAAACTGATAAAAAATTGAGATTTCAATACTTGGGTGCATGTAGAGGCTGTAACAAAGGCGCATATCAATGAACTTATAATGATATACTCAATCATTTAATCAATGGAATAAAAAAACCAATCGAAAAGTACTACCTCAATTTTTTATAAATTGATGATTAATAAATCATTCTCTAATAGTTTGAGAGGAGCTGTTGCATTCATTGTGTCCTCATCTGCTCAATTCTGGAGTTTCATTGTCGTTCGTCATGATTTTTCAATCGAAAGTAGGAGAGAACTCTCGCCAGTGATTCCATAAATTATGAGGCTAAAAATGACAAGTTTTTCCAAGGTGATATATTTATAATATTTTCCTTTGTTCTAAAAATAAACTAATTAATTAAATAATCCATTCATTCATTTGTTAAATGCACCTCCAACAAGTGAGGGGTCTGAACGTCCCATGAAGACTCATTTTATGTCACACATAGGGTAAACACCGCATTTTGGACCCAAATGTGGTCTCATATTTCTGATCTGATCAACCATTTAAGAGTTGTACTATTTTTTGAGTTATTATGTGCACGTAATATAAAATATATAATATTTTTATAAAATTAATTTCAGGAACATCGAGCCTCAGAATCACACGTCGTCTCAATGCCTAGCTCTAGAAATATATATAAAAATATTTCAAATTATTACAAGGAAAAAATTGGGTCTCTACATTTCAAACTTAAATAAGTCCAAACATAATCCCACTAGCCTCTTAGATGCTATATTATCTTCATAATATCATGATAAGATACAAAAATTCCTTTTATGTTAGGAAATAATACTTATTTTCTTTAGTGGGGATATTTAATAAAAAAATTATTGTGTCTATATCTTATATGGTATTTTATGTGTTTAGATAATTTTCTTAAAATAATATTTTATTCTTTAAAATATGACACTGATGGGGGGTGGGATCAAATCCCTCATATTTTAACAAACATCTAGATAAACTATTTTATCTTGGATAAAACACCTTTTATCCTTACATTTTTTTCAATAATGTTATAGAATATGATGAATAATAAATCATATGTATTAAAACCATAATCTCATATTATTTATAACAAATCTTGGTTAATAAACAACTTCACTTATTATATAAGATAAATAAGATGAAAATACACATCCTTTACATAGATTTATCTAATATTGATACAATTTTTAACATTAATATCATTGATGTAGAAACTCTTTACTTCATAATTTGAATACAAACTAAAAGATCCTTTAGTTATTTCCTTGATTTTGAACTCCTTTATAATTATAACCTTTATAAAATATACATTTGGTATCATATACCATTCAAAATAAAATAATTTATTTCTATAACTATAAAAACTAACATGAACATTACATGGATTTTCCTAAACTCCTTTATGTATTTTGGATAATTCCATCCTATATAAACATTTATTCTTCTTCTTAACACCGCACTTAGATTTCAATAACCTTGAATGGATATTATAATAAATATTTTTTGACTTTTTAATTATTATTTTTTATTTTTTAGTTTGAACTTTTACCCACTTGTTTTTTCACCATGACTTTAGAGCCTAGATACCACATGACTTGGTTTATCCATCCTTAATACTTTGAAAAAATTTGGTAAAATTTTCTTGAACTCATTAAAATTGTCAAAAATTTCTATCAATGATTATTTAATGAATTTAATAATCAAAACAAGTCTTAAAGGTCATCTTTATACTCACTAATTCATCAATAAACTCAATTACATTGAGTATATGAATGAACACTAAATTAATTTAGGTCATTTTTCATTTAATGCCTTTGAAAACTCAATTGAATCGTTATTTTCTTCTCATAAACACATATATATTCTTGTTTAACAACTTAATAGTAGGATAATTGTAAATGGATTACTCTATCAAATAATATTTTATTTCTTTATTAAGAAAAATTATTAAGTATTGTACCAATCTAAGAAATTTCTTACATTAATATCTTCCATTCTATAAGATTGATCTCAAAGTTATGTTTTATAATAATGATGACATTTATCTAAAATATAAGTTTTTAATAAATGAGTATCATTTTTTACATTCATTCAATAAATAATTTTTTTAAATGTTCTCCCAATAAAATGATGACCACTTTTAAATTCACCATGTCCATTGGTTGGCCAAAATCTATATTCCATCATGACTTACACAAGTTATACATGTAAATAAGTCATGACTATATCTAGTAAATAATCATGTTAATCAAATCATATATGACTCTTGGATATTTTAGTGGAAAACTCTTTATCCTAACCTTAACATGGATTCACTCAACTCAATTCCTTTGGTATCCTAATGGTTTGAGTTTCCTAGCTAATTATAACCTAAATAAAATTCCAAATTGAGGAACTTAATGGTTTGGGTCACATAATTACTTTATTTCCTTACATAAGATAATATAGGGTAACCTATCTTTAACATGTCCTATCCAATTGGATGATATAGATATTGATAAGTGTCTCTTTGGAAGAAATCTAAAACTTATTATTTTAAAGGGGATTTAATCTCACCATCTTATATCAAGTATTACTTTTACATGTATGCATTCTTTGAATAATATAGTGTGGTGTCTTATTCATTCTAGCAAATCAATATGTTCAAACCATATTGAACTGCGTCTCTTTACACAACATGCAACTTCTATAACTAACCCAAATTAAAGTTCATGGATATTCACACATATCCAAATGCATTTCATGTGTATGGTATATGAAAACCTTTCATGTAAAGGCTTATAATCATATGAAATCAATGATCCTCATAATATTAATCTTGGAGAAATAGATAGCCAACCCCCATTATTATAGACAAGGCATAATCCTCCAGGTTAGTGAGGAGTCTGACCTAAAATCCCCTAAACTAAGGATACTTTACTCAAGAAAGACCTCAAATCCATCATAATTCTAATACTTAATATGTATAAACCTATATTAACTTCTTAATTAGATCTCATAACCCAATACAAACCAAAGTTAAGCTAGACTAAAAATATATCAATTATTACACCTATCATGTAGCACCTTATATGCATGTATAATAAATTATTTATGCAGTTTAAAAACTAAAATAAAACATGAAACTATTAATAATATTAAAATTATAATCATGAATAAAATAAGGGATAAACTAAATAATTGAACAATTTATATATTTAAACATGTGATAAATAATTTATAAACAATCCTTAAATAAAGTTATTATAAACAATAATTTTAGCCATGTATTATAGACATTACATAATTAAATAAATATAAACACTCTGTATTTATTTCCAATATGAACTCATTCATATTATTAATTATAAAGAATTTACTTTAAATATACGATATTATATGAAATATAAATATTCTATATTCCAATTATATTATTTAAAAATTTACATAGTCTAAATATCATGTGCTTAATATCATTTAAACTTTGATTATATCAATTATCAAAACTCTTTTTGATATATAATTTAATTAAAAATTTTAAATAAGGACTTTTAGTTTGAATAATTAAAATTATTAATTATGAATAAATGATAATTTTAAATATAAACTCTTATATTTTTTTGGTTTATTTTGTAATTTATAAGCATTTTATAAATTACTCTTATAATTTCCATATAAACATTTTACATCCAGATTATAAGTCAATCAATAAAAATTTCAAAACATATTTTAATATTAACATTATGTTATGGATATTTATTTAATAAGTTATTCATAAATAATTAATTAATTAATTATAAACATTAAATTATTAATATATTTATAAAAAAAATTATAAATTAAATAAATAACCCAAAATACATTTTCCATAAATTATAAAAAATTTATAAATTATTTCATTCAATTCATAATTAAAATATAGAAAAATTAAATCTCATACATATATTTTATTTTATGATATAACTCATATCATAATCCACAACTCACTTCAAAAATATTTTTTCATCTTATGATAGGCGTATCATGGCCTTCTATTGATAATCCCACAATATCAATCATTTTTAACGATGTCTCTATACCATAGGCTATGATATACTTATCACGACTTATGACATGGCATTCATAACATTAACATGTGATAATAGGTAACCTATGTATGAGTGATTCTTTGGTGTCTCAGATTCATACCTTACAATATCTCATATATCATAAGGGTGATATGAAGTTTTGTTTTAGATACATGGATTGATGTTATAATAGGCTATGACTTCCTATATCATATATTATGATGTGGGTAAAACTGAAGATTAACAATATGTATCTTCTTATGATATCTCATTTCATACAAGATGATCCCATTGTATCTTATGATATCGCATAATGTAAAATCTAGAAAAGTTCAAATTTTAAATCTTTTTAATGATATCAAATATGACCTCAAATTCAAATGCATTAATATTTAATCTTAAACATGATTTCATGAATCAAAGATCAAAGTATGTATTTGATACCAATTAAGGGTTTCTAAGGATCTATTGACACTTAATCAATATAGAGGAATCATTTAAAATAGGCATTTCCCAAGATCAACCATTCTTGAAACCAAAACTATGTATAAACATAAATAAAGAACATTGTATACCTTTCACTAGTCAATCCTCTATTTATTTCTTCATCACTATGGTTTAATGAAGATCATTAATAGGAATATAAAAAATTTACAACTTCATGGTGTATTTATAGACTAAATGAATCACTTGACACTTGATCAGTATCCACCTCAATTTCTAAGGTATACTTAAATCTCTCACAATTAAGGGAGGAGGAAGAAGAGAGATTATGGAGAGGGAGAATAAGTAGGAGGTTTGGGTGAGCTCAAACTAACACCATCTCAATGGTATTGTATCCTTTTATATACTTTAGGGATGCTCCCTAAATATTTATAACATTTACTTGAATGTTTATCAAATGTTTGAGTAATTCTACGGTTACAAATTTTTAACCTCTCAGCTAATAAAATTATCTTGTACGTTTCATCTTATGAAACTCTTTAATGATATCTAATGTGGAATAGAATCTAAATGATAAATATTAATGTTCGATTTCCATTATTAGTCATAAGATTCTAAGTAATTCATACATTATGATCCATTCAATACAATATAACTCATTCTTACAATACAGTTGGAATAGGCAATGACATGTTATCACTATAACATGATTTACAATATGAATTTTAACTAGGCATAAAATATTACTTAGTTATATTAATGTCATGCCATAAAAAATGTACATATCATACACTACATTATAGGGGATTTAGGGCATATCTCCATCAATAAGTATTTTCAAATAGAAATTAAGAGAGATGGATTTGTATGTTGGTCGACCAAAACCCAAATTATATCACTGTGAACTCATACTTATCAAATGTCTTGGGAAATACTATCTTTGGAACATATTCCTTTTTACCTTTAGTTAATGATATCTCAATCAACAATCAACCTTTTATAAGTATTTATCCTTACAAAGTTGATTGGAATAATCATTAATCTAAGTTAAATGATACATTTTCTTTATCATGATCTTATTAAGATTAAGGTAATAAATGTAGAGAATCATTTACCCATATTTCTTCTTAACAAAGATTACCGGTGCACCCCATAGTGATGCACTTGGTTGAATGAACCCTTCATATAGATTTTTTTATAGTGATTTATTTAACTATTTCAATTCTATCAGGGTCATTCTATAGGGAATCTAAGATATATGTATTATAAGAATTATAAGTTCAATTGATACTCCATCTCATGATCTTGGGGAAGACTCGACAACTGTTCTAGGAATACATCAATAAACATAACAAGATAAATACATATTTGTGATGTAATATTTACGATGGATGAAAATTTTGTAGCAAATAATACCTTTAGACGACTTCTTATAGTGACTGGAAAGAAATTCATCACTAACATTAATAATATAAATGATATATTATTATATATATAAAAACAATTATTAATTGTTTTAGTGTTCTTTCATGTTCTATGGTTCACTGATGTTATTTGAAATAGATAAGATAATCCATCACAATTACTTAATATTTAATGTATATGCGACGGGTGTCGTCTGTCACAAATAATTTTTTGAAATACAGTATAACTTAATATGGTGGTGATTATTTGTAATGGATAGAACATCCTTCACAAATAGTTTTTGAAAAAAATGGGATTGGTCAAAAATGGTGGAGATATTTGCAACAAATATCCTATCTGTAGCAAATATTTATCACAAAAAATAAATTCCATTGAAAATAAGTGTGTTTATATATACACATTAATTATGTTTTAATAATAGAAATTGAATTCCCTCTATCATTATTGTTTGTTATAAAAAAATATCACTATATTAGAGCCACATGCAACTTCCCTAAACTATGTTGTAAACTCCAATTACACTCTTTTTTAGAAGATCAAGATTGTGGAACCCAAGTTCAGGATCTATTTTTTAATCATTTTTCCTCATTCATGATGTATTTTGTAACATCCTGACCCAAACCATCTAGTCTGAGTTGGAGTTCCACAAGACCTCATGCACGCCTCCCCATAAAGTCTTCCGACTAATAGTGATGGTTTGAGTCTGATAGTGAGGAGACTATACCCTCAATATGATGTCATAGGATCAATAATAAACAATAAATAACATGATAAATCATCAGAGTAAACATGTGGAATAATTGAATAAATAGAACACATGGTAAGTAAATAAAAGTAGCTCCCAAAAGCGGCAAGCCTCTCCAGATTAAATAATGTAGATAAACAAATAAATGATAAAATGAAGTTCCCACCAGTGTCCATCCTATCCCACCACTAGCTTCACACTCCTCAGCTTAGCATTCCTCTATAGGTCCCTTTCCCTTCACTGGATCCCTCATGAAATCTACAAGCACACAAAAATTCCAATGTAGGGTGTGAGTATAAGAATTAGTAGGACACCATCAATGAATCCTTAATTTGATGTACTCAAGTATAAAAGTGTATGTTATTATAATAATAAATATGTAACAATCATAGAAACACACAACCCAAAACCAAGCAGTTGTTCACTAACCAAGCCTCTACAAACCCCCAGATATATCTACTTCGGCTCTATGTCGGAAGGATAATCAAGGTCTCATAAGAATCAAGGACTATCCACGAGGCTCGTGAATCATGCTACTCGGCATCATGTGATCATGTAACTTGGTATTCTCTAGGAATCATGGAAGTCATGTTCTTATCATTCTATAGGCGTCGAGAGCTACTCGGTATACTCTAGGAATCGAGAACATACCACTTGGAATATGCTAGGCATTTAGCGCATCACATGGAATCCATGAGGCATTTTCGTATCCCTACCCTGTGAATAGGTCCCTCATCAGCATCGTTGCAAGTTATGTGCACTCCCCACCTAAGGGATAGAACTGTCACGATGATCTACCTACCTTGGGGTTCCAATAATAATACCACAAAATCACACATATCATGGTATAAGACACAATAAACCATATCTCACAATACAAAAAATTGGGGAATAGTGGCGGTTTAAACCGCTGCCAAATGTTTCCATGATGGTTTTTAAAAAATGACCACTAAAGTTTTCATTGGAATCCAACTCGCTTAGGTTTCTACCATTTAGAAATGGTTTTTGGGAAGTGTTGAAAAATATATTCTTAGCGGTGGTTTAAACCACCACTGAAATTTTTTTGACCATATATAGCGGCAGTTTAAACTGTTACTATATAGTGATGTTAAAAAAAATTAAAACTACAAAAATTGCATCCCCAAAAAATAAAGAACAAGACCAATATCAAATTATAACCATAAAAATAATGATAAAATCAGAGTATGTTGTATCCACACATTGTACTTACATCCATATCAAAATAAATAATTTCATATATAAGTAGAAATAAAACAAGTCATACTATAATCTATACATATTTAACTTGAAAAAAGTATATATCAAGAGACATGTGTAAAGTGTAGATAAATAAGAGAAAACAAATAGAAGGATAAATTTATTTTAAATATTTAGAGTTTGATTTAAATGAAAACCATTTTGAAAACAAAATGAAGATAAAACTAAGCCATAAAAAGAAAAAAAGCACCAAAAAGTAACTAAAGTCTTAAATAAAAAAAATGGCATAAGTAAAGAAATAATGTTAAAAGATACAAGTAACGTAATGATTTTTTTATGAGAAAGAAGAAATATCATTGATAAATGAACATAAATTATCAAAGAATATATTCAATATAATGAAAATCAGGGGAAATTAATATAACAATAGAAATAAATTAACTAAATAAGTAATCAACACTCAATAATAAGGAATACATGTAAAATTTTATATATCATGGGAAATATCATAGGTTCTAGTGAGAAAATACTAGACATACTCATTTGTAAGTATCTTATATATTATTAATGAATTTCCTAACAAATAGACTCTTGACTTTCTCAAACCTAGCCTCATTGGGTAGCACTCCCTGTAGCCTAAGCTTGTCATTCATAGTAGGATACTAATTAGAGTCTCATCATGATTAGAATAACAATTGTTTTTTGATCTCCTACATAGATACCCAGGGTTCCTATGAAACTATCTAATGGAAGTGAGGAAACATATCATAAGTCATATTATAATACCCATAAAACACATTAAATCATATTCCCAAACCCACTTTAAATCACCCTTTGATAAGAATAACCTTTAAATTTTACATAATAATCAAATAGTAATCAATTTCATTTCACAATATGCACAACTCATATAAGAATAATACAATGGGGGTCAAACAATGAGTGTAACTTATAATTTTAAATCCTTTGATTAAAGGTGTTGAACAATACTTTAGCTTTAACCAACATTTTTAAAATTTAGTAACCTTTATTAGAAAATAATTTTGAAATCAAACACTCTTTATTAATATTATGTAAAAAAATAAAATCTTTAACATTGATATAACATGTCCAATATATCTTATACAAGAACAAAATATCATAAAAATATACCAAATGACATAAAAAATCAATGTTTTGGTAACACAAGAACATAATAAAGAAATACATTGGTGTTTGATAACAATAAAATTCCAACCAAAAATACATTAAATCATTGAAAAACCCTTAAATCCAAAAAATATATTATTTATAATCATTTATAAATCAAATATAAAATTATAACATCACTTTGATTAAAAATTCTTAAAAAAAGTGCATCGTAGACATTTTATCAAACATATAGATTGTACACAAAATTATTCTACATGTGTAAAATATAGAAACCAAAAGAAAAACCATTTATGTAAAAATTAAAAAACATCAGTACAATGTAAACTTATTTAACATCATCAATATTGGAATATATAAATTGATATAGAATAAAATATGATTTTTAGAAAACTAAAGCATCCATGGAATTTCAAATAAACAGAGTTGTATAAAAACACCAACCAAAAACCACAACACGATTCCTCGATCACCATGTCATTATGCTAGTCAGACATGATTTTAGTTACAAATCACTATCACCAAATCCAAAGTCAAAACTCATCATTACCCTAATAGCTAAGATCAACACCGTCACTATATCCATCTCCACTCCCTGCTACCAGCACATGTATGGAAATTTACTTAAAAATTAAATAGTGTTGTATATTTAAATTTAAAGTTAAAACTAATAAAACTTTGTTTACTAAATGATTATGAAGTTGTGTGATTTACCTACTCACTTAAACCATCAATAAAAACAATATAACTAGGGGCAC
This sequence comes from Viscum album, assembly GCA_963277665.1. Classification (NCBI taxonomy): domain Eukaryota; kingdom Viridiplantae; phylum Streptophyta; class Magnoliopsida; order Santalales; family Viscaceae; genus Viscum; species Viscum album. The sequence goes on along the minus strand of OY728157.1, from coordinate 1,400,942,331 downwards.
ATCTAATTGTCTTCTAATATAAATCAATTAATGCTCTCTGCAGAGCAGCGACCTTCGCATCTTGCAACTGTATATAATCCCCACATTGCTGGATTGTGCTCACCTATTCTTGAATTGTGATTTAGATTTCCATAAAATACCATTGATCCTCTCAGTGTAGAAAGTAACTACAGCCAGGAGTATATATAGTTTCAATCCCCAGTGACCTACCAAAGACATCAGATGGTATTGGTCACAAACTCATCCCGCGCACACAACCAGGATTCTCCTTCATGAGGACTTGACCAACTGAATCATCCTAGGATACCGAGAAGGATTATACGGGATTAACATCCCGTAGTTGTTTTATATTTACCTGTAAATCAAATATAATTCATATATATTAATAAAGTGAAAAATAAAAATAATTTATTACAATGAAAAAGGAATTCATACCCCAAATTATTGGGTAGGATCATTCACATAACTCCCATCAGATTTTGTATGAACATCCTAACAAAGTTCCATTTGGGAGACATGGTTCACTAAATTATTTTAATACATTAAACAAAGATAAAAACACTATTTAATATATGAAATAGATAATGTTACCATATATATATTTAATCAAATGAAAATATTACCATAGTCAATATGTTACTTGAAAAACTATTTGAATAAGCAGTGTGGGGGATGATTTGTTTAGCTCGACTTGATACATTTTTTCTTGAAACATAATGAAATAAATGACATGTAATTTAATAGTAATTTATTCAATTCCATATCCTTATATAAAAAATGGTATTAGTATAATAATATATTTTTCAATACCATGTGTTATGATTACTATCAACAAAAACCTTCCACTTCTCTCTAGGTACCCCTTCTGGTACCTTATCATACTTCTGTTGAGTGGTCAATGATGTATCATTGAATTCATTTCATAATTTTCATTTAAAATATTTCCATTTCTTATCAATATTTTTTAACATCCACTTTCATGCGATAAGATCAACAATGGTAAAGTGGAATAACATATGTACAAAGTGATTAATTTTTAAAATATTATAATTTAATTAACTAATGGAATTAAATTACACCATAATGTATTAAAATTACCTTTATATGGGAATAAAATACTTCATTATTAAAAGATTGAGGCATATGCCTCCAATCAGAACATGTAATCGGAAGGGTAACCAGATCAGTCACCAAATGGCCTAGAATCTAGCTAAATAATCCCACAACATCATCTGTGGGGACCCCATAACAACTAAATGGGACAACTATCTTCAATCCATTCAGACTGCATATATCTAAACTGTTAATATTTGTATCCTTAGTAATATTATTTCCATATTTTATGAAAAAAAAATTATTAGTATAAAAAAGTGAAATAACTTTATCCACATTAAAATTTGTATCTATAACTATCATCCTCCAATATCCTCACGATGAAATAGAAGTAACCACCTCTTCCCTCGTTATGGAGTCACTGCGTGCTGAACCTATTGAATCTAGAGGCAATGTGACAGATGCTAATGGGATGGAGAAGGAGGTTATTCCAAACGCTGGTAGGAGGGAGATAGATGGTGTGACAAACACTGACTGGGGGGAAAAGTAGGCTATCTTGGATTCTATAGGTAGAGAGCCTGATTGATTATCAGGTGTTTTTGTGGTCAAGTGAACCTCATATGGGATTTGACTGGGATTATTGAAATGTTTCTTCCTTGGAATTCCTTCCATTTAAACAAATAAAAATAACTTCAGAACTTATATTTCAAAAAATTCATATAGAAAAATAAATTTAGAATTGATAACATATGAACAGTACAGACAAACCAAATATACATAGGTATGATAATGAATGACTGCACATACAAACAAATATAACATTTACTTTTTCAAAATTAAACAAATCATGAATAAAAATCAATTTAAATATGATAATATTAATATGTTTCATTATTTTTACCTTATATATAGATGTATAAGATATTTGTAGTGGCCTTAAGTAAACCATTCCAAGAAATTGTTTTTAATTCTAAACAATTATGTGACCTGTATCATTTTTAATTCCAGAAAATTATTTAATTTTATAATAATATTATTATATTTTATTCAGTGACCTAAAAAATTGTTTAAAATTATATATATTTAATAATTTTATGGGATACACCTTAGTTTTGAGAGGCACATTCCTCACACCGTACCTCACACTATATCCCCAAGTGGCCTTTGAGCCTTATTGTGTCACATGCCTTTGACAACAATAATACATATAGTCATATAGAACATGTGAAAATCATTTGAAAATAAATCACACCTCACCTCTTACACCCTTGCAAGAAATAGACCCAATTAGATCTATACTTAAGAAACACAAAAATATGCAATAATAAAAATTATCCCCTCATGGGATCACAAGACTCATTGGGAATAAATATAGTCACACGAGGCTAAAGTGGGTCTCACACATTTATAAAAACTATTTTTTTAAAGTGTCAATCAGGATTTCATAAAGATCTCGAGAATCCATGTTATTTTCACACCATTTGAAAGCTATATTTAAAATTTTATTTGAAAATAATTTATAAAGATGAACTTTGAAAACCAATTTAGAAATCCAACTATTTCCATAAAATCACTTTTTAATGCAAGACACCCCTCTTTAAAATAAGTAAAATAGTGTCAAGCACCCATTTTTCAAGTCTAAAATTTCCCCTTTTTAAATTTTTTTAATCCACCAAGAGACTTATGGTCTCAAAACCATTTAAAAAATTAAAGTTCAACTATCTTCAATTTCTAAAACATTCCTCTAAAACAACACATGCACATTTTAAAGACAAAACTAGTGTCAAACACCCCTTTAAATAGTCAATTTCCATTATAAAAGACACTGGGGATTTTAAAAACCAATTTTCATGTGACCTAGTTCTATTCCAAGCCGTTAAACCATTTTAAATAATTTAAAGACCAAAATGGTTTTATTGTATTAAAAAAATCCATGAGGAACCATTTTCAAGAGGGACACTCGACTATTTTCACAAGATCTTAGCATGCAACACATCCATGCTAAGCATTTAATCCATTTTTAAATCATCTATATCCTACAATGGTATTATAAAATTATTTTAAAATCATAATAAAACATTTAAAATCATCCAAAAAATATAAACCATGCATTATAATTTAATTCCATATAAATTACTATCTTATGTCATGAGGAACCCTCTAAAAACTAATTCCAATGATAAAGAATGTATAATCAATCCAATAAACAACCTCATATACCTAGATAACCCAAATCCACATCATTATAGATTCCTCAAATATTAATCAAAACCCAAACATCGGTTGGGATTCGTAGGAGTGAGAAAAATTGAGAGGGGGGGCAAAGGAATAAGGAAGGAGAAGAAAAAGGAAGAATGGAGGGATTACCACTCAAAACTACTTGAAATATAAGGGAGAAGTGGGGTCAGGGGAGAAATGGGAAAAGGGGTGGGGGCAGTGATGGATTAAGGGAGAGGGTTGGGGGATCAGGCTCGGGCTCAAGGGTATCAGAGAAAAAGGGTGACTAACAACGATGGATCTAGGGATAAGGGGGGACCGATAGTGAGGGTGAGGGGTCGGGCTTTGGGGGTCAGGGGAGAAGTGGGTGGGTGGGGAGAAGGGGGAGAAGTTTTTTTAATAAATAAAAAAATCAGGGTTTTTTTTTTCAGAATCTCCCACTAAAAACCCACCGTTAATTGTGTAATTTGGTTTAGTGACATTATCACAAGTAAGGTATAACAACAATATATGTGATCAATATAAAACATTAATAACAAGATACAAAGTATACGCACACACATGTGATCATAATATAGTGTGGACATCGATTTCTAGGCAAGGATAAACCACCCTATATGGTTCAATAGATGGAGTGGAAACCTTAATAGTCAAGGAAACTTCTTCATAACCATATTATCATAAACTTAAACACACCAAATCTAAATGTCTATCAAGGGTTCCTAGAACCAAAAAAAATTATTTTATTTCAAAAATAAATAAAATATCACATGAAATGATAATTTCTCTCCCCTAGATAATTTCTTAATGATCATTATCAGAAAATGCATGCACTCACAATATTCTCCATAAGAATAATTATCTTATGATAATTTCTCATAAATTAACCTTTTATAATTATCTCTTTATAATTTATCCTAAATTATACTTTTATAATTATCTCTTATAATTTATCATAAATTATCCTTTACAATTATCTTTTGATAGTTTATTATAAATTATCCTTTATAATTATCTTTTGATAATTTATCCTAAATTATCCTTTTATAATAATCTTTTGATAATTTCTTATAAATTATCCTTTTATAATTATCATTTGATAATTTATCCTAAATTTTATTTTATAATTATCTTTTGAAATTTTATTCTAAATTATTCTTTATAATTATAATTTGATAATTTATCCTAAATTATCCTTTTATAATTATATTTTGATAATTTATTATAAATTATTATTTATAATTATCTTTTGATAATATTGAAACTATCATTTGATAATTATAATAATTATCCTTTGATAATATCATGGTTATAATTTGATAATTTTAATAATTATTCTTTGATAATTCAAAGTAATTATCATCTAGAAATTCTATAAATTATCCCTTGATAATACCATATGATTATCTTTTGATAATACACATATTTATCCTATGATAGTTTGGATAGTCTTTATCATGTGATTACCTTATAATTATCCTTTAATAATTTGTATAATATTATATTCGATAATCTCATCAAATTATCCTTTGATAAATCATTGTAATTATCACTTGATAGTTCTTTATTATCATCCTTTGATAATTCCTTGTAATTATCTTTCAATAATTTTAATAATTCATCCTTTGATAATTTAATTTAAAATTATTATTTGATAATCTGGTGGAATTATCATTGATAATTTTATGAAATTATCATTTGATAATTTTTATACTTATCTCCCAAAAATTTCACAAAACCAAACTTTGATAATTTAGGTTTTTTTCATTTAATAAAATTCAACCATTTTTCTTATTTTTTTTATCCTTCTAAAAATTTGGAAGCATTGATAATAATGGTAGAAAATAATAATAAAACAAAAATTACAAACTTGGTAAGGAGTTGAATAGGGGAGTCTGAGGGAGGTGGGTATCCATGCCAAAGAGTCAAAACTGAATTGAAGGAAACATCCAAATCACACTCACAAAAGTCTAAGGTCATCTGGACTCGAAGAGATCAACCATAAACAATTGCTAAATGGTTGGTTTATTTTAAATCCCAAAGAACCGTGTGTTTATGAACCCATTAATTAATACCCTATTTAAATTTGATATTCAACCTATAATTGAATTTAGAGACCTTATTATCACCTAATTAACATGCTTCCATCTTTATTAGGTCAAAACATGTAAATCCGAAGGTTTTAATTTTTTTGAGCGTAAAAATGGGATCTTGCACATGTTTAAGGTAGATTATTAATAGTAAAATTATTTTTAATAATTATTTTAATAATTGAATTATTGAATAATTTAATATAACGAGTGGAATGACCAAACACCCAACATACATAAAATTTATGTCTTTCCTCATGTAAACCCTGCATCCCAAACCAAATGGTGCTCTCATATTTGTCATAAGATGCACCATTTGTGAGATATTAATTTTTTTTAATATATATAATAAAAATATTAAATAAGTTATCATCACATGAGATCTTACCAAACGCTCAATGTGTATAAAATTTCTGCCCCACCTAGGGTAAACCTCGTGTCCCATACCTAACTACAAGACCCAAAATTTATAATGAGGTATGTTTTTACTTTATTTTTTGTTAAACTCCCTTTTTTGGTTAAGTAAATGTTTCCCTATAATATGAGTATGCTCGGGGGTGTCATGGTGGTTTGGGGGCATGATAAAGAATGAAAATAGGCTTTATGGGTAGAGCACATGGTTGGAACACGATTAGTTGTAACTATGTGCCTTAACTAGGTAGCCTATAGGGGGAGGGTGCACAATTGAAAAACCATGCAAGGGGGAGCCTTCAAGCCGTGTGAACTTGGATATAGCCATTTTCACGGCCACCACATGGTTTTTCAAACTATGCAGGCCCCCTGGAGACCGTACGACCTAAGCCCCCTTTGGATAGTGGGTGGCGCATGGTTAGCACACAGTTTTTCCAACCGTGTGGCTAAACTGTTCGCCCCATTAATAAAGGGGGATTATTTTATTCCCCCTTAGGATTTATGAAACCTTTCCTGATTTTCCTCCCATTTCACCCTAAAATAGAAAGGGTTATGGGAAATTATTTCCCAAACTTCTAAGGGATGATTCTCCTTTAATTCTAAGTTGTTTGGAGTATGGTTGGGTGAGAATAAAAGATCGATGTGAGTCTAATACTCATCTTTCATTTATTCTTTGAGAAAGGGCTTGTATAGTTTTCTTTCTCCATCTGAAGTGTTATAAACATGTTTTTACAGCATCGTCTAAGTTGGATCTTTGAAGGTTGTTTGGGTTCGAATCAAAGGCTAATATTAAATGAGTGTTCATATATGAACTTGAGGTAGGTGGTCTATAAGTTTTATCCCATAGTCTTGATTAATTTATTTTTGTGTATGTGTTTTTTCTTGGGTGTAGTTATGTTTTTCCATTTGGTTTCCTTAGTATGTAATGGTAAGTTGGTTAATTGAATGATTAATTTAACCCCTCATGATCCTCATGGGATCCTTTGAGATAAAATAGATTGGGTTAAAGGCCTCTTATGGGGTGTTCCACCTCCTTGAACATGGAATTGGGTTGTTAAATGGGAAATTGAATGGTTATGAGATAAAACCTATTATAATTGTGTTTATCATGTAAATATGTGTTCATGAGATAAAACCAATTATGATTGTGTTTAATTAATTAATATGACATAAGGGGGTGTTTGTTCAAACTTAAATGTGTTAAATGGGTTATGGAATGTAAATGTTAAATGTGTTAAATGATTGAAGAAGCATGTGCACATGAATAAGTGGTATGTGTGGGGGATTGGACTGAACAGTTCAAACTAGACTGAGGCTCTAGGACCCAACCCTATATTGCATGGGGTATGGAGTTAGACTGAGGCTTTATGCCCCTAATGAATGAAAGTGGTATGATTTCTCATACTAAGGCTCCTGGGTAAGTTGATATATTTTGTTTGTGAGATGATTTTCCCTATGACGTAGGGAAACATGACTCCCTATATGCGTTGTTTAGTTGACCGACATAAGCCGAAGTGAATTTGATGAGTATGGGTAACACTTGGAACTAAGGGTAAAATTGGTTTATCCTAATGGTGTCAAATTATGGAACTTGTTAGACTAATGTTTAACCTTGTGTTTAATGTACTTCCACCTAAACTTTTGTTTAGAAATGGTATTTTGTAGATAGCGTTGGTGGTGGCCTATTGATTTCACTCACACCCTGCCCGGGCCACCTTTGGGTACCCGAGTATACTTTATGGTTGCAAGTTAGGACAAGGGAAAATGCCCTATAATAGAGGGATAATTTTGGACTCAGGGATGTGCATAGAAGAGGGAACCAGACTTTGTTTTTGTACCCATTCTGGGAATTCTTATCTTGTCTTTATTTTGGGTTTCTGTTATACTTGGAACTATAGACATGACCTAACATGATTATTATTGCATTTTGGGCATGTAATCAGTTTTGGGAAATGGATTGTGATTTATGTTTATTATTTATATTTTTACATTGTTCTGATTTTATCTGTTTTGGATTACTCTGATAAAGAGGTTGTTGGGACCAATTTGCTTGCAGAAGATTTTGGGAAGTAAGATGATTTTTGTGAGTGTGTTGTCTTTTGTTGCCCAAGATTTTTCAAAGAAAACAAATCAATTCACTTTAAAAAAAATGGAAAATCATACTAACCATTATATTCGAGAAATCATACTCACAATTCTTTAAAAGTTTCATTGGATTGAGGATAAGCTTGTTGGAAGAAAAATATCATAGGACTCAACTTGAGTCCGTGTTGAAAGACTCGATCGTAATGAGGAAGGATCAAATTCTGAATGAATATGATAAAAATATGATGATGATTTTCTATTTTTTAACTCAAAAAAATCATAAGTCATATGTAAAAACTATGATGAAATATTATTTAAATAAAGGGTAATAAAAAGAGTTTCCAATCGTATTCAGTCCTATCATATTCAGTACAATCATATTACGGTTGAGTCGGAAAGAAATATGTTGCTGGAAGAATGAGAAGTTATAATAAATTCCATTATAATTTAGACAATGATGAATCTAATCTTAAATATAATCAAATTCATGAAATAATTCATGTTTATAAGAAGAAGTTATTGAAATAAGTTTTTTGCTAAAGGTTTTCAATATTAGATCATCAGAATGAGATCACAAGACATAATTTTGTTTGAAAGATGAGAAGGTTGATCATAATGAGAGAAATTAAAGGTGTTAGTTTTTATTCAAACCAAAATCCAAATGGTTTAAATCTTTTGAGAAAGAATTTTATGAGTTTCTTAATTATAAAAGAGAAATAAGTTAAGTGCTTAAAGTTAATTGGTATCATATTCAGAAAATAAAGAAGTTGTTGAAGTCAAATATGTTGATACTGATCCATTGGATTTGGTATGACATCGTAATCATCTGAGGAAGAATTTTTTTCATTGGGAGTTGTTGGGACCAATGAAAATGAAAAATAAGTAAATTATTTGGGGGCCAATACAAAAGAAAATTTAGAGATCAACAATGTATTCAACCATTTCCATCAAGATGAATTGTGGGTTTTCTTTCTTATAAGAGGTTTAAAAGAAAGAAAAACTTTGATTTGATTTAAAATATTTTAATTACATGTGATTCAAGAGATGTTGTATTAAAGAATCAATTTTCTTCATCAAAATGAAGAAATCAGAATGATAAGATTGGTTTTATAATTAGTAAAGAGAAATGTAATGGGATTTCTTCAATTCGGATTTGTTTTCAAGTGGGTTAAGAAAATCAGAGTGACCAAATACCATCATCATAATGAAGAAATTGTAATGGAAAATTGGAATTAGAATCAGACTAAACTTTTATAAGAATATTTATGTTTTCTATTTCATCATATATGAAAGTGGTATGGAGCATCATAAGGAAGAAATCATATTGGGAAATTGGAATGGAGAATCGGAATCAGACTGATGTTTTTTAGAGAACTCATAAACGAGTTGAAGTTGTTAGAAGATTCGAGAAGGTTCAAGAAGGTTCAAGAAGAGTTGAGAAGCATTGACGTAGTCACAAATGCACCCAATATTCAAGAAGAATTTATTTTTTTGGGAAAATTTGGTTGAGTGGGAAGAATTTTCATAATCTCACCCAAACCTCTTTTGGGTCAACTATAAATGGGAAAAGGTAATTTGTACTTTCTGACACTGATGTACTATTGAGAAGAAGAGATAAAAGATCTAAATTTCTGGGGAGAAGAAGTTTCCAGATTGAGTTTTGTTGAAAAATTTTGATGTATAGAAGAATAATGGATAAGAGATAAGATCATATTCAGGGTATCCAGAATCAAACTGAGCAATCAGATTGGGTTTTCTAAACTAAGATATAAGTGCTTCAGAATTGTCTCAAATGTATTCTAACAAAACAATATTATCGTATTGATCAATCGGACTTGGGAATCAGACTGAGAAATCAGATTGAGTGTCATTATGAATTCCCTGAAGTTCTTACCATCTTCTGGATAATAAATTGAAGAATTGATTTAAAAGATCGTATTTTTTAAATTTGATGAAGAAGCACTGTAACATGTTTGTTACAGAAATTATCTTACATAATTTCTTTCTACTTGAAGCACATGCACTGTTGTATTGATCATAGCTCTTCACAAGTGTAAGGTAATATCCTACTCATTGTATTACATATAAAAGGATTGTTTTTTAGTGTATTTTGTGGTATTAGATCATTTCCAAACCATACCAAGGACGTAGCTACTCTTGTTCAGTACTGAACCATGTAAATTATTGTGTTCCTATAGATGTGTGTTTGAATTATTTTCATTGGGGAAAAAATATTTAACATTAGGTGAAGGTTGTTTCACAAGTAAGAAAACATAAAAGAAAAATAGATAACTGATTCACCCCCTTCCCCTCTAAGTGATACAATAATCTTGACTGGGAAATTACAAATGGTATCATAGTCAAAGGTTCCCTTAATTTATTCTTTTCTAAAGTTTTGAATAGAATTTGATGAATAATTTGAATTGTGTAAACAATAAAGGTATTATGTTATTTGATAGTAAGAACTATTATATTTAGAAAGATATAATGTTTCCTTATCTTATGTCTATTGGGTGTGATGTTCATGAAGCTACAACATATGGTTTTCCTCCTATTGATGAGAAATTTCCTCTTACATCTATTGACAAGAAGAATATTGAGAATGGTGGAAGGGCTAAGAATGATTTACTATCATCACTTTCTAAAAGTTAGTTTTTAAGAGTAAAAGGTGTTTTCACTACAAAAGGTATCCAGGATAACCTGGAAAACATTTATAAAGGTGGTACAAAAGTAAATAAGGCAAATTTACAAATTTTTAGGTTAAAGTATGAAGATATAAAGATGGGTGAATATGAATTTTTTGGTGACTTCTTTACCAGGGTGAATGAAAGTTTCATCACTATCAGATTTTTGGTGAAAATTTAGAAGATTTTATAGTTGTTGAAAAAGTCATGAGAATCCTTCACAATAAGTTTGATGAAAAATTTTCTTCATTAAAAGATATATATACAGAAACATTATATTCGGATGATTTCCATAGCACTCTCATTACATAGGAAATGAGAAGGGAGAAAGTTATTAAGGGAAAATCCAAATCTATAGGATGTCTTGTTTTGTTACCATTATAAAAAAAAGTTGTTAACAATTATCAGAATCTAGAGAAAATAAAGAAAAAGGGAAAGAAAAATCTCTTATTGTAGAAACTACTTTGAAAGCTATAAAAGGATAACAAACTTGGATCTTGGATAGTGAGTGTTCTTCTCATATTAAAGGAGATTTAAAATTGTTAAATAATGTGAAAGAATTCAAATAAGGAACAATGACATTTTTAAATGATGTATCTATGAGAATCAGAGGTGTTGGATCAGTCGACATTGGGAAAGAAAAGTTGAAGTCCAATAAATATTTGTATTTTTATGGGATAAAACACAACTTGATAAGCATTTTACAACTCTATGATGAAGGAAAAAAATTATTTTCAGAAAATATGGATTTTTTTTTTTGAAGAGTTAAGAAGATGGAATGATTTTTATAAGAGGCCAACATACAAAAGGAAACTTATTTATAGTTAGTGAGATACAAAAATCTTGTTACTTAGGTATGGTAGATGAGAATTAGTTGTAGAATAAAAGTCTAGGACGCATGTGTTAAATAAACGTGAGAAAGTTATCAAAGTGAGATAGTGTATGTGATATACCTAATATGCCAAGAAGAAGAGAATTGTGTTGCACTATTTTTCAGAAAAGAAATTCACTATTTTAGTGCATAAAAAAGTTGAGGTTTTTTCAAAACAACCCATGGAACTTATCCATTCTGATATATGTGGTCCAATGAGAAAACAATCAACTAATAGAGATAAATACTGCATCACTTTCATTGATGAATTTACTCACATTACTTGTGTCATGTATATGAAACATAAGTCAAATGCTTGGAAAATGTTTAAAAGTTATAGGAGTAAAGATGATAAGGAATGTGATTATTTAGTGAAGAATTTGAGAATTAATAATAGTGGTGAATAAAAAAATAAAGAATTTTAAAATTATCTTGAGAAGTATAGAATTAGGCATGATTTTAGTTCACCATACACTCCTCAACAAAATGATGTTGCTGAAAGGAAGAACAAAATTTTGGTTGAAATGGGGAGAACTATGTTACTTGAACAAGGTCTTTCTCATTACTATTGGAGGCAGGCCATGAGTACTATTGTGTATATCCAAAACTGATGTTTATACAGGACAATTTTAGATATGAATCTATATGAATTTTTTTATGGGAAAACATCATGTTTAAAACACTTAATAGTTTTTCGGAGTCCATGCATCATAAAGAAGAAAGGTGTAAACCTTGGAAAGTTTTAGTAGAGAGGTGAAGATGGAATTTGTCTTATATATGATTTGTAAGGAAGAAGATATAGATGTTTTAAAAAATAAATAGGAATAATTTTTGAATCTGTTGATGTGAAAGTTATTGAAAAGGATGAGGAAGATAAACAGACTTGGGATAATAATGGAGTTTAGAAGGATAACAAAATGTTTGTTAAAAATTCTGATGGGGATACCAATAGTGGTAATCCTGCTCAAGAAGAAGAATCAGACTCATCTAAGTGATGATAAGGAAACTCAAAAATCTCATCCTAGGTTTAGGAAGAAATTGGAGGATTAGAACATTATTGGTGATCAACATCAGAAGGTTAAACCAAGAATAATATCAAAAGTTTTTACACATGCTTCTTTATATTCAAAAGTAAAGCTGAATGATGTGAATGAAGCCTTTGAGAATATGGAATGGGTTTAGGCAATGAATGAAGAGCTGGATCAGATTTAAAATAATTATACATGGGAACTCATACCTAATCTAGATAATAAAAAAATTATTGGTACAAAGTGTATTTTCCAGAACAAGATTCATAAAGAATATGAAGTGGTAAATATTAGTGTGCAAAGTTTACTCACAAATTTAAGGTGTTGATTTTGATGAAACCTTTGATATGTTGGAATGGTTAGAAACAATCATAATATTTACTATTATTATTTCACAATGAAGTTATAATTTTTTTCAAATGGATGTGAAGTTCACATTTCTTAATGTGGATCTTGATGAGGAAGTTTATACTGAAAAACCATGTTTCTTTGTTGTTGGGAAAGATGAAAGTTATGTGTGTAACTGAAGAAATCCTTATATGGGCTAAAACAAGCTTTGAGAGCATGGTATTCTAAATTGTATACTTGCTGGAGGAATATGAATTTTAATAAAGGGATAGTTGATAACAATATTTATATCAATTAAATTCATGAGTTTTCCCTCATCATAATTGTTTATGTTAATGACATTATCCTTACTGGGAATGATGAAAGATCTTGTGAAATATTTGATGAAGAGATGAAAGAGTTGTTTGAGATGTCCATACTGGGAGAAATAAAATATTTTCTTAGGTTACAAATATTAAAAAAGAAAAAACACATTTTTCTTTCTCAATAAAAGTATTATAAAGAACATCTTAATAAGTTTTCTATGGAAAACTTGAAACCATTTTCGAAACCAATTTCTATTGGAACCAAGTTGATCAGAAAGAGTTTCTGAAGATGATTGGAAGTTTTTCTTATTTGATTGCCTCAAGACCTAACATCTTTTATGATATTACCTTATGTGAAATATTTCAAAGTTATCCTAAATAATCTCATTTACTTGAAAAATAATTCTCAGATATATCAAATACACAAAAAAATTTGGAATCAAGTAACACCGCTCAGATTGTATTGACTTATTTGGGTATTCAGATATTGATTGGGAAGGAAATGTTGATGATAGAAGATTCACATCTGGTGGAGTATTCTTTATGTGAAATATTTGTGTTAGTTGTCATATAAAGAAATAACATTTATAAAATCTTATCATGGATAAATATGAGTATGTTTCTTCCACTCAATTATCTACTCAACTTATGTGGATGAAGAATTAGTTAGAATACTTACTTATTAAAGTAAAGTTACCCTTGCTCCTAGGTTGTGATAATCAAAGTGAAATCAACCTTAACAGGAATCCAATACAACATTCTCATTCAAAACATATCGATGTAAAATATCATTTCATCAAAGATCACATGGATAAGAATTAATTGAATCTGGAGTATGTTCCTATATCGGAACAAGTTTTTGACATTTTCATAAAACCTTTACTGAAGGTATACTTTCATAAATTGAGGTTTAACATGGGAATCCAAACTCTTTATAATCAAGGTTCAGGTATGTGTTTTTTTTCTCTCTCTCATATTTTCTTTGGATAGTGTTGTCAAGGGGGATAATTGTTTCATAAATATATCCATTGAATATGTGCTAAAACTTTGAAGGAATCATGTATAAAGGGGAAGTTGTGGGAAAGCTATGATCGCAGCATGTAAGTGTGTGAACTTTTCTAACTATATTTTGGAGTGGTTGTAGGAAAATTTTGTTATAGTAAAGTGGAATAAGAAAAGAATAATTTAAAAAAATATATGAAGAAAAGATCAAGAGGTTTTCGTGATCACTACTTTTGGACAACATGTGTTTTCTGTCAATAATTCTTGTTTCCTATAATGAGTTACATCACGTAATCTTAGAATTATTGATAAGTAATACATAGCTTGAGCTTATGAGGTTCAATTATTTATAAATCTTGGTTTATAACAAAATATAAAGGGGGATATTGTTGGGACCAAGTTGGTTGGAGAAGGTTTTTGGAATTAAGAAGAAGTTTGCAAGTGTGTTGTCTTTTGTTGTCCGATATTTGTAAAAGAAAATAAATCAATTAAATATGTAAAAAATGGAAAATCTTACTAAGCATCATATTCAGGAAATTGGACTCACAATACTTAAAAAGGTCTATTAGATTGAGGAAAATCTTGTTGGAAGAAAAGGATCATTAGACTCACCTTGAGTCTGGATTGAAATACTTGATCGTAATGAGGAAGTATCATAGTATAAATGAGTATGATAAAAAATATGAAGATTATTTTCTATTTTTTAAAATCAAAAAAATCATAAGTATTATATAAAACATGTGATTCAATGTTTTTGAAAGGAAGGGTAAGAAAAGGCATTTCCAATCGTATTCAGGCCTATCATATTCAAGACAATAGTATTCACACTGAGTAGGAAAGAAAGATTTTTTTGGAAGAATGGGAAGTTACAATACATTCCATTATAAGTCAGACAATATTGAAGATGATATTAAATGTAATCAAAGTCATGAAGAAAGTCTTGTTTAGAATCATAAGTTAGTGATATAATTTTTTTGTTGAAGGTTTCCAGTCTCAAATCATCATAATGAGATCACCGGACACATTTTTGTTTAAAGGCTGAGAAGGTTTATCATAATGAGAGAAACCAAAGGTGATGAATTTCAGTTAGATAAAAATCCAAATGATTTAAATATTTTAGGAAATATGTTGATGAGTTTCATAATAAAAAAATAAAATGAATTTATATGCTGAAAGTTCAATGGTATCATATTCAAAAAAGAAAGAAGTTTCTAAAGTTGAGGATGATGGTATTGGTCCATTAGATTTGGTATGCCATATTAATCATCAGAGGAATAATTTTTTTTTCATTAGGAGTTATTAGGACTAATGAAAAGGAAAAAGAAGTAAATTAGTTGGAGACCAATACAAAAATAAAGTCAGAGATCAAAAATGTAGTCAACCATTTCCATCAAGATGAATTTTTTGTTGTCTTTCTTACTTGTGGGTCAAGAGAAAGAAGAACTCTAATTTGATTTCAAGTATTTTATTTACTCATGGGTCAAGAGCCATCATATTTAATAATCTATTATCTTCATCAAAATGAAGAAATCAGAATGAGCAGATTGGTTTTTTAATTGGTATAGAGCAACGTAATGGGATGTCTTCAATTTTTATTTGTTTGCAAGTGGGTCAAGAAAATCAGAGTGACCAAATACCCTCATTTTAATGAAGAAATCATAATGGAAAATTAGAATCATAATCAGAATCAGACTAAATTTTTCTAATAATATTTAATCTTTCTATTTATTTATATATGAAAGTGGTACAAAGCATTGTAATAAAGAAATTGTATTGGGAAATCAGAATGGAGAATCAGAATCAAAATGATGTTTGTTAAAGAATCCAAAAGCAAGATGAAGTTTTTAAAACACTTCAGAAGGTTCG
This sequence comes from Viscum album, assembly GCA_963277665.1. Classification (NCBI taxonomy): domain Eukaryota; kingdom Viridiplantae; phylum Streptophyta; class Magnoliopsida; order Santalales; family Viscaceae; genus Viscum; species Viscum album. The sequence goes on along the minus strand of OY728157.1, from coordinate 1,400,926,371 downwards.
AGAATAGTTGATAAGTGTTGAGTAATCCAAAAATTCACTTAAAATTTAAGAATAAATTATGTTTTTGGAGAAAATTTGGTTAAGCAGGAAACATTTTCAGAATCCTACCCAACCCTCTTTTGGGTTAACTATAAAAGGGAGAAAGTACTTTGTACTTTTTGATGCTAATGTACTATTGAGAAGAAGAGAGAAAAATCTGAATTTATAGGTATAATAAGTTTCCAGATTGAGTTTTTTTGAAGAAGTTTTTCAGAAAAAATAATGAAGGAGAAGAGACAATATCTTATTCAGGGTGTCTGGAATCAGACCGAGCAATCGAATTGGGTTTTCTGGATTGAGATATAAGTGGTTAAAAATTATCTCAACCATATTAAAATATCGAAATATTATCATATTGAGAAATTAGACTTGGGAATCAGACTTGGAAATCAGACTGAGTGTCATTACAAAGTTTAGGAAGTTCTTATAAGCTTCTAGGTAAGAAATTGAAGAATTTATTTAAAAGACCATATCTGTGAAATTTGATCAAGATGCACTGTACCATGTTAATTAAAAAAATAATATTAAGTTATTTCCCACTACTTGAAACACATGAAATATTGTATTGATCATAGTGCTACATAAGTTTAAGGGAATATCCTACTCATTGTATTCTACACAAAAGGATTGTTTTCTACTGAATTGTGTGGTATTGGATCATTTCCAAAACATACCAAGGACGTAGCTACTCTTTTTGATTAGTAAACCTTATAATTTTTTATATTCCTATGTATGTGTGTTTGAATTGTTTTTAGTAGGGAAATAAATCTTTAACAGGAGGTGATGGTTTTTTCAAAAGTAAGGAAACATAAAAGAAAAATATATCACTGATTCACCCCCTCTCTCTCAGTGATACAAAAATATTATCTGGGAAATTACAAAGGGTATAGTCTCTCCATGTGTTTAATTGACCCTCACCACTTTTCAGTAGCCTCTAGCATATGAGGAGCTGCGCTTAAGGTCATGTAGAGGACCAGCTTGGGGCACCAGTTATAGTGGCTCCTAGTCTAGGGTGTTACAAAGTGGTATTAGATCCTTCTTTTATATGATTTATTTTATTTTGGGAAGGTAAATAAGGGATTAGGATGTTTCAGGTATTAGAAATGAGATTTTTCATGGGAGTAACTAACCCATGTATAGGGGGAAAATGAGTACCTAGGGTGGGATTATTGTTATTGATATTCATTGTAATAGTTGGATGTTATTTCACATTGGGTGATGCACTTTTTGTGTGATGTTACTATTTCTTGATATTTTACTGATGGCCCGACATGGTATGTGGTTTTATAAGCATGCATCATCCTAGAAACTTAGGGATATATGTGGAATCCATCATGTTAGTAACACATGGGAAAATGTATCGTGGTCAAGTATGGGAGTTGGAAATTTATTTTAATTATATTGTGAATTTAAGGAAAAAGTGTCTAATAAAGATGTTATAACTGTATAAATAATTTAAATACGTTGTTGAATGGTTAAAAATGGTTCCTAATGAGAAATTTGTTAACTGAAAAGGGTTAGTATGGTGTGTGATAAGAATTTGAAATGTGAAGGTTTGGTTTCCCTATGTTAACTGAGATCCATTTTAGGGATGTTACAGGGTAGTGTTAGATATGAGATTACATCCATTGGGATGGTGTAAGTAGATTAGGTTGTTTATGGCTAGTAGTGATCCCTCGTTTTTGTAAACTATAGAAATTTTTTTTATATGTTTTGAGACGTGTGTTTGTCATTATAGATAGATTCCACCACAATGACATCTACCGGTTGGGAAACATGAGGACATCACCGAGAATGCTACCCCAGTAATGGGGAAATATCCCCCATTAATTTTGGGTAACAGAGGGGAGGATAAGTTCCATGAAAACTTTACTTGTTTTGGGTAGATGATGGAACGAGACCCATGGTGGGAAATACCGAGTATGTTTAACCTAACTAGATAGTTTCAGTTGTAGCACCCTCTGATGTTTTCTAGAGAGGGTGGACATGAGACAACTGAGTTCTAAATAGAGTCCATCCAGAAGATTCTAGATCACTTAGAGACTCCTCCAAAGAAGAAGGTCAAGTTAGAATCTTATATATTGTGAGGACCGAAAAAGTATTAGTGAGACATTCTGGTTCAGAATGAGAAGGAAAATGATATGTTGTGGAAAGATTTGTAGAAATTTTTTTGGAACAATTATATCTGAAGACTCTGAGATAAGAAAGAGATACATAGTTTATAAGGTTAATCCAGGGGACTATGTCTGTGATGGATTATTCTGGTTGATTCATTGACATACAACACTGCGTTCCAGTGTTGGTAGTAGATGAGGTAGCTACTGTGAGATGTTTTCAGGATGGACTTAAATATGAGATCAAGTACCAATTAAATATCTCCCTTCTAAATAGTCTTTCTGAAGTGGTAGATCATACTCTTATTTCAGAAGGGAACCTCAAGGAGGCTTCTGGTGATGGACATGTGGTTTCAGTTGAGCAATATAGTGGTATAACTTCTGATAGTAGGAAGCACCATTTCAAGGGTTTTTGTCAGAGTAGTGGTAGCCAGAGCAAGCGAAGGACATGATTGATCTCTCAGTCTAGTGACCTGGTGTTTTGTTATCAGTACGATAGGTCAGTATACATGTGTGGTCAGTGTACCAGAACAACAGTTGAGTGTTGATCGTGCGGTAGGATGGGTCATGTAAAGAGGTTTTGTAGGAACCCTTGAAAAGTGGGTAGTGATGGAGGATCTTTGAAGTGTAGGAAAGGGGTATACTACCCCGTATCAGGCATGCAGTTGGAGTTCTACTAGTAATACCAGTCTTATCAGCAAGTGTGGTGCTTCAGGGAAAGAGCTTCTTTACCAGCAAGGAAGTGGAATATCAGGAGGTCATATTAGAGCCTAGGTTAGAGGGGTAAGTTAGATTCATGCAATTTATCCTGCACTAGGTGATGGAGAGGCTAGACCATTGACTGTTCGAGGTTCGATTCTTGTAGTTTCCATGATTTCTAGTGCTTTATTTGATACAATGGCCTCGTATTATTTTATATCTTCTTAGTGTTTGAATGTGTTGGGTCTAGTGGTGGAATATGTGTGTGGGTTTATGTTGATTGATATACCATTGGGAGTAAGAGAAGATAATATCTAATAGTGTAAGGAGTGTGACCTTGAGGTTGGTGGGTGTTCCTTACTTTGGGACTTTTTTATACTTGAGATGTCAGGTTTTGACTTGATATTTGACATGGATTGGTTGGTGTCATATCGATCCCATGTCGACTATTATCACCGAAGGGCAATGTTCACATCTTTTGATGGGAATACTTATGATCACTGTGGGGAATGGGATATCCAAGAAGGTCATGCAGGGACAGTTCGTCGGCATTTAAGTGAGATCACATCCCAAGTGGCATGTATTGTTCATGATGATGGGGGAGTAGAGTAGGTCATGTTTTTTCCTATGGTGGATCGGTTCTAGGATGTGTTTCTTGAGGACTTCTCAGGGATGCCTCCTGAGAGAGAGATTGAGTTCACGATTGAGCTAATTCCTGGAGCTGAGCTAGTTTACATTCTTCCATATAGAATGGCACCAGTAGAACTTGAAAACTTAAGACTTAATTGGAAGAATTGGATAATAAAGGGTTTATTCATACAAGTATTTCACCTTGGGGTTATTTAGTGTTGTTTTCTAAAAAGGTTGATGTGACGTTGCGATTGTGTGTTGATTACTAGAAATTGAATCAGATGATAGTTAAGAATCGATATCCTCTTCTGTGTATCGATGATCTTTTTGACCAACTAAAAGGTTATTCTGTTTACACTATGGGAAAACCGGGCAATTGTGAAGGGCCATTTGCGACGGGCCAGAATCTCATCACAAATAGTCCTTCGGAAAAAGTTTTTACGACTGGAGAACCAACCCGTCGCAAATAATAAGGTTTTTGCGACGGGTCGATGGTTCCCATCACAAAATCTTTGGCACGCGTTGCGTGTCAAAACGTGGGGAAGGGTATTTGCGACGGGCTATAGTAGCCCGTCGCAAATACCTGATGGCGTTTTTAGTATTTGCGACGAGATATCTATCTCGTCGCAAAAGGCTTTCTAACCAGAGGGTATTTGCGACGAGTCCCGTCACAAATGGAACTATTTGTGACGAGAGTCCCGTTGTGAATAATCATGTCGCAACTAATCTGACTTCCCATTTTTCTCTCATTCCACTCCATTCTCTACTCCTCTCTCTCTCTAGTGGAAAATTTTCTCACAAAAATTTTCATAGTTTAAAATTTTAATTTGGGACATTATTCGCAGCTTATATCCTTCGAAAGCTTCTGTTTTAAGGTATTTATCTATTTCTTTTATTTTTTACTTAATTTATTTTATTTTAGTTATAATTATTATTAATTGGCTGTAGTTAAATTAAATTAGAATTAGAGTTTTTTATTTATCATTGTTTATGTTTGTTATTACAAATAATTCTGTGTGATTAGTATGAATTAGTATTAATTAACAGTTATTATATTAATTGATAATAATTAGTATTCAATTGTAATAATTAGTATTAAATTGTAATAATTAGTAATAAATTATAATAATTATTAATAAATTCTAATAAATATTAATAAATAGTAATAATTAGTAATAAATTGTAATAATTAGTAATAATTAGTAATAAATTTTTAATAATTAGTAATAATTAGTAATAAATTTTAATAATTAGTAATAAATTCTAATAATTAGTAATAAATTCTTATATTTAGTAATAATTAGCAATAATTAGTAATAAATAGCAATAATTAGTAATAAATTGTAATAATTAGTAATAACTTCTAACAATTAGTAATAAATTGTAATAATTAGTAATAAATTGCAATAATTAGTAATAAATTGAAATAATTTGTAATAAATTTCAATAATTAGTAATAAATTCTAATAATTAGCAATAAATTGCAACAATTAGTAATAAATTGCAAAAATTAGCAATAAATTGCAATAATTAGCAATAAATTGCAACAATTAGCAATAAATTATAACAATTAGTAATAATTAGGAATAAATACTAATAATTAGAAATAAATTGTAATAATTAGCAATAAATTAGTAATAATTAGTAATAAATTATAATAATTAGTAATAAATTATAATAATTAGAAATAAATTATAATAATTAGTAATAAATTATAATAATTAGTAATAATTTTAATAATTAGTAATAAATTGTAATAATTAGTTATAAATTGTAATAATTAGTAATAATTAGTAATAATTAGTAATAATTAGTAATAATCAGTAATAAATTCTAATAATTAGCAATAAATTCTAATAATTAGTAATAAATTTTATTAATTAGTAATAAATTCTAATAATTAGTAATAATTAGTAATAAATTGTAATAAATTGTAATAAATTGTAATAATTAGTAATAAATAATAATAATTAGTAATAAATTGTAATAATTAGTAATAAATTGTAATATTTTGTAATAATTAGAAATAAATTGTAATAAATAGTAATAAATTGTAATAATTAGTAATAAATTGTAATAATTACTAATAAATTGTAATAATTAGTAATAAATTCTAATAATTGGTAATAAATTGTAATAATTAGTAATCAATTGTAATAATTAATAATAAATTGGAATAATTAGTAATAAATTGCAATAATTAGTAATAAATTGCAACAATTAGTAATAAATTGTAATAATTAGTAATAAATTGAAACAATTAGTAATAAATTGCAACAATTAGTAATAAATTGTAACAATTAGTAATAAATTGCAACAATTAGTAATAAATTGCAATAAATTTTAATAATTAGAAATAAATTTTAATAATTAGGGAGTAAGAGAAGATGCATCAATGGTAGCAGTAGTAGTATGAAGAGTTTCTATGGCAGTAGCAGCAGCAGGAGGAGATGCAGGAGGAGATTCAGGGGGATATGTGTCAATGGTGGCAACAATAGGAGGAGTTGTTGGAGTACATGTGACGTCTCACTCATGGTTTAGGGATGGAGTTCCCTCCACCATCTCCTCCAAATCCTCCAGACGACCCTCCCCCTTAGTGATCTATTTATTTTTTATAATAAAACATTTGAATGTAAATTTTGTTTGTAATATTAACTATTTACCTTTCTATATAGTGCATTTTTTATATTGATGTGAATATTACATTTTTTTTATCATTTACTTAATTTTTTATTATTTTATTACTTTATTTAATTTTTTTATTATTTTATCACTTTATTTAATTATTTTATTATTTTATTAATTATTATTTTTTATTATTTTCTTTTTATTATTTTTTGTGAATATTGAGCTTTTCATTATTTTATAATTTTTTATTATATAATTAATATTATTATTATTGTTTTATTAATATTAATAATAATAATATTATTATTTTATCAATATTATTATTATTATTATTATTATATAAATATTATTTTCTTATTATATATTTTATTTTATTTTAATAATATTAAAAATATTAGTTCATTAATATTAATATTTTTTTTTATTTTTTTTATTTTTTTTATTGTTTTTATTTTTTTAAACTTTTTGCGATGACCCACTACAAAAAAATGTTTCAAAACTTGGTAAGGATTTTTATGATGGGACTGTTTCAATAAGGTATTTTAAAAACACAAGAAAGATATTTGCGACAAATCAGTATACTGTCGCAAAAAAACAATATTTATGAAGACCTTTTCTGTAACGGGGAATTTGCAATGGGTCCCCGTCACAAAAGGTTATTTGGGATGGGATCCCATCACAAATTTTCCATTTTTCAGTAGTGTTACTCCAAAATTGATTGGAGTTCGGGGCATCATCATCTAAGGGTGAGACCTTTTGATATATCATGGATGACCTTCTGGAGCAGGTATGAGTTGTATGAGTTCGTTATGATGCCTTTCAGGTTAACAAATGTAACTACCATGTTTATAGTCTTAATGAACTGAATATTTCACTCGTACTTGGATCATTTTTGTTGTTGTTTTTATAGATTAAATACTGGTGTACTCCAAGACTCATAAAGATCATTCCAAACACCTTGACATCATCTCAAGTACACTAAGAGAGCATAGTCTATACATTAAAATATCTAAGTGTCAGTTTTGGATTGACAGTGTACATTTCTCAGGTCACATCATCTATGAGGAAGGTGTGTCAGTAGACCCAGAGAAATTGAAAGTATCGGTATCTTGGGAGTAACCTAAGAATGTTTTTGATATTAATATCTTTTTGGGTCTGGCGGGCTACTATTGAAGGTTCATCAAGTACTTTTCCCACTTGGAAACACCAATTTTGATATTAACCAATAAATTTGTCAATTTGGAGTGGTTTATATCATGTGAGGATGATTTCTAAGAGTTGAAGAGGCTTTTTACTACTACACTGATTTTGATCCCACTCGAGCTGGGTAAAAAGTATGCCTTATTTTGTGATGCATCTGGTATTAGACATGGGGCAGTGTTGATGCAAGGAGATTGAGTCATGGTATATGGGTCTCAATAGTTGGGGTCTCATGAATGAAATTACCCTACACACAATCTCAAGTTATCCATGGTGGTTTATGCCTTGAAATATTTGCATAATTATCTTTTGGGTGAAAAGATTTTTTTGTATACAAATCATAAAATCCTTAAGTGCATCTTCTCCCAAAGTGATTTAAATATTAATTAGTAGAGATGAGTTGATTACGTGCATTACTTATATTTTGAGTTATTTTACACACCTTGGAAGGGAAATAGTGTTATAGATGCTTTGATTAGAAATACATGGACTCAGGTAGTCTAGGAGTCTAGTTCCAAATGGAAGATGATGGATTTGTTTGCTGAGATGCACATAGAGGTTTAAGATGGATAAGGGAAGATGATACTCATATATTTTTCATTTTAGTCCATACTTTTCAGATAGATCAAGTTAAGAGAGTATGAGGATTCAGAGTGTTTGGCCTTGAGATAAATCCTTGAATGTGGGGAGTCACCTGCTAACTGAACCATTGATAATGATGAGATTGTTTATGTTTATGGTCATGTTGTTGTGCCTACTTATATGTGGGAGGAGCTTTTATGTGAGTTCCATGCCTCAAAGTGGGAAGTGCATCCTGGTTTAACTAAAATGTATCATGATCTTAATAGAAGATATTGGTGGCTAAGGATGAATAAAGAGTTTGTAGGTTTTGTGATACAATACTACACCTGTTAGCAGGTGAAGGCCAAGCATCAATGGTTGGGTGGTATGATACAACCATTAACCATTATGGAATGGAAGTGGGATTATTTCACCATGAAATTTGTGGTGGGTTTTTTTAGTATTACTTAGAAGCATGACACAATATGGGTAATTTTGGATTGGTTGACCAAGGTATCACATTTCTTACTAATTCGAGAGACTTTTACCATGGACCAATTAGGTGACATGTATGTTTAGAGATAATATGTTTGCAAGGGGTACCTCAGAGTATTGTTTCAGATCGTGATCCATGTTTTAATTCATGATTCTGAAAAGGTTTATATAATACACTCGGTACCTAGGTGTTTCTAAGTATGACATTTCACCCACAGATAGATGAAAAGTCAAAATATACTATTCAGGTGCTAGAGGACATGTTGGGGGCATGTGTCCTAGACTTTCTTGGATCTTTGGAAAATCACTTGGCACTTATTGAATTCACCTAGAAAATATTTTCTAGGTGACTATTTATATGGAACCATATGAGGAACTCTATGGTAGTCCATGCAGATCTTCATTACGTTTGATGGAGGTCAGGGGATGAGAGTTTTTAGGGCGAAGTCTCCTACAAGATATATCAGAGTAGGTTCAGTTGATTCAAAATCATATGGATACGGATCAGAGTAGGTAAAAGTCATATTATGATTTACATTATTGACCTATTTAGTTTGGATTTAGTGATCGTGTATTCCTTTGGGTGTTTCCAAGGTTGGGTCAACATCTAATTTGAGAACAGGGCAAGTTGGCACCCATGTATGTGGGGATGTTTGAGATTTTGGAGAGGATCAGACCAGTGGCATATAGATTGTCTCTTCCACTATGGTATTGTGGCATGAAATATGTTTTTCATGTTTCTTAGCTTCTATAGTATCACCTTTACCCTTATCATGTGATCTATGTTGATGATGTAGAGCTTGAGGTTGATGCATCCTTTGAGGAGCATCCAGTTTGCATTGTGAATATTAGTGAAAAATTTTTATGATGAAAGGTTGTGTTGTTGGTTTGAGTCTTATAAAAACATGGTAATGTACAAGGGGAAACTTGGGAGAGGGAAATATATATATGTGGGCCCAGTAGCCCAACCTTTTTTCCTTGGTTTTTTTAGGATACTTGAGAGTGTGGCTCGAGGACAATTCGTTATAAGGTGGGGCAGTTATAAGATCTTGGAATTCTAATGAGGTAATTTTTTTCTTAATTTATTGATAAATTCCATTTAATTTGATTAAAAAGTGTTTCCCTATAATATTATAATTCTTGGGGGTGTCCTAGGGGTTTGGAGAATGATAAATAATGAAAATATCCTTTTCTGGGAAGAGGGGGAGGATGCGTGATTAAAAAATCATAAAATAGAGGGCTTGCAAACCATGTAGACTTAGATAGATCCATTCCACATGGTTTGTCAAACCTTGTGGGCTCCCAGGAGATCATTCAACCCAGTCCCCCTTTGGAAAGATGGTGGTTCATGGTTGGTGCACGGTTTGTCCAACTGTGCGGACAAATTGTGTGTCTCATTAAAAAATGGGTATTTTCCCATTCCCCCCTAAAGATTTATGAAACCTCAATAAAATTTCCTACTATTTCACCCTACAATAGAAATTGTTGTGATAAATTCTCTCCTAATCATCCAAGGGATGATTCTCCTTTGATTATTGGTCGTTTGGAGTGTGGTTGGGTGTGAATAAAAGATCTGGGTGAGTCTAACACTCCTCTTTCATCTATTCATTGAGAAAGGTCTTGTGTATTTTCCCTTTTCCATATGAATCCCTAAAACCTTGTTTTTTTAGTGGATTCTAAGTTGGGGATTTTATGGTTGTATGGGTTTTAATCAGAGGCTAAGGTTAAATGAGTGTTCATCTATGAACTCAAGGTTGGTGGTCTTCAAGTTTAATCCCATAGTCTCGATGTTGTATTTTTTGTATGTGGTTGGGATTGGGTGTAGTTATTTTTTACATTTGGTTTCCTTGGTAGGTAATGGTAAATTGGTTAATTAAATTATGAATTTAACCCCTCATAATCCACGTGGGATCCATTGATATTGAATATACCAAGTTAAAGTCCACCCATGAGGTGTTCCACCACCTTGAACATGGAATTGGGTTGTTAAATGAGAAATTAAAGGGTTATGAGATAAAAAAATATTATAATTTTGTTCAGTATGTCAATGTGGGTTCAATATATGGAACCAATGATGATTGTGTTTAATTCATTATTATTATATAAGTGGGTATTTGGTCAAGTTCGAATGTGTTAATTGGGTATTGTCATGTAAATGGTAAATGTGTTAAACATTTAAAAAATCATGTGCAAATGAATAAGTGTTATGTGTGGGGGGATTGGAATGAGGCTACACTCTATGGGTCAGGATAGGATGAGGTTTTAGGCCCTACCTTTATATTGTATGGTTTAAGGAGTTATAATGAGACTGTATGCCCTTAATGAATGCAAGTGGTATGATTGCTCGGACTAAGGTTCCAATGTAAGTCGATATATTTTGTTTGTGAGATGATTTTCCCTATAATGTAGGAAAACTTGACACCCATGCATTTTTTAGTTGACCAACATAGGCTAAAGTGAATTTTATGAGTACGGGTAACACTTAGAACTAATAGTAAAAGTGGTCATCCAAATAGTTTCAAATGATGGAACTTGTTAGCCTAATATTAACCCTTATATTTATTTTACTTATGCATACATTTTTTTAGACTATATATTTTGTAAAGACTATTGGTGGTGTCCTACTGAGTTACACTCACACCCTGCTCGGGCCTCCTTTGGGTACCCGAGCAGACTTCATGGTTTCAAGTCAGGAAAAGTAAAAAGGACCTATACTAGAGGGGTAATTGTGGGATTAGGGTTGTGTAATGGATGAGGGAACTAGACTTGGAATTATAACCCATTTTGGGCTTTCTCATCTTGTATTTATTTTGGGTTTCTCTTACACTTGGAACTATCGACATGACATGACATGAAAGGATTACTACTGGGTTTTGGGAATGTACTCAATTTTAGGAAATGGATTTTATTGTATGTTTATTGTTTATACTATTTTCATTATTATGATTTTATTTTTTGTGTTTTACTCTAATAAAGAGGGTATAGTCTCTCCACGTGTCTCATTTACCCTCACCGCTAGTCAACAAACTCTGGAATATGGGGAGGTGTGCCTGAGGTCGTGTAGCAGACCAGCTCGGGGCATCAGTTATAGGGGTTCTCGGGCTAGGGTGTTACACCAAAAGTGGTCTCATATTTCTCATATAATGCACCATTTGTGATATATTAATTTATTTTGGATAAATCGCAAGCATGTGATACAATATATTTAATATTTTTATTTCATCTGTGTCAAGGCTCTACGAGCCTCAGAATCTCATATCAACTCATCACCTAACTCTGAAAATATTCCATATAATATTCCATGATTTTATCTGGGATTTTATCCTTACAAAAATCCTTTAAAACATTTATTAAGTGATTTTTATTGAAAAATTATATTTATATAAAAATAATTATAAATCATTAACAAATCGGGTTTTTATTATCTTTAAAAAAAGAATGGTATTACAATCTCCCCCTCTATAAACCTATTATCCTCAAGAAGTATATCTAGTGGTATTTCTCGAACAACTCAGGATACTGAGCTTGAACATCAAACTCATGCTCCCACGTATCCTCCTGGATCCATCCATGATTCCACCGAATTTGTACTAGTGGTATCGTATTTCTTCACAACACCTTCTCACTTCGATCTATGATCCACACCAAATGAACCTCATAAGATGCATCGGTCTACATATCAATGTCCTCGCGATCAATAACATACATAGGGTTGGGTATGTAACTCTAAAACTATGACACATGGAACATGTTGTTCATACCTCATCAGGTCTTCTCCAAATGAAGTGGGTACTACTACTCTCCCATGTACCAAGATTACATCATAATCATCCATCGACCATCTGGGTTTTGATTCACCACCATATAGTTGTTCCCTCATTACAACATAGTATAAGTATGACTTATTCTTAACCTTTACTTGGTCCACATGTGAATATGTGACTACTGAGGGAGAAAAAGTCATAGAACCCTGGTTCTCTGAGGCATGCATCCTCCAATTATCCAATAAGCTCATCAATCACCACTTCTCCTCTGAAGTCATCTCACCAAAATCCAACTCTATATGTGTCTTACATATAAGATCATCTTCAAAAACATTACCTATACCTACTTCATGTGCCACATCAAAGTCACACATCCATATATACTCAATCCAACGCATATTTCTCATATTTAGGTCCCTCTTTGTGAAGATATAACAAAGGATCTTGTGGTCCATGTAGAAAACCAATCTCTCACCAAAGAGGTAATATCGTTAGTACTTTAAAGCATGAACCAAATATTCTAGCTACAAGTCATTAAAATATACCTTGAGATACTTTAGGTTAGTTGGTTACATATGATATGTGGGTATTGAACTAGTTACGCACTCGACGTGTTCTTTATCTCATCTTGACTTTATGATCCATTAGAGTCTCTATAATGTCAAAGATTATCTCAATTATTTCAATCCATTACTCAGTATACTGAGGGCCTATAATTCCCTGGTAGGATGGAGAATGATAGAACTAAAAGTCATGAAATGTTTGACCATAACTCTAAACTCCCATTCCCAGTTCAGACACTAAGATAAAGACTTCTAGTTGAAGTGCCCTTGTTTCCCAAACCACATAATAGGTGTGGAAGGGTTCTCAACTGTATTATCCTACACGTCTAGTGGTAAAGTAGAACATCCTCCCTCATAGAATCATTCTATCCCCACTTCAAAAGTATTTCCCTAAGAATACATCGAGGTGAAATATTCTATAACATGAAAGAGCATTAAGAACATAAACAGATCTTATTCAATCTATGAGATCACACAAGGTTCTCTTAGGAGTCTACCCTTAACCTAAGGTAAAATCCACCTAACACTAACCCTGGGCTTCATCCCTACACATTATTCATATTCATCATATATATATACTAACACAACAACATGATCAATTAAAATAATTAATTAATGCAAGGATATATCATAATGGCATGACAACATAGATATATCATGCAATAAAGAAACTATCCTGAACGGATAGAAAAAATCAAGTCATTTAAATAAGAACTACAATGCAGCACAAAATCAAGTATATATATGGCATGTGAACCTATGTGACTAGTCATGATGCATGAACACACTAGAAATATCATAAATCACATATCAAAATCATGTGCATCACTCAAGGTTAAATTAATCAATAGTAACAAAAAAACATAATTACCACAACTTTATCGAAACTCGGAGGTTCACTATACAATACTAGCCAGACACTATCATAGTTCCCCTACCCAAGTCCCAACTATTATATCTCTTATCTAACTTATCCTAAACCAATACAAGAGAAGAAACAAGTTAGTGATTCCTGACCTCTGATACTATTTAGTAACATCCCGACCCAAACCACTAAGCCCGAGTCAGAGTGCCACAAGACCTCATGCACGCCTCCACATATGTAAGAGGCTACCAACTAGTAGTGAGAGTCTAATCTCGATGGTGGGGAGACTATAACCTCAATATCATGTAATATGATCCATAATAAACAATATCTAACATGATAAATCATTAGAGTAAACATTCAGAATAACTGAATAAATGTCATGCATGACAAATAAATAAAAGAATCTCCCAAAAGTGGAAAGCCTAACCAAGATAAATAAAGAAGATAAAAAATAAATGATAAACTAAAGGTCCTACCATTGTCCATACTAATCCACCACTATATCCATGCTCCTTAGCTTAGCAGTCCGCCATGGGTCCCTTTCCCTTCATCGGATCCCTCATGAAATCTACAAGTGCACCGAAATTCCTGAGTAGGGTGTGAGTACAATACTCATTAGGATACCACCAATGCTTCCTTAACCTAATGTGATCAAGTATACAAGTGTATTACATAATAATAATAAATTAATTATAAGCATAGTAAAATAAAATCCAAAACAGAGTGGTCATGTGCTAACCAAGCCACCACAAATCCCTGATCATAATTACTTTAGATCCATGCTGGAAGGATAATCAAGGTCTCAGAATAATCAAGGATTAGGCACAAGACTCATGAACCATGCTACTCATCATCATGTGATCATGTAACTTGGAATACTCTAGGCATCAAGGAAGTCATGTTCTCACCATTCTCTATGCATCAAGAGCTACTCAACATACTCTAGGCATCAAGAAAACACCCCTTGGCATCTTCTAGACATCAAGCGCATTACATGTCATCCATGAGGCATCGTCAAATACCTACTATGTGCATAGGTCCCTCATCTCCATCATCGAAAGTCATGCGCACTCCCCTTCTAAGGGATAAACATGTCATGATTGTCCACCTGCCTTGGGTTATAATAATAATACCATAAAAGTACACATAGCATGGTGGGATATATGAGAAATCATAACACATCATAACTATTAAGGTAGCCAAACAATACATGTGAATAACATCGAACATGAATAACAAGCTACAAATTACTCATGACAACAAGTGTCACATAAGTTTCTTAGGGCTACACACACACCCACATGCAATCATAATCATCTTTTAATAATTTATCATAATTATCCTTTTATAATTATCTCTTGATAATTTATCCTAAATTATATTCTATAATTATCATTTGATAATTTATCCAAATTTATCCTTTTATAATTATCTTCTGATAATTTATCAAGAATTTATTTATAATTATATGTTGATAATAAATTATCCTTTGATAATCTTGATATTGTCATTTGATAATTATAATATTATCATTTGATAATATCACGATTATCATTTGATAATTTTAATGATTATTCTTTGATAATTCAAAGTAATTATCATCTAAAAATTATATAAATTATCCATCAATAAATCCATGTGATTATCCTTTTATAATACACATATTTATCCTATGATAATTTCAACAGTATTTTTCATGTGATAATTACCTTATAATTATCCTTTAATAATTTGTATAATATTATATTCAATAATCTCATAAAATTATCCTTTGATAATTCATTGCAATTATCACTTGATAGTTCTTCATTGTTATCCTCTGATAATTCCTTGTAATTATCTCTTGATAATTTTAATACTTCATCCTAAGATAATTTAATTTAAAATTATCATTTGAGAATATGGTGGAATTTTCATTGATAATTTGATGAAATTATCATTTGATGATTCTTCATAATTATCTTTCGATAATTTGATGAAATTATAATTTGATAATTTTTATACTTATCTTCAAATAATTTCATGAAACTAACCTTTAATAATTTAGGTTTTTTCATTTAATAAAATTTAACCATTTTCCATCATCATTATATTATTATTATTATTATTATTATCCTTATCAAAATTTGGAAGCAATAAGAATAATGGTAAAAAATAAATAATAAACCAAAAAATTACAAACTTGGAAAGGAGTCACATAGGGGAGTCTGAGGAAGGTGGGTCCTCGCACCAGGGAGTCGAAAATGGATTGAAGAAGACATCCAAATCTCACTCATGTAAGTTAAAGTTCATTTGGAAATGAGGAGATCATCCACAAATAACTATTGGGTTATTTGAAACTCCAAAGCGTCGTGTTTTCATCCACCCAAGAATTAATACCTAATTTAAATCCATTATTCAACATATAATTGAATGTGGAGACCTTATTTTCACATAATTAAGATGTTTCCCTCTTTATTGGGTCCAAAATAGGTGAATCCAAAGGTTTTAATTTCTTTCGAGTGTGAAAACGGGGTCTTTCATGTTTTTAGGGTAGAGGATGAAAAATAAAATTTGTTTTTAATAAATAAATTATTAATTAAATTATTAAATAACTTAATCTAATGAGCATAATAACCAAACGCCCGATGCACATAAACATTATGTCCTGATTAGGGTAAGACCCATGTCTTGGACCTAATGGTGATATCAGATTTCTCATACGATGTACCTGATTCACACTCAAATTTACCCAAAAGAAGAAGGTAGGTCGGTCCTTGTAGTCTAGCTTGGGTTGTCGAATCCTCAGAGACCTAAGAAGTACCTACAAACACGTACATTCTATGGATTATTTTTTGTATATGAAGTGGCCAACTTAGGTTGATTTAATATGGTTTTAAATTAACTCTAATAGACTTAAGTGAACTCAATTTAAAATAATGAGTTGATCCTAGGTTATCACTTGGGGTGGATTGGACGTATTCCCTTTTCAATTATTTCAATTTCTTATATTTGAGTTGAGTTCATTTAAGGAGATCAAACAACTTCATCGCTTACTGATTTTATACCAACACACCATAATACTAATCACCTATACACTTGGAGGATCAAATTTATGATCACTCCAAGGTAAAGGTTTGTATTAGCACTTGAAGTATGTGGCCTTAAAATTCAACAAGGACGAAAAAGTTTTAAAATCATCAAATAAAAATCTCAATTAAAATAAGTGAGTATACATAAATGGGGTGATAAATAACATCTAATGAATCACTTTTCTACTCCCTTAGATCAACTCATAAGTGGGTTATCCCTCCATTGATTCTATGGTTTCAATGGAAGCGGGAAGTAGACTCATGAGGGAGGAATTGAAGAAGTAAAGAAAACAATAAAAAGAAAATGATCACTCCACCGTTGTGTGAATAATTCCACAATGTTTGGTGTGAATAAATTCACATCTTAAGGCAAAGGTATCAAAGTTATATGGAGAAGAATAGAATAATAGTATAAAAATAACTTTTATTAAGAAACTAGGATGAATTAAAACAACTTACATGTGAAGGAAGAACATTACAAAGACAAATTGGCAGCATAACATTAAGATGAAAACAAAGCTCAAAGATGATAAAATCCTCCACCACCACTGCCTTATATATGAATTTTAGGAGCCTTGGGTAGATCCTTCAATAGTAAAAAACATTCCACTTGATTATGGTAGGCCTAGGGTGGTGGAAAACTTGTGTAACTTGTACTTTTCCACTCTTGACCCGAGGTGGCATCCAGCTTGCAACTACCAAAAAAACGCACTTGGAAGACCTTCTAGATGGATGAATTAGAGTTGGCCATAGAAGAATAAAATTTATCCCCATATGTCTCCTAATCTCCTGTAAAATGTGGGCCCATTTGGAGTTGTGGATTCCGAGATATGATTAGATTGGTAAGATTTCTTTTGGGCCATAGAATCTGGCCCAGAATTTTATCTTTAACTTGGGCCACCTGAATAACCACAATGGAGTCCGAATTACCATTAGCTTCTGAAGAATGATTTGTTCCTATATATATCTTATAACATCCCACGAAATATGGGATTAATTGGGTCTGTATGTTGGGCCCCACGGTCTCATCAGTGGGCTGGTGTCCAATCTGCCCTCTCCAGAATTGTTTGCATGAAATCCCATTTTGGTGATCTTCCAATATGAATCTTTCAACACTCCACAAGTATGAATTGTTCCCAATATAATTATAAACTTGAAAATTAAATATTAAAATAAAATCAATATCATTGTGTACTTTAAATGATGTTAAAAAATGTACAACATAATAGTGAATTTTAAGAAGGAATTACAATCATAATGTGAAATGATGTTCAAAGTGTAAAATGCACTAAAAATGGTGTTTATAAATAATAAAGCACATGAATATTATATATATTAACAATGAATATTAGCCTCATTTAGTGTCTAATCAGTACCATTTGGGAGATATTAATTTATTTTTTAAAAAATAATATAATAAAAATATTAAATAAGTTATCCTTACTTGCGATCTTACCAAACACCTGACACGCAGAAAAGTTATGCCCCGCCTAGGGTAAACCCCACATCCTAGACCTAAAAGTGGTCTCAAATTTCTTATACAACACATTGTTTGTGATATATTAATTTATTTTTGGATAAATCACATGTGTGTGATACAATATATTTAATATTTTTATTTTTTCTGCACCAAGACTCTACGTGCCTCGAAATCTCACAATAACTCGGTGCCTAACTTCAAAAATATTCCATAGAATATTCCAAGATGTTATCTAGACTTTTACCTTTAAGTAAAGCCTTTAAAGCATTTATTAAGGGATTTTTATTGAAAAATTATATTTTCACATAAAAATACTTATAAATCATTAACAAAGATAGTTTTTATTATCTTTAAAAAAATTAGTGTATTACATATTTTTCTAAATTTTTATTTCAAATAGCTGTTAGTTATTTTTATTTATTATTTAGATAAAAAAAATTTATTGTTATTTAATTAATTTTTTCGGTTGATTTTATTAGTTTAGGTAGTTTTTTTTATTAGATTGACTTTTTTGTTTTCTATTTATTTAATTAGTTTTTTTATATGTCATTACCTGTATGGAAATTCTTTAATATTATATATATATATATATATATTGTGTGTAGCTATAGTCGCTCACAATTCATTCTGCACGAAGCTTCCAAGAGCAACCACCTACAACCCATGTTCCTTTAACGCACCACCAGCAACCTGCCAATATTGTCATTATGATCACGTGATCCTATATTGGAATCCACCACTCATTTTGTAAGTCTATAAAACCAACCAGTGGTTTTTTTAACTGGTAATAAAAAAATTATTATAAAGCAACAAATTAAATGTTAGAAAAGTAGTTAGATATAGTTATAAAAATTATTAACTTATTAGTTATTATTTGATACAATCTGTAAAATAATAACTATTTTTTAAACAATTAAAAATAACAAAAGTTTTTTATGATTCTAATAACAACTATAATTAAAAAATATGATATATTATAATAATTGTAAAAATTTGTTAAAATTGTTTATATAAAAAATTATGGTAAATAATAAAAATACAATAAATCATTAAAAACATTATTAAAATAATAAAAAATATTAGTAAAATATTTATTTTTAAAGTATTCATTTATTTAAAAATTTAATGTGGTGATTATTTAAATTTAACAGTATATTGAAAGGAAAAAATAATTTATATATTTATAAAAAATAAAAAAATACTATAAAATAATAAATATTAAACTGAAAAAATGTATAATTATAAAATTTTTCAAAATAATAAATTATTAAAAATCATTAAAATAAATAAAATAGAGGTAATTAATTAAAAAAATAAATTATAATAATAATTTCCTATGATTATAATAATAATAATAAATATTAAATATTAAATATTAAATACTATAATAAATATGTAAAATTAGTAAAAAAATTCAAAAAAAATTATAATATAGTAAAATTTAAAACAAATCATTAAAAATTATAAAATAAAAAATATAAGAAATAATAAAAAATAGAATAAATTAATAAAAAATAATAAGATAATGTAAATAATAAAAATATTAATAAAATATAGTAATATATATATATATTTATTTAATTATTCATTTATTTCCAAAAAAATGTAATAATTATTTAAATTTAACTATATAATGAAGGAAAAAATGATTTAAAAAATATTTATATATTTATCAAAATATAACATATTATTATAAAATATTAAAGCAAAAACAAAAAAATAATTAAGTTTAATTATAAAAATTCATAAAATAACAAATTATTACAATTATTAACATAAATAAAATATTTAAAATTAATTAAAAAATAATAAATACTAAAAATTACATATAATTATAATAATAATAATAAATAATAAGTAATAATTTTTAGAAATACTTTAGAAATCCTTAAAAAAATGTAATAGTTATTTGAAATTAACTATATAATAAAATAAAACATAATTCAAAAATTAAAAAATATATTTATTAAAAAATAAGTAGTAAAAAACAAAAATTAACTATTATTATAAAAATTATTAAGATTATTAAATTATTAAAATTATTTATAAATAAAATTAGAAATTATTAGAAATTTGAAAAATTATTATTATTAACAAATTATTATAAAAATAATAAAAATAATAAAACTATTTAAAAATTATTATTTATTTAAAACAACTTATTTACTATTTTTAATATAAACCAATTATTATTTTTAGAAAATAATGGATAGAAAAAATTTACAACATTTGTTTATGAGATCATGATTGGGTAAGTAATCAGAAAATTCTAAAGGGTTCTTGTATAAATCATTCCTTTGTTGAGAGTGTTGATCATTTATTGCATTTTCATCATCAAATACAAAATTTATTTTGGAAGGGAAAATTAAGTATCCTTTTAAGGAATTTAATCTCATAAAATATAAAATTGTTTATAATATTGGACTCCATCTATAATGTTTTTTATTTTCAGAAAAAATATATTTCTTAGTATCGACATAGTAAACATAATTCAGAGGAAAATTCAATTTTTTTGGTTCTCGATCCATCATAATTTCAAAATTTAATACACGAGGTTGTTGATCCATCTTTTAAACTTATGAAAACATAGAATGATGATTCAAATCCTAAATTGGAAGAATCTCAATTTTATGAATTGTTGAAATCTTTCAAAGAATCCTTATATCCTAGATGAAAGATAAGAAAATTAAGAGTTATAAAATTTATGACTATTAAATTAGATTTTAGAATGTCTAATAGTTATTTTGATAAAATAATTTGGTTAAATATTTTTTTCACGTGGGAAGAACATTTCTCATAAATTTATATGAAAATAAAAATTTTGGTCCATAATTTGAGTCTGAAGGTTCCTAACACAACAGAAGTGCCTTGGATAGTATGACCAACTAGAATTTTAGTATTTAATTTATGTGTAATTGTTTTTGTGAATGATTAAAACCTCGTGTATAATGAAAACTGTAGATTTATTTACTATTTTAAAATTCATGAATTAGAGGAGGAATATATTCGCATGTAATTTATAATTAATTTATTTAGCAGATATAGAATTACCTCAACTTGTATTTCTCTCTTCATTGATGATTCGGTTGACTATATCACATTGTGCCATTTTTTTCTATAGGATCCAAGTGTATAATACCTTTAATGGTGATCCACATGTTCACTAAATTTTTTTTACATCATCGTATCATTTTTCAGTAAAAGCACGGTCGATCTTGATCGCTTGCGTTGTTCATGGTTGATCACATGAGAATGTTTTTTGGATGAAAAACTCTTGATGTTCTCTCTTTAGCTTGAGAAAGGAGGGTATAAGGGAACTCAATATCTCTTGATCTCTCTCTAGATCATGATAGAGTCTCACTATATCTTTGGTGCACAAAAAATTGTGTTTATGAAAAGTGTTATAATTAGATATTTATTATGACAAGTTTAGGGTTGGTAAATAGAACACAAGCCCATTACCAACTTTAATATTCTTAATTAACCCTATGTCTATTATTATTATTATTATTATTATTAATCTCTTGATATGTGAAATACCTTTATGAATATATAAACAAATATAATTTATATCACTTCTAATTGGACCATTAAGCTCATTCCACTTTCTTTCTACGACATTTAACGATTTTCAAATAATGAATATGTAATAAATAAATGTCACTGCATTATTCTAAAAATATATAATAATATTATATTCACCAAACATGAAAATAAATATTTATTATTATTTAACTCGCTTATTATTTTAAATAACTTGTGGTTAAATTATGAATATCTACCAAATCTGAATAAAAATAATTTATTCTTAATTTTAAAATCAATACTTGAATTTAACTGAGATTACAAATGCACTTAGTGTGTGACCATCAATACCTCTTTATCAGTGGCATTAGACATAACCACCTAAAGTCTAAGGTTAGTATATAGTAACAATATAACACCCTGATATTTTTTAAATGCTTTTTTCAAATGAATTTAATCTTTTTTATATTTTATGTTACAAATAAAACTGAGTTTAACTTGTGTTACATGCAACACTAAGTTTAAACGAAATGTTTCATGTTATTAAAACACTATTATAATTATCACCTAGATGTTAGAATGGAGGTATGAATAGGATTAGCTAAATTGTGAAGATATATGGTTTACACATGTATATAAAATGAATCCTTGGGTGGATAATTAATTAAAAATTAAAATAAAAACTATTTGAAAATAAAGGAAATATTTTTCTGAAAAACTATTTTTATGAAAAAAACATGTTTTACATCAATAAATTAAAAAATATACTTTTGGTGAATTATTTTAATTAATTTTATATATTATATATTCAATCAAATATTTAACATCCATCTTATGCATTTTCTAGACAAGAGATTAGAATAAATCTAATTTTACACTTAAAAATTGTATTTTTCTAAAAAGAAGTTTTGTTGCCTTTTTGCACACTTAATTTAAAAATAATTTTTGAAAAATTTATAAAATTTATTTTAAATAATAAATTTCATTTTTTAAATCATAATTTCAAAATTATCTTAGAGTAATGTTTTGAGAATTTTCTGAAAAGATTAATTTTTTGATGAATAGTGAAAATTCTGAATTTTAATTAAAAAATGTATTTTCATTTAAAGTATTTAAAAAGTTAAATTATATTTTTATTTGGTTTTAAATTAAAATAATTTCAATTATATATACATTAATCCAATTTAGGTAATTTGAATAAATTTCATATTGAATTTGGATATAAAAACTTTGTAAACTTTTGAACATTTTCTCTTTGAAAACTCACTTTCTCGTCGTATTTGTGAGAATAATTTTAAATTAAATATTTTTAATTATGTGAATTGAATTTATAAAAATTTATTCCATATTTTTAATCATAATGATTTATATTATATAATAATTTCAACTTAATTTTAGACCAAAATGAATGCTGAAAACAATAAAAAATAATTATCATGGTTAAGGTAAAAATGGGTTTATTGGGGGTTAAATTAAGAAGATAAAGGTTAAAATGACTATAAAGATTTTTAAATTTCAATTTTATGGAAATATTTTTATATTAACCTTTCCAATTTCTAATCTATAGTAATTTGGAAGTTATTTTCTTGGAATGACAATTTTATTTTGGATTCTTTTGGGAACTTTCTAAGTAGTTTTCAAGTGGGTTCATTTCCCCCACTTATAAAAGGACACTACCACCCTAAAATTATTCACACCTATAAAGACATAAAGTTTATAAAAACCCTGATAAAATACCTCTCTGACATCCTTATACATTTTCTAGAGCTTCTGGTCCTCCCAAAAGACCAACACTAGGGTCCTTAATAAGATATATAAAGGAGGTGCTTCTAAGTGAAGGCAATTGTCTTCACTAATCTTTTTTTTCTTTATTAGTTTTACACCCATTAATTATTTATTAAAACTTATAATATAATAACACCAATATATCATATATACTGATATGTTATTATGTTAATTTAATAAATTATATCCATCTCCACTTCCATCAAATTGGAAGAAAAACCTTTGATTGTGTGTTCGACGGACTACCGCCTCGTGAACCAACACAACTCATTTTCCATCACCACCTCTCATGTTTGAGTGTAATTATGGTTTTATTATATTTATATTATATTATTAACATTATTTTACTTCTATAAATATAATATTACATGTACCCTTTTTTACTTTCCATTCCATAGGGGATATGCTAACGTCGCTTGTGTATATGGAAAACTACCATTTCACAGAGCAATGTGATTCGTTATCACTAAAAATTTACATGTAAGGTAATAAAGATTATGTTAATGAACATATGTGATATATATTAAATCATAATGTTTATGTAAAGGTTAATAATGAGTGACTATTCTTTCGTTCCATTCGTCGAAAGATGGAAACAATGTTCATGCGTACGTACAACCTACTATCTCCATGAATGGTGCATTTCATCTTTCTAACTATAATTTTTTTGATTAAATATAAATATTTATACAAAAAATACATATGATATTAATGTAAAATTTAACATTCTTTATATTATGTAATGATGATCAAATTATAAGAACCATAACTACTAAACCAAAACTCTCATGAAAAGAATAAAACTATTAACACCCATAAATAACGATTTTATAAAGGAATTGTTAATAAATGGGTGTTGAAACATTATAAGGGGATAATATATGATATTATAATTATTAATATTATTCTGGAATATATTTATAATAAACCAATATTTATTATAAAGTATGTTTGAACGTGTATGATGGAAGTTGAGATTCAAGTGGCAATAGATTTCTAGTATCTCTTTTATTTCTGGGAGACAAATGAAAATTCAACACTTATTTTTTTGTTGTATATACTTAAAAAAATTTACATGTTATATCATGAATATAATTATTTTAATTATACTTAAAGTTTCATTTGATGTTATTATTTATTAGGGCATATGATTCAAAAGATTACTAAAGCAGTAAGGGATTTATGTTTCACTTTTTACTTCAGTAAGACACATGCCATATTCACCACCTATTTATTTTATGTGGTGTATATAATTTACATGAATGGATTTTATGATGATTATATTGAAAATTATTTGTATTTACATATCCATTTTAGGATCTCACTTTATGGGATTTACAGTTCAAAAGTTACCAAATCAATAAGATGTTTTTGTCTCAATTTACCTTCCATGAGACAAGTTTTATATTATGAACCAATATTATTTTATAAAGTGTATTAACAATAAATTTTTCATGTAATATCATGAATTTATTTACTCTCATGATATTTTAATTTTCATTTAATTTCATTCCTTCATGGGGCTTATAATTCAATGTTTTCAAAGTGGTAAATATTATATGTTACAATCTCATTGTTCATCAAAATTGTTTATGATTATGTTTCTAACAATGAAATGTTATGATAAATATCTCAAGAAACTCATTAATTATATTATCATATGGTTATTTCATGATAATACATGTTTTTATTTTATTTTCCTCCCTTTATGTGCTCAAGATTTTAAAAGATTTTTTTTAAGAAAAATTGTCTATATTTCTATCTTTGGTCAAAAAATATTTTTCTTCCAAAACTATGTTTCCTAAAAATGTTTTAAACATCCTTAAAATTGTTTAAAAATAAATTTTACCCATTTTTTAATTTTTATAATTTTTTTGAAAGGAATCTTCATGTCGTTTTCCAAACAATTCTCATTTGGATTTTACCAAAAATGTGAAAATAATCCTTATTTTAAACATGTATAACATGAAATATATTTCATGCTATCATGAACAATCAAATATTTCAAGCTTCCCTTAAGTGTTTTTAAATTTAGTTTCAAATAAAATATTTTCCTTAATATTTGAAAAATTTTAAGATTAAAAAAATGATTTCAAAGTAGGGATTTTGAAAATATTTTAAAAAGCATTTTTCAATGCGGAAAGACTATTTTTCTCAATAAATATTTTAAATGATTTTTAAATATTAATTTTATAAGTTTAATGTTATTTTAGAGGGAAAGGATTTTGAAAATGATTGAAATTTTTAAAAATTATTTTCAAAGTGGAAAAATTATGTTCCTAAAAAATGTTTTAAATGATTATTTTGAATATTCCTTTATAATTTCTTCAAGTTTATTTTCAAAGAAAAGGATTTGTAAAATATTTTATGAATTTTTAGTATTAAAAAGTGATTTTAAAATAAAAGTTACCCTAATCAAGAAAAGTTTCAAGTGATTTATCTTTCAAAATCCTTCTTCATCTTAGATGACATCCTTTAATGTAATTTATTATTTTTTGGGGATAATAACCAAGGATAACATTATTATTATTTATTTAAATGGTTTATGATGACAAGATTTTTATAAAACCTACTTACCTTCCATGGTTTATACGATGATAAAATTATTATGAATCCTGCTTCTTTTTTCCATGGGTTATGCTATTATGAAATGGTGAAATGATTATCAAACATGTCTCTTTTCCAAATGTAATGATATGATGAAATATTTATGAAACCCATTTCATTTCATGGGTTATGATATGATGAATGTTTTATGATCTCGTGTCACACATATGTATGATTTTAATTATGTTATGGGTGGGACCTGCATCTCCCTCCAATGCATTGGGTAAATATTTATATCTCAAGAGATAAGTATGACTAGAATGGAAAGTGAACCCGATTCAGTAAGGTACTTTGTCCACTATGATGGTCTTGGGAGTGAATCTTGACTAATTTGATGGTTTGGGGAGTTAACTCATTCCACTATGATAGCCTTTATATTGAGCCTTTACTACAATGTAAATTATTGTATATGCTTATGTATATGCCACAATTTTATGTCTTATTCCCTATTATGATTTTGTATCTCATTTTATTTGATTCCATTATGATTCATGTCTTATGAACTACTAATATTTATGCCATGACTCAAGATTATGATCTTTGATATATCAGTCATGGTTTTCAAATGTTATTATCATGTTCTCATACCCTTATGTTTATGTTATTCTTATGTATCTCCCTTTTTTACCCATAAAGAATACCTGAGCTCGCCCTTTCTTATATTTCCTTTCCCCAGGTTATGAATAAAGGTTTTAAGATGGTTATGTTTTTTAATAGTATTAAAGGGGAAGATCTTTATTGTATATGTTGAATATATTTCACCAAATTAGAAGATTGTGTACATATTCCCTAAAGACACTAAACTGGCATGGTCCTCAGGATTTTTTGTAATGTATTGAATATTCATCTAAAATATGTAATATCTATGTATGAAAATACTGAGTCACTATAATTAGTATTAGAGGAAAAGGAAGGAATCTGATCCTTGGGAACTCTCATGTGTGAGTGTTGGACGAAGCATGTCTCTCTTCCCAAGGGATTCATAAGGAAAGGGATTCCACTAGGAATGGTGGTGTCTCCCTCCCAAGAGGTGTATCCACCCATAGAGTTCCCTGATAGGTATCAATTATAGTATACTAGAAATAATTCCAGACCTCTATAGTCGGTATCAGAGGAAAGGTTTTGTTTAACCTTTGTAAACTAGGATAAGAAAAATTTAGTGAGATACCTAGGAATATTTATAAGGAGATATCTACATATGTATCTAAGGATAGGTCTAAGTATGATTAAAAGTATAGGAAAATGTCTTGGAATTTTGGTAAAGGATAGAGAAAGTTGTTTTCAAGTAATTATATCCATGTCTAGATACTAAAAGTGGATATGAATCTTGCACAGAGGTGTCTAGGGGTAATAAATTTGAAAAGGGAACATTGAGTTGGACTCAGTCATCACCTGGTGCATAAAAATGGGCCTTGCTTGATACCTAATTTGAAACTCTCAGTGGATATTCTTTGTAAATCTACAAAATCTTTACAAACCACCATGAAGGATTTAAATAAATGATGATCATGGTTAAACTAGGTTAAACCTAAGGTGTCATAGATTGAAAAAGAAGGTGTCTTGATTTATACGTCTTATAAATGATTTTTCAGACTATGTGGTTTTTCATTATGATTGGAATTTCTCACACTATATATTTTTTATTTTAGTCAATGGTGGTAACTAGTAGGAATTGGGTTAATATTGAATGTGAAAAATAATTTTCTAATGAGAAACAAAATTAGATGATGACAGAAGTGAATGATATTATGATTATACCTAATTAGTTATCATGAAACATGATTTCCAATGTTCACCTTAACTAACTATCGGACTCACCAAAAAAGATAAGGATAGAGTTTGTTGAGGGTTCAGGTAGTGGAGACCATGGATGAAAGAAGATTCAGTTTTCTATATGTTGAGAATGTGAGAATAATCACTCAAGGGAATGTATTATAGGGATGACAATATGTTTTGGGTGTGGAAAAGAAGAACACAAAGCAAGTAACTGTAAAGGAAAAATGAAAAGTTTAGTTAACACAATGGATAATAATAATTCCCTCCCTAAGGTATCATCGATTGTTGAATGTTTTAAATGTGGAAAGTATGGGAATTATGAAAATCGATTTCTTAAGGGGAAATCTCATAAAGAGAATCAACAATGTTGTATGAGAAATGGGTTTTCTTTAGCGATAAAGAGACTAAGAATGAAATATAAAAGGAAGGAGGTATTAAGTAATGAGATGATGAAGCATAGTTATTGGATTAAGGATGAGGTGGAATAATTGAAGTGTTTATGTATTTTAATTTTATAATTATGATATATGAATCATAATATATATAAGGATTTTTTATAGAAACATTCAATTAAGGATTTTCAAAAATATGTTAAATGACACCGATAGACTAGAAAAGTGATTTAATAGTAAGGTGATTTTTTAATTAAGGTAAGATAACCCTTAATATGTTTTGGATGTTAAGAAAATGATGTTGGGATAAAAAGATAATGGATATGAGTAATTAAATTAGATAGTACTGATTACCTTGGAATTGATTATTAATGTTTTGAAAAATTGGTTTATACTGTCATTGATGGATTTTATAGCATTTTTGTATTAAATGAATATATCCAATAATCTATGTTTTATGTCAGTAATTAGGAATCATGTATGTTTTCAATAAGGTTTTATAGAAATTTAGTTTATTACAATGTTTTAAAAGAATACATGATAAAGGTATTCACATATTTAATATGTGAAAATTAAGAGCTACTTCATATTGTTTGGGGGTTAATAATAAGTTTATTTTTGGGAGCTTAGTGACTTTATTTATAAAGTTTTAGATTTTAATATTTTTGGAGGGTAAAAAGGTTAACAATTTATGAAATGGTTTAAGTTTAAATTTGTATGAGGTTTTATATATTAATGCATTACTTCACCATATGAAGATTTATCCATATTAGATAACCAATGTTAAACTTTTATTAAATAGATATATAAGGAAAGAATTATAATTATTTTATGGATTTTATTTAGTGATCCATACATGAAAAAAAAATCATCTCTTAGAGTAAGAGAAGAAGTGGAAATTAATCAAGGAATAACCGAAGGATGGAATTGTACCTATGAAATAAAATTATATAAAGTAAGTAAATTTTCATATGTTATCAGTCTATATAGAAAATAAATTCCACAATATTAGGAAGAGGATCTTGAAATAAAAATTTTGTGCTGCTATCATCATTTTTATGATATCAATGACATTTCTCATGAAACTTTGGTTTATGGTTTTTTTGTCATTAACCTTATCTATATACCCCACTTTCTTATCATCAATGATCTATATCACTCTCTATAATTTTTTAAGATTTTATTCTGTATCCATATCTTCAATTGATGCTTATTTTCTTATATTTTGAAAACTATTATATGTTTTCTAGATGATTTTTTCACATACCTTACTCTTTAAAGATGGTTTTTTATTAACCCTTTTTATGATGAGGGTTTCTATGAAGGTGTTTTAAAACATTAAACATTTAATAACTGAGATTAATTTTAAGATTAAAATTAATTTTAAGGGGGGTAGAATGTAACACACTGAGATTTTGTGAAATATTATTTTTCAAATTAGTTTAATTTTTTTTATATTTTTCATTACATGTAATACTTAGATTAACTTGTGTTACGTGCAATACAGAGTTTAAATGAAACATTTTATATTATTAAAATATTATTATAGTTATCACATAACCATTGGAATAGAAATATGAATAGTATTAAATAAATTATAAAAATATATGGTTTACACATGTATATAAAATTAATTCTTTGGTGACCAATTAATTAAAAATGAAAATAAGAATTATTTGAAAATAAAGGAAATCTTTTTCTAAAAAACTATTTTATGCAAACAAACATGTTTTACATCAATAATTTAAAAAAACCACTTTTAGTGAATGATTTTAATTAAATTTATATATTATATGTTCCACAAAACATTTAACATTATCTTACATTTTTTCTAGATAATACATAAGAATAAATCTAATTTTATGCTTAAAAACTGTATTTTTCAAAAAATAGCTTTGTCACATTTTTCCAGAAATAATTTAAAAATAATTTTTAAAATTTTAGAAAATTTATTTGAAAAAATAAATTTAATTTTTTAAATAAAAAATTTCAAAATTATCTTAGGGTGAATCTTTGATAATTTTCTGAAAATATTAATTTTTTTATGAATAGTGAAAATACTGAATTTTATTTGAAAATGCCTTTTTAGCTAAAGTATTTAAAAAGTTAAATTATATTTCGATTTGGTTTTAAAGTAAAATTAATTAAATTATATTTATATTAATCTAATTTAGGTCAATTTAATCAATTTAATATTGAATTTGGATATAAAAACTTTGTAAACTTTTAAACATTTTCTCTTTAAATACTTTTTTTCTCGTCACATTTGCGAGATTAATTTTAAATTAAAATATGACACTTCTATGAATTTAATTTAGAAAAATGGGTTATATATTTTTAATAATAATAATTTATATTATCTAATAATTTTAACATAGTTTTTTACCAAAATTAATAGTGAAAACATTTAAGATTAATTATTACAGTTAAGGTAAAAAAGGGTTTACTGAGGGTTAAACTAAGAAGACTAGTATAAGGCCCCAGCCTTAAAACTTACTTAATCTTGAGTTATTACAAGATTACACATTGAGGATCTTTTCAGGTTTAGAGTTTTAGAGAATTAGATCATGAAACTTGCATTACATTCCACATTTAAACAAAGTGGTAACATAAAAGACAGTATTCATTCTTCCCATCAACGGAAACATATTTAAAATATAACACGGATTCTTTATTTACACATCCTTGACACTATCATCACATCATGTACCTTTCCCTTGACCTGTGAAAAACATTTCAAAAACATGGGATGAGCACAAAAATCTCAGTAAGGGATATAAAAATATGGAAAGGAAACATGGGTACACATATACATAAGAATGAGTTCATACTTTACCCATAAAACATAAGCACTTTATCATACCTCATCAAATCTTGAATAAATCATAGAAAACATAAGACATAAAGGTAACTTGAGGCATTCATAACATTCTTACGTAGGGATTAACCCTCTTGGTTACATTTGGAATACCCATCACAGTATATTCCCTAAATCTCTTCGGAGAAACCTTAACGTTTCACTCCTTCGCGTTACCCAATGCATTGGAGAGCTATATCGGGCTCACCCGGCCTTAGTTTATCACGGAACCACCCGTCTTCATAATAATGCCCAAGAACCATAACGTATCACATAAAACATTCATAAAGGAAACATAACATTTCCACATCACAATATAACATTTTAGTATATTGAAATAATTAATCCATTCAAAAAGAAACCATTTCCAAAACCATTTAAAACATTTAATAAAGAGAATTTTGAATCAAAGTGTCCCATACCAACTTGAAGCTTTTAAAATGTTAAACCATTAATATCCATATAAATAAATCCTTAAAACCATTTTGAAAACATGGATATTAATAATAACAAATAATTAAAACATTTAAAGCGATATTTTGGTTAAAGGGGTTTTACCAAAATTAGAGACACTTGAATACAATAATGGAGGAATAACATTTAGTCAGAACTTTGTAATATCATGAGAATAAATGGATTCATGATATAATACTCCAAAGGACAGTATATACACCATATAAGAGCAAATTGGTGCATAACAACAATGAACCCTCAATAGAAATGTCAAATGTGATGAAATCCCTTATAAAGAAGGTATCCTTAAATTAAGGACAAATCAATCTCAAAAATATGTGTGAAAAATATGAATACACCCAATATAAGTGGATATTAGGTGTAAAACAATAAAAGGTCATTCACACATATTCAATGGATGACATATTCAATGACTACATGTTGAACCCAAAGAAATCGAAATTGGGTTAAAAAGTTCTCTTGATAGCCCAACGACATCACATCAAAATGAGTTGATGAGAGATAAAAAGTGTATCTCATCACTTGGACATAAAATTTACATCAATAAGGATATATTAGAACATATCCCAACATAACAATATGTAAATTAAAAGACCCAACAAAAGAAGTCTTTTAAAAAAGAGGAGGGTGAAAGGTTCCCTTACCAACTTGGGTATCTTTCAAAACATATACCCCATGAAAGAAGGACAATAGATCATTGATGTAAATACTCATAAACGAAATTATATTACACAAAGAGTAGAATAATGGGCAGTACATACACCGCTCAATGGAATTTGTGGCAAATGTAGCATAAATCTCACAGGAATAAAAGTGAGATGAAAAATCCCTTACGAAAACTCGGCAGCCTAACGGCGCCACATAAAACTTCCAAATATGGATTGATGAGATAAAATAGGGTATCTCATCACATTACAATATAATTTACAGAAAGAGTAATATAAAAGAACATCCCCCAACATTACAAAGAGGAGCTTAAAAGAAGTGACATAAAGGAGAGTACTTAAAAAGAAAGAGAGAGGTTAGATCTCTTACGAAAATTCGGCAGCCTAACAGCGCCACTTAAAACTTCCAAAATGGATTGATGAGAGAGAATAGGGTATCTCATAAAATGAACATAAAAATTTCAGTAATTGTAATATAAAAGATCATCCCAATAACAAGAAAGATTAGCTTTAAAATGAATTACATAAAAGTGTGTACTTAAAAAGAAAGAGAGGAGTAAGATCCCTTACCTCGGGTCCGACTTGACTCGATCGTTCTTTAATCTCCTGAATAATAAACTTGAGTTAATTTATACTTCCTTAAGAACCTTTTACAAGTTCATTATTCCTTTTATATCAATTATTTACATGTTATAAACATTATGTAATCATTCAAGTTAATAATGTTCATTTTGTCGGTATTTGGTTCTTAAGTCGAAAGTGGACTTCTTACAATTACATGTTGTTCGTGTGTCCAAATGTTTATTATAAAAAGAATTGTATTCATGATGTAGATATCATATATGTCATATATATCCAGTACATTCATGCATTTATAACATTACATAATCATTTAGAGGTAAGAAATGAAATGCACCGTTCATGGAGACGGTAAGCCGTACGTACGCATGAACGCTACTTCCATTTCTATTTCATTGTTTATAGAATTGAATCATAATGATATAAAGGTATATTATAACTCCAGTATAATATCATATATAATATCATAGTTACATCCTTTATACGTCCCACATATGGTATTTAACGAATCAAATCACTTTGAGGGGGCGGTAGTCCGCACTTCCTTAAATGAAGATATCGTGTTTACCCATAATGGAAACCATAAAGGTATGCCCAAAATGAAAAATACATAAGCTTAAAGAAAACATAAACATATTATATATCATATATAAAAATATTGACATCATAATGGCCACCTTTGAATGTGTTAAATGAGTATTGAACAATCATCGTTTCGAGAGGCAGAATTTCTGCATCCACGGAAACCGTATGTTCTTTAACCATTTGATGTAGTTGTGTGAGAGTGTAGCTCTAATAAATCTTATAACAACATCATAGTATATTGAAGATACTGGTGTTGTTACAAAATAAGTAAATAAAAAGAGTTTAAAGGGTTGGAGAAGCAAAATAAAACAAATGAACAAGAGAGAATGAATTACCTTTAAAAGTGTAACTCCTTTTGATTTGAGCCTAAAGGCTTCCTTTTAAAGGATTATGCCCAAAGGGAATCCTCTAGGATGAGGAGAGGGATGTGGAGAGAGTAAATGGGCAGGGGTTGGCCGACCCAAAGGCTTGAGGAGTGTGTGAAATGAGGTAGAGGTGGGGGCCTTTTATAAGAGGAGAGGAGGGGCACTTTTGGAAAGTAAGACATATTACTTTATTTGAAAATGTATTTCGGTTTTAAAAGGTCCCACATTGATATAATTCGTGTATAAGGTGATAAGGGTTCGAAATCCACCCATCCAATATGTTTTGGACATGTGTAGTTTATATATTTTACATTATCTTTCCATTTTATTTAAATCGTCAAATAATGATGTCATCGCTACATCATTATTATGTCATAAATAATTTAATTTATTTAATGTCTAAAAATTATAAAAAATATACTAAGATGTAGGAAATCTTTTTAGCTTTCCAATGACTATTTATAATCAAAAATATGACTTGTATAACCCCACTTAAAAAATTGTTTTAGTAAAACATATCATGTTTGTGTCATTTTTACTTTTACATTAAATAAAAAGTTATTTATGTCATTTCCCAACCAAAGTGAATCCATGGGGTCCCCAAGCTGACCCATGGCTTGTATTGATCGGCCATTACACATCCAATGAGGTTAGGACATGTGTCAAGTTCATTTCATATTATTAAAACATTATATTTACCTTAAACTACCCTAATTACCTCTAATCGCGATTAAAAACTTAATAAGTTACTATTCACCAAAAAATTATTTTAATCTCATTGAACCACATTTTACTTCCTAATGACAACCATGTATGTCGGATTTTTGAAAATCAAAACACAATGATGGAAAAATTTCATTTAAATGGAAAATCAGTTTTTATAAGTACCACTTAGTGGTTTCACTATTCATCAAAAATTAAAGTTTTTCAGAAAAATCCCAAAAATTCACCATAAGCTATATTTAATATTCCGAATTCAAAAATGAAGTCCGTTTTACAAAATTCAAAACATATTAGTCACATTAATTAATTTAATAATTAATTCCCGCTGTCAGCGCAAATAGCGTGTTTTTATAAAATAATAAGTATCAAAAGATTGACACTAGTTTAAGTCTGATTTCAAAGTAAAATTAATTCCAACGACCACTATTGGATTTAATGGTAAAAATATTTTCTAATTTCACTTTAAAAACAATTCAAAATATTATCTAATCATATAAATAAATTAGATTAAAAAGAGGTTTTGAATTAAAACACAACATTTTACACTATTCATTAAAAAATGAACTTTATCGGAAAAATACCAAAAAATTACACAAAGTAAAATTTGATGACCCGATTCTTAATAAGAGTTTTATTTGGTCCAAAAGAATGTATAAGAGTGATCAAAACTATATTTAATGACGGTTCGCCATCAAAAGGTGATAAGTGAACCTTTAGTGAAACTAGGGCATATACGCCTAAAATTGAATTCTTTCCGTATTTTAAGCCTTTATCTTTTATTGTATAAATGTAAAAACATTTAAGAACATATATAATCATATTTTAGTTATTTCTATCCATTCCCGCCATTACAACGGCTACATGTTAACTACCATTTAAAATAATATTATTTTATTATTAGAGTGCAACGTAAGATTCCCAAGAAACTCGTTGTTGTGTGTTGGGTACGCCATCGAGCATAGCATCCCCTTTAAAGTAATATTAATATTTGATTCACAAATATGGATAAATATAAAGATGAAATATTCTTTATTTACCTGGGGTGTTACAACTAGGGTTTAAATGACTATAAAACTTTTAAAATTACTATTGTATAGAAATATTTAAATATTATCCTCACCAAGTTATAATATATGGTCATTTGGAAGCTTTTTTCTTAGAAATTACCTTTTTATTTTGTATTCTTTTGGGAAATTTCCATGTAGTTTCTAAGTGGGTCCCTTTCCCCCACTTATAAAAGGCCACCACCACCATACACTTCTTCACACCTCTCAAGTAATATAGTTTGGAAAAAACCTACCAAAATCCCTCCCTAAAATTATTATCCATGTTATAGAGCTCCTGTTCCTCCGAAAAGACCAACACTAGGGTCCTTAATAAGAGATTCAAAGGAGGTGCTTCTAAGTAAAGGTAATTGTCTTCACAAAGATCCTTATTTTTCTTTATTATTTTTTTACATTTAAGTATGTATTAACACTTATAATATAATAACACTAGTATCTTATATATACTTATATGTTATTATGTTAATTTAATAACCTATATCCATATCCACTTCCATCAAATGGGGAATGAAACTGTTGATCATGTGTACGGCGGACTACCGCCTCACGAACCAACATAATTCATTTTCCATCACCGCGTCTTAAGGTTGGTTGTAATGATGTATTTTTTATATTTATATGAAAATTTTAAAATAATTTCACTTTTTTAAATATAATATCACATGTACCCTTTTTTACTTTCCATTCTGTAGGGGATACGCTAATGTCACTCATGTGTACAGCAGACTACCGCCTCGTGAAGCGATGTGATTCGTTATGACTAACAATTTACATGGAAGGTAATAAAGATTATTTTAATGAAGATATGTGATATATATGAAATCATAATGATTATTTAATGGTTAATAATGAGTTATTATTATTTTTTTTCATTCACCGAAATCTGGAAACATCATTCATGCATACATACAGCCTACCGTTTCCATGAACGATGCATTTCATCTTTCTATATCTAACTTTTTAAAATGAATATAAATATTTATATAATGAATTTATATGATATTAATGTAAAATTTAACATTATATATATTATTTAATGATGATCAAAGTTCAATAACCAAAACTACTGAACCAAAACTCTTGGGAAAAAAATGAAACAGTTAGAAATAGCGATTTTATAAATGAATTATTAATAAATGGGTGTTGAAGTATTATAATAGGATCATATATGATATTATAAGTACATTTATTATTTTTTAATATATTTATACCAAACCTATATTTATTATATATTATTTTTTAACATATATGAAGGAAGTTAAGATTCAAGTGGTAAGAGATTTCTAATCTCTTATTTATTTCTGGGATACATATGAAAATTCACCACTCATTTATGTTGTGTACTGTATATATTAACTATTTTAAATTTTACATCATTAATCTAATTATTTTAAGGATACTTAAATTTTCATTTGATTTTATTATTTATTGGGGCTTATAATGCAAAATATTACTAAAGCGGTAATGAATTTCCATCTCACTTTTTTACTTCAGTGAGAAACATTCCAAACTCACAACATATTTTATATATATATATACAACTCATGAATTTATTTTATGATAATTATATTTAAAGTCATTAGTATTTACATATCCATTTGATTAACCCTCTTTAATGGGATTTATGGTTCAAAAGTTACCAAACTGGTAAGAGATTTTTTTCTCAATTTACCTTCTTTGAGACATATGTTATGTTTTACACCTTTCTACTATTATAATGTGTATAAACAACCCCTTTTACATTTAATATCATTAATTTATTTAATATAATGAAATTTTAAGTTTCATTTAATGTTATTCTTTCATGGGTATTATAATTCAAATTTACCAAAGTGGTAAATATTTTATGTTACAATCACATCGTTTATCAAGATTGTTTATTATTATGTTTCTGATTACAAAATATTATAATATATCTTGAAAAAAACCCATGAATTTTCTTATTCTCTAGTTATTTTATGAGAATAGATGTTTTCCTTCAATTTCATCTCTCTATTTACTCAAGAGTTCAAAAAAAATAATCATAAAAATCGCATTTATTTTTCTCTTCGGTCAAAAAATATTTTTCTTCCAAAAAAATGTTTTAAAAAATGTTTTTAACATTATTAAAATGGTTTATTAAAGAAAATTTTCCCATTTTTTAATTTTTAATTTTTTTTGGAATGAATCTTTATGATATTTTCCAAATAATAACCATTTGTATTTTATTGAAAATGTGAAAAGAATCTTTGTTTTTAACATGCATGACATGAAAAATATTTTTGTTGTCATGAATACTATAATATTTCAAGATTACCATACAAGTTTTCAAAGTTATTTTAGAAGAAAATGGTTTTCATAATATTTTCGAAATTTTTATATTTTAAATAAATTATTTCAAAGTAAATAAGGATTTTGAAAATGTTTTAAAAAGTGTTTTTCAATTTAGAAAGGATATTTTACTTAAGAAATGTTTTCAATGATTTTAAAATATTTCTTTATAATTCTTAAAGGTTATTTTCAAAGGAATTTATTTTGAAATTTTTTATCTTTTTAAAAATAAATTTCAAAGTAGAAAATTCATTTTCCTCATGAAATGTTTTAAATTATTATTTTAAAGATTCCTTTATAATTGTTTCAAGTTTATTTTCAAAGAAAAGTATTTCCAACATATTTTATGAATTTTTAGTTTTAAAAAGTGTTTTTTAAAGAAAATTTACCTTCCTTAAGAAAAATTTCAAGTGACTTTTCTTTCAAAATATTTCTCCATCTAAGATGGTATCCTTTGATGTAACTTATGATTTTATAGGGATATGAACCAAGGATACCATTATTCTCTTTATCTAAATGGTTTATGATGAAAAGATGTTTATTAAACCCATTTTTATTCCAATAGTTATACCATGATAATATTCTTATGAAACCCACTTCTTTATATATAGGTTATAATATGATTAAATGATGAAATGATTATAAAACATATCTCTTTTACACAGATTATGATATAATGAAATATTTATGAAACCAATTTAATATCATAGGTTATGATATTATGAATGTTTTATAATATTATGAAACACATAAGTATACTTTCCATTATGTGATGGGTGATACCTATATCTCCCTCTAATTCATTTGGAAAAGATTTATATCTCATGAGATAGATAAGACTTAAATGGGGAGTGAACTTAATTCAGTAAGGGACTTTTTCTTCTCTAATGATCTTGGGAGTGAACCTTGAATAAAATGATGATTTGGGGAGTAAACCCATTCCACCATGATAGCCTTAGCATTGATCCTTGGATAGTATAGAAATGATTTTCTATGATTATGTGCATGAATCAATTTTATATCTTATACCAATGTTATGCTCTCATGGATCATGTTCTTTGATTCCCTTATTATTCATGTCTTATAAACTACTAATATTTATTTCATGACTCAAGATTATGATATTTGATTAACAGGGTATGGTTTAGAAATTTTATACTCATGTTTTCATAACTTTATGTTCATGTTATGCTTACATATCTCCCTTGTTTACCCTTATTTAGCACTTGAGTTCACCCTTCCCCATATTATGAAGAAAGTTTTTAAGTAGGGTATGTTTTTGAAGAGTACTAAAGGGGAATATCTTTATGGGAGATGTTGAAGATATTTCACCAAATTAGAATATTTTGTACCTAGTCACCAAAAACACTAAACTATTTTGGTCCTTGGGCATGTGTTTGTGTAATTTATTAAACATTCATCTAAAAATATGTAATAACTATGTATAAAAATCCTAGGTTTCTATAAACATTCCAAGGCTCCCATAGAAAAAGAATTTAATGTCGTAATTAAATTCAGCCTCTCACAAACTCTTATCATGTAATATAATCTATTTATCATGATATCTATAATTAATTAGGTTTAATGTTGGTTTCCTCAACATATATGATTGATTTATATTTATTTGACATTATAGAAATTAAATCACCCACCAAACACCATGGTCGTGGATTTATGTAGGCAGTTCCACTCTCATCAAAGGGATTGAGATATCAACTTTATCCAAGGGATATAAGGGATAAATACTTTCTCACATGATCCATTAATTCAATACCACTTGTGACCTACCCAATGTATCCTACCTCATCATGAACATATTTAACATAAAATTGAATGATTCATAATATCGATTAATTATAATATTAATGTCTAAGGATCAATACACACATCCTCATATAGGAACATCTAATGACACATGGAAATGCATATTTTATATTAATGGATCTATTCTCATAATCTCCTATCTTTGATATTACCAAGTATGAACACCATGATAAGGTATCTCAATATCTTATGAGCCTAATACCTCTAATATCCTATATTTTTTGTGTCCCATCAGATAATATCATATATACATAAAACTATATTCAAGAATACTGTTGTGGTACCACTAGGTTCTCATCATAGTGGGGAACCGCTATGACCCTTCATTATGGCACATATTATAAATAGATTATAACATAAAAGATTCATGAAAAAAAATCATGATGTTATAATAAAATTCATTAATAATGAAAAACATGTAATCAAATACTAAGAAATTTGGTTCTAGGGAACTAACTCCAATAGATTCTCACTTTAACTTGAGTCAACTGACAATAACTTTAAGTCCACTAGCTCTCACATGATATTCATCCCTCTTATAAGATAAATCATTCATCAAGGGGTCTTCTGTGATTTTTTCTATGGATACTCTTCCTAATGCAACTTCACCTCATTGAGAAAAAATCCCTCAAGATTTGAAAATTCTGAAATATGTGATTTTTTCTTTTGATATGAACATGAATCTTTTGTGAGAGCCACTATTTAGTGTTATTATAGTAAATTGTGATAGGATATTTAATTCTTGTTACCACATAAATCTCTTGGAAAAAATTTAAAATCCAAACTACTTCCCTGGTTGCATCAGACTCCATAATATACTCAGGCTCTACTATAGAATTAGAAAAAAGTATCATCTTTGAACCCTTACAACTTATAGCTCCTTCATTGAGACAAAAGTTATATATAGATTGTGACTTCAGATCATTATGATCGTTCTAAAATCTAGCATCTATATGTCCCCTAATGACTAGCTTTTCATATCCTCTATACACCGGAAATATATCCTTAGTTTATATAAGATACTTAAAGATAATCGTAATAGCAGTCCAATGTTGTTCACTATGATCTATTTGATATCTTCACACAATGATCAAATAATAGGAAACATTAATTCTCATACATAACATGAAATATGTGATGGATCCTTTCACAAAAGAGTGTGGTATCTTACTCATTATCTCTCTTTCCTATTGTGTCTAAGGACACATTTTCTTAGAAAGATATATACCATGTAACACTAGAACTAATAACCTATTGGATTGTTCCATAACGAACCTCTTTATTATATGGTCAATATATGTACTTTTACTTATACCAAGAAACTTCTTGGATATATCACACATAATCTTGATCCCTAGAATATTGGTTGTTTCACCTAAGTCCTTCATAGAGAAGCATTTTCCCATCCACACCTTAACCTATTATAAGGTGGGTATATCATATAGCGACCCATACTTTACATACATTGATATTACGTAGAATTGAAGTATATTTATTACAACATATAACAAAACCATAACAGGATCGTATAGATATAGTGTCTTTAGAAACAAGGAAAACAACTGGTTCATAAAACATCTACATTGTCTCCCATTTATTTCATCATAACTAGACTTATTTTTGGCATATCATACTTAATACCCTTCTTACTGTCCTGGGGAAAATAAACATACAAAAGGGTGAGCTCAAATGCTCATTAAGGGAAAACAAAGGAAATATCAATCATATAAAACACTTGAAAATATTATCCTAAATATAAGATATCATAATATCAAGTCATGGGATAAATCATAGAAGTGCAATGTAATCACAATAATCATAACATAATACATGAAACTTTGTGTCATACACAAATAATCATATAAAATCATTTCATATTAGTTAAGGATCATTTCCAAGACCATGATAGCGGAAAAAGTCCATTACCGAACTGAGTTCACTCCTCGTTCCAGCCCTGTATTACTAAACCAGATTTACTTGTCGTTCCAGCCATGTCTATATCATGAGATATAAATCTTTACCCAATGCATTGGAGGGAGATATAGGTCCCACTCATATCATAATAAAAACCATTCTTATTTATTCCACAATAACATAAATCATTCATCATAGCATAACCCATATAATAAATGAGAT
This sequence comes from Viscum album, assembly GCA_963277665.1. NCBI lineage: Eukaryota > Viridiplantae > Streptophyta > Magnoliopsida > Santalales > Viscaceae > Viscum > Viscum album. The sequence goes on along the minus strand of OY728157.1, from coordinate 1,400,884,592 downwards.
TTTTAAACATCATTTCATCATAACACAATCCATATAAGATAAAAGGACTTCCTAAAAATAATTCCATCATAAAAACAATCAAATATAAGTAATAATAGGTATATAAACATAACTCTATGTCATCTTGGATGAAAAATAATTTTGATAAAACACTTGAACTTAATTCCTGGGGAAAATATCCTTTCTTCTTCAAAAATATTTTCTCTTCTCAAAATTTCATGCATTTTTAAAAGAAAATAATTGAGTTTAAAATAAACTTGTAAACATGTAGATAAATCTTCATGGAAATAAGTTTTTATGAATATGTAAAAACATTTTCATGTCGTATAAGTTAAAGAAACGTTCTCCTTGTACTTTTTCTAGAAAATTTAAAAAGTACCTCATATGGTAAAAAAAGATTCCTTCCAAACCATATAGTAAAAGTCAAAATGGGTAAAAATGATTTTAAGAATACATAGAAGTATAGTAAAAATTTTATGGGAATATTTCTAGAAAATATGTACATGGATGATAAATATATCCCCAGTAGATACTTACGAATAAACAATCTCAGATAAAACGAGATCAAAAAAGTTATCCCTTACCTTAGGCCCGATATGATTTGTATGTATCTGAACCTCCTGTATAATTATTTAAATAATGTTATTGATTTATGATAGAATCATAATAATTTTTATGATAACATTTATGATTATATTTTCATCCATTTGTTAGTAACATTTCATTATTACTTGTTATTCGGGCATTAACTTATTTACGTTCTTATGTATGTTGTGTCGGATAAGTTCTTATTCCTCTTTTTTGTTATAGTTATATAATTTACATAATTGTATTAGTATAATATATATAATATTTATTCATTAAATTTATTTATATAATCATTATTTAATGAAGATTATGTAGAATGAATCACATCACACCGTGGAGACGGTAAGTCGTACGTATGCACGAGCGATGATATCGTTCCCATAATTGTTGAGTGGTATTTAATTGGATGGTTTATAGTATCTCAGAATTAGTATCATGTTATATTAATCATATGTAGTTATTATTTCCACCATTATACCCATCCAAGTAAGGTGGTGGTGAAAAATAGGTTACACCACGACGTAGAGACGGTAAGCCGTACGTACGCACGCGTGAAGATTTTTTTTTTCATAGGATGGATAAAAAGTGAAATAGGGTTGTTTTATATTTATAATAGAATATCAGTGTACGAGTGATATTGATGTTATTACTTTATAATGAAACAACTAAAAAAGATTAATTATAACAAGAAAGAAATTTGAAAGAATCGGTAGAAGAGATTACCTCTTCCTCGACGTGCCTCCTTTAAATTTCCTCTTGAGGCACTGGAGTTGGTCTTTTAAGAAGACCAAAACCTCTAGAATGTAACTAGGGAAGTTTATAAGAGAAATGGGTAGGGGTGTCCGAGCTTGAATTCTCAAAATGTAGTGAAGAGGAAAGAGATGAGGTGGCCTTTTATAAGAGAGGAGAAGGGTATTTTAGGAAACTCTCAAAAATATTAATTTATAATAAATCCAATTTCAACTAAAAATGGTCAAAAAATTATTTAATTCAAAGATAATATGATTTTGGTTCGAATACCCATCATCCAATAATATTTAGACAAGTTTAGAATATTTTTTTATCCTTATCTTTTTGGTTTAACCCTTATTTTACCTTTTTTAATCTTACCGTGATATCATGTTATTTACATATTGTGGGTCAATTTAATTACCATATCATGTCAAATTACCCAAAAATAGTTATTTATGAAATATTTATACTTATATTAACCATTTTTTAAAATATTATATTTTTTTAATTTAATATCATTTAATAAACTATTTTATGTATTAAGTTATGAATTGTGTCAATTTTGGAAACTATTCATACTTGACTTTTTAAAAATTCATAAAAACTTTATTCCTTCAAAAATAAAAAATTAACTCTAAGATAATATGTCAATTTCATCTAGAAAATTCGTGTATGACATAAAAACAATCAAATTAAATTTGTTTTAATATTTATAAATTCATTTATTTAAACCTTTCACTAATGAGGTAATCACTACATCATATTTGAGTCATAAATAAAACTATTTATATAATCTATAAAAATTATAAATAAAATACTATGATATGGGAAATATTTTTATCTTTATAATGAATATTTATATGCATATATATCAGTTATATAACCTGATATTAAAATATATTCATTAAAAGATATATGTTTAGGTTATAATTATCTTTACTTTAAATTAAATCTTATAAAATGTCATTTTCACATCCATGTGAATCCATGGGGTCCCAAAATAGACCCAAGGATGCCCATGGTTGGAAATATTTCATCTAATAGGATTAAGAAATGTTTTAGGGTAGTGTTATATTATTAAATTATTATTAATTTACCCTTATTTACCAGATTTACCATTTAACCGTGATAAATAAAATAATTACTGAAGTTACTATTCGTAATGTACAAAAAATAAAATCTACCTATTCACACAATTAGGTCCTTCTAATTCCAAATATGGAATCTATTTTTTCAAATTCAAAACAAAGAAGTTGCAGTAATTGATTTAAAATTAATCCCATTTTTGAAATGAGAATACATATTTTAAAAGTTAAAATATTGCAAAAGATTGAAATGTATTTACCTGTGAATTCAATTTAAAATTAATTCTAATGGAATACATTATATTAAATGGTAAAAATATATTCTATTTATACTTTAAAACCATTCAATATTATAATTTAATCATATAAAATATATCAATGAAATTTTTTTTTAATTAAAATTTAGCATATTTGTACTATTCAGCAAAACATGAAAGTTATCAAAAAATTATCAAAAAATTATCCAAAATAAATTTTTTATATCCCTCTTTAAAATAAATTGTTTATGTAGTCATATAGAAATTATTAATGAGTCAAAATCTTAATTTAAAATGGGTTTTCCATTCAAAGGTATAAAATTAACCTTTTAAAAAAATAGGTTCATATACATAAAATAGGGTTTTATTCATACCCTATGGATAAAATATCAATTGGATGAATATATAAAAAACTTATTCAGTATATAACACATATATCTCATTAATCTCATTACCAAACATAATTTTCTCAAAAAATACAAATATCTAATTGATTTTTATTTTTCACAAATAATTAATAGCCAATTAATTTATAATGAATTTTTATAAGTTATTTATAATTATTCCCGTTAACCTAACAGCTAGGCTATAACGGTAATTTTATATTAAGGGAATCTCTCGGTTCATTTAAACTTATGATTTTGTGCAAAGAAAACTACTGAAAAATAAACATTATTTAAATAAAATATTTCATAAAAACATCTAGGTGTTACATTCTACCCCCCTTAAACTGAATTTCTCCCTCAAAATTCTTCACTTGGAAATAAAAATATGAGGATACCTCTCCCTTATGATATCCTCAAGTTCCTATATAGCTTTTTCAAATTTTTGATTCCTCTATAAAACTTTAACCAAGAGAGTGGTTTTGTTTTATAGAACTTTTTCACTATGATCTAGAATCTCTATCAGTTGTTCTTCATAAGAAAGATCTTTCTCCTGTGGTATGACTTCTGAGCTTAGTAAATTTGAAGTATTGGGTATGTACTTTCTCAGGAGAGATACATGGAACACATCATGAACTTGAGAGAGATTTGGTGGAAGCACCAATTTGTAAGTTACCTTCCCAACATGATCCAGAATTTCAAAAGAACCAATATACCTAGGGCTCAACTTGCCCTTATTTCCAAATCTCATTACTCACTTCCAGGGAGATATTCATAAGAACACCTTATCACCCAGTTAAAACTCTAGGTCTTTTCTTCAGTTTTCAGCATAACTTTTTTGTCAACTCTGATCTTCTCTTATGTGTTGTTGAATATATCTAACCTTTTATTCCATTTCATCAACAAGATCAACTCCTAATAGATTTATTTCTGCAACTTCATCCCAATAAGTTGGAGTTCTAAACTTCTTTCTATAGAGGGATTCATAAGGCGCCATCTAAATACTAGAGTGAAAGCTATTATTGTAAGAAAATTCCACCAATGGTAGGTGTTGATCCCAACCACCTTTGAAATCCATAGAGAAAGATCTCAATATTTCTTCCAGAGTTTGAATTGTTATCTCTGACTGACTATCTATTTGATGATGATAAGAAGTGCTGAAACTTAACTCTGTATCAAATGCATGTTGAAGACTTTTCCAGAACTTTGAGTTAAACCTTGGATCCCAATCAGATATAATGGAAAGTGGTACTCCATGAAATCTTACCAATTTCTTTACATATATATGGGCAAGCTGGTCAAGAGAGAAATCCTATATAATAGCAATGAAGTGTACCAACTTCATAAGGCGGTCAAATATAACCCATATATCATTATTGCCTTTGGATGTTTTGGGAAGTCCGATGAAAAATTCCATAGTTATGTTTTCCCATTTCTATTCTGGTATGGGTAATGGTTATAACATCCCTTTAGAATTTTGTCTCTCAGCCTTAACTTGATGACAAACCAAGCATAGAGAGACATATTCGACAACATCTCTTTTCCTTCCATCCCACCGAAAGTACTCTTTCAGGTCCATGTACATAATTGTGCTTCCAGGGTGAATAGATAATGAAGAACTATGAGCCTTATCCAATAGATCCTTTTTTAATTCTGGTATGGGAGTAATACAAATCCGATTCCTGAACCTTATTATTTTATCACAATCAAGGTTGAATTCAGGAACATTTCTCACCTTCTTTTGTAACTCTACATCTTCCTTCTGTGACTCTTTAATCTTCACTTGAATAGATGGTTGAACATTCATTTGAGAAATATAATATTTCTCCCCTTCCATTATAATTTCAAGATCCATCCTTTTCAAATCCATAAATATTGGATCTTTAGTGATCATCATCATGGATAAGTTGGCATGGTCCTGTTAACTTAATGCATATTCCACCTTGTTTTCTTTCTCAGGGTGATAATGTATTGAGAATTTGTAATCTTGAATCAACTCCAACCATATTCTTTGGCTCATATTCAGCTCCTTTTGTGTGAAAATATTCTTTAAACTTTTATGATCAATATAAATATCACACATTTCACCATAAATATAATGCCTCCATATCTTTAATGAAAATATTACTGAAGCTAACTCCAAATCATGATTTGGGTCATTTTTCTCATGGATTTTCAACTTTCATGAGGCATAAGGTATCACCATATCATTTTGCATGAGAACACACCCCAACCCCTTCTTGGATGAATCACTATATATCACAAACCTTTCTCCACTACAAGGCAGTGTGATCACAGGTGCACTAGCTAACATTCTTTTTAGCTCTTTGAAATTCTCTTCACATTCCTCCATCCAAATGAACTTAACTCCTTTCCGGGTCAACTTGGTGAGTGGATTAGATAATAGTGAAAAATATTTCACAAAACGTCAATAATATCTATCCAAATCAAGAAAACTTCAGATCTCAGTTACTGTTGTTGGTCTCAACCATCCTTCAATAACCACTATTTTTTATAGATCCACAAATATCCCCTATCTTGAGATTATATGACCCTAAAATAAAACTTTTTGAATCCAAAATTCACACTTTTTAAATTTGGAATAAAGCTTCTCCTTTCTCGAGGTCTTCAATACAATTCTCAAGTGATATTCATGTTCTTATTTTCTATTTTAATAGACAAAAATATCATCTATAAAGACTACCATAAACTGATCAAGATAGTCTCTAAAGACTCTATTCATTATATCTATGAAGATAGCAGGGTCATTAGTAAGACCAAAAGGCATCACTATAAATTCATAATGTCCATACCTTGAACAGAATGTTCTCTTTGGTATATCCTTCTTTTTTATGACTAATTGATGATATCCTGAATGAAGATCAATCTTGGAAAAGTATTGATCTCTGCATAGTTGGTCAAATAAGTCATCAATATGGGGAAGATGATATTTGTTCTTGATAGTGATCTTGTTATATTCTTGATAATCAATGCAGAGTCTCATTGATCCATCTTTATTCTTATCAAACAGAACAGGTGCTCCCCAAGGTGATGCACTAAGTCATATGAATCCTTTATCAAAATTCTCTTAGAGTTGCTTCTTCAATTCCTGCAACTCAATTGGGGCCATTCTATAAGGTGTATTTGAAATAGGCATAGCACCCTCTATGAGTTATATTGAAAACTAAACTTCAAGATTTGGTGGAAGATCTGGAAATTCCTCTGGAAAGACATTATCAAATTGTCTTACAATGTGTTTATTCTTAATTGTGATTTTCTACCCAACTATTTGAGATAAATAACCTTCATTTATTGGAATCAATACCCATAATATGGAATAAATTTCCACTGGAAGGTTATATTCATCCTTGCACCGATAGATGATCATAGATTGATCTGGAATATGAAATATGACTTCCCTTCTTTGGAAATTGATATGAGATCCATATAAAGAAAGCCAATCCATGCCAATAATCACATCAAATTACACTATAGGAAGGATCACAAGATTTTCAGGAATCACTTTCCCACAAACTTCAATTGGATAAGAATTTTAAACTTTTTATGTGACCGTTGTGCCATTAGAAGTTGTCACAACTAAATCAATGTCTAATTTTTGAGGAAATACGATGATACCCTTAGAAAATTCTTCAGAAATAAAAGAGTGGGTGGATCCAGAATCAAATAAAACATTTTCTACTTTATATTGGATGGTAAGTGTACCTTTCACCACTTCATTATCGTACTCCATGTCACCGATAGTAATTGCATGTGACTTTCCTTTGTCTTTGGTCTTAAGAGTTTTTTGATGTTGATCATCATCAATAACCCTTGGATTAGGGAATTTATTTGAATAATGCCTCATTTCCTTACACTTGTAACATTGAAGTGTATGAGGTGCATTATATGTAGCATTTTCTTTGTTCTCATCATTGGACATATTTTTTCCATAACTTCATCATTCAATCACCCGATAACCTTATTTTCCACACTTAAAACATTTAATAGTCCCTTTAATACAATTCCCTTCATGTTTATTTCCACACTTTGATAATAAGTAAAAACTCATCTTCTTTTCAGTGTGGTCTTTATATTTTTCTTTGAATTACATTTTCCTCTTCTTATCAAACTCATATGACTAATGGGTTACTCTAATATCCATCTCAACCTTGAGTGCACATCAAAAAATTTCCTCGTAGCTATTGAAGTCCCTTGTGGATAATTCCCTTTGGATACTTGGTTTTAAGCCACTAAATAATCGATCAATCTTACTCTAAGGTTGGATAATAATTCTAGAAGCGTACCTTGCAAGTCTTGTAAAATTTTCTTCGTAGGTACCAACGAATTCATCATCCTTTTTCTTAAGTTCAAGGACCTCCTTCTCCATATTTTTTTGAATAATATAAGGAAATTACTTATTGAAAAATAAGTTCTTGAACTTATCCCATTCTATGGACTCAATTTCATCTCTTTGCCTCGTATTATTGATAAGATTCCACCATTGATCAGCTTCACCTTCCAAACGATATACTTTTAAGATGAAATTATCATATTCAGAACATTTTAGAACTAAAAATATCTTTTCAGTGGTACTGATCCATTGTTCATCCACTAATGGATAACAAGACCCGCTGAATGAATGTGGATGCTTCCTCATGAAGGATTCAACAGAATGTTGCTCCTTCCTTTGCTCGTTTGGAATTACTACATGATTCATATCTTGAGAAAGTTGTGTGAGGATGGCTATAAGATTTTTCATTCTAGCTCCCAAAACATTTGGTTGATCAGGGGGAAAATAATTTCATTTCCCATCGCATTCATCATTAATGTGGTTCCTTCAGGTTCCACCCATTAACTAAAACCAAGAAGCATAGTGTGAGAAACACTAATCATAACAGAAAAACCACATAATCAAGAATAAAATTTCAATTTAGGAAAATTTAGTTTTTATCCTAGGTTATTCATGGTCGTTTTTAAAACACTAAGATTGTATCCTATACTTAGACACATCCTTATGGTTCTTACTAAGGATTTCACATCCTAATTTCAAAAGGTTAACTATACCTTTCCTCTAATACCAACTATAACGAACCATACTTTACATACATTGATATTACTTCATAATTGAAGTATATTTATTACAACATATAACAAAACCATAATAGGACTATATAGGTATAGTGTTTTTAGAAACTAGGAAACATAAACAACTGGTTCATAAAACATATACATTGTCTCCTATTTATTTCATCATAACTAGACTCCTTTTTGGAATATCATACTTAATACCATTCTTCCTAACATGGGGAAAAGAAACATATGAAAGGGTGAGCTCAAATGCTCAATAAGGGTAAACAAAGGAAATATAATCATATATAATAGTTGAAAATCTTATCCTGCATATAAGATATCATAATATCATGTCATGGGATAAATCATAGAAGTGAAATGTAATCCCAATAATCATAACATAAGACATGAAACATTGTGGCATAAACACATAAGCATAAAAATTAATTTCATATTAGTCAAGACTCATTTCCAAGACCATCATAGTGAACAAAGTCCAATACCGAACTGAGTTCACTCCTCATTCCAGCCTTGTATTACTGAACCCGATTTACTTATCGTTCCAGCCATGTCTATCTCAAGAGATATAACTCTTTACCCAATGAATTGGAGGAAGATATACGTCCCACCCATCTCGTAATGAAACCATTCTTATATGTGCCACAAGAACATAAATCATTCATCATAGCATAACCCATGTAATAAAATGGAATTTTTAAACATAATTTCATCATAATATAATCCATATAAGATAAATGGACTTCATAAAAAAATCCATCATAAAAAAAATAAAATAAAAGTAATAATAGGGATATAAACATAACCCTGTTTCATATTATATGGAAAATAATTTTGATAAAATGCTTTAACTTAATTCCTAAGGAAAATATCCTTTATTCTTCAAAAATGTTTTCTTTTCTCAAAATTATGTGCAATTTTAAAAGAAAATAATTGAGTTGAAAATACACTTGTAAGTGTGTAGAGTAATCTTCATGTAAATAAGGCATTATAAGATGTAAAAACCCATTCATTCTATATAAGTTAAAAAAACATTCTCCTCATAATTTTTCCGGAAAAGTAAAAAAGTTCCTCGTATGGTAAACAAAATAAAGATTCCTTCCAAACCATGTAGTAAAAGTCAAAATGGGTAAAAATGACTTTAAGAATATATAGAGGAATAGTAAACATTTTATGGGAATATTTTTATAAAACATGGACATGGATGATAAATATACCCCTAGTAGATACTTAGCAATAAACAATCTAAGATAAAACAAGATCGGAAAAGTTATCCCTTGCCTTAGGTATGATATACTTTGTATGTATCCAAAACTCTTGTATAATTATTTAAATAATGTTACTAATTTATTCCAGAATCATAATAATTTTTATTATAACATTTATGATTATATTTTCATCTATTTGTTAGTAACTTTCATTGTTACTCGTTATTCGGGCATTAACTGCCTTACGTTCTTATGTATGTTATGTCAGATAAGTTATTATTCCTATTTTTTTGTTATAGTTATATCATTTAAATAATGGTATTAGTATAATTTATATCATATTTATTCATTCAATTAATTTATATAATCACGATTTAATGAATATTATGTAGAAAGAATCACATCGCATCGTGGAGACGGTAAGCCGTACGTATGCACGAGCGACGATATCGTTCCCATAATTATTGAGTGGTATTTAATTGGATGGTTTATAGTATCTCAGAATTAGTATAATTTTATATTAATCATATATAGTTATTATTACCACTATTATTCCCATTCAAGTAAGGTGATGTTGAAAAACAGATTACACCACTGTGTGGAGATGGCAAGCCATACGTACGCATGTGCTGTGATTTCATTTTTCGTAGGATGAATAGAAGATGAAATAGGGTTGTTTAATATTTATAATAACATATTAGTATACTATTGATACTTATGTTATTACTATATAATTAAACAAATAAATAAGTGGAAGTAGAAGAAGAAAGAAATTTGAAAGAATCAGTAGAAGAGATTACCTCTTTCTCGACGTGCCTCCTTTAAATTTCCTTTTAAGGCACTAGAGTTGGTCTTTTGGGAAGACTAGAACCTCTAGAATGTAACTATGGAAGTTTATAAGATAAATGGTTAGGTTTTGGCTGATATTAAAGTCTCAAAATGGATTTAATAGGAGAGGGAGGAGGTGGCCTTATATAAGAGAGGAGAGAGGCACTTTAAGAAACTCTCAAAACTATTAATTTATAATAAATTAAATTTCGACTAAAAATGGTCCAAAACTTATTTAATTCAAAGATAATATGATTTGGGTTCGAATAAACATCATCTAATAATATTTAGACAAGTTTATAATATTTTTTATCCTTATCTGTTTGGTTTAACCCTTATTTTACCCATTTTAATCTTACCGTGATATCATGTTATTTACACATTGTGGGTCAATTTAATTACCATATCATTTCAAAAGACCCCCAAAAAGTTATTTATGATATATTTGGACTTATATTAACCATTTAAATTAATATTATATTTTTATTAATTTAATATCATTTAATAAACTATTTTATGTTTTAAGTTATGAATTGTATCATCTTTGGACATTATTCATACATGACTTTTTAAAAATTCATAAAAACTTTATTCTTTCAAAAATAAGGCATTAAATAAAATATAATATGTCAATTTCGTCCATATAATTCGTGTATGACATCAAAATAACCAATTTTTTTTTTTAATATTTATAAATTCATTTATTTAAATATTTCATGAATGAGGTAATCACTACATCATATTTGTGTCATACATAAAACTATTTATATAATCTCTAAAAATTATAAATAAAATACCATGATGTAGGAAATATTTTTATATTTATAATGAATATTTATAAGCATAGATATCAGTTATATAACCCTATATTAAAATCGATTTAGTAAAAGATATATGTTTAGGTTATAATTATCTTTACTTTAAATTAATTCTTATAAAATGTCATTTTCACATCCATGTGAATCCATGGGGTCCCCAAATCGACCCAAGGATACCCATGGTTGGAATTATTTCATCCAATAGGATTAGGATATGTTTTAGGTTAGTATTATATTATTAAATTATTATTTTTTACCCTTATTTACCAGATTTACCCTTTAACCATGGTAAATAAAATAATTACTGAAGTTACTATTCACAATGTCCAAAAATATAAGGTAACTATTCACACAATTCGGACCTTATGATTACAAATATGGAATCCATTTTTCCAAATTAAAAACACAGAATTTGTAGTAATTGATTTAAAATTAATTCTGTTGTTGAAATGAGAATACGAGTTTTAAAAGTTAAAACATTGCAAAAGATTGAAATGTTTTTACTTGTGAATTCAATGTAAAATTAATGATAATTATATAAATTATATTAAATGGTAAATTTTTTTCTATTTATAATTTAAAACCATTCAATATTATAATTTAATCATATAAATTATCTCGATAAAAAAAGTTGTTTTTAATTAAAATTTAGCATATTTTTACTATTCATCAAAACATGAAAGTTATCAGAAAAATATCAGAAATTTATCCAAAGTAAATTATTATATCCCGCTTCAAAATAACATTCTTATGTTGTCATATATAAATTAATAATGTGTCAAAATATTAATTTAAAATGGGTTTTCCATTCAAAGGTATAAAATTAACCTTTTAAGAAAAATATGTTCTTATACATAAAATAGGGTTTTATTCATACCCTATGACTAAAATATCAATTGGATAAATATAAAAAATATATTTTATTAAGTATATAACACATATATCTCATTAATCTCATTACCAAATGTAATTCACTCAAAAAATACAAATATCTGATTGATTTATATTTTTCATAAATAATTAATAGCCAATGAATTCATAATGCATTTTCATAAGTTAGTTGTAACTATTCCCGCTAACCTAATGACTAGGATATAATGGTAATTTTATATTAAGGGAATCTCACAGTTCTTTTAAACTCATGATTTCATGCAATGCAAGCTACTGAAGAATAAAAATTATTTAAATAAAATATTTCATAAAAACATTCGGGTGTTACATATCATTTCCAATTAGTAATATGTCATCAACATATACAACTATTAAAATAAATTTACTCCCCCTATAAATCTTATAAGAACATGGATCACATTTATTCTTATTGAAACCAAATTTCTATATGGATTTATCTAATTGAATTTTCCATGACTTGAATGCTTACTTTAATCTATATATCAGTATTTGTAACTTCCATACCTTTTTTAAATTGATTAGAGTCACAAACACTTCTGATTGTGTCATATACACATCCTACTTAAGGTTTCCATTAATTAAAATAGTTTTGAAATCCATTTTCTAAATCTCATAGTCGTGGTAAGTTTCCATGGAAAGAAAAATTTTAATGGATTTAAACATAGAAAGTGGAGAAAAGGTTTCATCATAGTCAATGCTTTGTAATTGTCTAAACCCTTTATCCACTAGACATTATTTATAGGTATTTATTTTACCTTTCATGTCCATCATTTTCTTGAACAACCAATTACATCCAACGCACTTTACATAAACTAGTGGATTGATCAGAACCCAAAATTGGGTTTGATACATGGAATCCATATTAAAATTCAGGGGTTTTCCATCTTACAACTTATGACATCTCTAATTTATACTTATATGATATAGGATCATTATAATCAACCAATAATTAGTCTCCATCATCAATTACTAGAAAATATTATATCTCTGGTTCTCTTACCTCTCTAAATCTCTTATGCAATACTTGTGTTTCATAACAAATTCTTCCATGAGGACCTGTGGAATTAGTTCTTGTACCAACTATTGTGTATATTGAGCATCAAATTCATCAAATTCAATCATGATCTCACTATCCTACTTGAGCATGTGATCCCTATCAATAAATATGACACATATTTTCACAGTTACTTTCTTGTCTTAAGGGTTGTATAGATAATATCCTTGGATTTCTGTAGGATATCCTACAAAGATACACTTCATGACTTGAAGTGATAGTTTGTTTTTTAAGTTAGCATTAACAAAAACTTAGAAACATTATGCATGAACATGTGACAAAACATGTTTATTTACACTCCATAACATGAAGGGAATGTTGTTTTCCGCTTTACTTGGTACTCGGTTTAGTAAGTGTTGGGACCAAGTTGTCTAGAAGTTGTTTTTCGAATGCTAAAGATGTGTTTGCTAGTTATTTTTTATTTTTTCATAATTATGTGAAATAAATTAAATTTATTAGTATTGGTGATTAGATTTAGGAGTCTCAGACTTAGAATATTGAACACAAATTTCTTAATAAAGTTTATCATTTCCAGTTTTTTATTTTGAAGATGTTTTCTGGGTGAAGTTATTTTTGGACTCACATTGTGTCCAGAATGAAGTTTTTGGATGAAAAATGTCTTTATAGATGTTAAAAATTAAATCTGATGATTATTTTTTATGAAAAAATATCTCAACATCATAAGTTAGCAAAAAAAATATGATCCAATCATTGTGAAATAAAGGGGAGAAAATGTGTTTGGTATTTTAAGTCAGATGATGCTATGCTGATATCAATATTCCAAACATCATGAAATAGTCATGATACAAGAAGAAGTGTGTGGAAGAAATGTGAAATGGGAGTTTCTAGTTTTTCAGGTTTTAGATCATCAAATCTAGAAGTTTTTTTGGTGCAAAAGTTTTTTGGTATCTATGAGTTTGAATGTGCTAAAGTCAGATGTGTTTCAGAAGTGTTGATTTATCGATCCATTAGACAAGGTGTTCCATCGATCTATCATAAAGTGGATGACACTGGAGAAACATAAAATTTAGTACTCTATAGAAGTAAAAACATTGTGTCAAGAGTTATTGGACAATAATTATTGATCCATCATATGGGAATTAGAGACTGATTCATTAGAATCATGATGGCACTGATAATTCATCAGACGCTAGACTTCATTGGATGTAGTGTCATCAGTATGAGGAATTTTTTGGTCAAATAAAGAAATTTTTTGAAAAATTAAAACATGTTGAATTGTCTACTGAACTATCATTGAAGGTTTCGACAGTCTTTAGAAGTTGTTATGATGTTTTTGGAAAAACAGCTGAAAATTTATTAACTTGGGAAATAAAATTGGGATTCCAAAGTGTTTGAGTGTATCTATCAAAGTGAGGAAGCTATAGTAAATCAACTAAAGTCTATAAAATTTGAAAAAATGTTCTTGGTAGAATAGTTTCATCTGGTTAGGATCATTATAATGGGAAGACATCTATTTTGCATGTTTTCAATCAGAACAAGGGAATAAGAGTCAGGACTAGTATCAGAATTTTGAAGAAGGATGAAGTTGTGATAATATTCAAGAATAATAAAGAAGAATCCAAAAGATTTGTGAAGTTTCGATAAGTGGTCAAATTGGAGTTAAAATGAATAATAAATTCAAGATCTATGAATTTTCTTGAGCATGAAAACATTTTTAAGTTCCCACCCATTTCACTTCTGCCACTCCTAAAAATAGATATCAAAGTACAACGTATTATGACATTGTTCACATGCGGGAGAGAGAGTGGTTGTTGGGGTTTTTTATATAGTTTTTTAGATGAAGTTTTTTGGATACATATTTCTTTAGAAACATTTATGTATTGAATAAGTATTCAAAAGAGGTTGTGGTTAGGGTTTTCCAGATTAGACCAAGCAATCAGACTGATAGTTTTGGAAAAAGAAAGAAGTGATTCAGAATTGTCTCCAAACTACCTATTCATACCTATTTCTGGAATGAAAAATCATACTAAATAATCAAAGTGAGCCATCATATTGAGTTTTTTGTATGAATTTCAGAGAAGTTTTCCCTACCCTCTAGTAAGTAAGAAAGTGAAGATTTGTGTTCTGAAAGAATTAAAAAAGTAGAAGTAATTGGCATAGCATAATGACATGTTCAAAACCAACTAGTGAAGGTTTATAACTTGTTAAAAATATTATTTACATCATTATTACTATAAGAAGAACATGCGCTATTGTATTGATCATAGTGCTATGAAAGTGTAAGGGTATTTCCTACTTATTGTATCTACACAAAAGGATTATTTTCTAGTGGATTGTGTGGTTTTGGATTATTTAAAAACCATTCCAAGGGATAGATACTATTATTTTTTAGTAAACCTTGTAAATAATTATATTTCTATAGATGTGTAAATGTTTACTTTTTAAAAAATTGATTAATCTTTAACAGGAGGTGGAGGTTTTTATACAATAAATATAACATAAAAGAAAAGATATCACTGATTCACCACTCCCCCTCTCAGTGATTACAGTGATCCTAGTTATTCTTTTTCAGTTGGTATCAGAGAAAGGTTCCCTTCATTTACTCTTTGATGAAGTTTTAGAAAGAGAAGTTGTTATGGAGAATTTTAATTGTGGGAATAGTAAATTGATTCTAGTCTTTGATGGAAAGAACTATCGTATGTGTAAATATAAGATGTTTTCTTATCTTATGTCTCTTATCTATGATGTTTTGGAAGCTACTATAGATGTATTTACTCCTCTTGTTGAAAATTTTCCTCTTAGATCTATTGATAATAAGAATTTTGAGAATTATAGAAGAGATAATATTTCTTTACTCTCATCACTTTCTGAAAGTGAACTGCTTAGATTATAAGGAGTTAGAGCTTCAAAAGGTATCTAGGAAAATTTGAAAAATATCTATGAAGTAAATACAAAGGTAAAGAAAGAAAAATTACAAATTAGGATGCTGAAGTATGAAGATCTCAAGATTGGTGAGTATGAATCTAGTGTTGACCTCTTTACAAGGGTGAATGATATTGTTAGCACCATAATATTTCTTGGTTAGAATTTGAAATATTCAACAATTTTTTAAAAGATATTATGATTTCTTCCTGACAAGTTTGATGCAAAAGTCTCATATTTAGAAGATAAAGATCCTAAAACTCTATATTTAGATTATTGTCATGACCCGCCTTCTCCAAGATGAGGGAAGGGATAGAAAACTACGATATCCTTTCTTCTTTAAGTTGAAGTAGAGATAATGACCCCTAGGTCCCACCTTCAATAGGCCTCAGAGTGAAAACTTTCACCAATGGTATATAATCTAAAGTAATATGGAAGGCATTACCCTTTTTGCAGAACAAGATAAAGAGATAAGATGGTGAGTCCCCAAACAACTCCAAAGACTAAAGATAAAAGTAAATGCCAAAAGATTTCATTCCCAAATGCATGTTCAAAATAAACTGATAAAAGGTACAAGAAAAACTCTGAAGAAAAGTACCAAAAGAAAAGAAAAGCAGAAACAACAACTATCTCAACTCTCAAGCTAGTAAGGTATGGTATGATCCTCAAAGTCCTCCTAGAAACCTGAAAGTAATTTTATATATGTAGGGTGAGTATACATGTATACTCAGTAGGAAACCCAAATCTCTCATGCACAAGTGGGTAGATATTCTAATTACCCATGAGAAAAGAAAAGAGGTAATCAAAACACCTAGCAAGGAAAACTATCCACCGAACCTCACCAAGGCACACTTCCCAAATAATGAAAGTTAGGTACAATAATATTAATATCACATCAATATTTAGGTACCCTGTACCATTTTCCCACTAGTTATTTAGAACATCCTACGCATTAGACCTCCCCCACAAGTCCCACTTTAGTCCCACTACTGCCCCAGAAACAACCATATGGGCCATCCCAACCGCACTTTTATCTCGCCCACAAACACTTGGTCCCCCACAACCACAAAAAACCATGCCTACAAACACGTAGGCCACAAAAACCACTTCTACGCCCGAAGAAACCTGTCTAGAACAACCACTACCATGCTCTAAGACACCTGGGCTAGAACAACCACTGCCACGCCCGAATACACATGTGCCCCATCCTAAAGAAACTTAGAAAAAAAACCTACCCACACACACCTGGGACAACCCACCACAATACACTATGCCCAAAGAGTCTTGGGATATAATGAACTTCAGGCCTTCACAGCCTGCTCGGAGAGTCTTGGGTTACCCGGGAGAGGGAGAATAAAGGATATAATAACCATCCACTCATAGGAATGTTGGGAAAAACACCATCCCTCATGAAATGGGGGTGTTCGGTATGAAGTGCTCAAAATTGGGTGGGGTGCACATAAGAAACACAAGAACTATATTTTATACATATAGGTAATCAAGCACTCATACCAACCTAAGGGTCCTGAAACCAACAACCGGCCCACACAAAACCACTCTCGATGCTACCCCTACATTCACAAGTACACAATAGCCGCAACCAAAGCACAACCCACTTCTAGAAATTCCCCATTATACCAGTTCTCATTATCATGTTCAAGTGATTCCATTTAAATATTCCTTCACTATCTAGAAACTAACAGGAATAACCACAAGCCAAAACAACAACTAAAAAGAAAACATCCATGCAAGTATTTAAGCATTTTCTCCCAGTTCTCTTAAATGTAACAACATCAAAGAGGATATTTGAGATCCCTTTAAGTACTGAAACCAAACCAAGCCCCAACTTACTGGGTCCAGAACATTTACCACCATCTCCACACGGACTCAGATTCACAAACCAACAACCACTCAAAATGATATTCTATTCCCCTCTACATTACCCCACAAACATTAAATAGAACAAACATGCATATCACCATAAAAGAGTAAGGGAGTTTTTATATTTGGCCAACACCATTCATCAAAATTCCTTCTTTTTATTTGGTTAACTGGGGTGATCACAAAGGGGTTCTTATCCATCAGGAACCCATTTAATCAACAAAGTTTACATGATTAATAATTTTCCATGTTACAGTCATTCAATCACAAGATTATCTAGAAAAAAAGCTTTATTAGTGTGCAATAAAGGACCACCAACGGTCATGATTTTCAGTGGACATAATCCCATACAATTCACAACATAAAACGAAGGTAAAACATAGCAACATCAATCAACTTCCCCATCCCTTCATTCTTTAAATGTCTATTTATTATCTTCATTAAGTTTAGTTTCATCTACGTCCTAAGGGAACATCATCATACCCCCCCCCCCTCATGATGCACAATAAATAGAGACAAAGGAAAAACCCCTACTTGGATGATCAAGGATCGAAGTTTTCCTATTGCGCCAAGAATAGGGGACGATGTGACTTACATGAAGAAATCCAAGGCTGAGCGAGAAGGGTTCCAACACAGGTGCATAATTTATCTTAGGAGGAAGTCTTGAGGCACACTTAGAGAAATGAAGAGGAAGTAGGAAGAGAGTATCTTGGGTTAAGAAGAGTGAGATCCTAAAATCATAGATACCATTTTTAAGTACTTAAAAGTTAGATCGTGGCGTGACCATGCGGATTGGAGGTTACACACATTGGTATTAATTTATATATAATAATTCCCCTTAGAAATAATGGATATATACCACCGGATGACTATGAGTTGATAGATTTCCTTTAAACGAAAAAAACACATAACAAGGGTGAAACTAGAAAAACTAGAACACACCTCAAGGGTGTGAAACTAATAAAAAGGGCATACATTTTGGTAATCCAAGGGTTGACTCACTCTTAATGGATTTTAGATATCATTTATGGGCTTTAAAATGGCCTTAAATCACTTTGAAAGGGGTATTAAAACACTTTTAGGTTAGAAGAGGTGTTATTGAAGAGAAATTAAAAAAGTCTTGAAGAAACTGGAAATGAATCACTGATGGGTGAGTCACCGACACCCTGGCACTGTCGCCCTAGAAACAATGCTGATCAGTGCAACTGATGGCCCATCGGTGCCACTGATGTCGATCGGGGACATTAATGGCTGATCGGTGCCACTGTTCATTCAACCTGAAATCTGGAAAACTCCTTGATGAGTCACTAATGGTCCCCAGGATACCTCAAACATCAGGTTTTGGAAAATTAATGGGATAAAATGGTCCAGACCATTATAATTATCATTATATTACTCTTTTTATATATTAAATGAGAAGATAGAAATTTATGGAAATCAAATCCAAATTTGATCAAGAAATGTCCTTCAATGATTCAAAGAAAGAAAAATATAAGAAGATTCTCGAAGATGAAAAATTTGGTGATTCTAAATCCAAAAATTAGTCTAGTAACAATCTTGATGAATTCTTATCCTTTTTTTTCTAAGAATTTGAAAAGTGGTATAGGAAAGTCCAAAGGGAATATACCTCTAAAATATTTTAAATGTGGAGATATTGAGAAATTTTATATGAATTCCCCCTTAAGAAAGAATGAATATGAAATTGATGAAGAAGATATAAGGATAAGAAGATCTTGGAAGAAACATGTTCATAAATAAAAATCCTATTCCAAGGGAAAAGATAAAAAATTATCCAAATCCAAAAGGAGAAGTTTTTTTTTCTAAAGATGATGAAGATGAAGATATTAAAGTTAAAGCTGAAAAATTCACTAAAGTTACTGAAGAAAATATTTTTATAGAAAAAGTTAATGATGAAAATTTAGAAATAAGTAGCTCTAAAGAAGAAGTGAATCGGTTATAATTTCATCTAAAAGGAGACTAGAAATAATTTCTTATAAATATTTTAATACTTGAAAGAGAAATCTAGAAGTTGAAAAAGGAAAGTTCTACAAAAACAATCAGGAATATTTTCTTGAAGAGAAAGATAAGTTCCTGGAAAATAATTATTTATTAAATAAATATCTTGAAAAATAAAATAATTAGAATGAAAATATTTAAGTGAAGATAAAGGGAAAGGAAGAGGAGTTGGAACTTTTTCAACAAAAGTTTTCTAAAGTTGAGTAGGGAGTTACAAGTTTCAAAACTCTATATCTAAAGTTGGAAAAATTTATAGAAATTTTAAACCTAAGAAATATCAAAAAAAATTATCTTTAAAGGTTAAAAATAAATTTTAAGATGTTCCTAATAAGAATAAAGCTAATAAATTCATGAATGTATCCAAAACCAACAAAGTTGACAATTCACAAGTTTCTAAAATTTTAAATCCTAAAAAAAGTTTCTACCTCTTCTGATTCTGTTAAATTTGGAAAGATATTTGAATTGAATAATAATATTCCAAGTGATTATAGGAAGTTTTGGGCTCAACAAAGTTCTTATATGAAAGATAATAAAGTTATTGAAAAACATGTTTATAATTTCATATAGTATAGAAGTTACATATGAATGTATTTTTTCTATGGGTATCGCTGGTATTTTGGTGGATTTGGATATACAAAAAATATGTTTTGGTTTAATCAACAACACTAAAATTGTACCATTAGTTATAAGAATCAAAGTTCAAGGAGGATTCAATCCTCTAAAATAAATAATTCTGAGAAAGTTTTTTTGAAAGTTGAAAATATATTCCAACCTCTAAAAACAATTTGTGAAATATGTGAACAAAATGGATGTACATTTTTCTAAAGGATTTATTGTTTTTATACTTGCACAAAAATATGTTTATAACAATTCTCAAAATACATATATGAAGAAAGATAAAGGTAAATAAAAATATTTTTTTTTGAAATTTCTCTCAAAGTTAAAAATGGATAATGACCCTAGATTTTGGATAGTGGGTTATCCTCACATATGAAAAGAGATTTTAAATTTTTGAATAATGTGAAATATTTCAATGAAGGAACAATGATGTTTTTAAATGATTAATCTCTCAAAATAAAAGGTGTTGGATCCACTATTATTAGGGAAGAAAAACCTAAATCTGAGAAGGCCTTATTTTTTTATGGGTTGAAACACAATATTTTAAGCGTTTCATAACTCTTTGATGAAGGTAATAAAGTTTTTTTATAAAATATGGTTTTATTGTGAAAAGAGTCAAAGATGGAAAATTTGTTAGGATAGGCCAATGTACAAAAGGAAACTTGTTTCAAGTTGGTGGTGTTCATAATTTATGTTATCTAAGAATGATGGGATAAAATCAATTGCAGAATAAAATGTTGGGACATATGTGTCAAAGAAGTATGAATAAGTTTTCAAATTGAGATAGTGTTTTTGATATACATGATATAACAATAATAAGAGATTGGTGTTGTTCAATTTTTCAGAAAGGGGAGGTTAAAAAATATTTGCACAAGAAAGTTGAAATTCATTCAACTCGTACCTTAGAACTAATTCATTCTTATATTTGTAGGAAAATGAGTAAACAATAAACTTTTGTATATAATTACTTCATTTCTTTCATTAATTATTTAACTTCATTTACTTGTATTATGTATTTGAAAAATAAATCATAATCTATAAAAATGTTTAAGAGTTTTAGGAGAATATCTAAAAATTAGTGTGAGTATTATTTGAATAAGTTGTGAACCGATAATGATGTTGAATATAATAACGAAGAGTTAAAAAGTTATTTTGAAAAATATGGAATTCGATATGAGTTTAATGAACCATATACATCACAAAAAATGGTGTTTCTGAAAGTATTAATAGAAGTCATGTAGATATGGGGCGTATAATTCTAATTGAACATGGTATTTCTCACAACTTATGGATGTAGGAAACGAGTACAACTATTTATATTCAGAATAAATTTTTCAATGGGGAAAATCTTGATATGAATCCTTATGAAATTTACTACAATTAAACTCCAAGTCTAAAACACTTATGAGTTTTTAGGATTCCCTGCATCATAAAGAACAAATGTGTAAATATTGGAAAATTTGATCAAAGAGGTGAAGATGGAATATTTCTTGGCTATGCTCAAGATGGTAGATGTTATAGATGTTTCAACAAATAAATAGGAAGAATAGTTGATTCTATTGATGTAAAAGTACTTGGAAAATATAAGGGTGTAGAAAAGGAAGATGATGAAGATGAAATAATTTTTATTAAACAACATGAAAATGATTCCAAAAAATTTGATGCCATTCATATAGAAGAATTAGACTCATATATTTCTAGTGATGAGGAGGAACTTTGTACATCTCATCCTAGGATGAGGAAATATGTGAAAGTTAAAAACATTATTGGTGATCAAAAACAAAAATTTCAAACAAAAAGAACATCAAAGTTTGTTACACATACTTTTTTGTATTCAAAAGTTGATCCAAAATATGTTAATGAATATTTTGAGCCTTAGGAGTGGATTTATTCTATGAATGAAGAGTTGGATCAGAGTGAGAAGAATGATACTTGGGAACTTGTACTCAAACCAAATGATAAAAATGTTATTGGTACAAAGTGGATGTTATATAAAAATTTGAATGAATATGGTGAAGTGATAAAAACCCATGATTGGTTTTCAAAGTTTACTCACAAATTGAAGGAATTGATTAAGACTTTTTCTCCAGTTTAAAGTTTAGAAACAATTAGAATCATTCTTCCAATTACTGCACAATGAAGTTATAAATTTTTTCAGATGGATGTAAAATCAACATTTCTCAATGTATAAATTGATAAATAAGTATATGTTGAACAAACATGTGGTTTTGTATTAGGAAAGATGAAAGTTGTGTGTGAAAGTTTAAGAAATCCTTATATTGGATAAAGCAATATTAGAGATATTGGTATTCCAAATTATATACCTGCTTAAAGAAATTAAATTTTAAGAAAGGAAGAGTTGATAGTAATATCAACATCAAATAAATTCAAGAGATTTATCTCATTGTAATTGTGTATGTTTATGATATTATATTTTTTGGGAATGATTAAATAAATTGTGAGAAGTTTACTAAAGAGATGAAAAATTTGTTTGAAATGTCAATGCTGGGTGAAATGAAATACTTTCTTGGATTAAAAAAACACACAAAATAAGAAGTAAATTTTTCTATCTTAAGAGAAGTATGATAAGGAAATTTTTAAGAAGTTTGGAATGGAGAATTTAAAACTTATTTGTGAACTAATCTTGGTGGGAACCAAGTTTTATAAATATAGATAAGGAAATGAAGTTGATTCTAAATAATTTTGGAAGCTGATTGGAAGATTGTTATAACTAACTAATTCAAGACCAGATATTGTATATGTTGTTACCTTATGTGTAAGATTCTAAAGTTCTCCAAAGTAATATCATCTATTTTTTGGAAAAATGATTCTTAGATATATTAACATCATATTTTAGAATTAAATACAAAATATCAGGAAGAATTTATTTTCTTAGTTATACAGATACTGATTGGGAAGTAATTTTGGATGATATAATATCCAAATGTGGTGGATTTTTCTTTCTAGGGTAAAGTTGTGTAAGATGGAATACTAAAAAAAATCAGTAACTCTTAGCATGGAAAAACTAGAATATATTTCTGCTACTCAAGTTGTATCCCAACTAATGTAGAAGAATACTCAGTTGGAAGACTTTCTTTTTGAAGTGAAGTTGATTCTAAACATTCTCTTTCAAAACATATTAATATCAAATACCAGTTCATCAAATAGAATTTAGAGAATAATGAACTCAAACTAGAGTATATTATTATAAAAAACAAGTTTCTAACATATTTAAAAAAACCTTTACCAAAGGAATAATTTTTTAAAATGAGGTTGAACATGTGAATCCAACCTCTTTCTCTCCAAGGTTGAGGTATGTGTTTATGTCCCCTCTCTCATCCATTATTTGAATAGTGTTTTCAAGGGGGAGAAAAATTATGTTTCCGAAATCTAACCATTGGTATATACTAAATATTTTAAGGAATCATGTATTTAGGGGGATTTTTGGATAAGTTGTAAACTCAACATGTAAGTGTATGAACTATTATAACAGTTTTTAAAGTATTTATAGGAAACTTATTTTACAAGAATATGAAATAAGTTGTGAAGAGGTTGAAAATTTGAAAGTTAAAGAAGTTTTGTAACTCACTACTTATGGATAACATGGTATTTCTATCAATTATTCTTGTTTACAAAAAGGAGTTTACTCATGTAGGCTTAGAATTCTTGATAAGTGATCCATAGCTTGAGTTATAAAGTTCCAATGATTTATGAACCTTGGTTGACAAAAAAATCCAAAGGGGGGGATTTTTGGGTCCAATTTACCTGGAATTTGTTTTCTAGATGCTAGAGAAGTGTTTTCTAGTTGTTTTGTCTTTTTTCATTACTTAAATCACTTAACTTTGTATGTTTTGGTGATCGGATGTAGGAGTTTCAGACTCAGAAGATCGGATGCAAAGTTCTTAAGAAAGTTCATCATTTTTAGTTTTCTTTTTTGAATATGTTTTCTAGGTGAAGTTGTTTTTGGACTCACTTTATGTCCAGAATGTAGTTTTTTGATTCAAAATGTATTTAAATATGTTAGAGATTAAACATGATGATGCTTTTCTATGAAAAAACTTATCAACATAATAAGTTAGATGAAAACTTGTGATCCAAGATTTATAAAATAAAGGAGGATAAAATGTGTTTGGTATTTTAAGTGAGGAGATTTTATGACAATATCAATATTCCAAACATCATTAAATAGTCATGATATAAGCATAATTATGTAGAAAAAAAGAGAAATGGGTGTTTTTGTTTTTTAGGTCTCAGAACATTAGATCCATATTTTTTTGGATGGATAAGTTTTTAGTATTTGTGAGTTTGAATTTACTGAAGTAATATGTATTGTAGAAGTTTTGATCGATCAATCCATTGGAAAAGTGCGATATAAATCTATCAAAAAGTGGATGAAATCAAAAAAAAACATCAGATGTAGTACTTCATAATAGGTAGAACATTGTCCTATCAGAGTGTATCAGTTAATCCAGAGTTGTTGAGTGCGACAAAGTAGGGAAGTAGCTAACACTGGTGAATTATAAGGGTTTTAGAGACCAATCAATTAGATGATTTAAAAAAATATAGTTAGTCATTTTCATTGAAGTATCAGTGTGAGGTCTCAAATTTGTTTTGTTTTTAGTTTTTTAAGAACAGATGTCATGATTTTTTTAATTAGGTCAAGAGTTATCACACACAACTTAACATTGATCCATCAAATGGGAATGGGAGACCAATCCATCAGATGTATGCTGACACTAATAAGTCATCGAGCATTGGATTTCATCAGATGTTGTCTCATCAGTCTGAGGAGTTTGTCAAATTAAAAAAGAAGCTGAAAAAGTAAAACATATTGAAGTTAATAATGTAATTTTTTTAAATTGTTCTAGAGTCTTTATAAGTTGTTATGATGTTTGTGGGAAAATAGCTTAAAAAATTGATCAGATTGAGAAATACAATCAAGCTGCCAAAGTGTTTGAGTAGCGATATCAGAGTGAGGAAGCCAGAGTAAAAAAACTAAAGTCTAATGATGTTTCAAAAAAATTGGAAGAACATTTTCAGCTGGTTAGGAGCATCAGAATGGGAATATGTTTGTTTTTTATGTTTTCAATCAGAACAAGGGAATCAAATTCATGAATATTATCAAAATGAAAAATTGTATCATTATAAAGAATGATTGTTTATTTTGAAGAAGTATAAAGTTGTGAGAAGATTTAATAAATTTTTAGAATAATCCAGAAGATTTTTGAAGTGTTAAGAAGTGGTCAAATTAGAGTTTAAATGAATATGAAATTTGAGATTTGGTAATTTTCTTGAGCAGGAAATTTTTTTTAGTATCCCTCCTATTTCAATTTTGGCAGTCCTATAAATATAGGTCAAAGTACAATGTACTCTAACACTGTTCGCGTGAGGGAGAGAGTGAGAGCACTGGAGTTTTTGATATAGGCTTAGTAGAGAAAGGTTTCTAGATAAATATTTCTTTAGAAACATTTCTGGACAAAAGAATTATTCCGAAGAGGTTGTGGTCAAGGTTTTCCAGAATTAACCAAGCAATTGGACTGACCATTTTTGGGAAAAAATATGTGATTTATAATTGTTTGCAGGCTATCTATTTAGACTTATTTCTAGACTGAACAATCATAATAAATAATCAAAGTGATACATCAGATTGAGTTTTTATATGAAGACCAAAGAATTTTTTCCTACCTGGTACTGGGTAAGAAAGTGAAGATCAATGTTTTGAAAGAATTACAAAATTGGGAGTTATTGAAGAAATATAAAGACATGTTTGGAACCAATTGGTGAAGGTTAATAAACTTATTACAAAATCTTATTTACATAATTCATTCTAGAAGAATCATATGCACTCTTCTATTGATCATAGTGCTACATAAATTTAAGGGTATTTCCTACTTTTTGTATACACACAAAATCATTGTTTCTAGTGGATTGTGTAGTATATAATTATTTACAAACCATATCATAGACTAGATACTCTTATTGAGTAGTGAACCTTGTAAATACTTGTGTTCCTATGGATGTGTGAATGCTTAGTTTTTAGAAAAGTGATAATTATTTAATAGGAGGAAAAGGTTGTTATACAAGAAAGATAACATAAAAGAAAATATATCACTGATTCACCCCCTCCCCTTCTCAGTGATTACATTGATCTTAGCAGGTTCTTTTCAGTAAGTATGGTGTTTCTTGTAATGCATATCCCCTAAAGGATAATGGAAGTCTTGAGTGACTCATCATCGACCTTACCATGTATAAAAAGGTACAATTCCTCCTTTAACTAACATTATTCAATTATGGTGTATAAGGTGGAGTGAGTTGAGATAAAATCCCACACTCCTATAGAAAGTCTATAAAATATTTGTTAATATATTCACCACCTAAATCCAATTGAAGTTTGTTTATCTGCTTACCAATATGATTCTCAACCTCATTCTTAGAATCTTTTAACTTTTCAAAGGATTCAAATGTATATCTCATTAATAGATATATCTATACCTACGCAAGCCATTAGTAAAAGTAATAAATTGTGAGAATCCACCTCTAGCCTCTACTTTAAAAGGTCAAAACACATAAGTGTGTCCTAAATCTAGAATATCCTTGGACCTTTCACCATAACCACTGAATAGTGGTTTGTTCATCTTACCTTGCAAACAAACATAACATATTTCAAGTGGATTAAGCTCAAAAGAGTCTAAGTAATCATCTTGGTAGATCTTTTACAAATGCTTCTCATTTATGTGACCAAGACAGTGATGACACGACTAGGTTTTATATGATTTACACATATTTTTTTATTTCCAATATGTTTTTTCATAATTTAATACATAAAGATCCGTATTTAACTGTTCCATACCATAACATATTCTATATTTATAAAATTATAAATTTTTATTTTCAAAAATGAAAATAAATCCATCCATGTATAAACAAGAAATGAAAATGATGTTCTTGGTAACATAAGGCACATAATAAAAATTCTTTAAAACCAAAATTAATCATGTTGGAAATGTGAGATGGTAGACTACAATGGTTAGATCATCCATCCTCACTCTATTGGCAGCCTGTAGATCCACCTCATCTCTATAAATATTTCAAAATCTACTTGGTTAATGTATTTGGATACAAATGTGAGCACTATAGGCAGTATCTAATACCCAAATTGTAGATATGGAATGATTACACTCAATAATGAATGAACCTAAAGATTCCCTTTAATTCTTTGTCTGGGTGAAATTCATATTCTAGTGTCCATACTTTCCACATGAAAAACATACCACGTATTGTTCTTTTTCTTACCTCTGGATCTTCTTCTAATTAGAGGGATAATGATATGAAGCCTTAAACTTAGAATGAGTCTTCGGACCCTTTTCCTTGTTCCTCATATAATTATTCACCATAAGGATAGTGGGATTTTTACACCCCATGTCTTTATCAACTTAGATAACAAGTGTAAGAAGTTCCAAAAGTTTCTCCTTGTTATTGATTATATTATAGCTCACAATAAAACTAGATAAGTTTTTAGGTTTTGAGGATAGAATGAGATTTATGCACAAATCATCAAGGATCCTAAAACCCAAGATATTTGGGTGCTCAATGTAGACAATAATATTGACTACATGTGGACCAAATGGCACCGACCCTCTAGGATTAAATGTGACCAGTGCATTGGAGATCTCATATCTCTTCGATCTCTCCTTCTCTTGATAGAGATCCCAAATGTGAGAAATTATGTTATACACATACATATCCTCATATTTCTTTAAAAGATCATTAGACATGGGGATAACATGATGCATTGTACATTATTTGAATCTTACACATGCATCAAATATAGAGATACTTCTTCCTCACTAGACTCTTTGGAAAGAAACTTGGGAATTAGGGTTTCCAGCATGTATAATATTTTGTTTGCGGTGTAGTATAATGTGAAAGTACCTATATCATTCAAATAAATTTTCACCAGTGATAAGGCCATACTTCTCTAGTATGGATCACATTGATATTTTTGAATTCGTTTTATTTTCCATTTCTAAAATTTTAGTATAGATAATTAGTACTTGTCATGATTAAAAAAAGTAGATTAAAAAATTTAAATTTAATTAAATTCCATTAATCTACTAATATTTTTTAAAATACAATAGCCCTCTACATTAATTTTAGAATATTGTGTCTCTTAGATGATCTAGTGGAAAGAATTAATATTCCCATTCCCATAACCTAGACTTGGGTCTAACAAGTTATTTGAAGGGTTTAAGGTTGGAATAACTTTATAGCTACATTAGCTTTCAATTCCTTGATCCGTTGAGTGGACTCCCCAATCCCAAAATCCTATTTTAAATATTTACTCAAATATTTTCTCTTAGTTGCACCGATTCATGTTTGGGTAGTCAACCCATGATGTAAACCATGTAAAATCAACCAAAAAATCAAGCTAAAATTTCTAGGATAATTAAAAGAACCCCAACTTGGGTTGGTCAATCACTTTGAACTATAAGGTTGATTTTAACTTAGGTAGTGGAAGTGTATACCAACTAAATATTTTAATTCAAGTATCTTTATCCTTATGTGTAAATACCATTTTATCTGTTTACATTCCTTTTTAATATTAAGTGGATTTTGATTAAGTGATTAACCATGTATGGTAGAACATTTACGCATAATCTGGTTATATTTTATTCCATCTTGTATACTTATTAATTCATCTATTAGGTGATTGTGTTGTATCTAAAAACATAAATAATTAACCATGAAACTGATAGAAATAAAATATAAGTGGAGTGATCATGCAATTCTCTAATGTTTAGTTTATCTAGCAGATGATAAACTAACCCTTGAACCTTGGGGAAAACACCTTGGACCATAGCTTATTTCATGTTATAGTATTCCACCTCTACTCATTTTTATCTATTTTTTTGGATTTTCCTTGGCTCCTGGACTTACAATACCTCCTCTCACCTAGGATTTCCATTCTTATATAAGATTTTTCTCACACATAGGTGAGAGGATCTAATGGATTAGATAAAGGGGGTTTATATAAAAGAAATTATGGGCATGAAAACTCTTACATAATAAGGAGAAGGGGATGACATGAAGACCATAAAATTTCAATTTAATAATAATAAATTAAAAGTAACCAATCAAATACAAAGGATCAGTCTAATCTCATGATAATCTATACATCAAGAAAAGAGCATGAATTTGAAATCCTATTATAAATTACTAAAAACATTCTTTAATTAAGATAATTCACCATGAATTAATCTAATTAATTAAATTTATCTTAATTTAATCCAATAACCATTGTCCCACCATCATATATAATTCTAAAAAAATTAATTTCATTTAAAACTAATAATGTACACAAGTGTACTTGGAGGCAACTTTGTGTGCTTATCCAAAATTCTAACATGGAATTGATTTAATATATAATTATCAATCCTATGACATGGAATGTACTTTTTTAAAATAAATGACACATTGATCACATGTGAATAGGTTGATTATATATTAAATTTTTATCTATGAAAAATTGGACCCTTTATCTTCAGCACACTACACAACAGGTACTAAAGTACATGGAATGCATTGTCTTCTTCCCATTTCCAAAGAACATGAATTGGGACTAAGTGTGTTCCCTTATGTGGAAAAGATTGAGGTACATGGTGTGTTATCAAACATATATGGAGTGTGAACTTGTATTTTAATGATATGTCAGTCCTTGTGTCGTTTATCTGATACATGACATGCTTGGGACCCCCCGTGTTCGCAGCCATGATAAAATAGGGACTACACATCATGTACAATGGTTACATGACATATAATTATTCATTTCACATGCTAGTATATCTAGATAAACACTTTGGTTCACTTTATTTAGATCTTAGATCTATTTTTATTAGATCTGTCCTGATGGAGTGTGATTCATATGTTAAAAAAACTACATGGTGTTATGTGGGAAGTATATTCCATGTATTTTGGTTTTGTCCAGGCATAGTCTTTAGCACCTTTATATGGTGTTCTTTGAATTCTTATTCATTTTTTAACTTTTACCTATTACTGGTTATGTTAGTGAGAATGAATAAAGGAAAACATGATCATGTTTGAATATTAAAACAAATCTATATAAGTAATAGTTTCTAAAAACACATAAAAACCATCAATGAATAATAAATAATTATAAATTAAACATGTGATCACTCTGATACCACTTGAAGGTTTTGGATGTAGTAAAAGTGCCTTGGATGGTATGGCCAACTTGAATTTTAGTCTTTAATTTATGTGTAAATATTTCTACAGATGATTAAAACATCACGTCTAATGAAAACTAAAGATTTCTTGAATATATTAAAATACCAAAACCAAAAGAGGAGGATATTCACATGTAATTTATAATTCATTTTTTAGCATATATAGAATTACCACTGTTATAATAGTGGGTTCCCTATACCCAACTAAATAGTACTTTTTGATTACCATATCATGTATACAATTAGATATGCATGATGTACATTTACCATTATAGTGTATACATTTATCCGTCCTCTATTTAAATGGTAATGTTAATAAATTAATTATCATATAAAAAGGTTATAGAAGATCCTAGGATATAATGAGAACCTTGAAATATTATGAAATTAATCTTAAATATATTTCTTATGGTCTAGATACATCATACTAACTTGACACAATTAATGTTTGACTATTAGGTTCTTGGGGGTCATAATCATTGAAAGTTCTTCTCATGAAGTTCACACTTGGTGATCTCTAGTAGGCGAGATCATGAGGGAAGACCCGCCAATAGGAACACCACATGTTTCAGGTGTCATTGGTAGTTCCTATCTACATACATGTTTATTAGTCTCCCGACTTGAGATCATTATCAATGTGTTCCATTTGATCACGTACTTTAATGCAAGGAAAAACCCTGACAATGAAATCATGTTGAGGTAGCTTATGGTGGGTGCATCATTGGTGGTATGACATTGGTTGAATGGTCAATATAGAATTTATCATTTTTAAGTTAAGTAATATATCTCAGGGCAGGTTGATCAGGATGATAGTACCTTCATAAATCCTTGGCCAAGGTAGTCAGAGGTAAGTCCGTTCAGATAGATCAAAAAATAATAAAGCAAGAAAGGATGATGACACAAGTATGCATCCTTCTTTATGAGATATCTAAAGACAAAGAGATTATATTACATATTATGTGTTTGTAGGTTAGTTTTCATTGTTATGGTTGTTCTTTATCCCTTTAGGGGCCTGGATGGGTTGTTAGACTTTTCTCTTGGTTTATGAATACTATTCACTACTATCGAAATAAGGGCCTAGATGGTCACACATAATAGCATACTCAATAATATTCCTTCTTCTGGTGCATAGGAATATTAGACATGGTGGGCCCCATCACAAGGTCTGAGAGTTGTCCAAGTTATCGATCATTGATAAATAAATAAATTCATTATTATTCAAGTAAAAAATAATTGGGTTGAACTTATTTATTAATATTATTCACAAGGTATTTAGTGAATACGAGAAAATATTATATGAATGAATACTATTTTAATATTTTAGGTTTGTTTAATATTAGCAGGAATTACGAGTCGAGTTAAATGACTCAGTTTTATCACATAATACATTTAATATAAATTACAATTATGTGATAAAATATAGATAAAAACCGGCATTAACAGCGCTAGAAAAGAGCTGTTAATGTCGGCATAGATAAAGGGGGGGTCCCCTTTATCAGCGCTCCGAGAAGCGCTGATATAGGGGACCTTTATCAGCGCTAACAAAAGCGCTGATAAAGGACCGGCTTTATCAGTGCTTCTCTCAGCGCTTATAAAGGTCCCCTATATCAGCGCTTCTCGGAGCGCTGATAAAGGACCCCGTTATCAGCACTTCTTTTAGCGCTGATAAAGGTCTCCTATATCGGCGCTTGACGGAGTGCTGATAAAGGGTTCCTTTATCAGCGCTCCTCTAGCGCTATTAAAGGTGTCCTTTATCAGCTCTAAAAAAGTGCTGATAAAGGCCCCATCGCCTGCACCAAAAAAATAGTACCTGCACACCTTCACACCTGAATACCTGCACAAAGTAGCACATTCACACCTGCACACCATAGCACCCGCACCCAATATTTTGACCGACAACGGTATATACATTTACTTAACATCATGAATACAAAAAAACGCATTTCTATATACATTTCAAACATTCTTTTACATGGTTACATTTACAATTATTCAAAAACAGTTATAAACATTCATGTTTCATCCTTTGATATCCATGATCCGCTCTCGACGGTATTTGTTGCCAAACAAAGCATCCGAACTCAAGGAAAAAAATTCACCTATATAAGAAAACAAATATTATGTTAGTAATGCAATAATGAAAGAAATTAAAACAGTAATATGAAAGAATACATTAATATGGAAATGTGAAACTAAAATATGAAATTTTAAACTCAAAAGTTTTCATTCTCATAACAATGAAAGGGAATAATGTAAAATCAATATGTTTGGCGTACATCATTGGTGTTGTTTTCCAAAGTCTATCTCAATTTGAAACTGATATCAGACACTTTTAGTTATACTGGTCACGTTGTGCGTTGGATTGAGGTGCGGTCGATTCGTACACGTCACAAATGACTCACGGATCGTTGTCCTAAAGTATCAAAACAATCCGAAAGCGTTTTCTCAGTTTGGCGTATGTCATTGGTGTTGTTTTCCAAAGTCTATCTCAATTTGAAACTGATATCAGACACTTTTAGTCATACTGGTCACATCATGCGTCGGATTGAGGTGCAGTCGATTTGTACACGTCACAAATGACTCACGGATCGTTTTCCTAAAGTATCAAAACAATCCGAACGCGTTTGCTCGGTTTGGCGTATGTCATTGGTGTTGTTTCCCAAAGTTTATCTCAATTTGAAACTGATATCAGACACTTTTAGCCATACAGGTCACACCGTGCGTTGTATTGAGGTGCGGTTGATTCTTACACGTCACAAATGACTCGTGGATTGTTGTCCTAAAGTATCAAAACAATCCGAACGCGTTTTCTCGGTTTGGCGTATGTCATTGGTGTTGTTTTCCAAAGTTTATCTCAATTTGAAACTGATATCAGACACTTTTAGCCATACCTGTCACACCGTGCGTCGGATTGAGGTGCGGTCGATTCTTACACGTCACAAATGACTCTCGGATCGTTGTCCTAAAGTATCAAAACAATCCGAACGCGTTTTCTCAGTTTGGCGTATGTCATTGGTGTTGTTTTCCAAAGTTTATCTCAATTTGAAACTGATATCAGACACTTTTAGTCATACTGGTCACGTCGTGTGTCGGATTGAGGTGTGGTCGATTCGTACACGTCACAAATGACTCGCGGATCGTTGTCCTAAAGTATGAAAACAATCCGAACGCGTTTGCTCAGTTTGGCGTATGTCATTGGTGTTGTTTTCCAAAGTTTATCTCAATTTGAAACTGATATCAGACACTTTTAGCCATACCGGTCACACCATGCGTCGGATTGAGGTGTGGTCGATTCGTACACGTCACAAATGACTCGTGGATCGTTGTCCTAAAGTATCAAAACAATCCGAACGCGTTTGCTCGGTTTGGCGTATTTCATTGGTGTTGTTTTCCAGAGTTTATCTCAATTTGAAACTGATATCAAACACTTTTATCCATACCGGTCACACCGTGCGTCGTATTGAGGTGTGGTCAATTCGTACATGTCACAAATGACTCGCGGATCGTTGTCCTAAAGTATCAAAACAATCCGAATGTGTTTGCTCGGTTTGGCATATGTCATTGGTGTTGTTTTCCAAAGTCGATCTCAATTTGAAACTGATATCAGACACTTTTAGTCATACTGGTCACGTCGTGCGTCGGATTGAGGTGCAGTCAATTCGTACACGTCACAAATGACTCGCGGATCATTTTCCTAAATTATCAAAACAATCCGAACGCGTTTTCTCGGTTTGGCGTATGTCATTGGTGTTGTTTTCCAAATTTTATCTCAATTTGAAACTGATATCAGACACTTTTAGTCATACCGGTCACACCGTGCGTCGGATTGAGGTGCGGTCAATTTGTACACGTAAAAAATGACTCGTGGATCGTTTTCCTAAAGTATCAAAACAATACGAACACATTTTCTCGGTTTTGCGTATGTCATTGGTATTGTTTTCCAAAGTTTATCTCAATTTGAAATTGATATCAGACACTTTTAGCCATACCGGTCACACCGTGCGTCGGATTGAGGTGCGGTTATTTTTTACACGTCACAAATGACTCGTGAATCGTTGTCCTAAAGTATCAAAAATATCCAAATGTGTTTGCTTGGTTTGGTGTATGTCATTGGTGTTGTTTTCCAAAGTTTATCTCAATTTGAAACTGATATCAGACACTTTTAGTCATACTGGTCACGTCGTTCGTTGGATTGAGGTGCGGTCGATTTGTACACGTCACAAATGACTCGCAGATCATTTTCCTAAAGTATCAAAACAATCCGAACGTGTTTGCTCGGTTTGGCGTATGTCATTGGTGTTGTTTTCCAAAGTTTATCTCAATTTGAAACTGATATCAGACACTTTTAGCCATACCGGTCACACTGTGCATTGGATTGAGGTGCGGTCGATTCGTACACGTCAAAAATGACTCGTGGATCATTTTCCTAAAGTATAAAAACAATCCGAACGTGTTTGCTCGGTTTCGCGTATGTCATTGGTGTTGTTTTCCAAAGTTTATCACAATTTGAAACTGATATCAGACACTTTTAGCCATACCGGTCACACCGTGCGTCAGATTGAGGTGCGGTCAATTCGAACACGTCAAAAATGACTCGCGGATCGTTTTCCTAAAGTATCAAAATAATCCGAATGCGTTTGCTCGGTTTGGCGTATGTCATTGGTGTTTTTTTCCAAAGTTTATCTCAATTTGAAACTGATATCAGACACTTTTATCCATACTGGTCATGTCGTGCGTCGGATTGAGGTGCGGTCGATTCGTACACGTCACAAATGACTCGCGGATCGTTGTCCTAAAGTATCAAAACAATCTGAATGTGTTTTCTCGGTTTGGCGTATGTCATTGGTGTTGTTTTCCAAAGTTTATCTCAATTTGAAACTGATATCAGACACTTTTAGCCATACCGGTCACACCGTACGTCGGATTGAGGTGCGGTCGATTCGTACACATCACAAATGACTCGTGGATCGTTTTCCTAAAGTATCAAAACAATACAAACGCTTTTACTCGGTTTGGCGTATGTCATTGGTGTTGTTTTCCAAAGTTTATCTCAATTTGAAACTAATATCAGACACTTTTATCCATACCGGTCACACCGTGCGTCGGCTTGAGGTGCGGTTGATTCGTACATGTCACAAATGACTCGCGGATCGTTGTCCTAAAGTATCAAAACAATCCAAACGCGTTTTCTCGGTTTGGCGTATGTCATTGGTGTTGTTTTCCAAAGTTTATCTCAATTTGAAACTGATATCAGACACTTTTAGCCATACCGGTCACTCCGTGTGTCGGATTGAGGTACGATCGATTCATACACGTCACAAATGACTTGAGGATCGTTGTCCTAAAGTATCAAAACAATCCAAATGCGTTTTCTCGATTTGGCGTATGTCATTGGTGTTGTTTTCCAAAGTTTATCTCAATTTGAAACTGATATCAGATACTTTTAGCCATACCGGTCACACCGTGCGTCGGATTGAGGTGCAGTCAATTCATACACATTAAAAATGACTCGTGGATCGTTGTCCTAAAGTATCAAAACAATCCGAACGCGTTTTCTCAGTTTGGCGTATGTCATTGGTGTTGTTTTCCAAAGTTTATCTCAATTTGAAACTGATATCAGACACTTTTATCCATACCGGTCACGCCGTCTGTCGGATTGAGGTGCAGTCGATTCGTACACGTCAAAAATGACTCGTGAATCGTTTTCCTAAAGTATCAAAACAATCCGAATGCGTTTTCTCGGTTTGGCGTATGTCATTGGTGTTGTTTTCCAAAGTTTATCTCAATTTGAAACTGATATCATACACTTTTAGCCATACCAGTCACACCGTGCGTCGGATTGAGGTGCGGTCGATTCTTACATGTCACAAATGACTCGTGTATCGTTTTCCTAAAGTATCAAAACAATCCGAACACGTTTTCTCAGTTTTCCATATGTCATTGTTGTTGTTTTCCAAAGTTTATGTCATTTTCAAACTAAGTTGTAGGAATTCACTAATCTAAGGATATGGATCATAAGAAAAGGAGATCATAGATTCTCAATAAGTGTAAAGGGAGATATCAATGAACATATAAAGATAAAATAATTATTAGGAATTCACCTTCATTGTCCTATTTGTTTACATTCTTCCATCAGGTACGATGCCCATTCATTTCTAAAGACGTTTATATCATCTTCTGAATAGGAGTTTTTGCGACAGTCATAGTAGTAATGAAAAAATATAAATACACAAAGGATTAATAATTATTTTAAATAAAGTAGTAATTATTTTCAAAAATACC
Source organism: Viscum album (assembly GCA_963277665.1). Classification (NCBI taxonomy): domain Eukaryota; kingdom Viridiplantae; phylum Streptophyta; class Magnoliopsida; order Santalales; family Viscaceae; genus Viscum; species Viscum album. The sequence goes on along the minus strand of OY728157.1, from coordinate 1,400,847,715 downwards.
TCTTCAGGGATGCTAGTTTGTCCATGAAATACGATCTCTTTCATAAATTTACAAACATAATAACCGCAGTCCTTGTCATTTGTTTGTTTTGGAAACTGCAGAAACATAGAGAAAAATAAGTAATTTGTTTTGATATGTATTTGGATAGTAAAATATAATTATATATACCTAGATACTTCTCCATTTGTAGATCTTGTGGGCATTGTAGTCCTTATGCCCTGGATTCATTCCAGCCTTTAGACGATATTCATACATCGCCCTATCATAACAAAATCCTCATTAAAAGATAATATAAATTATATAACTAGATATTTAGTTATAAAATGTTGGATCTATTGTATTACAAATTGAAAATCGCCATCATCTGTGGTCGGTTAGTTGGATGTCCATGTAGTGAATCCAGAAAATAAATCTTTGGAGTATCCAAATTGACTGCAATGAGCATCCAATGTTCCCTAAAAACACAAAAAGAAATAAGTACTGATAGAAATGAAAATATAATTAATATGATTAAAATGTAGAGTTTTACCCTTGCATAGTTGGTATTAAAAAGAGCCTGTCAGTCGTAATTCTTCTTTGAAACGTTCTGAGCAGATTTGACATCAATTCAGCCTGAAAATTAGAATCTATTTTTGTTTGTTGTGTAGAAATGGTGTGAGGACTAACGAGTCCAAATTTGTATTCATGGGAAAATCCATTCAATTGTTTTTCATATATACGCCTGTGAAAAATATGAGATGTATTTATCCATAATTATCAAAGTATATCAGCTTCTGTAAAATCAAATCATGAAAACATACCTCATGTATACATTTATAACTGAGGCGCCTAGCCAGTCATATGTGATGATCTCAGAAACAGCGTCTGCACTAACTAAATCTATTGTTTCCTCTCCATACATATCTTTTTCACAAACAATTGTATGACTCTTGTCGTCTTTCATTTTCGTATCCACATGAGCTTGCAATGATATTAAATGTGGATATAGAACGGGCGGGGTGAACGCGCTCTCAGTAGATCGTTTTGATCGGTTGGTTGATCCAATGTTGGAGCCGCTCTTTTGTTTTAGCTTCTCCATTTTATCCTTCTATAATAACATTCATCAGTTCAGCCATTTTCTAATTTAATGTTATAGGTTCTTCTTGAAAAATGAACTGGAAATGAATACCTCCTGCTCGACATGTTTTTTTACAAGATTCGACGTCCATGCAACGAATGTTCCAATAGATTTTTCCACCGTATGAATGTCGTCATCGTCATTTGGCACGGGTAGCTCGGCGCTCGGCTCATGATCTACGTTAATTGACACTTTGACATGATCGTTTGGAAGTGGTCTGGAGTGTAGCGTGTCATTCTGCATATTGAACACCGTAGCCCTCGCTACAAGGCGATGGGTGGGAGTTGATAGATATAAATCACAGTCATTTTCACCCTGCAGAATATCATTACATGAAAGGTATCAGTGTTTGTGATTCACATCTCAAAAAAACAAATATTATAACATTGATTACCTCGGTTAAGTCAGGTCTTTGAGGGGAATGGCTCGCCTCAAAGCTGGTGAGGGGTGGATCTTCTCGCGGGGGTTGTTCTTGAGTTGTTTTTTCTCTTCGCCTCTCCTCCATCAAACTCGTTAGAATCTTTCTCTGAGTTTGGATTAGTTCTTCAAGGGTATCTACTTTATCTCTCATTACATGCAATTATTTAGTTTGTTCATCCTCTTGTTTATTTCCTGAAAATATGTCCGGGGTGACACCCCAAAACCCACACCTCTGACGCGGCCATACTGTTCTGGCTGTTTCAAGGCCGTTTAAAGTATGTCTGCATCCGGTGCGGGTGTTGTTGATTCTTGTGACTATGTCAAATAGAAAATATGAAAAAATAAGTAAGCATCGTTATGTAATAGTGATTTAAAGCAAAACAAGTTTATATTATGTCATACATACACATGTTTCCCACACTTTTTGTGTGTTTTCATCTATCAGTTTCCCCTCTTTATTAACACGAGCCTCCTTCCATAGCACATGGCGTGGAATGGAAGTGACTTAAGATTTTGCTTCATCAATCTACATATAAAAAAAACATGGTTACAGTGTTTTTTTATGTCACATAAAATTATTACAGTACTTTTAAAATACATACCAATTGTTTTTCAATTGAAGCGTACCCCAACCTTGCTTTACGGTAGGGGTACGCTGGTTTTGCTGCCCGTTCTTTATTTTCAGCACTCAGTTGCTGTTTCATAAATAAAAACCTATCAATCAACGTGATGAATACAAGCAACGTTACACAACGTGTACCCAAACACAATGTACCTGAAAATTCTGTTCCTCACGACGGTTGCAAAACGCATCCCACGTTCCTTGGGATATCAAGTGTGCATAAAGAGGAGGCGGGTGCGGCTTGATTTTCCCTTCGGCATCTTTCAGATGATGTTTCGTTAAAATGCTGTGAAAGCCTCTATGAATCCTTCCTGCCAGTCTGAAAACATATTCTTTGTGCGAAACATCTACTATAAATGCATTCTGCAAGAGATGATGAAGGGTTAGTCAATATTTCAATATTTTATTTTATTTTAATAAATTAAATAGATGATATCGTAATGTTACCGTAATCTCTTCCCACATTAATGTTTTCAACCCGCTGACAACATGGTGCCACGACTCTACGTCAATCGACATGCGTTGTCGAGTGACGATTCCAATGTAGATACTAAACATGGCTTTGTTGGGGTTTACATGCTGGCCTAGCTTATTCCATCCCACCTCATATTTGATGCCTTTTGCTCTTGCCTTAAGGATTTTTGCTAAAACTGTCAAACTAAGGGGCACCTGTTTTTTTTTGTTTCACTGGGGTTTCATCGCCTACCATTTCCTCAGTTTCTACATCATAATTAAATTTCTCTGAAGCGCTAGCATCGGCACTGACACCAGCTGCAACAGGTTGAGAGACCTGTTGTACGTCAGCAGTGGGACCAGCTGCAACAGGTTGAGAGACCTGTTGTCTCTCAGCAGTGGGACCAGCTGCAACAGGTTGAGAGATGTGTTGTGTCTCGGGATTGGGTGCATCAGCAGGTGAAGAAGTCATTATCTGCAAAACTGGTTTAAAATTTAATTTAGATCACATAAAATCAGCAGCAAACATATAATAACATAATGTAACACAATCTATATTACAATAAAAATCAATAACCTGATTATTGAACTCCCTTTTTTTAAGGCTGAAGGGATTTGACCCCTCTATCAACTATCCATATCCCTTCATTGTGGTCTCCTCTGACATACAAAACGTCGTCTACATTGGGACCACTGTGAAATTATTGCGAAGTCCCAATGAAAGGGTCATCTTCCATTGAATTTTCATCTGATCCTTCAGCTGTTTTGGTTGATAAAAGAACAATTGACTAGTTTCGGTTTGCGGGATCTGGAACATAAAATACTTGCACTGCCTGTGGTGCCATTATAAATGGTTCGTCTTTCTCCCCTTCCTTACTGAAATCAACTTTCACGAATCCCAAATCATCTATTTTAACAGCACTCCTGTTATCAACCCACTTGCATTGAAATATCAGAACTTGAAATTCCGTATAATCCAACTCCCATATTTGTTTGATGATGCCAAAGTATGACATATTCGCATAAATTGGATTTATTTCCTTAGCACCGGAAACATGCATCGCTTCAGCCACAAGTGTAACCCCACTATTCTGCATGGTACTATCTTCATCATGTTCATTAGTATAAAATGTATAACCATTAACTACATAAGCATTGTAAGATAATGCATACACACTTGGTCCTCCGGCTAGCCATCGAAGTCATTCTGAAATTGACTTTGGATTTTCATCTGTCTTCTTAAAAATATGATCTCTAAACCATCCTATAAATTGTCGATTATGTGTATCTGATATCCATTTTTCAGCCCTTTATGGATTAAAGTGCCTAAGAATTTCTTTTTGGATTTCAACATATGGGTCAATGTCGAAACTGTTATGCAAAACATAAAGGTGGGTCTGCTCCCGATCTGTAATATTGATTATGACAACCTTTCTTCCAGAAATTCCTTCACCCTCAAGCTGCCCAGTGTGAAGAGATTTCAGTAAGCCAATGCTTTCCACACCAGACAAGTATTCAGTACAGAATTCAACGGCTTCCTCAACAATATATCGCTCTGCAATATAACCCTCTGGACGACTTCGATTTTTGACATACCATTTCAAAATATTCATATACCGTTCAATGGGGTACATCCATATGTAATGTACAGGACCACATAGTCGAATCTCTCTCACCAATTGGACCATCAAATGAACCATCATATCAAAAAATGAAGGCGGGAAGAACATTTCTAAATCACATAATATGATGGAAATTTCTTTTTCCATAGCTGGAAATTTCGCCGGGTCTATAACTTTGCTGCATATAGCTTTGAAGAAGAAACACAGTTTCGTTAATGTATGGCGGACATTCTTGGTAAAAATGCAACGTAAAGCAATTGGAATGAGATTTTGCATCAAAACATGACAGTCATGTGATTTCAGACATTTTAACTTCAAGTCTCTCATTGACACAAGGTTACTGATATTTGACGAATACCCCTCTGGAACCTTTACGTCATTCAAGAAGTTGAAAAACTGATATCTCTCCTACCTGGAAAGAGTGTAAGCAGCAGGAGGAATAAATGTTCGTTTTTCACCCTTCACTGGTGCCAACTCTTCTCGTATTCCCATCTCAACCATGTCCAACCTAGCCTTAATTCCATCTTTTGTTTTGCCAGATGTATTTAGCAACGTGCCGATAACACTGTCAAATACATTTTTTTCTACATGCATAACATCAATAAAATGTCTTACATACAGACAATTCCAGTATTTCAATTCAAAAAAAATTGATCTCTTTTTCCAACCGATTTTCGTAAGGTTTTTCGAAGCCAGTTTACCAAAATTAGTGTCCACATTTTTAACTTTCTCAAACAATTGATCGCCTGTTAGTGGAGACGGTGTTGTACGTTCTTTTGAACTTCCATCGAATGATATCTTCCAAGAACGGTACTTATTTCGTCGCGGTAGAAATCTGTGATGTCCTAGAAACACGGTTTTCGATGAATGTTTCAACCTAATTGATTGTGTACCTTCTTCGCAAATGGGACAGCCTTGAGTTCCTTTAATGCTATATCCTGACAAATTTCCATAATCGGGGAAGTCATTTATCATCCCATACAACATGACTCTCAAAGTGAAATCTTCCTTTCTGTAAGCATCATACAATGTAACACCTGAATCCCACAATAATTTCAAATCTTCGATCAATGGAGCTAAATAAACATCAATATCATTACCCGGTTGTTTTGGTCCTGATATAAGCATAGATAACATGATGTATTTTCGTTTCAAGCATAACCACGGTGGTAAGTTGTAATTTATCAACATAACCGGCCATGTACTATGACCGTTGCTTTGAAAAACAAAAGGATTCACTCTATCTGTAGATAACGCAAGACGAAGGTTTCTCGACTCGTTTCCAAATTCAGGATACTCATGATCGATTCTCTTCCACTGAGGAGAGTCTGTCGGGTGACGTAGTATCCCATCTTTAATTCTTGTATCTGCATGCCATGTTAATTGTTCTGCAGTATCCTCACTTCCATATAGGCGTCTAAACCTTGGAATGATTGGAAAGTACCATAAAACTTTAGTAGGACTAGATTCATCTTTCTTGTATCGAGAAGCATCACACTTTGGGCATTCTTTAAGTGATTTGTGTTTTTTGAGAAACAGTATACAGTCATTCAGGCAGGCGTGTATTCTTTCAGAGATCATACCCATAGAGCGTAGTATTCTTTTGGCATCGTATGTTCAGATCGAGAGATCATTGTCTTCTGGGAGCATGTCATTCAAGAGGGCAAGTAGTTTCGTAAAACTGTCGTCACTCCACCCGTTATCTGATTTCAAATTATACAGATTCAGTACGGCTGACAATGCTGTATATTTAGTGCAACCAGCATACAATGGCGTCTTTGCACAACTTTTTAACTTCTCAAACAATTTTGGGCAATCACGAATTTCATCTTCGAAGGTCCTTGTCATTTTCTCAATACGATCTTTATCATCATTCACATCTGTAATCACATCCTCCATACGGTCATCTTCATTGTTCATGTTTTTAATCATATCAGATGATCCATAAAACGCAGTGTCACCCCAGTCACTACTTACATTCATTGTTTCCCCGTGTTTATTCCAACATTTATAACTTTGATCTATTCCGTGACAGATCAAGTGTACTTCCAACTCATCTGGACTAATTTGTTTTGAATAACAACAGCATAAACACAGACAAAGGATTTGAGAAGAGTCACATGCATGATCTTTTGCAAACTTGATAAATTCTTTCACGCCTTCTTCATACTCTTTTGTCAACCGATTGGCATTCATCCATTCTTTATTTATATTCATCCTATTTGAAATCCATAGGATGAGTATATATGTTAGAGGAGAAATGACTTCTCGAACCTTTTCTGGATAACCTAGAACTCCTTCCAAGGAAATAATGTGACCATGAAACAATACTTCTTAAACAAAATATGAGGAATTTATAATATTGTAATAAAGACAAAGCTCTCTAAAAACACCCAAAACAACCTCAAGTGTACCTCTATATATGCTAGAGGCTATTGACTAGTAGTGAGTGTCTATAGGTCGATATGATGTGCTACATAGCCTCAAGTGTACATAGCCTCGATATGATGTGCTACATAGCCTCAAGTGTACCTCCATATATGCTAGAGGCTATTGACTAGTAGTGAGTGTCTATAGGTGGTATAGTGGGGAGACTATACCCTCTTTAAAATAGTGTGAAACACATAAGTAAATAAGGGAGACATCATATAACATCACAAACTACATATATCAACATCATGAGATAAAATACCAAAACATTTCCTAGGAAATATCATAATGATGTTACATATATAATATACATGGTAGTATATAATAATAAGAACAATTATAGCTATCTAAAAAGTAAGAAAAGGGAACAATACCATAAAATAGTACAACCCCTATATTTTCTATGTTTTGGCCTAGATTCCTACTCCAAACTCCATCCTAACCATATAATAATTATAAATCATCCTCAGGAAATGCCCTAAACCAAGAACCTATGACCAAGGAGCATCTACTCGGGTACCCATGTTCTGTGGATGCTGGAGAAGTGTGTGATTACAACTTAGTAATCCACTATCAATGGTGTCTAATGAAATCCCAATCATTGATCATAAAGCATAAAGGTGTAGAAGAAATAAGTGAAGTGGTAATAATAATAATATTTGAAAATAATAGAAATGTATCATGACTTTGGTCTCAAGAGGACATCCTAGGTTGACACTACATACTTCTTCCATATCCATTACCTCTGATCAAGGTGTAAGTATCATGTCTCAACTTGGTTCTAAGGCACTTCATCGAGGAAACCATAGTCAAGTAGCCTGAGAGGAATCTATATGGCTCCAACATGAATTCCATCCCAATAATTCTCATGAAATCCATTCATCTGGTTTGAACTTGGGGGACCTCCCATAACAATAGTATACTATAATGATTGAAATACTTGTCCCACAATCGAGTAATTCCATACCAATAATAATCAATATAAATCTATAGAGCTCATCCTTCAGTATTTAATAAGGGAAACCCTGAATAATCCATGAAATTAATCTATATCATTAGATAAATGAATACATTACCCAAATATAAGTGGGATCCTCCCTATAGAATTAAAAATAATGAATATATATATAATCCACTATCTTTCTTGATGAATTCCATTAAATTGGACCTCATCGAATCCAAGTAATTTTCCACTCCCTATATTCACATGAGACCCCTGTGGATTCCAAGGCTCATGAATTGAATTCCACACCAATATAAATCATCAAGAATCCAAATAATTACTCCAAGGAATTCCACACCCATCCTTTTCATATGGAATCCAAGGGACTTCCCATGTAATTCAAATTATAACATTAAATTTCAAAAATACCAAACAATCCATTACTTCCAATTAAACTATAAAAAAAATCAACATCTCAATCCATGATTCCTCACTTTAATCAATTTCATATACATACAATTTTAAAACATTAAACTAAGATTTATATTTAATTAATTTTACATTTTTGTTTATGATTTAAAAGTCCATGATCATGATTTAATTCAATTCAAAACTTCCATTTATAATTTCTATGGCCATACAAATTATATATTCCAAAGGGTCATCCTGGAAACCATCAATCAAACTAAACTCATTTACTACCAAGGGCAGCCCCAAACCACCCAAATCAATTCACCAATTTCCAAGGCACTTTCCTAACATACCACATTAATGGTCCCAACATGGATCAAACCAAATGAAAACACCAAAACATAATAATAACTAAATAAATCTAATGAAGTAGTGGGAAATCATAAAAACAACCCATAGTCAGGATCAAAACATAACCACAATCCCAAACCACCCATGGAAACTGAAGATTCAACACGAAGAATAGTTGGCCAAACACTTACCCATTCCAAACATAATTAATTCATGAAAATTCAATTTGAATCACCTTAAAGAGGAGGACCCGGTGGCGGAGGAGAATGAGGTGTCGACATCGGAGGCACCAGAGGCAGCGCAGAGGCAGTGCAGAGGCAGGGTGGAGGCAGCGGAGGCAGCGGAGGAGGAGGAGGAGGAGGAGGCCGCGGTGGAGGAGGAGGCAGCGGAGTAGGAAGAGGAGGAGGAGGCGCCGGTGGAGGAGGAGGAGGATGAGGTCACAGACTAGGAGGAGGAGGAGGAGGAGGAGGAGGCCGCAGACTAGGAGGAGGAGGAGGAGGAAGCGCCGGTGGAGGAGGAGGAGGACGAGTCCGCGGTGGAGGAGGAGGAGGAGGAGGAGGCGGCGGCCAGAGGAGGAGGAGGCGGTGGCCAGAGGAGGAGGAGAAGAAGTAGAAGAAGGAGGAGGCGACGGCCGCAGCGGAGGAGGAGGCGGTGGAGGAGGAGGAGGCGGCGGAGGAGGAGGCGGCGGCGGCAGCAGCGCAGAGGAGGGATTCCGCAAGAGCTTGACCGGGTGCAGGGAGGAGGAAGAGGACCCGCGGGTTTTTAACAAATCCGCATGATCCTTTATCAGCGCTAGTAAAAAGCGCTGATAAAGGGTGTATTTATTAGCGCTAAAATGAAAAGCGCTGATAAATACAACCTTTATCAGTGCTTGTTTTAGCGCTGATAAAGTTGACCTTTATCAGCGCTTTTGTTAGCGCTGATAAAGGCCCGACCCTTTATCAGTGATTTACTGTTAGCGCTGATAAAGGCAGGCGCATGCCTTGCCCAGTTTTGTGGTAGTAGTCATAATTATTTATTTATTTCTTATTTAGTGGGTGTTTTATTTCCAAAGGTCGGGAACCCTTTCCAGGTATTTTCTCAACCCACTATTTAAGCAGGAGAGAGTATCTCATTCATTGCACTATTCATTCAAATGGAATGAGATCCTCTATATTCTCCCACCTTCTAGAGAGAGAAAGTCTCTCTCCAAGAACTGATCCTAGAACACCTTCAACAGATCGAAGACATGGGATCGTGGTGTTTGATGTGATGCCAAAGGATTTTTCAGAGCTCATACGAGCACCCGAAATTCAATGAACGGTGAGCGTGCGAATTCTTGGAGTGTGTGTGGGAGATCTATATGGGTTGAGCTTCAGATCCTTTGAGCAATGGTCACTGACGATATATTGTAGTCAGGATTTCTTTAATTTGAACGAGGTAACCGTTCAGTTTTATTTTTTGTTCTTATTTAATTTATGTGAGATCCTCAGACCGTACTAAGGCTTAGATCACCGAAGATGAAAATTTCCATCACTCTGGTGATTTTTTTAAAATAATTGGTTCATCTACTTCTATTATGCACCATTATACCTTCAATTGGTATCAAATAAATCACATGAATTCTTCTAATCTTAGAAAAATTAATATGCATTAAATTAAGTAAAGGGTTTAAATTTTGTCCCAATGGAATACATCACGCGTCGATCCGATTACGGGAGTCCAAGTTACGGTCATCTAAAGTTTTTAATACAGATGGTTTTTGTGGTTTATGGGTATTAAAATTCAATGAACATATATTTTAAATATATGTTAATTTTATCCATTTTAATTTTTGGTACCAATTTCAGTGAATACCTGTTTCCGACCGGAATAGTATTTTCAACGAGACATAATTTTCACTTGATATGAAATAAGTTTTAAACAAAAAAAAATTATATTAAAATGGTGGGAGTTGACTTGACCTAGGCATAATAAAAAAATGGGGTGGTTCATGGATCAGGAAAAATATAAAGTTAAAAGCAGGAATTTGTTTTTGTGTGGCAGGCTTAAGTTCCCTATTCAAAAAGCACAAAAAATAGGGGAACATTGGGGGCCACAACTAGCTTCCTTAGCATGCCAACCCCCCCTCCACCGGTCTCCTACTCCACTCACAGTCCACCCCTCCCATTGCCGGTGACAACCTAAGTGGAAAGCACCTACCTCGAGTTTTTTTTATATACTTTTTTTCAAAAAAAAAATTGAAAATACATCTAGGTTAAAAAAAATTATTTTTTTACCCCCCAAAGGCGGCACCTGGTGTGCCGCCTTTGGGGACTTTTCCACCCAGGGAAAGGCGGCACATGGTGTGCCTCCTTTTCCCAAAAAATAACCGCAAAGGCAGCACACCAGGTGCCGCCTTTGCTTAATTTTTTTTTAAAATTTTTTTTATTTATTTTTTGTTTTGTTTTGTTTTATATATATATATATATAACAAAACTTTTCAGCAGAATTTTTCTGCTATTTAATATCCAGCGGTTCTGTCATTACAGTAGTCTGGATTCTGACTGATACCCTCACCCAGGACTCCCTTTTATAAGGGGGTTTTCCCTGAAAACAATACTGCATTTCCGATGTGGGATTCTGGTTCTCCTTTTCCTGCACAGTACATTCTGCGTTTCCGATGTGTGATTCTGTTTCAAGTACGCGACTTCGAAAGACTATAAAAGATAAACTATAAGACCAATACAAATGAAACTTTAAACACTAATTAAACATATAAGAAATAGTTGAAAACAAAAATAATTTCATAAAAAATTTTGATACAGATTAATTTATAAGCTTTCAAAACCACCTACTTGAAACTTAAACATATTTCAAGTACGTGACTTTGAAAGCTTATAAAAGATAAATTATAAGACCAATACAAATGAAACTTTAAAAATTGATTAAACATATAATAAATAGTTGAAAACAAAAATAATTTCATAAAAAATGTTCACCAAAAACAATTTATAAGCTTTCAAAACCATCAACATGAAACTTAAAAATGTTTCAAGTTTCCGACTTTGAAAGACTGTAAAACATAAACTATAAGACCAATAGAAATGAAACATTAAACATTGATTAAACATATAAGAAATAGTTTTAAACAAAAAAAAATTCCTAAAAAATGTCCATAAAAATTAATTTATAATCTTTCAAAACATTCTACTTGAAAATTAAAAATGTTTCAAGTACGCGAATTTGAAAGACTATAAAACATAAACTATAATACCAATATAAATGAAACTTTAAACATTGATTAAATATATAAGAAATTAATAAATTTTTTAATTTTAACTTAGTCCTTCTAACTTTGTCATAGCATTCAGATGCATTCCAACAATGAAAACCTCAACCAGCTTATGTGCTTTACACACAATAGAAACATCTTTGCAATTTTATCATGCCCCTGAGTATAAATCAACCTCAAAAGCTCTAGATAATTTTTCTTGGTAAGGTGAGATGAGAAGGGAGGTATTATACCATCAGGAAGAGAGATTCTAGAAATGTGAAATGCTATGACAAACCTTTAGATGAAATGTGTCAGTTCCCCACTAGATGTGCATGTTCCTTCAAAATTTTCAGGCTGGAGATAATCCACCTTAAGTTTCACATAGCCTTATATCTTCCATGGATTAATTTCAAACACTTCAACCAATTTTTTTACTTTATGGGGAAGTAAAACCTCATTCCTTTGAATATGCACATTACCATGAACATATAAAATCATCATTTTGCAAGAAAAACTACTAATCTCATGTTCACTGAAATACCCCTTAACGTAAGAATGATACAAATAGTGTAAGTACCCAATAGCAAGATTCCAATCCATTTTGACTGGGCTATGTGGAATCATTGGTGTTTTCATCTAATTAATAATTTAAAAGGTTTCAAAACCACCTTTCTGAAACTCAAAAATGTTTCAAGTAAGTGACTTTGAAAGCCTATAAAATATAAACCATAAGATCTATTGAAATGAAACTTAAAACATGGATTAAACATATAATAAGTAATTGAAAATAAAAACCATTTCTTAAAAATTGCTGATGAAATACAATTATAAGCTTTCAAAAACACTTCTTTCAACTCAAAAATATTTCAGATATGAGACTTTGAAAGCCTATAAAATATAAACTTAATGACTCATATAAATGAAACTTAGAACATAGATTAAACATATAAGAAGTAGTAGACTAGTAATTAGTTAATTCTGGTGAGGGGGAAAACTGTTAGACCCTGGAATTGAAGGATAATGGGGATGACAAGGAAACATCAACCCCCACGCCCACCCCTTCCACCCATTCAACCAACTTCGGTAACTCCTATAGAAGTAGCTTTTCAAAAAAATGAAATGTCACCCCACCATAGCTTCCTACATCCATATTAACCCCCCAATTCAGTTTCATTAAATGTGGACAGTCCCCATTTTTACCAAAGTTAATGATGCACTATTAAACCACCACTTTCAAACCCTGCCTCAAAAATACAAAATGCTTTGAGGGATGATAAATGATTCGATGAATTTCAATGTTCTAAAATGCACCGAATCATTTCTCATCCCTCAAAGCATTTTGTATTATTGAGGCGGGGGTAGAAAAGTGATGGTTTAATAGTGCATCATTGAATTTGGTAAAAATGGGGGCTGTCCACATTTAATGAAACTGAATTGGGGGGTTAATATAGATGTAGGAAGCTGTGGTGGTGTGACATTTCATTTTTTTGAAAAACTACTTCTATAGGAGTTGCCGAAGTTGGTTGAATGGGTGGAAGGGGTGGGCGTGGGGGTTGATGTTTCCTTGTCATCCTCATTATCCTTCAATTCTAGGGTCTAACAGTTTTCCCCCTCACCAGAATTAACTAATTACTTTTCTACTACTTCTTATATGTTTAATCTATGTTCTAAGTTTCATTTATATGAGTCATTAAGTTTATATTTTATAGGCTTTCAAAGTCTCATATCTGAAATATTTTTGAGTTGAAAGAAGTTTTTTTGAAAGCTTATAATTGTATTTCATCAGAAATTTTTAAGAAATGGTTTTTATTTTCAATTACTTATTATATGTTTAATCCATGTTTTAAGTTTCATTTCAATAGATCTTATGGTTTATATTTTATAGGCTTTCAAGGTCACTTACTTGAAACATTTTTGAGTTTCAGAAAGGTGGTTTTGAAACCTTTTAAATTATTAATCAGATGAAAACACCAATGATTCCACATAGCCTAGTCAAAATGGATTGGAATCTTGTTATTGGGTACTTACACTATTTGTATCATTCTTACGTTAAGGGGTATTTCAGTGAACATGAGATTAGTAGTTTTTCTTGCAAAATGATGATTTTATATGTTCATGGTAATGTGCATATTCAAAGGAATGAGGTTTTACTTCCCCATAAAGTAAACAAATTGGTTGAAGTGTTTGACATTAATCCATGTAAGACATAAGGCTATGTGAAACTTAAGGTGGATTATCTCCAGCCTGAAAATTTTGAAGGAACATGCACATCTAGTGGGGAACTGACACATTTCATCTAAAGGTTTGTCATAACATTGCACATTTCTAGAATCTCTCTTACTGATGGGATAATACCTCCCTTCTCATCTCACCTTACATGAAGAAGTAATGTCAATGTCTATGGTGAGGCTCTGTCCCACAAGGTGGTGTGCGAATGGTACGTCCATATCGAGAGCGATGTGTTCCATGCTGAGATGGAGTATGATGACCTAGAGAGGGATGATCTTCGGGCACTGGAACATCAATCACGGGATCCTCTGTCATAGTCTGCATGGAAGGAGGTGTCGGAGGGATGTCATCGTGTGCACGAGATCCTTCTCCCACTACGTAAGTAGAAGGGGCTATTATCATACCCTCGGGAAACCATATAGGCTGTGAAGGATCCGGTATGAAAGATGGCGGCATGGGAGATGACCCCTGATAAATCCCTGGAAAATAAATATCTGGAGAATACTGTGGATATCCGGTCAAAAAAGATGGATCCCATGCTGCATCCTGCTGCACAAACCTAGACGGGTCAGGCTGGACTGATAGAGCACCGACCTGTGCCTCTGGAACAGGTGAGGGCTCACGTGCAGCAGGACGCGGTCTCCGTCGTCGTTGTCGTCGTTGGGGAACAACACCAGCTGCTGCTGCAGGTTCCTGAGTAGGACCCTCATCTCCTGGGATAAAAGCATCATGTTCCTGAGCAAGAACATCATGTCTCTGGGGTCTAGGATGGATGATACTTTCATGAATAGATCGACAAATCGGCATCGTCTCCTCCAAAGCAGCATGGATCACAGATAAACTAGCAACCTCCTCCTCCTCTGGATCAGTCATGAGACATAGTCGTCGTAGTCTGGTATGTTGTAAAGAGATTCAAAATGAATTATAAAATAGCATAATAAATATATTATGTGAAATTTATTGACTTACCAGATCCTGAATCCCTCTCCCGTGCTGAGTCAGATACAATATAGACTTCATTCTATACCATGGCTCATACTCTACCTGATCTGATAGGTAGAATCGCATCGTATGTACACCTGTGATACGATGCTCTGCTCGATTGTCCCAGATGGCGACATATTGGGCATGTCGTCGTCGCCAATCGACATGTTGTCTCCCCGTGATCTTCAAGCCATGAAGCGCTGGTAACTGTCGTGGTGCAGGTGGAATCAGCTGAACACAGCAAAACTGACGCATAACTCTATCGGGCTGGTGCCACTCAATAATATGAAAGTGAATGAGTGGAACTACAGCCATAACCTCATGAAGTCCAACAATACAGTATGTAGGTAAGTCCTGAACCAGACTCCAGTATGGCATCCAATGGATCTGTAATGACATGTGAAATTTCATCAGAGAAATTTGTTAACAAAAAACAAAAATGATGATATATACTTACGCTGTCAGGTAGTAAATTGTCCAACATGAGACGATATGCAGCCAAATTGTGGGTTGGAGCATCGATGAAACGATTTTCCTGACTCCACCTATCAAATACAACATTGAAAGTGATAAATAATCAGAAATTAAATATAATAAATCATAATACAATCAGAAACAAATAAATATGACGGATCATACCATCGTCCACGTGGAGCGTCCTGTAGCACATCTATAGGAAGCCTCTGACCAACAGTAACAGGGGCGAGGACAGGGATGTGCTCCCATGCCCACAACTGTATAAGGATGACACATCCTCCGAGATCTGTGTGATCTGAGCGGCATGTCGTACATAATGCTCTATAAGTGTAGGCCAAACATGCAGATCACCAACTGTATCTCTCGATCCGATCAAAGTCCTCCAGTAAACTAAGATACATCATGTGCACATGTACACCCGAGTGATCTGAACACAATGTACCTCCAATAAGTCGTAATATATATGCCCGAGCATAACACATGATGGTCTGCTCATCAGCATCAGCAGGTAAATGTGCAAACTGCAAAGCAAGACAAGGCATAGATATGGACCCACCATCTGTAGCAGTATGATCAGCCAAAATATCGACACCTAATAATATCTGTGCCAGCTCAGCCCAATCCCCGATGGTGGGTCCAATAACTGCATCTCCCTGAATAGGAAGACTGAGTAGCACTGCCACATCCTCTAAGGTGATAGTCATCTCTCCCTCTGGCAAGTGGAATGTGTGAGTCTCTGGTCTCCATCTCTCGACCAAGGCAGCAAGAAGGGGATGATCAGTGTAAGTGAAATCAGAAACGGCAATGCCGTAGAAGCCAGCACGACGTAAGTATGGTATAATAGCAGCTGGAGGTACCATGTGTCGAAAATGGTGTGCTCTCCGCACCCTAATTCGTCGAACATCCCGACCCTCTATCACATCACGAGAAACATGCCTATGCTACTCGGTGAGGAGTGGAATATCATCCATCTGGAATCCAGAAAAGGAAATTAGTCTTCACTATAAAATATAAATATAATGTTAAATTTAATAGAATGTTATGATTGGTATAATGAACAATATGTGATGTTTTTTTAGAAAACATTAAGGGAATGTCGTCATATTTTGGAGAACATTTATCTATCGTGTCTTTATATATGTTTTTACCATGAAAATTATGTTTTTTAAGATATGGTGTCATACATTTATATATATAAACATTTTATCCGGGTTATGTATGATTTATGAAGATCCTTTATGATAAATGTTTTAATAATTTTTTGTCTTCGATGACAAATATCCTTTTTTAATAATGTTTTTGTTCTCTAAGATTACGTTCAGATTAATGGATTTAAAAGTATTGAATATAGAGGTTCGTTATTGGAAGGAGAGAAGTTGCTTATTGGAAATGTGAAACAATTCTTAAAAATTTCATCTCTGATATTAACAACATATAACTGACTACATGAAAAGATCATGTTGGATACAACACATCATTGTGGCTGAGTGTGTGAACTCGATCCAGCAATGTTAGGACATCGTTTCCGGTTATGCCCTTCTTGATGACATAGACGAAATCTCAACCTTTTCCCTTGTTCTTGAGGCTAATCCATCTCATTTCGTATCCTATTGGTCTTTGGTATTCCCCATGGTCGTAATCTACTGATTTCAAGAATCAGTATGGGTTGGTCTTCAGGCATTATGAAATATCGAAACTCCCCAACAGGCATCCATGGCGTAGCATAACAGTTAGCAATGGCCTCCAATCGGTATACTGTATCAACATAAGCTTCCCATGATACGTTCACAGACGCACATGCTGCGATGGCATGTGCGCATGGAAACCTTAATTCTTGAAACTTTCCACACTGACATTGTTTTGCTTCTAGAAGTACCACTAATTTTTCACCGCTGTTACCTGTAATGGGGTTACAATACTCTTGAACTTCAAATGCCGAGTCTTCCCGACGGAATAGACACACTCGATAACTGGAAGCTTCTTCAATGTTCTTGT
Source organism: Viscum album (assembly GCA_963277665.1). Lineage (NCBI taxonomy): Eukaryota > Viridiplantae > Streptophyta > Magnoliopsida > Santalales > Viscaceae > Viscum > Viscum album. Next base: position 1,400,830,426 of record OY728157.1, on the reverse strand, counting down.
CAATATCTCGTTGAAATTTTTTTCTAAATCTTAGCCCCTATTGAATCCCATCTGAGGCCAGTTTTTGTCTATCAACGAAGTACTTGACACAACGATAAAATGTCTCCTGAACTAGGGCAGTAATTGGTAGCTTGCGAAGCCCTTTGAAGACGCCATTTATACACTCCACAATGTTTGTGGTCATGTGTCCATACCTCTTCCCCCCATCATAGGCCAATGTCCATTTCTCTTTTGGAATCTTCATCATATAATCATACAATTCTTGGTTAGCCTTGCGGATTTCTTCGTAACGCGCCTCAAACCTTCGTTGATCTGGCTCATATGCTACATAAATATGATCACAGGTCATAGAAAATATATTTTTATTTACATTAAAATAGTAAACATCAATGAAAACATTGCTTACCAAGCCTCGTGATTGCATTCTTCATAGCCTCATTATGGAAGGTTTTGCGCACGTTACTAGCAATGTGTCTGATGTAGTATCGATGATGTGAATTTGGGGGCCTCCATGAATCAGGATCCGCATTGATTGCCTCATTGATTGCCCTATGTCGATCAGATATCAAACAGACACCTCGAATGCGTGTGAAATGGTTGCTTATGCATGCCAAAAACCAGCTCCAAGATTCATAGTTTTCCTTCTCCACTATTGAAAATGCAAGCGGAAGTGGTGAACGGTTCCCATCTTGGGTTTCCGCAATCAACAATACGCCCTTATACTTTCCAGATAGAAATGTTCCATCAATTTGTATGAACTGTTTACTGAAACGAAATGCGGAAATACATGGGAGGAATGCCCAGAATAACCGATGAAATTGAACACGAGATTGATCCAATCGATTATCTTCAAACACATGTTCCTTCATATTTATATGGTAGAAAACTTGGTTGTTGTGGCTCATCATGGCTAATAATTGCGGCAACACCCGATACGAGTCATCCCAATCACCGTAGACCTTCACAATTGCCTTCTGTTTCGCTATCCATGCCTTGTTATAAGAAATATTATAACCGAAAGTTTGAAGAATCATCTCTTGCACAAGGGCTATAAGAACATATTGACAGGCCCTAATCATCTCAACGATAATAGTTGACACAAATTCGGCATCCAAAGCAGTGTGATCTTGTGTCAAGTTTGGCTGAACACAAGAATGAGTTGCCTCAATCTTTGAAATTATCCATCCACCAAATGAAATGTCTGGAATCGCCCTCAACCGGAATCTACAGTATTCATCAAATTTATCACACCGTATAACGTATTTTTTTTGACATGATGCCTCAACTACATATCTACAATGCCTCTCAATATGAAATCTTTTTAAGAATCTCTTCAACGCATCATTACTTGGAAAATCCCTTCCATTATATAATGTTTTGTCCAACTCACTAAACCTGTCCACTATAACTCCAGGAAACTCTATTGCAGGTGTCAGAACATTGTTGTCAAATTCAGGTACGCGTTCCATTGCTTCAGACCAAGATTCAAAGGGTGGTGGATGATTTAATGTTGGTCGAGAATGTTCTTGAACTACTCTACTTCGAGAAACTACTACCTTATCTTCTCCATCTCCCTCCCCATCTCCAGCTCCCTCCCCATCATCATTGTCTTCTCCGTACGTTCCATCATTATTAAATTCCTCATCTGAAGAATGATTTATATGTAAATATGGCAGATCATCTAAGTTGTCCTCCTCCACAACAGGGCGAACATCCTCAATTTCTTGGGATGAAGCTTCTTCAACAACTATTTGTTCATGTCTATGACTTCGAACATTTTGATGTTGTTGTACATTAGAAACTTCAACATATAACTCCATCATTGCACCATCAGACCATTGGGAAAATAAAGTTCCCGCTTGGACCCAGTGCTCATCAGCAGCCAATGGACAAGCAAGATGCCATAACGTGGCAGGGAATTGCAAATTTCTATAACTAATAGACTTTATCTCTTGATGAGGACCGAGATTTAAGCAACCACTAATTCTATCTTGAAGATCAGTTATGGTAACACAATCAGATGTGTTAACCATAGATGTTGGTTGTATACTATAAGAAGCTCCTTGCTCGGTTTGAATAACCTTTCCATAGCAGTAAACACAAGAAAACATGTCTCTCTACATGAAAAATGTTTACTGATCACTGAATATGTTAATAATGTTTTGTTACGTGTTAAATAAAATTTTTTATCTTCTTAAAGGTATTTTAGTACTTCATGAAGTAAATATCAATCATCTAAAACATATCCCCCGGGAGTGTCAAACCAGGAGTGCAGCAAGGCCCGTTGTCGTGTACCAGGATACCCCAGGTCAGGCCCGAAACTCCTTGTCGGGGCTTTCACCCCTAGGTACAGCTGTGCCAGAGCCACATCCACTTGTAGTATCCAGACAGGGATTTAATTTCTTAGATAACGACATAAACTTTCATGACACCAAAATTTTAAAACCTTCCTAAATTAAGCCACTAATGTTTTGTAGAACAATTTTTAACTTTCCTAAAGATATGTTCAATGATCTCTAAAAAATAAGATTCATTAAAATGCTGGTTAATCACTACTTAAGTGTCGGTCACTACTTAAGTGCTGGTTAATCACTACTTAAGTGCTGGTTAATCAGTTAGGAGTTGGTCATTCACCACTTAATCATCCCTTAATCTTTACTTAATGACCCCTTAATCATTCGTTAATCGTTAGTTAATGACCCCTTAATCGTTAGTTAATGAACCCTTAATCATCCCCTAATCATCCCTAGTTAATCACCCCTTATTCACCCATTAATCGTTAGTTAATCACCCCTTAAACATTCCTTAATTACCCCTTAATCATTCCCTAATCATTCCTTAATCGTTAGTTAATCACCCCTTAAACATTCCTTAATTACCCCTTAATCATCATGTAAACATTCCTTAATTACCCCTTAACCATCCCCTAATCATTCCTTAATCATTAGTTAATGACCCCTTAATCACCCCTTAATCATTAGTTAATCACCCCTTAATCGTTACTTAATCACCCCTAAAACATTCATTAATTACTCCTTAATCACCCCTTAATCACTCCTTAATCATTAGTTAATGACCCCTTAATCACCCCTTAATCACTCCTTAATTACCCCTTAATCATTAGTTAATCACCCCTTAAACATTCCTTTATTACCCCTTAATCACCCCTTAAACATTCCTTAATTACCCCTTAATCATCACTTAATCATTCCTTAATTACCCCTTAATCATCCCCTTAACCCCTTAATCACTCCTTAATTACCCCTTCATTCCTTAATTACCCCTTAATTAGTTAATGACCCCTTAATCACCCCCTTAATCATTAGTTAATCACCCCTTAAACATTCCTTAATTACCCCTTAACCATCCCCTAATCATTCCTTAATCATTAGTTAATGACAACTTAATCACCCCATAATCGTTAGTTAATCACCCCTTAATCGTTACTTAATCGCCCCTAAAACATTCCTTAATTACCCCTTAATCACCCCTTAATCACTCCTTAATTACCCCTTAATCATCACTTAATCATTCCTTAATTACCCCTTAATCATTAGTTAATCACCCCTTAATCACTCCTTAATTACCCCTTAATCATCAATTAATCATTCCTTAATTACCTTAATGACCCCTTAATCATCCCTTAATCATCACTTAATCACCCCTTAAACATTCCTTAATTAATCATCCATGGTTAATTACCCCTTTAATCATTACTTAATTATTCCTTAATCATCATCTAATTAGTCTATGATTATCTCTAAAATATTAATAAATTATTATTATCCCTAATTATCATTCATTAATAATATTATATTATACATACTTTAATCTAACATTAAATAATTTATCCCTCATCATCATTCATTAATAATATTAAATTACATATACCTTAATCTAACATTAAATATTAACTAATTAAAACATTAATAATATAACTATTTATTTCTTTTCTTTAAATAACTACTACTACATACTTAAATATTTAAAATTAACTAATTACAATTAAATAAATAAATAACTTTAAAATAAAAAAAATACCTCTAAATGAAGCTTGACACAAAAAACTTGTACTCCTTGCATCTCCGAAAGAACCACGAAGGAAAACTCAACTTAGAGAGAGGAGCTCTCAAAATTTTAGAGAGAAGAGAGATTTGTGAGTGAGGAAGGGTGGGTGGGGCGGCTTCCTTTTATAGGGATATTTTTGGCAAAGGCAGCAACTGGGAAGCTGCCTTCGGCCATTTAAAACACGAAAGGCGGCTCTTCCAAAGCCGCCTTTCGCAGAAACAATATCGAAAGGCGGGCACTGGTGTGCCACCTTTCGTTTCCCCAATGGCGCAAGGCGGTTCCTGGAGAACCGCCTTTGGCCCGGTGGAAACCGAACCGAAGGCGGCACATGGTGTGCCGCCTTTAGGATGTAAAAAAAAATATTTTAAACCTCATTGTATTTTTAAACAAAAATTGAAAAAATGTAAAGAAAAAAATAACTCACCTACCTCCCTGGTGCTTTTATGATCCCTCGCAACCCCATGGCCCAACCATCATCCCACCCTCCCCACCTCGAGGCCTCCACCGCCCGGACCAAGTAGCCTCATCGCACCCCGGATCCCACAGCCACCCTAGTTGGCCACCACCTAGTCCACGACCACTGCCCACCCACTCGAGGTCACCGCCAGCATCTTCCAACCGGACACCGCACCAGCCAAGCTGCTTCCACTCGAGTGGGATTCCTTATAACCGATTATGCAGCTTGAGCTATTTGAGCCCTACCTTCTGTCGAGCTTTCACCAACCGTTGTACGCCATCGCTTTCAGGATAGATCCTGGTTGAAAGGTTTCCCTCCCACAGTAGTGTTAGTCGCCACAAATTCATCGACCAGGTAGATCACAACTTTCAGTGCCTCTTCCCACTATCATGACACACCAAACACCGCACCCAACCGCTCCGAACAGCCCTGCCATGGTGGTCCTATCCACTATTTGCCCTCCAGGTAGCCCTTGTTGGTTATTCCTTCTCCTTGTGGGATTGCACAACCCTTAGGCAGATATGCCTAATCCGAAATGAGTCAAGGCCCCCCAAATAACCCCGCATGGGCTATACCCATTCCAGAAAGGGCTTGTCAGGGTTGGACCAACCCACTTTGGGTCTGTGCGGGGTATCGAGGCCTGAGTTATTTTTATATAATAAAAAATAATTGAATTATTTAATTTAATTTCAGTATTAAATTAAATTAAAATAATATTTTTTTTAAAAAAATTATATTTTAATACTTGAAAATAATTATTTTAATTCTAATATTAAATAAAATTAATTATTTAATTTAATTTTTGGAATTAAAATTAAATTAATAGAATGCTAAATAGAATTAAATTATTTGAATTTATATAATTTATTTAATTTAATTAATTATCTCATATTTAATTTATTGCAATTTAATTTTTATCACGATTTTATTTTACCCGCTAACCGATCTTCAGCAATTGACTCAACCTATGTATGTATGTTTTATTTATTTAATTATTTATTATCTGTGTATGATGATTTTAATTAAATAAGACGGTATGTGCATCGTCATTTTTTTCTATCAATATGTACAAGGGTCTGCGCATCTAATTTTATCTGACTATATTTTGTACTTCTGAGACCCCCCGCCTGCATATGAGTAGTTTTATACTATGATGAAGATGGTGTAAGTCTCAGACCATTCCAAGTCGAGGAAAAATCTAGATGAAAGTTGAAACACTAGATGGGGACGAGCGACATCATGAGTCAAGCTACGACTCAGTTATGATACCCCTAGGTCATGGTTGATCCATTGAATTTAAATGGATTGACCAATTTTAGATGCCCAAGACCAGTCAGATAATTTATTTTTTATGCATTTGTTTATTATTTTATGTATTTTCATGACAGTGGGAAACACATAAAATAATAAACAACGAAAAAATGCCTAAAGAAGCAATGGATATTTTTCTATTAATGTTTAGTTCTAAGCGTGGAAACACAATATGAATAGATTAATAAAAATGGATTACATTCTTCAAAAAATAAAAAAAGATCATAGAAATATTAATTCGTTAAACACCTTCCATCATTTGAATTTAAACAAAACCTGGTGATTTGGGTGCTCTTCATCCAAAGTTGTGGGTGTCTCTTACTACTAGAGAGTTCTTATGAGAATTATGGGTTGAATTAACTGAAGTTAGAAGAAAAGGAGTAACCATAGCTAGCTTGCTATAATTTTAGAGGAAATCATCGAGTAAATCATATTTATGATTTTAGAAGTTGGGACTGCACTAAACAAATCAAGGATCCACGACTTAATATGGTTGTCCAGTCAAACACCTACTTTAAAATCTCTGAGTAGTGGCATAGACATAACTTGTAGAATATGAGAAATGATTCAAGGATCCTTTCTATTAGAATACTCAAGTGAAAAATTATTCGGATTCTAGTGTAGAGGATTTCTAGAGTTTGATAAAATAGTAGGAGATATTTATTTAATTAATCAATAATTTCTAAATCGATAATCAAGAAAAAAGTACCAATCTACTAAATTTTATTTTATAAAAAATGGCAAGTAATAACACAAGAAATTCTATGATATTTATGAAACAAAGTCAATATACTATCCAGAATGAGTTTCCAAAGGGTAGTACAAGTGCTTGCACACAATACTATGATATCATAAATTCAAGGAGTTGGTGCCCCAAATACCTGTTAAGACACTTCATGAAGCAAGGGTGTTAAAATGCTTATAGGAGACTCATGTATATGCATATTAAGGTTGTGTCATAATGTTATCATCTAATGTTCGATGTGATTTGTGGATACTAAATCTATACATGGAAGATATTACATGTAATCTCATCTTCAAGAAGCTTATAAAGAGAAAGTGAGGTGATATATGAATTGGTGATAATTACACTGATTAGGTGTAAATATGAAAAGAGGGTCATGATCTTTCAATACATCCCATTCTAATATCATTTTCACCCATATTCTCTAGTTTCATTTAAGATTATAGAAATGAAAAGTTTAGAGAAAAATGCTTCATTACCTTCTAGGTAAGGTTCACCAAGTAAATAAGAACTTAAATAAAGTATAATATTTAATTTTTATGTTGAATAAGTTGAAATACAAGATGAAAAGACTAATAGTAAGATCAAATCCAAAGGCACCTTCTCAATGACCTTCAAATAATAGAGGCTAGTTATTAAAAATGAGGTTATTTTCTTTGCATATCATGAAATAAAATGGAATTTTAAATGTAATGAACTGAGTCGAAGCAAGTAGTCACTTCTTATTTAGGTATATTCATCAATTATTTGTAAAGTTTCTATAATATTTTTTAGGTATTTAATAAAATGTCCTATAAAATATGTGTATTTAAATACAGTAACCAAGTAAGTGTAAAAACATTACTAGAGGTAAGGTGTGTTCTCCAAGAAGCTGAGAAAGGGTGGTTCCTTAGTCAATGATGAGAAACAAAAAAATTTTAATTTCCAAGTGATTTATTATAGTATTTTTTATTTATTATAACCAAAAAATTATTTCATGTGTCCTTTAAAAACAATGACACATTATTCTAATTTAGGAATTAATGTTATTTCTGGTGTTTCATACTCAAAAAATAGTTTAGTGTTACTTAAATCATAGGTAATATGTGATGAATATAAAATGTAAGACTTATATACCCAATTGTGGAAAGATAATACATTTTCAAAAAAAACTAAGTAGATGTAAAGGATGTACCCAGTATGGTATTTAGACTCAGTGGAGTTAGAGACCTATATTATTATCAACATATTTAGTTTTGGACAAAGAAACCATTATAAATAAAGGTACACCACAAAGATTTCAGAATTAGTTCAACAAATGAGCTTGAAATATTTCAAGGGTAAGCTAGATGTAAATATACTTTATAAGATTCCTTTAAGTTATTAAGAAATATGAAAGTTAATTATGGTATATTCATGGTCATGAGATATGAGTTTCTTTGGGATGGCACGCCGAAGAATATCTCGACCAAGCATTAATTGATCATTATAATATAGCATGAAGTAATTCCTAAATAAACATTACCTTATCCACATTAGAGATATGATTCTAATCAATACGATTGATGATAAATATTATATGTTAACATTTATCAATAAAAATATAGCATTGATTGATTCCTAAATACACATTTCCTTATACACATTAGTGTCATAATGTAAGAAAATGAGCATCAATGTTGTGATATATATTCATGTAGTGACTTCCATTACTTTCAAGACATGCTTTCCAAATAGAAATGTTATCCCATAACCATATGTCAACTATAATGGAAAATGGATATCATATGAGTTGTAGTATGATGTAAATCCATTTTTTCATAAGAAAATGTGTTTAGATGTAAATAGTTTGTTAAGGATATAAACAAAATTGCATCAAGAAAAACACAAAGTGCATCTATAGTAATTATCCTAAAGTTTCAAAGGATATTACATAAAATACTAAGATAGAAAAGTGATAGTCAAGTTATATACTATATTTATATAAAAGGTTCTATATATCTACTTTAGATAGTGGGATCTAGATTGACTTGGGTTTAGTCAATTCTAGAGATAAATAATTATTTGGCATAATAACAAGATCCATAAGAGATCATAAAAAAGGCATGTTCCAGAGACACATACTGCATAGAAAGGATAAAACCATAGTGATGGTTTTATATTCACCATGGTTGATGATAAATTATTCATTAAGAATAATAATTACTACAAGTAGGTTGTATATGGAAATAATAAAATATTGACAATATCAATTAAAATTCAATAATAGATTCTATGTATCAAGGAACATGGGGCTTATTATTTTGAATACTACAGTGAGTATTCATGTGAAAATATACATAGATGGTACAAGCATGGTACTAATAAGGCTCGATTGGTTATACTAATTTGTTGTGTATAAATACATTAGAATTTTACTTTTCATAGCTATTTTCTATGATCATATTATTGGGCATTGGATTTCAAGACCACCAATCATGGAAGGTGTCTATATGATGCAACTAGAAAGGGATGGTGACATCATAGAATACCAATAAGGGGTGAAATTTAATCAAATCTAGTTCAGGATTAAGGTAAGTGACAAGATAATAGAATATTCATTTATAATGGATTTTTTTCATGTGTCTACCAAGGATTGGTGGGAGCACCATAGTTTTCCAAGTTTAATATTACTGGTTACATAAAGAAAAATAGTTATTGGTATTACAATTAGTTAAGACCAGGATGAAATTAACTCTCCAGAGATTGACTTAAATCATCAACCTAAGTTCTAGGGAATAGTATCTACTAAGGTAGATCTAACAGTTTCTTATACCTAGTCAATTGTACATATACTGACATGGTATCGAAAAATACAAGCTGGAACAATTCAAGAGATAATTATTATTAATGTCACATGGCATAAATATCTCCAAGAAGACATGTATTAGTATAGGTGTAGATTAAATTAGTGATTTTAATTCCATGCGCTTTTTTGATGAATCAATCGCCTATTCCATGATTTGTACAAGAAATGATATTGCCAATATATACTTGATGGTAGGAAAATATCAGTTATATCCAGGAGAACTGCAAGGGAAGCAATTAGAACTTTCGAATAGTACAAGAGTAAGTACAAAGGATATATACATAGTATGTGTAGAATAAGGGGTATTAGTTTTTAGGGGACACAAACTAGTTTCCCTTATATCAATGTGATCTAGTATCATAGTTAGGCCAAGGTAATGAGCTATACAAGCTCATACAGTCCAGTGGTATCCATACCTATGAATACTGAGTATCCCTTCTTAAATATATGTCCTATGGCCTAGATACATCATACTGATTGGAAATTATTAATGTTTTACTATCATATATTGGGGGATCATAATAATTGGTACTTCTTCTCATGAATTTTTTGCTTAGTGATCTCTGGTAGGTGAGATCATGGGGATAGACACGCCAATAGGAACACCACATGTTTAATGTGTCATTGGTAGTTCCTATCTATGGACATGCATATTGGTCTCCTGACTTGATATCATTTTCAATGTTTCGAGATACTATGACATTAATCTTAAAAAATATGTCATATGGCCTATATACATCATAATGATTGAAAACTATTAATGTTTGACTATCAGGTATTGGGGGATCATAATCATTGGGACTTCTTCTCATGAATTTTTCACTTAGTGATCTCTGGTAGGTGAGATCATGGGGACAGACCCGCCAATAGGAACACCACATGTTTAATGTGTCATTGGTAGTTTCTATCTATGAACATGCGTATTGGTCTCCTAACTTGATATCATTATCAATGTTTATCATTTGATCATGTACTTTGATTCAAGGTAAAAACCATGATAATGAAATTGTGGTGAGGTAGCTTGTGTTGGGTGCATCGTTGGTGGTATGAAATTGGTTGAATAGTCAACATAGAATTTACTACATTCAAGTTAAGGAAGTAATATATCTCTGGCCTGGTTGATCAGGATGGTAGTAATTTCATAAATATTTGGATAAGGTAGTTATAGGAAAGTCTATTTAGATAGATCAATAAATAATAAAGAAAGAAAACATGATGACATAAGTGTGTGTTCTAGTTTATGAACATGAGCCTCAACCCAATTGGTGAGGTATCCTTAAGTGCATCCATGAGACCCAGGTTCAAAACCTGGTAGAGGAATATTTTTGGGGGGGTACTATAGCAGGTACTGTAGCAGTACTGTACATTGTGTGGTACTGTAGCAGGCACTATAGCAGTTAATGTAGCAGGTACTGTTCAGTACTGTAGCAGATGGAACTATTCACTTGGGCCACCAATTTGGTCTTGGAGTCCTTAAGGCTTTCGTGCCACCTAGGCCTTTAGGTCAGTAGGGCTTTCGGGCCACCTTTATGGCCTTCGGGCCACCTCAAGGCCTTCGGGCCACATGCAGTTGCCCTAGACACACTACAAAAGAGGAGCAGCCCCAGAAGAGGATTCAGAGTAGGTGCACTCACTAGAGAAGAGCCAAATGAATTTTTTAGAATGAGAGGGTATGGCTATGCCATCGGGACTAGCCTGTGCTTTCATGGGAAGCCTAGCCAGATGGCCATGCAAAGGTAGAGAGCTACTATCATGATGTAGATACTGGGGAGGGGCAGTTCCTTGTAGATAGTCTGGTTGAATTCCCTAAAGACCTTCGGGTCATGTAATATCCTAAGCCTACGGGCCATGTAATCTTTGAGCCTACGGGCCTTGTAAGGGTTCCCCTCATCCCTTGAAAGGGGGGTTATCAAAAATCAATAAAAATGAAGGCATTTTTCCCATTTGGGTGTGTGTTCTGGTTTATGAGATATCTAAAGACCAAGAGATTATATTACACAGTACATATTTAAAGGTTGGTTGTCATTAATACGATCATTCCTTATCACTTTAGGGGATTTATGGGTTTCTAGACTCTTCTCTTGGTTCGTGACTACCATTCACTTCTATCAAGATAAGGACCTAGAGGGTCACACACAATATCGTATTAGAATCTTCCCTATTATGGTGAATAGGAATATTGGACATGGTGGGCCCCACCATAGTGTCTGAGAGTTTTCCAATATATCGATTGATTATAAATTAATTAATTAATAATTATTCAAGTAAAGAATAATTGGGTTGAATTTATTTATTAAAAGTATTCACAAGGTATTTATTGAATACGAGAAAAATATTATATGAACGAATATTATTTTAATATTCTAGGTTCGTTTAAGATTAGCAGGAATTATGAGTCAAGTTAAATGACTTAGTTTTATCACCTAATATATATTTAATATATATTATAGGTATGTGATAAAATATAAATAATATTTATAATTCAATTTACTTCATCATAATTATTTATTTATTGCTTATTTAGTGGGAATTTTATTTATGGGGGTCAGGGAACCCTTTCTAGGTATTTTCCCAACCCACTATTTAAGGAGAGAAGAGATCATTTGTTGCATTGATCATTACAATATAATAAGAGTATCTCTCTCCTCCCAAATTATAGAGAGATAAATACTCTCTCTGAGCACTGATCTAAGAACACCTTCGATGGCTCAAAGTCACGGGATCGAGGTGATCGACAAGATGCCGAAGGATTTTTCAGAGCTCTATAATAGCACCTGGAATTCGATGAATGGAGAACATGAAAATTTTTGTATCATGTGTGGATGATCTAGAGGGGTTTGGTTTAAGATCCTTTGAACAACGGTGACTGACAATGTGCTACAATTGAGTGCACTTCAATTCAAATGAGGTAACAATTCAGTTTTATTTTTATGTGCTTATTTAATTCACATGAGATCCTTTGACCATACCAGGGCTCAGATCACTGAAGACGACAAGTTTCATGGCTCTGATGATGAATTTTTTTTAAAATCCCAAGTCCACCAGCTTCTGATGCATGCCCTGGTACCTTCAACCACAACTTGTGATTCTCTCTTCATAGATGATCTGGTTGACTATCTCGTCCTAACATCATTTCAATACAGTATCCAAGTGTATAATCCCTATAGTAGTGATCCACACATTCACAAAAATCTATAAATGTCATTTTAGAACATTGGGTACTAGCATGGCTGATCCTCATCACTTTCTTTGTTCATGGTTGATCACAACATAATTCTTCTTGAGGAGGAAAAACTATTGACATTCTATCATTATCTTGAGAGAGGAGGAGAGAAGGGAACTCTAAATATATTTATCTATATATAGAGCTTTATAGAGTCTCAATCTATCTATTTTTTAGAAAAATTGTGTTCATAGAAAGTGTTATAGTTAGATAATTATTATGGTAGGTTTAAAGTTGGTAAATAACACACAATCCCCTTACCAACTTTAATATTATTAATTGACCACATGTTCAATAATAATAATAATAATAATTATTATTATTATTACAATAAATCTTGAAATGTGTAGTACTTTTAAGAATATATAAATAAATAACATTTATATCAATTCCAATCATACCATTAAACTTAGTATGCTTTCACTCTACGATATTTACCGATCTTTAAATAATGAATATTTAATGAATAAATGTCACTGCATTATTCTATGATAAATATAATAAATATTATATTCACCAAACTTGCAAGAAATTATTTATTATTTTTATTTAACTTTCTTATTCTTTTGAATAACTCATGATTAAATTGTGGTGATATACTAAACTTGAATAAATATTATTTATTCTAATTTGTTAAATTCAAAACTTGAATTTAACTGAGATTGAAGATGCACTTAGTGTGTGAACTTCTAAGAATCCTTCTAAGTTTCATTTGGTATAACTGAAAAAAGTACAAGGTTAGAATCTAGAAACATGTCAAGGTTACCATAGAAAAAGAAGTTAATATCATAATGACATTCAACCTCCCACGAATGCTTACTATGTAATATAATCTCTTTATCATGATATCTCTAATCAAGAAGGTTACATGTTGGTGCCATCAACCTATATGCTTGATTTCTATTTCTTTGAATTTCTAAAAATAAACTCTCCCATCAAAAACAATATCCATGGATTTATAAAGGTAGTTTCATTCCCATCAAAGGGCCTGGGATATCAACTTTCATTAAGATATAAAAGGGATAAATCCTTTCATGTATTATCCATTAATGAAATATCACTCATGACATACCCAACGTATCCTACCTCACCACAAGCATATGTTATCATGATTTTCATTAATACATCAAAGTGAGTGAGTAATTACTTCCATTGATGATAATATTAAAGTCTATGGATCAATACACACTTCTACATATATGAACATCCAATGACACATGGAAATGTGGATTTACTATTAATGGGTTTGTTTTTATAACCTCATATCTTATATATTAACAAGGTATAATACCATGAGAAGGTATCTCAATGTTTCATGAGTCTCATACCCCTGATATATTATATTATATGTGTCCCATCAGACAATATCACCCATCCATAAAACTATATTCAGGAATACTTTCATAGCACCTCTAGGTTCTCATCATAGTGAGGAACTACTATGAACCATAAGTTCAACATATATTATTATAATATTATCACATAAAAGAGTCATAAAAATGAAAAATAATTATGTGATAAGAGACTTCATTAATAATGAAAATCATGTAATCAAGTACTAATAAAGTTGGTTCTAGGGAACCAACTCCAACAGGGTCTTAGTTATAAATAGATTCATACATGTTCAAATGATTACATATTATGTTATATTGATTATGAATATTTAGTTAAATTTCCAATATATAGACAATCAAGGTACAAAAATGTAGCATCTCTGACCTGGATAGCCACTCGAATAGTGTTATTGGGCTGGGTGTCACTGGCCTTAGGCGCACCTCCCCAAACGCCAAAGGCAGCCTACTAGCAGTGAGGGTGTAAAAAGGGAAAAGTGTGGAGGCTATACCCTTAGGTGATAATATAATATTGTTCCTGGTATATATAAATATCATATAGAGGAAATAAAGACTCAATAAACTCGAACCATACCCGCCAATGGAGGAAGCATAGTCAATAATAATAAATAGAGGAAGCAATATAATAAACAGAAGAAACTATATTGGAAAATAAATAAACATTCCAGCATGCCAAACACACCACTTGTAGCACTAAAACCAAACGTGCATACAAAATAGGTCATACAAATCAAAATATAGAAGAGGGTCTCCCATGGAAGACCACAGTAGCTATATACATATAGGCATATTGATACATAAATAGAAACAAAAGTAAACTCTATTTAGGCATGACCTCAAGGTCCCATGCCAATATTCAATGCAAAACTGCTACTATGATCCAACTCCTGAGATTGATCCTTTACCTAAACATAAAGACATAAAATCTACACATGTCCTGAAGGGCCTGTGTAGGGTGTGAGAACGTGTCTTGGTAGGATGCCACCCAAGGGTTCATACCTAACATAAGTGTTTAAATAGACAATAATTATAATAAAAGTTAAAGAAACTAATGCTATTTAATTAAACCAAAAAACTTCCCTAGTTCTCAATAGCCACCAGGGAGTTGTCACTTACTTCGGCCAGCGTCGAAATCACTAAAAGCAAGGATCCTTAGCACATTCCTCAAGGAATCCTCTTATTTCAAATTTCCCTAGTGAAATCTCAGGTTCTACCTAAAAAGTCACCAGCACCTCATGCCAACCCGACACCATGTGTCTCAAATCATGTCGTTGATTTCCCAAAGTCATGTTCAAACTCAAGTAACCAGTCCTTAGGACCCCTGCTCAAAATCACATGTTAGCTCGAAGCCCAAAATTCAAAGGCACAATGATACTTGTCCTTAATCAAATACCACCTTCGGCTCATAGCTCGACGTCCTGAGGAAAGGAGATGCTTGTCCTCCAATATAAATACAATCCCATGACCTCAATCATAGTGAGCTTCATCCTTCAACCGATAGACTCATCTCTATCAACTAAAGGCTCTTCACCTTCCATGTGGATTTCTACGACAAGAACCCCCAACATATTTACTATGTCGCACTACTGAAGACGTCTACCCACACGATTGGTTAAAACCACCTCATCACAGAGTCAACTTGTGTGCACATGACTTAATTCGGTGCTTTTTCCATCACAAGTGAGTAGCAATCATGAAATTAATAACCTAAGCCACATCAAACCAGCACCTCGTTCCCCTGTGACCATGTCTCTCAGATCCGATGGCCATGAAATCCCAATATCACAGGTCATGCCCAACTTGATGACCTCATCGCCTCAATCCAATGTCCAAGATGCCCAATATGTGGTCAACACCACCAAAGTATTCAGGCCAATCCCAACTAGAAAATCTCATCACCTCAATACTAATGGTCGTGTCATCCCAATTACTCATGCCAAGTCTATCACTACCCCTTGGGTCTAATCATCTCATCTCAAGAAAAGAATTTATACATATATTCAATTCACTTTAATCAAGAAATTCAATTTAATAATATTGAATTGCACAACTAACCAACATAAAAATGAAAAATATAGGTCTTGAATGCCTCAACTTCGAATAACCAAACCAAAAAAAATTAAACAAAAAAATTAATTGAATTAAAGACCCCTAGACAAACCACCTAAAGAGCGATTACCTCTAACACGACCTCACTTGAGTGGAAGTGGATTGGGAAGGTGTAATGGCCCGGACCTCTCCGGCCCATTCCTTTGTCAAAAAGAAGGTCTAGAAGTGTTCTGGAGGGTAAAATGGACTTTTCCCACACTTTCCAGAATTTTGAAACTACACACCGTGTAGTTTGAGTACACGTCGTGTACCCCCTTTCCGGGTATACCCCGTGTTGCAGGTCGTGTCCTCGCTGTGTGAAATGATGGGTACACGCCGTGTGCCCAGTTCTACACGCCGTGTAGTCCTTCCCCGCGTACGCGTTACCAGTCAACGGTCGTGTACTGTGTTGGAGCCGTGTCCGTGCCGTGTGCAATAAATGAGTACACGCCATGTGTCTAAACTACACGCCATGTAGTCCTTCCCCGCGTATGCGTTACCCTCAAACCGTGTGTTGACCAGTCAACGGCCGCTGAGCCGTGTTGGAAGCCGTGTGGAGACCGTGTGAAAGAACCGAGTACACGTCGTGTACCATAAATTACACGCCATGTACTTTTGCTTTTCACGCCTATAAAAGGAGGGGTCCCCTCCTCCTTTTCAACACAAACCTCTCCTCCCCTCTTCTCTGAGCAGAGCTCTCTTAAGAAACTCGAAGGCTCTTCCTTCCATAACTTCTTCGTTCGTGCTCCGATTTACGATCCGTCAGCGGCCACAAGATCGTGACGATGAGATGGAACTTCCGAGCTTGGATTCGTTGTCTTTCTTTCGGCCTTTCCTTTCCGACTTCCACCCGAGGAGGTTTTTCCAGGACCTGACAGAAGTGACAGACGCCGGCGGACTTCTTCTAAAGTTGATACGGGGGAGCGCTGCGATCAGAGCCTGTTGAAGTAGGGATCTTACCTTCGTCTCTCTAATTTGTGCATCATGAGGGGTGGGTGTCTTCTTTTTTATGTGAAACACTTTTGAATCTGTTTTAAATAAAGATAATAACTGGTTAAATAACGGGGATGGGGAAGTTATTAATTTTATCTTTGTTTATCCTTTTGATATGTTATGAATTGAATAGGCTTATTCCTACTGAAAATCAGGGTCTTTGGGGGACTTTGCTTGTGCAATTAAATGTTGCCCTATCTTTCTAGACCATTTTGTGGATGGAAACTTCATGGAATGTGGAAATTGGTTAATCACGTAAAGTTGGATGATAAAATCTGGAACCCTTGTGTGATCACCCCGGTTAAACAAAATGGAATAATGAACAAGTGGGTGTTGGCTGGGTTACGTGGCATGTGATGGGGGTGTTTTGTGGGTTGTTGTGGTTTGGGTGAGCAGCGGGGCTGCGGTTGACTTGGTTGTGGGTTGGTGTGAATGTTGTGGGCAGAGGGGCTACAATAAATGGTATTTAAAGGGATATTAATGTACGAGTTTCGGTGCGGTTGTGGTTATGGCGGTTGAAAGCGGGGCTGCGGGGTTGGGTTTTAATGTGAATGGGTTTTGGGTTGTGAATTATAAATTAAAGTGGAAGAGTTAATAAATGGTGGGGCGTGGTGATGGAATATAGTTAATAATCAATGGGGCTAGTTGGTTGATAAGAAGGGATTGGTTGTGTTTCTTGTGTTTTCCTAACTTGATTTTTGGATGGCAGGGATATGTTTTACGAATGATCGATGTAGTTGGTTGTGGATAGTTTCCCAGTATTTAAGGAACTAAATAATCTAATTCTGCTGAAACATAAAAACCTAAATGGGGTTGGGGTTGTTTGTTGTATGCATGCTTCGTAGTAGCAGTGCCGAGGCACGTGCTCAGTTTCTCTGTTTATAATCCATAGGTTGGGATGTGTGGTTGATATATATATATATATATATATATAATATATATATATATATATCTTTTGTGTTTATTGCACCCCACTCATGTTGATCACTTAGTGCCGAACACTCCCATTTCATGGGAGAGGGTGTTTTTCCCTTAGTTACTACCTCCTTCCTGCTCCTTCTCCCCTAGGCTGTGATGGCCTGAGGTGAACTTACACCTAAGACTCTTTGGGTAGGTTTCTATTGGGGTGGCTTTATCCCAAGACTCTTCGGGCAGGTTCTACTGTTTCCCAAGAATCTTCGGGATGAGGCCCAGGTGTGTGCGGGCGGGATACGTGGTTGTGAGGCCCAGGTGTGTGCGGGCGGGATACGTGGTTGTGAGGCCCAGGTGTGTGCGGGTGGGGAGAGTGTGGCAGCGTCAGGATGTTCTTCGTTAGGAAGAGCAGCTAACTAAAGGGAAATGGTGCGGGGTACCCAATACTCTTGTTCTTATATACTACTACTACCCGTTGTGCTTGTGTTTTTGGTGAGTGTGGCTGGTGAGATTGGGTGGATAGTTTTCCTTGCTAGGTTTCTTCTGTTGTTCTCACGGGACATTAGGATGTATCCCCACTTGTGCACGAGAGCTTTAGGTTTCCCTACTGAGTATACTTGTATGCTCACCCTACGTTTACTTTCAGGTTTCCAGGAGGACTACCAGGGCCGTGCGGGACCCTACTAGTCAGACAGTTGGAGTTTCTGCAGTTTGTTGTACTTGTTTTATTTTGGTATTGTACTTTGAGATTTCTTGTACTTGTACCTTGTTATAAAATTATTTAAACATGCATGTGGGCTTGGTTTGGGTTTATTTATATACACTTGTTCTTTTTCCTTTTTGGTGGTTGACTTGTCCTATTTTCCGATATTTAAAAATAAAAAGGGTAATGCCTCCCATATTTGTGAAAAACTCATACCCTTGGTGCTAGTTGCCACCCCGGGGCCTACTGGAGGCGGGACTCGGGGGTCATTATCTCCCTTTCTTCATTGCCAGCTCAGGAGGGGCATCTTTGGTGGGAGGGGGTCGTGACAGAATGGTATCAGAGGTAATGGTTGAGAGATAGGATGGAGTATGGAGTTAGGCATAGTGAGGATTGCATGGGATGGTAGGGTGACAATGTTATTCAATCTTGGTGCGTGACATAGGCCAGGGAATACCGGCTAGGACACAGGATTTTAGGGCCCCCCGTGATCCGATGCAAGGACTCTGAGCCTACCGAACGACCAAGTGAGACTACATTGATTGCAGGGTAGAGACCCTAGGGAAGGTACATGCATCATCATGATTTTGTTTTACTTGATTTGGGTGTTCTGGGAAAGAAATTGAAATAAAATGATAAAATAAAACCTTGAGTTTTCCTTACTACTTGGGCTTAGGAGATCCTTGTTTACCGTACAGCTATGGCACCTGGACGTCATCCCCGGGTGGCTCAGACGGCCGAGGCCTAGAAGATTCAGGCAGTCGATCAGCTAAGGATTGACCGAGAGGAGGAAGATAGCCAGTGTCAGAAGACTCTCCGTTCTTTTCAGTGGCAGACCCTCAAGAAGTACGAGGGTAGTACTTCGGATACAGAGATGGAGGGGTGGCTTGAGGAGCTAGGGATCGCTTTTACCTTGATTCGTGCTCCGAGGGAGTACTGGGTTCCCCTAGCAGTCAGTCAGCTGAGAGGCGTGGCGTGACAGTGGTGGACACTCTACCTCGGAGAGAGGATAGAGGCAGAGGTTCCTTGGGCTGACTTTGAGAAGGAATTCCGAGAGGAATTCCTTTATTCCATGATCAAGGCGGAGAAGCGGCATGAGTTACTCTCCCTTCAGCAGGGGTGTATGTCAGTATGATAGCTGGGGATCAAGTTCAAGGATCTCTTGCACTTTGCTCCGGATCTCTTTCCAGATGAGGAGTCTCAGGCAAGACGTTTGGAGGAGGCGCTCCGTCATTCGCTCTAGTATGCTGTCACCCCCTTCACCCTTCCGACGTACTTGGCGGTACAGAAGAAGGAAGAGGTTTTAGAGAGGATGAACTCGCTGGGAGGTGCACCCCGAGAGGGGATCCATCCAGGCTCGTCGAAGGGGAAGGCAGTCAGCAGCAGGTCTCCTGCAACGGGACCTTCCAGGTTCAGGCCAGTGGGGAGTAGGCCCCAGCAGTTCCAGTTCAGATCTTTGGGTCCTCGTCCCTTTTCATGAGCTCAGGACCGAGGTTTTTTTCTTGTGGAGGTTTCGAGCATGTTCAGAGTTGGTTCCCGACCCGAGCTCAGTATGGTGGAGGTGGGCAGGTTCAGCGCCCACCTCAGCAGCACCAGTTGTCGGCGAGGCCCTTCCAGCAGCAGCAGGACCATGCTCCATCGAGGGCAGACTTTGTGGGAGGAGGCCGACCTCAGGGTGCTCCTCAGGGACCTCGACCAAGGTGTGGTCGGGGAAGTGGATGACATTAGAGAGGTAGAGGAGCTGGGTGTGGACAGTTGCACGCAACAGAGTTGACAGCTCCAGCAGGACCAGAGGTGGTGCGAGGTACGATTTGTTTGTTTAGCACTCTTGTTTCTTCTTTGTTTGATTCGGGAGCTTCGCACTCCTTTGTTGCACCTGGTCTAGACCATTCCTTAAGACTAGATTTAGGGAGACTTTCCATACCACTAGTACTAAGTACACCATTTGGAGGCCAGACCAGTGTATCTTGTGTTTTCTGGGGATGTGGGCTGACGTTGGGACCACATCGATCTAGTGGGGACCTTATTCTGTTACAGATGCATCCATACGATGTCATCCTAGGCATTGACTGGTTGTTTTCTATTGGTGCTGTTATCTACTGCTTCCAGAGAAGAGTCTTGTTCTCCGACGTGGATGGGCAGCGTGTAGATTTTGTTGGTGAGAGGAGCTATCGGGTGGGAAGTCGGCGTGTGGAGCCTCTCCTTTCCTTGTTAGGTGGGCTATCAGTTGTTCCAGTTGATACAGAGATGATGGATGTCCCGGAGGTTGTTGGGTAGTTCCTAGATATTTTTCCTGAGGAGGTTGTGACTCTACCCCCCCGACGTGACGTTGAGTTCGGGATAGACTTACAGCCTGGTGCCCGTCCGATTTCGATGGCCCCTTATCTGATAGAACCTTCAGAGTTGCGGGAGTTGTAGATTCAGATTGACGATCTGATGGAGAAGGGTTTTGTTCTACCCAGCGTATCGCTATGGGGTGCTCCAGTTTTGTTCGTGAAGAAGGCAGATGGTGGTCTCAGGCTATGCATAGACTACCGAAGGTTGAACCAGGTAACATTCAAGAACTGCTATCCCCTCCCAAGGATAGATGATCTTTTCAACCAACTAAGGGAAGCAGGTTGGTTTTCCAAGATTGATCTATGATCTGGATATCTTCAGCTAAGGGTAAAGGACAGTGACATCTTGAAGACGGCTTTCAGGTGCAGGTATGGGCACTTCGAGTTTGTGGTGATGCTTTTTGGAGTTACGAATGCACCGACTGTGTTCATGGGACTTATGAACTTTGTCTTCCGGGAGTTTCTAGACCAGTTCGTCGCTGTGTTTATCGATGACATCCTGATCTACTCAAGGTCAGAGGAGGAGCATGTTGAGCATCTCAGGGCAGTCTTGGAAGTCCTTCAACACCACCAGCTTTACGGGAAATTGTCGAAGTGTAAGTTCTTGACACAATAAGTACACTTCCTTGGGCACGTAGTGTCTCAGCATGGAGTGTCAGTGGACCCGTCGAAGGTGGATGCAGTTGTTTCTTAGGCAGCACCCAAGAGCGTGGCAGAAGTTCATAGTTTCCTGGGGTTAGCAGGTTACTATCGGAGGTTCGTTTCGGACTTCTCTCGAGTTGCTTCTCCTTTGACATCTTTGACGAGGAAGAACCAGGTCTTCCTATGGAGCGAGTAGTGCCAGAAGGCTTTTGACTACCTGAAGGAGAAGTTGGTCAGTGCTCCCGTACTTAGGTTTCTAGAGGAAGGGTTGTTGTATGAGGTGTTTTTTGATGCTTCTGGCCTTGGTCTGGGGTGCGTGCTGATGCAGAAGAAGGGAGTGATCTGCTATGGGTCTAGGCAGTTACGCCCTCATGAGCGTAACTATGCCACCCATGACCTAGAGCTTGCAGCAGTAGTGTTCGCACTGAAGTTGTGGCAACATTACCTCTTTGGGGAGCACTTTGTGGTCTTCTCAGATCACAAGAGCCTGTGTTATATCTTCTCCCAGTGTGACCTGAACTTGCGGCAGCGGAGATGGTTCGAGTTTCTCTAAGACTATGACTTTGAGATCTCTTACACTGAAGGTAAGGGCAACGTTGTGGATGATGCCCTGAGTAGGAAGTCACATCATGAAGTAGTTCGGGAATCCACTGATGCTTGGAAGGCAATGGGAGAGTTGGCCGTCTTGCACTTGGATGCTAGGGTAGAAGGTGTTAAATGTTGTTTGTTTCAGATGACAGTGCAGTCCTTCTTACTGCAGTAGGTGGAAGAGTCCCAGTGGGGGGACTCCGAGGCAGAAGTGATGTGGGATCGTGTCAATCAGGGGAACTCTCCAGAGGGATGGTCAGAGGATAGCCGACATCGGATGCTTTTCCATGGAAGGTTGTTTGTCCCGGAGACAATGCGTGAGGGAGTTCTCCGTGAGTTCCATAGATCAACCTTGTTAGTACATCCATGGGTTTCAAAAATGTACCGAGGCCTGAGGGAATAGTTTTGGTGGCCCGAGGTGAAACGGGAAGTGGCAGAGTTTGTGGCTAAATGCCTAGTGTGTCAGCAAGTGAAGGCTAAACACCGTGTTCCCAGTGGTTTGTTGCATCCTTTAGATTTCCCCGAGTGGAAGTGGGATGAAATCTCAATGGACTTCGTCATAGGACTACCCAGATCTCAGGGTGGTTATGATGCTATCTGGGTAGTGGTGGATCGGCTGATGAAATCATCTCACTTATTAGAAATTAAGGAGTCGGGCCCAGTGAGTACCTTATCACAGAGGTACGTAGACGAGGTTGTGTGGTTGCATAGAGTCCCAAAGACTATCATCTCAGATCGGTACACTCGGTTTACCTCACGAGTCTGGAGGGGTTATAGCATGCTTTTGGCACCCAGCTATGCCTTACCATGGCTTTCCACTCCCAGAACGATGGGCAGACAGAGCGGACTATCCAGACGTTGGAGGACATGCTGCGAGCATGCGTTCTGGATTTCGGAGGATCATGGGTACGACACTTTCCTTTAGTGGAGTTTTCCTACAACAACAGCTTCCACTCTATTATTGGCATGGCACCGTTTGAGGATTTGTATGGAAGACCATGTCGTTCAACCATTTTCTAGGCAGAGGTTGGTGAGACAGGTGTTCTTGGGCCAGAGGTAGTGCAGAGAACCACAGAGAAAGTCCAGCTTGTATGTGAGAGGATGAAAGCATCTCAGGACCGACAGAAGTCGTATTCTAATCGTCGGAGGATTCCCTTAGAGTTCGAGGTGGTAGATAATGTGTTATTGAAGGTTTCCCCTCAACGGGGGAAGCAGAGGTTTGGGAAAGGGATAAAGCTCTCACCTAGGTTCATCGGACCTTTTGAGGTGCTGAGGCAAGTCGGTGAGGTGGCATATCAGCTAGCCCTGCCACCTCAGTTGGAGAAGGTTCATGACGTCTTCCACGTCTCCTAGCTTCGTCAGTACTTACACGATGACTCTCATGTTATCGACTGGGAAGATTTAGATATGGGAGATGACGTGACCTTCGAGGAACGACCAGTCAAGTTCGAAGATCGTAAAGAGAAGGTGCTATATGGATGAACCATTCCATTGGTTCGTATGTTGTGGAGGCATGGAGGCATCAAGGAGAGCACATGGGAGCGGGAGACCCAAATGCACGCTCAGTACCCAGAGTTGTTTTGACTTGTGTTTTTCCCTTGTTCTTCTGAGCTTTGTGTTGATGTTGTACTTTTTACCTTTGATATATGGAATGTTTGGCTTGTCAGTTGTGAGACCTTTTTATTTCCTTTCTCTGGTAATGTGTGACATGTATGAATGTGTGGGGAAAGGGAAAAACCTTATCCTTAGTCGAGATGCATTAATGCGGATGCGATTGAACTCGTGCGGGCGAGTCAGTGCCGCCTAAAGCGGATAATATCTTGACATAGGAGAAGGAATTTCCCAAACTCACGTGTTCGGGAAGTGTGTAGGTTGTGCGGTGTTGGGGGTAGTGTGAGTTGAAAAATCCTAATGTATGGAAGTGGGAAGACCCGATTCTTAATTGAGACGCATTAATGAGGATGCGATTAAAACCGTGCAGGAAAGTCAGTGCCACCTAAAGTGGATAATATCTCGACATGGGAGAAGGAATTACTAACACCTATAATTAGGGTTGGTGGTTGGGTTCCTGTTATAACGAGAACCCTAAGAGGTATCTTGTTGGGTTTCCTCTGGGTTGGTTTTTGAATTCTCGGGGACGATAATGTTTTAAGAGGTATCTGATGTAATGGTCCGGACCTCTCTGGCCCATTACTTTGTCAAAAAGAAGGTCTAGAAGTGTTTTGGAGGGTAAAATGGAATTTTCCCACACTTTCCAGAATTTTGAAACTACACGCCGTGTAGTTTGAGTACACGTCGTATACCCCCTTTCTGGGTATACCCCGTGTTGCAGGTCGTGTCCTCGTTGTGTGAAACGATGGGTACACGTCGTGTGCCCGGTTCTACACACCGTGTAGTCCTTCCCCGCGTACGCATTTCCAGTCAACGGTCTCCACGCGGGGAAGGACTACACGGAATGTAGTTTAGACACACGGCGTGTACTCATTTATTACACACGGCAAGGACACGACTCCAACACGGTCGCGTGGAGACCGTGTGAAAGAACCGAGTACACGATGTGTACCATAAAGTACACATCATGTACTTTTTCTTTTCACACCTATAAAAGGAGGGGTCCCCTCCTCCTTTTCAACACACACCTCTCCTCCCCTCTCCTCTGAGCAGAGCTCTCTTAAGAGACTCGAAGGCTCTTCCTTCCATAACTTCTTCGTTCGAGCTCTGATTTACGATCCGTCAATGGTCACGGGATCGTGACGACGAGGTGGAAATTCCGAGCTTGGATCCATTGTCTTTCCTTCGGCCTTTCTTTTCCTACTTCTACCCGAGGAGGCTTTTGCCGGGACCCGACAGAAGTGACGGACACCGACAGACTTCTTCTAAAGTTGATCCGGGGGAGCGCTATGATCAGAGCCTGTTGAAGTAGGGATCTTACCTTCGTCTCTCTAATTTGTGCATCATGCGGGGTGGGTGTCTTCTTGTTTACGTGAAACACTTTTGAATCTGTTTTAAATAAAGATAATAACTGGTTAAAGAACGGGGATGGGGAAGTTGTTATGTTTATCTTTGTTTATCCTTTTGATATGTTATGAATTGAATAGGCTTATGCCTACTGAAAATCACGGTCATTGGGGGCCTTTGCTTGCGTAATTAAATGTTTCCCTATCTTTACAGACCGTTTTGTGGATGGAAACTTCGTGAAATGTGGAAATTGATTAATCATGTAAAGTTGGCTGATAAAATCCGGAACCCTTATGTGATCACCCCGGTTAAACAAAATGGAATAATGAACATGTGGGTGTTGGCTTGGTTACGTGGCATGTGATGGGGGTGTATTGTGGGTTATTGTGGTTTGGGTGAGCAGCGGGGCTGCGGTTGACTTGGTTGTGGGTTAGTGTGAATGTTATGGGTAGAGGCAAAATTTGATTCTCACTCAAATTTACCCAAGAGATGAAGGTAGAACGGTCCTTGTAGTCTAGCTTGGGTTGTCAAATCCACAGAGACCTAAGAAGTAACTTATAGACACGCACATTCTATGGATTGTTTTCAGCTATGAATTGGCCAACTTGGATTGATTTTAGATGAGTTTATAGGATATCTAACAGATTTAAGTAAATTTAATTTAAAATAATGAGTTGATCCTAGGTTATCGCTTGGGGTGGATTGGACGTATTTCCTTTTTAATGATTTCAATTTCTTATATTTGAGATGGGTTCATTTAAGGAGATAAAACAACATCATCACTTACTGGTTTAATGCATAAACCCTTTAATACTAATCACCTATACACTTGAAGGATAAAAGTTTTGAGCACTTCAAGGTAAAGGTTCGTATTAGCACTTAAAGTGTGTGGCCTTAAATTCAACAAGGACGATGGAGTTTAAAAATCATCAAATAAAAATCTCAATTAAATAAGTGATTATACATTAATGGTGTGATAAATAACATCCAATCCATCCCCTTGATACTACCTTGGATCAACCCATAAGTGGGTTAGCCCTCCATTGATCACATGGTTTCAATGGAAGCGGAAAGTAGACTCATGAGGGAAGAAATGGAGAAGTAAAAAAACACAATAAAATAACGATCACTCCACTGTTGTGTGATAATTTCACAAGGTATGGTGTGAATAAATTCACACCTTGATCCAAAGGTATCAAAGTGATATTAATAACATTAGAATAAGAGGATAAGAAGAACTTTTATTAAAAAACTAAAGTGAATTGAACAACTTACATGTGAAAGACAAATTTGAGACAACAAAATCGCAGCATAACATTACAATTGAACAAAGCATAAAAGATTCTTAAATCCTCCAACACCACTGCCTTAAATAGGAATTTATGAGCCCTTGGTTCGATCCTCCAATAGTCCAAGTCTTCTAAATTAATTGTGGTAGGACATAGGTGGGTGGAAAGTAAGGGAGAGTTGATTTTTCCACCCTTGACCCGAGGTGGCATCCATCTTTTCTTTACCGAACATATGCGCTTGTAAGACCATCTAGATGGCCGAATCAGAGTAATCCATAGAAGAAGAAAATTTATCTCAGGATGTATTATAACCTCCTGTAAAATTGGGGCCCATTTGGATTTGTATATTCGGAGATATGATTATATTAGTAATATGTTTTTCTGGGCCGCAGAATCTGGCCTAGAATTTTATCTCTAACTTGGGCCGCCTAAATTACCACCATGGAGGCAGAATTAGCATTGTCTCCTGAAGAGTGATTTGTTCCTATACATGTCTTATATCATCAAACGAAAGTTGGAATTCATTGGTCCTGTATGGTGGGACCCACATTCAAATCAGTGGGATGGTGTCCAATCTGAATTCTCCAAAATTGTTTCCTTTCATCACAAAATATCCCCATATTCTTCCATGAATTCTCCATTGATCCCTAAATGAAAAATGTTCATATTTAAGTGTAGATAAATTTACAAAAATAGAAAATTAAAATATTTATAATTATATTCCTTAAAATCAGATGAATCATTAGGTACTTTAAATGATGTTAAAAAATGTACCACATAATAGTGCATTTTAAGAAGGTATTACAATCACAATGTGAAATGATGTTCAAAGTGTAAAATGAACTAAAATGGTGTTTATGAATAATAAAGAACATGAATATTATATATATTAACAATGAATATTAGCCTCATTTAGTGGATAATCACACCCCCCAACTTGAGTTTTGCTAGTCCCGAGTAAAATATATCTCAACAATATGAAATTTGAATTCCCTTTTCCAAAAACATTTTAATACACAATGATCACCAAAAGAACTTATACCAAACAATCATGAAGACCATCAAAATATTTTAATACAAGATATTTTTATAAGTATATCTCAATCCCAATCCCATTCCTTTTTTCAAATTCATTTTCATATTTCATCCAATATCAATTAAGTATGAGGATGTGTTGTGCATCATGATAGACATGGGGGTTTATTTTTATTCAAGGGGGGGAATGATGGAAGCGCTAGGTGGAATCACATTTCAATATTAAGATGAGTAGTCATTTTTTTATTGTATTATTTGTTTTTTTTTTTGCAATTTTGCCATGGTAATTGAAGTTGCACTCAAAAGAGTCAACCCCTGTAGCGAGACTTTGCCGATGACTCCCAGGCTCAAAGACCTTAGGGAACCAAGTGAAGCCCACATACTCAGGCATCATCTCAAGTTAACTCAGTCAAAAAAAATTCAAATTACCAAAAATAGAGATAAAATTACTAACTCTAGGCCAGACAACTATGGAGTCACGATCCCCAAGTGCCGAAAGCCACACATTTGGTCATTTCATTGCTCTACACGCAAATTTTTTTTTTAATTAATTTTTTTTGAATACTCATATTAAACTAAAATGATCACCAAAACTATGCTATTTATTTGGGGGACCCCTTGAACTAAACTAATACCCCACTATCCAAAGGACGTGAATTGTGATTTTTTTTATTTGGATGAAAATATAAACGATGAAATATCACATTGGACAGCCACACTTTCCAAAATCTATGCTCATGAAATTATAAAAGGATTAAAATCAGAATCAAGACATGATAAATTATTTGATATTCAGTTTCAAAGTGTGCAATGTGTATTACCATTTTCAAAGTTAAAGGAATTTTTCCTTCCATTTACACTTTTTGTTTTCAAATCATTCATTTTTTTTAACACGAAATCATTTTTTGTTTTATCTCCCCCCCAACTTAAAATAACACTGTCCCCGGTGTTTAAAGAAAAGAAAATTTATAATGGGGTAGAGGTATAGAATGAAAGTTCAAAAAGTAAATTGAAAATGAGGATCATGGAATGAAGTCACCTGGTGGTTGAAGTTTGAAGTTCTTGCTGATTCCTTTCAATCCTTTGATATCCATGTCACTTGCAGAGTTCCCTAGTAGAAAAAGGAAAAAAAACAAAATATATATATATATATATATATATATATAATAAAGGAAGTAAAATATAAGTATATATATAAAAATTATAGAATAAGGAAGCACAAGAAGCCATAGGTCAGTGGTAAGTGCACGCCCTTGTCTCCCTTCGGTCCCGGGTTCAAATCCCCGTGGCTTCGCCAGTTGTGATGGGGTTTTCCTCACGGCCTATGGCGTGTCCCCTTTTTATTATTATTATTATATTATTATTTATTTATTTTCTGTATTTTTATTTTAACCTACAAAAACATTAAAATAAAACAAACTGATGATACATTGTCTTCTTTTTAAATTTCTGGGTAAGGCATTACTCAAGGATCACGCCACGTGACACGGATGAATATGGTGCTCCCCTTTCATACCCATCCATACTCATAATAGAAGAACAGGTCAACAGTCTATTTTTTAATATAAAAATGATTAATTAATCCTATTTAAAATATAAAGTTGATTAAAACAACAAAATGATTGGAAACTTGGAAACCATGGGTTTCCTCCCATGCAGCGCTTTGTTTAACGTCGTTAGCTCGACTTGAACCCCCCAACTTATCCAATACCAACATTTAACATTTTAAGGACCACATGTTTCACCACTTCTACTAGGTTTAAATTGATTCTATGTTTATAATTTGTTTCATGCAAAAACCTCTGTTCTAAAATGAGCAGGTAAATCCAAGGAATATCAGAAATGATGGATTCAATATCTTTTGTAGTATTTTATAAGAAATTAAGAATCATTACCTCTTTATTGGTTTCAAGATAAGAAATGGTGACAACTGGAAGTTTTTGGCTATCCCCAATGAATGGAAACTTGAGGGTGGATGGAAAGTCCTTTTGTTCAAGTTCAGGTAGGCTAAAACTTTCAAACATAGGTTAGGACTTTGAATTGAACTCAGTTTCATTTTCAAAATTGCTCAACAGAATTGGTTATTTTTTAATAGAATATTCATCCACCAAATTGGAAAGATCAGTTTCAGGAATGGGTATGGACTCAAAGTTTGTGATTTCTCTTAATGGTTCAGTGATGTGTGTTTTTGAAAAATCATCAATGGAGTTATATTCATGAGACTCAATCCATGATGTCAAATTTCCCTCTTGTGAATACAAAAAAAAATTCCTCTTGATTTAAACACCCATCAACAATTCCATGATCCTCCTCATCTTCCCTAAATCCAAAGGTTTTCTCTTCAGTAAATTCATGAGAGGTTTGTGGGAAACTAGACAATTCACATAAGGTTATGGAAGGGACAGTTTGTGTAGGGATGGGTTCCTCACAATGTTTAATTCTTTTTAGTTCTAACCTCAATGATAAAACCTAAAAATTCATTATCTCCATTTGTTGACACAGTTTTTCAAGTAATGGGTGTGGATTAGTATGGATAAGGGGTTGATTCGAATGGTCTATTCTAGGTGGATAATTAAGTTGTTGGAATTGCACAGGAGGGTGTTCAGATTGGATTTGTGGGGATTGAAACTCATTATATGTTGAGATGTTTTGTGTATCATAGGGGTAAAAACAATGTGGTTCATTAGGTTGTTGATGATCCCACATGTAGAAATTAGTATGGTCATTGTACATCACACATGGGGTTCAGTGATCAAAGTGGGGATAGGTTTCCCATGTTTGGGCTTGTTCAAAATTGATTTCCATAGGAGTGAGGGGGTGAGAATAGAGAAGAGGGATGAAAAAAAGATGATAGTGTCTAAGATAACTTACTTAGGTCCCCATAAATGGTGCCAAAATTTGATTCTCGCTCAAATTTACCCAAGAGATGAAGGTATAATGGTCCTTGTAGTCTAGCTTGGGTTGTCGAATCCACAGAGACCTAAGAAGTAACTTATAGACACGCACATTCTATGGATTGTTTTCAGATATGAATTGGCCAACTTGGAATGATTTTATATGAGTTTAGTGGATATCTAACAGATTTAAGTGAATTCAATTTAAAAGAATTATTTGATCCTAGGTTATCGCTCGGGGTGGATTGGATGTATTTCCTTTTTAATGATTTCAATTTCTTATATTTGAGATGGGTTCATTTAAGGAGATAAAAAACATCATCACTTACTGGTTTAATGCATACACCCTTTAATACTAATCACCTATACACTTGAAGGATCAAAGTTTTTAGCACTTCAAGGTAAAGGTTCGTATTAGCACTTAAAGTGTGTGGCCTTAAATTCAACAAAGACGATGGAGTTTAAAAATCATCAAATAAAAATCTCAATTAAAGAAGTTATTATACATTAATGGTGTGATAAATAACATCCAATACAACCCCTTTATACTCCCTTGGATCAACCCATAAGTGTGTTAGCCCTCCATTGATCCCATGGTTTCAATGGAAGCGGAAAGTAGACTCATGAGGGAAGAAATAGAGAAGTAAAAAAACACAATAAAATAACGATCACTCCACCGTTGTGTGATAATTTCACAAGGTATGGTGTGAATAAATTCACACCTTGATCCAACGGTATCAAAGTTATATTAATAACAACATAATAAGAGGAGAAGAAGAACTTTTATTAAAAAACTAAAGTGAATTGAACAACTTACATGTGAAAGACAAATTTGAGACAACAAAATCGCAGCATAACATTACAATTGAACAAAGCATCCAAGATTCTTAAATACTCCAACAAAACTGCCTTAAATAGGCATTTATGAGCCCTTGGTTAGATACTCCAACAGTCCAAGTCTTCTCAATTAATTGTGGTAGGCCATAGGTGGGTGGAAAGTAAGGGAGAGTTGATTTTTCCACCCTTGACACGAGGTGACGGCTATCTTTTCTTTACCGAACAGAAGCGCTTGGAAGTCCATCTAGATGGACGAATAAGAGTGGCCCATAGAAGAAGAAAATTGATCTACTGATGTCTTCTAACCTCCTGTAAAATTGGGGCCCATTTGGAATTTTATATTCGGAGATATGATTAGATTAGTAGGATGTTTTTCTGAGCCACAGAATCTTGCCCAGAATTTTATCTCTAACTTGGGCCGCCTACATTACCACCATGGATTCCGAATTAGCATTGGATCCTGAATAGTTATTTGTTCCTATACATGTCTTCTATCATACCACGAAAATTGGGATTAATTGGGAATGTATTGTGGGCCCCAAATTCGAATCAGTGGTATGGTGTCCAATATGACTTCTCCAGAATTGTTTCCTTTCATCACAAAATATCCCCATCTTCTTCCATGAATTCTCCATTGATCCCTGAATGAAAAATGTTCATATTTAAGTGTAGATAAATTTCCAAAAATTTCAAATTAAAATATGTATAATTTTATTCCTTAAAATCAGATGAATCATTGGGTACTTTAAATGATGTTCAAAAATGTACCACATAATAGTGCATTTTAAGAAGGTATTACAATCATAATGTGAAATGATGTTCAAAGTGTAAAATGAAATAAAATGGTGTTTATGAATAATAAAGAACATGAATATTATATATATTAACAATTAATATTATCCTCATTTAGTGGCTAATCAGCAGAGGGGCTGCAATAAATGGTATTTAAAGGGATATTGATGTACGGGTTTCGGTGCGGTTGTGGTTATGGAGGTTGATAGCGGGGCTGCGGGGTTGGGTTTTAATGTGAATGGGTTATGGTATATGAATTCTAAATTAAAGTTTAAGAGTTAATAAATGGTGGGGCGTGGTAATGGAACGGAGTTAATAATCAATGGGGCTGGTTGGTTGATAAGAAGGGCTTGGTTGTGTTGCTTGTGTTTTCCTAACTTGATTTGTGGATGGTAGGGATATGTTTTACGAACGATTGATGTAGTTGGTTGTGGATAGTTTCCCAGTAGTTAAGGAACTAAATAATCTAATTCTGCTGAAATGTAAAAACCTAAATGGGGTTGGGGTTGTTTGTTGTATGCATGCTTCGTAGTAGCAGTGCCGAGAAACCTGCTCAGTTTCTCTGTTTAGAATCCATAGGTTGGGCTGTGTGGTTGATATATATATATATATCGGTATCTTTTGTGTTTATCGCACCCCACCCATGTTGAGCACTTAGTGAAGAACACTCCCATTTCATGGGAGAGGGTGTTTTTCCCTTAGTTACTAGCTCCTTCCTGCTCCTTCTCCCCTAGGCTGTGATGGCATGAGGCGACCTTACACCTAAGACTCTTCGGGTAGGTTTTGATTGGGGTGGCTTTATCCCAAGACTCTTTGGGAAGGTTCTACTGTTTCCCAAGAATCTTTGGGATGAGGCCTAGGTGTGTGCGAGCGGGATACGTGGTTGTGAGGCCCAGGTGTGTGCGGGCAGGATACGTGGTTGTGAGGCCCAGGTGTGTGCGGGCGAGATACGTGGTTGTGAGGCCCAGGTGTGTGCGGGCGAGGAGAGTGTGGCAGCATCAGGATGTTCGTCGTTAGGAAGAGAAACTAACTAAAGGTAAATGGTGTGGGGTACCCAATACTCTTGTTCTTATATACTACTACTACCTGTTGTGCTTGTGTTTTTGGTGAGTGTGGCTGGTGAGATTGGGTGGATAGATTTCCTTGCTAGGTTTCTTCTGTTGTTCTCATGGGACATTAGGATGTCTCCCCACTTGTGCATGAGAGATTTAGGTTTCCCTACTGAGTATACTTGTATGCTCACCCTACGTTTACTTTCAGGTTTCCAGGAGGACTACCAGGGCCGTGCGGGACCCTACTAGTCGGACAGTTGGAGTTTCTGCAGTTTGTTGTACCTGTTTTCTTTTGGTATTGTACTTTGAGATTTCTTGTACTTGTACCTTGTTATAAAATTATTTAAACATGCATGTGGTCTTGGTTTGGGTTTATTTATATACACTTGTTCTTTTTCCTTTTTGGTGGTTGACTTGTCCTATTTCTAGATCTTTAAAAATAAAAAGGGTAATGCCTCCCATATTTGTGAAAAACTCATACCATTGGTGCTAGTCTCCACCCCGGGGCCTATTGGAGGCGGGAATCGGGGGTCATTATCTCCCTTTCGCCATTTCCAACTCAGGAGGGGCATCTTTGGTGGGAGGGGGTCGTGACAGCAGGCCCAATGGCATCCAATGGGTCACACGGTCAATTTGATATGAAGCAATAAGGTCTCTCTAGACTAACCAATGATGCACTAAAAATTTATGCCCCCAAAAAATCCACTAAAACCCAAAGAAATATATGTACCACCTACCTTGGACTCATAGTTATAGGAATGTACGATATTGAGCTCTAACTCCAAGCCATTTGGAGTTGATATGAGTTTCTTTCAAATGCTCTGAAAATAGGGTAAAACTGCTCAAATAGATTTAGTGATCCACAAGGAAAAAACAAGGTTGAAGAGAAAAATGTATGAGGTTATAATTTCCAAGGTGGTTCTATAACATCTGATGGATCAAAGATCAGACCACTGACATAGGAGATAACTCAAAGGGGAGAAGAGGAAGAAAATGAGGGCTTCCTCCTGTGTAGTGTGTGACCAAGGGAGAATAAAGGGGAGGGAGAATTACAAAATAAATGAAAAAATAAAAACATAAAAACATAAAAAAACATTTATAGGTCACATGGTTTACTCGCCTGATTTTCCAAACAGTGCGCAATCCGTGTGAGTTACAGTGTTGAGATACTGCACAAAAGGGGTCCCTCACGTAGCTTGTGAACAGTTTTCCCTAGCCTTGCACAAACCATGTAAAATAACTCTGCAACTACTACAGATAACCTCACATGTCCATGCACCCCTCTCACACAGTTAACCCAAGCCATTCTTCAATTCAAAACTGGGCCACATAGTTACCTGGAAGGGGCCACACGGTTTACCCTAAACCGTGCAACCTAGCCTACAACTCCAAAATAGGCCATTCGGACTCCAACACTCCCAAATGAAGGTACTGAGCACGAAGAAGAATCCCCAAAAGGTGATATTTTAAATTTTTTCTCACAGAAGTATGATAGGAACTCACCGACATCGAAGAGTCGCTACTCGGTTGAATTTAAGGAACTCATGTGAAAGATATTAATCACAAATTCAAACCGTAGAATACCTGGTTTGGATATGAATGTGTGATCAATTTCTACTCATCATTGGTGATCACTACTCAAAGAATCTAACGCCTAATTACTCTATATCATACACACATACTTCAATAACTATGGGAATGATGATCATCAAAATCTGGGTGCTAGCGCAGAATTCTGATGACTCTTTTGGCGCTTCGACGATCATCGCATCACCTCGCTTGCGATGCCTGAGAGGGAGCTCAATTTGAGCTCTTGGATCTATATCTTATCTCTCTAGATCATTGGAGAGAGAATATGAGATATAAATCCCATGAATATTCTCTAATGGGAGGCTCTCCTATTCTATACATAGTGTGTAATTAAAATACCCAGTATTGCCTCTCCGACCCCCGAATACTTAAAGCACTATAAATGACATGTTAAGACTTCTAAATTAAGTCATAAATATTATTATCACTTTATTGTAAAATATTAAATATATTATGTGATAATAAATGATTCATTAACTCAACTCGTCATTCCCATAAATATTAATTGAACCTTGAATAGTTTAATATTTGTTTAAATAATATTTTTCATGTATTTACTTAAAACTTGTAAATACGTTAAATAAATAAATTCAATACCCATTATTATTAACTTGAATAATATGAATTTATTTATTACATTGGTGATCGTTTAACCTTGGACAAATCCCAGACCCTAGTGGTGGGTCCCACCAAGTCCAAAACTCATATTCAACCGAATATGGAAGATTCTCTATTATGTTATTGTATGTGACCCTCTAGACCCTTATCTCAATAGCAGTGAATAGTATTCACAAACCAAGAGCAAGATCTAGAAACCCATCATGGCCCCTAAAGAGATAATGATTGTCACATTAGTGGCAACCAACCTATGAACACATGTTGTGTAATATAATCTATTTGTCTTTAATATCTCATAAAGAAAGACACACACTCATGTCATTATCCTTTTCTTGCTTTATTTTTTGTTGATATAACTGGACAGATTTAACCTCAACTTCTATGACCATGGTCTTATGAAGGTACTACCATGCTTATCAACATGGCCCAAGATATACTACTTCTATAACCAAGAATTGAAAAATCCTTTCTTTACCATTCAACCAATGTCACACCACCAATGACTCACCCAATAAAAACTACTTATCCACGATTTCAACATAATGGTTTTAATCTTGAATCAAAGTACGCAATCAAATGGCATCTATTGGTAATGATATCAAGTCAGTAGACCATTACACATGTCTATAGACAGGAATATAAAATGACACCCAAAACATGTAGTGTTCCTATTGGTGGTTTTGTCCTTAAGATCTCACTACTAGAGATCACCAAGTGCGGACTTAATGAAAATAAATCTTAATTCTTATGATCCCTTGGCACCTCATAGTCAAACATATACTATGACCAGTCAGTAAGATGTGTCTAGACTATAAGAACTTTGTTTAAGATTAATTTTATAGTATCTAAAGGTTCTCATTATAGCCTGGGAACTACTATAACCTTTTGATATGATAATTAATCTTTGGATATTACCATTAGATAGTGAACACATAAAATTCTATAGTATAATGGTAAGAATACATCATGTATAACTAACTGTATACATGATATGGTAATCAACAACACTGCATTGTTGGATCTAGGGCACCCACTATTTTAACACTCTCACTTGTACTAGATCCAACTTTCTAACCAAACTTGTTATCTAATCACATGATAAAGATCATGTTTCTGTTGAGTGATGACTTTAGATGTTGGACCTGCCATGATTCCACCGTGTGGAATATATTCTTTTTCACTTATTCCTGAGTATATCCCTAAGTATATCTCACTTGTCCACTTTCCTAACTTGACATATTTTCTAGTAATAATATCATAATTTACATTATGATAATA
The DNA here is from genome assembly GCA_963277665.1 of Viscum album. Classification (NCBI taxonomy): domain Eukaryota; kingdom Viridiplantae; phylum Streptophyta; class Magnoliopsida; order Santalales; family Viscaceae; genus Viscum; species Viscum album. The sequence continues at coordinate 1,400,793,838 of OY728157.1, read as the reverse complement.
CTTTTCTTACTATGTGAGATTCCAAGAACTGGAACAAATCATTTCATATAATTGCTTCTTAACTTCCTCATAAGCTGCAACGTACTCAGTCTTTGTAGGTATAGATACCATTGTCTTATATGAGCTTGTATCACTCATCATCTTAGCCTAACTATGATATTAGATCACATGGATCTTACGAAGACTAGTTTGTGTCCCCTTGAAAATTGGTATCTTTTCTTATCCACTTACCAGGTACTTATCTTTAAAACTTTCCAAAGTACAATCAGATAGTTCTGACTGCATCACCTGTAGTTCTCCTGGGTATAACTAATATTTTCCTACTATAAAGTATATCCTAGAAATATTAGTTCTTGTAAATTTCATGGAATATGTGATTGATCCATCAGTGAAGCATATAGAACTCAAATAACAACTTTAATCTCCTCCCATGTTTTGAACATGATAACCTGGAGAGATTATTCCATATGACATTGGCAACAATTCATGACTTGAATTGTTCCAACTTTTATTTTTAAATACCATGTCACTGTATGTATAATTAACTAGGTCCAAGAAACCGTTATATTACCTCAGTAGATCCTATTCACTATAACTTAGGTTTATAGTTTAATTCAATCACTGGAGAAATACTTTTATCCTGTACTTAACTAACTATAAGACCAATGTCTATTTTCCATATGTTTCTGAACATATTTCACTTGGAAAACTTTGGTGCACCCACTAACCTTTGATAGAAACATGGAAAAGATTCATTCCTAATGAATTCTCTAATATCTTGTTGCTTACTTTAATCTTGATCTAGATTTCAGAAACTTGCAACCCTTATTAGCATCCAATGGTTTCATTATCCCTTTCTGGTTGCAACGTATAGACACATTCCACAAAAGTTGAACTTGACATCCAATGGCTAATTCAATGATATTATAAATTAGTTATGATAAGTAAAATTCTAATGGATTTAGGCATAATTAATTGGTATTACCAATCTAGCCTTATTGGTACCTCACTTGTACCATCCATGTATCTTCTCACTTGAATACCTACCACAATATTCAAAATTATAGGGCCCTTTGAGTTGTGATACATGGAATCCATTATTGAATTTTAATTGATCTTTTCAATCTTAGATAATTTCCATATACTACTCACTTGTAAGAATTATTATTCACATTGAATAATAGATCACTAACCATGTTGAATAAAAAACCATCACCATGGTTTTGATCTTCTTACGTAGTATGTGTCTCTGGAACATATTTTGTTCCACATGTGCTTGTGGAACTAGTTCCTATGATAACTATGTGTGCATCTCTAGCATTTACTAAACCCTAGTCAATCTAGCTCTCACTGTCTCCAAAGAGATGTTCACCCTTATATAGAAGGGTAGTCTATCACTTGGCTACAACTTTTATATCATAGGGATTTAGGTAATATCCTTAACTGCCATTGGGATAAATGTAATAGATGCACTATGTGTTTATTCCTAATGAAAGTTTGTTTATGTCCTAACAAAATCTTTGCATCCAAACACATTTCCTTATGACATAATGGATTTACATCATACCATGGGTTGTATGATGTCCATTTTTCATTATAGTTTTCATATGGTTATTGGATAACACTATTATTTACGAAGCACATCATGAAATATAATAGAATTTTCTACAAGTTGTAACATTGATACTCCTTACATCATAACCTTGATATATAACATGTGCGTTTAGGAATTTATCCACACTATATTTTTTTTATCAATGTTAATATGTAAGACTTAATCATTGATCCTTCTCATTAAAATAACTATTATGATGTTGATAAGGTAATATGAGTTTAAAAATTACTCCATGATATATTATCATGATCGATGATTGCATAGTCAATATATTCTTCAGCATTCTGGCATGAAGCAACTTATATCTTTTGACCATGAAATTACATCACTTTGTCATTCCTTAATTACTTAAATGAATCATATGAAGTAACTTTACCACTATCTTTCCCTTGAAATAGTTCATGGTTACTTGTTGAACTAATTTTAAAATCTTTGTGACATAACTTTATTTCTAAAGGTTTATTTGTCCAAAATAAAGAAGTTTATAATACCATAGGTGTTTATCTATACCAAGCCTAAATACCATACTGGGTATATACTTGACTTCCACGTTTAGTTTTTCTTATTAAATAATTATCTTTCCACAAATGAGTATAAGTATTACATTTTTATATTCATCACTCATTGCCTTGATTCATGTATTACTAAACTATAGGTTGAGTATGATGCACCAAAGACAACATTAATTCCTCAACCTGGAATAATATCTCCTTATGTCCAAGGACACAAGTGATTAATGTTTTTGTTATACTCAATAATAGTTCTACGTGAATCTTACACTTGGTAATAAAGAATTTGGGTAATTCTCACCACTGGCCTAGGTATCACCCTTTCTCAACCACTTAAAAAATACACCTGACTTCTAGTAAGGTTTATATACTTACTTGGTTACTGTATTATAATAGACATATGTAATTGGAATATTGTATTTAACACCCAAGTAGTAAAATTGAAACATTACATTGATGAATATTCCTGAAGAAGAAGTAGCAACTTGATTCTTTAACTCATTTTATTTTATTTAAACTTACATTGTTTTATTTTATGATATGAAAAATAAATAACCTCTGTTAATACCTCTTGCATTAATGGATATGGAAAATGTACCCTTGGAATTACATGCCTTTGGTCTTTTCTCCTTGTATTTTAATTTGTTCCCCATAAGAATTAAATATGAATATATCTTTTATATTCTTACTCACTTGGTGGACCTCTACCTAAATAGGTAATGAAGTGTATAATCAATACTTGTTCATTTTGAAACTTAAAACGAGACTTGAGTAATGGGATGAATATTATATTAGAAAAGGTGTATTGAAAGATCATAACCTTCCTTTTAATTTACACAGATCCAATATAACCATTACCTATTCATATCATTACTTCAATTTCTCCTCACAGTCTTATTTGAGATGAGTCTATATATCATATCATCCATGTCCTAATATAGAAACCACAACTAATATCAGATGTTGATGGAATCATAATATCATAACCATCATATTCTATATACATTAGTCTCCTATAAAAAATTTCACCCTCACTTCCTGAGGTAGTTTAACAGATGTTGGGGACACTGGCACCTTGAGTTTCCTATATCATAGTACTATGAAAAAGTGCATGTACTATTCTTGGATACTCATTCTAGTGAATACATTTACTTTGTCCATTATTTATCACATTTTTTAAACTTATGGTATTACTATCCATTTTTCTACAAAAAAATTAGAAGATGATCACTTTTATCTTGATTACTATTTTAGACATTTTGATTAATTAATTAAATCATTAAAATGTCTCCTGGTATTTTATTGAATTCTAAGAAACCTCTATGCTAGAATCAAAATGCTTTGTTGCTTTAGTATTCTAGTGGCAGGATCCTTGAAACAACCCTCATAGTCTACAAGCTTTGGCTATGCCACTACTTGGAGGGTTCAAGGTAGGATTTTGACTAACCAACCACTTGATCTAATGGTTCATTGATTTGTTGAGTGAAGTCTCAGCTTATTAAATCGTTACATGATTTACTCAACACTTGCCTCTAAAATTACAACAAACTATATTTGGATATTTCTTTTCTGAAATTTTAGTTAAGTAAACCCACCACTCTAATAAGAACGCCCTGGTAGTAAGATGCACCCTCATCTTTGGCATGACCGGAACCCCAAATAGCTGGTTTTGTCCAAATTCGAATGAAAGAAGGCGGTTTAGACTTAATATTTCTTTGAGGGTTTTTTTAAATGTGATGATTGAAATCATTTTCTATTTTATAAGAATGTACTATGCGATTTCACTCAAATCTGTCCATGCAATAAATAGATAAATCCATCGCATCACATGTTCATTTTATCTTGTATGCTTGTTTATTATTACTCTATGTGTTCATTAATTAACTAAACATACACAAAAATAATAAACCATGCAAAACAAAATGTCGACCTGATCATGAGCCGGTACTAAAGGTTGATAAATTGAGTGAATAACAGACCAACCTAGACCCTAGGGGTAATACCTTGAGTCACTTCACTTGAAACTTAGATTACATCAACTACCTATCCAATGCATTATGGTCTTGTCTAATGCGTCCCCATAACTTGACATGAAGTGCATGCCCTTATAAGTGGATGTGCATTCCCTTATACAACTCATAAGTGGATGTGCATGCCCTTATACATATAATGACACTGAAACGATATGAATATCATCATTTATTTAAAATACTTATTACAAAACCATTGCAATAAATAAACAATTAAATAAAAAATGCACCAAACATGCATTGATCGGTCCACAGCTCATGACCAGTCAAATACGCCTTAAACTTGCATATTTTAAAAATAAATACATAATTAAAATTGAATTTTTATTAAATTATACTCAAGGGCATTATAATTGAATTAAAAATTTTACTCTCATTTTTAATTCAATCATAACATCGTTTAGTCCCTGTAATTAATTTAATTTTAAAACTAAAAATTTAATTAATTAATTAATTTAATTAAACAAAAAATTAAATAAAATTACGCCACATTAATTTAATTAATAAAATTTAATATTTAAAAATACATGGGCCCCATAAACCCCAGGCAAGGCCTATGCGGGTCGGGTCAAACCCGCGTAGGCCCATTTCAGACTATGTCGACCCCTGTGTAGGGGAATTCTAGGCCGGGTAGGCCCACCCACACCTGTTCTTGACTGGGAAGACCTATCTAGTCTCATTTTGGGTCATCTGAGATCCAATGAGACTCTCAGTAGGGTTACCTCACACTAGAAAATGCATTATGATGTCAGAGTCGCCTGGTACAGCGGGTGGCCGCGGTTTGGAGAAGCCCTCAACATACCCAAGCTAGTGTCGGTGAGTTAGGTGGACAACCGAGAAGTGTGCAGCGATGGAGGAGCCAGATTGGCATTGGGGTGGAGCGTAGGCAGTGTCTCTAGTGTGGTGTGGCTATGCTGGACCAGCTAAAGGAGGACCACAATCAACTCTGGGTGGCGGCGTGACTGTCGGAGCATGGAGGACCGACAGTAGGGAGCGATATAAGGAAGGTGAAACAAGGGGGTAGTGCCCAGAGGGAGATCTGGTGTTGTTCTGGCAAGGGGGTGGTCTAACATGGCCCCGAGAGAAGCCGATGAGGCCATGCAGAGCGAGGTCAGAGCGGCTGGCTAAGGTGAAGACAACGGGCTTGGTGGAGGTTTGAGCTAGACCGGCTTACCACTGGGTGTCGTAGAATAGGAGGAATGGGGGCTCATGCTGGTGGTTTTCATTGGTGACGGTGCAAGAGGGGTGGCCGGCGATGGCTTCTGGCCACTACAAGGAGGAGGCGTCGTTGGTCCGGCGGCCTGGTGCAGGCAGCGCGCGAGGGTGACAGGGGGCCGACCCCCTTGACCTAGATTCTCCTTTTTCTTATTTTGTTTCTTTGGTTTATGTGATAAGACAACCCCCACATGTTTTTTAATTGTTCTCTTCCACACACCTAGCCAAATGAAGTCTACCCCTCTTAAAAATTTTCTAAATCTTATATAAGCTTAGGAAAATAATAATATTATTATAATAATAAAATATTATTATAATAAAATATTATAATGATTACATTATTATTATAATAAAACAATTATTATAATTATTATTATTATTAAACATCATCGGAAAATACTATTCTGGTCCCTGGTTCGGTCAGAATTGAAATAATCTATCAAAATGTTCTTCTCAAAATTAAACCCGCCTAAAAAAATTCAATCCGAAATAAAACTTCAGATAGACGTAAACTGAAAATATGATGTTTAATTTAGAATTCATCTATGGAATTGGGACCGTAACAAAATCCTCTTCAATGATTAATGAAATTTTAATTTTTTTTGGCTTAAAAACTTTCAAGATATCCTCTAATACCTGCTGAAAGTACTGGGCATGCAGCAGAAGCCCCCAAAAGGTGAGATTTTAAAAAAATTCTCTCTGACGTATGACATGAACTCATCAACATCAGTGATCCGATTCTCGGTTGAAGATGAGGATATTGTGTGAAAGATATTAAGTAAAAATTCTAACCGTAGAATACCTCGTTTAGATCTGAAGTTGCGCTCTATGTCTGCTCATAGTTGGTGATCGCTACTCAAAGAATTTAAGGCCTAATTCCACTAGATCATCTACACATTCTTCAAAAACTACGACAACATCGATCTTCGAATCCAGGTGCTAGCACGGAATTCTGATGGCTTCTTCGACGCTCCGATGATCTCCACATCACGTTGCTTGTGATGCCTGAGAGAGAGTTTGATCTGATCTCCAGGATCCAGAGCTTCTCTATCTAGATCATGAGAGATAGAAGAAGAGAGAGAAACCCATGAATAATCACTTGTGGGAGGCTCTCCTCTTCTATATATAGTGTGTAATTAAAATACCGGGTATTGCCTCCCTGGCCCCTGAATACTTAACGCACTATAAACGACATGTTATGACTACTGAACTGAGTCATAAATATTATTATCACTTTATTGTAATATATTAAATATATTACATGATAATAAATGAGTCATTAACTCGATTCGTCATTCCCATAAATATTAATTGAAACTTGATTAGTTTAATATTCGTTCAAATAATATTTTTCATGTATTTACTTAAAAATTGTAAATACATTAAATAAATAAATTCAATACCCATTATTCTTAACTTGAATAATGTGAATTTATTTATTTCATTGGTGATCGTTTAACCTTGGAGAAATCTCAGACCCTAGTGGTGGGTCCCACCATGTCCAAAACTCATATTCAACTTAATAGGGTAGATTCTCGAATACGCTATTGTGTGTGACCCTCTAGGACCTTATCTCAATAGAAGTGAATAGTATTCACAAACCAAAAGTAGGATCTAGCAACCCATCATGGCCCATAAAGAGATAAGGATTGTCACAGTAGTGACAACCAACCTACAAATACGTACTATGTAATATAATCTCTATGTCATTAATATCTCATAAATAAGGATGCACACTCATGTCATCGTCCTTTTCTTGCCTTTTTTATCTAACTGGACAAATTTACCCTCGAATGCCATGGACATGGTCTTATAAAGGTACTACCATCCTATCAACATAGCCCGAGATATACTACTTCCATAACCTGGAAGCAAAAAATATTTTCTTAACCATTCAACCAATGTCATGCCACTAATAATTCACCCAACACAAACTACCTCACCATGATTTAAACATCATGGTTTTCATATTACATCAAAGTACACAATCAAATGGCATACATTAGTAATGATCTCAAGTTAGGAGACCATTACACATGTTTGTAGATATGAACATCCAATGTCACCGAAAACATGTGGTGTTCCTATTGGAAGGTCTTCCCTCATGATCTCACTACTAGAGATCACCAAGTGCAAACTTCATGAGAATAAGTCTTAATGCTTATGATCCCCCAACACCTGATAGTCAAACATATATTATGTCTAGTCAGTAAAATGTATCTAGACCATATTAACTTTGTTTAACATTAATGTCATAGTATCTAGAGTCTCTCATTATAGCCTGGGAACTGCTATAACCTTTTGACATGGCAATTAATCTTTGTAAATTACCATTAGACGGTGGAAATAGAAAATTATACACTATAATGGTAAGAATACATCATGTATAACTAATTGTATACATGATATGGTAATCAACAACACTGCATAGTTGTGTCTTGGACACCCACTATTTCAACACAAAAACCCTTCTGAAACATCCGAGGCACTCTCCAAGCCTCTATAGTTATCTACAAATATGATAAAAAGTTTATTAAACTCTCAAAAATTGGTTCTGATCAATGATAAAGAAAAAGGCATAGCCACTAATTGAAAAGTTCAAAACGGGAGTGATTTTTTACCCGATTCAAAAACTCGAGATGTTACAATATCCCCACCTTAACATAGATCATCCTAGAGATATAAAAAGAAACCTAGATATAGTACCAAAAATACCCATACTAGTATAAACAACTCATACTACCATGGTCTCAAGTGTTTAGGCCAATTATCTCAAGGGGTCTTCCCACCTTAGGAATTACCTAACCCGATCACATCTTAACCAAAGCTCAAAGAATTCAACTAGTACAATGACCAAATTCCAAACTCATAATTATGCCTATGATGCATCGTCACTACTAAAACTCATTAGGTTCTCTTGTGTCATACCAGACACCCATTCACATTTTGCACCGCATCGGTGCCTGCTTCAAGCCCATGTCACATATGGCACTACGAGATCCCTCATCACCTCATATGCTCAATAAATCCCAATTCATCATACATCAATCATGAAATGCACCACATTGGTGACCATATTCCTTGAAAATCAAGTAACCATGTCAAATTATCCCTCAATTTCATCGCATCTCAGAAAACGTGCTTCCCATAATTCCCCAGTGTCTAGAACCTCATAAACTCACATCCATCAATGCTCAAATAGAAAACCTGATTCCTCACACCTCATATATATAAATAAAACATCTTATATGATTCCAACCTACTGGAAAATGTCCAGTCATTTCATTTACATAGCTCATGAACCTCATGTACCAAAATGGACATGCATCAATAGGCCATTCAAAAATAGACATTTCTCAAAAATCATTCCAAAAGAAAGTAAAAAAAATCACAACCACACCCATGGAGTACCTATGAACTTCATCGGATCACTATCCTACTTAGTCCCTATTAGCTTCATAGCATGCACCTAGCCTGAAACACAACTTATTGAAGCCTGGACTCCCTGTGGAGCTGCACCAGCCACCAGCCGTTGACCCCACTAATGGGTCTTACTATCTCTATCATGACCTATGCATGCAACTAAACCTAATCCTCCATCACCTAGAACCACTCTCAAACTGATCCCAAACACCCAAGTCTACCCCTGAACCTGAACATTGGTTGAATGAGAAGGCCTATTGTATAACCTCTCTAGATTCCTGACCTTCCCACATGCTTGGAACCCCTTTGTAGGCCGCTCACATTGAGTCTGGACATGTCCTAGCTTCCCACACTAGAATAAAACCATAGAAGAGACACTATGAGGTGGTATAACTGATTCATTGGCATCACTTGCCTACTGAAACTCATCCCAACCATGCTTCCATCCATCTGAAGAATCACCAATTACATCACCTAAAGTTATTTCTTGGCTCGAGCAAGACCTTTCTCTCAAGTTTCCCTCAACTATGAGTGGCTGGTTCATTGCCTTATAGAATTAGGCCAACCTAAATATATTTACCTACACCCGAATAGAATTTTTCAAACCATCATCAAACTTAAGGTATCATTATTGACCATTCTGGGTGCAAAGTGAGATAGCTCAGTGAACATCACTGCATAGTCCATGACAGACAAGTTTCCTTGGTGAAGGCTCAAGAACTCCCAAGCTCTTTCTTCCATCAGCGTCTATGGGAAGAAATTATCAAAGAACCTGGTCTCAAAGTCCTTTCAGAATAGTACCTCATGTCTTCCTACCTGAACTTGCATGTCCCACCAACACTTAGCCGGTCCTCCGAGCATATAGGTTTCTAGTTTGACCCTCCACCCTTGAGGTAACTCAAGCTGCTCGAAGATCATCTTCATGCTCTCAATCTAATTTTCAACCATCTGTGGACCAACCTCACCCTAAAAAAGTGGTGAGTGATGTGATTGTAACTCCCAAATTAGATATTCCATCAAAGGCTCTTCTCCTTGAGAACCCCTATCGATGCCCTGGATAACCCATACCAGGCTCGATCAGTGCTGATTGCCAAGCAACCACCCAAACACTGTAAAATTTGGAAGCTTCCCCACCTGCACTAGAACATGTTCCTATCCCTAATCATATACTTGTGGCTCATACTCTTCCTGACCCTCATGGGTCTCAACATGATCGCTCTCTTGTGGCACCAATCCATCACCCACCCGATTCTATATTCAGGCTGTCTAGGAGGAACCCACTGAATACCATAAAATTGTAAGATAACCCAAATAACATATATATATATATATATAACACGTATATAGGGAAATTAGTAAAAGGAAATGCATCTACACTACCCTTACTCTCCCCTACCTCAACCATTCCACATGACATCCTGGCCTCATGGACTCCTTACCCAACCTCAACAGAGCCAGGTATCAAAATTACCTCAGGCCAATCCCATCTTGACAACCAACATTTCCTCAAATTGATGACCAAGTCACCCAACCTGGTGATCAGAATCACCACATGCCATAGCATCTGTCTGCTTGTATAAGATCCATCCCCATCTCACATCTCACATGCAATTTCATATATATATATATGTATATATACTACATGGAATAAATAATTCACAATTCACGTCACATTTAAAAATCATTTAAATCGTGAAATTTCAATTTTTACAAGGCATGCATGCATATATAAAATTGAAACACCCAATCATGTGCCTAATCAATGCAAAGCAACAAGAAACCACCCCCTTATCATACCAGGATAGGGGTCCAAGGTCTCGTACCTTAACTTACCAAGACAAGGTCTATATCTCATATCATAATATATAACATCACATATCAAGTGAACCACCCAAGGTGGAAGTCATTTTAGATGTAAAACAAGAAACAACAAATAAACAATTCCCACCCCTAGTAATACAGTCTATCCCTCATACCTGGAGCTACAGGAACTCAATCACAAGCTATAAACCCAGTTCTAACAAAACCTAATCTCTAGTATACCATATCCCAAATAGTAAGACCATTAAAAAAGAAAACGTAGTCTTGATCTCATTAGTATCCAATGAAGAGCTGCTACTAAATCCCAATAAAGAACCCATTTGATACCACTTGTAGCATCCCCAACCCAGATAGCCACCTGAACAGTGCTATCGAAATGGGTGCCACTGGCCTTAGGCACACCTCCTTGAATTCAAAAGGCTTATAACTAGCAATGAGAGTTTAAAGAGGGAAAATTGGGTATGTTATACACTTACATGGTAATATAATACTGGTTTGAGTATATATACATAATATGAAATGGAAAAAAAACTCGGAATACTCAAAACAGACTCACCAATGGAAAAATCACAGTCAATAACAGTAAATATTGGAAGCAATATAATCAATATAAGCAACTACATTGGAAGATAAATAAACATTTTTTCATTCTAAACATACTACTTGTAGCACTAAAACAAAACATGCATACACAATAGGTCATACATATCAAAATATAGAAGAGGGTCTCCCATGGAAGACCATAGTAGCTACATACATATAGGCATGCTGATATAGAAATAGAATCAAAAGTAAACTCCATCTAGGAATGACCTCAAGGTCCCAGGCTAACATCTCATGAACAATTGCTACTGCGATACATCTCCCGAGGTTGATATTTTACCTAAACGAAAAGACATAAAGTCTACACACATTCCGAAGGGACCGTGTAGGGTGTGAGAACGTGTCTCGGTAGGATACCACCCAAGGGTTCATATCAAACAAAAGTGTTTAAGAATAAATGAATTCTAATAAAAGGTAAAGAAACTCATGCTATTTAATTAAACAAACAAACTTCTTTGGTTCTCAACATCCTCTAAGAAGTTTTTTCATTCTTCGACCAACACTGAAATCACTCAAAGGAAGGATCCTTATCCCATGGACCAAGGTATCCTCTGATTTCATGTTTCCTAGGTGAAACCTTGGGTCCCGCCTCAAAATTTACTGACACCTCATGCAAACCTGACACCATGTGTCTCAAATCATGTCATTGACGTCCTGAAGGAATTCCCAAACTCAAGTAACCGGTCCTTAGGACCCCTGCTCAAAAGCACACGTCGGCTCGAAGCTTTCCATTCAGATGAACAACAATACCTATTCTCAAATAAATACCACCATTGGCTCAAAGCTCGATGTCTCAAGGAATGATGATTCCCATACTCCAATATAAATATAGGCCCACATCCTCAATCACAGTGAGATGAAACCCCCAACTAATAGCCTCATCGCTATCAACTGAAGGATCCTCACATTCCACCTGGCTTTCTACAGAAAGCACCCCCAAAAAATTTCCAAATTCACACTACCAGAGGCCTCTACCCACTTGAGTGGTCAAAACCACCTCATCATGGAGTCAACTTGTGTTCACATGACTCAATTTGGTGTTTTTTACATCATGGGTGAGCGAAAATCACTGAATTTATAACCTAAGCTGCATCAAACTGACACCCCATGACCCTGTGATTGTGTTGCTCAAATCTGATGCCTATGTCACCCCAATATAATGGGTCATGCCCAAAATGATGGCCTCACTACCTAAATATTATTTCCAAGATTCCCAACATGTGTTCAACACCACCCAAGTATCCAGTACAAGCCCAACCATATGATCTCATCACCTCAATCCTGATGTCCATACCATCCTAATTCCTCAGGCCAATCCCATAATGACCCCCTGGTTCTAAGCATCTTATATCAAGAAATGAATATATATATATATAATTCAATTTAATCAAGAAATTCAATTTAATAATATTTAATTGTATAACTAACCAACATAACAATGCAATATATAGGTCTTGAATGCCTCCAATTCAAATAACCAAACTGAAATAAATTAAACAAAATAGATTAATTGAATTAAACACCCCTGGATGAACCACCTAAGGAGTGAAGACCTATAACTTGGCCTCACTTGAGCGGAAGTGGATAAGGCATTCCCAACAACATCCCATGGGTCACACGGTCAATTTGATATGAAGAAACAAGGTCTCTATTGACTAACCAACGATGCACTAAAAAGCCACACCCCCCAAAATTCTATAAAAACACAAATAAAGATATTCACCACCTACCTTGGACTCATAGATGTAGGAAAATCTGATATCAATCTCTAAATTCAATCTATTTAGAGTGGATATAAGTTTCTATCAAACACCCTAAAAATAGGGTGAAACTTCTCAAACCTATTTAGTGATCCATGAGGTGAAAACAACGTCAAAGAGAAACATGAATGAGGTTAGCCTTAGAGAAGAGGTTCTATATCATTCGACGGATCAAAGATCAGACCATCGAAGTGGGAGATAACTCAAAAGGGAGAAGAGGAGGAAAAGGAGGGATTCCTCCTGTGTAGTGTGCAACCAAGGGATAATAAAGGGGAGGGAGAAGGAAAAAATAAAGGAAAAAAGAAAAACTAAAAAAACATATACAGGCCACATAGTTTACTCACATGGTTTTCCAAACCGTACGCAAACTGTGTGATCTATAGTGTTGATATATTTCCCAAAAGGGATCCCTCACATGGATTGTGAACAGTTTTCCCTAATCAAGAACAAATCATGTAGAAGCTCTCTGCAACTACTTTAGTGAACCTCGTATGATCATGCACCCCACTTGTACAGTTAACGCAAACCATGCTTCAGTTCAAAACTGGGCCACATGGTTACATGGAACGGGCTGCACGGTTTACCCTAAACTATAATCTCTGACTTGAAACTCCAAAATAGATCATTCGGTCTCCGATGATCTCAAAACCCTTCTGAAACACCCCAATAACTCTCCAAGAATCTAGACTTATGTAAAAACATGATAAAAATCTGATTTAACTCTTGGAAATTAGTTCTAATCAACAATAAAGAAAAATGCATAGCCACTAATTGAAAATTTCAAAACATGAGTGATTTTTAACCCGATTCAAAAACCCAAGATGTTAAAAAAGACATGAAACATGGAAAATATAGATTAATTTTGGTAAAAATATTGAGGTATTTTCTAATTACACCTATATTATAGTGTTTATTTTTGTTTAATAGTTTTACTTCATTAATGGAATGATATAAATCTAGTATTTTTTGTAAATGGAAGCTTAAATATTATATGTGATGTTTTTTCAAAGGAATACTTTGATTAGTTGCATCTTTATTTTGCTTCAAAGACTCATAATGCCCAATTATAATATTATATATGTGGTTTCATCCTTTTAGGGCTTACAATGGTCAATATTTTTGTTATATTTTTTTCATAAATCCATATAACTTACCTTCTTTGATATTGATGAAAGAACAATATATCTATTTTGGGTTATTAATTCTAGGTAATCTAAATAAAATTATCTATTTTTATTTGAAACTGTTGATTGGTGAGTTAAATTTATTATAGAGTTACTATATAACTCCAAATGATAGTTGAATAACAAAATTGTACACTGGGAGAAACATTATTGTGTATAATTAGTGACTTTATAGTGTTTGGTGTGTTATCTAGTTAGAGTGCACAAGGTCCTAAATCATGTATATATTTCATGGATGATATTAAAGTGTTTATTCTTATTAATAGAAGAAAAAATTATTTTTTTATTATCATCAAAGAGTTATTCCTATTGATCATCCTTTTATAAGAAATAGAATTTATTTTATACGAGAATGAATTGAAAGTGATGCACTTATAGTAATAATCTCATTTATTTAGGTGAAAACTATAATTTCTTCATTACCTTATATTAATTTTAGACTAATTATAAACCAATAAAAAATAATTGGTTTTTGGAGAGATCACAACTGGATAAAGTGAAGTATTTTTTTGTTATTCACCATATTAGTCTAATTTTATAGTTCATCACATACTATAAGTAATACATATTGGGAATAACTACTTTGATAACATATTATATATTATGTTATACATGCTAAAAAATACTAACGATACAATAAATACATGGTTAGATCATTCCTAAATTTTTAAGTTTTGTGAACTTAAGTTATTTGAAAATAATAATTCATAAAATTTAATGAAGATAAAAGTAGTTTATGTACTTTTTAAAGGAAAAAAATTATTATTCTATTGGTGGATTATTTATTTGAGGTTACCAGAAGTCTATTATTTTAATTTCTCAGACCATATCACAAATGTCCATATTACTAGGTTGAAAAGTCTTGATTTTCATGTTATAATTAAAAAATTGTTACTAATTGGTCTTAGAGGGATGTAGAATTCATCAATTTAGGATATGTTGGATTTAATATCATATTTTTTCAGGACACTTTTTATAAAACATAAAACTATGATACACTGAGTATGTTTTAAGAAGATGTTATTGTAAGTTTATGTAAATTAGAAAAATTATTTCCATTAGCCTTGTTTGATTAAATGGGACATTTTATATTACATTATTATTTGAATCAAACTATTTAGGGTCAATACAATTTTGATGGATATACCCATTTGAGAGATGTATGTAAAAATTGATGAAAAAGGTATGTATAAAATCATAGTCTTAAGGTTCAATTGTATATGCATTCTTGTAAGAGAAAATTTTAAAATTTTGATCTTACTATTTTAATATGAATATTCCTCAAAACATAGTTGAATGGTTCACAATGAGGAATATTCATATAATTATAGTGTTGGGTTATGGAGTGAGAACTTTTTTATGGTTAACTGTTGGAATTTCTGAAACTTGTCTTTCTAAAATTACATATGGTGGAACTAGATAGAGACATGTTCACCTTTACTATGGATGTATAAATTCAGGTTAGCAGAATTAGTAGAAGTAGGAGTGGTGTTCAAGTGTGGTAATTTATAAGGACTAAAGTTATGAGGCATGTACTTATGAAGCAACCACATTATAGATAGAATGATATAGAGTGAAGATGTTCCAAATAAAATACTAATGTTCTGGAGGAAACAGAGGATGTTAGAAGCACCTATTTATAAATCATAGAAATGTAGAAGTAAACCTTGTATTTAAATCATTCTGAATTAATTTTATGAGGTTTTATTATGAATTGTTAAAGTTATGAAAGATTCATAAGAGGGTTGTGTAAAGAGATCTTCCATTATTCGTTAGAAGGGCTAGTTGAGGAAGTGATGCTTTACCGATTTCCTTGGATAAATATAAGATCATCCATAAAGTTTGTAAGGTTAAGAGATCAGAATAACTGATTGGAATTTTTGATACACCTCTATAAATATAGAGTGTTGTATCATTTGTTCAATGTGATGTGACAGAGAACCTAAGTTTTGAGGCCTAATGCCAAAGGTGATGAGATCGAGTGAGAGTCAATCTGGGAGAAGGATTCATAGCAGAGTCACTCGCAACTAGAAGGAGACACTATAGGTGTTTCTAAGAGGTTCTTCAAGTAGGGTTTCTCAAAGGACTCCCTTATAACTCGGTTTACGTAGGTTTTACACAAATTAGGTTACCATGTAACTCAATTTATCCCTTAATAAAAGATGCAATGTGTTCCCCCATAGAGTAAGATTAAAGTCTAAACCATGAAATTTTATACTTGTTATGTTCATACATATGCTTGTTATTACTTTCTACTTGAATCATAATATCTTATCTAAGAAAATTAAGTTACCAGAATCCGAGTGAATGTAGGATTAACATAGTTTCCAAGGTTCCCAAACTTCCTAGTTCTATACATTGAATTCATAGGGATATTTTGTGTCATATCAGACCTTTTGGTGGCCTTTTTCTGCACTTGAGGTAAGAAAGTAACTTCTAGTTCCAGAATGCAGTCATTATGTTTTGCTGGTTCCGATTACTTAGATGCGACATGGGATGCATTGGATATAGATTCAAGTGGAAGGTGAAATTCCCTAATAGACAGAGATAATTTATTATCATTATTTAATCAACATCTACTTGGATTTGGTGATGAATGTGAACAATGTATTTTGGATTAAGAAAAAAAATAGAGCTCATACATATGTTCTACTCAATTATGAAGAAATGTTGTGATTCATATAGTAAATGCCACTATTTCATTTTTTCCTTAATTTTTTTTCAAAAAATTATTTTTTGTTTTTTGTTTTATAGATTATATGATGATCATATCAAAAAATTCATAAAAATTAGCCTGATTTCTCTTAAATAATGTCAATAATTTGATTTTGTGTTCTAATTTTAAATATTGGTAAGTGAAAAAAATTTATATCTATACATATGAAATCAATATATTATTTATTATAATAATAATTAATTTAATCTTTTATAGGTGTTTCAATACGGAAATAGAATTAATATCTGATTATGTGTACTCAGTATGTCACCATAAAAATTGATAAAATATTATAATTCATATATAGTTAATGAATTATAATTTCATACACGAATATATGATAAGTCAAAAAAATCAATGAATAGTGGTGTCTGTTTAAAAAGAAGTCATCACATAGAAAGTGTGATTGACTTTTTTGGAATATTAGATAAAATACTTTTGTTATTTTATCTAGAATATAATTATATAAAAATATTTAAAATTCATTTGTTTGATATTGATCAAGGTTTGTATATTTATATATGGAATGGAGTCATTGAAATTAAGTATAAAATCCACCATGTAGAAAATGAAGCATTTATGTTGTCACATCAAGTTTATTACACAAATTATTATACTATTATGAGAGATTTAAAAGATTATTAGAGTGAAATAAAAATTAAATCTTAGGACAATAAATTTACTAAAAATAAAACCAGGTCTGTAAAGTTATATAATATTGAAACTTTTCAAAAATTCATCACCAAATACATACCTTGCTTGAAGTGATACAGATATCAATGATGAGACTTTGTAATTAAGGTTTGATGGTTTTGATAATGTGGATAATGTAACAATTAATTAATTTTCAACAATGAGAAATGATTAAATTGAAAAATATTATGGAAATTTATGGTTCTAAGGAAGAATATAATGAATATGTGGTGGTGAATGTGAAGATGAAGATGAAGAAAGAGATGTTACATTCTACTTATAATCATAATGAGTATATATTTCAATAAATATTTATTAGTTTTAAATATTTTATTTATGTATTAAAAATTATTGAGGGTTAATATTATTTTTATGGTTTAAATATTTGGAGATTATTTTGATGATATAATGCATAGCTTGGACAAGTATGAGCTACTCAGTGATAAACCTCATATTCTGTCATCCAAGATGCATAATAGGTATGTTGTTTCCACATAGATGACTATGAGGGGTCAAGAACCTGCTAAAATGATGATTTTAGACCCTATTCCTAAGCATCATCCACTTGTATCATCTAAGGGAACCGACCTTTCCTCCCCTACATTGACCCATGCCCCCGTTATGCATTATATTTTTAGGTTTCCACCCATCCAACATTGAAAATTCAAGTGGATGGGGAAAGGTTTTATAAACCTAATCATTATTTTACTTCATATAAGTGACACCTTCTCATATTGTTGGGGTTTTCGAATTGGTTGTGCCTCATTCCATGCATCTTCCACTGGCGTGATCATGCACTTGTGCAAACATGTGGTGATTTTTTTTGGAATACCACCTCCCTAAGGGAAAAAATTCCTCAGTGAAGTAGGAATTGGGGGTTTTAACCCTTGATCCAAAAGATAAAAACTAGTTGGTGTGGACCACTCATCGAGCACTCGATCTAAAAAATAATAAATCATATTAATATATAAGTTTTTTTACTATTATTTCTTATTTTCATGGTTTCTCACATCTAATCATTGGTCTAGTAGATGTCATTCCAAGGAATTATTTTTTTTCTTCATGGGTGTCATGGGACTAGGTTCCCACTAATATTCATCATTTAATATTCAATCACTGGATGTAGCATAAATAATTGTTGTGTTTTTTAATATTTATTTAATTTATAACATATTATTAGTAAATATTTATAGAGTTTATGGTATCTTATTGATGATAGTATGAGACCCTATTTTTGGGAGGCATGGTGGGATTTCATGTGTGATTTTTTCCATCATTTTTACAAAAAAATAAAAATATATCTATAAAAAGAATTTATGTGACTATCTTTAATGAATCTTGTGTGCATCATTGACTTGACTACATCCTCTTCCAGGCTTGGGAGGTATTGATCTCCTATTAAATATGTGATACTTTCAAAAATATATCTATAGAAATTCAACAAAGTCATGGGAGGTGGGATATCACACATATACTTGGGAGTCACACATTTAGTCTACATTATTAATAAGTGGTAAGTAACATTGAATATTAATTTATATATGGTTTTAATACTAAACTTTTATTTTAAATTTATGTAGACTATGGTTGATTTTGACATTATGAAGTTTGATGAATAGAAGAGAATGTATACTAATTATACTACTAGGAAGGTTGCTAAAGAAAGATAGTGACGAATCATGGTTATTATTTCTTGTTTTTTTATTTTCTAAATTAACATAATGCATTTTTTTCTTTTTTAATTTCTAATTACACATTCGTAGGAGACTTATAAGGTAGAAACCTCTGGAATGAGAAATATTCAATAAAAAATGAAGGGTATATATGATGATGGATCATTCCAATAATGCTTTGAAAAAGAGGCCCAGATACAAGTGATTGGGAGTGGTATTGAGAAAGGTCGAGTGATTAGTATTATTTTCTAATTGATGCCTACTGATTTACATGATACTACAATGATGTCGTCAGCTGGATCAAAGGGAGTTCATATATTATTGTCATCCTTTTCTATTATGAAGTATGAGGAGAGACTGATATTGTAACATCCTATTACCGATCTGAAAGGTATGCTTTTAACCTTGTCATGTTTTTTCCTTTTCATTGAATGGGTAGGGTTGAGAATGACTTGGGAGGATAAATATAATGGTGAAGTTAGAGATTTTTGGATTCTTAGATTTAACCAACATTTTCTGTAGGTTGTTGTAGGGTTACACATCGTGTAACAAGGTTACATGTCGTGTACTGTTTTTGTGATGCAAGTCGTGAAAGGCTTCATGCTGTGAACAATACACATCATGAAGTTCCTTTATAGGTTGTGAATTATTTATAGATTAGTTTTTAATTTGGAGCGTCAAAAATTAAGTCGAGGTGATGCATTTTTCAGCAGATATGATAATTAAATGTTTCACATCGTGTAATGGGATTACACATCGTGTAATACATCAACTACGGTTTTTAAATAAGTAGTGCGGCTAGTTTATTACTTTTAGTTCCTCTCAAATTTCTTCTCCCTAAACACAAATCCTTTCCCAGGTGATCTTGAAGCTCTCCAACCCTTCTGTATCCATTCGTTCGGCATTTGATAGTCGTTGCATTGGCGGTGTGATTCTTAGGTAAGCTTTCTCTCTCATTCTTCATCTTTCTCTTTTTATCCTCCATTTTTATTTCAATAGATCATCCTGAAATTGATGGATATTTGTCACATTGTGTTAGATCTCACCTCTAGGTTGTTCTTCAAGGTATTCTACACCTTCATTCTCATTGACAGGTGTCGTTGTGAGAGTTGTTTTTTGGGAAAAAGATAAATGGTTCCATCCTGATTATCCAAATTTGTTAACCTTGAATTGATTGAATTATTTCAATTATTGATTTAAATTAAATTTCTCAAACTTTCTTTCAATTGATTTGATAAAACCCAATTCAAATGAATTGGGATATTTGAAATGGTTTGGGCATGGAAATTGGGGGAAAACCCTAATTCCATTGAATTGATTTGTGTTTAACGAAATTGGTTGATTAAAATTATTCAAATTAAAATTGGGGATTTTATGGAAATTATTTCAGTTAAATTTTTGAATTTAATTTTAAAATGAATTTTTAAATTAATGGAATTGGTTTTGAATGGATTTCAAACTTGTGAAAATGTATTAAGAAGTCTTGATAGAAACCTAGTGGTTTTATCTTGTGAAAGAGGCATGTTTTTTATTGAAGCCCATTTTGGTTTTAAATAAATAATTGGAATTTTGAAATGGGAGAACATGATTTAATTTTATTTCAATAATTCTTAAAATAAATTGCCCATAATTGATTGTGTAATAGTGCATGAAATCCTTAGGTTTTTGGTGAGTTATTTGGACACACTCTATGTAACACCCCAAGTTTCAGCACATAAATTTAATATTGAATGCATAAAACACTAAGTCTCTATAAAACACCACTTTTTTATAACCTAGCCAATAAACATAATTTTTCTACCTCTATGATTTTAATTATGAAAAAATGATATACACAGTTTCGTTCAGTAAGATACTTAGAGTCTAATAAGACAAACATAATTTTTGGTGAATAGTAACATACCCTTATGAATAGTAACATACACTTAGAAATAGTAATGAAAATTTAAAAATTTAAAATGAAAATTTATTTTCATAAAATTTAATCATAAATTGTTAATTTATTTTCTTATGGTTATTAGATAATTTTTTTGGTACCTTGATTAATTTCTCAAGGTGTTATAAAACGAGTTATAGTTTTAAAGATGTTTTTTAGAATAAATTATGATTTTATTTAAAATTTAAATTAAAAATATTTAGAAAATTATTTTCTAAAAAAGTATTTAATTTTGGAATTCTACAAATTGAAAAATGGTTGGGGTGAATTTTTTGTATTTTTCTAAAATACTTGAATTTTTGGTGAATAGTAAAATACAATATTTTACGATAAAAGCTAAATACATGATTTATTGGGTCATAAGTGATGTAAGGTTGATGTAATCCCACAAGGTTAGAACTCATGTTAACTTATTACTATTATGGGTCACATGAATCAACACTATTGGTTTTCTTCAGGGAATTAATAAAATAATGACTAAAATATTCAAAATTCACTCCTCTCCTCCACTATAAAATCCCCCCTCACTTCCTATTCTATTCACATCTCTAAGCCTTTAAGATCCTCAAATTTATGCAAAAATAAATTTCCCTAGTCACTCCCCACATCCATGAGCTCTTGTTATTTCCAAAATACCAAAACCTCTTCCCTTAAGGAGGTTCTCAAAGAGGTTATTTCAAGAGGTAAAACACCTTTCTTTTTCATTTAGTTTCATTTGAATTTATCTTATTTTGTTATCCTTTACTCACATTATCTGTCCAAATGACCATGATAAATATATTATCATCTATATAATTTAATTATATCATATTAATGGAAGAACCATCATCTATTTCCATACTCTCTCTCTCTTTTATTTTATAAATGAAATAATCATCTTTGAGGTGGCAATTTAGAACCTTCATGGATGAAAAAGTTTTCTTATTCAATTTACCCATAAATACTGGTCATGAAACCATTATTATGGTTTAAACAGGATATAATATATGTATTATAACCTATTTAATATTTAGGAACCATTATATTTACATAATATTAAATCATATGACCAAACTAGTTCATAATAATCAAAATACCGCTAAAATAATTTAAGTGATTGTCATTAATATTTCATCGAATGTTTCATCCTAATTACATGTAAAAAATGATATAAATGAACATTAAAACCTATTTATGTTAATAAATAATATTTAAATTTAATTCTGGTGATTTAAATCCATTCTACATTAACTCCATTACATAAAAACAAGTGAACTGATTATGATAATCAAAAAAACGAACACTCCGGAACAACAGAATTTAATATTATAACTTATCAATAAGGAAATAAATGAACAAAAAAAATCATGATAAACTAAATAAATTTATAATAGGTTTTTAATTAAGTTATTAATGATTCTAATTTAATATTTCAAGACCATAAGGTCAAGAGCGTAATATTCGGACTTAAGGTAAGGGTTTTTCACCCGAACCTCCATTTTCATTATGGTTACTTTTATTATCTACTTACCTAAATTAAATTATTATTTATTCATATGTACTCCTCATAATTTCATTTTGAATTCTCTATATATATTTTCCAACCAGAATCATACCTTCATTTATGGGGAGTTATATGTTTTAAAAGGATCTTTCAAAAACTCTTCCTAAAATACAATCCCGATTAAAGGGAATTTATCAAATTCTTACCTATTTTCATGGGCACTCTATAATCTGTTTTTTGCAACCAATATTTTTCTAAAATCACTCATTTTATTATTAAAATACTATCTTACTTTAATTTTTTAATTATACAAATATTTTTTCAAAATAACTCTTCTTTTCAATGAAAAAGAGTATTTTTCTCAAGAATTACTTGATTGTTTTATAAGAGTATTTTCATTTGTTTCAACACTCTTATTGATTCTTATGTATAAATGAGACTAATATTTTATGATATCATATACCATATTTTTTTGAATGGTTTATGATTAGTTTGACTATGGATGTTCTATCTTGAAACCATTCACCATATTATTTCAAATGGTTAGTGTTTATGTTTAATGATTGGGAAAAGTTAGTTACATTACATATGTTAGTTTCAACACTACTGGAAATTCGGGCTATAGAAACGGTTCTAAACTGTGGCTATAGGACCTCAAATCGTGGCTATAGGTAATAGCCACGGTTCCTCGAACCGTGGCTAAGTTTGGCATGGCTATAGGCCTAGACCTATGGCCACGGTTCCAAACCGTGGATTTAAATCTATAGCCACGGTTTCAACCGTGGCTTTAGGTATACAGCCATGGTTCAAACCGTGGCTATACTAAAGGCCGGACAGAATATATTTCCACGGTTTAAAACCGTGGCATTATGTCTATAGCCACGGTTAAGAACCGTGGCAATAAACCAATATCCACGGTTTAGAACCGTGGTTATAGGGTGTCCAAATCCATAAAAAAATACCCCCTGGACACCCCCCTGGACACCCCCTGGACACCCCCCTGGACACCCCCTGGACACCCCCTGGACACACCCGGGACACCCCCTGGACACACCCTGGACAGACCCTGGACACCCCCTGGACACCTCCTAGACATACCCTGGACACCCCCCAGACACCCCCCTAGACACCTCCTGCAGACCCCCCCCCCCCCCTCTGCCCTCCTCCCAACTGCCTTGCAGACCCCCCCCCCCCCCCCGCACCCCCACTACCCCCCTGCACCCAGGCCCCCAGCCCCACCCCCATCCCCCCTGCACCCGGCCCTATATCCACCCCCACCCCCTACACTCAGCCCCCTCACTACCCCTTGCACCCAGGCCCCCCTCCCCCCCCCCCCACTGCACCCCCACTATCCACCCCCACCGACACCCCCACTGCCCCCCTGCACCCAGGCCCCCAACACACCCCCCTGCACCAGTCCCCCCCTGCCCCAGCACCCCCCTACCACCCACCTGCACACCCCCTCCCTACCCCCCTGCCCCCTGCCCCCCACCTGCCCCCCCCCCCACCTGCACACACCCCTCCCCCTGCCCCAGCACACCCCCTAGCCCCCCCCCCCCCTACCCCCCACCTGCACACCCCCTCCCCCCCCCCCATCTGCACACCCCCCCCCTGCCCGGACACCCTCCCCCCTGCCTGGACACCCCCCTTCCTGGACACCCCCCAGACCCTGGACACCCCAGGACAGACCCCCCCCCCCCCACTGGACCCCCTAGACACCCCATGGACAGACCCCCCCCCCTATTGGACCCCCTAGACACCCCTGCCACTTTATATTTGAATGTTTATTGATCAATGAAGTTTGTGGAAGATATTTGAAGAAGAATGGGAGACTTGGAGGTGCATTGAGAAGCACAAAATATCATTTTTTTATACAGAGCATAAGCACAAACATATGTTATGTAATACATTTCAGTTCACAGAACCTAAGTTTGCAGACCACTGAGAACAACACAGAACATACATTTCTTGGCACATATTATTTGCGAAATAGGTGGAAGGAATACAAGTTGAAGATGTATAGAAGGTGTGCTGAAGGTTGATAGAAATAGAGGACACACATTTTGTTAGGAATAAAATTGAGAGAGGAGAAAAACAAGAAGTTACAATGGTAAATTTCTGTATTGAGAGCAAGCAGTACAGAGAGAGAGAGAGTTACAGTTTGGGGGAGAAGAGGAAGAAGTGGAAGAACCATTCGCCGAGTCCTTGCATAATATGTTGAAGGATCATTCACTGAGTCCTTGCATAATCTGTTGAAGTCCAAAAAAGAATACCAGCAATAGACACCACTGTTGGACACCCCTCCCCCTGGACCACCACCCCTGGACACCCCTGGACCACCCCCCTAGACACCCCTCCCCCATGCTGGACACCCCTCCCCCCTGCCTGGACAGCCCCTCCCCCTACTGGACACCCCTGCCCCCTGCCCCCTGCCGCCCTGCCCCCCTGCCCCCTGACCCTGGAGAATGATTTTTTTACATAGGATTTGTCTAATATTTAATGGAAGAAAGAGGGAGAGGAAATTAAGTACCTCATTAAAAGTGGCAGCATCCAACAAATTCTCTTCCAATGGAATAAAATATTACAAAAAAAATCTATAAACCTTCTCTCTCCTCATGTGGCTTCCAGGTGTCCAGGTGGTTAATAATTTGGTTGAGGTGAGGCTGTGGACTCATGGGGGAAAGCATGAAGGAAACTAATTTGGACTGGATTTTAAGTAGGCTGCTCTTGTTTTTCTGAAGTGGCAGGGATGATTGGGTCTAAAATAAGTGAGTTGGAACAGTAATTTAGATGAGGGATTCAAATGTTAAGGGGTACGGTTTAATTGGTTAGAATTGGGTGAGGTTTGGAATGGTTTTAAAGTGGGATACCTAGTGGAAAATGTGGGGTTGGTGGCGTAGAAGTTGAGAGGTGGGTAGGCCTGATTGGTGGTCAATTTGTGGATGGGTTGCCTAGGTGTATTGAAAAATGGTGGGGGACTGGGAAGGAGTTCATAGTGGCTAAATTGAAGTGGGAGCTTGGAATTGTAGTAGGGCTTGAGTTTGGATTTTTTAGTGAGAGTGGAAATGGCCCTGGAATAGCTGGTTTGATTTTGGTGGGTTGGCCATGGGATTTTTATAGTGCATCGAAAAATAGTAACTAGCAGGGCTTGGTTTGGTGTGAAATTCAGTCAAACGGTTGTGGGAACCATCATGGAAGAAACTACCAAATACAGACAAGAGCTAATCTCCTCTACAGTGAAGACCCTTCATGGAAACTCTTCAAGAAAACCAGGTCTCCATTTGCATCTTTGTCCATAAAAAACAAGCCCTGTTTGCATAGGCCCAAACAGACCTCCCTTTGCCAGCTTGTGGGGGAAATGTGGGAACTCCAGCATGAAATAGGCCCTCAGAATAGAACAACCTATTTAGAATTGCATCAAACAGATTGTGTGCAGCCTTTAAAACTCAACTTGGCAGTGATCATCCTCCTCCAATGAGTGCTACATGAGATGAGGTAATTATGGAAGGAATTTCATCTAAAACAGCCAAAAGCAGACATTGAATTTCTATCACAATAGGCTGATCCGGTTCAGACGACATGTGCAGAGGATGAGGATGATCTGGTTCGGACAACATGTGAAGAGGATGAGGAAAAAGAAGAATTATCGAACAAATATTATGTGATACATGTACAATAAAATATGTCAGACAATTCCAAAACAATGTTTTCAGTTGAATTGAGCCTTTGTACCACCTGCTATGCACGTTTCGTGGAAAGATGGATGAGAGGCAGCGCTGAGAGGAGATATAGTTTAGGAATGATGAAATACGAAAAATTATAGAGCTAACCATTCAATGTTTCTCTAAGGAGGAGTAACCACCGCAGGGTGTCATCCCGGAGCAGGGCCAAATCACGGCGTGACCGCGGCGTGACCGTGGCGTGACCGCGGCGTGACCGCGGTGTGACCGCCACAGGGTGTCGTCCTGGAGGAGTAACTGCCGCAAGGTGTCGTCTTGGAGCAGGGCCAAATCACGGCGTGACCGCGGCGTGACCACGGCGTGACTGCGGCGTGACCGTGGCGTGACCGCGGCGTGACCGCGGCGTGACTGTCGTAGGGTGTCGTCCTGGAGGAGTAACCTCCACAGGGTGTCGTCCTGGAGCAGGGCCAAATCACGGCGTGACCGCGGCGTGACCGCGGCGTGACCGCGGCGTGACCGCAGCGTGACCGCCGCAGGGTGTCATCCTGGAGGAGTAACCATCGTAGGGTGACATCCTAGAGCAGGGCCAAATCACGGCGTGACAGCGGCGTGACCACGGCGTGAGCGCGGCGTGAGCGCGGCGTGAGCGCGGCGTGAGCGCGGCGTGACCGCGGCGTGACCGCGGCGTGACCGCGGCGTGACCGCCGCATGGTGTCGTCCTGGAGGAGTAACCACCATAGGGTGTCGTCCTGGAGCAGGGCCAAATCACGGCGTGACTGCGGCGTGACTGCGGCGTGACCGCGTCGTGACCGCGGCGTGACCGCGGCGTGATCGCGGAGTGACCGCGGCGTGACCGCGGCGTGACCACGGCGTGACCGCAGCGTGACCACAACGTGTTAGCCCGGTCCAGCGACATCCGCGGGGCAACATCTTCCACTTAGTTTCAAATAGGATGATATGGATGGCATGAGAGGATGTTTTCTCAGAATATTTAAAGAAATGAATGCTAATCTTTGATGACTAGAGGATTGGATGACCCCTGATATACCTAATTCGGTGAGGTTTGGAGATCTAGAAATGTGTAGGAATACCTAGAGGAATACCCCATGGGATCAGGAAAATCACAGGTTACATAACATGTAATCTGACATTACTGGTACTGTGGGACCCCTGGTCTGTGGAACTGGGCTTTTGGTTGGATTTAAATATCACATGCCATGTGACATGGTCACACAACATGGTACCCATCTTAAAAGTCTAACGACACTTAAAGATTGTCTTGGTTCAAACAATTGTTTTAATAAAAAGAGGGAAACCCCCTACAGGGATATAAAAAGGGTCAAGTACGATGTGTGCTTTATGACTAACAATGACATAAAGTATAAGGAAAACATCAATGCAATAATGTTAAGCAAGGTATACCACTGTGAGTTTTCGTAGACAGTGAACCTCCGTTGGAGGGGTTTTATTACAAAACCAGGACTTATTTATCAAACGAAACAATTATCTGAACTAACACTTATTCAAGAATTGAAATTTAATATAAACATGAAAAATTAAGAAGGCAAATAAATGCAATTTAAAACATTCTCGAATTTAAAACATTCTCGAATTAAAGCAAGGGTGGCGCCTATTAGTGAGGTGCATGGGGATTGTGGGTGCGTGGATATTGGATATGATAATTTAAGGAATTAAATTAAATTAAAAAAAAATATATAATAATGTTATTATTATTTTCGTTGGGAAAACTGTATTTTGACAGTATCTTCCTCGTGCGACCTCGGTTTCACGAACCGTCAGCGGCAGTGTGACCCTGACCCCAAGATAGAATTTATGAGTCCAATATTGGATATTTTTTTCGGGTTTTTGGATCGGGTACCTGAAGTGATCGGAAATTAATAGATTTAATATTATTATTAAATCTTCGACCCGCCATAACTCATGCGTGCGATGTCCGATTGGCTTGCCGTCAGTGGCGATGTAATCCTGACATCAATACGGTCGATTCAAGTCTAATGTTGAATACTAAATTCTGGCTCATGGCTTGGGCCAACGAAACACCGAATAATAATATTATTATTATTACGGGATCTTGTATCGGACATATCTCTCTCATACGATGTCGGAATGTCGAACCGTCTGCAAGGTTGCGACCCTGGAATTAAGACGGATGTTTCAAGACCAATCTTGGATATTTAAGCCGAGGTCGAGGCGCGGGCCCCACGAGGCCCGGTTCGCGCGTGTTGCGGTGAAATGCAACTTTTTCACCGGCTATCCGTTTTGGACCAATGGGTAGTCCATCTCGTGTGTTTTTCCGTATGGATCGCAATGGTGTGATTGGTTTGATTAACCAGTGTCATTTGAAGTACAGCCGGGTTGGTTCGAACCTGAAACCAACCAGTCCCTCGGAGCAGAAACACTTATATCTTGAGCTCTGGACGTCCGATTGACGTGTCGTCAACTTTGTTGGATTCCTCTTGATGAGACGGAACTTTTGGCATACTTCTCCTGAGTTTTGGTTGCAGTTGGATAGTGGCCGGGTTGGATTGTACCCGAAATCCAACCGGGCCCCTGGAACGGAAAAGCTGATAACTTTCAGACCGGACGTCCGTTTGACGAACCGTCAACGACGTTGTTGTTCACGTTGAGAAACAGTCCCTAAGAGTATACCCTATGAGAGTTCGGGGTACAGTTGAGATATAGTCGGGTTGGTTCGCACACGAAACCAACCGGGCCCCTGGGACGAAAAGGCTAATAACTCACAGACCGGGTGTCCGATTGACGCACCGTCTGTTGCGTTGAGACCCCTATGACAAGGCGGTTCTTTGAGATACTTCTTCGTTGGACTTTGAGATGCTTGGAGTATCGACATGTAGCTCGTGGAGCGGACCCTCCTAGAGATGAGCGTACGGAGTACGGAGACCGTGTAGCCAGCTGAGACCTGACGACTGCTTGACCGACTCGACTTGGAGTGAGTCGACTAGCCCAGTGGACGGATCACTACTTTGGGTGCAGACCCATGGCGGACAGAGCACTACTGTGTGACAGTGCAGACCCACGGTACTCGTCCGGAGAGTACCTCTGTATGCTATTAGGGGGTGTGCACTACTGTGTTTGGGTGGCATACCCCACTACTACAAATACGGCCTTTATCAACGCTAAAAATGGCCTTTATCAGCGCTAGAAAAAGCACTAATAAAGCCAGCGTAGATAAAGGGGGGGTCCCCTTTATCAGCGCTCCGAAAAGCGCTGATATAGGACCCCTTTATCAGTGCTAAAAAAAGTGCTGATAAAAGGGGTCTTTTATCAGCACTCAAAAAAGCGCTGATAAAAGGTAAAAAAATTTAAAAAAATTTAAAAAAATTTAAAAAAATTGAAAAAAAAATTAAGAAAAATTTAAAAAAATACTGCCAATCGGGGGGGGCTTTTATAGGGCTTGAGACCCCCCTTTTACAGTGCTTTTCTTCCCTTGTACATCGCCCCACACACCCCCTCCACCCTTTAACAGCGCTTGCTGCTATATTCCCCCATGCGCGCGCGCCCCTGCCTCCACCAGGATTTGAACTCGAGACCTCCCCCCTGCGCGCCTAAGCCTTTACCACTACTCTATTTTGATTTGTCTTCCAATTCATGATATCTCTATATATATATATATATTTAGTTATATTTATTCGTATACTAATATATATTTATATTAATATACATATAGTTATATTATAATATATATATATAGTTATATTATAATATATATATATATAGTTATATTATAATATATATATATATAGTTATATTAATATATATATAGTAATATTAATATATATATATAGTGATATTAATATTTATCTATATCTATATATATATATATTTAGTTATATTTATTCGTATAGTAATATATATTTATATTAATATATATATATAGTTATATTAACATATATATAGTTATATGAATATATATATATATATAGTTATATTAATATATATATAGTGATATTAATATATATATTTATAGTAATACTAATATATATATGTAGTTATATTAATATATATATAGTTATTAGATTAATATATATATATATATAGTTAGATTAATATATATATATATATATATAGTTAGATTAATATATATATAGTTAGATTAATATATAGGTATATAAATATTCATATATTTTTATTTTAAATAAAACAGATGTTAGTTATTATTTAGATAAAGCTAATATATTTTATATGTAAATATATTTTATTATTTATATTTATAATTAAATTTTTAGGTGTGAATATATAAAAAATATGAATATATTGTTATATTTTTTATTATAAATAGCAGTGCATTATAAAAAAGGATGAAATTTCAAAGACATAATATCAATATGAATTTAATACCTTGGAATAAATTCAGACCCCAAAAAAATCCAATAATACCCCCTTAAACGAGGGTGAAAATCCACAAAATGTTAAAAAATCGGGGTACCTCGACTAAAAACTCAGTTTTGGAGGCCTTCTAGGACTCTTTTGACCTCGAAAATCCCTTGATCAGGGCTCTCCCTAGTTACAGCGACGTAGAGCTCATCGCAGGCTTTGATTTGATATGTGGTAGAGCTCAAACGGACACTCGGATCAAAAGTTATGGCCGTTTGAAGTTTGAGTTGCGTTTTCAACATATTTTGGATCTTTTTTTAATTTTTTTAATTTTTTTAGTCTTCAAATTGTTATTAAATGACTATTACTCCATAATGATTATCAAATTATTAATTAAATTTTTTTTTAAATTTTTTAAGAAGCCATTTTCATTAAATATCTTATATATTAAGTAAAATAAGTGTAAATGTACATTTATACTTATCTAAAATATATTTAAAAATTATATATTATATTTATATAACAATATAACTATATTGATATATTAATATATTAATATATTTTTAAATTTTTTTTTTGGAGTCGACCCTTTATCAGCGCTTTTAAAAAAGAGCTGATAAAGCCCCCCCCCCCCCCTTTATCAGCGCTAATAAAGGGGGGGCGCTGCGAAAAACTGTTTTTGTGGTAGTGTCCCGGCGGGAAGCACTACTGTGTTTGGGTGGCTGACCCGTGGTACTCGACAGGAGGAGTACCTCAACAGTCTTAGGTTAGTGAGCAGTACCTCGGAGTCGTGACAGGATCACTGTACACTCCAGAGATGGGGCTCTTCAGCAGTTACGATTTCAATAATGAAAATCTTGGTTTGAGCTGAGTCTATGATCTTGTGTTTACCTCATGATTGATATGGGTCACTCGATAACTTAGGTATATGTATGGGTGTATACCTGAGTAGTGGTTATCCGTTGATTTCATAATCTTTGTGTTTCCTCATGATTGAGATGGGTTACTTGATAACTTAGGTATATATATGGGTATATACCTAAGTAGGGGTTATTTATTAAGATCCTTCTTTGTGGTTATCCTTGTTGTATTTAGTGAGACCTTGAGGGTCTCGGGGTCCCTACTGAGTATCGTTATACTCACCCCTGCACGGGCTATGCCCGCACCTCGTTGTGTTGGTTGCAGACGACGGGCAACGCTGACAGAGGCCGAGTGTTGAGGACTGGACAGTACCCGGAGGTGGATCTCATGACGAGTCAGTATCCGGAGGTGGACTTCACGACGAGACGACACTCGGAGGAGGTTGATGGGCGAGAGCGTTGTGGAGGCTATCTGTACCTACCCTTCAGGTAGGATCCGTGGTGGATGATCCAGGAGCTGTGCTATCTGTACCTACCCTTCAGGTAGGATCTGAGGTGGAAGACCCAGGAGCTATTTCTATTCTTCCAGTTGTTTGTCTTTTCTATTGTACTTCCATTCAGTTGTAGCTGTACTTTTCAGTTGGGTTTGTATTCTGGCCCTTTTCCTTTTCAGCACTTCTTTTGTACTTAGTGTTTACTTCCTCTTGTACTCTGTGGTGTTTTGTTTACTTTTATAAAGGCAATGCCTTCCCAGTTATTGGGATTTACGCCTTTGGTGCTAGTCGCCAGCCCCTGGCCTATGGAAGGCGGGCTTGGGGTAGTCACAGCACGAGCCCCGAGGATAGGTCGTGACAAATTGGTATCAGAGGAGTCGGTTCTACCAAATAACTTATAACTCTGATATTCCCTTTCTCTGAAGCAATAGTGTTAAGGGTACCGAGTGTGGTTTTCAGTTCAGGGAGTCCAGTGTTGGTGAAGCGGCCGATGTATCCGTACACCAGGACCCTGACTACTGATTTCCGACTTTGTGCACGAAAATACTGATTGCGTGTGTGTTTCCAAGAGTTTTAAAGTCATCTCAAACCAGGTCAGCTCACCAGGTATAAATCGTTTGACCGTTTCATATCTGTTCAGGATGTCTCCATGCAGACAGTCAGTTGGAGTTCTGAGATAGTACACGATGACGGCCCACCGAGCGACGAGGCTCCGGTGCAGGGCCCTTTTTACTATGTTGGCACCCTCGGGTGGTGTACCAGCAGCAGCACCACCTGTTGGGAAGCAGATTCTACCAGCCGTACTAGTGGACGGTGCACGCTGGCAGAGCGCGTTGTACGAGTTCCAGCAGCAGAGGCCTCCGAGGTTATGAGGCGAGACAAATTCCTAGACAGCAGAGCACTGGCTGGAGGCGATTGCTAGAGTTTTTCGCCTAGCTGAGACATCAGTAGAGTGGATGGTGGACTTGGACACTATTGTTTTCCAGTGAATGACCATGAGGATGGTCCGCATAGTGATGAGGCTTCGGTATGTGGACCGATGTCTGAGATAGTGCCTTCGGGTAGTGTGTCAGCTATACATCACTACCTGTTGGTCAGCAGTTACAACCGGCGGTACCGGTAGGTGACACATGTAAGCTTACTGCCTTACACGTGTTCTAACATCAGATACCCTCAAGTTCCGAGGTGAACCTGACTCATAGGCGACTGAGGACTGGCTTGAGGAGGTGTCTGAGAGTTTTCTATAGCTTATATAGCTTTGGCAGGATGACATGTCGGTAGCTGAGTATTCGTCGAGGCGTACTGATAGTTCCTGGTACTTGATGACTACGATAAGATCAACGCTTAGAGCTCAGACCTCAGAGCTAGAGAAGACCTTTGTGGTTGAATTTTCTTGGCTGAACGGATACAGCTAGAGAATGTTAGCAGTAGAAGAGCATGGAATTGGCACCAGTCTCAGAGACTTGGGGTGTGTAAAATGTTTCAAGAAGAGGAAGTGTTAAGGAAAGATGAATCTGCAGAGTAGCAGATGTGGAAGCAGAGCTAAGAGTGCAGCATGAGGTGGTGTACATTTCGACATGTTACAACCACCCGCCTTTGTAGTCCCTGCCAGGCTCAGGGAGCTGGAGGGTAGGGGAAGAGAATAGTTGCATGCGGTCATGGAGTGTGACCCAAGGTCTCTAAGAATGATTTGAGGTACGGTCTGTGTCTACTACGAGCTTCTATATCAATAGACATAGGTACCAATCATTCCTTCCTTCCACGAATCTTGTCCCAGACCTAGAGTTTCCAGTTAAAACCGTTGACTTGACCCTCACGTCTGGAGATACCATTGAGAGGAGACTCAATAAACACACTTATGCTGACAGGTGTGATCTGACCCTTGAGGCGAGAGTTTCGGTTGGAACCTCTTGGTGACAGCGTCGAGGCCTTACGACGTTAGTTTGGGTATGGACTGGGCAATCACAATTCATACATGGATTTACGGTATTAGGAAAAAAGGTTGTGGTTTACTTACAATGATGGGATGGGTTTTCCTTGGTCGGCGAAAAGGAAACCCCAGGCAGCACAGGACCTCTAGGAGAGCACATAGGAGTGGAAGGCTCAGATGCGTGCTCAGTACCACTTTTTGTTTCCCCTAGTGTGTGTTAAAGCTTTACAGGGACGTAAAGCCCTGAGGTGGGAGTAATGTAAAGACCCGAAAATTTCAAGGAAATTTTTTTCTTAATTTCTTTGGAATTTTGTGAGTGCGCGGTTTCAGATGACACCTGATTCTGAGGCCCGGTGTGCCCGGAATAATTTTTCGAAGTTTTTTTAAGCTTAAATTAACGCGCGTAAGCAGTTTTTTTTTAAAAAGTGGAATAACTCTTGAACGGTTGCTCGGATCAGAAATCCAAGGGCACCGTTGCGCTCAGGATAGCGAGATTACCCTAGGCGCGACTTAAATTTAGTCGGCACGAGCCTCCTATGAGAAATCCCAAAAATGACTTAATCGTAAATAAAATAATTAAATAAATTATTTTATTTTTCAAATGCTTATAACTCACAAACGATAGCTCGGATTAAAAATACGAGACCACTGCTGAACTTGTGAGGGCATGATTTATTTAAGTAGATACTAACTATGGCCACCACGAGCCACCATAAAAAAGTTAGTTTTTGGCCGCAAATAAAATAATTAAATGACAATTATTTTATTGTAAAATTCATAACTTATAAATGGTAACTCGGATTGAAAATATGAGAGTATCGTTGGGTTCTTTGGGGCGTGTTTCACCTAGGCAGAGCCTAACCTTGACCACAGTTGGTCGACGATGACTGATATTAATTTTCCAAACTTTTTTTCGGGTACGTTCAGTAAACGTACATTCGGAATTTTATAACTTTTGAACTAGTGCTTGAAATTGAAATCTGAGGACACCGATGAACTCGCAGTGCCGATATTCACTTAAGGGGACCTTTACCACAGTTGCATTTTATGCGGGTTGAAAGTTAATTTTTGGGGATTTGTAAAAAAAATAAATAAAATGGTTGCCCACCATTTTATTTATTTGGGTGGTTATATCCTCAAAGAGGAAGTTAGGTGTGGGGCCCACACCCCACATAACCTCCCATGGGAGGATATTTGTGAGTTGGGACCCACGCGAGGCCTAACCCTTCACCTCCCTTAAACCCCCCTTTAACACTCCCTTTATTTATTTTGACAACACCTCCCATTAATTATGTGGAGCCTTTTCATCTCCCTTCCATTAAAGTTGCCAACTCAAATTCCATAATTCATTCAATAGTCTTTTTGAATTAATTTGAATTTGATAGCAATGTTATATCATGGGAGAATAAAATAATAGCTTAGGCTATTATTTAGTTTTGGCACTTGCGGTGTTGGGAGCACGTTGGAGATATTGAAAGGGAGAGTTCTTCCACGAAGAACGCGAAGAACGCTTCATGACTCGAAGAACCGGAATCATTTCTTTCTCCAACCTTATTTTTCCTCTGCGTTAAGAGAGGAGACACCGCTGCGAGAAAGCGTCGGTTACGTCAACAACTCTTCCTCCAATGTTGACGGGATGACACCGTTCTTCCACAACGCACGACTACCGTGACGTCCATCTTCCGGGACTCGACGACGTGCGACGTCAATTTCGAGGTAGGGGGTATTTGTTTATTTAAGTTTACGTGATTCTTTCCCTTGAGCATGGAAGAATATTCTGTTGGGTGTTTATTCAAACTACTAATAAGGTGGGTACGGACTACGAACAAGTCCGGACCCACCGCCAACTAGTTCTTGATGTGTGGCGGTATGGGGTCGGGTGCGTGGTAACAGAAGGTGGCACGGCGAGTGGACGGGGGGCCAAGCGATGCGGCTGGTTTGAGGCGCGCCAGTGTGGGTAGCCGGGGGTGGTGCTGCGGCACGGCGGGCAGGTGAAGGCGGTGGTGGTTCTGGCCGTGCGGATGAAGGCTGGAGTTGGCGCTCTAAATTGGAGAACAGAATCGTGAAGGGAGGAGTTAATTGGAGAGAGAAATGATAAGGAGATAGAAATAATAATAATAAAATGAGATAGAGATAATAATAAAAATTATAAAAGCAAGGGTGGCGCCTATTAGTGAGGCGCATGGGGATTGTGGGTGCGTGGATATTGGATGGGATAATTTAAGGAATTAAATTAAATTAAAAAAAAATAATATAATAATGTTATTATTATTTTCGTTGGGAAAACTGTATTTTGACAGTATCTTCCTCGTGAGACCTCGGTTTCACGAACCGTCAGCGGTAGTGTGACCCTGACCCCAAGACAGAATTTATGAGTCCAATATTGGATATCTTTTTCACGTTTTTGGATCGGGTACCTGAAGTGCTCGGAAAATAATAGATTTAATATTATTATTAAATCTTCAACCCATCATAACTCATGCGTGCGACGTCCGATTGGCTTGCCATCAGTGGTGATGTAATCCTGACATCAATACGGTCGATTCAAGTCTAATGTTGAATACTAAATTCTGGTTCATGGCTCGGGCCCATGAAACATCGAATAATAATATTATTATTATTACGGGATCTTGTATCATACAAATCTCTCTCATAAGATGTCGTAATGTCGAATCATCAGTGAGGTTGCGACCCTGGAATTAAGACGGATGTTTCAAGAACAATCTTGGATATTTAAGTCGAGGTTGAGGCGTGGGCCCCATGAGGCCAGGTTCGCGCGTGTTGCGGTGAAATGCAACTTTTTCACTGGATATCCGTTTTGGACCAATGGGTAGTACATCTCGTGTGTTTTCCCGTATGGATCGCAATGGTGTGACCGGTTTGATTAACCAGTGTCATTTGAAGTACGACCGGGTTGGTTCGAACCCGAAACCAACTGGGCCCTTGGAGTGGAAACGCTTATATCTTGAGCTCCGGACGTCCGATTGACGTGTCTTCGACTTTGTTGGATTCCTCTTGATGAGACGGAACTTTTGGAATACTTCGCCTGAGTTTTGGTTGTATTTGGATAGTGTCCGGGTTGGATTGTACTCGAAATCCAACCGGGCCCCTGGAACGGAAAAGCTGATAACTTTCAGACTGGACGTCCGTTTGACGAACCGTCAGCGGCGTTGGTGATCACATTGAGAAATGGTCCCTATGAGTATACCCTATGAGAGTTTGGGGTACAGTTGAGATACGGCCGGGTTGGTTCGCACACAAAACCAATTGGGCCCCTGGGACAAAAAGGCTAATAACTCACAGATCGGGTGTCCGGTTGATGCGCCGTCTGTTGCGTTGAGACCCCTGTGACGAGGCGGTCCTTTGAGATAAATTTTCGTGGGAATTTGAGATAATTGGAGTATTAACCTGTAGCTTGTGGAGCGGACCCTCCTGGAGACGAGCGTACGGAGTACGGAGACCGTGTAGCCGGCTGAGACCTGACGACTGCTTGACCGACTCAACTTGGAGTGAGTCGACTAGCCCAGTGGATGGAGCACTACTTTGTTTGGGTGCATACCCATGGCGGACAGAGCACTACTGTGTGACAGTGCAGACCCATGGTACTCATCCGGAGAGTACCTCTGCAGGCTATTATGGGGTGTGCACTACTGTGTTTGGGTGGCATACCCCGGCGGGAAGCACTACTGTGTTTGGGTGGCTGACCCACGGTACTCAACAAGAGGAGTACCTCAGCAGTCTTAGGTTAGTGAGCAGTACCTCGGAGTCATGACAGGACCACTGTACACTCTAGAGACGGGGCTCTTCAGCAGTTACAGTTTCGATAATGAAAATCCTGGTTTGAGCTGAGTCTATGATCTTTTGTTTACCTCATGATTGAGATGGGTCACTTGATAACTTAGGTATATGTATGGGAATATACCTGGGTAGTGGTTATCCGTTTATTTCATAATCTTTGTGTTTCCTCATGATTGAGATGGGTTACATGATAACTTAGGTATATGTATGGGTATATACCTAAGTAGGGGTTATTTGTTGAGATATTTCTTTGTGGTTATCCTTGTTGGATTTAGTGAGACCTTGAGGGTCTCAGGGTCCCTACTGAGTATTGTTATACTCACCCCTGCACGGGCTATGACCGCACCTCATTGTGTTGGTTGCAGACGACGGGCAGCGCTGACAGAGGTCGAGTGTTGAGGATTGGACAGTACCTGGAGGTGGATCTCACGACGAGTCAGTATCCAGAGGTTGACTTCACGACGAGACGACACTCGGAGGAGGTTGACGAGTGAGAGCGTTGTGGAGGCTATCTGTACCTACCCTTCAGGTATGATCTGTGGTGGATGATCCATGAGTTGTGCTATCTGTACCTACCCTTCAGGTAGGATCCGAGGTGGAAGACCCAGGATCTATTTCTATTCTTCCAGTTGTTTGTCTTTTCTGTTGTACTTCCATTCAGTTGTAGCTGTACTTTTCAGTTGGGTTTGTATTCTGGCCCTTTTCCTTTTCATCACTTCTTTTGTACTTAGTGTTTACTTCCGCTTGTACTCTGTGGTTCTTTGTTTACTTTTATAAAGGCAATGACCTCCCAGTTGTTGGGATTTATGCCTTTGGTGCTAGTCGCCAGCCCCTGGCCTATGGAAGGCGGGTTTGGGGTAGTCACGGCACGAGCCCCGAGGATGGGTCGTGACAAGTTGTTACTCTACCCATCCCAAAATGCTTAGGTCCATCTCGATCATCCTATATATCCAATTCTCCCTTATGTATATATTTTCTTCCCTCAGGTGTTGTGAAATACACTCGATGGAGATAAAAAACCATTGGGGAATTCATGCACGGTACTGGTTTCCATGCAACGATGTGAAGGTGGAAGCTCATCTCGATGATTTTGATGCTGGGGAGGGGACCGTCTTGGAAGTTTTGAACCAGATTGTTTTTGGTTATGGGACTTTGTACTGTGGGTCTTGATTGTCTTTATATTTTTTAAGTCGTTTGGGTTCACCCTTACCCCTTAAAAGGGGGGGTTTCTTAATAGAAATTTAATTTTTAGTCATACTGATAATGACATCAAATTCGGTCATCTTTAGGACGAAGAAATTCCAGAATAAATGGTACTTTTCTATATCAAGGGGAAACTCCTAGAACTGGCATATTCCATATATTCTAACCCCCAAAGGAGTATCAAGAGACATAATTCCACAAAAGTAATCGATGTAAAGACCCAAAATATCAATAGTCATAGTAGATATGAAATAGTGTGAAGCACTAGTATCAAAAAGGGAGGAAACTAAAGTAGAGGCTACAAGGATAATACCTCTAATTGTAGAGGTCCCTAAACTCTTCTCCATTAGCATTGGCTGCTCTGCATACATATGACCTGAACCTTAGCCTTGAGTTGTTGCTTGACTAGCCTGATCAAGTCCACTCTACTAACACTGGTGTTTTGGAACTTGATTTCCTCAGCCATGACCTCCAATGCATCAGCCTGATTATTTGGTGGAAAATGAACTCCCATCCTAATGTGGATCCATAGATCCCATGCCCGATGGAGGCACAAGCACAGATCCTCTTCCACTAGATGCTAAAGGAAAAGAAATCCAAAAACACTAAAGGTGACCCATCTTGACACAAGCTTGGCACTCCATTAGGTTTCTCATGCACTGAGGTTTATTATAGTTGATCCTCTCACACTGATTAAATATAATAGTGATGTCATTACATTTCATTTGACTGGATTTTTTCCCATGTGCACCCTCAAAATGGTGCTTCTTATTGCCTGAAGAACCATTACCTTACCTCAGAACTGGACTAACCAAGCTCACAGGATCAAATTTTCTGGTATTTAATTTTTTAATTAGGGCCTGATTCACAATCTCTGTAACGGTCAACAAAAAAAAGATGTTCACCTTAGAGAAGATAACATATCCAAGTCCTTCCTCAAAGAACCTCATAGTCATATGTGCATCACCGTCCAGAGATGGAGCAAAAAGCTGGAGCTCAGTGAAGCAAGTAGAATACTCTAATAGTGTTATAGAGCCCTACTGACAATGTAAGAATTCTCTAGAGTGATCTTATCTTAAATTCTTCAGAAAGAATTGATCATAGAAAGCAGTCTAGAAGTCTTCCCAAACCATGTCTTGGGGTCGGTTTTCCTAAGAAATGTCATCCCACATACACTTGGTAGAGTCACAAAGCATAAATAAAATTAGTTTGACCCTCCAATATGGAAGCATCTCAAGACAGTAGAATATGGATTTCATAGCTTTTATATATTACTCTGTAGCATTGGGACCGCTATCCCTTGAGA
This sequence comes from Viscum album, assembly GCA_963277665.1. Taxonomy (NCBI): domain Eukaryota; kingdom Viridiplantae; phylum Streptophyta; class Magnoliopsida; order Santalales; family Viscaceae; genus Viscum; species Viscum album. The sequence goes on along the minus strand of OY728157.1, from coordinate 1,400,753,550 downwards.
AATTGGGAGGATGCTATCGTAGAAAGTCTTGTGTAAGCTCTTCCATAGTCATGGAAATCCTGTGAAAACTCTAAACTGAATGTATGAACCTAATAAGATTATATGTGAACTGGGTGTTGGTTCCCAATGGAATATTAGGATGAGTTACCACAGGAGTCACTATAGGAGTCACTACATATGGAACTACAGGAGGTTCTATAGGTGGTTCTCGATCACTAAGACACATAAACACTTTATATTTAAAAAAACAAGTACTATATGATATCACAACTAAACACAATAGAACTCACATGAAAACATGAAGATGCATGCTGAAATTACATATAGAATGAAAATTTGCATGTCATTTTAATAACTATGGTGCCTAATATGATGCATGTAAATGCAATTCCCTTATGTCATCGGTCTAAAATAGTCAAAATTATCATATCAATAACACCAATAATAGTAACATCATTAAACAAGTGTGTCACCCAACAGTGAATTCGTATCAATAATAAATAGAATAATAAATAATTGAAATACCCAACCTAGGAAATTTGGGTTTACCCTATACATGGGTCAGCTACGTCCTATCATAGGATAAGTTCTAAATTCTCATGTCCTAGTCTTCTTTCTAACTGAAACAGTAAAACAAAAGGAAAAGTACCACCTATGATACCACTTTGTAGCATCCTACCCTGAGTTCCACTGAACGGAGCCCCGAGATAGTGGGCCACAAGACCTCAAGAACATATCCCCAAATTCTATAGGCTACTAAATAGCAGCGAGGTCCTTGGGTAAGTCCATGGGGAGACTATTACCTCATAGTATAGGTATAACATAGTGAAAAACAATATATGTAACAAATAGCGGAATCATAGATAAAAAGTAGACATGAGTATAAGTAGTTAGATGGCCCAATAGAATAAATAATAATTGTGGAAGCTGAATAGTCATAACAAATACCATGAAGATGTCAATGTATTATGCCAAAAGTAAATGAATCAAAGTGCAGGGGTACGGGGTACAAGCATAGACTTCATGCTAACAAAAACTTACAAAAAGACCAAAAACTATGACATGACATCTCAATAATAGGCTCGGTTTTCTACCCCCCCCCAAGCTCCATAAAAAAATCAAAAAAATCAAGCACCAGGAGTGGCATGCTTCCTTGTATCCATACTTACAAACATAAAGCCTACTCGGGTACCAAATGGAATCCAAGTAGGGTGTGAGATATAATATCAGTAGGCTAGCACCCACGATGTCTAAACCTTTCTATTTCATTTTTTAGGCAAATAGCAGTGTGCCATATATAAAAAATTCATTCAATTTAAATAAATAAAATAAATGAATGTAACTTGGTTTGGGTTCCAAAGCGGACACTCGTCCCATACCACCTACTTCGACCTGAGCTGGAAGTCTAAATTATATACCTAGTAAATAAGAATATATATATATAGCAATGTCTAAGTAACATGACATACCAAAGTAAATGGCATACCCCACAAGCCTGTGCTTTGGCTTGGGGTTTAATCCATATTTCAACATTAGGAACACTAAAGGCGTAAGAGAGGTATCACAAAGAATAAGGAAACTCTATACAGTATCAATAAAAACATCCCAAGAATTTATTAAAATTGAAAAAAAATAGAGATGGAGTCTGAGACCATCCCAAAGGTATCACTACAGTACATCCATTCAATTATATCCATTTCCATGAGCCCATCCAATGCGATCATTTTAAAAATACAAGTATTTCTTATGGTATGGTAACTAGGAGTATGTACCGTGTATCACACGTAAGGGACCAAGTACCAGCTGAGGCTCGGTGTATCCATTTTTCCAATGGGTTCATCCTCAGTTTCCCCTTAGGGAATCGGTATCACCCAATAGTATAGTAAAAACCTAGGGAGATCCCTTGCCTAGAAAACCTAAAACATCACTTTCCTAGTGCGTTGTGTGGTAACCTATTGAGAATGGAGAGTCCAAATGCATGTTATTAATATGGGACCCATGTTCTCTCCCCGATTTGATTTCATTTAAAACAACAAGAGATGCATATATATCATAGAGAAAGCATTCATGATTGCAGCCCCTTTAATTAACCATTCAATGTCAGGATTACTAATTATTCAAGTTCAACTGTCATAGTTAATTATAATAACACAATATTAAACAAAACTGACACTTTATCAGTGTAAACAAAGGAAAGGAAATTTAATAATAAAAAAGCATAACCAGACTTATAACAAAAATTATTTAGGAAAAAAATGAAAAGAAAAACCAAATTCATGGTTTATGATTCATACTAAATAATTTATTCTATTTGAAAAATTCAACCCAATTTATCACACATGCACACCTAATTGATAAATAAAGGATTCAAGGACAAAGTTAAATATAAAAATATTTTCGGCACACCCAAAGGGGTGTCCAACGACATAGAAACAACCTAGGAAGGGGTTCTCCTTAAACAAGGGTCACAAGAATCATGGAAAAATAGTTTAATTAAATTAATATGCATTATTTTGGATTTTTCAGTAGGCACCGATGAGCAGCACAATGATGTGAATTGAAAAAAGAAACAAAATGATGAGAAATAACATAAGAACCCTACCGCATATTCATAGTATACCCCACATCCCGTGATGACCTTGGATTTGACCTAAAACGGAAGAAATTGGAGGATTTAATAAAAACCCAAATTTCAGGTGAAAAACCTTCCACTAAGGATTGCATGATTAAGAGAGGATGAAACCAAAAACTAATTGGTGTGAATGATAATCCTTACCAAGAGCTTTACTGCACTTCTGATGGTGATTAAATCAAAGGATAATTGGAGGTGCAGCGGGCTTCCAAAGCAATGATGGGGGGTGGCGCACCACCTGGAGAGGAGGGGGCACAATACAAAGGGAGAGGAGAGGGAAAGAAGAGAGAAAAAATTAAAATAAATAAAGGATAGTGAAAAAAAAATAAAGAAATAAGGAAAAATAAAATTAAATAAAAATAAAATAAAAGGGAAGGAGAAAATAAATAAAAATAACAATAATAATGGGTTAAGACCATTTTTTATTATTTTCACTTTTCTTATAACATTTTTTTATTTTATTATTTATTTTCATTCATTTTTAATTTATTTTGATTTATTTAAATTTATTTTATTTATTTTAATCCTTTTAATTACTTTTTAACCCAAACATTGCTCTAGGGAACAGTGTATTATTTCACATAAATCCCGTGAAACCCTTAAAAAATTTATTTTCTGCTCAAGGACTGTGATAGACCATGTGGGTGTGTGTTGTGGGTTGCTTTAAATGGTCCATACCATGGTTAATTTCTAAACATTACATCTTTTATTGAGCTGAAATGTCTTTTGACTACTGTGTTAGTGTTGACTCTTCCAGAGGCCAAGCATGGCTATGTGGTCTTTTGTGATGCATTGAGTTTAGGTTTGGGTAGTGTTCTTATGAAAGGTATTCATGTTGTTTCTTATGGATATCATTATCTTAGTCCACACGAGAATAATTATCCTACCCAAGACCTTGAACTTGCAGCTGTGATGCACATGCTTAAGAGTTATTGGTGCTACCTTTTTGGAGAAAGGTTTACTGTGTATTCAGACCACAAAATCTTGAGTTATATCTTCTCACAAAAATATTTGAATCTTCATCAGAGGAATTGGGTGGAGTACCTGCAATATTTTGACTTTCAAATCACCAATACCTCAGGGAAAGAGAATGTCACTGTAGATTCATTAAACAGAAATCTTCTAACCCAGGCAGTGAAATAATCTTCAGAACAGTAGAATTTGATGGTTCTATTTACACAATTTCATATTGGAGTTTAGGAGAAAGGGGATAAAGTTTATTTAGCTAGCGTCTAGTTTACACCCACTCTTCTCAAGATTATTCTTCAGGACCAAGAGATTAATGATGATTTTTTTAGCATTAGTGACTCTTTATATTGGAGAGACAGTTATCTTATGGTCGTTCTCCAAAGAGGGTGTTATATGTTATCACAATAATTTTTTTGGGCCGTTAGCGACAAGAAAGGTTGTGATGGGGGATTGTCATAATTCCCAATGGGTTGTCCACCTAGGAACCACTAAGATGGTCTATGACATGAGGTGGTAGTTCTGGTGGCCAAGTATGAGATGAGGAATTTATCAGTCTGTTTCCCATTGTTATACATGCCAACAAGTGAATGATGAGCACCAGAAACCTTCAGGTTTGCTTCAACCACTTCCAATCCCTACTCATAAGTGGGATGAAATCTCTGTAGACTTTATGGTTGGGTTACCTCATACCCATAGAAAGAAAAAATCAATATGGGTTGTGATTTATAGGCTGACTAAGTCATCTCACTTCATACCCATTCGCGATGCATCCAAAGTTGAGAAGTTGTGAAATCTCTAAGTTAAAGTGATTGTTCTTTTTCATAAAGTTCCATATGTTATAGTCTCTGATAGGGATCCTAAGTTTACTTCTTGATTTTGGAGAGGCCTTCAGAAGGCACTGGGATTTTAGGTCCATTTTATCATGTCCTACCATCCACAGTCGGATGTATAGACAAATAGATCTATATAGATTCTTGAGGATTTGATTTATTCTTGTGTTATAAACTTCAGTGGGTCTTTGGATGATCACTTGGGGCTAGTTGAGTTTTTTTTGTGCCCAAATTTACCATACAGGTATGCGGTCGTTGTAGTACATGTAGGGGTCAAATCCATAGGGACCGAAGAAGAAACCGAGAGACACTTTGATTTTGGAAGGATTTGGATATGGATTGGCCAACTATTTGGATTGATTTGATTTTAATAACTACTGATTTAATCTAAAGAAAATAAATTAAAACATACAATTACTTAGTCTAAAACAATTAATGGAGATGGGTTGATCCTAAGTTGTTACTAGGGTTAGATTGGATGTATTTATTTTCTTATAATGTTTGTTTCACTAATTCAAGACGTATCCACAAAATGATATAATTACTCAACATCATTCACCAATTTAATCCCTACACAATTCCAAGGATAATCAAAAATGCACTTATAGGATCAATTTAATGATCACTCCAAGGAATTGGATTGTACTAGCACTCGAAATGTGTCATTGTTAAAGTTGGCGAAGATGAAGAAGAAATTAATCATCAAATGGAAATATTAAATTAATGAAATGATTACAGAATTTTAAATCATAAAATAACATCCAATAATCCCCATGAAACTCCCTAGGACAAACCCATAAGGGGTTAGCCCTCCATTTATACTATTAAATAAATGGAAGCGGGAAGTCGACTTAAAGAAGCGGAATTGGAGAAGAAAAATAAAACAATGAAACGATCACTCAACCGTTGTGTGAATAAATTCACAAGTGATGGTGTGAATAAATTCACACCTTAAAGAAACGGTATCAAAGTGATAAGAAGAAGAAAAGAAAAAGATGAAATGAAGAACTTTTATTAAGAACTAATGTGATTCAAATAACTTACATGAGAATGAAGAACGATTACAACATCAAATGGACAGAAAAACATTACAATGAAACAAAGCATCCAAGATCCTCAAATCCTCCACCACTACTGCCTTAAATAGGAAAAAATGAAGCCTTTTTCGATCCCCCAACATCCCATGTGACTTTTATTAATTGTGTTGGGGAAAGGTGGGTGGAACATTAATGTTGAGAGACTTTTCCACTTCTTGCCCCGAAGTTGCATCCAGATTGAATCCACCGTAAAGACTCGCCTAAAGGACCTTCTATAAGGCCTAATTAGAGTGGGCCCTAGAAGACTTAAATGAAGCTCCGGATGTCCCCTAACATCCGGTAAAATTTAAGCCCCAAATAATAAAACTTTCGCGAGATATGATATAAATAGTGGGCTGTTTTTCTGGGCCGCAGAATCTGGCCCATAATTTAATCTTCAACTTGGGATGCATTAATAACCATCCTTTAGGACGAATTAGCACTAGATCTATAATAAGTATTTGTTAACCTATATGTCTTCTAGTCTCCTATAAATTTTTGGCTTCATTGGGCCTTTATTGTGGGCCCCACAGTCCGATCAGTGGGATGATATCCAATCTGCCTTCTCCAGAATTGTTTCCTTTCTTCGCCAAAAATCCTCATCATCCTTTATGAATACTCCATTGATCCCTGAATGAAAAATGTTAATATTTAAGTTTATATAAATTTCCAAAAATATCAAATTAAAATATGTATAATTACATTGTTTTAAATCAGATGAAACATTGGGCCTAAATTGGTGCATATTAGGCATGAAGTGCACAAATGATGAGAATTGATGTTCAAAATTAAAATACACTAACTCAGGCCCATCAGATCAAAAATTAACATTTAATACCCTTAAAATTTAATCAAAATATGTGTTTTTATTGGCTAATCAAGTTTTCTTATAACAACAGTTACCAGTTCGAGATCAGAATAGAACCTTTTGAGGCCTTGTATGGCTGGAGTTGTAAATATATATTGTGTTGGTCATAGATTGATGAAATTTCCTTGGTTGGACCAAGTTTGGTGTAAGAAACAATAGTAAATATTCTATTAATTTATCAGAGAATGTTGAAAGAACAAATCTAATATAAGTCTTATGCTGATCATTGTCGTAGACCTTTTTATTTTTCAGTTTGTTACCATGTGTTCTTGAAAGTTTTACCTTATTTGATTCATCGACGACTTCAGATGCAAGGGAAGATTGCTCCTAATTTTGTGGGACCTTTCAAGGTTTTTGAACATGTGTGGAAAGTTACATATCATTTGGAACTCCCATCATAGCGGACGTAGATACATAATGTATTCCATGTATCACAACTAAGAAATTATCTCTCTGATCCATATCATGTTTTGAGCTGGAGTGATATTGATATTGAACTTGATTTATCTTTGACTAAGCAGTCATCCAGGATAGTTGATTCTGAGACCAAGGTACTTTGTGGGAGGATGATACCTTTGGTTCATGTGTTATGGCAGCATGGTTCTGATATTCATGAGATGTAGGAATTCAAGGCACTAATGATAGAGCAACGACATCATATTTTTAGCATGGAAGCTTCTTTATAGGCTTTCTAGGGACATAAAGTTTTTATGGTGGGGAGGTTGTAACATCCCATTACCAATCTAACAGGTATGATTTTAACATTGTCATGGTATTTCCTTTTTGTTGACTGGGTAGGGTTGAGAATGAGTTGGGAGGATACCTATAATGGTGAAGTTAGAGATTTTTTGGATTCTCAACTTTAATAAACCTTTTCTATAGGCTGATGGAGGGTTACACATCCTTTAACAAGGTTACACATAATGTACTGTTTTCAGGATGCAAGTCGTGAAAGTATTCACACTATGAAATATGTACTTTTTAAAGTTCCTTTACACATCGTGAATGATTTACATATCATTTTTTAATTTGGAGCATCCAAAATTAAGTCAAGGTGATGTGTTTTTCGGCGGTTATGAGAATTAAATGTTTCAAGTTGTGTAATGGGATTACACGTCATGTAATACCTCAACTACAATTTTTAAATAGGAAATTTAGTTGGTTTATTCCTTTTATCTCCTCTCTAATTTCCTCTACCTCAACCAAAAGCCTTCCCCATGTGATCTTAAAGCTCTCAAAACCTTCTGGATCCATTAGTTTATTGTTTGATTATCATTGCATTGGCGGTGTTATTCTCAAGTAAGCTTTCTCTCTCATTCTTCATATTTCTCTTTTTATCCTCCTTTGGGATTTAAATATATCATCCTAAAATTTATGGATCTATGTCTTGTTGTGTTATATATTACCTCTAGGTTGTGCTTCGAGTTTTTCTACACCTTTTTTCTCATTGATGGGTGTCGTTGCGAGTGTTGTTTTTCGGGAAAAAGGTAGGTGGTTCTGTCTTGATTAGCCAAATTTGTTAACCTTGAATTTCTTGATTTATTTCAATTTTTGATTTAAATTAAATTTCTCAAACTTTATTTCAATTGATTTGATAAAACCCAATTCCATTGAATTGGGAGATTTGAAATGATTTTGGCATGGAAATTGGGAAAACCCCCAATTCCATTGAATTGGGGTGTGTTTATGGAAATCGGTTGATTTAAATTATTGAATTTAAATTGTGGATTTTATGAAAATGATTTTAATTAAATTGTTGAATTTAATTGTGAAAATTAATTGTTAAATTTATGGAATTGGTTTTGAAAGGATTTTAAACTTGTGAAAATGGATTAAGAAGTTTTGATAGAAAATGAGTGGTTTTATCTTGTGAAAGAGGCATGTTTTTTTATTAAAATTCATTTTGGTTTTAAATGGAAAATTGGAATTTCTAAATGGAAGGATGGGATTTAATTTTATTTTAAGTGGTCTTAAAATAAATTTCCCATAATTTATTACATAAGATTGCATGCAAGCCTTAAGTAGTTGATGAGTTATTTGGACACACTCTAGGCTATTACAACATTCTAAAACATACATGCAGCGGGTCGCATCTCCGATGGGAGGGTGATGAGTCACCTCTGGATAGTGTTAGGGGGAAGTGTATATACACATATTATTGAGATCACTTAGATAGTGTGGAGTCCTATAGATATAAATACTATCATACCTATTTTGAAGATGAGCTCTTGCTCACTTGTTATTTATATTTAAGATATAAATGTATTCTAATGTTGGGAAACTGATTTAGGTGCCTTATGAATTTATATAAACTATTTTATATAAATTTTTTATTTTACCCATCATTTTAAAGCCTTTTCTTAAAGTACTTTCCATCATTTTAACTATATATCATGATTTGTTAAAATATGCTTTAAAATGCCAAACCTATTTACTTATAAAAATGAAAGAATTATTTTCGTTAATCTTTATTTGGAATCTGTTATGGAATATATGGTGAGACCCTACAGGGTTTTTTACCTCACACCCTACTTGTGCCTTTGGGTGTTTATAGATTATCTCCTTCCAGGTTGAGTAAGGAGAAAGGGTCACTTGGAGGTGGATCCAGCTGTTGAACTTTGGACTTTGTGAGTTATGTCCTCAGGGACTTGGAGTGTTTTTCTCTATTTTGGTACTTGGGTTGTAGTAATTTGGGATTTAATTCCTTGTTGAATTCTCGTACATTAATCCCAGTGGAGTTTCTTTTTTTATGCATACTATCTTGTTTATTTCGCTTCCACTATGTTTTGTGGAAAATTCATTCCCACTTTCATGTTGCATGATGTCAGGTGCTAGTCGCTGACCCATGGGGATCAGGAACGCCCTTTGGGCTATGTCAAGATTGGCTCAGTTATCAGGTTACTAGGGTACCCGAGATGGTTTGTGATAGAGATCCTAGGATGAGACTATACAGAAGTTGTACAGAGAGAAGGAAGAGAATCAATAACAGAATGAGAAGATGTTTGAGTACATGTGATGAATCATATGTGGTTTAATGATGGAACTCTGATATACATGGATTTTACTAACATTTTTTTATAATTTTTTAATTTATTTTTAATTAATTTTCTAACTACTTCTTGTGTTTTTTGTTTCTTTTTGTAGTTTTTAATTTTTTTTTATTTTAATAGTTTTTAGTTAATATTATATTAATAATAGTTATTTAATTTTATTTTTTACTTTTTTTTAAATTTTTACTTTATTAAAGTTTCATATTTTATTTTTTTAGTTTAATTAATATTAGTTATTATTATTATTAGTTTATTAATTAATTATATTAATTTAACTTGTAAATATAATATATATATATATATATATAATTCTAATTATTATTATTACTATTTTTATTATCAATAGTTTATTATTATTATTATTATTTAACTTTTTAGATAATTAGATTTTTAATTTTTGAATTTTAAATTTGATTTTTAAATTTTGAATTTTTATTCTCATTTTATTTTTTTCCTCTCCCCACCTACCTACCTTGACCCATTTCCCGTGCCTCCTCCCTATCTTATGACTGCATTACCCTCCCCTTTTCCCTCACCCTGCCACCTTCTATCTCCACTCACCCACCACCCCCTATTTCCCCAACCCCCCCAGCCTTCTCTCTCAAAAATCCCCCCTGCCGCCGCCCCCCATTATCCTACTGCTCATCCCCCCACTTCCCTCCTATTTCCCCTATAACCCTCCCCACCCCCTACCTCTACCCACTCCCCTCCCCCTCCCCTCTCACTCCCCAGCACCCCACTCACCCTCCCCACCCCTGCCACTACCCGCTCCCCCCCTCCCCACTCATGCCTGAGCGCCCCACTCACCATCCCGTCTCCCCTTGTCCAGCTGACCCCGCCTCCCACTCACGTGCTCACCTCATCCCCTCACTCTCCCTTCTCTCTCACATGTCGCCCCTCCTACCTTCCCCTACCTCGTCGCCCCTCCCTCTCCCCCTACCTTCCTATACCCATCCGCCCCGCATCACACTAGTTTTTCGTAGGTGACCTCTTCTCTGCTACAGGAAACACGCAAAACCACGAATCTGCTTCACCGTATACAGTAGATGCTTCTCCTCTGTTTGGACAGCTTGCGTAATGGTAGTTCGGGAGTGACAAAATTGATGTACGTGTGCGAAGGGATCATTTTCATTCGGAGATCGATAGGCTGTGTGTTTCTTCGCACAACAAGAGTGAAAACTAAGCTGATTATTTCTTTCAGTAATGTGGTTTTATTTTACATGACTTGTCATCTCATTACCACATTGATTTTTATAGTCATGATGTCAGGGTAACTTTCTTTGTGTCAGGATATTGGTCGAGAAATTAAAGTTATTGCGCATGCCATGTGATGTTTTCATTTTGTGATTAATTGTTATTTGAACTTATTTTAATTGAATTTATATCTATTTAAATTATTTTTTCATTGAATTAATTTTTGAAATTGAAATTGGCCATTTTAATAAAAATTCGATTTGTTATTCTGAGAAGGTAAACTGTGTTGACCGATTATAATAAAAATTGGTGGCATAGCTTTGTGAGAAATGGGCTATGTCATTTCTCCAATTATTTCGAAACTTGAATGAGTCTCCTAATTTATTTATAACACCAGATAACAGGACCTTAAATAAATTATGAGATATAAAATGAGCATCTAAAAAATTATTACAGTTTCGGAAATAGCGATAATTAGGCAGAATAAATATGTAGTCACATAAAAGAATATATTTTGTAAGGCTGCATAGTATTTTAATTACAACGTTAGAATCCTCGACACATTTTTTTGATTCATAGTTCATTATTGTAATAACCAAAGTTTTTAGAATGGGTCAAAATCCCAACCTTGTTTGAATTTTTGACTTGTTTATGAGAAAACTGGGAAATTATGGAAATTTCCAAATTGCACGCCGTGTACTCTAAAGTACACACTGTGTATGGGTTAGGTGTTTAGTGGCCACGGTCTCACCAAGTACATACCGTGTGATGACCGTGTAATAATTTCCTACTACACAGCATGTAGTTTTGATTGAAATGTCATGTATTGTCCTTTCTGCGAACTGGATGAGTTCTGGCCGTGTGTCGAACCGTGTGGCGCATCCAAGCAGTGTGGCTACCTCCACTTAAGTCAAAGTATGGACAGGTCCACTACACGGCCTATAGTCCTTTATACACGCCATGTAGTTTTATTTTTATTCTCTTAAATGAAAGAGTGTCGCGTCTTATTCCATAAAATACCTTCTTCTTCCCTGTTCTCGGACCTTAACGCACTGGGAGGCCGAAACTATTTATTCTCCTAGATTCTTAATCCAAAGTACATTCTTCAATTCGTCAGTGGCTGTGGGATTGCATCAGGAAGGCTAAACCCACACACCCTTTTTTGTTCCAGTTTCTTTTCCACACACACCATAAATTCCATATGAGCAGAGTTGCCACGATTTGATGAAAATGTAGATCTATGAAGATTATCTTCGAATTAGAGCTCAATATAGAACGTGCCTACACCTATGAGTCTCAGGTAGTTAGTGCATACCTTCTTTCATATTTTTTTAGACCATTGGGAGGTATTTCTTAAAGTGCGTATTTGGGTATTTTGAGAAAGACCCTGTTTTATCTGCTGTTGCATATTAAATTGTTTATTAGACCTATGGGATACCTTTGGGTATGCCCTTTTTCTTGTTTTTTTTGAGTGGGGTCGAGTGAGGGGTTGTTGCTCATTTGGGGAATTTTGTCCGGGGTTTCCAAAATGGTATAAGGTAATTCTTGTTTGATTAAACTGCTGAGTTTAATTCGTTAAATTATGATATAAATTTTCAGAGGCTTCCAAGACCTTGGTGCTGGTATGGGACATCACATAGTTAGTGAAATTCAACTATTTATTTTGTTTTGATTGTTTAAATTATTTATTTTTATTATATAAATATGTGATTTGTGATATTGCATATGCTGGAACCTTCGGGTTGTGCAGGCTATGGCCTGGGTATTGTTTAGTGATGCTGATCATAGGTTGGGCTTGGATCGGGTTACATTGGGTGGTTCTAACCATGGGATTGGGTGTCATGGACGTCATCTTAAGGTAGTGTGACTGTCAGGTTGGGCATGGCCCGAGTTACTTGGATGGAAAGGACATCGGACTTGAGTGACATGGTCGTAGGGGCATGAGGTGTCAAAGATGTTGTGGCTTGGGAACTTATTTTGGTTATTACTAATCACTCTAAACTTTGGGTAGTGTGTACACATAGAGACTCCGTGATGAGGTGGTTTTGACCACTCATGTGTGTATAGGCCCCCATTAGTTACGGTTTAGGTATTATTTTTTGGGGGGTTCTTACCGTAAGAAGCCACGTGGAAGGTGAGGAGCATTCAGGGTATAGCGTTGATGTTATTGTGTTAGGGGAAGAGGTTTGCTGTGGTTTGAGGGAAAACGTCGTTGTCCCTCTGGCTACTAATTTTGAGGGCAGACATCGATGTCCCTATGGTTACTTTATTGAGGGTAGACATCACTGACTCTCTGGTTACTTATTTGAGGATAGCCATCAATGTTCCTCTGAGTTACTACTTCTTGGGAGTGCCTTCGGGGCGTTGGTACTTGAGACATGCGATTTCAGGGGGAACATGGTGTCGAGTTACATGACAGAGATTCTGGTGTTAGCTGAAGTAGGATACACTCCATGGTGGCTGCTGAGCACCAGTAGAGTTTGTGTTTATTGTGCATTGTATTGTTTACTATTTTACTTATAAATGAATTCCTACTTAAACACTTATATTAGGTATGTACCATTGGGTGGTATCCTACTGAGATTTGTCTCACACCCTGCATGTGCCCTTTAGAATACGTGTAGACTTTATGGATTTACGTGAAGGAAAGAGACCGGCTTTAGGAGATGGACTGTTTTAGCTGTCGCATGGAGATGGTAGGGACCTTGACATCATGGCTAGATGGAGTTTACTTTTTTTTCTTTCTTTCCTGTATTATCATGTTTACCTAGTTTCTTGTAGCTATTGTTGGTTATCCATTGGATCTATTTTATATATTGACTTGCTATGGATGCATGACTTGTCTATTCTAGTAGTTGTTACAAGTGGTCCTCATGTTGTTTTGTTTAATTTCCACTACACTTTCTTATGTATTGATTTTGTTGTTTATTTTTATTGATTGTTCTTTCACTATGCACGTCTGGTTCGAGTCTGGTGAGTCGTTTATTTCCGATGCATGTTATATATTATTACTCAGACCAGTACCATTATTATCCTCCAACAGGGTATACCCTCCCCACTATACCTATCATACCCTCGTTGTTAGTCAGCAGCCTTTGGCGTTCAGAGAGGTACGCTTAAGGTAGTAACACCCGACCTGTTTAGCACTGTTCAGGTGGTTGTTCAGGTCTGGGACATTACAAAGTGGTATCAAAGGAGTTCTTAATAGGGATTTAGTAGTAGTGTTTTGTTGTCTAGTAATGAGATTGATACTTCTATTTTTATTTATGTTGATTTTATTATTTGGGATATGGAGATTGGAGATAGGTTGTTACTGGAACTGGGTTTCTAGATTGTGCTTGGGTGCCTGCAGCCCCAGGTACGAGGGATGGACCTAGTTGTTATGGGTGGGAATTGTTATTTTCTTTTTGCTCAGATTACAGTTTATATTATTTCCACCTTAGTGGATCACTTGTTGTGTGATGTTATTGATTGTGATATGTAACCCTTGAACCGGTGTGGTAAGGGAGAATTAGACCTTGAGTCGGTATGGCAAGTCATGATTTTTTGGCTTTTGATAGGCACATTTTTAGGGTATTTCAATTTCATAACTGCATGTATGCCTTTTGAAGTGATAATTCCATGTGAATAATATCAATTTCCATGATATAGAATGATTTTGTGATGTGATAGGTTAAATTCCTGAAAAAATTTCTAGTTTATTGCAATATACTATGCCATACTATATATATTGTGAATTGCTTGGGGCGTGAGATTTGGGTCTGGATCTTGTATGAACAGTCAAGTACTATGGTTGAGGTGATTTTGGTCACCAGGATTGGGAGACTAGGTCGTCAGTTTGAGGCAACATTGGTTGTCAGGACAAGAATGACCCGAGATACTTTTGATACTTGGCTCTATTGAGGGTGGGTAAGGATGCCATGAGGTCGGGATGTCATGGGAATGGATTGCGGTGGGGGAGAGTAAGGGTAGTAGTTATGTGTTTCCTTTTACAACTTTCCTTATATGTGTTATATATATATATATATATATATATTTATATATGTGGTTTCTCTGACCATTTATTTTATTCAACGGGTTTCTTTTTGAGGACTCAGATGGAGCGTCAGGAGGGAGATGGTACAGTTCCACAGGAGCAGGATCAGGTTCTGGATCCGATGCAGGTAGAGCATGAGCTACAGGTAAAAGCTTAGGGACATGATTAGGTTTAGGATCCAGTGCAGGTAGGACAACAGCTAAGTTTGGCAGTGTTTGGGTTGTGGCTCGATGAGCAGCTCTGGTCTAGTTTGGTATGTGTCTTGCAGGGGATCGATATAGGTGCGTAAAGTACAGAGCCATATATGACATATCTTACATGGTAGTTCCAATCGCAGCACCCGCCACTTTTTTAGGGTGAGGGTGGTCCATAGGTGGCTGAGAACTAGATATAGAGCATGCATATGTTCTTTGAACAGCTCAAGACGCCTCCAGGATGGAGGGTCAAGCTGGCGACTTATATACTGAGAGGACTGGCGAAGCGTTGGTGGGATGTGTAGGTTCAGGATCACAAACATAAAGGACTAGAATGGAAGGACTTCGAGGACAGTTTCTTCAAGAACTTTTACCTATAGACACTGAGGGTAGAGAGAGCATGGGATTTCTTAAGCCTTCAGTAGGGAGACATGTCTTTTATGGACTATGCAGTTGCTTTCATTGAGCTCTCTCGTTTTGCACCTGGTATGGTAAGCGATGACTCGGCAAGGGTGAGATGCTTTGAGGATGGATTGCGACACACCATTTAGATCTAGGTAAATATCTTCAGGTTGGGTTCTTTATTAGAGTTTATGAATCAGGCACTCATAGCATATGTCAACCAGAGGGATAAGCTCCAGGTTGGCTAGAAAACAGCTTTAGGTGATGGTTCGAATAGCAAGAAGTAAGGACATGATGAGTTCCAGCAGGGCGGTCAGGCCAAGGACTCGGCTAGAACACCACGTAGAAGTTATTCATTAGTTTGATTTTAGTGTGGACAGTCAAGGCATGTTCAGACTCAGTGAAATATACCTCAAAATGAGTGCCAGTCATGTGGACCGGTCGGGCATCTTGAGAGGTTCTACAAGAATCCTTCTCAGATAACCGGTAGATAAGGACTAGGACATACAGTGGAATATGGATTTATTTTAGGAATAGTACCAGGAGAGGGTAGTTGAGGTTCAGCTGCACGCGGAGGATGTGACAGAGACAGCAGGACCCAGCTGAGGGGTCAGTGGTTGGCAACTGGTGCAACATCGTAGGGAGGACAGGCTTCAGGCAGTCGTGTGTCAGGTCAGGTGCATGTCGTGGAGCTGCCTGGGGCTGAGTAGGCTGGTGAGTTGACGAAAGTTAGAGGTACACCACAAGTTTTTCCATGATCTATTTTGACTTTACTTGTTTTGTCATGGCCTATTGGGGCATGTCCGCTTTAAGTGAAGGAGGTGCACAAGATTTATGTGGACTGACCAGATACTGGCCAATGGGATTGGTGCCATATCGTGTGTGTGATATATTTATATATATATATATATATATGTATGAGATGAGTAGCATCGGGGCATCGAGGATGCGGGTTAATTTAGGTGTCATGGGCATCGATGCATCTAGAATGTGGGTTACTTGAGGTGTTAGGCACCAGGTTCGTTTTGAGCATCCATGGGATGCAGGACCTCGTAGAGTCGGGCACTAATGCAGTGCAGGATACGTTTGGGGTGTTGGAAATGACACGAGAGCACAAATGAGGCACAGGGGTGATGATTCATCATGATAGGACCATGAGTCTGTAAACAGGTTAGTTAACCTTTTCTTGGTTTGAGTTTATAAGGTTGAGACCGAGTTAGGCAATTCCTAAGGTGGGGATCCCCTTGAGAAATTTAGCTAGAACCTTTGAGATCGAGGTAGTTCGGGTTACCTTGATCAGGGTGGTACGTTTGGATCCATCTCTAGATTTTGTTTGATAGATCAGGGGTGAGCTATGTTAAGGTGGGGAGATTTTAAGAACCCAAGTTTTCAGAATGGGTCAAAATCCCAACCCTGTTTAAATTTTTGACTTGTTTCTGAGAAAACTGGGAAATTATGGAAATTTCTGAACTAAACATCGTGTACTCTAAAGTACACTCCGTGTATGGTTTAGGCATGTACTGACCACAATATTTCCAATTACATGTCATGTGATGACCGTGTAAGAATTTCCTACTACACAGCACGTAGGTTTGATTGACACACTGTGTATTGTCTTTTTCGTGTACCGGCTGAGTTCTAGTCGTGTGTCGACCCATTTGGAGCATCCAATCCATGTGGCTACCTCCTCTTAAGTCATATTATGGACAAGGACACTACATGTCATGTAGTCCTTCATAAACATCATGTATTTTTATTTTTATTCACTTAAATGAAAGAGTATCGCGTCTTATTCTAGAAAATACCTTCTTTTTCCCCGTTCTCGGACCTTGACGATCTGGGAGGACGAAAATGTTTCTTATCCCAGATTCTTCATCTGAAGTTTGTTATTAAATACTTTTATGGTTTTGGTATTTTATTAGGAAGGCTAAACCTTTACACCCTTTTTTATTCCAGTTTCTTTGCCTCACACACTGAAAATTCCATCTAAGCAGAGTTGCTGGGATTTGATGGAAATGTAGATCTATGAAGATCAGCTTCTAATTAGAGCTCAATATCAGATGTTCATATGTATAATATTCTTAGGTATGTGTTTTATACCTTCTTTAGTGTTTTCTCAAACCTTTGGGTGGCACGGATTAAAGTGCGTATTTGGGTATTTTGAGCGAGACCCTGTTTTATCTGTTATTTCATATTAAATTGTTTATTAGACCTTGGAGATGAATTTGGGTATGCCCTATTTCTTGTTTTTCTTGATTAGGGTCAGGCGAGGGGTCGTTGCTCATTTGGGGAATTTTTTCTAGGGTTTCCAAAATGGAATAATTTGATTTTTTTTATTAAACTATTGAGTTTAATTCATTAAGTTATGATATGAATTGTTAGTGGCTTCCAAGACCTTGGTGCTGGTATGGGATAGCACATAGCTAGTAAAATTCAATTGTTTAGTTTGTTTTTCCTATTTAAAGTATTTCTTTTGATTATATAAATATTTGATTTGTGATATTGTGTATGCTGGAACCTTCAGGTTGTACTGGGCATGGTCTGGGTATTGTTTATTGATGTTGATCATAGGTTGGGCTTGGCCCGGGTTACATTGGGTGGTTCTGACCATGGGATTGGGTGTCATGGACGTCGGATTGAGGAAGTGTGACTGTCAAGTTGGGAATATCCTCAGTTACTTGGATGGGGAGTCTATCTGACTTGAGCGATATGGTCGTAGGGGCATGAGGTGTCAGTGATGTTGTGGCTTGGGAACTTATTTTGGTGATTACTGCTCACCTGAAACTTTGATTAATGTGCACACAGAGAGACTCTATAATGAGGTGGTTATGTCCACTAGTGTGGGTAGAGGACCCCATTAGTTGTGGTTTAGGTACTATTGGTTTGGGGGTGCTTACCTTAGGAAGCCACGTGGAAGGTGAGGAGCCTTTAGGGGATAGTGTTGATGCTATCAGGTTAGGGGTAGAGGCTCACCGCGGTTTGAGGGTAGACATCGATGTCCCTCCGGTTATTGATTTGAGGGCAGACATAGTTGTCCCTCTGGTTACTTTATTGAGGGAATACATCACTGACCCTCCGGTTACTTATTTGAAGATAGGCATTGATGTTCCTCCGAGTAACTACTTCTTGGGCGTATCTTCGGGACATCGGTACTTGAGATATGTGGTGTCAGGGGGCACATGGTGTTGGGTTACATGACAGAGATTCTGGCATTGGACAAAGAAGGTGACACTCTATAGTGGCTACAGAGCACCAGTGGTGTTTGTATTTATTGTGCATCGTACTATTTACTATTTTCCTTATAAATTCATGCCTGCGTAAACACTTATATTGGGTACACACCATTGGGTGATATCCTACTGAGATTTGTCTCACACCCTACATGGGACCTTCGGGATGCATATATACTTTATGGATTTACATGCAGGAAAGAGACCAGCTTCAGGAGCTGGATTTTTTTAGCTGTCACATGGAGATGGTAGGGACCTTGAGGTATTTCTTAGCTAGAGTTTACTTTGTTTTTATTTCTTCCTGTATTAGCATGATTACCTGGTTTCTTGTAGCTAATGTTGGTTATCCATTGGTGACCTTTTATATATTGACTTTATATGGATGCATGACTTGTCTGTTCTAGTGGTTGTTACAAGTGGTCAGCATGCTCTTTCTACTGCACTTGCTTATGTATTTCTTATGCGGTTTATTGCTATTGATTGTGCTTTCGCTATCCGGGTCTAGTTCGAGTCTACTGAGTCTTTTTTTTTCACTTCATGTTATATGTTATTACTCAGACCAATGCCATTATTATCCTATGAGAGGGTATAACATCCCCACTATACCTATTAGACCCTCGCTGCTAGTCGGTGGCCTTTGGCATTCGAAGAGGTGCACCTAAGGTAGTAACACCCAACCTGTTTAGCACTATTAAAGTGGCTATTCGGGTCTGGTACATTACAATCATCATTTTTAATTGTAGTTTACTTTATTTCTTTCACCTTCTCATCTTTTAGTTTAATTAAAATAATAAAAAAAACACAAAATAGAAATTTCCTCAACTTTTTTATGTCTGAACATTATCCAATGAGATATTTTTAGTGAACTAGATTTTGTGCTCTCTGTGGTGCAACCCTACTCGCCACGTTTACAGTATCTAGTTGGTTATAAAAATTTATAAATTGGATGTATTGTGACGCATGTACCAAACTCCCTACACCTCCTAAAAGTCCTTCAGTAGATGATCTCATTCCTCCAAAATGAATGATTATCATTTTTTTAGTAAGCTAATTATGTATTAAATTTTTTTTTAATTTATTTATAAAGTTTTTATATTTTTTTAATTTTCAATGTTTTTTAATTTTTTAATTTTTTATTTTTCATTTTTTTTGTAATTAATTAATATTTAATAAAAAAATACAACATTTTATTTTTTGTGACGGATATAGAATTTCCATCACTATTAATAAAGTCTCATAACTTATTTATGATGAAATATATTGTTGTCATTAATAATTCAAGGTTAAATATTTTTTGTGATGGATTTGATGCTCTATTGCAAAGAATATATTCCAAAACACCTTATTTTTAATGTTCAATCACAAGTTATGTTAATTGTAACCAACTTTTGAGCAACATACTATTTTTTTTGAAATTTGATCGTAAATTATCATTAGTAGTGAAAAAATACTATTTAAAATTTATCCAATTCATCACAAATAACCTAAAAATTTATAGTGATATTTCCTCATAATATACATGTCTTTAAGTTTTATTTTCTCCTATGTTTCTACCATTTTTACCAAGGATTATTATTCATTAGGTAATAAGACTCATACATGTGAAGGTGTTTCCCAAGTAAAATCATAATTTTCCTTGTATTTGTATATAAGTATGAGATGGTTTAGGATATAGAATGATATCCACCTCTCTTGTTAGTTGATATTGAATTTGTGTAAGGAGAGTCAATTCATGTCTAGTATAACATCAAATTCTACCAAAGGAAGAACCACTAGATTTTTTGGAATATTTTTTCCACAAATGTTGATGGGGGAGGAGTAACATAGTAGAGATGTGGTAATTTCATCACTTGGTGTTTTCAAGAATAAATCAACCCCTATGTCTTGAGGTTTAGATTAATGTATACCATTGATCCACTTATAAGTCTAAGAAATAGGTTGTCATCATGAACTTTTCATTATCAAAACATTATAACACATATTATATTTTTTTATATGGAGTTGATCTATTTATTTGGTATTAATATATTGGAATATCCACTAAATGAGAGTATTCATTTCTACGTAAAGGACTTCATGAGTTATTTATTCTTTGAAAAAGTTGGGTGTTCCACATGATTCGAGTTATTGTTCATAACTTGATTCGGTTGAGTTAACATCACTACAAGGTGTTTGACTCTTACTCCCATCATGTTCAGAATCTCATTAGGACAATCATTTTTTATCGTATTGACTATTCACTTCTTCTACTATTTCTAGAATTTACTAAAATAATAAGAACTTAGTGATAAAAATAATTTCATTTAATTAAAATACAACACTATGTCAAAAATTCCAATTAGCAACGGTTTTTTGGTGCTTAACGATGGTTTTTAAAAATGTAGCATATTATAGTGTTTCAAATCATTTCACAACACTTTTAATGAATCATTTCACTGCTAAATAATTATATTTGGTTTTAAGTTTTTTTAATATTTTTTAATATTTTTTATTCCCAATTACTGTAGAATTAGGCATAAATATGTGTTGAGTAGGATTTAAACTCATTACCTCTTAGCTATTCAATAAAGTCTACCACTTCACCAAGTCTTTCATGTGGTGACTAATCAGGCTTTTATATACTTATATATATACAAATAAATGCATATAAATACATATATATGTGTGTGTATATATATTCATAATTTATAAATAAATACATATAAATTTATAATTACATATAAATTTATATTAATTCACTTATATATAAATTTATAAATGTATGAAAAAATATATAAATATATATTAAATATATATAAATACAAATAAATTTACATAAATGTATACAAATACATATACATATATTTATAAATAAATATAATTATATACAAACATAAATATATATTAATATATATATATATACACATATAAATATAGTTAAGTATATATTTATATATACCGATATGATATATATAAATATATATAAATGTATATAAGTACACATAAATAAATATTCATATCTATAAATACAAATAAATTTACATGAATATATATACAATTAAATATAATTTTATATAAACATAAATATATATAAAAACACATATAATAAATATATATTCCCACATAATATATATAAATATAAATACATATAAATATATTTAAATATATATATATATAAATATAAATAAATACATATAAATATCTATAAAAATAAATAAATTTACATAAATATAGATAAATACATGTATGTATGTATGTATATGTGTGTGTGTGTTTATATGTAAATATATTCAAATATAAATTATTATGAATTAATAATTTCCCATTAATAATTAAGAATTAGTAAATAATTAATAATTACTAAATAATTGACAATTAATAATTTATTTAGTTTTTAAATAATTACTAACTAATAATTATAAATAATTAATAAATAATTATTAATTAAAATTCTAAATAACAAATAATTATAAATAACAAATTATTATTATTAAATAATTATTAATTACTAACAAGAAATTAAAATTTTAATTAATTTTTTATTATCATTAAATTCATGATAGTTTTTAAAAAACCACTGTTGTAATTAAATAATTAATTAAAAAGAAAATTTTAGATTTAGAGATGGGTATTTATAAACCACAGTAAAATTGTGACAATTTTTTAAAACTAACACTAAAAAATAAAAACAAATCATTTAGCAGCAATTTTGAAAACTATCGCAAAATGATATTTTTCTTGTATTGTATGTAAAAAAATTACATAGAATAATTAATATATCCTTTCTTATAACACATAAAATTCATTCAATGTGTTTTTTACATATATCTTATTGTATTCTCTATCTTAATCACAAAAATAACTAAACATCGACATGATACCAACTATTTTAACTTATAAAATATATACATAGTTTTTACATCATTTTCTCATAAATACACATAACAACTTAAGTTAAACATGCACACTCAGAACCTAAAAGTTTAGTATCTTTGGATATTAACTACATATTACACATCATTATAGATAACTACATAAAAGTTATACCTCCATCATAATCTTATTATGAACTCATATTAAACATCTCACTACATATCCTAGGGACATCATAAAGTAAATAGGTGAGCTAACAACTCAGTGATGGGAATAGGATAAGAGATATCAAAAAGAAATTTATGAGATATCACATAAAACATGGAATAAGAATGTGGTATGGCATAATAATGTTGACATAACATAATAATGTTTCACATTATAATAATTTGACGCATATATAATAATAAGGTATCATAAACATAAATCAAGTCTTTCTACTAACACATCATAACATAATGGATTAAATTCACTACTCATGTCTCATATATAAAATCTCATGAGATATAAGTTTTAACCAATACATTAGAGAACTATATAATTTTGATACCACTGCTCACACTACATAATATGTCCATGAATATGTGTTACACATAGAAATAAAATAATGAAAGTGTTTATGTATCATTTATAAGATATAACATAATTAACCTATTAAAATAAAACTAGTTATATAAAAAAATTGTGGTATATCTCATAAGATTTAATCAACAAGAGTGGATAATATAAAGAATGAAATTTTCCAAAAATAAAAGTAAATCTTATAATAAACATCTAAATTGTGATACATAGAAAATCAATGAAGGCAAATAAAAATAATCTCAAAGCAGATGGAAATAAATTGTATGAAATTAAAAAGAAATTTTCTTAACACATTCATAATGTTTGAAGTGACCATAATCAACGAATAAATAAAGAAATTAAATTTTAATAGAAAGAAAGGATATACCCAAGGTTTTGAAAAAAACTTTGGTTATAGGTCACCCCTATATGCATGGGAAAAAATCACGGGAAGGAACTATACCCACAGTTCTCCAAAAAATATGGGTATAGGTCACACCAATACCCAAAGTTTTTTTAAACTATGGGAATAGGTTTTGTAGGGGAATTTTTCAGTGAGAAACTATACCCACAATTCTCCAAAAAATGAGGGTATAGGTCACCCCTATACCCATGGATTTTCTAAACCATGGAAATAGGTTTCAAGGGGAAAAAATTAATGAGAAGGTTATGGGAAAACTTATACCCATCGTTTGACCAAACCATGGGTATAAGAAACTTTTCGGGGAACCTATACCAATGGTTTAGGTAAACTATTGGTATAAGTTGGTCCGTTATTTTTCTATATTGATAAAAATAAAAAAAAATTAATATAAATACACACACATATATATATATATATATTTGAATATAAAAATATAAAATTTATTATAGAATAGTGGTAAAAGTCATATGAGTATAGGCAGAAGGTGATGTGATCAATTCCCAATGAAGGATTTTTTTTAATAAAGGGAATATACCCATAGTTTGATCAAACTTTGGGTATAGGTTGGCCCATTATTTTTTAATAATAATAACAATAATAATAAATAATTTAATATAAACAAATTTTTATATATATACATATATATATATATATATTTGAATATAAGAACAAAAATGATTTATAGGATAGTGGTAAAGTTATTGGGATCAATTCACAATAACATATTTTTTTAATAAAGGACCTATACCCATGGTTTGACCATACCATGGGTATTGGTCTATACCAAAGGCTTAAGTTTCCACGGTTCTATGAACCATGGGTATAGCCTATACCCATGATTTTCTAGGCTATAACCAGGGTTTTGAACTATGGGTATAGGTAAATATTTCAATAGCAGCATGCGAATTGAAAAAAAAAGATAAAGACCCCCTTATAAATTGAATGGTCAATTAAAGAGAGATAATGGTGAAAATGAATATAAATATAAATAAAATAAGGGAAAATTAGAATAATGAACATCCATTTGGTATAATATGCATGTTATAAAAGAAGATAAATGTATAAGAGATAAAATCAACAAAGAAAATATCAATAAATATTTATTTTATCTTAAAATATGAATTGATCAAACTTGTTTTAACTCCTTTCATAATTAAATTTGGATTTTTGATCTATTATTTCATAACCTTATTTATATTTATTTCATTTAATATTAATCATTTATATTTATTTACCACTTATTTACTAGTTATCTATAATCGATATAGATCATAAAATGTTAATCGTTCCCAAATTTCTCATGTTTTCTTTGGTATGGTGGTCCCAACCATTTTTCCTTGTTTATGAGTTATTCATATTAAAAATATCCAAGTTAATGTATTCATAATGTTTTAATTATTTCTAGTGTTCCATGTTCAATGGTAAGTATGGTTACAATTTTTGAATAAATGTTCCATGATTTGTTCAGTCGTGATAGTTTTATCAACCATAAGGAGTTATTTTAATGATGATTTTTCATTTAAATATTATTATTATAGAACTTTAAAATAACTTAAATGTGTCATTATGTTTTATAGTCATTATTTAAATTTTATTAACCCTTTATGATGATAGTAATTATTATAGAGTGGCATCATTCATGAAAATTGTTAAATTGACCTAAACATGAACATGTTAAAGGAAAGTATATTTATAAATTAATCATTATTTCATTCATATATTTATATTACATAAATATTATTATAATTATTTTATGTACATATAATTATTAGTGATAATAATAAGGTATAATAATAGAATAATAAAATAAATATTTGAGTAAAGGATTGTTACCACTTAATTGGGCATTTACCTAAAAAATAATATCTTCCATATTGCTTAATTATGATACCTTAATTAAAAATATGTTGTAATTACATATCCATGGTCACCCGAACAATACTCAAATAGGGAAATTGCATGACCTTAGGTGCGCCTCCCCATACATTAGAGGCTACTAACTAGTGGTGAGGTCCTGACATAGTCATGGGGATACTATGCCCTCTATAGTAAAGTCTGAGGGTCACGTCCAAATATACTGAAAATTAGATATGACTCATCCATAGAATAGGCATCCTGAAAACCTATAGACATAAAATATGGAGTCAATAGGCCCCCACGATCCAGAATAGAAATCAATAAAACTATCAAAATGACGTATCAATATATAACTGAGTAGAAGAAAAAAACATTGAATCATATATAAATAAAATAATGGCACACTGGCCAATACACGTGCATAACTAAAAATGAAATGTAAAATGGATTCTACACTACTGGAAAAACGACCTATACCCACGGTTCAAAACCGTGGGTATAGCCCCCAAAACCGTGGGTATAGCCTATACCCACGGTTTTGGGAACCGTGGGCTGGAATGGCGTCGGTATAGGGGTCTCAGCCTATACCCACGGTTTGGAGAACTGTGGGTATAGGAGAGTCCAATTTGGCACAACCCTGTTCCAGCGTGGCACATAGCAGACCCCACGGTTTTTCAAACCGTGGGTAATTTTTTTTTTCAAAAAAATTGGGTTCAGGAGGTTTTGAACCCGTGCAGCACATCAAGCTTTACGGCCGTCCCGCACTAACAGACCAACCCAGCCACTATTTTTATCTGCTTAATATAGATATATCTTTGTATATATATTAATATAAAGTATTTAAATTCAAAAAATTGATCCCGGCGGGATTCGAAACCGCGCCGCGTGCAAGACCTCGTGTCCGCGGAAACCGATAGACCAACCGAGCTACTGTCTTTACTTGTAATACTAATATATATTTATATATATATATGAATATAATTAACTTCACGTTTTCAAAAATATTTCGCCCCCGGGTTTCGAAACCGCGTCTCCTACCGCACCCCGGCCAAGCACCGAAGCAATGACCAACCGAGCTACCTTCTAATTCATTGTAAAGCGTATACATCTTTATATATATATTAATATTAGTTCTGTTATGGAAAATAAATGCAGGCGGGAATCGAACTCGGGCTTCATGCAGAATCTTCTGAGAGTGCCAAACAAAGGGACCGACTGGGCTACATCATTTTATTGTCATTTTAACATATATTTTTATATTTGTATTTATATTAATAAAAATCGTGTTCCCGCCAATTTTTCCCCATTGTCCCGCGTAATTTTTTTCCCCGCCTAATGGCGGGAAAGCTATACCCACGGTTTTGAAAACCGTGGGTATAGGTCTTGAAAAAAATAAACCCCAATACCCACGGTTTTGAAGAACCGTGGGTATAGGTCTTCTGGAAAACTCTACCCCCACGGTTTGGCCAAAACCGTGGGTATACACCTTCAAAAAAAACACCTATACCCACGGTTCTTCAAAACCGTGGGTATAGGTCTTCAAAAATAATCTATACCCACGGTTTTGTGCAAAACCGTGGGTATAGGTGATCTATACCCACGGTTTTATGAAACCGTGGGTATAGGTCACCATTTTACCCCTATGCCCACGGTTTGCGAAAACCGTGGGTATAGGGGTACCCTATACCCACGGTTTTCACCATTTTACCCCTATGCCCACGGTTTGCGAAAACCGTGGGTATAGGGGTACCCTATACCCACGGTTTTGTGCCAAACCGTGGGCATAGGTCCATTTTCCAGTAGTGCTAGTTGAAATCATATAAATATTATTCCTAATCCTCAACCTCTATGACCTTCTAAATAAACCATGTGTCTAGCTCCAAATAGTATATGTGTCATGAGAGAAAATATAAAGATCCACCCACATAAATCAAAACTCATGTTGTGTACGTGGGTAAGGTATGAGTCCAATGACCTAGTATGAATCATCGGTTCCATAACAATATCATGTGTTTTTTGATCAAGTAGTTGTGTATGTGATACATAAATATAAATTGAAGTTGTGGTCATGAAACACACCCACTTTGAAACTTAACACACAATTCACAATAATCATACACACCGGGTAGTCGAGTACTAGTTGGACCACATTGAACCCCATCCATACCTACTTTGTCCAATGTCATAGTGTCTCTAAATATGTCAAACCAACCAACCAGGGAAAACCAAATCCTTACCTGAAAAGAATAGTTGAAAATCATACCTACTTCAAACAGTGTTGGATGTCACTGAGGATAAGTAACAACCTAGGAGAAATATACCTATCCTTGGAACATAAGAAACCATTTGGGGGAAATATTCATTCCCTAAGAACATGAGATATAACCCAGGGGTGTCCCACATTGGAACATAAAGATACGGCCTAGGTTAACCCTCACCTATCACTGAAACTATGTAAGCATACACTCAAGTGGTCAAATCCCCTACCTGAGATAGGTATCGAGCCCTGATTACCTAGAGGCACATGTCTACTCTGGTTCCTGAACCCAAATTCATCCATTCAAACATATATATATGTATAAATCACATATATAAGAAATAAAACACATATATCTAGGGTCCATCATTTCCTGGAGCTAGGTACTACATGCACCAAGGGTATCCCACCTTGGAACCTTAGTTACATTATCATATACATATATAAAAGTAAACAAACTATGGGAATGATATCTTATCAGAACCTCTCATCACATATCAAATGGGTTATCCATCCACCCAACCCCATCTTATGAGGTTGAGGTTGGCCTCTCAAGTACAAAACTCATCCTCACCACTGGAGCTATATCAGGCTCACAAAAACTATTCAGGTTCTATGGTGACACCCATAATCATCTTTTCCCATATCCCACACTAAACCTCTCTAGGGATAACATGATATTGAGTCACCCACCAGGGTCCCCTAGGTTTCATCATAGCTCAGACACCATATATGGTTTCCTTGATCACATTATCATCTCTCGATCCCAACCCATTATTCTGGCCATAAAATACCTCAACATCTGTTAGGGTCCTTCAGACCTATCTCTACCCTCTAAGGGGGTCTATCACATCTATCTAGATTAACCATCACTTTAATACCACCCAACATCTTAGGATAATAGGTGCGATTATGAATCAACATCCAATAAGAAGCACAAAAGGAAATCACAACACCAGGCACAACAATCACACAATCATTAGAAAATAGGGCCTCTCCTAAGTCAAAAATCCATTTCTAAGCCATTTATAAAATGTAATAACATGTTATATTACTCACAAAAGGACCTTATAAAAATCTCATCAAATTTTTATTTATAAATCCCACTTCCAATTTAAAAAAACATTCCAAAAACAATTTCTCAAATCACTTATTTTTCCTTTGAATTTCCATTTAAATCAAAACCATTTAAAAAAAAGAAAAATAAAACCTCTTTATCTTTAAAAAAACTCATTCCACCAAAAAAACCATAAACAGGTTCACTGGAACTCATTCGATCGGGGATCCACCATCGAATCATTTATCAAGCTATGTGGTCCATGTTGTCTATTAGGCTGATGCGAGCCCATCCCAATCTATGGAAAGATCACACAAGTATTAAATTATATATATAGTAATAATAATGAAATAACATGGATATAAAACACCATATGAGTGAGAGATTCAATAAATTCAAGGCCACATACCTCATACAGATTCATTCCCTTAGAATCCAATCCTAGACATCATTTTTTAGGCTCATCCAAGCATCGCCTCAACTTCCGAGAACCTATATCAAACCATTACATCCAATAATTAAGTATAAAAATTTATAATTAGTTATTTGATTAAATTTTACTCATTCTTAATAAATTTAAATTTTTAAAAAATAATTTCAATAGGAAAAAATTCCTAAAATCTCACTGAGTCATCCTAGCATGCTAAAACCATGACCAAACACACTTGGATGGTTTTGGATGTACTCGTAACACCATTCTGGTAAAAATACATATCACACAACATTAATTAAATAATCAAATTCACTTAATTTAATCCAAAACCATAGAAAAACTGACACAATGGCATACCTACAATGAAATGTTTTTCAATGGAGAGTAGCCATCCTATCATTACATTATCTATCCATGTCGAGAAAACGTCCCATTATATCAAACAATTTTCACCATGATCCAGTGGAAATAATCACCAAACAAAATCTAAATGACCAAAATTAGAGTAAGATAAATGGAACCCAAAATAAAATGAGAATAGGGTCCTAACCTTTAAGAATCCACTTGAAATTGAAGAAATAGGGCACAAAATATTAGGGAATATGAAGAGATATTGCCTGGGGATCTTCTCTATTCATGAAACATGAATGGAGGGGAAGAAAAAACCAAATAAAGATTATATTTTCTAGGGTTATAAGAGGTAACTCAACCCTTTAAAATAAAACTCGGTAGGTGTGCTTCACTCAGGAAGCCCGCAAGAATAACATCCTAAGACTCATGGAATGGACCTCTCCCCTATATTCATCATTTCATATAGGAATCTCACCCCTTCACCTTGTAAATCTACACACCATGGATCTTTTCGTGTATTATTCCAAAATGAACAAGAGACATTTCCCTATGTTCACCACTTCCTGGTGATCATTGAACATCTCAGACAATGTATTCCCCCATCACACCATGGGGAGAACCACATAATGGTCCCTCAAAATGGGTAATATATCTCTACCATAGAATTTTGGATGACATTTTTATTTCTCCAAGCAACCACCACAGCTAACCACCAAGGCTTTTTGACCTCCACTGGTCCCCATGACTTCTTGTGGCCTCAAGGGCCTCCGATCCCCAAAATTCCCAATACCGTAGCATTTTCTTTCTCACCATTTCATATAGTAACCTCTCCCAAGAACCATGGTCACTCGAGTGAAAAATTCATGATAACCACACTTACTTGGGTGTGGAGCCCCTCCACCAAGATTAGTTGCACACTATGGTGCTCCCTGTGGTGGAGCACCTATAGCTAAAATTAGCTACAAATCCACCTAACACTACTCTAACACCCTATCGAGAACTCAAAACACCCTTAAAGACCTAAACCACGTCCAAAAAAATCTCCTTGGGATGTTCCAACCCTTGGAATTTAAATCTGAATTTTGGTGCTCAAAATGGACCCCTCAACAAAATCAAAAATTCAAATTCCTTGTAGAATTTATAACCTAAAAAACATGGGTCTTTACAACCCCCTCCCCCCCAACACCACCACCACCATAGAACCTCTCATCCCTGATAAGTACTAATGAACCTTATCCATAAATCTCAACCTATCCCAGTTTCTAATTCACCACTAACCAATTGTGTCCCGTATCAAAATGTAAATGTGATTCTGCTGTATAATTCCAAAAACCAAGCCCAAATACACTGAATTATCCTCCAAAATCCTAGTTTGATTCTTGAACTACCACAATCATTCTCTAAACAATGCTTATGATGTGGTTTCCACCTCAAAACATTCAATTTCACACAAAAACACCTATCATTCCTCCTTTGGCCAAATTATCCCAAATCATTTGGCCTCACCTGCTAAAGCATCACCACCTCACCCAAGACGATCACAATTCCTTAACTCTAAAAGTAATCATTGAACCATGATAAATCCCAAATCTGAATCTTGATGTAATTCCAAAGTTAGTTCCTTAACTAACCCATTCAACTATCATACTCTACCTATTAGCACTAACACGACTCCAATAAGAATCACCCTTGGAACACACCACCACCATTATGAGTCTGTATCCAACACCCAGACTCTATATGACATTGTTCCCAGACCCCCAACCAGGTTTATACACTATTAAACATATCATTAACCTCTCAGTCATCCATTAACCAGTTTCATTGTACTTACGACCCTTCCAACATGACGTTTGTACACTCATGACCAATTTGATTCTCCCCAATATAAAAATATCCTTATCATCACCTCTCTAAACCAATATCCAATATCTATCTCCCATGATCTATCCACTACCACTCATAATGACTATAAGTAACCACCCACTCATACCTGAGTGCTAACATAAAACAATGATCACCTAGTACCAATATGTTTCTCAACCACACCCATCAATCTCAAAACACCGAAACATTGACCATTGATCCATCCTTAGGCTTATAGTGCTCCCCACCATAAGACTTCACTACTAACAGATGTTTCCAACTAATGGTTCTCCCTACATTAGGAATCATGTATATAAAATTCATATCAGTGGTCCCAACCTCAAAACTTTAAAATATATATCAATGGATCCAATCCTTGAATTATTCATTTAACTTTCAGCTACTTGATCCCAATGTCAAACAAAAATCATAGGAAACTCAAAACATATGGCTCCCTCAAAACAATTGTAGTATTCCCACTAAAAAATGAATCAACCACTTAGTTCACTCTTGGTAAACCACTAAAAATATAGTGACCAACCTACATAGGCACCTGGTGCTATCTATGTTGTACATCAAAAAAATCTAACACACCTTCCTACCTCACTTAGCAGTTTCCAGAAAAACATGGCACATATGATAAGCACTCAATTCAAGCATTCAAGTTACCCTGATCAAACCATATAAATCTAAGAAGGTTGATCTACATGTTATATTATTATTATTTCAAAAACCCATTCAAATCATCCTTTTTCATTTAAGGGTTTTCACAAAAACTAAAATCACCAAAATCCCTATTCTAGCTGGCCATTTTCTCAAAAAATGATCCCCATTCCCAAAATCCATTTTGAATTCCAATTTTCAAAAATATTTTTTTTAAAAAAATTCTTAAAACTAGAAAATATTAACCCATTTTAAAATCAAAGGATTCATAAGACATTTCAAATAAAGTCAACTTATAAAACCATTTCATGACACCTCATTCCACCACATGAGTTTCTTTTAATTAGTTTTTTCTCAAAAACTAATTGACACGATCCTACCCACTAGGGGCCCACCTGAGTTAGTAGTAAGTTGAGAGTGTCAACCCAAGCCTACCTCTAATAATTCAGGGGCCATTGACTAGCACAAAGTAGGTAATTATCACAATATGGGTGGCTTTATCCTATGCCATCTTGTAACAGACACATATCTCCAATGCATAAAATAAGAAAAATGACTAATAGGATATATATATGTAATAAACTAAACTGAATATAATGTATTCATGAGGTTTAAAGTGAAAATATGACTCCACTTCAGGGAATACTAAGAGAAATATATATATATAAAATAGAGATAAGTAGATACACAAGAGAGATCCACCTCACTACATGAAATCTTGGATTGATCACTAGTTGTAAATACCATCACCACCAACAATAGAACATAAGAAATTCATCATGTATCTCAAATCATAATTAAGATTTGACTCTAAAAAAGATACACCAACTCTATATCCACCAAGTAAATCTCTAACTTATGTATTGATTGCACAAACACAGCACCTGTAGTCACAACGCCCATATAGGGGTGAGTATAAAAAAACTTTGTAGGACACCCTGAAACCCAAAGGAGAGAAAAATTAAAATGTCACTTCAAAGATCCTAGTATAATTAAGAGTAACCAAGAATAATAAAAAAGTATCTATATATTCTCAATAAAAAAGGTCACATGAATAAAAGGAGTCTTGGACATCTTAACTCTATCTCTTGAAAATTACATCTTATGAGAAACCCAAGGTTCTTAATACAATGATGAGTCCAAAAAGTATGAAGTTAATAACTCAAATATATGTTGTATCTTGAGGGGAAACTAAGGGTAATAAATAACTAAAGTACTTAAAGAAACCCATGTTTCTCAGTCTTTCCAATGACCACACTGTTTCTAGTCCCTAAGATGAAAAAAAATTCACATCACTAAAAAATTATCGCATGTCAAGGTAGCATACACCATTCAGTCTATAAATACAAGAATCCGAACTTACAATGTTGAGAAACTCACCTTCCATCACCAGATTAATTGTGGGGATTTGTGCCTCATCGATGGCGCATCACAACTGAGGAGGTACTGACCTCAATGGAGATCCCACACCTCGTCTGAGATCATAGATATGGGGGTTACAAATCCAAAGATAAAAGACCCATTCCTTGAGTGGGTATGGGGGTAGAAAACCTCTCTATACTAAGGAAGTGGGGGACCCATTACTTTTTATATATGCATCATTAGGGGTCTCTGACCCCAATGTCTCTTCGGAGGTCACATCTGAATCTCATCATCATCCAACTGAGCTGAAGGAAGTAAACTGCTCAAACCACCTCATGACATATCTCTAATATCAAAAAAAAATTCCATCATCGCATCATATGTAGAATTATACTCAAGATAGACTAATCAAAGGTCTAATTCTGAATCCAAGGGAGAAGATACTATAGGTAGATCACCCTATAAAATGTATATGATTTTCCCTTAGGGGAATAGAGTGTGTTACCCTAATTCAAATCCTTGGATGTGTACTCCCATCCCACATGGAATCTCAATATACATATACATGCATGTGGGTTGAGGTATATGGTGTGTATAAATTTAATGGAAACATGGGCATGTATCGCACTGTTTGAGTCATGTCCCACTGAGGGCACAAGACATGCGATAATGGTACACACAACATGTGAGGAACACTTGGATTACTGGGAGTATACCCCATATACATGATAATCTATTAATCTAGCATCACATGGTGCATGGATTGAGGCACACAACAAGTGATATTTATCTTGTTCAGAAACCCTATATGATGCATAACCCATGGAACACGACACGTGTTCTTCTAAAATACATGTAGTGTAGTTGGGTTCTTTAAAAAAGAATCAAATTCTTAATTGGAATTGAACTACATCTACCGATATCACTATAGTTTGCATATAAACCTTCATCCATATCACTATTCTTGAATAAGACACTCTCATTAATTGATTTATGGCCTTTGGTATCTAAAAAATAAAAGTTTCCCATTAAACCACACAACCTTTATTACTCCTCATGTTTCCATCCACAGTTCAGTTGTCTCGCCCACAATTTTTGATCCACCTTCAGTTGGATACATCCTTTCATGTCATTTCCTTTGGAAACAGTCACAAAAACTAATGAAAATTTGAAGTTTGATCATGATTCAAACCATACTAACAGTTATTTCATCATCCTACCAAGGAATGAGAATAAATATATGAAAAAAATGTAAGAAAAGCACAAAAAAAAGTGAGATCATTGGTGGACATTGTGAACTAGACTACCAATCAGAATCACAAAACCCTAAAATATAGATGAAAACCTAGCGTAAAAAAATTACAAGGAAAATGATAAGTTAATAAATCAATCGGGCCATGCAAAGAGGGGAATAATAAGGATCCAAATTATATTTATGATCCATTATTGAAATCAAAAACAACAATGGAATAATTTAAAATAAAACAATATAAAAAGGAGAGATTATCCAATAGAATCTTCCATAAAATATCCAAAATGATAAATGAGATATAAATCCTAGGAAAGTATCCATACCTCAATGAAGAATCATCATTACATCGATTTCGTTGTCATAGTTTCATGACTTTTCCTTCAACTTTTCTACAGATCTAATATTGATCCTCAAACCTATCATTACCAAGAAGATATGGCTTGTTGATGTAGAAAATCCAATATTAATTCTATGTTTATCCTTCTCTATTTTCAAGGGATCTCCCTCCCTCTCTTTAAATTAAGGGTTTATACCATGAAAAATGGATAACCCTAGATATAACTCATAATAGAGGTTTTATAGAGCAATCCTAGGGTTAAAACATCACTAAAATCATGGGAATTTAAAAACCCATAAATAAAAGTCACCCATGATGGAGTTTCACAAAAACCTCATGTGTGAACTAAACTTACACTATCTCTAGGGTAAACCCCCCCCCCCCATTATAGGCACTACTACAATGTTGGTTTCTCTATATGATGATTTATTTAATAGATATAATCATTCATAAAGCCTCTGTAGAACTCATAATTACACATCATCTCAATGATGCTTCCCAAAAAATATAATTTAAAATATTTCAAGGTCTCAATTAGATTAAACCAGGATTGTGACACATTCATCCGAGCTCCAGGATAAATATCTATTTAAATAATAAATAATAAATATATAGTAAATCCAAACATGCTAAAAAATCCACAAGAATCCATCCCAAGGGTAAATAGCACACCCTCGAATCATCAGTACCATAAAATAATTTTTATGAGGTTATTTTCTAGGGTAAATTTATCATTTTACCCCTGGAGAAGTCTTGTGGCTCTGAAAAATCAAAATTGAGTTAAGTCTTAGGTAGGAAAAACTTGAGTCTCTATATCCTCCACACATTAAAACTTATCATCCTCAAAAAGGAAATAATTAGAGATGTAAAACAATAAATCTCATTAATGAAATCAGGAAGAATTTACTACACCATCACAAGAAATTCCTTTAACTACATAAGTGTGATATCTTAAGTTAACTTGATATACCATTATCTAGGGAGGAATATTTCATCTTTTAATCATGAAAAAATCATCCCTGGCTAACCTTGAAGCAATAATTAAGTATAAATATGCATCAAAACTATAAAAATCCTTACTCTACCTTAGCACCAACACTCAACATTCATCTATGAGGGGTTCACCAATAAGGAAAAATCTGGTGGGAGTGTCTCCCTCCCCGCATTTAAAGAGCATTCCATATGGTTGTAGTATAAGATAAATCCACCCATTCCATATTGAAACACCAATTTATTTACTATATTTCATACTATATTTCATACTAATGCTGAAAAAAGTGAGATCAAATATAACCTAATTGTGTAGTCATCGCTCATTCGTGAAAGCTATCAGTGAGCATAGTAGAAACAACACTAGCCTTAACCAACTACTTAACATCACACCACTATATGTTAGGTTTCCCAATTCACCACAATATAAAGTAGATAGAC
This sequence comes from Viscum album, assembly GCA_963277665.1. NCBI lineage: Eukaryota > Viridiplantae > Streptophyta > Magnoliopsida > Santalales > Viscaceae > Viscum > Viscum album. The sequence continues at coordinate 1,400,717,366 of OY728157.1, read as the reverse complement.
CTGACTATTTATATGAATCTACTCTATCTCTATAGACCTAAAGAAAGAACCCAATTAAGTGATCAATATCTTCAAACTTTCAAGGAAAACCTCATCCTCCATCACATAATAAGGTTTTTCATGCAATGGATGCATCCACAAAGATCCATTGAGCATGCCCTAATGAGGGAAATTATCTACTAGATTGGTCCCTATTCATAATTTTTTTCATGATATTTTATATGAATATTAGTAGAATACCACTATCCACATAGGGAAAAGTGGATAGATACTCCCCTCCTTTAGTAAAAACCTTCAGGTTCGGTGCTTGGGAACATTTGGTCACACAAGAACACTAAGGAAAAAATACCACCATATTATCCCTCACATCATGGAAAAGTAAAAGTTCACCACCATTTCCTGAAGTTAAACAACATATCCCTCTATAGGATAGAATCAACTACTCCAAATCTAGTAGATAACATGCTTCCCTCATTATTTGTACAAAGATCCCACAACTAAGAATCACCAACCGCCACACCTAGTGTCATTCCACTCTAATATCATCATCCGCCATGGATTTAGATTCATGAAGACCAACAATTCTATATTAATTCTAGTCTCATACTATAAGTTTTTGATTACACCCTCGTGGTAAGAGTAGAAAAATTTCCAAAGTCATGTTAGGATCTACCAAGAATCACCTTAAGGATAGATTTAGTTTAATACATCACAACTTAAAAAATTGTGATAATCATCTCATTATACAATACAAACATCTTCCCCATAATTTAATTTGATGTATACACCTTCCACTCCACAAGGTTCAACTATAAAGAACCCTTTATAAGCATCCATGCATTCCTAGATATCCATGGGAAACAAAATTTTTCCTCTATATATATAGTATTCAAATCCACAAGCACCAACCAATGGAAAGATAATATTTAACATCTATAGGGTTGGTTTCACTCACCATACTGGAGGGGTCTTTCTTGTTTTCATAGAACCCACCTCATCAACACCATCGCTAACACCTCGATGATACCCACCAAGGGAAACCAATTCTTACTGAGGTGGGCATTTTCACACCTCTTCTCTGCCATGAAGGAACATTTGAAAATAATTTATTTACAAAAAAAATTGAACTCACTTCAATATAAGGGGTTAGTGAAAGATGGTCACTATTGGAGAAAGTTATCTATCTAAACAAATTCTAGCTTGAGGATCCAACAAAAATCTTCAACTCTACAGTATATGGCATGGGATGAATTGTGTGAACCAGTGTCAACCATTACAAGGGTCCATGGATTATGTAAATGATTCATACTTGGATCAATACATGTTGTTTTCCAATTATAGGCATCCTACTCATGCATTATCTCATTACTATGACTGCCAACACTCTAAGATGAAAAGAAACTAGTTAGGGGTGGAATTATAATGAATATTAACTATAGATATTACACTTCCTCTAGGTTATTTTACCTAATATCTTGGCTCAAACTAACACACCATAAACACACACTTAGAAAACACCTCACAAGACCTGCGGGCCTCGACACATACTTGGTCTCGGTCATGCCACCCTATGAAAATTTTATCATCTTATAAAAAAACTCTAGCTCAGAAAGGAATTAAAACTCCATCCATGGTGGGGAAGTATCATTGTGAGTTTGAGAAAGAAAATTCATTCCTCAATGACTCATGGTGTCATGTTGGGAGATTAAAGAAAGAATCATCATCTAGTCAAGGATTGCCGGATCCAAATGAAAATGAGAGTCTTTGACTCAATATAATCCCCGATAATCATAGGTTCAATCTTGCCTTGATTATTTGGACATACAAAACATATCCATCCTTGGGTAGTTTTGATCTAAGTAGTAGGAACTATCACCTACAACATCAGAATCCTACACTAAATAAGATGGGTAAATCTACCTAAGGTCACAGAAAAATGATATCTATCAACCAAAATTTGGAAAGTTACACCTCATCACTCACAAAATGACAGTGAAAAGACCCAAATATAGGAATGGGCTCATCACAACCCTGCCTCTGTACACAAGTTGCCTATCAGTGGGTATAACCATTATTTGGTAGGATGAACCCACAAGGATTAGAAAATTTGGATGAGATAACATAAGAAGGGAATGGAAAATCATAACTAAATATTATATGATGCATGTACTAACCTTAGTTATACCCTAAAATTGATTTCTTAGATCTTAAGGTCAACTATTAGGTAATAAAAGTCTCAGTAAAAGGATACATTAGTCACCATAACTACATTAGTTTCCTTGGTTTTATAACCGATCTCAAGACTCCATAAACATAATTTCCTTCAATTCCCAAACCAGCCCTCATATGACTACTAAATTCAAATACCATCCCAAATATAGTCATGATTTGATACCACTATGACACAAATCAGCCCACCGGGGGCCCACCTAGTTTGATAGTAAGTCACAAGTGCCACCCAAAACCCATATCTAATAGGCCAGGAGCTGGTGACTAGCACCGAGTAGGCATATCTCATAATATGCAATCATATGAACTGTATATAATGAATGCATTAAATAATAAGTGTAAATACAACTCTAAATAGGGGAATACTTGGGGAAATATATATCAAAAAAATAACTGAGACATGCAGATGTATAGAAAAACTCCACCTCACTACATGAATTCCAAGATTGATCACTAGTTGGGTCCAATAAAGGGTGATTTTGGACTCGAACTAATTAAATAAGAATAGGTCGGGTTGGGTTGGGTTACATGCTTCTTAAGAAGAAAACTTGACCCAAACCAGCCCATGGGGGGGTCGGGTTACATAGTGCATGGGAAAATGAACCAACCCATTAAGAGTCGGGCCAAGATGAGCTGGGTTAGTGGGGTAAATTGAGTCAGGAAAATGCCTCTCAAATTTTTTTATTTAATTCTATTTTTATTTACCCTTAAATGTGGTTTTTTATTACCTTACATAATCCTTTTAAAATTACTTTGACCCTTATTTAAGTCCCTAATTACCTTTATATTTGTTTCGATTCAACAGTTTTACCCTTGCATGAGGCCCCCTACCTTTACATATATCTGGTTTTCCCTTACGTGATGTAATCTAATCTTTACGTAGCTTAGGTACATCCTTAAGTAAGTAGATTTATACCATTATGTATCATGTGTATTGGGTTACTTTACTTTATGTGAGGGTTATTTCTCCTTTATTCTATATCTGTGTACCCTTACACAACTTGTGTGTGACCCTTACACTGCTCGGTTGTGACCCTTACACAGCCCAGGTGTAACATCCCATTACCGATCTATCAGGTATGTCTTTAACCACATCCTAGTTTTCCTTTTTCATTGTCTATATAAGGATGATAAGGAATTGGTACAATACATATAATAGTGAAGTCGTATATTTTTTGGACTCTCAACTTTAACGGGTGGTCTCTGAAGGCTGCAAAAGAATTTCACACCGTGTAACTAGGTTACACGACATGTAATGGTTTCTAGGTTTAATCCATGAAATGGATTCACATTGTTAAAGGTTATATAATGTGATAAATGGTTACATGTCATGAGTTATTTTAAGTTTATATTTTTAATCTAAGGTGATGGTTTTTTCAGAATACTTAAATATTGTGGATTTCACGACATGCAAAGGATTTACACATCATGTAATTCCCCAAGTAGGGAAGTTCTGGGGCATTGTTCAGGTTTTGGGTTCCCATTCGACCACCCTTTCTCCTTGGATCTTGAAATAAATTTCCTCTTCAGAAATTTTTGGAGACACCATTCCATCTGGATCAATCTGTTCAGCATTTTATCTTTGTTATGGTTTTGGTGAATTTTTTTTGAAGAAAGGTGATGCCTTGGACCAGAATGACCAAAGCACAAAATATTATAAAAATAAAGTTTACAGGAGTCAAAAATACAGGATCATATTACAATCATTTTCATGAAAGGAAATAAGATCATCTGGGATGTATGCAAACCAGAAAATGTCTTGATCAACTCCCATGTTGGCCAGGCCATCTGCAAACATTTTTGGTTCTCGATAAAAATGTGTGATGATAAAGTTAATATCAATAAGCGAACGATTGTATTCCATCCATCACGTAGTAATCGGTCATGCAAGATGAGTTACACCATTCCAAATCACTTGGATGATGGTTGTTGAGTCACTTTCAATCTAGAGGTTGTTCCAACAAAAGAACTTGGAAAAATCAATTTCATGTATCAAACTTAGCATCTCAGCTTCAAGGGCAGTGGAAATGCCATAATTACCCATGAAACATCCAAGAATATGACTGAGGTGATTCCGGAAGATAGAACCGAACCCTGAAGGGCCTGGGTTTCCCTTAGAGGCGCCATCAATATTTATTTTGATCCATCTAGGGAAAGGGGCTACTCAGAACACCTCCAAAGTGTGATGCGGTTGATAGAAATTGTTGTTAGTCCGTAGATACTTCAGGATTCTAAAGTCGTGCATGGTGTTGTGGCAATGTCCCTTTTGCAGAAAAGCAGCGTCATGTATAGAAATAAGGATCCACATTCGACCTGCATTTATGAGTGATATTTCTGATTCTTCATTTATATTGATCATGGAAATACCCTAGAGTTTCATTATTATTTTTTTGTCTGAATTAGTGTTTTTTCATGTCTTCTTCTAGATCTATGGTGTGATCTCATTCCGGAGGATGTTATTTTATGGGTTGTGGTACGGAAAGTTTTTGTTCATAGGTTATGTGGGTTTCCTCCTTTCTATCAACCAATTTTTTTAAATTGGATCAATCTTGAGATGTGGATTGGATTCTAGGGCCTTTGTTGGCGTTTTTGGGTTTTCAATGTTGGTGGATCCCTTTTCGACCATGTGCGACCTAAGTTTTGAGGTAGGTGGTTCCATATCTAGCATGTGTTTGATAAACTATATTGTTCCATTTTTATAAATTGATTTATAAATAAATTGGTATGAAATTTGAATGATTTTTTTATGTGTGATGGAATGAGATTTTGAATAAAAGTGGGTTTTCCTTGGTTTTTGATAAATAGAAAGAAAATGGGTATTTTCAAGCATTGAATGATTTGTGAAAAAAGTGGGTATGGTAACTCTATTAAATTTTGATTTTTATAAATGGTTTTAAATTGTTTTCAAAATATTGAGATGATTATGAAAACAAGCACATGGGTTACCTTGGGTACCAGGTGGAAGGTTTAGCTTGAGGCCATCATCCATTGTGGGGGTTCACTTTATGGGTGTTCCTCTTGTCCTGGAGTGTAGATTATTGGTTCTAGGTATCTATATGATGTTAGGGTTTCAATTTCTGGGGTGTCTCCATAATCTTGGAGTGTAGATAATTGGATTCAGGTACTAAGTGCATTTTTTATAGATTTTTTGGTACAAGTAGTCTGTTGTCTGACCTATTGTATTCCTTTGTGTTTTGATTCCTTTACTGCTACTATTGTTTTTTATTACTTGGATTTGTATTATTTTATCCTTGAAATTCATTTTGATTCTTATAAAAAATGATATGGAAAATTTTATTTGAAATTGATATACCTGCTTTTGATTTAGAACTGTGATAAAGAGGAAATGTTTACCATGATTTCTATAAAACTGATTTACTACTTATCATTCCATGTTTTATTTAAAATGAACATATAGGAATTTTTATACAAAGACTTGTTATGGAACACCTAGGTGGGATTCTATTGAGCCTATTAGCTCACACTCTGTGCACCTCTTTAGTGGTGTGAAGACCTATGTATGTCTTCCCATGAGGGGAAAGGCAAGGTGCCGTAGTGATGTGGTGAGGTTTTGTGTCAGCTGGGTTGGGTAGATGGTGGTGAGATGGTGGGAGTTCATCCACTCCATTACATGGAGTAGTTATTTGGTTATGGTCCCTTGCACTTGGACTTGTCTCTTAGAGTTTTGGGGCTACTTTTATAGTCATTTGTTTCTATTGTCTTTCTTACAGTTATGGAATATATTTATTGGATTTATGTTGTTCCTTCTTTATTCATGTATATATATATATATATATATATTCCATGTGTTTGTTCAGGTTGGAATAAATAATTCCCTCTAGTTTGTTGTTCAATGCCTCGGTGCATGTCTCTAGCCTGTGGGGATCGGGAATTCACTTCAGGTATGTGAAGGATCAGGTCAGGTTCCAGGTTTGAGGGAAACCTATTTTAGTTCAATATAATTTGGTATCATAGGAGGTGTGTACTCAATAGTTATTATCTTGGGACATCTGTTAGATTGGAGATAGTATTGTCATGTCTTGAGAGGTATGTTGTGATAAGTTCATGGCTAGCTCTTTTCATGACAAGAATCAAGTTTCCATGGGATATTGGGATATGCATCTATAGTTTTAGGTTTTGTTTTAAATATCAATTTTTTTTATGGGTTTTTTGGTTTAAACAGATATTTTTTCTGTTGTTTGATCGTTCTTATTCTTTGGTGTATAGCAGTATGCCTCCGAGACTTCTTCCATGAGTTCCTCAGAAGGGTGCAGCTAATGATTATCAATGTAATCTTCCAATAGATTATAATATCATAGAGACTATCGTATAATAAGTTTATACTATTGATCAGGATGTACCAAAAGTTCAGAACACAGTTGTTGAAGTATAGCTAGGAGCTGGAGGAGAGAGAGAGAGATTGCGAAAATTATTTCATGAGAATCCACCATCCTTTAAAGTAATTAATGATACCAAATAGGTGAAGTACTAGCTATATAGGATCGATCAAATATTTGAATTCCTAGAGACACCTGAGAATATCAATATAAGGCCCCACCCTTAAACCTTACTTAATCTTGAGTTATTACAAGATTACACATTGAGGATCTTTTCGGGTTTAGAGTTTTAGAGAATTAGATCATAAAACATGCATTACATTCCACATATAAACAAAGTGGTTACATAAAGATAGTATTCTTCATTCCCATCAATGGAAACACATTTAAAATAAAACATGGATTATTTCTTGACACATCCTTGACTCTATCATCTTATCATGTACCTTTCCCTTGACCTGTGAAAAATATTTCAAAAACTTGGGATGAGCATAAAAACTCAGTATGGGTTATAAAAAAACATGGAAAGGAAACATGAGTTCATATATACATAAGAATGAAATCATACTTTACCCATAAAACATAGGCACTTTAACATACCTCATAAAATCATGAATAAATCATAGAAATCATAAGACATAAAGGTAACTTGAGGCATTCATAACATTCTTACGTAGGGAGTAACCCTCTTGGTTACGTTTGGAATACCCATCACAGTATATTCCCTAAAATCTCTTCGGAGAAACCTTAAAGTTTCACTCCATCGCGTTACCCAATGCATTGGAGAGCTATAACGGGCTCACCCGCCCTTAGTTTATCACGGAACCACCCATCTTCATAATAATGCCCAAGAACCATAACATAATCATATCACATAAAACATGCATAAAGGAAACATAAAATTTCCACATTTCAATCATGAGATATCAATACAACACATTGATATAAAAACATTATGAAAATCATTTTCAATACCAAAGTAAAACATGGTATTTATTTTTATTTTAAAAAAAAGAAGGTATGGCTTGTAGAGGAAGCCGAAACTCAAATAACGGTTAAGATGGAGGAGAAGTCGTTGTCGCCGCATACGTACGACAAAAACATTCCCTTTTGTCGTTTAGTAAACGCTTCGTATAAAAAAGATTCCTTTTGAATAAACATAAAAGTCAAAGGGGTTTATACACCGTATAAAAGAAAGTTGTGTATAAAATAAAATATGCCTCAATGAAAGGAGATTGAGACGAAGTCCCATACCTCGTATCCGACTTGACCCGACCATTCTTTAATATCCTGAATAATAAACTTGAGTTAATCTCTACTTTCTTATGAATCTCTTTCAAGTTAATTATTCCTTTTATACCATGTTATGAACATCATGTAATCAGTTAAGTTAATAATGTTCATTTTGTCGGTATTTGGTTCTTAAGTCAAAAATAGACTTCTTACACTTACATGTTGTTAATTTGGTCAAAGGTTCATTATATACAGAATGGTATTCATGATTTATATATCATATATTTCATATATATCCAGTACATACATGCATTTATAATATTACATAATCATTTAGAGGTAAGAAATGAAATGCACCGTTCATGGAGACGGTAAGCCGTACGTACGCATGAACGCTACTTCCATTTCTATTTCATATTTTATGGAATGGAATCATAATGATATAAGAGTATATTATAATTCCAGTATAATAACATATATAATATCATTAACTTTATCCTTTACACGTCCCACATATGGTATTAACGAATCAAATCACTTTTAGGGGGCGGTAGTCCGCACTTCCTAAAATGAAGATATCGTGTTTACCCATAATGGAAACCATAAAGGTATGCCAAAAATGAAAAAAAACAGAAGCTTAAGGAAAACATAAACATATTATATATCATATATAAAAATAGTGACATCATAATGGCCACCTTTGAAGGTGTTAAATGAGTATTGAACAATCATCGTTTCGGGAGGCAGAATTTCGCCATCCACGGAAACCGTATGTTCTTTAACCATTTGATGTAGTTGTGTGAGAGTGTAGCCCAAATAAATATTATAAAAACATCCTAGTATATTGAAGATACTGGTGTTGTTACAAAAGAAGTAAATAAAAAGAGTTTAGGGGGTTGGAGAAGCAAAATAAAACAAATGAACATTAGAGAATGAATTACCTTAAAAAGTGTAACTCCTTTTGATTTGAGCCTAAATGCTTCCTTTGAAAGGATTATTCCCAAAGGTAATCCTCTAGGATGAGGAGAGGGATGTGGAGAGAGTAAATGGGCAGGGGTTGGCCGAGTAAAAGGCTTGAGAAGTGTGTGAAATGAGGTAGAGGTGGGGGCCTTTTATAAGAGGAGAGGAGGGGCACTTTTGGAAAGTAAAGAAATATTACTTTATTTGAAAATGTGTTTCGGTTTCAAAAGGTCCCACATTGATATAATTCGTGGATAAGGTGATAAGGGTTCTAAATCCACTCATCCAATTGGTTTTTTACATGTTTAGTTCATAGATTTTACATTATCTTTCTATTTTATTTAAATCGTCAAATAATGATGTCATCGCTGCATCATTATTATGTCACAAATAATTAAATTTATTTAATGTCTAAAAATTATATAAAAAATACTATGATATAGGAAATCTTTTTAGCTTTCTAATGACTATTTATAATCAAAATTTTTACTTGTATAACCCCACTTAAAAATTGTTTTCGTAAAACATATTATGTTTGTGTCATTTTCACTTTAACATTAAATAAAAAGTAATTTATGTCATTTCCCAACAAAAGTGGATCCATGGGGTCCCCAAGTTGACCCATGGCATGTCATGGTCGGACATGACACAACCAATAAGGTTGGGACATGTGTCTAGGTCATTTCCTATTATTAAATCATTATTTATACCTTAAACTACCCTAATTACCACTAATCGCGATTAAGAACTTAATAAGTTACTATTCACCAAAAAAATATTATAATCTCATTGAACCACATTTTACTTCTTAATGACAACCATGTATGTCGGATTTTCAAAATTCAGTACACATTAGTGGTAAACTTTCATTTAACTGAAAAATCAGTTTGCTTGATTACCACTTAGTGGTTTCAATATTCATCAAAAATTGAAGTTTTTCAGAAAATTACCAAAAATTCACCCTAAGCTATATTTGATATTCCGAATTCAAAAATGAAGTCTATTTTACAAAATTCAAAACATATAGGTAACATTAATTAATTTAATAATTAATTCCCGCTGCCCGAGCAAATAGCATGTTTTTTACAAAATAATAAGTATCAAAAGATTGACACCAGTTTAAGTCTAATTTCAAAGTGAAATTGATTCCAATAACCACCATTGGATAAAATGGTAAAAATATATTCTAATTTCACTTAAAAACCAATTCAAAACATAATCTAATCATATAAATAAATTAGATTAAAAATCAGTTTTGATGTAAAATGCAGTATTTTTCACTATTCATTAAAAAATGAACATTGTCAGAAAAATACCAAAAATTCACACAAGGTAAATTTTGATGTCCCAATAATAAAGGATAAGTTTATTTTGACAAACATAGTTTATAAAATTGTTAAAATATAGATTCAAAAATGGTTTGCCATCAAAAGGCACTAAAACAATCTTTTAAGAATATTAGTGTATTCCATGCATAAGATTGTATTTATTTTCATTTTAAGCCTCTATAACACTATCTTAATCATTAATAGACATAGATAAAAATATCTATTATTCATTACTTACTTGGGATGTTACATCCTTCCCCCCTTTAGAAAATTGCGTCCCCGCAATTTATTTACTTATCGAATAAATGGGGGTACTTATCCCTCATTGCATTTTCAGATTCCCATGTTGCCTCTTCAATCATGTGGTTTTTCCACAAAACCTTTACCTGATTAATCACCTTATTCCGTAACACTTTCTCCCTGTGGTCAAGAATCTGGACCGGTTGTTCCTCATAAGATAGGTTCTCTTCCAGCTGAACTACCTCTGGACTCAAAATATGAGATGGATCTGGCATATACTTTCTCAACATCGAAACGTGAAAAACATTGTGTACCTGAGATAAACTCGGAGGTAAAGCCACTCGGTATGCAACTGATCCAACTCTCTCCAAAATTTCGTATGGTCCAACAAACCTTGGACTCAACTTTCCTTTCTTACCAAATCTCATCACACTTTTCCAAGGAGAAACCTTGAGAAAAACATGATCACCTACCTCGAAAGATAGATCCTTCCTCCGGTTATCCGCATAACTCTTCTGCCTGCTCTGAGCTGTTCTCATGTGTTTCTGAATCAGCTGAACTTTTTCTGCCATCTCTTCTACCAATTCTGGTCCCATCAACTTTCTTTCACCCACTTCATCCCAGAAAGCTGGAGTTCGACACCGCTTCCCATATAATGCCTGAAATGGTGCCATCTGTATACTGGAATGAAAATTGTTATTATATGAAAACTAAACCAAAGAAAGATGTTGGTCCCAACTTCCCTGATAATCCATAGAACAAGCTCGTAGCATATCCTCCAATGTCTGAATTGTTCGTTCTGACTGCCCATCTGATTGAGGATGAAAAGCTGTACTAAAATTTAATTCAGTACCCAACGACTTTTGAAGGCCTTTCCAAAAGTTAGAAGTAAACCTGGGATAACGATCCGATACAATGGAGAGAGGAACTCCATGTAACCTGACTATCTCTTTAAGATACAAACGGGAAAGTTGATCAAGAGAGAAAGTATCTCGTATAGAAAGGAAATGAGCAGATTTGGTCAATCGATCAACAATAACCCAGATTGAATTATTACCTCGAGATGTATTTGGTAATCCAACAAAAAAGTCCATGGATATATTCTCCCATTTCCACTCTGGCACTGGTAAAGGCTGAAGCATCCCTTTCGGTAACTGCCTCTCTGCTTTAACCTGCTGACAAGTCAAACACTTCACAGTAAAATCAGCAATATCTCTTTTCATTCCATCCCACCAGTAATACTCCCGCAGATCTCTATACATCTTAGTACTGCCCGGATGAACTGAAAACGGAGAACTATGAGCTTCACATAACAACTCTCTCTTCAAATGTGAATCACAAGGCACACACAATCTCTTCCCAAATCTCAAAACATAATCATTATCAATGTTGAATTCAGGCAACTTACCTTTCTGAACCAGCTCTACCTTTTCCTGCAACTCACTGTCTTGCTTCTGTGCTTGCTTGATTTTATCTGATAGAGATGATCTCACTGATACCTGAAACAAAACAGAAGGACTTCCTACACCAACAACTTCTATGACAAAGTTCATCAAATCGTTAACCAAAGGATCACGTTCCAACCACAACATTGTTAATGAAGCATTACTTTTTCGACTCAAAGCATCAGCCACTTTATTTGCTTTTCCCGGATGGTAATGAATTGTACAATCATAATCCTTGATTAATTCTAGCCATCTCCTTTGTCTCATGTTTAACTCTTTCTGAGTGAATATATACTTTAAACTTTTGTGATCGGTATATATTTCACACTTTACTCCATACAAATGATGCCTCCAAATTTTTAAAGCAAAAACAACAGCAGCTAATTCCAAATCATGTGTAGGGTAATTTACCTCATGAGTTTTCAACTTTCGTGAAGCATAAGCAATTACCTGATCATTCTGCATTAGGACGCAACCAAGTCCTTTCAATGAAGAATCACTATATATAACAAACTCACCATTCCTGGAAGGTAGTGCCAAAACTGGAGCCTTCACCAATCTTCTTTTCAATTCCTGAAAACAATCATCACATTCTTTTGTCCAGATAAACTTAACACCCTTCCGAGTTAGCTTAGTAATTAGACTAGATAACCGTGAAAAATTTCTAACAAACCTTCGGTAATAGCCCTCCAAACCAAGGAAGCTACGAATCTCGGTTACATTTGTGGGTCTTGGCCATTCTTACACAACTTTTGTTTTTGCAGGATCAACAGTTATTCCATCTTTAGAAACAATGTGACCAAGGAAAGAAATTTGTTGCAACCAAAACTCACACTTGCTGAATTTCCCATACAGTTTCTTTTCTTTTAAGGTTTTCAAGATAACCCTTAAATGTTTTTCATGCTCCTCTTTACTTTTAGAAAACACCAAAATATCATCAATGAAAACCACCACAAACTTATCCAAGAACTCATGGAAAATTCTATTCATTAAGTCCATGAATACAGCAGGTGCATTGGTTATCCCAAAAGGCATTACTAAAAATTCATAATGGCCATATCTCGTACGGAACGCGGTCTTCGGAATATCTGCCTCCTTTACCTTCAGCTGATGGTACCCCGATCTCAAGTCAATCTTTGAAAAAAACTGAGCTCCCTGGAGCTGATCAAACAAATCATCGATATGAGGCAAAGGATATTTGTTCTTAACAGTGATATTATTCAAGGCTCTATAATCAATACAAAGTCTCATAGAACCATCTTTCTTTTTAACAAATAAAACAGGAGCACCCCATGGTGATGTGCTAGGTCTAATGAAACCTTTCTCTAATAAATCTTTCAATTTCTCCTTCAACTCTAAAAGTTCAATTTGTGCCATTCGATAAGGGGGTTTTGAAATTGGCTTAGCATCAGGAACTAAGTCAACAGTAAACTCAACTTCCCGATCTGGTATTATTCCAGGCAACTCATCAGGAAAAACATCAGGATACTCATTTACCACTGGCACATCATTAATCTGAACAGTTCCTTTATTTTCAACGACGTGTGCAAGGTAACATTCATTTCCATCTTTTACAAGTTTCTCGGCCTCTTGATATGTTATCAAAAGTAAGGGTTCATTCCTGTAAACAAACTGAAAGTCTTTCTGAAAAGAAACTTCTTTAGCTCTACAGTCAATCTTAGCATGGTAAATAGAGAGCCAATCCATACCCAGGATAACCTCAAACTCTACTAGAGGTAGAACAATAAGGTTTTCAAGTAGGTTCTTTCCACAGATAAGGATAGGAAGATTCTTATAAATTCTTTTTGCCTCGACACTTCCCCCAGGTGTTTTTACCAAAAGTTCAGGAGTCATTTCTTGAGATGGTATTCCCATTTTACTAGAAAAGGTTTCAGAGATGAAAGAATGTGTAGACCCCGAATCAAACAACACACTGGCATAATCTGAAAAAACAAACAAAGTACCTGATACAACTTCATTTGATGGCCCGACATCTGCTGAAGTAGTTGCAAAGGATTTCACCACCCCTTTCTTCTTGTAGTCTAACTGCTTCCCATCACTCAAGCTCCTTGTCGGACACTCGTTTTCATAGTGACCCATCTCATTGCACTTATAACATTTCACTAACTGTAAATCAAATTTGTTCTTACCTTCACCTTGATCCTTTTCAGTGCAATCACGAGCCTTATGTCCCATCTTACCACATCGGTAGCACTTTCCAGAATTCAGAAGACATTCCCCAGCATGCCTTTTGCCACATTTATCACAAACTGGAAACTTAGTTCTCTTACCATCAGACTTTTTTGAAGAATTCTTACCTTTCTCCTGCCACCTCGGTCTCTTCTTCTGCTGGTTGTTATAGAAAACTTGGTCATCGGCAAACTCCATTTCCACCTTCTCAGCACATCGAACAAGATTTTCATAACTTTTAAACTCACGAGAAGCTAATGCCCTTCGATACTTTGGCTTTAATCCTGAGTAGAAACGATTGATTTTACTATCAAGGTCTCGAATAAAATTTGGAGCATACCTTGCCAATCGAGTGAACCTTTCTTCATAGGTAGCCACTGAGTCTTCTTCTTGCCTTAATTCCAAAAATTGATTTTCCATCCTAAGTCAAACAGCCTTAGGAAAATACTTCTCAAGAAACATACCTTTGAATTCATCCCAGTCAAGAGCATCAATCTCATCGGCGTCCCGGATATTTTTAACCATAGACCACCACTGATCTGCTTCACCCTCCAAACGGTAAATAGCAAGACTAACCTTTTGATTGTCTGAACACCCCATGACATCAAAAATCTTCTCCAGTGCTTTAATCCACCCTTCAGCTAGCACAGGGTCAGATGATCCTCTGAATGATGGTGGATGCTGCCTCATAAAATGTTCCACCACTGACATGTTCCTCTACGGTTGATCTGGCTAATCTCGTGCATGGATACCACCACCATTTATCGCTTGAGTCAACTACGCCATCACTGCAACAAACTGTTCAGTTCCAATTCCGACCATTTATGGATGCTGATTCGGAAGGTTATTTCCTTCTGTATGCCTTCCTAGCACTACTTCCCTGTTTCCTCTGCGGAAAACCATTCTGAACAAACATTTCTTAGATGAAGCAACATGGTATTCTTTAAATGCTATATCATTTCGAAAAAAAAAATATTTTTGGATAATCATTTAATAGAATTCTAACTCCTAAAGTTATCTAAACCGACCTTTGATACCAACTATAAGGCCCCAGCCTTAAACCTTACTTAATCTTGAGTTATTACAAGATTACACATTGAGGATCTTTTCGGGTTTAGAGTTTTAGAGAATTAGATCATAAAACATGCATTACATTCCACATATAAACAAAGTGGTTACATAAAGATAGTATTCTTCATTCCCATCAATGGAAACACATTTAAAATAAAACATGGATTATTTCTTGACACATCCTTGACTCTATCATCTTATCATGTATCTTTCCCTTGACCTGTGAAAAATATTTCAAAAACTTGGGATGAGCATAAAAACTCAGTATGGGTTATAAAAAAACATGGAAAGGAAACATGAGTTCATATATACATAAGAATGAAATCATACTTTACCCATAAAACATAGGCACTTTAACATACCTCATAAAATCATGAATAAATCATAGAAATCATAAGACATAAAGGTAACTTGAGGCATTCATAACATTCTTACGTAGGGAGTAACCATCTTGGTTACGTTTGGAATACCCATCACAGTATATTCCCTAAAATCTCTTCGGAGAAACCTTAAAGTTTCACTCCTTCGCGTTACCCAATGCATTGGAGAGCTATAACGGGCTCACCCGCCCTTAGTTTATCACGGAACCACCCGTCTTCATAATAATGCCCAAGAACCATAACATAATCATATCACATAAAACATGCATAAAGGAAACATAAAATTTCCACATTTCAATCATGAGATATCAATACAACACATTGATATAAAAACATTATGAAAATCATTTTCAATACCAAAGTAAAACATGGTATTTATTTTTCTTTTTAAAAAAAGAAGGTATGGCTTGTAGAGGAAGTCGAAACTCAAATAACGGTTACGACGGCGGAGAAGTCGTTGTCGCCGCATACGTACGACAAAAACATTCCCTTTTGTCGTTTAGTAAACGCATCGTATAAAAAAGATTCCTTTTAAATAAACGTAAAAGTCAAAGGTGTTTATACACCGTATAAAAGAAAGTTGTGTATAAAATAAAATATGCCTCAACGAAAGGAGATTGAGACGAAGTCCCATACCTCGTATCCGACTTGACCCGACCGTTCTTTAATCTCCTGAATAATAAACTTGAGTTAATCTCTACTTGCTTATGAATCTCTTTCAAGTTCATTATTCCTTTTATACCATGTTATGAACATCATGTAATCAGTTAAGTTAATAATGTTCATTTTGTCGGTATTTGGTTCTTAAGTCAAAAATAGACTTCTTACACTTACATGTTGTTAATTTGGTCAAAGGTTCATTATATACAGAATGGTATTCATGATGTAGATATCATATATGTCATATATATCCAGTACATACATGCATTTATAATATTACATAATCATTTAGAGGTAAGAAATGAAATGCACCGTTCATGGAGACGGTAAGCCGTACGTACGCATGAACGCTACTTCCATTTCCATTTCATATTTTCTGGAATGGAATCATAATGATATAAGAGTATATTATAATTCCAGTATAATAACATATATAATATCATTAACTTTATCCTTTACACGTCCCACATATGGTATTAACGAATCAAATCACTTTTAGGGGGCGGTAGTCCGCACTTCCTAAAATGAAGATATCGTGTTTACCCATAATGGAAACCATAAAGGTATGCCAAAAATGAAAAAAAAAACAGAAGCTTAAGGAAAACATAAACATATTATATATCATATATAAAAATAGTGACATCATAATGGCCACCTTTGAAGGTGTTAAATGAGTATTGAACAATCATCGTTTCGGGAGGCAGAATTTCGCCATCCACGGAAACCGTATGTTCTTTAACCATTTGATGTAGTTGTGTGAGAGTGTAGCCCAAATAAATCTTATAACAACATCCTAGTATATTTAAGATACTGGTGTTGTTACAAAAGAAGTAAATAAAAAGAGTTTAGGGGGTTGGAGAAGCAAAATAAAACAAATGAACATTAGAGAATGAATTACCTTAAAAAGTGTAACTCCTTTTGATTTGAGCCTAAAGGCTTCCTTTGAAAGGATTCTGCCAAAAGGTAATCCTCTAGGATGAGGAGAGGGATGTGGAGAGAGTAAATGGTCAGGGGTTGGCCGAGCCAAAGGCTTGAGAAGTGTGTGAAATGAGGTAGAGGTGGGGGCCTTTTATAAGAGGAGAGGAGGGGCACTTTTGGAAAGTAAAGAAATATTACTTTATTTGAAAATGTGTTTCGGTTTCAAAAGGTCCCACATTGATATAATTCGTGGATAAGGTGATAAGGGTTCGAAATCCACTCATCCAATTGGTTTTGGACATGTGTAGTGCATAGATTTTACATTATCTTTCTATTTTATTTAAATCGTCAAATAATGATGTCATCGCTGCATCATTATTATGTCACAAATAATTAAATTTATTTAATGTCTAAAAATTATAGAAAAAATAATATGATATAGGAAATCTTTTTATCTTTCCAATTACTATTTATAATCAAAATTTTGACTTGCATAACCCCACTTAAAAATTGTTTTCGTAAAACATATTATGTTTGTGTCATTTTCACTTTAACATTAAATAAAAAGTAATTTATGTCATTTCCCAACAAAAGTGGATCCATGGGGTCCCCAAGTTGACCCATGGCATGTCATGGTCGGCCATGACACAACCAATAAGGTTGGGACATGTGTCTAGGTCATTTCCTATTATTAAAGCATTATTTATACCTTAAACTACCCTAATTACCACTAATCGCGATTAAGAACTTAATAAGTTACTATTCACCAAAAAAATATTATAATCTCATTGAACCACATTTTACTTCTTAATGACAACCATGTATGTCGGATTTTCAAAATTCAGTACACATTAGTGGTAAACTTTCATTTAACTGAAAAATCAGTTTGCTTGATTACCACTTAGTGGTTTCACTATTCATCAAAAATTGAAGTTTTTCAGAAAATTACCAAAAATTCACCCTAAGCTATATTTGATATTCCGAATTCAAAAATGAAGTCTATTTTACAAAATTCAAAACATATAGGTCACATTAATTAATTTAATAATTAATTCCCGCTGCCAGAGCAAATAGCGTGTTTTTTACCAAACAATAAGTATCAAAAGATTGACACCAGTTTAAGTCTAATTTCAAAGTGAAATTGATTCCAATAACCACCATTGGATAAAATGGTAAAAATATATTCTAATTTCACTTCAAAACCAATTAAAAACATAATATAATCATATAAATAAATTAGATTAAAAAGCAGTTTTGATGTAAAATGCAGTATTTTTCACTATTCATTAAAAAATGAACATTGTCAGAAAAATACCAAAAATTCACACAAGGTAAATTTTGATGTCCCAATCATAAAGGATAAGTTTATTTTGACAAAAATAGTTTATAAAATTGTCAAAATATAGATTCAAAAATGGTTTGCCATCAAAAGGCACTAAAACAATCTTTTAAGAATATTAGTGTATTCCATGCATAAGATTGTATTTATTTTCATTTTAAGCCTCTATAACACTATCTTAATCATTAATATACATAGATAAAAATATCTATTATTCATTACTTACTTGGGATGTTACAATAAAGGTGAAATTTGCATAATTCAGGCTCAAGGGTTCTGGTAAGCGATGGTGGGATTCTATAGTCTAGGAAGACAGACACATGGACTTAGATTAAAATGGTTTCAAAACCCTATTCTTCCAGTAGTTTTTTCCAAAGTCCCTAATGTTGGAAAAGTATCTAGAGTTTATATCCTTGAAATAGGGTGATCGTTCGGTGTCGGCATACACCAATAGTTTTTCTATGTTTATTCATTTTTTGCTGACGTTGTAAATAATGAACAGTAGAAGGATCAGAAGTACCTACAGGGTTTGCGACCAGATATAATATCATAGGAATTTATATTGAAACTTTATACCTATAGAGAGATTATATATATAGATATTATAGTAGATATGGACATGGTAGGAAAGGTTGTTTTTCCCACCCCTTATCTTTCATCTAGTGGCAGTTTCAGTGGCATGCATGGGAAGAAGAGGAAGTGGAAGGATCATCAAAGAAGTGGTGGAGGTGGGTATCAGTAAAAAGCCTCATTTACATTGTCTTCTATATCTAGTAGTGTTCCTCTGAATTTCTATCAGTATAGAAAGGTCGAACACACTATATGTTTTTATCCTATTCTCGTGAATACATGAAATAGTTGTGGAGGTGTTGGTAATTTACAATGATTTTGTTAGGATATAACTATGCATCATTACAGTTAGGGTTCGTCATCTAAAAATTCTATTATGGTATAGTCAAAATCTTCAAAAACTATAGGGCTCCATCTACAATCCTTAGGATTTAAGCAATTTCATGTAGTAGATGATTATCTAGTGTAAGTCAATGTGGGTTTGGTAATAGTGAGAGGTATTATCCTTATTGAATATTCCATAGTAATTTCTTTATTTGAGTCTATTGCCTCTCACTAATTTTATATCTACATGTTTTTTAAATATTATTAAACTTCTAATGGAACTTATGTCCTTTTAAATGGAATTAGAGACACCTATTGGTAAGAGAAGAGGGCAGGGGTTTCAGTGTCCTTCCTATTCATTAATGATAGTTGATACGAAGTTGGTCTAGTATTTTCTCATTCTTGATCTGGATCTATTTGAAATCATAATTGGTATGGATTGGATTGTCAATCATTGAGATGAGGTTGATTGTTATCATCATTATTTTTCATTTCTTTCTGTTGATGGGAGCTCTCGTATGTTCTAGGGGGAGTGGGACTCGAGGTCTAGTAATGTAGGACCTTCCCATCTAGAGCTCATGAGTTTTTTTTCTATTGTTGCGAGTGATCCCAATGTCACCTATTATTTTTTTGACCTTCCCATTTTTGTTCGGTACTTTTCTATAGTTTTACTAGATTACTTCTTTGGTCTTCTTCCAGAGAGAGGGGTATAATTTACAATTGACCTTGTTCCAGGTACACAGACGATATCGATACCTTCTTATTATATGGTACCAGAAAAGCTAAAAGAGATCAAGATTATATTAGATAACCTATTGGGAAAAGGTTTTTTTCTCCCTAGTGTTTCTCCTTGGTCATCCCCTGTGCTATTCGCCAAGAAGGAATATGGTTCACTTTGATTGTGTGTAGATTATTGAAAGTTGAATCGGGTGACAGTTAAGAAAAAATATCCTTTAACTCATGTGGATGATTTTTTTGATAAGTTAAAATGGTCAAAGTGGTTTTCAATGATTGATATTTGGTCGGTTAATCATCAACTCATAGTTAGGGAGTCTGATATATCGAAGATGGATTTCAGGATCAGATATACCCATTATGAATATCTTGTGATGCCTTTTGGTCTAACTAATGCTCCTATAGTTTTTATGGATTTGAGAATCAGATATTCCATCAATATCTTGAAACTTTTTTGTTAGTGTTCATGGATGATATTTTGGTTTATTCAAAATCAGAGCGTGATCACAAGCACCATTTGAGTTTGGTTCTGTAAATTTTGAGAAGTCATCATTTTTATGGAAATATTTTGAAATGTAGTTTTGGGGTTCAATAAGTGAAGTTATTAGGGCACAAGATTTATGAAAATGGATTATTAGTTGATCTTGATAATCTAAAGTCTATTTGGTATTGGAAGGAACCATAAAATGTATTTGAGATACGAAGTTTCCTTAGTCTTGTTGGATATTACTGACATTTCGTTAAGGATTTCTCTAAATTGGCATCACCTTTGACTTCACTTACCAAGAAAGCAGTGAAATTCACATGGGTTGTGAAGTATCAGTCTTCTTTCGATAAACTAAAATGAATTAGGGCATTGTATCCTATTATGATCTTACCTAATCCCGGTAATGGGTACATGGTGTTTTTTTATGCTTCTGGTGTTGGTTTGGGATGCGTGCTTATGCAAGATAACCATGTGGTAGCTTACAGCTCCCATCAACTTATATCTCATGAGAAGAAATACCCCACTCATGATTTAGAGTTTGATTCAGTTATTCATGCACTTAAATATTGGCGGACTAGATTTTTAGGGAGAGGTTCATGGTCTTCTATGATCATAAGAGTTTTAGTTATATCGTTTCTCAGAAAGACTTGAATCTCAGAAAAAGATAATGGGTAGAATACCTTCATATGTTTGAATTTGATATCATCTACACCCCGGGGAAGGGTAATGTCAGTTTAGATGCTCTTAACAGGAAATTACAGTCACATGCTGTTTTGGAATCGAAGGAGGAGTGGAACCTTATGGGGCTTTTTGGTCAATTGTACTTGGATGATCAAGAGGATGTTTCAGGTATGGATTTAACCGATGTTTGATTATCATAATCTCTACTAGAGTATATTTTTCAGACTCAGTATAAGGATAATGAGTTTAGTAAAGTTTGAAAAGGACTTTATGATGGGGATACTGTTTTTGGTTGGTCTTTTTCTTCAAACGGTATGCTCCACTTTGGGAATCAGGTTGTCGTCCCAGCATCTTTTAGGAGTTTAGTCTTGCTTAATTGTCACAAATCTTCATGGTTCATTCATCCAGGAACTATGAAAATGTATTATGACATGAGATAATGATTCTGGTGGTCTGATATAAAGCGTGATATTGCAAATTATGTGTCCTGCTATTACATCTGCCAATGGATAAAGGCATAACACTTGAAACCCTCTAGTTTGTTTCAGCTTCTTCTAATTCCAGTCTGGAAGTGGGACAAGGTATCCATGGATATTTTTGTTTGATTACCATGGAATCCCAGAGGGAGGAATGCTATATGGGTAGTTTTTGATCAGTTGAAAAATTATTCTCATTTCGTTCTGATCAAGGATACCATTAAGGTTGAAGATCTAGGTAAGTTGTATGTGTAAGAGATTGTGAGTTTACATGGAATTACTTCTGCCATTATTTCAGATAGGGATCCTAGGTTTACTTCAATGTTCTATAGGAGTCTCCAAGAGGTTATGGGAACTTAGGTCAAGTTGATCAAATCTTACCATCCACAAACAGACGGTTAGACGGAGCGAGTAATTTAGATATGAGAGGATATGCTTCATGAATGTGTCTTGGATTTTGGTGGATCATGGGATATCCATATGGGGATGGATGAGTTTTTTACAACAACAAATATCAGTCATCAACATTGGTATAAATACCACCTATACCAATGCTTCTATCCCAAATGTTTGAAAAACTCGTTGGTATAATGAACCTATACCAATGGTTCCTTGTAAACATTGGAATAGTTCTATATATGGTGGATTTTCCCAATAGTTTGAGAAAAATATTGGAAAATTATTAGGTATCCCAACAGTTTGAGAAAAATGTTGGGATATACCCTCTATCCCAACAGTTTTTTTAAAACCATTGGGATAGAAAATCCCCAAATACCCTTGCGTGCACTTCCTCTATCTAGAACCGATATTTTCCTTAAAGGAGATCTATCCCTCCTGCGAACCCTACTTCCCAAGTGCCAACCCTACTTCTCAAGTGAAATTCCTCCAGAAACAATTTATCCAGGTTTCCAACCCTACTTCCCAACCAGCGATCTATCTTTGATTCAAGAATTTTTTTTCTTCCACTTCAAATCGGTATGTTGTATCTGATTTGTATCTTCTGCCTCCATTTATTTTAGTTTTTTCATTTAATTTTTCTGAAATATTCTTTGTTTTACCCACTGTGTATTATAATCCCATTATGAACACAATACATATATAATTTTAGGTTGTAAGGGGGCTATGTAGTGGGATAGGTGTTGGATATAGGGGGGGTTGTGCAGTGGGGGGGATGGGAGAAACCTTGGGAGTGTTCTTAGGGAAACTTGGACAGATTTTGAAGTAGTCAAGTGTATGCAGTGGTTGTTTTTAGTTTGATTTTATTTGGGATCACCATTATTGGTGTTCTAGGAATTTGGTCCTGGATTACCATTATTTGTTCTTTGACCCAAGGTTTGAGACCATGTTGTTTTGATGGTGCATGCTTTTAATTTATACCTCCTCCCCTTTTTGTTCCTAGTTAAAAGAATGTCAATGGGTGACTCAACACTCATTATTTTGGTATTTCTATAAGACTAATTGGGGCATGATTTTATTTAGTAATATTTAATATTTTTTTTATTTTTTTGAGAATTGTATGTTGTTTTTTGGAATCCATAGATTTGTTTTGTTTAGGTGTTCTATTGAGACCCTTTTGATTAGAATCATGGTTCATGTCTTGTAGTGATATTTTAGTGATGTCCTATCATATTGATCCACCATGATAGTGAGTTCTTAAATGGTATTGAGACCTACTATGGGTCTCCATTTCATAATTTATTTTTCTAGGTAGACAGATGTGAGTTGAGTATTAGTTAGTTTTTGTGGTTTTTGAATGATTTCATTGAAATTTTGGGAGTGTTTGATCATTATTAGAGATTTTTTTTATTATAAGGTTTCTAAATATAGTGGGGAGACCACCATAGCTATTATTTTATTATTGGTAATTCCTTGTTTCCTATGGAGTGTGATATCTCGTTTCCTTGACCCAACCCTTCCCTAAATCAGATTTCATCCCAATTGGTCCTCCATCAATTTTGTGTCCCATTTTGGAATCTCTATTAGATTTTCCTTATGTGATGAGTTGGTCACTTGCAGCAAGCTTGATGTTTATGTTCAGTGGTAGGGGTTGGATATAGGGGGTGTGCAGTGGGAGGGGTGGTTGTAGGGGGGTTGGCTGTAGGGGGGTTGTGCAGTGGGAGGGGGGTTGGTTGTTGGGGGGCTATGTAGTTGGAGGGTGGGGGTTGTACAGTGGGAGGGGGGGTTGGCTGTAAGGGGGTCAGTGCAGTGGGAGGGGGGATGTGCAGTGGTAGGGGGATGTTCATTGGGAGGGGGTTGGCTATAGGGGGTTGTGTAGTGGGAGTGGGGGGGATTGTATAGTGGGAGGGGGCTATAGGGGGGTTGTGCAGTGTGAGGGGGTTGTAGAGGTGATGTGAAGTGGGAGAGGGGTTGGATGTGGGGGGGGGGGTTGTGCATTGGGAGGGGGTTGGCTATGGGGTGGGGGTTGTGTAGTGGGAGGTGGGGGTTGTAGGGGGGGTAGGGGGCTATGCAGTGGGAGTGGGGGGATGTGTAGTGGGAGGGGGTTGTAGGGGGGTGTAGGGGGGGCTATGTAGTGGGAGAGGGTTGGCTGTAGGGGGGTTGTGCAGTGGGGGGGGGGGGTTGGCTAAAGGGGGTTAGCTGTAGTGGGGGGATATGCAATGTGAGGGGGTTGTAGTGTCGTGTTTTTTATAAATTATGCTAGCATGTTATTGTTTTAGTGTCATGTTTTACATGTCTTGGGTATTTTCTAGTTAATATACTAACCCATTTCAGATGAAATTTAGTTAATATGCATATGATGTTTATCATGACATAGGTAAAGGGAATATTTCATACTTCTCTAGTAGAAAATATTGATTTTGAGGTCATTAGTGGATAGATATTTTACTTGGTTGAGTGCTAGAGTCTAGTGTAGTGAAACCTTGGTACATGGGTCTTGTGATCATTTGGATATTTGGTCTTTTTCATTGTATTATTTTACTACCATATATTTGATTATGTATTCAGTCTTTTATGTCATTAGGATTTTTGTTCGATTTATATCATCGATCATGTTCTGTTTTTATACTAGTGTTATTTTTTTATTATAGATGGTTATATAAGGGAAAACCATCCCCCATTTTTTCTATCTCTTTTAATTTATAGTCATCCTTTGGTGCCCTGGGTATTTCACCAATGGTTAGTGGAATTTTGGATTTTCCCAAGCCAATGGGTTGGGTTGGGATGTTAAAAATGGTATCAATTTTTTACATCCTTTCAATTAGGATGATATAAAGGAGATAATATGTGTCAAAACCTAAAATTTATATCATAAAAAAGAAAAGGAAAAAGTTTTTATATGGAACTTCAAGTTACCAATGTGTTCCAAGTACAAAATTGTTGTTAAGCACATATACTCAGTTTATCAACTCATCATCAGGGGTTTATAAAATGAGATTTTGGTTCCATGAATTAATAAATATACATCCCACTTGTATTATATCATCCATATGTTATTTCAATTGATTGATTTTAAAATTATGTTACCATGACCGTTCTTGTCCTGTTGTAATTTATTGTACAACTAATGATCTAAGAAACATTAAAAAAGACCACTTGGTGTCTGAGTTTTACTTTTTTCAATGTTTTTCAATAGTTTTTAATGTTAATCAATTAATTGTAAGTATTTCATTGATTTCAATATGTTTAAGAAGATATAAAGAATCAGTTTCATGGAAGTTAATTTGGTTGAAGTATCCATGTTTTTTAAGAAGAAAAGGAAGTTCCCATGTCTTGTTATCTTGTAAGAAAATATGTTTTGATATTTTCATTAGATGAATTAGAGTACATTTATTACTTTATATATCCACTAAAAAAAGGTGAAAT
Organism: Viscum album; assembly: GCA_963277665.1. Taxonomy (NCBI): domain Eukaryota; kingdom Viridiplantae; phylum Streptophyta; class Magnoliopsida; order Santalales; family Viscaceae; genus Viscum; species Viscum album. The sequence continues at coordinate 1,400,691,941 of OY728157.1, read as the reverse complement.
GTTATTTCAAAATTTGGATCTAACTTCTATAGGTGGAGGGGCTATAGGGGGGCTATGTAGTGGGGGTTGTAGGGGGTGGCTATGCAAGGGGGATACAGGGGGTGAGGTGGATATACAGTGTGGGGGTGGGGCTTTAGGGGGGAGGTGGGGGAGGGGTTCTATAGAGGAGCTGTGTAGGGGGGTTGGTTGTGCAGTGTGGGTGGGGGATGTAGGGGGTGGTGGGGCTATGCAGTGGGGTAGGAGGGGGCTGTTTGTAAGTAGGGGGTTGCATGGGGTGAGGGGGGTTATGTAGTGGGGGTTGTTAGGTGGGGGTGCAGGGGGGAGGGGTGATGTGCGGTGGGGGTGTTGTAGGGGGGTGGCTATGCAGGGGTCTATAGGGGTGGGGAGGTTTTGCAGTGTGGGGGTGGGGCTGTAGGGGGGAGGGGGAGGGAGCCTGTAGGGGTGGTTGTGCAGTGGGGAGGGGGTATTTACCAACGTTTTTATAAACGTTGGGAAATTTGAAATCCAACGGGGGTATTTTCCAACAGTTTATATTGAACAGTTGTAATAGGTGTATACCAATGATTCAGAACCATTGGTATAGTTGTATAAACGTATTTTTATTCCAACAGTTCTGAACCATTGGGATAGAAAATTCCTAATGGTTGATACTAAACCCTTGGGATTTTAAAAATCTAGGAAACCTATCCCAACAAATCAACTTGTAACCATTGGGATAGGTATATCCCCATGCCTCACAACCCAATGGTTTTGGGGCCTTTACCAATGGTTTCAAACTGTTGGTATAGGATTATTTTACAATAGTGCAATAAAAATGGATCCCTTTAAGGCATTGTATGGTCACCCGTGAAGATCACCTCTTTCTTGGGATGAGGTGGGAGAAGTAGCTTTAGTTGGACCATGTTTGTTTAAGGAGATGTCTGTAAAGATTTAGGATGTACATCGACATTTGGTTATAGCCTAGAGTTGACAGAAATCATATGTGGATCAATGAATTCATCCAATAGATTTTTTCATTGGTGACTGGATTTTCTTGAAAGTTCCTCCTAGGTTGGGTCACCGTTAGCTTGGAAAACAAGGAAAGTTGGCTCTGTGATATGTTGGACCATTTGAGGTCACTAAGTAGCTTAGACTGGTTTCTTATTAGTTATCATTTCAAGTTTAGTTTAAAGGTATTAATGATTTTTTCCACATATCTTAGCTCAGGAAGTATCATCCTGATCTCGATCACAATCTGAGTTGGGAATAAATTGAGTTAGAGCCAGGCGTTTCTATTTTTGAGAAACTAGTTGAGATAATTGAATCTCAAGTGAAAGTTGTGTGTGGTAAGTTGATTCCATTGGTCAAAGTTCTATGGAAACATAGATCAGATTCTCATGAGACTTGGGAATGTGATTCATTGATGAGGTAGTAGCATCCTCATCTTTTTCTAGGGATTACATCTTCCACACGACTTTCTGAGGATGGAAAGTCTTTATAGTGGGGAGTTTGTAACATCCCATTACTAATCTGTCGGGTATGAGTTTAACCTCATCCTGCATTTCCTTTTTTGTTTTTTATAGGGATGAGAAGGAATTGGGAGGATACCTACAATGGTGAAGTCATAGATTTTTTGGACTCCCATCTTTAATCGGTGGCGTTTCTTCATGTCTTATTCTAGATTCGTGGTGTGATCTCATTCCAAAGGACGTTATTTTGTTGGTTGTGGTATGGTGGGTGTTTGTTCTTTAGGTATGTGGGTTTCCTCCTTTCCACCAACCCCTTTCTAAATTGGATAAATCTTGTGATGTGGATTGGATTATAGGGTCTTTGTTGATGTTGTTGGGTTTTTGTTGCTGGTGGATCCCGTTGTTGTCGTGTGCAACCCGAGTTTTGAGGTGAGTGGTTTTGTCTCTAGCCTATGTTTGATAAATAGTATTGTTATATTTTTATAAATTTATTTATAAATAAATTGGTATAAAATTGGTATGATTATTTGTGTGTGTTGGAATGAAATTTTGAATAAAAGTGATTTTTCCTTGGTTTTTTATAAATGGAAAGAAAATGGTTATTTTTAAGAATTTAATGATTTGTGAAAAATAAGTGGGTATGGTTACCCTATTAAATGTTTAATTTCATAAATGGTTTTGAATTTTTTTTCAAAACATTGAGATGATTATGAAAATGAACACATGGGTTACCTTGGGTATTGGGTGGAAATTTTAACTTGAGTCCATCATCCATTGTGGGGGTTCACTTTCTGGGTGTTACTATAGTCCTAGAGTGTATATTATTGGCTCTAGGTATGTATATGATGTCAGGGTTTCACTTTATGGGGTGTCTCCCTGGTCCTGGAGTGTATATAATTGGCTTCAAGTACCGTAGTTCAATGTTCATTGATTTTTTGGTATGAGTAGTCTGTTTCTTGACCTGTTGTATTCCTTGGTATTGTTATGCATGTTCTACTACTTTTGATTTGTATTTCTTGGATTTGTACTATTTTATTCTTGATATGCATGTTGATTCTTGTGAAAGATGATATGGAAAATGTGGTTTGAAATTGATATACCTGCTTTTTCTTTAGAATTGTGATAAAGAGGAAATGTTTACCATATTTACTATAAAACTATTTTACTACTTAACATGCCATGTTTTATTTAAAATGAGTATATATGAATTGTTATACAGAGGCTTTTTATGGAACACCTGGGTGGGATCCTATTGAGCATGTTATCTCACACCCTTTACACCTCTCCGATGGTGTTCATACCTATTTATGTCTTCCAATGAAGGGAAAGGAAAGGATCTACAGTGATTTGTTGAGGTTTCATGTTAGATAGTTTGGGTATATAGTGGTTAGATGGTGGGAGTTCATCCATGATATCACATGTAGTAGTTGTTTGGTTTTGTTCTTTTTCACTTGGACTTGTCTCTTTAAGCTTTTGGGATACCATTACAATCATGTTTTCCCATTATCTTTCTTACAATTATGACATATATTTATCATCTTTCCATTGTTCCTTCTTTATATGTGTATATATATATATATCATGTGTTTTTTAGGTTGGGTGAAATCATTCTCTCTGGTTTTTTGTTCAATGCTCGGGTGCTTGTCCTCAGCCCATGGAGATCGAGAACACCCTTTGGGTATGTGATAGATTAGGTCGGGTGTCAGGTTTGAGGGAAACCTAGGTCGGTTCGTTACATCAGGTATGTCCCTTATGTATCTCAGGAGTGACCCCTAGATAGTGGGTGTTACCCCTAAATAAATCTAGTTTTCTAGTGATCTATACATATATAATGTCCTAACTTTTTGGAGAGGTATGAACACTTATGTTACTGTTAAAAACCTCTCATTTTATGATAATAATGTGATTACAAGGTTAAAGAGTGTTTTAAGAGAGTCCATGGATCATTTAAATCCTGAATCTCTGGAATTTGGGAAGGCAGACTAAGTATCATAGTTAGCACATAGTTAGTGCTAACCATATGACTCAAACATACAGATCACTCAGTGCACAGTAGAGGGATGCATGCTTTGATCTAACCATGCAACCTAGGTTGCATTCCCATGCAGTTTCTATAGAAATTTTGAAAGATACATTTCACATGGGTAGTGTACGGATAGTAAAACTATGTGCCTATCCCATGTGAGGGGGTTACTTGGGAAGTGTTGGGTGCATGGTTAGTGCACAATTTGAACAAACATGCGGCCAAACTGTACACCCCCTCAATTCAAGGGTTAACACTAGATGAGAATATTTTTGTGGGGATAAGTTAGATGGTCTATTTTATTTCCCTTAAAGTATAGTTGTATTTTATTAAGCATCATGTGTTGTATGCCATACTTTCCGACAACACCTCTATATTTTGAAATTAATTAAATTAAAGGTTAATCATAGGTATAATGAGACCTTAGCTACCTATGAAACAATTTCATTGGGTGCTTTCCTTGATGTGATCCACCTCATGGGTGTGCCCTTCCTTCAGTTCCAAATTTCCCCATTACCTTGAGTTATTAATCCACCTTTTTTGGTGTATGATTTCCTAGAAATAAATATTACTTTTGGAATGTGAATTTAGGTAAGGAAAATGAGTGGCTTTGTTTTATGAATTTAATATTATTCCATAGTTGAATTACATGAATTAGATGAATTGACCAACTTGGATAAAGTGTTATGGTGTTAATGCATTGTTAAATGATATGAGATGATGATTGATAAAATTACCTTAATTTCATGCTGAGATTGATACTTGGGATTCCATATATATATCGCCTTGGATAGGCTCATCATGATTTATAATTATAATCGGTTAATGAATGGTAAATACGCTAGGGGTGATACTTGGTATTCCTTGGACAGGCTCACCATTTGGATTCTCTAACTCCTTATGAATGATACTGGTTCCCTAGGGGAGTCACCATGGATGGTCTCGTTGGAAATATGGTTATACCATGGTATGAGGGATACTCGGTCTCCTATGTTAGATACCAGGGATTAGATTAAAGGTTATTTTCTTCACACCATGTCAGGAGTGATACATAGGATTCCATTTATGGATCATCTTGGACAAACTCTTATGGTGTTGAGTATTTTATTACACTCCTAATGCGATAATTAGGTTCCTTGATATGGTTTACCTTGGATAGAGCCAATATTCTTCTTATTTAAATTCAATATATTCCTTTTATATTGTTCCAATAATTCTAATTTATTAAATCAAAGGATGCATCCACCAAGACAAATCACGTTCTTGGGCTTGGTCCCGTCTTGATACTTGATTTGTGATGGCCCATTATTACATCCTTATTATATCTGTATAGGTTCACTTTTGATCATAGATATCTATCTTAGGACAAAGTACGTAGCATAATTTGGGTACCCATGAGGAACCTAGTCTGATGTATTTATTTATTTATTGAATTCCATTTATTATGTACCTACACATTGGTCATTTTATATGAAAAAAATGGATTGATATAGGCACTGGTGGTGGTGGTCTACTGAGTATATCTCACACCCTTCTCGAGCCTCCCTTGGTACCTAAGTAGGCTTCATGATTGAAAGTGTAGATAAAGGGAAGTTCCCATCTTCAGATTCATGATTTTCAGTACTAGAATGGAGTATATGAGTAGAGGATCGAGCATATGCTCATGATTCTAGTAGAGGAAGATTTTGTACATTTTGTATTTTTTTCATAGAATGTGGTGTATTCCTATTTCCCATGTAACATGTGTGCCTCATTTTTTGTAGCTACATGACATCATCATCATCATTTTGTATCTATTTATGATTTATCTTCCACCTATTTATTCATATGGATGTTATTATTATTCTGTTACTGCTTATGTATTATTTCTTCTGCTATTTCCCATTTATTTATTATTCACCATTGTACTATACTTTGACTCATGAGGGAATAGTCTCACCTCAGACACACCCTAGGCCCTCACTGCTAGTTTTTAGCCTCTGGCATACAGAGAGGCATGCTTTAGGTCATGTATCTAACTATCTTGGGGCACCACTTAGTGGATTCCAGGGAGGGATGCTACAAAGTGGTATCAGGGGTTTCTTTTCCTTTTTTCTTACTATTTGATTATTAAATAGGAGACTAGTATATATAGAAGTTTATTAATTATCCTATGCCTGGGAGTAGCTAACCCATGTATAGGGGAAACAAAAATTACCTAGAATGGGTTATTGTGTGTTATTGGTGGTTCCTGTTATAGTTTCCCTGATTTCACCATTAGGTGATGAACATGTTTTGTGACGTTATTATTATTGATATTATTATTATTATGGTTTTATTTTTTCCCTTGGCCTAGTATGGAAAGGTGGTATCATCTCATGCATCATACTAGGCACTTTTGGACTGATACGCCATGAATTTTTTCATGCCACATTTACTTTCTACACGCATTTTCTATTGCATATAGTCAGTGCCAGGATTATTATATGTGGAATATGATAAAATTTCATGAAATGATAACAAAATTGGATTAATTAAAGTACCTACATCAATATAATGATGTTTGACCACATATATTGATGATGAAATCTTAATTAAACAATTATTCCATGTTTAATCCATGAACCACTAGTTCTATGGGTTGAAACATTAGTTGATTTTATTGTTGAATACCAATTGTGATTTATGAATCATGTACTTATATAAATTGGGAATGGTAGTTCATTCAATAAAATCATTATACATGACCTGTTACATTCAGTTACCAGATGTAAAGGTCAGGTTGTAGTTACTTCACGTTCCATTTTCAATTCATAAGGAGTATGGGCCTTTATAAATTTGGAGTGGTGATGCATCTAACTGGGATGTGATATATTTATATACATATAAATAATAATAAACTCAATTAAATTAAAATTTTAAAATGAAATGGTTACAATTAAATAGCGATTCCAATTGAAAATTAAAGGGTGTTTTCCTCTATACCTTGCAATTGAGACTCTATATACTAGAGCCTCTATTGTGTGATGTGATATCTTGATCCTGACCCAAACTTAATAATGGGTAGAAGGTAGTGTATCCTATAGTTTGTTGTGAATTTTCTTATCACCTAGATCTATATTTAGGAGAAATCATAGATGTGTTCCTTGTTTATAGGAAGGATTTTTACCAATCCTTTTCCACTTTCATTTTCTTATCTGCTATTAAATATTATTTGAGGCATGTTCTTCACAATTTTATAGTGATTCCACCATGACTTCCTCAAGTTGTATGTCAGGAGGGTAGTGATGACAATTATTTGAAGGTGTTGGTCCCTAATCCACCAGTATTACCTACTATAGTTCCACTAGAGGCACTTCCTATTGATCTTTTACTGGTCATCGATGCTCGGTTCTAAGATAGATTCTTTCGATTCATGTAGTTTATACAAGAAGCTTTGCGACCTTCCCCTACCATGGTAGAGTTGAAGAAGGAATTACAACTGCATTATCCTCCCACCTTTTCAAGGGATGGAAGTCTTTAGGTTATTGATTCATGGATAGATGCCATTTTATCTATATTTTATCATTTAGAGGTGCCTTAAAAGTGGAGGGTCAATATCACTACCTATATGCTTCATGATTCTACTAAATGTTGGTGGGATGTTATCATCTAGGAAGGATTTCATCAGGGTATGGTATGGCAAGGCTTTCAAATAGCCTTTTATGATTAATTTTACCCCTATACATTAAGGGAAGACCATTCTCAAGAGTTTTTGCACCTACAGTTTGGTTCTATGTTTGAAATGGAGTATTCATCTCATTTTACCAAGCTTCGTGATTTCTAACCAACATTGATCGGTGAAGAGATGATGACTGTGAGATGTTTTTAGGATGGACTTACGTATTCCACCCATTCACAGGTGAATGTTTTCAGGTTGACCACCATTTTGAGATAGTGAACCAGTCCCTCACCATAGAGTGGATCCTGAGGGAATCCGAAAATGTGAGTGGGGGCGGTTCGGCTTTGAGATAGGGAGATGGTTTGTCTAGAAGTAGGAAGTGTCATTTTGAGGGTGAACATGGGGCTAGCTCCAGCCGTATGAAACATACCAAAATCTATGTGGTGTTTCACTTGTGTGGTAGTATTGTACATAAGAATCCCCAGTGTATGAGGAACCTGATTGAGTTACAAGCTTGCGGTAGGTTGGGTCACTTTAAGGGTTTCTATTGATTTTTTACTCCAGTATCCAATGAGAAGGGATTTTTACTTATACTGAATTTAGGTATAGGATTTTTAGATCCACATTAGGTTAGGAGTTGGTCTAATACTAGCTTATCAGGCTAAGGAGGTGTTTGTGGATGAGGTGGTCAGAATTCATAGGTTCAGTTCCAGTAGAGTGGAACTACTCATGGTAGTCAGGTTGCATCTCAAGGCTACGGATTTGGATATATTTATGTATTACATACTACACCTGGGGAGAAGAGTCTAGGTCCATATATAGTATGAGGTACTATTATAGTATCCTATACTTTATTTTTTCCCTTATCTGATATAGGTGAATCACACTCTTTTATATTTGTGGAAATTATGGAAAGTATGGGCTTAGAGATGGAGTACTTATATGGAGTTATGACTCTCGACACACCATTAGGGGTCTGATCATAGAGTATATGTCTATACAATGAGTGAACCCTTGAGATAGGTGGGTATCATTTCTTATGGAATTTCTTTTTCCTCTATATGACTAGTTTTGATGTCATTCTAGCTATGGACTAGCTAGTACATTATCATGCCCACGTTTATTTCTATTTCCATAGGGTGTCATTTACATAACTTTAGACAAGAATGTATATTCATAATAGATAATTGGATATTAATATGAGTGAAGTAGGCCCTGAGTTCCATAGGTTGGGTAAGGTGACAACCCATATGGATAGTCTCTTTATGAGAGATCGGGAATATGGCTTGTGGAATTCCCACTGGTGGTGGATCACTTCAGGGACATCTTACCTAATGATTTATTTGGATTACCATCCATATGAGAGTTGGAGTTCACCATTTATCTAGTTTCAGGAGTGGCACTATTGTATATTCCTCTTTATAGTATGGAACCTACAAAACTCCAGGAACTCAAAAAATAATTAGGATATCTGGTAGAAAAGGGTTTATATGACCTAGTACTTCACTATGGAGTTTTTCTATCCTTTTCACCGAGAAGGAGAATGATACCCTCATATTGTGCATGGATTACCGATGGTTAAACCAACTTATGTTTAAGAACTGATATCCACTGCCTCATATAAACATCATCTTTGAACATCTATGAGGAGCGATAAATTTATCTAAGATCGATTTAAGTTTAGGCTACCATCAAGTTCTTGTGAGACCATTAGATATACCATGTACAACTTTACATGGTAGATACGACTTATAATAGTATCTGGTTATGTCATTAAATCGTATGAATGCACCAGAACTTTTTATGGCTTTGATGAATCAAGTTTTTTACCCATACCTAGATTCATTTTTGGTAGTCTTTATAGATGACATCTTGGAGTATTCTATCACTAGACACAACCATGACAACCACCTTGAGATAATTCTAAACAAATTGAGAGAGAGCCAGTTGTATATTAATCTCAACAAATGAAAATTTTGGAACTATAAGGTTCACTTATTGGGTCATATAATTTCAGAGGTAGAATTATCTATTGACCTATAGAAGGTGAGTATTGTGGTTTCCAGGGAGCATCCGAAGAATGTCTTTGATGTACACAGTTTCTTGAGGATGGTTGGAAATTATTGTCAATTCATCTAGGATTTCTCATGATTAACAGTTCCTCTTATGGTTTTGAATAATAAGGGTTTGAAACTCATATGGTCATAATCTTATGATACATCCTTTTAAGAGTTGAATGGGAGAATGAATTCATCACTAATCCTGATTCTTCCAGAGCTAGGTAAAATCTATATTATTTATTATAATGCTTTAGGAATCAGTGTAGGAGTAGTTCTGATGTAGGGAGATCGATTTGTAGTGTACAAGTCCCACCGGCTGAGACCTCGCATGTGAAATTACCCTACGCATGATCTTGAGATAACAACGGTGGTTCGTGATTTAAACTGTTTGAGGTATTACCTATTGTGGGAGTGGTTCATCATTTATAAAAACCATAAAAGTCTCAAATATATTTCCACACAGTGAGACTTGAATATCAAGCTACACGGGTGGGTAGAGTACCTACATTATTTCAATTTTTTGATTGATTATACACTTAGAAAGGTTAATTTCATGGTTGATTCCCTAAGCTAGAATACTCAAACCCAATACATCTAGGAGGCCAGTAGTGAGTGGAATTTCATGGATATATTTTCTAAGATGCACTTTGAGGTTCAAGTTTATCATGGGTAGCATTTTTTAGTAGCTATAGTAGTGACATCCTACCTTATAAAATGGGTGAGGATGAGATAGTTATCAGATCCTGAGTTCCTCTTCCTAAGTTAGAGTTTCTTAGGTGAGAACCCGCCACTTGGTTGGGTTATTGATGAGAATGAGATCCTTCACTTTTTTTGGTGTGTGTGGGTTCCTAGAGACACATGGAAATAGTTAATTTATAAATCTCATGACTCTATTTGGGTATTTCACCCTGGTATTACCAAGATATACTAAGACATATGTCATCAGTATTGGTGGATGGGTATAAAGAGATAGATTGTAGGTTCCATCACATGGTGTTCCGCCTATCATCGGGTGAAGGAAAGGCACCAATGACCTAAGGAACTTTTACTACCTCTATTCCTTCATAAATAGAAATGAAATTATGTCACTATATATTTCATGATGGTATTTTTGAGATCCCCTCAAGAAATTGATGCAGTATGGGTTAATGTCGATAGTTTTTCCAATGTCTCACACTTCCAACCTATTCGAGAGACCTTCTCAGTTGATGATATTGAGAGGATTTATATATGGTAGATTTTACAACTTAATGGTGTTACTCATTCCATCATATTGGATCAAGATGCCTAATTACATCATAGTTCTAATAGGGGATGTGGAAGGCAATGGGTTCATAGGTGCTCTTGAGTATAGTGTATCACCCTCAGACTGATGGGAAGCCCGAGAAGACTATACAGGTGTTAGAGGACATGATCTGAAATGATTCCTTGGTTTTGGAGGTTCTTGGGAGAATCATATACCACTTTTCAATTTTTCCTATAAAAAAATCTTTCAGGAAATGATTTAGATGGATTCTTATGAATCCCTTTATGGTAGGCCATGTCATTCACCTCTGTGATGGTTATAGGTGGATGTGGTAGCACTATTGGGTCCTCATCTCATTTAGGATACTTCAGAGAAGTTGCGACTGATTCATAAATGTATGTATACAACTCAATAAAAATAGAAGTTTTATACTAATCATTATTGTTAACCAATAGAGTTTGATATGGGTCATCATTTATTTTTACAAGTATCACCTAGCTTGGGTTATAGATGGATTTGGAGACAGGGTGAGTTATCACCTCATTACCTAGAACATTTTGAGATCATGGAGAGAGTTAGGCTAGTAGCCTATCGGTTGTAGTTAACTCATAGGTAATGTTCCATGCATGATGTCTTACACATATCACAACTTCACTTTTATCATTCTAACCCATCTCATTTGTTAGATCTAGAGGATATAAAGATGTATTAAAATGTGCCCTTTGAGGGGAATCTGATATATATCATTGATTGGAGCACGAATTATCTCTGAGGTAGGTTAGTTCCTCTAGTTTAGGTGCTATGTCATCATGTCCATGTGTAGGATGAGACCTAGGAGTGAGATTATGACATACATGATCAATGTACATAATTTTCTTAGATTATGATTTACCACCATGGAAGGGAAACTTGGGGATGAGTTATTTTAAAGAGGGGAGGTTATATCATCTTATATTTTTGAAAAGGTGTGGAAAATTATGTTACTATTAAAACCCTATTTTTATTCTAATAATGTGGTCAAAAGGTTAAGGAGTGGTTTGGGAGAGTTCTAGGATCATTCAGAGCCCAATGATCCATAATTTGGGAAGGCAAACTGAGTTGCACGATTAGAACACAATTAGTTCTAACATTTTAACTCAACCATATTGGAGACTCAGTTCAAAGAAGGGGGTTGCACGCTTTTCTCTAACTATATGACTCAATATGCATGTTCGTGCGGGTGTTGTAGACATTTTGATAGATCCATTTCTTATAGGCCACACACAATTTGTCCCTTGAGAGGGGGTTACTTGGTTAGTGTTGGGTGCATCATTGGCGCATTATTTGACTAAACGTGTGGCAAAACTGGGCGACCCCTTAATGAAGGGTTGAATAACCATTTTACCCTTGAAATTTTTTAAAACCTAAACCCTATTTTATTCTTCGGTAGATAACCCTTCCCACATGTGTGAGGTCCTCCTCAAGACAAGATAGTATTTACTACTACTTATCTATATAATCTATGTTTTCCTTGTTGTCGAGTGCATTGGATCTGCAATAATAAGGTCTCTAATCCTCTTACTTGTTATTCATTTATCTTTCCATCCTCTGTGCTATTTTAGTGTGGGTTCATATGCCCTATTTTTAGGGTATTGGTTTGTTCTTCCAATTTATCATATTCTATCTCAATTCAAGGGTTGAAACTAGATAAGGATATTATTATAGGGATAAGGTAGGTGGTATAGTTATTTTCCCTCAAAGTATACTTGTATTTTATTAAGCATCATGTTCCATGAACCATACTTTCCAGTAATTCCTGCGTATTATGAAATTGATTAAATTAATGGTTAATCTTATGTATAATGGGGCCTTATATATCTTCGAAATAATATCATTACATGTTTTCCCTGACACGATCTACCCCATGGGTGTGTCCTTCCTTCAAGGCCAACTTTTCCCTTTTCCTTATGTTGTTAAGACACTTTTTGAGGTGTGTGATTTCCTAAAAATAAATAGTACTTTTGGAATGTGAATTGAGCTAAGAAAAACAAGTTTCCATGTGTTAGTAACTTAATCTTATGCCATATTTGAATTACATGAATTAGATAAATTTTACAACTTGGATAAAATGTTATGGTGTTAATTATTTGTTAAATGATATGGTTTGATTATGGAAAAACTTACCTTAATTTCATGCCAATAGAGATACTTGGGATTCCATTTATGGATCGCCTTGGATGGGATAATCATGATTTATAATTAAAATTGGTTAATAAATGGTAAATATGTTGGGAGTGATACTTGGTATTCCATGGATAAGATCGCCGTGAAAATTCTCTACCTTCTTATGAGTGATACCAGTGCCCTATGTGATTCATCGTGGATGGGATTGGTGGAAAGATAGTTATACCATTCCATGAGAAACACTCAGTCCCCTATGTGAGATACCAAGGAAAATATTAGAGGTTATTGTCTTTACACCATACTAGGAGTGATACTTGGGATTCCATTTATGAATCACCTTGGACGGACTCTTATGGTGTTGATTATTTTATTTCACTCCTAGTGAGATACTTGGGTTCCTTGATATGGTTTTCCTTGGATGGGCCCAGGATGTTACTTATTTAAATTCAAGAGATGCCTTCTATATAATTCCAAGAATTCTAATTTATTAAATCAAATGATTCATCATCAAATCCTAATCACATGCTTGGGCTTAGTCCAGTCTTGATATTTAATTTGTGATGACCCATTATTAAATCCCTATTATATCTGTACAGGCTGACTTCCGATCAGAGATATCTGGCTTAGCCTAAAGCAAGTAGCATTATTAGAACATCCATGAGGAACCTGGTCTTATATATTTATTTATTTATTACCTTGAATTTATTGTGTTCATGTACACAACTCATTTTATATGCACAGATTGGATTGATCTAGAAACAAATGGTGGTATCCTACTAAGTATATCTCACACCCTAATTGGGCCTCCCTTGGTACCCGAGCAAACTTTATGATTATAGGTGTAGATAAAAGAAAGATCCCAACTCCTAATGATTTATTTTTAGTACTAGGATAGAGTACGAGATCAGAGGACCGAGCCTATGCTTGTGAGGGTGGTAGAGGCAGCTTTTGGCCTTTTTTATTTTTTCATAGTATGTGGTATATGCTTTTTCCCCCTGTATCCCATGTTATTAATTTTGTATCTCTAAATGACATAATCATCATCATTTTTTATCTAATTATGATTAATATTCTGCCTATTTGTTCATCTTAATATTATTATTATTCTGATGCTACTTGTTTATTACTATTTAAATTGTTTCGCATTTATTTATTATTTACTATTGTGCTATACTCTAACTCATGAGGGAATAGTCACCCCCCATCTTGGACACACCATAGGTTCTTATTGTTAGTTAGAATCCTCTGGTGTATGATGAGGTGTGCTCGAGGTCATGTAGCCAACCATCTTGGGACACCGCTTAGTTGTAACACCCCGACCCCAGAATCCCAGAGCCGGTGCATTATTTTAATACATTGGCATGATTAAAAGGAATCAAATCCTGAAGTACCAAGTAGTTTAGTATTTTTGGAAAACCAGATACATACATAGTTTCAACATTACAACATGAAAGGAAAAAAATAACATATAAGTTTTGTTGGGAACATCCACAACTATAATTTTATCCTTTCAAGTCAATCATAATAAACTTCTTCATGTCCTGAGAAAATGAAACATAAGAAAGGTGTGAGATCAAATACTCAGTAAGGGTAAGAAATACAATGGAATATATCATAAACATAAACATTAGGCATGGTGAATAACTAAAAACACATGCCTTTAAAAATAATCTTAAACACATTATGGTAAGAATAAGATCTAAATAAATAATTCCATAATAAAACATAAGCATGGGTACTCTACGAGTCGAATAACCACATAAACTATAAATATTATTTTCATAATGAGGGAATTCATAATATTTTACATCATAACCATATAGTCAAGGCCTCGTGTCTTGACCATAAATAACCATTTTTTCAAAGCCTCGTTCCAAGACTGTAGTTTGTATCATGAGACCTACCGATGCACCGAGGGGATATAGCGGGCCCCACCCAACACTTACTATGTCCAATTCATTCCTAATATGAATGTAGATAAACATAAACAACATATAAATTCATATTTAAACTAATATATGTAATTTAAATAATTTTCCCCGAACATTAAGTATAAACACTAACCATTCAGAGTTAATTGGTGAAAGGTTTTAAATAGAAAATTCATAGTCAAAATAATCATAAACCATTAAATAAAACATGGTGTATTATATCATAGGAGATAAACCTAAATTAAGTAAAATATTAAATAAATTACATTGACATAGATGAAGATACTTTCAAATGAGACTATTGAAAAATCCTTGAGGAAATAATCCTTAAAAATTAAAAAGTGTCACATACCACCTTCAAAAATTCAAATTATAATCACTTAAAATATCATGAGAATAATAATACCATTTATATGATATACCAAAGGGTATTACATAAACCACAAGTAAGAAATAAGTGGTAAAAAAGACATATATCTCATAAAAGTTAAAGCGAGACAAGAGAAACCCTTTTTACTTTGGAAAGAAAAGTCATTTTGGAAAATCATTTGTTTTTATCATGAAATCATATTTTTAAAAAGTTATATCCAAAAAAAGAAGAGGGAAGAAAATTGAAATTATATTTGAGTCATAAATGATGTCCCACTGAATTGAAATCATGTAAAAAGAGCTTTTAAAGAAGCTTTAGAAGTAAAACATTTTAGTGAAGTTTTAGGAAAATATTAAAAAGATTTTAAAATAGAAAGGCATGTTTGATTTCATAAAACCATAAATTAACCAAGATATTTTTTCATGATAAATTTTTTTATTTTAAAAAAATAATAATTACTTAAAATAGATTACATATTGCACTTGAAAATGGGTAAGAATTCAAGAAGTTCCCTTTTATCAGGAAGAATTTTTTTGAATGATCCTTTTAAAACATATAACTCCCCATAAATGAAATTAGGATTCTGGTTGGTAAAAATATATTGAACATTAAAACATAATTTATGAGGATTAAATATTAATAAATAATAATATCATTTAGGTGAGTAGAGAATAAGGTCAACCCGAATGAAAATGGAGGTTCGGGTAGAAATACTTACAACTTTATAATCAATTGAATTGTATGAAAAAAAATTAATAATAATTAAATGATACATTTAATATCATTAAAATAAAGATAATAATGATATTAAACATTATTGGGTAGTATACATACACCATATACAAGTAATAGTATTGAATACGAAATATCTCAAAAAAAATGGAAGTGAGATGAAGAAACCTCTTACCTTAAGTCTGATGGTGTTCTTCACTTGATCTTAGTATCCTGGATAACCAAATTAAATTAATTAATTAATATTTTTATAACCTATTTTTTATTAAATTTATTTATTATAACCTTATTAGGTTTATTCATTTCCTTTTTGATGGGTTTAAGAGGTTCAATTTTATTGTTTTGGAAGCATTTTCTTCCTTGGTTTTCATGATCGGTTTACTTGTAATTATGAATGGAAGTTCATTTGAAATGTGGTCAAACATCCATAATTGTTAATATATATTATTAGTGACATTAAATTGATATAAATTATATTATAATGAATTTTTTATATACCATGAGGATGAATTGTTTGATAAAATATAATGATAAACACTTGGATTAACTTGGTAGTTTTGTGCATAATGAACTTGTTTTGAATTATTATTTTATATTATGAGGGTATAAGGATTAAAAAACATTAAATAAGATTAAATACATATATTATGATCTTTTTCAACCATAAAAATTGTTTCATTACCAGAATTTAATATGGTAATAAAAATTGAGAACTCGTCGTCCTTGAATTAACACGTCTCGGATGGTGTTTTCATTTTTAGTATAAGAGGAGGGGAAAAGAGAGATCCTGATGAAATATTCCATTAGAATAATAAAATTCAAGTTCATGTAAGGTAATTTAATTATCATAGAATTTGGATGATGGGATATGAAAAAAGAAAAGAAATGAACTCGAAATAAAAGAAAAGTTGAGAAATCTCTCAGGAAAATTCGGCAGCCTAACGGCGTCACTTAATATTTCATAAAATATTTTGATGAGAGAAAAAGGGTATCTCATGATTCATAAATAATATTTTCATTAATGGTTATATGGAATGAAATATTCCATAATAAACTAATTAAAATTAAAATATGATAACAAAATAAGAGTGCTTGAAAAAGAGAGAGATTTTGAGACGAAAATTCTGCAGCATAACGGTTGTGCAACATGGTTTTAGAAAACATTAAAAGGATAGGAGAAATGGATAAAAAATTCATAAAATAATCATAAAATATTATAGGGATATAATAATATGGAAATAATAAAATGGTATTAAAACTTGAAATATATACCACATAAAAGAGAAATTGGATGGGAAAAGAGAAGTTTAAAATTCTCTTACCTTGTAGAGTAACTCCTAATACTTGAAGGTTGGGACCTTGGTGGGGCTTAAAGACACCTTGGTAGGAATACTAGGGATTAAAAACTACCATATATTCAATTAAGGTGGGTTTGAAATGAAATAAAATTAAGGAATGAGAGGGTATTTATAGAAAATGAGAGGGAGTTTTTTATTAATTTAAAGGGACGCCTCATTTGTGGTTTTTGAAAACACATGGGATTTCCCATGGTATTTAACCATGGTATTATCCAATTGGGACACATAACATCATATTTTACTATAAAAAAGTCTAAAATCATTTAATATTAATTATTATATCATTATGATTTCATTAAACATACCGAAAACTCAAAACTGTATTTTTTACTATTCACAAAAAATTCAAGTATTTTTGAAAAATCCCAAAAAATTCACCCTAACCATTTTTCAATGTGTAGAATTAAAAAAATTAAATCCATTTTTTGAAATAATTTTCTAAATATTTTTAATTTAATTTTTAAATAAAATCATAATTTATTCCAAAAAAACAACTTTAAAACTATAACTCGTTTTATAACACCTTGAGAAATTAATCAAGGTCCCATAAAATTATATTATAACTATAAAACAATAAAGTAACAATTTATGATTAAATTTTATGAAAATACATTTCCATTTTAAATAATTAAATTAATCATAAAATTTTAAATAAAATATCTATGACATACAAAAATACCAATACTTATACTATGATCATTTTTTACTTTTAAGATGTCTATATTGTATTTATACATTCATGGGTGAAGTATCTATTTTTTTGACCAATTTACTATTTATTACTATTCATATGGGTATGTTACTATTCATAAGGGTATGTTACTATTCATCAAAAATTTACTTTGTCTTATCAGACTCTAAATATCTTACTGAATGCAACCGTGTATGTCAGTTTTTTAAAATTCAAATCACAGAGGTGGAAAAATTATGTTTACGGGATAGGTTATAACAAATTGGTTCTTGTATGGACTTAGTGTTTTATGCATTCAATATTAAATTTATTTTCAAAATATTTTTGTGTTACATTAGTGGCTTCTGGGGAAATACACTATAACATACGCCAACCATGAAACCTACAGTGAGCTCCAATGAATATATTTTCTCATGAAAAACTATATAAAATGTCTAATTTAAATCAAAGATAAACAAAAGCTAATATGAATGGGTGGGTAAATTTTTGAACTAATGAAATGGTAAATATGATTAAATATATTAAATAAGAAGTGGTCATTTTAATGAATAAATTTAAAAGTGAAGCAAATAAGAAAATATGATGTTTCCATTCATAAAAAAGTGTGATGGTTAAAAATTTAATAAATCCTCAAAGAAACTTGAATAATGTAAAAGAATGAAAAGGAAATATTTAATGGGGAAGAATTTTATTGATGGTCATGGATAAAATTTGAAAAAATGAAATATAATAGAAATTTTAAAATGAATCGTTGTAAAAGGAAAGTGAAAGGATAAATAAAAAAATTAAACAAATACACTGAGATTATTTAAAAAACTAGGGAGCTTTGCAACTAAACTTTAGAAAAATTGAATGAAATTTTCCTATTGGTGATTTTTTAATTTTATGGCTATTTTTCATGGAATTTTTGGATGTTATTTGAAGATTTTAGGGTCCAATAGGGTAAAATAAAGAATAAATAATTACCTTGTCATGGAATTTTTAGTTGTATCACTTCACTTCACTATGATTAAAAATAAATAGAAACATTTTAGCAGCATTAACACTGTAAATAAATAAATAAAGAAACTTATGCACCAAAGAATAAAGAAATGTATGATCTAAATAATTTATAAAATAATTAGAAATTTATACCATAATAAATAGTTCTCCACTATCCTTACTTCTACTTCTATTTTAGATAATGGTGATGGTGACACTTTGATCATTAATCATGGATGAGGCATATCTTAAAAACATAATAGAAGAACAAGTTATTTTTTTTATTTTTAAAAAAAGGTTTATAATTTATAAATGATAAAAATAATAATATTTTTAATGATACCTCATTCAATTAATTCAAATTATTCTAGTTTCTTTTGAATTTCAATTCATTTAGACTTTTAAAACCAATTTTGGGCACAAATTAATGCCTCAATGGAATTAGGATTCAAATATCTATGAAATGTATCAGGTACTCATCCTCTTATACTAAATGTTGAATCTAAAGATACTATAGATAATTTAATATCTAAAATATCTCTGTAAATTCATGAGAGGGCATTATATTTTCTTTTCATTCCTTTTCGCTGTCTCAAAATATCAAATCCATCAAAATCATCCACGCAATATTTAACCTCTGGATATCTTTCTAATTCATTCCTTCACTGTGTCAATTTCCTTTTTCTTTTCTTTGACCTATATGAATATTTCCATTTCTCATCATCCTCAGAACAACTACTATCATCATGAATATGTGAATCTTGATGAGAAATTGACTCACATTGATCAAGAAGGATATAATATTTACATTTATAAAACTCAAAGAGATCATTCATAACCTCTATTAATTTATTGATCAATTAATTCTTCTCTTCATCAAAAAAAATCATTTAAAAACTATCTTGAACATAATCTAATATATATCAGGGATCATGAAGAACTTCCACATTCAATAGAGAATTAAAATTATAACCAATACCCCAATACATATCCAACTTCACCTTCGTTGCAATAGACATTGTACTCACTGTAATATCATTACTTTTCATCCATTTATTTATTTTTATATATATATCACAAATATAATGAAAGAAATCGTGACATGTCACATACATAGAACTATAAAATTAAACAATGTGATTATAAAATATTTTTAAAAACATGAAAAATACACGAGCACTCTCCCAATAATATGTTGTAGGAGTCCCACCTTCACTGGTAAAAGAACTCAAAAAAATTGAATCCTAAAAGTAAATAAATAATTTCTCATAATTCCATGAAACATATAACTTAAATCAATAATAATTATACCTAGTAGGAACATTGATAATTATGGTTAGTTAACTAGGAATTTTTTAACTCCTTGGAAATGATCTTGAAATGATCCATTCTGGAAGGTGAACTTCTCACAAACTTGCAATAAACTCTAATTATAGTAATTAATGTCGCCATTTCCTTTAAATGATCACTAAAAATAAGTTTTAAAATGTGTTCACAATATCTCATATGCATATACTGTCCTTTAAGAATATACCCATTCCAATCATTAACCCTCCTCATCAAATAATTGATTGTTACATTATTATAACTATGATTGTCCATAGTAATAGTATTAATCCTTTCAATCCCCCATTATTTCGCTATTTTTTTAATACTCAGCCAATTATTCACCCTTTATTATCTACTACAAGACAAAATCTGATTATTATATTTATTCAAGATCCAATTATCATCAATAAAATTTGAAATCACACACATATAATTCATATTATGAATTGAAGCCCATGTGTCAGTAGTAAGACACACCATATGAGAGAACATATCAAATATATACTTTAATTTTTCTTTCTCACTGAAATATAATTACAAGTGGTCTCTAACAACTGTTTTTCTAGATCTAACTTAAAATTGAAGTTGAAAAACTTTAATAAATTCTTAAAATCCTTTATTATCAACAAATTTAAATGATAACTCGTCAATTATTATCATCCTAGAAATATCTATTCTGCACTCTTCTTGGTTAAAATGAGCTATTTAAATTTTAACCTTCCCATCATCCTTATCTTCACACTTATTTCTAACACTAATAGTGGTTTAACTTTTCTCAAAATTTTTGTGTGGATTTTTGTTACACCTTTTAAAATGCCTATTAAAATTACTAGTTCCATGTTGGTCAGATGTGAAATCATAATATTTACCATAATAATTACATACAACCCTTCTATCTTTTTTCTTATGAAAATTATACCCAGATTTAAAACTCTAGAAGTTGCTTTAGGAATTGTTACCTTTTTAGTAGATGGCTTACTCTCAATTTCTTCAATCGGTTTTCTACTGGTGATACCCCCCTCTTATTTCTGTAATTTAATGGGTAGTTAGAGTATACCTTATTTGACTTTGATTTCCTATGAAAATTAAAGGAGTAGATCAACTTGTAACATATTTCATGAATGGTTAGTTAGAGGCTTTGGAATGAATTAAATGGAAGAATTACAAGGAGTATAGCCATTTTTACCCACCAGCAAGGCTCTGGATAAAGAACACACACAACCCTAGTAGAATCGATTGTTTTCTTGTGATTAGGGTTTCTCCTAATCACTGATTAGGTTTTATCCTGATTACTCATGAATATGAAATGAGGGTGGGGGAGGAGGCGAGCGAGAAAAGAGGTGATTAGGGAGAGGGACGATCAATTTTTTTACAACATGGAATCCATGTTTTTTTAAAAAAATCAGCAATAGTATTGGGTTCATTAGTTCAGGTTGGGTCATTATTTAGAAAACCTGATACCTGATCCTACTTGTACATAGGTTAACCCAGCAAAACCCAACCCAATATTATTTTGCACATAACCTGGCCTAACTCGTCCATGTTGGGTCGGGTTTAGACACCACTACCACTGTCATCAATAGAACCCATGTGCTTCATCATGTATCACCAAGAACCTATAAGTTTCAACTTCAAAAAAAGAGACATTATCTTTATTTCCACCAATTTTATATTCAACATATTCATCAAATTCATAGACACAATGTGTGCAGGAACAAGGCCCATGCATGGGTAAATATAAACATACTCAGGAAGGAACCCAAAAACCCAAAGGAGAGACAAACAAACAAGGCAACCCAAATCCCCCAATACAAGTAAGAGTATCTAATAAAAATAAACAAAGATTCATATATTCTAATAAACAAAGGTCACATGAATAAAAGTAGTCTCATAAATTTTAGCTCCATCTCCCTCAAGTCACATCTTATGAGAAACCTAAGGTGCTCGGTACACTGATGAGTCCATGAAGTCTAAATTTGATAGCCCAGCCATATGTCACATATCAAGGGAAACCTAGGGGTGTCTAAGGAACTAAATTTATCAAATAATCCCATGTTAGATAGCATTTCCAATGAGCACACCACCTATAGTGCTTGATATGACGATTCTTCACATCATTGAAGCATGCTCACCTATTGAGGTAACATGATCCATCCAGTCTATCAATACAACACCACTTCCTAAGAATATAAACTTTTAATGGAAATAATCCCATGTATCCTCTCTAGATCAATAATAGTGGGACCCATGCTCACTAATGGTGCATCATAGTTGAGGGGGTACCAACCCTGTTGGAGGACTCACACCTCATCTGAGATCATAGATGAGGGGGTAACATATTCATGGATAAAAGATACATGCCCCAAGTGGGAATGGGTGGTATCAACCCTAGATATTATAATGAAATGGGAGACCCATGTCCAATCATATATACATCACCAGGGGGTGATGACCCTGATGTTTCTATATAGGATACACTTGAATCTTGACGTTATCCAACCAAGCTGAAGGAAGAAGCCTGCTTAAACCACCTCATGTTGTATATATGGTATCAAAGAAAAATCCATCATAGTTTCCTAAGATTAATTATACTCAATATGGACTACTCTTGAGACTAATTCCAAGTCTAAGTGAGTATATACGGTTGGTAGATCATCCTGGAAAAAAGTTTACATTGTGACCTTAGGGGTGAATGATGTGTTTCCCTAATTAGAAACCCTATCCATGCACTCTCATCCCACATGGAATGTCAAGACCCATATACAAAGTATGTGGGTCATGTTATAAGATGTTTAGAACCAGAATGGTAACATTGTCATGTACTACACTGCTCGGTTCATGTCCCACTGAGGGCACATGATGCGTGATAATGGTAAATACAGTGTGTTAGGGATACTCGACTTCCTCAGTATGTACTTTGTGTACATTCCAAGATAGTCAGCTAGAATCACACAATATGTGGGGTGGGGAACATGGAATGTGATATTTATCTTGGTATGAAACCCTAGACACCACATAACACAAGACACATAAAATGTGTCATTCCAAACTACACGTCGTGTAGTTGGGTTCTTCAAACTAGAATCATCTTCTTCACTAGAATCATGTATAATTCACTAATATCACCATTTTTTGTGTCTAAATATTCATCCAAAAACCCAATATCAAATAAAAACCCCTCATTCATCGATTTACAACCTTTTATCACTAAAAATTATAGTTTCTGATCAAACCACACAACCTCCATCATGCCTAGTGTCGCCGCCTAGATTTCAGTTGTCTCATCTACTATTTGTGATCCACCATCATTTGGACACATCCCCTCATTCCATAAACTCTTCCAATGGTTGAAAAAACCAACTAAAATCTAATGTTTAATCATAATTCAAACTATACCAGTAGTGGATTAGCTGACCCTACTATAATCTGATGACAAATACACAAAGAATAAGGGATGAAAGGCATAAACAACAAAGTGATATCATCAGTGGCTGTTGCGAACCCAGTCACCAATCATAATCACAGAACCCAAAAATATAGATGAAAACTTATCACAACTTCAATTTTAGGGCCAATGAGAAATTAATAAATCAATGAGGACATACAATGAGGGAAATAATGAAGAATCAAAAGTAAACTTATGAACCATGCTTGAAATCAGAAATAATGAGAGAATAATCCAAAATAAAATGATATAATGGTGAGGTATTTTCCAATATAATCTTCCAAAAAATATCCAAAACAAAGAATGAGGAAACAATTAAAGTAAAATATCCCTACATTTATGGGGTATCGTCATCACTTCAATTATATTTTCATGGTTGTGTGATCTGTCCATTAGTGTTACTTTAGATCTGATTATGATCCTCAAATCCTCCATTTCCACCAAGATCCTATTAGATTTTGTTCCCTAGAACAAAATTATAAATAATTTATAAATAATTTTATTCATGTATTTGAATATTAATAAAATATTTTATCACATCATGATTGTTCTTGTGTGTGACATAGTATGTGATAATGTCTTAAGTGCACTTGTCGCACTGAAAGGTCATAGCAGTTCCTCGCTACAACGAGAACCTAGAAGTGTCATAAAATTATTCTTAAATAAAATTTATATAGATGGACTATATCATTTTATGGGACAGAAATGATATAGACTGTCAAGGGTGGAGACTCATAAAAATTTGAGATCCTTTATCATGTTGTATGCCATTGGTAATATTTGTTACACTAGATTATGAGAACATATCCCGCCAATAGGAAATCCACATGTACATGTTTCATTGGATATAATAATATTAATACATGTGTAATGATCCTTATACTTTAATATTATAATTAATAAATTTCATGAGTTACATACTTTGATGTATTAATAGAAAATGTGGTGATATATGTCCACAGTGAAGTAAGATACATTGAGTGTGTCATGAGTGATGGTGTATTAATGAATAATGTGAGAAAGAATTTATCATTTTTTTTATTTAATATAAGTTGATATCTTAGAACCTTTGATGAGAATTAAACTTCCTAATTAAGTCTATATCTATATAGGCATTATCAAAAAGTTCATTTCCAGAAAGTTAAAGAAATAGACATCAAACACATAGGTTGATGATACAATCATGAAACGTTATTGATTAGAGATATCAAGATAAAGATATTATATTACACAGTGTACATTCATGTAATGTCCCATAAATTCCATGTAATTTTTTTTAATTATATAAAGTTATTTCGAGATAGTGAAATATGACGGCGTGCGATTCTGAGGCCCGGAGTGCCCAGAATGATCCGTCGAAGTTTGGTTAAGTTTTAATTAGCACGAGTAAGTAGTTTTCCTGGAAAAGTAGAATGACTCTTAAACAGTAACTCAGATAAAAAATCTGAGGGCACCATTACGTTCAGGATGGCGGGTATACTCTAAGTGTGACTTAAGTTTAGTCAGTGCGGGCCTCCTGTGAGAAAACCCAAAAATGGCATAATCGTGAATAAAATAATAAAATAAATTGTTTTATTTTTCAAATGATTATAACTCACAAATGGTAACTAGGATTCAAAATATGATACAATCATTAAACTTGTGAGTGTATTCTATCTTTAGGCAGATACTAACATTGGTCGGAGCAGGCCACTAGTAAAAGTTAGTTTTTGGCCATAAATAAAATAATTAAGTGACAATTATTTTATTGTAAAATTTATAACTTCTAAACGGTAACTCGGATTGAAAATCTGAGAGTACCATTGGGTTCTTTGGGGCGTGTTTCACTTAGGCATAGCCTAACCTTGACCGGCGCGGGTCAAGGGTGACTATTATAATTTTTCCAAACTTTTTTTTGGGTATGTTCAGTAAACGCGCGAGCGACGTTATATAACTTTTTAATCGGTACTGGGAATTAAAATCTAAGGACATCGTTGAACTCATAGTACCGATATTCACTTAATAAGACCTTCACTTCGACCACAGTAGGTCCAGAGAAAAAGGTATTTTTTGGAACTTTTTAATAGAATAAATAAAATAACTTTATTATTTTATTTTTATTCTATTACTCCAACGGACGAGCGGTAAGGTGGGACCGGCAACGTGTCAAGCCAATAAATAGCTTGAACTTTAAATTATAAGTAACCACACCATTGGGGAATTATGAAGGTTCCTAATTAATGGTCCCTCATTAATTCCACGAACGTTGCACACCCTTCCCCTCTCCTATTTATATGAAGCTTGGGGGGAGGAATTGGCACGAGTTCACCAAGCGATGAAGCTCTAGTAAAGTGTCACGATGTCCAACACTTGGAGGATGGATCTGGTTCCAGCGGGTGGTAATGAGCAACCCCGAATCACGAGCCAAGGGTCGACAAACGAGTGACGTTGTTGGAGTCTAGTTGTGGGGCATGAAGAACGCCGACACTTCCACAAACGCAGACACTCGCCAACAAACTTGAGGTAGAGGATTATTTTCGTTTGGGGGTTTTTGATTTCCTCTTCCCCGTTCTTGAATTTATATGAAGAACGCAGGTCAACCAACTAACGGGTTGACCAGCTATTCCTTCATCTTTGCGGGAGGATGTTGTGGGGTATCTTGTAGGGTTTATTGTTTTTCTGAATACCCCCTTACCCGTTCTTGACATTCTTCATGATTCAAGAATAAATAAGTTGATTGTTATCATTCTAACGTGGAGAGAGAGGACCAAATGAACATGACCCGACCTCTCCACAACCTTTTTGAATTATGATGGGCTTGAAATGATGGCGACGTCCCGAGACAAGTGTGTAAATATTCGAAATGAAGAACGGGCCACCGGGTCGCACCAGGTGACCCGAGGAATGTCACCGGTGGGACTCGGGAGCGGCGTCCGACACTCTAGCTAGCCATGACGAAGGAGGCGGTGCGATCGCACTGCCAGAGAAGGACCGCAGCCCGTCGGCCACGGTGGAGCAAGGGCGGCGGCCGGCACTCCGGTCGTCCGTGTGAAGGGGACGGAGGCGTGCATTCATGCCACCCAGTGTGCAGGAGTCATGACCTTGTGTCGTGGTGGTGAAGGGAGGGCGGCCGGCCGAGCTGGCCGTCAGTGATGGTGCGGCATGCGACCACGCCGCGTAGTGGAGGCTGGCCATCCGGCTATCCGGCGAGCACCGCGGGCCGCCACACCGAGGGTCACCGCACCACAGGCCGCCACACCGTGGGCCACACCACGGGCTGCCCAGCGGGTTGGGCCAGACCTAGCGGGCAGGTCCAAACCCAGCGGGCCGGACCCAGGGCCAGGTCGGACCAAACCCGGTCCAATTTCGACCCTTTCCATTCTTTCGACCATATCTTGATCTATGGGCGTCTGTTTGACAAACCGTCTATGGAGCTAGAAACCATGGATTGAGACAGTTCTTTTGGTATACCACACTTGGTTTTTGGATAAAGTTGGGGTATGGGTGGGTTGGATCGAACACGAATCCAACCAGGCCCTCAGGATTAAAAGGCTAATAACTTACAGAATGGGCGTCTGATTGGCACACCGTCTATTTCATTAAGACCCCTTTTATATGGTGGTCCTTTAGGATACTTTTTCGAGGTACTTTGTGGCAGTTGGAGTATAAACATGTGGTTTAAAGAGAGGACCCTCCTAGAATCAAGCGAGCTTAGTGTGGGAACCCTATAGCTGGTTGTAACATGAGAAAGGGATCCTATGTGGGTCTGTGCTTTGGGGTCCTTCGTGGGTATGTTCTTGAGGATACCACATGTATCCACTCTAGGAATCCATGTAGGACTACTCTAGGATCTTGTGCGGGTCTTCTGTACTAGGATCCTGTGTGGGTCAGATGATGTACTAGGATCCTCTGTGGGTTTGTTGTACTAGGATCCTGTGTGGGTCTGATGATGTACTAGGATCCTATATGGGTTTGATGATTTAGGATCCTACGTGGGTATGCCTCTTAATAGAGTAATATGATTCAGTAGTTACATCTAATCATCCTTACTACTGTACCTAAGTAATACCTGGTGTGATTTGAGTCCTTACCTTCATAGTGAAACCTTGGTGGTATTCTTCTGTGTGGCGTACCTGTGTGGTGCTTTCCTTCATAGTGATACCTTTATGGTATTATTATGTGTGGAGTACATGTGTGGTACTTACCTTCGTGGTGATACCTTTGTGTTATTATTATGTGTGGTGTACCTGTGTGGTACTTTCCTTCGCAGTGATACCTTGGTGGTATTCTTCTGTGTGGAGAACCTGTGTGGTACTTTCCTTCGTGGTGATACCATTGTGGTATTCTTCTATGTGGTGTTAACTTTGTGGTACTTACCTTTGTGGTTTTACCTTCGTGGTATTCTTTCCTTCATAGAACAGTTGATCTTTGAGATAATGAGTTGGGCCTTGCGTTTCCTCATGAATGAGATGGGCATACTTGATAACTTAGGTATATGTATGGGCATATACCTAAGTAGGGTTGACTGTTGTTTCCATGATTTTTAGTTTATCCTTTTTGGATTTTGAGAGACCTTCGGGGGTCTCGGGGTCCCTACTAAGTATTGTTATACTCACCCCTGCACGGGCTACGCCCGCACCTTGTTGTGTTTGGTATAGATGACGGACAACGCTGACTGAGGATGAGAGTACCAGGACTGGAGGTAGATCAGAGGTGGACATTAGATGAGGCGTACTGTAGAGATGGCCATTCGAGAGATGTACCTACCCTTCAGGTAGGATCCTTGGTAGGAGTTCATAGGAGTTGTTTCAGTTTACTTGTACTTTTCAGTTTTCTTGTACTTTCCAGTTGAGCTTGTATTCTGGACACTTTTTCTTATTGTACTCACTCTTTTTACTATATAGTTTACTTGTGTTTGTATCTTGTTGTGTGCTTGGTTGTGTGTGTTTACAGGATATAAAGGCAATACCTTCTTGGTTTTAGGGAATATGCCTTTCGGTGCTAGTTTCCAGCCCCTGGCCTATAGAAGACAGGCTTGGGGTAGTCACGGAACGGGGCCCGGGGGATGGGTCGTGACAAATTGGTATCAGAGGATTTGATTCTACCGTAGAACTAGGACTCTGATCTTTTCTGTGTGGCAATAGTGTTAAGTGTTATGAGTTTGGTTTTTAGTTTGGGGAATCCAGTGTTGGTGTGGCGGCCAACGTATCCATACACCAGGACCCTGAATTTTGATTTCCAACTCAACGCGTGAAAACACTAATTGCGTGTGTTTTTGAAAAGTTTCTTTTCAATTTATTTGAGTCAGCTCACCAGGTATGAATTAATGACCGTGGCACACTTCTTCCTTATCATGATGTTGTTGTGTAGACATCCAGTTAGTATTCTTGATAGAGTACATGATGACGGCCCACCGAGTGATGAGGCTCCGGTGCAGGGCCCTCTTACTATGTTGGCACCCTTGGGTGGTGTACCAACAACAAAACCACCCATTAGGTAGTAGTTAACACTAGCCGCACCGGAGGACGTTGCATACCAACTAAGCATGTTGCACGAGTTCCAGCATTAGAGGCCTCCGATGTTTCTAGGTGAGACAGTTTCCCATGCAGCTGAGGGCTGGCTAGAGGCAGTTTCTAGTGTTTTCCGCCTAGTTCAGACACCGGTAGAACAGATGGTGATCTTAGCTACTAGTATTTTTTAGTGAGTGTCTATGAGAATGGTCCGCATAGTGATGAGGCTTCGTTACGTGGACCATTACCCGAGATAGTACCTTCGGGTAGTGTGTCATTTATATCATTGCTCGTTGGTCAGCAGTTACAACCAGTGGTACCAGTAGAGGACACATATATGCTTAGTGCCTTACACGTGTTTTAGCATCAGATACCACTCAAGTTCTGAGGTGAGACCAACTCACAGGTGGCTGAGGACTAGCTTGAGGAGGTGGCTAAGAGTTCTCTAGAGCTTATATAGCTTCGGTAGGATGACATGTCGGTAGCTGAGTATTCATCGAGGCGTACCGATCATTCCTGGTACTCAATGAAAATGATACGATCAGTGCTTCAGGGATTGAACCTTAAAGTGCAGTGTGTTTAAGGACATCCGAGCTAGCACTATTCCTCTATACATTCCTACTTATTTTAGGGTTCTAGAGAGAACCTTTTTGGTTGAATATTATTTGGCTGAGCAGATGAATCCAGTGAATGTTAGTAGTGGGAAAGAAAAAAACTGACGCCAGTCTCAGAGACTTAGGTGTGTAAAATGTTTTGGGAACGGGATGTGATAGGGATAGACGAATCTTCAGGGCTGCATATGTGGAAGTAGATCTTGGAGGGCAGCATGAGGTGGTGTACTTTTTGACATGTTACAACCACCCCCCCCCCCCCCCATTGTAGTCCTCGCCAGGCTCAGGGATCTAGAGGACAGGGGAAGAGAGTAGCTGCATGCAGTCAAGGAGTGAGACCCAAGGGCTCTATGAATGATTTGAGGTACGATATGTGTCTACTACTAGCTTCCATATAAATAGACAAAGGTACTAATCATTCCTTCCTTCCACGAATCTTGTCCAAGACCTAGAGTTTCTGGTTAAACCATTGACTTGACCCTCACGTCTGGAGATACCTTTGGGAGGAGACTCGATAATCACACTTATGCCAATGGTGTGATATGACCCTTGAGGTGAGAGTTTCGGTTGGAACCTCTTGGTGGAAGTGTCGAGGCCTTACGGCGTTAGTTTGGGTATGACTGGACATCCACAATTCATACTTAGATTGACTGTATTAGGCAAAAAGATTGTGTTATATCTAAAATTTTGGGATGAGGTTTTCCTTAGTCAGCAAAAAATGAAACCCAGGTGGCACAGGATAAACTCGTGCATAGGAGGGTGCAACCGATCACTCTTGAGTTGGCCAACCTTACCCTCATGGCAGAAAAAGTTTTCAGTTTTCAATTCCCAACAGGATTTGCTAGAGTTCCTCCAAAACTATGACTTTGAGATATTCTATACTCCTGGGAAGGGGGATGTGGTAGAAGATGCACTCAGCAGGAGGTATGTCCTGCAGCTACTGAGTGAGGTGACAGAGTAGCTAGATGCTTTACAGATATCCTATGTGGATCAAGATGGAGCATCTTATCTTCAGTCTCTTACAGTCACTCCCCCACTTCTTCAGCGAGTCATGGAGGCACAGCGTGGGTACACTGATTGCGAGGCTCGACGAGCTAAGATATCCATAGGATAAACACCTGATGGATTTTCTGAAGGTGGGGAGCACATCATCCTCTTCAGAGGACGTACTATGGTACCAGTGGTAATACGCAAGGAAGTGTTGAGGGAGTTTCATACGTCCCCTCTAGCGGTATATCCAAGAGTGGAGAAGATGTACTAGGACCTCCAACATCAGCACTGGTGGCCGGGAATGAAGAAAGCAGTAGCATAGTTTGTCTCTAGGTGCCTCACTTGTCAGAAAGTGAAGGCGGAAAATCAGGTACCAATAGGATTAGTTTATCCTTTAGAGGTACCAGAGTGGAAGTGGGACGGGATATCCATGGACTTCATGACAGTACTTCCATATACATCCCAGGACCATGATTCTATCTAGGTGATCCTTGACTGACTCACTAAGTCGGTCCACTTCTTACCTATCAGATAGCAGGGTTCATTATAGATCTTGGGACACCTCTATTATCAGAATATTTTGTGGCTACATGGAGTACCCTCGATGATTTTCTTCGATCATGATTCATGTTTCACTTACCGTCCATGGAAGGGGTTGCAGGAGTCTTTCGAAATGCAGCTTCGTTTGAGCACCACCTTCCATACTCAAATGGATGGCTAGACTGAGCAGACCATTCAGACCCTTGAGGACATGTGGCGTACTTGCATCCTCGACTTCAGTCGTAGCTGGGAGGATCACTTTCCCTTGGTGGAGTTTCATACAACAACAGCTATCACTCCACCATTGGGATGACACCATTCGAGGTGTTTTACATCCGACCTTGTAGATTTCATTTGTGCTAGACTGACCTAGGGGAGTTAACACTCATGGGACTAGATACAGTATGGGCTACCATGGATAAAGTTCAGATCATCCAGGAGTGGATGAAGACTGCATAGAGCAGGAAGAAGTCTTATGCCGACAGAAGACGAAGACCTCTAGAGTTCGAGGATGGGGAAATATTTTTGGAGGTTCCAGTGGAGATTGAGGATCGACAAGAGCAGGTCCTTTGTGGGTAGTCGATACCTCTAGTGCTCATACTCTGGCAGCACGGGAACCCCCAGGAGAGCACATGGGAGCGGGAGGCTCAGATTCATGCTTAGTACCCTCTTTTGGTTGTTTTTCCTTTGTTGTGGATTTCGAGGACGTAAATCCCTAAGGTGGGGAGAATTTAATATCCTGTAAATTCTGTGTAATTTTTTTTAATTATATAGAATTATTTTGAGATCTTGAAATCTGACGGCGCGCAATTCTGAGGCCTGGAGTGCCTGTAATGATCCATCGAAGTTTGGTTAAGTT
The DNA here is from genome assembly GCA_963277665.1 of Viscum album. NCBI lineage: Eukaryota > Viridiplantae > Streptophyta > Magnoliopsida > Santalales > Viscaceae > Viscum > Viscum album. The sequence continues at coordinate 1,400,660,035 of OY728157.1, read as the reverse complement.
TTAATTAGCACGCGTAAGTAGTTTTCCTGAAAAAGTAGAATGAATCTTAAACGGTAACTCAGACTAGAAATCCAAGGGCACCGTTGCATTAAGGATGGCCGGTTTACCCTAAGCTTGACTTAAGTTTAGTCGGTGCGGGCCTCTTGTGAGAAAACCCAAAAATGGAATAATCATGAATAAAATAATTAAATAAATTATTTTATTTTTCAAATGCTTATAACTCACAAACGGCAACTCAGATTGAAAATATGATACCACTATTGAACTCGTGAGGGTATTCTCTCTTTAGTTAGATACTAACATTGGTCGGTGCGGGCCACCAGTAAAAGTTAGTTTTTGGCCATAAATAAAATAATTAAGTGACAATTATTTTATTGTAAAATTCATAACTTCTAAATGGTAACTCGGATTGAAAATCCAAGAGTACCGTTGGGTTTTTTGGGGTGCGTTTCACTTAAGCAAAGCCAACCTCGACCGGCGTGGGTCAAGGGTGACTGTTAAAATTTTTTCAAACTTTTTTTCAGGTACGTTTAGTAAACACGCGAGTGGAATTATATAACTTTTGAACTGGTAATCGGAATTGAAATCTGAGGGCACTGTTAAACTCAAAGTGTCGATATTCTCTTAAGAAAACCTTCACTTCGACCACAGTAGGTCCGGAAAAAAGGTTAGTTTTTGGAACTTTTTAATAGAATAAATAAAATGACTTTATTATTTTATTTTTATTCTATTCCTCCAACGGACGAGAAATAAGGTGGGACCAATGACATTTCAAGCCAATAAATGGATTGAAATTTCAATTCTAAGTAACCGCACCGTTGAGGAATTAGGAAGGTTCCTAATTAATGGGCCTCCATTAATTCCACGAACACTCCACAACCTTCCCCTCTCCTATTTATATGGATCTTGGGGGGGAGGAATGGGCACAACTTCACCAAGCGACGAAGCTCTGGTAAAGTGTCACGACGCCCAACACTTAGAGGACGGAGCCGGTTCCAGCGGGCGGTGACGAGTAACCCCAAACCACGAACCGAGGGTCGACGAACGAGTGAGGTCATTGGAGGCTAGTTGCGGGGGATGACGAACGCCAACACTTCCTCAAACACGGACGCTCTCCAACGAACTTGAGGTGGGGGATTATTTTCTTTGGGCGTTTTTGATTTCCTCTTCCCCATTCTTGAATTTATACGAAGAACACGGGTCAACCGACTAATGGGTTGACCCATGATTCCTTCATCTTTGTGGGAGGATGTTGTGAGGTATCTTGTACAGTTTATTGTTGTTTTGAATACCCCCTTACCTGTTCTTGACGTTCTTCATGATTCAAGAATAAATAAGCTGATTTCTAGCATTCAAACGTGGAGAGGGCAGGCCAAACCAACACGGCTTGACCTCTCTGCAACCTTTGTGAATTATGATGGGCCTGAAACGATGGCGACATCCTGAGACAAGTGAAGAAATATTTGAAATGAAGAATGCGCGCCTGGTGACCCGAGGAACGTCACCAGTGGGACTCAGAAGTGGCGAATGGCACTCCGGATGGCCATGATGAAGGAGGCGGCATGACTGCACCGCCGGAGAAGGACCACGACTCGTCAGCTGCGGCGGGCACGGGTGGCGGTCGAAACTCCGGTCGGTCGTGCGAAGGGGATGGCGGCGTGCGTCCGCGCCGCCCGTCATGCAAGAGTCGCAGCCTTGTGCCATGGCGGCGAAGGGAGGACGGCCGACCAAGACGGTCGTCGATGATGGTGCGACATGCGATCGCGCCGCATGGAGGAGGCTGGCCATTCGGCTAGCTAGCGAGCATCGCGGTCCTCCGCACCGCGGGTCGCCGCATCGTAGGCCGCCCAGCAGGCCAGGCTGAACCCAGTGGGTCAGGCCAATCCCAGCGGGCCAGACCCAGGGCCGGACTTGGGTTGGCCCAGGCTGGGTCGGGTCGGGTTGGTCTGACCGAGTCAGACCGGACCCAGTCCAGTTTCGACCATTTCCATTCTTTCGGCCATATCTTGAGCTACGTGTGTCTGTTTGAAAAACTGTCTACAGCGCTGAAAACCTTGGACTGAGATGGTACTTTTGGTATACACAACTTGGGTTTTGGATAAATTTGGGTTATGGGTGGGTTGGATCGAACACAAATCAAGTCGGGCCCTTGGGACTAAAAGGCTAATAACTTACATACTGGGCATCTGATTGGCGCACCGTCTATTGCGTTGAGACACCTTTTACATTTCGGTCCTTTGGGATACTTATTTTAGTGACTTCATGTAAGTTAGAGTATCGACATGTGGTTTGAGGAGCAGAGCCTCCCGGAATCAAGCGAGCTTAGTGCGGGAACTCTGTAGCTGGCTGTAACATGAGAAAGGGATCCTATGTGGGTTTGTGCTTTGGGATCCTTCGTGGGTATGTTCTTGAGAATCCCACATGGATCCGCTCTAGGAATCCATATGGGACTACTCTAGGATCCTGTGTGGGTCTGTTGTACTAGGATCATGTGTGGGTCTGATGATGTACTAAGATCCTGTGTGGGTCTTCTGTACTAGGATCTTGTGCGGGTGTGATGATGTACTAGGATCCTGTGTGGGTCTGTTATACTAGGATACTATGTGGGTCTGATGATGTACTAGGATCTTGTGTGGGTATGTTGTACTAGGATCTTGTGTGGGTCTGATGATGTACTAGGATTCTCTATGGGTATGATGATTTAGAATCCTATGTGAGTCTACCTCTTAATAGAATAAGATGATTCAGTAGTTACATCTAATCATCCTTATTACCGTGCCTAAGTTATACCTTGTGTGAGATGAGTCCTTACCTTCGTGGTGAAACCTTGGTGGTATTATTCTGTGTGGCGTATCTTTGTGGTGCTTTCCTTCATGGTGATACCTTTGTGGTATTCTTCTGTGTGGCGTACCTGTGTGGTACTTACCTTCGTGGTGATACCTTTGTGGTATTATTCTGTGTGGTGTACATGTGTGGTACTTTCCTTCGCGGTGATACCTTGTTGTATTCTTCTGTGTGGCGAACCTGTCTGGTATTTTCATTTGTGGTGATACCTTTGTGGTATTCTACAGTGTGGCGTTAACTTTGTGGTACTTACCTTTGTGGTGTTACCTTTGTGGTATTCTTTCCTTCATGGAATAGTTGATATTTGAGCTAATGAGTTGGGCCTTGTGTTTCCTCATGAATGAGATGGGAATACTTGATAACTTAGTTATATGTATGGGCATATACCTAAGTAGGGTTGACTGTTGTTTCCATGATTTTTAGTTTATCCTTTGTGGATTTTGAGAGACCTTCAGGGGTCTCAAGGTTCCTACTGAGTATCGTTATACTCACCCCTTCACGGGCTACGCTCGCACCTTGTTGTGTTTGGTGGAGATGACGGACAAAGCTGACTGAGGGCGAGAGTACCAGAACTGGAGGTAGCTCAGAGGTGGAAATTAGACAAGGATTTCCATAGATACGGACATTCAAGAGATGTACTTACCCTTCAGGTAGGATCCTTGGCGGGATTTCATAGAATATGTTTCAGTTTACTTGTAGTTTTCTTGTAATTTTCAGTTGGGCTTGTATTCTAGCCCCTTTTTCTTATTATACACACTCTTTTTACTATATAGTTTACTTGTGTTCATATCTTGATGTGTGCTTGGTTTTGTGTGTTTATAGGATATAAAGGCAATGCCTTCTTTGTTTTAGGGAATACGCCTTTCGGTGCTAGTCGTCAGCCCCTGGCCTATGGAAGGCAGGCTTGGGGTAGTCACAGAACGGGCCCTGGGGTACGGGTCGTGACAATTCATAAGAGGTTAAATTTCATTGAGACATTAACTTATTTTTCTATTAGATCCTTGGCATGTTTCTAGGTGATAAACATATACTTTAGGTAGTGTAGCCTAATGCCATTGAGAAAGGGGTCTAGAGGGTCACACAAAGTGTATTCAAAACCTCAATTAAATTTCGTATGAATTTAACATGTTGGATAAATATTATTCTCATATGTGGTTTAATAATTATTCATGTGTTCTTGATCACATATATCCAATCACTAAATATTTGAGAGAATTTATATGTGAGTTGAATATTTAATAAATATTTATTCACCAGGTAATTATTTATTTAATTATAAGAATATAAAATATTTATTTAATTTTGTTTATACAAAATGTGACAAAATATTTATTTATATATTTATTTCAATATCTAATAAATATTTACATTATAACTTTAGTGAATATAATATTTATATATTTAGTGGTGAATGATAAAATGGTATTCATTTAATTAAACAAATAGTCAATATTCAAGGACCGATAAATATTGAGGATGATTGACAGACTGAGTTTAATGTTATGGTGATAAATTTCATATTAAATATTATTTGAACAAATATTAATTTATTTATTCAAGAAAATAATATTTATTTTATCTATGAGTTTATCACATGTCAAGTAAATAACAATAATATTATTATTATTTATACATGGGGATTTCTAAGAATTAATAAAATAATAAGTTCCCTTTCATGATTATTATTTTCTAAAACTAGAACTATATAAACCATGTTATAAAATTTTCCATAGTGATGTGCAAGTGAGAACTGAATTCTTTATTTATGAACAACAAGTTCTAGAGAGAATCCTTTCCCTCCCTATAACACTCTGAAAAATGTAGAATAATTCTCCTCCTACACCAAAATGAATTCTTCTCCTCTTGAAGTATTCAATTATTATCAATGGTGATCATTTCAAGTGTTAGATTCATTTGTGCTAGCACACAGAGAATTCTATGGTGATGACTGAAGGTTTACGTAGCACGTTTGGATCACCATTAGAGGAAATATACACTTGATTGCTTTGATGCAATAAAAATATTACAATAGTGGTCTAGTGATTCATCTATGAATAAATAATTCAATAAAAGTTAATTCTTTAATTAAATAAATTAATTATATTTTTATTGAAAATATTATGTCTTTTTGGTTTTTGGGAATGAACTTTTATCAAGTTATGAAGAGAAATACAAAGAAGTTGATGGAAAAATTTTATTGGGCATCACTTGACACACTTATTTTGTGCCAAAAAAAACCTTATTTGGTGTCAAAGATTAGTTATATAATAATTTATAATTATTTATCATTCATTGATCAATTATACACAATCATTTCTAGTTTTCGTTTCTAGTTTATTCATTATTTAATATGGAGTTTAATTGACATTTTTTTGACATATTAATTATCTTTATTCATGTTTTATATCATCTTAAATAGATTAAGAACATATAAATAATGATTATTGAGGCTATTGGGAGGTACTGGGGATTTTGGTCGATAGACATGGATACACAAAGTGTGTCCGAAAGTATATGTTGTGTACCCAAGTTCACTGCACCTAGATATGTCACGGGATACATGACGTGTAGAGTAGTAATAACATAAAGTTTATTTAATTCACACTGCATGTTGATCGGGCCATCCTAGAACAAGGTTTTTTAGACCACATGTCATGTATCTGGCGTACACATTGTGTAGTTTACATGGTTCAATGACATAATTTGTGCTAACTATGTGGTCAAATACATGGCATACGCCATGTGAGACTAATAGGATTTATCATTAATGAGATACACTATATATAGAAGGCATGCACATCATGTGAATAATTTTTTACCATGTTTTAAGAACACTCTAATTCCACAGGTGGGTGAATCAGACACATGAAAAGTGGAACATGTGGTGTGTTGCCCATTAGTGCACGTCATGTAACCAGATCGAGATACACACCAAGACCCTATGAATTTATCCTAAATACATGGAAAGTGATGACCATAGTGGGTATATCATTATTACATGTCATGTAATCACCCAAAAAATATTATAATTAAATTACATAAATAATAATTAATTGCATCATTAAAAATCTAATTATATTTTTGACATTTGATATGTTGACTATGCAAAAAATGTTTTAAGAATTAATAAATGTTCAATTAATTTCATGTAATTATTGGTAATTACTGTTCAATCCATTTATTTTCCATATTATATTTATGATGGGTATATCCAAGATACTTCATATGGTCATTAAGATAAAGAGATTTAATTAATTAATTAATTGAAGAAATTCAAGGACATTTATCTTAATAATAAAGAACAAATTGAAGTGAATGTTGGCTAGTATACTTTTTTCTATCCATTTCATTTATATAGATTAACATGTTATTATATTGACCTATATATGTGATTGGTTTATTTAATTTATTATTTCATGGTTTTTATAACAATTTATTAAATTAAATAATGGTATATGATTCATTTATATACTCTCGTCATGTAAGGGTATGTGTGGCCATGATTACTTTTATGAAAACCCCCTTTAACCAATATTTTGGTTCCCCTAGCCTGTGTGTGAGTAAAATTATGTAATGAATTGAGCTACCATATGAGTGGAGACAGTTCAAATTTGGATCTGATGAAAAATGAATCCATAAGGTATATAGGAGTATATGTGGAATGCTGCAACTCAAACCTAGCATAGTTCTAGGAGTTAATTACCTAGGGTAAAGGGTTGGTTTATCATATTCTAAATAAACCAACCATTATATAATATCATGGTCATTTCACTTTATTTATTTTATTTCTATCAGTTTCATGTTTAATTGTTTATGGATGTTTAAATCATTAAATTAATTAATTAACAAGCATTCAAGAAGGAATTAGAATAAATATTATAATATGTGTAAAATTTATCTAGACATGGTTAATCACTAAAGTAAAATCCAATTAATATTAAAAATAATGTAAGAAGATAAGATTTTTATATTACACATAAATATAAAAATCCCTCAAAATAAATATTAATTCGGTATAGTCTTCTCCTAACTAAGTTAAAATCAAACTGTAGTTTAAAGTTCTTAATCAGAACAAGTCATGGTGCTTTTAATTATTGGAGAATTTTAACATGATTTATTGGTTTGAGTTAACATATTTCTTATCAATAGTTGACTACCTAAGTAGGAATTTTTGTAACTAAGAGGAAAAGCATTGAGGAAATTCTTATCCAAGATTTTAGGATTGGGGAGTCCACTCAACATATCAAGGAGCTATGAATTAATATATTTGGAAAGTTATTTCTTCCCAAAACCCTTCAAATAAATTCTCAATACCAAGTATGGGTTATGAGAAGGAGAATATGGATATTCCCACTATAATATCCATGTGATGGGATATTTTGAAACCAATTATGATGATTATGGGTATCGATAAAATATTGAGAGATTAATAAATTAAATTAGATTTATTATCTAATTAGTAATCCAGATAAAGTACTAAAATTATTATCTTATTTAATGTAGAAATGGAAACTCACACAACTTCAACTATATCACTATGATCCATTTTAGATAAGTATAACCTTCTCATCAACTTGAATTTCTAGGAATGGAATAGGCATCTACGCATTATACTATTCCATGAACATAAATTATACATGCTAGAAAACCCTATTCCTAGAGTTCATAACAAAGAGGCCAGTGAGGAATAATTTCCTCTATATATGAAACATTTATATTATGCCACATATATCCAATGTTTCATGCTATCAAACATGTATATTAATATTTTAAAGCAACATAAGGATATAAATGTGTATAGAATCATGTATCACCTTTGTGGTATTTATCAAGAGAAGGTGGGACAAGAGAGATGTGATATCTCCACTGCATTGTTCACATAAAAACATAGAGAGTCAGTGCCAAATAGGCCTCATGTTTTCAATATGATTGGCTACATTGAGCACTTTGAAATATTGGGATTTAAGATCCCTGATGAGTTGCGGACAGATCCCATTTTTTCCTCACTTCTAAATAACTTCTCTGGTTTTATTGTTAATTATAATATGAAAAATATTTATAAGACTATTTAATAACTCTTTACTCTTATTATCCAAGTTTATAAATATATAGGGATTGAAAAGTATATGGTCTTTTTGGTGAATAAGAAAATGATGAAAAATAGGACAAGACTCATTTAAGTTTAAGGCTCCCAAGCACTATCCTTCCAAGGAAAGGAAGATCTAGATATTAGAAAATGAAAAGGATGTAGTATGTTTTATATGTGGAAAGCTAGACCACTAGAAGAATAATTGAACCCAGTTAAATAATAAAGGGGAGGCTTCAAGTTCATTCATCATCAAGTGAAATATTTATATATCTATGAATTGGGTATAATATATAGCTTGTAGCTCTCATATCTATATTAAAATGTATAAACCAAGTAGAATTTGAATTATTGTCATAGAATAGGTGTATTTACAGGATTATAATGATGTGAGGTCAGTTTCTCTAGAAATTTGAGGCTACCAACTTCTATTTACAACTAGAATGGTCTTGGTTTTATAATATTTTTATTATATAACACCTATTACCAAAACATAATTTTTGTATCCTGCCTAGATGCAGATGGTTTTATTTCCAAGTTCAAAAATAAAAGTTATTTCTTTTATAAATACAACATATTTTATGGTATGTAACATTTAAATAATAGTCTTTGTGTATTAAATTATGAAAACTAATTATTAAAAATTGATAATGAATAAAGTTCCTATGAATCATTTCACACCTAGTTGTGGTATCGTCATCTTGGTCATGTAAATGAGAATAGTTTTAAAAATCTCTATCAAGATGGTTATTTAGAATATTTTGAGCTAAAACCTATTGGTATATCTCATGCTTGTTTATAAGGAATAATGATCAAGCTAAATTTTGGAGTACATGGTGAAAGAGATATAGAGCTTCTACAATTGGTACACACTAATGCATATGGACCATTTCCAGTAGAATATAGAGGTAGTTATTCTTACTTAATTACTTTTACTAATAATTTAATTATATGTTGAGATGTCTAATTAATGAGGTATGAGATGGAATATTTTTAGAAATTCAAATAATTCAAGAATGAAGTAGAAAATCAACTTGGTAAGAAGATAAAGAAACTTCAATCTAATTGAGGTGGTGAATATTTTAACTAATAATTCATCAAATTTCAACAGGATTGTGGGATTATATCCAAACTCAATACCCCTTATACACCATATTGGAATGGTTTTAGTGAAAGTAAGAACCATACCTTGATTGACATGGTAAATTCGATGATGATCTATGCAATCCTTTTGGGATATGTATTACACAGTGAAACATACACACTAAATTTTTCACCAACTAAAGAAGAAAATGGTATTACTTTCAAGTTATGTCATATAAAGAAACTTGTTTTGTCACATGTTCATTCATGGGATTTCAAGATGTTTGTTAAGTCCAACTCTAGAAACAAACTATCACCATGAGGCATGAAGTGTATCTTTATAGGGTATCCTAAGGAAATAAAGGGATTTTATCTATACAACCCCTCATATAAGAATGTGACCATCATAATACAATCCATTTTTTTAGAGGGAACACATCATCAAGAAGGATAGTGGGATAAATATTGACTTCGATGAAGTTGATTCTCAAGATACATAATATTTGGTACATAAATGGATTACATAGATCCCCATGAAATATTTTGTTCCTAAAACACAATTACTTTATAGGAGCACCAGAGAGGATAGAGAACTATAAATATATAGTTTTCTAGTAACCAAATATGGTTACTCATTATTGGTTAACAATAATAATTCTATTTCATACAAGGATATAGTAGAGAACTAAAAAGTTGTAATATGGAAAGAATCCTTGAATTTTGATATGGATCCCATGTATCAAAACCGAGTCTAGGTTTTAGTTGATCCACTAGTTGATGGAAGTCTTTTTGGGTGAAAATGGATATTAAAGATAAAATTGGACAAGGAAGGTAAAGTGAGTAGTCATAAAGAATTTTTTTTTGGATAAATGGATTAAATAGCATCAAGGAATTGATTATTATGAAACCTTTTCTCCAATTTTCATATTTAAATGCATCATAATTTTACTTATCATAACAGCTTTTCATGACTATGAGATTTGGAAAATGGATGTCAAAATATATTTTCTTAATAGAAACCTTTGGGAAGATATCTATATGACACAACCTGAAGGGTTTGTAACTCTATGAAATCCCAATAAGATATGCTAGTTGTAGATGTCCATTTATGGGTCAAAGTGGACATCTAGGTCATGGAATATTTGGTTTAATGAATCTATAAGAGAATTTTCTTTCATAAAGAATGAATGTGATCCATCTGTTTAAAAGAGGTTTATTGGGAGTATATTCATATTCCTAGTAGTGTATGTTCATTATATATTACTTACTAGAAACAACATGTCAATATTATAGTTAGTTAATGTGTAGTTAAGAAAGTGTATCTCTAGGACTTAGGTGAAGCGTCATATATCCTTGGAACCAAGATCATTATTGATAGATCAAAAAGTATTATTGAACTAAATCAAAGTACATACATTGACCAGATACTAAATATAATTAGTATAAAATAATCAAAGAGGTGATTGGTTCTAGTGTAACATGGTATACATATCTCCAAGAAAATGTGTCCTCAGACACAACATGAAAGAGAAATAGAGATAATTGGTAGGATATCATATGCAACTATGATATTATATATCAAGTATGTCATGTTATGTACTATTATTGATGTTTAATATGATTTAATAATGGTAGGTATATACCAAGATGATCCAGAAGAATAGTATTGGTCTTCTGTTAAGGAAATCCTTGAGTATCTATGGTTTATAAAGGATTTTTTCCTGGTATATGGAGGAGATGAGGAACTAGTCATCAAAGAATATATTGATGATAGTTTCCAAGTAGATCAGAATGATCAGAATTTTTACACATGATATTTCTTTAGTATCAACTAAGGAGTTGTGATTTGGAAAAGTTCAAAGTAGCTAGTTGTCGCCAATTCTATAGCAGAGTATAATTATATAGAAACTTCTAATGTAGCAAAATATTTTTTTTGGATTTTTAACTCTATCTAAGAGCTTCATATAGTTCTTATTAGTAAATATTCTATCACATTACGTTGTGATAATACTACAATGATGGATTTCGTAAAGGATTCAGGGTCACATCAATGGATGAAGAACATACTCCACAAATATCACCTCTTTAGGGATTTTTATCAAGGGGGTGAAGTCACCATGAGTAGATTTTCCATAGAAGAAAACATGGTAGACCCCTTTATTAAAGTCTTCTCTCAACAGAATCATGAACATCATGTGAGATCTAGCAGACTAAAGGTTTCTAGTAGTTGTATTTAGTGAAAGTGGGAGTCTGTTGGATTTGATGCCCTAAAACCAACTTATAATTACTTTATGATTACTTTTATTCATATATATTAATATTGATAAAATATATTACCACATCATGATTCTTATTCTATGTGACATAGTGTGTGATAATGTCCTAAGTTTACTTGTTTCACTGAAAGGTTATAGTAGTTTCTTACTATGATGAGAACCTAGAAGTGTAATGAAAATATTATTAAATATAAGTTCTATATACAAATGATATCATTTGATGGGAAACAAATGATACAATATATTAGGGTTAGAGACTCATAGGACTTTGAGATACTTTCTCATAGTGTATGCCCTTGGTAATCTTCAGTACAAGAGATTAGAGGAAAATGGTCTGCTAATATGAAATCCACATTTATATGTTTTATTGGATATTCTTATCTGAAGATGTGTGTAATGATATTTAGACTTTAATATTATTATTAATACATTTCATGGGTTACATACTTTGATGTATAGATGAAAACTTTGGCAATATAATCTTGCAGTGAAGTAGGATATGTTTGGTGTGTCATGAGTGATGTTGTATTAATGAATAATGTAAGAAAGGATTTATTCCTTATATTCTTTAATGAAAATTTATATCTTGGGACTTTTGATGGGAATTGAACTATTTGACTAAGTCAATGGCCATGGTGATGGTTTCATCAAGTTCATTTCTAAAAAGTCAAAGAAGGAGACATTGATCACATAGGTTGATGAAACTATAATGCAGCTTTCTTGCTTAGATATATTGAGATGAAGGGATTATGTCACGACCTTTCCCCCAAGGCCCGTGCCGTGACTACCCCAAGCCCACCTTCCATAGGCCAGGGGCTGACGACTAGCACTGAAAGGTTTATTTCCTAAAACTGGGAAGGAATTTCCTTTATAACCTGTAAACTCACACAACTAAGCACAAAGCATGATACAAGCACAAAGTGAAACTATATAGTAAACAGGGTGTGTACAGAAAGAAAAAAAGGGGTCAGAATACAAGCCCAACTAAAAAGTACAAGTAAACTGAAAAGTATAGGTAAAACTGAAACATCTCCAGTGGACACCCACCAAGGATCCTACCGGAAGGTTAGGTACATCTCTCAAATGGTCATCCCTGCGGTACGCCTCTTCTAATGTCCACCTTTGAGCTACCTATAGTCCTGGTACCCTCGTCCTCCATCAAATTTGTTCATCGTCTGCACTAAACACAACAAGGTGCTGGCGTAGCCCATAAAAGGGTGAGTATAACGATACTCAGTAGGGTCCCCGAGACCCTCAAAGGTCTCACAAAATCCACAAAGGATAAACCACAAAGCATACCAAAATCACAAAGCAAGAGAACAATAGTCAACCCTACTTAGGTATATTCCCATAAATATACATAAGTTATCTAGTATACCCATCTAATTCATGAGAAAATTCAAGGCCTAACTCTTAGCCAAAGTACAACTGTTCCATGAAGTAAAGAATACCATGAAAGTAACACCACAAGGGTAAGTACCACAAAGGTAACGTTTCACAGAAGAATACCACAAAGGTATCACCATGAAGGTAAGTGCCACCAAGGTAAGCCACATAGAAAAATACCACAAAGTTAAGTACCAAAAAGGTAAATACTCAGCTCACATCAAGTATAACTTAGGTACGGTAGTAAAGATGATTAGATATATCTACTGAATTGTCTTACTCTGTTAAAAGGCAGACCCACATAGGATCCTAGATCATCAGACCCACATAGGATCCTAGTACAGTAGACCCATTTAGGATCCTAGAGTATTCCCATGTGGATTTCTAGAGTGGATCCAAGTGGAATACTGGAACACAAACCCACGTAGGATCCCAAAGCACAAACTCACATAGGATCCCTTTCTCATGTTATAGCCAGTTACAGGGTTCCTGCACTAAAATATCTTGATTCTGGGAGGATCCACTCCTCAATCCATAGTTCAATACTCCAAATTCCATGAATAAGTATCCCAAATTACCTCTATGTAAAAGGGGTCTCAACGCAACAGATAGTGCATCAATCGGATGCTCGGTCTGTAAGTTATTGGCCTTTTAGTCCCGAGGGCCCAGTTGGATTCGTGTTTGATCTATCCCAGCCATACCCAAAATTTATCCAAAACTCAATTGGGGTAAACCAAAAGGACTATATTGATCCAAGGTTTCTGGCGCCATAGACGGTTCGTCAAACGGACGCTCGTAGCTCAATTTATGGCCGAAACAGCGGAAAGGGGTCAAAGCTGGTCCGACCCGGGCCGCTGGCCCATGGATGGGTGGCCCCATGGGGGAGTTTTCCCTATAATCCACCCAAGGAGGAGGCACCCCTTGGGTACCCTGAATGGCTGGGCCGTTCGGGTTGGGTGGCTGACCGGTCGGTGCCACGTGGAGCCAGCAGATGGCACGCAGGACCCGGGGTCCCGCTCAGCTCCCTAGCTGACCAGACGACTAGCCCTCCTCTGTGGCATGGTTGCACGTCGCGACACCACTGGAAGCCAGTAGTGAGCCGAACGCCCCTTTTTCATCGTGGCCTCATGTCGCGGCCCCTGCATGCCGGCGGTGCAGACGTGCGCCACCACCCCCTTCACGCGGTCGGTCGTGCATCGGTCGCCGCCCTTGCTCCGCCGTGACTGACGGGCCACGACCCTTCTCTGGCGGCACAGTCACGCCATCACGACCGGTCGGAGTTCTGGTTGCTGCTCCTGAGTCACACTGGTGCCGGTCACCGGAACGGTCACCAGCAACGTTCCTCGGGTCACCAAGTGTGCCCCGGTGGCCCGATCTTCATTCTGAAGACTCCCATACTCATCTCTGGATGTAGCCATCAATTCAAGACCACAAAATCCACAAAGGTTGCAGAGAGGTTGGGTCATGTTCGGTTGGACTACACCCTCCACATTAGAACGGTATCAAGCGGTATAATTGTTCTTTAATCAAGAATAACGACAATAATGGGGTAAGGGGTATACAAAACAACAATCCCTACCTTGTTGTTCGTTGGAGGTGTCGAGAAGTAGAAGATGAAGTCGGTGAAAGGGACGTCAGCGTTCGTCTCTCCCGCAATGCGCTTCCGATCCAAACTCAGGTGTCGGTTCATCATTCTTCGTGAGAGGATGATCTTTCAAAGCCTCTCCCCCAAGTCCTCACATTGCCAACGATTCCCCAATAGTGAAGTGAGGAGCCAATATTAATTAAATTAATTTAATTAATTCAATTAATGAAGCACATCAATTGGGGGAAATACCAAGAGTTGCTACACATTAATGAAGAGGAGTTCGGGTGGTCCCCACCACCATGAATTCAAAATGGGAGGTTTTCCACCTCGAGTGGTCCCCACCTCCATAACTCAAAAAGAGAGGTTTCAAAAAGAAAAATAAAATGTTAATTGTTTTATTTTTATTTTTCCATGAAAAACTAAAAAACTAACTTCCACCCTCGACCTACTGTGTTCGAGACAAAGATCTCCTTAAGTGAATATTGGCACTGTGAGTTCAATGATTTCCTCGGATTTCAATTCCAAGCATCAGTTCAAAAGTTAAAAAATGTTGCTCACGTGCTTACTAAACGTACTTAAAAAAAGTTCAGAAATTCATTCCGGGCACACCGGGCCTCGGAATCACGTGCTGTCAATTTTTGCGGACTTGAATATTTCCATATAATTAAAAAACTACATGTAATTTCTGGGTCTTTAGATTATTCCCACCTCAGGGCTTTGCATCCCCGAAAGCCACGTCACAAAAACTAGGAAAACAAGTGGGGGTACTGAGCACAAATATGAGCCTATCGCTCCCACGTGCTCTCCTGGGGGTTACCATACTGCCAATGTACACACACTAAAGTTATCAACCACCCATGAAGGACTCACTCCTGTCAATCCTCAATCTCTACTAGAACCTCAGTAAACGTCGCCCCATAGTCGATGTCCATCTCACCATGGTCGATGATGTGAGATGGGTCATGCAAGTTTCTCCTCAGCTAGGATATGTGGAAAATGTCATGCACATGATGCAACTGAGGGGGAAGTGCTAGGCGGTAAGCCACCTCACCAACTATGCTAAGGACCTGAAAGGGTCTGATGAACCTCGGAGATAACTTGTCCTCCCAGACAAATCTCCGCAAACCTCATCAAGGTGATACCCATAGAAAGACATGGTCGCCATCCTCAAAATCCAGAGGTATATGTCTCCTATCGGCATAAGACTTTTTCCTACTCTGTGCAGTCTTCATCTGCTCCTAGATAATCTTCACCTTCTTCATGGTATCCCATACCAAATCTGGTCCCATGAGTGCTGACTCCCCTGGGTCAGTCCAGCACAAAGGTGATCTGCAAGGTTGGCTGTACAGAGCCTCGAAATGTGCCATCCCAATGGTGGAGTGATAGTTGTTGTTTTATGCAAACTCCACCAAGGTAAATTGATCCTCCCAGCTGCGACTGAATTTGAGGACGCAAGCACTCAGTATGTCCTCGAGGGTCTGAATGGTCCGCTCAGTCTGGTCATCCGTCTGAGGATGGGAGGCGGTGATCAAATGAAGTTGTGCCCCGAAAGCCTCCTGCAACCCCTTCCATAGTCGGGAAGTAAAACGTGCATCATGATTGGAGACAATCGTCGAGGGTACTCCATGTAGCTGCACAATCTCTTGAATATAGAGGCATCTCAAGATCTCTATTGAACCATGCTCTCTGATTGGTAAGAAGTGGGCCGACTTGGTGATTCGGTCGATGACCACCCAGATAGAATCATGACCCCTGGATGTACGTGGAAGTCCTGTCACAAAGTCCATAGATATCTCGTCCCACTTCCACTCTGGGAACTCTAAAGGATGAACTAAGCCTCATGCTACCTAATGCTCTGCCTTCACTTTCTAACAAGTGAGGAACCAAGAGACAAACTCTGCTACTGCTTTATTAATCCACAGTCACCACTACTATCGTCGGAGGTCTTGGTACATATTTTCCACTTATGGATGTACTGCTAGAGGGGACGTATGGAACTCCCTCAATACTTCCTCCCGAAGCGGCACTGGTACCATGGTATGTCCTCTGAAGAGGATGACATGCTCCCCATCTTCAAAAAATCCATCAAGTGCCTGCCCTATAGATATCTGAACACGTCGAGCCTCACAGTTAATTTCCCCACACTACACCTCCCTAACTTGCTGAAGAAGTGGTGGAGTGACTGCAAGATACTGAAGAAAAGTTTCTCCATCTTGATCCATAAAGGATATCTGTAAAGCGGCCAGCTGCTTCATCGCCTCACCTAGCAGTTGAATACCAGATCTCCTGCTGAGTGCATCTGCAACAATGTTCCCCTTACCAGGAGTATAGACTATCTCTAAGTCATAAACCTGGAGGAACTAAAGAAAATGTCGTTGTATCAGGTTCATGTCCTTTTGTGAGAAGATATACCTGAGACTCTAGTGATCATAGTAGACTGTAAATCGCTCGCCCATCAGATAGTGTCGCCACATCTTCAATGTGAAGACCACTACTACTAACTCAAGGTCATGGGTAGCATAGTTCTACTCATGTTCTCTCAAATGTCGAGAACCATATGCAATAACTTCTCACTCCTTCATCAGGACACATCCGAGCCCGTTCCCTGATGCATCGCAGTAAACTACATACCCAACACCCTCCTATGAAAGCTTCAAGATGGGGCCACTAGTCAGCCTCTAACTCAGCTCCTGAAAACTCCGATGGAATCTCTTCGACCACACAAAGGGTTTCCCCTTGTTCTTCAATGCTGATAAAGTTGGTGAAACTCTGGATAAATATGGAACAAATTTTCAGTAGTATCTGGACAAACCCAGGAAATTTCGTACCTCCGTCACACTCCTGGGTGGCTCCCAAGAAAGTACTGCCTCAATATTTGCTGGATCCACCACAACTCCAGCCTCTGATATGACATGTCCCAGAAAGTGCACCTCTCGGATCCAGAACTGGAACTTTGAGAGCTTACCATAAATTTGGTGTTCTCGGAGTGTGTCCAGAACTACCTGAAAATGATAGGCATGCTCTTCCTCGGTAGCTGAGTATATCATAATGTCGTCGATGAAGACTACTATAAATAGATCAAGGTATGGCTGAAAGATCTTGTTCATGAATCCCATGAACACAATTGGAGTATTGGTCACGCCGAATGGCATAAACAAGAACTCGTAGTGGCCATACCGACATCTGAAAGTCATCTTCTGCACATCCACATATCGTACTCTGAGCTGATGATAGCCTGGTCTGAGGTCTATATTTCAGAACCATTGTGCTTTCTTCATCTGATCAAAGAGGTCGTCAATCCTTGGTAGTGGGTAATTTTTCTTCACGGTCACCTATTTCAGGCGTCGATAGTCAACACAAAGTCTCAACCTCCCATCTGCCTTCTTGGCGAACAATCAGGGCTACCCAAGGAGAAACACTAGACCAGATGAACCCCTTCCCCTGTAAGTCCTCCAGTTGTACTCACATCTCACAAAGCTCTGCAGGAGCTATCCGATACGCTGGTGTAGATTTTAGTGTCGTCACAGGGTACAATTCAATGTAAAAGTCCCCCTCTATGTGAGGAGGTAGACCCAAAACATCATCAAGGAAGACATCTGCATACTGGTCCACCTCTACAGAATAGTTCAGACTCTCCACATCAACTACTCCAAGGGTAAGGCTAGACAACTGATGAGTGATCGGCTGCACTCTACTACAGGTAAGTCCATCCTGTGCTGCAAAGACTCCCTTATCACCAGTGAAGGAAAACCTAGTCCCATCTGTGCGGACACACCGCACTTTGCGCCTCATACAGTCAATCTGAGCGTGGACTTTAGATAACTAGTCCATACCCAAGATGATGTCGTAAGGCCTCGACGCCGCTACTAGGAGATCCCAGCCAAAACTCTCACCTCCTAGGGTAAGTTCACACTACCGGAACCAATGTGTAATCGTAGAATCCTCTCCCTTAGGAGTCTCTATCCGTAAGGATCGAGCCAACGGCTCCACCAGAATCTCCGAGATCCGAACGAGGGCAGTGGAAATAAAAGAATGACTGGAACCTGTGTCTATAAGTACTGCATCTAAGGTGGAGTAGACACAGATCGTACCTCGTATCATCTCCAGAGATCCATGATCATAGGACTCAGCTTCCTAGAGCTAACCTCGCCCCTGTCCACCTGATCCTTGTTATTGGGGTGGACCACCTGGTCGTGGTGGTGGTAACACATTGAATCATCACCCACCACTAGCTACACAGCCAACTCCTTTGCCATGTTTGCCTACTCCCTACGGACCTCCTCAGTTGAACCTTTGTCTCTTCATGGGCATTCTTTCAACCATCTGCTAATCATCCATACGGCTGGTCAGGCAGTCACGAGACATGTGACCCTGACCTCCGCATACGTAACATTTCATACTCCTCGCATGACTAACTTTGTCTCGGGTGTCCTGCATAACCGACCCTGAATCCTATGATCATCGACCTATAGGTCTGGTTCTCTTGAACCTTTGTGACATCTGTCTACTTCCAATTGTGGAAGACTCAGCTCCATGACACCCGGTGGTGGGTCTCACTACTGGTGACTGCTCATCAAGAAAAATATCCACTAAGAGGGCTCGCTCTAACACCCCCTCCTATGTCGGGATGCTGAGAGAAATAATTGAAGCCCTGGTCTCCCGCCTGAGTCCCTGCTCAAATTTCTGGGCCCTGAAGAATGGGTATCGCACCATATCAGTGGAGTAGAATGAGAGGTCAGTAAACCTCACTAAGTACTGAGCCATAGTCATGCTACCTTGATGCAGATGAAGAAGCTCCTTAATACGCACTGTGCGAAGGGTCACTCAGACAAACTCTGCCCGAAATAGGCTCTCAAAGTCTGCCCAGGGAAGTTTCACCTCGTTGTGAACTAGGAGCATCAAGCTCCACCATCTATCTGCTACTTCTTGTAGAAGACTGGCGATAAGGATCACCATGAGATCAGCTGGTGTCCCTACCAGTCATAAGACTCTCACCACGGCCTCTATCCAATACTCAGCCACTTGTGTGTCCGTCTCACCCCTGAACCTGGGTGGACTCTGGTGCTGGAACTCATGCAACACGCTCAAATGGCATGCACTCTCTACTACTGGGGCTGGTGGCATCGGTGGCCCAACGGGTAATGGTACATCTGGTGCCTCCACTAGTGCCTCTACCGAAAGAGGGCCCTGCACCAAGGACTCGTCGCTCTGTGGGCTATCATCGTGTATTATACCCAGAACCCCGGCTGGCTTTCTACGTGGAGGCATCCTGAAAAGAAACAGGTGTGCCACAGTCAATAAGTTATACCTAGTGAGCTGACTCAAAGAGATCACAAAGAAAACTTTTCAAAACAGACACACAATCAGTGTTTTCGTGCAATGAGTTAGAAATCAGAAGTCGGGGTCCTGGTACATGGATACGTCAGCTTCCGAACCAACATTGTATTCCCTAAACTGATAACCACACTCATAACACTTAACACTATTATCATTAAAAGATTATAGTTCAATGTTCTATGGTAGAACCGACTCATATGATACCAATTTGTCACAACCCATCCCCTGGGGCCCATGCTGTGACTACCCCAAGCCAGCCTTCCATAGGCCAGTGACTGGCGACTAGCACCGAAAGGTGTATTCCTTAAAAATGGGAAGGCATTGCCTTTATAACTTGTAAACTCACACAACTAATCACAATGCATGATACAAGCACAAAGTGAAACTATATAGTAAACAAGGTGTGTACAGAAAGGAAAAAAGGGGCCAGAATACAAGCCCAACTAAAAAGTACAAGTAAACTAAAAAGTACATGTAAAACTGAAATAGATCTAGTGGACACCTACCAAGGATCCTACCTGAAGGGTAGGTACAGCTCTTGAATGGTCGTCCCTATGATACGCCTCGTCTAATGTCCACCTCCGAGCTACCTCCAGTCCTGGTACCCTCATCCTCCGTCAGCATTGTCCGTCATCTGCATCAAACACAACAAGGTGCGGGTGTATCCCATGTAGGGGTGAGTATAATGATACTCAGTAGGGTACCAAAGACCCTCAAAGGTCTCATAAAATTCACAAAGGATAAACTAAAAAGCATACCAAAATCACAAAGCACAAGAAAAATAGTCAACCCTACTTAGGTATATGCCCATACATATACCTAAGTTATCTAGTATACCTATATCATTCATAAGAAAAGGAAAGGCCCAACTCTTAGCCAAAGTAAAATTGTTCCATGAAGGAAATAATACCACGAAGGTAACACCACAAGGGTAATTACCACAAAGGTAATGCCGCATAGAAGAATACCACAAAGGTATCACCATGAAGGTAAGTGCCACAAAGGTATGCCACACAGAAAAATACCACAAAGGTAAGTAACAAAAAGGTAAAGACTAAGATCACATCAGGTATAACTTAGGTACATTAGTAAAGATGGTTAGATATATCTACTGAATCATCTTACTCTGTTAAGAGGCAGACCCACGTAAGATCCTAGATCATCAGACCCACGTAGGATCCTAGTATAGAAGACCCACGTAGGATCCTAGAGTAGTCCCATGTGGATTACTAGAGTGGATACAAGTGGAATACTAGAACATAGACCCACGTAGGATCCCAAATCATAGACCCACATAGGATCCCTTTCTCATGTTATAGCCAGCTACAGGGTTCCCACACTAAGCTCGCTTGATTCTGGGAGGGTCTGCTCCTCAAACCATAGGTCGATACTTCAACTGCCATGAAGAAGTATCCTAAAGGACTTCCACATAAAAGAGGTCTCAACACAATAGACAATGCGTCAATCAGACACTTGGTCTGTAAGTTATTGACCTTTTAGTCCCGAGGGCCCGGTTGGATTCGTGTTCGATCCAACCTGGTCATAACTCAACTTTATCCAAAACTCAAATGGGGTAAACCAAAAGTACCATATTGATCCAAGGTTTCTGGTGCCACAGACGGTTCGTCAAACGGACGCCCGTAGCTCAAGTTATGGCTGAAAGACTGGAAAGGGGTCGAAGTTGGTCTGGGTCCGGTCCAACCAGGTCGGACCGACCTGGCCCACTAGCACAGCCTAACCCACACTGGGCGGCCCGCTAGCCCATGGCTGGGTGGCCCCGTGGTGGGGTCTACCCTAGCCACCACCCAATGGGGAGGCACCCCTTGGGTACCCTGAACGGCTGGGCTGTTCGGGTTGGGTGGCTGACCGGCCGGCGCCACATGGCACTGGCGGTGGAACACGGGACCCAGGGACCCGCTCGGCTCCCTGACTAGCCAGATGACTAGTCCTCCTCCGCGGTGCGGTTGCACGTCGTTCCACCACTGGCGGTCGGCAGCGAGGCGGCCACCCATCCTTCGTCGTCGTGGCCTCATGCTGCGGACCCTACATGCCAGCGGTGTGGACACACGCCGCCACCCCCTTCATGCGGTCGATCGTGCACTGGCCACCATCCTTGATCTTCCGCAAAAAACAGGTCGTGTCCCTTCTCTGGTGGCACAGTCGCACTGCTGCTCCTGAGTCCCACCGGTGCCGGTCACTGGCACGGTCGTCGGCGACGTTCCTCAGGTCACCAGGTGTGCCCCGGTGGCCCGATCTTCATTCCAAAGACTCCCAAACTCATCTTGGGATGTCACCATTAATTCAAGACCACCAAAATCCACAAAGGTTGCAGAGAGGTCAGGTTTTGTTCATTTGGCCCGCACCCTCCACATTAGAATGACAACATAATTGTTCTTGAATCAAGAAGAACAGGGTAAGGGGTATACAAAACAAAAATCCATACCTTGACGTTCGTTGGAGGTGTCAAGAGGTAGAAGATGAAGTCAATGAAGGGGATTCTGGCATTCATCGCTCCTGCAATGCGCTTCCGATCCGGACTCTGGCGTCGGTTCCTCATTCTTTGTAGGAGGATGATCTTTCGAAGGCTCTCCCCCCCAAGTCCTCCATTTTCCAATGATTCCCCAACAATGAAGTGAGGATCAAATATTAATTAAATTAAGTTTATTAATTCAATTAATGAATCACATCAATTGGGGGAAATCCCAAGGGTTACTGCACATTAAAGAAGAGAAGTTTAGGTGGTCCCCACCCCCATGAATTCAAAAGGGGAGGTTTTCCACCTTGGGTGGTCCCCACCTATATAACTATAAAAGAGAGGTTTCAAAAAGGAAAATAAAATGTTAATTATTTTATTTTTCTTCTTCCATGAAAAAACTGAAAAACTAACTTCCACCATCGACCTACTACGGTCGAGCCAAAGGTCTCCTTAAGCGAATATTAGCATTGCGAGTTCAACGGTGTCCTTGGATTTCAATTCCAAGCACTGGTTCAAAAGTTAAAAAACGCCACTCGTGCGCTTACTGAACATACTTAAAAAAAGTTCATAAATTCATTCCGGGCACACCAGGTCTCGAAATCACGTGCCTTCAATTTTCACAGACTCAAATATTTCCATACAATTAAAAAAAATACATGGAATTTCTAGGTCTTTACAGATTATATTACATAGTGTATGTTCATAGGAGGTTGCATACCATTGTGACATTAACTTCTTTCTCTATGGGATCCTTAGCATGTTGTTAGATGTTATCCTTGTACTTTAGGTAGTGTAGCCTAATTCCATTGAGAAAGGGGCCTAGAGGGACACATACTAAGTGTATTTGGAACCTCAGTTAAATTCCATATGAATTTAACATGTTGGATAAATATTATTCTCATGTGTGGTTTAAAAATTATTCATGTTGAATTGATCATAGATATTCAATCACCATTTATTCAAGAGAATATTTATGTGAGTTATATATTTAATAAATATTATTCACCAGGTAATTATTTATTTAATTACATGAAAATAAAATAATTATTTATTATTATTTATTCAAAAAGTAAAAAAATATTTATTTATTTTGTTATGTGAATATCTAATAAATATTTATTCACTAAATTTTATAAATATAAATTTTATATATTTATTATAGAATAGTGCAGTGATATTTATTTAATTAAATAAATAGTCATTATTCAATGACTAGTAATTATTAAAGAGGATTGGTGGACCAAGTTTAATGGTTCGGTGAGAAATGTCATATTAAATATTATTTAAATAAATATTAATTTATTTATTCAAGAAAATAATATTTATTTTATCTATTATTTTAGAACATGTCAAGTAAATAATATTATTATTATTATTTTTACATGGGGTTCACTAGGAACTAAAAAAACAAGGTACCTTGCGTAATTATTATTTTCTAACCCTAACACTGTATAAAACTAGTTGTGATATTTTTTTGTTGTGATTTTCAAGTGAGAGTTACATTATTTCATTGTGCACAATGAGTTCTAAATGGAATCCTTTCAATCCCTATATAGATCCCTCCCTAGAATGCTTTGAAGAACACAAATAAATTTTCCTCCTCCATCGGAATGAATTATTCTCCTATTTAAGGGTTTAGTTGTGATCAAAAGTGATCATTACAAGCATTATATTTTAAGGTTCTGGGCATAGTGGAAGCACCTTGATGGGTGATAAACCAAAAAAATTGTTAGATTTGATGGATCATTTTCATAGTGTGCATGATATGAACATCATGAACAATGAAGTTTTTACAATCATATATTGACATAAGAAATCCAAGAACCCAAATATGATCTTTTTCATGTTAAATTTATAATTAATTTAAATTTGGTCGAAATAAAGGTTACCTCATATTATGAACTTTCTTTGATAAATATATTGTTGAACATTCAAAAACGATTTTTCAGATTACCTTCGTTGTGACTCTAGGATCCAAGTGTATAATACCTCTAGCGGTGATCCACATGCACTCCTTTAATCTTCGAACAACACCGATCGATTGTTGGGTGCTATCACGGTGGATCTATCATCTTGTATTTTTCATCTTGATTGCTTCAAGATCCTTCAAGCTTGAAGTAGATCTTCTCATTCTTGAGAAAATGAGAGAAGGAAGATTCTAGAGAGAAGTTTGTTATGTGCAACGATTCTTAAACATTGATTATTGATTAAACTACATAATATACATAGCATTATATTTATAGAGTTGGGATTTAGGTTAAAATATTATTTAATTATAAAACCCTTAAATTGTATAATAAACTCTATATAACCTCATTCCATATTATAATATATATTTTTATTTTTATGGCTTACACTAACTAGTGAAATGATAAATATTTTTTTTCCAGCTTGTAAATTAATATTTATCACCAGACAAGATCTTGGTCTGCTCGTCCTCCTCAGCATTTATTGAATATCTAAATAAATATTTAATTCATAAATAAATAATTTATTCACAATATGGTGAATAAATATTTATTAAATATTCAATAAAATATTTATTATTGATAAAACATGAATAAAATTATTCCTCGATCTTGAGAATAATATTTATTCCATTAATTAAATTCAAATAAAATTTAATTGAGATTAGTGGATACACTTACTGTGTAACCCTATGGGATTATTTATCATTGGCATTAGGAGTTATTGCTTAAAGTCTAATATTAGTTTATAGAAATGGGTCAAGGCACCCAAGGGAAAAAACTTAATGTTTCAATATCGACAACCACATACGAATTCTTATTTTATAAATCCCTTTGTCAAAATATATCATTAAGAAGGATGTATATCTATGGCATCAAATTATATGCTTGATATGTTTTTATTTGAATATCTAAAATAAACACATTGTTACACCATGGCCATGAAATTTAATGTGATGAATATCTATGTCATCAATCTATATGTCTGATACGTTTTTCTTTGACTATCTAAAATAAACACGTCATTACACCATAGTCGTGTAATTTAATGCGACGATTCCATTTCAATCAAAGGGTAAAGATATTATCTTCTATAAAGATGGAAGAGGAAAATCATTCCTAGAATTATTAATTAATAACAAATCACTCATGACACAAACAATGTATCCAACTTCTTCACGAAATCTTATCATCATGGTTTGTAAAATATATCTAAGTGTGTGAGTCATAAAATGCATTAATTGTAATCTTAAATTATAAGGACCATTACACATGCTCATGGATATAAATATCTTATCATACATAAACATGAAGAATTATTATTGGTGGGTATGTTCTCATAATCTCTTATCTTGGATATTACCAAGTGAAAAATTCATGAAAAGATGCCTCATCAGCTTATGAGTACTCGCACCAGATAGTCAACATTCTATATGTATCATTATAGTATGTTATCTAATTGTAGATTTATATTTAAGAATATCATCATATCACTTCAAGGTTCTCATCATAGTGGGGAACTATTATGACCTTATCAATGTGACAAATACTATAGTACATTATTACATTCAAGTCATACAAAATAATGAACAGTATATAATAAGATGTTTTTATTAATATTAAAATCTTAGAATATACATATAATCAAAATTAAAAAATAGTTAGTTCTAGAAACCCAACTCTAATAAACTCCAAAATGGACTAGATCCAACTACTTATGAATTTAATTATTCTAGACCTCACATGATGATCACGCTTTTGCTGAGTTAAGACTTTATTTTAGGGGTTCTTCATATTGTCATTAGTGTATATTTTTCTCATTGTGACATCACATATTTTAGAAAAATATCTCAATATATGATACTTCCAAATTACGTGTTTCATTATCTAATGTAACCTTAGATCCTTTGTGAGAGCCACCACTTCATTATTATCACAACAGAGTGTGATAGGATTTGTACTACTAGGTACCATGTTAATATATTGGATGAAGTTTCATATCCAAACTAATTCTTTAAATGCCTCAGAAGCCAAAATATACTCAAAATATGTAATAAATTATGTGATCACAGCTTGCATTGAGATCTTCTATCTCACAACACCTCTATTGAGAGTGAAGATGTATCCTATTTGTGATTTTATATCATATTGATCTATTTAGAAACTAGCATCTACATATCCTCTGATGACTAGTTACTCATTTATTCCATAGACTAGAAACATATTCTTAGTATGCATCATATACTTAAGTATAGTATTGATTATCATCCAATGGTGGTCACCTGAGTCAACTTGTTATCTTATTACCGCACTTAAGGCATAAGAAACATCTAGCCTAGTACATAGCATAACATACATGACTGACCCAATCATTGATGTGTATGGAATCCTTATCATACCTTTTCTTTCTTCATGTTTC
Source organism: Viscum album (assembly GCA_963277665.1). Lineage (NCBI taxonomy): Eukaryota > Viridiplantae > Streptophyta > Magnoliopsida > Santalales > Viscaceae > Viscum > Viscum album. The sequence goes on along the minus strand of OY728157.1, from coordinate 1,400,633,573 downwards.
TAAGGAAACATTTTATTGGAAATATGAATTTCATGTGACATTGGAAATAATCATCTATTAGATTTATCCATACTGAATCTATTTGGTTTCTTATCAATATATGTAACTTGACTTAGGCTGAGAAGCCTCTTGGATCTATCAAAATAGATCTTAATCCCAAGAATATATTTTATTTTTTCTAAGTCCTTTATAGATAATCATTTATTCAAGCAGTACTTAACGGATTATAATACTGGTATTTCATTTCCAATAATTAATATTTCATCAATATATATTATTAATAAAGAAACCTCACTCCTACTAAACCACTTATAGACACAATTATTACATCCATTCTTTATGAAACTAAATTCCATTATGGATTCATCAAATCGAATGTTCCATGACCTGGATTCTTCTGTTAATCCATAAATGGATATTTATAAATTTTATACCTTATTGGCATCCTTTGGAATCAAAATACCTTCAAGGTATGTCACATAGAAATTTTCCTAAATGTTTCTATTAAGGAAGGATATTTTGATATCCATTTTTTAAATATTGTTGTCATGGAAATCCATAATGGAAAGTAGAATTCTTATGGATTTCAGTAAAGAAACCAGTGAAAAGGTTTTGGTGTATTCTATGCCTTGATGCTTTTTGAACCCTTTTACAACTATTCATGCTTTATAAGTACTGAATTGTCCATACATGTCTAATTTCTTCTTGAATACCCATTTATAACCAATAGGATTTATATCCACTGGAATATATACCAAAATTCAAACTCGATTTTGGTACATAGAATCCATTTCATAATTCATATATTCTTACCACTTAGAAACATATGTTCTGCTTAATACTTCGTTATAGGTTACTCGATCATTATTATCAAATAATAATGATTTATCATCATCAGTGAATGGAAAATCATAATTATTTGGTTCTCTAACCTCTCATGTACTCCTATGCAGTACTTGTATCTATAAAACTTCTTCTTCTATAGGGATTTTTGGAATCTGTTCATGTGTCAACTCTTGTGTATCTTAATCCTAGACTTCATAAAATTCTATCCCACTCTCACTATCTCTTTTAGATATTTCATCCCATTCAATAAATATGGGACATCTATTAACTACAAATTTCTTTTTTGTAGGGTCATATAGGTAATATTCTTTAATTTCCTTAGGATACCCAATAAAATACACTTAATGCCTCTAGGTGAAAGTTTGTTTCCATAAATAGACAAATGATTCACAACCCCAGACTAGTATGTACGACAACATGTTCTTATTTTCACTCCACAATTGATATCAAATATCACCTACCACTTTAGTTGGTACTTGATTTAATATGTATGTTTCTATTTGTAAATCATATCCCCAAAAGGATAATAGAAGACTCACATGACCCATCATTAATTTCACCATGTCTAATAGGGTGTGGTCCCTCCTTTCACTTACACCATTCCATTTAAGTGTATAAGGAGGAGTGAGTTGAGATATAATCTAAAACTCCCATAAATAATCAATGGAGTCTTGATTAATATATTCTCCACCACAGTCTGACCAGAGCTTCTTAATCTTCTTACCAAGCTGGTTATCAACTTGATTCTTGTATTCCTTGAATCTATCAAAGGAATATAACTTATACCTCATTAATTATATATATAAATATATACTAAAATCATCTATAAAAGTTATTAAGTATTAGTACCCATGACTTTATTCAATGGGAAATAGTCCACACACATCGATATGAACTAATTCAAGAATCTCTTTATCCCTTTCAGCTTTTCCACTAAATGGGGATTTGGTTATTTTTCCTTGTAAACATGAATGACATACACCAAGTGTTTTTATTTAAAAAGAATATAAATATCCATCTTGGTGTAATTTATTCAAACATTTTTCATTTACATGACCAATTTGGTGATTTCAAAGTTGGGTGTGGTATGATTCATGTGAACTAGTTTCATTACCGGTTTCATTACTTGGTTTGTGTAATCCAACACATAAATGACATTATTTAAATGTGCCTTACCATAAAAATTTTATGCTTATAAAAGAAGCAACATTTATTCCTAAATTTGAAAATAAATCCATTTGTATCAAGTCTGGATACATAAATAATATTTTTGGAAATGGATAGCACATAATAAAAATCTTTAAAAACCAAGATCATTCTTGTTGGAAATGTGAGGTGATAGTCCCTGGTATCTACAATAGTAAGTATGGATCCATTTTCTACTAGTATATCTACCTCTCATTGATCAATTTTCCTGAATCTACTTGGTTCCTATATCTGAATACATTTTTTACCATAATCTATATCTAATGCCTAATTTTTAAAAATAGATAAATTTCTATCGATAACAAACGAACCTAAATATTCCCTTTTCTTCTTTGTCTAAGTGAAATTTTTCTTCCAATGTCCATTCTTTCTACATGTGAAACAAACCACATCATGTTCCCTTACTTGTCCCTTGATCTTTCTCTTCTTGAATGGGTGTTGTGAAGATTCTTTGGACTTAGATCTCTTCACCTATCCATTCCTTTTATTCACCAAAGGATTGAATTATCTTCATGCTTCATATCCTTATCAACTTGGAGAAGTAATTTGATAAGATCTGAAAGAGACTTCTCAATTTTTTTCATATTGAAATACACAACAAATCTAGATAAGATCTGAGGAAGTGATGCAAAAATGTGATTGGTGAAGAATTATTTAGGAAATTTAACCATAAGAACCTCTATGCATTCAATGTAGCCGATAAGTTTTACTACATAAGGCCCAAATGGTGTACCATCTTCAATATTACTCTAAAATAGTGCCTCAGAAATATCAAATTGTTCATACCTTTATCTCTCTTTGTATAAACCATTAATATGCTCAAGCATTCTATGAGCATCCATTTTTTCATAAGACTTCGTGAGTTTACCAAACATCAATGAAAGTATTAAATACTAAACTTAGACCACATCACTCATGTGTTTATCATATATCTAAAACTCTTCATCACTCATCTCCTTAGAAGGAAGATCAAATATTGGGGATTCTAGAACGTAAGATTTTTGTTCATGGAGCAACACAAACCGAAGGTGTCTGAACCATTATTGGAAGTTATTGCTAGTAAGGAGATGGTATTTCTCCAATATTAATCACAGGTAAAATATGGATAATGAACATTCCATTTATTCTGCAATTTACAAGAGCATATTATTAGTACTTTTATTGATTACAAATTATGTGAGACATAATGAATTTAATTATTATTAAGTCTCCCACTATTTTATCAAGTCTCAATGAACCACACCATTGAACTCAGGGTGTCTTGTCACTCAATAAATTCAAGTGTAAAGGATCCATATTTCCCTTCTTAATGATCCATTCTTTTTCCACAAAAATTATAAGAAGGTATTTAGGTGGGAGTTCTTTCCAACTACAGGCTTACAGTTCCTTGATCCATTGAGTGGAATCCCCAATCCCAAAATCCTAACTGGGATTTCCTCAACACTTTCCTCCAAATTTTTATTGAGAATACTTTAATAATTAAATTTTATACAGGTTCAGTTAAGTTGAACCATCATCTTAGTTAAGACTCCCCAATAATTAAAATTACCCCCTAATTTGTCCTGAACCAACACTTTAACTATGGTTTTATCTTAATTTAGACATTGGAGGGCATAATGACTTGATATTAACCTGTGGTATTTGTTTTATTATGTGTAAATATTTCTTGTTTTATCCTTTACATGTCTTGTTAATATTAGGTGGATTTTACTTAAGTGATTAACCATATTTTGATAAAATATTTATCTATAGTTCATTTATTTAAATTTCAACTTTGTATATTAATCCATTTATTTATGTGATCATGGTCTTTCAACCATAAAATAAAAAATTCATAAGATAAAAATAAATAAATGACCCAATCATGAGCTTATCTAATGGTTGATTTATTGAGCAGACAATAAATCAACCCATGACCTAGGGGAAAACTCATTGTGTCAGTCTTGGAATGAGTTTCAGTATTCCACCTATCCACCTATGTATCACCTAGGTTGGAATAATCTCAGTTCCATCTTGAACAACCTCCATGCATCTTGAGATACTTCTTTTATTTCATTCATTTATAAATCGCACACAAGTGAGAAGAAAAAATGGATTAGATTAAGGGGAATTATATGAATAACATTGTACACGTAGGTCTTACATAATAAATGAGAGAGGGATGAATCAAAGGATATCATGTTTAATTTAATAATTAATAATTTCAAAACCATGCAATAAAAAAATAAAAAAATAACATACACAGGTCTCACTCAAACTCATGATCGTTCATACACATGAAATGAATATGCAAGATTACACTGATTAACATTCATTTATATTCATTTTTATTATTAAGATAAATGTGTTTACATTAATTAATTAATTAACAAATTACATTTTAACTTAATGATCATCTGAATTCCCTTAGATATACTCATCATAAATACATTCATGGAAAATAAATGGAATGACCAATAATTACATATAATTACATTAATTTAATTGATCATTTAATACTTCTTTAAAACCTTTATTACATATTGAAATATATCTGGTTCCAACAATGTAATAATATTTTAATAATGCAATTAATTATTGTAATGTAATTTAATTCTATCATTTATTTAGAGACTAAATGGTGTGGACTTACGAGCTACACATCGTGTATCTCATTTATCATTTACCTGGTATAAACACCTGGGGCTTTGACCTATACCTCATTCAGACTACATGGCATGTACTCACCAGCTACATGTCATGTATCATGATTTTTGAGTATCTGCATAACCCACTAAAGGACTCAAGACCACACGATGTGTACTGCAACTAAACATCATGTGTTCCAATAGCCGTGTGTATGTATAAATAGACAAATGACTTAGTTCGTATCATGGATGTGAGAAATAATAAGTTATATACCATGTACACCAGATACACATCTTTTATTTCATTAATGCTCCAGAATGTCAATCTCACATGGTTTTGACCATGTATTTGACCTTGCAGTTAGTGGAAATTTCACTTTTAAACCATGTATACTACATGACGTGTACGTCATCTACACACCATGTAATCTAACAGTCCGTGTTCCAGGTTGGCTTGTTCTACATGTGGTATATAATAAATGAACCACATGTAATAACTACTCAGTGTGTTATGTATCCCACTATATGTCCAAGTGTGGTGCACTTGGGTACAAGGCGTGTACTCCGGCTACATGTCGTGTAACCCATGCTCTCAGGGAATAGTATTTGGCACTTCCCAATGACATATTTGGTCATTCTTCATCTATTATTAGTCCTTTAAGAAAATATGAATCTTGAATAAAGTAATTAAAATGTTTAAATCATGTTAATTAAACATCAGATTAAAGAACAAATAATCTAGAAATGAAAGATCTAAAAACTATTGTGCATAATTTATCAACAATCAAATAAATAATTATAAATTTAAAATGTGGCCACTCTAATACCATTTGAAGGTTATGAGCATAGTGGAATATCCTTGTTGGGTGATAAACCAAAAGGTTTTTATTGAATCTAGTGGATCATTTTCATACTGTGCATGAAGTGAATGTCATGACCAATGAAAATTTTCCAATCAGATATTGAAATAAGAAATCTTGGAACCCGAGGAGGGTCTTTTGCATGTTAAATTTATAATTAATTTAAATATGGTATAAATAAAGGTTATGTAATCTTATGATCTTTATTCAATGAAGATATTATTGAACATCCAAAAATTCTTGTCCATATTACCTTCATTGTGCTTGTAGGATCCAAGTATATAATCCCTCTAGCGGTGATCCACACGTGCTCCTTTGATCTCAGAACAAAACTGATTGATTATATGGTGCTATCATGGTGGATTTATCATCTTACATTGTTCATCTTGATCACTTAAAGATCCTTTGGCTTCAATGAGTTCTTCTCTTTCTTGATAAAATGAGAGAAGAGTCAATAGAGAAGTTAGTTGTGCATAATGATTCTCAAACCATGATTCTTGATTACCCTACACAATTTACATAGCGGTCTATTTATAAAGTTAGGGTTTAGGTTAAAATATTATTGAATTTTACAATGATACTTAAATAATATAATAGACTTTATATAACCTCATTCCATATAATAATATTTTTATTTTTATTTTTATGGCATGCACCAACTAGCGCAATGATAAATATTATTTTACCAGCTTATAAATTAATCTTTATCACTAGACATGATATTGGGTATCTCGTCCTCATCATTTGTTGAATATCCAAAAAAATATTTAATTAAATATTTAATTTATAAATAAATATTTTATTCACAATTTGGAGAATAAAAAATTAGTAAATATTAAATAAAATATTTGTGATTGATAAAACGTGAATAAAATTATTCCTCAATATTGAAAATAATATGTATTCCATTAATTAAATTAAAATAGAATTTAATCGAGATCAATGGATACACTTAATTTGTGGCCCTATAGGATTATTTCTCATTGGAATTAGATGGGTTTTCCTAAAGTCAAAGATTATTGTTTGGGAACAGTTCAAGGTGTCCAATAGAAAGAACTTATTCTCGTAATGTCGACAACTAAATGTGAATACTTACTATGTAATATAATACCTTTTTTCAAAATATATCATTAAACGGGTTGTACATCTATGTCATAAACCTATATTCTTGATACATATTTCTTTAAATATCTGAAATAAACACATTATTACACCATGTCCATAGAATTTAATATGGTAGTTCTATTTCTATCAAAGGTTTGAGATATGAGCTTCCATAAAGATTATAACACTTTGTTACCTTTCTATAAGGTATATTCTAAAACTTTGTTGTGGTTGTCCTTTTTTGTTAGTTGAGTGAGGTTGAGAAGGAATTGGGAGGATACTTGTAATGTTGAAGTCAGGGGTTTTTTTGAATTTTCAGTATAAAACTTGTAGTTTCATAGTCTATTAGGGATTTACATGCTATATAATGTAAGTACACTATGTGTAAACATAACCCAGTGGATTTATAAATCTTGTGTATAAAGTGCATGGTTACACATCGTGCACATCTTATACACCATGTAAATATTAAAAATTGTATTTTTAATAAAATGTGACATGTTTTTCAGCATATGTGGGACTCAAAAACTACATGACATGTAATGGGGCTGCATGTCATGCAATTATCAAGGCAAGCGGTTTTAATTCTACTACTCGGATGATTTTTCATTCAATATGAATTCTATCTCTTCCCTCTTGACCTAAATCCATACCTAGGTGATTTTGGATACCTCCAACCCTTCTGGATCATTTTGTTCAGTGATTGGTTGATATTACAGTTGTGGTGCGTCTCTTCGAGTAAGCATTTTTTCTCTATCTTCTATCTCTCTCTTTTCCTCTTTAGGGTTTGATAGATCATCTTGGGATTTATGGATATAAACTTAGTTTTTTTTAATATTGATTATAGGTTGATTTCCTATATCTCTTGTTCCTTCGTTCTTCATTGGTGAGTCTCGTTGAGGGTGTTTTGTTCTCGTGAAAATGGTAGGTGGTTCTAATTAAGATTTTTCAATTGATTAAACCTTGAATTGTTTATGTTTGAAATTGATTTCAATTGATTTGTGAAAAACCAATTTTATGCTAATTGGAACTTGTATTTGACTTGGCATCAAATTTTTGGAAAACCCACTAATTTCAATGGGATTTGAATTTGAGGTGTAATTTGAAATTTATGGAATTTGTAAATTTATTTTAGAATTGATTTAGAAAAATATATTTAACTAATTTGATAAAAACCTATGATTAGTTTTGAATTGAAAAGTAATGAAATTATTAAAAAAACCTATTTTTTGGTTTTGAATTTGAATTGGAATTTTGAAAAGGAAAAGTGGGTGATTGTGAAGTATTTTTGAAATGTAACAATTTTCCCTTTTCTATTCATTGATTGAGTACATGCGAGCCTGGGTAGTTAGTGGGTTATTTGGGATAAACACACTAGGATGGTAATTCCATAGAAACATATTGGCGCTTTACAAATCTAACAAAAACCTAGTTCGGTAGATCTTATCCCCGATGGGATGTTGATGATCCCTCTTTGGCTAGTATCTGAGGGAAGTATGTACACATATTTCCATGATCACCAATATGATTGTGAAATTGTTTACTCATTCCTAATGATTTATACAAACTATTTTATATAATGTTTTTATTTAATCCATGTTTGAAATTTTTTCTATTATTGTGAAATGAATCATGTTTTGATTTAAATATGAAAATGTACTTCCATGCCTGTTTTGAATAAAAATTGAAAGCATGATTCAGTCTATTTATTATGGTATCTTATTATAAACACTTGGTGATATCCTACTAGGTTTTTTAGCTGACACCCTACCTTTTCCTTTGGGCGTTTTTATGTTTTTTTCCTGTCGGGTCCAAGAAAATGGAAAGCGCCTCTTAGAGGAGATGGATGCTCTCAATCCATTAGGGCTTGGATTGATGTTTCTATTGGGATGTTGGTTTATCTTGTTGTTTTCTAGTACTTTAATGATGTATTTTTTGGTTTTTTGATATACCTATTTGGTTTCTGGTACTATCTCCCTTTGGAGTTTTTTTAGCATACTGATATGTATCTATTTCTTCCAATGTGTTTGTGGTAAATTCATTCCCATGCATATGTTGTATGATGTCAGGTGCTAGTCGCCAACCCATGGGGATTGGGAATGACCTTTGGGATATGAAATTGCCAGCTTGGTTATCATGGTACCAATGTAACATACTAAGTTTTTAAAAAATAAATACAGTAGCTTACATGATAAGCCACATCAAGCTTTAACAAACAACTGGATATTATTATTTAAATGTTATCATTATAACCTAGTCGTTAGAATGAGGAGTATGAACAGGATTAACTAAATTATGAAAAATAATTTTTACACATGTATATATAATTAATTATTTGGTGACCAAATTAATTATAAATGAAAATAAAACCCTTTTGAAAATAAAAGAAAAATCATTTTCTAAAAAACTATTTAAATACGAACAAGTATGTTTATAAAATAATAAAATCACTCCTTTTAGATTATATTAATTAAATATATATGTAATATATTCAATATAATATATAAAATTCATCTTATGTGTTTTCTAGACATGATATAGGAACAAATCCAATTTTACGTATAAAAGAAGCATTTTTCAAAAAAGGAAACTTTCCACCTTTTGATGGCACACTTGTTTTAAATCTAGTTTTTGACAATTTTATAAAATATATTTGAAAAAATAAAATTATTATTTTAAATTGAAATATCAAAATTTACTTTTGTTTCATTTTTGGTATTTTTCTGATAAGTTTCAAGTTTTGATGAATAGTGAAAAAATACTGCATTTTAATTGAAAACAACTTCTTCATCTAAATAGTTTATAATGTTAAAATATATTTTTAATTGGTTTTATAATATAATTAGATAATTTTTTTATCATTTAATCCAATTTATTTCATTTCAATAAATTTCACAATGATATTAAATATAAAAACATTTTAATCTTTTGAACGTTTTCACTTTAAAAACATGTTTTCTCATTACATCAATAAGAATAATTTTAATTTAATTTTAGCCAATTCTATGTTTTGAATTTTGAAAAATGGATTCTATATTTTAAATCATAAGTTCCAAATTTATTAAATAGGTCACTTTTATTTTTTGGAAAAAATATGAATAAAAACTTTGGTAATTTTTATTACCACGGTATAGGATAAATCGAGTAATCAAGGGTAAAAATAATATTATAAATAATAGAAATATTACCCTAACAATTGTCCTAATTTTATTAGATGAATTATTATTAACCAAAATAATCCTTGGGACTATTTTATGAGCCATTGGATCCACTTCTATGACTTTAATCTATTTATAGTATTTAATTCAAAGAAAAGTCAATTTTGTCATACTTTTGTTTTTAACAAGTGAAATATTTTTAATATGGGGTTATATAAGGGATATGTTCGACTATAAATAGTATTTTTATAGGTAAAATGTTTATTTTTATCATGATAATTTATTTTAATTTTTAGAGAAGAAATAATTAAACTAAAGGCTTACACAATGATAATGTAGTAATTATTTAATTAATGGGAATATCAAATAAATGTTATTAAAAATATTAAAATAAATATAATTTCAGATAATTAATGTTATACATGAATTTTATGGATGACTATAACATGTTAGTGATAAGTTAAAAGAGTTTTTTTGAAGATATCATGTTGATATGATATTTTTAAAAAATCAAGTATTGAATAGTGACAAAATTGACATTAATGGTATTTTAAAATAAATAATATTTTATTAAATGGTATAAAATTTATAAAAATATAAAATTTAGAAAACATATTTTTATAAATCTCAAAATATCATAAGTGACTCATTTATTTATCATTTTACATTTTATAGTAATTATATTAACCATCAAAGTGTAAAGTACATGATACCACAGTAAGAATTAAAAAAGTTAAATAAGGGTTAAAGTTAAAAGATAAGGATTAAAAACTAGTCAAAACTTATCTAATTTTCATTGTATGAATTTATTTCAACCCATTATCATCCTATATTAGAGATAAATTTTTTTGGATTCATTAGAGATATAAAATTAATTTATATTAATTTAATAATTTGAAGAATTTCAAGAGTGTCCCTCCCCTCTCTTATAAAAGGGGGACCCCTTATTCTCTTTTCTTTATACTTAAAACCCTATTTTTTCATCCAAGGTCTGCCCAAATACCTTCTTATAATCTCTCATCATATTCTAGAAGTCTTGGTTTAGTGATAAAACCCTCCTTATAAGTGTTAAGGGGTTAATCAAAGGAGATTGTCCGAAGAAGAGGTATCGTTGTTAATTAAGTATTTCTATTTTATTTCTTATTTCACTTCATTAAAATATTATTCAACCATAATAGAATAATAACTCAATTATCCTAAATATATAGAGATTTTATTATATTACTATCATCACCTAAATCTATCTTCACTTTCATCTAATGGGAAAAGAATTAATCGTTCGTGTGTATGGAAGACTACCACCTCGTGAACCGATATAATTCGTTCCCCATCACCATATATCAGGAGTGGATATAATGATGTAATTAATATTTATATATGATATTAATGAAATATTTATCATTATGAAAAGTTAATATATGATTTTCATTCTTAACTTTCGATGCACAGAAAAATGATAGCATCATTCGTGCGTATGTGTGAATTATCACCTCCACAAAGTGATGTGATTCGTTTTTCATCACCACATCACATGGATGATATATATAAGTATATTTAAATTATTTATATGATATTAATTATATTATTATAATTCTAAAAATATAAAATGATTCTTACCTTCTTTTCATAATGATCATTAAAAAATGGAAATGTTACTCATGTATACATACGGCTTACTGTCTCAGTGATTGTAATGTAGTTCATTTTTTTATTCATATTTAATGGACAGATTTAAAAGTATAATTTATGTATAATAGTGTTGATTATTTCATGAAAATTATTCTTTAGATGATGAACTAATGACCACTTTGACTATAGACATATCAAAGTTATTTTGGACTCAAGTATCGAATATTGTCAAAACATATGACATGAACATAAATAATTATGTAATTGTTATAACATGTTAATAAGTGGTATAAAAGGAATAATAAAAATTAAAAAGGTTCTAAAGTAAGTATAAATTAACCTAAGTTTATTATTCAGGAATATAAATAACTTACATGATGAGTTGGACTCATGGTAATGGATTTCATCTCAATCTCTTTTCATTAAGGCATTTCTTGATAATATACACCTTTATTATTTTATGAGGTGTATATAAATCCCCCTTTAACATATCATATAATTTATTTATTTATTATTAGGATATTTAATATTTTTTAAAATGTTATTCTTTCATGGGGCTTATGATTTAAATGTTCAAAGTGGTATGAGACACTTTGAATGTTTAATGATTTAATTTCAAAATATTTTATCCATGTTAATATTCTTGATATTATTTATATAAATATAAAATTATTATAAAGGAAATTTTATTTCTATTTTTAATTTCATTAAAAAAAATTAAAAGGAATCTTTTTATGTGTTTTATACAGAATATTTTGACAAACAACAAAAGGAATGTTTTATTCTTAACATACAAGGAGACAACTAATTTTCCACTTCCATGAATATTATTTAATTTCTAGCTTAATTTGAAAGCTTACATGTTTTATTAAATTAAAATCCTTCTTTTCCTTTTTGGGTATTTTTTAATTGGAAGTAGTTTTTTAAAAGAAAAATGGTATTTTTATATGAAAGTTTTTTTCATATGGGATTAAAATATTTTTCAAAGGGTTTTATGATGAAAGTGTTTTATTCATGAAATGGTACTTGGAAATTATATAAAATGGGTGAGCCTGATAAGGCTTATACGAAGGTTTAAGCCTCATTATAGCTCAAGGGTGAGCTCGATACAGCTTATATGAAGGGTTGAGACCCATTATAGCTCATGGTTGATCCTAATATAGCTTAGATGAAGGGTTGATTTTCATTATAGCTCATGGTGAGCCCAATATAGCTTATACAAAGGGTGATCCCTATTATAGAACTCAAATGAATTGGGTAATAATAATAATATTGTAAATCATCTATATGGTTATTCCAATTGAAAGGGTTTAGAAAGGGTTTTATGTATATGATCCTCTAAGTCGCCTAAAAGAGTTTTAATTTCTTAGTTTTGGTTTTAATTATTTTCTTTGAGCAAAACATATGTGTGTTTTTCTTGTGAAAATGTTTTGTTTCATTTTCTCAAAGAACATTAAATGGGTTTTTATATTTTTTTGCTAGACTAATGGTTTTCTTCCTTTTTATGTCCCTTACTGAGATTTTTGTACTCATCCCAAGTTTTAAAATGTTTTTCATAGGGTTAAATGATGAGTAGGAACAAGGATGAGGACAAGATGAAAATTTTGATGTTATATCATGGAAATAAACCATGTTTTTTTGGTGAAAAAATGGATACTGAGTAAATGTGTCCACTTGTAATGTATAGGTTTAATTTATTCTCTAAAACTCTAAACTAAAAAGATATTCGAATTTGAATTCTAGATCAAAAACACTAGAATGTGTAATGTTTAAGGTTGTGTCCTTATAGTTGGACTGAAAGGATGGTTTAGACAGATTTAGAGGTTAGGATATTATTAATATCATACCCTTAGAATATTATACTTTATGGTTAAATTGAAATGACATAGAATTTTAAGATTACCTTGTTACTTCACTATATCTGTTCAGAATAGTTTTCCATAGAGGAAATAGGAAAGTTGTAATGGGAATGCATCGAGAGGAAAAAATACTTCCAATTCAGTATCCAGAGATGGTTGGAATTGGAATAGAATAGTTTTTTACAGTGATGAATTGGTTAACACACATAATAAATGGTGGTGATATCTATGCTAGAGAGAAACCTGATCTACCACGAAGGAACATGTCTGTAATGGATCATTTCATGAGGCAAAATCCCCTATCATTCAATGGATCATCTGACCCAGTGATAGTTAAAGGATGGATCAATGCCCTGGAGAAGATATTTTAAGTCATGGGATGTTTGAAATGTCAAAAGGTAACTTTTTTCATTTATTGTTTTGAAGTTAAAGCTGATCTATGATGGTATTTAGTTAAGAATACTAGAGATGAAGATGATATCCATTCCATATAATGGAAAACATTTAAGAAAATCTTCCTCGATAAATATTTCTCTAAGGTTGTTTGACTTAGGATGGAAAAAAAATCTTGGAATTGAAGCAAAAGGATGATGATTCAGTGTCCTCCTATGATACAAACTTCACAAGATTGTCAAGGTATGTTCAGATTTTTATTCAGGACATTGATAATAAAATTAATAGATTTTTATTAGGATTGAAACCAATTATACGAAGATATTTGGATTCAAAAGAGTTTAAAATTTATGATAAATTGGTTCATTGTACTGAATAAATTGAGATAGATTTTGCTCACACTTATATTCCACAAGATGATGAGAGTAAGAAACTATCAAGGTGGAAGGAAATGGAGAAGCATCCAAATAATAATTTTAGAGGTAAGCCTAAAACTTGTTCTAAATGTGGTAAAATACATTTTGGGGGATGTATTTCATGATTTGGAAAGTTTTACTGGTGTGGTAAATTTGGTCACAAGGTTCTTGACTGCATGGAAAAGAGTCTTAAATAATCCAACAATGAGATAATAGATAGACAACCAATAATAAGATGATTTAGCTGCAATGAGTTGGGGAATTGTGCAAATATGTGTCCAAAGTTACTTACTCGGGGTGGAAATCATCATGATAAAAAATAAAAATGTGTGGGAAAATATTTTTCTAATACTATAGTTGATGTTGATACATCTTCTGAAGTGATGGAAGCTCCAAGGAGCCCATTATTTTTCAAAGGTTAACCATAAGTTCAAGGTTTTAGACATGAATTGTGAGGTTTAAAGTGATGTGATCATAAGTGATTAAGGACCTTTTGGGGAGATGTTTTGTTGGGTTTGTGTTTATGTAAGACTTTTGTTTAATGATAAGTATGCCTTTACTTTTGGATATGAGTTTTAACATATTGATAACCTTTAGGGTTTATATGATTTTTTACAATTAATGTTATTTTTTAGAGATATACATCATAATTATGGTAATGTTATGAGGATGAAATCGTGTTTATAAAATAGAAATATATCAAGTATTTATATTTCCTTATGTTTTTAGATAGTAAAGGGATTACTTAATTCTAGGAAAAGTATTTTGAACAAAAAAAATTATTCGTTTACATTTCTTAATAAGAAATCAATGACCTTTTAATCCATCATAGATTTATGATTTTGTGATTGTTAGCTTTCTCATGATCATGTTATTTATCACTCTTCATCAGAACTTGATAGTTAGTTTTCTCTTCCATGTCCATGTTTTCCTACATGGAACCCTAGTATGTGTTATATTAGGTAACCTTCGTACTTTCCTTTCTTTCTTTTAAAGTGGAAGTCTCATTAATCCTTTTTCTGATGTGGGATTTCAATAAAGGTATTATGAAAATTCAAAACTTAGTTACCAATATCAAATTCAAAATTGTGAGTATTTTCCAAAAATGGGGGAGAATGTAACATCATAAGTTTTTAAAAAAGAAATACTATAACATACATGATACATCACATCAATCTTTAACAAACAACTAGATATTATCATTTAAATGTTTTCATTATAACCTAGCCGTTAGAATGGACGGTGTGAACAAGTTTAACTGAGTTATAAAAATAAGTTTTACACGTGTATCTATAAATAATTCGTTGGTTACCAAATTAATTATAAATGAAAATAAAACCCTTTTGAAAATAAAAAGAAATCATTTTCTGAAAACTATTTAAATATGAACAAGTGTGTTTATAAAATAATCAAATCACTCTTTTTGAATTATATTAATGAAATATATATATATTTAATATATTAAATATAATATTTAAAATTCATCTTATTTGTTTTCTATACATGATATAAGAACAAATCCAATTTTACGCATAAAAGAAGTATTTTTCAAAAAAGGCAGTTTTGCCGCCTTTTGATGACGCGCTTGTTTTATATCTAGTTTTTAACACTTTTATAAATTATATTTGGCAAAATAAACTTTTTATTTGAAATATAAATATTGAAATTTACTTTGGTTTCATTTTTGGGATTTTTCTGATAAGTTTCATGTTTTGATGAATAGTGAAAAATACTACATTTTAATTGAAAACAGATTTTTCATCTAAATAATTTATAGTATTAAAATATATTTTTTATTAGTTTTAAAGCATAATTATGTCAATTTTTTATCAATTAATCTAATATAGGTCATTGGAATCAATTTCAAATTTAATTTTAATATAAAAACATTTCAATCTTTTGAAAATTTTCTCTTTAAAAACTCTTTTTCTCATTACGTCAGTAGGATTAATTTTAATTTTAATTTAGACAATTCTATGTTTTGAATTTTGAAAAAAGGATTCAGTATTTTGAATCAAAAGGTCCATATTTAGTAAATATTTCCCTTTTATTTTTGTACAAAATATGAATATTAACATTGGTAATTTTTATTACCACAATTTAGGGTAAATTGGGTAATCAATAGTAAAAATAATATTATAAATAATATAAAAATTACCCTAACATTTGTCCTAATTTTATTTGATGAGTTATTTTTGACCAAAATAATCCTTGGGAAGATTTTATGAGCTCTTGGATCCACTTCAAGGACTTTAAACCAATTGTAGTATTTAACTAAAAGAAACGTCAATTTTATCAAACTTTTGTTTTTAACGAGTGAAATATTTTTAATAAGGGGTTATATAAGGGATATGTTTGACTATAAATAGTATTTGGAAATCTAAAATGTTTATATTCATCATGATAATTTATTTTAATTTTTAGGTAAGAAATAATTAAATTAAAGGCTTACACAATGATGATGTAATAATTGTTTAATTAATGGAAATATCAAATAAATCATAATAATATTATTAAAATAAATATAATTTGAGATACTTAATGTCATACATTAATTTTATATATTAATTTGACATGTTATTGATGATTTAAAATATTTTTTTAAAGATATAATGTTATTTTATTTTTAAAAAGTCGAGTAATGAATAGTGTAAAAATTGACATTAATGATATGTTAAAATAAACAATATTTTATTAAATGATATAAAATTCATAAAAATATAAAATTAAAAAAAACTGATTGGGATAAGTCTAAAAATTTCATAAATGAATCATTTATTGGCTGTTTAGCATTTATAGTAATTATATTTACCCTTAAAGTGTAAATTACATGATATCATGATAAGAATTAAAAAGGTTAAATAATGGTTAAATCTAAAAGATAAGGATTAAAAAATAGTCAAAACTTATCTAATTTTCATTATATGAAGATATTTCAACCCATAATCATCCTATATTCTAAATAAATTAGTTTGGTACCTTTTGGAATATAAAATTAATTTATATTAATTTAATAATTTGAAGAATTTCAAGAGTGCCCCTCACCTCTCTTATAAAATGAAATCCCTTCTTATCTTTTCTTCACACTTAAAAACCTATTTGGTTCAGTCAATATCTGACCAAATCCCTTCATAGAATCCATACCCACATTCTAGAGGCCTTAGTTTAGGCATAACACCCTCCTTAGAGGTGTTAAGGGGTTAATCAAAGGAGATCGTTCGAAGAAGAGGTGTTGTTTTTAATTAAGTGTTTCTATTTTATTTCTTCTTCCACTTCCTTGAAATCTTATTCAACCATCATGAAATAATAACTCCAATATCCTCTATATATTGAGATATTATTATGTTAATATCATCACCTAAGTCCATCTCCACTTCCATCAAATTGAAAAAAATTGTTCGTGTGTACATCGGACTACCACCTCACGAACCGATATAATTCAGTTCTCATCACCATCTGTAAAGACTGGTTATAATGATGGAATTAATGTTTATATATGATATTAATGATATATTTATCATTATGAAAATTTAATATATCATTTTCGTTCTTACCTTTCCGTGAACAAAAAAATGATAATGTCATTCGTGTGTACGTGTGAACTATCACTTCCACGAAGCGATGTGATTCTTTTTTCATCACCACATAACATGGATGATATATATAAGTATATTTAAATTATTTATATGATATTAATGATATTATGATCATTCTGAAAAGATAAAATTATACTTACATTCTTTCCGTGATGATCATTGAAAAATAGAAACGTTATTCATGCGTACGTACGACTTACCATCTCAATGATTATAACATGGTTCATTTTTCTTATCCATATTTAATGAATGGATATAAAAGTATAATTGATGTATAATAGTGATGATTATTACATGAAAATTATTCTGGAAATGATTGATTGATTACCACTTTGATTATAGGCATCATATCAAATTTATTTTGGACTCAAGTATCGAATATCATCAAAACATCTGACATGAACATAAATAATTAAGTAATTATTATAACATGTCAATAAGTGGTATAAAAGGAATAATAAACTTTAAAAAGGTTCTAAATAAAGTAAAAATTAACCTGATTTTATTATTCGGGAAGATAAAGAATGAACGTGATGAGTCAAACTCACGGTAAAGGATTTCGTCTCAATCTCCTTTCATTGAGACATTTTTTGATGATATGCACCTTTATTCTTTTATGAGGTGTATATATAGCCCCATTTAACATATCATTTCATTAATTAATTTATTATCATTTTATTTAATGTTTTTTAAAATGTTATTCTTTCATGGGGCTTATGATTTAAATGTTCAAAGTGGTATGGTACACTTTGAATGTAACATCACGTTAGGTTTCCAGGTACTTTTGATGTTTATAAGAACCTCTGTTTTGGAGTAGTGACTTGGGGGTGCGTTTGGGTGAATTTTTAAGTAAAACAAAAGGGCAATGGCCTATGCACGGTTTGCGCACGGTTCGACAAATCGTGCGACCAAACCGTTCCAACCAAGCAACACTAGACAGAGAGTACGCACGGTGTGCACACGGTTTGACAAACTGTGCAACCAAACCGTGCGGACCGTGTATCTTTGGACAGTGAGATCCACACGGTGTGCGCACGGTTTGACAAACTGTGCGCCTCTGCCCAGGTAAACTATGCGCATGGTTTTTAATTCCAAAAATTTCTTTTAAAACCACCCGAACCCCTGGGAATTCCATATTTTCGACCTTGCCTCGAGCTTAACTCTTTTTAGGTCTTTCCAAAGCCTCCTAGAGAGATTCCAAGGCAATATGAACATCTTTCTTCGAGATTGAAGGCTTAGATTGAAGATCTGCTCTCCTCCCGATAAGTGGATTTCATCCCATTGCGTATCTCATTTATTCCTCTATCTTTCCTTGATCTTTTCATGGAAGATTTCCTTTGTTTCCATGGATCTATACCTATGAGTTGAGGTATAGATCTAGGATTTTGAATCTAGATCTAGTTTTTCAAGATCTTGATCCCTTTGATCTTAATTTTGGTTTTAAGGATTTAGATCCAGATTTTGATTGACGTCGTTGTGTCGCTCAGTTTTTGGGGTTTCTCATTGGGATAACTCCCGTCAATAAATCAAGGTAGGTGGTTTTGTCCCGATTTTCCAAATTGATTAACATTGTATTTTCTTGATTTATTTCAATTGCTGATTTAAATTCAATTGCTCAAGTTTGCTTTCTATTAAATTAATAAAAACCAATTCCAATGAATCTAGGTATTTGAAATGGTTTTGGCATGGGAATTTGGAAAACCCCAATTCCATTGAATTGGGTGTGTTTATGAAAATTGGCCGATTTAAATTGTTGGATTTAAATTATGGATTTGATGGAAATGATTTCAATTAAATTGTTGAATTTAATTGTGGAAATGAATTTTATAATGATGGAAATGGTTTTGAATGGATTTCAAACTGGTGAAAATGGCTTAATATTATTTGATAGAAACCCAGTGGTTTTATCTTGTGAAAAAGGATTGTTTTTTAATAAAACCTGTTTGGTTTTAAATGGAAAGAAATTGGAACCTTCTGAAAATGGAAGAATGGGATTGATCATATTTTAAGCAGTCTTAAAATAGTTCACCCATCATGTAAGAGCGCATGCAAGCCTTAGGTAGTTAGTGAGTTATTTGGATACACTCTACGCTACGACAACGTTCTAAAACATACTTGCAGCGGGTCACATCCCTGACGGGTTGGTGACGAGTCTCCTTTGTCCAGTGTCATAGGGACGTGTGTATACACATTTTTGCTGAGTTCACATAGAGAGTGCGGAATCTTATAACTGGTTAATATTATCGTACCTTTTGGCAGATGACCATATTGCTTGCTTGTTTATTTATATTTGAGATATAAATGTATGTCAATGCTTTTGAACTGCCTTACATGCCTGCTAAATTTATATAAACTATTTTATATAAATGTTTTACTTAATCCATTTTTTTAGAAATATTCCATCATTTGTAAAGCCTTTGTTTAAATTGGTTTTTCCATCATTTGAAAATGTATAGCATGTTTTGTTAAAATATGATTTTGAAATTCCAAACCTGTTTATTTGGAAATGGAAAGCTTTTATCTGGATAATCTACATTTGGAATTTGTTATGAAATCTTTGGTGGTATCCTATTGGGCTTAGGCTCACACCCTACTTTTTCCTTCGGGTGTTTGTAGATTTTCTTCTTTCAGGATCGAGCAAAGGGAAGGGATCTCTTGGAGGTGGATCCAGTTGTTGATCTCTAGAATTGGTGAGTTGTTTCCTTTGGGACCTTGGGACTGTTTTCCCTTTTGGTACTTGGGTTGTAGTACTTTGGCCTTTTATGCCTCTTTGTATTCTGGTACATCACTCCCAGTGGAGTTTCTTTTGATATGCATACTGTTTGTTTTACTCTTGCTTCCACATTCTTGTGGCAAAATCATTCCCACTTGTATGTTGAACAATGACAGGTGCTAGTCGCCGACCCGTGGGGATCAGGAATGCCCTTCGGGCTATGTCAGGGTCAGCTCGGTTATCAGGTTACCAGGGTACCCGGGCTGGTTCGTGACAAAATGGTATCAAAGGGAGGTCAAGCATCTTTCCTTGATGATAGTATGCATTTGAGTTTTCTTGTCGGGACTTAGGAGTTAGTTGTGATTGAGTGTCTGGCTAGGTCTCACCACAATGAACTTTAATTCACCAGGGTTGGTTACGGAAATACGACTTGTGGATTAGTTCTAGTATTTTCCCTATTTTGATTTGGATAGAGTGGAATCTAAATCTTGTTAATCCCTTCTATTAATAATAGTTTTCCTTGTTACTCGGTTTGGGTGTTAATCTATGTCTTTTTATGCTGTGTAGCATCATGCCTCTGAGAATACGTGGAGCTCAGATCCCAAAAGAGGCTGTTACTGAACCTCAGCAAGCGAGTCCTATTGTGGATCCAAGTCTGGTTGAGGTGATTGTTCTCACTGTCCAAGATCTGGGACATGCACCACCTCTAGTTCTTGTTGAGACTCCAACTAAATATCCTCATAGTGATATTCTCCGAAGTCGTTCTCAAGAGTTCCTATGCCAGAAGCCACCAGTTTTCAAAGGCTCCACTGACCCTCAACATGATGAGAAATGGTTGAGTAAGATTGAATGTCTATTTGGGTTCTTAGAGACACCTGAGGTGATCAAGGTGAAGTTTGACACCTTCGTACTGGAGGGACCAAGTAGGAGGTGGTGGGACACAATGATGACGGCTTGGAAACATGAGGGTTTGGAGTGGAAAGACTTTAGGGTTCTTTTCACTAACCAGTTCTATCTAGAATCAATGGTGTTGGCCAAGGCTGTGGAGTTTTTTAAGCTTGAGCAGGCCAACAAAACCGTGACTGAGTACTCTAATCGCTTTTCTGAGTTGGTACAGTTTTCTCCTGAGATTGTATCTAATGAGATGATGAAGGCTCAATGATTAGAGTTGGGACTTTGATCAAATATCTGTTCTTAGGTTTTCCTACTAAAGCTTCCCACTTATGTTGATGTGCTGGATAGGGCCATGATGGTTGAGATGGACCTGGCAGGGAAGTCAGGGTTGAAGGAGGTTCTTTTCTCTCCTAGTGGAAGTGTTGGCTCCTTTAAAGTAAAATGGAAGTGTGATGTTTCTTATGGAAATTCTCGTCAACAAAGTCATTCTAGACCTCTGGTAGAAACAGGAGGGGCTTCTTTGACTTGATATCAGTGTGGAAAGTCAGGACATTCTAAGAGGGTTTTCACTGAGGCACCCAAGAACTATAGATCATGCAGACGTTTAGGGCACTTACAGAGATTCTTCCATCACTTCTCTACTTCGCGTAGTGGAACAGGATCATCAGCACCTCCAAATACTGCGGGGAAATCAAATGCTTCACGTAAAAAAGGGTTCCAGCCATAGGCATCCAGAACAAAGCTTCTTCACGCAGTGGAAGAGTCGCCAGAGGTAGCTGATGCAGGTCCTGCAACTGTGAGAGGTACCATTACTATAGCTTCATCTTTAGTGACAACTCTTTTTGATATCGGTGCATATCACTCTTTTATTTCAACCCATATTTGTTAATCTTATTAATCTACCTATGGAACTTTTATCGTGTGCGATGGATATTACTACACCCCTTGGTGTAATTAGAGAGAAGGGTCTCCATAGTCCTGCTTGTGTCTTCTCTCTATCAGATGTTGATCATGCTTGGAGTTTCTTGGTTCTTGACATGAAATATTTTGATGTCATTTTTGGGATGGATTGGCTCATTGCCAATAAAGCCCGGATCGATTGTTATCTTCGACTGGTCAACCTTACTACGCCCAGTGGTGTGCCCCTTGTTTTTCAAGGAGAATGGGACCCAAGGTCAAGCAGAGCCGAACCCTCTTATCCATAGTTGAGGAAATTTATATCAGTGTTTATTTTTTATTTAGAGAGAGATTCAATGTGTGATGATCTTCCCCCAGTTGTCGCTGAGTTTCCCAATGTGTTTCCTTCTAACTTCTCTGGTTTGCCACTAGTAAGAGAGGTTGACTTTTCTATTGACTTAATGCCTGGTACTCAACCAGTTTCTATTCCCTCTTACCGAATGGCTCCAGATGAACTAAAGGAACTGAAGTCTCAGTTAGATGATCTTTATGAGAAAGGATTTATACGCCCGAGTGTGTCACCTTGGGCAGCACCAGTTCTCTTCGCCAAGAAGGCTGATGGTTCTCTTCACTTATGTGTTGATTATTAAATGCTCAATCAAGTTACGATAAAGAAAAAATATTTGTTACCACGAATTGATGATTTGTTTGATCAATTGAAAGGGTCAAGGTGGTTTTGAAAAATTGATCTTCGATCTGGTTACCATCATTTGAGGATAAAGGAATCTGACGTTCCTAAGACCGCTTTTCGGAGTAGGTATGAACATTATGAGTACCTTGTTATGCCCTTCGGCCTAACAAATGCTCCTACAGTTTTCATGGCTTTGATGAACACGGTTTTCCGTGAGTACCTAGATACTTTCGTGGTGGTTTTTTGTGGATGACATTCTTGTCTACTCCAAGTCTGAGGAGGATCTTGTGCATCATCTGAGAACAGTTCTGAGTCTTCTTAGGAATCACCGACTTTATTCCAAGATTTCAAAGTGTGATTTCTGGATTCGGGAAGTGAAATTCTTGGGACATGTGGTGTTAGAACAAGGTATATTAGTTGATCCTGAGAAGGTGAGGGCCGTTATGACTTGGGAACAACCAAGAAATTTTTTTGAGATTCGGAGCTTCTTGGGCTTAGCAGGATATTATCGCTGATTTGTTAAAGACTTCTCAAAGTTAGCTTCTCCAATGACTGCTCTGACTAGAAAGGGAGTAAAGTTTTCCTGGAATGATAAATGTCTGAGTTCTTTTGTTGAGCTAAAGTGTCTTTTGACTACTGCGCCGGTGTTAACTCTTCCTGAGGCTAGGATAGGTTACTTGGTCTTCTGTGATGCATCGGGTTCAGGTTTTGGATGTGTCCTTATGGAAGGTAATCATGTTGTTGCCTATGGATCTCGTCAGCTTAAGCCTCATGAGAAGAACTATCCTACCCATGACCTTGAACTTGCAACTGTAATGCACACACTTAAGTGTTAGAGACATTACCTTTATGGAGAAAGGTTTACTATGTATTCAGACCACAATAGCTTGAGTTATATCTTCTCTCAAAAAGATTTGAATCTTCGCCAAAGGCATTGGGTGGAGTACCTGCAATCTTTCGACTTGACATTGCCTATACCCCAGGGAAAGGAAATGTAGTTGCGGATGCGTTAAGCAGGAAAATTCCATCACAGGCTGTGAAAGAATCTTCATAAGAGTGGAGTTTGATGGCTCTTTTTTCTTAGTTGCATATTGTAGTTCAGTGGAAGGAGAATGAAGTTTCTTTAGCCAGTGTTCAGTTGACTTCTACTCTCCTCGAGTTAATTCTTCAGGAACAACAACTAGATGATGAATTCCATAGCATTAGGGACTCTCTTTATGGTGGGGAGACCGACACCCAGTGGTCATTCTCCAAAGAGGGTGTTCTGTGTTATCGAAACTGTTACGTTGTGCCGTTATCGGCAAGGATGTGATGGGGGATTGCCATAACTCTCATTGGGTTGTGCATCCGGGAACCATGAAGATGTTCTATGATATTCGATGACAATTCTGGTGTCCAGGTATGAGACGGGACATTGCTGAGTTTGTATCTCGTTGCTATACATTCCAGCAGGTGAAAGCCGAGCACTAGAAACCTTCAGGTTTACTTCAACCACTTCTAGCCCCTACATGGAAGTGGGATGAAATCTCTATGGACTTTGTGGTTGGGTTACCTCAAACCCAGAGGAAGAAAAACGTGATATGGGTTGTGATCGATAGGCTGACTAAGTCGGCTCACTTTATACCCATTCGATATACAACCAAAGTTGAGGAGTTGGGAAATATCTATGTGAAAGAGGTTGTTTGTTTGCACGGAGTTCCGTCTTCTATAGTCTCTGATAGGGATCCTTGGTTTACTTCTTACTTTTGGAGAGGTCTTCAAGAGGCATTGGGATCTCAGGTTTGTTTGAGCATGACCTACCATCCACAGTTAGATGGTCAGACAGAAAGAGCTTTTCAGATCCTTGAGGATATGCTCCGTGTTTGTGTTCTTGACTTTGGTGGGTCTTGGGATGATCATCTGGGGCTAGTTGAGTTTTATTATAACAACAGTTATCAGTCTGCGATCAAAATGGCTCATTTTGAAGATTTGTATGGTCGTCCTTGTAAATCTCCTTTATTTTGGTCGTAGATTGGTGAAAGCTCTTTTGTAGGACCGAGTTTGGTCCAAGAGACAACAGCTAAGATCCAGTTGATTCATCAGAGAATGTTGACAGCACAGAGTCAGTCCAAGTCTTATGCTGATCATCGACGTAAACCTTTAGAGTTATTAGTTGGTGGCCAGGTGTTCTTGAAAGTTTCACCCTGATTAGGTCATCGACAGCTAGGGAGGCAAGGGAAGCTTGCTCCTCATTTTGTGGGACCTTTTGAGGTTATTGGTCTTGTGGGGAAAGTTACTTACCATTTAGCTCTACCACCACAACTAACATCGATACATAACGTGTTCCATGTATCGCAGCTGTGAAAGTATCTCTCTGATCCATCTCATGTTGTGAGGTGGAGTGTTCTTGAGATTGAACCAGATTTATCTGTTACTGAACGACCAGTCAGGCTTGTTGATTCTGAGACCAAGGTACTTTGTGGGAGAACGATACCTCTGGTTCGTGTACTATGGAAACATGGTTCTGATTCTCATGAGACGTGGGAAAGGTAGGCACTAATGAGATATCAGTGGCCTCATCTTTTTGAAATGGAGGTTTCTTCATTGGCTTTCTGGGGATAGAAAGATCTTATGGTGGGGAGGTTGTAACATCACGTTACGTTTCCAGGTACTTTTGATGTTTCTAAGAACCTCTGTTTTAGAGTAGTGACTTGGGGGTGTGTTTGGGTCAACCTTTAAGTAAAAAAAAAAGGGCAATGGCTTGTGCACGGTTTGCGCACGGTTTGACAAACCGTGCGACCAAACCCTGCCAACCAAGCAGCACTGGATAGAGAGGTACACACGGTGTGCACACGGTTTGACAAACCGTGTGACCAAATCGTGCAGACCGTGTATCTCTGGATGGTGAGATCCGCACGATGTGTGCACAGTTTAACAAACCGTGCGCCTCTGCCCAGGTAAATCGTGTGCGCGGTTTTTAATTCTGAAAATTTCTTTTAAAACCACCCGAACCCCCGGGACTTCCATATTTTCGACCTTGGCTCGGGCTTAACTCTTTTTAGGTCTTTCCAAATCCTCCTAGAGATATTCCAAGGTGATCTGAACATATTTCTTTGAGATTGAAGGCTTGGATTAAAGATCCACTCTCCTCCCGGTAAGTGGATTTCATCCCGTTGCATATCTCGTTTATTCCTCTATATTTCCTTGATATTTTCATGGAATATTTCCTTTGTTTCCATGGATCTATACCTATGAGTTGAGGTATAGATCTAGGATTGTGAATCTAGATCTAGTTTTGCAAGATCTTGATCCCTTTGATCTTAATTTTGGTTTTGAGGATTTAGATCCAGATTTTGATCGACGTCGTTGTGCCGCTCGGTTTTTGGGGTTTCTCGTTGGGCTAACTCCCGTCAATAAATCGAGGTAGGTGGTTCCATCCTGATTTTCCAAATTTATTAACATTGTATTTGCTTGATTTATTTCAATTGTTGATTTAAATTCAATTGCTCAAGTTTGATTTCTATTAAATTGATAAAAATCGATTCCAATAAATCAAGGTATTTAAAATGGTTTTGGCATGGGAATTTGGAAAACCCCAATTCCATTGAATTGGGTGTGTTTATGGAAATTGGCCAATTTAAATTTCTGGATTTAAATTATGGATTTGATGGAAATGATTTCAATTAAATTTTTGAATTTAATTGTGGAAATGAATTGTGTAATGATGGAAATGGTTTTGAATGGATTTAAAACTGGTGAAAATGGCTTAATATTATTTGATAGAAACCCAGTGGTTTTATCCTGTGAAAAAGGCATGTTTTTGAATAAAACCTGTTTGGTTTTAAATGGAAAGAAATTGGAACCTTTTGAAATGGAAGAATGGGATTGACCGTATTTTAAGCAGTCTTAAAATAGTTCACCCATCATGTAAGATCGCATGCAATCCTTAGGTAGTTAGTGAGTTATTTGGATACACTCTACGCTACGAAAATGTTCTAAAACATACTTGCGGCGGGTCACATCCCCGATGGGTTGTTGACGAGTCTCCTTTGGCCAGTGTCATAGGGATGTATGTATACACATTTTGCTGAGTTCACATAGAGAGTGAGGAATCCTATAACTGGTTAATACTATCGTACCTTTTGGCAGATGACCATGTTGCTCGCTTGTTTATTTATATTTGAGATATAAATATATGCCAATGCTTTTGAACTGCCTTACATGCCTTCTGAATTTATATAAACTGTTTTATATAAATGTTTTACTTAAGCCATTATTTTAGAAATATTCCATCATTTGTAAAACATTTGTTTAAATTGGTTTTTCCATCATTTGAAAATGTATAGCATGTTTTGTTAAAATATGCTTTTGAAATGTCAAACCTGTTTATTTGAAAATGGAAATCTTTTCTCTGGATAATATATATTTTGCATTTGTTACGGAATCTTTGGTGGTATCCTACTGGGCTTAGGCTCACACCCTACTTTTTCCTTCGGGTGTTTGTAGATTTTCTTCTTCCAGGATCGAGAAAAGGGAAGGGACCTCTTAGAGGTGGATCCAGTTGTTGATATATGGACTTAGTTGTGTCCTTTGGGACCTTGGGACTGTTTTCCCTTTTGGTACTTGGGTTGTAGTACTTTTTCATTTTATACCTCTTTGTATTCTGGTACATCACTCCCAGTGGAGTTTCTTTTGATATGCATACTGTTTGTTTTACTCTTGCTTCCACATTCTTGTGGCAAAATCATTCCCACTTGTATGTTGTACAATGTCAGGTGCTAGTCACCGACCCGTGGGGATTGGGAATTCCCTTCGGGCTATGTCAGGGCTGGCTCGGTTATCAGGTTACCAGGGTACCCAGGCTGGTTCGTGACATTGAATGTTTAAAGATTTAATTTCAAAATATCTTATCCATGTCAATACTCTTGATATTATTTATGTGGGTATAAAAGGATTATAAAGGAAATTTTATTTCTATTTTTAATTTCATTCAATGGTTTTCAAAAGAAATATTTTTACATGTTTTATACGGAATGTTTTGACAAATGATAAAAGGAATGTTTATTCTTAACATACGACACGACTTTTCCACCATTGTGACTATTATTTAATTTCTAGTTTACTTTGAAAGATTACATGTTTTATTAAATTAAAATCCTTATTTTCCTTTTTAGGTATTTTGGAAATGAAAATGGGTTTTTAAAAGAAAATGGTATTTTTATATGGAAGTGTTTTTCATATGAGATTATAAGAGTTTTTTAAAGGATTTAATGATAAAAGTATTTTATTCATGAAATGGCACTTGAGAATTATATGAAATGTGTGAGCCTGATACAGCTTATGAGAAGGGTTGAGCCCCATTATAGCTCACTGGTGAGTCTGATACAGCTTATATGAAGGATTGATCCCCATTATAGCTCATAGGTGATCCCAATATAGCTTATATGAAGGTTGATCCCATTATACAACTCCAATGCATTGGGTAATAATAATAATATTAGAAATTAGTCATATGGTTATTCCAATTAAAAGGGTTTAGAAAGGGTTTTATATATATGATGCTCTAAGTCACCTAAAGGAGTTTTAATTACTTTCTTTTGGTTTTAATGATTTTCTTTGAGAAAAACATATGTGTGTTTTTTATGTGAAAATTTTTTGTTTCATTCGCTTAAAGAACATTAAATGGGTTTTCATATTTTTCACTAGACTAGTCATTTTCTTACTTTTTATGTCCCTTACTAAGCTTTTTTTTCTCATCCCAAGTTTTAAAATGTTTTTCACAGGGTTAAATGATGAGTAGGAACAAGGATGAGGACAAGATGAAAATTATGATGTTATATTATGGAAAGAAACCATGTTTTATTTTAGAATGTTTTGTTTGGTGAAAAAATGGATATTTATTAAAAGTGTCCACTTATAATGTATGGGTTTAATTTATAAGAGTTTTTTCTATTCTCTAAATCTCTAAACTAAAAGGATCCTTGAATATTAATTCTAGATCAAAAACACTAGAATATGTAATGTTTAAAGTCAAGTCCGTACAACTAGGGTATCTGGGCTGGTTCATGATAAAGATGGAAGGGACAAATTCTTCCTCAACTTATTAATTAATAACACATCACTCATGATGCACCCAATATATCCAAATTCTCCACAAACTGTTATCATCATGGTTTAAAAAATACATCTAATTGCATGATTCGTAACATGTATTAATGATAATATTAAAGTTTAAGGACACACTCTCATAGATAAGAATATCTGATGACACATAAACAAGAAAAATTCTTATTGGAGGGTCTGTTCTCATAATATCTCATCTTGTAGATTACCAAGTGTAACCTTCATGAGAAGAAGTCACATAAGCTTACGAGTACTCATACCTAACAGTAAACATTCTATGTGTCCCATCATATTATGTTATTCGACCGTAAAACAATATTTAAGAATATCGTCGTAACACTTCAAGGTTCTCATCATAACAACAAATTGTTATGACCTTATCAATGTGACAAATACTCAAGGGTATTATAACATTAAATTCATACAGAACAATAAAAAATATATAATAAGATGTTTTTATTAATATTCAAATTTTTGAATGTGCATGTAATCCAAAGTACAAATAGTTGGTTCTAGAAGACCAGCTCCAATAAGATTCATTCATGCTAGCACCCGGAGAATTCTATGATGACAATCATAAATTTTAAAAACATGTGTAGATCATCGCTAGAGGGAATTTACACTTGATTCCTCTGACGCAATGACGAAACGACAAGAGTGGTCTAATGATTCATTGCAAAATAAATAATTTAATGAAAGGTAGTTCCTTAATTAAATAAATTAATTATAAATTATATTTGAAAATATCATGTCTTTTTGGATTCTAGGAATGAATTCCTATCTAGTTTTGAAGAGAAATCTAGAAAGGTTGATGGAAAAAAAAATTTGGGCACTGCCCGACACACTTCTGCTTCGCCCCAAAACCTTCAGATTCGTCATGTTGATGCTACGAATCTGGTCTCAATTCGATGTTGATCCTTCTCTCTCATCTAGAGATCTCACTCTATCTCTATCTCAATCTAGAGTGTATACCATGAAAAGGTGGTTATCCCTAGAGTGAACCCATAATAGGAGTTTTATAGGGCCATCCTAGGGTTAACACGTCACCAAAATCGTGGGAATTTAAAAATCCAAAAAAGGCACTTGCGACGGCGTGTCATAGAAACCTGATTAGACACTAAATGAAGATAATATTCATTGTTAATATATATAATATTCATGTTATTTATTATTCATAAACACCATTTTAGTGCATTTTACACTTTGAACATCATTTCACATTATGATTGTAATACCTTCTTAAAATGCACTATTATGTGGTATATTTTTTAACATCATTTGAAGTACCCAATGATTCATCTGATTATACATATTTTAATTTGATATTTTTGGAAATTTATCTAAAATCCAATATGAACATGTTTCATTCAGGGATCAATGGATAATTCATGGAAGAAGATGGGGATATTTTGTGATGAAAGGAAGCAATTCTAGAGAAGGCAGATTGGACACCAGCCCACTGATGAGACTGTGGGTCCCAACATACAGGCCCAATTAATCCCAAATTTCGTGATATGCTTTAAAACATATATAGTAACAAATCACTCTTCAGGATCTAATGCTAATTCGGCCTCCATGGTGGTCATTTAGGCGGCCCAAGTTAGAGATAAAATTCTGGGCCAGATTCTGCGGCCCAGAAACACAACCCACCAATTAAACCATATCTAGAAAACCATAACTCCTTTTGGGCTGAGATTTTACAGGATGTTAGGAGACATCCGGAGATTAATTTAATTCTTATATGTCCCACCCAAATTAGGTCATCTAGAAGGTGTTTCAAGCACGTCTGTTCGGTGCATGAAAGCTGGATTCCTTTTCGGGTCAAGGGTGGAAAGTCTTCTTTCCACAAACTTTCCACCACCCTAGACCTACCATACTCAAGTGGGATGACTTGTACTGTTGGAGTCTCGACCCAAGGGCTCAAAAATTCCTATTTAAGGTAGTGGTGTTAGAGGATTTAAAAATTTTTGAGCTTGTTTTCATCTTAATGTTATGCTGCCAATTTCTCTTTGTAATGTTCTTCCTTCACATGTAAGTTGTTTTAATTCATCCTTGTTTCTTAATAAAAGTTCTTCTTCTCTTATTATTCTATTCTTCTCCTTATCACTTTGATACCGTTGGTTCAAGGTGTGAACTTTTTCATACCAAACCTTGTGAGATTATCACACAACGGTGGAGTGATTGTTATTTTATTGCGTTTTTTTTACTTCTCCATTTCCTCCATCATGAGTCTACTTTCCACTTCCATTGAAACCATAGAATCAATGGAGGGCTAACCCACTTATGGGTTGATCCAAAAGAGTAGCAAGGGGCTGGATTGGATGTTATTTATCACCTCATTAATGTATAATCACTTCTTTAATTGAGATTTTTATTTGATGGTTTTTAAACTCCATCGTCCTTGTTGAATTTAAGGTCACACACTTCAAGTGCTAATACGAACCTTTACCTTGAAGTGCTCAAAACTTTGATCCTTCAAGTGTATAGGTGATTAGTATTAAAGGGTGTGGGCATTAAACCAGTAAGTGATGATGTTTTTTTATCTCCTTAAATGAACTCATCTCAAATATAAGAAATTGAAATCATTAAAAAGGAAATACGTTCAATCCACCCCGAGCGATAACCTAGGATCAACTCATTCTTTTAATTTGAATTCACTTAAGTCTCTTAGAGTTCACTTAAAACCATCTAAAATCAACCCAAAGTTGGCCACTTCATAGCTGAAAACAGTCCATAGAATGTGCGTGTCTATAGGTTACTTCTTAGGTCTCTGTGGATTCGATAACCCAAGCTAGACTACAAGGACCGTTCTACCTTCATCTCTTGGGTAAATTTGAGCGAGAATCAAATTTTGGCACCGTTTTCGGGGACCCAAGTAATTCATCTAAACACCCATTCTATTCTCTCTCATTTATTCTTTTCTCATCCAAATTCTCTTATCTTGTCCCTTTCTCGTTTTTTTTCTTTTGGTGCATGTCCACCTACACCCGCGATCAATCAAACCGTCTAGTTAGGGTGGATAGTACTGGGGTTGGGGAGTCAAGTACACCAAGGGAACTCTTTTAATTAGATCATAATCTTCCTAACACCCCCAAGTCAAAAATTGAGCCCATTTCAATGGAAGGTCTTCAAAGAAACCAACTCATAAACCCGGGTGGGAACCAAAATGGAAACCCAAATGAGGCAGCCCCAAACTTGGGGAATGCGATTGATCAAACCATGAATGACTACCTCACACCTTCCTAGACCAATGCCCCATCATGCATTAGACACAATTCCCTAGGAGATTCCAACTACATCTTTAAACCCCATGTCCTAAACCACCTTCCCACATTCCATGGAATGGAGTCCGAGATGCAATACCTGCACATTAAGGAGTTCAATGACATTGTAGAAACCATGTGTCCCCACATCAACTAGAATCAGCTAAGATGATGATATTTCCTTTTTCTTTAAAGGGTCGAGCTAAAAATTGGCTAAACAATTTGAGACCATCATCCATCAACTCTTGGGACCAACTACAAAGAGAATTCTACAAAAAATACTTTCCCCACCACAAAACAATTGCACTTAAAAAGAGTATCCAAAACTTTTTTGAAAAAGAGGGAGAGACATTCTATGAAACATGAGAGAGGTTCAAAGACACTCTAAACATGGTTCCATACCATGGTTTTTCTATTCCTGAACAAGTGATAATTTTCTATGAAGGGTTGGGTCCGGGGAACAAACAATTCATTGACATGATGTGTAATGGAACCTTTAAAAACAAAGCCCCAAATGATGCTTACGAGTATCTAGAAAGCCTTTCTGAACAAAACCAAACATGGGGAACTTCACCTTATTCTGAAAATCCACAAAGAACTACTAGAATTCATACACTTAGAGAAGAGGAAAGCCTTAGGGCTAAAATCACAGCACTCTCTAGGAAGGTTGAAGAGATAGACCTTAGGAAAGTCCATGAAATCCAAACTGTTGACCATATTTGCACAATTTGTGAAAAACATGACCATAAGACAGACAACTTCCCAACCATTCCATCCATCAAGGATGTTCTCTTAGGATGACCCCCAGTGGAAGTAAATGCTTTGAACTTTCAAAAGCCTCAATACCAAAACAACTTCAACCCAAGGTATAATGACCACCCAGGCTTCTACTAGAAAGATAACCAACAACCTATCCAACCACAGGGAAAAAATCCTTACCCCCATCAGAACTACCAATCCCATAACCAGTTCCAAACCCAACCTATCCAATACCAACATCCACCGGTCCATTTTCAACAAACCATCCCACCTCCAAAATATCCCCCCGGGATAAACCAATCTTCTCAAGCACCCACCCAAACTGTTCCACAAAGCCTACTAGAACAACTGTGCAAACAAATGGAGAGGATGAACTCGGAGGTATCTTCCCTAAAACAAGAACTTCAAACCATCAAAACTGGAAAGGCACCCATGCCTACTCAGGCGGTGCCATCCTCAACTTCAAGGGGAGAGTCAAGTTGTGCTCAAACAACTCATAAACAACTAAAGGTTGTGACTGTTTTAAGAAGTGGGAAATCAATTGAGAAACCTGAACAACTAATTCAGAACCCACCTGAAGATTCAAACTTGGATGAAAATTCAAATGGACCACAAGATCAAACTGAGGAAACTGATAACATTGTCAAGGAAACAACTCTTCAACAAACAACCCAACAACCTACACCATTTCCCCAATGCATGAGGGGGAAAACCAAGCCTGAACTGAGTGAAACATTGAGAGAAATATTTTCCCAAGTCAAGTTGAACATACCCCTTCTCGATGCAATCCAAACCATACCTACCTACTCAAAGTACCTTAAGGACTTTTTCACTTTTAAAATAAAATTTTCACATAAAAACCAAGTCCTTTTGGCTACTAATGTGAGTACCACCATTCAAGGGACCATTCCTCCTAAGTTGAAAGACCCAGGTTGCCCTTACATCAATGTTGAACTAGGAGAGAGCAAAGTTGTCAAGGCCTTGTGTGACCTAGGTGCTAGTGTCAATCTCATCCCATATGCTGTGTACTGCCAGTTAGGCCTAGAAGAACTCCAACCCACATCTGTCACACTTCAACTTACTGATCATAGCATTAGGGTTCCAAAGGGGATTTTAAAGGATGTTCTGGTAAAGGTTGAAAACTTCATCTACCCTGCTGATTTCATTATCCTTGACAACCATCCAAACTTAGGAAATAAGGAACAAACCCCAATCATCCTTGGTCGTCCTTTCCTTGCAAAAATCAACTCTGTTATCCGAGTCCGAAATGGGAACATGACCATCACCTTTGGGAACATGAGTCTAGACTTGAACATCTATAATTCAAGCTCACAAATAGGGGATGACGAGTACATTCATGAAGTAAACATGATAGGAAGCATTGATAATGAATCCATGGAACATCAAGGAATATTTGATGAATGTTTAAGTTAGGATGAGATTGATTTCCTTTGTTCATATGAAGGAAGTTTATCTCCTTGGCTTGAATCATTTTCAAATTGCTCTTATGATGAAGTCTTAGGTCCAACAATCAGTGAAACCTTTCAAGAAACCACTTTCATGGAGACCACTCCAATTTCCTTCCCTAAATCTGATCAAGACAATCTAGTAGCTGAAACTTCTACATGTGGGGAATTAATCCTATCTAAAACTCTAAAAAAAGAAATTGATCTTGATCCAATGTCCCAATATTCTGCTAAAATTCTGAACCAACCTGATCTTGAATTGAAGGAACTTCCTACTGCACTAAAGTATGCCTTCCTAGGGGAAAATCAAACACATCCTATTGTCATTTCTTCTTCTCTTGAATCCAATCATGAGAGGATGCTTCTAGATGTCCTTAGGAAGCATAAGAAAGTCATTGGTTGGACCCTTTCTGATATTCCTGGGATTAGCCCACTTATCGGGACTCATAGGATTGTTCTGGAATCTAATTCAAAGTCATGTCGTCAACCTCAACGGCGACTCAATCCTAATATCATGGAGGTAGTAAGGAAGGAACTTCTGAAATTGTTAAAAGCTGGTATCATATATCCCATAGATGAGAGTGAGTGGGTGAGCCCAATCCAAGTGGTTCCAAAAAAGGCCGGAATCACAGGGATAACCAATGAGGATGGAGAGATTCTTCCAGCAAGGGTGAGTAGTGGATGGAGGGTCTGCATTGACTACAGGAAGCTAAACTCATTCACCAAGAAGGACCATTTCCCCTTACCATTCATTGACCAAGTCCTTGAGAGAGTGGCAGGTCATGCCTTCTACTGTTTCTTAGATGGGTACTCGGGGTACAATAAAATTGAGGTCTCCCTAGAGGATCAAGGGAAGACTACATTCACATGTCCATTCGGAACCTTTTCTTTCAAACGCATGCCCTTCGGGTTATGCAATGCCCCTGGAACCTTCCAGCGGTGCATGATGGGAATCTTCTCAAACATGGTAGGGGGTTTTCTAGAGGTCTTCATGGATGACTTCTCTGTGTTTGGGGATACATTTGAGGGATGTATGAGGAATGTAGAGAGAGTCTTGTCAAGATGTGAAGAAAAGAATCTAGTCCTAAACTGGGAAAAATGACATTTTATGGT
Source organism: Viscum album (assembly GCA_963277665.1). Classification (NCBI taxonomy): domain Eukaryota; kingdom Viridiplantae; phylum Streptophyta; class Magnoliopsida; order Santalales; family Viscaceae; genus Viscum; species Viscum album. Next base: position 1,400,597,981 of record OY728157.1, on the reverse strand, counting down.
TAAAGAGGGACTAGTTTTAGGCCATCTGGTCTCAGGTAGGGGGATTGAAGTTGATAAAGCCAAGGTTGACATCATTCGTCACCTTCCATCACCCAAAACTGTCAAAGAAGTGAGGTCTTTATTAGGAAATGCTGGTTTCTATAGAAGATTCATCAAGGACTTTAGTTCAATCTCCCGTCCCCTTTGTGCTCTGCTAGTAAAGGATGCTCCATTTTTTTGGACCGAAAGCTGTGAGGGTTCATTCTCAACCCTCAAATCCTCTCTCACCTCTCCTCCCATTATGAAATATCCAAATTGGAAACTTCCTTTCGAACTTATGTGTGATGCCAGTGACTTTGCTGTAGGAGCTGTGTTAGGACAACGTTGTGATAAAACTCCTTATGTCATTGCTTATGCAAGAAAATCCTTAAATGATGCCCAAATCAACTACACCACCACTGAAAAGGAGTTACTTGCTATTGTGTTTGCCTTAGAGAAGTTTAGGTCCTACCTCTTAGGATCCCCCATCACTGTGTTCACTGACCATTCTGCACTAAAATACCTCTTCCAAAAACAAGATGCCAAGGCTAGACTGATTAGGTGGGTCCTTCTCTTACAAGAATTTGACCTCACAATCAAGGATAAAAAGGGTGTTGAAAATGTTGTAGCTGATCACCTCTCTAGAATGGAATTCAAAGATAACTCCAATCACCTTTCTGTGTCTGATTCATTTCCTGATGAACACCTATACTCTGTGAGTGACTGCCCTTGGTATGCCGACATAGCCAATTTCTTAGTTACAGGAGTCATTCCAAAATTCTTAGGGACTCAAGCTCGAAGGAAATTCCTTTCTGATGTTAGACACTATATGTTTGATGATCCATACCTCTATAAGTTCTGCCCTGATCAAGTCATTAGGAGGTGTGTTCCAGAATCTGAACAAGAGTCCATCCTTAAATTCTGTCATAGTGAGGCATGTGGAGGTCACTTTTCCTCTAAGAAAACATCTGGTAAGATTCTTCAATGTGGTCTTTTCTGGCCCACCCTCTCAAGGGACTCCTACACATTTTGTCAAAGTTTTCCTAGGTGTCAACAAGTAGGGTCCGTCACAAAAAGGAATCAAATGTCACTCACTCCCATCTTAGTGGTTGAAATATTTGACTGTTGGGGAATTGACTTCATGGGTCCCTTCCCAAACTCTCGGGGATACCTCTACATACTCTTAGCTGTTGATTATGTCTCAAAATGGGTTGAGGCCATTCCCACTAAGTCCAATGATCATCAAGTTGTGATTCGATTTCTGAAAGAGAACATATTTTCAAGATTTGGAATTCTTAGGGCTATAATCAGTGATCGAGGAACCCATTTCTGCAACCGCCCATTCTATTCACTCATGTCTAAGTATGGTATTTCTCATAAAGTGTCGACTGCATACCATCCTCAAACCAATGGTCAAGCTGAGTTAGCGAATAGGGAGATTAAGCAAATTCTTGAAAAAACTGTCAACCCCTCTAGGAAAGATTGGTTTGAGAAACTCTTAGATGCTCTTTGGTCCTATAGAACTGCATATAAAACCATTTTAGGAATGTCCCCATATAGGTTGGTTTATGGTAAAGCATGCCATTTGCTAGTGGAGATTGAACATAAGGCCTTTTGGGCAATTAAGAAAATGGATTATGACCTCTCATTGGCCGGAACAAAAAGGAAATTAGATCTCAATTAACTAGAGGAACTAAGGATGGAGGCTTATGAAAATTCAAGGATCAATAAAGATAGAGTTCAAGCCTACCAATCTAGGAATATCAAGGACAAACATTTTAAACCGGGAAAACTTGTTCTCTTGTATAATTCAAAACTTCATTTACATCTGGGAAAGTTAAGGTCTAGATGGTCAGGACCTTTCATAGTGCATCATGTATTCCCCCATGGGGCAGTAGAGATTCAAGATCCCACAAGTGGTTACATTTTCAAGGTCAATGGTCAAAGGTTAAAACCATTCATTGAATCATTCAATAAACAGGAAATAGAGGTTGAGTTAACTAAGCCAACCTATGAACAAGGAAAAAATTGATAGATTTAGGGTCCATGTCGGGCTAACGACGTTAAACAAAGCGCTGCATTGGAGCCAACCCATGGTTTTCAAGTTTCCTATCATTTTGTTGTTTTAATAAACTTTATATTTTAAATAGGATTAATTAATCATTTTTATATTTAAAAAAAGACTATTGACATGTTCTTCTATTATGAGTATGGATGGGTATGAAAGGGGAGCATCGTATTCATCTGTGTCACGCGGTGTGATCCCTGAGTAATAACTTACCCATAAAATTAAAAGAAGATAATGTATCATTAGTTTGATTTAAAAAAAACAGGAAAACAGGAAAAACCATAAAAATGATGATAGTTGGAATTAAATAAGTCATTGTGTTGTTTGTTTTGTCTGGTTTGTTCTTCTTTTTGTTTAGGTACTATTTTGGGTGATACATGTTCAATCAAGGAGGTGCCTACATCCCCCAAGAGATCAAAGGACTAATTTGGAGCAGCAAGAACTTCAACTTCAACCACCAGGTGATTTCATTCCATGATCCTCAGTTTCAATTTCCTTTTTGAACTTCCATTATCTGCCTCTACTCCTTCTAAATTTTCATTTCTTCAAACACTGGGGACAGTGTTGTTTTAAGTTGGGGGGGAGATAAAATAAAAAAAATGTTTTTGTGTCAAAAAAAATGAATGATTTGAAAAAAAAAGTGTAAATGGAAGGAAAAATTCATTTAACTTTGAACATGGTAATACACATTGCACACTTTGAAACTGAATATCAAATAATTTAGCATGCCCTGATTCTGATTTTAATCCTTGTATAATTTCATGAGCATAGATTTTGGAAAGTGTGGTTGTCCAATGTGATATTTCATTGTTTATATTTTCATCCAAATAAAAAAAAGATCACAATGCACGTCCCTTGGATAGTGGGGTATTAGTTTGAGTTTATGGGGTCCCCTAAATAAATAGCATAGGTTTGGTGATCATTTTAGTTTAATATGAGTATTCAAAAAAAATATTAAAAAAAAATTGCGTGTAGAGCAATTAAATGACCTAATGCGTGGCTTTCGGCACTTGGGGATCGTGACTCCATAGTTTTCTGGCCCAGAGTTAGTAATTTTATCTCTATTTTTTGTAATTTGAATTTGTTTTTGACTGAGTTAACTCGAGATGATGCCCGAGTATGTGGGCTTCACTTGGTGCCCTAAGGTCTTTGAGCCTGGGAGTCATCGGCAAAGTCTCGCTACAGGGGTTGACTCTTTTGAGTGCAACTTCAATTACCATGGAAAAATTGCAAAAAAAAACAAAACAAAAAAAAATTATACAAAAAAATGAATACTCATCTTAATATTGAAATGTGATTCCACCTAACGCTTCCGTAATTTCCCCCTTGAATAAAGATGAACCCCCATGTCTATTGTGATGCACAACACATCCTCATACTTAATTGATATTGGATGAAATATGGCAATGAATTTGAACAAAGGAATGAGCTTGGGATTGGGATCTGCTTATGAAACTATCTTGTATTAAAATATTTTGATGGGTTTCATGATTGTTTGGTATAAGGTTTTTTGGTGATCATTGTGTATTAAAATGTTTTTGGAAAAGGGAATTCGAATTTCATATTGTTGAGATATATTTTGCTCGGGACTAGCAAAACTCAAGTTGGGGGTGTGATTAGCCACTAAATGACGATAATATTCATTGTTAATATATATAATATTCATGTTATTTATTATTCATAAACACCATTTTAGTGCATTTTACACTTTGAACATCATTTCACATTATGATTGTAATACCTTCTTAAAATGCACTATTATGTGGTACATTTTTTAACATCATTTGAAGTATCCAATGATTCATCTGATTATACATATTTTAATTTGATATTTTTGGAAATTGATCTACACTCCAATATGAACATGTTTCATTCAGGGATCAATGGAGAATTCATGGAAGAAGATGGGGATATTTTGTGATGAAAGGAAGCAATTCTAGAGAAGGCAGATTGGACACCAGCCCACTGATGAGACTGTGGGTCCCAACATACAGGCCCAATTAATCCCAAATTTCGTGAGATGCTGGAAAACATGTATAGGAACAGATCACGCTTCAAGAGCTAATGCTAATTCGGCCTCCATGATGGTCATTTAGGCATCCCAAGTTAGAGATAAAATTCTGGGCCAGATTCTGCGGCACAGAAACACAACCCACCAATTAAACCATATCTCGAAAACCATAACTCCTTTTGGGCTGAGATTTTACAGGATGTTAGAAGACATCCGGAACTTAATTTAAGTCTTCTATGTCCCACCCAAATTCGGTCATATAGAAGGTGTTTCAAGCGTGTCTGTTCGGTGCATGAAAGCTGGATGCCTTTTCGGGTCAAGGGTGGAAAGTCTTCTTTCCACAAACTTTCCACCACCCTAGACCTACCATACTCAAGTGGGATGACTTGTACTGTTGGAGGATCGACCCAAGGGCTCAAAAATTACTATTTAAGGTAGTGGTGTTGGAGGATTTAAAAAATTTTGAGCTTGTTTTCATCTTAATGTTATGCTGTCGATTTCTCTTTGTAATGTTCTTCCTTCACATGTAAGTTGTTTTAATTCATCCTTGTTTCTTAATAAAAGTTCTTCTTCTCTTATTATTCTGTTCTTCTCCTTATCACTTTGATACCGTTGGTTCAAGGTGTGAACTTGTTCATACCAAACCTTGTGAGATTATCACACAACAGTGGAGTGATTGTTATTTTATTGCGTTTTTTTTTTACTTCTCCATTTCCTCCCTCATGAGTCTACTTTCCGCTTCCATTGAAACCATAGAATCAATGGAGGGCTAACCCACTTATGGGTTGATCCAAGGGAGTAGCAAGAGGCTGGATTGGATGTTATTTATCACCTCATTAATGTATAATCACTTCTTTAATTGAGATTTTTATTTGATGGTTTTTAAACTCCATCGTCCTTGTTGAATTTAAGGCCACACACTTCAAGTGCTAATACGAACCTTTACCTTGAAGTGCTCAAAACTTTGATCATTCAAGTGTATAGGTGATTAGTATTAAAGGGTGTGGGCATTAAACTAGTAAGTGATGATGTTGTTTTATCTCCTTAAATGAACTCATCTCAAATATAAGAAATTGAAATCATTAAAAAGGAAATACGTCCAATCCACCCCGAGCGATAACCTAGGATCAAATCATTCTTTTAATTTGAATTCACTTAAGTCTCTTAGAGTTCACTTAAACTCATCTAAAATCAACCCAAAGTTGGTCACTTCATAGCCGAAAATAGTCCATAGAATGTGCGTGTCTATAGGTTACTTCTTAGATCTCTGTGGATTCGATAACTCAAGCTAGACTACAAGGACCGTTCTACCTTCATCTCTTGGGTAAATTTGAGCAAGAATCAAAACCTTAGGTGAAAACTGAACTTACAACATCCCAGGGTAAACCCCCCATTCTAGAAACTAACGTAGTGTCAATTTCTCCATCTGGCACTCTGTTTAATAGATATAAGAATTTTATTGAAAATAAACTCTTGTAAGCAAAAATAATACAATTTTTTTAGATTATCACCGACCCTCTATAGTGCTCATATTTCCATGTCATCTCAGTGACCCATCCCAAAAAATATAATTTAAAATATTCCAAGGTTGCAATCAGTAAAAACAAGGGTCCCAAAACCATCATCTAAGCTCCTCGATAAATATTTATTTAAATAATAAATACAAAATATCAGGTAAATCAAAACATGCTTGGAAATTCTCTAAAACTAAGCCTGGGGGTAAACACCACACCCTAGAATCATCAGTACCATCAATAATTTTTTCAAGTTCATATGCTAGGGTAAATTTACCATTTTACCCCTGTACAAGTCTCGAGACTCTGAAAACTAAAATTTTAGTTAAGTCTCAACTGGGAAAAACCAGGGTCACTACACCAACCATCCCAAAAATCATTGCCCTATGGCAGCCAAACAATCACAATCACAGTCAAACAAACAACTCCTCGAATCCATATTAATCTAATCACCCCTTATAATATATTCAAGAAAACATCAATTATATTATAATTTGCTTCAATTAATAATGGATTTCAATGAGGCAGCATGTCAACCAACATCACCCATAGGTGCACATATCATGCCTTAAGCATGCCACTATCATGATGCATGAACAACTCATTGGGTCCTAGCTAAGTCCTATGACTCATCCCAAGTCTCATCCATCCATAATTGGATTCTTGGTCCAAACCAACACCTCACTCATCCTAGACTACCTAATCACAAAATTGGAAATCCTTTGGAAACTTGGGTTTCAACCGATGTCATGCTAGCCAGGACTACACTTGGACTACCACTCGAGTCTTGAAAACCTAACTCCACCTTTAACTACGCTACCTTGTCCCAAAAGACATTCTGATACCACTATATAGTGACCCGACCCAGATCACCCAAGCAATGCTCAAGCGGGGACACTACATGACCTCAGGTGCATCTCCTCATACGCTAGAGGCTGTCGACTAGCAGTGAGGGACTAACAAGGTCATAGGGATATTATACCCTCTAAAGTAAAATTCAAGGGTCGTGTATGAATCTATTGGAAATTCAAAATGACCTATATGTATAATGACATTCCAAAAACCTATAGAAATAAAACAAATATCCAATGAGGCCCACGGTCTAGAATATAAAATAGTAAAACTATATACATTATGTAGAAATACATAATAGATTAGCAGTAGAAAAACATGACATCATATATAAATAAAACAATAGCACACTAGTCGGTACACATGCATAACTAAAACTAAAAGGTAAACTGGCCTCTGGACCAACTCACATAAACATTCTATACGATCCTCAACCTCCATGACTTGTTAATTGAACCAAGTTTCTAGATCCAAGAGGTACCTATGTCCTAAGAGAAAACATAAATATCTACCCACATACATCAAAACTCATGTTGTGTATGTGGGTAGGGATGAATCCAACAACCTGGTAGGAATCCCCAGTGCCTCAATAATACTTAGCATTATTGTGATCAAGTGAGTGTGCACGTAATACATAAATATAATGTTTCTTTGTGCCCATGAGATACCACCTAGGGGCATCCCACTATGGAACATGAAGATACGACCTAGGGAAACCCTCATCCATCCCTGGAACCATGTATGCATACACCCCAAGAGTCGCATCCCCTACTCGAAATAGGTATCAAGACCTCATTATCTGGAGGCACATGTTCACTCCAGCACTTGACCCCACATTCATCCATTCAAATATGCATATATGTACACATCATATATATAAGAAATCAAACACATATACCCACCACTCCCCAAAGCCAAGGTACCTCCTGCACCCAAGGTATCCCACCCTGGAACCTCGGTTACATCATTATATACATACATATATACATATATATATATATATAATTAAACACACATGGGGAACACTCTCTTCCTGGGACCTCTTGTCAAATAATGCATAGGTTGTCCATCCGCCTAAACCCATCTCACAATACTGAGATCAGACACTCAAGTACGCAACTCATCCTTACCATTAAAACCATATCAAGCTCACATAAAAATTCTAGTTCTAAGGTGACACATGTAATCATCTCTACCAATATTCTGCACCAACCCTCTTTAAGGTTAACATGATACTAGGGTACCCACTGGGGTCCCCTAGGTCACATCATAGCTTGGGCACCCTATGTGGGTTCCTTGATCACATTCCCCTCTCTCAGTCTCAACCCTTCATTCTGACCATAACATCCCTCAACATTCAGCAGGGTCCTTCAATCTCGTATCTACCCTCAAAGGGGGTTTTCACATCCATCTAGATCAACCTGTCACTTTGATACCACCTGACATCTTAGGCCAACACATGTAGTAATACATCAACATGAAACAAGCAATGCACAAGGCAATTAAAGCAAGGGAAAAAACAAGCACGTGGGATTTGGAAAATAGGACCTCACTCTCACAAGGTCAAATGAACCAAAACAGCCTAACCAAACCCTTCTAACTTCCCTTTAAAACCTGGCTCAAAATCCCCTTTCTAAACCGTTTAGAAAATGGTATCACATTCCATCTTACTCACACAATGCCCTTAGCCAAATCCTGTTAAAATATTTTTTAGAAATCCCACTTCTATTTTGAAATACTAGTCCAAAACCCATTTCTCAAATCACAACTTTTCCCTTGGAATTCCCATTTAAATCAAACCCTCTTTTAAAACAAATTTTAAAAAGGAAACCTCTATCTCTTTAAAAACTAACACACGCCACCAAGTAAACCATAAAGAGGGTCACTAATACTCATTCAACCAAAGAACCTCCATTAAACCATTTAGTAAGCTATGCAGTCTATTTTGACTATTAGGTCGATGCGAGTCCATCCCAATCAATGGCGAGATCACACAAGTCATGCAATATGCAAACAGTAATAATAATGATAGTATGCAAACATAAAATACCAAATGAACAAGTGATTCAATAAATTCAAGGCCACCTACCTCATACGAAATCATTCCCATATAAACCAAGCCCGACCATCACTGCCTAGGCTCGTCCAAGCATCGCCTCAACTCCTGGGCACCTATCTCAAACCACAACATACAATAATTAATTACAAAAAAATGTAATTAATTATTTTATTCAGTTATAATCATTCTCAATCAATTTACAATTTAACCAAATTAATTCCAATGGTCATAAACACCTAGAATTTTACTTAGTCGTCTTGGTATACTAAAACTGTGACCAACCGCACTTGAAAGGTCAGTGATGTACTCTTGACACAATATCAGGAAAAATCCCTATCGCACGACGTCAATTCAGTCATTTTATTCACTTAATTTAATCCAAAACCCTATAAAAACTTACACAGTGGTATACCTCCAATGAAATGGCATGCAACGACATGTGATCATCCTCTCAGGACTTTCCCTAGCCACGCCGAGAAAAATCCCCATCATATCAAATAATTTCCACCATGCTCTATTGGAAATCATCACCAAACCCTTAGACAAACGCCCAAAATTATAGGGAGAGTAATGGAACCCAAAATAGAAGGATAAGAAGGGCATGACCTTCAAGAATCCACTTGAAATCAAAATGGGAGAGCACAAAATTGAAAGGAAGATAGAGGGAGATCGCCTAGGGATCTCCTCTGATCAAGATGCACAAATAGAGGGGGGAAAGAATACAAATAAGCCTTATACTCTCCAGAGGTAGAAGAGGGAATTCACCCCTTTAAAATAAAACTTAGTAGGGGTGCTCCATGATGTGGTGCTCTAAACTACAGTGTGGTGTGCCACCCCTTCAGGCATCCCACAAGCCCGACACGCCAACCTTCATGGTGTGGACCTCTCTCCTCTTCTTGTTGATTCGTATAGGGGTCCCACCCCTTCACCACGACAAGATCCACAGTGTGGAGCTCATCGTGGTCTAGCCCAAAATGGTCGAGAGACACATCCATGTGAGCATTATGGCCTAATGCTCAGTGGGAATTTCAGATAGGGGCTTCCCCTAGTGCATCATATCATGCACCATGATACGGTGCTCCTTATGGTCCCTCAAAATAGGTACCATTGCTCTTCCATGGTGTGGTGGACATCATTTTGTTTTCCCTAGGGGACCACCATGGCTAAATACCTAGGTGTTTTTACCTCCTCTGCTCCCCACAATTCCTCATGGTTTGAAGGGCCCACACTCCCCAAAATGCCCAAGAAGATTGAATGGTATCTCTCATCATTTCCTATAGGAAACTCACCTAATCATCACGCCCACCCGATCACAAAATGCCTGGGCACTACGCTCACCCAGGCGTGGCGCCCCTCCACCACTGCAAGCTCCACGCTGTGGTTCTCCCCGTGGTGGAGCACTTGTAGCTAAAATTAGTTGTAATTCCACCCATTGCTGCTCTTAACACTCTTTGGAGCACTTGAAACACCCTCCAAACCCTAAAACACGTCTGAAAACATCTCATTGAGATGTTCCAACCCACAAAGTTTTGATCTGAATTCCAGATCTCAAAACGAACCCCTCACCAAAATCAAAAATTCAAATTTCTTATGGAATTTATAACCCATAAAAACACAAGTCTTTACATAAGTAATCCATTTTATTAAAATCAATCTCTAAATATGAAAAAATTTATTATCAAATAAAATCATATAATGTTTTAAAATCATTTTTTTAAACAATATTTCTTTACTAATAAAATAATATATTCTTCTTTCCATTGTTATCATTTAGTTTATATTTATTTATTTATATATGTCGAATGTAGTATTTAAATGATTAATATATATTTGAAACTCCTGCATATAGATTATATATTACTTATAACAACTATAATATACTCATCGGCTATATATATACCCAATGGATATATAATAGTGACTTTACTCTCTTTGATTCCTATATATTATCTCACATACTTATCTAAAAATAATTCACCATAGTCTCTTGTTTCTTCCTCAAAATGTTTATCATAGTACTAATATTTTTCATTCTGTATATAGTGATTCTAGCAGGTGTGATATTTTTAGGACTATAAATCGCTAGATTTCTACATTGTAGTTATGATCGTTATTCGTATTTATTATCTATTACAATTTATTATGGTATTGATGAATATATACCTTTGAGTCATATTGTTCTTATAATGAAATAATACCACAATGTTTTACTTTTTTTTATTTCAGATCAATCATTATGTCGTTAAAAAACATGTTATTGTATTTAATGTAGAAGAAAACACCAGGTTATTACAAGTAGGGCTTGAAACGATCAGAATATTTCTTTATATAGTGGATCAAATAAAATGAAATATATTTCCAATGGATGTGAAATTGGTGTTCATTAATGATGACTTGGGGTGTATATAGACCAACCCAGTGGATTTCTTCTTGAGGAAGCCAGTACATGTGCTTGCAAGTTGAAGAATAATTTTCATGGTATGAAGTAAGTTTCGCGAGATTATTTTTCCAATCTAGGCATGTGTTTGAAGTCACTAAATTTTAAGGATTAGTGAATTACAACTTGTACATCAAGGAAACTTGCAAGAACTCACTGGTTATTATCATCTATGTTGATGATATTTTTTTGCAAGGAATTTTCCACTCAAATGAAGTTATTTGAGATGTTCATGCTTGGAGATATGAAGTACTTCTTGGGCCTTCAAATAATTCAAGGAGAGAATTGTATTTTCTTATCCCAAGAGAAGTATGCTTAGGAGTTGTTAAAGAATTTTGACATGGAGGATGTGAAGATTGTTTCTGCTCTAATTTTAGTGACAACAAAGCTTTCTAAAAATTGTGAATGTAGGCCGATCAAATGAAATTTAGACTACTTACTAGAAATCTCTTATACTTTACAATTTCAAGACTAAATATCATTTTTATTGTCATATTGGGTACTCGCTTCCAAAATGCACCTAAAGAATCTCATTTTATTATGACCTTCATGGAAGGCATTAAAGATTATGAATTGTTTTATAAAAGCAAGGGGAGATTTAATTGTTTAGATATACTAATGAGGATTAAGCTGGGAATGTCAATGATCTGAAGTCTAACTCGGGTGGAGTTTTTTTGGGGGGGTGTGAGATGGCACATAGAGAAGCAGAATTCATTGATGTTAAGTAATGTTGAAATTGAGTATGTTATTATAACTCAATCAACGACTCAAATGATGTGTATAAATACTCAACATGAAGACCTTATAATCAGAGTGAGGTTATCTTCGTTCATGGGTTATGATTATCAAAGTGTTGTGGATCTTTCAGAGATTCCAATTCAACATTCTTGATCAGAGTGTATAGGTATCGAGTATCACTTCATTAAAGAAAAGGAAGCGTATAGATTTTTAAATTTAGAGCTTGTTCCACCAAAGGAACAAGTGGTGGATGTGTTCACAAAACCGCTATGGAAGGATGCATTTCAGAAATTGAGATTGGTGATGGATGTTCAACCTCTCTGGCATCAAGGTTAGGATATGTTTGATGTTATCCCCTTCTTGTGGGTGATAAACATAAATCTAAAATAATGTTCATGTTTTTTTTAAAGGGTGGAAACTATTGTGGGGGATAAAATTAAAAGGGAAATCTATTATTTCAATGTGCATGTGTTAATGTTTTTTAATGAAAAGGTTTGATGTGTTTATTGAAACGTGTGTACATGAAGTGTTTGACATGTGTGCAGGGTGCATTTTTAACAAGAAAAAGACGAGTTTCAAGCAAATAAAGAGGGGAAAGGGTGAGAAAGGGTGAGATCATTTATAAAAAACATTTAAATTATCTTTAATTATTCTTATTTCCTATACTGAGTTTGTCCATGTAGTCCTAGAATTGATTAAATGATATTTCATTGGTAAGAAATGAAATGATTGATATATCTCATTTGGATTCAAATAACTTGTGTTCATGTGTTAAATATTTCAATAATTGGTATCAAGAACTTATATGCTTAAGTGATATTCTCAATTGGTATCATTTCATTGAAGATCTTGATTGGTGAAAGATATGGATTTATAAGAAGTGATTGCCAACAAAATTCAAAAGGGGAGATTGTTCATACCATGTTGAAGGAGTTGCTTTTGTGTTATAAAGAATGAGATATTTATGATTAAATTGTCCACTCCTAAAAGCGAAAGTTTGGTATTTAAGTAAGAATCTTAACTCAAGTAACATAGTCTTTGATTTGTATTTTGTTGTCAATTGTTAACCAAGAGATTGTTGAGAAGACTAATGGGAATTTTGGAGATGTTCTAAAAGCTAATGAAGTGAAGAAGAAAGGAGAAGCTTATATATACATAAATTAGAAGCAGCCAGGTTTCAGATCTTGTCTCGGCGCACATGTGCTTCGCCGTGTAGGGTTTCCCGATTCTGACGAAGTGTTGGGCCTTGGTGCGTCTCGGTGGTCGTCGGCGTTGGAGTCCGTGAAGGCTTCAGATTTGGCTTGTGAAGGTTGCAAGACGGGCGTGCGAAGGCTTTTCGGCGCCAGATCTTGATCTGGTGTCTGAAGGTTCCGGGCGCAGCGGAAGCGCGTGGGTGGATGTGCCCACTTGGCTTTTTGTCATTAGCAATGATCAATCCGGGATCAATACGACGATAAACGCCAGTCTCCACGGATCGAATCACAGAAAAAGACAAAGAAGATGGTTTTTCCCGGAACCACAAACAAGGATCGTTACAGGTTGATTATAATTAATTTAATTAATTATAAAGAAATACCTTTTGGGTGTTCTTTCTTCGTTGATGTTCTCAATCACGTTGTCGATGTGATCCGTCGTTGCGTCGCAGAAGCCAAGTGTAGACTCCCTCTAGCGGTGATCCACACGTGTACCTCGTATCTCTGGACGTCGCCAAAAGATTCTCCGGGTGCTAGCGTGGAGAAGCCTTTTCTTGCGTTGTCCGCCTTAGATTGTCTTGATCCGATGGAAGAGGATCTCTCTCGGTCTTGAGAGCATTCTTGGAAGAAGAGGTTCTTTCGGCCTTGAAAGAATTCTCCAGAGATGTTGTGCACAACGATTCTCTTGTGTCAGAAAAGAGTTGGGGTTGTAAGGATATTTATAATTGGGTGTGTGGGGTTATAGAGTTATGACAATAAATAAACGCGTTACGCGTTTTATTTATTTCATTGACTCTTTATTTAAAACCCCATGTCGAATAAATAATTCCTTGACATGCGCCCACGCTGATTATAATAAATATCATTTAAAACAATATTATATCCTCAAAATCCCAACTAAAAAAAACTACACGGAGTGTATTAATATATACACGGCGTGTACATTAAATGTACACGGCGTGTATATCTTGTTTTCATTTATTCATTTCCTTTCCAAAATAAAACTACACGACATGTAATAATAATACACGACGTGTACTTGTTTTATTTTCTTTTTCCTCCATCATTTAAAACAACTTAGGCTTCCTTGAATAATTATTAAACCACGTACGAGAATAATCTTTATTCAACTTGAGATACTTGGATACACTTAGTGTGTGACCCTCTAGGCCTCTTTCTCATTGGCATTAGGCGGGCTTGCCTAAAGTCCAAGATTACTGTCTAGCAACGGGTCAAGGCACCTAAGAGAAAGAAGTTGACGCCGCATTGACGTATCACCTCATACGAGCGCTTACTGTGTAATTTAATCCCTTTGTCTCAATATCTCATCAAGCAGGTTTCATGGCAGTGTCATAAACCTATATGCTTGATATGTCGTTCTTTGACTACCTGAAATAAACTCATCGTTTACACCATGGCCATGGAATTTAATGCGACAGTTCTATTTCAATCAAAGGGCCGAGATATCAACTTCCATAAATGGAAGGGACAAATCCTTCCTTGACTTATCCATTAACAACATATCACTCGTGACGCACCCAACGTACCCTACTTCCCGCCAACTATCTGCGTGACAGTTTTCGTCAGTAAATCTAAGTGCGCGAGTCATGACATGAGTTAATGATAATCTTCCAGTCCAAGGACCATTACACACGCTCGTAGATAGCAATATCCGATGACACCAAGACATGCAGAATTACTACTGGCGGGTCTATTCTCATAATCTCTCATCTTGGAGATTACCAAGTGCGAACTCCATGAGAGAGAGTCTCGTCTTCTTATGAGTACTCGCACATGACGGTCTGTATACTATGTGTCCTATCATAGTATGTCATCCAACCGCAGAACTTTATTTAAGAATATTGTTATAGCATTTCAAGGTTCTCATCATAGCGGGGATCTGCTATGACCTTATTAATGCAACAAATATTTCAGGACATTATTATATTATAGTCATGCAGAACAATGAACAATATATAATAAGTGAACATTTATGTAATCAAAGTACAAAACAGTTGGTTCTGAGGACACCAACCCTTACAGTGTCGGCGGCGAAGTCATTGTGGCGGGCGACGGTCTGTAGCTTGGCGTCGACCCCGGATTTACGCGGAGGGGAGGGGGTTTTCTGACCTCCGGCGGTCCTGTGTCTCTTCCAGCAGGCCTTCCTTGAGTTTATGCTTTTTGTGATCTATGTTGATATGTGGTTCAGGTGTTACGCGGTAGTTCGTTGATTGTGGTTTATGTTATTGGCTATTGAATTTGCGGTTGAATCTATGGATCTGGTTTGGTGTGGCGGTTGTCTTGCTACTGCTCCTTATGCTTTCTCCCCCTGTGGTCTGCATGCTCCGGACTCCGGTGAGGGTGTGTCTGTGGTACTGTTCTGAGTGGATCCATGCCCAGAGCGGCGTTTCCGGTTCAAAGCAGCCCAGATCCCTTCACCGGTGATGGTCCCTTGGTGTGGTGTTGGGACATCCAGTCCAAGGTGACGATGTCCTGACATCACTTTATTTGGATCGTCTTCAGGTTGCTCCATTGACTGCAGTGGTGGTTGAGAGTAAGAAGAGTGTGGTGGGGTGGAGGCTGACTTGTGGAGTGCTTTGTGATGTTGCTGAATTTTGGATTGTGCTGCCCATAGTTTGAGGTGTGCACTTGTTCTTAGTTTGATCCCGAAGGTGAGAAGTCTGGGAAACCAAGCTTGACCACTTGGAACTAGCCCTAGAGGAGGATTTGGAGCTGATAGTTCATCTTTGCAGTGCTTTACGGATTTGGTTGTTGAGAGGGTATGGCGTCCGCCATCGGATCGGGCCTGTGCTTTGACACAGGACACTTGCTTGCCGGATAGCCCTACAATGGTGGAGAGTTTTATCATGATATATGCTTGGGAGGGGTGTTCCGTGTTGTTTGTCTGGTTTTACATTTTCTCATTCAGATGTGATTTTTCATAAGTCTGTGGAGTCTGTTTGGGTTTTCCCCCTTCTTCCCTTAAAAGGGGGCTTTATCAAAATAATAAAAATTTGAAGGTCTTCGGGCCGTTGGATGGATGATGACTCAAAATAGAGGAAAAACACATTTTATCCATCCATCAAAGTTTCAGTGGAAGGCACTGGAGTTCCAGTGGTCAAGAAAAAAGTTCAACATGTGACAAAAGATATGTTTTATACATCCACTAGAGTTTCATTGGAACACACCGATGTTCCGATTGCAATTATTCTCAGGAGTTTCGATGCACCCATCAAAGTTCCAATGGATATTAGACTTGACACTAAGAATGTTAGTGAATTTCAGAGATATATATATGTGGCTTTGTTGTTGCCACATGTGGTCACTAAGGATTAACTCAATATGTCCCATACATCTAATTTGAGTGTCATAAGGATAGTTTTGATGATCAAGTGTCAAAATTCAAACATAAGATGATGGAAATTGAAGGTAGTTAATGATTTTTTTAATTTGAAATTTAAAATTAAAACGGGCTTGACCCAAGGGAGTGAAAGACGTGGATAGGATTTTATGACACCCTGGAGATGGATACAATTTGTACAAGTGCTACTCATTCAATTTTTGATATGTTAATTGAAGTTTGAAGGCTTTCAAAGAGGAGTATGAAAACATTAGTGGTACAATAAATGTTATTATGAGTATCTCATTTTTGTTTGAAAAACTACAAATGTGGCATGCATTTAAACATTTTAAGATTCCAATGATGAAAAGGTCAAGGTCAGGTTGTAACTGATAGGGTTCAGCCTGGCATTTTTTTAGTTGGAGATTTTTTTGGAATACAAATAAGGTTTTCTTCGACTGCATGTGTGCCTTACGGGGAGATAAATTTTTTTCTATGTTTATTTGAATGAGATAAGAGTTTTTTTTAAACCCCTCACATAGCAGATACATTGTGTTTTGAAGTTTAAGATATAAATGTTTATATCTTATCTCTATTTGAAAGGGAGTCTATGAAGCCTTTAAAATGGGGAGAGCAAATGCATGGGTGATGACTTCTACTCGTGAAGAGGTTCTTGACGAACAAAATTGGGATTTCATTGAGACATAGTCCACCAAGAGAAGGAAGGGAGTTTTCATGTTTTTGGTAGCATAGGTGGCATGTTAACAAGGAGAAACATCAAGTCAAACGATCGTTGAAGTGGGTGTCATGTATCGAAAGTCTTCCTGATGCAGCAATCAAGTGGTGTGTCCCGATTATGAGGATAGATGGTACACAGGATGACATCGCAACAGCAGGTCGATGATGACGCATGTTCGGATAGACCCTCGAGGTAGTGGCCTTTAGTCATAGAAGGGTGATGTTTGTCATAGATGGATCTCTGAGGGTGATGTTTTTTCATGGAAGGGTAGTGTTTACCACAATAGAGAAGGCCTATCAGGGTGTGGTTTTCACACAGGTTCTTCTACACTATCATTGTAATTCAGGTTTGGGCATTTGCTTGGATTTTGTACTCTTTGATTTATAGTGAAATTTTCAAAGTTGGTCGATGTTTTTTCGATCCTATGCATTGGAGGGTCTTTCCACATTAAAAATCTACCCACTAATTTATTTATTATGTCGGAAGATTTCTCTTCTATGTATCTTTGGGTTTCTCAAAGATATTTCGCAATCAATTTTCTTCCTGAGATCGGGATTCTCCCTAACAGTGGTATCATAGCTGATGGTTCGAGTGGGAATTATCAAAGCTTTCAAGAGGATCGATAGCATATGCACGAGGTGAAATAGGGTTTGGAAGTCGAAGCAGGTTGAGGGAGGTGTTACACGTCTCACACCTAATTCTTTTTCTTCATAGGGTGTCACTAGTGAAGAAAGAACAAAAATTAAAGATTGAGGTGATGCACTAGCTGCTCGGAGGCTGTTGAGTAGGGGGCAATGAATTTCTACGAGTGCACAAGATTCTGTGGCAATCACTATTGTGGAGGGGTAGATGTTTCTGGTTTTGATCATGTTCAGCAAGACAGTGCAGATTCAAGTATAGTGAAGACTTAGGCGTTTGAATTTCTTTTGCATAGGGAGCTGTCAGATTTCTGTCAGAGTTGTAAAAAGTTGTCATCATATTTTCTGAAGAGGATGATGGTTGGTGCAATACCAACTGGTTTTCTTTCCAACTGAGTATGTTGAATGGTATATCCTTCATTGAGGGGTTGAATGGGGAGATTAATAGGGTTCAACCCAATATTTTTTAAATTGGAGATTTTTTTGGAATGTAATTAAGGTTTCTTTGGCTGCATACATGGCTTCTGGGGAGATATATATGTAATATCTATTTGAATGTAATAAGAGTTTTTCTTTAAATCTCCTCACATGACAGATACATAGTGTTTTGAAGTTCAAGATATAATTGTTTATATCTTATCTATATTTGAAAGGGAGCCTATGAAGCCTTGGGGGAGAGCAAATATGTGGGCGATGACTTTTACTCATGAAGAGGTGTTTGGAGAACATTGAGATTTTGTCAAGATGTAGTCCATCGAGAGGAGGAATGTCACAAATCACATCGTGATGGATTGAGAAAATCAGAAGAAATTTGAATTTTTATTCTTATGGTAGTTTAGGGGGGGTAATTTCTCCTCTTAGATGGTCTCGAATAATTTTGTGACCACTCTGTTAGTCCCAGAATAAGGTATTTACCCTAGGATAGAAGTTTGGTGGAATTCTAAGCAGTTCAAAATTTTACGGAATGTTTAATATTTAATTCATTAAATATTAATTATTCGTGCACATTCATTCGGTGATATATTTTGAACAAATCCTTGGATTGAAATTCCGACTCTGCGGTTGAGTCCAAAACAGGGCGGTTTGGCTATGTGAGGCATAACCTCACATCAGGCATTGGGACTGAGCCCGAACCCCTTTTCTTTTCTTTTCTTTTCTTTTCTTTTCTTTTCTTTTCTTTTCTTTTCTTTTCTTTTCTTTTTTCTTCCTTTTTCGTTTTCTCCCTTCTTTTTTCCTCCTACCCTTGGCTTGTTGCGTACACAGCTCCCCCCACTGTGGGTGTCACGCAGCCGATAAAGAAAGAGAGGCAGAGAGAGAGAGAGAAGGAGAGGGAGATAACATTGGGGCGCTCATCCAAGACTGGATCAGGGATGGGTGGTGGCGTCTTGTGGATCCGAGAGAAAAGCTTCGACGTTTTACACCCTGAGGTAGGCCTTTGTTTCTTTTTTAGCCATGGATCCCCATAGATTAGTTGTTTTTAAGCTTTAATAATGTTTTTGTGTTGTTTGAGGTGCCATGAGAGCCCAAGTGGGGTGTTTTGGGGCGAACTGGGGGTTTCAAGGGATCACAAGGAGTTTTCTGTTCGAGAAAACCTGATCACATGGTGTGTGTTCTTGAATCACATATTGTGTGTTCTTCCTTTGGACGTAGGGTAAAAGAAGACTACACAGCGTGTAGTCTATATGACACACCATGTAGGGGTGACTCGGGGTGTGTTCGAGCACTCTATCGAACCCCCCGTATCAAGGTACTTGGTCGTGTAAGGTACACACGGTCAGACCCTGTGCACATTACATGGCCAAAGGCCATGTAGGGTACTTGGTCTAACCCCGGGTAGGGCACATGGTAAGGTACCTCATATGGGCTACACACCGTGTGCGTTTGATACACGACGTGAAGTTGGAAAAAGTACACACCGAGTGGGAAATGGCACACGACCAAGGAAGATGGTTTGGGGGTACACGTTGTGCACTCCCCCTTTGGTTGTGTTTTGCCTATTCTCTTACCCTAGTGTCAGGATTAGACCTGTGAGTAGTCCATTCTGAGTGTTTTTTTCAACATGGATCGTGGTGGTGGATCCTTTCGGCATGGAGAGGTCATATGGATGGTGTTTTGGATTGAGAGAGTTTTTTGTGGGAGGATATCTTTGATGTTTGGATTCGAAATCCTCATGTGGGTTAGGTTGTGAGATGTGAGGCCCGGATGAGGTTTGAGCATTTGTTGGTCGTTTTGGATTGAGGACGCCAAGTGTGTTGTTTGAGGTTCTTTTGAATGGTTCTCGGAAGGTAGGATCAAGTGATTTCTTGGATGAGCTTCACTAGTCAGTTGCCCGACATTTAGTTCAGCTATATCCGTCGGGTTGCGGTGATGTCGTAGGGTGGCTGGTTTGGTTAGGTGTCATTGAGTGGAGTTTGAGACAAGTCTAAGAGACCTGTTTGAGGAATGCCCTAGTGGGCGTGGTGTTACTCGAGGTTAAGTCATGTGCTGGGTGGTTGGTTGGTATTTCTTTGATGGGCTTGGCCCAAGATTTGGTTTTGATATAGGATCCCTTAGTTGGGTGTCGTGTTCTACGGGGGTTAAGAGGATTGTTGAGGGTGCCTCGTGAGCTGTTGATCCTGGGAGAGTCGGTGCTGATTTTGATAATGGGTTTTGTGTTAGGTCAACCCTTGTTCTTGTGGCTTGAGGTTTTAATGGAAGGTAGAGGTTGTTCTTACTCGGGTTTGGTTGCAAGAGGAGACCCATAGGATACTGATGGATTTGACGTGGGCCCTGAGATTGATCTGATGGGTGCACTCCCCTCTGGTTTATGGCGCTGCTTTGACTAGGGGCTTCAGGCTCGTGAGATGTCAACGCACTCACAGAGTGGGTTATTTTACTAGGATGTCAAGGCTCCCTAGGAAAACCAGTCAGGCACCTATACGCTGACAGTGGGTCTGAATATTTGCTCGACTAATTCTGCAGGACTTTCGAGATTCGAAAGGTTCTCTAGTTGTTTCAACCTAAAGGTTAATGTCACTAGTTCAGGTCATGCTATTAGAGTCCTAAAGCCCAATAGATGTGTGTGTTATTGTCTCGAATGCCTAGGATGATATCTTAAGGTATGGACTTTGTGCATGTTGATGTGTTAAACATCTTGGAGCTCCACTTTGATCTGCTGAGCGCGCTTGATGTTATGTACCTGGGTGAGGCATGTGTTATAATTCCTTTAACTTGGGCTAGAGTAGGGGTAGATTTACCTCGGGTGTCAAGCTAAAACCAGAGGATCATTGTTTTCTTTTATTCATTTTCATTCAGCCCTTTTTTATTTATTTTTGGTCTTTTATTTCTTTTATGTCAGTTAGTATTTGACTAGGATGGGCATACACATGTTGCATGCATATGCTATAACAGCAGATGTTAGGACCACCGTTGGGGGTGGCCTATTAATATTTATTTCTCACCCCTTATATGGGTACCTCAGTGCTCGTGCAGACCATATGTCTACTTTCAGATTGAGCACAGGACATATGGTGGATCAAGCAGAGGCCCAATGTTGCATGATCGAGCGGGACTGCTCATGTGGAGTCTATGGATCGAGTTGGGGCATTTCGACTATTGTGGAGACCGGGTATGTGGTTTGGCTGGGATAGCATTAGAGCCTTTTTATTTTTATTTCTTTCATTTATTTTGTCTATATGCGTGGTCAACCAATGGGCGACCAGCTGTTGTGTTTAGCACGAGCGTGAGTCTATAAGTTTCTGCATTTCATTTATTATGCTTTTGTTTCAGTTATTTATTTATGTGTACATTGATGTTCATGGATGTGTATGTGTTTGATTTATTTTTGTTGTTATTGCACTTTGATCAGAGGGCATAGTCTCTCCACTGTATCTCTTTAAGCTCTCGGTGCTAGTTGGCAACCACTGACGTAAGGGGATGCACACTTGAGGCCTTATCGCGAGTTGGATCGAGTGGCGGGTCAGGCCTACCCGGTCCGATTCATGAAAAAATGGTATAAGAACATTCTTTTTATTTATCTTACTATTTGGGAAGATGATAGACAGGAGATCTAGGAATATATCGAAACTCGTGATGGATATCAGACTGCGCGTCATGAACACTTTTTCTGGTAGGAAGTCCAAGTTAACGTGGTTATGGGGTTGTTGTTCTTAGTTTTTGATATTACAATTGTATGATTTCACCTTGGGTGATGCACTTCAGTTTCTGGGATTTATGATTTATTATGGTTTCTGGCTCTTGGCTCGTTGGCAAGAGGTTAATGTTTATACATCATTCTAGACACGTAGGATTCACATGACATGTGTTCGTTTATGTGTGATTTTACTGACAATGGAGGTTCGATTATTTAAAGTGTTTACAGCGGCCTATATGTTGTTGTTCCATATAGCTCATTGGTACCATTCTACTCAACTGAACCGCCTGTATATACTTCTGATGATAAGTCAAGTGGATCCTTTAGCGAGGTGTTCTTCGATGATGGATATGTAGTTTCGTCGTTGAGGGATACATGGAGACCCTTGTGGGTTGGTGCAGGCTTTGGGTTCCTTGTTGGTATTGGTGGCTCGATGAAGGCAAAGATGCCTTAGAGATGTTTAGATCGGGCTCGAGTTGCCCCGAGGTTGTGGTTTCCCTAAAGTTCCTAGTTTGGTTTGCAAGGGTGGTGTTTTAAACCCCGTTGGATAGGGTGTTGTTCCTACCATGTGTTGTCTACCAGGTCTTGCGGTGGGGAGCTGAGGGCCTACTATCCGCCAGAGGGCCTGGGTCGGCATGGTTATACCTTCCTTTTGTGGGGCTCATTGTAGTCTGTTATCACCAGGGGGTCATTGGGCATGAGGATGCCTTACGCTTGAGAAGTGGAGCATTAGAAGTGCTCCTAGTTCTATGGTTGGCTTGAGAGGGTGGGTTTGATTGGATGTCTGGCCCTTCTGGTTTCTAGTTACGCTTTGGGTGGTGTGGTGGGAGCTTGGGTAGACACTCGTGGTTTTAGATCAATACTCGAGTGGAGGATGGTCGTGTGTTTGATCTTGGCATGAGGGGGATGCCTCATTTTTTAAGTGTCGAGAGTGCTCTAGTTTGTTGAACCGACCTGCGTGAGGAGCATGGTCAATAGTTTTAGGTGCATTGGCCTAGGTTCGTTGGTCTGTGGCTCATGTGAGCATGAGAACTTGTGACAAGTTCTTGGAGAGTCACTCTACCTTGAGGAGGATAGTGGTGGCTAGTTTGGCTTTTCGAGAAAAGGACTTGTTGTGTGAGGAAAGCCTTGTGGTGGGGAGCGCACTATAGGTCGTTGGAGGGGGTGGTCCACGTTTTATGTGGTTTGTTAAGTGTGGGGGTATCGTTCCTAGTGAGTCGGGGATGAACGATTGTTGTAGTTTTCGCGTTGGCGCTCGGGTATGAGCGAGTCAGACACGTCTAGTCACCACATTCGGTGTTGGATGGAGTGTGGGCCGTGAAGGTTGTTTTGGTTGAGAGGTGATAATAAGGATACTCCTATGGTGGGGAGTGTCCTATCGATCGCGGATGAATGGCGTTCACGTTGGGAGTGTTGTGGGCGTTGTGAGACCAATTGGTGGATGGGCATGTTGGCGCTGGAAGCATCGGTGTTTGGGGTGAAGCTTGGTAGTCGATTGACCATCAGGGCTTCTCAAGGGAGAGAAGTGTTATGATGGAGAATTTTTCATGAATCGCGTCATGACGGATTGAGAAAATCATGTGAAATTTGAATTGTTGTTCCCTATGTGGTTTTAAGGGGGTGGTAATTTTTCCTATCAAATGATCTCAGATAATTTTTCTGACCACTTTGTTGGTCCCAGAATATGATATTTACCCTAGAACAGGAGTTTTGTGGAATTCTAGGTCGTTCGAATTTTCATAATATATTTAATATTTAATTAATTAAATATTAATTATACACACGCATTCGTTCGATAATATCTTTTGAACGGAGTCTCAGATTGAAATTTCAACTCTATGGTTGAGTCTGAAATAGGGATTTTGCCTATGTGAGGCATGATCTCATGTCAGGCGATGGGGTCGAGGTCGTACCCCTTTTCTTTTCTTTTCTTTTTTTTCTTTTTTCCTTTTTTTCTTTTTTTGTTTCTTTTTCTTTTTCCCTTTTCTTTTCTCCTCCTTCCATTGGTTTGTTGCTTACGCAACTCCCCCCCCCCCAACCTGTGGGTACCGCACAGCCGAGAGAGAAAGGGAGAGGGGGAGAGGGAGATAGCGCTGGGGAGCTCATCTGGACCTAGATCAGGGATTTACGACTGCATATTGTGGATCTGGGAGCGAAGTTTCAACATTTTACACCCTGAGGTAGGCCTTAGTTTTTTTTAGGTGTAAATCACTGTAGATTAGTTGTTTTAAAGTTTTAATAATGTTTTTGTGTTGTTTGGGGTGCCATGAGAGCCCACGTGGGATGTTTTGGGCAAATCGGGAGGTTTCAGGGGATTGCAAGGAGTTTTCTATTCGGGAAAACCTGATCACACGACGTGTGTTCTTGAATCACATGATGTGTGTTCTTCCTTTGGGCATAAGGTAGAAGAAGAGGGCTACACGGCGTGTAGTCTATATGACATGTCGTGTGGGGGTGACTCGGGGTGTGGTTGGGCACTCGATCGGGCACCCCATGTCGAGGTACTTAGCCATGTAAGGTACATGGCCAAACCCTGTGCACAGTACATTATTAAAGGTCGTGCAGGGTACTTGGCATGACCTCATGTAGGGTACATGGCCAGGTACCTCGTATGGGTTACACATTGTGTGTGTTCAATACACAGCTTGTAGTCGAGAAAAGTGCATGTCGAGTGGGCAATGGCACACAGCCAAGGAATATGGTTTGGGGTACACATCTTATACTCCCTCTTTGGTTTTGTTTTGCTTGTTCTCTTACCGCAGTGTCAAGATTGGACATGTGAGTAGTTCATTCTGAATGTTTTTTCCGTGTGGATCGTGGTGGTGAAATCCTTTCGGCATAGAGAGGTCATCTGGATGGTGATTTGGATTGAGAGAGCTTTGGCGGGAGGATTTCATTGAGGTTTGGATTCGAAATCCTCTTATGGGTTGGGTTGTGAGATGTGAGGCCCTGGTGAGGGTTGAGCATTTATTGGTCACCTTGGCTTGAGGACGACAAGTGCATTGTCTGAGGTTCTTTTGGACGGTTCCCGAAAGGCGGGATCGAGTGGTTTTTTGAATGAGCTTCACTAGTCTGTTGTCTGAGGTTTAGTTCGGCTAGCCTTCGGAGTGTGTAGTGATGACATAGGGTGGTTGGTTCATATGGGAGTCTTTGAATGGAGTTTGAGATAAGTCTGAGGGACTTTTTCGAGGAATTCCCTTGTGGGTGTGGTGTTACTCAAGGTTAGGTTGTGTGTCGGGTGGTCGATCAGTGTTTCTTTGACAGGCTTGGCCCAAGGTTTAGTTTTGACATAAGAGCCCCTAGTTGGGTGTCATGTGCTTGTTGGGGTTCAGAGGATCATTGAGGGTGCCTCGTGAGCTTTTAACCCTGGGAGGGTCGGTGCTGGTTTTGATAATGGGTTCAGCATTGGGTCAACCCTTGTTCTTGTTGCTTGAGGTTTGAATGGAAGGTTGAGGTTGTTCCTTCTCAGGTTTGACTGTAGGAGGAGAGCCTTGGGATACTAATGGATTAGGCGTGGGCCCTGAGATTGATCTTATGTTCTCCTTTGTTGGTTGGTTGGTTGTTGTGAGGTGGATCTATGAAGCTAATGGACGATCTAGATGAGTGCACACCCCCTTTGTTGCCTAGGAATGTATGGCAAAAATACTACAAGAGGGGGGTGAATTGTAATGTTACAAACTATTCAAAAATTCACTCATGTATATGTAAACAAAAGAAAACATAATACTGTAGACTTTTGGAATGAGTCCTTCCAATGAGTATAATCATAGTAACTAAACAATGTATAAAAACAGTGTAGCTTAAGAAATTGTTTATAAACAGAAACTTATGAAACTTATGCACAACGAAAATATAAAACTTGTATAAAGATGTAGAATATAGATTGAATTCAAAAATAACAATGTACAACTAACTTTTATAAAGGAATATAACAAAACTTACTGAACCTCCACTAAGTGAGGTTTTCACTTTCACCCAAAGTTTTGAGGAAGTTTGTAGACCGAACTTTAGATATCCCTTATTATCAACCTATCGGTAGGTCTGTCTTTCAAAGCTTGGAAGCCCTCATCCACTTGATTGGAATAAAATATATCTTCCCTCTGAAAGCCCTCGATCAATACAAGATCGGAACAATCTTTGTCTCCCTAACCCTGGGAGCCCTCGATCAATACAATCATAACAACAATTACAAAATGAAAACTCATAGTATTTACAAGCAAAGCACACACACAGACTCTGACTAGGGGCTTCAGGCTCATGAGCTGCCGAGGCACTCACAAAGTTGGGGGTGATCTACTGAGATTTATTTCTTACCCCTTGTACGGGTACCTCGGTAACCATGCAAACCTTATGTCTACTTTCAGGTTGAGTATAGGACACATGGTGGATCGAGCGAAGACCCAATGTTGCATGATCGTGCGAGGCTGCTCGTGCGGAGTCTATGGATCGAGTTGGGGCAGTTCAACCATTGTGAAGATAGAGTATGTGGTTCGGCTCGAGTATAGCAGTAGAGCCTTTGTATTCTTATTTCTTTTATTTATTTCATCTATATGTGTGGTCGACCGGTGGACGACCGATTTTTGTGTTTAGCATAACCGTGAGTTAGTTTTTGTATTTCATTTATTATAGCATGTTTTTGTTTCAGTTATTTATTTATGTGCTTTGATGTTCATGGATGTGTATGTGTTTGATTTATTTCCTATGTTATTGCACTCTGGACTGAAGACAGAGTCTCCCCACTATATCACTTTAGGTCATCACCACTAGTCAGCACCCTCCAGTGTATGAGGCAACACGCTTGAGGCCTTGCTATGAGTCGGATCAAGTGGCGAGTCTAGTCGACCCGATTTGGTTAATGACAAGAGAGTCGTTGCGTTTCCGGTAGCATGAATCATGCGTTGACATGGAGCATCAACAGGTCAAACGGTTGTTGAAGTGGGTGTCATGTATCGAAAGTCTTCCTGATGTGGCAATCAGGCGGCGTGTCTATGATGACATTGCAATAGGTAAACAATGACCACGTGTTCAGATAAAGATCTCAGAGATGGTGGCGTTTAGTCATATAAGAGTGACGTTCATCACAGATGGGATCTCCAAGTGTGACGTTTTGTCACGAAAAAGTAACATTTGTTACCAGGATATTTTTCAGAGAGATGCAACAAAGGCCCCTATCAAAGTTGCCACGTTGTTTTTTCAATACTCCATAAAGGTTTTTCCACGTTAAAAATCAACATGCTAATTTATTTGTTCTGTCGTAAGATTTTGCTTCTATGTATCACCGTGTTTATCACAAATATTTTATAAACAATTTTACGCCCAGGATCAGGATTCTCCCCAGCATCAACAAGGATTCTCCCCAGCAGCAACATGGAGTGAAGGCACACTAAATTTAGAAAATTAATGCTCTGGCATTGTCATACAAATATAAGGATAAATCAAGTTTTTGTTCACAAGATAATTCTAATGGATCATGTGGTCATAAATGGTTCCAGGTCATATCAAGGATGCATTAATTCACACCGAGTGCCAAACTTTGTAAATGTTAGTCTTTTATTCTTGATCATGTTTGTTGCCACCTAGTAACTTTTATCTAATCAACAAACGAAGAATAAAGGTGAATCAAAAATTAAAAAGTTTGGAAACAAATACAAAATTTCAATATTTTAAATTTATATAGCCATGTTAAGCTCAGGAAGCCAATACTAACACAGGCGATAAAACAAATAGATTTAGAACTACAATTAATTGATGATTTAGTAATTATTGAAAACATTTTTATATAATATCATTACTTTCTCTTCATGAGCACAAATAAAGACAAATGAATGTCAAACTACCATAAATCAATGAAAAGAAAAATTGAGTAGATAAATGACCATGTCCAAAGAGAAAAAATCTATATTGAATGATAAGTTGATACTTATTACTATTCTTAATAGACCTGGATGATCACATGCAAACAAAAGCTGAAACAATAATCCTGGCTGTGTTACATTCATGAAAATATGCTTTGCAATGTTTGAACATGTTCCTGCCACTGGGGTCTCCATACAAATAAATAGATGAGGAACAAAAATAACAGGAGAAAACACATCAAAACCAGGAGAACAATAAGCTTATACTAGAAGAAAACCCCTCCAACTCCCACAGGTTCTTCAACAATTCCCCACAGGCTGCATATGCATTTAAACACTTTCCAATAAGAAAAGCCAAAAAAAACACTTTACTTTTTGTGCAATTAACATTTCTAGTTGAGTATTATCAAATGCATCTTAAAATGATTACACTTATCACTTACAAGAAACGTAAAATTAAAGAGACCTGTTATTATACAGGTACAGAATAACAAATGATGTTTCAAAAATCACTTTTTTAACTGCTTAAAAATCTTTTATTTTTTAAGCTGAAACAAAAGAGTTCTTAACGAGACAGTTAAACCCGTAAGGTAAGCTGCAGTTTGAAAGTCAGCTATAGAGGTACCTTTGAACTAAGCCACCTCAGATGATCTTATTCCGAATCTCTTCAAGTTTTTTCAGTATTTCCCCAGGTGTTCTGTCCAATTCATCTGCGATTTTTCTTTGAAAATCCATTGGCAGTGTCGGGAATTGTTCACATAAATCTCCATCAATTACATCCTGCAACATCATTTATGTTTCTCAAACAAAACAGCAGCACACGGACAAATCCTCAAGTGTTGTACGGTATCCGTATACCGTACTGGGTATGAATGAATTTTCACAAAAAAAAAACAATATAATTATTGAATTTAAAACTTCAAGAACCTTAACTATATGACCACAGTCAAAGAACAAAGGAGACGGTCTTACCTTTACTGGAAAGTATGCAGATCTGTAGGCCATGTGATCTCGTCCACACAACGGTGGGTGTTCCTGCCTCATATGCATCTCAAGGTGAGAAAAGAAGTCAACATCATCCCGGGAGGTAAATGGGAGGAGCGCGCCCAAGCTCCCCATCACCGACCCGTAAATGAGGCACTCCCCGCCACCCGGTATTAAAGATGATTTCTGCAAACACGAGACCACATCACCCACGTGGAACTGTACAATCTCCTCCACCTTGTTGGGAGCTCCGTTCAGCTTTCCCTGCTCCCACTTTATCTTTCCACCAGTAGGGTCTTCTTCTATCTCATCCGACACATCCTGTGGCAACCGAACCAGGTATATATTCCCAAACTTGTCTGCACCAGCCATTGTGTTAAAATCTATATGGTATGATGCAGTGAGCCATCTTGGATACGAATCATCGGCAAATATGTATAGTTGATTCTCATCACGTCTGTACTTGCAAAAATGGAAAGACTGCACCAATATAAAATAGAGAAAGACCCAGGATAAGCTAACATTTCATGGAATATGGATCATGAAAAATGCTTTCCATTTACATAATCTAATTCATTTTCGAAAAATGAAAATAGAAAACATTTTCCAAAGCCGGACTTTCTATTTTCCAAAGCCAGACACGGCCCAATCGCCCTTGGATCACTGAAGGCAAAGGATACCTTCTTCGAACCCGGGTTTAGTTCCATACAGAAGAACTCAGGTTCTTGCTCAAGGGACCAAAATCCCCTACCATCCACGCCAATAGAGGTGACAATTTTGAACCTGACACAATAACCCAACCCAACTCAACATGACATGAGCTAAACAGGTTCGGGTTGAGCATAAATGGGTTTGAGTTGAGTAATCTCACACGAATAATATTCAGGTCAGGTATGGGTTGACCATTCCTGACTCATTTAGCCTGTGAAGCCCGATTTAAAATATAATGATAATATAAAATATTAAAAATATAATAATAATCAATTTTATAATATATTTATTCTTATAATCAACTTAACTTGAAATAATTCAACATGCTTATAAAACAACATTTATTTTAAATGGTTTAAGATGGTCAAGTTGTAACATGGATCGCATATGTTTTATATTAATTAAATTATTTTCGGGATAACTCAATTTGGTTAGGTCATTGAGTTTATGTATATTAACTAGTTGGACATGTCATGATGCAGTTTATGTTAAATATTTAAAGTTAAATGGGTTTCCAGGTAAGTAAGGGTTGACCCCTTCATAAATGGATTGGGTCGGGTCAACACATTCAATTAAATGGAGCAGAGCATAAATGGGTTCCCAGGACGGCCAACCAAACACGAACCTGGCTCATGAACCCAAATCGCCACCTCTACATGCCAAACTGTGTCGGTTACATTGGTACCATTTAAATTTCAAAGAAAAGGGACAACTTCCGGAAAACAGACTCCCCATGTAAAAGTACATGGAAGAAAATGGGTCGAGAAAAAACAACCATCCATAAAATGAAAGCATCAGCCAATGATAACAGTATTTGTATATAAAAAAATGTTTCTTCAGTTTACAAAATCAACTTTTATTAATAAAGGGAAAGGAATATTCTATAGCAAGAAACATGGGAGTTGAGTTTGAAATAAATATCAGTGGTTGATAGATGGAAATACATGGGCAGAGTCTCTGGAAAAAATCAAGGGTTGGTTCATCTTGTCAGGAGACTTCAAATAACACATCAGAATACAGGGAAATACCTCTTGAATATCGCCCACGTAAATCCGATCACGTGATGTGTGGATGGAGATAATTGAGTTGGGAAACAACTTATTCTCACATTTTCTAAGCAATCTCCTTTTTCCTAGATCATACAATCTCAGAACAGGCCCTATTCCAGCAAGCAATCTACCCTGGAACTGGCATAAGGCAAGAGGAACGCCTTCAACCTGTGTTTTGTGCAGAAGTTCAAGGGATTTCCCATCAGACAAAAATCTATAAATATGTATGAATCCAGCAGTGATGGTCCGTTTAGGAAAAAACTGCAGTCCTTTGGCAGTACCGACTGCCAAAAGCATTCCATACTCCTTGTCATGGAAATTCACCGTGCAAATGCTGAATGCAGCCTCGTTATCCTGGAGCTCCAATAGACAAGTTGTCTTCGCAGTTCTCGGGTCAAGAACACGTATGCAAGAAACCCATTTATCAGACTCTGCCTTTGGGTAACCGTACTGCTCATCAGACATTGGATCGTCCTTGTCTTCACCATCAGCACCATTTTCCACCTGCTCCATATTACCATCCCCGTTATTCTCCCCCATTCCTGGAGCTTCGAAACACTCCTTTCTTGCAGCTTCACGCTCTTCCGCTGTGAATGCTCCCTGGTCACTCTCGATAATAACTAACAACTTCCGCTTGGGTTGAAGTACAAACTTTCTAGGAGTGTAACGTAATGGAATCGCAGTTTCATTAAATGTTTCTCCAAGTCTCTCAATGGTAAAAACTCTCAAAGCATCCCCAGCAACAGCAACGACGCCTTCAGCACACTGATCAGATGAAAAAGAGGCAGCAAATTCAAGGGTCTCGTATGAAAGCGGTGTTAAAAGAAAATGTCCTTGGTGGATATAACCTAGCCATGGCCGACTTGATAAGCAAAGCATAGCGCGCCGGCCTCTTACCATAACAGAAAATAGTTTTGGTGCTCTCAAACCTAGAAATCGGGAACGGGCATCGGATAGCTGACCCGTCACCATATCCACAACAGTTCTGAACAGAACTCCATTCTGCAAACCTGCATTAAGGAATAGGCTAGCAGGGTGATCAGCACCATCTTCCCCACCCACTGAGGCCTGAACCTCGAGAAAGAGCAGAGATTCCGGGGGTGAAGAAACACTTTGCACGCTCAAGATTTGCATACAGTCATCAGGATCTAGAGATAACACGCGAATGGTGTTATCATACGACCCGACAGCAAGGAATCGAGATCTCTGTCTTCCTTCAGGAACTGGGGCGATGTCCAGACAGGCCACATCTCCAGACATCTCATGCTTTTCGACCTCCATCAATTGACCAGTCAGATCCACCTCAAAATATATGAGCTCGCCTCCACTCAGTGCAATTACTACTTGGAGTCTATTAGAACCAACCTTCACAATTGTCCTTTTTCCAGGAGTCCTCCATTCATTAATTCTCCCATCTTCCCTGATATGTCGAATACCACTTGAGAGAACTTGCATCAAAGAATCATCTCCTATCAATGAAATAGCGAGTGAAGGGGTGGTATCAAGAAACCCACTATCACTAACTTCTTCAACTGTCTCGCCAATAGAAAGCACGAGTGTCGCATTTGCAAATGAAACTACAATGTACGCATCAAATTCATCATTAACATTTTTTTTCACTGTCCAAACTGCACTAGGGATGCCTGGAAGCTGTGAAACCGCCATCTCACTAATAGCCAATCCTGGCCTCAATATCCGCAAAGATGATCTAGGGCCCCGCCCACATAATGCAAATACCTGAGGAGTTTCTTCCTCAAATAAATTTAGGATTCTCATGTCCAATATTGGCATTAAGCTCTCAACTTGATCGATTCTCACAAGATTCTTAAGTCCTCTGGGCTGGAAAAAGACAGGCTGGAAGCCTTCTTCAGTCTCCATTAATGTTGCTGATGATGCTTCTACATCAGCATCATCCCCTATGGCCTGGAACTGATATAAACCATGATTCCCAAACTCTGAAGCTGCAAACAAGAACCCCGATTTTAATACACACATTGAAGCAGTAACAGGAATGGTGTCAAAATACTTGATCTTCAACTCTGTGACATGGTCATTTTCATGGTCCAAAGTAACCTTAAATATATCCCCGTACTCTGTCTGCAAGAGAAAGAAGAACAGAGACTTCTGTTTGTGCGTGGCAGCAGAGACTATAAGAACCCCGTGCTCTGCAGGTAAATCAGCCCGCCGAGGAATGACAGCCCGGACATCCGGGTGACCCTGATTCTTGTAAATAACAAAATTCTCTGCACAGACAAGCACACCGCTTGGACCATCCCCACCACCAGGAACTGTGACAAGCAAGTTGGCACCATTATCCACTTGCTCAGACCACTTCCGAGAAACATGATTAAGCCCAAGATCAAGCTCATAAAAGGTAAGTTGCTTCTGTGCCTCATTTGCTGCTACCCCAGTAGAATCCTGATCAGCCTCCAAATAGTCCAACTCAATGGCGGCAAAAATTGGGTTATCGAAGCCGCAATCAACACCACAGATCGAATATGATATGGTATGAGATTTATGTGCCTCCAGCGGTGAAGATATGGTCAACCTTGCTGCCGTGTCTCTGTTGAGTACATAAACAAGTTTCTGCTTCTCACACGCTCCAATCATAACAGCGCGGCCCTTAGGGTCGACGGCCAAGTACTGTCCAGGAACTATTCTGCGACAACCAGATTTCCCGAAAGTTTCCTGGTGAATTTTATCAAACACGTTCTTCTCCATGTTATATTCAAGAATCACAATTCTACCCGAATCTGATCCCACGACAATGTAGTCCTTCTGTGATCCAGTAAACCTAAACTGCGCTAAAGCCCTAATAGCACCAAAAATTTCAACAGAAAGAATCGTCTGTATCTTACCGCTCTCATCAGGCCGCAGAAGATCCAGAACCTTGCCTCTAGCAACGACGATCTCCTGGGCCTTCCCCCCCGAAAAGCTACCGTTGATGGCACAAACCACACCAGTGGCCTGTTGAAGCGTGAGACTGTACAAGTACATAGTTTCAAAAACGACACCTCAACAGTTACTCAAACCAGAACAGAAAGCAGTATGGCCACGCCTCGTCGGTTCTTTTCAACCCAAAAGAGAAAGCGGCACGGCCACGATGGAACAATTTCTTCAGTCCAGAACAGAAAGCAGCAAGGCGGGGAAGAGAAGTTATTGGACCAGCCGTGAAATCAATAGGTGTGACTTGAAGCACCCAACAGATTCGTCATCAAAGCTTCGAGCTGCCTCTCAGGGCAGTTGGGCGGAGAAATTGCCCGATCTGAAGCGGCCAGAGGGAGCAGCTCCGTGTAAAAAAACAGAGAAGAGACGGGAGAATAGCGACGAAGCACCGGTAAAATCATCCCTAGTTTTAATTGACCATCGATTTTTTTTTTTTTTTTTTTTTTTGAATTAAAAGATAAATTAATGATCAAGAAAACCAGGATTACAAAGTCAATTAGGGAACAAGTTAACCCAACAATGATCACTCCAATGTTTCTCAAACCGAGCCAAACTATGGGCTTTCGAATTACCATCTCTTTTGATAAAATAAAATTTCCATGCATCGAATTCATCGGTCAGGGACCAGATCTTCCTCAAGATGAGGCCATAAGTCTAAGAATCATCATCTTTTGTTGAGAGAGCGTTCACCACTTCGAGACAGTCAGATTCCACCAAAATCTTGGGCTAAAATTTTGAACAGGTAAAAAGAAGCCCCTGGAGGATGGTCGAAACTTCTGCCACCACAGGGCTCCATGAGTTAGGCACTGCCCTACACTGAGCTTCCACAATTTGACCAAAACTGTTATGAGCAATGAGCCCAATACCGACCCTTGAATTAGCAGAGACAGCAGCATCAGTATTAATCTTGAAGAAACCCTCAGGGGGGGAGACCAAAGAGGATCCGCTCGTCGAGTGTGGCTCAAAGAATGTTCCACATCACTTTTCTTCCAACCATTCATCCACTCCAAAGCTCTATCCACCCAAAAGTGATCATGGGTCACTATCATCTGGAAAATGCATTCATTCTGTCGAGTCCAAACCAACCAAGCAATTTGCATATCAGCCCTACCACTCTCGGTTCCAGAGAAGACACTCAATTAGTAAGGTTTGGGAGCAACCCAATTGAAGGATCAAAGAAAATACCAAAATCCGGCATCCACACCTTCCACACCTCTTCCACCCCCTTACAGGAAAGAATTGCATGCAGAAGGGATTCCACTTCATGGAGGCACAAAGGACAAGTGTCGTCCTCCGCCAAATGTCGTTGCACCAGAAAGTCACGGGTTAGAAGAACCCCAGCACAGACTTGCCACCAAAAAAAATTCACCTTAGGGGGAGCGGTGAGGGACCAGAGGCACTTCCACCGATTATCGGTAAAGACCTGGACCAAACCTTGAACCCTCATTTTGTAACCTGAACGAACAGAATATCTCTCATGAGGTTTCCCCAGTCCAACAAATCTGATCAAAACTCATTCCTAGTGTGAGAGGGATACTCAGGATGAGCTGACGATCCACCTCGTTAAACCAGCAACAAAGCTTATCCGGATCTCACTCCTCAAGCGAGTTATCGAGCATGTCACGTACCCCTACATCTTTGAATGTGTGGGTTTCCGCTGGTTGATAAGCATCCTAAGTACCTTGACCTCCCGAACCTGGTGGGTAGGTCGAAGAAACAAGTTTTCGGCACGATTGTGGACAAGGTGGATAACCTGATTTGTCTTTGGTCTAGTAGGAAGGTTTCCAAGGCGGGAAAGGAAGTTCTCGTGAAGTCAGTGGCCTAAACAATCCCTTCTTATGCTGTGTCGCTGTTTAAATTCTCAGAAACTCTCATTGACCAACTCCACTCCTAGTTGGCCAACTTTTGGTGGGGCTCCCATGGGGGCAAACATAATTCCCATTGGATGTATTGGGAGAAGCTGCGTGCTTCAAAATTCCGTGGTGGCCTCGACTTCCGAAATCTCAAATGGTTTAACGAGGCTCTTCTGGCGAAGCAAGGATGACACCTTCTTTCCCGCCCAAATACCCTGTTCTCAAAGGTGATGCGAGCTAAGTTCTTCCCACCCATCGAATATATTTAGGGGCAATGACAATGAAGCATCAAAACAGTCCGTTAATTATACAACATTTTAAATAAATTTATTTTAAAATTCATAATCTATTTCGTCTTTTAATATTTTTTTAGTTTCAAACTATATTAAATGTCGGTTTTGATCAACCGTCAAGTCCCTGAGACTTCGATTTACTGTAATTTTTTTCTTTGTTTTGTGTTCCGCAGTGGCGGGCGTAATCGACCTAGTAAATGTCAGTTTTGATCATAGATTGTAATTTTCTAGTATATTTACTCATAAATCCATTTCAAACCTTTATTTATACGAGACTTCAAATTAGAGTTAAAAAAAATGTTTAAACCTTGACATTTATATTGGATAAATGTTAATATAATCTAACAATTTATATATATTATCTACAAGGATTATTAATATGGGATAGAACTTGGGATATGAATGGTCATGACAATTAATGTCACGACCCGAATCAATGGGACTCGACCCACAACCATCCCAAACCTGCCTCCATAGGGCAGGGGCCAGCGACAAGCGTCGAAAGGTATAACTAGTATGAGAGGTCTTTGCCTAATGTACTTGTACGCACACACTCAATCATCACGATGCAGAAGTGTAGAGAAAATAATAATAAAAAGATGAAATATCTAAAATATAACCATGCATATGAAAACCCCTAGGGCGTAAAGAGTTCAATATTGCAAACTAAAAAGTAAATGTGCAAAATACATGTTCGACCAGAAAGATGTTCCAATCTAACAAAGCTGAAATGTAAAAGTGTCGAGGGAGCTCAACTCATAATCTCCAAGCTTCGACCATCGTGTGTGGTCCAATGCACCAAGTATTTCTAAGATCCTTTGTAGTCATCATTGACCTATCTGTCGTCTGTATAAGACACGATACGTGCAGACAAAGCTCATGCAATGGTAAATATATGCATACCCAGTAGGATTCCCAAAAGTTGAATGTGGAGCATTAAGAGACACAATAGTAATAGATAGACAACTCAGCCCAAAGCAAGAGAGTAAACAAATCTAAAGACATGGACACACACACACACACACACACTCACTTAGACCAAAGAAACTCAAACGAGAAAAAAAAGATCTCTATCTCACGACCCAGCCCAGGAAAAGAGTGACAACAGTTCCAGGAGTCTATCAACAATATCCAGCATCTCGCGTGTCAGTCCAAAGAAGTAATCGTGTGGAGGGTTCGCGCCTCACCACTGTGACACACAGTCGAGGAGGCACAATATCTAAGCAAATGACCCGCACCCTAGTCCGTCGGGGAGGTGCCACTCAGTGTAAAGAGGAATCACGCCCTATCTGATAAGGGTGTCACTTAGTGTAAGGAGGACTCGCACCCTATCTGATAGGGGGTACAACTTGACAGATAGAGGACCCACACCCTGGTACGTCAGGGGGTACCACTCAGTAGATAGGATACCCACACCCTAAAGTCGGAGGGGGTATCATTCAGTATATAGAGGACTCATGCCCTAATGCCACAGGGGATAACACTCAGTAGATAGAGGACCCACACCCTAGTGCCGTAGGGGGTGGCACTCAATAGATAGAGGAACCATGCTCTACTGCCATAGGGGGTATCACTCAATAGGTAGAGAACTCGCACCCTAGTTCCATAGGGGGTGCCACTCAGTAGATAGAGGACTCGTGCCCTAGTGCCACAGGGGGGTGTCACTTAGTAAATAGAGGACCCACACCCTAATCTCATAGGTGGGACGACTCATTAGATAGAGGACTCACTGCCTAGTGTTATAAGGGGTACAACTCAGTATATGGATAAATGACCCACGCTCTAATGCCATAGGGGGTACCACTCAATATAAGGAGGGCTCACACCCTACCTGATAGGGGGTACTACTCCATAGGTAGATAGAGGACCCACACTCTAATCTGCCAAGGGGTACCAATCTAATGATCTTGCCTGATCAATGTCGTCATCAATCACCACCTAAAGGAGCATTACACTCGAAACATCTCACATTGTATCTCAAAATCCACTACAGAGACTACCATCACGTTCTATGTAGAGAACTACTTAGGATAGACTACTCGCGATCCAAAATCTGAGTCCAAACGAAATAGATATGAGATGTTGAAGTTTCCTTAGAAGAAAAGTAGGGGTACATGGCGTGTCAGGGGAACCACACAACGTGTAGTCCCGCTCCATAACCTAGTCTTGCCCTCGACAGTACATGGCCCACTACCCATATAGGACTACACGATGTGTAGAGGGTCTACACAGCATGTATGAGCCACTCAGGGTCTTATCTATGCTCCCTGGCTGTGTCTGTGTAGGTATGCCTGTGTTTGTGTACTTTGGTACACGAGGTGCATCTGGACGTGCCTTTCCACATGAGGTCCTGCCCGTATGCTCCTCCACATAGCTTATCTACCTCGGGAAGGATACATGGCATGTCATAACACATTGCGTCATATTTAACTTTAGGTGAAACCCTAACCACCACAATCAAGGCTCTACATGTCGTGTGTTCTTCGGACTACACAGTGTGTAGTCAAGATTTTTCTAGAAACTCACCATGCCTGCACATTTAGTTCCGACCATTCTGACTTTTAATTCATTGTTTGACCACCAAAAAATGGTGGAATATTCCTCTGACCGTCATTTCCAGCAATTCGGTGGCCAAAAATTTGTTTTCCATCAGCCTGCTTGAAACCTGACACACCGCGTGTATCTCCCATGCCGTGCCATCTTTGTTTCTGATTCCGATCATCAAATCAATCACCTTCAACCCACAACTCATCCCAAATCCATATCTGATTCATCGTTCCATTCATCATATGCAAATTTGTTGCGAATCTGAGGGTCCAATTGGTCTCAGTTTTGCCCAACAATGTCGAATCGAGGCCCTGTAGGTCAATCAATGAAGAACATGAAACAATCAAAGGGAGAAAATCACAAGAAAAATGGTGCAAAAATCGTTGTCCAAACGTTCTCAGCCAAAAAATCCAATTGGGATAATCTGAGGTGAGAAATAATTGAATAATCAAATTAAATCTATACACGGGCGCATGCAAAGCCTACAATTAGCACAGATCAAAGGAAGAATGTGATATTGTTCAATCAATTTAATCAATCAGGGCATAATCCAAAAATTGATGTGTCCTACCTAGTTTTGGATCATTTGTTTATGAATAACGTGCTTGCCAACAAAGAAGATAAATCATTGCATTCATTGCGTCTCGATCTGCCCCGATCTGGAGTTCTGTCGTCGTCTGAATTTTCATCAATGGAGATGAGAAAAAATGTCTCTCAATTCCCCCAAAGTTTATGAATCTAACCCTAGAGAATTCCCATAACAAATTTTAAATAGAGGAAATAGAATTAAGTTAATTAAATTAAATAAATAAATTTAATTATTTATTTAACTCAATGTACTTTTCCACGGTCGCTTTTATCCGAACGCCCCGTACCAACCTATTTTAGGTAACGCCTAGGGTAAACATCGCATTCCAGACTCAACTATGGTCTCAGATTTCTGATGTGAGATTCAATTTAATAGTTATCTCATTTTCTTTAAGAAACTATGTGCTCGTAATATAAAATATATTTAATATTTTTATAAAATTAATTCCAGGAACATTGGGTCTCGGAATTGCACGTTGTCTCAATGCCTGACACCAAAAATATATGTAGAAATATTTCAAAGTCTTATAAGGTAAAAACTAAGTCTCTGCATCATTCCCTCCTACAAGATTTTCGTCTTTGAAAAGAAAAAACTAAGCAAAATGCTTGGGATACTGAACCTGCATCTGGCTCTCCCACTCTCAAATGCTTTGTTGCACGCTCCCATGCTTCTAAAACACACAAACCAAGGGGATGGTCCATCAAAATAGGGTCCTCTCCTGCTTATCCTCGATCACCATCGAGTGCTCCTCAAAAGTGGTTTCATTCTCGATGTCCATCTCATCCCAGTCAATAATGTGAGTGGGGGTCATGCATGTATCTACTAAACTGTGACACATGGAAGACAGTGTGCACTCGCTCCAACTGTGGGGGTAGAGCAAGGTGGTAAACAACCTCACCAACCATCTACATGATCTCAAATGACTCGATGAACCTCAGGGATAACTTTCCACTCTGACTGAATCTCCACAATCCTTGTCGTGGGGGGGAGACTCTCAGGTAAATGTGGTCTCCCTACTTAAACTCCAAGGGCCCAGGATACCGCTCTGCGTAAGATTTTTGCCTACTATGATCTTTCCTCATCTGCTCACAGATGACATAGACCTTATCCATCATCACCTGTACTATCCTTGGACCCACAAAATATGCATCACCGATCTCTATCTAGTACAAGGGCAGCCTTCAGAGTCTCCCGTACATGGCCTCGAAAGGTTTCATGTCGATAGTAGAGTGGTAATTGTTGTTGTACATAAAATATACCAAGGGAAAATGATCCTCCCAGCTCCGACCAAAGTCTGACACACAAAACCTCAGCATATCCTCCAACACTAGGATAGTGCACCTAGTCTTCCCATCTATATAAGGGGTGAAAGGATGTACTCATCCTCATATGGGTCTGAATGCCTCCTACAGGTCTCTCCACAACTGTACTGTGAACTATGCATCACAGTCAAAGACAATAGTTCAGGGCATCCCATAAAGGTGAACAATATCCCGAATATACATGTGCCCTAAACTCTCCACTGAACTCTACTTCCTGATGACAAGTGTGCCAACTTCGTGAGTCAACCAACTATCACCCAGATGATGTCATGAACCTTCGCTGTCTGCAAAAGCTCTGTCATGAAGTTTACAGATATGTCGTCCCATTTTCACTTCAGGATCTCAAGAGGCTAAAACAAACCTACTAGAACATGGTTCTCAGTCTTCACCTAGTGACAGATGAGACACCATGAGACAAACTCAGCTATACTTCATCTCATGTCGACCCACCAAAACTACCACTAAAGGTCTCTATACATCTTCCCCACACCGGGATGTACAAAAAAAAGATACGTGGAACTCTCACATCACATCATCCTGCATCATGGCTGAGACCACCATCTGTCCCTAGAAAAGGATGGATGATTACCTCTTTCAGAATGTCCATATGGTGAATCTCTTGTGGATATCTGGTCATGCAAGACCTCACAGTCGATGAATCCCAACTAGGAATCTCTCATATGCTGAAGGATTGGAGGATTCAACACCATCGACTGAATAAAAGTATCACCCTTATGCTCAACTAGGGTTAGCTATAAGGAAGACAACTGCTCAAAAGCCTCATGTACCAAATGAGCCCGGGTCTTCCTGTTAAGGGAATCTACTACCATGTTTCCCTTGGTGTATAGACTATATTGAAGTCATAGTCCTGCATGAACTCCAACCAAAGCCTCTTTCTCAAGTTCAAGTCACTCTATGTGAAGACATACTTGAGACTCTGATGGTTTGAGTAAACTATAAAGCACTTTCCCAGAAGATAGTGCCTCCACATCCTGAGGGCAAAGACTACCGCTTCCAGCTCCAGGTCCCAAGTCACATAGGTCGCGAGTCATGTATTTATTCTTGTGGGGTCTTAACTACCTCAACCCATATGTGATAACTGCATGTCTCTGCATCAACAAGTAGTCGGGCCTATCTACTGAGGTATCATAATACACTATGTACGCCACACTCTCCTCTAGTAGTATCAAAATAAGATCACTCATCATCATAAGCCTCATCTATTCAAAGACCCTCTAACACTGCTCAGTATAGGTAAACGATCACCCTTTTCATATCAAGGTGATCAAAGGGGATGAAATCCTAGATAAGTCTTCCAGAAACCTCTAGTAGCACCCCACCAAGCTAAGAAAATTCCACACCTCTAACACACTCTTGGGTGGATCCTAAGTAAGCACTGCATCGATCTTCATCAGGTCCATGATTAAACCATGATCAGAAATGACATTCCCCAAAAAGTGAACCTCATGAATCCAGAACTGACACTTTGAGAGCTTACCACAAAGTTAGTGTTCTCAAAGAAAATATAAAACCATCCTTAAGTGATCTGCATACTCCTTCTATGGTGTAGAGTATATGAGTATGTCATCTATGAAGACAAAAATAAAACATACCAAGTATGACTAGAAGATCCAGTTCATCAAAACCATAAACATGGTGGGGACATTCATCATTATAAAGGGAATCACCAGGAACTCATATTGTCTATAGTGACATTGGAATGTCATATTTAGAATATCAGTCTCACGAACTCTCAATTAGTGGTAGATGAAACTAATATTGATCTTTGAGAACCATATTTCACCTCATAACTAGTCAAAAAGGTCTTCAATCCTTAGCAAGGGGGTACTTTTTATTTGTCATGGTCTGGTTCGGGTGACGATAATCCACACAAAGCCACAAGCCCTCTTTGCCTTTTTCACGAACAACACTGGAACTGCCTAGGGGGACACATTGGGTCTAATAAATCCATTATATTGAATGTCCTTTAACTAAAACCACAACTCCCAGAGCTCAGTAGAGGCCATATAATATGCCAAAAAAGATATTGGAGTGGTCCCAAGATGCAAGTTGATGAAAAACTTCATCTCCTTCCTCAAAGGTAGTTCCATAACATCCTTGGGAAGACATAAATAAAATCCTCTACGACTAAAGGAATCCAGATGCCTGAAGAGCCTACTACACGAAGGGATACACTCACCAATTGATGGGTAGTGGGATGAAGCCCCTTACTTAAAAAATCTACTCATTCTATCATCATATCTCTCTCGACCACAAAGGAGAATCTCATCCCATCAGTGTGAAGACATTTAACTTGTCTACGATGACAACCAATATGGGTTCAGACCATAGAAAACCAATCCATACCCAAGATGACATCATAGGGTTCCATCATGATGAACAAAAGGTTCCATATGAACCACTCTCCACCAAACTATAACTTGCACTGCTGTCATATAAAAGATATAGAAGAATCATTCCTCGTATGAACCTCAAGACAAATCTGTTGGGATAACGCCTCAACTAGGAGCTCCATTTCTCAAACAAGGAGTAAAGAGATGAAGGAATGAATCACATCTGTGTCTAATAATATTGAAAAAAGTATAATAAACACAGATAATACCTCTGATCATCTCATGTGATATGGGGTCATAAGCCTCTATAGTCTACATATGTTTGTGGCCCCAACTCCCAGCTCCCTAAGCCTGATGTGGGCTGCCTGGTGGTGGTGGTGGAAGGATATAATAGTGTTTTTCACCACCCAAAACTCCTACTCCTGAAGCTCCACCTGCTCCTCTTCTAGCTCTGCCTCCATGGGGGTCACCCTGCCCTTATTTGAGAGATCTATGATCATGGTTCTACCCCTTCCATGGTGGTCTGTCTGCTATCTTCCTGCGCTTCTCAGCACATTTGGTCAGGTGGTCACGCACCATGGGACATCACCCATTATAATAATAACTCTACCCCTCTATGGGCTTCCTTGGCCCTCTTCATTGTCCCTGTGCTGCACGAC
Organism: Viscum album; assembly: GCA_963277665.1. Classification (NCBI taxonomy): domain Eukaryota; kingdom Viridiplantae; phylum Streptophyta; class Magnoliopsida; order Santalales; family Viscaceae; genus Viscum; species Viscum album. The sequence continues at coordinate 1,400,555,080 of OY728157.1, read as the reverse complement.
CACATGCCAAAGTCTGATCATGGGGAGGTCTTCTACACTGAGATCCCATCAATCGACACATGATAACTTTTACAAACATCTCAACACTGAAATGACCACTTCCATCCCCAGTTTCCTAACATTCCTCTAATAGGAATCTCTCCATCACCAGCACCCACTCCAAAACCCTGAAATGGGTGTGGATGTACAAAGGTACTACACTGGCACAAATATCTCCATGGATACCCTGCTCAAACTTCTATGCTCGAAAGTAGCCATCCCAGATCATGTCAAGGGAGTACCGCGTAAGCTCTGTGAACCACACAGTGCACTCAGCCACTCTCATCTCTCCCTTACACAACTCCAAAAGCCCTGGAATTCAAACTAAGCACAAGTATAAGGGGTAGTAATCCTCAAAAAACATCTACCAGAAACCATACCATGAGAGTGTCAACTCATAGTGCATATGTGTAACAAGATTCCATCAGCTCTCAGTTGCTCCGTGTAAAATGATAGCTATCAGAACAACCATCTGATCCATCGGTGTCCTGATAAGTATGAAAACATAGACCATGGCCTATATCCAATCCTCCGCTACCTGGGGATCTGGATTACTGTGGAACCTCAGCGGCCTCTGGTGCTGGAACTTGTGGAATCCACTGAGTTAGGGTGCATCCTCAACCTATCCTACTGGTATGATCTGTTTCTCAACAGGTGGGGGTGATACTATCTATCCTCCTGGAGGAAGGATATTGTAGTATGAACCCTAAACTAATCCCTCATCACTCATCAGATAATAATCATGCTCCAACACTGGTAACCTGGCTAACTATCATCACAGAGGCATCCTAAAAATTTAATCAAGACATACCATGGTCATATGATCATATATATATACAAAGGGGAGATAACTCAAGAAGGAAAGTCAAAAACTCAATCTTATATTATGCATGTACCATTGATCTCTACAACCAATGTCTCAGTATGCTGAGTTGAAAAGAAGGTAGTCAAGTTCCTAGTGAATGGATACGTCAGCCACCACACCAACACTAGATTCCCTTACCTGAGATCTGCACTCGAGACTCTTTGACATTATCACTATAAATACCAACCAAATCCTTGTAAGGGGACTCCACCAAACACTATCCTAAGGAATGAACTAATTTAATACCAATCTATCATGACCTAACCTAATGGGTTTCGATATGCAACTACCCCAATCCCACCTCTATAGGCCAGGGGCTAGTGCTAAGCACCAAAAGAAATAACTAGTATGGAAGGCCTTTTCCTAATGTACCTATACGTACACACCTGACTGTCTGACCGCATTGTCGTGACACATCAAATTGATTATGATTTAAAGATTGATTTATAGTCTAGTTCAGACCCTAGGTTGTCTCTCAAGGAGAGTTGGTGGCTTATAGTGTGTATTTTTAAAAAAGATTACTAAAAGAGGGGGTGATTTTGAAAACAGTTTTAATAAAATAACTTAACTTAAAGATTTTAATAGTTGATAGAATAAGGTGAAGGATTGAGAATTATGAGATAAGAAGATCACTTCAAGTTCACCACACATCTTGGATAGTTAATTTTTCTAAAAATTTCACATGGTTTTGTTTAATTCTTTGGTTGAGGGTTGTTAAGATCTTGATTCCCCTCTTGCCTCTCTAAAGGTTGCTCAAAGTACCAACCCTTAACACAACAATCATGTTGTCAAGGTTTGGACTTCAAGAATAGATTAAAGGATACCAAAGCATACTAATATCTTTTGTATGTGTGAGAGAAGGAGGATCCTTGTGTTGAACAATTAGAACAACTCAAGTTTCCCACTTGAAATTTCAACCCAATCAGTGTTGAAATGAAAAGCGGTTCACTAAATTAAACCCAAGAAATGAACTCAGAAGAGAATAATGATTAGATAAAACATAAGTGAAATAATCCACACAAAAATTACACAAAAATAGTAGAGTATAAAGTGCCGTAACTCCCTCCCAATTATGTGTATCTCCCTCAAAATGATCATCCACAGTTTAGCTCGCCATCGAGAGGAGGAGAAGGCTCGGGTGGAAATCCTTCTTCATTTATGATCCCCCTATGATGATAGGGGCCTCCAGAACTTCAAGTATGAGGAGAGAACTCCTTTGGGTCTCCAAAATACCAGATCTTTGCCTCCTGGTCAAACTTGCAAATGAGGATCCCAAGGTTCCATTTTATAGAAGAATGGGAAGGTGGGTTTGAACACACAGAATTATTAAAACCACTTGTCACAAGTGTTTAGACCTCCAGAAAGCATTATCTCGGTTTGGAGAAAATAAAAAAGTTGTATCCCCACCTCTTGGATGTATCCACAGAAAGTTTGGCACAATTTAGACACCTATATCCCGAGATATGGACATATCACAACACACCACTTTTGAATCAGTGCAGATTTGGTGTGCTTGACAGATCGGGTCAGCAAGGCTATCAGATTGCCAAATGAGTCTTGGGTTTCTTCATATGAAATGTAGCCTAATTCGTTTCAGACCAGACCACAAAATTTCAGCCCAATTGGATGCACGGTTTAGTAGAAGTTTACAGATTAACCCATTGGTGTGCTTGGATCCTGCACAGTTTGACCCATTTTTCTTGGACATCATCATGGGCCATCCAAATCACCTTCAACTTCAATGAAATTTTCAAGACAAGAAACATTGGCCTTTTTAATATCAATAAACACAAAATAAATGATTAAAACATGGAATTAAATTTGTTATTATTTTTGTAATTTACAATACAAATTCAGTTTAATACAATGGTGTAAGGGTGAAAATGACACAGTGAATCGTGGTATGATCACACCCCCACACCTAACATTTGCACTCCTGGGAAAATTCAAATATCCAAATATGATGCATATATATATATATTCCCAACATCATGAAAATTTAACATTTTAGGAAATTTTAATTCACTAAAGTAATGTGATCAATACACGAACCACACCAAGGAGTTCTTCCTAGTGAAAATAGAAAAAGATGTCACATAAATCATATCACAATAAAATTTAAAGAGATTCATGACACCAATATGAGAAAGGAATTAAAAATTAAACCATTCCACTAACTCTCCATGTCTATGTGTGAAAACCATTCCATGCTATTATTTCCACTTTCCATCAGATAAATATAGGTTATTTTAATATTATTCAGATTTAAATGATTTTTCACCAAACCCTCCCTACATCCTTTGCAATCATATTTCAATACCCACTCACTTAAACATTCCAAGAAGTCAAACCATAAGCTCCTGACCTTGATATCTCCATATGTTGCACATTTCATCACTCCCATCATTTATTATATTTTTTTTGAAGTTTTATTTGGAACAAATCTCACACTCATCTCTCAACCCTTGTTTAATCTCCTCACGAAACTAATTGAAATAGTTATAACAAGATCAAAGGTTGAGGAGGAGTGGTTTTTGACCTACCCAAGACACATTTTTTTATTTTATTATTTTTTTTATTTTTTTGAGGGCGTACAATAGTCGGACATTAGGTACACACGCATAGGTCAATATGGTACAGTAATGAAACAGATTGGATAAGGAACGAACGTATGAAGATATCATTTAAAGATGAAAAATATTAACCTAACATATATTTACCTTATATTAAGTAAGAAATATTCATACTTCGTGGTTTGGTGCAAAAATGTATGGAGATATTAGTGACACAGTTTTCCCAAAACTACTCACACAAGGGGCTTCAATCATCTCAAATGTTTCATAGTGATACAACCATTTATATCATTGACAGAAAACCAATTCACTAAAAATAACTCCCTGATGTTAAATTCATACAAATATTCTTTTTGGCATTCGTTATGGTATTTTTACTTTCCCCCCTTTATGGTCGCCAAATCACGGAACTTCGAAATTGTTGATGGGGAATAATTAAAATACCATAAAGAAGTCCAAAAAGAGAAAAAAATGGAAAGCCTAATGAACTCAACAAGACAGGGAAAAGTGAAAATACCATAAAGAAGGTGAAAAAAAAAGAATGAAAATGATGAAAATTCCTATCTAACCCAGGAATGTACCCATCCCCCCACACCTAGAATGTGCAGTGTCCTTACTGTAAGAAAAGTGGATGTGGAAAGGAAGGATAAAACCTGGTGATTTTCATTCATAGATTGCTTATTGAACATGGAGTTCCTCCCTTGGGGACTCTGGAATGGATTCATGGAAGTGCTTCAGTCACTACCCATTGACAGTGAATGTTTGCTTGGTTTCTTCATTTTGAACCTGGAAAACACCAAATGGAGAGACGTTAGTAACAGTGTATGGGCCAAACCAGTGAGAATGAAGCTTACCTGGATGCAACTTCAGCCTTGAATTATAAAGGAGTACTTTCTGCCCAATGTGGAAATGACGATGAAGGATAAGACAATTGTGGGCAGCCTTGGTTATCTCCTTATAAATCCAGGAGTTTTCATATGCATCTATTCTCATTTCCTCTAGCTACTGAATCTGCAACTTCCTTTGAGCACCTACACCAGAATGATTAGAATTGCATTGTTTGATGGCCCAGTGCTCAATCTCAACAGGGAGGTGACAACTCTTTCCAAACACAAGACGATAGGGTGACATTCCAATGGGAGTTTTGAAAGAAGTATAGTAGGCCCATAATGAATCATCAAGTCGAAGACTCCAATCTTTTCTATTGGGTTGAACCATTTTTTCAAGAAATTGTTTTACCTCTTTATTTGACACCTCAGCTTGACCATTCATTTTTGGATGATATGCAGTAAAAACTCGATGACCGACCCCATACCTACGCAAAAGTGATTGCATTGTTCGATTGCAGAAATAAGAACCCTGGTCACTGATGATGAACCTAGGTAAGCCAAACCTACAAAAGATTTGGGTTCTCAAAAATTCTGCAACTACCTTAGAATAATCAGTATTTGTAGCTCGTGCCTCTACCCATTTTGAAACATAATCAACTGCTAGAAGAATGTACAAGTTTCCAAAGGAATTGGGAAATGACCCTATAAATTCAATACCCCAAACATAAAAAATGTCATGAAAGAGCAACGGTTGTTGTGGCATTTCATTTCTTTTAGAGACATTCCCCATTCTTTGACAATGAGTACAAGATTTTCAAAAATCACGGGCATCCTGAAAAAGTGTTGGCCAAAAGAGACCAGAATCAAGGCCCTTACGAGAAGTTCGTTGGGGACCAAAGTGGCCCCCACAAGCAAGAGTGTGGAAAAATCTAAGGATGGACTGAAGCTCACTATCGGGAACACAATGCCTAAGGACTTGATCGCTACATGGGCGCTAAAGGTAGGGGTCATCCCAAATATACCAATGGGACTCATGTTTTAGATGAATGGATTGGTTTTTGTTGAAATTAGTAGGAATTCAAGATGATACCAAATAATTTACAATTTAGGCATACCAAGGAATAACATCTTGCACTCGGTAAAATTTCTCATTCGGAAATATGTCATTAATGGGATTACAAGGGGATGATTAAATTACCGAGGATGGGAGAATCCTACTGATATAGTCAGCCACCACATTCTCTGATCCTTTTTTATCTCTAATTTCTAGATTAAATTCTCGAAGGAGGAGCATCCAGTGAATGAGACGTGGCTTGGCTTCTGGTTTCTTAAGGAGATATCAGAGGGCTGCATGGTCTGAGAACACAATGACTTTGGACCCTAAAAGGTATGATCTGAATTTTTCCAAGGCAAACACAATGGCAAGGAATTATTTTTCAGTTGTGGTGTAGTTTTCTTGGGTAGGGTCCAAAGTACGTGAGGCATAAGCTATGACTTGTGGAGCTCGGTCGACCCTTTGTGAAAAAACTGCCCCAACTGCATAGTTAGAGGCGTCACAGGTGAGCTCAAATGGTAAATCCCACCGAGGTGGTTGGATTACTGGGGGTGAGGCAAGGCTCCATTTTAACTTATTAAAAGCATCCTCACATTCTTTATAAAAAACAAATTCTTTTTCTTTTTGGAGTAATTGGGAGAGGGGGAGTGAAATTTTACTAAATTCACAAATGAAACGATGGTAAAATCCAACATGACCTAGGAAAGATCGCACATCTCGAATATTTTTGGGGAATGGAAGGGAATAAATGACATCAACTTTTGATTTATCTACTTGGATACCTTCCCCAGAAATTAAATGCCCCAAAACTATACCTTGTCGCACCATGAAATGAAATTTCTCATAATTTAATACAAGATTCTTTTCAATACAGCAATGTAGGACTGAACCAAGACTACTCAAAAATTCATCAAAATAAGATCCATAAACAGTGAAATCATCCATGAATACTTCCATTAAATTCTCTAGGTAATACGAAAAAATACTAACCATGCATCGTTGGAAAGTACCCAGAGCATTGCACAGACCAAATGACATCCTTCTATAGGCAAATATGCCAAAAGGGAAAGTGAAGGTTGTCTTTTCCTGATCCTCAGGGGCAATATGGATCTGAAAGTATCCAGAATACCCATCAAGGAAACAGTAGTGGGACTTACCCGCAAGCCTCTCTAGCATTTGGTCAATGAATGGCAAAGGGAAATGGTCCTTCCTTGTGTGTTGGGTTCAGTCGACGTTGTGGCTGCCTCACTGGTTTAGCCTCATCATTTAACAAAATATTATGTGTACAAATTGATGGGATAATACCAGGAATGTCAGCAAATTTCCACCCCAAAGCTTGTTTATACTCCCTCAAAAGTTCAAGTAGTCACAATTCATGCCCAGGAGGGAGTGAACTAGCAATGATGACGGGAAACTTGATTCCATTCTCAAGATATGAATATATTAAATCTTGAGGAAGTTGTTTTAGTTCCAATTCAGGTGGATTTTGGATTGATGGGAGTGTGTGTGAGAGGTCATTGATCTCATCTAACTGGTCAATGGTATCAACCTCAGATGAGGAATGATCTTTTATAAGCATATCAATATCATCGATGGTCAGTGGATCATCAGTGTCCAAGAAATCATCAATCAACAAACATTCATGACACTTTTCTAGACCACTACAACAATAAATGCATGAATCATTTCCTAGAATTTCTATTAGTGAAGAAAACTCAGAAATGGGATCAGGGGAAAGAAATGCTGTTCTTTCAGGGGAAGGGAGTACATCTATAGAATTAACAGAGAGGAATGTTCTTCTAAGGGGTGATTCATGGAATCAAGGGTATTGAAATGGACTAAGTCACCACCAAATTCCATAGATAATGTACCATTGTGGACATTAATTATGGTTTTAGTGGTTTTCAAGAAAGGTCTCCCCAATATAATCGGGGAATGTCCATTCATCCTATCATCCTCCATTTTAATCACATAAAAGTCAGAAGGAAAAATTAAATTTTGGACCCTCACAAGAACATCCTCTAACACACCATAGGGGTGTGCAGTACTCTGGTTAGCTAGTTGAACAATAATCCTAGTGGGCTTCAGTTCCCCGACCTGCAATGTAGAGTAAATAGAGTGAGGCGTCACATTAATAGAGGCACCTAAATCAAGCATAGCATTAGAAAAATAATACTCCCCTATGGTGCATGGAATTGAGAATATTCCAGGATCATTGCACTTGGTGGGAAGTGATGGATCTATCAATACTGAAACATTCCTCCCCAAACTCACCTTCTCATCTCCACGAAGTCGCCTTCGGTGTGTACACATCTCCTTTAGAAACTTGGCATACCGTGGAATTTTCTTCACAGCATCAATCAATGGGATGTTAACTTGCACTTTCTTGAAAATATCAAATATTTCCTTATCAAGATCAGTTTCCTTTTGTTTTCTTCTTTGGGTGGACCTTTTAGGAAATGGAAGAGGAATGGTTGGGCTAGGTGACTCATCAATGTACACACTTTTTCCTTTGTAAGGGCTTCTCTCAAGACAAGGTTATTCAACATTTGGAACATTTTTAATGGTTGGGATAGAGGTTTCCTCAAGAGGGGATGACTCTAATGGAGGATTCATTTTACTTTCTAGTTGTTTTCCACTCCTAAGGGTGATGGCACTAACATTTACTTTATCCCTAGGGTTAACTACTGGTTGAGAGGGAAGTTTACCTAACCCATGACTTTTAATTTCACCCACTGAGTTAGCTAGTTGGCCTAATTGGGTTTTGAGGTCTTGTATAGATGCCTGAGTGGTTTGTTGGAATTTAATATTGTTGGCAAAAATTTGTTTCATAATATATTCTAGGATAGGCTCAGGTTTTGGAGGGGTTTGTTGGAAAGGCCTTTGGGGTGGTTGAGGGTTTCTAGGTGGTGGTGGTTGATGAATACTCTGCCCTGGTTGGTTCCATTGTTGTTGAGGTTGTTTTGAATACCCCCTTGCCTATAGGCTTGGTTCTCTTTCCACCCAAGGTTGGGAGAGGGGGAGTGAAATTTTACTTCTTCCTCATCCACATTTGTAGGTTTTAATTTTTAACAAACAGTATGAAATTCTTTTAAGTGATTGTGTGGATCCTCTCCAAGAAGTCCATGGAATCTTGGTAATAGATGAATTAAACCAGATTTTAGTTCAAAATTGGGTGCCTCGCCTTGTAATTGAATGTATGTGGGCTGAATATAAACATTAGGTGAGGTTAGTTATTTTAGTGTTTGATTGTTTTCAACCATTTTATTCACATTAATTTCAGTTTTTATGTGGGTTCTCGAAGAATAAGAAGAAGGATCAAGATGAGTGTTGATGTTTTGTGCGTCCTCCTTCAAAGTGTTGTCTTGTGTGTCTCGGTGTCGTTGACGTAGGGCCCTCTCTGGTTCGGGTTCAAAAGGTTGTAAATCTCTTGGAGTAGAATGCATCATGCACCAAACCTACACAAAAAATAGACCAGAAAACAAAAATATAGGTAGAGGTATAAAATATATAAATATTCACAATTTTTTTTTTCAAAAACATGCACTAAAAATCAAAGCGCTCCCCGACAACGAATCCAAAATTTGAGTGTGTTTTCATGAAACATCAAATTGATTATAATTTAAAGATTGATTTATAGTCTAGGGAAGACCCTAGGTCTTCTCTCAAGGATCATTGGTGGCTTATAGTGTGTATTTTTAATAAAGATTACTAAAAGAGGGGGGTGATTTTGAAAACAGTTTTAAGAAAATAACTTAACTTAAAGAGTTTAATAGTTGATAGAATAATGTGGAGGACTGAGAATTATGAGATAATGAGATAACTTCAAGTTCACTACACATATTTTATAGTTCATTTTTCTGAAAATTTCACATGGTTTTGTTAAATTCTTTGGTTGAGGGTTGTCAAGATCTTGATTCACCTCTTGCCTCTCTAAATGTTGCTCAAAGTAACAACCCTTAACACAACAATCGCGTTTTCAAGGTTTGTACTTCAAGAATATATTAAATTATACCAAATAATACTAATATATTTTGCATGTGTGAGAGAAATAGGATCCTTGTGTTGCCTAATTGGAACAACTCAAGTTTCCCACTTGAAATTTCAACCCAATTGGTGTTGAAATGAAAAGCGGTTTACTAAATAAAACCCAAGAAATGAACTTAGAAGATAAGAATGATTAGATAAAACATAAGTTAAATAATACAGACACAAATTACACAAAACTAGTAGAGTATCAAGTGCCGGAACTCCCTCCCAAGTATGTGTAGCTCCCTCGAAATGATCTTCCACCATTTAGATCGCCATCGAGAGGAGGAGAAGGCTCAGGTGGAACTCCTTCTTCATTGATGATCCACCTATGATGATAGGGGACTCCATAACTTCAAGTATTATGAGATAAATCCTTTGGGTATCCAAAATACCAGAGCTTTTCCTCCTTGTCGAACTTGCAAATGAGGAGCCCAAGGTTCCATTTTAAAGGAAAATGGGAAGGTGGTTTTGAGCACATAGAATTATTAAAACCACTTGTAACAAGTGTTTCGACCTCTAGACAACATTATCTCGATTTGGAGAAAATAAAAAAGTTGCATCCCCACATCTTGGATTTCTACACCAAAGGTTTGGCATAATTTGGACACCTATATCCTGAGATATGGACAGATCACAGCACACCACTTTTGAATCAGTGCATATTTGGTGTGCTGGACAGATTTGGTTGCGAAGGCCATATGATGGACGAATGAGTCTTGGGTTTATTAATATTAAATGTATCCCAATGAGTTTCGGACCATCCTGAAAAATTTCAGCCCAATTGGATTCATGGTCTAGTAGACGTGTGCGGATTAACCCACTGGTGTGCTTGGATCCTGCGAAGTTTGGCCCATTTTTCTTGGACATCATCATGGGCCATCCAAATCACCTTCACCTTCAATTAAATTTTCAAGACAAGTAACATTTAACTTTTTAATATCAATAAACACAAAATAAATTATTCAAACATGGAATTCAATTTGTTATTATTTTTTTAATTTACAATAAAAATTCAGTTTAATACAATGGTGTAAGGGTGAAAATGACACAGTGAATCGTGGTACGATCACACCCCCACACCTAAACATTTGCACTCCTGAGAAAATTCACATATCCAAATATGATGCACATATATATATATATATATTCCCAACATCATGAAAATTTAACATTTGAGTAAATTTTAATTCACTAAAGTAATGTGATCAATGCACGAACCACACCAAGGAGTTCTTCCTAGTGAAAATTGAAAAATATGTCTCATAAATCATATCACAATAAAATTAAAAGAGATTCATGACACTAATATAAGAAAGGAATTAAAAAGTCAACCATTACACTAACTCTTCATGTGTGTGTGTGAAAACCATTCCATGCTATTCTTTCCACTTTCCATCAAATAAATATAGATTATTTTAATATTATTCAGCTTTAAATGATTTTTCACCAAACCCTCCCTACATCCTTTGTAATAATATTTCAAGACCCACTCACTTAATAATTTCTAGAAGTCAAACCATAATCTCCTAACCCAGATATCCCCATATGTTGCACATTTCATCACTCCCCTCATTTATTATATTTTTTTGAAGTTGCATTTGGAACAAATCTCACACTCATCTCTCAAACCTTGTTTGATCTCCTCACGACACTAATAAAAATAGTTATAATAAGATAAAAGGTTGAGGAGGAGTGGTTTTTGACCTACCCAAGACACATTTTTATTTTTTTTAGTGCGTACAAAATTCGAACATTAGGTACACACGCATAGGTCAATCTGGTACAGTAATGAAACAGATCAGATAAGGAACCAAAGTATGCAAAAATCATTTAAAGATGAAAAATATTAACCTAACATATATTTACCTTATATTAAGTAATAAATATTCATACTTCGTGGTTTGGTGCAAAAATTTATGGAGATATTAGTGACACAGTTTTCCCAAAACTACTCACAAAAGGGGCATCAGTCATCTCAAATATTTCACAGTGATACAACCATTTATATTATTGACAGAAAACCAATTCACTAAAAATCACTCCCTGATGTTAAAGTCATACAAATATTCTTTTTGGCCTTTGTTATAGTATTTTTAATTTCCCCCCTTTATGGTTGTCAAATCATGGAACTTTGAAATTGTTGATGGGGAATAATGAACATACCATAAAGAAGGCCAAAAAGAGAAAATAATAATAATGGAAAGCCTAATGAACTCAACAAGATAGGGAAAAGTGAAAATACCATAAAGAAGGTGAAAAAAAAGAACAAAAATGATGAAAATTCCTATCTTACCCAGGAATGTAACCATCCCCCCACACCTAGAATGTGTAGTGTCCTCACTGTAAGAAAAGAGGATGTAGAAAGGAAGGATAAAACCTGGCGAGTTTCATTCATAGATTGCTTATTGAACATGGAGTTCCTCCCTCGGGGACTCTGGAATGGATTCATGGAAGTGCTTCATCCACTTCCCATTGACAGTGAATGTTTGCTTGGTTTCTTCATTTTGAACCTGGACAACACCAAATGGAGAGACATTAGTAACAGTGTGTGGGCCAAACCAGTGAGAACGAAGATTACCTGGATGCAACTTCATCCTTGCATTATAAAGGAGGACCTTCTTCCCAATGTGGAACTGACAATGAAGGATAAGACGGTCGTGGTCAGCGTTGGTTCTCTTCTTATAAATCCTGGATTTTTCATATGCATCTCTTCTCATTTCCTCTAGCTCCTGAATCCGCAAATTCCTTTGAGCACATGCACTATAATGATTATAATTGCATTGTTTGATGGCCCAGTAGGCCCGGTGCTCAATCTCAACAGGGAGGTGACAACTCTTTCCAAACACAAGACGATAGGGTGACATTCCAATGGGAGTTTTGAAAGTAGTACGGTAGGCCCATAATTAATCATAAATTCGAATACTCCAATCTTTTCTATTGGGTTGAACCGTTTTTTCAAGAATTTGTTTTACCTCTCTATTTGACACCTCAGCTTGACCATTCGTTTGTGGATGATATGAAGTAGAAACTCAATGACCGACCCCATACCTATGAAAAAGTGATTGCATTGTTCGGTTGTAGAAATAAGAACCCTGGTCACTGATGATGAACCTAGGTAATCCAAACCTACAGAAGATTTGGGTTCTCAAAAATTCTACAACTACCTTAGAATAATCAGTCTTTGTAGCTCGTGCCTCTACCCATTTTGAAACATAATCAGCTACTAGAAGAATGTACAAGTTTCTAAAGGAATTGGGAAATGTCCCTATAAAGTCAATACCCCAAACATAAAAAATGTCATGAAAGAGCAACAGTTATTGTGGCATTTCATTTCTTTTAGAGACATTCCCCATTCTTTGAAAATGAGTACAAGATTTTCAAAAATCATGAGCATCCTGAGAAAGTGTTGGCCAAAAGTGACCAGAATCAAGGACCTTACGAGCAGTCCATTGGGGACCAAAGTGGCCCCCATAATCAAGAGTGTGGTAGAATCTAAGGATGGACTGAAACAGACTACCAGGAACACAACACCTAAGGACTTGATCGCTACATGTGCGCTAAAGGTAGGGGTCACCCCAAATATACCAACGGGACTCATGTTTTAGATGATTGGCTTGGTTTTTGTTGAGATCAGTAGGAATGCAAGATTATACCAAATAATTTACAATTTTGGCATACCAAGGAATAACATATTGCACTCGGTACAATTTCTCATTAGGAAACATGTCATTAATGGGAATACAAGGGGATGATTAAATTACCATGGATGGGGGAATCCTACTGATATGGTCAGCCACCACATTCTCTGCTCCTTTTTTATCTCTAATTTCTAGATTAAATTCCTGAAGGAGAAGCATCCAACGAATGATACGTGGCTTGGATTTTGGTTTCTTAAGGAGATATCGGAGGGCTGCATGGTCTGAGAACATAATGAATTTAGACCCCAAAATGTATGATCTGAATTTTTCCAAGGCAAACACAATGGAAAGGAATTCTTTTTCAGTTGTGGTGTACTTTACTTGGGCAGGGTCCAAAGTACGCGAGGCATAGGCTATGACTTATGGAGCTCGGTCGACCCTTTGTGACAAAACTACCCCAACTGCATAGTTAGAGGTGTCACACATGAGATAAAATGGTAAATCCCACCGAGGTGGTTGGATTACAGGGGGTGAGGCAAGGCTCCATTTTAAATTATTAAAAGAATCCTCAAATTCTTTATCAAAAACAAATTATTTTTCTTTTTGGAGTAATCGGGAGAGGGGGAGTGAAATTTTACTAAAGTCACGAATGAAATGATGGTAAAATCCAGCATGACCTAGGAAAGATCGCACATCTCGAATATTTTTGCGGAATGGAAGGGAATAAATGACATTAACTTTTGATTTATCTACTTGGATACCTTCCCCAGAAATGACATGCCCCAAAACTATACCTCATCGCACCATGAAATGGAATTTCTCATAATTTAATACAATATTATTTTCAATACAGCGACGTAGGACTGAACCAAGACTACTCAAACATTCATTAAAAGAAGAGACATAAAAAGTGAAATCATCTATGAATACTTCCATGAAATTCTCTAGGTAATCCGAAAAAAATACTAACCATGCATCTTGGAAAGTACTCAGAGCATTACACAGACCAAATGACATACTTCTATAGGAAAATGTGCCAATGGGGCAAGTGAAGGTTGTCTTTTTCTGATCCTTAGGGGCAATATGGATCTGAAAGTATACAGAATACCCATCAAGGAAACAATAGTGGGACTTACCCGCTATCCTCTCTAGCATTTGATCAATGAATGGAAAAGGGAAATGGTCCTTCCTCGTGTGTTGGTTTAGTCGGTGATAGTCTATACAGACACGTCAACTATTCTGCACACGAGTTGGAACCAATTCATTGTTTTTATTTTTAATTACCGTAAGGCCAGTCTTTTTAGGAACCAATAGAATGAGACTGACCCATTGGCTCTCAGAGATGGGTTAAATGATTCCAACAACCAATAATTTTGTTACCTCATTTTTCACAACTTTTAGGAGGTTTGGGTTCAGTCGACGTTGTGGTTTCCTCACTGGTTTAGCCTCATCATTTAACAAAATATGATGTGTAAAAATTGATGGGCTAATACCAGGAATGTCAACAAGTGTCCACCCCAAATCTTGTTTATACTCCCTCAAAAGTTCAAGTAGTTGCAATTCATGCTCAGGAGGGAGTGAACTAGCAATTATGAAGAGCAACTTGTTTCCATTCTCAAGATATGAATATTTTAAATCTTGAGGCAGTTGTTTTAGTTCCAATTCAGGTGGATTTTGGATTGATGAGAGTGTGTGTGAGAGGTCACTGATCTCATCTAACTACTCAATGGTATCAACCTCGAATGAGGAATGAGCTTTTACAAGCTTAGAAATATCATCGCTGGTCAGTGGATCATCAGTTTTCAAGAAATCATCAATCAATGAACTTGCATGACACTTTTCTAGACCACTACAACAATCAATGCATGAATCATTTCCTAGAATTTCTATCAATAAAGAAAACTCAGAAAGGGGATCAGGGGAAAGAAATGTTGTTTTTTCAGGGGAAGGGAGTACATCTATAGAATTAACAGAGAGAGAGAGGAATGTTCTTCTGAGGGGTGATTCATGGAATCAAGGATGTTGAAATGGACTATGTCACCACCAAATTCCATAGATAATGTACCATTGTGGACATTAATTATGATTTTGGAGGTTTTCAAGAAAGGTATCCCCAATATAATCGGGGCATGTCCATTCATCCTATCATCCTCCATTTTAAGCACATAAAAGTCAGCAGGAAAAATTAAATTTTGGACCCTCACAAGAACATCCTCTAACACACCAGAGGGGTGTGCAGTACTTCAGTTAGCTAGTTGAACAATAATTATAGTGGACTTCAGTTCCCTGACTTGAAATGTAGAGTAAATAGAGTGAGGAATCACATTAATAGAGGCACCTAAATCAAGAATAACATTAGAAAAAGAATACTCCCCTATGGTGCATGGAATTGAGAATGTTCCAAGATCATTGAACTTGGTGGGAAGTGATGGATCTATCAATGCTGAAACATTCCTCCCCAAACTCACCTTCTCATCTCCATGAAGTCACCTTGGGTGTGTACACATCTCCTTTAGAAACTTGACGTACCGTGGAATTTACTTCACAACATCAATCAATGGGATGTGAACCTGCACTTTCTTGAAAATATCCAATATTTCCTTATCAAGATCAGTTTCCTTTTGTTTTCTTTATTGGGTGGACCTTTGAGGAAATGGAAGAGGAATGGTTGGGATAGGTGACTCATCAATGTACACACTTTTTCCTTTGTAAGGGCTTCTCTCAAGAGAAGGTTCTTCAACATTTGGAACATTTTTAATGGTTGGTATAGAGGTTTCCTCAGAAGGGGATGACTCTAATAGAGGATTCATTTTACTTTCTAGTTGTTTTCCACTCCTAATGGTGATAGCACTAACGTTTCCTTTATCCCTAGGGTTAACTACTAGTTGAGAGGGAAGTTTACCTAACCCATGACTTTGAATTTCACCCACTGAGTTAACTAGTTGGCCTAATTGGGTTTTTAGGTCTTGTATAACTACCTGAGTGGTTTGTTGGAATTGAATATTGTTGGAAACCATTTGTTTCATCATATCTTCTAGGCTAGGCTTTGGTTTTGGAGGGGTTTTTTGGAAATGCCTTTGGGGTGGTTGAGGGTTTCTAGGTGGTGGTGGTTGATGACTACTCTACCCTGGTTGGTTCCATTATTGTTGAGGTTGGTTTTAATACCCCCCATTTCCTATAGGCTTGGTTCTCCTTTCACCCAGGTTTGGATGGATAGTAAGGTTATTTCCTAAAGGGTTGGTTATAGGGGAGGCCTGTAAATATTGCCTCACAAATCTCAGATGTTTCCCTCAATTGAGGACATTGGTCAGAGTAGTGGGTGTCAGAAGAACATATACCACAATGGATGGGAGGAGGAGATTGGGATTTCCCTTGGGAAAGAGAAAGTTGTCGAAGAAGGGTACTTACCTTTTAGAACTTTGTGTCCACCTTCTTCTCGAATTCAGTACTTTGTACCTCATGAACACCTCAAATGGGTATGCTTGACCTTATACCAAATTTTTGAGTGTTTTGTGCTATGTTCTCAATTAAGGTCTTTTCAGAAATTGGGGTCTTATCTACAAGTGCACCACCTGTAGCAGCATCAATCATATTTCTATCAATAGGGATTAAAACTTCATAAAAATATTTTATTAAAAGTTGGTCACTTATTTGGTGGTGTGGGAAACTTGAACATAATATTTTAAAGCGTTCCCAATATTAATGAAGTGTTTCCCCTTGATATTGTCTTATCCCACAAATTTCTTTCCTTATTGTTGTAGTTCGAGAGGTTGGGAAATATTTTTCAAGAAAAAGGCATTTCATGTACGCCCAGCCTCTTATTGGGGAATTAACATAATATAACCAATATTTCACAGTGTCTTCCAAAGAAAATGGGAATGATCTAAGCTTTACTTGTTCCTCATCCACATTTTTAGGTTTTAATGTTGAACAAATAGTATGAAATTCTTTTAAGTGCTTGTGTGGATCCTCTCCAGGAAGTCCATGGAATCTTGGTAATAGATGAATTAAACCAGATTTTAGTTCAAAATTGGGTGCCTCACCTTGTAATTGAATGTATGTGGGATGAATATCAACATCGGGTGAGGTTAGTTCTTTTAGTGTTCGATTATTTTCAGCCATTTTATTCACATTAATTTCAGTTTTTATGTGGGTTCTCTAAGAAGAGGAAGAAGGATCAAGATGAGTGTTGATGTTTTGTGCGTCCTCCTTCAAAGTGTTGTCTTGTGTGTCTCGGTGTCGTTGACGTAGGGTCCTCTCCGATTTGGATTTGAAAGGTTGTAAATCTCCCGGAGTAGAACGCGTCATGCACCAAACCTACACAACAAATAGATTAGAAAACAAAAAGATAGGTAGAGGTATAAAATAGATAAATATTCACAATTTTTTTTCAAAAAAACGCACTAAAAATCAAAGTGCTCCCTGGAAATGGCACCAAAATTTGACCGCGTTGTCGTGACAAGTCAAATTGATTATGATTTAAATATTTATTTATAGTCTAGGGAATACCCTAGGTCATATCTCAAGGAGAATTGGTGGCTTATAGTGTGTATTTTTAATAAAGATTACTAAAATAGGGAAGTGATTTTGAAAACAGTTTTAAGAAAATAACTTAACTTAAAGAGTTTAATAGTTGATAGAATAAAGTGGATGATTGAGAATTATGAGATAATTAGATCACTTCAAGTTCACTACACATCTTGGATAGTTCATTGTTCTGAAAATTTCACATGGTTTTGTTTAATTCTTTGGTTGAGGGTTGTCAAGATCTTGATTCCCCTCTTGCCTCTCTAAACGTCGCTCGAAGTACCAACCCTCAACACAACAATCATGTTTTCAAGGTTTGGAATTCAAGAACAGATTAAAGGATACCAAATAATACTAATATCTTTTGTATGTGTGAGAGAAATAGGATCCTTGTGTTTCCCAATCAGAACAACTGAAGTTTCCCACTTGAAATTTCAACCCAATCGGTGTTGAAATGAAAAGGGGTTCACTAAATTAAACCCAAGAAATGAACTCAGAAGAGAAGCATGATTAGATAAAACATAAGTGAAATAATCCACACACAAATTACACAAAACCAGTAGAGTATAAAGTGTCGGAACTCCCTCCCAAGTATGTGTAGCTCCCTCGAAATGATCGTCCACCATTTAGCTCACCATCGAGAGGAGGAGAAGGCTTGGGTGGAAATCCTTCTTCATTGATGACCCCCCAATGATGATAGGGGACTCCAGAACTTCAAGTATGAGGAGAGAACTCCTTTGGGTCTCCAAAATACCAGAGCTTTGCCTCCTGGTCGATCTTGCAAATGAGGAGCCCAATGTTCTATTTTATAGGAAAATGGGAAGGTGGTTTTGAGAACATAGAATTATTAAAACCACTTGTCACAAGTGTTTCTACCTCTAGAAAACATTATCTCGATTTTGAGAAAATAAAAAAGTTGTACCCCACATCTTGGATGTCTCCACCAAAAGTTTGGCACAATTTGGACACCTATATCCCAAGACATGGACAGATCACAACACACCAATTTTGAATCCGTGCAGATTTGGTGTGCTAGACAGATCAGGTCGTCAAGGCCATAAGATGGACGAATGAGTCTTGGGTTTCTTCATATGAAATGTATACCAATGAATTTTGGACTAGACCAAAAAATTGCATCCCAATTGGATGCACGGTCTAGTATAAGTGTGCAGATTAACCCACTGATGTGCTTGGATCCTGCGCAGTTTGGCTCATTTTTCTTAGACATCATCATGGGCCCTCCAAATCAACTTCACCTTCAATGAAATTTTCAAGAAAAGTAACATTGGAATTTTTAATATCAATAAAAACAAAATAAATTATTCAAACATGGAATTTAATTTGTTATTATTTTTGTAATTTACAATACAAATTCAGTTTAATACAATGGTGTAAGGGTGAAAATGATACAGTGAATCGTGGTACGATCATTGTGTCAATGTAGAAATATAGAGGAATAATAATAATAAGATAAAATATCTAAAATATAACCATGTATATGAAAATTCCTAGGGTATACAAGAGCATGAAAATGCAAAATGAAAATTAAATGGGAAAAATACATGACCAACCAGAAATATGTCCCAACCTGAAAAAATAATAAATTAAAAGTGTTGAGAGCCTTGCTCCTGATCTCCAAGCTCTGACCACCGTACAAGGTTCAATACACTAGGTATACTTAAGCTTATCTATAGTCATCACCAACCTATTTTTCATCTGCATAAGACACGACATGAGTGGGAAAAGCCCATGTAGGGGTGAGTATATACATACCCAATCATATTCCTTGAAAGTTAAAGGAGAAGTAGTAAGAGACGCGATATGAATAGATAGAAAAAACAACCCAAATAAAGAGAGTAAACAAATCCAATGACATGGATAAAAATATATACATGCTCAAACCAAAGAAAAACAAATGAGAGAGAAGGATATATTCTTCTCACAAACCATCCCAGGAAAAGAATGCCAACGGTTCCAGAAGTCCATCAATGATGCCCAAAATCTCACGTGTCAGTCCAAATAAGTAACTATGTGGATCGCCCATGCCTCGCCACTCCTCACCACTGTGCCGCACAATTGAAAGGGAATAATCTCCAAGAAGAGTACCCACACCCTAATCCATCAGGGGGCACTTATTGTAAGGAGGACATACGCCCTATCCGATAGGGGGTTCCACTCATTGTAAGGAGGGCACATTCCCTATCCTATCGGGGGGGGGGGTACAAATCGATAGATAGAGGACCTGTACCCTAGTGCGTCCGGTGGGCACCACTTAGTAGATAGGGTACCCACACCCTAATGAAACGGGGGTGGGGATACCACTTAGTAGATAGAGGACCCACACCCTAAAACTATGGGGGGGGGGGGGTGGTACCACTCAGTAGATAGAGGACACACACCCTAATTCCATAGGGGAGTGCCACTCAATAGATAAAGGACCCATGCCCTAGTGTCATAGGGGGTACCGCTCAGTAAATAGATAGAGGACATGCACCCTAATGCCATAGGGGGGGGGGGTGGATACCACTCAATATAAGTATGACCCACACCCTGCCCAATAGGGGGTTACTACTCCTTAGGTAGATATAGGACTCACACCCTATCTCGTTAGGGGGGTACCACTCTAATGATCCTTCCTGATCACTGCCATTGTCAAGCACTACCTAAAGAAGCATCACAATTAAAACATATCACATAATATCTAAAAATATATTACAGAGGCCTCCATTGCGTTCTATATGTAAAAAAACTCTGGATAGACTACCTATAGGTCAAAATTCGAGCCCAAACGAAGGAGATATGTGAGGTTGATGTTTCCTCAGAAGGAAAGTAGGGGTACATGACATGTCAGGGGACCTACACGACATGTGGTCCCTCTACATCACCTGATTGTGTCCCTTACGATACATGAACCACTTCTTATGTAGGACTACATGGAATGTAGAGGGTCTACATGGCATATCTGATCCACTTAGGGTCCTACCCATGCTCATTGGTCGTGTATGTATAGGTCTGCCCATGTCCATGTACTTTGGTACATGGCGTGCACCTAGTAGTGTCTTCCAGCCTGGGGTCCTACCCGTGTGCTCCTCCATATATATTGTCTAACTAGAAAAGGATACACAACATGTGGACCAACCACACGTCATGTCATATTTAACTTTAGGTGAAAGCCTAACCACTACAACCAAGGCCCTATACACCGTGTATTCTTCAGACTACACAACATGTAGTCAATATTTTTTCAAAAACTTAGATCCAAACCAGCATTTCTAGATCCATCCATTCTACCTTTGAATCCATCATTTGAGCACTCAAAAATGGTGGAATCTTCCTTTGTCCATCCTTTTCGGCCATCTGGTGGACGAAAATTAGTTTTTTGTCACCCCGCTCGAAGCCCAACACACCGTGTGAATCTCTCACATTGTGACATATCCATTTATAATTTCAATCATAAAATTAATCACCCAAAACCCAAAACTAATCCCAAATTCATCCCTGATTAATTTTTCCATTTGTCGTACGTGAATCTACCATGAATTCGAGGGTCTAATCGGTCTCTATCCTGCCCGACAATGTCAAATCGAGGCCCCATAGGCCAATCGACAAAGAACATAAAGAAATAAAATTGAGAAAAGCAAAAGAACAAGAGAGAAATTATCATTGACCAACTAATCCAATTGGGATAATTTTAGGTGATAAATAATTGAATAATAAAATTAAATTTGTACACGAGCACATGCAAAGGCTACAATTAATGCAGATCAAAGGAAGAAGATGATATTTCTCAATCAATTTAATCAATCAAGGTATAATCCACAAATTGATAAAACTTACCTGAATTTAGATCATTAGTTGATGAAGAACATGATATCCAATTAAGAGTAATCATTTCATTCATTGTGTCTCGATCTTCCCCGATCCAGAGTTTTGTCGTCGTTTGAATTTGATTCTCCAATGGAGAAGAGGAAGAACGTATTTCAATTATCCTAGGGTTTATGCAGCTAACCCTGGAGAATTTTCATAATGATGTTTAAATATAGGAAATATAATTAGGTTAATAAATTAAATAAATAAATATAATTATTTATTTAACCCAATGCACCCACCCACGACCGATTTTATCTGAACGTCTGTGCTGACATATTTTAGGTCGCACTTAGGGTAAAAATCACATTATGGACTCAACCATGGTATCAGATTTTTTATCCAATATTCCATTTAAGAGTTATCCCATTTTCTTTAAGAATATGTATGTGCATAATATACAATATATTTAATAATTTTATAAAATTAATTTCGAGCACACCGTGCCTCAGAATCACACGCCATATCAGTTCCTAGCTTTGAAAATATATATAAAAATATTTCAAAGTCTTATAAGGAAAAAATGTATCCCTATAATTACTAATAATGGGAATATAGCCTAATAAATATCAATAAAAATTGATACAATCCATAATATTTTCATAACACCTCATTGAATGTCATCAATTTTATGAATTGTTATTTATCATTCACTTAAAAAAACTCGGTATAAAAAACAAGTGAAATAAAAAAAAATTAAATTTCATGTTGATTTTTAAACCATCCCATTAAAAAAATTATCGAGAAACCTAGAAAAAAACCCTAATAAAGGAACAGGAGTATAAAATCCATAATTCCTCTTGATTAAATCATTATAAAATTTTTAATCTTCTCATATTAGCTTTATAAATTAATTTCATAAAAAATTATTTTGATAATGTCTTTTTAAATAAAGGCATAATATTATCTCACAATCTAATTTGTTGTACATCTATCTCATCATTCTTTTAAAGATTATGTAACTACTAGAATTTTTAATTTTCACATAGGGGATATTCAAGATACCACCATTTGGTGGCTGTGATTGATAGTATTAGTGATCGTCAAATGGCGGTCACTCTATTTCCCCCTGATTTCCACCTCTAGCATTGAGCCCCCACCCACTCTCGTGCCATCAAGCCCCATCAACCGCTCCTCCCACTCCTGTGTTGTCAAGCCCTGTCGCCATCAAGCACCCTCTCTCACGTTGTCGAGCCACCTCTCCCCTATTATCAAGCCCACTAGTCATCAATCCCACTAGTCATCAAGCCCCCCTCCCACGCCATCAAGCCCACCCCCACATTTTGTCGAGATTCCCACACCCTCCCTACCATTTAGTCGGGATTCCCTGCTCCCTCTCCCTGCCATTTTCGAGATTCCTCATGCCTTCCCCACCACAAATTATCATTCTAGTCTTTCTCATGTTTTTATCCCCTCAAAACTTCTATTTAGGCCCCCGATTATATGCCACATACGCCCACCGATGTATTTTTTTTGGACAAATTTTCAAGGAATTTATGGTATAAACTTAATTCCATCTTTATTTTTTTGTTAATTTTGTGAAATTGATTAATTTTTTGAAGTTATGCTTGGGTCATTTGAGGTTTAGGGCGTTCAAAGTATTTATATTTATTATTGTGTCTCATATTGGGCTTGAAAATTAAATATAAGAGTTGTTTGGAATTCAACTTGAATGCTGAAATTGATATGTGTGTTGGTTTATAGTTTTGAATTTGATTGGTTTGAATGAGTTGAAATGAATTATTTTTTTATTTAATTTTCAAAAAATGAATGATTTTAAATGGTATAATTTTTAATCTCGCTATCATTATTAGAATTATGTATTACATTTATCCATGTAAAACTTATGTTGATTATAAATATTACTAAAATATTTAAATAAAAAAATTATTTTTACTATAGAATTATAGATGCACTATATTTAGTAGTTGAATATATATTAGGAATATATATATATATATAAGTTTTGATCATAATTAAATATATACAATTTTTCATAATGTTTTTTGACTGAAGTTAAAATGTTTTCTTAATTAATAAATATTTTGTTTCTTAACTCCATTGTTGATAAATTATTGTGTTGTATATATATATATGGATTTAAACATATATGTATATATAATATACTTTAAAAATAGATTAGAAAAAAATCATTTATCTAAACACACACACACACACATTAATAAAATATATGAATTTAAAAATACTTTTAATTTATTCACTAAATAATGATTATTATCATTAATTGATATTTTTATTGTTTATTGTTTTCTCAAAAAATTCTTACATAATATTTGTTATTATGGTAGAATAGTTCGAGTTCTTTTTTACCTTTCTTAATAATAATAAATAAATACAATATAGTTTATTTCATAATAATTCCTAGTAGTTTTTTTAAAATACAATAAATTGGTATAATTGTTATCATTTTTTATTTCTAATAATTATATTTTAATATACATTATTTTTTTATTTAATTGGGTTGTAAGTTTAATAATTATTATTTATATATTTTAATTCTTTGTATTTTATAGATACAAATATGGATTAGAGCTGGATTGATCTACTATATAGGTTTCCTACTGAATATAATGAGAGGATTAAGCACTTTATTAATTTCACTAGCAGATTTCAAAGCGATTTGATTAATTTTCCATGTATAAAATGTGAAAACAAGTATCATTGTTGTTCGGGGTAGAATGAAAAAAGAGGGTATAAAAAATTAAAATAATGAATATAAAGGGAAATCATAATGAGATATACACAACAAAAATATAAAATAAAGAGGAATCATGATAATTTTGATATGGGTGATTCATTGATAATTTTAAAGTTAATTAAAAGAGTGAGCATAGAAGATTTAATTAATATCAAAATTATGTAACTATGTGAATTGAAATGATATACAATACATAAATTAAAAGAGAGAGCTAACACATTTTGATAAAGGAGTTCGACAATAGCTTGGTGTGAGCCCCTATGTATCCTCCCCTTAGGTTGAGAGGTTTGTATATTCTTCCTTTGATTTTAATAAAAATCAATAAAAAAATTCTTCATTGTTTTTCATGGCTGTAGATGAAACTGGCCTCCCTTACTTCAATGGTAGTAAGCACCCATCTCCCTTGATTTTCATTGGGTGTAGCAAGAAACCCATTGTAGAAGGCAGGTGAGAAGAAGAGAAAGATTTTCTTAGCACAAATCTATTACAATGTCACTCCCTAATATCTCAATGTTAATAAATAAAATTTTAGAATAGAGATAGATTGGTAAATTAGAATAGAGCCTAAGATAATTGATAATGGAAATTGGCTATATAGGGGATTTTGATATTAGAGAGAATCAGTTAGAGATCCATCATTGAAGCATTTCAATTCCACCAGTTATTCCACCACACATATTTAAGCCTCAAAGGTCCTCTATTTATATCCTCTAATAGGACTAGGAATTTTATGAAATTCATCAAAGTCATTAATCATCATCAAAAACAATTTAAGAGTTGAAAAGTCTACCAAATAATGATTTTTTAACTTGCTGGATCGAAGTCACTAGTTAGATGCCCGATGTCACCAACAATCCAGTAGGATTTTCATAGGTTTACATTTATGTCCAGACTCCAATAGGTAGCTGGAAGGATCCTACTTCATAAGTTGTTTCTATCCACTTATACCAGATGGCTGACTCCCTGCATCGGGTAGCCGGTGTTGCATGTAGCCTTGAGAACATCACCACGACCCTCTAGCTTCCTCCATTGTGCCTTTTAATATTAATTCAATGGAAACAACAATTCTTTTAAGGCTTCAATTAACACTTAAAAGTCCTAAATAAAGATCCTATATTACATTTGGATTCCATCACTTGGTCTATTAAAAACATGGATTGGTATTAAATTGTTATAGATAAGAATAACTTAAATAAAACCATTAGATAAAAGATGAGTGTTTGTGACCATGAAAACATAACAAGAGAGATTGTTACAAAAATATCACCTTTTTTATGATAAAAAAACTTAATATAAAAAGATATATTAAGAGTAAATCAAGAGTGAATTATATATTCAAAGTAATTCAAGATATTAAATTTAAAGATATTTCAAACAAGATATTCAATATGATTAAGAATATAGAAATTATATCCCCCTTTAAAACTAGAAAAACTTCTTTCTATTATACATTATACATTTTCCCACTTTGAGATAGTAAGAATAAACCACAAAAAATTATCACCCTTTATAATTATCACAAAGAAGGAAAGGGAAAATACAAGTAAATTAAAAAAAATCAAAAAAAGTAAAATAACAGATAGTGGAGAATCTCAAGATTTAAAAAAACTTTAAAAATAGATTTAAAAAAGAAAACTATTTGGAAATGAATCTCAAAATTGAATTAAAAAAGAGTTTAAAATCAAAATATAAAAAAATAAAAAGAAAAATATTTGAAAACAATAAGTTTAAAATGTTGTACCTCTCTATCTCTCATGTTGTTTTCATGATCACAAATACTAAATTATCTATATAAAAATTTCATTTGAGTTAATGAACGTTGCATCTATAAAGTTACATGTGTTAAGATTAATGAACAAAATGATGAAATATTGTCAATCTTGAGGTTTATGATTATTATTGCATTGAAGAATTTGAGGAGTCGTTTAAGATCTTTTTGAAGTCCTAATACTTATTTTGAAACCATGGAAAGAAGTTTTAAGAATGAAATGAAGGAATGGATGAAAGATAGAGCACCTTGTTAGAGATCTCAAGTTTGTAGGAAGCACTGACTAGTTGGTGTGGAGTCACTAACCAATTGGTTGTGTTGGATAGAATACCTCATGAAAAATATGACCACTAGCTAGTCGGTGGAGGAGCATTAGTCAGTCGATGAAAATTCCAAAACCTCTCAGTTTTTCCATAAGGCCACCGACCAGTCACTGGCTAGTAGTGGCTCACCGATGAGTATTTTATGAAGATTTTTTTCTATAAGTGACCCATTAGATATCTGGTGAGGTGCATCAGGTACCTGATAGTGTTGATACAACTTATAATAGGGTGTATTTATTATGGAAAAATGTTATAATTTTAGTCTTCTTCAACTTCAATGACCCAGATAAATTCCAAAATGTTACTAGAGATATTGGAGCCTATAAATATGCCTCCTTGAAGGATTGGACCATCACTAATCAATTGATCAAAAATGGAACACCGCTGATGAAGCTATAATAGATTCCCTAATTTCTCAAAGATCTCTCAAGATCCAATTTCTATTTCTCATCATTATTTAAGGATCTCTTCTTCTATCACCTATCCATCTCTTATCCCAATTGTAAAATTCCTTTAGAGAGATTTATATAGTGTATTTAAAATGTATTTTCACCAAGAAAACCTATATTATTCTCATATTCTTCTACTATGGGTTCCCACTACTGAAAAATTGAGCAACATGTTCATTGGTTACTAACAAATATCAAGAGGAAAATCACAACCATAATTGTGAGGGACATGTTTCTTGATCACCACTAATATCAAGAGAGTAATAATATAAACCTATCAACCTAAGGGGAAGATACATAGGGTCTCACATAAAGATATTACTAAACTCCTTTATCAAACTGTGTTTACTCTCTCTTTTAATTTATGCATTGCACCATTCAAACTTGATACACATAATTGCATAAATTCTATATGTCATTTTTCTATATGCATAATCACTAAATTTATTTTGAAATTAACTATTAATATGCATTGAAATTATTGATTTATCATATAAAAATTATTTAGTTTTGAATCTACCTTTTCCATTTGATTTAATTTTTAAAAGGGAAATTCACCCCCTCTTTCCATCTTTATATGACCAACAATTTCTATCAGAGGAGAGCTTTGTGTTTATCTTAATTTTTTTTAATTTTTTTTAAAATATTAATTGATTTAAAAGTATTATATTTTTATGATGTAATTTAAATATGATTCTCATGCTCCTATTTTTGATGGCATGAATTATTCCTATTGAAAAAATTTCATGTCAACTTTTCTCTATAGCACAAGTTACCATGTTTGGAAAATGGTTATGAATAAATATAACCCCACTAAATAACCGTAAGATAAGTTTACACATGATGATATTAGATCCTTTGATATTAATGAAAAATCCATGAATGA
This sequence comes from Viscum album, assembly GCA_963277665.1. Classification (NCBI taxonomy): domain Eukaryota; kingdom Viridiplantae; phylum Streptophyta; class Magnoliopsida; order Santalales; family Viscaceae; genus Viscum; species Viscum album. Next base: position 1,400,527,510 of record OY728157.1, on the reverse strand, counting down.
TATACACTACAGGCTTGACTGAAATGAATTTAATCATGTTTATACATGTAAAAATACTCATGAAATATGGAAATTACTAGAAGTCACTCATAAAAGAACCAAAAAAGTTAATGATACTAGATTTAGACATGTATAAAAAATATTTTGAAAGATTTTATATGTATCCAAATGAATCCATTACTAGTATGTTTATAAGGTTTATTGACATGTGCAATGACTGAAAGTCTCATGGTGTTTATTTGTCTACAAAAACCCTCGTTAAAAAGATACTTTGGTTCTTACCAAAAAATTGGGTATCCAAAGTCATTAGTATAAAATAATCAAAGGACATAAAGAAAATTATGGTCAAGGAACTTATCATATCTCTAATGAAATAAAAAATTACTATGAAGTAATAATATAAGAAATAGGCTAATGAATCCAAAAATGTAAAGAAAATAATCACCTTCAAAGTTACCACTAATGATACATATGAAGGTTAAGTTCAAGATTTTTCTTAGATCTCCAAGAAAATGAAAAAATTCTTCAAGAAAAATAAATCTTCCAATCGAATATATAAGGAAAATCAAAAAGTTGAATCAGAAGTGACATGCTATGAATGTAAGAAAAATGATCACATCAAGACAAAGTGGATTGTCTACAAAAATAAGGTTAAAGAAAATAATCAAGGTAAGAAATCTCTTAAAGTTATAACCTGGTGTGTAAGTGATGGATCCATGGACTCAAATTACTTAACCTCTTTAAGTGACTCAATTTCTAAGTGCCTTATGGAACATGTTGATAAATACATCAAGGTTAGTACCCCTCTTTCCATTTCATCATCTTCCTCTTCTTCGTCTAATTATTACCCTTATTCTTTTTCCCATTTCTCCTCAAGTCAACCTAATTAAAAAGACCTTAAATATGGCCATGATCAACTCAGAAATTATTTTCATGAACTTTATTCATTAAACAAATAACTTGATAAAAATAAAAACAAGTTCTTAAATAAAAAGAATATATTTTAAAAGAAAAGGAAAAAATCTTTAAGGAAAAGGAATAATTATCCATGAGAATTAAGAATCAAATAGATGTTAATAATATAGAATATATAATCCAATACCTCAAGTTATATCTTTCCAAATTCACTCAAGGTGAAAATAATTTAAACAAAATTTTGTGCTTTCAAAGACATGGAAAATAAAAAGTTGGTGTTGGTTTCTCAAATCATGCAATATCCTTAAAAATCCTTCGAAAACCACTTTTATTAAATGATTTTTGTAAGATAGTTTTTTAAATTATTGTAAAATAATTGGAAATTTAATTTATAAATGTGATTTTAATAATTCATCATATGGGAGACCAAAATCAAATTATCTTTCATCCAATATTTCCAAAATAAAATCACATATTAAACAAATCTAGATACCTAAATATAACACCCCGACTTTACTAGGCTGGAGCCAGTGCATTACTTGTGATATTGGAATGGTTATAAGGAATGAAAATCCCAAAGGAACGACCAGTTTAGTAGTCTTGAAGAAACTAGATACACTGATGTAACTCACATTACATTGGAAAAGGTTACAAAATACAATAAATAATAAAAACTAAAAACTGCACCCACAGGAACTCAATAAAAGGTCTTCTCTTCATCACCTGTTGAAGATAGACAATGAAAGGGATGAGATCAAACACTTAGTAAGTGTTACAAAAGTGGAAGCATGAGTACAATAATAAGTGAATCATAATCAAGCTGACATATTCAATATGTCATGGTGAATAAATGAATAACTAATGCCATTAATAAACTAAAAATGAATCTACATCCATAGATTTTGTCATAGTGAAAAACTCATGGATAATAATAGTAACTAATAATGAATAAAGAGAATGATTATTAATTTTATGTCACTTATTTGGAATATGAAACCATAATACCATTGAAACGGTTTAGTTCTATGGGTAGAAACCCGACTGATTTTTTGGAAACAAACTCGAAGGGTCTGTCGCCAAACTGTTTTGTCTCATGAGATCTACCAATACATCGAGGGGATATAGTGGGACCCACCCACCACTGCATGTCCAAATATTTTTTTATACATTGATTCAATACAAGATAAATATACCTTTTCAATATCCTTATAGAGTAGAGTATACAGATTCATCAATATTTCCATAATTAAAATAACTTTTCAAGTAAACACCGTATGTAAGATGGTATGCGGTTTAGACAACAAACATATCCATGAAATGAGATTATGAATATTTAATATAAATATAATTTCAAATGAAAATTGATCTCAAATAGGCAGTAGGTACACCACATAAGGATTATTAGTTGCACAATACAAAGTTAGTCACAACGAAAAGATAGTTGAGACAAAGCCCCTTACCACAATCTAATCAGTCGAATCATATGACCAGAACTTAATGAACATCAAGTGAATCATTGAATAAAATGAATATAAATAGAATAATGTTATTATATATCAAATGTAAGTACACATATACCAAATATAAGGAATAATTAGCAAACAATGAAAATCTCACAGAAATAAAAGTGAGATGAGAAACCCCTTACCTTATGCTTGAAGGTGTTATTGACTTGTTATTAAAGACATTAATAAACAATTAGGATTATTAATTCATAAGTACATAACCTATTTTATATGTAATTGATATGTTATAACCTTTTTAAGTTCATTAATGGCATTTTTGTTGGATTTAAGAGATTCAATTTTATTGTTTTGGAAGCATTTTCTTACTTGGTTTCATGCTTTGTTTACTTGTATTATCGAATGGAAGTTGGATTGAAATATGGTTAAACATCCAGAATTGTTAATATAGATTATTAGTTAAATTAAAGATACATAAATTATATTATAGTGATTCTGGTTATATACCATGAGGATGACTCATTTGATGAGTTAAAAATAAACACTTGAATTTGGCTTGGCAGTTTTGTGCTCAATAAACTTGTTTTGTATTATTATTCCATATTATGAATGTGTAAAGATTCCAGAACATTAATCAAGATAAAACACATATATTATTACCTGGTTCAACCATATATTTGGTTTCATGACCAGACTTGAAATAATTAATGGAAATTTAAATTACATCGTCCATGATGTCGGTAATTTAACACATCACGGACAATGTTTTTATTCCTTAAATAAGTGGGAGAGGAGAAGAATAATGATAAGTAATTTTTGATAAACATGATAACATCAAGAATATACAATATTATGGAGCTTACATTCCTATTGGTTAAGAGGTAGTGAGGAAATAATAATAAAATAAAGGAATCTTAAAATGAAAAAAAACTTGATAAATTTCTCACGAAAATTCGGCAGCCTAACGACGTCTCTTAAAATTTCATAAAAATAGTTTGATGAGAGTAATGGAATATCTAATCATTAATACATAATATGGATAGTAAGGGGGAATATTTAATTAAATATTACAACACAAGCCAAAGGTAATGGAAGATAATAACATAGAATGAAAGAAAATAAAGAAAATAAAAGAGGTTGTTTACCTCTTGATCTCTTCTCCTTGAGATCCTTCTTAAGGCCTTTGGTTTTGGTCTTTTGGTGAGAACAGAAGCTCTAGGACGTGGGGAAGAGACTTGGGAGGATTATTGGGCAGAACTTTGAGGATATTCAAGACTTATAGGAGTGAAGAGAAGAGGGAGTGGTGAGGAGTTTTTATAGTGGAGGAGAGGGGTAAATTTTGAATATTTAATTTCATTATTTTATTATTTCTATCAAGACAACAAATAGTATTGTTTCATGTGACCCCTAATAGTAATAAGATCATGTTATTTCAAATAAAGTGGACTTACATCACTTATTATGTCATAAATAGTGTATTTAACTGATAAATTGAATATACGATATTTTACCGTATTTCACTATTCATAAAAAATTCTAGAATTTCAGAAAAATCCCAAAAATTCACTCCTACAATTTTTCGAGGTGTAGAATTAAAAAGTGAAATCCATTTTTCAAAAATAATTTTCTAAATATTATTAAATTAATTTTTAAATAAGGTCATAGTTAATTCAAAAAATAACAATCCTGAAGTGCAATTAGTTTTATGTGACATTGAAAAATTAATTAAGATCCTATTATCATATTGCCTTAAGAAAATAAAATAATAATATTATTTAATATTCAAGTGGCATATCACTATTCATATTACTATTCATAAGGGTATGTTACTATTCACTAAAAATCAAGTTTTTTCTATCAGACTCCAAATGACTTACTGAACACAACTCTAGATGACCATTTACCGAAATTCAAAACATAGAAGTGGAAAATTTATATTTAATGGATAGGTTTGGACTACCTCTTAAATAACATAGTGTTGTTTCAAAGGAACACAGTGATGAATAGAATGTATTTAATGAAATCATACCATAAAATGTTTGGGGTGCTACATTATTCCCTCCTTCGGAAATTTCGTCCTCGAAATTTTATGAATAAATCCCAATAAAAAGATGTGGGTGGTTCTTCTTCATGAAATCCTCTGGTTCCCATATTGCTTCATCTATATTTTGATTTCTCCAAAGAACCTTTACTATACGAGTTGTTCGATTTCTCAATACCTGCTCCCTTGTGTCAAGAATCCTGATAGGCTTTTCACAGTATGATAAATCAGGTTCCAGTTCTATTTCTTCATATGTGAGTACATGCGTTGGGTCAGACATGTACTTCTTTAACAACGATACGTGGGACACATCATGAAATCTGGAGAGATTTGGTGGTATCGCTAAATGGTAAGCTACAACTCCGATTCTTCCCAAAATTTCAAATGGTCCTATGTACCTGGGGCTTAGTTTCCCTTTCTTACCAAACCTTAAGACGCCCTTCTATAGAGATACTTTCAGAAATACATTATCTCCCACTTGAAATTCCAAGTCCTTTCTCCTGTTGTCAGTATAACTCTTCTACCTACTTTGGGCTGCTTTAATATGGGCTTGTATTTTCTTCACCTTTTCCGTGGTCTCTTCAATAAGTTCTGGGCCTATAAGTTTCCTCTCACCAACTTCATCCCAAGAAGTTGGAGTTCGACATCTCTTTCCATATAATGTTTCATATGGAGCCATTTGAATACTAGAGTGGAAACTATTATTGTATGAAGATTCCACCAAAGGCAAGTATTGATCCCACATACCTTGGAAGTCAAGAGAACATGACCTCATCATATCTTCTAGAGTTTGAATAGTCCTTTCATATTGTCCTTCGGTTTGGGGGTGATATGCAGTACTTATATGAAGCTCAGTATTCAAAGCCTTCTGGAGACTTTTCTATAATTTTGACATAAACCAGGGATCTCGATCAGAGACAATTGATAGAGGTGCACCATTAAGTCTCACAACTTCATTAATATAAAGTCTTTCTAGGTTCTCAAGTGGTAAATCCTCTCTTATTGGAAGGAAATGTGCTGTTTTAGTGAGGTGATCAACAATTACCCATATTGCATCATTCCTTATAGGTTTCCTCAGTAGTCCGGTGAAAAAATCCATCATAATTTTATCCCACTTCCACATAGGAATAGGTAGAGGTTGAAACACTCCTTTGGGATGTTGTCTCTCCACCTTCACTTGTTGACAAACTAGACACCTTGACACATAGTCAGCAATTTATCACTTCATATTATCCCACCAAAAATATTCCTTAAGATCTTTATACATCTTGGTGCTACCCAAGTGTATAGAGAAATTTGATCTATGAGCATAGTCTAATAGTTCTCTTTTTAGCCCAGGTACTGATGGAATGCATAACCTCTTCCCAAATTTCATAACTCCTTCTTCATACACAAAGTCAGCCAGTCTTCCATCCTTAACTGCATTAATTTCCTTGTGCAGATTCTCATCATCAGATTGAGAAATTTTTATCTTTTCTAGTAAAGATGGTTTAGAAATCATTTGAAAGAGGAGTGATGATTCCCCTTCCTTAAAAATTACCATATCCATCTTTAGTAGATCCATAAACATAGGATCTCTTTCAATCCTCATTTGAGTCAGAAGGCCATGATATTTCCTGCTTAATGCATCTTCCACCTTATTCGCCTTTCCTGGGTGGTAGTGTATTGAAAAATAATAATCTTTGAGTAACTTGAGCCATCTTATTTTCCTTATATTGAGTTCTTTTTGTGTGAAAATATATTTAAAACTCTTGTGGTCCGTATAAATCTCACATCTCTCTCTGTAGAGATAATGCCTCCATATTTTCAGAGCAAAGATTACGGATGCTAACTCAAGATCATGAGTTGGATAATTTTTCTCATGAGTCTTCAACTGCCTTGATACGTAAGCAATAACTTTATCATTTTTCATAAGGACACAACCCATTACATCCTTTAATGAATTGTTGTATATTACAAATCCATCACTTCCATATGGAAGAGTCAAAATTGGAGCATTGACCAATATTATTTTCAATTCATCGAAACATTCTGTACATTAATTTGTCCACACAAACTTAACTCCTTTACATGTGATCTTGGTTAGTGGGTTAGCCAGTCGGAAAAAATTCTGAATGAAATTTTGATAATAACCTGCTAAGCCAATAAAACTGCGTACCTCAGTTATGTCTATTGGTGTGGGCCATTCTTGGATTGCCTTTGTCTTTGTAGGATCAACTAGGATTCCATCCTTAGAGACAATATGTCCTAGAAAATAAACCGACTGAATCCAGAATTCACACTTGCTAAACTTCCCATATAATTGATTTCTTCTCAGAGTTTTCAGAATAGTTCACAAATGATCCTCATGGTCTTCATAGATTTTTGAGTATACCAGGATATCATCAATGAATACAACAAAAAAGTTATCAAGATATTCCTTGAAAACTCTATTCATTGAATCCATGAAAACAGATGGTGCATTCCTCAGTCCAAAAGGAATCACTGTAAACTCGTAATGCCCATACCTGGTTCGAAATGCTGTCTTCGGAATATCTTCCTTCCTCACACTCAGTTGATGATATCCAGATCAAAGGTCAATATTTGAAAAGTATTAATCTCTATTAAGTTGGTCAAATAAATAATCAATCCAGGGTAGATGATACTTATTCTTTATTGTAATAGCATTTATTTCTCTGTAATCAATGCATAACCTCATGGATCCATCTTTCTTATTTACAAACAAGACTGGGGATCCCCATGGAGAAACACTAGGTCGAATAAATCCTTTTTCACTCAACTCTTCTAGTTGTTTCTTCAGCTCCACTAACTCCACAGTGGCCATTCTATATGGGGTCTTTGATATAGGTCTTGAATCAGGAATTAAATCAATAGAGAACTCAACTTCCCGCTCTGGGGGATGTCCAGGTAAATCCTCTGGAAATATATCAATTTACTCTTTCACTATGTGCACATCTTCAATTTGAAGATTTCTTTTCTCTCCCATATATATTGGTTTATCTTCCTCTCCAATTATTACATTCAGTAGAGCTACTGGGGGTGGTTCTAGATAAGAATCAGGTGGCGAAGTTTTTTCCCTAAAGATAAGAGATTCTACACCATTTTCAAGAATTGTAACTTCATTTTTCTTGCAATAAATCCTCGCATCGATATTTGATAATCAATCTATACCGAGAATTATATTAAATTCAGTCATGTTTATGATGATAAGGCTAGCAACTAAAGCACGTTTTGGTGTTTGGAGGGGGACTAGTTGACATGCCTTTGTTGCAATGTTACATCCCATGAGAGTTTTGACTGACAAATCCTTTCTTAAATAAAATTGGACATATCTAATTTTCTTGGAAAACTGAGAGGATATAAATGAATGCGATGATCCAGAATCAAATAAAGTGTTGGCTAAGTTTGAGGAAACAATTAAAGTACCTGCCATCACGTCACTAGGAACTTCTACCTCCACGGTTGTAATTGCAAACACTCTCCCTTTCTCTCTTGGCTTTTTCTGAGGCATGTTTCCTTGGCGCTTAGGACACTCATTTTCATAGTGTCCCATATCTTTGCAATTGTAACATTGAACATCATTGAATTGTTTCTTCCCCTTGCATTCATCAGATCGATGACCCTTTTCTCCACAGTTATAGCAGACTACCTTGCCTTTCAAGCATTTCCCGGGATGATTCTTTCCACATTTCTCGCATAATGGGAAACTATTCATTACCTTGCTCTTCTTTGGTGCTTCTCCTTTTCCTTTTTTATCAGAATTCCGCTTCTTATCTTGGTTTCCTTTGAAAAAATTTGATCTAGAAAATTCCTTCTCTGTTTTGATGGCACTTGATACAATTTCATCATATGATGAAAATGATTGAGAAGATAATTCCCTTAGAAGAATTGGCTTAATACCTTCAAAGAAATGATCAATATTGTCCACTGAGTCACAAACGTAATCCACGACATACCTGGCTAGCCTTATAAAGGTAGCCTCATACTCTGCAACACTGTCTTCTTCCCTTTGTTTCAAGCCAAGGAATCTCCTCTTTATTTTATTTTTTTGCTCATGAGGGAAATATTTTTCATAGAATATTTCCTTAAAAGTCCTCCATTCCATATATTATATTTCTTCTTCCTCCATGGTATTTTGAATCAGGGACCACTATTGATTAGCGTCTCCCTTGAGACAATATACTGCAAGTACTACCTTTTCATTTTCATTGCTTCTTAACACCATGAATATCTTTTCAAGGGACTTGATCCATTACTCAGAAACCACTGGATTAGTAGTCCCACTGAAAGATGGGGTCTTCTTCCGCATGAAACGATCCAACACAAGCGTTGAATGGTTATTCGTTACAACTTGAGTAATTTGTCCCAATATAGTCATGATTTTATTTGCTCCAATGTTGACTGTGTTTACTTTCTCAGTAGGGAGATCCCTACCTTGCCCATGAGTATTGATTCCCCTTCTTCCATTAAATTCCATTTCAAAATAATGGGGTACACTATATTAGTTTATGAATCTCAAATATAAAACCACTTAACATAGATTGAAATTCTATGCATAGCTAATCTTATAAACATGGTTCCTCTAAGGAAAAATTTACATTAACTCATTCATAATGGCTTGTAAATAAAACATGAATTATCCTAAGCATATCCCCCGAGAGTGTAGTAACCAAGAGTGCAGCAAGGCCTGTTTTCGTGCACCAGTTCCCATTCGAGTCTAGCTCAAAGTGGTGTTTTCGGGTTTTACCCCTAGATACATCTGTGCCAGAGCCGCCTCTACCTGCTCGTATCCAGATAGGGATGTATTGCTTAAAATATCCACATAATCTATTCCTTACCAAAATACCAGGATGTTATTATATGTTAATCCTCAGATAATACCTTATGGATTTGTTCCCTACTATACATTTCCTACTCTAGTTTCCAAGTTTTCTACTAAACTTCTTTTGATACCAACTGTAACACCCCGACTCCACTAGGCTGGAGCCGGTGAATTAATTGTGATATTGGCATGGTTAGAAGGAATGAAAATACCGAAGGAACGATCATTTTAGTAGTATTGAAGAAACTAGATACACTGATGTAACTCACGTTACATTGGAAAAGGTTACAAAATACAATACATAATAAAAACTAAAAACTGCATCCACAGGAACTCAATAAAATGCCTTCTCTTCATCACCCATTGAAGATAGAAAATGAAAGGGGTGAGATCAAACTCTCAGTAAGGGTTAAAAAAGCAGAATCATGAGTATAATAATAAGTGAATAATAATCAAGCTGACATATTCAATATGACATAGTGAATAAATGAATAACTAATGCCATTAATAAACTGAAAATGAATCTACATCCATAGATTTTGTCATAGTGAAAACCTCATGGATAATAATAGTAACTGATAATGAATAAAGAGAATGATTATTAATTGGAAATCATGTATCTAGCACATGAAACCATAATACTATTGAAACAGTTTAGTTCTGTGGGTAGAAACCCGTCTGATTTTTTGGAAACAAACTCGAAGGGTCTGTCACCAAACTGTTTTGTCTCACGAGACCTACCGATGCATCGAGGGGATATAGCGGGCCCACCCACCACTGCATGTCCAAATAATTATTTATAAATTGATTAAATACAAGAGAAATATTCCTTTTCAATATCCGTATATAGTAGAGTATATAGATTCATCAATATTTCCATAATTAAAATAACTTTTCAAGTAAACACCGTATGTAAGATGGTATACGGTTTAGACAAAAAAAATATACATGACATGATATTATGGATATTTAATATAAATATAATTTCAAATGAAAGTTGATCTCAAATAGGCAGTAGGTACACCACATAAGGATTATTAGGTGCACAATACAAAGTTAGTCACAATGAAAAGATAGTTGAGACAAAGTCCCTTACCACAATCTAATCAGTCGAATCATATGACCAGAACTTAATGAACATCAAGTGAATCATTTAATAACATGAATATAAAGAGAATAATGTTATTATATATCAAATGGAAGTACACATATACCAAATATAAGTAATAATTGGTGAACAATGGAAATCTCACAGAAATGAAAGTGAGATGGGAAACCCCTTACCTTATGCTTGAAGGTGTTCTTGAATTGTTATTAAAGACCTGAATAAACAATTAGGATTATTAATTCATAAGTCCAGAACCTATTTTATATGTAATTTATATGGTATAACCTTTTTAAGTTCATTAATGGCCTTTTTTTTGGATTTAAGAGATTCAATTTTATTGTTTTGGAAGCATTTTCTTACTTGGTTTCATGCTTTGTTTACTTGTATTATTGAATAGAAGTTGGATTGAAATATGGATAAACATACAGAATTGTTAATATATATTATTAGTGAAATTAAAGAGACATAAATGATCTTATAGTGATTCTGGTTATATACCATGAGGATGACTCATTTGATGAGTTAAAAATAAACACTTGAATTTGGCTTGGCAGTTCTGTGCTCAATAAACTTGTTTTGTATTATTATTCCATATTATGAATGTCTAAATATTCAAGAACATTAATAAATATAAAACACATATATTATGACCTAGTTCAACCATATATTTGGTTTAATGACCAGACTTGAAAGAATTAATGGAAATTGAAATTACATCATCCATGATGTCGGTAATTTGACACATCACGGACAATGTTTTTATTCCTTAAATAAGTGGGAGAGGAGAAGAATAATGATCAGGAATTTTTCATAAACATGATAACATCCAGAATATACAATAATATGTAGCTTCCACGACTCTTGGTTAATAGTTAGTTAGGAAAGAAGAATAAAATAAAGGAATCTTAAAATGAAAGAAAACTTGATAAATTTCTCATGAAAATTCGGCAGCCTAACGACGTCTCTTAAAAATTCATAAAAATATTTTGATGATAGGAATGAAATATCTCATCATTAATACATAATATGGACAATAAGGGGGAATATTTAATGAAATATCCCAACACAAGCCAAAGGGAATGGAAGAGAATAACATAGAATGAAAGAAAAGAAAGAAAATAAAAGAGGTTGTTTACCTCTTGATCTCTTCTCCTTGAGATCCTTCTTAAGGGCTTTGGTTTTGGTCTTTTTGTAACACCCCGAGCTTCCACGATACGCTTCTCATTAAATAATGCAATAGCTTGCATTGTACGCAACTTCGAGTTCTAACACACCATAACTAATCAAAGTAGCCGTTATGAATAGTAATACCCACTTTTTAAAATTATAGAAATTTTATATTTCAAAATGGACTTCATTTTTGTATTCTTAGTATCGAAATTATCCAAAGTTGAATTTTTTGTAATTTTCTGAGAACTTCCAATTTTTATGAATAGTGAAAAATACTTAAAAACAACTTTTTTAATCAAAGTATTTTATAGTGATAAATTATACTATTTAGTGGTTTTAAAGTATAATTATAATATATTTTTACTATTTTATCCAATGGTGGTCATTATAATTAATTTCACTTTGAAATTGGACATAAACAATTGTCAATCTTTTGATATATATTGTTTCTTAAAAACACGCTATTTGTTGTGACAGTGGGAATTAATTATAAAATTAATTAATGCAACTTATATGTTTGGAATTTTGTAAAATATACATCATTTTTGAATTTGGAATATCAATTATAGCTTAGGGTGAAATTTTGGCATTGTTCTGAAAAACTTCAATTTTTGATGAATAGTGAAACCACTAAGTGGTAGTTAAATAACTGATTTTTCGTTTAAATGAAATATTACCACTTCTGTGATTTGATTTTCAAAAATCCGACATACATGGTTTTAATTAGGAAGTAAAATGTTGTTCAATGGGATTAAAATAATGTTTTGGTGAATAGTAACTTTTAAGTTCAATTAATCGTGATTAAAGGTAATTAGTGAAATTTAAGGTAAAAATGATATTATAAAAATATGAAAATACCTTTACACTTGTCCTACCCCTATTGGATGTGTCATGGACGACTAAGAAAATCCATGGGTCAACTTGGGGACCCCATGGAGCCACTTTGGTAGGAAAATGACATAAATTACTTTTATTTAAAGTTAAAATAAAAATGTCACAAACAAGAGTTATTTTACCAAAACAATTTTTAAATGGGGTTATACAAGTCATATTTTTGACTATAAATATTCATTAGAAATATAAAAAGATTTCCTACATCATGATGTTTTTTTATAATTTTTATACATTAAATAGATTTAATTATTTATGACACCATGATGATGCATCGATTACCTCATTAATTAACGATTTTAATAAAATGGAAGGATAATGTAAAATATAAGCATTACACTTGTACAAAGACTATTGGATGAGAATATTTCGAACCCTTATCACCTTATCCTCGAATTATATAAGTGTGGGACCTTTAGAATCCGAAAAGCATTGTATAATAAAGTAACATTTCCATCTTTCCAAGAGTGCCCCTCCTCTCCTCTTATAAAAGGCCCCCACCACTACCACCTTATTCACACCTTCAAGCCATTTGGCTCGGCCAAACTCTGCCCAAATACTCTCCCAACTTCCCTCTATTACTCATAGAAGCTTCCCTTTGGGAATAATTCTTCCCAAGGAAGCCTTTGGCTCAAATCAAAAAAGAGTTACCCGATTTTAAGGTAATGTCTTCTCTAATGTGTTTTGTTTATTTTGCTTCTCCAACCCCTTAAACTCTTTTTATTTCTTTCTTTTGTAACAACACCAGTATCTAAAATATACTAGGATGTTTTTATGATAAGGATTTTGTTTACACTTACACACACCTTCATCTAATGGTTAAAGAACATACTGTTTCTGTGGGTGGCGAAATACTGCCTCACGAAACGATGATTGTTCAATATTCTTTTAACACCTCTAATGGTGGCCATTTTGATGACAATATTTTCATATATGATATATATATTATGTTTATGTTTTTTTATGCTTATGTATTTCTCATTTATGGAAAACTTTATGATTTCCATTATGGGTAAATGCGATAATTTCATTTTAGGAAGTGCGGACTACCGCCCCCTCAAAGTGATTTGAATCGTAAATTCCATATGTGGGATGTATAAAGGATGAAGTAAATGGTATTATACATTACATTATACTGGAATTATATTATACCTTTATATAATTATAACTTCATTCCATTAAATATGAAATAGAAATGAAAGTAGCGTTCATGCGTACGTACGGCTTACCGTCTCCATGAACGGTGCATTTCATTTCTTACCTCTTAATGTTATGGAATATTATAAATGCATGTATATACTGGATATATATGAGATATATGATATCTAAATCATGAATATAATTCAGGATATAATGGATATTTCACCACATGACCAACTTTTAATTATAAGAAGTTTATTTTTGACTCAAGTACCTAAGATCGACAAAACGACCGTTATAAACTTAAATAATTACATAATGTTCATGACATGGTAATAGGTGATATAAAAGGAATAATGAACTTGAAAAAGGTTATTAAGAAGGTATATATTAACTCTAGTTTATTATTCAGAAGATCAAAGAACGATCGAGTGAATTCGGACGTGAGGTAAGGGAATTTCTTAACCCAATTTCCATTCTTTGGGTTAATCTCCTACTTTCAAATTATGTCATGATATTATTATGTCATATCTTGTATTTGTACTTTATTTATGTGTACTTATAGTGAATACACATAATAGACCTATTTTATTTTAAAAATTATCTTTGTAAGGACTTCGTCTCAATCTCCTTTCATTGAGGCATATTTGGTTTTATACACAACTTTCTTTTATACGGTGTATAAACCCCTTTAACTTTTACGTTTATTCAAAAGGAATCATTTTTATACGAAGAGTTTTACTAAATGACAAAAAGGAATGTTTTTCTTGCCGTACGTATGCGGCAACAACGAATTCTCCGCCGCCGTAACCATTATTTGAGTTTCGGATTCCTCTACAAGCCATAATTTTTTTAAATGAAAAATAAATACAAAGTTTTAATTTTCTTTAATTTTGGTATTGAAAATGGTTTTGAAAGTGTTTTTATTACATCAATGTGTTGTATTGATATCTTGTGATTGAAATTTGGAAATGTTATGTTTCCTTTATGCATGTTTTATGTGATGGTTTATGATATTTTTAAGCCTATTCATATGAGGAATGCATTGGACTTAATAAGTGACGGGTGGAGCCTGCTACAGCTCCTCGATGCATCGGTAGGTCTCATGAGACAAACTAGTGTCTTGGCACGAGGCCTTGACAAAATCTTATTTGTGGTCTTGGCACGAGGCCTTGGCTACGTGGTTATGATAGTCTGACATTATGCATTCCATCATTATGAAAGTGGTTATTGATCTTGCATGGGATTATTCGACTAGTATAATATCCATGTGAGTAAGTAAATGACATTATTTAATTTTATTTTTTGCCATATTATGCTGAGGTTCAAGTTTTAAAAGGATTTTGTTTTAGTTATACATTTCCTTAAATGTTAATGTTTATTTATGAAAGATTCCGCAATATTTTTATCCTTACTGAGCATCTGAGCTCACCCCTTTCAATGTTTTAATATTTTACTAGGATGTGAAGAAGTATTTTATGAATTACCTGCAGGGATAGTCAGAAGAGGATATGAGTGTGGACTATGGAGAATTTTTTATTGTAGTTTTTCACTTTATGATGTAATGTAACATTTATGAATGTATCTAGTGTTTCCAAGGCTACTAAACTAATCGGTCTTTTGAGACTTGATCTTTTGTGATCATGCCAATGTTACGCAATAATGCACCGACTCTTGGTAACTGGGGTCGGGGCGTTATAGTTGGTATCAGAGGCAGTTTAGTACTAACCTTGGAAGCTAGATTTAGATAAAATATGATTAGAGCACATAGCCCAAAGATAGACATTGAGGATTAGTATATAAGAACTTCCTAGAATTTTGGTATTATAGAGATTTTGTGAGTTTTCCGAGCAATAAATCCCTGTCTGGATATGAGCAGGTAGTGGTGGCTCTGGCACAGATGTACCTAGGGGTAAAACCCGAAAACACCGCTTTGAGATAGACTCGAACGGGAACTGGTGAACGACAACGGGCCTTGCTGCACTCTTGGTTATGACACTCCCGGGGGATATGCTTATGATAATTCTCATTTTCTTTACAAACCACTATGAAGGGTTATGAGTATATACTTCCTCAAAGAATTTTTTTTATGATTATGGATTATATCCATAAATAGTTAAATTAGTGTTAAGTGTTTTACAAGTATAGAATTATGTATTTTGATTCATAAACTAATCTAGTTTATGCCATTGTTTAGAAATGGAACCTAGTGGAAGGAATGGAAACCGTATCAATGCACGCACTCCGTGTAGGGATTTCCCTCCTGCTCAAGATAATTATTGTGGAGCTGGAGATACAACTGGTGCTGATCAACTTATTACCATACTGGGACAACTCACTCAGGTTATGAATAATAACCTTACTCATATGGAGCATCCTGATTCGCAACGTGGAATATCAATGTTAGACCGCTTCATGAGGCAACAACCGCCAACATTTAATGGGGGTACAAATCCATTAGTAGCTGAGCAATGGATAAACTCCTTAGAGAAAATATTCCACGCCTTGGGGAGTAGCGAAATGGAGAAGGTTATCATGGCAGTTTACCGCCTCACTGGAGATTCCAATCAATGGTGGTCATTGATTCCAAATACAAAGGAAGATGAAGATGTATCAAGTATGGAATGGAGAGAGTTCAAAGATCTTTTCTTAGAAAAATACTTTCCACATGACCATCGAGCAGATATGGAAAGGCAATTTTTGAGTCTGAGACAAAAGGAGGATGAGAATGTCTCAAAGTATGAGGCTAACTTTACAAGGTTAGCGAGGCATGCATCAGATTATATATTTAACCCAAGAAGTAATATTGATCGTTTCTTTGATGGGTTAAAACCATTTCTCCGTCGAGCTTTAGTATCACAATATTTCTCAACATACGAGGATATAGTCTCGTGTGCTATCAAGACAGAAAAGGAATTCTCTAAGTCTTATGACAACAAAGTAAAGCAAGAGAAGAAGAGAACGACGGAACAAGAGATAGATAAAGGGAAAAAGAGAAAGAAGGATTTTCCATTATGTGATAATTGTGGGAAGAATCACCCTGGTACTTACCTAAAAGGAATGAGAGTTTGTTACAAATGTGGAGAAAAAGGTCACCAGGTTCGTGATTGTAAGGGAAAGAAAGAGGCTATCAATGTTGAATGCTACAATTGTAGGGAAATGGGTCATTATGAAAATGAATGTCCTAAGCGTCAGGGAAACTTACCTCAGAAAAGGCCAAGGGATCAAGGATAATCTTATACTGTTACTACAGTTGAAGCAGAATAATTAATGTATTGGTGCTTTTGGACTCATGGATTATATTCTGGTTATTAGAATAATGTGATATATATATATAAGGATTGTACTGTAGTACTTGTTGATTTCATTAAGGTTTTAATATGATGAAGTTAATCATATTTTTGTATGTGACAATAAGAGAAACTTTACCTTGTTTGAGGAATCTGATGATACAATTGATTTTGGAAATTAGAGACCTTTTAGAGAAAGTCTGGACAGAGGTATTTTGGATAACTATAAATGTTGGAATGGATTAAGTTGAACTTTGGATAGTATTGTTTAAGGTTAAAACATTTATGAAGATTATTTTTGGAATATTATTATACTATAGTTTTAGGAAAAGGACAACCTGCAGGGTGGGGCATAACCCGTCGCGTCGGACAAAGCTGCAGGAATCGAACCCACAACCATAGTGCGATAGGCCTTTATTACCTACCACTAGCCTACAGGAAGTCCCTGGTTATTACAAAATAGTTTTACTAATATAAATGGTATGTGTTAATATTTGGAACCTTATACAATTAGGATAAATAGAATATTTTTGAGTTCTATTACCTTTTAGAGTGAAAGATGGGTTTGTGGTAAAAATTTATTAAAGAATGAAAGTCTACATGACAAGTATGTATATTCCCTTACATTCTTAGTAAATCTCCTAAATAAATTCCTTAACTTTATAAAAGGTAACTTAAAACAAAAACGTTGCCGGTTAACTTTTCCAACTGGGGATTCAATGACTGTTTAACCAATCACAAGTTTGTGATTTTCTTATGGTTAACTTTCTCCTAATCCTGATTTCTACAACTCTCCATCAGACCTTGATGGTTTGTTTCTCCTCTATATCCATATTTTCATATAATACTAGTATGGGCTATCTCGAGTGACCTTTGTACTTCTCTTTCTTTCTTTTAATGTTATATTTTTATTAACCTTATTTCCGATGTGGGTTTTCCACAAAGGTATTTTCTATTTTCAACCTTTTATTTTCAAAGAAAAATTTCAAATTGCGAGGACACAATTTATTGAAGGAGGGGAGAATGTAACACCCCGAGCTTCCACGATACGCTTTTCATTCAATAATGCAATAACTTCCATTGTACGCAACTTCGAGTTCTAACACAACACAACTAATCAAAGTAGCCGTTATGAATAGTAATACCCACTTTTTAAAATTATAGAAATTTTATATTTCAAAATGGACTTAATTTTTGTATTCGTAGTATCGAAATTATCTAAAGTTGATTTTTTTGTAATTTTCTGAGAACTTCCAATTTTTATGAATAGTGAAAAATACTTAAAAACAAATTTTTTAATCAAAGTATTTTATAGTGATAAATTATACTATTGAGTGGTTTTAAAGTATAATTATAATATATTTTTACTATTTTATCCAATGGCAGTCATTAGAATTAATTTCACTTTGAAATTGGACATAAACAATTGTCAATCTTTTGATATATATTATTTCTTAAAAACACGCTATTTGTTGTGACAGCGGGAATTAATTATAAAATTAATTAATGCAACTTATATGTTTGGAATTTTGTAAAATAGACATCATTTTTGAATTTGGAATATCAATTATAGATTAGGGTGA
Organism: Viscum album; assembly: GCA_963277665.1. Taxonomy (NCBI): domain Eukaryota; kingdom Viridiplantae; phylum Streptophyta; class Magnoliopsida; order Santalales; family Viscaceae; genus Viscum; species Viscum album. Next base: position 1,400,509,087 of record OY728157.1, on the reverse strand, counting down.
AATTTTGGCATTGTTCTGAAAAACTTCAATTTTTGATGAATAGTGAAACCACTAAGTGGTAGTTAAATAACTGATTTTTCGTTTAAATGAAATATTACCACTTCTGTGATTTGATTTTCAAAAATCCGACATACATGGTTGTCATTAGGAAGTAAAATGTGGTTCAATGGGATTAAAATAATTTTTTGGTGAATAGTAACTTTTAAGTTTAATTAATCGCGATTAAAGGTAATTAGTGAAATTTAAGGTAAAAATGATATTATAAAAATATGAAAATACCTTTACACTTGTCCTACCCCTATTGGATGTGTCATGGCCGACCAAGACAATCCATGGGTCAACTTGGGGACCCCATGGAGCCACTTTGGTAGGAAAATGACATAAATTACTTTTATTTAAAGTTAAAATAAAAATGTCACAAACAAGAGTAATTTTACTAAAACAATTTTTAAATGGGGTTATACAAGTCATATTTTTGACAATAAATATTCATTATAAATATAAAAATATTTCCTACATCATGATGTTTTTTTTTATAATTTTTAGACATTAAATAAATTTAATTATTTATGACACCATGATGATGCAACGATTACCTCATTAATTAACGATTTTAATAAAATGAAAGGATAATGTAAAATCTAAGAATTACACTTGTCCAAAGACTATTGGATGAGAATATTTAGAACCCTTATCACCTTATCCTAGAATTATATAAGTGTGGGACCTTTAGAATCCAAAAAGCATTGTATAATAAAGTAACATTTCAATCTTTCCAAGAGTGCCCCTCCTCTCCTCTTATAAAAGGCCCCCACCACTACCACCTTATTCACACCTTCAAGCCATTTGGCTCGGCCAAACTCTGCCCAAATACTCTCCCAACTTCCCTCTCTTACTCCTAGAAGCCTCCCTTTGAGCAGAATTCTTCCCAAGGAAGCCTTTGGCTCAAATCAAAAAAGAGTTACCCGATTTTAAGGTAATGTCTTCTCTAACGTGTTTTGTTTATTTTGCTTCTCCAACCCCTTAAACTCTTTTTATTACTTTCTTTTGTAACAAAAACAGTATCTAAAATATAATAGGATGTTTTTATGATAAGGATTTTTTTTACACTTACACACACCTTCATCTAATGGTTAAAGAACATACTATTTCTGTGGGTGGCGAAATACTGCCTCACGAAACGATGATTGTTCAATATTCTTTTAACACCTCTAATGGTGGCCATTTTGATGACACTATTTTCATATATGATATATATATTATGTTTATGTTTTCATTATGCTTCTTTATTTCTCATTTATGGCAAACTTTATGATTTCCATTATGGGTAAACGCGATAATTTTATTTTAGGAAGTGCGGACTACCGCCCCCTCAAAGTGATTTGAATCGTAAATGCCATATGTGGGATGTATAAAGGATGGAGTAAATGGTATTATACATTAAATTATACTGTAATTATATTATACCTTTATATAATTATAACTTCATTCCATTAAATATGAAATAGAAATGAAAGTAGCGTTCATGCGTACGTACGGCTTACCGTCTCTATGAACGGTGCATTTCATTTCTTACATCTTAACATTATGGAATATTATAAATGCATGTATATACTGGATATATATGAGATATATGATATCTAAATCATGAATATAATTCTGGATATAATGGATATTTCACCACATGACCAACTTTTAATTATAAGAAGTTTATTTTTAACTCAAGTACCTAAGATCGACAAAACGACCGTTATAAACTTAAATAATTACATAATGTTCATGACATGGTAATAGGTGATATAAAAGGAATAATGAAATTGAAAAAGGTTATTAAGAAGGTAGAGATTAACTCTAGTTTATTATTCATGAGATCAAAGAACGGTCGAGTGAATTCGGACGCGAGGTAAGGGAATTTCTTAACCCAATTTCCATTCTTTGGGTTAATCTCCTACTTTCAAATTATGTCATGATATTATTATGTCATATCTTGTATTTGTAATTTCTTTATGTGTACTTATAGTGAATACACATAATAGACCTATTTTATTTTAAAAATTATCTTTTTAAGGACTTCGTCTCAATCTCCTTTCATTGAGGCATATTTGGTTTTATACACAACTTTCTTTTATACGGTGTATAAACCCCTTTGACTTTTACGTTTATTCAAAAGGAATCTTTTTTATACGAAGAGTTTTACTAAATGACAAAAAAGGAATGTTTTTCTTTCCATACATATGCGGTGACAACGAATTCTCCGCCGCCGTAACCATTATTTGAGTTTCGACTTCCTCTACAAGCCATAATTTTTTTAAATGAAAAATAAATACAAAGTTTTAATTTTCTTTAATTTTGGTTTTGAAAATGGTTTTGAAAGTGTTTTTATTACATCAATGTGTTGTATTGATATCTTGTGATTGAAATGTGGAAATGTTATGTTTACTTTATGCATGTTTTATGTGATGGTTTATGATATGTTTAAACCTATTCATATGAGGAATGCATTGGACTTAATAAGTGACGGGTGGAGCCCGCTACAGCTCCTCGATGCATCGGTAGGTCTCATGAGACAAACTAGTGTCTTGACACGAGGCCTTGACAAAATCTTATTTGTGGTCTTGGCACGAGGCCTTGGCTACATGGTTATGATAGTCTGGCATTATGCATTCCATCATTATGAAAGTGGTTATTGATCTTGCATGGGATTATTCGACTAGTAGAATATCCATATGAGTAAGTAAATGACATTATTTAATTTTTTTTTTGCCATATTATGCTGATTTTCAAGTTTAAAAAGGATTTTGTTTTAGTTATACATTTTCTTAAACGTTAATGTTTATTTATGAAAGCTTCCGCAATATTGTTATCCTTACTGAGCATCTGAGCTCACCCCTTTCAATGTTTTAATATTTTCCAGGATGTGAAGAAGTATTTTATGAATGACCTGCAGGGATAGTCAGAAGAGGATATGAGTGTGGACTATGGAGACTTTGTTATTGTAGTTTTTCACTTTATGATGTAATGTAACATTTATGAATGTATCTAGTGTTTCCAAGGCTACTAAACTAATCAGTCTTTCGAGACTTGATCTTTTGTGATCATGCCAATGTTACGCAATAATGCACCGACTCTCGGTAACTGGGGTTGGGGCATTACACTTTTGGTGAGACTAGAATCTCTAGGACGTGGAGAAGAGAATTGGGAGGATTATTGGGCAGAACTTTGAGGAGCTTCAGGGCTTAGAGGAGTGAAGAGAATAGGGAGTGGTGATGGGTTTTTATAGTGGAGGAGAGGGGTAAATTTTGAATATTTAATTTCATTATTTTATTATTTCCATCAAGACAACCAATAGTGTTGTTTCATGTGACCAATAATAGTAATAAGATCATGTAAGTTTGAATCAAGTGTCCTTACATCACTTATGATGTCATAAATAGTGTATTTAACTGATGAATTGAATATACGGTATTTTACCGTATTTCCCTATTCATCAAAAATTCTAGAATTTTAAAAAAATCCCAAAAATTCACTCATACCATTTTTCGATGTGTAGAATTAAAAAGTGAAATCCATTTTTCAAAAATAATTTTCTAAATATTATTAATTTAATTTTTAAATATGGTCATAGTTAATTAAAAAAATAACAATCCTGAAGTACAATTAGTTTTATGTGGCATTGAAAAATTAATTAAGATCCCATTATCATATTGCCTTAAGAAAATAAAATAATAATATTATTTACTATTCAAGGGGCATATCACAATTCATATTACTATTCATATTACTATTCATAAGGGTATGTTACTATTCACTAAAAATCAAGTTTATTCTATCAGAATCCAAATGACTTACTGAACATAACTCTAGATGACCATTTCCCGAAATTCAAAACTTAGAAGTGGAAAATTTATATTTAATGGCTAGGTTTTGACTACCTCCTAAATAACATAGTGTTGTTTCAAAGGGACACAGTGATGAATAGAATTTATTTAATGGAAACATACCATAAAATGTTTGGGGTGCTACACTAAATCATTATTAACTAACATCAGTGGACCCAAGATTGTTTGGGTTCTAAAACATTTAGTCATTTGATTTTGTAGGAGAAGTGTATTGAAATAAAATCACAATAATTACTATGGTATCTATATAGTGTTTGGTCAAGATAAATGTGTGACAACCATTCCAAATTCATTCAAATCAATAAACTAGAAGGATTTCATATCACCTTTGGTGATAACTCAAAGGGTAAGATAATTGGTGAAGGTAACATCAGTTTTTATAACTCAACTCTTATTAAAAAAAATTTATTTGTCAAATTATTGAAACATAATTTTCTAATCATTAGTTAATTGGGTGATAACGATTTTAAAATATATTTCAAAAAATATTTATGTAATGTTTTTGAATTAAAAGTAAATCCATTATTTATCACTTCTCATTTTCAAAATTATTTTATAATAAATTTTAAATCTCTTTATTTCCAAAACATCAAATTATTGAGTGCACAAGTTAGAGAGTCTTTTCTTTGGCATATATGAATTCTTCATCGTAACACACACTCACTTTTCAAACTCAACCTTTATTGACTAGTACATGATTTACCTAAACTGTATTTAAAAAATGACATGGTTTGTAAAGCACGCCTATATGGTAAGAAACATAAATATTCTTTTAAATATAATAGAGGTATTTATTCTTCTAAACTCTCAAATTAGTTCATCTTGATTTATTCATACCTTATCAAATTAAAATTCTTGAAGGTAAATCATATACCTCTGTTATTTTTTATGACTTTAAAAGTTTCACTTGGACTTAATCCTTATCTCATAAAAGTTAATCTTGAAAAGATTCAATCAATTTTTATAAAAAAATTGAAAATGAAAATGGTTTCCAAATTATTTCTATTCAAAGTGATCATGGTTTAGAATTAAATAATAATTAATTTAATGATTTATGATCTTCTCAAGGATATAATCATTCTTTTTTTACTATTTAAACCCCAAAACAAAATGATATGTAAAGAGGTGAAATCAAATTATCCAATAAATCACTTAAAATATTTTAAATAAATTTTATTTACCCCAATGTTTTTGGGTTGAGTATGTTAATACTTATTGTTTTATTATTAATCATGTTCTCATAAGACCTTTTCTCAAAAAGGCCCCTCATAAACTTTGGAAGAATAAAAAATCTAAAGTGGGTTTTTTTAAAGTTTTTTGTTGTAAATGTTTTATTCTTAAAACCAAAGATAATCTTGGAAAATTTGATTCAAAATCCAATGAAGGTATCTTTCTTGGGATCTCTAACTCAATCAAGGAATACCAAGTCTTTAACAAAAGGACTAAAATGCTAGAAGAATTAATTAATGTTATTTTTAATGATTTTTTTTCAAAATATATTTCTCAAAAAGATTTTGAAAATGATGTTTTGAATTCAAATGAACTTTTAAAATATAAATAATCTAATGTTGAAAAAGAATCACCTTCAAATTCTTTACTTAAATCTTTTAAAAAAATATGAATGCCATCCCCTTGAAAATTTCATAAGATATTTTCAAGTGAGAACTCATACTATAATATCGATTTTAAATGAGGTTGAGCATCTTACCTTCATCTATCACTTAAAACATCAAAATATCATCAATTAACTTAATGATGAAAATTAGGTTCTTATAATTTATAAGTAACTAAATCAATTCTCTGAGAATGATGTATGGAATCTCATGGATAATCCCAATGATCATCCCTTCATAGGCTCTAAATATGTTTTTAGGAACAAGTTAAATGAAATTGGTAATATCAATAGAAATAAAGCTTGTCTAGTAGTAAAAGATTATAACCAATAATAAGGAATATACTATGGTGAAACATTTTCACTTTCCACTCGGTTTGAATCCATTGGAAGCTTGTTGGCATTCGCCTCTCACCTTAATTTCAAACTCTTTTAAATAGATGTTAAAATCACATTTTTAAATGGTTTTAATAATAAAAATGTTTTTTAGAACACACACCTAGTTTTAAATATTTTATTTTTCTAAATCAAATTTTCAAATTAACTAATCATATTTATAGTTTAAAACAATCCCCTCGAGCTTGGTATGGATGTTTATTTAATTTTTTTTGTCAAATGGGTTGGAAATGGGAAAAGTAGATTCAAATAGTTTTATAAAAAACATGTCAAATTATTTGTTTCTTATCCAAATTTTTGTTTATAATGTGGTTTTCATCTCAAACAATGAATCAATTTGCTTTGAATTTATTCATTTAATGAAAAAGAAATTTGAAATGAGATTAATGGGTTAACTCAATTTTTTTCTCAGTTTTCAAATTTCTCAAAATAATAATGTATTTTTTCTAAACCAAGGCAAGTAAATTAATGAAATTTTCAAACAATTTTTCATGGATCAATATAATGAAATTAATACACCCATGAGTAAAACTTGTAATTTGATGTTGAATGAAGCCGATAAGCCAATCAACAATAAGATTTATAGAATTATGATTTATAATCTACTTTCTCTTACTATGAACCAAACTAACCTCATGTTTAATGTTTGTATTTGTGTTTTTTCAATCAAATATAAAATAATATCATATCAAATATATTAAAAGTATTTTTCATTATTTAAAAGTAACTAAAAATATTAGTTTGTTTTATCCAAAATAAACTTTTGAATTAACTAGTTTTTCCAACAATGATTTTGGTGGATGTCAACTAGATGGGAAAAGTAAGTGGAAATTTCCAACTAATTTGAAAATATCTCATCTAATGGAGTATTAAGAAGAAAAACTTTATTGTTCTTTCTATAACTAAAGAAAAATACATAGTTTCTAGGTGTTTTTATACCCAAATAATATGGATGAAACACACTCTATTAGAATTTGGGATTACATATGACCATATACCCATTAAGTGAAATAATAATAGTGCCGTTAATATTTACAAAAAACCAATCCTACACCCTCTCACTAAACACATTGACCTTAGGCACCATTTTTTTGGAGATCAATTAAAAAAGGGTGATATCTTATTGAAATTTGTTAGGAAATACTTTCAGCCAGCTGATACCTTCACTAAACCTCTAGAAATTAATCATTTTGATTTTATTGAAGGTTAGAAATGGTACACTTGTAACAATTTATATTTTACTATAGATAAATTGAGTAATCAATTTATTTTTTTATTTAAATAATGATCTTGTTTTAAATATTTTTCTTATTCCTTAAAACCTTGAAATTCTTATTTTATTATGTTTTCTCACATGTCTATGATCCCTATATCTCATTTGTGAATTAATTTGAGGGGGATACTTTTATCTTAATTCTGAAATTTTCCTTGAGATATAATTTTGTTTTTAAATTATTTTTTAAAATCAAAAAATGTTTTTTTTCAAAATTCAAAGTCATATTTTCTAAAACATGTACTTTTTATCACAATTTTACCTTTTAAAAAAATTTTAAATAACATTTTTTTTTCAAATTTTAGATACAATTAGTTTGTTTTAATTTTTTTTAAAACTTATATGAGCAATTTTTTATATGCACTACTTATTTTTTAAATTTCTTTATTATCTCTCTTAAAGGAAGATTAATGATGGGTAAAAATTTCTATAAATATACTTGTCTCACTAATAATTTTTTTGATTTTTATTTGAAACAATTAAAATGGAGGGATATTTTCAAGGTATTATTTCACATTAAATGGAACTTATTCAATATTTTTTAATAAATAAAAGAATCAATGGAGGTAAAACCACTATTTGAGTGAATGAGTGTCTTGGAAAAGTTATGTACCAATTTTTATTTTCTTATTTTCTATTTATCCTTTTATTTTCTCTTCTTATTCTTATTATATTTATATTTATATTTCTCTTTTATATTCTTCTTATTCTTTTTATCTTTTCAATCTCTTTTCTCTTCATTTTTATTATCTTTTCATTTCTTTAATTTCACTATTTTATTTCCATTTTTTATTTTTTTTAAATATTTTTACCTTTTTCCCACTTAAAAATTCTTTTAAACTTTCCCTCCATATATATCACTATCTATGTAATTATCCTATTAAAGGGGAGTTTATAAGATAAGATATGTTTTCAAATCATTATAATTTTTACTTCTCTTTTTTCAAATTTTTTCTCTCCCTCTCTCCCTCTTAAACTCTATTTTTAAATCACCATTTAGACTTTTCCAAAAATCTCTTTTAAAATCTCTCTTGAGTTTTTCAGTCCTTTAATTCTAATTTTTTCCTTCCATCTACTTTTTTCTTCTTTTTTGATAATAAAAAAAGGGGGAGTATTTTTTAAATTTAAAGGGGAAGAAGTTTTAGACTTTAAAGGGGGAGAAATATTTTAAATTTTTAGTTATATATGTTAATTAATTATGTCTTAAAGGGAAATTAATTATGGATGTTTAAATGTTTTAATTTTGAAATATGACTTGTTTTATGTACTTAATTATTCAGAATATTTAATATCTTTCTTGAATATCTTTTATATATTGATATCTTGAATACATTTCTATATATTTTACTTTTGATTTACTCTTGATATATATTTGTATGCTAAGTGTTTTTGATCATCAAAAAGGGGTATATTTTTGTACCTCTCTATCTATTATAGTGTTTTAATGATCACAAAAAATCAATTATGTATCTAATTATTTCATTTTAGTGGAATACAATTGCATTGATAAAGTTCCATGTGTTAAGATTAATGAAACAAATGATAGGATCTTATTGAACTTAAGGTTCATGATGATAATTCAATTGAAGACTCTAAAGAGGAATTGAATATCTTTTTGAAGTCTTAATACATATATTGAAACCATATAAGGAAGTTTAAAGGATCAAATAAAGGCATAGATCGAAGCTAGAGTAACATCATGGAGCTCTCAAGTTTATAGGCAGTACTGACTAACCGATGTAGAGCCACTAACCAACCAAAGATGTTGGATAGAATGAATAATGAAGTAAAAGACCACTGAACAACCAATGGAGGAGCATCGACTCACCGATGATAATTCCAGAACCTCATAGTTTTTCTATAAGACCACTGGCTAGCCACTAGCTAGTAGCAGCTCACTGGTGAGGATTTTCTAGAACCTATTTTCTATAGGTGACTCACGGGCCAGCTGATGGGGTGAACCTAGTATCTAGTATCATTGGGATAACTTATATGCAGGTTCATTTATTATGGTAAAAAATGACATAATTTCGGTCTTATTTGGATTCAATGACCTAATTTAATCCTAAAAGGTTCATAGAGATATTGAAGCATATAAATAGGCCTCCTTGAAGGATTAGACTATCACTGATCAATTGATCAAAGATTGAAACATCACTGATGAACCTATAATAGATTATATCATTTCTTAAAGATATCTCAAGTGCCAATCTCAATTGGTCACCATTCTCTAAGACTCTCTTCTTCCATCACCTCTCCATCTCTCATCCTAATTGTAAAATTTATTTCAAGATATTTATGGAGTGGATTTTCAATGGGGTTTCACTAAGAAAACCTATCCTCTTATCACATACTTTTACCATAAGTTCTCACTATTGAAAAAGTGAGGGATAAGTTCCTTGTCCACCAATGAAGCTCTACAGGGTGCTTACAACCATAATCATGAGTGATGAGTATCTTGATCGACACCAAGATCAAGAGAGTAATAATATAAACCTCTCAACCCAAGGGAAGGAGCTATAGGGGTTCACATCGATCTATTTCCAAAATATTTTTTCAAACTGTGTTTTCTCTCTCTTTTAATTTACACATTGCATCATTCTAACTCGATACACATAATTGCATAAATTTGATATTTAATTTTTCACTATTCATACTGTAATATCTTGACCTGAATGACACTAAACCGATGCTTCAAGATGATTCATTATGAGACCTTAAGCATGCCTCCCCATATGCTAGAGGTTGCTGACAAGCAGTGAGGTCCTAGAGTGTGACAATGAGGATACTATGTCCTCATATTAGAGTAAGAAAATAGCATAAATAACTAAGTATCATTCAAAGAAGTAAATAAATAGAGTGCATAAGTAGTAAATAAACTAAAATAGAATAAGATCTAATAATAAATGAAAATTCTATAAAATCCCAAATAGTTATGCCATATATACAACACTAGTCACCCACTAGGCCGACTATATAGATAAAAAGTAAAAAAGAAACTGAAATAAAAGTCAAGGTATCTACAACTAACTTTGAGATATACCACATACTCAGTCTACAAACACTATCAAACTACCCCAGCCCAATCAGATGAACCCTCACAGGCAGATCCACTCAAACATGCAACTCGGGGCCTCATCCCTATCCACCATGCAAACCATGATCAACTTGAAAAGCATACATAAGGTCTACACACACACACACTAAGGTTCAAATTAAGGGGTGATAAATAATCTTAGCATCCCACCCTAATGAAAAACCTATAAAATACACTACTATAAGTGTATTCAAAAGCAATATGCTTAGCCTAGCTAAGACATAACTGAAATAAAAGTAAAACAAATAACGTGAAACCATAGTCGAACCCCGAGTCCATGATCCCAAACAACTAGAAAAGTTCCACCATGGATGTCTATATCTATATGTGTTGAAATAGTGGGTGCCCTAGACCCAACTATGTAGTACCTTTTGATTACCATATCACATGTACAGTTAGCTATGCATGATGTTATATTACCATTATAGTGTAGAATTTTCTGCATCCACTATAATAATGGTAATGTCCAAAGGTTAATTGTCGTGTCAAGAGGTTATAGAAGATCCCATGCTATAATGAGAACCTCGAGATACAATGACATTGATCTTAAATATATTTTCTATAGTCTAGATACATATTACTAACTGGACACAGTAGATGTCTGACTACCAGGTGCTAGGGGCTCATAAGCATTGAGACTTCTTCTCATGAAGTTCACACTTGGTGATCTCTAGTAGTGAGATCATAAGGACAGACCCGTCAATAGGAACACCACATGTTTTGGGTGTCATTGGTTGTTCCTATCTACGAAAATGTGTATTGGTCTCTTGACTTGAGACCATTACCAATGTATATCATTTAATTACGTACTTTGATGCAAAGAGAAAACCATGGTAGTAATGTCATGGTGAGGTAGTTTGTGTTGGGTGCGTTATTGGTGGTATGACATTGGTTGAATGGTCAAGAAAGGATTTGTCGCTTCCAAGTTTAAGAAGTTGTATATCTCAGGCCTGGTTGATTAGGATGGTGCCGCCTTCAAAAGTCTTTGGCCAAAGAAGTAGAAAGGAAAATCCATCCAGATATATCAATAAATAATAAATCAAGATAAGGATGATGACATAAGAGTGCGTCCTGCTTTATGAGATATCAAATGACAAAGAGAATATAGTACATAGTCAGTGTTCGTAGGTTGGTAGTCATTGCAATGACTATCCTTATCTCTTTAGGGGACATGACGGGTTACTAGACCCCACTCTTGGTCTGTGGATTTTATTCACTACTATTGAGATAAGGGCCTAGAGGGTCACACACAACAGCGTATTCAAGAATCCGCACCTATTCAGTGGAATAGGAATATTGGACATGGTGGGCCCCATCACTGGGGTCCGAGTGTTGTCCAAAGTACTGATCACCTAAAGAATTAAATAAATTCATTAATATTCAAGTCATGAATATTTGTGATTATTTAATATATTTATGAGTTTAGTAAATATGAGAAAATATTAATCGAACGAATATTATTTTATATTCAAGGTTCATTTAATATTAAGCGGGACAGTGAGTCGAGTTAAATGGCTCAGATTTTATCATGTGATATATTTCATATATATTACAAGTATATGATAAAATAAATAAATAATATTGATGCACTTTTAAGTCGTCATAGTTATTTATTTAGTGGACGTGGAATTAACGGGGGTCGGGGAACCCATCTGGGTAATTTCCACAATCCGCTATAAATAGAGGAGAGGGGCTCAAGCATAAGAACTATTCATGTCATTTTGGCCAGAGCTCCTCTCTCCTCCCGTTCTCTAGAGAGAGAAGCTATCGATCCATGCTCGGATTGAGTTTCTTCTCACACATCATAAGATCGACGATGCAGTGATCGTCGGGATGTCGAATATATCGTTGGATCGCCGCGCTAGCACCTGAAGATCGACGATCGGCATTCTAGCATATTTCTGAAGCGCGTGTGGAAGATCTAGAGGGATCCTGCTATGGATCCTTTATGAAATGATCACCGACAAAAAGTTTCAGTCGACAACAGCTTCGGATTTGAAACAGGTAAGTTTTCTATTTATGTTTGTTCTCCTTACAATTTACGCGAGATCCTTAGACATCTCTGGGGCTCGGATCATCGGCGACGAAAAGTTTCGTCATCCCTCCGATGAAAAATTTAAAATCCCCAGCCCACCGGCTTCCGCTGTGTGCCCCGGAAACCTAACAGTGGTATAATAAGGATCACATAGATTTTCTGAACCAAATAAAATTAATTTGCATAAAATTAAGTAGAGGGTTTAAAAACGGTCAAAACGAATTAAACCACATTTCAATCTGATTTCGAACGACCAAGATATGGTCATTCAAAATTTCTGGAATGGATCATGTTCGTGTTTTTACTCGGGTTTTAAATTTTGTTGATTATTTCCATTTATCAGAAATAATGCAAGTTTTTAAGAAATTATAATTATTATAATTATAATTATTATCATTATAATTATAATTATATATATAATAATAATATTCTAATTAATTATTATTATTATATGATTAAAATAATAATAAATTATTATTATATTATAATAATTTATGTATTATTATAATAAAAGACTATTATATATCCTTTTGGAAAATTTTTTAAAAGGAGGACTTGACTTATTTTTTTAATAAAAAAAAGGAGGGACAAAGACTTAAAAATAAGTCTTTATTTAATAAAAAAGAGGGGGGGTGGGGGGTGAGAAAGGGGAGGCCTGTGGAAAGAGAATAAAAAAAATGAAATTGCAGGGGGTCCGAGCGGACCCCCTCCCTCCTCCCCGCGCGGTGCACTAAAACGCCGCTGGGTACCACCCCGGCACGATGCACAGCCCAGGGGCCACCGCACCCCTCCGCCTCTGCAGTAAGTCGAGACCCCTGCCCAGCTCGCCGTCCCGACTCCTCGATGCCACCAGCGGGGGTCTGATCGGAACCCTCTCCCTCCGGCGTAGCGCACTGCAGCGCCGCATAGGGCGTTCCTCCGGCGGGACGCACCGCAGCAAGGCGACACCTCCGTCCGGCTAGTAGGCCTCCTCACCGATAGTGGCTGTTGACCACTCCCTGAAGAGGCTCCTCCCATCTGCGCTGGCTGAGCCGCCCCTCCCCACTGTTCACACTGGCGCACACGGACAACCCCCCTTCACCTTCACGCGGCGGCCCCCCAAGCATAAAACCAGGCGGCTAAAACTCCGCCGCCATGCCAGGCCTTGCCGGACCACCTGTCACAGGCCGCCGCATCCTTGGTTGTGCACGCAGCTTCGATCGATCCCCTACCTCTTCGGCGAAACTAGTTGGAGTAGCCTGCCCTCCCATCACCTTCACGCGACACAAACATATCCAGGGAAGATGACCCTCCGCGGTCTCCCTCCCTGCACTGGCAGCCCAGCACTCACGCCCCAGAGCAGGCCGCGTCTCTCCTCCCCAGGTGGCTCATAGCAGGAGGTGCACCCTTTGCTAAACTCTCCTGCCGGAGACCCAAGTGGCCGGAATCCTCCCAGGTACCTCGCGCTGCAAGACCCCACAGTGCTGCCATTACAGCTCGGCTCCCATAGGTGTCCCTGCCTCTGGCCGCCGCCCGGTCCTCCTAGCGGGCACGTAACCCCTAACCCGGATTAAATTAAATCAACTAATATAATCAATTAATATAATATAATATAATTAATTAATATATTAATTGTGGTGAAAATAAATTTTAATACCCTAGGTTAAAATTAATTTATTTTTTTAATTTATTTTTTAATTAATTAATTTAATTTTAAGTATTAAAATTAAATTAATCACATGACCAATAATTAATTAAATTATTTTAATTTATTAATTCATTTAATTTAATTAAATTAAATAACCCTTGTACTTATTTATGCATTTTAATTTTATCGCACTTTAAATTACCCGCCGTCTGGTCTTGAGCATCGACCTTTGTATGTATGCATTTAATTATTATTTTTAATTAATTATTTAAATGCATGCGATGTCTGTAAATTAATTTAAAGACAGTCTACACATCGTCTATTTTTCGGTTAAAATGTATAAGGACCCGCGTGTACAATTGAATTGATGTACATTTATTCCCTAGTCCCCCTCGCCTGCGTGTGAGTACACTTGTACCATAGACGGAGACAATGCAAAGACGTGACGTGGACCCCGCCAAGATGAGGCGATACTCCAAGACCTAACCTGGACTCTGCCAAGACGATGCGATGCTCCAGATGAGAAGAAGACATACAACACGGGTTGAGATGCATCTAGTGTCAATTTTCGACATAGGTATAATGCCCCTTAGGTCGTTTAGATGCCGAAGACCTGTCGGGTAGTAGTATGACCTTTATGCATTTATTTATTATTTAATGCATTTTAGAACAGCGGGAAAATACATAAAAAGGTAAATAATAAAATGAAAAAAGAAGCGACGCTTGATTTCTATTGATGTTCAGTTGTGATCACAACAACGTAGATGAACAAGATTAATAGAAATGGATTACATTCATCGAGAGAAAAACCAATAAAACCCTCAAAGAAAATATTAAGTCACAAGCAGCCTTCCATCATTTGAGTTTGACCAAAACCAGGTGTTTGAGTGCCGATTCATGCCTTAACTGAGGGTACTCTTACTACCAGGGAGTTCTTATTCGTGTGATGGGTCGACTTAACTAAAATTGCAGCAATAAAATAGCCTTAGCTAGCTTGTTGTAATTTTAGAGTCAAGAATTGAGTAAATCAGTAAATGATTTTTTTGAAGCTAGGACTTCACTCAACAGATCAAGGAACAACAAGTTAATGTGGTTGGCCAGCCAAAAGTCTACCTTAGCCCTCCAAATAGTGGCGTATCCATAGCTTATAGACTATGAGGGAGGTTCAGGGATCCTTGCCACTAGAATACTCAAGATTATTCTGATTCTAGTACATAGGGTTCCTAGAATTTGAAAAATTAGTGGGAGACATTTAATGATTAAATAATCAGTAATGTCACATTAGGTAATCACATAAAAGTGCAATCTGCTAAAGTATATTTGTATATAATGGCAAGCAATACCACAATAAAATTGCAATAAATATTAGACAAAGTTAATGTCTAAACTAAGCACAAATTTCCTAAATGTAGTATAGGCGCTTGTGCAAATTACTACTATAATGGAAATTCAAGGTGCTTGTGTCCCAACCTGTTAAGCCACCTTAAGAAGCGAGGGTGTAAAACTGCTTACAGGAGACTCATGAATCAAGCATATGATGGTTCTATCATAATGCTATCATCAACGTCTGATGTTAGTTGTGGTCGCTACATCAAGACATGGATGATGTTACATGTAGTCTCATCTCCAAGATCCTTTCGAGGAGAAAGTGAAGCAAGATTTGAATGTGATGGTCACACTTGGTTTGTGTAAAGTGAAAAATAGTTCACAATCTTTCATGCCATCCCATTTCTTATAATTTTTACACCCAATTACTCTATTTTTGTTTAAGTATACAAACAAATGGTATGGAGTAAGCGCTTCATTACTTTTTGGTTAGATTCACTAAGTAATAAGAATATTGGAGATAATGCCATCTTTTATTCTTATGGTGAAAAAATTGAATGACAAGGCGAAAAGGCCTATGGAAAGTTATTCCAAAGGCACCTTCTTCATGAACTTCAAAGTAAAGTGGATGGTTATTTAACAAGAGGTTATTTTCATCACATAATGAAATGAATTCATGGAAGTTTAAAAACTGAAATACAAGAAGCAAGTACCCGCTCCTCATTCATTTAGTATTCATCAAATAAAAGTATTGTTTTCTCTCATAATTCTTGGGTATTAAAATACAATATGATTTTCACATATATGTATTAAAATACAATAACCAAGTAAGTAGTGAAACATTACAAGAAGTAAAGTGTTTTCTTCAAGCAGTTGAGAAAGGGTGATTCCTAAGTTAGTGGGGAGAAACACATAACTTCTAATTGCCAAGTGATTGATTCAATATTAACAAGTTGTTGAGTATAACCAAAAAATTTATCTCACATGCCCTTTTGGTCATGATGAGACATTGTTGCAAGTTTTGGAATGAATGTTGTTTATGGTAACATACTCAACAAAAATAGTTCAGACATACTTGAATCAAAGGCAATACATGATGAATATAAAATGTAAGACCTATCCAATTGTGGCAAGAAGATTCTTTGTCAAGTAAATCTAAAAGTGGATATCATCAATATACCAAGTATGTTATTTAGGCTCGACACAGCTAAACACCTATGGTATAATTGACATCTTTAGTTTAGACAAAGAAACCTTTAGAAATAAAGGTACACCACAAAGCTTCTGAGGTTAGTTCAACACGAGAGTGTGAACTGTTCCAAAGAAAGCTAGAGGTAAAGATACTTCATAAGATTCCTGTAAGTCATTAAGGAATGTAACAATTAAGTATAAGTTTGGTCAGAAGATATGGGTTGCTTCGGATCAACAGGACGAAGAATATCTTGACCAAGCAATCATCGATCATGATAATGTAGTGTAGAGTAATTCCTAAATGCATGTTACCTTATCTACATCACTGTGTTGATGCTCATAATGAGGATCGATGATAAAGTCTTACATATTAACATTGATCAATAAACATGTAGTGTGGAGCAATTCCTAAACGCATATGTTACACATCAAAGTTATGATGTTAGTTGTATCAATGTTGTAACTTGTGTAAACTTCCATAATATTTCAAAATGTGATTTGAAAATAACAGCATAAACCCATAACCAATATGCCAAATAAAATGACAAATGAATATCATACGAGTCATAGTATGATGGAAATCCATTATGTCATAGGACGTGTTTAGATGCAAAGCGTTTTTTAGGATTTAAACAAACCTACATCAAGTTAAACACGTTATTCATCTAAGTTAATTATCCTAATAGTTGCTTAAGATATTACCTAAATCCCTAAGATAGAAAATATGTAGTCAAGTATTAGACTAAATTTCTATACAAGGGTGAACATCTATATTAGAGATAGTGGGAGCTGAATTGACTTGAACTTAGTCAATGCTCTGGATGCACAAATGGTTGGAATAGGGAACAAGATCCACAAGTACATTTGGAATAGGAATGTTCCAGAGACACATACTGTGTAGGAAGTATGAAACCATGGTGATGGTTTTATATTCACCACGGTCAGTGATATATTATTCATTGAGAATAATAAATCCAACAAGTAATCAGTATAAGGCAAAGAGATAAGATTGACAAGATCAACTAAAATTCAATAATGGATTCCATGTATCAAATTGAAAAGGGGATTATGAATTGAATACTGTGGTGGGTATTCAAATGAAATGATACATGGATGGTACAAGTATGGTACCAATAAGGCTCAATTGGTTATACCAAGTCGATATGACTAAATCTATTAGAATCTTACTTGTCATAGCTGAACTTCTATGATCATTTTATTGGTCATTGGATGTCAAGATCATCTTTCGTGGAAGGTGTCTATATGACGCAACCAGAAAGAGATGATGACATCAAATGATGCCAATAAGGGTTAAAAGTTACTGAAATCCAATTATGGATTAAATTAAGCAACAAGATATTATAACATTCATTAGAAATGAATATTTTCCTTGTGTCTACCAAAGGTTAGTGGGAGAACCAATGTTTTCCATGTGAAATATGTTCGACAACATATGAAAAACAGATTTTGATCTTACAGTTAGATAAGATCAGGTTAAAAGCAATTATCCAATGATTGACTTCAAGTAGCAACCTAAGTTCTAGGGAACAGGATCCACTGAGGTATATTTAAAGGTTGCTTGGTCCTAGTAAATCATACATATAGTGACATTGTATTAAAAAAATACAAGTTGGAACAATTCAAGTTCAGAATTGTTGCCTATGTCACATGGCTTAATCTCTTCAAGTTAATATGTTTAGAACATAGGAAGAGATTAAAGTTGTGAATTGATACCATATTCTTTAGCGATGGATCAATCACATATGCCATATTAGGTACAATAATTGATACTACCAAGATATAATTTATTATAGGCAGATATCAATTATTTCCAGGAGCACTACAAGTGATGCAGTCAAAACTATCATCTTGTACTTCAGTAAGTACAAATGATATGTACCTGGAATATGGAGAGGAAGGTATACTAGTTATGGTAGGACACATACTAGTATTCCTTAGATCAATTTGATCTAGTATCACAGTTAAGAAAAGGAGATGAGAGAGTCAAGATCATAAAAGCTAGTGGTAGCCATACCTACAAATACCGAGTACGTTGCAGCTTCTAAAGCAGCTAAGAAGCAGTTATAAATTGCAACGATTTGTTACAGTTCTTGGATTCACACCTAGTGAGAAAAGTATTATCATAATGAGAATTATGATATTCTTACTAGCCAAGTTGTCAAGTTATGATAATGAAAAAAAGTAATATACTCAGAGATACCTTATCTTGAGAAGTTTTACTCAAGTCGATGAGGTCGCATATAGCAGATATGCCACGCAATGAAAACGTGGTAGGCCCAGTAGTTAAAGCCATTACTCAACAGAAGCATTGTATTTATCATGTGAGTAGCTTACAAGTTCAGTTAGCAAGTTGTCTCTAGTGAAAGTGGGAGTGTTGAAATAGTGGGTTCCCTATACCCAACTATGTAGTACCTTTTGATTACCATATCACGTGTACAGTTATCTATGCATGATGTTATCTAACCATTATAGTGTATACTTTTCTGCATCCACTATAATAATGGTAATGTCCAAAGGTTAATTGTCGTGTCGAGAGGTCATAACAGATCCTAGGCTATAATGAGAACATCGAGATACATTGACATTGATCTTAAATATATTTTCTATAGTATAGATACATATTACTAACTGGACACAGTAGATGTCTGACTACCAGGTTCTGGGGGATCATAAGCATTGAGACTTCTTCTCATGAAGTTCTCACTTGGTGATCTCTAGTAGTGAGATCATCAAAACAGACCCGTCAATAAAAACACCACATGTTTTGGGTGTCATTGGTTGTTCCTATCCATGGATATGTGTATTGGTCTCCTGACTTGAGACCATTACCAATGTATATCATTTAATTACATACTTTGATGCAAGGAAAAAACCATGGCAGTAATGTCGTGGTGAGGTAGTTTGTTTTGGGTGCGTCGTTGGTGTTATGCCGATGATTGAATGGTCAAGAAAGGATTTGTCGCTTCCAAGTTTAGGAAGTTGTATATATCAGGCCTGGTTGATCAGGATAGTGCCGCATTCATAAGTCTCTAGACAAAGCAGTAGAAAGTCAAATCCATCTGGATAGATCAAAAAATAATAAAGCAAGATAAGGACGATGACACAAGAGTGCGTCCTGCTTTATGAGATATCAAATGACAAAGAGACTATAGTACATAGTTAGTGTTCGTAGGTTGGTAGTCGTTGCAATGACTATCCTTATCTATTTAGGGGCCATGACGGGTTGCTCGACCCTGCTCTTGGTCTGTGGATTTTATTCTCTACTATTGAGATAAGGGCCTAGAGGGTCACACACAACATCGTATTCAAGAACCAGCACCTATTCAGTGGAATAGGAATATTGGAGATGGTGGGCCCCATCACTGGGGTCCGAGTGTTGTACAAAACACTAATCACCTAAAGAATTAAATAAATTCATTAATATTCAAGTCATGAATATTTGTGATTATTTAATGTATTTACGATTTTAGTAAATACGGGAAAACATTAATCGAATGAATATTATTTTATATTCAAGGTTCGTTTAATATTAATAGGGACAACGAGTCAAGTTAAATGGATCAGATTTTATCGTGTGATATATTTCATATATATTACAAGTATGTGATAAAATAAATAAATAATATTGAAGCAGTTTTAAGTCATCATAGTTATTTATTTAGTGGATGTGGAATTAACAGGGGTCGGGGAACCCATCCGGGTAATTTACACAATCCGCTATAAATAGAGGAGAGGGGCTCAGGTGCAGGAACTATTCATGTCATTTTGACTAGAGCTCCTCTCTCCTCCCGCTCTCTAGAGAGAGAAGTTGTCAATCTGTGCTCGGATCGAGTTTCTTCTCATGTATTGTAAGATAGATGATGCAGTGATCGCCAGGACGTCGAATATATCTTGAGATCGCTGCGCTAGCACCTGGAGTTCAATGATCGGCGTTCTAGCAGATTTCTGAAGCGCGTGTGGATGATCTAGAGGGATCCTGCTATGGATCCTTCGTGCAATGATCACTGGTGACAAGTTGCAGTCGACAACGACTTCGGATTTGAAACAGGTAAGTTTTCTGTTTATGTTTGTGCTCTTTACTAAAGTTCCCAGTCAGGATCCAAGTATCATTGAGAGGGGGAGGGGGTGAATCAGTGATATCTTTTTCTTTTTAAGTTTCCTTCTTTACGAAACAACCTTCACCTCCTGTTAAAGAGTTACTTCCCTGCTGAACACACACAACCATAGGAACACAAGATTTACAAGGTTCACTACTCAATAAGAGTAGCTACGTCCTTGGTATGGTACGAAAATAATCCAGTACCACACAATCCACTAGAAAACAATCCTTTGATGTGGAATACAACGAGTAGGATATACCATTACACTCATGTAGAACTTTGAAAACAATCCAATAGTGTGTGTGCTTCCTCTTAGCACAAATAGGGTAATGAAATAATTCTATGCTTCTTGATGACCTTTCCCAGATCAAATCTTTCAAAACAATTCTTCACTTTCCTACCGAGAAGCTGGTAGATTCCTCCTGGAGAAAACAGCTTGCGCGCCTCCTTCCACTTGCGCGCCTCCTTACCACTTGCGCGCCTCCTTCCCACTTGCGCGCCTCCCTGCACATGCACGCCTCCTTTATGGACACCACAACACTTGCGCGCCCTATGCTTGCGCGAAAAGACTTGCACGTCAGACTTGTGCGGCAACACTTGCGCGACAGACTTCTTCGACTTGCGCGCTTAGAGCTCAAAATATTTCTCCATGTCTCGAGCCCTTGAAAAATGAGGAGGCGAGTCTTCTATTTATAGGAATTTTTGTGACTTGCGTGACCTAGAATTGCACACCACCACTTGCACGCCTTCTTCTTTACTTTTTCATTTTTTTGGATATGATGATGTTGGAATATGACTTGCGCGACACACTTGCGTGCCAAATACTTGCGCACCATTATTGACTTGCGCGCCACTTTATTTCCTTTTCCATATTTCTGAAATAATTCTCTTTTGAAATATGACTTGCGCGCCTCTACATACTTGCGCGGCTACTACATACTTGCGCACCTACTGCATACTTGCGCACCTACTTCTTTCCTTTGAAATATTTTTGATCTGATGATATTTGTGATATGACTTTGCCAAAAACACTTCTTTGTCACTCCCTTTCCTTCATAAGGCTTGCATCACAAGTTCTCCAAACTTATGATATTTGTGAAATACAAATCAGAAAAGCATCGTCTAGTTTTCCAAGTCTTTTACAAAGTGAATTGATTTAGCTTCTTTGTCAACAAAAGACAACACTCTATAATAGAAAACTTTTCTTACTTCCTTATCCGTTCAACTTGGTCCCAACAATCTCCCCCTTTGGATTTTGTTGACAACCATGATTCATAAATCACTGATCTTTTTAACCTTATGCAATGGATTTCTTATCAACAATTCTAAGCCTACGTGAGCTAACTCATTGTAGGAAACAAGAACTATTGACAGCCAAAACCATGCTGTCCAAAAGTAGTGACTATGAAATCTCATGAGCATACCTCCTCAAACTTCTTCAGAACATATTTAAAGATTCTACTTCAGGATTCCTCACTTCCTCAACTTTCCTAGAAAGCAACATTGTTTCCTACAACCACTCCAACAAACAGTTAGACTAGTTCACACACATACATGCTGGATTCACAGCTTACCCACAACTCCCCCTTTATGCATGCATCAATAAGGATAGATTTATGAAACAATTATCCCCCTTGAAAACAATATCCAAAGGCAATATGAGAGAGGGGACAGAAACACATACCTTAAACTTTATGAGAAGGAGGTTGGACATCCATGTTCAACCTTAATTTTGCAAATGGTTTTTTCGGTAAGGGTTTGGTGAATATATCAACAACTTGTTCAGATGTAGGAACATACTACAACCTTAATTCATTCTTCTCTACCTGCTCTTTGATGAAGTGGTACTTTATATCAATGTGTTTTGAACGAGAATGTTGTATAGGATTTCTTGTAAGATTGATTGCACTCTGATTATCACAACCCAAGAGCAATGGTAGCTTTACTTCAACAAGTAGATCTTCCAGCTGGGTCTTCATCCACATTAGTTGAGTTGCAGCCTGAGTAGCAGCAACATACTCAGCTTTAGATGTGATAAGAGTTACTGAATTCTATTTCTTGGCATGCCAACTAACACAACTTTTTCCCAGAAAGAAAACTCCACCGGATGTGGATCTTCGATGGTCAACATTTTCTGCCCAATCAGCATCAGAATACCCGAATAGATCAATATTTTTTGAGCCATCATACCTGATTCCAAAATTTGTTGTGCCTTTGATATATCTGAGAATTATTTTTCCAGCAATCAGATGTGATTCTTTAGGATCACTTTGAAATCTTTCACATAAGGTGACAACATAGACAATGTCTGGTATTGAGGCAGTCAAATACAACAGACTTCCAATTAGCTTTTGAAACTCTTTCTGATCAACTTCATTGCCTTCTCCATCTTTAGAAAACTTGGTTCCAACTGAGATAGGTGTGGACGCTAGTTTTGAATTCTCCATGCCAAACTTCTTCAGAAGTTCCTTAGCATATTTTTCTTGAGACAAAAAGATATGATTCCTTTTCTGTGACATTTGTAACCCAAGAAAGTATTTCATTTCACCCAGCATGAACATCTCAAATAAATTCTTCATCTCCTCAGAAAATCTTTCACATGATCTTTCATCATTCCCAGCAAATATTATGTCATCAACATAAACAATAATAATCAGTGAAAACTCCTGTCCCTCCTTGATGTAAAGATTGCTATCAACTCTTCCTTTCTTAAAATTCATCTTCTTCAGGAAAGTATCCAATTTAGAATACCATTCCCTTGGAGCCTGTTTTATCCCATACAAAGCCTTCTTCAATCTGCACACATAACTTTCATCCTTTCCAATAACAAATCCACAAGGTTGATCAATGTAAACTTCCTCGTCAAGGTCACCATTCAAGAATGCGGATTTTCCATCCATTTGAAATATTTTGTAACCTCGTTGTGCAACAATGGCAATAAATATTCTGATTGTTTCTAATCTTGCTACCGGAGCAAAGGTTTAATAAAAATCAATGCCTTCAATTTGTGAATACCCTTTGCAAACCAATATTGCTTTGTTTCTTATTACTTCAACTTCTTCATTCAGCTTGTTCCGGAAAACCCACTTTGTGCCAATAATGTTCTTGTTGTCCGGCTTGGGTACAAGTTCCCAAGTATTGTTCTTCTCTATCTGATCAAGCTCTTCATTCATAGCATGAACCCATTCTGAATGCTCAAATGCTTCATTTACATTATTTGGTTCAATTTTTGAATAAAGAGAAGTATGTGATATATCATTTGTTGTTCTTCTTGTTTGAACCATATGGTCTTTATCTCTAATAATGTTCTGAGCCTCCACTTGCTTCCTCAATCTAGGATGAGTTGTTTGAACTTCTTCATCATCACTCGAGATCTCTAAGTCAGATTCCTCTTCTTGAGTAGGATTAACACAGTCTGCAGCATTATCAGAATTATTAACAAAAACTTCTCTATCCTGCTCAACTTCCACATCAACATATGACTGCTTTTCTTTCTCAACATTTTCAAAAACTTTTACATCAGAAGAATCAACAATTATTCCTGTTTATTTATTGAGGCATATATAACCTCTTCCTTCTAGAGCATAGCCAAGAAAAATTCCATCATCTCCTCTTTTCTCAAACTTTCCCAGGTTTACACCTTTCTTCTTTATAATGCATGGACTCCCAAAGACTCTCAAGTGTTCCAGACTTGGAGATTTTTCATAGAATATTTCATATAGAGTCATATCTGAGTTTGGCCTGTAGAAACATCGGTTCTGAATATGCACTGCAGTGCTCATGTCTTGCCTCCAATAATAATGAGAAAGACTATGTTCAAGTAACATAGTTCTCCCCATTTCCACCAGACTTCGATTCTTTCTTTCAGTAACCCCATTTTGTTGAGGTGTGTATGATGAACTGAACTCATTCCGAATTCCATGTTTGTCAAGGTATCTTGCAAATTCCTTATTCTTATACTCTCCACCATTATCAGTTCTCAACTTCTTCACCGAATACTCACATTCCTTCTCTAATTTCCTCCTGAAACTCTTAAACATTTTCAGAGCATCTAACTTATGTCTCATGTACATAACACAAGTAATGCGAGTAAAGTCGTCAATGAAAGTAATGAAGTACTTATCTTCATTTGTAGATTGATTTCTTATTGGTCCACAGATATTAGAGTGTATGAGTTCCAATGGCCTTTTTGAGTGAATTTCAACTCTCTTATGAATTGAGTTTGTAATCTTCCCTTTCTCACAAATGGTGCAACACCAATCTATTTTTCTTGATAAATGAGGCATATCTCAGACACTGTCTCTCTTTGATAACTTGCACATATTTCTTTGACACATATGTCCTAGCCTTTTATGCCATAACTGATTTTCATCCACTACACCCATGTAGCAAGAGCTCTGCACTTCACCAATTTGAAACAAATTCCCTTTTGTGCGTTGGCCTCTCGTAACTATATTTCCACCATTTTCACTTTTAACAATAAATCCATCTTTTCTGAAGATAACTTTGTTTCCTTCATCATAGAGTTGTGACACACTAAGCAGGTTATGTTTTAGTCCATCAACATATAATGTTTTCCTGGATTTCATCTTTTCTTTTCCAATGATGGCTGATCCAACACCTTTGATCCTTAGAGATTCATCATTTCCATATGTCACTATTCCTTCTTTGAATTATTTCACATTCTTCAGCAGCTTTAAGTCTCCTGTCATATGAGATGAACATCCACTATCAAGAATCTATGGACGTTCTCATTTTATATCTTTCAAAGCGATTTCAACAACAAGAGATTTTAATTATTCCTTTTCTTTCTTCACCTACGGCTTCTGAGAATTGTTAATGTGCTTTTGTTGTGCTGGTAACAAAACAAGGCATCCTTTTTCAAGATGTCCAGGTTGTTCACATATTTCACAAATAGTTTCCAGGGGTTGGAACCTATTTTTAATCTTTACTCCAACATTCTTAGGTTTCTTTACAACCACCTTTTCCGACTTCTTTCTTTGAGGAGATTGACTCCCCATCAAACCCTACCTTTCATAACCTGTGGAATAATAGTAATGTTGTTGGTTGAACCAACACATATTTGTAGTATGTCCGAATCCACCACAATACCAACAGTATCCATAGAAAGATTATTTACCTATGAAACTTCCATACTGACTAGAATTGAGAACACATTTCTCTACCACCTTCCTGTATTTCTTTTCTGAGCCACCAGCCTTTCTATTATAAATCAAAGTATTTCTTTCCATTTCAGTTCTATCAAAACCAGAAGTTTTGGAAACTTTTATGGATTCAGAATGTTTTGAATCATTTTTGAACTCAGGTTTATTTGAAACATCTGAATTCCTAATTTTGTTGGTCTTTTCAACATACATAGATTTCCCAGTATTCTTCATTTCAGAACCACTTTTAATTTTCTTTTCAACCTTTGAAGGCAACCCTTTTTGATCCTTCTTAGGTTCCTCCTTTAAAGAACAATCACCAACTTTAGAGATATAGTTTTTGAAACTGATACTCATTTCTTTAGCTTTATAAAGTTTTTGTTGGATAGCTTCCAACTCTTCTTATTTTGCCTTCAGTTTTACTTCAAGATGATCATTACGATTCTTTGCATTCTCAAGAGAATTCTTCAGATCATCAATCTCATTTTTCATATTGATTTTCTCATCAGTAAAACCTTCTTGACTATTTATTGCAGAATTTTCATTTTTCAACTTCTTGTTTTCCTTCTCAAGCCTTTTGATCTTTCTCAAACATTCCTTCAACTCTTCTTTCAGATAGGATTCAAGTTGAGTTTCTTCTTCTTCAGAACTACTGCTCTCATAATAATCATTATTCACAGTTGCAACAAAGGTCTTCTCTCTAGCTTTCTCAGCAACTGAATTTTCAGATCCAGTCTTACTATCATCTTCTTCTCCACTTTTCGAAAACAAGATTCTTCTTTTTGATTTGAAGAACTTTTTGTCCTTACCTCTTCCATAAGAACTATCTTTTCCACCCTGTGTCTTTCAAGACCTTCTTGGTCTTTTGTCTTATTCATCACTGTCTTCAAATTTCTTCTTTTTAGGATAATTAGCCGTAAAGTGACCAACAACTCCACATTCAAAACATTTCAAGGGAAGTTTGCCTTTATATTTTCCTGTACCTATTCTCACATTTTTAGAAAACAAGGATAAAATTTCATCAAAGTTTTTACATACCTTATTTTTGGAGTCAGATCCAACAACATTATCTTCCTCATGAGCCTTCTTAGATATTTATCTCTTGGCAGCTTTAAAAGGCATTTCTCTATCAACTTTGGTTTTATTCTTCATAGTCTTCTCCCTTCTCATTTCATAAGTGATAAGAGTGCTATGCAAATCATCCAGAGATAATTCTTCAGGGTCTTTGTCTTCCAATGAAGAAACTTTAGCATCAAATTTGTCAGGAAGAATTCTTAAGATCTTTTCAACGACTGTAGAATCCTCTAGCTTTTCACCAAGACATCTGATAGTGTTGACAATGTCATTTACCTTGGTAAAGAAGTCCCCAACAGATTCAGATTCTCCCATTTTCAAGTCTTCATACTTTAGTCTCCAGATTTGTAGTTTATCCTTCTTCACTTTCGTATTTCCTTCATAGATGATTTTCAGTTTGTCCCAGATTCCTTTAGCTGTAGAAAAACCTTTCACTCTTAAAAATTCACTCTCGGACATAGATGAGAGTAACGCATTTTTAGCTCTTCCATCATTCTCAAGATTCTTCTTATCGACAGGAGTAAGAGGAACCTTGTCATAAATAGTAGGAAATCCATCTGTTGTAGTTTCAAGAACTTCATATCCAAGAGACATAAGATAAGGCATCATTCTGTCCTTCCAGATGTGATAATTCTTTCCATAAAAAATTGGAATCCCCCTACTGTTCACACAATTAAGATTTTCCATCACAGCTTCTCTTCCACCACTTCAGCAAAGAATAAATGAAGGCAACATCCCTCTGATACCAATTGAAGTTCCCAGTCAGGATCCAAGTATCACTGAGAGGGGGAGGGGGTGAATCAGTGATATCTTTTTCTTTTTAAGTTTCATTCTTTATGAAACAACCTTCACCTCCTGTTAAAGAGTTACTTCCCTGCTGAACACACACAACCACAGGAACACAAGATTTATAAGGTTCACTACTCAATAAGAGTAGCTACGTCCTTGGTATGGTACGGAAATAATCTAGTACCACACAATCCACTAGAAAACAATCCTTTGATGTGGAATACAATGAGTAGGATATACCCTTACACTCGTGTAGCACTTTGAAAACAATCCAATAGTGTGTGTGCTTCCTCTTAGCACAAATAGGGTAATGAAATAATTCTGTGCTTCTTGATGACCTTTCCCAGATCAAATATTTCAAAACAATTCTTCACTTTCCTACCTAGAAGCTGGTAGAAACCTCCTGGAGAAAACAGCTTGCGCGCCTCCTTCCATTTGCACACCTCCTTACCACTTGCGTGCCTCTTTCCCACTTGTGCGCCTCCCTGCACATGCGCACCTCCTTTATAGACACCACAACACTTGCGCGCCCTATACTTGCATGGTAACACTTGCGTGACAGACTTCTTCGACTTGCGCGCTCAGAGCTAAAAATATTTCTCTAAGTCTTGAGCCCTTGAAAAATGAGGAGGCAAGTCGTCTATTTATAGGCATTTTTGTGACTTGCGCGACCTAGAATTGCACGCCACCACTTGCGCGCCACCACTTGTGTGCCTTCTTCTTTCCTTTGTCATTTTTTTGGATATGATGATGTTGGAATATGACATGCGCGACACACTTGCGCGCCAATACTTGCGCACCAAATACTTGCGTGCCAATCTTGACTTGCACGCCACTTTATTTCCTTTTCCATATTTATGAAATAATGCTCTTTTGAAATATGACATGCACGCCTCTACATACTTGCGCGCCTACTACATACTTGCACGCCTACTGCATACTTGTGCGCCTACTTCTTTCCTTTTCCATATTTTTGATCTGATGATATTTGTGATATGACTTTTCCAAAAAAACTTATTTGTCACTCCCTTTCCTTCATAAGGCTTGCATCACAAGTTCTACAAACTTATGATATTTGTGAAATACAAATCAGCAAAGCATCGTCTGGTTTTCCAAGTCTTTTACAAAGTGAATTGATTTAGCTTCTTTGTCAACAAAAGACAACACTCTATAATAGCAAAATTTTCTTACTTCCTTATCCGTTCAACTTGGTCCCAACATTTACAATTTACGTGAGATCCTCAGACCTCTCCGGGGCTCGGATTGTCGACAACGACAAGTTTCGTTGTCCCAACGATGAAAAATTTAAAATCCCCGATCCACCGGCTTCCGCTATGGGCCCCAGAAACCTAATAATATGCTTATAAATTTATAGTACCATATATATATATATATACATAAATATTAATATTCTTGAGTAAGGTGAATTAAATATCATAAAACCCATCCACAGTGGATCCTTGGGTCCATAATCCTAATCGTTTGGAAATCCAGTGTAAGGGAATTGAGCTGGATGTCATTCCACTCAAGCCATGTATCATTAAGTCAATCTCTGGGTATGTAATCCCAAATGACATATAACTACTTTTTCAAACACCTAAAATATCTCTGAGCATGCTACGTCACCATAGGGGGATACTCGTCCTACACCTGGGTTCACTTGTACTCTCCTACAATCACCATAAATAAGGATTCCAAGGAATTATATCCGAAAATACTATAAATAGTAACTAATCTAGATGCCATGATGATCATGCAATTTAAATCCATTCCAATGTCTGAGCCCTAGGTCCTGGTCTGTAGGAAGTCATGAAATTCAAAACTTGGATAATCCATAAGGGTCTAACCCTTAGAAGATTTTGTAAGGATAATTCACCGATGAGACGTGATTCCCACCACTGGAGTCTCTAATAAGAGAGAGCATAATCATCCCTTCCATTCAAAAGAGCATAATCATTATGGGCATCCAATGATATTATATTCCATGCCCAATAATGTGATCAAGAAACTGATTAAGGAGAGTATAATCATCCCTATCATAAGCCATAGGCTGAGGAGAGCATAATCATCCTCTATAGACAACAAGTCAAGGAGATCGTAATCATACTCATCATATAATAACTCGAGGAGAAAAGAATCATTGTCATCACTTAGGAGAGTATAATCATCCATGAGTATCATTACTAGGGATTCCATGTTGGTATATCATAATCATAGGCTCAATAGCCAGATCCTAGGAAGAACCTCTGGAAATCCCAATAATATAATAATCAAAATATACAATCTCAATAGCCATATCCTAGGTAGCACCTCTGGGTATACTAGTAAACATAAGAAATAACATGTCTTAGAAGATAGATCCTAGGAAGAATGTTTGGGCATCCCAAAGAGAAAGAAACATGCCTCGCATCAGGTTCAATAACCACCAACTAAGAAGCACCATTGGCTATTATTGCTGGATCATCAATAAACAAGTGAAAGTATATAAAAAAGAGTGAGGGTGTTCAAACACCTAATACCAACAAAACTTACACAACCCCGTGGGATTACAAGTTTGGACTGAGTTCTAAGGTAACACCCACTACCATCTCTACCCAAACTCGATGTACTAACTCAGGGTCGGTCAAACATAAAGGCACCCAATAGGTCCCTTAAGTCAAACACTAATAAGGATCCTACTTGGGATCCTCTATAGAAAAGGTAAGGGAGGAATCCTACATGGGATCCTTAAAGTCAATGCATAGTGAATGCATCCTACTCATGATCCTCAACTAAAAGGTAAAGGAGGAATCCTACATGGGATTCTCAAATGGTAAGTTAATAGAGGAATCCTACAAGGGATTCTCATAAAATTACACTGGTAAAGGGATCCTATTAGGGATTACCTAGGTCAACATGTAAGAAAATTCATCCCATAGGGGAAAAATCAGTGAAAATTAAGAAGATAGAGGCATCATACTTGAGATCCTTTTGGTCGAAATGTAAATAGAGGAATCCTATAGGGGATCCTCGGTAACAACTAGTCTCAAGGCCTTATAGGCTAGAAGTGAATATATCACAAGGGATAAATGCTCAAAGTAAATTCTAAAAAATAATCGGTCGAGATAGATAGCACATGGATCATCACATATCAAATGTACCACTATCAAGATACAATTGGATTCGATTACTAGAGGAATAACCTATCCATGAAGAAACCACCTAAAACACCACTTAGGAGTCCTTAAAACACCAAAAGGGTTTCACCATCATGATCTACATGAAAAGATACTCATAATGGACTCATATTATGTAAAAATCCGACTTTTGGGAGAAAAGATACAAAAAACCAAAAAGTTTTGAAAATAGGGAAGTACACGGTGTGTCACCGCGAGCACACGACGTGTACTCCCAAAGCACCAACTAGGAGTGTACTCTGGATAGACTTGGCATGTAAACACTCATTTACATGACATGTAAGATGCGTACACGATGTATACCCTATATGGGATACCTGATTATGTCCCTCCCATGACCTGACCATGTATATGGTCCAACCATGTACTTCTATATGGTGTGAAACCCACATAAGGTCTGGTTGTGTACTCTATAGAGCCATGTACCCCATACACGGGCATCCTAGCTAGGTACTCGACTACACGGACAAGTACTAGTACACAACTTGTATACCCCATACAATACATGTACTTCAGAAAATTCATCTTCCCCAAACTAGAAGAACATAAAATGCATGTTACTTGAACCACACGCTGTGCAGATGGGTTTTCCCGAACAGAAACCCTCCAAAACATCCAAAACCCCCATTTTCTCCCCGCAAAAAACAGATCAGACCAAGAGGGGTCATAAGAAATCATATAAGGGATTAAAACTTGAAAATGAAAAATATATGGAGATCTATGGTGAAAACTTAAAAACATCTTACCTTTGTGAGAAATCTACTGAAGCTTTGCCCATTTCTGTGGTCCACAATTACTGCACGACGATTTGGCGTGTCCTGAGGTCCACGAAGGTACCTTCTTTTTCTCTCTCTCTCTCACCTCTCCCTCTCTCTTAGTTGTGTGGTAGAGGAAGCACCCTGGGGGTGTATGTGTGAAACCAGAGGAGTAAAGAAGAAAAAAAAATAAAATAAAGAAAAGAAGAAAAAGAAAAGAAAAGAAAAAGAAAAGGGCCCCCGACCGGCCCTGACACCCAACCTGAGTTTATACCCTACCCAGGAAAAACTCACCATTCCAGACTCAACAAAATAGAAATAAACTCAATATAATACCTCATTCAAAAGATATGACTAAACATACCTATATGAATAAATTAATATTTAATTTATTAAATATTAAATATTAATTATTCTGATAAAATTTAAATGGATCGAATTTCTATAAAAATCCTATCCTAGGGTAAAAACCTTATTCCAAGACCAACAGTGTGGTTAAAAAAATTATCTGAGATCATCTTCTAGGGGAAAATATCATTCTACCCCTAATACGCATCTAAAAGAAAAATTCAAATTTCTACTAAAAATTTCAGTTTGGAAAACATGGGTCGTTACAACCTCCCCACCATAAACCTTCTCATCCCTGAGAAGCCTAGTTGTAAGACTAGAAAATATGATCTCTACCTAAGAACCTATACAACCAAGCTATCTAGACTATCCAACAACCAGTCTTATAGCATCAACAACTGTCACCTGCATGAGAGACACTAAACCATGAACGATCCAGTACTCCCCACTATAAGAATACACTTATCACCATCTTAAAACCATGCTACGAGATCAAGATCCCATGAAAAAATTATATTTTAATAGAAAATGAGAGTCACCGCCCTCAAATGGCCAACAATGCACTCCCCACTATATGGATTACCTTACACTACTCCACGAGCACAACCCCAATGGGTTCCTCTTCCTAACTGAGAAAGAAATCTAAAAATAAAAGAAGACCAGTGTATAGCGAACAATCTATTAGCATACTCAAGATGAATTCAAGATAGAACATAATCGTCTCTAACCATGAGTACACTAATATTCCACTAAAAAGAATGTATAGCTCTCTTCGATCCACACTCACCATTCTGTCAATACCTGACCAGGATTTATCCATGGGTCAATCGTCTTATGGTACCCCATTCTTTCTTGATGTCTCCTCTACCATGGAGGGACATTCTCCATTTAACCACAACTCCTGGGGAACCATTCCTATGGAAAGTCTTGAAACCATTGGTCCTCAACTCGCACATGGACACTCACTAATTTACGATTTAACAAAATCACATGCAACCAACATATACCTTTATCACCCAACTCATACTCCCGTGAGTCTTCCTTTACAAAGTTAATCTAGAAATTCTAAACAGAATTCCAACCTCATTAATCTAGAATCTCCCTTGGAACTCCTATTCAAAATCAGGCACCTTACCCATGCCATGATTTATTCCACGACCACTAGCCAAACCAAGTAATTCCATTCACAAGAGTCTACCCACACTCTAACTACATTAGTAATAGAGGAAATACTGGTCAACTAGGAAAGACATCGAACAATCCTACCCATCGAATCCAGTATCAAAAAACGTACCCAAGGTGTTTGTCAAAATATGAAGGTATCAACATGACTATAACATAAAACTCGATCATCTACCATGAATCAATCTCAAAATTAGCATAAAATCAAGATCATTTCCAAAAAGGGAATATGAAAACCTAGTCTAAACTCTCACATAGGTTTCCCTTGCAAAAAATGGATGTCTACCTACAAGGGTCTGAGTCAAACTAAGGGCCTCTAGGTCTCCCACCTAGCCCTACAGAAGAAATCTCCCAAAAGAAGGTAAATATCACAATGAAATACACGTGTAAAAAATAAAAACACAACCTACAAGGGCATAATCCTCACTGAGCATCCTCATAAGGAATTTCTCCCTAGAGGTCATGATACCAATGTAGAAGAGAGACTGAACTAACAATCATTGGGCATCTGTATATAGTAATAACCCTTCAAGGTCTAGTTTATAAGAAAATTCCTAGTATCCATCAGCATCATACTCAGTGATCTAACTAGATAACCATGACTTGATAAACAATACCCTATAATGGGTAAAACCAAAGGGTATCACATTTTATATCGACTTACTAGGGTCACTACACCTCCCATGCATGAGAACTAAGTAATCAGACTCACAAAAAAACACCTCAAAATAGATCTACATAACCCAGGATCAGAATGAAATATATATATGTAAGTAGTCCCAATTTAATAGGCCTTCGTCGTCAATAAAAATAACACACTAGAAGGTCTATATGATGTGAATCTGATGTGTCAAATATGATGCATTAGATGCCTCTTTCCCTTGACAGAAAAGAGTCAAAATCCATATTTGAAATCTTTACAATGTCCAAGATCCATAAATCTATAATAAATCATCACATCCACACAACATATTCATTTCTCAAGGAGAAAATCATATACAACTCTAACATCACAGATCTAAACAACAAGCCCATACCCTGGAAACCAGGACTTTCTACCGAAACAAGTGTTCTTGACACACCAGTATGATATTAATTACAGGTTCTAACACATCCCTAATACTCATTTATACCATATACAAAATAGTAATTACCAATAAAAGAATAGGCCTGATACCACTTTGTAACATCTCGATCCGGATGACACTAAACCAAAGCTTCGAGCTGATTCGTTATGAGGCCTCAAGCATACCTCCCCATATTCTAGAGGCTAACAACTAGAAGCGAGGGCCTAAGGTGTAAAAGTGGGGAGAATATAACTGCATATCAGAGTCACAAAATAGAATAAATAACTAAGTATCATAGACAATAGTAAATAAAAAGAGTGAAAAATTAGTAAATAAAATGAAATAGAAAAATCTGTAATATTAAATGAAAATGTTATAAAATCACAGACAACTATGTCATATATAAAACACTAGTCACTCACTGAGCTGACCATACAAATATAGGAGTATAAAAGAAACCGAAATAAACACATAGGGATATAATACTAACTCCGAGCCAGACCACATACCCGGTTTCCAAACACTATCGAACCGCACCAACCCAACTAGAAGAACCCATATGAGTAACTCCACTCGAACATGCAACTCAGGGCCTTATCCCTATCCACCATGAAAACTATGCTCAACCTGAAAAGTAGACCTAAGGTCTACACACACACACCAAGGTACACATGAAGGGATGATAAATAATCTTAGTAGGATGTCCTGATGATGAACCTATAAAATACACTGCTATAAGTGTATGCAAAAGCAATATGCTCAGCCTAGCCGAGACATAACTGAAACATAAGTAAAACCAATAATGTGAAACCATAGTCGAACGCCAAGTCCATGATCCCTATCAACTGGGAAAGTTCCACTATGGATGTACACATCTATATGTATATACATTTATAGTACCATACCTATACATATATATATAAATATGAATATTCATGATTAAGGTGAATGAAATATCATAAAACCCATCCGTAGTCGATCCTTGGGTCCGTAATCCTGATCGCATGGACATCCTATGAAAAGGAATTGAGCTAGACGTTGTGCCACTCAAGTCATGTATCATTAATTTGATCTCTAGGTACCTAATCCCAATCTACATATAACTTCTTCAACCAATATTGAAAATAACTCTGAGCAAACTGCGTCACCACAGGGGGATACTCGTCCTACACCTGGGTTCACCCATACTCACCTCCAATCACTATAAAGAAGGATTCTAGGGAAGTACATCTGGAAATCTTGTAAATGGTCACTAAGCTAGATGCCATGTTGATCATGCCATGTAAATAAAGTCCAATTTCTAATCCCTAGGCCCCGGTCTGTAGACAGTCATGACATTCAGAACTCGGATAATCCCTAAGGTTCTGACCCTTAGGCGATATGTAAGAAGAACTCACCAGGGAGACACCATGACCACCCCTAAAGTATCTAATAAGGGAGTGCATAATCATCCCAACCATTCAAAAGAGTAATCATTTTGGGTATCCAAGGATATGAGACACAATTCCCAACACTGTGGTCAAGTAACCAATTAGGGAGAGCATAATCATCCCTATCATAAGCCACAGGTTGAGGTGAGCATAATCATCCTCTATAGACCACAAGTCAAGGAGAGCATAATCATCCTCATTATATAACAACTCAAGTAGAGTAGAATCATCCTTATAATTTTAGAGAGAATAATCATCCACAAGTATCATTACTAGGGATGCCATGTCGGTATATCATAATCATAGGCTCAACAGACAGATCCTATGAAGCACCTTTGGAAATCCCAATAATATAATAATAAAAATATATAGGCTCAATATCTATATACCATGTAGTAACTCTTGGTATACCAATAAACATAATAAATAACATGGCTCAAAATCCAAATTCCAGTAAGAACGTTTGGGAATCCCAAAGTGATAGAAATTCACCTTATGCCAGGATCAATAACCACCGACCAAGAAGCACCTACAACTAACATTGATGCATCAATAATAAAAAAGTGAAAGTATAAAAAAAAGAGTGAGGGTGGTCAAATTCCTAAACCCAAAACTACCACCACAAACCCATGATACTACAAGTTTAACACGAGTTCTAAGGTGACACCCACTACCATCTCTACCCAAACCTGACATACTAACTCAGGGTTGGTCAAACATTGAGGAACCCACTGGGTCCTTAAAGATAAACATTGAGAGTCATCCTACTTGGGACTTCATCAGAAAAGGTAAGGGATGAATACTACATGGGATCCTCAAAGTCCATGCATAGCAAAGGAATCCTACTTAGGATCCCCATCTGAAAGGTAAACGAAGAATCCTACATGGGATCCTTGAATAGAAAGTCAATAGAGGCATCCTATAAGGGATCATTGGAATAATAGGTAAAGGGATCCTACTTGGGATTACCTAGGTTAGTATATAAGAAAAGGAATCCCATAGGGGATTTCTTAGTGAACAATAAGAAGATAGAGGCATCCTACTCGGGATCCTCTAGGTTGAAACATAAATAGAAGAATCCTAGAGAGGATCCTTAATAATAACTAGTTTCAAAACCTCATAGAAAAAAAGTGAATATATCACAAGGGATATTTCCACAAAGTAAAATCTACAAAAGAATCATTCAAGAGTGATATATCATGGATAATTTCAGAAAAAAGTCTCACTCTCAGGAGACAAATTGATTCGATTACCAGAGGAAGAACCTCTCTACTAAGAAATCGCCTGAAACACCACTTATGAGTACTTAAAACAACACATGGGTTTCAAAATTTCAATATGCATGAAAAGTTACTTAGAATAGACTCATCTTATATCCAAATATTACTCCTAGGTGAAAAGATATGGAAAGCCTACAAAGGGTTGAAAAAGGGGAAGTGCACGACATGTCTCCGTGAGTACATGACGTGTACTCCCAAAGAAACACCTAGGCATGTACTTTGTATGGACTTAGTGTGTAAATTCACAAGTATACAACATGTAACCTACAAGGGATACCTTCCTATGTCCATCTCATGGACTATCCATGTATATGGTCCGACCATGTACTTCAACATGGTGTAGAACCCACACGGGGTCCGGCTGTGTACTCTACACGATCATGTACCCCTACATGGGCAGCCTGACTAGGTAATATGCTAAATGAACAAGTACCAGTAGATGAATTTTATACCCAAAACATGAAATGTACTTCTGAAAAGTCATCTTCCCTAACCTGGAAGAACAAACCACATATGCTCCCTGAACCACACACTGTGTAGACAAGTTTTCCCAAACGAAAACCCTCCAAAACACTGAGAACCCCCATTTTCTCCCCACAAACAATAGATCAGAACATGAGGGGTCATAAGAAAGAATATAAGGGGATTAAAAATTTAAAATGAAAAATCTATGGGGATCTATAGTGAAAAATTAAAAATGGCATACCTTTGGGAAGAATCCGCTAAAGCTTTTCCTATTTTCGTGGTCCACGATTGTTGCATGACGGCGCATCTCGAGTTCTATGGTTGTACCTCCTTATCTCACTCCCTCCCTATCTCTATCCCCCTATCTCAACTGCACGGTAGAGGAAGATCCCTGGGGGAATACATGAGAAGTCAAAAAAGAAGAAAAAGAAAAGAAAAGAAAAAGAAAAGGGGCCTTGAGGACCAAACTGAGTTTATGATCTGTCTAGAAAAAAAATCCCCATTATGGACTTAATGAAAGAGATGAAATATAAATTTGATTCTCCATTAAAAAGATATGACTAAAAAAACCTACACAAATCAATTAATATGTAATTTATTAAATATTAAATATCAATTATTTTGGTAAAATTCAAACGGCTCAGATTTACACCAAAATCTTGTCCTAGGGTAAACAATCTATTTTGGGACCAACAAAGTGGTCATAA
This sequence comes from Viscum album, assembly GCA_963277665.1. Lineage (NCBI taxonomy): Eukaryota > Viridiplantae > Streptophyta > Magnoliopsida > Santalales > Viscaceae > Viscum > Viscum album. The sequence continues at coordinate 1,400,471,072 of OY728157.1, read as the reverse complement.
AAATTATCCAAGATCATATGATAGGGGGAAAATTCCATTTTACCCCTCATAAGAATCTAAAAGAAAAAATTCAAATTTCTTCTCAAGAATTCATTCTGAAAAAAACATAGGTCATTACACATACTCAATTAATTTATTTTGAAATTAAAATTTTAATACGTATCAAACTTATCAATTTATTGTATCAAAATAATTTAGTTTATAATTTACCTTTTCCTTTTGCTTTAGTTTTTAAAAGGTAAATTCACCCCTTTCCATCTTTCTTCGACCAACAAGAAAACCAATTTCTCCCTTTTAAATAATAAGAAAACATAGATGAGAGAGATATAATATATTTAGAAATGAGGTTTCAAGAGAGAAATTAAAATTAAAGAGACTATAAAATCTATTCCCATATATATCATCCCATAACTTTATTATTTAGAAACAAGCTAGGGGTGATTTTGAAATCAAGAACAATTTGTTCCACATGAAGAAAGTTAATCCATCTAAACTTCACTAAATAAGGACCCACCTAAATTAGTGTAATTAATAAAGAAAAATAAACTTCACCATAGGATAGAGTGAGAGTAATAAAAATATCAATGATTTCAAGAGAAATTATTTAAATATATATCAATAATTTTAAGAGTTAAATCTAAAATAATAATATCAAAATAATATATCAATATCCAAATAATAAGTTTCAAGGAGAAGAAAAAGATATTAAATATTTTCAAGAAAAAATATTTTAAAAAAGATTCAAGAGTGATATTAAAATCTCTAATGACAATCACTTTCCAATTTAAAACAAAGATGATGATTTTTAAAAAAAATGTGAACTCATCCTTCGAAAAAAAATTTAATGAGGGGAGTCATGAAAACATTTTAAAGAAACACCAAGAAGTAATATTTAAAAACATTCCATAAGGAATCCATTCAAGTAAATTCTAAGGATTAAATCAAATAACACAAATGATATTACAATAAAGAAAACACTCTTTAACCATACAAAAAATTATACTCTTTTCATAAACTATAAAAATAATAAATGATAGAAATATAGAAAAAGTAACAAGAGGAATAGGAAATAATATCATTATTAGATTACCCCTACATAAAATAGTTATAACATAAAATAAACACTTTTGAGCTTAATGGACCATCAAAATAGAGTTAGATAATCTATTTTCATTAATAATTAATCATATGATATGTCAATAATGCCCAGTGGCATAGCCCTGTAAGAAATTAAACAAAAGAGCCTTTTGGTGACCAAAATTTTGGTTGAACAATATTAACTAAAAGAGACTTAGGCACCCAAGATTTATTAGTACATGATTTTATATTAGTAATTCCATAAAAAATATGGATTTATTTCAGTATTAAATATCTTTAATTTCTACAATCACACTAATAAATTAAATGTATAGATTTTTACAATAATTACAAAACTTATATTGAGAGAATCCTTGAACAACAGTAGTTTTGGAGGAGCTAACATGATTTGAAAAACTGAGATAAAAATGATCTTTTACACGACATTGAGAATCCAATATCTTATCTAGAGTTTTTTCACCTTGGGTAAACTTAGTAAGTAATCTCTTGAGGTATTTAATAGTGGATTCCAACTTTTCAACATTAGGATGAACTTTTAATTTCAAAACCAATTCTTCATTTTCTTTGAAAAGTGGTTACTTATCTTTAAAGAGTTGTTCCTTTTCATTAATAATAAGACTAAATTTATTTTTAAGTTCATTTTAAAAAGATAAGAGTTTGAAACAACATTCTTCAAGATAATTTTTCACCATTTTAAACTCTTTATAATTTATTTTTCTCAAGGAGAAATATGAATAATAAGAACAAGAATATTAATATATATAATATACAATATAATTTAGAGAGTTAACCTCATTATTTACCTCTATATGTTCCATGAGGAATTTAGGACTTTAATCACTTAACTAAGTTGTTGAGGTTGAGTACATGGAGTCATTGTTAGTACTCCATGTCGAGAATTTATGGGATTTATTTCCTTTATTATTTTATTTAACCTTCTTTTTGTAAATGGGGGTAATCCAGATTGGTGTGACCCTTTTTATTACATTTTTATCATGTCATTTCCGGTACATGAAATTGATTTTTCTTTTTGTCATGGTAAGTTGAATTCTTCTTCTTATTTATGAATTTTTTCAACTTCTTGTAAAAATTTTCAATTCTAGACTAACTTCTAGATGAATCTTCATCATTAATATCTTTTAAGGAAAATATATTTTTGAATTATTTAGATTCATTGGTTTTATTGGCTTATTTATTAGATTTTTTCTTTACAGTGATCTCATATGTCATTATAGATCCAATTACTTCCTCAAGATGGATATTATTTATATCATTAACTTCTTGTATAACCATCACCATGGGTGGAAAAGAGTTAGGGAATAACCAAATAATTTTACTAACTAATTTTTCTTAGAAAAATCATCACTAAGATACTTTCAACCATTGAAAATTATAGTAAAATGTGTAAGCATATCAGTAATAGATTCATTTGAATATATAGTAAATCTTTCTAAGTATTGTATAAAAATATATAATCTAGTATATTTAACACTATTTGTTTCTTTGTGTGTGACTTATAAGATTTTCCATAGTTCATGGGTGGTTTTTTAAGTAGATATATGATTAAATTAATTTTTTTAAGCTCGAAATGAATAACATTCATTGATTTTCTATTAAGTTCAAATGATGCAATATATCAGGGATTCCATTTATTTTATGATTTTTTTAGGAGTGTATCAATGAATAACCATTCTTCAAACAGTATAACCTATGATACTAAGAAATGAAGACATGTGATTTTTCCAATAATAATAATTTATTCCATTAAAGAAAGAAGATCATTTGAAAGAATTTCCTTTGAGATCACTTTAAAAATACAAGGTAGATGCCTTCATATAAAATCAATCAGTAAAATTGATCAAGGATTAAAAATAAAATATGGGTCTAATACCAACTTTTTTACATGGTATAATGGTAAGAGGGTGGGGGAGGGTGGGGATGAATTTCCTTTATAAAAAATTATAATAATGAATGCAAAGGTAAATCACAAATGAGATATGCACAACAGAAATATAAAATGAAATTAAATCATGATAATTTTGATATGAGTAATTTATTGATAATATAAAAGTTAATTAAAAGAGTAATCATAACATATTTTAATCATATAAAAATTTTGTGATTATGTGAATCAAAATGATATACAATGTTTAAATTAAAAGAGATATCAAACACAATAAGATAATAGAGTCCACCAATAGCTCGGTGTGAGCCCCTATATCTCCTCCCCTTGGGATGATAGGTTTTTATATTTCTCCATTTATTTTAATAGAAATTAAGAAACCAATTATATCTTGATTTTATATGGTTTTATCAAGAAACCTACCTCCATTACTTCAACGGTAGTAAGCACCCATATATCTTTCTTTTCATCAACTGTAGTAAGAAACTATTTGTGGAAGGTAGGTGAGAAGAAAAAAAATATTTTCTTAGAAAAATTCATTACAATTCCACTACATTATCTCTTAAGATATATAAATTCAATTTGATAAGAGTGATAGAGAGGTAATATAGAATATATCCTTAGATAATTGAGAATTGAAATTGGCTCTACAGAGGATTTTGAGATTGGAGAGAATCTACCAGAGATCCATCATTAAAGTGTTTCAATTCCACCGATTATTCATCACACATATTCAAGCCTCCAATTTCCACTATTTATATCATTTAATAAGAATAAAAATGTTTTAGAATTCATCAGAGTAATTAAGAATCATCAACAATACTTTAAGAGCTGTAGGGTCCACTAAATAATGATTTTTTGACTTGTTGGATCACAACCACTAACTAGTCACCGAATGCCATCAGCTATCTGGAATGATAGCTGTAGGATACCACTTTTATCCAAACTCCACCAAGTATCTAGTGCTCCTCATTAGGTATCTAGTGGGATATTTCTGTATAAGGTGGCTCTGTCCACTTGTACTGGCTGGATTGTGTAACACAATGATATTTTAAAAGAAGAATACTATGTTCGATAGCGTATTCGACACACAACACCAAGCTTAAACAACCCATGAAATATATAACCATTATAACCTATCCATTAAATTAGAAGGTATGGATAATATTAAATAATTTATGATACATATATATATAAATGTATCACTTAATATAAATTATTGATACATTTTTATTAAATAATCAATAATTTTTTAGTAAAGTGATTTTATTCTTAAAAAATATGTTTTATTCAAAAATTATTTTTATTTATTTTCATGAAAATAATATTATAATTAGTTTTTGAAACTTTTATAAAATTTATTTGATAAAATTAACTTCATTTTTGAAATTAGAATATCAAAATTTACTTTGGGTAAAATTTTGGGATTTTTCAGAAGATATTTTTTTCAAGTCAAACTGATCCCAAAATTTATTAAGGAAAAATGCATAAAAAATAAAACAAAATAAGAGGTTTTAAAAATATGGGAGTGTATCACTCCCCAAATATCTGCACCCACCATTATAGTATAGTGTTTTTGGGTTCTTAAGGACTACATTAATGTCATATTTATGATCTCCCTCTTTGACAAAGATTATAGAACTTGATTTTCTTCCCTACAGGCATGTGAAATAGTCAGATTGGGATGATTTATATGTTGAATTAAATCAATCCAATGAGGTAGAAACTTTCAAGGAATGTCCCTGGTTCTTTCCCTCATCACCCTGATATTATTTTCAGTGTCATATTCAATCCATAATGAGATACAATTATGTGGGAAAACATGTTTTATAGCATATATCACAACCCAAAATTCAGATTCATATGAAATTACAATGCTAGTGAAATGATAAAAAAATCCTTTGAAAAAACCATGGTGGGTGAGGAAAATCCTCTAAAATATAAGAGACCTTACATACCAGAGGTTTCACCATCAATGTTGAATCTAATCTATGGGATATCGGGGGAATCCATCAAATGGATTTAAGAAAAATAGGTTTCCTCGGTCTTCTCGAGACACTAACCATTATTAGAATATTATAATCTTAATGTTGTTGTTTATAGATCCCTTTTTCACCCTAGAGGCCACATAAATCTATTTTTGTATAGAAAGTATTGTAGTATGTGTTGATGGTATTTGATTACCAAATATCTTCTCATTTATTTCATTCCATACCAAAGAGATGACTGAAGCTTCTACAATCAACAAAATATTGTTGATTTGATTACTCTATCTGGTTGTATAGAGCACCTCCAAGTATTGTTCAAGCTGAGATTTAGTTCATATATGAATACCAAATAGATTTCCAACATAAATCCTGATATTATGTGAAAATTTACATCCCATGAAAAGGTGTCGTATGTATTTTTTAGCCTTCAAGCATAGATTACATGATGAAAATATATATTGTCCAACCCTATTTAATTGTTCATGTGTGGGTAGTCACTTTTTCCATATCCTCCAAAGAAGAGAAAATCCTGAGGGCTATATAAATTTTACCTTAAAATTTAACAACCATGTTGGTGATATATTAAATCCTTCACATTCAATCTTGTAGTATTCATTATTATTGAACTTTTCATTCATGTTGGGACTCAAGATAATAAAATCCATGTCCATGAAAGCATAATTTTGGATCTATAGTCTAGTTTTTAGAGGGATAATTCCAAAAAGGCTATTGTTTTTCATCAAAATATCAGCTATGTACAATTTTTCCCTATCCACCGGTACATTGATAAATGTATTTAAGTGGGATGTCTAACCATAAAGTGATCTAACAATTGATATTAGATTTCTTTCTCACCAACCATTTTGTGTTTTTCATTATTTCATTAAAAGGATACCTGATTGAAGTCCAAATAGATGATGATAGGTTGTTTTGATATCCTTCCATCAACCTCATTTTGAACCTATTTGATTAAAATTCACAAATAAATTCATTAGGATTCATAAGATTCCATATGAATTTCCCAATAAGAGCATCATTAAATATACTTAGATATTTATTTCCAAGTCACCCCATTTCAACCGTCTTGATGAAATCTTTCCATGCCCCCATGATCAACTTCCTCTCATGCACCGACTTGGTCCATATGAAGTTCCTTATCATAAATTGTATTTAGTTTATGAGACTTATTGGAAACCTATAAATAGAGAAGGAATAAACAAATTTAGATGTAATCATCGAGTTGACAAGGCATACCCTTCCTTCCTGGGATATGGAATTCCCTTTCCATCTATCCAATTGGTTAATGATTTTTGAAAAAATATTCACAAGGTATCACCTCCTCACTTTTCCACAAAATAAGGGGAAATAAAGGTAATTAAATGGAAGGGGAAATTTTTAAACCCCAAGTCTCCTGGTGATCCTGTTTTTCTTACCAACCATAATTCCCTCACCAAAAATAATGAAATATTTGTTCCAAATGATTGCCTACCTTGAAACTTCCTCATAACATGAAAACACAACCTTAATTGCACATATAGTTTTCTTGGAGGCCTAACCAAATAAAAGAGTTTCATATTCATACAAGAGATGTGATGGGGTGACGTCATTTATACTATCCATGATATGCCTATAAATTCCAATGTGTGTAAGATCGTTAATGCATCTACTCATATAATATTCAGCATTGGAAAACAAAATCCCTAAGAGTGGATCACTCTATATTACAACTCTAATTCATTGAAAGAATCCCCTTGGTGATTCATTAATGAGTATGGATAGCCTTAAAGAGGTGAGAATGGTACAGAAAATTCTGATACAAGCATCTGAAAACCCATATTTCCTAAGAACAACAAAAATGAATCTCCACTTCAAAGTATAAAACACCTTGGATATTTCAATCTTGACTGAAATGTTCCCTTCATTTTTCTCTTCTCTATATTAATACTTTATGATTCCATGAATAAGCAGTTTTCATGCTACTTCCTAGTACAAACCCAAATTGATTATAGGTGATGTTCTCTTTGACAATTCCCCCCATCCTGGTTATGATGGTGTAGAATCATACACAAAAGAGATTAATATTGTACCACATAAGGTATTGAAATATATTGAGATACTCTGGGCTTGCTTTCCACATGTCATAATATGAATGCTTTCATGTTGAATAATCCATAAATGACCCATATTTGAGTCATGTTGATTTTGAGAGACAAACTTGTATCCAAGGGAGGCCCACTTGAAATATTTCTAACTCTCAAATATCATTTTTGGTTTAGAAATTACAAGAAGCATGGGTTTATAGGCCATGATATATTGTCTAAGGGCCTTAGATGTTATGGAATTTTCTATCCCTTGATAATTCTAGTAAATTATCATCATTTTAAGGGCTTTTCCTATTGTCAAAGGCACCTCTTGTTGTGTCAGATTAATCCGAGTTATGTCCTTTCTTCCTTTACACATTTTCTTCCACCAATTTGAGTTTTTTGTACACTATTATTTCCTAATTCAAAACTGGTTCAAATTTATTCTAATAATTAGTTTTTTGATAATTCTCATCTATCTGAACACTCTCAGCTTCATCGGACTAGAAGACTCCACTTAGTGGAGTTAATTTGTATAAAATTCTATATTTTAAGGGGTTATGTCTATAATTACCCTTCTCTTGGTAGTCATGGAGGAGGAGACTTGTGTGAATTCTCTATCCAAAACATCCTCTTTAGCATGCTATCCAATCTAGTCCCGAGTCACAACATTATTTACATCCAGCTGTGTTGTGTCAATTGAGAATATCTATTCATTATCAACATAGTCATCAGTCTAATTTTATACTTTATAATTCTATCTAGTAGAATGTCCCTATACCTCCCAACTTGATGTCATTTCCTTCTATCCATTAGAGTACTACTCAACTTCATTTTCATGCTCTTAAGATTCTACTAATTTAATCAGTGATTGAGGCTCAATTACATCATGCCCATGAGAGATATTCAATTATGAATCTACATGTACATTCACTTATACTCTTCCAATCATCACTTCATTAGGAGAGTTCTGATCTTGAGAGGTTTTCATAGCTTCCTTATCTTGCATAATGACAATTAGTGAGAGAATATAATTTTCTAACTCCTTCATTTAAACCTCAGAGGATGGTGAGGCTTGTCTAGATGGACAAATACCCTCAACAGTAAATTTTTCCATTTTCCCATCAGCATCCCTATTAGTAGAGCCTACATTGGAGGGTTATTTGTTCATGTTATAGTGTGAGTCAGGAGGTAGGATCATGCCTTTCCCCTTCCTCTTCCAACACGTAGCATCATCATGACCCTTTATCTTTCAAAAATTACATTTCTTGTCGCTATTATATTCAGAAGTTAAATTTCCAAAGAACTTGTGGCACATATATAATTTAGGCTTCCTTTCATATTGAATTTCATGCTTGATACTATCATCCCTTATTGTTAACACCACCTCTTCCACCAAAGTACTAGACATGTAAACCTCCACCAGTATTCTCGTGTAGTTCCCAAATATTGGATTATATGTTTTGTTATCCATCAAGATAGAATTACCAATAGAGGATGTAATATCCCAAATAATACACAGATGCTAGTAAAGACAATTCATCTCGAATATGTGTATCCATATCTTCGCATGAGAATTCCTCACACTATCAAGGTCAAAGTTCCTATCCATTTCCTAAATTATTAAGAAGCCAAGATTCAAGGTGATTGACCCAATACTCCATGATCTTCTTTTACATTAATTATATGGTAACACCACATGATAATATACCCTCCCCATTTACATCATTCTCTAATCCTCAAACCCCTATATCTCTATGATCCTTCAAGTAAGATCATTACACTTCCATATTCTCTAACATTTTAGAAAAATAAACCAGAAAATAATAGAATACCTGTATAGATTCACCCATTTTTCAATCTCTTATTGATTGGATGAGACATGCACTATCTTTCCTTTCTTGATAATCCTCCCTGGAGGGGGTGTGTCAAAATCTGAGAAAGAGAGATTGGATGTATATTTCACTACTTCCAAAAAATTATTCCTTGATTCCACAAAATATATAGGAGTGCACCCCTTAACTTTTTATTTCAAAGAAAAATGAAAAATATCCTTATTCCCAATATATTAATTTTGAGATTTGAATCTTGAAATTTTTATATGATTCATCTTCTCATGTGCTCCAGGATCGTTAGGGCATGGTTTTTCTAAAAATAAAATTAATTTAAAATAAATTATGAAATTTAAAATCCCAAATTAAAATAATAATTATTTATTTATATTTAATCTAATGAATTTATTTTTAATAATATTTATATTTTATTTTAGTATAAGTTAGTTTTTGGGTTTAAAATTGGGATTTTTCTGAAAACTATTTTAAAGTGAATAATGTATCTCTTTTTTAATTAATTTTAAAAAACCTAATGTGTATTGATTTAATGAAATTTATATATTATATATCACTAAATATTAATTTATATTCATATAATTATTCTTATTAATCATATAGTTAATATAAAATCATCTTTTGTTTGAAAAAATACACTTCTTGAAAACCCGCTTTTTCACCGCGTTCATGGGTTTAATTTTAAATTAAAATTTTACACTTATATGAATTAAATTTGGTAAAATAGATTAGATATTTTTAATCATCATAATTTATATTATATAATGTTTTCAACTTAATTTTTTACCATAATGAATAGTGAAACTATAAAAATAAATTACCGTGATTAAGGTGAAAACAATTTTATCGGGGTGTTAAACTAAAAAGTTAAGGGTAAAAATGACCTAAAAACTTGTATAAAAACTATTTTATAGACATATTTAGATATTTTAATGTCTAATTATTGATAATAGTCCATTTTTTTCCTTTTGATGTGATAAAAACACGGGTATGATTTTTTTTTGAAAAAATTACAAGTGTGATACTCACCTCACTTATAAAAGGTCACCCACCTCCTAACCTCTTCACACATTAAAATACATTTTAATCAAACAATAACTTCAAAAATTACTTTATAAATTCCCTAAACACATCCTAGATTCCTTATTTTGATCAAAAAGTCATCATAAGAAGTCTTTTGGTGCTTACATAAGGAGGTTGTCTAAAGAAGAGGTATCATGCTTAACCAAGCATCTTTTTTTATTAATTCTTACACCACCTTAAAATATTATTAAATTATGATTATATAATAACAATAGTATATAAAATATAATAATATTTTATTATTTTAATTATATAACCTAAATCCATCTCATCTTCCATTAAATGAGATACAAAATCATCAATTGTGTGTACGGTGGACTATCACCTCGTTAACCGATGCCATTCATTTTCCATCATCACCTCTCATAGATTATTGTAAGAATGAATTTAAAGTATACATATTATTTTTTTAAAATATTTATACCTCTGGATTTATTATTTCACATATACCTTCTTACTTTTCATTCATTAGGGGATACGATAACATCGCTCATGTGTACGATGGACTATCGCCTTGCGAAGCAATGCGATTCATTTTTCACGAACATTTTACATGGAAGGTAAAAAGGATAAATTTAATTAATAAACGTGATATATGAGATATAATAATTATATTAATTACATATTTATCATTATTAAAATATAATATATCATTTTATTTCTTACACTGAAACATGATAACGTTGTTCGCGTACGTGAAGACTATCGCCTCGATGAAGCAATGTGATTCTTTTTTTTCTTCATAACCACATAAAAATAACTATATATATAAATATTTAAATAAATAATATAGAATTTATGATATTATGATCATTTTTTAAAGATAAAATAATATATACCTTCATTCCATAATTATTATTTAAAAATGGAAATGTTACTCATGCGTACATACGACCTACCATCTCCATGATCACAACATAGTTTATTTTTCACAATCATTTTTCTGATTTGTTTCGAAAGAATAATTGAAAAATAAATATTATAATTAGTTAATGATTATTATTCTAGATATTTTTAAACTATGAACTCATTGACTATAGTCAACACAACAAATCCATTTTGAAATAATGAACTGAACATCCTTAAAACACCTGAACAAGTCTTAACTGATTAATTATTTAAATATTTAATTAAAATAAATAAAATAAATGATTTAAGTATAAGGTATTAAACCTATAAAATTTTCTTAATAAATAAAATAATTGATATATTCTTATTATACAGGATTTAAAGGACACACATGGAATGTATGGACTTGAGTTAAGGGTTTTTCTCATCGCACTTTTACTTCTGTGAGACATATGTTATATTCACCACTTATTTATATTGTGTAGTTTATATAATACCCCTTTTACATGTAATATCATGAATCCATCATAAATAATGGTATTTTAAGTTTCAATTTTAGTTATTTCATCCAAGGGGATTTAACTTTAAAGTTACCAAGTGGTAAAGAATTTCATAACTCAATTTATTTTCATTGGGTTATATTAATTATTCATTGCATTTGATATTATATGATTATGCATGTAATGATTTTTTATTGTAATATGTTTCATTTATAATTATTTTATATGTATTTAAATTTTATATACATAATATATTCATTGATTAATTCTCAAATTCAATGGTATGATTTTTTTAAGGGTTATTCATCTCAAATGATCTTTCTTTGATACATACGTTTATGATATGAACCTCTATTAATTTGTGAGGTGTATATACTTCCATTTTACATGTTATATCATGAAAATAATTATATTAATGATATTTAAAGTATCATTTTATGTTATTATTTCATGGTGCTTACTATTGAAGTGTCATCAAAGTGGAAAACACTAGTGAAAAAAAACACAATTTAACATTGTTTTTTTTTCAATTTTAACACTAGTTTTTAACTGATGTCTATAAAGTTGATGTAAAAAACAAGGTTTTCAGCATTGGTTTTTGGAAAAAAGATGTTGAAAATTTCAATTGGATTCATTTTAAAAGTTAGTTTTTAGAAAACTGACGTCGAAAATGGGTTTGCAGCATCAGTTTTCATAAAAACTAATATTGAGAACCTTGTTATTTTTTTAATGTTTTAGCATTGGTTTTGATGAAAATTAACACCTAAAGTTAAAAAAAAATTAGAAAATTTTGAATATTACACTCCCAAAAAATCATAATCCCTGTAATAGAAAAAATATTGTACAACCATCAAACATCATGTATCGTTAACTAAAAATCTATAAAAACAAACATAATTTTAACAAGTTAATAAAAAAATTATCTATACATTTTTATTATAAAGCAGAATTGGAAAATACATACCTGAAATTTACAACATGATCATTTTTGGTTGATGTTGAAGTATTATTTTGAGATCATTATGTTCAAACACTTATTATAACAAAAGAATTAGTTTTTGAACACTTATTATTAGGAAAATGTAATACTAATCATAAATATTAGAATATACATACCTTAAATCATAATCATACTTAACAAATAGTTCACAAACAAAAATTGAAGATGGTTAAGTTCACATTTCATATAATACTTGGAATAATTGAATTTTTATAATAAAATTGAATGATATAAGATTAAAAAATAGAATAATATGATAGAAAATATAAAATAATTAATATACCTAACCTTATCAAATTCAGTAGTCACCGTAGTTGTGATTATCTCACACATGAATCGTAGAACATAATAACCACATTCAACATATCCTTGTTGAAGATGAAATTGTGGTTATAAAATATTAAGTTGATAATAAAAACCAATATATATATATATATATATATATATATCAAAAATTAGAATAATATCTAATATAAAAAATATTTACCATTACTTTCATATATTGGATTGCATTTGGGTTCTTTATCGACAAATGATCTTTGTTAAATTTTTTCCATGACCTGCATTTTCATTTATACCATCTAATAATACATGTATATAAAATAATAATTAAATATAATTAACTTATAAAAAATAAGAAAACTTAACTGTCTAACAAGGTGGTAAATTTTTTAGGAATATTAACTAATAAAAAGAAAAAACAATATAACATGCATTCACTTGGGTAGAATATGACTAACATCTAATTCCCCCTATAATAAAAAAATTTCATAATGAATGACACTATAATGAACATTGGTTCATAATTATGTTGTGTTATTACCCATCAAGAAATGAAAAAACCAACACCCAATCTCCGTCATTGATAATCTCTCACAAATATATGTAACTCTATTAGCAGTCTTCAAATATTGCACAACCGTGGAAATGAATTATGGATCTATAAGACCATAAACGTATGTGGACTCATTTTGAATAAGAAGCATATGTAGATACCTAATTAAAAAATTAATATAGTTAGTCAATTTAAACCACTTTAATTAAAGAAATAAAAACTAAAACGTTAATTTACTTACATGAAAAAAACTACAACATAGGCACACTGAGATCTTTAAAATAAATTAGATACATGATATCTTTTCTGAATATTCTCAATGGACAGTCTCTTCCACATATATTGGACATAATCCGAAACTCATAGATATTATCCAAGAAAGAAGAAGCCTAAGATAATATTTGTATCTCATCAGAAATATCATATGTATCTACAGTTGTTTGTTCTCGAACCTTTTATTTCTTTTGTGCCATTTATTTTAATTTTAGATTCTACTATATAATTTAAATGTTAGAAAACATTATAAGTAATTTTCAATCATATGCAATTAATATTTTAAAAAAATGTATACCTTATATGAAAGATAATGAATAAGGCTAGATGGACAAAGTAAAAAATGACCCATACAATCCCAAACTATAGTAACCTCCTTTGTAGGAAATGGTAGTAGAGAAGTAGGATCAATAATATCATGTACTAATACTCTAATCTAACCCATCTTCATAGGCTAGTGATGTATAGAATCCCCCAAAAAATGCATGACTATGAATGCTACAATATGTACACGAGGATATCCAAAATAAAACTCATAGTATAAGGTTGGGTCTGATTGAGGAGGTGGAGGATTTGATTAGGAAGGCTGGGCAGGCTGGTTCGGCTGGGAGGGATGTATAGGCTGCACAACCAGCTTAAAAGGCTAGACAAGAAGCACAGACTGTGACTGTGTCATCAATTGTTCTAACAAATCCTACATAATTGATTGAATTTGATCTTCTATGGATTTTTTCGTATCTTTCAGCTCATATTTCAATGATTTGATTTATGGATATTTTGATTGCTTACTTTGACGAACAAAATTTTTTTGAATACTAACACTTGCCTCATATCCTCTTATGCGGATGGAGTGTTATGTATTTCATAAAGTATTGGCTAGGATGTTCATCCTAAACTTAGGGATAAAATTTCTCTATAATGATTTATCCTGAAGTTCATCTTGAAATGAAAAATGAAAATGGTATATTAGTGTTGTTAATTTATAAAATAGAAAAATTCAAGAAAAATTAAAAATATTTACTTACAATTATTTCAGATACTTTATTAGATTTTTCTATAAGATACTTTTAATTTTTTATTCTTATCACTTTTTCCATTTTTCATGGTGGGTGGGGGGAGATAGAGGACCGAACTAGATCTCATCATAACCACTAGTAGACTGAGCTCTTACTGCTTAAAACTTTTTCTCAATCATTTTTTTCTCCTATAAATGATACCCTCCACATGATAAAGTATGAGGGTATATATTCTACAACTGGATGTCTTTATGGGATTTCTCGGAGGCCTGCTATATAAAAAGTAAACTAATAATTAATTAGGTACATATATAAAAAAATTTACAATATAATATAATTATAATACCAAAAAGGCTTCATCATGTTGGTTGGAAACAAATTTCTTCTATGTATTTGCATACAAACACTTATACTTGAGGCATGAGTTTTCATTTTGTATCTTTCCAAAAACCTAATTTTTTGTTAACTTTTCTTTTCAATCTTTGCATCAAACCACCTCTAAATAAAGACATATTTTCTTAATTGCTTTTGTTTCTTAAAAAATGAATGCCATCTGTAATTTAATAAAATAAATATTAGTCATTTAAAATATATCATATTCAAAAAATGAGATAAAATAAATCAATTGAAATATTTTACCATTACGGCCTCCCAAATCCTATTTATCACTGTCTTGTCAAAAAACTTCCAATAAGGATATAAAATATTAATCTTGCAATGAATCTGCATAGAGATATAGATGATAAACTGTATTGAATTTGGGCCAGTTGCATTATTATCATCATCAAAACTAATAGGAAATCACTCATATCCATGAGAAAGTGATAGTTTTGGTAAACATGTAATTCCATGTTTACCAACTGAAGAAATTTATTTATTAATAATAAAAGAAGAATAGTCCATCACTGAAGTCTCATCAGTAGTCCTGCAATTATTTTTTATAAGTTAAAAGTTTTCTTTTAATAAATAATTATATTACTATATATTTAATAATATAAAAAAATAAAAATACATTGGTATGTGTTCCTATGTATCTGTATCTATATCCATCATTTAAATAAGAAAATATAATGATTTAGAAAACAGGAAAATAGAAATATGTAAGTAAAAAAGTATCACACATGTGTAAGTTAAAAAATAATGATTTTATGATTATTAACTAAAAAAATATACAAGGAAAACTATTAAATATAAACATTACTTCTAAAATGATATAAACATTTATAAATTTAAATATCAGATTTCAAAAAAGTGTTCTCATATGCCAGAAAGTCATTTATAGTGTACATTATCATAACATAAAGAAGAAAATACTATTTATTGTATAAATTGAAAAATTTAACACCTATCTCCCATAGTAGTTTCAAATCATCAATAAATGGTGAAATATACACATCAATATCATTTCCCAACTGTTTTGGTATAGAAATAATCAAGATTTTCATAACATATTTTTTCTTCATACATATATGTGGGGAAAAGTTGTAAACTACCAAAAAAATAGATCGTGAACTATGTTGGATACTTAGGCTATGATATGGATTCATTCCATCAGTACACAATCCCATTCTGAGATTTCTAACTTCACTTCTAAAATCATGAAATTTTTTATCAAATCTCTTCCACTGTAGTGAATCAACAGGGTGATATAAGTTACCATCAGAGATAAAATCATATGAATTTCATCTTAAACATTTTGCATAAATTTAATTTTCAAATAGATGCTTCAAATGAGGAATTATTTGAAGGTACTAAATTACTTTAGCAGGATATTTGATTTTGGTACCTAAGAATGAATCACAGTTAAATTATCAGAATTATAAAGGAATAATGATTGTTTTTATCTATATTAAAATTAAATGAAAGCTTTATGTACTTTATTTATGGTTATTAGACATTTTTATATTATTGGTGTAACTAGATAGTGTCGGGTGATCCAAATATAGTTTATATGATCGGTGTTCACAGATGGAATTAGGTGAGCCCGATATAGATTATACAATGGGTGTGACCAGATAGCGTCAGGTGAGCTCGATATAGCTTATATGATGGGTGTTCCCAAATAGAACTGGGTTATCCAGATATAACTTATATGACGGGTGAGCCTAGGTAACACTCCAATACATTGGGTAATTTCCCTTGTCATTAGATGTAAGATGGAGGGAGTTACTAGAGGGTTTCTCCAATGGATTTAATTGGTATCTAGTTATTTATTACATGGATTTAAAATGGATATGAAGATGATGTACCAAGATACAAACACATTTTATCTATTCTTTCTATGGGTTTATAATGTTTCTTTTTATCAATATTGATATCAAATTGCTCATGATTATTGATTCTTATGACTCTATACTTTGTTAAAGCCTTATGCTATATTTCATCAATTATGATTCAATTATAATTGTGTTTGAGTACTTTTATGATTTTCTAAGGCACTCTGATTATGTTTTCATACCGTAATTAATTTCTTATGCTCACAGATGACATTCAATTATTAATACTTATATTTACCCTTACTGAGTATTTCATCTCACCCTTAATATGTTTCCCTTTCCCTATCTTATCAAGAATTTTGTTAAATGAGTTTTAGAAGTGTTTCATAAGGATGATAATGATGAACTAACATGGAATATTAAAAGTTAGGTATAGTGTGAGATGATTTTCATCTTTATGAACTAGTTGTTTATGAATTCACAATGTCAATATTTTTCCATAATTCTTTAAAACTCAAAAACTAAAAGGTCCTTGAGAATGTAAGTGATATAATATTTCCTTATGATGTTGTAAGTTTTGGATGAAAAAATTTTGGTCAACTTCATTAGTAAAAAAGATAGAAATGTAATGTTTAGTATTTTAGCACCAAATCTGGGAGTGTAGGTTTGAGGCTGGTATAGTTGGTATTAAAGGAAAGTTTTAGATAACTTTGTATATATTTTATATTTTTATGTGAGGTTATCTTAAGATTTATTAATAACATAATATGTTTATATTATTAATGTTGATCATAAGTTCAAAGTATTAGATATCTGTTTTTTGGTTTTAAGCAAAGATATCTTAAAGAGATTAATGAAATTATAGGAGATGTTTTTTTTTGGGTTGAAGTATATGTAAATTTTTGGTTTAATGTGAAGTATGAATTAAATTTTTGTGAACAAAAGTTTTAATTAATTGATAAACTTTCGGGTTTATATGATATTTTATATTAAGGTAATCATTAGAATATGTGTTTTATTATATAGATAATCAAGAGATTGAAAAGTGATTTGGTGACTAAGTGATTAATGTTATTTCAGAAGAAGATTGCTATATTTTTTTGGGATTGTGATATGAAATTTATGATATAACCATTGAGGTTAAAAAATCATTTAATGTTGAAGTTATTGAGGTTATTTGTGACATAGGGTCATTTATATATGGAATGATTTAGTTTGAATTTTGGGTATTAATGTTGAATTTTTGATATTAATGTATTATTTTATTAAATGAATGTTTATTCATTTTAGGAATTACCGTAAAATGTGCATAAAATTTTGGTTTTGGTTAATATTCAAAGATAGAAGAAATATATTATTATATATTTTATGGTTACTTGGTCCTTTAAAAGTTGATTTTAGTACTTAAAGCATGAAAAAAAACAATCTTGAATACTCATCATTTGGATAAAAAGATTATATTGTGATGGACATTGATTAAAGGATTAAATTAAACTTATCAAGTATATTTCTTTATGCTTCTAGTATAGATGGAAAATGAATTACTCCGATCTTGGAAAAGGATCTTGAAACAAAATATCATCTGATTACCATAATTTATAATGACATCAAAAAACTTTTTTCACACCTCATTAGTTTATGGTTTTTTGGTTGTTAACTTTGTCTTGATCATTCACTTTCTTGTGATCAATGACCGCTGTCACTCTATATCATTATTTGGGAATTATGACTTTCTTCCATGTCAAAATCTCCACTTTCCACCTATGTTATCCTATTTGGAAATATAGTATGTGTTATTCTAGATGACCTTTATACTTCCTTTTCTCTCTTATCAAGAGAATACTTTATTAACCCTTTTTATGATGTGGTCTTCTAATATAGGAATTTATTTTCAAATGTGAAACCTTTTATAATAGAGTTCAAGTTTAAATTTAAAGTATTAAATTTATTAAAGTGGGGAGTATACAATACCCGAATATTTTAGAATAATAACACTATGTTTGACAACGTATTCAACACACAACACTCAGATTAAATGACCCATGAAATATATAATGGTTATAACCTAGCCATTAAATTGGATGGTATGAATAATATTAACTAATTTATAATATATATATATATATATATTTATAAATTCCCCACTCAATAAAAATTATTGATAAATTTTTAGTAAATAATCAATCAATTTCTAGTAAATTGATTTTATTCTTCAAAAACATGTTTTCTTCAAAAATAATTTTTATCGATTTTCATGAAAAAATATTATAATTATTTTTAAGAACTTTTAGAAAATTTATTTTATAAAATGAAATTATTTTTTGAAATAAAAATATCAAAATTTACTTTGGGTTGAATTTTGGTATTTTTTAGAAAATATTGACATTTCAGTGAATACTGAAAATACTGATTCTTCTAAAAATGCCATTTATTTTGAATAAATTAAGAAATTTAAAATTAATATTATGTTTTGAATATTATTTCAAGAAAAAATTATTATTTATTTATATTAAATCCAATTTATTTTTTTAATTAAATTTATATTATATTTTAGTATAAGTTTGTTTTTGGGTTTAAAAACGCGATATTTCTAAAAACTGTTTTAAAGTCCATAATGTTTCTATTTTTTAATTAATTAAAAGTACCATTAATGAGGATTGATTTAAATTAAATAAATAAATATATATATATATATATTATAAATAAATATTAATTGATATTCATATAATGAATATTATCTGTCATAAAGTTAATATAAAATCATTTTTCGCTTGAAAAATATAATTCTTGAAAACCTACTTTTTCACCGCATCTGCGGGTTTAATTTTAAATTACATTTTTTCTAATTATATGAATTGAATTTAGTAAAATAAATTTAATATTTTGAATCATAATAATTTATATTATCTAATAAGTTCAACTTAATTTTTGACCATAAAGAATAGTGAAACCAGTAAAAATAAATTACCATAATTAAGGTGAAAACGATTTTATTTGAGGGTTAAACTAAAAATATAAGGGTAAAAATGACCTGAAAATTTTTATAAAAACTATTTTATAGTCATATTTTGACCTTATAATTTCTAATTCTCTAAAATGTTCCATTTGGGATCCTCTTAGTATGATAAAAATGTGGGCATGGCTTTTTCTTTGAAAAAATTACAAGTGTGCCACTCACCTCGCTTATAAAAGGCCACCCCCTCTCCTATTTTATTCACATCTTAAAACAATTTTTTATTATATAATACCTAAAAAAATTCCTTACTAACTTCCATAAACACATCCTAGATCCATTAGTTTGATCATAAAGACATCCTAAGAAGGCTTTGGGTGGTTACCTAAAGAGGTTATCCGAAGAAGAGGTATTATGCTTAATTGAGTATCTTTATTTTATTTATTATTCAACTCCTTAAAATATTATTAAATTATAATTATATAATAAAAAATTATATAACATATAATTAAATTTCATTATGTTAATTTAATAACCTAAATCCACCTCCTCTTCTATCAGATGGGATACGAAATCATCAATCGTGTGTACGTCAGACTATCACCTTGCGAATCAAAGTCATTCATTTTCCATCATCACCTCTCATGAATTGTTGTAATAATGGATTTAAAATATATATATGATTTTATAACATATTTATACCTATAAATTTATTATATCACATATAACATTTTTAATTTCCATTTCATGGGGGATACAATAACGTCACTTGCATGTACAGCGGACTACCGCCTCGCAAAGCGATGTGATTCATTTTTCACTAACGCTTTACATATAATGTAATAAGAATTAATTTAATGAATATATGTGATATAAATGAAATAATAATTATATTCATGACATATTTATCATTATTAAAATTTAATATATCATTTTTTTACTTACACTAAAAAATGATAATGTCGTTCATGTATGTGTGGCCTACCGCCTCAACGAAGCAATGCGATTCTTTTTTTTCATCACCACATAGAAAGAATTATATATTTTTTAATTTAAATAAAAAATATGTTATTTATGATATAATTATAATTATATAATAATAAAATAGTACATAACTTCCTTCCATAATGATCATTGAAAAATGGAAACACTACTCATACAAACGTACGACCTACTGTCTCCATGATCGTAACATGGTTTATTTTTCATAACCATTTTTCATGATTGGTTTTAAAAGTATAATTTAGGAATAAATATTATAATTATTTAATGATTATAATTATTTATATGTTGAAACTATGACCTCTTTGACCACGATCAACACACCAAATCTGTTTTGAAAAAATGAACCAAACGTTCTCAAAATACCCAACATGGACTTAACTGATTAAGTTTTTAAACATGTCATTAAAATAAATAAAATAAATTATTTGAGTATAAGTTATTAAAATTGGAAAATTTTATTAAGAAATAAATTAATTGATATAATCTTATTATACCGGAGTTAAAGGACACACATGGAAGGTCTGGACTCGAGGTAAGGGTTTTTGTCATCCTGCTTTTACTTCTATGAGACATATGTTACATTTACCAATTATTTATATTGTGAGGTGTATATAATTACCATTTTACATGTAATATCATGAATCCATCATAAATCATGGTATTTTAAATTTCAATTTTAATTATTTCATCCAATGCGATTTTACTCGAAAGTTACCAAGTGGTTAAGAATTTCATAACTCAATTTATTTTAATTGGGTTATATTAATTATTCATTATATTTGATATTATATGATTATTTGTGTAATGAATTTTGATTATATAATGTTATATTTCCACTTGTTTTTTGAGGATTTACATTTCATACATATAATCGATTCATTTATTAATTCTCAAATTTAATGTTATGATTTTTGTAAGGTCTATTCATATCAAATTCTCTTTCTTTGAGACATAAATTTATTATGTGCACCTATATTAATTTTTGAGGTGTATATACTATACTTTGACCTGTTATATCATGAAACTCCTTATTTTCATGATATTTAAAGTATCATTTGATGTTATTCTTTCGTGGGGCTAACAATTGAAGAGTTACCAAAGTGGAAAAGACTTTATGTTACAATATCCTTTTTTTCAGGATTGTTTATGTTCAAGTTTATTTTGGAGTAAATAATGTGATATTATTTTATTGAAACAAATCTATTTTATTATCCTCTAGTTATGAATTTATTTCACATGTTTAATTTCCATTTCCTTCCAAACTGATTAAATAAACATCAAGAATTTCATTTGTAAGTGATACCCATCATGTATTTTCTTTTAGATTGGTTATCTTTCTCTTATATATCAATGTTTTCTGAAATGTTTTTAATTTTTTTTCTAAAAATAAATTATTTTCTAAATCCATTTTACACGATCTTATAACTTCTTTTAAAATATTATTAAAGTAAATTTCTTAACTTTTTCTAAATGGGTCACTTTTAAATCCCTTTTACAAAATGATTTAAAAATAATGTTTATTTTTAACATTTATAACATGAATATATTTTCATACCATCATGTCTATTATTTTCCTTGAACTTTTATTTATATGTTTTAATGGTTGTTTTCAAAGAAAATTATTTTCACAATATTTTGTTAATATTTAGTTCTTAAAAGTTATTTTCAAAATGAAAAGTTTATTTTCCTTAAAAACATTTTTAATGATATTTTAATGGTATCTCCATTCATTAATGCCAACATCCCTTATTGTTACTTATGATATAATTGTAATATTTTTTAATGATAGCATCATCATTATTTATCTATATGTATTAATATTGTTTCAATGAGATTGTTATGGAATATTTTTCTTTTCCATGAGTTAATCATGTTTCAAAGAGATTGTTATAAAAAACATTTATTTTGTATGAGTTAATCATGTTTCAAAGAGATTTTTATGGAATCTGTTTCTATTCTATAGTTTAATCATATTTCAAAGAGATTTTTATGGAACTCATTTATTTTCTATGGGTCAATCACGTTTAAAATATATTTTCATGGAACCCATTTCTTTTCTATGGGTTAATGGAGTTATGAAAGGAATAATTATTGTTTTTATGAGTATTATTATGAAACATAGGATCTATGTACTTTATTTATAGTTCTTGGAAATTTTTATATAATGGGTTCATCCAAATATCACTAGGTGATCCTAATATATCTTATATGATGGGTGCACCGAGATAGCATCGGGTGAGCCTGATATAGCTTATACGATGGGTGTGTTCAGATAACACTAGGTGATCCTAATATAAATTATATGATGGGTTCACCCATAGATTTCTAGGTGATCTTGATATAGATAATATAATGGGTGTTCCTAAATAACACTCCAATCCATTAGGCAATGTTCCTTGTCTTTAGGGGAAAAAAGGAGGGAGTTACTAGAGGGTTTATCCTATGGATTTAACTGGGCTATAATTATCTTTTTCACAAGTTTAAAATGGGTTATGAAGATGATATACCAGGATACAAACACATTTTATCTCTGATTTCTATGGGTTTATAATGTTTCCTTTGATCAATATTGATATCACATGGCTAATGATTATTTATTCTTATGACTCTTTCCTTTGTTAAATACTTATGTCATATTTCATGATTGATGATTCAAGTATCAATGGGTATGAGTTATTTTATGATTTTATCATGCACTCTGATTACATTGCCATACCCTTATGCACTTCTTATTCTCACTAATGACATTAAATTGTTAATGATTATATTTACCCTTAATAATCATTTGATCTCACCCTTCTTATATTTCTTTTTCCCCAAGTTATCAAGAATTAAGTTAAATTAATTATTTCTAGAAGGGTTTCATATAGATGATGATGATGTCTAGATGTGGAATATGAGAAGTTGGGTATAGAGGGAGATGGTTTTCATCTTTATGAACCAGTTGTTTATGAATCCATGATGTTATGAGTTTTTACTAATTATCTAGAACTCTAAACCTAAAAGGTCTTTGAGAATGTATGTGATCCAATATTTCATTATGAAGTTGTAAGTTTTGGATGAAAAAAATTGGTTCACCTTCATCGGTAATAAAGCCGAAAATGTAATGTTTAGGATTTTAGCACTAGACCGAGGAGTGCGGGTTCGAGGCTATTACAACTAGTGCCCTACATCAGGTAGTCAATTCTATCTAAAACATTGAAAACAGCACCATATACCACTATCTTTATTCCACATCACCATTAAATCTTTTAATCTTTCTTCCATGGAAACATCAGGTCCATTAAGACTTCAATTAATAATTCAAATTCCATTAAGAAAGATCCATACAATTTTAATTATATCACTTGGTCCATTAAAAATAGGGATTGGTATTCAATTATCATAGTTTGAAATAACTTAAATAAAACTATTAGATACAAATATGGGTGTTTATGATCATGAAAAAATCGTGAGTGAGATAGAGGCACAAGAGTCTCATAAAATGATATACCATTAGGTAACATCTATTTCTGAACTAGTTTTTGAAAAACTATATGACATGAACACATCATGGGGAAGAGTATGTTTCCTATTACTGATCAGAAAGTATTCATATGGATGTTGATTAGAGAAAAATTGATCTGGTGAACATAATACTCAATGATATGATGTGCTAGTTTTAACCTGAATAGAATAATGTTGCAAATGATGACATTGGAGGGAGTAATCCCTGTTCTTCTATATATGGAGAATCATTAAAATTATTAGAAATTCATGATGATGCGCATACTGAATTATATTATAAATGAACTAAATTTAGTAAATTATCATTCATAATTGAACTATTACACCTAAAAACCTTGAACCAATGGATAGATTCCCCCTTTGACAAATTATTGGTATTGTTGAAGAAGGTACTCCCTATTGGAGTGAAGATTCTAGATTCGTACCATCAAGCACAAAAGCTGATCGATGACCTTGGTTTTATATATGAAACCATTTATTTGTGCCACAAAAAATATATGTTTTTCAAAAAAGAGAATTAACAACTCAATACTTGTACTTTTTCTACTCATCTAGGTGGAAGCACCATGAGATTAATCAAGGAAATTAAACTTTTCCCAGAAGAGTCTTAAATCGAGGGAAATAGATTAAATCTAAGAATATGCGTTACTTAACACTAAAATTGAGGTTGAATAGATTCTTCATGTTAGCTAAAATTTCTTAACCGATAATATGAAATTCAGAAATAAACAAATAGGTCGAAAATTTAAGTCACCCAATAAATTCTTTAGCATGGAATAAGTTTGATCAAAGACACTCAGATTTTTCCTAGCATAGTCGTAATGTTTGACCAGGTTTAGAAGTATATGGTTTTAATCCATTTAGGTCTATGGTTGGTGTGACACATAATACATGTCTAGTGGTTTTGGTTCTATACAATCATCCCACGTAGTTATGTATGAAGCAAGTATTTTTGTTACTTTAAACTCTTATTGATGGACCAAGAGGACCTGGAGATAAAATCGATGTTTATATGAAACTGTTGATTGATGAGCTGTACTAATTTTGGGCAGATCGTGTAATGACTTTTGATTCTGTAGCTAATGAAATTTTTAGTCTTTAAGATTCTTTATTATGGATAATTAATTAATTCTAAATGTATACTAACTTATCAGTTTGAAGTAAAAAAAGATAATTCACTTATCCTTATTGTAATAAAAGCAAGAAATTAATATGGATTAAGAAATATAGAAAGTGGAAATACCTTGGTCACATAATCTTTATTACTTAATATCACCAGTTCAGAAAATATAGCATGTCATTTTATGGGAACAAATAGCACAAACCAACACAAAAAATAATGTATGGGGTTCAAATTCTAACACAACTTGACTAGGAAAACATTCACATGGTGTATGATTTTCAATATTGATTTGATCTTACATTTTCATCTATTATTACTACCAATTTACAACATAATTATAATTAAAATAAGTGGTGTATTTTCTTTGAATTTCCTTATATTAAAGATAACATTTTAATTCATGATTTGAATGTGATGCACATTGAAAAAAATGCATGTGATAATATATAATGCACTATTTTTGGTGTCAATGGGAAATCATAGGATGATATCAATGATCGATGTGATTTTCAATAAATGGGATTGATAAAACCTTTAAATTTATAGTTTGGTGAGGGTAATAGGGAATACAAGCCTAATTTTATAGTATATGATGAGTAAAAAAGATAAAGAAAGATTTCTATCAATTTTTATGACTATTAAGCTACTTAATGGTTACTACTCTAATATTTACAAGCATATAAATATGGTGATCATGATATTATAGGGGTTGAAAAGTCATGATAATAATATTCTACTTCAATAGTTAATCCTAATTTCAATTCATGACTATTTTTCTATCCATGTTATTGAGACATTGATTTAAGTTTTTAGTTTTTAGATAGATCTATTCAAGAAATCATAGTATGGGTGATTTAAAAAATCTATAGGACAAGATTCTGATTACACTAGGTCACTTGGAGAATTAATTTTCACTTTTTTTTTGATTTTATGGTCCACATGACCATATATTTAACTATAAAAATCATAGTTGGTAGTCCCATAAAATTCAAGTGGATGTATCTAATAGATCTATACTTAAATAAATTGAAATTATATGTGCATAACAAAGCTCATATGAAAGCTTCAATTTCCAAGGGATATTTTATGCATGAGTGTAGAAATTTTTGTTCTTTATATATTGATGAGTTTGAAACAAAGTTAAATAAACCCTCTTATATTTACAAAGGTCTAATTAGAGAAGGGGAAACGTTTGACATGGAAAACAATGAGTGGGTTCAAGCTCATCGATATGTGTTTTTCAACACTCCATTAGTTATTCCATTGACATAATAAGTTTCATAGTTGATCTATCATGTTTTTTTTCTATATTTAATTTATTCCTGATATTTTATTCTATTTTAATTTACGGTTCATATCATAGAGTTGAAGTGGGAAATTCCACTCACAACTGACCATCAGATCCAACAACTTTATTTAAACACATTTCATTACTGGTTCAAGACACACACACACATATAATTTTTAAAAAAAAATTATAATGTAACCAAGGTTTATTTTTACAACCCTATATCCATTAAATTATGTGAATTTTTCAAATTCAAAAGATGCATAAATCAAGTGCACATATAGTTATTGAAGAACTTAACCAACTAACAAATGGCCCATTTGTTATGGCTTGTCTCTATAAGCCTTTGGATGCTAATGGATTTTGATTACATATTAGCAATGTTGATGTGAACTAAGAAATGTATAATTGTGATGTTGATTCTTCATCTGTTGATGTAGGTTATTACTATGTATTATTGAGGGATATTATTGAGGTTATTTATAGTCATGACTTAAAGTATATATTGTTTACGCGTGATTGAGATTATTTGGTTCATGGAATAAATTTTGGCCATTTACAATTCACATTGGTAAAATTTAACAATATAATATATAAATATTAATGAGTAAGTAATGATACCTTTATATTGGCATCATAGGTAGAGAGGGTTTACTTTGTCAGCATTGATTCAGGCTGGAAATTTGTGGTGAAAATGTCCCGAAGGGGGGTTATTTTGATTGAACTAGAGGAACCATATATTACTGCCTTTCCTGATAAAAAACTTGACTAGAACACTATAGATATATGAGAAGAAGATATACAATGGGTTAGATATACAATTAAATGAGATACAATATATTTTAATGATCAATGAAAAAATGACTATACTCGTTTTTTCCAGTTATATATAAAAAATCACAACATTTGTAAAAATATTTATGAATTATATATATAAAAATTACTAGATTTAATGATATATTTTTATGAATATAGATATGGAACAAGAATATCAGAGTGGTTCACCTGACATTATTGGTATGCATGTTTTAGTTTTTTATATTAATTTATTGTAATTTTCTATAAGTATATTCCCCTATATGTTTATAAATTTTAATTAAAAAAATAGTTAATGTTTACTGCATTATGAATTTATGTTTAGCTGGATCTGGTAAATATTCCAGTATATGTAGGGCTCCTAGAAGAGGGGTTTGATCCTAGAACTTTGGTTCCCATATGGATGTATCATTTGATGACACGTTTCATCCAGTTGGTGAGGCTGAGACTGCATTGATTCATTAGTTGGGGCATATGTTTCAAGGCCCACATAGATTCCCTATGACAACTCATGATTGGACTTAATTCACCCATGATATGATTGAAATATTATGGAGGTAAGTTCAGGTAAATTTATTGTTTAATTTTTTATGGAATTCATTTTATTATTATCGTATCCACCTAAAATATTTTTTTAAAAGGATAATTAGACATCCTTTCTAGATGATTTATAGAAAGTATGCATCACCAAATTCTAAAAGTTATGGAAGGATTATAAGGTAATGATACATAGATATCACTAGACACCATTTATCAATGGTAACATTTATTATAGTTAAACCAATGAGGTGAGATAACCGATTTGGTGTTGATGTGGATGAGGACTTATTGGGTGGGTGATTCTGATGTTACCGATATTATAGTAAGAAAATTGTTTAGTAAAAAATATATTTTTATTTTATATAAATTATTCACATTTATTAATTAATTCATTATGTATATTCAATAGGCTCAATTTTATGCTAAGTTAGTAGAGATACTAGAGGAGAAACATTATAGTACCATGTGTAGAGATGAGATATTTTAGTGTATCATGAGGTGTGATGGTCATGGTTACTCTTTAACTTATGGAATTGGTTCCCAATGATGTGAAATTATTAGATATAAGGTGATGGGTGCACATAAATATGTAGGTATGTGCACACCAACTAAGGTATATGCTTCCATGCTGACTATTCAACATAGTATTAATGATTAGTTTTAGCAGTTATGAGCAAAGTATGAGGAGTGATTTCCATAGATGTCAGCGCATATATATCAATTAATGATGCAACATCCTTTTGATAGCACACATATAATGCCATAGGTAAAAAAGAAAATAAATTATACACGTATTGACTTTTATTGATATACATATAATATATAATATTTATATATTTTGTAGGCTCTAGATACAACAGTTGGAAATCATCATGATTTCATGGGTGATCTGAATGAGGATTCACCTCATGCATGAGGTATTTTATGCTACCATTTTACTATTTAACATTTAATTTTAGAAGAATAATTTAAATGTTTTTTATATTTCTAAATTGCTATAATGAAGAAAAATATATTTCTTACATTATAATGTAGAAATAATAACTCAATAGACAATTATAAATTACTATGAAATCAAACTAAAACAACCATAAAGTAATTTGTGAAATTTTGGAGTAGATGACATGTCAATCAGACATGTTGTTTGCTTAGGATGATCAAAAACACACTTTTAGTGTTTTAAAACAACTAAAACATGCATGTAATTGTTGAAACTAGAGTAAACTACCTCCAAATTATGTAAAATCATCTTAATATAATCTTTTTATTATTTGGGACATGTAATAATAGAAAAAACATTAATTGAACATGTAGAGTGATCAGATAGAATGAATAAGTACCTTTTAACAGTTTGGTGACATTTAAAAATGTGTGTCAGGGGGTGAAAACTAAGAAAATTACCTCCAATTTCCATGAAATCATAAAATAATAACCATAGAGTGATTTATTAAATGTTGAAGTGGATGACATGTCAATCAGTCGTGTTGTTTTCTTAGGGTGACTAGAAAAGAACTTATAGTGTTTTAAAAACACTAAAACGTGTGTGTAATGGTCAAGACTAGATAAAATTACCTTTGAATGATGTGAAATCATATAAAAATTATCTTTGTATTATTTAGGTTGTGTACAAGTTGAATACATGTCATTTAGATGTACATTATGATCGAACAGACTGAATGCATAGTTTTTAATAGTTTGATGAGATTTAAAAACATGCGTTAGAGGGTCAAAACCCAGAAAACAACCTTTGATTATTGTGAAATCATGCAACAACAACCATAGAGGGATTTTCGAAATGTTGAATTATAAGACATGTTAATTATATGCGTTATTTTCTTGGAGTGTCCATAAACACACTTTTACTATTTTAAAAACACTAAAACATACATGTAACAATCAAAACTAGGGTAAATGACATTTTAATGACATGAAATCATAGAAAAATCATTTTTTTATTATTTTGGATGTGTACGAGTAGAAGACACATCAATCAGATGTGTTGTGTGCTCGAATGGACCAAATAAGTAGTTTTTAATAGTTTAACAACCTTCAAAAACATGCATCTAGGGTCAAAACCAATAAAAAACCTCTAATTTTCATGAAATAAAATAAAAAAAGTTGTAGAGTTATTTGTGAAATAATAGTGTATATGACATGTTAATAGGATCAATCATTTTCTCAGGGTGACCAAAAACACACTTTTAGTGTTTTACAAAACTAAAACATTTGTGAAATGGTAAAACCAGTGAAAAAAATACATAAGAATGATGTGAAATAATAGTAAAATTATATTTTTATTATTTATAACGTGTACAAGAAGATGACACATCAATTGAACCTGTGGTGTTCTTGAATGAAGTGAATAAACCATTTTTAATGGTTTAGCTGCCCTTAAAAATGTATATTAGGGGGTTAAGACCAAGTAAAAAACCTTTGATTTCCATGAAATCAAATAATAATATTTATATATTGATTTTTGAAATTTTGGAGTAGATGACACATCAATTGGACATGTCATTTACCCGAGATGACCAAAAATGAACTTTTAGTATTTCAAAATTACTAAAATGTATGCATAATGGTAAAAACTAGATAAAATACCTCTACATGACAAGAAATCATAGTAAAATTATTATTTTTTTGATGTGTATGAGTAGATAACAGGTCAATCAGACATGCAGTGTGCTTGAATAGACCGAATAAGAAGTTTTTAATGGTTAAAGAACCTTTAAAAACTTGTACCAAGGGGTAAAAACCCATAAAAAACCTTTGATTACTTTGAAATTATAAAAAAAACCATATAGTGATTTTATAATTTTTTTAGTATATGACATGTCAATAAGATGCGTCGTTTTCTCAAGATAACCAGAAACATACTTTTTGTGTTTTAAAAACACTAAAATATGGGTGTAATTGTCAAAGCAGAGAAAATGACCTCTATAAGACATGAAATCATATAATAATCACATTTTTATTATTTTTTATGTGTACGAGTATATGAAATGTATTTTAGATGGGTGGTGTGCTCAGGTGGACTGAATAATCATAATCTAATGGTTTGGCGGCATTTAAAAACATGCATCATGGGGTCAAAACCAAGAAAATGACATCCAATTTCCATAAAATCAGATAAAAAACAATTATAGAGTAATTTTTGAAATGTTTAATCTAAAATAATTTCAATTAGAAGTGTCTTTTTTCTAAGGTGATTAAAAACACACTTTTAGTGTTTTAAAAACACTAAAACATGCGTGCAACGGTCAAAACTAGATAAAAAGACCCCCAAATTATGTGAAATCATAGGAAAACCATATTTTTATTATTTTTAATGTGTATGAGTATATGAGACATCAATTAAATAGTTTTCAACTCATATGGACTAAATAAGCAGTTTTTAACGGGTTGATGTACTTTAAAAATGCGTGTGAGGGGGTGAAAACTAAAAAAACAAACTCTTATTGCCACAAAATCATATGAAAATAACCGAAGAGTGAATTTTGAAATCTTTTAGTATAAATAATGTTAATATGACATGTTGTTTTCTAGGGATGATCTAAAACACACTTTTAGTGTTTTAAAAGGAAAAAAAATGTGTGCGTAATGTCCAAAACCTGATCAAATGACCTTTGAATGGTGTAAAATAGTAGAAAAATTATATTTGTATTATTTGTGATTTGTACAAGTAAATGACATGTCAATTAGATATGCGCTGTGCTTAGGCAGATCTAATAATCTATTTTTAATGATTTGGTGGGCTTTAAAAAAATGCATCATGGGGTAAAAACTAATAAAATGGCCTTAAATTACTGTAAAATCATACAAAAATATGAAGAGTGATTTGTGAAATGTTAGAGTAACTGACATGACAATCCTATGTGTTGTTTTCTCCAGATGATCAAAAATACACTTTTAGTGTTTTAAAACATGAAGATGTGTATGTAATGATCAAAACTAGTGAAAAAAACCTCCAAATGATGTGAAATCATAGTAAAATAATCTTTATATTTTTTTGTGACATATACAAGGAGACGAAACATCAATCAGACATGCGATGTTCTCGAAAATATTAATTGATCCATTTTTAATAGTTTAATGGCCTTTAAAAACATTCTTGAGGGAAAAAACCAATAAAAATTCCTATGGTTTTTGTGAAATCATATTACAATATCTGTAGATTGATTTTTAAAATATTGGTGTAGATATAATGTCAATTCGATGTGTTTTTTGTCTAGGATTACCAGAAACACACTTTTAGTGTTTTAAAAACACTAAAACACATATGTAATGGTCAAAACAATAGAAAATGACCTCTAATTGATATAGAATCATATGAAAATAAATTTTGTATTATTTTTGAGATGTGTGAGTATAAAACATGTCAATTAGATATCCAGTGTGCTCAGAAATAATAAATAAGAAATTTTTAACGGTTTGGTGACCATTAAAAACATGCATTAGGGGGTAAAAACCAAGAAAATGAAATCTTATTAACATGAAATAATATGAAAAAAATCCACAGTGTGATTTGAGAAATATTTTAGGATATGACAGATTAATCAGATGCGTCATTTTCTCAGGATAACTGGAAACACACTTTTAGTGTTTTAAAAAACTAAAACATGTGTGTAATAGTTAAAACAAATTAAAATGACCAATTAATGACATTAAATCATAGGAAAACCATATTTTTTTTATTTTTGATGTGTATGAGTAGTAAACACATCAATCAGCCTTGCATTGTGCTCAGATGGACCCGATAAATAGTTTTTAATGGTTTTACAACCTTTAAGAACATGCATTAAGAGATCAAAACTAAGAAAACAACATCCACTTGATGTTAAATCATACAAAAATAACCAAAAATTGAATTTTTAAATTTTGGATTATATGACACATCATTTCGACGTGTCATTTGATTAGTATGAATGGAAACACACTTTTAGTGCCTTAAAAACACTAAAATATGCATGTCATGGTAAAAAACTAAGTAAATGACCTCTGAAAGACATAAAATCATAGGAAAATCTTCTTTGTATTATTTTTAATGTTTATGAGTAGAAAACATGCCAATCTTCCATGTAGTGTGCTCATATGGACCAAATACATAGTTCTTAATGGTTTAGAGGCCTTTAAAAATGTGTGTCAGGGACTCAAAACCAAGAAAAAAACTTTCAATTACCATAGAATCATATGAAAATAACTATAGATTGATTTTTTAAATGATTGAGTAGATGGAATTCAAATTGTATATACTGTTTTCTCAGGACGAACTGAAATGAATTTTTAATGTTTTAAACACTCTAAAATATGCGTGCAATGGTCAAAACCAGAGAAAACAATCTTTGAATTATGTAAAATCATAGGATTTTTTTTTATTATTTATGACATGCATAAGTAGATGGAACATCAATTGGAAATGTTATGTGCTCAAATGTATTGAATAATAAGTTTGCAATGGTTTGGTAACCTTTAAAACAAGAAAGCACTCAATGGTCAAAAATTGATCAAAAAACCTATGAATGGAGTGAAATCATAGAAAAATCATATTTGTATTATTTTTTATGTGCATGAGTATAGAAAATTTCAATTAGATGTTTGGTTTGATCCGACAGACCAAATAAGCAATTTCTAACAGTTTTTTAGCCTTTAAAAACCTCCATTAGAGGGTCAAAACTAAGAAAATGACCACTAATCACTATTAAATAACATGAAAACAAATGTTTAGTGTTTTTTTGAAATATTTGTATAGATGAAACATCAATTCAATCCATAATTTACTTGATATGATCTAAAAAACACATTTAGTGTTTTAAAAACACTAAAACATGCATATAATGGCCACAACCATAAAAATTCCCTATAAATGATATAAAATCATAGTAAAACCATATTTGTATTTTTTTATGTGTAAGTGTGGATGACACATCAATCATACATGATGTGTGATCAAATGAACTCAATAAGCAATTTTTAATGGTTTAATGACCTTTAAAAATGTGTGTGAGGGGGTCAAAACCAATAAAACAACCTTCAATTGATGTGAAATCATATGAAAACAACTATAGAGTGATTTGAGAAATGTTGGAGCAGAAAACACATCAATCAGGAATTTTATTTTCTTAGGATGACTAGAAAAGAACTTTTAATGTTTTAAAAACACTAAAACATGTATGTAATGGTTAAACCTATAGAAAACGTCATTTGAATGATGTGAAATCATAATAAAACCATATTTGTATTATTTTTGACTTGTATGAGTAGACATCACATAAATTGAACATGTAGTGTGTAACATCCCACCCTGGATCACTATATAACT
Source organism: Viscum album (assembly GCA_963277665.1). Lineage (NCBI taxonomy): Eukaryota > Viridiplantae > Streptophyta > Magnoliopsida > Santalales > Viscaceae > Viscum > Viscum album. Next base: position 1,400,436,832 of record OY728157.1, on the reverse strand, counting down.
AGTAGTTGTACCGGTTTTCCACATGGCCTCAAGTGCACCTTCCTGTATGCCAGAGGTTTCTAACTAGCAATGGGGGTATAAGGTGGTATTGCGGGGATACTATACTCCATATATGCGAGTGAAAAATAAACTAATAAATAACTAAATACCATCCACAATAGTAAATAATCAGAGTACATATGATAAATCAATAAATAGTAATATTATATGAAATTTAGTAAAGGCATAAATAGCCATGATATATATACAATAGTTTTCCCACTAGGCTAGTCATAAATACATACCTAAATAAAAAAAACAAAATGTATCTACTTCATCTCTGAGCTAAACTTCATCCGGTCTCCTGATACCCTCCAATCTATCCTGCTCGACCATGCTATCATGGGCCTCAACCCAACCTTTTCTTACAATCAAGTGAATGTATTCTTGGGTACCCAAGTGTAGTGATAGTCTGATAAGGGTGTGAGTATAAAACTCGGTAGGGAACCACCAATGTATTCTCGTACTAATGAGCATATATAGTGATATGTGCATACAATATGCTCGCTGAAAATAAATTGTATCTCTAAAAAAATAAATTATTATCGATTCCAAGGTTTGAAATCATGATTAACCATACCTACATCAGCCTAATTTTTTATTTTCTCTAAGAAAATAATAATGACCATTCCTACTATGAAACATGTGGCTCCAAATCCATGGTAACCCCCCGAGGTATTCACGACTATGGGGATGAATTTCATGATAGCCCATTCAGATTCTTCAACTCTAGGGATACACCTCCCCCCTCCAGTCCCATCATATCATGTGGTATTAATGACTCTAAGGATGAGTCCCATGATAGTCTTATTTTATTCCTTAACTCCAGGGATACACCTCCACCCAGTAGTCCTGTCATATCACGAGGTCTTCATGAATCTAGGGATGCATTCTATAATAGTTTGATCAGATCCCTTGACTCTGGGGATACACATCCCATTAGTAGTCTTATCATGTCATGAGGTCTTAAAAAATTTGTGTATGCATCCCATGATAGTCTTATTAGATTCCTCAAATCTGTGGATACACATCCCCCCTAATAGTCATGTCATATCACAAGGTCTTCACGACTCCGGGGATGTATCCCACGATAGTCTGATCCCATTTATTGACTCTAGGGATACACCTATTCCCGATATTCTTGTCATGTTATGAGGTATTTATGACTCTAGGTATGCATCCCATGATATTTTGATTAGATTTCTCAACATTGGGGATACACCTCCCTCCCAGTAGTTCTGTCCTATCACGAGGTCTTCACAACTCTGGGGATGCATCCTATAATAGTCCGATCAGATTTTTGGGCTCTAGGGATACACCCATGATAGTACTATCATGTTATAAGGTATTCATGACTCCAAGAATTTATCCCACAATATTCCAATCCGATTCCTTGGTTTCAGGGATGAACCTTCCCCTTGACAGTACTATCATGAAGAAGAAAACATAGGGCTGGCCAAACACCCACACCCATCATCACTAAATCATCCCTATAGGTCTCACCCATCCAGTATGGATTCCAAGGTGATACTTTTAAAAATATCACATAAACCCCTAAGGTTTGGTCAATCAATGGGTCACCCACTGGGTCCCATCAGTCTTAGTGCAGCAGAGGCACCCTCATATGGGTCCTCAGTCTCATTCATATTCTCAAGTAAGCACCTGATGCATTACGACGTCACGTCCCATGACATCGTAAGAAGGGTAGATATACTTTACTAAATACACACACTCTCACTATATGGGCATCATTTAATTTATGGATGATATCCCATATTGATCCCCAGGGTAACTCTGGGTCTGTCCTCTCACCCAAACCTAGTCCCAATCAGCCTATGATCTATCAACCTAGGCTTGGTCACATCAGATAGGAGAGAGTTTCTCATACCATCCTCCTCTCAAAGAACCTGAATAACCTGAAGTCTATAAGGGAGTTCTCTAATGTATCAAGATCCTATATATAGATAAGTGACTTATGGTTCAGCCTCAACTCACAAGAGGTTTGTAGGCCAATCGATGTATCAAGGTCTCTACATCGGCCATTGGTTGTCGAGGTGTCAATCCAGGAACATGGGTTATTCATGAACCTTTATATTTATCTATTCTAATTTAAAATTTAAAATAAATTAATAAATCCTTTTAATTTAATTAAATTTGGGGAATCCCCCTCAATGACATTCCCAGACAGTCTAAAAGGGAGTTCTCTAATGGCCTGGTCCCCCCTCACATGAGTTTTAGAGGCCATCTGGGCTGTAAGACCTTTGCCTTGTCTATCGGTGTCTGAGGTGTCAATTAAGTGCACTGTGGTTGTTAATGAACCCAGGAATTCACCCTTCCAAATTGAAAAATAAATTTAATTAAAAAATTTATTTAATGAAATTAAATAAGGGAATTTACCTCTATGGTGTGCTCGAACACCCACATGTAATGTAGACAAAATAAATTCCATATAGAAAGTATGTGATGCCACCTACCTCAAATAGATCCTTCCAAATTTGATTCCAAAGGCCAAAAGTAGCTGCTAAGGCCCATCCAAGATCATCCATCCTCACCTTTGTTTTAATTTGACCCATACTAATTCCTTGATCTCTTAACTCATTATAAGAAATAACAATTAATTAATTATAATAATTTATAGTTAATTAAATTTAAACATGTTATATTGTCAGTTAACTCACCAGGGTAATCCAAATTGCTAAAACTATCAGAAAATAGGTGTGTTCCACTACAGATGCATCCCTAGATCTAGGATTCACAAAATCCCCAATTGATTTTACTGATTTTATAGCCCAAAAAAATTGATTTATGGAAAAAATCCTTTGAAAAATCAAAAAAATGTTATACCTCAATGGATCAATGTGCGAACATAGGTGGACATCATATCAGGATCCACTATTCCTAGGCTATAGGAAATTAATGAAGGAAACTGATGTTTTCACCATTTTCTAGTGAAATTAACATTTTGAACCTAAACACACATATCCAAATATAGATACAATTAAGGAAAAAAAATTTAGGAGGAAATAGTAAGACCTTACCCACTAATGTTGTCAAATCACATCAAAAAACAACAAAAATGGAGAAGAAAAGAGAGAGAGAGATGTTAGCTAAGCCATCCCATGCATGCTCCGTCTACTCAAAGAAATAAGGATCCAATCCCCCTATTTAACCCTAAAAGAACAAGGGATTCAACATTAATAGTTTGAAACTAGGGTTTATACGGTGAATTTTCATTGTAATCCACTAATATCTCCTTTACTGTCCCAAACTTCCCTAGCTACACCCCATGAAACCCATTCACATCATGAATCACTATTTACAATGTGAATTCCCCCTATAGCTATTTTTAGAAACCTAGTGCACAAGTTCCAATTATGATTCTTTCTTGAACCCATGAGCCTTTCACTAAAATTTAAAACATGTCCAAAAACACCATTTTTTGAATTTATAGTTCACAGAACCTCATTAAAACTTTTGTATTTAAAAATTATCCATCCACTAAAGAAAAAATTTAAATTCCCACATAATTTTTCAACCCCTATAGACAAAAATTCTTACAATATACCAACCATAAAATTTATCATCCCTAAGAAGTCCCATTGAACATTCACTAGAAAAACCCGACCTACTCGGGTTACTTAACCATGCTCAAATATCCATTTTCTACTCCAGAATGCTGAAATATCTCCCACTATGAATATCCAAACATAAGGCGTATTACTTAACAAAACTCTAGGTACCACTTGTAACCATTATCAAACCCCTATAATATAATTCCAAACACCCATATATTTTCAAAACACAACTACCACCTCATCCATGTCATCAGTCCGTTCATGGTCATCCCCACTATAGAACCCAACTTTTCGAGACTGATTCCAACCCATAATGTTCTCCACTGTCGGTATTGCTTACTGAATAGCATCAAAGCCACAAGGTCAGGATTATGAACAATCATGCCCCTCAAAACCATACATAACACCAAAAACAAACACTCAAGGTACTTTTCTTAGAAATAAACCAATAATAACTATGACTTTTACAAAAAAATAATAGAACTTACTATGAATCGATCCCAAAAGCCAAAAAAATTATAATTTTGAGGTAACCCCTCTAATGGGTCACCATCAAAAAAACAAAAACACTGACCCACTAGGGTCCAAGTAAAAAAATAAGGGTCTCTAGGTCTCCTAACTATCCCTACTGGTCAAGTATCACATCAGTTTCATAACCCATGGGGTGTTACCCTCACTCCTATCTAATATTACACCATCAATATGCCAAAACACCCATATCTAGAGTCTCACATATATAAGTAATCATAAATCAAACCAACTACCCACAATGGGGTCCAATGGTTATGCACTTATTCCAAAATGACCCACCAATATCATTGTACCTCCTATGATTGAGGAATGAGTCATTTTCCTCACTGTTGAATGTCACACCATAGATCCACATGACCTTCCATTAGAATAAATTCCATATAAAAGTCAAACCAATTGAGTATAATACCACCCAAGTACTTATACATGAAAATTTAATATGAGTAGTTATTGACACTTTAAGAAACTATTACTCTATATTCAATGAAATCACACATGAGAAGGACTATATTTCATGTGAGTCCTACATACTTGATATGATGCATGAGGCACCTATTTCCTCTATAGGCCAAGAGTCAAAATAAATTCACTAGCCTCTTTCCAACATGAAAAGAGATAGATATCCATCATAAATTAAAATATTAAAATCACATGTGCATCAACAAATGAAAAAATTAAATACAACTGTAACAACACAAATTAGAACAACATATAAAAAACCTAGTAACATAGAATTCCTACTAGAATATGTGTTCTTAATGGACCATCATAAAATCCATCATATTCTCTAATACATTTCTAAATCAATAGTCCACCAGATCCCAAAATTATAAGAAAAAATAAAAATAAATCCTATGATACAACTTTATAACATCCTGTACTGGCCCACTTTATAACTAGTAGTTGGACTGGTTTTCCACATGACCTCAGGTGCACCTCCCCATATGCCAAAGGATGCCGACTAGCAGCGGGGGTTTAAGGTGGTATAATAGAGAGACTATACCCCTATAACCAAGTTCACAATAAATTAATAAATAACCAATACCATTCAAAATAGTATATAATTAGAGTATGAAGGATAAATCAATAACTAGAATTATTACATGAAATGTAGTAAAGGCATGAAAAACCATTCTATACATAAAACGACTCACCCACTGGGCTGGTCATAGATACATACATGAATAAAGAGAAAAATAAAACAAAATGGATTTATTTTATATCCAAGATGAAACTAATCCATTCTTATGATACTATCTAATCTATCCTATTTGACCATGCTATCCCAAGCCTCATCCCAACATGTGACTATAATTAAATGAATGTCTACCTGAGTACCCAAGTGTAGTGTTAGGTTGAGTAGGGTGTGAGTACAAAACTCATTAGGGCACCACCAATGTGATCCTACACTAGACAATATATATAGTGATATGTGTATGTATCATGCTCAGATGAAAATAAATATAATCTCTAAAAAAATAAATCACTGTTGATCCTCAGGTCTGCAACCCTGATTGACCATACCTACTTTGGCCCAATGTCAGAGTGTCTCTGAGCACATCACTATTACTATGCCTCCATAGAAACATGTGACTCAAAATCTATGGTAGCACTCAAGGACTTTACAATTCTAGATATGTAGCCCATGCCAGTCCAATCAGATTCTTTGACTTTTGGGATACACCCCCAACAATCCTATCATATAATGAGGTATTCACGAATCCAGAGATGCATCACATAATAATATAATCAGATTCCTCAACTATAGGGATACACCCCCCAATGGTCCTATTTTATCCAGAGTTCTTCATGACTCTAGGGATGCATCCCACAATAGTCTTATTAAATTCCTTGACTCTAGGTATACTCCTCCCCCTAAAAATCATGTCATGGAATGAGGCCTTCATGAATCCGAGTATTCATACCATGATATTCCAATCAGATTCCTCAACATTAAGGAACAACTCCTCCTGAAAGTCCTATTATATCTTGAGCTCGTCATGACTTCGAGGAAGCATTCCATGAAAGTCTGATAAAATTACTTGACTCTGGGGATACACCTCCCCCAGATAGTCCTGCTATATCATGATGTCTTCAAAACTCCAGGTATGCATCCCATGACAGTATGATCAGATTACTCAACTCTAGGGATACACCCCTGGTAGTCCTCTCATGTTATGAGGTCTTCATGACTTCAAGGATTCATCCCAAAATAGTTAGATAATAATCCTTAACTTTGAGGATACATCTACACCCAATAGTTCTTTCATGTCATGAGGTATTCATGAATCTGAGTATGCATCATAATATAGTCTAATTAGATTCCTCGACTTCAGGGATACACCTCACTTTTGACAGTCCAATCATGAAGAAGAAAACATAGGGCTAGCCACACTCCCACATCCATCATCATTGTCTTATCCCTATAGAGATAACCTGTCCAATACAGGTTCTAAGGTGACACCCATAACCATCTCACATACACCCCTTAGGATTAGTCAGTCAACAAGGAACCCACCAGGCCCCCTCACTATTAGTGTAGTAGAGTCACCCTTGCATGGGTCCTTAGTCTTAGTCACAATCACATGTCAACACTTTAAGCACTAGGATGTCATTTCCCATGAAATCAATAGAAGGGTTTCACATCCTTGCTGAATACATATGGTATCTCCATTTGAGAATCAGTCAACATATTTCCAATAGCCCATATTGGTCTTCAGGGTCACTCTAGGTGATTACTCTCACCCAAACTCGATCCTAGTCATCATTCAGTCTATTCATATAGGCCTGGTCACATCATATAGGATAAGGTTGCTCATCCCATCCTCATCTTGATGAAACTAAAATTACTGAAGTCTATAAGGGAGTTATATAATGTCTCAAGATCCTATACAGGTCTAAGGGTATCGAGGTTTATCCTCACATCATAAGAGGTATGGATTCCAATCAATGTATCAAGGTCTCAACATTGGCCATTAGTGGATAATGTGTAAAGAAAGCAAACATGGGTTGTTTATGACCCCTAACATTTAGCTATTCCAATTTAGAATTTAAAATAAATTTAAATATACCTTTAATTTAATTATCCCCAAGGAATCACCCTTAAAAAAAATTCTTAAATAGTCCACTAGGGAGTTCTCTAATGGACCTACCTCACCTTACATGAGTTCTGAAGGCATCCAGGTCATAAGGACCTAGCCTTGGACATTGGTTTCTGAGGTGTCAACCAAGCACATTAGAGTTGTTTTTAACCCCATGCATTTGTACCTTTTATATTTAAAAATAAATTTAATTAAAACATTTATTTAATGAAATTAACTAGGGGTATTGACCTCAACGACATTCCCGAACACCCACATGAAACATATACAAAATAAATTCCATAGGGAAAGTATGCGAGGATACCTACCACAAACAAAGCCTTCCCACTTTGACTCCAAAGGCCGACAAAAACTACCAAGGCCCTACCAAGATCATCCAGCCTCACCCTTATTTCAACTAAACCCATATCAAGGCCTCAATCTTCTAACTCATTCCGATATACAATAATTAATTAATTATAAAAATTTATAATTAATCAATAAATTAAATCCAAAATTTTCATATTTTCAATTAACTCACCAAGTCAATATTCCTCACTAAAACCATCAGTAATAGGTCATGTTCCACTCTTTATGCATCATTGGATCTAGGATGCACAAAATCCCCAGTTGACCCTATTGATTCCATAGTCCTAAAAAATTAGTGTAGGTAAAAACTACTTTAGAAAATCAAAATGACATCATACCTTAATGGATCGATACATAAAATAAGAAAACATCATCTCAGGATCCCCTCATCCTAGGTTTCAAGGAATCATTGAAGAAAACTGGTGATTTCACTATTCTATGGTGAAATCAACATTTTGACCCTAAATAAACATCTCCAAATTTAGTGACAACGAGTATAAAAAACATGTAATGAGGAAAGAGGAAGACCTTACCCATTGTAGTCATCGAATCACACCTAAGAATTCAAAAAAAATAAAATATCAAAGGGAGAGAGAATCTATCCAAGCCCTCCTATGCATGCTCTATTTTCCTGAAGAAACAAGGGGCTAAGAACCCTATTCAACCCTAAAAAAACAAGGGCCATAAGATTCACTATGTGAAACTAGGGTTCATGCCATGTATTTTTAGGGAAATATCACGAAATTCCATTTCACATCCTAAAACTCCTGAACCAAACCTCATGAAACCCATTCACATTGTGAATCAAAATTTACAACGTGAATTCCCCCTATAACTACTTTCAATAGCCTGGTGTGCCTGTTTCTCTTCTAGTGCTTTCCCGAACCCTAGGGCCTTCCACTGAAACTTAAAACACATCAAAAAACACAATGTTTAGATGTTAAAATTTTCATAACCTAATTTTTATTTCTATATTTAAAAAAATCCATCCACTAACAGAGAAATTTAAATTCCCATTGAAATTTTCAACTCATATGGATGTGGGTTCTTACATGGTGTGCTCGAACAGACCAAATAATCAGTTTTTAACAATTTAATAGAATTTAAAAACATGTTACAGGGGGTCAAAACCAAGAAAATGACATAGTATTGATGTAAAATAATACAAAAACAATTTTAGATTTATTTTTAAAACATTAGATCATAATTCATGCCAGTCAAACATGTCGTGTGATTGAGATGATCGAAAACACACTTTTAGTGTTTTAAAAAACACTAAAACACACATATAATGGTAAAGAAATAGATAAAATAAACTCATAATGATTTTAAATCACAATAAAAGAATATTTTTATTATTTTTTACATGTATGAGTAGATGACATACCAATTTGACATGCAATGTGCTCAGACAGACCGAATGAGTAGTTTCTAACAGTTTGATGGCCTTTAAAAACATGGGTCAGATGGTGGAAACCAAGAAAATGATCTTCAATTATCATGAAATAATACGATCATAACTGTAGACTGATTTTTGAAATTTCAGAGTAGTTAACATGTCAATATGATGTGTCGTGTGCTCGGGATGACTGAAATCACACCTTTAGTGTTTTAAAAATACTAAAACATGCATGTAATGGTCAAAACCAGAGAAAAAAACCTATAAATGATGTAAAATCATATAAAAATCACATTTTTATTATTTTTTATGTTTAAGAGTAAATAAAATGTTAATTGGGTATGCAATGTGTATGAATGTACTGAATAAGATTTTTTAACGGTTTGGTGGCCTTTAAAAATGTGGGTTGGGGTGTTAAAACTAATAAAATGACATTTTATTAGCATGAAATCATATGAAAAAAAACTATAGAGTGATTTTTAAAATTAGGGAGGATATGACATGTCAATCTGACGTGTTGTTTTCTCATTATGGCCAAAACACACATTTAGTGTTTTAAAAACATTAAAACATGCATGTAATAGTTAAAATATGATAAAATGACATCTGAATGATGTGAAATAATAGGAAAATGGTGTTTTATTATTTTTTATGTGTGTGATTAGATGATATGTTAATCATATGTACTGTGTTATTGAACAAATTAAATAAGTAGTTTTTAATGTTTTGATGACCTTTAAAAACACGGATCAGGGGGTCAAAATCAAGAAAAAGACCTTTGATATATGTGAAATCATAAAAAAAATTATAAGGTTATTTGATAAATTTTTGGAGTATAATTAATGAAAATTGGACATTTTTTTGCTCAGGATGACTGAAAACACAATTTTAGTGTTTTAAAACAATAAAACAATGCTTGTAATGGTTAAAACCACAAAAAATGACCTCTGAATGATGTGAAATCATATGAAAACTATATTTTTATTATTTTTGATGCATATGAGTATATTACACAACAATTAGATGTGTGATGTGCTCATATTGACCAAAAAATAGTTTTTAATAGTTTAATGGCCTTTAAAATCACGCGTCAGGGGTTCAAAATCAAGAAAATATCATGAAATCATAGGAAAATTATTTTTATATTATTTGTGATGTGTATAAGTATAAAATATGTCAATAAAACATGAAGTGTGCTAAAAATGGATTAATAAGTAGTTTTTAATAGTTTAACAGCCTTTAAAAATGTGTGTTATGGGGTCAAAACCAAGAAAATGACCATCGATTTCCATGAAATCATATGAAAAAAACTGTGGAGTTTTTTGGAGAATTTTGGATAAGAAGAAACATTAATCATATATTTCGTTTTATTAAGATAATTGAAAATTGACTTTTTAGCATTTTTAAAATACTAAAATGTGTTTATAATTGTCAAAACCAGAGAAAATGACCTCTGAATGATGTGAAATCATAAAAAATATTATTTTTATTATTTTTGATCTGTATGTGGATACAACACATCAATTAAACATGCGGTGTTCTCAGATGGACCAAAAAATAGTTTTTAATGGTTTGGAGACCTTTAAAAACATGCATTAGGGGGTCAAAACCAAGAAATTGACCCTCAATTATTGTGAAATAATATGACAATAACCATAGAGTGATTTTTGAAATGTTGGAGTCGATAACACATCAATCCTACATGTCATTTTCTATGAATAGAAACACACTTTTAGTGTTTTAAAAACACGAAAAAATTTCTATAAGGGTCAAAACTATAGAAAATGACCTTCTAATCATGTTATATCATAGGAAAATATTCTTTTGTTTTTATTTTTGATGCATATGAGTAGACATCATGTCAATCAGGCATGTAGTGTGTTCGAACGAATTGAATAAGTAATTTTTTATAGTTTAGCACCCTTTAAAACCATGCGCCAAGGAGTGAAAACCAATAAAAAACCTCTGATTTCTATGAAATCATATTAAAATAGCTATATAGTGATTTTTTAGATTTTTATTAGATGAAACATCAATTTGATGTGTCATTTTCTTGAGACGACTTAAAAAAAAAACTTTTAACGTTTTAAAAAAACTAAAAGGTGTGTATAATTATAAAAAATCATAGAAAAATGTCTTTGAATGATTTGAAATAATAGGAAACCCATATTTGTATTATTTTTTATGTATATGAGAAGATGAAATGTCAATCAACAATGTGGTGTACTCAAAAAAACAAAATAAGAAATTTTTAGCGGTTTGGAAACCCTTAAAAACGTGCATCAAGGTGTAAAAACCAAGAAAACAACCTCTTATTGATGTGAAATCACACAAAAACAACCATTGAGTTATTTTGAGACACGTTGGAGTATAAAACACATTAATTAGAAGTTTTGTTTGCTCGGGATGACTGAAAACAAACTTTTAGTGTTTTAAAAACACTAAAACATTCATGTAATGGTTAAAAACATAAAAAACGACCTTCAAATGATGTAAAATCATTGGAAATCCATATTTGAATCATTTTTTATGTTTATAAGTAGAAAAAATATCAATAAAATGTGCGGTGTATTCAGAAGGTCTGAATAAACAATTTTTAATGGTTTGGCGGCCTTTAAAAATGTGCAACTAGGGATCAAAAACCATGAAAATGAACTCCGATTGACATAAAATCCTATGAAAACAACCATGGAGTGATTTTTAAAATTTTAGAGTAGACTACATGTCAATCAGATGTTTTTTATGCTTGGGATGACTAGAAGCACACTTTTAGTGTTTTAATAACATTAAAACATACATGTAACATTCAAAATGAGAGAAAATTACCATCAAATGACATTAAATCATAAGAAAATCATCTTTGTATTATTTATGACATGTACGAGTTGAAAACAAATCAATTCGATTTGAAAGGCACTTAAACAAACTGAATAATCAATTTTAATGGTTTTGCGGCTTTTAGAAACACATGTTAAGGGGTAACAACCAAGAAAATGAAATTCAGTTACCATGAAACCATACTCCAACAAATATAGTGTGATTTGTAAATTTTCTGAGTATAAGTAACATCAATATAATGTGTAGTTTTCTTGGGATGACTAGAAACACACTTTTAGTGTTTTAAAACACTAAAACGTGCATTTAATGGTAAAAAAATAAGAAAATGACCTTGGAATGATATGAAATAATAGAAAAATCATATTTTTGTTATGTTTAATGTGTACAGGAAGATGAAACGTCAATCAGACATGTGGTGTGATCAGATGGATTGAATAAGAAGTTTTTAATGGTTTGATAACCTTTAAAAATGTGGGTCAGGGGGTGAAAACTAATTAAACAACCTCAGATTACTATGAAATAATACAACAACAACTGTAGAGTGATTTTAGAAATAGTGGAGTAGAAAGCACGTCAATCCAATGTGTTTTTTTGCTCGAGATGATCAAAAACACACTTTTGGTGTTTTAAAAATACTAAAACATGTGTGTAATGATAAAAAATAGAGTAAAAACCCTATTAATGATGTTGAATCATAGCAAAATGTCATTTTTATTATTTGTGACATGTAAAAGGAGATGAAATGTCAATCAGATGTGCAATATACTTAGGCGGATTGAATAAGCAGTTTTTAATGGTTTAACGTCCTTTAAAACATGGTTCAAGGGGTCAAAGTGAAGAACATTTCCTTCAATTGACATGAAATCATATTAAAATAACCATAGAGTGATTTGAGAAATGTTGGACATGATGGAACATCAATCAGAAATGTTGTTTTCTTAGGATGACCAGAAACACACTTATAGTGTTTTTAAAACACAAAAAATGCATGTAACGGTTAAAATCACATTAAATGATCTCTAAATGATGTGAAATCATAATAAAGCTATATTTTTATTATTTTTTATGTTTAATAGTAGATGACATGTCAATCAGACATTCATAGTGCTTGGATGAACCAAATAAATAGTTTTTAATAGTTTGATAGTCTTTAAAAACATGCATGAGGGGGTAAAAACCAAGAAAATGATCTCCAATTGACATAAAATCAGAGAAAAATTATCTTTGTATTATTTGTGACATGTATGTGTAGACATAATATCAATAAAACATGTGATGTGTGTAGACGGACTGAATAAACAGTTTTTAACAGTTTGATGGCCTTTAAAAATGTGTGTCAGGGGTCAAAGCCAATAAAATGACCTCTAATTGCCATGAAATCATATGAAAATGATCATAGAGTGATTTTGAAATACTGGATTATAATACATTTCAATCAGATATGTCATTTTTTATGAAAACACACTTTTTATGTTTTAAAAACAATAAACATGCATGCAAGTCAAAACTAGAGAAAACAACCTACAAATGATGTGAAATCATATGAAAATCATCTTTATTTTATTTTTGATGTGTATGAGTATACGACACATCAATTGGAAGTTTGGTATGCTCGAACAAAATAAATAAGTATTTTTATATTAAAAAATGATTTGAAACTTGTATATATTAAAAATCAAATGACACTGGACTGTTTATTATACTAAACATTAATTGAAATATTATATTATATTTCAATTATTATATATTTGTGATTTTTTATTTACTATACTAACTTTTATGTTTAATTTATTTGATTTTCAGTTATATGAGATGATGATTGTGAAGTGTTGGAAATTATCAGATGAGTTTATCTATGAGTTTATGAAATTATATATTATATAGAAATTTATTTAATATTTGAATCATGGCTATTTTTATTATTTTCTAATTCCATTGGATTTTTTAATATAATTTACCTATAGAGGTTTCCAAAAGGTGGTTGCTATATGTATCGTTTAGCCAGGCTATAATGGCTGCTAAATGGTTGTTTCTATAGGCTACCCTCACATGCCCTCTAGCGACTTCCAAATGGTGATCACTATTATACATTTCCATATTCTCTATATTAGGCACAAAATGGAAGTCATTATAAGTATATGAAGGATGGCCTATAATGATTTCCAAATATTAGTCATTATACACAATAGTGACAGGTCAAAAGTGGCCACTATAGGCCTTTAATGATGAGTTTTTGTAGTCTCTAAATGCCTTTTTTTCTAGTAGCATGGGTAAAAATAAATTTGGTGTAATGTTTTTTGTCATGTCACCTTTGATATACCCATCCTTTAATTGCATTATACAAGCTACATTATCTTCATATAAAGCAGTGAGAATATCATTTTTCATTTTGAATCCATACTTGTTTTGATATTATGAATAACTAATCTCAACTAAACATATTTTTGACTTTTCTCATGAATTAAAATCAAATCATCATGATTTTGAGGAAGTTGTAAAATGGTTTGTTTTACAAAATTTCATGTATGGTCATTCCACCATATATTAATAAATATCTAGTTTGAGATCTACAGTTCTATAAAACTGACCTATGGTCATGGTTTTTTATCTGTGATTTTCAAAAACTGTAGCCATAGGTTACCTATAGATTCAATTTATTCAAATTGTGACCATAGGTACAACCTATGGAAATTATTTTCAAGAATCATCAATATAGGTTCCTATAGAGATCCTATAGTCATAGTTTTGGAAAACTGTGACAATATGATGGACCTATGGTAATAGTTTTAATACACTGTGACCATAAGTGGTTGTTTGTAACCTATAATCACAGTTTTAGAGTCTATTTTCATGGTTTTACACACACACATATGTATTAATAAAATGATCCTTAGTCTACTGGTTAAGCGGTCTCTATAATAACCTATAGGTTTGGGGGTTTAAAACTTGATATATGTTTTTTTCATTATTATTGGATAGCTATGGCCAAAGTTTTAAAACTATAGACATAGGTCAAAAACCATGATGATAGGTACCTATGGTCATGGTTTTTAAATCATGATCACATGTGTCAACCTATATTCACATTTTCAAAACCATGACCATTGGGTACCTGCAATCATATTTTGATCAAATCCATGACTATAAACCTATTAACATGGATCCTATATCCAAAATTTTAAAAACTATGATGGAATCCTATATTCATGGTTTTGAAGGATATTTTCATGGTTTTGAACCATGGCCATAACCAATTAATATAGTAGTTCTAGATTTATATGGATTGGATAAATATACAATACCATTATAACCAACCAAATCTAGCTCTAAATCATAGAATAATTAATCATTTATACACTTTAAATATCAATGAGTATGATAATATCATTACCCTACATCAAATATATTTCAATTATTTTAAATGTTTATTAAAGGAATAACCATGATGTGATGGTTTAGACCATGTCTTGAGCCACATTGGTGTGAACCATGATAAAGTGTGGGTCACTATGTCATGGTGTTGTGCATGGAATTCTACATATTATGTGATAATGTGTGGTTCAACCATATTTCCCTACACTAAGATATCATGATTATTTAGATCATCATATGATGATAATTTGAAGAGTTTGAACATATAAATAAATTATCCAAACATTAAATAGTTTATCAAAAAGGAATGTCATAAGTTACAAACATTGTAACCCATGAAACATTTATTAAACATTTTTATTCAATATAACAAACATTTATAATACAAAGGTTCTCCTTGGATAGATATATAATTTGGCATTGAGTTTATTTTTTTGGTGTATCAGGATACTTTGAAACTCATATAAGTTGAATCTCTCTTTCTCACAACTCTCTAAATCAATGTTCTAGTAAACTGTGAGGAAAAGTGAATCCTTCCCAAAATTTTATAGATTCGTCCATATAATGGATACACTAGGAGAAAGGTTCTAGTTAACTGGTTCTTAGTGATTGTTATCAAGTATATATGGTGGAGCTTAGATAGGCCTGATTAATAGAGAAAAGAATCATAATTCTTCATTTATTTATTTAGTTCAATATAAAATATTTTTCTTTGTGTTTTTTTGGTTTTGGTTTTTTTCCACCATGTTTGGATAAATTTTATCCCCTCCAAAACTCATCAATGGTATCAAATCCCCTTTTATTTCATTTGGATTGATTCTTTAAATGAATGAAAAAATTGGAAAAATGTTAATTTCAAGAACCATGACGTAGCCATGTTAATGATGAGAATGGTTCTTGAAAGTTTATTAAGAAACAAAATAAATGTTATGAAATTTTTTTATGGTCTTATAAAAATAATTTAAAAAAATTAAGTGTTATATTCCTTACAAAGAAGCACTTATCAATGCCTTGATCATTAAATCAAGTAGGTCCAACCAAAGTAGGGTGTCCATGGATTATCTTGCATAAGAAAATGCAATTACGAGTGGTCCTAAGGTTAGGTGACTTTATTTGGAATATGATTTGGTTCACACTTAACCAGGAAACTCTAAGATTTAGGTTACCATAGGAGTAAAATTGATTTTATCTATATAACAGATTGGTCAAGGAGTTTTTAATTCAACTATCTAATAATTATGATATGATTGTAATAATCACCTTTCTAAATTACTAATCGATAAGAGGAACACCAAAAAAAATCATTACATAGTAAAATATGGATCTTGGATCACTAATGGTGCAAAACCCCAACTTTTTAGTTTCAAATTTCCTTTAAATAAAATTATATGTTTGATGAATTATCTTAAAAAAACACCAAACTAAAATTATGAACTCCTTATTCCATTAACATAAAATATTACAATGAAAGATCCATTATAAGATAACTAAATGAAACATAATTAGGAAAACTATAAAGAGAATAAAACCACTATTAAATAATAATACAATAAGATTGAAATATCCATTATTATAATTTCCCATGAATATTATTCTGTTGATGAAAAATATAAAAAGAATAAAACACATTAGAAATATGATAAAAATTTTGAGAAAATAAATGAGAGAATGAGATAAATGATTTTAGTAAAGTATGTAAGGTTATATATAGTAATGAGATATGGATATTATATATACAATCATTGGTTATATAGCCATGGGCTATATGACCATTTTTATGGTCATTACATATACGGTCGTTGTGATGTCCCGAACCTAGTTCACTCATAAGTAACCTGAATCAGTTGGTCAAATGGCCTCAAGTGCACCTCCCCATATTCTAGAGGCTTCTGACTAGCAGTGAGAATCTATGATGTTATGACAGGGAGACTATACCCTCACAATCAGAGTGTATCACAATAGTGGTGTATAAATTAAATAATAATACAAGTAATATAAGGAATAAAAAATGAACATCCAGATAGGAAATGATAACCAAATAATATAAGAAGTTCCATATACAAAAGATGGTTTCATGATACTGTACAAAAATGTGGGTATAAGGGAAACAAGGTAGAAGACACAAAATATTACATGATATACATAACATAAAAAAATACCAAAAGATATCTCCAATAGAATCTTGAGAACAAGCTTGGTCCTCTACTCCCATACTCTATCCTATTATAAGAAAAGAAAGCATCCATAGCATGCCATTTCCCTTTGTCTCTACCTGTCACCAAGAATTCTATCTGGGTACCAATCGATGACCCAAATAGTGTTTGAGTAAAACTCAGTTGACCCCTAACAATGGTGTCTAGTACTAAATATTCTATGAATATAAGATTAGAAGTGTGCATGTATAATAAATAAAGGTAGTAAATAAACAAAACATTCTGGTCTAGGTTCCTCATGGGATACTCATTCGATACTACCTTCTTCCTAATAAGCTGGAATGTCTATGTGAACTTAACATTTTAGATTTACATTTATAAGGTAGGCACCTGAGGCACACAACCAAGGAGTCTACAATTAGTGATATCCCTACAAGGTCTCATAATTTCCATGGATTTTAAGTTTTATAAACTGGGTGAAGTTCACAGGGGTGTACCCTTTGTAGTTCTACCTAAAGGGAAAGTTTCACTCGATCCCTAGGAGCATGTCCTAGGTAGCCTCAGTGTGAGACTTAAAATAATCCCATGTAATGATCCAAGGTGGTCTATAACATCAATATAAATCTAAGTATAATCATCCCTGGCAATAAAATTAATTTCTAGAAATATAGATAACCCTCAATGCTAAGTTGGGGAATTCAAAATCTAATACAAAGACCAAATATAAGTTTGGTCTTTCACTTGGAAGATGAATGAATGAATTTTTTGGAGTCCCATGAGTCCATCCAAGACAAACCAAAATGGGAATCCAAGTATCACTCATGGCATGCCACACCTTTAGGTCCGCGACCATAGTCAAGTATGATATGATAAATAATCAAGTGTTCTAAATCATAAATATATCCATGAAAACACTTCATAATTAAATAATATCTAGGTAACATGATCATTCCATTAACCTTTCATTTAATCCCTTTTAGAATTTCAATTTATTCAATTCATTCATTTCAACCATAATAAAAAATCCAAACCCACTTAGGAGATGGTTTGGTCTCATAGGAATTTATAAAGTGTCAAGGGAATATGATGAACACACCCAAAGGGGAAGTACTAGTCAATGTAGAAAACCTTCAACAATATTATGGGTCTATGGGAGTATCTTTTCAAGGTATAGGCATTCAATTAAATTAATTTCACATTTTAGAGGTGTCACATGAAAATTTCAGCACATGACACAACGATACATGATATAGACATCAAGAATTTTAGTTAAAGTGTTAAACCACCTAACTTATTCTGGTATAAGACTCTTTATCCAGTATTGGCCTCTAATCTAGGCTATAATGGGAGAAAATGGAGAAATAGATAAACACCCTAAAAATGGGGTATCTGATATCACATGGAAATATCATCTAATATGGAGAGATAAACTGAGAAATGAAACAAGAGGAATCATAGACTTATCATTGACTATCAAACACGATGAACAAAGATTGAATCAAATTACAGATAGAGAAGATGAATAAAATCCTAGGTTGAGAGGAAATGGAGATTTCAATGTGAGGAGGATACTATGCGGATGTAGAAATAAATGGGAGGAAGAAAGGTTAAATGCATGGAGGGAAAATGTTAATTCCACCTTTTAAATGGGAACATGGTTTGGCCATGTAGTTTTAAAAACCATGTGAAAACCATGTGGTTCACTCTGCCTAAGAGCCACACCTCACATGGTACATGCACATAGTTTGAAAAACCATGTGCCCACCATGTGCTTGACATTGTCCAAGGTGACACCCCCTCATACGACTAAGTGCAAAGTTAGGAGAAACCATGTGCTAACAATGAAACATACACCAATAATTTATTATAGGTTTTTCATGACCATGATTCCTCCCCCACATGATTAAACAAACCATGCTCCTATATTTTGGGTTGCATTGATGAGCCACATGATTACTACTAACAATGGAATAACTATTAACCCCTACTTGTTCCTAAAAAAACTGAATCTCTGGGCTCTGAACAAGCCCCAGACACTCCCAAATACTTTCTTAGTCCTTTAGTCATTCTCACATAGATAAAAAATATTTTTGAACTAAAATTCAAAGGATTATTACCTCATTAAAAAACTGGGATCTTACAACCTTCCATCCTTAAAACAACCCATTCTCGAGTTTCCCTGAGGGTGGTTAAACATCATATGAGAATAATTTTGGACACCGAGCACATATATCATCCTCTCACTCCCTTGTCTCATCCTATACATGTCTGTGCTTCTATAATAAATATAATAGAGGCACTATCCTTCCTCAGATATCCTTTATGCTATGATCAACTACACTAACTTGATATTCCTTTAATGAAGAATTAACATCAAATTCAACCTCATCATGATGAAGGAAATGAGGCGGGTGTGAAAGATAATGATATAATTGAGAAACATGAAAAAATTCATGCATAGAACTATATCTTTGAGGGAGTGATATCTGATAAGACACTAGTTTTACCCTATCTAAAATATCAAAAGGTTCTATGAATCTAGGTGATAACTTTTCCTACCTACAGATTCATCAATGGACCAATCTAGGAAAGACATAAAATAAAGACCAATCTCCCACCTCAAACTCCAGAGGTCAATGATGAAAATAACCATAAGAATTCTACCTAGATTGATCTGTATCTATACACTTCATAATAGTATATACCTTCTCTAATGTCTCCTGAATGATACATGGTCCTAATGGCATTACCCCTCCTACCTCTAATTAGCACAGGGGTGAATGAAATGACCTACCATATAAGGCCTCAAAAAGTTCCATATGTATCATAGATTAGAAACTATTATTGTAATAAAACTCCTCAAGAGGAAATTTACTCTAAGAAGAACCTCCAAAATCAAGGATGCATGCTTGGATCATGTCCTCTAATACCTGAATCATACACTCGGACTGATCATCAGTCTAAGGGTGATATGTTATACTCAAAATCACCCATGAATCAAGAGCCTTTAGTAATCCCTTCCATAATCATGATGTAAAGAAAGCATCCCTATATGATAATATGGTATTTGGAACACAGTAAAGACATATTATCTTCAGGAAATATAGACATACAAGCTCATCCATTAAAAATTTCTCTTTAATAGGCAAGGAATGGGTGACCTTCATGAGTCTATCAACAATCAACCATATTACATCACTACCCCGATGTGATTTTGGTAAGCCTTTTGTGAAATCCATAGTGATTTTATCCCATTTTAACTTTGGGATGGGTAACAACTACAAAAGTCTAGTAGGACATTGGTGTTCTGCCTTCACCTACTGACAGGTGGAACACCAAGTAATGAAACTCTCTATTTACCTATTTATACCTAGCCACCAATACTAGTGGTGTAATTCACAATACATATTAGTAAGAACAATATGTACTACCCAATTATAAGCATGATATTCTCAAATAAAATCTTCTTTTTTCATATGTAGGAACCTAAATGCATCCATGAATGCACAAGATATCATTCTCATCAACAACCCAACTAAGCAGTGGATTCTCTCCTAAAACACTCTCTTGTAGGACCAAACCCTTGGGATCCAAAAGATTTCTTGTCTTCAATCTATGTATAAGTGAATAAATCACTAATAAAAATATAATTATAGGCTACCCAAAATTCTCATTCAACTCTAAATGTATCTTATAAAACAAGGACAACAACTTCCATTCACTATTGGCCTCCTCAACCACTTTTGTCTAAGTATTCCAAATCAGAGCATTAACCACTGAATTACCTTTCCCAAGTGTATAAGTAAGAAAAAAATAGAAGTACTACAAGTTTTTAGACCATATTTTCTTTTTGAGGTTCAAATCAAACTGAGTGAATATGTATTTAAGGCTTTTATGTTCTATGTATGCAATGAAACACTCTGCCAATAAATAATTCCTCTAATAACGCAAGACATGAACAAATGTAGCTAACTCAAGATTTTGTGCCAGGTAATTATGCTCATGAGGCCTCAACTGGTAAGACCCATACACTATGACCCACCCCCTTGCATCAAAATGACTCTAAAATGATACTAAATGTATCATAATAAACCATATATCCTATGTTTGGATCAGGTAAGGTCATGATCAGTGCAGAATTCAGACTTTGTTTTAGCTCCTAAAAGGCTAGATAATAAGCTTCATACCATGCAAATTTGATACCCTTCTTGTTTAATCCCATAAGAGGTGCTGCAAATCATGATAATTTCTAGAAAAAAATCTCTATAATATCCACCTAACACCAAAAAAATATGTATTTCAAAGATATTATTGGGATTCTTCCATGAAACAATGGCTCTCACCTTCTCTAGGTCAACAGACACTCCTACCTATGAGATAATGTGACCTAGCAAGTGAACTTTATCAATTAAGAAGTGGAATTTTGTGATCTTGGTATACAACCTATGTTCTATTAGTGTATTTAAAATGATGGCAAGGTGCTAGTAATAATCACACCGAGTATGAGTATATAACAATATATCATCCATGAAATCAAAAATGAAGAAATCCAGATATGGGTGGAAAACCCTACTCATCTAGGCCATAAAAACTATCAGAATATTCATCAGAATGAACTAAATTAATAAATAATTATACATGTAATATATACTATGGAATAATGTATGTGGTAAGTTTGAGGGTCGAACTTGTACCTGATGATTGCCTAACTTCAAATCAAATTTTGACAAAACCTACTCTCCATAGAGCTGGTTCAAGGGGTCATTGATATGAGGTAAAGGGTAATAATTCTTATTTTTATGCTAATTCAATTTATGGTAATCCATGCATAGGTAAAGGGCCCCATCCAACTTCTTAGAAAAGAACATGGGTGAACCCCAAGGTGAAGTACTAGGTTGTATAATCCCCTTAGCTTCCAGGTCCTCCAACTATATATTGAGTTCCTTAATCTCAACATGAGCTATCCTACAAGGTGGGATAGATACCAATTCTATTCCTAGAACCAACTAAATAGTAAATTCCACCACTCTCTCAGGAGGTAAACCACAAAATTTATTAGGGAAAATTTCTCTAAAATGATCCACCACAAGAGAGAAATCCTTTTGAAATATTTTATGATCACTTAGAAAAATACTAGAAATCCAGGATATCACTCTTCATAGACCATGATGATTAGGTCCAACTTGAATTACCTAGACTTCCCATTCTCCTTTGTGGATTTAGTTAATAACCTTGGGTTATTTGAAGGATACACTTTAGTGAAAAAAATATATGTGAGTGTGATAAGGTATCAACTAGTCCATCTGAAGAATGATATCAAATCCTTTTATCTAGAAGATGAAAAGTTTCCATAAAAAATGATAAATGTCAATATTAGGGTGGGGAACTCCGTATATTGGAATTCACTTTATTATCGTATTCCCAAAGTAGCATTAAGAGTCTTCACCCCATATAAATACTAAATTTCAAGCCCAAAAATTTCAACGATAGGCACATATATGAATGAATTTGAAGTTCCTATATCAAATAAAATAGATACTAAAGTCAATGATACTAGAATTATACCTCATATTGTAGATGGTATGATACTATACTCTCTAGGTGTAGGCCATACTACATATATCTTTCCCAATCCGTATCCCTGAGATATAACTTAACTACCCTGAACAAGTCTACCCTAATGGTGTTATATATCAGAAGTCTTGATTCCTTGACATCATCTTCCTGCTTGGCCCGATCAATAAGTAATACTACAACTCCCTACCAGAAATGGAGCTGCTAATCCTACTATAGAACTTAGAGTCAATGAATATCCTCTATCACTATCCACTGGAGGAAAGGTTTTACAAAACAACTGAATATGAACCATCTTGATACAAGCTCAACACTCAACTAGGTCCTTACTACATTGGGGATTCATGTGTTCCAGTCTACTGCATTGGTGAAAGATCACATAAATACTTGAATGCACACTTTGACTTCTACTTACCCCATGAGAAATCTCAAAATGATGCTTATTGTTGCTAGATGAACTGATTTCTTGTAAAGGTACTGAACCACCATGACCTAACACTTTATCTCTTTTAAGGTTACAGTCGACAATGAGGGTCTATTTTACTATATTAGTTACAATAGTCAAATGAAACACATTCAACTGATATTAGATGTCATACACAAGTCCATCCTCAAATGTCCTTGCTCTGGACAACTCATCACTAGGGAGAGTAGGAATGGAACACTAAAACTCTATGAAACAAGTTGAATAGTCCATAACAGATAAAGCTCCATACTTTAGGTACATAAAATATCTAGATCAATTAAACCTTAAAATCTTAGAAAATAAATAATTATGAAATGTAGTCTATAATTCCCTCAAAACCATAACTCAATTCTAATTAGCCTAGGTCAAAACATCCCACTATCACTTGGAAGATCCTCTAAGCATGTATCCTAAAACCTTTACTCTTCTTTATGGAGGAATCTCAAGATGCTCAAAGATAGAAATAATTGCCTATATCCATGATTTAGTATCCTAGTTTGGTCTTATAAGAATTTATAAAGTGTTAAGGGAATATGATAAACACACCCAAATTAGTGATACTAGTTGAGGTAGACAACCTCCAACAATATCACGGGTATATGGGAGTATCTCATCATAGAACAAATTTAATTTAATGAATTTCACATTTTGGAGGTTTCACACATAAATTCTAGTTTAAAGTATAACGACATATGATATGGACATCAATAATTTTAGGGAAAAGGGTTAGACCACCTACCTTATACTAATAGGTGACTCCTTGTCCATTATTGGACTCTAATCCAAGATAGAATGGGAGAAAATGGAGAAATAGAAAAATTCCCTAAAAATGAGGTATATGAGATAACATCCTATATAAAGAGATAAACTAAGAAAAGAAATAAGAGGAATCATATAATTACCATTGGATATCCAACATGATGAAAAATGGTTAAACTAGACATCAGACATAGGAGATGGATCAAATCCTAGGTTGAGAGGAAAGGGAGCTTCTGACATGAGGCGGATACTGTGTAGATGGGGAAAGAAATTAGAGGAAGAAATGTTAAAGGCACATATGAAAAAATGTTAATTTCCACATTTTTAATGGGTGCATAGTTTGGACCCACAATTTGACAAACTATGCTCCAACTGTGTGGCTCACTCTACCTGAGAGCCACACCTCGCATAGTCCATGCACACTGTTTGAAAAACCGTGCACCCATCACACGCTTGGGACTATCTAAGGCGAAACCACCTCACATGGATAGGTGAACAGTTAGGAGAAACCATGCTCCAACCACGAGAGATACACCTATGATTCATCATAGTTTTTTCACGATCTTAGGAAATCCCTTGTATGATTAAACAAACTGTGATCCTCTATTTTGGACCGCACAATTGAGATGTATGGTTACAAATAACCATGAAATAACC
This sequence comes from Viscum album, assembly GCA_963277665.1. Classification (NCBI taxonomy): domain Eukaryota; kingdom Viridiplantae; phylum Streptophyta; class Magnoliopsida; order Santalales; family Viscaceae; genus Viscum; species Viscum album. Next base: position 1,400,412,020 of record OY728157.1, on the reverse strand, counting down.
ATATTCCTTTTCTTGTTTCTTCGAAAACCAGATCTCTGAGCTCCAAACATGCCCCAAACACTCCTAAACCCTTTCTTAGTCCTTTAGGAATTCTCATATAGATAAAGCAAGAGATTTATACTAAAATTTAAAGGATCTACAACTTATTGAAAAAAATAGGATCATAAATTCATTGGATATATGGTCATTGAGTATACATGTATCTGATAGGTATATTAAATATTTTATAATTGGAATTTATAAATTTAAAATTGGATATAAAAATTATATTTGGTATTTAATTAAAATAAAAAGATATTAATTCATTAGTGTAAATATATTTTATTTTAAATAAATTGATTTTAAAGAATAATTTTAATTAAATATATTTATAAACTTAAAATAATAATTTTAATATAAATGTATTGATAAAATTAAATAAATGGTTAGTAGATAAATAATTAAATAATTAATAATTAAAACATTTAATTTAAAAAATAGGTATTTTTTAATGTATAGTTTTTTCTATGTATCATGTATTTTGATCATAAAAAATTAATTTTATAAATATTAATGTTATGACCCATCCACTGGGGCCCATGCTGTGACTACCCCAAGCCCACCTTCCATAGGCCAGGGGCTGGAGACTAGCACCGAAAAGGTATATCCCTAAAACCGGGAAGACATTTCCTTTTAACCTGAAAACTCACAAAATCCAAGCACACAACAAGATACAAACACAAAGTAAAATATATAGTAAATAGGGTGAGTACAGTAAGTAAAGGGGCCAGAATACAAGCCCAACTGGAAAGTACAAGTAAAACTAAAAATAACTCCTATGAACACCCGCCAAGGATCCTACTTGAAGGGTAGGTACAGCTCTTGAACAGTCATCTCTAAGATACGTCTTGTCTAAGAGTCTACCTCCAAGCAGCCTCCAGTCCTGTCACCCTCAGCCTCAATCAATGTTTTCCATTTTCTGCACAAGACACAGTAATGTGCGGGCACAGTCTGTGCAGGGGTGAGTATAAAAATACTCAGTAGGGACCCCGAGACCCCCCAAGGTCTCTCATAATCCACAAAGGATAAACCACAAAGCAATAATATAATCACAGAGCATGAAAACAACAGTCAACCCTACTTAGATATATGCCCATACATACACCTAAGTTATCAAGTATACCCATCTCGTTCATGAGGAAACAAAAGGCCCAACTCTTAAGCCAAAAGTACAACTATTCTACGAAGGAGAGAATACCATGAATGTAACACCATGAAGGTAAGTACCACAAAGGTAATGAAACACAAAATAATACCATGAAGGTATCACCACATAGAAGTGTACCAAAAATGTAAAGACTCAGCTCACACTAGGTATAACTTAAGTACAAAAGTATAGATTATTAGCTGTATTGCTAGATCGTCTTACTTCGTTGAGAAGCTCTACTATTGACCCGCACAGGATCGAAGATGAACCAAACAAGATATGAAGATAACCCACACAGGATCTAAAGATAACCCACACAGGATCTATAGATGACTCACATAGGATCGGTAGATGCTGATCCACAAAGGATCCGAAGACGACTCACACAGGATCTGAAGATTCTTCAAGTATAGCCAACCACAGGGTTCCCGCACTAAGCACGCTTGATCCCGGGAGGATCTACTCCTCAATCCATAGGTCATAATTCAACTGCCACAAAGTCCCATTAAGGAGTATCCCAAAAGACCGCCACGTTATAAGGGTACTAACACAACAGATGACACGTCAATCAGACACCTGATCTGTAAGTTATTAGCGTTTATATTCTGAGGGCCCAGTTGGATTCGAGTTCAATCCAACCCAACCATACTCCAACTTTATCCAAAACTCAAGTGGATTATACCAAAAATACCATCTCGATCCAAGGATTCTGGCGCTATAGACGGTTTATCAAACGGACATCCGGTTCTCAAGATATGTCCAAAATGGCGTATCTGGGTCCAGATGGGCCCGGGTCCGTTCTGACCCGATCTGACCCAGCTTAGGCCAAATCGACCCAGTTTGGGTCGACCTGACCCAGTTCGGGTTGACCTGACCTGGTCCGGGTCCACTGGGTGTGGCCCTCGGCTGGGTGTGGTCTGCCGTGGTGGGGCCTGCCCTAGCCGGCACCTGGGGGAGGCACCCCCTGGGATTCCCGAACGGTCCAGTTGGACCGTTCAACTTTGGACAATATGGCGTCACCACATGACACCACCTGTTGGCATGCGGGACCCACTGAAGCGGGTCCTGCTCCGACGCGTCATGGTTGGCCGGGGTTCTGGCCGATGTCTCTTCCAGTGGCGCGATGACGCCACTGCTCCAACCGTGGCCAGCCAGGTGCTGGACGCCCTTCGGGTGTGCCACCACAGCTCAGTATCCATAACCCCCATCTTTGGCGGCGCATACACGTGCCACCCCAGCTTCCACATAGCCGGCCGGTGTGCTGGACACCACCCTCCTCCGCCGCGGTCGACGGGCCGCAGCCTCCTTCAGTGTGCGGTTGTGCCACTACCACTATTTTAGTCGACCAGTGTGCCAGCTTCCACCTTGTACCCTGCTGGAGCCATTCACCAGCACCGGTCACCGGTGCCGTCACGCCGGCGGTCTTCTGCGGGTCACCGGGTGAGATCCGATGGCCCGTTCTTCATTTTAAAGGCATCAATGTTCGTCTCGAGGCGTCACCATCGCATCAAGTCCATCAAGGTCGAGTTACTCTCAACCCTAAGTTTTTCCCATGAAGAACACGTCAAACAACAAAGTAGCGGAGGGATCGGGCCCCATTCGTTTGTCCTGCACCCTCCGCATTAGACCGATAGCATGCAACTCAAGAATATTGAATCAACTTAAATTAACGAATGACAACCACAAACAAACCCTACCTCGATCATTCGTTGGAGATGGAATAAGGAAGAAGATGAAGATGATGAAGGAGATGCCGACACTTATCACTCCTGTAAAATGCTTCTGATCTGTGCTCCAACGTTGGTTCAACGTTATTGATCTGAAGATTTGTTCTTTGTTGGAGGTGGTTCTTCGTTGGTGGATGTTCTTCCACCAAGAGTTCTCCAGCCAAAATTCAAAGAGGTTTTCCACCCAATTCAAAAACTTGGAGAGGTTAGGAGCCCCTCTCATTTAAGTTAAGTTATTATATTTAACTTAACCATTAATGTCACCACATTAAAAGTGGGGTTTCAAGGTTGGGTTGTCCTCACCAAAAAATTCAAAAAGTGGTGGAGATATTTTGAATAAAATAAAACAATTTTTTTATTTTATTCCTCCACAAAACCTGAAAATTCAACTTCCACCATCGACCTACTGTGGTTGAAGTGAAGGCCTCCTTAAGTGAATATTGGCGCTGCAAGTTCAACAGTGTCCTCAGATTTCAATTCCAAGCACCGGTTCAAAATTTACAAATTCCCACTCACATTTTAACTGAATGTACTTAAATAAAGTTTGGAAATTCATTTAAGCCACTCCATGCCTTGGAATCACGTGCCATCAATTTTAAAAAACTCATAATATTTTCATATAATTAAAAAAAATTACATGGAAAATTCCGGGTCTTTACATTCTCCCCACCTTAGGGCTTTACCCCCGAAATCCACAACACAAACTAGGGAAACAAGTGGGGATACTGAGAAATAATCTGAGCCTCCCGCTACCATGTGCTCTCCTAGAGGTTCCTATGCTGCAAACATATGCACACTATAGGTATCAATCTCCCACGAAAGACTCTCTCTTATCGATCCTCAATCTCTATTGGAACCTCCGAAAACGTTTCCCCATCATCGATGTCCAGCTCTCCCCAGTCAATGATGTGTGAAGGATCATGTACGTACCTCCTCAGCTGGGATACATGGAAAAAATCATGCACCCAGTGCAACTAAGGGGGAAGAGCTAAGTAGTATGACACCTTGCCAACTCTGCTGAGGACCTGAAAGGGTCTGATAAACCTCGGAGATAACTTGTCGCCCCGACCAAATCTCTGCAAACCTCATCGGGGCAAGAACCATATAAAGACATGGTCACCATCCTCAAACTCTAGAGGTCTCTGTCACTTATCATTATAAGACTTATGCCTACTCTGTGCAGTCTTCATCCACTCCTGAATGATTTTCACCTTCTCCATGGTAGCCCGTACCATCTCTGGTTCCATGAGTTTTGACTCCCCTGGGTCAGTCCAGCACAAAGGTGATCTTCAAGGTTGACCGTACAATGCCTCAAATGGCGCCATACCGATGGTGGAGTGATAGATATTGTTGTACGCAAAATCCACCAAGGGAAAATGATCCTCCCAGCTGCGGTCGAAATCAAGGACACAAGCACACAACATGTCCTCGAGGTTCTGAATGGTTCGCTCTATCTAACCATCCATTTTAGGATGAAAGATGGTTCTCAATCTAATATGACTCCCGAACACCTCCTGTAACCCCTTCCATAGTTGAGAATTAAAACATGCATCATGATCAGATACAATCATCGAGGGAACTCCATGAAGCCATATGATCACCTGTACGTAGAGGAGTCCCAAGCCCTCTACTGATTCTTGATCTCTGATAGGTAGGAAGTGGGATAACTTTGTGATTTGATCAATGATCACCCAGATGGAATCATGTCCCTTGGACGTGCATGGAATTCCTATCACAAAGTCCATGAAAATTCCATCCTACTTCCACTCTGGCACCTCTAGTGGCTGAACTAAGACTGCTGGAACCTGATGCTCTGCCTTCACTTGCTGACAAGTGAGGCACCATGAGAAAAACTCTACCCCTGATTTCTTTATTCTTGGCCACCAGTGCTAATGTAGAATGTCTTGGTACATCTTCACCACTCCTAGATGTACCGCTAGAGGGGACGTATGGAAATACCTCAACACTTCCTTCCGTAACCCCACCGGTACTATAACATGTCCTGTGAAGAGGATGCCGTGCTCCCCAACTTTAGAAAATCCATCAAGTGCCTGTCCTATGGATATTTGAGCATGTTGAGCCTCGAAGTCAGTGTCCCCAAGATGTGCCTCCCTGACTCGCTGAAGGAGTGGGGGAGTGACTATCAGAGACTGAAGATAAGCTGCTCCATCTCGATCTATGTAGGATATCCTCAAAGAGGCTAACTGCTCTATCGCCTCACTCAAAAACTATATACCAGATCTCCTACTGAGTGCATATACCACTACATTACCCTTCCTAGGAGTATAGAAAAACTCAAAGTCATAGTCCTAGAGGAACTCAAGACAACGCTGCTGTCTCAGGTTCAGGTACTTCTGAGAGAAGATATACCTGAGACTCTTGTGATCAGAGTAAACTATAAAACGTTCACCCATCAAGTAATGTCACCAAATTTTCAAGGATAATACCACTACTGCTAAATCCAGGTCATGGGTAGCATAGTTCTGCTCATGCTATCTTATTTATTGAGAACCATAAGTGATCACTGCTCGCTCCTACATCAGGACACATCCAAGCCCAGTCCCTGATGCATCGCAGTAGACTACGTACCCAACTCCCTCCTCCAGTAGCCTCAAGATGGGGGCGTTTTTTAGTCTCTGCCTCATCTCCTGGAAACTCCGTTGGCATATCTCCAACCACACAAAGGGTTTTCCCTTCTTTTTCAATGATGATAAGGGTGCCATAACTCTGGAAAAGTTAGGAAAAAACCTATGGAAGTAACCGACTAGACCTAGGAAACTCTGCACATCTTTTAAACTCCTGGGTGGATCCCAAGAAAGCACAACCTCAATATTTGTTGGATCCATTGCAACTCCAGCCTTCGAGATGACGTGTCCCAGGAAGTGAACCTCTTAGATCCAAAACTGGTACTTCGAGAGATTACCATAAATCTGATGCTCTCGGAGTGTTTCCAGAACTATCTGTAGATGATAGGCATGCTCCTTCTATGTAGTAGAGTATACTAAGATGTCGTCGATGAAGACTACCACAAAGCAATTGAGGTATGGTTGGAATATCCTATTCATGAGTCCAATGAACACTTCTGGGGAATTGGTCACACCTAATGGCATAACCAAAAACTCATAGTGGACATACTGACATCTAAAGGCCATCTTCTGAACATCCTCATCTCGTACCCTGAGCTGGTGATAGCCTGATCTGAGGTATATCTTTGAAAAACACCGTGCTCCCTTTAGCTGATCAAAAAGACCGTCAATCCTCAGTAGTGGGTACTTTTTCTGCACGGTCACCTGGTTCAGGCATCGATATTACACACAGAGTCTCAAAATCCCATCTTCCATCTTGGCAAACAAAATTGGGGCTGCCTAAGGAGAAACACTGGGCCTATTGAACCCCTTCCTTTGTAAGTCCTCTAGCTGTACTCGCAGCTCTCGAAGCTCTACGGGAGCCATCTAATATGCTAGTGTAGATATCAGTACCATCCTGGGGTAAAAATCGATATAAAAGTCCACCTCTCTGTGAGGAGGTAGACCCAAAACATCATCAAAGAAAACATTAGCATACTGGTCCACCACTACTGGATAGCTCAGAATCGCAACATCAACTGCTCCGAGGGTAAGGCTAGCCAACTGATGTGTGATCGGCTGCACCCTTCTCTGGGTAAGTCCATCCTATTCTGAAAAGGTTCCCTTCTTTCTGGTGAAGGAAAACCTGGTCCCATCCTCATGGACACACTGCAATTTGCGCCTAATGCAGCCGATCTGAGCATAGTCTGTAGATAACCAATCCATACCCAAGATGACGTCGTAAGGCCTTGACGCCACTACTAGAAGATCCTATCCGAAGATCTCACCTCCCTAGAGTAAACTCGAACTAACAACACCAGTGTGTAATCATCAAATCCTCTCCCATAAGAGTCTCTAGCCATAAGGTTCGAGCCAACAACTCCACCAAAATCTCCAAGCTCTAAACGAGGGTCGTGACAATAAAAGAGTGACTGGAACCTATATCTATAAGTACTGTAGCTAAGGTGGAGTAGACACATATCGTACCTAAAATAATCTCTGAAGCACTGTGGTGGTAGGCCTCAACTTCCTAGAGCTAAGACTATCCCTGTCAACCTGCTCCCAGTGGTTGGGGTGGACCACCTAAAGGTGGTGGCGGTAGAACCTCGAATCGCCGCCCACTGCCTGCTGCATAGCCAACTCCTCTACCACATCCTCCTGATGCCTAAAGACCTCCTAAATTGAATCTTCGCCTCTACCCAGGTGGTCCTTCGACCGTCTTCTAATCGTCCGTATAGAGGGTCGGGTAGTCGCGAGCCATGTGACCTTTCCCGCCACATGAGTAACACTGCCTACTCCTCACTTGTCCTGCTCTGTCTCGAGAGCCCCACACAACTGACCCTGTATCCTGTGGTCATCCACCTGAAGGTCTGGTCCTCTTGGAACTCTATGTCATCTGTCTACTGCCAGTTGTAGATGACTCTGCTACGTGGCGTCTAGTGGTGGGTCTCATTGCCGGTGACTGCTCAACAAGGAAGCTCTCCACCAAGAGTTCTCTCTCTAACACCTCGGCCAGCATCGGGATGTTGAGAGATACCATCGAAGCTATGATATCCCGTCTGAGCCCCTGATCTAAGGTCCAATACCTAAAGAAAGGGTCTCGCACCATGTTAGTGGAGTAGCACGAGAGGTCGGTGAACCACGCTAAATACTGATCCACAGTCATGCTGTCCTGCTGCAAGTGGAGAAGTTCTTGTATACGCACTGAGCGTAAAGTCAGTGGGACGAACTCTGCCCTGAAAAGGATCTCGAAGTCTGCCCAGATGAGAGTCACCTCTTCATGAACCTGGAGCATCAATCTGCACCATCTCCCCATTACTGCTTGAAGAATACTGGCTGCAAGGATGACCATAAGATCAGCTAGTGTCCCTACTAGTTAGAAAACTCTGACCATGACCTCCAGCCAGTCCTTAGCCACCTGTAGATCTATCTCGCCCTAGAACCTCAGTGGCCTCTAGCATTGGAACTTTTGAAACATGCTCAATCAGTGTGCACCTTGTACTACTGGGGCTAGTGGAATCGACTTCCCAATAGGTAGTGGTGCTGCAGGTACACCACCCGATGGTAGAACTACCGAAAGGGGGCCCTGCACCGAAGCCTCATCGTTCGGTGGGCTGTCATCGCACAGTCTACCTGAAACCTTGGCTGGCTGTCTTCATAGAGGCATACTGAAAAGAAACAGGTGCGCCACAATCAATAAGTTATAATTGGCAAGCTGACTCAAAGAGACCGCAAAGAAAACTTTTCAAAAAAACACATGCAATCAGTGTTTTTGTGTACTAAGTCAGAAATCAGAATTTAGGGTCCTGGTGTATGGATACATCGGCCGCCACACCAACACTGGATTCCCCAAACTGAAAACCACACTCATTACACTTAACACTATTGTCGAAACAAAAGAACATAGTCCAAGTTATCTAGTAGAACCAACTCCTCTGATACCAATTTGTCATGACCCATCCCCCAGGGCCCATGCCGTGACTACCCCAAGCCCGCCTTCCATAGGGCAGGGGCTGACAATTAGCACCAGAAAGGCATATCCCTAAAACTGGGAAGGCATTGAATTTTAACATGAAAACTCATATAATCCAAGCACACAACACGATACAAGCACAAAGTAAACTATATAGTAAATAGGGTGAGTATAGTAAGTAAAGGGGCTGAAATACAAGCCCAACTGAAAAGTACAAGTAAAACTGAAAATATCTCATGTGAACACCCGCCAAGGATCCCACCTGAAGGTTATGTATAGCTCTAGAACGATCGTCTCTATGGTAAGTCTCATCTAATGGTCTGCCTCCAGTCCTGACACCCTCAGCCTCGATCAATGTTGTCCGTCATCTGCACAAGACACAACAATGGTGTGGGCATAGCCCATGTAGGGGTGAGTATAACAATACTTAGTAGGGAACCAAAGTCCCCCAAAGGTATCCCAGAATCCACAAAGAATAAAACATAAAGAAATACCATATTCAGAGAGAACGAAAACAACAATCAACCCTACTTAGGTATATGCCCATACATATACCTAAGTTATCAAGTATACCCATCTCGTTCACGAGGAAACACAAGGCCCAACTCTTTCACCAAAAGTACAACTGTTCCACGAAGGAGAGAATACCACGAAGGTAAGTACCACAAAGGTAACACCACATAGAAGAATACCAATAAGGTATCACCACACAGAAGTGTATAAAAAAGGTAAATACTCAGCTCACACTAGGTATAACTTAAGTACGAAAGTATAGATGATTAGCTGTATTGCTAGATCATCTTACTTCGTCGAGAAGCTCTGCTGTTGACCCACACAGGATCAAAGATAACCCACACAAGATCTGAAGATGACCCACAAAGGATCTAAAGATGACTCACAAAGGATCTTTAGATAACCCACACAATATTGGTAGATGCATACCCACACAGGATCTGAATATGACCCACACAAGATCTAAATATTCTTTAAGTACAACCAACCACATGGTTCCCACACTGAGCACGATTGATTCTGAGAGGATCCGCTCCTCAAGCCATAGTTTGTACTTCAAATACCAAGAAGTCCTATGAAGGAGTATCCCAAAAGACTGACACATCATAAGGGTCCCAATGCAATAGACGACGCGTCAATCATACACCCGGTCTGTAAGTTATTAGCGTTTCTGTTCCGAGGGCCCGTTTGGATTTGGGTTCGATCCAACTCGGTCATACTCTAACTTTATCCAAAAATCAAGTGGAGTATACCAAAAGGACCGTCTTGATACAAGGATTCTGGCTCCATAGATGGTTTGTCAAATGGAAGCCCAGTTCTCAAGATATAGCCAAAAAGGCGTATCTAGGTCCAGATGGGCCCGGGTCCAGTCCGACCCAGTCGGACCGACCCAGCCAGACCCAGCTTGGGCCGACATGACCTGGTTCGGGTCGACCCGACCCGATCCAGGCCCTCTAGGAGCAGCCTGCTCGGTGCGGTTTGCTGGGCGCGACCCGTGGCTGGGTGCAGTCTGCCGTGGCAGGGCCCGCCCTAGCCGCCACCCGGGGGAGGCACCCGTTGGGATTTCTGAACATTTCAGTTGGACCATTCGACTTTTGCTAATATAGTGGTGCCAAGTGGAGCCGCCTACTGGAATATGGGACCCACCAGAGCGGGTCCTGCTATGACGCGTCGTGACCGACCGGGGTGCCGACCGGTGCCTCTTACAGCAACGCGATGAGGCCGCTGCTCCAACGGCGGCCGGCCGGGTGCCAGCTGCCCTCCGGGTGTGCCGCCGCGACTCAGCAGCTGCGACCCCCATCTCCGGCGGTGCAGATTCATGCCACCCCGACTTCCACGCAGCCGGCTAGCATGCCATATGCCACCGTCCTCCTCCACGATCGATGGACCGTGGCCTCCTTCGGCGGCACGGTTGCACCACCGCCACCGTCGCGACTGACTGGTGTGCTGGCCGCCACCTTGTACCCTGTCGGTGCCAGTCGTCAGTGCCAGTCTCCAGTGCCGTCGCGCCGGCAAGCTTCTATGGGTCACTGGGTGAGATCCGATGGCCCGTTCTTCATTTAGAAGGCATCAATGTTCATCTCGGGGCATCGCTATTGCATCAAGTCCATCAAGGTCGAGTTCTACTCAACCCGAAGTTTCACCCATGAAGAACATGTAAAACAATGAAGTAACAGAGGGATCGGGCCGTGTTCGTTTAACCCTCACCCTCCGTGTTAGGCCGATAGCATGCAACTCAATAATGTTGAATTAATGTAAAATAATGAAGAAAAATCACGAACAAACCCTACCTCAATCGTTCGTTGGAGATGGCTTGAGGAAGAAGATGAAGATGATGAAGGAGACGCTGGCGCTCGTTACTCCCGCAATATGCTTCCGATCCGTGCTCCAACGTTGGTTCAACGTTCTTGATCTGTAGATTCGTTCTTCATTGGAGGAGGTTCTTCGTTAGAGGATGTTCTTACCCCAAGAGTTCTCTAGCCAAAAGTCCAGGAGGTTTTCCACCCAATTCAAAAACTAGGAGAGCTGAGGAGCCCCTCTCATTTAAATTAAGTTATTAGATTTAACTTAACCATTAATTTCACCACATTAAAAGAGGGGTTTTAAGGTCGGGTGGTACCCACCACTAAATTCAAAATGTGGTGGAGATTTTGAATAAAAATAAAACAGTTGTTTTATTTTATTCCTCTGTAAAACCTGAAAATTCAACTTCCACCATTGATCAACTGCAGTTGAAGTGAAGGTCTCCTTAAGAGAATATCGATGCTGCGAGTTCAATGGTGTCCTCATATTTCAATTCCGAGCACCAGTTCAGAAATTACAAATTCTTGCTCGCATGTTAACTAAACGTACTTAAAGAAAGTTCAAAAATTCATTCTGGCCACTCTGGGCCTCAGAATCACGTGCCATTAATTTTCACAGACACGTAATATTTCCATATAATTAAAAAAATTACATGGAAAATTCCATGTCTTTACAATTAAAGATTGATTTTATTGACATGTATTATTTATATATAAAAAATATATAAATTAACATTCATCCAATGATTTTTACTTTGTAAGAATTAAAAATCAATTTATATAATGTTTAAGAATATATTTTTATAAAAAGATATTGTTTATAACTTATATTTTTTTTATTTTAAAATTAATGTTTATCAATTTTAGAGGGTGTATTTATTAAAATAAATTCCATATTTGGAATAAAGATGTGAAAATTAGGTAAGGGTTGATTTTTTTTAATTTTGGTAAAAATAGTAAAATGAGGTAACAAATAGTGAAATACTATAAGACATAATAAATATGACATCATATATACTCTCATGAACAAATTCAACCAAGATATTTCTATTAGTATAATATTTTTACTAAAAATAATAGTGGTGAATTAATTAAGGTAGTGGAGCGTTATGGGGTGCGGTGAAACACTTATGATAATGGGGAATTAAAATATTTAATTATTTATTTCAAATATTCCACTAACCACACCTATAAATACCCACCCGTTCCTCCTATCTAAAACCACACTTATCCTTTGGTTTCCACTTGAATACCTACCAAAATTATCTTCCCAATAATATTTTTCCATATTGGGTAGCTTTTGGTCACAATAAAGTGTCTCTAATGCTTTATATCAAAGAGGGCCTCGAAGTAAATATTTTAATATTAAAAAAAGTGATATCTTCTTTGTAATCATTTTTCATTATCATATTCATCCACATATTCTTCAATATGGTTTAAAAATTTAATAACATATAATTAACTACATCATTCTTCTATAAAAGTGATATTAGAATTATATGAAAACATATTCTTACTCATTCGTTCATTATAACATGTTCTTGTTTGGGTCGGTTTCACCACATACATGAACAATGCTATAATATTTTTATCATGAATGATTAATAAAACTCAAATAATATAAATATTTTTTAATAATTATGAATTTAAGTTGTGTTTATAATTATGTAAGGGTAAAAAATATGAGTATATTCATTAATAAAATATATTATGTTATTGATTCAATTACCATGGGGGGGGGGTTCTAATCATTCTTTACAAACTATTACCATAACATACATAAAATAACCACGAGGATCAAAAAACCATATAAAATACAGCTTCATCCTTTTTATAGACTTTTTGGAGGTGATGAACATATAATCAAGATTCAAGGATCAAAACCACTGTACCAAATCAGGGATAGAATAAATGGAATAATTAACACCTGATCATAAAATTTATTGATTTAAAATTAATAAATCAAAAATTATAAATAATAACTGAATGGAATTAAGTAATATAAAAATAAATAATTTTTATACATAGATGACTAAAAAAACTATGTTAAATATACAGTAAGTTAGTGTTTTGGATATCGGACATAGAAACACTATCAATGCTAATATAACTTAATGGGTTAATTTTTCTACAATTTCCATCCAAATACCATGTTCCTCATACATTAGCTAGGGAATTTAAAACCATAAAATTAAAACCACCTAGCCTCTTATGATCAAAATTTTCTTTTGAAGCTCAACCTATAGAAAAAGGCAACCAAAAGGGTCTAGAGTGCCGTGATACACCCCTATGAATTCAATGCTTGAAACTTAGAATACTAGGAACCTTATCCATATATTGATTCACAATTCACTCTGATTAATGTAACTTCATGCTATTTGAAAAGATATTTCATAAACAATGAGTAAGAAATAACAAACCTATAACATAAATGGATGAATTATAATACATTAGAATAACATGGTTTATACAATGTACTACTCCATGGGAGAACACATTGCAATTTTCATCAAGGAGAGAAGCTAGGTTATAAGGGAACCCTACTTTAGGAATCCTACTTATCCCAAGACCAAATCTAGAATCTACTAAAATATGAAAGAACTTCTTGTAAATTATTTCCATGATAAAAAACCACCGTAAGAACACCCTAGGTAAGTCCCTATATGGGAACATATGTCACTCTATCCTCTTTTGAATCATCTCTTGATCAAACCTAGGTTTTAAATATCAAATAAACGATCCATCACCCTCTCTTTATAGAGGTGATTTGCAGTTTCTAATAGTATATTCTAGTAATACCACCTTATAAACTTCTTGGAATACCTTCAATTATTCATTTCAACCAACTAAGCTCCACTACATCAACTGATCCTTTTAATAAATAATGAAAGATCCATATTATTCATAATATTTACCACAAGCATGTTCCCACTTATACAACATATCATCTATATTATTTACCCCATGCTAGCATCTAGATCATCCTCCACTTCCATATTAATCTTCTGTAACCCTTAAGATCAATCTGACACAACCTTTAAAACACTAAGACCACTCCTATGTGAGATCAATTTAATTTTACTTATCCCTCATCATTGAAATTAGTTTACTTCCAACATCACCAATTTATTTATAAATTCTGTGCAGTATATGGAACTCCTTTTATATCACTTCCTTTGGGATTAGATACTGTTGCTAATTTCACTAACATGGATATAGACTTTCCATGGTGAGGGTGAACTGCCCTATCCTAGTTTCAAAAGTTTCATCCCAGATATAAAATTTCCAAAAGTTCCCATAACTTAAATAGAAAATAGTTGTCAAAAAAAACCCAACAATAACCCACATGAAAATTATTTTAATTAGTCAAGTCTAACAATTTATCACTTTAAGACCATTCTTAATGTTTTTAATGAAGTCCATTGACTAAATTCTGAACAACACTGTCCATTATCCTCTCCTTTGTGGTGTTAGAATGGTCCTCTTTCATTCTCACAATCATACAAGTCCCACTAAGGAAAATCTACCCAATAATTTCTACACTCTAACCACTTGTTCCATTTTTATAAACCCTTTTGAATGCCTTCATAAAGTTTCCTCCAAAGAAAATAGGCTCGATCATTATCCATATTTATTGAATTTAATCACTAATACTTTCATAGTGTACCATTTCCAAATCCTTTCTCCATCCCACCCTTACATTCACAAAATTATTTCACCCAGATTTTTCAATCTAAGATGTTGCAATATATCTAATTTCAATGACATCATCAAAACCTCCCTCCCTTGGAAACTACTTTCAAAAATTCTGGTATCATACAATTGATGAACTCCCACTAAAACAATCCTAAAGAAAATATCTATTTATCAATTCAAACAAGGAATACAATGGTCATTTTCTCCCACTACATCTCAGCCTAGTTTCTAAACATTTTAGTCTTACCCTTATTACATATTTAGCGATCCGTGATTTTAGTAAATACTTTTCCTTAATTTAAAAATCACATGAATAGATTTTCTTAAATGCAAAAATGAACCAAAATGATATGAGACATATTATATAAGAAAATTATAGCAATAATAAAACCTATATTCTATCAAAGATAGCAATAAATTAGAAATACATACACTTAAATCCAAAATGATTCATTAGTTTTTAATAAAAGTTGTTTTATTTATATATTTTATTTTTATTTTAAAGATAAATATATAAATTTTATAATTTTAATTATATAAAAATATTTTTAATTTTGAATTTATAATGTCAAAAATATGTTCTTATTATTTTTTTGGATTTTTCTGAAATAGTTGATTTTTAGGTAAATAGTAAAAATACAGTTTTTACCAAAATAGTAAATTTTATAACCTTATCATTATATAAGAAATACATATAAATTTATAAAACCTTTTAATTTATTAAAACCTATATTTATCATTTTATATATATAAGTAATATTTTCTAATAAAAGAAGTTATTTTTGTTATTTCCCATTAAATAAATATTATTTAGGACAAAATTAGTTTTGAATTAATTTTAATGACACATAAAATATATTTGTTTTATAATAAATCAATTTATATAATTATAATCAAATATATTGATAATTTAATCCTATACATACTTTTTTATCTTAAAAATGCACTACTTCTAAAAATAGGTTTTTATGCGTTACATGTACTAATGTTAAAATTATTTTTTCTTAAACATATAAATTTTATATGATAAAATTGATTTAAAATTTGGAATAAATATTTATAAATTATGTAATGATAGAAATTTTATTTTTATTAATTACAAGTAAATTACTTATGTAAAAATTAGTTATCGCGGTAAAATCGAAAATAGAAAAAGTAATAAATCATGGGATAAAAAAGTTTGAAACATGTTAAATAATGTTTATAATTAAGTTTGTGAGATATTAACAACCCTATATCATCCTCTAATCCATTATTTCCTATTTTTGGATACACTTGACATGTGAAACATGTGTTCTCTTTATATTAAGTTGAAATATTTACAAAAATGTTGTTCTCACCACTTATAAAGGGTTCTCTCAACACCCCTTAAAGATCACTAAAAAATTAGGATTCTACATTAAAATATAACCATTATCCTTCCTTCATAACCTTATTTCTTTTACTATAGATTCTGGTTATTATATATTGTCTTAAAACCACCAATTCCAAGGAGTCTTCCAAGGGAAATCCTAATTTATCAATGTGAGTACTTTCTTTTCCTAAAATTCATTTACTTTATTTATTTAATTTAAAATATAATTTTATAATTAATATATAATGAAATAATTTTTTTACATTGACTGTTATTATTCTAAGTTAATAACTATTAACTATCTTTACACTTTTCTATTAAGAAAAAATGAAACCGTCATTTGTACGTTGTATGGACTACCAGCTCCACGATGCAACGAATTCCGTTTTTCAACACCAAATATCTTCACTGATTATAAAGGTGAAATTTAAGAATAAACATTAAATATTTAATATAATTATTATTATAAATATGAAAATTATAATTCACCCTCTTTCCCTCTCATTATTTGATAAATAAAAATGTTGTTTGTGTGTGGTGTGGACTATCTACTCCATGAAGTAACATATCTCAATTTTGTTCTAGATTATAAATTACTTATTAAAATATCTTAAAATATTATTCAAAACCTTAAAATTATTTAAATAATATCATTATTATTTTGTAATAATGATATTATTCCCATTAATTATGGTATGTTCATGTTTGGGCCGGTCTAACCACCTACTTGAAAAATGATATAAAATAACACCATATATGGATATTAGATCTTAATTACTCTTAGTATATAATATAAATAAGTAAATAAGGATTTTATTTTGGTTCTAGAATTGTGACATTAATATTAAACTCATTAATTAAGACACCAATTCCCGTTCAATAAAATCAACAAGACATACTCTTTTCTGATTTCATATTTAAGGATCGTGACCAAAAATATCATAGAATGAAATTATAAAATTATAAATAATTATAAATAATTAATTATAGTGTCTTTAATTATCTCTAAATTATGAAATTTTATAGAATAATTAAGAACAACATTTATTTTAAAAAACAAGTTCGAAATGATCAATATTACTCACACGTGAAATTGAAAATAGATAATAACTAACTAATATAAATATATACAATAATTATAAATTAAATTTATAAAATGTTGTGGATATGAATAATATTCTAAAATAGGTGATTAATATAGTTGTTTTTTTATAAAGGAGGTTAGAGTGTAATCAATTAGGTGGGAATTCAAGCTAAGGGTTTATTTGTCTCATTTTCGACTCCATGGGACATGTTTGATATTGTGTACCATCATTTCAATTATATGGTGAAGTAACTACCCTATTGATTTAATATATAAAAAAATATTACATTTCATTATATTTTAGTTTTCATTTCATGACCAACCTCTCAATATCCTTTTATTCTTACATTACCAATACTGTAAGGGCTTCATTGACTCAATTTCCAATTCATTGGGTCATAATATTTCTTACCCGAATATAATTTTCAAGATTACATAGATCATAATATTCCCTTATTTTATATATTATTTACTCTTATTCTCTGGGGAAATTAATTCTCATCATCAATAAAGACTTGATAATTTTTTTTGAAAATAAGTATAAAGTTGGTAAGAATAACTCCTATTCATACAATTGAATCTTCTCTTATGTGTGCATGTTTTTACTATCAAAAGTGTTTTATTTATAAAAATAAAAATATTTTATGTATTTTATTTTCTTCATATCTTCCTTTACCTCTTTTAGGAAATAATTTTCTTTCAATATTTCTCTAATGTGGTTTTTATTTTTAAAATTACCTAAAAAACTTAATAAATGCATTTCTTTTCATCATTTACCACTCTAGATTTATTATCATGATTTTTTATTTTTAAGGATTATTAATTTTGAACTATTTATAATAAGTTTTTTTAAAAAAATCTTATCTTTCTAAAGAAATTTTGAAATTAATTTTCACTTCATCTTTTATAAAAATATTTAAAAGTTTTTGTGAGAACTTTTGTATTTTCACTTTTAATTTTCCTCTAAGGTTTATCTATCATGAAGTGATGTTATGATAACCCTATATATTTTATTATGATATGATTTATTTTTGAAAAAATGATATTTTTGATATCCTATGATCTCATAAGTTTATGTTATTTGATAAGTTTAAGAAACCCATTATTTTTCCACGAGTTCTTTAAGATATGATGATGATTGATTTTAAGTGGCACACATATGTATGGATGATGATGGGTGGGGTCCTATATCACCCTAAAATGCATTGGTTTAATTTTATATATCATGAGATAGTAAATTATAGACATAATGAGTTTTTTCAAATAGGCATGGTCGTAATGATTTTTCTCACATTTTCAAGCATGGTTATAATGAGTTTGTTCCCATTGGTGTGAGCATAATTATTTTTCTCACAAATGTTTTCCTGTGATTATGGTTATTCCACACATCCAAGTTGTTTATCAAGATTTCTATATTTATAATATTATTTTAATTTTCAATATATTATATGTTTTTATGTTATAACTTATTTTTAAAATATTTCAAACTTTAATGTCATGCTCTCATGTTTTATGACTTTTGAGATGTATTTTGATCCATGTCATAACTTTTATGATTTATTAATGATCTTTTTATGATCTTATACTTCTATATCATGTATTATTATTATTATAATATATGGTATTATGGTATTTTAACAAAAATTTTATCCTCTTCCTCATTTTATTCTTCATGTTTATGATTTGATACATTATGATGGGTTTTTACTTTACCAAACATTTGATCTCAAACCTTTATTATGTTTACATTACCATGGTTATGAAGATGATTATATCATGTGAGATCTCTAGAAAAGTGTCTGGATGATTGTGATTATGGAATAATGTTTACAAGTGTTTTAAAACAATATTTTTATGTTCTAATATACAAGAAACTAAAACTATTTCTCCCTGGTTTGTGAGTATATTTCTAAGATGTATTATCCAAATCATGAAATTAATATACTATTTAAATTATTTTTAACTTAGGTCTCATTAATTGGTATCATAGGAGGGTTTAGTTATTTTTTTAGATTAGTTTAGTTATTTTGAGGATTATTTTAGATAAATTTAGTGAAAAATGTAACACCTTGAGATTTTATGAAATATATATTTTTAAAATAGATTTAATTTATTTGATATCTTTCATTTCATGTAACATCGAGTTCTAATGAACCACAATATGCTATTAATATTATTATTTAAATACGACCATTATAACCCAATCATTAAATTTGTAGTATGAATAAGAATATTTTTTAAATTAAATATAGTGGTTTTATATAAAGAAAACATATTGATAAAAAATTACTTAATTTTTAGTAAAGTCTTTATATACTTCAAAAATACTTTTTTCCCCAAAAATATTTTTTATTGTTTTTTGTGAACAAATAATAATATTAAAATTTTACACTTTTAGATTTTTTTTTTCAAAAAATATACTTAATTTTTGAAATCAAAATATCAAAACTATCTTATGTTTAATTTTTTAGAATTTTTTGAAAAGATAAATTTTTTAATGAATAGTGAAAATCTTTTTTTTTATTAAAAACTTCTTTTTTTAAAGCATATACAAGTTAAATTTTGTTTTAATATGGTTTTAAGAGTAAAATTAGTTCAATTATATTATTAATAATCCAATTTAGGTAATTTTAATATTTTTTATGTTAATTGTTTTTATAAAAACATTTTATACTTATGCAAACTTTTTATTTGGAAAACCACTTTTTCATTGTGTTTGTGGGTTTAATTTTAAATTAAATTCTACCAATTATATGAATTGAATTTGAAAAAAATGGATTAAATATTTGGAATCATAATTATTAATATTATATCATAATTTCAATTTGATTTTTGTTCTTAATGAATAGTAAAAATTAATTGGTCAAAACGAGTTTACTAGGGGTTAAACTAAAACGATAAGGATTAAAATGACCTAAAAACTTGTAAAATTACTATTTTATGGAAAAATTCAGATATTATCATATTATGTTTGATAATTATCCATTTTAGAGCCTTTTGACATGTGTAAAACATGGGTATATCTTTTATTTTCAAAAATTCCATGTGTGTCATCTCCCCCACTTATAATAGGGAACCCCTCTCTTATCCTATTCAGACTCCCAAAGAATTTTATTTAAAAAATAACTAACTAAATAACTTAATTAATTATATACCCACAAAATATGGAGCTTAGTTTTATTATAAAACCCTCCTAATAAGGCTTTTGGTGAAAACTTAAGGAGGTTGTCTGAAGAAGATGTATCATTCTTAACAGAGCATTTTTGTTTTATTTTTTATTCCAACTCCTTAAAATATTATTAAACTATGATTATATAATAAAATAACTATATTATATATAATTATATATTATTATGTTAATTTAATAAACTATATACCTATCCTCCTCCATCAAATGGGAAACGAAACCGTCGATCATGTGTACGATGGACTACCGCTTCACGAATAAATGTTATTTTTTTTCCATCACTGCCTACAATAGATGGATATAATTATGTATTTAATATATATATATATATATATATAATATTTATGAAATATTTATACCCCTTTAATTATAATATAACATCTAACTTCTTACCTCCCAATTCGTTGGAAAAAGATGACGTTTCTCATGCATACGTGTGAACTACCACCTCCAAGAAGCAATGTGGTTAATTTTTCATTTTATTTTGAAATGGGTGGTAATAAGGATATATTTAATGAATATATATGATATAAATTTTTTAAAGGTTATATATCATTTAACTTTCTTTCATTCTGTCCATCATGAAAATGGAAACATCATTCATGCATACGTACAACCTACCATATCCATGAAAGGTGTAATTCATTATATATATATAAATTTAATGGATTAATATAATTAAATTTATAGATAATATATATTATATTTATATCACTTTAAAAAAAATTTAGATTATGTAACCATGATCAATGTATAAGAACTAAAACTACCAAACCAAAACATACATGAAAAAGAAAGCAGTATTTTCCAAACAGTGATTTGAACAAAGAATTATTATTGAATGAGTAATAAAATTTCATAAGTAAATAATATATGGTATTATATATATTATTATTTTTACATAATATATTTATAATAAACCTATATTTATTTTATATGAGTTTTGAATGTGTATGAAGAAAGTTGAGACTTGAGGTAAGATATTTTTAGTCTATTTTATTTTTAGGAGATATATTATATATTCACCACATATTTATTTTTTATTGTGTATATACTAACCATTTTAAATGTTATATATTTAATATCCTTATTTTAATTATATTTAAATTTTTATTTGATTTAATTCTTTAATGGGGCTTACGATTTAAAAGTTTCCAAAGTTGTAAGGGATTTTCATCTCACTTTTATTTCTATGGGACACATTCCATATACACTACTTGTTTATTTTTTGTGGTGTAAATAATAACCATGAATTAATTTTATGATTATTATCATGAAAATTATAGGATATAAATATCTATATAATCATATTTATTTCATTGGGATTATGATTCAAATGTTTCCAAAGTTGTAAGCATTTTATGTTACAATCTAATTGCTTTTCAGGGGTTGTTTATGATTAAGTTTATAATGATAAAATATTACAATATATCTCTCAAGAAAATCACTAATTTTATTCTAATATATTTATTTTTAGAAATTATATTTTTTCCTTTCATTTTTTTCCCTTTATGTTCTAAGAGTTCAAAATAATTTTTTTAATGAAAATTGACTTTATTTCTTTCTTCAACCGAAACTTCATTCGCTTACATGTCCATGTTTTCTATTTTTTTTCAAAAAATGTTTTTAATAATCTCTATTAATTTATTAAATAATTTTTTACCCATACAAAATGTTTTAAAAGGAATATTTTTATTGTTGTCTAGATGAGGTAGTTTTGAATTTTTACTAAAAATTTGAAAGGAATCTTTGTTTTAATGTGTATAACATAAACAAAATTTATTACTATCCTACCCACTCAATTATTTGAAGCTTACCTTAAAATTTTCCAAGGTTATTTTAAAATAAAATTTTTTCTCTAATATTTGTAAAATTTTTATATTTTAAAAAGTTATTTTCAATGTGGAAAGGGTATTTTCCTCAAGAAATATTTTAAGGATCTTTTAATGGAATTTCTATTCATCAATAAAAAAACCCTTGATTATACTTATGATCTACTAGGGATATTATCTAATGATACTATAATTATTTTTTATTTGGATGGTTTATTATTATAATGAAAATATGTTTATGAAACCTGTTTCTTTTCCCTAGGTTATGTTATGACGAAATGATGAAATGTTTAAGAAACCCTTTTCTTTTCCACTGGATATGGTATGATGAAGTTTCTAGTAAACCCATTCCTTTTTAATTGGTTATGATATGATGAATGTTTTATTATATTGTGGCACAAATATGCATGATTTTAATTATTTGACGGGTGGTTTCAGAATTATATAACCCTCTAATGCATTGATTAAAGATGTATAACTCATGATGTAAATATGTTTTGAGTGAACCTGATTTCAGGTTCACAATTTCATGTGTAGACCTAGTTTTTATTTTTATAAGATTAAGAATGGACTTTTATTTCATGCCCATAAGTTTATGCATGTAATTGGCTTTTATGTCGATAAGATTATGTGTACACCTGGTTTTCATGTCTATAAGTTTATGAAAGGGCTTGATTTCATGTCCTTAACTTAATGAGTGAAAATATTTCTATTTATACATGTTCACAATGTTATAAGCTTATGCGTATGCCAAAAATCTATATATTATTCTAATTTTATACTCTGATGGATTATGTTATTTGATTCCTTTATAATTCATGTCTTATAAACTACCAAGATTTATGTTATGGATCTAGTTTATGATCTACGATGTGCAGTGTATGGTTTTCAAATGTTATCCTTATCTTATCATACCCATATAATTATGTTATTTTTAGAATATTAACTCACCATTTATTTTGTTTCATTTATTTATGTTATAAATAAATTTATTATATATGATATGTTAGATAAGGGTTCGAGTTATGAAGAACTTAGTGGGAGATTATGTGGTTCACTTATGAACTATTTTTCTATGTGTACAAGTTTTTAAATATACTAGAATGAAATTATTATAGCATGGATAGTTATGTTATGTAATGAATATTCATAAAAAATATGTAATATTCGTGTATAAAAATCCTGGTTCATTATAGTTGGCATCAGAGAAAGGTTTTTTTAACCTTTGAAAACCAGGATGAGAAAACTTTAGTGAGAACCCAAGGGATAAGTATAAGTATAGTAATGTATCCTAAAATTTTAGTGAAGTGGTTTCCAATAAATTAAATACCTATATGGATACTACAAGTGGATGTTTCTCTAGAATAGTTGAACCTAGGGGTAATAACTCCCAAAAGAGTTCAATGAGATTTGACTCGATCATCACCTGATGCACAATAATGGGCCTTACTGCACACATGGTTTAACACTCCTGGGGGATATGTTTTGGAAATTCACAAACTCTTTATAAACCATCAAGAATGATTTGAATAGATTATGACCATGAATAACATATGTTAAACTTAAGGTTTTATAGATTGAAAATAAGGTGTTATGATTTAGACATCCTATAAAGGTTTTTTCATGATTAATCACTCTAATTAATGATGATTAATGTTTATGATAACCATTTTGGGTTTATCAAGGTATTGAAGATATATCAATAAAGTTGGAGTGGTAATAGGCATGCTCAAATATTGAAGCATCCTATTTGAACTTAGTTATATGAATTCTTATATATAAATAAAATTCTAAAGCAATGTTATTAATATTCTTAATGATTAGATATTGATTTAGCAGTGAAACCCCTTAATGGTATGATGACCACATCTCAAGTATATGATATATATCTATTTGAAGTTTATAGGAATGTGATTCCTTAAAATCTCATAATTCTCCCTCTAGTTGAATTTGATGTTATCTTAGGCATGGATTAGATTTCTCTATATAAATCCCACATCCATTTACAAGGAAGGAAAGTTATATTTTATGTTACAATCTAGCCTAATATATTTATGTAGTGTGCTTATAAATATAAACTTTTTATGGAAATAACATCCATTGTTCATGTCTTGATTTCTATTTAGAAGGGGGTTTATCTCAGTTGGTTGGGTATAAAAAACATCAAAGATATTTCTATTGTGTGGGAGTTTATTGATGGATTTCCAAAAGAGTTAACTAGTATTACTAAAAATCATGAAGTTGATTTCTTAATTAAACTCATAAATATATCCTCACATATTTTAGAGACTCTTTATATAATGGAATTTTTCAATTTTCAATAATTAAAGAAGAAAATCCACTAGAATATTTATAAGGGATTTATTCTTACAAGTGTGTCACCTGCGGGCGAACCTATTCTTTTTTTAAAAAATTAATATAGATCAATGAAAATAAAAATTGATTATCATGAACTAAAAAAGATCAAAATCAATAAGAAGAATCCTCTACCCTGTATTAATGACTTTTTTGGTCAACTATATGGAGCTCAATACTTTTCCAAGATTAACCTTCATTATGGATATCATCAATCAAGGGTCAAAAAAATGGACATACCCAATATGATATTTCGTACAAGGTATGTACACTATGAATATATAGTTATTCCATTTGGTCTTACTAATTACCTTTCTATCTTTATGGATTTAATGAATAGATTCTTTAGAAATTTCCTTGATCAGTTTGTGGTAGTCTTTATAGATGATATTATTATCTATTATAAGAGAAAGGAAGAACATCAATATCACCTGAATATTTTTATGAAGACCTCAAGGAAAGATAATTTGTAAGAAAATTTTACCAAGTGTAAATTTTGGCTATAAAAAAGTTTCATTTTGGATCATATAATATCAATAGAGGGTATATTTGTGGATTCATAAAATATATAAGTTATTAAACATTAGCCCAAACCAACCAATATGATTGAGATACAATGGTTTCTTGGTTTGATTGGATATTATTGATCATTTGTGGGTAATTTCTCATGGCTATATAATCCACTCACCATGTTAACTTATAAGGGATCCAAGTTCCTTTGGTGAGATGAATGTGAGGAAAATTTCAAGGAAATAAAGAGATGATTAGTCAACACTTATATTCTTGAAATACCCTATAGTGGAGAAGGGTTTATAATATATAGTGATGCTCATAGAAGGGATTTGGATTCATCATCATGAAGAATGATATGGTGATAGATTATACCTTAGTACAATTGAAGGTTCATGAGAAAAATAACCCAACACATGATATAGTGTTGGATATGGTAATTTTTTCATTAAAGATGTAGAAACATTATATTTATGGAGAAAGGTGTGATATATATACTTATCATAAAAGATTAAATTATATATTCACACATAAAGAGTTAAATATGAACCAGATAAGACATTTGAAGCTGATTAAAGATTACGAATGCTCAATACATTACCACAT
Source organism: Viscum album (assembly GCA_963277665.1). Lineage (NCBI taxonomy): Eukaryota > Viridiplantae > Streptophyta > Magnoliopsida > Santalales > Viscaceae > Viscum > Viscum album. Next base: position 1,400,386,630 of record OY728157.1, on the reverse strand, counting down.
TAAGAAAGCAAACAAGGTACCCGATTCTTTGAGTTGAAAGGATCATGATAGATTATCTACGATGAGGATAAAAAAGATCAAATATTTATGAATTTTCAAAAAATGGATATAGAAATCATGAAGAAAGGGGGGAAATCTTATCTTTCTTAAATAAGTGTTCAACTATCTATCCAAGTAAATATTAAAGAGGTGCAGAAGGAAGATGTAGAGCTACAGAAGAAGGACATAAATTTTCCTGAGTTTAACCTTGATTATGATGTAATGATAAGGTTTAGGAACCATGTATATATTCCATCCATAACATATTTGAAGAAGGTGATGTTATAAGAAGTTCATAATTATTCAGTCTTTATTCATCCTGGAAGTAAAAAGACGTATAGAGATTTTAAAGAGTATTTCTAGTGGGATGAAATGAATAGAAATATTATAGATTTTGTATCTTGACATTTAGTATGTTATCAAGTTAAGGCTGAGAGATAAAAGTCTAAGGGTATGTTACAATAATTACCCATACTAGAATGGAAATGGGAAAACATCACCATGGAGTTTATCTTCGGACTCCCCAAAACATCTAAATGGAACAATTCTATATGGGTTATAGTCAATAAATTTACAAATTGAACACACTTTATCTCTTTTAGAGAATATTTTTCTATGGATCAAAATTATATTATATACATTAAGTAAATGATAAGGTTAAATGGGTTATAACATTCTATTGTATCTGATTGAGAGCTGAGGTTTACCTCAAATTTCTGGTGAAGTCTTCAGTAGGATTAGGATACAGAATTGAGTTTCATCACTACGTTTCATCCTCAGACATATGTTTAATCCAAGAGAACAATTCAAACCCTAGAGAATATGCTGATATATTTTTCTATTGATTTCAAATGTGGTTATGATCAACACATTCCTCTATCCCAGTTTTCTATAATAATATCATTCACTGAAGAAATCATATAGATCCTTGTAAAGACCTATATAGAGAGAAGTGTTGAACTAAAACATGCTGGGATAAAGCTGGATAAATAAATATATTTTGACCAGATCTAATTAAAGAAATGGTAGATAATGTTAGATTCATTCAATAACACATAAGGGAAGCAAAAATTCGAAATAAAAGTTATGTTGACAATCATTGATGTGATCTGGAGTTTGAAGTTAGTGAGAAGGATTTCCTTTGAATTTATCCATGGAATAAATTTATGAAATTTGAGAAGATAGGAAAGATGATCCCTTCTTGTATTTTTTCCTTTCAATATTCTTGATTGAGCATGGACAGTTTCTTATCGCTTGGTTCTTCCACCAAATCTCTTTCAAGCCCACAATGTGTTCCTTGTATCTTTCTTGAGAAAGTACATACCTGATCCTTCACATGTACTAAACTCAGAGGTCATACCAATGGAGAAAGATCATTATTATGTGGAACAACAAATGGTGATTTTAGATTATAAGAGAAAGTGCTATGAAATAAGACCACTCACCTGGTCAATGTTTTGTGGTGAAACCTCCAACTTGAAAAAGCTACATGGGAATTTGAGGATATGATGAGACAAAATTATACTCAGTTTTTTATATCTAAGTGATGGAATTTTGTGGGAAAATTCATTTTAGGGGGGGTATAAGTCAACACCCTAATATTTTATGAAATATATATTTTTCAAATATATTTAATTTCTTCAATATCTTACGTTACATGAAACAATGCGTTTTAATGAACCACAATATACTATTAATATTATTATTTAAACATGACTATTATAAACTAACTATTAAATTTTTTGGTATGAATAGGAATAACTAAATTTTCAAAATTAATTATAATGGGTTTATATAAAGAAAAAATATTGTTAAAAATGTACTTAATTTTTATTAAAGTATTTATATGCTTTGAAAATACTCTTTTTTTTTTCAAAAAATATTTTTTATTGATTTTTGTGAAAAACTAATAAAAGTAAATTTTTACACTTTTATAAAATTTATTTTAAAAATTAAAATTCATTTTTTCAATCAACATTTAAAAACTATCTTAGAATTATTTTTTTATAATTTCTAAAAAGATTAATTTTTTGATAAATAGTGAAAAATACCGATTTTTATTAAAAACTTGCTTTTAGTTTAAAGAATTTACAAGTTCCACTTTATTTTAAGATGGTTTTAAAAGTAAAATTATTTCAATAATATTATTATGAATCCAATTTAATTCATTGTGATAAATTTTATGTTAAACTTTGATATAAAATCTTTTTATACTAACTTTTTCTTGGAAAACCGCATTTTTATCACGTTTGTAGGTACAATTTTAAATTAAATCTTTACAATTATGTTAACTGATTTTTTAAAAATATATTAAATATTTGGAACCATAATAATTAATATTATATATTAAGGTAAAAGTAATTTTATATTTTAATGAATAGTAAAAATAGTAAAAATTAATTACTATAGTTAAGGTTAAAATGAGTTTACCAGGGGTTAAAATAAAAATATAAGGGTTAAAATTACCTAAAAAATTAAAAAATTCATATTATATATATATATTTATACGTTATATCATATTATGTTTGATAATAATCTATTTTGGATCCTTTTTTTTAATTTTTAAAACATGGGTATATCTTTTTATTTAAAAAAATTACATGTGTTTTATCTCCCTAACTTATGAAAGGGAACCCCTTATCCTCTCCTCTTCACACTTCCAAAGAATTTTGGTTCATAAAAAAATTGAAAAAATCCCTCCCTTAATTACATAAACAAATATTAGATTCCTTATTTTTATTATAAATCCTTCCTAAGAAGGGATTTGGTGCAAACCTAAGGAGGTTATCAAAGAAGATGTATCATTCTTAACAGAGTGTTTTTATCTTATTTCTTCTTCTAAATCCTTAAATTATTCTTAAAATATTATGATATAATAATATAAATATATTCCATATATTGAGATATTATTATACAAATGGTATAACCTATATCATTCCCCTCCTCCATAAAATGGGAAACAAAACTGTCAATTGTGTGTATCACGGACTACCGCCTCACGAACCGATGTAATTCATTTTCCATCAACACCTCTCATGGTTGGAGATAATGATATATTTGATATCTATATGTGATATTTATGAAATATTTATACTCTTGTAATTATAATATCACATCTACCTTCTTACCTCCCAATCTATTGGAAAATGATAACGTTGCTCGTGCGTACGTGTGGAATACCACCTCCACAAAGCGACGTGATTAATTTTTAATTTGATTTTTACATGGATGGTAGTAAGGATATATTTAATGAATATATATGATATATATGAAATAAAAATTATTCCTTAAATTTTATATATTATTTACTTTTATTTTATTCCATCCATTTAGAAAATGGAAACAATGTTCATGCGTACGTACAACCAACCGTCTCTATAAACAATGTAATTAATTTTATATATAAATATTTAATGGATAAATATAAACAAATTTATAATGAATATATATTATATTTATATCATGTCTAAAATTTTGGAGATTATTTAACCGTGTTCAAAGTATAAGGACCAAAACAACTGAACCAAAACATATATAAAAAAAGTAGTATTTCCCAAAACAATCATTTTAACAAAGAATTGTTAATGAATGGGTAATAAAAGTTCATAATTAAATCATATATGGCATGATATATATGATTATAGTTATATAATATACATATAATAAACCTATATTTACTATATAAGGGGTTCAAACATGTATAAAGTAAGTCAAGACTTGAGGTAAGATATTTCTAGTCTCTCTTTTATTTCTGGGAGACATATTCCATATTCACCACTCATTTATTTTGTGTGGTGTATATAATTCTCATTTAATATGTTTTATAATTAATATAATTATTTTCATGATATTTAAAGTTTTATTTGATTTTATTATTTAATAGGTATTTAGATTCAAAAGTTTTTGAAATGGAATGTGATTTTCATCTCACTTTTATTTCTATGGAACACATGCCATATAAAGTACTTGTTTATTTTTTTGTGGTGTATATATTTACCATTAATTGATTTTATGATTATTATCATAAAAATTATGATATATACATATCAATATTAGGTTTTTTCTTTCATGGGTCTTAATATTCAAAAGTTACCAAAGTGGTCAGGGTTTTATGTTACAATCCCATTGCTTTTTAGGGTTATTTATGATTAAGCTTATGATGATAAAATATTATGATATATCTCTCAATAAACTCATTAATTTTATTCTAATATGGTTATTTATATAAATTAACAGTTTTATTTTCATTCTCTTTCCTTTATGTACTCAAGAGTTCAAAACAATGTTTTTAAGGAAAATCGAATTTATTTCTCTCTTAGGTGAAAATCCATTATATTCCATGTACATGTTTTATAATTATTTTACTAATATAAATTTATTGATTAAACACATTTTTACCCATGTTTTATTTTTTACAAAATGGTTTATAATTAATCTTCTTGTAATTTTCTAGATGAGGCGCTTTTAGATTCTTTACTCAAAATGTGAAAGAAATATTTGTTTTAACATGTATGACATGAAATTTTTTTTCACCATCTTTACCACTAAATTATTTGAATATTAACTTATAGGTTTCCGAGGAAATTTTAAAACAAAATATTTTTGTTCATATCTGGGAAATTTTTATCTTTTAAAAATTTATTTTCAAAGTGGAAATGATATTTTATTCAAGAATATATTTAATGATATTTTAATTTTATTTATATTTATAAATGATAAAAACCCCTGATTCTAATTATGATATACTAGGGATATTATCCAATGATACCATCCCTATTCTTTCTCTAGATATTTTATTATTATGATGAAATGATGTTTATAAAACTCATTTATTTTCCATGGGTTATGCTATGATGAAATGATGAAATTTTTATGAAACCCATTTCTTTTGCATTGTCTATGATATAATGAAATGTTTATGAAATCCATTTACTTTTAATGGGTAATTATATTATGAATGTTTTATTATATTATGGAACACATCTGTATGATTTTAATTATGTTACAGGTGGGCCCAAAATTATATATCCCTCTAATGAATTTGGTTAATATGGATAACTCTTGATGTAAATATGTTATGCGTGAATTTGATTTCATGTTCACAATTTAATGCATGAAATTTATTTTCATGTCCATAATATTATACATGGACCTGGATTTCATGACCATATGTTTATTCATAGGCCTATATTTCATATCCATAAGATTATTCATGGACCTGTTTTTCATGTCTATAAGTTTATATGATGGTCTTATTTCATATATTTAACTAAATGAGTCAACCCATTTATATTTATACATGTTCACAATGTTATAAGAATATGTTTATTCTGAAAATCTATGTCTTATTCCAATGTTATACTCTCATGGATTATGTTTTTTGACTCCTTTATGATTCATGTCTTATAAACTACTAATATTTTTTCCATGACTCAAGTTTATGATCTATGATGTATAGGGTATGGTTTGAAAATTTTATCCACATGTTCTCATACAAATATGATCATGTTATGTTGATATCTCCTAAATTTACCCTTACTGGGAATATAATATCACCCTTTATTATGTTTCTATTCTCCAAGTTATGAAGAAATGTATTATGTATGATATTTCTAAGAAGGGTTTTAGTTATGAAGAACTTAGTAGAAGATTATGTGATTCACTTATGAAACAGTCATCTATATATCTAAGTTTCCAATGATGCCATTATTAAACAATTATGGCATGGATTTTTATGCTATATAATGAATATTAATTTAATAAGATGTAATATCTACATGTGAAAAGTGTCGGTCACTATAAAACCCCCAGGGATAAGTCTAAGGGATAAGTCTAAGTATAGGATAAAATCATGATTTTTTTTAAAGTAGAGATTGTATGGTTTTCCTGGTAATAATATCCACATCTAAATATTACAAGTAGATGTCAGCTCTGGAATAGATGTACCTTGGTGTAGTAACCCTAAAATATTAATATTGGCTATTAACATAATCATCACCCAATACATGAAAAAGAGTCCTAACTGCACACCTATTTTGACACTCTTAGGGGATATGCTTTGGTTAATTCTCATTCGCTTTAGGATCCATTTTGAAGGATTTTAATACATAACTAATTTAGTTAGAAAAATAACCAGGGATAACCTATATTGAAACCTTGAGATTTATAGGTTAATGTATGCACATAATTTATGAAATCATCATTTTATGTTTATAGTTTCCTTATATGTACATTAATTAACTTAAGTATACTCATTCCTAATTTTCCTTTAGTTATGGTAAAGGAAGGAACCCAAAAGAACCAAGCTAAAAATGGGTGTAATGGAAAATGTGGAGATTTTCCCAATGAGAAACATAATGAGATTAGTTTTGGGATATAAAAAATCATGAAAATTATCACCCAATAATATCATGTTTTAAGATACAATACAAATTCTGTTGAACTCCTAAACACACTAAGGAATAAATCTTTATCAAGTCATTCATGGGGAAATATCCACCCTCTTTTAGCGGGTCTTTTAATAAATTAGTTGGTGAGTAGTGGGTCAATGGGATGGAATAAATATTTTCCAGTCTCTATTACTCAGGACATGAGAAGATTATTTTGGATGTCTATCATTTTAAAGGTGATGTTGAACAGTAGTGAACTCTCATTAACAATACCATAGAAAGTGTAGAAGTAGACTAGATGGAATGAGAAGTGTTTAAGAATATATTTTTCAGTAAATATTTTTCTTATACTCTTCATACGAAAATGGAGCAAGAATTATTTTAATTAATGTAAAAATTGAATGAATCTTTTGAATCTTATAAAGAAAATTTCAAAAGACTTGTGAGGTATGCCTTCAGTTTCATCTCTAATACTGACTGACAATCATTTTTTTTTGATTTTCAAATAGCCGGTGTGTGGGTAGCCGGTTCCCATGAGCCCGGTTTGAGGAGAAACCGGAAACCATACCAACATTCCAGCATTCCAACGATTACAACAGGTTAACAAAAACAAAAAAAAACATCTGGTCCGACCACGTGTCCCCCCTCGAGCCACACCCATTTCATAATTCAAACACAAAAAACTGTGTCGTGCGCCTGCCAAATCTCGTGCCGCGCGCCTGCCAACTGCGCTGACAAAGCTCGTGCCGTGCGCCTGCCAACTGTCCCCCGTCTCAATCCGTCAGTCCGCATGCTAGAGTGCCACGCGACCGCCCGAGCCACATCACGCGCCACCCCACCGGCGACGGGATCGTCGTCATCCCGAGCTGCGAGAGCACCGCTTACTCCGGCCACCGTCGACACCGCGATGCCAACGTCCCTCCGGCAACACCACATAACACCACCGGCAGAAACACAGCGGGAGAAAAAACATACACAAACCTTCTACAACATCACCGGCGAACGTCAAACGACGTCTCCTTCGCCATCTACAATTTCAACACCATTACCAACTGGTCTTGAACCTAGCAACCACCCATCATCGGCGAGAGCCAACCGCCGTCTCCAACGCCAACATTAGTTTCAAGATCCCGCCGCCACCAACCACCACGACCGCTTCAGACACAGAGAAACCCCACTGTACCCACCTGTGGAAGGTCGGAACCCCAAGCACCGCCGACGCAGGAACGCGACCATCAGACGCTGAGAAGCTCCCCGCAAGACACCAGCGAGCTACCAAGAACAAACCCGGAAGCGCTCCGAAGAGTGTGCCGTCGACGGGGACCGGTCTTACACCCGCAGGTCCGAACCAGCCACTGCCGAAGTCCAAAGATGAAACCCACAGCAAGGAAAGACCACGAATCCGTGCGACGCTGCAGAGACCCTGACCGACGCACCAAGCACGAGAGGGAAACGCTGCGCCGTCCGCAGCGAAGGGGCGGCAGCGGCGAGAGGGGAAACCAGGACGGGAGAGCCCCTTACGGGCGCATCACGAGTTCTCATGCATAAAGGACATTCTTGAATTCTCTAATACTAAAAGTAAAATCAATCACTTATTTACTTGATTAAATCCTAGTCCTTGATAGGTGTTATCCAAAATATACTTTGGAATATATAAATATATTGATCCTTTTTCTCTTAAAGTAGAGTTAGAAATTGAAACCACTCATTATTACATAGAAAAGAAAATGAAAGTAGAGTATCATAGAAGCTTAAATGATAAGACAGATGATGGGAAGAATGTATAATTTCATATATGAAATAAATGTGGGAGAAATCACTTAGGTAATTGACTCATTGGATTATTAAAGTGTTTTAAGTGTGGTATAATAGGAAACCAATCCCACAAATATCAAAGTAAGGCTAAGAGGATGATTAATGAAACATAGGAAAATAATTTACAAAATAATGATCCACCCAAACTATAACGATTCAAATGAAAGGAGTTAATAAATTATTCGAATAAATTCCCAATCCTTAGTATAGTGGATAAAATAGGCACTAAAAACTACCCAAACCAAGGGAATAAGGAAGGTAATTCATGGTTACTACCATTTAGGTAGGTCATGATAATGAAGTGATTTGAGTTACACTTGATATATTTTATAGATCCATTAATACCATATTTTATTATGGTTTTTCACATTATTTTATATCACAAATTTTTTCTAATAATGTATAATCACCACCTTAAGAAATAGATATTGAAATATATATGAAAACTCCTAGGGGAACAGTGATCATATCTAAGATATATAAATATTCTCTGATTGATATTTGTGGGAGGGTACTTCCTAGAGATCTAATTATTCCCCCTTTGGTTATAATATTGGGAATAGATTTTATTTCCCTATATAAATCACATTAACTATTGGGATAAAGAAATCTCATTTTATATTCTAAATCATCCTATTATCAAGTATCAATGTGAGGATGATTATGAACACATTATGGAGGAAAAATATATAATATGGGTATGATACCCAACATCGAGGTAATATTGACTCAAATTATATAGGAGGAAGTAAACATTGATAACATGGATATTGTATGGGTTTATATTGATGTATTTATGAATGAAATACCTGGTCTTCCCCCAAAGAATAAGGTTGAGTTTCAATAAAACTCATACTTGAATCTATGCCTATCATAAAAATTATGTGTAGAGTGGATCCCATTTAATTGGATGAATTAAATAAGAAACTATAAGAAAATTTATACAAGGGTTTTTAATACCCAATTCTTCCTTGTGGGGGTGAACTCATCCTTTTTTCAAAAAGGAGGATGGATAAATGCATGTTTTCATCGATTATTGAAATCTTAGAAAAATCATGATCAATAACAATTATCCTCTACCCTATATTAATGATCTATTAAATCAAATTAGAGGAACCCAATACTTCTTGAAAACTAAACTTTGATTGAGATATCACCAGTTAAGCGTTAAAAGGGAGAATATTTCCAAGAAATATTTCCATACAAGGTATGTATACTATGAATTTATAGTTATTCCCTTTAGACTTATGAATGATCCTGCTATCTTTATATATCTAATTAATAGAGTCTTTAGAGACCATCTTTAACAATTTTTGGTTGTCTTTATAGATGATATTATTACATATTCAAAGAGAAATGAATAACATTAAGATCAATTACGAATTGGGTTAAATACATTGAGAAAAGATAAACTATAATCCAAATTTAGGAAGTGTGAATTATGGCTATAGAAAGTACCATTATTGGGTCATTTAATCACAAGAATTGACATATCAGTAGATCCATCAATGATGGAAGTTATCAAGAAATGAACCATTCTGACCATTATAACTAAGATCCATATTTTTCTTAGGTTATCTAGATACTATAAGTGCTTTTTGAGTAATTTATCATGGATATTAAATCAACTAAATAAGTTAACAAATAATAGATTAAAGTTCCTTTGTATAGAGGAATCTGAAGGAAGTTTTAAGAAACTAAAAAGAATGTTGGTGCCCACTCTTATACTTACATAACCCTATTGTGGGGAAGGGTTTGTAATATATAATGATTCTTTGAAAAAGGTATTAGATTTCATCCTCATGTAGAATGATAAGGTAATTCCTTATGCCTAAAGATGATTAAATAATCATAATAAAAATTACTCAAAACATAATTTGGAATTGGTAGTGGTGATATTTTCATTAATGATTTGGTGAAATTATATCTATAGAGAAAAGTGATATATATTTATATACTAATCAAATGATCTTGAAATATATAATCACTTAGAAGGATTTGAATATGTGTCAAAGGAAATGATTATAATTTATAAAATATTATGACTTCTCAATATATTACCACCCAAGGAAGGAAAATAAGGTGGTTGATTCTCTAAGAAAAAATGATCATGATACTCTATCCATGAAGAGGATTGAAAAAGATCCAATACTCATGGATTTATAGAGGATAAATATTTAATAAATTACGGGAGGATAGAAATCATATATCCCAAATGACTACTCAACCTTCCAACCACATGAAGATCAAATAATCCTAGAAAGATGATGTAGATCTGCACAAAAGGTAGTGAATATTTCAAAGTTCAATAATGATAAAGATGGGGTTATAAGGCTTGAAACCTGAATACATGTCCCAAAAAAACTAAAGTGGGAACTTTTGGATGATGCACATAGTTCATCTATCTTTATTCATCCAGGGAGTAAAAATATGTATAGATATCTAAAACAAAACTTCTAGTGGGATAATATGAAGATAAAAATTATAGATTGCATATCTTGATGCTTGATATGCCAAAAAATTAAGGTTTAATGATAAAATACTAAGGGTATGTTGCAAAAAATAACCATACCAATATAAAAATGGGAAAAATTCACTATGGATTTCATCATAGGAATCTATAAAACATCTAAAGGGAATAACACTATTTGGGTTGTATTTGATCACCTTATGAAGTTAGCCCACTTTATTACCATAAAAGAATATTTATCTCTTTCAAAACTCATTAAATTATATATAAGGTAATAGGTAAGAATTCATGGAGTACCACTCTACATTGAATCTAATCAGGATTCATGGTTTACCTTGAGGTTCTATATAAGTATTGAGAAAGAATTGGAGACAAATTTGAGTTTCATCACTGCTTATCATCCTCATATAGATGGTCAAACTGAGAGGACCATTCAAACTCTTAAAGATATGCTATGATCTTATTTTATGGATTTCCAAGGATGATGGGATAAAAACCTAACCCTGATAGAGTTCTTATATAACAATAATTTCCATTATAATATTCAGATGAAACCATATAAGGAACTTTATAGGAAGATATATAATACTCAAACATGTTAGGATAATGTTGGAGAGAGGAATTTGATAGGACCTGACCTTGTACAAGGAATGAAGGTAAAGGTTCAAACCATTCAATGGTATATAGATGTAAAAATAGTTAATAGAAGAGTTATGTAGATAATAATCAATGAGATTTATAGTTTTAAGTTGTTGACAAGGTGTTCCTTTGAATATTTCCTTGGAAGTGGTTTATGAGATTTGGGAAGAAACTAAAGTTGACCCTTAGATACATCAATTCCTTTGAGATCCTTGGTTACATCAGGGTTATATCCTATCTCTTATAATTAACTCCACACATCTATGAAGTGCATGATGTGATCCACATATTTCTTTTGAGTAAGTATATACCAGATATATCACAAGTACTGAGCTCGAAAGTTGTAAAACTAAAATATGACCTTTTATATAAGAAATAACTTATGGAAATTTTGGATCAAAGATAAAAGGTTCTTAGAAAAAATTACATCCATATGGTTAAAGTTATATAGAAAAATTATAAATTTTGGGAGCTTACATGAGAAACTAAGGATGTGATGAGATAAAAGTACCCTCACTTGATTTTCTCTGTGTAGTAAAATTTCAAGGACAAACTTCATTTTAAGGGGGTAGAATGTAACAAACCATGATTTTAGTAAATAATTTTCCTTAATTAAGTATTGTGTGAGTAGATTTTCTTGCACATAAAACTGAAATAAAATGACCCTAATACATATTGAATAATAAAATTATAGAAAGAATAAAAACCTATAGTAGATAAAATATAGTAATAAATTATAAATTCATACATATAAAGACTAAAAAATCCATTATTTTTCAATAAAAGAAGTTTTCTTTATATAATGTATTCTCATTTAAAAAATAAATATATAAATTTTAAAATTTTAATTAGATTAAAATATTGACATTTTTAAATTTACAATGTCAAAATTTTCTTATTATGATTTTTTGAAAATTTTCTAAAATAGTTTATTTTTAGGTAAATAGTAAAAAATACAATTTTTACCAAAAGTGTGAATTTTATAACATTATCATTATATACGAAAGATATAGAAATTTATAAAACCTTTTAATAGATCAATGATATATTTAATTAGTAAAGCCACATATTTTTAAAATACAATTATAAATTTATAAAACCTATATTTAACATTTTATAAACATAAGAAATATTTTCCAATAAAAGAAACTATTTTTGATATTTAATTTCAATTAAAAAATATTTAGTTAAAATTAAGATTTGGATTTATTTAAAATCCACATAAAATTTATTTATTTTATAATAAACTAATTTATATCATGATAATAAAGGACATGGATAATTTTACACTAATAAATTTTTAGATTAAAAATACACTTTCTAAAAATAGGTTTTTACATGTTACATGTGATAATGTTAAAATTAATTTTTATTAAAAGAATAAATTTTATATGATAAAATGGATTTCATATTTTGAATATGAAGGTGTAAATTATTTAATTAGGTCCAATTTATTTTTAGGCATTAAAAGTAAACTAATTAGTTAAAAAGTAGTTATCACAGTAAAATATAAAATAATAAAAGTAATAATAATGGAGTAAATGGATTGAAAAAAGTTAAAAAATGTTTATAATTTATTTTTTGAGAGATCATTAACCTTAAATCATCCTATAATCCATTATTTCACATTTTTAGCTACTTTACATGTGAAACATGCACTCTCTTTATATTAAGTTGAAATATTTACAAAAATTCTATTATCTCCACTTATAAAAGGGGACTCTCAACACCCCTTCAAGACTACTCAAATAATTAATCTTATAACTAAAAATATGAAAATTATCCTTAATTTATAACACTATTCTTTTTTACTTAATACTTTGATCATAAGAGGTTGGCTTAAGTCTTCCATTTCTAAGGAGTCATCTAAGGGAAAGCATAATTTCTCAATGTGAGAACTTTATTTTCCTAAACTTCATTTCTTTTCTTTCATATCTTCCAAATATAATTTTATAATTACAATATATTGAAATCAATATTTTTTTTGTACACTTAATGTTATTTTTCTAAGTGTATAACTATTAACCACCTTTCTTATTTTATGTTAAGAAAAACAAAACCGCCATTTATGCGTTGTGTAGACCATCACCTCCACAAAGCGATGAATTCTATCTTTCACCACCACCTCTTTTAACTGATTATAAGGGTGAAATTTAAGAATAAATATGAAATATGTAATGTAATTATTATTATGAAGATAAAAATTATAATTCACCTTCTTTCCCTCTCATTCTTTGAGAAATGAAAACGTTAATTACATGTTGTGTAGGCGACCACCTCTACAAAGTAATGTATCTCATTTTTCATCAAGTATATTTATTATTTATTGAAAATATATTAAAATTTGATTTAACACCTTAGAATTATCTAAATAATATCATTATTCCTCTATAATAATGATATTATTCCAAAATAATATACTTTCCCATCGAAAGTGTTTTATTTAATAAAATACAAATATATTTTGTCTTTTATATTATTCATAGTTTCCTTTACCTATATTATGAAATAAAAGTATTTCATCGTTCTGTTGATGTGGTTTTTTCTTTAAAACAACCTAAAAAGATTAATAAAGGCAATTATTTTTTATTATTTACCACTCCATATTTATTAGCTCATTTTTTTTCTTTTTATAGATTCTTAATTTGGAAATATTTATAATATTTTTTTTATAAAAATCCTTATATTTCTAAAAATGTTTTTGAAATTAATTTTCACTTCATATTTTATAAAAATATTTAAAAGGTTTTATGAATTTTTTTCTAATTTTACTTATATTTTTCCTCCAAGATTTATCTATCATGAAGTGGTGTTTTTATCACCATATATATTTTATTATGATATGATTATTTTAAAAAAAATGATATTTTTGATATCCTATGATTTTATAAGTTCTTTTTATGTGATAAGTTTAAGAAATACATTAGTTTTTATAGGTTCTTTAGAATATGATGATTGATTTAATTGGTACACACATATGTATAGATTATGATGGGTGGGGTCCTACATTTCCCTTAAATGCATTGGTTTAAGTTTATATCTCATGAGATAGTTAGGCATGGACATAATGAATTTGTTTACATAGGTGTGGGCATAATGAGTTTGCTCACATTTTCAGGCATGAACATAATGAGTTTGTTCACATATACATGGGAATAATGAGCTTTGTCACAAAGGTTTTCCTATTATTATGGTTATTCCACACTTTAAATTCATTTATCAAGTTATTTAATATTTCTAAGATAATTTTTATTTTCAAGATATTCCATGTTTTCATGTTACACATTATTTTTAAAATATTAAGTAATATTATGTCATTATCTCATGTTTTATGTCTATTTAGATGTATTTTGATCAATTTCATAAATTTTATGATTACTTAATGATACTTTTGTGATATTATTTTTATCTATTAGGTTTTATTATTATCATATATGGCCTTATGATCTTTTAATAAGATATTTATCATATTTATCATGTTCTCCTACATTTTTATGATCTGATACATTATGATATGTTTTCCCTTACTGAGCATTTGAGATCAACCCTTTCTTATGTTTCCATACCCTTGGTTATTAATATGATTATATTATATGAGATATCCAAAAAAGGGTCTAGAGGAGTGAAATTATGGAGTAATGTTTGCAAGTTTTATAAAATAATATGTTTATATACCTAATCTCCAAGACACTAAACATTTAGATCCTTGGGTTGTGAGACTATTTGTTCATTTTATTATCTAAATCATGAAATTAATGTATTATTTTAGTTGTGTTTATCTTGTATAACTTTACATAGGTCATTATGGAACTCTAATGAACTTCCACAAGCTACTATCCTTGAGACTGAATGTAATGTCCCCGACCCAGTGCTACCTCAAGTGATTGAGCTAGTTGGATACATAACCTAAGGCATCCCTCCCTGTCTTGCATAGGCTTATAACTAGTAGTGATGGTCTAAAGAATATAATGGGGAGAATGTATCCTATGGTAAAGAGTTGTAATGAAAGTGTAAAATAATATTTGAGTAGTAATAATAGTGAAAACAATATAATTAAATAATTAGACAACCAAAAATGAGAAAATATTGATTGAATATATACAAATAATAAAACAAGATGAAAAAAACTAAATGAAATGATGAAATTCATACAGATAAAAGACCAAGAAGACTCAAATAAAGACTCCAAAGACCCCAATCCTGAACCCTATGTCGGTCCCATCTCCAAGCTCCATCTAATCCAGCAAGCCACAAATAAACAATAGGGTCCCTTGCCCTTGTCCAAACCTACATTCATGAAATATTTCCAGGTACCAAATAATTTCCCATATAGGGTGTGAGTACAAATTAGTAGGCCAACACCACAATGTATAAACAAATATAGTCTGATAAATATAGTGAATATAATATAGTGATAAATAGGGTGTTAATTTAATAAATTAATACTACATAAGAAATAAACCTGCTAACCCTCAAACTATGTGTTAACATCTACGACCAACCAAACTTTCTTCGACACCTAGATGGGTATATCTAAGGGTGGATCATCCTATATTAGGATGGATCATCCAACTGGTGGCTGATTCTCGCACTGAGGATGAATTACACAAACAACAAGATCACAAATGGACTCTACCCATAGGCTATCTAGAACCTCACCCTCAGGCATCCAGAATCTCACCCTCATGCATCTAGTGACTACTCATCTAGTCCTCTAACATCAAATATAATAATTTACTCTACAATTTAGTATCAAGTACCTATTCTCCTATCCCTCAAGTGTTATGAAAACATGCACTATGCCCTTAGGCATCAATATAAATTATTAGTCTTATCTTGAAAAACTCAACATGTCACAAATTACCTCTCCCTTAGGAATCAATCACATCGGTGCCACATAAATACAAAATCTATGCAAGAAATTAAAAGGAAAAAAACACACATTATAGATATATAATCATAAGTCATAATGATCAATTTATCAAATTATCATTTGTACAACCAATTGAATTTCATTAATTCAGGTTCCTAATTAGCATCATAATTATATCAAACTTTTTTCATTTATCATTTAACCATAAGGTCATTAAAATATCAGTTAACTCAATCTAGTTGTGGTGATTCTACTATATAGAAATAAAAAAATATACATATAATTCCAATTAATAATATCAATACAAAAATCAATAAATTTATCAAATTTATTACATGGATCTAACATAAAAATTGGCCAAGTCTTAACAAGGTCCATGGCCAACACACCAATTGAGTGGCCATAGGTCCCGGTCTCCATGCCTATGGACCCAACATGATCAAATGGACAATCTAAAATGAATAATTATAATTTAATAGGGATTACCCAATTTATTTGGCCACACATGCAGAGTGTCGGTGTGATTGTACATATTTCACATACTAGGGATAATTAAATCAGACCTAAGGGATAAGTTTTAGACCACCCACCTAGGTATGGTGACCAAGAAAAATCTTCCAATAAGTAATTCTAACAAGAACAAAGGATGATAAAATCATAAGAAGAAACCTAAATCACATTAGATCAAGATCAATACCCAAAACAACCACAATAAAGATATTACACTACTTTAATAAAGAGAAATGGAATTGAAGAAAAAAACTAAGAAAAACAACTCACCAGAAATTGATCGCTTGAATGGGATATAAAAAATGGAAGAGGATACTCCAAAATCACCTGGAAATCACCTAGGGCTCGATAGAGGAGGGATGCAGCTGATGAAGAATGAAAATATAAGTGCTTTATGGCTTTAAAACTACCTATCCCAAGAAATAAATGATGTGTAAATGCATTACACATCGTGTATTTTATAGTTTTGAGTTACATTGAAAATCACATCACCTTGGGTGAAATTAACCCTACTTGAACATTATATGTCGTGTAATGTTGATTCATGGAATATAATTAGTTTATTCCATAAAGTTCATGGACTATATTCCTTTCATAACATATTCCTAGTGATAGTTACATGTCGTTTAATACATTTGAACGATGTTTAAATTTCCCACATGAAGATTTAAAACCAAAATTATATATAAGAGACAAACCACCTTTGAAGCCTTCCAAACTTATGGGAAACCCCCTTAATCCCATTTAACATGTTTATACCCAAACTCCATTAATTTAAAAAAACATACATCCCAGTTTTTTAGGTCATTTTACCCAATAAAATCTCTCCATATCCAAATAAGACTCATCCAACAAGGTTTTAAGACAAAGGAAAGCCCAAACAAAGTGGTTTAACAAAAAACTCAATGTGAGGCATACCTGAAAAATAAGGGATCTTAAACCTCTCCAAAATATAACAAATCATCCTTTAACTACTCCAAGCATCACTATGGGGTCTTGATGAACAATTTTGGCCACTGTTCTGGCACATCAGACTCCATCTCCCAGTTCTCCTCTTGAAAATGTACATGCTGACACAATACTTGTACTAAAGGCACAGTCTTCCCCCAAACATTCTTATCACTTTTCTCCATGATACAAATTGGATGCTCCTAAAGGGATGTATCACCATCAATCTCAACATCATCAACTTCTATCATGTTATAGGGTTTCAAATGACATATATGAAGTCGAGACAAGTGAAGAACATCATGATTGGTGTTGTATCACTGTGGAAGGTCCAAATGGTATGCCACTCGACTGACCCTTTCCACTATCTCAAATGACCTAAAAAACCTGGGTGATAGCTTCCCATGTCTTCTGATATAGGATTTACCCAACCTAGAAGACACTCAAAGAGAAACTTAGTGAACAAACTCAAACTCCAAAGGTTGTCTCTAATGGTCAGCTTATGATTTATTTTGTCTCTACATGGTCACAAACCACTTCTTGATCAATTGAACATTCTTAGTTATCCCCTTCATGAGACTAGGCCTAAAAAGCACCGAATCATCAGCTTCTAACCAAAAAATAGGGGAATGAAATAGTCTTATATATAAGGCCTTGAAAGTAACCATTTTGATCTATCCCTACAAGAATTTATTATTAGAGAACTCCATGAGTGCCAAATTCTGCTACCATAAGCCATTGAAATCCAAAACATATGATTGTAACATGTACTCCAGAATCTGAATAGTCTACTCAGATTGGCCATTAGTATAAGGATGGTATTTTGTAATTAGAATAAAATATGATCCTAGATCCTTCTAATGACCCTACATAAACTGTAATGTGAAACAAGGATCTCAGTTAGAAACAATGTTCCTCAAAACACTATACAACCAAACTATCTCATGCAAATAAATACTACACAAATCATTAATGGGGAAGGTCTACCTAATAGGAAATAAGTGGGATACCTTTTTTAGTTGATCCCCAATCACCCATACAATATCATTATTTTGATGTGTCCTGGGTAATCCTATCACAAAATCTATAGTGAAATCTTCCCACTTCCACTTCAGAATGGGAAGTGGCTGTAATAACCTAGCAGGCCTTTGATGCTCGAACTTCACCTGTTGATAGGTGAAACATCTCACCAAAAATCTCACAATATCATTCTTCATCCCTGGTCACCAATACTATATATGGATATCATTACACATTTTTTCAAACTAGGATGTTCCAACCATCTAGTAGTATGAAACTCTCTTATTAGCTCCCCACACAAACTAGTAAGATCCCATACTCGACCATAAAAGATAAGTATGTCACTGATTCCTAGGGACCATCCTACTAGTAGATCCCCACCATATATGATTTCTATCAGAGCTAATATCTCTGGACCAATTAATTGCTTCAACTTAATCCGGTCAAGAATCACTAGTATAAAAGATGTTAAAGTTGAAAAGGACCAACTAGGATCAATGTAATCCTGAGTAGGGGAGGGGTGAATCAGTGATATATTTTTCTTTTATGTTATCATTCTTGTAAAACAACCTTCACCTCATGTTAATGATTTATCACTTTAATGAAAAAAACATTCACAGATCCACATGAGTATAAGTATTTACAAGGTTCACTACTCAATTAGAGTAGCTATTCCTGGTCATGGTTTGGAAATAATCCAATACCACACAATCGAAAAAGGAAAAAAATCCTTTAGTGTGGGTTAAACAAGTAGGAAATACCCTTACACTTATGTATCACTATGATCAAAATAATA
Organism: Viscum album; assembly: GCA_963277665.1. Classification (NCBI taxonomy): domain Eukaryota; kingdom Viridiplantae; phylum Streptophyta; class Magnoliopsida; order Santalales; family Viscaceae; genus Viscum; species Viscum album. Next base: position 1,400,367,131 of record OY728157.1, on the reverse strand, counting down.
GTGAATGTGATTATTATAGCATGAATGATGTAAATAAGATTTTGTAACAAGTTTATCAACCTTCAACAATTGGTTCTAAATATGTTACTATGACACTTAAAAAACTTCTACTTATATAAAACTTCAAGAAACAATTCTTCACTTTCTTACCCAATAGTATTTAGGAACAAATTATTTGAAGTTCATATGAAAAATAATTAAAATTATTCAATCCAAAAATAATTCTAAATAGATAGTCTGAAAACAATTATAAATCACTTATTCCTATTCCTAGACATGTAAATCCAATTGTTCAGTCCAATCCAAAAAACCCTGGCCATAAATTATTCATCTTTGAAATGTTTTTCCTAAAAATTATGTATAGAAAACTTCCCTAACCAACTCAAAAACTCCAGTTCTCTTGATCTCGCCTGCATATGAATAGTGTCAGAGTACATTATTCTTTGACCTCTATTTATAGGTGCTTTGGAAACAGAAAAGGTGGGAACCTAGAATGATTTTCCTTATTAAGAAAATTATAGAATATTGAATTTATCTTTCATTTCCACTTAATCTTTCACCACTTCAGTGCTTCTCAATTTTTTGGATTCTTCTCGAACCTTCTCAGAACCTCATATTTATTTAAATAATTCTAAAATTATGATACAATTTGTCATTTCCAATACTAATTTTCACTTATATTGAACATATGTATATATGAATACTTCCCATTTTGATGATCCAAACTCAAATTGTTCTATAAATATTATTATTGCAACATCTTTAGACTTTAGTTTCTTTACTCCAACTTCCTCACTCTAATAGATCTACTCAAACACTTGGGTAGTCTGACTTTATTTCTCAGGATGATAAATTTGTTCAGTTGTGTTTTCCAAAATCATCATTGAAAATTATAAAGACTCTATAACCCTTCAACGTCACTTCATTAGAAGCTTTAAAATGTTTCACCTTTTTTTTATTTGTTCAAAAAATCCCCAGACTAATGAAAAATATCACCGATGTAGTCCAACAACCTATGAATTATTGGTGTCTGTATATATTTGATTAATCAGTCTCTATTATATATCTGATGGATCATTTCTAAGTCTTTTCCAATGAATCTTGACTCAATTTAAACAATTAATGACTTCCATTATTAACCAATAGAAAATAAAACAACTTTGATACCACAATTTGATGCTTCAATGAAAATGGATGACTACATTTTTGAACATCATATGATTGATCAGTCTCTGAAACCCTTCTGATTTATCGATACTGGAAACTTCTTTGCATTGTCTCACTCAACAACTCTTCTCTACCTCCTATGATATTCTTCATATGATGTATTATTAATTTCATCATTTGTATGATGAATTGGTGGCATGATGAGTCTGATGGACCAATATCTATAATTAATTTTTTCTTAACCTCAACAACTGATGGTGCATTTGAAGAATAAATTGATCAACACTTCTGAAAAAACCTCTAAAATCATCCAATTCAAGATCACAGTCACAAAAAAAATACTATATATGGTAATACTCACACCAACGACCTATTACCTAAAGGTTTTGACTTCACATTCTTTTTTCTTCTAAAAACTCTTTCTCATATCATGAATTCTTCATGATGTTTAAGAACATTCCATTTTTCATTGTAATGTATAACATAAAAAACATTTTCTCCTCCTTTCTATCACAAAGCTTGGATCACAAGTTTTTTAGACAACTAATGATATTAAAATCTTATTAAAATAGAAATAATAATCATATTTAATATCAAATATCTCAAAATTCATTCTAAATCTGACACAACTTCTCACTTTGATAGAATAAATTAATTAGGAACACAATGTGAGTCTGAAAAAAACTTCACCCAGAAAAAATTTCCAAAATAGAAAACTGAAACTGATTGAATTTCTGAAGAACATCATGACTAATCATCTTAGTCCAGTACCCCTTACACTCAATCACTAACACTTACAAAGCAAAGTGATTTATTGTAAATATAAAAAAATATAAAACAAATAGAATCTACTTCTTCCATCATCCAAAAACCAATTCCATCCAACATGGTCCAAAAAATCTCCCCGTTTGGTTTTTGTTTTTTATCTAAGGTTCATAAATCACTGAAACTTTGTAACTCAAACTATAAATAACTATTCAAAAATTATAATCCTACATGAGTGAACTAATTATATGAAACAATAATCATTAATATAAAAACCATGTTGTCTATAAGTAGTGACATATGAAACCTCTTATTGTGCTTCAAACTTTAAATCTTTCAACCTCTTCGCACATTCTTTCTTCATGTAAAAAAAGTTTCCTATAAAAAATTCAATAAATTGTTATAATAGTTCACACACTTATATGTTGAGGTTAAATTTTACCCACAAATCACCTTAAATAAATGATTCCTTAAAAGGTTTAACACATATCAATGGATAGATTTATGAAACAACATTTTCTGCCCATTGAAAACACTACCCAAAGACTGGATGAGATAGGGGATAGAAACACATACCTCAAACTTGTAGATAAATAGGTTGTATTACCATGTTCAACCTTAGTTTAAAAAATTCTTCCTTTAGTAAAGGTTTTGTGAAAATATTAGCAACTTGTTCCATTATGGGAACATATCCTAACTTGAGTTCCTTTATCTTCACATGCACATTGATGAAGTGATATTTGATATTAATGTATTTTGAATGAGAGTTTTGAAATAGATTTATTATAAGATTTATAACATTATGATTATCACCACCCAAGATAAGGGGTAACTTCACTTCAACTAGAAAATCTTACAAATGAGTCTTTATCTATATAAGTTGTGTTTCATCTTGAGTGGTGACAACATATTCATCTTCAGCTGTGATAATAGTTACATAATTTTCATTTTTTTTATTCCAACTCACAAAAATTTTCCATAGAAAACAACTCCACCATATCCAAATCTTCTACCATCTACACTTCCTTTCAATATCTATACACCCAAAAAAATCAATTCTTCATGAGATTTCATATTTGATTCTAAAATCTACTATGCATTTGATATATCTGAAAATTTATTTTCCAGCCAAGACATGTGATTCCTTTGGAACACTTTGGAAAATTTTACATAAGGTGAAAACATATATAATATCTGGTCTTGTAGTAGTCATTTATAACAAACTTCTAACAATCTTCTAAAACTCTTTAGAATTAACTTCCTTTTCTTCTCTATATTTAGATAACTTGGTTCCCCCTAAAGTTGGTATGGAAATAAGTTTTCAATCCTCCATTCCAAACCTCTTAATAAGTTCCTTAGCACACTTCTCTTGAGAAATAAAAATGTATTTCTTATTTTGTGATATTTTTAAACCAATAATGTATTTTATTTCACCTATCATGGACATTTCAAACAATTTATCCATCTCTTAAGAAAAATTTTCACAAGTCCTTTCATCATTCCTAACAAATATAATATCATCAATATTCACAGTAATAATGAGATAAATCTCCTTATTTTATTTGATATAGATATTACTATCAACTCTTTACTTGTTAAAATTCAACTTCCTTAAGTAGGTTTCTAATTTGGAATACTAATCCCTCAGAGCTTTCTTTAGACCATACAAGTTTTTCTTTAACTTTCACAAATAACTAAAATATTTTACAATAAAAAAGACCCACATTTTTTCAGTATAAACTTATTTATCAGGTTATACATTAATAAATAATGACTTAACATCCATCCAATTTTTTTAACTTCATTATGCAAAAATTGTAAGAAATATTCTAATTATTTCTAATCTTGATACTAGATAAAAAGTATCATCAAAATCAATGCCTTCAATTTGTGAGTAACCTTTATAAACAAATATTTCTTTGTTTCTTATTACTTCACCATTTTGGAACACCCACTTTTTACCAATAACATTTTTATCATTTGATTTAGGTATGAGTTCCCACGTGGAACATCTCGAAACTTTTAAAATATCAAATAAGTGTTAAATAAATGAATTTTAATGAAAGATATTTTATAAAATAATTGTTTTTAATCAAAATAAAATTTTATTAATTGTAATATTTAAAATTATATAATAAAACTTTGAAATAATATTTCTTAATATAAATTATGTTTTTAGGAAAAAATGTATTATTTTCAAATATTATAGTATTTATTATTTCAAGAAGTAAGATTTGATTTTAAATTAAGATTTTAAATTTTAAAAAAATATTTCTTTATTTTAAAAGAATATTTTAATTGATATTTTTTTAATATTTATAACTATCAATTTGAATTATAAAAACATACAATTTATTTTAAATATATATATGTATATATGAATAAATGATTTTTTTGTAAAAAAACAATTTGAATAAAAAAATCTATGGTAATTTGAAAATATTTTAAATGAATAAAATTCTAAAATTCATATATTTTACAGGAAATATATTTTATAAGGAGTAATGACTATTATAATTGAATATGAAAATATAAAAATATGAGTATTATTATAAAAACTGGATTTTAATTTATTTTATAAAATTTTAAAATTATAAATATATTATAAAAATTATGAGAATATTTTTAATTTTTTTTTCGAATTTGGAATATAATTAAAGTTATAATATTTTTTTTAAAATAAAATAAAATGAAAAATGGATAAAAAGAAGAAGAAGAAACCATGAATTTGTGGTTTTCTTCTTCTATAGGAGGAGAGGGATCGAGCCACCAAGGGGGAGTTGAGTCGATCTCGATGGAGGTCGAGCACTAGGGGGTTTCAACTGAGGGATATTGGCTTATAGAGAGGATTTTGAGTGAGGCTTGACTGTTGGAGAGGGATTCCAAAGGTTGAAGTGATGTTGAAGGGGTTTTTTTGTATTTAGGGGTTTCAAAGAAAGCATAAAAATCCAGATATGAGGGTTTCAATCTTGTATCTAATTCAATCTATGAATGTTAGGTGTTTATTTTATTTATAGGTGTCTGAATCTACTTCAAGAACCTATTTCTCGAATCTTTTTATGGTTAATAAATCCGTATGTCATCAGCAGCACCCTTTTGTTATGTTTTTGTATTTTTTTCTCCCTCAATCATTATCTGCTATCCCTATTTGACATAATGGTTATGTTTGTTTTAAATATAAATAATTTTAATCAATGATTTTGATAGGTTTTGGATAATTTTTTATGCTTTTTCAATAATTTATGTGGGTTAAAAGAGGCTTCTCTAGAAATCTTTGAATAAACCGAAACCCGTGATTTTTAAAACTAAAAATCACTTTTGGTGTCTTGTTTTTATAGATTCATCAATGTTTTCAGATAACCAATAGCGAAGAATAATTATAAAATAGATATATATTTCCCATCATTTTGAAAAAAACCGCATCCTATCTTCTTAGATTTAAATTGAAAAATAGCCTTTTTTCATTCTGGTTTTGTAAAGGCCTGTATGGATTTTCTAGCCATGAATTTTTAGACCAAATATAGACTAATGAATATCAATAATGTAGAATTTGATTTTATCTTTCGATATTTTTTATCTATATAAAATCCTTATATCTACATGAATATGTAAAAAATGCAATACTAATTCTCAGTCCAGAGTGAGAGTGAGAGTGAGTATGAAGGAACAGAAGAAGATCTTCATCATTTTTCTAAAAATAAATTTAGGGTTTATGTTTTTTAATTTTTTTATGATTTTATATAATAATTTTAATTTAAATAATTTAAGATTTTATTCTGAATTATAAGGGTGTTATATATATATATATTCTTCCTATATAAAATCCTTATTAAGGGATTTTTTTCATTTTTATTTTTATCAAATTATGATTTTATGTTAATTATTTTATAAGGGATTTGTTTTTATTCTATTTTAAATATATCTAATTATATTTTAACATGAATTTATGTTAATTTTTAAATAAGGGAATTATTATTTTTTAAATCTTGATATCAATGTTTCAAATAATCTATTTTCAGATTCAAAGAGTTTTATGAAAATTTTTTTAATATGTTAGGGTATTTTTTTACACCACCTAAATTTTTAAAATAGATTATATGTTTAAAATTTTGTTTATTGTAATCGATCAACATATTTTTTATTGTTTAAATATATTTTAATTATTTCTTTAATAAGGTAGGGATGTTTTTATTTTTAATGTTTAAATATTTCAATATTATTTTTTAATTTTTAAAGTATATGAATACTTCTATAAGGTATTATGTTTCTCAAAATCAATTATGATTTTATGTAAGAATTTTAATCTCAAAATTTTATGATTATATTTATAATTATAATTGAAACTTTCAAATTTACTGTTTTAATAAATATGCAGAATTTACAAATATATGTACATATATATGAATCATTTTATGCTAAACACTATTTCTTCTTATGGATTTATTTTTATAAAATTATTTTGAGTGTTTGAAGAATCTTAATTAGGCTTCTATAAATTCAAGGGAAGTTTCAAAATTAATGTTTAAGTTTAATTGTTTTATTTTCAAATAAGTATATTTATATATACATAAATATATCATTTCATATGAAACACTTTTACTCAAACTCATATATATATATATATATCTATGTACATATCTATGTATCATTTTAGGAAAAACTATTTTTTAAATCTGATATCAATAGATGCATGTATATAAATGTTTGTGTATATGTATCCATTTATGTAAAACTATTTTATTTATGATATGTGTATATATATATATGTAAATAAATGTATATATACATATACATGTCATTTTACATAAAATTATTTTTATTTTTTATATTCAGTCATATGTGTATGAATATGTAATTATATTTTCACTCTATCATCGGTATATATATAAATAAATGTTTATGTAAACATAGATGTGTCTTTTTATGTAAAATTTTTATATGTGCATATATGTATATAGATGTAATTATAAATATATAATTTCTTAGAAAACTACTTTTATTGTGACATGTACACATCTAAGTAATTATTTTTTTATGATATGGATATCAAAGATCATGGTTTTAAAGAATCTTCATGGTTTTTATAATATGAAATAAAATTTAATATGTTTTTAAATCAAAATAAGTGCACTTAGATGGAATAGGGAGTAAACCCAAACCCTTATGGGACTTTTTCCCACTATGTAATGGGTTCACCCAAATAGCATCAGGTGATCTCGTTATATCTTACACGATGGGTACACCCATATAACACTCCAGTACATTGGGTAATGTTATAAGTCTCATGAGATGTCATATATATGGTGCGTGAGAGATTATCCAAATCACACTATGGGATTATGGAGTAAACCTAATCTATCTAGGGACCATTTCCACCATGTTATGTTGTCTCGAGAGTAAACCATGACATTATGTTTTGATCCAAGGTGCCTTTGGTAATTATTTATGGATGTATATAAGTTTTCAAAAAAAAATATTTATTATTTTATGAATAAATGAAATGAATTTTCCAAAGGTTCTATATGTTGAAATCCATTTAGAAAATTTAATTATTTTCTAATGTACACATGATATCTATGGTCTTTATTTTTTATATTTATAACAAATTTTAATTTTATATTAAATTGAAAACCCTTTTTGGTTTTCACATGTTTTATAACTCCTTATTGGAAAAAATTAATTCTCTACTTATGTTTTAAAATATTTTTTTACAGGTTTAGTAGAAATTTAGTTGATGTTTGTTTCATATTAAGAGGTAGTTCATGTGAAAGAAATTGTATTATTTTTTGTACAACTTTGATAAATTATAATGTATTTTCTAATTCTGCAAAACCTAGACCGGAAAATCTCTTGGTATATAAAATGTTCTATGTATATTTCAGTTGTCTTTTATAAAAAATGAAAATTATTTTTATGTAACGAATCCAGAAGAGTGGGTTTGGGGGCTTTACATCATGTATCATTGTTTACAGTTTTATCCAACTATTAATTCATGGAATAAAACCGTTCCTGTTGATCAAAAGCTTCATTAAAATCTTTATTCTCAACTTATGAATACAAAAAAGCATGTTCAACAACCATTGATGTTATTATTATTTGAACCTTTTGTTTCTAATCACCAGTGATGTTTTGATCTTGAACCTGTTTCCTCATCCTAGGATGATATATACGAAGTTATTCCTCATCAATAGAAATAGTTGAGTCTGATTCTTCCACCTCCATGACATTACCACTGTTGGAATTTTTTTCATGTTTCTCAATAACAACTCTTTAATCTTATTTATTTTCCTTATTTTCAAGTGTTTTTGAAACTTATTCCTTATCCCTTTCAATAAATTTTACATCAATGGAATCAACTATTCTTACTGTTTCTTTATTGAAACATCTATATCCTATACCATCTAGAGTATATCCCATAAAGATTCCATATTCACCTCTTTGATCAAAATTTCTAAGATTTACACATTTTTTATTTATGATTTAGGGACTCCCAAAAACTATTAAGTGTTTCAAACTTGGAGTTTTATTATATAACATTTCATAATGAGTCATAAAAAATTTTCAAGTAAAAAAATATATTATGAATATAAATTGATGTACTTATTGGTTTCTTCCATAAATAACATGGAATTATATGTTCAATTAATATTTTATGTCCCATATCAACTAAACTTCTATTATTTATTTCAGCAACACTGTTTTTATGTGGTGTGTATAGTGCACTGAACTCATGACTAATTCCATGTTTTTCAAGATAAATTTTGAACTCTTCATTATTTTATTCATTACCATTATTAGTTAGAAACTTCTTTACAGAATACCCACTTTCCTTTTCATATCTTATCCTTAAAATATTAACATTTTAGAACTTATGATTTATGATTAAAATACACATTACAAGTAATGTGAGTAAAATCATCAATGAAATAAATGAATTACTTATCTCCAAAAGTTGATTGTTTTCTTATTGGACCATAAATATCAGAATGAATTAGTTCCAATGGACTAGTTGAACAAATATCAACTATATTATGCTCAAAGTTTGTAATATTTCCTTTCTGAAAAATTGAACAACACCAATATATTATTCTTATGATATTATAAATGCCAAAACACTATTTTTATTTCTTAACTTTCCCATATTCCTATGATAAATATTCCCCAAAATTTTATTCCCCAACTGATTTTCGTCCATCATACTTAAATAACATGAATTCTATATATCACCAACTTATAACAAGTTCCCCTTTGTATGTTGGCCTTTTGTAACAACTTTTCCATATTAAAATATTTTTATAAAAAACCATATTTTCCAAAAACAACTTTATCACCTTCATAAAAAAGTTTTGAAACACTCAATAAGTTATATTTCATCCCATCAATAAAAAAATCCTTCTTGAATTTTGTCATGACTCGACCCTACCTGGGCTCGAGCCGCAACTACCCCAAGCCTGCCTCCATAGGCTAGGGGATGGCGACCAGCGCCGAAGGCACAACAACTCAGGGAGGCCTTTGCCTAAGCACCTGTACACACACACACAACACACTCAATGCAAAAGTGCAGAGTAAAAGAAAGAACTAGCAAAGTAAAAAGAACAAATGCTTTATGTATAAACCACATATGTGCATCAAACTCTAAACAGTACAAAGTACAAGATGAAAAGAAAAGGGAAAAAACACGCACCCAACCAAAAAGTGCCACAACCCGGCAACAGGTAAACAAAAATAAACAGCTGACGGGTCCCCCTCCTAGAACCCGACCACGACCACCGCACGCGGTCCAAGCTCCCAAGCTCCTACGCTCCACTGAAGTCACGCTCCACCTATCCGTCATCTGTAAGGGAAAACCAAGTGCGGGAAAATCCCAAGTAGGGGTGAGTATAAAAATACTCAGTAGGATACCCTGAAGGCTCGAGGGAGCAACAAAGAAGGTACAAAAAGGTGAGCAGTAGAGCGAATAGGGAAAAAGTAAGGGAGTACAATCTAAAGTGCACTAGAATACTAGTAGAGAGTCCAACTCAACCCAACAAAAGAAATAAGGTATACTCATCTAGACACAAGGAGCTGGAAACAGTGAGAAGATGAACTTATCGTCGAGTCTTCGCTACCTATAGCAGGAGAGTAGACTCGTCCCACCACGAGAAGCTAGACACGAAAGCACATGACATACCCCGCTCGTCTTCGCCTCTCATAGAGGGAGAGTAACCAAACCCAAGAAGTGGGTACTATAACAAGGTATATACATATACATATGCTCTGTCAAGAAGCCCGAACAAGACCGTAAGGGGATCTCCATCCCGTAGCTCAGCCCAAGAAAACAAGTAGCCCACAATCCCAGAAGAAAACACCATCGATGCCCAGCATCCCGCACGTCTGGCCCGAACCGCAAGCCAAGGGCTCAATCACCGCACCTCGACACTATCCACTTTGGGCGGCACTGACTCTCCCACACGGTTTTAAGTCACGTCACAAGAATGTGTCTCGGTGGGGGAAAGCACCCCTCGTACTTGAGAGTTATAAGGAAAGTCAAACCACACCTCGTCACTGCCCTGCAGTCGAGAGGTCTCCTCAAAGTCAAACCGTCACAACTCTGAGCCGTATACCTAAGGGTCCTGCTCCGGTAATCACGGAGGAAATACACATGATAGCCTAGTAGAAAGGAATGATCCTGGAATGCCAACAGGTGTCCCACTACCCAGCCCCGCTGGAGGGTAGACCTTAATACATCATCAGGCGACCCACTACCTAGCCCCGCTGGAGGGTAGACCTTAATACATCATTAGGCGACCCAATGCCTAGCCCTGCTGGAGAGTAGACCTTAATACATCATTAGGCGACCCACTGCCCAGCCCCGCTGGAGGGTAGACCTTAATACATCATCAGGAGACCCACTGCCCAGCCCCGCTGGAGGGTAGACCTGGATTAAGTCGACATGCGACCCACTGCCCAACCTTGCTGGTGGGTAGACCTGGATCTAGACGACCGTGACCCACTGTCCAGCCCTTCTGGAGGGTAGACCCTAAGAGGTCGTCGGGTGACCCACTGCCCAGTCTCTGCAGGAGGGTTGACCCTAAGTGGTCGTCGGGTGACCCACTGCCCAGTCTCTGCTGGAGGGTAGACCCTAATAGCATCGGGTGACCCACTGCCTAGTCTCTGATGGAGGGTAGACCATAATATCATCGAGTGACCCACTGCCCAGTCTCTACTGGAGGGTACAACACTGGCCAACCGAACACAGAGTGGGTATCGAGCAACCACCCAACTCCAGAACAAATCACCCAAAAGAGGCTCAGCGCCTGCTCCATCACTGGGTGTCACTAGCGTCGCTACCGGCCGATCGATTGAGAACGAAACCAGGGGGAGACCACTCAATCCTGCTGGTCAAACAAACGAGCACAGAGGGACCCTCTACGTCACGAGAGGTCAAAGTACGTAAAGTAGAACACGACACGCACATGGGGCCCACACGACGTGTGGCTCCAAGTCAACCCCAACCAAGCGCATAAACATCTCAGGTACAAACCACACATACCTCCATGCACTCTCGTATAATCCTAGAGTATACCACGTCTCCATCCCAAGGGCTATCGTGCACATGGCACCCAAAGTCAACGTAAAGGCATGACGTAACATTTCCAACTTTCTGCCTTAGCGACTGGGGCACGAACAACCATATCTATTCAAGAATTACTTCACTCACATGGGAGTTCACGCGATCACACGCCAAGGGTCCGCTATAACCATAGTAGAAGAACCCCCCCCCCAGGGCACCTTCACATTTCCACATTTCACAAGATCGTGCAAGAAGCTTCGCACAATTAAATGGACCGCACCATTGTAATCCTCATGGAAAAACATGCGAGATCGACTACTTACTCACCTCCAACGGATATCCGACAGAAAAGTCGCCAACACCGCCTCACGCCCGAACGACGTCCCGTGATCCCGAGCCTCGGCCCCGAAAACAGTCGGTCGCATCGCACCCATGTGATCCCCTCGAGAAAACACGTCAAAAGCACTAATCACATGAGCGCAATGGATATCCGGAGAAAAAGGCGCATTCTGGTGCACCGCACACGAGCGGTGCTTCGTGGGACCCACAACCTGGTCCCAAAACACAACGAACGGATTGCACCACTGCGATCCTCTCGAGAAAGCACACAAGATGGACTATTCACTGGTCCAAAACGGTCGGCCAGTGATAAAGATGTGAAATCACTGTCAATGCCCAAACGACCCTTGCGGGGCCCGCACCATCGTGCAGAATTACAGTGGGCAGACTGCGCCAACGCGATGCCCTCGGAAAAACACCCAACATCGACTGCTCGCACGCCCTGAACGGACGTCCGATGAAAAAGTCGCTAAAAGATGCACACAACTCAAAAGACGGGCCGTGGGGACCGTGCCTCAACTTCGGTTTCGTCGCCCAAAAACTCCCTAGAAACCTCCGCCTCGACATCAAGGTCGCAACCCCACTGACGACACCCAATTTGGACATCGGATGTGTCCGCGCCGTCCAAAACAGGAATCTCGGAAAAACGCTTGTCCACTTAAAGACAAGTCGCGCCTCTGCGGCCCCTAGTTTTGAGAATTAAAAAATTCCTGAAACCATCTCAAAAGGTCCGCCTCATTGATACGGTTCCACCGCCGTAGACGACACTCAAAATGGACACCCGTAGCGGAAAATACGGTTGTCCGAAGTCTGAGGGGGCAAGGCCTCTGGGGCTGGACCGGCCCGCGGCTTTGCCACCCGGGCTGGCAGCGGTCTCTCGGTCCACGCATAGACCAGCCACGAAGTCCGGTCACGACAGCCGCGTGAAGACCCGCGCGGCATGGGTCTTTTTCGCCGCACGGGGGTCGCGCGCCGTGACCCCAGGGTCGTCGCTCCCTGGCGACCCGCCGCACCCTGGCGACCCGCCGCCACGCCGAGCGCTCCTCCTGAGCCCCGCCATCCTCCGGACTCCGCCCCCCCTCGCCCTCAGATGAAGGCACACCGCACCCTGGCCTCGCCTGGCCACTTCACCAGACACCCGCGACGCCGACCGAGCGCCCCGCTGCCGCGCCAAGGCTCGCCGGACCGCCGGAAAAACCCGCAACCTTCGACGATCAACCCCGGCCTCCTCCGAGCTCAGATTTTTATTCCAAAATATGCGTTGGAAAGATAAAAATGTATACTATTCATATATTAGATTTTTCTGAAGGTTTAACATCAAATCAATACATAAAATTTGACTCAAAGGTAGGATCGGGAGTGAAAACGCAACGGAAACCTCCTACCTCTTGGGCGATGCCCAGAGCTTCATGGGGAGTCCGCCACCGCGCCGCGCCTTGTTGAAGCTACTTCGCCGAAGCTAGAGGAGGAGAGGGAGGAGTTCCTCCTTGATGTTGTCCAGGTGAGGGAGAGGAAGAGGGAGGGGGTGAGTTAAGCGTTTAAATAGAAAACGCTTAACCACCCGCCCGTCGGTCCGAACCCAAACCCTCAGCAGGGTCGAGGTTAAGCCTCCCCTAGGGTAAACACCACCTCCTGAGCACAACGGAGGTCTCAGATTTTTAATCCGAGACCCCATTCAAAATTTATAAAATTTAATGTCCGAAACCGCTAAATTACGAAAACGCCCCTGGGGCCATTTTTCACAGGCGGGCCGCGCCCACAAAAATTATACCCCTTCTATGGTAAACGACATGCTCTGAACTCAAAGGTGCCCTCAGTTTTCCAATCTGAGCCAACATTTAAGAGATACTCGAGTTTCACCATTAAACGAATAAATTAATTATTTAATTTATCGATTCCACGTTCTGAAACCGAGCGAGAGGTCCAAACGTCCCGCGCCGACATAATTTATGTCGTTCCTAGGGTAAAAACCCCATTACGGACCCATACGTACACTCATACCTCTGATTCGGGTCACCGTTTAAGAGTTATGCCATTTATTTGGTGTTTCTAGTGTGAACGCACCGAAAATTTAATTTCGGACACTCCGGGGCTCGGAATCGCACGCCATCTGAAGGCGCTGCTATGGAATATCATCAAGAATATTACAGAGTCTTTCATAGTAAAAACCGAGTTCTTACATCATTCCCTCCTTCAATATTTTCATCCCCGAAAAGAAAAACTAGGGAGCAACACAGGGTTCTAAGCCCACACCTGGCTTTCCCATACCCAGAAGAACCCACGCACAGCTCTGCGTCACCGCACACAGACCAAAGGATTGATCCGTTCATATGAGGTCGGCCCTTGACGATGTCGTGCACCCACTCCAGACATTGGGGTTAGGGAAAGGCGGTAGGGTACCTCGCCATCCCTTTGCACGGTCTCAAACGGCCCGAAGGCCCTCGGGGGTAGCTCACCTCCCCGACCGAACCCTTACGTCGCACGCTGCGACTGGAATCACCTCCCGCACCTGGAACAAGGCCCGATGATTCCCTCCTTCAGAATATCCATATGGTGAAACACCCAAGGATATCTGGTCACGCAAGGTTCCACGGTCGATGTCTATCAAACAAGACTCTCTTACATGCTCGAAAAGGCGAAGGAGTCGACACCATCGAGCATAGAAAAAGGTACCATGATTTTTATCATACCAACACATGGTTACACCCGACGCCCCGCATCACCCTAGTAACACATCAAACAAGGAGCAGGGAGGAAATTAGTTCACACAAAGAGTCTAAAAATTCTAATGCAAAAAGGTAGAGGAGCTGTAGAGCGTACCTCTTATCACCTCATGCTCTGCCAGATAGTAGACATCCAAAGATCGCGGTTGTCCGTGGTTCCAACTGTCAGCTCCCGGAGCCTGACGTGGACCACCTAGTGGTGATGGGAAGACCTTGTAATGTCGTCCCCCACCTCCATCTCCTACCGCTCCTCTGCTCGCACCACCTATCTAGGCACTACTCCGATCACGGCGCTGCCTCTGCCGTGGTGGTGCACCTGCTGCCTGCCCGAAGCTCTCAGCAACTCGGGTTGGGCAGTCTCGTGCCAAGTGACCTCGCCCGTCACCAGCATAGCACCGACTCTCTCTGGGCTACACTGGGGCCCTCTGGCGCCACTGTGGTGTACGGCCATGCCCCTGAGTCCGGTTTTCAGGAAGCCACCTACGTCGAGGTTCTGCTTGCCGACGCCCACTAGCTGCGGTAGATGTCTCATCTCCTACGTGCCTGCTGCCACCACCAACACTAGAACATGATAGGAAACCCTTTGTTACCAGCTCCTGCTCTAGAACCCCGACATATGTTGAAATTCCCAAGGGTAATATGACATCATGAATCTCTTAGCGGAGACCCTGCTCAAACTTCCTCACTCGAAAGTTTCCGTCGTGGACCAAGTCAGGGTAAAAGCGTGCACGATCTGCAAAACTAGCCGCGTACTCAGCCACCGTCATCCCTCCCTACTGAAACTGAAGGAGATCTGGAATCCTAATGGAGTGCAAGAAGGAGGGGAAAAACTCATCACAGAACAATAACTGAAAGTCGCCCCATGAAAGCGACAGCTCGTCAAGAAACTGAGTCACCAGATTCCACCAACGCCAAGCTGATCTACAGAAAAGGCTGGCTGCCAAAGCCACTCTCTGATCTGTCGGCGTCTGCTCAAGCCTGAAGAGGCTAAACACTATCTCTAGCCAACCCTCTACTTCCTGAGGGTCTGGCTCACCACTGAACCTTAGCGGACTCTGCCGCTGGAACTCACGGAGCGCGCTCTACCTGCGCTCAAGCTCAGCCTGCTCTGCTGAAACTGCCTGCTGCTCAACAGGTGGGGGTGCTGCTACCGGCCCACCCGGAGAAAAGGGGCTCGCATGATGGGTTCTGTACTGTGGCCTAGTAGCTCACAAGTTTGTCATCATGAACCAAAGCTGGTATCCTGGCTGGCCGTCTTCACGGAGACATCCTGAATATTATCAAGGAGTTCCGTAGTCAGATGAGCATAATGTATATACCAACAACAACGATGGGGAGATGACTCAAGAAGGAACGTCAAAGACTCAATCCTATGTGATGCACAAACAAATTTTCCCTGCAACAAGTGTCTCAGCATGCCGAGTCGACAAGCGGGTTATCAAGGTCCTGATGAATAGATATGTCGGCCGCCACACCATCACTGGACTCCCTGGCCTGAGAGCCGCTCTCGAGACACGTTAACACTGTTGCCCTAAATCCCAACCAATTCCTCTTTTAGGGACGTCCGTACAACGTCCCAAGGAACGAACCCACTCTGATACCACTTTGTCACGACCTGACCCTACCCTGGCTCAAGCCGCAACTACCCCAAGCCCGCCTCTATAGGCCAGGGGATGGCGACCAGCGTCGAAGGCACAACAACTCAGAGAGGCCTTTACCTAAGCACCTATACACACACACACAACACACTCAATGAAAAATTGCAGAGTAAAAGAAAGAACTAGCAGAGTAAAAAAGAACATCTAATATATGTATAAACCACAGATGTGCATCGAACTCTAAACAGTACAAAGTACAAGCTAAAAAGAAAAGGGAAAAAACACGCGCCCAACCAAAAGTGCCACAACCTGACAACAGGTAAACAAAAAGAAAAAGCTGACGAGTCCCCCACCTGGTACCCAACCACGACCACCGCACACGGTCCAACCTCCCAAGCTCCTAGGCTCCACTGAAGTCACGATCCACCTGTCCGTAGTCTGCAAGGGCACACCAAGTGCGGGCAAAGCCCAAGTAGGGATGAGTATAAAAATACTCAGTAGGATACCCCGAAGGATCGAGGGAGCAACAAAGAATGTACCAAAGGGTGAGCAGTAGAGCGAATAGGGAAAAATTAAGGGAGTACAATCGAAAGTGTAGTAGAATACTAGCAGAGAGTCCAGCTCAACCCAACAAAAGAAAGAAGGTAGTCTCATCTAGACTCAAGGAGATGGAAACGGTGAGAAGATGAACTTCTCATCGAGTCTTCGCTACCTATAGCAGGAGAGTAGACTCGTCCAACCACGATAAGCTAGAAATGTAAAGCATGTGGCATACCCCGCACGTCTTCGCCTCTCCTAGAGGGAGAGTAACCAAACCCAAGAAGTGGGTACTATAAAAAGGTATATAAATATACATATGCTCTGTCAAGAATCCCGAATAAGACCGTAAGGGGATCTCCATCCCGTAGCTCAGCCCAAGAAAACGAGTAGCCCACAATCCCAGAAGAAAACACCATCGATGCCCAGCATCCCGCACGTCTGCCCCAAACCGCAATCCAAGGGCTCAATCACCGCACCTCGACACTATTCACTTTGGGAGGCACTGACTCACCCGCACGGTTTTAGGTTGCGTCACAAGAACGCGTCTCGTTGGGGAAAGTGCCCCTCGTACTTGAGAGTTCTAGGGAAATTCAAACCTCACCACGTCACTGCCCTGCAGTCGAGAGGTCTCCTCAAAGTCAAACCGTCACAACTCTGACCCATATATCCAAGGGTCCTGCTCCGGTAATCACGAAGGAAAGCCACAGGCTAGCATAGTAGAAAGGACTGAGCCTGAAATGCCAACAGGTGTCCCACTGCCCAACCCCGCTGAAGGGTAGAACTTAATACATCATCAGGCGACCCACTGCCCAGACCCGCTGGAGGGTAGACCTTAATACATTATCAGGTGACCCACTGCCCACCCCCGCTGGAGGGTAGACCTTAATACATCATCAGGGGACCCACTGCCTAGCCCCGCTAGAGGGTAGACCTTAATACATCATCAGGCGACCCACTGCCCAGCCCCGCTGGAGGGTAGACCTTAATACATCATCAGGCGACCCAATGCCCAGCCCCGCTGGAGGGTAGACCTGGATTAAGTCGACAGCCGACCCATTTCCCAACCTTGCTGGAGGGTAGAACTGGATCTAGACGACGTCGACCCATTGCCCAGCCCTGCTGGAGGGTAGAACCTGAGAGGTCGTCGGGTGACCCACTACCCAGTCTCTGCTGGAGGGTATACCCTAAGAGGTCGTCGGGTGACCCACTGCCCAGTCTCTACTGGAGGGTAGACCCTAATAGCATCAGGTGACCCACTGCCCAGTCTCTGCTGGAGGGTAGACCCTAATATACTCGGGTGACCCACTGCCCAGTCTCTTCTGAAGGGTACAACACTGGCCAACCGAACAGGGAGTGGGTATCGCGCAACCACCCAACTTCAGAACAACTCACCCAAAAGAGGTTCAGTGCCTGCTCCATCACTAGGTGTCACTAGCGCCATTACCAACTGATCCATTGAGAACGAAACCAGGGGGAGACCACTCAACCCTGCTGGTCAAACAAATGAGCAAAGAGGGAGCCTCTATGTCGCGAAAGGTTAAAGTATGCAAATCAGAACATGACACGCACATGGGGCCCACATGATGTGTGGCACCAAGTCAACCCCAACCAAGCACACGAACGTCTCAAGTATAAACCACACGTACCTCCATGTGCTGTCGTATACTCCCAGAGTATACCACGTCTCCATCCCAAGGGCTATCGTGCACACGACACCCAACGTCAACGCGAAGGCGTGACATAACATTTCTAACTTGCCGCCTCAATGACTGGGGCACAGACAACCACATCTATTTAAGCATTACTTCACTCACATGGGAGTGCACACGATCAGACGCCAAGGGTTCGCTACAACCACAGTAGAAGAACCGCCCCCCAGGGCACCTTCACATTTCCACATTTCAAAAGATCACGCAAGAGGCTCCACACAATCAAACAGACCAAACCATTTTAATCCTCGTGAAAAAACATGCGAGATCAACTACTTACTCGCCTCCAATGGATATCCGACGGAAAAGTCGCCAACACTGCCACACCCCCGAATGGCGTCCCATGATCCTGAGCCTCGGCCCCCAAAACAGTCGGGCGCATCACACCCATGCGATCCCCTCGGGAAAACACGTCAAAAGCACTACTCACATGAGAGCAACGAATATCTGGAGAAAAAGGTTCATTCCGGCGCACTGCACACGAGCGGTGCTTCGTGGGACCCACAACTCGGTCCCGAAACACAACGAACGTATTGCACCACTGCGATCCTCTCGAAAAAGAACACAAGATGGACTATTCACTGGTCCAAAACGGTCACCCGATGATAAAGATAGTAAATCACCATCAACGCGCAAACGGCCCTCATGGGGCCCACACCATCATGCAGAATTACAACGGGCAGACTGTGCCAACGCGATGCCCTCAGAA
Source organism: Viscum album (assembly GCA_963277665.1). NCBI lineage: Eukaryota > Viridiplantae > Streptophyta > Magnoliopsida > Santalales > Viscaceae > Viscum > Viscum album. The sequence goes on along the minus strand of OY728157.1, from coordinate 1,400,348,028 downwards.
AAACACCCAACATCGACTGCTCGTACGCCCCGAACGGACGTCCGATAAAAAAGTCGCTAAAAGCTGGACGCAGCTCAAAAGATGGGCCGTGGGACCCGTGCCTCAACTTTGGTTTTGGCACACGAAAACTCATTGGAAACCTTCGCCTCGACGTCAAGGTCGCAACCCCACTGACGGCGCCCAATTCGGACATCGGATGTGTCCACGCCGTCCAAAACAAGAATCTCGGAAAAATGATCGTCCACTTAAAGACACGTCGCGCCTCCGCGGCCCCTCATTTTGAGAATTAAAACATTCCCGGAACTATCTCAAAAGGTCTGTCTCATCGATACGGTTCCACCACCATAGACGGCACTCAAAACGGACACCCGTAGCGGAAAATACGGGTGTCCGAAGTCCGAGGGGGAAAGGCCCCTCGGGCTGGACCGGCCTAGGCCTGCCCGTGGCTTAGCCGCGCAGGCCGGCCGTGGTCTCGCGGTCCGCGCGCAGACTGGCCACAAGGGCCGGTCGTGGCAGTAGCGTGAAGACCCATGTAGCGTGGGTCTTTGTCGCCGCACGGGGGTCGCGCACTGCGACCCCGCGGTCGCCGCTCACTGGCGACCCGCCGCCACGCCGGGCGCTCCGCCTGAGCCCCGCCATCCTCCGGACGCTGCCCCCCCTCACCCTCGGCTGAAGGCACGCCATGCCTCGGCCTCGCCTGGCCGCTCCACCAGACACCCGCGACACCGACCAAGCGCCCCGCTGCTGCGCCAAGGCTCGCCGGACCGCCGGAAAAACCCTCAACCTTCGACGATCAACCCCGGCCTCCTCCGAGCTCGGAGTTTGATTCCGAAATATGCGTTGGAAAGATAAAAATGTATACTACGCATCTATGGGATTTATTTGAAGGTTTAACATCAAATCAACACATAAAATTTGACTCAAAGGTAGGCTCGGGAATGAAAATGCAACGGAAACCTCCTACCTCTTGGGCGATGCCCGAAGCTTCACGGGGAGTCCGCCGCCGCGCCGCGCCTTGCCGTAGTTCCTTCGCCGGAGCTAGAGGAGGAGAGGGAGGAGTTCCTCCTTGCTACTGTCCAGGTGAGGAAGAGGAAGAGGGAGGGGGTGAGTTAAGCGTTTAAATAGAAAACGCTTAACCACCCCCCCATCGGTCCGAACCCGAACCCTCAGCAGGGTCGAGGTTAAGCCTCCCATAGGGTAAACACCACCTCCTGAGCACAACGACGGTCTCGTTTAAGAGTTATCCCATTTATTTGGTGTTTTCAGTGTGAACGCACCGAAAATTTAATTCCATCCACTCCGGGGCTCGGAATCGCACGCCGTCTGAAGGAGCTGCTCTGGAATATCATCAAGAATATTCCAGAGTCTTTCACAGCAAAAACCGGGTTCTTAAAAATTTCAAATTTTCTTCCCCAATAATAGTAGATGCAATAAATATGATTATGCGAGATTCATCATTACCAAATTCCACTATTTATTCTTTTATGTATTTCACATTATTTAACAACTTCAAGTATACTATCATGTGTGAGGATCACCCATTATCCAAAATATAGGGTCATTATCATTTTGTTTCTTTGAGAGAAATTTCAATAATAAGAGGTTTTTCTTTTCCTTTATCTTCATTTAAATCCAACTTTTGAGAATTGTTAAAAACATGTAATTTATCTAGAAACACAACCATATTCCCTTTATAATGATGTCCCAGTTGGTCACACCTTTTACAAATATTTTCCATAGGTTGAAATCTATTTTCAACTTTCAACACAACTTTATCCTAACTCTTCCTTTGAGATGATTGAATCCCCCTTAAAATTTTCTTCTAGTAACCCATAGTATAATTGTAATGTAATTTATTGAACCAAAAAATATTAGTTTTATTTCTAAATCCACCACAATACCATTAATAATCACAGAAATAATATTTACCTCTATAACTTTCATACCGCCTAGAGTTGTGAACATGTTTTTCAGAAACATTATTATCTTTCCCATCAGAACATTTTTGTGCCAAAAACTTTCTATTATCACCAGAAATATTCTTCTTTAATTTATATTTCTTCCCAACTTTATGTGAATTAGAATTATTAATAACCTTTGTTTTGGAATTATAAATTTTAGAAACTTATGAATTTTCAACTTTGTTGCTTTTGGCCACATACACAATTTTACCAGATTTCTTCTTCCTAGGAATATATTTAATATAGTTTTCAACCTTTTAAGATAAATTTTATTGATATTTATTAGTTTCAAACTTTCCATAACTTTCACCAACTTTAGAGATAGAGTTCTTAAAACTTGTAACTCCCTACTCATCTTTAGAAAACCCTTTTTGAACAAGTTCCAAATATTCTTCCTTTAGATTTATCTTTACTTCAAGATGTGCATTTTGATTATTTTCTTTTTAAATAAATTTCTTCATGTGATCAATATCGTCTAGTAACTTATATTTCTATTCAAGAAAATATTCTTGATTGTTTTTAATAGAACTTTGTTGTTTCAACTTATTTATTTCTATTTAAAGTCTCACAATATTTCTAATACATTCTTTAAACTCTCGTTTCAGGTAAAATTATAACTAATAATCTTATACTTCTTCTTTAGAACTAATAATTTCAACTTCGTCATGATCAATTATATAAATAAATGTGTTTTCTCCAGAAACTTCAGTACATTTTTTTATTATAGATTCACTATCCTCATCTTCATCATCTTTATACAGAAAAATTATCCTTTTGGATTTGGAGAACATTTTATCATTCCCCTTGAAACAGGATTTTGGACTGTAAAATTTTTTCTTCCAAGATCTTCTTTTCCTTAAAATATCTTCATCACTTTCTTCTTCATTATTTCTTTAGGGGAAATAGAAAAAAAGTTCCCAATAGATCCACATTCAAAACATTTTAGTGGTATCTTCCCTTTATACTTTCTTGTATCAATTTTCACATTTTTATAAAACAAGGATAATAGTTCATGAAGATTGTTACTAATCTCATTTTTGGATTCAGAATAATCAACATCTTAATATTTTAGAATCTTCTTATATTTACCTTGATTGGAATATTTAAAGGAAATTTCTCTATAAAATTTTGTTTTTCTTTTTATAACTTTATCTTTTCACATTTCTTATGTAACAAGATTACTATTAAGATCATCCAAAGATAGAGTTTCATGATATCTATCTTCCAAAGATGAAGGTTTGGAATCAAAATTTTTAGGAATAATTTGTAATATCTTTTCAACAACATCTAAATATTCTAGCTTCTCACCAAGAAATATTGTGGTGATAACACTATCATTCACCCTTATAAAGAAGTCATAAACAAATTCTTACTCACCCATTTTGATTTCTTCATACTTCATCCTCTAGATTTGTAACTTGGATTTATTCACCTATATATTTCCTTTATAAATGTTTTTCAAATTTTCCTAGATACCTTTAGTAGTTTAAAATCCCTTTAATCTAAGTAATTCACTTTTAAAAAGTGATGAGAGTAAAACATTCTTAGACCTTCCATCATTCTCTAGATTCTTCTTATCTATAGATGTAAGAGGAAAATTTTCAATAAAAGGGGGGAATCCATTAGTAGAAGATTATAAAACATCATACCCATGAGATATAAGATACAATATAATTTTATGTTTCCATATATGATAATTATTTCCATCAAATACTGGAATCCATTTATAGTTCACAAAATTCAAATTCTCTATAACAACTTTTCTTAAAAAACTTTAGCAAAGAGTAAATTAAGGGAACCTTTGCTCTAATACTAATTGAAAAGGACCAACTAAGATAAATGTAATCACTGAGATTGGTAGGGGTGAATTAGTGATATCATTTTCTTTTATTTTATCTTTTTTATAAAATAACTTTCTCTTCCTGTTAATGATTTATCACTTTGATGAAAAAAATTCACACGTCCATAGGAACATAAGTATTTAAAAGGTTCACTATTTAATGAGAGTATCTAGTCCTTGGTATTGTTTGTAAATAATACAACACCTGAAAATACACTAGAAAAAAATCCTTTAGTGTGGATAAAACAAGAATGAAATACCCTTACACTTTTGTAGCACTATTATCAATACAATAGTGCAGGTTCTTCCTCTAGCACAAATGATGTAAATAAGATTTTGTAACAAGTTTAGAAACCTTCAACAGTTGGTTCTAAACATTTCACTGTGTTGTTGCAACAACTTATACATATGTAAAAATTTATAAAATAATTCTTCACTTACTTACCCAGTAGCATGTAGGAATAACTTATTTGGAATTCATATGGAAACACAGTCATATTCTTCAGATAAGAAACAAGTTTTAATAGATTTTCCAAAAACAACTATGAATCACTTATTTCTTTTCCCAAAAATGTCAGTATTATTTCTTGGTATGATCCATAAAACCTTGGACACATCTTCATCATCATATTATGTTCTAAAATGTTTCTCATGAAAATTCCATTTGAAAACCATCCTTAACCAATTCAAAAAATCCATTACTCTTGGTATCTCCCACATGTGAAAAGTTTCAGAGTATGTTATACTTTGACCTCTATTTATAAGTTCTCTAGAAACATAAAAAGAATGAACCCAAAAAAATTTTCATGCTTAATAAAATTACAAAATATCAAATTTATCTTTCATTTACACTTCTTCTTTGAACACTTCAGTGATTCTCAAATATTTTGGATGCTTCTAAAACCTTCCCAAAACATCATCCTTCTTCAAATAATTCTTTAAAATGATACAATTTTTCATTTTGATACTATTTTTCACTCCGATTGAATATATGTAGATCGGAATACCTACCATTCCAATTATCTAACCTAAAATTATTCCGCCAACAACATTATTGAAACTTTGTTAGACTCTAGCTGCTTTACTCTAGTTTCCTTAATCTAATATATCTACTCAAATTATTTGGAAATTCTATTGTATTTCTTAGGAAGATCAATTTTTTTAGACATTTTTTCCAAAAAAAATCATCGAAACTTCTAAATACTCCAAAATTGTTCACTATCACTTTAATAACAACTTCAAAATATTTCAAATTTTCTTCATTTGTTCAAAAATTCATCAAATCGATGAAAACTACCTCCTATGTAGTCCAAAAACCTATGACTTATTAGTTTCTATATGAATCTAATGAACTAGTCTCTATTCCCCATTTGATGGATCAGTGTAAAGTCTCGTCTAATGAATCTTGAATCAATTTAAACAAGTCACGAATTTCATTATTAACCAATAGAAAATAAAACAACTTTGAGACCACACTCTGATACTTATATGAAAATTATTTTCTACATTATTGAACATCATCTGATTGATCTGTCTCTAAAAATCTTCTGATTCATCGATAGTGACAACTTATTTTCATTTTCTCACTAAAAAATATACTCTCCCTTCAATGATATTATTTATCCAATGTATTATCAGTGTCAACATTCATCTGATGGATTAGTGGAATGACAGGTTTGATGGAACAATATCAATAATGAATTATTTATTAAACTCAACAACTGATAGTGAATTAAAATAATCGGTCGATCAACACTTCTATAAAAATCTTTGACATCATCTAAATCAAGCTCCTAGAAAAAAAATGACTACTAAATCTAGTAAAAAGCACACCGATGAACTGTGACTGGAAGACTCTGACTTTATATTCTATTTTCTTATACAAACTCTTTCTTGCATCATGAATTGTTCATGATATTTAAGAAAATTCCTGTTAGCATAAAATGTCTAACTTAGAAAATCTTTTCTCCTATTTTCTTTCAAAAATAACATATTAGATGTTTTTGAGAAAAATTATGATATTTTAAATATAAAAAATAGTAAAGAATCACCAAATTTGATATCGAATATCTTGAAGAACATTCTAAAGCCAATAAAAATTCTCACTATGATAAAAAAACTCATTTCAGAAACAATGTGAATCCGAAAAAATCTTTATCCAAAAATCATTTCCTGAATAGAAAACCAAAACTGACAAACTTTCTTAAGAACACTGTGTTTGATTATATTAGTCCGATACTCCTTTTTCCTAATAATAAATACTTACAAAGTAAAGTGATTTCTTATAAAGAAAACAAAATACAAAAAAAAAACACTTCTTTCAATATCCAAAAACCAATTCCATCTGACTTGGTACCAACAGAAGTTAGAGTTATTCATCCCTAGGATTCTTGAACATCAAGATGAATATCTGCAAAGAGTGACACCAATCCCCACTCATTGCAATATTCCTACACTGACTCTATCTGTATTTTTTGGTTCAAGGTATTGGCAATGATGTTTCTCTTGCCCAGAGTATAAGGAAACTTGAATTAGAGGGAATAAAGATACTCAACCCACCTACTCTACCAAAGGTTTAGGTCTCACTGAGAAAAGATGCACTTGAGGCTCTTTTAGTCCATTTACACCAAAAATAACTCACCCAAAAGATAGTGTATCCAATATCTCAAGGCATGTACCACCACTGTTAACTCTAGATCATGAGTAAGATAATTCCTCTTATGCTATCCCAACTATCTTGATCTATAAGCAACCACACAATCCTCCTGAATCACAAATTCTCTAACCTAACTCTAGATGCATCACAATACACAATGTAATCTTTACCCATAATTAAAAAAGTTAGAATCAGTGCTATGGTAATCCTACCTTTAAACTTCTGAAAATATCTATCATAATAATTTGACCAAACAAACTTCACCCCTTTTTGGGTCATCCCAAACATCGGTGCATCAAGATAGGAGAATTTTTAGTTAAAGTATTGATAATAACCTACTAAAATCAGAAATCTCACCAGTGGAAAAAACGTTTAACACATCGGCATTTTTCACATTGGTTCTATATAACTGACGTGAAAAGCTAGAGAAATTGGTTTATCATGTCAGTTATAAAATAACCGACATAAAAAATACTGATATTAGATTTATCACATTGGTTATTTTATAACCGACGTTAAAGATCAAATCTGGGTGCCTTATCACATCGGTTATTTTATAACCGATGTGATAAAGCACCATTTATAATGTCAGTTATAAAATAACTGACGTAATAAATAATTTTCTATGTCGGTTATTAAATAACTAACGTGATAAAGCTTTTAAATGATTTATCATGCCTTGTATTCTGTCATTTGGTTTTCTTCGATTGGGAGACCTGCGACTCGTCTCTCTCGCACGGAAAACCTAGAAAGGATTCTTCAAAGTCATTCCCTCTAACCTAATTCTTCCTACATCATTAATCATCTTTATTATCACCAGATCTATCAGGTTGACTCACAACACTAAAGTAAGCCTCACACGGCTCAATTTAATTTTTTATTTTTCATGATGCCCTAAACTTATGTTTTGAGATGTTATTTTTCTATCCTTGTTCTTTCTCTCATGGTAAGTTTCATAGTGTTCTTTTATATAATGCTAAATTCTTTTCTGTTAAAATAAACCATGGAAGAGATATCATGCAAGTTTACAATTTTTGTGGGTTCTGTCATGTGTGTGTGCGTGTACTTTCATGTGTGTGTGTGGGGGGGGGGGGGGGTGGGGTGTCCAGGGGGTGGGGGTGTCTAGGGGGTGGGGGTGTCTAGGGGGTGGGGTGGGGTGGGGGGGGGGCTGTCCAAGGGGGTGGGGGTGTCCAAGGGGGTGGGGGGGGGGGGGGTGTCCAGGGGGTGTGGGTGGTGTCCATGGGGGTGTGGGGGTTGTTCAAGGGGTAGGGGGTGTCCAGGGGGTGGGTGAGGGGGGGGGGGGGGTGTCCAAGGGGGTGAGGGGGTTTTCTAAGGGGGTAGGGGTGTCCAGGGGGGGGGTCTAGAGGGTGAGGAGGCTATACAAGGGGGTAGGGGTTTTCCAGGGGGGGGGGGTGTCCTGGGGGGGTGGGGGGGTTCAAGGGGGTTTCTAGGGGGGTGAGGTGTCCAAGGGTGGGGGGGATGTCCAGGGTGTGGGGGGATGTCCAAGGGGGTAGTGTCTAGGGGGTATCCAAGGGGGTGGGGGTGGTGTCTAGGGGGGTGAGTGGGCTGTCCAAGGGGGTAGGGGGTGTCTAGGGTAGGGGGTTGGGGGGGGGGTGTCCAGGGGGTGGGGGGCTATCCAAGGGGGTGGTGGTGTCCAGGGGGTGTCTATGGGGGTGGGGGGGGGGGGGGTGTCCTGGGGGTGAGGGGGATTTCTAAGGGGGTAGGGGTGTCCATGGGGTGGGGGGTGTTGTCTAGGGGGTGAGGGGGCTGTCTAGGGGGTGGGGGTGTCCAGGGGGTGGGGGTGTCCAGAGGGGTGGGGAGTAGTGTCCAGGGGGGGTGAGTGGGATGTCCAGGGGGTGTCCAGAGGGGTGGGGGCTGTTTAGGGGGTGGGGGGCTATCCAGGGGTGGTGATGTCCAGGGGGTGTCCAAGGGGGTGGGGGTGGTGTCCAGGGGGTAAGGGGGTTGTACTGGGTGATAGAGGGTTGGAAAACCCCCTCACCCCCTGGACACCACCCCCACCCCCATGGACACCCCCACCCCCTGGACAACCCCTCACCCCCTGGACACCCCTACCCCCTTGGACACCCTGGATATCCCCTACCCCCTTGGACAACCCTTACCCCCTTGGATATCCCCCACCACCCCCTGGAAAGACCCCCTACCCCCTTGGACACCCCCTTGATATATATATATATATATATATATATATATATATCCCAATGGTACCATTAAAATCATTGGCATATATTATCTTCTGGCAGTCTATACCAACGGTTTATGTAGAACCATTGGTATAGGGCTATTTCAATGACCATCATGCTAAAAGTGTGTGAAACCATTGGGATATTCTATCCCAACTATTTTAGGATATATTACAGTGGTTTCAAATCATTGGGATAAGTGTAATTTTCATTTGTGAATGTATACATATTTTAATATTTATACTTCATATTTCTTGTTTACGGAAGGGTGAATTTGGTATCCAGTTTCACCAAGATGTATTATTTGTGTACCTTAAGAAGAAAGGATCTATTATGAATTTAAAACTATTATATATAACTATATTTTCTTTTTAAAATTATTTTTATGTTTATCTTTTTCAAATACACATAGATTTGTTTTATATTTCAAAATTGTTTTACATTCCAATTGTGATATTTTTCATATAAATATAAAATTGTCTTATCTTAACAAGGTTTATAATTTTGATATTTATTATAGGTAATAATGATTCTACATTGGATTATAGAACATCAAATTAGTAATGAATATGAGGAAGGTGTTGATTCCTTTTTGGAATTTTCTAAATGAAATTTTCCAAGTAGCAACATGTTTTTTGTCCATGCTTAAAATATTTGAATATGAAGAAGTTAAAAAGTAGAGAGATCAAAGATCATCTGATCTGTCATGGTTTTAATCTGAGTTACATCTCTTGTATTTGGCATGGTTAAACTAGACATAATGTCAGATCTACTGATGATGATGATTTGCAAGATGGTAACTCCGATGGAATTGAAGAAATGATTCATGATATTGTGATAGAACGAATTAAGATAGAACTGAAAGTTGCGCGTCTATATAATGATGCTGAAAAAACATTTTATCCAAGTTATATGGATCTTACAGTTTTGTCGGCAATTTTAAGATTGATTAACCTGAAGGTGAAACATGGATGGAGTGAGAAAATTTTTACAGATATTCTTCAATTGTTGAAAGGCATTCTTCCAAAAGACAACGATCTTCCAAATTCACATTATAAGGCCCTAAAAATATTATTCCCAAAGGGATTTGGGTACAAGAAAATACATGAATTTCCAAATGACTTTATGATATATAGGAAGGAATATGAATTTCTGTCAGAGTGTCCTAAATGTGGGACATCACAGTATAAGTTGAAAGAAAAATCATAGGCTGATGTAGAGATTACAGAGATCCCTGTCAAGGTATTTTGGTATCTTTCTATAGTTCATCATTTGAAACGTTTATTTTCTAATTCAAATGATGAAAAAAGGTTAAGAAGACATGCTGATGAGAAGATATGTTATGGAAAAATACGTCATCCAGCTGATTGTCCACAATAGAAGAAAATTGATGAGAAATATCCTATATTTGGAAATGAAATTAGAAATCTCAGACATGGGTTGTCCATATATATAATGAATCTATAATGAACCCTCAGTAGCACACATAGTTCATGGCCTATTTTATTGGAAATTTAAAACCTCTCTCCTAAAGTTTTTATGAATCAAAATATGTCATGTTGAGTATAATGAAATTTTTTCTAAAGCAACCCAGAAATGATATTGATGTTTTATTATCACCATTGATTGATGATTTGAAAGTTTTATAGAAGGATGGTATTAGGGTTCATGATTATTATAAAATGGAATATTTTTAACTACATATAGTGCTTATGTTCACTATAAATGACTTAACAACATATGAAAATTTGTTTGGATACAGTGTTAAGGGGAATAAAGCATGTCCAATTTGCAAACAATAGACTTCATATTGTCAATTTCATCATGGGAGGAAAATAGTATACATGGGTCATCAAAAGTTTTTTCCTATGGATCACTCTTATAGATAATTAAAAAAGTCATTCAATGTTTCAAAATGATTTTATATTTCTCCAAAACATTTATCCCCTAATATGTATTTTGACAGGGTGAAAAACCTTGATTTTTCATTGGGAAAGACACATAGATCTGGTATTGGTAGAAATATTTGGAAGAAAAGGTCAATATTTTTTGAGCTACCATATTATACATATCACAAAATGAAACATAATATTAATTTCATGCACATGGAGAAGAATATTTGCAACATTTTGATCGGAAAATTGTTAGATATTAAAGGAAATAATAAATATGGGTTGAATACAAGATTAGACTTACTATCCATGGTCATAAATTTAGAGTTAGCTCCCACTCCTAATAGAAGACATACATTTATTCCCCTGGCTTATCATACATTATCCAAGAGGGAGAAAATTAGCTTTTGTTAGTGTATTCATGGTATCAAAGTGCCTCAAGGTTATTCTTCAACTGTAATTTTTTTTCCTCTTTGAAGGATTTGAAGTTGATAGGTATGAAATATCATGATTGTCACATCATGATGCAACAAATTCTACCAGTTGCATTGCGTGGAATATTTTCCATCCGTGTTAGAAATAATATAATGAAGTTGTGTTATATTTTCAATTCAATTTGTAATAAGATGATTGATGTGAATACTTTGAACATTTTGGAAAAGGATGCAATTTATATATTTTGTAAATTGGAAATGTATTTTCCTCTATATTTTTTTTGATATAATGGTGCATTTAATGGTATATGTGGTTTGAGAAATAAATCATTGTGGACCAGTATATCTTCATTGGATGTATCCTTTTTAATGGTATATGAAAATATTGAAGGGGTATGTTGAGAATCCATGTTGACCTGAAGCCTCCATTATTGAAAAGTATATTTCTGAGGAGGTTACAGAGTTTTATACGAGCTACTTGGCTATAGCGGGGAACATAGGTTTTCCTCCATCTCACCATAAACAAGATAATAATGAGGGAAAGGGGATTCATGGCTTGAAAGTAAAATCATTGTCAGTTGAACAAATGAAGAAGGTAGAATTATATATCTTTAATAACATAGATGATGCTCAACTGTATATCACATTTCATATTAATGACACGAAACAATGTCATCCAAAGAAGAAAGACATGTGTATTTTTAATGAGCACAAAAAAACATTTTTTCCATGGTTTAAAAAGACATTTCTCGGTAGATCATATGTTTCAAAGACATTAAGAAAGTTAGTGGGTGGTCTAAGTTTAAATGTAATAACATGGTCTAGGTATAAAATTAATGGCTATACATTTTATAAGAAAGCTCATGACAACAGAATTGCAATTCAGAATAGTGGTGTATTGGTGTTTGCAGAAGCAATGCATTTTTTGAGTTCTAAAGAAAAAAACCCAATTTCTATATCAAGTGCATATTTTGGAGTCATTGAAGAAATATGGGAGGTTTATTAATTTAAAATTAAATTTCATGTTTTTAACTGCAAATGGTTTATCGGTAACAACAGTGTTAGAAATGATTAATTTGGAATGACATTTGTTAATCTGAATAGATTGGAAGACACAACAAATTATTTTATAATGGAAGAACATGAAAAAAAATTATATGTATTTGATCAATCAGATATGTAGTGGTATATTGTTTTACAAGGGAAAAACAATATGTTGGTGAGGATCAACATGATCTTTATACAAGATCCCTACTTCCATGGAAAGATTAGTAGAAAATAAGGATGAGCATGTTGAAGACATGGTTTGTGCTACAAGGAACGATCATTACGAAGGAATTTGGGAAAACAATCCATTTATAAATTCCTAATATTACAGGTAACATATGTTTATTTCTTGTTTACATTTATTTTTTTCATAAAATGTTAGATATTGTAATTTTTTTCTTTATTAAAATGTGTATTAAAACAAATAAGTAGAATTTTTTGTTTATTTTAATTTAGTTTAGTTTATTTTATCATGTTTACCATTACGTAACTTATATATCTATTTATTTTGTTGAATGAATATTACTTTACATGTTTACCATAGTTTAACTTTACATAACTTATATATTTATTGATTTTGTTGAATGAAAATTACACTACTATGTTTACCGTGTTTACCATATTTACCATTATTTAACATTCTTACAAAATTTACCATGTTTACTATTACATAAATTAGTTTAGTTTTACATTTTTTGTTTATATTAGTATTATAATATTTGAATTTGCATATTTTCGAACTAATGTTTGATTTTTTGATTTGAAGGATAATGACAGATCAATCAATTGATCAACCACATGATTTTAGAGATGAGCAACATGATCATACCTCTGAGGAGGAACATTCACATGCTTCTATTGATGTTCCCCAATATTCCTCATGTGATCCCATAACTACAAAGAAGAGTTCAATAGTTGGTAAATGTGGCTACACATGTTTACCAAAATTATCAATTGCCCGTATCTAGGACTAGTGGATATTGGTTGAGTTTTATGAGAATGATATTCCTAGAGGTCCAAATGCAAAAGTTTTAAGAGATTTGTATCAAATCAGGGTGAAAGAAAAGTAATCATTTTGTATGATGATTGGATAAGTGTGTACAAAGCGATAATATCTCAGTTTTGGGAGATGATTTTGGTAAGACATTTTGCTATTTTTTGACTAATATTTAAATTTTTCTAGTATAATATGTTTTACATCTTCTTTATCAGATGACATTTGATATTCCTGACACTGGAGAAGTCAGTAAGAAATGTTTATCAATGGATTCTAGGAGATGGAGGGATTTCAAATCAACCCTCGAATCTGATTTCATTTTTGTTAATAGGAATCATGATAATCTATGTCATATATATCCTTTAATGTATGATAACAATTGGAGAAAATTTGTAGAAAGTGAAAGAAAAGATTCATTTTTGGTAAGGGCAATGTAAAATTTTATAAGCTTTCTTATATAAATGATCTTATTAATGTTTTTTTAATGATTTTTTATTCTTAATTTATAGCAAAAAAGGATATCTCATCAGGAGATCCAATCGAAAAATGTATACCCTCATAATTTATCTCAGGGAGGGTATACATTATTGGAAGAAAAAATGATGGCAGAAAAATTAAAAAAACTGAGATGTGAGTCTTCAAGCTCTGGAGAGGTTGCCCCTCTATCCCCTCCATCTAGACATGAAAAATAGAAGAGATCTCGGATGATCAAAAAGGGACAATATCTTTCAAAATAATTTAGAATCGTAGTTTAGAGTATTGTAAGATATTTATTTTATTTATTTAATTTAATTATATTCTTTATATAATTTGAATCATTACAGAAATGTTCTAGTAATTAATAAAGGATTCTCTTGAGGAGAAGAGATCACATGGGGTATTTATAGCTGCTGGGAGGCAAGATATTTTATCAGAAACATTAGGAAATACTGAACACCCTGGTCATGTATGAGGATATCCGACGGGTGTATTGGTAAAAAAAGTTTTTTCACGTTCTTTAATTTCTTCCATTGAGGGTGTTTATAAAAAAAAATCCTTGGAGGCTGAAGTTCATAATATTAATATGATGATGGGGGAAAAGATTAGAGCATCAGTACAGTCTATGTTTGCAGACATGCAAATATAATTTCATACTGTAGCTCCCACTCCTCCACCTCCCCCTGCAAACCCCATTATTCATCCTCCACCTCTGCCAGTAGCTCCCACTTCCCAACCTCAGCCCACAAACCCCATTTTTTATCCTACTCCTCCACCACAACTTCTTACTTATTGTGAGTTGTATGTTGATGATCCTCACCACCATATAGTTTCATATGGGCTGGTATATTTTATAAAAGATACATTTCATCATCAATAGTTAGAGGTATAACATTATAGGGTCACTGTACAGGATATTATAGATAGATCAGCTCGACTACCATTACCTACAGATGAGGTGATGAAAGTTGGAAATAATATCTGCCATTTATTATTTTGGTAATCCATACTTCTAAGACTCATTACCATAGAGGTATGTATGTTATATCTTTTATTTTATTTTTTATTAATTTTTTTTAACATTTGAAAACTAATATATTTTTCTATTTATTTTTACAGGAATACTTCAAAGGTAAAGAAATAATGTATAGACAACAACAAAGACAAATAGATATGACATCTGATATAGATTCTAATAGTCTTGAAATATTTTCAAGATATTCAAATTTTTTGGTGGATCACTATGAGTTTCCAATTTAAGATCATGTTTGTGGACGTAGAATAAATGTTGGATTGTAAAAAATGATATCATAAAGCTTGTTACTGGAGATAAGTTGGGCCTCAACATGGTGCAGATTTTTTCCATGTAAGTCTTAACACCTTTACCTATGTTATATTTATTAAAAATGTATACTTATGTCTATTTTTTATTAGTTATATTTATAACATGTGTGAGAAGAATGAGCGAACAGATGTATATGGATTCATGGACCCGCATTTGATTTCCCCTGAAGCACATGCGTTGGATGAGGAACAAAGAAAACTTTATATTACTGAAATATTTGAACAAAATATAATCACATAGTGTTGGATGATTCCTTTTTATGATAGGTATGAAACATATATCTGGACAAGTGGTCATTATATTTTATCATAAAAAACCACTAACCTTAAATTTTCTTTTATATCAGTGATTATTAGATGTTAGGTGTTTTTTGTCCAAGGGAGAAAAAAATTTATTGGATATGCTTTGTCCTTAGTGATGTGTGTGGAATTTTTAAGAATATGTTGGAAAAGTAAGTTTCAATTTCTTAATATTTGTTTATATTATAATTAATTTTAAATTTATCCCATTCATATTATTTTCTAACAGGGTATGGGTCTACTTTCGAAAAAACATAAAGAAAAAGAGTCCCAAGATCAAATATGTAAAAGTAAAGGTAAATATCCATTTATAATTTGTACTTTTCGATGTATTATATAAAAATGATATTTTTAATTGACACTCATTTAAATATAATTTTCATGAACAACAAGGCATCGTCAAATGTGGATATTATATGTTAATATTTATGTATGAAATAATTACAACCAAAACACTTGTGAAGTTTTACCTGGTAAGATTTCCTTATAAACTTTCCCATAATATTTCATTTTATTTATTCATTATACATGTTAACTACTATCCTTTTAATTTGTAGCTATTTGATGAACCTCAACCCTATATTGCTCAATAGGTCAAACACTTACAAGTGGAATGGTCAAATTATTTTACAGGTTTGATTGGATTTTAGTTTGTTTGTAGTGTAAAATGTAATTTTGAATATTGTAATTATAATTGTGTATTTGGTAGTTTTTTTGGTTGGATTTAGGTTTTTTTAGTTAACATTGTAAGTTTTTAATGTTATATATGTGAATTTTTAATTTTTCTCTAATACTTGTTTTGGTCTAATTCTGATGTTTTTCTGGTATACATTCTGGTCTGCTTTTGGTCTGTTTTTCGTCTGATTTATACTTGTTTCATACTTTGGTAGATCATAGTAATGGTTTCATGGGGGTGGGGGGGTTTCTAAGAGGGGGGGGGGGGCTATCTAAGGGGTAGGGGGTGTCCAAGGGGTTGGGGAGGTGTCTATGGGGGTGGGGTGGTGTTTAGGGGGTGAGAGGGTGTCCAAGGGAGTAGGGGCCTGTCCATGGGGGTGGGGTGGTGTCTAGGGGGTGGGAGGGTGTCCAAGGGGGCAGGGGTGGGGTGGTTTCTAGGGGGTGGGTGGGATGTCGAGTGAGGTGGGGTGGTATCTAGTGGGTGGGTGGGTGGGAGGGTCTAGGGGGGTTGGGGGATGTCCAGGGGTGGGGGTGTCCAGGGGGTGGGGGAGCTATCCAAGTGGGTAGGGGGTGTCCAGGGGGGGTTGTCCAGTGGGGGGGAGGGTGTCCAGGGGGTGGGTGGGTGGGTGGGTGGGGGTGTCCAAGGGGTTGGGGGGGGGCTGTCCATGGGGGGTGGGGTGGTGTCTAGGGGGTGGGAGGGTGTCCAAGGGGGTAAGGGTGGGGTGATGTGTAGGGGGTGGGGGGTTGTCCAGTGGGGTGGGGTGGTGTCCATTGGGTGGGTGGGAGGGTCCAGGGGGTGGAGGTTGGGGGGTTTCTCGGGGGGGAGGGGGGAGGGATGTCCAAGGGGTAGGGGGTGTCCAGGGGGTAGGGGATGTCCATTGGGTGGGAGGGTGTCCGGGGGGGGGGGTTTCTAGGGGGTGGGGGTGTCCAGGGGGTGGGAGGGGCTGTCCAGGGGGTGGGGGTGTCCAAGGGGTTGGGGTGGGGGGATGTCTAAGGGGGTAGGGGGTGTCTGGGGGGGGGGGGGGGCTATCCAGGTGGGTGGGGGTGGGGGTGGGGGTTTCCAGGGGGTGGGGGGTGTCTAGGGGGTCGGGGGTGTCCAGGGGGTGAGGGCCTGTCCAAGGGGGTAGGGGGTGTCGGGGGGGGGGGGGGGGGGTGGGGTCCATTCCATGAGGGTAGGGTGTGTACAGGGGTTGGGGGGCTATCCAGGGGGTGGGGGTTTTCAGTGTGGGTGGGAGGGTGTCCAGGTGGGTAGGGGTGTCTAGGGGGTGGGGGGCTATCCAGGGGTGGGGGGTTTCTAGGGGATAGGAGGGTGTCCAAGGGGGTCGGAGGTGTCTAGGGGGTGGGGGGATGTCGAATAGGGGTAGGGGGTGTCCAGAGGGTGGGGGGGGGCTATCCATGGGGGTAGGGGGTGTTCAGGAGGGTGGGGGTGGGGGGCTGTCCAGGGGGTGGGGGGGGTGTTCTAGGGGGTGAGAGGGTGTAAAAGGGGTAGGGGGTGTCCAGGGGGGTGGGGTGAAATCCAAGGGGGGTATGGGGAGTCCAGGGGGGAGGTTGTCTAGTGGTTTTGGTCTGTTTTCTGCTTGTTTAGGGTCTTCTTTGGCAGTGCATTGTAATGGTTGAACTGTTTTATTAAAAAAATTTGGTTTTTACGTAGTTTATTTTATAACCGACATAATAAATTCATGGGAATGGTTTTTTATGTGATTTATTAAATAATCGACATATTATATATGCTTTCACATAGGTTAAAAGATAACCGACGTGAAAACTGCTTTGCAGATTGGTTTATCACGTTGGTTATGAAAATAACTGATGCGATAAACTTGTTTTTCATGTCAGTTTTCTAGTAAATGACGTGAAAAATGCTTCCGAGGGGTTGTTTATTATGTCAGTTATTTAAAAACCAACGTAATAAATCATGATTCTAAATTGTTTTCCACATCGATTTTTTAGGAACCAATGTGAAAATGGCTTCAATTTCTATTTTTTACGTCAGTTTTTAAATAACCGATGTAAAAAACAATATTTATAACGTCCCCTATAATAATGTCATCCAAAAAACAATGTAACAAATAAAAAATAACCGATGTAAAAAATGTTTTTTGCACTAGTGGCTTCAAATCTCGATGATATTCTCAAGTCTCTCCCAAGATACCATGACTAAAAACTTCTCTAGGTTCACTAACACTCTAGCCTTTATGACAACATGGTCCAAAAAGTGCACTTTATTAATTCAGAAACTAAATTTAGATAGCTTGGTGTAAATTAGATGCCCTCTCAGTATACTCAGGATGATGTCAATATGTTAGGAATGATCATAAGTAGATTGGAAGTTAACTAATATTTCATCAAAAAAACTACCAAAAAATGGTCTGGGTAAGGATGGAATATTTGATTCACAAGGCCATGAATACCACCAGTGAATTATTCAAACTAAATGACATCACTAGAAACTCATATAATCCATAAATACTCCTAAAATTAGTTAAGGGTATTTCTGATGGACTCACACTCAATTGGTGGAACCTTTACCTGAATTAGATCTTAGGTAAAATCATGGTACCTATCAAATGATCAAATAGATCATCAATGCACAAAAGGGGATATTAGTTCTTGACCATCATCTTATTTAGTCTCCGATAATCCACATATAAGAACAACATCCCATAAACCTTATTTAAGAAAATAACTAGAGAACCCCTAGAGATGTACTAGTCCATATAAAACTTTTAAATTTTAGATCATCCAACTGAAAATTCAACTCATGAAGTTTTTTTTGGTTATACCCTATAAGGTGGAATAGAAATGGTCTTAGATCTTAGAACCTACTCGATTGTGAAATCAATCTCTCATTAGGGTGGTAATCTAGATAAATCTTTAGAAAATATGTCCTAAAAATTGTCCACCACTGGTGGAAAATTATCCTAATACATTCCTACATATTACAGAACAATGATTTCTTTCCGATCCATGAGACAATTCAATCTGTATTGTATTGGTCCTACACGACAAGCCTAAAGATCCCACTCACCTTGGTGAGTATATATTCCCCCATCTAGAGATATAAAGGTAACTATCCTAAAATAATAATTGATATGATCTTGGTATAGAACTATACACCACATACCAAGAATCAAATTGAATCATTTCATTTTCAAAAAAAAAAAGTTCGCAAAGGAAATAATAGCCACCAATTTCAATAGAGAACTCTTTGTAGTGCCTGATACCCTCTAGCTACATTCCCAATGGTTTTTCAATGTTCATGACCTCATCTATAATATACATATCTAAATCCAAACAATTTTAAAAAATAGAAGATAAAAAGGGATTTAATGATCCTATATAAAAAACACATGCTAAGGTAGATGATACAAGAATCATACCTATAATGGTAGAAGGTCCTACATCCAAATTGGTTAGAGAAGACTATATATCATGAAACTAGCTCACCCCTTTGTCTTGGCCTCAAATTTGACTTCCCTATATTTTCCCCTCTGATTGGTACTACTACTCCTATAATGGGGTACCACATCACCTACCTTGACCTTAATGGCCAGTGTAACTCCAGCTACTAGTATACCAAGGGGTATTTGAGCCCCTCTTAGACTTAGGTTCATGTACTAATCCTTTTCCATTTCTCTTCTACGGGAAGTTCTCACAAAATTTTTGAAGGTGACCCAAACCACTGTAGAAACAAAACTATACTACAGGGTGAGGAAACTGTGGGTTCTTATATCCCAACCCACCACATTGAAATCAATGCACCAAACCATCATCCTAAGGTAAAAGTTCATTCCCTTGAATAGTTTTCCCACTACTGTCCTGACGATAAATTTCATAGCAGTAGTTCTTACCACTAGAAGAAGAATTATTGGACCACCTTGATAAAACTGTATAGCCACCACTTGTAAACTCTCTCAGATTCTCTTCTGTGATGAGATCTGGATTCATCGCATCTCTAAGGTTTCTCAAGTAAAATACGTTCACCAGTAACCTAATCTCATAACAAATCCCATTATGAAAATGTCTCGCTCTGGAAATATCAACACCTACTAAGGATGAAGCAATGTGTGGCATATAAATTAAGTATCTAGAATAGTCCATCACCGATAATATATCTTATGTTAGGTGCATGAAATTGAAAGCCTTATCATCCCTCAACATCTCAGGATAGAAGTGGATCAAAAAAATTTCCCTAAATTCCTTCCAGGACAACTCCTCTTACTTTCTAGAATGCTAAAAAATGTACCACAAATTCTTGGTAGGAACTTGAATCATGTGTTCAGAAAAATTCAAACTTTTATATGTGGGTTCCTCGTGATTATTGAAGATCATATGAACCAAATCAATTTAGAACTCGACTTCCTGGGGGCTTCTATCCCTAGTGAATATAGGCAGATGATGTTGCTGAAACTCTCTCACCAAATCAAACATCAAAGGCACGGTGAAAACAATATTCATTTCCATGGATCACATAACTCTTAGAAATCTATCGTGAGGATGAACATCCATATAATCCTCACGATCTATTGGAAGCTCCAGTTCAACTGTGTTAAGAGAATACTAATTGCCTCTCTCCTAACGCTCAACTCAAAGATGATGAGGAGAAATTTTATCTACAAGAAATATGTGATCCTTAGAACACTTGATAATAACAAGGTCAACCTAAATAGGTGAAAAAAGTGAAACACTAGCTCATAGTCACTATAAACATGGATTAACAAGTGAATTGGAATAACACTTAATTTATTCCCTTTTTTATCAGATATAACAGGTATCTCATTTCATAGTTCATAAAGGAAAATATATCATATGAAATAAATATGTCCCTACCATGAAAAATGCATGACAATATATATCCCTATGTGGCTATCATGATGCATGCATATTCATCTCACTCTATACTAGTTCATGAGTATAGATCTCAAGAAACAATAACATCACACAACATATGAATCACCCAAGGTGAAATAATATCAAATTATAACAAGAGAACATCATGAACAACAATACCATCCAGGGAACTTATATTTCCCCCTGTACATGGGCTAAATACTCCCATCCACAAGCTCATTCTTAAGTCCCGACACATCCTAGTATCCTTTCTACATCTACCAAATAATAAAATCAACCTAAAAGAAACTTGTTTCCTCTAATACCACTTTGTAACATCCTTAACCCTATTCTTCCTCAAGTGACCTAGATGATTGGCTATATAACCTCATGTTTGCCTCCCCATATGCCATAGGTTGCTGAATATTAGTGAGGGTATAAAAAATATAGTGGGGATACTATACCCTATGGTAAAGAGTTATAATGAAAGGTGAAAATAATAATAGAGTAACAGAAATAATGGAAATAATATAATTAAATAATTAGGCAACCAAATATGAGAAATGAACAACTGAATAAATCAAAATAATAAATGATTAGTGTAATGAAAAGATCAATAAAACAAAATTACATGCTGAAATTCATACAAATAAAAAAAATAAGAAGACTCAAATAAAGACTCCAAACAACCCGATCTTGAACCCCATGTCAGTCCTGTCTCCAAGATCTAACCCATCTTGTAAGACACAAATCAACAACATGGTCCATTTAACTTGTCTAAACCTACATCCATAAAATCTATTTGGGTACTAAACAACGACCTGTATAGGGTGTGAGTACAACTCAGTAGGTTAACACCACCGTGTCTAAAAAAATATAGTCTAAGAAATATAATACATGTAATTTGACGATAAAAATGGTATTAATTTAATAAATTAATACTACATAAGAAATAAACCATATGACCTTCATGTTATGGGTTAACACTTGTGTCTAGACACAACTGCTTTGGTTCCCTACCAGGAATCTCTGACTAAGGGTGGATCATCCTATATTAGGATGGATCACCCAACTGGTGGAAAATTCTCCCATCAAGGATGAATTGCATAAAAATCAAGCTCACTAATAAACTCTAACTATAGACTATCCAGAATCTCCACCTTGGCCATCTAGAATCTCACCCTCATGCATTTAGTGATTGTGAATATAGTCCTCAGACATTTGATATAATCATATACAATTCCCTCGGGAATCAAGTACCTTTTCTCCAATCCCTCAGGTAGTTTAACAACATGCACTATGCCCTCAAGCTTCATTATAAATCATGATTTTTATCTAAAAAAAACTCAACATGCCACAAAGTATCCCACATCAAGCATCAATCACATTAGAGTCACATAAATACAAAACATATGAAATAAATCCCAAGATAAAAAATACATATTCCATATATATAATCATAAAACAAAATGATCAATTTATCAAATTATCATTTTTACATACAATTATATTTCATTAAATTGGGTCCCCAATTATCATCATAATTATATCAAACCTGTTTCAGTTATCATTTAACCCTAAGATAATTAACATATACATTAACCCAATTTAGATGAGGTGATTATACTAAGAGCAATAACAAATCAAAATTGACCAAATCTTAACAAGGTCCAAGGATGGCACACCAATCAGGTGGTCATAGATCTTAGTCTCTATGACTATGGACCCAGCAAGATCCAATGGACAGTTTAAAATAAAAAATTACAATTTAACAGGGATTATCCAATTTATTTGGTCATTCATGTAGTGTTCTGGTGTGATCACACATATTGCACTTACTTGGGTTAATTAAATTATACCCATTGGATAAGTTTTAGACCACACACCTATATATGGTGATCAAGACAAAGATTCTAACTGAAAAAAACAACAAAAAAGGTGCATAAGATCTCAATAAGAAACCTTGATCACATGATATCATGATCAACACCCAAAACAATCATAGTTAAGAGATTCCACCACTACAATAGAGGGAAACATAAGAGAAGAAAACATAAGAAAAACAACTAAATGAAGATTTATAGCTTGAACAGGGCATCCATAATGGAAGAGGAGACTCCAAAATCTCATGGAAATTTTCTAGGGCTCAAGAGAGGAGAGATTAAGTGGATAAATAATGAAAATAAAATAAATTTGTGGCTTTAAAACTACCCATCCTGAGAAATAAATAGTGTGTAACTGTATTACACATTGTGTATTTTCTATTTTTGATTTATGCTAAAAATCACATCACCTCAAGCGAAATTAACCCTGATTGAACATCACACATCTTGTAATGATGAATCATGGCATGTAATCAGTTGAAACCATGAACCAATTCACAATCTATATTCCTTTCATGAAATATTCCTAGTGATAGTTGCATATTGTGTAATACATTTACATGGTGTGTAAATGTACTATAGATAGATTTAAACCCAAAATTCCATAGAATATCTTAATCACCTCTAAAGCCTTCCAAACTCATGGGAATCCCTCATAAGACCATTTAAAACACTTATACCTAGATTCTATTAATTGAAAAAAAAATACATTCCCAAAATTTAGTTTATTATCCCTAATAAAATCTCTTCATCTCAAAACAAGATGCATGAAATAAGTTTTGAAGACAAATAAAAACCTAAATAAAGAGGTTGAATAAAAAAATAAAAGAGGGACATACCTAAAAAAAGATGGTATCTTACACTAAATCACCAAAGTCTTCATCACCACTCCCCTATAAAGAAACATGCTTGATACTTGGGGATGAAACCTTCTAGTATCAATGTTTCTGTTGTTGAATTTCTAAATGTTTTATAGGAGAGAGAAAAAACAAACCACCCCCTTATAGACCTAGAGTATCTCTAGAATATCCTACCCCAAAAAAGAAAATGGATTAACCTTGATCTATATGATAAACTACATGTTTAACCAGACCAAAATCCCATGGTTCTGACCTTCTTATTCAAATTTGAATATCAACTCCACAACACTAATTTTCAATGATCTAGGTACACTCTCCTCAAACTTCTTGGAAATATTCTAGAAGATATTCCCAAAATTATCACTACTTTAAAACTATCAACATTGAACCATAACGGAACTTTAAGCTACATCACTATATTTCAGTATTTGCAACACATGGTTCTTCTTCGATGAGGGTTTTGAAACACCTTAGACTTGATCTTAAGGATAAAAAACCTACACTATTGTTACATTCATTGATGAAGTTACAGAGTATAGTGTACTTGTGAGAAAAATCAGAAGTGTTTAAGATTATAATTCACCAGAACCTCTCATTTTAGGATAAGAAAACCTACCACCTTCTCACATCTATGTGAATGAAATACTCATTCCATAGACTTATAGTTGTGGAATTAAGTATATATGAAATATGTGGACCTTCCTAAAAATCATTTAGGTTGAAAATATTTTTCTTTCACAATTTTCCATAGCCATAGATCCCCTATGTGAATCCCATGTCATCCAAAAAATTTCATCAAATTCTCTAGTTAATCATTAGAAAACTATTTTTGAAAGACCGAAACTATGCCAAAATCCTTTCATATATACAATTACCTATTCTAAAACCAAACTAAACCACCAAATTTTACATTGATCATGCGTGTTTACCAACTATATCTTTTGAAAATAGACACTTTCTCCCCTTCCTAAACATTGAGTGATGAAACCTAAATCCAAAAAACCATGAATTAAGTGAGACAGGGAACACATGGTAGAAAAATCATCCACCCATCCTAGCTATGTGATTTTTGGAACCTTTAGAAATTACCTTTCCAAATAGTCCTTAAAATCTCATTATTTTGTTTCTAAACATTTAATATTTAATGCTAGATATAGACTAGGCACCCATTTAATGTCATCATACCATTCTTCTAACTCCTTAAGTATATTATAGTGATTGTCATATTCCTTTTGGGTCACATGTAATCAATCATGGATACACCATTTATAATAATAAATTGTGTGATTTCCTATCATGGTTTCATATTCTACTAAAACATATCGCATTAAGTTGACTCTCCATCAATGTAGAATCTAAATTCTATAGGAGTAGAAAAACTAGCCTTATCTAAAATCCAAATATTCCACTACAAAATATCAATCCATAACTTAATCATTTACAATTCCATACTCAAGAAACAATGAGATCTCAATGAATACAAAAAGAATAAGGGTTAGGGATAATCTTTCAAAAGTCTTCAGTATTCTTCCAACCAAGTTCTAAATTCCACCTAAATAACAAAACACACTACAAGACACAAGGTTATGGAAGTCATTTGGGAAACCTAGACTCTCTGGCACCATTTCTATCTTACTAGTGAAATTATTTTGGTCTCATTGAACCACTCAAACAAAAGTACTCTATAGTCTTCCAACTAATTTCAACACCAAAAAATCATATTTATTTCAAAAATTTATAAATTTCTCATTAACCAAGATATAATGCCACTTTTTGAGAATATAAGACACCAAAACACCGCTAGCACTGATACCATTTTCTAGGAAACTGTCTTACCAAATTAATCCAAATCTGATGAATCCCATACCAAATTAATATAATTTTAAACTATTAAACTAGAACCACCAAACATCTTAGGATAAGAAGTTTCTTCCAAAATTCAACCTATAAAAAAAAGAACCCATAAGGGTTCAAAGTTCCATGACATACCCTTGTTAATTCAATGACCAAGACTAGGAATACTAGGAACCCTAGAAACCTTATTGATCTTCTATTTACTCTAATTTTGGTAACTTCATAGTCTTCAAAAATATCTTATGGAAAAAATGAGTATGAAATAATAAACATAAGTCATAAATGGAAGTAGAAAAACACATAGGATTAACATGGTTTGGATAAATTCTCACTCCATTATAAAACACACTATATCTTTAATTAAAGGGATTAGTTGAGTTACAGGGGAAACCACCTTCTAGAAACCCTACCCAGTTTAAGTTACATGGGACCAAGTTCGAAATCAACTTAAAAAATGGAAGCAAATCCTAGAAATGATCTCCATTTTGAACACCCACCACAATAACTCCATAGGGAAGTTCCCGCCATAGAAACAAATACCACTATTACTTTTTTGAGATCATCTCTCAATTAACCTAGGTTTTTCAACATAATAAATGATCCATAACCCTCTCTTTATAGAGGTGAATTGATACTTATAGTAGGTTTTTTTATTTCACCTTCTTTTAAAATTCATGGATGCACCTCAATTTGTTTAAGGAAACTGAATGAGCACTACCACATTGATGTCATGGGTATCATAGGCCTTATAATCAAGCACACTTTAAAACTTAGAATACAACATAATGTTTACTATAGTCTTTTCTCAAGGAGTTGAGCCAAGATACCCACTATACTATCACATATGATTATTTTTACTAATTTTTATATATTTTAAAACAATAGATAAGTGGGGGTAAAGTCATTTAAAAATAAAATAAATGAAAATATAAAAAAAATGAATGTAAGAAAGGATATAATCCTGGATTCAACCATTATGATCCTTCATTATCTCATAATGTTCACTCTCTATATTATTATCTATATGTTCCAATCCAATACACAAAAACTCACTACATCAATGGTGAGAATACACATCATACTTAGAGAATTACAAAGTGATATACCCAGTAATCTCTTGAATAAACCACAATCACGAGTACATCCACTATTTAGACTACTGATCTCATCCTATATCAACAATCCAAATAGTAGGATAAAAAATGATTTTAGAAATTCAAAATAAATGAGGGAAGGAGAATCATGAGGTATAATTTATCCTCATCCCCTCAAACACTAAAATTAATAGAATAAAATAAAAAATGAAAATTCAAATGTGTGGATTTTGGTTTAATGGTTTTAATCTCTTGGGTGATCCTTATAACATCCTGACCCAGGAGCCACTAAAATGGTTCCTTGAGTCGATAGTCCATATATCCTCAATCATGGATCCCTATATTCTAGAGGATTTATACTATAGGTGAGGGTCTATAAAAGGTAAAATTTTGAGAATATATCCTCTTGATCAATAATAAACATTGTAGAATCATAATAAATGAAATACATCAGAAGAGAATAACAAATGATAGATAATAATCAACATGTAACCCAACAAGTTACAAATAATCCAAACATGCATGAACATGATAATCCATATATAAAATAATCCAACATACAATAAGTAGTATAATAAATAGGTCTAGACTAAAAAATAAATAAATAAAATAAAATATTCCAACTCTAGAAGGAAGTCCGAGTATATTCTCAGCCACTACTCCCAAGCTCTCATGTACAGTATAAGGACCCAAACATAAACATTAAATAATCTCGAGTTTTAAGTCAATAATTTATTTTCTTACATTTTAGGATCTTTTTAGGTTCATGTTTTTAGATAATTAGGTCATAACACATACATAACAAGACTATACAATGCAATGTAGACACTTCTAATCAGTATCCATTTTCTCACCATATAAAGATTTTAAAATAAAACATGATTTATTTACATGAAAAATCTTCATGAATTTCAACATGACATATTCATTTACATTAACCATCCTTAAACCCTATGATTTTTTTAAAAAAATGTGGGATCAAAACAAAAATATTTATAAGGGACCTAAAATAAAGAAATCAATTAGTCCATTGAAAAACATGAAAACCCATGTAATGTTTAACTTTATCTTAAAAGTTATTTTAGAGTATGAAATAAATCATTTATACATGAAAAACACACACTCTTTTCACAAATAAAATATTTAAAACCCATAACAAGAAAATAAAGACCTTTTTTTGGAAACTTAGAGTATCATAATTACAAAACCCTTTCAAAATCATTACAATTGGAATAACCATATAACCGAATTGCAATATAATTCTCTAGCGAACATAATATTTACCCAATGCATTAGAGTACTATAATGGATCTCACCCTTCTAATAAGATATATTGGGATCAACTATTTTTCATAAGCTATAATTGGACTCAACCCTTTATATAAGCTACATCTATATCACCCTTGAGCTATAATAGGGTTCAACCCATCGTGTAAGCAGTATCGAGCACACCCATTTTTTATATAATGATAAAGTACCATATCATGAATTAAACATTTTATGATTTCACATTTTATTATAAAACCTTTTGAGAAACACTTTTGAACCCATATGAAAAACATTTTTGGTTATTGAAATGCCCTTTCCTTTTAAGAACTCATTTTCAATACCAAAATAACCAGAAAAAGGGAAATATGGTTTTTATTTGAATAAAACATGAAAGCTTGTAAATGAAGTAAAAAACCAAATAATGGTTACTGAAATGAGAAATGATGCTTCTATTGTATACATTAAAATTAAACATTCCATTTTATATTTTTTTTCAAAACATTCCATATAAAACATATAAAATTATTACTTTTAAAAACCTTTAAAATAAAGTCATGTAAGACCATAGAATACAATGAGAGGGGAGAGGTGAATCATAGTGTCAACTTTCTCTTTCAATGTGATGGAACTTTTCCCCACATTGGTAGGAACTTGTTAAACTTTTCTAGTAGAATAATGAAATTATTAAACACCCATATGAAGAAATTGAAACACAACACAAAAATTTTACATGGTTCACTACTAAGGTCTAGTCAAAGGAGAATATGATGACAGTGTGTTAGTCATATTAGAATCCACTAAGATTCACTAGATATTATGGATTAAAAAAGACCAAACACATTCACTCTAGTATAGTAATGATACATTTACAAGAATTTTAAGGATAAAACAGTGCCTGTATTGAATCACTTTCATTGAACCCCATATATAACTACCTTGAGTAAATTCTTACTCATTTTATTAACTTAATGGTCAAATAAATATATTAGGAA
The DNA here is from genome assembly GCA_963277665.1 of Viscum album. Lineage (NCBI taxonomy): Eukaryota > Viridiplantae > Streptophyta > Magnoliopsida > Santalales > Viscaceae > Viscum > Viscum album. The sequence goes on along the minus strand of OY728157.1, from coordinate 1,400,319,422 downwards.
TATAATTATTTGTCCCTAATTAAAACAAGACTATGATTTCACCACCTTTCTAGATTAATGTACTTGAATGCACTATTAACTCAAACCATATGTTCAAAACCTAATGTTTGTATAAGTACAATTTGAAAAACTACCTCCTTCATGAAACCCCCTTTTTTTGTTTCAAATATATTTCATTTTTCATGAAGATACATGCTTTCAAGAATTTCTCAGCCTTCATGAAACTTCATTCTTTCATATAACACCAAAATATCATGAAACTCTAATCCGTTATGATACTCTCTCTTTTAAAATGCTTAGCAGCAATTAATTCTTAACCATTATTTTCAGGAATCTTGTGTTCATGAAGAATTCCTGATTCATGAAAGAATTACCTTATCGTAAGAGCTTCATGAAATTAGAGAAATTCACCCTTTTTACAAACTCTCTTTAATCATCATAGGATTATTGGATTCCTATTTATAAACATTGCATCCTTCACAATTTTTTCAAGCTCACATGAAATTTTTGTGAACCTCTTCATTCTTTTTCACGAAGATCCTTTTATTCATGAAGATTTAGTGAACCTTTTCTATTAATGAAGCTTCTTATAATCACATAGCTTACCATATTTCCATTACAACTCATCCATTCTTCACAAAACCTTTTTCATGAACCTTCAAACCTTCGCGACACCAGATTCATTCTTAAATCTCCACATATTTTTGAAACTCCAAACTTTGAAAAATCCATTCCTTATTATATTTTAAATATTCAACCTTGGAAATCCATATTTTGAGAAGAATGTCCCTTAATCCATATTTTAAACTCAAAAAATTTAGAAAACACTAGGAAATGATGCCAACTTAAAAACTAAATACACTAGCACCAAAAGATCAGTTAGCTTGAAAACTCCCTGATCAACCTAGTGTGGATTGACAACAAACTCAAAATATAATCAGTTTCCTACTATGAAAAAACCTTTGTTCCAAAAAGTAAAATGTGAAATAAAATTTTATTTATAAATATTTTAATTTCATAAAAAAAAATTCATAAAATCTTTTTAAAAACATGGACATGGAAGATAAATAGTTGAAAAATAAACCTTTAAGAATATTTTTTTAAAGAAAGCCCCTTACCACTTTAATAACATTTGAATTGTATGCCCCATAAAAGAATAAAATTAATTCTTTTAAATATAATGATAATAAATGAATTCATTATATAACATTTAAAAGGGTCTTTATATACAACTAATATAATAATAAAGGTTCAAAACATCAAAATATTCCTCAATGAAAGTAAATTGAGATGAAGTCCCTTACCTTGAGTCTGACTTGTCACATAAGTTCTTTAACTTCATGAATAATAAAATTATGTTAATGATTTAATTACTTAAGAAACTTTTTAATGTTTATTATTAATTTTATTTCACTTATTACCATGTTATATATTATTACTTAATAAATTTATCTTATATCAGATGTTTTGATGATATTTGGATTATGCGTCAAAAATAACTTTAGTAGGTTGACTATGGGAAAAGAGGTCATTATTTAAACATATCAAGAATAATAATAATGAAATAATTATAATTTTTATATATAATTTATACTTTTAAAACCTATAAAAAATATGGTTATGAAAAATGAATCACAATACAATCATGGAGATGACAGGCTATACGTATGCATGAGTAATGTTTCCATTTTTCAATAATCATTATAGAAAGAAGGTAAGTATTATTTTATCTTTATAGATGATAATAATATAATAAAACTCATATTATTTCATTAAATATACTTATATATATCATACATGTGATTTGGATATGGGAAAATAATCGCATCGTTTCATGGAGGTGGTAGTCTACACATACGCACGAACGACGTCATCATTTCTCAATGAATAGAAATGTAAAAGTAAATTATATATATTATCTTTTAACAATGATAAACTTTTCAATAATATATTAATTATTTCATATATATCATATATATTAATTAAATTTATCCTTATTACCTTCCATGAAAAGATTTAGTGAAAAAAAATCACATCACTTCATGAGACGGTAGTCTACAAACACACGAGCGACATTATCATACCCCCAGAGAATGGAAAGTAAGAAGGTATATGTGGTATAATAATTAAATTAGTATATTTATGTTACAAATTATATATATATATATATATATATCCTTAATCCATAATTATAACAATCCATGAGAGTTGATGATGAAAAACCAATCACATCAATTCTTGAGGCGGTAGTCCGTCATACACATGAATAATGATTTCGTTTCCCATTTGATGGAAGATGAGATGAATTTAGGTTATTAAATTAACATAATAACATATAATTATATGTGAGATACTTTTTTTTATTATATATAAATAATTTAGGAATATTTTAAGGATGTGGAAGAGGAAATAAAATAAAAATGCTCTTTTAACCATGATACCTCTTTTTTAGACAACCTCCATAGGTTATCACCAAAATCCTTCTTAGGATGACTTTTTGATAAAAATAGAGGATCTAGGTCATGGTAATAGAGGTTATAAACGTATTTTATTAGGTATTGTCCAATACAAATGGATTTTAAGGTGTGAAGTGGAGAATGGATTGGGTGACATTTAATAAGTGAGGTGAGTGACACACTTGTAATTTTTGAAAAGGAAAAGGTGTACCCACGTTTTTCACATGAAAAAAGGATAAAAATAGACCAGTATTGATAATTAGACATTATAAGGTAGAAATATTTCTATAAAATATGTTTTAGATTATTTTTAAGTCATTTGAACCCTGATATTTTTAGTTTTACCCAAGGTAAATCTATTTTTACCTTAATCATGTTAAAAGATTTTTATTGTTTTCACTATTAATTATGATAAAAAATTAAGTTGTTATTATTATATAATATAAATTATTATAATTAAAAATATTTAATATATTTTAAAAAATTCAATTTATTGAAGTGGAAGTATTTAATTTAAAATTAGACTCACAGATGCAATGAAAAGTTGTTTTTCAAGAAGTGTATTTTTCATACGTAAGATGATTTTACATTGACTATATGACTAGTAATAATTTTTTTTTGAATTTAAATTAAAATTTATTGAAATAAAATCCATAAATTTAATTTAAATAATTCATCATTAGGGTTTTTAATTAATTAAAATAGAGAAAAATTATGCATGTTAAAATAGTTTTAAAAAAAACCCAATTTTAAACCCAAAAATAAACTTGTAATAAAACCCAATATAAAGATGATTAAATTGTAATTAATTGGATTAAATAAAAAATAATAATAATTATTTTTCTTTAAATAATATTCAAAACAAAATGGGACTTTTAAATAATTGAATTTATTTAAAAGAAATGGAATTTTTACAAAAACCTAGTATTTTTCATTATTCACTGAAAAATCAATATTTTCTAAAAAATCCCAAAATATTAACCCAAATTCAATTTTGATATGTAGATTCAAAAATTAAAAATTAATTTTTTAAAATTAAAATTCTATAATTTTGAAATTGAACTTTTAAATTAAACCATATAATAAAAGATTTTAGTTAAAACTATTTCCTTTTTGACTTACAAATTACTTAATATTTTTTATAAAGAATATAACTATATAATCCATATTAATAAACATGAAAATGATTTATTCTATCATTAATTGGTTTTTTAAATATATTCTTAGTCTAATAATGATAAACAACATAGAGTGTAGTCCAGGGTCTTAACCTGCAATTAGGATGACATGTCCGGGTACCAATCCATGGCCCGAACAGGGTTTGAGATAAACTCAATAGGACACAATAAATGGATTGTAATGAAATATAATCCATGAATATAAAATAGATTAGTGTAAAAGTATGATAAATAAATTAGTAAATAATAAATTCAATCAAGTCAGGCTCAAGTTCCTTATAAGACACCTGACCGACCATACATGCTTCGACCTAAGCCAAAATGTCTCTAAACATACCATCATATATATATTTTCATATATGTAAACCTATATATGAAAATATATACATGAACTAGTTATGAAATGAGGTGTAATACCAAGTCATCCACATAAAGATAATATAATAAGGTGCTCATACTTTAAATAAGGAACGTAATGCCCATTGATCTCAGGGAATGGAAATGGACGTAATGCCAGATAGTGTTAGGTGAACAATAATAAAGTTGATGTATCATAGTTAATAAGGAGTATAATTCCAATAATATGAATAGGGGATATAGGATGATAGGCCTGATAATCCCAAATCAAATATGTGAAGTGTCATATCCAACACTACTACAAACCAACCCTTTAATAATGTTAAAATTGGCTATTGTTAGGAAAAAAAGCACTAACTACCGAAGCGTGATTAAAATCCCTAGGATTTTATCAGTGCTAGAAAAGCGATGATAAAGGGATTATTTATCATCAATAAAAAAATCACTGATAAAGGGTGAATTTATCAGTTATTTTAGAAGTACCGATAAAGGACCCTATTTATTAGAGCTTTTAAAAGCACTAATAAAGAGACCCTTCATTTATGATTTTCATAGCACTGATAAAGAAGTACTTTATCAGCACTTTAAATAGTGATGATAAATGATACATTTATTAGGACATTGAGTATTTCTGATAAATGGAACCTTTATTAGTGCTTTTAGAAGTGCTGATAAAGGGGTATACTACCGTGTGGTGTAAAATTTATAGCATACTAGAACAACAGAAATAAAAAAAATATGTACAAATATAGATTTTAAATGAAATAAAATTTACAACACAAATAAAATAAAAAAACACTATTATAGAAATTTCAAATATTGGTTTATACAATTACATGAGTAACTACAAATTATCACAAACATTCAAAAACATCAATGTTCCTTTGTATTTTTCCCATGGCCCCACTCATGCCATTACCAAACAAACCACCCCAGCTAGAGAAAAAGAATGCACCTATATAAGAAAAACATTCACATGTTAATAATACTATAAATAAATAAATTAAATAGAAAATTTTAATTTTAAATTAAACTTTGAGTCATACAAGGAACATTGTGTATCAGATTGAGTTACAATTGATTCTTGCACATCACCCCATTTCTTATTCATCTTCAAGAATTATCTCTATGAAAATTAACTAAATAAGTATAAGATAAAAATGATAAGGAAATTAATTAATTAATAGTAGATAAAATGATGATAAAAAAATATGATCTTGTTTGATCGGTTTTGGTGTTGTGATTCACATTTTAAACTAAAATAGCACTTATATATTGAAAACTTGCACTTCAAGTCATATCGACCACATCATGTATCAAATTGTTGTATGATAAATTTATATATGTCACAAATTATTTATGGATCATTTTCATAAAGTATCAAAACAATATTAATGAATTTTATCATTTTTGAATATGTCACTTATGTTTTTTTACTAAATTTCCATTTTAAACTTGAAACATTCACTTTGAGTCATACCAGTCACATCGAGTGTTAGTTTTACATGAGACTAATTAATAAATGTAAAAAATTAATTATGTATCATTTTACTAAATTATCAACACAATATGAGCATGTTTTGTTGGTTTTCAGTGAGTAACACTTTTTGAACTAAAAGGCCAATTTTAAACTTATAATGAACACTTTGATTCATACTGGTCACATCATCTATCTTATTGAGGTTTGGATGATTTATACATGTAAAAAATGACATATTGATCATTATAATAATGTATCAAAACAATCAGAATTATTTTTATCATTTTTGAGTATGTCACTTGTCTTTTTTACTAAAATTAATGTCAATTTTAAATAAAAAGACACACTTGGAGTGATACCAAGCACACCGTGTATCAGATTGAGGTGTGGCTAATTCATACATTTAAAAAATTAACTATGGATTATTTTACTAAATTATCAAATTAATTCAAATGATTTTTAATGGTTTTGAGTATGTCACTTGTATTTTTTGCTAAAATTTCATTTTAAACTAGAAACACATACTTTAAGTCATACCAGTCACATCATGTGCCAATTTTATGTGAGGCTAATTACTACTTGTCACAAATAAATTTTGAATAATTTTCATAAATTATGAACACAATATGAGTTTTTTTCTTGGTTTTCAGTGAGTGACACAATTTTTGAACTAAAATGTCAATTTTAAACTGATAACAAACACTTTGAGTCATACTGGGAACACCATGCATCATATTTATGTGTAGCTTATTTCTACACATAAAAAATTACTTATGGATCATTTTAATAAAGTATAAAAATAATAAATTTTCTTCTTCTCAGTTTTGAGTATGTCACTTGTCTTTTTTACTAAAATTAATGTCATTTTTAAATAAAAAGTCACACTTGGAGTCATACCGGGCACACTATGAATCTGATTGAGGTGAAAATGATTCCTACATTTCAAAAATTACTTATTTATTGTTTTAATAAAGAATATAAATAATACAAATGTTTTTCTTAGTTTTGAGTATGTCACTTGTGGGTTTTACTAAAACTAATGTCAATTTTAAATAAAAAGAAACACTTGGAGAGATACCAGTCACATCATGTATCCTATTGTGTTTTGGCTTATTTCCACACATCAAAAATAAATTATAGATCATTTTATTAAAGTATCAAAATAATATAAATTATTTTTCTCATTTTTGAGTTTGTCACTTATGTTTTTTACTAAAATTAATAAAAATTTTAAATAAAAAGACACACTTGGAGTCATAATGGCCACAACGTGCATCAGATTGATTTGAGGTCAATTCATATACATCAAAAAATACATATAGATAATTTTAATAATGTTTTTAAAAATATCATAACGTGGTTTATTAGTTTTTATTATGTCACTTTTCTTTTTTACTAAAAATGTCATTTTAAACTGGAAACACACACTTTGAGTCATAATAGTCACATCATGTATTGGTTTTATATGAGACTTATTTATATAAATAAAAAATGACTTATGAATTGTTTTCCTAAATTATCAAGATAATCGAATCATGTTTTCTCAGTTTTATGTGAGTGACACACTTTTTGAACTAAAATTCTAATTTTAAACTAATAAATAAAACTTTGAGCTATACTGGACACACTTTACATTATATTAAGGTGAATATGATTACTACATATCAAGAATTACTTATGGATGATTTTTCTAAAGTATAAAAACAACATGAATCTATTTTCTCAGTTTTGAGTTTGTCAATCATATTTTTTACTAAAATTAATTTCAATTTTAAATAAAAATAGATACTTAGTGTCATAAAAGGAACCATACATTGAATTGAGGTGTGGATGATTAATACACATAATAAATGACTCATGTATCATTTTACTAAAGTATTAAAACAATAATAATTCATTTTATTGGTTTTGAGTATGTCACTTGTCTTTTTTACCAAGATTAATGTCAATTTTAAATAAAAAGACACACTTAGAGTTTTACAAATCACACCCTATGTCCAATTGAGGTGTGTATGATTACTACACCTCGAAAATAACTTATAAATCATTTTTCTAAAGTATCAAAACAAAGCAAATGTGTTTGATCAGTTTTGAGTTTGTCACTTGTCTTTTTTACTAAAATTTATGTCAATTTAAAAAGAAGACACATTTGGAGTCATATCGGTCACAATATGTATCTAATTGAGGTGTGATTAATTTGTTCACATCATAAATGACTTATGGATAATTTTAATAAAGTATCAAAACAATAAAAATGTGTTTTCCGAGTTTTGAGAATGTCATTTGTTTTTTTACTAAATTGTAATTTTAAAATGGGAACATGCACTTTGAGTGTTTAGAATAACTTTTAAATACAATATTGAGGCCTTGTGACTATAATAACTATTACATCTATATTGTTACCCATAATTATTTCTCTAAGATATCATGAATAACTATTACTTCTAATATTGATCCCTAGAAATTATTGTTTAATATTTCTTCTTTTAACCCTCACAATGAAGTTTTTAATCGATGGGGTATTCATATATATATATATATATATATATATTTACTTACTTTCACTCATTATTATGTGCCGTCTTGGGGATTTAATTGAGGTAATAAATTGTGTGAATTTTATAGGCAAGCATTAATTCATTTGTCTGGGAGATAATGTGAAATTTTTTGTGATAGAGCCCAAAATGATAAGTGATTTATTATTAAACTAAAAAAACTTTTAAAACTATCTACCTTCACTGTCAAGGACACATTACTATGGTATCGTTTCTTATGAAGGTGATAATGGGACAAAAATCAGAAAATTATCAACCTAGGTTTCCACTTGGATAAACTCAACGTATTTTTGTTTCCATGATTTTTATTCATTGTGTTACTACATGAATTAACCCCTTGAGTATTAAAATCAGTATCTTTTCCCTCACAAAGTCATATATTATCATCTACACAATGGCATAAAACTAATCTAATCATTCTTAGGTTTTTTCCTATAGAAATAAATATGATGTATTATGAAATCTAGCATTAATTTAGTTCTGTGATCAGAGGTATCATCTATAAAAAAGAGGAGGAAATGAAGATAGGTGAAGGTAATTAATATGAATTAATGTGTATACTTTTGCATTTAATGCATAAGAAATTTAAGAACATAGAAGAAATAAAGAGAATGGGAAGAATATTGATTATATCATTAATGAATGCAAGTTTTTCTATTTTTCAAAAAAATATACCTCTAATTACTTACTTATGTAGACAATTATTTTACTATGAATATGTCAAGATTGGAAAGCCTATGCAAGAGCATAAAATTTTAAAATAGTCATAAAGAACCAAACAACCAATATTGGGTTATAATTGATAAAATTTTTAAACATAAATACACAGTTCGACCATTATTGTCAATTATATACACTATTTTACATCTAAAAAAACGTTTTGGAATTATAAAAGGTTGTGATGATTTTTCTGGAGGTTCTTAGGCTATAACAACTGGTACCTGAGCTATTAAGAAGCTTGCATGTAGAAAAAATGCTCAGGGTGATGATTCTTCCATCAAGAGTGATGATTTTAGTGCCAATACTCCTAATCTATCAAGAAACTAATATATGAGAATAATATTATCATGTGTTCAAAATAGATAGGTTTTTAGTCAGAGTCTATAATGTAGAACGTACTCAACTTTCCCTTTTGTCCTTCATCTTTGGGTCATGAGTGTGCATAGGGAAAAAATTTGCAATGATAGAATCCAAAATAGTACTGGGCATGATTTTACAGTTCTTATCCTGCAATATTTTACCATGTTATGTTCATGATCCATGTAATCAAATCACCATTCAGCCCCAACATGGCACCCCTATAATCATACACAATTTATAGCTACCAACTATGAGATCTTATATGATGAGATGCTTCTAGGTGTTTCTGAATCTTTTTGTACTCCTTATTAATTTCATTCATTGTACACAACTTAATTTTAACTAAAAAAATAACCAATTATGTATTTAATGGAATAAAAAAAATTATATGAGCACAAACCATGGACGCTAAAATTGCATAAGGTCTCTATAATAGTGTTGTTAGAGGAGGGATCCATGAGTGACAATAGTACCTGAATTCTTGTTTCCTTTTCAACTGGAAACACGCTGGATGTTATTCATGATATCTTCAATAGTTATGATGCACAATATATATGTGTGTTTAGAATCACAAGGGATAAATATTGGAAGAATAGAGGCCACAATATTACAACCTAGATATCAACACAAAATTTATTACTTCAAAAATAGATCTTTCATATGTACTAACCATGGATATATGGAAAGGAAATGAAATCATAGAGTTTGTGATGATACCTAGAAGATAAACTCTATTCATATGGAAATGGGGAGGATATATTAGAAGGTATAAAATTCTATGTTTATAAAAATTGATTTATGGAATTATAAAAACATGAGAATGGATTTTAATGACCTATGAATCAATCAACTATAATTAACGTTGTTCATAAATAATTATAGTGTGAAAAAAATAAATATTGAGGAAAATAGTTAATTAAATAAATACTGTTGGACAATGAATGGATGGACATGTGAAGAACTATTCACTAAGGAAAAATAATACTTAGGTGTTTCCAATGTATATTGAGGAGGATAAGCACAAAATTGTTCTAAGTGGATTTACAAACAATACCACATGGCAAGAGGGGAAAACCAATAAAAAGGCCATCCTATAGCTAAGGAAGAATAGATAAGCATGTAGTGATAGAGTATTTAATTAAGATATATACATAAGTTGGATTAGTTTCACAATAGAGGTAAATCCCTAGAAAATAATGTTTTATAATTCTAATTCAAATATTTAGAGGTAATTTTTCACAAGTGGTATTGTAAGGAGAAAACGTAAGAATACTTGGAAGTAGATTTAATGAAAGTGGTTGGCTTATAATGACCAACCAAATTAATCTACTTGAGGATGATTAGGAATTACCCCTATATTATAAACATTATTGTTATATTTGATGATTTATGAGAGGGATTATTAAGTTGGAGATATGATCCATGTTGTGTATGAACTGAAAGAAGATGAAGGTAGTGATTAGGAATGATTACATTATGAAGATATAAATGCTTCAAGTGTTTTGAAATATCTGTTTTTGTTTTCATGTGATATAAATATAAATTTGGTGACCAACAAGTGATATCAGTAAATAATCCATGTGGTATAAAACTATTATTAAATAGAATAAAAATTGAGGGAGAATAAAAAACATCTATAGAGGAACTCATAATTTATTTTTGTTTGATGTAATAATGTGGTATTAACTAATATTTTTCAAGGATCATTAAATATTTTGAAAAAGAAATCTCCCATGATGAAGATTAGACAAAACAAGTTGTTTTAGAGAAAAATGAACCTAAAGGATGTTTTTTATGAAGATGAAAATGGTATCTAGCCTCATCTAGAAAATTATAAGTACCCTATAATGGAATAATGATCATGGATATCTAGTGGTATCATGATTTTATAAAAAAATTGATATTTATTAGTTTGATATATGTCCTAAATCACATAAATTGTGTTTTATTTCTTATTCAAAAACATTCTTATTTAAGCGTGACTGAGATCATATTGAGTTTGATGTTGAAGAAATACTATTTCTCATGTTTTATGAGCTTATGGTATTAATTGAGTTAAAGTGATAACACTGAATTTATTGTCTTAAACACTTAATAATATATCAATTTCTAAATTAGTGGACCTAGAGGATTAGTTAATAACTCACTACCAAGTTGTATTTTAACTCAATAAATTTATTTGATAAAATATATATAGGTGAATGTATTTTGGGTATTGGGGAATGTGTATACTAAATTTTCAGTATTTGATATATATTTTTAACTAAAATTTAAATTATAAACCAAAAACATACTGTTCCAGTCATACCATGAATATTGTGTATCAGATTGTGGTACGACTGATTGAGTATGTGATGTGTGTTTTTCTTTCAACTATCTACACCAAGACAAAAAAGAAAGAAATTTTCCATTTGAATAGAAGAGGAAACTCTATTATTCCTGAAACACCTCATCCAAAAGCAACATGTTATCTCTTTTCTAGTTTTTTGCAGACAGTGGAAGGAAAAATATGACTTTCTAAAAGATATGTGAAAAATAATAATTATATAAAAATGATAAGAAAATTAACTTAATAATAGAAAAAATGGTGACAGAATTAACTAAATAAGTTTTAGGAATGCACCATTTCATTATGTCAATATACATTCTTGAACCATTTTCTTCTTGTAGTTATTTAAGTTGCAGCCTTGAATCCAATCTCTCCTAAGAACAAGTAGCTTCGAACAGATCAACCCAACTCAAGAAAAAGAATAAATATATATAATAAAACAATTTTTATGTTAGTAATAATATAAATAAATAAATTAAACATAAATATGAAACAATACATTAATAAAATGTCAATTTTAAACTGAAACTACACAATTTGAGTCGTACTTGATACATCATGTATAATTTTGAGGTATGGTTGATTCCACCATGTCTTTTTATCCTACAGTGCATTCTAAATTCTAGGAAATCTAACAATATTGATGTTTTATAACTTATAATGTTGAATTAATTGGAGAATAAAAATAAAATTGCATCATCATGATTCCAAACTATAACATTTTCGATTCACCCACTATGGATACATATGAGATATTTTAGAAGCTCAATCCCAACAATATGATATTTTTAACCAATTTACAATAACATAACATTAACATATTACATAAAATTCTCATAATTTTTTTTATCCTTTTGAGTTGGTGTAAAAATAACATATAAACATTTCACTTCTTATCTACTATAAAAAACTATCATAAAACATTATATATTCCTAGATTATACTAAACATTAGTGTATCCCTTTATTTATTCCTAGAAAACATTAAACATTAGTGTAAACCTATTAGTGTTCATTGATTGAAATAAAATAAATATTTATATTTTAGTTTTTTATGGAATATAATAAAATATATATTTCCATTTCACCATCATAGAGAGTAAAAACTTTATGATAAACGATTTACCTTATTTGATAGAAAAAAATTTAGCGTGAAACATTATGTATTTTCAGAATACACTAATCTCCATTATAAATTATTTACCCTATTTTAATAGAATTAAACATTAGTAAAACCATTTATAACATCCAAATGACACTAAAATCTAGCATATCCATTAATTCTTCCTAGAATTTTCTATAGATCCATTTTCAATATTCTAGGTGATGATAAACTATAACATAACATCATCGTTATTTTTTTCATCAAAATGGGAACATACATATTCTCATATATTTTTTATTGTGAATGATAATGAGTTTTTTATTAATGAGATTTTGAACAGGGATCATTATACATAATTAATGTTCACATGCATATTATTGAAGAACTAGAGGACACATTTTTTGATGGTGATCCAGTGAAAAAGTTCTATATGCATAATAAGGATTGGCTAAACACCTATAATCATGTAATTATTGTGATATTATATGTGATATAATGGTGGGATGATTTAATTTCATATCATGTTCATTCAAAAGAATTAGTTTCAGTAAATCCATTTCACCAAGGTAAACTTGATGCGTTATTTGTATGGATTTCACAAGTACTTGTGATATTATATCAACATATAATTATGATAAAATAGCTTAAATAATTCCATAACCTACTAAAGTGAAACCACTATATTTTTATTTTCTTATATAATTTACTACCACCCATGATAAAACTATAGGGTAGGGATTTGTCTGATTTTATTCTAATAATTATAATTAAATTAACTAAAAAAAGAAGAGAAAATGGTGAGAAAATTAACTAAATAAGTATTAGGAAGTCACCTCTTCATGATGATTGTATATATTATGGAAATAATTTTCCTTTAGAAATACATCAAAAATAATATATAAGAATTATGATACTAATTATTCACACCCAAAATATATTTATAAGGTAATAGCCCATACTAGAAAACAAACATAGTAGGTAATCACCTAAATTTGTTGTTGGAAATCATTTCGACACCATGTATGATTACCAATAATCTCTAACAAAATTTACTTATTCTTATGAGTATGAAGGTTGCCAAAAATATTGGTATTATTGAGAAAATATAAAAAAATAAATGATTAATAAAGATTTTTAATGAAATTGTAATTACCTTTAGAAATTACTAGTTTGGGGATGCTGGTAATTTCATGGTTTATGATCTATCTCATAAATTTTCAAACATAATATCCACAATAATTGCCATTATCTTAGTTTAGAAACTGCAGAAAAATTGACCAAAATAAGTAAATTGTTTTTAAATATATTTTTATATTTAAATATTTCTATATATACCTTAGTTTTTTGTATTTGAAGTAATCCATAGGCTTTTTATGTTAAGTCACTAATTTTATTCCATGATTTAGCCTATATTCAATGACCACCCTATCATAACAAAATTCTTATTAAAACAAATACTAAAACATATAATTCAAAGTTTATTTATAAAATATTGATTGTAGTGTATTAAAAATTCACAATACACATCATGTGTGGTTGGTTTGTTGTATATCCATGTATCGTATCCAAAAAATAAATATTTGGGGTATCTAGATTGAGTGAGATTATCATACATTTATTCTTAAAAAAAAATAAGTAATTAAAAAATTAAAAATATATTTTATGTGATTATATTTTATAGTTTTACGCCTGCATTGTAGGCATAAAAATATTTTTCCATCTATTATTTTTTTTCTCAAACACATAATTTAGTTCATTTGTTTCTTATCAATTTCTTCCTTCTTTAAAGAAGTTTCTTGCATAGAAATTATACTGGGATTAATGAATCCAAATCATGATTTACATAATTTTACATTTATATATTCATAATATAAATGTATGTACAAAATATGAATAGTTATTAAATTTAATGAACATATTATATCATTTTTTGGACAGACGTATTATAAAAATGTACCTTATGTATAAATTCACCACTAAGACTCCCAATAATTAAAACATGAGAATCTCATTTATACTCTCGAGACCAACTATGTATATAATAAGAGTTACATATATTTATTATTTATATAAAATGTAAGACATATTTCCATATTTAAATGTGGTATCTTCATGAATTTTTAATGATAATAAATGTTAATGTGGAACTAGCCAAGAGAAGATACTCCCAAAAGGTCATTTTGATTTCTTGGTCGAGTCACTAGATTGTCTTGATCCAACCTTTCATTTCCTTATCACTTTATCCATTGGTAATACCATACCTAACTTTATACCTTTTTTTCATGAAATGTTACAGGGTTTTCATATGAAACAATTTTTTAAAGACATACCTAATGCATCTTTATAAGATTATATAGCCATGATATGAATGTTCCAATAGCATCATTTACCATTTTAATATCTAGATCATCAAGTGGAACATGAAACTCAACATTCAGCTTCTAAGCTACCTCAATACCCACTATCATGTGACATTTTGGGAGTTATTTATTATGTAGATTATCTACTAGGATATTATACACCATACCCCTCATAACAAGGAAGTACATGGGTATTGAAATACAGAAACTACATACAAATTTACCCTGCAGAATTTTAGTAATATAAAGTTATTATAAGTTTTTTGATTCATATTTAGAAGAAATATAAATGAAAAAATTGATCACCTCAGGTAAGATATGTGGATGGGGGGAATGAATTGTAACACCCCAAGCTTCTACGGTACACTTCTCTTTGAATAATGTGATAGCGTGTGTTGTACGCAACACCGAGTTCTAACACACCATAACCAATCAAACTAGCAGTTATGAATAGTAATACCTATTTTTTGAAATTATATATATTTTATATTTCAAAATGGACTTAATTTTTGGATTCTTAATATTGAATTTATCCTAAGGTGAAATTTTGGTACTTTTCGGATAACTTTAATATTTTGATGAATAGTGAAAATTACCAAATTTTAATTAAAAACAACTTTTTTAATCAAAATAATAAATAGTGATAAATTATTAATTTGAGTGGTTTTAATGTATATTTAGAATATATTTTTACCATTTAATAAAATTTTGGTCATTGTACATAATTTTACAATTAAACCGGACATAAACAAGTGTCAATCTTTTAATAGTTATTATCTCTTAAAAACACGCTTTTTGTTTTAACAATGAGAATTAATTTTAAATTAATTTCTGCCACTTCTGTGTTTTGAATTTGGAAATATGGATTCCATATTTGGAATCAGGATGTTCAAATTGGGTAAATAGGTAACTTTTATTTTTAGACATTTTGAATAATTACTTCGGTAAATATTTTATTTACCATGGTTAAGGGTAAATCCGGTAAATAAGGGTTAAAAAATAATATTATAATAATACTAAATTATGCTAAAACGTTTCCTACACTTATTTTTTGATACATGTTCGACCATAGGCATCTTTGGGTCTATTTTGGGACCCCATGGAGCCACTTGTAGGTGATAGGGGCACTTAATTTTAATTAAGTTAAAATAAGTACAAAAATGACATAAGCATTTATCTTTTAGAAAAACAATTTTTACATAGGGTTATATATGTTGGATTTTTGACTATAAATATTAATTAGAAATCTAAAAATATTTCCTACATAATGATATTTTATTTATAATTTTTAGACTTTAAATAATTTAATTTATTTATGACACAATTATGATGCAATAATTACCATAATAGTGACAAATTAAAATAATTGATATTATAAATACCCAAATAAATATAATTTGAGACTTTTAATGAATTAAACCAATTTTCTAGGATAATATGACATATTAGGATTGATTTAATTGACTTTGTTCGAAGTAATAATTCTGTTATGAGTTTCACAAAAATCAACTATTGAATAGTGTCAAAATTGACATAAAAGAGTTTTTTTAAAACAAATATTATATTATTAATTGATATTAAATTCCTAAAAATCTAAGGTTCGGCCAAGAGACTTATATCATGATATTTATATCATTAATTGACCACTTTGGGGTCTCTTGGATGTATATAGTAAGTTTATTAACCATATAATATAAAAATACAAAGAGACATTGTAAAAGTGAAACTAATTAACTTAGAGTTAATAATTAAAGATAAGGTTAATATAAGTACCCAAACCTGTCTAAATTCTATTAGTTGAGTGTTTTTAGACCCATAACCACCTTAACATTTAAATAATCCACTTTGGAGCCATTAGAAACCGAATATGAATTTATTATAAATTAATATTTCTATCTTTTCCAAAGGTGCCCCTCACCCCTCTTATAAAAGGGCACTCCTCCTTCTCATTTCTTCACACCTTCAAAGCCTTTTGGTTCAGAAAAAATCTTCCCCAATACTCTCCCAAATTCCCTCAATACAACCTAGAGGCCTTAGTTTGATCATAAATCCAACCTAAGGATCCCTTTTGATCAAATCAAAAGGAAGAACCCGAAGAAGAGGTAATGTTTTCACCACCCCTTTTCAAGTTCCTTTCTTCTTCCACTTCTTCATTAATTGTTATTACCATTCTAAAATAATAACTACAGTATATTATATATAATATGATGTTATTATAAATATGGTACAACCATATTCAGTATTCTATCCACCCTTTGAATAACATGTCACCATACGTGCGTACGTACGGCTTACCGTCTCCACGTCGTGGTGTAATTGTTATTCAATATATTATTATTTGGATGGGTATAATAATGATGTGTAACTCATGTAAATAATAAATATAACATGTTAATTATTCTATATATATGATATACCATCCATTTATATATTATTTTAATACCAAAAGAATGATATTGTCGCTCGTGCGTACGTACGGACTACCGTCTCCACGAACGCGATGAGATTCATTCTCCATCGTATCCATTAAAGTATAATTATCATTTGATGATTTAAAAATGATGTTTAAGGACTTGATATCATTATGGATATGAATAATATACAACCTATCCATTACAAACATGGCTTACGTAACAAAACATATAAAAGAAAACGAGAAAGTTAACACTCGAAACAACGATAATACTAAGATATTATGTTAAAAGATCATATATGATATCATATTAATGTATATGATTATTGTATAATTTAACAACAATTATTTCACCATTATACAGGAGGTTAACCTACCCCAACCAAGGAAAAGTACAAGGTAAGGGTTATTTCGCAATCTCTTCATTATCCGAGGTTGTTTATATGTAATTATCTACTGGGATTTGTTTATCATCCACATCCATGTTTCTTAGAAATGTATTTCAAAAATATTTTACTATTTAAAATAATATGGGTTAAATTCATTTATACCCTTGTTTGAATTTTTATAAGAGGTTTATAAAGGAATATTTCCGTCATTTTCCAAACAAGGTGCTTTTAACCTTTTCGACAGAATTAAGGTAAGAATGTTTTTTTAACTTATACGACGGGTGCGGTTATTTTCCGCCATTATAAAATCGTCGAAACTTCCCTTACAAGATTATAAGAATATTTTCAAAGAAAATGTTTTATTTTATAAATATATGACTCTTAAATGATTTCAAAAATAGAAAGAGATATTTCTCTAAAAAGAGTTTTGATTTCATCTATGTCAACATCCTTTGATGGATTTTACACTTATTTGAAGTTGATTTATTATGATACAAAACTTCTATATTGTATTGAATGTTTTGTGATATGTTTGACTGTGGATTTTATATTTTTATACCATTCATAGTTTATGGTGAAAGTATTGACATTTTGTATGCTAGTTTTAATACGAATGTTTATGTTATGTTTAAACCTTTTCCTATGGGAATGAATTGGACTTAATATGTGACGGGTGGAGCCCTCAATAGATCCTCGATACATCGGTAGGTCTCATGAGACAAACTAGTGTCTTGGCACAAGGCCTTGACAAAATATTATTTGTAGTCTTGGCACGAGGCCTTGGCTACGTGGTTATAATAGTCTGGCATTATGCGTTCCATCATTATGAAAGTGGTTATTGATATTTCATGTGATTATTCGATTAGTAGAATATCCATGTGAATAATTAAATGGAATTGTTTAGAAATGGCGCCTAGTAGAATAAATGGAAACCATATCAATGCACGCACTCCATGTAGAGATTGCCCTCCCGCTCAAGATAATTATAGTGGAGCTGGTGATGCAACTGGTGCCGATCAGCTAATCACCATACTGGGAAAACTCACTCAGGTTATGAATAATAACCTTACCCGTATGGAGCACCCTGATCCGCAGCGTGGAAGATCAATGTTAGATCGATTCATGAGGCAACAACCACCAATGTTCAATGGGAGTACAAATCCCTTAGTAGCTGAGAAATGGATATTTTCCCTAGAGAAAATATGTCAGGCTTTGGGGAGTCGTGAAAGGGAAAAAGTTATCATGACAGTTTACCGCCTCACTGGAGATGCTGATCAATGGTCGTCATTGATTCAAAATAGGAAGGAAGATGATGAAGTATCAAATATGGAATGGAGGGAGTTCAAAGATCTATTTTTAGAAAAATACTTTCCTCGCAACCACCGAGTAGATATGGAAAGGCAGTTTCTGAGTCTGAGACAAAAGGAGGATGAGAATGTCGCAAAGTATGAGGCTAACTTTGCAAGGTTAGCAAGGTATGTTGGAGATTATATACGTAACCCAAGAAGTAAGATTGATTGTTTCTTTGATGGGTTAAAACCATTTCTCCGTCGAGCATTAGTCTCACAATCCTTTTCATCGTACGAAGACATTGTCTCATGTGCTATCAAGACTGAAAAGGAATTCTCTAAGTCTTATGACTTTAAAGCAAAGAAAGAGAAGAAGAGACCTGCTGATCAATCTGGGAATGGAAATAAGGGGAATAAGGGAAAGGTTGAATATCCATCCTGTGGTAAATGTGGTAAGAAACACCCCGGTACTTGCTTGAAGGGAACATAAGTCTGTTACAATTGTGGTGAAAAAGGCCACCAAGCTCATGATTGCAAGGGGAAGAAGGAAGCTACCAATGTTCAGTGCTACAATTACAGGGATATGGGGCATTATGAAAATAAATGTCCTAACTGTCAGGAGAACTTACCTCAGAAAGGGCCAAGGGAATAAGGCCAAGCTTATGCTATCACTACTGCTGAGGTAGAAGCTCCGAAAGACGTGGTGCCAGGTAATTTAATGGTTTCCTCAAGTTTATCAAATGCATTATTTGATTCTGGATCATCGCATTGTTTTATATCTTCCCAGTTTGCTAAGAAAATTATATATTTCCAATTTGATTTAACAAGGGAGTTGTCAGTTAAAACTCCAAAGGGAAGTATCATTGCAACAAAGTTTTGTGAATCAGTCCCCATTAGAGCACATAAATGTTCTTTATCTACTGATCTCGTCGTTATACCTATGATTGAGTTTGATATAATCCTTGGTATGGACTGGCTTTCGGACTATGATGCGAAGATTTATTGTAAGCAGAAAGAGGTTACGATTCTTGATGATGATGATAAGGAACACCTTATCTTTAGAGCAGAATCATCACCACCTAATTCTTATTTCGATCCACCCCCAGTAGCTCAACTAAATTCAATTATTGGGGAGGAAGAGAATGAAATAACTGTGGGTGATGAAAGGAATGTTCAAATAGAGTATGTACCTGTTGTGAAAGAATTTGTAGATGTATTTCCGGAAGATTTACCTGGACATCCTCCAGAACGAGAAGTTTAGTTTTCCATTGATTTAATTCCTGGATCAAGGCCTATATCAAAGACCCCTTATAGAATGGCCACTGTAGAATTAGTTGAACTAAAGAAACAACTAGAGGAATTTAGTAATAAGGGATTTATTCACCCTAGTGTTTCTCCATGGGGATCCCCTATTCTTTTTGTTAGAAAGAAAGACGGATATATGAGGTTATGTATCGACTACAGGGAGATCAATGCTATAACAATAAAGAACAAGTATCCCCTACCACGCATTGATGATTTATTTGACCAACTGCATGGAGCTCAATACTTTTCAAAGATTGACCTTCGATCTGGATACCATCAGTTGTGTGTGAATAAGGAAGACATTCCGAAGACAATATTTTGAACCAAGTACAAGCATTATGAGTTTACTGTAATGCCTTTTGGATTGACTAATGCACCCTCTGTATTCATGGATCTGAGGAATAGAGTTTTCAAGGAGTATCTCGATGAATTTGTGGTTGTATTTATTGATGATATCATGGAATACTCCAAAATCTAAGAAGATCATGAAAATCACTTGAGAATTATCTTGAAGACTCTGAGAAGGCATGAATTATTTGGGAAGTTTAACAAGTGTGAATTCTGGATTTAGGAGATTTCTTTTCTTGGACATATTGTCTCTAAAGATGGAATCTCTGTTGATCCTTCTATGACCAAGGCATTCCAAGAATGGCCAGCACCTATGAGTATAACTGAGGTACGTAGTTTTATTGGTTTGGCAGGTTATTATCGACGTTTCGTCCAGAATTTTTCCCGATTGGCTAACCCATTAACGAAGCTCACACGTAAAGGGGTTAAATTTGTTTGGAAAAAAGAGTGTGAAGAATGTTTCGAAGAACTGAAGAGAAGATTAGTCAATGCTCCTATATTGACTATAACATTGGGGAATGATGGGTTCATTATTTATAGTGATGCATCGAAGAAAGGACTTGGTTGTGTCCTTATGCAGAATGATAGAGTTATTGCCTATGCATCACGACAGTTGAAAATTCATGAAAAAAACTATCATACTCATGATCTCGAGTTAGCAGCTGTGATCTTTGCTGTGAAGATATGGAGACACTACCTCTATGGTGAAAAATGTGAGATTTATACTGATCACAAGAGTTTGAAGTATATTTTCTCACAAAAAGAACTCAACATGAGGAAAATGATATGGATTGAATTACTCAAGGATTATGATTACACGATACACTACCACCCGGGGAAGGCAAACAGGGTGGAAGATGCTTTGAGAAGAAAAGATCATGGAGTTTTGAACAATATGAGAATTGAAAGGGATCCAATTTTCATAGATCTAGTGAAGATGGACATGGGAATAACCAGGGAAGGAGAAACATCAATGCTATTTCAAATGGTTTCCAAACCATCTTTACTAGAAAGGATTAAGAGTTCTTAGACCAATGATGAAGAATTTCAAAAGAAGATTAAAGCTGTGAATGATGGGAGACTGAGAGACTTTGTGTATGAAGATGGAATTTTGAAATTCGGGAAGAGACTTTGTGTTCCCGATATACCTGATCTAAAAAGGGAATTGCTGGATGATGCTCATAGTTCCAATTTCTCTATACACCCTGGGAGCACCAAAATGTATAGAGATTTGAAGGAACATTTTTGGTGGGACAATATGAAGAGGGAGATTGCTGATTTTGTGTCAAGATGTATGGTTTGTCAACAAGTGAAAGCTGGAAGGCAACACCCTGGAGGAGTCATGCAACCTCTTCCCATACCGGAGTGGAAATGAGACAATATTACGATGGAATTTATCATGGGGCTACCAAAGACTCCTAGATAGAATGATGCGATATGGGTTATTGTTGATCGTCTTACCAAGTCAGCACATTTTCTTGCTATAAGAGAAGATCTACCACTGGAACGTCTAGAAAGACTATATATTAATGAAGTTGTGAGACTTCATGGAGTACCCCTATCGATTGTTTCTGATCGTGATCCCCGTTTTACTTCAAGATTCTGGAAGAGTCTTCATAAATCCCTAGATAATGAAATTCATTTGAGCACTGCCTACCACCCTCAGACAGACGAACAATCAGAACGGACTATTAAAACCTTAGAATACATGTTGAGATCCTTCTCACTTGACTTTCAGGGTATGTGGGATTAGTATTTACCTCTGGTAAAATTTTCCTACAACAATAGCTTCCATTCGAGTATTCAGATGGCACCATATGAAGCATTATACAAAAAGAGATGTCGCACACCAACCTGTTGGGATGACGTTGGTGAAAGAAAACATGTAGGTCTAGAACTGGTGGAGGAAACGATGGAAAAGGTAAAGGTAATCCAAAATCACATCAAATCAGCTCAAAGTAGGTAGAAGAGCTATACCGATAATCGAAGGAAGGATTTGGAATTTCAAGTCAGTGATCATGTTTTTCGGAAGGTATCTCCATGGAAGGGAGTCATACGTTTTGGTAAGAAAGGTAAATTGAGTCCCAAGTACATCAGACCTTTCGAAATTCTAGAACGAATTGGGGCTGTAGCTTACCGATTGGCAATGCCGCCAAGTCTCTCCAAAGTTCACGATGTGTTCCACGTATCTCTGTTGAGGAAATACATGCCTGACCCAATGCATGTACTCACCTATGAAGAATTAGAACTAGAACCCGATATGTCTTATTGTGAAGAGCCCATCAGGATTCTTGATACGAGAGAACAATTACTGAGAAACCGGATGACGCGTCTGGTAAAAGTTTTGTGGAGAAACCATAAGATGGAAGAGGCAACGTGGGAACCCGAGGAACTTATGATGAAGAACCAACCGAGTCTTTTCATGTGATAAGTATTCTAGAAATTTTGAGGACGAAATTATTTGAATGAGGGGAGAATGTAACACCCCAAGCTTCTACGGTACGCTTCTCTTTGAATAATGTGATAGCGTGTGTTGTACGCAACACCGAGTTCTAACACACCATAACCAATCAAACTAGCCATTATGAATAGTAATACCTAATTTTTGAAATTATATATATTTTATATTTTAAAATGGACTTCGTTTTTGGATTCGGAATATCGAATTTAGCCTAAGGTGAAATTTTGGTACTTTTCGGATAACTTTAATATTTTGATGAATAGTGAAAATTACTAAATTTTAATTAAAAACAATTTTTTTAATCAAAATAATTAATAGTGATAAATTATGAATTTTAGTGGTTTTAAAGTATATTTAGAATATATTTTTACCATTAAATACAATTTTGGTCATTGGACATAATTTTACAATTAAACCGGACATAAACAAGTGTCAATCTTTTGATAGTTATTATCTCTTAAAAACACGCTTTTTGTTTTAACAACGGGAATTAATTTTAAATTAATTTCTGCCACTTCTATGTTTTGAATTTGGAAAAATGGATTTCATATTTGGAATCAGGATGTTCAAATTTTTTAATTAGGTAACTTTTATTTTTAGACATTTTGAATAATTACTACTGTAAATATTTTATTTACCATGGTTAAGGGTAAATCCGGTAAATAAGGGTTAAAAAATAATATTATAGTAATACTAAATTACCCTAAAACATGTCCTAGACTTATTTGTGGATAAATTTTCGACCATAGTCATCTTTGGGTATATTTTGGGACCCCATGGAGCCACTTGTAGGTGATAGGGACACTTAATTTTAATTAAGTTAAAATAAGTACAAAAATGAAATAAGCATATATCTTTTAGAAAAACAATTTTTACATAGAGTTATATATGTTGTATTTTCGACTATAAATATTCATTAGAAAGATAAAACGATTTTCTACATTATTATATTTTATTTATAATTTTTAGACTTTAAATAATTTAATTTATTTATGACACAATTATGATGCAGTAATTACCATAATAGTGACAAATTAAAATAATTGATATTATAAATACCCAAATAAATATAATTTGAGACTTTTAATGAATTAAACTAATTTTATAGTATAATATGACATATTAGTATTGATTTAATTGACTTTTTTTGAAGTAATAATTCTGTTATGAGTTTCAAAAAAATCAACTATTGAAGAGTGTCAAAATTGACATAAAAGAGTTTTTTTAAAACAAATATTATATTATTAATTGATATTAAATTCCTAAAAATCTAAGGTTCGTCCAAGAGACTTATATCATGATATTTATATCATTAATGGACCACTTGTGGGTCTCTTGGATGTATATAGTAAGTTTATTAACCATATAATATAAAAATACAAAGAGACATTGTAAAAGTGAAACTAATTAACTTAGAGTTAATAATTAAAGATAAGGTTAATATAAGTACCCAAACCTGTCTAAATTCTATCGGTTGAGTGGTTTTAGACCCATACCCACCTTAACATTTAAATAATACACTTTGGAGCCATTAGAAACCGAATATGAATTTATTATAAATTAATATTTCTAGCTTTTCCAAAGGTGCCCCTCACCCCTCTTATAAAAGGTCACTCCTCCTTATCATTTCTTCACACCTTCAAAGCCTTTTGGTTCGGCCAAAATCTGCCCAAATACTCTCCCAACTTCCCTAAATACAACCTAGAGGACTTAGTTTGATCAGAAAGCCAACCTAAGATCCCTTTTGATCAAATCAAAAGGAAGAACCCGAAGAAGAGGTAATGTTTTCACCACCCCTTTTCAAGTTCCTTTCTTCTTCCACTTCTTAATTAATTGTTATTGCCATTATAAAATAATAACTCCAGTATCTTATATATACTGTGATGTTAGTATAAATATGGTACAACCATATTCAATATTCTATCCACCCTTTGAATAACATGTCACCATACGTGCGTACGTACGGCTTACCGTCTCCACGTCGTGGTGTAATTGTTATTCAATATATTATTATTTGTATGGGTATAATAATGATGTGTAACTCATGTAAATAATAAATATAACATTTTAATTATTCTCTATATATGATATAACATCCATTTATATATTATTTTAATACCAAAAGAATGATATTGTCGCTCGCGCGTACGTACGGACTACCGTATCCACGAACGCGATGAGATTCATTCTCCATCGTATCCATTCAATTATAATTATCATTTGATGATTTAAAAATGATGTTTAAGGACTTGATATAATTTTGGATATGAATAATATACAACCTATCCATTACAAACATGGCTTACGTAACAAAACATATAAAAGAAAACGAGTAAGTTAACACCTGAAACAACGATAATACTAAGATATTATGTTAAAAGATCATATATGATATCATATTAATGTATATGATTCTTGTATAATTTAATAACAATTATTTCACCATTATACTGGAGGTTAACCTACCCCAACCAAGGAAAAGTACAAGGTAAGGGTTATTTCACAATCTCTTCATTATCCGAGGTTGTTTATACGTAATTATCTACTCGGATTTCTTTATCATCCACATCCATGTTTCTTCGAAATGTATTTCAAAAAGATTTTACTATTTAAAATAATATGGGTTAAATTCATTTATACCATTGTTTTACTTTTTATAAGAGGTTTATAAAGGAATCTTTCCGTCGTTTTCCAAACAAGGTGCTTTTAACCTTTTCGATAGAATTAAGATAAGAATGTTTTTTTAACTTATACGGCGGGTGCCGTTATTTTCCACCGTTATAAAATCGTCGAAGCTTCCCTTACAAGCTTATAAGAATATTTTCAAATAAAATGTTTTATTTTATAAATATACGACCCTTAAATGATTTCAAAAATAGAAAGAGATATTTCTCTAAAAAGAGTTTTGATTTCATCTATGTCAACATCCTTTGATGGATTTTATGCTTATTTGAAGTTGATTTATTATGATACAAAACTTCTATATTGTATTGAAGGTTTTGTGATATGTTTGACTATGGATGTGCTATTTTTATACCATTCATAGTTTATGGTGAAAGTATTGACATTTCATATGCTAGTTTTAATACGAATGTTTATGTTATATTTAAAACTTTTCATATGGGAATGCATTGGACTTAATATGTGACGGGTGGAGCCCGTTATAGCTCCTCGATGCATCGGTAGGTCTCATGAGACAAACTAGTGTCTTGGAACAAGGCCTTGACAAAATCTTATTTGTAGTCTTGGCAGGAAGCATTGGCTATGTGGTTATGGTAGTCTGGCATTATGCATTCCATCATTATGAAAGTGGTTATTGATATTGCATGTGATTATTCGATTAGTAGAATTTCCATGTGAATAAGTAAATGGAATTATTTCATTTTATTTTTTCAATACTATGTTTAAGTTCAAGTTTAAAAGGATTTTTTTAGTTATACATTGCCTTAAATGTTTATTCTTATTTATGAATGTTTCTTCTATATTGTTATCCTTACTGGGCATTTGAGCTCACCCCTTTTCTATGTTTTATTTTTCCCAAGGTATGAAGAAGTAAATTTTGAATGACCTGCAGGGATAGTATGTGGGGATATGAGTGTGGAATATGAAGAAAAGATATTGTTGTAGTTTTCATTTTTATGATGTAATGTAAGACTTATGAATATATCTAGTATTTCCAAGGCTACTAAACCAATCGGTCTTTCGATATTTTATCCTTCTTATGATCATGCCAATGTTATGTAATAATGAACCGACTCTAGGTAACTAGGGTCGGGACGTTACAGTTGGTATCAGAGGAAGTTTAGTACAAACCTTGGAAGCTATATTTAGATAAACTCTGATTAGAGCACATAGATTTAAGATGGACTTTGAGGATTAGTATAGAAGAACTTCCTAGAATTTTGGTATTGTAGAGATTTTGTGAGTTTTCCGAGCAATACATCCTTGTCTGGATACGAGCAGGTAGAGGCGGCTCTAGCACAGATATACCTAGGGGTAAAACCCGAAAACACTGAGTTAGAACTATTGAGGGTTGTACCATGGCAATAAAGGTGAGTTAGAACTTCACCATTATGGCATATGAACATGCATTATCTTTCAATTTTATCATCATACTCATGATTGAATTTTATATAATCCTCACTATGGATTGGATTTATAATAATGCTGATAAAATGTATTGAAATAAGATGAAAGTTACAATTTTTGAGAATGATATAGAATCTCTTATCTTTAGGGCCAAAACATCACCATCTGGTTCTCATCTAGATCCACCCTCAGAAGCTCTACTGAATTAAGTTCTTGGGTAGAAAGAGAAAAAACAATTATGGGATAGAAAAGAAATATTAAAATTTAGAATAAACTTATTATGTAATAAAACATTGATGTGTTTCCAGTGGATTTACATATACAACCTCCAGAGTGGGAAATTGAGTTTTCTATTAATTTAATTCCTATGGCAGGGCCTATATCAAATTCTCCATAAAGAATGGATCTAGGTGAATTAATGAAACTCAAGAAACAAACTGATGAATTTAATGATAAAGGATTTATCTACCCTAGTGTTTTTCCATGGGGTGCCCGAGTTCTCTTTGTCAAGAAGAAATATGGATCCATTAGTCTGTGCACTGACTATAGAGAATTCAATGCTATTATAATAAAGAACAATCATCCACTACCTTATATTGATGATTTATATAATCAACATCATGGAGAAAAATATTTTTCTACAATTTACCTTCGATCTAGATATCATTAGTTGCATTAGAGGATGGAATAAATTTTACCGACAACATTTAGAACTAGGTATGGGCATTTCAAGTTTACATTAATGCCTTTTGGACTGACTAATTCACCCTTGATTTTCATGTATCTATCAAATATAGTTTTCAAAGAATATCATGATGATTTTTTTGTGGTATTTATTGATGATATCATACTATACTCCAAAATATTTGATGATCATGAGAATCACATGCAACCAAACTATCTCATGCAGATAAATACTACACAAATCATCAATGGGGAAGGTCTACCTGATAAGAAATAAGTGGGATACCTTTTTTAGTTGATCCACAATCACCCATACAATATCATTATTTTGATGTGTCCTGGGTAATCCTATCACAAATTCCATAGTGAAATCTTCACACTTCCACTTCAGAATGGGAAGTGGCTGTAATAACCTAGCAGGCCTTTGATGATCGAACTTCACCTGTTGATAGGTGAAACATCTCACCAAAAATCTCACAATATCATTATTCATCCCTTGTTTCCAATACTATATATGGATATCATTACACATTTTTTCAAACTAGGATGTTCCAACCATCTAGTAGTATGAAACTCTCTTATTATCTCCCCACACAATCCAGTAAGATCCCATACTCGACCATAAAAGATAAGTATGTCACCGATTCCTAGGGACCATCCTAATAGTATATCCCCACCATATATGATTTCTATGAGAGCTAATATCTCTGGACCAATTAATTGCTTCAACTTAATCCGGTCAAGAATCACTAGTATAAAAGATGTTAAAGTTGAAAAGGACCAACTAAGATCACTGTAATCTTGAGTAGGGGAGGGGTGAATCGGCGATATCTTTTTCTTTTATGTTATCATTCTTGTAAAACAACCTTCACCTCATGTTAATGATTTATCACTTTAATGAAAAAAACATTCACACATCCACATGAGTATAAGTATTTACAAGGTTCACTACTCAATTAGAGTAGCTATTCCTGGTCATGGTTTGGAAATAATCCAATACCACACAATCTAAAAAGGAAAAAAAATCCTTTAGTGTGGGTTAAACAAGTAGGAAATACCCTTACACTTATGTAGCACTATGATCAACATAATAGTGAATGTGATTATTCTAGCATGAATTATGTAAATAAGATTTTGTAACAAGTTTATAAACCTTCAATAGTTGGTTATAAACATGTTACTATGACACTTAAAAAACTTCTACTTATATAAAACTTCAAAAAACAATTATTCACTTTCTTACCCAATAGTATTTAGGAACAAATTTTCTGAAGTTCATATAAAAAATAATTCTAATTATTCAATCCAAAAATAATTCTAAATAGATAGTCTGAAAACAATTATAAATCACTTATTCCTATTCCTAAACATGTTAATCCAATTGTTCAGTCCAATCCAAAAAACCCTGGCCATAAATTATTCATCTTTGAAATGTTTTTCCTAAAAATTATGTCTAGAAAACTTCCCTAACTAACTCAAAAACTCCAGTTCTCTTGATCTCGCCTGCATATGAATAGTGTCAGAGTACATTATTCTTTGACCTCTATTTATAGGTGCTTTGGAAACAGAAAAGGTGGGAACCTAGAATGATTTTCCTTATTAAAAAAATTATATAATATTGAATTTCACTTTCATTTCCACTTAATCTTTCACCACTTCAGTGCTTCTCAATTTTTGGATTCTTCTCAAACCTTCTAAGAACCTCATCTTTATTTAAATAATTCTAAAATTCTGATACAATTTGTCAGTTCCAATACTATTTGTCACTTAGATTGAACATATGTATATATGAATACTTCCCATTTTGATTATCCAAACTCAAATTATTGTATAAATATTATTATTGCAACATTGTTAGACTTTAGTTTCTTTACTCTAACTTCCTCTCTCTAATAGATCTACTCAAACACTTGGGTAGTCTAACTGTATTTCTCAGGATGATAAATTTGTTCAGTTGTGTTTTCCAAAATCATCATTGAAAATTATAAAGACTCTATAACCCTTTAACGTCACTTCAATAGAAGATTCAAAATGTTTCACCTTTTTTTTATTTGTTCAAAAATTCCTCAGACCAATGAAAACTATCACCGATGTAGTCCAACAACCTATGAATTATTGGTGTCTGTATATATTTGATTAATCAGTCTCTATTCTATATATGATGGATCATTTCTAAGTCTTTTCCAATGACTCTTGACTCAATTTAAACAATTAATGATGTCCATTATTAACCAATAGAAAATAAAACAACTTTGATACCACAATTTGACGCTTAAATGAAAATGGATGACTAAATTTTTGAACATCATCTGATTGATCAGTCTCTGAAACCCTTCTGATTTATCGATACTGGAAACTTCTTTGCATTGTCTCACTCAACAACTCTTTTCTACCTCCTATGATATTCTTCATATGATGTATTATTAATTTCATCATTTGTATGATGAATTGGTGGCATGATGATTCCGATGGACCAATATCTATAATTAATTTTTTCTTAACCTCAATAACTGATGGTGCATTAGAAGAATAAATTGATCAACACTTCTGAAAAAACCTCTAACATCATCCAATTCAAGATCACAGTCACCAAAAAACTACTACATATGGTAATACTCACACCAATGACCTATTAACTAAAGGCTTTGACTTCACATTCTTTTTTCTTCTAAAAACTCTTTCTCATATCATAAATTCTTCATGATGTTTAAGAACATTCCATTTTTCATTACAATGTATAACATAAAAAACCTTTTCTCCTCATTTCTATCAAAAATCTTGGATCACAAGTTTTTTAGACAACTAATGATATTAAAATATTATTAAAATAGAAAGCATCATCATATTTGATATCAAATATCTCAAAATTCATTCTAAATCTGATAAAACTTCTCACTTTGATCGAATAAATTAATTAGGAACACAATGTGAGTCTAAAAAAAACTTCACCCATAAAAAATTTCCAAAATAGAAAACTGAAACTGATTGAATTTTTGAAGAACATCATGACTGATCATCTTAGTCCAGTACCCCTTACACTCAATCACTAACACTTACAAAGAAAAATGATTTATTGTAAAGATAAAAAAATATAAAACAAATAGAATCTACTTCTTCCAGCATCCAAAAACCAATTCCATCCAACATGGTCCAAAAAATCTCCCCGTTTGGTTTTTTTTTTATCTAAGGTTCATAAATCACTGAAACTTTGTAACTCAAACTATAAATAACTATTCAAAAATTATAATCCTACATGAGTGAACTCATTATATGAAACAATAATCATTAATATAAAAACCATGTTGTCTATAAGTAGTGACATATGAAACCTCTTATTGTGCTTCAAAATTTAAATCTTTCAACCTCTTCACACATTATTTCTTCATGTAAAAAAAATTTTCCTACAAAAAAATCAATAAATTGTTATAATAGTTCACACACTTATATGTTGAGGTAAAATTTTTCCCATAACTCACCTTAAATAAATGATTCCTTAAAAGGTTTGACACATATCAATGGATAAATTTATGAAACAACATTTTCTGCCCATTGAAAACACTACCCAAAGACTGGATGAGATAGGGGATAGAAACACATACCTCAAACTTGTAGATAAATAGGTTGTATTCCCATGTTCAACCTTAGTTTAAAAAATTCTTCCTTTAGTAATGTTTTTGTGAAAATATTAGTAACTTGTTCCATTATGGGAACATATTCCAACTTGAGTTCCTTTATCTTCACATGCACATTGATGAAGTGATATTTGATATCAATGTATTTTGAATTAGAGTTTTGAAATAGATTTATTATAAGATTTATAACATTATGATTATCACCACCCAAGATAAGGGGTAACTTCACTTCAACTAGAAAATCTTACAAATGAGTCTTTATCTATATAAGTTGTGTTGCATCTTGAGTGGTGACAACATATTCATCTTCAGCTGTGATAATAGTTACATAATTTTCATTTTTTTATTCCAACTCACACAAATTTTCCATAGAAAAAAACTCCACCAGATCCAAATCTTCTACCATCTACACTTCCTTTCAATATCTATACACCCAAAAAAATCAATGCTTCATGATATTTAATATTTGATTCTAAAATCTACTATGCCTTTGATATATCTGAAAATTTATTTTCCATCCAAGATATGTGATTCCTTTGGAACACTTTGGAAAATTTTACATAAGGTGAAAACATATATAATATCTGTTCTTGTAGTAGTAATATATAAAAAACTTCTAACAATCTTCTAAAACTCTTTAGAATCAACTTCCTTTTCTTCTCTATATTTAGATAACTTGGTTCCCACTAAAGTTGGTATGGAAATAAGTTTTCAATCCTCCATTCCAAACCGCTTAATAAGTTCCTTAACACACTTCTCTAGAGAAATAAAAATGTATTTCTTATTTTGTGAGATTTTTAAACCAATAATGTATTTTATTTCACCTATCATGGACATTTCAAACAATTTATCCATCTCTTTAGAAACATTTTCACAAGTCCTTTCATCATTCCTAACAAAGACAATATCATCAATATTAACAATAATAATGAGATAAATCTCCTTATTTTATTTGATATAGATATTACTATCAAATATTTCCTTGTTAAAATTCAACTTCTTTAAGTAGGTTTCTAATTTGGAATACTAATCCCTCAGAGCTTTCCTTAGACCATACAAGTTTTTCTTCAACTTTCACAAATAACTTAAATATTTTACAATAAAAAAGACCCACATTTTTTCAATATAAACTTATTTATCAGGTTATACATTAATAAATAATGACTTAACATCCATCCAATTTTTTTAACTTCATTATGCAAAAATTTTAAGAAATATTCTAATTATTTCTAATCTTGATACTAGATAAAAAGTATCATCAAAATCAATGCCTTCAATTTGCGAGTAACCTTTATAAACAAATATTTCTTTGTTTCTTATTACTTCACCATATTCATTCAACTTGTTTTGGAACACCCACTTTTTACCAATAACATTTTTATCATTTGATTTAGGTATAAGTTCCCAAGTGTAACATCTAGAAACTTTTAAAATATCAAATAAGTGTTAAATAAATTAATTTTAATGAAAGATATTTTATAAAATAAGTGTTTTTAATCAAAATAAAATTTTATTAATTGTAATATTTAAAATTATATAATAAAACTTTGAAATAATATTACTCAATATAAATTATGTTTTTAGGAAAAAATGTATTATTTTCAAATCTTATAGTATTTTATTATTTCAAGAAGTAAGATTTGATTTTAAATTAAGATTTTCAATTATAAAAAAAATTTCTTTATTTTAAAAGAATATTTTAATTGATATTTTTTTTAATATTTATAACTATCAATTTGAATTATAAAAACATACTATTTATTTTAAATATATATATGTATATATGAATAAATTATTTTTTGTAAAAAAAAATTTGGATAACAAAATCTATGGTAATTTGAAAATATTTTAAATGAATAAAATTCTGAAATTCATATATTTTATAGGAAATATATTTTATAAGGAGTAATGACTATTATAATTGAATATGAAAATATAAAAATATGAGTATTATTATAAAAACTGGATTTTAATTTTTTTTAATAAAATTTTGAAATTATAAATATATTATAAAAATTATGAGAATATTTTTAATTTTTTTTTCGAATTTGGAATATAATTAAAGTTATAATATTTTTTTTTAAAATAAAATAAAATGAAAAATGGATAAAAAGAAGAAGAAGAAACCATGAATTTGGGGTTTTCTTCTTCTGGAGGAGGAGAGGTATCGAGCCACCAAGGGGGAGTTGAGTCGAGCTCGATGGAGGTCGAGCACTAGGGGGTTCCAACTAAGGGATATTGGCTTATAGAGAGGATTCTGAGTGAGGCTTGACTGTTGGAGAGGGATTCCAAAGGTTGAAGTGATGTTGAAGGGGGTTTTTTTTGTATTTAGGGGTTTCAAAGAAAGCATAAAAATCCAGATATGAGGGTTTCAATCTTGGATCTAATTCAATCTATGAATGTTAGGTGTTTATTTTATTTATAGGTGTCTGAATCTACTTCAAGAACCAATTTCTAGAATCTTTTTATGGTTAATAAATCCGTATGTCATCAGCAGCACCCTGTTGTTATGTTTTTGTATTTTTTTCTCCCTCAATCATTATCTGCTATCCCTATTTTACATAATGGTTATGCTTGCTTTAAATATAAATTATTTTAATCAATGATTTTGATAGGTTTTGGATCATTTTTATGCTTTTTCAATAATTTATGTGGGTTAAAAGAGGCTTCTCTAGAAATATTTGAATAAACAGAAACCCGTGATTTTTAAAACTAAAAATCACTTTTGGTGTCTTGTTTTTATAGATTCATCAATGTTTTCAGATAACCAACAGCGATGAATAATTATAAAATAGATATATATTTCCCATCATTTTGAAAAAAAAACCGCATCCTATCTTCTTAGATTTAAATTGAAAAATAGCCTTTTTTCATTCTGGTTTTGTAAAGGCCTGTATGGATTTTCTAGCCATGAATTTTTAAACCAAATATAGACTAATGAATATCAATAATGTCGAATTTGATTTTATCTTTTGATATTTTTTAGCTATATAAAAGCCTTATATCTACATGAATTTGTAAAAAATGCAATACTAATTGTCAGTCCAGAGTGAGAGTGAGAGTGAGTATGAAGGAACAGAAGAAGATCTTCATCATTTTTATAAAAATTAATTTAGGGTTTATGTTTTTTAATTTGTTTATGATTTTATATAAGAATTTTAATTTAAATAATTTAAGATTTTATTCTGAATTATAAGGTTATTATATATATATATATTCTTCCTATAGAAAATCCTTATTAAGGGATTTTTTTCATTTTTATTTTTATAAAATTATGATTTTATGTTAATTATTTTGTAAGGGATATGTTTTTATTCTATTTTAAATATATCTAATTATATTTTAACATGAATTTATGTTAATTTTTATATAAGGGAATTTTTATTTTTTAAATCTTGATATCAATGTTTGAAATAATCTATTTTCAGATTCAAATAGTTTTATGAAAATATTTTTAATATGTTAGGGTATTCTTCTACACCACCTCAATTTTTAAAATAGATTATATGTTTAAAATTTTGTTTATTGTAATCGATCAACATATTTTTTATTGTTTAAATATGTTTTAATTATTTCTTTAATAAGGTAGGGATGTTTTTATTTTTAATGTTTAAATATTTCAATATTATTTTTTAATTTTTAAAGTATATGAATACTTCTATAAGGTATTATGTTTCTCAAAATCAATTATGATTTTATGTAAGAATTTTAATCTCAAAATTTTATGATTATATTTATAATTATAATTGAAACTTTCAAATTTACTGTTTTAATAAATATGCAGCATTTACAAATATATGTACATATATATGAATCATTTTATGCTAAACACTATTTCTTCTTATGGATTTGTTTTTATAAAATTATTTTGAGTGTTTGAAGAATCTTAATTAGGCTTCTATAAATTCAAGGGAAGTTTAAAAATTAATGTTTAAGTTTAATTGTTTTATTTTCAAACAAGTATATTTATATATACATAAATATATCATTTCATATGAAACACTTTTACTCAAACTCATATATATATATATATATGTACATATCTATGTATCATTTTAGGAAAAACTATTTTTTAAATATGATATCAATAGATGCATGTATATAAATGTTTGTGTATATGTATCCATTTATGTACAACTATTTTATTTATGATATGTGTATATATATATATATGTAAATAAATTTATATATACATATACATGTCATTTTACATAAAATTATTTTTTATTTTTTATATTCAGTCATATGTGTATGAATATGTAATTATATTTTCACTCTATCATCGGTATGTATATAAATAAATGTTTATGTAAACATAGATGTATCTTTTTGTGTAAAATTTTTATATATGAATATATGTATATAGATGTAAGTATAAATATATAATTTCTTAGAAAACTACTTTTATTGTGACATGTACACATCTAAGTAATTATTTTTTTATGATATGGATATCAAAGCTCATGGTTTTAAAGAATCTTCATGGTTTTTATAATATGAAATAAAATTTACTATGTTTTTAAATCCAAATAAGTGAACTTATATGGAATAGGGAGTAAACCCAAACCCTTATGGGACTTTTTCCCACTATGTAATGGGTGCGCCCAAATAGCATCAGGTGATCTCATTATATCTTACACGATGGGTAAACCCATATAACACTCCAGTACATTGGGCAATGTTATAAGTCTCATGAGATGTCATATATATGGTGCGTGAGAGATTATCCAAATCACACTATGTGATTATGGAGTAAACCTAATCTATCTAGGGACCATTTCCACCATGTTATGTTGTCTCGGGAGTAAACCATGACATTATGTTTTGATCCAAGGTGCCTTTGGTAATTATTTATGGATGTATATAAGTTTTCAAAAAAAATATTTATTATTTTATGAATAAATGAAATGAATTTTCCAAAGGTTCTATCTGTTTAAATCCATTTAGAAAATTTAATTATTTTCAAATGTACACATGATATCTATGGTCTGTATTTTTTATATTTGTAACAAATTTTAATTTTATGTTAAATTGAAAACCCTTTTTGGTTTTCACATGTTTTAGAACTCCTTATTAGAAAAAATTAATTCTCTCCTTATGTTTTAAAATATTTTTTACAGGTTTAGTAGAAATTTAGTTGATGTTTGTTTCATATTAGGAGGTAGTTCATGTGAAAGAAATTGTATTATTTTTTGTACAACTTTGATAAATTATAATGTATTTTCTAATTCTGAAAAACCTAGACCGGAAAATCTCTTGGAATATAAAATGTTCTATGTATATTTCAGTTGTCTTTTATAAAAAAATGAAAATGATTTTTATGTAACGAATCCAGAAGAGTCGGTTCGGGGGCTTTACATCATGTATCATTGTTTACAGTTTTATCCAACTATTAATTCATGGAATAAAACCATTCCTGTTGATCAAAAGCTTCATTAAAATCTTTGTTCTCAACTTATGAATACAAAGAATCATGTTCAACAACCATTGATGTTATTATTATTTGAACCTTTTGTTTCTAATCACCAGTGATGTTTTGATCTTGAACCTGTTTCCTCATCCTAGGATGATATATACGAAGTTATTCCTCATCAATAGAAATAGTTGAGTCTTATTCTTCCACCTCCATGACATTACCACTGTTGGAATTCTTTTCATGTTTCTCAATAACAACTCTTTAATCTTCTTTATTTTCCTTATTTTCAAGTGTTTTTGAAACTTATTCTTTATCCCTTTTAAAAAATTTACATCAATGGAATCAACTATTCTTCCTGTTTCTTTATTGAAACATCTATATCCTATAACATCTAGAGTATATCCCATAAAGATTCCATATTCACCTCTTTGATCAAAATTTCTAAGATTTACACATTTTTTATTTATGATTTAGGGACTCCCAAAAACTATTAAGTGTTTCAAACTTGGAGTTTTATTATATAAAATTTCATAATGAGTCATAAAAAATTTTTAAGTAAAAAAATATATTATTAATATAAATTGATGTACTTATTGGTTTCTTCCATAAATAACATGGAATTATATGTTCAATCAATATTTTATGTCCCATATCAACTAAACTTCTATTATTTCTTTCAGCAACACTGTTTTTATGTGGTGTGAATAGTGCACTGAACTCATGACTAATTCCATGTTTTTCAAGATAAATTATGAACTCTTCATTATTTTATTCACTACCATTATTAGTTAGAAACTTCTTTACAGAATACCCACTTTCCTTTTCATATCTTATCCTTAAAATATTAACATTTTAGAACTTATGATTTATGATTAAAATACACATTACAAGTAATGTGAGTAAAATCATCAATGAAATAAATGAATTACTTATCTCCAAAAGTTGATTGTTTTCTTATTAGACCATAAATATCAGAATGAATTAGTTCCAATGGACTAGTTGAACAAATATCAAATATATTATGCTCAAATTTTGTAATATTTCCTTTTTTAAAAATTGAACAACACCAATATATTATTCTTATGATATTATAAATGCCACAAACACTATTTTTATTTCTTAACTTTCCCATATTCCTATGATAAATATTCCCCAAAATTTTATTCCCCAACTGATTTTCTTCCATCATACTTAAATAACATGAATTCTATATATCACCAACTTGTAACAAGTTCCCCTTTGTATGTTGGCCTTTTGTAACAACTTTTACATATTCAAATATTTTTATAAAAAACCATATTTTTCAAAAACAACTTTATCACCTTCATCAAATTTTTTTGAAACAGTCAATAAGTTATATTTCATCCCATCAATAAAAAAATCCTTTCTGAATTTTGTCACGACCCGACCCTACCCGGGATCGAGCCGCAACTACCCCAACCCGCCTCCATAGGCCAGGGGCTGGCGACCAGCGCCGAAGGCACATCAACTCGGGGAGGCCTTTTCCTAAGCACCTGTACACACACACACAACACACTCAATGAAAAAGTGCAGAGTTAAAGAAAGAACTAGCAGAGTAAAAAGAGCAGCTTCTATATGTATAAACCACAGATGTGCATCGACCTCTAAACACTATAAAGTACAAGATGAAAAGAAAAGGAAAAAAAACACGCCCAACCAAAAAGTGCCACAACCTGGAAACAGGTTAACAAAAAGAAACAGCTGATGGGTCCCCCACTTAGAACCCGGCCACGACCACCGCATGCGGTCCAAGCTCCCAAGCTCCTGCGCTCCACTGAAGTCACGCTCCACCAATCCGTCGTCTGCAAGGGAAAACCAAGTGCGGGAAAAGCCCAAGTAGGGGTGAGTATAAAAATACTCAGTAAGATACCCCGAAGGCTCGAGGGAGTAACAAAGAAGGTACCGAAGGGTGAGCAGTAGAGTGAACAGGGAAAAAGTAAGGGAGTACAATCGAAAGTGCACAAGAATACTAGTAGAGAGTCCAACTCAACCCAATAAAATAAAGAAGGTAGACTCGTCTAGACACAAGGATATGGAAACGGTGAGAAGATGAACTTATCGTCGAGTCTTCGCTACCTATAACAAAAGAGTAGACTCGTCCCACCACGAGAAGCTAGACACAGAAAGCACGTGACATACCCCGCGCGTCTTTGCCTCTCCTAGAGGGAAAGTAACCAAAACCAAGAAGTGGGTACTATAAAAATGTATATACATATACATATTCTTTGTCAAGAAGCCCGAACAAGACCGTAAGGGGATTTCCATCCCGTATCTCAGCCCAAGAAAACAAGTATCCCACAATCCCAGAAGAAAACACCATCGATTTCCAACATCCCACACGTCTGCCCCGAACCACAAGCCAAGGGCTCAATCACTGCACCTCGACACTGTTCGCATAGGGCGGCACTGACTCGCCCACACGATTTTAAGTCGCATCACAAGAACGTGTCTCGGTGGGGAAAGCGCCCCTCGTACTTGAGAGTTCTAGGGAAATTCAAACCTCACCTCGTCACTGCCCTGCAGTTGAGAGGTCTCCTCAAAGTCAAACCGTCACAACTCTGACCCGTATACCCAAGGGTCCCGCTCCGGTAATCACGAAGGAAAGACACATTCTATCCTAGTAGAAAGGACTGATCCTGGAATGCCAACAGGTGTCCCACTGCCCAGCCCCGCTGGAGGGTAGACCTTAATACATCATCAGGCGACCCACTGCCTAGCCCTGCTGGAGGGTAGACCTTAATACATCATCAGGCGACCCACTGCCCAGCCTCGCTGGAGGGTAGACCTTAATACATCATGAGGCGACCCACTGCCTAGCCCCGTTGGAGGGTAGACCTTAATACATCATCAGGAGACCCACTGCCCAACCCCGCTGGAGGGTAGACCTTAATACATCAACAGGCGACCCACTACCCAGCCCCACTGGAGGGTAGACCTGGATTAAGTCAACATGCAACCCACTGCCCAGCCTTGCTGGAGGGTAGAACTGGATCTAGACGACCGCGACCCACTGCCCATCCCTTCTGGAGGGTAGACCCTAAGAGGTCATCGGGTGACCCACTGCCCAGTCTCTACTAGAGGGTAGACCCTAATAGCATCGGGTGACCCACTACCTAGTCTCTGATGGAGGGTAAACCCTAATATCATCAGGTGAACCACTGCCCAGTCTCTACTGGAGGGTACAACACTGGCCAACCGAACATGGAGTGGGTATTGCGCAACTACCAAACTCCAGAACAACTCACCCAAAAGAGGCTCAACGCCTGGTCCATCACTGGGTGTGACTAGCGCCGCTACCGTCCAATCCATTGAGAACAAAACCAGGGGGAGACCACTCAATCCTGCTGGTCAAACAAATGAGCACAGAGGGACCCTCTACATCGCGAGAGTTCAATGTACGTAAAGCATAACACGACATGCACATGGGGCCCACACGGCGTGTGGATCCAAGTCAACCCCAACCAAGCGCACGAACGTCTCAGGTACAAACCACACATACCTCCTTGCGCTCTCGTATACTCCTAGAGTATACCACGTCTCCAGCCCAAGGGCTATCATGCACATGTCACCCAATGTCAACGCGAAGGCGTGACATAACACTTCCAACTTGCCGCCTTAGTGACTGGGGCATGGACAACCACATCTATTCAAGCATTACTTCACTCACACGGGAGTTCACGCGATCACATGCCAAGGGTCCGCTACAACCACAGTAGAAGAACCCCCTCCCCTCGGGGAACCTTCACATTTCCACATTTCACAAGATCGCGCAAGAAGCTCCGCACAATCAAACAGACCTCACCATTGTAATCCTTGTGAAAAAAATGCGAGATCGACTACTTACTTGCCTCCAACGGATATCTGACGGAAAAGTTTCCAACACCGCCTCACGCCCGAACGGCATCCCGTGATCCCGAGCCCCGACCCCGAAAACAGTCGGGCGCATCACACCCATGCGATCCCCTCGAGAAAACATGTCAAAAGCACTACTCACATGAGCGCAACGGATATCCGGAGAAAAAGGTGCATTCCAGCGCACCGCACACGAGCGGTGCTTCATGGGACCTGCAACCCAGTCCCAAAACACAACAAACGGATTGTACCACTGCGATCCTCTCGAAAAAGCACACAAGATGGACTATTCACTGGTCCAAAACGATCGCCCGGTGATAAAGATGGGAAATCACTGTCAACGCCCAAACGGCCCTTGTGGGGCCCGCACCATCGTGCGGAATTACAGCGGGCAGACTGCGCCAACGCGATGCCCTCGGAAAAACACCCAACATCGATTGCTCGCATGCCCCGAACGAAAGTCCAATGAAAAAGTCCCTAAAAGATGCACGCAGTTCAAAAGACGGTCCGTGGGGCCCGCACCTCAACTTCGGTTTTGTCACCCGAAAACTCCCTGTAAACCTCCGCCTCGACGTCAAGGTCGCAACCCCACTGACGGCGCCCAATTTGGACATTGGAT
This sequence comes from Viscum album, assembly GCA_963277665.1. Taxonomy (NCBI): domain Eukaryota; kingdom Viridiplantae; phylum Streptophyta; class Magnoliopsida; order Santalales; family Viscaceae; genus Viscum; species Viscum album. The sequence goes on along the minus strand of OY728157.1, from coordinate 1,400,278,005 downwards.
GTGTCCGCGCCGTCCAAAACAAGAATCTCAGAAAAACACTCGTCCACTTAAAGACAAGTCGCACCTCCGAGGCCCCTCGTTTTGAGAATTAAAAAATTCTTGAAACCATATCAAAAGGTCCGCCTCATCGATACGGTTCCACCGCCGTAGACAGAACTCAAAACGGACACCCGTAGCGGAAAATACGGGTGTCCGAAGTCCGAGGGGGCAAGGCATCTGGGGCTGAACCGGCCTGGACCGGCCGGTCCGCCCGGCCTGGGCCGGCCCGCGGCTTTGCCACGCGGGCTGGCTGCGGTCTCGCGGTCCGCACAGAGACCGAACATGAGGTCCGGTCGTGGAAGCCACGTGAAGACCTGTGCGGCGCGGGTCTTTGTCGCCGCACGGGGGTCGCGCGCCGCGACCCTGCGGTCGCCGCTCCCTGGCGACCCGCCGCACCCTGGCGACCCGCCGCCACGCCGGGCGCTCCGCCTGAGCCCCGCCATCCTCCGGACATCGCCCCCCCTCACCCTCAGCTGAAGGCACGCCGCACCCTGGCCTCGCCTGGCCGCTCCACCAGACACCCGCGACGCCGACCGAGCGCCCCGCTGCCCCGCCAAGGCTTGCCGGACCGCCGGAAAAACCCGCAACCTTCGACGATCAACCACAACCTCCTCCGAGCTCGGATTTTGATTCCGAAATATGAGTTGGAAATATAAAAATGTATACTACGCATCTATTGGATTTTTATGAAGGTTTAACATCAAATAAACACATAAAATTTGACTCAAAGGTATGCTCGGGAATGAAAACGCTACGGAAACCTCCTACCTCTTGGGTGATGCCCGAAGCTTCATGGGGAGTCCGTCGCCGTGCCACGCCTTGCCGAAGCTGCTTCGCCGGAGTTGGAGGAGGAGAGGGAGGAGTTCCTCCTTGATGCTGTCCAGGTGAGGGAGAGGAAGAGGGAGGGGTGAGTTAAGCGTTTAAATAGAAAACGCTTAACCACCTGCCCGTCGGTCCGAACCCGAACCCTCAGCAGGGTTGAGGTTAAGCCTCCCCTAGGGTAAACACCACCTCAAGAGCACAAAGGTGGTCTCAGAATTTTAATCCAATACCCCATTCAAAAGTTATAAAATTTAATGTCTGAAACTGCTAAATTATGAAAATGCCCCTGGGGCCATTTTTCACAGGCGGGCCGCGCCCGCAAAACTTATACCCCTTTTATGGTAAACGGCACGCTCCGAACTCAATGGTGCCCTCGGTTTTCCAATACGATCCACCATTTAAGAGATACTCGAGTTTCACCATTAAACGAATAAATTAATTATTTAATTTATCCGTTCCACGTTTTGAAACCGAGCGAGGGGTCCAAACGTTCCGCGCCGACATACTTTATGTCATTCCTAGGGTAAAAACCCCATTATGTTCCCATACGTACACTCGGACCTCTGATTCAGGTCACCATTTAAGAGTTATGCCATTTATTTGGCGTTTCTATTGTGAACGCACTGAAAATTTAATTCCGGCCACTCTGGGGCTCGGAATCACACTCCATCTGAAGGCGCTGCTCTGGAATATCATCAAGAATATTACAGAGTCTTTCACAGCAAAAACCGAGTTCTTAAATAATTCCATCCTTCAAGCTTTTCATCCCTGAAAAGAAAAAATAGGGAGCAACACAGGGTTCTAAGCCCACACCTGGCTTTCCCATACCCAGAAGAACCCACGCACAGCTCTGCATCACCGCACACAGACCAAAGGATTGATCCATTCACATGAGGTCGGCCCTTGACGATGTCATGCACCCACTCTAGACTTTGGGGTTAGGGAAAGGAGGTAGGGTACCTCTCCATCCCTTTGCACGGTCTCAAACAGCCCGAAGGCCCTCGGGGGTAGCTCACCTCCCCGGCCGAACCCTTACGTCGCACGCCGCGACTGGAATCACCTCCCGCACCTAGAACAAGGCCCAGTGATTCACTCATTCAGAATATCCATATGGTGAAACACCCAAGGATATCTGGTCATGCAAGGTTCCACAGTCGATGTCTATCAAACAAGACTCTCTTACACGCTTGAAAAGGCGAAAGAGTCCACACCATCGAGCATAGAAAAAGGTCCCATGATTTTTATCATACCAACACATGGTTACACCCGACGCCCCGCGTCACCCTGGTAACACATCAAACAAGGAGCAGGGAGGAAAGCAGTTCACACACATAGTCTAAAAATTCTAATGCAAAAGGTAGAGGAGCTGTAGAGCGTACCTCTTATCACCTCATGCTCTGCAGGATAGTAGACATCCAAAGCTCGCGGCTATCTGTGGTTCCAACTGTCAGCTCCCAGAGCCTGATGTGGACCACCTAGTGGTGATGGGAAGACCTCGTAACATCATCTCCCACCTCCATCTCCTACCGCCCCTCTGCTAGCACCAACTCTCTAGGCACTACTCCGATCACGGCGCTGCCTCTTCCGTGGTGGTGCGCCTGCTGCCTGCCCGAAGCTCTCAGCAACTCCGGTTGGGCAGTCTCGTGCCAAGTGACCTCGACCGTCACCAGCATAGCACCGAATCTCTCTGGGCTGAACTAGGGCCCTCCGGCGCCACTGTGGTGTACAACCACGCCCCTGAGTCCGATTGTCAGGAAGCCACCTGCATCGAGGTACTGCTTGCCGATGCCCACTAGCTGCGACAGACGTCTTAGCTCCAACGTGCCTGCTGCCACCACCAACACTAGAACGTGATAGAAAAACCTATGTTACCAGCTCCTGCTCTAGCACCCCGGCATATGTGGAAATTCCCAAGGGTACTATGACATCATGAATCTCTCAGCAGAGACCCTGCTCAAACTTCCGCACTCAGAAGTTGCCGTCGTGGACCAAGTCAGGGTAAAAGCGTGCACGGTCTGTGAAACTAGCTGCGTACTCGGCCACCGTCATCCCTCCATACTGAAACTGAAGGAGCTCCGGAATCCTAATGGAGTGTAAGAAGGAGGGGAAAAACTCCTCACGGAACAACAACTGAAAGTCGCCCCATGAATGCGACGACTCGTCAAGAAACTGAGTCACCAGATTCCACCAATGCCAAGCTAATCTACAGAAAAGGCTAGCTGTCAAATCCACTCTCTGATCTGTCGGCGTCTTCTCAAGACTGAAGAGGCTAAACACTATCTCTAGACAACCCTCTACTGCCTGAGGGTCTGGCTCACCACTGAACCTCAGCGGACTCTACCGCTGGAACTCACAGAGCGCGCTCTACCTACGCTCAAGCTCAGCCAGCTCTACTGAAACTGCCTGCTGCTCAGCAGGTGGGGGTGCTGCTACCGGCCCACCTGGAGAAAAGGGGCTCGCATGATGGGTTCTGGACTGTGGCCTCGTAGCTCACAGGGTCGTCGTCATGAACCAAAGCTGGTATCCTGGCTCGCTGTCTTCACGGAGACATCCTGAATATTATCAAGGAGTGCCGCGGTCAAATGAGCATAATGTATATACCAGCAACAACGATGGGGGGATGACTCAAGAAGGACAGTCAAAGACTCAATCCTATGTGATGCACAAATTTTTTTTCCCTGCAACAAGTGTCTCAGCATTCCGAGTCAACAAGCGGGTTATCAAGGTCCTGATGAATGGATATGTCGGCCACCGTACCATCACTGGACTCCCTGGCCTGAGAGTCACTCTCGAGACACGTTAACACTGTTGCCCTAAATCCTAACCAATTCCTCTTTTAGGGACGTCCGTACAACGTCCCAAGGAACGAACCTGCTCTGATACCACTTTGTCATGACCCGACCCTACCCTGGCTCGAGCCGCAACTACCCCAAGCCCGCCTCCATAGGCCAAGGGCTGGCGACCAGCACCGAAGGCACAACAACTCAGGGAGGACTTTGCCTAAGCACCTGTACACACACACACAACACCCTCAATGCAAAAGTGCAGAGTAAAAGAAAGAACTATCATAGTAAAAAGTACAGCTACTATATGTATACACCACAGATGTGCATCGAACTCTAAACAGTACAAAGTACAAGCTGAAAAGAAAAGGGGAAAAACACACTCCCAACCAAAAGTGCCACAACCCGAAAACATGTAAACAAAAAGAAAAAGCTGACGAGTCCCCCACCTGGAACCCGACCACGACCACCGCACACGGTCCAAGCTTTCAAGCTCCTACGCTCCACTGAATTCACGCTCCACCTGTCCGTCATCTGCAAGGGCACACCAAGTGCAGGCAAAGCCCAAGCAGGGGTGAGTATAAAATTACTCAGTAGGATACCCCGAAGGCTCGAGGGAGCAACAAAGGAGGTACCGAAGGGTGAGCAGTAGAGAGAACAGGGAAAAAGTAAGGGAGTACAATCGAAAGTGCAGTAGAATACTAGCAGTGACTCCAACTCAACCCAACAAAAGAAAGAAGGTAGTCTCGTCCAGACTCAAGGAGATGAAAACGGTGAGAAGATGAACTTCTTGTCGAGTCTTCGCTACCTATAGCAGGAGAGTAGACTCCTCCAACCACGAGAAGCTAGACACGCAAAGCACGTGGCATACCCTGCGCGTCTTCGCCTCTCCTAGAGGGAGAGTAACCAAACCCAAGAATTGGGTACTATAACAAGGTATATACATATACATATGCTATGTCAAGAAGCCCAAACAAGACCATAAGGGGATCTCCATCCCGTAGCTCAGCCCAAGAAAACGAGTAGCCCACAATCCCAGAAGAAAACACCATCGATGCCCAGCATCCCGTACGTCTGCCCCGAACCGCAATCCAAGGGCTCAATCACCGCACCTCGACACTATCCGCTTTGGGAGGCATTGACTCACCCGCACAGTTTTAAGTTGCGTCACAAGAATGCGTCTCGGTGGGGAAAGCGCCCCTCGTACTTGAGAGTTCTAGGGAAAGTCAAACCTCACCTCGTCACTGCCCTACAGTCGAGAGGTCTCCTCAAAGTCAAACCGTCACAACTCTGACCCATATACCCATGGGTCCCGCTCCGGTAATCACGAAGGAAAGACATAGGCTAGCCTAGTAGAAAGGACTGAGCCTAGAATGCCAACAGGTGTCCCACTGCCCAGCCCCGCTGGAGGGTAGACCTTAATACATCATCAGGCGACCCACTGCCCAGACCCACTGGAGGGTAGACCTTAATACATTATCAAGAAACCCACTGCCCAGCCTCGCTGGAGGGTAGACCTTAATACATCATCAGGAGACCCACTGCCCAGCCCTGCTGGAGGGTAGACCTTAATATATCATCAGGCGACCCACTGCCCAGCCTCGCTGGAGGGTAGACCTTAATACATCATCAGGCGAACCAATGACCAGCCCCGCTGGAGGGTAGACCTGGATTAAGTCGACAACCGACCCACTGCCCAACCTTGCTGGAGGGTAGACCTGGATATAGACGATGACGACCCACTGTCCAGCCCTGTTGGAGGGTAGACCCTAAGAGGTCATCGGGTGACCCACTGTCCAGTCTCTTCTGGAGGGTAGACCCTAAGAGGTCGTCGGGTGACCCACTGCCCAGTCTCTGCTGGAGGGTAGACCCTAATAGCATTGGGTGACCCACTGCCCAGTCTCTGCTGGAGGGTAGACCCTAATATACTCGGGTGACCCACTACCTAGTCTCTGCTGGAGGGTACAACACTGGCCAACTGAACACGGAGTGGGTATCACGCAACCACCCAACTCTAGAACAACTCACCCAAAAGAGGTTCAGCGCCTGCTCCATCACTGGGTGTCACTAGCGCCACTACTGGCTGATCCATCAAGAGAGAAACCTGGGGGAGACCACTCAACCCTGCTGGTCAAATGAACGAGCAAAGAGGGACCCTCTACGTCGCGAGATGTCAAAGTACGCAAATCAGAACATGACACGCACACGGGGCCCACACGACATGTGGCCCCAAGTCAACCCCAACCAAGCACACAAACGTCTCAAGTACAAACCACACGTACCTCCATGCGCTCTCGTATACTCCCAGAGTATACCACGTCTCTATCCCAAGGGATATCATGCACACGACACCCAACGTCAACGCGAAGGCGTGACATAACATTTCCAACTTGCCACCTCAACGACTGGGGCACAGACAACCACATCTATTTAAGAATTACTTCACTCACACGGGAGTGCACACGATCACACACCAAGGGTCTGCTACAACCATAGTAGAAGAACCGCCCCCCCGGGGCACCTTCACATTTCCACATTTCACAAGATCACGCAAGAGGCTCTGCACAATCAAATGGACCAAACCATTGTAATCCTCGTGGAAAAACATGTGAGATCAACTACTTACTTGCCTCCAATGGATATCCGATGGAAAAGTTGCCAACACCGCCTCACGCCCCGAATGGCGTCCCGTGATCCTGAGCCTCGACCCCCAAAACAGTCGGGCGCATCGCACCCATGCGATCCCCTCGGGAAAACACGTCAAAATCACTAATCACATGAGAGCAATGGATATCTGGAGAAAAAGGTGCATTTTGGTGCACCGCACACGAGCGGTGCTTCGTGGGACCCGTAACTCGGTCCCGAAACACAATGAACGGATTGCACCACTGCGATCCTCTCAAAAAAGCACACAAGATGGACTATTTACTAGTACAAAACGGACACCCGGTGATAAAGATGGGAAATCACCATCAACGCGCAAACGGCCCTTGCGGGGCCTGCACCATCATGCAGAATTACAGCGGGCAGGCTGTGCCAACGCGATGCCCTCGGAAAAACACCCAACATCGACTGCTCGCACGCTCCGAACGGACGTCCGATAAAAAAGTCTCTAAAAGCTGCACACAGCTCAAAAGACGAGCCGTGGGGCCCACACCTCAACTTTGGTTTCGGCACCCGAAAACTCTTTGGAAACCTCCGCCTCGACGTCAAGGTCGCAACCCCACTGACGACACCCAATTCGGACATCGGATGTGTCCGCGCCGTCCAAAACAAGAATCTCATAAAAATGCTTGTCCACTTAAAGACACGTCGCACCTCTGCGGACCCTCATTTTGAGAATTAAAACATTCCAGAAACTATCTCAAAAATTCCGTCTTGTCGATACGGTTCCAACACCACAGACGGAACTCAAAACGGACACCCGTAGCGGAAAATACGGGTGTCCGATGTTCGAGGGGGCAAGGCCCCTGGGGCTGGACCTGCCTGGGCCGGCCCACGGCTTAGCCGCGCGGGTCGGCCGTGGTCTCACGGTCCGCGTGCAGACCGGCCACAAGGGCCGGTCGTGACAGCAGCGTGAAGACCCGCGCAACGCGGGTCTTTGTCGCCGCACGGGGGTCGCGCGCCGCGACCCCGCGGTCGCCGCTCCCTGGCGACCCGCCGCCATGCCGGGCGCTCCGCCTGAGCCCCGCCATCCTCCGGATGCCGCCCCCCTCGCCCTCGGCTGAAGGAACACCACGCCCCGGCCTTTCCTGGCCGCTCCACCAGACACCCGCGACGCTGACCAAGCGCCCCGCTGCCGCGCCAAGGCTCGCCAGACCGCCGAAAAAACCCGCAACATTCGACGATCAACCCCGGCCTCCTCCGAGCTCAGATTTTGATTCCGAAATATGTGTTGGAAAGATAAAAATGTATACTACGCATCTATGAGATTTTTTTGAAGGTTTGACATCAAATAAACACATAAAATTTGACTCAAAGGTAGGCTCAGGAATGAAAACGCAACGGAAACCTCCTACCTCTTGGGCGATGCCCGGAGCTTCACAGGGAGTCCGCCGCCGCGCCGCGCCTTGCCGGAGTTGCTTCGCTGGAGCTGGAGGAGGAGAGGGAGGAGTTCCTCCTTGCTACTATCCAGGTGAGGAAGAGGAAGAGGGAGGGGGTGAGTTAAGTGTTTAAATAGAAAACGCTTAACCACCCGCCCGTCGGTCCAAACCTGAACCCTCAGTAGGGTCGAGGTTAAGCCTCCCCTAGGGTAAACACCACCTCCTGAGCACAACGGCAGTCTCAGAATTTTAATCCGAGACCCCGTTCAAAATTTATAAAATTTAACGTCCGAATCCTCTAAATTACGAAAACACCCCTAGGGCCATTTTTCACAGGCGGGCCGCGCCCGCAAAACTTATACCCCTCCTAAGGTAAACGGCACACTCCGAACTCAACAATTCCCTAGGTTTTCCAATCCGAGCTGCCATTTAAGAGATACTCGAGTTTCACCATTAAACGAATAAATTAATTATTTAATTTATCCCTTCCACATTCCGAAACCGAGCGAGGGGTCCAAACGTCCCGCGCCGACATACTTTATGTCGTTGCTAGTGTAAAAACCCCATTCCGGACCCATCCGTACACTCAGATCTCTCATTCGGGTCACCGTTTAAGAGTTATCCAATTTATTTGTCGTTTTCAGTGTGAATGCTCCGAAAATTTAATTCCGGCCACTCTGGGGCTCGGAATCGCACTCCGTCTGAAGGCGCTATTCTGGAATATCATCAAGAATATTCCAGAGTCTTTCACAGCAAAAACCGGGTTCTTAAAAATTTCACATTTTCTTCCCCAATAATAGTAGATGCAATAAATATGATTATGAGATATTAATCATTACCAAATTCCACTATTTATTCTTTTATGTATTTCACATTATTTAACAACTTCAAGTATCCTATCATGTGTAAGGATCACCCATTATCCAAAATCTAGGGTCATTATCATTTTGTTTCTTTGAGAGAAATTTCAATAATAAGAGGTTTTTCTTTTCCTTTATCTTCATTTACATCCAACTTTTTAGAATTGTTAAAAACATGTAATTTATCTAGAAACAAAACCATATTCCCTTTATAATGATGTCCCAGTTGGTCACACATTTTACAAATAGTTTCCAGAGGTTGAAATCTATTTTCAACTTTCAACAAAACTTTATCCTAACTCTTCCTTTGAGATGATTGACTCCCCCTTAAAATTTTCTTCTAGTAACCCATAGTATAATTGTAATGTTATTTATTGAACTAGCACATATTAGTTTTATTTCCAAATCCACCACAATACCATTAATAATCACAGAAATAATATTTACCTCTATAACTTTCATACCGCCTAGAGTTGTGAACATGTTTTTCAGAAACATTATTATCTTTCCCATCAGAACATTTTTGGGCCAAAAACATTCTATTATCACCTGAAATATTCTTTTTAATTTATATTTCTTCCCAAATTTATGTGAATTAGAATTATTAATAACCTTTGTTTTAGAATTATAAATTTTAGAAACTTATGAATTTTCATCTTTGTTGCTTTTGGCCACATACACAATTTTACCAGATTTCTTCTTCCTAGGAATATATTTAATATAATTTTCAACCTTTTAAGATAAATTTTATTGATATTTATTAGTTTCAAACTTTCCATAACTTTCACCAACTTTAGAGATAGAGTTCTTAAAACTTGTAACTCCCTGCTCAGCTTTAGAAAACCTTTTTTGAACAAGTTCCAACTCTTCTTCCTTTACCTTTATCTTTACTTCAAGATGTTCATTTTGATTATTTTCTTTTTAAATCAATTTATTTATGTGATCAATATCTTCTAGTAACTTATATTTCTATTCAAGAAAATATTCTTGATTGTTTTTAATAGAACTTTGTTGTTTCAACTTCTTTATTTCTATTTAAAGTCTCACAATATTTCTAATACATTATTTAAACTCTCGTTTCAGGTGAAATTATAACTAATACTCTTATACTTCTTCTTTAGAGCTAATAATTTCAACTTATTCATGATCAATTATATAAATAAATGTGTTTTCTCCAGAAACTTCAGTACATTTTTTTATTATAGATTCACTATCCTCATCTTCATTATCTTTATACAGAAAAATTATCCTTTTGGATTTGGAGAACATTTTATCTTTCCCCTTGAAACAGGATTTTGGACTATAAAATTTTTTCTTCCAAGATATTCTTTTCCTTAAAACATCTTCATCACTTTCTTCTTCATTATTTCTTTAGGGGAAACATAAAAAAAGTTCCCAATTGATCCACATTCAAAACATTTTAGTGGTATCTTCCCTTTATACTTTCTTGTATCAATTTTCACATTTTTATAAAACAAGGATAATAGTTCATGAAGATTGTTACTAATCTTATTTTTGGATTCAGAATAATCAACATCTTAATATTTTAGAATCTTCTTATATTTACCTTGATTGGAATATTTAAAGGAAATTTCTCTATAATTTTTTTTCTTTTTATAACTTTATGTTTTCACATTTCTTATGTAACAAGATTACTATTAAGATCATCCAAAGATAGAGTTTCATGATATATATCTTCCAAAGATGAATGTTTGGAATAAAAATTTTTAGGAATAATTTGTAATATCTTTTCAACAACATCTAAATATTCTAGCTTCTCACCAAGAAAAATTGTGGTGATAACACTATCATTCACCCTTATAAAGAAGTCATAAACAAATTCTTACTCACCCATTTTGAGTTCTTCATACTTCATCCTCTAGATTTGTAACTTGGATTTATTCACCTATATATTTCCTTTATAAATGTTTTTCAAATTTTCCTAGATACCTTTATTAGTTTCAAATCCATTTAATCTAAGTAATTCAATTTTAAAAAGTGATGAGAGTAAAACATTCTTAGACCTTCCATAATTCTCTAGATTCTTCTTATCTATAGATGTAAGAGGAAAATTTTCAATAAAAGGAGGGAATCCATTAGTATAAGCTTATAAAACATCACACCCAAGAGATATAAGATACAATAGAATTTTATGTTTCCATATATGATAATTATTTCCATCAAAGACTGCAATCCCTTTATAGTTCACAAAATTCAAATTCTCTATAACAAATTTTCTTAAAAAACATTAGCAAAGAGTAAATTAAGGGAACCTTTGCTCTGATACTAATTGAAAAGGACCAACTAAGATCAATGTAATCACTGAGAGTGGTAGGGGTGAATTAGTGATATCATTTTCTTTTATTTTATCTTTTTTATAAAATAACTTTCTCTTCCTGTTAATGATTTATCACTTTGATGAAAAAAATTCACACGTCCATAGGAACATAAGAATTTAAAAGTTTAACTATTTAATGAGAGTATCTAGTCCTTGGTATTGTTTGTAAATAACCCAACACCTGAAAATCCACTAGAAAAAAATCCTTTAGTGTGAATAAAACAAGAATGAAATACCCTTACACTTTTGTAGCACTATTATCAATACAATAGTGCATGTTCTTCCTCTAGCACAAATTATGTAAATAAGATTTTGTAACAAGTTTATAAACCTTCACCGGTTGGTTCTAAACATTTCACTGTGTTGTTGCAACAACTTATACATATGTAAAAATTTAGAAAATAATTCTTCACTTACTTACCCAGTAGCATGCAGGAATAACTTATTTGGAATTCATATGGAAACCCAGTCAGATTCTTCAGATCAGAAACAAGTTTTAATATATTTTCCAAAAACAACTATGAATCACTTATTTCTTTTCCCAGAAATGTCAGTATTATTGCTTGGTATGATCCATAAAACCTTGGACACATCTTCATCATCATATTATGTTCTAAAATGTTTCTAATGAAATTTACATTTGAAAACCATCCTTAACCAATTCAAAAAATCCATTACTCTTGGTATCTCCCACATGTGAAAAGTTTCTGAGTATGTTATACTTTGACCTCTATTTATAAGTTCTCTAGATACATAAAAAGAATGAACCCAAAAAAAATATCATGCTTAATAAAATTCCAAAATATGAAATTTATCTTTCATTTACACTTCTTCTTTGAACACTTCAGTGATTCTCAAATATTCTGGATGCTTCTCAAACCTTCCCAAAACCTCATCCTTCTTCAAATAATTCTTTAAAATGATACAATTTTTCATTCTGATACTATTTTTCACTCCGATTGAATATATGTAGATCAGAATACCTACCATTAAAATTATCTAACCTAAAATTATTCCACCAACAACATTATTGAAACTTTTTTAGACTCTAGATGCTTTACTCTAGTTTCCTTAATCTAATATATCTACTCAAATGATTTGGAAATCCTATTGTATTTCTTAGGAAGATCAATTTTTTTAGATATTTTTTCCAAAAAAATCATTGAAACTTCTAAATACTCCAAAATTGTTCAATATCACTTTAATAACAACTTCAAAATATTTCAAATTTTCTTCATTTGTTCAAAAATTCCTCAAATCGATGAAAACTACCTCCGATGTAGTCAAAAAACCTATGACTTATTAGTTTCTATATGAATCTAATTAACTAGTCTCTATTCCCCATTTGATGGATCAGTGTAAAGTCTCGTCTAATGAATCTTGAATCAATTTAAACAAGTGACGAATTTCATTATTAACCAATAGAAAATAAAAAAACTTTGAGACCACACTCTGATACTTATATGAAAATGATTTTCTACATTATTGAACATCATCTGATTGATCTGTATCTAAAACTCTTTTTATTCATCGATAGTGACAACTTATTTTCATTGTCTCACTAAAAAATATACTCTCCCTTCAATGATATTCTTCATCCAATGTATTATCAGTGTCATCATTCATTTGATGGATTAGTGGAATGACAAGTTTTATGGAACAATATCAATAATGAATTATTTATTAAACTCAACAACTGATAGTGCATTAAAATAATCGGTCGATCAATAATTCTATAAAAACCTTTGACATCATCTAAATCAAGATCCTAGTAAAAAAATGACTACTAAATCTAGTTAAAAGCACACCGATGAACTGTGACTGGAAGACTTTGAATTTATATTCTATTTTCTTATACAAACTCTTTCTTGCATCATGAATTGTTCATGATGTTTAAGAAAATTCCTATTAGCATAAAATGTCTAACTTAGAAAATCTTTTCTCCTATTTTCTTTCAAAAATCTCAGATTAGATATTTTTGAGAAAAATTATGATATTTTAAATATAAAAAATAGTAAAGCATCACCAAATTTGATATCAAATATCTTGAAGAACATTATAAAGCCAATAAAAATTCTCACTATGATAAAAAAACTCATTTCAGAAACAATGTGAGTCCGAAAAAAACTTTATCCAAAAATCATTTCCTAAATAGAAAACCAAAACTGACAAACTTTCTTAATAAAACTTTGTTTGATTATATTAGTCCGATACTCCTTTTTCCTAATCATAAATACTTACAAAGTAAAGTGATTTCTTATAAAGAAAAAAAAATACAAAACAAACACTTCTTTCGATATCCAAAAACCAATTCCATCTAACTTGGTACCAACATAAGTTAGAGTTATTCATCCCTAGGATTCTTGAACATCAAGATGAATATCTGTAAAGAGTGACACCAATCACCACTCATTGCAATATTCCTACACTGACTCTATCTGTATATTCTGGTTCAAGGTATTAGAAATGATGTTTCTCTTGCCCAGAGTATAAGGAAACTTGAATTTGAGGGAATAAAGATACTCAACCCACCTACTCTACCAAAGGTTTAGGTCTCACTGAGAAAAGATGCACTTGAGGCTCTTGTAGTCCATTTACACCAAAAAGAACTCACCCAAAAGATAGTGTATCCAATATCTCAAGGCATGTACCACCACTGTTAACTCTAGATCATGAGTAAGATAATTCCTCTTATGCTATCCCAACTATCTAGATCCATAAGCAACCACACAATCCTCCTAAATCAAAAATTCTCTAAGCCTAACTCTAGATGCATCACAATACACAATGTAATCTTTACCCATAATTAAAAAAGTTAGAATCAATGCTATGGTAATCCTACCTTTAAACTTCTGAAAATATCTATCATAATAATTTGACCAAACAAACTTCACGCCTTTTTGGGTCATCCCAAACATCGGTACTTCAAGACATGAGAAGTTTTAGTTAAAGTATTGATAATAACCTAATAAACTCAGAAATCTCACCAGTGGAAAAAATGTTTAACACATCGGCATTTTTCACATTGGTTCTATATAAATGACGTGAACAGCTGTAGAAATTGGTTTATCATGTCAGTTATAAAATAAACGACATAAAAAATACTGATATTAGATTTATCACATTGGTTATTTTATAACCGACGTTAAAGATCAAATCTGGGCACCTTATCACATCGGTTATTTTATAACCGATGTGATAACGCGCCATTTATAATGTCAGTTATAAAATAACTGACGTGATAAATAATTTTCTACGTCGGTTATTAAATAACCGACGTGATAAAGCTTTTAAATGATTTATTGCTCCCCGTATTCTGTCATTTGGTTTTCTTCGATTGGGTGACCTGCGACTCGTCTCTCTTGCACGGAAAATCTAGAAAGGATTCTTCAAAGTCGTGCCCTCCAACCTAATTCTTCCTACATCATTAATCATCTTTATTATCACCAGATCTATCAGGTTGACTCACAACACTAAAGTAAGCCTCACACGTCTCAATTTCATTTTTTATTTTTCATGATGCCCTAAACTTATGTTTTGAGATGTTATTTTTCTATCCTTGTTCTTTCTATCATGGTAAGTTTCATAGTGTTATTTTATATAATGCTAAATTATTTTCTGTTAAAATAAACCATGGAAGAGATATCCTGCAAGTTTACAATTTTTGTGTGTTCTATCATGTGTGTGTGTGTGTACTTTCATGTGTGTGTGTGTGTGTGGGGGGGGGGGGGGGTGGGGGTGGGGGTGGGGGTGTCCAGGGGGTGGGGGGGGATGTCCAAGGGGTGGGGGTGTCCAGGGGTGTCCAAGGGGGTGGGGGTGGGGGGGGGGGGGTGTCTAGGGGGTGTGGGTGGTGTCCATGGGGGTGAGGGGGCTGTTCAAGGGGTAGGGGGTGTCCAGGGGGGGGGGGGGTGAGGGGGGGGGGGTGTCCAAGGGGGTGAGGGGGTTTTCAAAGGGGGTAGGGGTGTCCATGGGGGGTCCAGGGGGTGAGGAGGCTATACAAGGGGGTAGGGGTTTTCCAGGGGTGGGGGGATGTCCAGGGGGTGTGGGGATGTCCAAGGGGGTGTCCAAGGGGGTATGGGTGGTGTCTAGTGGGGTGAGTGGGCTGTCCAAGGGGGTAGGGGGTGTCTAGGGTAGGGGGTGGGGGGTGTCCAGGGGTGGGGTGTCCAGAGGAATGGGGGGGGGGGGTGTCAAGGGGGTGGGGGGGGGTGTCCTGGGGGTGAGGGGGATTTCTAAGGGGGTAGGGGTGTCCATGGGGTGGGGGGTGTTGTCTAGGGGGTGAGGGGGATGTCTTGGGGGTGGGGGTGTCCAGGGGGGTGGGGAGTAGTGTCCAAGGGGGTGAGTGGGATTTCTAGGGGGTGTCCAGGGGGTGGGGGCGTCCAGAGGGGTGGGGGGCTGTTTAGGGGGTGGGGGCCTATCCAGGGGTGGTGATGTCCAGGGGGTGTCCAAGGGTGTGGGGGTGGTGTCCAGGGGGTGAGGGGGTTGTACTAGGTGGTAGAGGGTTGGAAAACCCCCTCACCCCCTGGACACCATCCCCAC
This sequence comes from Viscum album, assembly GCA_963277665.1. NCBI lineage: Eukaryota > Viridiplantae > Streptophyta > Magnoliopsida > Santalales > Viscaceae > Viscum > Viscum album. Next base: position 1,400,262,584 of record OY728157.1, on the reverse strand, counting down.
CCCCATGGACACCCCCACCCCCTAGACAACCCATCACCCCCTGGACACCCCTACCCCCTTGGACACCCTGGATATCCCCTACCACCTTGGACAACCCTTACCCACTTGGATAGCCCCCACCACCCCCTGGAAAGACCCCTACCCCCTTGGACACCCCCTTGATATATATATATATATATCCCAACAGTTTCATTAAAATCATTGGCATATATTAACTTCTGGCAGTCTATACCAACGGTTTCTGTAGAACCATTGGTATAGAGCTATTGCAATGACCGTCATGATAAAAGTGTTTGAAACCATTGGGATATTCTATCCCAAATATTTTAGGAGATATTAAAATGGTTTCAAATCATTGGGATAAGTGTAATTTTCATTAGTGAATGTATACATATTTTAATATTTATACTTCGTATTTCTTGTTTACGGAAGGGTGAATTTGGTATCCAGTTTCACCAAGATGTATTATTTGTGTACCTTAAGAAGAAAGGATCTATTATTAATTTAAAACTATTATATATAACTATATTTTCTTTTTAAAATCATTTTATGCTTATCTTTTTCAAATACACATATATTTGTTTTATATTTCAAAATTGTTTTACATTCAAATTATGATATTTTTCATATAAATATAAAATTGGCTTATCTTAACAAGGTTTATAATTTTGATATTTGTTATAGGTAATAATGAGTCTACATTGGATTACAGAACATCGAATGAGTAATGAATATGAGGAAGGTGTTGATTCCTTTTTGGAATTTTCTAAATGAAATTTTCCAAGCAGCAACATGTTTTTTTGTCCATGCTTGAAATATTTGAATATGAAGAAGTTAAAAAGTAGAGAGATAAAAGATCATCTGATCTGTCATGGTTTTAATCTGAGTTACATCTCTTGTATTTGGCATGGTTAAATTAGACATAATGTCAGATCTACTGATGATGATGATTTGCAAGATGGTAACTCCGATGGAATTGAAGAAATGATTCATGATATTGCGATATAACGAATTGAGATAGAACCGACAGTTGCACGTCCATATAGTGATGCTGAAAAAACATTTTATCCAAGTTATATGGATCTTACAATTTTGTCGGCAATGTTAAGATTGATTAACCTGAAGGTGAAACATGGATGGAGTGACAAAAGTTTTATAGATATTCTTCAATTGTTGAAAAGAATTCTTCCAAAAGATAAGGATCTTCCAAATTCACATTATATGGCCCTAAAAATATTATGCACAATGGGATTGGGGTACAAGAAAATACATGACTTTACAAATGACTTTATGATATATTGGAAGGAATATGAATTTCTGTCAGAGAGTCCTAAATGTGGGACATCACGGTATAAGTTGAAAGAAAAATCATAGGCTGATGTAGAGATTACAAAGATCCCTATCAAGGTATTTTGGTATCTTTATATAATTCATCATTTGAAATGTTTATTTGCTAATTCACATGATGAAAAAAGGTTAATAAGACATGCTGATGAGCAGATATGTTATGGAAAAATATGTCATCCAGCTAATTGTCCACAATAGAAGAAAATTGATGAGAAATATCCTATATTTGGAAATGAAATTAGAAATCTCATACATGGGTTGTCCATAGATATAATGAATCCATAATGAACCCTCACTAGCACACATAGTTCATGGCCTATTTTATTGGAAATTTGAAACCTCTCTCCTAAAGTTTTTATGAAGCAAAAATATGTCATGTTGAGTATAATGAAATTTTTTCTAAAGCAACCCGGAAATGATATTGATGTTTTATTATCACCATTGATTGATGATTTGAAACTTTTATGGGAGGATGGTATTAGGGTTCATTATTATTATAAAATGGAATATTTTTAACTACATACAGTGCTTATGTTCACTATAAATGACTTACCAGCATATGAAAATTTGTTTGGATATAGTGTTAAGGGGAATAAAGAATGTCCAATTTGCGAACAATAGACTTCATGTAGTCAATTGCATCATGGGAGGAAAACAATATACATGGGTCATCGAAAGTTTTTTCCTATGGATCACTCTTATAGATAATTAAAAAAGGCATTCAATGTTTCAAAAGGATTTTATATTTCTCCAAAACATTTATCCCCTGATGTGTATTTTGACAGGGTGAAAAACCTTGATTTTTCATTGGGAAAGACACATAAATCTGGTATTGATAGAAATATTTGGAAGAAAAGGTCAATATTTTTTGAGCTACCATATTATACATATCAGAAAATGAAACATAATATTGATGTCATGCACATGGAGAAGAATATTTGCAACATTTTGATCGGAAAATTGTTAGATAATAAAGGAAAGTCTAAATATGGGTTGAATACAATATTAGACTTACTATCCATGATCATACATTTAGAGTTATCTCCCAATACTAATATAAGATGTACATTTATTCCCCTGGCTTATCATACATTATCCAAGAGGGAGAAAATTATCTTTTGTTAGTGTATTCATAGTATCAAAGTGCCTCAAGGTTATTCTTCAAATATAATTTTTTGCCTCTTTGAAGGATTTGAAGTTGATAGGTATGAAATATCATGATTGTCACATCATGATGCAACAAATTCTACCAGTTGCATTGCGTGGAATATTTCCCATCCGTGTCAGAAATACTATAATGATGTTGTGTTATATTTTCAATTCAATTTTTAATAAGGTGATTGATTTGAATACTTTGAAAATTTTGGAAAAGGATTCAATTTATATATTTTGTCAATTGGAAATGTATTTTCCTCTATATTTTTTTGATATAATGGTGCATTTAATGGTATATCTGGTTTGAGAAATAAATCATTGTGGACCAGTATATCTTCATTGGATGTATCCTTTTGAAAGGTATATGAAAATATTGAAGGGGTATGTTAAGAATCCATATTGACCTGAAGCCTCCATTATTGAAAAGTATATTTCTGAGGAGGTTACAGAGTTTTATACGAGCTACTTGGCTATAGTGGGGAACATAGGTTTTCCTCCATCTCACCATAAACAAGTTAATAATGAGGGAAAGGGGATTCATGGCTTGAAAGTCAAATCATTGTCAGCTGAACAAATGAAGAAGGTAGAATTATATATCTTGAATAACATAGATGATGCTCAACTGTATATCAAATTTCATATTAATGACATGAAACAATTTCATCCAAATAAGAAATAAATGTGTATTTTTAATGAGCACAAAAAACATTTTTTCCATGGTTTAAAAATACATTTCTCGGTAGATTAGATGTTTCAAAGACATTAAGATGGTTAGTGGGTGGTCCAAGTTTAAATGTAATAACATGGTCTAGGTATGAAATTAATGGCTATACATTTTATAAGAAAGATCAGGACAATAGAAGTGCAATTCAGAATAGTGGTGTATTGGTGTTTGCAGAAGCAATGCATTTTTTGAGTTCTAAAGAAAAAAACCCAATTTCTATATCAAGTGCATATTTTGGAGTCATTGAAGAAATATGGGAGGTTTATTAATTTTAAATTAAATTTCATGTTTTTAACTGAAAATGGTTTATCGGTTACAACAGAGTTAGACATGATTAATTTGGAATGATAGTTGTTAATCTGAATAGATTGGAAGACACAAAAAATTATTTTATAATGGAAGCACATGAAAAAAAATTATATGTAGTTGATCAATCAGATATGTAGTGGTATATTGTTTTACAAGGGAAAAAAAATATGTTGGTGAGGATCAACATGATCTTTATGCGAGATCCCTACTTCCATGGAAATATTAGTAGAAAATAAAGATGAGCATGTTGAAGACATGGTTTGTGCTAAAAGGAACGATCATGACGAATGAATTTGGGAAAACAATCCACTTATACATTCATAATATTACAAGTAACATATGTTTATTTCTTGTTTACATTTATTTTTTGCATAAAATGTTAGATATTGTAATTTTTTTCTTTATTAAAATGTGTATTAAAACAAATAAGTAGAATTTTTTGTTTATTTTAATTTAGTTTAGTTTATTTTATCATGTTTACCATTATGTAACTTATATATCTATTTATTTTGTTGAATGAAAATTACTTTACCATTTTTACCATAGTTTACCTTTACATAACTTATATATTTATTGATTTTGTTGAATGAAAATTACACTACTATGTTTACCATGTTTACCATATTTACCATTATTTAACATTCTTACCAAATTTACCATGTTTACTATTACATAAATTAGTTTAGTTTTACATTTTTTGTTTACATTAGTATTGTAATATTTGAATTTGTATATTTGTGAACTAATGTTTGATTTTTTGATTTGAAGGATAATGACAGATCAATCAGTTGATCAACCACATGATTTTAGAGATGAGCATCATGATCATACCTCTGAGGAGGAACATTCACATGCTTCTATTGATGTTCCCCAATATTCCTCATGTGATCCCATAATGACAAAGAAGAGTTCAATAGTTGGTAAATGTGGCTACACACGTTTACCAAAATTATCAATTGCCCGTATCTAGGACCAGGGGATATTGGTTGAGTTTTATGAGAATGATATTCCTAGAGGTCCAAATGCAAAAGTTTTAAGAGTTTTGTATCAAATCAGGGTGAAAGAAAAGTAATCATTTTGTATGATGATTGGATAAGTGTGTACAAAGTGATAATATCTCAGTTTTGGGAGATGATTTTGGTAAGATATTTTGCTATTTTTTGACTAATATTTAAATTTTTCTAGTATAATATGTTTTACCTCTTCTTTATCAGATGACATTTGATATTCCTGACACTGGAGAAGTCAGTAAGAAATGTTTATCAATGGATTCTAGGAGATGGAGGGATTTCAAATCAACCCTCAAATCTGATTTCATTTTTGTTTATAGGAATCATTATAATCCATGTCATATATATCCTTTCATATATGATAACACATTGAGAAATTTTGTAGAAAGTGAAAGAAAAGATTCATTTTTGGTAAGGGCAATGTAAAATTTTATAAGATTTCTTATATAAATGATCTTATTAATGTTTTTAATGATTTTTTATTCTTAATTTATAGCAAACAAGGACATATCATCAGGAGATCAAATCGAAAAATTTATACCCTCATAATTTATCTCAGGGAGGGTATACATTATTGGAAGAAAAAATGATGGCAGAAAAATTACAAAAACTGAGAGATGAGTCTTCAAGCTCTGGAGAGGTTTCCCCTCTATCCCCTCCATCTATACATGAAAAATAGAAGAGAGCTCGGATGATCAAAAAGGGACAATATCTTTCAAAATAATTGAGAATCGTAGTTTAGAGGATTGTAAGATATTTATTTTATTTATTTAATTTAATTATATTCTTTATATAATTTGAATCATTACATAAATGTTCAATTAATTAATACATGATTCTCTTGAGGAGAAGAGATCACATGGGGTATTTATAGCTGCTAGGGGGCAAGATATTTTATCTGCAGCATTAGGAAATACTGAACACCCTGGTCATGTATGAGGATATCCAACGGGTGTATTGGTAAAAAAAGTGTTGTCACATTCTTTAATTTCTTCCATTGAGGGTGTTTATAAAAAAATCATTGGAGGATGAAGTTAATAATATTAATATGATGATGGGGGAAAAGATTAGAGCGTCAGTACAGTCTATGTTTGCAGACATGAAAATATAATCTCATACTGTATCTCCCACTCCTCCACTTCCCCCTGCAAACCCCATTATTCATCCTCCACCTCTGCTAGTAGCTCCCACTTCCCCACCTCAGCCCACAGACCCCATTTTTTATCATAATCCTCCACCACAACTTCTTACTTATTGTGAGTTGTATGTTGATGATCCTCACCATCATATAGTTTTATATGGGTTGGTATATTTTATAAAAGATACATTTAGTCATCAATAGTTAGAGGTATAACATTATAGGGTCACTATACAAGATATTATAGATAGATCAGCTCGACTACGATTACCTATAGATGAGGTGATGAAAGTTGGACATAGTATCTGCCATTTATTATTTTGGCAATCCATACTTCTAAGACTCATTACCATATAGGTATGTATGTTATATCTTTCATTTTATTTTTTATTAAAGTTGTTTTAACATTTGAAAACTAATATATTTTTCTATTTATTTTTATAGGAATAATTCAAAGGTAAATAAATACTGTATAGACAACAACAAAGACAAATGGATATGACATCAGATACGGATTCTAATAGTCTTGAAATATTTTCAATATATTCAAATTTTTTGGTGGATCACTATGAGTTTCCAATTTAAGATCATGTTTGTGGACGTTCAATAAATGTGGGATTGTAAAAAATGATATCATAAAGCTTGTTACTGGAGATAAGTTGGGCCTCAACATGGTGAAGATTTTTTCCATGTAGGTATTAACACCTTTACCTATGTTATATTTATTAAAAATGTATACTTATGTCTATTTTGTATTAGGTATATTTATAACATGTGTGAGAAGAATGAGCAGAAAAATGTATATGGATTCATGGACCCGCATTTGATTTCCCCTGAAGCACATGCGTTGGATGAGGAATAAAGAAAACTTTATATTGCTAAAAGATTTGAACAAAATATAATCACCTAGTGTTGGATGATTCCTTTTTATGAGAGGTATGAAACATATATCTGGACAAGTGTTCATTATATTTTATCATAAAAAACAACTAACCTTAAATTTTATTTTATATCAGTGATTATTGGATGTTAGGTGTTTTTTGTCCAAGGGAGAAAAAAATTTATTGGATATGATTTGTCCTTGGTGATGTGCATGGAAGTTTTAAGAATATGTTGGAAAAGTAAGTTTCAATTTCTTAATATTTGTTTATATTATAATTAATTTTAAATTTATCCCATTCATATTATTTTCTAACAGGGGATGGGTCTACTTTCGAAAAAACATAAAGAAAAAGAGTCCCAAGATCAAATATGTAAAATTAAAGGTAAATATCCATTTATAATTTTTACTTTTCAATGTATTATATAAAAATGATATTTTTAATTGACACTCATTTAAATATAATTTTCATGAACAACAAGGCATCGTCAAATGCGGATATTATATGTTAATATTTATGTATGAAATAATTACAACCAGAACACTTGTGAAGTTTTACCTGGTAAGATTTCCTTATAAACTTTTCCATAATATTTCATTTTATTTATTCATTATACATGTTAACTACTATCCTTTTAATTTGTAGCTATTTGATGACCCTCAACCCTATAGTTCTCAAGAGGTCAAACACTTACAAGTGGAATGGTCAAATTATTTTACAGGTTTGATTGGATTTTAGTTTGTTTGTAGTGTAAAATGTAATTTTGAATATTGTAATTATAATTGTGTATTTTCTAGTTGTTTTGGTTGGATTTAGGTTTTTTTATTTAACATTGTAAGTTTTTAATGTTATATATGTGAATTTTTAATTTTTCTCTAATCCTTGTTTTGGTCTAGTTTTGATGTTTTTCTGGTATACATTCTGGTCTGCTTTTGGTCTGTTTTTCGTCTGATTTCTACTTGTTTCATACTTTGGTAGAGCATAGTAATGATTTCATGGGGGGTGGGGGGGTTTCCGGGAGGGGGGGGGGTATCTAAGGGGTAGGGGTGTCCAAGGGGTTAGGGAGGTGTCTATGGGGGGTAGGGTGGTGTTTAGGGGGTGAGAGGGTGTCCAAGGGAGTAGGGGGGCTGTCCATGGGGGTGGGTTGGTGTCTATGGGGTGGGAGGGTGTCCAAGGGGGTAGGGGGTGGGGTGGTGTCTAGGGGGTGGGTGGGATGTCAAGTGAGGTGGGGTGGTATCTAGTGGGTGGGTGGGTGGGAGGGTCTAGGGGGGTTGGGGGATGTCCAGGGGTGGGGGTGTCCAGGGGGTGGGGGAGCTTTCCAAGGGGGTAGGGGGTGTCTAGGGGGGTTGTCCAGTGGGGGGGAGGGTGTCTAGGGGGTGGGTGGGTGGGTGGGTGGGTGGGGGTGTCCAAGGGGTTGGGGGGGCTGTCCATGGGGGGTGGGGTGGTGTCTAGGGGGTAAGAGGGTGTCCAAGGGGTAAGGGTGGGGTGATGTGTAGGGGGTGGGGGCTGTCCAGTGGGGTGGGGTGGTGTCCATTGGGTGGGTGGGAGGGTCCAGGGGGTGGAGGGTGGGGGGTTTCTTGGGGGTGAGGGGGGGGGGGGAGGGTTGTCCAAGGGTGTAGGGGTGTCCAGGGGGTAGGGGATGTCCAGTGGGTGGGAGGGTGTCCGGGGGGGGGGGGTTCTAGGGGGTGGGGGTATCCAGGGGGTGGGAGGGGCTGTCTAGGGGGTGGGGGTGTCCAAGGGGTGGGGGTGGGGGGATGTCTAAGGGGTTAGGGGTGTCTGGGGGGGGGGGGCTATCTAGGTGGGTGGGGGTGGGGGTGTCTAGGGGGTCGGGGGTGTCCAGGGGGTGGGGCCTGTCCAAGGGGGTAGGGGGTGTACGAGGGGGGGGGGGGGGGGGTCCATTCCATGAGGGTAGGGTGTGTACAGGGGGTGGGGGGATATCCAGGGGTGGGGGGTTTTTAGTGTGGGTGGGAGGGTGTCCAGGGTGGTAGGGGTGTCTAGGGGGTGGGGGGCTATCCAGGGGTGGGGGGTTTGCAGGGGATGGGAGGGTGTCCAAGGGGGTCGACGGCGTCTAGGGGGTGGTGGGATGTCGAAGGGGGGTAGGGGGTGTCCAGAGGGTGGGGGGGGGGCTATCCATGGGGGTAGGGGGTGTTCAGGGGGGTGGGGGTGGGGGGCTGTACAGGGGGTGGGGGGGGGGGGGGTGTTCTAGGGGGTGAGAGGGTGTCCAGGGGGTAGGGGGTGTCCAGGGGGGTGGGGTGCAATCCAAGGGGGTATGGGGAGTCTATGGGGGAGGTTGTCTAGTGGTTTTGGTATGTTTTCTGCTTGCTTCAGGTCTTCTTTGGCAGTGCATTGTAATGGTTGAACTGTTTTATTAAAAAAATTTGGTTTTTACATAGTTTATTTTATAACCGACATAATAAATTCATGGGAATGGTTTTTTATGTGATTTATTAAATAATTGACGTATTATATATGCTTTCACATAGGTTAAAAGATAACCGACATGAAAACTGCTTTGCAGACTGGTTTATCACGTTGGTTATGAAAATAACTGATGCGATAAACTTGTTTTTCATGTCATTTTTCTTATAACCGACGTGAAAAATGCTTCTGAGGGGTTGTTTATTATGTCAGTTATTTAAAAACCGATGTAATAAATCATGATTCTGAATTGTTTTCCACGTCAGTTTTTTATGAACCAATGTGAAAATGGCTTCCGATTTCTATTTTTTATGTCAGTTTTTAAATAACCGATGTAAAAAACAATATTTATAACGTCCCCTATAATAACGTCGACCAAAAAACAATGTAACAAAGAAAAAATAACCGATGTAAAAAATGTTTTTTTCACTAGTGGCTTCAAATCTCGATGATATTCTCAAGTCTCTCCCAAGATACCATGACTACAAACTTCTCTAGGTTCACTAACACTCCAGCCTTTAAGAAAACATGGTCCAAAAAGTGAACTCTATTAATTCAGAAACTAAATTTAGATAGCTTGGTGTAAATTAGATTCCCTCTCAGTATACTCAGGATGATGTCAATATGTTAGGAATGATCATAAGTAGATTGGAAGTTAACTAATATTTCATCAAAAAAACTACCAAAAAATGGTCTGGGTAAGGATGAAATATTTGGTTCATCAAGGGCATGAATACCACCAGTGAATTCTTCAAACTAAATGACATCACTAGAAACTCCTATAATCCATAAATACTCCTAAAATTAGTTAAGGGTACTTCTGATGGACTCACACTCAATTGGTGGAACCTTTACCTGAATTAGATCTTAGGTAAAATCATGGCACCTATCAAATGATCAAATAGATCATCAATGCACAAAAGGGGATATTAGTTCTTGACCATCATCTAATTTAGTCTCTGATAATCCACATATAAGAACAAAATCCCATAAACCTTATTTAAGAAAATAACTAGAGAACCCCTAGAGATGTACTAGTCCATATAAAACTTTTAAATTTTAGATCATACAACTGAACATTCAACTCATGAAGTTTTTTTTGGTTATACCCTATAAGGTGGAATAGAAATAGTCTTAGATCTTGGAACCAACTCGATTGTGAAATCAATCTCTCATTAGGGTGGTAATCTAGATAAATCTTTAGAAAATATGTCCTAAAAATTGTCCACCACTGGTGGAAAATTATCCTAATACATTCCTATATATTACAGAACAATGATTTCTTTCCGATCCATGAGACAATTCAATCTGTATTGAATTGGTCCTATACGACAAGCCTAAAGATCCCACTCACCTTGGTGAGTATATATTCCCCCATCTAGAGATATAAAGGTAACTATCCTAAAATAATAATTGATATGATCTTGGTATAGAACTATACAACACATACCAAGAATCAAATTGAATCATTTCATTTTCAAAACAAAAATTTCCCAAAGGAAATAATAGCCACCAATTTCAATAAAGAACTCTTTGTAGTTCCTGATACCCTCTAGCTACATTCCTAATGGTTATTCAATGTTCATGACCTCATCTATAATATACATATCTAAATCCAAACAATTTTAAAAAAGAGAAGATAAAAAGGGATTTAATGATCCTATATAAAAAACACATGCTAAGGTAGATGATACAAGAGTCATACCTATAATGGTAGAAGGTCCTACATCCAAATTGGTTAGAGAAGACTATATATCATGAAACTAGCTCACCCCTTTGTCTTGGCCTCCAATTTGACTCCCCTATATTTTTCCCTCTGATTGGTACTACTACTCCTATAATGGGGTACCACATCCCCTACCTTGACCTGAATGGCCAGTGGAACTCCAGCTACTAGTATACTAAGGGGTATCTGAGCCCATCTTAGACTTAGGTTCATGTACTAATCCTTTTCCATTTCTCTTCTACGGGAAGTTCTCACAAAATTTTTGAAGGTGACCCAACCCACTGTAGACACAAAACTCTACTACAGGGTGAGGAAACTGTGGGTTCTTATAGCCCAACCTACCACATTGAAATCAATGCACCAAACCATCATCCTAAGGTAAAATTTCATTCCCTTGAATACTTTTCCCACTACTATCCTGACGATAACTTTCATAGTAGTAGTTCTTTCCACTAGAAGAATAATTATTGGACCACCTTGCTGAAACTGTATAGCCACCACTTGGAAACTCTCTCAGATTCTCTTCTGTGATGAGATCTTGATTCATCGCATCTATAAGGTTTCTCAAGAAAAATACGTTCACCAGTAACCTAATATCATAACAAATCCCATTCTGAAAATGTCTCTCTCTGGAAATATCAACACTTACTAAGGCTGAAGAAATGTGTGGAATATAAATTAAGTATCTAGAATAGTCCATCACTGATAATATATCTTATTTTAGGTGCATGAACTTTAAATCCTTATCATCCCTCAACATCTCAGGATAGAAGTGGATCAAAAAAATTTCCTTAAATTCCTTCCAGGACAACTCCTCTTACTTTCTAGAATGCTAAAAAATGTAAAACAAATTCTTGGTAGGAACTTGAATCATGTATTCAGAAAAATTCAAACTTCTATATGTGGGTTCCTTGTGGTTCTTGAAGATCATATGAACCAAATCAATTTATAACTCGACTTCCTGGGGGCTTCCATCCCTAGTGAATATAGGCAGATGATGTTGCTGAAACTCTCTCACGAAATCAAACATCAAAGGCACGGTGCAAACAATATTCATTTCCATGGATCACATAACTCTTAGGAATCTATCATGAAGATGAACATCCATATAATCCTCATGATATATTGGAAGCTCCAGTTCAACTGTGTTAAGAGAATGCCAATTGCCTCTCTCCTAACGCTCAACTCAAAGATGATGAGGAGAAATTTTCTCTACAGGAAATATGTGATCCTTAGAATAGTTGATAATAACAAGGTCAACCTAAATAGGTGAAAAAGAGAAACACTAGCTCATAGTCACTATAAACATGGATTAACAATTGAATTGGAATAACACTTAATTTATTCCCTTTTTTATTAGATATAACATGTATCTCATTTCACAGTTCATAAAGGAAAATATATCATATGAAATAAATATGTCCCTACCATGAAAAATGCATGACAATATATATCACTATGTGGCTATCATGATGCATGCATACTCATATCACTATATACTAGTTCATGAGTATAAATCTCAAGAAACAATAACATCACACAACATATGAATCACCCAAGGTGAAATAATATCAAATTATAACAAGAGAACATCATGAACAACAATCCCATCCAGGGAACATATATTTTCCCCTGTGCATGGGTTAGATACTCCCATGAAAAAGCTCATTCTTAAGTCCTGACACATCCTAGTATCCTTTCTACATCTCCCAAATAATAAAATCAACCGAAAAGAAACTTGTTTCCTCTAATACCACTTTGTAACATCCTTGACCCTATTCTTCCTCAAGTGACCTAGATGATTGGCTATATAACCTCAAGTTTTCCTCCCCATATGACATAGGTTGCTGAATATTAGTGAGGTTATATAGAATATAGTGGGTATACTATACCCTATGGTAAAGAGTTATAATGAAAGGTGAAAATAATAATAGAGTAACAGAAATAATGGAAATAATATAATTAAATAATTAGACAACCAAATATGAGAAATGAACAAATGAATAAATCAAAATAATAAATGATTAGTGTAATGAAAAGATCAATGAAAAAAATGACATTCTGAAATTCATACAAATAAAAAAAATAAGAAGACTCAAATAAAGACTCCAAATAACCCGATCTTGAACCCCATTTCAGTCCTGTCTCCAAGCTCTAACCCATCTTGTAAGACACAAATCAACAATATGGTCCCTTTAACTTGTCTAGACCTACATCCATAAAATCTATTTGGGTAATAAACAATGACCTGCACAGGGTGTGAGTACCACTCAGTAGGTTAACACCACCATGTCTAAAAAAATATAGTCTAAAAAATATAATACATGTAATTTGACGATAAAAATGGTATTAATTTAATAAATTAATACTGCATAAGAAATAAACCATATGACCTTAATGTTATGGGTTAACACTTGTGTCCAGCCAAAACTGCTTTGGTGCCCTACCAGGTATCTCTGACTAAGGGTGGATCATCCTGTATCAGGACAGATCACCCAACTGGTGGAAAATTCTCCCATCAAGGATGAATTGCATAAAAATCAAGCTCACTAATAAACTCTACCTATAGACTATCCAGAATATCCACCTTGTCCATCTAGAATCTCACCCTCATGAATTTAGTGATTTTGAATATAGTCCTCAGACATTTGATATAATCATATACAATTCCCTCAGGCATCAAGTACCTTTGCTCCTAGCCCTCAGGTGGTTTAACAACATGCACTATGCCCTCAAGAATCAATATAAATCATGATTTTTATCCAAAAAAAAACTCAACATGCCACAAAGTATCCCACATCAAGCATCAATCACATTAGAGTCACATAAATACAAAAGATATGAAATATATCCCAAGATAAAAAATACATATTCCATATATATAATCATAAAACAAAATGATCAATTTATCAAATTATCATTTTTCTATACAATTATATTTCATTAAATTGGGTTCCCAATTATCATCATAATTATATCAAACCTGTTTCAGTTATCATTTAACCCTAAGATAATTAACATATCCATTAACCCAATTTAGATGAGGTGATTCTACTAAGAGCAATAACAAATCAAAATTGACCAAATTTTAACAAGGTCCAAGGATGGAACACCAATCAGGTGGTCATAGATCTTAGTCTCTATGACTATGGACCCAGCAAGATCCAATGGAAAGTCTAAAATAAAAAATTACAATTTAACAGGGATTATCCAATTTATTTGGTCATGCATGTAGTGTTCTGTTGCGATTACACATATTGCACATACTTGGGTTAATTAAATTATACCCATTGGATATGTTTTAGACCGCCCGCCTATATATGGTGATCAAGACAAAGATTTTAACTGGAAACAACAACAAAAAAAGGTGCATAAGATCTCAATAAGAAACCTTGATCACATGATATCATGATCAACACCCAAAACAATCATAGTTAAGAGATTCCACCACTAAAATAGAGGGAAACATAAGAGATGAAAACATAAGAAAAACAACTAAACGAAGATTTATAGCTTGAACAGGGCATCCATAATGGAAGAGGAGACTCCAAAATCTCATGGAAATTTTCTAGGGCTCAAGAGAGGAGAGATTAAGTGGATAAATAATGAAAATAAAAGAAATTTGTGGCTTTAAAACCAACCATCCTGAGAAATAAATAATGTGTAACTGTATTACACATTGTGTATTTTATATTTTTGATTTATGCTAAAAATCACATCACCTCAAGCGAAATTAACCCTGATTGAACATCACACATCATGTGATGATGACTCATGGAATGTAATCAGTTGAAACCATGAACCAATTCACAATCTATATTCCTTTCATGAAATATTCCTAGTGATAGTTACATATTGTGTAATACATTTACATGGTGTGTAAATGTACTATAGGTAGATTTAAACCCAAAATTCCATATAATATCTTAATCACCTCTAAATCCTTACAAAATAATTGGAATCCCTCATAAGACCATTTAACACACTTATACCTAGATTCTATTAATTGAAAAAAACATAAATTCCCAAAATTTAGTTTATTATCCCTAATAAAATCTCTTCATCTCGAAACAAGATGCATGAAAAAAGTTTTTAAGACAAATAAAAACCTAAATAAAGAGGTTGAATAAAAAAATCAAAGAGGGAAATACCTAAAAAAAGATGGGATCTTACACTAAATCACCAAAGTCTTCATCACCACTCCCCTATAAATAAATATGCTCGATACTTGGGGATGGCACCTTCTAGTATCAATGTTTCTGTTATTGAATTTCTAAATGTTTTATAGGAGAGAGAAAAAACAAACCATCCCATTATAGACCTGGAGTATCTCTAGAATATCCTACCCCAAAAAATAAAATGGATTAACCTTGATCTATATGATAAACTACATGTTTAACCAGACCAAAATCTCATGGTTCTGACCTTCTTATTCAAATTTGAATATCAAATCCACAACACTAATTTTCAATGATATAGGTACACTCTCCTCAAACTTCTTGGAAATATTCTATAAGATCTTCCCAAAATTATCACTACTTTCAAACTATCAACATTGAACCATAACGGAACTTTAAGCTACATCACTATATTTCAGTATCTGCAACACATGGTTCCTCTTCGATGAAGGTTTTGAAACACCTTAGACTTGATCTTAAGGATAAAAAACCTACACTATTGTTACATTCATTGATGAAGTTACAGAGTATAGTGTACTTGTGAGAAAAATCAGAAGTGTTTAAGATTATAATTCACTAGAACCTCTCATTTTAGGATAAGAAAACCTACCACCTTCTCACATCTATGTGAATGAAACACTCATTCCATAGACTTATAGTTGTGGAATTAAGTATATATGAAATATGTGGACCTTCCTAAAAATCATTTAGGTTGAAAATATTTTTCTTTCACAATTTTCCATAGCCATAGATCCCCTATGTGAATACCATGTCATCCAAAAAATTTCATCAAATTCTCTAGTTAATCATTAGAAAACTATTTTTGAAAGACCAAAACTATGCCAAACTCCTTTCATATCTACAATTACCTATTCTAAAACCAAACTAAACCACCAACTTTTCCATTGATCATGCGTGTTTACCAACTATATCTTTTGAAAATAGACACTTTCTCCCCTTCCTAAACATTTAGTGATGAAACCTAAATCCAAAAAACCATGAATTAAGTGAGACGGGGAACACATGGTAGAAAAAGCATCCACCCCTCCTAGCTATGTGATTTTTGGAACCTTTAGAAATTACCTTTCCGAATAATCCTTAAAATCTCATTATTTTTTTTCTAAACATTTCATCTTTAATGCTAGATATAGACTAGGCACCCATTTAATGTAATCATACCATTCTTCTAACTCCTTAAGTATATTATAGTGATTGTCATATTCCGTTTGGGTAACATGTAATCACTCATGGATACACCATTTATAATAATAAATTGTGTGATTTCCTATCATGGTTTCATATTCTACTAAAACATATCGCATTAAGTTGACTCTACATCAATGTAGCATCTAAATTCTATAGGAGTAGAAAAACTAGCCTTATCTAAAATCCAAATATTCCACTACAAAATATCAATCCATAACTTAATCATTTACAATTACATTCTCAAAAAACAATGAGATCTCAATGAATACAAAAAGAATAAGGGTGAGGGATAATCTTTCAAAAGTCTTCAGTATTCTTCCAACCAAGTTCTAAATTCCACCTAAATAACAAAACACACTACAAGACACAAGGTTATGGAAGTCATTTGGGAAACCTAGACTCTCTGGCACCATTTCTATCTTACTAGTGAAATTATTTTGGTCTCATTGAACCACTCAATCAAAAGTACTCTATAGTCTTCCAACTAATTTCAACACCAAAAAATCATATTTATTTCAAAAATTTATAAATTGCTCATTAACCAAGATATGATACCACTTTTTGAGAATATAAGACACCAAAACACCGCTAGCACTGATACCATTTTCTAGGAAATTGTCTTACCAAATTAATCCAAATCCGATGAATCCCATACCAAATTCATAGAATATTAAACTAGTAAACTAGAACCACCCAACATCTTAGGATAAGAATTTTCTTCCAAAATTAAACCTATAAAAAAAGAACCCATAAGGGTTCAAAGTTCCACGACATACCCTTGTGAATTCAATGACCAAGACTAGGAATACTAGGAACCCTAGAAACCTTATTGATCTGCTATTTACTCTAATTTTGGTAACTTCATAGTCTTCAAAAATATCTTATGGAAAAAATGAGTATGAAATAATAAACATAAGTCATAAATAAAGTAGAAAAACACATAGGATTAACATGGTTTGGATAAATTCTCACTCCATTATAAAACACACTATATCTTTAATTAAAGGGAGTAGTTGAGTTACAGGGGAAACCACCTTCTAGAAACCCTACCCAGTTTAAGTTACATGGGACCAAGTTCAAAATCAACTTAAAAAATGGACGAAAATCCTAGAAATGATATCAATTTTGAACACCCACCAAAATCACTCCATAGGGAAGTTCCCGCCATAGAAAAAAGTACCACTATTACTTTTTTTGAGATCATCTCTCAATTAACCTAGGTTTTTTAACATAATAAATGATCCATAACCCTCTCTTTATAGAGGTGATTTGATACTTATAGTAGGTTTTTTTATTTCACCTTCTTTCAAAATTCATGGATGCACCTCAATTTGTTTAAGGAAACTGAATGAGCACTACCACTTTGATTTCATGGCTATCATAGGCCATATAATCAAGCACACTTTAAAACTTAGAATAAAACATAATTTTTACTATGGTTTTCTCTCAAGGAGTTGGGCCAAGAGACCCACTATACTATCACATATGATTATTTTTACTCATTTTTCTATATTTTAAAACAATATCTAAGTGGGGGTAAAGTCATTTAAAAATAAAAGAAATGAAAATATAAAAAAAATGAATGTAAGAAAGGATATAATCTTGGATTCAACCATTATGATCCTTCATTATCTCAAAATGTTCACTCTCTATATTATTATGTATATGTTCCAATCCGATACACAAAAACTCACTACATCAATGGTGAGAATACACATCAAACTTAGGGAATTACAAAGTGATATACCCACTAATCTCTTGAATAAACCACAATCACGAGTACATCAACTATTTAGACTACTGATCTCATCCTTTATCAGCAATCCAAATAGTAGGATAAAAAATGATTTTAGCAATTCAAAATAAATGAGGGAAGGAGAATCATGAGGTATAATTTATCATCATCCCCTAAAACACTAAAATTAATAGAATAAAATAAAAAATGAAAATTCAAATGTGTGGATTTTGGTTTAATGGTTTTAATCTCTTGGGTGATCCTTGTAACATCTTGACCCAGGAGACACTAAAATGGTTCCTTGAGTTGATAGTCCATATATCCTCAAGCATGGATCCCTATATTCTAGAGGATTTATACTAGAGGTGAGGGTCTATAAAAGGTAAAATTTGGAGAATATATCCTCTTGATCAATAATAAACATATTAGAATCATAATAAATGAAAGACATCAGAAGAGAATAACAAATGATAGATAATAATCAACATGTAACCCTACAAGTTCCAAATAATCCAAAAATGCATGAACATGATAATCCATATATAAAATAATCCAACATACAATAAGTAGTATAATAAACAGGTCTAGACTAAAAAATAAATAAATAAAATAAAATATTCTAACTCTAGAAGGAAGCCCGAGTATATTCTCAGCCACTACTCCCAAGCTCTCATGTACAGTATAAGGACCCAAACTTAAACATTACATAATCTTGAGTTTTAAGTCAATAATTTATATTCATACATTTTAGGATCTTTTTATGTTCATGTTTTTAGATAATTAGGTCATAACACATACATAACAAGACTATACAATGCAATGTATACACTTCTAATCAGTATCCATTTTCTCACCATATAAAGATTTTAAAATAAAACATGATTTATTTACATGAAAAATCTTCATGAATTTCAACATGACCTCTTCATTTACATTAACCATCCTTAAACCCTATGATTTTTTTAAAAAAATGTGGGATCAACACAAAAATCTTTGTAAGGGACCTAAAATAAAGAAATCAATTAGTCCAGTGAAAAACATGAAAACCCATGTAATGTTTAACTTTATCTTAAAAGGTATTTGAGACTATGAAATAAATCATTTCTATATGAAAAACACACACTCTTTTCACAAATAAAATATTTAAAACCCATAACAAGAAAATAAAGACCTTTTTTTGGAAACTTAGAGTATCATAATCACAAAACCCTTTCAAAATCATTACAATTGGAATAACCATACAACTGAATTGTAATATAATTATATAGAGAACATAATATTTACCCAATGCATTAGAGTACTATAATGGATCTCACCCTTATAATAAGATATATTGGGATCAACTATTTTTCATAAGCTATAATTGGACTCAACCCTTTATATAAGCTACATCTATATCACCCTTGAGCTATAATAGGGTTCAACCCATCGTGTAAGCAGTATAGAGAACACCCATTTTTTATATATTGATAAAGTACCATATCATGAATTAAACATTTTATGATTTCACATTTTATTATAAAACCTTTTGAGAAACACTTTTGAACCCATATGAAAAAAATATTGGATATTGAAATGCCCTTTCCTTTTAAGCACTCATTTTTAATACCAAAATAACCAAAAAAAGGGAAATAGGGTTTTTATTTGAATAAAACATGAAATCTTGTAAATGAAGTAAAAAACCAAATAATGGTTACGGAAATGAGAAATGATGCTGATATTGTATACATTAAAATTAAACATTCCATTTTATATTTTTTTTTCAAAACATTCCATATAAAACATGTAAAATTATTACTTTTAAAAACCTTTAAAATAAAGTCATGTAAGACCATAGAATACCATGAGAGGGGAGAGGTGAATCATGGTGTAAAATTTTTCTTTCAATGTGATGGACCTTTTCCCCACATTGGTAGGAACTTGTTAAACTTTTCTAGTAGAATAATGAAATTATTAAACACCCATATGAAGAAATTGAAACAAAACACAAAAATTTTACATGGTTACTACTAAGGTCTAGTCCAAGGAGAATATTATGACAGTGTGTTAGTAATATTAGAATCCACTAAGATTCACTAGATATTATGGATTACAAAAGACCAAACACATTCACTCTAGTATAATAATGATACATTTACAAGAATTTTAAGGATAAAACACTGCCTGTATTGAATCAATTTCATTGAACCCCATATATAACTACCTTGAGTAAATTCTTACTCATTTTATTGACTTAATGGTAAAATAAATATATTAGGCATATAAGTATTTGTCCCTAATTAGAACAAGACTATGATTTCACCACATTCCTAGATTAATGCACTTGAATGCACTATTAACTCAAACCATATGTTCAAAACCTACTGTTTGTATAAGTACAATTTGAAAAACTACCTCCTTCATGAAACCCCCTTTTTGTTTCAAATATATTTCATTTTTCATGAATATACATGCTTTCAAGAATTTCTCAGCCTTCATGAAACTTCATGCTTTCATATAACACCAAAATATCATGAAACTCTAATCTGTTATGATAATCTCTCTTTTAAAATGCTTAGCAGTAATTAATTCTTAACCATTATTTTCAAGAATCTTGTGTTCATGAAGAATTCCTGATTCATGAAAGAATTACCTTATCGCAAGAGCTTCATGAAATTAGGGAAATTCACCCTTTTTACAAACTCTATTTAATCATCATAGGATTATTGGATTCCTATTTATAAACATTTCATCCTTCACAATTTTTTCAAGCTCACATGAAATTTTTGTGAACCTCTTCATTCTTTTTCACGAAGATCCTTTTATTCATGAAGATTTAGTGAACTTTTCCATTCATGAAGCTTATTATAATCATATAGCTTACCATATTTCCATTACAACTCATCCATTCTTCACAAAACCTTTTTCATGAACCTTCAAACCTTCATGACACCAGATTCATTCTTAAATCTCCTCATATTTATGAAACTCCAAACTTTGAAAAATCCATTCCTTATTATATTTTAAATATTCAACCTTGGAAATCCATATTTTGAGAATCATGTCCCTTACTACATATTTTAAACTCAAAAAATTTGGAAAACACTAGGAAATGATGCCACCTTACACACTAAATACACTAGCACCAAAAGATCACTTAGCTTGAAAACTCCCCAATCAACCTAGTGTGGATTGACAGCAAACTCAAAATATAATCTGTTTCCTGCTATGAAAAAACCTTTGTTCCAAAAAGTAAAATGTGAAATAAAATTTTATTTATAAATATTTTAAGTTCATATAAAAAAATTCATAAAATATTTTTAAAAACATGGACATGGAAGACAAATAGTTGAAAAATAAACCTTTAAGAATATTTTTTTTAAAGAAAGCCCCTTACCACTTTAACAACATTTGAATTGTATGCCCCATAAAAGAATAAAATTAATTCTTTTAAATATAATGATAATAAATGAATTCATTATATAACATTTAAAAGGGTCTTTATATACAACTAATATAATAATAAAGGTTCAAAACATCAAAATATTCCTTAATGAAAGTAAATTGAGATGAAGTCCCTTACCTTGAGTCTGACTTGTCACATAAGTTCTTTAACTTCATGAATAATAAAATTATGTTAATGATTTAATTACTTAAGAAACTTTTTAATGTTCATTATTAATTTTATTTCACTTATTACCATGTTATATATTATTACTTAATAAATTTATCTTATATCAGATGTTTTGATGATATTTGGATTATGCGTCAAAAATGACTTTAGTTGGTTGACTATGGGAAAAGAGGTAATTATTTAAACATATCATGAATAATAATCATGAAATAATTATAATTTTTATATATAATTTATACTTTTAAAACCTATAAAAAATATGGTTATGAAAAATGAACCACATTACAATCATGGAGATGACAGGCTGTACGTTTGCATGAGTAATGTTTCCATTTTTCAATAATCATTATAGAAAGAAGGTAAGTATTATTTTATCTCTATAGATGATAATAATATAATAAAAACCATATTATTTCATTAAATATACTTATATATATCATCCATGTGATGTGGTTATGGGAAAAGAGTCGCATCGTTTCATGGAGGTCGTAGTCTACACATACGCACGAACGACGTTATCATTTCTCAATGAATAGAAAGGTAAAAGTAAATTATATATATTATCTTTTAACAATGATAAAATTTTCAATAATATATTAATTATTTCATATATATCATATATATTCATTAAATTTATCCTTATTACCTTCCAAGAAAATATTTAGTGAAAAAAAATTACATCACTTCATGAGACGGTAGTTTACAAACACACGAGCGACATTATCATACCCTCACAGAATGGAAAGTAAGAAGGTATATGTGGTATAATAATTAAATTAGTATATTTATGTTATAAATTATATATATATATATATATCCTTAATCCATAATTATAACAATCCATGAGAGGTGATGATGAAAAACCAATCACAACAATTCTTGAGGCGGTAGTCCGTCGTACACATGAATAATGATTTTCTTTCCCATTTGATGGAAGATGAGATGAATTTTGGTTATTAAATTAACATAATAACATATAATTATATGTGAGATACTTTTTTTATTATATAGAAATAATTTAGAAATATTTTAAGGATGTGGAAGAAGAAATAAAATAAAAATGCTCTTTTAACCATGATACCTCTTTTTCAGAAAACCTCCATAGGTTATCACCAAAATCCTTCTTAGGATGACTTTTTGATAAAAATAGAGGATCTAGGTCATGGTAATAGAGGTAATAAAAATATTTTATTAGCTATTTTCCAATACAAATGGATTTTAATGTTTGAAGAGGAGAATGGATTGGGTGACATTTTCTAAGTGAGGTGAGTGACACACTTGTAATTTTTGAAAAGGAAAAGGTGTACCCACGTTTTTCACATGAAAAAAGGATAAAAATAGACCAGTATTGATAATTAGACATTATAAGGTAGAAATATTTCTATAAAATATATTTTAGATTATTTTTAAGTCATTTGAACCCTGATATTTTTAGTTTTACCCAAGGTAAATCTATTTTTACCTTAATCATGGTAAAATATTTTTATTGTTTTCACTATTAATTATGATAAAATATTAAGTTGATATTATTAGATAATATAAATTATTATAATTAAAAATATTTAATATATTTTAAAAAATTCAATTTATTAAAGTGGAAGTATTTAATTTAAAATTAAACTCACAGATGCGATGAAAAGTGGTTTTTCAAGAAGTGTATTTTTCATGCGTAAGATGATTTTACATTAACTATATGACTAGTAATAATTATTTTATGAATTTAAATTAAAATTTATTGAAATAAAATCCATAAATTTAATTTAAATAATCCATCATTAGGGTTTTTAATTAATTAAAATAGAGAAAAATTATGCATGTTAAAACAGTTTAAAAAAAACCCAATTTTAAACCCAAAAATAAACTTATAATAAAATCCAATATAAAGATGATTAAAATGTAATTAATTGGATTAAATAAAAAATAATTATTATTATTTTTCTTTAAATAATATTCAAAACAAAATGGGACTTTTAAATAATTTAATTTATTTAAAAGAAATGGAATTTTTACAAAAACCCAGTATTTTTCATTATTCACTGAAAAATAAATATTTTCTAAAAAATCCCAAAAAATTAACCCAAATTCAATTTTGATATGTATATTAAAAAATTGAAATTAATTTTTTAAAATTAAAATTCTATAATTTTGAAATTGAACTTTTAAATAAAACCATATAATAAAAGATTTTAGTTAAAACTATTTCCTTTTTGACTTACAAATTACTTAATATTTTTAAAACGAATATAACTATATAATCCATATTAATAAACATGAAAATGATTTATTATATCATTAATTGATTTTTTACATATATTCCTAGTCTAATAATGATAAACAACCTAGAGAGTAGTCCAGGGTCTTAACCTGCAATCAGGATGACATGTCCGGGTACCAATCCATGGCCCGAACAAGGTTTGAGATAAACTCTGTAGGCCACCACAAATGGATTTTAATGAAATATAATCCATGAATATAAAATAGAGTAGTGTAAAAGTATGATAAATAAATTAGTAAATAATAAGTTCAATCAAGTTAGGCTCAGGTTCCTTATAAGACACCTGACCGACCATACATGCTTCAACCTAAGCCAAAATGTCTCTGAACATGCCATCATATATATATTTTCATATATGTAACCCTATATATGAAAATATATACATGAAATAGTTATGAAATGAGGTTTAATACCAAGTCATCCACATAAAGATAATATAATAAGGTTCTCATACTTTAAATAAGGAACGTAATGCCCATTGATATCAGGGAATGGCAATGGACGTAATGCCAGATAGTGTTAGGTGAACAGTAATAAAGTTGATGTATCATATTGAATAAGGAGTATAATTCCAATAATATGAATAGGGGATATAGGATGATAGGCCTGATAATCCCAAATCAAATATGTGAAGTGTCATATCCAACACTACTACAAACCAACCCTTTAATAGTGTTAGAATTGGCTATTGTTAGGAAAAAAGCACTAACTACCGAAGCGTGATTAAAATCCTTAGGATTTTATCAGTGCTAGAAAATAGATGATAAAGGGATTATTTATCATCAATAAAAAAATCACTGATAAAGGGTGAATTTATTAGTGATTTTAGAAGTACCGATAAAGGACCCTATTTATTAGCGCTTTTAAAAGCACTAATAAAGAGACCCTTCATTTATGATTTTCATAGCACTGATAAAGAAGTAATTTATCAGCACTTTAAATAGTGATGATAAATGATACATTTATTAGGACATTTAGTCGTTCTGATAAATGTAACCTTTATTAGTTCTTTTAAAAGTGCTGATAAAGGGGTATACTACCGTGTGGTGTAAAATTTATAGCATACTGGAGTAGCAGAAATAAAAAAAATATGTACAAATATATATTTTAAATGAAATAAAATTTACAACACAAATAAAATAAAAATCACTATTATAGACATCTCAAATATTGGTTTATACAATTAGATGAGTAACTACAAATTATCACAAACATTCAAAAACATCAATGTTCCTTTGTATTTGTCCCATGGCCCCACTCATGCCATTACCAAACAAACCACCCCAGCTAGAGAAAAAGAATGAACCTATATAAGAAAAATATTCACATGTTAATAATACTATAAATAAATAAATTAAATAGAAAATTTTAATTTTAAATTAAACTTTGAGTCATACAAGGAACATTGTGTATCAGATTGAGTTGCAATTGATTCTTGCACATCACTCCATTTCTTATTCATCTTCAAGAATTATCTCTATGAAAATTAACTAAATAAGTATAAGATAAAATTTATAAGGAAATTAATTAATTAATATTAGATAAAATGATGATAAAAAAATATGAGCTTGTTTGCTCGGTTTTGGTGTTGTGATTCACATTTTAAACTAAAATAGCACTTATATATTGAAAACATGCACTTCAAGTCATATCGACCACATCATGTATCAAATTGTTGTATGATAAATTTATATATGTCACAAATTATTTATGGATCATTTTCATAAAGTATCGAAACAATATTAATGCATTTTATCATTTTGGAATATGTCACTTATGTTTTTTTACTAAATTGCCATTTTAAACTTGAAACATTCACTTTGAGTCATACCAGTCACATCGAGTGTTATTTTTACATGAGACTAATTAATAAATTTAAAAAATTAATTTTGAATCATTTTACTAAATTATCAACAAAATATGAGCATGTTTTGTTGGTTTTCAGTGAGTAACACTTTTTGAACTAAAAGGCCAATTTTAAACTTATAATTAACACTTTGATTCATACTGGTCACATCATCTATCTTATTGAGGTTTTGATGATTTATACATGTAAAAAATGACATATTGATCATTATAATAATGTATCAAAACAATCAGAATTATTTTTATCAGTTTTGAGTATGTCACTTGTCTTTTTTACTAAAATTAATGTCAATTTTAAATAAAAAGACACACTTGGAGTGATACCAAGAACACAATGTATCAGATTGAGGTGTGTCTAATTCATACATTTAAAAAATGAACTATGGATTATTTTACTAAATTATCAAATTAATTCAAATGATTTTTAATGGTTTTGAGTATGTCACTTGTATTTTTTGCTAAAATTTCATTTTAAACTAGAAACACATACTTTAAGTCATACCAGTCACATCGTGTGCCAGTTTTATGTGAGGCTAATTACTACTTGTCACAAACAAATTATGAATAATTTTCATAAATTATCAACACAATATGAGTTTTTTTCTTGGTTTTCAGTGAGTGACACAATTTTTGAACTAAAATGTCAATTTTAAATTGATAACAAACACTTTGAGTCATACTAGGAACACCATGCATCATATTTAGGTGTATCTTATTTCTACACATAAAAAATTACTTATGGATCATTTTAATAAAGTATAAAAATAATAATTTTTTTTCTTCTCAGTTTTGAGTATGTCACTTGTCTTTTTTACTAAAATTAATGTCATTTTTAAATAAAAAGTCACACTTGGAGTCATACCGGGAACACTATGAATCTGATTGAGGTGAAAATGATTCCTACATTTCAAAAATTACTTATTTATTGTTTTAATAAAGAATATAAATAATCCAAATGATTTTCTTAGTTTTGAGTATGTCACTTGTGGTTTTTACTAAAACTAATGTTAATTTTAAATAAAAAGAAACACTTGGAGAGATACGAATCACATCATATATCCTATTGTGTTTTGGCTGATTTCGACACATCAAAAATAAATTATAGATCATTTTATTAAAGTATCAAAATAATATAAATTATTTTTATCAGTTTTGAGTTTGTCACTTATCTTTTTTACTAAAATTAATGAAAATTTTAAATAAAAAGACACACTTGGAGTCATACTGGCCACAACGTGCATCAGATTGAGTTGAGGTCAATTCATATACATCAAAAAAGACTTATAGATCATTTTAATAATTTTTTAAAAAAAATCATAATGTGTTTTATTAGTTTTGATTATGTCACTTTTATTTTTTACTAAAAATGTCATTTTAAACTGGAAACACACACTTTGAGTCATAATAGTCACATCATGTATTGGTTTTATATGAGACTGATTTATATAAATAAAAATTGACTTATGAATTGTTTTCCTAAATTATCAAGATAATCGAAGCATGTTTTCTCAGTTTTATGTGAGTGACACAATTTTTGAACTAAAATTCTAATTTTAAACTAATAAAGAACACTTTGAGATATACTGGACACACTTTACATTATATTAAGGTGAGTATGATTACTACATATCAAGAATTACTTATGGATGATTTTTCTAAAGTATAAAAACAACATGAATCTATTTTCTCAGTTTTGAGTTTGTCACTCATCTTTTTTACTAAAATTAATTTCAATTTTAAATAAAAATAGATACTTAGTGTCATAACAGGAACCATACATCGAATTGAGGTGTGGATGATTAATACACATAATAAATTACTCATGTATCATTTTACTAAAGTATTAAAACAATAATAATTCATTTTATTGGTTTTGAGTATGTCACTTGTCTTTTTTACCAAAATTAATGTCAATTTTAAATAAAAAGACACACTTAGAGTTTTAAAAATCACACCATATGTCCAATTGAGGTGTGTATCATTACTACACCTCGAAAATAACTTAAAAATCATTTTTCTAAAGTATCAAAACAAACCAAATCTGTTTGATCATTTTTGAGTTTGTCACTTGTCTTTTTTACTAAAATTTATGTCAATTGAAAAAGAAGACACATTTGGAGTCATATGGATCACACTATGTATCTAATTGAGGTGTGATTAATTTTTTCACATCATAAATGACTTATGAATAATTTTAATAAATTATCAAAACAATAAAAATGTGTTTTCTGAGTTTTGAGAATGTCATTTGTTCTTTTACTAAATTGTAATTTTAAAATGGGAACATGCACTTTGAGTGTTTAGAATAACTTTTAAATACAATATTGATGCCTTGTGACTATAATAACTATTACATCTATATTGTTACCCATAACTATTTCTCTAAGATATCATGAATAACTATTACTTCCAATATTGATCCCTAGCAATTCTTATTTAATATTTCTTCTTTTAACAATCACAATGAAGTTATTAATCGATGGGGTCTTCATATATATATATATATATATTTAATTCCTTTCACTCATTATTATGTTCCGTCTTGGGGATTTAATTGAGGGAATAAATTGTGTGAATTTTATAGGCAAGCATTAATTCATTTGTCTGGGAGATAATGTGAAATTGTTTGTGATGGAGCCCAAAATGATAAGTGATTTATTATTAAACTACAAAAACTTTTAAAACTGTCTACCTTCACTGTCAAGGACACATTACTATGGTAACGTTTCTTATGAAGGTGGCAATGGGACAAAAATCAGAAAATTATCAACCTAGGTTTCCACTTGTATAAACTCAAAGTATTTTTGTTTCCATGATTTTTATTCATTGTGTTACTACATGAATTAACCCCTTGAGTATTAAAATTAGTATCTTTTTCCTCACAAAGTCATATGTTATCATCTACAAAATGGCATAAAACTAATCTAATCATGCGTAGGTTTTTTCCTATAGAAATAAATATGATGTGTTATGAAATCTAGCATTAATTTAGTTCCGTGATCAGAGGTATAATCTATAAAAAAGAGGAGGAAATGAAGATAGGTGAAGGTAATTCATATGAATTAATGTGTATACTTTTGAATTTAAATGCATAAGAAATTTAGGAACATAGAGTAAATAAAGAGAAGGGGGTTAATATTGATGATATCATTAATGAATACAAGTTTTTCTATTTTTCAAAAAAATATACCACTAATTACTTACTTATATAGACAATAATTTTACTATGAATATATCAAGATTGGAAAGCCTATGCAAGAGAATAAAATTTTAAAATAGTCACAAAGAACCAAACAACCAATATTGGGTTATAATTGATAAAAATTTTAAACCTAAATACACAGTTCGACCATTATTGTCAATTATATACACTATTTTACATCTAAAAAAAGGTTTCGGAATTATAAAAGGTTGTGATGATTTTTTTGGAGGTTCTTAGGCTATAACAACTGGTACCTGAGCTATTAAGAAGCTTGCATGTAGAAACAATGCTCAGGGTGATGATTCTTCCACCAGGAGTGATGATTTTAGTGCCAATACTCCTAATCTATCAAGAAACTAATATATGAGAATAATATTATCATGTGTTCAAAATAGATAGATTTTTAGTCAGAGTCTATAATATAGAACATACTCAACTTTCCCTTTTGTCCTTCATCTTTTGGCCATGAGTGTGTATAGGGAAAAAATTTGCAATGATAGAATCCAAAATAGTACTGGGCATGATTTTACAGTTCTTATCCTTCAATATTTCACCATGTTATGTTCATGATCCATGTAATCAAATCACCATTCAGCCCCAACATGGAACCCCTATAATCATACACAATTTCTAGCTACCAGCTATGAGATCTTATATGATGAGATGCTTCTAGGTTTGTCTGAATCTTTTTGTACTCCTTATTAATTTCATTCATTATACACAACTTAATTTTAACTAAAAATAGTAACCAATTATGTATTTAATGGAATAAAAAGAATAATATGAGCACAAACCAAGGCCGCTAAAATTGCATAAGGTCTCTATAATAGTGTTGTTAGAGGAGGGATCCATGAGTGACAATAGTACCTAAATTCTCGTGTCCTTTTCAACTGGAAACACCCTGGATGTTATTCATGATATCTTCAATAGTTATGATGCACAATATATATGTGTTTTTAGAATCACAAGGGATAAATATTGTAATAATAGAGGCCACAATATTAAAACTTAGATATCAACACAAAATGTATTACTTCAAAAATAGATCTTTCATATGTACTAACCATGGATATATGGAAAGGAAATGAAATCATAGAGTTGGTGATGATAACTAGAAGATAAAATCTATTCATATGGAAATGGGGAGGATATATTAGAAGGTATAAAATTCTATGTTTTTAAAAATTGATTTATGGAATTATAAAAACATGAGAATGGATTGTAATGGCTTATGAATCAATCAACTATAATTAACGTTGTTCATAAATAATTATAGTGTGAAAAAAATAAATATGGAGGAAAATAGATAATTAAATTAATACTGTTGGACAATGAATGGATGGACATGTGAAGAACTATTCACTAAGGAAAAATAATACTTAGGTGTTTCCAATGTATATTGAGGAGGATAAGCACAAAATTGTTCTAAGTGGCTTCACAAACCATGACACATGGCAAGAGGGGAAAACCAATAAAAAGGCCATCCTATAGCTAAGGAAGAATAGAGAATCATGTAGTGATAGAGTATTTAATTAATATATATACATAAGTTGGATTAGTTTCACAATAGAGGTAAATCCCTAGAAAATAAAGTTGTATAATTCTAATTCAAATATTTAGAGGTAATTTTTCACAAGTGGGATTGTAAGGAGAAAAAGTAAGAATCCTTGGAAATAGATTTAATGAAAGTGGTTGGATTATAATGACCAACCAAATTAATCTACTTGAGGATGATTAGGAATTAACCCTATCTTATAAACATTATTGTTATATTTGATGATTTATGAGAGGGATTATTAAGTTGGAGATATGATCCATGTTGTGTATGAACTGAAAGAAGATGAAGGTAGTGATTAGGAATGATTACATTATGAAGATATAAATGCTTCAAGTGTTTTGAAATATCTGTTTTTGTTTTCATGTGATATAAATATAAATTTGGTAACCAACAAGTGATATCAGGAAATAATCCATGTGGTATAAAACTATTATTAAATAGAATAAAAATTGAGGGAGAATAAAAAACATCTATAGAGGAACTCATAATTTATTTTTATTTGATGTAATAATGTGGTATTAACTAATATTTTTCAAGGATCATTAAAGATTTTGAAAAAGAAATCTCCCATGATGAAGATTAGACAAAAAAAGTTGTTTTTAGAGAAAAATGAACCTAAAGGATGTTTTTTATGAAGATGAAAATGCTATCTAGCCTCATCTAGAAAATTATAAGTACCCTATAATGGAATAATGATCATGGATATCTAGTGGTATCATGATTTTATAAAAAAAGTGATATTTATTAGTTTGATATATGTCATGAATCACATAAATTGTGTTTTATTTCTTATTCAAAAACATTCTTATTTAAGCGTGACTGAGATCATATTGAGTTTGATGTTGAAGAAATACTATTTCTCATGTTTTATGAGCTTATGGTATTAATTGAGTTATAGGGATAACACTGAATTAATTGTCTTAAACACTTAATACTATATCAATTTCTAAATTAGTGGACCTAGAGGATTAGTTAATAACTCACTACCAAGTTTTATTTTAACTCAATAAATTTATTTGATAAAATATATATATGTGAATGTATTTTGGGTATTGGGGAATGTGTATACTCAATTTTCAGTATTTGATATATATTTTTAACTAAAATTTAAATTATAAACCAAAAACATACTGTTCCAGTTATACCATTAATATTGTGTATCAGATTGTGGTACAACTGATTGAGTATGTGATGTGTGTTTTTATTTAAACTATCTACACCAAGCCAAAAATAAAGAAATTTTCCATTTGAATAGAAGAGGAAACTCCATTCTTCCTGAAACACCTCATCCAAAAGCAACATGTTATCTCTTTTCTAGTTTTTTATAGACAGTGGAAGAAAAAATATGACTTTCTAAAAGATATGTGAAAAATAATAATTATATAAAATTTATAAGAAAATTAACTTAAAAATAATAGATAAAATGGTGACAAAATTAACTAAATAAGTTTTAAGAATGCACCATTTCATTATGTCAATATAAATTCTTGAACCATTTTCTTCTTGTAGTTATTTAAGTTGCAGCCTTGAATCCAATCTCTCCTAAGAACAAGTAGCTTCGAATACATCAACCCAACTCAAGAAAAAGAATAAATATATATAATAAAACAATTTTTATATTATTAATAATATAAATAAATAAATTAAACATAAATACGAAACAATACATTAATAAAATTTCAATTTTAAACTGAAACTACACAATTTGAGTCGTACTTGATACATCATGTATCATTTTGAGGTATGGTTGATTCCACCATGTCTTTTTATCCTATAGTGCATTCTAAATTCTAGGAAATCTTACAATATTGATGTTTTATAACTTAAAATGTTGAATTAATTGGAGAATAAAAATAAAATTACATCATCATGATTCCAAACTATAATATTTTCGATTCACCCACTATGGATACATATGAGATATTTTAGAAGCTCAATCCCAACAACATGATATTTTTAACCAATTTATAATAACATAACATTAACATATTACATAAAATTCGCATAATTTTTTTATCCTTTTGAGTTGGTGTAAAAATCACATACAAACATTTCACTTCTTATCTACTACAAAAAACTATCATAAAACATTATATATTCCTAGATTATACTAAAAATTAGTCTATCCCTTTATTTATTCCTAGAAAACATGAACCATTAGTGTAAACCTATTAGTGTTCATTAATTGAAATAAAATAAATATTTATATTTTTGTTTTTTATGGAATATAATAAAATATATATTTCCATTTCACCATCATAGAGAGTAAAAACTTTATGATAAATGATTTACCTTATTTGATAGAAAACAATTTAGTGTGAACCATTATGTATTTTCAGAATACACTAATCTCCATTATAAATTATTTACCCTATTTTAATAGTATTAAACATTAGTACAACCCTTTATAACATCCAAATGACACTAAAATCTAGCATATCCATTAATTCTTCCTAGATTTTGCTATATATCCATTTTCAATATTCTAGGTGATGATAAAATATAACATAACATCATCATTATTTTTTTCATCAAAATGGGAACATCCATATTATCATATATTTTTTATTGTGAATGATAATGAGTTTTTTATTAATGATATTTTGAACAGGGATCATTATACATAATTAATGTTCACATGCATATTATTGAAGAACCAGAGGACACATTTTTTGATGGTGATCCAGTGAAAAAGTATCTATATGGATAATAAGGATTGGCTAAACACCTATACTCATGTAATTATTGTGATATTCTATGTGATATAATGGTGGGACGATTTAATTTCATATCATGTTCATTCAAAAGAATTAGTTTCAGTAAATCCATTTCACCAAGGTAAAGTTGATGCGTTATTTGTATGGATTTCACAAGTACTTGTGTTATTATATCAACATATAATTAATGATAAAATAGCTTAAATAATTCCATAACCTACTAAAGTGAAACCACTATATTTTTATTTTCTTATATCATTTACTACCACCCATGATAGAACTATAGGGTAGGGATTTGTCTGATTTTATTCTAATAATTATAATTAAATTAACTAAAAAAAGAAGAGAAATTGATGAGAAAATTAACTAAATAAGTATTAGGAAGTCACCTCTTCATGATGATTGTATATATTATGGAAATAATTTTCCTTGAGAAATAGATCAAAAATAATATATAAGAATTATGATACTAATTATTCACACCCAAAATATATTTATAATGTAATAGCCCATACTAGAAAACAAACATAGTAGGTAATCACCTAAATTTGTTGTTGGAAATCATTTTGACACCATGTATGATTACCAATAATCTCTAACAAAATTTACTTATTCTTATGAGTATTAAGGTTGCCAAAAATATTGGTATTATTGAGAAAATATAAACAAATAAATGATTAAGAAAGATTTTTAATGAAATTGTAATTACCTTTATAAATTACCAGTTTGGGGATGCTGGTAATTTCATGGTTTATGATCTATCTCATAAATTTTCAAACATAATATCCACAATAATTGCCATTATCTTACTTTAGACACTGTAGAAAAATTGACCAAAATAAGTAAATTGTTTTTAAATAAATTTTTATATTTAAATATTTCTATATATACCTTAGTTTTTTTATATTTGAAGTAATCCATAGGCTTTTTATGTTAAGTCACTAATTTTATTCCATGATTTAGCCTATATTCAACGACCACCCTATCATAACAAAATTCTTATTAAAACAAATACTAAAACATATAATTCAAAGTTTATTTATAAAATATTGATTTTAGTGTATTAAAAATTCACAATACACATCATGTGTGGTTGGTTTTTTGTATATCCATGTATCGTATCCAAAAAATAAATATTTGGGGTATCTAGATTGAGTGAGATTATCATCCAGTTCTTATTAAAAAAAAATAAGTAATTAAAAAATTGAAAATATATTTTATGTGATTATATTTTATAGTTTTACGCCTGCATTGTAGGCATAAAAATATTTTTCCATTTATTATTTTTTTTCTCAAACACATAATTTAGTTCATTTTTTTCTTATCAATTTCTTCCTTCTCTAAAGAAGTTTCTTGCATAGAAATTATACTGGGATTAATGAATCCAAATCATGATTTATATGATTTTACATTTATATATTAATAATATAAATGTATGTACAAAATATGAATAGTTATTAAATTTAAGGAACATATTATATCATTTTTTGGACAGATGTATTATAAAAATGTACCTTATGTATAAATTCACCACCAAGACACCCAATAATTAAAACATGAGAATCTCATTTATACTCTCGAGACCAACTATGTATATAATAAGAGTACATATATTTATTATTTATATAAACTGTAAGACATATTTCCATATTTAAATGTGGTATCTTCATGAATTTTTAATGATAATAAATGTTACTGTGGAACTAGCCAAGAGAAGGTACTCCCAAAAGGTCATTTTTATTTCTTGGTCGAGTCACTAGATTGTCTTGATCCAACCTTTCATTTCCTTATCACTTTATCCATTGGTAATACCATACCTAACTTTATACATTTTTTCATGAAATGTTATAGGGTTTTAATATGAAACATTTTTTTAAAGACATACCTAATGAATATTTATAAGATTATATAGCCATGATATGAATGTTCCAATAGCATCATTTACCATTTTAATATCCAGATCATCAAGTGGAACATGAAACTCAACATTCAGCTTCTAAGATACCTCAATCCCCATTATCATGTGATATTTTGGGAGTTATTTTTTATGTATATTATCTACTAGGATATTATACACCCTACCCCTCATAACAAGGCAGTGCATGGGTATTGAAATATAGAAACTACATACAACTTTACCCTGCAGAATTTTAGTAATATAAAGTTATTATAAGTTTTTTGATTCATATTTAGAAGAAATATTAATGAAAAAATTGATCACCTCAGGTAAGGTATGTGGATGAGAGTAATTACTTGTAACACCCCAAGCTTCTACAGTACGCTTCTCTTTGAATAACGTGATAGCGTGTGTTGTACGCAACACCGAGTTCTAACACACCATAACCAATCAAACTAGCCGTTATGAATAGTAATACCTAATTTTTGAAATTATATATATTTTATATTTTAAAATGGACTTCATTTTTGGATTCGGAATATCGAATTTAGCCTAAGGTGAAATTTTGGTACTTTTCGGATAACTTTAATATTTTGATGAATAGTGAAAATTAATAAATTTTAATTAAAAACAACATTTTTAATCAAAATAATTAATAGTGATAAATTATGAATTTGAGTGGTTTTAAAGTATATTTATAATATATATTTACCATTTAATAAAATGTTGGTCATTGGACATAATTTTACAATTAAACCGGACATAAACAAGTGTCAATCTTTTGATAGTTATTATCTCTTAAAAACACGCTTTTTGTTTTAACAACGAGAATTAATTTTAAATTAATTTCTGACACTTCTGTGTTTTGAATTTGGAAAAATGGATTCCATATTTGGAATAAGGATGTTCAAATTGTGTAAATAGGTAAATTTTATTTTTAGAAATTTTGAATAATTACTTCGGTAAATATTTTATTTACCATAGTTAAGGGTAAATCCGGTAAATAAGGGTTAAAAAATAATATTATAATAATACTAAATTACCCTAAAACGTGTCCTAGCCTTATTGGTTGATATATGTTCGACCATAGGAATATTTGGGTATATTTTGGGACCCCATGGAGCCACTTGTAGGTGATAGGGGCACTTAATTTTAATTAAGTTAAAATAAGTACAAAAATGACATAAGCATATATCTTTTAGAAAAACAATTTTCACATAGGGTTATATATGTTGTATTTTAGACTATAAATATAAATTAGAAATCTAAAACTATTTCCTACATAATGATATTTTATTTATAATTTTTAGACTTTAAATAATTTAATTTATTTATGACACAATTATGATGCAGTAATTACCATAATAGTGACAAATTTAAATAATTGATATTATAAATACCCAAATAAATATAATTTGAGACTTTTAATTAATCAAACTAATTTTCTAGGATAATATGACATATTAGTATTTATTTAATTGACTTTGTTCGAAGTAATAATTCTGTTATGAGTTTCACAAAAATCAACTATTGAATAGTGTCAAAATTGACATAAAAGAGTTTTTTTAAAACAAATATTATATTATTAATTGATATTAAATTCATAAAAATCTAAGGTTCGGCCAAGATACTTATATCATGATATTTATATCATTAATGGACCACTTGGAGGTCACTTGGATGTATATAGTAAGTTTATTAACCATATAATATAAAAATACAAAGAGACATTATAAAAGTGAAACTAATTAACTTAGAGTTAATACTTAAAGATAAGGTTAATATAAGTACCCAAACCTGTCTAAATTCTATTGGTTGAGTGGTTTTCGACCCATACCCACCTTAAAATTTAAATAATCCACTTTGGAGCCATTATAAACCGAATATGAATTTATTATAAATTAATATTTCTAGCTTTTCCAAAGGTGCCCCTCACCCCTCTTATAAAAGGGAACTCCTCCTTCTCATTTCTTCACACCTTAAAAGCCTTTTGGTTCGGCCAAAATATGCCCAAATACTCTCCCAAATTCCCTAAATACAACCTAGAGGCCTTAGTTTGATCAGAAATCCAACCTAAGGAGCCCTTTTGATCAAATCAAAAGGAAGAACCCGAAGAAGAGGTAATGTTTTCACCACCCCTTTTCAAGTTCCTTTCTTCTTCCACTTATTCATTCATTGTTATTACCATTCTAAAATAATAACTCCAGTATCTTATATATACTGTGATGTTATTATAAATATGGTACAACCATATTCAGTATTCTATCCACCCTTTGAATAACATGTCACCATACGTGCGTACGTACGACTTACCATCTCCACGTCGTGGTGTAATTGTTATTCAATATATTATTATTTGGATGGGTATAATAATGATGTGTAACTCATTTAAATAATAAATATAACATTTTAATTATTCTATATATATGATATACCATCCATTTATATATTATTTTAATACCAAAAGAATGATATTTTCGCTCGTGCGTACGTACGGACTACCGTCTCCACGAACGTGATGAGATTCATTCTCCATCGTATCCATTCAAGTATAATTATCATTTGATGATTTAAAAATGATGTTTAAGGACTTGATATAATTCTGGATACGAATAATATACAACCTATCCATTACAAACATGGCTTACGTAACAAAACATATAAAAAAACGAGTAAGTTAACACCCGAAAAAACGATAATACTAAGATATTATGTTAAAAGATCATATATGATATCATATTAATGTATATGATTCTTGTATAATTTAATAACAATTATTTCACCATTATACATGAGGTTAACCTACCCCAACCAAGGAAAATTACAAGGTAAGGGTTATTTCGCAATCTCTTCATTATACGAGGTTGTTTATACATAATTATCTACTGGGATTTATTTATCATCCACATCCATGTTTCTTCGAAATGTATTTCAAAAAGATTTTACTATTTAAAATATTATGGGTTAAAGTCATTTATACCCTTGTTTGACTTTTTATAAGAGGTTTATAAAGGAATCTTTCCGTCATTTTCCAAACAAGGTGCTTTTAACCTTTTTGACAGAATTAAGGTAAGAATGTTTTTTTAACTTATACGGCGGGTGCGATTATTTTCCGCCGTTATAAAATCGTCGAAGCTCCCCTTACAAGATTATAAGAATATTTTCAAAGAAAATGTTTTATTTTATAAATATATGACTCTTAAATGATTTCAAAAATATAAAGAGATATTTCTCTAAAAAGAGTTTTGATTTCAACTATGTCAACATCCTTTGATGGATTTTACGCTTATTTGAAGTTGATTTATTATGATACAAAACATCTATATTGTATTTAATTTTTTGTGATATGTTTGACTGTGGATGTGCTATTTTTATACCATTCATAGTTTATGGTGAAAGTATTGACATTTCATATGCTAGTTTTAATACGAATGTTTAAGTTATGTTTAAACCTTTTCATATGGGAATGCATTGGACTTAATATGTGACGGGTGGAGCCCGCTATAGCTCCTCGATGCATAGGTAGGTCTCATGAGACCAACTAGTGTCTTGGCACAAGGCCTTGACAAAATCTTATTTGTAGTCTTGGCATGAGGCCTTGGCTATGTGGTTATGATAGTCTGACATTATGCATTCCGTCATTATGAAAGTGGTTATTGATATTTCATGTGATTATTCGATTAGTAGAATATCCATGTGAATAATTAAATGACATTATTTCATTTTATTTTTGCCATAATATGTTTAAGTTCATGTTTAAAAGGATTTTTTTAGTTATACATTGCCTTAAATGTTTATTATTATTTATGAAAGTTTCCGCCATATTGTTATCCTTACTGGGCATTTGAGCTCACCCCTTTTCTATGTTTTATTTTTCCTAGGGTATGAAGAATTAAATTATGAATGACCTGCCGGGATAGTATGTGGGGATATGAGTGTGGAATATGAAGAAAAGATGTTGTTGTAGTTTTCATTTTTATGATGTAATGTAAGACTTATGAATATATCTAGTATTTCCAAGGCTACTAAACCAATCGGTCTTTCGAGATTTGATCCTTCTTGTGATCATGATAATGTTATGTAATAATGCACCGACTCTAGGTAACTGGGGTTGGGGCGTTACAGTTGGTATTAGAGGAAGTTTAGTACAAACTTTGGAAGCTAGATTTAGATAAACTCTGATTAGAGCACATAGATTTAAGATGGACTTTGAGGATTAGTATAGAAGAACTTCCTAGAATTTTGGTATTGTAGAGATTTTGTGAGTTTTTCGAGCAATACATCCTTGTCTGGATACGAGCAAGTAGAGGAGGCTCTGGCACAGATGTACCTAGGGGTAAAACCTAAAAACACCGCTTTGAGCTAGACTCGAACGGGAACTGGTGCACGACAATGGGCCTTACTGCACTCTTGGTTACGACACTCCTGGGGGATATGCTTCGGATAACTCTCATTTTCTTTACAAATCATTATGAAGGGTTTATGAGTATATACTTACTCAAATAAAACATTTATATGATTATGGATTATATCCATAAATAGTTCAATTTATGTTAAGTGTTTTATAAGTATGAGATTATGTATTTTGATTCATAAACTGATCTAGTTTATGCCATTGTTTAGAAATGGTGCCTAGTGGAAGAAATGGAAACCGTATCAATGCACGCACTCTATGTAGGGATTTCCCTCCTGCTCAAGATAATTATAGTGGAGCTGGTGATGCAACTAGTGCCGATCAGCTAATCACCATATTGGGACAACTCACTCAGGTTATGAATAATAACCTTACCCGTATGGAGCACCCTGATCCGCAGCATGGAGGATCAATGTTAGATCGATTCATGAGGCAACAACCACCAACGTTCAATGGGAGTACAAATCCCTTAGTATCTGAGCAATGGATATTTTCCCTAGAGAAAATATTTCAAGCTTTGGGGAGTAGTGAAAAGGAAAAAGTTATCATGGTAGTTTACCGCCTCACTGGAGATGCTGATCAATGGTGGTCATTGATTCAAAATATGAAGGGAGATGATGAAGTATCAAATATGGAATGGAGGGAGTTCAAAGAACTGTTTTAAGAAAAATACTTTCCTCGCAACCACCAAGCAGATATGGAAAGGCAGTTTCTGAGTCTGAGACAAAAGGAGGATTAGAATGTCGAAAAGTATGAGGCTAACTTTACAAGGTTAGCAAGGTATGATGGAGATTATATACGTAACCCAAGAAGTAAGATTGATCGTTTCTTTTATGGGTTAAAACCATTTCTCTGTCGAGCATTAGTCTCACAATCCTTTTCATCGTACGAAGACATTGTCTCATGTGCTATCAAGACCGAAAAGGAATTCTCTAAGTCTTATGACTTTAATGCAAAGCAAGAGAAGAAGAGACCTACTGATGAATCTAGGAATGGAAATAAGGGGAATAAGGGAAATGTTGAATATCCATCCTATGGTAAATGTGGTAAGAAACACCCTGGTACTTGCTTGAAGGGAACATGATTCTGTTACAAGTGTGGTGAAAAAGGCCACCAAGCTCGTGATTGCAAGGGGAAGAAGGAAGCTACCAATGTTTAGTGCTACTATTACAGGGAGATGGGGAATTATGCAAATGAATGTCCTAAGCATCAGGAGAACTTACCTCAAAAAAGGACAAGGGATCAAGGCCAAGCTTATGCTATCACTACTGCTAAGGTAGAAGCTCTGAAAGACGTGGTGGCAGGTAATTTAATGGTTTCCTCAAGTTTAGAAAATGCATTATTTGATTCTGGATTATCGCATTGTTTCATATCTTCCCAATTTGCTAAGAAAATTAGATATTTCCAATTTGATTTAACAGGGGAGTTGTCAGTTAAAACTCATAAGGGAAGTATCATTGCAACAAAGTTTTGTGAATCAGTCCCCATTAGAGCACATAAATGTTCTTTATCTGATGATCTCGTCATCATACCTATGATTGAGTTTGATATAATCCTAAGTATGGACTGGTTTTCAGACTATGATGTGAAGATTTATTGTAAGAAGAAAGATGTTATGATTCTTGATGATGATGATAAGAAACACGTTATCTTTAGAGCAGAATCATCACCACCTAATTCTTATTTAGATCCACCCCCATTA
The DNA here is from genome assembly GCA_963277665.1 of Viscum album. Lineage (NCBI taxonomy): Eukaryota > Viridiplantae > Streptophyta > Magnoliopsida > Santalales > Viscaceae > Viscum > Viscum album. The sequence goes on along the minus strand of OY728157.1, from coordinate 1,400,221,513 downwards.
GCTCAACTAAATTCAATTATTGGGGAGGAAGAGAATGAAATAACTTTGGGTGAGGAAAGGAATGTTCAAATAGAGGATGTACCTGTTGTGAAAGAATTTGTAGATGTATTTCCGAAAGATTTACCAGGACATCCTCCAGAACGAGAAGTTGAGTTTTCCATTGATTTAATTCTTGGATCAAGGCCTATATCAAAGACCCCTTAGATAATGACCACTGTAGAATTAGTTGAACTAAAGAAACAACTAGAGGAATTGATTAATAAGGGATTTATTCACCCTAGTGTTTTTCCATGGGGATCCCCTGTTCTTTTTGTTAAAAAGAAAGACAGATCTATGAGGTTATGTATCGACTACAAGGAGATCAATGCTATAACAATAAAGAACAAGTATCCCCTACCACGCATTGATGATTTATTTGACCAACTGCATGGAGATGAATAGTTTTCAAATATTGACCTTCGATCTGGATACCATCAGTTGTGTGTGAAGAAGGAAGACATTCCGAAGACAGCATTTCGAACCAGGTACGAGCATTATGAGTTTACTGTAATGCCTTTTGGATTGACTAATTCACCCTCTGTATTCATGGATCTGATGAATAGAGTTTTCAAGGAGTATCTCGTTGAATTTGTGGTGGTATTTATTGATGATATCTTGGTATACTCCAAAATCTACGAAGATCATGAAAATCAATTGCGCATTATCTTGAAGACTTTGAGAAGGCAAGAATTATATAGGAAGTTTAGAAAGTGTGAATTCTAGCTTTAAGAGATTTCTTTTCTTGGCCATATTGTCTCTAAAGATGGAATCTCTGTTGATCCTTCTAAGACCAAGGAAATCCAAGAATGGCCAGAACCTATGAGTATAACTGAGGTACATAGTTTTATTGGTTTGGCAGGTTATTATCGACGTTTCGTCCAGAATTTTGCCCGATTGGCTAACCCATTAACGAAGCTCACACGCAAAGGGGTTAAATTTGTTTGGAAAAAAGAGTGTGAAGAATGTTTCTAAGAAATGAAGAGAAGATTAGTCAATGATCCTATATTGAATCTACCATCGGGGAATGATTGGTTCGTTATTTATAGTGATGCATTGAAGAAAGGACTTGGTTGTGTCCTTATGCAGAATGATAGAGTTATTGCCTATGCATCATGACAGTTGAAAATTCATGAACAAAACTATCCTACTCATGATCTCGAGTTAGCAGCTGTGATATTTTCTTTGAATATATGGAGGCACTACCTCTATGGTGAAAAATGTGAGATTTATACTGATCACAAGAGTTTGAAGTATATTTTCTCACAAAAAGAACTCAAAATGAGGCAAAACAGATGGCTTGAATTACTTAAGGATTATGATTGCACAATACACTACCACCCAGGGAAGGCAAATAGGGTGGAAGATGCTTTGATCAGAAAAGATCATGGAGTTTTGAACAATATGAGAATTCAAAGGGATCCAATTTTCATGGATCTAGTGAAGATGGACATGGGAATAACCAGGGAAGGAGAAACATCAATTCTTTTTCAAATGGTTTCCAAACCATCTTTACTAGAAAGGATTAAGAGTTATCAGACCGATGATGAAGAATTTCAAAAGAAGATTAAAGCTGTGAATGATGGGAGACTGAGAGACTTTGTGTATGAAGATGGAATTTTGAAATTCGGGAAAAGACTTTGTGTTCCCGATATACCTGATCTAAAAATGGAATTGCTGGATTATGCTCATAGTTCCAATTTCTCTATACACCCTGGGAGCACCAAAATGTATAGATATTTGAAGGAACATTTTTGGTGGGACAATATGAAGAGGGAGATTTCTGATTTTGTGTCAAGATGTATGGTTTGTCAACAAGTGAAAGCTGGAAGGAAACACCCTGGAGGAGTCATGAAACCTCTTCCTATATCGGAGTGGAAATGGGAAAATATTACGATGGACTTTGTCATGGGGATACCAAAGACTCCTAGAAGGAATGATGCAATATGGGTTATTATTGATCGTCTTACCAAGTCAGCACATTTTCTTTCTATAAGAGAAGATCTACCACTGGAACGTATAGCAAGACTATATATTAATGAAGTTGTGAGACTTCATGGAGTACCCCTATCGATTGTTTCTGATCGTGATCCCCATTTTACTTCAAGATTCTGGAAGAGTCTTCAGAAATCCCTGGATACTGAACTTCATTTGAGCACTGCCTACCACCCTTAGACAGACGGACAATCAGAACAGACTATTCTAACATTAGAAGACATGTTGAGATCCTGCTCACTTGACTTTCAGGGTATGTGGGATTAGTATTTACCTTTGGTAGAATTTTCTTATAACAATAACTTCCATTCGAGTATTCAGATGGCACCATATGAAGCGTTATACGGAAAGAGATGTCGCACACCAACCTGTTGGGATGAAGTTGGTGAAAGAAAACTTGTAGGTCTAGAACTGGTGGAAGAAATGATGGAAAAGGTGAAGGTAATCCAAAATCACATCAAAGCATCTCAAAGTAGGCAGAAGAGCTATGCCGATAATCGAAGGAAGGATTTGGAATTTCAAGTCGGTGATCATTTTTTCCTGAAGGTATCTCCATGGAAGTGAGTCATACGTTTTGGTAAGAAAGGTAAATTGAGTCCCAGGTACATCGGACCTTTCGAAATTCTAGAACGAATTGGGGCTGTAGCTTACCGATTGGCAATGCCGCCAAGTCTCTCCAAAGTTTACGATGTGTTCCACGTATATCTGTTGAAGAAATACATGCCTGACCCAACGCATGTACTCACCTATGAAGAATTATAACTGGAACCCGATCTGTCTTATTGTGAAGAGCCCTTCAGGATTCTTGATATGAGATAACAAGTACTGAGAAACCGGATGACGCGTCTGGTAAATGTTTTGTGGAGAAACCATAAGATGGAAGATGCAACGTGAGAACTCGAGGAACTTATGATGAATAACCACCAGAGTCTTTTCATGTGATAAGTATTCTAGAAATTTCGAGGATGAAATTATTTGAATGAGGGGAGAATGTAACACCCCAAGCTTCTATGGTACGCTTCTCTTTGAATAATGTGATAGCATGTGTTGTATGCAACACCGAGTTCTAACACACCATAACCAATCAAACTAGACGTTATGAATAGTAATACATAATTTTTGAAATTATATATATTTTATATTTCAAAATGGACTTCATTTTTGGATTCGGAATATCGAATTTATCCTAAGTTGAAATTTTGGTACTTTTCGGATAACTTTAATATTTTGATGAATAGTGAAAATTACTAAATTTTAATTAAAAACAACTTTTTTAATAAAAATAATTAATAGTGATAAATTATGAATTTGAGTGGTTTTAAAGTATATTTAGAATATATTTTTACCATTTAATATAATTTTGGTCATTGGACATAATTTTACAATTATACCGGACATAAACAAGTGTCAATCTTTTGATAGTTATTATCTCTTAAAAACACGCTTTTTGTTTTAACAACGGGAATTAATTTTAAATTAATTTTTGCCACTAATGTGTTTTGAATTTGGAAAAATGGATTCCATATTTGGAATCAGGATGTTCAAATTGTGTAAATAGGTAACTTTTATTTTTATACATTTTGAATAATAACTTCGGTAAATATTTTATTTACCATGGTTAAGGGTAAATCCGGTAAATAAGGATTAAAAAATAATATTGTAATAATACTAAATTACCCTAAAACATGTCCTAGCCTTATTGGTTGATACATGTTCGACCATAGGCATATTTGGGTCGATTTTGGGACCCCATGGAGACACTTGTAGGTGATAGGGACACTTAATTTTAATTAAGTTAAAATAAGTACAAAAATGACATAAACATATATCTTTTAGAACAACAATTTTTACATAGGGTTATATATGTTGGATTTTTGACTCTAAATATTAATTAGAAATCTTAAAATATTTGTTACATAATGATATTTTATTTATAATTTTTAGACTTTAAATAATTTAATTTATTTATGAGACAATTATGATGCAATAATTAACATAATAGTGAAAAATTAAAATAATTGATGTTATAAATACCCAAATAAATATAATTTGATACTTATATATTGAATTAAACTAATTATCTAGGATAATATGACATATTAGGATTGATTTAATTGACTTTTTTTGAAGTAATAATTCTGTTATGAGTTTCACAAAAATCAACTATTGAATAGTGTCAAAATTGACATAAAAGAGATTTTTTAAAACAAATATTATATTATTAATTGATATTAAATTACTAAAAATCTAAGGTTCGGCCAAGAGACTTATATCATGATAGTTATATCATTAATGGACCACTTGGGGGTTTCTTGGATGTATATAGTAAGTTTATTAACCATATAATATAAAAATACAAAGAGACATTGTAAAAGTGAAACTAATTAACATAGAGTTAATACTTAAAGTTAAGGTTAATATAAGTACCCAAACCTGTCTAAATTATATTGTTTGAGTGGTTTTTGACCCATAACCACCTTAACATTTAAATAATATACTTTTGAGCCATTAGAAACCGAATATGAATTTATTATAAATTAATATTTCTAGCTTTTCCAAAGGTTCCCCTCACCCCTCTTATAAAAGGGCACTCCTCCTTCTCATTTCTTCACACCTTCAAAGCCTTTTGGTTCGGCCAAAATCTGCCCAAATACTCTCCCAACTTCCCTAAATACAACCTAGAGGCCTTATTTTGATCATAAAGCCAACCTAAGGAGCCCTTTTGATCAAATCAAAAGGAAGAACCCGAAGAAGAGGTAATGTTTTCACCACCCATTTTCAAGTTCCTTTCTTCTTCCACTTATTCATTCATTGTTATTACCATTATAAAATAATAACTCCAGTATATTATATATACAGTGATGTTATTATAAATATGGTACAACCATATTCAGTATTCTATCCACCTTTTGAATAACATGTCACCATACGTGCGTACGTACGGCTTACCGTCTCCACGTCGTGGTGTAATTGTTATTCAATATATTATTATTTGGATGGGTATAATAATGATGTGTAACTCATGTAAATAATAAATATAACATGTTAATTATTCTATATATATGATATACCATCCATTTATATATTATTTTAATACCAAAAGAATGATATTGTCGCTCGTGCGTACGTACGGACTACCGTCTCCACGAACGCGATGAGATTCATTCTCCATCGTATCCATTCAAGTATAATTATCATTTGATGATTTAAAAATGATTTTTAAGGACTTGATATCATTCTGGATACGAATAATATACAACATATCCATTACAAACATGGCTTATGTAACAAAACATATAAAAGAAAACGAGTAAGTTAACACCCAAAACAACGATAATACTAAGATATTATATTAAAAGATCATATATGATATCATATTAATGTATATGATTCTTGTATAATTTAATAACAATTATTTCACCATTATACTGGAGGTTAACCTACCCCAACCATGGAAAAGTACAAGGTAAGGGTTATTTTTCAATCTCTTCATTATCCGAGGTTGTTTATACGTAATTATCTACTGGGATTTCTTTATCATCCGCATCCATGTTTATTCGAAATGTATTTCAAAAAGATTTTACTATTTAAAATAATATTAGTTAAGGTCATTTATACCCTTATTTGACTTTTTATAAGAGGTTTATAAAGGAATCTTTCTGTCGTTTTCCAAACAAGGTGCTTTTAACATTTTCGACAGAATTAAGGTAAGAATGTTTTTTAACTTATACGGTGGGTGCGGTTATTTTCCGGCATTATAAAATCGTCAAATCTTACCTTACAAGATTATAAGAATATTTTCAAAGAAAATGTTTTATTTTATAAATATACGACTCTTAAATGATTTAAAAAATAGAAAGATATATTTCTCTAAAAAGAGTTTTGATTTCATCTATGTCAACATCATTTGATGGATTTTACACTTATTTGAAGTTGATTTATTATGATACAAAACTTATATATTGTATTTAAGGTTTTCTGATATGTTTGACTATGGATGTGATATTTTTATACCATTCATAGTTTATGGTGAAAGTATTGACATTTCGTATGCTAGTTTTAATACGAATGTTTATGTTATGTTTAAACCTTTTCATATGGGAATGCATTAGACTTAATATGTGACGGGTGGAGCCCGCTATAGCTCCTCGATGCATCGGTAGTTCTCATGAGACAAACTAGTGTCTTGGCACAATGCTTTGAAAAAATCTTATTTGTAGTCTTGGCACGAGGCCTTGGCTATGTGGTTATGATAGTCTGGCATTATGCATTCCATCATTATGAAAGTGGTTATTGATATTGCATGTGATTATTCGATTAGTAGAATTTACATGTGAATAAGTAAATGGAATTATTTCATTTTATTTTTTCCATACTATGTTTAATTTCAAGATTAAAAGGATTTTGTTTTAGTTATACATTGCCTTAAATGTTTATTCTTATTTATGAAAGTTTCCGCTATATTGTTATCCTTACTGGGCATTTGAACTCACCCCTTTTATAAGTTTTATTTTTCCCACGGTATGAAGAAGTAAATTATGAATAACCTGTAGAGATAGTATGTGGGGATATGAGTGTGGAATATGAAGAAAATATGTTGTTGTAGTTTTCATTTTTATGATGTAATGTAAGACTTATGAATATATCTAGTATTTCCCAGGATACTAAACCAATCAGTCTTTCGATATTTGATCCTTCTTGTGATCATGACAATGTTATGTAATAATGCACCGACTCTAGGTAACTAGGGTCGGGGCGTTACATGACTAGCCTCAAATATAGTGGGGTTATTTGGTTCTTCATGTGCATATCTTTGTTCTATTTCCAGTTTGCTTTGATCCTTTCTCATATATTGGTCTGCAAACCAGACCAGAAAATAATATCTTGAAAAGAATCTAATTATGACTGTAATCCTTTCATCATCTCATATTTATCTTATTATGGTTTTTTATTCTTCAAATATGTTCGAGAATACACTCCAAAACCTAGTCCTCTAACATGACCATATTGTTCCTTCCACTTCAAAGCTATTGAAAGTAGTCTTTCTTTCAGTATGGTCACTTACAATTCTTATGTATAAACCATATAAAAAACATATAAACCTAAATAGATATTTTTAGTGAATACTGTTGTAAATCATAACTAATTACTATTATGTCATACTTACACATTTTTCTCATATTACTTTCGTGTCTTTATCAACTAGTTTACCATCCTTATTTACGTGAGCCTCCTTCCATAGCACGTGATGTGGGATGGAAGTGGCTTCATATATTGATTCATTAAAATAAATATAAAAAAATTAACATATATTATTTCATATCACATAAAAATTTTATTATTTATTTAAAATAAATACTAATTTTTTATCTAGTGAAGTGTACCCCATCCTTGCTTTGTGATATGGGTACATTGGTTTTGATGCATGTTCATTATATTCAGCACTCTTTTTATATTTTGTAAATTAATTTTTTTAATCAAATTAGATAAAATAAATAATGTAAAATAATATATTATTGAATAAAATTCACCTAAAATGATTTCTCATCATAATGAATAATGAAATAATTACATGTTTCCTGATTTATAATGTGTTCATAACTAACTGGTGGGTGGGGATTTACATTCCCCTCAATATCCCTAAGATGTAACTTGGTAAGAAGAGCTCGACAACCTATATGGTATTTTATAGTGGCCATTAAGACCTATTTCTTACAAAAATATTCCAAAATAAACAAAATCCATAAGGAATAATGAAAATCAAATAAATGTTTCATTATATACCTTTTTAGTAAAATAGATAAAGTTTATCATAACATTACCTTTTTATATCCCCAAAGGGTTTCCATAATTATATCCTAGATTTGGTACCATGAATCTATATCAATGGGTACATTCCTCGTCATTGGGACCCCAACATCACTAATGAACATTTACTCATTAGGGTCATCAAGTTGGCCGCATCGATTCCAACCAACCTCAAATTTTATACCATTAATTATTGACTTGATAATTTTATTCAACACTATGACAATGCATCATTATTGTCTTTTTCATCAACATATTGCTAATCCCTTAATAATTTTTCAGTTTCAGCATCAACGGTATGTTCTTCACTTTCTCACCAGTCCTCCCTGTTTCAACCTTACAACAATGAAAACTTACAAGATGGAGGTTGGTGGTCCTGATGAAGGTTGTGATGTCAAAGACCTTGGACACTCAGACAAATGATCTAACCCCTCATTCCTCTATGAATCTCCAATTATGATCTAGATCAATGGTTATATAGAGGTTTTGGGTTATGAGGTTCGACGGTCGATGAATTTCTAGATTCTCCTGAGTCATCTTTGGTTTTTTTATCGTCATAGATTCCATCATTTGGGGCCTTCAGACACTCAAATACATGATCTGACCTCATGTTTCTATGTGTGTATCTTAATTGGATTTAGAGTAGTGGTAACAAATAGGTTTTGGGATGTGTGTTTTAGTGGTCGTCAGTGTCCTGGCGTGGCCTGGATTAGCTTTCCCTTGTGAATACGAGTTCTTGTTTAATATATTGATTGAGGTTTCTTCCTAAAATCCATTAGTAAATGTTTTAGGTCTATTCCTATGAAAAATTGATCTATTTGATGTATGTTTGGTGAATATATTGATATGTGTTTTTGGTTTGCAGTGATGTTCATTTCTGGTTGTGGTGGCAACCGTTGGTGTTGGGAGACCATGGAAGCGATCTCTCTGTCAAGGCCTTAGACCAATCCATACACTACTCTTGATCTAGGATTCCACCACTCTTCTCTTAGTCAGAACTGCATGGTGGTTTTTACATTGTTTTTAGATGTGAGTTCCAGCGTCCAGTGACGTTCCAGGAGGTGTCTCTCATGGTGGATTTATCTCCTTCTCTGGGTTCAGTTAAGATGATCCTTATTTTGGTTGAGGAGCTTCTTATTTTGGAGGTCCTCAGATTTTTAGTGGTGTTATACAGTTTTTTATAGAAGTGAGGGATTCTATTGGGTTGTTCTCACTGGTGATCTGGTGTGGCCAACATGTACAATTTAGGTTAGGGTGCATGAAGTGAGGTGGTTCATCGATTGAGGCAGTAATGATAGTGTTAGTTTGACATTTGAATTTTGAAAATTGATTTTTAAAAGTTTTTCTAAATGGCTAGTGATTTGGATACAATTGAAACTAACGAGGTGATGATGATTATTATGGGTTGATGGCGACGACAATGGAATGACAATGTGCTCTTGGGCGGTTGTTTTTTGAATTTGGTCATTGAGTTTTTATGTCTGCTAAAGTTTTTATATTTGAAGTTTGGAATGTTACTACATTTTAATTATGAAGTGTGTGGTTACCACTAAAATATATAGTGGATTTTAGAAAATTTAAAAAAAGTTGATTTGTACCAATTCTTGTTTGATAGATCTGAGACATAAAATACTTGTACTGATTGTGATGCCATTATGAACGAATCGCCCTTTTCCGCATCTTCACTGAAATCCACCTTCACAAATCCCATTTCATCAACCTTCACTACACTCCTATTATCAACCCATTTTCAATTGAAAATATTCCCTTGAAATGTTGTATAATCCAACTTGTATATCTGTTTGATAATGCCGAAATATTACATATTCGGATAAATTGGTCTCTAGAACCAGATATTTTCATCGCTTCCACCACAAACGTAAATCCACTATATTTCATCATACTATAGTAATTGTGTTCATTTTTACAGAATTTATAAACATTTATTACAAAACTAGTGTAAGATATAACATTTTCATTTGGTCCCCTGGCCAGCCGTCAAAGTCATTCAATAATTGAATTTGTATTTTCAAATAACTCCTTATAAATATGATATCAGAAACATCATATTAAATATTTATTATGTGTATTTGATATCTATACTTCAACCCTTGATGGATTTAATTATCTAAGAATTTCATTGTGGGATTCAACGTATGGATCAACATCTTCACTATTATGTAAAATGAAAATGTGTGCTTTCTCCCAATCTATGATAGTGATTGTAATAACATCTCTTTCAGAAATCCCTTTTCCCATAAGGTATCTGCTATGATGAGACTTTGGGAGACCAATTCTATTAACCTCTAATAGGTAATTAGTAAAAAATATAATAGATTATTCAATAATATATAATTCAATAATACAACCTTACGGTCGACTTCAATTCTTGACATACCCTTTCAAAATCTTCATATACCATTCAATGGGGGGGGGGGTATATCCATCAATAATTAAAAGAACTACATACTTGAACCTCTAAAACCAAGTGAACCATCAGGTGGACCATTATATTAAAGAATTATAGTGGGAAGAACATCACTAATTTACATAATATGAATGAAACCTCCTTATTAATGATTGGAAACTTTTTTGGGTCTATAAATTTACTATATATGGATTTGAAAAATAAGCAGAGTCTAGTTAATATATCTCATTCATTTTTAGGTAGAATTCAATATAAATAAACGAACATAAAATCTTGCATAAAAACATGACATTAATTTTATTTTAGTCACTATAACTTCAAATTATTCATTAACACAACATTTTTTTATATTTAATGAATACACATCTAAGAATTTTACACCATTAAGTAAAATGAAAAATTGTAATTTTTTCTATCTGGATAGAATGTAAGTTATTGGAGGAAGAAAAGTCTGTCCTTTACCCTTCACTGGTGCCATCTCTTCCCTTATACCCATGTCAATCATGTCCAACCTAGAATTGATGTTATCTTTTGTTTGGTTAGGAACATTTATTAACATGCCAATAATATTATCAAATAATTTTTTTACATGAATGAAATAAAAAATGTATGATGTATGAACAATTCTAATATAGTAATTCAAATAAAATTAATCACTTTTTACAACCTGATTTCGTAAGTTTTTTCAAAAATGTTTTACTAAAAATAGTGTAAATATATTTTAATTTATTGAATAGTTGATCACCTGATAGTGGAGATGGTGTTATAAATTTTTTATTATTCCCATCGAATGTTGTTGTTTATGATCGATATTGTTTTCTTCGAGGTAAAAATTTCGGATGTCTTAAAAACACAGTCTTTGAGGAATGTTTCAATAGATTTCCTAAAAAACCTATCCTATACTACCCACAAAAATACTGAGGTTCCCATGGGCTTAATTCAAAATAAAATAAAGGGACTATTCATTTATGAAAAACAAGTTTCATAGAATATCACACAAGAATCCACAAATCCAAGATTTCACATTCCATACAATTTATTCAAGAATCAACACCAAAAAGTTGTAAAAATATTCATGAAATTGAAAACCATTTTACAAAATATCAGGAGGTGTTAGATGGATTATGTGTGTGATATAGAGCTTAGGTTTTATTTGAATTTATCTAAGTGTGAATCGAAATTAAGGTGCTCTAGTAATCGTGGTGAGAGAAAAATAAGGAATTTAGTTTTTGTTTAGAAAGGAACCAACTGTAAAGTTACACTAAGTTTAGAGTATGTACATTTTTGTGGGTGTTTAGAAGATCATGGAATGATTTGGGTTATTTTGAAATTATGAAAAAGCGATTAGATAGCATGTCAATGGGTGAAACTAAGAATTTTAAGTGAAAATTTAGACAGAGGAGGACTGAATAATGTTTTTTCTTGATATTGGGTGCGATGATATGGGAACCATATCGCACATGTTGTTTAAAATATATATTTATAATTTTTTATTATGTAAGATCTATTAAACTTGTTTACCTATTTTAAAATTATTTATTCTATAAAATTAAAGTTTATAATTATGTTCTTTAATTATTTACATTCTTTAATTTATATAATTTCATGATTAGAAATTCTATAAGATCCAAATCATTTTAAGATCAATAATGAAATGTAGGTATCATATGTTTGGGTCACCTCACTTTATTGTGATAAAGTAACATGAATATTCACATGTCTTAGAACTTTGTTCAACAAAGGAAATTTCTATTTGGTATATATTTATATTCTAATATCTTGAGTACTCTTATTAAACTTGAATTTAATTTTAAATCATGAGTTTAAATGGTATCAATACACTAAGTTAAGTATTATCTTTTATAAATTGTCTTGTATTATAAATAAATTCATTTCCTTTCACTATAAACTAAATGAATTATAAGTCAATGAACAATACTTAAACTTGATTTAGTGATTTAATTAGTGATGAGATAATGGTTGGGTTGATTAAGTGGGAATGAATGATTTGTTATGATAAATTATTAAGTATCATCAACTTGTTTTATTTTTGAAACTAAACTATTTTTTTATGTGTAACATCTTGGAACAGGTGCCACATACAGGTGCACCTAGTTGGTTGGTCACAAGACATCATGTGCACCTCCCTGTATGCTAGAGGGTAATGACTAGTAGCAAGGGTATAATATATAACATGGAGATAAAATACCCTATTTATTAGAGTAGAAACATAATAGCCAAAATAAATAAATAACAACCAAGTGATAATAACAATAATTAGAATGATACCACAACCATAGAGAACCAAAAACACATGATAATATCAAAACATGGATAACTGGCCATAACTAAAATAGTAGATATGTCATTTCAAATAGGTTTCAAGTGTAAAATGAATTACCCAAAATTAAATACACTAAAAATTCCCAAGAGGGTCCTGATATCATGTTTGGTTCCCTCAACCATGCTCTATACTGACTCATCCCTCTCACATATGGATCTTACCCTTATCCTACCCTATAAACATGAAATCTATTAAGGTAATGATCAGGAAGCCTGAGTAGGGTGTGAGTACAATTCAGTAGGCCATCACTAATAATGTATAAAAAAATATCCAGTATATAATAGTGTATATATTTGTATAAAGAAATAAATACCAGTGATAAAGTAAATGGTTATCACATTTTATTATTCTTTAATTAACCACATAAATTACTCAGGTTCACGATGACACCTGAACCATCAAAACCTACTTCGGCCCATGTCAAAGTCTGAACTATATCACATAGGGAATCACAACTCATTATAACATGGGATTTCATTATCCATTTAATTCAATTTCATATAATAGATACTTGGAACCATAGTCCAATGCCAAAATTTTGGTCCTATAATGATATTTCTAGCACCCCATGGGTATTTGAAGCATTGGTCCCTATCCCAAAACCTATTTTTATCACATATGGTATTTTTAAGAATCTGTCTATGTCCTACACATGTATATCAGTCAATCACATATGGTATTTTGAAGCATCAGTTCATGTACAACACACGTCATCACATATATCACAATATCACATATATCACAATATAATATATATCACAATATCAAATATATCACATTTATTAAGATTAATTATCATTAACCTTATTAAAAAACATTCTCATCATGTTGTTCTATTTTAATTACCAATTCAATCATAGTTTATCACTTTAATCACATGGAATAATATGAGAAACTCACTATTAAACCATTTATCACCATTTAATCATATAAACCATTAAACCTTTAAGGTTAAGTCAACTATCCATTAATTCCCATTAATCAATCGATTCATAATCACATCAATCAACCAATTTCAAAATTCCATTAATTGACCAATTACGTAATTCCATTAATTGACCATTTTCATAATCCCATCAATTAATTAACCAATTAATTAACTCAATTCAAGATTCAATTTCCAATCATGGAAATTAAAATTCCACAATTACATACATGAAATTATAATTAAATACTATGGGAATTGATATTTACACCACATATATCAAGATCATTTATGAACATTCTCCAAATTATAATTCCCCAATTTAAAACAGAATGATCGATTACACAATGAATAATGAGATCTAGAACCAAAACCTATATCAAGATCAAATAGATTAATATCTATAAAAAATTATATCTATAATCAAATTAATCAATATCATTAAAAACATATATCTAACCCCTTCCAATGGAGAAAATAATCCACCAAAAGGATGATAGAAATATGAGATAGATGGAGGAAACCAATTTGGAATATATCACATATCGAGAGAGGTGAAAATCCTTTAATAGGATCTTTTATTAATAAAAAATGGAGTTCTAAAGGCCTTATAATCCATTCAAGAGCCTCTAAAATTATAAGAAATAATTTTAGGTTAGATAGAGGTGAATACGGGTGAAATCCGAGGGGTTGAAGAATTTTTTTAAAAAAATTGTGGGAATAAAAAATACATACATGGTTTCCTGGGTAGGGGTGAATGGTTTGAAAAACCATGAAACTTAACCACATGCCTCTCCTTAGGGATGCATAGTTTCTCATAAGAGGTTGAATATTTTGACAAACCGTACACCAAACTTGAAATCCCTCTTTTTATAGAGTTGCACAGTTTTTTGGGGGTAGGTGCACAATTTGGGAAAAAATTACACCAACCATGTACTTCCCCTTTTTCTTCAAAAATTCCCAATTTCCACCTGAAACACAAAAAAAACCCAACAAATATATACCCAAAATAGGGTAAAAGCGTACCTTTTAAAAATAATGATGCATCTCTAGAATAGTTTGGGATCTTAAAATCTCCCCAGCTTATTACAGCCCATCCTCAACCTGTACTCCCAAGAATCTCTAAGATTCTAAGGTAAAACGATCAGGCCACTAAGCCTGAATATCTGCTTCTCTCTCCCATTTTCCTCCTGAGAATGTACATGTTGCCAAAATATATGAAATATCAGCACGATCATTATTTGAAACACTTTCTCACTTCGATCCACAACACATATCAGATGATCCTCAAAGGATTCATTGGTATCAAGCTCAATATCATCCACATCTATCACATGAGAAGGGTCAGGGTGATACCGATGAAGTTGAAACACATGAAATACATCGTGCATAGAAATATACCTCTATAGAAGACCCAATTAGTATTCCACCAGCCCGATTCTCTCCAAAATCTCAAAAGTTACAACAAACATGGTGGCCAATTTTCCCTATCTCTGAATCCTTTGGTGACCCAGTCTTAGCTATACCTGAAGGAACACAAGATCACCCACTATAAACTCAAGGGGTCATCTATGTCTATCAACATACAACTTCTTCCAACTTTGAGACATAGATGTACATTTTGGAATTATCTGAACCCACTCCAATGTCTTCTACATGAGACTCATTCCCAATAAACCTGACTCACCTACATCTATCCAACATAGAGGTGATTTTCCTGTATTACTATAAAGATCCTAACATGGTTCATTCTAAATAGTTTCCTGATAACTATTGTTATAGGAGAACTCCATAAGTTCTAGATTTTTCTCCCAAGACCCACCAACTTTTAGGATTCACACTCATATAATATCCTCTAAAACCCGTATAGTATGCTTGAACTACTCATATTTCCATGGGTGGAAAGCCATACTCAGCAATACCTGTGTACTAACCACCTTATTCATGCCTTTCCAGAAGCGTGAAGTGAAATGTGAGTCATGGTATGAAACTATACTCCGTGACACCACATGCAAATAGACTATATCTTGAATGTAAAAATATCCCAACTGATCCACTTAGAAAGTCTCTCGTATAGGCAAGAAATATACTACCTTCATCAATCGGTCCACAATCACCCAAATAGAATTATCCTTCTGAAGATTCCTTAGGGGACCCACAACAAAATACATGGTAACATCATCCCAATTCTATTTCTGAATGAGAAACAACTATAGTAAATCACCAAGTCATTGGTGCTTAGACTTCACTTGTTGACAAGTGTATCATTATTTCACAAACCTTGCAATCTCATTTTTCATGCCCGACCACCAAAACTATCGACGTAGGTCACGATACATTTCTTTCAAACCTGAATGCACCACCCACTTAGATCATGAAACTCACACATCAACTCTCTACACATACTCATAGGAACAACAATATGATTCCTAACATAGATGATCTCACCTCATCTGTGTTCTAATTAGAAGGTGACTCCCCACCTTCAAGGCTTTCTCTCAAGTACAAACACTCCATATCATCATATTGCCTCTCTATGATCTGGATAAAAAGTATGGGTTCCATTGATATCGTTATGAGGGTCATCTTATTCTGGACCTCTTGAACCACAACATGCATCTATGCCAAAAACCTGGTCTAGGTACATGTGGAAGATTTGGTTCATTGAGGCCATAAACACTACTAGTGCATTTTTCAACATGAATGGAATCATGATGAACTCATAAAGGACACAACTTCTTCTAAAAGTAGTCCATGGTATATCAGAAGGTCTAAATATCAATTCATGATACCTTGATATCAAGTAAATTTTGGAGAAAACACAATCCCCTCTCAATTGGTCAAATAGATCATCGAAACGTGAAAGAGGATATCAGTTCTTCACTATCATCTGATTCAACATCCAGTAATAAATACACAAATGTATATTCCCATCACCCTTCTTTTCAAACAAAAATAGAGAACCCCAAGGTGACATACTCATATGGAAAAATAACTTGTCCATTAACTACTCGAGCTAAGTTTTGAGATCTTGAAGCTCTTTTGGTACCATTATATACTATAGAATGGAAACCATCACAACTCTAGGAATGAGATCAATCACAAACTCCACATCCCTCTCAAGTGGAAGCCCTAAGAATTCCTAAAGAAAGACGTCCTGGAACTAGTCTACTATAGGAATAAAGACAACCTTATTCATACCTACATCATCCAACAACATACTTGAAACATGGGTGGTGAGCTCCCCCAGTTGCTAATGAAATGGCCCTACATGACCCACCTTGATATCCCACTCTCCATAGTGAATGTAATTTTCATCCCCAGGAGACATAAAAGTCACCCTCCTATGATAAAAATCTATGTGGTCTTAGTATTATACTAACTAATCCATCCCTAAAATCAAGTCAAATCACGACATATCAAGTATGTAGATATCCCAAAGGAAATGTTTCAACCCAAACTTAAGAGAACACCCATAAGATGTCTATTGACTGTACTCCCAATGGTGTATTGATTATCATATCCCACCTCAAAAACTCCACCGCCAGACCTAACCCATTCACAAGTTGTGAATATGTAAAATAATGAGAGGATTCAGTATCAAATAAGGCACTATAAAGCATAAAATCTACTATAATAATAACTCTAACTATTTATGGTATAACCTCACAATTCAGTAGTGTAGGCTAAACTGCATGCAACTGTCCTACCCCTCTTCCATGTGATTCAGTCTGAGTCCCCTGAGCTACACCACTCTGCTGATATGGATGCCCTTCTTTAGAAGTACCACATCCACTGTCCCTACTACCATAGCCAGTAGAACTCCAACTACCAGACTAGTATGGGGTAGAAGACCTCCTTTTAGTACATTGATTCTACCTAGCTCCTCTGTAATTACCCATTTGTCATGGGTTCCTACAGAAATTCTATAGATGATGCATCATTCCATAAGATTGACACTAAACTAGTGGTCGAGGGAACTATCTACAAATGTGGCCTAGCCTACCATACTGGGGTCAGGTCACTTGGGTATGGTCATGAGTAATTAATCCTTATCTCTATCCAGTTTTCTTGCTATATCCCTGGTTAACATTCTCTAATCAATGCTTCATACTCTCGAAAGACGTACCTTCTGGTCATCCAATATACACCACCTGCATTCCACTGGAAGCCTCCTTTAGGTTCCCCTTCTATATGAGATCTTGATTCAACACCTCAAATAATTTCTTCATCCTAAATATGTTTACCCGATACTTAATTTCACATTTAATACCACTCTGAAAATGTTTCTCCGTAGTCATCTCTTCTCCTTCCAACACTAGAAAAAATCACTGCAAATCTTTAAAGCAAAAAACTTATTCCATCATGAACATACTCCCCTAGGTCATCCTCATGAACTAATATTCCCTCTTCTATCCAAGTGTCTTAGGGTAAAAGTGGTCCAAGAACTTGTACTAAAAGTTCTTCCACTACATATTTTTCAATTATCCATCTCAATTTTGGATGTCCCACCAATGTTTCTCTTGACCATATAACATGTAAATGACTGGTTTGGTTGTCTTCTTAGTAGAAGTCTCTAGGTGTTCAAGAATCATCTAGATAGACCCAATCCATAACTTAGTTGTCTCAGGTCCACCCTCTTTGGTAAATGTTGGAGGGTGTTACAACTGGAACTCTTGTGTCAAGTCAGACATACTCTTCACAACCCACCATAGGTCTCTTTCCATAAACTGCATGAAGCAATAAAATTTCTCATGAAACTGATCTCTATCTCCTTCACTTGGAACTATCGGTTCCTTAGGTTACACTACTAGAGGCACATTTCTTACTAGTTTCTCTTGTTTCCCTATCAATAAGAATCATCATGGAGGCATATCTCTACAATTCCAAAAAAATGTCTTAGGAACATTACACAAAATATCACATTTATGAGGATTCACATAAATACATAATAAGTCATCCCCCTTATTTGAACACATGGTCAAAACCAAGGCACTATCTAACATAGGGTTCTTTTACTTATCTAAGTTTTTATAGATCTAATATAGGGTTCTTTACCTTATCCTACCTTATAAACATGAAACCTATTTAGGTACCAATCAAGTAGCTCAAGTAGGGTGTGAGAATAACTCAGTAGTCCACCACCAATGGTGTCTAAAAAAATATCTAGTATAAAAAAGTGTATACAGTTGTATAAAGAAATAAATACAAGTGATAAAGTAAATAGCTATCACATTTCATAATTATTTAATTAGACACATAAATTACCCGAGTTCACGATGACACCTGAACTATCAATACCTGCTTCGGTCCATGCTAGATTCTAAACCATATAACATAGGGAATCATTATTTATTATAACACGGTCTTTCATTATCCATTTAATTACATTTCATATAATGGCTACTTGGATCTATAGTCCAATGCCAATATCTTGGTCCTAGAACACCATGTCTAGAACCCCATGGTTATTTTAAGTATCAGTACCTATCTCACAACCCATTTTTATCACATATGGTATTTTGAAGTATTAGTACATGCCCCACACACATATATCATTCAATCACATATCTAGATTTTAAGCATCAGTCCAAGTCCCACACACATCATCACATATATCACATATTTCACAATATCACATATATCACAATATCACATTTATCACATTTTCATGATTAATAATCATTAATATTCTTACCAAACATTATCATCATGGTGTTCCATTTAAATTATCAATTCAATGATAGTTCATTACTTTAATCACATGGAATAATATGAGCAACACACCATTAAACCATTTATCACCATTTAATCATATAAATCATCAACCCTTTAAGGTTAAGTCAACTATACCTTAATTACCATTAGTAAATCAATTCATAATCACATTAATCAAATAATTTAAAAATTCAATTAATTTACCAATTACATAATTCCATTAATTGACCAATTTCATAATCCCATTAATTGTTTAACTAATTAATTAATTCAATTCAAGATTCAATTTCCAATCCCAGAAATTGAAATTCCAAAATTACATACATGAAATTATAATATAAGACCATGAGAATTGAAATTTAGGCCACCTACCTCAAGATAATTGATAAATGTTCTCTAAAGTATAATTCCACAATTTGAAATAGAATGTTCAATTTCATAACAAAGAACTAGATCTAGAACCAAAATGTAGATCAAGATCAGACAGATTAAGATCTATCAAAACCTAGATCTAAAAAAAAGTATTTAGATCCTTGAAAAACTATATCTGGCCCTTTCCAATGGAGTTAGAAACGCCTTTTAATTCATACAATACCCTCTAAAATCATAATAAATCATTTTAGGTCTGATAGGGGAAAATGAGGGTGAAATATAGGTGGTTTGGGAATTTTAAAATAATTTTTCGAGGGGAATAAAAAAAGTGCACAAAGTTTCTTGATTAGGGGTGGAAAATTTCTCCTCAGAGGGTGAATGGTTGGAGAAATTGTGTTCCAACTGTGTAATCCCATTCCATCTAGGGTTTCATTGTTTTCTGGGGGTAGGCGCACAGTTTGGGTAAATTGTGCACCAACCATGCACTGCCCATTTTTCTTCTAAAATTCCCATTTACACTTGAAAAATCACGAAACAAAAACCCAAAAAAGATATACCAAAAAGAGGGTAAAATATTACCTATAAATTAGCACGAGTCATCTCTATAAAAGGATGGGATCTTATATAGTACTAAGAAATCTAGTCCCACTCAATAACCCTATCCCAATCTAGTTAGACACAAGATAAAATATAGTATTCACTCATCCGTGATACCATTTAGTTACCCAAAATTCCCATGACCAAGAAACCAAATGGAGAGGTAAGAAAGAAATATAAATACAAACATAAGGAAATAAAAGAAATATCCTACACCTCAACTCCAATAACCTTGTATAGAACAGAAATTTCACATCATACATAAATTGTAAATTGATAAGAATACCATAACAGGCACACCAAATACCTAGGGTGATCAATGAGGGTATCACGAGCTATAAACCCATTTTCAAGTGCCAAACGGGCTATTAAACAAAATCTAACTTAGAGTTCCATGTTATTTTCCTTTCATTTGAAATTCAATAATTTCAATACCTTAAAAATATTTATAAACACACCCTCTTTATATTTCATACATTTCTTTAAAACTTTGTTTCTTCCTTTAAAACCCAAAATATGGCCTAATCCTTTCATTTTTCATAAAAATTGACTTGAAATTCCTCAAAATCACATGATAAAATACTTGGCATGATAAAAAATTTAATTCAAAATATTTGAATCAAAATCCATGTAAAACCCTTTTTTTTAATCATTCAATTCAACCAAAATGTTTTCCAAATCCATTATAAACATTACACATAGTCATACTTTAAATAAAAATGGATTTAAAGACTCAGAAATTCCATGATTTGTAAAATAAAATATTACAATAGAAAATAATACATCAAGAAATCATAATGGAGGGAGGAGACATGTAAATTGAAAGGAAGAAAGACGAGATTTACATTGGAAAACACATGAAAATTGAGGGAGGAGAAACCTAAATCAAAGAAAAGGATGTGGAAACCCTTTTAGGGATCCAAGGAGGTTCAAATGAGCATGAGGGAGAAGAGAGGAGAGGATCCAAGAAAACACCACAATAATGAAAACTGTGGAACCCAAATAACCGATCAATGAGAGAGGAGAAAAAAAACATACCTTGGATTTGAGGATTGATTTTTCTGAGAGAAAGTAATGGAGGAGCACCGACAATAGTGGAATTCTACGAAAGATTGAGAATCACAACTGAAATCAGTGCAGTTAGTGTTCTTTTAAACAGACTAAGGAGAGTTTTATCAATGCTTATGAAAAAGTACTGATAAAGATACCTTTTATCTGTGATAAAAAGCGTTGATAAAATCCAACTTTATCAGCACTAAAGTTTTAGCATTGATAAAGGATTTATAATTATAATTATAAATAAACATATTTGTAAAAATATATATAAATATTTGTATATGATTAAAAATGTATTTATATGATTTTATATATTTATATAATTATATATGTATATATATTAAATATATTCATTATTTAAATATAATTATTATAATTTTATAATTATTTAAATATATAATTAATTATTTATAATTATATAAATACTTTTTTTAAAAAATTATATTTTTTTATTTATAACTATAAATATATAATTTTATAAATATAATAAATATACATTTATAAATATATTTGTAAATATATTTATAATTACTTATTTATAATTATAAATATTATATATATATATATATATATATTTATTAAATAATATAAATATAAACATAGTAAATATATTAATTATTTAAAAATACTTTTTACAATTTTATAATTATTTAAATATAAAATTATTTATTTATAATTATATAAATACTTTTGAAAAAAATATTTATATGTTTATGTCATTATATATATTTATATAATTATATATATATTTAATAAATAAATATAAATATACATATAAATATAAATATAAATATAAATATAAATATAAATATAAATATATATATAAATATAAATATAAATATAAATATAAATATAAATATAAATATAAATATAAATATAAATATAAATATAAATATAAATATAAATATAAATATAAATATAAATATAAATATAAATATAAATATAAATATAAATATAAATATAAATATAAATATAAATATAAATATAAATATAAATATAAATATAAATATAATTATAAATATAAATATAAATATAAATATAAATATAAATATAAATATAGTAAATATATTCATTATTTAAATAAATTTATTATAATTTTATAATTATTTAAATATATATATAATTAATTATTTATAATTATATAAATACATTTTTTAAAAATATTATTTATTTATTTATAAATATAAATATAAATATTTATAAATATAGTAAATATACATTTATAAATATAAAAATATTTATTTTCAAATATATTTTTAACATTAATAATGAATATATAATCTTAAATGCATTCATGTTAAAAATTAGTGAAATAGAATAATTAAAAATTAGCACACTATAAAAATATTGAAAAAATAGATAAACTTTATTAATTAAATATAAATTATTAAAAAAAATATGGATATATATTGAAATAAATATGAATACATATTGAAAATATGAAAACATAGTAAATAAATATTTATAGATAAATAATATAAAATGATTAAATTCTAAAATTAAAATAAAAAATAAAACATATTAAAAATGAATAAATAATACCAAACTATAAAGATATTAAAAATAAATAAATAAAATTCATCAATTAAAAACACGTTATATTAAATATAACATGTTACTAAATGAAATTCTAAAATGAATACTAAAATTTGAATAAATTATATAAATATTTGGTATATGTGTTTTTATATAAGATTTCATTAATTATGTAAATATTTGTATGTGTGCGCTGTATATAAAAATAAATTATTTAAGTATATGTATATATATATGTGTGTGTGTGTGTGTGTGTTAAATAATTTTAATATGCATTTCATATATGTTAAATAGAAATTTCAAATAACATTTAATTAATATCCATTACTCGATGCAATTAATCAATATTTTTTTAATTAATATTAATTTTTATTACAAACCATTTTTCACTAAATATTTGATTTATTTAATGTAAGTTTAAATATTTTTTATTATATAAATCATATTTTATAAAATATTATATATATATATATGTGAATATATTTATATATTAAATGTATCAATGAATAATTATGTTTAAAAACCATTAAAAATGAATAAGATATTGATATGTTTTTAGTTATTACATTTTATTCATTTTATAAATTTATATTTAATATATATTATTTATTAGTATTTATAATTAATATATATATATATATATATATATATATATATTAAACTTATTAATTTTTATTAATAATAGTTTTATTAATAATTTTTTTAATAATTTTTTAATTTTTGAATTTTTGAATTTTTGTTTAACTTTTACAATCTATTCAATTTATATTTCTATATTTAATATATACTATTTATTAATATTTATAATCTATATATTTTTATATTAAATTTATTCATTTTTATAAATAATTATTTAATTAATAAAATGTTTCATATTTTTCTTAATTTACTCATTTTAATTTTTATTTATTTAATTATTTCATTTTATTCATTTTAAATATCTATATTAAATATATAAAATTTATTAATATTTATAATATATATATATATATATTAAACTTATTCATTTTTATCAATAATTATTTAATTAATAAAACATTTAATATTTTTCTTAATTTATTCATTTTTAATTTTTTTTGTTTAATTATTTCATTTTATATATCTATATTTAATATATATTATTTATTAATACTTATATAATATATATATATATATTAAATTTATGAATAATTATTTTATTATTATATATATATATTTTAAATTTATTAATTTATTAATTTTTATTTGTTTAATTATTTTTTTATTTTAATACTTGTATTTTTTATTGGTTTATTTAAAAAAATCTTACTATGCATCACGCATGGTGCTTTAGGACCTGAATATGAAGGTGGGTGGTGGGACGAGTTAAATATAAGGTGGGCCAAAGCCCACATGAGCCCGTGGAAGACCCATATAAGTGTGTGTAGTGTATGCGGGAGCCCATCCCCACAACATGCTTCTAAGAAATGGATGTGGAAGAATGATATATAAAAGGGTGTCATCCCAAGCGTTATTTCGACATGGTACTCACCCGACGATTGAGACCTTTAGCAACACTAAAAAAGTTTTGATAAATAGTACCCCTGGTCAACACTAAAAAAAGCATCGATAAAGGTAATCCTCTATCAGTGCTTTTTTTAACACTGATAAAGGGTGCCTTTATCAGTGATTTTTTCAAGTGTTGATAACGACCATCACTGTTAAAGGCCTATTTTTTAGTAGTAAAACATCTTAATCAAGGGGTGTAAAATGTCATGTCAAATAACCCAAAATGATATGAAGTTCCATGTCTAACATCCTAGACCAAGGGGAGTGTGAAGCATCATGTCCAACAACCCTAAGTGAGGTATTTTAATAATAATATAGTATATAGAAATCCCACTTTCCCTATGATCCCACAATCAAGGCGTTCCATAAAGAGGAACCTGGTATCACTCAAGGTGTAGTGTGATTTCATAGGCATGTTTAATTTAATATATAATTATAGTCCATGAGAATATTAATCCCATAATATAAGTCATGGTCAAGGAATAAAATCCATTTCTTTATCAATTCAACTATGAAATTTGACTATTTCCATTATAACCCGCAAGAAGGCCTTGGTAAGCACCCATGACTCAACAAAATTCAAACATGCATTTAATCATATCATTTAAAAAGTCACTTAGAAGTGACAATGAGGGATAAGTGTAAAATAATTCCCATACTACCATTCAATTCAATTAATACCATTAACCAATTCATAATATTCATGTATATATTAAGTGATCAAGGACCAATGGTTTATCCAACCCATTTAATTTATTAAGGAATTTCTCTATCAAGGGGCACACTCAACACATCCATAGGGGTGGTTTGGTAAAATATAAAATAATGATCATTATAAAATTTGTAAAAAATCTTACCTCACATGGTGGTTTGAGTTGATTTTATTGACCTCTAACTATGTTAATGGGTCTAAGGAACATCATGGTTGTGGTCTAAGTATTTAATTTAATAAATTTTACATTTTATAATCAATGCACATAAATTCTAGTGTGTGGCACAACATCACATTTTATAAAAGATAGAACTTTGAGGGAAAATCATATAGAACACCGGCCTCATTCTCAAGAATCCTCACTCATCTATTATTAGGCTTTTATTCAAACTAGAATGAGAGAAATCTAAGAAATAAAAAAACACCCTAAGAATAGGGTATATGATGTTACATGGAAATATGATCTGATATGGAAAGATAAACAAATAAAATAAGGAAGATGAAAGATAAAATAACCAAGGGTAATCCAACAAGACTGATAGTGGTTGATTCTGAGATCATATGATGGAGATCCTTGGAAGCCTAGTAGGAGGCCAAGGGAGGAGCTCAAGTGGCTGCTATCATGGGAGAAATAAGGGAGGAAGAAGGTGGAAATAGATTTAAAAACCATAGGGAAAAAGGTAATTTTCCCACTTTTTAGAGATGCACAGTTTGGAAAACTGTGCACCAACTGTATGGTGTTACTACTCAAAGGGAAACCCCCCTCATATGGGTGTATCACATGGTTAGAAAAACCATGCACTAACTGTGTGGGTCACCCTGCTCACCTGAACCAAGGCACATAGTTTCACCTAGAGGGCTACATGGTTTCATCAAACTATTACCCTATAGAAAAAAAAATCCATACGAACACTTGATAAGACTTATAATAATTATAACCCATCTAAAAAACACTTTAAAGTGTTCCAACTATCAGAATTAGGTTTCAAAGATTTTTTTAAGGTTTGTACCGTCCACAAAAAAAACTCTAATTCATTTGGAAATTTTAACCCGTCAAAAACATGGGAGGTTACAACCTCCCCACCATAGAAATTATTATCCCTAAGAAGTAAATGGGAGAAATTAAAACATCACACAACCTACCCAAGTCAGGAATTTCCACTCAAATGGTCGCATTGAGTTTCTAAATTCTCAAAATGTCTCCAAGAGTCACTTCAATCATATGATGCTTATTCTATTAAAACATAATCCAAATCTTATATCCCAAGCCAAAACATAAAAAATACACTTACCCAAGCCCGTCCAACTCGAGACATGATCACGTTACAACCTATTTTCTATCAACCGACCCATGGTTCACCCACTATAGGTTATAGTTTTCCCACAACTGATTCTGATTCATGGTTCCCCCACCATTGGAATTTCTAATAAAATAATTACCTTAGTTTCCTAATGACACTCTTGGAATTTTTATCAAATCAACCATGATGATACTATCACAAGTCATTGATTTGATCAAAATGGTTGAATTATTATTGACCAATCTCATGTTGGTCTCACTATATTTTCCTTGAGTGGACACAACCAACATTTACACTACACCCATGTAATCCCAATGGGGTACTAAATGTGGTTCCTTACTGAACACATCCAACTACTAGAGTAAAATAATGTTGAACCACCTCTAGTTGTCTACTTACAAGCATGATCAGATTCAACAACCAACACATCATCAAACCATGTTAAAAAACATTTATCCCAAGGGATACAAGAGCATTCTGAGAAAACTCTCCATATCTTATACCTAACTTTTGGTGATGTATCCTAGAAAAACTATCTCCTGATCAAACCATCACTATGATATAACACCAGCACCGAAAAAAACCTAATCCAACCCATGTATTATCATAAGTCACTTCAGGCATTATTCCCACACTCAGAACATAATGGTTGGCATGGATAAGAACCCACTCATCCTTGATTGATAAATCAATTTCATTCATCACCCATTCCCACTTTTAGAGAATGGTTCACATGAAATTCAATGAAAATTAAAACACAGTAAGGGTCACCACCCTCAAATGGACAATGGTGTACTAAAAACTATTTGGATAACTTAAACCGCTCTTCGAGTGAAACTTTTAAGGAGTTTATTTATAAAAAAGATATCTAAGTCGCACATGGTATTGATGAAGATCTCTTAGTGTACTTAGGATGATGACAAGACAATGTGAATGATCATATCTAACTAGGAGTACAATAAGATACAATCAACAAGAATGTATCACTCTTTAGAGCGACAATTTCATAAAAATGGATATACTTTCCTTAACTAACACCATCCATCGCATCTCCTAAAAATACGTGTCAAGGTCCAACTATAGGTCACCTATCTCATGTGACCCTATCCATTTCCAATATAACCCTCATCTTAGGTGCTTCCTTAAATTTTTTCCAAATCTATGGGTCACCATTCTCAAAAACTTTAGATTTTAAAATATCGATCCTCAACCCTAAACCATCCACTCACCAATGTTCAATTATAAATAGTTAGCATGTGCACTTTGCACAAGCTAAAATTTCTATAAGAAGTGGTGCGCACTCTTATCCCACCTGATTCAAGACCTGAATCATGCTCTAGTCAGTTTCCAATCACTATGTTCAAGCTGGATTTACTATATGACACATCAGTTTTTAACATTCTAGGATCTCCCTTGGAACCCCTAATTAAATCCGGGAACCTCACCCATGAAATGATTTATCGAATGGCCACTCGAATCATGACATAGTTTCATAAATTAAAGAATCAATGCATAATCACTAGTCAACTGGGTTTGACACTTGAATAATCATTCCCATCTAACCCAGTCTTAATACACAAGCACTCTAGGTGATTTCTCAAAAACTAAAGGAAATCATCATGAATATATATGAAAACCCAATCACCCTCTGTGCATTAGTAAAAAATGATCATAAAAATAAGCTCACTACCTTTACGACATCTCTAGACCCTGGGCCAATATCTATCACAGGTTTCCCTTGATAAAATGAAACACAATTGGCCTAATATGGTCTAATTAAAATAAAAGGGCTTCTAGGTCTCCCACCCTACTTCTTTCATGAGAACCGTATCCCACTTAAGGATCTATATTATAGGTCATCTAACACACCTCTGAAATTTCTCTAAAAATGGTAAAACTGAAGGCATAAAAAATATAATTGACCTATAAGGTTTAAAAACTATAACCAAGGTATAACAAAATCATCTTCTAAGAATCATCCCACCAAAACCTGATCCTACCTGAGCATCCTCAAAGGTGAGTTCTCCATAGAGGGTTATGGCATCATACACAAGGATAAAAGTTGATACGCACTAGGTATTCATGTGTGGTAATACCCCCTCAAGGTTCAACTTACCATACAAACACCCATATACATGGGGGTTTCATTTCATTAACTAATAGTCCTACCCAACGTAGATGGTTAAGGAATGAATCTTATAAATCCTAAGATCTCGACTTGAGAGTCCACCGATTTTTTATCTCCAAGGGTGATACTACATGGGATAACCCTAAATTTTAATGTAAGGAAAAAATGTTTAATCTAGAGTCACACCTAAAAGGAAACTAATATATACCACCTATCCATTAGGTTCAATGAAACAATAGGAAAGAATACAACTTAGACCTATGTGCAATGCTCACATTCCTGTTTAAAGCATCGCTCAAGGTAAACTATAGCTAACCCTTACACATGGGTTCATAATCACTAACATAACCAAGAGTTTTAATTTATCGATTTTCATCAATTTATATTTATCAAAAACATTGAAATGGATTAGATATAATAATCATCAAGTACCAATTTTTAAAGAAGTTATACAAATCACTTTATTTAGCCGAATCTATGAAAAATTTATAAATTTATATTATAATTTTATTTTAATAATTATTTATCCATAAGTTCTCACAACTAGGCTTAGTTAAAGAAATTTTCAATTCCAATATATAGAGGAAAAAAATATTTATATTATAACTTTAATTTTAATTAACTAAATCCCCTTATCAATAAATCTCAAAATCAATTAACAGGTCATTATCAAGTTAGGGGACCAGTCATATAATATACAACCACACATTTATACTTAATTTCATATAAGTGGATACTGAAACTCTAAATAACCATCCAATTTTCATATAAATACTCCCATGGGTTCATTCACCAATCACTAAAAGAAGTAAAGGTGACCTATATAGGTCCCGTTATTCAAACCTAGGTTTAGTTATATGGGTATCCATTCCCAATTTATGGAGTCAAAGCTCTATAAATTACAATTGGAATCCCATTTAAGTTAAACCTATTATAGTTAAAATTTAAAAACATTATTAGTGGGTTTATCACATAAGAATATGATCATAAGACTCATCTACAAGGGTTGATCCAAGAATATATGGATTAAATCATATGGGTCATCATACCCAAGCTATAGAGGTACTAGCATTTATAAGTTATAATTGGAATTCATGTAACAACAACTGGGTTTCTATCTTAGGCCTCAAAATATCACAATTCCATATGTGATGGTTCAATCATATGGGTTGACCTTACCAATTTAAAAATTCCTAGACACTATATAAATTATTATCGACACCCATTTAACCAGAGCCACTAAGGTTTCAGCCCATGAAACCAATGGTTCATGGCTCAAACATGGAATAATTGGTTAATTAAGGTTCTATAATCAAGATATATGGGAAAAAACATTTAGGTTGATACAAACACTTTAATAAACAATTTTTTTCTCATAATTCTAACAAGTCATGCTACGATAGATAAATAAATACAATAAACTATGAAATAATCACACAAGGAACATTCAATATGTATTAGGAAATCAAACAATGAAATGTACATGGCATGGAATATGCATGAAATATGAATTTCTATATTCCTATAATGATTCATGTAGTAATAATTATTTTCCATTATGGTCCAAGGGTAAATCTCATAAATCAGTAACCGATGGAATTACATCAATCACCCATGGTGAAATAATAATCAATTGTAATAACAAACAATATGAACAATAGTCTAATCCATGGAAACTTGATCTTTCTGTTATACATGGGTTGGATGGACCAAAAAACAATCTATTTAAAATGTTCCAAATTTTTTCTAATCTTCTATGTACCATCCCAAAAATTAATAAAAAATGAAAATAAATCTATAATACCACATTTAACATCCTGACCCAGGAGCCACTATAATGGTGTCCCCATCTGATAGACCATATGACCTCAAGTGCGCACCCTCGAATGCCATAGGCTACTAACTAGTAGTGAGGGTCAATAGGATGTCTAGTTGGGTGACTATACCATATAGATCAGTAATAAAAATAGTATAATAATAATAAATGAAAGTTAGTGGAAGATAATAACAACTAATAAATAATAACCAACAAGTAACCTGACAAGTAGAAAATAACCCAACCATGCATGAACATTATAATCCATACATACATGTAGTCACTATATGATAAGTAGTAAAATAAATTAGGCTATGTTAACAAAGGAATAAATTAATTAAAGACTCCAACTATTGAAGGTAGTATGATTACATACTTAGCTGCTCCTCCCAAGCTCCCATGTCTAGTCCTAGTCCAATAATTATAAAAAACATGGAGTATAATCCAAGGTCTAAACCAGTAATTAGGATGATATTTATGGGTACCGATTGGAGGATTGGATAAGGTGTGGGATAAAAATATAATTCCATGACCAATGGTGTCTAATTCAATATAGTTTGTGAATATAAAATGAAGTAGTATGCTAGTATGATAAACAATGAAGTAAATAATAAATGTAATCAAGTTGGGATCAAGTTCCCCATAAGACACCAATCTAACCATACTTAATTTGAGATAAGTTGTAATGTCTTTGAACATGTAATGATGTTTATATTTTTATATATTTAAACCTATATATACCAAGATATACATCCACGAGTGAGGACTCAAGGTGTAAGTGTAAGGAATCTACATAAGGATAATATAACAAGGGGATAATACTTTAAATAAGGGAAGTCATAACCAATGATCTTAATGAATGGTAAGGTACATCATGATAGATTGTGTTTGGTGAATAGCAATAAAGTTAAGGTTTCATATTTAATAAGGGCCATAAGCCTAAGTATATTAATAGGGGATATGGGACACTATGCCCAAAAAACCCAAATCAAATATGTGAAGAATCATGGATAACATCCTAATCATGGGGAATTAAACATCATGTTTAACAACCCAAAATGATTTGAAGATCCATGTCCAATATCCTAGACCAAGGGGTGTGAATCATTATGTCCAAAAAACCTAACCTAGTTCTCTTAATAATAATCCAATACAAAGTAATCCCACTTTCCCTATAAGTCTATAACCGAGGTGTTTCATAAATAGTAACCCAATATTGATCAATTTGAAGTGTAATTTCACATTAATTATGCATTTAATATATAATTACATGCCATGAGAACATTCATGTCATAATATATGTAAATAGAAAGGAATAAAATCCATTTAATTATCAATTTAATTATACAATTAGACAATTTCATTTATAACCAAAAAAAATTTCATGGGAAAAAACCATGCATAAACACAACTAAAATATGCATTTAATAATATAATTTAATATGTCACTTAGAAGTGAATAAGCGGGACAAGTGTAGAATACTTTTTATACTACAATTCAATTCAATTGATATCATTAAATAATTGATAATCATTAAGAAATTATTAAGTGATCAAGGAGAAATGTTTTATCCAACCCATTTAATTTATTAAGGAATTTAACAAGAAAAGGAACACTCAACACACCCATAGGGGTAGTTTGGTAAAATAGGATACAAAAAATAAAGATAAAAAATTTAACAAAACTCACCTTACATAGTGGTTTAGGTTGAGGTTTTTGACCTCCAATAATTTTAAGGGGTCTTAGAAACATCATTATTATGGTCTAAGTATTTAATTTAAGACATTATACATTTGAGAAGAAACACATGATAATTTCAACATGTGGTAGAATAAAAAATTTTATAAATGATTTAACCTTGAAGGAAAAGAATATAGACCACCTAAACCATTCTTAGTAAGCCTCACTTGTCCATTATTTGGATTTGATTTAATTTGGAATGAGATCAATCGAAGAAATGAACCAATACCCTAAAAATAGGGAATATAGTCTCATATGGAAATGGGATTTAATACGACAAGATAAATGAAGAATGTAAGGAAGAGGAATGATAGACTAATAGATAGTGGTATAATGAGACCGATGTTTCTTGATTCCGAGTTTGTATGAGGGAGATCCATGGAATCCTAGGAGGAGGCCAAGGGAGGATATCGAGTGGCTGTTGGCATGAGAGAAATTATGGAGTAAGAAAAAGGAAATAAATATAAATAATGAATGGAAAAAATGGTCATTTTTTCACCTTTAATATCCATACGGTTTGGCCGCATGGTTTGGCAAACCATGCACTAACTATGTGGTGATACTATCAAAATGAATACCCCACATGGTTAAATAAATTATGTGCTAACTATGTGGGTCACCCTATAAACCTGTATAAAGGTGAAATGTTTCCCATGGAGGTCCCCATAGTTTAATAAAATTATGCCCCTATAGAAAATATGCTACATGGTTTGGGCATAACATTTATCACTAACTAAGTGAAAACCATGCACCCATACTTGTTTTCTCATAAAAAAGAGTTTTCATAGACCGATGATTTTAATAATTATATGGGAACCAAAGAAAACTTTCATTACTTAAAAACTATGAAAAAAATAACACTTTAAAATTTTATAGAAATCAAAATAATGTTGTAAATCTTGTTTTAAGGTTTAGCGTGTCCACCTAATGAAAAATTCAATTTCCTTTGGAAATTTCAACCTGTCCAAAAAATGGGATGTTACTACCCTCAGGTTAGCCTCTCATCATTGATAAGAGGTTGAAAACCAATATTACTTCACAATGGAAGAAACACAAATAAATAAGGAATAATTGAATAATTTAATGAATGAAAAAAATAAAATTAACATTGAAATGTGAGAAATAAATAGAAAATCCTAACTATAGTCTACAAGGGATAAATCCTTTACAAGTGCAGAGGGAGTGAATATTTATTATCATTGAAGCACCTCATCCTTATATTATCTTTATTTTTTAGTTCCAAGAGGTGATCTATTATTATTACTTAGATAACTTCCACATGTCTAGGATGAGGGTGAGGGTTTCTTTAGGAGGGATTCACTCAAATATTCTTGTTGAGACATTCCCTTCCCATGATCAGTGTTTCTTCATTACTGAATGATCACTATGTGGATGCAGTGGATGAGAACTTCCCAATTTGATCAAACTAGTGTAATGAAATTTTATTCAAATACAATCCCTATTTATTTTTGTAATTTAGTATTTAATCTCCTCATAAAAAAGTAATGAACCTTATAAAGCTACCTTTCTATGAGATGACCCTTATATGTAGGTCCTAGAAACTCAATGTTACCCTTATGCAAGAATCTTGTTACCTTGTGCAGTTCTTGTATGACCTTTATGTAGTTTTAGAAATCTTTTTGGTACCCTTAAATAGTGCTTGATTACCCCGACATAGATCGATGTAGCTCAAAAATACCCTTACACAACATGTTGAAATGCTGGAGTACCTTTAAACAATACCTTAAATGTGCTTTCTACTTCTTCATAGTGCCTATGGAAAAGAGGACCTTAACAAAACACCTTGATCATAACTTCACTTTTATGAAACACTTACACAAGTTATCCTTATACAACTCCCATATGTAAGGGTAAAAAAATAATAAAAAAAGAAAAATTTTGATGCAAGCTTTATATAATTTAATTATATAATATCATAAAAAATTAAAAATCATAAAAATTATCCTATTAATAGTTCAAACACAAAGTTTAAAAATAAATTTATTAATTTATCAATTAATCTTAAATGTATAAAAATAATAAAAGTAAAGATTAAATACATTTATAAATTAATATCCAAATTCTCAAAAGTATTAAAAATCAATTAATTACCCAGATTTTATCCAGATTAGGGGATAATTATCATTGAAAAGGTTAATTTTTTTTGAAACATTGGATGTTATAAAACCACAATTGATCCTTTCAAGGAATAGTTAGATCTCTAGATTTTTCATCACTTTTCACACATTTACATGCTTGCTTCTAAAACATGTCCTCTATCTTCCACACTCCAATTTTAGAATCTATATCATTCTATACTTCCAAACTAATATTTTGTATCCATTTAGATTAATCTAACATAACTTTTGAACCCCCAAGGCTACTCTTATGTGAGATCAATTTAATCTAAAATTATACCTATAACTAGAATCAATTTATTTCTAACATCACTATGTCCTTCAAAACGTTTGTGCCACATCCAGAACTTATCCATGTCACTTCGTCTAGAAGTGGATACTATTGGCACATTTACTGACCTGGATTAAGAATTTTGTTACTAAAGGTAAAATATACCATATTGGTTATAAAAATTTCATCTTGGATATAAAAGTTGGGTAAGTTTCAAAAACATAACTAGAAAACTATTCCCAAACTAAAATCAAATAGTTAGGTAATTTTGGAGTGAGAAAGAATCTACGGTAACATTTTTTGTTGATTTAATCACCTTTCATTAAGTCATACCTTTTCATCTTTAACTAATCTCCTTTAAAATTGATATATTGTTTTGATTCTCTATATATTATTATATTTTATCTTTTTTTGGAAAATTATATTTTCATATCCAAATATTCTTCTTTGATTGATTTCTTACTTTAGAAAACTATGGTGTTGTTAAGAATAATTCTAATGCTCTATATTGGTTATTTAACTTACATGTCCATATTATTTCATACCCAAAATATTTTAATTTCTTATTTTTAATCTAAATATGAATTTAATTTTTTACTCTCCACATTTCTATTTAACTCTAGTCAAAAGGATATTTAATAATTCTTTTATTGATGCGAGTTTTATTTCTAAATTTTAAATAAATCTCAAAAGGACATGTGTTTCCACTTCAATATATTTTTCATATTTCACTACATTATTTTTAATACTTACCATCATTTCTTATTTTCTTTCATTATCAGGATGTTTATTAATAAAATAATGTATTTAAATTTATTTTTTCAACTTTTGAAAATGGGTTTGAAAGGGACATTTATCTTTATTTTATGATAATATTAATAAAATATAAAGAAAATTCATTTCATGATTTCTATTCCACTTTCTTATCATTCCTTAAAATATACATTATCTTTTAACATTTCATATTATTCATATTTTACCCTATAAATTTTTCATGATATGCATCATTTGGGTGATTGAAATTTAGGTGGAATTCTATCTAATTAATATTTATTACTTATGTGATACATCATGAAAATGTAATGAACCCATTATATTTTCATGGTATACTCAAGTATTGATGTATGATTGATATCATGTGGCACACATAAGTATGGTTTATCATTATGTTATTGGCTGGCCCAAAATTATATGTACCTCCAATATATTGGGAAATATTATATCTCATGATATTATTATGGGATGTGGGTATTGATGCTCAATCTACTATTTTTTAGGATGAGGGTAAAGATGCTTGATCCACTATTTTATAGGACATAGGTAGTGATTTCATATCCACGATGTTATTATGGTCATGGTGGTTAAACTTGACATATGTTAGAACTATCTATGCTTATTCATATTCCACATTACTAAGTTATTTTTCCATGGATCATGATTGTTATCTTATGATTTCCCACTACTATTCCATGGTATATGCTCTCATGATAACCCCTTTATGGTTTTATCTTTCTATTCTATGATCTATGATTATTATTTCATAAAATATGATCACTTATGATGTTTTCATGATCTTTTTCCCTTTAATTAGGCATTTTGTTCATGTTTATATTTTCTCACATGTTTTTAAGATAATGATAAATCCATTATAACTCATTGATATATTTTTTCCTTATAGAGTATTTTAGGTCATTCATTTCTTTTCGTTCCCCATTTCCCTAGGAAATTGTATACAAGATTATGAGTTGAATGAAATCAAGTTTGGATAATTTTTAGGAGATATAAAAGAGTTATTGTATAATAAGATGGATATATATCTAATATCTAAAAATCTATAAATTTTGGGTTCTGGGAGTGTATTGTTTTTATAATATATAATTTTTAACTATGTGAAATGTTATAAGATATATATATGTTATACTTGGGTCATCTTTGTTGGTATTAGAGTGGGGTTTAGTTATTTTTGGATATTAGGTAAGAATTATAAGAGAACCAAACTGAAAGCAACCTAGGTTGTAATGATAGATTAATAAGTCAAACCAATGGTACTATAGTTGAACTAAAAGAGTCACAGGTTAAAATTAAGGTGTCATAGGTTAAGACACTTAGGGATTAATTTTTCATATTTATATGATTATTTTCTATAATTTTATTATTACACACACTAACCAATTTTGTTTTCGTTTATGGATAGAAACATGAGAAAAAAATCATCATTAAAACCTTTATATAGTGAATACAATATCCTTTAATAAATATTTCAATCAATTAATTTCTGAAAAATGGATTAACATGAAATAAAATACAAGTTTTTTCATTATTCAAGAATAAAAAATTTATTCTAGACATTTAACATTTATGAACTAAAATATATAATTAATGAACAGTTATATAGGAATCATGATATATTCAAGTAATTCTTTTGGAAACTCATTTACAAGTATGAGTATTCTTAATTTATAAATAAGTATACTTATAAAAAATGGATGAGATGATTAAAAAAATCAACATATGCCTATTATAAGGGAAATAAAAATCTCTATAATATTACCCCAGACTCTAAGGTTGAGTTCTAATTAAAATTAATTCCTATTTTAAATATACCTTAACCTGTTTTTCATTAGTAAAGAAAAAATTCAAATTTCTAGGATGCAATTTTTTTAAGCAGGATAATATAACACCTTAAATTTTTAATGTTAGTTTTTTTAAATAAAATTATATTTTTGATGGATTATCTTACATAGAAAACCAAACCAAAATAAAAAATGGAATATTCAATTAAGGTATTATATTATAATGAAATATCTATTAAATGAAAGCTATATTAAGTATAATTAGGAAACTTATAAAGAGAATAAACCCATAAGTAAATTAAAATACAACAATATTGGAATATTCATCATCAAAAATACCCATAAAGATAATAATACTAAAGATAACTATGGAAAGAGTAAAATATGTTGTAAATATGATAAATGTTTTTAGAAAATAAATTAGGGAATGAGACCAATATTTTAGTGAAGTATATAAGGTTATATATTGGAAAGTAATATGACTGCTATATATATGGTAATTGGCTATATGAATATTGTTATATGAACATATATGGTCATTGAATATACATGTATCTAATAGGCACATTGAAGATTTTATAATATGAATGTAGTCATTTCAAATTTTATATAAATATTATATTTTTTATTTAATTAAAATAAAAAGATACCAATTCATTGGTTACCATAACTTTTACTTTAAATAAACCATTTTATGGAATCATTTTAATTCAATGCATTTATGAAATTAAAATAATAATTTTAATATAACTATAATGATTAAATTCAATGAATGGTTAGTTGATAAATAGTTAAAGAAATAAAAATAAAAAAAATTAATGTTAAAAACAAATATTTTTCAATGAATTATTTTTTATGTGTTGTGTATTTTGATCATAAAAAAATAATTTTATCATCATTAAAAAATAATTTTAATGATATTATATATATATATATATATATATAAATTAACATTCATCTATTGATTATTACTTCATAAAAATTAATAATTAATTCATATAATGTTTTGGAATATATTTTTTTCTGAAAAAATTGTTTTTTATGTGTTATGCATTTTTATTTTAAAATTAATTATTATAAATTTAAGTTTTAGTTTATTAAAACAGATTCCATATTTAGAATTAGGATTTCTAAATTAGGCATGGGGTCAAATTTCTAAATTTTCAGTAAAAATAGTAATATAAGCTTAAAAATAGTAAAATACTATATTATACGGTAAATATGACATCATATATATGTAAACCTAACCAAATTCGACTAATATAGTGATAATTGTCGATTAGTTTCACTATAAATGATAGTGGGAAATTAATGAAGGCAGTGGAGCATTATGGAGTGCAGTGGATCACTTATAATAATGAAAAATAAAAATATTCAATTTTTTATTTCAAATACTCGGCTCGCTACACCTATAAAAACCCACCCCTTACTATTATTTCAAAGCACACCAATAATTTAGTTTCCACTTGAATACCAACCCAAATTATATCCCTAAAAATACTCTCCCATATTTTATAACTTCTAGTTACAAGAAAGAGTCTATAGTCATTCATTTCAAATAGGGTCTCTAAGTGATGATACAATTATTTAACATAAGTTTTATCTTCTTCATAATAATTTTTCAGTTTATTATTCATCATAATATTCTAAAATATAATTTAACAGTTTAATAACATTTAATTCACATAACTATTCTTCTATAAAATTGATACTAAAATTTTACAAAATCATATTCTTAATCATCCATTCGTTATAAATTGTCCCTGTTTGGGTTGGTTTCACTATCTAATTTAATGGTGGTATAAAATTTCCATCATTATTGATTAATAAAAATGAAATACTTGTAATATTTAGTAATTATTATGAATTTAATATGTATAAATTTTTAATGGTAAAAAATATAAACATATTAATTAATAAAATGAATTCTTTTATTGATTCAATAACTGCAAAAAGAGAAGAAATTTATAAATGTTATTTACAAACCATTAATGTAATATCCATGAAATAATCATGGGACTAAAAAACAATATAAAAAATATAAAAATTATTTATATTATCTATTAAGAGGTGGTTAAAATATTATAAAGGATAATGCACCAAAACTACCATACCAAAAATGGAATATAACAAATGAAAAAATTAAGACTTGGCAGTTAATTATGTTAATGGATAGTTAATATATGAGTAATATTTAATTGTAAATGAATATTATTAAGTAAAAAAATATAAATAAGGTAATTAATTTGATTAATAATAAACCTCATTTTATCATAATTTAGTTAGAGTGCGTACGAGCGAGAAGTAATCCATGGTATGAGTTTTTCTTGACTCGATCTCCTTTCATTGAGATTTATTATTTCTTCTTCAACTATGCCCTTATAATTTTGATTTAAACTGAACCTTATATAAATATTATATTATATTATTATTTATTTTATGTAATTTTTATATATATAAAAATATTCTTCTTTAATTTATTTCTTTCCCTATAAGACTATGATATTATTAAGAATAATTCCCATAATCTATATTTTATGTTTCTCTTTCATGTCCATATAATTTCTTTTTATAAATGTTTTGTATTATTATTTTTAAAGATAATAATTTATTATCTTTAATACCCTTAATATTTATATTTATCTTATTCAAATGAATATTTTATAACTCTTTTATCGATGTGGGTTTGCATTAAGAATTTTTAAAAATATTAATTGGGTATTTATTTCCAATTCCATATATTTTATATATTCCATGACATATTTATTAATCATTAATTTTTTTACAAAAATTCCATTACTAGGATTATTATTAATAAACTAATGTATTTAAATTCATTTATTCATCTTTTGAAAATGATCTTGAAAGAGTCTTTTAACTCTATTTAATGATAATATCACAAAAATATAAAGAAAAATATTTTAATGTTTTCTATTCCACTTTACTCTCCTTGATAATATCTATCATATTTTTAATAATTCATACCATTAATATTTCACCCTCTAATTCTCTTATGATATGTGTATTTTTGGTGATTTAAATTTGGGTATCATTTAATTTAATTCCTTATTATTTCTTATTCAATACCTCATGAAAATGTTATAAACCCATTTTTTCCATGGGTTACTCAAGTGTTGATGTATAATTGATTTCACATGGAATTAATATATATGGTTTATCATTATTTCATTGGTGGGATTGAAATTATATATCCCTCTAATTCATTGGAAAAGATTATATCTCATGAGATTATTATAGTAAACAAGTATTGATGTTCAATCCAATATTTTATGAGATGCAAGTAGTGATGTTTGATCCTATATTTTATGGGATGTGGGTAGTAATCTTTAATCCACTATGTTATGATGGTATTTTTTTCAAACTTGAAATATGTTATAATTTTCTATGCTTATTATTATTCCATGTTCCTAAGTTATGTTTCCATGGATCATGATTATTGTCTTATAATTTCCCACTCATATGCCATTGTATATTCTCTCATAAAGATACTTTTATGGTTTCACATTATTATTCCATGGTCTATGATTATTATAACATGTGATATGATGAATTTTTATGTTTTCATGATCTTATTTTTTTAATTATGTATGTCTCTAATGTTAACATTTTCTCCCAATTTTTTTAAAAAATGATAAATTATTTATAACTTGTTGGTATATATTTTCCTTATTGAAAATTTGAGCTCACTCTTTTCTTATGTTTCCCCATTTTCCAAGGGAATTTTATACATTATTGTGTCTAGGATAAAATCTTGTGTGGAGAATTTTATGGAAGATATTTAATTTTTATTTTATAATAAGTTTTATAAGAAGCTAATCTCTAAAGACACTAAACCTTTGGGCTCCAAGAGTGTTTTATTTATAATATTTAATGTTTAATTATGAGAAATCATTGAAGAGATATATATATATATTTTATATTTAAGTTATATCAAATGTATACTATGGAATTAAAAGTAGGCCCATCATTTTAGTGTGATTACATTTAAGAAAAATTCTTATTAAATGAATGAAAAACATGATACTCATATGATAAATTATTTTGTTATAGATAAAACGATATCATAATTATTAAATTTTACTTTGAGATAAATATTATAGAAGGGAAAACATAATGTAATAAAATTTATAGACTAGTACAGATCTTTAGAATAGTCTTAATTAAGAGGGAATATTCTATGTGTTAGAGAAACCTCTTCCTGAATAGCCAAATATTAAAGTTTTTCAATAAGTGGATCAATATTTTTATGATAATTGTATACTGACTCACTTTAGGAGTCAAATTAATTATTTATATGAATAATGAACAAAGTAAATTTAGTCTCTATTTATGTACTTAATATTATTAGGTATATCAATGAGTTGGAGAGGATGTAGCCTACTTCATTGCTTGATCTGAATATAAAATTCATTCTACAGTCATCTTTAGAAAAGTTCAGATAGTTAATTATAAAATATAACATGAATGAGTTCAACATAGGTTTAACCGATATCCTCAATATATTATGGTTTGTTGAGTGGGACATGGGAGGTCTAGGAACCAGTGTTTTATTGGCAGTATAAAAGAGTAAAGGTTTAATCCAAAAGAAAAATATTGGATGGTTCAATATCAACACTTGGTTATTAAAACCTAAAAAAGGTGTTAGAAAATATGAGAAATATTTCCATGATATATAATTGTCTAAAATATTTGAAAGAGTTTAATAAACTCCATATAAATTCCACATCTAGTATTTTTGTTTTAGAATAAACTCATTGATTTTATAAAGTAATGGAATTGGAATCCCATGTTTAAAGAGTTAAACATTAGAAATATGATTCCTAAGTCTCACCATTATTCAAGAAAACATTTCTTTATATATTTTAATAAAAGAATTTATAGGGAAGTTTTATTAAATGGTCACATATAGATGTAATAGGAATTACATAGCGATGTAATGAATTTAATAAAACCCTAAAAGTGAAAAAAACGTAATGTATATCTGGTGATCTATCAAATGATATATGATTATGAACACAATTATTTATGATTTTTTTCCTTATTATTAAATGATATTTAGAATATAATATGTATAATTTTATATAAAAGAAAGTTCCCACTTTATCATTCTTTAATATTGGATGCACATATTCATAATGTGAAATGAAAACTGACTTTTCAATGTATGGCTTTGAGTTATCCCTAAACAATGTCTTTAATGGGGTATTATAAATTGTTATGAAATTTGAAGGTTATTATGGGTATGATTTTTTATAAATATATATAATATACCCATGATACATAATTTGTTTTCACTTTATGGCCCACTAATTATGTATTTGGTATACTAGGGGTGAATGTT
This sequence comes from Viscum album, assembly GCA_963277665.1. Taxonomy (NCBI): domain Eukaryota; kingdom Viridiplantae; phylum Streptophyta; class Magnoliopsida; order Santalales; family Viscaceae; genus Viscum; species Viscum album. The sequence continues at coordinate 1,400,179,129 of OY728157.1, read as the reverse complement.
TCAAATTGAATCCTTATACCGAAGGATATAAATATAATTAACATGATAACTTTAATATATTTATACCATTATTATTACAACCTTGAGGTAGTGCTAATATGGTGGTGGTTGGGTATATTTTAGATTATGTTTTTTGTTGATACTTAACCAAAATGGAAAATTTTAAGGTGACATGAGCATAACATACATAAATATTGGATTATTTTATATGCATACTCAATACATTTCAAAATAATATACACCTGATGAACATAAATGTTTATTTTTTTTTGAATACTAGATACATAATAAAATTATTACTTAAGATATCTTCAACATAACCCAAAATTTATTCTCTCATGGTACCCTTCTTAGACATATTCTATTTAAACCATTCTTCATAACCTAGGGAAATGGAAACATATGAAAGAGTGACCTTAAATTCTCAGTGAGTGTAAACGAGGTAGATATCAATCGATGATCATATACAAGTATAATATAATCATAAAGGTATGAAATCATGATCATAACTTATAAAGTTCAATCCTAATCAGACATAGATAACTAATCATGAATCATGATATAAATCTTTAGAATTTCAAAAGACATGAGTCATATGAGTGAGGAATCATCACTAATAAATTATAATGCACGCGAGCATACCAAAAGAATAATAACATTTCATAGAAATTATTGCATAATAATAAGTGTATAAAATCATTTCATCAGTCAAGGTTCAGATACACAACTATCATAGTGGAAAAATTCCCACAGTGTCTTGAGTTTACTCCCCATTATATCATTTTTTTAGTCAACATTCCCTCCTAAGACTATCATAGTAGACTGAGTCCCTTACTGAACCAGGTTCACTCCCCATTATAGTCCATATTAACTCATGAGATATTAATCATTTCCTAATTAATTGTAGGTATTTAATATACCCAACCATCACATAATTTAAACCATATATATGTGTTCCACAAGATCATAAAAATATTGATCAATTCATCATACAATAATCCAGGGAAAAGAAACGAGTTTCATAAATATTTCACAATCACACAATCCTAAGACATCCAAAGAAAAAAATGATAGAATAATTATATCACATTACCAATGAAGTATAATAAACATTAAAGGATGTTTATATAGAGGATAAATACTTTTAAAATAGAATTTGAACATTTATTTGAAAACATGAGAAAATTTCATTTCCCTTGGTATCTTTAAACTAAAAATCTCTAGAATATTGAGAAAAATATTTTATTTGAAAATAACTATGTAATTTTTTAAAAATATCCAAATAAAATAATGTTCATAGTGACCATAAAATATATTTGTGTGGTAGATGTTAAAACAAATATTTCTTTCACACTTTTGGTAAAAAGGCTAAATTACCTAATTCAAAAAATAAGAAGAAAATTAATTTTAATTTTTTTAAAAAATTAAAATTTGATTTAAAAAGGATTAAAATAATAATTTTATCATATAAAATAATATTATTGATTTTTTAGATAACAAGGATAAGGAAAAAAAATTTCATCAACCAAAGAGTAAATAAGGTCAATTCTTCTTAAACAAATATTTTCATGATCGTTTTAAGTACCAAAGAGAATAAAATGAAATAAAAAACATGTTAAACACCTAAATAACCATAGGATAATAAAATATATGTGGTTTAAGATATAATAGCATATAATTCCCCTAAATGGTCTTCATGCTTAAATAATTCTGATTAAAAAGGAGATTGCTACATAAAACCTTGCATCTATTCCCATATTTATTTATATACATTCTTAAGATCCTATATAATAAATTAATATTTATTATAAAAATATATAATAAAAATATTAATATTTTTTATAAAATTTAACTTTCCTTTGTAATTTCCAACTAGTCATTTATTAACATTTTTTATAAAATTTAACATTTGGATGAAAACTGATCCATTTTCCTGGCATCTTTTAGTTTGATAGTTCTAATCCTTGAACCATTGTCCTGGTATCATCATCTAAAAATATTAATCATGTTATAATTATAATATTTATTCATTATACTAACTTTTATAACCATTCATATAAGGTGGGGATGAAAAATTAATTACACCACTTCATGGAGACGGTAGTCCGTATGCACACATGAGTAATGTCTTTATCCTTAAAAAATGGAAATAAGGAAAGATGAATAATAATATATATTTATATAATAATAATAATATCATAAATATCATATATATTCATTAAAACCATATATGTATAAAAAACATGAATAATGAATCACATCGCTTTGTTGATGTGTTAGTCCACACATATGCATGAACGACGTTATCATTTTTCATAGGATGGAAAAAAGGTAGAAAATGAATATAACATTAACATAAAAACATCTCAAAGAATTAATTATAATTATTTAATCATGTTAATATGCTTATATAATATTTTTATGAGGTATAAGAAGAAATAAACTTTAAAGGATTTAGTAAATATGATTACCTCTTCTTTGAGAAACCTACACTGGATCTCTTCTTAAAAAACCCTGGGTTTGTATTTTAAGAATACAAAAAGATCTAGAACTTATATATGTAATTTTATAAGTTATTTGGGTTGGTTTTTTTAATATAATTGGTTTAATAAGATGTGAATAAAAGAGTATAGTAGGTTCACTTTTATAAGTGAGGTATGTGGAAAACTCGTAAATACTTAGAACATTAAAATATAATAAAGTCATATTCATGTGAAATTGGAACCAAAGAAATAAAAATTATAATATAATACAATTTAAGTTAAATATTTATTCATAAAATAAATTTTATACAAGTTTAAGTGATATTTTAACCCTTATCTTTTCGTTTAACCCCCTCATCAACCCCTTTTAACTTTAACCAAGGTAACAAATCTTTACCATAGTTACTATTTATTATGAAAAAAATGAATGTATCATCATTAATTTTTTTTTCAAATAATTATATTAAATAGTTTTTTATCAAATTCAATTTCTATAATTAGAAGAAATTGATTTTAAAATAACTGTGCAAAATTCAACAAAAATAGTTTAAAAAAATGCATTTTTAAGCATAAAATTGAATTATTCTTATTAATTTTCTGGTGAAATCCATTATATGAATGATAAAATATTTTATTCAAAATATTATCTTACCATTTCATCAAAATAATTCGTCAATAGTGATTAGTTTAATTTATTAATATAAAATAAAATTATTCCCATAAAAAATAGTTTTTTAGAAAAGCATCTCTTTTTAATTTCAAATTCTTTTATATTAATTTATAAAAAATTTATAACCAATGAATAAATTTTATACATGTGTAAAAAATATAATTTCATAGTTTATTTAATGATATTCATATCCTATAATACAAAGGATAGGTAATAACTGTCATATTTAATAATAACAATTCAATAGTATATCAGGGTTCATTTAATATTGGTGTTGCATGTAAAAAAAGATATAAAATACAATAAACTTATTTAAAGATAAATATATAATAAAATATTAGGGTGTTAAATTCTACATGATAATAATAATTTCTACCACAAAATTATATCACTCTCTAATACAAACAACTGAGGATAATTCTACCTCATCACATCCTCGGGTTCCCACATAACTTCCTCAAAATTATGGTTTTTCCACAAAAAAATTGACCAGGTGAGTGGTCATATTAAACATAACTTTTTATATTAAATCATTAATCTCCATTGGTTTTTCATCATAAGAGATATCATGATCCATTGTTATGACCTCTGAGTTAAGTGCATGTGAAGTATTAGGTATGTACTTCCTCAAAAGAGATACATAGAACACACTGTATACCCAAAATAGATTCATTGGAAGTGCCAAGCAATAAAAAACATATTGATATGATAAAGAATTTAAAACAGACCATTATATATAGGGTTAAAATTTCCCTTCTTTACAAATTTCATATAATTATTCAATTTATATATCTGAAGGAATACCATGTCACCAACTGCAAACTCTATATCTCAATGATGATTGTCAGTATAAATTTTCTATCGACTTTGAGCTAACCTTATGTACTATTTAATAGATATAAGCTTCTATACTATTTAATTAGTAAGATCAAGTCTTGATATCTTTCATTTTCGAACTTCATACCAACACATATTAGTTCTACACTTAGAACCATAATGGGATTCATAAGGAGCCATCTAAATGCTTGAGTGAATATTTTGTTGTATGAAAACTTGAATAGAGAAAGGGGGAGATCCCAACCTACTTTTAAATCCATAGAACATTATATAAAAATATCTTATAGGGTTTGAACTACCTTATCATACTTATCATTTGTCTAAGGATGATATGTGATGCTAATGTTTAACTTTGTATTCAAATATTTTTTAAGACTTCTCAAAAACGTTGAGGTAAAACTCAAATCCTAATTAGATATAATAGAATGTGGTACTATGTTAAAACTTACCAATTTCTTTATTTATATCTTGGAAATAATATCAATAGATAAAATTTTTGTAATTTTAATTAAACTTTATGACTTCATAAGGTGATTAACTACAACCCAAATTGGATTATGTGCTTTAGATGTTTTGGGGAGTCTAGTGCTGAAATCCATGTAATGTTTTCTCATTTCCATTATATTATGGTTAATGGTTATAATATATCATTAAAAAATTTTCTTATAGTTTTAATTTTATTACATGTTAGGAATCATGATATATACTTTGTAATATCCCTTTTCATGTTATCCCACCAAAAAAACTCATTCAGATCTCTATACACCTTCATACTTCTAGGATGAATAGAGAATAATGAAATATAAGATCCCTTCAACAACTACTTCATAAAATATGGTATTTAAAGGACACATTATTGATTATTTAACCTTATAATTCCATCATAATCATAACAGGATCATTCCTCACATTTTTCTTCATTTCTAAATTTTACTTATGTGCCTCTTTAATCCTCATATGGATGGATGGTTAGACATTAATTTGAGAAAGATATGATTTATCCCCATTTATTAGGATTTAAATATCCTTATTTTAAAAATATATAATTATTAAATATATTTAAATCCTCATCATGGAAAAACTATCATGGTTGTTTCAATTTAAAGTATCAACCACCCTTTTCTCCTTCATATGGTGGTGATGTATTGAGCAGTCATAATCTTTAATCAATTCTGACCATCTCATTTGACGCATATTATAATATTTATATGTGAATATATAATACAAGTTTTTATGATCTATATATATTTCACACATTTCACAAATAAGTATAATGCCTCTATATATTTAGAGAAAAAAATACCACTACCAATTTCAAATCATGTGTCAGGTAATTTTACTCACAAACCTTTAATTGGTGTGAAGAATATACTATATCCATTTCATTATTTATGAGAACACATCCCAGTACCTTCATTGATTCATCAATATAGACAAAAAAAACTTCTCCACTATAGGGTAGTGTGATTATATGTGCACTAACCAACCTTCTCTTCAGTTTCTTGATATTTTTCCACATTAATCTATTTATAGAAACTTGGTTACCATTTTCATCAAATTGGTTAACAGTTTTGATAACTATAAGAAATTTATAAAAACATTTAGGTAATATCCAAACAAACTAAAATAACAATGGATTTTATTCACTGTGGTTGGTATGGGAAATTGTTCAATAACTTTTATCTTTGTAGGATCCACCAATATACCCTTAATTTTAATTGTGTGTACCAAGAATGATACATTATGTATCTAGAATTCACATTTATAAAATTTGGAATACAACTTATCTTTTCTCAAGGTCTTCAATGAAATATTAAAATGATATTCATTTTATTCATTTCTTTGGAATATATAATAATATCATCTATAAATACTACCAAAAACTAATAAAGGTAATATATAAATACTATATTCATTATATCTATGAATATTTTATGGGAATTAGTAAGTATAAATAGAATCACTATATATTCATAGTGTATATAACTAATTCAAAAGTCTATCAGGGATATATCCACCATTTTTACCCACAAATGATATATATATATATATATATCATAGGTCAAACTTTGAAAAGTATTTAGCCCCTCATAATTTATAAAAAATAATCAATATGAGGTATATGATAATTCAGATTGATAGTAGTCTTGTTATGTTCTCTATAATAAATTCAAATACACATTGAACCATCTTTCCTCTTAATAAAAATAACAGATGCACCCCATGGTGATGCACTTAAAAAAATGAATCCCATATCAAGAGTCTACCGGATTTAATTATTTAATTCCTATGACTCAATCAATGCCATTCTGTATGGAGTCATTGAAATAGTCATTATTGTGGGTATAAGTTCTACTGAAAAATGAAATTCATGATTTAGGGGAAGACTAAGAGATTATTTAGTAAATACATCCTCATATTCTAGCATGATAGGAATATATTCAATATTATATTTCTCCAAAACCATTTGTGAAAGATACTCATCATGAATAGATAATAAAACCTTAATAATGGAATTATTTTCCATTGTAAATTCATATTCATCCTTTCATCGATAAACAATCATGGGTTGATTTGGAATATAATACACGATTTCCTATCCTCAAAAATTAATTTGGGCTCTATATAGAGGGAGAGCCAATCCAAGACCAAAATCACATGAAATTTAAATATATTGAGAATCAAAAGATTTATAGGAATAAAATTCCCAAAACTTTTATCTGAGAGGATGTATGTACTTAAGATGAAATTATCATAGAATTATTAGTTTCACAAAAAATTCAACATCTAATCATTGATGTAGTGATATAATACCCTTAAAAATTATTTAGATGTAAAATAGTTAATAAAACTAGAATTTAATAAGAAATTTATAGTTCTAGAGTGGATAAAAAGTTTTCCTTTCACCAATTCATTCTTGTGACCCAATTTGATATTTGTGATAACATGATATTTCCCTTTATTATTTGGATTAAGAAGTTGTTGATGTCTATTTTCATCATTAACCCTTGGATTCAGGAATTTGTTTTCATAACTCTCATACTTTTTATAGTTATAGAAATGATTATGGGTGGTGAATTTGGTTGAGAACTCTCCCCATTATTTTCATTGGATTTTCTATTTATATCACTTTGAAATTCACTCACTCAATGGAATTCCTTTACTTATAGGAAATATTTACCATTCCCTTGGATAAAATTTACCCATGCTTCTTTACATACTTCTAGTATAAAGTAAGATTGATTTTTTCCTCAATGGGTTTTATTGTCATAATTTCCTTAAAAATACAAATTTATCTTCTTATCAAAACTACGATAATGATGGAATCTATACTATCCATTTATACCTTTTGATCACATCGAACGATTTATTCATAGCTACTAAAGATTCTTATGAATAGTTCCTTTTGGAGACTTAGTTTTAATCCAATAAATAACTAATCCATTTTTCTTTTAGGGATGATGATTATACTAGGAGAATAACTCATAATTACTGTAAATTTTTACTCATAGGTACTAATATATTCATAATATTTATGGTTAATCTCAAAAAACTCTCTTTCCACTTTCATGTGAAGAGTTTGAGAAAATTACTTACTAAAAAATACCCTCTTAAACACATCGCATTCCATAGAGTCAATTTCTTCCTCTTTACTCATATTCTTAATAAAATTCCACCATTTATCTACTTCACCTTCCAAATGATACACTTATAGGAAAAAAATTTCATGCTGTGAGCACCAAAGAATGAAAAATATGTTTTTAGTGGTACTGATCCATTTCTTAAAAACTAGTGGATCAGAGGATCCACTGAAATAAGGTGGATGTTGCCTAATAAAATAATCAATATTTAATGGGTTACTTCATTTATCATTTTTAAGATCAACATGATTTATGTATTTAGATATTTTTATGAGCATACAAAAATATTTTTGTATTCTAGATCCCATGCCCTTTTATTTCTCAAGTGTACATTCATTGCATTGTCCACTACATTCATTGTTAACATGATTCATCTTGGTTACATCCATTAACTAAAACAAAAAAAATCATATTGTATGAATTTAGATACAATAATTAGAGTGATGAGACATATTATCACAAAAATAATTCTTAATATTTATTAAATCATGACACATTCTTATCAACCTCGGAAAATTTTAGGTTCACTCTACTTCAATTTCAATTCTTCATAGGTTATTTTGAGTTTTATCCACATATTATTAATATATTAATTAATAAAAATAAATAAACCCTCATTTTATACAAAATGAGGTGATATGATCCTAACATACATAAATATTTCATCATTTTAGATGAATATTCAATACATTTTACAACAATACATATACGAGGATCGCAAATTTTTAGTGACTTTGAAGACTAGACACATAATTAACTTATTTCATAAAATATTTTCAACATATACCATAAATTTATTCTCTTAAATTAATTTTCTTATACATTTTCTACTTAGAAACTATATTTATAACCCATGGAAATAGAAACATAATAATGGGTGATATTATATGCTTAGTGAGGGTAAACATGGTAGATATCAATCAATGATCATATAAAATCATAATACAAGACTAAGGGTATAAAAACATGATAATAAATTATAAATTTCATACCCAATCAGTCATAGATCATAAATCATGAGTTATAGCATAAATCATTATAATTTGAAAGGAAATGAGTCATAAGAGTGAGGATTCATCATTTATCAATCATGATCCATGAGAGAATATCATAATCATAAGAAAAAGTTATAATAATTGTGGAAAAATCATAATCATAGAAAATTATTTCATTATTCAAGGTTAAATTCCATGACTATCATTGTAGAAAAAGTCTCATAGTGGTTTGGGTTCACTCCCGTTTCTATCATTTCCTTGGTCAAGGTTCACTCCAAAGATTATCATAGTAGGCATAGTCCCTTACTAAAATAGGCTCATTCCATATTACAGTTCATATTATATCATAAGATATTAATTATTACCCAATTAATTAGAGGTATTTAACTGATCTATCCATCACATAAGGAAAACTATACATATATGTGCCAGAAGATTATAAAAATATTCATTAATTTATTATAGCATAACCCATGGAATAGAAATGGGTTTCAAAAAAATTTCACTATCACATAATTTTAAGACATAAATAGACACAACATGGATAATATCTTTATATAATATCACAAGTTAAAAAAACATCAAAGGATGGGTACATTTATGAAAAAAACCTTTAAAAGAGTATTTGAACATTTCTTTGAAAACATGGGAAAATATGATTTTCCTTCTGTATCATTAAAATTAAAAAAATTACAGAACATTGGGAAAAATAATTTATATTAAAATAGACATTTAAAATTATAAATGAATGTCCAATTAAAATAACAATCATGATAGTGGAAAAATTCATTGATATGGTAGGAATTTAAACAAAGATTTCATTCACACCTTTGATAAATTTTTTACATATTCCTTGTTTAGAAAAAGACAGAAATATTCATTTTAAAACATTGAAAATAGGTAAAATAAGTTTAAAAATGACTTTAAATAGTAATTTTATCATAGATATAATAATATTTAAAACATTTTAAAGAACATGGACATGGAAGGAAAAGTTCAATGACCAAATAGGAAATAAGGTTGACATTTCTTAAAAAAATTCTCGATCATTTTAAGTACCAAAGAGAAGAAAATGAAAAAAAAAACCTTTAAAAAAATAAATAGACATATTATAATAAAATACATGTGGTTTAATAGATAAATAAAATATAAATCCCCAAATGAGATTCAAGCATAAATAATCCCGATTAAAAATGAGATTGCAACATAAACCCTTACCTATGGTCATATCTTTATTTTTAAACATTATTATTTCCTATATAATAAATTTATATTTATTAAAAATATAAAACATATAAATATTCATAAATTTAATTCAATATAACATTCTTGTATATTTTTTAACCATGCATTTATTAATATTTTTTTCATTAAAATCAACATTCTGGTGAAAAATATTCAATTTTCCATGTATGTTTTGGTTCAATAGTTCCATACCTTAATCCTTGTTCATGGTTTAATCATATAAAAATATTTATAATTTTATAATTATCATATTTATTCATTATATACACTTTTATATGCATTAATATAATGTGGTGATGAAAAATGAATTGCATCACTTCATGGAGATGGTATTCTGTATATATGCATGGGTAATGTTATCATTTTTTAAAAAATGGAAAGAAATAAAGATAAATAAAAAAATATCTTTAAAAAATAATACTAATATCATAAATATAATATATATTCATTAAACCCATCCATATTTCCATCCATATATTGCGTAAATGAAAAATGAATCACATCGCTTTGTGGAGTTGACAGTCCAAACGTACACATGCATGGTGATATCATTTATCATAGGATCGAAAGGAGGTATAAAATGACTATAATATTAACATAATAACATATAATTATAGAAAATACACTTATTTAATCATTTTAATATGGTTATAGATTATTTTTAGGAGGTATAAGATGAAATATACTTAAAAGTATTTGGCAAAGATGATTACCTCTTCTTTGATAAACTCATTTGGATGTCATCTAAAGGACTCTTGGGTTTGTATTTTAAAAATTAAAACACCTATAGAATATTAATAGGGAATTTTATATAATATTTTATTAGGTTTTGTTCAAGATAAGTGGTGTAATAAGGTATGAATAAGATACTATAAGAGGTTCTCTTTTATAAGTGAGGTGGGTGGAAAACTTGTAAATAATTAGAACATTAAAAATATAATAGTCATATTCAGTGAAAGTGGCATAAAGTAAACCCAAATTCTAAGATGATATAATATAATATCTAAATATATTTAAAAAATCAAATTTATAAAATTTTATGTGATATTTTAAACCTTATATTTTATTTTAACCCCCTCATTAACCCTTTTTATCCTTAATCGAGCTAACAAAATTTTACTATAGTTACTATTCATTATGATAAAAAATGAAAGTAGAATCATTAATAAATTTTTACATGTTGATTTTAAATATAGAAACCATTTTATCAAATTCAATTTCTATAATGGTCATAAATTAATTTTAAAATATGTGTGAAAATACAACAAAACCATTTTTTAGAAAAATGAATTTTTAAGAGTAAAACATAATTTATTATTATTTATTACCTCATGAAAACCACTAGATGAATGATAAAATATTTTATTAAATATATTATCTATAAATTTTATTAAAAATATTCATCAATATTGGTTAATTTAATTTATTATGATGAAAACATATTTCGCATATAAAAAACAGTTTTCAGAAAAAACAACTTTTTTACTTTCAAATAATTTTATTTTCATTTATTAACAATTAATAATAAATGATTCATTTTTATAATGTTTTGAAAAATAATTTTTTTATAATTTATTTAGTCCTATTCATACTCTTCAATCTAATAACTTTTGGATAACTTCTATATTTAATAATAATACATCAATATTATATTGCGGTTCATTTAAGATTTGTGTTGCATGCAAATCAAGGTATCAAAGACATACAAATTATTCAAATAGAAATACATTATAAAATATTGGGGTGTTACATTTTTCCTCTTGTATGAAGAGAATAAAATCTATGATATTTATTAATATAGACAATAGAAGTGTATATATATAACTAGATTAGGTATACTTTATGTTCTTATCTATTTAGATGATGGGGATGTTATTTGAGTATCCGTTTACATGAATAAAATTTAATGTGTTTATTCATTTGGTCAGTCTATACTCAAATAATATATAATATATTATTAGGATATACAGTATTAAAATAATCTAAGTCTCATATTCACTCAATTTCATTGAAAAATGGATTATATGATTATTTATCTTGTATATGATACAACTGGTTGGAACACGTTTGAAGATACACGAGTTTCATATAGATCGCACAAAATACATTTTTATCTCAAGTAGAATTGATTGTTTTCAAGGGGAAAATATTTACTTAAAATTATGGATTAATGAATTTATAATTATTATCAATTCTAAAAAGGCTCGTGAGGTCACAATTTAGGGTTATGTGAATGAGGATTAAGTTTTGTTACAGTGTTTCTATAAAACATTGATAGATGCCTCAAAAAATTTTAGTGGATATTTGAAATAATTTGTGGATTTATTTTTACATGTTGTTACATATGATGTGAAATTTAGTGAAAAAATGATAGATTTTCTAAAATGTGTTTTGGAATATATCCAAAAGATGATTTGGATCTTATTTTATAAGTTATCATATCTGATGTAATATAAGTTGGAGATGCGCTAAGTCTATGATGCTTTAGTGAAAATGGGAGATAAATGGAAATGCGCACTAAAGAAATCGTGGTGTTTTGCATACAATTCTATATATTATATGATGATGCATAGTTATTCTATATTCTACTACACTATTCTATCATGATCTGTTAGATTATGATATGAATTTTTTTTAAACATTAAGAAATTTATCATAAAATAAATTCAAGAGTTATAAATATTATAACTTAGGAAATGATTATGGAATATTTTCATTCAATATTTCCAAATGTTTAGAATCAAAAGGGTCTCATTTTATGGCTATATAACTTTAATCTTAGTTTGTGTTGTGGATGCATACAGATACTATGAAAATTCTATAGGCTAGATCTTTATCTCTCTCTATAATTGAAGGTTCTAACTAACCATGAGGAAAAGATAATCCTTACCAAGAACAAGTATATTCATTCTAATATGTGTATAAATTAGGAGGGTAGAGCATGTTGGCACTGTCTCAGTGACCACTATCAAGCTTGTGTGTTGGTGTTTATAAAAGTTGTAATAATAGATAAAAGGTATGATATTATTTATTTATTTATTTAGTATAATGTTAATAGAAGTATTATATTTTTTTAGGTTTTGTTGATATTTTTCACTATGTTCGGATAAATTTTATCCCCCTATAAACTTTAACCCCATTTGTAATAAGACCTCATATTAATTTTCAAGATACATATACACATGTATGTGAATATAATTTAAGGATAAATAAAATATACATTAATATTTAATCCTTTAAGGATAGATACATACTTCACTACCCCTTTGTGTATAAAATATGTCATTCTTAAAAGAAAAATATTTAATTATTCATTAAGGGTATTTTAATTAATAAGTAAAATATTTCCAAAATTTATGATTTTATATTTTGAGTAATTAATTTAAAAATACAAGGACTTTCCTTGTCATTTGATGGCCAAATATTCCAATTATTTTAGAAACTCTTTTGAAGTTTTTCATGTTATTCAAAAAATATGTATAATATGATAATTAATTAAAATACATTTATTTATACAAACCCTAGGATGACACAATCAATTTAATATTTTTCATTATTTTAATATTTACTAAAATGGATATATCATATATGAATCATTCATTTCAACCCATTTAGTAATTTATATAATTAGTCAAATATTTTATAATTTTGAAAATTCTTTAAGTATTTTAAACCCTTTATAGATTAATATATATATTTTTTTAATCAATTATACCATATAGATAAACAATGACAACATCTACTATGAATAAAATTTATATAATAATCTCTTTTTTATTCAATAGTCTTAGTAGTTTAGATAATCAATACAAAACATTATAAAATTTACATGTCATATATTCCTTCAATTATTTTTTGTTAGGTCTCAGTTAATATGAAACATGTCTAGAGGGGGGGGGGATGAATAGACTAGATTAAAAATTTTAAAGAAGGGAATTAAATTAGAAATACCAATTGTTTATGCAGTGGAAAATGATTAACCCACATGTAGTATTTGAAAGTATAGGTAGAGTTAAAAATAGATAGAAAATATATTTTTATAGTAATTCACATAAAAGTGATCCTACATCTACTCTTTATACTAATCTAATTCTTGAGAGATATGGTATGTACTAAATTACCTGAATTTTGAAGGGGAGTTAGAAACCAATTACAACTTACCTTTTCTAGTGGAGGCACAACCACAAAACAATGTTGAATTTTAATATGGTGTCACATATCAATTACAAAATTGAATTTTAACCCAAATTCACAATAAGAAAAATATCTTTTTAAAGGTAGTGTAACCCAAAATTAATTATTCTGTAAGGTAAAATCATAAACCAAATTATAGTTTAAGAAAATATAGAAATATAGAGAGAATTAAAAATATAATCAATGAGACCATTCAAAAAAATTATATATATTAAAGGTGAAGAAAAAAATTGGTTCATGAGCAATAGATTACCATGTCTCTCCAAGGAACTAAAGATCGTATAGGTTTAGTTTTTCCTTAAGAGTTGTCCAGCATTTTGAAATATTTTTCAAACAAAATTAAAAAATTATTTCAATGATTTTATGAGGTGAAACAATTACATATTTTTTATATTAGTGTCTCAATTTCTTGATACATCACATGTACCTTTGGATTCCATTTAAATAATATTTTCAATCACTATATAAAATTTTACAATGGTTACAAGAATTTAAAAAAAATAACAATATCAACAACCAAAATTATCTCCATAATATGACCATTATTGAAAAACCATGAATTCTTAATCAAGCCTTTCTAAGACATCATCATTGAGACAATTAACTATTTTTTAAGTTGATAAATACTTTTAAAACCATCAAAATGTCTTACAAAATAACCAGTCAATGAAATACCATAAATATCATAATATAGTTTCCTTCTATAAAATTTGAAAATTGAAATTCTTTATAAAAATATGCTGTATAGAGGTAAAAATTATAAAGAAATATAATCACTAAATTAAACACTTAAAAGTTATTTTAATAATATCATTAGATAAAAATTCATTCAGAGTCAAATAAATCAATGTAATCACAAACAAATAATAAAAAAATTAAATGAACTATAACATAACAATATACATTTTTTTAAAAGGATGGGGAGGGAGCCTCCTTTTTATTATTAAATAAAATACCTCTTTCTGACTGGGTAGAGGGAGACCCATTACATATCCTGAAGGCCCAAGACCAAGTGGTCTGAATATAAGGCCCAAAAGCCCATTTTTAGCCCAAATTTCCCTTCAATGAATAATAATTCTACAGTACCTGGACTACTATAGTACCGTGGCCACTACAGTTCCTGCTACAGTACCCTCCACAGCTATAGTGTCATCGCTGCTATAGTTCTGCCGCTGTTACAGTACCATCTACAGTTCTTCTGTAGTACTCAGGAATTCCTCCCCTTCCTGGATTTGATCCTATGTCTTTTTGATTCCATGTAAAATATTCTACCACTAGGGTATAGGCTCGTTAAAATAATAGAATAATATAGATTACATGTAAGGTTCATTGTATATCATAAGGTTTATCTTCATAAAGTTTAATTAATATCATAAGATTTTTCTAAACTCATAAGATTCTAGGTTTAAGGTTTAAATAATACAGGATGATCTTGTAAGATTTTGTTAATTCCTCATAAGGTTGAGTCAATATAGTCATAAGTTTAAAATAAACATTTTTAAGGTTAAAAAATGCATGCCTAAGGTTCATAGATACATGCAGTTGTATGGTTCTATAACAGAATAATAAAGAGACTATAGATATAAGGCCCC
Source organism: Viscum album (assembly GCA_963277665.1). Classification (NCBI taxonomy): domain Eukaryota; kingdom Viridiplantae; phylum Streptophyta; class Magnoliopsida; order Santalales; family Viscaceae; genus Viscum; species Viscum album. The sequence goes on along the minus strand of OY728157.1, from coordinate 1,400,163,472 downwards.
AGCCTTAAACCTTACTTAATATTGAATTAAATGAGTAATTCACATTGAGGATCTTTTCAGGTTTAGAGTTTTAGAGAATTAGGACATAACTATTACATCTCAAAAGATTAAAAAGTAGTCGATTCTACTAAATTTCCATAAAATAAAAACTCTTAAAAAGAAACATGTATAGTTCCATGTTTTAGGTAGCACGACTTTCCCTTGATCCCATCCTTAACCCTATTCAATGCTAAGTCCTGTGAAAAACATTTCAAAAACTTGGGATGAGCATAATAAGCTCAGTAAGGGATACACAAAGAATGAAAACTGTTAGTTTTTCAAACCAACAAGTAAACCATGAATACTTTATCAATGTAATACTTTTCACCTTCATGAAGTAGTAAAAACTCTTCACTGAAAAAAAAGTATCATTACTTTCCTTTTTGTAACCAAAGGATTACCATAAAACCCATATAAAGAACACATAACATATATAAAGGTAACTTGGGACATAAACATACTTAAGTGGAATAACCATACGGTCAACTTCCACACATATCACTTAATGGAATAGCCATACGACCAATTTCCATACATACTTAATGGAATACCCATATGGCCGACTTCCATACCCAATGCATTGGAGGTTATAATGTAACCACCCGTCCTGGTATTCACGGCACCACCCGCCATATGGTTTATCACGTAACCACCCGTCAAATGTCCAAGTACCAATATAAAATCATAAAACATAAAACCAATATAAAGGAATGATAACATTTCCACATTTCAATCACAATATATCATAATAGAATCCTTTATCAAAACCATTTTCAATACCAAAATACATAAAAGAGTATATGGTATTTATTTCATTTTAAAAACATAACGGCTTGTTGAGGAAGCCAAAGACCAAATAATACTCGCGGCGGCGGAAAAGGTCGTTTTCACCGCATACGTTAAAAAAAACATTCATTTTTTTTGTTTAGTAAAACACTTCGTAGAAAAAGATTCCTTTTGTATAAAAGTAAAAGTCAAAGGGGTTTATACACCGTATAAAACAAAGTTGTGTATAAAACAAAATATGCCTCAATGAAAGGAGATTGAGACGAAGTCCCTTACAAAGACGGTATCCTTAGTTTAAGGATAAATCAATTGCATAATTATGTGTGAAAAACGAATACACCAAATATAAGTGGATATTAAGTGTAAAACAATCAGAGTTTATTCATACATATTCATAGAACAACATATTCAAGGAGTACAAGTTTATCCCAAAGAATCAAATTTGGGCTAAGAAGTTCCCTTGCAAAAATTTGACAGCCTAACGACGTCACTTCAAAAATTCAGAAAATGAGTTGATGAGAGATAAAAAGGGAATCTCATCACTTGGACATAAAATTTACATTAATCAGGATATAGAAGAACATATCCCAACATAATAGTATGTGAATTAAAATACATAACAAACGAAGTCTTTTAAAAAGAGGAGGGTGAAAGGTTCCCTTACCGACTTGGGTAACTTTCGAAAAGTACACCCCATTGAAAAAGTGTCATACAATGAATATTTAAATACCCATAAATGGAATTATATTACAAAAGGAGTGTAATAGTGGTCAGTACATAAACCACTCAATAGAAATTGTGGCAAATGTAGCATAAATCTCACGGGAAAAAAAGTGAGATGAAAAATCTCTTACGAAAACTTGGCAGCCTAACGACGCGACTTAAAACTTCCAAAATGGATTGATGAGAGAGAATAGGGTCTCTCATCACATGAACATAAAAATTACAGTAATATTAATATAAAATAGCATCCCAATAACAATAAAGATGAGCTTTAAAAGGAATGACATAAAAGAGTGTACTTAAAAAGAAAGAGAGGAGTAGGATCCCTTACCTCGGGTCCGACTTGACTCGATCATTCTTTAACGTCCTGAATAATAAACTTGAGTTAATTTCTATTTGCTTAAGAACCTTTTTCAAGTTCATTATTCCTTTTATATCACTTATTTCCATGTTATAAACATTATGTAATCATTTAAGTTAATAATGTTTGTTTTGTTGATATTTGGTTCTTAAGTCGAAAGTGGACTTCTTACAATTACATGTTGTTCATGTGGTCAAAGGTTCTTTATATACAGAATGACATTCCTGATTTGGATATCATATATATCATATATATCCAGCATATACATGTATTTATAATATTACATAATCATTTAGAGGTAAGAAATGAAATGCACCGTTCATGGAGACGGTAAGCCGTACGTACGCATGAACGCTAATTTCATTTCTATTTCATATTTTATAGAATGGAATCATAATGATATAAGAGTATATTATAATTCCAGTATAATAACATATATAATATCATTAAATTTATCCTTTACACATCCCAAATATGGTATTAACGAATCAAATCACTTTCAGGGGGCGGTAGTCCGCACTTCCTAAAATGAAGATATCGTGTTTACCCATAATGGAAACAATAATGGTACGCCATAAATGAAAAATACAGAAGCTTAAGAAAATAATAAACATATTATATATCATATATAAAAATATTGACATCATAATGGCCACCTTTGAAGGTGTTAAATGAGTATTGAAAAATCATCGTTTCGGGAGGCATAATTTCTCCATCCACGGAAACCATATGTTCTTTAACCATTTTATGTAGTTGTGTGAGATTGTAGCTCGAATAAATCTTATAACAACATCATAGTATATTTAAGATACTGGTTTTGTTACAAAAGATGTAAATAAAAAGAGTTTATGGGGTTGGAGAAGCAAAATAAAACAAATGAACAAGAGAGAATGAATTACCTTTAAAAGTGTAACTCCTTTTGATTTGAGACTAAAGGCTTCCTTTGAAAGGATTCTTCCAAAAGGGAATCCTCTAGGATGATGAGAGGGATGTGGAGAGAGTAAATGGGCAGGGGTTGGCCGAGCCAAAGGCTTGAGGAGTGTGTGTAAGGTGGTAGAGGTGGGGGCCTTTTATAAGAGGAGAGGAGGGGCACTTTTGGAAAGTAAAGAAATATTACTTTATTTGAAAATGTGTTTCGGTTTTAAAAGGTCCCACATTGATATAATTCGTGGATAAGGTGATAAGGGTTCTAAATCCACCCATCCAATAAGTTTTGGACATGTGTAGTTTATAGATTTTACATTATCTTTCCATTTTATTTAAATCGTCAAATAATGATGTCATCGCTGCATCATTATTATGTCATAAATAATTTAATTTATTTAATGTCTAAAAAGTATAAAAAAACTACTATGATTTAGGAAATCTTTTTATATTTCCAATTAATATTTATAATAAAAAATTTTACTTATATAACCCCATTTAAAAATTGTTTTAGTAAAACATATCATGTTTGTGCCATTTTTTACATTAACATTAAATAAAAGGTATTTATGTCATTTTCCAACCAAAGTGGCTCCATGGGGTCCCCAAGTTGACCCATGGCTTGTCTTGGTCTTCCATGACACATACAATGAGGGTAGGACATGTGCCTAGGTCATATCATATTATTAAAATATTATTTTTACCTTAAACTACACTAATTACCACTAATCGCGATTAAAAACTTAATAAGTTACTATTCACCAAAAAATTATTTTAATCTCATTGAACCACATTTTACTTCTTAATGACAACCATGTATGTTGGATTTTTGAAAATCAAAACACAATGATGGAAAAATTTCATTTAAACGGAAAAATCGGTTTTTATTAGTACCACTTAGTGGTTTCACTATTCATCAAAAATTGAAGTTTTTCAGAAAATTACCAAAAATTCACCCTAAGATATATTTGATATTAAGAATTCAAAAATGAAGTCTATTTTACAAAATTCAAAATATATAAGTCACATTAATTAATTTAATAATTAATTTCCGCTGTCAGAGCAAATAGCGTGTTTTTATGAAACAATAAGTATCAAAAGATTGACACTAGTTTAAGTCCGATTTCAAAGTGAAATTAATTCCAACGACCACTATTGGATTTAATGGTAAAAATATTTTAGAATTTAACTTTAAAACCAATTCAAAATATAATCTAATCATATAAATAAATTAGATTAAAAATAGGTTTTGAATTAAAATACAACATTTCACACTATTCAAAAAAAGAACTTTATCGGAAAGATACCAAAAATTTACACAAAGTAAATTTTGATGTCCCAATTCTAAAGAAGAGTTTTATTTGGTTAAATAGAATTTATAAGAGTGAACAAAACTATATTTAATGACGGTTCTCCATCAAAAGGTGATAAGTGAACCTTTAGTGAAAACTAGGGCATATACGCCTAAAATTGAGTTCTTTCCGTATTTTAAGCCATTATCTTTTATTGGATAAATGTAAAAACATTTAAAAACATATATAATCATATTTTAGTTATTTATATACATTCCCGCCAATACAACGGCTATATGTTAACTACCATTTAAAATAATATTATTTTATTATTAGATTGCAACTTAAGATTCCCAAGAAACTCATTGTTGCGTGTTGGGTACACCATCGAGCATAGCATCCCCTTTAAAGTCATATTAATATTTTATTCACAAATTTGGATAAATAAGAAAATGTCATATTCTTTGTTTACCTGGGGTGTTACATCCTTCCCCCCTTTTGGGAATTGCGTCCTCGCAATTTTTAAAATTGAGCTTGGAAACATCCTTGAAAGTCCCACATCGGAACAAGAGTCGGTAAAACAATCACTTTAAAATAAAGAAAGATAAGTACAGAGGTCACCCGAGTTAACCCATACTAGGACACCCTGTAGAAAAACATGGACATAGAAGAAAAATCAAAGGGTCATGTTCTTGAGGGAGAGTGATAGTAAACATGTCTAGGAGAAAGTTAACCATAAGAAAATAACAAACTTGTGATGGGTTAAACGGTGTTGGGTTCCCCAGTAGGAAAAGTTAATAGAAAACATTTTTGTTTTAAGTTACTTTTTATTGAGGAATTTATTCATAAGGAAACATAATCACTTATCATGTTGACTTTCAACTTTTACCAGATTCCTGAATCAAACTCATATTTTTTCCAAAAGACGAGTATTTAGGGAGACTTGTTCGCATTAAGAGTACTATAATCAACATCTAGAGAATCACCTAATCCACAAAAGACAACTATATACTTCCCATATATTTAGAGCTTAACCATAACCAAAACCAAAAAGGTTATTACAAGGTCAGATAATCCAGAAAAGGATAACCCTTTATAAAAAGAAAATCTATTCTTAATCTCCAAAATTCATCAAACAAAACCCAAAGTTCAACAAGGATCATTAGATAAACAATTTGTCCATAAAATTCTTCAAAGTAAACCAATATAAGATTGAAACCCAAATATTTGAAGGATTTAGTCACATAGTCTTCTAAGTTAAATCGTAACATTTATCTCCAAACAACATCAGTCGCTGTTAAAGTCTCGCATTGAAAAGTAATTATCCTAATCACATATCCTCCATGATAGGTTAATCATTTTCATAAATAACCCAAAATCAACTTACTCTTAATTCATAAAATCATATAACTAAAAAGAATCATTCAAACTAACCAGGGACTTCACGTAGTCCAGTGGTAGGTGATAAATACCAGTCGCACTTTGGTTGTGGGTTCGATTCCCGCAGCTTTGTCCGACGCGACGGGTTGTCACACGGTCTGTGTGTTGTCCTTTTTCCAAAACTATATAATTCTTAAAACATTCCCCAAAATGAGATAAAATCTTCAAAAATAATCATAACATATTTTAACCTCAAGTTTATCTCATTCCATTCATTTTCCATCATATCATAGAGTAACCCATAATTACCTAAAAAGTAAGGATCATATAAACCCTAATGGTTACCTTTTTAATTATTACCTGAACTTCTACATTGATTGGTCATCTCGTACATGATGCATTATAGAACATACTAAGGTTCACGTGGTTGATCGTGACTCCTTTATAGTTGGTTTAGAACAACCACGAGTTTCCTCATTGAGTACCCCATTTCATCGATTCTCTTAATCAGAGAACCACCACAGATTCCTTCAAACCAATTCTCACTTTGGTGCCTGCGAGATCCATACATTCACTAAAAACAGAAATGTCAGTGTGAGTATATCAACAAAACCATCATGTACTAATGAGGAAGGTAAACACTAAGATATACTTACTCATTCACTTTATCTAAAACTAGGACTCTTTCTGAAATCCTAACCATTATGGTAATGTCACTTATGCTTAGAGAATACCCTAACCTCTAAAGTTATTTAAACCGACCTTTGATACCAACTATAAGGCCCCAGCCTTAAACCTTACTTAATATTGAATTAAATGAGTAATTCACATTGAGGATCTTTTCAGGTTTAGAGTTTTAGAGAATTAGGACATAACTATTACATCTCAAAAGATTACAAAGTAGTCGCTTCTACTAAATTTCCATAAAATAAAAACTCTTAAAAAGAAACATGTATAGTTCCATGTTTTAGGTAGCATGACTTTCCCTTGATCCCATCCTTGACCCTATTCCACGCTAAGTCCTGTGAAAAACATTTCAAAAACATGGGATTAGCATAAGAAGCTCATTAAGGGATACAAAAAGAATGAAAACTATTAGTTTTTCAAAACAACAAGTAAACCATGAATACTTTATCAATGTAATACTTTTCACCTTCATGAAGTAGTAAAAACTCTTCACTGAAAAAAAAGTATCATTACTTACCTTTTTGTAACCAAAGGATTACAATAAAACCCATATAAAGAACACATAACATATATAAAGGTAACTTGGGACATAAACATACTTAAGTGGAATAACGATACGGTCGACTTCCACACATATCACTTAATGGAATAGCCATACGGCCAATTTCCATACATACTTAATGGAATAGCCATACGGCCGAATTCCATACCCAATGCATTGGAGGTTATAACGTAACCACCTATCCTGGTATTCACGGCACCACCCGTCATATGGTTTATCACGTAACCACCCGTCAAATGTCCAAGTACCAATATAAAATCATAAAACATAAAACCAATATAAAGGAATGATAACATTTACACATTTCAATCACAATATATCATAATAGAATCCTTTATCAAAACCATTTTCAATACCAAAATACATAAACGAGTATATGGTATTTATTTCATTTTAAAAACATAACGGCTTGTTGAGGAAGCCAAAGACCAAATAATACTCACGGCGGCGGAAAAGGTCGTTGTCACCGCGTACGTTAAAAAACATTCCTTTTTGTCGTTTAGTAAAACACTTCGTAGAAAAAGATTCCCTTTTGTATAAAAGTAAAAGTAAAAGGGGGTTTATACACCGTATAAAAGAAAGTTTTGTATAAAATGAAATATGCCTCAATGAAAGGAGATTGAGACGAAGTCCCTTACAAAGACGATATCCTTGGTTTAAGGATAAATCAATTGCATAATTATGTGTGACAAACGAACACACCAAATATAAGTGGATATGAAGTGTAAAACAATCAGAGGTTATTCACACATATTCATAGAACGACATATTCATGGAGTACAAGTTTATCCCAAAGAATCAAATTTGGGCTAAGAAGTTCCCTTGCAAAAATTTGACAGCCTAACGGCGTCACTTCAAAAATTCAGAAAATGAGTTGATGAGAGATAGAAAGGGAATCTCATCACTTGGACATAAAATTTACATTAATCAGGATATAGAAGAACATATCCCAACATAATAGTATGTGAATTAAAAGACATAACAAACGAAGTCTTTTAAAAAGAGGAGGGTGAAAGGTTCCCTTACCGACTTGGGTAACTTTCGAAAAGTACACCCCATTGAAGAAGTGTCATACAATGAATATGTAAATAACCATAAATGGAATTATATTACAAAAGGAGTGTAATAGTGGGTAGTACATAAACCACTCAATAGAAATTGTGTCAAATGTAGCATAAATCTCACGGGAATAAAAGTGAGATGAAAAATCTCTTACGAAAACTCGGCAGCCTAACGACGCCATTTAAAAATTCCAAAATGGATTGATGAGAGAGAATAGGTTCTCTCATCACATGAACATAAAAATTACAGTAATATTAATATAAAAGAGCATCCCAATATCAATAAAGATGAGCTTTAAAAGGAATGACATAAAAGAGTGTACTTAAAAAGAAAGAGAGGAGTAGGATCCCTTACCTCGAGTCCGACTTGACTCGATCGTTCTTTAACGTCCTAAATAATAAACTTGAGTTAATTTCTATTTTCTTAAGAACCTTTTTAAAGTTCATTATTCCTTTTATATCACTTATTTCCATGTTATAAACATTATGTAATCATTTAAGTTAATAATGTTTGTTTTGTCGATATTTGGTTCTTAAGTCGAAAGTGGACTTCTTACAATTACATGTTGTTCGTGTGGTCAAAGGTTCTTTATATCCAGAATGACATTACTGATTTGGATATCATATATATAATATATATCCAGCATATACATGTATTTATAATATTACATAATCATTTAGAGGTAAGAAATGAAATGCACCGTTCATGGAGACGGTAAGCCGTACGTAAGCATGAACGCTACTTTCATTTCTATTTCGTATTTTATAGAATGGAATCATAATGATATAAGAGTATATTATAATTCCAGTATAATAAAATATATAATATCATTAACTTTATCCTTTACACATCCCACATATGGTATTAACGAATTAAATCACTTTCAGGGGCGGTAGTCCGCACTTCCTAAAATGAAGATATCGTGTTTACCCATAATGGAAACAATAATGGTATGCCATAAATGAAAAATACGGAAGCTTAAGGAGAGAATAAACATATTATATATCATATATAAAAATATTGACATCATAATGTCCACCTTTTAAGGTGTTAAATGAGTATTGAACAATCATCGTTTCGGGAGGCAGAATTTCGCCATCCACGGAAACCGTATGTTCTTTAACCATTTGGCGTAGTTGTGTGAGAGTGCAGCTCGAATAAATATTATAACAAAATCCTAGTATATTGAAGATACTGGTGTTGTTACAAAAGAAGTAAATAAAAAGAGTTTAGGGGGTTGGAGAAGCAAAATAAAACAAATGAACAATAGAGAATGAATTACCTTTAAAAGTGTAACTCCTTTTGATTTGAGCCTAAAGGCTTCCTTTGAAAGGATTATTCCCAAAGGGAATCCTCTAGGATGAGGAGAGGGATGTGGAGAGAGTAAATGGGCAGGGTTTGGCCGATCCAAAGGCTTGAGGAGTGTGTGTAAGGTGGTAGAGGTGGGGGCCTTTTATAAGAGGAGAGGAGGGGCACTTTTGGAAAGTAAAGAAATATTACTTTATTTTAAAATGTGTTTCGGTTTTAAAAGGTCCCACATTGATATAATTCGTGTATTAGGTGATAAGGGTTCGAAATACACCCATCCAATATGTTTTTTACATGTGTAGTTCATAGATTTTACATTATCTTTCCATTTTATTTAAATCGTCAAATAATGATGTCATCGCTGCATCATTATTATATCATAAATAATTTAATTTATTTAATGTCTAAAAATTATAAAAAAAATACTATGATGTAGGAAATATGTTTATCTTTCCAATTACTATTTATAATCAAAAGTATGACTTGTATAACCCCATTTAAAAATTGTTTTAGTAAAACATATCATGTTTGTGCCATTTTTTACATTAACATTAAATAAAAGGTATTTATGTCATTTTCCAACCAATGTGGCTCCATGGGGTCCCCAAGTTGACCCATGTATTGTCTTGGTCGTCCATGACACATCCAATGTGGGTAGGACATGTGTCTAGGTCATCTCATATTATTAAAATATTATTTTTACCTTAAACTACACTAATTACCACTAATCGCGATTAAAAACTTAATAAGTTACTATTCACCAAAAAATTATTTTAATCTCATTGAACCACATTTTACTTCTTAATGAAAACCATGTATGTCGGATTTTTGAAAATCAAAACACAATGATGGAAAAATTTCATTTAAACGGAAAAATCAGTTTTTATAAGTACCACTTAGTGGTTTCACTATTCATCAAAAATTGAAGTTTTTCAGAAAATTACCAAAAATTCACTCTAAGATATATTTGATATTACGAATTAAAAAATGAAGTCTATTTTACAAAATTCAAAATATATAAGTCACATTAATTAATTTAATAATTAATTCCCGTTGTCAGAGCAAATAGCGTGTTTTTATGAAACAATAAGTATCAAAAGATTGACACTAGTTTAAGTCCGATTTCAAAGTGAAATTAATTCCAACGACCACTATTGGATTTAATGGTAAAAATATTTTCTAATTTCACTTTAAAACCAATTCAAAAGATAATATAATCATATAAATAAATTAGATTAAAAAGAGGTTTTGAATTAAAATACAACATTTTACACTATTCAAAAAAAGAACTTTATCGGAAAGATACCAAAAATTTACACAAAGTAAATTTTGATGTCCCGATTCTAAAGAAGAGTTTTATTTGGTTAAATAGAATTTATAAGAGTGAACAAAACTATATTTAATGACGGTTCGCCCTCAAAAGGTGATAAGTGAACCTTTAGTGAAAACTAGGGCACATACGCCTAAAATTGAGTTCTTTCCGTATTTTAAGCCATTATCTTTTATTGGATAAATGTAAAAACATTTAAAAACATATATAATCATATTTTAGTTATTTATATCCATTCCCGCCAATACAACAACTATATGTTAACTACCATTTAAAATAATATTATTTTATTATTAGAGTGCAACGTAAGATTCCCAAGAAACTCGTTGTTGCGTGTTGGGTACACCATCGAGCATAGCATCCCCTTTAAAGTGATATTAATATTTTATTCACAAATTTGGATAGATAAGAAAATTTCATATTCTTTATTTACCTAGGGTGTTAAAATATAATCCTATATATAAAAACATTATACTTAGTAATTAATCAAAGAAAAAAATGATTAAGAAATAAGTAACTAATATTGTGATAAATTATAATTATCCAATGAATTAAAGTAATATTAATGTCGCTAATTTCTACTATAATGAGTGTAAGCTTTAAAATAAAGAATTCCTTTATTATTTTTAAAACTAATGTTATAGGGAATAATATGATAAATTTTGTAAAAATTTGGTTTTTTATAATTATCAAAACATAAATAAATAAAGTAACAAGGAGCCACTCAATAATCTCTCTCTTTTTGATAATTTTAAAATGGAAAATAATTTTAAAAACTACTCCCACATCTTGAAAATATGAAAAAAAGTTTAAAGAATTAATTATTAAAAAATGTCTTCCCATTTTTGACAATATAAAAAAGATAAAATTTTGAAAATAATATTAATCATTACACTAATTATGGTATATAAAAAATGAATAGAAAACAACTCATTCTTAAGCAGTATCATGTTTAAAAAAATTTCAATAGTTTAATAAATTTTTTAAATGAAAATAGATTTAAAAATTAAATCTCATAGTAAATTTAATAAAAATAATATATATATAAAAATAATAAATTAAGAAGATAAAAAATAGGAATAGAAAATTCCTCCCTTAATTTTAGCCCAATTTAATTCATTAGAAAATATCAACTAAAAAACAATATGTAATGTTTTTTAAAATCCACTATATAAAGAGATGATAAAATCATTCAAAAAATTAGATTATAAAAATAAAAGGAGCCAAAAAGCATGATATAATATTAATAGAATTATAAAAATATTTTTAATAAATTTAAAAAGTTACCAAGTGATTAAGTATACCACATAGTAAAACATATTTGACAAGATTACTAGGCAAAAATAGATTCTTCAAAGAATGAAAAATATTTTATTATCCTTTAAATATATCAAAAATAATATTTGAATAATATCAAGTTGAAAATTAATTTTCTTAAATTTAGAAGTATCTTATAGTAAAGATATCAACCATTTGATTATCATTTGAATTATATTCAAAAATAATATCACCTTTATTAATATTAACAATAATAAAATGAAATCTAACATCTATATGTCTACTTCTAGAGTGTTGTAAAGGGTTATTATAAAAATAAATAGTAGAAAAGTTTTTAAAATAAATATGGATCATATTAAAATAAATATTAAAATAATTCAAGGGTTTCTTAATCTATAAATGTTGAGGAAAATAATTACCAGAAACTATATATTGAACTATATCCATTGATAAAGTAACTAATAATTATTTCTTTATTCTATAAGAAACTAAACTTTTTCCTAGAAAATAACATATACCTAATTTAATTTTTCTATAAATTTTATAACCACCATAAAAATAACTATAAAAACTAAAAAAACAAAATAATTCAAATTAGAATAAAATAATCCACAATTTATAGTCCCCTAAATAAATCTAATGATTCTTTGAAGAGTCTTTAAGTATCTTTATTTAGGATTAACCTATAATATTGCACACATACATGCTTAAAACATAATATTAAGTCTAAAAGTAGTTAAATAAAGTAAAATTCACATCGATCCTCTAAACATATTAAAATCAACATGTTTTCCAGATTAATTTAAACACATTTTAAAATTTATACTCATATGGGTTCTAAAAGTTTTACATAAATAAAATAAAAATATTTTAACTATATATTTATAATACTTAGTTTAATTAAAAAATATTCCATATTTTATTTGATAAATTTTAATTCTTGAAAAGAAACTTAATTCCCCCATTAAACCCATATCAAATTCACTAGTCATCAAATGAAAAAATTTATTATAAAGAAATTCACTGGTTGAAAAAGATATCATCAACATAAATTTTAATAATTAAAATGTCATCATAAAACTTTTAATAAAAAATTTATATATATTTTACCTTTAGTAAAACAATTATTCCAAAAAAATTAAGAAAACCTTTCATATTGAGCTACATGATCTTATTTTAAGTCCATTTAAAACTTTTTATAACTTAACAACATGATTAAAAAAAATTTCATGTAAAAAATATATTGGTTTATTAATATAAACTTATTTAGAACTGAAAATATTTTCAAAAAACTTGAGAAACTAATCTTTCCTCATTATTAACATTTTTTCCAGATTTAACCATTTTGTTTATAAAATTTATGTATTTTTAATAACATGCGTATCTTTAGGGGGTTCAACTAAACACCAAAAACCATTTCTATAAAATTGATTAAGTTCAACTTCCATATAAATGATCCAATTAACATGATTTAAAGTTTAATCAATATCATTAGGTATAAAATTAGAAAAATAAGTATAATTAATAGAAAAAATTCAAGCCAAATCTCATAGTTTTAATTTAAGAATCAATATTACCAATAACTTTATCAATAAGGTGATATTTTAAAAGTTTTTTAAAAAATAGGATTACATTGAGAAAGCGCATTCCCCCTCTCAATAGATACAATATTATGAGGTTTATATTTTCCAAAACTAAATTCTCAATATTCTTCTTCAAAGTTTTCAAAATATATATTTTGTTTCATGTTATTTTCATCAAATTTAACATGAATAGATTCTTCAACCATCATAGTTATTTTATTATAAAATCTATAATATTTACTTATATTATAATATCAAAATAAAACCCAGTCATTAAATTTTTCATCAAATATATCTAAATTCTCTTTAATATTAATAATAAAAAAATTTCAAACAAATAATCTAAAATAAGAAACATTATATTTATTTTCTTTCCATAATTTATAAGGGATATTTTTCAAATATGACTAATAATAATTATATTTTATACATAAAAAGTAGTAAAAATAGTCTCAACCCAAAAATATTTAATTATATTATATTCACTTAACATATTTCTATCCATTTAAATTATGGTTCGATTCTTTACTTGAACAACACAATTTTTCGGAGGTGTCCGAGATGCTGAAAAATTATGTAAATAGCCATTATTTTCACAAAAAATTCAAATTATAAACATCGAAATTCACCTCCCCTATCACTACAAATAAAAGTAGTTATGCATCCTTTTTCATTTTATACTAAATTACAAGAAACATCAAATATAGATAATATTTCATTTTCATGAGAGATAAAGTAAACCAAAATAAATCTACAAAAATCATCTATGATAACTAATGTGTACCTCTTTCCACCAAGACTAGAAATTTGAGTTAGAACAAAAAAATCAAGATACACTAATAACAAGGGTTGGTTCGTTCTTATTTCATTAGTTTATTTATAATATGATTTATATTTTTTCCCTTTCAAGGAATATTCACACACATAAAACTTATCTTTATTCAAATAGGAAAATTTCATAAGTATTTCATTCTTAAACAAATTATACCACAATATAAAATTCACATGCCTAATTTATCTATAACAAAGTAAACTATAATTTGTACAACATTTTAATAGTTTACATATTGAAATTTTTGTCCAGTAATGTTAATTAAATATACATTTTACTTATGGTTAACATAAAATAATAAAGATTCATTCCTAAAAACTAAACATTTATCATTTTGAAATTCAACTTTCATACCAACATCACATAATTGATTTATTATTATCATATTATATTATAAACCATAAAAATATAGAACTTTATAAGTAATAGTACAATTAGATATATTGACTTGTCTAAAACCTTTTAATTTTACTTTGGAATTATCACCCAATTTCAAACTAACTCTCACATTTTCTATAAAAAATAAATTTTGAAGAGTCTCTGGTCATATTCCTAGAGTATCCACTGTAGAGACCCGAAGCCTGACGTACATGTACATTACATTACTTTTGCGGAATACTTAGTACATAACCAAAACACACACACAAGGATCGTAATAGTTTAGTGTCTTTGGAAACTCGGAACGTAATCTCCTAATCGTGGTGAAAGATCTTCAATATCTCCCATAAAGATCTTCTTTTTTTTACCTAAAAACCTTTATTTATATCCTGGGGAAAAGAAAACATAAAAGGGTGAGCTCAAATGCTCAGTAAGGGTAAACAAAAGAAATATCAATCACATCATATACATAAGAACATAGCTTTTGGAAATCTTAACCTGCAAAAGAGCTCATAATATCATAACATGGGATAAATCATAGAAGTGAAAATGAGATCCCCATAATCATAACATGAAACTTGAAACTTTGTGGCATACACACATAATCATAGAAAATCATTTCTTGTTAGTCAAGACTAAATTGCCAAGACTATCTTAGTGGACAAAGTCCCTTTCTGAATCGAGTAACCCTCGTTTCAGTCCTGTTTCACTGGACCGGTATAACCTACCATTCCAGCCATGTCTATCTCATGAGATATAAAATCTTTACCCAATGCATTGGAGGGAGATATAGGTCCCACCCATCTTATAATGAATCCTTTCTTATGTGTGCCACAAAATCATAAACCATACATCATAGCATAACCCATGTAATAAAAATGGGATTCTTAAACAACATGACATCATAAAACCATTCATATAAGATAAAGGAATTAATAAACATAATTCCATCACAACATAGTCAAATCAATGTAAACATATGGATAGAAACAGAACCCTTTATTATCTTGGATGGAAAATAATTTTGATAAAACACTTGAAATGAATTCTTGAGGAAAATATCCTTTCTTCTTCAAAATTAATTCCTTTTCACAAAACATCATGCAATTTTAAAAGAAAGAGATTTTATTGAAAATAGTCATGAAATATTTTTGAGGAAGGTTCATGAAAATAAGGCTTTATAAAACCGTAGAAATCCGTTCGTGCCGTATAAGTTAAAAAAAAAACATTCTTCGTACTTTTGTCGGAAAAGTCAAAAAAAGTACCTCGTACGAAAAAACGACAAAAGATTCCTTTCATATTCTTTACTAAAAACTCACCGAAGGGTAAAATTGGATTTAAACTATTGTATTTGGATGGAAATAATATTACATATTGATTAAACATGGATGTGGATGATAAAATACACCCCATTAAATACTTACGAATAAACAATCTCGGATAAAAATGAGATTGTGATATTTCCCCTTACCTTAGGTCCGATTTGCTTTGTACGTGTCCAAAACTCTTGTATAATGGTTTAAATCATGTTATTGACTTATTCCAGAATCATATTCATTGTTATTATATCATATATGGTCCACTTATGACTTTATATTATCCGTTCTTTTGTAAATTCATGTTAAAGTAGCGTTTTGGGTAAAATCGTCTCATTTGTCGTTCGTGTTTTTAACTTGTAATTATTCATATGATTACTTAGATCATGATTACATAATTCCAGAATATAAAACATGATTTATATATATATATTCAGAATATACATATATATAATAAATCAGTAAATGGAAAGAAATACACCGTTCATGGAGACGGTAGTCCGTACGTACGCATGAACGCTGTTTTCGTTTCCGTATTGAATTGAATGGAATTAAGTAGATGACATACATATAAATATACATAAATCCAGTATAATTATTATGTCATTTATTTCATTATTATTTCTTATATATACTTTATAATCATTCTTAAATGGTTAACATGGAGAATGAATCTCATCGCGTCGTGGAGACGGTAGTCCGTACGTACGCACGAGCGATGATATCATTTCTATAAATATTGAATTGAATTGGAGTGGATTATACAATATATCAGAATCAATATGATGTTTTAATAACTATGTATAGTTATTCTTTACACCATTATACCCATCCATGTAAGGTGGTGGTGGAAAATAGATTACACCACGGCGTGGAGACGGTATTCCGTACGTACGCACGCGCGGTGATTTCTTTTTCCGTAGGATGGATAGATGGTGAAATAGGGTTGTTTCATACTTATAATAACATATCCGTATATGAGTGATACTGATGTTATTACTTCATAATGAAACAACCTAAGAAGAAGAAGTGGAAGAAGAAATAAAATGAAAGAATTGGTAACGGTAATTACCTCTTCTTTGAAGTGCCTCTTTGAGACCTCCTCTTAGGGCACTAAAATTGGTCTTTGAGGAAGAACAGAACCTCTAGGATGTTGCTAGGGAAGTGGAGAAGATATTTTGGCAGGGGTTGGCCGAGCTTGAGTGCTCAAATTGGTGTGAGGAGGAGGGGGAGGAGGTGTCCTTTTATAAGGGAGGAGAGGGGCACCTTAGGAATATCTCAAAATATTATTTTATATTAAAGTCAAAATCGGTTTATAATGGTTCCAAAGGGTCTTATTTCGAAGCTAAAGTGGGGATGGGTCGAAATCCTATCAACCAATAGGATTTAGACAAGTTTAGGTTGTTATTTTAACCTTATCAATTAGATTTAACTCTAAGTTAAATAATTTAACTTTTACCGTGTCTTTTTGTTTTCTTTCACTATATGGTTAATACACTTACTATAACATGCCAAACGAAC
Organism: Viscum album; assembly: GCA_963277665.1. Classification (NCBI taxonomy): domain Eukaryota; kingdom Viridiplantae; phylum Streptophyta; class Magnoliopsida; order Santalales; family Viscaceae; genus Viscum; species Viscum album. The sequence goes on along the minus strand of OY728157.1, from coordinate 1,400,146,110 downwards.
CCCAAATTGAATATTATTAATATATATATCCTTATCTAAGTCATTTGGACGAACCTTATATTTTTAGGAATACAATAACAATTAGTAATATAATATTTGATTTAACAACTATTTTGTGTCAATTTTGACACTATTTGATATATGATTTTTGTGAAAGTCATAAAAGAATTATATGTTCGAACAAAGTTTATTAAATCAACAATAATATATCATAGTAACCTAGAAAATTATTGGAATTTATAAAAAATCTCAAATTACATTTATTTTGGTGTTTATAACATCAATTATGTCAATATTTCATTAATAAGATAATTACTTCATCATCGTTGTGTCATAAATAAATTAAATTATTTAATGTCTAAAAATTACAAATAAAATACAATTATTTAGGAAATCTTTTTAGATTTCTAATTAATATTTATAATCTAAAATCCAACATATATAACCCTATGTAAAAATTGTTTTTCTAAAAGATATATGCTTGTGTCATTTTTGTATTCATTTTAACTTAATTAAAATAAAGTGTCATTATCACTTACAAGTGGATCAATGGGGTCCCAAAATCGACCCAAAGATGTCCATGGTCGACCATGTATCAACCAATAGGGTTAAGACACGTTTTAGGGTAATTTAATATTATTATAATATTATTTTTTAACCCTTATTTACCGGATTTACCCTTAACCATGGTAAATAAAATATTTACCGCAGTAATTATTCAAAATGTCTAAAAATAAAAGTTATCTATTTACACAATTTGAACATACTGATTCCAAATATGGAATCCATTTTTCTAAATTCAAAACACAAAAGTGGCAGAAATTAATTTAAAATTAATTCCTGCTGTCAAAACAAAAAGCGTGTTTTTAAGAGATAATAACTATCAAAAGATTGACACTTGTTTATGTTCGGTTTAATTGTAAAATTGTGTCAAATGACCAACATTATATTAAGTGGTAAAAATATATTCTAAATATACTTTAAAACCGCTCAAATTCATAATTTATCACTATTAATTGTTTTGATTAAAAAAGTTGTTTTTAATTAAAATTTAGTAATTTTCACTATTCATCAAAATATTAAAGTTATCCGAAAAGTACCAAAATTTCACCTTAGGATAAATTTGATACTCCGAATCCATGAATGAAGTTCATTTTGAAAAATAAGATTTATAGAATTTTAAAAAGTGGTTATTACTATTCATAACGGCTAGTTTTAATAATATTTTAATAGCATATCGTTGTTTAGTGAAACTCAGTATTGCGTATTACACACGCTATCGAGGAAGGTCGCGATTGCGTGTAATGCAAGGCAAGTCAAGGATGCGTGTTGTGAAAGCTCCTTTTGGTGTAGCGTACAACACAAGACATTAATAAAATTAAAAAGAATATTTTTTTATAAAATCTTGGGTTGTTATATTCTACCCCCCTTAAAATGAATTTCGCCCTCGAAATTCGTCGGGGTTATAAATGGTTTACTATTCAAAAGTTTCTTTAATAGAAACCCACATCGAAAAAAGGAATATCAAAACCAATCTTTAAAAACAAAAGTATGAAACGTAACGGTTACCCAAATAAACAAATCATTGGGTTTCCACATAGGTGAAAATATGGATATGGAAGAGAAATCTAACCATCATGTTCTGATGGAGAGTGGTAGAGAACATGGCTATGGAAAAGCCAGTAATCACAAATCCATAGATTTGTGATGATATAAGGTACCATCTGATTCATCAGGTATAAGATCACTAGGACAACATTTTTGGTTTTCAAGATCATTTCCCTAAAGTTAAAAATTGAATTAGAATAAATACTTACTTTATTTTGGTACAATCTCAATGTTGTTCGTGCCTTGAACAATTTCCACTTCATCTCTTAAATAAATGAAGTTGAATTTGTTATTCGTGAAGTGTTAGTAGATCATGTGATAGAATGACGGGTCATTCCATCTGTCTCAAACAAAAGGTTAGCAAAAATTATATGCATAAGTCGATCTATAGTGAGATTAATCATATATGGTTCCTAAAATGGACTTATACTTCATATATCATACTACTTAATATAATAAAAATAGTTTCTACTAAACAGGGACTTCCTGTAGGCTAGTGGTAGGCGATAAAGGCCAGTCGCACTTCGGTTGTGGGTTCGATTCCCATAGCCTTGTCCGAAGCGATGGGCTGTCGCCCGTCCTGCAGGTTGTCCTTTTTCCAAAACTATATTACTATAACATCCCATCAATAGTATCGAAAAAAAATTTCTATCCTTAAACAATACTAACTTATGTCCAACATAATCCATTCCAATCTTTAGGCTTATCCATAATACTGCAGTCCACTCTCATAACATAGTGAAAACAATTACCAGAGATTTAATATCATCGTTGATCCCCATATATCATAAGATATGTTTTGTTGGTCACATTCCAAACATTCAAAGTCCTTAATCATGTATTCTATTGAATACCTTAGTGAAAACATGAATGCAGTTAAAAGTTAACACTTTCCATATACCAAAATCCTCAGAATTCTATATACTCAAACCATGATATCACAATCAAACATCTCATTATCTTCTTATCCTTTCATTATGCACTTATCATATTCTTTCCAAAAGTATCTGAATAACCTTTCATGGTTACTGGTACCATTCATCATACACTTTCAAAACTTAAGGAAAGACAACAGTGTAACAATCCTTAGATGTATCCTTATTCCATGAGATTACTTATACAACATTACACATGATAAACATGTAATCATTCCACTACATTCTTAGACCATTGACCGAGCTTCAACATTTCTTTCATCTTACATATCATTTGTAGTTTCTTCATAATCATCAACATAAATACTTCCCATACGACCATGCTGATTCTCTTCATGAGGCTTTCCCTTAGGGCATTGGTTTGCATAATGCCCGTACATTCCACATTTAAAGCATTTAACCATTGTTGATGTCGTAGCAATACCATTATCCTCATCCATGGTGTTAACTGAACCTTTTCCTTTGCACTTACTTGCTTTGTGTCCTTTTTTCCCACACCCAAAGCATCTTCCAGTTCCTTTGAAACATTCTCCTTGATGCCTCTTCCCACATGATTTACACAGGGGAAATTGAACTTTCTTTCCTCTATGATCATCATGAAACTCCATCTTTCTCTTATTAGTCGAGTCAGGAAACTTACCAAATTTTACTTTATTGATCATATTATGAGATTGCTGATTCGGCATAATAATGATGTTTGGACTTCCAAATCTCATTTCATTATGAAGAATATCATTCCATTGTCCATCATATCCTCCATTATCGTGAATCATCTTGTTTCCAGCAATTTTCTAAAACCCAAAAAGAACAGTGTGAGAGGCAAAAATCATGCTAGGGAAAACAAAATAATAAAGGTGGAGTATCCTCAATATCTAACATCTTAGGTTAAATTCTATGATCGTTTCCGTAGTTCTAGGACTGTATCCTATACGTATACTTATCTTTAGAGACATCCCTAGACATACCTTATAAATATCTCTAGGGATCTCACTAAAGTTCTCGCATCCTAGTTTCCAAAGGTTGACTAAACCTTTCCTCTGATACCAACTGTAGAGACCCGAAGCCTGACGTACATGTACATTACATTACTTTTGCGGAATACTTAGTACATAACCAAAACACACACACAAGGATCGTAATAGTTTAGTGTCTTTGGAAACTCGGAACGTAATCTCCTAATCGTGGTGAAAGATCTTCAATATCTCCCATAAAGATCTTCTTTTTTTTACCTAAAAACCTTTCTTTATATCCTGGGTAAAAGAAAACATAAAAGGGTGAGCTCAAATGCTCAGTAAGGGTAAACAAAAGAAATATCAATCACATCATATACATAAGAACATAGCTTTTGGAAATCTTAACCTGCAAAAGAGCTCATAATATCATAACATGGGATAAATCATAGAAGTGAAAATGAGATCCCCATAATCATAACATGAAACTTGAAACTTTGTGGCATACACACATAATCATAGAAAATCATTTCTTGTTAGTCAAGAATAAATTGCCAAGACTGTCTTAGTGGACAAAGTCCCTTTCTGAATCGAGTAACCCTCGTTTCAGTCCTGTTTCACTGGACCGGTATAACCTACCATTCCAGCCATGTCTATCTCATGAGATATAAAATCTTTACCCAATGCATTGGAGGGAGATATAGGTCCCACCCATCTTATAATGAATCCTTTCTTATGTGTGCCACAAAATCATAAACCATACATCATAGCATAACCCATGTAATAAAAATGGGATTCTTAAACAACATGACATCATAAAACCATTCATATAAGATAAAGGAATTCATAAACATAATTCCATCACAACATAGTCAAATCAATGTAAACATATGGATAGAAACAGAACCCTTTATTATCTTGGATGGAAAATAATTTTGATAAAACACTTGAAATGAATTCTTGAGGAAAATATCCTTTCTTCTTCAAAATCAATTCCTTTTCACAAAACATCATGCAATTTTAAAAGAAAGAGATTTTATTGAAAATAGTCATGAAATATTTTGGAGGAAGGTTCATGAAAATAAGGCTTTATAAAACCGTAAAAATCCGTTCGTGCCGTATAAGTTAAAAAAAACATTCTTCGTACTTTTGTCGGAAAAGTCAAAAAAAGTACCTCGTACGAAAAAACGACAAAAGATTCCTTTCATATTCTTTACTAAAAACTCACCGAAGGGTAAAATTGGATTTAAACTACTGTATTTGGATGGAAATAATATTACATATTGATGAAACATGGATGTGGATGATAAAATACACCCCATTAAATACTTACGAATAAACAATCTCGGATAAAAATGAGATTGTGATATTTCCCCTTACCTTAGGTCCGATTTGCTTTGTACGTGTCCGAAGCTCCTGTATAATGGTTTAAATCATGTTATTGACTTATTATAGAATCATATTCATTTTTATTATATCATATATGGTCCACTTATGACTTTATATTACCCGTTCTTTTGTAAATTCATGTTAAAGTAGCGTTTTGGGTAAAATCGTCTCATTTGTCGTTCGTGTTTTTAACTTGTAATTATTCATATGATTACTTAGATCATGATTACATAATTCCAGAATATAAAACATGATTTATATATATATATTCAGAATATACATATATATAATAAATCAGTAAATGGAAAGAAATACACCGTTCATGGAGACGGTAGTCCGTACGTACGCATGAACGCTGTTTTTGTTTCCGTATTGAATTGAATGGAATTAAGTAGATGACATACATATAAATATACATAAATCCAGTATAATTATTATGTCATTTATTTCATTATTATTTCTTATATATACTTTATAATCATTCTTAAATGGTTAACATGGAGAATGAATCTCATCGCGTCGTGGAGACGGTAGTCCGTACGTACGCACGAGCGATGATATCATTTCTATAAATATTGAATTGAATTGGAGTGGATTATACAATATATCAGAATCAATATGATGTTTTAATAACTATGTATAGTTATTCTTTACACCATTATACCCATCCATGTAAGGTGGTGGTGGAAAATAGATTACACCACGGCGTGGAGACGGTATTCCGTACGTACGCACACGCGGTGATTTCTTTTTCCGTAGGATAGATAGATGGTGAAATAGGGTTGTTTCATACTTATAATAACATATCAGTATATGAGTGATACTGATGTTATTACTTCATAATGAAACAACCTAAGAAGAAGAAGTGGAAGAAGAAATAAAATGAAAGAATTGGTAACGGTAATTACCTCTTCTTTGAAGTGCCTCTTTGAGACCTCCTCTTAGGGCACTAAAATTGGTCTTTGAGGAAGACCAGAACCTCTAGGATGTTGCTAGGGAAGTGGAGAAGATATTTTGGCAGGGTTTGGCCGAGCTTGAGTGCTCAAATTGGTGTGAGGAGGAGGGGGAGGAGGTGTCCTTTTATAAGGGAGGAGAGGGGCACCTTAGGAATATCTCAAAATATTATTTTATATTAAAGTCAAAATCGGTTTATAATGGTTCCAAAGGGTCTTATTTCGAAGCTAAAGTGGGGATGGGTCGAAATACTATCAACCAATAGGATTTAGACAAGTTTAGGTTGTTATTTTAACCTTATCAATTAGATTTAACTCTAAGTTAAATAATTTAACTTTTACCGTGTCTTTTTGTTTTCTTTCACTATATGGTTAATACACTTACTATAACATGCCAAACGAACCCCAAATTGAATATTATTAATACATATATCCTTATCTAAGTCATTTTGCCGAACCTTAGATTTTTAGGAATACAATAACAATTAGTAATATAATATTTGATTTAAAAACTATTTTGTGTCAATTTTGACACTATTTGATATATGATTTTTGTGAAAGTCATAACAGAATTATATGTTCGAAAAAAGTTGATTAAAGCAACACTAATATATCATAGTAACCTATAAAATTATTTGAATTTATAAAAAATCTCAAATTACATTTATTTTGGTGATTATAACATCAATTATGTCAATATTTCATTAATAAGATAATTACTGCATCATCGTTGTGTCATAAATAAATTAAATTATTTAATGTCTAAAAATTACAAATAAAATACCATTATTTAGGAAATCGTTTTAGCTTTCTAATGAATATTTATAATCTAAACTCCAACATATATAACCCTATGTAACAATTGTTTTGCTAAAAGATATATGCTTGTGTCATTTTTGTATTCATTTTAACTTAATTAAAATAAAGTGTCATTATCACTTACAAGTGGATCAATGGGGTCCCAAAATCGACCCAAAGATGTCCATGGTCGACCATGTATCAACCAATAGGGTTAAGACACGTTTTAGGGTAATTTAATATTATTATAATATTATTTTTAACCCTTATTTACCGGATTTACCCTTAACCATGGTAAATAAAATATTTACCGCAGTAATTATTCAAAATGTCTAAAAATAAAAGTTACCTATTTACACAATTTGAACATACTGATTCCAAATATGGAATCCATTTTTCTAAATTCAAAACACAGAAGTGGCAGAAATTAATTTAAAATTAATTCCCGCTGTCAAAACAAAAAACGTGTTTTTAAGAGATAATAACTATCAAAAGATTGACACTTGTTTATGTTCGGTTTAATTGTAAAATTGTGTCAAATGACCAACATTATATTAAGTGGTAAAAATATATTCTAAATATACTTTAAAACCACTCAAATTCATAATTTATCACTATTAATTGTTTTGATTAAAAAAGTTGTTTTAAATTAAAATTTAGTAATTTTCACTATTCATCAAAATATTAAAGTTATCCGAAAAGTACCAAAATTTCACCTTAGGCTAAATTTGATACTCCGAATCCATGAATGAAGTTCATTGTGAAAAATAAGATTTATAGAATTTTAAAAAGTGGTTATTACTATTCATAACGGCTAGTTTTAATAATATTTTAATAGCATATCGTTGTTTAGTGAAACTCAGTATTGCGTATTACACACGCTATCGAGGAAGGTCGCGATTTCGTGTAATGCAAGGCAAGTCAAGGATGCGTGTTGTGAAAGCTCCTTTTGGTGTAGCGTACAACACAAGACATTAATAAAATTAAAAAGAATATTTTTTTATAAAATCTTGGGCTGTTATATCCACTGTCCATGCACTATACATAATTCTTAATAATTCTAAGGAATTTTTTGAAAAAATAATAATTAGTAGACAATTTTGGCACACAAGATACTTTGATTATGATAATATTAATAAAACATTTCATAGATACCAAAACATATTATAAAGAATTATTATAAGGTACTCTAAAATATAAATATTTAGAAATATGAGTCTTAGTAAATCATAAGGATTATAGAAATATGATTGAACATTCAATGGTATAATATCCTTTCATCATAAATTTAAAATAAACAAAAACTGACATATTTCCTTTTACACTTTTCATAATTTTTTAAATATTTTTGGTAATATCTTATCATATCCAATACCGTTTTTTATTTTTATTCATCTTATTTAATAAAATAATCATATAATAGATATTTCTTCCTCGAACATAAGTGGACATATTTTTATTTATATTTAAATTATATTATTTTTTATTTTCATTCAACTTATGTGTAGATTTTAAATCTTGATAAATTTTTTCATTAGAGGTAGAAGAAATATTTCTAAGATTTAAATTTTCATGCAAAAGAAAATATTTTCCTTAATAGGTTTCTGATTTTTATATTTAATTTCATTATATAGATCAAAAACTCTAAAAAAATATTTTCTACATCTGTCAATATCTTCATTCAATACATCAATGGTTTGTCTTTTAAAGTTTGAATCATCATTAGAACATCCAAAATGAAACATCATTAAATGATTCTATAAAACTTTATTAAAACTTTATCAAATTCCATTTTATTTATTCTTCACTAGATTTGGATTCTTCAATAAAAATTTATCTTTTAGATAAATATTTTTTCTCTTTATTTTTATAGTTATTACACTTATTTACATTTTTCAATCTAGATAAGTATAACTTAATGTTCCCTTTCCTCATGCACTAAAAAATAACATTTGAAGTATTATAATTAATGTTAGTGTTACCTTTCATTTTACCTTTATTATTAACCTTGTGAGTGTTCCTTCTAGATTAATTTTTGAAACCTTTAATTTTCATCCTTTTATAAACACCATAGAAAAATTTAGTTATAAATTATTTTTCACTTTCTTGAATTCTAGAATCAGAAGATTCTTAAGATTAAATATTAATAGATTTGAAATCTAGACTTTTATTATTTGAAGTCCACTCTTCAACAATTTTCTTCAAATCCAGTTCATATTAAATTAATGAAACAATGAGTTCATTAAGTGTGTACTCCTTGAAGTTATTACATTCATCAATGACAAACTTATTTTCATGCCACTTATTTGGTGGATCTCTCAATAATATTTCAGAATTAATAGTCTGGTAAATACTTATCCTAGAGAATTTATTCTATTTACAATTCTAGTAAATCTATTGAACATTTGGTTGATAGTTTCATCATGACTCATATTGAAATCTTGATATTAATTTCAATGAAATATATGCTTTGTTCTTATCATCTTTTATAAGTTAGGATGAGTAAATTTCAAAATTATCTAAATTTCTTTCATAGTTTTACAATTATAAAAATGACTAAAACACTTCTATTTATATCATAATAAATAATATTCTAAACTTAATAATGAAAAATATATTTATTAGAATCACTTCTTATAAGATATTAAAGATTATAATTAGTTAATTTATATGGTTTTATCATTGCGGTCCAATAATCAATATTGAGTTGCTTTAAGATTGTATGACAAATTTTAAAGATAATTCCCTTAGATGGTTAAATTAAAAAGTTTCAGGACTATGGAAATCCCAGTCCAAGAAAATTTTATTACAATTAAACCAAGTTGAATTATAAGGGGGATTTATAAAGGTGAGTATAAACATCAGTATGTGCATCAACATTAATCATGGTTGAATAGAAATTAGGGTCCACAAAGAACCACATAGATCAGGTATCCACAATCACTCTTTTATAAAGGGAAATATTAACATGATTGGAATCAATGTAGGTATGTGTAACAATTAGATTCATATATTGGGTGGCCTTTATAGAATCAATCAATAAAGGGATAAATCTATAGGGAATATTCTTCGATTTGGTGTCGAGGTCTTCTACTACTAGGGTAGAGTCAAATCCAATCCAAAAGAGATTACATTAGTAGTGAATTTTATATTTTATGTAATGAATAATTACTCATAGTTCAGCTTCATAGGATAATCCATTTCCAAAATAATTAAAAAAACAACCCTTGAAGACCCCATGATGGGTCCAAAAGACACCACCATAGTTCATAGGACTTGGTGCACATGAGCCTGCACCATCAACATTGACTTTGATCTATGAGGGTAAAAGTGGAATCCATTGGATGTATTTCACCTTTGTCCCTACCTTTCACTCTAAGAAGATGAAGGAGAATCAGGTCAGAAGTGTCATTCCTTAAGGAACCAGTCCAAATTTTAAAAGCATCAATGATATCCCTGTGAAATAAATTAAGCTACATTCATACTGAGGTTCCACTATTTTTGAAAGCAAGTTCAATATTCACACCATGGGTGATATCAATAATCTATAAAGAGGAGAGAAACCATTGAAGAAAGGTTAATTCATGGAAAAAGGTTAGTCACAAAGAAATATATATCCAGTGAAGTCTAAAAAATGATATATTATAGAGAAAAATCATTGATACCAATTGTTAGGTCTCAATTAAGTTAAAAAAAGATTTTGGGGTTAAATAGATCAGATTAAAAAAATTTAAATAAGAGAATTAAATTAATCTTATCAATTATTTAGAAAAAAATGATTTAAACAAGTATAATATTTAAAAAGTTTATGTAGAATTATGAAGATATTGCATAAGGATATATATAGTAGTACATATCAAAGTGACCCAACATATACTCATTACACCCTTATACTCCTTAACAGGTATTTACTAAATTACTTGACTTTTAAAGTAGAGTCACAACCTAATTACAACATACCTAGTATAGTGGAATAAAAATAATAAAACAATACTAAATCTCAAGGGGAGTCAAAAACTGATTACAACACTAAATCTTAACTCAGTTTTATAAAAAAAATATACCTTTAGAAAGGAATTATAGACCAAAAATAATAATTCTTTCAGAAGGTAAATTCATAAACCAATAATACTATTTAAGCAAAGATAAAAAGATAGATATAATTAAGAACAAACTCAAAGGGACTGGTTAAAATAAGTTGATTTAGTAAAGTTAAAGTACAAAAATAAGTTCTTGATAAATAGATCAATATGTCTCTCCAAGGAAGTATATATCATAGAAGTTTAGTTCTTTCTTAATACTTTTCCAACAATTTTTAAAAAATAATACAAGATTAAAAAATACTTTTAATGATTTTGTGAGGTGAAATAGTTGTATATTTTTTGTATTAGTGTCTTAGTTTCTTGATATATTTCCAATATCTTTTGATCACTTTTAGATATGGTCTTTAATTTATTTATAAAAGTATGAAATTGTTATAATATTTCAAAATAATAATAATATCGATACCCAAAATTATCCCCACCAATATAGCCAATATTGAACAACCATAAATACCCAATAAAGCCTTTCTTAGGTACTATCCTGATATTTAAATGTTTATCAATCCTTTTAAAACTATCAGATATCCTATAAAATAATTTCTTAATGAAATCCCATAAATCTCACAATATAACTTCCTTATATAGAATTTTAAAATCGAAATACATTCAAAAAACTTATAGGATATACATGAAAAATATAAACAAATATAAACACTACATTAAATGCTTATAGAAGTTTTGAAATTATGGTTAGATAAAAAATAATTCAAAATAAAATAAATTAGTGTAATCATAAAAAAATTGTAATGAAAATTGAAATAAATATAATAGAAAATATACATAAATCATAAGGTTAATTTTTGTAAAGTTTATCTAAGATCATAATCTTCAACTAAGCTCACAAAGTTCAGTTCATAAGGTTTAGACAATATAGGCTGAGCTCATAAGTTTCTGGTCCTAAGGTTTAGACAATACATTCTTAGCTCGCAAGGATCAGTTAAATTCTTATAAGTTTATCTCATAAGATCATAAGGTTCTTTAAGACATACACACATACAGTTCAAACATACATTCATAAGGTTAAAATACACATTTTATTATATGGTTCAACAATATAATAACACAGTGACTGAAAAATCCTTTATCTAAAAACATTATACCCAATTATTAATCATAAAAATGATTATTAAGAAATATGTAACTAATGTTACATAAAATTATAATGATATAATGAATGAAAGTGTGATTAATGTTAATATTTTCTTCTACAAGTGGAATGGGATTTAAAATAAAGAAATCATTTATACTTTTTAGATCTCATATTATTGGGAATAAGATGAGGAATATTATAACAATTATGTTTTTATAATTATAAAAACATAAATAAATATAGTGATGAGGAGGAAATCAACATTCTTGGTAAATTATTCGGATGTCATCATATCTCAAAATCTATTATTATCAATGATTTTTGAAATAATTCAAAAATAGAAACATGTTATAAAAAACAATTAATGATATATCATAATTTATTTTATATGAGTTTCACTTATGGGATAAAACTTGAAAACACATAGTGTAGTAAATAAATTTATTTTCCACTTTATGAGAATAAATTATTTATTAATTTTCACTTAGGATGAACAATGGTTTTATATAATCAGTTCAACCACACTTTTGGTTTATACAATAAACATACCAGACTACTAATTTTAAAAATTTTATAACTGAATTATTCATGTAAGTCATGTGAGAATCATATAAATTATTCTATGAGATAATCTTATATAAGCTATGTGATATTGAAAATTTATTTAAATTAACAAAAAAACATGTAATATATGTTCACTATTGAATAATAATATATGAAAACATTTTATATATGAATCATTTATATAATGTTTAAATTGTTCACATGGTAGGGGAGTGCATCCATGTATATTCTATATTTGATACTTCAGATAAAAAATAATTATAATTTCAATATAGAGTGTGATGATATTAGTAATTTTTCATAATAATAGGCAACATGATTTAAATCATAATATAAGTGGTATACATAATATCATGAAGAGAATTAAAAATTTTCTTATAAGTTATGAGTTAGTAGTCAGACATCTATTAAACAAATTAATCACTATCCCTTTGGTAGATGTCTACTATTTTATCAATAAATCTATACTCATGTATACTTTTATCTATATTTTTTTTATCATAAATGATAAAAAATAACCAAAATGATCATGTCATATAATCAATGCTTCAGGATCAGTAAAATATTGATTTATAATAGTTGGTTCGATTATACATAGTAAAAATAAAATTTTAATAAATTCCCTTGAATCAATTTTCTCTATCATGAATACTTTTTATATATAGAGGTATTATTCTCCAAATTAATATATGGTCTCCACATTTTATTAATTTTCAGTAATATATTTAAATATCAATAGATTTCAATGATACTTAGGTAAAAACAAAACATTGTTTTGTGTGCTAGTAGGTAGGAATATATTTTCTCATTTAGAGACTGTGATTAATTTTTCACTACCAATTAAGGTGCATACATGAGAATGCATTAGAACTTCAAGAGAATTGTTTAAGGATAAACATATATGAGTTATCATGAAGAATTAAATTAAAATAACAATTATAAAATATGTGCTTTAATATAGGCGTATATGAGATCTTCACGATCTTACATTATACATATTCCCACATTTAGAATATATAATGATAAACACATTCATATTTATCACATTAATGATATATAATGATAAACCTGAATACTCAAAGTTATTATTATTATTATAATAATTCACACTATTACAATTTCCACTTTAGGTGGTTGATCATGAATTAATTAATTCATATTATAATCACAATAGGTTAGGATCATCACCTAGAAAATATTATTTTCATTAGATATACTAGTTTGAATGATTTCTAAAATGTGTCTACTAGGGAGAGGTGAACTCATATATTTTAATGAAGATGCATATGGTGTGAGAATTGATATAGATAATTTTTTTGGATTCATAACACATTCCTTATCATGATAATGATTATAAATCATAAATGGTTTTTTATAATCATATTTTATTCAGGAAAAAAGGAAAAATTAGTTGATCAAATTGTATTATTTCTCAAAATATTTATGGTTGATATCAATAATTTTCCCGAATAATTTCAATAATTTCACGGAATGTATTAAAATCGCTAAAATTACATTTATAAGGAATGAATTTTAGGAATCATTTATTATATTTTATCATTCATGCTATTTCATTATTTAACAACAATGATTATCCAATGCAAAAAAACTTATTTTATTTATAATAACGATCACCATATAACTATTTTGTGTTGTAATATTAATTATATAAAATATATTTGACCAAAAAAGTCCTGTATAATCCATGAACTCTAAGAAAAAAACATCCACTTTGGGGGATGATATCAATTCAATTATATTAAATAATATTATTAATCCATACAGATATAATAAACAATATTTTTTTATTTTCTGATATTGTTAACATAGAAATTTTTTTTGATAAAAATAAATATTCTTCAACATAATGTTAAAAAACATTATTTTTACATTTTCTTTCATGGAAAAATTATAAAAAACCATTTTTTAAATATATTATTATAATTATATTTTGAGATAAAAATATTAAAGTTTTTGGAAATCTTGAAATTCATGGTTAATATGGTATCTATGCTTGATTTAAAGAACTATATATAGTAACTGTATAATATATAAATTTCAAGAAATTAGAAGATGCTTAGTTAGCACACAATTTTAGAAATCATGCATAATAATTTTTTAGTCATAAAAGTTGACTTAGAACCTTTATTATGTTGTCATGAACTCCCAAAACACTTTTCAATTGATGTATGAAGTGTTATAATGATGTTTGGACTATTATTTATTAAGTTTATAAAATTATATGAATTAATTTTCTTATAATTTATCATATGTTTTTATAAAATTTATGTGGAAATAATGTATTTTGAATTTTTATTAACTTATTTTTATGTATAATTATTATTTTAAAGGATTTATATTGATGGAAAGTGGAATTTTTTATGTTATTTAATAATAATGACATGTTAATATAATGTATATAATATTTATATTTTATGTTTCAGAGAATAAGTTTGGTTATAAAAATAATAGTAATAATAATAATAATATTACTACCACTACTACTATTACTACAATTATTTTTAGATTCCCTATTGGGAACAACCTAGTGGTTATTCCTCTAAAGTGGAACAAGGATATCTCAGGTTTGTGCCTAACTAGGTGTGTACATGGTTTTATTTGTATTTATAACATGACCCTAACCATTTTGAATTATCATTATTATATTTTGACATAATATGGGAAACACCCTCTTTATATCATCATTTAACCGATGCAATGAGAAGAAGAGGGAGGTATCCCAATATTTTCTTCTTCCCATAGAAAGAATCATGGATGTCCAAGGTATGTTTTTATAATATTTCTCTTCTTCATCTTTATATATGTTTCTTATTTCTCTCTTAAATGAATTTTTGGAACCTAGGGTTCAAGGGAGATAAGGGTTTCCATGTTAAGTAAAAACCCCTAAAATTCAGGGGGATGTTAATTTCATGATTATAAACATATATTTTATAACCCTATTATATCTTATTTTAATGAAGGTGTTTAGGTTGTGTTGACCTTCGAGTAGGTGTTTCTATAACTTCCCATATATTTGAAAAAACCTAGAGTTATTAACAATTTCAAGCTTATCTTCTCTTGAATAACATCTAGTATATGATATATATATAATGGATTTGTGAAGGTATTTTTGTGATTATCAATATTTTTATCATGACATAAAAGGAGGATTTTATAAAACAAGTGTATTTTCAATATAAATTTATGTATTTTTAGAATTACATGTGTTTGATAAAGTTCCTATAAGACTCTTGTATGAAATAAATGAATTAATTTTTTTTGGTTCATGATTGATTTATAAAGTTTATTTTCATTATTTTTAAATGTTATTATTGGATTATAAAGGTTTAATTATATATATGATACATGTTCTCAATATAATAAAATGTCCAATTGATATCTATGATTATATTGTGATAATTTATATAGTTATTTTTTCTTTTTTATTTACATTACATAAGGAGATAATATCATAAAAAACTAGATTTTTCTATACAAATTGATGCACAATAAGTGTTTATAAAAATGAAAAGTAGAGATTTATAATGAAATAGTGAGTATTGTTTCCATTGGATGTTGTGATATGAAATATAAAAAATGAATTAAATGTTTTTATGAATTATTTCAAAAGATAAAGTTGTGTTTGGATTTTCTAAATTGTTATTTCTAAGATATTTATTACATTAACGTAATAACCCATTTTTACTATGAAATTCATAAACACGGTAAAGACCCGGAAATTTCAAGGAATTTTTTTTCTTAATTTTCTTTGGAATTTTACAAGAACACAGTTTCTGACGGCGCCTGATTCCAAGGCCCGGTTTGCCCGGAATCATTTTCCGAAGTTTGGCTCGGGTACGTTCAGTGAACGGACGAGCGGGTTTTTTTCTAACTTTTGAACCGGTGCTCGGAATCAAATTCCGAGGGCACCGATGGAACCGTAGCGCCGGTAATTGCTTAGGAACGCCATTTCCGGATTTGCGTTTTCACGAGAGAAGATGATAAAAATTGTGGAAGTTTAATTTATAAATTAACTACAATTTTTATTTTCTTTTAGTGGTTTAAGGCTTTGGGTGGAAGTTGGGTAACTACCCAACTTACCTAGAGAGGTTATGAGGGTGGTGGGGCCCACACGAACCCCACCCCTTCACATTATTCAACCCCCCTCAACTCACCATTAACTTTTGTTAACTTAAACATTAACAACTTATGTTATTAATTAAGTGAGTTAAGTGTGGATATTTTAATTTTAAACTCTTGAAATTCAAATGTTAAGTTATGTTAATAAAATAAGAGGTAAGATTATTTTATTTTGGGGTTGGAACCTTTGTTTCTTGAGAGTTTTGGGGAGAAAATCTAAGGAAAGATAGAGTTCTTCATCTTCTTCGTCGAAGAACACGAAGAACGCGAAGAACGCATCGAACTCCCTCGAAGAATGCTGAGTCCTCGGAGACCGACTACGCGACGCCATTTACCATGACGGTTCTTCCACGACGTCTTCTTCCACAACGTCTCCTTCCACGACGTCTCTTCCCGCGACGAATCCTCGTTCGACGAACCTCCGTTCAAGCAACGTCAAGGTAGGGAATTGTTTTGTGAATATTAATAAACCCCATGTTACTTCCTTCTAAATCAAAGAACGCGGATCAACTAAACATCAAGTTGATCCGAGAAGAATATGTTGCGGGTTGAGAATTATTGTTTTTAGGAAAACTGTAGGGGTTTATTTATTTAAATTTTTCATGATTATTACCTTGAAGTTCTTCGTGAAATATGACCATTTGCTATCATTTAACGAGAGGGGACCAGACCGCACAAACACGGCCGACCCTCCTCCTTATCCATGTGGGTTTTTTTTGTGTATTGAAATGGGAATGGCACGGTGCCGTCGCACTGTGTGGAAATGTGCGGCAAGGAATGGGCGACGCCGTCGCGCCGTGCCGTGAAAACGAACAAGGACGCGACGCCGTCGCGCCGCGTCGGAGAAACCCGAAGACATCCGCGGACGGAGTCGGGCCACAGCGAAGGGGCGTGACGCCATCGCGTCGCACCGGAGAACCATGAAGACGGTGCATTTTGTTAATTGACGTGTGGATTGGTGGGAGACGACAAACGAAGCCGCACGGGTATTGTGGGATCTTTGCAGCGAAGGTCGGATCCCGGGGTGACCACTGGCGAAGACCGCAGGCGAATCGGACCACCGGAGCGTGTCCGGTGGTCTGCGGAAGCCCCTGCCGGCACGCCACGCCGGTGCGGCGGCGCCCGTAGCGCCGCCGAAAGAATCCGTCGCGGCTGAAGCCACGGCGGCGGAGCGTGGTCCCACGACCGCGCGAGACCGGAGGGGAGCGGCGGGACGCGGCCGGCTGCCGCGTCAGCTGGCACGAGCGGCTCCAACCGCGGGGTCGCTGCTCTTCACGCAGGGGCAGCGCCCCCCGCACGGTTCGGCCGTTCGGCCGAACCCTTGGCTGAGCCGGGCCGACTTGGGCAGACCGGGCCGGGTCGGTTCGACCCGGTTCGGGCCGACCCAGGGGGTCTCGGGCCGGGTCGGTCCGGGCCCGAAACCCCCGTTTTCGGACCCCTCACGGTTTTTCACCCATATCTTGAGCTGTAGACCTCTGATCGATGCACCGTCAGTGGCGATGCGATCCTTGGATCGAGACGGTCGTTTCCTTATATCGCACTCAAAGTTTCGGAACACTTTGGGTTAAGCCGGATTGGTTCGGATACGAAACCAACCAGGCCCTCGGAGCGGAAACGCTTATATCTTGAGCTCTGGACATCCGATTGACGTGCCGTTGACTTTGATGGATACCTCTAAGTGAGACGGATCTTCTGGATTACTCCGCTTGAGGTTCGGATGTCGTCGGAGTGCGGTCGGGTTGGTTCGCTCATGAAACCAACCGGGCCCCTGGAACGAAAAAGCTAATAACTCGCAGACCGGGCGTCCGATTGACGCACCGTCTATCTAGTTGAATTCCTCTTGATGAGGCAGAACTTTTGGAAATCTTTGCATGAGTTTCGGTTGCTGTTGGATAGTGCCCTGGTTTGATTGTACCAGAAATCCAACCGGGCCCTTGGAACGGAAAAGCTGTTATCTTTCCGACCAGACGTCCGTTTGACGAACCGTCAGCGGTGTTGGTGATCACTTTGAGAAACGGTCCCTATGAGTATACCCTATGAGAGTTCGGGGTACAGTTGAGATACGGCTGGGTTGGTTCGCTCACGAAACCAACCGGGCCCTTGGGACGAAAAGGCTAATAACTCACAGACCAGGCGTCCGATTGACGTGTCGTCTGTTGCGTTGAGACCCCTATGACGAGGTGGTCCTTTGAGATACTTTTTCATGGGACTTTGAGATACTTGGAGTATTTACCTATAGCTCGTGGAGCGGACCCTCCCGAAGACGAGCATGTGGAGTACGGAGACCGTGTAGCCGACTGAGACCTGACGACTGCTTGACCGACTCGACTTGGAGTGAGTCGACTAGCCCAGTGGACGGAGCACTACTTTGTTTGGGTGAAGACCCATGGAGGACGGAGCACTACCTGTGTGACAGTGCAGACCCGCAGTACTCGTCCGAAGAGTACCTCAGCAGGCTACTAGGGGGTGTGCACTACTGTGTTCGGGTGACATACCTCGACAGGAAGCACTACTGTGTATGGGTGGCTGACCCGCGGTACTTGATAGGAGGAGTACCTCAGCAGTCTTAGGTTAGTGAGCAGTACCTCGGAGTCGTGACAGGACCACTGTACACTCCAGAGACGGGGCTCTTCAGCAGTTACGGTTTCGATAATGAAAATCCTGGTTTGAGCTAAGACTTTTGACCTTTGTGTTTACCTCATGATTTAGATGGGTCACTTGATAACTTAGGTATATGTATGGGCATATACCTGGGTAGTGGTTATCCATTAATTTCATGATCTTGGTGTTTTCTTCATGATTGAGATGGGTTACTTGATAACTTAGGTATATGCATGGCATATACCTAAGTAGAGGTTATCTGTTGAGATCTTCTTTGTGGTTATCCATGTTGGTTTTTGGTGTGACTTTGAGGGTCTCAGGGTCCCTACTGAGTATCGTTATACTCACCCCTGCACGGGCTATGCCCGCACCTCATTGTGTTGGTTGCAGACGACGGGCAGTGCTGACGGAGGCCGAGTGTTCGAGGACTGGACGGTACCCGGAGGTGGACTACACGGCGAGTCAGTATCTGGAGGTGGACTTCACGACGAGACGACACTCGGAGGAGGTTGACGGTTGAGAGCATTGTAGAGGCTATCTGTACCTACCCTTCCGGTAGGATCCATGGTGGATGATCCAGGAGCTTCTCCATCTGTACCTACCCTTCAGGTAGGATCCGAGGAGGACGACCCAGGAGCCGCTTCCGTTCTTCCAGTTGTTGTCTTTTTCTGTTGTACTTTGTTCAGTTGTAGTTGTACTTTCACTTGGGTTTGTATTCTGGCCCATTTACCTTTCATCACTTCTCTTTGTACTTAGTGTTTTACTTCCTCTTGTACTCTGTGGTGTTTTGTTTACTTTTATAAAGGAAATGCCTTCCCAGTTATTGGGATTTTCTCCTTTGGTGCTAGTCGCCAGCCCCTGGCCTATGGAAGGCGGGCTTGGGGTAGTCGCGACATAGGCCTTGAGGACGGGTCGTGAAAAATTGGTATCAGAGGAGTCGGTTCTACCGTAGAACTTATAACTCTGATATTTTCTTTCTGTGAAGCAACAATGTTAAGAGTACCGATTGTGGTTTTCAGTTCAGGGAGTCCAGTGTTGGTGCAGGCGGCTGACGTATCCATACACCAGGACCCTGACAACTAATTTCTGACTTTGTGCACGAAAACACTGATTGCGTGTGTGTTTCCAGAAGTTGTATTTAAATATAAGCTCAAACCAGGTCAGATCACCAGGTATAATCGTTTGACCGTGTCACGTTGTTTCTTTCAGGATGCCTTTTCTCGGACGACCAGCTAGAGCCCAGAGGGATGTGCGTACTGACAGCCTGTCGAGCGATGAGGCTTCGGTACAGGGCCCTCTTGCAGTTGAGGCACCAGCGGAGGCACCAGCGGTACTACCATACATTGGGACACCGATGCCACCAGCCCCAGCAGTAGGCGATGCACGCCACTTGAGTGCGCTACACGAGTTCCAGCGCCAGAGGCCACCCAGGTTCCGGGGAGAGACAGACCCGCAGGCGGCTGAGGTTTGGCTGGAGGCTGTGGTGAGAGTCTTCAGGCTAGTGGGGACGCTGGCAGACTTCATGGTGATCTTTGCTGCCAGCCTCCTTCCAGCAGCAGCAGGCAGGTGGTGGAGCCACTTGTTCCAGTTTTGCGATGGTATGGCCTTCACATGGGAAGACTTCGAGACCTTCTTCAGGGTTGAGTTTGTGCTAGTAGCTCTACACCCCGAGCATGTACAGGAGATTCTGCCTTTACCACAGGGTTTTAGATCAGTAGCCAAGTCATCTGTGGGCAGTAGACAGATGATGCAGAGGTCCAAGAGGACTAGAGCCATCCATACGAGGAGTAGGAAGTGTTATGAATGCGGCAGGAAGGGTCACCTGGCACGTGACTGTCCGACCCCCCGCAGAGTTGATCCACAGGCTTTGGAGGAGCCACTGAGGAAGAAGCAGCGGCGGGTGCTTGAGCAACAGACGAGCAGTGGACAAGGCAGTAGATCTCCGGGAGCAGGTGGACCGGATCAGAACTAGTGGATACGTCCCTTGTACTTCTAAGTTCCATGTTGCTGTTGTATTCGTGTCTTTGTACTATGAGCTGCAATAATAAAAAGACACTTATCTTTGTGATGTTTGCTTTTCTGTCCTTTTGTTTGGTTGATACTGAGTGGTCCTGGTTAAAACTTTTGACTTGACCCTCAATTTCGAGATTTCTATTGGAGGAGACCCAGTGACTTCACACTGATGCCGACCCTTGGAGGCAAGAGTGACAGTTGGATCTCTTGGTAGTTACGTCGAGGCCTCACGACGCCATCCATGGCATGAATACATCATTCATGTCAAGATTGACTGTATTAGGCAATGGGCGTGGTTCATCCAAGGGATGAGACCGAGTTTCTCTTTTCGGCAAAGGAGAAATTTTAGTAGATCTTTCAGATCGTAGTCAAGGAAGGTGCAGATCATCCAGGAGCGGATGAAGACTGCACAGTGCAGTAAGAAACAGGAAACCAGCTCCAGTCTTAGAGACTCGAGCGTGTTAAATGTTTAAAGAAGAGGAAGCTTTAAGGAGAGATGAGTCTGCGGAGCAGCAGACGTGGAGGCAGATCTAGGAGAGCAGCATGAGGTGGTGTACATCTTAACATGCTACAACCACCCGCCTTAGTTATCCCCGCCAGGCTCAGGAATCTAGAGGGAGGAGGAAGATAGTAGCTGCATGCAGTCAAGGAGTGTGACCCAATGGCTCTAAAAATAATTCAAGGGATAGTCTGTGTCGACTATTAGCTGCTGTAGTAACGGACGTCGATATGAATCATTCCTTGCTTTCACAAATCTTGTTCCAGACGTAGAGTTTTCGGTAAGCCGTGGACTTGACCCTCACGTCTGGAGATACCTTGGGAGGAGACTCGATAATCACTCTTACACCGACAGTGTGGTCAGACCCTCAAGGTGAGAGTTTTGGTTGGAATCTCTTGGTGGCAGCGTCGAGGCCTTACGACGTTGGTCTGAGTATGGATTGGATCCACAGTTCATACACGGATTGACTATATTAGGCAAAAAGGTTGTGGTTTAACTAGGACGTCAGAATGGGTTTTCCTTGGTCGGTGAAAAAGGAAACCCCAGGCAGCACAAGGTAACTCATGCACAAGAGGGTGCGATCGATCACTCTTGAGTCGGTCAACCATACCCTCGTGGCAGCAGTTGTTTGAGTTTCAGTTCTAACTGGAATTGGAGACCTCTAGAGTTCTAGGATAACGATCACGTCCTTATACGGGTCTCACCTCGACGAGGTTTACGGGGATGTGGCCAAGGCAGCAAGTTATCTCCGAGGTTCAACGGACCTTTCTAGGTCTTCAGCTGGGTAGGCGAGGTGGTTTACCGCTTGACCCATCCACCTCAGTTGCACCAGGTGCACGGTGTTTTCTAGGTATCTCAACTGAGGAGATACGTGCTCGACCCTTCGTATATCATCGACCATGAGGAGTAGGATGATGGCGATGAGGTTACTTCCACGGAGGTTCCAGTAGGGATTAAGGATCGACATGAGTGGATCCTATGAGGACGGTCGAATCCTCAGGTGCAATTTCTTTGGCAGTACGGAATCTCCAGGTAAGAACATGAGAACTGAAGGCTTAGATGTGTGCTCGATACCGCTTTTGTGACCCTAGTTTGTGTTGAAGCTTTACGGGGACGTAAAGCCCTGAGGTGGGAGTAATGTAAAGACCCAGAAATTTCAAGGAAATTTTTTTCTTAATTTTCTTTGGAATTTTACAAGAATGCAGTTTCTGACGGCGCCTGATTCCGAGGCCCGGTGTGCCCAGAATCATTTTCCAAAGTTTGGCTCGGGTACGTTCAGTGAACGGACGAGCGAGTTTTTTTCTAACTTTTGAACCGGTGCTTGGAATCATATTACGAGGGCACCGATGGAACCGTAGCGCTGGTAATTGCTTAGGAATTCCATTTCCGGAGTTTCATTTTCACGAGAGAAGATGATAAAAATTGTGGAAGTTTAATTTATAAATTAACTACAATTTTTATTTTCTTTTAGTGGTTTAAGGCTTTGGGTGGAAGTTGGGTAACTACCCAACTTCCCAAGAGAGGTTACGAGGGTGGTGGGGCCGACATGAACCCCACCCCTTCATATTCTTCAACCCCCCTCAACTCACCATTAACTTTTGTTAACTTAAACATTAATAACTTATGTTATTAATTAAGTGAGTTAAGTGTGGATATTTGAATTTTAAACTCTTGAAATTCAAATGTTATGTTATGTTAATAAAATAAGAGGTAAGCTTATTTTATTTTGGGGTTGAAACCTTTGTTGCTTGAGAGGTTTGGGGAGAAAAGCTAAGGAAAGCTAGATTTCTTCATCTTCTTCGTCGAAGAACATGAAGAACGCGAAGAACGCATCGAACTCCGTCAAAGAACGCCGAGTCCTCGAAGACCGACTACGCAATGCCATTTACCGCGACGGTTCTTCTGCGATGTCTTCTTCTGCAACGTCTCCTTCCGCGGCGTCTCTTCCCGTGACGAATCCTCGTTTGACGAACCTACGTTCAAGCAACGTCGAGGTAGGGAATTGTTTTGTGAATATTAATAAACCCCATGTTACTTCCTTCTAAATCAAAGAACGCGGATCAACTAAACATCAAGCTGATCCGCGAAGAATATGTTGCGGGTTGAGAATTCTTGTTTGCGGGAAAACTGTAGGGGTTTATTTATTTAATTTGTTCGTGATTATTACCTTGACGTTCTTTGTAAAATATGACCATTTTCTATCATTTAACGAGAGGGGGACGGACCGCACAAACACGGCCGACCCTCCTCCTTATCCATGTGGGTTTCTTTTGTGGATTGAAACGGGAATGGCGCGGTGTCGCCGCACCATGCAGAAACGTGCGGTAAGGAATGCGCGGCGCCGTCGCACCGCGCCGTGAAAACGAACAAGGATGCGACGCCGTCGCGCCACATCGGAGAAACCCTAAGACATCCACGGGCGGAGTCGGGCCACAGCGAAGGGGCGCGGCGCCATCGCGTCGTGCCGGAGAACCACGAAGACAACGCGTTTTGTTAATTGACGTGCGGATTGGCGGGCGACGAAAAATGAAGCCGCACTGGTGTTGTGGGATTTTTGCAGCGAAGGTCGGATCTCGGGGTGACCACTGGCAAAACCGCAGGCTAATCGGACCATCGGAGCGCGTCCGGTGGTCCATGGAAGCCCCTGCCGGCGGTCGGGGGCGGCGACGCTCGGAGCGCTGCAGGAAGAATCCGCCGCGTCTTCAGCCGCGGAGGCGGAGCACAATCCCGCGACCGCGCGGGATCAGAGGGGAGCGGCGGGACGCAGCCGGCTGCCGCGTCCACTGTCACGGGCAGCCCCAACCGCGGGGCCGCGGCTCTTCATGCGGGGGCAGCGCCCCCCGCATGGTTCGACCGTTCGGTCGAACCCCCGGCCGAGCCGGGCCAGCTTGGGCAGACTGGGCCGGGCCGCGCCCAGCCGGGCTGGACCGCGCCGGCTGGGCCGGACCCGCACCCGGGTCGGGTTGACCCGGTTCGGGCCGACCCAGGGGGTCTCGGGCCGGGTTGGTCCGGGCCCGAAACCCCCGTTTTTGGACCCCTCACGGTCTTTCACCCATATCTTGAGCGGTAGACCTCTGATCGATGCACCGTCAGTGGTGATGCGATCCTTGGATCGAGACGGTCATTTTAGTATATCACACTCAATGTTTCGGAACACTTTGGGTTCGGCCGGGTTGGTTCGGATATGAAACAAACCGGGCCCTCGGAGCGGAAACGCTTATATCTTGAGCTCCGGACGTCCGATTGATGTGCCGTCAACTTTGATGGATCTCTCTAAGTGAGACGGATCTTTTGGCTTACTCTTCTCAAGGTTCGGATGCCGTCGGAGTGCGTTTGGGTTGGTTCGCTCACGAAACCAACCGGGCCCCTGGAACGAAAAAGCCAATAACTCGCAGACCGGGCGTCCAATTGACGCACCGTCTGTCTCGTTGAATTCCTCTTGATGAGATGTAACTTTTGAAAAACATTTCCCGAGTTTTGTTTGCTGTTGGATAGTGGCCGGGTTGGATTGTACCCAAAATCCAACCGGGCCCTTAGAACAGAAAAGCTGTTATCTTTCAGACCAGACGTCCGTTTGACGAACCGTCAGCAGCGTTGGTGATCACATCGAGAAACGGTCCCTATGAGTATACACTATGAGAGTTCGGGGTACAGTTGAGATACGTCCAGGTTGGTTCGCTCACGAAACCAACTGGGCCTCTGGGATGAAAAGGCTAATAAGTCACAGACCGGGCGTCCGATTGACGCGCCATCTGTTGCATTGAGACCCCTATGACGAGGTGGTCCTTTGAGATAAATCTTCATGGTACTTTGATATACTTGGAGTATCGACCTGTAGCTCATGGAGTGGACCCTCCCGGAGACGAGCGTGCGGAGTACGGAGACCGTGTAGCTGACTGAGACCTGACGGCTGCTTGACTGACTTGACTTGGAATGAGTCGACTAGCGCAGTGGATGGAGCACTACTTTGTTTGTGTGTAGACCCATGGCGGACGGAGCACTACCTGTGTGACAGTGTAGACCCACAGTACTCATCCGGAGAGTACCTCAACAGGCTACTAGGGGGTGTGCACTACAGTGTTTTGGTGACATACCTCGGCGGGAAGCACTACTGTGTTTGGGTGGCTGACCCGCGGTACTTGACAGGAGGAGTACCTCGGCAGTCTTAGGTTAGTGGGCAGTACCTCGGAGTTGTGACAGGACCACTGTACATTCTAGAGACGGGGCTCTTCACCAGTTACAGTTTCGATAATGAAAATCCTGGTTTGAGCTGAGACTTTTGACCTTTGTGTTTACCTCATGATTTAGATGGGTCACTTGATAACCTAGGTATATGTATGGTCATATACCTGGGTAGTGGTTATCCGTTAATTTCATGATCTTGGTGTTTTCCTCATGATTGAGATGGGTTACTTGATAACTTAGGTATATGCATGGCATATACCTAAGTAGAGGTTATCTGTTGATATCTTCTTTGTGGTTATCCATGTTGGTTTTAGTGAGACCTTGAGGGTCTTGGGGTCCCTACTGAGTATCGTTATACTCACCCCTGCACGGGCTATGCCCGCACCTCGTTGTGTTGGTTGCAGATAACGGGCAGTGCTGACGGAGGCCGAGTGTTCGAGGACTGGACTGTACCCAAAGGTGGACTACACGAGGAGTCAGTATCTAGAGGTGGACTTCACGACGAGACGACACTCGGAGGAGGTTTACGGGAGAGGGCATTGTGGAGGCTATATATACCTACCCTTCAGGTAGGATCCATGGTGGACGATCCAGGAGCTGCGCCATCTGTACCTACCCTTCAGGTAGGATCTGAGGAGGACGACCCAGGAGCCACTTCCATTCTTCCAGCTGTTGTCTTTTTCTATTGTACTTTGTTCAGTTGTAGTTGTACTTTCACTTGGGTTTGTATTCTGGCCCATTTACCTTTCAGCACTTCTCTTTGTACTTAGTGTTTTACTTCCGCTTGTACTCTATGGTGTTTTGTTTACTTTTATAAAGGCAATGCCTTCCCAGTTATCGGGATTTTCGCCTTTGGTGCTAGTCGCCAGCCCCTGGCCTATGGAAGGTGGGCTTGGGGTGGTCACGACACGGGCCCCGAGGACGGGTCATGACACACACGAAATTATTTTATTTATGGATGATGGTTAATTTTAATAGAATATATCTTTATGGGTGTTTAGAGGTGATATAAGTACTTATTAAAAATATTTCTTTGTTTTATTAATCATTATTTAGATGAAACTTAATGATAATACCTTTGAAAGATGAGGGGAACTCAAGTGACATGTACAGTTTCAAGGTGATAATATTTATTACCTAGTTTTCCTATTAGTTTAGATTACTCACTGGCTATGATAAACTAGTTTAGGATTTTTATCTAGATAGACCCATTTTGTATTTTATCATTATTTTAGATCACACACAATATAGTGACCATACAAATAGCTTAGGATTATGTTATGGATAGTGGCCTATTCATAGTTAGTTTATGAATTGAATATGAGTATCCTAGTTTTCTTTATTATAATCCCATAAGTATCTTCCCATGATTCTTTGACATGAACTAAAATTAGATAATTGTTTTCATTTACATCTTTATTACTATTAATGTAATGTCTTTATCCAACTTTGACAACATTCAATTCTTTAAAAGAAAATAACAAATGTGATTCTCTATTTTTTTTATTTTATTTCATAAAATAAAATCAATATATATATATATATAAACTAGTATTTTAGGTTTTTATTTTAAAAGGAATGGCATATGATCATGGTGGTATCCTACTAGGATTTTTCTTATACCCTATAGAGACACAATAACATGTTTATAGGCTTGTATATATTGATTGTTTATAGGTTTAGATAATGACATTACTTTTTGTAGGGATTATACCATTATCTTGGTTATTGAGAAATTGAGGTGACCTAGAGGATGGATATTTAATTGCAGAGAAGGCGCCTTATGCACCATAGGGTTCTTTGACTCTCCAAACCATTTCTTCTCCCTCGGTGCCTGCTCGAATTTCTTCTCTCTCTTAGATCTCTTATGTTCCTTCCAATAGTAGGCCTCTTCCAGCCCCATCACTCAAGCCTCCATCTGTGTCATCATTCAAATATGTTCTTTTCTAGAATCCCTTGATCTAGAATGGTTTTAAAGATTTCTTGGAGGTTTCTATGGGTTCCATTTCATGCTCAAAAGATGGTATCTTGGCTCTGGACATCTTTTCTATTACCTTCTGTGGAGATGCTGATCATTTTAAGTGGAACTTGGTAGCTAAATTTGGGATAGATAAATTCATCTACCTATTTTTCAGTAGTTCTCCATCTCATGGAGGTTGGAATCTCTTTATAGGGTTTCAGTCCTTATCCATAAATCCTTCTGCATTATGTTTTCATCATGGAAAGATTTCGTCTCGACATGGTGTTTCATCCCTCGTTCTGTTGGGTGTTGGAGGTTATCACTTTTCAGATGGTCTATGGATTTTCATTTGGGTAAATATTCCTTGTCATCTATAGTGAGGATTTACCTCCTGGTTCTACCTCCAACTTTCATGATTTCTGGGTTCCTCAGTGGTATTGGGAATTCTCTAGGATCCTTTATTTATACTAATGAGAGGTCCCTTCGTCTAGAATATGTGGAAACTACCCAGATTTGCATTGAGATGGATTTATCTCTTCCTATACCTCCCATGATTTTTCTTAGAGTTGAATTCATATCGGATTAGTCCCAGTCTTTGATTTATCCCACCCCTTCGCACTTCTTCTCAAGCTACCACTTTCAAGGCCATGCCTCTCCTAAATGTTGTAAATCTAATTTGTCAAAGAACACTAGTGATTAGATGATTCCCCACGCATCCAAAAGCTCTTATATGGAGTGCATGTCCTTGACCTCTAGTTTTGGTCTAGGATCCAAAGATTGAGGGAAGGACGTTCTTATATCTCCTCCTTCCTTGGTGTCAGAAGCTTTCTCTTATTCTGCAAATATTCTTCTATAGGTTTCAATATCTTCTTGTATAGAATTGGTTCCTTTAAACTGTCAAAGTGAAATATCATTTTGTGATGAAAATTTTCTTCAACCCCCTCAAACACTTTCTTTCTTACTGATGAAAAATAGTGTTTCATCTATTGGTGTTCCATCCCTTATAAGACTTATTATCAGAGAGACAGACCTAGAGGAGAAATATGTCCTTCCTGAGAAGTATTCTTTTCCAGTCATCATCTCCCCTCCTTAGCAACCGGATGGGAACCTTTTGGATCCCCCCTATGAGAAGCCTCTTTTATACTTCGAAGAGGCTGAAAATTAAAGTTCCTTCACCTACCTCCCTACCCAATATTATCCCTTATGGAGTTCGAACCAGATCCCAATCAAAATCCAAATCCAAAAGCAGGTCTTCCAAAAAAATCTAGGGCCACTAGTTTGGGTCCAGTGCTAGACGTCTCTTCCATTGATGATTAATCTTCTCATATAGAATTCCTACAATTTGGGTTT
The DNA here is from genome assembly GCA_963277665.1 of Viscum album. Lineage (NCBI taxonomy): Eukaryota > Viridiplantae > Streptophyta > Magnoliopsida > Santalales > Viscaceae > Viscum > Viscum album. The sequence goes on along the minus strand of OY728157.1, from coordinate 1,400,116,972 downwards.
TTAGGTAAAATCAGACTTAATATCTAATGAATTTCATTCTTAATTTGTCTCTATGGTTGTAGTTATTGAACCCAAACGAGATCCTTAAACAACAAAGTATTTTGCTCGTTGTTTGAGATTTCATGGATTTCTTAATATCTCCCTCACTAATTATCACATATGGTTATTCTGGAAGCCAGGAATTTCAGTTTTATTTCTCTCCTCATCAGATAAATTTATCAATATAAAAGTATCATTGGTAACTACTTCACTCATACAATTAGTTATTTAGGAAAAATTTGATGCCTTGTCTAGAGAATCTCTTTGGGATGATCTGAGTTTTCTCAATCCAGGTGATTTTCCTTGGTTGGTAGGAGGTGACTTCAATATTGTGTCCAGTCAAGAGGAAAAACAATGCATCAGTCTCTTTCCTAGGAGATAAATCCATGACTTTGTGACATTCATGGAAACTAATGGGCTCATGGATGTTGGCTTCTCAGGTGATCCATTCACTTTGTGTAATAATCAGCACAGGAACCGGTGCTCATGGAGTTGTCTTGATCGATGTCTAGTGAATGAAGTATCTCTTTATTCCTACCCTGAAATTAAAGTTTTTCATCTAGTTTGGGGTCTCTTAGATCACTCCCTCTTCACATCATTTTGAAGCCTATAAGTGGTAACTAGGATTTGTTTCATTTTCCCTCCTCTTGGGCTTCTTGTTCAAATTTCTTAGACATAGTGAGTGTAGGTTTCGGGCGTAGCAGAAGCACGGTTGGGACGATACCCAACTTTAATTTTTACCATGATCAATGATTATTCTAGGATCAATACGGTGATGAATTCCAATCTTCACAGAACAGAATCAAAGATTTAGATAAAGAAAGAAGAGGCCCAAAACCTTTAGAGAGGATCTTGTGCATCATGTTTATAATTAATTAAATTAATTTCATAAAGAAAAGAATATATAGATCTTAAGTATTTTCTTATTTGATGATGTTGATCATTCAGAACGACCCTTCCAGATTATCTCATTGTGCTTGCGAGGATCCAAACTAGAATTCCTCTAGCGGTGGTCCACACATGGTCTGATGACCTATGATCGACACCACTCATTCTTCGGGTGCTAGCGCGGCGAAATGAGTGTCTTGTGTCGGTTGTTCTTGATCGCTTATTATTCAGCCTTGAAGAACATATCTTTTTCTTGAGAGGGGTGGGAAGAGGATTCAAGAGCAAAATTTTTTAGCTCAACAATTCTAAATTCACCAGCTATTTAGTTCAGTACATGGAACATAAGACATATGTGTCTATTTATAGATATGAGGGTTAATTTAAAATATTTAATTGTGTAACAACAATTAAATACATTTGTAACCTTAGAGAGAACTCATTATATTAATAATAATATGACATTATTATTTATGGTGTGCTAACTTTCACAAAATAGAATTATAAATAAAATTCCACGTCATAAAATAATAGCAACGTTATTTTAATTTGTTCCAACTAGTTAAATAATTATTTATCATCTTTCAAATAACTATATTACTATCGGACCGGCCTTGGTTGGTTCGAACTCCACTTCCATTTATTGAAAACCAAAATAAATAAATAATCAATTTATTCACTTAAATAAATATTTTATATACAAACTAGTAAATAAATATTTATCAAATCTTCAATAAAATAAATAAATATATATTTTCCCACAATCCAGTGGATAAATATTTATTTAAATTATGCAATCATTTTAACTTGAATAAAATCATTCCACTATCTTGAGAATAATATTTATTAATTAAATTCAAATAAAATTTAACCGAGACCACCAGAAACACTTAGTGTGAGACCCTCTAGGATTTTTTCTCGTTGGAATTAGGAGGTCTTGCCTAAAGTCCAAGAGTACTGTCTAGAAACGAGTCAAGGCACCCAAGAGAAAGAACTTAATGTCATAAAAACAACATCCACATATAAACACTCACTATGTAATATAATCCCTGTGTCTCAATATTTCATCAATAAGGTTTCATGATAGTGTCATAATCTTTTGTACTTGATACGTCGTTCTTTGACTACCTGAAATAAACTCATCATTACACCATGGCCATGGAATTTTGCGCGATGGTTTTATTTCAATCAAAGGGAAGAGATATCAAATTCAATAAATGGAAGAGAAGAATCATTCCTCAAATTATTCATTAATAACATGCCACTCATGACACACCCAACGTACCCTACTTCCCTCCAACTGTATGCATGACTACATTTATCAGTAAATCAAAGTGCGCGAGTCGTGACATGTATTAATGATAATCTTAAAGTCAAAATATCATTACGCATGCTTGTAGATAGAAATATTCGATGACACCAAAACATGAATAATTCCTACTGGCGGGTCTGTTCTCATAATCTTCTGTCTTGGAGATTACCAACTGAAAACTTTATGAGAGGAAGTATCATCTACTTAAGAGTACTCACACCTAACGATCTGCATGCTATGTGTCCCATAATAGTATGCCATCCAATAGTAGAACTATATTTAAGAATATTGTTATAGCATTTCAAGGTTCTCATCATAGAGGGGAACTTCCATGACCTTATCAATACAAAAAATACTGTAGAAAATTATTACATCGTATTCATGTAGAACAATGAACAATATGTAATAAGATGTTTAATATTTAAATACATTAAATACACATGTAATCAAAGTACAAACACTTGGTTCTAGGAAACCAACTCTTATAAACTCCCACTTGGACTAGAGACAACGACCTATGACTTTCAGTCTGCTAGACCTCACATGGTGATCATGTTTCTACTAAGTCAAGGCTTTAGTCAAGGGTTCCATCACATTTCCTTCCTTGGAAATACAACTCACTATAAATTCACCTCTCTAAGAAAAATCCCTCAAGAGATAATACTTTCGAAGTATGTTATTTGTATGCTGATGTGACCTAGAAACTTTTTCAAGAGCCACCACTGCAGTATTATCATAGTACAGTATAATACGATCTTTACTGCTAGGTATCACATCCAGCTCCTAGATGAGTCTTCGCATTCAAACTGTTTTTTTAGCTACCTTATAATCTGTTCTATACTCAAACTTTGTTGTAGAATCTGTGACCACACTCTTCTTTGAGCTCTTCCATCTCATTGCACCTCCATTCAAAGTGACGACGTATCCTATTTGCGACTTCATGTCATCTTGATTAGTCTGGAAAGTAGTATCTACATATCCTCTGATGACTAGTTTCTCATATCCTCCCTAAACCAGGAAAATATCCTTAGTACGCCTCAGATACTTTAGGATATTCTTTACTGCCAAGCCAATGGCGGTCACCTGGGTCATCTTGATATCTACCTACCACACTCAATGCATAGGCGAAATCCAGCCTAGTACATAGAATGACATACATGATTGACCCAATCGCTGATGCGTATGGAGTCCTTGCCATTATCTTTCTTTCTTCATGTGTCTGAGGAAAAATTTTATTAAAAAATGATTACCATGTGACACTGATAACAATACACTTTTGGATTGTTCCATACTGAATCTCTTCTGTATCTTATCAATGTATGTACTTTGAATTAGGCTTAGCAATCTATTGGATATATCATGATGGATCTTGATCCCAAGAATATATGATTCCTTGCCCTAGTCCTTTATGGAGATGCATTGATTTAGCCATGCCTCAACAGACTGTAAGACTGGTATCTCATTTCCAATAAGTAATATGTCATCAATATATACTATTAGGAAAATGAATTCACTCCCACTAAGCTTTCGGTAGACGCAATACTCACATTAATTCTTGATAAAACCAAATTTCATTATGGCATCATCAAAACGAATGTTCCGTTACATGGATGCATACTTTAATCCATAAATGAAGTTTTACAACTTGCATACCTTATTAGATCCTTTGGAGTCATAAATGCTTCAGGTTGTGTCATGTAGAAATTTTTCTAAAGGTTCTTGTTAAGGAATTCTGTTTTAACATCCATTTTCTAAATATCATAGTCATGGTAATAGGAAATAACCAATAGAATTCTGATGGATTTTAGCATTGAAACTAGTGAAAAGGTCTCATCGTAGTCAATGCCTTAATGCTGTTTGAACCCTTTAGCAACCATTCATGCCTTATAGGTAATTACTTGTCCTTCCATGTCTAATTTCTTCTTGAATACCCATTTTCAACCAACATAATTTACATCAACTAGAGGATCTATCAAAATCTAGACTTGGTTTTGTTATATGGAATCCATTTCAGAATTCATGGTTTCTTTCCACATAGAAATATATGTGCCACTTAATTCTTCCTTGTAGGTTAGAGGATCATTATTATCAACTAATAAGGAGTCACCATCCTCATTAATTATAAAACCATACCTTTTAGGTTCTCTAACCTCTCTTGTACTCTTATGCAGTTCTTGTGTCTTTGGAAGAGTTCTTTCTTCCACGGGGCTTTATGGAATCTTCTCATGTACCAACTATTGAGTACCTTGATCCTCAACTTCATCAGAGTCTATCTCACTCCCACTATCTCTTTTGGATATGTGCTCCCTCTCAAGGAATATGGTGTGTCTTTCCACTATATCCTTTTTGTCTGCAGGGTTGTACAAGTAATATCCCCTTGTTTCCTTGGGGTATCCTATAAAGGTACATTTTGTGCCTTGGGGTGCAAGTTTTTTACCTGAAGAGGCCTTAATAAACGCATCACTTCCCCACACATGTAAATTCGATAACATGGATTTCTTTCCACTCCAGAACTCATATGTAATAACATTTATCAATTTAGTTGGTACTTGGTTTAGTATGTGAACCACTGTTTATAACGCATATCCCCAAAAGGATAATGGAAGACTCACATGACTCATAATTGATCTCACCATGTCCAACTGGGTGTGGTTCCTCCTTTTTCTCACATCATTCCACTAGGGCATGTAAGGAGGAGTGAGTTGGGATAAGATCCAAAACTTCCGTAAGTAATTAATGAAGTCTTGATTAATATATTCTCCACCTCGGTCTGAGCGGAGTTTCTTAATCTTCTTACCAAGATGGTTATCAACTTTTTTCTTGTATTATTTGAACTTATCAAAAGAATCCAACTTATACCTCATTAAGTAGATATATCTATATCCACTAAAATCATCAGTAAAAATTATGAAGTATGAGTACCCTCCTCTTGCTTCAATTGGAAATGGTTTACACACATCGGTATGAACCAATTAAAGAAGTTCTTTATCCCTTTCACCTTTCCCACTACATGGGTATTTGATCATTTTTCCTTGTAAACATGCATGATATAAACCAAGTAGTTTTATTTTGAAAGAATATAAATATCCATCTTGATGTAACTTTGTCAATCTTTTATCATTTACATGACCTAGACGGTGATGCCAAAGTTGGGTGTGGTATGATTCATGTGAAGAATATTTGTTATTGATTTCCATTACTTGGTTTATGTAATCCAACATGTGAAGACCATTGTATAAATGTGCCCTACCAAAAAAAATGCTATATTTTCAAAAGAAGCAACATTCATTTCCAAACATGAAAAAAATCCATCTGTATCTAATATGGATACAGAAATAATGTTTTTAGTAACAAAAGACACATAATAACAACCCTTTAACACAAAGATTATCCCAGTTGGCTACGTGAGGTGGCAGTTCCTGACAGCTACAACAGTAAGTCTGGCTCCATTGGCTGCTCGCAGATCTACCTCCCCTTAGTCAATCTTCATGAATCTACTTGGTCTTGTATTTGGATACATATGTGAGCACCAAAAGCTGTATCTAATACCCAATTTTTAGAAATATATAGAATACATTCAATAAAAAATTCACTTGAAGCTTACCCTTTCTTCTTAGAATGGGTGCCGTTTTTCTTCTAGTGGCTTTTCTTACCACATGTGAAACAAACAGGCTCATGTTCCCTTACCTCCCCTTTCATCTTCATTTTCTTGGAAGGTTGTGAAGATGATTTGGGTTTAAAGCTATTCTCCTTCCTTTTCCTCTTATTCATTATAATGAAATAAGGCTTTTCATGCTTAATATCTTTGTCCAATTGGAAAATGAGGATAAGATGATCAGATAGAGACTTCTTAATGTTGTTCATGTTAAAATTAAAAACAAAGCTCGAGAAGCTCTGAGGGTGTGATGAAAGAATGAGATCAATGCTCAGTTCTTTAGGGAGTTTAAACCCTAGAACATCTAGGCGCTCAATGTAGCCAATGAGCTTGACTACATGAGGCCCAACTAGGGCACCCTCTCCAAGATTACTCTAAAAGAGTGCCGTAGAGATCTTAAACCTTTCCTATCTTTCTCTCTCTTAGTAAAGACCAAATAGGTGCTTGAGCATGCTATAAGCATCCATATTTTTAGGAGACTTTATGAGATTACTAGACATTGATGATAGAATAAAACATTGAATATTGATCGGATCGTTCATATGTTTCTCATAGACTAGGAAATCCTCACCACTCACCTCTTTGGAAGGCAAATCAGGTAATGTTGACTCCAACACGTAAGACTTTAATTCATGACATAGGATAAACTGAAGGCGTTTAAACCATTCCTAGAAGTTACTACCGGTGAGGATGTTGTCTTTATCCAGAATTGATCATAGTGATAGTGTGGTTGATGTGTCTGTCATTTTTATTCTATAATTAAAAGATAAAATCATTAGTACTTTCTTGATTACATTTTTATGAGAAATAATAAATTAAGTGTCCCACTATTTTATCAAATCCCAATGTCCCTCACCATTGAACTCAGAATGTCCAGTTTCCATGACATTCTAGTGGCAATGATCCATATTACCCTTTGAATAACCCCAATAAAGGTTGGTCAAGCTATTTTAAGGTATTTAGGTAAGAATGTCTTTGCCAACTGTAGGCTTTAAACTCCTTGATCTATTGAGTGGACTCCCCAATCCTGAAATCCTGACTTTGGATTTCCTCAAATCTTTCCTACAATGTTACACCAAGTCTAGCAAGGGATACTCCTCTTGATGTAATATGGTTAAGTCAACCTGAAAACTTTCATAATGGATTCCTGTATAAATTTTTGTTTCCTAACAAGGGTTGGTAAAACACATAGTTTTATTGAGTTTTTCCCATAATCAAGTAATGAAAGGCTTGGTCTGACTTAATATTTTATTTGAGGGATGTTTATATCTTATGCGTGAATTCCTTATTATCATTATCACAAGATTTTTAATATTAAGTGGAACTTACTTAAGTGAATAAACATATCTTGATAATATTTATGCATAATCCTAGTTTATTTTAGTTCCATCTTGCATGATTGTTTAATTCATTAATTATGTGACCGTGAAAACACATCCATAATGATAAACCATGCATCTGATAGAAATAAAATAAAGAAAATGGTATGATAATGATATTTGTTAATGTTTAGTTTATCTAGTGGTTGATAAACTAACCCTAACCTAGGGGAGAAACACCTTGATCCTTTTGGGTTCGTGTTTATAGCTTTCCACCTGTCCACCTCTATATCTCCTAGGATTGATTTCGTCTTGGATCCAACTGGAACCACCTCCACTAGTTTGGGAGTTCCATCCATTACATATGCCTTTTTTTAACTCACATGATGGCGAGGGGTAAAAAAGAGTTTTACATAAAAGAAACCATGGGCATGTATGCCCTACATATTAATGAGGAGATGGCTCAAAGACCAAAAAAAAATAATTTAAATAAATAAATTAAAAGAAACCATCCACAAAAAAGGTCTCGTTCTAGCTCCTGATCATCCATACATGAAAATATATTTACCCATAAATAAAACAATCATTCAATTAATAAATCATTATTGTTTAAGATAAATCACACTCGAATCAATTAATTATCATTTTTAATTAATCAATACTTTTATCTTAAACCTTTTTCTGAATTTCCTTGATATTCTCATCCATCATAATTTTAAACAAAAAAATTCATTTAATATTATATATGTTTGTAACTTGTAACTTGGAGGAAACTTGGTGAATTACTATTCATAACTACCCAATGTGTAGAAATAAAAATTACTCAAATGTTAAATAAAGTAAGTTTATATAAAACACCTATCACTTGTTGTGGCTCAGCTTTACGCCCGCATGATGGTACACATCTCAAGAGTTTGTATAATATAATAATAATTTTTAATAAATTTGTGTAATTTGGATGAGTACATGGTGTGTAGTTCCAACTACACAGCGTGTACTATTGTTCACCATCCATCCGAAGTACACACTCATAAAAATGGTGTGTGAGTTTACTTCGGAAATCTTCTGAGTACACGACGTGTCTAGTGGGCCACACACTGTGTAGTTCCTCGTTACATGATCTCCAACTAGGAAAGCTATGTATGGGGTACATTGTCCAACCATAACCTGAAGGGACTACACACCATCTCCAGTGGGCCACACAATGTGTAATATGGAAACTGTATGCCACCTGTACCAAGTCAACACACAGAATCATTAAGACTTAGACAAACTCCAATGACACAACTTGATTTGGTAGACCAGACCTGGTGCATTAAACCTTGACTAAATAACATGTACTACCGAATACACACTACATGTTTTGGTTTTGTATGGTTAAGAACCTTTGGCACCTCTATATGAGATTCTCTATTTTATTTTAAACAAAATTAAAAGAAATGATCGTTTCTGTCAAGTGAACGAGAAATGAAAGAGGAGGAATAGATCTCGAGAATAATATTTACATAACGATTAACTTGAATTGAAAATACTAAATTATTAAATGCCTAAATCATCAAAGAAAAATTTAAATAATTATAAACTATGATGTAACCTTTCTCTGATACAACTTGTAGGTTCCAGATGCAGCGGAAGCACAGTTGGGACGATACCCAACATTCATTTTTACCATGATCAATTATAATTACAGGATCAATATTATGATGAATGTCGGTCTCCACGAAATAGAATCAAAGATTTAGATAAAGATCGAAGAGGCATAAAACTTTTAGAGAGGATCTTTCACATCATGTTTATAATTAATTTAATTTATTTCATAAAGAAAATAATACATAGATCTTCAGAATTTTCTTCATTGATGATGTTGATCGTTCAAAATGACCATTCTAAATTATCACATTGCGCTTGTGAGGATCTAAACTATAATCCCTCTAGCGGTGATCCACACATGCTCCAATGGCCTCCGATCAACACCACTTGTTCTCTAGGTGCTAGCGTAGAGAAAAGAGTGTCTTGTGTTGTTCGTTGTTGATCGCTTGTTCTTCGAAATTAAATAACATATATCGTTCTTAAGAGGGGTGGGAAGAGGATTTGAGAGAGAAATTCTTTAGCTCAACAATTCTCAATTTTCCAGCCATTCAGTTCGATACATAGAACAATAGATTTACGTGTCTATTTGTTTACATGTGGCTTCAGTTACAATATTTAATTTCATAACATCAATTAAATACATTCATAACCTTAGAGAAAACCCTTTCTATTAATAATAATATCATGTTATTATATATGGTGTTCCAACTTGTGCAAAATAGAATTATAAATAAAATTCCGCCTCACAAAATAACAAAAATGTTATTTTAATTTTTTCCAACTAGATAAATAATTATTTATCATCTTGCAAATAATTATTTTACTATCGGACCAGCCTTGGTATGCTCAAACACCACTTCCATTTATTGAACACACAAATAAATAAATAAATAATTTATTCTCTTAAATAAAAATTTTATTTTCAAACTAGTAAATAAATATATATCAAATGTTCAATAAAATAAATAAATATATTTTACCCACAACCCGATCAATAAATATTTATCTAATTTATGAAATCATTTTAACTTGAATAAAATTATTCCATTATCTTGATAATAATATTTATTAATTAAATTCAAATATAATTTTATTGAGACCACCAGAAACACTTACTGTGTGACCCTCTCAAATTCTTTATTGTTGTCATTAGTTAGGCTTGGATAAAGTTCAAGAGTACTATCTATTAATGGGTGAAGGAACCCAAGAGAAAGTACTTAAAGTCGTAAAAATGACATCCACATATGCACACTCACTATGTAATATAATACCTATGTATCGATATCTCATCAAGCAGGTTTCATGATAGTGTTACAAACCTTTTTTCTTGATACATCTTTCTTTGAATACCTGAAATAAACTTGTCGTTACACCATAAACATATAATTTCATGCGATGGTTCTATTTCAATCAAAGGGTTGAGATATCAACTTCCATAAATGGAAGGGACAAATCCTTCCTTGATTTATCCATTAACAACATGCCACTCGTGACGCACCCAACATACCCTAATTCCCGCCAACTGTCTGTGTGATAGTTTACATCAGTAAATCAATGTGTGCGAGTTGTGACACATATTAATGACAATATTAAAGTCTAAGGATCATTACACATGCTCATATATAGAAATATCAGATGACACCAAAACATGCAGAATTCATACTGGCGGGTCTATTCTCATAATCTCATGTCTTGAAGATTACCAAGTGGGAACTTCATGAGAGGAAGTCTCATATTCTTATGAGTACATTCACCTAACAGTCTGCACACTATGTGTCCCATCATAGTGTGTCATCAAACTGTATGACAATATTTAAGAATATTGTTATAGCATTTCAAGGTTCTCATCATAGTAGGGAACTTCCATGACCTTATCAATGCAACAAATACTCTAGGAAAATATTACATCATAGTCATGCAGAACCATAAAAAATATGTAATAATATGTTTAATATTTAAATACATTAAACATACATGTAATAAAATTACAACCAGTTGGTTCTAGGACACCAAATCTTACAGCGAGGACCTTTTGGGATCACCCCTCTAGAGGTAACACCTAGATCTCTATCCATAATAATAATTGTTATCTTAAAGGTCATCTACGCTCTTGGGTTAAGAATATTACTTTTAGAGATCAAGAACTGGAAGAAATTTACAAATAAATTCAATAGTTGGAGTTGAGACTAGAAGTTTTTTTTGGATAAATATGCTTTTGGTGTTTTGAGAACCAAGAATGACTCTCTTGCTGATCTATTGCTGAAGAAGGAACAGATTTCCCGTGAATAGTCTAGAGTAAAATTGCTTCACAAAGGGGATATAAATACTGGTTATTTCCATGCTTGTATAAAAGAAAAATACAGATTCATGAATCCCAATCTGCTTATGGAGGATGGATCATATTCTAATGATAGGGATGTAGTTGGAACCATGGAGGATGTTTTTTTCAAGTCCTTATTGGCGTCTCCAAATTTGACCATGTTGATGGTTATCCAAGTGGTTATTATAATCCCTTTTATTTTATTCCCTATTATATGACTGAAGATTTTATTGGAAGGGTGATGAAAATTCTAGACGAAGAGGGAATTCATGAGGTGTTTTGGTCCATTAGTCCTAATAGTGCATTGGGACCAAATTCTTTTTATGCTTCATTTTACAGGTTCTCATGGGATATTGTGAAGAAAAGTTTGATCAAAGTGGTGTAAGATTTTTTTCAAGGAAGCAATCTTCCTAGAGTGGTATGTGCTACTAAAATCGTCATAGTACACAAGGTTAAATATCCTCAGTCCTTGAATCACTATATCCCTATTATCCTGTGAAATGTACCCTACAAAGTCCATTCATACATTATTAACAGGATACTTGCTCCCTCTCTTCCTAGCTATGTGGCCGAGGATCAGCATGGTTTTTTGAAAGGTAGGTCAATACAAGGGATATTATTTTGGACCATGAGTTAATCAATGACATTAACTTTAGTACATTTGTTAAAAATGTGTCCATTAAGCTAGATATGTTCAAATATTATAATGTATTTAAATGGAGATTTATCAACAAGGTCCTCGGTCATATGGGGTTCTCTGTTTGGGTCATTGATATTTTATTCCACAATTTTAGTTCTTCTTGGATTTCTACCTATTTTATGGTCTAGATATTTTTTCAAGCTGTTAAGGGCTTGAGATAGAGATATCCCCTTTTCACCTCCCTCTTTATCATTTACAAAGATGTCCTTAGTCATTACTTCAACCATTGCAATGATGTGGGAAAAGTCCTCCCTTACCATAACACATAAAGGATTGAGGGTATCTCACACATAATGTTTTTTGATGACACCATTCAATTATTTAATTGTAGAAAAAGATCAAAATAGGGGGTTAACGAAGCCTTAGAGGTTTATTATGCATAGAGTGTTCATGTTGTCCGTCGTGAAAAGCGTAAATTTTTCATTCCTACAAAATGCTCGAAGAGAAGGATATGTTCTCTCAAAGCCAACCTTGTAATTCACAAATTTTACTTACCTATGAATTACCTAGGCACCTTTGTGTCCCATAATACTCTCCTCTTAAAGCACTTTGATATGATTACAGGGAAAATCATGGATCACATTCTCAATTGGAAAAATAGATTTTTATCCTTTGGGGGGAGAATTACTTTGATCAATTCAATCCTCTACTCCACCCCTGTGCGTATATTTTCAACTTTGAAGTTTAAAAGGAAGTTAATTTCCAATATAGAGAACACTATGATATCCTTTCTCTAGGACAACCACTTTTAAGGTAAGTACCATTGGGATTCTTGGAACAAGCTTGCAAGAACCATTATTTAAGGGGGAATTAATTTGAAGAGAATTTCTAGTTCCATAGATGGACTTTATTCCAAACTCACCTAGGAAATCATTGAAGGGGAAACCTTATGGGGTAAACACAAGAAATAAACTTATGGATCTGATGGTAGCTCATCCAGATTTATATCATCCAAAATTTAGAAGCTGATCCAACCATTTATTCCCAATCTTCAATAACACTCCTCTTGGTTAATAGGAAAGGGAGACATCAATTTTTGGAATAAAAATAGGTTAGGGAAAATCCTTGCCTTCCCAATCTTCCTGACTCCGAACACCACCTTCCAAGAGGCCAATGAAAATCCCATTTACATCAATGCCATGTTGTATGACAATAAGAAAAGTATCTTTGACTCTATTATGATTAATTCTAATTTTGATAGATGTGTTTTTACTGGCTCATCAGCAGGTAAATTTTCTATTAAATATTTTCATAAAACTCAACCTGTGTCTTCTCTTCTGAACCTTTGGGGAGAAACATTATGGTGAAAAGAGTTCCCATTGAAGTTCTACTCCCTCATTTAGTGTATACGAAACAAGTATTTGGTGACTGATTAGATCATCCAACAAAGAGTTTAATTTTGGACTAATTTAGTCTGTGTAATGATTCGATTATTAGACCCTCCCCACGCCCTTGTTTCCCTCACACTCCTTTCTCAACAATGGCACCACTACTCAGGGGATCTAGGTTAAATGGAATCCTCTTATTTCAAAGTACAAATTAAATATAGATGGGTCATGTAGCTTAGGTCTTATGCGTGGTGGTGGTCAGAGATTCCAAAGGCTTGGTGGTTGTATTTTTCTTATATTTCTTCAGGAATGATGATTCTCTTTAAGAGGAATCTCATGCTATTCTCATATTCTTGATCCTATGTAATTAGAGGAATATTCCTATTAGGGATCTTGATACTGACTAATTAGATATTTTTAATGCAATGTGAGGTATAAGTAATATCTTTAGTCTATTTCATACTCCATAAGACGATGAAAGAGGCTAATAAAAAACTACATATCCATCCTTCATACCCAGTAAGAGGGTAATGTTGTGGCATACTATCTATATTCTTAGGCATCCCAACATGATCAACTTCTGGTTTTTCAAGCCTTGGTTCCTTTCCCCCTAGAGGTGCCAATTTTTTTATGGTTGAAGCTCTTGGGATAGAATATTTTAGACCACCTTAGCTATTATTTTATAGACTTTTCAGACATTTTTTCATATAATAAAATAAAAAATTTTGTTCTGGAGAAATGGAGGTGGTTGTAAAAACTTATGTTCATGTGTCACATTGCGATTCTTAGTCTTTTCTTTTCAGTTTTTTGGGTTTTTATGTTATTTTTATACATGTATATTGGTATATGATGAGTTTGTAATTTCATTTTGTATATATTCATGTATGTTATATTTATTAATATTAGATATTTTGTTTAATTTATTTTATATGATTTATAAATGAAAAATTATTACCATTGTTCATATTTGATAACCTTGGCACTTGTTCCAATCTATAATGATGGGAACTAACCTTTGGTCCATGTCATGACAATTAAGGCATTCTGTGAAGATATCTGGACTAATATATGATACATAATATTTAATATTATCCCCAGATTTAATTTTAAGATTATTTATACTCACTATAGGGAATAAAATAAAACCTCTTTAATATATATTCACATACACTTCTAGAATCTGGTTAAAATTATTCGATTGGGAGTAGTGTTTTAAGACTAATAATATGAATATAAAAATTTTCATTCTTATCCATGTTTAATAAAAAATGAGTATATATATATAAGAAGAAAATAAATGATAAAATTAATTAAACATAAATTTTTTTTATAAAACATTATAAAAACCAAGAACATCTCCATCATGAGAATTTATACATTAGCTTTATGATCATAACCTATAGTTTTTACAAATAAACTAGATATTTAAAAAGTCATGATATCATCATTTTATATCAAATCTTGGTTTTTAAGGTTCACTTAAATGATTTAGCTTTTTACTACAATTAATTGTTGCTTAATATCAAAAAAATGATTCTATTTATTATAGGTTTGTGACCAATTTTCTTTCATTCCACACTAAAAACATTCACTTTCATTATGGTTAGGTTTATTTAGGCGTGAGTTTTTTATTTTTTGACCACTTATTATTGGTGTTATTACCTCTTTAATTATGTGCATGCACCTATCCTTCAAAATAATAAAATTAAGTTTATTATATAAATTTTTAAGAACCATATTCACCTATATTTCATTTAATATATACCATTTATTATCATATTATATTTATTTATAATTTTTTTCTTATATTTTTGTGAAAATTGAATCAGTGCAAACTTATTTCAATAATTTTAGAAATCGAAGATAATATTACAATAATAAATTAATAAATTAATATAATTTTTTTTAAATATAAACTAGTCATGGTTTTATTTTTAATTCATAATAAAAATAGTATTTAAGTTCTCATATTCATCCTTGATTGAGTTTTATAACATTGTTCAAGTTGGTGGTTAAACTAACACAAATATGAATACTCTATATTTCGATGGGTGTGTATTGTTAGGGAAGTGTATAATATAATTATAATATAATAATAATGATATTATTTAAATTTTTTTAATTTGGTTAATTATATTTTAATTGGTTTGGATAAATAATGAAAACCAAGATGAAAAATTAAAAATGTTACTTTGTGGATGTGGTAGACTGCACAACATATGATTCACGTTTTCATTTCCTAAATAATGAGAGGGAATAAAGGTGGATTATAATTTTACCCTTAATAATCATGACCATATTATATATTTAACATTTATTATTCAATTTTAAACTTATAAATCATAAATATAGGTGGCGATAAAAAATGGAAGACATTGTTTTGTAGAGGCGGTAATCCACACAAACACACAATCAATTTTCTTTAATTTTTAGAAGTGTATGGGAAGAAATAACTAAGGGTTTTTAAATTAATATAATATCAATTAAATATAATAATAATTATTAGGTATTTATGTTACAATGTTTAGGATTGGTTTGGAAGGTAAATATTAACAATAAAATGATAAGTATTAAATAATACTCACTTTGGGACTTCAAAAATTCTCTTGAAAGTATCCTTAGAATAAACGGATTATGATTAATTATGGTTATTGGGGTATTAAGGTTATGAAATTTAATTCTCTTATATTCAAATTGTGTAGGTATTCAAGGAATGTTTTGAGGTTATGTGAAACTTTGAGAGGGTGGAAGTGATCCCCTTTTATAAGTGAAGAAAAGCGAACATTTGGAATGACACTATTCAAGGCCCAATGGTTCCAAAAGTGATAAATAATAGATTTTGTGGTGTGATAAGGTATATAAATCCTCCAACACCCATTTTATACATGTTTTAAAAATGTTTCAATCCTTTTAACACTCGTTTTTTTATATTTTACCATTTTAGTTTTTATCTTTGTAACTAGTTTTTATTATAGTATCTTATATTTTATTAAAAATATAAGGTAACCATTACAACCAAATTTGGGTGTTTTGAACCTAAATGCAATCCCCATATAATCTTATTAAATTTATAAATAATTGAAAATTGAACTTTTAATAATAAAATTTAATATATATATATAAACTACTTTGAAGAAAAAATATTGTTTTCACCATTAAGTGTTTTAAATCTTATTTAGTATTTATTACCAATTCAATGAGTGATAATAAATTTATATATAGGTTTAAAAATTATATTAAATTTATTTTTAATAATATATTAATTTAATTTATTAGATAAAAATTTACACAATATTAATAATACAATTCTTTGAAAATAATAGTTTTACCATTATCATGGTCATTAACATTAATCTTAGTAATCATAATTTTATGACCAAAAATGAAAATTAAATTATTAAATAATATTATCATTTTTTTATAAAATTTGACATAATTTTATATAGATTTAATTTATATATGTGATGAAAACTAATTTTTAATATAAGTGAATAAAAAAAGTTTCAATAGTAAAATATCACTCACATTTCCAAAGAAGTTAAATATGGATTTTATAAACTTAAGACAATATTTTTAAATAGTTAATTTTAGTTTAAAAATATATATTTTTATTCAATAAGGGTTTCAAATAATTTTATGTCATAAAAGCGACCATATTAGTAAAATTAATAATTTTTCACTATTCACCTAAAAATCAATTATTTTTAAAAAATATAAAAAATTATCTGAGGATAATATTTACATCTTTAATACAAAAAATAATTTTATTTTTTTCAAATTAAAATTCTAAAATTTATAAATTTATCTTTTAAATTAAAACACAATATATAAAGAAATCAGTTTTTATTTAAAAAATGACATTTTAAACTTCAAGTGTTTGTAATATTATTCCATATAAATTTATAAATAATTGAATATTGATATATTAGTTTATCAATTAAAATATTACTTATTTTAATAAATTTTTAACCATGATCAATTTAATTTTTTATGGTAAAATATAATACTTTTTTTAAATGGTTCTTTGAAACGCATCCTTACTAAAATATTAAGAAAATGAAAATAAAAAATGTAAATATTTTAATTTATTATTATATTTTTATTTACTAATTATTATATTATTCATGAAATTTTAATATGACATGGTTTTTTTAGTTGGGTGTCACATTAATTTGGTATTTTCTGAGACACGTATTAACAAAGATGATATTAATTTAAAGAATCTCAATTCTCAAGTTATTACATTCTGCCCCCTTAAATAAATCATGTCCACAAAATTTAAAATAATAACCACCGATGAAAGTGGGAAATGATATTCTTAACATATTTATAATTTGGGATATAACATCTAATATGACATCTACCTTACTCTCTTAGGAAATATTAAGTTACTTATCTTTCCTCAAACAATATCATTCTATCATATAACCAGATATTGAAGTATATATATAGCCTAATCATATATTATCTAAAACATAGATTTCCCAAAACCATTTGAATCTTCATGACATAAAACCACAACAAAATCATATATTACTTCTAAAATTAACTCTTTTAATAACCCTAAAATATTATTAACCACTAGTTTATTAGGACACACACTAGTCAATATATATCATAATCTATAAAATGAGATAAAATTCATCAAAAATATCATGGAAAATATTTTTTTTTAAATCAATAGTCAATTATAATCTTATCAATACCATCTAACTAAATTATTTTAAAATTAATCAACTCTCTATTACCTTAACATCAATCATATGTTAAACCTAAGAGCTGTCCATACCTCAGTCATGTGTTCTCCAATATTTATCTCTAAAAATATAACCTTTTTATAAAATCACTTTTCTGGGTTATGAATACCATTTGATATATGTTTCCAAAACATTAAAGAAAAACTATTAAATAAAAAATCCTTAGATGTTTTGCATAAATCC
This sequence comes from Viscum album, assembly GCA_963277665.1. NCBI lineage: Eukaryota > Viridiplantae > Streptophyta > Magnoliopsida > Santalales > Viscaceae > Viscum > Viscum album. Next base: position 1,400,098,884 of record OY728157.1, on the reverse strand, counting down.
TCATAATTTTTAGAATAAACCAAAATATCATCGATAAAAATAACCCACTAAATAAAATATCTAAGAGTATCAAGATTTATCTTCTATTAAGATATAAACCTGAACACTTTAGGAAAGACTATAAAACTCAAATTTTCTATCAGAACTATAATATAATAAGATTCAATACCATTTAAGTATGATCCCTTATCTAGTTATAATATATAATTGTTTCTAGATACATATCATCATCATTATCATTTTTGTGATCCTATTTCAAAAAATACTAAAAAAAATAAGGTAATAATAATATAAAAAATTTGAATATGAAAAAAATCAATCTGAAGATGCAATCCCCTATTTCACCTTTGTTTTTAACATATAATAAATTTAGTTCAAGCCATGAATCTTTTTGTTCAATCCTTGGTTATCCATGGTCATTTTTTATTAGGATATCTAACCAAATTAAATAACATTATACTCAAATAATTCATAAAAGTTTATAAATAGAATGCTATTAACCAAAGAATATTCCATGGGAGTATCAAAATAGGTGTGCAGTTAGACCTATTTGTCATACACTAGGCCATGATCGAGTTAATACTCAATTCACCCTTTTTGGGTTATAACCCATAGGTACATCTATGATAGAGATTTTATCCGCTTATAGTATCTAAGTTGGGAGTTCATTATAATTAATTATCTATAGTCAAAACATTACCAAAATTATAGGATGTTATATTATATTTAGACTTATCTCATAGACTTATCCTTAGTCTTTCCACTAAAATATTCTTATCCTAACAACTATAATAATAAATATCACTTAGACTAACCTATAGGGTTATCTATACTTTAAAATTATTATCAAATTTATGTTATAAACACTTAAATTATCCTTAAATAACATTAAATATTATAAATTCATCTAAACCCTAATATGATACTATCTATAGTTCCCCAGACTCACACTCTCAAATATAGTTCCCAAAACACATATTTTACACACTAACTTTGATACCAACTATAGATTCACAGGCATACCTCTCACATAATTACATGAATTAAAAAAAATAATGTAAAAAAATATGTTATCAATAATTTTAGGGTTATAGATTTTGAAGATGTGGAAAAATCATAAAATAATAAATACATTTTCTTTCTTAACTAATGGACATTTTTACTATATAAAAGAAACTACTTAATTCATAATAATTATTCAACATCCTCCACAAATTTTCTACATAAGATATTATTTTATATATATCATTTTCAATTCATTCTCTTCATAACCTAGGGAAATGGAAACATAATAATGGGTCAGCTCAAATGATCAGTAAGGGTAAACATAAGTGATAACAATTGAAGATCACAAGTGAGCATAGGATGAGCATGAATAATAATGAAAGAATTGATAATTAAAATAATTCCATAATCATAAGAAACTATGAACATAGTATATCCATAGTTTACATTTAAAGAAATAAATTAATGAATAAAAATAAATTTATCCTTATTGACAAGATTCATAATTCCAAACAACTAATTCAATTCATTAAGACTAGTCTTCATGATCTTAGACATCATGATCACATTGTCAAGGCCCCGTGTCTAGGAAATATTTTGTTCTAAGATGGTATACACCAAAATACCCAAGATAGTTTTTCTAATAACACCTATCAATGAATCATAGGGATATCCATACGAGGCCCACACATCACTAGTTATGTATAATTCATTCAACATATAAAGGAATGAATAAACCATAAAGTACACAACCAACATTCATTAGTAATCAATAAACATCTATATTGAAATAACAAGTATATGGGTTATCAATATTTCCACAATAAATAAATAGAATATATTTCTACATAATAATCCCTGAAACTAATATAATTTATAGTAATGGTATATGGTTAATTTAATGATTTTTTCTAATCAATAAATGGAAGGAATTTTTTTTTAATAATTTATAATAACTTTTTTGAAAACAAATATCATAAAAAGAGATAATATAACTTCCTTTTGAAAATAAGATAAGGTAAATATTAAATTCACATAAGATAATACATAATTATGTTTTCAATTATAAAGGATAACATTGGTAAGAAAGGAAAATATAGACAAGGAGAGGAAATATTCATTAAATAGGATGAGAATTATTTTGAACAACAATATACTTTTTGAGAAATTTTTTTTATCAAGGAAAAAGATTTAAGTTAAAAGGCCATTTTACACCATATATGAAGATAAAATAACTTGAAATAAAATCTTAGGGTGGAATAAACCAATCATGAAAGAAAGAAGTTAAATAAGAATAATTTTAACTCATCAATGGGAGTTGAGTTAATAAAAACCCTTATGGTAATGGTAACATAAGACTCAAAATATCATGAGAGAGTGTTACCATTAAATGGATATTGAAATATCATGATATTAAGTATATTAATTATAATTTATGGAAATAGGGAAGTGAATACACTATATAAGAGAAATGATAGTGAATAATGTCAAACATGAAATAACCTGAGACCTGTACTTTTGGATCTTATAATAAAACATACTATATATATTTTTTAAACATATAACTGAAATAAATAAAGCTCAAGTATATTTTCAGTGTAGGGATTTGAATAATTGGGAAGTATTATTATAAATCACAGTTTTATAAAAAAATCTATAAACAACTATCTTTCTTCACCTGATATAGATCCTTAATTGAAACCAAACATCATTGATCTTATACTTGCCACTAATCTTATGAATAACATTTTAAAATTTAGGGTGAGCTCAAAATTTCTTAGTAAGGGGTTTTTAAAACTAGGGGAAAAATTATTTTCTTATAAATAATATAAACCATTTTTGGAAACACTTCCTTTTAAATCAAATACAAAAAATTTGATATAATAAATAATTTACCTAAATATGAATCTTTGTTTTTCAAGAAAAATACAAAAGAAATATCATTTTAAACTTTTAAAATAAATATCACTTTGAAATCCCATTTTATTTCAAAATATAATAACATTTTAACACTTGGTTTTCTCTTTGATATTTTCCAATATTTATTTTTGAAAATGATATCTTTTTATTGAATATAATTATACTAAAAAAACCTTTAAGAAAATAATGGGGTCACTAAGGAAATTAAAGATTACTCTTCTGAAAAAATTTCCCTTGATGTTGTGAATTTAATCATCATTCTTCAACAACACAACTGATATCTCCGTGCCAAATTTGTAACTAAAACGGTTTTCAAATTACACTATTCCCATTATAAATACTTTAAAACAATATTTCAAAAACATTACTAACATATAATTTATTTTTAGAGTGGAAAATAATTACATATTTATTATACTTTATTATACGTTTCCTAAAAGTAAGATCCTAAACTTTGGGAATAATTAATACATTCATGGGAAACATTTGTATACACTTTTTGAAAATTAGATTAAAAAAAGTGCCATTATGAACATTTATTAAACTTCAAGAATAACTATAGTCATTAGTTATACCTATAATCATTAATAACTTCTTTAAATTTTAAAGATCATTTCATGAATAAAATAATAATTTAAACACCTTAAAACCCACATGAAATTTTGTAAATTAAAATTTTGAAATAAACACTTCTTGAAAAAAGATTTAAAAAAATCATAAAACATTTATTTCCACCAATTATTGTTTTTTAAATTAAAATAGAAGATATAAAATATAATTTACTTTCCTTAAAAATTGATTTTTTTTATAGAGAACATGCTTTCCATTCAAAAAAGGGCTTTTTAAACTATAAGAAAGAATTAAAAAAAATTTACCTTACTATATGGATTTTGGAAAAATAAATAGGTGTTTAAGAAAATAATTTCACTTATGACGAAGAACCATTTTTGGGAAAATTTGAAACAAATGTCTGAAATAATTTCCCTAATAAAATAATTGTTTTAAAAAACATAAACATATAATTTTGAGAATATAGTTTTCCCTTACCTGAAATTTAAAAATTAAATTGAGTTTATGTAGTAATAATATCCACTTCCAGTGCTTGAAAATATGGAACAAGAGAATGAAAGAAACTAGGTAGTAAAAGTTGGGGTTCCCAATGAGTGAATAGAATGTATATATATAACATTTTTGAAAACTGAATGTTTTTCTTAATAAATTACAGTCACTACAATCTTGTTATGATTTTAGAATCCTATCCCATATCTCTAGTAAGTGATTTTATTTCTAATATTTTATTAAAGGTCTAAAATGGTGGCTAATTAATGTTATTCATATGTGTGTTTGTCATTTTATTTTAAGGCATTGAATAAAATACCCATGGAAATAGTAATTTTGTATACCCATATTTTTAGTGATGAACATAAAAAACAAATTATGAGGTTTGATGTTTTATGATGGAAGATAACAAAATTATTATGAATAATATTTATCGATGGATAACACACACACAGACACACAAATGTTTCCATCATACTAGTGCAACTTGAGGAGAAGATGAACTTAAAGACCCTACCAATCCGTAGTTGATTTATGGTTTTTTAGTTAGGAATGTTACAATTATAAACATTCATATAAATATTTTATTTTCAGCCTCATCAATAATCCTTGATAAGATTTCTTTGATTATGATAATTCTTGGTTGATGATATCGATATTGTTGATCATTGTGGTTGAAAGTACTTTGAAGGGTCTAACCTCTTTGTTTTGGTAGTTTGAGGGTTACAAATTTGTCACCAAAGGAAAACAACTGTGGAGGTAGTGTGGTATCAAGATGATCCATTTTTAGATTATACATAAGATTATGTATTGAATCATAAGTATAATAATAATATGACAAGGCATGATAGGTTCTGATCAATGTTGAAGATGAAGTATTAGGTTATCAATCTTGGATAGATTTGATTGGATGACCCTTGTTATGAGCATACATTTTTTAAGTAGAGATATAATTCCTACATTACATGATCCCACATTAAAGTTCTACTAATTTACATGCTCTCATATATTTTTAGCGGAGTCATCCACTCCTTGAGCCAATTCATCGAGGTCGGAACCAAGAACATACATTCACCCATAGTCATCACGGGACATGCTAACCCATAATGCCCCACCTACCCACCTATAGCATACTCAATTGCACACACCTAATGGTGCTATGCATCGGTGTAACACTCTGTGACCTTTATGTTAGACATGTTTTAATATTTGTTTTTTCCTTTTTTATTGGTTGAGTAATATCAAGAACAAATTGGGAGGATACATGTAATGGTGAGGTTAAGGATTTGTTGGAATTTTCAGCATAAAACCTAGAGTTTTACAGTATGCTGGGGATTTACACACCATGTAATAGGTTACACAACTTGTAATCATCGCCTGGAAAATTTATTTAAATGGGTATAAAACATACAAGGTTACATTTCATGTATAGTTTTCACGTTGTGTAAATAATAAAAATCTTATTTTAATAAAAGGTGATGCCTTTTCCAGTGTATAAAAAATATGATAATTTACATGATGTGAGCTGGGGTTACACACTATATAATTATTGGGGAATGCAATTTTAAATCTATTTAACAAATTATTTAATTTTAAATAGAACTAAATAACTCCCTTACATAACCCATAACATTACTTTGGTTATTTTGGGTGTTTTTGAGGAATTCCACCCATTCTAAGTCATCCATTCGGTGAAAAATCTAGTGTTAGTTATGGTACATATCTTCTAGTAAGAGATCAACCTATCTCTTCCATATATCTATCTCTCTATCCTCCTTATATTTTGATATATTTTCATGGTATTGATGTATCTAAACTATGTGGTGTTTAATCTTGACTCTAGGTTGTTTTCCTAGATCTTTTGTGCCTTTGTTTTCCATTGGTGAGTCCTGTTTTGGATGTTGCTTTCCATGATTAAAGGTAGGTGGTTACATTTGAGATTTTACATATAATTAAATAATTTATTTTATTGATTTGATTTAAATTACATTAAATTGATTTGTGAAAACCCAATTTGATGAAAAATAGGATCAAAATTTATATGGTATAGATTTTTGGAAAACCCCCCAATTCTAATGGAATTCGAATTTGGGGCGTGTTTTGAAATTGATGAAAATTGTGAAATTATTTGATGATTGATTTTAAAAAAGGGATTAAATTGAATTGATAAAAACATATGATTGGTTTTTATTTAAAAATGCATGAATTGATGAAAAAAATGATGTTTTCGTTTTGAAATTGAATTGGAATTTTGAAAGGAAAATTAGGTAATTGAACTATGAATGATATTTGAATTGAAATGAAATGATATCCAACTTTTTCTATTGATTGAATGATCAGATTTGAGATTGGATAGGTAGTGAGTTATTTGTGAAAAGAACATTGGGATCTTGATCCCCTATCAATGGATTGATGATGAAAACTATAATAAAAACCTAATTAGGCATGATTATCCCTGGTGAGATATTTATGAGTCCTATTCAGCATGATCTTGAGGGACATGTGAACACATGTTTAGCGATGATAAATAATTTGTGAAATGTGAGGATCTTATAAATAGATTCTATCATACTGTAAGGCAGATGACCATGGTGCTTGTTATTATTATTTTTAAATATATTCGGTTGATATAGAATTTTTTTACTCATGCCTATTTATTTATATAATATATTTTATATAAAATTTTTATTTAAGCCATGTTGATTTTTTTCCATCAAATTGAAATAAAAAGAAATTTTGACTTAAATATGAAAATGTATCTCTATGCCTGTTTTGATTATGATTTAAAGCATGATTTCATTTATTATTATGGAATCATATTATGGAACACTTGGTGAGAGCCTAATGTGATTTTTAGCTCACACCCTACCTTTTTCTTTGAGAATTCATATATTTTCTCCTACCAGGTCTGAGTAAAAGGAACGAACCTCTTAAAGGTGGGGGGTGTTATTATTCCCTTAGGGCATGGAGTTACATTTCCTTTGTGAAATTGATTTTGTATTATCATAATTTGAGTAATTTGGTGCATTGTTTAACTTTTTGATATAACTGTTTGGATTATGGTACTGTCTCTTTTTGGAGTTTTGAGCATACTAATATGTATATTTATCTTCTGCTATATTGTGGAAAAATAATTCCCACTTTTATATTGTATAATTTTAGGTTCTAGTTTCCAACCTACAGGGATCATGAATTCCATTTAGGCTATATCGAAATTAGCTCAGTTATTAGGGTATCAGGGTATCTTGGCTGGTTTGTGACAACATGGTATCCAAGGTTTAGGTTAAGCATCCTACCTTGATGCAAATATGTAGTTGAGAGATCTTATTGAGACTTATGAGATAGTTATGAGTGAGTTCTTGGATAGCTCATAATGATAATTAAGTCAACATATGTGGTTTGGGAAAGGACTTTTTGATGAATAATTCTAGTATTTTACCTACTTTAGATTTGGATAGGTATAAATCCAAATATTTGTTTTCTTATCTGATGGGATTAATTTTGCTATTTATTTTTTTATATGTTTATGTGAGTAATATTATGTTGTCTTCCATGTTGTTTGCTGATATTTTTTAGCACCACTCCTCTGAGAAGACATGTGAATAGGATCCAAGAGGAAGATAATAATTAACCACAATGAGTGAATCCTCCCATTTATTAGAATCTGGTTAAGGTTTTTGTGCATGCAGTCTATACTCTAGGACCAACATCTACAACATACCCACTCAGGATCTAGTTGTGGAACCTTGGAGGGATGAATCCTGGAATCTTACTCAGAATTTACTTCACCAACAACCACCAGAATTCCAAGGATTAAATGATCCTGAGGAGGTTGAATATTAGGTTAGAATAATAGAGATTCTATTTTATTTTATAGATACTCCCAAGTTTATTAAGTTAACTTATTCTACCTTTAAGCTAGAGGGACCTGTTAGGATATAGTGGGATACAATGGTGATTGAGAATAAGTGAGAGTGTTTTTAGTGGAACTAATTTCAAGTTATTTTCACTAACTAGTTTTATCTAGAGTCTATGGTGCTGGCTAAGGCTATAGAGTTTTTCAAACTCGAACAGACTGACAGAACCATGATAGAATATATAAATTGATTTACTAAGCTTGTGTAGTTTTCACATGATATTATATCAAGTGAGAAGATTAATACTTGATGATTTGAGGTGGGACTTCTATATGATATTCATTCTTATTTTTTTTGGATGAACCTCTCTTTTTATGATGAAGTTATGGATAGGGAAGTAGTGGTCTAACTTGATATGGCTAGAAAGTTAGGGTTTACAGGAGTTCTATTTTCTCCTAGTGATAGTTCTATGAGATCCCATAAAGGTATAAGAAATCATGACGAGTCTCATAGTGGATTTTAGTAATAGGGTTCTTATAAACGTCTTGTAGTGCCTGAAGGAGGTTCTTTGAATTTATTCTAGTGTGGAAATATTGAGAATTCAAAACATGTTTTCACTAAGGAACCTAAGATATGCGGTTCTTATTCTTATTTAGGAAACTTATAGAAATTATGTTATGTATTCATTATCCCACCGAGCGGCACAGGTTCATTAGCACCACAAAGTACTGTGGTGCAATCATATGCTTCAAGATCTAAGGGATTCCGGACACATGCATCTGGAATGAAGCTTATTCATGAAGTGGAAGAGGATCCATGGAATTAGATATGAGTCCAATGACTATGAGAGGTACCATCACTATTGCTTCATCTTTAGTGACTAATTTATTTGATACTGGTGAATCTCATTTGTTTTTTTCAACTCATATTATGAATCTTCTAAATCTTCCTATGAAACTTTTATCTTATGTTATGGGTATTACTACACCCCTCAGAATGAAGAGAGGGCAGGGTCTTCATTTTCTTGCTCATGTTTTCTCTTTTTTAGAAATTGATATTGCTTGGGATTTGTTGGTTATCAACATGAAACCTCTTGATGACATTTTCACGATGGATTGAATCATTTCTAATTAATCCCAAATTGATTGTTATCTTTGAAAGATCTCCTTTACTGCACCCAATGGGGTATGCTGTGTTTTTAAAGGATAATGGTTCCTGAGGTCAAGTAGAGCTAGACCTTCTTATCTAGTGTTGGTGAAATTAATATCAATCTTCACTTTTGATCTGTAGTGGGAATCTTTGAGTGGTGATATCCCTTTAGTATTCATCAATTTTCTAAAAAAATTTCCTTCTGAATTATCTAGTTTTCCTATAGCAAGGGAGGTAGAGTTTTCTATTGATTTATTTCCTGGTACTCTACTAGTATCTATTCCTTATTACAACATGTCACCATCTAAAATGAATGATTTTAAGACTTAGTAAGATGATATATTACAGAAAGGATTTATATTCTCTAGTGTGTCACCTTGGGCGGTGCTTGTTCTCTTTTATAAGAATGCTGATGGAGGACTTCGCCCATGTGTTGATTACCAGAAACTCAATCGTGTCACGGTAAATAAAAATTATATGTTTCAATGGATTAATGATCTATTTGACCAGTTAAAAGGGGAAAGTGTTTTTTGAAGATTGATCTTTAATATGGTTACCACAAGTTGAGAATAATAGAATTAGAAATTCTTAGGACTACCTTCCAGAGGAGGTATATACATTATGAGTACCCTTTCGTTCCATTTGTCTTAACCAATGCTTCAGAATTATTTATGGCATTGATGTATAGGTTATTCCATGAGTATATTGATATATTCATGGGAGTATTTTGGGATAATATCCTTGTTTAATATAAGTATGAGGAGGATAATGTGCATTACCTAATAGTAGTTATAGAATTATTGAGAAATCGATGAATTTATGCCAAGATATAAAAATGTGATTTCCAGATTTAGGATGCGATTTTCTTGGTACATTTGGTCTTAGAACATAGTATTTCAGTGGATCATGAAATGTTTAAATCTGTTATGAAATGGGAGAAACCATGGAATGTTTTTTAGATCCAGAGATTCTTGGGTTTAGGTGGATATTGTCATTGGTTTGTAAAATATTTTTTGAAGTTGGCTTCTATGATGGCTGCTCTCACTCTGAATGGGGTAAAGTTCATCTGGGATGAGAAATGTTAGAGTTATTTTGTTGAGATAAAACCTATTTTGACTTTTTTTTCTAGTGTTGAATATTCTAGATGCTGGGAAAGGCTATGTGGTCTTTTTTGATGCATCGGGTTCTAGTTTTGGTTGTGTTATTATACAAGGTGATAACATCATTTCCTATGGATCTTGGTAGCTTAGGCCACATGAAAATAATTATCTAACCCATGAAATTGAACTTTAATATATGATTCATACACTTTTGAGTTGATGATATTTCTTTTTCAAATAAATGTTTTACATGTATTCTAACCACAAGAGATGGGGTTATATCTTCTCTAAAAAATATTTGAATCTCTCCTAGAGGTGTTGGGTGGAGTACCTAGAATATTTTGATTTTGAAATTACCTACACCCCATGGAAAAGGAATTTCATTACTGATGTGTTGAGTAGGAAAATTCTAACCAAGGCTATGAAAGAATCATTGGAAGAGAGGAACTTGATGGTTCTTTTTTCATAGTTTCATACTGGTGTTCATAAAACAGAGTCTGAGGTTATCTTAGCCAATAATTAGTTGACCTATGATCTTCTCGAGATGGTTCTTCATAAAAAAAATCTCGATGATTAATTACATATAATTAGATAGTCTCTTTATTATTAGGATATAATTGCTATGTGGTCATTCTCCACGGAGGGGATTCTATGTTTTTAGAATCATTTTGTCATTCCATTACCTATGAGAAAATATGTGATGGGGGATATCTATAATTTACTGTGGTCTATGCACCCAGGAACCAAAAAAATATCCTATCAAATATGGTAGGGATTATGTTCTCTGGGCATGAGATGAGATATCACTGACTTTATTTCATACTGCTATACTTTCCAATGGGTCAAGGTTGAGCACTAGAAGCCTTTGGATTTTCTTCAGCCACTTCTAGTACTGACTTGGTAGTGGGATAAGATTTATATAAACTTTGTGATTGTGTGTACATATTCCAAAATAAATAAGAATTTGATATGGGATGTGATCAAATGACTGACCAAATTGTCTCACTTTATACCCATTTGAGTTACAACCAAATTTGAGTAGTTAGGAAATATGTATTGGAGAAAGAATGTTTATTTTCATGGAGTTCCACCTACTATAATATCTGATAGAGATCCCTATTATACTTATCACTTTTGGAGAGGTCTTAAAGAGTCATTGGGATATAAATTTTATTTTAGTATGACATACCATCCATAAACATATGAAAATATAGGGAGAACTGTACATATTCTTGAGGAAATGCTTTGTATCAAAGTCCTCAGTTTTGATGAAACTTGGGATGACCATTTTTGATTGGTTGAGGTTTCCTATAACAATAGTTACCAATCTAGGATAAGAATGGATTATTTTGAGGCATTTTATGGTAGTACAAGTAAATCTTTGTTATGTTGGTTAGAGGTTGGTAAAATTTCCATGGTTGGGTTGAGTTTGGTCCAGGAGATAGAAAAAAAGATTCAGTTGATTCATCAGAGAATGTTTATGGCACAAAACCAGTATAAATATTATGATGATCATCATCATTTGATGTTAGACTTTTCAGTTTCTAACGTTGTGTTCATGAATATTTCACCTCATTTAGGCCATCGATGACTTGGGAGGAAAGAGAATCTTGCCCCTTATTTTTGGGACCTTTTGATGTTGTTGAGTAGGGGGAAAGTGGCTAATCATTTTCAACTTCCACCATAATTGACATTTATAAATAAAATTTTCCATATATCATAGGTATGAAAGTATGGTTATGAACCATCTGATCTCCTGATCTTGGAGGATATTGATGTTGATTCTGATTTATCCATGACTGAGCATCAAGTCATGATAGTTGATTCCGAGACCAAGGTACATCATGGGAGGATGATTCCTTTGGTCTATGTGCTATGAAATTATAGTTCTAAATCATATGAGATGTGGGAGTGTGAGGTGCTAGTGAGAGAGAAATGACCTCACCTTTTTGATATGGAATATTCTTGATAACTGTTCTGGGGATCAAATGTTTTTGTGGTGGGTAGGTTGTAACACCCTATTACCTTTATGTCATATATTTTATAACATTTTTTTGGTTTTACCTTTTCATTGGTTGAGTAATGTTGAGAAAATTTTTGGGGGATAATTTTAATGGCGAAGTCAGGTATTTTTTATAATTTTCAGCATTAAACCTGTAGTTTTGAAATTTGCTGGGGATTTACACATTATGTAATAGGGTTACATGACTTATAATCATTGACTAGAAGATTACATGAAATTGGCACAAATCATGCAAGGTTAAATGTTTTTTATAGTTTAAACACTATGTAAATATTAAAAATACAATTTTAATAAAAGGCGATGCCCTTTTCAGCGTATATGACATATTATAATTTACATGATGTGATCTAGGGTTACATGCAGTGTAATTATCAGGGCAGGAAGTTTTAAATGTTCTACATGACTAATTTTCTTTTCAATCAACCTGAATCCATCCATTATATGACCAAGAGCCTTCCTTGGGTGAATTTTGGCATTTTTGAGGACCTCCACCCATTCTAGATCATCTTTTCAGTGATTGACCATTTTATTGGTTATAGTGCATCTCTTCTAGTAAGTGATATTTTCATATCTTCCGTCTCTCTATGTGTCTTTACTTATTATATTTTTATATATCATTTTGGAATTGATGGTTCTAAACTTCTTTTTTAATTTTTAATCTAGGCCATGTTCCTAGATCTTTCCTACCTTTGTTTTCTATTAGAAATTACCATTTAGGGAGTTTCTTTTTGTTATTAATGGTAGGTGGTTCCATTCAATATTTTCCATATTATTAAATCATTGATTTGATTTATTTGATTTAAATTGATTTCAATTGATTTGTGAAAACACAATTTTATTTGAATTGGGATCGAAATTGATATGGTATCAATTTTGTGAAAACCTCACAATTCTAATGGAATTGAAATTTTGGGAGTGTTTTGAAATTGATGGAAATTTTGAAATGATTTGAGGATTGATTTTAAAAAATGGATTAAATTGAATTGATAAAAACATATGATTGGTATTAATTGAAAAGGGCATGAATTGATGAAAAACATCATGTTTTTGGTTTTTAAAGTGAATTGGAAATTTGAAAGGAAAATCGAGCAATTGAATCATGAATGATGTTTGACCTGTAATAAAATGATTCCCCCCATTTTCTATTGATAGATTGAGCACATGCAAGTGTATTTATTTATTGGGTTTTTTGGGACAATAATTCTTGTTTCTTGATCCCCTAGTATTGGATTTATGATCAAAACTATAACAAAAACCTAGTTTGTCATAATTATACTTGATGAGATATTAATGAGACCTATTCGACCTAATCCTAAAAGATGTGTGCACACATGTTTATCAATGACCATTGATTTGAATAGTGTGAGGATCCTGTAACTAGAAACTATCATACCTCAAGGCAGATGACTATGGTACTTGTTATGATTGTTTATATATATATATATATTCCATTGATATATAACTATTTTACTCATGCCTATTGATTTATATAAACTATTTTATATAAAATATTTATTTAATCTAGGTTGAAATTTTATTTCCCATCAAATTGAAATGAATTTTTTTTCATAAATATAAAAATACTCTACCATACCTATTTTGATTAAATTTGAAAGGTTTATTTTGTTTATTATTTTGAAATCTTATTATGGAACACTTATTGAGACCCTACTCGGTCTTTTTAGATCACACCCTACCTTTACTATGGGGTCAGAATGGCCCAAAGGCCTTTATCTTTTTTATTTTTTAATAATCCACCTTTCATGGGGTGAGGTGGAACCCTTACAAGGCTCTAAGGCTTTGAGACAATTACATGACTCGTAGGTCTTAGAGGGAATCACCCAAACAAGAGAACTTAGAACTGCTCCTATCGATCATATGTCATGATATCAGCACTCCACCTTCGCAGGGCTGGTTGGCTAGCTATCCTATGAAAAGATGCACAGGCTTTGTACTAATGACAATGACATACCCTATCATTATTCTAATTCTGGTTAGATATTCTATAGTTAATGCATCTTCCCTAAACCTCATCTGATTCCGTTTTCCTTGTAGTATTCCTGGTACATCTGCATCATGTGGCCCAAAGGCCTTGGGGTGTCCCTAAAGCCTTAAAGTGGCCTGAAGGCCTTGAGAAACAAATGACCCAAATGCCTTGGTTGGCTCGAAAGCCTTGTAGGATCTGAGGACCAAACCAGTGGCCTACAGGCCCAAATGGATAAATAGTTTCGACTACTATAGTACCGAACAATACCTTCTACAACACCTGCTACAGTGCCTGCTATAATACTACTACAGTACCTGCTACAGTACTGTTATAGTACTACTATAGTGCCTGCTATAGATTTTATCTTTCCAGGTCTGAGTAAATCAAAAGGGAAACTTGGAGGAATTGGATATTCCTAATCCCTTGGGGATTGGAGTGATGTGTCCTTTGGGATGTAGAGACTTTATTTTTAGACTTTGAGTACTTTTATGATGTACTATTTGTGTTATTGATATACTTGTCATATTTTGGTACTGTCTCCTTTTAGAGTTTTTGAGCTTACTGATATATATTTTAACTTTCTCTATTTTGTATAAAAATCATTCCCACTTTTATATTGTATGATTCCAGGTGCTAGTTAGCAACCCGTGGGGATTGAGAATGCCCTACAGGCTATGTCAGGATTGTCACGAACTAGCCCGAGTCGACCCTGAACCGATCATAAGGGCCAGCCTGCGACAAGTCCCGAGAAGCATTCCCGATCCTCCCGAGATAGTGACAAGTACCAAGGGTATCAATAGAGTACACAAGGGAACGATTTCACCCATATAAAAACAATCAAACAAATAATGGAAAGAAATGGACAACCCAAAAAACATTTATATAAAAACTGAACTGAACATTATTTGTTCATGTCACTGAAGGTACAACTAAACCAACAAATCAACTGACCAAACCTAATAACCAACTGACACCATATGACCCCACTGGTCACTCTCCAATATAATGATCATATTTTGTCCAAGGCGGTCGAACTCAAGTTGAAACCTACACAAGGTCCAAAAATAGAATAAGACTATAGGCGTGAGTATTAAAACTCAGTAGGTTAGCCTGATATTATATTCCCAATGCACATACTTTAAAATAAAAGAAACATAAATTTTAAATTTTAAATAAAATATATAAAGGTATGTTTTCTAAATGATATCCCATGGTATAAAAAAATTACCAGACAAAAACTTTCATGTTTTACTAACAAGAATGATAGTAACAATTTTCAAAGAGGTGCAACTTCAAAATGAAAACAACTTTCAAGAGGGCTGCTTTAAAGAATGTATGCTTCTAAATAAATCACACACACTTCTAAATTTACCAACCAAACACACCATATTCTAGTAGTGAGTACAAAATATCCAAAGAGCACAAGTCACGGGAACACCCCTAGGCACTAGTTAGTTGTGAGCCCTAAATACCTCGTATCTCGGTGAAAGTAACTATAAAAAATATCTGTTCTTGTGCACACATTCCACTAGTAGAGATCATACCCATAACCTAGTGGTCCCCCAACAACATCATCATCATTGTTAAGTTAGTGTTGTCATCGTCAATCTTGCTATGTGAAACAGGGGCCAAACCCCACGGGATCACTAGCATACTAGTACATGTCCACCCACCTAGATACCCGGGATTCCCTTTAGTTCTCAATCAAGTTACAAATATTATAAAATACACTTTTCACATTGAAATTACATTACCAAACCATAAACACACAAACACCCCGAAAACATTCTTCACATTTCTTTCACGAATCAATAAACAACTAAAAAGTTTTGTAAGACAATTTCAAGGAGTATAACGAGGCCTTGTAAGTAAAATCCATTAAAAATGATCTTTTAAGACCATAAACCCATAAATAACACAAAAAAACAGATTTTGAATCCCCAAAACAATTAATAAATCAATTTTATGGACCATAAAATGGCCCCAAAAGATAGAACATGAAATACACATGAAAACCATTTTTATAAAAAAAATCCAAACAGGCCTTTAAACCTTTCTCAAAACTAACATTTGACCAAGGTATGCATTTCACTATCATTAATGAGGTGTATAAACACAATTTACATCAGAAAAAAACATTCATAAATTCCTTAAAACAATCAGGTTACATATTCAAAACATAACCATTTTCATAAGGATGAGAAACATGCCATTTTCCGATAACTCGGGCCAAAACATGTTGTAAACCAAAACCCATTTGTTTGTAAAACCAAATCCAAATTGGAAATCTATACAAGGACAAAAAAATAACATTTATCATTATTCAAATTAATTTATAAATCCAAACAAATAATTTTTAAATCACACATCACACATAAAAGCCAACCAGGCAATTTACCAAACACGTGACATGCCCTTTTTAAACAAAAAAATTATTTTAAGAATGTAACAAAGAATAAAACACCAATTTCATGCCATATTTTATTATAGATAATGTAAAATTTTTAAAATACCATAAACCGGGTTCTAAACCTCACAAATAGTTGAAAAAGATTGCGGAACATTTAAACAAACACATGGTGTGCACTTTTATGACAAAACAACTCTACCTTTCACAAAACAAGGTTTAAACAACCATTTTTAAGACCAAGAAAATTATCCAAATGATTAAAAACAATAAAAAACATATATATAATATGTGAAAAATAAGAAAATTATGAAAATTAAGTGATAAAGGCATGTGCAAGGGATATCCTACCTCAAATCCTTGGTATAAGGGAAACACACACCCAATATCACCATCTGAGGGTTTACAAACCCTAAACCTATGATGACCACCCCCAAAAGAACCCCCCCCCCATAAAAAATCATGGTATAATATAACCCTAGTTTTATCATGACTAGGGGAGATTATATAACCAATAAATAATGAAAGGAGGAAGAAGAGGGACGATAAAGGAGAAGGAATCTCACCTTTCCAACTAGAAAACTCCTCGTATGCTATTAGATATGAATGCATAGAGAAAAGGGAATGGATTGTAACTTCTTGGATAGGCTCCTAAGGTCTGTAAAAACTAGTGAAAGAAGATTTGTTGAAAAAATAGTATGAATTGAATGATTTATGTATGAAACCATTTACCTTCTCAATTCAGAACGATTTGAGGAAACCTGGGATTGTTTGCCATAATATGAGATTTCAATGAGTTCCAAAAAGGTAAAATAGATAATGGGGGTGATTATAGGTATTTTGGATTATATTGGTAGGTGGAATCACCGACAAATATTAAAAAATGAAAAATATATAAAAGAAACAAATTATTTATTAAAAGCAAAAAATGGACCCACAGGCTGGCCCAATACCTAATTAAGTAAACCAAATTCAACATGATTATTAATTCTTAAAGGGTAAAGAAGGTTATGGTGGTTTGAATATGTTAGTTTAGGCAAATGTTTGATGTGGAATGGGTGGAAAATTTTGAAAAACAAAGGATACATAAAAGAAACAATTTTGGTTTTTAAAACTGGAAATGGGATCACTGTTGGCCCAAATCATGAAGTAACCACTCTTTCTCCAAAAAATCCTAAAAAAGAAATGGGGAACCAAAATTAGGGTGATTAGAAATATATGTTAGTTCATAACTAAAAATCAATCTGACCCAAAACCCAAGAAAAGGATCAATATTTTCAATGAACCGGATCGAAACCATGACATGAAAACAAAAAAAAAACCTAGGCATGACAAGGATCATCTTTCTTATCAAGGTACCAGGGTATCTGGGATAGTTCATGATATTCAGTCCACTCTAAAACCCTATAGCCATTTTTTATGGCCTGAATTTCTCCCATGTGTGATTGAGCTTGCTCCCATAATTCCCAGTTGGGTTGGAGTATCTATCTTGTGTGTTTGGTCATTTCTTTTATACAAAGGAAGTTTTAAAATTACAAAAGAGCTACACTACATTCATGATTACTTTCATACATTAATATTTTTATTTCAATATTCTTTCAAATATAATATTTTTAGCTATTTATAAAAGTATTTATACTATTGAGAATATTTTTTTATATATTACTATTTATTACCCATGAATTATAAATTTTTTACTTCATGCATTACACCTCTTGAGACATAACTGAAGATTACATTTTAACAAAGGATTTTATAGACATTATAAATTAAATCATATATTATTTTATTTACTTATTACTTTTTTATTAAAAATATATTATTATGGATATTTATCAATGGTTTTATATGCATATTTTTTATTATATAAATACCTCCCATAAATAACATTTTTATAATACAAACTCTACATATTATAGTTTTCTCACTAGTAAGGATGGTTTATAGTTTCCCGCTAATTTTTATTCTTACTATCATTATATTTAGAGGAATCATAATCATAGATGATCCTAATAAATCAGGATATAATCTTGGTTTTATGTTTTTTTATTTTTATTACTGATTATTATTGTAAATTTGGCATTCTCGAATCCTTAGACAATATTATATTTATAAAGAGAATATTCTGTATCAAAGTTAGTGTATTCTTTTTAATAAAATTATCTTCATATTGTTTTAAATTATAGTATTTATTTCAAATACAAAAATACATTAACATTTTATGGTGTTACATCTACCCCCTTTAAAGGAATTATACCCTCAAAATTATTTTATACATAAGAAAACCCTACATCTCACTTTCCATTCTTCAATATTGTGGTTATTCATCCCTAAGAAACAACATTATTAATTTCACCCAACATTAAAATTATATTTATTAATTTACTTGAAATAAAAAATACATTTAACAAGCTATTAATTTTATCTATTAACATTTATCTTGAAGAGAATGGGTCCATACATCACAACAATACCTTAAGATATTTTCAAAATCATATACTTCCCTTATCCAAATGCAACTCATGCATATTGGATTAAATATATGGAAATATCAACAAATCATTAAAAAATTATTTCTAATATATAATTTCAAAACATCATATTGAATTTTTTATAGTATAATATTATTGATTCATCTTAAAATATTTTAGAATATTGTTTTCCCAAATCAATTTTGATTTTTCCCCAAATACATAAATCTATTATTTGATACATATAGTCTTCTTGGAGGTCTCCCTCTTCCATAACATATATAAAATAATTAATTTATTCATGTGTTCAATATAAGTAGAATAACATGAAAATAACCTAATGGTACTTCCTACACCTACAATGGTAATAATGTTGAGAGTAAAATATTTACCGATAGAAAATCCCTGATCATTGAAAAAAAAGGGAATGATAGATGTATTAGATACCTGATAGAAGTTATTATAAGTAATTTGAAAATTGGAGAAAGTCTTAAAGTAATATAAGAATTTATTTAGAATAAACTTGGAAATAAGATCACCCTGAAAGGAATGAAGAGTTATTTATGATCTTTCTCATCCCATCTTGAAATTGACTCTTCAATATGAAAAGTCACAAAATCGAGACTTTACTAAAAAAGGACAATTATTATAAACTTAAACTATCCAAAACATCCTAATCTCTAAAGTTTTAAAAACTATTCATATTATACCAAATACAACCCATGACCTGTACTCATAGATCGAATGCTAAATCATATAGTATATTTTTTTAAATGTAACTTAAGTATATACACCTTAAGGATCTTTCCAGTCTAGGGATTTGATGAATTAGGAAGACTTATTACATATAAAAGTTTTATAAAAAATTTTATAAACAACTATCTAGATTCACTTTAGCATGATTCTTAATTGAAACCAAACATCATCAATCTTATACTCATCACTAATCCTTTAAAAAACATTTTAAAATTTAGGGTGATCACAAAATTTCATAGTAAGGGGGTTTTAAAACTAGGAAAAAATCATTTTCTTATAAATACTATAAAACCTTTTGAAAACACTTATTTTAATATCAAATAAAAAAAATTGATATAATCAATAATTTCCCCAAATATGAATCGAGGGTTTTCACAAAAAAACCAAAATAGAAACTATTCAAAACTTTTAAAGGTAATATCGCTTTAAAAGATCATTTTATTTAAAAAATATAAGAATCTTTTAAATACACTTGGAATTCTCCCAGAAAATTTTAAATTCGTATTTTTTAAAATAACATATCTTTATAGACTATAATTATACTCAAAAAACATTTATGAAAATCATAGGTCAACTAAGGATATTAAATATTACTTTTTAGGAAAAATTCCCCTTGAGTTTGTGGGTTTACTCCCCATTCATCTTCAACATAATTAGTATATTAGTGATAAATTTTTAAGTAATTTTTTTAAATCCTAACGTTCTCATTATAAATCCATTAAAATAATATTTTAAAACCATAAATTATATATAATTTATTTTTAGAGTGAAAAACATTTACATATTTATTATAATTTTTCATAATTTTCCTAAAATATTAATCCATACCTTGGGGAATAACCAATACATTCATGGTAAATATTTGTAAATAATTCTTCAAAATTATATTTAAAAAAGTGCTATTATAAACATGTATAAAATTTACAAGATAACTATAGTTCATGACCATAACTATAATTATGAATAACATCCCCAAATTTTAAATAACATTTTATATAAAAAACAATAATTTCAACACCGTAAACCCCACATGAAATTTTTTAAATAAAATTATTGAAATAAACTATTCTTGAAAAAACATTGAAAATAGCATAAAACATTTATTTCCACTAATTAGAGTTTTTTAAATTAAAAATATAAGATATCAAATAAAATTTTCTTTCATTATAAAATTTAAGTTTTATAGAGAAAACATCTTTACCTTGCAATAAGTGTTTTTTAAAATCTAAAATAAAAATTAAAAATATACTTTCCTTACTATATGTATTTTAAAAAAATAACTAGTATTTTATGAAAATATTTTCCCTTATGATGAAGAACCATTTTATGGAAAATTTGAAACTATATTTTGAAATAATTTCTTATAATAAAATAATATTTTTAGAAACATAAACATATAATTTTTAGAATATATGTTTACCTTACCTTAAATATGAAAATAAAATTGATCTTAGGCAGTGATAATATACACATAAAGTGATTGAAAATATTAAATGAGAGAATTATAGAAGTTGATTTGTAAGCATTAGGGTTCCCAATGAGTGAAGGGAATGTCTATATATTGCAGTTTTGAGAACTGAATGTTTATTTATTTATTTTTTATAATAAACCACAAACACTGTGATTTTAATATGATTTGAGAATCCCATCCCATATCTTTAATAAGTGATTTTATTTTTCCTATTTTATTATAGGTCTAAAATTGTGGCTACAGTATATTGTGTATAAGTGTGTTTGGTATTTTATTTGAAAGCACTGAAGGTGAAACCTAAGGAAATGATAAGAGTGTATACCCATATTTTTAGTGATGAACATAAAAAACCAATTATGTGGTTTGATGTTTTGTGAATTAAGAAAACAAAATATATATGAATAATATTTATCTATTGATAATATATATATACATACATACATATATTTCTATTGTACTAGTATAACCTGAAGATAAAAAGAACTCAAAGACCAAACCAAGTCATAGTTTATCTATGGTTTTTTAATTGTGATTGTCTATTAATATAAATCATTTATTTTTAGCTTCTTAAATAATACTCAAGAATGATTCCTTGATTATAAAAATTCTTCCCTGATGATATCAACATTTTTGATCACTGTGATTGAAATATTTTCAAAGGGTCCAACCTCATTGTTTGGTAGTTTGAGGGTTAAAAATTTGTTTCCAAAGGAAAAAGATAGTAGAGGTAGGGTGGTATTGAGATTAGTTGTTTGTGGGTCATACATGTGGAATATTCCTTACACTAGAATGAGAATAAGAAGATGAAAAGGGTTTCTATGTTCTACATGATGTTAAAGATAAAGTATTAGGTGATCGGGCATGTCATGACCTGGACCAACAGGGCCCAAACCATGAATACCCCAAGTCACCTCCAATAAGTTAGGGGATGATGACCAGTGTCAAGTAGACAAATCACACACATGGGAGGACATAAACTAATGTAACTGTACACAAACACCCATCTACAAGCTCGTAAAATTCTAAAATATAAAACAATTGATAACCAAGAATGCATACATCTAAAATCACACTATCAGAGTATGATAGCAATTACTGGAAATAAAAATTTTACAAATACAAGCCCACTAAAAATAAATTGAAAAACAATTCCATCATGTAAAGTGGGTGAGGACTGCTATCAATTTAACTATAGGAACACACCTAGGTATTTTTGGATCACTAAACTCTGCCCGATCCTAGTCTCTCTGGTACCCCATTAAAATTCCATTCATCTGCATAATACACAACATATGCGGGAAAATACCATGTAGGGGTGAGTATAAAAATAACTAGTAGGACACCCCAAAATCACTAATAATATAAAATCAAGAATAACAGTCAACTCATAACAAGTATATTTTAGTAGCACATATAACGAGAATATCCAGATATACTCAATATAGACACGTAGTCTTAAGGTAAAGTCACAACCATAATTCCATCCTAGGATTCTTTCACAAAGGTTCAACATAGAGCTTGTTAGGTAGAACACACTCCATGAATCAAATAGAATTGATTGAATTCATCTAGATGTCATGATCATCAGGTCTCACTATAAGAAGTATATTCTATAAATCTATAGAGATCGATACAAAGAAAGGGGATCACTCCCAGAGCCATGGGGTATACCAACAACCCAATCTGTATAATCCCTCTATATAATGATCCAAGATTAATGTTCATTAATATTAAATTATTGTTTTTAGGAAAACATAATACATTACACAAACAGATACCCAAATACTATATTAGATTAGTTCCTTTGTAAACATGGAAACATAAACACTAGTACATAAGTGAGAAACATTATCTTCCACTAGGTTCGTCATAACTATAACCCTTCTTAACACATAATACATAATACAAATCTTCATAACCTACTGAAAGGAAACATAAATAGGGGTGAGATTAGATGCTCAGTAAGGGTAACAAGGGAGATATGTAAGCATAATCATGAAAATAAGGGTATGAGAACATGATCATGTAATTATAAGATCATACCTTGAATATCAATGATTATATACATGAGTCATGTAATAAATATTGGTAGTTCCTAAGTCATTAATCATAATGGAATTAGGAGAATAATCCATGAAATAATAACTGAGGAATAATACATAGAATTTGTGGAATACACATAACCATAGAAAATATTATGTCAAAGATACCTATAAATACCTTTATAACATGTTAGGATTGGTCTACAACTTGTGTACCATCTTCAGTCATGGGATAACAACCCATGTACCCTCTTATTTTTGGTATTGGGATACAACCCATGAACCTTCTTTTTTTTGGGCTTAGGATACAACCTGTGTACCCTCTTATTTTTAGTCTTGGGATACAACCCATATACCCTCTTGTTTTTAGGCATGGGCTACAACCCATGTACCCTTTGAGATCATATACCACTTATTATTACCCAATTCATTGGAGGAAGATATATATCTCACCCTTTTCATAATAAACTCACACATACATGTGCCGCAAGATAATAAAACTTGCATCATATAATGACCCATAAAAAGAGAAGGGTTTCGTAAACATCATATCATAATCCATGAATTAAAATGGGTATCATAAACATTTAATCATATCATAACCTATGGAAAATATATTGGTTTCATAATCATTTCATCCTTGAATAACCCTAGGAAGAATGTAGGTTTCATAAGCATTTATCATGGTATAACCCATTGAAGAGAAATGGGATTCATAAATATCAATAAATGAAAACATATACCATTTAGAGAAATAAAATGAATGGTATCCTTGGATCATATCTTTAGTAGAGCATAAAATATAAACAAGGATTTCATCTTATATGGAGAAGTATTTTGAAAGATCACTTGGAACATTAATTTTCTTTGAAAACAAATTTTTAAAACATATAACTTTTTTAAAATAATTTTCCTTGAATTTTTTTTGAAAACTTATAAAGGAATCATGAAAAATCATTAAAAAAATTTCTCGAGGAAGATCTCATTTACACTTAAAAATGATTTTTAAGACATAAAACATTTTAAAGACCAATTTTTTTAAAAATAACCTTTAAAACATATAAAGAATCTTGAAAACATATTGAAAATATTTTTATTTTTTTCTCCAAAAATAATTTAAAATCTTTTAAAATAATCTTTGAAACTATTTAAATAATTGTATTTGAAAACAACCTTTTGAAAACATATAAATGAAGCTTCAAAAATCATTTAAAACACCTTTTAAACATAATTTGTTTTTGAAAACACTTTTTCTTTGAATACCATTTTAAAATCAAAAAATTTAATGAATATTATGAAAAAAATTTCTTTAAAAAACAACCTTGTAAAATTACAAAGGAATCATCAAGGAAATGAATTTTATAACAACAGGTAAGTCCGTACATTTCAAACATTCATTTTTGCACCTTAAAAGTTTAGAAAAGTTCCTTGATAGGAAAATAACAAGAATATTCATTTTAAAAAAATTATAAAAAGGTAATAAATGGGTAAAAATTTCCTTTAAAAATCATCGTATAATATTTAAAAAAATACTTGAATACTTTTATGAAAACATAATTTTGAAAGAATATAGATTTCTGACTGAAAAGAGAAATAAATTCAAATTTTCATTAATTTTTTTTCTTAATTATATTAAGAACCAAAGAGTAGAAAATGGTACCATTACATGGATATAAAATTAATAACTAGAGTGTAATAAAATACATGAGCCTCCTTGAGATATGTATCATAATATTTCATCAATGGAAGCATAATCATAAACAATCTCGATAAACAATGAGATTATAGCTATAAAGACTGACCACTTTGGTAAGATTGAATCATAATAAAATAGAAATAATAACATTAAATGAATATTAAAATATCATGAAAATAAATATAATCAAGATATAACATTTCAGTGGTATTATATACACCTCATAGAAAAATATAGGTGCATAACATGAAATGTGTCCAAAAGAAAGAAAATTAAGACAAAATTAATTTACCGATTTGGTAACTTTTGAAACAGCAAACACATGAAAGAATGTTCATAAAAAGAATATGTAAATACAAATAAATTTAAGTATAAAAATAATAGAATATATCCATGGGTATTATAAATACCACACAAAAGAAATTAGTGGTGAATAAGGAATGTATCTCATGGAAATGAAAAGTGAGATGGAATTCCCTTACCTTAAGTATTTACTTTCTTTGTACACGTTCAAACCCCCTGTATAATAAATATAAGTTCATTATAAATATACTACAGAACAATATTATTATATATAATACCATATATTATTTTTTATGACTTTACATTACCCATTTATAAACAACTCCATGTTAATGTTACGTTTTGAGTAATACCCTCTTCGTTTTTCATATATGTTCTGGACTGTTATTTTTGATCCTATTACTTAGATCATGATTCAATTATTTAAATAATGTAAATAATTATATAAATATTATATATATTAATGATATATTTATTTATATAATCTATATAATATATAAATATGAAATGGAATAGACTGTTCATGGAGACGGTAGGCCGTACGTACACATGAACCCTGTTTCCGTATTATTGTCATTTTGAAAGAACAAAAGTAAATTACGTATATATATATATAATATCATTAAATTATAATTATTGTGTCATATATATCAAATAATTTAATTAAAACCATCCTTAATAAATTTCATGAAGAGTGTTAATGAATCACATCATTTTGAGGAGGCAGTAGTCCACACTTCCCCAAAACAAATTATCATATTTACACAAAATGAAAAGAATGAAGTTATATGTTATATAATAATTAAAGAAGAATAAATATACAATAAATATCATATATATAATATAAAAACATAGTGACTATCATAATTACCAACCTTGAGAGGTGGTAAAGGAAAAATGAATAACATCGTTTTGTGAGGCGGTAGTTTGCCGTACACAAGAACGGTAAGTTCATTACCCATTAGATGGAAGTGTGTATAAGTGTAGGTAAAATAATTATAATTAAAACATATTGGTATATTTAGGATATTTATGTTATTATATAATCATGTAATATTAAGAATTTAGGTTTTAGGGAATGATAATAAAACAAAGGATCTTGAGGAAGGTTGTTACCACTTCTTTGGGTAACTCCTTTTGGTTTTCACCAAAGGGATTTCTTGGATGAATTTATACCCAAAGGGATTAATTTATGAGGATGGTATACATTTTGGTAGATTATTTTGTTATAGTTTGGGCGAGCCAATGGGCATGATAGGTGTTAATAAGTGGGATGGGTGAGTGCCTTTTTATAGTGGAGGAGTGGCATTCTTGTAAATGTTTTAAAAAGGGAATTCCACCTATGTTTTTCCTATGTAAAGTGGATCCAATAATGAACTAAATTCGTTCCAATTGGGTATAGGGTCATATTATTGACATCCAATGGATTTTGGGTAAGATTTTGGTCCTTAAGTTTAAGGATTAGTCCTTTGTTAAGCTATTTTTCTCACAAACACTATAATTAATTTTAATAACTTTGTCTAATATTTTTGGTCAAAAAAGAATTTAAATTTATTAAGAACTATAAAATACTATTATTAAAAATATTTAATCTGTTTTTACAAATTCTAATCATATATTTTTAATAAATTAATTTAAATTTAATCCTGAAGACGTGACGACAAAGCAGGTTTTTAAAGTAAAAATGTTCAAAAGTTTGAAATGTTTTTATATCCAATTTCAATGTGAAATTGATTCCAATTACCTAAATTGAATTAATTGATGTAAAATTTATATAATTAAACTATAAAACCAAAATAAAATTTTATTTAAATATATAAATTAATTATATGAAAATCAGTTTTGAATTAAAATTTAGTGTTATTAACTATTCATAAAAATGAAACTTTAAAGAAAAATACCAAAAATTCACCCTAATAAAATTTTTATGTTATGATTTAAAAAAATTATTTTTATTGTTTCAAATAAAAATTTTAAAATTTTCAAAAAACATATTTAAAATGGGTTCTTCATTAAAAGGTAGTAAAATTACCTTTTAGAAAAATACATCTTTTTATTTATAAAATTGGATTTATTATTTCCTTATACCTATAAAATCTATTCTACGAGTGTAAAAAACATTGATAGAATATATAATATATCAATTTTATTGAAAAAATTATACAAAATTGGTTTTTTTAATTTATTGAGATGAAATTGTTTTTCTACAAAGAAAAATATTTTTTTAGAAAAGTAATTTCTTTTTTTAAATAGTTATTACATTCATTTATAGTAATTGATAATCAAAGGATTAATTTTATATACATGTGTAAATAATATTTTCTCAATTTATTTAATCTGATTCATAATTTCTATTCCAATGGATAGGTGGTAGCTGCAATAATATTTTAATAATTATATTAATAGTATATCCTAGTTTAGTAAAAACTAGGCCTTGTGTGTAATACAAGATGTAGAAGGGACTCTGTATTGTGTGTAATAAAAGACAAACATATTA
This sequence comes from Viscum album, assembly GCA_963277665.1. Lineage (NCBI taxonomy): Eukaryota > Viridiplantae > Streptophyta > Magnoliopsida > Santalales > Viscaceae > Viscum > Viscum album. The sequence continues at coordinate 1,400,071,141 of OY728157.1, read as the reverse complement.
TTACATGTACCACAAGATAATATTAGCATTTCATGTAGTTCACGATTAACTTGGTGTTGCATATAACGGAAGCCAAACTTAGTGCTTTAATACAAAAAACCATATTCATTGTTGTGTTAAATGTAAAATATAAAAAATATTAGAATAATTTGAAAAAATCACAAAATCTTAGGGTGTTACATGATAATAAGGGGATTTATTCCCATGTAGTATTGGCCATGAAGATACTAAGAAATATACCTTGGGAAATGATGATAAAGAGTCTCACTTTGGTCTTCATGAATGGATTGCACAACTCTATCTAAGAGTAGAGTTCTATAGATGGAATCACCATATTATGCATTGGAAGTGATTCCGTAATCCTCAGGGAAAGGATCAAGGGAATGGACCCTAAAAAAACTTTTCCATGTTGAATAGGAAAAGGTCTCTATGATTTATATGAAGGATAACATGGATTTTACTAGAATCAAACAACGTGTCCCATCGACACTTAGTTCTAGGCATATATCATGATCAATGTCCATGTCCATGTCTGTTTCTGAGTACATGAAATATCCAAGCTTGTTTACATGGAGACATGTCCATGTACCCTCTGAGTTAAACACCAAGACACCAGGTAAGGGTCACACACTATGTGACATATGTCACACACCATGTTATACTTATCTATTCAACAAAAACCATAAATCCGCAACTAGGGCCCCACATGGTGTTTATTACTAGATTACACACCATGTATATAGAAATTTTACAGAACCCACAAAACTATTTCATGTATCATCACACACTCCTATGGTCTCTAGTTCGACCATGAATCATGCTAGAAAACATAGATCTTTTCCAGTTGAGTATCATAATCGATGCTTGCTGGGATCTAGCCACCAAATCTCATGGGAAAACATTGACATTGAACTGATCCCCTGCTACATGCCAAAACCACAAACAATAACCCCAAATCTAAACCAATCCAATATCATTACTATTTTCAAATGATCACTACATCATAACAAACCTTTATCTTTTATATCAATCTGTTTCACTACGAAATAGGTGCACAATGATTGATTACTTGGTATTTTGGTCGAACCACTAGTCTAACAAAACACCAATGACGAATGCATGATGAATGATGGAAGAAAACCCAAAAAAAGTTCAGAAGAGGAATAAACCTCAGTCCTATTCTGTTGGAATTAATCTATTTCCATTAGAACATTGAATAATGATCCATAATAAAATAAAAAAATTATCATAATAATCCCTGCAAAATATGCCCGTACTCGCAATACGATCGAACTAAAAATCAATCCATTGGTTGATTGATTCATTTTCATCATATGAGAATATAACATGAAAAAAATACACATAATAAAAACATCATATCTTGATATGGATTGATCTATAATGATGAAAAATCCTACATTTTTTTCATTGGTGATATCCTCAAATCTCGTTGTACACTGATCGACAATCCACGATCCGATGTCGTTTTCGAGAGAACAATCCATCAATTATCCCTCTAAAGGCTCAAGGGTTATGAAAATAACCCTGATATTTCATCATATTCATATATTTATAGGAAAAAATAAGTCATGAATAATTTAATTAACTAAATTATTTTAATTTATTAATTTATTTAAATATTCACCCAGGACTGCACCCAACCCTTGTGTCCGACCCTCTCCAAGGATATGTCCCACCTAGGGTAAAAACGTATGCTCTGAAATCAATAGTGGACTTATATTTTTGATTTAATACTCATATTATAGGATATTCTACTTTTTCAAGAAAACTTTACACACATGATATTTAATATATTTAATATATTATAAAAATCAATTCTGGCCACATCAGGCATTGAAATCTCATTCCATCTTAGCTCATAGATTTATCAATAATCCATAAAATATTATAAATTAATATATAGAAAAATAAGAGTTGTTAAATTCCCTCCACTTTGGGGATTTATGTCTTGGAATTCCAAATAACAAGGCTATACAAAGAGATGTGGGTATTTAGAATGTATCTGCGTCTCCCGCTCCAAGGTATTGTTGTAAAGATTCCCATGATGCCACCAGAAATGAACTAAAAGAATAAATCAACCATGGAGGATCCTATCATGTAAACCCCAAATCTATACTAGGATCTCATAAAAGGTAGCCCCATCCTTGATGTTCATCTTTCCCCAGTCAATAACATGAGATGGGTCATTCATGTACCTCCTCAATTGCGACATGTGGAAGATGTCATGTACCCGGTCCAACTATAGTGGTATAGAAAAGGGGTAAGCCACCTAAATAAGTCTACATATTATTTGGAAAGGGATAATGAATATCATATATATATTTCCACCCCAACCAAATCTTCACAATCCTCATCGAGGTGAGACCCATAAGAACACATGGTCTCCCTCCTTAAACTCTAAAGGCCTTTTTCATCTATCTAAATAGGATTTATGACATCTATATATATTACAAATGTACTATTTAATGGTCTCCTCCTTCTGTATAGTGTCTCAAACCAACTATAGTCCCATAAGTGCTGACTCTACTGGGTCGGTCGTGCACAACGGTAACCCGTAGGGTCATCCGTACAAGGCCTCGAATGGCACCATATCAATGATGGAATGGTATCTATTGTTGTTTGAAAGCTCTAACAATTGTCAGTGACCCTATAAAATATAGACAAAGTTTAACATGGAAGTCCACAACATGTTCTCCAAGATATTAATTATCCAATCATTCTATCCATAAGTCAGGGGTCGAAATTCTGTGCTCAAACACAATTGAGTCCCAAAGGCCTCCTGCAATCCTCTCCATAACTGAGATGTGGAGTGATAATCATGTTTAGAAAAGATCATTGAGGGAACCCCATGGAGTCAGACTATCCACTACACATAAATTTATCTCATTATCTCAACTGAAATATACTCTAGAATAGTTAAGAAGTTGTCCGACTTAGTGAGTTAGTCTACGATTACCTAGATGAAATATTGTCCCCAAGACGTATGTGGTAACCCCATAAAAAAGTACATAGTTATACCATCCCAATTATACTATGAAAACTCAAGGGTTTGAGATAAACCAACTAGAACTTGATACTCAACCTTCACGTACTAATAAGTAAGGGATCAAGAGACAAACTCCATAACTCCCTTCTTCATCCTTGTCCACCAGAACTACCACCAAAGGTCTAGGTACATCTTCACCACAACTGGATATACCACTAAGGGTTAAGTATGGAACTCCTTCAACACCTACGATATTAGTGCAACTGGTACTATCTTCAATCCTCTAAATTTAATGGCATGCTCCCCATCTTCAAAAAATACATATGAAGCATGTATAATAGATATATTAGTACATAGTGTCTCACAGTCAGTATACCTAAGATATGCCTCCCTAAATCACTATAAAAGTGTATGATAAACAACCATTGACTAGAGGTAAGATGATCCATCACCATTGAAAAAATATAACTACAACAAGTCTAACTACTTCAATTCCCCACTCAACAACTGTGAACATGATCTATTGCTGGAGCATTATCTACCACGTTACCCTTTCCAAGAGTATAGAAAATCTCATAGTAATATTTCTAGAGGAAGTATACCCATCGCATATATCTCAAGTTTAGATCCTTATAAGAGAAGATATACTTGATAATCTTGTGGTTAGAATAGATGATAAATTTCTCGCCCATCAGGTAGTATCACCACATATTTAGTACAAAGACTACCCTTTCTAACTCAATATCATGGGTTACATTACCCTGCTCTTGTGGGCTCAAATAATGTAAAACAAAGGAAATAACCATATTCGATTACATTAGAACAAAAAAAACATGGTCCCAGATACATCACAAAACACTGTGTACTCGATAGCCACCTATGAAAATATTAAGATGGGATCACTCATTAATATCTGCCTCAATTCTTATAAATACTATTAGAACCTCTCTTCCCAAACAAAAGGATTCACCTTTCAGGTCAAACCTATCAAGGGAGATGATATCCTGGATAAATCCGGTGTGAATCTTCGATAGTAGCCTACCAACCCGAGGAAGCTCCACACCTCTATCATGTTATTGAGTTTCTCCCAAGATAACACCACCTCAACCTATTTTCAGGTTCAATGCTACACTATCTTATGACATAACAAGTCTTAGAAAGTGGACCTACTGAATTAAAAACTAGAAATTTGAGATATTCCCATAAATTTGGTGCTCTCATAGTACATCTAGAACCATCCTCAAGTATCTTATGTGCTCCTCCTCAGACACCAAGCACACTAGGATATGGTCAATGAAGACTACTATAAACCAATATAAATAATTCTAAAAGATATAGTTCATGAATCCCTTGAACACTTCGGGGGTTCTCATCAAACTGAATGGAATCACTAAGTACTCATAGTGACCATAGAAACATCTAAATTCTATCTTTAGTATATCCACATCCTGTACCCGCAACTATTGAAAGACTAATCTAAGATTATTATTTGATAAACATCGTTCCCCTCCCAAATGATCAATGAGAACATAGATACTTAGTAGTGTTTACTTGTTATTTATGGTAACTTTATTTAGGTGAAGGTAATCCACACACAACCTCAAGCCCCCATATGCCTTCTTGGTGAACAAAACTGGGGCTGCCCAGGGTGAACCACTGGGTCTGAAAAATCCATTCCCTTGAAAGTCCTCTATATTAAACCTTAAATCATGAAGTTGTACAGGAACCATCTAATATGATGGTGAAAATGTCAGGGCCTTCCTATGATCTATATCAATACATAAGTCTATCTCTTGGTTGGGAGGAAATTTTAGAATGTCTTTAGGAAAGATATAATCATACTCCACCACCACTGTAGGAAATTAAAAACTCATAACATCTATTTCTTTTAGGGTTGTGCAATCAAAATGATGAGTAATTGGTTTCACCCTTATATGCATGAGTATATTATGTTCTTCCTAGGTTTCCTTTTTAGCCACCAAGGAAAAATTCATCCCACCCCTATGGACATAATGTATCCTCCGCCTGAAATAGTATACCTGTGCATAAACAATAGATAACTAGTCCATACCTAAGATGAAATCATATGGCCTCATCACTACTATAAAGAGATACCATACAAAGATCTCAGGCCCAATAATAAAATATCACTATCGATAGAAGTGTGTGATCAATGAGTTTCCTCCAGAAGGAGTCTCCAAGAAAAAGGGTCGAGCTAAAGTCTCAACCCTGATCTCTAAGTCTCAAACCAGATAATTGTAAATAAATGAATGAATCAACCCAATGTATATTACTATTGAAATTAAGGTAAAAAATACACAATGTGTACCTCATATAATCTCCAGAACCTCTGGGTCATAGGCCTCAACCACCTGTAGCTACTCTCTCCCTAGAACACCCTCTCCCTAAGCCTAGTGTAGACCACATGTGGGTAGTGGTGGTAAAAAATAAAAATGTATACCACCTAAATATAATATCTAAGCTACTTTTACATGTCTAAATCCTTATAGACCTACCTTAGCCTACTTCTACCTCTGCCTAGGTGGCCCATCCACCGACTCTCTATCAACTGCCCAATGGGCCAGACATCCTCATACATGATGTCCCCAACAGTTAAGAGTAGCACCACCTCTCCCTTGGATGACTAGATCCATCCGGTGAGCCATGAACTATAGAACCTTTATCTTGGGATTTTCTCACGAAATTCCTCGCACATCCCGGTCCCTGTGTTTGACATCAGCTACCTATTGCTGAAGACTCAACTCCTTTGTCCCTATTACCGGCACCAACTTTCTACGTCTTCTCATCCAAGAAACCATAATCCTACAAAGAATGATATAACACCCTATCATAGGTAGGAATTCATAGAGGCATCATGTTGTATTAGATGTATCTTCATAGTCCTTTATCAAAGGCATGACCTTGAAAGAACTGATCCCACACCAAATCCATCGAGCACCAAGAGAGGTTGGTAAACCTTGAGGATTACTTAGCCATGGTTGAAATAACCTACTAAACATTTAGAAGATACTTGACGCGCATAACCCTAAATATATATAGAGATAAATACTATCTAAAAAGGTTCTCAAACTATAACCAAGCAAGAGTTGCCTCATTATACATCCGGGTCACTAATTCCCACCATCGTATTATTGTTCCCTGAAGAAGGCTCATTACCAAGACCAAAATCTTGTCTGTAGGTGTCCTGGAAAGATAGAAAACTCACATCACTACCTCAATCCAATCCTCAGTCGCCTATGGGTCGGGCTTACCTCAGCACCTAAGGGGTAACTATCACTGAAAATCCTAAATCATTCCCAACCTGCACACCTCAACTGCTGGTACTTCTGATACTATATACTACTCGATAGGTGGTGGTAAGACTAGTGCTCCACATAGAGGTAACCCCTCTTGAACATGCCTCTATATATAATCCTCATCACAGTGGGGATCATCCTTGTGATCCTGATACTAAATCAAAGATGGAAAGCGTCATGGAGGCATCCTAGAATAGACACAATGTACCACAATCAATGAGTATATATGGAGAGATGACTCAAGAAGAACATGGAACCTACAATCCATTCCTACACATTGAATGTAATAATGTTTTACCATAACTAGTGTCCACATATACCAAGTCAATAATAAGGTTATTAGATTCCTGGTGTATGAATACATTGGCTTCTAGACAAAAACTGGAGTCCCTAGTTTGAAATCCGAACTTGAAACACTTAACACATTTTACCTAAACTAATGTCATAGACTATGGTCCAAAGGTTTATCCAACTCATTTGATACCACTTTTTCATGAACCATCCCAATAAGGCCCAAATAGTGACTACCCCAAGTCCCCCACAAATAAGAAAAGGGATGGAGACCAACACCGAGTAGGAATATCACACACATGGGAGGCCTTAGCCTAATGTAACTGTACACACACACATCTACAAGCCCATACAATGATGAAATGTAAAAAAAATGATAACTATGCATGCATATAACTAAAATCCCACTATTATAGTATGAAAAAAAGAACTAGAAAGAAAAATGGTCTAAATAGAAGCCCACCATAAAGAAACTAAAAAAAGTCTAACATGTAAAGTGGGTTCGGACAACTATCATTGTAACCACAAGAACACACCTCATTCTATCTATATCATGAAGCTCCACTTGGTCCTAGTCTCTCTAGGACTTTGTCAAGAAGTCGTTGATCTACATAAGACACAACACGTGTAGTAAAATACCATTAATGGGTGAGTATAACAATACCCAATAGGACACCCAAAATCACTAAGAATATTACATTAAGAATAATTGTCAGATCATCATAGGTATATGTTAGTAGAATATATAATGATAATATCCAGATACACTCAACATAGACACAAAAACTCAAGGTAAATTCAAAACCGTTCTTCTAGCCTAGGATTCCTCATAAAAGTTTATACATAGATCTCATATGGGAGAATACACTTAATTATTCAAATAGAACCAATGGAATCCATATGACATTTCAAGTGCATCGAGTATTTTAATAATAAGTATATGTTGGAGGTCTATAGAGATCGATAAATAGAAAGGGGATCACTCCCAGGTCCATGGGGTATACCAACAACCCAATCTCGATTTACCCACTAATTAGGGGATAAATTCCCATGTAGTATTGGACACAAGAAAACCAAGAACCCAACCTATGGTAATGATGATATAGGATCTCACATTAGGACTCATAAGGGATTCCAAAACTCTATCCAAGATTTAAGTTCCTGAGAGGGGATCACCATCCTATGCACTGGATGAAATTCTATAACCCTCAGGGAAAGGATCAAGGGAACATACACAAACAAAACTTATCCAATAATAAGAGGATAAAGGATCTAATACTTATTTGAAGGATTTTATGGCGTGTACTATAAGTTCACAGCAAGCCCATATGACATCAGGTTTTACCCAGGTATCACGACCCATGCCCGTGTCTATGTACTTGTCTAAGTACATGGAGTGTCCAAAACCATGTACTCTCAGACGTGTCTTTGTACCCTATGAGTTCAATTTAGAGCCTCTAGGTAAGGGTCACATTCCATGCGACATGTGTCACATTCCATGTGATACTTATCTCTTATGAAAAAACCCTTGCACCACAACCAGGGCCCTACATGTCGTGTATTCATAGATTACAAACCATATATATAGATATTTTCAGAACCTGTAAATTTTTTTCATGCATAATTTAACACTCCTCCAATCTCCAATCAATCCACGAATAACACAAAAAAACACGGATTTCGTCTATCTGAGTCTCATCGTCACCGATCACTAGAATCCAGCCACCAAATTGCATGGAAAAACTCCGATGTTGAACAGATCCATCATTGCATGCTAAAATCACAACCGGTGACCCAAAATCTAAACCAATGTATTTTTATTAACAAAATCGCATGATCCCCATGTCATATCGATCCTATATTTTCAATATCAATATGTCATTCTAAGAAAGGAGTTCACAACGATTGATTACCTGGTATTTTGGTCGAACCACCAGTCAAACGAAACACCGATAATGAACACACGAAGAACGGTGGAAGAAAACCAAGAAACACACAAAGGTGGATAAAAAATCAACCATGTTTGGGATATCTTTAATCTATTTCCATTAGAACAATGAATGAAGATCCATAATAAAATAAACAATTTCTCCCAATAATCTCTACAAAATAAGCCCGCCTCCACAAAATGATTAAACCATGAATCAATCTATTGTTTGATTGGTTAATGTTCATCATAGGATAAGAAAATGGGGAAACATAAACATAATAAAAATTTCCTACCTCATGATGGATAGATCATTTATGAATAATTATCCAACATCATTGTCGTTGGTGAGATCCTCAAATATCGCTACACACTGATTGATGATCCATGACCTGATGTCATTTTCCTAAGAATGATCCTCCAATTCTCCCTCCAAAAGCTAAAGGGTTATGTGGCCGACCCTGTTATTTATTAATAGACATATATTTACAGGAAAAAATAGTTCATGTAATATTTAATTAAATAATTTTTTAATCAATTAATTTATTTAAAAATTCGCCCATGACCATACCCAACCCGAACATCAAACACACTCTATAGTTATGTCACTCCTAGGGTAAAAAACATGCACATATCTCATCAAAAGACTCAAATTTCAAATATGACCCTCTGTTTAGAAGATATTATAATTTTTTAGGAAAATTACACACATGTGATATTTAATATATTTAATATATCTTAAAAATTAATTTCGGGAACATCAGGTGCTAGAATCTCACATTATCTCATCTCTTAGCTCAAAAAATAATCCATAAAATATTTTAATGAAATAAATGAAAAAAACCAGAGTTGATATAGGGAATATTTGATAGATTTGATCAGATAACCCTTATTATAAGAGTGTGTTTTTTAAGAGGAGCTACAGTTCCCACAATCCATGATGCCACATCAAATTTCTATTTAGTACCACACTCATATATATTATTATCACTGTTATAAACTCCTAAATATGAGGAACCATGGCTAACACCCAGAAAAAACATTCTACCATGGGATTCATGGTCCATATCAACCTCTATTGGCCCACCTTACCACCTATAGTGTGATAAACTAAACGCACCCTACCGTTGTTATGCATTGGCACAATCTCACATACTACCATAATGTGGACTAACCTAGTGGTATTCTATGTGTGGTCTATCTTGCTTCTACAATACTTGGTTGAGATTGCCTAACTAGTTTGTGTGGTTGAAAAAAATTATACTAAAGAATTTTTGTAATTCTAAAATCACTAAATTAAATTAATCATTATATCAATACATTAATATTTTTGTTTCAATATTATTTCAAATATATTCTTTTTAATTATTAATAAAATCATTTATTTTTATGAGGCTATATTTTTTTCATATATTATTATTTATTACTAAGGAATAATAAATATTTTACTTCATGCATTACACTTCTTGAGTCATAACATAAAATTAAATTTTAACCAAGGTGTTTTAAACATTCCAAATTGAACCATAACTTATTTTATTTACTTATTATTATTTTTTATTCAAGAATATTATAACTAAAATTTATTAACAATTATATACATATATTTTATTTGATAAAACTACCCTTAACAAATTTTTTTATAATCCAAACTCTATATATTCTATTTTTATTTCTCACAAGTATGATTCATATTTTCCCACTACTTTTATTTTTTACCATCTTCATATTTGGGGGACTCCTACTCATGGAAAGTCCTAACAAAGTGAACTACAATCTTTATTTTAGCATGTTTATTTTATTTTGTCCACTTATATTAGTAATGATTATTGTAAATTTAGAATTACTATACCATTATATTATAATATAACTCTAAAGAGATGTATTTTATTTCGAATTTAGTGTATTATTTAAAATAAAATGTTCTTTATATTTTTTTTTAAAAAAAAATAGAAGACTTATTTATTTATAGTATTTATTTAAAAGAATTAAATATATTAAAACTATGGGGTGCAACAAAACATGCCACATAGTTAGTAAAATTAAAATAAAAACCCCTTGAAGTATAAAAAGAATACCATAAAAATTATTTATTTGGTATAATAAATCAAATTTGGAATAATAGAGTTTAATAGGAATGCTTGTAACTCAACAGAAGAAAATTGTGTTAGCACAAACCCTTATAATTTTGGTAATTTTCGAGTCCAAACCCCTTGAAATAAAGAGAAAAAAATTAAAAATTGAAAATCATGAAATATAATATAATGTTGACACAAAATATAAAATTGTATGTAGATACAACATTCAAAATAAAACATGGATTATAATAAGGAATATATCTCAAGGGGTGAAAACTATAACAATGAACCCATACATTTTTCCTGATTTGTTCTGCGCATGCAACTAAACTCATGAATAATCAAATTAAGTTTATTGGATACCTTATTAGGATCATTATTAATCCATATTTCATTTAATATATAAAATTTATTATCATATTCAATTTATTTTTATCTAGTTTTTTGTGTGTAAAAATTGATAAAGTGTCAGTTTATTTTGGTGATTTGAGCGATCAAAGATGATATTTAAATAAAAATTTAAATAATTAATACAATATTTAAAGAAAATTAAATAATAATTATTTTATTCTTTATTTATAATAACATTATTATTTATTTTTTCATAGTTATTCATGACATACTTTTATAACATTGTTCAAGCAAGTTATTAAATAAACATAAACATGAACAAACTATATATTGATGGTTGAGTATGTTTAAATAAGTGTATAATATAATAATAACAGAATAATAATGATATTATTAATAATTTTTTAAATTTTTTAATTATATTTTATTTTTTTTGGATAAATAATGAAAAGCAAGTTGAAAAATGAAAAATGTAATTTTATGGAGGCGGTAGTCCGTTGAAAGTATAGTTAACCTTTTCATTTCATAAATAATGAGTTCAAATGAAGGTGTATTATAATTTTTCCCTTTATAATCATAATTATATTATATATGTAACATTTATTCTTTAATTCCATCCTTATAACCAATGAATATAGACATTGGTGAAAAATGGAAGACATTGTTTTGTGGAAATATATGATCGATATTATTTTATTTATCTAAGTGGATGAGAAGGAATAAATAAGGGTTTTCATATTAATATAATAAAACTTCAATATAATAATGATACATAGGTAATAATATTACTATATTTAGTGTAGTTTTGAAGGAGAAATATTAATAAGAAAAGGATAAGGATTAAATAATACTCACTTTGGGACTTTGAACATTCTCGTGAAAGTGTCATTAGAAATGAAGGGATTAGAAAACTTTATGGTGAAAAAGGGATTTAGTTCATGAAATATACTTCTACTATAGGTAAATTTTTCAAGTTTTCAAGGAAATTTCTATGTTTATGTGTAACATTGATAGGGTGGAAGTGATCCCCTTTTATAAGTGATGAAAATGGAACTTTTGTGAACACCCGTTATTTTTCAATAATAGAATGACATAATTAAAGGGAAAATGATTCCAAAAGTGATAAATAATGTATTTTTATGTGATTTAATGTCAATAAATCCTCAAAAAACAATTATTCCAAATGTTTTAAACATGTTTCAATCCTTTTAACACTTTTTTTTTATATTTTACTATTTCATCTTTTACATTGATAACTAGTTTTTACGCTAGTAAATAATATTTTATTAAAAATATAGGGTAACCCTTTAGAAAAAACTTGGGAATTATGAAAATATATTTTATAAACATATAATCTAATTAAATTTATAAATAAGATAAAAGTAAATTTTAAATTAAATTATTTAATATATATAAACTGTTTTGTAGAAAAAATATTGTTTTCAGTATTAAGAGTTCTTAATCCTTTTTAGAATTGATTAAAAATTAAATAAGTGATAATATATTTATATATAGTTTTAAAAATTATATTAAATTTATTTTTATAAGATATTAATCTATTTTATTTGATAAAAATTTACCCAGTAGTAATAAAATGATTTTTTTTTTGAAAATAACAGTTTTCCTCTATTCTGAACATTGGATTTAATCTTAGTAATCACAATTTTATTAAAAAAAAATAAATTAACATTATTTCATAATATTATCATGTTAATATAATATATTATATTCATTTTGAAATATTTAATTTCAATAAGTGATCAAATGTAATTTTCTATATAAGAGAATAAAAATAGTTTTTAGAGTAAAATATTACTCAAGTTTCCAAAAAATCCAACATAGATTTTATAAATACAATATAGTGATTTTAAATGATTTATTTTATGCTAAAGAAATATTTTTATAGAAAAAATTTTTCAATACTTTTAATTCATAAAAGTGACTATATTATCAAAATCACTATCTTTTCACTATTCACCTAAAAATCAATTATTTTTGAAAAATCTAAAAAATTCATCCTAAGATAGTATTTAATTGTTTAATAAAAAATTAAAGTTATTTTTTTTCTAATTAATATTCTCAAATTTATAAATTTATCTTTTAAATGATAATAAAATATATAAAAATAATATTTTTTTTTGAAAAAATGATCATTTTAAACTTCAAATGTCCTTAATCTTATTCCATATAATTTTATAAACAATTGAATTTTTATGTCTTGGTTTATAAATATATGTATTAGCTATTTTTATAGACTTTTAACTATGATCAATTTAATTTATTAAGGTAAAATACAATACATTTTTTTAAAAAGCTCTTCAAAGGGAATTCTGTTTAAAATAACAATCAAAGAAAAATAATAATATGTAATTATTTTAAGTTACTATTATCTTTTTTTTACTTAATAATTATTATATTGTTAATTCAATTTTAATATTTCATGGTTCATTTCATTTAGGTGTTTCATATGAAACAAGCTATAGAAGATAGTATTAATTTATTGGATCTAAAATTTCAGGTTGTTACAATTGTTGACATGGTACAAATATTGAGAGATAAATAGTCATGGTAATTACAACCCATGGGAATAGATCCCAGGTAATCACCAACAATGGAAAGTATGAAAATCTATAATAATTTTACAAAAAAAATATATTTACTAATATTTTTATGTAGCCATCCAATTTTTTGAACCTTAATAAAAAATTAAATCAATTTAATTAAAATTTATGGATTTTAGTATTTTATCATGTGATTTGTAATAAATAATTAAATAAAAAATTTATCCCTTACTAATTAGATTATTTTTTATCCAAGAAAATTATTAAGTTACAAATCAAATTATGGGAGAGTTAATATAAGACACTCGAGCTCCTTGTAGCATAGTGAATTATTAGACACTAGAACCTAAGGAATAGATAACATAGGTACAAAGTCCTTTGAGTTAACTTTTGATTCATATTATATTCTATAGAATAGTTGTAAATTTTTCCACAATATTTCTATTAACACCCGAGGGTAATGTTTCATAAAATAGTTTTTATTTGGTTGAAGTTATTATTAATGATGTGTAGGTTAAATTTTATGAAATTATGAATAATTTTAGAGTACCAGATTTAAAGTTGGAATATGTTGGTTTGGATATCATATAATGGATTTAGAGTATATCATGATATAAATTATAAATTTAGAGTAAAATTTTGAATAATTTTCTCAGCAAGAATCTTATTATTGGTACATCAAGAACCAATGAAAATGTATAAATATATTGAAGATATTTCTATAATGATATTTAATGAATTATAATCATTTTGATGGTCTATGAAGTTATTTTGGAAATAACCACTCAATTGGAATTAATTAAAAATTATTTTAGAGATGCTAAAGTCAATATATAAATATACTATATAAGAAAAATTACAGATTTATTGATGATATTTGAAATAAAGTGTATATCTATTAAATAAATGTTAGAGAAAATATGTGTTTCTCCAAACAAAGTTAATGTGATGTTGCATCTGGTAGAGGGAAAAACAATTTGAAATGTTAGAGTCAGTGATAATGGTGTGTCAAGTATATGATCAAAACAATTTTGTGTTGAATAAAAAAGATAAATTATATTGTTTTTCATTAAGTTGAATCACTATGGATATATATGGTAGAAAAATAATGCCTCATGTAGAGTATAATATTTTTAAATACTATAAAAGAGAACATTTTATATTGTTCAAAATCATGAAAAAGACATATAACCATGAATATAATATACTTCAATTGTTTATCTATAAATTCCCAGCATGAATCACTCTATGAAAAACAACTAGACTAGTTTTACTCCTAATCTTAGGTGCTCTTCTCTGTATAGAAGACGTTGTGGACTAATAGTGGGGGTTTATGAGAATACTATGGGGAGACTATACCCCATATACCAAAGTGTACAATAATAAATAAATTATCAAAAATCAACCATTGAAGAAAATAATCAGAGTATATTGGAGTAAATAAACAACCAGTAGTAATACATGAAATATAGTGAAGGCTGGACTACAATATCATACATATAGATGATTGGATAGTAGGATGGTTACATATGAATACTATAATAAAAGAAAATAAAGATGTTATCTTTATGATATCCCTAATACACACCTCATTGAGTTTCTTGATACAATCTGAGTTATCCTTCTGGTCATACAAGACCAATCTTGGGATTCAACCTGACCTATACCAAAAAAAACCATGTGAAAGATTCTTGGGTACCCAAGTACCATGGATTCCTAAGATATGTTTGAGTACAGAACTTTGTAGGTAACCACCAATGTGGTCCCTTATTATACTGATGATTCATAGATATGTGCATGTTACATGATTAGAATAAGTTTATAACTATTAAAATAATATAATGAAACATTTAGTAATACCATCTTCGACCTGATGCCAGAAAGTCTTTGAGTACATCTCATAGACCATTACAACCACACTATCATGACCTTGACTAGGGAATAGATACATATCATGGGTCAGGCCCAATGAAAATTGTTGATCATTAAGTTTAAGACCCTGAACAACCATCCCTATTTTTTCCTGTCATGGGGCGGATTTGAGCACATCACGTGATCATTATATCAAATAAAAAACTAGATTCATCCCATAGTATAAATAATAGGTATCATAGACCTCCACTATAAGAGTTTTCTCAACTGGGTATAATCCCATAAGTATCATAAACCTCCCCTATGGGATTTTTATCATTCGGGGCATATTCCCTATAAAAATATTGTCCCTTCCTAATGAGATTATTCTAATCTAGGTAATACACCCTATAAGTATCATAGACCTAAATCCAAGATCAAACTATTATATCAAACCATCCATGCCTCAGTAGATAACAGGGCCTTAAAGATCGTAGGCCATAAGCCCCCCTTGAAAGTCTCTCTCCAGGATAACATGTGATGACCCACTCTAAACATCTTAGCTCTAACTCATCACAAAACAACCAATATCATGGATTCTCCATGAGAATTATAATGCATTCATAAAAAGACCCTAAGGAGCTATCATATAACAAACCACTATATATATAATAAAACATGAACATTGGTGTCCATCTTCCAAACCTTCCATGGAACCATGGCCAGACTCCCAAGAGTGAGACATATCCCTTCATAGGCATAATAGGATCAATCCATTGAATTGATTCAAAAAGGAACACCCATGATTGATAATACCCTTTACTTTTAATCCCCTCTCACTAAGGTTATATGTCATAGGGTAATCCCCTCAGGTTCCCTAGGTCACAATATAATAGGTTGCCTCATAAGGCCCCGCAATACCAGGCTCATATATTAGCTCAACACCTAATGGTTCGAGAAAATATTACCCCTTAACATCATCAAGGCCATCCCACAACCTCATGGTTATTCATTATTGTTGATAGTGTTGAGATATGGTCAACAAACCATCTCTAAATCCTGGGTCACTATAGACCGATCATCTCACCCATCCCTAGTACACTTCTTCCTAAGGCCTGTCCACCTAGACCTAAATATTATAAAGGGACCTTAACCAAACTAATAGGTTCATATATATCAAGTACCATCACACCCTATATTAGTGTGTCCAAGTTCTTAGGTCCTTTTCTAGTATAGGCCTCAGCCATCGATGGTCGAGGTGTAAAGCCAGTGCTGAAGTCCCTCAGTGGCCTTGGCACTTTGTCTCTTTCAATTTGGATACTCATAAAATTTACCAAATTAATTTAACTATATAAATTAAATAATAAAATTTAATAATAATAGGGTACATCTCTCTACTAGTGAGTTCACACACTCAAATACATATAATCAAAATGCATAAATCCATAACATCAGTATCATAACCACCTACCACATACCAAAGCTCTTCCAATCCAATCCCTTGATTGAAAACTCTTTATCTATCCTTATTTATGCATGAACGAGCTATATCAACACTACCAGACACTACACACATCCCCGCACACCAAAAGTCTAATGATCAAATGTTCTTCGAGTGATGGGGTTCCGACCATCCTCAACACACCACTGAACCCATTCTAGGAATAATCTATAAACTAAAACACTAATTACATAGTTAAATAATTTAAAGTTTAATGGAGATAAATATTAAAACCCATAACACTACACACATATTACAAAATAATTAATGGATATAGGAAGGCATAATGTTAAGATGTACTCTTCTTAGGCAATAAAAAATCACCATCAAAATCGAGAAATTTCACCATTCTCTAGTGAAATCACCATAAACACCCTAAAACCCAGTAAAAATAAAATCATCACCAAAAATGAAAAACAAGATGATTAGAAAATGAGGAATCTTGTACCAATCATCGAATATGAAAACACCTTATAAATGACCAGGAATAGAAGAGAATAATAGGGGGAGGTCTAGCGGATTCAGCCTCCCCATGCGTGTAACTGACCCAAGACAAGGGGGGGGGGGTATAGAGAACAATGATTAACATACATGGATATTACATCATTTTAGATTAATATTTAGAAAATTTCAAAAATATATTCCTGAGGACGGTAATATTTTCGTGTCTTTGGAAACTTAGAACACATTCTTCTAGTTTGGTGGAAGATCTTCAATATCTTCCTTAAAGATCTTCCCATTTAGTAATCCCACTTAAAACATTTCTTTATAAACTAGGGAATGAAAACATAAGGAAGGAGTGAGATCAAACACTCAGTAAGGGTATATAAAGTAAATCTCTTAGCATAAAATGAGCATAAGGGTATGAGAACATCAACATAACATTTAAAGATCATACCCTGCATAAAAAGATCATAATCATGATACATGTCATAAAGATTAGAAGTTCATAATTAATGAATCATAATATAATCAAGAACATAAACCTTGTGATGATATTATAGGAATAAGAAAAGAATTTGTGGCAGATACATAAACATGTAACATCATTCCATATAAGTCATGGATCGTTGCCCAAAACTTAGGCGAGACACACCATCATCCCTAGTCATAGCTCTTTCCTTGTAAGGGATCAAGTTTCCCCATCTTCCCATAATGGATTGGGTTTTCCCATCATCCCATAGTATATTAGGTTTCCCCATCTTCTTATAGTGTACTAGGTTTCTCCATCTTCCAATAGTGGATCCTGACACAATTGTTTCCCTTTATTGACCAATCCCGTTGAATTGTTTCCCATCATTATATCATGATATGTAAATCATTACCAATTTAATTAGAGAGAGATATAAGCCCAAGCCATCTCATAATTAAATCATACATACATGTGCCAGAAAATCCTAAATATTTATATTACAGCCCCTAAAATGAAATGGGTTTCATAAACATGTAATCATATCTTAACTGATGGAAAAAGATAGGTTTCATAATTATTTCATCAAATCATAACCCATTAAAAGAAGCAGGTTTCATAAGTATATAACCCCTGAAATATAAATGAGTTTCATAAAAATAATTCCATCAAAATATAAACCATTCAAAGAAATAATATGTATGGAACATTTGGATAATTTCCCCATAAATGCATGAGTAAGACAAATAGATATAATATTACAAAGAAAATTATTTTGAAATATATATTAAAAACATTTATTTAGGAAAATATCATTTCTTCTTTGAAAAATTATTTATAAAACCTTTTGGAAAACATTTTATTTGAAAATTTAATTGAAAAATTATAATGAAAGATTGAAAATGTTTTGAAAAATATTTCATTGAAAACACTTTGAAAAATTATAAATAATGATTGAAAATGTTTTGAAAACCATTTCTTTGAAAAGACATTGAAAAATTATAAAGGGAGTTTGAAAATGTTTTGAGAAACCATTTATTTGAAAACACATTGAAAAATTATAAAGAAGTCTTAATTTTTTTTTAAAATCCTTTTCTTTGAAAACACTTTGAAAAATTTTAAGGAAATATTGAAAAAGATTTGAAATTTTTTTTCTTATAAAATAATTTGAAAATTTAAAAAGAAGGCCAGAAATCATTTGAAAACCCTTTTATTGGAAAATAACCTTTTTAAAATACATTAAGAAAGATTTTAAAATCATTTAAAATAATTTTTAAAAATAATTTTTTTGAAAACCTTTTTCCTTGAAAACCACTTTAAAATAAACAAAATTTCAAAATATTAGGAAAAAACTTTCTTAAAAAAATATATTTACAAATTAATAATAAGGGAAGTGATGATCATTATGGAAGGTAAGTTTGTACATGAAAAAAATTTCTTTTGTACCTTAAAAGTTTAGAAAAGTGCCTCAATCGGAAAATGAAAAGAAGATTAATTTTAATTTTTTTTAAAAATGGTAAAAAATTGGTAAAAATATCCCTTAAACATTATAGTATAATATTAAAAAAAATAATTTTTTTAGAAAACATGGTTTTTAAAGAACATAAATTTTTGATTGAAAAGAGAAATAAAGTCAGATTTTAATAAAAAAAATTGTTAATTATTTTAGGTACCAAAGAGTTTAAAATGGAAATAATAAAAGAATAAATAATTAATATACATATTAGAATAAAATTAATGATTTATGTTGACATATATCATAAGATTTCATCAATTAAAGCATAATCATAAACAATCTCGATATATGATGTGATTGTAGCAATAAACTGTTACCACTGATAAGATTGAATCATAGTCCCTATGAAATAAAAATATTTAAAAAAGAGTAAAATATCATTAAATTAATTATATTCAAGATATAAAATGTCAAATGTTTGTACATACACCCCATAGAAACATATAGGTTCATAACTTGGCATTTATCTCAAGAAAGGAAAATTAAGACAAAATTTCTTTACCAATTTGGTAACTTTTAAACCATAGACCCCATGAAATAAATATCATAAAAGGGATATGTAAATATCCATAAATTTAATTATAATAATCATATAATAAATCCATGGGCAGTAAAAACACCACATATAAGAAATAGGTGGTGATTATGACTTGTGTCTCAAGAAAAATAAAAATGAGATGAGAAAACCCTTACCTTAAGTCTTGACTCTCTTAATACTCATTCTAAAATACTTTATAATAAATATAGTTTTATTATACATAAATAAAATAACCAAATTATTATATATAATACCATATATGATTTTATTAGGACTTTATATTAATCTATTATTAACAACTCAATGTTAATGTTATGTTTCAGGTAATAATTGCTTGGATTTTCTCTTGTGTTTTGACTTGTTATATTTTTGGTTATTATAGTAATCTATAAAGGAAAAAAATATTAAATGAAATACACCATTAATGGAGACAGTAGACTATACATACGCATGAATGTTATTTTCATTTTACTATCATTTTGGAAGAAAGAAAATAAATGACTTGTATTTATATAAATATGTATAATATAATTCAAGTATAATTAATTTTTATATACATATAATATAATTTTACTAGACCCATCCTGAATACCTTCTATGTAAAGTGTGAATGAATCACATCACTTTGAGGAGGTGGTATCCCACACTTCTAAAAACGATGTTATCATATTTACACAAAATAAAAAGCATGAAGGTATATTTTATATTATGATTATAGAAGAATAAAGACACAATAAATATAATATATAATATAAAAACAATGTTTTCATCATAATTCCCATCCATGATATGTGGTAAAGAAAAAACAATCAATATAGTTTCATGAGGCAGTTGTTCATTGTACACAGGAATGATAAGTTTGTTACCAATAAGATGGTAGTGTGTGTTGGTGCAGGTAGAACCATTATAATAAAAAAATATAAGTATATTTAGGATTATGGTTTTATTATATTATCATGAAAAATTTTTAACTAAAGAAGTGGAGAAAGAAATAAAGCTAAAGTGACCATTGAAAAAGGTTACCACTTTTTCAAGTGACTCCTTTTGATTTTAAGAAAAGAACTTTCTAGGATACCTTTCTACCAAAAGGAATGATTATAGTATGAGGATTGGGATGATTTGATATTGTTTTAGCATATTTTTGGGTGAAACAATATCTTTATTGGATTGAATAATTAGGAGGGGTGATTGCCTTTTTATAGTGGAGGAGGAGTGACATTCTTGTAAATTATTGAAAAGGGAATTACAACCACATTTTTTCTATGAAATGTGGCTCCAATAATGAATCAAATTTAATATAAGGTAGTATAGGGTATAAATATTTCCAAAAAATGTCTTTTTTATAATTTTATATGTAAATTTTTCCCTTAAGTGTAAGGTTTAGTCCATTGTTAATCTATTTTTTCTCTTAATTGCAGTAATTAATTTTAATCACTTTCACTAATATTTTTTTTTTCAAAAACAAAGTTGAACATATTAGACATTATAACTTTTTTATGATCCCAAATATGGAATCCAATTTTCAAAATACCAAAAACATAATTGGTAAATATTAATTTAAATTTAATCCCACTAAAGGGACGACACAATGAGTTTTTAAAGTAAAAATGTTTAAAATTTTGGTAAGTTTTTATATCCAATTTCAAAGTGAAATTAATTCCAATAACCTAAATTATATTAATTTATTTATAATTTATATAATTTAATTTTAAAATAAATCAAAACCATAATTTAACCTTATAAATAAATTAGAGTAAAAAGTGGTTTTGAATTAAAATTCAGTATTTTTCACTATTCATAAAAAAATAAAACTTCATAGAAAAATACCAAAAATTCAACCTAAACTATTTTTTTGTTTATATGTCAAAATTTAAGTTTAATTTAACATATAAAATGTTTAAAATCAAAAAAAATTAGATTAAAAACAGGTTCTCCATTAAAAGGTGATAAAACTGCTTTTGTAAAAATATAGGTTTTTATGTGTAATATTGGGTTTGTTCTAATATTAGGACTATAGAATATATTATATGAATTTAAAAAAAAATATTTTATTTAATATAAAAAATATATATTTCATTAATATCATCCATAAATATTAATTAATTTAATTTATTTGGTTGTAAAATTTTGTGATCATAAAAGTAGTTTTTTATAAAAATATTTCCTTTATATTCAATTGTTTGTTATAATAATTTATAATTAATTAATAAAAAATGAATTAAATAATTTATTTTCATAATTTAATTAATAATATTCATAACCTATAAATTAATAGCTAGGTTATATCTTTTTATATTAAATAATAATATTTTTAATAATATATTATTGTTCGGTAAAACTCAGTCTTTGCATGTTACACTAGCGACCGTGAAAATTTAGTCTTGTGTGTAATGTAAGATAACCTCGGTGTTCTATGTAGAAGAACCTAAACTCTATGTTTCATGTAGTTCTCTATTAACTAGGTTTTTCAAGTAATGAAAACCAAACTTAATGATTTAATATAAGAAATCTATTTTTAGTGTTGTGTGAAATGCTAAATATAAAAAAGATTAAATTAATTTAAAAAAAATAATTCAAAAAATATTAGGGTGTTAAATTATACCCCCTTAAAATTAATTTCACCATAAAAATTATTCTAGGTTATCAAATATTTAATACTTGAAAGTTACTTTCATAGAAACCCACATCGTAAAAACAAATTGTAACACCCCAAGATTTCATAGTGTGTTATTTCTTCAAAATAATTCAATAACTTGCACTACACGCAACACCGAGTTCAATCACACCATGACTTAAAAAAAAGCCATTCAAAAGAGGTTATGAATAGTATTATCTAAATTTTAAACTTTATATAATCCTTATAATTTTAGAATCCATATTATGAGTTTCTTAGATATAATGCAAGAACAAATTCATTTTCAGTATTGCACTTTTATCAACTTTTAATAGTGAACCCTTTTTAAATACAATATTTTAAACTTTTTGACTAAATGAGGACATCAAAAATTTAAAATGAAACATCCCAAGCTTCCACGGTACGCTAGCGTGTGTTGTACGCAACACCGAGTTCTAACACCAATCAAAATAGCCGTTATGAATAGTAATACCTACTTTTTGAAGTTATATATATTTTATATTTCAAAATGGACTTCATTTTTGGATTCGGAATATCGAATTTATCCTAAGGTGAAATTTTGGTACTTTTCGGATAACTTTCATATTTTGATGAATAGTGAAAATTACTAAATTTTAATTAAAAACAACTTTTTTAATCAAAATAATTAATAGTGATAAATTGTGAATTTGAGTGGTTTTAAAGTATATTTAGAATATATTTTTACCATTTAATATAATTTTGGTCATTGGACATAATTTTACAATTAAACCGAACATAAACAAGTGTCAATCTTTTGATAGTTATTGTCTCTTAAAAACACGCTTTTTGTTTTGACAGCGGGAATTAATTTTAAATTAATTTCTGCCACTTCTGTGTTTTGAATTTAGAAAAATGGATTCCATATTTGGAATCAGGATGTTCAAATTTTGTAAATAGGTAACTTTTATTTTTAGACATTTTGAATAATTACTGCGGTAAATATTTTATTTACCATGGTTAAGGGTAAATCCGGTAAATAAGGGTTAAAAAATAATATTATAATAATACTAAATTACCCTAAAACGTGTCTTAACCCTATTGGTTGATACATGGTCGACCATGGGAATCTTTGGGTAGATTTTGGGACCCCATGGATCCACTTGTAAGTGATAATGACACTTTATTTTAATTAAGATAAAATGAATACAAAAATGACACAAGCATATATCTTTTAGAAAAACAATTGTTACATAGGGTTATATATATTGGATTGTAGATTATAAATATTCATTAGAAAGATAAAAAGATTTCCTACATAATGATATTTTATTTATAATTTTTAGACATTAAATAATTTATTTTATTTATGACACAATGATGATGCAGTAATTACTATAATAGTGAACAATTAAAATAATTGATATTATAAATTCCCAAATAAATATAATATGAAACTTTTAATGAATTAAACTAATTTTATAGGATAATATGATATATTAGGATTGAGTTAATTGACTTTGTTCGAAGTAATAAATCTGTTATGAGTTTCACAAAAATCAACTATTGAATAGTGTCAAAATTGACATAAAAGAGTTCTTAAAACAAATATTATATTATTAATTGATATTAAATTCCTAAAAATCTAAGGTTAGGACAAGAGACTTATATCATGATAGTTTCATCATTAATGGACCACTTGGGGGGTAGCTTGGATGTATATAGTAAGTTTATTAACCATGTTATATAAAAATACAAAGAGACATTGTAAAAATGAAACTAATTAACGTAGAGTTAATACTTAAAGATAAGTTTAATATAAGTACCCAAACCTGTATAAATTATATTGGATGAGTTGTTTGCGACCCATACCCACCTTAACCTTTGAATAGTCAACTTTGGAGCCATTAGAAACCTAATATGAATTTATTATAAATTTATATTTCTAGCTTTTCCAAAGGTGCCCCTCACCCCTCTTATAAAAAGGCACTCCTCCTTCTCATTTCTTCACACCTTCAAAGCCTTTTTGTTCGGCCAAACTCTGCCCAAATACTCTCCCAACTTCCCTCACTACAACCTAGAGGCCTTAGTTTGATCAGAAATCCAACCTAAGGAGCCCTTTTGATCAAATCAAAAGGAAGAACCCGAAGAAGAGGTAATGTTTTCACCACCCCTTTTCAAGTTCCTTTCTTCTTCCACTTCTTATTTCTTTGTTCTTACCATTCTAAAATAATAACTCCAGTATCTCACATATATTGTGATGTTATTATAAATATGTTACAACCATATTCATTATTCTATCCACCCTTTTAATAACATGTCACCAAACGTGCGTACGTACGACTTACCGTCTCCACGTCGTGGTGTAATTGTTATTCAATATATTATTATTTGGATGGGTATAATAATGATATGTAACTCATGTAAATAATAAATATAACACATTAATTATTCTTTATATATGATATAACATCCATTTATATATTATTTTAATATCAAAAGAATGATATTGTCGCTCGTGCGTATGTACGGTCTACCGTCTCCACGAACACGATGAGATTCATTCTCCATCGTATCCATTCAAGTATAATTATCATTTGATGATTTAAAAATGAAATTTAAGGACTTGATATCATTATGGATATTAATAAGATACAAAAAACAAGGCTTATGTAACAAAACATATAAAATAAAACGAGTAAGTTAACACCCGAAACGAGGATAATTCTAAGATATTATTAACAAATCAATGTTAAAAGATCATATATGATATCATATTAATATATATGATTCTTGTATAATTTAATAACAATTATTTCACCATTATACAGGAGGTTAACCTACCCCAACCAAGGAAAAGTACAAGGTAAGGGTTATTTCACAATCTCTTCATTATCCGAGGTTATTTATACATAATAATCTACTGGGATTTCTTTATCATCCACATCCATGTTTCTTAAAAATGTATTTCAAAACATTTTTACTATTTACTAGAATATGAGTTAAAGTCATTTATACCCTTTTTTACTTTTATAAGTGGTTTATAAAGGAATCTTTCGGTCGTTTTCAAAACTAGGTCCTTTTTAACCTTTTCGACAGAATTAAGGTAAGAATGTTTTTTTAACTTATACGGCGGGTGCGGCTATTTTCCGCCGTTATAAAATCTTCAAAGCTTCCCTTACAAGCTTATAAGAATATTTTCAAAGAAAATGTTTTATTTTAAATGGATCTTAAATGATTTCAAATTAAAAGTAGATATTTCTTTAAAAATAATTTTGATTTCATCTATGTCAACATCCTTTGATGGATTTTACGCTTATTAAAAGTTGATTTATTATGATACAAAACTTCTATATTGTATTGAAGGTTTTGTGATATGTTTGACTGTGGATGTGCTATTTTTATACCATTCATAGTTTATGGTGAAAGTATTGACATTTCGTATGCTAGTTTTAATACGAATGTTTATGTTATGTTTAAACCTTTTCATACGGGAATGCATTGGACTTAATATGTGACGGGTGGAGCCCGCTATAGCTCCTCGATGCATCGGTAGGTCTCATGAGACAAACTAGTGTCTTGGAACAAGGCCTTGGCAAAATCGTATTTGTAGTCTTGGCACGAGGCCTTGGCTATGTGGTTATGATAGTCTGGCATTATGCATTCCAACATTATGAAAGTGGTTATTGATTTTTGCATGGGATTATTCGATTAGTAGAATATCCATGTGAATAAGTAAATGGCATTATTTCATTTTACTTTTGCCATACTATGTTGAAGTTCAAGCTTAAAAGGCTTTTGTTTTAGTAATGCATTGCCTTAAATGTTTATGTTTATTTGGAATGTTCCGCTATATTGTTATCCTTACTGGGAATTTGAGCTCACCCCTTTTTTTTATGTTTTATTTTTCCCAGGATGTGAAGAAGTAAGTTATGAATGACCTGCAGGGATATTATGAGGGGATAATAGTGTGGACTGTAGAGACATTATGTTGTTGTAGTAGTTTTTCAATTTATGATGTAATGTAAAACTTATGAATATATCTAGTGTTTCCAAGGCTACTAAACCAATCGGTCTTTCGAGATTTGATCTTTCTTATGATCATGCCAATGTTATGTAATAATGCACCGACTCTGGGTAACTAGGGTCGGGGCGTTACACAAATGCTAAAACTTCCTTTAAAAAGTGAATGTTAGACCGTAATGGTCACCCAAAGTAACTCATAACTAGTTTCCCACATAGAAGAACATTGTTTTAAAGTGAAAACATGTAAATAGAAGAGAAATATAACTATCAAGTTCTAATGTAGAGTGATAGAGAACATGCTTAGGAGAAATTTAACAATCATAAATCTATATCCAGTAATATTTGGAATAAGGAAGCATGTATATTTTCCAAAATGATTTTTGGTAAATTAGGTTATTACCATGTTTCAAGATAATATACAATGATGGAATTCCAATTTTTGTAATGTGAAAAATAGTATATACTTTTTGATATATGGGGTAACAATGTTAAGCTGATTTTATGAGTGGAAGGTCCACCCAGGCTTCCATTACTCTCGAATAGAAGATGATTGGGGACATAAAAAGGAAGACTCATGGATTTAACATGGAAATTAAAATTGACATGGATAAGTATTATGAAATTATTTAATGGGGTTTTAAATTTAAAGTTATTTCATCAATGTTTTTCTCTCGGTGGGTGTCTAACTTATTTTTTAGATGTTTTAGTTCGACTTGGTTTTCAGTGAATTTCAGGGGTAAGAAATGTGGTTTTTTAAAAGTAGTTCACCGCCTAATACAGGGCGACACTCTCTCTCCTATACTATTAATTCTAGATCAATATTAATTTAGTAAATTATTTTCCATCTCTAATCATAATAGAAGAATCCTTCCATAAAGCTATTGGAATATCTTCAATGACATCTCCTATCTTCTTTTTGTGGATGATAGCCTTCTCTTCCTCAATGGGAGTAGGATATCTATTTGGGTCATTTCCAAGGTTTTTGAGGAATATTTAATGTTTGGTGGTCAATATATAAACTATGATAAGAGTAGTATCTATGTCTCCAAAACTTGTTCTAATCATTGAGCTAAAAAGATTAAATAATTTTTGAGAATTAATAAAAATCCTTTTTTCGAGGGATTACTTGGGATACCCTATCTTTCTGGGAGGTTTACACATCCACCACTATGGGATCCTCATTGTAAAAATTTATAGATATATAAAATATATAATATTAGATTATTTTTTGGGGGGCCTATAATGATGGTCAATTGTGTTCTTTCATCTATACCAATGCATGTGATCTTAGTGCTTAAAGTCCCAAGAACTATGATGAGAAATATTGAAAAAAACATGTGATTATTTGTCTAGGATTATCATATATAGGGTATTTTACACTGTTGTTATTATATGATCATGTAATAATAATAATTGAAGGAGTGTAGAAAGAAATAAAACTAAAGTGATTGTTGAAGAAGGTTACCTCTTTTTTGGGGAACACCTTTTGGTTTTCACTAAAGGAATTCCTTGGATCCATTTATGGTAAAAGTGAGGATTCTATGATGAGGGGAGGGATATTTTAGGATTATTTGAGTATATTTTGGGTCATCCAAAGGGCTTTATATCTGTGAATAATTTTGAGGGATAAGTGTTTTTTATAGTGGAGGAGGAGTGACATTCTTGTAAATTTTTGAAAATGGAATTTCACCCAGGTTTTCCAATGGAAAGTGGATAAATTAAAAAAAATTAGATAAAAGGGAAAATAGGGTCTAAATATGGCCATATGATATATTTTGGACAAGTTTATAGGCCATTTTCCCCCTTAAGTGTAAGGTTTAGTCCCTCGTTAAGTTAATTTTTCTCTTAATCATGATAATTAATTTTAATCACTTTCACTAATTATTTTGAAAAAAACTAAGTTAAACTTATTATAAATTATAAATTATGATGATAAAAAATATTTAATACATTTTTACAAATTCCAAACATTAAAGTGGTAGAAACTAATTTAAATTCAATCCCACATATAGGATGACACAATGAGTTTTTAGAGTAAAATTGGTCAAAAGTTTGATAAATTTTTATATCCAATTTTAAAGTGAAATTGATCAAATTAAATAAATTGTATTAATTTATTTATAATTTATATAATTTAACTTTAAAACCAAACAAAAATATACTTTATCCTTATAAAAAAATCAGACGAAAAAGAAGGTTTGAATTAAAATTCAGTATTTTTTACTATTCATAAAAAAATAAAACTTCGCAGAAAAGTGCCAAAAATTAATCCTTACACAATTTTTATGTTTTTATTTTAAAAATTATGTTTATTATGATATATAAAATTTATAAAAGTTCAAAAATTTACATTTAAAATATATTATCTATTAAAATGTAGTAAATATGCTTTTATAAAAATATAGTTTTTTATGTGTAATATTGGGTTTCTTCCTATATTATGCCTATAGAATATATTATATAAACGTAAAAAAAATATTTTATTGAATATATAATATATATATTTCATTAATATCATCCAAGAATATTAATTAATTTAATTTATTAGGATAAAATACCTTTGTGAGCATAAAAAAAAGTTTTTTATAAAAACATGCCCTTTATATTCAACTGGTTCTTATATTAATCTATAATTAATTAGAAGCAAATGAATTAAATCATGTATTTTTTTAAGTTAGTTAATTATATTAATAACCTCAAACTTAACATCCAGGTTATATCTTATTATATTAAATAATAATATTTATAGTAATATATTATTGTTCGGTAAAACTAGGTCTTGGGTGTTACACAAGCCATCAAGGAAAGCCCGTCTTGCATGTAAAGTAAGCTAAACATAGTTCTCCATTTAGAGCGAGATAAACTTTTTTTTTAATTTAGTTCATGATTAACTCGGTGTTACAAATAACACAATCCAAACTTATTTCTTTAATATAAGAAAACTATTTTTAGTGTTGCGTGAAATACTAAATATAAAAAAGATTAAATTAATTCAAAAAATAATTCACAAAATCTCAAGGTGTTATAGGGGAACTTTAAAAACCATGAAATATGGTTTCATGATGTAAATCCTAGATTCATCCTATGAATACTCAATGTAGTTTCCCCCCTTTCTTAACCTATTCACTCCATGAATCCAGGATTCATAGTCTGAATCCTCTATAAAAACTCTTGAGCTGCACTCATACTCATGTTCCTCCTCCAAGGGACTCCCAAACCCCTAGGTCATCACCCAAGACTTGAACCGCATATGAAAACCCCATTTTAGGTTTTCAAAACCCTATAAACCCATTCTAATATCCAGTCATAAAAACAGAACATCTCCAACAATTCAAATTCAAATTGAAAATTTTAACTCATACGAGTGCATGTTATTATAATCTCCCCACCATAAAACTTATCTTCACTAAGAATTACTATAAACCTTTCAACCAATGAACCCGATCTTAATAGTTTATTAAATCAGGATCAATTTCCTTCAAAGGATCTCTAAATTCTAAATGCGTTCCTACTATGTAAATTTTAACAATAGACACACATTCACTAAAAAATGAGCCACCCACTTAGTATCAATGTCAACACCTTGATAAAGACCACCACACCCATATTTATCAACATAATGCAATGTCTTTTCTAGTTTATTATCTAGCCTATGGTTCTCCTTACCTTTAGAATCATCTCATGATGGTCCATTTTGATCCATGGTGCCCTCACCATAGAAATTACCAACCGCAATTGTCTTTAGAGTGGTCCATTGAACCAATAACCTTGTCCCGCACAATGCTTCTGACATGGTTCCCCTATCACTATGTCAATACTCATGCATGAGCACTAGACACTTGAAATTTGACTATATTTCTCTAAAACCACTTAGATGTACTTTCCAGTGTTTCCTTATAAGGAACTCTTTCATCAAATCCTATATTTTCCACTAACGACCCAAAGCTTAGGTTCCTGGTCATATCTTGGTATATAACACTTTTTCTTCTTACTTTCTAAGAAAATTTTCCCTAAAATGCACCTTCACCACTTTTCATAACATGTTTCACCCCTTGAAGCATGCCATGTAATATTTCATCACATTATTCAACCCTGAACCATGATAAAAAACATGGACCCACCCCATGAAATAAACCATGAAACTAGTTTACTCCCTAAACCATGTCAAAACTCATAGATCACCCCACTAATCAACCTAAAGTCACACTAAGATTATCCCAAGATTGATTCCAATGCATCAACTCCATCCATTACCAGATAAAAACCTCAAATATAGTATTTACCTTGGGACTAGATAAATTCAGATTCACTCACACAAATCTACGATCCCATGAATGGTCCTATCACACCCCCGACCCTACCATCTCAGGTCTCCCTATCAATGATCAAACTTTGTACAATACTAAACATAATGTTTATATGTCACTATCTCACTCATACTATATTTCTAACAAAAAAAATTCAATTAACATTAGTTCCTGACTAATGAAAAAATGTATCCTTGTAAATAGTTAAGATTCCAATCTTAATGAGGGTCTTTCCCTCAATAGCCACGGGTTTACTACCCACCATATGGATTACCTTATGACACTCTTCAAGAACCACATTAATAGGTTATTTTCAAAATATGATATGTTCCCTCTGATCTATACTCACATATCCTTTTATAACTCACTGGCTCTATGCTCACACATAACCATCACGAATTTAAATTTAAACAACACCTCATTTAATCAGTGCACAGAACAATACGATCTTTTCTCAAAATGAATGATGTACTATCCTCTACACCCATCCATAGAAACCCAACTTATGATTCTATGATTCATACTACCAAACTAGGTTAAAAACTCTCCATAACATGTCAACTCATCAAGTAAACTACACACTTAACTGCTATTTGGTTCCATAGTAATTCATGATTGTCTACCCACACTTTCAACGCATACTATACACATACATAACAATTGATCTGGGCACCAAAATGGAATTTACCTTCAAATCTAGTCTTGATACCATGACACTATAAGTGCCTCTCATTCCAAGGTACAAATATTCCATTCTTCACAATATCAATTTCATATATCGTTCATTGATCTTAAAATATAAAACATACACATGTTTTTTACCTTTATATGACCAAGAGATTAGGATAACCCCTCTAATATGTTTCTCTCAACCACAAAATCCATAGAACCACCAAGGTGAAAGTATAATCTAAGGGTCCCAAGGGACCCCATATAGACTGAAAGTCATGTTTTCACTATGCCATAGATCATGAAAACATATTATTCCCATATTATAATCTCACCAAAAAACACATGCCAAACCACCAACTTTCAGGTATTATAGCGACACCTATCAGTAACCTCATTCCATACCACTAGCCTAATAAGGAACCGATTCTTAGTAAGCATCCACCTATGAGACTTATCCCTTGAGAATCATAATCTCATCTAGGGTAATAAACACATAATAACATCATTCTAGATGATCTGTATCTAGGGAAAACACAACATCTAGCTTTATTAAGTAAAATTACAATCCATTTTATACAAGAAAACATAATATAGGTTGTTAATGAAACTTTAAATAACCAAACCTATAGGGTAAATTCAACTGGAATCACCTTATAGCAATCTGTATATAGTGAACCATAATTAATCTATTTAGTTAAGTAGAGTTCCATTCCCAGCTATACGGGACAACAACGTATAGGTTATTACTATCACCTTAAGTAACTAAAATTTAGAATAACAACCCACTTGGGTTTTACACTAAGGAACCATGGGTATCACTAAACCAGTAGGGTCACCTCAGGTATAATACACCAAGGGAATATATCATTATCCCCAAAAATCATCTCTCTGTAGATCCACATGAACTACCATAAAAATAAAATGAATACACACGTCATTCTAGATGAGTGAAATTCCACCAAGTATTTATATAAGAAAACACCACATGATTTGTTTTTGACACTTTAAACTACTAAACCTACCATCAGTGGCATAAATCACCCTTGTAGGTCCTAAAATATCATTTGAATCCTTCATTCCAATTCATGATGAATGAGACACCTCTTGCCTCTATAGGATAATATTCAAATCCATATCTGGTCTCTTACCAATGATCCAAGAGAAAATAATCTATATTAAATCTTAAATCTAAACACCATGTACATCACATGTGGTGAGAACCATATGAAACATAACATAATAAATCTATAATGTTAAACTTGAACCGTTGGTAACCTAGACATCCTACTAGAATGGGTGTTCATGATGAACCAAAATAGTATCCATCATTTTCTATTACACATTCCAAAATGTCGTGGCTAAAAAGTACAAAAAACGTAATAAAATATAATAAAATTCCCTTATACTAATTTGTAATTTCCCAAATTGAATAAATCTTTGAACATTAATCAGACTAATTCACCATGTGATATTAGGCGTACCTTCCCATATGCCAGAGGCTACTGAATAGTAGAAGAGTTATATAGGAATACTGTGGGGAGAATATAACCGTGACGCACACCTGTCGTAGGGCGTGGAAAAACAATTTTTTATATATGTCCTAGTGTAATCTAGTGATTAAACTTAGGATGTCTCCCAAATATGAATGGTCACAAAACAGTTTTTCACTTTGAAACAAGTGTAAAAATGTCGTGCTTTTGAATTGAAATTTGAAATTCAAATGATTGAAAAACTATGATATTAAAAGGGTGATTAGGTCAGGGTGAATTTCCCAATTGTAATACTATCCTTGTTCAATGTAATTCAAACCCTCTTCTTCTTAGTTGATTAAATTTAGTTTCCACAATCGTTTCCTCTCACTTCCTTGGTGAAATTATGATTGTGAGAGAAAACCTTACTAAGACCTCGGTTTGGTCAAATATACTTCCATGTGAAAAATAGTTATATTGAATATCCTTAATTGATATGGGAAATACACGATTAGGCCTTGTTTATCCCAAACAATCAAGAACATTCACTACACCTTTTACACGTACTGACGATCATCGAGTACTTCACCACTAATCCTTGGTTTATTCCATCGTATATAAACAAAAAATTATTGGATGGAGATAATGATTATTTTACCAAGGAAAAAAAATAATGGAATTAAAATTTAATAATGATCACACTTGAAAAATAAAATCCACTATATTAAATTGAAAAAAACTTTTAAGAAGAATGAAATTTCATTCAATTACGTCTAAGAACTCAAGCATTACAAAATAGAAAACCAACCCTTCCCCAATCACTCCAAATGTTTACCCCACTATGGTAAGGTTAATCGAGATTAATGAGGAAGAAGAAGGCATTACAAAACTATGAAAAAGAAAATAAATAAAATAGAAATATGAAAAGTTCCTCTCCTTGGTGTCCCAGAAGGAATGAGATGGAATGAGAGATGCTTTGAGGGGGAGGAGCTCTCCTCCTTTTATATCCAGAATTTGTCACCAGAATGTTTATTCATTTTATCCACATTAAATTACATATTCACGCATTTATCCCTTCTTTAATGTCGTTCATAATTTTCTTGTGAATTTCCCTGCAAAATATCAGTGGATTTGAACAAGTATTCCGAGAATTATGTTCATTTTACTATGACCATTTATTCTGTCCATTCAGACTCTCCAAAACGCCAACCCTCGAATTAGGAAGCTTTAATGGCCCCTTAAATGGCCAATGCACGTGGATTTTCCTTCATGAAAGATATTCCCCAACTCCTTTTGTGTCCATATACTGAATTTCACAACAATTGTGCCCTCCAAGAATGAGTTATAAACCCCACACCTAAAATATGCAGAACTATAAACAGTTTTCTTGAGACAACTTGTGAGCTTCTTTTGAGATTCCATATGGTAGATTCCGCTTTTGGTACAAAAATATTAAATGAATCCCTGGATGTATAGAATCTGGAAAAGAAATAATTTTTCAATTTAGATTAGTGTTGAATATGTTATATCCAAACTATCTAAATAATTTAAAACAGTTAAAAATCTGAAATGGGCCATTTTTACTATTCAGCTCAATATAACACCAATATCATAAAAATGAAGCAATTAATCTTAGAGTAACAATTAATCTTAGAGTAACAATTTTTTGGGCTTAAAAAAATTAAATTCAATGTAAATTTAATTGAAAATATTTTCTCTATCAACCCCTATATTATATTTCATAATATTAAATAAATAAGAAAACATCAATAATATATGGACATAATCAGAGTACTCAAGAGTAAATAAATAACAAATAATAATACATGAAATGTAGTAAATTATAAAGATACATGTCATATATACAATTGAACACCTAATGGTATAGTTATATATATAAACTATAATAAAAGAAAAATAAATATTCCATCTTTAAGGAATACCTTATCTATACCTCATAAAGTATCTTGATACAATTATATCTATCCTCTCGATCATGAAAAATCAATCTGAGGATTTATCCAAACCTGTGAATATATTAACCATGGGAAAGCTACTCGAGTACCCAAGTTCCATAGATTTATGATCAGTATGACCACTAATGTAGTCCTATACTATACTAACAATATAGTGATATGTGCATGTGACATGCTTATAATAAATAATTAACTACTATAATACATCAATAATACTAAAAAAATTATACTTTAGCTCAATGATAGTATGTATCTAAGCATGTCACATGGACCATGCTAACCATAATATCATGATTTCCACTAGGGAGTAGGAACAAAACTTGGGGAAAAAATGACCATTATTGATCCTCAGGTCTAAGATCCTTATCAATCATGCTTTCTTGGTCCAGTTTTAGGGTGTCTCTGAGCACATTTCATGATCATGTGAACTAATATAAAATACTCAATTTTCCATATAATTTACCAAATAGGTATCATTAACCTCCCCTATATGCGTTTTCTCATCTTTTCATAAGCCCATAAGTATCAAAAACCTCTCATATGGGAGTTTTCTCATCCAAGGTGTATTCCCTATAAGAATATCATCCCTACACTATGGGAGTATTCTCATCTAGAGTATAATTCCTATAAGTATCATAGAACCAAATCCAAAATCACCCTGGTAAATAGTACCATTCATGCCTCAACAAATAGTACGCCCCAAGTAGATCACACCCTATGAGTCCCCACCAAAAGACACCCACTAGGATAACCCATGATGGACCACTCTGAACATATTAGATCTAACTCATGGTAGACCAACCATGACCATGAACACTCTACGGTTGTTCCCATTCATTCCCCAGAACTCCCCAAGGTGTTACCACAGAACAATTCTCTTCAAATATAATAAAACATTAACATGGGTGGCTATATTTCAAACCCACCATGACACCATGGTTACACTTCCAAGAGTGAGACCCATCTCATCACAGTCCTAACAGGCCCAATCCATTAACTCATCTCTAAATGGAACACCCATGATTGAGATTACCCTTTCCTATTCATTCTCTCTCACTAGAGTTATTTTTCACAAGGGAATCCACTCAGGTCCCCTAGGTCACAATAAAATAAGGTTCCTCATAAGGCCCATTAATCTTTTCCTTATGCCTTAGTTCAAAACCTGACATTTGGAGGAAAATGTTCCCTCAACATCATCAAGTTTATCTCATAGTCTTATAGGCCCGAGGGCTATGCTGCATTTACAACAGTCTTGAGAGATATACCTTGACCAATCTCTATATATTGGGACACTCTAGATCGGTCATCTCACCCATACCAAGTCTAATTACACCTAATTTAAACCCACCTAGGCCTAAATCATATCAATAATCCTTACCTGACCTACTAGGTCTAACCATCTCAGGTCTCATCACACCCCCTATCTGGTTGTCTGAGTCTTCTTGTACATATCTAGTCTAGGCCTCAGCCATTGATGGCTGAGGTGCCACGCTAGTTCCCAAGGCCCTCAATGGTCTTGGAACTTTTTATATTTCAATTTAGAAAATCAAAAAATTTAAAATTTCAATTTAATTATTTAAAATAAATTAAAAAATTTAATAATAATAGGGTCCACCTCATCACCACTGGCCACTTCCCGCATCCCTGGGCACTAAACATCCAACAATCATTTGTTCTTTAGGAAACATGCCACCAAACATCATAGACACACCCATAAACCCATTCTAAAAAAAATACACAACCTACACTGCCAATTATATAATTAAATAATTTTATGTTTAATGAAAACTCATAAAAAATTCATGGAATGGTGTTCCTTTTAATAAATGATGAAAAAAGATAGGAATATGTCATCTTGATATGGCCTCTTCCTAGTCTGTATGAGATCCCCATTAAAATTGGGTGAATTCACCAAACTTAGATGAAATCACCATACACACACTAAAACTAGAAGATTCCAAAATCAACATGATTGTCAAACCCCCCTCACCACAAAGAGTACCCCTCTTGGCCTAATAATGAGAGAATAATGGCAGTGACTACTTAAGTCCCACATATAGTATGTCCCGTGTTGGTGACTAGAAATGATGGTATATCATACATACAAATGAGATACATTACTTTATAATAGAACATACATAAGAGGGAGGTGATACATATACAATAATAAACACTATATTATAAAGATTAATTAAAACCCAATTTCATACATGTAATTACATACAAGACTCAATAAAAATTGAAAAAAAACTATAAATACCAAAAAGGTAAAGTCGATAGTGACCATGAAGCCCAAAAAACTCATGTAATACCCACAATCTAGTAATACCTCTCCCTAACTCCAACCTCCTCTTACTAACCTGAAAAAATAATTTATATATATAGGGTTATAATAATAATATTCTTATTAGGATCTTTCCCGCAGCCTCTCCTTCCTCAGATAAAGAAAGCATTTTAAAGCCTAGTGAACAAGTGAAACTAAATCATCACCTAAATATGTATACTAAGTTCCCATCCTCACTATGGACATGTCTCACTAAATAATTCATATAAGGAATAATTAATTATAATAATAAAAAATCAAAGTTACCCCACTATTGATTCCCCACTGGTTTGCCACTCTGCACCAACGTCATAGGTCCTGAGCCATATCTCTCCAAAATAATCAAGCCTGAAAAAACCTGGGATAATTATCACAACATGTACCTCATGCATCACATCATAAAATAATCCCAACCACATCTACATATAGTTACCAATTAGTTTATTAGATCCACCATAACCCGTATGATGTGCATCATACATCAGGTATTATACTTCCATCCATCAAAACCCATACACTGAGTAAGGTTCCTCAAGCCATCACAACCTATAACCATCATAGATATAATAATTATTTGGATACTATATTTTGAGATAAATGTATGTAAAATAACGACATTATATTATATCCTTCTACACACATATATGGTAAACTAACCACCATCAATACTAGCACATAATACTAATAAGAGAGGAGAGTGGGGCTAGAGGGGGTAGTCAACCATCCATCCTCCCATCGGGATTTTGGGGAAACACCCAAATAGAGTTCACTAGGTTTTAGTCCCCTAACTAACATTGGTGGGTATCATATGAAATAAAAAATGTAAAGGAAATAATATATCTCACAACCACACTATGGGCATAACCTTTTCATAGGATTATCTGTAGCTATCATCACCCAGACACCTAGATTCCACTACTAGGGACTTTATATCCTATAAGTATAAAATAATTCAAAGAGCTATATTAAATTACTTCTTTACATTTTTCACTTCAATTTATGTTAATTAAGTCCTTAGACATTAGCTAACCATCAAAAATATTCTAGATAAATTTCATTAATGAATATACCCAAGTAAATTCCCTCTATAAATAATCCAACCGACTCTATAGTTTCTCAGCATTTAACATTATCATTTTCATTTTTGTAAAAGTTGGGCTCAAATAATCTTTTTATTATGATAGAAAAGGCCTTATTCTATCTTGGTAGAGGGAGAAAAATTACACATCCTATAGTCCCAAGGACAAGGGTCCCATAAACATAGCCTAAAGACCCAATGCAACATCATACCAACATCATCCTTCCTATTTCACCAAGCCTATGTCATTATTTTATCACCGCTTGCCCACGTCCTGCATGCATCACCACCAGAATCATAAATCCCCCCAAGGGGATATCCATAATTCAAAACCTGATCTTTGGATGTTGGATTATGGGGTTTACCACTCAATAATTACCCCAACTACAATTATCATTTGCATTATAGAAACCCCAACCCCATGGGAAAAGTCATTTATTAAACAATAGTAAACTTTCCATAATTCTAGGTGCTATAGGAAAACATACTATGATACTACCAAGGGATATGCAACTATGAACATCCATCAACCTCAAATAGTGGGAAATGAATGAATATTAAACAAGAAACCTAGGCATAATCCATTAAACTGATTCATTCACAAGAAACCATAAATATTTATTCATAATAATGGGCAATCCAAACATCAACCAACTCCACCAACTTGATTCTATCCATGACACCCTCATGCATATACCCATGTATCTAGCTATCATAAGCATCAATTGATGAAACAACCTTGAGCCTCCCTACCCATATCTCATCATCCATACTAGGATCAGCCATCCAAAGATTATATCACATCACATAACAAAGATAACATCCATATCATACATAAGGTAGTAATAAAAAATTTATTTGATAGGGAAACATTTTCCCTAAACTAGGAATTCAACCTTCACATGAAAATAGGATCTCACGACCCTAAACACAAGGAATCCAAGATTTATAAACAACCAGAACTCTTACTCCCAAGTATTCTTATTTATCAAACAACTGATTTTTATTCCATATTGAATCAAACAATTCACTATTCATAGGTTCCAACTATGATAAACCTAAGGCATTAACTATCTCAAGATATCACAATTATGTAAACTTGCAATTTGTATAGAACTTGTTCAATAAACTTTGAGAAGAACAATTCTCAATTAACATGAGTTTATTATCTCATTAACATTAAAAAAATCCCACCTTCATATTCTTTATCAAATTCCATCAACACATGGAATAACATATTCAATTAAACATGCATAATTTCATCAATTTGATTACTATAAAATTACAAGAAACACCAGATTACAATAATAAATCTTCTTTAATTATTAAGAAAATTAATCAATTAATTATTTCTTTAAATTATTTAACCAATTTAATCAACTAAACATGATAATGTAACCATAATCAAACATACTCTCAATCACATCATAGATCACACACTATCTAGTAAATCAAGAGGCAAACCGTTATCACAGCGGGAAACAATGATATGTGATATCTATAACCAATGAAAAATTTAATTATTTAATCTAGTTTAATATTCATTAGGTTAATTACACTACCATTAAAATAATTTAAAATGTTTTAACTTTATTATTTCATATAAATAATTAGAAAAAACAACGAATCCCCCATCTCAAACTTCTTATGTTCTTGAAGCAAAAAAAACCAATACGGATCTACGACCACCTCTCATGTGAAGAAAATATGACCCCAAAAATATTTAATTCCATGAAAACACTATAAAATTCTAAAAACATATCCATTATAATTAGGTTGATCAAATTCCAAAGAATGGAAATAGTAATAGGAGGAGAACAAGATTAATTGGAGAAAAACCGCTAGATAAAAAGGAGGTAGAACTCACCTTAGATTACCAAATATTGATATATAGAATTTGGGGATCAATACCTATACAAAGGGGTATTTAAATCCTCTAATAATTACTTTTGGGTGGCTAGTGTTTGATAGGAATAAGTGGATGAAAACTAGGTTCAATTGAGATTAGGGGATTTATAGACAAAGAAAACTTTAGAAGACCACATCGTAGCCCCTAAGACCATGAAATTTCTATCCCTAACACTTGGAATTATTAATTTTAGGATGAGGTACCATGAAAAATATCCCATAAATCAAATATGTTTCTAAGAAACATGATTTAGATCCTATAAAAGTGGATCTGGTACTACAACGCAACCTTAAGAACCTTGCCAAAATGATTAACCACCGATTTATAGCCAATATTGCAGCCTACCTCCACGACATAGCCATCCATAAAAAGAAAGTAGCCTTGATTTCTTTCCCAAGATCCCAAATGTCATACCAAGGTCCATTATTCCATATCTATATACACTATGACAAAATGAATCCATCCACAACATTCCCCCTTTCCCCTTATTTACCCTCCAAACTCTTCAAAACTACCTCTAGGAACCTCCACCACTTAAAACATGCAAATAAAATGTCCACTAGAATAATATCCATTACAATAGATACCTATAAAACCATTATCATCCTCAAAAATTAAAATCGAACTCAAAGATAGAGAGAGAAAATGGTTTCTTTGAGAAACCACCCCATGAGATACCTTTTAAGAATCTCATGATCATAGGATCTCAACCACCTAACTTAGAGGAAACAAGTGAAAAACCAAAAAATAATAACACCATATCCTAAAAAATCTCCTATGGGAGACACCTCTCAATCAAAAGTAATTCCATAAAAATAAACAAGAGAAAACCATCTCATAAACTAGAAAATGTTCAACAACTATAACTAGCATTACAACATGAGAAGAGATAATAATAAAACAACTTAGGGTACTAAGCTCATATCT
The DNA here is from genome assembly GCA_963277665.1 of Viscum album. NCBI lineage: Eukaryota > Viridiplantae > Streptophyta > Magnoliopsida > Santalales > Viscaceae > Viscum > Viscum album. The sequence goes on along the minus strand of OY728157.1, from coordinate 1,400,030,013 downwards.
ACGACACACATTACCAAATAATCTCCTCCATGCCACTATATTACTATAAGAAATTCAAAAAGGGGATATCACACCCCTCAAGACATTCTCCATACTATCATGGATCCCTATTGGCTACTGATTGAAAGTCCCATCACTAACAAGTTTGATCTTTCCCCATTTAATGAATTGAGAATTGTTATGAATGTAATGGTGGAGCTACAAAATTTGAAAAAAATTGTGTATCTAGCTCATCTATGGGGAAATTTTTGTCTGATATACCATAACTCCAACATGAACCAACACCTTCAAGGGACCAAAAAAGTGTAGGGAATGATTATTACCACGACTGAACCTTTATTTCCCATGATGAGGAGTCACCTTCAAAAACTCATTATCTCTAACATCAAACTCTTGAGGTCTCATCCTATTGAAGACATTGGATTTATGAGAATCCTATGCTACTTTCATCCTCTCATGAATTACCAAAAACACATCTACAATATTATGTACTAGTTTTGGCTTGATAATTGCTACCTATGTAACCCCAGTCTGACATAATGGAGAACAGAAAGTTTGGATATACAAATTTTTAAATGATTCCATACAAATGGTTGAGTGGAAACTACTATTATAGTAAAACTCAACTATGGTTAGGTTCCTGATCCAAAAACCTCAAAAATTACAAAAAAAGTGTACAAAATTTCTTTAAGTATTTGGATGGTCTACTCTATCCAATCTCCATTTATAGAAGAAACGTACTGCTAAGGAATAATTGAGAGCCAAAATCATGCTATAGAACTCTCCACACCATGAAGGTAAAACAAGGATCATGATCATAGATGATCATCATAAGGTTTTTGTGGAGTCTCACCACCTTCTCAAGGTACTTCCTCAATAAAAACTCCACTAAGATCGAATCCTTGATCAATATGAAGTGTGCATATTTCACTAAACAATCCACTATCACCCATATAACATCAAAATCTTTATAATATTGAGGTAAAATGGTAGATAATACCATTTATATTCCCTTATATTTCCATATAATAACATCTAATAGCTAGAATAAACCACTGAAAACATGGTGTTTGTTCTTCACCTTTTGGAAGACAAAACATTGAGATACAAAATCTGAAATTGCATGCTTCAAACTAGGCCCCCAAAACCGACCCTTCAAATCATGGTACATATTTTTTAGGCTAGGATTTACTTCCCTAGGTGGGATACGTAACTCATGAAGAACCATCTCATTCATCACCAAATGTCTAAAAATACTCCCCTGGAACAATACACAGTGTTGTCCATACTCAAAACAAACATTTGGGGCATCCCAAAAATAACTTGGTCTCTCCATACCTCCACCTCAGAATCCTAAAATTGGGACTCCTCCACATATTTCACAAAATAAGAACTCACTATCATCTAGAAAAGACAACCTCAGCTATCATCATCTACCATATCAAGATGTATCATTGAGAGCTATTCCATTACTCTCTAGGAATATCCAGATTCACGCATGGCATCACTACATAACTTCCTTCACATCACATCAGGTACATCATTAAACATTCCTGGTTTATAAGAAATCTAGAATTCATATTACTATAATAATTTCATCCATAATTACTATTTCAAGTTCAAGTCACACTAAGAGAATACATACCTCAAGTTCTTATGATTATTAAAAACCAAAAAATGCTTGTCGATGAGGTAATTCCACCACAATGTAAAGGAAAACCCAACTAATTCCATTTCAAGATCATAAGAAGAATAGATATTCTCATGGGGACATAAATTCCATGACCTATAAGAAACAATTGATCTCCACTACAATAGAACACAACTAAGACTAAGATGTGAAGAATCACATAAAACCTCAAACTAAACTTTTTCTTTTGGAAGATGAAGAACCAGAGTGATGACCAACTTCTCTTTTACGTAATTGAATGATTCCAAATATTGGAAATTCTACAATAACACCTAATACTTTATGGTAAATTTTATTAGAGGTGCTGAAACTAGATAGAAATTGGATATGAATATCATATAATACCCTATAAGATTATGGAAACTTCCCACATCTACAAATATCTTGAGGGATACCCAAGAAATGACTGCCTAAAACTTTTAAGGATCCCCAACTACACCTTGATGGGATATAAAATTCCCCAAAAAATAAACTTATTGATCCTAGAAATCATAGTTTAAAAGCTTCATGAATATTTTTTGGTGATAAAGAACTCACAACACATCATGTAAATGATCTGTATGCTCCTTCTCAAACCTGGGGTAGATGAGGAAGTCATCGATCAAAATCAAAAAAAATATATCCCCAAATTCATTGAACACTGCATTCATTAAACCAATGAACCTAACTAGAAATTTTTTCACATCGAATGATATCACACTGAAATCATAATCCTGATATCAACACTAGAAAGTAGTCTTCAAAACATACCCATAATTCACCTATAAGTGATGATACACTAACCATATACCGATAATCAATAAATAACTTTATACCTTAATCTAATTGAATAAATTATAATTCTATTGAGTAGGGTAGTAGTTCTTCACTACCACCTTATTCAAGTTTCAATAATTGATACAAAGACACAAACTGCCATCAAAATTATTCACAAACAAAATCGATGCACCCCAAGGTGACACAATCGAATGAAAAAACCCATCTACAATAGATCATTGATATATACTAAAAAATCTCACAAATTAGAAGGAACTATCTTATAGGGAGACATCATGATAGGAGAAATTACTTATTGTAGCTCAATCTCAAACTTGATCTCATGTTAAAGGGGAAGTGATATAACCTCTTTAGGAAAGAAATTAGGGTACTATTACATGACCTTAGGAAACACTGTCAGCTAAACCTTTGATGCACTCAACATGAACTCTTCCATCAAGGAAGATAAGGATAAAACACACTTTTGACCAATCTAAGTGTCTTGCTCATCAACGAACACTGTTGGTTCTCTATCAGCATCATAGAATGAAACCTACCTTATGAAGAAATCCGTGATATTCTGCAATTCATATAGATAATCCTTGTTGAGGATGACATCACAAGGCTATATCCAAAACATGGGATGTCACCCAAAGATAACTTCTTCCCCTTTATTATCTCATAGTTTCTAAAAACATTATACAAATAATCTCGTGATCCAATTGACATAGTCAATTCCAAGGTCACTGGAAGCCTCTCTACCTCAAATCATAATGCATGGACTAGGTTAGGTTATATGAAGGATTTTGTAGTTCCCAAATAAAATAAAACATGAACAAATAAAGAAAACAAGAAAATAATACCTAAAAGGATGTATAGATTTCTTGGAGTTTGCAATTCTAAAGCATGAAGCTGACCATGACCTACTCCATGGCCTCTCTAACCCTAATGAATACCACCTCTATGGACTCACTTTTCTATATAAAGAAGGGAATAATCTTGGGGTTATCCTCTTACTACCCCATGTTTTATCTATCAATACCAAACTAGAACAAGCTACTGCTACTACCACAGTTGAAACTACCTCAACAGAAGAACTTAAAGCATAAAACCAAGTGCATAATGAATAATTATAAAGATCAGGAACTCTCACCACTTTTAACTTAGGAATCCTTAAGAAAATAATTTCTAATCCCTTTCCCTAGGTCTGAGGGACACCACCACTAGAGAAATGAGATGGTGAGGGATGACACCTACCCCTGACTATCTGAAATGTCTTTTCCAGGCAATTGGGAACCCTAGACCACAACTCTGCTACATGCGTAATCCTGATGACACCCCACTCATGATGGTTTTGTTTTTCCCAATGTCCTCTCAACAACCTATAATCTCTACATCACCTCAGGATATGTCAAAAACATGAATGAGATGAGATGGTTATGAATCTTTAGATGGAATGCCTCCTCAAATTTCCTCTCCCTAGGCTCCTCATCTAGAAACAAGATTGAATCATATCACAGAAGGGTCTTAACATGGATCCCAAACTACCACAATGAAACTCCCCTATCAAAGGGTAAGAAGCTCATGGATACTAGCCACCTTCATGGTCGAAGAAATAAACTCTAATTGGAGTTAGTATTTGATATTATCCTATGAGACCACTGAATCCACATGATCTTCAAGGAAAAAGATCCACCATTTCCTTAATACACCACATAGCATCATCACAACCCACAAAACCCATTTCTACATTCAAGAATAGATTGAAATAAAAGATATCTACACCTCATATAACTAGTCTTATATAGATGTTATTGAAATGGATCAATCATATTTCAGTAGAATATGGCGTTAAAACTCTTGGAGTGTCATCCTCAAAGTGTCATTATCTTTAACCACTACTCTACGGTGATCTTCTGGTGTATCATACTGACCATATTCAATATGAACCTAATGAGGACATCAAAATGGATTCATTACTACAATAAGAACAAACAATTAGACTATTAAACTAGGAATATGTAATGTTTAACATTAACCAATTAATTATTTCATTTTATTCTTTTAAGTTTTAACCTATCCCATGGTCGACCCATTTAAAATAAAATCACAAAGAAGAATAATGCATGATCATTTTCCAGGTCTCTACACCACAACCATTATCACTTAATTTAGATGGATTTGTAAACTTAAAAGTACATAAATCAGATCATAGGGCCCCATAAATACCAATGACTTATCAGGTATCCCATATTTACTTCACTTAATAGTATTAGATGAAACTGTTTCCCTTCCAACCTGTAGAGACCCTAAGCTTATCGTACATGGACATTACATTACTTTTGTGGAATACTTAGTACATTACAAAAACACACACACAAGGACCGTAATAGTTTAGTGTCTTCAGAAACTCGGACTATAATCTTCTAATCGTGGTGAAAGATCTTCAAAATCTCCCATAAAGATCTTCCCCTTTTTTTTACCTAAAACCTTTCTTTATATCCTAGGGAAAAGAAAACATAAAAGGGTGAGCTCAAATGCTCAGTAAGGGTAAAAAAATAAATATCAATCACATCATATTCATCATAACATTTTGGAAATCATAACCTGCAAAAGAGAGCATAATTTCATAATCATGGGATAAATCATGGCAGTGAAAAAGTAATCCCAATAATCATAACTTAAAACATGAAACTTTGTGGCATACACACATAATCATAGAGAATCATTTCTTGTTAGTCAAGACTAATTGCCAGGACTATCTTAGTGGACAAAGTCCCTTTCTGAATCGAGTAACCCTCGTTTCAGTCCTGTTTCACTGAACCGGTATAATCTACCATTTCAGCCATGTCTATCTCATGAGATATAAAATCTTTACCCAATGAATTGGAGGGAGATATAGGTCCCACCCATCTCATAATGATACCATTCTTATGTGTGCCACAAAATCATAAATCATACATCATTGCATAACCCATGTAATAAAAATGGGATTCTTAAACAACATGACATCATAAAACAATTCATATAAGATAAAGGAATTCATAAAAATATTTCCATCACAACATAATCAAACCAATGTAATAATAGGGATAAAAACAGAACCCTTTTATTATCTTAGATGGAAAATAATTTTGATAAAATACTTGAACTCCATTTTTGAGGAAAATATCCTTTCTTCTTCAAAAACATTTTTCCTTTCATAACATGTCATACGAATTTAAAATAAAAGAAGTTGATTTAAAAATAAACTTTAAAACTTGTAAAGGAAGTTTCTTGGAAATAATGTTTTAAAAATCCATTCAGGCCATATAAGTTAAAAAAAACATTCTTCGTACTTTTGTCGGAAAAGTCAAAAAGTACCTCGTACGGAAAACGACAAAAGATTCCTTTCACTTCTTTTACTAAAAACTCACTGAAGGGTAAAAATGGATTTAAACAATTGTAGGTGGATGGAAATAATATTAAATATTTATGAAACATGTATGTGGATGATAAAATACACCCCAGTAAATACTTACGAATAAACAATCTCAGATAAAAATGAGATTGTGGTATTTTCCTTACCTTATGTCCGACTTGCTTTGTAAGTGTCCGAACCTCCTGTATAATGATTTAAATCATGTTATTGACTTATTCCAGAATCATATTCATTGTTATGATATCATATATGGTTCACTTATGACATTATATTACCCGTTCTTTTGTAAATTCCATGTTAAAGAAGCGTTTTGGGTAAAATCGTTTCATTTATCGTAGGTGTTTTGACTTGTTGTTCTTGACATCATTATTACTTATATCATGATATACTTACTTCCAGAATATAAAATATGATTTATATATCATATATATTCAGTATATATATATATATATAATAGATATATAAATAAAATGAAAAACACCGTTCATGTAGACGGTAGTCCGTACGTACGCATGAACGCTGTTTTACTTTCCTTATTGTCTTGAAATGGAAGTAAGTAGATGACATACATATATATATATATACATAAATCCAGTAACTTTATAATGTCATATATTTCATTATTATTTCTTATATATACTTTATAATCATTCTTAAATGGTTTACATAGAGAATGAATCTCATCACGTCGTGGAGACGGTAGTCCGTACGTACGCACGAGCGATGATATCATTTCCATAAATATTGAACTGAATTGGAGTGGATTATAAAATATATCAGAATCAATATGATGCTTTAATAACTATGTATAGTTATTCTTTACACCATTATACCCATCCATGTAAGGTGGTGGTGGAAAATAGATTACACCACGGCGTGGAGACGGTATTCCGTACGTACGCACGTGCGGTGATTTCTTTTTCCGTAGGATAGATAGATGGTGAAATAGGGTTGTTTCATACTTATAATAACATATCAGTATATGAGTGATACTGATGTTATTACTTCATAATGAAACAACCTAAGAAGAAGAAGTGGAAGAAGAAATAAAGATGAAAGAATTGGTAACGGTAATTACCTCTTCTTTGAAGCGCCTTTTGGAGACCACCTCTTAGGGAACTAAAATTGGTCTTTGAGGAAGACCAGAACCTCTAGGATGTTGCTAGGGAAGTGGAGAAGAGATTTTGGCAGGGGTTGGCCGAGCTTGAGTGCTCAAATTGGTGTGAGGAGGAGGGGGAGGAGGTGCCCTTTTATAAGGGAGGAGAGGGGCACCTTAGGAATATCTCAAAATATTATTTTATATTAAAGTAAAAATCGGTTTATAATGGTTCCAAAGGGTCTTATTTCGAAGATAAAGTGGGGATGGGTCTAAATCCTATCAACCAATAGGATTTAGACAAGTTTAGGTTCTTATTTTAACCTTATCAATTAGATTTAACTCTAAGTTAAATAATTTAACTTTTACCGTGTCTTTTTGTTTTCTTTCACTATATGGTTAATACACTTACTATAACATGCCAAACGAACCCCAAATTGTTTATTATTAATATATATATCCTTATCTAAGTCATTTGGCCGAACCTTAGATTTTTAGGAATAAAATAACAATTAATAATATAATATTTGATTTAAAAACTATTTTGTGTCAATTTTGACACTATTTGATATATGATTTTTGTGAAAGTCATTACAGAATTATATGTTCGAACCAAGTTGATTAAATCAACATTAATATATCATAGTAACCTATAAAATTAGTGGAATTCATAAAAAGTCTTAAATTACATTTATTTTGGTATTTATATTATCAATTATGTCAATATTTCATTAATAAGATAATTACTGCATCATCTTTGTGTCATAAATAAATTATATTATTTGATGTCTAAAAATTACAAATAAAATACCATCATGTAGGAAATAGTTTTAGCTTTCTAATGAATATTTACAATCGAATTTATATTATGTATAACCCCATATTAAAAATGATTTACTTATTAAACTTTGATTTTAACTATTTTAACCCTTCTTTAAATAAATTAATAATAAATGTCCTAATCTAATATAAGTGGGCCTAAATGGTCATATTTTATTCCTAAGTTTGTTTTTGGTCGAATTACACTTGTCCAATAGAATTAGGACATGTGTTAGGGTAATATTAATATCATATTTACCCTTAGTTACCCTATTTACTATTAACCGCGGTAAAAAAATGTAAAAAGTTACTATTCACCAAAAATTATTTTCATCTCATTGAACCACATTTTACTTACTGACATCAACCGTGTCTCTCGGATTTTTGAAATTCCATTCACAGAAGCGGTAAAATTAAGTTTTATGAAAAATTCAGTTTTTTTAACTACCACTTAGTAGTTTCACTATTCATCAAAAATTGATGTTTTTCAGAACAGTGCCAAAATTTCATCCCAAGATATATTTCATATTCCGAATTCAAAAATGAAGTCTATTTTACCAAATTCATTACATAAAAGTTGCATTAATTAATTTTATAATTAAATCCCGCTGTTAAAACAAATAGCGTGTTTTTAAGAAACAATATCTATCAAAAGATTGACACTTGTTTATGTCTAGTTTAAATGTGAAATTACATCCAATGACCAACATTGTATTAAATTGTAAAAATATATTCTAAATATACTTTAAAACCACTCAAATTAATGATTTATCACTATTAATTATTTCGATTAAAAAAGTTGTTTTTAGTAATTTTCACTATTCATCAGAATATGAAAGTTATCCGAAAAGTACCAAAATTTCACCTTAGGCTAAATTAGATGCTCCGAATCCAAAAATGAAGTCCATTTTGAGAGCTAAATTTTCTAAAATTTAAAAATTGGTTATTACTATTCATAACGGCTAGTTTTAATAATATTTTAATAGCATATCGTTGTTTAGTGAAACTCAGTATTGCGTATTACACACGCTATCGAGGAAGGTCGCGATTGCGTGTAATGCAAGGCAAGTCAAGGATGCGTGTTGTGCAAGCTCCTTTTTGTGTAGCGTAGAACACAAGACATTAGTGAAATAAAAAAGAATATTTTTCATAAAATCTCGGGCTGTTACATTCTACCCCCCTTAAAATGAATTTCGCCCTCAAAATTCGTCGGGGTTATAAATGGTTTACTATTTGAAAGTTTCTTTAATAGAAACCCACATCGTAAAAAGGAATATCAAAACCAATCTTTAAAAACAAAAGTATGAAACGTAACGGTTACCCAAACAAACTAATCATTGGGTTTCCACATAGGTGAAAATATGGATATGGAAGAGAAATCTAACCATCATGTTCTGATGGAGAGTGGTAGAGAACATGGCTATGGAAAAGCCAATAATCAAAAATCCATAGATTTGTGATGATATAAGGTACCATCTGATTCATCAGGTATAAGATCACTAGGACAACATTTTTGGTTTTCAATATCATTTCCCTAAAGTTGAAAATTTCAATTAGAATAAATACTTACTTTATTTTGGTACAATCTCACTATCGTTCGTGCCTTGAACAATTTCCACTTCATCTCTTAAATAAATGAAGTTGAATTTGTTATTCGTGAAGTGTTAGCAGATCATGTGATAGAATGAAGAGTCATTCCATCTGTCTCAAACAAAAGGTTAGTAAAAATTATATGCATAAGTCGATCTATAGTGAGATTAATCATATATGGTTCCTAAAATGGACTTATACTTCATATATCATACGGCTTAATATAATGAAACTAGTTTCTACTAAACAGGGACTTCCTGTAGGCCAGTGGTAGGCGATAAAGGCCAGTCGCACTTTGGTTGTGGGTTCGATTCCTACGACCTTGTCCGACGCGATGGGCTGTCGCCCGTCCTGCAGGTTGTCCCTTTTTCTAAAACTATATTACTATAACATCCCATCAATAATATCGAAAAAACTTCTATCCTTAAACAATACTAACTTATGTCCAACATAATCCATTCTAATCTTTAGGCTTATCCATAATACTGCAGTCCACTCTCATAATATAGTGAAAACGATTACCAGAGATTTAATACTATCGTTAATCCCCATATATATGTCTTGTTGGTCACATTCCAAACATTCAAAGGCCTTAATCATGTATTCTCTTGAATACCTTAGTGAAAACATGAATGCAGTTTAAAGTTAACACTTTCCACATACCAAAATCCTCAAAATTCTATATACTCAAACCATGATATCACTTAGTCCTTATATCATTCATGAGCTCATGAATACTATCAAACATATTAGATTCTATTTATCCCTTCATTATGCGCATATCATCCACTTTCCAAAAAAATATCTGAATAACCTTTCATTGTTACTCATACCATTCATCATAAACTTTCAAAACTTAAGGAAAGACAACAGTGTAACAATCCTTAGATGTCTTTTTATTCTATAGTACAACATTACACTTGATAAACATGTAATCATTCCACTACCTTCTTAAACCATTGACCGAGCTTCAATAATTCTTTCATCTCACATATCATTTGTAGTCTCTTCATCATCATCAACATAAATACTTCCCATACGACCATACTGATTATCTTCATGAGACTTTCCCTTAGGGCATTGGTTTGCATAATGCCCGTACATTCCACATTTAAAACATTTAACCATTGTTGATGTCGTAGCAATACCATTATCCTCATCCATGGTGTTAACTGAACCTTTTCCTTTGCACTTACTTGCTTTGTGTCCTTCTTTTCCACACCCAAAGCATCTTCCAGTTCCTTTGAAACATTCTCCTTGATGCCTCTTCCCACATGATTTACATAGGGGAAATTGAACTTTCTTTCCTCTATGATCATCATAAAACTCCATCTTTCTCTTATTAGCCGAGTCAGGAAACTTACCAAATTTTACTTTATTGATCATATTATGAGATTGCTGATTCGGCATAATAATGATGTTTGGACTTCCAAATCCCATTTCATTATGAAGAATATCATTCCATTGTCCATCATATCCTCCATTATCGTGAATCATCTTGATTCCAGCCGTTTTCTAAAACCCAAAAAGAATAGTGTGAGAGTCAAAAATCATAATAAAGGGGGAGTAACTTAAATATCTAACATCTTTGGTTTAATCTAATATCGTTACCATAGTTCTAGGACTATATCCTAAACGTATACTTATCCTTAGGGGCATCCCTAGACATACCTTAGAAATATCTCTAGGGATCTCACTAACGTTTTCGCATCCTAGTTTCCAAAGGTTGACTAAACCTTTCCTCTGATACCAACTGTAGAGACCCGTATCTTGACGTACATTGACATTACATTACTTTTGCGGAATACTTAGTACATTACAAAAACACACACACAAGGATCGTAATAGTTTAGTGTCTTCGGAAACTCGGACTATAATCTTCTAATCGTGGTGAAAGATCTTCAAAATCTCCCATAAAGATCTTCCCCTTTTTTTTTACCTAAAACCTTTCTTTATATCCCGGGGAAAAGAAAACATAAAAGGGTGAGCTCAAATGCTCAGTAAGGGTAAACAAAATAAATATCAATCACATCATATTCATCATAACATTTTGGAAATCATAACCTGCAAAAGAGAGCATAATTTCATAATCATGGGATAAATCATGGCAGTGAAAAAGTAATCCCAATAATCATAACTTAAAACATGAAACTTTGTGGCATACACACATAATCATAGAGAATCATTTCTTGTTAGTCAAGACTAATTGCCAAGACTATCTTAGTGGACAAAGTCCCTTTCTGAATCGAGTAACCCTCGTTTCAGTCCTGTTTCACTGAACCGGTATAACCTACCATTTCAGCCATGTCTATCTCATGAGATATAAAATCTTTACCCAATGCATTGGAGGGAGATATAGGTCCCACCCATCTCATAATGATACCATTCTTATGTGTGCCACAAAATCATAAATCATACATCATTGCATAACCCATGTAATAAAAATGGGATTCTTAAACAACATGACATCATAAAACAATTCATATAAGATAAAGGAATTCATAAAAATATTTCCATCACAACATAATCAAACCAATGTAATAATACGGATAAAAACAGAACCCTTTTATTATCTTAGATGGAAAATAATTTTGATAAAATACTTGAACTCCATTTTTGAGGAAAATATCCTTTCTTCTTCAAAAACATTTTTCCTTTCATAACATGTCATACGTATTTAAAATAAAAGAAGTTGATTTAAAAATAAACTTTAAAACTTGTAAAGGAAGTTTCTTGGAAATAATGTTTTAAAAATCCATTCAGGCCATATAAGTTAAAAAAAACAGTCTTCATACTTTTGTCGGAAAAGTCAAAAAGTACCTCGTACGGAAAACGACAAAAGATTCCTTTCACTTCTTTTACTAAAAACTCACCGAAGGGTAAAAATGGATTTAAACAATTGTAGGTGGATGGAAATAATATTAAATATTTATGAAACATGTATGTGGATGATAAAATACACCCCAGTAAATACTTACGAATAAACAATCTCAGATAAAAATGAGATTGTGGTATTTTCCTTACCTTATGTCCGACTGGCTTTGTAAGTGTCCGAACCTCCTGTATAATGATTTAAATCATGTTATTGACTTATTCCAGAATCATATTCATTGTTATGATATCATATATGGTTCACTTATGACATTATATTACCCGTTCTTTTGTAAATTCCATGTTAAAGAAGCGTTTTGGGTAAAATCGTTTCATTTATCGTAGGTGTTTTGACTTGTTGTTCTTGACATCATTATTACTTATATAATGATCTACTTACTTCCAGAATATAAAATATGACTTATATATCATATATATTCAGTATATATATATATATAATAGATAGATTAATAAAATGAAAAACACCGTTCATGGAGACGGTAGTCCGTACGTACGCATGAACGCTGTTTTACTTTCCTTATTGTCTTGAAATGGAAGTAAGTAGATGACATACATATATATATATATATATACATAAATCCAGTAACTTTATAATGTCATATATTTCATTATTATTTTTTATATATACTTTATAATCATTCTTAAATGGTTTACATAGAGAATGAATCTCATCACGTCGTGGAGACGGTAGTCCGTACGTACGCACGAGCGATGATATCATATCCATAAATATTGAACTGAATTGGAGTGGATTATACAATATATCAGAATCAATATGATGCTTTAATAACTATGTATAGTTATTCTTTACACCATTATACCCATCCATGTAAGGTGGTGGTGGAAAATAGATTACACCACGGCGTGGAGACGGTATTCCGTACGTACGCACGCGCGGTGATTTCTTTTTCCGTAGGATAGATAGATGGTGAAATAGGGTTGTTTCATAATTATAATAACATATCAGTATATGAGTGATACTGATGTTATTACTTCATAATGAAACAACCTAAGAAGAAGAAGTGGAAGAAGAAATAAAGATGAAAGAATTGGTAACGGTAATTACCTCTTCTTTGAAGCGCCTTTTGGAGACCTCCTCTTAGGGAACTAAAATTGGTATTTGAGGAAGACCAGAACCTCTAGGATGTTTCTAGGGAAGTGGAGAAGAGATTTTGGCATGGGTTGGCCGAGCTTGAGTGCTCAAATTGGTGTGAGGAGGAGGGGGAGGAGGTGCCCTTTTATAAGGGAGGAGAGGGGCACCTTAGGAATATCTCAAAATATTATTTTATATTAAAGTAAAAATCGGTTTATAATGGTTCCAAAGGGTCTTATTTCGAAGCTAAAGTGGGGATGGGTCGAAATCCTATCAACCAATAGGATTTAGACAAGTTTAGGTTCTTATTTTAACCTTATCAATTAGATTTAACTCTAAGTTAAATAATTTAACTTTTACCGTGTCTTTTTGTTTTCTTTCACTATATGGTTAATAAACTTACTATAACATGCCAAACGAACCCCAAATTGTTTATTATTAATATATATATCCTTATCTAAGTCATTTGGCCGAACCTTAGATTTTTAGGAATAAAATAACAATTAATAATATAATATTTGATTTAAAAACTATTTTGTGTCAATTTTGACACTATTTGATATATGATTTTTGTGAAAGTCATAACAGAATTATATGTTCGAACCAAGTTGATTAAATCAACATTAATATATCATAGTAACCTAGAAAATTAGTGTAATTCATAAAAAGTCTTAAATTACATTTATTTTGGTATTTATATTATCAATTATGTCAATATTTCATTAATAAGATAATTACTTCATCATCTTTGTGTCATAAATAAATTATATTATTTGATGTCTAAAAATTACAAATAAAATACCATCATGTAGGAAATCGTTTTATCTTTCTAATGAATATTTACAATCGAATTTAGCTTATGTATAACCCCATATTAAAAATGATTTACTTATTAAACTTTGATTTTAACTATTTTAACCCTTCTGTAAATAAATTAATAATAAATGTCCTAATCTAATCCAAGTGGGTCTAAATGGTCATATTTTATTCCTAAGTTTGTTTTTGGTCGAATTACACTTGTCTAATAGAATTAGGACATGTTTTAGGGTAATATTAATATCATATTTACCCTTAGTTACCCTATTTACTATTAACCGCGGTAAAAAAATGTAAAAAGTTACTATTCACCAAAAATTATTTTCATCTCATTGAACCACATTTTACTTACTGACATCAACCGTGTCTCTCGGATTTTTGAAATTCCATTCACAGAAGCGGTAAAATTAAGTTTTATGAAAAATTCAGTTTTTTTAACTACCACTTAGTAGTTTCACTATTCATCAAAAATTGATGTTTTTCAGAACAGTGCCAAAATTTCATCCCAAGCTATATTTCATATTCCGAATTCAAAAATGAAGTCTATTTTACCAAATTCATTACATAAAAGTTGCATTAATTAATTTTATAATTAAATCCCGCTGTTAAAACAAATAGCGTGTTTTTAAGAAACAATATCTATCAAAAGATTGACACTTGTTTATGTCTAGTTTAAATGTGAAATTACATCCAATGACCAACATTGTATTAAATTGTAAAAATATATTCTAAATATACTTTAAAACCACTCAAATTAATTATTTATCACTATTAATTATTTCGATTAAAAAAGTTGTTTTTAGTAATTTTCACTATTCATCAGAATATGAAAGTTATCCGAAAAGTACCAAAATTTCACCTTAGGCTAAATTCGATGCTCCGAATCCAAAAATGAAGTCCATTTTGAGAGCTAAATTTTCTAAAATTTGAAAATTGGTT
Organism: Viscum album; assembly: GCA_963277665.1. Classification (NCBI taxonomy): domain Eukaryota; kingdom Viridiplantae; phylum Streptophyta; class Magnoliopsida; order Santalales; family Viscaceae; genus Viscum; species Viscum album. The sequence continues at coordinate 1,400,014,901 of OY728157.1, read as the reverse complement.
ATTACTATTCATAATGGCTAGTTTTAATAATATTTTAATAGCATATCGTTGTTTAGTGAAACTCAGTATTGCGTATTACACACGCTATCGAGGAAGGTCGCGATTGCGTGTAATGCAAGGCAAGTCAAGGATGCGTGTTGTGCAAGCTAATTTTTGTGTAGCGTACAACACAAGACATTATTGAAATAAAAAGGAATATTTTTCATAAAATCTCGGGCTGTTACACAACCCATGTAGTACTCACCCATTCCTTACTCTAAACTGCATCCTATCCCCCAACTTGAACCTGTGATACCACTCTTTCATGACCCCCCAAAAGTGTACCCCTTCAAGGTCGGCAAGGAGAGGAGGATGGTGACCACTTGAGTCATGTTTCTAGTAGGCCTTGGGTTGGAAACAAACTCCTCAGGTATATCATATATACAAATGGAAGGCATTACCCTTTAAGAGAACACAGATAAGAGAGAGATGAGATAGATACAAAAAAACCATCTCATAAATATGAAAGAAAACCCAAGGGTATATTTTTAATGCAATAAAAGTCTAGAACAACTAGATATGAAACTAAAATTACCAAAAAGGTAAACTCAACAATGACTATGAATCCCAAAAAACACTTACAAAACCCTCATGCTAGAAATACCCAGGCTGATCTCCAACCTTCTCCCACTGAATTGAAAAAATAATTTATATAAACATAGTGTGAGAATAATAGTTTACTAAGTAGGATCCTCCCTAGAGCCTCTCATGAAAAAACATACTAAATCCAAGTAAATAACAAGTGAAACAAACTCTTGAACTAAATAGGTTTACTAAGTTTCAATCCTCACCATAGATATCTCTCAGGAAGTAACACATACAAGGAATAAATAATTATAGTAATACAACATCAAGTGTACCTAGCTACCACTTCCCCACTATTTTTCTATTTTTCCCAACATCTCACATCCTGAGCCATCTCTCTCCAATATAATCCATCCGGAAAACACTTAGGATAAGAATCAAAATGTCCACTTCATTCATCAAATCACCACATCATCCCAGCCACATATCCATACTGTATCTAAGTAGTTTTCCAGAGACAAGATAGCTCATATGACATGTATCATACATCAGTTATTATACCTCAAGTCATCATAAACAATACACTAAGTAAGTCACCTCAATACATCATAACCTATACATTTCATACCTATAATAGCCATTTAGATACTATATATAGAGATAAATGTTTATAAAATAACCAAAAACCATTACAACCCTCTATATACATATATGGGAAACTAACCACTATGCATACTAGTAGAAAATACTACCAAGATAAGAGAGTGAGGTCAGAGGGGGTAGTCAGCTATCCATCCCCCCACTATGGTATTAGGGAAAACACCCTCCCATAATCCACTAGGTGTCAATCAGCCTAACTGAAATGGATGGGGTAGCCTAAAAAATCACAAAAAATACATGACATAATATAAATCACAACCAAACTATGGGAATAACATAGTTATAGTCACAACTATAGCCATCTTCACTCAGACACCTGACTGTCACTATTAGAGACTAGAAATACTATAATAATATAAGAATTTAAGAAGATAAATTAAATTAATTCTTTCCATTTAAAATTTTAATTTATGTTAATTAATTAATTATCTGTTATTTGACCATAAATATTATTCTAGATACATTTCATTAACTAACAAAGCCAAGTCCATGACCTCCAGACATAATCCAATAGAGTCTACAGTTTATCATGATTTAACATTATCATTTTATTTCCAACAAGACCATCCCCATGGGTTAGGTAATTTATTAAACATTATTAAACTTTCCATAATTACAGGAACTCTAAGAAAAATTCCTAAGCTACCTCTAAGATAAATTCAACCAAGCACACCTAGATTTCTCTAGTAGTGGAGAAAGGTATTCAGATTAAACAAGTGACCCAACCATCAACCATTAAAATATTCATTCACATAAAAGAATATAGCTTTCAATATAATAATGGGTAATCCCAAATTTATCCCATTCCATCATCCTAGTTCCATCCCCGACACCATCATTCATATCCTTATGCATCTCATAATCCTAGTCATAAACTACTTACATATCCTTAGGCCTCCCTTACCATATATCATTATCCATCCTAGGCTCAACTATCCTAGGATCATATAAAATTGAACTGTATGTATCACATTTAGAGTACCCATTAGGTAGTAATAAAACAAGAACAATCAATAGGTATATCAGACCCTAAATTAGGTATTCATCCATCACATTCAAACAAGATCTCATGACCCAAAACACAAGGCATCCAACCATTATAAACAATATGAACTCTTGGTCCCAAGCTTTTGTGTTTATCAAACAACCAGTTTTTATTCCATCTTGAATTAACCAATTCAATATTCACAAGTTTTGAATACCGTAAATCTAATGCATCATATATCCTAAGTTATCTCAATTATATAAACATGTTATTAACAGAAAACTAGTTTCAACAAATTTTGATAAGAAAAATTCTCAATTAAAATGACTTTTTAATCTCATTAAAATTAAAAATAATTCTATATTCACATTCTTTATAAAATTATATCAACACATGGAATACCATATTCAATTAAACATGTGTATACACATCAATTTTATTACCATAAAATTACATGTAACACCAAATTACAAACACACCTCTTCTTTAATTCTTAAGACAATTAATCAATTAATTATATGTTTATGTTGTTTATCCAATTTCATCAATTAAAAATCATATTAAAAGTATAATAAAAACTTTTTAACAAGAAAATCATAGATATCACACTGTTTAGAAAATTAAGAGGCAAACCATTAACATGGTGGGAAACATAGACATGTGATCGCTACAACCAAAGAGTAATTTCATTGTTTAATTTGATTTGTTATTTATTAAGTTAATTCCACCACCATAAAAAGAATATAAAACATAATAAATTTATTATTACACATAAATAAATAAATTAATAAATGAATACCTTAACTCAAACTTATTAAATTATTGAGACAAACATAGAACACTAATGCAGATCCCCGATCACCTCTCCCAGAAAGAAACTACGATCCACAAGTACTTCATGAAACAAACACATCTAAAAATGATAACCCAATCAACATTATAAATATAGAGATGGAATTAAAAATCATCTAAAGAATTATAGGAGTAGAACGAGATTAAATAATGAGAAACTTATAGGAAAAAATATGTAGAACTCACCTTGGATTACCATAGATTTATCATTTGGAGTTGTATTTCAATCCCTATTGAATGGGGGATTGAAAGCCTTTGAAATCCCTCTGGGGTGACTAGGGTTTAAGTGGAAGAAGTGAAATAAAATTAGTTTTGAATGATATTTGGGGTATTTAAATATATATAAAACATTACAACACCATGGTGTATCACCTAGGACCACTAGGAAACCCCCCATGACTTAGAAAATTCTAGGACGTAGCATGAGGGACCATGCCTCAGCTCCCCCAAAATAAATATATAACCAATAAATACAGTGAATATCCGAAAAAAGTGGACCCAGGACTATGAAAACACCCTATGCACCATGATACATCACTCGAGCACTAAAGAAAGGCCTACACCATAGGCTACCTCCATGGTGTAGCCACCATTAAAAAGACAGTAGACTTGATTTCCTTCCTAAGTTACCCTACAATACAGTTGGATCTACCATTCCATTGCCACCATCACTGTGGAAAAATGAATCCCTCAACACTATTCCAATGCTAGTTTTGGCATTGGCTGCCCATTTTCCCCCCATTTACCCTCCAAACTTTTTGAAACCACCTCAAAGAATGTAGAACACCTAAAACTTGAAAAGGAAAGGGATACATAGATCTGAGCCCTTATAATGATGATGGTAATACAATATTATAAGAAAAAAGGAATCCCATACCTAGAATCCACCATAAAAATGCCTCATAAGAATCTAGTAATGGAATAGTAGGTGGGGAGGTCCGGGAAATTTGGCCTCCTCATATGTGTCACCGACCCATGCCAAAATTTGGGTGGACACCTTCAAATCCCTTCAAATAGGGTTTCAGATCCTGAATCTCAAACATACACCATAAATCTTTAGATTATGGGATAAACCTATCTCTACCTATCAACATTGTGAATATAGGATTCATGGTTTGAATCCTCTACACCAGCTCCCATGATATACTTTGGGTTCCCGTTCCTCCACCAACATCCTTCTAATTCCCCATGTTATCACCAAATCCTTGAAACCTATCTGAAAACCCACTTTTGGGATTTAAAAATCCTACAAATCCCATTATAATCCCCAATACTAGAAAATAGACTATCCACCAACTAAAAAATTCAAATTCATACTAAATATTTCAACTCATATAGATACAGGTTCTTACATTATCAAACTGTTGAAGAATATAGCATTAAAATAGGTTAATAACCAAATTTTTTAAATAAATGTGTCTATTGAATACACCCAATCTTAGTTATATATATGTTGTATAAATTTAAATAATAAAAATATTTCTAAAACCTCTGCAGTATACTTCATTGGCTAACGATACAACCACATTTTTTTAACCACGGTTGTATTTCCACAAATTAAAAATAATGTAATATTATTCATATTCTATTATATATATATATTGATAATTGTAAAAATATTACAATAATAAATTAGGAATATTGTTTAAAGATATATATTTTTATAATTATCTAAAAACCATGGATATATATTATATTTCTCTACAGTTTTTAAAACTATGGTTATATATTTATTTTAAAAACAATTATATTATGGTCAACTATACAATCCAAAAAGGAGAAAAATAAAATCATCATAATGCACACATTAATATATATGGTCAGTAAAGTGTAACAATACACCACTTACATAAAAATTCAAACAACTTGAATTCAAAAAATAATCCAATAATAAAAAATATAACTAATAAATGACATGGTAAGTATAATATTTCTAATAAAATCAATGCACATTTCAGGTCTATAGATTATAATTGGGTTGATCAACATTATCATAAATTTTAAAGATAAACATATATTTTTTAATGGTATACAATATTTTATGCAATTTTATAAATTAATTTTAATTACAGAGATTGTGTCGACCCTATAAGGGTTTTTAGTGAGAAATTACTTGGGGTGAATCAAGGTATGGAACTCATTCAAATTCCACCACATAGATATGGAAATATCACTAATAAAAATATAGCATTTAAAAATGAAATTAGAAGGAATTTATCAGTTCTTTAAATGCACTTATAATGCGAGTGATGTTAGAGGGTTGGATTTAAAATTGTTCAAAAAAGTGTTGTTAAATGCCCCCTTTAACAGCGCTAAAAAAACCTTGATAAAAATCCAGCTGATAAAGGGGGTTAATTTTTTATTCAAACATCTTCCCACCCCACCTTTTATCTATGATTACCACACCTTTTATTAGTGATTTAGATAATTCCACCCCCCCCCCCACACCCCTTCTTCCGGCTAGTTTTCAACCTAAGACCTCATACTCATATCCCAACATCTTTCCCACTCTCCTATGTTGTTTTGAATTCCATTTTATGATATATATATATATATTTATATATATTTTATTACATTTTTTAATATATATATATATATATTTATGTTTATATATATCATTATATATATATTTATATATATAATTTTAAATACATACATAAAATATGTTTGTGTGTGTGTGTATGTGTGAATATATAAGAAATATGTATATATTGTTAATATATTTGATTATAAATAATAGTATATTATAAAAAATGATAAAAATTAAAAACCATTATATCAATATGAATGTAATACCTAGAAATAAATTCAGTCTCCCTTGAAAAAAGACAATAACACCCCCTTAAAAGGGGATTAAATTTCATCAAATGTTAAAAAATTGGGGTACCCTGACTAAAAACACAGTTTTGGAGGCCTTCTGGGCCTCTTTTAACCTCAAAAAATAGTGAATGGGATCCCCTAGTCAACACAATGTATAACTATTTGTAGGGTTCGATTTGATATATGGTATTACTCAAATGGACACCCAAATCAAAATTTATGGCCATTTGAAGTTTGAGATTTGTTTTCATCTTATTTTAGGCCTTTTATTAATTTTTTGATTATTTTTAACTTAAAATTGTTATGAAATGAAAATTATATAATAATAATTAAAAAATTATTAAATAAATTTTTTTTTAAATTATTGTATAAACCATTTTCACTAAATATCATATATATTAAGTGTAAATTCCTATGTATCCTTATCTAAAAGACATTTAAAAAATATGTAATAAATTTATACCAATATAAATATATTTATATATTAATGTTTTTTTTTTAATTTTTTTTGAAATATTCCATTTATCAGGGATTTTTTACTAGAACTACTAAAGGGTCCCCATTTATCAGCACTTTTTTAATAGCACCGATAGGGGGGATTTATTAGTGCTTTTGTACAAGTACAGATAATGGGAACCCTTTAGGAGTGATTTTTTTAGAAATGTTAAAGAACCCATTTACATTGATAAAAAAAATCACTGTTAGAGACCCACATTATCAATTATTTTTTAGCAATGAAAAAGGGGGTCTTTAAACATGCTTTTATCTAGCACTGTTAAATCCTTAATAGTGGATAAACCCAGTTTTGTAGTAGTGTATCACTGATATGAAAAATCTTGACATCATTACTAGTAGTGTTTCACTTGTGTTCTTATTTTATTATTGATCCAAATGACACTTAGTCTATCTTATTGTTAATCTAGCTTGATTAATGATAACTTAACCCAAAGAAACTAATTTTCATCTTGTAAAAAGTAAGTAAATCATACACACAAGACCCAAGAGTTTCACCCTCACTAGGATAATATAAGGAGTATATAGTGATAGTATGCTAACGTACCAAAATACACTAAATCACTTTTGGTGGTGGGTTTAGTCTTGTTAATTCTAATGCCTCACGTAACATCATTTACAAGATTTAGGGACAATTCACCTCCTCCCAAGGGTCACTCCCTTTACACCAATTTGGGGTTCGATCACTCCTCACCCATGGGTCTCTCACTTTTTTCCTCTTCCTTACCTACTAATAAATTTGGAATAATTCTATGGTACATGGCCTAATTCAAGACTTTACTATCTCATATTATTACACTGAGTATGGGAAGGTGGTCATTAATTTCTACACTTCTCCTTTTTAGACTAGATATGAATACTTCATAGAAAAACATCACTTTCCCTAATCATCTCACTGAGTCTTTAAGGAATAACTTCTCCCTTTGTAAATGTCTTCAATTATTTTTACTCACTTTCTATACTACTAAATTTTTATTAATACCCATTATATACTTTCACACAACTTATCATTCATATATATATATATCCTTATATGTCTCAATGTAATAACCTATTCAAGTTAGTTAATTTGAATAAGGATGTACTTTTTATAAGAATAATATTTGCGTAAACAGTACATTCGTAAAACATAGTTATTCACACAAGTCACTAATGAAACACAATGGTTCACATAATCCTTTCATATAATTTTTATTTAGTGAAAATAGATCATTTCCCTATCTCTCAAGAATCATCCTTATAAAATTATATATATTATTACTCTCTTAGGTATTGGATATTTATAATAAAATACCATCCCTTTATGTTTCACAAAACCCTTTTTTCATTAAACTCCACTTCACACAAGTCACAAAATATTTATTCATTTGTATAAATCTAGTGTGAATAACTCTTCCTTTTCCTAATGCCTTATTTTTTCAATAAATACGTGTAACTCTACCATTGTTTGAGTCACTTAATGACCCTATGTAAGAATTATTCATTTTCTTAATTTTCCTAGTAAACTTCCCACAATCATGAAACTTCAAACTTGCATGAACTTTTCACACATTTTTCAAAAAATGATTCCTTTGATATTTTTTCTTATAAAAACTTACCAAACACACTCAAACACTTAAAAAACATTATTTATTGAATATTTCAAAAAATTCATGGCAATATAACTTCATCAGGTAATTTTGAAGATAAATATATGTATTCATGTTCATTTAACTAGGTAAATTCTTCATGTGTTTCTAAATAATATATATTCATCATGGATAAGACTTCAATCACAAAATAGTCCAAAACATACAATTGGATACTTCCCAAGTCACCTATAGGTTGCTTAAAACAACTTAAACATAGAATAGTCATGATATAGAATCAAGGTTCTCCCCAGTCTTAATGAATTATATCCTTTTCAGCCTATCAACATAGTATCACCAATTATTATATTGGACAAAAACATTAGAATATCATGTAAAATTAAATGTCTCATGTAAATTTTAAGATGATGAAAAAAATTATATAATGCTCCAACTGACCATGTCAAGTTTGATAAAAAACTGAAAACTTAATTTCACCAATTCTCATCGGATTCCAATAATACCCCATTTGGATTTTCATGGAACACTATCATGAATCCAAATATACTTCACACCCTTGTTGGTATGGTTGATTCATGAAACTTCCTCCTCAACCTTTAATATCAAATCCAAAGTATCTCCTCTACTAAAATCAACAAATGTAGAGATGCTAGAAAACCTATTCCTTAGTAGACAAGGGTTTGACATTTAACTTCATTATCATTCTCCACCTGTTTTATTAATATAAAATAATAAAATATTTAATCCATTTATACTAGTGAGACTATGAATTATTTCAATGATATATATCTCTTTAATCAATGATACTAATAAGGTTATTTCCAATATATATTCCCCCTTATCAACAATGTCCTTATATCTGATAAAGAGAGTTTATGATACCCCTATGATATGAAACTACTTTAGACATTTCACTTGTTAGGCCTACAAGTACTCTTCATTTTATTCCATTTTCCATATTTGACACTAGATTTTAGAAAAATCATACGCTAAAAAAATTCATTAAATTATAACCACATTGTTAATGATTTTTAGTGAGTGAATTTACCACTTAGTAAAGAGATAATAGAAAAACCTCTAAGACTAATAAGTCATAAATTAGTGTAGAAAAAAATAATGAAGTCAATAACACCACTACTGCCCATTTTTCTCACTTACATCTATACATCTCAATTATTCAAAGAATATTAAATTATTTTAAATAACTTTCCCTATGACCTCACTCAAAATTTCACAAAAATATCATTAAATAAATCATGAATCACTAAGTGTGTGATCTATACTATATTTCTTCTTTAATAATCAACTCTGACACCAAATTGAAAAAAATTATTAATATTAACTCCAATTACTAAAAGAAATACTCTATCCACCAGATATCTTTTCTTGGTTACTGGGGATATAGACTTTCTAAGTTTCATATCAAAACCCCTTGAATATCTTAGCTACATCACTAAAAATATAATTCATTTTACCATTATATTAATTCACCTATAGAATATTTTGATATGCTAAGAATAATCAGATGATATAACATGTTATATTAAAACAAATAAATTATAAACAATTATTGTTTTACTGATTATATTTCAGGGTGTCTCCTTCCAACTTCAAGGTTTGGTTCTAATATGTAAAATGTGATATTGACATGAAAACTTCAATTATAACTTGATACCAATTATTATACCAATTATGATACCAATTGTGATACCAATTTTTTATTAATTCAATGTCTCTTATTGTTGCTATATTCTTATAGTTTCATATTTAATAAGATACTAATTTCAATACTCCGACATCAATTATAACTTCAAGACATGTCTTGATACCATTATCATATTTTGATGCAACCTCCACATGGACTATATCTCCCTCACAACCTGAAACACATTAAAAATAGTTAGATCATTTAATTACTAGAAGAGATGGGACCTCTTTCTTCTTAAGTTGAGGAAGATGGAGAGTCTCGTTTTACTTCATATTTTACTTTATCCTTAACTTTGAAATCCATCTTGAAATCATAAATTGTTTTGATAAACTCAAACTTCTATTAATTTTCCCTAGTCTTTACCTAATATTTTTAATGCCTAAATCACAATATTTGATTCATTAGGTACTTTTATAGATAATAATATCTATATAAAATATTGATTGAACTATAATTCTATAAACATTCTTGTTGTATTATTTATCACTGCATTAATTATTGGATTTCAAAAACCATACCTTATTACGAGATACTTCTTTCATATGATATTATCTTTGAGAACATTCAGTTTTCAAAATATTCTTCATGTATTTCTAAGAAATATTATATTTAATAACAAATTTGTAAATCCTATTCAACTCACTTTCATCATGGATATCTTATTTAGCTAATCTATGAAATATAGATCTGTGATTGAATGCATGCCAATTTTTTTTTCATTTATTCTAGTTGAACTTGTTCTGAAACTCATCCTTTTTTCCTTACCACTTGTGGAGACCTTCCTGCACATGTTTTTATTAAATTTATTATTTTCCTATTTATTAGGAACTCCCACAAATCTATTTATCTCCTACCTTATTATAATTTTTTTAAAATCACTCATGTATTCATTTTGTATATCCTCATTAACATCCATTTGAGACGCCATATAATTTTTCATCCTCGATAGAACTTTCTTTATATATTGATCCACCTTTCTCATAGTTGGTGAAATTTTCCTCCAAATTTTTTTACATTCTATCCAAGAGGGATGATGTGAGTAAACTGATGTTGGATCATGGTGTACCTTTCATTGAGCTCCATTATTATTTTCTAAAGTTGTGAATAAATTCCCCAACAAAAAATAATTTATTTTAGTGTAAAAAATATTCTTATTTATCATAGTAAGGGAGGAATTCCATACAACTCTTTTTTCCCATATTGTTGTAATTTATATTCCTATGTCTATGGTTAGGATAAATATAACCTCATCCATTAATAACATAACTCATATAGTCACACCTTGGTTAAGATATTATTATAGTATATTTCCTTTTTTCTTTGATCCCTTGGGTTTTTAATCATAAACTCATGGTATCTACCATGATTCTGTAATAATAGAAATTTTTAGCAATATTATTCTATGAATTTTCTCTTCGAAATTTATAAATAATCTTTTTAATAATAAGTTTTTTGTATTTATGAATTTATGGACTTCACTTGTTGATTCTGTCATGGGATAAATCTTATTATTTATATTATAGTGTTTTAACCTCTTCTTGAGCTCCTTGATGTGCTCACCTATCTCCTTTTACTAGGCATCTATCTTCATCAAACTTACCTTATATTCATTCATATATTTTATAATCTCTTCAAGTTGTGTTTTAAGAGGTATAATTATAGATTTTAACTATACTTATATGGATATATTTTTCTATATCATATACAAGTTCTCTAAGTATCATTATTTGGACCTTTATTTTTTCACCCATCTTCATAACATCTTCATTCAAGGACATCTCCACTTTCATTAATCATTGATTCTCCTCCATCAATTATGCAGTATGTGCATCAATTTCATCATTATTTCCCTTTATAATATGAATTAATTTTTTTGAAGACCCATAAAATTATAATTAAAATTAATATTTTTTACGTTTTTAGATATCTCCTCAATTCTAAAATCATATAATCATTCTTATACTCTTGAAAATAACCAATTTAATCAATATTTTATTCTTTCTCTTCAATTTTTAACCTCAATATTAATCAATTAAACATGAATTTATTGGGAATTATTATTGATACTAAAATATATGTTTTCTTTTTGTAACCCCTAATATATATCCTTTGATAACTGTATACCTTACACCTTTAGATTTCATGATATATCAATATCATCGGTAGATAAAATAACACTTGATAATTTGGTGTAATGAACTAGCTTAGATCTCTTGGACGACACCGAAGTTGGGTCAATACATGAAATCAAGAACTACTCCTCATACACTAGAGGATACTATCTAGTGAAAGTGGATTAATGCAGTCATGGGGATACTATTACCTCTCAAATAAAGCCTATGAATTATTGCCAAATCTATCAAAAATTTGGCTTGAAATAGTGCATATAACAAACATCATAAAAACATGTAGATATAAAAAAAGAATCCAAGAGGGCCCCATAGTTCAAAATATAAGATAATAAAACTATAAAATATATAAAATATATAATTAATAAATAAATATAATCATGGAATTATTATATAATAAAATATTGACGCACTAGAAATTACACATACTGAACAAAAAATAACAAATAATTTTCCTCTGACCCGAATCATATAATCATCCCATTGAATCCCCGACCTCTATTACCAAATAATTAAACCACATGTTATTCTATAAGTAGTACCTATTCTATGAGAGAAAACATGAAAGTGTATTAATGTGCACTGAAACCCATTCCATGTATATAGGTAGGGAGTGAGTCCAAAAACATTGTAGGAATCCCCAATACCTCAACAATACTGAGTTCTATTGTGAATAAGTGGATTCAAATGCAATAAATATATAATTATTTTGGTGGTTTCCATGAAACACACCCACCTAAAAATATAACACACAATTCAAATAAAAGAATACAAGTTAGTTCATTGTCTGATAACCAAGCCACCATGACACCTAACCCTATCAGCACTGGCTCTATGTTGGAAGAAATAGATTCACCCCATACTAATAAAACAAAAACACAACCCTTACCCAAAGTCTTAGGTTAGGGTATAATACTAAACCTCAAACTACACTGAAATATGCCGGGTATGGTGTTTAAACACATCCTAGACACTACCCTCTAAATTAGGGTAGGCTTTATCTAGAACCTCAACCCCAACTTACCATGTATCAACCACTACCATATATCCATTATAGGGTTACATAAACGTAGGTGGATCAATTCACTTACATTTAGGGTGGTCCCTACCAACACCCTCTCAATTGGGGTATGGCCTTATATCCTGACCACTTTCGTCACACTCAGGGAAGGGTCTCATAAGCACCCAGTGGACTAATACCCTCTTACTCAGGGCAGTCCTTACCAGTACCCTCTTACTCAGGGAAAGGCTATGCATCCTTCACTCCCCTCTCACTTAAGATGGGGTCACAACCATAAATCCCAAAATATAATTGCAGGAAGATAACATATAGTTTCAATAAACATGTAATTAAAAATAAGACACATAAATCATCTCACAAGATCTCCAACACATCACTTAAGCATTAGTACCTTGATTTCAATACCTAGACATCAAATAATCCACATATCCCTTTGATATCAACCACCAAACCTCCTTGGTCACACACATTTCAAATTATGAGACTTCCAACACTCTCATATCACTATTAAAGGAATCCTATAGGGTCATTTAGACCTGCAACTACCCTTTAAGCATCAACTACAATGTCATCACCCAACCTGATATTTGATACCAAAATGAAATTTCATTTGCTAATGAACATAATCATGAACCATAATGTGACAATACAAACCATTAAGCAATAAAAAAGAAGGATAAATTTAAGAAATCATGCTTTAGAAAATAGGGTATCACAAAATTAAGGTAAAAAAACCAAAACAACTTAAAAAGGACCTCCATTATTCTATTTAGAAATTAAATCAAAATCCCAGTTTTAAAAATATATCAAAAGGAATCCTATTATTCACTAATAATTCTAGGTACTTGGACAAAATCCCATTAAAACATTCTTATAAAACTCCCCACTAATTTGAATTATAGTTTAAAAACCCATTTCTAAAATAATCACTTTTCCTTTTAATTATTGTTCACATCAAAACCTTTTAAAATAAATTTTAAAAGGAACACCACTTGTTCTTTAAAAACATATCCTTCCACCAATAAATCCATAAACAGGGTCACTGAAACTCATTCGAATTGGGAACCCCATTAAACTATTTAGTTACCTATGTATCCCATTTGAATATTATGCTGGAACACTCCCATCATAATTCATTGGAAAATCAAAAAAATGTGATATTAAGAAAATAATACTAATAATGGTATATAAAACAAGAATCATCAAAATAAATAGATACTTAGTAAAGTAAAGATCACCTACCTCAAATAACAATCCAAAAATCATCCCAACATCATATTAACCTCCTTTGAGTCCATAATCACATATTTCATAAATAATTAACATAAAATTATTAAATTAAACATTTAAATTAAATTCCCAAATCACTATAACTAATTCCAAAATCATGAATCAACATCATGACACTGAACCCACAAGCTACAAGGTGTGGTTTAATATCGATACACACTCAAACATTAGGCACCCAAAAGTACAAAATTAAAAACCAAAATCAATGATAAATTTCACGCAAAATTTGTAAAAATATAAAATAAATATGAGGGGAAACATAACTTAAGGAGAAAATGAATGATGACTTAAACACATACTCCTGATACCTCCTCCATGATTCACACAGAAAACCCAATAAAATAAGATGATTCCACCATGATCTGGTGGAATCATCTCACTAAAACCACACATAGGAGAACCAAAATTAAAGGTGAGATAAGGAAGAATAATTAAGAGGAGAAAGGGAGATTCCTTACCTTGAATATACATGATAAAATCCTCTTGAACCACTTGTAATGAAGTGGAATAAAAGGAGAAGATGAGAGAGATAAAGAGGGATATCCCTCTTCCTCTCACATGTCTAGAACGAGGGAGCTAAGGGTATTTAAAATAGTCCCCCTTATATAATTACTAGAGGGACCCTTAAAAAAAACTACCCAACACTTAGGACATAGTATAACTATGAGTACCACACCATGATTCCCCATTGTTAGGACATACAATGACATGGACTTTTTGGTCAAGGTAGAACCAACCCCCAAAATGAAGGGAGACAATCCTCGCAACCCCCTCCATGGAATAAATCCTCTTGAATACAACATAGTCTTTCTAAACTAGGCATATTCTAGGACATGGCCTCATGTTGGGGAATAACCACCTTCGAAGTGAAAAAGGTACCAACCTTGAAACCCCTTCCTCCGGAACACTCACCACATTGTAGCCCTATACTTGTGGTGTGGTACCTTCCCCACAGACACAACCATTACAAAAAACCATACTTTACAACATAATGTACTTACTACCTCTAAAATAGACTATTTTCCATGCCCCAACACCCCTAGGTTGTGGCATGGTCCATCACTGATAACCCAAACTACCACCCGGGTCACCCCAATCCCTCTCCAATGATCACTTGAGCACCCAAAACACTAATAAGGCCTTAATAAATGTCTAAACACACCTCATTAATATTCTAAAAAAATTAAAATTCATAATCTAAATAAAAATTCAAAAATAATCCCTGGATCTAGGACCAAAAATTCAAATTCCCTCTAAATATCCCAACTATAACATCACGAGTCATTACAAACGCCCCAATATAATGTATATCATTCTAAAGAAGAAATGGTAGTTCTTGAACCATAAATATTAACCAATTATGGTCACAAATCCACTTTTAACCTTCCATGTTTCATCATCGAGTGCTCAATGTTCTTAAGTTGTGACACTCCAACTACCACACTCGAATACACCGACATTCCTCAAAATATCTGGTCTAATCCCAAGAACATGTTTGTCATACCTAATATGATGTTCCTAATACTATTTCCACTTAACCATATCCATTTTTAATTCAATGTTCAGTCATACCTCCCATGGATGACTAATTTTAAAACCCTTATCCTTAGACGCCGACATATAACTACTTCACCACACTTCCCGTTCATATGCCTTAATACTCAAAGGCATTGTTGGGCCATCCAAACTCCCAAACCAATTCTTGAACAAAAATCTTAGTGAAATTTCATGTATGTATCCTCAAATTAATCATCTAACCATCACATTATACTCATAAACATCAATTCACCCCCTATCCGACTCAGTCTTGGATCATACTACCACCATCCCAAGTATGTCCCCAACACACATACTCCATCCAACACCACATTTGAATTCCCAAACTAAGGTGATCCACTCACTAGGATCTTTATTTCATCTAAACCATCCACTGATAGGTTAAAATTCACCCATAACCCATCCAACATAAGGATTGTACATCCATGGATGATAAGATCCTCACCAATATAGGAGTATCATTATCATATTCTCACAGAACCAACCACTTGATCTATACCACCCATATCCCATCCATTATCAGATGTATCCCTAGATATAACCTACCTTTCATACCTAAGAACCAAAAAACATTGATCATCAAACCCAAAAATAGTGCTCAACTTCATTCGTCGACCCCAAATTATATAGTGTCAAAAACTAATTAATTCTAAAATTATGGTGCTCCCCACCATAATACGATTCTACCAATGATTAATTCCAAATAATGATGCTCCCCACTATAAGAATCACCTACGTAGATCTAAATAAATAGGTCTAAAGTATATAAACCATAAAAACCTACATCTGAAAACTAAATATCAATATTAAACATATATCCCATGAAATTAAAAATCCATTTTTTAATGAATAACCATGTCATTCCCACCAGATGAAAAAGTATGAGCATATTGGGTCATATTGGTACATCACAAGAATCCAACAAAGATAGTCAATATAAAAACTAATTGATTTTACCAATGTTCAACAAAACTAGGTCCAAACACACTAATCTCACTTGACATTTTCCAAAAAACACAACACACCAACCAATCCCACAATTCAACATCCAAGACACTCTTTGCCAAAACAAATAATTAAAGAAACCATAGTTTTCAGGGAAACCAGTTACTTCTTTTAAAACTAAAACACACTAAATTATACTTGAATTTTAGAAACTCCCCTTGGAATCCAATGGTTATTATCAAAACCAAAATCTCAAAATCCACAACCTACCTAGTCTTTTTCTAAAAGAGAACCATGTTTTTAAAATTCATTTGAATCTAATTTCAAAAACCATTTCCCTTATATACTAATACCTTTTATAATGATAAAAATGGATTTTTTTAGCGCTATAAAATTGTTGACATGTTAAGTGCCAGAACTCTTTTAGCACTAATAAATGGGGACTTTATCAAATTTTTCAGAATTGATAAAGGATTCATTCATCTGTGATAAAAAAGAATTTATAAAACTTGAGAAATATATATTTTAAAATATTTTGATATTCCGCTTATGCCCTAACACCCTTTTTCGGCACTTCCCCCCTCTCTTATCAAGACTTGATTTCCAACCCTGCTTCTATACATGCGTGATTCCCACTTACATACCATCTTTCAACGCTTGTACACCCTTTCTCAACACTTGACCACTACCCCCTCCATGGTCACCCAAGCATGCATGGATTCTAACCTAAGACCTCCAAGCTGGAACTTAATAACCTTACCACTACCATATCTTGTTTTATTATATATTTTTTGGAATATATATATATATATTTACATAAATATTTTTTATCCATATATTTATATAATTATTTTAAAATAAATTTATAGAATATATGTTTGTGTGTTTCTTTATGTGTGTGTTTATATATATATATTTATACCTATCTCTCAGTGCGTGTATATAAATATTTAAATATACTGTATATTAATATTCGTTTATATATATTAAAATATACATGAAAATATATATTTGTTTTTTAACACACACAGACATATATATATATAAACATTATATATACACCAGAATAGGTATACAGATATTCGTGAAATTTTATAAGGTAAATAAAATGGATAAAATTTTATTGAAAATAAAATGGATAATAATTATTTACTTTCATATTTTTTATATATTTAAAAAACATTTTAAATTTAAATATTTTTAAGTATTTATTTATATAATTAAATTTTTATATGTAAACTTATGAAAAAAAGTATATATATGTATATATTAAGTTATAAATAATATAAAAATATGAAAAACATTAAAAATTCAACACCATGACTTCCATAGGAATGTGATAATGAGGAATAAATTTATTCTCCACTAAAAATGATAAATATACCATCTTAAACTAATTTTAGATACCATTTAATTTCTAAAAATTTAGATATTACAACTAAAAGATCAATTTTAGAGGCCTTTTGGGAATTTTTTAATCGATAAAATACAAAAACCTAGATCCCCAATTTTAATGGTATATGTCTATTCACAAAATTTAATTTGATATATCATGGATCCAAAAATAGACTTTGAGATTAAATTGATATCCGTTTGAAGTTTAAGTCATATTTTCAACTTATCTGAATAGATTAATTAATTTATTAATATTTTTATCATCAAATTTTTGTTAATTTTATATCAAATTATACTAATTAAAAGATAATTAATTAATATTAATCGTTAATTATTTAATAAAAAATTTTCAATAAAACTATTATATATTAAGTTTAAATAAATATTTAGTATTATATAAATCATATTTAAGAAAATATAATATATATATATATCCATAGAAATATATTTATATACCAAAATATAATATCTAATATCAATTTTTTTGAAATATTACTTTTAAGAGAACTGATAAAATAACTACCAATGGGTGACTTTATTAATTTTAATAAAAAACAAGAACAAAGGGTGCCTTTTATCTACGCTAGAAAAAGGAACTGAAAAAGTGTTATTTTTATCAATGCTAAAAAGTAAATGATAAAATGTACCATTTTTTATTGTTGAAAGAAGCATTTAAAATAAGGTGAAATATGTAGTAGTGATGTTTTATAAACACCTATAACTCTAAATAATTTCAAAAACACCAGTTCCATGAGCTATTTCAAGTAAAACTGAATTATAAAACCATTTCAGGCACACCTCATGCCACCACACAAGTTTTCATTCATAACTATGTTTTTTTAAAAGAGGGTTTTTATAAAAAACTAACCATCCCAAAAACCATTTTCTTATGGCTGTTAAATAATAATAGTCAAAATTAATAAATAAGTTCCCTTAAATCCATATTAATCTAATCACCCATTATAATGTAATCACGAAAAAATAAATTATATTATAATTGAATTCAATTACTAATGTATTTTGATGAGGCAACATGTCAAAATACAGAACCCATATGCACATATATCATTCCCTAATCATGCCACTGTAATGATAAATTAAAAACCCACTAGCTTCCAGCCAAGCTCTTTCACTCATCTATCTTTCACTGGGATTCTTAGTCCAATAAAAATCTTCATTCATCCTAGATTGTATAGTCCCAACACTAGATATCCCTTGATAACTTGGATTTTATTTGGTGTCATGTTGTCTAGGAATTCACTTTTTACACCTCTCAAATCTCAAAGACATAACTACACCTCCAAAAAACACTATCCCATCCCAAACATTCACTTATACCAGTTGTAATTCCCCAACCTGGATAGCCTGCATGACAACTATATAGGGTATCTCTATAACCCCAAAATTCCTCTCCATACAATAGAGGCTACAAAATAGTGTAGAGGGCCTAACATAGTTACATGGAGACTATTCTATCTAAAATAGATATTGTGGGTTATGCCTGAATAAAAAAACATTTCAACATCACCTACCCATAAAACAGGCATCCCAAAAACGAATAGAGATAAAACAAGGACCCAAGAGGTCCTCTACAATTCATAATATAAAGTAGTAAAACTTTCTATAAAATGTAAGAAAATTTTACAAAGCATTAATAGAGAAACATGATGTCATTATATAATAAAATAATTGAACACTATACAGTACACACACTGAATAAAAAATAGAAGTAAATTGGCCTCTATACTAACTAACATAATCATCCCGATGAATCATCTACCTCTATAACCTTCTAACCAAACCATGTTTTCATATCTAAGTAGTACTTGTTACATAATATAAAACATTAATATATAACAATTCACATTAAAACCCATACCATGTATGCGAGTATGGGGTGAGCCTAAAGACCCATTAGGAATCCCCAATGCCTAAAAAAATTGAGTAATACCATGATCAAGTGTATTCACATGAAATACATAAATATGGAGTGTATTAGTGTCAAAAAAACACACCTACCAAGAAATATAACACACAATTCATATACATGAATATAATTCAAATAATCATGTGTTGACTAGGCCACCAAAACACCTAACACTACTTTCATTAGCTTCATGTCGAGAGAAATACAATCACCTCATACTGTGAATCAAATAACCCATCACGTACCTAAATGTTTGGGATAAAGAAGTATATGTGAAAACTTTAGAGAATACTCTTTCAATCCATGAGAGTACTTCACACTCTTGAGGTTATGTACTACATATGTTTAACCATATGAATCCCTCCCAAAACACAATATGCCATAATATGGGAATAATTTTCACCCCACTCACAACAATAGGTAAAAATGTATAAAAAACTCTCCAAACAAATCATACAATATTAATTCAAGTAAATAAAACAATGATAAATTTATGGTGGACACACACACGATCAAATGGTTTGAACTTTTGATTTATATCCACGATAGAACACTACATACTCTTATATTACTGAATGAAAGAATTAAAAAAACTATAGATAAGGATATAATGTTACATATAGATTCATTTTACAAGATACACATTAATAATTGGTCCCACATATTCTTTATAGAATTACTTTTATGATAAAGAATGTTTCACTAGCAAACAAAAGTTATGGTGAACCAACCATTGGAGTCAGTCAACCACCAATTACCTATAGATTCCATTTCCTCAACCATGGAATCCAGTAAAACTTCCCCGATATTCACTGAAAACAATAATATGTTTATAAATTTTTTCTAAATGTACCTGCATGATGAATTCCAAATCTACCACTGTCTTGATAAGCCCAAAGTGAAATTACAAAGTTTCTCCTTCCAGTAATCTTAATATAGTACCTTAATGAGGGTTCATAATCCCAATAATATCCCACTTACAGTTTTCTTCTAGGATATCCTTTGTATCCTACAATACTTAGGCGAACATTCTCATTGATTCTCTTTGCATGCAGTTGTCTATCGACTTCCATTCAACCAAGTCCAACTGATTCACGGTGCTTCCAAATGATTTGTTGGATAAAAAATTTGTGTACATTTCATCTAGATCTTACTTCACATCTATATTCTATATCTTATACACTTTATCTTATAGTATATTTGAGATAAAATATAATTTCATGTTAATTTTTTTCATTCTTTCCTGAAATACTAGATTTTGGAAAAATTGAATTACACTATGACTATCATAGAATAAAACTCCCCCTTTTTATTCCCTTCCACGACCCTCTAACAAGAACATTAACTATACTAAATTATTCCCAACTTCTTTAGATACTATGTATTCTTATTCAATTATTGATAAATTAACCATCAAATAAAGATGATAAAGAAAACTAATCATTGTTCTGCCAAGAAAAAACATGAATCTTTTTATTCTATTCCAGATGTAGAAATCCCTAAAGAATACACATATATAAATCCCTGAAATATATCATCATCCCCAAAAAATTGTATATTATAATCATTTCAAGTATCTTATGATCTATTTAATGGATTACTAATGTTCCATTTATTGGGTTAAAATAAACCAACTTATAACTCCTATTAAAAAAGAAATTTATAGACCTGCAAAAATAATCATATAAATCAATATTCCAACTGCTAATTCATATGATACTTTATCCATACACCAAGACTCATCTTACTATGTTGGTGCCTATACCTTTGATAATTTAAAGTGTTTGAAAAGGGGGATAAAAAAACTTACATATGATCATTTTAAAATTTTCAAAAATCATTCACATATAATATGAGTAGGATGTAAGACCCATCATCCCATAACTTCAAGTAAAAACAATGCTCAAATTCAAATCATATGAAGCGTTCTTCAGTTATGAAAATGTTAAACTTTCATTTACACTATTGAGGTCACTATTTAATGTTATAAATGTTTTTTTTAAATTTAGAAAAAGACCCTCCTCCTGGTGGTCTTTTAAACTATTAGGATTCTTCATATAGATCTCATCCTCTATATCACCAGGAAGAAATGTATCCTTATCATCTAGTTGATAAAAAATGAATATCATTCGAAGCAATGAGATTAAGAAGCATACATTGGGTAGTATGCTTTACTACCAATGAAAAAATAACTAAGAAATTGATTCCTTATTTTTTTGGAATTCTTTCCCCTCTAATTGTTCCTTGTATCTTCTACCTCCATCAGTGTCCTACCTCAAGCAGATCACCCATATGTTCTTTAGTTCTCACTTTCCTTCTGGTAGTTTAGTCATCTACTAAGTTCCATTGATATTTAAGGAATTAATCTACCCCTACATAGATTTATCCCTATATTTTGAGTCACTGAGAATTACAACATCTGTATTGGTTGTAACACCCTAAGTTTTTATGAGAACACTATGTTTGATAGAGTATATAACATAAAACACCGAGCTTAAATAAACCACAAAATATTATTATTTTATGACAATTAATACATAGCTGTAAAATTCATTGGTATGAATAGAATTAAATAACTTATGAAATATATATAATTCAAAATAAATACAAATATATTGATAAATTCTGAGTAAACAATCATTCAATTTTTATCAAATTCATTTTATTATTCAAAATATGTTTTCTTTAGAAATGGGTTTTATTAATTTTTGAGAGAATATTATAATAAATATTTAGAAAATTTATAATTTTATTTGAAAAAAATTATATCATCTTTTAAATAAAAATATCAAAATTATATTAGGTTGATTTTTCAGACTTTTTTGAATAAATTAATTTTCTATTTAATAGTAAAAAATACAGTTTTTATAAAATAAAATATATTTTATGATATCTCCAAGACATAAATATGATATAAATATTAATCAAACATATAAAATGACTAATTTATGATAATATAATACAAATATCATAGAAAATAATTCAAAACAATGGAATTTATTTCATGATAAATATGAAAATCATATTCAGTGACGGCATATTGCTTACACATCAGTGGAAAAGTCAAATATGGTGTCCTAAAAATAATATTTGAGAAGGTGGAAGATTTTTATTGAATTTTTTATTAAATATGAGGTATTATTAATAATTTTCATGTATATATATTAATTTTGGATTTATAAACAAATGAATTGTCTAAATGCTTGTGCAATGATTTTGCAAGGCTAGAAAAGTAAAAATAAAATATTAAATAATTTTTCATGTCACATATGTGAGTAAAAATACATATTGAAAAAAATATAAAAGTTTATTTTGAACTTCATTAATTTTATTATTATGGTATTTTTTTATTTTTAGTGATTAAATAATTTCCTTAAATGTTTAAATAACGTCAACACAGTGCCTATTCAAATAGTAGAAAAATAAAGCAAATGATTTTAAAAACACTAAAAGTAATATTTTTTGGGTGATTTAAAGTCTAAAATGAATAATTAAAAAAAATAAAATATATTAGAGATGTTTTAAAGTTTTATATTTTAATTCCATTATTATAATGTTGTTTTCAAAGTCAAATTATGTGAATAGATCTTAAAATGACATTAATAATATTTTTTGTTAAATAATACTTTATTAAATAAATTATAATTTATAAAAATATTAAAATAAGTAAATTTGGATGATATGTGGTCGAAAATGTCATCCCTTTTACATTTATGATCTAGTTGTTACCATATAATTAAAATTAAAACCCTTTAATATTGAAAATGTCATTACCATGGTTAATGATAAAATTGGTTAACAAAGGGGTTAAACCAAAACATAAGGTTTAAAGTGATATATATACCTATATAAATTTGATTAAATGAATCTAATAAAAAAATATAACCCTTATATTCGAATATATGTAATTATAAAACCATTTTACAGGAGTTAGACACATAATATATTATAATATTTCATGTATTTCCAAAAATGACAAAAATGATATTTTATAATAAAAAATATTTAATTAAATGATTTAACATTCATAAAAACCCTATATTTTGGAAAAGTAAATTTATAATGGTTTAAAATATAATCCATGGTCCATTTATGGATCAATTTTCCATTTATTATAACTTTATTGACCCATAAATAGTAAAAATATTGAAAAAATTATAATTGTCAAAGGGGTTAACCGGGTGTTAAAACTAAGAGACGAGGGTTAAAAGATAACCTAAAATTGTCCAATTTTTATTTCATGAGAGTATTTAGTATCATAATTATATTAGTTTTTAAATATATCAATTTGGATCCACTTTAACCTAAAATTTAATTTAATTTAATTTAATACATTAGGTAAGTCCAAGAGTACCCCTCACCTCACTTATAAAAGGGAACCTATTGTCCACTATTTATCACACATTATGAGCCTTATATGTCAACCAAAAAATGAGAAATTATCTTATAAAATTTTATAGAAATTATTGTTAGGTACTTTTATTCTTGAAATACCATTCCAAGTTCCCTTGAGAAGGAATCCAAAGGAGGCTTACTAAAGAAGAGGTAATCATCTTACCGGACCTCTTTCAAATTATTTCTTCTTCTACCTAATATAAACCCATGGTATCAATTATAAAATTATTAATTATTTATATTAAATATAATAAATTATTATTATGATTATTTTAAAACCGTAATCCACTTGCTTCCCATCTATTGTAACGCTGCTCGTACATGCATATTACCACATCCATGAAGCGGCATGATTCATTTTTCATTTTCACATTACATGGGTAGTAATAAGAATATATTTATTGAATATATATTATATAAATGATATAAAAAATATCCCATAATTTTTTTATTTACCTTTCTTTCATTCCATCATTTGAAAAATGAAAATAGAATTCATGCTTACGTATGATCTACCATCTCCATGAATGATGTAATTCATTTTTCTATATAACAATTTTATGGATGAATATAAATATAAATAAATATAAATACATATAATGAATATATATGATACTTATATCAGTTTTATCATTAAATGTATGAATTAATTATTATCAAAGAACAAGGACCAAAACTACAGAACTGAAGCTTCCATAAAAAACAAAACAGTTAACACCTGGAAATGATAATTTTAATGAATAATTATTAATAAATGAATGTTTGAATGTTATAAATGGATCATATATGATATTATAAGTATGTAAATTAATCTTTTTATATAATTAAAATAAATTTAAATTTATTATATAGGAGTTTAGATCACATTCAGAGCAAGTGTAACTTGAGGTAAGAGTTTCACGTCTCACTTTTATTTTTATGAGACTTATGGTATATTCACCACTTGTCTACTTTGTGTGATGTATATATTAACCATGAATGTATTTCATGATATTTTAATTAAAATAATATATATTTAAAAACCAATATAATTTTATCTATTTCATGAGTATTTTATATAGATATTACCAAAGCAGTAAGGTTTTATGTTAGAATATCATTATTTACCAAGATTATTTATGATTAAGTTTTTGACGATGATATTTTATGACATAAATTTTAAGAAACTCATGAATTTAATTATTCTATTGTTATTTATATATATTAAATGTTTTCATTATATTTTCTTCTCTTTGAGTTCTAAATATAATGAAACAATAAATTTTTTAAGGAAAAATGACTTTATTTCTCTATTTGATAGAAAAATGTTTTTTTTCAATATCAATGTTTTATAAATATATTTTCAAGAATGTTTTTAATATTATCCTATGATTGAATAAAGTAAATTTTAAGCATGATTATTCTAATTTTATTAAAAGGAATCTTATTATAATTTTCCAAATGAGTTACTTTGTACTTTTTACTAAAAATGTGAATGGAATCTTTGTTTTAATATACACGACATGGATAAAATTTCCCACCATCATGACCACTAAATTATTTGAATATTAATTTGTAAGTTTAATTTTTTATTTTCAGAGAAAAAATTTCCCATAATATGTTTGAAATATTTAGATTTTAAATAAGTGATTTCAAAATGAAATGGGTATTTTCCTCAAGAAATATTCGAAGTAATATTTTAAATAAATTTTTTATCTATAATAACCTCCTTTGATATTAATTATTAATTATTGGAGATATAATCCAATGATACCATATAGATTTATTATATATATATATATTATGATGATGATGATTTAAGTATGATTCTATGAAAACTATTTATTTTTATATATTAATTATTTTTTATGAAACCTTTATGAAAACAATTCTATTTTCATAAGTTATACTGTGATGAAATGATGAGATGTTTATTAAACCCATTTCCTTTCCTTGGGTTATGATATGATGAATTTTTTATTGTCTTTTGGTACATATATGTATTATTTTCATTATTTGGTTGGTGGGTCCAGAATTATATAGCCATCAAATCTGTTGGGTGATGATATATATCTCCTGAGATAATAAGGGATGGAATGGGGAATAAACCCAATTCGGTAAGGTAATTCATTCACTATGATAGTCTTAGAAGTGAACCTTGAATAAAGATATGATGGAATGGGGAGCGAACCAAATTCACTATGATAGTCTTGGTAATGAGACTTGATTGAAGAAATAATTTTCTATAGTTATATGACAAAAACTTATGTCTTATGTCAATGTCATGATCTCATGGAAAATGTTATTTGAGTCCTTTATGATTTATTTCTTATGAGATTCCAATATTCATTATAGGAAACAAGAATATGACCAAAGATATGTGGGTTATGGTTTTAAAATATTAAACTTATGTACTCATACACTTATGATAATGTTATGATTAAGTGATAATTTATATCTTCCGTTATTACCCTTATCGAGCGTCCAAGATCACCCTTACTTATTTCCCCCTTCACCAGGTTATGAAGATAGGTTTTAAGTAGGATATGTATAAGAATAATACCATATGGGAAGATATTTATGAGATATTTTGGAGATGTTTCATGAAATAAGAATATTGTGTATCTAGTACACAAATACACTAAATCTATATGGTTATTGTGTGGATCATAATGTTATGCAATGAATAATCATATATTAGGATGTAATATCCATGTATGAAATGTATGGGTTTCTATAATTTATATTAGAGAAGGGTTTAGTCAATATTTATAGATTAGGATCATAGAACTTTGGTGAAAACCATAAAGATATGTCTTAGTATATGATAACATCAAAAATTCGTAAAAATGAAGAGATTATATAGTTTTACTAGAAATATATCCATGTATGGAAACTATAAGTGGATGTAGTTTTGGAATAGATACATGATGAGAGTTCCTTACTATGCACTTGGTTTGACACTCTAGGGGCACATGATTTTTAAAAACCCAAGTAATGTTAAGATAAATTATTTTCATGTCTTATTAATATTAATTAATTAAATTTTATGAAGGTATAATTATAATAAAAATTTTAGGTAATTATTGAGTAAAAAATGAACAAATCTTTATTTATAACCAAATTTGGTTTTCATGCATTTTTTGTTTTATTTAAAATTCTGATTTTGAAATTATATGTTTTTAATTTAAAAAAAATTGTTCTTTGAATTCAGTATGTCAAAATTAACTTAAGATGGTTTTTTTGAGAATTTTCTGAAAAGATTTATTTTGCAATGAATAGTGAAAGTACCATTTTTTATTTAAAACTGTATTTTACTTAAAAGTATATAAAAATAAATATGATATTTTGGATTAGTTTTAAAATTTAATTAGTTAATTTTGAATAAAATAATTCAATTTTTTATTTTTAATGAATTTATAACTGGATTTGGTATTAAAAAATATTTATACTTAAAAATACATTTTTCTTAAAAACTAATTTTTATCACAATTTGTAGATTTAATATTAAATTAAATTCTTCCAATTATGTGAATTTAATTTATAAAAATGAATATCATATTTGTAATTTGGAGGTCCAAGTTTGGTAAATATGACACTTTTATTTATTTTTTCATTATGAATAATAACTATAATAGATAATTATAACCACAATAAGGGTAAATTGGTTGATTAAGGTTAAAAATAATATGAAAAGGAATAAATATTGACCCTAACACTTGAATTTATCCAGTTGGATGAGTGTATTTCATCCATTACCATCCATGTTTTGAAAAAATGGAAACTTCATGCCATATTTCTTTGATTTTGACCTTTATAATATTTAAGTAAACGATAATTTCCAAAATGTCAATTTCTTGATTTTAGTATCTATATTATTTTATGAAATGGATATAAAAACTTATATTTGGTTACAAATAGTAATTTGAAATAAAAATTATTTTATTTTATCATGGATATTTATTTATATTTTTTAGTGATGAAATAATTACCTTAATTACATACGCAGTACCGATACAATATTTATTGCATTAGTAGAAAAACAAAATAAATGATTTTAAAAACATTAAAGGTAATATGATTTGAATTAATTATAGTGCTTAAAAAAGTTTCTATATAAATATAACAATTGAGGTATTTTTTTAATGATTTTACTCAATTTGTTTGCTTTTATGTTGTTTTCAATACCAAATTATATGAATGGTTCTCAAATTGACATTAATGATATTCAATAATAAATATTTTTTTATTAAATGAATTAAAATTACTAACAACCTTATATTCATCCTAGTGAATGAAATATGGTTTATAATATAAATCATGGTTCATTTACATGATTTTTTTCTTTTTCTTAAATATTTTAGTTTAAAAAACATTGAAACTATGGTAAGTGTCATAAGGGTTAATGAGGGGTTAAAACCAAAAAATAAGGGTAACAACATAGTCTGAACATGTAAAAATTTTATTTTATGATATTATTTATACCCATAATCATTATATATTCAAATAATATCATTTTATATCCATTTATAAATGATAAATAATTTATATTAATTTAATACTTTATAAAATTCCAAGAATGACCCTCCCCTATCTTATAAAAGGCAAGATTCTCAAATTTGTTTTTTACTTAAAAAGATGTTTGGTTCTATATATGACTACAAAAATGAATTCTTGTAATCCCTAACATAATTATATAGGTATTTTATATGAATCACACAAACCTTATAGGGTTTAAAGTGTAATGTAATGGAGATTGTTCTAAGAAGAGGTATAACTTTTTACCAAATGTTTTAGTTTTACTTATTTTTCCACATCCTTAAAATATTTTTTAACCATGCCAATATATTGAAATAAGTATATACCATATAATTATATGTTATTAAGTTAATTTAATAAGCTATATCTGTCTACTTATTCCATGAAATATGAAATAAACCCATTGTTCTTTTGTACGGTGGACTACCGCATCACAAACCAATGTATTTCATTTTCCATCACTTCCTATATTGACTATTTATAATGATGTATTTAATGTAAATATAGGATATTTTTGAAATATTTATCATTATCTTATATTAATATATTATATATCTTATTACCTTTTCACTGATTGAAAAATGATAACATTTTTTGTGCGTACCTGTGGATTGCCACTTATACGAAGTGATGTGATTCATTATTCATCACCACATCATATGTATGTTATATATAAAATATTTAAATAAATAAAATTGAACTTATTATATAATTATAATCCTGTAAAGAAAAAATAACTCTTACCTTCTTTTCATTGTGATCATTGAAAAATGGAAATGTTACTCATGCGTACGTATGACCTACTATCTCCATGATTGTAACATAGATCATTTTTCATAACCAAATTTCATGGTTAGTTTTAAAAGTATATTTGATTTACAAAAATTGTAGTTATTATATGATTATTTTTATGGATATGATGGAATAATGACCTCTAGGACCATAGTCAACCCACCAAAGTCATTTTTGATATATGGGATGGACGACATCAAAACATTTGATGTGAACTTAATTGATTAAGTGATTAAATGTAACATGATAATAAATAAAATAAAAAGAATTATAAAATTAAAATTTTTTCTTAATAAATTAAATAATTAACATAATTTTATTATTTAGGTAGTTAAAGAACTTACCTGATGATTCAGGCTCAAGGTAAGTGACACTTTACTTTAAAAAACTCATTTTAAATATTTTAAAGATTTATATCATAAATATTTATATTCTATGTGAATATTCATAAAAATATTTTTACATATAAATAAATTAATTATAAATTATATTTTATGTCTCTTTCTTAAAAATATTTTCAAAAGGAATCATTTTATGGAATATTTTTGACTATCTTTATAAAAGACAAAAGGAATGTTTTATTTTAATCTATACGACATCAATGGATTTTAATAACACTACAACCATTATTTTATATTTGGATTCTTATATACGTTTTCAATTTTCCATCAATGTAAAACCATTTACCCCTTTGTTTTGTGTATTTTTGTTTCAAAAATGGGTTTTAAAAAAATGAGGTGTATTTCGATATACATAAGTGCTTTGCGTATAGATTTAAAAGTGTTTTTCAAGGGATTTATGAGGAAAATGAATAATATTAAAATGATTTATTCATGATATGGTCTTTGGAAATTATTTTTTATTATGGGTGAAAAAAATAGAGCTTAAGATGATGGGTGATCTTGATAAAACTCATGATAATGGGTGAGCCCAATATAGATCATGATGATGGGTAAGCCTGATATAACTCTTCAATGCATTGTATAAGGATTATATTATTTTAATAATTATATTGGAAGTAGACCATATAGTTATTTCAATTTTAATGGTTATTGTAAGGGTTCTATGAATATGATTTCCTAGGGAACCTACATTAATTTTCTATACTTTCTAACAAGTTTTTATGGAA
Organism: Viscum album; assembly: GCA_963277665.1. Taxonomy (NCBI): domain Eukaryota; kingdom Viridiplantae; phylum Streptophyta; class Magnoliopsida; order Santalales; family Viscaceae; genus Viscum; species Viscum album. Next base: position 1,399,984,112 of record OY728157.1, on the reverse strand, counting down.
ATGGATTGATTTCAAAATTTAAACTATCGATCTTTTAAAAGGAAGGATTTTGCCCCTTTAGGGTAAAAAGGGATGTTTTTAAGAACAATTTTCTCACACATTCTCATGATTTTTATGAAACCCTCATTTTTATGATTTTTCCTTTTTTTTTCTATAACACCCCAAGATTTTATGGTATGTCTCTTTTATAAATTCATTCTCTTTGATAGCTTACATTGCATGCAACACCCATCTTAACCATACAATGAAATATAATTATAACCTTGATATTAAATTGGTAGGAATTAATAGTATTAACCAAATTATTAAATTTATATATATTCAAATGATTTTACATTCAATGAAAAATAAATCGAATTTTAAGCATAGAAAGATATATTTTTTTAAAGACAATTTTGTCACGTTTCAATGGCGCACATGTTTTAAAATTAAATTTTCACATTTTTATATATTATATTTGAAAAAAAAATCTTATTTGAAATATTAATATCAAAATTTACTTTGATTTATTTTTTTATATTTTTCTAATATTTTTCATGTTTTGATGAATAATGAAAAAATGATATGTTCTAGGTGAAAAACCTTTTTTGTCTAAATAATTTGCAGTGTTAAATTAAATTTTTATTGTTTTTAATGTGTAATTAGATTAATTTTATATCTTTTAATCCAATTTAGGTTATTGGAATCAATTTCACATTGAATTTGGAAATAAAAACATTTTAGTCTTTTGAACGTTTTCACATTAAAAACATATCTTGTCATTTCATCTATGAGAATAATTTTAAATTAATTTTGTCTTAGGTTTTGAATTTTCACAAATAGATTCCATATTTGTAATCATATTGTAAAAATTTAGTAAATATTACCCTTTTATTTTTGAACAATATGAATAATAACTTTAGTAATTTTTTTATTCCCATGGTTAGGGGTAAATTGGATAATTAAGGGTAAAAATAATATTATAAATATTATAAAATTATTCTAACACTTTTAATAATTTTATTGGATGAGTTATTATATAAAAATATCATCCTTGGACCGATTTTATGGCCTCTTGGAGACACTTGGATGACCTTAAGCCTTTTATAGTATTTTATTTTAAGGAAAGTCAATTATGTCATACTCATGTATTTAATAAGTATAAAAATTTTAATATATAGATATTAAATAGGTATCTTATAATATAAATAGTAATTTTAAATATAATTTTTTTATCTTTATCCTGGTAATTTATTTTTAATTTTTAGGAAATAAATAATTATCTTAAATTCTTACACAATGCTGATGCATTAATTGTTTAATTAATATGAATATCAAATAAATGATATGAAAAATATTAAAATAAATATAATTTGAGATAATTAATGTCATCCATGAATTTTATAGATTATCTATAAAAATAAGGTATGTATTAATGGTTTTATTTTGAATTAATCTTGAATATTGATATTTTTTAATAGTCAAAGTAATGAATAGTGTCAATATAGACATTACTGATATTTTAAAATAAATAATAATTTATTAAATGATATAAAATTTATAAAAATATAAATTTCAGCCAAATTATTGATATAAGGTTTAAAATATCATCCAAGATTTATTTATAATTATAGTTTCATTTTATAGTAACAATATTGACCCTCAAAGAGTAAAAATACATGTTGTCATGGTATGAGTTGAAGGAATTAAATAAGTGTTAAAACAAAACGATAAGGGTAGTAATGTGACCTAAACTTGTCTCAAAATTATGGTATGAGTGGATTTATACCCATAATTATCTTATATATAAAATAACCCACTTTCAATCCATTTTTAATTAAAAATTAATTTATATTAATTTAATATTTTGAGAGTTACATCAAGTTCCCCTCACCTCAACTATTAAAGGGCACCTCTTCCCTCACTTATTAAAAATACCTAGAGCCTTATAAATTAACCAAAAAAATACCCATTTATCCTACCAAAGTCCTTATATAATTTTTGTATATTTATTTCTTCCAAAATAGATTACCCTATATCCCTTAAGAAGAGATCTAAAGGATGTCTACCGAAGAAGAGGTAATCATTTTTTCCAACTCATCCAAGTTCATTTCTTCTTATAATAACTCTTAATCTTTTTTTCCATGATAAAGTAATAAATATAGTATAATATATATTCTTATATATTATTATTATTATGGGAAAATCATATTCCACCTTTTATTCATCCTACGAAATATGAATACATCGCACGTGCGTACGTACGACTTACTGTCTCCACACCATGGTGTAATCTATTTTTCATCACCACTTTACTTGAATGGGAATAATGATGTAAATAATGGATATATATGGTAATTATCACATTATAACAATTTTTTAAAAATTAATATATCATCCACTTTCTTACCCTTTCATCATTAAGGGAATGATATCATCGCTTGTGTGTACATACGACATACCATCTCCATAATGCAATGCGATTAATTTTCCATGTTTACCATTAATGAATGATTATAAAAATATATATAATTAGTAATTATTATATATATTAACTTAATATCATTATGGATATGAAATAAATATATCCTATGCATAAGAAACATGACTTACAAGATAAAACATGAAAAAAATGAAGCAGTGAACAACTGAAAGAAGGGAAATAACAAAATATTATTAACAAAATAATATAATAGGATCATATGTGATATCATAAATATGGATATGGTTATGGTATAAATTAATAAAACTATTTAAACAATTATACAAGAGGTTAAATCACATTGAACTAAAGGAAAGTTCAAGGTATAGGTTATTTCATAATCCCATTATTATTTTTGATTGTTTATGTTTAAGTCTCCACTGGGGAATATTTTTATTCGATGTCCATGTTTTCTAAATTTTTAAAAAATATTTTTACTATTATCCTATAAATGTTTAAATTATTTTTACATATGTTCTACGTTTTATAAAATGGGTTTAATGGAATCTTTTTGTTATTTTTCTAACAACGTTGTTTGTGACTTTTTCGACAAAAAAAATAGAAGGGATGTTTTTTTAACTTTTGTGACATGAGAGGATTTTCCCAAATTCATGAAAATTGATATTTTGAATCATCATTTAGAAGTTTAAAAGGTTATTTTAAAATAAAAATATATCTTTTATTAATTTTCATCTTTTAAAATAAATTATTTCAAAGTAAAAAAGTGGATTTATCTTAATAATTTTCAATGATTTTATTAGATTATTTTCATCTATGGAAACACAAATTGTTGAATCTTAAAATTAATTGAGATTTATCAATTATGATATTATCTAATATATTTTATTAAATGGATTTTTATCAGTTTGACTGTGGATGTGCTATTTTGACAGAATTCACCTTAGTACTCAGAATGATTTGTGATTATGTTTAACGATTAGGGAATGTTATTTACATTTCATATGTATATATTATTTATGTTTTACTATATTAAAATTAGGAATTAATTATATTTATTAAGTTATGGGAGAGTCCATATATAGATCCTCGATACATCAATAGGTATCATGAGATAAACTAGACTTGGTTTTAGCCAAGACCTTACCCATTTATTAGATTCTTGGTATGAAGCCCCAATAATGTAAGATTCTTGGAATGAAGCCTTGAAAATATTAGATCCTTAGTAAAAAGCCTTGAAAGTATGTATCAGATTTTAGAAATTATGCATTCCATTATTATAAATTTAGTTACTGATATTCCTTGTGATTTTTCGATTAGTTAGAATACCCATTGTTAAGTTTCATTTCCATGTGATTATTTATGTGGACTTATTTGATCATATTTTATTCCTGTAATATTATGATTTATAGATTGATTACATGACATGTGTTTTAGTTATTTAACTTTACATATTGTTTATTCCTTATTTACTCATGGCTTACACTCTACGCTTACCCTTACCGAGTATTTTATCTCATACCTTTTATATGTTTTATTTTCCACAAGGATTCTAAGAAGTATATTATGAATGATATACTGGGTTTAAAAAGGGGGAATAATAGAATAATTGATTGAATTATTTTATTATTTTATGTTTTAATAATTAATATGGGTTTCAAGGTATGTATCAGGTTTTCGAAGACTACTAAACTATTCGGTCCTTTGGGATGAAATTCCTTGTATCTTTAGACAATTTAATAAAGTAACCAATGAATCTGGTCCACTGGGGTTGGGGTATTTAAAATTGGTATCATATAAAATTTACTAGAAACCTTTGGAACTATATTTATTATATAATTAAACCCTATGATATAATTTTGAAATATATCCAAATAAACTAATCTTATGATTTGGGGATTATTTATACCTAAATTTTCAATTTAGGTTTGTGATTCACTAGTTCTGAGTTTATAAATTATGTTTCACAATGGAATAATATAATCTAGTATATGAGATCCAATAGAAATGGTTACTATTATATGGAATGAGAACTACATAATTTCATATTATATTAAGAGTAATAATGATCATTTATTCAATTGGTTTAAGTTGATATTTTTAAGGAAACTAGTCTCCCAAAAATTCTCATCAAATAAGGACATAAATCATGTGATAACGATAGAAAAAAAGAATTATAAAAGTATTATGTCTCAGGGGGTAATCATAAGAACAATAGTACAACTAAGAAAAATATGGATGAAGGAAATAAGTGAAAGAAGTATTTTCTTACATGTGATAATTGTGGAAAGAAACACCCCAGCACATGCTTAAAAGGAATGAGAGTTTTCTAAAAGTATAGATAGAAAGGTCCTCATGCCTATAATTTCAAGGGTAGGAAAATGGTTTCTAATGCACAAGGTTTAAATTTAAAGGATATGGGACACTACACAAATCTATGTCTTAAGTTTCAATGGAATTTACCCCAAAAGAGGATAATACATCATGGTCAAGCTTATGATACTACCACATATGAAGAATAATTATTAATATGATTGTGTTTTGATTAAAGAATTATGTTATTTGATTATTTTATCAATAATTATATAGTCATAAGAATCATGAGATATATAATATTTTTACTACAGTACTTTTACTTTAAGGATTTGGAAGCATATGATGAGTGATACCAGTAACCTAGATAAGTGATTATATAGAAAGTTAATCTTTTAGAAAACACTTGGTTAAGGGAAGATAACCCTATTATATACTTATAGTTGTGATAATAATAAATATATTTTTATGGGATAGTATTTGTGACCATTAATGTGGTTAGTGATTTAATGGTTTATGTTACGTTTTCTAGAATTATTAGATGTTTAGATTTAAGGAATATATTAAACAACCTAAGTTTTTTTTGGAAGCATGCATGTTTTAATTATGGTTTTATGGGGATCAAGGTATTCATTATTTGGTATATGAAAATAAAATCAACATTATTTGGATAATCTAATGTTAAATTTATTTTGTAAATTTAGTGACATTTCATCTAAATCTTTAGTCTTTGAATTTAGACATACATATTTTGGATGAGTCTTAATATTAACTACTTATGGAATGAATTAAGTTAAACTTTAGATATTATTGTTTGTGGTTAAATTATGATTTATCATATTGGATAACCTATGATAACAATTTTTATTTTGATAATATTTAAAGGATTAAGGAATGTCTTATGGATATTTTGATAAATGTGTTTCAGCCATAAACTTCATCTTGAATATCCAAATATTGGTTTAAGAAATGAAGTAGAAATATTTCAAAACATAACCAAAGGATGATATTATGACCTAGAAATAAATAAAGTAAGTTTTATTGAGTTTTTTATCTAGATAGAAAAATAATTCCTTAACTCTAGGAAAATGATTTCGGAACAAAAACATTATTCAATTAGTTTTCTTTTTGAGAAATAAATAGTTATTTAACGGATCAAAAATTTAAGGTTTTTTATGGTTAAATTTCTAATTACCATGTTATCTATCAGTATAAATCATAAATTTATAGTTATATTTCCCTTCCATATCCATGTTTTCACTTCCCTATAATGTTTTCATTTTCTAAAGACTAATTTTTTGATGAATTTCTCATTTCCCTTTCCCTATTAATAAGAGGATGTTTTATTAACCTTATTTCCAATGTGGATTTCCCAAAAAGGAATTTTGAAGTGTCAAAATTTAATTTTTGTAGTGAATATTTAAATTGAGAGTAGACAATTTATTGATGGATGGTATAATGTAACACCCTAATATTTTATGGTATATCTCTTTTTAAATTTTATCTCTTTGATAACATATGTTTCACAAAACACCTAACTTACCTATACAATGAAATATTATTATAACCTAGCTGTTAAATTTGAGGGAATGAATAGTAATATTTTTTTTTGAAATTTATATATATTAAAATGTTTTTATATTCAAAAAAATTTATTTCATTGGTGTAAGATAATAATAAATCTAATTTTAATAATAAAAAGCTATATTTTTCTAAAGGCAATTTTATCACCTTTTAATGGTGCACTTGTTATAAAACTAAAATTTGACACTTATATAAATTATATTTGAAAAAATAAACTTATTATTTGAAATAGGAATTCCAAATTTTACTTTTATTTAATTTTTGGTATTTTTTCTGATAATTTTCATTTTTTGACAAATGGTGAAAAAATACCAAATTTTTGGTGGAATTTTTTTTCATTTAAATTATTTATAATGTTAAATTATATTTTTAATTGTTTTTAAAGTATAATTAGATAAAAGTTATATCATTAAATCCAATATTGGTTATTTAAATCAATTTCACATTGAATTTTAGAATAATAAACATTTCAATCTTTTGAACATTTTCACTTTAAAAACTTATCCTCTCATTCTCTCTCTGGGATTAATTTTAAATTTATATTAGCCAATTATGTGTTTTTAATTTTAAAAAATGGATTCCATATTTTTAATTAGAGGGTTAAAAATTATAAAATATACCACTTTTATTTTTTTACAATATGAAAAGTGACTAGTAATTTTTTTTACTACCACGACTAAGGGTAAATTGAGTAATTAAGGGAAAAATAATATTATAAATATTATAAAATTGTCCTGAAACTTGTAATAATTTTATTCTATGCTTGTGTGTCAAAAAAATAATCCTTTGACATATTTTATTGCTAATTGGAGCTACTTGGTGGACTTAAATCCTTTTATAGTATTTTATTTTATGGAAAGTCAAATATGGAATACTCATGTTTTTAATAAGTATTACATTTTTAATATGTGGTTATTCAGAGTATATATATAACTATAAATATTAATTTTAAATCTATAATGTTTATATTCATCATGGGAATGTATTTTTAATTTTTAGGAAATAAATAAATACCTTAAATGCTTACACAGTGATGATGTAGTAATTGTTTAATTAATGAAAATATCAAATAAATGATATTAAAATATTTATAATAAACATAATTTGAGATAATTAAGGTCATCCATGAATTTTATATATGATATATACATATTAGGTATGTATTAAAGGTTGTTTTTAAAATTTATATTGTATATTGATATTTTTTAAAAATCAAAGTAATGAATAGTATCAAAATTAAAATTAATGATATTTTTAAATAAATAATATTTAATTAAATGACATAAAATATATAAAAATATAATGTTAATGAAATTAATTTAGATAAGGTTTAAAATTTCATCCTTGATTAATTTTTGGTTAGTTTTTCATTTTATATTAACAATATTGACCCTTAAGGAGTGAAAATCCATGTTGTCACGGTAAGAGTTAAATGGATTAAAGAAGGGTTAAAACTAAAATATAAGGGTACAAATGAGATATAAACTTGTATAAAATTATTTTATGTGATTAATTATAACCATACCCATCTTATATTCCAAAATACCATCCTTTGTATCCATTTTCAATTTAAAATTAATTTATATTAATTTAATATAATGAGAGTTTTCAAAAGTGTCTATCGCCTCAATTATAAAAGGGAACCCCCTCCCTCACTTATTAATAACACCATAATCCTTATATCATGAAAAAAACCTACCAATTTATCCTGAAAACAACCATATACATTTTTTTGAGATCCCGGTCTTCCAAAAAGATTTACCCTATATATCTAAAGGAAGTCCACTAAATAAGAGGTAATAGGTTTTACCGACCCATCCAAGTTCATTTATTCTTGTACAAACTCTTCATGTGTTGTTTATATGATATAGTAATAATTAAAGTATCATGTGCATTATGGTATGTTATTATGATTATTGTACATCCATATTCTACCTTTTATCCATCTTATGATAAATGAAAACACCGCATGTGCGTACGTACGACTTACTGTCTCCATACTGTGGTCGAATCTATTTTACATCACCAATTTAATTGAAAGGGTATTATGATGAAAAAATTTATATATATGGTAATTATGACATGTTAACAATTCTGAAAAAATTCATATACCAACCAATTCCTTACGCTTTCACTATTAAGAGAATTATACCATCGCTCGTGAGTATGTACGACCTACTGTCTCCATGAGGAGATGTGATTCATTTTCCATGTAAAAATTAAACAATGATTATAAAAATGTATATGTTAGACAAATATAATATCTATGAACTTAATATAATTCATTATATGAGATAAATATATCCTATTTATAAGAAACCTGACTCACATGACAAAACATGCATAGAAAAATGAAGCAGTTATCACCCAAAACAAGGGTAATAACAAAATATTATTAACAAAAAATACAAGAGGATCATATATTATTTAATAAATATGGATATGGTTTTATAATTAATTAATAACATGATTTAAACCATTATACAGTAGGTAAAATCAAATTCAACTAAAGTAAAGTGCAAGGAATGGGTTATTTCACAATCTCATTATTATTCGGGATTGTTTATTTTTAAGTATCCATTGGAAACTATTTTTCTTCCATGAACATGTTTTATAAAAATGTTTTCAAAAATATTTTTACTATTATCCTATGAATTTTTAAAGTCTTTTTATCCTTGTTATAATTTTTATAAAATTGGTTTAAAGGTTTCTTTTTTTCGTTTTCCAAACAAGGTACTTTGTGACTTTTTTCGACAAAAATGGAAGGAATGTTTTTTAACTTTTGAGAAATGAGCATATTTTTCCACCATCATGACATGTTAATGTATATAATATTAATTCACATGTTTAAAAGTTTATTTTCAATGATTTTTTTCTTTTATAAATTTGCATATTTAAAAATAATTGATTTCAAAGTAAAAAAATGGGTTTATCTCTATATAATTTTCAATGATTTTATTAGGTATTTTCATATATATAAAAACCCTTTGTTGAATCCTATGATTAATTGATATTGATCTATTATGATATAATATAACATATTTTATTAAATTTTTTATGATCAGTTTCACCATGGATGTACTATTTTGATACCATTCAACATATTACTCAGAATGGTTTGTGATTATGTTTTCTGATTAGGGAAATTTGTTTACATTTTATATGTATATGTTGTTTATGATTTAACCCATTTATGTAAGGAATGAATTGGACTGATTATCTTATGGGAGGGGCCTTATATATCCTCTTGATGTAACAATAGTTCTCATGAGATAAACCAGAGAAGGTTTTAGCTAAGGCCTTACCCATTTATTAAATTCTTGGTATGAAGCCTTGATAATGTTAGATTTTAATTATAAAGACTTGAAAATATTATATTCTTGGTATAAATACTTGAAAGTATGTTTCAAATGTTCATTATTAATCATTCCATGATTATGAATTTAGTTATTGATATTCCATGTGATTATTCGATTAGTTATAATATCCATAGTTAATTTTCATTTTCATGTGATTATTTATATGGAATTATTTGATAATCTTTTAATCTTATAATATTATACTCATGTTATTGATTAAATTTCACATGTTTCAGTTATTTACCTTTCTATATTGTTTATTCATTATATACTCATGGATTACATTATACTCTTACCCTTACTGAGCATTTGAGCTCACCCCTTTTATATGATTCATGTTTTTGTAGGATTCCAAGAAGTATATTATGATGAATATATAGGGTTATATAAAGGGGAATAATGGAAGACTCAATGAAATTATTTTTGAATTTTATGTTTTAAAATGTAATGTGGATTTCAACTATGTATCTATTTAACCCAGACTACTAAACTCTCTTGTCCTTTGGGATATGATTACTCATATCTTATGCAAACATAATAAAGTAACCACCAACATTGGGAAACTAGGGATGGGGTATTTACATTTTCTTATAAAGTGTTTTATGAAAACATTTGGGTAGTAAATGTAATTTCATGTGTAAGAAAACAATTATTTGAGTTCAAAGTATATTTATGTTAAGGTAAAACTCTTTTTTATGATCTCATGATTTTAAAATGGACTGATAGGTTTATTTTTTATCCATTATTGAGAAAATTTTTATCATCCCATATTTGAATTTTTTTTCATAGGGTTTAAGGATTAGTAGGAATAAAGAAGAAGTGACATTGAAAGTCATGAAGATTTATCATGAAAAGGAAACATCTTTCTTTTTAAAAGTTTTATATTATGGGAAAAATGGAAACTAAATAGAAGTGTACACTTAGTAATATATGGTTTTTATAAGTAAGAGATATGACTTAATTATCAAATACTTTAAACCTGAAAAGGTCCTTGAAATGAAGGAATGTTAATTCTTGACTAAAAACTCAAGATTATGTAATTATTTAAGGTTGAGTCTTTATAGTTTGTATCAAAGGAAAGGTTTACATAATTTTATAAATTTTTATAGTGTTAAAATAATTACCATTAAAGGTTATAAATTATGGTTAATTTGAAATGATATAGAATTTTAAGATTACCGTGTTTCTTAATTTAAACTATGTATGTTTTGAATGGGTTTTCATAATGGAAATAGGGAAACTAAAGTAGGAAGGCATCAAGAGGATGATATCCTTCCAAATCACTAACCGAGAATGGTTTGAATTTTAATATAGTAGTTCTATACTATAATTACTCACTTGACATAATATATAAATTGTGGTGGAATATATGTGAGAGAGCAACCATATTCATTTCAAAGGAACATGTCTATGGTGGATAATTTCATGAAACAACACCCTCCAACATTTAGTGGATCTTCTGACATAGTGGTATTTAGGGGATGTATTAAAGCCTTATAGAACATATTTTAAGTCATATGTTTCTCAAATTATTAAAATGAAACTCTTTAAGTTTATTATTTTGAAGGTGAAGTTGACTAGTGGTGGTCAACAATTTATAATATTAGAGAAAGAGATAACATTAATACCTTTAAATGGGATGAATTTAAGATTTTTTTCCTTGAGAAGTATTTTAAAAAGGTTGTTTGAATTAATATGTAAAAAAACTCTTGGATTTGTGACGTAAAAGGGAATATTTATTATCCACATTTGAGAAAACTTCACCTGATTGGTAAGGTACAAAACATATATTATCCATGATCTTGATAGTAAAATTAATCAGTTTTACTTAGGATTAAAGTCAATATATCAAAGTGAATTGGCTTCCCATGAACATAAAAGTTATGAAAAACTTATTTATGTACTAAGAAGGTATAAATTTTAGCACCTTGATATAAAATAAGGAAAACTATGTTTGATAACGTATATGATATGCAACACTGAGCCTAAAATAACCATGAAATATTATTATTTAAATATGTCCATTATAACCTAACATTTAAATAGGTAGGTATGAATAATATTAACTAATTTATGAAATATATATAAATTAAATATTCAATATTTATAACTTCTTACTAAATAGTCACTCAATTTTTAATAAAGTCATTTTATTCTTCGAAAATACATTTTATTCAAAAAATGGGTTTTATTGATTTTTGTGAGAAAACATTATATTTAATTTTTAAAAATTTAGAAATTTTATTTAATAAAAAGGATATAATTTAAGTAATAATAATATAAAAATTATATTATTATTAAATTTTTATATATTTTTGAAAAGTTTGATTTTTTAATGAAAAGTGAAAAATACTGACTTTCAATGAAAAATGTATTTTCTTTTCAAGTATTTACGAAGTAAAATTCTATTTTGGATTAGTTCTAAAATTTAATTTGTTTTTTATTAAAAATAATCTAATTAGAGTTTTTTTAAATAATTTTATACTTGGATATAATATACAAACATTTTATACTTAAAAAGGTTTTTTTTCTTTTGAAAAACCATTTTTCATCGCGTCTTACAAGTAAAATTTTAAATTAAATTCTACCACTTATAAGAATTTAATCCTTAAAAATGGATTTCATATTTGGAATCATTAGTTCCCAATTTGGTAAATCCAACCCTTTTATTTTTATCCATTATGAATAGTAACTGTAGTAAATAATTATCCCCATGATAAAGGTAAATCGGGTAATTAATGTAAGAAATAATATTATATTGACTAAAAATTGACCCTAAAACTTAAATTTGTCCTATTTAATGAGTTAAATTCATTAATTTCCATCCAATTCTTGAACATATCTCCATTTGGATACATATTTATTAGATTTGTAGCTTTATAATTTTTAAGTAAAAGATCAAGAAAAAAATGTCAGTTTTATACTTTTAATAAATATAATATTTTTTAACATGGATAAGAAACTTATGTTCAAATATAAATGATTTTTATCATTATTTTTTATTAAAATTTTTTATTAATGTAATAATTACCTTAAATTCTTATGTGACAGTGAAAAAGTATTTGTTCAATTAATAGAAAAATAAAATAAATGATTTCAAAAAATATTACAAGTAATATAAATCGAATTAATTATCAAGTTCCAAGAATTTTTTGATAAATATAAAATTTTAGAGATGTTCTAAATGACTATATTTCAATTACATTACTATAATTTAATTTTTAGTGTCAAATTAAATTAATAGTTCCAAAAAATGACATTAATGATATTTTATAATAAATAATATTTTATTAAATGAATTAAAATTTATAAAAATACTATATGATGAAAATTGGTTGGTATATGTTAAAAATATCAAATATGGTTCATTTATGGATAAAGTTTCCTTTATAGTAAATATATTGACCCCTAAAGAGTGAAAAACTTCGTTATCACTATAATTGTCAAAAAGGGTTAACATGGGTTAAAATAAAGAGATAAGGGTAAAAACCTAATGTAAAATTATAATAATTTTATTTTATGATAGTATTTTGAATCCTAATTACACTATATTATAATTATATAATTTTGGATCCTTATTTTCATTAAAATTAATTTATATTAATTTAATATTTTATAAAATTCCAAGAGTACCCCTCCCCTCTCTTATAAAAGGGAACCTCCTATATTATTTTTTTCACACTTAAAAATCCTTTTATTTCATAAAATACCTATCAAAAATATTTTCTAACATAATTAACCATTTTATCTAGGTATTTTTTTGGGGATAATACCATCCTTAGAGGGTTAAATGTGTTAAGAAAAAGAAGTTGTCCGAAGAAGAGATATGGTCTTTAACCGAATGTTTTAGTTTGATTTATTCTTACACCTCATTCAAATATTATTAAAACATGATGATATAATAATATAAATATATTAAATATAATTATATGTCATTATGCAAATAGAATAGCTTACATCCATCTCCACTTCCATGAAATAGGAAACTACACCATCATTCGTGTGTATGGAGGACTACCACCTCACGAACTGATGTAATTTATCATTGCCTCTCATCACCATTTATGATGGTGGATTAAATGTACATATAATATATTCATGAAATATTTATAATTATTCAAAAGTAATATATCATATATTTTCTTACCTTTCCATTCATTCAAAGATGCTGATTTCATTCTTATGTACATGTGGATTACCACATCTATGAAGTGATGTGATTAGTTTTTCATTACTGAATCACATGGATGGTACATACTAGTGAATTTAAAGAAATAATATAATATTTATGATATAATTATAATTATAAAAAATATGAAATAATACTTATCTTCTTTCTATCATGACAATTGAAAAAATGGAAACGTTACTCATGCGTACGTATGACCTACCATCTACATGATTGTAACAATGTTCATTTTTCATAAACATATTTCATGATTAGTTTTAAAAGTTAAGTTGATGTACAAAAATGATAATTATTTTTATTATTATTATTCTATAGATGATGGAATACTGACTTGTTTTACCATAGTTAACCTAACAAAGTTTTTCTGGACCTAGATCTGAATATAGTCAAAACATCCAACGCGAACTTAGTTTATTAGGTGATTATATATAACATGTAAATAGATAAAATAAAAGGAATAATAAAATTGAAAAAGCTTCTTAATAAAGTAAATAATTTTTATATGTTTATTATTTAGGAAGATAAGGAATTCACATGATGATTCGGGCTCAAGGAAAGGGACTTTAAAAAAAATCATCTTTTAATGTTTCCCTTCTAACGCTTTTCCTTCCATGTAAACATTCTTCTAATTGTTTGAAGAAAAATTTTATGCTTAAACTGATGATAAATTTAATTTTTTGACCATATAGGAATTTATTTTTAATATTTTTTAAAAATAATGTTTTTATGGTTTTACATAAGGGATAATTTACATTAAAAAGATCATTTTAAATGTTTTAATGATTTATTTTCAAAATATATCTATTCCATGTGAATATTCTTAAAATTATTTTATTAATGTATTTATATGTATATAAATGAATTATAAAGGAAATTTTATCCCTCATTTTACTTTATTTCAAAGGCTTTCAAAGGGAATCTATTTACATATTTTATATTGAACATTTTGATTTTCTTTACAAAGGGAAAAAGAAATGTTGTATTTTAACATATATGAAATCAAAACAATTTCCCTCCATCACAAATATTTTTTGATATTTGGATTTATTTATTATATTCCTTGTTTTTTTCAAATAAAAAAACCCTTTTTCCCTTTGATATAGGTATTTTAAAAAAGAGTTTTAAAAGTAATAGATATTCTTATATCAGGAAATGTTTTTCTTAAGGGTGTAAGGGATTTATCTAAACCACCCTTTTTATTTGGGTCATGACATTTATATTTTTATATCTCTTTATTTATCTCTTTAATGTAATGGAATTATTATAAATTATGTATATATTATCTATCATATATACCTAGATTTACTCCCCTCCTTTGATGGGGTAATACATGACTTATGTTCATTTCTCAAATACCTTCATTATGAAATTTACCCTGGTTATGATATGAGGAAAGATTATGAAACCCATTTATTTACATGGGAAATTATTAAAAATATGTATTTTGATTTATTTACTTTTTTATTACACACATTTTTACAGACTGGTCATTGAATTCCATCCAACCAGACACCCGACCCGGCCCATGGCAAGACCTGAAGGGAATTCCTGATCCCCATGGTCTAGAAACTAGTGAATAGGAATCAAATATCACAACTTGGGAATGATTTAACAAATAAAAATTAACCATAAACATCCAAAAAAGAGTAAAACATCACTACATAACCACTAACCATAATCAAGTAAATACAAATATCATAAGTCAATGCTACAACAAGAGTTAAACCTTTTACATTTTTAAACAAAAGCCAAAATAACAAAGTACAAAAAGAAAAGAGAGTTAAAATAACTACATTACTATAACCTCCAAGTAACAAGAGGTCCAACACCCTCAACTAACCTCCCCCAAGACCTACAATAAGTGGATAACTAGGAATCAGATCCA
Organism: Viscum album; assembly: GCA_963277665.1. NCBI lineage: Eukaryota > Viridiplantae > Streptophyta > Magnoliopsida > Santalales > Viscaceae > Viscum > Viscum album. The sequence continues at coordinate 1,399,968,363 of OY728157.1, read as the reverse complement.
CCACCACCACCATAGATCATCTTTCCTTTATCTAGGTCAAACATAACAAGGTATACATACACCTGAGGGTGTATTTAAAGTGTAAGATAAATCCCAATAGGATATAAACAAAAATATATTCCATGTTATAACAAAATTGAACAAATAAACATGAAGTATTTTAAAGAAAGAAAAGGAAATGAAATCATTTAAAGGAATCATTCTTTCAAATTAAATGGGAAAGTAACACATCAATAAGATGAATGATAAACATAACATCATATGAGCACCACAGGTAATTCCTAAGGATCTATGGTTAGTGGGGACCTAGGATCCTTTTACCGTGGTGACATGGATTGGAAACCACAACCCAAAACATCCTCATGCATAATCAAATAGAGAGGAGTCACATCAAATTTATAGTGTTCTCTAATCACCATCAATGTTTAGTTAGTGTTGAAACATAAATCCTGCTTGGGGGAACTGATCCTTGACCCTTATAATCTTCCTAGTATACCAGAACTAGTTTTCACAACCTTGTTACCAAGGATTCCATTTATACATAATTCCATATCCTATTTCATATGAAACACCACTTTCATATATACACACAAACCCAAAAATGGAAGAACACATGGAAACCACTATTTCCTTCGAAAAAACGCCTTTAGAACCCAAACACACACCAAAATACCTCAAAATCATAGTTCAGACCACCCAAAAAACTCATAAAAGACATTTAAGAAACATAGAAAGCATTAAAAATTCGTCTAATAATATTAAACCTTGGAATCATCAACATTTGTCTTGGAAACTTTCAAAAACCGGTGGAAAACCACAACCTCACTATAAGGAGAACCTAAAATGGAAAAGGCACAAGATAATCATCATAATATTACCCAAAAGAAAAAAAATGTTCACCACACTTTAGGGAAACCAATATGTTGGGGAAGAGAGAACCCAAGAAAGAGGGAAGAAGAAACTAAGAAGAATGAAGAAATCAAAAGAAGATGGAATTACATTATGAGTTCTTGAGGATACAAGGCCAAATCACCAAGAAAGGATCCTAAGGGAGTATAAGAAGAGAGGGAGTAATAATTAGGGATGAAGGATTGAATGGTGGAGGAAATGGGTGTATTTGGATTAAAATATAGGAAGTTAAAAATCAAAAAATCTACATTTTTAAAGTTATGGGTAGGCTACATGGTTTGGAAGAACAGTTTGCTAAACCAGGAAGAACCCATGTGACACCTCCCTTTAAAGGAAAAGGGTTCCACAATGTCTCATGGGTAAGGGTGTAATCTCATGCGATCAATAGTTCACCTCAAAAGACCCATTGTTCTGGGTGCATGGTCAGCCTACACACCCATGCGTGAGCCATGTACTGTGGAAAATGCCACTATCAAGGGTGCATAGTCTCCTCTGGGATGGTACATAATTTATACTAACCATGTGACTACTGTTTTCCACCTACTTTTAGGTAAAAAATCTCCAATTTTTACTAAAAACACCCAAGATATACAAGGGATAAATTTAAGCCCAAAATAAAGTATTAAACTACCTCAAAATAAAAATACAGATGTGAAAATTCTCCCCACCATGAAAAATTTTCACCATAAAAAAGTAATCCTGATGTTTGATCAGAGAATAAAAATATATAGTATTTCCCAACCAAATATTTCCACTCCCATATCTCCTGTTCTTCAATCACATTCTTCCAATGAACCTAAAACAATGGTATGGAATTTCCCAGAAGGACCTTCCCTTGGGAATCCACCATCTGTACTGGTCTCTCAACCACATAAATGTTGGAATCCAGTTGAAAATAATGCAAATTAAGCATATGATAAAGATCTGGATTGTACTTATTTAATTTTTTGACATTTAACACATCATGAATTGATGTCAAGTTTGATGTAAAAGGTAATCAATATTCCACCTCACCAATTCTCTCAGTAATACAAAAAGTTCCGACATACCTCAGTGTCATATTCCCTTGCCTAGTAAGATGATGGTGACCAAAATGAGGGGACACATTTATAAACACCCAATTACCAACTAGGAATTCCAAGGATTAGTGCCACTAATCATAATAATATTTATAGAAAATATTCACTATAAAAAACAACTACCTGATTAACCAGATTTTATTAGACATGTTTTGTATAAGTCTCAATCCCAACAATGAGGTATAAATTACCTCTATCCGAAAAAAGGTGACAGAAATGGTCATCCATAAAAAAACTCAAAGGGATCCATTCTTATAAAGGATTGGTAACTATTTTTATAGGAAAACTCAATAAATCCCAAATTTTTATCCCATGAGACTCCAAAATCCAACATATATGACCAGAGCATGTGTTCCAAGATTTGATTTTCCCACTCCATATGGAAATCTATTTGAGGATGGAATGTCATTATCAACTTTATTTGGGATTCCATTTCCTTCTTAAGGCCATCCCAAAATGGATAAGTAATGTGGGGGTCCCTATATAAAACTATAGATAATGATACACCATGAAGTTTCACTATCTATTGAACATAAAATCAACCCAAATCATCCACTTTAGTCAAGTGATTGATCATGACGAAATGGGATTATTTGATCTGATTTTCAATCACTACCCAAATTGTATTCTTTACCCTTGGTATATGAGGTAAGCCAATAATGAAGTATATGGTGACCTCATACCACTTCCAGGTAGGAATGGGTAGTGAATGAAGGAAACCCAAGGAACTTTTCTACTCTTCATTAACCTATTAATAGATATAACACCAAGATACAAAATTAGATATATCTTGCCTCAAACCAAGTCCACTAGAACTTACAATGAACATAAAAAATCATCTTGTTTGTCCCAAGATGATTGGTCCACATAGATTGGTGGTTATCCTGCATCACCATCTTCCACAATGACAACATTACCATGAAGAAAACCTTAAGGAATAGAATCACATATAAATATAGAGACCAATCACTGGGGACCTCCACACCTTGAAAAAGATGTATATAACATTATCACAACTCATCACCAAGAATCTCTTATTGAATCAGTTATATAAGGGTGGGATTCATTTGAATACTATCCAAGAATGTTCCTCTACCACATTATTTAGTCGCCAAATTCATATGGTAAAATATCCACATCAAATTCCACTCATCACTAGACTCTTTTAGAGCTTGCACAAGAACTTTACTACTCAAGGAATGTTCAACCACCTTAAATTTTTCTGAGGTGCAAATTATGTAAAAATTGAACCCCTGAAGGTATATGAATTAATTTTTCTATCTCATATTCATATCCTTGTGAGAGAAAATTTAGGCCAAGACCCTATTATCTTAGCATACTATAAACTTATTATCAAATAGGTAACGAGTCCATGTCTTTAAGGAATTCATTACTATCACTAATTCTAGGTTGTGGGTTGGGTAATTATTTTCATGTGGTTGGAGTTGGTGATAACCATACACCACCACATGGTCATCCTACTTAAAAACACAACTAAAAATCATGCATGAAACATCATTGTTGACCATGTATTCCTTTCTATATTTAGGAAATATCAAAATAGGGGCTATGGTCAATTGCCTCTTAAGATCCTTGTAACGATCCGAGTTCAGAGCCCCTCCACTGGTGCCCCGTACCCGGTTCGCCACATGACCTCAAGCACGTTTCCTCAAACGCTAGAGGCTGCCGACTAGCAGCGAGGGACTTGGTGAGTCGGTGGGGAAACTATGATCTCATTCAGTAAGGTATACAAGGAAAGAAAACAATAATAAACAGCGGAAGTAGTAAACAACATGCATAACAATAGAAACCAAATAGTGGAAGCAATGTAGATATATAACTATGATGACAACAATGCAGTAGGTAAAAGTATCTATGGAAAGTAGAAAACACAACAACATGCTAGAATACAATTGAAACCAAGTGCAAAAGGAAAAAAAAAGAAATCTCCTCAGCATCGCGAGCCACGGCTCGGTCCCATGCTCCCTAGCTCCAGTGCAATCAAGAACTTGAAGTAGAAGGGCGCTTGCCCTTATCTATACCTGCAGAAACATAGTCTTCTTGGGCCCAAAAGCATGGCCCAAATAGGGTGTGAGATACAATCCTAGTAGGAAATCACCCAATGATTTGTGCCCAATAGTCAATGAATACATGACAGTAAATAAACAAGAAGTAGTGAACAGGAAAGCACAAGTAGCTACAACCCACAGTTCTAACAAGTAAATCACACAAGTAAGCAGTCAACAACAAGAAGAAAACAGGTAAACCTCTTGGTAGCTCTCACAGTCTAACCCCTATGGTTCAACCTCTAAGTACTAGATACCCTCTGGGAGGCACACCCAGTCTCACCCCTCTGGTTTAGCTACGTAATTAATCAGACTCTATGGGAAAGCACTCACCGTCAATTCCCCCTATAGTCTCGAATCGTGCTAAAGGCTCTCTGGGGAAGCACTCAACGTCAATTCCCCCTATAGTCTCGCATCGTAATTAAAAGACACTCTAGAGAAGCCCTTCTACCAATTCTACCTTTGGTCTAATACTCTAGGTTTTCACAGTCCCGAGTGAAAGGTAATACATGCTCAGCGTGCGTGTACATCGTCCAAGTAAACCTCAAGAACTACTTGGCTATCAACTAAGTCTCAATAGCATAACAAGGTAGCAGTTCCACTATCCTATGAATAAGCATGGAAAAGCAACCTGAGCACAAAAATAAACTACACTACTCACAAGCAATAACCTCTACTAAAACAATCAATCAAAGTAGGCAAACAACAAGGGAAAAACAAGAAACACACAATACCTCGTTCACGAGTATTGGTGGAATTTGTACATAATATTCAAAAACATTCTACATAAAGGAACAAACCACCTACCTCGATCCGAGGAGATCGATATACGCTAACCTCGACGACAGATTCCTCTTAGAATAACGTAGATCTGAGAAAACGCACAAAACGTTCATCCCATGAAAACCTGGAAACGAGGAGGAATCATGAAACAAGGCTAAAGAAGAAGGATGAACTCAGCGCTGCGATTCCAACGCAACTGACCGTGCTTGAATCGGAGAACGGACGACGAGACGAGAATCCGTCGAAGATCTGGTCGTACGGTCTCTCCCGAACGGTCGAAAACTGAAGAAGAAGACGATTATGGGGGTTAGACACGACCTCTGTCCATTTAATGAAAACAAAATAAAGTACACACCGTGACCGGCCTCCACCTCAGCCTTACACACTGTGTCTGTGGCCTGGACATGGCCAGCACACGGCTTTGAGCCGGGGAAAGAGTACACGGCATGTACTAAGAAAGTACACGACGTGTACTTCTGAAATTTCTAGAAAATTCAATTTTCACAAAAACTCCAGAAAAAAGGAAAAACATACCTGAAAAGAGATCCGGGTTCTTACAAAATTCCCCCCTTAAAGAAATTTTTCCCTGAATTTCCCTAACGATGCGGAGAAGGATAAACCCCGAACAGCTCTGGCCACTGCGATCGTACATCGGCCTCCCTCTCCCAGGTCTCGTCCTATACTCGCCCGTGCTTCCATAGCACTCGTAACAGAGGAACAGACCGCCCAAGGAGAACCTTCGTAATACGATCGACAATCCGGATAGGATGCTCCTCGAACGACGCATCCTCTTCGAGCTCGACTTCTTTGGGCTGAAAGACGTGAGACGGGTCTGAAATGTAGCGTCAGAGATGAGAGACATGGAAGAAGTCGTGCATGGCCCGATACCTCTGAGGTAGATGCAACCGATAGGCGACCGACCCCACTCTCTCCAAGAACTCAAATGACCCGATGTACCACGGTGAATGCTTACCCTGTCTCCGAATCCTCTTGTGTCCCAACTTCAGTGCGACACGTAATAAAACCTGATCACCAACCTCGAACTCCAGAGGTCGTCTCCGCTGATCAGCATAAGACTTCTGTAAAGACTGCTCTGTAGCCATCCTCTTCCGAATCAGATCTATCTACTCTAAATCTCTTGAACAAGACGAGGTCCCGGCAAAGCTGCCTCTCTTGCCTCTGGCCAGCATAAGGGTGATCGGCATGGCCTACCGTACAAAGCCTCGTATGGCGCCATATGAATGGTCTCCTGGAAACTGTTATTGTAGGTGAACTCCACCAGAGGAATATACTTCTCCCAAGAACTGCCAAAGCAAAGGATAAAAGCTCAAAGCATATCCTCAAGCACCTGGATCGTGTGCTCGGACTGGCCGTCAGTCTGGGGATGATATGCTGTACTCAAAAGTACCTATATACCCAAGGCCTTATGAAGTCCCTGCCAGAAATGAGAGGTAGAGTGCACATCTCTGTCTGAAACAATAGAGTGCGGAACTCCATGCAGATGAACGATCTCTATGATGTAAAGTCATCCCAGATCATCGACACTGAAGGTCTCCTTGATCGGAAAGAAGTGAGAAACCTTAGTAAGCCTGTCGACGACAACCCAAACATCATCGTTTCCCCGAGGTGACCTCGGAAACACAGTCATGAAGTCCATCGCAACATCATTCCACTTCCACTCCGGAATGGGTAACTACTATAGAATCCCCGCTGGTCGCTGATTCTCTACTTTCACCTGCTGACAAGTAGAACATCTCATGATAAAACCAGCGACATCCTTCTTTATACCTGGCCACCAGTATTGGTGATTAAGGTCCTGATACATCTTGGTGATGCTAGGATGAACTGCCCAAATAGAGGAATGGAAATTCCACATCAGCTCCTCGTGTATGATTACTGGCACTCATACGTGTCCCTGGAAATGCAAGATCTCCTCCTCTCCCACTGTCCATCTAGGAAGGGGGTCCTATCTTGACACACTCTCCCACAGGACTAAGCCTTCTGAGTCTGATAGCTGCCTCATCCATACCCGATCAAGTAGCGTGGAGGTAACAAGTACAGAAGATAGAAATGTTTGTCCCCGTCTGTCATGCACCTCCAGATGCATCTCAGAGAACAGAGCCATCAGCTACCACTCACTACTGGCCTCCTGAAATGCCATAATTTGAGTTCTCCTGCTCAACGCATCAGCCACGGTGTGGCCCTTTCCCGGCGTATAGGCAATCTCGAAGTCAAAGGACTGAAGATACTCGACCCACCTGCGCTGCCTCAGATTCAGATCATGCTGAGTGAAGATATACTTGAGACTCTTGTGGTCAGTGAAGACCACAAAGTGCTCTCCCAGAAGATAGTGTTTCCAACAGTGCAAGGCTTGAACAATAGCAGCTTACTCCAAATTGTGCGTAGTGTAGTTCCTCTCATGTGGCCTCAACTGCCGAGACCCGTACACAATGACTCTATCTCCCTGCATAAGCACAACTCCCAGCCCGATACCCGAAGCATCACAATAAACAGTGTATCTCTTTCCTGGATCTAGAAAGACTAGTATCAATGCTGACGTCAACCTCCCTTTTAGTTCCTAAAAGGCTGAATCACAAAAATCTGACCATAAGAACTTCTCCCCCTTCTTGGTCAGACCTGTCAAAGGTGCTATTAGACGAGAAAAGTCCCGAATGAAGCGTCTATAGTATCCAACCCTCCCTAGGAAGCTCCGTACGTCAAAAACATTCTTCGGCTGCTCCTAGTAAACTACAACTCTCACTTTCTATGGGTCCACAGATACTCCTGCCTCTGAGATGGTGTGACCCAAGAAGTGAATATGATCCATCCAGAAGTGGCACTTCGAGAGTTTAGAATAAATACGATGCTCTCTCAGTGTACTCAGAATGATCTCATGATGTGTGGCATGGTCGTGTTGAGTGTGAGAGTACACCAATATATCATCCAAAAAGACCATTTAAAAAGAGTCCAAGTAAGGATGGAACACTCGGTTCATCAGTGCCATTAAAGCTGCAGGCGGGTTCGTGAGACCGAACGACATGACTGTATACTCGTATAGACCATACCTGCTCCTGAAGGCTGTCAGAGGTATATCTGATAGTCTAAAGCACAACTGATGATAACCAGAACTCAATTCAATCTTCGAGAACACCCGGGATCCTCGAAGCTGATCAAAAAGGTCATAAATCTATGGAAAGGTATATCAGTTCTTAACGGTCATCTGGTTCAGCTTCCGATAATCCACACAAAGTCGAAGGGTACCATCTGCCTTCTTCGCAAACAGAACAGGCGAACCCCAAGGATAAGTACTGGGTCGGATGAAAACCTTATCCTGTAGCTCCACCAACTACTTCTTGAGCTCTTGAAACTCAGGTGCGGACATCCTATAGGGAGGAATGGACACCGTTGCCGCTCCTGGCACAAGCTCAATAGAGAAGTATACCTCACGCTCCGGAGGCAAACCTGAAAAGTCGTCTGGAAAGACATCCATGAAGCGATCCACCACTGGAGAAAAGTCCAACTGTGGAGTCCCCTGATCATCAAGATAAAGACTAGCAATCTGGTTTGTCACCTCTCCTAGGCCAAGATGCTCGAGTCCCTCCCGACTCGCCCGAACGTCCCATTCCCCTCTATGAAGGAAAGATTCACCTTCTGGTGAAATGAAACTAACTCTGCGGCGATAATAGTCAACGATTTCCTGGAAGGGAATCAACTAGTCCATGCTGAGAATGACATCATAGCCTATCATCTCCAGGGCATAGAGATCCTGTAAGAAGCGATACCCTACAACCTCGAGAGGGCACTCTCTACACTGGCGTACACTAGATGTCCTCATCCCCAAGGGTGTGTCTAGTTTCAATGAGTCAACAGAAGAAAAGATGAAGAGTCCAAGGCTCTCCACAATAGCAAAAGAGATAAATCTATGCATAGAACCAGTATCTAAAAGGGCTGAAGATACAAATGAGGCTACTAAAATCGTACCTCGAATAGTAGAAGGGTCGGGATCCTGCTCATGATAAGTTTTCTCCATGGAGAAAGACTGGCCTGTACCACGACCCTGCGCCCCTGGCAGACCACTCTGAGCTGAACCGCCCTGCTGGTGCTGAGGAACTGGTGGCTGACCGCCACGGCCTCGACCTCCACCTCAGCCCGAATGGTCGGAAGAACTCCAGTTCCCCGACTGGTGAGAAGCTGGAGGTGCTACTCCGGAACGAGGAGTCATAGAAGAACCCCGGTCACCCGCGGCTGGTGAGAAAGCCTGGAATAAACGCTGAAGGTGACCCATATTTCCGCAAGATCAGCACTCCACTGGGTCCCTCTGGAACTGCGGCCTTGTGTGCCCTATCCGGCCACACTGATAGCATGTCACCTGGCTGCCTGATGATGTGTCTCGCTTCCTCGAATCACCGCATGTAGGATCCCTACAACGCTTCTTACTGTCATCTGAAGGAAAGATAGATCTGGAAGCATAACCTCCCTGGCTCACAGCTCCAAAGTCTCTCATATTGTGTTCCGCAATAAGTGCCTGGTTGACGATGGAAGTAATGGAAGTCAGCTGGAAGATGTTCACTTGCGAGCGGATCTCCCATCTGAGTCCATCCTCGAAATTCCTTGCCATGAACACCCCACTCCCATCCCGAAGGGGTGTAAAATTCTGCATCTCAGTGAAACGAGAGGAAAACTCCATGACAGAAAGAGTACCCTTCTCTAAGGTCATGAAATCCCGGGATCGATCGGCCCTCAGGGTGACCGGGTAGAATTAGTCATAGAACACGCGCTGGAACGCCTCCCAAGTCATAGCCTGTTATTGACCCACCTGTGAGATCATGTCCCACCACCTCTTGGCGGAGTCTCGGAGCATGTAGGTTGCGAGCTTGACCCGCCTCTCTGGAGGCATCTCCAGATGCTTGAAGATAGTCAACATGGATTCCAGCTATGACTCTGCAGCCTGAGGTCCTCCCTCCCCCGAGAACGTGGGAGGATACGGCTGCTGGAAAACCCGCATCAAGTCTGCCATAGACGAGGTAGGAGGCAGTTCTCCCTAGAAGGCCTGCATCATCCTCATGAAACCATCCCTGAACTGCGCATCAATGCCTGCAAATAGTACGACAACCGGTGCCAAAGCTGGCTTAGCTGTGGGATCGACAAGAAGTCCCTGACCAGCCATATCTGGCATCTGATCCCTACCCAACGACAGAAGTACGAACGGAGGATGTCTCAGAGGCATAGCTCTGAAAGATAAAAAACACACCTTAGATCAAGAAAACAAGGACAGAGAAAACAAGAGCACAAAACGAGAACAGGGGAGAAAAACACACAAGTTTGCAAAACACGACTACACAGCATGTATAAAACTACACGACGTGTCTTCTAAAGCTACAGACATGGGCATGTACTCTCACCCGACAAGTTGTGTACACTTCAACTACACGACATGTTGACCCAGACACACGGTGTGTACTTGAAACCTATTCCCATGCCTGATTATCCTTACACGATTAACCCACACGGTCCGACTCAACCTGAGACTACACGGCGTGTTCGAAACAAACACGGCGTGCACTAGACAAGGCTTCGACGGGCCGTGTTGTTAAGTACACAACGGTCTACATGGATGGACCTTACACAGCGTGCTCCGAACAAGCACGACGTTCATAGGCGAAGGCGACACCGTCCTGTGTTGTTCGTGACACGATGAGGTACCTGGGAAAGACTACACGGAATGTTCTGAACAAACACGGCCTGTGGAAAAGAAGGTAACGCCGACCCGTGTTGTTCATGACATGGCTGGGTACCTGGATGGACTACACGGCGTGTTCCCTATGGACACGGCGTGTTCTACCCGAGATTCCTCGACCCGTGTTGTTAGTGACATGACCGGGTAGACAGATCTGAACTCACACGGTGTGTACCGACCGTACATGGCGTGTTCCCGAAGTTACTCCCACGACACCGTGTTTTGCTCACACGGTTAGTGACATAGCCTGAAAACTACATGTCGTGTATCCAAAAAGTACATGCCGTGTATTCTGGGTTTTTTTGGGCAGTAGCTCAGAAACTACGCAGAATTCCAGAAACACTAAAAACAAGGGAAGAGATGCCAAATTCCTATCCGGGAGGGCCCATAACACCTCAAGAACCAAAATTTGGCGTTCATTTTAAGAAAGAAACAAAACAATAGTTTTCTAACACAGGCAGAGAATCTATCAAGAATCAATCACAACAGCATGCAATCGCTAATGCACCCTAGATGGCAAGGCAAGAATGCATGACATGTGATTTCTACAAGTGCCTATATGATGCATGAGATGGCATACCCTCATCTCATCAGGTTGCGACAGAAATAGAACTGAAATATCAAAACAATAACCACACTAGTCATGTGAATAACTCTAGGTGAAAACATATCAGCCATAAAACTCAAAACCAGCAAACTGCAATTAACGAGGTAGTATGGCCTTTCCCTGTACATGGGTTAGCTACTCCTGATCACAACTTAATACCAAGTACCGAATCCATCCTATCCCTGGATAAAGTCTCCAAATAGTAAAGCAAGAGAAAAGAACTCCTTTGATACCACTTTGTAACAATCCAAGTTCGGAGCCCCTCCACTGGTGCCCTGTACCCGGTTCACCACATGACCTCAAGTGCGTTTCCCCGAACGACAGAGGCTTCCGACTAGTAGCGAGGGCCTTGGTGAGTTGGTGGGGAAACTATGCCCTCATCCGGTAAGGTATACAAGTAAAGAAAACAATAATAAACAGCGGAAGCAGTAAACAACACGTATAACAGCAGAAACCAAACAATGGAAGCAATGTATGTAAGGACCCGCACTTATTTCATACATAATCTTGAATTTATTCAAGAAAACACTTCATTTTACATTGAGGATCTTTTCAAGTTTAGAGCTTTAGAGAATTAAGACAAAATATTCATAACATTACACATTGTTACATAGTGGATACCATAAAATCAGTTTCCATTTTCCTCAGAATATAAAACATTAAAACATAAAACAAGACTCCTTGACAATTCTTCAACATTTAACATGTCTTCCTTCCTTGTATTATTCATCCATTAACCTGTGAAAAATCATTTAAAAACTTGGGATGAGCACAAAAGCTCAGTAAGGTATGAAAAAGAAGGAAAAATCTCATTAGTCCATGAATACACAAGACATATGAAAACATTTTTAAAATACATGATTTACACCCATAAAATCTTACTTTGTGTAACATGAGATTTACACAAGATCCATACAAACATAATTATAATCATAAAGGTATATTGGGGCATTACTTACATAATCTTGTAACCATCTTGGCTACCTTAAAATTTGTAACCCTCACGGCTACCTTACTTTGTGTAACCATCACAGTTACACTTGGAGTAACCATACGGCCGACCTCCAACTTACTCATACCCAATGCATTGGAGGGAAATATAGGTCCCACCCTTCATCATAAACAATGCCCAATAGCCAAAACATAATCATTCAACATAAATAATAGCATAAAAACATTGCCTTTGAATCTTATAAAACAGAATTTTAAAAGAGGATTTTAGAAGAAAAGTCCCTTATAAACATCATATACTTGAAGTGATACTTAATTGAATGGATGTAATATGTATATACTCTGTAAATACACATAATTAAACATAATATAAACAGAACCCATCACACAAACAATTTAAATAGCACATAAATTATAAAGTAGAAGGTTAACCCAAAGAATGGAAATCGGGTTAAGAATTCCCTTACCTTGGGCTTGTCCTACTTCAAAATTGTTTGAACCTCCTGTATAATGGTTAAAGGAGTGTTAATAGGATTTTAATGAAACGTGTTCATGTTTATAACATCTTATATGGTCATTTCATAACCTCATTTCACCCCTTATTTGTTAGTATTTTGTTCCTTGCATTATGGTGAGGTCTTTTGTGATTTTCACGATCGGTTCATGATGAATCGTTCTTGTTGATTGGAAGTGAAAATCCAGAATTGGAATGGAGTATTAGTTACATAACTCCAGTACCATAAATTATACCATTCATTACTTTGGTGCCTTATATGATGATGATTTATAAGTTAAAACATTAATTATGTTCGTTTAGATAATTTAAGTGGTTCTTTGATAATTACAATTTCATTTAGTCTTATAAGTTTGAATCATGAGTACAAAAGAATTACAGAACCTTATATGATTCATAAAACATATATTATAACCTGGTTCAACCATATAAATGGTTTCATGACCAGACTTGAAATAATTAATGGAAATTGAAAATACATCGTCCACGATATCGGTAATTCGACACAAATGGACAATGTTTTTTGATTCTTTAAATAAGTGAAAGAGGAGAGGAATAATGATTTGTAATTTTCCATAAACATGAAAACATCCAGAATATACATGATTCTGGAGATTTCATGCCTCTTGGATAAGAGGGGGTGAAGAAAGAAGTGGAAGGAATCATGAAATAAAGAAAACATGAGAAATTTCTTACAAAAAATTCGGCAGCCTAACGGCGCCTCTAAAAATTTCATAAAAACAAGATTGATGAGAGGAATGGAATATCTCATCAATCATACAAAACTTGGACTGTAAGGGAAAATATTTAATGAAATATCCCAACAAAAGACAAAGGGAAAGGAAGAGAATAACATAAAATGGATGGAAAGAATGAAAATGAAAGAGGATGTTTACCTCTTGATCTCTTCTCCTTGAGATCCTTCTTAAGGGCTTTGATTTTGGTCTTTTGGTGAGACCAACAGCTCTAGGACGTGGGGAAGAAGATTGAGGAGGGAATTTGGCAGAAATTAGACAATGCTCAAGGCTTGAGAGGTGTGGGAGGAAGAGGGGAGTGAGGGTGGTATTTATAGTGGAGGAGGGGAGGTATTTTAGATTATTTTAATTATTATTATAATATTTTTATCAAGACTATGAATAATCTCAAATCAAGTGGCCTTAATTAGTGAAAATATCATCTGATTTCGAAGCAAGTGTCCTTGCATCACTTATGATGTCATAAATAGTGCATTTTTACTGATAAATTGATTATATGGTATTTTACCGTATTTCACTATTCACCGAAAATTCAAGAGTTTCAGAAAAATACCAAAAATTTACCCCAACCATTTTTCGACGTGTAGAATTCAAAAATGAACTCCATTTTTCAAAAATAATTTTCTAAATATTATTAATTTAATTTTAAAATAAGGTCACAGTTAATTCGAAAAATAACAAAATTGAAGTGCAATTAGTTTTATGTGACATTGGAAAATTAATTAAGATCCCATTATCCTATTGCCATGGGAAAATAAAATAATAATATTATTTACTATTCATGAGGTCATATTACTATTCATATTACTATTCATAAGGGCATGTTACTATTCACCAAAAAAAACAAGTTTGTTCCATCAGACTCGAAATAACATACTAAACACAATTGTAGATGATAGTTTCTTGAAATTCAAAACATAGAAGAAATAAAATTATGTTTAAAGGATACTTAAAGGATACTTATAAATATATACCTTAAACAAAATTTCAAGCATTTTCAATTTATTTTTAGAAAACCTTGGGATGTTACATTATCCCCACCTTCTTGAAATTGCGTCCTCGCAATTTTATTTACTTATTAAACAACTGAGGGTATTTTTCCCTCATAGAATTTTCAGACTCCCATGTTGCTTCTTCAACCTTGTGGTTTCTCCACAAAACCTTTACCTGGTGGATTACCTTATTCCGCAATACCTGTTCTCTTCGATCAAGAATCTGAACCGGTTTTTCTTCATAAGAAAGGTTCTCTGCTAGCTGAACTTCTTCCGGCCTCAAGACATGTGATGAATCTGGAACATACTTTCTCAACATCGAAACATGAAAAACATTGTGTACCTGAAACAAGCTCGGAGGCAAATCTACGCGGTACGCAACTGTTCCAACTTTATCCAAGATTTCAAAAGGACCGATGAACCATGGACTTAGTTTCCCTTTCTTACCGAAACGCATCACACTTTTCCAAGGAGATATTTTAAGGAAAACATAGTCACCTACCTTGAAAGAGAAGTCTTTCCTTCTGTTATCTGCATAACTTTTCTGCCTGCTTTGAGCTATCCTCATGTGTTGCTGGATCATCCTCACTTTCTCAGCCACTTCTTCTACTAATTCTGGCCCCATCAACTTTCTTTCACCGACTTCATCCCAAAACGCAGGAGTCCGACACCGCTTTCCATACAAGGCCTCAAAAGGTGCCATCTGAATACTGGAATGGAAACTGTTATTATAAGAAAACTCAACTAATGAAAGATGCTGATCCCAACTTCCCTGATAGTCCATTGAACAAGCTCGAAGCATATCCTCCAAAGTTTGAATCGTTCGCTCTGACTGCCCATCTGATTGAGGATGAAAAGCTGTACTGAAATTCAACTCTGTGCCCAAAGACTTCTGAAGTCCCTTCCAAAATTTAGAAGTGAACCTGGGATCTCGGTCAGACACAATGGAAAGAGGAACTCCATGTAACCTGACAATCTCTTTGAGGTACAATCGAGAAAGCTGATCTAATGTCATTGTATCTCGAATAGAAAGAAAATTAGCAGACTTTGTTAGCCGATCAACAATAACCCATATCGCATTGTTACCTCGAGAAGTCTTTGGTAGTCCCACCACAAAATCCATGGATATATTCTCCCATTTCCATTCTGGCACCGGCAAAGGCTGAAGCATCCCCTTCGGTAACTGTCGCTCTGCTTTAACCTGCTGACATGTCAAACATTTCATTGTAAAATCAGCAATATCTCTTTTCATCCCATTCCACCAGTAATACTCTCGAAGGTCTCTGTACATCTTAGTACTTCCAGGATGAACAGAAAATGGAGAACTATGAGCTTCACACAACAATTCTTTCTTCAGCTGGGAATCACAAGGCACACACAACCTTTTTCCAAACCTTAAAACACAATCTTTATCAAGATTAAATTCTGGAAACTTACCCATTTTAACCAATTCTACCTTTTTCTGTAGCTCACGGTCTTCCCTCTGCGCTTTCATAATTCTGTCTGACAACGAAGACTGCACTGAAACCTGAAACAAAACAGATATATTCCCTGCACCAACAACTTACAAGCCAAAATTTATCAAATCATTAATCAAGGGATCACGTTCCAAACGTAGCATGGTTAATGATGCATGATTTTTCCGACTTAAGGCATCCGCTACTTTGTTTGCTTTTCCAGGATGGTAATTAATCGTGCAGTCATAATCCTTTATCAGTTCTAGCCATCTTCTCTGCCTCATGTTTAATTCCTTCTGAGTGAATATATACTTAAGACTTTTATGGTCAGTATATATTTGGCATTTGGTTCCGTATAGATGATGCCTCCATATTTTCAAAGCAAAAACCACAACTGCCAATTCCAAATCATGTGTGGGATAATTCATCTCATGAGGTTTAAGTTGTCTCGAAGCATAGGCAATTACCTGACCATTCTGCATCAAAACACAACCAAGTCCCTTCAAAGAAGCATCACTATAGATGACAAACTCACCATTCCGGGAAGGTAAGGCCAAAACTGGAGCATTCACCAATCTCTTCTTTAGTTCCTGAAAACAAACATCACATTCCTCTGTCCAAACAAAATTAACCCCTTTCCGTGTTAACTTAGTTATTGGGCTAGATAACCGTGCAAAGTTCTCAACAAAGCGTCGGTAATAACTTTCTAAGCCCAGAAAACTACGAATCTCTGTAACATTTGTGGGTCTTGGCCATTCATCAACTACTTTTGTTTTGGCAGGATCAACTGTTATTCCATCCTTATTTACAATGTGACCAAGAAAAGAAATCTGTTGCAACCAAAAATCACACTTGCTGAATTTTCCATATAGTTTCTTTTCTTTTAAAGTTTGTAAAACAACCCTTAGATGTTTTTCATGCTCCTCTTTATTTTTAGAAAAAACCAGAATGTCATCAATAAATACCACCACAAACTTATCCAAGAACTCATGAAATACTCTATTCATAAGATTCATGAATACAGCAGGTGCATTAGTTAACCCAAATGGCATAACAACAAATTCATAATGCCCATATCTAGTACGAAAGGCTGTTTTCGGGATGTCATCCTCCTTCACCTTCAGCTGATGGTATCCGGATCTCAAGTCAATCTTGGAAAAGTACTGAGCTCCCTGGAGCTGATCAAACAAGTCATCAATATGAGGCAAAGGATACTTGTTTTTAACAGTGATGTTATTCAAAGCTCTATAATCAATGCAAAGTCTCATGGAACCATCTTTCTTTTTAACAAACAAAACAGGGGCTCCCCATGGTGAAGTACTGGGACGTATGAAACCTTTGACAAGCAAATCCTGCAACTGATTTTTCAATTCAAGAAGTTCTATTGGAGCCATACGATATGGGGGTTTTGAAATTGGCTTAGCATCAGGGACTAAGTCAATTGTGAATTCAACTTCTCGTTTAGGTATGACACTGGGTAACTCCTCAGGAAAAACATCAAGGTATTCATTTACCACTGGCACATCATTGATTTGAATAGTTCCCTTGTTTTCAACAATATGAGCTAGATAACATTCGTTTCCATCTTTCAGTAGTTTCTCAGCTTCTTGATATGTTATCAATTGTATGGGTTCATTCTTGTATACAAACTGAAACTCTTTCTGAAAAACAACTTCTTTAGCTCTACAGTCAATCTTAGCATGATAACCAGAAAGCCAGTCCATCCCCAGAATAACTTCAAACTCGACTAAGGGTAAAACAACAAGGTTTGCAGGTAAAGTCTTTCCACATACCACAATAGAAATATTCTTATAATTTCTCTTTGCTATAACATTTCCCCCTGGTGTTTTAACAACAAGTTCGGGTATCATTTGTTGAGGTGATATTTCCAATTTACTAGAAAATTTCTCAGAGATGAAGGAATGTGTAGACCCTGTATCAAACAAAACTTTAGCAAAATCTGAGTGAACAAACAAAGTACCTGATACAACTTCATTGGATGGCCCAACATCTGCTGACGTAGTCGCAAAGGATCTCACTACACCTTTCTGCTTGTAGTCTGGCTTCTTTGCATCATTTGGATCCCTCTTTGGACAGGCATTTGCATAGTGACCCATCTCACCACATTTAAAACACTTTATAGTTTGCTTATCAGGATTAGTCTTTGGATCATTTTCATTGCAATCTCGGGCCATATGTCCAAACTTACCACATTTAAAACACTTCCCAGTTTTGATAAGACATTCCCCAGGGTGCATCTTGCCACACTTTTCACATACTGGAAACTGTATTTTCTTACCATCAGATTTCATTGGTTGATTCTTACCCATTGCTTTCCAATTTGACCTCTTCTTCTCTTTGTTTCCAAATTTCATGTGATCGTTAGCAAACTCCATCTCTACCCTCTCAGCACATCGGACAAGTTTCTCGTAACTTTTGAATTCACGGGAGGCCAACGCCCTTCGATACCTTGGCTTCAATCCTGAGTAAAAGCGGTTGATTTTGCTATCGAGATCCAGAATAAGATTCGGAGCATACCTCGCCAGTCGGGTGAAGTTCGCCTCATACATAGCCACTGAATCTTCCTCCTTTTGTTTCAGTTCAAGGAATTGTTTCTCCATTCTAAGTCGCACCACCTTAGGAAAATATTTTTCAAGAAAAAGACTTTTAAATTCATCCCATACTAAGGCATCAAAATCCTCTCTACCCCTGATATTCCTTACCATTGACCACCACTGATCAGCTTCCCCTTCAAAACGATAAATGGCAAGACTTACCTTTTGATTGTCTGAACATCCCATAACATCAAATATCTTTTCAAGGGCCTTAATCCATCCTTCTGCTGCCACTGGGTCAGAAGATCCACTGAATGCAGGAGGATGTTGTCTCATAAAATGTTCCACCACTGTCATGTTCCGTTGGGGTACATCTATTTGTCCTCTTGCATGGATGCCACCACCATTTATTGCCTGTGTTAGCTGAGCCATTACTGTCACAAACTGCTCGGTTCCAATCCCTACCATTCCGGGCTGTTGATCAGGAAGGATGTCATTCTGTCGGTGCCTATCCTCTTCAGCATCCATGTTCCTTCTGCGGACAACCATTCTAAACAAACATTTCTTAGATGAAGCAACATGGTAATCTTTAAATGCTATAACAAATTAAACATAGGGTGAGAATTAGTTATGGTATTCTATTAGCATCACCTTAACCCCTAAAGTTATCTAAACCATCCTCTGATACCAACTGTAAGGACCCGCACTTATTTCATACATAATCTTGAATTTATTCAAGAAAACACTTCATTTTACATTGAGGATCTTTTCAAGTTTAGAGCTTTAGAGAATTAAGACAAAATATTCATAACATTACACATTGTTACATAGTGGATACCATAAAATCAGTTTCCATTTTCCTCAGAATATAAAACATTAAAACATAAAACAAGACTCCTTGACAATTCTTCAACATTTAACATGTCTTCCTTCCTTGTATTATTCATCCATTAACCTGTGAAAAATCATTTAAAAACTTGGGATGAGCACAAAATCTCAGTAAGGTATGAAAAAGAAGGAAAAATCTCATTAGTCCATGAATACACAAGACATATGAAAACATTTTTAAAATACATGATTTACACCCATAAAATCTTACTTTGTGTAACATGAGATTTACACAAGATCCATACAAACATAATTATAATCATAAAGGTATATTGGGGCATTACTTACATAATCTTGTAACCATCTTGGCTACCTTAAAATTTGTAACCCTCACGGCTACCTTACTTTGTGTAACCATCACAGTTACACTTGGAGTAACCATACGGCCGACCTCCAACTTACTCATACCCAATGCATTGGAGGGAAATATAGGTCCCACCCTTCATCATAAACAATGCCCAATAGCCAAAACATAATCATTCAACATAAATAATAGCATAAAAACATTGCCTTTGAATCTTATAAAACAGAATTTTAAAAGAGGATTTTAGAAGAAAAGTCCCTTATAAACATCATATACTTGAAGTGATACTTAATTGAATGAATGTAATATGTATATAATCTGTAAATACACATAATTAAACATAATATAAACAGAACCCATCACACAAACAATTTAAATAGCACATAAATTATAAAGTAGAAGGTTAACCCAAAGAATGGAAATCGGGTTAAGAATTCCCTTACCTTGGGCTTGTCCTACTTCAAAATTGTTTGAACCTCCTGTATAATGGTTAAAGGAGTGTTAATAGGATTTTAATGAAACGTGTTCATGTTTATAACATCTTATATGGTCATTTCATAACCTCATTTCACCCCTTATTTGTTAGTATTTTGTTCCTTGCATTATGGTGAGGTCTTTTGTGATTTTCACGATCGGTTCATGATGAATCGTTCTTGTTGATTGGAAGTGAAACTCCAGAATTGGAATGGAGTATTAGTTACATAACTCCAGTACCATAAATTATACCATTCATTACTTTGGTGCCCTATATGATGATGATTTATAAGTTAAAACATTAATTATGTTCGTTTAGATAATTTAAGTGGTTCTTTGATAATTACAATTTCATTTAGTCTTATAAGTTTGAATCATGAGTACAAAAGAATTACAGAACCTTATATGATTCATAAAACATATATTATAACCTGGTTCAACCATATAAATGGTTTCATGACCAGACTTGAAATAATTAATGGAAATTGAAAATACATCGTCCACGATATCGGTAATTCGACACAAATGGACAATGTTTTTTGATTCTTTAAATAAGTGAAAGAGGAGAGGAATAATGATTTGTAATTTTCCATAAACATGAAAACATCCAGAATATACATGATTCTGGAGATTTCATGCCTCTTGGATAAGAGGGGGTGAAGAAAGAAGTGGAAGGAATCATGAAATAAAGAAAACATGAGAAATTTCTTACAAAATATTCGGCAGCCTAACGGCGCCTCTAAAAATTTCATAAAAACAAGATTGATGAGAGGAATGGAATATCTCATCAATCATACAAAATTTGGACTGTAAGGGAAAATATTTAATGAAATATCCCAACAAAAGACAAAGGGAAAGGAAGAGAATAACATAAAATGGATGGAAAGAATGAAAATGAAAGAGGATGTTTACCTCTTGATCTCTTCTCCTTGAGATCCTTCTTAAGGGCTTTGATTTTGGTCTTTTGGTGAGACCATCAGCTCTAGGACGTGGGGAAGAAGATTGAGGAGGGAATTTGGCAGAAAGTAGACAATGCTCAAGGCTTGAGAGGTGTGGGAGGAAGAGGGGAGTGAGGGTGGTATTTATAGTGGAGGAGGGGAGGTATTTTAGATTATTTTAATTATTATTATAATATTTTTATCAAGACTATGAATAATCTCAAATCAAGTGGCCTTAATTAGTGAAAATATCATCTGATTTCGAAGCAAGTGGCCTTGCATCACTTATGATGTCATAAATAGTGCATTTTTACTGATAAATTGATTATACGGTATTTTACCGTATTTCACTATTCACCGAAAATTCAAGAGTTTCAGAAAAATACCAAAAATTTACCCCAACCATTTTTCGACGTGTAGAATTCAAAAATGAACTCCATTTTTCAAAAATAATTTTCTAAATATTATTAATTTAATTTTAAAATAAGGTCACAGTTAATTCGAAAAATAACAAAATTGAAGTGCAATTAGTTTTATGTGACATTGGAAAATTAATTAAGATCCCATTATCCTATTGCCATGGGAAAATAAAATAATAATATTATTTACTATTCATGAGGTCATATTACTATTCATATTACTATTCATAAGGGCATGTTACTATTCACAAAAAAAACAAGTTTGTTCCATCAGACTCGAAATAACATACTGAACACAATTGTAGATGATAGTTTCTTGAAATTCAAAACATAGAAGAAATAAAATTATGTTTAAAGGATACTTAAAGGATACTTATAAATATATACCTTAAACAAAATTTCAAGCATTTTCAATTTATTTTTAGAAAACCTTGGGATGTTACAATGTAGATATATAAATATGATGACAACAATGCAGCAAGAACAAGTATCTATGGAAAGAAGCAAACACAACAACGTGCTGGAATACAACTGAAACCAAGTGCAAAAGAAAAACAAAGAAATCTCCTCAGCATCGCGAGACACGGCTCAGTCCCATGCTCCCCAGCTCTAGTGCAATCAAGAACCTGAAGTAGAAGGGAGCTTGCCCTTATCTATACCTGCAGCAACATTGTCTGCTTGGGCCCAAAAGAATGGCCCGAATAAGGTGTGAGATACAATCTTAGTAGGCAATCACCCAAATATTTGTGCTCAATAGTCAATGAATACATGGAAGTAAATAAACAAGAAGCAGTGAACCTGAAAGCACAAGCAGCTACAACCCATAGTTCTAACAAGTAAAGAACACAAGTAAGCAGTCAGCAACAAGAAGAAAATAGGTAACCCTAAGGGTAGTTCTCATAGTCTAACACCTATGGTTCAACCTCTAAGTACTAGCAACCCTCTGGGAGGCACACACAGTTTCACCCCTCTAGTTCAGCTACGTAATTAAGCAGACTCTCTGGGGAAGCAATCACCTTTATTTCCCCCCTATAGTCTCGTATCGTACTAAAGGCTCTCTGGGGAAGCACTCAATGTCAATTCCTCCTGTGGCCCACATCGTGGATCTACAGACTCTCTGGGGAAGCACTCAACATCAATTCCCCCTATAGTCTCACATCGTAATTAAAAGACACTCTGGATAATCCCTTCCATCAATTATCCCTTTGGTCTACTACTCTAGGTTCTCACAGTCCTGAGTGAAAGGTAATACATGCTCAGCGCGTGTGTACATCGTCCAAGTAAACCTCAAGAACTACTTGGCTATCAACTAAGGCTTAGCAGCATAACAAGGTAGCAGTTCCACTGTCCTACGACTAAGCATGGCAAAGAAACCTGAGCATACAAATAAAATACACTACTCACAAGAAATAACCTCTACTAAACCAATCAAGAAAAGTAGGAAAACAACAAGGTCAAAATAGGAAACACGCAATACCTCGTTCACGGGTATTGGTGTAATTTGCACATAATATTCATCAAAATTCTATAGAAAGGAACAAACCACCTACCTCGATCCAAGGAGATCGATATATGCAAACCTCGATGACAGATTCCTCTTAGAAAAATGTAGATCTGATAAAACGCACAAAACGTTCATCCCACGATAACTTGGAAACGAGGAGGAATCAAGAAACAAGGATAAAGTATAAGGAAGAACTCACCGCTGCGATTCCAACGCAACTAACCATGCTTGAATCAGAGAACGGACGACGAGGTGGGAATCCGTCAAAGATCTGGCCGTACGGTCACTCCCGGACGATCGAAAACTGAAGAAGAAGACGATTATGGGGGTTAGACGCAACCCCGGTCCGTTTAATGAAAAAAAAATAAAGTACACAACATGTACTTTTTGAGTACACGACGTGTACTTTGAATTTTCCGTACTCTGATATAACCGGACTCCACCTCATCCTTACACATCATGTGTGTGGCCCGGACACGGCCAACACATGGCTTCGGGCCGAGGAAAGAGTACACGATGTGTACTAAGAAAGTACATGGTGTGTACTTCTGAAATTTCCAAAAAATTCATTTTTCTCAAAAACTCCAGAAAAAAGGAAAAACATACCTGAAAAGAGATCTTGGGTCTTATACTCCTAAAAATATTCCTATAATTCTATGATACACTTATACATTACCCCTTTTGGGTAATTATAATCATAGGAAAAACTAGATGAGAAAAATCCTTGACAAACCACATGTAGTAACCTACCTGGCCCCAAAATCTTTTAATCACAAATACATTCTTCGGTCTCTCCAATGACATCACAACATTGATCTTCTCAAGGTCTACCAAAACCCCATATTCCAAAATTATATTTCCCAAAAACATTACCTCCATGATATATAAGGTAAAAATAGAGTAATTAGCATAAAGGCGATGATACCAAAGAGTTTCTAACATGATCTTCAAGTATCACTCATGCTCTTCCTCAGTCCTAGAATAGATTAATAGGTTTTTCAAAAAACCAAAACAAAGGAATTGAATTAATGATGGAACACCATGTTCATAATATCTATAAACACCATTGGATCATTTGTTAACCCAAATGGCATGACCAAATAATCAATGTCACCATAGATGATTTAGAAATCCATTTTAGAAACATCCACTTCTCTAACACTAGTCTGGAGGTTCCCGAAACAAAAGTTTCTCTTAGAAAACCACATTTACCTTTGAGTTGATAAAATAAGTAATAAATAAATGGAAATGTTATATTTAATCTTGAGTGTTACCATATTTTTCTTCTATTAATCAATGTACAACTGGAGAGATCCATCATCCTTATTTTAAAATAAAATTGGGGTGACCCAACGTGAGATTCTTAGGTGAATGAATCCTTTGGATTTTAAATCTTCCATATGTATCCTTAATTACATCAACTAAGTGGGGGGAATACGGTATGAGGGGAGATATTCTTACTATGTTCTTGATGCTAAATCGATTGTGAACTCTACAACCTGGTTTGGAGGAAAACATAAAAAGTCATCTAGAAACACCATAGACAACTCATCTACAAAAAGAGGTAATCCACCCTCATAACCTCTATCATCATCTTCCAACATAATTAAGGAGATCTGAGAAACAAGGTTTTATAATTCCAAAAGTAGAGGTCTAGAACATCTTGATCGAGGATCCCACTAACCCTAAAAAACTAGGGTACCCCCATCAGGTTCTATAAGGCTCGCTCACTGATGGTAGAAATCAATGTGCACCTAAAAATGAACAATTCAATATATACAAAGGATCACATGAAAGAGGTAAAATTATAGAACCATAAAATCTCATTCTAGATGAAACCCTAAAAGAGAGAGTGCATAAGATTGACACATGAAACCCTTCTTTCTATTATTAACAAGGGGTGTCACAAAATCCATCACATACAACATGATATCAGTTGTAAAATTTAACAAGTTAACATGATGGGAAAAAAATAAAGGAATTAGAAGCACCCATGTCAAGAAAGGAAACAACTATGGGTGATGAAATACGAATATTACCTCAAACCATTATAATTCCTACTTCTAATTCCACTGGTTCTTGATCCATATAATTAATATGCCTAATCTCTTCCTCAGCCTAAGAGAGACTATTGACCTATGACTCTTCCAGAAGAAGATCCATCTTTTCTTACATGAACACCAAATTGAGAGCCTGCTATCCTAGATAGTTTTTACTGGGAAGTAATCTCCTTAGAAGCTTCAGAACCCATACAACCATGATATGTGAATTTAGATCTTAAAAAACAATGAAAGTACCCTATATTTCCACACTGATGGCAAGGTCTTGGTGGGGATTGTCATGCTGAGCACACATGCCATGAATTTCCACACTAATAGAAAAAAATTGATCCAACATATGAAGCCATAGAAAAAAGAGTTTGAGAAGTGTGTAATGAGATACCACCTCCCCTCTTTTCCTGATCATCTCACTTCTTCTTCTTTTCAAAAAAACTATAACTGCATTGTCCCACTATTGAAGCTACCCCCAAAAACCTAGACTTGTTGGTATTTTCTATCTCCACCATCAAGCTATGATCAACCACCTCATAATATATCATCCACTTTAATCGGAATATATAGAATCATATATATAGTCAAAACCCCATTTCAAACTAATGATCCTTCATATGATCCTTGAAAACAACCCCATATGCAAAATAGGCTAATTAAGCAAAGATATTGGCATATTCCAACAAAGTATGACCCCCCTAGTGAAGATCCAAGAACTTTTAGGTCTTAAAAAAGGAGAAGGTATTGGGGAAATAATTCTCATTGAAGACGACCTTAAAGTCCTTCTAACCCATCTTTTTGTGATCCTCGGTCTGAACTATTGAGTCCCACCACCTCTGAATGAGAGATTCCAATAAAAACAAATCCCACATCACCTTGACTTCCTCATGAGTGTCAATAAACCCAAAAATACTTTCAATATTTTTAATAAAATCCTCTAAATCCTAGGGATATATGATTACCCTGAAGGTGGGAGGTTTTTTTCTTGAGGAACTCTTGAGATTTTTTCTTTATCAGACCTAGTTTGTCTTCCCTAGTATGAGTAGGACCATTGACCGCTCCCAGAACCAATGCCTAAAAAACATGAACCACTACTTCCACTAATCTCTAATCAACTGGTGTGGGATAAATCACTATAGACTCTTCCCAAGATTGAATAAGAAGTATCCTGGTATTCATACTACTACATAATTTAATAAACCAAAGAAACACTCGACACAATATCTAGACAAGTTTCAGCAACCACAACATAAAACAACCTTTATAATTAAAACCAAATACATGAAAATAACAATAACAAGTCTGGACACTCCATACCCCACTCAGTGACCATGAAAAGTCTTCATCCTATACATCTCACCTAGTGGAGGAAATCAAACCAAGTCCAAAACATCCCATGGTGACCTAAGTCCCATTATGAGGTGTATTGGCCAGACACCCCACTCACAAAAAGAACATCAATCCTCGACAGTCCTAGCTCATGTATACCCAGACTCTTCGAAATAATATCACCCAAATAAAGGGAGAAAACTGATATGATACCATTTTTTCTTGAACTAGTATAAGAATTACATCCAACCTGACACTTCACTTAGCCCATAGAAAGGCCCAAAGGGCGTTCCTAATCCCCACATGATGGAAACTAGTTCCAGAGTATCAAAAATTACACTTTGGGAATTATTTCTACCATAAAAAATGACTATAAAAATCCAAAAAGAATAAAAAATCACTACATAACCAATTTCCATAAATAAGTAAATACAACTATCACAAGTCAATAATACAAAAATAGTTGAACCATTTACATTTTTAACCAAAAAGTTAAAATAATAGAGCACCAAAAAATGGGGAGGAAAAGTAAATAAAGGACCAAAAATTCCATGAAATAAGAGGGATGACTCCCTCAAGACACATCCAACAACACCTACAAGAATAGGACCATAAGAAATCAGATCCACAATCACCACCACATATCATATTTTATTTACCTAGGTCAAACATAACAAGGTGTAAATACACTTGGGGGAATATGTAGAGTGAGATATAATTCCCAATAGGATATCACCCAAAATATATTCCATGGTATAAAATAATAGGACAAATAAACATGAATGTTTTTAAAGAAAGGAAAGGAAAAGAAAACATTTAAAGGAAATATTATTTGAAATTAAATGGGAAAGTAACAGATCAACAAGAGGAATGAAAAACATAGCATCACATGAGCCCCATAGGTAATCCCCAAGGAACTAGGGTCAGTGGGGTCCTAAGATCCTCATAACGTGGTGAAATGTCTTAGAACCCTAACCTATAACATCCTCATGCACAATCCACTAAAGATGAGTCACATAAAATTTATAGCAGTCTCCAATCATCATTAATATTTAGTTAGTGTTTTTGCCTTAATCCTGCCAGGGTAACCGAGCCTCGACCCTATTGATCCACCTAGTATACTAGACATATTCTACCTGTAACACCCCAAGATTTTATGAAAAATGTTATTTTTAATTTCATCGATGTCTTGTGTTGCACACTACACCAAAAGAAGCTTGTACTACACGCATCCCTAACTTGGCTTGCATTACACGCAATTGCGACCTTCCACGATATCATATGTTGTACGCAATACCGAGTATTTCTAAACAAAGATATGTTATATAAACTAGCTGTTATGAATAGTAATACCCACTTTTTGAAATTTTATTTTTCAAAATGGACTTCATTTTTGGATTTGGAATATCGAAATTAGAATAGGATGAATTTTTGGTATTTTTCTGAAAACTTTCAATTTTTGATGAATAGTGAAAACACGGGGTTACTATTTAAAACCCGACTTTTTATATAAATAATTATTTATTTTATTTAAACTTATTTTAGGTCAAAATTGGTAAATAATACCTATATAATTTAAATGTAATTCATTGGAGTCATTTTATAATAATTTTATACATATAAAAATTTTATTGAACTTTTCACCGCCTTTTACCCACCTCGTAGGAGAGTTTGAAAATTTACATAAAAATTAATTTTACCGCTTCTGTGAGTGTAATTTAGAAAATCCGAGAGATACAGTAAATATCAGGAACTAAAATGTGGTTCAATGAGATGAAAATAATTTTTGGTGAATAGTAACTTTTAACTTTTATTTACCATGGTTAAAAGTAAATAGGGTAATTAAGGGTAAAAATGATATTATTATTTCCATAACACATGTACTAATTCTATTGGATAAGTTTAATTCGACCAAAAATAACCTTAGGAATAAAATATGACCATTTAGGTCCACTTGGATTAGATTATGACATTTATTATTAATTTATTTAAAGAAAGGTTAAAATAGTAAAAATCAATGTTTAATGACTAAATCATTTTTAATATAGGGTTATACATAAGATAAATTAGACTATAAATATTCATTAGAAAGGTAAAACGACCTAATACATAATGATATTTTATTTTAAATTTTTAGAAATTAAATAATTTAATTTATTTATGACACAATGATGATGTAGTAATTAACTTATTAATGAAATATTAACATAATTGATGTTATAAATACCCAAATAAATTTAATTTGAGACTTTTTATGAATTCCACTAATTTTATAGGTTAATAAAACATGTTGGTATTGATTTAATTATCTTTTTTCGAACTAATCATGCTGTTATGATTTTCAGAAAAATCAATTACCAAATAGTTTCAAAATTGACATAAAATAGTTTTTAAAAACATATTAAAATATTAATAGTTATTATATTCCAAAAAATCTAAGGTTCAGACAAGATACTTATATAATGAGATTTTTATCATTAATGGACCACTTTTGGGTCTCTTGGATGTATATGGTAAGTTTATTAACTATATAATAAAAAAATACAAAGTGACATGGTAAATGTCAATCTAATTAACTAAGAGTTAAAACTAAAAGATAAGGTTAATATAATGACCCAAACCTATTTAAAATATATTGATTGAGAGTATTTCGACCCATACCCACTTTAGCTTCTAAATAAATCATTTTGGAGCTATAATGAACCGAATATGACTCTATTATAAAATAATATTTTGAGTTTTTCCAAAGGTGCCCCTCTGCTCCCTTATAAAAAGGGCACCCCTTCCCTCTTCTCTTCACACCATTTTGAGCATTGAATCTCAGAAAACCCCTGAACATTTCTCTTCTACACTTCCCTAGCAACATTCCGGAGGTTCTGGTCTTCTCAAAAGACCAACTCTACTTCCTTAATAGGAAGCTTCAAGGAGGTGCGTCGAAGAAGTGGTAATATCTTCTTCTGATTTTCTCAAGTTTATTTCTTCTTCTAATTTAGTTGTATCATTATAAAGTAATAACATCAGTATTAATTATATACTTATATGTTATTATAAATATGAAACAACCCTATCTCACCTTCCATCCATCCTATGGAAAACGAAATCACCGCGCGTGCGTACGTACGGAATACCGTCTCCACGCCGTGGTGTAATCTATTTTCGACCACCACCTTACTTGGATGGGTATAATGGTGTAAATAAATAAATATATATGATTATTGTAAAGTGATATAGATTATAAAATATTATACATACACTTCAATACAATTCTATGATCATGGGAATGATATCACTGCCCGTGCGTACGTACGGACTACCGTCTCCACGACGCGATGAGATTCATTCTCCATGTTAACCATTCATGAATGATTATAAAGTATATATAAAGAATAATAAAGAAATATATGAAATAATAATTATACTGGATTTATGTATATATATATGTATGTCATCTACTTAATTCCATTCAATTCAATAAGGAAACGAAAACAGCATTCATGCGTACGCACGACCTACCGTCTCTATGAACGGTGTATTTCATTTCATTTATCGATCTATCATATATATTTATATGCTGAATATATAATATATATAAATCATGTTTTAAATTATGGAATTATTTAAATCAGGATATAAGTAATATTATCAAGAACAACAAGTCGAAATTAGTACGATAAATGAAACGATTTTACACAAAATGGTGCTTTAACATGGAATTTACAAAAGAACGGGTAATATAAAGTCATAATTAAACCATATATGATATAATAACAATGAATATGATTATGTAATAAGTCAATGACATTATTTAAATCATTATACAGGAGGTTCGTAAACATACAAAGAATGTCGGACATAAGGTAAGGGATAACTATTCCAATCTCGCTCTTATCCGAGATTGTTTATTCGTAAGTATTTACAAAGGTTTTTGTTATCATCCATGTCCCTGTTTTCTAATTTTTTTTCATTTATGTTTAATGGCCTTTTTACCCATTTTTTAAATTTACCACATGTTATGAAAGTAATCTTACTTTTGTTTACCACGCGAGGAACTTTTTGACTTTTCCAACAAAAGTACGAGGAAAATGTTATTTTTAACTTATACGGCATGAACAGATTTTTATGGTTTCATAACGCCTCAACTTCATGAAGCTTCCTCTAAAATATTGCATGAGTATTTTCAACAAAACCCCTTTCTTTTAAAATTTCATGGCATATTTAGAAAAGAAAATTATTTTGAAGAAGAAAGGATATTTTCCTCAAGAATTCATTTCAAGTGTTTTATCAAAACTATTTTCCATCTAAAATGACATTATTTAATATGTTTTTGTTGCAATTATAATGTATCAATTATTTACATGGTTTTATTTTTCTTATGATGAAATGATATCCATTTTTTTATATGGATTATGTTATGATGAAATGATGTTTAAGAATCCCATTATATTACATGGGTTATGATGTATGATTTATGATTTTGTGGCACACAAAAGAATGATTTCATTATGAGATGGGTGGGACCTATATCTACCTCCAATGCATTGGGTAAAGATTTATATCTCTTGAGATAGACATTGCTGGAACGGTAAGTTAATCCGGTTCAGTGTTACAGGACTGAAACGAGGAGTGAAATCGATTAAGAAAGGGACTTTGTCCACTAAGATGGTCTTGGAAGCAATGCATTGGCTACTATGGAAATAATATCATGTGATTAATGTTTTTCCACAATTAAAAGTTTTATTTACAAGCTTTTTTATCATGATTGATGTTCCATTGTGATCTATGCCTTACGTACTGCCATGTTTTATGTCATTTCTCAAGATTTTGATGTTTAAACATTATGTTCATGTTTGCATGTTCAAATGTATATGATTTGTTTTATTTTCTCCATGCTTACCCTTACTGAGCATTTGAGCTCACCCTTTTTATGTTTTCATTTCCACAGGATATAAAGAAAGGTTTTAGGTAAGAAAAAAAAGGTGAAAATCTTTATGGGAGATGCTGAAGATCTTTCACCATGATTAGAAGATTATATTCCGAGTTTCTAAAGACACTAAATTATTACAGTCCTTTAGTGTTTGTTTTTGTTATGTATTAAGTATTCCACAAAAGTAATGTAATGTCTATGTACGTTAGGCATTGGGTCACTACAGTTGGTATCAGAGGTTCGGTTTAGTTAACCTTTGGAAACTAGGATGCGAAAACTTTAGTGAAATCCCTAGAGATATTTCTAAGACATGTCTAGGGATGTCCCTAAGGTTTAGTAAAACTATAGCTTACTGTTCTAGAGTTATGTTAACGATATTGAATAACCTAGGGTGAACCTAAGGTGTCATGGATTAAAGAATTTGTGATAAGTTAGAAATCCCATATGTGAATTTTAATGATTATGTGGTTCCTCGTTATTTTAATTATTTCTTACACTATGGTTTCTGGTTTTAGTCAATGGAGGGAAGGAGAAGGAATTCAGTTAACATTGATTCTGAAGTAAAAATTCGTGACTGTGATAAAAAAAATTGTGTAATGCCTAGAGAGAATGATATTGTGATTATGTCGAATCAGTCATCATGATATATGATTAACAAGGTGAACTTTGGTGGTATTCCTAAGTCATCAAATAAGAGTAAGATGTAATTTTATGAATGTTTGCAAGGTGAGGAGCATAGAGAAAGAAAGATTGAGATTTCTAAAGAAGGGAAGAAGAACCTTGAGGAATACCTCAAATGGATGGGAAGATGTTATCTGTGTGGAGAAAAGGTTCATAGAGTGACACACTATTATGAAGTTTGATGTCTTATTTGTGGAGAACATGGGCATTAACCAACTCAATGCCCTGACCGAAGAGGTTACTTCTAAATCAAGGAAGGACTTACTCCATGACAATCATTGAAGAGGACATATTGAAGTGTTTATGTATTGGTATTCAAGAATAATGTTTTTGAGGTACTTTTATGGTATATTGGAATATTTTTGTATTATTCTATTATGGTATTCAATAATTTTATGGTACTGATAACCCTGACAAGTGATTCAAATATTTTGGAAAGCAGATGATATGAACATAATGAATGGATAAGGAGAAAATAATATGTTTGTAGTATTCATGAGCTCATTATTGATATTAGGACTAAGTGGTATCATGGTTTGAGTATATAGAATTTTTGGGATTTTGGTATGTGGAAAGTGTTTACTTTTTGACTGCATTCATGTTTTCACTAAGGTTCAATGGGTATTAATTTTTCAAAAGAATACATGATTAGGGTATTCACATGTCTGGAATGTGACCAACAAGATATATTTTATGATATATGGGGGATAAATGATGGTATTCACATGCTTAGTAGATTACATTTGTAGTAATTGTTTTATTTATACTATGATCTTGGATAGAAGTATTTTCGATAAGCTTAAAGGTTGGAATGGATTAAGTTGGACATCAGATAGAATTGTTTAAGGCTAGAACTTTTTTTGATACTATTTCTGTAATGTTATAATAGTGTAGTTTTCGAAAAAGGACAACCCATAGGACGAGCGACAACCCGTCGCGACGGACAAGGCTATGGGAATCGAACCCACAACTAAAGTGTGATAGGGCTTTATCGCATACCACTGGCCTATAGGAAGTCCCTGGTAATTAGAAGCTAGTTTTATTATATTAAGCTGTATGATTTATGAAGTATAAGTCCATTTTAAGAACCATATACGAATAGCCTCACTATAGATGGACTTATGTATATTTAATAAAATTTTCTAACCTTTTTTTTTCAGACAGATGGAATGACCCATCATTCTATCACATGATCTGCTAACACTTCATGAATGAAAAATTCAACTTCATTTCTTTAAGAGATGAAGTGGAAATTTTCCAAGTAACGACCAACGGTGAGATTGTACCAAAATCAAGAAAGTATTTCTTCTAATTACAATTTCTCCAACTTTAGGGAAATTATATTTGTCCTAGTGTCCTTATATCTGATGAATCATATGGTCCCTTAGATCATCACAAATTTATGGCATTGTGACTGTTGGCTTTATCATATTCATGTCCTCTACCACTCTCCATCAGAACTTGATGGTTAGATTTCTCTTCCATATCCATATTTTCACCTATGTTCTCCTATGTGGAAACCAAGTGATTAGTTAATTTGGGTAACCATTATGTTTTATACTTTAGTTTTTAAAGATAATTTTTGGTATTCCTTTTTACGATGTGAGTTTCTATTTAAAACTTTCAAGTAGTAAACCATTTATAACCCCGACGAATTTCGAGGGTGAAATTCATTTTAAAGGGGGTAGAATGTAACACCCCAAGATTTTATGAAAAATGTTTTTTTAATTTCATAGATGTCTTGTTTTGCATGCTAAACCAAAAGGAGCTTGCGCTACATGCATCCCTGACTTGGCTTGCATTACACGCAATCACGGCCATCCACGACAGCGTATGTTGTACATAATACCGAGTATTACTAAACAAAGATATGTTATATAAACTAGGTGTTTTGAATAGTAATACCCAATTTTTGAAATTTTATTTTTCAAAATGGACTTCATTTTTGGATTCAGAATATCAAAATTATCCTAGGGTGAGTTTTTGGTATTTTTCTGAAAACTTTCAATTTTTGATGAATAGTGAAAACACTGGGTTACTATTTAAAACCCGACTTTTTATATAAAAACAATTATATATTTTATTTAAATTTATTTTAGGTAAAAATTGGTACATAATACCTATATAAGTTCAATGTAATTCATTGGAGTCATTTTACAATAATTTTAGACGCAAAAATGTTATTGAACTTTTCACCGTCTTTTACCCACCTCTTAAGAGAGTTTGAAAATTTACATAAAACTTAATTTTACCGCTTCTGTGAGTGGAATTTTTAAAAATCCGAGAGACAAGGTTAATATCAAAGACTAAAATGTGGTTCAATGAGATGAAAATAATTTTTGGTAAATAGTAACTTTTTACTTTTATTTACCATGGTTAAAAGTAAATCGGGTAATTTTGTGTAAAAATGATATTATTATTACCCTAACACATGTCCTAATTCTATTGAATAAGTTTAATTCGACCAAAAACAACCTTAAGAAGAAAATATGACCATTTAGGTCCACTTGGATTAGATTATAACATTTATTATTAATTTATTTAAAGAAGGGTTAAAATAGTTAAAATCAATGTATAATAACTAAATCAGTTTTAATATAGAGTTATACATAAGATAAATTAGACTATAAATATTAATTATAAATATAAAAATACTTCCTATATAATAGTATTTTATTTATAATTTTTATACATTAAATAATTTAATTTATTTATGACACAATGATGATGCAGTAATTATCGTATTAATGAAATATTAACATAATTGATGTTATAAATACCCAAATAAATGTAATTTTAGACTTTTAATGAATTAAACTAATTTTTTAGGTTAATATGACATGTTAGTATTGATTTAATTAACTTGTTTTGAGCTAATCCTTCTGTTATGATTTTCACAAAAATCAATTACCAAATAGTGTCAAAATTGACATAAAATAGTTTTTAAAACAACTATTATATTATTAATTGTTATTATATTCCTAAAAATCTAATGTTTGTCCAATATACTTATATCATAATATTTGTATCATTAATGGACCACTTGGGGGTCGCTTGTATGTATATGGAATGTTTATTAACTATATAATATAAAAATACAAAGAGACATGGTAAATATCAATCTAATTAACTAAGAGTTAAAAATAAAAGATAAGGTTAATATAATGACCCAAACCTGTCTAAAATATATTGGTTGAGAGGATTTAGACCCATCCACACTTTATAATAGAAATAAATCATTTTGGAGCTATTATAAACCGAATATGACTTTATTATAAAATAATATTTTGAGTTTTTCCAAAGGTGCCCCTCTCCTCCCTTATAAAAAGGGCACCCATTCCCTCTTCTCTTCACACCCTTTTGAGCTTTAAGCTCGTCCAAACCCTGCCCATTTCTCTTCTCCACTT
This sequence comes from Viscum album, assembly GCA_963277665.1. Taxonomy (NCBI): domain Eukaryota; kingdom Viridiplantae; phylum Streptophyta; class Magnoliopsida; order Santalales; family Viscaceae; genus Viscum; species Viscum album. The sequence goes on along the minus strand of OY728157.1, from coordinate 1,399,933,039 downwards.
CCCTCGAAACATTTTGGATGTTCGGGTCTTCTCAAAAGACCAACTCTACTTCCTTAAGAGGAAGCTTAAAGGAGTTGCGTCGAAGAAGAGGTAATCTCTTCTTCCGATTTTCTCAAGTTTCTTTCTTCTTATACTTCTTCTTCTTTAGTTGTATAATTATAAAGTGATAAAATAATTATTAATTATACACTGATATGTTATTATAAATATGAAACAAACCTATTTCACCTTCTATCCATCCTACGGAAAACGAAATCACCGCGCATGCGTACGTACGGAATACCGTCTCCACGCCTTAGTGTTATCTATTTTCGACCACCACTATACTTGTATGGGTATAATAGTGTAAATAAATAACTATAAATGATTATTTTAAAGTGATATTGATTCTTAAATATTATACATACACTTACATACAATTCCACAATCATGGGAATGATATCATCGCTCGTGGGTACGTACGGACTACCATCTCCACGACACGATTAGATTCATTCTCCATGTTAACCATTCATGAATGATTATAAAGTATATATAATGAATAATAATGAAATATATGAAATAATAATTATACTAGATTTATGTATATATATATATGTATGTCATCTACTTAATTCCATTCAATTCAATAAGGAAATTAAAACAACGTTCATGCGTACGTACGACCTACTGTCTCCATGAACGGTGTATTTCATTCCATTTATCGATCTATCATATATATTTATATGCTGAATATATATTATATATAAATCATGTTTTACATTCTGGAATTATGTAAATCATGATATAAGTAATAATATCAAGAAAAACAAGTCGAAATTCATACGATAAAATAAACGATTTTACCCAAAACGGTGCTTTAACATGGAATTTACAAAAGAACGGGTAAGATAAATTCATAAGTGAACCATATATGATATCATAACAATGAATATGATTCTTTAATAAGTCAATGACATTATTTAAATCATTATACAGGAGTTTTGGAAACATACTAAGCATATCAGACATAAGGTAAGGGATAACTATTCCAATCTCGCCCTTTTCCAAGATTGTTTATTCGTAAGTATTTACTGGGGTTTTTGTTATCATAAATGTCCCTGTTTTATAAAAATGTTTTCATGCATTTTTAATGTCCTTTTTACCCATTTTTGAAATTTACCACATGTTATGAAAGGAATCTTACTTTTGTTTACCACGCGAGGAATTTTCGACTTTTCCGACAAAAGTATGAGGAAAATGTTATTTTTAACTTATACAGCGTGAACGGATTTTTACGGTTTCATAACGCCTCATTTTTATGAATCTTCCTCTACAATATTGCATGATTATTTTCAACAAAACCCCTTTCTTTTAAAATTGCATGGCATTTTGTAAAAATAAAATTATTTTGAAGAAGAAAAGATATTTTCCTCATGAATTCATTTCAAGTGTTTTATCAAAACTATTTTCCATCTAAAATGACATTATTTAATATGTTTATGTTGAAATTATAATATCTCCATTATTTACATGGTTTTATTTTTCTTATGATGAAATGATATCAATTTTTTTATATGGATTATGTTATGATGGCATGATGTTTAAGAATAAAATTCTATTACATGGGTTATGATGTATGATTTATGATTTTGTGGCTCATGAAATAATGATTTCATTATGAGATGGGTGAGACCTATATCTCCCTCCAATTCATTGGGTAAAGATCTATATCTCATTATATAGACATGGCTGGAACGATAAGTTAATCCGGTTCAGTGTTACAGGGCTGAAACGAGGAGTGAACTCGATTCAGAAAGGGAATTTGTCCACTAAGATGGTCTTGGCAGCAATGCCTTGGCTATTATATAAATCATATCATGTGCTTAATGTTTTGCCACAATTACAAGTTTTATTTCCAAGATATTTTATCATGATGGATGTTCCATTATGATCTATGCCTTACGTACTGCCATGTTTTATGTCATTGCTCAAGATTTCGATGTTTAAACATTATTTTCTGTTTTTATGTTCAAATGTAAATGGTTTGTTTTATTTTCTCCATGCTTACCCTTAATAATAATTTAAGCTCACCCTTTTTATGTTTTCTTTTCCCCATGATATAAATAAAGGTTTTATGTAATAAAACAAAAGGTGAAAATATTAATGGGAGATGTTGAAGATCTTTCACCACGATTAGAAGATTATATTCCAACTTTCCAAAGACACTAAACTATTACGATCCTTCAATGTTTGTTTTTGTTATGTATTAAGCATTTCGCAAAAGTAATGTAATGTCTATGTATATAAAGCTTTGTGTCTCTACACTACCCAACCTATATAATGATGATTCCATTTTTTCTCAATTCTATCTTCTATGTCATATAAACCAGCACTTGCACATACACACACACACCCAACAATGGAATCAATCATGAAAACCATCATTTTTCGTTGAAAAAACCCATTTTAAACCCAAAATAACACCAAAACACTTTTGAAACACAGTTTGAACCACCCACACAATTCATAGAACACATTTAGGAAACATATCAAGCATACCAAAATCATACAACAATGATAAAGCATTGAATCTCCTACCTTTGGGTTGGAAACTTCAAAAAAATGGTGTAAAACCACAACTGCACCAAAATAAGACCCTAAAAGGAAATGTTACAAAATAACCATCACTATATTACCCAAATATACATGGTTCAACCCAATTTAAGGAAATCAATCTTCTAGAGAAGAGAGAACACAAGAAAGAGAGAATAAGAAACCAAGAAAAAGGAAGAAATCAAGAGAGATCGACTTACTTGATGAGTTATTGAAGATTAAAGTCCAAATAAACCAAAAAAATGGATCACAAGGGGGGAGATGAAGGTATGGAGGAGTACCTAGGATTGGGGGGGTCAAATGGTGGTGGCAATGGGTGGATTTGGGTTAAAATCAAGGAAGGGAAAAACCAAAAATCCAATATTTTTAAAGTTTTGGGAAGGCCAGAGAGTTTTCTTGCATGGTTTTCCAAAACATGTAGAATCCATAAAGAACCTACCTTCAAGGGAAAATGAAATTTTATAGTCTCTTGGGGAAGGTCTCATACCTGTGCATTCAAACGTGCACCTCAAAGAGACCCACCGGTTTGGGTGCACTATTAGCCCACACACCGATGTGTGGGTCATGTGCTATGGAAAGTTCCACCATCTAGGGCACATAACTTTTTCTAGGATAGAACACAATGTCTACTAAACATGAAAAAACTTTTAACCCCTAATGTTGGATCAAAAAACTCTATTTTCACCAAAAACACCAAGTAAATCCAAGTGATAATGATAAAACTGAAATAAAAGAGAAAAATACCTCAAAATAAAATCACGGATGTGACACAAATAATCATGAACATGTTATGAAGAGTGTTACTAGATATCACTAAAATGTATTGGGTAATGATTTTGTCTCATGAGATGTTACATATGAGATTAATATGTATGCCTAATACACTGTGGGATTATATACAACATGTGTTGTTGTCTTGGCGGTTAGCCTTGCTTAATCTTTATATCATGTTTTTTTGTATCTATACGATTTCCTATGTTTCCATGTTCTTATGATATTAATTTAATTATTTTATTATTTCATGTGATTACTCATGAGCTTATATTTATAGGAATTTATTTTCTAATTTGTAAGGGTGAAATTTATAATCTTTTTTTGAAAAAGTTTTCATAAAATTTTCATAATTGCAATGGAACCGTTATTATTTATATTTTTTCTTTTAATATTTCTTATGAAAAATTTTATTATAATATTTTTGTTCAAAAACTTATTTCTTAAGTAATAAAATGTTTATTTTTATCCTAAATTTTACTTTTTGAAGAGGAAAATATTTTTTATGTATTATTGAACTAACATATTTCTTTCTTTATTTTTATATATCCCTTATAGTTATTTTTTGTTCTCATCTGATGTATTAATTTTTTTTCATAGGCTTTTAAGGATTATTATAGAGATGGATGATGTCAATTTAAAAACTGTGAAGATATTTCATGAAAAAATATTATATCATATATTTTTGTTGGGAAAATGATACTAAGTGTCCACTTTTTGATGTAATATTTATCTATGTTAGAATGATGGAATAATTTTCTAAAACTATAATCTATAAATATCATAAAATATAATAAAATGAATTATTGACTTAAGAATTAATATTTTATAAGGTTTAAGGCTGGTTCATTACAATTTGTATTAGAGAAAAGTTTTAGATAACTTTGGAGATTAATATGTTTTCATGTGGGGTTAACTTAAGAGTCAGGGATACAATCATGGGTTTATGAGTTTAATATTGATCATAAGTTCAAATTCATAGACACCCCTATTGAGTTTTATGATATGGGGATTTAATGTGATTAATGAAAATTTTGGAGACATTTTATTAGGTTGAAGTATATTTAACCCTTCGGTTCAACATGAAGAATTATTTGTGGAAGAATTATCTTTTCCTAAGTTTAAAGGTATTGATTAAATTAAAGGATTATATAATATTTTATGATTAAGGTTATTTTTAAGGATTTTTATCATATTTCTAGGTATTTTATAAAAATTATATTAATATAATTTCAGTAAAAAGTATAAACTACCACATCTAGCAAGGCCATGAGGATTGAACCCACAACTAAAGGGTGAAAGGGAACAATGCCTACCACTAGCCTATGTGATGTCTTGGTTAGTATGAAATTTTCATTTCTTTAAATTATGTGACCATTAAATTAAGTTTTTTTGTAATATAAGTTTATTTATAGATATTACCATGGGATTTAAAAGTGTATTGGTGATTTGGTGATTAATGTTATTTCAAAACGATTTTACTATTTTTGGAACCTTATAAAATTAAGGTAAACAACATATTATGGGATTTTTTTTGAGGAATAAAGGTTTCATTATATTTTGGAAGAATATATGATTTTAATTTTGATTTATAGAAATTAAGGTTATATATTAAAATGATTATAATATATCAGAGATTATATGATTAGGGTATATATATTTTTGTTATGAGACATTAAGAGTGATTGATGTAATTTTTAGATAAATGTTACATTTATCTTGGAAGAATATGTGATCAAATAATTCTTATATTTGGATTCCAATTTTAGTATGGAATATTTTTATGAATTTTAAGGTTTTTTATTAATAAAATTATCTAAGTTGATCTTTGGGTATTATTATGGAGGCTTTGGTGATTAATGATGCATTTATTCATATGATTGGTTATTCATTTTAATAATTATCTTATAACAACCATTTTGGTTTTGGTTAATGTCTAAAGATATAAGGAAGATATTTTTATCCTTTTATGGATTATATGATTTGTTAAAAGATGATTGTAGTGCCCTAATCATGAAAAATTCATATTTAATACTAAACAATTGGAGAAAAAGATGAGATGGTGGTGGAAATTAATTAAAGGATGAAATTATTATTATCAAGTAGGTTAATTTACTTCCTTTCATTGAATATATGGTAAATTAATTCCCTAAATTTATGAAAATGAACTTGAAAATAATAACAATATTCACATCATTTTATGATGAATCAATGGTCTTTTTCACACCTGACTGGTTAATGGTTTTGTGGTTGTTAATTTTATCTTGATCATTAAATTTATTATGATCAATGATATCTACGACTCTACACAATTACTTGGACATTACATTTTTTATCAATATTTATATTTTTACTTCTTAGTATTGTTCTCTTATTTGGTAACCTAGTTATGTAATGACCTATCTATTCCATTTTCCCTCTTTTCATGTTGAAGTTTTATAACCATTTTTATGATGTGAGATTTCAAAAAAGATATTTTTAGATGTCAAATCATTATTTATCGAGACTAATTTAAAATTTAGGGGATTTAATTTCTTAAAGGGGTGAAGAATTTAACACCACAATATTTTAAAAAATAAAACTATGTTCGATAGTGTATACTACATGAACCATCATGTCTAAATGAAACATGAAATATTTTTATTTAAATATAACCATTATAAACTACTATTAATTTGGTGGATATGAATTAGTATGAATTATTTATGAAATACATATAAAGGACATATTAAATATTGATAAATTCTTATTAAAAAATCATTTAATTTTTAGTAAAGTCATTTTATTCGTTAAAAATATGCTTTCTTCATTAATGGGTTTTATTTATTTTGGGGAGAAATTATTATAATTAATTTGAATAATTTTTTAAAATTTTATTTTATAATAAGGATCTAATTCTTTAAAACAGTATATCAAAATTATATTATGGGGAAATTTTTATATTTTTCGAAGAAGTTTGATTTTTCAATGAATAGTGAAAAATACTAATTTTTATAGCAAACATTATTTTATTTTAAATTATTTAAAAATTAAAATTCTATATTGGATTATTTTTAAATTTAAATAGTTATTTTTTATTAAAAATAATCTAATTATTCTCTTTATAATTTATTATATACTTGGATATAATATAAACACATTTTATATATAAAATATCAATTTTTCTAAAAAAACCTTTTTCATCCTATCTAGCAGGTCAAAATTAAAATTAAAATATAATAATTTTGTGAATTTAATCTTTAAAAATGAATTCTGTAATTGGAACTATAAGGTCCAAATTTGGTGAATAGTACCCTTTTATTTTTAGTAATTATGAATAGTTACTATAGTAAATAATTATCACAATGCAAAGGATAAATCGAGTAATTAAGGTTAAAAATAATTTTATAAGGAAAAACAATTAGAATAACAATTTAATTTATCCTATTGGATTAGTAGATTTCATATGTTTCCATATACATCTAGAATATATGGCCACTTGGTTCTACATTTCATTGATTTTGTCCTTTATAATATTTAAGTAAACGATAAAGATAAAAATGTCACTTTCTAACATTTAATAACTATAATATTTAGTGACGATGATAAAAAAAATTATGGTTGGTTATAAAGAGTAATTTGAAAGATAAATTATATTATTATCACGTTATATTTTTGTAATTAAATAATTAACTTAAAGTATGACGCAATGCTAACACATTATTTATTTAATTAAAAGAAAAATAACATAAATTATTTTAAAAATTATTTGAAGTAATATAAAATGAATTAATTATTATGTTATCTGAATATATTTTAATAAATATGAAATTTTATTTATGTGTTAAAGTATTATATTTGAATTACATTTATGTGATGTTTTTTTCAAAATAAAATTAAAAGAATAGTTCTGAAAATTACATTAATTATATTTTATAATAAATAATATTTTACTAAATGATTTAAAATTCATAAAAATACTAAATTTCGAAACTTTATAGTAATATATTTAGAAATATCATCTATGTTCTATTTATGGACCAATTTTTCTTTTATATTAAATATATATATACCTAAAGTTAAAAAACTTAATTATTAAGGTAATTTTCAAAAGGGTTTAATTCAGGTTAAAGCAAAGAGATAAGCGTAAAAACTGGATATAAAATTATCCAAATTTTATTTTATGATATTACTTTAAACCATAATAATAATATATTATAGTTATATTAGTTTGGAGCCTTTTTCAATGAAAATTAATTTATATTAATTTAATATTTTATGAAATTCCAAGAGTGCACATCATATCTCTTATAAAAGGGCACTTTTTATCATCTCTTATTCATAATTAAAAAACATTATAGTTTGGAAAATTACTTTACAAATAATTTTCTATAATCCTTCCTCATCTTTTATAGGTCTCTTTTTGTCAAAATACCAACCTTAGAGGGTTTTTGGTGCAATGAAAAGGATGATATCCGATGAAGAGGTATATTCTTTAACTGAATGTTTTTGTTTTATTTATTATCCCACATCCTTCTAATATTATTCAAACATGATGATATAATAACATCTATATTTACTATATACTAATATTTTATTTAATTTAATAACCTACATCCATATCCTCTTCCATTAAATTGTAAACAGAACCACCGTTCGTGTTCATGATAGACTACCATCTCACGAACCGATATAACTCATTTTCTATCATCACCTATCAAAATTATTTATGATGATGGATTTGATGTATATAAATTATATTCATGAAATAATTATCATTATTTAAAATTAAAATATATTGTATTTTTTTACCATTCCCTTCATTGAAATATGATAATGTTGTTTGTACATACATGTGGATTACCACCTCTTTAAAGCGATGTAATTTATTTTTCATTACCGCATAATATGGATGATATACATAAGTTTAATTAAATAAATAATATGATATTTATTATATAATTATAATTCTATAGATATAAAATTATACTTACATTATTTCCATCATGGTCATTGAAAAAATGGAAATGTTACTTTTGCGTATGTACAAACTACCATCTCTATGTGTAACACACCAAGCTTCCAAGGTACGTTTCCCTTCGAATAATGCAATGGCGTGCATTGTACGCAACTTCGAGATTCTAACACACCACAACCAATCAAACTAGCCGTTATGAATAGTAATACCTACTTTTTGAAATTTTATAAATTCTATCTCTCAAAATGGACTTCATTTTTGGATATGGAATATCGAATTTATCCTAGGGTGAAATTTTTGAACTTTTCAGATAAGACTTATATTTTGATGAATAGTGAAAATTACTAAATTTTAATTAAATTTTTTTTTAATCGAAATAATTTATATTGATAAATTATGAATTTGAGTGGTTTTAAAGTATATTTATAATATATTTTTACCATTTAATACAATTTAGGTCATTGGACATAATTTCACAATTAAACGGAACATAAACAAGTAACAATCTTTTGATAGTTATTATATCTTAAAAACACGCTTTTTGTTTTGACAGCGGGAATTAATTTTAAATTAATTTCTGCCACTTCTGTGTTTTGAATTTGAAAAAATGGATTCCATATTTGTAATCAAAATGTTCAAATTTTGTAAATAGGTAAATTTTATTTTTAGACATTTTGTATAATTACTTCGGTAAATATTTTATTTACCATGGTTAAAGGGTAAATCCGGTAAATAAGGGTTAAAAAATAATATTACAATAATAAAAAATTACCCTAAAACGTGTCCTAACCTTATTTTTTGATACAAGTTCGACCATAGGCATCTTTGGGTCGATTTTGGGACCCCATGGTGCCACTTGTAAGTGATAGGGACACTTTATTTTAATTAAGTTAAAATGACACAAGCATATATCTTTTAAAACAACATTTTTTACACAGGGTTATATATGTTGGATTTTCAACTATAAATATTCATTAGAAATATGAAAATATATCCTACATAATTATATTTTATTTATAATTTTTATACATTAAATAATTTAATTTATTTATGACACAATGATGATGCAGTAATTACCATAATAGTGAAACATTAAAATAATTGATATTATAAATACCCAAATAAACATAATTTGAGACTTTTAATGAATTACACTAATTTTATAGGATAATATGACATATTAGTATTGATTTAATTGACTTTTTTCGAAGTAATCATTCTGTTATGAGTTTCACAAAAATCAATTATTGAATAGTGTCAAAATTGACATAAAATAGTTTTTAAAGAAAATATTATATTATTAATTGATATTAAATTCCTAAAAATATAAGGATAGGCCAAGAGACTTATATCATGATTGGGATATCATTAATGGACCAATTTAGGATCTTTTGGATGTATATAGTATGTTTATTAACGATATAATATAAAAATACAAATTGACTTGGAAAATGTCAAACTAAATAACTAAGAGTTAAAACTAAAAGATAAGGTTCATATAGTGACCCAAACATATCTAAATTCTATTGGATGAATGTTTTTCGACCTATACCTACCTTAAACTTTTAATAATATACTTTGGAGCCATTAGAAACCGAATATGAATTTATTATAAATTAATATTTTTAGCTTTTCCAAAGGTTCCCTCACCCCTCTTATAAAAGGGCACTCCTCCTTCTCATTTCTTCACACCTTCAAAGGCTTTTGGTTCGGACAACCTCTGACCAAATACTTTCTAAACATCCGTCACTTCATCCAAGAGGCATTACTTTAGTCATAAAGCCATCCTAAGAGCCCTTTTAATCAAATCAAAAGGAAGAACTCGAAGAAGATATAATGATTTCACCACCCTTTTCCAAGTTCCTTTCTTCTTCCACTTCTTCTTCATTTGTTGTTACCATTATAAAATAATAACTCCAGTATCATATATATACTGTGATGTTATTATAAATATGGTACAACCATATTCAGTATTCTATCCATCATTTGAATAACATGTCACCATACGTGCATACGTACGGCTTACCGTCTCCACGTCGTGGTGTAATTGTTATTCAATATATTATTATTTGGATGGGAATAATAATGATGTGTAAATCATTTAAATAATAAATATAACATAATAATGATTCTGTATATATGATATAATATCCAATTATATATTATTTTAATATCAAAAGAATGATATTGTCGCTCGTGCGTACGTACGGACTACAGTCTCCACGAACGCGATGAGATTCATTCTCCATCGTATCCATTCAAGTATAATTATCATTTGATGATTTAAAAATAATGTTTAAGGACTTTATATCATTATGTATATGAATAAGATACAACCTATCCATGAAAAACATGGCTTATGTAACAAAACATATAAAATAAAATGAGTAAGTTAACACCTGAAACGACGATAATACTAAGATTTTATTAACAAAGGAATGTTAAAATATCATATATGATATCATATTAATATATATGATTCTTGTATAATTTAATAACAATTATTTCACCATTATACAGGAGGTTAACCTACCCCCAACCAAGGAAAAGTACAAGGTAAGGGGTTTCTTAACTCACTCTTAATTTCGTGAGAATTCCATTGTTCACCACTTAATTATTGCATGTGGTGTATGTGTACTGCCCAGGACTTTATTCATTGTGAAATATACATTAATTAATGGGTATTTACATCATCATGGTATGATCCTTCTTTCATGGGTGTATGTTTTGTAAGTTACCTAATCGATAAGGAAATTTGAAATTTCAATTTCCACTCATTTGGCTTTACGCATATTTCATTAATTATATTACTCCAAGATTATGTGTGGAATCACGATTCATTTTATTATGTCATAATTCCCACTCCCCTTCCTGTGGATATACTTTTGATACACATAATCAATCCATTTATAATTTATCAAGTCATCGATATGAATTTGATAAGAGTAATTTTAACTCATTCTCCATTTGTTGAGTTAAACATCCAATTCATTGGTGTTGTTTTTAAAAGATTATGTGTGAATGTCCTTTGATTGTTTTAAACTAAATATCCAATCATATTTAGTGTATTTATATTTGTCACACATAACTATGTCGTTGATTTATCCTTAACCTAAAGATACGACCTTTATGAGAGATTTCATCTCAATTTATATTCCATTGAGACTTCTTTGTTGTTAGGCACCAAATCACTTTTATGTGGTGTATATAATGTACTTTGACATAGTATATCCTGAATCCATTTATTCTAATGATATTACAAAGATTTTATTACCTCAATTATTTGTATTCAAGTGTCTCTCTTTTGGTTAGAAACTCTAACTAAAATACCATTTTTAAATGTTTTAAAGACTTATTCTTCTAAATCTTGCTCATTAATATCCATGTTTTAAAAATGGTTTTAAGGATTTATTTATATGGACATTAAAGTTTTAAAATTAAAAATCCTTTTAAAAGTTTTAAAGTGGTATGGGACACTTTGATTCAAAAATCTATTTTTAAATGGCTTCTTGACAAATAGTGTGACTTTTAAATGTTTTCAAGAAAAAGAGGGATATTTCTCTCAAATAGTTTTGATGATTATTTTCATCTATGTCAATATCCTTCATTATTCTCGATTGAGGTTAATATGATACAATAAAATCTTCTATATTGTATTGAATTAGTTATGTTTGACTGTGGATGTGCAATTTTTATACCATTCATGGTTTGTGGATAAGTATTGACATTTCATATGCTAGTTTTAATATGAATGTTTATGTTATTTTTCAAACTTTTCATATGAGGAATGCATTGGACTTAGAAAGTGACTGGTGGAGTCCGCTATAGCTCCTCGATGCATCGGTAGGTCTCATGAGACAAACTAGTGTCTTGTCACAAGGCCTTGGAAAAATATTATTTGTAGTCTTGGCACGAGGCCATGGCTATGTGGTTATGATAGTCTGGCATTATGAATTCCATCATTATGAAATTAGTTATTGATATTGCATGTGATCATTCGACTAGTAGAATATCCATGTGAATAAGTAAATGGCATTATTTCATTTTATCTTTGCCATTTTATGCTGAAGATCAAGTTTAAAAGGCTTTTGTTTTAGTTATAAATTTCCTTAAGTGTTTATGCTTATCTATGAAAGATTCTGCTATAATGTTATCCTTACTGAGCATCTGAGCTCACCCCTTTCAATTTTTTTTATTTTTCCCAGGATTATGAAGAAGTAATTTATGAATGACCTGTAGGGATAGTATGAGGGGATATGTAGACAAGATGTTTTTTTGATGTAATGTAAATCTCTATGAATGTATCTAGTGTTTCCAAGGCTACTAAACTAATTGGTGTTTTGAGACTTGATCTTTCTTGTGATCATGCCAATGTTATGTAATAATGCACCGACTCTGGGTAACTGGGGTCGGGGCGTTACAGTTGGTATTATAGGAAGTTTAGTACAAACCTTGGAAGCTAGATTTAGATAAAATCTTATTAGAGCATGTAGACCTAAGATGAACTTTGATGATTAGTATAGAAGAACTTTCTAGAATTTTGGTATTGTAGAGATTTTGTGAGTTTTCTGAGCAATACATCCCTGTCTGGATACGAGCAGGTAGAGGCGGATCTGGCACAAATAGACCTAGGGGTAAAACCCGAATAAACCGCTTTGAGCTAGACTCGAACGGGAACTGGTGCATGACAACAGGCCTTGTTGCACTCTTGGTTACGACACTCCCGGGGGATATGCTTAGGACAATTTACATTTTCTTTACAAACCGATTTAAAGTATTATATATATATAAGATGAGAGTAAATGACCTTGGTTAATACTAATGTGTTTCAAATTGAGAATATGGTGACATGTTAATCTCTAAATGATTGTATGACTACTATTACTCACACAATGATTTCTGGTTTTAGTCAATGGCTGGATTCCAAGGAAGTCATAGTGACTTTGAGAATAATGTACAAGGTGGGAACGAAGGTGGCAATGAGCAACAAAATGGAATGTTGATAGGCGTAAAAGATATCATCTTTATGCCAAATCAATTTTCCAAAAATATGATCAACAATATATATATTAAACAATTACCGGACTCAACAAAGAAGAGAAAGGTGATGAATGATAAGAGCTCCAGTAGTGGAGACCATGGAGATAGAAATCCTCAATTTCAATTATTCCGAAAATGTGGAAGGAGACACCCAGGAAAGTGTCTCAATGGGACAAAGAAAAGAGTTTCCGAAGAAAAATGAAGAATACTATGGAAGAAGATAAAAATGGTCCCAAGAATCCATTTATAGTCATTTTCCGTAAATGTAGGGGACCTGCCCATTACCCGAGTGAATGTCCTATTCTATAGGATATTTTCTTGGTCAAAGAAGAATCTATGTGGAAATAAATGGTTGGATAAATGTTTAAAAATTATTAGTGATCCTTGTTGAAGGGTTTACTTTGGAATAATTTTCTCTTGTATTTATAACCCTAACGTTTTCCATGTGAGAATGATATTTATGGAAGAATTATCTTTTCTCTTGTGGATATAGTTATAAATAACCATTTGGTTTTATATGATCATTGGGTTTGAGGCAATTAAAAATTATTATAATTTGGGATGAAAATGAAAGGTATGAGATAACATTTGTGGTTAAATTATGTTATGGTTATTTTGAGGGATTTATCTCATTTTGGTAATGTTATAAAATATAGTTTTTGAAAAAGGACAACATGTAGACCGTGTGACAACCCGTCGCGTTGGACAAAGCTATGGGAATCAAACCCACAACCAAAGTGAGATTGGGATTTATCGCCTACCACTGGACTACGTGAAGTCCCTGGTTAGTGTGACTATTATTTTTAGTTAAATGATTTTATTGATCAATAATAGTTTGATTTGGGATCTTATGTCTTATCAAATGAATACCCTTAGTATAGGAAAATGATTTGGTGATTAAGTGATAAATGTTATTTTGGAAGTTGTTCACTTTGGTGTGAACACTATATGCCCAAGGAAAATAGAATAGTATGGGATTTCATTTGAGGAGTAATGGTGGATTTTTATCTATGTTTTTATTGTGGATTTATAATGATTTGGGTTATTTATGGAAATGATTAGGTTAATTACTTTTAAGTATGTGACTTTAAGAGTAATTAATTTGGAGATACAATTTAACGTGGAAGACTACATTCTTAATAAGTTTTGGTTTTCAATATTAGTTTTGATTATATTGAAGGATTTTAAGGACAATTGATTATTTAATGGTATTTATTTAACTTTGGGGTATTGTTGGTTTAATTTTGGAAATTAAGATTAGTGCTTATTTCTCTCAAGGAATATCCTTTTGGGGGATCATTAGATCCTGTACTAACCATTTTGGTTTTGATTAATCTCTAAAGACAATGTAAATATATAGTTCATCCTTCATGGATCATGTGATTCTATAAAAGTTGATTCTAGCTCTTCCTGTGTGACCAAGTCTTCTTGAATACTCATCGTTTAAAAAAAATGAGTTAGTTGTGGAAATTTATTAAATAATGAAACTCTACTTAAAATGTAAGTATACATCTTTATATTCTTAGTCAATATCATAAATGAATTCCTCATCCTTATGTAATGTAACTTAAAAAAAATGTTGTCCGTTTACTTTCCTACTAGGAGACTAATGGCCGTTTGTCCCAACACAAGTTTGTGGTTTTCTTATTGTTAACTTTCTCATGATCATGATTTCTATCTCTATCCATAAGAACTTGACACTTAGTTTATCATCCATATCCATGTTTTCCTACATGGAATCTGAGTATGGGTTATCTTGGTTGACCTTTATACCTCTCTTTCTTTCTTTTAAAGTGATAGTTTTATTGACTCTTTTTCCGATGTGGGACTTTCCATTATATTCCCAAGCACAATTTTAAAAAATTGTGAGGACTCAATTTATTTAAGGAGGGGAGAATGTAATACACCAAGCTTCCATGATACGTTTCCCTTCGAATAATGCAATGGCGTGCATTGTACGCAACTTCGAGATTCTAACACACCACAACCAATCAAACTAGCTGTTATGAATAATAATACTTACTTTATGAAATTTTATAAATTCTATCTCTCAAAATGGACTTCATTTTTGGATTAGTAATATCTAATTTATCCTAGGGTGAAATTTTTTAACTTTTCAGATAACACTTATATTTTGATGAATAGTAAAAATTACTAAATTTTAATTAAAAACAACTTTTTTTATCGAAATAATTTATATTGATAAATTATGAATTTGAGTGGTTTTAAAGTATATTTAGAATATATTTTTACTATTTAATAAAATTTTGGTCACTGTACATAATTTCACAATTAAACAGAACATAAACAAGTATCAATCTTTTGATGGTTATTATATCTTAAAAACACACTTTTTGTTTTGATAGCGGGAATTAATTTTAAATTAATTTCTGCCACTTTTGTGTTTTGAATTTGGAAAAATGGATTACATATTTTGAATCAGGATGTTCAAATTTTGTAAATAGGTAACTTTTATTTTTAGACATTTTGAATAATTACCTCGGTAAATATTTTATTTACCGTGGTTAAAGGGTAAATCCGGTAAATAAGGGTTAAAAAATAATATTACAATAATAAAAAATTACCCTAAAACGTGTCCTAACATTATTGGCTGATACAAGTTCGACCGTAGTCATCTTTGGGTCGATTTTGGGACCCCATGGTTCCACTTGTAAGTGATAGGGACACTTTATTTTAATTAAGTTAAAATGAATACAAAAATGACACAAGCATATATCTTTTAAAAAAACAATTTTTACATTGGGTTATATATGTTTGATTTTCGAATATAAATATTCATTAGAAATATAAAAATATTTCCTACATAATCATATTTTATTTATAATTTTTAGGCATTATATAATTTAATTTATTTATGACACAATGATGATGCAGTAATTACCATAATAGTGCAAAATTAAAATAATTGATATTATAAATACCCAAATAAACATAATTTGAGACTTTTAATGAATTAAACTAATTTAATAGGATAATATGACATATTAGGATTGATTTAATTGACTTTTTTAGAAGTAATCATTCTGTTATGAGTTTCAAAAAAATCAACTATTGAATAGTGTCAAAATTGACATAAAAGAGTTTTTAAAGAAAATATTATATTATTAATTGATATTAAATTCCTTAAAATCTGAGGTTTGGCCAAGAGACTTATTTCATGATATGGATATCGTTAATGGACAACTTGAGGGTCTCTTGTATGTATATAGTAATTTTATTAACTAAATAATATACAAATACAAACTGACATGGTAAATGTCAAACTAATTAACTAAGAGTTAAAACTAAAAAATAAGGTTAATATAGTGACCCAAACATGTATAAATTATATTGGTTGAATGGTTTTCGACCTATCCCCACCTTAAACTTTTAATAATCAACTTTGGAGCCATTAGAAACTGAATATGAATTTATTATAAATTAATATTTTTAGCTTTTCCAAAGGTGCCCCCACCCCTCTTATAAAAGGGCACTCCTCCTTCTCATTTATTCACATCTTTAAAGCCTTTTGGTTCGGACAACCTCTGCCCAAATACTCTCTAAAAATCCATAAATTCATCCTATAGTCCTTACTTTAGTCATAAAGCTAACTTAAGAGCCCTTTTGATCAAATCAAAAAGAAGAACCCGAAGAAGAGGTAATGATTTCACCACCCTTTTCCAAGTTCCTTTCTTCTTCCACTTATTCTTCCTTTGTTGTTACCATTATAAAATAATAAATCCAGTATCATATATATACTGTGATTTTATTATAAATATGGTACACCCATATTTAGCATTCTATCCATCCTTTGAATAACATGTCACCATACGTGCGTACGTACGACTTACCGTCTCCACGTCGTGATGTAATTGTTATTCAATATATTATTATTTGGATGGGTATAATAATGATGTGTAACTCATGTAAATAATAAATATAACATTATAATGATTCTGTATATATGATATACTATCCAATTATATATTATTTTAATATCAAAAGAATGATATTGTCG
Organism: Viscum album; assembly: GCA_963277665.1. Lineage (NCBI taxonomy): Eukaryota > Viridiplantae > Streptophyta > Magnoliopsida > Santalales > Viscaceae > Viscum > Viscum album. The sequence continues at coordinate 1,399,915,658 of OY728157.1, read as the reverse complement.
CTCGTGCGTACGTACGGACTACCGTCTCCATGAACGCGATGAGATTCATTCTCCATCGTATCCATTCAAGTATAATTATCATTTTATGATTTAAAAATAGTTTTTAAGGACTTGATATCATTCTGGATATGAATAAGATAAAACCTATCCATGAAAAACATGGCTTATGTAACAAAACATATAAAATAAAACGAGTAGGTTAACACCCGAAACGACAGTAATACTAAGATATTATTAACAAATCAATGTTAAAAGATCATATATGATATCATATTAATATATATGATTCTTGTATAATTTAATAACAATTATTTCACCATTATACAGGAGGTTAACCTACCCCCAACCAAGTAAAAGTACAAGGTAAGAGGTTTCTTAACTCACTCTTAATTTCGTGAGAATTCCATTGTTCACCACTAAATTATTGCATGTGGTGTATGTGTACTTCCCATGATTGTATTCATTATGTAATATACTTTAATTTATGGGTATTTACATCATCATGGTATGATCCTTCTTTCATGGGTGTATGTTTCGTAAGTTACCTAATCGATAAGGGAATTGGAAATTTCAATTTCCACTCATTTGGCTTTACGCATATTTCATTGATTATATTACTCCAATATTATGTGTGGAATCACTATTCATTTTATTATGTCATAATTCCCACTCCCCTTCTTGTGGATATACTTTTGATACACATAATCACTCCATTGATAATTTCTCAAGTCATCGATATGAATTTGATAAGAGTAATTTTAAATCATTCTCCATTTGTTGAGTTAAACATCCAATTCATTGGTGTTGTTTTTACAAGATTATGTGTGAATTTCCTTCGATTTTTTACACTAAATATCCAATCATATTTAGTGTATTTTTATTTGTCACACATAACTATGTCGTTGATTTATCCTTAACCTAAAGATACGACCTTTATGAGATATTTCATCTCAATTTACATTCCATTGAGAGTTCTTTGTTGTTATGCACCAAATCACTTTTATGTGGTGTATATAATGTACTTTGACATAGTATATCATGAATCCCTTTATTCTCATGATATTACAAAGATTTGATTACCTCAATTATTTCTATTCAAGTGTCTCTTTTTTGGTTTGAAACTCTAACTAAAATACCATTTTTAAATGTTTTAAAGACTTATTCTTCTAAATATTGCTCATTAATGTCCATGTTTTAAAAATGGTTTTAAGGATTTATTTATATGGACATTAAAGTTTTAAAATTAAAAATCCTTTTTAAAAGTTTCAAAGTGGTATGGGACACTTTGATTCAAAAATCTATTTTTAAATGGCTTCTTGACAAATAGTGTGACTTTTAAATGATTTCAAGAAAAAGTGGGATATTTCTCTCAAATAGTATTGATGATTATTTTCATCTATGTCAATATCCTTCATTATTCTCGATTGAGGTTAATATGATACAATACAATCTCCTATATTGTATAGAATGAGTTATGTTTGACTGTGGATGTGCTATTTTTATTCCATTCATGGTTTGTGGATAAGTATTGACCTTTCATATGCTAATTTTAATACGATTAATTATGTTATGTTTCAAACTTTTCATATGAGGAATGCATTGGACTTAGTAAGTGACGGGTGGAGCCCGCTATATCTCCTCGATGCATCGGTAGGTATCATGAGACAAACTAGTGTCTTGGCACAAGGCCTTGGCAAAATATTATTTGTAGTCTTGGCACGAGGGCTTGGCTATATGGTTATGATAGTCTGGCATTATGCATTCCATCATTATGAAAGTGGTTATTGATATTGCATGTGATCATTCGACTATCAGAATATCAATGTGAATAAGTAAATGGCATTATTTCATTTTCTCTTTTCCATTTTATGCTGAAGATCAAGTTTAAAAGGCTTTTGTTTTAGTTATAAATTTCCTTAAGTGTTTATGCTTATCTATGAAAGCTTCTTCTATAATGTTATCCTTACTGAGCATCTGAGCTCACCCCTTTCAAATTTTTTTATATTTTTCCCAGGATTATGAAGAAGTAATTTATGAATGACCTGCAGGGATAGTATGAGGGGATATGAAGACAAGATGTTTTTTTGATGTAATGTAAAACTTTATGAATGTATCTAGTGTTTCCAAGGCTACTAAACTAATCGGTCTTTAGAGACTTGATCTTTATTTTGATCATGCCAATGTTATGTAATAATGCACCGAATCTGGGTAACTGGGGTCGGGGCATTACACTATGACTATAAAATAGTTCATTTTTCAAGAAAATATTTCACAGCTAGTTTTAAAATTTTAATTTATGTATTTAAATGGTGACCATTTCATTATTATTATTCTATAGAAGATGAAATAATGGCCTCTTTGACCATGGTCATCCTACCAAATTCATTTTGGACATATGTGTAGGATATCAACAAAACATCTGATGCGAATTTAGTTGATTAAGAAATTGTATATAACATGGTAATAATTGATATAAAAGGAATAATAACCTTAAAAATGGGTTTTAATAAAGTAAATAATTAATATAATTTTATTATTCAGGATGATAATTAACACACAATATGATTCAGGCTTGAGGTAAGGGACGTTCTTTTAAAAATCATCTTTTAATGTTTCTTTTCCAACTACTCTTATTCTACATCCATGTTCTTATAAATTTTTGATGAAATTTTTTATTTATGCTTTAATGGATTCTAAAGTTAATCAATTATCATATTTTACTTATTTATAAAATTTTTAAGAAATAATATTTTTATGTTTTTACATAAGGGACAATTTACTTTAAAAACATGAATTTAAATGTTTTAAAGATTTATTTTATAAATATTCATCTTCCATGTCAATATTTTTAATATTATTTTATTAATGTATTTATATGGACATAAATAAATTATAAATTAAATTTTATTTCTATTTCTAATTCTTTCAAATAAGTTAAAAAGGAATATATGGATGTATTTTATATGGAGTGTTTTGAATTTATTTACAAAATAAAAAACAAATGTTTTATTTTAATGTATATGACATCAACATATTTTCTTACCACCAAAACCATTATTTTATATTTTTATTGTTTTATAAACATCCTTATTTTATTTAAATATGTAAAATATGGAATTTTTTTTGAGGTATGAAACCTTATAATTTCAGTTTGAACACTTTGATTTAACCATATAAATTTTTCCCATGGGTTAAGAAAGGGTTCAGGAATGTCTAGGGCTTGTTCAGAGTCCAGAGCTCTAGTTTTTAGAGGATAAAATATAGGTTCACAGTTAACATATAGTTAATGCTAACTATGTTACTAAAAATGTAAAACCATATAAAGGTGCCACATGGTTTGTCTAAACCTTACAAGGGGGATTTGGCTCTGTGTGGATGAGGTAGAGGGTACGCATAGGTTGTTCATGGGTTGCACATGGTTTTTCTAACCATGTTTTGTAGTCCATGCAGGGTGCACTTCCTGGATAGTTGGGTGCCAATGGTTGGTAAATATTTTGGCCAACCGTGCACCCAGACCGTGAAACCTCTTAAAAAGTGCTGAATTATAATTTTCCCCCTCTTTGTATTTAAATCACCTCCCCCTTTCTTTCCTCTCCATGTGAACATCATCCTCTCCTCTCCCATGTATCTGCCCTCACACATATCCTAGGTTTTTAAGATTTTTCTCCATCCAACCTTTGAATAAATATCCATTTGTCATGTTGGATCTCCACTGGTGAGATCTTCATTCCTTCATCTCCTTTCATCGTTCTTATTTATTTTGATGGAGTTATTTTGGTGCGAGATCTTATGAACTATTTTTGAGTTTTTTTGTCTATTTTTCTATTTTCTTATTATCTATACCAAAACAAAATCCTATAAAAAAATTGTTATCCTCAATAGGTATATGGTAGGTGGTCTATGACTTTTCCCTCAAAGTCACGATGTTTATATTTGTTGTCATTTTTACGTACATCGGTTTCACTGAGTGTTTCCACTAAAATGAATCTTTCTTCAATTGGTTTCCCTATTTTGAAACCTAATGAATCTTTTATATCCCAAAAGTCATTGGAGGTCTTCATTATCAATGTGTTCCTCCCCTTTGGGTGAAAAATTTATACAATTTTTTACTTCCATGACTATATAACCAAAACACATATCAGTGTGTTTGGTTAAACTTCTAAAACGTGTATTATAAATGATAATGGATAAATGTAGTGTTCTAGAATGGATAACAAACTTATCAGACTATAATGAATTAAATGGAAAGTGAGTGGTACAAAAACATCACATTTTAAATATAAGAATGATTATGCCCTTGTTAAAAAGGAATTATAATGAACTATGAACTATTCATTCTCTCTTACTAAAGCCTTTGACTGTTTATCACTGTTATGAGATATTGGAATTGAATCTATAATTTTATGAGATACAGTCTTAGACACCCTTTTGATTTACAAGAGATGATCACGGAATCCCAACTATTATGATACTAGGGTATGGAGTCCCAACTGTTTTGATACTCAAGCATGACGTCCCATACACTAGTGATACTCGAGCGTGAAATCCCATATACTAGTGATTATTTGCCATGGTGAACCTTATGATCTATTATACTTGGTCATGTAGTCCCCGACTACCTTACGAGATACTAGTGGCTAGACATGGATGCCTACATTACATCATAGGTCTTGGGTAGCACTACATATGGATATATTTGGCTATAAAAGTCACTATGTATATAGTTCATATATATACATAAATTAATATAAACTTATATTTATATATTTTTTGTAAAATATGTTCAATGGTTTTCATGGAACATTCTGAAGTAGGTACTATTAGCCTGGTGTCCTTAAGGAATAAGAGCCAGCCCGTTATAGTTTAGATTAATGATTTTCATTATCATATTTACACACTAATCATATTATATGAAGAATTTGTATAGTTATAAAAACCATTGGTGGTGGCCTATTTAGTATATATCACACCATGTTCGGGATACCGATTGTTACCTAAACAAACCTAATGGTTTCATGTAGGGAAAGGGGAAAGATCCTAGTTATCGATGATTGATTAATCATCGTATAATAGTCGGGGAGCACAAGACCGTGCCATGAATCATAATGCTATTTGAAGATATTGTATTGTTTTTTTTTCATTTGATATACCTGTATGAATGTGTTCCTTATGCCATGTATTCCTATTTTATTTACTTAGATACACAACAAACTCATCATTTAGTATATGGTGGCAATGTTTGGCTTGTTTTTTATTATCATCTAGATGATTTACTTATGTGGTTCTATCTTCATTGATATTATTCAAGTATTTATCCATTTATTATACTACTATGATACTATAACATAAGAGGGTATAGTATCCCCATTGTATCTTCATAGACCCTCGCTGCTAGTTAGAAGCCTCAAGCATACATGTAGGTGCTCTTAAGGTTATGTGACCATCGGTTTGGATATTGTTATCAAGTGAGCCAAGACGGGACATTACAAAGTGGTATCAGAGGTTTATTTTCTTTTACTTAATATTTTAGAATGGTATAAAGGAGACTAGGATGTGTCATAATTTGGTAATTTTATCATACTTGGGAGTAACTAACCCATGTATATAGAAAAAAAAATTTCTAGGGATGGGAGTTGTTGTTTTCAATTCTGCTTATTACAATTGATTTGATTCTATATGGGGGTGATACACATGATATGTGATTATTATTATTATTATGATTGATAATTCCAATTTATCATTGTCCTAGTATAGTAAGGAACTATTGGATCATGCATCATCATAGGAACATAGATATTCACACGTGATGCATTATGCCATGTCATATAAGGACATCTCATTTATTTTATTTCCTAAAATTTATAAGAGTGCCTTGAATGATATAAATATAATTATTCTAATGTTATTATAGGGGAATGAGAATCATAATTTGTTACATAATGTTCTTGCATCAGCCTAATAGTATTTTCCTTCATATATTAATGAGGACGCATTAAGTAGACAACTATAGAATGTTGATCCATGGACCATTGATTTCTTGGCCCAGGACATGTTTATGGTTATCATTACATGAATGCAATAGTTCAATTTATAATGTTTATGGGACTTTATAAATTAGAAATGGTAATCCATATAATTCAAAAATTTAAAAATTTTACAATATAAATAAGTACAAACTTAAATGAGTTTAAATCTTGAAATGAAATAGTAACCATTAAATGGAGATTAAAATTGAAATTTAAAGGGTGTATCTTCTATAACATGTAATTGACACTCTGTATATTGAAACCACTAACTTATAGTAGAGAACATGACCCTAAAATGATATTAGAATTGGGTATTATGTAGTATCTCTTCTATTCTTGTGATCAATACATGTCCCAGCCATTTCTTTAGGAGAAGGAAGAGGGGTGATACCTTTATATAAAAAATATTTATTCATTTTATAATCTTATACATGTGGATTATAAAATTATCAAATCCTATTTGAGGAATGTGCATTTAATTTTTAGAGCTATTCCACCATGAAATCCTTGAGTTGTGTTCCTAGAGTGTGGAGATGACCATGATCTAGAGGTGGTGGGCCCTGGGCTACTAGTGTTACCTATAATAGTTCCACCTATGGAACCACTTCTTTGTCCTAACATAGGAAATGATTCAAAATTTGGGGAGTCATTCCTACATATCATGCAAAACATGCATGAAGACCCATGAATTTCCATATCTATGGAAGATTTGACATGAGAGTTTCACCAGTATAATCCACCCATGTTTTTGGTGGATGGAGGTCCTCAGGCTATAGAGTCATGGCCAGAGTTCATTCTTAGTATCTTTAAGAATCTTGAGACACCTTTTGATAGGATAGTGAGTCTCACTAAATATATGCTTTGTGATTATTCCAAGAGATGGTGGGATGTTATCACCTTGGAAGATCTCCATTTGTGTATTTCCTATACTAGGTTTCAAAATGTATTCTATGACTATTTATTTCCTTTTATTCTGATAGAAGATCGAGTTAGAGAGTTTTTTCATCTATAATAGGGTACAATGTCCATGATAGACTATTTATCTTAGTTCATGGATCTCCAACACTTAGAACCAAAACTTCTTGGTGACAACAAGATGTTTTGAGAATGGGATCATATACACCATATGGACTCAGGTGTATGTTTTTTGGCTAACCACTTTTTCAGGAATAGTAATCTAGGACCGCATCACCGAGAATAAACTTAGGGAAGCTGACTATATGGTCTAGGGTAGTTCAGATTTGAGAGAGGGAAGTGGTTCAACTAGAGGTCGAAAATGATGCTTTGAGACTGCACATGGGAGTAGTGGAAATGAGGTAAGACCAACTGATATTCACATGGTTTTTCACCAATGTGGGAATCCATGACATAAAAATATTTAATTTCCCAAAGAACTTGTTGAGTTTTGAGGTTGTCGAAGATTGGGACATCTTCAACATTTTTGCAGGACCTTATCATATATGACTAGTGGGTGAGGATCCATATAATTTTTTCCATGAAGAGTAGGATTAGTATCACCTCTCTAGGTAGGTTGGTTGAGTACTACTAGCCATTCAGGTAGAGGAGGAGGTCATGACCGAGGTAACCATGATCCATATATACAGTGCCAATATAGCAGACTTTATCAGGGTATTAAAATTGTATATTAGGGTTATAGATCTGATCATATCTATGAATTACAACCTTTCTAGAGGAGTATAGAATTGGGATATCTAAGGTCATACAAACTATTCTAATAGCTCCTACTTTAGTTTCAACCTTATTTGACATTATCTCTTCACATTCATTCATATATGTGACATTTATAGAAAGTCTCAGACTTTAAATTTGGTTCCTTGGAGGGGTAATGGCCTTTGATACTTCTTTGGGTATATTTACAAAGAGTGTACACAAACATAATAAGGGTCCCCTTGATATAGGGGTCTATCATTTTATATGGAACCTCTTCATCCTTGAGATGTCTAGTTTTAATATCATTCTTAGGATAGAATGGTTGGTTCCATACAACGCCTATATGGATTTCTATCATCAGAGGGTGTCCTTCACATCATTAGAGGGTGGTATTAATATACACAAGGGTGAATGGGATGTATAAGAAAACTGAGATGGACTAGAGAATCATGGATCGAGTGGAGTGATAGTCCAAATTGCTATCATTTATCTACATGATCGGGTTGTACATCAAGTTATTTTACTCTTGTTGTTGATCACTTTAGGGATGTTATTCATGATGAATTTTCTATAATAAATTCTAATAAAGAGGTAGTTTTTATTATTGAGTTAGTGCTAGGGTTTGTACCAGTATCCATTCTTCCTTATATGATAGCTACCACTCAGTTGCAGGAGCTCAAGAGGTAGCTATAAGATTAAGAGGTTAAGGGTTTTATAGAGCCCAAAACTTCACCATGGGGTTTACCTATCCTTTTCACCAAGAAGGATGATGGTACCCTAACTTTTTTTATGGATTATCATTAATTGAACCAATTTATGTTTAAGAACTGGTATCCAGAGTATCATATCGACGACCACTTACACTAGCTTCGAAGAGTGGGGGTTTTCTCAAATATTGATCTGAGGTAAAAATAACATTAGGTTCAGGTTACACCATATGATATACTAGATAAAACATTTCATAGAAGATATTTCTTGTACAAGTATTTTTTCAGGCCATTCATAATTACAAACATGCCTACTATTTTCCTAGACTTGATGAATCAGGTTTTCCACCTATATTTGGATTTATTTATTGTCATCTTCATTGATGACATCTTAGTGTATTCTCATACTCGACAGGGAATTGTAAAACATATTGATATTGTATTGAATATATTGAGAGAGAATTATTTATAGGATATGATCAAACAATTACACATTTTTATTAAAAAGGCTTACTTTTTGGGTCACATTATCTTAGAGACATGAGTATAAGTTAACCCAGAGAAGGTTAATATTGATGTTTCTTAGAATAAACCCAAGAAAAAAATTGCGAGAAAAATTATCTTGGTACTAAATATCAATTACATGTTCTTCATTCATGATTTCTCATGCCTAGAAGCACCTATTCTAGGATTGAATAAGAAGGGTATGATGTTCATATGGTCATAAACCTATGAGATATCCTTTCAGGATCTGAAATGGATAATGAATTCACCTATGATCCTAATTATTTTAGATATGGGAATACACTATAATGTTTACTATGATGTTTTAGGCATCAATCTAAAAGTTATTATGATACATGGAGAGAAATTCATGGTGTACGAGTCTTATCATTTGAGGCCACACAAGAAGAATTACCCCAACACACAATACTAAGCTGGAAGTAGTTGTCCATGCACTAATATAAAACACGATTTTAAAAGTGCTAGGATTATCAGAGTTCGGTAAAAGTACTAATAAAGGAACCCTCCATCGGTGCTAGAATTTTTTTTTGATAAATTCCCCCTTTTATCAATGCTAAAAAATCATTGATAAAAGGGGGCATTATCTGTGCTAAAAAGGAAACTGATAAAGGGGGTCCTTTTTCAGCACCAATAAAAAATTGTTGATAATAGGAAACCTTTATCAGTACTAGTAAAAAAATTCAAATAAAGTGGTCCCTTTAATAGTGCTAATAAAAAGAATGGATAAAGGGGGTGCTTTTATCAGCACTAGAAAAAAGTCGGTGATAAAGGGGGCCTTTACCAGCACTAGTAAAAATGTGCTGATAAAGGGGAGACTTTATCAGTACTATTTTTACTAGTGCTAATAAAGAGTATATTTCATTAATCGAATTATATTTGATTAATAATAATATATTTATATTGATATGAATATAATATATTTTATAAAATATGATTTAGATAAGGCTAAATAAGAATTTATAATTAATATATATGATATTTAATAAAAATATTTTTAAGTCAGGATATCCAAATTTTTTAACATTCAATACAATTTCAACATCATTTAAGGTGTTCTTACTATATCTTTTCAGTGGGGACTAAATTTATTCATAGGTATTCCATTCATATTGATATTATAATTTATAATATTTTATCATTTTTCATAATTTATTTTTATTTATAATTAAATATATTCATATTTTATTATATCGACTTATAATAAATAAATTATATAAATACATATTTACATAAAAAATTATTTTTAAATATATAAACCATATGGAAATAAATATTTATTATTGATTTCACTTAAAATAAATAATTATCTATTTTATTTACCTATAAAAATTCATTAATATTTATATATACCTATACATGTAAATATGTTTATATATAAATGTGTGTGCCAATAAAACAAAAATATATTAATGTGTATATTCCAATATATGTAAATATTTTAGTGTGTATGTGAGAAATATAAATGTGTACCTGTGTTTTTAAATACGTGTCTATGTGTATGTGTGTATCAATATTGTGTGTATACATCATATATAAATGTATTTTTATATACATATATAATTAAATATAGTATATAAATGAATTTACAATATAACTTTATGAATATGTATATATATAAAATGTTTATATATGTGTGTGTATTAATAAACAAATATATATTTATTTTCTAATATATGTAAATCAATATGAATATATAATATATTTAAATAAATTTAAGTATATATATCATATACACATGCACACTAACACAAACATATATTTTATAAATGCATTTAAAAATAATTATATACATATGGATAATAAAGATGTGTGTAAATAAATATATATAAATAGAAATTATATCATAATACCTAATAAAGTAAGGGAAGGAAATGATAAAGAGTTCTGATTTTCACATAGAGGTCCTAGGATCAAATCTAATCACGCTTAGGGGTGGCTAAGCATTAGTCTAGTTCTTAGGAAGGGGGTTCAAGAGCACTAAGGAAGGGGTGGGTATGAGGAGTATCGTGGAGAACTATGAAAGGGTGTCTCAACTGCTGATAAAGGGTATATTTTTTTCAATTTTAATCAGCACTAGAAAAAAATCACTAATAAAGACATCCATTATTAGCACTAAAAAGTGATAATAAAGGCTGCCTTTATGAGTGTTTTTTATCATTGATAAGGACCCAATTTATCAGGGCTAAGAAAGTGCAGATAAAGGAGGCCTTTATCCATGATAAATAAAAGAACTGATAAATTCATCCTTTATCAGTGATAAAAAAAGAATTGATAAAGGCCCCCTTTAACAGAATTTTTTTTTCTATCGTTGATAAAGGCGATATTTTAACCTCACGCTTTGGTAGTAAGGGATTTATAAGCACTGATAAGGGCCCTTTACTAGCACTGTTAAAAGATGATTTTGTATTAGTGATGCCTTAAATTATAAGAGGCATTATCTTTTGGGAGAGTGTTTTGTGGTGTTTACATACCATAAAATTCTTAAATAAATATTTAAAAAACATGACTTCATCCTCATATAAAAATATGTGTTGAATACCTTTATCCCTTCGACTTTGAGATTGTCTATTTGCATAGAAAGGGAAATGAAGTTTCTGATGATTAGATCCAAAAGTCTCAGACACAAGATATTTAGGAATATAGTTATGAATGGAGATTTATAGCTCTTCTTTATGAGTTGAATTTGGATGTTCATAAGAGTCATGATCATCTTTTCCTTACGAACTTAGTGGTTCCCTCATCACTTCTAAAAATTGTACAAAGGAGGATTTTTTATCTCAAAGGCTTAGTTTAATTAGAGAGAATTTCATGTGGGGATCCACCACTGGGTTGTTCTATCGATGGATATGAGATCATGATTCTTCATGGGCGTGTCTAGGTACCTATATACATGAAATAGGAACTAATGTGAGAATACCATGCGTCATAGTGGGTAGTATATGAAGATATTTCTAAGATGTACCAAGACATGTATCGCCAGTATTGGTGGCATAGGATGAAATGTAATATTACTAGTTTTATAACTTTGTGTTTCACTTATATGTAGGTTAAGGAAGATAAATAATGGGATACTAGATTGGTACAACCATTATCGGTCCCAAAATGGAAATGGAATGTTGCCACCATGGATTATGTGAATAGATTACCAAGATCCCTTGAGGTAGTGATGCATTATGGGTGATTGTCAATATGATCATGAAGGTATCTCACTTCTTACTTATCAAAGAGTCATTATTAGTGGATGAGATTATGAGATTTTATGATTATGATATTATAAATATACATGGGGTCCCTCTTACTATTATATTTGTTAAGGATTTTCAATTAATATTGAGATTTTGTAAGGGGTTATAGAAATCGTTGGGCATGGAAGTGATTTTAATCACATCCTTCCACCCTCAAACTGATGACCAGTCATAATGGAATATACATGTGTTATAAGACATGCTCTAAGCTTATTTTCTCTATTTATAAGGTTCTTTAGAGACACATAAACCACTTGTTTAGTTCGCCAATAATAATTGTTATCATGATACTCTATGGATAGATCCTTATGATGCATAATATAGTATACCATACTATTAACCCATGTTCTATTTTGAGACATGAGATATAGATATAATGGGATATTTTATTGTTCAGGAGACATTAGAAACATTATTGATTACTAGGAAGCGTATAATTACTACTCAGTCTCAACATAAATCTTATGCCAATCACCATTGTCATCTACTAAATATTGTGGTTGGAGATCATATATTCTTGTGTGTTTTCCTAGACTAGTACATAGATGAATACATAGATTGGGTAAGATATTTCCTTGTTATGTTGGTCCATTTGAGATATTAGAGAGAGTTGGTAAATTAGCCTATCAGGTACCTCTTCCTTAGAGGTACCAAGCCATGTAGGATGTATGTCATATATCACAACTTCATCGATATCATGACAAACTATATCATAATTTTGATCATGAAGATGTTGGATTAGAGTCAGATGCTTATTTTGAGATGTATCATATTCGTATCATTTATCGAGGCCCAAAGGATCTTATATGTAGGAATGTTTCTCTAGTATGGATGCTATGTTAGCAAAACTGTGTATATGATAATATTTGGGAGAGAGAGGTCGGCATATGTGCTTAGTGGATGGAGTTATTCTCCAATGACGTTTTTCTATATTTGGAAGGGAAAATCGGGGACAAGTTTCTTTTGGGAGGGAATACCAAAGAATCCATAATTTTCTTCTGGGTATGGAACCTTTTAATTTTAGTTTGAATCTTTTTATATATCCTTATAATTGTGCCCCATGGTTTAGGTAAGTGTTCGAGAGCATCCAAGTCATATTTAGATACCAAAGCTCTAGTTTTCAAAGGAGAAAATAGAGGCACATGGTTAACACATGGTTAGTGATAACAATTCACCTCAAACCATGTGGACCTAAAAAGGTTTCATATAATTTTATAAATCATGAGAGGGGTGATTTGGATATTCTAGGTGTGCTCGCTAGATAGTGGGGCACACATGGTTAACACACTATTTATCCAACAGTGCACACAAACCATGTGGGCACTTAAAAAGTGGTGAATTACTATTTTCCCATATTTCTATTTAAATCAACCCTCCCTTAATTTTCGCTCCATATACATAATATCCTCTCATTCTCCTATGGATTTATCCTCTTTTTTAGCCTTATATTTGAAGCAATTTCTTCATCCATCCCCTAGATGAAGATCCATATATCGTAGATTGACACTAGTAATATTTAATTCCTTTATATCCCTTTTTAATTATTCTTCCCATTGAAAAGTAATTTTGGTGTGAGATCATATGCCCTATTTTTAGGGTGATTGTCTATTTTTTCATTTTTCTTTCGATTTGGAGAAAACCAAAAGATGATAATGAAATAGTACCCGTCTATAGGTACAAGGTCGGTGGTATATGACATTTACCTCAATGTCAAGTTGTTTATATTTTTTCCATTGTGTTGCATTCCGGTTTCATTAAGAGTTTCCCCTAAAATGAAACTTCCTTTAGTTGATCACCCTATTTTGGAAACTAATTAATCTTTTAGATCCCAAAATACATGGGGGGTTGTCATCCTTAATGTGAACTACCTCTTTTGGTGTTCCCTTGATATTTTTTTTACTTCTATGGTTATATAACCAAAACACCCATCTGTGTGTTTTGTCTGACTTCTAAAATGTGATATTATAAATTCTAATGGATTAATGTTATGGTGTATCATAACTAACACCTTATTAGACTATAATAAATAAATTGTAAAGTTAGTGGTACAACTACATCACATGTTAAATAGAACAATGTTTAAACTCAAGTTAAAAAGAAATGACAATGAACTATAAATCTTCCATTGGATCTTACCAATGTCTTTGTCTTCTTATCACAATTATGTAAAATGAGCATAGAATCTCTATTATTATGAGATACGAGAATGGAATCCCTAATATTATGATATACATGCATGGTGTCTCTAATGTTATGAGATATGGTCACGGAATTCCTACTGTTATGATATTTGGGCATAGTGACTCTTATGATTTATGATATTTTGGAATAGTGTCCATACTATTATGATTCTTAGGCATGGCATCCCTACTGTTATGATACTTGGGCATGACGTACCATACACTGGTGATACCTAGGTATGGAATATCATATACTAGTGATTCTTAGGCATGGAGACCCTTATGATCTATGACACTTAAGCATGGAATCCCCTACTATCTTATGATATACTAGTGACTAGACATGGTCACATGTGTTATTTCATGGGTCTTAGATAGAATTACGTATGTATATATATAGTTATAAATTATACTACATATATAGTTCATATATATAAATACATTCATTTACACTTATATGTATATGTTTGTGGTAAAATATATTCCAAGGTTTTCCCAGTGTGGGTTGAAGCAGGTAGTGCCATCCTAGTGTCCTTCAGAAATCAAAAGGAAACCTTTAAAAATTACATTACTACTTACCATTATTATATATGTACATTATTCATATTATGTGAATAGTATGAATAGTTATAGAAACAATTGGTGGTTCCCTACTGATTATATCCCATACCCTATTTGGGTCATTGATTGGTACCAGAACAGACTTCATGGATGCTGGTAGCAATAAGGGAAAGTGCTCGGTTGTCAAAGCTTAATTGATCATATCATGGTAGTGGGGGAGCACAAGACCAAGCTATATCTTATGATTATATCTAGATATATTATTTTGGCCCTTTTGGTACTTTGATATACCTATATGTATGTGTTATTACTATTATTTATTCCAATTTCTTTTACATGGATACATATCACACTCATCGTTCAGTTTATGGTGCCACAATTTGACTTGTTTGTTATTATCTTTAGAATGGTTTAATTCTATTTTTCTATTTTCATTGTAATAATTCCAAAATTTATCCATTTATTATACTTTTTTGAAACTCTGACACAAGAGGGTATAGTCTCTCCACAATATCTTTATAAACACTTGGTACTAGTTGGCATACTCTGGCATATAGGGAGGCACACTTGAGGTCATGTGACCACCACTTTGGATACTGTTATCAAGTGATCCGGTCCAGGATGTTACCAAATAAAATACCCACTTTCATTTTACCTGATATATTTTAAAAAAGGGTTTTAAATGGAATGGATATTATTATAATAGTTAATGTTTTTTATGGGTGTAAGGTATTTATTTAAACCACCCTTTATATTTGTGTTATGAACTTTATCACTCTAGATCACTTTCTATCTCTCATTAAAGTTAAGAAAGGATTTTAAATTCTGTATATATGTCTCTCCCAACTTATCATCTCTTCCTTTGATGGGTTAATATATTCCTTATGTTCATTTCTCAAATTCTTTTATTATGAAATTTCATTTGATTATGATATGAGGAAAGATTATAAGACTCATTTATTTCCATGGGTAATTATTATGATGATGGATTATGATTGAATTCCTTTTTATGGAATACATAATCATGAAAATGTTATAATGGGTGTTCCCAGATAGAACTCCAATGCATTGAGTAAATCTTTTGTCTCATGAGACATTATGCATGTTATTAGTGGGTAAACATAATAAACTATGGGAATCGGTCTACCATGTGATATTGTCTTGGAAGTTATCGTTGACTTATGCTTATGTCAGGTTTGGTGTTTCTACCACATTTCCTTTTCTTCCATGATATTATGATACCATGTTTTATATTTTATGCTCCCATGTGATTGCTCATGAGATTATTTAAAAAATAAATGTATATTCTACTTTATAAGGGTGAAATGTACATTTTTTTAAAAACATTTAGCAAGTTTTTCATTATTACAATGGAAACTTTATGTTTTTTATTTTTTTCTTTAATATTTCTGATAAAATGTTTTATAAAAATATATGGGAAGAAAATTTTATTTCATGGGTAATAAATGTTTTATTTTAATCAGAAATATTATTTTTGAAAGAGAAAAATCTTGTATAAGTATTCATGAACTAACATATTTCTTTATTTCTTTTTACACGTCTCTTACAGATATTTTTGTGTTCATCCCATAATTTAAAATGTTTTATATTGGGGTTTAAGGATCAATAAGGATAATAATGAGTTGAAGATGAAAACTTTTAATATATTTCATGAAAATAAAACTTATGATATCATAAATATTTTTTTGTGAAAATTGATACTAAGTAGAAGTGTCCACTTTGTGATGTGATATTTATTTTTGTAAGGGTGATGGACTAATTATTTAAAAATATTAACCGTAAATATCCTAAAATCACATAAAGTAAATTCATGTCTTAAAACTCAAGATTTTGTACTTTTAAAGGTCAAGTACTTATATAAATGGATTTTATTAATGATCATGTATCCCATGATTGTAAGGAGGAGAAAAGGTCTAGATGGATAGAAATAGGGAACCATAAATCAATGAAATATATTTTTAAGAAAATAAAGTTCCCAACTTGTGATAATATTGGTAAAAATCGTCCGGGATAATGTATTATAAAATTTAAAAATTGTTTCTAATGTGTAAAGTTTGAACATATAGCACATGAATTCAAGGAAAATGATTAGAAAAATAATGAGAAGCTGATGGTAAGATGTTTTAATTATAATTAGTTTTAGTATAATGTTAACAAGTTTATAAATTTAATCACTTAGAGTGGATGTGAATATGATAAACAAATGTGTGGATAAATCATTTTCTACTACTACGATTCATGTTGGACCATCTAATAAAGTGGTGAATGTTATGTTACTTTTTTATTCGAATTATACCAATAACCTCTTTGACTTTGGATCATCACATTCCTTTATTTTTAATAAGTTTTCAGGTAAATTTGGAATATCACCTCATGAAAAAATATATAACTTTTTATGAAAACTCTAGGTAGAAATAGTAAAGTAACCATGATTTATTGGAATCTTATTATTGTTATTAGTGGGATGATCCTATCTAAAAATATTATTGAAATACTCATAATAGAGTCTGATATTATTTTAGGTATGGATTTTATTTTAGTTAATCTTCTGGATATATAACATAGGTCTAAATTATTTTTATTCAATTATTCCATACCTTTTATAACCTACCAAAAAGATAAGAAATTGATCAGGGATGGTAGTCAAAGTTACCTAGCTCATGTTGTTGAAAAGAAATAAATTGTTTATATTAGTGATTTCACTATAATGAATGAATATATAGATGTATGTCATGATGATTTTCGTGATGTTATCCATAATAGGGTGTTGAATTTACTATTGACTTACTTCCTAATGTTATACCTATTTTAAAACCCCCTTATCAAATGGACCAAGTAGAACTTCTAGAATTGAAAAATCCATTGCATGAGTTTCTTAATTATGTTATAATTCATCCTAGCACTTCACCATGGGATGGTCCTGTTTAATTCATTAAAAATAAATACAATTCAATGAGATTTTTCATTTATTAGAGATCCTTAAATATCATCACTGTTAAGAATATGTATCCTTTACCTCATATCAATGTTTTGTTTTATCATCTATAAAAAATACTATATATTTTGATGATTGATCTCATATAAGGATACCATAAGATGAAGATGAAAAAGGAAGATGTCTTAAATATTGTTTTTAGACTATATATGTAAATTATGAGTTTTTAGTTAACCCCTTTGGGCATGTCTAATGCAAAAAAAATATTATGGACCTTATGAACAGAGTTTTACACGAGTTCAAAGATATGTTTTTAGTTGTGTCTATCAATGATATATTGGTACATTATAAACATCATGAGGATCATGATTGTTTTTCAAACCATATAAGAAATGAAACTATATGGAAACATTAGCAAGTGTAAATTTTTGTTGCAGAAATTTTATTAACTCGGTAATATTGTTGCTAAAGATGGAATAACTGTTGAACTTGTTAAGAATAAATTTATTGAAGAATGAAAAAGACCTACAAATGAAGTATAGATTCATATTTTTCTTATATTATCATGTTATTATAGGAAGTTTATTTAAATATTAGATCATTTTTATATCCCACCGTCTATGTTAACATGAAAAGATATTAAATTAATTGAGATAAAAGAGTGTGATGGTTGTTTCTAGGAACTAAAAAGAAGATTTGTGAATACTCTAGTTTTAGACATGTACTCCGAAAATGATGAATTTTTTATCTACAATGATGATTTATTAAAGGGAATTTATCATATTCTAATGTAGAGTGATCAAGTAATTTCTTATGCTTCATGACAATTGAAACCCCATGAGTAAAATTATCCTAAACATGATCTATAATTAACTTCTATGGTTATTACATTAAAAATTTGGAGGCATCATTTATATATAGCAGTGTAAAATATATATTGTTGACAAAATGTTATTTTACATATTCATTCAGAAATAGTTAAACATCAAGCATAGAATACAGCTAGAATTAATTATGGATTATGACTGCATGATTTATTACCATCTTGGAAAAGAAAACAATATATATGATGCTTTGAGTTGTAAATATAATTATACATTAACCATGTTACATTTTGAAAAAGACTCCATGATTAATTATTTGATGAAATTTGTAATGGAAATTGTGAATGCATGAAATTATTCTATTTTATTTTAGGAATTTGTGTAATATTCTCTGTTAGATATAATTATAAAATTTTAGAAGGATGAATATGTTTTATAGGAAAATGTAGAATATATTAAGAAGGGTAATTTTAAAAAGTTTAATTTTTATGAATAAGGTGTTATTATATTTGTAAAGAGATTATTTGTGCCTTGTGATTCCCAATTGAGGAGATAATTTTTGGGTGAATCTCACAGTTATATATTTTCCATTCAAAACAGAAACACTATGATGTATAGAGACATTCAATAGTATTACTTATGGGATTGAATCAAAATAGATATTACTAAAATTTTACAGGGAAATATTTGACTTGTCAATAGGTTAAAGTAGAATGAAAATTACCAAAGGGGATACTTTATCATTTTCCCATGCTTAAGTGGAAACGGGAAAATATATCGATGGATTTCATGATGGGATTACCAAATAATTTTTGAGGTAAAAATTTAAATTTTATTACTGTTGATCAACTAACTAAATCTATATATTTCCTTTCCATTCATGATATTATATATGTAACATAGCTCTTTCAATTTTACTTAAAGGATACAGTCAGTTTATATGGTGTTCCTCTTTTCTTTATATCTATACATGATCATAGGTTTACATATACTTTTTATAAATTTCTTTAGAAGTCATTGGGTACTGAATAAAATTTCAATACCACTTTTCTTCCTCAATCTAATGGATATTCTAAGCAAACAATTCAGACCTTGGAAGGAATGCTTGATGATTGGTCAATGGATTTCTAGGGAAATTGGCTTAAACATATTTCATTTTTCAATTTTTATTATAATTTTTTTTATTATAGTATAAATATGACATCTTTTGAAGATTTATATGGAAATAGTTGTCAGACTAAAACCTGTTAGGATGAAGTATGTGAAAGGAAGTTCATGAGACTCGAGTTGGTAGAGGAAATGGTTGAGAAGGTGAAGATAATTCAACAACATATGAGGATGGATCGGGGTATTAAAAAAAATATAGATATTTGGAGGAAATATCTTTCTTTTTATGTAAGTGATCATATTTTTCTTATGTAATCACCTAGGAAAAGTGTTACGTATTTTGGAAAAAGGGAAGTTAAGTATTCGGTTCGTTGGACCGTATGAAATCCATGAGAGATATGGACCATTTGAATACTGATTCACCTTGCCTATGAGTTTATCATAGTTACATAACATATTTCATGTTTTAATGTTGAGGAAATATGTTCCCGATGCATCTCATGTTTTTAACCTGAATTAGTTCAGTTGGAAGAAAACCATTCTTATAAGGAACATATTTTTTAGATTATTGACTATAGAGAGTATGTTTTGGGTAATAAGTTGATTCACTAGGTTAATGTTTTATAAAAATCCATATGATTCAAGAAGTGACATTATAATTGAAAATGCTATGTGGGAAAGATATATCAACTTGTTTAACAAGTGAATAAAATTGTGAGGATGCAATTTCCAAAAGGGGTAAGAATATAAAAACCCAAATAATGTTAAGATAAATAATTTTAATGTCTTACTAATATTTATTAATTATATTTTATGGAGGTATAATTATTATAATAATATTTGGAAAATTTTCAGTAAAAAATGGAAAAAACCATTATTTATAACAAAAATGGGTTTCCATGCATTATTTGGATTTATTTAAAATATTAGTTTTCAAGTTATATATTTTTAATTTGAAAAAATTATTTTTTTTAATTCAGAATTTCAAAATTATCTTATGATTAATTTTAGATAACTTTATGAAAAGATTGATTTTTCATTGGATAGTGAAAAATAGTAATTTTTATTGAAAACTCTATTTTATTTTAAAGTATTTAAAAAGTAATATTCCCTTTCGTATTAGTTTTAAATTTTAATAAGTTCCTATTGGTTAGGAAAAATCTAATTATAGTCCTTATAATGAATTTTATACTTAAATTTGTTATTAAAACATTTCAATACTTAAAAAGGAATTTTTATAAAAAAATACCTTTTATCACATTTTGTGGGTTTAATTTTAAATTAAATTATTCTAATTTTTCAAATTGAATCTTGATAAATGAATTAAATATTTAGAATCAATAGGCCCAATTTTTTTTAAATTGATCACTTTTATTTTGGGTAATTATAAATAATTACTATAGTAAATAAGTATCACTATAGTAAGGGCAAATTAGGTAATTGAGGTTAAAAATAATTTGACGAGGAATAAAAATTGACCCTAAAAAGTTCATTTAATTTTTTTGATGAGTTTATTTCAAAAATTTACATCAAATCTAGAAAATATGGAGACTTGGTTCCATATTTTTTGATTTTGACCTTTATAATTTTTAATTAAAAGATAATGTCAAAAAATGTCACTTTTTTCTTTAAATATCTATAAATTTTTCTGTAAAGGATATAAAACTCATGTTTTGTTAAAAAAATTAACTGGAAATATAATTTTTTTTTATCATTGTAATTTATTTATACTTTTTAGAGATTAAATAATTATCTTAACTGCTTATGCAGCACCAAGAGTATATTTATTAAATTAATAAAAAAATAATAAGATTTAAAAAAATAGTAAAAGTAATATAATTTTAATGAATTACTATGTCCTATGTTTTTTTAGATAAATATTACATTTTCGAGATATATTAAAGGATTATATTCTCATTTTTTTGATGTCATGTGGTTTTCAAAGACAAATTAAATGAATAGTTTCAAAATTGATATTAATGATATTAAAAAAAATAATGTTTTATTAATTTTTTTTTAAAATTTCTATAAACCTTATATTAAAAAAAATTAATTTTATATGGTTTAAAATAACAACCATGGTTAATTTATGAGACTTTTTTCTTTTTCTTTACTCCTTTTGTGTAAAAAACATTGATACCATGGTAAGTGTCAAAAGGGTCAATGGGGAGTTAAAATGAAAAGATAAGGATAAAAACATTGTCTAAACATGTAAAATTTTACAAGATAAGATAATTTAGACCCATACTCATAATATATTTTAAATATATTATCTTGGATCCATTGTTTCATGAGAAATAATTTATATTAATTTAATACTTTAAGAAATTCAAAGAATTCCCCTCCCATCTCTTATAAAAGGGCACCCCCTCTACTCTTTTCTTTACACATAAAAAGCATTTTGGTTTGGAAAATACCTATAAAAATCCATTACTGTATTATATAAATTCATTTTATAGGTATTTTTAGGAATAATACAGACCTTATAGGGATTAAGGTGTAAAATAATAGAGTTTTTCCAAAGAATAGGTATAACCTTTAACTGAATGTTTTAGTTTTAATTACTCTTCTACCTCCTTAAACTATTCTTAAGACATGATGATATAGAAACATCATTATCTCCCAAAGAGTGATATTTTATTATGTTAATATAATAACCTATATCCATCTTCTTCTTCCATAAAATGGTAAATTAATCCGTGCTCATTTGTATGGAGGACTACAATCTTGTGAACCGATGTAATTGTTTTACACCACCTCCTCTAAAGGATGTTTTTAATGATGTATTTAATGTAAATATATGAAATTTATAAAATATTTATTATTTTTTAAAACTAATATGTCATATATTTTCTTAATATTCCATTCATTAATAAATGATAATGTCGTTTGTGGGCATGTGTGGATTAACCCCTCCACAAAGCGATATGATTCATTTTTAATCACCACATGATATGGATGGTATATATAAATGTATTTAAAATAAGTATTATTATATTTATTATATAATTATAATTATGGAAAGGTATAATAATACTTACATTCTTTCAATATTTATCTTTGAAAAATGGAAATGTTACTCATGCATCCGTACAACGTACCGTCTCCATGATTGTAACATAGTTCATTTTTCATAACCATATTTCTTGGTTGGTTTCAAAAGTAAAATTTATTTATATAATGATAATTTTTTCAGGAATATTATTCGGGATATAATTGAATAATGACTACTTTGACCATATTTAACCTACCAAAGTCATTTTTGGCATGAGAGAAAAATATCATCAAAACATTTGATGTGAACTTAATTGATTAAGAAATTAAATTTAAAATCATAATAAGTAAAATAATAAGAAAAATATACTTGAAATTTTTTACTAATTAAGTAAACGATTAACAATATTTTTCTATTCTTCATGAAAAGAACATACTTGGAGAGCCATACTCAAGGTATGAGAAACATTACTTTAAAAACCTCATTTTAAATATTTTAAATATTTATCTTCTAAATTATTTTTTTCCATGTAAATATTCTTAAAAATATTTTTATATGCTTTTATATAGACATAAATTAATTATAGAGGTCATTTTATTTCTCTTTCTTAGATAGGTTCTCAAAAGGAATATTTTAATGGAATATTTTTACTTTCTTTAAAAAAGACAATAGGAAT
The DNA here is from genome assembly GCA_963277665.1 of Viscum album. Taxonomy (NCBI): domain Eukaryota; kingdom Viridiplantae; phylum Streptophyta; class Magnoliopsida; order Santalales; family Viscaceae; genus Viscum; species Viscum album. The sequence goes on along the minus strand of OY728157.1, from coordinate 1,399,892,185 downwards.
GTTTTATTTTAACATATACATTGTCAAACAAAATTTATGCCTCTATAACCATTATTTTATATATGGATTCCTCTATGATATTTCATGTATTTTTTTAAAAAAACCATCTTTCTATTTGTTCTTGGTATTTTGGTTTTGAAAATGGGTTTTTAAAAGGAAAGGTTATTTCGATATCTGAAAGTGTTTTGAATAAGGATTTAAATGAGTTTTTCAAGGAATTCATGAAGAAAAGGCACAATATTAAAATGTTTTATTCATTATATGGTCATATTTATTATGATTAGTGGGATAAATTTATATCAATACTATATTTGTTCTAGATATATCTCACCAATTCATTGGGAAATGATAATTTTCTATATATAATTATATTGGTCATCAACAATACTTTTATTCCAATTGTAAGTGTTATTGTATGAGTTCTATGAATATGATGTCTCAAGGAACCTATAAGATTTGTATATTCTTGTTAATTAGTTTTCAATGATTTTTTTATTTCAAAATGTATTCTATTAATCTTTTCAAAGAAAATATTATTCCCTTTTAGGGTAAGAAAATATGTTTTCAAAAAAACTTTTTTGACAGGTTCTCTTGTTTCATAAGAAACCCTCATGTTTATAAATTTATCTGTACATTTAATTTGCAATTGTTTTATGAAATAATTTGGGTATTAAATATTAATTTATGTGTATTTTAATATTTATTTTATATCAATGTTTATTTATGTTAAAGGAAATATATTTTTTATGTTCTTATGATTTTAAAATGGACTAAAGAGTTTATTTAAATTTTTATGTCCCTTATTAATCTTTTTGTGTTTATACCAAATTTTAAATTTTTTTCACAAGGTTTAAGGATGGGTAGGAGTAAAGAATAATTAAATTTTAAAATCATTAATATTTTTCATGAAAATAAAACATGTTTGTTTTTAGAATATTTAAATTGTGTGTCAAAATAGATACTTAATATAAGTGTCGACTTTTTAATATATGGGTTTGATACATAAGAGTTATAACTTAATTCTATAAAACTATTAACCTGAAATGGTCCTTGAAATTATGGAAAATTAATTCTGAAAGAAATCAAGATTATATAATGATTTAATACTGGTTCCTTATATTCTTTGGTTAATGTGCATTTTATTTATAAACCCTTATAAAGGATTTAAATAAATCATGATCTTAAATGACCGAGGTTAAACCTAAGGTGTATTAGATTTAAATGAAGGAGTTATGATTTAGACATCCTATTAATTATTTTTATTGATTGTATGATTCCTCAGTAAGACTATTGTTTCCCACTCTATACTTTTTGGTTTTATTTAATGGATGTAACTTGAAGGATTCATGTTAACATAAAATGTGATGGATAATAGAATGATTGTACTCATGATAAACTAAATTAAATGGGATCTGGAAATAAAAACACTTTTTATATTCTTATTTAACTATATCATTATATGATTAACAATATAAACTGAGGCTAATTTACTAAAACATCCAATAAGAGAGAAATAGAGTTATAGGAATTCCTTTTAGGGAAGAAGATTCAGCTTCCTACATGTCAAGTATGTGGGAAGAAGCACTCTGGGAAATGTATTATAGGAACACCAATATGTTTTATGTGTGGAATAAAAGGGTATAGAGTAAGTAATTGGTGATTAAAAATGAAAACATTAATGGAGGGAACTGAAGTTCATAATAAGGTACCCTTTATTATTAATTTAGTTATATTTGGTGAATATGGGCATTAACCAAGAAAATTTTCTAATCCTAGGATTTAATCTTAGTCCAAGGAAGGAGATTTTCTATTCCAATCATTAAAGTGTAAGGATTAAAGTGTTTATATATTAAAATTTGAGAATTATTTTGTATACATGTTATATAAATGATATTATTTATATAATAATCATGAAAAATCTATGGAATGATCCACAATATTTTTTATTTAAGGATTTAAGAGCATTTTTTGAATGGTATTGATAACCAATAAAAGTGATTTAGTGGTAATGTGACAATGTTTTTTTGGGATTAAGAGATGATTAAAATTGACGATACAAATGGGATAGTATTAGTGACCTTGAAATTGGTTACTGATTTTATTAAAAAGTGATTTAGTTCATCTTTGATAAAGTTTTTTTACATTTTTTGATTTACAGAATATATTCAATTTTCTATGATTTTATTTAAGGAATAAATATTTTGTTATTTTTTTGGAATAATATATGTTTTCTTGTGGGTTTAACTTAATAGTTCTAGATACCATCATGGGTTTATAAGTATAAGGTTGATCATTAATTTCATGGCATAAATACCCCTTTTGAAGTTTTAAGTTATGGTATTTTGAGGTGTTTTGAAACTTTTATAATGGTTTTGGAAGAATAATCTATTTATGTTTTAATAAACTTTTGGGTTAGTATATTATTTGATGTTTTGTTAATTATGTTCTATTAGATAGTGGGACATATATAATTTTGATGTTTCAATAGTGATTCATTGATAATGAGATATTTTTATAGATATTTATGGACAAGATAAAGAATACCTTTCATGACAGTATCTACATATTAGTCATTATATTTTGGTAAATCTCACATTTTTGGAAGATTACATAGTGCTTTATCATAGTGATTAACGATATTTTGGGAGATTCTTCATTAGGTATATGTATATGTAACCTTTAGGTCTAACATGTGATTTAACATGAAATATTATTTTGGAAGAATGAAATTACATATTTAGGGATATAATGTAAAATCCATGAGATTACCCTTAAGGTTAAAACATTATTTAATGATGAGGTTATTCAGTTTATTTGATATGTAGGTTTATTTAAGAAATGATCTAAGTGAAACCTTTGTTATTATTGTGTAATTTTTAGTGTAAAATATGTGGCTTTATACATTCCAAATATTATATTACCATGAGACAACCATTATTTTTTGGTTAACATTTAAATATAAGAGGAATATCTTAATATCAATTTTTGGATTATGATGTATATTTTTCTGCTTTAGGAATGAAAAATTCATCTTGAATACTCACTATTTAGAGAAAAAGATGAGATTGGTGTAAATTGATTAAAGCATGAAATTCTATTGTAAAGTAAGTATATTTAATTATTTTACTATTAAAATTTGCTAAATAATTCATACAATTTAGGAAAAGGTTTTTGAAACAAAAACATTATCCTATTATATACGTTTCTATTGAAGGGATGACCGTTTTACACCGCATTTATTTATGGTATTGTGGTCATTATCTTTCCCATGATCATTCAATTTATTGACTAATGTTCTCTATCACTATCCATCATTATTTTGAGATTAAATTTCTTCTTCTATGTTCATATTTTAAATTCACACAAATGTTCTCCTATTTTTAAACCTAGTTTTGTGTTATTCTATATGACCTACAAATTTCCCTTTCCATCTTTTTCAAAATAAAGTTTTATTAACCCTTTTTACGATGTGCATTTCAAAAAAGGAATTTTCAAATGTAAAACCCTTGATTATCGAGAAAATGTTAAAATTTTGAGGATGAAATTTATTTAGGGGATGGGGGGAGAATTTAACACCCTAAGGTTAAAAAAAACATTATCCTCAATAGCATGTACAACACACACCACTGAGCTTAAACGAACCACAAAATATTAGTATATTATGACAATTATAACATACCGTTTAATTGGTGAGTTTGCATAGAAGTAATTAAATGATTAAAAATATATAAAATTCATAATCAATAAAAATTTAGTGATAAATTCATAAAAAATAATAACTCAATTTTTAAAAAATTCGTTTTATTCTTCAAAATATTGTTTCTACCAAAGTTGATTTTATTTTATGAGAGAATATTATAATAAATTTATAGAAATATTATAATTTTATTTTTATAAAAATAATATAATTTTTTATATAATCATATGAAAATGATATTATCATGAATTTTTTAGTATTTTTTTTAAGAATTTTTTTTTTGTGAATACTAAAAAAATGTAGTTTTTATGAAATGCAATATCTTTTATGATATCCCTAAGAAATAAATACGATATAAAAATTTATGAAACTTGTGTATCAACTCATGTATGATAATATAATATAAATATCTCACAAAAATAATTCAAAATATATAAATTATAATTTCTTTCATGATAAATATGAAAATCATTTTCAGTGCTACTGTAGTGCTTGCACAACTCTGGAAAATTCAAATTTGGTGTCCTAAAAATAATATTTTAGTAGGAATATTTTTATCAACTTAGTTACTAAATATGAGGTATTATTGATGTTTTTTATTAATATATATGATTTTTTTGAATAATATAACAAGTGAATTATCGAAATTCTTCTGTAATGCTTGCACAAGGATAGAAAAATAAAAATAAAATATTAAATAATTTTTCATGAAATATATATGAGTAGATATACATTTTTTATAAATATAAATGTTTATTTAGAACTTTATTTCTTTATTTTTATTATTGTAATTTATTTTTATTTTTTAGTAATGAAATAATTACGTTAAATGCATATGTGACGCCAAAACAGTGCTTTTTCAAGCCGTAGAAAAATTAAGTAAATGATTTTAAAAAATCTAAAAGTAATATTTTTTGGTTGATTTAAAGTGTCCCATGAATTTTAAAGATAAATATAACACATTAAGGATTTTTTAAATGTTTATATTTTAATTCCATCTCTTACATGTCGTTTTTAAAGTCATATTATGTGAATTGTTCTTAAAATGACATTAATAGTATTTTATATTAAATAATATTTTGTTAAATTATTTAAAAATTATAAAAATATTTGAATAGGAAAATAAAAAATGGAAAATGATATAAAATGTCTTCTATTTTCACTTTATGGGACAATTATCACCTTATAAGTAAAATAACAACCCTTTAATGTTGAAAAAGTCATTACCACAGTCAATGTTAAAATTTGTTAACAAAGGGAAAAAAACTGAGGTCTAAAATGATATTTAGAACTATATAAATTTTATTGCGTGATTTTATTAAGATAATATAATCATTATATTCAAATATATTTCATTTTTTAGCTTTTTTAAATGAGTTAAGAACATATTATATTATAATATTTCATGTAATTTCAAAAATTATATTAATGATTTTTTATAATAAAAAATATGTATTATGTAAGAACCCAGATCTTCGTTTCAAGTACGCTTTTCCTTTTTCTGGAGTTTTTAAGAAAAATGGAGTTTCTGGAAAATTTTGAACTATGCGCCGTGTACTTTCTGAGTACACGCCGTGTACTCTTCTCTGGCTCGAAGCCGTGTGCTGGCCGTTCCTGGGCCACACACACTGGGTGTAGGGGTGACGTAGAGTCTGATTTTGGCAGAGTACGAAAAAACCCACTACAGGCCGTGTACTTTAAAAATACACGCCGTGTACTTTTCTTTTCTTTTTCACTAAACGGACCGAGGTGGCGCCTCATCGCCATATTTTTCTACTTCTAGGTCTGGTTCATCCGAGAGCGACCCGTACGGCCGGATCTTCCCTGAGCTCCCACCTCTCTGTCCATTCAATGATTCGAGCACGATCGATTGCATTGAAAGCGCATCGGTGAGTTCTTACTTCTGCTTGAGCCTTGTTTTCCAATTCTTCCTCTTTCTCAAGTTATCTAAGGTTGAACGTTTTTTGAATTTTCTCAGATCTATGAAGTTCAAGGGAGAATTATCCATCGTGGTTCAAGTATATCGATCTCCTAGGATCGAGGTAGGTGGTTTGTGCCTTACCGTTCAAAGTCTCTGAGTTTTATGTGCAAATTCCACCAATACCCGTGAACGGGGTATTGCGTGTTTACCTTTTTGCCCTCGTTGTTTTTCTACCTTTCTTGTATGCTTGTGTAGAGGTAAATTGACCTTGTTAGGGTATAAATTTGTTATTCTTGGATGTTTTTTTCCCTTTCTTTGTTCTGTTTAAGACCTTTGGGTCTCGTTTGCCTTTGGCTGCTACACCTATTTTCTTTCCTTGTAGTTATAGGATGAAGTCAATTCAGGTCATGCTTATTGCCTTGTAGACTGTTTAGCTAAGTATCCCTATATGTGTACTTTGGTTATCCATGTAGCTCTATAGGTTTACTTTGGCCTTATAGCATTATTATACACAGACTGGCATGGGGCTGAGAGAACCCGGTGCTGTAGACTATAAGGGACAGACCGAGTGAGCTTCCTAGAGAGTCTTAGATATTACAGACTACAGAGGGGATGGACTGAGTGACCTCCCAGAGAGTCTTGGATTTTATAGACTATAGGAGGGTAGACCTAGTGCACTTCCTCAGAGAGTCTTACTATGTTTGAATCACTTTAAGAACCTTCCCAGGCTAGAGGGGGAATTGGCCGAGTGAGCTTGCATAGAGAGTCTGTGGTATACCTGAGGCTATAGGAGGAATTGACCAAGATAGTTTCCTCAGAGAGTCTCTAGACCTTGGGGCTAAGAGGGTTAGACCGAGTGATCTTCCTCAATAGAGTCCCTGACTACCCTGGACTATGAGGGGAATTTAACGAGTGAGCTTCCCCAGAGAGTCTCATAAATTCATATGACCAAGCCAGAGGGGTTAGGTTGAGTGCACTGCCCAGAGGGTTGTGGTACTTCTTAGATAGGACTAGAGTGAATGGATATGATTACTTATTATAGGGTTTCCGGATTTTGGATGTTGTTTCTGTTGTTTAGTTGTGGATTGATTGCTTCAATGTATCATCCTATTTTACTGCTTACTGTTTACTGCCTACTGCTTGCTGTTGTTGTTTACTGCTTAGTGTGATTTTACCTGCCATATACTCACTGACTGTTAGGCACAGATCTTCGGGTGGTTTCCTACTGGGATTTTATCTCACACCCTATTTGGTCCATGCTTTTGGGCCAAAGTAGACTATGTTGTTGCAGGTATAGACAAGGGAAAGTGCCCTTCGACTTCTGGAACTTGATTGCTTGGAGCAGGGGAGCATGGGACCAATCTTTGTCTTGAGATGCTGAGGAGCTGATTACTTTTATTTTGTACTTGTTTTGGTACTGTAGTGTTTTATAGCATTGTGACTTGTTTGGCTGCTTTCCTAGTTATGTATCATGCATCATTTAATATATACATATGTGCTCGAGTTTGTTGATTTAGTCTTCCACTGTTATATTTTTGGTTACTAATGCTTCTTCTATTGCTTGTTTATTCTTCTTATGATTTGTACTCTGCCACTGAGTGAATAGATTCCCCACTATCAAACCCAAGGCCCTAGCTGCTAGTCGGAAGCCTCTGGCGTCTGTGGAAATTCACTTGAGGCCATGTGACCAACCGGGTATGGGGCGCCTCTGGGTGGCTTCCGGAATCGGGACATTACAAAGTGGTATCAGAGGAATTATTTTCTCTTGCATTACTGTTTGGAGACTTATCCCGGGATATGACAAATTCAGTACTTGGTAAAAAGTTTTGCCCGGGAGTAGCTAACTCGTGTATAGGGAAAATCCATACTACCTCGTTTATTGTAGTTTTCTGGTCTTGAGATGTTACGATTGATACGATTTCACCTAGAATTATTCACATGCTTTGTACTATTATTGTTTTGATATTACGATTCTATTTCTGCCACAACCCAATGAGATGAGGGTATTCCATCTCATACATCATATAGACAGTTATAGAAATCACATGCCATGCATTCTTTCCATGCCATTTAGGGTGCATTAGCGATTGCATGCTATTATGATAGACTTTTTTTAGATTATGTATGATGTTGTGATAGATGCTTGATAGAATCTATGCTTCCTTGTTAGAGGATTTTTGTATTGTAATTTGATTAAATGAATGCCATGTTTTGATTCTTGAGGTGTTATGGACCCTCTTGAATCTGAAATTTGTGGACCATGATCCTATTTTCTCTTGTACATGACTGTAGGGGATTCCAAGATTTGATTCGTGGGGGGGTATGGGCCCTCATGGATTTGAATTTGGAACATCTTTGCTTTGATTTCTGTGTTTCTGGGCTTCTGTGCAGTTTCTGAGCTACTGCCCAGAAAAACCCAGAATACACGACATGTACTCTCTTGTTACACACCGTGTAGTTTTTAGGTCGTGTTACTGACTGTGTGTGCATGAACATAGTGTTGTGAAAATATTGGCAGGAACACACCATGTACAGTATGTACACACCGTGTAGTATAGAGCCTTGTAACCGGTCGTGTCACTAATAACACGGGTCGGGGAATTTCGAGGAGAACACTCCGTGTTATAAGAGAACACGCCGTAAAGTTCTGTCAAGGTACTCGGCTGTGTCCCAAACAAAACGGGTCAGCGTGACCTTCTCTAAGACACACCGTGTTGCTTTTAGAACATGTCATGTAGTCTTGCCCAGGAACTCGGCCGTGTCACAAACAACACGGGACGGTGTCACCTTCTCCTATACACGCCGTGTTTGTTCCGAACATGCCGTGTAAAGGCTAGCTATGTAGACAGCCGTGTAACTAACAACATGGTCCGGCAAGTCAGTGTCTAGTACATGTCGTGTCCCTAGGGAACACGCCGTGTAGTCTGAGGTTAGTTTGAACCATGTGAGTTAGACATGTAAAGAGACTCTGGCAGGGGAATAGTCTTCAAGTCCACGCCGTGTGTTGGGTCAACACGCTGTGTAGTTTGAGGTGTTACACAACCTGTAGGGCAGGGGTACACGCCCATGTCAGTGGCTTAAGAAGACACGCCGTGTAGTCATGTTTTGTAAACTTGTGTGTTTTTCTTCCCCTGTTCCTGTTTTGTACTCTTGTGCTCTCTGTCCTTGTTTTTATAATATATGGTATACTTTTGATCTTTCATAGCTATGCCTCTGAGACATATTCCGGTTGTACGTTTGTTGTCAGGTAGTGATCAGATGCCAGATATAGCTGATCAGGGACTTCCGGCCGATCCTCCAGTCGAGCCAGCCTTGGCATCGGCTAGCATACCAGTCGCAGGCACTGATGCACAGTTCAGGGAGGACTTCCTGAGGATGATGCAGACCTTCTAGGGAGCACTGCCTCCTGCCCCATTGATGGATGAATTGACGCGGGTTTTCCAACAGCAGCATCCTCCTACTTTTTCAGGGGATGGAGGACCTCAGGCTGTAGAGTCGTGGATAGAGGCCACACTGACCATCTTTGAGCACCTAGATATCCCTCCGGAGAAAAGGGAAAAGGTGGAAACTTATATGCTCCAGGACACCACCAAGAGGTGGTGGGAGGTGATATCACGGTCAGGGCATCAACAGGATATGTCTTGGGAAGAGTTTCGACACACCATCTATGACTACTTCTATCCAGAGACCCTGAGGGCCGATCGAGCATGAGAGTTTATGAGTCTGCAGCAGGGTACTCTTTCTGTTATGGAGTACTCGTCTCACTTTACTGAGCTGCATCATTTCACACTGATCCTAGCAGGTGATGAGTTGTTCCTTGATAGGAAGTTAGATGATGGTCTTAGGAAGGAGATCCGTTTCCAGGTGAATATCTTCCAGTTGACTTCGATATCCCCCATCGTCAACCAGGCGCTGATCACTGAGCACAATCTGAGGGATTCTGAAGCAGTGAGCCAGGGCGGTTCGTCATCCAGAGCTGGTGTTCCTCCTACGGACAGCAGGAAGTGTCATAGAGAGTCTTCTTGAAGAGATCGAGGTTCACGGGATGCGTCTTCTGGAATCCAGGTTGTATGCTACCAGTGCGGTAAGAGTGGGAATACTAGGCCTCAGTGCCAGAGGGATCCTATGGAGTGTCGGTCTTGCGGAAAGATGAGAACCTTCTGTATTTCTGTCATATCTTCTCACCTTCAGTTGGTGGTAGGGGTTCCTCTATTACCCCTCATCCTGGAGATGTTTTACCAATTTCCCACTAGTCAGAAACTGGGGTTCTTCCGGCCGTTCAGGCCGAGGTGGAGGTCGCGGCCGTGGTGGTCAGTCACCAGGTCATCAGCAACAACAGAGGGGATCAACTCAGAGCGGTCAACTAGGGGCACATGGCCGTGGTGTAGGCCATTCATTCACCGTGGAGCAGACCTATCAGGAGCAGGATCCCCTCTCTTCTACAGTTCGAGGTACGATCTTAGTAGCCTCAGTTTTATCTTGAGCCCTTTTCGATACTTTTGCTTCCCATATCTTTATCTCTGTTGCCGTTGTGGAGAGCCTTGGGATCTGTATCTTTTCGTCTACCGACTTGTTAACTCTTGACACACCGTTTGGAATGAGGAAATCTAGTGTACGTCAGTGCAGAGAGTTCCCTCTTGAGGTTGTGGGGTGTCATTTCTTATGGGACCTCTATGTCCTAGAGATGACGGGCTATGACATCATTCTCGAGATGTATTGGTTAGTCCGTTTCCCAGAAGCTATCGATTGTTATCACCGCAGGGTGAGTTTTGTATCACCAGAGGCGGATCTTTCCTCCATAGAGGCGAGTGGGATGTCTAGGCGGGTAGAACTGGACCAAAGCATAATGGGCTGGGGGAAGTGACAACCCAGATTGCTAGTCTTTATCTGGATGACCAGGGGACATCACAGTAAGACTTTCCTCCAGTGGTGGATTGTTTCAAGGATGTCTTTCCAGAAGACTTTTCAGGTTTACCTCCGGAGCGTGAGGTAGACTTCTCAATTTATCTCATGCTATGAGTGGAACCAGCGTCCATTCCTCCTTATAGGATGGCTACACCTGAGTTGCAGGAGCTCAAGAAGTAGTTGGAGGAGTTGCAGGCAAAGGGTTTCATCCGACCCAGTACTTCTCCTTGGGGTTTGCCTGTTTTTTTCAAAGAAGGAAGATGGTACCCTTAGGCTCTGTTTGGATTATCGGAAGATGAACCAGGTGACGATCAAGAACCGATATCCCTTACCAAGGATCGATGATCTCTCTGATCAGCTTCTAGGAGCCTAGGAGTTTTTGAAGATCGACTTGAGGTCCGGTTATCATAAGTTTCACATTATACCCTCAGATATACCTCTGACAGCCTTCAGGAGCAGTTATGGTCTTTTCAAGTATACAGTCATGTTGTTCGGTCTCACGAACGTGCATGCGGTTTTCATGGAACTAATGAACCGAGTGTTCCATCCGTACTTAGACTCTTTTGTCATGGTCTTCGTGAATGATATCTTGGTTTACTCTCACACTCTACACGACCATGCCACACATCTTGATATCATTCTGAGTACACTAAGAAAGCATCAGCTTTGTGCTAAACTCTCGAAGTTCCACTTTTGGATGGATCAGATTCACTTCCTGGGTCATGTTATCTCAAAGATAGGAGTGTCAGTGGACCCAGAGAAAGTGAGAGTTGTAGTTTCCTGGGAGCATCCGAAGAACATCTTTGAGGTACAGAGTTTCCTAGGGCTGGTTGGATACTACATACGCTTCATTTAGGAATTCTCGCGCCTAACAGCACCGTTTAAAGGTCTTACCATGAAGGGGGTGAAGTTTTTATGGTCAGATTCTTGTGAGTCAGCCTTTCAGGAGCTGAAAGGGAGGTTGACATCAGCACCAATACTAGTCCTTCTAGAGCCGGGCAAGAGCTACACTTTTTACTGTGATGCTTCAAGTATCAAGATGGGAGCTGTGCTCATGCTGGGAGATGGAGTCGTTGCCTATGGGTCTCAGCAGTTGAGGCCACATGAGAGGAACTACCCTATACATGATCGAGAGTTGGCAGCTGTGGTTCATGCCTTATGCTGTTGGAGACACTATCTTCTGGGATAGAACTTTGTGGTTTTTACCGACCACAAGAGTCCCAAGTATATCTTCACTCTATGTGATCTGAATCTGAGACAACATAGGTGGGTCGAGTATCTTTAGTCCTTTGACTTCATGCTTGCCTATACCCCAGGAAAGGGAAATGCAGTGGCAGATGCGTTGAGAAGATGAACTCAAATTCAGGAAGTTCAGGAGGCCAGCAGTGAGTGACAGGTTATGGCTTTGTTCTCTGAGATGCATTTGGTGGGGCACGACAGGCATGGAAAGAACTTTCATTCATCTGTGGCTGTTACCTCTACACTTCTTGATCGGGTACGAATGATGCAGCTATCAGACTCTAAGGCCTTGGTCCTGCGGGAGAGTGTGTCAGGAAGGGACCCTCTTCCTGGATGGACAGCGGGCGAGGATGAGATCTTTCCTTTCCAGGGACACGTATGGGTGCCAGAAGACATACACGAGGAGCTTATATAGGATTTTCACTCCTCAGTTTGGGCAGTTCATCCTGGCATCCCCAAGATGTATCATGATCTTCATTTCCAGTAATAGTGGCCAGGTATGAAGAGGGATGTTTCTGGTTTTGTCATGAGATGTTCTACTTGTCAGCAGGTGAAAGCAGAGCATTAGCGACCAGCAGGGCTTTTACAGCAGTTATCCATTCTGGAGTGGAAGTGTAATGATGTCGCGATGGACTTCATGACTGGGTTACCTAGATCACCTTGGGGAAGTGATGTTGTTTGGGTTGTCATTGATAGGCTTACGAAGGTTTCACAATTCTTTCCAGTCAAGGAGACCTTCAGTGTTGATGATCTGGGACGACTGTACATCCAAGAGATTTTACGTCTACATGGAGTTCCACACTCCATTGATTCATATAGGGATGCGCGCTTTACCTCTTGGTTCTGGCAGGGACTTTAGAAGGCTTTGGGTACCAAGGTGCTTCTGAGTACAATGTACCATCCCCAAACTGATGGCCAGTCCGAGTGTACAATCCAGATGCTAGAGGATATGCTCTGAGCATGCATTCTAGACTTTGACAGTTCCTGGGAGAAGCATATACCTCTTGTGGAGTTCACCTATAACAGCTGTTTTCTGGCGACCATTCAGATGGCACCATATGAGGCTTTGTACGGTAGGCCATACCGATCACCCTTATGTTGGCTGGAGGCAAGAGAGACAACTTTTCTAGAACTCCATCTTGTTCAGGAGACCTCAGAGCAGATAGAGTTGATTTGGAAGAGGATGGCCACAACACAGTCTCAATAGAAGTCTTATGCTGGTCAGCGGAGATGACCTCTAGAGTTCAAGGTCGAAGATCAGGTTTTCCTGCGTGTCGCACCAAGGTTGGGACACAAGAGGATTCAGAGACAGGGTAAGCTTTCACCACGGTACGTTGGGCCGTTTGAGGTATTGGAGAGAGTTGGGCCAGTTTCCTATCAGTTGTAACTACCTCAGAGGTACCGGGCTATGCACGATGTCTTCCACATCTCTCAGCTCCGACGTTACTTTTCAGACCCGTCTCATGTCCTTCATCCCGATGAGGTTGAGCTCGATGCAGATGCGTCCTTTTAAGAGAATCCTATCTGGATTGTCGACCGTAGTACAAATGTTCTCCGATGCCGGTCTGTTCCTCCGGTACGAGTGCTATGGCAGCACGAGTGAGTACATGACGAGACTTGGGAGAGGGAGGTCGAGGTTCGATCGCAGTGGCTAGAATTGTTCGAGGATCCTTCTTTTATGCCCACCAAAGGAAATTTAGCGATGAATTTATTTAAGGGGGGATGTTTTTAAGAACCCAAATCATTGTTTCAGGTACGATTTTCCTTTTTATGGAGTTTTTAAGAAAAATGGAGTTTCTGGAAAATTTCGAAGTACACGCCGTGTACTCTTCTCCGGCTCGAAGCCGTGTGCTGGCCGTGCCCGGGCCCCACACACGGGGTGTAGGGGTGACGTGGAGGCCGACTTTGGCGGAGTAAAAAAAAACCTACTACACGCCGTGTACTTTAAAAATACACACCGTGTACTTTTTTTCAATAAACGGACCAGGGTCGTGCCTCGTCGCCATATTTGTCTTCTTCTAGGTCTGCTTCATCCGAGAGCCACCCGTACGGCCAGATATTCCCCAAGCTCCCACCTCTCTGTCCGTTCTCCGATTTGAGCGTGGTCGATTGCGTTGGTAGCGCAACAGGGAGTTATTCCTTCTACTTGAGCCTTGTTTTCCAATTCTTCCTCTTTCTCAGGTTATGCAAGGATGAACGTTTGGTGCATTTTCTCAGATCTACGATGTTTTAGGGAGAATTAGCCATCATGGTTCAAGTATAACGATCTCCTAGGATTGAGGTAGGTGGTTTGTGCCTTATCGTTCAAAGTCTCTGAGTATTATGTGCAAATTCCACCAATACCTGTGAAAGGGGTATTGTGTGTTTACCTTTTTGCCCTCGTTGTTTTATTACCTTTCTGGTATTCTTGTGTATAGGTAAATTGACCATGTTAGAAGATAAATTTGTTGTCCTTGGATGTTTTTTCCCTTTCTTTGTTCTGTTTACAACCTTTGGGTCTCGTTTTCCTTTGGCTGCTACACCTATTTTCTTTCCTTGCAGTTATAGGATGAAGTGAATTTAGGTCATGCTTGTTGCCTTATAGACTATTTAGCTAAGTAGCCCTATAAGTGTACTTTGGTTATCCAAGTAGCTCTATATGTGTAATTTGGCCTTATAGCATTATTATGCACAGACTGGCACAGGTCTGAGAGATCCTAGTGCTGTAGACTATAAGGGATAGACCAAGTGAGCTTCCCAGAGAGTCTTAGATATTATAGACTACAAAGGGGATGAATTGAGTGAGATCTCAGAGAGTCTTCGATTTTATAGACTACAGGTGGGTAGACCGAGTGAACTTCCTCAGAGAGTCTTACCTTGTTTGAATCACTTTAAGAACCTTCCCAGGCTAGAGGGGGAATTGACCGAGTGAGCTTCCTCAGAGACTCTGTGGTATACCTGAGGCTATAGGAGGAATTGACCGAGATATCTTCCTTAGAGAGTCTCTAGACCTTGGGGCTAATAGGGTTAGACCACGTGATATTCCTCAAGAGAGCCCCTGACTACCCTGGACTATGAAGGGAATAAACCGAGTGAGCTTCCCCAGAGAGTCACATAAATTCGTATGACCAAACCAGAGGGGTTAGGCTGAGTGCACTACCTAGAGGGTTGTGGTACTTCTTGGATTGGACTAGAGGGAATGGATTCGAGTACTTCCCAGAGGGTTTCCAGATTTTGGCTATTGTTTCTGTTGTTTGGTTTTGGATTGATTGCTACTATGTATCACCCGGTTTTACTGCTTACTGTTTACTACCCACTGCTTGTTGTTGTTTTTTACTACATAGTGTGCTTTTACCTTCCATATACTCACAGATTGTTAGGAATAGATCTTCGGGTGGTTTCCTACTGAGATTTTATCTCACACCCTGTTTGGGCCATGCTTTTGGGCCCAAGCAGACTATGTTGTTGCAGGTATAGACAAGGGAAATCACCCTTCGACTTTTGGAACTTGATAGCTTGGATCAGGGGAGCATGGGACCAAGCTTTGGCTTGCAATGCTGAGGAGTTGTTTACTTTTCTTTTGTACTTGTTTTGGTACTACAATGTTTTCCAGCATTGTGACTTGTTTAGATGCTTTCCTATTTATGTATCATGCATCATTTCATATATACATATGTGCTCCAGTTTGTTGATTTAGTCTTCTACTGTTATATTGTTGGTTATTACTGCTTCTTCTATTGCATGTTTATTCTTCTTCCACTGTGTACTCTGCCAATGAGGGAATAGTTTCCCCACTATCACACCCAAGGCCCTTGCTGCTAGTCGGCAGCCTCGGGCATCTGGGGAAATGCGCTTGAGGCCATGTGACCAACCGGGTACGGGGCGCCTCTAGGTGGCTTCCCGAACCGGGATGTTACATATTATATGAGTTAAAATTCATAAAAATACTATATTTGGTAAATTTAATAACATATGGTTTAAATATCAAACATTTTCCATTTAAGGGCCAATGTATTCATTTATAGTAACTTTTTTATCCCTAAAAATTAAAAAACATTGATATCATGATAGTTTTCAAAATGGTTAACAGAAGGTTAAAACTAAGATATTAGGGTTAAAACATCACATAAATTATTAAAAATTTTATTTCATGAGAGTATTTATAATATTCCTTATTCTATATTAAAAATATAACACTTTGGATCCACTTTAACCTATAAATAAATTCATATTAATTTATTACTTTACGTAATTCCAAGATTTTCCCTCCCCTCACTTATAAAAGGGAACCTATTATCCTCTCTTAATAACACCTTCTGAGCATTATATTTCATCCAAAATCTCTCCAATTATATTCTAAACTTAAATATTTATGAATTAGTAGTGATTGTCTTCCTCTAAATGGTTCTTATGAAGGAACATAATGGAGGCATTCTAAAGAAGTTGTAACTGTCTTACTCAACCTCTTTCGATTTATTTATTCTTATAACTAATATAAATAACTTTTATACATTAAAAAATAATGAATTTAGTATATTAAATATACTAAATTACTATTTTGAATATGAAACAACCATAATACATCAACATCCCATCCATTAGAAAATGATGATGTCGATGTTGCGTACATGTGGACTACCACCTTCAAGAAGTGATGTGATTAATTTTTCATTTATGCTTTACATAAATGGTAATGATAAATTCAATGAATATATAAGATATATTTGATATAAAAATTATCCAATTAAGGCAAATTTTTATTTACCTTTCTCTCATTTCATCCATCAAATAATGGATTCAACATTCATGCTTATGTATGACCAACCCTCTCCATGAATGGTGTAATTCATTTTTCTATACCTACCTATTATGTATGACTACATAGATAATGAATATATAATATATTTATATCATTTTTATAATTTTATATATTATGGTACCATGATCAATGTACACGTACTGGAACTTCAGAACTGAAACATGCATGAAAAACCAAATAGTTAAGGCACAAAAATAATTAAAAAAGAATTATTAGTAAATGAGTGATGAAATATTATAAGTGGACTATATATGATATTATATGCATGTAAATTATTTTGGTATAGAAGTATAATAAATTTATATTTATTATACAAGATTCTAGAGAACCTTTTAAGAAATCGGAACTTGAGGTAAGGGTTTCTTGTCTAATTTTTATTTTTTTGAGACTCATGCCATATTCACCACTTGTTTATTTTGTATTGTGCAGATTTTACAAATTAATTTATTGTATGATTACTTCATAAAATTTTTTGGGATTTAAAAATCCATAAAATGTTATATCTTTCACGAGGCTTCGATATAGATATTACCAAAGAGAAAGGTTTTATGTTAAAATCTTATTATTTATTGAGATTGTTTATGATTAAGTCTATGAAGTTGATATATTATGATATAACTCTGATGAATCACATGAAATTTCTTATCCTCTAGTGATTAATGGAAATTAAATTTTTTTCCTTTCATTTTTCTCTCATTAATTACTTTAAGATATGGAAAGAATATATTTTAAGGAAAATTGATTTCAATTTTCTCTTTGGTTGAAAAACATTTTTCTTCCATATTCAAGTTTTCTAAAAATATTTTAAAGAAATTTTTAAATATTATAATATTATTTAATGAAATCATTTTTCATCATGATTTATTTTTTATAAAATGGTTTAAATGGAATCTAATTTTCATTTTCCTAATGAGGTACTTTTGACTTTTCACTAAAAATTTGAAATGAATTTTTATTTTAATTTACATGATAAGGAAATAATTTCTAGCCATCATTGTAACGACCCAAAGTTTCATTAATAGAAATACCTCTTGATCTAATTAAGTGTATATTTATGTTTATATAAAATTTTAACTTCTTTGGTTTTATGTTAAGAAAATTGGCTGTTTCTAATATAGCTGTTGAACAGTGATCACATGATTAGTATAAATATAGGGCTTTAACAAATCCAAGTTTACTCAGAAAAAGGAAGCGATGGCCTCATCCAGTAGAATTTCCCCATACAAAGCCCATTTATCGGAGCTTGGAAAATAGGTGGCATCCTTGGGCTTCGATCTTGACCAAGAACAAGCTGAGCTTCATCATGTCAAGATCGAACGGGACCGTCTATGGTAGAAGTGTAAGTTGATAGAAATTACCACTTGAGCAATGTTATCCGAGCCACCCCAAGAGTTTGTCACCATCGGACACCTTACCCTTAGGTCTTATGCGGCTGTTTTAAGGGGTTATGTAACTAATATATAGTACTATGATCATGTACATTATTTTTTTATATAATAATGAATATAATTTCTTTTCATTATTGATATATTGTAAATAGTTTTTAAAGTACAAATGGTGTTTTTTAGATATTATTTAATTAAGAAATCTATTTTATTAAATTAAGGGATTTTTTAATTAAATAATTTTTTAATAAAATATTATTATTATTATTATTAGATTAATTTTATTATATATAAATGATCATATAATTGTATGAATGCCATTATAATTTTTATTACGGTTTGAAAGCCATTTTTGTCAAAACCTGTGAATTTTTGATAAATGTCAGTTTTTATTTTAAAAGTTAAAATTAACATATTTAGAAAATTATTTAGATAAAATAAATGTTATTTTTGGAATCAGGATGTTTAAATTATTCAATGGTGAATTTTTCATAATTTTCTGAGACAGTCAAATTTTTGAGTAAAAATTAAATACCGTTTAAATATATAATGTGTTTTATGACATCATAATGACCCAATAATGATGTAATAAAATACTATAATCTTTATTTTAGGCCAATATATGTTTTACCATTAAAATAATGTGATTTTGGGTTTGTTTGTATTACTTTTCAAAGCATTAATGGACCCCTTAAAACATATTAAACACCTTGTCTTTTTAAATTAATTTCCAGGGGAGTATGACTCACCTCCACATAAGCAACCCAATTATTTTAAGAATTTTGGAATTTGGCCTTATAAAATATTGTTTTCATCTTCCCTTTTCTAAAAAACATGGGCAAAAACAATTGGATGGTTTTTGGTTTGGATTAATTTAATGTAAGGGGACCCAAACCTAAATAATAAAGAATTCCTTCACCTTTCCTATATAAACCCACCCACGCTCCCACTTCCTCATCACTCAAAGCATTTGGAGTTCTTACAACCTCTGAACTACTCTTTTTAAAATCCTACCAAGGTTCCCCAAGCTCCCAATAAGCCTCTCTCAAGCGTCTCTCAAGCCATTGGGAGCACACTTCCAAGTAAGAGTTTTTCTTCCTTTCACTATTTTTGTCCATTTTTTTAATATTGTTATACCCTTTTAATTTCAATTATAAATGCTGGGGTATGGTTTCACACCTCCCCCATACTGCCCTATTATTGATTTAATTATGGGAGACCCCTTTCTCTCTCATTAAATTACTCCCATGTACACCCGTTACTATGCCGAAATTCTGAAAGAAACTTCTCTATCCTCATTTACATTCAAGAAATACTTTTGTATCATGAATCTAAATTCCATTACAATTGTTGGGAAATGTATCTATATGACCTCCATTAATTTCAATTTCATGTATATATGATGAGACACCCCTTTCTCTCTCATCAACCATTTTTATTAATTCTTATATCACGTCGTTACGCTGCCGAAATTGCACCGATTTTCTAAGCCAATGCCATTATGTAGTGAATACCATGCCAATTTCACCATCAAGGGTATTAACCTTCATGAAAATTTACTTATTGATTATAAAGTTTCATTACACATTCATTTTTCGTGGAATAAATGATTATGTTTTATAAATCCATGTTTTACGATCCATGTGGCACACTTATGCATGAAATGAAATGTTTAAGATGGGTGCGCCATTATAGCGCTCCAATGCATCGGGTAAAGTATAGTATCATGATACGTCATGTGCAATGAGGGTTGACTCATGATAATTCAAGTGAAACAAGGGTTTACTCATGCTTTTTGTGCAATAGGGATTTACTCATGCTCTATGTGCAATGAGCCTTGGCTCATGCTAATTCCATGTTAAGTGTTGTTGCCACATTTCCATGTTATGATTATCATGCTTTATCATGCCCTTATGTTCATGTTTCTCTTATGCTCTATTGATATGCCTATTTACTAACATGTATTTTACTCCTCATGATATTACATGTGTACTCCCTTACTGGGCTTTATAGCTCACCCTTTTCTTATGCATGTCCTCAGGTTATCCCATGAAATGCTAAGTACTGGAGAATGTAGTGGTTATGTAAAGGATGTTTTCAATAAAGATGTTTTATTTCAAGTTTTTAGTTTTTATGTAATGATCCTGAGCCCCAAAGACACTAAACCTCTTGATATTATTTGTTGTATAAAGTGATGTATTATGTAATTAATCATGTTTAAGTTTGTAATAAAAGCAGGGTTGTCATAATCATGACTGCTCAATTAATTGAATCATAATTTACATGTTTCAATTTTTATTTTAAAAGGAATTTTTTTACAATTTTTTTTAATATTTTATATTTTAAAGAAGTTATTTAAAAATTAATAGGATATTTTCATCAAGAAATATTCCAAAGTAATATTTTAAATAAAATTTCATCTATGATAACACCCATTGATGTTTGTTTTGATTTAATGTGGATGTGATTCAATGATGTCATCTAATTTAATTCTTTTAATTTCCTATAATTATGATAATTTAAGGATGATTATATGAAACCAATTTCCTTCCAGGATTTAATTATGTTTGATTAAAACATTATGAAACCCATTCCTTTCCAATGGGTTATGGTTTTATGAAATAATGAAATATCTAGGAAAATCATTTTCTTTCCATGGGTTATGCTACCATTAATGTTTAATGACCTCATGGAAAACATATTTATGATTTTAATTATGTTTTGGGTGGGAGAGAAATTATATATCTCTAAAATTCATTTGGTAAAGGTGGATATCTCATTAGATAAATATGATCGGAAAGGGGAGAAAATCCAGTTCAATAAGGGACTTTGTCCACTATGATAGTCTAGGGAGTGGACCTTAATAAAGGATATGAGGGAATGGATAGTGAAATCAATCCTCTATGTTATTCTTAGAAGTAATCCTTGTTTAGAGAAATTATTTTATATTCTTATGTGTATACGAAAAACTTATTTATTAGGACAATGTTATATTGGTTTGTATCATGTTATTTAATTCATTTCTGATTCATGTCTTATAAACTACCATGATTTATAAAGTGATTCAGGACTATGATCTATGATATGCTCTGTATGGTTTTAAAATGTTAAACTCATGTTATCATACCCTTATTCTTATGTTATTATTACATGATAATTGATATATTTCTTTCTTACCATTAATCAACTTTTGAGATAACAATTTATTATGTTTCCCTTATTCAAGTTATAATGAATGGTTTTATATAGGGTTTTTCTTAGAAGAGTAAAATGTGGGAAGATATTTTTGAATGATGTTGAAGATAATTTGAGAAATGAAAATATTGTGTATCTAGTTTCCAAATTCACTAAACTTATATAGTTCTATAATTAATTGTAATTTTTTGTAATTAATATTTGTATATAAAGAGGTAATATCTATGTATGAAAATTATGGGAAACTATATTGGTCACCTAACTATTTAATATCTTCTAAACTAATTTTTCATTTTGGATATTTTGGGTACTATTATTTTTGGCACCTAACTTCTAATTGATCAACTACAAGTGACTTCCCATGGGATTTAATAGAACTTCAGTTGTTTATCATGTACTTTTTTATTGAATTTCT
The DNA here is from genome assembly GCA_963277665.1 of Viscum album. Taxonomy (NCBI): domain Eukaryota; kingdom Viridiplantae; phylum Streptophyta; class Magnoliopsida; order Santalales; family Viscaceae; genus Viscum; species Viscum album. The sequence continues at coordinate 1,399,870,630 of OY728157.1, read as the reverse complement.
AGGGAACCAGTGCTCCTACACCTCTAATGGCCTGAATGCCTTCATTTTTTATTTATTTTGATAATCCTCCTTTCAAGTGGTGAGGTGGAACCCATACAAGGCCCGTAGGCGTAAGTATTACATGGCCCGTAAGCCTTAGAGGAATTCATTTCCCGTAGGCTTCAAACATACCATACAACCAAGACTAACTACATAGAACTTCTCCTCCCCAGCATCTTCATCATGAAATCAGCTCTCCACCTTCACATGGTTGTTCGACTAGGAATTCTTATGCATGCACAGGCTTGTCCCAATGGCAGGTTCCATACCCTAGCATTCATGAAATCTATTTAGCTTCTGCTGTGGTGAAAGCTCCTTTCTCATCCTCCTTATAGAGCATGTTCCTTATAGGTTTTCTAGTTTGAATTTTCACTTAAAGGTGGCATGAAGGTTTTGAGGTGGCCCTAAGGCCTTATTGACCTGAAGGCCTGGGTGGCCCAAGGGCCTTAAAGGACTCAGGGACCAAATCGGTGGCCCGAAGGCCCAAACGGGGGCATATTCCCAGCTGGTACAGTTCCAAACAGTGACTGCTACAGTTCCTGCTATAGTACTGCTACAGTACCCATAAATTCTGCCTATGCTTGGTTTTGATCCCTGGTCACTTGGATTCACTTATAGAGTCCTTACCAACCAAGATAAGGCTCATGTGCAAGGAACCAGTGTTGATATATGATATCACAAGAATTTCCAATCTTCTAATTAATTTTTCTAGATCAAAATGAGATTCATTAGTTGGATTCATCCCATTATCTTATAATTCATCCATGTTTTGATGCTTCTGTAGGATCTTATCATTAAAGAGAAAATTTTGAATTCTTATGACTTGGAGCTTTTCAATATCCAATAGTCTAAAAACTAAGTCTTCATTCATTGATCATATTAGAAACAAATATTTAAAATTTTCCATATACTTTTCACTATCCTTTACATCAATGAAATAATAACATAAAATTCTAAATAATTTCAATTTTGAAACTTCTAGTGCCTTATCAGACCATATCTATTTTGGTATATTTTTTACATAACAAATGATATATAAGAACCTGAATATAAAAAATTACATAATCTTGATTTAAGTAATGAATTTTTATTTCTTTGAAATTGAAGATATTTTAATTTTTATAGTTTTATAAAATTAGACCATAAACCTTACATAAAATAAAATAAAATAAAAAGTGGACACTTTTAAATAGTATAAATTTTTTCAATAATCTAAAACATTTAAAATAAATCATGTTCTCTTTACTGAAAACTATTCACTACTATCAAAATTAATTCTTCCAATACCTTACTCATCCTTAAGTCATGGTAAAACCATTAAAAAACATGGGATGGGAATAAAAATATCATTAAGGGTTGTAGAAAGAAGGATATTGTTAGTTTATTTATAAACATTAACAACTTATGAAAATTTTAACATGAAGTAATACTTTTCACCTTGATTAGCAGTAAATAATTTTCTTTGTTAATAAGATCATTTAATACTTTTTTTATAATCAAAAGATAACCATAAAACCCATAAAAAGCACAAAAAACACATAAAGTTAATGGGGAACATCATTATACTTGTCAATTTTATAAATGGAATAACCATACGATTGACTTCCATACATTTCACTATAACAAATAGAATAATTGTATGATCAAATTCTATACCCAATGAATTAGAGGGAAATCATAGACCCACCCATCATTGGTTTATCATGTAATCACCCATAATTGGTTTATTATGGTACCACTCATTAAATATAAAAGAACAATTTATATAATCATAACACATAAAAGACCTCAATTTTCAACATTTAACTCATAAAATATAATTTGAAATTATAAAAAAATATTTCAATATATTGGAATAATCAATCCATTAGAAAAACCCATTTTGAATATAATATTACCCAAAAAATAAAATTAAGGGTTTTCATTATATAAAAATGAAATATTTCAAAGGAATCCAAAAGTAAAATAATTCCCTCAATGGCAGATAATTCATAGTCTCTATTTATATTAATAATTGAACATTGCTTTTGTCGTTTGTCAAAACGTTCCATATAAAGCACATGAAAAGATCCATTTTCAAAAATGTTTGAATGAAATTAAAAATAGGAATAAATTTAATTTATAACCCTTTTTATATCTATAAAAAATTAATGTGAAAAATAATATCAAGAATATAGATATGAGGAGAGGATTACATCATCTAACATTCAAAGCGTCCCATACCACTTTATACATTTAAATCATAATCTAGATGAAAGAATAAAAATTTCATAAAACATTAAATAACAAAATAATTGATAAAATATGGATATATAATGTCAAAGGTGATATATATACACCTTATGAAATAATTAAGGTACATATAATCATGGAATGACTTAGTGAAAAGGGATTGAGACAAAATCCCATACCTTTGGTCTGACTTATCTCATGTGTATTTACTTTAATGAATAGTAAAATTATATTAATTATACAATTTCCTTTAACCCTTTTTATGTTTATTTTAAATTTTGTTTCACTTATTATAATTTTGAATAAAACTACTTAAAAAATTATGTTTGGGTCATATGTTTTGACCATAATCGGTTTATGTGTCAAAACAACATTAGTAGGTCATATATGCTCAAACGGGTTATTATATGAACATATCCAGAATAATAATCATTAAATAATTTGAATATATATACATAAATTACACTTTTAAAAATAATCAGGAAATAAAATTATGAAAAATGAACCAACTTTACAATCATGGAGACGGTGGGCTGTACGTACGCATGAGTAATGTTATCATTTCTCTATGATATTCATGAAAAGAAGTTAAATAACAATTTTATCTTTCAATAATGATAATTATACCATACATACCATAGTATTTAATAACATATTCATATATATATAATTATGTTGATGTAAAAGGAATCACATCGATTTGAGGAGGTAATAGTCCATATGTCTACGAATGACATTATCACTTTTTTGGTGGGTGTAAAAGTGTTAAAGAAAATATTGTGTTATATTTATAGAAAATTAATTATTTCATAAATATCATATATAAGTTATTTATGTCACATATATTTAATTAAAATCATCATTAAAATTATTTTTGACGTGTTTGAACATATCATATCTCTTTGAGGAGGCGGTAGTCCACACTTCCACAAATGATGTTATCATATTTACACAAAATGGAATGTATAAAGGTAACTATTATAAAAGAATTATATAAGAATAAATAAATAATAATTATCATATATATCATATATAAACATCTTTTTTGTCTTAATTTCCAACCATGAAAGGTGTAAATGTAAAAAGAACAACATTGTTTTGTGAGGTGGTAGTTCACCATACATAAGAATGATAAGTTCGTTACCCACTAGATGGATTTCTGTGTAAATTTAGGTCTAAATATTATCATAAAATAATTAAAATTTATTGAGTATAAAAATTTTATTATGTATGTATGGAATAAGTATATTTGATGAAGTGGATAATGAAATTAAAATAATAGATCTTGAGGAAGGGCGTTACCTCTTATTCAGGTAACTTCGTTTGATTTTCACCAAAGGGATTACTTGGATGGATTTCAACCCAAAGTGTGAATTATAGGATTAGGGAAATTATGTTGAAGAGATATTTGGGTAGATATTGGTCTATCCAAAGTTTCTTGAGATGTGTGATGAAGTGGGAGGGGTAAGTGTCTTTTTTATAGTGAATGAGAAGTGGCACTCTTTTAAATATTTGAAAAGAGAATTTCACTCACGTTTTTCAATATCAAGTGTATCAAATAATGGTAAAAATTAAATAAAATGGAGGATTTTATATAAATTTGGATAGAAAATATATTTATGAAAAGTTTTTAGGTCAATTGTTCTATTAGGTTTAAGGTTTATTCCCTTGTTAAGCTATTTTATCTCTTAATCACTATAATTAATTTTAATCAGTTTCACTAATATTTTTGATAAAATAATATGTTTACCTTATTATAAATTATAAATTATACTGATTCAAAATATGGAATCAATTTTGTAAAATTTAAATCACATAATTTACAGAAATTAATTCAATTTTAATCCCGCAGATGGGATGTGATAGTGGGTTTTTTAAAGAAAAAACTTTCAAATTTTTTCTATGTTTTTCTATTCAATTTCAAAGTGAAATTGATTTCAGTTAATTGAATTTTTTTAATTGAAAAAAAATCTAATTAAACTTTAAAACCACATAAAAATATAATTTATCCTTATAAATAAATTAGATGAAAAAACTGTTTTGAATTAAAATTCTTTATTTTTCAATATTCATTTAAAAATAAAACTTCACAAAAAATAAAAAAAATTAACACCAACCAAATTTTTATGTTTCTGTTTAATTTTTTTTGACATATAAAATCAATAAATGTTCCAAAAATCAGATTTAAAAGGGGTTCTCTTTTAAAAGTCAACAAAAATATCTTTTAAAAATATAGATCTTTTTATGCGTAAATTGGAGTTATTCTTATTTTAAGCCTATCAAATTTAATGGATGAATATAAATCATTTAATAAACATGTGTAAATATATAATATTTAGTCCTATTCATTCTTATTTATACAATAGTTAGGTGATTACTACCACTTAAAATAATAATGTTAAAAATATATTATTTTTTAATATAACTCAGTCTTGCGTGCAGTAAGAGATTTTAGAGACACTCATTATAGCATGTTGAGTACACTATCATACATATAATTAATTTTAAATTAAAATTACTATTTAATTAAAAATATTAATAAATATGAAAAATTATTATTCTATAATTACTTTGGATTTTACATCCTTCCCCCCTTTTGAAAATTTCATCCTTGCAATTTTATTCACTTATCAAATAAGTGGGGATATTTCTGGCTCATATAATTTTCATATTACAATTTTTCTTATTCAACCATATGTTTTTTCTATAAAACCATAACCAAGTGAGTTATCTTATTCTACAATAGTTTCTCTCTATAGTCATGAATCTGAACTGGATTTTCCTCACCAGAAAGATTCTCTTCCAGCTGAACTACTCTAGGGCTCAAAACATGATATGAGTCTCATAAATACTTCCTTAACGTTGAAACATGAAATACATTGTGTACATGAGATAAACTCAAATGTAAGGCCACTTGGTAGGAAAATATTTCAACTTTCTCTAGGATTTCGTACATTTCAATGAACTGTTGACTCATTCTCCACTTCTTACCAAAATGCATAACACTTTTCCATGGGGAAACTTTTAAAAAGGAATGTTCGCCTACCTTGAAGGAAAGATCTCTTCTCTTGTTATCCGCATAACTCTTCTTCCTTCCATGAGATTTCTTCATGTGTCACCAAATAAACTAATATTTATCTAATTTTTCCTCTATTAAATCTCTTCCCATTAACATCCTTTATCCTACATCATCCCAAAAATCTAGTGTTCGATACTAATTTTCATATAATACCTCAAAAGGTTACAAATGTATGTTGGAATAAAATCTATTACTATTAGAAAACTCAACCAAAGAAATATGTTGATCCTAAATTTCCTGGTAATCTATTGAGAAAGAATAAATAATATCTTCTAATATCTAAATCATCTACTTAGAGTATCTATCATATTGAGGATGAAAAGATGTACTGATATATAACTTAGTACCCAATAAATTCTGAAGTCCTTTACAAAAATTATATGGGAACATGGGATCATGGTCTTAATAGGTCCTTGGAAATCCCACCATAAAATCCATTAATATATTCTCCCATTTACACTCCAGCACTGGTAAATGTTGAAGCGTCCCCTTCAATAACTATCACTCTAATTTAACCTATTAACAAGTAAAACACTTCATAGTAAATTAAACAATTTCACTATTCATTCCATCCCATTAATAATACTCTAGAAGGTATTTATACATCTTAGTACTACCTGGATGAATGGAAAATAGAAAACTATGAACTTTATTCAACAAATATTTCCTCAACTATGAATCAAAAGGAATACATAATCTTTTACCATACCATAAAACAAATTCTTCATCCATATTAAAATTAGGAAACATATCATTCATAATGGATTATACCTTTTATTATAATGATTTATCCACCATTTGAGTTGTTTTAATTATTTCTTACAATGATGATCAAACATAAACTGAAAACAGAATAGTGGATATCCCTACATCCACAACAACTATGCCAAAATTCATCAAATTAATAACCAAAGGTTCATAATTAAAATGTAGCATGGTTAATGTAGCATTAATTTTTTAACTCAAAGCATTGAACACCTTGTTTTCTTTTCTAGGATAGAAATGAATTGATTAATCATAATCCTTGATTATTTATAACCATCTCCACTATCTCATATTCAACTATTTATCATTTAATATATACTTGAAAACTTTTTTTGATTGTTATATATTTCACACTTCACTACATACAAATGATTTCTCCATATTTGTAATGCAAAAAAAAGCTAATTCCAAATCATGTGTAGGGTAATTTAACTCATGAGTTTTTGACTAAAGTAAAGCATAAGAAATTACATTTTCATTCTACATCAGGACACAACCAAGTCCTTTTAATGAATCATCAATGTATATTGTGAATTCACCATTTTTGGAAGGTAAGTAAAAAAGGATCTTTGACCAGTCTCCCTTTCAGTTCTTGAAAACAAAAATCACATTCTCTAATCTAGATGAACATAAATCCTTTTCAAGTTAAGTAATTCAATGGGATATATAACCAAGAGAAGTTTTCAAAAAAAAATTTGTAATAAAATTCTAATAAAAGAAAAATAAGAATCTTAGTGAAATTCGTAGGTCTTGGCCACTCTTCCAAAACGTTTTTTTGAAGGGTGAATAATTATTCCATCTTTAGAAACAATATAACCAAGGAATGAAATTTTTTGTAACCAAAATTGACTATTAATAAAGTTTTTATATAGTTTATTTTCCATAAATGTTTTAAAAAAAATCATTAAGTACCTTTCATATTCCTCATGGATTTTAGAATATAAATATATATATATATATATAAGCAAAACCACAAACTGATCCAAAAACTAAAGGAAGACTGTATTCATAAGATTCATAAATATATCAGGTTCTTTAGATAACCCAAAGGGAATAAATAAAAAATCATAATTCTTATATCTCATCTGAAATGTTGTCTTCAAAATGTCATCCTCCTTCAACTTAAGTTGATGGTACCCTGACCGCATATCAATCTTCGAAAAACACTAAGCTCTTTAGAGATGATAAAAAAAATCATTAATATGAGGAAAATAATAATTTTTCTTAATAGTGATGTTATTCAAGGCTCTATAATCAATTAACAGTCACATGGAAACAAATTTAGTTTTCAAAAATAAAATAGGAACATCCCATGGTGACATTCTAGGTCAAATGTAACCTTTTTCAAGTAATTATCTCAATTGGTTTTTCAATTCCACAAGTTATTCTTGAGATATTATATAAGGGGTTTAGAAATATACTTAGTATCAAGAAATAAATCAATAGTAAATTCAAATTCTTAATCTATAAGAACACTAGAAAATTCATCAGGAAAAACGTCGGTAAATTCATTCAATACTGGTATGTCACTAATAAGAACCATTTCATTCTTTTTAACAACACGAGAATAATAACTTTAACTATTATCTTGCATAAATTTCATAGCTTCATGGTATGTTATCAAAGGTAGGAAATCATTATATAAAACTCTATTGGATTTTAAATCTATTTTACCATGATAAACTGAAAGCCAACCCATACTAAAAATGGTATAAAATTACACTATAGGAAATTACACAAGATTTTTTGGAATGACCATACCACTAATGTTAACATAAATATTCATATAAATCTTTATTTCTTTAAAATTTCTACTCATAGTTTTTACCAAAAGTTATATCTTACATTCATGAGGTGATATTTTCAATTTTCTAGAAAATTTCTATCAATTGAAATAATTAAAAGATCCAAAAATCAACATAAGTGTTGGAATAACTCAACTTAACTAGTATCATACCTATCACCACTTCATTTGACATCCCAATATCAACTGTAGTAGTATAAGAATATGTTTACACACCATTTTTCTTTCGATCTTGTTGGTCTCCACCTTTGGTAATACACTTTGGACGCACATTGGCATAATTTCCTAACTCGTTACAACTAAAACATCTTAACACCAACCTTTTATTACTTTTCTAATAATCTTCATTTCACTCAAGAACCATATGACCAATCTAACCACAATTGAATCACTTCTGAGATTTTGAAAGATATTATCCAAGATTATTTTTACCACACTTCTCATGAGATGGTAAATTCATTTTTCTTACCTCCAATCTTATTTGATGAATTATTTCCCATTTCCTTCCAACCTTACCTCTTCTTTTTATTGTTGTCTTGGGACACATGATCATAAAAAAATCCATTTTTACTTTCTTAGCTCATCAAACAAGTTTCTCATAGATCTTGAACTCACGAGAAGATAATTACCTTCTATATATTGGCTTTAATACTAAGTAAAAACGATTTATCTTTCTATAAATATTCAAAAAAAATTAGGGACTTGCCTCGATAGTTGAGTGATATTTTCTTCATATGCAGCCACCTAATATTCCTCCTTTTGACTCAATTCAAAGAATTTATTTTCTATCCTAATTAGAACAACCTTAAGAAAATATTTATCAAAGAAAAAATTCATAAATTAATCCCATTCAAAGGAATCAATCTCCATACCTTCCCTAATATTCATAACTATTGACCACCATTGATCGACCTCAGCTTCAAAATGATAAATTGTAAGAGTTACCTTTTGGTGATCTAAAAAGTAATGTCATTGAATATATTTTATAGGGAATTAATCCATCCTTAAGATATCATGGGGTCATATGATACTCTAAATTATGGGGGATTATGTTTCATAAAATAATTCACCATCGTTGTAGCACCCCAAATTTTTTTGAAATATTTTTTTTGAAATAATTTTATCCTTTTGATATTTTTCATTTTAGGCAAGACCGAAAATAGTTTTTTATTAAAGAAATATGTTTGTATTGTGTTATAAGCAACCCAAAGTTATCATAAACTACACAAGAAATAAAGTTTAATGTACTATACATGGAACACCGTGGTTAGCATACATTATTCACAATATTGGCTTTCCTTGATGGGTTTCATAACATGTAAGCCCGAGTGTTACCAAACTATAAAAATTTATTGAAACTATTATTATTTAATATAATAAGATATAACTATAAATTAAGTTGAAAGTTATGAATATAATTTGATAACTTATGAAAATACATGGTTTAATTCATTAGTTAGAAATGAATTAGAAATTAATATAAGAACCAATTGAATATAAAGGGAATGTTTTTATATAAAACTATTTTTATTCTCAAAAATATATTTTATCCTAATAAATTAAATGATTTACAATTAGTGGGCGATATTAATGTAATATATATATTATATATCAAATCAAATATTTTTTTATACTCATAAAATATATTTGATAAAAATAAGATAGGAACGAACCCAATTTCACACATAGAAACCTATATTTTTATTAAGGCACGTTTACCACCTTTTAATGGAGAAGCGATTTGAAATCCAATTTTTCGAACTTTTATAAATATTATATGTAAAAATAAACTTAATATTTGAAATAGGAACATAAAAATTTGGTTAGGGAAAATTTTATGTATTTTTCTGTGAAGTTTCTCATTTCAATGAATAGTGAAAAATATTGAATTTTAATTTAATACCATTTTTTCATCTAATTTATTTATACGGTTCAATTATATTTTTAATTTTTTTAAACTTTAATTAGATTATATTTATATAAAATAATATAATTTAGGTAATTTTAATTAATTTTACATTGAAATTTAATATAAAAACATAGCAAACTGTTGAATGTTTTACTTTAAAAACCTATATTGTCATCCCGACTGTGGGATTAAATTTATATTAATTTCTTCCACTTATGTGATTGGAATTTGAAAAAATTGATTCTATATTTGGAATCAGAATAATTTATAATTTATAATATGGTCAACTTAGTTTTTTACCAAAAATATTAGTGAAAGTAATTTAAATTAATTACAATAATTAAGGTAAAATTAAGCTTAATAAGAGACTAAACATAAATTTTACGGTCCCAAATGACCTGGAAACTTGTAAAAGATCAATTATCTGGCCATATTTAGAATCTAAACTACCTCTTATAAACTTTTTACTATTATTTGATGCACTTTAAATGGGGAAAACGTGGATAAAATTCCTTTTCTAAAAATTTACAAGAGTGCCACTCCCCGTCCACTATAAAAAAGGTATCATCTCCTCCAACTTACTCACACCTATCAATCCACTTTTTCTTGACCAAAAAATCTGCCCAAATAGCTCCAAATAATCCTTCACTTAATTATTTAAGACTATATTTGTGAATAATTAAATCCAAGGAATCCCTTTGGTGAGAACCAAATGGAGTTATCCAAAGAAGACATAACATCCTCCCTTGAGCTCCTTTATCTTGTTTTCATTATACACTAGCTCCAATATATTTATTATATTATAATAAACAAAAAAATATCCCAAATATACTAATATGTTTTTATACTAAGGTTTTTACCAAAACTTACACACAATTCTATCTAATGGATAACAGAAATATTGTTTACGTGTACAACGAACTACTGCCTCACGAAACTATGGTTATTAATTATTCCTTTACCGCCTCTCATACTGGTAATTATAATGGAAAATATGTTTATATATAATATATATGATATTTATTATGTATTAAATCATATTTAATTCTTCTAAAACAAATATCCTTATACATTCTATTTTGTGTTAATATAATGCTTTTGTTTGAGGAATTGTGGAATACCGCCCCCTCAAAGCGATGTGATAGAACATGTTAAGGATGTGTTTAGTAAACTTATATGATATATATGATATAGATGATATATATGATATATATGAAATATATGATATATATTATCTAAAAATTATAATGAAATAATGATATATATAAATATATATACATATATGTCATTTACTCCCTTTATTTCAATATGAAAATAAAATAGAAACAACATTCATTCGCACGTACGACCTACCGTATCCATGAACAGTGTATTCCATTTCATACTTATATATTCTATAGATTAATATAATAAAAAAGTAATTAATATAAATGATATTTATATCATGGTTTAAATTCTGATAATCATGATATAAGTATAAGGACCAAAGATACAAAAAATTAATACACATGTGAAAAACAATGTGAATATTATCCAAATTAAAACCTTAACATAGAATTGTTAATAAATGGGAAATATAAAGTCATAATAAAAATATATATGGTATTATATATAAAAACATGACTTTGTAAAATATGTATAATAAAATTACATTTATTATACAGTAAGCTAGTATGGGCACAAAGAGAGTCAAGACACAAGGTAAGGGAATTTCATCTCACTTTTTATTTCTGTGAATACATGCCTTATACACCACATATTTATTTTTTGTGGTATATATACTAACCTTGAATGTATTATATGACTTTTATTCTTAAATTTATGGGTATTTATATATCCATTTTATCATCTTTCTCTTATGCGGTTTATGTTTCCAAAGTTACTGAATTGGTAAAGTATTTTCATCTCAAATTGAATTTTTTGAGACACATGCCATGTTATACACCTATATTATTCCACGAGGTGTATATAATACATTTAAATTGTTATATCATAAATATCTTTCAATTCATGATGTGTCAATATTCCATAAATGTTATCCTTTCCATTAAGTTATGTTTCAAAGTTACCAAATTGGTAATAATTTATAACTATAATCTCATTGTTTATCAATATTGTTTATGATTGTGCTCTCATTGATGAAATATTATGATCCATAACAAAATAATTTTCATGATTTTTCTTACCCTTTTTTTATTCATGTTATACCCATTTCATGGTACCATTTTTCCACTCCCTAGTGCATAAGATGATTATGAAAGTGTTTTTAGGAAAGTCTGGCTTTACCTCTCTCTTCGGTCAGAAATCTATGTTCCTTCAAAGCCATGTTTTAGAAAAGGTTTACAAAAAAAAATTCAATTACTCTACTGTGATAATTAAAATAAATTTTACCCATGTTTTACCTTTTAAACAAAATTTTTTTCTAAAAAGGAATATTATTGTTATTTTCTAGTCGAGTCACTTTTTTAATCTTTTTACAGTGAAAAAGGAATGTTCAAAATGTACCAATATACCCAAAATCATGACCACAATTCCCTTAAATCATCATTTACAACACTAAATAGTTATTTTTATTTAAAATAAGTTTTTTCTTGTTATTATGGATTTTTTGTGTGTATTTTTTTATTTTACGATAAAAAAGGTTTTCAAAAAGGTTTTATATTTGTAAAAGTGTTTTAAATTATTTTCAAAAAATTATTTATATTTTTTTAAGAAGGATTGTTTTCCAATTTAATTATTTAAATGATCTAAAATATTCTTTTATATGTTTTCAAATTATCTTTTTGGAAAACCATTTTCAAAATGTTTTTAATCTTCTTTTATAAGTTATCAAGGAAAAAGTTTTTCAAAATGTTTTTAGGATTCTTTTATAAATTTTAAATGAAAAAGTTTTTCCATATTTTTTCAAGCTATATTTTTATGTTTTTAAATAAAAAGGTTCAAAAATGGTTTCAAATATTTCATTATATGTTTTCAATTTTATTATCAAGAAAACTATTTTCAAACGGTTTTATGTTTTAAAGAGCAATTTTCAAATAATAAAGCATATTTACCTCAAGAAATGTTTTCAAAATATCGTGCCAAGTTATTTCCCATATAAGATAACATTCGCTGATGTTACAAATGAACTTCTAGGAAATGATTGAAATTCTCCATTAATATTCTTTCTTAAGTGGTTTAGGTTTTAATGAATTGATGCTCATGAAACCCATTTTTCTTCAATGGGTTATATACTTTTGAAACTTGCTTCTTTTATGGGTAATGCTTTGATGAAATGATTATGAAACCCATCTCTTTTATGTAGGTTATGATGTGACGAAATGTTAATGAAACCCATTTCATTTCTTGGGTTATGATTTGATTTTTAAGAAACCCATATTTATTATGGGTCATGAAATAATGAACGATTTATTATCTTGTAGTGAATGTATGAATGATTTTATTATAAGATGGGTGGGACCTATATCATCATCCAATTAATTGGGTAAAGATTTATATCTCATGAGATAATTATGGGAATAAAGTACCTAGAATTGATTCATTATAAGAATATGGAAAAACATGATCCCTTATAAGGAAAGGACTGCAACTGGGGATGGTGGTGTGTCCAACCCAGTAGGTGTAGTCACCATGAAGATGGATAATGGGGAAACCCGATCCATTATGGGAAGATGGGGAAAACTAATCCCTTACAAGGAAATAACCATGACATGAGATTTTGGTGTGTCCCACCTAGTAGGTGTAGTTCCCATGAAGTTCCATGATAAGTTATAGTTATGAATCTTGAGTTATAAATAATGATATCACATTTTTATGTATGCCATAATTCCATGTCTTATTCCTATGATATGTTTTCACGTATTAAGTTCTTTATTTACTTATGATTCATGTCTTATGAACTTACAAGATTTATTTCATGATTCATGTTTCTAATCTTATAATATATTGGGTATGATATTCTAATGTTATGATCATGTTATCATACCCCTATGTTCATGTTTATGCTTACATGTGTCCCTTGTTTACCCTTACTGAGCATCTTAGCTTACCCCTTTTTATGTTTCCTTCCCTATGTTTTAAAGATATGTATTATATTTGATGTGTTTAAGAAGGGCGATAGTCAAGAAGAACCTATTGGGAGATAATGAAGCTCATTTATGTACCATTGTTTACGTTTCCATGTTTCCAAAGACACTAAACAAATATGGTATTTGGATATCTATTTATGTAATGTTTAAAGTATTCTGAAAAAGTGATGTAAAGTCTATGTATGTTAAGACTGGGTTGTTATAGTTACTATCAATGAAAAGGTTTATTTAACCTTTGTAAACTAGGATGATAAAACTTTAGTGATTCCCCTATGTATATTTCTAAGGATTTGTATTAGGATGTATTTAAGGATAAATATAAGGATGTGTTAACATTTAGGAAAATATACTGGAATTTTGGTAAAGGATAGAGTGATTGGTTTCCTAGTGATACATCAATTTCTGGATACTATAAGTGGATGTGGTTCTGTAACACATGTACCTAGCAGTAATAATTATGATAAGGTGTGTTAGGCTTGACATGAAGTAACCCGGTACATAATAATGGGCCTTACCGTGCACCTAGTTTGACACGCTTGAGGGACATGCATTGGAAATTCACAAACTCTTCCTGAACCATTATGAAGGTTTTAAATGGAAGTGGGATATTAATAACCTAGGATAAACCCAAGGTGTCGTAGTTTAATAAAGATGTCATAATATAGATATTATATAAGTGGTTTTCATAATTATGTGATTACACACTATTAAAATTGTTTCTTAATCAATTTTTCTTGGTTTTAGTAAATAGAGATAACCAGAAGGAACTAGATTAACGTTCAATATAATGGAAAATATATTGATGATAAGTAAAATGAGATAATCACTTGAGTGAAAGATGTTTTGATCATGCCTAATTAGTTTTCATGTAACTTGATCTATAATTTATACCATAACTGACTATCAAACTCACCATGGAAGAAAAGGAAAGAGTTCATTATGAGTTTGGTTAATGGAGACCATGGAGGAAAGATGATTCAGTTTCCCTTGTATCAATAATATGGAAAAACCACCTAATTTAATGTATTAAAGGAATAAAAAGTTTTTTTACTGTAGAAAAGAAGGAAAAAAAGAAAGTAATTGCAAATGAAAGATGAAGGGTTCAGTTAATAAAATGGATGGGAATATTGGCCTCCCTAATACATCATCAAAGATCAAATTCTTTAAATGTGGAATGAAAGGTCATTATGAAAATTTGTTTCCTAAGGGGAAATCTCCCAAATAGAATCAACAAGGTGGTTCAAGTAATGGATATGTTGCTAATGATGATGAGAATGAAGAATAAATGTGAAGGGAAATAAGTATTAAATTATATGATGTGGTATACTTCTTATGTATTATAGATTAAGTGGAGTAATTGAAGTTTTTATATATTTGGATTAAAAAATTATGTTATATGAATGATGAAATATATAAGGATTTTCCATTTTATGTTTTTTATTAAGGATTTAAAAGATTATTTTCAATGTTTCTAATTGATTGGAAAAGTGATTTAATGATAATGTGATATTTAGACTAAGGGAATATAACCCTTAATATGTTCATTATGTTAATATAATGTTATTTTTTAAAGATATGTGGGATATAAATAAGTAAATAGTACGGTATTGATTAACTTAGAACTAAGTAAGGACTTGTTGATAGGTGGTTTATTCTTTCATTGATGAAGTTTACAACTTTTTTGGATTTAAAGAATAAATCCAATATACCTTGGAATAAGGAAACATGCACACTTTTAATGAGGATTTATGGTAATTTATGCCATTACCATGTTTCAAGGGAGTATTTAATGAAGGTATTCACATGTTAGGAATGTAACAACCAGGAGATAATTTTATATATATAGGGGATCAATGTTCAGATGATTTATTGAATTTCTTTATACTATTTTTTATTTTCATATTTCAAAAGGGTTATAAGGTTGACCATTCATGAATTTTTTTAGTTAATCTTTAGAGGAAGTATTTATGCATTGAGATTGTATTGAAAACCTTAGTTAAATGGCTAATTAGTGATTAACCTTATTTCAAGGATGTCCATAATATTTTAGAAATTATATTAGTGTGGTTTTAGAAAAGGACATCATGTATGTCGGGTGACAACCAATCAAGTTTGGTAAGGCCATGGGTCTTGAACCCATAACTAAAGGATGATAAGGGTCTCACACCTACTAGTGGCTAACATGATGTCTTGGATAATGTGTAATTTTATTGATGAATAAATATTAATGATGAAATAGTATAGTTACTTTTTATGTTTAGATATTAATTTATTAAACATATTGATTTTCAAGAATATTTAGAGACAAATAGTTACACTTTTCAATATTTTATGGGCATTAAGATCTATTAAAAGTGTATTTTAGTACTTCAAGAATCAATTTCAATTTATTCACATCAATTTCATGAAGTAATGGATGAATTAGAAATTGATAAAAACACAACTAAAAAATAAAATTGTGTTTATAGAAATATATATAGTAAATATATTTCCTTATATTCTTGGTTAAAAAAATAATTACTCAACATTAAGAAAATGATCTATTTTTTATCATAATACCATAATTTTTGTTAGACCGATGACCTTTTAAATCATCATAGATTTACGAATTTAGGTCCATCAAATTTTCATTGATCATTCACTTTTTTGGGATTTATAACCTCAATAACTCCCTATTAATACTTATACTTTTACTCCAAGTCCATATTTTCACATTCCACCTATGTTTTCTTATATGGAAACCTAGTTATATATTACTTTGGGTAACTATTATGTTTCCAACTTTCCCTTTTTAAAGAATGTTTAAGGAATAATCTTTACGATGTGGGTTTATATGAAATGAACTTTCAATTATTAAACCTTAGAAAACCTAGTTGAATTTCAAGGGAGAAATTAATTTTAATGGGGGTAAAATGTAACAATCTATGATTTTTTGAAATATTTCTTTTTTGAATTAATTTCATCTTTTTGATATTTTTCATTTCACACAACACTAAAAAAAGTTTTTTTTATTAAAGCACTATGTTTGGATTATGTTATATGCAACACCAAGTTATCATAAACAATACCCACCATAATGTTTAACGTGCTCAACATAGAACACTAAGGTTAGTGTACATTACACATAATATTGATCTTCCTCTATGGGTTGTGTAACGCGCATGACCGAGTGTTACCAAACAACAATATATTATAAATTTTTTTATTATTCCGTATAATAAAATATAACCTAGCCACTAAGTTGATGGTTATGAATAGGATTCACGAACTTATTAAAATACATGGTTGAATTCATAAGTTAAAAATGAATTAGAAATGAATATAAAAACCAATTGAATATAAATGGAATGTTTTTATAGAAAACTATATTTATGCTCAAAAAACTATTTTATCTTAATAAATTAAATTAATTATAATTAGTGGGTGATATTAATGTAATATATATATATATTATATAAAATCAAATATTTTTTATATTCATCAAATATATTTGATAAACATAAGATAGTAACAAACCTAATTTCACACATAAAAACCTATGTTTTTATTAAGGAACTTTTACCACCTTTTTGTAAAGTTTCATATTTTGATGAATAGTAAAAAATACTGAATTTTGATTCAAAACTACATTTTCATCTAATTTATTTATATGGTTAAATTATATTTTTAATTATTTTAAAATTTTAATTAGTTTAAATTTATATCAAATAATACAATTTTTGTCATTGGAAAAAATTTCACATTGAAATTGAATATAAAAACATAAAAATCTTTTGAACGTTTTACTTTAAAAACATGAATTGTTGTCCCGTCCATGGGATTAAATATAAATTAATTTCTGCAACTTATATAATTAAAATTTGGAAAAAATAATTAATTATTTTTAATCGGTATAATTTAAAATTTTTAATAATGTAAAATTAGTTTTTGAACAAAAATATCAGTGAAACTAGTTAAAATTAATTACAACAATTAAGTTAAAATTAGGCTTAATAAGGGACTAAACATTATTATTAAGGGCCCAAGTGACCTAGAAACTTGTCCAGAAGCCATTGGATGGATATTTTTAGACCCTATATTACCATTTATATACTTTTCACCATTATTTTATCCACTTTCAATGTGAAAAAATGGGTGGAATTCCTTTTTTAAAAATTTACAAGAGTGCCACTCCTCCTCCACTATAAAAGACCTAATCTCCTCCCACTTCCTCACAGCTCTCAAGAAACTTTATCTCATCTAAACTCTGCCCAAATATATAATCAAAATACCTAAATTCATCTTTTAAGGCCCCATTTTAGAATAAATCAATCCAAGGACGTCCTTTTCTGAAAACCAAAAGGAGTTACCCAAAGAAGAGGTAACATCTTCTCTCAAGCTACTTTATATTATTTTCATTATCTACCCCATACACTCTAATTATTCCATGATTATACAAGAAACAAAGTATCCTCAATATAATTAGATATTTTTATGCTATTTTATTGACCTAAACCTACACACACTTCCATCTAATGGGTAATGACCATACCTTATATGTGTACAGCGAACTACTGCCTCACAAAATGATGATTTTACATTGTTCCTTTACCACCTTTCTTGGTGGGAATTATAATGGAAAATATTTTTATATATAATAAATATGATATTTATTATGTATTTAATATTGTTTAATTATTTTACAACAAATATCCTTATACATTTCAGTTTGGGTAAATACGATAATTTCGTTTGAGGAAGTGTGGACTACCGCCCCTCAAAGAGATGTGATTCGTTCACACATTACATGGAATGTGTTAAGGATTGGTTTAGTAAAAAAATATGATATAATAATGATACTAGAATAATTATATATACATATATTTCATTTTATCCCATTTTTTCAATACGGTAATAAAATGATAACAATGTTCATGCGTATATACGACCTACCGTCTCCATGAACGGTGTATTCCATTTCGTCCTTCTATATTCTATATATTATTATAATAAAAAATTACTAAATATACATAATATTTATATTAGGGTTTAAATTCTAAAAACAATTATATAGATATAAGGACCAATGATATAAAAAATTAAGACACATGTGAAAAACTAATAGAATATTACCTGAAGGGAAACCTTAGTATAGAATTGTTAATAAGAGAGTAATATAAAGTCATAATAAAAAATATGGTATTAGATATAAGAATATTCTTCTGTAAAATATTTATAATATACTTAAATTTATTATACATGAATTTTGTACGAGCATGGCGAGACTCAAGACACAAGGTAAGTGAATTTCATCTGAATTTTTATTTCAATGATATATATGCCTTATACACCACTCTTTTTTATGTGGTATATATACTACCATTGAATGTATTCTATGACTCTTATACTTAAATTTATGGGTATTTACATATCCATTTTATGATATTTATCTCATGGGGTTTATGTTTCAAAAGTTACCAAATTGGTAAAGTATTTTCATATCAAATTTCTTTCTTCAAGACAAATTCCATGTTTTGCACCTATATTATTCCATGAGGTGTATATTGTAACAAACCTATATTTTATGAATAAAATCATATTTATTTTAATGAATTATGGATATATAAATCACATGAACTATTTTTTTATTTGGTTTAAATAACTATTAAGTATCATTACCATTGATAATATTGTCGTTGAACAGTGATCACACGACTGATATAAATATAATGTTTTTAAAAAAATATTTTTGACATATAAAAATGAGAGGATGGCCTCATCTAGTAGACTGAAGTTGTTTGAAGATCATTTTTTGGAGATTATAAAGGTGGTATCATCATTGTGCTTTTCTCTTGACCAAGACCAAGCCAAGTTTCAACATGTTAAGCTTGAACAGAATCGCCTATAAGAGAAGTTCAAGTTAATAGAGATTACCACCCAAGTGATGTTATACGAGACGCCCCAAAGTCTTTCACCATTTCAAACCTTACCGTTATGTCTTATGAGGAAATTATAAGGGGTTATGTGATAAGGTATTAGTTATTTATTATTTATATAAATAAAAATCATATTTTATCAATTTCTTTATGAGAATAGTCTTTCTTAAAAAAACGATGAATTTGATAAATTAATTCTTCAGGTAAAAATGGAAATTTTGAGAAATATATACATTATTATATCAAATTAATATTTTTATTAATAATTATATAAAAAAATTCTTATTAATTATGACTATATCAATTACTTATATATAAATTATTTGGTAATCAGTTTGATAAGAGTTGTTTTTTTAATATGATAAAACATAAAGTCTAATTTTAAAGAATTTTTTTAAGGAATTAAGGAATTTTTGAAATAATTAATATTTTAATAAAATATTATTATCAAATTTCTTTCATGAATAATAAATGAGTCTATAATTTTTATAAAGTCAAATGTAATATTTATTAAGGTTTTGAAAAATGTTTTTGTTAAAACAATTGAATTTTTAAAAAATGTCAGTTTTTATTTTAAAAGTAAAAATTCACATATTTATAAAATTATTTAGATAAAATTAATATTATTTTTGGAATCAAGACTTAAAAATTATCTAATGGTGAATTTTTTATAATTTTCTTAGACAACTAATGTTTTGGCTAAAAATTAAATACTGTATAAATAAAATATGTGTTTTATGAAATCATAATGACCACAAAATGATTTAATAAATACTATAATGGGTATTATCAGATCAATATATGTTTTAAAATTAAAATAATTTAATTTTAGATATGTTTTTTTATTTTATAAAACTTTTGTGAATCCTTCAATACAAATACAATATTTGAATATTTTAAAATCATTTCCTTGAAAGTGTAACTCACCTCCACATAAGCAAGGGAAATATTTAAATATATTCAAAAATTTAAATTATAAAATAATTTTTCCACTCCTATTTTGAAAAAAAAAACATGAGTTAAAACCATGTAAATTTTTCCGGTTTTGAATATTTGATTATATAGATTCTAAAACCTGTGTTTGTAAAATATTAAAGAATTCCCCTCTCATTTCTTAAATAAACCCACACAAGCTCCCATTTTTTTTCAATAAAAAAACTTGGATCACATACCTACCCTGACCTCCCCTCTCAAGAATCCTCCCAAGGTTCCACAATATCTCATTAATCCCCTCTTCAAGATTTTGAAGTCACACACTCAAATACAGGATTTCATTCTCCTCATTTCCATTCAAAAACCTCTTTTACATTATGCTTTTTAAGTTCCATATTTATATGTTTGGTTATGATGTTAAAATACCACCATACATTCCATTTTATGTATATATGATGATATATTCCTTTCACTGTCATCAATTACCCTACGATCTTTTAATAATAGCCGTTACTATGCCCAAAATTCTGTAAGGGATCTTCCACCCTCCTCTTTTATCAAGCATTCTTTTCATGTTATGTTTTTTTAATTTAATTTATTCCTATGTTTGGATATGTTATTAAATATCATAATTACTTCCCAATGTATTTATAAATCATTATATCCCCTTTCAATATCATTTATTTCTCTTATGAACCCTTATGTGCACCTATTAGCATGCTGAATTTTCATAAGGTTTTCCTTCCCTTCTCATTTTTATCCATGTTTCTTTATATTGTTACACCAATTTAATTTCAATTAAAATTATGGGGTATACTTTAAAACATCCCCCAAACATACCTTATTATGTTTTAATTGTGAGATAACTCTTTCTCTCTCATTAATCCCTCCCATTTACACCTTTTACCATGCTAAAATTCCGTAAGAGTTATTTCATTTCACATCTTCCTTCAACTTTATCTATTATTCTACGCCTTCTATTTCCAAATTAGTTGTTTTGGGACATGTGTTTTTTTGAACCCTTATTTTCCATTTCATGTATATATTATTAGATACCCATTTCTCTCTCATCAACATTTTTTATGAATTTTTATGTCACACCGTTAGGCTGCAGAAATTGCACCGCGATTTTTTCATGCCAAAATCATCGTGTAGTGAATACCATGCCCATTTCTCTATCAAGGGTATTCAACTTTATATGCATATAATTATTTATTATATAATTCCATGTATGTATTCCACATTTCTTTATCATTTAATAAATTATTATGTTGAATGAATCCATGTTATATGATCTATGCGGCACACTTTAGCATGAGATTGAAATGTTTATAAAGGGTGCACCCTCATAGTGCTCCAATGCATTGGGTAATGTTTTGTATCCTGATAATCCAAGTGAAATGAGGTTTTACTCATGATAATATATATTTAATAAGGGTTTACCCATGATAATCCATGTGCAATGAACCATGGATCATGCTAATATCATGTTGTATGTTATTTCAACATTTCCATGTTGTGATAACCATGCTATACCATGTCTTTATGTTTATTTTTCTATTGTGCTCCATTGATATTCCTATTGACTAACATGTATTTTATTCATCATGTTTTAGCTTATTTACTCTATTACTAGGGTTTATTACTCACCCATTTCTGATATATGTCCTCAGGTTATCCCACGAAGTGTTTAGTATGAAGAAATGAGTTGGTCATGTTAAAGAAGTTTGAAATATAGATATTTAATTTTATGTTTTAAGTTATTATATAATGTTCCAAATTTCATAAGACACTAGACCTTTCGATACTCAGAGTTGTCTTAAGTGTAAGTTTATTTAATAAATCATGTTTAAGTGTGTAATAAGTAGTAGGGTTATTATAGTTGGTATCAGAGGATAGTTTTAGTTATTTTTGGGATTAGGATTAGAAAACCCTAGTGAAATCCTTAGGGATAAGACAAATTATATGAAAATAATACCTAAATTTTGGTGAGTAGAGATTAAGTGGTTTATCAAGAAAATAAAACTATGTCTGGATACGAACAAATATAGGTGGCTCTGGCGTAAATGTATCTTGGGGTAAAACCCAAAAACACCACTTTAAGCTAGACTCGAATGAGAACTAGTGCATGACAACGATCCTTGCAGCACTCTTGGTTTGACACTCCTAGGGGGTATGATTTGGTACATTCACAAGATTATTATGAACCATTATTAATGGAGTAATAAAAAAAGCCAATAAGTATATATGTTAGGAAATATATCAAGGATAACATATATTGAAGCCTATAAATTTATAAGGAAATAAATGTAATTTATAATTTATCACTTTTTTTCCTTATATTCCCATTTATGTGTTTAATTGTTTAAAATACTTTTCCTTAAGTCTATATTAGATAAAGTAGAACCAGAATCAAAAAGTTAAAGTTATGGTAATTTTCCATAGTTCTACGCATTCTTTTATATCATATAATTTTAGTAGAACAATCCAAACACCACCACAAATTATGGAAATAGAGAAGTAAATGAGAATGGAAAATGGGGAAATTATTACATCCCATTAATATAACTCCTCCCCTTTCATAATTTTTGGATTGAAATTACCAAAAAACCTTTTCATAATCCCTCAGGTGGAATTTGATACAATTCTTGGCATGGATTCGATTTCCCTATATAGAGCCAATATAAATTTCAATGAGAGGGAAATCACACTCCATACACCGAATCGACCCATATTCTATATAAGTGCTAGGAGGAGGATGAATATTATTTTGCACCATCATCTCAAGCATAGATATTACTACCATTTTAGAACATGTATCTTCCTCATATGATTGAGTCTAAAGAAGGAACCATCCTAGAAGAAATTCCATTTGTGAGGGAATTCATCGATGTATTTCCCAAGAAATTGCTTGGTCTTACTACTAGGAGATATGTGGAATTGTTGAATGATTTTATACCTAGGTTGTTTCCAATATCCCAGACTCCATATAAAATGGCTGTTGTGGAGCCTAAGAATCTAAATAAACAACTAGAGTAGAATTTGGATAAATGGTTTATATGACCAAGAACTTTACCATGGGGTGCACCAGTCCTCTTCATCAAGAAGAAGGATGGGAAAATGCACCTTTTAATTGAATATCATGAGCTTAAAAAAACTATGATAAAGAACAAGAATCCTTTTCCATGAATTGATTATTTGTTCGATCATCTTCGTGGAGCACAATACTTCTCCAAGGTGGATATGCGGCCATAATGTTTCCATGTAAGGGTGAAAAATGAGGTTATCCCCAAGACTTCATTTTTTACAAGGTACAAGCACTATGAATTCATATTAATTATTTTCGTACTCACTAATTCTCCAAAAAACTTCATGAACTTGATAAATAGAGTCTTTAGAAATTACCTTAACAAATTTTTGGTGGTCTTTATAGATGATATTATAATGTAATCCAAAACTATGGAGGAGCATAATGAGAATCTATGAACTATACTAAAGACCCTACAAAATAAAAAGCTCTATGAAAATTACAACAAGTGTGAGTTATGTTTAAAGGAAGTATTATTGTTGGGGAATATCATCACAAGAAATAATATATCTATATATCCCTCCAAGACAATTGCAATTGAGGTATGGTCGAGGAAATCATCTATGACGAATATACATATATTACTTGGGATAGATAGATATTATCTCCGATTTGTGAAAAGTTTATCATGATTGTCAAATCCTCTAACCAAGATAACTCAGAATAGATTCAAGTTTTATTGGAATGATGAATGAAAAGATAGATTCAAGGAGTTGGAAATGAGTCTTATCAATACACTTGTGCTCACACTACCCATAAGTGGAGAACTTTTTACGGTATTCCGTGATTCTTAAAAGATGGGTCTAGGCTATGTTTTGATGCACATTGATAAAGTATTTGCCTATGATTCAAGGAAATTAAATGTTCATGATTAGAACTATAAAACACATGATTTGGCGTTAGATGCAGTAATATTTACTTCGAAAAATTGGAAACATTACTTCATTAGGGAGAAGTGTGAAATATATACATATCAAAAAATCTTCAAGTGTATATCCACATAGAAAAGATTGTTAGAGCTGATCAAAGACTAAGACTACTCAATCCATTACCACCATGGGAAAGAGAAAAAGGTGGATAATGATATAAGTATAAAGGACCCAACAATTATATCATTTACGAGAATTTAAAAGGATCCAATATTTTTATATTTGAGGAATATGGACATGGGAATCATAAATAAAGGAACATCATCAATCCTTTCACCAATTATTTCTCAACTATCTCTTTTGGAATGGTTAAAGAATGCTCAAAAGGATGATGTTGGAATTTATAAGAAAGTATAAACTCTCAGAAAAGAGAAAATCCTTGGAGTTAGATATTAATGAAGAAGGAATTTTAAGATTTGGGTCAAAACTATGTGTTCCATCAAATATAGAGAGAAAGAATGGACTTTTAAACGGAATTATGAAGACATACGAAGGAAAAAATGCTATCTGGGTTGGTTTAGATCATCTTACCAAGATTTATCACTTCATTGCGATTTGAGAGGATTTCTCATCAGATCAAACTGCATGGATATACATTAGAGAAGTGGTAAGGCTGCATGGATTACAACTATTGATTGTATTTGATCGAGATCCATGATTCAACTCTATGTTCTAAAATATTCTTCAGCACACTATGAATACTGTGTTGAGCTTTAGTACGACTTATCATCCTCAAATTTATGGCAAGTTTGAGCAGAATATCCAAACACTTGAGGAAATATTGAGACAATTATCAATTTACTTAAAAGGAGGATGGGATCAACATCTTCCTCTGGTTGAGTTCTATTTCAAAAATAGATTCCAATCAAGCATCCAAATGGATCCTTATGATGCCCTTTGTGGTAAGAGGTGTAAAACACCAACATGTTGGGTTGAAGTTGGGGAGTAAAAAATTCTTGGCCCATAAATGGCCAAAAAATGGTGGAGAAGGTTAAGACCATCCAACAATACATCAAAGTTTATCATAGTCAACAAAATATCTATACTGAAAACCATCGACGAAAACTGGAGTATGATGTTAGAGATATGATTTTCCTCTGCATATCATTATGGAAGAGAGTTATGATATTTAGTAAGAAGTTAAATCTTAGTTCATGGTACCTCATCCCTTTTTAGATCCTTGATCACATTAGAGTAGTAGCCTATCGACTAGAACTACCACTGAACCTGCCTCATGTACATGATGTATTACATGTATCACTCTTGATGATGTACATACCTAACCCATTGTATGTACTCAATCTATAGGTGGAACCATTGGAGAATGACCTTACCCATGAGGAGAATCCAGTGAAGATATTATATCATAGAGAAAAAGTTATACGAAATAAGATGATGCCCCTTTTCTAGGTGTTGTGGAAAAACCAAAAGATTGAAGAAGCAATGTGCGAACCAGAGGAAGTGATGAGGCAAAGTTACCTCCATCTGTTTCAGTGTGGAAAAAGGAAATTTCAAGGGTGAAATTTCGTAAGGGGGTAATTTTTAATGACCTGATCATTTATGACTAAAATTCCCTTTCTTATAATGACTTATGGATATAGAAAACACATGCACTATTTTTTTTATTATTTGGATTAAATAACCATTAACCATAATTACCATTTCTAATATATCCATTGAACAGTGGTCAAATGGTTGATATAAATATAAAGTCTTTTAAAAAATCCTTTTGAAACAGAAAAAGGAGAGGATAGCCTCATCCCATAGACTCGGGTCATATGATGCTCATTTTTTGGAGCTCTAAAAAAAGGTAGCATCACTGGGATTATCTCTTGACCAAGCCCAATACAAGCTTTAACATGTTAATCTTGAATGGGATTGACTATAGGAGAAGTTTAAGTTAGTAGATATTATGACCTAGGTGATGTTATCTGAGCCGACCCAAGAGTCTGTCACTATCGTACAACTTACCATTAGGTATTATGTTGGTGTTATAAGTTGTTATGTAATAAGGTATTAGTTACTTATTTTTTAACCCCTTTTTATAAATAAAAGTCACATTCCATCAATTCCTTTATGAGAATATTCTTTCTTAAAAAATATAATGAATTTGATAAATTGATTCTTTTGGTAAAAATGGTACATTGGTGAAACATATACATTATTATATAAAACTAAGGTTTTCATTAATAATACTATAAAAACAATTCTAATAAATTATAATTATATCGATTCATTTTCTATAAATTATTAGGTAATCAGTTTGATAAGAGTTATATTTTTTATACGATAAAACTGAAAGTGTATTTTTAGAGAATTTATTTTAAGAATTAATGAATTTTTGAAATAATTAATATTTTATTAAAATATTATTATAAAATTACTTTTATTAATAATAAAATAGTATATAATATTTATGAAGTCAAATGTAATTTTTATTAAGTTTTGAAAACATTTTTTGTCAAAACCCATGAATTTTCAATAAATATCGATTTGCATTTTAAAAGTGAAAATTCACATATTTAGAAAATTATTTATATAAAATGAATATTATTTTTTTAATTAGGATGTATAAATTATACAATGGTGAATTTTTCCATAATTTTCTGAGATAGTCAAATTTTTGGGTAAAAATTAGATACCGTATAAATGAAATATGTGTTTTATGACATCATAATGATCCAAAAATGATGTAATAAATAAAATAATGGGTATTATCAGACCAATATATTTATTTAACAATAAAATAATTTGATTTTATATTTTTTTGTTTAATTTTTAAATCCTTAGTGAATCCTCCAAGACATATACAATATTTTAAGATTTTAAAATCATTTCTTTGAAAGTGTGACTCACCTCCACATAATAAAGGTAAATATTTTAATATATTCGCCCCTTTTTCTTATAAAATTTTTATTTACACTCCTATTTGTCAAAAACCATGGGTAAAAATCATGTTAAGTTTTGTGGTTTTGATTATTTAATTATATAGATTCTGAAACCTAAGTTAGTGAAATATTAAAGAATTCCCCTCTCATTTCCTATATAAACCCAACCAAGATCACACTTATTTTAACTAAAAATTCTTGTATCACGTCCCTAATCTATCCAACCCTCTATATAATCCTCCAAAGTTTCCCAAATATCTCAATAATCCCCTCTTCATGCTTTTGAATTCACACACTCAAGGGATTTCACTCTCCTCATTTTCATTCAAGCTACTATTTTGCATTATGATTCTTAACTTCCATATATATATGTTGGGTTATGATTTTCCAATACCCCCATATGGTAAAATTGATGTATATATGATTCCATCTTCATTTTAATATCATAAATCCCCCCTATTATCCTTAATAACACCTGTTACTATGCCCGAAATTCTGTAAGGGATCTTCCACCCTTCTCTTTTATCAGGAATTCTTTTAATGTTTTGTCTTTTAATTTATTTTATTTCTATGTTGGGAAATTTTATTAAAAATCTTAATTACTGCCCATTTTATTTATAAAATACAATACCCCATTTAACTTTAATTTATTCTTCTTATGAACGCTTATGTGCACATGTTAACATACTGAATTTTCATAAGGGTTTCATTCGTTTATCATTTTTATCTATGTTTATTTATATTGTTACACCATTTTATTTTCAATTAAAAATTATGCGGTAGGTTTTTTCACCTACCTAATACTTCCCTTTTTATGTTTTAATAATGATATAACCATTTCTTTATCATTAATCCATCCCACGTACACCTGTTACCATGCTACATTTTCATAAGAGTTATTCAATTTCTCTTCTACCTTTAAGTTTCTCTATTATGTTATGCCTTCTATTTCAAAATTCCTTATTTTGGGAAATATATTAATATTACCCCCATAATTTAAATTTAATTTATATATTATTAGAAAACCCTTTCTCTCTCATAAACAAATCTTATGACTTTTTATGTCACGGCGTTTGCCTGTTGAAATTTCACCGAGATTTTTTCTTTCCAAAATTATCATGTAGTGAATACCATGCCCATTTCTCTATAAAGTGTATTAAACTTTATGAACATATACTTATTGATTACATATTTTCATGTATGTATTACGCATTTCTTTATCGTGGAATAAATGATGATGTTGAATGAATCCATGTTATATGATCTTTGTAGCACACTTAAGCAAGATATTGAAATGTTCATGAAGGATGCACCCTGATAGTGCTCCAATGCATTGTGTAATGCTTAGTAGCATGACAATCCATGTGAAATAAGGGTTTACTCATGCTAATTCATGTGATATTAGGGTTTACTCATGCTAATCCATGTGAAATTATCCTTGTCTCATTATAAAATCATGTTGTATATTGTTGCCACATTTCCACGTTATGATAACCATGCTATATCATACCTTTATGTTCATGTTTCTCTTATGATCCATTGATATGACTATTTCCTCACATGTTTTGCCTTTTTTATTCCCTTACTGGGCTTTATGGATCACCCTTATCTTATATATGTCCTCAGGTAATCCCATGAAGTGTTAAATATGAAGGAATGAGTTGTTCATGTCAAAAACGCTTCAAATAAAGATGTTATATTTCATGATTTAAGTTTTTATTTAATGTTCTTAATTTCCCAAGACACTAGACCTCTGGATCATTTTAATTTTTTAAGTGAATTTTTATGTAATAAATAATGTTTAAGTGTGTAATAAAGATTTGTTTTGTTATAGTTGGTATTAGATGATAGGTTTAGTTATTTTTTGGATTAGGATTAAAAAACCCTAGTGAAAGCCTTAGGGATAATATTAAGTATAAGAAAAGAATACCTAAATTTTTATGTGTATAGAGTAAGTGGTTTATCAAGAAAATGCATCCTTGTTTGGATATGAACAAGTAAAGGTGGCTCTAACATAGATGTATCTAGGGGTAAAACCCAAAAACACCTCTTTGATCTAGGCTCTAATGGGAACTAACACACAAAAATAGGACATTATACACTTTTGGTTCGACACTCTTGGGGGATATTCTTTGGTAAAATCATAATCTTAGTATGTACCATTTTTAAGGGACTAATAAAAAAATCCCATGAGAATAAATTTTAGGAAATAGATCATGGATAACATAGATTGAAGCCTATAAATTAATAAGTTTAGTAAATAAATGTAATTTATAAGTTATCCCTTTTTTCATTAGATTCCAATTTATGTGTTTAATTGTTTAAAATATTCTTCCTTAAGTCTATATGTGATAAAGTAGAACCAAAATCAAAAAGGGAAAGGTTGGTTTATCATCCACAATTCTACTAATTCTTTTATATCCAGAATGTTCAGAAGAACAATCCAAACACCACCAAAAATCATGGAAGTAGAGATGCCAGTGATAATGACAAATGGGGTAATCATTGCATCCCAGGAATATAAATCCTCCCCTACCAAAATTTCTAAATTGAACTTCCCAAAAAACCTTTTCATACTCCCTCTAGTGGAATTTTATGAAATTATTGACATGGATTGGATTTCCCTATATAGAGCCAACATAAATTTTCGTGAGAGGGAAATCACTCTCCATATGGCGAATCGACCCCCAATTTTGTACAAGTGAAAGGAGGATGATAAATATTATTTAGAACCATCATATCAAGTGTGGATATTAATTCCCTATGACTATGTGTATGTTTCTCAGATGATTGAGTCTAAATAATGAACTATCCTTTAACGCATGGCTTTTTTTAGGGAATTCACTGATGTATTTCTCGAGGAATTTCTTGGTCTTCCTTTTAGAAGATATGTTGAATTATCAATTGATCTTATACCTGGGGAATTTCAAATATCTAAGACTCTATATATAATGTCTATTTTGGAGCTTGACGTGCTAAAGAAACAACTACAGGAGAATTTGGATAAAGGGTTTATACAACCAAGTGATTCACCATGGGGTGAACCAGTCCTCTTCATTAAGAAGAAGGATGGGTCAATGCGCCTTTTCATTTATTATCGTGACATCAAAAACATCATGATAAAGAAAAAGTATCCTTTTCTATGAACTGAGGACTTGTTGGATCATATACATAGAGCACAATACTTCTCCAAGTTGGATCTACGATCAGGATATTACCAAGTAAGGGTGAAGGAGGATATCCCCAACACTGCTTTTCGTACAAGGTACTGGAACTATGAATTCATAGTAAAGCCTTTCAGAATCACCAATTCTCTAGAAATATTCATGGAATTTATTAATAGAGTATTTAGAGATTACCTCAAAAAATTTGTGGTAGTATTTATAGATGATATTATAATATACTCCAAAACCACAGAGGATCATGAGTAGCATCTATGCATTGTTCTAAAGATCTTGAAAAAGGATAATCTCTATGAAAAGTAAAGAAAGTGTGAGTTATGGTTGAAGGAAGTATCATTCTTGGGGCATATCATCACAAGAAATGGGATATCTGTGGATCTCTCCAAAAAAAATGAAATTGAGGGACTTATGAGGCCCACATATATGATAGATATCCATAGATTCCTTGGGTTAGCTGGATATTATCACCGATTTGTAAGAATTTTCTCAAGATTGTCAAAACTTATTACCAATATAACTAGTAAGGGAGTCAAGTTTTCTTGGAATGATGAATGTCAAGATAGCTTCAAGGAGTTGAAAAGGAGGCTTATCACTTCATCAGTTCCCACACTACCCATAAGTGGAGAACTTTTTGTGGTATTTAGTGATGATTCAAATAAGATCTTAGGCTGCTTGTTGATGGAAAATGAAAATTTCATTGTCTATGCTTCAAGGAAATTGAAATTTCATGAGCATAACTATCCAACATATGATTTGGAGTTCGGTGTAGTAATATTCACTTTGAAAATTTAGAAACATTACCTTTTTGGGGAGAAGTGTGAAATATATAGGGATCAAAAAAGCCTCAAGTACATATTTACATAGAATGAGTTGAATATGTGTTATTGAAGATG
Organism: Viscum album; assembly: GCA_963277665.1. Lineage (NCBI taxonomy): Eukaryota > Viridiplantae > Streptophyta > Magnoliopsida > Santalales > Viscaceae > Viscum > Viscum album. The sequence goes on along the minus strand of OY728157.1, from coordinate 1,399,838,886 downwards.
GTTTGAGCTAATCAAATACTATGAATGCTCAATATATTACCACCCTAGGAATGAAAAAAAGGTGTCATATTATCTAAGTAAAAAGGGCCCAGAAATTTTATCAATAATGAGAATTTAAAAGGATACAATCTTCTTAGATTTGATAAAGATGGGAATGGGAATCATAAAGAAGGTAACATCATCAATCTGTTCACAAATGATTTCTCAACAATCTCTTTTAAAAAGGATAAAGGATGATCAAAAGGATTATGTGGGAATTTAGAAGAAAGTGGAAACTATCTAAAAAGAGAAATCCTCAGAGTTAAATGTTAATGAAGAAGAAATTTTGAAATTTGGGTTAAGACTATGTGTTCCATAAAATCCAAAGTTAAAGATATAACTTTTAGATGATGCATATTGTTCAAATTTCTCTACTCACCCAGGAAACACAAATATGTATCGAGATATCGTAGTTAATTATTGGTGGGATAACATGAGGAAATAGATTTCTGAGTACATATTAAATTGCATGGTATGTGAGAAAGTGAAGTATGAGAGTTATAAGTTTAAGGGGATGATGCAACAATTACCCATACCAATATGGAAATGGTAAAAAATCACCACGGAGTTCATCACCAGACTTATAAAGACATCCAAAGGAAACAATTATATTTGGATTTTTATAGATCATCTTACAAAGACATCACACTTCATTGTGATTCAAGAGGATTCCTCATTGGATCAACTAACATAGATATACATTAGAGAAGTGGTAAGGCTGCATGGAGTACCACTATCGATTCTATCCGATCGATATCCAAGATTCACCTCTATGTTCTGGAAGAGTCTCCAACATGCTCTGAATACTGAGATGAACATTAATATATCTTATCATCCTCAAACTGATGGCCAATCTGAGCAGACTATCCAAACACTTGAGAACATTTTTAGATTATACTAAATATACTTCAGATGAGGATGAGATCAATATCTTCCTTTAATCGAGTTCTATTACAACAACAGTTTCAACTCATGCATCCATATTGATCTTTATGAATCCCTTTATAGGAAGAGGTTCAAAACCATGACATGCTAGGATGATGTTGGGGAGAAAAACCTTCTAGGTCCATAAAGGGTTGAAGAAATTGTGGGGAAGGATAAGACCATCCAGCAGTACATCAAAGCTGCTCAGAGTCAAAAAACGGTGTTGTGATGACAACTGTCGACGAGTTATAGAGTTTGTTAATGGAGATATGGTTATCCTCCACATATCAACATGGACTAGAGATATGAGATTTGGGAAGTGGGGAAAGATTAGTCCAAGGTACATCACCCCTTTTGAGATCGTTGATTGTATTGGAGCAGTGGCCTATCAACTAGAACTCCCACCAAACCTGTCTCAAGTACATAATGTATTCCATGTGTCACTCTTGAGAAATTATATACCGAACCCATCACATATACTCAATCCAGAAGTGGTACCATTGGAGAATGACATTTACTATGTGTAGAATCTATTAAATATCATAGACTGTAGAGAAAACGTTCTATGAAATAAGATAATTCCACTCATCAAGGTGTTGTGGAGAAACCAAAAGTTCAAAGAAGAAATGTGGGAACCGAAAGAAGTGATGAGTTAGAGTTACCCTCATATATTTATGTGTGTCAAAATGAAATTTTGAGGGAGAAATTTCTTAAGGGGGGGATGTTGTAACGACCCAATATTTCATGAATAAAATTCCCTTTCTTTTGATGGCTTATGGATATAGAAACACATCCACTATTTTTTTATTATTCGATTTAAATAACCATTAAGTAAGATTACCATTAATAATATAACCATTGAACAGTGATCACATGACTAATATAAATATAAGGTTTAAATTTTTTTTGGACATAGATAAAGGAGAGTATATCCTCATCCAGTAAACTCAGGCTGTACGAAGCTCATTTTGTAGACCTCAAAAAGGAGGTAGCATCATTGGGCTTCACTCTTGACCAAGCCCATGCTAAGAATCAACACATTAATCTTGAACATAATCTGCAATGGGAGAAGTTCATGTTAATATATATTAACACCTGAGCGATGTTATCTGAACTGCCCCAGTAGTTTATCACCATCCCACACCTTACCCTTAGGTCTTATGCAGGTGTTATAGGGGTAATGTAATAAGGTATTAGTTACTTATATGTAATCCATTTTTATAAATAAGAGTCTTATTCCCTCAATTATTTTATGAGAATAGTCTTCCTTAAAAAATGATGAATTTGATAAATTGATTATTCGGGTAAAAATGGTACTTTTGAGAAATATATATAATATTATATTAAATTAATCTTTTTATACATAATAATATAAAAAATTATTATAAATGATGATTATATCAATTCCTTATCTGTAAATGATTAGGTAATCAATTTGATTAGAGTAATTTATTTTATATGATAAAACATAAAGTGTATTTTTAAAGAATTTATTTTAAGGAATTAATGAATTTTTTAAAAAAGTAATATTTTAATAAAATATTATTATCAAATTAATTTTATGAATAATAAATGAGTATACAATTTTTATGAAGTCAAATGTAATTTTTATTAAGGTTTGAAAATTATTTTTGTCAAAACCTATGAATTTTCCATAAATGTCTATTTTTTATTTTAAAAGTAAAAATTCACATATATAGAAAATTATTTATCTAAAATAATTATTATTTTTGTAATCATGACGTTGAAATTATCTGATGGTGAATTTTTCATAATGTTTTGAGACAATCAAATGTTTTGGTAAACATTAAATACCGTATAAAAAATATGCATTTTATTACATCATAATGAACCCAAAATGATGTAATAAATAATATAATGGGTTTTCTAGGCCGAATATATGTTTTTACATTAAAATAATGTGATTATAGATCTGTTTTTTTATTTTATATAGCCTTAGTGAATCCTCCAAGGCATAAACTATATTTTAATATTTTAAAATTATTTCCTTGAAAGTGTGACTCACCTCCACATAAGAAAGGTAAATATTTTAATATATTCATCCCTTTTCCTTATAAAATAATTTTTACAACTTATATTTGGAAAAAATGGTAAAAACAAAGGGAAGTTTTGTGTTTTTGAATATTTAATTATATAGATTCCAAAATCTATGTTTGTGAAATATTAAAGAATTCCCCTCTTATTTCCTACATAAACCCACCGAAGCTCCCACTTCTATTCACTATAAATTTTTAAATCATGTCTCTACTCTTAACTCACATATCAAGAATCCTCCAAAGCCTCCCCCAGCTCTCAATAATCCCCTATCTATGATTTTGAAGTCACACACTCAAGTAAGGGATTTTACTCTCCTCATTTCCATTCAAGCTACTCTTTTACATTATGCTTCTTAAGTTTCATATTTATTTTTTGAGTTATAATGTTTCATGACCCACATACTTTCTATTTTATGTATATATGATGTTATTTTCATTTCAATCTCATAAACCCCCCTTATAATCTTTTAATAACACTCGTTACTATTCCAAAATTCTATAAGGGATCTTCCACCCTCATCTTTTATCAAGCATTCTTTTCATGTAATATCTTTTAATTTATTTTATTCATATGTTGGGATATGTTATTAAATATCCTAATTACTTCCATATTCATTTATAAATGATTATATCCCCTTTCACTCTCATCTATTCATCTTATACACACATATGTGCACCTGTTACCATGCCGAATTTTTGTAAGGGTTTACTTCCTTTCTCATTATTATCCAAGTTTCTTTATATTGTTACACCATTTTATTTTCAATTAAAAATGATGTGGTATGTTTTTAAACATTCAAATACTTACGCTATTATGTTTTAATGATGATATAACCCTTTATCTATCATTAATCCTTCCCATGTACACTCGTTACCATGCCAAAATTTCATAAGTGTTATTCCATTTCTCCTCTTCCTTCAAGTTTTTCTATTATGTTACACCCTATATTTCCAAATTACTTGTGTTGGAACATGTATTTATATGAAAATTTTACTTTTAATTTAATTTATATATGATTAGATACTCCTTTCTCTCTCATAAACCATTTTTATGAATTTTTATGTCACACCGTTAGGCTGCGGAAATTGGTCTACAATTTTTCCATGCCAAAATCATCATGTAGTGAATACCATTCCCATTTATCTATCAAGGGTATTTAACTTTATGAACATATTATTATTGATTATATACATTCATGTATTTATTCCATGTTTATTTATCACGAAATAAATGACGATGTTGAATGATTCCGTGTTATATGATCTATGTGGCACACTTAAGAATGAGATTGAAATGTTAATGAAGGGTGCACCCTGATAGCACTCTAATGCATTGGGTAATATTTATTATCTTGTTATCCCATTCTCAATGAGGGTTTACTCATTTTAATTCATCTGATATGAGGGTTTACTCATGCTAATCCATGTGTAATGTTCCTTGGCTCATGCTAGTATCATGTTATATGTTGTTTCTACATTTCCATGTTATAATAACCCTGCTATATCATGTATTTATTTTCAAGCTTCTCTTTTGCTCAATTGATATGAATATTACCTAACATGTATTGTATTCTTCATGTTTTTTCTTGTTTACTCTCTTATAGGTCTTTATTGATCACCAATTTCTTATATATATATCTTCAAGGTATCTCATGTAGTGTTAAGTTTTAAGGAATTACTTTTTTATGTCAAAGAAGTTTGAAATAAATATGCTTTATTTCATGTTTTAAGTTGTTATGTAATGTTTGTAATTTCCCAATACACTATACCTCTCGATCCTCAGGGTTTTATTAAGTGAAAGTTTATGTAATAAATCATATTTAAGTGTGTAATAAATAACAGGGTTGTTATATATATACTACATTTGACATGTTATATCATGAATATCCCTCTATTAATTATTTTTTAATATCCATATAATTATATCCTTTTTACTAAGTTATGAATAAAAGGTACCAAATTGGTAATGCTTTACAACAAAAATACCACTGTTTATCAAGATTGTTTATGATTATGATCCCTTTGACGAAATAGTATGATCAATCACTCAAAAATTATCATGAAGTTTTTTAACCACTTTTTATTCATGTTATAAACAAGTAATGGTACCATTATTCCACTCTTTGGTACATATTATGATCAATAAAGTGTTTTTAATAAAGTCCTACTTTACCTCTCTCTTCGGTCGGAAATCTATGTTCCTTGAAAACCATGTTTTCTATAAGGTTTCCAAAAAAATATTGTACTATTCTCATGTTATCATTAAAAGGAAATTTTACCTTTGTTTTACCTTTTAAACAAAAAGGGTTTCTAAATATGAATCTTTTTTTTCTTTTTTCGGTTAAGGCACTTTTAAACGTTTTATAGTGCTAAAGGAATGTTCGATATATACGAATTTACCTGATTTCATGACCTTCATTCCCTTGATGCTTCCTTTATAAGACTACAAAGTTATATTTATTTAAAAGAATACGTTTTCTTAATATTCAAGATTTTTTCGTTTTAATGTTTTTTTTAAAGAAAAAAGTTTTTTAAAATGGTTTTATATTTAAAAAAATATTTTAAATGATTTTCAAAACATCATTTATATATTTTTATAAGGTTTCTTTTCAATGAAAATGATTTCACTAATCTCAAAGTTTCTTTTATATGTTTTAAAATTATTTTCACAAATTATTTTCACGGAAAACCATTTTCAAAATGTTTTTTAATATTATTTTATAAGTTTTCAAGGAAAAAGGTTTTACAAATGTTTTCAAGAATATTTTATAAGTTTTAAAGTAAAAAAGTTTTCAAAATGTTTTCAAGATATATTTATATGTTTTCAAAGAAAAATGATTCCAAAATGTTTTTATAACATTATTTATTTGTTTTCAAGTTTATTTTAAAGATAACAGTTTTCATAAGGTTTTATGTTTTAAAGATCTATTTTCAAAGAAGAAATGATATTTACCTCAAGAAACGTTTTTAAAATATCCTTACAAGTTATTTTCTATCTCATAGTTTATTATTTGATTTAAATAATTCCCTTCTAAGAAGTGATATAAATGTTACATTCATATTCATTCTTGAGTGGTTTATGTTTTGATAGAATGATGTTTATGAAACCCATTTCTCTTCCATGAGTTATATGCTTTTGAAAACCGCTCCTTTTAACGGGTTATGATTTGATGAAATGATTATGAAAACTATCTATTTCCATTGGTTATGGTGTGATGCAATTTTAATTATACCCATTTCATTTCATGGGTTATGATTTGATGTTTATAGAACCCATTAATTTTTATGGGTCATAATATGATGAATGATTTATTATCTTGTGATAAATGTATGAATGTTTTTATTATGAGATGGGTAATACCTATATCTCCATCAAATGAATTGGGTAATGATTAATATCTCATAGGATAATTATGGGAATCAAGTCAAAAGGATTTTTCCGTTATGTGAAGATAGGGAAACCCGATCACTTACAAGTAAAGGACTGTAACTGGAAATGGTGGTGCGTCTCACCCAGTAGGTGTAGTCACCATGAAGATGAAATATGGGGAAACACAATCCATTATGAGAAGATTTGGAAATCTGACCCCTTACATGGAAACAATTGTGACTAGGGATTGTGGTGTGTGCTGCTTAGTCAGTGTAGTTCCCATAAAGTTCCCTGATAAGTTCTATCTATGCCTATTGATATATAGGGAAACTATATAAAATGTTTATGTATAAAAAAATTCCATGCCTTATTTCTATTTTTTTTCATGGGTTAACTTCTTTATTTCTTTATGATTCATGTCTTATGAACTACCAAGATTTATTTTATTATTCATTGTTATAATATTATGATATGCATAGTATGATAATATAATGTTATGTTCATGTTCTCATACCCCTATGCTCATGTTTATGATTACATGTATCCCTTGTTTACCTTTATTGAGAATTTGATCTCACCCCTATTTATATTTTCTTCCCCAAGTTATGAATATATGTATTATGTTTGATGTGTCTAAGAAGGGAGATATTCAAGAAGAACCTAAAGGGAGATAATATAGATTTTTTATGTATCACTGTTTATGTTTACATGTTTTCATATACACTAAAATAATATGGTATATTGGAATATATTTATGTAATGTTTTAAGTATTCTAAAATAGTGATGTAATGTCTATGTACATTAAGACTAGGTTGTAATAATTCTCATGTTATTCTATGGTAGGTTTGAGTTATCTCTTGAATGGAGACCACAACCATTTTTAGCCTAAGTTAACTGAGCCATCACTACTATAAACTACTAATTTCCAATTCTAACCAAATTAGGATTCTGATTCAGAAGGATATTTTCCTTTCAGTTTCTTCCCACTACAAATTTGAAAAACCATTCTAAACCAACATACTTTAGATGAAAAGACATGGTAATATACAACTTCTATATAATTTTTACTTAACCATAAAGTAATATCTTCTAAGTACATGCTACTAATATTAACCTAAAATCTAAAGTTATCTAAACCTTTCCTTTAATAATAACTATAAGGACCTGACACTAAAACATTGTAGAATCTTATGTTAAGTCAATAATTTTACTTTATTTCACATTGAATATCTTTTTAGGTTTAGATTTTTGGGGAATTAGGTCATAACCCATCCATAAAAAAAATAAAATAAAAGGTGGAAACTTCAGAAAAGTACCCATTTTCTCCATAATATAAAACTTTTAAAATAAATAATGCAATCTTTAATGGAAACTCTTAATGACTATCAACATGAATTATTCCAATCCCTTACTCATCCTTAAGTCCCGAAAAAATGCGGGATGAACATAAAAATAAAATTAAGGTGCATGAAAATAAGGAAATCATTATTTCATTTATAAAAATTAATAACTCATGAAAACATTAATCTAAAGAAATACTTTTCACCTTGATAAGTAGTAAATACTTTCTTTTGATAATAATATCGTTTCATCCTTTTTATAGTCAAAATATCACCATTAAATTCATAACAAGCACATAAAATACATAAAGGTAACATGGAACATCATTATACTTGTCTCTATTATAAATGGATTAACCATACAATCGACTTCCATATATTACACTCTTACAAATAGAAAATCCATATGATCAAATTCTATACCCAATGCATTGGAGGCTATCACAAACCCACCCATCATTGGTTTATCGTGGAACTAACCATCACTAGTGTATTAAGGAACCAACTGTCAAATGTCCAAGTAAAATTTATATATTCATAACACATAATATATTTCAATTTTCAACATTTAAATCATAAAATTTTAATTCAAATAAAAAAAAACATTTCAAGATGTTGGAATAATGAATCTAATTTAAAATCCCATTTTGATTAAAAAAACAAAAAACAAAAATAACTTTTTCATTTATGAAAACATGAAATCTTGCAACATAATCCAAAATTAAAATAATTCCTAGAATATCTGATAAGTCATTGTCTCCATGTACATTAAGAATAAAACATTGTTTTTTTCCTTTGTCAAAACATTCTGGATGAAGCTCGTAAAAAGATTCCTTTTCAAAAATATTTGAATGAAATTAAAAGTAGATATAAAATTTTCTTTAACCCTTTATATACATATATATATATCTATATAAAATATGAAAAATAATATCAAGAATATTGACACGAGTAAAGGATTACATCTTTAAAAATTCAAAGCGTCTCATACCACTTTGATCATTTAAATCAGAATCTCCATGATGGAATAAAATTTAATATAACAATAAATTACTTGATAATTGATAAAATATTGATATATAATTTTAAAGGGTCTATATATACACTTTATAAAAGAATAAATGTTCATATAATCAATACATGTCTCAACAAAAGGATATTGAGAAAAAATCCCTTACCTTGCGTTTGACTTGTCTCATGGGTCTTTACTTTTTTGAATAACAAACTTATATTAATTATATACTTTATTGAGAACGTTTTAAAATTTTATTATTACTTTTTTTTTCATTTGCTATAATTTTTTATACAACTAGTTAAACAATTATGTTTATGTCTGGTGTTTTGACCATATTTGTTTTATGTGTCAACACGTATTTGGTACGTCATTTATTCTCAAATGAGTTATTATATAAACATATCCAAAATAATAATAATGAAATAATTATAATATCTATAGATCAATTACACTTTTAAAACCAATCATTAAATATTGTAATGAGGAAAGAACTAATGTTACAATCATGGAGATGGTAGGTCATACATATGCATAAGTAACGTTCTCATTTTTCAATGATCATTAAGAAAATATAGTAAATAACAATTTGATATTTCTAGAATGATAATTATATCATATATACGATATTATGAAACCATATATACCATTATAGAGAATTATGGTTATGTAAAAGGAATCCCATCACTTTGAGGAGGTGATAGTTCACCCATCCACGAATGACGTTATCACTTTTTCAATTTGTGGAAAAGTGTTAAATAAAATGATGTGTTATATTTTAAAAAAGGTAATTATTTTATTAATATATTATTGAATTTATTTATGTCACAAATATTTAATTAAACTCATCTTTAATATGTTGCATGTAGTGTGTGAAAGTATCACATTACTATGAGGAGGCTGTAGTCCACACTTCCACAAAAGATGTTATCATACTTACAAAAAATGGAATGTATTAAGGTATGTGTTATACAAGGATTATAAAAGCCTAAAGACCTAATAAATATCATATATATCATACACAAAAAAATTTTAAATCATAATCCTCAGCCATGAAATGTTGTAAATGAAAAATGAATAACATCGTTTCACGAGATGGTAGTTCACTGTAAGTTGGAACAGTAAGTTCATTACCCATTAGATTTATGTGTGTGTAAGTGTAGGTCGAACTATAATAATAAAAAAATTAAAGTATATTTATGATACTCATTTTATTATTTATGCATGGAATAATTTTATTTTAGGAAGTAGAGAATTAAAATAAAATAAAAGAGATTGAGGAAGGGTGTTACCTCTTATTTGGGAAACTCCATTTGGTTTGCACTAAAGGGTGTCCTTGGATGGATTTATGGAAAATTAGTGAATTCTAGGATTATTGGAGGTATTTTTAGAAAATATTTTTTCATTTATTGGCAGAGAAAAAGTTTCAATATATCTATGAAGATGTGGGAGGTATGAGTCCCTTTTTATAGTAGAGGATGGGTGGCACTATTGTAAATTTTTTAAAAGGGAATTCCAACCAAGTGTTTACCATGTCAAGTGGATACAATAATATTCAAAATAATAGAAAAGGGAGTCTATAGTATAAATATGTCCATAAAATGGATTTTATAAAATTTTATATGTCATTTGGGCCCTTATGTTTAAGTTTTAGCCTATTATTAAGCTAATTTTTCTCTTAATCGTTGTAATTAATTTTAATCACATTAACTATTGTTTTTTAGTAAAGAACTATGTAGACATTATTATAAATTATAAATTATAATGATCTGAAATATTAAATCCACTTTTCCCAATTCAAAATACTAAAGTGGAAGAAATTAATTGAAATTTAATTCCGTAGATGAGATATAACAATAGGGTATTGTAAGTAAAAAAAATTGAAAAGTTTAATAAGTTTTTATACTCAATTTCAAAGTGAAATTGATTACAATGACCTAAATTGAGTTAATTAATAAAACAATAATATAATTTAACTTTAAACCCATTTAAAAATATAATTTATCCCTATAAATATATTATAAGAAAAATATGTTTTTAATTAAAAATCATTGGTTTTCAATATTCATTAAAAATTAAACTTCACAGAAAAATACAAAAAATTTACACTAACCTAATTTTAATGATAAAATTTAAAAAATGAAGTTTATTTTGATATATAAAATCAATTAATTTTTCAAAAATTGGATTTAAAATGGGTTCTACATTAAAAGTTAGTAAAATTATCTTTTAAAAATATAGAGCTTTTTAATACTTAAAATCAGATTTATTCACATTTTATGTCTATCAAATTTATTTGATGAATGTAAAATTTTTAATAAATATGTATAATAATTGTATATTTAGTCTTATTAATTATTACAATATAATTACTAGGTGATAACTACCACTAAAAATAATAATATTAACAATATATTATCTTGCGTTATAACTCAGTCTTGCATACAACGTAAGATTTCAGAGACACTCATTGTAGTGTGTTGGGTACACTGTTGGAAATAGTGTTCCTTATAAGGTAAAATTAATATTTAATTGAAAAATATTAATAAATATGAAAATATATTATTATAAAATTACCTAGGACATTACATTATATTCTTTTTTCAGGAAAGTATACTTCATTGTTAATTACTTTCACTTAGATAACCTTAGGAATTCCTGAGCTTATATGAATGTTTATTTCCTTATTAGTAAAATTATAGTTCATTCTATTAAAAACTATTTTTTATTGGGTAATTATGGTTACCAAACATTCAATCCTTACCCCCTTATTCCATTAGAAGTTATCAAAGTCACTTTTATATACTCTTCATTATTTTCTGATTTTAGGATTTTTCCAATTTTGGCCACTCTCCCATTATGACATGGATTTACACTATAAAAAATAACTAAAGTATCCAATCATATTCTTAAGTAAATAAAAACATAACTTCAGCCTCTAATAATTATTAAAATGGTGAATAAATGTATCTTTAGTAAGATCAAACTAGGGTTGGCCCCCATACATAACCAGATCCAGATTCAAGAATCTAGGATTTTGACCATTCAATTTTAATGAAATATGCTTCCAATTTCTGAATACTCAACTATCAAAACATACGATACTTGTAAATTATATTTTTGGTATTCTCTTTAACAATATAACCTTTATGTTATTATCACTAATGAGAAAAATACTAAAATTTTATATCACCAAATATCCCAAGGTTTAAATTTAATCCATTTCATTTTTATAAAAAGTTTTAGGTAGGCAGAGTGTACTATTCCATTATCCTTAGGCCTCAAACATAGACCTTAGAGTTTCTTTACAAACTCTATTTTCAAGGGTAGTTCTATATATAGCATCATACAACTATCCCACAATCGAGACCTAGAATTTTCATGACCTCCTTTAGTGGTAGGAAACATCCATTTTGCATCCATATATTAACATATACTCCTCTGATCACTTTGAATGTTTCATGATCTTCCAAATGAACTTTATAAAAGCTTCCAAATATTGAATTTTTGACACACCTGTGATATTTCTTAGTTTTAAAGGATGCAATGGAGTCAAACAACCATGAATGTAATAGGATATGAACATTGAGTAGTAGGTTGATACATTCTTCCATTGTGTTAATAGAATTGGAACTTCTTGAAGACCCCTTTCCAGTTCCTTCCTTGTGATTCATGTAGTTCTTCTAAATATTTCCACACTTCTTGTAATGTGAGAATGCGAGTCTGGATCCAATATACTTTAATTTATTATTCTCTCTAGATTTATATTCTATTAATCAATTACTCTTTATCTTTTCTGAACATCCCCTTATATCATTATTAAGTGTACTATTAGAAATTACTTAGAAATCCTTTCTCTGGAGTTCCTTACTTAGGATGAAATTTCAAATATCTTTAAACACCAAATTGATATTTACATAGTAATTAATAACCACTACAACCATGACACCCCAATATTTCAATAGAGTGTAAAATATAATTATTTCCCATAAATCTTCCATGAAAGTAACTTTCACCCCTTATAGATGAATTTTTATCATAATGAAGTCCTCAAATGATCTGAAGTTGACCTTCCTTTTAATAACATCATAATATGCAATCATCACGTTAGTTTCACCTTGTTTAATGCCATTATTTTTTCATAAATGTCTTCTAGGGCCTTCATGAATTCAACTATAGTGTTCTTATTCATGATATTGAGGGATACATTTCATGAAAATGACATCCTCACGAATCCCAATTCTTTCCTTCCCATCTTTTCCCATCAACTTTTCTCTATATTTTCTATATTCTCTACACCCAATGAAAGTTAAAGATAATTTTAAATGAAATATTCTTCTATCTATATCCTGTATAAATCATAATAAATTCCATAAAATTATCCAAATTGAACCTTCCTTCCCCCCACCATCCCATCTTCTAAAAATTACAAAACCCACTATAATATATATAACTCTAAGGAAAGAGTTAATGGTACTTGAGCATCTAACCGAGTAAGAACATATGATCTTTAATAACATTTTTTTAGAAAAAAAGGACATTCTATACAACCTTTAGATTATACTCCTTCAATCCAACATAGTATTTAACACCCTATATGTTCTACACTATGGATGTACAACTTCTAAAATTTCCCCTTAAACATAGTGTATTAGAAGATGATAATATATTGAATGTCAATCACCTAAATAAGTCACACTTGATCACATAATATTAAAAACTTGTATAACAAGAATTAAAGTAAAGAAAACAATGAGAAAAGTAAAATGGACACAAAATGTTATGTGGTTCACAATTTTGTGAAAAATCCAATGAAAAACACTAAAAATAATTATATTACGTAAAAATATAATTACAAACATAATATAAAAATATCCATTATTACAATTAGATTCGTTATAAAATATATAAATCAAAAAAATTTCCGAAATATTTTTTATAGAAGAACTTGGTTGGTAAAATAGGTTTCACCACCAAATAAAAGTTGTAGTAAACCCACCATTGGGGGTGGTGACCCTTGGATTCTCTATATCTTCCACTACTTTGACCATTAAATCTAGTATACGTTAACTGAGATTTATCAAAACCCATCAGAATTTTATAAACTTTCAGTGAATGTACCCATATGTTGAATTCATAAACACAAATTATCTTGACAAGGCCAAAGTGAAATTCTAGAGTTTCAACTTCTGTTAAGTTGAATCTGGTACTATGAAGTATATTTACAATCTCAACACTAAAGTCCTAGGGTAAGGAATATTACTAAAACTCAACCCCTAACTAATAATTTAGGGTAGGGTTTCTAACCACATCTTAGACATTACCATCTCACTATGGGTAAGACTCGTCCCTAAACATTCCCATAAATTACCAAGTCTCAACCACTTCTATCTCTCCATGGTAGTGTTCCATGAAAACAAATGGATCTATAACCCCTCATAGAGGGTAGTCCATACCAATAATCTATCACTCAAGGCATTTCTATACATCATAACAACTTCTATAATACTTAGAGAAGGTTCTTACATGCATAAGGTGGTCCAATACCCTCACACTCAGGGAAGTCCTTATTAATACCCTCTCACTTAGGTAAAGGATACATTTCCTAATTTTTTCTCCTACTCACAATGGGGTCAAAACCATCAGTCCCAACATAAAATAATAGGTAGCTATCACATAGTAAATACACCCATGAAACAATGAAATAGAAAAAATACAAACTCATATTCTCTCTTATTCATCACTCAATTAATTTTTCCTTAAAACATATCCTCACACATCACATTATTCACTTAAACCTTCAAAATAAACCAAAAAACCACCTTATTTTCACAGATGTCACATTATTAGCCCTCAAGAAATATTATCCGTCCTAGAAGTGTACCTACTAGGGCCCTTCAGACCCGTCACTACATTCTAAGAATCAAATAAAACATTATAACAAAGAATTTTGTTTAATTATAAAATATAAAGTCCTCATCCAATAAACACATTCATGAATCAATACGAAACAATATAAACCACTAGGAAATCACAAACAAGGATCAAATCAATAAATCATGCTTTGTAAAATAATGAAATTTCCATATAATGGAAAATAAATAAATAAAACTCAACCATGACCTTCTATATTTTCTTTGGAAACCAAGTCAAAATAACTATTTTAAAACCATCTCAAAAGGAATCTCATTAAAGATTACTCATAGTCAAAACTTGGAAAAAATACTATTAAAAAATCATAAAAAATACCAAACATTGAAATACTATTTAGAAACACATTTATAAAATAATCACATTTTTATTAAATTCTTATTCACTTCTAAGCCCTTAATAAAGTCACATTTTATAATTTAAACCATATTTTTATTTGAAAAATAATCATTCCACAAAGTAATACATTAATAGGGTAACAAATATTTGTTCTATTGGTGTTCCATGATTGACACTACTTGAATTCTGAGCATTTTCATTAGAGATCTCCATTTGGCGGTCACTAAAGGGTGTATTAGCGACTGCCAAATGGCGGTCGCTAATAGCGAAATGAAAAACAGTGTGATTTTATCCACCTTCCCGCTTGTATTCATCACAGTAGTACTATACAACACTGCCCTCCACCCGCCGCCGCCCCCGGCCACCCCAACCCCACCCTGGTCATTGATGGTCAACACATATACACCATGGCTACCTTCCCATAGCCCTCAAGTCTCCCCCAACATCCTCTCACAACACCCCACTTTCCATTAATGTACCCAAACACACTCCAGCTGCCACGAATCTTCCATGGATGGCGAAGAAAGGTTGTAGAAAACCTCCCTCGTCTCATCGTGTCACCCACGTCACCCACTACATCTATGACTGAAAATCACAGGTTTTTATGGTGGATCTTTAGTTTCTGGAAAAAAGCTGATGCTAAAGCCTTTAGTGACAAGCCAGAAATGTTCACCATTTAGCAGATTCTAGTAGAATGCTAAAGGGATTTAGTGATAGATTTTAGCGGTCACTAGTACCCTTATTTATAGTAGTGTGAGTCGTTTAACAAGCTATACAGTCCAAATTGACCATTATGCTGATGTGATCCCATCTCAATTTATTGGTAAAACTTGACAAGTCATGAAATATATAGGAAATAATCTTAATGATATAATGAGAACATAAAATCATAAATAGTATAAGGAACTCATTAAAATAAAATCCACATACCTTAGCTATCAATCTAATATCATCCCAATATCATATTGACCTCATTAGAGTCCGTATGCACTTATCCCCAATAAATACCATTAAATTAATAAAATAAATATTTAAAATTAAGTTCTAAATTTTACATAACTAATTCCAAAATAACTAGGAAACCTCACGGTGCTAAACACACGATTAACATGATTAGGGAAACTCCTAACTGACACCCCATGTAACAAACCACCCGAGTGAACAAATAAAAATCACCTGAGATGGACCACTACATGGTAAAATAAAACAAAGCAAAAGAAACATGTATCATGATAATCCTGTACAATAAAAACTAGTAGGGTACAAAGAAGAAGCAAGAAAATGTATACCTAAGACATAAAAAGTGAATCCAAACATGAACAACTAGAATGATAAAACATAAACTGTCTAAACAAGTCTCTATGTGACCATCTATCACCACTAAACCATCCCTCGATGAAGATGATAATTAAAAGACAAACTAAAATACTATATAATGCTATTCCATTTACCCATGTCTTGTAAAATAACATCAACAACTTCACAATGGAAAAATTAGGGTGTGAGCATAAAACCTAGTAGGATACCATAAAAGAATCTATACATGTTCTAATATCAAGAATATTTTATATTTATCTTTTAAAAAAGCCAATTTACAAAGAATTTTTATAAAGTAAAACCATTTTAAAAAATTCCATTGCTTACATAAAATAAAACCATATTCACCAAATCTAGGAATATATAATGTTTGAAATAAAACATGTAAGTATCCAAGGATACACCATAAGATAAGAATGTGTGAAAATAGTAATCAAACACACTATCATGGTATAAAAAGTCCATAAATGGAAAAGAACACCATTTGGGATCTAACCTATGGGTATACATGCTAGAAATGAAATAAAATCCCCAATATATCCCTACGGTGGATCCAAAAAATTTAACCTCTTGTGGAATTAAACAAACTAAACTGGAATAAGACCTATTGTTAAATTAAACACAAAAGGGTGACAAGTCTATTCTCGAGGCACCCTAGGATAACCGATGTGCTCAGTTTTCCAAAAACAAATTAAAAAAAATGTATCTTTTCCAAAAAATCTATTACAATGTAAAATTAATTAATTCTAATGAACAACCTAAGGTAATTAACTAGACCTTAAAGAAATTCAAAAATTAGAACCACTTGTATAGATACACCAACCTCAAGAATGGAGGAAACCTAGACGTCTTCTATTATAGATAATGGTGACTTGGATATCGATCTCAAAAATACAAGGATTAAGGGGAATCTTAAAAGGATTGATAGAAAACAAGAAACAATCACAAATCTTCCCCCAAACATAGACAAAACCATTTACATAATCAAAGGTAGAGAATAAATACGAGGATGTCTTACCAAGGAGAAGTGAAAAAACCACCAAGGGGATCAAAAAAAGAATGGAGTGATCTGAAAGGAGAGAGATCCCCCAAAATAACCAAAAATAACCCTTGGGTTTAAGAGTAAGGCCTTCACATTAAATAGAAAATGAGTTTGGTGTGTGGTGTAATAAAAACCAATGGAACCAAAGAATTCATGTTCTGAATCCCTTTCAGTTCATAAATTCTATGATTTTTCAAATATGATAAAAAACATCACCTTGGGTTAAATTAATCCTGATCTAACCATTCATGATGTGGAAGGATTACATGGATTATAAATTTTCACACTCTAAATAGGACTCATCGTATCTTCTCTACAAAGGATTCATGTCGTGTAACCAGTTCTTGACATGAATATGTCTACTAGGAATTCCATAATCTAGATTCTATTAAAAAATCCCAAACCATCTTTGAAACTTTTTTAACCCAAGGAGAATCTGTCTTAAACATTTATCCCATTTATACATGGAATCCATTAATTCAAACAAATATACAACCCCAAAATTTTGTCTATTTTACCCGAAAAAATATCTATATCCCCGTCGAGTCTGAAAAACACCCAAACAAAAAATAGAGTAAATAATAGAGTCAAGAAGTACCTGAAAGAAGGGACCAAAATGTTTAAATCTCCCCTCTATAAATAGTTTTTATCCCTAGAAATCCCTTAATATATATGAATCGAAAAAAAGTGAAGGAAACTATTGCCTCATCAACAACTACCACTCCCATAACTTGTTGTTATCTCATCTATACTTCCTAAGTACACAAACCAAAAGAATTATTTTATCACATACTACCTTCTCTTGAAAATTAATAAAATAAAATAGTTTTTTAACCATAGTGGTGTTGGGATGAAGATCAATATCCTTCCACTCAATCACATGGTAAAGATCTTGTTGATACCTCCCATACTAGGAAACACCAAACATGTCATGCATGGATGTCAAATGAGAGAGTAATTCCAACTGATATTCAACCATTATAAGATTATATATAATATAAAATGGACCAAAAATCCATGATTCCAACTTACACTATCTACCTAATAGACGATTTCCCAAGCAAGGAAAAACTATAAGAAAAACCTTACCATAAAAAAACTCTAGAGGCTGATGATGATGATTAAAATTTGATTTTGATGGATATGTGCCAAGATTAATCTATTCCAGATAAACTACACCATTTCTGACGTTTACAAGACAAGACTCAACCAAACCAAGGACTAACCTCCCAACTCTTCATAACAGAATGGATATCTACATGTCCTCCTCTACAAACCCTTAGTGGGAACCATATTAATCAATTCCTAATAACCATTATTATAGGAAAAATCAACCATAGGAAAATTCTTTTCCCAAAAACCACCAAAATAATGTAAACATTCCTAGAGCATATAATCATGAACCTGGAATACCCTCTCTATTTCCCCTTTATTTTCAGATGATAAAGCATGCTCAATTTCAACTAGGAACCCATCACCTCTTGATAAACAATCCGAATTCTGGATTTGAATCTACGTTCTCTATCATAAATGATCTTAGAGGGAACCACATAAATATTTATAACCACTTTGACATATAAATCTCCGAGTTATCCCACTTTCATCATTTCCTTGATGGGGAATAAATGTGCCAATTTCATGAGTAAATCAGTGATGACCTAAATATAATCATTGAAACTGTAATTCCATGGTAAAATATTGATTAAGTCTATGGAAATATCAACCCACTTCCATACTAGAATGGGTAAGGGGTGTAGAAAACCAGAAAGTATTTGGTGCTCCACTTTAATTCTCTAACACATAATACATCATGATACAAAATTGTTAATAGACCGACTCATCCCTGGACACTAATACCAATATATCAAGTCATGAAACATCTTGGGAGTCCCAGGGTGTGTAAAAAAATATGAATAAAATCCAATGCCAAAAAATATTTCCTCATAGAAAAAAAAAACAACCAACCTGCTTTGGAAACATAAATAACTACTGGGATACCGAGACAACTCACCCAAGGTCTCCATATAATTTAGGATTTCACTAAAGCACTAACAATTAGTCTAAGGAAATTTCTTAAACCAACCCCACCCATCAAACAACAAGTTATCCTTTGTAAAATCCAATCACACAAGTCATTATACTTTTACACCCCCAAAAATATAATTGAAGACACACTCATCAGAGACCACACTTCCAATAATTCCCTCAAAGTTTATGTCAGTAATTCCAGACTCAATACATCAGCAACCAAATTCCCTTTTTCTAGAATATAATAAATATTAAAATCAAAATTTTAAAGATACTCAACCCTACACTCTATATCAAGCTTATATCCATATGGGTGAAAATATACTTTAGGATATTATGATCTGAATATAACATAAATAAATTCTCTAATAGGTTGGGATGACACATTTTTATTTCATGCAGAATTGTTTCCAACTCAATATCATGGGTAGGTTAGTTCTTATCATTAGGGAATAATTGTTGAGATCCATAAGACACCATTTATTTCCCCTCTATCAAGTCGCACCCCAAACATTTTCTAGAAGAATCGTAGAAAATATTATAGCCCGAACCAAGTTCTAGAAGAATATAAACTGGAGACAAAGTTAACCTCACCTTCAGTTCATCAAAATATCTATAACTTTTTTCATTCCACTCAAAATTTAATCCATTATGGGTTAAATATATCATTATAAATACGATCTTAGAGAAATACTGAACAATACACCTATAATAACTAGACATCCCTAAGAAGTTTTAGATATAAAACACATTTTTGGGCTGATCCCAAGACATAAACACCTATGCCATTTCATGATCCACTATGATTCCACTCTAAAATATAACTTGACCTAGAAACTTTACTTCTAGAATCCAAAACTCACATCTAAAAAAATTACCATACAAATGATGTTCTCTAAAGGTTCTGAGAATGATATTCAAATGGTTAATGTGATCTTTATACTACATGAATTGAACCATAATATCATCCATAGACATGAAAAAAATTATTCCATCATCAAATGAAAGATCTCATTCATAATTTCTATAAATACCATAGGAGCGTTAGTGAGTCCGAATGACATCACCCATGAGAAACCATATTTTTAATACACTTTATTTCATGATTTATTACATAAAGGTACACATGATAAAATAAAAAAATAATATTAAGTCTAGTATATTTTATAATTAGGTACATAACATAAAAAATTGATGCATGTATGTAACAAAATTATAGAAAAATTCCTTGACATGACCTAAATTTACATTTCTCTTTTAAAACTATACGGGATAACATTAGGAAATACATAAGAAATAGGTAAGCTATAAATCCTAGTAAGTGAATAAAAAATCACGGAATAGGGTAATGAAATACATATGATCCAAGAGGAGTAACAATGTAACATAATAGGTGATAATCATAATCATGAACAATGAGGCATGATATAACATATTAGCATAATGGAAACCTAAGAATGTGGAAAAAATTTAAAACAAGGAATTATAAGTGTAAGTTATGGTTAAACACCAAGAAATCATAACATAGTGTTCTTAGGATAACCTAATATGTTTTTTTCAAGTCATCTCATGTGATTAAAACATTACCCAATGAATTATATCTCTATTTAGGTACACCCATCATAATTATATCATGTACATGCATAAGTGCACCACATAGATCTTATAATATAAGAATGTGTTTCATATATATTAACAAAACTATTAAGGTGTGTTTGCGAAATACATGTCATTCCCCAATTAATGAAGTTTATGTATATATTTTTGAATAAACTTCACTGTAAATGGGTACAAGAATTCACTTCACAATCGTTTGGCATGAAAAATTATAGTGAAATTTTGACAATATAACGATAGTAATTAAATATTAATAAATTGGTTTAATGTGAGAAAAAGGAGTCTCTCGTAATTTTTAAATAAAAATAAAAGTAGGAATTATGTGGAAAATCATATCCCAAAATTAGTAATTATAAATAAAACTTCATAAAATAAAGAAGGTTCTTGAATAAAGAGGAGAAGGAGAGGATCCCTTACCTTGAGAGGGTCTTTCTAAAAGCTTGGGAGGAGCTTATTTAGAGCATGGTAGAAACATAGGAGGAATCTAGAGAGGAATGTAAAGAGTAATTTCATGATCAAAAAAAAATTATTAAAGGGGAATGTGATCATTAGTGAGTTTATATAGGAAAAGAGAGGGGAGTTCTATATTATTTCCTAAACATAGGTTTTGGACTCTATAAAATATAGTAATGAAAAAAACCTTACCATGTTTTTTCCCTTTATTTATTCCAAGTAAGAGTGTATATATATATTTTATAAGGCTAATAAACTATCTCATTAAAATATTACCCTTGGTGATGTTGAAGTTAGTCATGTTCATACATAATTTATTTTAAAACCTTAATATATATTACAGGTTCTGGAGGATTCATGAAGTTTTTATAAATTAATAAAATAACATAACAAATATATTTTAAATGTTAAATAAATATTTTTTCATGGATAACTTTTATTGAATATATTACATAACTTTTGGGTCATTATGATGTCATAATACATACTATATATTAATACTATATTAAATTTTTACTCGAAAATTCAATTGTCTTAGAAAATTATGAAAACTTTACCTTTGGATAATTTAATTATTAATAATCCAAAAAAATATTTATTCCATAAAAATAAATATTTAAATATTAAAATTTGTATTTTTAAATAAAAATACATCTTTATTGAATTTTTTTATGATAATAATTTTTTGACCCTTATAAAAAGTGTTTTTGAATTCATAATATTATTTTATAAACTATAATTATTAAATATTATTGAATAATAATACTTTGTTAAGATATAATTTAATTTTAAAATTTATTAAATCTCCAAAATTAATGTATTAATTGAAATATATCATTTCCCCAAAATACAATTCAATTTTTTTCATATTGAAATATAATTTTTATAAAACTTGTTATTTTATCATTTATAAATTAAAATCAATAAGGAATAGATATAATAACTATTTCATAAAAAATATAATATACATATTCATTATGTTAGGGTCTAGATACACAAATATTTATTACACTTGAAAACACTTTATGGGTATGGTGTGCAACTGTGATATTTTCTTAGAGTGGATTGACGAACACAATTTGGGCTGTGATATGGATGAGAGTGAACTTCTCCTGTAAATAGTTTCACTCAAGATTTAGTTTTTTATCTCATATTTGGGTTAGTAAAGGAAAAATCCCAAAGTTTCTATCTTATTTTTATGATTAGATAAATGGGATTAATGGGGTACGATCCTACTAGTTGAGGCTATAAATTCTTTCATACATGTCAATAGGTATTTATCATAACCCTCAAAAAATAATAATCATACAATCAAAGTATAATAGATATATTATAAATGGTTATGTTTTTTAATAGAAATTTAAATTTTATAGGATTTAATATTCCAAAAAATCAAATTAGTGCATGTGTTTTCTATAACTTCATTACTTAATGACACATTTACTCATTTGAAGAGAATGAATTTTCTATATAAATGTTTGTGTCATTACATAAATAGACACAAAAAATGCCCATATCAGATCCCCAATGTTGTCTTAGTTATATCCTATTATTTCAATATCAAATATTGGTTCCCTAACTGAAGGTTAATATTTGAAAATTGGCGAGCCCCTATAAGTTGATCAATGAGATCATCAATCATAGGTAAATGATATTTGTTATTAATGATAACATGAATTAGATTTTAATAATCAGTAAAAGTATGAAAATTTCATATTAATTATTAGTAAAAAGGGTAGGTGAATCCCATGGTGACACATTAGGACAAATAAATACATTATCCTCTAGGTCCACAAGCTATACCTTAAGTTACACCAACTCAGGAGGAACCATATGACCAGATGGTATAGAAAGAGGCATCGTACCATGTAGATGGTCTGTTGTAAACATGGAAACTCTCTATGGTGGTATATGAAAACAACATTTTTTAAATACCATATGGTATGCGCACACCACTATAGGAAGTATACTTCTTAAATAGGGGTCAACAAAATATAGGAAATTTTTTTATGACTCTCATGAGATCACCCTATCATATAGAAAAAAATACCCTGCTCTCAAATACCTGTAATCCTACTCATCCAAAAAGATATGATTGATTTCATTCAGAAGTAAAAAAACTAAACTCAATGAAGATAACAATAAATCTAGGCCTTAATGTTGATCATCCAATCAATGCCAATAATCAGGTAGAAGATATCAAGATCAAGTACCAAGAAGTCCCAATCCACATCATGGTTTTCTACTTGACATGATGGACACTTGAAACCTTGTTCAAAACTCTTTCCTAAAGGCATGAAAATATACAACAATAAGGAAAGAATATTCCTATTAAAAACCAACACATAAACAAACTTTGATGATATAAAATAATGACTTGTACCTTTATAAAAAAGCACTATAGAAGATGAAATAAACATTGTATCTTTAATAGTAGATCACCCTACTTTAAATTCCTTTGGTGCATACTCTATGACATAAAGATATCCAAATTTGGATCCTCCCTAAGATTTCTTAGCCACATGAATATCTCCCTTATCCTAAGGATAAAACCCACCACCCATAGAAGAATCGATAAAAACCTATAAACCCTTAGTGATAGTGGATATATCCTTTCTTCATTGGGACATACTTTTTCTAAAATACCTCATATATCCATAGTTTCCAAAAAGATGAATTTTATTAGGATCCTCTATATAATTAGTCTTGGTATGAATAATAATTACACACCGATAGTAAAAAACCTAATGTTATCCTAATAAATCCCCTAAAACTGGTCTAGAAGAAAATTGGATACCTTTGGACTTTCTTTTCAGGATAGAAGATACACCCTACCTAATGACAGTACCAACTAAAGCTCAAACCAAACTTGTTTTTATAGATATGTCCTCCTCTTACAAATATTACTTATTCACTACCTACACATAGGATGTAAGGAACATGAGAATCAACATTGAATGAATATCATACCTTAATCCTAACTCAATCCTCTAAGCCTTTAGGTAATCATTACTGACTAGCTCCAATGAAAAATCCACTAACTCAGGAAAATGGGAGGAATAATCAATAATGGTATGGTCCCCTTAAACTAAGGTTAAAAACTCTTAGGTATCTTCACCTCATAACATCTATGGATAAAACTACTGGTTAAATATTTTCTTGAAAGAATTCTAGGAAATATCCTTATTGAATCTAACTTGCACAATAGATTCCCATGACATACTTTCTAATCCCTTTAGTACGTACATGAAAAAACCCACCTTATATTCTTTAGAAGTTTTCAAGAAGTTTAAGAACCTCTCAATCTTCTCAAGAAATTATTTAGATTCCTAGGGACCTTTATCACCACTGAAGATATGTGGATGCTGCTTAGTAAAATATAAAATGTGATCTACTGATGATCTCAGGTTCCTAACAATTGCTTAACCTATAGTATGAATAGTGTAGATTATAACTTCTACCAAAGAAGGGTCCATCAGAGTATTAACCTAAAAAACCTATCTAATAGATTCCTTACTCATATTTGTATGATATATTCAAAGAGGTATTGTCTTTTAATTACAATACAAAAACTAATTGGAAATGAGAAGATTCCCCAATCATAAGACCAACTTTAGGTATAAATATCAATGTTTTTAAAATAATAATAATTTAAATAAATTATAAATTTTTTTAAAAAATAAAAAACCTTAAGAATAGAATTGGTTCATTTAAATAAACCAGACATCCATTTTATTCAAATAACCCAAACTAATAAGTCTCAATCTTGAAAAAAATACCTGAGCTCCCATTTTAACTTGATTTCATTCATGAAATTGAGCAGTTTATGCCCCTTTTTCTGTACTTACTATCCAAATTCCAATGGTTCTAACTTTATTCTACCATGACACTATACTAAAACCAAGAAGTTTTATTAAACTTGATGATGGTTATTCCCTTCAATAGAAATATATAATGAACATGCTCGAGTCAACTAAACATTCCACCCATGATGTCCACTATATGGTAAAGTAAAACAAACTAGAAGAAAGATATATCATGATAAACCTGGATGAGGAAAACCAAAAGGGAACATATAAGAAGCAAGTGAATATATCTATGAGACATACAAAGGCATGAAAACTAGGCCAAAACTAAAAGAAAAAATATAAAAAGACTAAACAATTCTATGTGCGACCATCCATCACCTCTAAAACATATTATTATCAAGCCGATAATAACAATAAAAACCAATATGATACACAATTCCCTTCCCTTTACTTGAGTAATATAGAACAAAATATACAACCTTCAAAAGGAAAAGTATGGTGTGTTCATAAAGACTAATAGGATACCACCAAAGAATCTATATAAGTTCTAATATCAAAAATTAATTACCTCTACTGTTAAAAAAAATCCATTTTCCAATGATTTTTCAAAAAGTAAAACCATTTTATAAAACATTACTTTGTTTTCATAAAAGAAAACCACCTTCACCAAATCATTAAATATGTCAAGTATGAACGAAAAAAAGTAAAAAACCATGGATGCATCATAAGATATGCATGTGAGAAAATAACCATGGGTATATATGCTAGAAAAGAAATAAAATCCCCAATAAAGTCCTAAGGTGCATCAAACCAATATAACCTCTAGTGGAATTACACACACTAAAGTGAAATAAAAATTATTATGAAATTACACATACAAAAAGTGACCAAGTCTATTCACGATACACCCAAGGATACCCAATGCGCTTAGTTTTCTAAAAAAATTAAAAATAATGATAGTATTTAATAAAAAATTGTTTCATCAAATATAATCTTCTTATGCTACTGAAAAACCATTTCAAAACCAGAACAACCATTTAAAGAATTAAATTAAAAACATTGTGTGCATAAAACTATTTTTAAATAAAACCATTTTCAAATTATGTATCGCTTCCACGAAATCCATTACAATTTAAAATAAAGTAATATCAATGAAAAACCGAATATAATTTTTAATAAAATATAGTAATTAAAAAATAGTACCACTTGTATAGACACACCAACCTAAGAATGGAGGAAACCTAGTAGTATTAGACAACAAATATTGGTAACTTGAACATCCATCAACAAAAGGAAATTATTGAGGGGAAACTAAAAATGATCAATATAAAACACCAACCAATCAAAACATGACCCACAAACATAGAAAAAACTACTATCGTGACCCAAGGTAGTGAATAAATAGGAAGACCACTTACCATGGAGAAGCGATGTAGCCACCATAGAAATCAAATGCCCAAAGGAGTGATAAAAAAGAAGGGAGATCACCCAAAATCTCCCTAGGGGTTGAGAGGAAGAAATTATTATTGAATGGATGAGATGTTAGGTGTGAAACATATTAAAAACTACTAGACCTTAAAAATTTACATTGTCAATTCATTTTACATCATATATCCATTTCACATCGTGAATACGATGATTTTGAAAACATAAAAAACGAATTTCCACAAGTTGAGTTAATCTTGATCGGCCCATTAATCATTTGGAAAGAGTATAGAGCTTATAATTTATAATGATCTGGATGGGAATCAGAGTATCTTCCTTGCAATGAATTCAAATAATGTAACTGATTCACAATGTGAATATTTCCAGCAGGTAGTCAATAGTCAAGATTCTGTAGAAAAGTCTTGAACCATCTCAAAATATCTTCGAACCCAAGGATAAACCCCCTTAAATATTTGAAAGATTTATACCTATACTTTATTAATTTAAATAAACCAATGTCCTCTAAAATTAGACTATTTTCCATAAAAAACAATTCAATTCCCATAGAACCTGAAAAACACCCAAAAAATTGAGTAAATACTAGAGTTAAGAAACTTATGAAGGATGGTAATAGGATATTACACCCTAACCTAACCTACATAAAATCCCAAAACTAAATCCATAAGGAAATAAACCTTAATGTGAATGAAAAATGAAGACCTAAAGATATCCTCCTGAGAAAACCTCTATGAGCTATAGATGAAATACCCAATAAATGGGATGAGTACACTATAATTTGGTGGAATAATCTATTTATAACTGTAACTAGGTAAACCAAAATTCTAGGAGAGAATAGAAATAAGAACAAATAATAGAAATTGAGATAACATACCTCAAATCCACATGATGAAATCTTCTTAAACCACACGGAATAAAGGGGTGCCAATTGAAGACATGGGAGAGACAAAGAGGGATATCCCACTTCATATCACATTTCTAGAACAATGGATCCCTTGGGGTGGGGGTTTCAAATAATAAATTTCTTAAAATTACAAAAATACCCCTATAAAATAACTACCAAGAACCTAGGCCACGGTGTGGCCTTTCTACCTATGGTGAAAATATCCACCAAAAGGTAGAAGCAAATCACAACAACCCCCTATATGGGTTTTCCCATCTAGGATACATTTTACTCTTTATTGAAAAGGTCCACCCCATTGCATGGACCTTGTGTTTCTACACAACCACCCATGAAGGTGAATATAACCCAACCCTAACACCCCTGCCTCATAAACACTCACCATGGCATAACCCTTTTCTTGCATCATGGTCCCTTCCCTGAGGTACCACCATGATATTATTCTAATCTCTGTTGTGTAATGGAGTTCTTCTCAAAAATAAACTCTCATGAAACTATCTATATGGAAACACCCCTAGTCTATGGCATGATATATCAGTTATAGGAAAAACTAGTACCCGAGTCACCCTGAAACTTTGCTAAGGATAACTGAAACTCCTAAAAAAGACTTGATCTATGTCTAAAAACACCTCTATGAGATGCTCCAATTTTCATATTCCCAATCCAAATACCAATTCAACACACTTACCCTACTCCTAAATAAAAAATCCAAATTCCTACTAAATATCACAACCCATAATGATACATTTCATTATTTTTGGAACATCAATTTTTCCTACAACATTATTGAATAAATTAATAGTTGAAAATTAATATTTATTATTACCTTATTTTTAAAAGTTATTTTAATCCATTATATTGATCATGAATTTTCCCAAGACTATTCTATTATATGAAATTCCACTAGACTTGAGACACCCCAAACCAACACTCTTGGATATGGTCCTAGATTTTTTTTAAAAATAGTTTTAATACCAATTAAAGAAACCCAAACATAACCATCTTTATTAAAATATCAAAAAAAAATTTTGTGTCACTTACATATCCAAGACCTTTTTATTTTAGAGTTTTAGAGAGTTAAAGAAAACCCTTAACTAATAGAAGCCATATATTGCTCATCAAATATAAATTTTCCAACTAAAAATATGATTTATTATTTTAAAACAAGTATTTAATATCTCCCACAAAATTCTCTTCACCACAAAACGTTGTAGAAAAGTCATACATTATACTCTACTTCATAACTTATGGAAATGGAACCATAAGAAGGGGTGAACTCAAAAAATCGGTAAGGGTAAAAATATGAAAGGAAGATTTTAATGACCCAATATTAAGGTACCTATACATTACATTGTTATTTTTGGAATACTTAAAACAATACCATAATAGATGCTCAAAGACTTTATTATTCTAGTTCCCTTGGAAACATGGAATCATGAACACTAGTACATAAATGAGCTACATTATCTCACACTAGGTTGATCTTTACTAGAACTATTCTTTGAAACATAAAACACAATAAATATATTCATTACCTGGGGAAGGAAACATAAAAAAGGGTGATTTAATATGCTCAGTAAGGGTAAACAAGTGAGTTATTTAAGCATAAACATGAGAATAAAATTATGATAACATGATCAAAACATTTGATGATCATACCTTTCATATCAAGGATCATAAAAATTAATCATGTTATAAATCTTGTAAGTTCATAAGGCATGAATCACAATTAAAAAAATAATATAATCCATAAAAGAATAAAATAGGAATAAAACATGGAATTGTGGAAAATACATAATAATATAATATGATCTCTGTTGTATCCAAGGCATTGCTACCAAGACTATATTAGTAGTATGATTTCACTCCACATACCATATTTCTATCCATGGTTTACTCCCATGACCATCTTATTAGCATGATTTCACCGGTCATACCATATTGGTAGTCATGGTTCACTCCCATGACAATCTTAGAAGACAAGGGTTACTCACAAGACCATCTTATTTAATCTCATGAGATATAAATCTTTACCCAATGAATTGGAGGGAGATAAAGGTCCCACCCATATCATAATGGAATCATACATACTTGTGACACAAAATAATAAACAAATATATCATAACCCATGAAATAAAATGGGTATCATAAATATGTAATCATATGAAAATCTATGAAAAAAGATTCAAGTTCCTTAATCATTTCATCAAAAAAATAACCCATAAAAGAAAAGATGATTTCATAAACATATAACCCATAAAAGAGAAATTAGTTTCATAAAGACCATGAACTCAATCATAAACCATTCAGATAAATAATATTAATTGAACATTTAGATAATTGTATATAAAGGCATGACTACCATCAAAAAATATTTACTTAGATGGGAAATAATTTTGAAATATATTTTAAAAACATTTCTTGAGGAAAATATCCTTCTTCATTGAAAAATGTTTTTTTAAAACATAAAACTATTTGAAAACTATTTTATTTAAAAATATACTTGAAAACTTATAATATAATATTGAAAACATTTTGCAGACCTTTTCCTTGAAACATATAAAGAAGCATGAAAACCATTTAAAAACTGTTTTCCTTGATAACTTATAAAAGACTTAAAAAACGTTTGAAACATAAACCCAAATAAAGAATGATAATAGAATTGATATGTAAATAAAAATAAATTTAACAATAATAATAATATAATAAATTCATGATTATTATTTACTCCATAAAAAATGAAATTGTGGTGAACATGGAAAGTGTCTCATGGATATAAAAAGTGAGATTAAATTCCCGTACCTTGGGCCTTGACTCAATTCATACCCGTATAAGCTTCATGTATAATAAATTTAAGTTTATTAAAAATCATTTACAGAATAACATTATTATATCTTGTATCATATATGTATTGATTATGATCTTATATTACCTTCTTGTTAACAATTCTATGTTAAGGTTTCACTTCAGGTAATATCCTCTTGGGTTTTTTCATGTGTCTTAATTTGTTTTATATTTCGAACTTGTACCTATATCACGATTTAACGAATTTTAAAAATTATATTAATATCATTTATATTTATTATATGTGTATTATAATAATCTATATGATAAATATGTACTAAATTGAGTACACTGTCCATGGAGACGGTAGGTTGTACGAACACATGAACACTATTTTTGATTTATTTTCGTATTGGAAGAAAGGGAGTAAATGGAATATAAGTATATATATTTATATATATATAATTAATCTATTAGAATTGTTATATAATGTATATCATATATTTTCACTAAACACATCCATAATATATTTCATGTAGTTTGTGAACGAATCACATCTCTTTGAGGGGGCGGTAGTCCACACTCCTCAAACGAAATTATCATATTTACACAAGATGAAAAGTATAAAGATATGTGTTGTAAAATAATTAAGGAAGCATAAAGAATTAAAAATATCATAAATATTATATAAAAATATAGTTTCCATAATAATGTTCTCCATGAGTGGTGGTAAATGAAAAATGAACAATCATTGTTTTGTGAGTTGGTAGTTCATCAAAAACATAAACAATATGTTTGTTACCCATTATATGGAAGTATTTATATGTTTAAGTCTAAATATTATCATAAAATAATCTCATTATATTGATGATACTGGTTTTTTATAATAATATAATAATAATAGTGGTGTGGATAGAGAATGAAAATAAGATAAAGGATCTTAAGGGAGGATGTGACATCTTCTTTGGGTTACTCCTTTTGGTTTTTACAAAAGGAATTACATGGATTGATTTCATCTCAAAGTGAGTATTTAATGATGAAGGGAATTATTTTTGGGATATACTTGGCAAGATAATTTCCTAAAATAATTAGATTTATAGTTGTGTGGAAGTGGGAAGAGATGAGGCCTTTTATAGTGGAGGAGGAGTGGCACTCTTGTAATAATTTGGAAAAGGGAACCCCACTCTATTTTTTTATTCAAAGTGGATAAAATAATGGTCCAAATTATACCCAAGGTAGTATAAGTTCTATATATGGCCATAAAATGTATTTTTTTGAAGTTTATTGGTCATATTAGGCCTTAAGTTTAGGGTTAAGTTCTTTGTGAAGCTTAATTTAATCTTAATTGTTATAATTAATTTCAATTACGTTCAGTAATATTTTTAGTAAAGAACAAATTTGATATTATTATGCATTATAAATTATGATTATTCTAAATATTTAATCCACTTTTAAAAATTTCAATCATATGAGTGGAAAAAATTAATTTAAATTTAATCCCACAGATGGGACAATAAAACATGTTTTAAAGTAAAAACGTTAAAAAGTTTGATAGGTTTTTATAACAAATTTCAATGTGAAATTGATTATAATTACCTGAATTGGATACATTAAAATAAATTAATAATATTTTTTAACTATATAGATAAATTAGATTAAAAATTGGTTATAAGATAAATTTAAGTATTGTCACTATTCCTTAAAAATGAATCTTCACAGAAAAACACCAGAAATTAACCCTAACCTAATTTTTATGTTTCTACATAAAAAATAAAGTTTATTTCGACATAGTAAATTTTTTAAAGTTCCAAAATTTATATTGAATATAGGTTCTCGATTAAAAGATGATAAAAGTACCTTAACAAAAATATAGGATTTTATCTGTAAAATTCGGTTCATTCTTATCTCATGCCTATCGAAAGTATTTGTTGATTAAAAAGACTATTTTATTAAATAATATAGATATATATATTAAAATAATATCACCCACCAAATGTAATTAATTTAATTTATTAGGATAAAATATCATTGTGAACATGAAAACAGTATTCTATAAAAATATTCCCTTTACATTCAATTAGTTCATTGTAACTAATGAATTCATTTTATATTTTTGTAAACCATGGGTTCTCATAAGTTAGTTAGTAATATTCATAACTTCTAACATAACATCTATGTTTAGTCTTAATATATAATATTTTAATAATATATTTTAGTTTAGTAAAACTCAGTGTTGCGTGTAATGTATGTCAAGTCGGTGTCGTGTCAAAGGAATGTTTAACTTAGTGAATTTTAAAACATTAAATAAAATTAATTAATTAGAAAAAAGTTCAATAAAAACTTGGGGTGTTAAATTCTACCCCCCTAAAAAATAATTTCTTCCTCAAAATTTTCCATTATGGTAAAAAAAATAGGATACTTCTGCTTCATCATATCATAAGGTTCTCACATAGCTTCATCTAATTGGTGATTTCTCAACAAAACTTTGAAAAAGTGAGTGGTATTGTTTTTTATAACTTTCTCTGTATGATCTATAATTTCATCTTGTTGTTCCTCATAAGAAATATCCTACTTGTATTTTTTAAACTCTATGTTCAGTACATGTGAAGACTCAGGTATGCACTTATTCATTAGAGATACATGGAACACATCTTGTACTTGAGAGATATTTGGAGGATGTGCCAAGAAATATGACATCGTCCTGATATGATCAAGAATTTCCAAGGAATCTATATACCTAGGGATTATTTTCCCTTTCTAACTGAATCTCATAACCTTCTTCCATGGAGAGATTCACATGAACTTCTTTTCACCGACTTAAAATTATAGATCACACTGATGGTTGTCAACATATCATTTTTAATTACTTTGAGTTACCTTGATATTATTCTGAATGGCTCTAACCTTCTCTTTCTTTTCTTAAACGATCACATGACCCAGTAGCTTTATCTATCCTACATCATCTTAGCATGTCGGAGTTCTAAATTTATTCCCCTAGAGGGCTTTATAAGGTGTCATATAAATGATTGAGTGAAAGATATTGTTGTTAGAAAACTCAACTAGGGGAAGGTGTTGATCCCAACTACATTTTAAATATAATAAGAAAGATCTAAACATAACCTCTAGGGTTTGAATTTTATTTCAGATTGACCATCCATATGAGGTTGATCAGTAGTTATGAAACTCAATTTTGTATCAAGTGCTTGATGAATAATTCACCAGAATTTTGAAGTAAACCTTGTATACTGATCAGATACAATTTAATGTGGTACTCTATATATCCTTACCACTTATTTAATGTATATCCTGGTAAGATGATCCAAATATAAATCTTCTCCGATAATAATTAAGTGTGATGACTTAGTAGGGAGATCGAATACCATCAATATAGAATTAAACCTTTAGAGTTTTTGGGAAGTCTAATGACAAAATACATAGTGATTTTCTCCCATTTACATTTTGGTATGGGTAATAGATGAAACATCCCTTTCGAATTTTTTCTTCCTGCCTTAACTTCCTGGCATACCAAGCACTAAGATGAAAACTTTTTAATATATATCTTCATTCCATCCCACCACAAATATTCTTTCAAATCCCTTTATATATTTTTACTTCTAGGATTAATATAGAATGAATAACAACTAGCTTTCTCTACTAGATCGTTATTCAAATATGGTATAGAAAGATTTCATACACAGTTCTAAACCATATCATTTCATCCTGATCAAGTTTAATCTCAGGAACATTTCTAACTTTCTTTTTCATCTCAACATCTTCCTTCCATGACTCCTTAATATTCACTTGGTAAAGGGGTTAAACATTCATTTGAGAAAGATATGATTTCCTCCTCATTCGGGATTTCTAGATCCATCCTTTTGAAATCTAGATATATTGGATCTTTTTTTATCCTCATCTTGGATAAGCTAGCATGATCCTTTCAACTTAAAGAATCAACCAGCTTGTTATCTTTTCTAGGGTGTTAATGTATTGAGAATTCATAATCATTTATCATATCCAAACATATTTTTTAGTGCATGTTCAACTACTTCTATTTGAATATATATTTCATAATTTTATGATCATTTTATATACACCCTTTTCTCTATAAAGATAATGCCTCCATATCTTAAATGAAAAAATTACTACTGCTTACTCCAAATCAAGAGTTGGGTAATTTTCCTCATATATATTCAGCTGTCATGAGGCATAGGATATAACCATATTATTATCCATAATAAAAAATCCCAATACATTCATGGATCCATCACTATAGATTACAAACCCTTCTCCATTATAGGGTAATGTAGGCACAGGTGTGCTGACTATCCTTTTCTTTAGTTCCTTGAAATTTTCCTCCCATTCATATATCCATAAGAACATGACACCTTTATAAGTTGACTTGGTCAAATGATTAGGCATTCATGAGAAATTATCCACAAACTATTGATAATATCTATCTAAACCAACATATCTGTGGATCTCAGTCATCATGGTTGGTCTAGGCTAGCATTCAATGGGATCCATCTTTGATGGATCTACTTCTATACGACCTCTTGAGATTATGTGACCTAAAAATGAAACCTTTTTTAGCCAAAATTCAAACTTTATAAATTTTCATAATGTTTCTCCCTCCTTATGGTCTTTAGTAAAATTATCAAGTCGTCTTCATGATCTTCCTTTCTCTTTGAATAGATAAGAATATAATATATAAATACTACCACAAATCAATCAAGGTAATATCTAAAGACTCTATTCAATAAATCCATGAATATAGAAGGAGAATTAGTAGGAAAAAAATTAATATATATTCATAGTGTCCATAACTTTTACAAAATTCCTTATTGGGTATATCCTTCTTCTTAACCCTTAATTGACGATGCTCAGAATGAAGGTCAATCTCAGAAAATCATTGAGCTTCATGCAGTTGATCAAACAAATCATCAAAATAGAGAATATGATACTTTTTCTTTATTTTGATTTTTTTCAACTCCCAATAATCAATGAAAAGTCACATTGATCCATATTTATTTTTAAAAAAAGAATAGGTGCACCCTAAGTTGACACACTTGGCCTAATGAATCACTTTTAAAGGTTTTCTAAGAGTTTCTTCTTCAATTCTTGCAACCCAATTAGGGGAATTCTATAGGGATTCTTAGAAATATGCATGGAACTAGGTATACATTCTATTAAGAACTCAAATTCATGTTTTGGTGGAAGTCTAGGAAACTATTCTAGAAATACATCCACAAATTCCATAACAATAGGAATATCATTAATGAAAATTCCTTCCCAACCATTTGAGATAACCAGATATTGTGAACTGGAATTAATACCGATCCACTGGATGTAATATCTATACGAATTTCATACTTATCATCAAATTGATGGATGATCATTAGAGTGTCCGAAATATCAAATTTAATATCCCTTCCCTGACAATTCATGTGAAATTTATGTAGAGAAATCCAATCCATACCTAAGATGACATCAAATTCAACCTAAGGAATAATGACATGATTTTCAGGAATCACATTCCCAAAAATGCCAATAGGAGAGGAATCATAGAATTTGGAAGAAATAATCGTATCAATAAAAGTTTTCACTACTAATTCTACATCAAATATTTTTTTTGAAATTTTAACACCCTTAGAAAATTATTTAGATATAAAATAGTGTGCAGATCCAGAATAAAATAATAAATTAGCAGTTCTAGATTGGATGGTAAGTGTACCTTTCACCATGTAATTATCTCACCCCTCATTAGAAATAGTGATTTCACGAGATTTCCCCTTATCCCCCAGTTTAAGAGGTTTTTGAATTCAATCATCATCACCAGCCCTTGGTTTTGGGCATTGGTTAGCATAATTTCCATTTTCCTTACACTTGTAGCATTAATGAATATGAGGTGAATTCTATACTTCTTATCTCCACTCACATTGTTAGCTAACCTCTTCCCATCACATAAATAATAAAATGCCCAATAGAATTCCCTTCCACAATTAAAACATTTATTATACCCCTTAAATTTATTTCCTACATGGGTTTTCTCACACTTAGATCATAAAGGAAAAATCATCTTCTTATATTCATGGTTTTTAGAGTCTTCTTTAAACTCAATCTTCCTTTTCTTTTCAAAACCTTTAGACTGATATGTGACTCCAACCTCCATTTCAACCTTGATTGAACAATTCACAATTTCTTCATAGCTAAAAAAATATATTATGGTCAACGCCCTTATGATACTTATCTTTAAGCCACAGAAGAACCTATCAACTTTACTTTTGGGTTAGATGATAATTCCTTAAGAATAACTCACATGTCTCATGAAATTATCCTCAAAGGTACTGAAGGATTACTTTTCCCTTTCATTCAACTCAAATAACTATTTCTCCATCTTTGTATGAAGAATCCGAGGAAAGTACTTATTGAAAAATAAGTTTTTGAACTCATCCCAATCCATGGATTAAATTTCATCTTCCTACCTCATATTCCAAAATATATTTCACAAATATTTTTCTTTACCTTATAACCAATAAACATCCAAAATGAATTTCTCAGGCTCAAAACACTAGAGAACTGAGAATAACTTTTCAGAAGTATTGATCCATTATTCAACAATAATTGAATCAGAAGATCCTCTGAAAGAAGGTGGATGTTTCATCATGAAAGTTTCAATAGAATTTTTACCCTCCTTTTCTCATTTAGAATTCTACCATGATTAAAATCTTGAGAAATCTATATGAACATAGAAATAAGATTTTTCATTCCATCTCTCATAGCATTGAGTTTCTTGGGAGGATAATCGTTTCATGTTCCATCACAATCACCATTAATGTGTGTTCTTCGGGTTCCATCCATTTACTAAAACCAAAATCATAGAGTAAGAAATAGTTATCATAATAATGAACCACATAATCATGAAAATTCACTTATATGAAGTCTATTTTATGACACCTTACTTAATCTATGACACATCAGGTTAATCTTATGTTATTCATATC
This sequence comes from Viscum album, assembly GCA_963277665.1. Taxonomy (NCBI): domain Eukaryota; kingdom Viridiplantae; phylum Streptophyta; class Magnoliopsida; order Santalales; family Viscaceae; genus Viscum; species Viscum album. The sequence goes on along the minus strand of OY728157.1, from coordinate 1,399,801,478 downwards.
CAACATATATTTAAATCCTTAATGATTGTCCATGAAGAGTTTGTGAATTCCCAAATCATATCCCGAGGGAGTGTCAAACCTGATGCACAGTAAGGCCCATTGGAATGTACTAGGTTACCCTGAGTTAGTCCTAAGACACCTTGTCAGAGTTATTACTTCTTGGTACATATGATCCAGAATCACGTCCACTTGTAGTACCAAGATATCGATGTATTACTAGGAAACCACTCACTCTATCATTTACCAAATTTCTAAAACATTTTTCTATACTTTTCCTTATATTTATAATTATTATTATACATATACTTAGAGTTCCCACTAGGGTTTTATAATACTAGTTTCCAAAGGTAAACTAAACCTTCAATCTTATACTAACTATAACAAACCAATCTTAAGGTACATTGGCATTACATAACATTTTTTTGTAATACTTAAAACATTACAAAAATAGATGCCCAATTATCTTATTAGACTAGTGACTTTGGAAATATGGAAACATGAACACTAGTAAATAATTGAGATAAATTATCTCCCACTAGTTTCTTATTGACTAGAACCCTTATTAGACACATAATACTTAATAAATATCTTCATAACATGTGGAAGGAAACATAAAAAGCCATTATCTGAAATTCTTAGTAAGACTAAAAAAGGCATACAAGTAAGATTAAACATGAGAACAAGAATATGAGGATGTGATAAATGTTTTTTGAAGATCATACCATGTATATAAAATATCATAAACATAAATCAAGGAATAAATATTGAAAGTTCATAAGATATGAATAATAAGGAAATAAGAAACATAATCCATGAAAGCATAGCATGGGAATAAAACATGGACATGTGGAAAACACATAATCATATAATATTATTTCCATAGTATCCAAGACATCACTTCCAAGATCATATTAGTAGTATGGGTTCACTCCCCATACCATCTTGATATTCATGGTTTACTCCCATATCCATCTTAGTAGCACGAGTTACCGCCTAATACCATCTTGTTGGTCATGGTTCACTCCCATGGCCATCTTAATAGTCAAGGTTCACACTGAATACCATCTTAGTATATCTCATTAGATATAAATCTTTACCCAATGCCTTAGAGTGTGATATAGGTCCCACAGATCTCATAATGAAATCATACATACATTTTCTAAAAAATAATAAACAATAATAACATAACCCATGAAATAAAATGGGTATCATAAACATGTAATCATGTCATAACCTATGAAAACGATACTAGGTTCATAATCATTTCTTCAAAATCAAAACATTGAAAGAAAAATAGATTTCATAAAAATATAACTGATGAAAGAGAAACAGGGTTCGTAAAGACCATGACATCAAGTATAAACCATTCGAAGAAATATTATTAATGGAACATTTAAATCATTTAATATAAAGTAATGAGTAACATAAATGGATGTTATCTTATATGAGAAATTTTTTTAAAGTAATTTAAATAAAATGATGAGGAAAATATCCTTAGTCTTTGAAAAGTGATTTTTAAAACAAAAAAACTTTTGAAGAGATATTTATATAACCATACATTTAATAATAAGAATTAAATAATAAATTCATGAGTAGTATATACACCACAAAAAATGTAATAGTTGTGAACATGGCATGTATCTCCTGGATATAAAAAGTGAGATGAAATTCCCCTACCTTGTGTCTTGACTCTCTTTATACTCGTACAACATTCCTATATAATAAATGTTAGTTTATTATAAATATTTTAATGAATAATATTATTATTTCTAATACCATATATGGTTTAACTATGACTATATATTATCCTCTTTTTAATAATCCTATGTTATGTTTTCACTTTGGGTAATATTTGCTTTGTTCTTCGCATGGGTCTTAATTTGAAATATCTTCGGTCCTTATAATTATATCATGATTTTTGGAATTTAAAAATTGATATAAATTTCATTTATATTTATTATATATGTATTATATTAATCTATATCATATTGAATTAGTAAATGGAGTACACTATTCATGGAGACGTCATACGTACGCATGAACACTATTTATATTTATTATATTATTAGAAGAAAGAGATTAAAAGACATATAAGTGTATATATGTATATATATATAATTATTAATGTATCATAAATATTTAATATATTTCATTTAATTTCACTAAAAACATCTTTAATATATTTTATGTAGTGTGTAAATGGATCACATCACATTGAGGGGACGATAGTCCACAATTTCTGAAACGAAATTATCATATTTAAAAAAGAAGGAACGTATAAATATATGTGATGTAAAATAATTAAATAATATTAAATAAATTATAAATATCATTAATATTTTATAAAAATATTATGTCCATTATAATTTCCACTATGAGAGGCGGTAATGGAATAAATAACGATCATTGTTTTGTGAGGTGATAGTTCACTGTACACATAAACATTGTGTTCTTTTCCCATTAGATGGATGTGTGTGTATGTGTAGGTCTAAATATTATCATAAAAACATCTAATTATATTTATGATATTTTTTTGTTTGTATAATAATGGAATACAGAGAGTGGATGGGATGTCGAATGGAAATAAGATAAATGAGCTTGAGGGGGGATGTTTCCTCTTCTTTGGGTAACTTATTTTGGGTTTCACGAAAAGACTTTGTTGGATTTATTTCAACTCAAAATGACTTCATGTATTAATGTAGGAGTTTTGGGAGATATTTGGGAAGATATTTTCCAAACTTATATCACTTGAGAGGTGTGTGGAAATGGGAATAGAGGAGGCCTTTTATAGTGGTGGAGAAGTGACACTCTTGTAATATTTTGGAAAAGGGAAACACCATCCTCGTTTTTTATTGAAAGTGGATCCAATAATTCTCCAAATTATATTAAATGTAGTATAGGGTTTAAATATTTATTTAATATGTCTTTAGGACATGTTTCTAGTTCATATTAGTCCTTATGTTTAGGGGTTAGTCACTTGTTATGATTAATTTAATCTTAATTGATGTAATTAATTTTAATCACCTTCACTAATTTTTGGTAAAAAACTATGTTGATCTTATTAGACATTATAAATTTTTATGATTACATATATGGAGTTTATTTTTCCAAATTACAATCACAAAAGTGGTAGAAATCAATTTAAATTTAGTCCCACTAATAGGATGACAAAGCAGGTTTTTAAAGTAAAAACGTTCAAATGTTTTCTAGGTTTTTATAACAAATTTCAATGTGAAATTGATTAAAATGATATAAATTGGATAAATTGATAAAAAATTGACTTAATTAAACTTTAAAATCAATTAAAAATATAATTTAACATTATAAATAAATTATATGAAAAAGAAATTTCAAAGTAAATTTTATTATTTTTCACGCTTCATTAAAAATGAAACATTAAGGAAAAATACAAAAAATTCAACCTAATATAATTTGTATGTTTCTATTTCAAAAATTAAGTTTATTTTGACATATTAAATTTATAAAAGTTACATAATTTTTATTTAAAGTTGGATTTCCATCAAAGGGTGGTAAAAGTACCTTAATAAAAATATTGGTTTTATATGTAAAATTGGGTTTGTTCTTATCTTATTCCTATAAAAACTATTGGATGAATATCAAAAATATTTCATTGAATTAAGTATATATATATACATATTACATTAATATCACTCACCAATTGTAATTAATTTAATTTATTAGGGTAAAATTTCATTGTGAGCATAAAAATAGTTTTTTAAAAAATATTCCCTTTATATTCAATTGGTTCATTATAACTAATGAATTCATTTAATATTTTTGTAAACTGTATGTTTTTATAAGTTAGTTATTAATATTAATAAATATTAACTTAATGGATATGTTGTGTATAATATATAATATTTTAATAATATATTATTTTCGGTAAAACTTCGTGTTTCATTCAATGTATGCCAAGTCGGTGCAGTGTGAATGGAATGTTTGAAATAACGCATTGAAAAACATCAATGAAAATTAATTCATTCGAAAAAAGGTCCATAAAAACTGTGGTGTTACATTGATCAAATAAAATAAGTGATCATAAGATAAACATTTAGGTATGAGAACAAAATTAAGGTACATGCACACATCATAAGGAAATCATACCAAATAAAACATGGATCATAATCCATGAATCATAATATAAGGCTTTTATCATAACAAATTTGATATAATCAGATCATGGAATCATAAGAATATGGAAAAAACATAAAACATGACATCATAAGATAATTTATGGATCATTGCTAATATATAATACCATATTGTGCTAGGAAAACCAAATATTCACCAATATCTCATAAGATGAAAACATCACCTAATAAATTAGAGAGTTGTATATTTTTAGGCCCACCTGTAACATCATAATATGAACATTTATATGTGTTCCACCTAATGATAACATACCTAAATCCATTATGAATCATAATATGATAAACCCATGTAAATTAAATGGGTATTATAGTGACCCTCACTTTTCATACATTTAAATTACTGAAATTTTTAGAATTCTTAAAACATAATACAAATAGATGCCCAAAGATCATATTATTCTAGTGCCATTGGGGACTTGGTAACATAAACAATGATATATAAGTGAGCTACATTATCTCCCTCTAGGTTCTTATTAACTAGAACCCTTCTTAGACACATCAAATATAAAACATATATTCATAAACTAGGTAAGTAAATAAAAAAAGGGGTGATCTTAGATGCATATTAGTGGTAAAAAAGGGATACATGTAAGAATAAACATGAGTATAGGGGTATGAAAACATGATCATAACATTATAAGATCATAACTTGAACATAAAAAAATTAAAAACATGAATCATGACATAAATATTGGCAGTTCATAAGACATGAATTATAAGAAAATAAATAACACAAGACATGAAATACAATCATTGCAATAAGACTTGGAATTATGGCATACATGAAGATGTGATCTATTTCCATATAAGTCAAGATGCATTTCTAGAACTTGTCAAGGTGCTATAAGGGAACTATACCTAATGGGAAGGACACACGACTATCCAAATTTGTTGTCATTTCCTTGTAAGGGATTACGTTTCCCTATCTTACCATAATAGATCAGGTTTCCCCATATTCCAACTTCATAGTGGCTACACCTACTAGGTTGGACAGACGACCATCCCTTGTCATAGTCCTTTCCATATAAGGGATTGGGTTTCCCTATCTCCCTATATTGGATCAAGACCATTTACATTACTTCCATCATTATCTCAGGAGATATAAATCTTTAACTAATGTATTGGAGGAATATATAGGTCCCACCCATCTCATAATAAAATCAGTCATACATGTTCAACAAGATAATAAAAAATTCATCATATCATGAACCATAAGAAGAGATGGGTTTTATAAAATATCAAAACATAACCCATGAAATGAAATGAGTATCATTAAAATTTCATCACATCATAACCTATTGAAAATAGAAAGGTTTCATAAAAAATTCATCAAAGAATAACCCATGAAAAGAAAAAGGTTTCAAAATAATAAAACTAGTGGAATAGAAATGGGTGTTAAAAGCATAATTCCATCAAAAAATAAATCATTGAATAAAGAATATTTTTGTACCCATTGAATCAATTCCAATAAGTGCATGAATAACATCAAAAGATGTCATCTTAGATGGAAAATAACTTGGAAAGATATTTTAAAAACATTTCTAAGAAAAATATTATTTCTTATTTAAAAAAGGATCTTTAAAACAAAAAATATTTAGAAAACAATTTCCTTTAAAATAAACTTGAAAAATTATAAAGAAATATATGAAAATATTTTGGAAATCGGTTTCTTTGAAAAAATATTATGAGAGTTTTAAAATGTTTAGAAAAACATTTCCCTTGAAAATTTATAAAAGAATATTGATTTTTTTTGAAAACTAACTCTTTGAAAATAATTTTAAAACCATTAAAGGAAAGATGAAATCCATAAAAATATTTATAATACATTTTATGTTAAAATCAGATTAAAATATCATCTTTGAAAACATTTTTTAAAATTTGGTTTTTAAAGTTCATGGTATGTGTCTCAAAGAAGAAAAATTGAGACCAAACTACTTTTTAGATTTAGAAACTCTTGAAATGTAAACACAATTAAATGGATATCATAAAATAGATATGTAAATACTCATAAAATTAAGGATATTAATCATATAACATATTCATGGTAATTATAATCACCAAATAAAATAGATGAGTGGTGAATACAGCGTAAATATCACAGAAATAAAAGTGAGACTAGAAATCCCTTTACCCTATGTCTTGACTCTTGTCTTACTCGTTAAAAACTCATTTATAATAAATATAATTTTATTATAATGAAATATATTATTATATATAATAAAATATATGGGTTTATTATGACATTATATATCCATCTTGTTAACAATTGTATGTTAAGGTTTCACTTCAAGTAATATCCCTTTTGTTCATCGCATGTGTCTTAATTAGTTATATCTTTGGTCTTAATACTTATATCATGATTTATATAATTTAAAAAATGATATAAATATCATGTATAATAAGTATATTTTTATTATATCAATCCATATAATATAGAATTATGAAATGTAATACACTGTTCATGGAGATGGTAGGTCGTAAATACGCATGACTAATGTTTTCGTTTAATTATCATATTGGAAGGAAGAATGTAAATGACATATATGTATATATATGTATATATATCATTATTATAGAATAAATATTATATCATATATATCATATAAATTCACTAAACCCATCCTTAATACATTCCATGGAGTGTGGGAATGAATCACATCTCTTTGAGGGGGCGGTAGTCCACACTTCCTCAAACAAAAATATTGTATTTACACAAAATGGAAAGTATAAATTTATGTTTTGTAAATGAAGTAAATAAGATGAAAGAAATAACATATATCATATATATATATATATATCAAATATAAACATATTTTCTATCATAATTCTCACCATGATAGGTGGTAAATGAAAATGAACAATCATAATTTCGTGAGGGTAGTTCATCGTGCACATAAACAGTATGTTCGTTACCCATTAGATGGAAGTGTCTGCAAGTGTAGGTAAAAAACTTAGTGTAAAAATATATAAGTATATTGAGGATATTGTTTTTAAATATTAATGGAATAATGATAATTTAAATCGTGTATAAAGAAAATAAAATAAAGGAGCTTGAGGGAGGGTGTTACCTCTTAATCGGTTAACTCCTTTTGGTTTTCACAAAGGGATTCCTTGGAATGTTTTATGAAAAAATAGTTTCTTCTAGGAGGAAGGGAGGGATGTGGGTAAGTGTATTGGGGATATATTTAACTAACCTAATATTTTTTATAGGTGTAAAAAATGGGAAGATGTGGTTTCCTTTTATAGGGACCAGAGGGGACATACTTGGCATTTTTTGAAAAAAGGTAGGTGTACCTGTATTTTTACCTAAAAAGAGTAAAAAAAACAAAAACAACTCCATAATGTAAGGTCAATGGCCGAATAATTTCCATGTCATGGGTTTTGGACAAGTATATAGGTCATTTTAGCCCTTAAGTTTACAATTTATTCCATTGTTAAGCTTAATTTTACCTTAATCGTTATAATTAATTTAAATTAATTTCACTAATATTTTTGTTAAAAAAAAATTTACACTATTATACATTATAAATTTTTATGATTAAAAATATGTAATCCATTTTTCCAAATTAAAATAACATAAGTGGTAGAAATTAATTTATATTTAATCTCGCTGATGAGACAACATTGCTGGTTTTTATGTAAAAATGATCAAAAGTTGGCTAAGTGTTTATATACAGTTTCAACGTGAAATTGGTTACAATGAACTATATTGTATTAATTTATAAAATTTTAATATCCTTAAACTTTAAATAAAAAATTAATAATATAATTAATCATTAAAATAAATTAGATGAAAAGGCAGTTTAAAATTAAATTCAGTATTTTTAACTATTCAATAAAAAATGAAGTTTCCCAAAAAATACCAAACAATTCAACCTAAGATAATTTCAACATTATAAATTAAAAATTTAGTTTAGTTTATCAAATTCAATTTCTAAATTTGTCTAAAATTAATTTTATTTTTTCACAATAGGACATGAAAAGGATTTCATTTGAGAAAATAGTATTTTTAAACATATTTGGACTTTACAAAAAATTATATCTTTCACTATCAATATTTTATATATAAATATACAACTGTTTTAATAAATATTTTAAAAGTAGTTATTAATATTTATAGAAATAATTTTAACAACTAGGTTATAATTATCTAATTTATATAATTATAACAAAAAAAGATGTTTCAAAGAAACTCAGTATTGTGTGTAATGTATGTTAAGTCGGTGTTGTGTGTAACATAGTCCAAGTAGGTGTTTTATGTAATTTATGTCGATTCAGTGTTGTGTTTAATGTACACTAAGTTGATCCCATGAGAAAGGAATGGTTTAATTAGTGTAATTCATGATATCAATGAAAATTTAATTTATTCAAAAAAATGGTCCATAAAAACTATAGGTGTTACATTATACCCCCTTAAAATGATTTTTACCTTTAAATTCATCATTCAAGTAAAAAAAATGAGGACAATTATTCTTCATCATATCCTCAAGTTCTCACATAGCTTCCTTTAACAGGTGATTTCTACACAAAACATTGACCAAGTGAGTGGTCTTTTTTCGTAGAGCTTTCTATTTATGATCTAGAATTTCTAATAGTTATTCCTCATATGAAAGATCATCATTCATTAGCATTACCTATAAGTTAAATACATGTGAAGTATTAGGTATTTACTTCCTCAGGAGAGATACATGGAACACATCATAGATTTGAGAGAGATTTGGAGAAAGTTCCAAGAAATAGGCTATCGTCCTGATATGATCAAGAATATCAAAGGGTCCTATATACCTAGGGCTTAGTTTCCCTTTCTTCTTGAATATAATAACTTTTTTCTAGGGGTATATTCATAGAAACACCTTTTCTCCAACTTCAAATTTTAGATCATTCCTTCTGTTATCGACATAAGGTTTTTATGGAATTTGAGATGCCTTGATATGATTTTAAATAGATCTAACCTTATCTACCATTTCTTTAGAAATATCATGTCCTAATAGCTTTATTTCTTCAACCACATCCCAACATGTTGGAGCTCTACATTTATTCTCATATAGGGATTCATAAGGTTTCATATAAATTCTTGAGTGAATGCTATTGTTATATGAAATCTCAACTAGAGGAAGGTGTTGATCCCAAACACATTTTAAATATAGAGAACAATATATCAACATATCCTCCAAAGTTTGAATTATTCTTTTAGACTGACCATTTATCTATGGATGATAAGCATTAATGAAACTCAATTCCATATCAAGTTCTTTCTGAAAACATTAAATGAACTTAGAGGTAAAACTAGGATCCCGATTCGATATAATAGATTTTGTTACTCCATGAAACCTTACCACTTAATTAATGTATATCCTAGAAAGATGATCAAAAAATAAGTCTTATATGATAGTGATGATGTGTTATAACTCTATAAAGCGATTGAATACCACCCATATAGCATTAAAACCTTTAGAGGTTTTGGTTAGTCCAGCGACAAAATAAAATGTGATGTTCTCCCATTTTCATTATGGTATGGGTAATGGATGCAACATCCCTTTTGAATTTTTTATTTCAGCCTTAACTTTTTGGCATTCCAATCACTGAGATACAAACTTTGTGTTGTCTCCCTTCATGGCATCCCACCAGAAGTATTCTTTCAAATATCTATATATCCTGTTACTTCTAGGATGAATAGATAATGATGAATTATGAGCTTCCTATAATAGCTCCTTCTTCAAATCTAGTATGGAAGGAACACATACATGGTTCCTAAAAATCATCATTCCATCTTGATCAAGGTTTAACTCAGGAACCTTTTTAACTTCATTTTGTAGATCTATATATTCTTTCTACATCTCATTAATCTTCGCTTGGATAGAGGGTTGAACATTCATTTCAGAAAGATATCATTTTTCACCTTCCTTCAGGATATCCAGGTCTATCCTTTTAAAACATAGAAATATTAGATCTTTAGTCATCCTCATCATGGATAAGCTAGCATGATCATTTTGACTCAAAGTGTCAACCACCTTGTTCTCTTTCCCAGGGTGTTAATGTATTGACCAATAATAATACTTTATCAAATCTAACCATATTTTATGAAACATGTTCAAATCCTTCTATGTAAATATATAATTCAGACCTTTATGATCTGTATATATATTATACTTTTCTCCATAAAGATATAACCTTCATATATTTAATAAAAAATACTAACACAACTAACTCTAAATCTTGATTTGGGTAATGTTTCTAATGAATCTTCAACTACCATGAGGAATAAGCAATAACCATGTTATTATACATAATAAAAATTCCCCCATATTGGATGCATCACTAAAGATTAAAAACCCTTATCTACTATAGGGTAATGCAATAACAGGTTCACTGACCAACCTTCCCTTTAGTTCCCCGAATATTTCCTCACATTCATATATCCATAAGAACTTGACACATTTCTAAGTTAACTTGGTCAGAGGATTATATAGTCATGGAAAATTATCCACAAACCATTGATAATATCCAACTAAACCAAGAAATATGTAGATCTTAGTCGCTATGGTTGTTCTAGGACAACATTCAATAACCTCCATATTTGATGGATTTACTTCTATATCCTCTCTTGAGATATTGTGGCCCTAAAAGGAAACATTTTTCATCCAAAATTAGCACTTTCTATTTTTTTAATATAGTTTCTCCTTCTTTAGGGTCTCTAGTACAATTATAATGTGGTATTCATGCTCTTATTTTCCCTTTGAATAGACAAGAATATCATCTATGAAAACTACCACAAACAATCCAAGTTAATCCCTGAAGACTCTATCCATTAAATCCATGAAGATTATAGGGGAATTAGTAAGACCAGAAATAATTACTAAATATACATAGTTTTCATACCTTATGTGAAATTTCATCTTAGCTATATCCTCCTTATCGACCCTAAATTTATGATATATAGAATGAATTTCAATCTTGGAAAAGTATTAAGATTTCAGTAGTTTATCAAACAAGTTATCAATACGGGGAAGCAAATAATTTTTCTTGATTGTGATCTTTTTCAACTTCTAACAATCAATGAAGAGTTGCATGGATCAATATTTAGTTTTCCCAAAAATAATAGGTGCACCCCAAGGTGACAAACTAGGTCAAATGAATACCTTATCAATATTTTGTTGGAGTTTATTCTTTAGTTCCTTCAACTCTATTATGGTCATTCTATTGGGAGTGTATGAAATTGTTGTGGAACCAGGTACGAGTTCTATTGAGAACTATACTTCTTGTTTTGGTGGAAGGCTATAAAACTCTTCTATAAAGGCATCCACAAATTCATAGATAATGGGAATATCATCAATGCTGATTTTGTCCCTAACCATTTGAGATAAACAACCCTTATGAATGGGAATAAATATCAATACAGTGGCTATAATATCCAAAGAATGTTCATACTTATCGTTACAATGATGGAAAATCATAAGGGGGTTTGAAATGTCAAATGCAACTTCCATTCCTTGAAAATTGATATGGTATTAATGTATAGAAATCTAATATATGCCTCAGATGACATCAAATTAAACCAGAGGAATAATGAAAAGATTTATAGGAAGAATATTCCCAGAAATGTCAACTGGAGAGGAATCATAGACTTAAGATGAAATTATCATACCATTAGGGGATTTCACTTATAATTCTACATCAAATCATTTTAGTGTAATCTTAATAACCTTATAAAAATTTTAATATATGAAATAGTGGGTAGATCCAGGATCAAATAAGACATTATAAGTTCTAGAGTGGATGGTATGTGTACTTTTCAACACATAGTTATCACTCCATTCATCAGAAATAGTGATCACATTAGATTTACCATTTTCCCTTGGTTTAATAGGTTGATGAAGCTGATCATCATCATTATCCATTAGGTTTGGTCACTGGTTATCATAATTCCCATTCTCCTTATAATTGTAGCACTGAGTCGTGGGAGGTTAATTATGTGTGGTTTTTTGTCCATTAGAATTGTTAGCTAACTTATTACCATAAATTCAAAAATAAAATTCCCAATGGCCTTCCCTTTCAAAATTAAAATATTTATTAAACCCGTTAAGAAAATATCCTCCATGATTATTCCCAAACATAGATAATAAAGGAATGTTCATCTTCTTCTCTTCATGTTTTTTAGATTTTACTTTAAACTCCATATTTAATTTCTTGTCAAAACCATGAGATTGGTACATGACTCCAAATTTCATTACAACCTTGATTTCATAACACACAATATCATCATATCTACTAATGTCTCTTATGGACAATGACCTTGGGAGACTTGGATTTAAGACACTGAAGAACCTATCAACTTTAATTTCGAGTTAGATGATAATTATAGAAGCATACATTACAAGTCTTGTGAAATTATACTCATTGGTACCAAGAAATTCATTATCATTTTTCATCAACACAATAAAATAATTTTCCATATTCGTAAGAAGAATATGAGGAAATTACTTATTGAATAATATGTTCTTGACCTCATCCCAATCCATGTATTGAATTTCTTCTTGATTCCTCGTATTCTTGATTAGATTCCACCACTAGTCCACTCTACCTTCTAAATGATAAACAACTTTAATGAATTTATCATGATATAAATACTAGAGAATAGAGAATACCTTTTTAGTGGTACTGATTGACTGTTCAAAAACAAGAAGATCAGAAGACCCGCTAAAAGAAGGAGACTATTTCCTCATGAAGGAATCAATAGAATTTTATTCCCTCCTTCTATCATTTTTAAGTCCACCATGATTCATAGCTTAAAAGATTTAGGTGATCATATCAGTGAGACTTCACATTCCTTCTCTAATAGAAACTGGTTTCTCAGGAGAAAAATAATTTCATTTTCCATTTCAATCACCATTAATGTGATTACTTCAGGTTCCAACCATTAAAAAAACTAAAAACAAATAGTAAGAAATAATTATCATAATGAGGAACCATATAATAATTAAAACCCACTTATAGGGTGTATTAATTATGACACCTTCCTTAATATATGACACATTAGGTTTATCTTAGGTTATTCATAGTCACTTATATTTAATTCCTTATTGATGGTTAATGAATAGAACATGAATTCCCAAAGAATATCCTTTTTGTGTGTCAAACTAGGTGTGTAAAAAGGGACATTATTGTGTACTAGGTTGTACCAAGTCAGGCATGACACACCTTATTGATGTTTTTACTCCTAGGTATATTTTTTCCAGATCCATATCCACATTTAGTATCTATACAGGGATGTATTTCTAGGAAACAACTTATTCCATCCTTTATCGAAATTCTAGGACAATTTCCTATAATTTTCCTTATCCTCAGACATGTCCTTAGGGTTCTCACTATGTTTTTCTCATACTATCTTCCAAAGGTTAACTAAATATTTTCTATAATATCAACTATAACAACACTCAATTTTCATACATTTAAAGTAAATAACTTTTGAAAAATACTTAAAACATTTTACAAATAGATGATCAAAGACCATACTATTATAGTGCCTTTGGAAACATGGTAACATAAATACCAGTACATAAATAAGCTAAATTATCTCCCACTAGGATCTTAATGACTATCACCCTTCTTATACAAATAAAAAATAATGAATATATTAATAAATTGGGGAAGGAAATGTAAAAATGGGTGATATCAGATTCTTGGTAAGGGTAAATAATTGACACATATAAGAATAAAAAAGCTCATAGGGGTATGTAAACACAGTTATAACATTTTATGATCATACCCAACATATCATAAGATCATAAACATGAATCATAGCATAAATCTTTTTAGTTAATAAGACATGAATAATAAAGAAATAAATAGCATAATTCATGAAAGTATATTATATGAATAATACATGGAATTGTGGAATATATAAACATGTGATATTTTTCTCTATAAGTCAAGACACATTGATAGAAAATATCAAGGAACTTAATGGGAACATCACCTACTGGGAATGACACACCACCATATAGATTCGAAATCATTTCCATGTAAGGGATTGGGTTTCCCCATATTTCTAAAGTGGACTAGGTTTCCCCATATTCCAACTTCATGGAGACTACACCTACTGAACGAGACACACCACCATCCCCAGTCGCAGTCCTTTCCTTCTAAGGGATCATGTTTCACCATCTTCCCAAAGAAGATCTTGATTATATACTTGATTATAATCATCATATCATCATATAAGAATCTTTATCCATGAAATTTGAGGGAGATAGAAGTCCCACCCATCTTATAAAAAAATCTTTCATACATGTGACACAAGATAATAAAACATTAATAATATCATGAACCATAAAAAGAGATGGGTTTTAAAAACATCAAATCATAAACCATGAAATGAAATCGGTGTCATTAATATTTCATCACATCATAACTTTGGGAAAATATATAGGTTTCATAATTATTTCATCAAATCATAACCCATGAAAAGAAGTGTGTTTGCAAAACATATAACATGTGGAATAAAAATATGTGTCATAATAATAATTCCATCAAAACATAAACCATTAATGAAATAATAGGAATTAATCCTTTTAATAATTTTATATAATGGAATGTTTAACATTAACATATGTCATGTTAGATGTAAAATAACTTAGAAAGATATTTTGAAAACATTTCTTGATGAAAATATTATTTCTTCTTTGAAAAAGGTTATTTAAAACCTAAAACCTTTAGAAAATAATTTCCTAGAAAATAAACGTTAAAATCTATAAATAAATATTTGAAAACATTTTGGTAACCCTTTTCTTTGAAAACATATAAATAGTGTTTGAAGACATTTTGAAAACCATTTTCCTTGAAAACTTATAATGAATCTTAAAAATATTTTGATATCCATTTCTTTGAAAATACTTTTTAAAGGAATATTTAAAACCATAAATAATTTTTAAAAACCTTTTAACTTGAAAATTATCTTTAAATATCATCTTTTAAAACATTTTTAAAAACATGGTTCTTGAAGTTCATGGCATGGGTCTCAAAGAAGGCAAATAGAGGCAAAATTAATTTCTTGATTTGATAACTCTTGAAACATAATCCCCCTGAAAGAGATATCATAAAATGAATATGTAAATACCCAAAAAAGTATTTATAAAAATAAAATAATATATTCATGGGTAGTATAATCACCACACAAAATAGATGAGTGGTGAATAAGGCATAAATCTCACAGGAATAAAAGGGAGATTAGAAATCCCCTTACCTTCTGTCTTGATTCTCATCGTACTCAATAAAAAATCATGTATAATAAATATAATTTTATTATAAAAAATATATTCTTATATCCAATAACATATATTTTTTGATTATGAATTTATATTACCTTCTTGTTAACAATTATATTTTATGGTTTCACTTCGGGTAATATCTGCTTTGTTTTATGAATTTGTCTTAAATTATTATATCTTTGATTCTTATAATTATATTATGATTTAAAGAATGTAATACATGATATAAATATAATTTATATTAATTATTAGTGTATTATAAAAACCCATATAATATAAAAGTATGAAACAAAATACACAGTTCATGGAAATGGCAGGTCGTACGTATACATGAACGTTGTTTCCATTTAATTGTTGAATTGAAAATATGAAATTAAATGGAATATATGTATATATATCCTTATTAAAATAGAATTATTATATAATATATATCATATCAGTTTAATAATTCCATCCTTAATACACTCATTTTAGTGTGTGAACGAATCACATCGCTTTGAGGAGGCGGTAGTCTACACTTCCTTAAACAAAATTATCAGATTTACTCAAAATGGTAAGTATAAAAAAATGTGTTGAAAAATAATTAAAAAATATAAAAGAAATAATATATATCATATAAAAATATGTTTTCCATCATAATTTCCACCATGATATGTGATAAAAGAATATGAACAATTATCATTTTCGGAGGTGGTAGTTTTCTGTACTCATAAACAATATTTTTATTACCCATTAGATAGAAGTGTGTTCAAATGTAGGTAGAAAACATAGTTTAAAAACAAAAAAGTATATTTAGGATAATTTTGTTTTCAAATAATAATGCAATAAGGATATTTGAAATAGTGGAAAATGAAAATAAAAGAAAGGATCTTGAGGGAGGGTGTTACCTCTTAATCGGGTAACTCCTTTAGGTTTACACCAAAGGGATTCCTTGTAAGATTTTACGTATAAAGGGAGGATTCAAGGAGGAATTTATGGATGTCGGTAAGTGTATTGTGAAGATTTTAGCTGATCCTAAGAGGTTTTAGAGGTGTAAAGAATGGTTAGAGGTTGTGTCCTTTTATAAGGAAGGGGATATACTTTTCATTTTTGAAAAAAGTTAGGTGTACCCCTATTTTTACCTAAAAAAAGTCATACCAAACCTAAAAAAATAAATAATTTAATGTAAATGGTAGGTTTTTGACAAGTGGATAGGTCATTTGGCCCCTCAAGTTTATGTTTTATTCCCTTGTTATGCTTAATTTTACCTTAATCATTGTAATTAATTTTAATTACTTTCAGTAATATTTTTTGGTGAAAACCCAATTTGAACATATTAGAAATTATAAGTTATTCTGATTAAAAATAAGGAATAAATTTTTCCAAATTATAATCTCATAAGGGGGACAAATTGATTTAAATTTAATCCCATTGACGAGACAACAGTACAAGTTTTGAAATTAAAAATCATAAAAAGTTTGCTAAAATGTTATGTCCAATTTCAATGTAAAATTGGTTCCGATGAACTATATTGGATTAATTGAAAAAAAATTAATCTAATTAAACATTAAAAAAATTTAAAAATATAATTCAACATTATAAATAAATTATATTAAAATACATCTTTGAATTGAAATTCCTTATTTTTCATTATTTATCCAAAACTGAATTTTCTCAGAAAAATCCAAAAAATTAACCCTATGCTAAATTAGACATTATACATTAGAAAATGAAGATTATTTTATCAAAATAAATTTATAAAGTCATATACAATTAATTTTATTGTTTTTTAATGTAGGACATGAAAAATAGTTCATTTGAGAAAATAATATTTTTAAACATAGAAGGACTTAACCAAAAATTATATCTTTCTATGTCAATAAGATTTATTTATATAAAGAAAACTTAAACAGTATTTTTAAATTATTTATTACTATTCATATTACTATGTTTAACAACTAGGTTATGATTATATCATTTAAATAATTATAACCAAAAAATTCGTAGAAACTTAGTGTTGTGTGTAACATACGCCAAGTTGGTGTTTCTAATAACATATTCCAAGTTGATGTTTCACGTAACACATAATGATTTTTTGATTTTTATAACATATGAGGATTTGATTTCATGTGGAAGGAAAGATAAACTTATTTAAATATAAGATATCAAAGAAAATTTAATTTATTCGACAAAAAAGGTCCATTAAAAATCAGGGTGTTACATGTATCAATGAAATTAAGAAAATATCTAGGTAAATAACCATAAATTAATATAATTTAGTATAAGGTATTTACATCGTATAGATAAAGGTATATTATTTTTTAACAATTTATCCAATAAATTATTGTATGAGTATTTAGGTGAACAAATTTAAATCAAAATAGTGAAATATAGGGTATTCATAGAGTAAATGTATTATAAAAAAGGTTATGTTTATGAAAAATGGATTATTAGTCAAGATAAATTAAGATATAGATCATTTTATAGAGAATTAATTTATATCACACAATAATGAATCAAATGATTATTTGAAATAGTATCCATTAATGTGAAAGATATTATTCAGGTAAATACATCATTAGAATGATTAGAACATGAAAGAGTTTTTACATAGTTGAAAATTATTTATAGCAATACATGGAATTGACTAGGTTTTAACCAAATAAATTCTTATTTTTTCACAACATTGAAATAAAAGGGAAAAATTACCTTTATACGAGGACATAAATGTAGTAAAATTTAATTATTTATTATTATTTAAAACATTTAATATAATTAAAGTCTTTGAAAGTAATCTGGATAAGAATAGAGAAGAAAATGGTTGTGAAATAAAAAAAATTCATAATATTTATTGATATTTTTATACAAATAGAGAAATGAGTTACCTTAAAAAACCCTTTTGAGAAGGGGAAAAATTATTTTAAAACATTATTTTATCAATAAAATTTCCCAATAATGGAATACTGAAAATAAAGATATTTATAATGTGATAAACTTATAGAATAAAATAGTAAAAATATTCCCTTATAATATTCATTGAGTTTGGCTTCAAGTAAGAGTATAAATGAAACCTTAAATACATGGATATAATAAAAAAATAAGGGATAATGAGAAAAAATAGTATGAAAACATCACCAAATAAAATGGAACAATACAAACAACAACATAGTGATAGAGAACATAACATTAAGAATGAAAATGTATAAGAAATATAACATTACAAACAACATAGTGTGTAAAATATATATTCAAAATGAAGTTAAAGTGGAAATAAATTAATTATAAATTAATTTAATATAGTAATTTATTCAATTAAAGAATTTTTATTTGAGACATAGAGGAGAATATTGAAATTATAAGAACAATAATTAAAAATAATGGAGTCTTGTAATGGAAACCCTTATGAAAATCATAATTTATGAAGTAAGAAAAAATTGAAAATAATATTATGTAAGGGAAATTTAAATCACTAGAAAAAATGGAAATAAATAATAATAAAATCAAAGGATATGATGAAAGAAATAGAATAATGGAGTTCAAGTATAAATATTATAACTCAATGAAATGAAATTGAGTTATGAAATATCCCTATGTGTTTGGTAATATATAAATCAAAAGGACATGTAAAATGATCTTGAAATAGAATTTTAAATCATAATAATAAACGTTTATTTATGATAAAATCATCCAGTGGACATAAATTAATTCATATCAAATAATAATGGGCAAGAAATTTCAAATATGACTCAAGGAAAGGAAAATTGAGATAAAGAAACCTAACCTCAAGTTCGGACTTACTTGGTGCATGTGAATAATCTCTTGAATATCCAAATTAATTTTATTAAAAAATGATTCATAGTGTTTTTCTTATAGAGATATTTTTATAAGGTCTAGATATTATTATATATCAATAATTTATTGTATAATTGTTTTCCACTTTGACTACTTGTGTTTGTTCAATCAATTTCTCTAAAACTAGTTTAGTGCATCAACCATGGTCAAAAGAGTTATAAAATAGTTTCCTAAAATCAATAATTATAGAGAAATATTGTTTTTACCATACATGTAGTAAAAAACTGATATATTTTAATATATTATCTAAAACTATTTTAAATTATGATATATTTCTTTTTATGATTATTTTTGGTTGGTTAAAATTTCTATGATCATTTATTTCTAATATCATTATTATAATTCCCAATTTTTATTTCCATAGTTATAATCACTTAATAAATATTTTATTCATTAATTATATCCATCTATGAAGCTATCTATTTAAGGTGATGATGAAAAATGAAATTCATCATCCATGGAAGTAGAGAACACACCATAATATATGTGATGTTTTAATTTTTATTTTTTATAAAATGTGAAAGATGATAAATAATGGGTATTACATTAACATTATAAAAATTTAAGTATATTAGTGATACTAATTTAATTATATTAGTATTGTTAAAATATATTTGAATAAGATAGAAGAAGAAAAAGAAAAAGAAAACGAGTAATTGGAATTTCTCACCATACTTATTGTGATGAATCCATTATAAAGTATATTATTACTTCAAATGTTGTTCTTTTGACGAGACCATAACTTATAGGATATAGATAACTATGTTGAGGAGGGGTTTTATTAGAGCTTGGTCAATCTAGGAGGCGTATAGTGTGAGGAGAAGTGGGGTGGTGAAGGGGTCATTTATAATTAAGGGGGATGATTTCATTGTAAATATTAACATATTAATATAAACGTAGAATTAATTTTATTGAATTAAATTTCAAAATTTGAAAAAAATTAATGTCAATATATGTATGAATAACAAAATAAAAACAATTGTGAGAAAAATTTATTTTTAGAAAAAACTAACTTTTTAGGGAAATAATTATGTATATCATCGATAACCATGATATTTATTGAATAATTATTAAAAAGGAGTATTATTTGGGTTTCAAACCAACCCAAAAATATATAAAATATTTTTAATACTTAATTAACAGAGAAATACCAAAAATAGTTTTCTATTTTGAATAAAATATTACTTAGTTTCCAAAATGTCTATCATAGGTTTATCAAATAAAAAAATTATTTTCAAATTATTTATTTTACTCCTTAAATACATATTTGTCCTAGTATAAAGTTCCATAAATTTTTGATTCATTTATATATCATGATTATGTAATAAAGCATGCAATATTTATAAAACTACATCTTTTAGTATTAACTAAAAAATCAACCTTTTTAGAAAAATACTAAAAATTAAACCTAATCTAATTTTGAAATTAAGAAAATAAAAATTGATTTAATTTTTTAAAATTAAAATTATAAAATTTTGGAATGTAACCTTTAATCCAAAACATAAAATATAATGAAAAACTATTTTCATAGGAAAATGAATTTTCTGACATTAAGTGTTCTTAATATTATTTCATATCAATTACCAATTAAATGAGTTTTTATATATTTGTTCTCACATTGAAATTTTTTCCTAAAAAATCCTTTAAATTTTTCTAATCTAATAAATATAAACATCACCTTTAAAAAATATTTATTTGGAAAATATACTTTTTAACATTAAATGATTTTAGTCAAATTCCATTAAATTTAGTCATTTATCTTATAATCACTAAATTTATTAAATTTATTGGTATTATAAAACATCCAATTATTATTTTAATCAATTATAAAATAAATATTTGAAACTGTATTTTTATTCACATGAGTTTTTACTCTTCTTATAGTTTTTTTAATGATATTATAAATTTTATTCCCATGATGTATTAATGTTTTTCATACACTATAAAATATATCATAATCAATTTTAGTTCAATGTTTCATATGATACAAGAAATTAAAGTTAGTATTTATTTAATAGAATACACATAGTTAAATATCTCGGAGTTAGATGGGTTCTTCATATTTAGATTCCATGCCTTTCCCATATCACCAAAAAAATTAGGGTATAATAACTAGAATAAAAATAATAATATTAATTAAGAAAAAAACACATATATCAAGAAAAATATTTTCTCTAATACCATTTCCCCCAAAAGTTATTTAGTGAGAGATTCCCAAAGTGGGTGGGGGTGAATGAGGGCATGTAACTCATTTAAATTTCCCTACTTAAAAAAATCAAACTCTAACTATATTTAATGATGTTGACCCCATTGTTATAGGTTAACATTCATGTTCTTATTTCATATATGATTTTATTTATACAAGGTTTTTGTTAGCCGTAATTCAGTTGGATCAATAATCTATTTACCCACACACTGATTTACATTTTGCTGAAAGTTAGGCATGAAAACAAGATAGAAGAGTCTTACTTGGTTCAACTGCATTGGTATAATATAAGGAGAATACAATGGTGAAATATAAAAGTACAATAATCCATTAAATAACGTCTAGCGGTTGGTTTAGGTCAAGACACTCTAATTCCTGGGGTCACTCCCCTTATAAGAATTATGGATGAATCTCTACCTCCCTAGAGTTAATCCCCTTAAAAAATTAGGGATGAATCACTGCATCACAAGGGTCACTCCCTTTTACATATATTTTGGGTTTATTTATTCTTTAACTATGGTAAATCTCATTTTCCTCTCCCTTTATCATTGGTCAAATAGTGATAGTTTTTTTGTCTTATAAGAAAATACATGAATTCACTGTCTCATGTCATTTCACAATGTATGAGTAGATTCATGTTGATATTCACACTATTTTTTCATATATTTTATATAAAATCCTTTATTCTAGAAACTTTACTTCACATTATGATCTTCAGTAATCTTTCAAGGAATTACTTCCCCCTTTTAAAGGTATTTAATTAGTTCAAACTCACTTTAAATACTGTTCACTTATTATGAATGCTTAATACTAAATTTCAAATAACTTACTATTCATGTAATCATATTCCTGTAAGTTTCTAAAAAAACCTATTCATGTTAGTACATTCATGAAATATTTTCTTTTTCACAAGATAATGGTTCATGAAAATAGTATGATCACAAAACATATTGATTCACAAAAATCACTCATAGAAAATAGGGATTAGTGTAACCCTTTTTTATAACTTCCTTTAAAAACAAATATTTTTCTATCCCAATAAATTTCCTGATTTTTTTTCTATTCTTATTACTGGAATATGAGAATTATAAGAAAATTACAACCATTCATGTGTCACAAAAAAAACATCAACACAAATCTAATTTATGTAATCCATGGAACCTTTATCTGTCCACATAAATCTACAAAACAGAAATATTACATTTTTTGACACCTTATTTTTCATTTACCACATGTAACTCTACCTTGGTATTAGTCATTATCGGCCTCTTCATGAGAATCCTTACTTCACTACATTTTCCCATTAAAATATCTCACACTCATGTAACTCAATGCTTAAACAATATTATGTATAAATCTGTTCTAGAATACTTCCTTTCATCAATTTTCCTTATAAAAATTCTTAATTCACTCAAACACTTCCAACACTTTGCCTTCATGAATGTGTCAATCTCAGAATGGTTTTTTAACTTATTTATATAATTTTAATTATGAAGCTTTGTCTTGATGCTTGTTTAACGTTGGAAAGTCTTAAAATGCTATCAGTGAGTGGGTTATTATCACGAATATTTATTAAATTATTTGATAGTCCAACACATACTTTTGGACACTCCTTAAAGATCCATTAGAAAGATGAATCCCACTTCCACATAGAATATACACGATAGAAATTATAGGATCTCACTAGTTTTTATAAAATATCCTTTTTTCAATATAATAATATTAGCACAAATTCTCTAATTAGGTGATAACAATTACTTTTGTAAGAAATCCAATGCCTTATGATACATTTACATGGTGGAAATTAGATCTAACATGATCTAGCTCACCATGTAAAGGTTTTCAATAAAACCAAAACAAAATAGAACCAATTATCATTATATTCCAACACATATATTTTGGTTATTATAACCAAATGACATGTCAAAATTTATGTGCAATTAGTTTAAATAGTTAAAACTATGATAAATTTTTATGCTATTTTAAGACAAACATAGTTAATTTTTTAGGTATAGATCATTTTATGTTTTTTAATAATGATTTTTTATTAGAAATCAAATTCCTGGTCATTCTGATCAAACTACTTGTTTAATTGTTTCATAATATATATATATACAATCAAAGATATATTGGGAATATTTTTTATAAATTTTAAATACCAATCTAGTTCGTTTTATAGGTATAAAGAATTTTAATTAGATTTATAAATGATCTTTTTAGAGACCTGTTTTCGACCTCTAATACTTTTGAATACTTCTACATATATTTCTACAGTTAGCCACTGAGACGACGTGCAATTCCAAGGCCTGGTGTGCCCAGAATAAATTATACAAAAGTATAAAGTGTTTTTGTACTATTAAAGAAAAGAAAACATGATATCTCTTAAATAGTTGATCAGATCAGAAATATGAGACCGTAGTTGGGCCCGGAATGTGGTGTTTACCCTAGTCACAAGATAAAATATGTCATTCCAGAATGTTTAGACCCCTCACTCGTTAACAATACATTAAATGGATGAATTAATTTATTAATTTATTCATTGAATAGATGAAACCCAAATAAATCTCAAATGGTAACTCAGATTGGAAATATGAGTCCACAGTTGAGTCTGGAGCATGCTTTTTACACTAATAGGGGTATAAGCTATTTCTATAGAGGCCTTCTATAGAAAAAGTCCCAGAGGGAAAAAACGTAAATAAAATAATTAAATAAAATTATTTTATTTGAAACACTATGTTGAATAACATCCAAATGGGAAATCATATTGGAAATATTAGACCATCATTGATTTTGTAGCATGTTTTTTACCCAAGGTGTTACCTCAGTTGAGAGGGATCGGGAGATTCTGATTTTACGCTTACTGGCAGTTTCCTATAAATAGGAGGATAGAGGAATAAGCCAAGGTTGGCTCATTTCTCTCTCAGAAGGTGGAGCTCTGGCTGATGATGATTCAACATATGAATGTCATAAGATCATGATAAAGATTTAGATGCTAATAGATCAGAGTGCAACAAATGTAACAGTGCAACCAGATTCGAGGTAAGAAGTCTATTTCGGATTCTGCATCCCCCCGGTTTAATATTTTATCATCATTTTCAACTTCTTATTCATTTTCACTACTGTGGAATCCTTTAATAATGTCCAAAAAAACATTGGTCATCAACGGTTTCAATTTCCAATTTTCCATTATTCGCATTCTTCACGTTCTTCATTGCAAAACTTTTCTTCTTGCAAAAATGACCTCCAATTGTGGAGTTGTACCCATATTTGGGAAGCCTTTGACACAATGAGTCTCGATCAGTACTCGGGATCAAGTTTCAAGAATCTTAGGAAGTGCAGTGGTGAAATGAAGCAGTTTTAACTTTACACCACACTGAAACATCGATGGGTTGTTGACCGAAGGTTGGCGTTGTGAAGGTCTCATCCGAGGGAGTCCATATCTGGTCCAAGATCACGATTTGCACCACCGGGGTGATTCTGGTGTTCCACAGAAGTTATCTGGCATCAGTTCTGGTGAGGGAAGCTCCGGTAGGAAATGGAGGAGCCGCGATAGTGCAGTGGACCCATGGTGGAGCCGTGGTGGCACATAGGACCCCCGACGTCGGTCGGTGGGTCGGTTGGACCAGTCAGTTCAGGCCGATTCAGACTGGGGTTTTTAATTAAAACCTCATATCTTTCAATATGGGGGTCCATTTTGCATTCCATCTGTGGCCATGCAATCCTTTTCTCACAGCAGACCTTTTGAGGCAATTTTGAGATCTTTTATTCATGGGCTTGAGGCATGGTGATAAAAGACGTTAGTTTTTAATAATAATAATAATAATACTATTATTATTCAACAATCCTTGTACCAGACGTAAACTCTACATCTAAGGCCTGATTGACATTCTGTTGAAGGTGTTGTGAACCTGGAGTTGAGGCAAACATTTCAAGGCCAATTTTAGGTGCTTAAATAGAAATAGTGGTGTGGGTCCCATGAGGCCCATTTTAGGCGTTTGTGGGGAAATGTGACTATTTCACGGGGTATCTGTTTTGGATGATCAAGTATTTGATCTTGTGTGTTTTCCTATGAGGATCTCAATGGTTCAATATGACTGACTAAATTTAGGGTCGAGGCATGGGCCCCATATGACGCCTTTTTGAGCGTAATGTAGCATTTTAAAACTTCTACATCCGAAGTCTATTTGGGGAAAGTGAATAGTCTACCTTGCATGATTTTCCACAAGGACTACAATGGTGCGATTTATTTGGGTGTGCATAGCCTTTTTGTGATTAGTAGGGATCAAGCATCAATCGAGCGATTGTAGTGAAAATAACCTTTTTCACTAGTTTTTCATTTTTGAAAAATGAATATCTGATCCCATGTTTTTTTCAAGGGGATTGCAATGGCACGATCTTTGTGATGTGTTTTGGGATCGAGGCATGGGCCCCACATGGCACTATTTGTATACAACACAGTGGAATGCATCTTCTTCACCGAGAGTCAGTTTCAGGGGAATGAATAGTTGATCATGTGTGCTTTTTTGTTCGGATCACAACGGTGTGATCCCTTTGGATATCTAAGGCCATTTTCAAGAGGCATGTTGGTAAAATTATGTTTTCCCTTCATATCAGTAATGAGAAATGTGCATTCGTAAACCATTTGGCTAGAGGTGTCATGTACTCTAGGAGTAAACTGGCACGACTTGTGGGTACTTGATCACGGTTTATTACCCAAGTATGTCTAGGTAAATGACCAGATGATGAGGTGGGGTCACACATCGTGTAGGCCCCACATGTGTCGTGTACCACTTTACAAATATTCTACCTCACCTATCTTTTTCTTATGAACTAGAATTGTGGATTTAAAGAATCATATCCGGAGTGTTTTTTCATGTAGAACGTGATTGTGCCCTCCATAGTGGATTTAGATGTATGATGGAATATGTTCCAACTATGATACCTATCTAAGGTGGCACTGGATGTTCTGGGTGTAACGCTTATCTAAGGTGATGCCCAATGATGACAGTAATGGAAATGATGTTTTTAGAATCACCAGAGTAATACCATTTTACCCTCAAGCATGGCTGGGCAGTGAGGTATTTCATTCTATCTTTAGGACATACCCTCCAGCACAGTTGGGAAGTGATGTTCATCATTTACTCTTTCAAGCTTACCCTCCAGCACAACTAGGAAGTGAGATTCGTCATTCTATCTTCCGAGCATACCCTCTAGTGTGACTGGGTAGTGAAGTTCACCATTCTATCTTTTGGGATTACCCTTCAGTGCGGTTGGGCAGTGAGGTTCATTATTCTATCTTCAGGGCTTACCCTCCATCATGGATAGGTTGTGAGGTTCGCTAGTTACTCTTTTAGGACTTACCCTCTCGTGCGGCTGGGCATTGTGGTTCATCATTTACTCTTTCGGGCTTACCCTCCAGCTAGGCTGGGCAGTGGGTTCGTTGATGACTCTTATGATCATACCCTCCAGTGAGGTTGGGTAGTTTGTTCACATATTTGTGACATGATCTCTCAACTATGTGATATAGTGATGAGAAATGATTAATGTGACTTTGTAATCTCAATAGATAGGGGTGATTTTCCCACAAAAACACATCCTTGTAACGTGACCTAAAACAGTGCGGGTGAGACAGACCCACCCAAAGTGGATAGTATCAAGGTACGGTGATTGAGCCCTTGTGACTTTCATTTCAGGGAATATGTGTTGGATGTTGCGCATCAATGGTGGTTACTTCTAGAACTTGTGAAGAATGTTTTCATAAACTGCTCTATTAATATGGATATCCCCTTACTCTCTCTTTTGATCTTCTTTGGTTGAGTGTATATATCACATTGCAGTACCCACTCCTTGGTCTTTAGTTACTCTCTTTCCAAGGGAGGTGATAATGTGTGGGGTATGCCATGTGCCATCTATTTCTAGATTCTTGTGGTTTGACGAGTCTACTCTGCCACTATTGGTAGTGAATAATTTATGAGAAGTTCATCTTATCACCATTTCTAGCTCCTTGTGTTCAGACGAGCTTACTTCACTTTTTTGTTTGGTTAAGCTGTAATCTTTTACTATACATTGTTCTATCTATTACTTCCCTCTTTAGTACCTCACTTGCTACTCCCTTGAGCCTTTCGGGCATCCTACTGGGTATTTTTATACTCACCCCTACTTGGGCTTTTCCTTCACTTGATGTGCCCTTAAAAATGATAGACAGGTGGATCGTGACTTCATAAGAGCATAGGGATACAAAGTGCTTGGACCGCATGCAATGGTCAATGCTTGGGATCCCGGAGCATGGCTCTCTCTCTCCAGTTTTACTTTTCCACATATTTCCAGGTTGTGGTGCTTTTTTTGTTGGGCATGTATTTTTTCCCTTTCCCTTTTAGTTTACTTTTCTCTACTTGTACTGTTTAGAGGTCAATGCATATTTTTGGTTTATATATACATTAATGTTTTATCTTTTTTTTCTTTCCCTCTACAATTTTTCATTGTGTTTGCTGTGTGTGTGTGTGTGTGTGTGTATGGGTACTTAGGAAAAGGCCTCCTCAAGTTTGTTATGCCTTCGGCACTAGTCGCCAGCACCTGGCCTATGAAGCCAGGATTGAGGTAGTTGTGGCTCCAGCCCTGGTATGGGTCATGTCGTGAAAAAGTGGTATCCCATGGTGGTACATTCCTTGGGAAGTTGTTCGGAAGATCCCTAAAAATGAATTGTTTGGGTTTTAGGTAAATAGTGTCAACATGTCTTGATAGAAGCTCTCATGTAAGGGAGTCCAGTGATGGTGATACAGCCGACATAACCATTCACCAGGACCCTGATAACCTTCTTGTCGACTCAGCATGCTGAGAGAATTGTTGCATGGAACATTGGTACATGTATCATATAGGATTTAGTATTCGACTATCCTTCTTGAGTGAGATTCCCACCATTGTTGATATATATATATATATATATATATGCTCATTTGACCTCGATACTATTTGATCGGATTCAGGATGCCTTCGCGATGACAGCCAATCAAGAAACTAGCTATGGTTCATGAAGATGATTTTTTGAGAGACGAGGACTTAGTTAAGGATCCATCATACATTTCCCCTTTCTCAAGGAAGGTAGGTAGTAGTAGAAAAATCTATAGAGCAGAAGTTAGTCCCAACAGAGTAGGCAGAGGATGTGCGTAGGTTGAGCGTGCTCTGCAAGTTCCATCATTAGAGACCGTTGAGGTTATGGATTAAGAAAGACCCTCAGGTAGTGAATGATTGGATAGAGTTTGTGGTTTGCCACTTTTATCTTATTCAAACACCAACAAGTTAGATGGAAACTTTGATAGCCAATCTTTTTTCGATGGAGTAGCTTGGCATTGCTAGAGATGGGATACTTAGATGTAGGATGAGTTGGAACTCTCATGGGATGACTTCCAAGAACTGTATCATGAGGATTAATACCCCTCCTTCTTAAGCTCTATATGATTTCAGGATCTATTGTAGTTTTATCAGGGATGGATGGTGGTGGATGGGTATGCGACTAGGTTCATAGACCTTACTTTTTACTCTTTGGACGTGGTCCATGATGATAACTTCTGGGCATGAAAGTTTGAGTAGGGTCTCCATCGAGGATATTATTTCTATTGTAGTGCCCTTGTGCTTCTTCACCTATCTCTGGGTACTAGAGTAGGCACTGGTGACATAGAGATTTTTTTTCAGAGGGGCGCCAGTCGGCCGATTTTGGTAGTAGGCACAACAGAGTTGGTACGTCTTCCACAGCTAGAAGACATCAGTTGGAAGGCCCTCAATGTAGTAGGTCTCCCCTTGATAAGACTCAGGCACATGGTCTAGGACAATGTAGGGAATTGAGACAAACTAGGGAAGGTTAGTGCTATGCTTGTGATGTGTGAGCTCACATGATATGAGAATACCCGACCATATGTGTTGAGCTTTCTAGGAAGTTGGCAGATGCACCGTGATAGCAGAGGTAATGTCGTGATCAGAGATCTCCCAAGAGGGGATTGGGTCATCCCCAGGTAGGAGTTTGGTTGGAGAGTAGTAATAACTATGGTTGGCAGATAAAATTGTGAGGTCCTTCCACCACCACTATGTGGCCCATGTCAGGCTTAGGAAGCTGGTTGTTGGGGTCGTGGGTAGCTGCGTGCTATGGATGTCTATAATTATGCGGTGAATGTGGTGATAAGAGGTATGATCTCTGTCTTTTATACTTTCTTTAGTTTAATTTGTTAGATATTATGTGAGATACTCTTTCATTCTAACTCCTTACTCATGGAGTTACCAATGGTGATGTGGGGCATCGGTGTAACCCTGTGTCAGTGTTGTTCAATGTAGCATTGAATGAAGGAGAAAGAGGGGTTATTCCCCCATTGAGTCACATTTTTTGATGCGAGAGAGACCATGAGGGAGAGTCAGTTCCCTCCAAAGTGGAGAGTATCGAAGTGTGGTGGATGAAACCCTCTGACTTGTGTGTTTATGAAAGGATTGTGCAACAGAGTGTCAGAGAAAGTCCTTCTTTTCCAGTGGGGCTTTTCTACTTGACCTACCTTTGATAAAGGTGACACTAGTGTGTTTGGAAATGTGCTTGTTTTGGGTATTACTCTTATTCCATGAGGGTTAAAGATGAATGAGGTATGCCACATTCTTTCCATGTCTAGCCTCTTGTAGTTGGATGAGTTCGCTCACCTACCCTGATCGTTGGTACCTTGCGTGCTCGACGTCAATCTTGATATTATTATCAAGTAAAGGTAGAGGTTATGGAACCTCATAAACAGAACTATATGACTCACTATGTGGTTCTGGAAGTGGTAGTCTTCTTCCTAAGAATCTGTAGATGCTACCTTCTAAGAGAGTGTTTTTTAGTTTTCTCAGACCACCAATGTCTCAGGTGCATCTTCACCAAGAGAGACTTGAAACTGAGACAACTATGCTAGTTGAAATTCATTCAAGACTACGACTTCGAGGTATTATATTCTATAAAAAGTGTTAGTATTGTATAAAATTACCTTAGTAGTAAATCCCATGCTCTCTAGGTGCGGGAAGTTTCATAGTAGTTAGCTTCCCTACAGCTGACCCTAGTGGAGAAAGAGGGTACAAACTTTCTTCAATTGATGGTGTTGACTCATTTGCTTCTTGATCATGTTAGAGAGTCTCAGTTGTGAGACAAGAACTATGAAATCTTGTGTGACTAGATATCCTTGGGTGTTTCACCAGATGGATATTCTAATGGAGGGAATCACGAGACCCTATTATATGGGCAAACAGTGATTCTAGTTATAATGTGGAATATAGAGGATCGGCTGGGGAAGTAAACTATATCCCTAGTTTCTTGAGGATGTTAAGAATCGTGAAAGAGATGGAATGGTTGCCTACCGCCTTGCCCTACCCCCAATATTGGGAGTGGTCACACGATGTCTTGCACATGTCACATCAGATGAGATGCATGCATGTTCCAACGCACGTCATAAAATGGATCATATCTTATGAGGATGGACCATACCTTGGTTCGCATGATGTGGAAGCATGGTAACATGCATGTTTTTCTAGGAGTAGGAGAACTAGGTGAGAGCTCATTATCCTGAGTTGTTTTCCCTCATTGTTCATTTCAAGGACGAAAAGTTTGAAGAAGGGAATGATGTAGAGATCTAGTTTTCACCCTGTAAGACTTTGGAATATTTTTACATATATTTATAGAACTAGGTGGTGAGAAAATGTGAAATTATGAGGCCTAGTGTTCCCAGAATAAATTATACAAAAATATTAAGTGTTTTTGTACTATTCACATAACAGAAAATAATTTCTTTGAAACAATTGAATAGATAAAAAATATAATACAATGTTTGGCTCCAAAATGCAATTTTTACCCTAGTAAGGACATAAAATATGTCGGCACAGGATGTTCAGACCCCTCACTCATTAGCGTTACGTTAAATGGATGAATTAATTTATTAATTCATTCATTTAGTTGATCAAACCCAAATAACTCTCAAATTGTAACTCAGAAAAAAAATATGATTCCACGGTTGAGTCTAGAGCATACTGTTTACCCTAGGAGGGGTATAATATTTTTTGGCGCATGACTTCTATAGAAAACGTCCTGGAGTGAAAAAATGTAAATAAATTTATTAAATAAAATTATTTTATCTAAAATTTTACATTAAATAACATCCTAATAGGGACTCAAATTAGAAATATGAGATCACCGTTGAGTTTGTAGTGTGGTGTTTACCCTAGCGGTGACCTTAGTTGAGAGGGAATGGGAGATTCAGATTCCGCATCCTTTGGCAGTTTCTTATAAATAAGAGATTAGAGAAAAGAGCAAGGATTTTATCATTTCTCTCTCAGACAGTGGAGCTCTGGACGAAGACATTTCGACATCCAAATAGCATCAAATCATGAAAAAACTACAGACACTAATAGATCAGAGTGCATTGAATGCAATGATGAAGCTGAATTCAAGGTAGGATTTATATTTCGTATTTTTCATCCCCCAGTTGAATATTTTGACATCATTTTTGATTTTTTTTGGTTTTTTCTGCAATGGAATCCTTTAACGATGGCCAAACAAACAAAAACCATCTATTGTTTCAATTTCTAATTTCTCTTTATTCATCGAAAAACTTTTCTTATTGCATAAAAAACCTCTAATTGTAGATTTGAAATTGTATCTATGAAGCCCTTGACCCGAGGAGTCCTGATCTATGCTTGGGTTCGAGTTTTGGGTGCCGGAGGAAGCGCAACGGTGAGCGAAAGCAGCTGTTACTTTACACCATGTTGAAACATTGACAGATCATCAACCAGAGGATGGTGCTTTGAAGTTCTCATCCTAAGGAGTCCAGATCTAGTCCCAAACTGTGATTTGGACCATCGGGGTGATCCCAGTTGCCACAGAAGTTTTCTGATGAGGGCGGCTCTAGTAGGCGGCAGGCATGGTGACAGGCGGCGGAGTGCGTGACATGGCGGAGGGCGGTGATAAGTGGCAGAGCCATAGAGGATGGTGGAGGAGCTTGAACGGATTGTAGCGGTAGCTGGCGGTTCGAGCCAAACCGGAAAGTTCGGACTGGATTTTTTAATAAAAACCCTATATCTTTCAATCAGGGTGTTCGTTTTGTCAGTTGTCTGTGGCCACACGATCCTTGCTTCGCGGCAGAACTTATGAGTCTATTTCTAGATATTTTTGTCTCATGATTGAGGCTTAGTGATACAAAACGTCTGTTTTTAATAATAATAATAATAATAATAAATTTATTTTAATTCAACGATCCTTGTACCGGTTGGAACATCTACGTATGAGACCCAATTGATGCACCGTTAGAGGAATTGTGACCCTAGAGTTGAGGCAGAATTTTCAATGTTGATTTTGGTCACATAAACTGAAATAGTGGTGTAGGCCCTATGAGGTATATTTCGTGAATTTCTGGTGAAATGTGACTTTTTCACTGGGTGTCCATTCTAGATGATTGAGTAGTTGATCTTGTGTGTTTTCCCGTGAGGATCACAATGGTGTGATCAACCCGACTATATTTGGGGTCGAGGCATGGGCCCCATGGGATGATTTTTTGTGCGTAATGTAGTGTTTTTAAACTTTTGAATCAGAATTCCATTTGGGGAATGTTAATAGCCTACCTTTCTTGCTTTTTTGCAAGGATCACAATAGTGCGATCCATTTGGATGTGCGTAGCTGTTTTGTGATCTGTAGTGATCAAGCATTGATCTAGCGTTTGTAGAAAAAAAGCACCCTTTTCACCAGTTGTCTATTTTGGACAAATGAATAGTCGATACCATGTTTTTTAGGGGATCTCAATGGAATGATCTATGTGATGTGTTTCAAGATCTTGGTGTGGGCCCCATGGGGTACTATTTGTGCGCAGCATAGTGGAATGCAGCTTCTTCACTGGGAGTCTGTTTCGGGTGAATTAATAGTCTACCATGCATGCTTTTCCGCAAGGATCACAACGGTGTGACATTTTTTGTTATAATAGACCATTTGAAAGAGGCATGTCTAGAGAATTATGTTTTCACCCTTTAGATCAGTAGAAAATAATGCGCACTTATCAACCATTTGGCTAGAGGTGTCGTGTACTCTGGGAGTACAATGGCACAACCTGTGGGTACTTGATCACCAATTAGTACTTGAGTATGGAAAGGTACATAGATAGATGATGAGGTAGAGTAACATGTCATGTGGTCCCCACATGTTATGTGTACCACTTTAAAAATATTCTACCTCATGTATCTCCTTTTTCTGAACTTAGATTATGGATCACGAGTAGCCTATCCCGATTGTTTTCCCACGTAGAATGCGATAGGGCCCTCTGTAGTGGAATTAGATGTATGCTGCATGATGTTCCAAGTGTGATGACTATCTAAGGTGATGATCGATGTTCTGGGAATGACGACTATCTGAGGCAATGATCAATGACGATAGTGATGTTTTCAGAATCACTAGAGTAATACCGGTTTACCCTCTAGTACGGCTGGGCAGTGAGGTTTATCATTCTCTCTTCAGGACTTACCCTCCAGTGGGGCTGGGTAGTGAGTTTCATTTTTTACTATTCTAGGCTTAACCTCCAACACATATGGGTAATGAGGTTTTTCGTTCTCTCTTCTAGGATTTCCCATCTAGCTCGGCTTGGCAGTGAGGTTCATCGTTCACTCTTCCATTTTTACCCTCTAGTGCGGCTGGGTAGTGAGGTTGTTCATTATCTATTAAGGGATTACCCTTCTATATGAATGAGAAGTGTGGTTCACCAGTTACTATTTCAGGAATTACCCTCCAACGCGGCTGGGCATTGTGGTTTGTCATTTACTCTTCCGGGATTACCCTCCAGCTGGGCTGGGTAGTGGGTTCACCAATGAATCTTCTGAGCAGACCCTCCACCATGGCTGGGTAGTGGGTTCAGGAATTTGTGACATGATCTCTTGACTGTGTGACATAGTTACGATACATGAATGACGTGAATTTGAACTCTCAAGAAATAGGGGATTTTTTTCCACCAAGACGCATCCTTGTAACGTGACCTAAAATCATGCGGGCGAGAGAGACCTTCCCAAAGTAGATAGTATCAAAGTGCTGTGATTGAGCCCCTTTGACTTGCTATTCTGAGCATACATGTAGGATGTAGGGTGTCGATGGTGGTTACTTCTCTAACTGGTGGTGAATATTTTCCTTGGATAAGCTAGTAATATGGATATCCCCTTACTCTCTCGTTTGGGATTCTTTGGTTGAGAATATATATATAAATATATATGTTATTATTATTATTATTACAGTACCCACTCTTTGGGCTTTGGTTAATCTCATTCTAGGAGAGGATAAGACACATGGGGTATGCAATGTACTTTTCATGTTTATCCTCTCATGGTTAGATGAGTCTACTCTCCTACTATAGGTAGTGAATACTCCATGAGAAGTTCATCTTCTCACCATTTCTAGATCCTCTTGTTTCTAAGATCTTAGTTCACTTTTTTTGGGTTGATTTGTACTCTTTTAAATTACATTGTTTCATCTAAATCTTCCCTCTTTATTACCTCACTTGCTTCTCCCTTGAGCCTTTGGGGCATCATACTGAGTATTTTTATACTCAACCCAACATGGGCATTACCCGTACTCAGTGTTCCCTTGTATATGACGGACAGGATGATCGCGACTTCAGAGGAGAATAGAGATATAGGATTCTTGGACCTCATGGAGTGGCCATTTATTGGGATCCCAGAATAGGGCTCTTTCAGCTATTTTAATTTTCCACCTATTGTCGGGTTGTGGCACTTTTCTGGTTGGGTGTGTATTTTTCCCCTTTCCATTTAAATTTACTTTTCTATACTAGTACTATTTAGAGGTCGATGCATATTTGTGGTTTATATATATAACAATGTTTTATATTGTTTTCCTTTCCCTCTGCACTTTTACATTGAGTTGGTTGCGTGTGTGTGTACAGTTACATAGGCAAAGGCCTTCCGGAGATTGTTATGCCTTTAGCACTGGTTTCCAGCCCCTATCCTATAGAGGTGAGGTTTGGGTAGTTTCGGATCTTTCCCCGATATGGGTCAGGTCATGATAGCTATAATTATAAAAAAATATTTTAGTTATTCCAATCAAACTAAATATAAAATAGGCCTGTGTTTTTTTATAAATTACATATTAATCAAATATTTTTATATTATTTTTTCAAAATAAGTACAAGATTGATTTCAAGGTTTGAGTGTGTGGAAAATGTTTTTAAAAATTAAAACACTTTTAAATGAAAAAAAAAGCTATCAGTCATGCACACCAGATTAAATGTCAAATTGATGCATGGATTTTCCAATATGTCATATATTTGTCAATGATCATTGTTATACAATTTTATATAAATTGGATAGTGTTTTATTAGTTTGAGTGTGTGATGAATGTTTGTGACATTTAAAATATTATTAAATTACAAAAATGTGATTTTTTGTCATTTGAACAAACCAAACAATGGATATATGTCATATTTTTTTATACATATCACATATTAATAAATGATCATTTTCCTATTTTTATGATAATTTGATATTGTGTTCTTGGTTTGAGATTATGAGGTACATTTTTAACTTTAAAAAAAATATTTAACATAAAACCCCCACTTTAAATCATTATAGCAAAAAACTATTGGATTAATATGTGTTTTGTTACCATATATCAAATATTAATAA
Organism: Viscum album; assembly: GCA_963277665.1. Lineage (NCBI taxonomy): Eukaryota > Viridiplantae > Streptophyta > Magnoliopsida > Santalales > Viscaceae > Viscum > Viscum album. The sequence goes on along the minus strand of OY728157.1, from coordinate 1,399,765,338 downwards.
TAATTTTAGGACTCTTAATTTTCAATCCAGTATAATTATCCTAGTTTTTGGTGTGTGATGTATGATTTTAAATTAAAAATAATAATTTTAAAAAATACATTTTTTTCATTCCAACTAAACTGAATTTCAGATTAAATCATGGATTTTTTATATGAATCACATATTATTGAACAATCATTTTCATATACATTTACGTCAATGTAGCCACATTTTCTGGTACTAAGCATGTAATGTCTATTTTTGTTTATAAAAATATATTTAAATGTAAATGCAAATTTTTAATCACTATAATAAAATAACATGACTTATTGATGCAAGGTTTGTTCCTACACATCACATATTAATCACTTACCATAAAAACAAGGTTGGTTACAAAAATATATATGCAGTCATAAATTCCAAGGGTATTAATGTAACCCATGAGAATGAATGACCCTTTTTACACACACAAAAAGAATAAATGAAACCAATTTTATTCAATGAAATAGAATAAAAAAACATTCAATCATGCAAGATAAAATATGTAAATGAATTTATAAAATAATAAATAAAAATTGAATGGGTAATAGAGGATGATCCTAGAAACCAATAAAAGAAATTTCAAAGCTATCCCTCAAGATATTTTGAGGTGGCTCATGTAGCATCAGTCAATTATAGTTACCTAAACCTTGAAAAAATTGGGGTTCATAGACCTCATGAATGCCTATTTATTTACTAGAGCCTACTGACTAGTTGTGGGGGTTTAATAGGTGATCAGGGGGGAGATTATATCCCACATAGAAGATACTAATATAAAAAAAATTAAAATTGAAATGACCCAGACTTTAATAGTGACATTGTTTCCTAAATAAATATGTGTTATATTATATGATTTTATATAGTATTATACAAATATAGTATATAAAGAAAATAAAAAAAATTATTTAATTAATGAAAAACTTTACATTAGTCAGCAATGACACTTATGAAAACACAAAACATTATAACGGGGTAAAAAATATAAAATAAGATAAGAATAATGTGAAATTTTGGAACCTTCCAATATATTAAGACCATCACTCCCATAAACAACCCCATTGAAAAGAAACTGAATATTAATAAACAAATCATCATTTTAGAGAGTTAAAAGATAAATTACCTTGAGAGAAATTACAATGAATAATGTAGGAATAAATGGAAAGGTATCAATATAAGGCAATATAACAATTGAAATAGTAATATGAATGTTGTTCAATATAACTATTGGTCAATATTACCATTTGTCAATATGGCCACTGATAACTTTGAGTGATGATAATAACTTTTCCATTAGATTTTTTTTATAAAAGTTAATGAAGAGTGATAATTTTTGCAGAAAAGAGAAACAATGGATTCAAATAAAAGAGTCATGCATTTCTAATAACATTTGTTAAAACTTATGGGGGGGGGTGTAGCGTCACAAGGGTTCATCCTTGACCAAGACCAATAAGATATTTGAAAAATTATGCTTTAATTAAATCCACTATGGGATATGTTTAAGTTAGGGGATATCACTATTATGTTAAAGTTAGTTGAGCCACTCATTGAAACTAAAACCATCACACACCCTACCCTTAGGGCATATACTGGTGTTATAAGGGATTATGTGTCTAGACATTAGTATCATAAATGTTTAATTTTCTTTTTGATAAATTAATTTTTTATTTTTTCAATCCCATTTTCGGTATTGTTTTGTTAAATAAAATATTCATGAAAATAAGATGAAATTGATAATTATATTTTTTCATACAAATAAAATTATATTTAAAAAAATATATACTATTATAATAAACTCAGGTACTATATATAAAGTTTATTTTCATGAAATATCTTTTTAAAACACTATTTATTTAAATATAAATTATAATATAATTTTAAAATGCCCTAATAAATTTTTATATGTGTTATAAAGTTGACTATGTTATTAAAACTCTATTTTTTCAATAAATACAGAGTTTTTATTTAAAAGTAAAAATTATCATATGTAGAAAATTATTTTGCTAAAATATATTTAAATTTAAAATTATAGCATCAAAATTATATTAGGGTGAGTTTTTAAGAATTTTCTAAAATACTTTATTTTTTATTGAATAGTAAAAATATATTTTTGTGCTTTATGTATGTTTTATGAGTTCATATATATGTAATAATGATTTAATAATTAATTAAATAGAATGAATAACCTAAAATATATTATTTTATTAATATTATGTATTTTAATGGATTTAAATATATTTTTAAAACTTTAAGTAACTTTCTAAAGTCTAAGATGGAAATTATGATTTAAAAACACTATTTTGGGGAAAACTCACTTTTCCATGAACAAAGTAATATCAAAATATTGTATTCAATTATAATATATTAAAATACTATAAAAATGGATCAAAATTTTAAAACCATGACATAAAACCATGGGAAATCCAATGGTTTTACATTTTCCACAATATAGAATTCTAAAACCAATATTTGGAAATTATTAATCAATTCCTTATATTTTACTATAAATATCTCCAACGGCCTGAAGGCCTTCATTTTTTATTGAATTTTGATAATAAACATTTCAAGGGGTGAGTTGGAATACTTAGAAGGCATGTAGGTGTAAGTATTACATGGACCGCATGCCTTAGAAGAATTCATTGTCTGTAGGCTTCAACCATTACATACAACCCAAAATAACTACTTGGATCTACTCCTCCCCAGCATCTTCATCGTGAAATAATCTCTCCAACTTTTCATGGCAATTCATCTATGATTTCCCATGCATTCACAGGCTTGTCTGAATGGCAGGTGCCATACCCTCTCATTCTTGCAATCTGTTTAGCTTCTACTATGGTGAATGCTCCTTTCTCTTCCTCCTTATGGATCCTGTTACTTGCATTTACACTTAAGGTGGCCTGAAGGCCTTAAGGTGGCCCAAAGTCCTTGAGGTGTCTTGAAGGCCTAACTAACCTGAAGGCCTGCGTGGCCCGAATGCCTTAGAGGGTCAGGGACCAAATCGGTGGTCCGAAGGCCCAAACAGGGGAATAGTCCTGGCCACTATAGTTCTAAACAGTACCCAATATAGTACCCTCTACAGTACCTGCTAAAATTCTACTATAGCCCCTGTACAATACTGATACAGTACCCCTAAATTATGCCTCTTCCAAGATTTTATCCTGGGTCTCCTAGATTCACTTAAGGAGTCCTCGCCAACCAGGATAAGGCTCATGTGAAATACCCACCCATCCCATATTCCTCTCTACTAAAAATAAATAATACATAATGTTTTTGTCATTTAACATCCTAAATAGTACCTCTATGGTGTCCTTACATCCTCAAGGTTCCATCCTCATGTTTTAGGAAGAAACTCTTCAAGGTAAGGGAATTTTTCACTTCCTCTTTTCCATTCAAGTACCTCTTTTGTGAATTTTTGTATAAATGTTAGATTAAAATTTTTTCATGCCGTTTTTTGTTATACCATTACCATAAAAATGATATTTTATCAATGGGATACCTTCACCCCCCATTATTCCATTTCGTTAATCCACATTTTAAACCATCATGATGCATAATTCATTTCCTGAATTTCTATTTATCATGTAAAAAATTATTATATTGTGAATATCCATACCATTTCTATATCCATAGGTATTTGTAAAGTTGTAAATATAATTTATTTATTTATTTATTTATATTTATTAAACCACATTCCCTTTACATGGTTTAAAAATGATGTAATGTTAAAGTATATAAGAACTCGTGTATGTAATGATTTTATATGAAACCTATTCAATATTCTCCATAGGTTATTTATGAAATAATTCATTATCATTAATGTGGCTCACATAAATTAATACATATGATGGGTAAACCATTATAGTACTATAATTCATTGGAAAAATAATAAATCTCTAGATATGAAATATTTTATGATACCTTGGTGAATAACACCAGTTATTATTATTTATGAAACATTGGTGATAAAACTTTGAGATACACTTATAAATGTCCCATTTTTATGTTATAGAAACATTTCCATATTACAATTCATAATAATTATATTATTATATGAATCATTTTCTTATTATCATGTATTATTGATATGAATCATGGTCTAATGCTTAATATGTCTTTTTTTATTCCCTTAATGGGATTTATGGTCACCCATTTCTTTTGATATATGTCCCTAGGATATGAGATTCAATAAAAGTAACTTAGGATGAACCAATGAAATATCATTTCAAGTGGTTTATAAGATTATCTAATTTATTCTTGTTTTACATTTCTAATTTCCAAGAAAGGAAACCTTAAAATAATTTGTGTGTTATTAAGTGTTAAACCATGTAATGATTGTTTTATGTATAAAAAAAGGATTCTATAGTTTGTATTAGAACACAGTTTTTTTATTTTGTAGAATTTTTTTAATTTTTTTTAATAACCCTTGGGATATGTCTAAATATAGGAAAACTTCCAATAGTTTTGGTGAACTATTAAGTGAGTGGTTTTCAAGTAATTTTTTTTCTAGATCCTATATGTTGATGAGGTTTTGGTACAGTTGTACCTTGGGGTAATAAGCCTAAAAAGGGTGAATTGGGCATTGACTCAATTGTCACCTGGTGCAAGAAAATGATCCTTTCTTCATACCTCTTTTGAGTCACCCAAAAGATATTTTTATTTAATCACATGATTTTTATGAACCATTATGAAGGAATATATATAAAATATAACTGTTATTATATAACATTAAAAGACTAACATATTTAAGAATGGTATTTTGGGACTTAAAATATCTTTTGAATTACAAGATTACTAAAGGTAACACATTTATCAGTAAGGTTTTCTTCTTTTACAAAAAAATTTAATTAAATACGAGGAACCACAAAAATGATGATTATAATAGATGATGTATTGATGAACTTCCTAACATGATGGAATTTAGAATTTAAAATTTCATGAGGACATTGAATCAGATATCTCAAGATATTAATAATAACCTATATCATGGTGAGAATCAAGATCCACCTCAAATGGAATAACTTATATTTGAGTCATTCATGTGTCAATGAAAACCTTACTTTAGTCGATCTATTGAGCCATTAATTTCTAAAAAATGGATTAAATCTATATAAAATATATTTTATGTACTACATTGTTTAGATCTAGAGAAATTAAACTTAATAGTTCCCCACTTATAATGAGAGTCCAATCAATGATGGACTGTAATTAAGAAAATAAATCCAAGAGAGTAGATTGATGCTATGGAGTAGGAAGATTTTAGAATAATATTTTTTAATAAATATTTTCTTCATTAGATGAGAATAAAAACCGAGAAGAAATTATTAGAGCTGAACTAGAAGAAAAATGAATCGGTTGGAATCTATGAGAAGAATTTTATAAGACTTTATTGATAAATTGGATCCTTAGGGGAATGTTGATAGGTTCTTTGGATGGATGAGACCACATATATGGATGAATCTTTACAATCAAGACTATTAAAGCTATGAAGAGATAGTATGGAGTGCATTTATGGTCGAAATAGAGTTTAGAGAGACATAATGGTCACATAGTCTAAATGAAAAGAAGATATCATTGGAGTCAAACTCAAGGAATAATTTTGATCATAGAAGAGGAATAAAGAATATGAAAAAGGAAACGTGCAAAAAATGTGGGAAAAACATTTGGGTACCTCTTTAATTGGGACTATAAAGTGATAAAATAACTACATATATTTCCATATAGCTTAGAAATGTTTTAGTAAGGAGAGTCCTCAAAATATTAATGTAAATGAAAAAGGGGAAATAGTGCAAGAACAACATGAATTTCAATGCTTCATGTGTTGAAAACTTGGTAACTTTGTGAATTAATGTACAAATAAGATGATAATGTATGGAAACCACTATTAACCACATTATAGTCTAGAGTATAAAGGATTTACTTTCTCAATCACAATGATTGAAGTGGAGGCTCTAAGATGATGTAGTGTAAGGTGCACTCATTGTGATATTATAGCTATCAATTAATTTTATTGACTCCAGTTTTATACATTCCTTTATTTCATAAAAGTTTACAATAAATATATAATAAATCCAAAAACTTCAAAAAGATGATTTATATATTTGAACTCCTGGAGGAATTATCTAAGAATAAAATTTGTATAGAAAATCTAGTTTCAACTTTTACAATTATAATCTCATAACAAATCATATTTTCATTACCATGGTGAAAGTAAAAACTATACCAGGGATACACTAGATCTAAAATTATAATTATAAAATTAACTACATAAGCAAGAATATTTTTGTGGCATTCAATGGAAAATCGATAGTTATTTTCAATGGATATATATTAATACATAAACTTTGTCTATAAGAACCTCCTATAGAATTATTATGGAAACTATTGGTGAATAAAAATAAGAAAGAGAATGTATAAAGATATTAAATGTCCTTATTCTTTTGGAATACATTAATGTCTTTCCAAAATAGTTTACTGGACCTCCCCCATAAATAGAGATAAAGTTCTCCATTGAACTCATACCCGAATCTAAGCCAATATCAAAGACCACATATAGAATGTAATATGAGGCATTAGAGGAATTAAGGAAGAAACTTAATGATATTTTGGGGGATATTCTTATTCAAACAAGTAGTTATGCTTGGTGATAACCTATTCTCATTGTAAATAAAAATGATGGATCATTATGGACATGCATTGATTATAGAGAACTTAAGAGGATCACATTGAAGAACAAACATCCTCTGCATAGAATTGATTATTTGTTCGATCAGCTTGATAGGGTTAAATTATTTCTGATGATTCATCAGTTAAGGGTTAAGAATGAGGATATCCAAAAATACTACCTTCCAAACATGATATGGGAATTCTGATTTTATACTTATGAAATTTGGATTGACTAATTCACCTGCAATATTTATGTATATAATGAATAGAGTCCTTAAATATTACCTTTATAAGATCTCAGCGGTCTTTATTGATGATATGATGATATATTAAAAAATTAAAAAAGACCATTATGATTATATAAGGGTCATATAACAAAATTTTAGTAAGGTGAAGTTATTTGGTAAATTCACTAAATGTGAGTTCTAGTAAAAAAATGTTTAATTCTTGGGGAAAATAATGACTAGTGATGGTATCTCAGTTGATCCTGCCACGAAAAAGACTATAGAAGTGTATCCACATCTTAATACTCTAATCAATATTAATAGTTTCCTTGAACTTTCAGGATACTATATAATTTTCAGGAATTTAAAATCCACTAACCAAGTTAACTCAAAAGAGAGTAAAGTTTATCTGGACAAAGGATTGTGAATAAAGTTTCCATGAACTGAATAAGATCTTGGATAGTGTACCTGAACAAAATTTACCATGTAATTGTGAAGGATTTTACATTTATTTTGATTAATACTTAAAAGTATTTGGTTAGGTACTCATAAAAAATGAAAAAGTGATTGATTATTCATTATGAATGTTAAATCTTCATGAACAGAAATATCCAACTCATTACCTGGAGTTACTTATAGCCATATCTTCTCTAAATATATGGAGACACTATCATTATGGGGAAAACGAGATATATAAATAGAAAACCAATGTTATAAGTATATATTCATATAGAATTATCTCATCACGTGTCATCAAAGATATTTATAGCTAATCAAGGATGAAAATTTCTCTATTAACTACCATCCTTATAGGGTAAATAAGGTATTGAATTCTCTTAGTTGTAAAATAATATGCTACTCTATCCATGATGCAGATTGGTGAAGGCCTTATCTTCTTATATATGAAAAGGATTGATCTAGAAATCATAATGGTGGGTAATACATTCATCCTTTCCCAAATTATTTCTAGACCATCTATTAAGAGATGATCAAGGAGGCCTAACGGGATGATATGGAGATTTCAAATAAGGTGAGAGTATAAAATGAGGGGAATATTTATGAATTACACATCGATGAAGATAGTTTTATTTGGTTTGAAACTAGAATTTGTGTGTCTTAATCACCCAAGATAATGAAATATATATTAGATAATGTATATATCTCACAATTCTCTATCTATCCAAAAAGTACCAAGATGTACCATGATCTTAAAGATCACTTCATGTGGGACAACATAAATAAATAAATCACTGAGTACAATTCAAAGTTCTTGGTATGCAAACAAGTTAAATAAGAGTGACATAATTCCAAGGGGTTGACATGATCATTTCCCATACCCACATGGAAATGGGAGAATATCACAATAGACTTTGTCACTTTTATCCTGAAGACATCCAAAGGAAACAATTTGAGATGGTTTGTAGTGGATTGACTCACCAAGGCTTCCCAATTCATCTTTATTTGGGATGATTTATCATTGGACAAAATTTAAAAGATATATGTAAAAAAGGTGGTTAGGAATCATGGGGTGGGTACCTCTTTAAATCATTTCTAATAATTATTCTAGCTTGATTTTTAAATTTTAGATAAGTCTTCAACATGATCTAAATACTAAATTGAATTTCATTATGTCATATCACCCCAAAACCAATGGCCAATCTGAAGAGACTATCCAAACTCTTGAAAAAATAATAATGAATTACTCAATAGTATTTGAAGGTTTATGGGATTACCATCTCCCATTAGTTGTTTTCTTATACAATAATAACTTTCACTCTAGTATTAAAATGGTTCCATATGAAGAACTATATGGGAAGTGATATTGGACTCCTAATTGTTGGGATTAAGTTGGTGAATAAAAGATACTAGGTCCTGAAATTTTGTAAGAGATGAAATAAAATGTTCAATAAAACCAATAGTATATAAAATCCATCCAAACAGAGTATAATTGGTATATTGATAATCATCTGAGGGACTTGGAGTTTGATTTTAGAGACAATGTCTTCCTTTAATTTTCAAAATGGAAGATAGTTATGTAGTTTGGAAACAAAGGAAAGAATAAATATAGGTACATTGGCACCTTTTATATCATTTATCACATAGTATGGAATCCTACAATTTTTATTACCTAAACTTTTCATTACATTGTACAAAATATAGGATATTTTAATGTTTAGTTTCATGGAAACAAGGTACATAAAACAAGAAAACATAAAACATTCTTCAAATCCAATTGAAAGGATTTCTCAAAGGTTCATTTTAATTATGATTAATTCATCTCATAGCCTAGAAATATATATCAAAGGAAAGTGTGAGAATAAGGCCTAGTTAGGGAAAATAATGGAAACAATTTAATTGTGTTCTTGAGGAATATCAATAAGAACATGAGGAAATTCCTAAAGGAATGGGAAATAGAAAATAAGGAATATCATAATAAAAATAACATGACTCATTAAATATAAATGTGGGTACAAAATTTAATTAAATCATTAACAATAATATTACCATGTTTTTTCACCGAAGAGTCATAACAATTACCAAGTTTATTCACCAAGGTATCATAAAACATATCTTCTCTAGAGATTAAATTATTTACCCAATTTATTAAAGCACTATCAGGGAGAAAACTTCATATGTATTAATTCATATGAGTCACATAAATCATAATAAAAATATTCATAAATAAACTATGGAGAATAAAATAAATGGGTTTTATATCAAAATTTTGGCGTTATAAAAAAATTCTTAAAGATAAGATCTTTATGTCATTATTAATCGACGAAAAAATAAAGGAGGTTTTCATGTATTTTAACACAAAAATAAAGTATAAAATTCTGAAATCTAGCTGAATAAACCTATAAAATAAATATATTTTGGTATTTACATAAATAAAATAAAATATTTTCTTGAGAAAAAGAGAGATATTTTGAGAAGAAAATTTGACAACATAGTGGGTAAGAAACAAGTTTTTAGAAAAAATTAAAAACTGAGGTGACAAGGGTATACCATTCATAAAAGAAAACTAATACAATAAAGGGATATAATTAAATGTATAATAGAACATATTATTGAAATTTTAAAGACATACTACATAAAAATTAAACTTGAAAGGAAAAGAGAAGTTGAGATTTCTCTTACCTTGAAGAGTGACTCCTAAAACATGAGGACCTGGACCGTGGGGGCTTGAGGACACCTTAAGAGGACTCCATGGGAGGTATTATAATCAAATATTCATGGATAATTAATTTCATATTAATTTAAATAAATAAATGGGTGGTTATTTATGGAAAAAGTAATGATTTTTTATTAATTTCTTTGGACACCTCAGTAGTGGTATTTGCAAAGGCATGGGATTGGCAATGGTATTTTCCCAAGGTATTAGACACTTGGTAAACTTATTGTGTTAATTTAATACACCAAAGTCGAAAATAATTTTATATTACTCATTAAATCATTATTACATAGTTATGATGTCCTTAAACATACTGAAAAATTCAAACTGTATTTTGACTATTCAAAAAAAAACTAAAGTATTTTATAAAATTCTCATAAATTCACCCTAACCAAATTTTGACATTCTGATTTCAAAAAATGATATTTGTTTTTTCATGATAATTATATAATTATTATAAATTAAAATTTTATATATGAAAATCCTTAATTATTAAAATTTATAGTGGATAGAAAATGCAGTGAATGCATAGTAAAATTTCATACATTTGAAAGAAATACAATTATTTTATAATTTATAATTAAAAAGGATTGTTTTTATAACACTATTTTATTATAATAAAAATTATTAATAAAACCTTATTTTAATATAAAATTTTATATCTTTTGGAAAATTACAATTTTTGCTCAAAAAATCATATTATCAAATTCGTTCTATTTTTATATTGAGGAAAACTATTCATAAAATAGAAATTATGGAATAAAAGTTTTATTTATATAAAGGGGTTATACTTTAAGTAACTAAGTACGTGAAACATAACCCCTTATAACACATCCGTATGATCTAAGGGTAATTTGTACGATGGTGATAGATTTTTGGGGCCTCTCGAATAACATTGCCCGAGTGGTAATTTGCACTAACTTGAACTTCTCCTGTAGGAGATTTCATTCAAGCATAACTTGTTTAAGATCATCTTGTTCTTTTTTGAGAGAAATTCCATGTGATGCTAACTTCCTCCCATGTTCTAAAAAATGGGCTTCAAACAGCACAACTCTACTGGATGAGGCCATCAACACTTCTTTCTTCATTAATTTTCCTTTGTCATTCCTACTTATAAACAATAATTATAATGTTAAAATAATTATTAAGTGTATATTGTCCAATGTTCATATTTACCAACGATCATGTAATGGTCAAAACCTAATGATTACATATCAATTTATACTAAATATAATATTAAATAGATATAGTTTTTTGTGTAATATAATATAACAAACATTTTAAAGAAACAATTATCATTCATAATAGTTTGGGTCATTACATTCTTCCCCCATTAAGAAATTTAATCCCTAAAATTTTATCTCATTTCCTTAGATGAGAAATGGTGTGGGTAATTTTTCCTCATTTTATTTTTTGTTTCCCATGTGGCTTCTTTATATTTGTGGTTCCTATACAACACTTTAACAAGGTTGGTAATCTTGTTCCATAGAACCTTGTCTCTACGGTCAAATATCTCCACTGGATACTCCTTCTAAGAGAGGTTATGTTTCGGTTGTACCACTTTAGGATTTAAAAATTGTGAAGGGTCTGGTATGTACTTTCTCAAAAGAGATACATGGAATACATCATGAATTTGATCTATATTTGGAGGATGTGATTGCTGATAGGAAACTACTCCTATGTGATCAAGAATTTTATCAGGGATAATTTTCATGGGGCTAAGCTTTCCTTTTTTCCCAAACTACCTAACTCTCTTTCATGGTGAAATTCAAAGGTAGACTTTGTCTCCAACATCAAACTCCAAGTCCCTTCGAAGATTTTCAACATAACTCTTCTATCAACTCTGATTAGCCTTTAAGTGTTATTGGATGGCATGAACATTTTCTGTCATCTCTTGCACAAGATCAGGCCCAAGAATCTTACTCTCACTAGCTTCATCCTACCAAGTATTAGTTATATATTAATTCCCATATAAATCATCATAGGGTTCCATTGAAGTACTTTAATGGATGATGTTGTGGTATGATAACTCAACTAATGGGATATTTTGATTCCATCCACCATTAAATTCCATTGATAATTTTCTCAACATTTCCTCGAGTGTCTAAATAGTCCTTTCATATTGTCCATTCGTTTGTGGTTGATAGGTCGTACAAAAATTCAATTTAGTATTCAAGTCATGTTTAATTCTTCTGTAGAATTTTGATATGAACCTTGGATCATGATATGAAAGGATAAAAAGTGGTACCCCTACATCCTTACCACTTTCTTCACGTAAATACTAGAAAGTTTATTAAGATATAAATCTTCTCAAATAGAGTTAAAATGGGTAGTCTTGGTGAGATGATCTACTATTACCCATATCACATTGTTTCCTTTGGAATTTCTCAGGAGACTATTGAAAGAGTCCATGGTGATATTTTCCCACAGCCATACAGGTATGGGTTGTGATTGTAATACTCCTTTAGGAATTTTTCACTCTTCCTTCACTTTTTGACACACTAAGAACCCTGTAGTATAGTTAACAATATCCATTTTTATGTTATCTCACCAATAATGATCATGAAGGTCCCTATACATTTTTGTTCTTCTAGAGTGTATAGATAATGTAGATCTATGAGATTCATCCATCAAATCCTTTATATCTATAATATATGAAACACATAGACTTGTACAAAATTTTAGTACACCTTCTTGATCAATATTGAACTTAGGAAACTTACCATTCTTCATATCCTATAACTTCTTCTATAAAAAAGTATGTTCTCTTTGAGATCATTTGATCTTATCTATTAATTATGGTTTATAAATAATTTGGGATTGGTTTGATGATGTCCTTATTTTATGATTCTCATGTCTAGTTTTACTGGGTCTTTGATAAAAGGAGCTCCTTGTGTCCTTGTCATTTCAAAAACAACAAGGTCTTTCCTACTTAATGCATCAATGACTTTGTTTTCTCTTCTAGGATGAAAATTAATTGAAAAATAATAGGCTTTAAGAAGCTTAAACTGTATCCTCAGTATCATGTTCAATTCCATTCATGTGAAAATACAGTTTAAACATTTATGATCTTTGTGTATATAGAATTTATCCCCACAAAGATAGTTCCTCCATATATTCAGAGAAAAACTAACCGCAACCATCTCAAGGTCACATGTAGGAAAATTCTTATCATGAGGCTTCAACTGTTGATATAGATAAGAAATCACCTTTTCATCTTGCAAGAGGACACACCCAATCCATTTTAGAGATTCATCGCCAAAAATAACAAATCATTATTTGATATAGGGTAGAGTTAACACAAGTTTAGTAACCAATCTCTTTTACAGCTCTTCGAAAATTTCTTCCCACACCTTTTCCCAGATGAACATAACCCATTTTCATGTAAACATGGTTTGTGGATTAGAAAGTCATGAATTTGTTTTCACAATCCTCCTATAGTATCCCTCTAAACCATGGAAACTACGAACCTTATTTATTGTTTTAGGATGAGGACACTCCTCCATAACCATTGTCTTGGAAGGTACAACTATGATTCCTTAATTATTAACATTGTTCTCCATGGAAGTAACTAGTTTTAATAAAATTTTACATTATATAAACTTTCCAAATAACCTATCCTTACTCAAAGTTTGCAATATAACCCTAATATTATCTTCATGCTCCTCAAGACATAGAATATATTATAATTTCATCAATAAAAACTCCCACAAGTTTCTCAAGGTAATCCTTAAGGTCCCTTGTCATCCAATCCATAAAAATAGCAGTAGCATTATTCAAGATGAAGGGCATAAAAATAAACTCATAATTCCTAAGTATTGATTGGAAGGAGGTCTTTGAAATATCATCTTTATTAACCATAAATTGATGACAACCAAATAGAAGATAAATCTTGGAGAAGAATTGATCCCCATGAAGATGGTAAAATAAATAATTAATTATTGAAAGAGGGTACTTGTTCGTTAAGTTCTCTATAATCAATGAATAATTGCATTGATCTATCCTTCATCTTTATAAAGAGAATAGGTGACCCCCAAGGAGATACACTTGGACAGATAAACCCCTTCTCTAGAATATCTTGGAGTTGTTTCTTTAATTCCTCTAGATCCACATTTTCTATTCTTTGTGGGGTCTTTAATATCAGTCTGGATCTTGGAATGAGTTTAATAGAGAACTCTATCTATCTTTCTAGGGGAGGTCCAAGTAACTCATCATAAATATGTTAATGTCTTCTTAAACAATGGGGACATTTTCTATTCATATACATTCATTTTAATCTTCAACTTCACAAGTCATATCCATAAATAAATATATGAGAGGTGATTATAAACAAAGCATAGGCCGAGATATCTCTCCTTTGAAGACAAATATTGGATTCCCATTAAAGACTAATATTATTTCCTTACTTATACAATTGATCTATGTATTATAATTTGATATCCATTCCATCCCCAGTATAATGTAATATTCTATCATGGGAATGACTACTATATTTTTGATGATATAGTTCTCACCAAAGTGAATAATAAATTTTCTACACACCAATAATGATTAGACAATCCCTCAAGGTGTGTTGACTAATTACTCTACTTTTTTCAATTTAGGGATTGATTCTATATTCTTTGAAAACATATAGGAAATAAAGGAATTCACATAACCATAAATCAAACAAATTACTTGTTATCTTTGAGATAACAATGGGTGTACCTTCCACTACATAATTAGAGGATTCAACTTCATCTATCATGATAGGATAAGACTGAACTTGATCCCATGGACTATGTTGAGGTTGATACTAATTCCCCTCTATTAACTTCAGATTTGGAAAATGATTGGAAAAGTTCCCAAGATATCCATACTTGAAGCATTGGACTTCAGGTATGGCCTGCACTATCTTCCCTTTTTCAATAGTGTTGAGAAGTTGAGGCTTCACCTCACTATGATAGTTCCAAGAAAAATGGTCATTTTTTTTCACTTGTAAAATTTATCACTCTGGATAAAGTGTTTCCCTGAATTCTTCTTCCCACATTTATTGCATGTGGGAAGTTTTAGTTTCTTTCCTCCTCTTCCTTGATAAAAAATTATTCACAAGTCTAGTTCCAATGATCTCTTCTTTTTATTTAATCTATGGGACCATTGTTTGTCTCCAAACATCAGTTCAACTTTTATAGCACTCCTCATGATCTCCTCATAGTTTTCATAGTATCAGTTTCCTAGATTCTTCCGTATATGGGGTCTTATTCCACCGAATAATCTATCAACCTTTCCATTAGGATTCATGACAAATCTAGAGGTGTAATAGAAAAGTCTTCTGAAGTTCATATCATATCATCCAAAATATACATTTTCCTTCTACTTCATCTCTAACAATTATCTATTTTTTTTCATTGAATGGGGGTAATTTTTTATTTTGAAAAAGGTTCCCCTAAACTCTTCCACTCCATAGCATCAATATCCCATATTGGATTCATGTTTCTAACCAATGTCCACCATTGATAAAATTCTCCCTCTATGTGATACACAACCAGGTTGACTTTTTCTTATTCTGAACAGTGGAATATAGAAAATATATTATCTATAGAGATTATCCATTAGTTAACAATCAATGGGTTGGTAAATCCACTGAAATAAGGTGGCCATTGACACATATAGGACTCAAAAAAAGTTGTTACCTTCAAGGTGAATCGTATATTTCAGCTTGATTCAAGTTACTTCCCATAACTTGAGTCTGTTGATTCATTGTTCTCATGTTTTTTTTCATTCCATATTCCATTGTATGGCCTCCATCACTTGATCCATTGTTCTCACCATTTACGTGGTATCTCTTATTTCCTAACATTTTAAAAAAGAAGAAAAATCTTAGTGAGAATTGTGTTTCATTGAATAATATTATAATTCTAAAGGAATTTCATGCCTTAAAACAATATAAATAAATATTTTATTCTTTAATGATAACTACATTTTCTATAAATCTTTAATAGTGGTTCATAAAAAACTTGTGATTAACCAAACGTACTCATCGGGAGTGTAAAACCAAGAGTGAAACATGGCCCATTGTCATGTAACAAGTTATGACGATTCCAAAACGACACACCTTTTTAGAGTTTTTACCCCTAGGTATATATTTTCTAAAGCCACATAACCTTTTTCGTATCCAGACATGGATTTATTTACTCAGAAACAACTTAATATTTCACTAAAATACATGGATGTTTTTCTATATTATAACTTGTCTATAAGGGTTTTCCTAATTTTTTTAAATATTAATTTACAAAAAAAAACTAAATCATCCTTTGATAGAAACTATATAATCATTCCTTTTTTATTACATAAAATTTTCATTACATTATATAAAACTAAGGTTCTTTTAATGTTTAGTTTCTTAGAAACATGGTACCTAGAACATGAAAAAACAAAACATTATTCTAATCTAATTGAAAGTATTATTTAAAGGATAATCCTAAGTACAATTATTTCACCCAATAATATCGTGAAATACATCAAAAGAAAGTGTGAGCATAAGTCCATGTAAGGGAAAACGATAGGAACCATTTACTTATGATCTTGAGGAATATCAATAAGAACATGAGGAAATGAATAAAGGCATGAGAAATGGAGAACGTGGAAAATAATAATAGAAATAATATGATTCAAAACATTGAAATGTGGATAAAACAACTAATTAAATAATTTATAAATATATCACCATGTTTTTTACCGAGGTGTCAAAAAAATTGCCAAGACTATTCACCAAGGTATTATAAAACATGTTATCTCTAGAGATTAAATTATTTACCCAATGCATTGGGGAAATATCAAGGAATGACATTAATATGTATTAATTATTGTGATCTACATATATCATAAAAAAACATTTGATAAATAACACATAGAGAATAAAATAAATAATTTTCATATCAAAATCATGGAATTTTAAAACAAATGCATAAACACAAGATCTTTATGTCATTATAAACCAATAAAAAAGGAAACAATATTTCATGTATGATAATACCAGAATAAAATAGATCATTTTTAAATCTAGATGAATACCCATGGAAAATAAATATATTTGGGTATTCACATAAAGAAAATAAATAATTTATTGTGAAAAAAGATAGAAATTTTTAGAAGAAAATTCGGCAGCATAATGAGTATGAACCGTGGTTTTAGAAAACATTAAAAAGAGAGGTGGAAAGGGTATCCAATTCATAAAAAAAATCTTAATATATTAAAGTTATATAATTAAATATTCATAAGAACATTTTATGGAAATTTTAAATACATTCCACATAAAAGGAAAACATAAAAGGAAAATAGAAGTTGAGATTTCCCCTACCTTGAAGAGTGACTCCAAAAATTTGAGGACCGGGACCTTGGGGTATTAATAACACCTTGGGAGGACTAATTATGAGGTAAAACTTTTATATATTCATTTATAATGAATATTTAATTAATGGAAGTGAATAAATGGGTGGGTATTTATACTAAAAGTGAGGAAGTTTTTAATTAATTTCCTTAGACACCTCAGTAGTGGTATTTTAAAAACCATGGGTTTGCCCATGGTATTGGATACTTGGGACAGCCATCGTGTTACTTTAATACAGAAGAGTTGAAAAAAAATTATATTACTCATTAAATTATTATGTAATAGTTATGATGTCATTAAACATACTGAAAAAACTCAAATTGTGTTTTTACTATTCACATAAACTATAGTATTTTATAAAATTATTATTCATTCATCATAACCTAATTTCGACGTTATGATTTTAAAAAATCTTATTTGTTTTATAATAATAATTATATAAGTATTATAAATTTAAATTTTAAATATAAAAATCCTTCTTTATTAAAAATCATAGAGGATAAAAAAAGGAAAAGTGAATCCATAGTAAAATTTCTGACATTTGAATAAAATAAAATTATTTTATCAATTATAATTTAAAAAGTGTATTTTATAAAAATATTTAATTATAATAAACATTATTAATAAAACTTGAGTTTAATATAGTAATATATATCTTTCTAGAAAGTTTAATTTTTGGCTGAAAAAACAATTTATCAAATTCATCATATTTTTATATTGTGAAAAACTATTTTTAAAATGGAAATGATGGAATAAAAATTTTATTTAAAAAAAGGGATTATAAGTTATGTAACTAAGGACTTGGAACATAACCCCATATAATACAAATATACAACCTAAGGGTAAGGTGTGATATGGTGATTGATTCTTGGGGAAAATCGGATAACATTGCTCAAGTGGTAATTTTCACTAACTTGAACTTCTCTCATAGATGATTTTTTTCAATATTAACATGTTGAAGATCCACTTAGGATTGGTTAAGAGTGAAGAATAGTGACACTAACAACCTCCCATGTTCTAAAAAATGGGCTTCGTATGGAATAACTATACTATATGCGATTATTGACGCTTCATTCTGCATTAATTTTCCTTTGACATTTCTACTTATAAACAATAATTATAATTTTAAAATAATTATTTAGAGTATAGTTAAAAATGGTCATATAATGCTCAAAACCAAAATGTTACATTTATATTTATACTCAATTCATTATTAAATAGATATATTTTTGTTGGGTAATATAATATAACATGCATTTTTAAGAAACAATTATCATTCAAGAAAGTTTGAGTCATTAGACATATGAGTAGTGGATTATTTCCTAACAATTATACAAAACATTTATCAAGTACAAGATTAGTTTCACATATCACTCATTATAATGTATATACCCAAGCCCTTACATGTCATGAATCTGGAGGTGGTATAACTGGAGAATTAAATCTCTTACGAGGAGACACTGGTGAAGATCGTTGAACATAGAGACAACATTATTTAAAACAAGAAAACACAAATTTTCAAATAAATGTAAAGAAAATATAAATATGAAGTGGGGATGAAAGAACTAATTGAAATAATGAAATATAAGTACCTAATCTATTCTCAACTGAGAATATGAGTTGAAATTTTAGGGAAGAAATTTCTAAAGGGGGAAGAATTTAATGACCCCAAATTTATTAGTGATTTTTTCCTGAATAAATTTGTTTTATATTATAAACAAACAGTATATAGAGAAAATAAAAAAAATACATTTCATTAATGGAGAATGTTACATTATTCCACAAAAAACCCATGAAAATTCCAATCATTATAATGTGATAAATAATATAAAATAAGAAAAATATAATTGGAAATTTTGGATCTTTCCAATTTTCTAGGATCATCGCCCCTATAAAAAACTACAAAGAGCAAGAAAATATTAGTATTGAAATCAAAATTTTATAAAAGGAAATGATACAGAACCTTAAGAGAAATTATATTAAATAATTTATAAATAAATGGAAAGGTCACTACTAAATAATTATCCTTTTCCAATATGGTTATATGTGTTGGTAAAAGTGTATTTTCTCTTGGTAAAACATTTTACCAACAAAAATTTTCATGTCACGAAACTATTGGTAAAAACTCCATCACTAAATGTTATTGCAACTAATAAAATGATTCTATTGTAATTATAATAATACTAACAGATAATATATAAGTTGGTAAAAAAATTAGTAATGGATTAATGTTACTAATATATATGTTGGTAATATTATTCACATTTATAAACAATTCCATAAATTAATATATGTTTATAAATTATATTCTAAAAAAATATTATGTGTCTATATTACAATATTTGTTGTTAAAATTTCAAATTATATTTTATTAATATAATTATATACAATATATTATCATATTTATTGTATAATAATGATAAAATTAGATTATATAAAAAAATGACCAAATATAATTTACACGGTCAAATTTTATGAAAAGGAAAGAAGAACCAATAAACATATTTCAAACATATTTAAAAATGTTGAAACACTAAGAGAATTTACATTGAACTCAATAAATCATAGTCTACAATCTACAATATATTTCTTGCAAACATCAGACGTCATTATCATATAATCTCTATTAATTCACTTGAGTTGTTATCTACTGTAGTGGATCTGAACATAAATAGTTTCGTGATCATCTCTCTGATTATAGTTGACCACCCTTCTACGTTTGAAGAAAAACCTGACCCAGCTCCCTCCACTTTAGACATGAACCATCACAACTATCTTTCTAACCACACAAAAACAAAAATTAGAAAAAATATTCAGTTTAATGAATTATATAAAAATAATAACGCATGATATATCATGTCAAAAAAATAACACATGATATAATCTAATAAAGATGATTTTAAATAATAATGGAACTACTTTTCAATTGCGAATTAATTGGGCTATGGTTACTAAATTAATAATAGATATCCTTCCACATAAATTTTTTATTATATATATTTACCATGTTTAGGGGTTTAGTAGGAATATTAACAAATAAATCTTCCCAATTTGAGAATGCAATAACAACCATTAAAAAAATCTAGATCATGAAAAAAAACAATCTAAAGCATCATACTAGAACAAAGTTTGAGGCTTTAATGGAATAAAGAATCCACTCTTAGATTCGATAAACATGATAATTAAATTTTAATATTTTATAACGTCATGTGGCAATTCAGACCATCATGCATCTATCTATCAAGTTGTAGACTGATCATGGGAAGTTGTCATGCTTCAAAAGAAACACCCCCATGCAAAACCAGCTTTATCAATACCAAGGCATAAATTTCAACACCTTCATGAAAAAACAAAATAAAATAGCTATGAAACCAACTATTGTATTGAAACTCCACATTAAAATGGTCTCCAATTATGGAAATTATAAGATTCATTTAAATAATAAAAGAAATATAGAACCAATAGTGAATCCATTTTGAAAAAACTAAGACATACAATAGAATACAACAACACTAACTACAAGACTTACCAAACCAAAGATGCCAATTTAGACCATCATGAATCCATCCATCAAGTTGCAGAATGATCATGGACACTCATTATTTTTCGAAAGGGATACCACATGAAAAAATAGTTAGAGCCACACTAAGGTGCAACTTGAAACTCCTGCATAAGAAAACCAAATACAATAATTGTGAACCCAAGTTTTATATTGAAAATCCACATCAAACAGGCCTCCACTTATGAAAATTAGAATATTCATCCAAACACTAAAAGGAATATAGAACAAATATCAAATCCATTTTAGAAAAACTAAGACATCACAAGACTTACCAAACAACAGATTCCTAACGAATAAGATGCCTATAATATTCTTCAACACAATGTGAGAAACATTTTAAAAACTACAACCTACTTGAGTAGGCATTTTACAAGATATAATTGTTTTACTGATAATTTTATGTCAGAATCTAACTAGTTACCACAAAAACTGAAAATAACAACACATGATTTAAAAATCATAAGAATATTATCAAACCTATGCCAAAAAACCAGAAGATAATCGATGATCACATTAACAGAATATAACAAGTGACAACATTATCTGACTTGTGACCACAACAAGAGGATTATATAACAAGTAAAAACAACCAAAACCAGAAGAATACGCATCTAGTGACCAAAAAAATAATATATTTTCAATGAACACATAAATTACCATAGAGGATGACATAAAAATTACTAGTGATCACAACAACATAAAAACGATTAAAATAACCATTGACCAAAAAAATTACATGTGAAATAAATAACAAAAGATAAGCAGTAACGACAATAGAAAATCACAATGCATGGTATAAAAATAACAATAATTGACCAAAAACCATTGAGAATGAACCTAATTATAATTAACAGTTACACATAAAAAATATCGATAATTTTGTAGCACTATGTTAAATTCTATAATGTAGTAAATCTTCTTTCAATTGAGAATGGACTAGTACCTCTTTGTATATTTTTGGTTGTTTGCATAGCCTTGTGTATACAGATAATGGGAGAATGAAAAGAAGGCTTTGGACTGATTTATTTATAATTTAATAGAAATTGGGGAACACCACCCTAGAAGCTGCATAATGAAATGTTAAATCAAGATAGAGAGAAATTTTCCAAGAATTTCTTCACCTGGACTGCTCACTGAACCACATCACATGAAGGGAAATTTGGGATAGAAATAATTGTTGAATATAGGCTCACTTGTGACATTGAACATAAGGGTCTTTTGGGACATTGAATACCTTAATAAAAATTACTAAATGAAGATCACAAAATTCTATCAATGGGTGATCATATAGTTCCAGAAAGTCATAGCAGTATGAATACTAGGACATCGCTAATGAACTCTAAAGAGGACGAGATAAAGAACCCATGATTGGATCTAAATACAATAGAAATCAATGACTCAAGATAGAAAAATTTTGGATCGAAACATCCTACCCGATGATGAAGAATTCCACACCATCATGGACTATCCCCAACATCATCTGGGAAGAAGGCATATCTGCAACTGATTACCTCCAATATCGATATCCTCACTAGTGACCAGAACTACCATCGAAACATATATCATATGAGACCCTCTTCATCAATCAGAATGATTCCTATGAATAAAAGGCTATCTGGTGGAGGAGGAAGCTCCAATATGTTTATTCAGGCCGATAAGGAAGCCAATGATGGAGAAACCCTAGATTGGGAGCATGCGACAGTAAAAAACAAATCACTGTGTTTTTTATTTAATAAATTATAATAATTTACTTTTGAATATATTTTTATTAGATTTAATTATAATTATAAAATTTAAATATAAAAATTTATTTATCTTTTATATTGGAAGTATTAAAAAAATATATGTAAAAATATCAAATATCAAAATGATTTAATTTATTTTTTTTCTAAATTATATTTATATTTTTATTAATCGAATAACAGGAAAATATAAACACTATTTTTGTTTATAAAAAATTAAAATTAAAATAAAATAATGATATATTTTGAATAAAACTATAAAAAATGGATTTTGACTTTATTCATAAAAATAAAAATATAAAAAATTGGTTACTCTTTATTGGTTATCGAATAAAATCATTTTTATTATTGAATGATTTATTTTAATAATTTTTTAAATGTAAAATATTTGTTTTAAATTTTATTATTAATAAAAAATTAATGTATTGGTAAAAAAAATGTTTTCATTGGTATGATAAAGAGATAGATTTAACCATTGGTAAAAGATATGTTGGTATTAAATGATCAATGATAGTAGATATATTTTTTGGAAAAAACAAGTGTCGATACTAAAAATTAATTCCAATAAAACCTAATATCTGTTGGAATTACTCATTTTTACCAACATATATATTTTATTTCAACATATTTCTATTGGTATAAGTCATTTTTTGTAGTGGGTATTTATAGGAGTTGATATGACCATTTGAATAATAAGATTACCATTGATCAATATGACTATTTGGAAAAATGACCATTTTTAATATTGTTAACATTATATTTATGGTTTATAAAAGGTAATGAAAAATTATAATAGGTGTGGGATGTAAAAATAATGAACTCCACCAGTAGATTCACGCCTTAAATCTCATTTTCTAGATCTTGGAAGGGATGTAGCATTATTAGGGTCTACCAATGACTAGCCCCAAGAAGAGATTCAACAATTGAGGCTCAAATGAAATCGACTATGGGAGAAAATCATGTTAGTGGAAATCACCACTAGGTCAATATTAACTAAGCCATCCCCTGGAATCACTACCATTGCACACCTTACCATGAGGGAAAATGCCGATAAAAAAAGGGTTATGTTTTTAGAACATAGAATCATAACAGTTTAACTTCATTTGTATAAATTAAATGATTAATCTTTCAATACCATTTTTAGTATTATTTTTTTATTAAATATTAAGGAAGATAAGATGAATTTTATAATTAAAGTTTTTATACAAATAAAATTTACTTTCATAATACACATACACTTTTATCATAAAATAAATTATTCTATATGAATTATAATTTAATTAAATATCCTTTTAAAAATATATTTATTTAAAAATAAATGATAATTTAATTTTACAATGGCCAATGAAATTTTCATGTGTTAAAAATTTGAATATTCCATAAAAAATAATTATTTTATATATATAAGAAGTTTTTATTTAAATGATAAAATTATCATGTTTAAAAAATTATTTTGAAAAAATAAACATTATAATTGAAATAATAATGTCAAAATTAGTTTAGGCTGAATTTTTATGAATTTTCTAAAATACATTATTTTTCAGTGAATTGTAAAAATACAGATATGTGTTTCTAGAATGTTTATGACTTTATATATATATAGTAATGTTTTATTAATATATTAAATAGAATAAATGACCTAAAATATTTTGTTTTATTAATATTATTTATTTTAATGGATTTAAATCAATTTCCAAACCTATAAATGACACTCTAAAATATGAAAAAGGATATCATGATTTTAAAATAGTAGTTTGTGGGAAAATTATTTTCCATGTACAAAGTAATATTAAAATATTGTTTTATATACTAATAGAATAACATAAAATAAAACATGAAAAAAAATAAAACCATGGGAATCCCCCCTGTGAAATCCAATGGTTTTACATTTTCCATAACCTAGAAATCCAAGAACTATGTAGGAAATTATTAAAAGATTCACCCTCTTTTCTTATAGATACCCACAAATCACCCATTCCACCCTACGCCAAACCCATAGTACATGAATTTATGGTCATTTTACCTCCCAAAGAGTCCCTATGATGTGTCCTTATGTACTCCAGGTTTTAACCTCAAGTTTTAGGAAGCAACTATTGATGGTAAGGGAATTCTCCACTTCTGATTTTCCATTCAAGTACCTATTTTGTTGAATGTTTTCATAATGTTTTATTAAAATATTTTCATACCATTTTTTATTATCACATTACATTAAAAATATTGTTTTATAAATGATATAACTTTGTACCCTCCCATTATTCCATTTCCTTATTCCACTTTTTAAACCATCATGATACTAAATTCATTTCCTGAATTAGTCTATTTAAGAAGAAAAATTATTATATTGTGAATACCCAATACATTTCACCATCCATGGGAATTAAAATATATGTAAATATAATTTATTTTTTCAGGGTTTTACATGTACTAAACCCACATTCCATTTACATGGGTTAAAAATGATGTAATGTTCAATTCTGTAAGCACTTATGTATGCAATGATTTTATATAAAACTCATTCTTCATTATCCATGGGTTATTGATGAAATTATTTATTATGATAAATGTGGCTCACATGAATTATGACATATTTAGGGTACACCATGATTTTGATCCAATGCATTAGGTAAAGAATTAATATCTAGAATGATATGTGTTACGATACCTTGGTGATTAACCTTGGTAACTATGGTTTACGACACCTTGGTGATATGCTTATGAATGTTTATTTTTCTATTTTAGCCCAATTGTTATGTTATGATTCATGGTATTTATATTATGATATTATTTATTTTATTATTCTCGTTAATTATTGATATTCCTTATGGTCACATTCTTAATATCTTCTTTATTTATTCCTTTATTTGTATTTATGATCACACCTTTCTTCTGATGCATTCCCCTAGGATATGAGATACAACAAAATTAAATTAGGATAAACCTTTGAAGAATATTTTCAAGTGTATTAGAAATTTTTTTATGTTATTAATTTATTACATTTTAATTCCCAAGAAAATAGTACTTAAAAGGTCATGTGTTATTAAGTGTTGTACTATGTAATGACTATTTTATGTTTAAAAAGGAGGTATTCCATAATAATATTATAAGGAAATAACATAAAATAATAAGAGAAACTACACATACAAAAGATTAACCAAAATTCATATATACTAGTCATTAAAAACATATAATAGAAACTAAATCACCCTTGTGGAGATCAAATACATACATATATTAAAATTAAAATATGTAAGAATCTATAATAAGGAACAAAAAATACACCTATCCAATCAACAAAAAATAAACACATGACTAACTACCCATGGATCCATTACAACTATATCCACTGATCTCCAAAATTTGAAATTTTACCCTTCCATGATGCATGAGACAAAAAATCTATATGTGTCTCAAAGGGCCTGTATAGGTTGGTGACTATGAAACTTAATAGTCTTCCAACTATGGTGTCACAAGTTAATATCCAAGAGTATATAATTTTATACAATGAATAAAGTATTATTAAATTTGAATAAGACACATCACCTAAATCTTCTCTACAATAATCTTGATGATATAATAGTGAGCACTTTACCTACTTCATATAGTGCGAATGTTGTAAGAGATAACCATATCCGATTAAACCTGAAGGAACCCTATAACTTATATCATCCAATTTCCTCACATCAACTTGTATTTTCTAAAAATCCATTCAACCAAGATTAACCAATGATGATTCAAAAAAGCTGCACACATACACACACACACAACCACACCTATCCTTGAGTCATTGTCAAATAAGACACCAATATCCCTTTCCAGTTCATAGCTCAACATTCTCAACACTTACCATTCAAAAAAATCCTACCAATACCCTAACCAATGATCCTTATCACCAAAAAATTCCCATGTCCTCTTATGTTGTTTCCCTTATCCGTATTAGTGATTAGAATCACAATCATAAGATGAACATCTATCCAGGATACCAGCAACATCCAAAAGTCAACACCATGGGATCTTTCTTGTGTGTATATGACCCTAACAATCTCATCCACATATTTAAAGTCTATCACACAAAACTTAAAACCAAAACCCATTGAACCTCCATCAACACCATAATCACCAGTGATCAACAACACCCCATAGGTTCCGTCAGTAACCCTTGTCGCCACTATCCATGTGTTCCAACAATTCATAATTCTAGTAGAACATGAAGCAAACAATATGTTACCTTAAGAAATATAACACCACTTGATTTCAATATTTAATTATGCTATTAAATAAATTATTTTTTAATATATTTTTTCACATGCAACATCAAACTAAAATGAAACCATGATACATTTTTATTAAGATAAAATCATATGTATTAAATGAGACTATTGCAATATACCCATTGAATTGATAGGTATGAATAAAATTAATAGAATTTTAAAATCTATTTAGAAAGAAATAAAAAGTTCATTATTAATACCAATTAATTTATAAAATTCAACCAGTGTAACTAAATAACTAAAAAGACCATTTTATGTCTAAAAATGTATTTCCCTAAAATTTTACTTTTTTAGAATAAAGAAATTTTTTATTAACAAACTAAATAAATAATTGGTAGATAATGATAAAATAAATGGTTGAAATAAATATTATATTAACATTAATTTAATTAGTAATTTATTGAAAATAATAATAATAAGAGTTAATATTGAAAAATTTATTTTCTTATAAAAAGAGTTTCTAATTATATTTTATGTTTCCATTTAAAATTTTAATTTAAAATTTTAATATTTTCAATTTGAAAAAAGAGAATTATTATTTTATTCAACATGTTTATTAATATTAATTTTTGTAATTTTTCTAAAAATATTGATTTTTATAAGAATAATGAAAAATGTTATTTTTACAAATACCATGAATTTTATGACATAAATATGATATTATAATGAATTAAAAGGTTATGAAATATTCTTATTGAGAAATTATGTATTATATAAGTATATTATATATTTTAAAATAATAATTTTAATATAAAAACTAATATTTGGAATTATATAACTTATGTTATATTTATCTGTAAAACAATTTTAACATGTAATACATTTATTATTTTAGAATTAATTTTAATAAATTTTATAAATTGAATATAACAAAATTTATTAAATATTTAAATTAATAAGGTCCAAATTACATAAATATTTCACTTATATTTTTATTCTTAAAAAAAATTAATCATGTAAAAATTATTTATCATGGTAAAAGTGAAAATAGTAAAAGGTTAGAAAAGTGTAAAATAATTAAAACATATTAAAAAAATGTCACCAAATGAGTGGTTTAGGTATTATTGACACAAAATCATATCCTATAAATTATTGTCTAATTTTTTAGCCAATTTAATTTAAAATTGACAACAAATTGACATAAATTTATTAGTATTTACCGAGTGCCACCCCTCTCACTTAAAACAGATAATTTTACCACCCCACTTATCCTCACACTATAAACCACTTTTTTCAAAAAAAAATTATAAATACCTCTCCAAAACTCCTGTTCATTATATATAGGTTCCTCCCCACTCAAAAAACACCACTAAAAGTATTTATCTAATTTTAAAAGGAGTTATTCCAAGGAGTATGGAAAAGGCTTCCAACTCACTCCTTTTCATATATATTTCATTAAGTCATTTTATTCCACCTTAAATGTCTATCATATTGAACAAAAATAATAATATTTATATCATTAGTATACAAAAATGTTATTATATTGATGAAAAAATCATTAAACACCCTCTGACATCCCCTTAGAAAAAAATTGCATTCATGTTATGTTTGGACTACTGCCTCCATGAATGGAACAAAAAATAGCTACCATTATAAAGTAATCTATTGATATTAGTAAATTACCTGAAACAAGATGGTTATAAATATTATATTCATGAATCATGACTAAAATTCACATGAAATGAAATTCAAAAATTATAAAAAATTATAAATATTCTATTATAATACCTTATATAATATTAGTGTGGGGAAATTTTATTCAGTTAACAGGGTTCAACATCACCACTACAAAACATGAACAAAACAATTGAAAATTTTAAAATCTGATGATGAAAAATATATATAATTATATAATGAATGTATAATAAATGATTATAATAGAATATTATATATAGAACTAGATATGAATATTGTTGTGAAATAATTTATTAATAAGGTCATGTTTATTATACAAGAGTTTAAATATCTTTAATAAAGGATGATAGTAAAAGGTATGGGTTTTATATAAAATTTAATTATTTGAGATATATCTTTCATTATAAACTTATTTTTGTTTATATTGTGTATATTATTAATATTTGAGATATTATATCATGAATTTATCTATATTTATGTTATTTAAAGTTTCATTTTATATTTTCCCTTTCAAATTGTTTTTGAATCAAATGTTATAAATGTTGTAACAATTTTATCTAAAAATTATTTATTTGATACATTTCTTCTATCATGCACTAATGAATTATTATACCAATGTTGTAAGGGTTTCATAATCTGAATTTCACTTCAAAGTGATATGCTTTATATCCATGAATTATTATTTTTTATTTTTAATATGATACATGTGAATGAATTTATAATATTATTTTAATTAAATTAAAGGTATTTGAAAATATATCACATTTTCTACCTTTCAAGGTGTTATTGACTCATAGGTCAGAAAATTTTAAAGTGTTTCTTTCCAATCTCATTTTCTAATCCATATTTTTGTGAATCAATTTCTATCTGGGAAAAAATTATATAAATTTTATCTCTAAAACATAAAAAATTTTATTATAATCTAGTTATTATTTAGGGTTTAAATGTCATCTCTCAATTTCAATTCACTTGGAAACTAATTTCCCTGATGTGGAACATATAATTGAAATTAACCCACATTTTATAAATCAATTGGGAATATTTCTCCTCAATGCATATATTCATTTTTAAAATATCCTTATAAAAAATTAAATAGTTGATTAATGTGGTTTTCAACTACTTTTAGTTTATTTAAAAAAAATAAAAATAAATTATTAATGATTTAAACATGCTTAAATTTAATTTTTTCCCCATTTTAATTGTTTACATGTAAATACATTATTTTTCTATCATGTGAATTATTTTTTATGAAATCTCAATTTTATGTTACAAAATGGTTTTCTAAATGATTTCAATTTTTAATTATTTTGAAATAAACTCAATTTTTTATAATTTTTAAATGTAAATGTCAGATTTTAAAAAGGAATTATTTTTTTAAAAGGGATTTTAAAGGCCACTATTTTTTAGAATCAAGTCTTATGTATTTGTTTGTCTTATAAAAGAACATTTTTAATGAATATTTCTTTTATAAAGTTTGTTTTTGAAAAAATATTTTTTGTTTTAAAGTTTAGTTTTTACAATATTCTATCCAACTCAAAGTATTTAAATTTTAGGAAAAAAATTTAAGGAATTCTCAAGCATCTCAAAATGGTACATTTCTTCTTGTTTTTTAAATTAACTTATCAAATTTTCAAATTATTTAATTTTTTTTAACATTTTCATGATCATTTTAAATTTTTTATATTACACTTTGATAATGTTATTATGAAAACATCAACTATATTTCCCTGGATTTATTATTGATATATTTTTAGTATTTTTTTAGTAAATCTATTTCTTTTAAATGGGGGGGGATACTTTAATTACACTATCCACCTTATTTGTTGGGATGGATTATGATTCTATTTATTGACTAGGTAAAGTATAAAAATCCCTAATACTATTATTATAATATGAATGTTTATGGATGACTATAAAAAAAATTATTATACATTTAATTTTAATTCATATGTTTCATATTTTGAATGAATTGGATATAATGAAGTGATGCATGGAACTTAGAATTATATCACCCATTGACACTTATATTAGTCTCATGAGACAAAAGGTTTGGGTATTTTGTGTATGATTAAAAAATTAAATAATAATCTCTTAGATGCCGACTTGATGAAAAACAATTATCTCTTTATTTTGGAATTGATAAAGAGAATGATTTATTGACTATGTAATTGGTAGTAAAAATGATGTCTTGGCATAAGGACTTGATAGTAAGATCAAGATATCCAACATTATTCACTCCATAACCATGAATAAAACTATTTTTATCCATTTTATTATTTAACTTTCCATGTTGTACATGGATATATTTAATACTCATGTTATTGATTATAAGGCTCTTTTATTGATCATTCACTATAAAATAATGTGTAATCCCTTTTCATCCATAATATTTTTTATAGTACTATTCCCCTTACTAAGCATATGTTCTCACCATTTTATTTTGTTTCCTTACCTAGGGTACCAAAAATGTATTTAGGATTGAATTAACGGATTTACTAAATGGAATAAGAATGTTTTCTAGAATTTGATTATATTATGTTTTGATGTTTTCAATTTAATATAGAAAACATATATAAAATTAGTCTCCCAATACTGTTAAACTATGAAATCATTTGTGACGTAATCCCTTGTATGTTGTGCCCATATAATATAGTAACCACTGACTTTGGGTTTCTATATTAAGAGGTATTATAAATAGTATTAAATCATGTATAGTAAAAACCATGAGAAATATATTTAGTAAAATAATGATTAAATAACAAAACACTATGACATATTATAAGGATAAGTTTATGTACCGTAAAACATCCTAATGTTTTGGTAAAGTATATAATGTGACTTTTATTATCACTAACATCCCTTTATGGATATATACAAGTGTATATAAGCTCTAGAATAGATGCACCTATGGGAATGAAACATGAAAATGATGGTTGGGTATTAACTCGATCTTTGCCTAGTGTTTGGAAAAGAATACTAACAACACACCTATTTTAACACTCATAGGGGATATTATTTGGTTCATTCACATGATCTTTGTAAACCATTACGATTTATTTGAATATATTAAAGTTATAAAACTGAATGGGGATTGATCATCAATAATATGGATTAAAACATAGTGATTCATATGTTAGGTTATAAATGACTTTTATAAATCACTTCTTATATGTTTATAGTTTTATTTTTTATAAAATTATTAATTCTCACATACCTCAACTTTCCATTATTTAATGTAACAAATAGGGAAAAATAAATTGAGTTAAAAATGGATGTGATGGACAATGTGGTGTTTTTTTACCAATGTGAAACCAAATGAGATAGGAGTTGGAGTGAGGAATCCTATGGTTATTCCGAAGCAGTTATCACAAATTATTATTAATAATTTGAACCTAGTTGAATTCCAAAACACACCAAAGAAGATATGTATGTAGTTTCATAGATGCTTTAAGGATAAAAACCATGGAGGGAAAAAGATTCAATTTCATATATATAAAAAATATGGGAAGAAGAACCCAAGGAAATGTGTCTAAGGAATCAGAATACTATTTTTGTGTAGAAAATTAGGATGTAGAGAAAATAAATATTAATAAAAAAATAAAGAGTTAATTTAACATGATGAATGGAAATAAATATCATCTTATGAATAACTTATAGTTTTATGTATTAAATGTGGAGAATGTGTGAATTACCCAAGTCAGTGCCCTTATATAAGGGTTTAGAAGGATGATGAGTATTAGAAACCTCATATATTGATATAATATAGAAATTCATATGCAATAAAAACAATTGATGTGGATAATTATATTTAAGGTACAATTATTATGCAAAATAGAGTTGTGTATTTCATGTTATAGTTGTATTCTAGGAACCCTAGTATATCTAATTAGTTTTATAAGGGTACTAAATCACCACACCAATGTTTTGGTATTGAGTTATCCGGGAAAACTTTGAGTTGCATGACTATTATATCCCAAGTTTATATTCATGGGAATGTGCCTCATGAAAATCTAATTATACTTCTTTTAGATGAATTTCTTGTGATTTTGTAAATTTACTAGGTCTCTTTATATAGAGGAAAAATTTATTTTCATAATTAAGAAATTAAATTTCATATCAACCTATGATATTCCTTCAATTAAAGGATGAATAGAACTCCATTTAGAAGAAAATTCAATAATATGGGTCATGATAAAAAAAGTGACTCTTTTCTCAAATCACCAGAAAAAACATAATATTGGTGTTATTCCTATTATAATTAAATATATGAGTTTCCTAGTATTAATTTTGTTATTTAGTTTGATATCTCATTTTAAATTTTATCTTGACTCTTGTCTATCTTATGGATACCCTTCTTTATTTTCACTAGTAAGTAATTTTTGAAATTACATTGAAAAATTTTATTTAATCAAGTTGAGAATGTAACTACAAATATTTTAATATATAATTGTCATTTAATAAAAATAATACATTGAATAGATAATTTAACATACAAAAATAAACTAAAATGAAACCATTATACATTTTATTAATAAAAGATCATAATTATTAAATGAAATTGATATAATATTACATCGAATTGGTGGGTATAAATATAAGTAATAATATTTTAAAATATATTTATTATGAAAATTAAATTTTATTTTTATATTAATTCATGGATAAAATTCAATTAGTGTAGCTAAATAAGTAAAAACATCACTTTATGCTAAAAATGTATTTTCCTAAAAAATTTCTTTTTAGTATATATGAATTTTTAATTTAAAAAACTTAATAAAATATGATTAAATTATGACAAAAAATATTATTGATATAAATAATATATCAAAAATAACATAACTAGTAATTGACATGAAATAATATTTAGAATAGTTAATATTCAAAAAATCATTTTCAAATTATTGTCTTCATTATATTTTATATTTCCATTTGAATGACTAATTTATAAATTTTAGAATTTTAATTTAAATAAACCTACATCATGTTTGGATTCATAATTTAAAAATTATCTTAATATTTTTTTAGGATTTTTATGAAAACATTTATTTTTAGGAGAAGAAAGAAAAATGTCGTTCTTAGATATACCATGACTTTTATGAAATCATTAGGATATAAGAAAGAATTAAAAGTCTATAAAACCATTTTATTTATTAAATATGTACTTTATAAGTAAAAATATATATTTAAAAATATTATGTTGTATCAGAAAATATATATTTTTAATTTTAAAAATTAATTTATATTTTTCTATAAAACTATTTCAATGCATTATAAATATATAATTTTTGAATTATTTTTTATATTTTTTATAAATATAATATAATAAAATGTAATATATATTTAGAATAATAATGTTAAAATTATTTAGTAAGTTTTATGACATTTTAATGCATTAAACTAAATTACTTAGGTAAAAATTAGCAACTACGGTAAAAGTGGAAATGGTAAAATGTGAAAAAAATGGTAAAAGACTTAATAGATTTTAAAAACATGTCTCCAAATGAGTGATTAATGTCCTGATAATCCTAAAGTCACACCCTCTATATTATTTCCCCATTTTTAGGCTAATTTCCTTTGAAAGTGACATGATATTGAAATAAATTTATGGGTATTTACAAAAGTTCCATAGTTCTCACTTATTAAATGATACATTTAGCAACCCAGTTCTCCTCACACCTTAGTCCACTTGCATTAATGAAAATATTACAAAATTACTCCCCAAAACTCATAAAAATGTTCTAGAGGTTCTTCTCTCCTAAAAATAAAGACCCTTAAAGGCTTAAGAAATTTTTTAAAGGAGTTACTCCAAGGATCAAGGTAAAAATTCAGAAATCACTCCTTTTTATTTATATTTAATTAAGACGTCCTATCATTTCATTAAATTCCTTTATAACATCAATAAATAATAGAATAAATATCATCAGTATACAAATGTTTTATTATATTTATAGAAGAATCATTTTTTATGACCGCCTAGACATAACTATCCCATAATTACATGATTTATAACAATTATTTCATTACATGAATTACCATGACCACTTGTGTTTATAGTTGAAGAGAATCATGACACATTAGTAATAAATATATCACGTGTATTTATCATTAAGTGGTAATTTTTTCACTACACTTAGAATTAATTAATCTATAATAAATCTTCAATATCTCTCATTAATTCCTCACATATTCTATTCTTCTAGATATATCATTTGTAATAATTTTCTTCATAACCTAAGTAAATGGAAACATAAGAATGGTGAGCTAAAATGATCAGTGGGTAAAATAATATACTAAAAAATATCATAACATATAAAAGGAATGAATAATATGGAATGAAAAAAATGAAAATCAAATAATTCTACATAACTGATCAAAAAATATCGAAACAAATCAATGGTTAAGAATATAAATAAAAAATGGATAATAATAACTGATTTCATGGTTATGGAATGAATAATTTTAGAATTTTAAAGGCATTTTTTCATGAAATTCCATACCTTCAAGGCCTTTTTCCAAGAAATATACTTTGTTCCCTGACTACTATAAAGAAATTTTAATAGATAGGTAGGAATACATCAAATAACCAAGATATTTTGTCTCATGAGACCTATTGATACATTTATGGGTTATTGAATGCCGGTCTCAGTAGTAATTAAGTCTAATAGAATCATTATATAATGGAATGAATAACCTAAATAATAAATAACTAATATTCCTTAGTAATAAATAAATACTCTTATTTAAATGATATGTATAATAATTGTCAACATTTCCCCAATCAAAAATTTCAATGGATTTCTATATATACATCCCCCAAACTAACACCACATAGTGTAATGGGTATAAAATTAATTCAATAATTTCCCCAATAAAAAAATGGGATTAAGGATCATAATATATCTCGATAAATAAGGTATATGGTACTATTAAGGCATATCCAAAGTGTAATGGAAGAACATTTAAGGACTTTGACATAAATGAAAACAACTTCCTAAGAAGAACAATTTAAAAGGTATCATAATATAAGTGAATATGAATTTGATAATTTTATATGGAAAGTATAATCCCAAATAATAAAATAGTACGTGATTATTTTGAAATTAATCCATGTAACATAACTCTAAAAGAGGATAAAACCTTTTATAGTAGAGGAAAATAGAAGCAAAATCATAATTTTTCTATAAAATGTTTTTGTCAATGACATAAAAATATGATGATATAAGTCAAATTAAAAGGTCATTTTCAAAAATTTAATGTAAAAACATTTAAAACATTTAATTTTATAAAGAATATTCAATAATGTATCCTTAATAAAACATATTGGTTTTCCAAAGTAAATGTGGAGAGGATGATAAAAAAATGATCGTGGAAGGATTTTTTTTCAAATAATTTAAAATATCTTTATTGAAAATCCATATCATAAAAAAGGATAATAATTTTTTTTTGAAAATAGTAAAAAAATAAATTTAAAGGTCACATGTGATAACATATAATTGTGTTTCCAAATATAAATGTGAACATGGGAGAGAAAGGAAAATATGGAAAATGAGTAGAAACAATTATTAAATATGATGAGAAATAATATAAAAAATTAAATACTTTTTGATGAATAAATTAATCAAGACAAAATATTTTATTTAAAAATTAATTTTCTAGAGAGGGGAAGAAAAATTACAATGAAATAAAACCTTATTGTAGAAGAAACCCTGGTTGGAATAAAAATGATCAATAATAAGCATTATAACTCAATTAAGGGAGTTATGTTAATCAAGACCCTCACAACTTTGGAAACTTTTAAATATAACTCCCAGGAAATATTGAGGTGACCCAAGAAATTTTTACATATATATTACATCATTTTAGATGAATATTAAATATATATCATAAGAAAACACATCTAAGAACTATAAAGGTTTAGTGTCTTTATAGACTAGATATATAAATCATATTATGTCATGAAAAATCTTCATCATCTCCCACAAAGAAAATTCTCCCATAGTAAAATTCTTAGATATACCCTACTTAAAAAGTTTCTTCATAACATTGGGAAAGGAAACATAATAAAGGTTTAGGTCATATTTTATGTAGGGTTATACATAATATATATCAATAAATGATTATAAATGACAATAAGATAATATTAATGTTATGGGAACATGATAATAACTTAAAAATCATAACCAATTAGTATTATATAATTAATAATAAATCATGGAATACATATTTTTTTATAAAAAATAAATAACTCATAAGTGTGTAATGTAATATCTCAGATTTTCTAAGTATTATTTTTAGATATTAAATGGATTATTTTCAAGGCAATGCACTAAGGTAGTGTGCAATTCTGAGGCCTCGTGTCCCTAAAATGAATGTTTGAAATATATTAAACCGTAGATGAGCATAGTTTTCAGGAAAAAAGGTTGAATAAATTATTAATGGATTCTTGTATAAAAAATATGAGGGAACCATTGAATAAAAAATACTGGTTTTAACCTAGGAATGACTTAACCTTGGTTGGAATAGATCATTTATAGAGAAGATGCCACGAGCATAAAATAAATAAAATAATTAATTAGATTATTTTTGATGCAGTGATAGAGTGAACTAATTCTATTTATTTTAAATAAGTTATTATGATAGAATTATAGGTTTAACAGCATAACCCTATTATTTGAAGAGATCCATTGGAGGTGTTGGAAGAGATCTCGTTGGTAAATGATGAAAAGATCATTGATCAATGTTTGATGCACAAAAAAATTTAAAGACCTCTCGGATGATAATGATGCCACATCATTCTTCATTAGTGATTGATCCGAATTGAGGTGGGATGTTTGTTTGAATGGATTCTTTCCCCGTTCTTAATTTCTATGGAGAATTTGAAGCAATCAATGAACGAAATTATTCAAGAATCGTGCATAAAGAGGTATGGGTTTAATTATGGTGATTTAATAGGGATAAATACATTGTGATTATTTTTTAACTCATTTGTATTATCAAGATTATGAATTCATATTTACATGGACATAGATTGAGGTTTTTTCCTATCTTATGTTCTTGTTCTTTTCTCCCATGATTATGCATTCATCACGGGAAATCTTCATTTGTCCCACGATTCAACATATCTTGATCAATCCATCATTTCACTCTCATTTCTTGGCGAAACAATTCGATATCATAGGTTTGAGATCGGTACAACATGACAGTGGTGTGATAATGGAAGTGGTGACAAAATAAATGACATTGTATACCTCATTTCACATTCTTTGGTGTTCTTCAATGTACAATGAAGAAAAATTCATATATCTATTTTCCTAGAAGATTTAATGGAAAAATGAATTGTTTGATGATGGAAAGTATCAAATGAGAAAATATATTCGATTTATCAGCAAGTCGGTCACCTTATCATAGGTCAGATGATCTACAAAGATATAAAAAAACATGTTCTATATTTCTAGAAAATCCCAGGCTACACGACATGTAAACTGGATCTATAAACCGTTTGGGCCCCCTGAGTAGTGGATAAGGTTTTGGGTAGTAGTTAAGGATCACACAGTGTGTGTGCCCTGTCACATGGCATGTGACCCCTCCCTAGAGACTCAAAGTGTACCTCATAGGTACATGAACATGGGGTGAAGTATATTGGTAGCCAACATGGAATGTACTCCCCCACATAAACATGACTTGATGACACAGGTCGTTTACATGGTCAGGACCTGGGGTAAAGGTACATGACGTGTGATCCCAACTACATGTCATGTAATATTCTATATATGGTCTAAAGATCTGGTCCTCAATGAATTAGCCAAGCTTCTTTAGCATGTATTCTCTTTATCCTTAGCCTAAAGGTTAGTGTGGTATTATCTCTTACTCCTAGAACAACGATCCCTTCAGCTGGACTTCCTAGATAGAGTCATTGGGAACCCTCTGTAAGTCCTAGAGTTATATCCTCTATTCATATTTGTAGCCTAGGTAGATATCTTGGTATCATAGTGACGAAAAGTATGTGGGCATCAATCCAATATTTAGAAGGTTAATCCATATTGAGTTTTTTGGTATCACCCCATGGCCTTGGTAGTGATCATCATCGGTGTATCGTATCACTTCAGATGTCATAAGTGTTATTAGAATCATGAGTGAATTATCCCAAATGGGTGTTGTGTAGAATATTCCAGCTGGAATCCTAGGATGGTATACTAGGGTTGTGATTTAGCTTTAGACTATGTGTCTTTATTGAGTATATCTAGATATTATTGTTATATGAATTGTAGACATATACCTTTGTAGAGTTGATTGTATTTTCATTATTGTATGATTTTTGGTTTTGGGGTGTCCTGCTGGGTATTTTAATACTAACCCATACATGGGGTTTTCCCAAATGTGTCATGCCTTATGCAGATGATTTACCTTTCAATAGAGTCCTTAATGGACTAGGTCTAGACGGGGCTTAGTGAGACCCGACATAACGAGGTGTTTTCCTACAATATTCAGACAACAGTCCCTTTACTGTTAGGTTGTACATGTGTTTGATACTCTTTATAGTGGGATTTTATTTTTCCGTATTTACTTTCCTTAACTTCTTATCATACATTGGTTGTGGAATTTAGATTTATTCATGCATAGTTGTTCACTTGTTTTTACATTTCTGCATTTTATAGTCTTAGAGATGTGTATGTGTATAGTGGTATAGAGGGTAAAGCCTCCCATGTTAGTGATATGCATTCTTGGCGCTTGTTTCCTTCCCATGGTCTATTGGATGTGGGAATGGGGGGTAACGGTATAAGTCCCACTGGGATGAGTTGTGAAAAAGTGGTATAAAAGGGAGGTTCTAACTTAGGACCGAGAGTCTGTGATATTGGTTTAGGGAAATAGTGTTCAATGTTTCGAGTTTGGATTTCAGGATAGTGACTCCAGTGTTGGTGTGGAGGATGACATATCCATATACTAGGACTCTGATCATCTTCTTTTCAACATGGTACTTGAGAACACTAATTTTAGGGAAAATAATGGTACATGGTTCATATGGGAATGAGTTGTGGTTTCCATGTATTTCTTGAGTCAACACTCTAGATAAACTCATTTACCATGGTACATTTTGTTTATTTCAATATTCCTTAATGAAATATTCCTACTAGGATTCAACATGATTATCATGAGGATGATGTAGAACCCCGGGACACCCTCATAGGGGAGGGGTGAATTAGGGTGTGAAAGTTTTCATTTAAAATAAGTATCTTGTAATTACATTGGTTGGAACTTGTTAAAATTTTTAGACTGATGAGAACAAAAAGAAAAAAATCACATGAATAGAAACCACACAACACTTTTACATTGATCACCACTAAGGAAAACGTCCAAGGATCATACGCCGACAATGTCTCGGTCATACAAAAATAACAATTCTTCACTAGTTTGTGGTTTACAAGGTTTGTTCATAGTCACTTTGTGCTAGACCCACTACATTTGTAAAGGTTCTGGTAAATCTCATTTCATACCTTGTACCACTTCCGTTGACTCCCCCTAGCTCAATGCCTTTTGAGAATCCTAACTCGGTTTATCGACTTGAAGTCACTTAAATAGATTTTCATTGAAGTATTTGTCTTTGTTCAGTATGAGACTCTGCTTTCATAGAAGTCCGGAATAGATGAATTTGAAAGCACTAATCACACATCAGATATTCAAAATCATGTCAGAAGCATAACACCACACTTGCGTGAAAAACCTCAACTTGCATGCAATATTTAGGAATTATTGCAGAAGATGACTTCTGTACAAACCCTACATTCTATGAAACACTTATCTTTTGCGCAACTACATCGAAGGGTTACTTTGGTCTTTTCAGACTAAAGGAACACCTTTCACACATGATTAGTTATCTTCAATTCTTTTGTGCACAAATCTTTCACACAGAAAAGGGTATGGACTTCGTCGAAAAAATTCTTAAGTCTTCCATGTGGTAGACACCTATTTATAGGTGTTTATGACCCTACATGAAAGTTTTCAATGTTTTTTTTTCGGTGCACATAAGATTCTTCATTAGAGAACAAAACCCATTTTGACCTCGCATTGGGCACGTAAGAATCTTATGTGCAACCTAATCATTCTCGCACATTTAATGCTTGTGCGCACTTGTTTCCTTTGCCATATTTTGGAATTATGATCCGGAAAAATGACTTGTGCGCAAGTGTCCAAGAAACTTACAATCTTGCATGAAACTTTCTTTTCCAAACACACATTTCTCTATTTTCTTATTTTCAGGCCAAAATATTTGGAAAACACTAGGAAATGATGTCACCTTCAATACTATTGTCTTACTGGACTATATAATCCCTTTCCTAGTAAACATCCTAAACTTATGATGAGGATTGACAACAAACATAAAACATACTACATTTCTAGTATAGAACAGTCATGGTTCCAATAGAAGTTCCCTTTAGTGATGAGGCATTGATATAGGTACCATCTCCTGAGATGTTACCTCCAGGTGGTTCACCAGCTATACCACCACCTATGGAGCCGAAGAAATTACCTATAGTACCAGTGGATAAGGTGAAGAGACTAATCATGCTTCTAAAGTTTTAGAGATAGAGACCCCTCAAGTTCCATGGCAAGCTCAACCCACATGTGAATGAGGACTGACTTGAGGTGGTGACTTGAGTTTTTCATCTCATCAGGACATTAGAACAGTATATGGTGGTCCTAGAGGCAAGCCTTATTCATGTATTAGTAGTGTGATGGTGGGGTTACAAACCCATACATAGAATGAGGAAACTCTACTACGGTCTGAGTTTTAGCACCTTTTTAGAGAGGAGTTCTCACCAGCTATATTGGGGGATGTACGTATCCATGAGCTTCTCTAGATCCAGTAGGGTAGCATGGTAGTAGATGGGTATTCATCAAGGTTTACCAATCTCTATAGGTACTCAATGGATATGGTTCATGATCAGTTCTTCCGGACTTTGTCCTTTCAGTGTGTTCTACAAAGAGACATCCGAGCTAGAGTTATCCACCTATGAATACCTTCCTATGCTGGGGTGCTAGAGCAAGATTTGGTGAATGAGAGTTTCTCGACTAAGAAGATACAAATAGTGATTTCTAGTGGTAGGAAAATAGGAGTAGATAACTTGGTAGCAAGTATCCGATATCATTATTAGGGACATGGGCATGTGAGATGTTTCATGATGAGGTCCCAGGATGGAGGATCTATAGTTAAAGACTCATAGGGTTAGTCTATTCAACCTCGAGAGAGGTGGTGCGACTCATGTGAAGATGGTCTTTCCCAAGATTTTATGACTTGTCATATAGCTGATAGGGAAACTGTTGATGGGATTCCACGTTATAGGTAGTAGTAGGAGTAGACAGGTTCACATGTTGGAGTATGTGGCATACTAGTTAGGAGAGAAGTAGGAGTTGGTAGACTGTTTGACCCATTACCATCACCACCCCCAGGTGGTCCACTCCAAGATCTAGAATATGAATGATATGGGGAAGGGATATCTATAGGTGATAAAAAATTATGACCCAGAGGC
Source organism: Viscum album (assembly GCA_963277665.1). Classification (NCBI taxonomy): domain Eukaryota; kingdom Viridiplantae; phylum Streptophyta; class Magnoliopsida; order Santalales; family Viscaceae; genus Viscum; species Viscum album. The sequence continues at coordinate 1,399,723,162 of OY728157.1, read as the reverse complement.
TCCATAAATGATTCAAGGTACAATCTATGTCTTTTATACCTTATTTGTACTACTAATAGAAATAAGTTTTAGGCATTCATTTCTTTTCACATACCATATTCAAGACTTATAGATTCCAATTGAGCCCTTTCCTCAACCCTTATACATGGAGACTCCTACTGGAGAAGGCTCAGTAATCACACACTTGTGTCGATAGTGTGACTTGACACTTGGAGGTGAGATTTTCTATTGGAATATATTATTAGTAGCATCTATTCCTTGCAATGTCATTCTTGGTATAGACTGGTTATTTATAGTTCATTTCCATATTGACTGTTTTGCATGATTTTTGTCCGCAGTGATGGAACATGGTTTTCTTTTATCGTTAAAAAGGAAACCCATGAAACATAGGATGAACTTGTGCATAGGAGTTTTTATCTGATTACCCATAAGTTGGATAGCCTAACCCTTGGTGAAGTAAATGTTATAATTTCCTAGTTTCCAATAGTGTTGGTGGAGTAAGAGGAAGTATTCCTTATGGATGTTCCAACTTTACCTCCCCGACAAGAGATAAAATAATGCATTGATCTACATCTTGGGACAATAATGATATTTTCAATAGCATATTAGATGGATACTATAGTGTTTTTAAGTTTAGGGTGTTGTTAGAGGACTTACATTAGATGAGATTTATTAGACACAATGTTCCACCTAGTGAAACCCCAGTTTTGGTTACTAAGAAGGAAGATGAGATCATGAGGATGTGTGTGGAATATAGAATCTTCAACCAAATGACCTTGAAGAAAATTTATTCACCAACAAGGACCAATGACCTCTTTGATTAGTTGATAGGGTCATGATGGTTCTCAAAGGTTGACCATAGGTCAGGCTGTCACTGTTTTTGGGTATGGGATGAGGATATACCTAAGATGGAATTATGATGTTGTTATGATTATTATGAGTACATGGTGATTACCTTTGGTTTGAAAAACACCCTTTTAGTGTTCATGGGACTCATAAAATAGACCTTTCAACCTTTATTAGATCGGTTTGTGGTAGTCTTCATTGATGATATCCTTATATACTCAGCATCTAAGGAGGATCACATGAGAAATTTGAGGATAGTTCTAGAAATAATCTATGACCTCCAATTTCATAGAAATATCTTGAAGTGTTAGTTCTGGATTAAACTGGTCCAATTTATGAAAAATGTTATCTAGGGAGATGGAGTGGTAGTGGACCTAGCTAAGGTCAAGGCCGTTTTTTCTTGGGATCCACCCAATAACATGACATAGGTACAAATTTTCGTTGGGATGAATTGTTATTACCGAATATTCATACATGATTTCTATAGGATATCAACACCCATTATATCTTTGACTCAAATGGGGAAGACTTTTATGTGGACAGAGAGGCTCTAAAAGGATTTTCAGTGGTTGTGGTAGTTTTGGAAGAGTAATTTCATATTGAGGTGGCCACATGAGTGTGTCGAGTATGTAGTAATCTATGACGCATTAAGAATTGGGCTTTTGTTTTTCTAATGTAGAGACATGTAGTGATTTCTTATAGATTACATTAGTTGAGACTACTTGTGAATAACTTCATGACCCCTGATCTTAAGTTAGTGATGATAGTTCACAATAAATATACAGTGAATAAACCTAATGGGAGAATGATTTGTTGTCTATTATGATTACAAGATTCTCATGTATATCTTCTCTTAGAAGGATATTAACATGGGACAAAGGTAGTGGCTAGAGTTACTCTAGTATTATAAATTTAATTTTTTAATACTTGTGGGAATGGGAATTTCTTTGTAGATTCCCTCAACAGGATAAATTTTTTGTAGTTCCTGAACGAGGAATTAGAGCATTGGGCCTCATTGCAGCTATCATTTGTAGATGGAGATGGAGAATCTTATATCTAATCAATGGTTGTTACCCCTCCACTTTTTTGGAAAATCAGGGAGGCACAACTTGGTGATGTCAACTGTGAGACCCTACGTACTCAGATATCGATTGGAAATTCTCATGATGGATTTTATAAAGGTGAGGATATTTTAATTATTTTTAGAGGAGGAAAGATAGTTCTAGTGACATTGCGGGAGGAGGTCTAGATAAAGTTTTATATATCTCCTTTGGAAGTATACCCATGTGTGAAAAATATGTACCAGTACCTCCAACATCATTTTTTTGTGGACATGGATGAAGAAGAGAGTTACAGAGTCTGTATCTCAATACCTTACTTGTCATCAAGTGAAGGTTGAGCACCAAATTCCAATGGGCTTAACTCAACCCATTGAGTTGATACAGTGGAAGTGGGATGGGATATCTATAGAATTCATGAAGGTATTACCAAGTATGTACATGGGACACAATGTCATCTGGTTGATTATAGATCGACTCACCAAGTCAGTCCACTTCTTATAAATTCAAGAGAATAGTACAGTAGAGAGCTTGTGATGCCTCTACATTTAAGGGATAGTCTAAATCCATGGAGTTTCCTAAATGATCACTTCCAACCTTGATTCTAGCTTCACATCCTAGTTGTGGAAGGGATTATAGAAGCCATTTGAGACAAAGTTATTCTTGAGCATAGTTTTTCACCCCCAAATTGATAGCCAGACTGAGCGGACCATTAAATTACTGGAAGACATGTTTAGAGCTTCCATGTTGGACTTTGGTGGTAGTTGGTAGGATCACCTACCACTGGTGGAGGTTTCATACAAAAGCAACTACAATTACACCATCACTATGGAACCATTCAAGTTTTTTATGGGAGACCATGAATGTCACCACATTGTTGGACTGACCTAGGAGAGTAAACAATCATGGGCCTAGAGCTAGTGAGAGAAACTACCGAGAAGGACCAGATCATCTAGGATTGTATGAAGACTACACAGAGTCATCCTAATTTTTTTTGGATAGGAAATGGAGGCCTTTTGAGTTTGAATAAGGATACCATGTGTTCCTATGGGTTTCACCTCGAGGTGGATTACAATGATTTGTCTGGGGAGACAACCTATATCTGAGGATAATTAGACCTTTATAGATACATTACAAAGTTTGGTGAGGTGGTGTACTGCTTAGATCTACCTTCATAGTTAGACCGGGTACCCGACATGTTCGATGTGTTGTAGATGAGGAGTTCCGTGCATGACCCATCACATTTTATCAAATGGGGTGAGATAGATGTCGAGGATGGAGCTTCCATTGATGAATACCAAGTAGAGATCTAGGATTGGTAAGAGAGGATTATTCATGGGTGATTGATTCCATTAGGGTGTATATGGTGGCATCACATGAGTCTTGAGGAGAGCACTTGGGAGTGGGCGGCTCAGATTCAAGCTCAATACCCACATCTCTTTGTGTTTCCCTTATTTGGGATTTTTAGGGATTTAAATCCCCAAGGTGGGGAGAGTGTAATGTCTCATATTTCAATGTATTATTTTTCTATATTATATTGATTATTTTTTGAGATAATTAATTGATATTATATGCGATTTTGAGGCCCTGTATGCCTGAAATAAATGTTTGAAATATTTTAAACAGGTCACATGTGTAGTTTTCCTGGATAAAGGGAATAACTTATGAATAGATGCTCGGATTAGAAATCCAAAGGCACTATTGAATTCTCAATGAATTTTTTATCCTAGGTGAGACTTAACCTTGGTCAGTGTGAGTTATTTTGGGAAAATCCATTGTGGGCATAAAATAAATAAAAGAGTTAATTAAATTATCTTTGATGTAGCAACACAACGACCTAATTTTGTTTCTTTTAAATATGGGCTTATGGTATAATTTTAGGGTTAGCTACATAACCCTATGATTTTATGAGATCTATTAGAGCCGTTGGATGAGATGTCATTGGAAAACAATGATTGGATCATGGACAGATGATCGACACACAATAAAATCAAAGAATCTCACAACGGGAAAAAAATGTTGCATCGTTCATTATTATTTATTGATCTAAATTGAGGTATTATGTTTGTTTCAATGGATTTATTCCCCATTATTAATCTCTATAAAGAATGTGAACCAATTGACAAATGAATTGATTCACGGATCATGCGTAATGCGGGATGGGTTTATTTTCTGGGATTTATTCAAGAGAATTTCTTTGTGATTATTGATTTCTTCATTTTTATTCTTAACGAAATTAATCAAGATCATCATGAACATCATTAAATTTTCATTACTTTCTTATATTCATGTGATTTTCTGCCCTAATTCTACCTTCATCATGAGCTTTCTTCATTTTCTCCATAGTATAACATATCCCAATCAATCGATCAATGTCAAACCATTTCTTGGTGCAATGATCCAATATCATATATCTGGGATCAACATGAAATCATGGTGATATGACAATGAATGTGGTGATGAATCAGATGAATCCTGATTTCACATTCTTCAGTGTTCTTTAGAGTGCAAAGAAGAATGACACATAGATCCATTTTATGAGAAAATATGATGGTGGAACACATTGTTTAATGATGAAAAGTCTTAGGAAATACAAGATATTGATTTTTTCCACAAAGAGGTATACATATCAGAATCCAAAAGATTTCCCGAGACGTGTGGAACCATATTTGAATTTATAGAAAATTCTATGCTACATGACATGTAAACTGGATATACATGTTGTATGGGGACCCCTATGTAGTGGCTAGGGTTTTAGGTAGGAGTTAATGATCACACCACATGTGACCCCTTTCACATGGCATGTAAACCCTCCCTAGAGACTCAGTGTGTACCTTATAGGTACACATACATGTGGTGAAGTAAATGGAAATCCTATATAGTGTGTACTCCCACACACAGACATGACTTGATCACATGGTCCATTTACAAGGGCAGGATGTGGGGTCGAGGGAAATAATGTGTGAGACCTAATACACATTGTGTACTCTTTTATACATGGATTAAAGCTCTTTTACTAGGTAAATTGGATAAGTTTCATTAGGGTGTGTTCCCCTTATCATTTACTTGATGTTTAGTGTGATATCATATCCCACTCTAAAGACAAAAATACCTTTATCAGGAAATCATGGATAGAGTGGTTAGAATCTCTCTGTAAGTCTAAGAGTGAGGCCCTCTATTCATCTTCATTCTATAGGTAAATTTCTTAGTGTCATCATGACCAATAGTATGTAGGTGTTGATCATCTACTTGGCATATTAATCTAGATTGATTATTTTGGTATTGCCCCATGGCCTTAGGAGTGATCCTCATATGTGTATCGTATCTATTTAGACATAATCAATATTATTATACTCAATATTGTGTTCTCTCAAATGAGTGTTATGTAGAATCTTCAAGCTAGAATCCTTTTCTAGTATACTATGGTTGTTATTTCATTTAGACTATGTGTATTTGTTGAGTATATTTGGGTTTTCTTGTTATATGTTTCATAGACATATACCTCTGTAGAGATGATTGTATTTACTTTTTTTCTTTTTGGTTTCTGGGTGTCCTACTGAATTTTTATACTCACCCCTACATAGTCTTTTCCCACACGTGTTGTCTCTTGTTCAGAAAACCAACCTTTCGATAAAGTCCTTGACAGACTAGGAACACACCCTAATTACTGAGACCGGATAGACCAGGGTGTGTTCCTACAATATTCAAACATATTTCCTCTAAATTTCAGTTTCTACTTTCATTGTAGACTCTTTTTAGTGTTCTTTTATTTGTACTCATTTACTTTACTTCCTTTTATAATCAGGTTTTGGGATTTATATTTGTGTAAGCATGGTTGGTCACTTATTTTTCATTTCAACATTTTATAGTCTTGAAGATGTGTGAATGTGTACATGTACTTAGGCTAAGTCCTCCCATGTTAGTGATATGCCTTCTTGACACAAAGCTCCAAACCCTATCCTATTAGAGGTGGGGTTGGAGGGTCACGACATGTTCCCCACTAAGATGGGTCAAGAAATGTGGAATCATAAATAATAAAGCATGAGCATGAGAACATATCATAAGAATATTACAAAAGTTTGTATCATACACATAAGAATATAAAATCATTCCCTTAGTCAAGTCTCACATCGAATGCTATCATCATGGATTGGGTTCACTACTCATTACATAATTTACTTAGTCATGTTTCACTTGAAAGACTATCATAGTGGAAAAATTCCCTTACTGATCTTGGTTTACTCCCTATTCCAATATTGGTTATCTCATGAGATATCCATTATTAACCAACGAATTGGAGACATATATAATCCCAGGCCCACCATTCTCATAATGGAAATCAAATATATGTGTGACACAAGATCATAAAACATTCATCATATAATCATATCATAACCCATGGTAAGGAAGCATGTTTCCTAAAAATTTCATCATTTCATCGTATCATAACCAATGGGAAAGAAATGGGTTTCATAATGGTTTCATTATAACTTAATTAACAAGTGGAAATGAAATAAGTTTCCTATAATAATCCTTAAATAATAATAATCATAATCTATCCATAGAATGAATGTGGATGGTATAAAAAGGTTATACACCTCAGGAAAGATAATAATACTTAAAGGATATTGACATAGATGAAAAATACCATTAAAATATCATTAAAAACAATCTTTGAAAGTAAGAAAAAAATATAATTTTATATTGTTATAATTTTATCTAAAAATCCCCAAAATAATGAGAAAATAATTTTAATTAAAAATAACTAAGGAAAATTATAAAGGAATCTTAAAATAAATGAATAATCATGATGGAAATAAAATATATTCATGCTATATATGTGAAAAAAACACTCCATCCATACCTTTGGAAAAGTAAAAAATGAAATGTTCATAAAATTATTTCTTTAAAGACATTAATATTTAATATTTTTTAAATAAATTCAATGGTAGTGAAAATGAACTTTTAAATAAAATTGAATTATAGTTAAAAACTTTAGTAAATTTTTTTGAAGAGTATGGACATGGATGAAAAGTTTCATTGACCAAAGAAGAAATACAGTTTGATTTTATTTAAAATAATCGTATTCATTTTATATACCAATGAAATGAAACTGGTAATAATACTTAAAAAATCTAGAAATAAACATATAAGAAGTTGGGTTTTTTAATTATTTTTTTCATATAATTTCCATCAACAAAAATTCAAGCATATATAACCCATATTAAATTGAGATTGAAACATAAATACCTTAAATAATGTATTGTCTTCCTTCACAAGAGTTAAAATATTCTCAATAATATATTTATATTATATATATATATATATATTCCAAAACCATATTCATACATAAATTACTATATATCATTCCTTTATAATATTCAATTATCATTTTATTAAAAATTTCTGGAATAAAACAAACATCTGAGTGAAGACCAGTCCATTTTCAATACTCTTTTTGGTTTGATGGTTTCGATAATTTCAACTTGGTTATGGTTTCATCATATCCAAAATATAAATCATAAAATAATTATAATATATATTCCCCATAAAAAAATTTAAAATAATTCATACAAATTAGTGCTGAGAAAATAATCACATCGCTACGTAGGTTTGGTGGTTCAAATGTACACTTGAGTGATGTTATCATTTTCCAATGAATGGAAAGGTAATAAGGTACATATGATATTATAATTAAATAATCATAATTTTTTCATATTTATTATATGTAATCATTAAATTCATCATAATAACTAATCATGAATTATCATTATGGAAACAAATCACACCGCTTTGTGGAGGCGGTAGTCCACACGTATGAATGAGTGGTACATTCAGTTTACATTTTATTGAAAGGAGGTGAAAAATGGTTGAAACATCATCATAATATCAAATTAGTCTATTTAATATACTGAATTAATTATTTTATAATGTATACCATAGTGATTTGGTAGGTATAAGAAGAAATAAAATTGAAAGTACTTAGTTAATAGTTATACCTCTTCATTGAGAAACCTCGTTTTTCTTATACCTTAGGCCTTGAAAGGATGATATTTGGATCAATAAAAGACTTCAAGAAAGTGGGTCAGAATGTATAGAAGGTATTAGGGTATGTATTATCTAATATATAATGCTAATTAACAGCGAGGAAGAGAGTAAAGGTTGAATCATTTTATATAGGAGTAAGGGAACATAGTTAGAAAACTTTCAAAAAAATTAAATATAATTATGTCTCAATCAAGTAAAGTGGATCCAAAATGATAATTGTTAAAATATAGGATGGTTAATGTTAGAAATAATTTATAAAATTAAATTATATAAATTGTTTCATAATATTTTAAACCTTATCTCTTAAGATATCCTCTCATAAACCTATTTTAACCTTAACCATGATAACACATTTTCACTTTTTCACTATTCATTATTAAAAATAATTAAGTAGAAATTATAAAATTATATTGATTATTATCATTAATATTATAGAATAAATTTTAAAATATTTTTTTTCTATAATTTTTATATATTCATTTTAAAATAAATTTAAAAAATGGAAGGAAATTTTTTTTAGAAAAATATATTTTTAAGCATAAAATTGAGTTTACCTTCATTCCATTCATTGTAAAAACTAATTAATGAATATTAAAATATTTAATTAATATATAATCTATAAATTTAATAAAAATAATTCATCAATAGAGATTAATTTAATTTATAAAGATAAAAGAACTTTGTGAACATAAAAAATATTTTTTGAAAAAAATATTTATTTACATTCAAATGATTTTATTTTCATTTATAACCAATTGATAAACAAAGAATTAATTTTATAAATTTGTAAAAAATATATTTTGTATAATCTACTTAATACTATTATTACCCACCAATATAACAGCTATGCAATAACTGTCACGTGGAAGAATAATATTTTTATAGTATATCATAGTTTGTTTAAATTTGGTGGTATGTGTAAAGAAACATACAAAAGAAATAAAATTTATTAAATAGAAATATATGATAAAATATAATGGAGTTATATTATACACCCATTTTAATAATATATCCCTCAAAATTCATTCAATCTAATAAAAACATATGAGGATACTTCTACCTCATCACATCTTTGGGTTCCCACATAGCTTCCTTAAATTTATGGTTTCACTAACAAAATTTGAGTAGGTGAGTAGTCTTTTCACACAATACATTCTCTCTTTGATCTAGAATATGTACTGATTGTTCCTAATAAGAGATAAAATTATCCATTTGTATGAACTCTTTGTTTATTACATGTTAAGGATTAAGTATGTAATTTCTCAAGAGAAATACATGGAAAACATAATGATCTTGATAGATATCTAGTGAAAATTTCAAGTGGTATGAAATTACCCAGATAAAATAAATATTTTGTGGAGACAAATATGTCATGGGATAAATTTTTTCTTTATTAAAAAATATTATCACCTTATTCCATGGATTAATTCATAATAATAACCTCTCACTAATGTCGAAATCTAGATATCAATGATGATTTTCAGCATAAATTTTTTATCAACTCTGAGATTCCATGATGTGCTGAGGAATAAATATAACATTCCTTTCCATTTAATCATCTAGATAAAGTCGTAATAGATTTAATTCCCCAAATTTATTCTAGTATATTTTAGTTCATCATTTATTTCCATTGATATCTTCATAAGGATCCATATAGAATCTTGAGTGAAAGATAATATTGTAAGGAAATTTAACCTAAGAAAGGTATTATTCTCAAACTCCATTGAAATCCATAGAATATGTTGCAAGAATATTTTCTAGGTTTATAATGGTTCTCTAAGACTAACTATCTACCTAACGATTATATGTAGTACTAAATCTCAACTATCTATTCAGATCCTATGAAAGACTATCTAGAACATCGAGGTAATTCTCAGACCCCGATCAGATACAATTAATAGTGTTACTCTGTGAAATATAACCACTTCCTTAATATATATCCTGGTAAGCGGATCAGAAGAAAAATCTTCTCATATAGAGATAATTTATTCTCAGTTCATAAATAAATCGAATATAATGGAAAGAAACATTATTTCATTTAGATTTTTTTTGGTATTACGATGAGAAAATCCACAACAATGTTTTCCCATTTCCATTTTAGTAAGGGTTAGGGTTGTAACACCCACTTAAAATTATATCTCTAATAATTTACTTACTAACATACTAGACATAAAAATACATACTCTACAATATCCATTTTCATGTTATCCCACAAAAAATACTCTTTTAGATATTTATAGATCTTCATACTTCTAGGATAAATAGAGAATTTTGAGCTACAAGAATAATACCAAAACTAATTCTTCAAGCATGGTATTAATTGGACACATTATTGATTCCTAAACATTATCATTCCATCACAACCAGTTTTAAACATAAGAACATTTTTCACCTTCTTCTATTATGAAACATCCACCTTCGGTTCCTCTTCAATCCTTATAGATATGGATGGTTGAAAATTTATCCGAGAAAGATATGATTGGTCCCTTTTACTCATAATTTAAAGATACATCTTCTATAAAAATAAAAATATTGGATCTCTTTTAATCATAATCATGGAAAAACATTCTTGGTCTTTCCAACTTAGAGAATCAACCACATTGTTCTATTTTATAGGGTTGTAGTTTATTGAGAAATAATAAAATTTAATCAACATCAACCATAAAATTTTGTACATATTAAACTATATCTATGTGAATATGTACTTAATGATTTTATAATCTGTACTATTCACCACAAAGACAAAACTACTATATTTTTAGTGAAAATATTATTGCTTCTAACCGAAAATCACGGGTCAAGTTTTTTTCTCTCATGATTTTAAAATTAGAACTAATGCATAAGCTATAACAATATCATTTTTCATAAGGGAAAATCCTAATAACTTCATTAATACATAAATAATGATTAAAAACCCTTCTCCACTGTAGATTAGTGTAAGTAAATGCTCCCTAACTAAATTTCTTTTTATCCCCTTAAAATATTCCTTACATTAATCTGTCCAAATGAACTTGGATCACTTCTATGTCAACATGGTTATTAGATTAGATATCCCAGAAGAATCTCTCACAAAGAATTATTAATATGTTTCCAACCCATTAAAATAATTGATATAGACACGATAGTTATTATTGACCATTTTCAATAACTTTTTTCTTTGAAAGATCCACTGATATACCCTTATTTGATATTGTATGTCCTAAGAATGTGACATTATGTACACAAAATTCAAACTTGGTAAATTGAACATAAAAATTATCATTTCTCAGGGTATTTAAAATGATCCTAAAATTATCCTCATGATATTCCATTATATTTTTATATATTAAAAGAAATTATATAAATACAACCACAAACTGATCAAGGTAATCTATAATAATTCAATTAATTAGACCCACAAAGATAATGCGGGGAATTGGTAAGTATAAATGGAATCAATATAAATATATAATTACCACACCTCATAATAAATTTTGTTTCAGGATATATTCTCCTTATTTACACTCATTTGATGATATCCATAACAAATTTCAATCATGTAATAGTATTTATCTATGTGTAGTTGATCAAAAAATCCAAAAATGTGGGGTAGAGGATGAATGTCCTCTTCACATTAATTTAGTATTATTTTTCTTAATAGACTTATTTTCTTGAGTTAAAAAATTAACCAAACCACATAAGGAAATTTTATTTGATCTTCTATCTAGAATTTTTACATAAAGGAGAATTAGATTTCTTTCTTCCCTATGTTTTATTATTATGATTTCTTAAAAATTCAATTTTTCACTTTTTCCCCCAAAACAATGAGAACATTAAGAGTCTTTAATTCATAATTCCATATTGAGAGAAAATTGAATAATTCTTTCATAGCTATAAAATTAATTTATATCCAATGGTTTTTAAATATTTTTTCTTAATATAGTAAATAATAATTCCACTTTACTTTAATGATCAAGAATATAATCAAAAGTATACCTTTAATGTCTAGTGAAATTTGCCTCATAGGTACTAGTGAATTCATCATTATTCTAATTTAGTTATAGAAATTCCCTTTCCATCTTAATTCAATGAGTTTAGGGGAAATACATATTAAAAAAATACCTTATTCAACTCTTCCTATGTCAAGTATGAAATTTTAATCTCTTTCTTTTTATTCTCGATAAGAGTTCACCTTTGATCTGATTCTCCTTCTAAATGATATACTTTTAGGAAAAAATTTCATCTTATTAAAACATGAGAATAGAAAACATGTTTTCTATTGCATTGATTTGTTTCTTAGAAATTAGTGGATTATAGGTTTTATGACCCTCCCTCCCCAAATCACCCCTCCTGGTATAGAAATGAGAGTAGGAGGATGGTGACTGATCGAGTCCTGCCACCATTAGGCCTCATGTTGGCGAGTAGTACTGGGGGTATATCATATATACAAATTAGGGGCATTGACCTCTAAGTGAACAAACCTAAGAGAGGGATAATATATACACACCAATCAACATATTATCATAAAAAAAGAAACCCAAATGAATACGTACAATGTCATACAATAGTAAAACTACCAAAAGGGAAACTAAAAGTAACAAAATGGAAAAGTCAGTAGTGACCAAGAATCCCAAAAAACTCAAGGAATTCCAAAAGCTAGTAATATCCAGCTGCATCTCTAACCTACACTGGATGATCAAAAATGCAGTTTATATATATGTGGGGTGAGTATAATAGTATACTTAGTAAGATACACCCTGGAGTCTCGCATGAAAAATATATAGAAAGCATACTAAAACACAGCGAACAATAGTGAAACTAACTCATCATCTAAATATAAATACTATGTTTTCAGCCACAATAGGGCTAACTCTAACCAAGTATTGAATACACAAGAGAATGTAATATAGAAATGAAACATAAAGGGTACCCCACAACCGCTTCCCCAATAGTTTCTCGACCTGCCTCAATGTCACAAGTCCTGATTCATCTCTATTAAAATGTAAGATAGTCCACAATAACCTAGGATAAGTATCACAACATGATCCTCATGAATTACATCATTTAATTATCCAATATCACATATCCATACAGTAACCAATTTGTTTTTGGGAGCCACCAGAACATATAATATGTATATTATATATCGTGTATTATACATCAAACCATTATTACCCATACGTCGAGTAAAGTACCACAATCCATCCCATCCTATATATAACATACCTATAACAACCATTTTGGATACTATATATGAAAACACATGTGTGTGAAATAACCACAATCCATAACATCCCTCTACACACATATATTGACAAACTAACCATCATGTATGACATAACATAATGATACCAAGAGAAGAGAGGAGAAATTAAGGGGATAGTTAGGCATCCATTCTCTCATTAGGATGTAAGGGAAAACACTCTCCCAGAGTCTAATGGGTGTCAGTCACCCTAACTAACATGGGTGGATAGCGTATGAAATCATAGAATATACCGAATATAATATAGCTCACAAAAACAAATAATTGCATAACTCATTCTTATAGTCAACTATAACTAAAACCACTCAGACTCCCGGATACCACTAATAAGACTAGATATCCTATAGGAACACAATCATTTTAAAGGTCTACATTAATTTAATTTATTTTCATTGAAACATTCACTTTCTATTAATTAATTCATTATCATATAAAATAACCATCAATGTTATTCTACATTAAAAATTATTATACATCAAATCCAAACACATTCTTCCATGTGTAATCCAAGAAAAGTCTAACATTTCTCAAGATTAACTTCTCATTTTCATTCTAACAAGAACTGACCCCTTAGGATTAACATTTAATATTAGTTATTAGAATTAGTTCTTAATTCAAGGTACTCTAGGAAAACATCATAATCTACTATCATGTGATTCAACTAAACATATATTGCCACCTCAATTAGTATAGAAATGAATAAAAATAAAATAAGAATACTAGGTGTCATCCGATTAATAGATTCATAACATTAAATCATCCATCTTTATCACTTCAACGGGTAATCCATTATTCAACCCATTCCATCATCTTTGGTGTTATCCCTCACACCCACATTCATATCCTGATTCATCTCAATTTCATATCCATTAATTTCTGCCACTTAATCTGAGCCTCCCTGCACTATGTCAGATCAAAAACCCCCTAATAATCCATCCAAGGCTTGTATCAAATAACATAGAAAATCTCACATATAGGGAACATCATAAGGAATCAATCAAAAAATCATGATAAATATGTAAACTAGTCCCTAAAATAGGGCATTCGTCCTTTACACACCAACAGGCACTCACGATGTTGAACACAATGTATCCAACCATCACAAACAACAAGAACTCTTAGCCCCTAAGAATTTTTATTTATAAAAAAATAGTTTTATTCCATCATTAATTAACCGATTCATTATTAATAGGTTAAAAATATGGTAAACCCAATAAATTATTTATAAAAGGATATATTTTAATTTACATATGTCAAATTATCTTTTTTCTATCTTCAACATGCACAAATAAAAAAATTCATTAACATTCCTATTTATAACATTTAATCAACAATTATTATCATGATTTAGGTTGTTTAACCATTTCCATTATCTGATAGAATAACCAATCCAACTAAACATGCATACTTGAACAATTCGGTCAAAAAAAAATTATAAGAAACACCAGATTCCTTTAACCAGACTCTTCTTTAATTCTTAATCCAATTAATCAATTAATTATGGATTTATGTTCCTTACCATTATCCGTAATTATAACATGCTTTATCTATCATAACAACATGCTACACAAGAATATAACAATTTAGTAAATTAAAATACAACCCATAATCATGGAGAAAAACATTGAAAAGAGAACACTATCCAATTTCATATTATTTGGATTCAATATTTATTAGATAAATTAAATTTCTATCTAAAGGGAAAATGCATGATAAATTTATGATTTCATGTAAATAAATAAGATAACCAACGAATGAACTAACTCAAAAGGATTCAACGTTCTTTACATGAGGATGGACCTCTATCATGGATCCTGATCACCTCTCCCACAAGTAGAGTACTTCCCTCCAAGGATGCCACATCACAACAGAAAAAATCTATTTAGAGCATAGAGAGGAAACCAATATAAAATGGAAAGAAAATTCCAAAGGAACTAGATCATTGAACCACAATAGAATAGGTCGAACATACATTGGATCACATTTGATAAAATATGATTTCTTGGGATCAATCCCCTTCAACGGTCTCCTAAACAGCCTGATGAAATCAACTACTCTAACATGAAGCTTTGGGAAAGGGGTAGGTTTTGAGAAAAGCTAAGCATCACTTCATTTTATTAATTCACTACCAATGGTATATTTATGGTGTAAGTCCCTTGTTTATGTTATAAATACATAAAAAAAATTAATTTTCATTAAAAAACATCACCTTAAACCCCAAGTCCTATATTTAACTTACCTCATAAATTTTAGGTTTACAATGTAAATTCTACATGCTCATCTACACATGCCACTAAATCTATTTAGTTTGTAAAAATAATTTAAATAAAAAACCATTCATTACATCATAAATTATCTATATTTATATATTTTAGCATCTAAATCACTGTACAACCCCAGTAAGCCTCCTTCGATCAAAACAAGCTTTATAAACACGATAAGGGACGAACTATATAAATCTGGGACCTAACATCTGATACCTATCAAAATATACTTTTCCTTAAGAATCTGAAACCAAAATCAAAGAGAAAAAAATGATCATTATAGAATCTACCACGTGATATACCTCTCAAAAATCCCCCCATCATAGGACATTAACTACCTCACTCATATAAAATAAGAGAAAAACTATTCAATGGAAACAACCAGCTCCAAAACATTCTACTAAGGGAGATATATCTCAAAAAAGAGCATGGTTACCAATAAAAAGGAAACAAGAAAAATAAAAACCTTATTATAAAAGGTTAAAAAAAATAGAATTATAATTAGATAATTCCTAAGATTAAAATATCTTTGGGTAATGAGCGCGTATCTATGGCTCACATTCCCAGGTATTCTCCTATACACCACCATAATCCAATATGGCACAAACCAAGGGAAAAGAATACACCGTAAATACATTCTATTAGTGGTCATGGATCTCTAAAATAATGACCTCAAAGGTCATGTAATTTTCAAAATCGATCTCACCCCAACCTATGATGTTAAATTTATCATGAAGGTAATAGAAAAGTTGTGATGAATGAAGAACATCATGTATCTGGCTCATTTGTACCAAGATTTCTATCTATAATTCCACAAATCCAACACAATCCAACACCTCAAAAGTCCCAAAAAATATGGAGAAAACATTATCCCATGACCAAACCTTCACCTCCCATGATGGGGAGTCACATTTGGAAACACATTATATCTAACATTGACCTATAGAGGTCTCCTATTATGATAATCATATGATTTTGTACTATCATGCACTTCTTTCATCCTCTTATGAATCACCTCAACCATCTCTATAGTTTTATGCACTAGATTTGGCCCAATAATTGTGGAATCATTGAACCTAGTCTAGTATAATAGAGAATATAAAGGTAATATATAAAAATATTCAAACAATTATATACTAATGGTTGAGTGAAAACCATTATTGTAAGTAAAATTGACCAAAGGATGGAGCCCCATCCATGGAACTCCAAAATCCAGTACACAATAGTGCAAAATGTCTTCAAAAGTCTGTATGGTCTACTCTATCTGACCATCTATTTTTGGATTAAAAGTAGTTCTTAGTCATAACTGAGAGCCAAATCATACTAGATACCTCTCTACACCCTGGAGGTAAAACAAGGATCTCAATCAGAGAGGATCATCCTCATGACTCCATTAAGTCTCACCACCTCTTCTAGATATCGCCTCAATAAAAATTACACTGACCTCGAATCACCGATCTTTATAAAGTAGGATGACTTCATCAAATGATACATTATCCTCCATAATGTATTGTATCCTACTTGAGCTTGACATAAACTTGTAATGAAGTCTATCATGATTTCCTACCACTTCCACTGGGGGACATCTAATATCTGCTGAAAATGACAAGGAGCATAGTTCTCAATATTCACCTTATGTAAGACCAAACATCAACACACAAACTCTACAACCTAATGCGTCAACATAGGCTACTAAAATTGACCTAAAAAATCTCAGTAAATATTTGTCACGTCGGTATGTACCACCAAGGGTGAGATAGGTAACTCTCAAAGAACCATATCAAACATCATTGAAGGGATGAAAAACCTCCCCTAGAATAGAACATATTTTTCTTTATACTCAAGCCAACCCTTAGTGGAATCACAAAAAATAACTTAGCCTCTCCAAATCTCTACCTCGAAATCCCCCTAACTAGGAGTCCTACATATACTCCACTAAAGATGATTTCACTATCACCTGGAATAGAAAACCTCTACTTTCCATATATTCTATATCTAGATGCATCATTTGGTGCTCCTATATTACTATCTATAAATATCTAGATTTATAAATAGCATCACTATGTGATATCCTGCTTAGTGTATCCGCCACAACATTTCCTTTTCCTAGTATATATGAAGTCTCAATATTTTAAACCTTTAATAATTACAACCACTATCACTATCACAAGATTAATTCATGCTAGGAAAATATATAGCTCAATCACTTATGATCAATAAAAATAACAAAACACATTCTAATCAGGTAATATTTCAAAAACCTCAAAGAAAACAAAACTGTAAACATCTAGATATCATGGGTGGAATAGTTACGCTCATGGGGATGTAACTATCAAGATCCATAAAAAAAATCCCTAATGCATCAGACCACATCACAAATAAAAACATGAATAATCATGAAAACCCTAACATGAAATCCTTCTTCTAGAAAAATGACTGGAGTGTTGAATAACATCTCATTTAGGTATTCAAAAGCTACATGACACTATTAAATCCATAAGAAAAAATGATTATTCCAAGCCAAGGTTGTCATAGGAGTATAAAACTAAGATAATTTTGCAATGAATCTACTATAATAGCTATCAAGACTGAGTAAATTTCTCACCTCTTCAACTATCATGGGGGATTACAAAGAAACAACCACCTCTATCTTTGAATGATTCCCAACTACTCCTCACTAGGAAACCACATTCCCTATGAAATGGAATTCATGATCCTAGATTTCACACTTTGAAAATGTATTGAATAGTTGATGATGATGAATAACAACCAAAATGACACACAGAAGATTTGTATGCTCCTACTTGGACGTAGAGTACACATGTTTGTCATCAATGAAAACAACCACAAATCAATCCATGAACTCCCTAAACACTATTTTCATTAACCCCATGAACATCAATGGATCATTATTCACACCAAACATCATCATAATGAAATTATAATTCCCATGATGACATTATAAATTAGTCTTTAGAATATCCTCATCCTCCACACACATCAGATGATATGTTAACTACAAATTGATTTCTGAGATCCAACTTGATTCCTTCAAATGATAAAATAAATCATAAATCTATGGAAGAGGATAACAGTTCTTTACTATCACTTGGTTTATGTAATGATAATCGATACAAATACACAAACTACCATCAGCCTTATTCATAAAAAAATTAGGTATATCCCAAGGTGGAACACCCAACCGAGAAAATCCTCACTATAATATATTATTTATCTGTACTCATAGCTTTATTAACATAGAAGGTACCATCCAATACATAGATATCATCATATAAGACATTTCTTATTGTATCTCAATAGAAAAATCTAGATCAGATTGAGGGGATAACACTACAAACTCTCCAAGAAAGGAATCTGGGAACTTTTACACAACCCTAGGAAACACCATCATCTATACCTTTGATGAAATCAACGTTAGCTCATCCATCAAGGATTATAAATGTAGAACACACCTATGACCGATATAAGGGTTTCAGTTACCAATAAACACTTTTGACTCTCCAACAAAATCATAGAACACAACCTATCTCCTAAAGAAATCCAAAATATAAAATAATTAATACTTCCAATTCATACCATGGATGATAACATATGGCTATATATTTAAACATATAATGTTTCTCAAAGAGTGATTCTACCCCCTCATTAGCTCATAGTTTCAATATAATTCATGGAAGTCATATCAAACATTAATTAGAATAGTCAGCACAATGGTAAATATACCTCATGTACCAATATATTTAAAGGAGAAGGTTATGTTATAGAGTGTGTAGCTCTTAAATACAAAAAATCTTTCACCCAAATAGAAAAAAAGTAAAGGGTTCTTTGAATGAAATCTGACTTTCTCATAACTGGAAATGCTAGAGCGTAAAGATGACTATGACCTATTTCATGGATACTCTGACTCTATTTATGACCATCTCCATGGATGCACTCTACTCTTTGAGGATTATGAGAATATCGAGGTTGTCATCTATACACCCCATTTCCTTTCTACTGACCCCAACCTGGAGAAACATGTTGTTTCTACTATCTCAGATGAAACTACCTCAATGGAGGGACCTTAAGTAGAACTTATAGTGGACAAAAAACATTAGAACTTTTGGACACTCTCACCACTGATTACCTTACCTTCTATAAGGAAAACATGAATTTGATCCTTTATAAATGGTATGGAAGATTCCACCCTTGGAGGAATAAGATGATAAGGGTTGATACCTACCCCCAGGTGACTAAAAAACATTTTTCCAGGAAACTGAGAACCTTGAACCACAACTTTACTTCATGAGTAATCCTTAAGACTCCCATATCATGATGATATGGTTCTAGACTGTGTATTCCCAATAGCCTATTCTCTAGCTAGAACCATGAGATGCATCTTCATTATAAATAGGGTTAACTAGTGCTATATATTTGGATGAAAATCCTCCTCAAAATGCCTCTCCATGGAATCTTCATCTAGAAAAAGGTCTGAAGTATATCATAGAAGGGTCTTGAAATATATCACAAAATTATACATAGTATAACTCTCATATCCAGGTGTATGATACTCTTGGAGACTGGACACCTTCAAATTTGAAGAGGAAAACTCTAATTGGAACTGGTCTTGGAACTTCTCCCATGATACGATATAATCCTTATAAACACAAAGGAATAAGATGCACCACAAACTCACTTCCCCAAACAAAATTTCCATAGATAATGAAACCCTATGCTCCTTCTAAGAATGTATGGAATGAAAGCTATCTCAACCACCTCTAACCAGTATTCAATGACTTAATCTGAAACAGAGCCTTCATTCTTCTAAAGACCCTAGTGATAAAACTCAAAAAGTGTCCACTTCCAAGTGTCATCATCAACAACCTTTACTCAATGTAGATCTAGTGGAACATCCTACTAAACATATTCGATGTGAAACTGATAGGTAAATAAACATAAATCTATACATATAAGAACAAAAACATTAGACTCCTAAACCAGGAATATTGAATACTTTACATTAATAGATTAAATATATTTTTATATTTTTTATGATTTTAACTTATCCCAAGGTATACCAATTTCTACCATAGGTGAAAAGAATAATGATTCACGATGCTTTCCTAGGTATCTAAAAATAAACATCATCACTTTATTTAGTAGGATTAGTAAACATAAAGGTCAATGTAATTGATAATAGGGGGGCCAAAACACCCATGTCTTAGCTAGTCTCCCATGATTACATCACTTACTAATTTTATATGACACTTTTATCCCATCCAACCCAAACAATATCACCTATACCAAACTCTAAACTCTATCATATCCCTGAACCTAATCATTTGATACCACTATGTCATGAACCCTCACCCCTTAATGAGTAACCCTCATATGTGGGTAATGATATAAGGAAGATAGTTACCACCCAAGCCACACGTCTTGTAGGCCCTAGGTTGGTGACTAGCACAGAGGGTATATCATACATACAAATAAGACAAATTATCTACTAAGAGAACATGAAGAAGATAGAGATAAGATAAATTATCCAATAAAAACATGATTCGACATATATAAAAAAATAAACCCAAATTAATACATGAAATTCCATAATGTATCAAAATAACTGAAATAGAAACTACAAGTACCAAAAAGGTAAAGACAGTAGTGACCACAAATCCAAAATAACTATTGAAATACCAAAATCTATAAATATGGACCCCAATATCCCAAATAATCCAATATATTTGAAAAATAAATCATATATAAATTGGGTGATCATTAAAGTGTACTCAGTAGGATCCTCTATAAATCCACTCATGTAAAAGATAAAGAAATAATAGTAAAGCACAACAAAGAACAGTAAAACTAACTTATCACTTAAATGGGTATACTAAGTTCCCAAACTCACTATGACTAACTCTCCCCAAGTATCACATATAACAGAGCATATAATATTGTAATGAAACATAAAGGCTACCCCTCTATTGCTTCCCCACCAGTTTTATACACTTCCCTAGAATCAGACATCCCAATACATTTCTACCCAAAACTAAGACATCCCATAGACGCATGGTTAATGTTTCAAAATATACACCTACTACATCACATCATCATATCATACCATATCACATTTCTATATAGTAAACAAGTTTGTTGGGAGCCACCCCATCTCGTAATATGGCTATAATACATCAGGTATAATACCTCAATCCATCAGAGCCCATACCCCGAGTAAGGTACCTCAATCCATCACATCCTATAGAATTCATTACTATAATAACCAATTTGATACTATATCTAGAGATATATGTGTATGAAATAACTACAAGCTATCAAAACCCTTTATAACCATATAGGGGGAAACTAACTGTTGTGCATACCATCACATAATACTACTTAGTGAAGAGAACAAGTAAAAAGGGGGTAGTCATCCATTTATCCTTCCATCGAGATGTTGGGGGAAAATACCCTCCAAGATTCCATTGGGTGTTATCCTCTATTGCTAACATGGGTAGGGTAGATTATTAAATCAAAGAATATACATGATATAATCTATCTCATAACCACACCATGGTCATAACATATTCTTATACTAAACTACAGCTAACATCACTTAGACTCTCGTCTTCCATTGCTAAGACTTTATATCATATAATCCCCCAAGAATTTGAAAGTGTGACATTAAATTACTTACATTTCATTTAAAAAACAACTTTAATTTAATTAAATCCTTATCCATTAATTAAAAATCAATGTTATTCCCCAATAAATATTAATATTCATCTAAGCAAAGTCTATTCCCCCTGTAATAATCCAAACTGATTCCATGGTTTATCAAGAGTAACATCTCATTTTCATTCAAGAAAGAAACATCCCATGGGTTAAACATTTATTATTCATTATTATCCCTATTCAATAATTACATGTAATAAATGAAAACATCCGAAGGTACCATCAAGAGACCCATCCAATCACATCCAGCTACGTCAATTAGTTGGAAAAGTAATATAGATAAAATAGGAAACCCACCCATTAAACATTCAATATAATCATAATGAGAAAGAATATTTCTTTATCATATCAATCGGTAAGCCCGTGTTCAACCTATTACATCATCTTGGGTGTCATATCTAACACCCACATGCATATCCCATTATATATCACCATCACAGGTGTTAACTACTAACACATCATATGGGCCTCCCCACCCCATGTCACATTAGTCACTCCCAACTCAGTTGTACCAAAATTATATCACAACAAATGGAAGAGATAAAATCTAGATTACATCACAAGTAAAAAATAAAAAAATCATAGTCAATAGAAAACTGGGTCCTAAAACAATTTATTCACCCTTTTCACATAAACAAGCACTCGTGGACCCTAAAACAAGGCATCTATACTTTATAAATAATAAACATTCTTATCCCCCAAACACTTATATTTATAAAACAACTAATTAATTATTCACTAAATATAACTATGGCAATCTTAAGTCATTAGCTATAATAATCTATAATTTATTTATCATGCTTCCAAGATTTTTTTTGATCTTTAGCAAGCATAAAGAACAAAATTTTAGTAACATGCCTAATTATAAAATTTCATCAATAATAATCAACATGTTTAAGGTTCTTTAACAAATTTCATTTTCTTAGGGAATAAAAAATTCAATTATACATGCATAATTGGAATAATTTGATCCATATAAAATTACAAGAAACACTAGATTCCACTAACATGCCTCATATTTAATTCTTAATCAAATTAATTAGTTAATTTTATATTTATATTATTTATAATTTTCATCAATTTCATTATTCCATATCAATAATTGCAACATAATACAGAGAAATATAATAGATAATTCACTATCTATAAAATCAAGAGGCAACCCGTTATCATGTTATAAAAAATCGACAAGTGATTACTATCCAATTCATTATAAATATAGTTCAATATTTATTTGGTTAATTTCATTCCCATTATAATGGATAAAACATGATATGTTTACGATTTCACATAAATTAATATGGGATGAAATGAATCTCCCAACTCAAAGGAATCAATGTTCTTTGCATGATAAAAGGCCAATATTTTGGATCTTGATCATCTCTTCTGCAAGAAGACTGCATCACTACAAGGACTCCACACCACAATAAAAAAACTCTATTTAGAACATGGATAGTAAATTTCTATTTAATAATAAGAAAACATAGTAGGATCCAGATCAAAAAAAATAGAAGAGGTAGAACATACCTTAGATCACCATAGATTAACGATGGAAGTATTGGATCGATCCCCTTAGAGGGGCTCTCTAAACTGCATAAACTATTTATACCTCCTTTATATTTGGGAGAGGGTTAGGGTTTGAGAAAATATGAGTGAAGCTTCAAATTATAAATGTTCTAGACATGGAATATTTATGGATCATGCCTCTCATTTATGTTGGTAATACATAAAACATTAATTTCTACTGAAAAATACATCACCTAAAAATGAAAGGCATGTATTTAACATAAGCGATAAATATTAGGATTATTATATAAATTCTATGGGATTGTACATACAATCTGAAAAACCTATTTATAGATTGTAAAACTCTTTTACATCATAAAACCTTCATTCACTCCCTAAATTATCCCTTATTCTAGATTTTAACATCCAAACACTTTTGTCTTCCCAGTACACCTCCTTTGAGAACCATAGGAATCAGAAAAATATAATGGGTCATGCTATGTGGATCTTGAACCCTACAAGAGAAACCATGTAAGTAGGGTAGACATTTCCATATAAAAGATTCAAAAGTGAGTTCTTCCTTCATTTAGACTCTTATAATATTAGCATAGTTCATCTTACCATTCATATCTTGAGGGAGTTAGGTGAGTATAAGTTTAATATTTTTCATCTCATATCCCATTTCATTTGGTTTCTTGTGAGGATGATCATTTCTTTACCCATCACATTCATCATTAACACGATTTAACCTAGGGATATCCATTGATATAGACCAAAAAACATAGTGTGAGAAACAATTATCATAGTGGGTAATCATGTAATCATGTAAAAGTTTTCATAGGATTAAATAATAATGAAACATAATTTTTATCCTATGAAACCTTTCGTTTAACCTAGGTAATTAATAGTCAACATATATTCAAATCATTCACAATAGTTCATAAGAAAAATATGAATTATCCTAAGCATATCCCCCAGAAGTGCCTATATAGGGGTGAATTATTAGGCCCACTCATCATGCATCAGTGATGATTTAGTTAATAGTCAATCCACCCTATTTAAAATTGTTACCCCATGGTGTATCTATGTTATAGCCACGTCTTCTTTCCAGTATCCAAATAGAGATGTATTTTCTAGAAAAATAGACCATCTCTAAAGCTTCATAATGTTATCCCATACTTAGACGTATCCCCTGAATTGAAATTAATGGGTTGTAATCCCAATATCCAAATATTAACTAAACCACACTTTGATACCAATTTAGGATATATAAGAATTTCATACATATATATTGCATCATTTTAGACGAATATTGAATACATATCACCAAAGAGAACACACCCAAAACCTTTAAGGATTTGAATCTTTTGAGACAATATACTAAAATATTATTATTTCATAAAATAAAATCAAAATCTCCCCAAATTTTATTCTCACATATTACATTTTATAGACATACCCTACTTAAAACATTTATTCATAACCTGGGAAAAGGAAACAAAAGAATCGTGAGAAAAATTCTCAATAAAGGTAAACATAATAGATATTAATCAATGATCATAAGTGATCATAAGATAAACATAAGTATATGAGAAAATTATCATAACATACAAAAATAATACTCAATTAGTCAATGATAATTAACCATAAATCATGGACTAAGTATTTCTTATAACAAAATGAATGAGTAGTAAGTGTAAAGAACCATCAATAATCCCTCACCACAGATGAGAATATATTATAAGAATAATACATATGTTTTAGATTACATATAATTATAGAAAATTATTTCCTTAGTCAAGGCTCACTACCAAGGATATCATAGCCGATTGGGTTCATTCCCTATTCCACCATTTCCTTAGTCAAGGATCACTCCTCAGTCTGTGATAGAAAACAAAGTTCCATACTAAACTAGGGTTACTCACCTTTAGAATCCTTATTATCTCATGATATCCATCTTTACCTAGTGTATTTAAGGGATATATAATTCCAGGCCTGAACATCTCATAATAAAAATCATGCATATGTGTACCACATGTTCATAAAAAATTTATCATATCATCATATCACAACCCTTGTAAAGGAAATGTGATTCATAAAAATTTCACCATTCCATTATGTCATAACTCATGGAAAAGACATGAGTTTCATAACGGTTTCATCATAACTTAATTAACCATAGAGAAAGAAATGAGTTTTATATAATCATATTTAAATCACCATAATCATAAGTAATCTAGAGAAATAAAGTGGATGGTCTCAAAAGATAATATCACCAGTAAAGAATAAAAATCCTTAAATAATGTTGATATAGATTAAAAATACCATTTAAAATATATTTTGACCCTTTATTTGAAAATATGAGAAAATGTGGTTTTATTTTGATAACAGTTTAACAAAAAATTCCCAGAGTATTGAGGCATTTTTTTCTATGAAACTGAAAAAGGTATATTTTAAATTAATCTTCAAATCAAATAACTATAATTATGGTGGGAAAATAAATTTATTTTTTATATTTTAAAATAAAAAATTAGTTTCAAATCTTTATAAAGAGCTAAAAATTAAAAGATCAGTATAACATTTCTCAAATAATATTCTTTTTAAATCGTTTTTAAATAAATTCAATGGAAGTTAAAATTAACATCTTAAAATTTATCAATTATAGCTAATAAATTTTTTAAAAAAAAATTTATGAGTATTAAAATGTAATAAAAAAACATGGCCAAATTGAAACTAAATCTGAATTTTCTATAAATACATTTTATCGATAATTTTAAGTACCATACTCATGAAAATGGTACTAATAGATAAAGAATAAAGAAACAAAAAACTTCAAACAAAATATATGGGGTTTTAATTACAATATCTATAAATTTTTACTCAATGAAAACTTTATCCTAAATTATCCTAATTAAAATGAGATTGAAACAAAAACCCTATACCTCAAGTTCCATCTTACCTAATATTCATTAAATTATCTTAAATAATATATATATATATATATATTGTAAAAATATTTTCCATCAACATTCATACATAACTTACATTTTATCATTCTATTATTATTTTCAATTATCTTTTTATAAATAATTTCTTCATTAAAATGAACATTTTAGTGAAAACTAGTTCGTTTTCCATGTGTGCTTCAGTTTGATGGTTCTAATAGTAAAACCATGGTCGTGTTTTAATAATATACAGAATATTAATCAAGAAATAAGTTTTATATAAATTTATCATATAAAATTTTATAATTATTTACATTAAGAGAAGACAAAAAAAATGAATCCCATCCCTGTGTGGATGTGGTAGTCCACACATACACACGAGCAACATTATATTTTTAAAATGAAGGGAAGGGTAAGAATATAGAGAAAATATTATAATTATAGAATAATAATTACACTATATATATCATATATAAACATTAAATACCACATAATAACCAACAATAAATTGGAATTTTTAAAAATGAATCATATCCCTAGGTTGAGGTGGTCGTCCACATGTATGCTTGAGTGATAACTTCATTTCCCAGTTGATAGAAAGGAGGTGTAAAATAGTGGATATATAATCATAATAAAAATTATTTATATTTAAGATATTTAATTCACTATTTTATAATGTATACTATAGATTTGAAATGGGTAGAAGAAGAAAAAAAATCTAAAGTACTATATTAAGAGTTATACCTCTTTATTGAGAAACCTCCATTGGATTAAAGCACAATCATTCAATGAAAGGTATTATGATAAAAAATGGCCTCAAGGACATGGTTAGGGATTATATTAATTGATTAGAGAGTTATTTTCCAAAATTTAAGGCTCATTATGTGTGGGAAATAATGGAGATATGTCATTATTTTATAAGGGAGGGAGAGGATACACATGAAATTGTTCAAAATATTAAAACAAAATATTGTATTACTCATGTCAAATTGATCCAAAATTAAAAATATAAAATAATGTAAGTATATGGTTAAATTCCCATAAAAAAATAAAAAATATTGTTTTAATGATATTTTAAACCTTATATCTTTTTTTACCCATGGTAAAAACCTTTTATCCTTAATAATGGTAACATATGTTTTACTATTTTTAATATTAATTATGATAAAATTGTTATTTAAACTTATTAAATTATATTAATTATTATGATTCAAAATATTTAATCTATTTTATATGATTTAATTTTTATAAGTGGTATAATTTCATTTTAAAATAACCATGCAACATGCAATGAAAACAGTTTCAAGCAAAATGTATTTTTAAGACAAAAACTCAGTTTACCTTCATTTATTTCCATGTGAAATATTTTAGATTAATATTAAAATATTTAATTTAATATATTCTCTACATATTTAATTAAAATTATTCATTAAAATAGATTAATTTAAATTAATAATATAAATAAATATTTTGTACTTAAAAACTATTATTTCAGAAAAAACATCATTATTTACCTTCATATTGTTTTATTTTCATTTATAACCAATTTATAACCAATGAATTCATTTTATACATGTGGAAAAAATGTCATAATTTAGATTTTATTCTTTATACAGTACAATAAAAATTCTATAAAATAACATTCACATTAAATAATAATACTTTAATAGTATATTGTAGTTCATTTAAACTTAGTGTTGCATGTAAATGAAGATATCAATGAAATAAAATTTATTAAAAATAAATATATCACAAAATATCTGGGATATTCAAAGATATATTGTTTGTTGGATTTTTAGAAAAATTAAATTGAATATAAATTACAACAAAAATAAATAAATAAATAAATAAATAATATATAAATCATAAATGGAATCAATTGGTGAATACATATCAAAGCTCATATCTAATATAAAAACCACCAAAGAAAATGAGTGGTGAAGACAAATCACACCTCAATAAAGAAAAAAAATAAGATGAAAAACCATTACCTCTGGTCCTGATTCATTCTACACATGCACCAAATGTGGTGAATAATAAAATTTAGTTTATTAATGACTTTATTAAGAAAAATTTCTATACATATTTCATTCTATGAGGTCTATTTATTATCATATTATGGTTTTTTATTAAATAGTTTTCAATTATAAAGGTCACTTACAGTGGTTCGATTGATTTTTTAAACTTCATTAGTATATTGATCATGGTAAAATGTGTTTTAAAATAGTTTCATGATATCTTGAATTATATATCTTCATGCATTTTATTATTACATTTTCAAAACAATCACATGCTTTCCAAAAATGGATTCAATTTAAGAAGGGTTCCTCAATATGTTTATTTACGGTGGTTAAGTTTACTATAAACTTTCATTATTAATTCCATTTATAGAATATAAAATATTTTATTCCAATAATATTAATAGTTCAATAAATATCATATATATATTAAATTCAGTTTTAACATTTTCTATGTTAAACAGTAATGGAAAACAAAATAAATCATTCTGTGGAGGCTATAGTCTGCATACACACACATAATATGATCTATTTCTTCATAGAATTGGAGGGAGATAGAAAATAAAATAATTTTCATTTAATAATATCAAACATGTTATAAATTTTCTAAATTTTTTATTAAATAATTATTTAAACTATCCATGTTTGGTGGTTATGAAAGAAGAACACATTAGTCATGTATGTAGTAGTTCATACATACACATGAACACATATTAATTTTTAATGGGTTCTGAGGGAGTAAGAAAAATGATATTCCATTAGTATAATAATATTTCATTATATTAATAATAATTATATTATCATACTTATATATATAATATATTTAAGGGGTAAAAGAACAATCAAATTTAGAGAGATCGATTGAAAACATTACCTCGCCCTTTGGATGTTCTCCCTTGGGTAACACCTTCAGGATCCATAGAATGGTATTATGATAATACTAATGATTATGTGAAATGAGATGTGTGTTGAAGATAAAGTATTGCACAATTTTGGTTAAGATATGACTTTTTAATTGGTGGAGAAATTTGGAATAATTTATCAGCTTTTATAAGTGCATAAAATGGATTTTTTGTAAATACACATTACTTTTAATATGATGGAATGAAACTATTAAAAGGTTAATGGCTAAAAATATATGAAATAATGAATTTTGGGGTGAGGTATTGTCAATAAATACAATACCATTCATTATTACATATGTTTTAAACATGTTTCATGACTTTTATCACTAGTTTTTTTTACATTTTATCATTTTCGTTTTTACCTTGAAAACTAAGTTTTATCCATGTAATTTATATTTTATTAAAGATATATTATGGCACCTATTTCCATGTTTTTTTGTTTTTAAAGTAAATTTAGTATCTATATAATATTTTTCAATTTCTAAATAAAGTAAATAAACTTTTAAAATAAAATATTAATATATAGAAAAACTATTTTGTTGAAATATGTTATTTTATGAATTAAGTGTCTATAATATTATGTAAAATTAATTACCAATTTATATAAGTGATAGAAAAATTAATATATGTTTAAAAATTGGTTTTTCACTCCTTATTTTTATCATCCTTTGTGTCTAGTATTCTTATTGATGATATGTGTTTCATCTCTTCTGTGTTTCACCTCAAGTTGTAACCATGGGGAACGTAATGATGTTTGTGGAGTATTCTAAGTGAAACCTTTCACCTAAAAATTGGGTTCAATGTTTATGTGTATTAGGTGGTAAAAATTGTAAAAATGGATACTTCTATGGGCTTATTGCATGGGATGAGTTTTGGGTCATCCCCTTGCAAATAATAGAGTGGGTTCTCCTACCAGTGATGTGGGGTGTAGGTCCTACTTGATTGGACAAATTATATCAAGTATTTATCTTATGGTGTGAGAAGAATTATTTATGGATATAAATATTTCTATTCTAGTATGTTCATGACATTCATCAAGGCATGGGACCCCTATATTTTATACTTGTGTCGTAGTCGTATAGTGTGATCATATGATGAGATGTGGAGTTGATGTGATTATAGAAATATATTCCATCCTTGAATGGTTTATATACTTTGGAGTGGTGTAGGTTCCCCCTTTATGGTTGTAGATTTCACTTCTCCATGTTTCCAATGGTTGGAATTCATATATATTTTAGGTACTCAGAGTTATGTGAAGTAGAGTGATACAAGCTTTTCCCTCTTGGTCTCCCCCCTCAGAGGAGATAGATTATTTGGGGAGAGTATTTATTTTTTAGAGTTTGATTTCCCCGACTAAGTGTTTTCATGATGTAAGTATTCTATCTTCCATGATATAGTTTCCCAGGAGGTGTTTCTCTTTATAAATTTCTCCCATAGGAGGTTGTAGATCTTCTATTCAATGGGTTATAGGGAACAAAGTGCTAAGAGTTAATAGTTTTTATATGATTTCATTGACATGGGGTATCATTTTAGTAGTTATTTAATAGTGAATATTTTGGGTTATATTCCATGTGAAATGGTAATTTACTGAATTTGATGAATTCAGTTGAGTTTATAGACCAGTGTATCTCTTTGACATGGTATCTTCCTTACTGGACACCTAGGGTGCTTTGGTATGGAGTGTCAATCCCCAATTATGAAATGATGGAGTTAATATTATACTTTATATATGTTTATAGAGGTTTCTTCCTCTAAGGATGATGTTTAAGGAGGTTCCTTCATTGGAAGATGATGTAAAAGTATGTATCTTTCCTTTAGGAGAGAGATGTTGATTTTTGAGACCTCATTCTTTGGAATGAGTTTTTATTGAGATTAATCCTATAAATTATACTAATAGATTGTAAAATGATATTATTATGTGATATAGTGGTAGTTTAGAACCTTGTTTTTATCTATTACCATGTCTAATTGGGAGGCTATATGGTTTGATCTTTCTTCTGCATTGAATTTCAACCCTTTTTCCTTTTTTGGGTTGTTCTAAAAAGTATTTTTATACTCACCCCTATATGGGATTTCTGCCCACACATGAATTGTCAATGAAATCGATGTATAGGTTGGGGACATTTCATACAAAGAGATGTCAGGTGATGGAGCTAGAGCATTAGTGGTCTTGGTAGGGTCATTGCAAGAGACCCTCATGATGGTGGTTAATGCAGTGGGGCGATACCCATTTCAGATATATGTGGTTAGTATGTCTCCAAGGTTGTTGGGCCTTTTGTTTTTCCATTTTCACTTTATATTTTTCATTTTATGGATTGGGCTTATTAATTTATGTATACATTCAAATTTTATATTTCATCTAGTTATATATATTATGCATGGTGATGTATCCTTTCGTATATTTCTAATGTATCGTTTTTTATAGGATTTTTAGGCTAAGGCCTCCCATTTATTCATTATTCCTTCTTGGTTCTAGTTTCTATCCTGTAGACTTTTGGAGATTGGCTTGGAGTGGTAGTATTATCCTACCAATACCTAGGAGGGGTCTTAGTGGGTTAGTTTTTATCAATTAATTAATTTATAACATTTATATAAATTAAATAAATATCCCAAAGAACCATTTCTATAATTAATAATTTATAATTTATACATTTAAAATACTGATTGAAAAATTTAAAAAATAATATTTTTCTTCATATATAACATTTAATTATATTATACCACTGATAGTGAACAATTATTGAACAAATTTATGGGTTATCTGTGGTATTCATAGATAAATAACATTGAATTTTGAGATTCCATGGGGGGTACAAGATAATAAACTTAATGTGTGAGGAATTATCATATAAAACATTAATAATATTTATTAATGATCAATTTAGGAAAAAATACTATGAGATTATGCAGTCATGGCTTACAATATAAACTTGTGTATGATGATATTAGTGTGAAAATAATATTTAATTATAAGAATCAATGTTACTAGAGTGATACGATACTCTATTTTTAATCCATAGCTTTTTTCCATCATAGCATACAATATCCCTTATCATATGTAATGATCCAAAAAATTTGTATAATTTATTCAGCATCACTGGCTAAGATATATCATATTATAAATCATTAACCTATCGCATATTATGATATTATATATTATAGGATTGACCATAGTATAAATTCAGAATTTTTTTAATGATTTACAATTTCATATGAATTATGATAATAAAATCATTTATTTTCAGCATGATTTCAAGAATAAATGAACATGACATCACTTTTATACCACTATTAATTCTCTTAGGATTATGAAACACTTTTTAAATGAAGTGGAAACAAATATAAACCCATGTAAACAAAATATTTGATGCGTTGAAACTGGAATAATGTATAAAATGACAAGAGGAAATTGTGTACTATTTACCAGTGGATGATCGATGTTCCTTCTTTGTCCATCCAAGTGTTTATTGATGATACCTTATAAAAGACATAATAACTATTTCTTTTTTGGAATTTTTATAGGTTAAAATGAATTTTCCATTGTATGGGTGGGACTCTACTTCTCTCCATGGAATTATAGTGCCTCACATAGTAATGTAGGAAGAAGATGAGAGCTTTAGGGTAGGGAGAATTATTCGAGAGCTTACACAAGGTTCACAAACATATTATATGGGATTTCCACATTATATATATATATATATATATATATATATATATATATATATGATATTGGGGATGTTACCTAAGCATCATTAATTTTATATTATATTAAAACACATGAGTAAATGGATTCATTCATTCATGAATTCATTTAATGAGGGCCCATATCCTCCCTTATGATTTATCTTATGAAATTTCCAATAATTATACAAAATATTTGAAGATTCAAATATTAACTCATTAATATTAAAATTATATGGTAAGGTAGTGGGATTTTATCACATAACGGTCCATACAAAATCTCTAATGCAATTTCTTATGATATAAAATCAATGAATACAATATGAATTTTTATCCATATGTTCCATAATAAACAACATGCTTAATATTAAACAATATATGGCCTAAATAAGTCAAATATATTTTAGAATTTTAGGGTATATATATGAATAATTCTTCCTAATAAAGGTCCCTTATCATTCTTCCTTTACATATAGATATATAATAATATCATGGTGTAATATAGAATCCCACACAAATTTTGGGTAATTCATGTCAGACCATGGATACACCCAACATGATAAATTATTTTGACTAATTTTCAGTGAACTTAATTCAAAATTTGATTCAATACAAGATAATTAACTATATTTAGTTTAAGGTACAAATATTAACTATTTTTTATATTATCTATGGTTTCAGTTTCATAGCATGAAGATCTGGATTTTGGGTTTCTTCCTGAATTACAAAACTTGAATAATAATTATTTGATTCTTAAAAACCCTATATAACTAACATGTTTTTAATATATATATCTTATTAACCATTTATTAATAATATTATGATCATTTATTAATTTTTTTGTTAAATATATTATTTTAAAATATTATATTCTATTTCTTTTTTAAAATATTTAACTATTTTATTCACCTTAAATAAAGAGTTATTTGTTTATTAAAAATAATTTATACTTCATAACATCTATTTTTTAACCATAGATCATCATAAAATAAATAAAAATAAAGATTCTTATTTGTCATAATTCATGAGATTAAAATACATGTTATAAGAACCTAAAAATTTAAAAAATAATTTATCAAAATGTTCTAAGAAATAATTAAGCATTAGTGATTAAAATAAATTACCTCATGTATATTAAGAACAATAATTCCATGAGAAATTTATTTATCCAAATAACCTAGATTATCCCTACAAGTTGAATATTTGAAACATATATTAAAACTCATTATAGTTTAATTATTTTTTATCATTTTAATAGCCCAAAATAAATATACACCACCAAAATAAATTTATACTAATGTATAAAAAAATAATAAATCCATGTTAGTGATAGAACTATCATACCAAAATATTATAAATGCACTAACCAAAAATACAATCCAAATGAGAATAAAATTTAACATCCTTAATTTCATAATATATCATAGAAAATAACTATTTACACATAAAAAAATATAGAATACATTTTTTTAAACTACTTCATCACTTTCATTTGAAATGTAATCATAAATAACAATAGAAACAACTCCATTATCTCCAATATCCTATACAATAACAACAACATCTATAAAATAAATTACACGAACAACCTCACCATGATGTGGGAAAATGGAAGACTATAAACCACCATGATAAAATGATTCCAGTGTGAATTTCATCCATCCATAAGAATATGTTATCATATTTCTTGGAAGCAATTAACACATAAAGTTAGATTCCATCACAAATTTATAACATAAACTATCCAATTGTTTTATATTTTTTGTGTGTTAATTTCATATATTATATATATCATCATCTATGGACTCATCCAACCACTACAATGTGGGTATGGTATAATAATTTCACATTATTGATGTAGTATAATAATCTATTAGTGAAATTTTATTTCTTTTCTTAAATTGAACCCTACCTGGGTGCCCCTAACCAAAAACCTGATTAAATTTATAATTCAGACTCACATGGTTCCCTCATTTCCTACCAAGTTACTCAGAAGTAGCATGTGAAATAATTTAAAACATATAGATCATATAATTAAATACCTAATGAAAAAAATAATTATGTTACAAAATTACCAAATAATTTATCTTAATTTTATCTTGGGTAGCATCATTTATCACTTTTCCATTTTTTTTCTTATGACTCAAGAATAAAATTTAGGCATAAGAAACGTGATCCTCAATATTGAATGGCCTTTTTATAAATTGAATTCATCACACTAAAAAACAAATATTTTATTATTATTATGTAAACATATAAATTCATAAAAAACAAAATAAATTTTTTACCCAACTTTTCCCTTGATTAGTCATACTAGTGCACCTGAGAGTATACAAATACTTTATAACCATCCTTGTTTCTATTCTTCTATGATGATGCCTAAAAAAACATTTCATTTATATAAATACAGGATAAGTAACAATAATAATGTTATATGATCAATGATAAATATTATAGGTATAATTAAAACTCAAGACTCAACCAACATGCAATAATCATAGAATATTGACTACTTTGATAGTGATAAAATAAATAGACACCCTTTGTGGGATTAAAATTATTTTCAGCCACCCCT
This sequence comes from Viscum album, assembly GCA_963277665.1. Taxonomy (NCBI): domain Eukaryota; kingdom Viridiplantae; phylum Streptophyta; class Magnoliopsida; order Santalales; family Viscaceae; genus Viscum; species Viscum album. The sequence continues at coordinate 1,399,687,342 of OY728157.1, read as the reverse complement.
AATATAAATAATACTTGTATTCCCTTTAGAGTTCACCAAACTCTATTATGTGAGAAAACCTCACATTTTCACCATCCTAAAATTTATAAGAGCACTCTATGAATGAAAAATATGTTTATATATCTAAATAAATTATGATGTGATAAAGAAAATAAAGGTACCCAGATCTATGACTATGCTCTATCCATGTTTTCAAAATATATTTTTTTCTATAGTACTCACAACATCAATATGAAATCATTATATCTTACTAATATTCCCAAAAAACTCTTACATTCCTTTCAATTCTAATTGATCATTTTTTATCTTCATTATAGTCAATAAAAACATTATCAATCAATTCCATATAGAAAGCATCCATGAAGGCACATGATGTATATTGGTGGAAGATGCATAAAAAAAAGACAAGAAAAATAATAGTAAAGTAAATTAATATAAATATAAGAACATTAATAATTTTAATGAAAATAACATCATTTATCTAAGATGTGAAGGAAAAGAGAATTAGTATCACCAGTGACCTCTTTGACATCGGAATGCATTGTATGATTCACATTGAGGCGTGTATCAGAGGTGAAAAAGCATAGTGGAAGAAGAAAAAACGGGGAAATAATTTGATACAAAACCCTCATATTCATCTACAGTGACACCCCATGAATTTATAAAATATTTATTTTTTAAATATATTCTATCACTTCAATATCTTACGATGCACACTACACCATGTTTTAATGAAATGTTATACTCCCTTAAAATATTATTATCTAAACATGAACAATATAAACTAAGCATTAATTTGGCGGGTTTAAATAGGAATAACTAAATAATTCAAAATTCCCTTATAAAAAAAATAGAAAATTTATTTTATGAAATGAACATTATTTTTTAAATAATCATATCAAAATTACATTAGGTTGGATTTTTTTTAATTTTTCGAAAAATTTTCATTTTTCAATGAATTGTGAAATTATAGATTTTTATTAAAAACACATTCTTATTTAAATAATTTAGAAACCCAATTTTATTTTTATTTTATTTTAAAATTAAAATTAGTAAAATTATATATTAATTAATCTAAATAAATTCATTTAAATAAATTTCATATTTATTTTTTATATAAAAACTTTTTAAACTTTTGAATGTTTTCTTTGGGAAAACCATTTTCAACATGTCTTCGAGTTAAATTTTAAATTAAATTCATACAATTGTGTGATTTTGACTTTGAAAAACAGATACCGTATTTTTAATCATTATAATATTTATAATCCTATATGGTCAACATAATTTTTTACTATAATTAATAGTGAAAGTAGTAAAAATTATTTACTGTGGTCAAGGTAAAAATAGGTTTACCTAGGGGTTAAAATAAAAAGGTAATGGTTAAAAATGACAAAAAACATATATTGTTTAAATTTTATTGTAATATTTTGAACATATATCTTCTTAGTTTCTAAAATAGTAAATTTTGGAGCCATTTTGATCATAAAAATATGGTCAGAATTCTTTATTTTAAAAAATTCAATGTTTTTCTCTCCCCTGATTATAAAAATCCACCCTTATCCTATCATATATAAACTTAAAACCCTCATTTTTCAACCAATACCTAAACAAATCACTCTCTTAAATATATAACCTGATCCTAGAAGCCTTTTTTGGGTAATTATCTATTCTATGATGGATTTTTGGTGAAAACCAAAAGAAGTTGTTTGAAGAAGAAGTAACATCCTTTATAGAGTATTTTATTTTATTTCTTCCTCCATATAATTAAAATATTTTTAAACCATGATGATATAATAGGCTTAATATTTTAAATATACTGAAAAGATTTATTTAAGGTAATTAACTAAAATTTACACCTTCTATCTAAAATGGTAAACAATACTATTGACCGTGTGTAAAGTAGACTACTACCTCATGAACCGACATAATTCATTTTCCGTCACCACTTCTCACTATTGGATATAATAATGTATTTGATGTTTATAAATTATATTTACTTTATAAATATACTTATTTAATTATAATATTTTATAAACATTCTTACTTTATATTCTTTAGAGAATATGATAACATCGCTCTTGTGTATAGCAGACTGCCACCTCGTGAAACGATCTGATACATTTTTCACGTCTGATTTAAATAGAAGGTAATAAATATTAATTTAATGTTTATATATGATAATAATGAAATATTAATCATTATTTAAAAGTAATATATCATATAATTTCTTACCTTACCATCCACTAAAAATGATAATGTCGTTCGTGTATACTGTGGACTACCGCCTCACGAAGCGAAGTGATCCATTTTTTTAATTTTACTATTACCACATAACATGGATGGTAGGAATAAGGGTATTTAAAGAAATAATATTATATTTATGATATAATTATAAATTTCTAAATATAAAATAACACTTACCTTCTTTCCATTATGATCTTCATCAAAGGGAAACACGACTCTTGCGTACGTACAACTTACAATAAACATGGTTGTAACATAGTTAATTCATCTTAATAATATTTCTTTGTGGGTTTAAAGAGTATAATTTATGTATAAATATGATAATTTTTTCATGGTTACCATTTTTTCATAATTAATTAATAAATTATTTGAACTTGGTGAACTTACCAAAGTGATTTTGGACATCTGAGTCGTTTATTATAAAGATGTTTGATATGGTAATAATTGAATATATAATTTAATATTCCATGGTAAAATTAAAAATAAAAGGAATAATTGACATTAAATGGTTTCTAATTAATTAAATAATTAAATTAATTTTATTATTTTTGGAGATATATAATTCACATAAAAAATTGGGCTCGAGTTATGGGATCTTTTCCACCCACCCTTTTCATTAGGTTATGACCATTCTCTATCTAACTCACTTTATCTACATTAAAGTTATGGAATGATACTAAATTATATATATGTCTCTAAAATTTATAACTACATGCTTCTTCCTTCCTTTTATGGGGTAATACATACCTTATGACTATTTCTCAAATTCCTTCTTTAAGAAATGTGTTTTGATTATTTTATGAGACAAGATTATGGATCCCATTTATTATGGAAAATTATTATATTTATGACTAATTATTTATATCCTTATATGTAACACATATTCATGTACATGAAAGAATTTTATGTGTGTGCTGAAAATTATATAACCCTCTAATGCATTTGTTAATGTTTTATTCTCATGAGATATTATGTATGTGATTACGAAGTGAACCTAGTCCATTATCTAACTCTATCCACCATGTGATATTGTATTAGAAGATATCCATGACTTCTATTAATGTATCTTTTTATTTTGTTTCCACTTTCTCATGTTTCCATGACTATATGATACTATTCTATTTATTTCATGCTTCCAATTTATTACACATATACCTTCTCTTTTATGAATTTATGTTATCCCATTGACTCACATGTTATGCTTCTTCATCATGGTTATTACCGTACTGAGAATTTTTTCTCACCCCTTTATTTATGTATTAATCAGGTTATCCCATGTATATTTAGGATCTTTAATGGATTTTATGAGCCCATTATGAGGATTAAAATAAGGATTCCATGTTTTATTTTCATTTTAGGATATTATAAACCCAGTCTGCAAAGAAAATTAGAAATTATGACAATTTTGTTGCAATTATTAGATATGTATGTTTAAGAATCATGTAACATTATGGGTATAAAGGCCTAGGTTTCCATAGTTGTAATTAGATGAATTATTTTTTTAACCTTTGGAAACTAGGATTATAAAATTTTAGTAAAACCCTAGGGATAATCCCAAGGATAATTTACGGAAAATCCGAAGTATATGAAATTATCCTGGAATTTTAGTAAATTATAGAGTGAGTGGGTTTTAAGAAATTAAATCCTTATTTGTATACTACAAGTAGACATGATTATAGAATATTTGTACCCCAGGGTAATAACAATGAAAAAGGTGTGTCTATATTGACTCGATCCTTACATGGTATATGAAAGAAAACCTTACTATGCACCTGGTTTGACACTCCTTGAAGATATTTTTTGGAAATTCCCAAACTTGATACAAACTATTATGAAGGGAACAAAAATTATCACATGATTTTATATTATGAAATATATCATGGATAACTTAGGTTTAAACCTATAAATTCAAAATTTAATAAATATATGTCATTTATGATTTATCGATTCAATGTTTATATTTTACCATTTATGTGTTTGAAACAATAAAAATTATCATCCCTAATTATCCTTTTAACATGTTCAAATGGCTAGAAATAAGAGAAACTGAGTTAACAACCACTATGATTGGAAATATTGTGAAAAGAAAAATGATATGACTAACCAAATGGAAGTAGGTGTTGAAAATTTCATGAAAATAATTTCTCAGCTAACTCAAGATTTGAATTGTATCTTGAATTAGGAGGAATTCCTAAATCAGCCCATGAAATAGAATGTTTCAATTGAAACATTTACATGACATATGACTCTAATATTCAGTAGATTTTAGGATCCTTTAATTTCAGAATAATGGATAAAATAATTTTAAAATATCTTCTTTATCCTTCAGTGATCTTAGCATGATAAGGATGCACTGGCAGTTTATTGCATTAAGGGATAATATGAAAAATAGTGGATGTTGATAAAAAAATTTGAGGATTATATCAAAGAGATTGAGTAGATTGAATTCTAGAAGTTATTTTTTCAACAAATATTTTCCTTCACTCTTCGATATAAAATAGGGATGGATTAACTTTTTCTTAAGTAAAATTATGATTAATCATTTGGGTTGTATGAAACAAACATCACAAGAATTTCATGATATGATTCTGGATTTTTCATCTCCACCTAAAATAAAGTTGACTACTTCTTTATTGGGCTAAATCCATGTCTTTGAAAATCATTGGAAATTCAAGAATTTGAAATCTATGATTAAATTTTATGATGTTCCCTCAAAGTTGAGATGGATATTAGAAAATCTCAAGAATCTCATGGGGATAAGAAGAAAAAATAGATCTTATATCTGGTGGTATGATGGAGAAATATATTGGTGGATTGAAATTATAACATCCCACTTGTTGAATTTTTTGGAACAAACATCATAAAAATTGTGCAAAGGGGGGCAGGAAGTGCTTTAGGTGCATGAAGGAATCGAACCTAGATAGTGATTACTGATGGTAAAAAACACCAATGTGGTGGAAGAAATAATTCTCTTACATACCCTCAGCCTATTGTCCAAGGTTACAAATATATGGAACATATATACCAAGGTAACTATTGAATTAATTAAAAAGTGTTATTATTGAAAAGTAATGAAAAAACCACTAAGGCATTGAGAGAAAGGTATAATTTATTCCATCACAACTGTAGAGGTGGATAATGACAAAAAAGTGGTTCTTGGTATGCTAGTTATTAATTTATGAATAGAAAATGTGTGTTTTGATTATGGTTATATGAATATCACTCATGTCTAGTATAACTATTCAAGAAACACCTCAGAACATAGAAGTTGAGTTATCAGTGAAGATGAAAAATGGGTCAATTATTACATATCAAGAATATAACACATCCCTTATCCATATTTATGGGATGAAATTCTTGGAAAACATTATGATAATTATATTGGTGGAATTTGATGTAGTTTTTTCCATGGATTTAATTTAATTATATAGATAAAATAGAAAATTTTGAGATAATGAAATCTCCATCTGGATTATGAATCACCCTCCAATTCTATAGAAGTGTAAGGAGGCAAATTAATCTCCTTTGATATCATCATCTAAGCAATGGATATTGTTGCATTATGATAAAACTTACGTTTCTAAAATGATTGAGAGTAATTAAAGGATCATGCATGAAAACATTCCCATTGTGAGGGATTATACAAATGTATTTTATGAATAGTTTCCTATTATTTTTCCTAGCTGAGATGCTTAATTTTAAATTAGTCTAATACTTGGAACCTATAAAAAATCCAAGACTCCATATAGAATCTCCATTGTTGAACTTATGGAGATAAATAATAAATTATAGGAGAATCTAGATAAATGGTTTATATGATAAAGTACTTTATCATAGGGTTCCCTAGTCCTCTTAATTAGAAAGAAGGATGGGTCAATGTGCCTATGCGTTAATTATCATTAGATCAAAAAATAATGATAAAGGATATTTATACCCTACCACAAATATCCAACTTATTTGATCAACTACATTGGGATCATTATTTATCTATGGAGGACCTTTGCTTAGGATATCACCAATTAAGGGTGAATAAGTTTGATATTAAAAAAAATTCCTTTCATACAAGTTATGAACACTATGAGTTAATAGTGATGCCTTTAAAACTCACTAATTCTCAAAAAAAATTTACAAAAATAAGGAATATGGTCATAAGGGATCACCTCAACAAATTTGTGGGAATATTTATAGATGATATTATGATATAATCTAATAGAAAGGAGGAACATGAATAGAATTTTAAAAGTGTTCTAAAGTCATTAATAAAGGATAAAATATATGTAAATAAAATTAAATATAGGTTTTGGATGAAGGAAATATCATTATGGGGGTTTATTAACACAAGAAAAGGGAAATCTTTAGACCCTTCTATGAAAAAGTTAATCCATGACTGGCCTAGACTAGAATCTATAATGGATAACCACAGTTTCCTTTGACTAGCTAGGTATTACCAATAATTTGTGAAAATTTTCATGAATTCCAAACCACTAACCAACATTACATAGAATAGAGTAATGTTTTTCATGAACTATGAATATGAAGACTAATTTAAAGAGTTTAAAATGATGCTTATTACTACACCAATTCTTATTTTTCCCTCAAGTGGGGAACTTTTTTTTGGTATACATCGATGCATCAACGATGGTTTTGGGATGTGTAATAATTTAGAATATTAACGTGATAGTGTATGCCTCAAGGAAGGTGACAGTTCATTAGAATAACAATCCAATATATGATCTGGAGTTAACTGTAGTAATCTTTTTGTAAAAGATATGGTGACATTAAACCTACCAAGAAAATTGTGAAATATATACAGATCAAAAGATCCTAAAATATATATTCACATAGTAGGAGCTGAACATGTGACATCCAATATGGTTATATATCATCAAGGACTTTGACTTGTCAATCTAATACCATCCTAGGAAAAAAGTGTTAGATTATCCAAGTAGAAAGATCCATTGATTTTATCAATAATGAGAATTAAAGAGTATCCAATCTTATAATATTTATAAAGGATGGGTATGGGAATAATAAAAGGAAAATCATCCCACCTTTCTCAAATAACATCTCAACCATCCATTCATGAGAGGATAACGGAGGCCAAAAAATACGATGAGGTGATATAAAAAAGGTATAAAATACGTAGGAGTTTAAACTTGCAAAAGGTGGTGTTATAAGGTTCAAACCCCAGATATGTGACCCATAACAACCAAATATAAAGAGGAATATTATGGATGATCCACATATCTTATCCTTCTCAATTCATCTAGGTATAATTAAGAAGTATAATTAACTAAATAAAAACTTATAGTGAGACAACATGAATAGAGAGATTGCTGAATTTGTATCTCGATTCTTGGTATGAAAACAAGTTAAGGTTGGATGATAGAATTATAAGGTTATGATGAAACAATTGTCCACAATTATTTGGAAATAGGAAAACATAACCATGGATTTTATCATAGGACTCCCTAGGACACTCAAAGGAAATAATAACATCTTAGTAGTAGTTGATCTCCTTAAACATTTATCACATTTCATTGCTATCAAGAAATATTTATCTCTAGGGAAACTCAGTTAGATATACGTAATGGAAGTGGTAATATTTCATGGAGTTACACTCTATATTTGACCTGATTGAGATCTGAGGTTTACCTCAAGGTTTTGGAGAAGTCTTCAATAATATTTTGATATAAAACTCAATTTCAATATGGATTATCACCCTTATATTGACAGTTATTCTGAAATTACCTTCCAAACACTATAGTATATGCTTAGGTCTCTTTCAATGGATTTCCAAGTATGTTGTGGTCAACACCTTCCCCTAGTAGAGTTCTTATATAATAAAATTTTCCATTCTATAAGTCAAATGGAACCTTATGAGGCTCTGTGTGGGAAGTGGTGTCGAAATATGACATGAGGGGATGAAGTTGGAGAGTAGAAGCTGATGGGACCTGATCCTTCATAGAGATGAAAGATAAGGTCTAACCCATTTATCATCACATTAAATCCATGAAAATTCAACAAAAAATCTTTGCAGACAACCATCAAGGATACATGGATAATGAGGTTGGAGAAAAGGAGTTCCTCTGTATTTAAACATGGAAGTAATTCACGAGTCTTAGGAAGATATGAGATATCATTGATAGATATATTGACTCCTTTGAGACACTTGATCACATCTGAGTGGTGGCCTACTAACTTGAACTCCCACCTAACCAATCTCAAGTACATGATGTGTTCCATGTACCCCTCTTGAGGAAGTATATACCATACCCCTATATGTACAAAATCGAGAGGTGGTACCAATGGAGAAAGACCTTCCATACAAGGGGAATATAGTGAAGATGTTGTATCATAAATACAAAGTTATATAAAGAAATACAACTCACCTAGTCAATGTTCTATGGAGTAATAAAAATTTTGAGGAAGAAACTTGAGAACTAGAAGAGGTTATGAAGCAAAATTACCCTCTCATGTTTTCACCTAAGTATGTAATATGAAATTTTGTGGGAAAAAATATTTAATTGGGGAAGAATTTAACACCCTAAGAATTTAATATATATTTATTTTTAAATAAATTTTATCTCATTGATATCATTCTATGTATAGACCATCAAGTTTAAATGAAACATGATACATTATTAAAATATTATTATCTAAACATGGCCAGTATAATGTAGATGTTAAGTTAGCATATAAGAATTGGAATAAATAAATGATGAAAATTTATATGGTTTAAAAATTTAGGAAATAAATTCTATGGTTATCTACTTATTATAAATAAAATAAAAACCTTTTTAATGAAAAAGAAATGTTTTCTAGGAAACTATAATTTTGTAAAAGGTATCTTAGTCACAAATAGAATGCATAATTTAAAATTACTTTTTACTAATTTAGAAAAAATATTTTACAAAATTAACTTAATATTTTAAATAATCATATCAAAATTATCTTAAGGTGGATTTTTTTTATTTTTTAAAGAAAATTATTTTTTGATGAATAGTAAAAATACTATTTTTATTAAAAAATTTATTTTTTAAAGAATCTCAAAGTCCCATAATATTTTAATATGGTTTTAAAGGTAAAAATAATTAAATTATATATTAATTAATTAAAATTATCTCATTGGAATCAATTTCATATTGAATTATCATATAAAAAACTTCTTTAGCTTTTTTAGCTTTTCTTTTAGAAAATCAGTTTCTTGATACATCTACAGGTTTAATTTTAAATTAAATTCTTCGTCTTATGTGATTTTAATTTCAGAAAATAGGTTCAATATTTGGAATAAAAATAATTTATATTATATAATAAGTTCAAATTAATTTTTTACCAAAATGAATAGTAAAAATTGTAAATATTATTTCCTATAGTTAAGGTAAAAAAAGGTCAACCTAAGGATTAAACTAAAAATATAAGGATTATAAATTATCCATAACTTGTCTAATTCAAATTTTATGGTCATATTTCAACATTATATCTTCTAATATTTAAAAAATGGTCCATTTTTGTGCCTTTTGGAATGTAAAAAATGTGGGTGGATTCTTTTTTTTCAAACACTAAAAGTGTTCCCACTCTCCCAGTTAGAAAGGCCACCCCTTATACTCTCATATTTATGTTAGGCCCAAGTCGTGATTTGGTAGTATTTTTTTCAATCAATTATTATGTTTAAGAAAGAAAGTATGATGAAAAATATGATGGATGGAAATCATATTGATCATTGTTTTGAAAAGAATTAGACTCAACATGGGTCCAGAATGAGAGATGATCATAGTGAGGAAGTGTTCATAATTACATTCACACTGAGTTTGAAATGAAAGTATCTAGTTAATTAAGAATGAATCTTTCTATAAGTAAATTTCCATTAGATTCACTCTGAATTTGATATGAATAAAGTGATGGTTTTGATGAATAATATGAGTCTTTATGACTACGGTTAATTAAATGTGATGATGCTTTGATGATTTTTATTTCACATAAATCATAAGTTGATTAAAGAACTTATGATTCAATATTGATAGAAGAGAAGAAAGAGATTCTACTAATAGAAAAAGAATCATACCCAAATATATTATATCTGAGTGGAAGAGAAGAAAGAGATGTTTCCGATCGAAAAAGAATCATACCAAGATATATCATATTAGAGTGGAAGAGAATAAAGATTTGTTTCTGATTGAAAAAGAATTGTACCCATATATATTGTATTCAGGTGGAAGAGAAGAAAGGGATGATGCTGATTGTATTCAGAATAATCAGATCTAGGTGGAAAGGAAGAAAAGGTTTCTGGGAATCATACTCAAAAGATCATACCCAATATAATCGTATCCATTAAAATCGTACTCATAAATATCATACTCATGATAGTAATATTTGTGATGAGAGAAAAATAAATAGGTTTATCTAGATTGGAAAGTTTTCATACTGTCAGTTGTAAGTCAGGCACTGTAGCAGCCGATCCTCAAATGTATTCTGAGGTATGAGAGTAAAGTTAATGGGAAAAGAGAAAGAAGTTTTAGTGGTGTCTTATTCTAAAAATAAAGAAGCTGCTAATCAGACCCAGATTCCATAGTATTTAGTGAAGTAATTTCTTGAGACCGATGAATGAAAAGAGAAGGAAATAATAAGATCAAAAATGTAGTCAATCATTTTAAAAGGGTTGAATTACATTATAGGTTCCCTACTAAGTCAAAAGTAGAAGAGAATAAGTACAAGTGGGTTGTAAGAATATATTGATGAATATGCTATCAATGAGTATCTTGGTATTCAAAGGAATGATTATATTCCGCAATAAAATTTGTATCCATTTCATTATACATTTATATATTCAATTGTTATAGATATTTGTATTAAAGAAATCATCTTCGTAAAATCAAACTCATTAATTGACATCAGACCCTCAATTAAAAAATAAAGTCTTAAGAACAATTAAATATTTTAGAATATTTGAGAAGAATCGAGAAGCGTTGATGAAGTCAAAATGCACTATAGATTTTAGGGTAAATTGAGATCTAGGTGAATTTAAATGAGATATAAATATTTTGGGATTCCCACAAAATCTCTCATGGATCACCAATAAAAGGTGAGAGGTACATTGTACCTTTCTGATGACTAATATACTGTTTACTTTAGAATAGATAGAAGCTCTATGATTAAGGGAGAGGAGAAGGGGTCTTTTATGATCATCTATTGAATAAGTTTTTGGCAAAGTGAAATAGAAGAAAAAAGATCACCCCATTGTATTCATATGATTATTATACTCAGTGATTATCATAATCATATAATTACCATATTCATCTTGTCAATTGTACTTGTCTTGTCATCGTATTGGGATGGATAATCAGATTCATGATTTTCATAATGATATTTTCAGACCGAGTAAGTATCGTACAAGGAGAATTATACTGAGTTTTATGTACTTAGAAATTAATTTGTGCTGATTCATCTCTATCATATTCTATCATAATCACATTTTTTATGCTAGGGAGAATTGTACCTAAAAGAATTATAACTGGAAGAATCGTATCGAGGAGAATCATACTTGGAGGAATCATACTGGAAAAAACATACTAGGAAAATTAGACTAGGTTTTTACTTAACAAAAGTCCAATAAGATATTACCATATTATGGGTAAGAAATTGAAGGAATGTTTTCAATTGAATACATTTTTTAAATTGAAAATAATCATAGGTAACATGAGTTTTTATATAAATTTTGTATTACCCTTTTTGTGCTAAGAGGTTGCACATGCACTGTTGAAATTGTTTACATAGTGTTACATGAGTGAAAGGGTATATCCTAATATTTGTATTCCAAAGATGGATTTCTAATGGATTGTGTGGTATTGGATCATTTCCAAACCACACCAAGGACATAAATATTCTTACTGAATAGTGAACCTTGTAAATACTTGTGTTCCTTGGAACGTCCAATTGGTATCAGAGTCAGGTTCCCTTCACTTATTCTTTTTTAATGTTTTGAAGAGAAGATTATAAAATATATAAATTTTGTGAATAGTAAAGGTATTAGAATCTTAAATGATAGGAATTATCTTATCTAGAAAAGAATAATGGTTCCATATCTTTTGTATATTGGGTATGATGTCTCATGAGATGTTACAGATGGTTTCCATCCATGTGTAGAGAATTATCATTTCTCTAACTTTGAAAAAGAAAAATATTTTGAATAAAGTAAGGGATAAGAATTCATTACTATCATCACTTTTTGAAAGTGATTTTCTAAGATAAAAATGAGTTTCCACTTCCAATGGAATCTAGTATATTCTGAATAACATTTTTGAAGGAAATAAAATAGTGAAGAAGGTAGTGTTTAAAATAAAGAGATTGAAGTATGAAGATATCAAATGGGTGAGCATGAATTCATTGATGATTTCTTTAACAGGTTAAATGAAATTGTGAGCAATATCAAATGTCTTGGTGAAAAGTTTAATTATTATACTATTGTTGAAAATAGCTTGAGAATTATACCTAAAAATCCCGATTCCAAGGTTTCTTCGTTGGATGATAGAGATCCATAAACACTATCTCCAGATGACTTGAATAGAACACTCATTACTTATTAAATGATAAGAGAGAATGATATGAAATGAAAAAAATGTTTATAGATAAATTTATTTTATGTTTTCCAAGAAAGAGAAGAAAATAAGATTATTAAAGAAGAAGAAGTTGGAGTGTCTGATTTTGAAAATGATGTAACGACATAAACTTTTGAATAATATGTTGTTTACAACAAATGTATGTTTTATTATGTAATAATCTATAAAAATATATAAGTATAAATTAAATGTTACCATTAGTTCTTGACCATTATATAACCATTGGTTAATATGATAGTTGTAAATAATAATAATTTTTAACGTTATAATTATTATTTATAAATAAAAATGATAATGGATTATTAATGTCGAAAGAAGAGTAGATTTCCTCATCCATTTGAATCAGGCCATACATATATAATTTTTAGGATCTTGGGAAGGAGTTAGCATCACTAGGATTCACTCTTGACCAAGACTAAGCTGACCATCAACATGATAAGCTTGCACAAAATCACATATAAGATATGTTCAAGATAGTTGAGATAACCACTCGGGTGATGTTATCTAACCCACCCCAAGAGTCCATAACCTTCACACACCTTACCCTTAGGTCATAAGAGGGGTTTTAAGGGGTTATGTTCAAGGTACTAGTTACTTAAAATTAAATCCCCCTGTCCAAATAAAATTGATATTTCATCATTTCTGTTTTTATAATAGTATTGCTTAAAAATTGTGATGGAATTTGATAAATTCATTTTTAGAATAACAATTATTCTTCTATTATGACATTAAAATAATTATTTATTAATAAGGTTTATTATAATAAAATAGTGTTTTTAAAATAGTCCTTTTTATTTAGAATGATAAGTGTCAAAAAAATTACTATTCATGTTACTATGCATTTTCTATTTGCTATTATTTTTATTAAATGATTATTTTTATTGTTAAAATACAAATTTAACATCTGTAGAGATTTATTATGATAAAATAAATTTCATTTTTGAATTTAGAAGGTCGATATTAGTTTACTATGAATTTATGAGAATTTTACAAAATACTTTCTATTTTATGAGTAGTAAAAATACTGTTTGAGTTTTTCAGTAAGGTTAATGACATCATTTCTATGTCATAATGATGTAATGATTAGTTTAAAATTATTTTCGACCCTTATGTGTTATAGTAACTTTATAGGTGCCCCAAGTGACCAATACCATGAGAAAATATCTTGGGAAAGCCCATGGGTTTGCAAATATCACTAATGAGGTGTCCAAGGAATTTATTAAAAACATCATCTATTTTTCTATAAATACCCACCATCACTCATTTTACATTAATTAAAAAATAATTCTATGTGAATTTGTGATATTATTACCTCTCAAGGATTCCTCTCAAGGTGCCCTTAATCCCGCAAGGTCCTGATCGTTTAGTTTTAGGAGTTACTCTTTAAGGTAAGGGAATTCTCAAAAACTCATTTCCTTTCAAGTTCTCTTTTATATGGTATATCTTTCAAATTTCCATAAAATGTTCTTATTTGTATTTTATTCTATTCATCCACTGTATTATTAGTTTTTTATTATTTTTTTACCCTTTTCCCATCTCTTTTTATGGTTTTATAATACCATGTTTTATACCCATTATGCGTGAGAATTTTCATCTCAAAATCTCTCTCTTTTTCTCAAGAAATTATTTTATTTTATTAATGTGAATTCCCAAAACTATTTAATTTATATGGGTATTCATAAATACATAAAAAAATGAGTTATTTTATTCTGTAATAGACATAAATAAAACTCTCATTCCCTTTCCATGGGTTATAAAAGACATAATGATCTTCTTTTAAGCACTTTTTAATACGCCATGATTTTGATAAGAAACCCATTTATTTTATTCAATTTGGGTTATTTATGAAATATTTGATTATTATCTATGTGAATCACATGAAAATAAAGACATATAAAAGGTTTACCCAGATATACCTCCAATGCATTGGGTAAAAAAATTAATCTCTAGAGATGAAAAGTTTTGTGATACCTTTGTGAATAACCGTGGTAATTTTTATAGCACCTTAGGGATAGACGTTGGTGATGAGATTATGAATGTATAAATTAAATTTTGTAGCCATATTTTCATGTTATGATTCAATATAGTATTATTATGATATGCCTCTTTATCATGCCTTTATTATATTCCTCATGTTCTTATTGATATTTCTGAAATTCACATGTAATTTGTTTCACTTATTTACCATTACTGGGCCTTATGCTCACCCTTTCCTTTGTTGTAATAAATCTACTTAGGATTATCCTGTAAGAATCCCTTTATGTGGAATAGAATAATGTTTTTTTTTCAGGTATCATGTACCTTATTTCCAATACACTAAACTTTAAAAGATCATATGTTTATAAAATGTTATGTAAAGTTATGTGATAAAAAGGTGGGATGCCATAGTTTCTATAAAATTATTGTTTAGTTATTTTTTTAAATTAGGATATGAATACTTTAAGAATAACCCTATAAAAAATTTTAATATTGTAGAACTTCCCAGTATTTTGGAGAAATGTTAAGTAAGTGGTTTCTGAACAAATAAATCCCTATCCATATATGAATGAGTGGATATGTATTTGGAATAGATGTATCTATGGGTAACCCAAAAACAATTTTTTGAGATGGAATCAAATAGGAACTAGTACATGACAATAGGACTTTATTCACTCCTACTTTGACACTCTTGGGGGATATGTTTAGTTAATAATAAGATTTTTATTAACTATTATGAAGGATTTGTTGAAAATGTAATTCTTGATAATGAATTATATGTTTAGGCATGATGTTTTAAGACATAAAAAATCCTAAAGAGTTATAAGATTCCTAAATGAATTAAGTTTCTCACAAAGGTTTTATTCTTTTAGAAAATGGTGGTAAATAGGAGGATCCGTGCAAATAGTGATCGCAATAGACCATGTGTTGATAGTCCTCCGATGGAAGATGGAATTAAAACTTTCATGAGAATGATGAATCAAATGACTCAAGCTATAGGAAATAACTTGAATCAATATAAGATACCAATTTCATCAGTAAGGGAAAAATATTCTGTTGAGTCTTTTATGTGTCAACAACCACCAATGTTCAGTTTATATACAGACCCATTGATTGTGGAACATTGGATAAGCTCTATTAAAAATATCTTTTCTGTACTTCATAGTTCTAAATGAGTGAAATTCATCATAGATGTTTATCTCTTAGAGGGAGAAGATTATTAGTGGTAGGTTCTATTTAGAAACATGATTCAAAGAGGGAATATTGATGATATAGAGTGTGAAGAATTCATAGGGATATTCTTCAATAAGTATTTCCCTTGTTCCATGAGAATGAAAATGGAGAAGGAATTTTTCAGGGTGAAACAGAAGGAGAATGAATATGTGGGAAGCTATGAGATGAACGTCACAAGGCTTTCATGTTACAACTCTAGATTTTTCATGAATCCTAATGGTAATATTGATAGATTATTCTGTGTACTAAGACCTCATATACAAAAGAATCTAGCTGACCTAGGCAATGAAAGTAATTAAGAGATCATAAGAAGTACTATGAAAGTCAAACTAGATTTCAGAGCGATTTAATGGTCCCATAAATCCATTGAAAAGATGATATCAATGGAGCCATTATTGGGTTGGTTATTTTATCTGAGAAGAGGTTAAAATAAAGTACAACTTCCCATGTGTAATAAATATGGGAAGAAGCATTCTGGGAACTACCTAATCAGGAGATAAATGTGTTCAAAGTGTGGAAGAGATGGCTATACCTCTCAGAATTACCATAGTGAGGTAAAGCCTCAACTTCCCAGCACTATCAAAAAAGGGAAGATGGTGTGGGCCCAACCTGAATTCCAATGCTTCAAGTGTGAAAAAATCAAGAAATTTTCCAATCACTATCTGAATTTTAGGAAAGTGGAGGGGAATCACCATAATCCTCAGCATGGGACTACAGAGAAAGGTTGTTCATTTTCTATCATGACAGCTAAATTTGAAGTTCCAAATGATGTGGTGGAGTGTACTCTTATTGATCTCTCAAAGATGGAAAGTACATTGTTAGATTCTAGTTCTATAAATTCCATTATTTCCTACAAGTTTTTAAATAATATAGAATCAATTCCTAAATTTTTAAAAGTAGAGTTATCATTCAAGACTCTTAGAGGGATTATCTAAGCACCAACAATGTTTATAAACTCTAGTATTTACTCTAGCGAGAAAAATATTATCACAAATCTTGTAGTAATTCCTATGTTGGAATTAAACATTATACTAGGGATGGAACTGATCTTATATTATAATGCTAATATAAAATGTAGAATAAAGGAAATCTTAGTAGTCTTGAATGGAAAACATATAGTTATCTTCTATGGAGTGATATCTCTAATTGATCTTTGTATAGAACAATATTATATAGCATTATTTATGGATTTTATTGGTGAATATGAAGAAGGAAATGAGAGTATAAGCATAGAGAATATCCACATCATTTAGGAATACATTGAGGTATTTCTTAGGGATTTACCTAGACCTCCCCTAGAAAGAGAGGTAGAGTTCTCCATTGAACTCATGCCTAGTTCCAAGACAATTTGAAAAGCCCTATATAGAATGGTGAATGTGGAGCTGGATGAATTAAAGAAGAAACTCCAAGATATTTTGGAGAAGGGTTTTATCTGGCCAAGTGTTCCTCCTTGGGCAGCACCTATTCACTTTGTGAAGTAGAAGGATGGATCGATGCAGTTATGAATTGATTATAGGGAACTAAATGGGATCACAATAATGAAGAAGTACCATCTTCCAAGAATTGATGATTTATTTGACTAGATTCATGGGGCTTATTTCTTCTCCAATATTGATCATCAATCTAGTTATCATCAATTGAGGGTGAATAAAGAAGATATTCTAAAGACTTCCTTTCGATCAAGATATGGGCATAATTATTTTGTTGTTAGGCCCTTCATCTTGACTAATGCACCTACTATTTTTATGGATTTGATTAATAGATTATTTAAATACTACCTTGATAAATATTTGGTAGTTTTTATTGATGATATTATGATATATTCAATAATTTGGGATGATCATGAAGATAATATAAGGTCTATATAGCAAAATTGAAGGAAGGAGAGGTTATTTGAAATGTTTATCCTGTGTGAGTTTTGGTTACAATAAGGTTCTTTCTTGGGGAACATTGTAACTAGTGAAGGAATATTAGTTGACCCTATAAAGAAAATGGTTGTAGAGGAGTGGCCTCATCCTAGAATAGTGATTGTAATTCATAGTTTCCTTATATTAGAAGGATATTATAGGTGGTTTTTTAAAAGAATTTCATGAATTTCTAATCCATTAACCAAATTAACTCAAAAAGGGTTCAAGTACATCTGGACGAAGGAGTGTGAAGAACGTTTCCATGATCTAAAGAAGAGATTGGTTACTACACCTGGATTAACTCTAACCTCAATCGGAGAAGGATTCGTTATTTTTAGAGATGAATTTTTAAAATGAAATGGGTGTATACTCATTCAAAATGACAAGGTAATTTCAAACGTATATTGATAGATAAATCATCATAAGTAGAATTATCCTACACATGATCTTGATCTAGCTATGGTTGTTTTTTATCTGAATATATGGAGGAACTATATTTTTGTGGAGAAGTGTGATATATACATAGACCATCATAGTTTGAAGTATATTTCCATGAAAAATGAATTGAACATGAGACGATGTAGATTGTTGGAACTTATTAAAGATTATTATTGTTCAATTCATTATAATCCCAGACGAGAAAAAAAAATTTATTCATTAAGTTGGAAAGACCCTATTGTTCTATCAATGATGAGGATTTAAGGATATCACTTGATCAAAGACCTAGTGAAATTGGAAATGGGAATTGTAAGGGAAGGTATATCATCAACCCCATCCCAAATGATTTCTCAACAATTATTACTAGAGAAGATTATGAAATCTCCAAAAGAAGATCCTTAGTTACCGAATAAGTTTTAGGTTATGAATGATGAGAAGTTTCCCAAGTTAACTTTTGATCGAGAAGGTGTCCTGAAATTTCATACAAGACTATGTGTTCAATATTTTCCATAAATAAAGAAGGAGGTGATTGATTAAGCTCATATCTCAACATTCTTTATACATCTTGGAAGCATGAAAATTTGTAGGGACCTTTGTGATTATTATTGTTGGGGTAATATGAGAATGGAGATTGCAGAATACACTAAAAGGTTCCTGGTATGTCAGCAAGTGAAGGTAGAGCAACAAATTCCTAAAGGGATATTACATAAACTACCTATACCAGCATGGAAGTGGGAAAATATCACTATAGACTTTGTCACTTGTCTCTTGAGAACTTCAAAAGGAAACAATTCCATATGGGTTATAGTGGACCATCTCACCAAGGCTTCCCATTTTATCTCAATTCGGTATGATTTCTATCTTAATTAACTTTCTATTATTTACATGAAGGAAGTGGTATGGCTGTATAGAGTTCCACTTTATATCATATCTGATAATGATCTAAGGTTCACATCAATGTTCTGGATAAGTCCTCAATATGCTCTATGTGCTGAATTGAATTTTAGTACCTCCTATCACCCTTAAATTGATGGGAAATCTGAAAAGACTATTCAAACACTCAATGACATGCTGGGAACATGCTCAATGGAATTTAAAGGTGGATGGGATCAACATATCCCATCTGTTGAGTTCTCATACAATAACAGCTTCCACTCAAGCATTCAAATGGAACCCTATGAATCTCTATATGGGAATCAATGTAGAACTCCAACATTTTAGGATGAAGCTGGAGAGAGAAATATTCTTGGGTGTGATCTTGTGAAGGAGATGATAGAAAAGGTTTATGTCATCCAAAAACACAGTAAGGATGATCAGAGTCGGTAGAAGAACTATGCTGAAAATCATTGAAGGGACTTGGAGTTGGATGTTGGTGACACGGTCTTCCTTTGAATTTCTCCATAGAAGAGAGTCATGCGGTTTGGAATGAAAGTGAAGCTCATGCCTATGTATTTTTGACCCCTATAATATCCTTGATCTCATTGGATCAATGGAATATAAAATTTAACATCCTCTAAATATAGATCAAGTTCTTGACGTATTCCATGTATCCCTCTTGAGGAAGTATATACCTGACCCTTCACATGTACTGAATCCAGAGGTGGTACAACTGAAACAAAACCTCTCTTATGAGGAGCAGGCGGTGGAGATCTTGGATCGTAGAGGCAAGGTTCTATACAACAAGACTAGTCACCTTGATAAAGTGTTTTTTAGGAACCACAAATATTAAGAAACCATGTGGGAACTAGAGGAGACAATGAGACAAAATTACCCCCACCTTTTCTCTTCTAAATGTATGATTTCAAATTTCGAGGATGAAATTTCTTAAGGGGGAAGAGTGTAATGACTTGAACTTTTGAATAATATGTTGTTTCCTAAAAATGAATGTTTTACTATGTAATAATCCATAAAAATATATAAGTATAAATGAATTGTGACCATTGGGTTTTGAATTTTATATGATAGTTGGTTGATATGACTATTGGAAACAATAATAATTTTTAACGTTATAATTATTGTTAATAAATAGAAATGATAAGGGATAATTAATTCAGATAGAAGAGTCAATGGCCTCATCTAGTAGACTTGGGGCATATGAAGCCCATTTTTTGGAGCTTGGGAAGGCGGTATCATCACTAGGTTTCACTATGGACTGATCCCAAGCCAATCTTCAACATGTTAATCTTAGATGAAATCGTCTATAGGAGACTGTAAAGTTAGCGGATATTACCACTCGGGAAATGTTATCAAAGTCACCCCAAGAGTGGATTACCATTGCACACCTTACCCTTAGTTCATATGTGGGTGTTTTATGGGGTTATGTTTCAAGTCCCTTGTTACTCTTAATTTAATTTCATTATTTAAATAAAATTTTTATTTCATTATTTCTGTTTTAAGAATAGTTGTGCTTAGAAATTGTGATAGAATTTGATAAAAAAATTTCGCATAAATTGTAAATTTATTACTATATTAAAATAATTAATTATTAAGAATGTTTATTATAATTAAATAGTGCTATAAAAAACTCCTTTTTAATTTCAAATGATAAAATACTTTTTTTATGTGTCGAAAATTTTACTATGCATGTTACTGTGCATTTTTTGTCCGTTGTTATTTTTAATAAATGGTTATTTTTATAGTTAAATGAAAAATTTATCATATTTATAGATTCATTATGATAAAGTAAATTTTAGTTTTTAATTGATAAGGATGATATTATATTATAGTGAATTTATGATAATTTTATAAAATACTTTAGTTTTTTGTGAATAGTAAAAATACTATTTGAGTTTTTTAGTATTTTTAAGGACATCATAGCTTTGTAATAATGATTTAATGATTAATTTAAATTAATGGTAGACTATTATGTGTTAAAGTATCTCAATAGTTGTCCCTAGTGGCCAATACCATATAAAAATTCCATGGGAAAGCCCATGGTTTTTTAAATACCACTAATAAGGTGTCTAAGAAAATTAATAAAAAAAACATCCTGTCTTTTTCCATAAATACCCACCCATTATTCCATTTAAATTCATTCCAAATTAATTATCTATAAATTTATGAGAGTATTATCTCTCACGGAGTCTTCCCAAGGTTCCCTTAATCCCCAAAGGTCCCGATCTTCTAATTTTAGGGGTTACTATTCAAGGTAAGGGAATTCTAAACTTCTCTTTTCCTTTTATGTTCTCTTTTATGTGGTATGTATTTAAAATTTCAATACCATGTAATTATTTCCATTTAATTA
Organism: Viscum album; assembly: GCA_963277665.1. Lineage (NCBI taxonomy): Eukaryota > Viridiplantae > Streptophyta > Magnoliopsida > Santalales > Viscaceae > Viscum > Viscum album. The sequence goes on along the minus strand of OY728157.1, from coordinate 1,399,665,683 downwards.
TGTCCCTATACTATATTATGAGACTTTTATAAATGGGTGATCCTTGTCCTCTTTTTTTTAATGTTTTACAAAACCATGTTTCATACTCGTTATGCTATAGAATTTTCGTCACAAAATCTCTCTCTTTTTCGGAAGAAATTATTTTATTTTCTTTATGTGAATACCCAAAACACTTTAATTTCTAAGGGTATTCATCAACACATAAAAATTATTTATTTTATTTTTTAATTTACATACATAAAACCCTCATTCTCTTTCCATGCATTATAAATGACTTAATGGTTGTGTTTTTAATCACTTTTTAAAACACCATGATTTTGATATGAAATCCATTTATTTTATTCTCTATAATTTATTTAGAAAATTTTTGATTGTGATATATATGGATCACATAAAAATAAATATATATTAAGTTATTTTTCATGATAGTTCTCAAATTCATTGGGTAAATAAATTAATCTCTAGAGATGACAAGTCTTATGATACCTGGGTGAATAACCTTTGTAATTTTTATGATACCTTGTGGATGGAAATTACTGATATGATTATGAATGTCTAAATTTTATTTTGTATCAAAATTTTCATGTTATTATTATATATATTTTTATTGTGATATTCCTATTTATCATGCCTTTATGATATTCCTCAAGTTCTTATTGATATTTTTGAAGTTCACATATAAAATATTTCACGTGTTTTCCCTAACATGGCCTTCTACTCGTCCTTTCCTTTGATTCATGTCCCTAGGTTATGAGATGAAATAAATTTACAAATTATTAACCTTGAATAATCATTTCATGTGGATTAGAATAATTTTTTATGTTTTCATGTATCATTTACCTTATTTCCATGACACTAAACCATTAAAGATCTTCTATTTTTAAAATGTCATGTAACGTGATGTAATAAAAAGGTAGGATGAAATGAATGAGATATATAAACATCTTAATGATATTTTATCATTTTTTATAGAAATGAGAAAATAGTTAACATAAGTTATAAAGTAAAACACTAATTAAAATTGTTTGGATATGGAGACGTTGGGATGCCAATTGTCCTCAAAGAGAGAATGAAGAAGAAACTGATGAAGAAGAATGTGAAGAATAAGAAAGAAGACAAAGATGATCTTGGAAGAAAAATGGTTATAAAGAAAAATTCAATTCCAATAGGTAAAATAATAATTTATCCAAATCCATAATGAGATTTTTTAGGATAAGAATGATGATAGTGAGTATTTTACAAATTATATTGAAGAAAACACTTTTATTTCAATATTTAAGGAGGAATGTTTCTCTAGAAATGAATGTAGCTTCTATGAAAAAGAATAAAGTGAAGTTAAATCTGGAAAATTTGTTAATCACCATGGGTAAATATTTTAATTTCAATAATGAATGATGAATAATTCAGAAGTAGAAATATTGATTAAAAATAAACTCAACATGAAATGAATTTTAAAGAAGATTTGAAAGAATGTTTGTGAGATATCATAAGACTTGAAAAGAAAAACAAGAAGTTGGAAAATGAATGTTACTCAACAATTCAAGACAATAAAAAGAGAAGAACAAGATGATGGTAGAGATTATTGATTTAAATAAATATCCTAAGGAAGATAATAATTGTGATGATCGTCTAGAGTTAAAGTTGAAATAAAAATAAGAAGATTTGTTACTTGTCCAAAAAAGATTTCTAAAGTTAAAGAGAAAGGTAAAAACGTAAAAATAATATCTATGAAGTTATTGAAAGATATAATTTTAAGAAACCTATGAAGGATCAATAAAATTTACCTTCAAAGGTTGATAATAAGGATGGTATTTTTTAGGAGAAGAATAATGCTTGGAATGTCATGTATGTAGCGAAAACCAACAAAGTTGGAAACTCAAAAGTCTCAAAGAACATTGAGTCCAAAAATGTTTTATATGGATCCAGAAAATTTTCCAATACATATGGTGCCGATAAATATGAAAAGAAAATAAAGACATTGATTAATAATAGAATGGTTGGTGGATTATAAAAGAAAGAAAAGAAGGTTGCTGATACATATATTCACAATTCAAATCAGTATGGATGTTTTTGAGGTAGATATTCTTTCAATGGATATTATAAGTATTGTGGGGGATTTGAGCACACCAAAAATATGTGTTGGTTTAGCCAAAAACATTTATATTATCCCATAGATTATAGAAGGAAAAGGATGATGGGGAGGCAATATTCTCAAAGACATAATTATATAATGTTTATTTTAAAGAAACATGAGAAAGTTGGTATGAAAGATAAAAATATGTCCCAAAAATTGGAATATATTTGGGAAATATGTGAGAAACTTGGACATCTTTCTAAAAAATTTCTTACTTTGTTATGATCACAACAAAAGTTTCTGAACAATTCTCATAAGTCTGATGTTTTAAAAGTTAAGAAAAAAATATATGTTGAGTCAAAAAAGAAAGAGTGCTTAGTTATCTGGCAAGAACACATTGACTTGGAAAGGAAATTAGAAGAATGAAAAAAATATGTTAAAAAATATAAGAATATACAGAACTATAAATATATATGAAATGTTGAAAAAAATTTATCAATGTATTGTGGATTTGAGAAAGAAGGGAATTATATCAAAAAAATAAAGTATCTTTCTAAAACAAAATATAAGAATGGAAAACATGGTACAAACTAATTGTAATAAAGATGTTACTAAAGATAAATAAAACATGGAATCTTTATCAGAAGATTGTATAGACATGAAGAATGTTGTTAAAAAATCTAAAAAGGATTAACAGAAGGAAGGGATAATGTTCATTGAAAAATCCGTGAAAAAGTATAAAAAGTCAAAACTGAGAGAAATCTCTCAATCTAATTTTTGTTTCTAAGGAACAATCGAGGTTACCCCTTCTTACCAAAATCTTTCTATACTTGTTCTAACTTATAGGAAATTGAAGGGGTGAAAATAAGGAAGCTAGAATTGATGAGTCTCTTACTATTCCAGCAAAAGAAAGTAATGAGGTTATGAACAACAAGAGGTTGTAAAAAATTGTGTTTTTATACACCTCAACTTTCTAATATGTGTGTTGAGATGGTTTCGAGTTACTTTTCTATTAGACCTATTATTTCAAGGATTTCCCCAATCAGGATAATGTTGAAAGAAACATGAAAAAGTATTACATGAAAGATATGTTATAGACAACATTGATCATCTTGATTATACACTCTTTTTTTTCTACACTGGGTTCTCTCACATAGACTTAGAGTTTTTTATTTAAAGGTTCTTTATTTAATAAATTATGTGATACTCATGTTGAAGAAAATTTCATGATTTGGAAATGAAAATTTTCAACACCTATAAATGTTGTAATTTATGAGAAACATGTCTTGATGGCCCCATTGAATCTGACTATCAATAAGGGGGATATATCAGAGAAAGGGGGAGAGTTAAAACAAATAGGGGGAGTAAAAAAGGAATGGAGAGAATAAAAATAGAAAAAATATAGAGAATACCACTTATTGTTTTTCAAGTGGTTGAAGTGGGTATTGACAAAAAATACAAAGGGGGGGATTGTTAGCCCATGTTATGCTTTGGTTGTACTTGTTGTCAGTCAGTCATTATGTTCAAGAAATAAAGTATGTTGAGAAAGATGATGGATGGAAATAATATTGATCATTGTTTTCAAAAGGATGAAACTCACCATAGGTCCAGAATGGGAGATGATCATAGAGAGGAATTTATTGTAATTGTATTCATACTATGTTCGGAATGATAGGATCAGTCGCATTAAGAATTCATCTTGTAGGAAGTAAATGGACATCATATTTACTCTGAATTCGATATGAATAAAGTGATGGTTTTGATTAAGAATCGAAGTCTTCATGACTATGATTAATTAAATGTGATGTTGCTTTTCTGATTTATAATTTACATAATTCATAATTTGATTAATGAACTTATGATGCAATATTTATGGAAGATAAGAAATATATGTTTCCGATTGAAAAAGAATCATAGCCAGATATATCGTATCTGGGTGGAAGAGAAGAAAGATATTTTTCTGATCTAAAACGAATCATACCCAGATATATCATATTTGGGTTGAAGAGAAGAAAAAGACGATGTTGATCAAAAAAATCATACCCAAATATATTGTAATAAGTTTCAAGAGAAGAAAGGCATGCTTCTGATTATATTCAGAATAATCGGATCTGGGTGGAAAGGTAGAAAATGTTTTTGGGAATCGTACTCAAAAGATCGTACCTAGTATAATCATACCTAGGACAATTGTACTCAGAAATATCATACTCATGGCAATCATATTTGATATGATAAGGAAATAAATAGGTTGTCGGCGGATTGGAATGTTTTAATTATTTAAATTGTACGTTTGGAACTATAACATCCAATCCTAAAATATTTTCAAAGGAATGAGAATGAAGTATATGGGAAAAGAGAAGGAAGTTTTAATTGGTATCATATTTAGAAAAGAAACAAGATGTTGATTAGACTCGTATGTTGTCAAATTCAAAAGAGGAATTTCTTTGGACAGATGAATGAAAATAGAACGAAATACTGAGATAAACAATGTAATCAACCATTTAAAAAGGGTTGAATTACTTTTTAGGTTTCTAACTGAGTCAAGTGTAGAAGTGAAGAAGTAAAAGAAGTTTGTAAGTGGAGTTTTCTGAATATTCTATCAAGGGGTAGCTTGGTAATCAAAATAATGATTGAATTTAGCATTAATATTGGTATCCATTTCTTCAATAAAAATTGAAAAGAGAAATGGGGAGAGTTAAAATAAATATGGGTAGTAAGAAATGAATTGATAGAATAAAAAGTGAGAAAAGAAATAGAATACAACTTATTTTTTCAAGTGGTTGGAGTGGTTGAAGTGGGCATTGAAAAAAAATACCAAGGGGGATATTGTTAGTTCCAAGTTGTGCTTTGGTTATATATATATTTTTTCAATTGATCAGTATGTTAAAGAAATAAATTATATTGAGAAATATGATTTATGGAAATCGTATTGATCATTGTTTTCAAAAGAATTATACTCACAATGGATCCAGAATGGGAGAAGATTGTAGTGATTAATTGATCGTAATCATATTCACATTGAGTCTAGAATAAAAGGATTGATCACATTAATAATTCATCTTGTTTTAAGTAAATGACCATCATATTGACTCTGAATTCAATATGAAGAAAGTGATGGTTTTGATTAAAAATGTGAGTATGCATGACTATGATTAATTAAATGTGACAATTATTTTCCAATTTGTATTTCATATAAATCCTAAGTTGATTGAAGAACCTATGGTGCAAGATTGATGGAAGAGAATAATGATATGTTTCCAATTGGAAAATAACTATACTTAGATATATAGTATCTAGATGGAAGAGAAGAAAGAGATGATTTTGATAAAAAAGGAATCATACCCAAATATATTGTATCTATGTGGAAGATAAGAAAGAAATGATGTTGATGAAAAATAGAATCATACCCATATATATCATATTTGGGTGGAAGAGAAGAAAGAGATTATGTGAATTGTAATCAAAATAATCAGATCTGGGTGGAAAGGAAGAAAAGGATTTTCGGAATCGTAATCAAAATATTGTACCCAAGATAATCGTATCTAGGATAATTGTATCCAAGAAAATCGTACTAAGAAAATCATACTCATGACTATCAGATTTGGTTTGATAAGGAATGAAATAAGTTTTCGGTGGATTGGAAAATTTTAATAATTTCAATTGTATGTCATGCACTATAGAAGCTGATCCTCAAACTTATTCGGACTCATGAGAATGAAGTTGATAGGAAAAGAGAAAGATGTTTTTAGTTGTATAATATTATGAAATGAAATATGTTATCGATCAGACTAGGATGCCAACGTATTCAGAGAAGTAATTTCTTAAGACTGGTGAATGAAATGATTAGAAAAGAATGAGATCAACAACGTAGTCAACCATTTCAGAAGGGTTGAATTAAAATATAGGTTTCCAAATGTTTCAAGGGTAATATTGAAGAATTAAAAGTGTTTTGTATCTGTAATTTACTGAATATACTATCAAGGGGGGCTTGGTATTCAAAAGAATTATTGTATTCAACATTCATAGTGGTATCCATTTCTTCACACATTTATATATTCAAAATTTATATAGATTTGTATTGAAAAAAATTGATTTGTAAAATCATAATGATGAATTAACATCGGATTGGAAATTTAAAATGAAAATATGAAGAAGAAGTTAATATTGGAGAAGATTCGAGATGAATCAGGAAGTGTTGATGAAGTAAAAATACACTTGAGATTTTAGGGGATATTGAGATCTGGGTAAATTTAGGTGATCTGGAATGATTTTGGGATTTACACAAAATCACTCATGGGTCATCTATAAAAGGAAAAAAGTAAATTATACTATTCTCATGACCAATGTACTATTCACTAAAGAAGAGAAAGAATCTCTGAGTTTAAGGGAGAGTAAGTGGGGTCTGTTTTGATCCTTTGTTGAATAATTGTTTCACAAAGAAGTGAAATAGAAGTGGGAATATCACAATGTTGTATTAAGTTGGTCATTATACTCAGTGATTATCATAATCATATGATTACCATATTCATCTTGTCAATCATATTCGGTTGATCATCATATTGAGATAGATAATTACATTTAGGGTTTTTGTAATGAGATTTCAGAACTGAGGAAGAATCATATAGGGATAATCATACTGAGTTTTCTATACTCATAATTGAAGGGGTTTCGATTCATCTCTTTTATATTCTGTCAAATTCTTTTTTTTGTATTTGGGATAATCATACTTGGAAGAATCATACCAAGACGAATAGTACCCATTGGAATCAGACTAGGGAAACATATTAGAAAAATTAGACTGTGTATTTCCTTAACAAAATTTCAAGCAGTTCTTACCATTTGCTGGGTATGAAATTTAAGAAGTGTTTTCAGTTGAATACATTTGTGAAATTGAAAATAAGCACAAGTAACATGAGTTGTTACATAAATTTTTTATTACCCTATATGTGCTAAGAGGGTGCACACTCACTATTTGAATTATTTACATAGTTCTACATGACTAAAAGTGTATATCATACTAATTGTATTCTAAAGATTAATTTATAGTGTATTGTATGGTATTAGATCATTTCCAAAACATACTAAGGACATATCTATTCTTATTGACTAGCTAAACTTTTAAATACTTGGGTTCCATTGGATGTGTGGTTGAATTTTATTAAGGAATTCAATCTTTAAGAGAAGTTGATGGTTGTTTCAAATAAACATAAAAAAAGTGTCATTGATTCACCCCCTCCCCCTCTCAGTGATACAATTACATTGACTGGGAAATTTCAATTTACACTTCTAAAACACATTGGTTCCACCAATACCTAACAAAGTCACTCCCTTACTTCCTTAAACTAATTCTATAAGCCTTTTTTTAGAAAAATGAGCATAGTAAGGCATTTAGTGCAAACCAAAAGAAGTTATCGAATGAAGAGGTAACATACTTAACCGAGCATTTTATTTTATTTCTTCATAAGTATCCTTAAAATATTATTGAAAAATTATGATATAAAAACCTCAATATCTTCAATATAGTGAGTTGTTTTTTAATGGAATTACCTACAATCATATCCTCCTCCCTGAAATGGGAAATGAAACCGTTGATCGTGTGTATGGTGGATTTCTACCTCATGAACTGACATAATTCATTTCCCATCATGATTCTCATGGCTAGATATAATATTGTATTTAATGTTTATATATGATATTTATGATATAATTATACTATTTTAATTATAATATCATATATAACTTCTTAATTTTCATTCTTTTGATAATACGACAATGTCACTCATGTGTTTGGGAGACTATCGACTCACAAAGTGATGCGATTCGTTTTCACTTAGATTTCATATGAAAGTTAATAATGATTAATTTATTTTTATATATTATAATAATGAAATATTAATCATTATTTAAAATTAATATATCCTATAATTTCTTACCTTACTATCTTTTGAAAATGATAACACCATTCTTGTGTATGGTGGACTACATCCTCAAAAAGAATTTTGATTTGTTTTTTAATTAATTATTACCAAAACACATGGATAGTATGAGTAATGGTATTAAAATAAACTATATTATATTTATGATATAATTATAATCCTTTAAAGGTAAAATAACACTTATGTTCTTTCTATCATGATCTTCGAAAAATGGAAATGTTACTCATTCATACATACATCCAACCATCTTAATGATGGTAACATAGTTCATTTTTCATAATATTAAATCATGGTATGTTTAAAAAGAATAATTAATGTTTAATAATTATAATTATTTTAGTTTTACCATTTTGGATAATGTTAATTAATAATATATTTGACCATATTGGACTTACCAATGTGATTTTAGACACCTGATATGTTTATCATAAAAAAATTCAATGTGGAATTAAGTTGTTGGGTAATTGAAAATTACATGGTATCAATTAAAATAAAAGGATTAATAAACAATAAGAAGGTTCTTACAAAGTTAAATAATTAAATTAAATTTATTATTCATTGAGATAAAGAATGCACATGAGAAATCAGGCTTGAGGTAAGGGATCAATCTAACCCACAATTTTCACTAGGTTATGACCATTCTATCTCAAACTCCCTTTCAATATCTTTATGTTATGAAATGATAATAAATTCTGTATATATGTCCCTTACATGTATACGTATATTATTTTTGTTTCCTATAATGGGGTAATACATTCTGTGTGGCCATTTCTCAAATTCCATCTTTAAGAAATGTATTTTAATTATGTTATGAGGAAATATTATGCTTCCAATTTCATTCCATGGGTAATTATTATGTTTAGGATTTATGATCAATATTTTAGAGATATGGTTTTTTACATATAATACATTGTAATAATTATACATATATTTCCAAATCTAGGCGTCTAGATGACATGCAATTCTAAGGCCTGGTGTACCCAAAATAAATTATGCAAAAATATTTATTATAATTTATATTATACATGAAATGGAAAAGGGATATATCTCAAATGGTAGCTTAGATAATAAATATGAGGCCAAGGTTGAGTCTAAAACATGTTTTTTACCCTAGGCGGGGTATAACTTTTATGGGTGTATACCCTTTGTGGAAAAGGTTATCGAGGACATAACCATAAATAAAATATTAAAATAATATAATTTTATTTGGATGATACAACTGATAACATTGTAATCGGGATTCAGATTGTAAATATGAGAGCACCGTTGAGTTTGTAGTGTGGATTTTACCTTAGGAGCGACCTTAGGTGAGAGGGCGTGGGAGGTTCTGATTTTGCAACTGTTTGCATTTTCCTATAAATTTGAGTTTAGAGAAATGGGCTAGAGTAAGCTCATTTATCTTGCTAATGGTGAAGCTCTAGAAATCTGCTTTCAATGGTGATTCGACATCAAAACGTCATTAGATCATGATGAAAATTAAGGCACTAGTAGAATATAGGGAAACAACCACAACGGTGGATCCAAAATTGAGGTAGGATTTATATTTCTAATTCTGCAGCTCCCATATTGAATCCTTTGTTGCTAATTTCAATTTCTATTAGGATTCTCTGATTTATAATCCTTTTTTGATGGCCAAATTAATAATGATCATTGTATGTTTTGATTTGGGATCACCCTTTCTTTGTGTTTTATGTCATTCTTTGACAATAAGTTTTCTCCATACTCAAACGACCTCTGATCTTGGAGAAAGACACGTATATGTGAAGCTCTCGAACCAAGGAGTCTTGATATATTCTCAGATTAAAATTTCAGGTGATGAAAGTGGTGTGGTGGAGAGAACAATATCTACCCACTTTTGTTCACATCAAAATGTCGATGATTCTTTGAGCAGAGACCACTGCTATGTAGATCAAGTATTGAGGATCCCTGATCTGTTCTTGGATAAATTTTATGACCACTGAAGTAACTATGGTGTTCCATGGATAGTTCTCTAGAACGGGGTGGTGAACTAGTGGTGGTCCAGTGCGGCTCCGTGGAAGGCGGTGGCCAGGGCAAGTGGGACAGTAGAGACCAGGGTCAGTGTGGTGGGTTGTGTGGGTTAGCACGACAACATGGGCACATATCTAGGATAGTGGCAGAGCACCATGGGGTGACGACGATGGTAGGCAGCTTGCCACAGGAACACCCCCCCACACCAATTTTTCAGAAAACCTAAAAAAAAAGAATAATAATAATAATAATAATAATAATAATATTATTATTATTATTATTATTATAAAAAATTCTAAACACCCGTAACTTCCCTGTGAGACATCTAGTTCACACACCGTTAGTGGCAATGTGACCCTAACATCGATATAGACTTTTTAAGACAAATTTTGAGTACCTTCTAGAGACTCATAGTGTGGGTCAATAAAACACCTTAATAATAATAATAATAATAATAATAATAATAATAATAATAATAATAATAATATTTTTTAATGCTGATTTGAACGTAACACCTACATGGAGAGTCTGATTAATGTGATATTTATGATAATGTAACCCTTGCAACGAGGAAAACCTTTTGAGGCATGTTTGAGAACATTGTGTTTTGGGATTGAGTCTTGGTGGCATGAAACATTCAATTAAAATAATAATAATATTATTATTATTATTCAGTGATTCTTGTATCAAATGTATCTCATGTATCTGATGTCTGATTGACACACTGTCAGTGGAATTACGACCCTATAATTTACGTGGATGTTCTAATACTGATTTTTAGTGCTTAAAATTAAATCATGGCATGATACCCACAAGGCGTGGTTTGTGCATTTACGGTGAAATGTCACTTTTTTCATCGGGTATCCATTTTGGAAAAATGAATAGATGATCCTATGTTTTTTCCATGAGGATCACAATGGTGAGATCTGTTTGATGTGTTCTTAGAATGAGGCATGGGCCCCATGAATCACCATTTGTGTACGATGTTGAGAGATACAGCTTCTTCACTGAGAGTCCATTTTGGGAGAATGGATAGTCTAACCTGTGCATTTTTTCCCAAGGATCATGAAAATGGGATCTATTTGGCTATCTAAAGATGTTTAAGGAGGTGTGTTATCAAATTGACATTTTAGATCTTTAGAAAAACGATGAAAAACATGAAACCGTCTTCCTTTTGGTCTATAGGTGTCATGTACTCTGTGAGTACATGAGCATTAATTGGGGTACTCTTATTTATTTTAATACCCGAGTATGGGTAGGTACACATCTTGATGACGAGGTGGGGGCACAGGTCTTGTGGTCCCCATATGTATTTTGTACCACATTATGAATCTTATACCTCTTGTGTCTCCTTCATTGGGACTCGTATTTTGGCTTGTGAGTATCATATCCTTTGTTTTTTTCTACATAGAACACAATGATGACCTCTATAGTGGCTTTGGAGGTACGATGAAAGGCATTACAAGTGTGATGCCTATATGAGGAAAACTCAATGGAGGCTATGATCTGGATCCTAATCCCCCATAGGCATGGGTGTGGGTCCTCTATAGTTACTTCTGAGTGGAATCCTCCTAACGCACTAGAGTGTGGATCCTCGATGATCTAGAGTGGAACCCCCCCCCCATCAACATTGGTGTGGGTCCTCTACTAGATACTTCCAAGTGGGATCCACCTAACACACTATAGACTGGGTCCTCTATGACTATTAGAGTCAAATACCTATGACATACTAGGTCGTGGGTTCGCTACATCGAGTTTACACAATCTGACTATGCAGATCAATGGTGAGACATGCCTGGATGTTACGTTAGTCACATGAGTAACAAGGTCACTTTCTTCATCTAGACGCATACTTGTGAGTGATCTAAAACCGTTAAGGCAAGTCAATCCCACCAAAGGCTAATAGTGTCAAGGAGTGGGGATTTTAAACCCTTTGACTTGAGTTTTTATGGAAGACATGACGGATATTGGGCATCATAGGGAGTTACTTCTGGAACTGTTGGAAACTCTTCTTCATGGGATGAGCTATGAGATAGAGTTACCCTTACTATCTCATTTTTTATTCTTTTACTGAGAATATATATATATATATATATATATTATGGTCTAGTACCCACCCCTTGGGTTTTGGTTACTCTCCTTACAGGAGAGTCGATGATGCGTAGGGTATGCCACATTCTTTCCTTGTCTAGATTCTCTTGGTTGGATGAGTATACTATCTTAATATAGGTAGAGAAAACATGATGATAAGTTATCTCACCATTTCTTGATTCTTGTGTTTGGATGATCTTACTTCACTCTCTTGTTGGGTTGATATGTAGTCTTTTAATGTACATTTTTTATCAATTGTTTCCCTATTTATTACCTCTTTTTATTCTCCCTTAAGCCTTCGGGGCATACTACTAATTATTTTTATACTCACCCCTTCTAGGTATTTTCCCAGACATGGTATTACCTTACATATTACGAGCAATAAAATCATGATATCATAGGTGCCTAGGGATATGGGGTGCTTGGAGTGAATGCGGTGGTCGAAGCTTGGGATCTAGGAGCGGATCTCTCTCATCGATTTTCTTTTTCCACTTGTATTTAGGTTATAACACTTTTCTTATTTGGAGTGTATTTTTCCCCTTTCCCTTTCGGTTTAATTTTCTATACATGTATTTTTTAGAGGTCTATGCGTGTTTGGTTTCTTTTTTATAGCATTTTTGTTTCTTGTTTTCCTTTCCCTCTACACCTTTTCATTGAGTAGACTATGTGTGTGTGTAAAGGTTCTTAGGAAGAGTCCTCCCTGCGTTTTTTTGTTCCTTCGGCGATTAGAGACACCCCTTGGCCTATATAAGTGGTATTTGCATAGACAGGGGTGCCTGTGCCGTCACAGTTGGAAAATGAGGGGAGGAGGGTTCTCGGTCGGACAACGAGGGGAGGAGGGTTCTTGGTCGGGTGTGCTGAGCAGGGAGCAGGCTGGATAGATTTATGTGCACCGATAGGGGAGAGCATGGCTAGGTCATGAAGGAGTGGGGGAACAGGGTGGTCGAGCTAGGAAAGGGGTGCTGAGGGAGAGGTCAGGCATCACACACCGAGCCAGAGGTGCGCCAGGTGCATTGCAGATGGAAGGGGGTCCGGTTACGAGTGTGTGGTCAGGGCGGTGCAGCGCAGGCTGAAGTGAGGTGCGCTGGAGGCCATTCTGACAATGACTACAAGGTAGGGGTGTAACTTTGGGGTGCTGCTGGCAGGGTGCAACAGACATGCTTAGTGAAATTCATTAATTTAAATTATAACGATTAAGAGAAAAATTAGCTTAAAATGGGATACAACTTAATATTAAGGTCCCAAAAAACATATAAACTTATCCAAAATCCATTGTATAGAAATATTAGTACCCTATATTCCATCAGATCTAACTTGGATGATTATTAGATCCACGTTACATGGGAAAAACATGGGTGAAATGCCCTTTTCCAAAATTTACAAGAGTGTCACTCCTCCTTCACTATAAAAAGGCAGTCACCCCTACAACATCCTCACACATCTAAAGACACTATGGATTGACCGATATCTTCCAAAATAAAAACTCAATATCTCTAAAATAATCCTAGATATATCATCTTGGGAATAAATCCATCCAAGGAATCCCATTGATCCAAACCAAAAGGAGTTACCTGAATGAGAGGTAACACCCTTTCACAATAATTTTTATTTTATTTTCATTCTCCTCTTATTAAAACCATCTTATTCCACGAATATATAATAAAATAAGTATCATAAATATACTTTAATATTTTTATTATTATATTTCTACTTACTATTACATACACATCTATCTAATGGTTTACCAACTTACGAATCTTGTGTATGGTGAAATACCGCCTCACGAAACGATGTTGTTCAATTTTAATTTACCACCTTTCATGGATGGGAATTATGATGGAAAAAATATTTATATATGATATATATTATATTTATTATTCCTTCATTCTTATTTAATTATTATAACATATACCTTTATACAATACAATTTTTTTAAATACGATAACATCGTTTTTGGAAGTGTGGACTACCGCCTCCTCAAAGCGATGTGATACATTCACACACTACATGAAGCATATTAAGGATGTATTTAATTATATATCTATGTGAAATAAATAACATATATATGATATTAATGACATAATTACCTTTATGTAAATATTAAACATCATTTTATTTAACACTTTTCCACACATTGAAAAAGTTATAACGTCGATCGTGGACATGTGGACTACCACCTTCTTGTGGCAATGTGATTCATTTTAAATCACCAAAATTTTATATATAAGTATACATGATTAAATAATATGGTATTTATGATATAATTATCATTTTGGAAGGAAAAATTTTCACTTAATTCTTTTTCATAATGAACATTGAAAAATGAGAATGTTACTCATGTGTACGAACGACCTACCATCTCCAAGATTATAACATTTATTCATTTTTCAAAACAATATTTCATGATTTCATTTTAAAGAAAAATTTATATGTAAATAAGTCAATTATTTCCCTATTATTATTCTTTATTTGTTCATATAATAATCTCGTTCACCATAGTTTTCCTACCAAAGTCGTTCGGACACTTAAACCAAATATGGTCAAAAAACCCAATGCAAACTTAATTATTTAAGTAGTTGGATAAACATTGTAATAAGTGAAATAAAATAAAAATAACTTTAAAAAGGTTCTAAATAAATTATATAATTTACATAAGTTAATTATTTAAGAATTTAAAGATGCACAAGAGAACTCAGACTAAAGGTAAAGGATTTTGTCTCAATATCCTTTCATTGAGGAATTTCTTGAGTATGTGCACCTTTATTGCTTTATATGGTGTATATATAGCCCCTTTGAAATTATATATCCATATTTTATATTTTCTTAGGTTATTTAATGTTTTGTTAAATTTTAATATTTCATGGGACTTATGATTTAAATGTTCAAAGTGGAATGAGACACTTTGAATGTTTAAAGCCTTAATTTCCTAATATTTTATATGTGGAAATATTCATGATATTATTTTACATATTTATTTATATAGATATAAGAGGTTTATATGTAAAAACCATTAAATTTCAAAGAATTTTTTTTCTTAATTTTCTTTGGGATTTTACGAGAACGCAGTTTCTGATGGCACTTGATTCCGAGGCCTGGTGTGTCTGGAATCAATTTTAACAGTTTAGCTCAGGTACGTTCAGTGAACGAACGAGTGGGTTTTCCTAACTTTTGAAATGGTGCTCAGAACCGAAATCTGAGGGCACCAATGAAACCGCATCACATGTAATTGCTTAGGAACACCTTTTCTGGAGTTGCGTTTGCTCGGGTGTGGTTATTTAAAAAAAAGTGTTAACTAATGAATAAATAGAAGTTGTACAACAATTTTTATTTTATGTTCTATGTATTTTAAACCTACTTATGGAAGTTGAGGTGGGACCCAATATATCCTAACCTCTCTTGATAGGATATTAGTGAGGTGGGCCCCACATGAGCCCCACCTATTCAACTTCCTCAAACCCCCATTATTTTGTAACACACCCGCACCCCCTTATTAAATGCCAAGTCAACTCTCACATTAATTGGACAGTTAACACTCTTCAATTAATTCAATTAATTGAATGAATTCTTTTGAATTTCAAATGGAATGTTGGCTTGTGTGTGTTAATTAAATAAGACAAAGTCCTATTTCATTAGGGGTAGTTTCATTGTGTTGAGAGGGAGAGTTCCACGAAGAACTTCATCTTCCTCCTTGAAGAACGCGAAGAACGCACCGACACCGATGAAGAATGCTAATTCCTCGGAGATCGACGACGTGACGCCATGTACCGCAGCACCGATGATCCTCTATACCATGACGCCCTGTACCGCGACGTCGACGATGCTTACAGAACCTCCTTCCGCGACACTATCTTCTGCGATGTCTTATTTCCGCGAAGAACCTCGTTCGACGACTTCATCGAAGTAGGGGTTATTTTTTTGTTCATGTTTTCTTTGCCGTTCATCAAATTTTATATTGGGATGCCTGTTATCGTAAAAACGGGAGGAGGTCGGACCGCACGAACATGACCGACCCTCCTCCCCCTTTGATGTTGTACTTATTGCGGCACGAGAAAAGGTAGCACGGTGTAAAGGCACTGCAGAGAAGAAAGAGGAACGAGCGAAGATACGCGGCGCCGTCACGCCGCGTCGTTGAGGTCGAATGAAGCCGCGGTGCCATCGCTCCGCGCCGGAGAACCATGAAGAAGCTGCAGCCAGAGCGGGGCCGCGAAGGAGGGATGCAGCAGAGGGGAGCGGCGCTATCGCGCCGCGCCGGTCAGACAAGACCGTGGCCTACGGCCGCGGTGGTGCGGGGAGCGGCAACCGGAACCGCCGGCCACCGGTGCAAGAAGGGAAGGTCCCGTGTGGGGTCCTGTGGTGACACACCGGCCGGCATGGCCGGCCGGTTTCCGAGAAAGCCGGGGGTTGTAACCCTAGGATGGAAAATGGTGGGGGACCCTCATGGGGGTCGTTTCTCAAAAAGAGGGGCAGCCCCCCCCCCTTTCCACAACGGCTCAACTAGCGTCGAGCTGGCAATTGCGGGCCGCGCCCGCCCCAGGCCAACCGGCCGCCCAGGTTGGAACGACCGCACCGAACCGGGCCGCCCTGGCTGGGCCGAGCAGCGCCGGTAGGGCTGGGCCAGGCCACGCCCTAATGGGCCGGACCCGGACCTGGTTCGGGTCGACCCGGTTCGGGCCGACCCATGGGGTCTTGGGCCGGGTCGGTCCGAGCGCAAAACCCACTATTCCCGAACAGTTCCATTAAAACACCCGTATCATGGGCTAAAGACCTCCAATCGGCACACCGCCAGTTGTGATGTGATACTTGGATCGAGATGGTCGTTTTGATATTTTACACTTAAGGTTTAGGAGAACTTTGGGTACAGCCGGGTTGGTTTGAACACGAAACCAACCGGGCCCTCGGAGCGGAAACGCTTATAACTTGAGCTCCGGACGTCTGATTGACGTGTCATCGACTTTGTTGGATTCCTCTTAGTGAGAAAGACCTTTTGGATTACTCCAATCAAGGATTGGACGTAGTTGGAGTATGTTCGGGTTGGTTTTGACTTAAAAACCAACCAGGTCCCTGGAACGAAAAGGCCAATAACTCTCAGACCGGGCGTCCAATTGACGCACCGTCTGTCGTGTTGAGTTCCCTATGTCGAGACGAAACTTTGGGATACATCAACTCCAAACTACGTGTCAGTTGATCTATCAAACCCCTTGGACCGTGGAGCGGACCCTCCTAGAAACGAGCATGCAATGTGCGGGAACCCTAGAGCTGGATGCAACTGTGACGATGATGACGACTGCACTGAAATCCTCCGTGGGTTCGGCAGCAATGAAAACTACACTGAAATCCTCCATGGGTTCGGCAGTAATGAAGACCGTACTGAAATCCTCCATGGGTTCGACGACGATGACTACTGTTCTTGTGTCCTACGTGGGTCTGGCAGTATTACTATTCATGTATCCTACGTGGGTCCGGTAGTATTTGACCTCTGTTGTAGTATCCTACATGGGTCCGACAGAGTAGCTGTACTTGAATCCTATGTGGGTCAGAGAGCTTAGCTGGTTTAGTATCCTACATGGGTCCCAGCTTAATTGAATCAGTGGATACATCTGATCATCTCTATCACCTTACGAAGAAGTATACTTGTGTGAGCCAAGTCTTTACTTTCAATCATTATCTTCGGTATGATTGAATTGCTTTCTTATGTGGATTGTGTTGTGCTTTCCTATGTGGATTGGGTTGTACTATCCTATGTGGATGTTATCGAACTTGGGATCGGATGTCGGAGCCGAACTGGAATTGATGACTTACGTATATGTGTGGGCATATACCAAAGTAGTGTTGGATGTTACATCATGATTGTATATTTCCTTTGTGGATTATTTTATGTGGATTTTGGGAGACCTTCAGGGGTCTCGGGGTCCCTACTGAGTAGCGTATACTCACCCTTGCATGGGCTATTCCGGCACTACATTGTGTTGGATGCAGACGACAGACAACGCTGATCGTGGATGAGGCTTGTGGAGCAGGTCGGTACCTGGAGGTGGACCACTGGGTGGGACGTACACGAAGCGGATGGCTAGACCCAAAGAGTTGAGTAGGCTATTTGTACCCACCAATTAGGTGGGAATTCTAGTGGACAACTCGACGTTGCTGCTTTACTTTCAGTTTTTGTACTTTCTTTCCAGTTGTACTTTACTTTCAGTTTGGGTTTGTATTCTGGCCCATTAACTTTCCGCACTTATTTTGTACCCAGTTTTACTTAGTGTATACTTCGACTTGCTTACTCTGTGGTGTTTGTTTACTTTATAAAGGAAATGCCTTCCCCTTTTTGTCGGGATTTACACCTTTGGTGCTAGTCGCCAGCCCCTGGCCTATGGGAGGTGAGCTTGTGGTAGTCACGGCACGATCCCCAAGGACGGGTCGTGAGAAATTTGTATCAGAGATATTCGGTTCTAATGCAGAACTCAGGACTCTGATCTTTCTTCTATGTGAAGAAATAGTGTTAAGGGTATTGAGTGTTGTTATCAGTCCAGGGAGTCCAGTGTTGGTGCAGCGGCCGACGTATCCATACACCAGGACCCTGACTTCTGATTTCCGACTCAATGCACGAAAACATTGATTGCATGTGTGTTTCAAAAGTTTTCTTTGTGATTACTTTGTGTTAGCTCACCAGTTATAATGTTTTGACCATGAGACACCTGTTTCTTTTCAGGATGGCCCCATGACGGCAGTCGTCTAGGGTTCAGAGCTTTGTGCGAGACGACAGCCCACCGAGCGACGAGGCCTCGGTGTAGGGCCCTTTTCAGTGGAGGCACCGGTGGTACCTCTACCCGCCGAGCCACCGATGTCACCAGCCCCAGCCATTGTGGGTTCATGTCACCTTAGTGCACTGCACGAATTCCAGTGTCAGAGACTGCCCAGGTTCGGCGGGGAGAGGGACCCTCAGGCAGCCAAGGATTGGCAGGAGGCGGTTGTGCGAGTTTTCTGGTTAGTGGGGACACTAGCTGACCTCATGGTGATCCTTACAGTGAGCCTCCTGCACGCGACAGTAGGAAGATGGGGGAGCTGGATGCTCCAGGTGCATGACGAGGCATATCTCCTCTGGACAGAAATTGAGAGCCTCTTCTGCTCGGATTTTTTCCTAGCCACCCTCCATGAGGTTCGCATCCAGGAGCTACTACAACTGCGGTAGGGCAGCATGACGGTTGTCCAATACTCAACTAGATTTACCGATCGCTCACGATATTCGACGGACATGGTACGAGACCCATTATTCCAGGCCTGGACCTTGGAGCAGGGACTGAGGCATGAGATCAGGGTATCGATGATCTCCCTCAACATTCTGACATAGGCAGGAGTACTGGAGTGAGCACTTATCATAGAGAGATTTCTTGCTGAGCCTACACCAGCAGCGAGACCTACTGCAGGGTGGCACGTAGCAGATTCGTCTGCAGCAGGCTGTCGACGGACGTCACAGGGGTCCAGGTGGACCAGACTATCAGGCGGATGACCTCTGGACACCAGCTCAGAGGTGCGGGGAAACCGGCATAGAGCCAGCCTTCCGAGGAGCAGACAGTACTACGCATGCGGCAGGAAGGGCCGCATGGCTTGTGACTACCTGAACCGTTGTGCAGAGGAGCATAAGATGGTTGAGGGGCCACCCAGCCCTAGGCAGAGGGTCAACCGTGGTGGTCCGCAGGGAGTAGGCAGACGAGGTAGAGGAGCTGGCCGAGCAGCAGGTGGTGGGCGACGCTTTGAGGCTTTACCACCCCCACCACTCGGAGGTCCACCCCGACCACAGGGAGCTGGCGGGCCGAGACAGGTTCAGCTTCAGGCAGCGGGGGACTATGACCACAGTGCTCCATAGATGATTCTAGGTACTATCTGTGTCTACTCCACCCTTGTTAAGTTCTTATAGACACAGAAGCGAGTCATTCTTTCATTTCCGCTGCCCTTGTTCGGAGCTCAGAGATTCCGACGGAGCTGTTGTCTCGATCGTTATGTCTAGAGACTCCTATAGGAGAAGACTCGATGATTACGCACTGGTGCTGACAGTGTGAGCTTACTTTAGGAGGCGAGATCATCGGCTGTGATCTTCTTGTAGTGGCATCGAGGCCTTACGACGTCATCTTAGGCATGGATTGGTTATCTACAGTCCATGCTCAGATCGACTGTATTAGGCGCAAGGTGCGATGTGTTCGCAGCAATGGGAGCAGGTTCACCTTCACCAGCAAGGAACAGTGCAGGTTGGACTCATGTAGAGGAGAGGACAGTCGATCACTCATCAGTTGGCTAGCCTCATCCTAGGAGCAGTTGACGTACAGAGTCTGAATTTTCTTATAGTGGTGGATCAGTATGCAGATGTTTTCCCTAACGATGTTCCAGGACTACCTCCTCGCAGATAGGTAGACTTTTATATTGACCTGTACCTCGGGATAGCCCCGATATCCACTCCAGCATATCATAAGGCCCCCGCTGAGCTTCGAGAACTATAGGTATAGTTTGAGAACTTGCAGGGCAATGGATTCATCCGACCCAGTGTTTCACCCTGGGTTTCCCCAATTTTGTTCTCCAATGTTAGGAGCAGTGGTCTTTGCTCTAAAGATGTGGCGAAACTATCTTATGGGAGAGCGCTTTACAGTCTATTATGACCACCAGAGTCTCAGGTACATCTTCTCATAGAAGGACCTAAACTTGAGACAGCGGTGATGGATCGAGTTCCTCCAGGACTATGACTTTGAGATAGTCTATACTCCTGGAAAGGGGAATATAGTATCTGATGCTCTCAGCAGGATGACGGGCATTCAGCTACTTCGAGAGGTGACAGAGAAGCTATCCTCTTTGCAGATATCCTTCATGGATAGAGATGGAGCAGCCTTTCTTCAGTCACTCACAGTCACTCCTCCACTAATACAGCGGGTCAGAGAGGCATAGTGTGGGGACGTTGAATGTGAGACGCGGCGTGCACATATATCATCAGGACATGCACCTGATGGATTATCTATAGGAGGAGGGCACGATGTTCATTTCAGAGGATGTACCATGGTACCATCTAATTTTTGGTAGGAGGTGATAAGGGAGTTTCAAACTTCCCCTTTAGTGGTACATCCAGGAGTGGCGATGATGTACATGGATCTCAGACGACAGCACTGGTGGCCGGGTATGAAGAAGGTTGTAACAGAGTTCATTTATTGATGCATCACCTCCCAGTAGGTGAAGGTGGAGCACCAGGTACCAGTAGTCTTGGTACAACCATTGGAGGCCCCGGAGTGGATGTGGGATGGGATATCTATGGATTTCATGACTGGACTTCCACATACTTTCAGAGGTCACGACTCCATTTGGGTGATTGTCGACCGACTCACCAAGTCGGCTCACTTCTTACCCATCAGAGAGCAGGGCTCAGTAGAGAGCTTGGGACGTCTCTACATTCAGGATATTGTACAGCTTCATGGTTTGCCATCATCTATCATCTCAAATCGACATGCTCTCTTTACTTCTCGGCTTTGGAAGGGGTTGAAGGAGGCATTCGGTACGCAACTACGTCTTAGCACCGCCTATCACCCTCAAACGGATAGTCAGACGGAGTGGACCATTCAAACTCGCGAGGAAATGCTCCGTGCATGTGTCCTAGACCTTGGTCATAGCTGGGAGGACCACCTTCCCTTGGTGGCGTTCGCATACAACAATAGATACCACTCCACCGTCAGGTTGGCAGCATACGAGGCATTGTACGACCGACCTTGCAGATCACCTTTGTGCTGGACAGGCCCTGGGGAGTCCGCACTTGTGGGACCAGAGATGGTCTAGGCCACGACAGAGAAGGTATAGGTCATCCAGGAGCAGATGAGGATAGCTCAGAGCCGACAGAAGTCTTATGCTGACAGGAGGCGGAGACCACTAGAGTTCGAGGATGGCGACCACGTCTTCTTAGGGGTCTCACCTTGACGTGGATTACAGAGATTTGGAAGAGGCGACATGTTTTCTCCGTGCTTCATCAGACCTTTTCAGGTACTCAGCAAGATAGGCGAGGTGGCTTATCGCCTGGCTCTACCACCTCAGTTGCACTGGGTGCACGACGTCTTCCACGTATCTCAGCTGAGGAGATACGTGCACGACCCGACCCATATCATCGACCATGGGAAGGTGGACATTGACAATTGAGCGAATTTTGCAGAGGTCCCAGTGGAGATCTAGGATCAAAAGGAGAGGATCCTACATGGGCATTCGATTCCTTTAGTACGTATCAGATGGCAGCATGGGAACCTCCAGGAGAGAACTTAGGAGAGGGAGGCTCAGATGCGTGCACATTACCCACATTTTTTCCTCTAGTTTATGATGTATATTTACAGGGATGTAAAGCCCTGAGGAGGGATTAATGTAAAGACCCGTAAAGGTCAAGGGAAATTTTTTCTTATTTTTTTTGGGATTTTACAAGAAGGCGGTTTCTGACGGCACCTGATTCCGAGGCCCGATGTGCCCAGAATCAATTTTCGAAGATTAGCTCGGGTATGTTCAGTGAACGAATGAGCGGGTTTTCCTAACTTTTGAAACGGTGCTTAGAATCAAAATCCGAGGGCACCAATGAAACTGCAGTGCCAGTAATTACTTAGGAACACATTTTTTGGAGTTGCGTTTGCTCGGGTGTGGTTATTTAAAAAAAAGGGTTAACTAATGAATAAAATAAAAGTTATACAACAATTTTTATTTTATGTTCTAAGTAGTTTAAACCAACTTATGGAAGTTGAGGTGGGACACACTATATCCTAACCCCTCTTGATAGGATATTAGTGAGGTGGGCCCCACACAAGCCCCACCTATTCAACTTCCTCAAACCCCCATTATTTTGTAACACACCCGCACCCCCTTATTAAATTCCAAGTCAACTCTCACATTAATTGGACAGTTAAGACTCTTCAATTAATTCAATTAATTGAATGAATTCTTTTGAATTTCAAATGGAATGTTGGCTTGTGTGTTTTAATTAAATAAGACAATGTCTTATTTCATTAGGGGTTGCTTCGTTGTGTTGAGAGGGAGAGTTCCACGAAGAACTTCATCTTCCTCCTTGAAGAACGCAAAGAACACACTGACACTGACGAAGAATGCTAATTCCTCAGAGATCGATGACGTGACGCCGTGTACCGTGACGCCGAAGATCCTCTTCACCGCGACGCCATGTACCGTGACATCGACGATGCTTATGGAGCCTCCATCCACGACCCCATCTTCCGTGAAATCTTTTTTCCGCGACAAACATAGTTTGACAACTTCATCGAAGTAGGGGTTATTTTTTTTGTTCGTGTTTTATTTTCCGTTCATCAAATTTTATATTGGGCCGCCTGTTATTGTAATAATGGGAGGAGGTCGGACCGTACGAACACGGCCGAACCTCCTCCCCCTTTGATGTTGTACTTATTACGGCATGATCAAAGGAATCGCGGTGCAACAACACCGCACGGAAGCAAGAGGAATGAGCGAAGATGCGCGGTGCCGTCGCGCCGTGTCATTGAGGCCGAATGAAGCCGCGGCGCCGTCGCACCGCACTGGAGAACCACGAAGAAGCCGCAACAAGAGAGGGGCCGCGGCGGAGGGGCGTGATGCCATCGCGCTGCGCCAGTCGGACAAGGCCGCGGCCTTTGGCCGCGGTGGGGCGGGGAGCGGAGTCCAAAACCACCGGCTGCCGGTGCAAGCAGGGTTGGACCCGCAGGGGGTCCCGCGGTGACACAGCGGCCAGCTTGGCCGACCGGTTTCCGAGAAAGCTGGGGGTCGTAACCCCCAGCTATAAAATGGAGGTCCCCCCTCGTGGGGGGCCATTTCTCAAACAGGGGGGCAGCCCCCCCCCCCTCCTTTCCGCAATGGCTCGGCCAGCGCCGAGATGGCCATTGCGGACCGTGCCGGCGCCAGGCCAACCGGCCGCCCAGGTCGGACCGGCTGCACCGGGTCGGGCCACCCAGGCCAGGTCGGGCCACACTGGCTGGGCCGGTCCAGGCCGCGCCCTAATGGGCCTGACCCGAACCCGGTTCGGGCCGACCCAGGGGGTCTTGGGCCGGGTCAGTCCGGGCCCAAAACCCCCTACTTCCGTACAGTTCCGTTCAAACACCCATATCGTGGGCTACAGACCTCCAATCAACACAATGTCAGTTGCGATGAAATCCTTGGATAGAGTTGTTCGTTTTGGTATATTAAGCTCAAGGTTTCTGGGAACTTTGGGTATGGCCATGTTGGTTCGAACAGGAAACCAACCGGGACCTCAAAGTAGAAACACTTATAACTTGAGTTCCGAACATCCTATTGATGTGTCGTCGACTTTGTTGGATTCCTCTTAGTGAGAAAAAACTTTTGGCTTACTCCTCTCGAGGTTTAGACGCATGTGGAGTATGATCAGGTTGGTTTTGACTTAAAAACCAACCGGGCCCCTGGAACGAAAAAGCCAACAACTCTAAGACCGGGCGTCCGATTGACCCACCGTTTGTCGTGTTGAGTACCCTATGTCGAGATGGAACTTTGGGATACATCAAATCCAGACTACATATTAGTTGATGTATCGACCCCCTTGGCTCGTGGAGCGGACCCTCTTCGAAACGAGCAAGCTATGTGCGGGAACCATAGAGCTGGCTGCAACTGCGACGACGATGATGACTGCACTGAAATCCTCCATGGGTTCGGCAGTGACGACAACTGCACTGAAATCCTCCATGGGTTCAGCAGCGATGAAGACCGTACTGAAATCCTTCATGGGTTCGACGACGATGACTACTATTCTTGTATCCTATGTGGGTCTGGCATTATTACTGTTCTTGTATCCTATGTGGGTCTTACAGTATTTGACCTCTATTGTAGTATCCTACATGGGTCTGACAGAGTAGCTGGACATGTATTCTACGTGGGTCTAACAGCTTAGTTGGTTTAGTATCCTACGTGGGTCCCAGCTTAGATGAATCAGTGGCTACATCTGGTCATCTCTATAACCTTACGAAGAAGTATACTTGTGTGAGCTGAGTCTTGACTTTCAATCATTATCTTTGGTATGATTGACTTGCTTTCCTATGTGGATTTTGTTGTGCTTTCCTGTGTGGATTGGGTTGTACTATTCTGTGTGGATGTGATCAAACTTGGGATAAGATGTTGGAGTCGAACTGGAATTGATGACTTAGGTAAATGTATGGGCATATACCTAAGTAGTGTTTGATGTTACTTCGTGATTGTATCTTTCATTTGTGGATTATCCTTTGTGGATTCTGGGAGACCTTTGGAGGTCTTGGGGTCCCTACTGACTAGCGTATACTCACCCTTGCATGGGATATGCCCTCACTACGTTGTGTTGGATGTAGACGACGGACAACGCTGATTGTGGTTGAGGCTTGTGGAGCAGGTTGGTACCTAGAGGTGGACCACTGGGTGTGATGTACACGGAGCGGATGGATGGACCTGAGGAGTTAAGGAGGCTATCTGTACCCACCCTTCAGGTGCGACTTCCAGTGGACGGCTCGACATTGTTGATTTACTTTTAGTTTCTGTACTTTCTTTCCAGTTGAACTTTACTTTCAGTTTGGGTTTGTATTCTGGCCCATTTACTTTCCACACTTACTTTTGTACCTAGTTTTACTTAGTGTATACTTAGGCTTGATTACTCTGTGGTGTTTGTTTACTTTATAAAGGTAATGCCTTCCCCTTTTTGTCAGGATTTACTCCATTGGTGCTAGTCACCAGCCCCTGTCCTATGGGAGGCGGGCTTGGGATTGTCACGACACGGGCCCCGAGGATGGGTCGTGATAGTATACATGTAATTTTATTTATAATTTTAATTTCATTCAAATATTTAAGAAAATGAATATTTTTATGTGGTTTTTATGGAATGTTTTGACAAACGATAAATGGAATTTTTTATTCTTAACATACATGACAATAATTATTTTTTCACTTTTGTTGGCATTATTATATTTTTTGCTTCAATTGAAAGATTTCATGTTCTCTTAAATGAAAACATTCTTTTCCTTTTTTGGGTATTTTTTAGTCAAAATGGGTTCTTAAAATGGATTTATTAATCTAATATATTTAAATTATTTCCTATGATTCAAAATAAAATTCTTTGAGTGAAATGTTGAAAATTGAAAACATTTATGTGTTATGATTATATAAATTATACATGTAAATTTGATGGTAAGTTCTATAATAAACTAAGGAAGTTTGTTTCCATGATAAACCAATGATAAGTGGGTCCATGATCTCCCTCAAATTCAATGGGTATAGAAGTCAACAATATGGATATTCCATTTATAAGAGTGACATGTATAGAAGTCAAATGTATGGTTATTCCATTTACAAGAGTGATAATTATAATGATTTTTCAAGTTAGAATTATGTATTTTTAATTCTTGTTATGGGTTTTATGGTAATATTATAATTATAAAAAATGTATGAAAAGTGATTATTACCAAAGAAACGTTTTTACTAATTATGAAGGTGAAAAGTATTACTTTATGTTGAGGATTTTATAAGTTTTAAATGTTTATAAATAGACTAATGGTTTTTTTTATTTTTATATCCCTTACTAAACTTTTTATACTCATCCCAAATTTTTTCATGTTTTTTACTAGACATAATTATGAGTTGGGGATTCGAAGAACTCATGTTGATAGTCATAAAGAGTTTTAAAAAAATAGATTATGTTTTATTTTTTAAAGGTTTTATATTGTGAAAATGATACTTATAAAAAGTGTCCACTTTTTATTTTATGATTTTTTATGTATGATTTATGGAATAATTATCTAAATATCTAAGCCTAAAAATATCCTCAATGTGAGATAAAGTATAATTATTGAATTGGCTCAATTTTATGTAATATTTTAAAGATGATTCCTTATAGTTGTTATCAAAAGAAAGGATTAGATAACTTCAGAGTTTTGATTAATATTAGTAGCATACCTTTATAATATTTTACTTTATATTTATGTTATAATGATATATTTTATAAATATTTCCATATTACTTTATCTAATGTATGTTTGTTTAGAATGGTTTTCCATATAGGAAATAAGGAAGTTGTAGGGGTAAGGCTTCAAGAGGAAAATATACTTCTGAATTAGCATACCAAGATGGTTGTATTTATAACATAGTAATTTTCTAGAGTGATGGATTAGTTCAATTAGGCCATAAATGGTGGTGGTGTCTATGCAAGAGAGAAACAAGATCTATCACTAAAGAACATGATAATAGGGGACCATTTTATGCGACAACATCCCCCATCATTTAGCGGATCATCTTACCACGTGATAACTGAAGGATGGATTAAATGCCTTGAAAATAAATTCAATTCCATGGGTTGTTCATATCACTAAAAGGTAACTCTTAAAATTTATTTTTTTGAAGGTGAATATGATCAATAGTGGTAAGTGGTTAAGAATATCAAGGAAAGTGAAGAGATTGATTCCTTGGAATGGGATAAATTTATGAATATTTTATTTGAAAAATATTTTCCTAAAGATCTTTGATGTAGGATGTAAAGGTATTTCTTGGAATTGAGACAAAGGGATTTAGGTTCAGTGTCTACATATGAATAATACTTCACTCGACTGGTGAGGCATGTCCCAAATTTTATCTAAGATATTAATAGTAAGATAAATCAGTTTTACCCAATATTGAAGCCATGATATAGAAGTTCATTAGATTCTCATGAGTTCAAGAGCTATGATAAACTTGTTTGATGTCATTAGAAGGTAAAAATGGAGTTTTGTATGATCATGTGTCTCATGAAAATAAGAAAAATAAGACACGTGGTTGGTAGGAAATGGGAAAACATTCGTCAAAAAATTTAGTATGTAAGAAAAAAATTATAATCATTTGGTGAGTGTGGTAAAAATAATACCAAAGAATTTATTTCAATGTTTGGTATGTGATTTTGATGTGGTAAGATTGGTTATATGGTTCATGACTATGAGGAAGATGATAATACAAGAAATTAAAGGTCAGTGGTAAGATTTTTTAGTTGAAATGAGTTAGGACATTATGCCTATTTGTTTCTAAAGTTAATTAACCAATGTGGAAAATAGTAAGATCGAAAGAAAAAGGGTTCATAAAAATATTTTTCTACTACATTAGTTGATGTTGGGACATTAAATGAAGTGGTGAAATGTATGTTACTGGTTTATGTGAATCATAAAAATACTCTATTTGACTCTAGATCTTCACATTAATTTATTTATGAGAAATGTTCTAGAAAATTTTTAATATCACCTCATTAAATTGGGATAGATATTTTGGTTAAAACCTTAGGTCTATTTATTAGAGAAACCAAAATTTATAAGAATATTTCTATTTTCATTAGTGGGATGGTATTTTATACAAATATTATTGAACTTCCTACAATGGAGTTTGATATCATTTTAGGTGTGGATTGGATCTCAATTTATCATGATAAAATATATTATAATGAAAATAATGTTTTATTAAATTATTTCATACATTTGATGGCATACCAAGAAGCTGAGAAATTTATAAAATGTAATAGTGAATGTTATCATGCTCATGTTATTGAAAATAAATAAATAGTTCTGATTTGTGACATCCTAGTAGTGAATGAATTTATAGATGTTTTTCAGGATGAATTTCCCAGTGTTGTTTCTGATCAGGAATTTGATTTTATTATTGATTTAGTTCCTAATGATAAGACTGTTTATAAACCCCTTTATAGTATTGATCAAGTAGAACCTGTGTAATTGAAAAACCACTTGAAAGAATTTCCTAATAAGGATTTGATTTGATCTAGAACTTCACTACGGGGTGCATCTATTTTATTTGTGATAAAGAAATATGGTTCTACTAGATTTTTGATTGATTCTAGAGCCTTTAAAAACATCACTAGTAATAAGAAGTATCATTTTCCTCATATAGATGATTTGTTTCATTACCTACAGGGAGATTATTGGTTTTCAAAGATTGATATGAGTTTTGGGTACCATTAGATGAAGGTGGAGGAGGATGAAATTATGAAGAAAAAATTTCAGATGTGATATGGGAATTATGAGTTTTTAATTATTACATTTGGGTTATCTAATGAAACTACTGTATTTATGAATACTATGAATAGAATCTTCCATCAGTTTTTAGATTAGATTGTTGTTATGTTTGTAGATGATATTTTGGTATATTCTAAAAACCATGTGGAACATTAAATGAACTTAATTTTTTTTCAATCATTAAAATAAAATGAACTATATGGAATGTTTATTAAGATTTAATTTCAGTTGATAAAAATTTCATTCATTTGATATATTTATTCTAAAGATGGCTTAATTTTTGACCCTTTTAAAAAAAGTTATTAAAGAGTTTCCAAGACTTACCAATGTTACTAAGATTCATAGTTTTCTTGGATTGGTGGGTTATTTCTGATCGTTTTTTGAAAACATTTCTCTGTTATCTAGTCCACTAAGTTAACATGAAAGAGAGTTAGTTTTACCTAGAAATAGGAATGTAATGTATGTTTTTAGGAACTAAAAAGAAGATTGTTCAAAGTTCCAATTTCGGCCCTGCCTTGCTGAAATGGTGAGTTCGTCATCTACATTGGTGCTTCATCAAAATGACTTGGTTTTTTATTGGTGTAGAATGAAAAGGTAATTTCTTCGGTTTTATTTTAGTTGAAAACACATAAGTTAAATTACACGACACATGACCTGGAATTATATGTTATTGGTTTTTCATTAAAAAGTTGGAAGAATCATTTGTATGGAGTGAAGTGTGAAATATATTCTGGTCACAAAAGGTTAATGTATATATTCACTCATACAGATTTGAACAAGACATAGAGATGATGAATGGAACTAATCAAGGACTATGATTACATGATTCATTATCATCGTGAAAAATCAAACAAGGTGGTCAATGATTTTAGTAGAAAAAAGTAATAATACATTGACCATATTACATTTTAAGCACACCACTTTTTTTAATGATTTGATTAATTTTGGCCTAGATATTGTGGATGGAGAGACAACCCCATTTTTTATTCAGGTTTCAATGTAGCCGACCATGTAGGAAATAATTAAGAGATATTATAAGGTGGATCAATATTTTCATGAAAAGTTAAAATCCATTAAGAATGGTAATTTTCTTAATTTTTATATCGATTAATAATGTGTTTTATGATTTGGGAAAAATAATTTGTGCCATGTGATTCACAGTTGAGAAAAGATTTATTGACTGAAGCTCATATTTCTATGGTCTCCATTAATCTGGGAAGCACTAAGATGTATATAAACCCTCATAAGTATTACTAATGGGATGGAATGTAAAGGGATATTATAGAATTTAACATTAAGTGTTTGACTTATCCATAAGTTAAAGAAAAGAGATAGTTACTAGAAGGGTTTTTACAAACTTTTCTAGTTTTGGAGTGGTAATGGGAGAGTATAATAATGTATTTTGTGGTGGGATTGAAAAATAATTCTCAATGTAATAATGTGATTTGTGTTATTATTCAACAATTAAATAAATTTTCACATTTCCTTCCCATTCGACATACAATGTCTTTAGATTAGCTTTCTAGACTATATATACAAGATATTATGAGGTTACATGGAGTTCCTCTCTCAATTATATTAGACCATGATCCTAGGTTCACATATAATTTTTGGAAAGGACTTCAAATGTAATTCAGTACTTAATTAATTTTCAGTACATATTTTTATCCTTAATACCAATCATAGTCCTAGAGGAAGATCCAGAACTTATAAGATATTATTCTTTATTTCTCAGTGGATTAATAGGGAATTTGGGATCAATATATTTATTTGGTTGAGTTTTCTTATAATAATAGGTTCATTCTTGTATATAGATGTCACCATTTAATACATTATATAGAAATCGATGTCAGACATTGGCCTTTTGAGATGATGTAGGATAAAGGAAGTTAATTGGACCAGTGTTGGTAGAGGAAACCATAGAGAATGTTCATTTTATTTAGAAACACATGAGGTAATATCAATGAAGGAACAATAGTTATGTGGATAACCATAGAAAAATATATCTTCTGAGGTAGTTCATCATGTCTTTTAAAAATTGTCTCCATGGAAAAGTGTGATGTGTTTTTGTAAGAAGGGGAGGTTGAGTCAGTGGTACATTAGTTCACAAGAAATCTTAGAGAAATTTGGATCAATTTCCTATAGTGTGGTATTACCTTTTATTTAATCCTATGTAATAAATTTATTTCATGTTAAAATGTTAAGGAAATATTTATCAAACTCATCGCATGTTTTGAGCCCTAGAGTAGTTCAGCTAAAGGAGAATCTTTCTAATAAGGAATAACCAATTTAGATTCTTGACCACAGAGAGAAAGTGTTGTAGAATAATGTAATTTTCTAGGTTAAGGATTTATGAAAAAACCATACAATGGAAGAGACAAAATGGGAATTAGAAAATTATCTAAGAGAAAAATATATATACTTATTTAATAAGTGGATGCAATTATGAGAACAAAATTTCCAAAAGGGGGGAAGGGTGCGACATTCAAGGTAATGGTAGACTGAGTATTATTAATATTTATTAATTTGTTAATTATATATTAATTTTACCTTTATAGGTATTCTATCTAAAATAACATACATGACATGCAAAAACGAGTTTCTTGATAATCTTACATTGCATGAATGGTTTAGTTATACTGAACAATAATATACTGTTAATATTATTATTTTAAGTGGTAGTTATCACATAAAAAATGGATTAGCAGGAATGAGATGGGATAACTATATTATGTTTACACTTTTTTATAAAATGTTTTACATTCATCCAATAAATTAAATAGGCTTAAATTAAGAATAGATCAAATTTAAAGTATAAAAAGCTGTATATTTTTAAAATGCAGTTTTATCACATTTTAATAGTGAAACCATTTAAAATATAATTTTATTAAATTTTATAATTTATAAATTAGAAAATAGATATATTTTTTTAAATTAAAATATAAATGTTTACTTTGGGTGAATTTTTGGTATTTTTCTGAGAACGTTCATATTTTGGTGAATAATGAATAATAATGAATTTTAGTTCAAAACTGATTTTTCATCCAATTTAATCGTATAGTAACATATTTATTTAATATTTTTTAATGTTTAATTAGAAAAATTTTACATAATTTTAAACAATTTAGTTCATTGGAATCAATTTTACTTTGAAATTTGGTATAAAAAATTAGCAAACGTTTGAACGTTTTTACATTAAAAACCCTTATTAATGTCCCATCTGTGGGATTAAATTTAAATTAATTTCTTCCACTTATGTGAATTTAATTTGGAAGAATGGATTATATATTTTTAATAATCATAATTTATAATTTCTAATAATATCATCTTAGTTTTTTACCAAAAAATATTAGTTAATGTGGTTAAAATTAATTTCTACCATTAAGTAAAAAATTAGCTTAATAAGGGACTAAACCTTAACCTTACGGTCCCAAATGAACTAGGAACTTGTCCAAAATCTATTTTATATCCATATTTATACCCTATCCTACATTTTACATAAATTTTACTACTATTGGATCCACATGATAGGGGAAAAACATGGGTGGATTTCTCTTTTCAAAAAATTACAAGAGTGTCACTCCTCCCCAACTACAAAAAGGCACTCACCCCTCCCACATCCTCACATTTATCAAGATAATTTTTATCGACCAAAATATTACAAAATAGATCCTAAAATTCCATCCCATAATCCTAAAATCATCACCTTGGGAATAAATCCATATTAGGATTCCCTTTGGTGCAAACCAAAAGGCGCTACCCGAATAAGAGGTAACACCCTTCCTCAAGCTCTTTTATTTTGTTTTCATTCACCACATCCTCAAATAATGATATTCCATGAATACATAATAAAATTATTATCCTAGATATAAAATAATATTTTTATGATAATAATTATACCTACACTTACACACATATCCATCTAATGGGTTATGAACTTACTGTTCTTGTATACAGCGAACTACCCCCTCACGAAACAATGTTGTTCATTTTTCATTTACCACCTTTCACAGTTGGAAATTATGATGGAAATGATATTTATATATGATATATATTATATATATTATTTATTTATTTTATAACACATACCTTTATACATTGTTTTTTTGTAAATATGATAACATCGTTTGTGGAAGTGTGGACTACCTTCTCTTCAAAGCAATGTGATACCTTCAAAAACTACATGGAACATAATAATGATGGGTTTAATTAAATATATGTGACATAAATAACTTATATATTATATTAATTATATAATTACAATTATTTAAATATAAAAAATTATTTTATTTAACCCTTTTCCATACCCTAAAAAAGTGATAACGTCGTTCATGTACATGCGGACTTCCGCCTCATCGAAGTGATGTGATTCCTTTAACATCACTATAATTATATATTTAAATAAAAATGGAAAAATAATGTGGTATGTATGATATAACTATCATTCTAGAAAGATAAATTGTTACTTACCTTCTCTCCATAATGATCATTGAAAATTTAGAATGTTACTCATGCGTACGCACGACCTACCGTCTCTATAATTGTAACATTTGTTCATTTTTCATAATCATATTTCATGATTGGTTTTAAAATTAAAATTAATTTAAAGATATGATATTTATTTATTTATTATTATTTTTTATGTATTTATATAACAACCCCTTTGATCATAGATTACCTACCGAAGTCATTTTGGAACATAAACTGAATATGGTCAAAACTCATGATATAAAATTTATTTTTTAAGTATTTTTATACAAAATTATAATAAGTAACATAAAATGTAAAATAATCTTCATAAAAGATCTCAAGAAATATGATAATTAATATAAATCTATTATTCTGAAGGCAATGATACATAAGACAAGTCAGACCCAAGGTAAGTTAGTTTATCTCAATCTCCTTTCGTTAAGGAATATCTTGATTATATGCACCTTTATTCATTTTTAAGGTGTATATATAACCCATTTGACATTATATACCCATATTTTATCTTTTATAATGTTATTAATTTTTTTGTAAATGTTAATATTACATGGGGATTATGATGTAAATGTTCAAAGTGGTACATGACACTTTTAATGCTTAAAGACTTAATTTCATAAAATTTTTACAATCAAAATATTCTTGATATTATTTTATATATTTATTTATATTGATATTAAAGGGTTATAAAGTGAATTTTAAATCTATTTTTAATTTCATTACAATATTTTAGAAAATTAATATTTTAAGATTCATTATTCAAAATTATTTGACAAATGACAAAAGGAATGTTCTATTCTTAATGTACACAATTTCAATGATTTTACACCACCGTGGGAATTATTTTATTTTTGGATTCCATTGCATTATTTCTTGTTTTCATAAATAAAAACTTTATTTTTGTTTTGGGGTATTTTTTATTCAAAATGTTATTTTAAAATCGATTATTATTCCAATATCTCGAAATGTTTTCTTGTGATTTTAAATGAAAGTTTATGAATGGAATGTATAAATTGTAGCCTTTTTTTTTGTTATGATTATATAAATTACAGTTATAAATTCGATGGGTGGTTATATAATAAACAAATTATGGGTGGTTCCATAATAATCCAATGATGAATGGGTTCCCGATATCCCACCAATGCATTGGTTATGTAAATTGGCATTTTGGCTATTCCATTTGTAAGAGTGACATATATGGAAGTTGACTATATGATTATTCTATTTATAAGAGTGAAAAGTATAATAATGTTACAAGTTACCTTTATGTATTTTCTATGATTCTTATGGGTTTTATGGTAATCTTTTTAATATAAAAAATATATGAAATGAGATTATTATCACAGGATCATATTTACTATTTACCAAGGTGAAAATTATTACTTCATGTTAAAGTTTTCATATGTTCCTAATATCTATAAATGGACTTATTAATTCCATCTTTTAATATCCCATAATGATATTTTTATTCTCATCCCACAATTTTTCATGTTTTTCACATGACTTAAGGGTGAGTAAGGGATTTGAAGAATATATGTTGATAGTCATTAAGAGTTTCCATAAAAGAGATCATGATTTATTTTATTAAGGTTTTATATAGTGAAAAATATATATATCGACTAGAAGTGTCCACTTTTTATTTTATAAATTTTTATGTGTGATTTATGGCCTAATTATCTAAATCTTTAATCTTTAAAAGATCCTCAATTTGAGATAATTTAAAATTCTTGACTTAAATCAAGATTAGGTAATGTTTTAAGGTCTTGTCCTTATAGAAAGAATAAAAATATAAAGATATATTAAAATTTTATATCCACAAAGAAGAGAGGTCCTCGGATGAGAAATAGATCTAAAAAATAAAGTAATTATTTAAAATACTATTGAAACACACCATATTCCCTTGTCTTTGTATATGAAAGTTTTCATATAGGGATTCAAATGTTATATTTTAAAAAAGAAAAGTTGTGAGGTACTATTTTCATAAGACACGAAAAAGAGGTGACGTAATAGAAGTAATAATAAAGAAAATGACCATGATTTGGATAAATAGAGATCATACATAGATGGGGAGATAACAATGCAGGAGTTGATATACAATTATAGTAAGTAAATATTTTATTCTAAAGAAACAAACATAATTCACATAAAATTATTCAAGAATGTGAATAAAAAATAAATTACCATATTTTATATTTTTAATTTAGTGAAATGAATTTCATTTTTGAATCCATAATTTCAAAATACTATTGGGGTCTATCTTTTATGTTTTTTAAAAGTATCTATTTTTTTTGTAAATAGTGAAAAATACAAATTTTAAAATAATTTTACTTTTACAAAATTATAATGACATAAGAATGAATTTATAGTTATTGAAATATTTTTAGAGACTAAATATACATTTACTAAGAGGAAAAAATCATTTAAAAAAATAATTTACAACATAAAAATCAATGTTTGACATTTTGAAATTCAAAGTAATGTTTTTATTAATATAAAAACTATTATTGGTTATTTTATTTTAATCAAAATTTCACTAGGTTAATTTCATATTTGATTTGGTTTGGAAGTAAAATAATTCTCATTTTATTTATCCTAATCAAATTAATTATTTGTGAATCAACATTATAAATTATTTTGGAATAAAATCATTTTTATTCTTAAAATGAAATTTTTTCTTAAAATGGGTTTCCATTGAATTTTGTGAACTTATATGAAAATTAATTTATTCCAATTTTGGGAATTGAATCTTTTAAAAAGGATTATGTTCTTTAATCTTAATATTTAATATTTTTTAATGAGTTTAACTTAGTTTTTGTTCATGATGAATAGTAACCATGGTAAAAACAATAACGGTTAAAAAGGATTAATGAGGGAGCCAAACTAAAGAGATACAAGTAATAATTACCAAAAAAAAATCTTTAAATAGTATTATTTGAATGGATTTAAACCTTATATAATCCAATATTGTAAATTTATTACATTTGGATCCACTTTACTATAGAAGTGACTTTATTATATTTTAATTTTCTTAACATTTTCATGTTTTCTAAATACCGAACTTATAATAGAGCACTTCATCCCCTCACTTATACATATTTTGAGCCACTTATCTTGACCATTTACTAATAAATAACTTCCCAAAATCCCTCCCCATTTCATAAGTTTCATGTTCTTACCAAAGGAATAATCCCATAATTCTTAATGTGTAATCCAAAGGAGATTTTCCAAATAAGATGTATAACTCTTAACCGAGTGTTTTCATGTTTATTAATTAATATACCTAATTCAAATATATTTTATCCATAATAAATAATATATTAAATATAATTAATATATTTAAATTTTGTTATGATTTTTGAACAACTATTATCAACCACAACTCCATCCAATGAGAAATGAATGCATCGTTCATGCATATGTACGCACTACTATCTCCACAAAGTGATGTATTTCATTTTCCATCACTTCTTTTCATGAATGGTTATTATGATGGATTTAAGTTATATATATATGATATTTATGAAATATTTATACTTATTGAAATATTATTTATCATCTACCTTGTTTCTATTCTATATGTTGGAAAATGATAATGTCACTCGTCTATACGTATAGACTACTACCTCCAAGAAGGGATGTGATTCACCATTCATCTTTACCTTTAATGGATGATTATATCGATAGATATAATGAATAGATATAATATTTTTAATATAAATACTATTTTCTTTAAAATATTAATAATTATGTACATTATTTCATTTTTAACTATTAAGAAAATGAAAATCTCATCACACGTACGTGCAAACTACCACCTCGATGAATGAATCATTTCATTTTTTTATTAACTCATTTATTAGTTAGTTACTAAAATTTAAAAAATGTAAAAATGATATTCAAGAAATTATTTACATTTTAAATATTGATTAAACATCTCATAATATGTTTTATAATTTTCAACATAATGATACAATTTAGAATAGATTAATCAAAAAATATTATGTAGTCGACGTAAGAAATAACTATAAAAATAAAAGATTAAATATGTTAATAAAATAAAATATATATGAAAATGGTTCTGAAGAAAGTATTTTTTAAATTTAAAGTGATTATTTAGGTGGATATAATGCATTCGAACAACCAAGAAACCATTATAAGGGCTTCACATCTAAATTACACTCCATTGAGACATATTTTATATTATGCGTATAATTTCATTTATATGATATATATACTAAACCTTTGATATATTATAACTGTAAATCATATTTATTTAGGATATTTTGAGTTTCAAATCATGTTTTATATCTTAAAGTGTTTTGATTAAAAAAAAATTAAATCTGTAATGATTTATTTTACAATCTCACTGTTATTCGATATTGTACATGTTTAAATTTACATTAGAAGAATTTTATGATATTACTATACTTAAAACCCATAAATTTTCATATCCTATATTTATTTCTATGGTTAACATGTTTTTATTCCAAATTTTTCTCTCTTTGGTGCTTAAATACTGATAGAATTATTTTATGAAAACCATCCTTATTCCATATGTGGATAATAATAATTCTCTTTCATGTCCATGTACTTAAAATTGAATTATAATTTTTTAGATATACTTTATGGTTTAATAAAATTCATTTTCTAATACCATTAATTTTCTTTAAAATGGATTAAAAGTAATATTTAAAATAATATAAATGAGAAATTTTTTGACTTTTTACAAAACTATGAAAAGTGTGTTCAATTTAAAATTTACGACATGATTGAATTTTCCAAACTCCAAAACTATTATTTGATATTTATAATTCTTTAAAAGTTTCAATGGCTTCTCAAAGAAAAAATAATTTCATTATTTAATGATTTTTTTATATTAAAATAATAGGTACTATTTTCTAAAATTTACAAAATAATTTTGGAAATGATTCATAACATCATTTTTAAAACAACGTTAGAAAAAATTTAAGGAATGTTATTTTTGAAGTTTGACTTCCAATTTCCTCTTTAATTCTCAAAATACATTCCTCTATTTAAAACCTTCATTTATAATGAATTTATAACCATATATCATCCTTTACTAATTTATAGATTATAAATTATTTTTTGATCATTCACTTTCTTGTGATCACATTCTCTATAACTATCCAGTATACATTGGAAAATATTTGTCCCCTTCATGTCCATATTTTATGTGTCGTGGATGTATTTAATTTCATTTTTACTAATTTTATTTTTATTAACTGTATACCAATTCAAAATATAATTTTTGTTAATGAAAATTTACTATGAAATTTATTTCATTTAATGTGGAAATATATGATGCAATAAGAATAATTATTTATTATTAAGGCATATTGATAATGTATTATATTTTTGATTACATATACACTGAATAGACTGTTCATATGTAAGTGATGGGTAGATCCTGGTTATATAGAACCCATTGGCACATTAATAGGACTCATAAGAAAAACAATTGGGTAAATTATTTGGGTTTTTAGTGTATACTTACCGAATAAAGAAAATTAATTAGAACAATACCTCAACGGTAAGGTACATGATGTTTTAGCATGAGGCCTTGCTGGTAAAATTATAATATTTCGCATTATACATCATTTTTATTATGTTTTCAGTTATTATTTTCCCTTCAATTTTTATGTTGATATTTTACATGGATGCATTTTGAATATTAAGTTATTGATTAAATGGATTATGTATTAATTATCAGTTATCCCATATTTTAAATTGATTATATACACATAATTTATTCTGTTATACAAAACACTTAATGAGAATTAAAGATAACAATTTATTATTTTTTCTTTTCCATTGTATATAAATAAGGAATCATTTAATGATATTGAAGGATGAAAGAATTTTTTCCAAGCCCTATTTTATTTTTTCCAATGTAATTTACAAATCATATATGTATCTAATCTCCCTATTCTACTAAATTGATTGATAGTTTGTGTAATGATACCTTTTATCTTGTACCAAAATAATAAATTAAACACCATCTATTAGTCACTAAAGTTCAGGTTGTTATAGTTGGAATCAAAGGAAGTTCAGTAGGAACCTTAAGAGCTAGATTTTAAAACAACATAGCTAGAAAAATAATTATGATTTACCATTATAATATTTGTGAAATTTTATCCTCAAAATGGTTTTTATTCCATGGATAAATATTCATAATGTTATGGTCTAATTATTTATATTCCAATGTTTAGAAATGGAACCCATTAGAATAAAGGGAAATAATATCAACACCCATAGTCACTATATTGGGTGCGGAGCTAAAAAGGTCATGGATATATTGGGGAAACTAACCTAGGTTATGGAAAATAATATTTCCCATATAGAATAACCTATTGTTCTTTAACATGATATACATATGTTTGATCACTTTATTAAATATAATCCTTTGTCTATTAATGAAACTACTAATACATTGTTAATTGATAAATAGATCATGTCCCATGAAAAGATATTCTATGAATTGGGAAGTAATGAAAGGGAAAATGTTATTCATGTAGTATTATGTTTTAATGGATATTTTTATGAATGTTGATCATTGATCCAAAATAATAAATAATGTTATGAAATAGAAATCATGTAATAGATAAAGTTTAAAGCGATATTCTTTGATAAATATTTTCATTAAGAGAAACAAGATTAAATGTAGTGAAATGTCCAGAACCTAAATGAAAATAAAGTGGAATGTGTTACTGAATATGAGGTCGATTTCACATGATTAAAATGTAACTCAATAGACAATATATATATTTTAGAAAGAAATATTTATTATTTCATTGATGAGATTAATCCAAACCCACATTGGGAACTTGCATCTCAAATTTTTTCATCATACGATGATATTGTATAATTCTTTATCATGGAAAATAGATAATTCCCTAGGTATGATATATTCAATAAAAATGATGAAAAGAAGATTTCAACTATGCACCATTGAAATAGAAATTCATTAGAGAATAAGAATGGAATGATGATATTTCCACAATGTGATAATTATGGAATGAAACATCCTTGTAGAAGCTTAAAGGGAATGAGAGTTTCTTATAAGTGTAGAGATAAGGTACATCTAGCTCATTAATTCAATGGAAAGAAATAAATAAGTGTTATCTAGTTGTTTAATTATAGAGATATGTGATAATATTTAAACCAATTCCCCAACTATCAGGGGCCCTTAATGATTTGACCCAAACCACCATGTTCATTCTAGAGTACCAGTTGTCCTCTGCATGCCTCCCTATAAGCAAGAGGTTTCCAGCTAGTAGAGAGTGTTAAAATTCCATCAGTGGGGAGAATAAATTATTTTTATAAATAATGATAATAATAAATGATAACCCAATTTAATTACTAAAAAATGATAAAAAATTCATGACATGCATATCAAGTCTTACATAATAATAAACCAAGGACCCCCAAAGTGGAAGGTCAAACAGGAGTCTGAGAAAGACTAGTATATAGATAAAACACCACGGATTCACTCTAGAGTGCGTCCCAATACCAACTTTAATCACCATGCTCAACCTTCTAGATCTCTATTGTTGGGGACTTTTATTTACCCATATCTCTAATAATAAATCCTACACATTTATTGATATTCCCGTACAGGGTGTGAGTATAAACCTAGTTAACACATGTAATGTGTCCTTAACATGAGTGCACATTTTTAAGAGTGTATGTCTGGATAATAAATAAAATTGAAAGAAAACAACAACAAATAATATGTTGAGTGATCCTGCACTAACCAAGCCTCTATAAATCATCAGTCGCACCAAACTCACCTATAAGCTATAAAGGTAGTCATAATAGATTTTTGAACTAGAGTTGACCATAAGGTCACCGCATATACTCCATAATATTCACAAGGCTATGTGAATCGGGTGATACCACACAAGTCCATCATGCCCTATATCTCACATGGGCCATGCCACGAAGCTGAAGCATTCTAAAAATACCTCATGTTAGGCCATAAAGTCATCATATCCCAACATTGTATGTCATGTTAGGTCACCAGGGACCATAATTTCCCCCAATAGCCTCATGAGTTATATCTAATAAGACCATCATTCCCCATAACCTAACTTGATCCTGTCATCATGCCACATGATGTGTCAAAACATACTCCC
Source organism: Viscum album (assembly GCA_963277665.1). Classification (NCBI taxonomy): domain Eukaryota; kingdom Viridiplantae; phylum Streptophyta; class Magnoliopsida; order Santalales; family Viscaceae; genus Viscum; species Viscum album. The sequence goes on along the minus strand of OY728157.1, from coordinate 1,399,623,943 downwards.
CCTCTAGAGCCACCAAGACAAAATAGATCTACCTATCACAGTGGTACCTTTCATAGAAAAAAAACAACATTACATATAATAAATACATAACATGAAAATAATGACATCATATTATTCAGATATTACCAGAGGAATAACAAAACAATAATGAGTAACAATAACCAAATACACACATATAATCATACTCAAACATGGGTCTCAAGGGATATTAATTCATACACATATGATCAAACACAAACCTTGTCTCATAAAGTACACATTCACAGACATGAGATACAAATATTTCATGGTTAAATGCATATAAAAACACAATTTCATATCATGCTAACAATCATATACATGGCCTTAACATGGTAAGGAACTTCCTACCTCAAGTGTATCGATATCAAAGTAAAGGTTTTTCATGAGTATCATCACCTGAACCATGTCTACGCACTAAATATAAAACATTTGTACACTAATAACTCCTATAAATGATTCAAAAATAGAATAATGTTGGTTTTGGAATGAGACTATATTATGAATCAATTCAAGGGTATAACCAACACTTACTCAATGTTCAACACTGTCCAATATAAAACTCAACAAAAATTGGGGAAGGAGAAAATTATTTTCTCTTAGATAGTGATAAGGTAAGATATGTGAGGTTCTCAAAAATTTGTTTTTCTAAGAATAGGTCCTAAGAACCCATGGTATGATCTTCCAACAAGGTTTATCAAATAGAAACTAGGTTAATGAACCACAAAAAGATGTAGATTCATTAATGAAATTTTTCCAAATCATTTCCATTAAAACACCAAGAAGTTTATACAAAATTTTTACTATTAAATGGAGTCAAAAAAGAGGAGGGACGAATCAGTTAATTGGGGAAATGTATTGATTACAAAAAAATTAAAGATACATCATTCAAGATACACACATATACCCTTTCAAATAGATGAGATAAGAGAAGATAGATGAAAATTATAACTATTTCAAAGTCTATTTTATACCCACCATGACATCCACCATATCCTATACCATGATCATAGTGTTCTAGAAGAAAACAACCTGAAATGATGAGCCCACATAGTGATTTTAAAAAAAAATCATTTTCCCTCCCCAAGGCCTCCACCATGGGCTTTGTGAGGTCACCCAATCCTTATCCCAAAATAACCTTCCTCAAAAACCATGGTCATGTAAAAACCACATCCTAAGAATTTTCCCATTGGATGTTTTACATAGTATCCCAAAGTGTCATCATGACATACACCATGACTATGGTGTAGCTCATTTTGAACCAATGATCTTCCAATGACCACTAAACACTACACAACAATCAGAAAACATTCCATAATCCAATATCAACCAAACATATTAAAGGAGAACATAAAAACGATTAATATATTAAGAACAAAATTCCAAGGCTTTAAAATTTCACCCTCTAGGGATTCTCATCCTTAAGAAGTATCTCTAGTGGTCTAGATCAGATAACTCAGGCCATGGAGCTCGAACATTAGAACCTGACCTCAATTTTTCCTCCTAGATCCATCCATGTTACCATATTACATGAAAAAGTGGAACCTTATTACCCCACAACACCTTTTTTTCTTCATTCAAAAATATACACCAGACACTCCATAAAATATTCATATTATTAAAACCATAATTCATAACTGTCATTCATATGTGCATGATTGAGAATAATCCTATAAGGATAAGAAATGTGGAAAATGTCATCCATGCATCAATAATAGGATGGAACATCTAGTTGGTAATCTACTAATATGATATGTTCAATGACTTACAGTGGTCCCACAAACCACATTACCAGCTTCCTTTACTTTAATAATAAATGTTGCTGGAACTAAGGTGATACCCGATAGAAATTTTGGTCACCAACGTGAACTCCAAAGGTTTCTCATCAAGTCAATATACTATCACTACCCTCACTAAGTTGTTACCAACCATTTACTAATCAAATAAAATCTCTATATTTTCTTCTATACATACTCAACTCAAAAACAGGTGCCTCACCTACTTCATTACAACACATTGGTGAGCGACACGACCGTCTATAGAGAGCCTCAAAATGTACCATATAAGTAGAATCCTATAAAATATTGTTGTAAGTGAACTTTACCAAGGATATATTCTCATACCATACTCCATAGAAGTAAAGGATTCAGGGATAAATCATATCCCCAAGGATCTGAGTAATCCTCTTTGACTTTCCATCGGTCTATGGATTATAAGTTTCACTAAATTTCAATTGAGTCCCCAAGGCCTTCTACAATACATGCCAAAACCATGACATAATGAAAATCCTTGCCTAATATGATATTGGAAGGTACTACATGCAGTTATAAAATTTATTATACATACAACTTTCCCAATTTATCTATAGAATATGTCTCTTAGATAAAACATAAACATGGTGATTTCAAAAACCAATAAACTATCATCCATTCAACATCAAAAATCTTATTGGCTGTTAGTTACCACATAATGAATTCTATCATCACACCACCCCACTTCAATATAGTGAAATGAATTGTCTAAAGAAAAGTACCAGGATACTGATGCTTGACCTTTAACCTATGGTGGGTAATGTATCACAAAACAAAATCAGAAATGTATCTCTTCATACAAGGGCACAAAATAACACCGAATGTCCTTGTAAATCATTTTTTCAATAAATTCATGAACTATATCACAGAATGAATGTATCCCATTAGAAAATCCCCCAAGGAAGATGGTACTAATTACCTCTATTGGACTTAAATCACATCATCATCATTTAAGGACTACCTTGAAAAAATATCACCCCACCAAGTCTTCCAATATCACCATTCACTCAGGGTAAAAATCTTGGATCACTTTCCCATGGTTCATCAAATAATATGTGAACAAAAAGGTGCACAAGTTATCAAATCATGATTCTTAGATGCATAAACTATAAAAACTTCCATCAAAATCATCAAACATTATTCTTTATATGAAGGATTATCTCTAATATATTGTATCTTTGTAATTTTATAGCTAAAATCATTTTCAATGACATTACATTTTCAGGGAGAATAGGCCATATCAAAGTCAAATGTCTATAGATACTCCAACCAAATCCTCTTCATCATGTTCAAATCATATTGAGAGAAAATATATAAAAGAATCTTATGGTATATGCAAATGATAAACCTCTCACTGAAGAGATAATGTCTCTATCATTTTAGAGTATGGAATGGATTTTCCAACACCAAGTCACGTTTCATGAAATTACTCTCATGGTGTTGCTACTTCCATGACCCCAAAAAAATACTTTAGGAATCATAGTTAATTTCATATGTAATCATAGAAACTAGAAGTGTTAGAATTTGGGATATTTTTAATATCATCTTCATATATAGAAACACCCCTTAAATTTAACTATCCACTGAAACATTACACTTTCTTGGTAAGCCTTGTCACATGTGATCCCAAATTGAAGAATTTATTAATGAATCATTTTTTTTACTGAACTAAAACGATGAAGCTCTTGATCTCAAACACATTATTATGATTGAACCAAGACATCAATGCCTCATCCTTCACTGGGTTCATAGAAATTCCCACCTCAGAAATCTCATACCCAAGGAATCACACCATGAAAATCCAAAGGTGATTTTTTTTTATCATTTTTCAAAAATTCTATGTTCATGAAGTGTTTTCAATAAAACAACATGGTTCATTGTATGTATATAGGATGTCTTAAAGTATATATGGATATCTTTAATGAAACAAATGATAAAAGATTAAAGATATGGATGGAAAATACTATTCATCAGATCCATGGATAGTGGTGTAGAATTTTTAAAACCAAAAAACATGAAAAGATAATCGTATAGTTTATATCTACTCTTCAACTATAAATTAGGAATATCCACCCCTCAGACATGAATTTGATGGTAGCCTAACCATAAATTAATCTTAAAGAACCACTAAGATCCCTAAAACTTGTCAAACATGTCATAAATCCTCACCAGCATGTATTGATTCTTCAAAGATACCTGGTTCATCTTTCTATAGTTTATACAAAACCAAATACTACCATCCATCATATTTTTAAGAAATATTAAAGCGCTTTAGGAATATGTGCTCGGTCTAAAAAAACCATTCACCTATAAATAAGTTTGGTGAAATTTGAGTTCCTTAAGCCAAACAAATGCAATATGTATGGGGGAATCAATATAGGATTTACTCTCGGAATGAGTTTCATCTTAAATTCAATTCCCCTCTCAGGATGGATTCTTAAAAAGTTATCTTGAAATACATCCTAATATAGTTCCACCATAGGGGAAAGGAAAATAGAGATACTACTAGATTTATTGCAAGTTAGACGGCTCCTACTAGAACTATAATAACTCCAATGAGTATGGTTTTTCCCGAATCTACCTATTAAAACATCATATTAAAAAGTTAAACAACCATCTCCCACTCAAGAATAGTACATAATACAAATATCTTGTAGGAGTTGATGTGCACCCGATAACTAGATAGGTAGTTCATTTTGAAGATCAAATCAAAGCTAGTCATCATAAGTATCATTGAATCTCATATATATCTATAGAAATATAATACTATGAGACATAATAATCATATCTAAAGATGATCCCATTTATTCCCCAAGGGTGTATCAAGAGGCAACAATTAATAATATAGATTGACCATTAAGTAAAGTTCAATAACATTTTTTGTGGATATAAATTAATATGGAGAACTTATATCAACAATAGTGGTAGAAATAATAGAAGTGATTTATATCGTACCTCAAATATTTGATGGTACATCTCCACAATTAAACAAAATATATTCCACCTCATGGAATCATCCTACATTAGCTCCATGAACCTTTCCATAATATGTATGGATTTTATGACTCATCATTATTTTATGGTTTTGAACTTGCTACTGAGGACCCTGTCCCATCTTGTGGCTTGATGGTTATGACTAAACTGAACTCTAATGAGACTTCATATATGATTCTTTCAAGAAAAAAAAAGATAAATATAACCTTTCATTCCATAACAATTACACTAAATGTGAGGCTTTGGGAATTGTTTCTATAATTCACAGTATATAAAACTTTAGAAAAATCAGAAATAATTCCAAAAATAAAAGGAATTTTAACATTATTCAAGTAATACCTTAACCTCTCCCAACCTGAAACAAAATTCACCACCACATTCTAGTAGGTTCATGAAGAATAAAGGTGTCCAAACATAGCCATCGATCTTCTAGGGTTTCTAATAAATAAAATATTCCCTTGATGAAACCAATCCAGTCATTAGAATCTTGAGGGACTCTGGAGAAATGGAAGGATGAAGGGTTTTGAAGATCAATGTCTCGAGAATAGTCAACCACCATCTTGGAAACTCTTCTACTTTAACATGCACTAAGGGGAAGACTCTTGGATAATGTATCCCATTAGTATAAATCACTAGAGAGGGTACACGAGTTTTCCTAGTTGAATTATCTTATATGACTAGTGGTACAACTGGGAAATCCACCCTTATGGGAGTGTCCTAGACCACATATTTATGTGGTTACATAATATGGTGTCACAGTGACATTATCTAAAATGATATCTTAATATTAAAATATCTATATCATATTACTTAGATAACAAGATATGTAGTTAATAGGCACACACATGATATTTTTATGGAAACCTATCCTTGGGGTCTATCAGTAATATAAAAACATAGACCACCTATAACTACTAAATCATTAAGACTTGTTCTCCATACATTCATATTAGTAACAATCACAGACATATATATATATATATAATGGAATTATCAGGTTTAAATAACAAATGAAATAACAAATATATCATAATAATAGGGGAAAAAGATATATCACTAATAGTTAGCATCACTCAAGAATCATATATATGTGACATGGGGTCCTAAATGCCTAGTGAGGATGCATGAACGTACCAAAATCCCATAAAATAGTGAAAACGCAATATAATAAGGATAAACATGAAATCATAAAACCATAACTACACCAAGAGTCCAAACATGGGTTACATAGAGGTCTATTACACATGTGTTGGATAGGCACACAAGAAACTGCCCTTCCAAAGTCCTAAACAACATAACTCCTTTCTACCTTGCCCCTAAAATATATCCAACAATAAATATAAAGGGAAAACTCATATGATATGAATTTTATATGTCCCCGACCTAAATAAATGGGTCTAAAAATGAGTTCTTCAAAGAACCATGCACGTCTCCCCATACATAAGAGGTTTCCAACTATTAGTGAGGGTCCAAATTCCATCCTTAGGGAGATTATACCCTCAGTAATAATAAAGAAAAGAAATTTTTTTAAAAAAATTGAATAATTAAAAATTATAAAATAGAATACATGGAATGTATCTTATGTTATAAAAATAATAATCCAAGGACCCCTGAAAGTGGTAGGTCAAACAGGAGTGTCAGTATGAATTTTAAGTAAATAAAATAATGAAACATCACTCAGTAGTATATCATCATACTGATTCTTATAATAATTATTATCATCTTATCTCCCTATCACTTGTTCCTTTCCATTACCTATATACATGATCATATAGTCTACACACGCATCAATATTCCCATGTACGGTTTGAGTGTAAACCTAATAGGACACCACCAATTCATCCTTAACATGTGTTTACATGCATAAGAATATATGTCAAGATAATAAATTAACACATAAGAAAAAAACATATAATATTGTATCGAGTGGTCATATGCTAACTAATATTCCAAAAACCTATTGTCATATCTTCTTTAGCTCTATGCCAAAAACATAGTTATAAAGTATTTTTGATCTTGAGTCAACCATAACGTCATCCCATGTAATTGAAAATAGTCACAAGGATATGAGTCTTAGGTCAGACTGCATAAGTCCAACAAGCCCTATCATTATCACTAGATAGGTCACAAGACCTCTGCATTCTATCACTCCCTCATGTATTCCCACTAGGCCATCATACCCTGACACTGTGTCTCTGGTTAGGTTGCTAAAGACCATCATGCCCTACTTTCTCCTCATAGGTCAAATATTATAAAACCATCCTGCCCCTATGTCAAACCACACAAGGATATCATGATCCATCATCTAACTTAGTCGTGTAATCATGTCACTTATAGTGTCTTAACATTATCTCCATCTAGGGTCACCAAAGATATATAGTTACACTTATCACCTTAGTACCATGAATAGAATAACAAAAACATTTCATATACCAAATAAACCACATAGAAATAGTCGTATCATGTCATTCACATAAAAATAGAGGAATAAGATAACTAGAATGGAAAATAATATTCAAACACACACATGTGATCCAACTCAAACATGGGTCTCATGGGCTATACACACATGTGTGTGTGATCAAACTCAATCATAGTCTCACGGGATATACACAAATGATTAAACTCAAACAAGTTCTAAATAAAATAAGTGAAAAACATCATATCATATTGACAATCACATACATGGCCTCAACATAGTAATTAAATACCTACCTCAAACATATCGATGTCAATGCCAAGGTTCACCATTATAATAAACACATAAACCATGTTTTCATACCAACCAAAACAATATTTCACAGCAATTACTCTTAGAATCGATTCCAATATAGATTAACCTGGGTTCTAGGATAAGGCTTAAGAAGAATCAAGACAAGGGTAGAACCAACACTTACCCAACATTAAACACTGTTAATAATATAATTTTAGTCTATTTGAGGAATGATAAAAAATTCACTCTTGGAAAGTGATAAGAGAAGTGATACTAGAATAGTGGAAATCTAGTTTTCTAAGAACATGTCTCAACCTACCAAGTTATGATATTCCAATAAGGTCAAGAAAAGGGAAATAAGGATAAAGAATAACCAAAATTATATATAATTATCAAGTATTTTTTCCCAAATTATTTCCCAAATAATTCCTAGGAGGTCATATAGAATTCATCACATTCTATGAAATCAACAAAGAGGAGGACTGAATCAATTTATAGGAGAAAATAAATGATTAAAAATTTATTAAATACCCATAATTAAATTTCAATATGTTTTTTGCTTGAAATGGAAGAGATCTGAGAAGATCACTAATGTTTTCAGCTATTTCAAAATCCATGTTACCTCCTTTATAGTATCCATTAAAACTATGGTGTTCTTGAAGACTCCATTTCGAAACAAACATCCCCAATAGTTTTTCTTCAAAAAACTATTATTTTTTCTCTCACCACTACCTCCACCATGAGTCTGGTAATGTCACCCAAGCTATTTCTCAGATCATCCTTCCTCGAGCACCCCAACCATGGCCATGCCTTGTCCCAAGAATTTCCCCTTAACCATTTTACACAAGAGCACACTAAGTCCACCATGGATTGAACTATAGTTATATTGTATCCCATTATGAACCATGGAGTCTCCCGAGACATAAAAAATATACACAAGGCTCATATAACTTTCCCCACAATCAGATTAACCCAAAATATTAAAAGATAATATGGGAATTATGTTTTACAAAGTAGGAAAAAATTCCAAGGATTTATAGGACCTAACAATGAAGAGTCCAATGGGATAAATCTATGATTATGTGATTACTATAGTTAATTTCATGCCCATAAATATGTGATGTTATGTATATTGATTGTAAACTCAAATTTACCTAATTAATTATTTTATTCACAATCATCTTAGTCTTTTATATCTGTTATGTTTCCCTAGAAAATTAAAACATTCACTAACACTCTAATAATGGAGTTTTTAATTAAGAATCCCAATGGAAATATTTTTTTAGTAAGGATATGATAGTTATTATCCATTAGTATTCATAAAAATACCATATTCTCAAACATTTATTGGATTTAAAAGTGTAATATGAACGTATTATTCCAATATATTGATATTATGGTTTGTAAAGGATATGTAGAATCACTTATATTTATAGTGTAGATTTTAGAATATAAACCATGTCTTGATCCACCTATAATATCTCTATTTAATGAAAATATGTGGTAATAAGAGTAGAAAAAATACAAGAATGGGAAATTTTTCCTTATCATAGAAGATATACCTTTTCTACATAAATAAATTGATGTTTTTTAAGAGTTACCAAGAAATCCCTTTGAGCATGAAGTTGATTTTTAATTTAGAATTATCCAAGATGAAAACACTATATATAATACTACCTATAAATTGGATACTATAGATTCAGTGGTACTAAATATAAAACTACTAGAGTGGTGTAAAAAGGGGTTCCTCCAACCAAGTGTTTTGGCTTGGGGTTCCATAATATTTTTAATGAGAAGGATGGGTCTAGGTGGTTCTGAATCAATAATGGGTAAATAAATGTCATTACAAAAAATAATAATCACCTTATTAATCAAATTAATCAACTATTTGATAAAATTTAAGAAGGAAAATATTTTTCAAAGATTGATCTCTATTTTGGGTATCATCAATTACAAGTAGAGAAGAAATATATTCCAATGATGAAATTTCATACGAGGTATGGAAAATATTTTTTTATATTAATTACCTTTGAATAGACTAATGATCCCTCTCTTTTATTGATATCATAAACTAATTACTAAAATATAATCTAGATAACTTCATTGTGGTATTTATCAATAATATCTGGGTGTATTATAAAATTTATGAATAGTATAATGTTCATTTGAGAATCATTATTGAAGCTATCAGTGGAAATGAATAATATGATAAATTTAGTAAGTGATAATTCTATTTTCAAGAATTTTCTTTTCTTGGAAATATTACCTCTATGGATAGAATATTAGTTGATCCTTTAATGATAAAGGTATTTAAAGAATGGACTTCTTTGATGAACATAACTAAGATATTTATTTTTCAGGGACAATTGGTTATTAATGATATTTTTCTCAAATTTTTAAAAGATTATATAACCCATTAAACAAGTTTACATGTATAGAGGTAATGTTTATATGGTAATAATAATTTATATATTGTTTTTAATTATTAAAGAGAATATTATAAAATGAATTAATTTTGAAATTACCATTAGGAAGGGAAGGTTTTATGATATATAATGATGTATCTAATAAAGGACTCAGATTAATCCTTATATAGAATGATAGAGTTGTTTCTTATATAGTAATAAAGTTGAATATATATAGGAAAAAATATATTACCCATGATCTTGAGCTAGAAATGGTAATATTTTCCTTGAATATATGGGAGAATTATATCTATGGTGAAATATGTGATATATATAAAGATTGTAAAATTTTAAAAATATATAATTTCCTTAAAATAATTTAACATGGGAAAAATAAATAGATATATCTATTCAAGGATTATTATTTGTCAAAAAACAACCACCATAGAAAGGAAAATAATGTGGGTGATGCAATAAGTATGAAATATTGTGGAGTTATGTCTAAAATAATGATTGAAGAAGATCCTATATTCTTGGATTTGGAAAATTTGGATGTGGGAATCATTAGGGAAGGGGAACATCATTAATATTCAAAATAATTTCAAAACCATCTATATTATAAAATATTAATAAGTCCCATGTTGATAGAAGGAGTTCACCAAAGAAAATGGAAGTCATGAATGATGTCAAATTTTTATAATTTGTTTATGAAGACATTATGCGGGAATTCAAAAAGAGACTTTGTAATCTATCCATACCTCAGTCGAAAATAATAATTAATAGATTATTACCATGGATAAAATATCTCTATATAGTTTTGTAGTGTCGATTTATATAGGTATTTAAAGAAAAATGTTGGTGGGATAATATGAAGTGATAAATTTTTGACTATATTACAATATTATTGGTTTTTAAAAATTTAAAGGTTGGGAGATAACATCCTAAAGGAGTCATGATACCTCTCTAAATTCCTATATTGAAGTGGGATGATATTATTATGGTCTTTTTCTATGTATTTCCAAATCCAATTAAACAAAATAATTTCATATGGGTTATTATTGATTGCCTTACAAAGTGTACACATTTCCTCACAATGAGGGATGTTTATCCTATTGAGTGACTCATATGTTCTATATCAATGATGTTATGAGAATTCATGGTTCACCTCTTTCGATTGTATCTAATCATGACCATCATTCTAATTTTAAAATTTAGAAAAGTAGCCAGAAGGATCTTGACACAAAATTATATTTGATCACTTCCTATCATCCTTAGATATATGGATAGTCCGTGAGGATTATTAAAACATTAGAATATAGGTTTAGGTCTCCCTAACATAAATTTCAAGGTTCATGGGACCAACATTTAACTTTTGTGGAATTTTTATTTAAGAACAACTTCCAATTAATAATTAAATTGGAACCATTTTAAGTGTTGTATAAGAATTGTTTTACACCCACTACCTAGAATTAAGTTTTTGAATGGAAGATGATAGGCCTAAAACAAATTGAAGATACAATGAATAAATTGAGAACTATTTAGAGTCAAATAAAGGAATATCAAAGAAAGAAAGTGAGATATGTCGATGAATAATTAAAGAATATACAATTTCAAGTAGGTGATCGTGTTTTATTGATGGGGTTTCAAGGAAGGGATTTATATGTTTTTTTTAAAAAAAAACTAAGTCCTAGTTAAATTGATCATTTTGATATTTTAGAAAGAACTTGAATTCTGGAATACCATTTCATAATGAAACCAAGGATATCTAATGTTCATGATGTGTTCCATATCACTATATTGAGAAAGTTTATAATAGACCCAATTCATATAATCGCTGCTCAAGAAATAGATTTGTATTATGATCTAACTTATTGTGATGATCTTATCCACATTCTTGACAATATATAACAAGTGTTGTGAAATCATACAACTCAATGGTAATCATGATTTGGAGGAATAATAATCTAGAAGAATGAATGTGAGATTATAAAAAGTTATTATAAATAATTACCCACATTTTATTATGAATTTATATTTTATAAATTCTTAGGATTGAATTTTAAAGGAGGGAATAATGTAACATCTAAGATTCAAACATATTAAGTAAATAATTTACTGTAAAGAAAACATAAAACAATTAATATAACTTTATTTAAGAATGTGATTAAAATAATAATTATCAAAATTATATAATATTAATTTAATGAAATTTACATCAATTTTTAATTAATCATTTCAAAATTATATTAGGATTAATTTTTTATATTTTTCAGAAATAGTTGATATTTGGGTGAACAGTAAAAAACACTCATTTTACAATATTGTCACTTTTATGACATCATAATTACATAAGAATGACTTAAAGTCCACAAAACCTTTTATAGAATAAATATAAATATATTAATTAATATAATTAAATTTTAAAAATATATTTTTTAACTTATAAATTCATGTTTTAAATTTTCAAATTATAAATAAAGTTTTATTCAAATAAAAACTCTTTTTGGATCTTCTATTTTAATTATGATTACATAAGTTTATTTTCGTTTTGGGTTGTTTTAAATGTAAATAAGCATCCTTTTATTTAACATAATAAAATTAAGTCCATGTAAATAAACAGTATAAATGATTTTGGTATAAAATCATTTTAATCTTAAAATGAATATTTTTAAAAAAATGTTTTTTAGAATTTTGTTAACTTATATTACAATTAATTTTTTCCTATTATAGTAATTTAATATTGTAAAATAGATTAAATATTTTGAATCAAATTAATTAATATTAGGTAATTATTTCAACTTAAATTTAGGTAATATTTATTAGTTACCATGGAATACACTTTCCATTACGACAAGAGTTAAAAAGGATTAATATAGGGGTTAAAATAAAGAGATAAGGGTTAAAATAGCGTACAAACTTATATAGATAATATTTATTGAATATTTTTTTGACTCTATATCATTCCCTATTTTAAAATTATCCCATTTGGATGCACATTATGATGAGAGTTCCTTTATTATATTTTAATATTATTAATATCTATATGTTTTTCACCCACATCACTTTATTAAAGGGAACTCCCTCCCCTCATTTATCCAAACTTTTTGAGCCACTTATATCAACCAATACCGGCCAAATACCTTACCAAAATTCCTCCCCACATCTTATAAGTATTTATATCACCAAATAATTAATCTTATAAGTCTTGATGTGCATTCCAAATGAGATTTTCCAAATAACTGGTATAACTATTAATTGAGTGTTTCCAAGTTTATATCTTCTTTTACACACTACATAAATATTTTATACATCATAAAATAATATATATATTTTTTCCATTATATGGAAAGGTAATTATGATTTTTTAGAAACTATATTCACCCCATTTTCATCCAATGGTAAACTAAATCATCACTCACGTGTACATACAAAAAACTATCTCGACGAAGTGATGTATTTAATTTTCCATAACCACCAATCATGGATGGTTATTGAGTTGTATTTAAGGTGTATAAACATATATAAAATTTATATAATAATTTTGATTCTATAAAGTTAATATATCATCTAAATTCTTACTCTTCTATCTGTTGGAACATGATAACGTCGCTCGTTTGTATGTGTGGACTACCACCTCCAGGAAGTGATGTGATTCATATTTCATGTCTGACTAAGATGGATGATCATCAAGATAGATCTATTGAATATATATATATATATATATTATTATTATATTTATGATATAAATATGATTATATAAATATTAATTATTATATACTTTCTTTCCTTTTTAACCATTAAGAAAATTAAAATATCATCGTGTGTACATATTGACTGCCACCTCCATGAATGAAATATTTTATATTTACATTACCACATTGAATGGTTGGTTATAAAATTTCATATAATGGATAAAAATTATATTCATTAAATTATTAAAATTATTTAAATGAAGAAACCATTTCATAATACCTTTGACCATGGTCAACCAACTATATTAATTTTTAAGAAATTAACTGAAGAACCTTAAGTGGTGGGCATAGAAATGAACTATAAAATGAATGGGTGTATTATGATTATAAAAGGGTCTAAAAATTAATATTTAGGAATTTTTTTTAATAAAGTATTAAAATAATTTAATTTTTTTGTCTAGAGGATATATTGCATTCGACCAATAAAGAATCCAAGGTAAGCATTTTATATCTTAATTTCACTCCATTTAGACAGATTTTATATTATGAACCTATTTTCATTTATATTGTGTATATACTACCATTTTGATATATTATATATCAATTTACAATTTATTAATGGGTTTTTAAGTTTAAATTATTTTGTTATCTCATAAATGGTTTTGATTCAGAAGATATTAAGGAAAAAAATGTTTATTTTATAATCTCACTCCAATTTTAGATTATTCATGCTTAAATTTAAATTGGAAGAATTATATGATATTTATATTCTAAAAATTAATTTATTTTATTATCCTATATTTATTTATAGGGTTACCAATTTTTTATTTTAACTTCTCCTCTCTTTATCCCTCAATGACGAAAATAATGTTTTTATGAAAAACCAATATTTTTTCTTATTTTTTCCTAGGAATATTTATCTTGTATTTCCACGTTCATAAAATTATGTAGGAAGTTTATAGATATAATTTAAGGTTTTATAATTATTTTTTTATTCTATATTTGAATTTATTTACAATTTTATATAATAAATCTTTTTAGTTTTTTTCTATACAAGTCACTTTTAACTTTTTTATATAAGTGTAAAAAGAATGTTCATTTTAACATTTATGACATAAATTAATTTTCCCACCACTTTGACCATTATTCAATATTTATCTTCTTGTAAAAGTTTCTCTGGTATTTCAAAGAAAATAATTTATCATTATTCTATTATGTTATTAATTTTAAATTAAAATAAAAATGAATTATTTTCTATAAACATGAGATTTTTTTTGGAAATTATTTATAAAATTGTTTTTATAAATAAAATATTTAAGGAATGATATTTTTAAAGTTTCACTTCCATTTTAATATCTAATTATTAGAAAAATTTCCTTTATTTCAAACCACATTTTTTATGTATTTATGAACTTGTATAAAACTTTACTGATTTATATATTATAAATTATTTTTGTGGTCATTCAATTTATTGTGAACATGATCTTTATCACTCTACATTATTCAATGAACATTATTTTTTAATTTCATGTTCATATTTTCCATAATATGGATTTATTCAGTATAATTTATACAACTTTGATATTGTCTTAACCATATACTATTTAAATATGTAGTGTCAATTGAAGTAATATTATTAAGAATGTAATTTAATTTACTGGTGAAATTTTTATTTTTCGTATTGTTGATTCAATATAGATATATATTTATTATTTGGGTATACTAAATATGTGTTATATTTATGATTGAATATATAAGGAATTAATTTGACACATTAATGTTATGGGTGGGCCCTAGTTATATATATCCCCCCAAGGCATGGACGGGTCTCATAAGAATTTTTTTGCCCAAATTAGTAAGGTATTTTGTGTATACCTACCCAATCATTGTAATGTAAATGAATATGGAATTGGTGGTAAGGTTCAAGTTATCTTAGAATCATTCCTTGATGGTAAGATCATGAAATCCTTCATTATGCATTTTATTCATTGAATTTAGGCATTTACTTTCCATGTGATTTTCATGTTGATATTTTTAGTGAATACATTTTGAATCTAAATTTATTGAACAAATGGTTATGTATTGAATTTACACTCCACTATATTATTAAGTAATTATCTACTCATGATATATTCCATTGTATATAAATCATATTGAGTATTTGAGATCACCCTTTATTATGTTTTCTTATCCCTAGGATATGAATATGGAATCTTTGAATGATATTCCATGGTGCAAAAATGTTTGTCATTCCATGTTTTATTTTTATAATGTAATATAGAAATCATGTATGTATATAGTATCACAAGAGTAATAAACATATCGACACTTTGTTTTTTTATCCCATATATATTATTCCAACGTAATAAAGTTAACACAAAATTTCAGTTTTTTATTTTGGGGTTTTTAAAAAAATTAATAAGAATTTATAAAAGAAGTTATTCCTAGAAAATATGGAATCTGGATACCATGAATAATATCTAAGGAAGAGGTATTCCAACAAAATTTTCTATCTATGTTATAATTTTATAACAAATATTTTACAAAGTGTGGTATTGGTTGTTGTGAAATATAATATTAATGGAGAGTTTAACTCTATTTCACTTAAAATTTATGGTGTATTTGTTGAAAATGATTATAGGATATGCGTTTTTGGATGAATCTATTTTTTCTACCCATAAAATTGTTAAATTAAAGAGGTATCTCATGAATAATATATTTATGTAAAACTTTTGTGTCCTGGTTACTAAATATTTTTTTACTGAGTTATCCATATTAGATTTAGATATGGATAACTAAAAGATCATGGAAATAAATTATGATTCCACTCTTCTTTCAAAAAAGTTGATCAGGTTATAACATTGAAAAAGGTGGGTGGATATGATGTTTTGAAGTAGATTAAATTTGATATGAGAAGGACACACCTTTCATTTATGGTATTAGTAAGTAGAGAAGAACTTATTATTTTTATTTTTTATCAATAAAGGGGATAAAGAAAGAGTTAGTTGAAGAATATGTATTGACAAAGAGGATCAATGTTATTGATAAAAAATCCAAAGGGATTTATTTAAAAAATGAAGAATGGATTGTATTTATTTCCAATATTAATATATTCTATGATAATATAAAGGTTTAAATATGTGTTGAATAGTGTTAAAATATATTTTTAAGTTAAATACTATTAAATAAATCATTAAAGAAGCATTTAAAGATCATTTCAATGATGGAAAAGATGGTAAATCTCTTACTGATTAATTAGATTGGATAAATTCAATATAAAATCCACTTAATATATAATTAATTTTATGTTTTTATTTAATATAATGACAATAACTGATGACTAAAAAGTGTTACTATCTAATATATTGATTTTGGAATATGTTTTTAGTGTTTTTTTGTGTTTGGACATATTTTGATGTTGATAGAATAAGTTATTAATTTAATTTATTTAAGCCTATAATATTCGTATGAAGGTAGAAAATGGATAATTATTGAATTCAGAATGGAAAAAAAGGTATTTATAAGAGCCTTTAGGGTCTTCATAATAGTCATGGAATACTTCATAATATTCCCTTTTACGTTTGGCAGAGTAACTAAGGAGGTCATAAGAGTACCAATATAATTCATAAAAGCCTCTTTCAACTTTCTAAGAGTGACTCCCATGTTTGGAAGAGTAACACCTAAATTCTTTTGAGTCAACATGACCCACACATGTGTAAATTGAGATTTTATGAGTGTTTTTCCTCTACATATGTGCCATTTACACATATGTATATGGGTCATTGGACTAAATTTGAGTCACTATAAGACTCTGTATTAGTCATCAAAAACCATCATATGATACATTCCAAAAACTAAATTATTATGAGCATTTATATAATGACTATTTAACTATTTATGTTTCTAATTTTTTTGAAATTAAGAGATCTTAAAAATAATAAATTTGAGATGTTTCCATAATTTAAATCATATTGAATGTGGAATTAAATTCATAAGATGCTTTGGAATTATTCTTTATCGAACATGCATCCCAATAGACTAGGATTCAAGATGTGATAATTAGTTAAAAAGAAGTTTATTCATACTATATATCGAGAAGAGTTAGATGTCATATGAGGGATTTTCCATATAAAAATGCAAGGATCCATGCGTACATGTAATATTAAAAAAAATTAAAATCATTATAGTTGGTGTAGAAAAATATTATGATCATTCTAATATTAGATGAAGAAGGAAATTCTGAGTCTCAATATGGGTTAAATGAAAACATTTACTTATGTTAAATGAAAATTCAAAGATTTAAAATTTAAGATCCTAACACTTTGAAGCAGTAAATTTACATTCAAATTCTATTGAAACACATTTTATTGGATTTTGGAATGATTCTTGGGATTGAGGAAGATATTAGGAGTTTCTTATATGTTTAGAACATTAAAAATGTGGAAAATAGAGCTTACATTGCATGATACATGGTTATTTATAAACATAACCAATGATTGTGAGACATATATAGTGACCCAGACATGAAATACATGGATACTAAATCTTTTAGAATAATATTCTTCACATTACAAAATTAAAATCCTCTATGACTGTAAAAGTTTAGTGTCTTTGGAAGCATTGATAAAACATTTCTAACTTAGTGAAATAACTTCAATGTTTTCCAAAAATATCTCCCCCTTTGGTAGTTAAACTTAAAACATTTCTTCATAACATGGGGAAATAAAAAATAAGAAAAGGGTGATCTCAAATACTCAGTATAGGTAAACTAAATAGATACATAAACATAAAATGAGAATAAGGGTATGAGAACATGAGGTTGACATTTGAAGATGATACCCTACATATCAAAAATCATATACATGAGTCATGTAATAAATATAAGTAGTTCATAAGAAATGAATCATATGGGAAATGAGAGCATAATCCATGAGACCATATTATAGGAATAAAACAGAGAATTTGGGACAAACACATAATCATATAATATGATTTCTATAGTAGACATAGAATTGTTTCCAATTCCATATTAGTAGTTTGGGTTCACTCCCCATATCATCTTTTTAATAGTGGTTAACTCCCATGACTATCTTAGTAGTCATGGATTACTCCCATGACCATTTGAGTAGACAAAGTTCTTTACTAAATAGAGTTCACTCCTTGTTCCACCCATTTATATATCATGAGATATAAATATTCACCCAATGCATTGTAGGGTGATATAGGTCCCACCCATATCCTAATAAAAACATAAATACGTGTGCCACAAGATCATAAGAAATCATATAATAACCTATTAAATGAAATGTGACTTATAAAAATGTAGTCTTGTAATAACCTAGATAAAATATATAGGTTTCATAATCATTTAATCAAAGAATAACCCATGAATGGAATCGGGTTTCACAAATATATAACCTGTGAGAGTGAAATTAGTTTCATAACCATTATTCCATTAAAACATAAACCACTCAGACAAAAAATATGAATGGATCATTTGGATCATTTCCCAAGAAGAACATGATTAACACAAAAAATTATCATCTTAGTTGTAAAATAATTTTTTGAAATACCTTTAAAAAAACATGAGTAAAATATCCTTTATGATTTGATTTTTTAAAAACATAAAACATTTTGAAGACCATTTTCCTTGAACATAAATTTGAAAACAAATAAATAATCTTGAAACTATTTTAAAAACATTTTTCCGTGAAAAAATAAAAAATAATACAGAATATATTTTGAAAAAAAATTCCTTGAAAACATATAATAGTAGTATAATAACATTTTTAATACCTTTTCCCTGGAAATCTTATAAAATAATCTTGAAAACATTTTAAAAACATTTTTCCTTTAAAAATTATTAATGAATCCTGAAACAATTTTGAAAAACTTTTTATTTTAAATTTCATTAAAAACATATAAACAAAGGTTTTAAATCATTGAAATACTTTTCTCTAAAAACAACCATTTTAAAACATATAAATGGATATTTTAAAATCATTTAAAACACTTATTTAACATAAATTTGTTTTTGAAAACCTTATTTATTTCAAAATAATTTCAAATTAAGTAAAATTAAAGAATATTATGAATAAAAGTTTCGTTAAAAAAATAACCTTATAAACATACAAATTAATCATCATGTAAATGAAGGAATTGACAGCAGGTAGGTTCGCTCATGCCGAACATTCCCTTTTCACCATATAAGTTTAGAAAATTGACTAGATCAGAAAATGATAAGAAGATTACTTTTAAAAATATATTTTAAAAGGATCATAATTGTGTAAAAAATATATTTTAAACATTATAAGAAAATATTAAAACATTTTTAGAAAACACAATTTTTAAAGAACATAGATTTCTTACTAAAAGGATAAATAATGTAATATTTTCATAGACATATTTTATAAATTATATTAAGTACCAAAGAGTAAAAAAATGGATCCATTACTTGAATATAAAAATAATAACCAGAGGATAAGAAAATTAATTAGATATATTGAGATATTGATGATAATATTTCATCAATTCACGCATAATCAAAAGTAATCTCGATAAATGATGAGATTGTAGCACTAAACCGTTACTACTTTGGTAACATTGAATCAAAATAAAATGAAAATAATAACATTAAATAAATCATAAAATATCCTGAAAAGATAAATATACATGATATAACATGTAAAAGGTAGTATATACACCTCATATAAAAATATAGGTGCATAACATGGCATGTGTTTCAAAGAAATACAATTGAGACATAATTACTTTTCTGATATGAAAAATTTTGAATCAAAAACTCCATGAAAGGAATATAATAAAATTGATATCTAAATAACCATAAATTTAAATATACAAATCATTTAATACATAAATGGTTAGTATATATGTCACACAAAAGAAATGAGTGGTGAATATTGCATGAATCTCACATATATAAGAAGTGAGATGAGAAAACCCTTACCTTTGGACTTCACTTCCTTTGTGAATGTTCAAACCTCTTGTATAATAAATATAATCATTTTATAAATCTACCACAGAAACATATTATTATATATAAAACCATATTTTATTTTTGTATTACTTCATATTACTTATTTTTTAACAACTCCATGTTATTGTTGCATTTAAGGTAATATCTACTTTGTTTTTGTATATGTTTTAGTTTATTATTCTTGATCCTCTTACTTAGATAATGATTTAATTATTTCTAGAATGAAATGAATGGTATTATTATAATATTTATTCAATATATATATATACTTATAAAAATATATAAAATATATAAATATGAAATGGAATACACTGTTTATGGAGATAGTAGGTCGTACGTACACATGAATGTGGTTTCGGTCTATCTTTTAGAATGAAAGAAATTAAATGACATATATATATATTTTATAATTCTAGTAGAATTATTATTTCATAAATATTATATAATTTTAATATACTGATCTTTAATATGTTTCATGTAATGTTTGAATAAATCACATTGCTGTGAGGATGCGGTAGTCCACATGTCCACAAATGAAGTTATCATTTTTACACAAAATAAAAAGCATGAAGTTATGTTTCAAATAAAAATTACATAAGATTTAATAAATAATAAATATAATATATATAAATATATTAAAATATAGTGTACATCATAATTCTCAAACATGATAGGTGGTAAAGAAAAAATGAGCAATATCATTTTGTGAGGTCGTAGTTCATCGTACATAATAATGGTAAGTTTGTTACCCATTAGATGAAATTGAGTGTAATTATAGGTTGAATAATTATAATAAAAACATATAAGAATATTAATTATGATTAGTTTAATATATAATCATGTACAAAAAATATTTTAGAATGTTTAGAATGAAAATAAAACAAAGGATCTTGAGCAATGAAGTTACCTCTTCTTTGGGTAACTCCTATTAGTCTGAACCAAAAGGATTCAATGGTTTGATTTGTTACCAAATCAAGGATTCTATGATGAATTTAGGTATTTGGGATCTTATTTAAGTAGAGTTTATGTGAGATAATGGGATTCTGAGGTGTGAATAATTGGGATGTGTGAGTACTTTTTTATAGTGGAGGAGTGAAATTCTTGTAAATTTTTGAAAAGGGGATTCCACCCATGTTTTTTACATTTTCATGTGGATCTAATAATGGTAAAAATTATATAAAATGGATTATATAGTTGAAAAATGAACAAAAAATTTATTTTGGACAAGTTTCTAGGTCATTTTTGGTCTTATGTTAATGGCTTTGTCCTTTGTGGAGATAATTTTTCTCTTAATCACTATAATTAATTTTAATCACTTGCACCAATATTTTTTTTTCAAAATATTAGTTGAATGTACTAGAAATTATAAATTATTTTAATTAAAAATATATTATCTATTTATCATTTATATTCCAATAACATATGTATAAGAAATTAAATTAAAATTAATCCCATAGATGGGATAATAATGCTGGTTTTTAAAGCTAAAAGGTCCAAAAGTTTGGATTTTGTTTATATAAAATCTCATTATGAAATTTTTTCTAATCACCTAATTTGGATTGAGTGATTTATAATTTATCTAATTATAATTTAAAACCAAATTATAAATTATTTCACTATATAAATAAATTATTTGAATAAGTGGTTTTGAATTGAAATTCAGTGTCTTTCACTATTCATCAAAAAATAAAACTACCCTATAAAAATACCAAAAATTCACCCAAATTTAATTTTGATATATATATTTAAAAAATTAAGTTTGTTTTTTCAAATAAAAATTATTAAAGTGTTGCAAAATATATTTAAAATATGTTTTCCATTAAAAGGTGGTTAAATTTCCTTTTAGAAAAATACATCCTTGTTATTCATAATATTGGATTTATTCTTAACTTATAACTATAAAATCTATTGGATAAGTATAAAAAATATTTAATGAATATATAATTTATAAATATTATTAAAAACATTAATCAAAATTGGTTTGTTTAATTTATTGATGTAAAATTGTGTTAGTACAATAAAAATAGTTTTCTTAGAAAAGTAATTTATTTTTTTATTTTTTTACATTCACTTATTCTAATTGATAACCAAAGGATTCCTTTTATATATATGTGTAGATAATATTTTTACAATTTATTAAATCATATTCTTAACTTCCATTCCAAGAACTAGTTGGAAGCTATAATAAAATGATAATAATATTATTAACAATATCTTGTAGTTCAGAAAAACTCGACCTTGAATGTAACACAAGATATCAAAGGGACTCTGTATTATCTATAATATAATACAAACATAGTGTTGTGTGTACCTAAATCTAATATATGTGTTTCATGTAGTGAAATATTAACTTGGTGTTGCATATAACGCATGCCACACTTAGTAATTTCATATAAAAAACCTATATTAAATGTTGTACGAAATTAAAAATATCATAAATATTAAATTAAATCCACAAATAATAATTTAAATAATCTTGGGGTGTTTCATTATACACCATTAAAATTAATTTGACACTCAAAATTAGTCTTGGTTATCACGAGATTAATACTTTAATGTTCCTTTTTTAGAACCCACATTGTAAAAATAGATTCTAAAACTTCCTTTAAAAAGGGAAAGTTGGAAACATAAAAGTTACCCAAAGTAACACACAACTTGGTTTCCACAAAGGATAACATAGTTGGGAAGTAAAAACATGGACATGGAAGATAAATAAACTATCATGTTTTGATGGAGAGTGATATAGAACATGGTTATGAGAAAGTTAACAACCAAAAAGCCATAAATCTGTGATTATCTTAGTGGCCATTTGGTTCATCGAAAAAAGGTACTAGGGTTACATTTTTTGTTTCAAGATAATTTTTCCAAAAGTTGAATAAATTTAACAAGAATATATACTAACTTGATTTTATAATGTTCCATATACACAAAATCACACTTTGGTTGTTCCTTGATCAATTCCCACTTCATATATTACTATAGTAAATGAAGGTGAATTTTTTATTCCTAAAGAACTAATTGATCATGAGTCCCATAAAATTAATGCTAATTTAATCCATATGTAATTTTTTATCACACAAAATGGTTAGATCTAGTTGTCCAACATGGCTAAAAACTCATATGGTGAGATAATACCTTAATCTGTAAAGCCTCATCAAAAGTTTTTCATAGTCACTTCCATAAATAGTTAACATTATAACCCTTCTAAAAGTTGAAAATAAAAAACTTTATAAATAGGCTCAGTAAATTTCACAAAAAAAATTAACATTTATCCTCTATATATCATAAAGTAGCTCTTTTTTATGACTTACCAAACACGTGGATTACATAATCATGTATTCTCTTGAAACATGGTAATAATATAAACTACCATAAAAAATTATTGAAAACATGAATGTTTCCTTATTTCAAACATTATAGGATATATTCCTTAAATACAATTTTTTTAAACTTCATTAATGATATAATAAACCACTGGTAAAAAATCCTTAATTTGTTCCAATGTTATCAGTACCATCTAATTTACTTATTCATATCCCAAATATCTTTATACAAACATAATTATCTCAACAATTAGGAACATACTAAGGGTTATATTCCCTTATTCAAAATGTAACCTTGCCATGAAGTCACTTTTTTAGTTCATCAGAACCATTAAACATATTCTTTTCAATCCTTAGTAAAAAACATAAACTAAATAATACTTATATATTTCACAATTCATAATTCTTGAATTAAAATACATAAACAGTTTGATTATTCTACTTCATTATTAATCTATTAATAAGGCTACCTCATCCTGTTACTTAATACCTTTTTCCTTTCAAATTTCATCTGTATTCTCCTAATAAACAGTAGTATAACCATTATTCATACAACCTTATTGATTCTTTTCATGATATTTCTACTTGGGATGTCAATTTTCATAACGACTATTCATTACACACTTAATGAATTTAAACATTGATGATGTCTTTGGGAGGAAAATATTTTTTCCATTGTGTTAACCGAACTCTTCATATTTCATACGAAGTTACTTTATTTTTGTCATTCTTTTCTATAGTGAAAACATTTTTGGTTCCTCTAATAAATTCACATAGGTGATTCTTTACCCATTCTTGACATAGAGGAGTCTGCATATCCTTTTTCTATAGTATCCATTACCCAAACTGTCAGAAAACTCCTTCATTCTCTTCCTTGGTGAGTATGATAGTTGCTTAAGGTATACATTATTAATCATGTTTTGTGAAAACAGATTAGGCATAATCACAACATCATTCACTCTAGTGATCATCCCATTTGATCACTCATTAGAAAATTTTCCATCTAATTCAAAATTAAACCAGTTTCTTTTGGTTTGTTCCATTGACTAAAATCATAAATAATAGTGTGAGAAACATTTATCATAGTAGAAAACCTCATAATTGTGGAAAAAAATTAATTATTGGATATTTAAACCACGGAACCTACTTCTTTAATCTATAAAACCTTAGGATTATAATATTTTATTCATATTAATCATCTATTTAAATCCATCATGATGGTTTATAAATAGATTTTAGATTACAAGTAATATACCTTGGGAGTGTCAAACCAAGTGTTTAGCAAGGCACATTGTCATGCACTAGTTCCCAATCGAGTTTAGATCAATACAGTGTTTTCGGGGTTCTTGCCCCTATGTAAATATGTTCAAGATCCAAATACACTTATATTATCTATACATGGATTTATTTCTAGAAAACTACTCACTATATCCTTTACTAAAATTAATGGACATTACCCTAAACATTAACTTATCCATAGACTCTTCCTTAGAGACATCCCTAGATACATCCTTAGAGATATCCTATGTGGTAACACTAATGTTTTATCACCCTATATTATAATAGTTAACTAAAAATTTATTTGTTATTAAAAATAGATACCTAGGCTTAACATACATGGATATTACCTCATTTTATAAGAATGTTCCTCACATTAAAAACATACATGCTTGAGGACCATAATAGTTTAGTGTCTCTGGAAACATGGAACAAAATATTATATCTCGGTGAAATATATTCAATGTTTCCCACAAAGAACATCCCATTTGTTATTTCAACATAAAAACATTATTCATAACCTAGGGAAAGGAAACATAATAATTTAGTGAACTTATTTTCTATGTAAGGGTAAAAAAGGAGATACATAAGCATGCCATGAGAATAAGGGTATGATAATATTATGATGACATTTAAATACCATATATGGTCTCTCAAATATAATACACATTATTCATGGAATAAATATTGGTTGTTCAGATTACATGAATCACAAGGGAAATGAGATCATAATTCCTGAGACCATAAAATAAGAATAAGACATTAAATTTTTGGTAGACACATAACAAAATAAAATTATTTCCATTGTAATCAAGGAATTGCTTCTAGGTATATCATAGTATTATGGGTTCACTCCTCATACTATCATGGTAGTAATGTTTCACTAGCACAAGCATCTTAGTAGTCAAGGTTAACTCCCCAGAACATCTGAGTAAACAAAGTCTTTTACTAAGCTGAGTTCACTCCTAATTTCACCCATATCTATCTAATGGGATATAAATCATTACCTAATGAATTGAAGGGAGATATAGGTCTCACCCATCTCATTATTAAATCATACATATACATTCCACAAGATCATAATAAATCATATAATAACCTATTAAATTTAATGGGTATAATAAACATGTAATCATATCATAACCTATGAAAAAAATAGGTTTCATAATAATTTCATAAAATCATAACACGTGAATAGAAGTGAGCTTCATAAACATATAAACCGTAAAGGGGAAACATGTTTCATAACCGTCATTCCATTAAAACATAAACCAATATTAGAAAGAATACAAATGGAACATTTTGAAAATTTCCCAAAAAATAAATGAGTAACATCATCTTATGCCATCTTAGTTGGAAAATAATTTTGAAATATATTTTAAAAAAATTTATTGAAGAAATTATCCTTTACACATTAATAAAATGTTTTTTAAACCTCAAAAATTTTTAAGACCATTTTCCTTGAAAATAACCTTAAAAACTTATAAAGAATCTTGAAAAAAATTTAAGAAATATTTTCATTCAAAAATTATAAAATAATCTTACAAACAATTTGAAAACCCTTTTCCTTTTAAAATATAAAAGAATATTGGAAACATTTTGAAAACATTTTCCCTTGAAAACATAAAAAAATCATAAAAGCATTTTGAAAACCAATTTCCACGACAAATTATAAAATACGTTTGAAGAAATTTTGAGAACCCATTTATTAGAAAATAATTTGAAAAATTATAAAATAATATTTGAGATCATTGAAATAATATTATTTGAAATAATCCTTTTTAAAAAATAAAAAAGGAGATTTTAAAATCATATAAAAACACTTTTTAAACATAAAACAATTTTTGAAAACTGTTTTTCATTGAATTTTTTTTTAAATCAATAAATTTCCATAATATTAGGGAAACAATTTTATTTAAAAAATATCCCTTGTAAAATTACAAAGGAATCATCAAGGAAATTATATCCATGACATTGGGTAAGTCCATACATGCAGAACATTCATTTTTCACCTTAATAATTTAGAAATGTTCGATGATCAGAAAATGAAAAGAATATTACATTTAAAAACATTTTTTTAAATAGGTAACACAGGAATAAAAATTTACTTTAAAAATCATAGTATAATAGATAACATTTTTAAAACATTTTTAGAAAATATAGTTATGAAAGAACCCAAATTTACAACCGAATGGAGAAATAAAGTCAGATTTTCATAAAAACATTTTTTTAATTATAATTAGTACTAAATAGTGGAAATGGTACCAGTACTTAGATATAATAATAATAATTAGAGGTTAATAAAATTAATTAAATTATTCAGATATGGATCATAATATTTCATCAATGGAATTATAATCATAAGTAATCTCGATAAATGATGATATTGTAACAGTAAACTATTAACACATTGGAAAAATTAAATCTTAATAAATTGGAATGAATAAAACTAAATAAATATTAAAATATAATTAAAAAAGTATATTCAAAATATAAAATTTCAAATATATTGTATACACATAATAGAAAAATATTGGTGCATAACATGGCTTATGTCTCAAAGAAAACAAATTGAGAAAAAAATGCTTTTTCTAATTTGGTAACTTTTGAAACATAAACCCCATGAAAGAAAGATCATAAAATGGATATGGGATTACCCATAAATTTAATTATAACAATAATTTAATACATATATGGTCAACATATACACCACACAAATGAAATGAGTGGTGAATGAGGCATGTATCTCACGGATATAAGAAGTGAGATGAGACAACCCTTACATTAAGTCTTGACATTATTCAGGAATGTTAAAACCTCATTTATAATAAATATATGTTTATTATAAATATACCATAGAACCATATTATTATATTTAATACCATATATGATTTTTTATGAGTTTATATTACCTGTTTATTAATAAATCTATGATAATTTTAAATTTCGGGTAATATATGCTTTGTTTTTCATATGTGTTTTGTCTAGTTATTCTTGATACTATTACATAGACCATGATTCAATTAATTTATGAATGTAAATAATGATATAATTATCTAATATATTTATTATATATTTATTTTTAATAATCTATAAAATATATAAATATGAAATGGAATACAATATTCATGGAGGTAGTAGGTCATATGTATGCATGAACCTTTTTTCAGTTTATCTTTTTGAGAGTGAAAGTAAAGGATATATATATATATATATATTATCATTAAAAGAAGAATTATTATTTTATATATGTAATATAAATTTACTAAACCCACTTGTAATGTGTTCCATGTAAAGTGTGAACGAATCACATTGCTTTGAGGAGGCAGTAGTCCATACGTCCATAAACAAAGTTATCATTTTTTCAAAAAATGGAAATCACAAAGGTACATTTTATATAATAATTACATCAGCTTAAATACATAATAAGTATCATATATATCATATAAAAACAAATTTTTCTTCATAATTCCCATTCATGAGAGGTGGTAATGGAAAAAAACAAAAAACATCGTTTCGTGAGGCGGTAGTTCGCTATAAAAATGAACAGTAAGATAGTTACCTATTAGATAGAAGTGCGTGTAAGTGTATGTATATAAATTAGAATAAAAACATCTAAAAATATTTAGGACATATATTTTATAATATAATATTGTTATAAGAATATTTTAGGGGGTGGATAATGAAAATAAAACAGAGTAGCTAGGGGAAGGATGTTACCTCTTCTTTGGGAAAATCCTCTAGGTTTGCACCAAAATAATTCCTTGGATTAATTTATTAAAAAATAAACTATTATAGTATAAAGGTATGGACATTGGTAGATTATTTTAGAATAATTTTTTTAAATTCAATTATCTTTATATGTGTGAATTTTTAGGATGGTGAGTTCCGTTTTATAGTGGAGAAGGAGTGGAATTCTGGTAAATTTTTTATAAGGGAATTCTGCTAATGTTTTTACCATGTCAAGTCACTCCAATAATTGTCCCAGTTCAATACAATGGATTATAGTGTTTAAATATTCTCAAAAAACTTCTTTTTAACAATTTTATAGGTAATTTTCAGCCTTAAGTTTATAGATTAGTCATTTATTGAGATAAATTTTCTCTTAATCACTTTAATTAATTTTAATCACATTCACTAATATTTTTGTAAAAATAATAATTTTACCTCATTAAAAATTATAAAGTATTTTGACTCCAAATTTTGAATATATTTTTCTAAAATACAATCACATAAGTGGTAGAAATTAATTTCAAATTAATCCCACAAATAGGTTGACAATGAAGGTTTTAAAGGGAAAAGGTCCAAAAGGTTGAAATGTTTTAATATCCAATTTCATTTTGAAATTGGTTAAAATTGTAAGAACCTAGTTCTTCACTCATGTATGGTTTCTTTAATTTTTATTCTAAATCTTTACTTTGGACCTAATATGGATTTCTAATGAGTTATAAAAGTTTTTGAGGGATTTAGAGGCTTGTTAAAATCCTAGAACCCATATTTTTGGAGTGATCAGACTCAACACACGGTTTAGAGTAAACTATGTGGGATTTCTGCATGGTTTTCCAAACCGTTCAGATGGTGTTTTTTTGATAGTTCCACCTCGCACGGTTGGCGCACGACCATGTAGCCAAATCATGAAAATTCCCTTCTTTTCTAGGTAACCATGCGTGGATGGTGCACAGTTTGATCTAACCATGCCGAGGAATGTTTTTCAGGCAGAACCATCTCATACAGTTTGCACAGGGATTGAAAAGCCATGTAGACCAACCACTCAAAAGATAAAAAACTACGTAAAATTTCCAAAATTCACTTAATGATCTATGAATCTTCTTCATCCCCCATAATCCATGAACCAATGGTATTTTCCTCTATTTTCACCCATTTATAGCTTTTTGAAGGCCAAAGCTAGGGATAAAGATACCTCCTTCGTCCAATATTTGATCGAGATTCCATTCATCACATTGGATGTGCAACGGTATTTACTCAAGTTCTCTTTATCCATTCTTATTCTCTTCCACTCTCAATATGGATATCCCCATGTGAGCGTTTTTTAAGTTTTCCTAGATCTACTTTGATCTGAGGAAAATTAAGGGCCGGTGCTGGATGAGAAGAGTTTTACAACCCTAAGGTGGGTGGTCTATAACACATCACTAAAGTTCATTATTTTTGGAATGTTTGTGTGGGTCCCACCGGTTTCTTGAGAAACTATTTCATAAAATTACATACCATGATTATACTTGTTCTAATTGTATAATTATGCTCTGTGCAATTATGTGATTATTTGTTAGTGGTTACACCTGCAACTCAATCCACCCCATGTTGAATGTTATTCTATTATTGGGTTTCTAGTATTTTGGTATGTTTGAGCCATCATCCGGGTGTGTCTTTTCATGGCCTATCTAAAGGTGAGCCCTCATATAATAAATGGATTGTCATTATTGAGAATTGCATAATGGCATGTACCTTGTATTCTCACCACTAGACCCATCTAAGGTTGGTGCTTCAGAATGGATATTAAAAGTGAAATATGAAATGTGAAATGGAAAGTATACTAAGTATATAACTTGGATTTAATAAAAAGATATTGAATAAAGTTTACATTTATGAAGAACCCCCTTCCATGTTGATGGAATGTATCAGAGTGAACCTCAATAATTGAATAAGCCTTAATGGGTAACTAAGACTTGATTAAATGGTTGAAACACTACATGGCCTATCCACACTAATGGATGACAAGGCTTGGACCAATAAATAAATTTTTTAAACACTACTTTATCTATCCACACTAATGGATGGATAGAATTTAACTAAATGAATTTTTACATTATTATAATATCAAATCGGAATGGACTGACTTGATCTCACATTGGATTCTGAGAGGAGGATACCTTGGGTCTCGGGAACCCCATTCCAATTCCAGGATACAGTTTTCTTAGGTTGATACACACTTAAACTCTAGTTCTTTTCTATTTCATGGATTCCTAGAATTCTACTATCTGGTACCTATAATTATTATAGGATACCTTAGATACACTCCTTGGATCCAACATTTACTAGTTGGTTCCATGGTGAAAGTACATAGGGCCCTATATTTTCTTAGCCCCATTTTACCTTGGTCGACCACATTTGACTTGGTAGGTGCCTTGTTGTTGAATGTATTGGATTATTCTCCTTAGATTACACTCTTACCCCTTTAGCTAGACTCAAATACTACTAAGTTAGGAGTCAATGATATTTACATTACATTAGTTATTACCCTGTAACTCCCTCACTATATACCATTTTATGGTAGCCTTTTCATTTCTTGGGACCTTCACTACTTATACTATCTTAGGGTGATGTCAATTCTAGTTATTCCTCACATGACCTATTAACATTAAATGATAATTTCCTAATTAATGAACTGGTAACATGTTCCAACACCAGCTGACAGATAAAGTAGGTACTTGGTTATTTATTTATATTGTACTGCTTGCTTTACCATATATTTTCATGCCTGCACACTGCTATATTCCATTACACATACCGGTTGTTATAGACACTATTGGTGGTGGACCACTTAGATTTATCTCACACACTCTCCAGGAGACGATTGGTACCCAGAGTAGATTACATGGTTATAGGTATTGAAAAAGAAAATCATTAATCTTCCAACACATGAATACATGATGATAGGATGGATCTTGATAGAAAATGACCGAGTTGGATCTCAGGATTCTTGGAGTTGTCTTGTTTTCCTTTACATGTATAAAATGTTATGCATATTGTCTTGTATCCATGATTTCCAGTTTTCTAGTTACATGACATTACATCATTATTGTCTAAGTTGATATAGTTATTATTATTCTTGTTTATCTATTTTATCATTTCCTTATGCAATTTCTATTATTTATATTGGTTCTGATTTTATATTATTCATTTATAATCCTCACACTATGATACACTATGCTAATGAGGTAATAGTCTTCCCACGAACACAACCAAGGCCCTTGCTGCTACTCAGAAGGCTCTGGCATTTTGGAAGACACGCTTGAGGCCATGTGGCCCACCAGGCATGGGGCACCCGTTAAGTGGAATTTGGGTCTGGGTCATCACAATGTGGTATCAATGTTGGTTTATTTTCTTACATTACTATTTGGAGATAATAGATTGGAGAATATGAATTCTTGGGACTTGGTCATAAGTCATTCTTAGGCGTCGTGAACCCATGATTAGGGTAAAATACAAGTTACCCAAAATTCAATTGTTGTTCTACTTTTTCCTATTACAGTTGATATTATTTCACCATTGGGTGACACACATGTTGTGTGGTGTTGTTTTTATTACTCTTTTGAGAATTTATTTCATCCTTATCCCAATGATATGAGGGAAAGAAGTATTACTACATGTATAATTATAGTCACCTAGATTACACATCTCATGCATATTTCCATGCAATATAGGTGCATTTCACTACTTTACATTGCTTGATAAGCTTGTAATTGTTGAGAGATTATGTGATAGTTGCATATAATTGTATTATTTTGGATTTGATTGAGTGATTTCCTATCTAAATTCATGAGTTTTGTGGGCCCTCATGGGTTGGGATGAGTAATTTACCGAGTTTATCCATTACGATATAAATAAATGGTTTCCATTTTTGGTGATAGGTGTGTGGACACTAATTAATTGGAAATGGATATCCATTATAAAGTGAATCTTGAAATCTAAAATGAATTGGTTGAACTTCATTATCCCTCCTTGTCATGTTCATTAAGGTTGAAGGAGTGAACCTAAAAATTAACTATAGAATGACATAAAAC
The DNA here is from genome assembly GCA_963277665.1 of Viscum album. NCBI lineage: Eukaryota > Viridiplantae > Streptophyta > Magnoliopsida > Santalales > Viscaceae > Viscum > Viscum album. Next base: position 1,399,590,910 of record OY728157.1, on the reverse strand, counting down.
TTATACTTGAGCACTTATAGATACATGTCCATCTAAGTGAGTAGTTTGGTTAGTATGCCTTGGGTAGTGAGTTTACCTATGATCAATTTCTGCAACTTTTTCTATCTTTTTCTTCTATGATTGTTATGAGGTGTGTGATTAGAATTGGTAGACCAATTTCACTATGACGTCCTTGTATCATTCGCTCGGAAGTTGTTGAGTACCATGATTCAGATAGGGTGGGCCATGAGCTTCCATTATTACTTATAGGAGTGCCACATGAGGCACCACCTACTATACCTAATACAGGTACGGATTCACAAGCCCGTGATATTTACTTATATATGATGTAGTCTATGATTGGTGCTCCATGGTTTTCACCTATGACAGCTGGTCTGACCCATGAGTTCCAGCCGCATCCTCCTCCTACTTTTTTAGGGGTTGGTAGTTCTCAGGCTACTGAGTCTTGGATAGATGACATGTTGTCTATCTTTGATCATTTGTAAACGCCTCCAGAGTGGATATTCATGCTTTCCACATACATTCTTTGGTATTCATCCAAGAGTTGGTGGGATGTCGTCACCCAGGCCGGTCATCATCAGGGAATGTTATGGTTTGACTTCCAGGCTACCTTATATGATAAGTACTTTCCTTAGTCACTGAGAGTAGACAGATCTAGAGATTTCATGCATCTCAAGTAGGGTTCTGTGTCAGTTGTGGAATATTCAGAATGTTTCACTAATTTATAGTTCTTTTCACCACTTCTTGCCGGTGATGAGCTTTCACGTGCTATAAATTTTGAGGATAGGATCCAGTACATCATCTGAACTCAAGTGAATATCATTCTCCTTCCTACCTTCTCTATAATAGTTGATAAGACCCAAATCATTGAGCATAACCTGAGCAACGACGTGTGTATTGGGTTTAAAGGATCAATGTCAACTCCAGACAGTAGTTCTTCAGGTGAAAGGAAACATCCCCTTGAGGTTTTTTATCAGGGTAGTGGTAGCCAGAGTATCCATTTTGATAGCTCTGTAGTGTGTCATCAGTGTAGAAAACTAGGGCATAAGAATCCCTAGTGTGATAGAGACCCTATGGAGTGGAGAGATTGCGGTCGAATGGGTTATCTTCAGTGCTTTCGTAGGACATTTCCACCAGCTTCGAGTGGAAAGGGGTCAGCTTCAGCTCCAACTTCAGGAGCGAGTTCTTTTTTGCCACGTCAGGCAGGGAGTTGAAGTACCACTGGACGGACTGGCCAAGTAGGAGTTCATGGTCATGGTAGGTTGATCCCTAATCACCAGTAGTTCCAGCAGATCATTCATGATCGTGGTAGTCCATTTAATGCATAGGGTCATGGATCAGGTCAGTTGCATGATTTATAGCTGATACCCAAGGATTAGACTACATGACCATCTATAGTATGAGGAATTATTCTAGTAGTCTCCACCATTTCCCTTGATTTTTTTTGATACAGGTGCTTTAAACTCTTTTATTTTTGTATCTATCATGAAAAGTCTCAGACTAGAGATACAATATCACTATGGTGTAATGACCCTAAATACACTATTGGTAATATGAACGGAGGGCATACATCAAGGCAAGGACTATCCCGTTGAGATAGGAAGTTACCCTTTCTCGTGGAATCACCTTATTATCAAGATTACAGGCTTCAATGTAATTCTTGGATGGACTGGTTAGTTAACATTTACACCTTTGTAGGTTTCTATAACCATATGTTTTGTTTTACATCACCAGAAGGTAGTAGTTATTTTCAAAGGTTAGTGGGATGTCTAGGATGGGAGAGTTGGATCGAAGAATCATGGGCTAGGTAGAGTGACCACCCAGATTGAAAATATTTTCATCGAGGATCAAGGTTTTCTTCAAACTGATTTCCCTCCAATAGTTGATCGTTTTATGGAAGTCTTTTTTGATGAATTTTTAGCCTTACCTCCTTAGAGAGAGGTAGATTTTACAATAGATCTTATTACAAGAGTATTTTCAATGTCTATTACTCTATATAGGATGGAACCTAGTATGCTTCAAGAGCTCAAGAGGCATATAGAGGACTTAGTGGACAAAGGTTTTATTTAGCCAAGTACATCCTCTTGGGGTTCACTTGGGATTTTCACTAAGAAGGTAAATATAACTCTCCACTTATGCATGGATTACATAAGGTTGAACCATCTTACGATCATAAATTGGTATCCACTTCCTTTAATAGATGATCTCTTTGACCAGCTCTGAGATGAAAATGTATTATCTATGGTTGACCTAAGATCAGGTTATCATCAGGTGTGAGTTAGAACATCATGCATACCTCATACAACATTCCATAGTAAGTATAGTCTATATGAGTATCATATTAATCCATTCGGTCTTACAAATGTGCCTACTATTTTCCTGGCTTTGATTAATTGGGTTTTCCATCCCTGTTTGGACTCTTTTTTCGTGGTCTTTGGGGACAACATCTTGGTGTATTTGTGCACTTGTAACGACCATTCCAAACATCTTGAGATCATTATGAGTACACTAAGAGATCATTCGATTTATTATAATCTTGATAAATGTGACTTATGGATTGATAAGTTCCACTTATTTGGTCATATTATTTCAGAATTAGGATAAACTATTCACCCTAAAAAATATTGTATTATAGTTTCTTAGGAATAGCCAAAAAATGTGTTCGATATTAAGAGTTCTTTAGGGTTTTCTAGATATTACAGGAATTTCCTACAAGACTTTTCCAATCTCTATACACCTCTATCTGGTATTAAAAATATGGTTTTCAAGTTAAAATGGTCAGAATCTTGTGATAAATACATTAAGGAGATGTAAGGGAGGCTTGTCTCGGCACCAATTCTAATTCTTCCAGAACCAGGTAAGGGTTATATCGTCGTCTACGATGAATCAATAATTGAACTAGGATAATTGTTGATATAGGAATAAAAATTCTTTCAGTAAGTATATTAGTAGTTGAGACCTCATGAGATAAATTACCTAATACATGACCTCGATCTAGCATCATTTGTCCATGCCTTACGTTGTTGGAGACATTATCTGTTTGGTGGGTGCTTTATGGTGTATACAGATCAAAAGAGCATCAAGTATAGCATTTCTCTATGTGACATAAACATTCGACAATGAATGTGGGTCAAATATCAACAATCTAATGATTTTGATCTTTCCTATATGCCTGGAAATGTAAATGTGGTCATTGATGCACTGTGTCAGAAAACTCAAACGCATGCCGTAGAAAAAGTGAGTGATGAATGAAAGTTAATGGCCCTCTTTTCTAAACTTCATTAAGATATTCATGATAGTCAGGAGCAGTCTAACCTCTCAACCTTAATAGTTACCTATTCCCTCCATAAGAAGGTAAAGAGTAAGAAATTTTTAGATCCTGATGGTTTGGTTCTCCCTGAGAGTATATCAAGAGATAAATCACCTCTGGATTGGTCTATTGATAGAGACAAGATTCTATGTGGACATAGTTGGGTCTCTATAAATGTGAGAGAGGAGTTGATGAAAGATTCCCACACTTCCAATTGGGAATTTCATCTATGAATCTCGATGTTGTATCGAGATATGAGATGCTAGTATTGGTGGCATGGGATGAAATGTCAGATTGTTGGCTTCATCACTAGGTGTTACACCTATCAGCAGGTGAAGGAAGAGCACCAGAGACATTCTTGGTTATTAAAACCGCTTCCAGTCCTAGAATGGAAATGAGAATATGTTTCTATGGATTTTGTCGCCGGCTTACCTAGGTTGCCAAGGGGTTGTGATGCAATCTAGCTATTCATTGACTCACTAATGGAAATATTCCACTTTATTCCTATTCAAAAGACTTTCTCATTTGATTAATTGGGAAGACTGTATGTCTTTAAGATTATATGACTACACGGGGTTCCAAATACTATCATTTCTTATAGGGATTCTCATTTAATTACACTATTCTAGTAGAGTTTGTAGAAAGATATGGGAACATAGGTGCTACTAGGCACATCTTTTCACCCCCAGACAGATGGATAATCAAAATGGACAATACAAGTTTTAGAGGATATGCTTCGAGCATGTGTACATGATTTCAATGATTCTTAAGAGAAGTATATCCCACTCATTGATTTCACTTATAATAACATTTTTCAGGTGATAATTTAGATGGATCCTTTTGATGCTTTATATGATAGGTCATGGCGTTCATCCTTTTCTGGGATAAAGGTAGGTGAGGCAGCCATACTAGGTCCTCGTCTTGTTCAGGAGACTTTAGAATAGGTCCAACTGATCAGGAAGTGTATGACTATTGCTCAGTCTAGAGAGAAATATTATGTCAATCACCATCGATTACGTCTTGAGTTTGAGGTTGGGTATCATGTTTTTTTGTGTATCTCCCAGGCTAGGGAGTAGATAGTTAAGAAAGTAGGGAAAGTTGTCTCCTTGTTATGTGTGGTTGTTTGAGATTCTAGAGAGAGTCAGGTCCGTAACTTATCAGTTGATACCACCTCAAAGGTACTATTCCATGCATGATGTCTTTCATGTCTCACAACTTCACCAATACCATGCAGACCCATCTCATACCTTTGATCCTGAGGAAGTAGAGTTTGATGATGATTCTACTTTTGTAGAATATCCAGTACACATCATTAGCCGAAGCATGAAGGCTCTCTAAGGTTGGTTTGTACCTCTCATATGGGTGTTATGGAAGCACATCCGAGTACAGGATGAGACTTGGGAGAGGGAAGCCTATGTATGTGCTTAGTGGCCCGAGTTGTTCCCAGACAGTGTTTCCTTACCCTTGGAAGAAGAACTCGGGGAGAGTTCTTTTGAGGGGGGGAGAATGTAAGAACCCATTTTTTCACTCATGTATGGATCCTTTAATTTTTTGAATAAATCATTGATTTGGACCTAATAGGGATTCTTAATGAGTTAGTAATGTTTATGAGGGTTTTTGGGGAATTTCAGAGCCTGGAACCCATCTTTTTGGAGAAAACTGACTCGGTGTATGGTTTGATGTAAACCGTGTGCAATTTCTGCACGGTTTTCCAAACCGTATGGATGGTGTTTTTCTGGACGGTGGAACCTCGCACAGTTGGTGGGTGGACTTGTAGCCAAACCATTTGAATTACCCTTTTTCCCAAGTAATCGTGCATGGATGGCACACAGTTTGATCAAAACATGCGGAGGAATACTTTTCAGGCAGAACCATCTCACACGGTTTGTGCATGGGTTAAAAAAATATGAGGAAAAATTGTGCATAGGCTAAAAACCTGTGTAAAATTTCCAAAACGCCCTTAATGATCTATTAGTGATCCTTCTTCCTCAAAATCCAATAACCTGCAGGATTTTTTTCCATTTTAACCCATTTGGGGATTTCTAAAGGCCAAAGATAGGGATCAAGTGACCTCCTTCATCTGAAATCCGATCGAGCATATGTTCATCATGTTAGATGCACAACGTTAAGTACTCAAGTCCTCTTTAGTCGGTCATCTTCTCTTTCACTCTCGATCTGGATATTTCCATTTGATCGCTTTTCACCTTTTCTTAGATATAATCTGATCCGAGGAAAATCAAGGGCTGATACTAGAAGAGGAGAGTCTTACAACCCTAAGGTGGTGTTCTATAACTCATACCTAAGGTTCATTTTTTTTGGAAATGTTTGTGTGGGGCCCACCATTTTTATTGGAAACCATTTCAAAAATTCACATTCCATGATTATACTTTTTATAATAATATGATTATACTATTTCCAATTATGTGATTAGTTGTTAGTTGTTACACCCACAACTCAATCTGCCCCATGTTGAAGGTTTTTTCATAATTGGGTTTTAGCGTTTTTTTATGTTTGATCCACCGATCAGGAATTCCTTTTCTTGAACTTCCTAAAGGATATCCCTCTAATCATAAATGGGTTGTCATTATAGAGAATTTCATAATGTCATGTACCATGTACACTCTCCACTTGACATGTCTATGGTAAGTTCTTCAGAATGGTTATTAAAAGTGAAATGTGAGATTTGAAATGGAATGAATACTATGTATATAATTTGGCCTTAATAAAAAGAGATTGAATAAAGGTTACATGTCAATAGCACCCCTATCCATGTTGATGGAAGGCAGTGGAGTGATCCTCAACATTTGAATAATCCTTAATGGGTAACTAAGAAATGATTAAATGGTTGCAACACTACTTGGCCTATCCACACTAATGGAATACAAGTCTAGGAATAATAAATAAATGGTTTTGACTATACATTACCTACCCACACTAATGGAAGAAAATATGTGAACCAAATGAATTATTACATGATTACAACATCAAATAGGAATGGACTGACTCGAGCTCTCCTTTGATTCAGAGAAGAGGATACCTTGGGTCTCAGAAACCCCATTCCGATTCAAGGATATGGTTTGATTAGGATGATATCCACGTAGACTTTGATTCTTTTCTTTTCCTTGGATTCCCAAAATTCTTCTGTTGGGTCCCTTTCATTATATTGGATTCCTCATATACACTCCTTGGATCCAGAATTGACTTGTAGGTTCCATGGTGAAATCCCATAGGGCCATGTCTTTTCTTATCCCCATTTTACCTTGGTTGATCACCTTGGACTTGGTAGGCGACTAATTATGGAATTCCATGGATTAAGATCTTTAGATTACACTGTTACCCCTTTTTCTAGACTCATATACTACTGAGTTAGTATTCCAGGAGATTTATGTTATCTTGGTTATTACCCTGGAACTCCATCATTGGATATCATTTTTAGGTTGCCTTGTCTTGTCTTGGGATCTTCACTACTTCTACTATCACAAGGTGATGTCAGTACTGGATATGCCTCATGTGACCTATTAATATTATATGGTAATTTCTTAATAAATGAACTGGTTACATGTTCAGACACAAGTTGAGGGCTGAAGCAGGTACTTGGTTATTTAGTTATATTCTACTATTTTATTTACCTTGTATATGTATTCCTTCACACTGTTATATTCCATTATAAGGGCATGATTTTATAGACACCACTAGTGGTGGCCCACTGAAATTTATCTCACAGCCTCTTCAGGCACCGATTGGTTCTCGAAGAAGATTACATGGTTGCAGGTATTGACAAAGAGAAGCATTTAGCTTCCAACACTTGATTGTGTACTGATATGATGGAGGTTGATAACAGATAACCGAGTTGGATCTTGGGATGCTTGGCGTAGTATTATTTTTCTTTACATGTGGAACATGTTATGCATGTTTTCATGTATCCATGCTTTTCAGTTTTCTAGTGACCTAATATTACATCATTATTTTTTTAATTTATACAGTTATTATTATTCTCGTTTATTATTATCATCAGTTCCTACTGCAATTTATATTATTTATATTTCTTATTCTTGATAATGATGGAATATTCTTCCCACATACACACCCTAATATATCACTGCTAGTCGGAAGCCTCTAGCATTCGAGAAGAAGCGCTTGGGGCCATGTGGACCACCAGGCTCAAGGCACTCATTAAGTGGCATCCGGTTCTAGTTCATCACAAAAACTGGCCTAAATTGGATTTAAGGATGTATAAATTTTCTATTTATACTTTAAATACAAATATTAAAATAATTTAACTATCTATATAAATTTTATAAAAAATATGTTTTGAATTAAAATTTAATGTTTTTTCACTATTCATCTAAAAATGAAATTTCTTAGAAAAAGACCAAAAATTCCCCAAAAGTAAATTTTTATATTAATATTTCAAAAAAATGAAGTTTATTTTTTCATATAAAAATGATAAAATATCAAAAATCAGATTTAAATTGGGTTCTCCAATAAAATGAGATGAAATTACCTTTTAGAAAAATACATATTTTTGTTTATCAAATCAGATTTATTCTTATCTTATACCAATCAAATATATTAAATGAGAATAAAATATATTGATATAATATATAATATATAAATTTTATTCAAACCATTCATAAAAAAAATTTCTCAAATTTATTGAGATAAAATCGTGTTTGTACATAGAAAAATGGTTTTCTTAGTAAAGTAATTTCTTTATTTTAAAATAGTTATTAAACACACTAATACTAATTAAAAAATGAAGGATTTATTCTATATACATGTGTAAATAATATTTTCACTATTTAGTTAATCTTATTCATAACTTCCATTTCAATGGTGAGGTGGTATCTATAATAATATTTTAACAATAATTTTAATAGTATCTTTTAGTTCGGTAAAACATGACCTTACATGTAACAAAATCAATCAAAGGGACTTGGTATTGTGTGTAATACAATCCAAAAATAGTGTATCATGTACCAAAATCTAATATAAATATTGCATGTTGGTCAAGATTCACTTGGTGTTGCATGTAACGTAAGACACACTTACTACTTTCGTATGACAAAATCTATATATAGTGTTGTGTGAAATGGAAAATATCAATAAGATAAGATTAATTTAAAAAAAATTAATTCAAAAAAGCTCAAAGTGTTACAACATAGTTGAAGGAGGAGTATGATTTTATAAACAATGGGAGGTGGTCTGGATACCATGCAGGTTGGGAACATATCCATTCACATGGCTTCCGTATAGATTTACAAAATCAATGTCGGTGTCCCATAAATCCACGCGACACATGGTTTTACATGAATAATGGGAAAAAATGGTTAGAACTAGGTTTGGCCAACCCTACATTCTAACCATGAAACTTGTTAAAATTGGATAATCTATCATTTTACCTTTTGATATTATATCCATATTTCCCAATTTTTTCTTTCATTTCACTCTCAACAGCCTAAAGTGTGATCAATATCCTTCATCCTCTCCCAAGGGTGGATATTATTATATTCTAGGGATTTTGAAGTTTCATTTCATATGATTCAAATCCCCAACTAATTATATGAGTCAGTTTCCTCCTATTTTCTAGGTGACAAACAACTTGGGTCTTTATTTACTTGTAAGTATTGTGATCACTATTACAAATGAGTTCATTTATTTTATTGTAGTTGTAATTTTAGTTTAAATTAATGGCCATAGATTGATGAGTGGTTGTATATGATCCTAAGGTTGGTGTTATACAATCTATTTACAATAGTATTGATTATTATTAATGTTTATGACATTTGTTCAATTGTGTCAACTTTCTACCCATATGATTTGTTGTTTAAAAATACAGATTACAGATCTAATTGAGGTATTGACCATTAATAGACCTAGTGGGGTCTATCAAAGACTATGAGACCAATCTAATGGGTATCCATGGGGTTCACCAATCCCTTAAAAATGTTAAAATGGTATAAAAATGATTAAATAGTGGAGTTTTGAGTTTAAATCAGTTAGAGTGGTTGCATGGCTTGTTAGCATGGCATGAGGGGTAGTTTATCTTGATAGAGAATTAAATTGGTTTGGACATGATTTGGGGAATAGATAGTAAATTGGTAAAAGAGGATTTTTTTAATCTTTTAAATTTTTCTATCGAACATTTAATGTTTGGGATATATGAATGATTTCTGAAGTAGTTTAATTCATGAATTTAGATTAAAGAGATGTTTAATGAAATGGAAAATGTGGAATAATGAATATTTATATAGGTGTACCCTTGATGTTATAATATTTTAAAATGTAAATTATTATGGATAATGGAAATGGGTTGTTGAAGACATGTTAAAAATAATTTAACATGCCGCCCCACGTTATTTATTTAGATTATTCCATATGACACACCATGACCCTTGGTTTGGGGTATTTGACATGGATATCTATATAATTGATTGGTATTATTATACATGCTGCTCCATATTTAGATATTAGTTACATTGAATTATTATCCATATTTAAAATATACGACCCCTATGATATATTGTTCAAAAGCGAAGTAAGGGATGAATCAGGTTCGGTTGGCTCTAGAGTCACTAAGTACCCCAGGGAAAATGAGGTTGATAGGATACTATTTATTTGTGAATCTTTTTTTTATTATCACTCTTTCTATTATTTCCATTTTTCACATGAATTCACTATATTTTATAATAGGTATTTATTTAGATACCATTTATTGGGAACTGTAGATTTGTACTCATACCCTACTGAGTTTGTTGTTTGTACCCAAGTTGATCTAATAGATACATGCCTGTATAAGGGTAAAGGCACAGTATTAGTTTGTTGATTATGGAATTGGGATATATCATGGTTTAGGGGAACAAAATTGATGCCAAGAACCATTTTAGGGACTGTTAGTGTGCGTTTATTTTTGGGTTTCTTTGACACATTACACTATTTTTACATGACATGTTTACTGTTTTTGTTTGTAGTCATTTACCAAGTTCTGGGATTTGGATATGTGAGTTATGGTTATTGTTGGATAATATTTCATAATATTTTTTTCATTTATACTATTTATTTACTCTATTTAAGAGGGTATATTCTCTCCATGTTTCTCATCAAACCCCCACTATTAGTTTCCATCCTCTGGTATATGAGGAGACACATTTGGGTTCTTATGGAGAATTTTTTTAGCAACTTGTCAGAATTATCTAGGCTGGGATATCACAAAGTGGAATATGAGAGGTTATTTTGTATTTGTTTATATTTTTGTGAATATTAGACATAAGAATAGAATTATTTAATAATTGTTAATGATATTGTCCATTGGAGTTGCTAACCCATGTGCGGGGGAGGAAACAATATCCTAGGGTTGGATTGTAGTTTGGTTTGCTCACTTATTACAATTGATTTTTATTTCACCTAAGGTGAATCACTTATTTTGTGATGTTACAAATTTATCATAATTTACCGATTGGATAGTATGGAAAGATATTTTTTCACTCATGAATCATTTTAGTCACTAATAGATTTATGTGACATGCTTAATATTAGGAATTCACAAAAAAAAATGTTATAGTTGGGTTTGGGAAATCAAATAATTTTATATTTATTTTTTTGTTTTATAGAAATGGTTCCAAATTAATAGAAGTATAGAATTTTAAAATGATAAGAATAAATAGAAATGGTCAAAATGGTTTTAAACATAAATATCAAAACCTAAAATATTGTTTAACATTGAGTTATCCATGTCCCTAGATAGGGATGGTTTAGAGAAATGAAGATGTTGTGATTGTGTTCATTGGGATAGTGTATGTGAAGTATCCTGATAGAGCTAGTTGTGACCCATCCTAGTGTAATTGCGAAACATTTTCTGTTATGTGGCCTGAGACATGTGTTCATCATTATAGATAGATGACTCTATGGTGATGTTTTCCAAATGGTTGATAGGAGGATGTTGATTAGAATGTGTTCCTGATTGTGGAACCAGATCCCCCTTTGGATCCTAGTGATAAGAATAAATAGCAGTTCCATGATAATTTCAACCACTTCATGGATCTTATGGAGAGTTAACCAGTGTGGGTTTCTCTAATTATGTTTGATCTGATTGGGGATTTATAGTCATATAATCCTCCCATATTAACAAGAGACGGTGGACCTAAGACATCTGAGTTTTGGATTGAGCTTATCTAGATGATTCTAGAAAACTTGTACACTCTTCTAGATAATAGAGTTATGTAATAATCTTTTATATTGTGAGGAACAATGAAGATATTTTGGGATATTCAGGTTTAGGATGAGAAAATATAGGAAATAGATTGTATGGACTTCCAAAAGAATTTTATGGAGCATGTATACCTTGAAACACTACGATAAAAGAGAGATATATAGTTTATTTATTTAACCAGGAAAGTATGTTATTGTTAAAATTTGTGGGACATGAAACTAACATATAGTTTCTTTCCATGATGTTTAATGGAGACAAGAAATTTGGGGGGAAGCATTTTCAGAATGTACATAGATGTAGGATCAAGTCACGGGGTAAATATATTTTGTTTGGATAGGTTGACTGAGGAAGTGAAACCTAAAAGAGTATTCAAGTAGTGGATATATGGTTTTAGTTGGGTGATTTGGAGATTCATCCTTAGATATTAGGAATAGTCATTTTGAGAACCTCCTCAAAGGTGGTTATGGGAATAGTGGATAAGGGAGAGGATCAACCGATTTGGGAAGTGATTAAGTGGTCTATTAGAAATGTAGAAATGTTGTTCACAGGTGAGGTTAGTGTCCCAAACCACTAGTGGGGAGATGATATTTTGGATGGATAGGACACATACAGAGGTTTTGTAAGAACCCTTGATATTTGGGTGGTGATGGAGGAACTAGTTCGGTATAGAGCACTAAAAGGGGATCTTCTACCTCATATCAATCTGATAGTGGGATTTCTACAAGACATACCAGTCAGGGTAGGGGTTGAGGTACTCTGAGATAGGAAGGACCATATCAATAGAGTAATGAAACCCATGAGTCTTAGAGATGAGATCAGGTTATAGGGACATGTCATCTAAATATAGTTCGGCCTCCACCCATCAGTAGTAAGGCTAGGTCGATAACTATTTGAGGTATGATTATTGTATCTTCTATTATTTCAATTACTTTATTTTATATGGAAGATTTATTTTAATTTATATCTTTTGGGATTGTAAATGGATTGGTTCTGGTGGTGGAGTTATTTTTTTGGGTTTGTGCCAATCGACATGACCTTGGGGGTGAGATCAGAGGGAATATATCTTTATTAGGGGTGTACCCTCAAGGTTGGTGCATATCACTTCATTTGGGAGTTATTAATTCTTACAATGTTAGGTTTTTATATGATACTATTTTTGTGTTGGTTGGTTTTTAATCAATTTATCATAGATTTTTACTGTAGGAGGGTGACTTTCATGTCTCATGAGGGTTATGTCAATTTTAATCACAGGGAATGAAATATTCAATCTAGGTTTGAAGTGATAGTTCAGAAAAAACTTGCTGATATCATAGAATAGGGTTATAGTATTATACTAGTTAATGATGTAGTGGAGTACAGTTTATTCTATCTTTTAGTGGATTGGTTTCAGGATGTTTTTTCTGAGGAGTTTTCAGAGTTTCCACGTAATAGAGATATTGAGTTTACTACTGAGTTGACATCTAGAGATGTTCTAGTTTCTATTCCACCTAATTTAATGGAACTAGTGGAGATTAAAGAGATTAATGATCATCTAGAGGTATTGGAGGCTAAAGGTTCCGTCAATATGAGTATATAACCATATGTATCTCTCATTATTTTTTCCAAGGTGGTTGGTGGAATGTTTCATTTTTTTGAAAATTAAAAAAATCTAAACTAGATAATGATTAAGAATAAATATCCTCTTACACATATTAAAGATCTCAATGAATGTCTGAGGGGTTGTTGTGTATACTACAAGATTGATTTGAGATCATGGTTTTCTCAGCTGATGGATAGACCATCCGATATACCCAAGACCAATTTCAACATAATTTATGTATTATATGAGTTCATTGTTAATATGTTTTGGATCAAGAATTTTCCTTCTATGTTTATGGTCTCGGTAAACTGAAAAATTAACCTATAATTGGATTGGTTTGTGGCTATTTTTATTTATGATGACTTTGTGTACTCCCAGACATGATATAATCATTCTAAACATATTGAAATCAACACGAGTATATTGAGACCGAAAAGGCTATACACCATGATTTCTATGTCATTAATATATTGATAAGTTAATTTTTTCTGTGACATATTCTTGGAAAATTTACTTTTATTGGACCTTGATAAGTTTTGAGTGGTTTTTTGTTGGGATTAGTTCATGAATGTTTTTGATATCTGAATATTTTGGGTTTAACAGGGTACTTTTGATAGTTCATAAGGTACTTTGAAATCATGACAGTGATCATATCAGGTATAACCAATAGGGGTATAAAGTTTGAGTGGTATAAAGAGTGATAGAATGTTTTTTCATGAAATAAGTACTGTTTGACCACAAAACTAATTTCGATCATATCTGAATTAGGTATGGAGTACACTCTCTGTTGTGATGCGTCTAGGTCAGACTTGGGGAAGTGTTTAGGTATGAATATTGAGTCATGGAATATGGATCATGATATATGAGTCCACACAAATGGAACTATCTTATACATGATATTGATTTGGTTTTGGTAGTTTATGAATTAGGATGTTGTCGTTATTATTTTATAGATGAGAGGGTTATTATTTATACTTAATTTAATATCTTTAAGTAGATAATTTCTCAGAATAATATAAATGTTAAACAATTGATATGGGTTTATTATATGAAATATTTATACATAAAGATATCTTATACAATAGATAATGGAAATAATGTTTCTGATGTATTGAATTAGAATACATAGACTCAAACAGTTCAATATTCATGTTTTGAGCGAAAGATGATGGTATTGTATGATAAGATACAAATAGGTGTTTAGAGGAAGTAGGAGATGATGACAATAACATATTTATCCATGATAAACTACCTTTTAAACTAGTTCAAGAGGAAGAGATATGAGGATCCAAAGTTATGGTGGGGAGCTAACTTCTAACATGACTATCAATGATGATGATATTATTAACATTCATGGACTTTTGTGCATGGATACTTGTATACAAGAGGAGGTGATGTGTGTGTTTCCTTTTTTTATATGGGAAGTGAATCCTAGTTTGTCCAAAATGTATCATGATATTTATAGACAGTATTGGTGGATAGGAATAAAGAATAATGTTGTAAGTTTTTTTATGTGGTGCTACAACTATTAATATGTTAAGGTTGAGCATTAATAACCTATTATCCATTTACTTACATTTACTACTATATATTGTAAGTGGGATGATGTTACTGTGGAATTCATAGTGGCTCTATTGATAACTCCTTATAAGAGTGACACGATATGGGTGATTGTGAACTAGTTGAAAAAGGTAGCCCATATATTACAAATTCATGAGGATTTCACTATCAATTAGTAATGTGAATTGTATATTTGAGGGATAGTAAATTTTAATGGGGTTCTATAGGGTATTACTTCAGATCATAATATACATTTTACTTTATTCTTCTATAAGGGATTGAAGAAGGTGCACGGTACTCAGGTTTTTTTTACAAATTACCACCCATAGATGGAATGGAAATCAGAAAATACTATACATGTGAGGGAGGACATGCTGGGAGTATAAATCATAGATTTTAGTGGAAATTGGAAAAATAAATTAGTGATTATTTATTTTAACTATAACAAAATTTATCTAGTGACTATTTTGATGACACCATATTAATCACTCCTTAGTAGCACGTATAGGTCATCTTTTTTGCTTGGTGGAAGTGAGAGAGTCAAAGTTATTGGGACCAAGTCCCATTCAAGATATTCCAGAGAATGTCAAATTAATTTGGAAGATTATGGATAAAACAAATATTAAGGAATAATCATATGCTAATTAACACCAAAAACCTATTGATTTTACAATGAGTAAATGTTTGTTCCATTGATTGTCTAGAAGTTTGGGTCACCGTTAGATTTAGATGAAGGTTAAGATAGTTCCCATGTATTTGGATTGTTCAAGATTATGGAGAGGATAATACTAGTATCATATTTAATAAAACTTCCATAAAGGTATAGTGTCATTAAATACATTTTTCAAGTTTCATAGCATCAGTAGTATCACCCCAATCCATCTCATGTGATTGATATTGAGCTTGTGGCTGATGAGTTCTTTTATGTGCTTCAGATTCTTATTGAAGATCATAGTGAGAAATTATTTTTGGTAAGACTATGTCATTAGTTTGAGTGTTGTGGTAATATAAATGTATCTAAGAATAAAATTGGGAGAGTGAAGATAATATATGGGCTAGTGTCCCAAAATTTTAACCATGAAATCTTAGTTACATTAGTGAGTACAACTCATGGATGATCTATTATATAGTGGGGATATTGCCTGATCCTAACCCTTTTATGAGGTATTTTTCTATTTTAATTTTACTCAAAATGCATTTATTGGAATGTGGAATGATTCCCATAAGTTGGAAAGGTCTCACAAGAATCTTTAGTGTCCAAAACTTGAAAAAAGTATAAAATTGATATTATATTTCACGGCTCATGGTAACCACAAACATAGTTCTAATGACGAACCATGACCGTGAAACATGGTAGAAGGAGGAGCCCAATTTTCAAACAAGTTGAGTCAACCTAAAAATCATTCTAGTTAGGAATAGATCCATTTACATGGAATTCACAAAGATTTCCAAAAAATGTTTGTGACCTAGAAATTATGAAACATGTGGTTTTCCAGGGATAGTGGTCATGCATTGTATGTTCAAGATTTGGCCAACCATATAGCCAAACTATGTAACTCATTAAAAGTGGAGAATTCCTCCTCATATTATATATATATTCGTTGATCCCCGCCTCATTTGACTCCCAGAATCCTAATATGTGAACCAAATCAACCCTTCTCTTCCAAGGGTGGATAAACATAGATAATAGGGTGTTTTATGTGTCAGTTCTTCTGATTCAATGTATTCAATAATTAGATGATTTGGTTTCCACTTATTCTCCATACAATTCATAGTTGGATTTCTCCTAATCTTTGATGTCTCATGAGACCTATTTCTAGGGTGTTCTTTTTCTTCTGTGGTTTCATCTATTTTATATTTAATCAAAGGTCAGGGTTGTATGAATAGTTTTATATAAGCCTATGGTAGGTGATATAAAATCTATTTCCCCTAGTCTTTATTATTCTTCATTTTCATGAGTAATTGTATTGAGTTACTGCGCATTCAATTCCTTATTTATGAATAATAGATTGGTCTTATAATTGATGTTTTTAAACATTAATGGGTCTTTTAGGGTCTATTAAAGACTATAAGACATGGCCTATAGCCACCCACGGTATTTTCCAATCCCTTAAAATGGTAAAATGTGTTGTAAAGATAAATATACGGGTTATGAGTTTAAACTGATTTTATTTTTTATAAGGATTGTTATAATGGAATGATGGGTATTTTATTAATTGATAATTAAATGGGTTGTGACATGATAAAGTAAAGAGATGGTAAATGGTTTAAATAGGGATTATTTAAGGTGTTAAATTGTTTTTAGGAACATTTAATGGTTGATCTATATGAAGGATTGGTGAAATAGTTTAATTCTGGAATTTGGATCAAATGTTTATTTAATAAAATGGAAAATGGGGAATAAGGAATATTGATATAGGGGAACCCTTATTGTTATAATGTTATAAAAGTTCATATATGTTTGAACATGGATATGGGTTATTGATGTCATTGTAAAAGATATTGGACATGATTATCCATATCATTGATTATGATTGTTGGACATGATGATCCACACCCCTTGGTTTCAGATATCGAACATGAAACTCCCCATAATTGATTGGGATTTTTGAACATGGTGCTTCTTATTCTTAGATACTTACACTGATTATACATATTTAAATTATGTGAAACCTAATATATATTATTTAGATGACCAAAATGGGCCGAAGTGTGTTCGATTGGATGAGGTGTCACTGGGAACCCAATGGACCATGAGGTTAATCAAATTCCGTTTATTTAGGAAAATTATTTTCATTATTTCATTATCTTGTATTTCCCTTATACATATGAATACACTGTCTATGGCCTACTAAGTTGTACTCACACCCTGATCAAGGCATTTATTTTACCAAAGCATATTTCATGGATGAAAGTCTAGATAACAGAAAATTACTTATATTAGATAGTTGATTTGGGAAATGGGATGGAGCATGGATGAGGGGACCGAGATTAATGTTGGGACCTATTTTGAGAATTTTTATTGTGTATTTTTTGGGTCACGTTGACCAAAGACACTATTATGACATGGCATGTTTACTATACTTGTTTATGGGAATTTATCCAGTGTTGGGATTTGGATATGTGATGTATAGTTGTTGCTAGATATTGTTTCAAATTATTTATTATTATTTCTATGTTTTCTTTACCCACGTAAAGAGGCTATAGTCTCCCCAGGTTCTTCATTATATCTACATTGATATTCTATAGCCTATGGAATATGGGGAAGCAATCTGGAAGTCATATAGAGAATCAGTTGGCATAGTAGTTATTGTGAGCTGGTTCAGGATGTTATAGAAAATATCATCTAGTTTTAATAAAGAATAATACCCTACATCCAAAAATTAGTGAGTTTATATAACAAATATATGGAATGATCATGTGATATTCTATGATTATAAATATCATAGATTAATAAAAATGGAATTGAGATAAGTTGAGTACCTTTGATAATGATATTATTATGAAGAAAAACATCCATTTAAATAGATAAGAAAAATATGATACTAAAGCTTCTAGGAATATTTTCTTCACATTGAAGGTGAATGAGACTATATTCAAGAAACCCAATGTATCATAAAATATGGGGGACACATAATAAGTAATTTTATATTATTATATTATATAATGTTCTTAAATGAGATTTATAGATTTAATATTGATACTGTTGTTGTCAATTTTGGGCATTGAGACTCTCAAAATATTGAGAAGTCATTATGATATCAAATCATAGTGTGTATGAGTAAAAAAATAAGGAAAACATGTATAAAGTGTCTTCAATCATAACATAACAGTTGGAGTCATGTTTTCTATTTCAAAAGAATGATCATAAAAGAACTAGTAATTTTAGTATTAGAAATTATATTCCACTAGAAGATTGTAAACTATGGGATACAATATAAAAACATATTCACATGTGTTATATAATAGAGGAAGGGATGTGGATGATACCTACCCCTAGATACTGTAGATGATACCTTCCCAAATATGTTTTTGACTTTAAAAACACTTGAACATACAAAAAATTAATGTGATAATAAAATCCATGTCTCAATAAATGATTTAGTAATGATAAAGAGTTAGTTTTGGAAAACCATGAAAAACATTTTCTTTTTCTATTATGATTTATACTACATTTCATTGTAATTTTTGGGAAAAGTTCTCACTTAAAGATACCTATATATTAATTAGGACAACGAATTAAGAATAAGAGGGGTAACTAAGAATGAAAGTAAAACTCAGAAAAATTTTGGTATATTGATTCATCCCACCTCTTAGTGTCCCGACATGATCCATTGAGTTCCACTACATTGGACAAGCCATGAATAATGTGGTTGACTAACAAGATTTATATATTATATTATATACTAATTGAATATCCTATCACATTAAAAAAACATTATTTTCAAATTATTTTTACATCACATGGATTTATTTAATGTTTATTTGGGTAAATTAACGCATCATATGGGGTGAATATTTTTTATAAAAATATGGAGATGTTTCATAACAATTAATGATTTTTTAATGAGATAAATAGATTATTTATATTTGAAGGTACTGAATTATTTTTAAAAAGAAACTATTACAACCCATATTGAGAATATATTGTATAATGGTTTGGAAAAGTATTATTAATATAAGAATAAGGATATAAATTAAAATATATTAATATCATTTAAAGACGATTCAATGGATATAACAATAATTATACCTTATAATATAATCAATATGAGATATAAAGAATATATTGTAGAGATATGTAATGTTTATTTTTTGGAAAAAATATTTTTTGAAAAGATAAATATCTTTTAAAGATAATTTTAATAGAAAATAATTAAGATAAAAAATACACAGATATTTTTTTTGTTATTGATCGAGTTATTATGAATGAGAGAACAAAACCTGAATTTTTATAATGAAGAATAAAGATTAATAAAAATTATTTCAAAACATATTGAATATTTTTAGCTTTTATGAGAAATGAACATATTTAATATCCATGAACAACAAAATGGGGAAGATAAACATAAGTTTTATTGAATCTCTAAGATGATCCTTTGAAGGTGATAGAAGTGTGAAGACAAATAAAGATGTGGGGTAAAGGTGATCATGAGGATTTATTGTGACACCCATAAAACCATGTCACTTTAATCTAGTTGTGTTTTATAGTTTAAAAGGGAATTTTAAGTCTATATGTTTAAGTGATGGAGATATATACATTAATAGTGAGTTATACCTGTTTAATAAATGAGCCATGAGGGTGGGGGGGGGGGTAGCCACCCATGAAACATGTACTTGAATAGTGATATATTTTATTTGTATATGACAGAAGTGAACTAACCACACATATTAGATTAACCTCAACATTACAACCAAGTAAATATTGATATTACGTTATTCATATAATATAATAATAGTTTGGGTGAGTTAATAGCAAAAATACAAAGATAATAAAAAATGGTTATAATGGTGACTCTACTCATATGAGGTCAATATAAATTTAATTAAGAGAATAAAAAAGATAAATTTTGTAATATTTATTGAACCATAACCGCCAAAAATATTTATTATATCAAAATGAAAATAATTGTAGTTAATAGGTTAGTGTAACATACTCATCATGATTCCAAATAGTGTAAAACATTGTATTAGTAATAGATTGATCCAAATTACCAATTGAATAATATGGTTCAAACATAATTTATATTATGAATAAGACTAACTTGATGATGAAAATATTTTAACATTTTATTTTCACACTTTTCATTTACTTCCCCTATAACTAGGATGATATAGTTTAATTTATAAATTGGTTCATTTTTAATATCTTTATTAACTTTGTTTCTATATTAAGTAAATTTCTTATAGTGAGATATGGGACTATCTTAGTAGATAACATTTATAGAACCAAGTTGGGTTTATGATAATATTTATTCTTATTTCCCTCACTAGATTCATTGAATACACATTATACTTCGATTTATATATAATGTAGTACATGGGATGACCATAATTGATATTCGTACTCACTACTACATGGTCACTTATATAGTGATATACTTGTGAAGAATATTTTTCCGAGGGGTTGGGTATGATTTAGGCCATAGAGATGCTTTTGGAAATCAAAGAATCTAGAGGTTAATCACATAACATGTGAATTATAATATTATTTAATACTTCACTATAGGGTGTATTTAATTTGAACTGGTTGTTTAGGATTCTCTTATGATGGAGTATATGTTGTATATATATTTATATAGTCCACATTATATTTTTCAAGACATGTTTTGTTACAACCCTGTATTTTAAATTATATATTTTCTTTTAAAACCTAATGTGATGGATGGGTTATAACAAACACAACATCAACCCAAAAAAACCAAACAATAATATATAAACATTAATGTGTAGCCAAAGAATTGACCAGAAAAAGGGATATACTATAATTATGAAATATATATAGAAAAAGAAAGGAAATTATTAATGTTATGGTATAGATGAAAATTTAATTAGTATAGATAAATAATTAATATTTCTAATATATTATTTTAAAAGTAAACTTTCTAAAAATTGGATTTTAATTTATTTTTTAAGAATTTAAAAAAATTATGGGAAAATATATTATTTATATGAATAATAAGTTAGAATTAATGTTTTTAATAATTTATAGGTAATAAGAATAAAAATGGTTATTTATTTAAATTTATTTTCTTAGGAAAACACTTATTATATTTTAATGTTTTTATTTAAAAGTAAAATGATCAAATTTTAAAAATTTAATTTGACAAAAATAACTTTTTTTATTTGTAATAACAATATTATATTAAGATTTTTTTGTTTTTTTTTATATAGATATGTTTTAGGTGGATAATGAAAAATACCAATATTACTAAGAAATTCACTTTTATGACACTAACATTAAAAAAGAATGAATTTAATGTTTTTGAAACCATTTTATTATATATATATATATATATTAGTAAAATAAATCATTTAAAATTATTATTATTTATTTATAAAATCCATCTTATAATATATATGTAATATTTTACTCTAAAAACTGATTTATACTCTTATATTTAGGAAAAGAAATCATCACTTGTAGAAGATAAATCCAAAAAAAAATATTTCATATTTTAGATCAGCATGATAATATTATATAATAATTTCAATTTCATTTTTGGGAATAAAATTGTGAATTCTTGGAATAATGTTAATGACCATGATAATAGTAAAATATTTATTTTTAAAGAATATTTTTATTAAAATTGTGAAATTTTTTTCTAAAAAAATATATTAATTTCTTAAAATATTTTAAATTAATATAATATTGAAATAATTTGTCACTCATTAAATTTTTAATCATTTCTAAATAAGATTAAGATCACTTAATGGTGAAAATAATATTTTTCTACAAAATTGTTTTTATATATATAAAATATTTTGAATCAAATTAATTTTATATTAATTATAAATTTAATTATATTAAATGGATATTAGATATATGTTCATAGCACCAAATTTTTTTAAGATGGGTTATTTTATATGTTTAGTGAAACCAATGTTACTTTGGTGGAAAATAGTTACCCTGGTAAAAAAAAGTAAAAGTAAAAATATAAAAGAAAATGACTTCGAAAAGATTTAAAACATATGTATAAATACTTTTTTGGGGATTTATGATCCTCATATCATCCGAAACTCCATTATTTCAAACTTTTTCAGTCTTTGAACCTTCAATAGTTTATTGATATCATAGAAAAGTATATTGCATTAAAAAATGGACCATTTTCATTTCTTATAAATGTGGATCAATTACACCATTTCAATGATACAATTTTCCTTTATAATATCAATGAAAATAATCCCAATTCTCCTCTACTATAATCCACTATATTTTCATAAATCCTCTAGTCACTAAAATTTTTCCTATGTCATTTAATTCTAAAGAGTTCATGAAGTATAATTTAAAGATCTTGATGCATGTATTATTAAATCCTTAAAAATTTATTCTTATTCAGTACCATCCAAACCTAACCTAAACATTGTAATATAAAATTTTTATTTATAAATTGTATACTTACGTTTTATTATATTAATTTAAATACCCAAATTTATTAATTTATGTCTACATAAAAATAAAAAACAGTGTTAATCATGAGTTGTGTAGATGACCACCTCCATAAAATAATATATTTCTTTTTTTTTCATATTTATTATCTTTCATTATCCAATACAATAAAATATGATTCAAAAACATAAAAAATATAAATAAAATCATTATTTATTTTTTATAATGATATTATTCAATTCCTTAACTATACTCACCCATTGAGATATAGTGTGTTCAGGTTTGGGGTCGGTTTAACAACTAACTTCAATAATACCATAAAAATTCATCTTGGATGACTATGGGAAAATAAATAATAATTTTATTATAAGTTAATAATAAAATTAATATCATATTATGGTTCTTTAAAGGTTATAATATGTATTTAACTTATTATTAAAATATCACCTTTTATCACAAAAATTTATAAAATAAGACAAAACTGATTCAATTTTCACACAAACATAACAAAGATCATTATAATAAATAAAAAGAATATGATAATATATGGTATATATTAAATTAAATATAGATGAATATGGTTACTAAGAAGGAATTTAATAAACTTAATTTTATTATTCCTAAATAAAAAGAATATGATAATACAAGGTATATATTAATATGAATATAGATGAATATGGTTACGAAGAAGGAATTTAATAAACATAATTTAATAAACATAATTTTATTATTCATAAATTTTATTATTCATAAATTTAGGAACATTTATCAATAAATGATTTATACATGTTAAGGAGTTATTATTCATAAATTTGAGCTTGTCTCCTAAGATTCTTTGTGCTATTGGAAGGTCTCTTCAAAAGGCCATTTACTGTGGTTCTCGGATCAGTAGTGTTTGTACAAGATCCAAGTCCTCATGAGAATCCTTTCTTCCTATTCCACTGGATTTGTCAAGCCTAGTTGCACCTAGGGACAAATCCAAGAAACTCATTTTCAAATGAACCAAATTCTGGTTTTGAACACTTATGGTATTGGAGCCTGGGTGAAAAAAGATCTTCTCATTTATGAAAGACGGTGTTCTAAAGTTTTTGTTATAGTTACTATGTAGCCCAAAAAACTTTCTTCTAAGATTTAAGATTTCAATTATATAATTGGACTATCTGGTATCATGAATGATGATATGGTTAACAACCACATTTGAATTTTCTTGGATGTCATGTCTCAGGTGAAGAAGATTTTTGTCTCAAACCAATACATATCTATAAATGTCAGCATCAGTAATCAGTCCTTTTATTTCACTTTTGTGTATTGAAAATGTGATGTGGTAGCCTATGAGTCTTTTTGGATATAGCTTGATGTGGTTAATCAATGAAGTGATTCTTGGTTTTGGGGGGGGGGGGATTTAATGCTATTATGGATCAGCAAAGAAGAAAGGGGTGGTCCAAGTTCTTGGAAGAGTTAAAGTGATTTCAATTTCTTCATTGCTCGTAACATTCTCATGGATCTGGGTTATTCTAGTGACAAATATATGTGGTTCAATAATCATCAAGGGAGAAAATAACATGGTGTAGGATTGATATATTTTTGGCTAATCTTCAGTTGGTTACTTCCTTTCCAGGTACAAGGCTTTGTAATTTGGTTAGATATTTATCCAATCACTTTCCCATTCTCATTCTTTTAGAGTCCAGAAAAAACGAGCATACACATTTCTTCTTCTCCATATGGTGAATCTCATATCCCACCTTTAATGATTTGGTTAGTAGGTCTTGGATTAAACCTATTCAAGAAACTTCATGGGTGGGTTTCCATAAAAAATTACGATATCTTAAAGCAAAACTTATTAGATGGAGTGTGAGTCGATAATCATCCTTTAAAACTTTACAGTCTTTAAAAAGGTAGATTTATCAAGATGAGATAAGGTTAGAGGAATAATGGGATGAGAAAATTTTTGGGGATCTTATTAGAAAGAAGAGAATATTCTTAGAATTAGTTTTGGAGGAATAAAGGGTGGCTAGTGTGTTCTCTAAAGCATTATGGCTCAAGGAAAACGACTATAACAAAGGATTATTCCATGCCTATATTAAGGAAAATAAGAGACCATTCTCCCCCAAAAATTGAATGGAGGACGGTACTTTCATTAATGATATTGAATCAATTGGATTAATGGTTGGATATCATTTAAAATCCATACTGGGTGATGTTAATACCTTTATGAAAGACAGTTATCTGATAGGGAATTATGCTCTCTTTGATAACATATCAATGTTGGTTCCTGAGTTAGTTCATTGTATTGTTGATAGCATTCCCAATGAGGATAAAATTTGGATGGTGTTCATGTCTCGCAATCCTGAGAGTTCTTTAGGACCAGACAGATTTCCCAGATAGTTATATGTGGAAACATGGATTGGAATCATTCATGATTTCTTTAGGCGGAAGACTTCCTAGGATGGATTGTGCTACAACTAAGATCCTTATATCGAAGGTCATAAACCCTTCTCTATCAGTCATTTTAGGCCCATAAGCATGTGAAACATATCTTATAAGGAAATGGTTAGTATTATAAAAAGAATCTAGATTGACATTTGTAAAAGTTGGTATTGAAGGAACAACATGGTTTTATTCAATGGAGATCAATTCAGACCACAATTGTCTAGGAGAGAGAGATGATTGGGGATATTAAAATCAAAACAATAGGCTCTAATATTTCAATTAATGTCAATATGAACAAAGAGTACTGTAGAATGTATTGAAGTTTCATCATTAATGTGTTTTCAAGAATGATTTTTTTCCAGGTGGGTTATTGACCTTGTATTTAGATGTTATAGTTTGACGTGGTTTTCCGTCACTCCCATGGAGAGGATATGTGGTTTTTAAGCAGTTCGTGGTATAAAGAAGGGGGATACATTATCGCCAAGTATCATCATCCTTTCCTAGGTTAAAATTATTAGATTAATCACAAATATTATTATTGATGGATTCTTGCTATCCTATCATTTCAGATCTAATATCACTTGTATCTCTCCATTACTCTTTGCTGATGATATTCTGGTCTATGTTAATGGAAGCAGATGGTCTATCCAGCACCTCTACAAGAACTTGGAGGAGAATAGAAAATGGGGTGTGAAAATTATCAGAAAACACAAAAGTAATGTTTTCATTTCATGTAACTACTCTGAAAGGAGAAGTTGAAGGATCGAGTACTCTCTTGATATCTCAAGGAAGCATTTTCTGTTGGTTTATCTAGGTACCCATTTTGTCGAGGTCAATTTCATATTCATCATTTTTATGGTATCATGGATAGAATTTCATATCAGATCATCAATTGGAAGAACCGGTTTTTTTTCTTATGGGGGACAGATTACCTTAACTAACTGTGTTCTTTCTTTAATCCCCATTCATATATTATCATCTCTTCATGTTCCCAAAATGGGGATTAAGAGAATGGAGAGACTGTTTGTGAAGTTTTTGTGGGATGATAATATTGATGGAATATGTCATCAGGAATTGTGGGAGAGGTTGGCCATAGATGTGGAGGCCAGAGGCATTAATGTGAGGAATGTAGAGGATTCCACACACTGTATGCAAGAAAATCTCACTTGGGATGTTATTGAAGGCCACTCTCTATGTTGAAAATTCATTTTGTAGAAGTATATGTCGTTTTTTGATGTTCCAGATGAGTGGACTACTAGAATGTGGAGAATAATATGAGGACTTTCTAGGGAGATTCACCATCTTATGAATTGGGTTATTGTGTGTGGGAATATCAGCTTTTGGAATCAGAATTGGGAAGGTATGACATTTGGTTTTTTGGGCAACCCCACTCCAAATATTTCCTTCAAGGAGGCCTGTAAATATCCACTGTTCAAACAATATACCCTTAATTCAAACAATCATGAGGTTCTTGATATAATCATGTTTAATTAATAGAATGATAGATTGGTTTTCACATGGACTCCATTAGGTACCATTAATATGAAGAAAATGGTAAAATATTATTTTCAATGATATATTTTATTACTTATGTGTAATTTTATTCTAATAAAATAAATTAATTTATTCTAAAAAGAGATTTTAAATATCATGAGGGTCTTTATATACACCTCATAGAATAATATAGGTACATAGTATAATGTACATCTCAAAGAAGGAAAATTGAGACAAAAATATTTTACCGATTTGATAGATTTTGAATTGTAAATCCGATGAAAGATAGATCCTCAAAAAGTTATGTAAATTAAAATAATTTTAATTATAATGATTATAAAATCAATTCATGCAAATTATATACACCACATAAAAGAAACCTATGATTAATATGGTATGTGTCTCATAGAAAAATAAAAGTGATACAAAAATCTCATACATTAAGTCTTGAATTCCTTTGTAAATGTTCAAAACATCCTATATAATAAATATAAGTTTATAAAACTATTACGAATTCATATTCATATATATCATACTATATATGGTTTTCTTATGATATTTTATTTCCCATTTATTATCAATTCCATGTTATAGTTATGTTTCAGGTAATAACTACTTTGTTTTCCAAGTATGTTTTGACTTGTTATATCTTAGTAATTACACTTTGATCATGGTTTCATAATATAATAAATGGTAAACATGATATAAATATCATATATGTTTTTATCCATATATTTATAGTAATTTAGGAAATTTAGTGATTGAAATGAAATACACTGTTCATATAAACGATATTCCATATGTTCGCCTGAAAGATCTTTTAGTTTTCTTGTTGGTTTAAAATAAAAATAAATATATGGTAAATTATAATTATAAAATCAATTTAATGTCATATATATAAAAAATTTTCATTAAACACATACTTAATACCTTCCATGTAACATGTGAATAAATCACATCACTTCGTGAGGTGGTAGTCTGTCGTACACATGAATGACGTTATCATATTCCCACAAAACAGAAACCATGAAGGTGTGTGTGATATAATAATTAACGAAGAATAATGACATCATAAAAATAACATATATCTTATATAAACTATAATTCAATCATTATTCCTAACCTTGAAATGTTGTAATGGAAAAAGCAAACAAAATCAATTCGTGAGGTGAGGTGCACCGTACATATAGACAATGACTTCATAACCCATTTGATGGATCTGTGTGAGGTTTTAGGTCATCAAATTAACACAAAAATATATTAGTATTATTAAGATACATAATTTATTATATAATCATGGAATAATAATAATTTAATGGGGTAGAGGAAGAAATAAATTGAAAACGCTCATTGATGAGCATTACCTCTACTTCGGGTATCCTCCTTAAGTTTTCACTAATGCTTTACTAGGATGAGTTTATATCCAAAATAAAGATTTTATTATTAGGGGAAAGAATTTATGGATTTAATTTGGATGATATGGAATGACCCAAATTTCTTGAGTGGTGTGAAGTAGTGGGGATAACGCGTGCCCTTTTGTAGTTGAGGGTGAGTGACATTCTTGTAAATACTCAAAAGTATTCACTATTAGGAGTTTAGTGTTGCCTAATGTGGATCCAATATAATAATTAAAGGCGTTCATAGATGATATGGTCTATAAAAACATCCACCACACACTGAAACATATGTTTTAAACACTTCATTCTTTAACAACTAAGTATCCTTATTTTAACCACTTTGGTTTTTCACTACGGTAACTCATTTTCTGACCTTGGTAATTTATCCTTTAATATGAAATTAGAGTTATAATTACTCGATAATTTGGAACCAATTATTCTAAATATTATATCTAATTTAGAAATTGTAAATCCTATGTGTTTTGGAAATTAATTTTAACATAAGTGCATGCAAATTGTAAAACCTCTGTTATAACCTTAACCACACAAACTGAGATTTTACAATGTAATGGTCAATATAGTCAAAATAATAGAATAATTGTTCCCTAAATGAAACATAGTTAGTATTTAATAACATTTATAAATGACAAGGAAGAATATTTTATTGTTAGAAATTTTAAATCATTTAAAAAAATATCATTTATTATAAAATAACATTAACATAAATTTTGACATTATTCATTTAATTTCAATTTACAAGTATCCATACAATGATGGAATTTTAATATATTAAGGTAACACCTATGTAAAATTATATATTCATCTGTAAAAATAATTGAATATAATAATTCATTCAATTTATATTACTTCCAATAGTTTTAGTATTATTATTATTTTTAATTACTAAAGAAATTATTACTATTTTGACATTTCTTAAGCATTTAAAGTAACTATTTCATACCTAAAAATTAAAGATAAATTATTATGATTAAAAACCCATTTATCTTTCAAAATAATATATATAATCGAACCAATGTTTTTTCTATATCCCAAAGCATTTTAGATATTAAAAGGAAGAAATAATTTTTTTTGGATTTTTCATTAGACAACTTATTAAATGAGTCATATTAAAAGAAAAGTGGAAATAAATTCTTATATTTTATATATTTTAATGAACTATTTATAAATAAACTCATTAAATAATATTTAGATAATATTTTAGGTAAATTTTTTATCTTAACATTCTATTTTAACCCCCCGTAAATCCATTTTCACCACAACCACGACAATTTTTTTTATTTCACTCACTATTCATTTTGGTTGAAAATTATTTGAAATTAGAAATTATTATGATTTATAATTTGGAATATATTTTTCTAAATTCAAATCACATAATTGGAAAAAATTATTTCATGTTAATCCTGTATATGTGACGAGAAAACGACTTTTCTTAAAGTAAAAATGTTCAAATGTTAAAAAATATTAATAACTAAATTCAATAGGAAACCAATTAAAAAAGAAAAAAAATGGATTAATAGATATATAATTGAACTAATATAACATTAAAACCAATTAAAAATATAATTTTACATTATTAATAATTTAAACAAAAAGACACTTTTTAATAGATTATTAGTATTTTTCACAATTTATCAAAAATAAAATGTTTTAGAAAAATCTAAAAAATTCACATTTTATTTTAAATTATTAATATAATAATGATTTTAATTATTAAATTCAATTTATAAAAGTTTAAAAATTTTGTTCTAATAAAAAGTGTTCCATATAATTTATTTTTCAGAGAACAATTTCCTTTTATTTTAAAAATGATTTTTTATAAATTTCTAACTAATTGGTCACTAAATAATTTATTTTATATAAATGGGTAAACTATATTTTCATAGTTTATCTAATACTATTCATACATTCCATTCCAATAGTTGGGTGATAACTATCATGTTAAATAATAATATTTTAATTGTATGTCAGGTTTCTTTTAAACTTGGTGTTGTGTGTAACACAAGCTAAACATGATTTGTGTGCAACATAAGACAAACTTTGGGTTAAATTTAACACAAGATTACCTATTGATTCTTGTATCTATATATTAACTTGTTGTTTTGGGTAACAAAATCAATCAGATAAATTTATTTAAAAAAAAAATAAATCATAAAATCACTTGGTATTACTATCTAACACCTCCTCATGTTTCCATTTCCCAAGGTTGTAATGAAATGCATCACACTTGATATGTCTATGTGAACTTATTTTGTGGTTATTTTTTGTGGGTTATTAGGTAATTATTGTGGATTATATGGTTTCTTATATTGTGGAAAAAATGTTCTTTTAATGAGATATACTTTCACTTTGTTAGTAATTGTTTTTCCTAACTCCAAAAAACTCTAAACGAAACAGCCTTATAGAAAATCATTATATATTAAATATGTCTAATAATTTTTAATCCATTTATATCCAAGGTCACTATGATAAATGTTTTACCAATAATGGTCTAGCATCTCACCACCCGAGTCCTTCCACGTTTGACCCCTCAAAGGCTTCGTCTTCTTGTCCTTATCCTCACACGCCCTCCAATCCTTATGATGAGGCTCTTTATTTCATGGATGGTGAGACTATTGACCCTTCATCTAAATATTAACTAATCTTGAGGAATACATCCTCCAGTCTTCCTATAATTGATTCATAAACATCTCATTCTTTGAATGATCCCCTGGTTGATCCCTCAAAGGAGGGCGTGACAACCTCTGTGTTTGGTCCTGACCTCCCTACTGAATCAACTATATCTCAAAAAAATCCTACTGCACTCTTTAATCGATCAATTCCTTTTTATTAAAGGGTTTTGATCATATTCCCTCTTAACCTACCTCATATAATTTCAATTATAATGGTGTGGAGGGCCCCCCAGTGTGGATTCTCCCATCCCAACAAAGGGTTTAGCTACTATTTATCCCCTAGAAGAGATTACACCTACTAGAAACTATTTCAAGATCCTAGTTGATCTTATAGATTATTTGATCCAATCTACCCCTTATTCATGTTTCTCAATGAAGGTAAAGATACATACTATTTACAATAACATCAAAATTCATTGAAAGAAATTAGTTTTTAGGGAAGATGAATCTATAACTCCACTCAATATATTCCTTTATGCCTATAACTTTCCCACATAATGATGCAGTCTCTTATCTAGAATTCTAAAAGCTAGGGTTCCCTAGATAAAATATAATATCTCTTTAAAAAAATTCAGGAAGAATATATCCCTTATATCCATTATAGAACCATGATTATAGATTTATTCTATCAAGTATACTATTCGCTTCTTTTACTTTAACAATTATTTACTTGGGAACCCCAATAATAGATATATATAGATCTTTCAGGATGACCATATTCAGTTCCATAGTATGTAAAAATCCATTAAATATATCTTTATTAAGTCCTATAATGGAATCATATCTCTTATAATATCTATTATTTATGGTAAATGTGAGGTAGTTCAAAGAATGGGTTTATGGGATTCTTTTTCTGATTCTAATCATGGTTTAGTTTCATGGATAATTATTGGGGATTTTAAAATTATACATGATCATTCTAAGAATATGGTAGGGTGTCTTTATCCCAATAGTAGTATACATGAATCCCAATCCTTTATTGTCATCATATTTCTTCGGGATTTATGTTTCTCCGGAGATGAACTTCACTTGGAGTAAAAATCAAAGGGCAAATACAAAAATATATAGCATGCTTGAAAAATTTCTAAGTAACCTTTAGGTTATCTATAACTTCTCACGATCCACTATTACTCACTTACCCAGGTCCCCTTTTGATCACTTCCCCCTTATCATCCTTGTTCAAAAATTTAAAGAAGCAATAAGTGGGTTCTTTTACTATATTTTAAGGATGAATATGGATGTATTTATAGAGTTTGTCAAATATTCTTGTTTTTCTCCCATGTAGGGTATTACTTGGTTATCCATTCAGATAAAACCTAGATAACTTAATATTCACATCATTTTTCCCAATTAATAAGAAAACCATTCTATATTATAATATGGATTTTCTCTTGGAGAAAATCTATCAACAAGATATCTAATTACAAACCCACTGGGA
Organism: Viscum album; assembly: GCA_963277665.1. Lineage (NCBI taxonomy): Eukaryota > Viridiplantae > Streptophyta > Magnoliopsida > Santalales > Viscaceae > Viscum > Viscum album. Next base: position 1,399,558,693 of record OY728157.1, on the reverse strand, counting down.
CGGTGAAACATTCTTCCTATTTCTTAGTAAAAGGAAACCCTTGGAGGAATAATTCTATGAACTTGAGAGAAAATCTGGGGAGAGTTCAAGATCTAAATGGATTAAGGAAGGGGATATAAATATAGATGATTTCTCTTCTTGTATTAGAGAAAATGGGTTTCATGCTAGGGTAAACATGCTCTCTAAAAGGATCACATTCTAGTGATGTTAGTATTGCTGGACTATATATAGTGAATTATTTTACTGATGTTTTATCAGGTCCATGTCGTACATATGGATTATAACCCATGTTTGGTAATTGTGACATCACAAGTAAGTAAATAATAATAAATATTCTTATCTATGACTAATTATGAATTAGATAGTGTTTTAGAGGCTTAAAACGAGAATAAATCCAATCTTAAGCATGAAATACGCTAATATTTTTTAAAAGATTGTTTTACTACCTTTTGATGGAAAAACATTTTTTAAATCAAAATTTTGAAACTTTTATAAGCTCTATTTGAAAAAATAAACTTATTATTTATGATTGTGACATTGAAATTTACTTTGGATAAATTTTTGGTATTTTTCTGACAATGTTCATTTTTTAATGAATAGTGAAAAATACTGCATTTTACATCAAAACTGCATTTTCATCTAATTTAGTTATATGGTTAGATTATCTTTATAATTGGGTTTAAATTATAAATATAATATATTTTTACCATGTAATCAAATAGTGGTCATTAGAATTAATTTCACTTTGGAATTGAGCATAAACATGTGCCAAAATTTTCATAGATATTGTTTCTAAAAAACCCTCTATTTGTTTTAACAACGAGAATTATTTTTAAATTAATTATTGCAATTTCTATGTTTGGAATTTGGTAAAATGGATTACATATTTTTAATCATAATGTCCAAATTATGTAATCAATACTCTTGTTTTTGGACTTTGTGAATAGTAACGACGGTAATTATCGTTAATTATCTTGATTAATTAGTAATCGAGTAGTTAAGGATAATAAAATAATATCATAATAACAAAAAATTACATCTACATGTGTCCTAATACTACTGGCAGTGTCATGTCTGACCATGGGAATCCTTTTTCCAAACTTGGGGACCCCATGGAATCACTTTTGTGTGATAATGACTTTTTATCTTTTTATTTTTAAAGAAAGTTAAATATAACAAAAAATGTATCACCTGAGTAAAACATTTTTAATTTTGTCTACATAAATGATAAATTGTACTATAGATAGTAAATGGAAATATAAAATGATTTCATATATCATAGTATTTTTTTTATAATTTTTAGACATTAAATAAATTAAATTATTTATGACATCATGATGATGTAGCGATTACCTCATTAATGATCGATTTAAATAAAATGAAAAGATAATGTAAAATATAAGACTTAAACTTGTCAAAGACCCTTTTTATGAGTATATTTCTAACCCTTATCACCTTATCCTTGAAATAAAGCAATGTGGGACCTTTAAAATCCGAAATTCATTTGAAAATAAAGTAACATTTTATACCTTTCCAAGAGTTCCCCTCCTCTCCCTCTTATAAAAGGCCCCCACCTCTACCTACTTACCTAAAATTCTCAATCCTTTGGCTCGAACAAGATCTATTTATTTTATCTCTCCACATCCCTATCTTAATCCTATAATCCTTACCTTAGGCAGAAAGCTCTTCAAGAAACCCTTTTGGTTCTAACCAAGAGGAGTTACCCGATTTAAAGGTTAAGACTTCTCTAATGTTATTTTGTTTTATTTTTCTTCTCCAACCCCTTAAACTCTTTTTACTCATTTATTTTGTAACAAAACCAGTATGTTCAATATACTGGGATGTTTTTATAAAAATTATTCGAGCTACACTTACACACACCCACATCTAATGGTTAAAGAACATACTGTTTCTATGGATTGCTAATTTCTGCCTCACAAAACGATGATTGTTCAATACTCTTATAACACCTTCAAAGGTGGCCATTAAGATGTCACTATATTTAAATATGATATATAATATGTTTATTCTTTCCTTAAGCTTCTGTATTTTTCATTTATGTCATACCTTTATGGCTTCCATTATGGGTATACACGATATCTTCATTTTAGGAAGTGCGGACTACCGCCCCCTCAAAGTGATTTGATTCATTAATGCCATATGTGGGACGTATAAAGGATGGAATTAATGATATTATACTGGAATTATAATATAACTTTATATCATTATGATTCTATTCCATAAAATATGAAATAGAAATGAAAGTAGCATTCATGCGTACGTATGGATTACCGTCTCTATGAACGGTGCATTTCATTTCTTACCTCTAAATGTTATGTAATATTGTAAATGCATGTATATACTGGATATATATGACATATATGATATCTAAATCATTAATATGATTTTGGATATAATGGATATTTTACCACATGAACAACTTGTAATTATAAAGAGTTTATTTTTGACTCAAGTAGCAATGATCGACAAAACAACCAATATTAACTTAAATAATTAAATAGTGTTCATAACTTGGTAAAAAGTGATATAAAAGGAATAATTAACTTGAAAAAGGTTCTTAATCAAGTATAAATTAACTCAAGTTTATTATTCAGGATGTTAAAGAACGAACGAGTCAAGTCGGACCCGAGTTATGGGACTTCGTCTCAATCTCCTTTAATTGAGGCATATTTTTTTTTATACAAAACTTTTTTTTATACGGTGTATAAACCCCTTTGAATTTTACGTTTACTCAAAAGTAATTTTTTTATACGAAGATTTTACTAAATTACAAAAGGGAATGTTTTTTTGTGGTACGTATGCGGTGACAATGACTTCTCTGCCACTATGACCATTAATTGAGCTTTGGATTCCTCAACAAGCCATAACCTTTTTTTAAATGAAAAATAAATACCATGTTTTACTTTTCTTTAATTTTGGTATTGAAAATGATTTTCATAATGTTTTATATCAATTTTTTGTATTGATATTTTGTGATTGAAAAGTGGATATGTTATGTTTCCTTTATGAATGTTTTATGAGATACGATTATGTTATGGTTCTTGGGAATTGTTATGAAGATGGGTGGTTCCATGATAAAATAAGGGCGGGTGATCCCAATATAGCACTCCAATATATTGGTTAATGTGAAGGAGTTAAACGTTACGGTTTCTCCGAAGATATTTAGGGAATATACTATGATGGGTATTCCAAACGTAACCATGAGGGTTACTCCCTACATAAGAATGTTATGAATTCCTCAAGTTACCTTTATGTCTTAGGATTTCTATTATTTATTCATGATTTTATGAGGTATGTTAAAGTGATTATGTTTTATTAGTAAAGTATGATTTCTTACATGGAATAATGATTTCATTTCGTACTTTTATATCCCTTACTGAGATTTTTATTCCCATCCCAAGTTTTTGAAATGATTTTTACAGGTTAAGGGAAAGTTACATGATGTGATGATATTGTCAAGGAAGTGTCAAGAAAGAATCCATGTTTTATTTTAAATATGTTTTCTTTGATGGGGCAAATGAGTAGTATCTTTTATGTAACCAGTTTGTTTAAATGTGTAATGTAATGCATGTTTTATGATCTAATTCTCTAAAACACTAAACCTGAAAAAAATCCTCAACGTGTATTCTTAATGTAACTCAAGATTAAGTAAAGTTTAAGGCTGGGGCCTTATAGTTGGTATCAGAGGTCGGTTTAGATAACTTTAAGAGTTAGAATTCTATTAAATGATTATCCAAAAATATTTTTTTTATGGTAAAATTGAAATGATATAGCATTTAAAGATTACCATGTTGCTTCATCTAATACATGTTTGTTCAGAATGTTTTTCCACAGAGGAAACAGGGAAGCAGTGCTAGGAAGGAATACAGAAGGAAATAACCTTCTGAATCAGCATCCTAAGATGGTCGGAATTGGAACTGAACAGTTTGTTGCAGTAATGGCGCAGTTGAATCAAGTGATAAATGGTGGTGGTATCCATGCACGATATCAGCCAGATCAACCGCAGAGGAACATGTCAGTGGTGGAACATTTCATGAGGCAACATCCCCCATCATTCAGAGGATCATCTGACCTTGTGGTAGCTGAAGGTTCGATTAAAGAAATGGAGAAGATTTTTGATGTCATGGGGTGTTCAGAAAATGAAAAGGCTAGTCTTTCTATTTACCGTTTAGAGGGTGAAGTAGATCAGTGGTGGTCTATGGTTAAAAATATCAGGGACGCTAATGAGATTGATGCTCTCGATTGGGATGAATTCAAAGGTATGTTTCTTGCGAAGTATTTTCCCAAGGATGTTCGACTTAGGATGGAAAAACAATTCCTGGAATTGAGGCAAGAGTAAGACTCAGTGGCTGCCTATGAAGAAAGGTTCACTCGTTTGACAAGGTATGCTTCAAATTTTGTCCTAGCCCTTGATAGTAAAATCAATTGTTTTTACTCAGGATTAAATCCAAAATATCGATGGGATTTAGCATCTCGTGAGTTCAAGAGTTATGAAAAGCTTGTTCGATGTGCTGAGAAGGTGGAAATGGAGATTGCTGATGACCAAGTGTTCTATAACAACCACCAGAAGAAGAGACCGTGGTGGCAGGAGAAAGGAAAGAATTCTTCAAAAAGTTCTGATGGTAAGAAAACTAAGTTTCCATTTTGTGATAAATGTGGTAAAAGGCATGCTGGGGAATGTATTCTGAATTCTGGAAAGTGCTACCAATGTGGTAACATGGGACATAAGGCTCGTGATTGCACTGAAAAAGATTAGGGTGATGGTAAGACCAAATTTGATTTATAGTTAGTGAAATGTTTCAAGTGCAATGAGATGGGTCACTATTCAAACGAGTGTCCGACAAAGAGCTCGAGTGATGGGAAGCAGCTAGACTACAAGCAGAAAGGGGTGGTGAAATCATTTAAAACTACGTCAGCAGATGTTGGGCCATCAAATGAAGTGGTATAATGTACATTGTTTGTTTTTTCTGATTATGCCAGTGTTTTGTTTGATTCAGGGTCTACACATTCTTTCATCTCTGAAACGTTTTCTAGTAAAATGGGAATACTATCTCAAGAAATGACTCTTGAACATGTGGTAAACACACCTGGGGGAAATGTTGAGGCAAAAAGAATTTATAATATTCTTCCTATCCTTATCCGTGGAAAGAACCTACTTTCCAAACTTATTGTTTTACCTCTAGTAGATTTTGATGTTATCCTAGGTATGGATTGGCTCTCTATTTACTATGCTAAGATTGACTGTAGAGCTAAATAAGTTTCTTTTTAGAAAGTATTTCAATTTGTGTACAAGAATGAAACCTTAATATTGATAACATATAAAGAGTCTGAGAAACTTGTAAAAGATGGAAATGAATGTTACCTTGCACATATTGTTGAAAACAATGGAACTGTTCAGATTAATGATGTGCCAGTGGTAAGTGAGTATCCTGATGTTTTTCCTAATGATTTTCCTGGAATAATACCAGATTCGGACGTTGAGTTTACCGTTGACTTAGTTCCTGATGCTAAACCAATTTCAAAAACCCCTTATCGAATGGCTGAAATTGAACTTTTAGAGTTGAAGGAGAAATTGCAATATTTATTAGAGAAAGGTTTCATTCAACCTAGAAAATCACCATGGGGTGATCCTGTTTTATTTGTTAAAGAGAATGATGGTTCTATGAGACTTTTCATTGATTATAGATCCTTGAATAACATCACTATTAAGAACAAATATCTGTTGCCTCATATCGATGATTTGTTTGATCAGCTCCAGGGAGCTCAGTTTTTTTCAAAGATTGACCTGAGATCGGGGTACCATCAGTTGAAGGTAAAAGAATTAGATGTTCCGAAGACTGCGTTTCGTACAAGATATGTCCATTATTAATTTGTAGTTATGCCTTTTGGGATAACCAATTCACCTGCTGTATTCATGGATCTTATGAATAGAATTTTCCATGAGATCTTGGATAAGTTTGTGGTTTTTTTCATTGATGATATTTTGGTGTTTTCTAAAAGTAAAGGGGAGCATTAAAGACATTTAAGGTTTATTTTGAAAACCATAAAAGAAAATAAATTGTGTGGTAAATTCAAAAAGTGTGCGTTTTGGTTGCAACAAATTTCTTTCCTTGTTCATAGTGTTTCTAAAGATGGAATAACTATGGATCCTTCAAAAACAAAGGTTGTTGAAGAATGGACAAGACCCACAAATGTAACTGAGATTCGTAGCATCCTTGGTTTGGCAGGCTATTAACAAAGGTTTTGTTGAAATTTTTCACAGTTATCTAGTCCAATGACTAAGCTAACTCAGAAGGGTGTTAAGATTATCTGGACAAAAGAATGTGATGATTGTTTTCAGGAATTGAAAAGAAGATTGGTGAATGCTCCAAATTTGGCACTACCTTCTATGAATGGTGAGTTTGTTATCTACAGTGATGCTACATTGAAAGGAATTGGTTGTGTCCTAATGCAGAATGATTTGGTAATTGCTTATGCTTCACGTTAGTTGAAAACTCACGAGGTAAATTACCCTACAAATGATTTGGAATTAGCTGCTGTTGTTTTCTCTTTAAAAATTTGGATGCATCATTTGAATGGAGTAAAGTGTGAAATATATACCGATCACAAAATTTTTAAGTATATATTCACTCAGAAAGAATTGAACATGAGACAGAGAAGATGGCTAGAATTAATCAAGGATTATGATTGTACAATTCATTACCATCCATGAAAATAAAATAAAGTGGCTGATGATTTGAGTCGAAAAAGTAATGATTCATTAATAATGTTGCGTTTGGAACATGATCCTATGGTTAAGGATTTGATGAACTTTGGCATAGAATTTTTTGGTGTAGGATGTCCTTCTATTTTGTTTCAGGTATCAGTGAAATCTTCTCTATCAGACTGAATTAAGCAAGCACAGAAGCAAGACAATGAGTTGTAGAAAAAGGTAGAGCTGGTTCAGAAGGGTAAGTTTCCTGAATTAAACATTGATAATGATTGTTTTTTGAGATTTGGGAAGAGATTTTGTGTGCCTTGTGATTCACAGTTGAAGAGAGATTTGTTATGTGAAGCTCATAGTTCTCCGTTTTCAGTTCATCCAGGTAGTGCTAAGATGTATAGAGATTTTCGGGAGTACTACTGGTGGGATGGAATGAAAAGAGATATTTCTGATTTTACTGTGATGTGTTTGACTTACCAATAGGTTAAAGCAGAGTGGTAGTTACCGAAAGGGATGATTCAGCCTTTACCAGTGCCAGAGTGGAAATGGGAGAATATATCCATAGACTTTGTTGTGGGATTGCTGAAGACACCTTGAGGTAATAATGAAATCTAGTTTATTGTTGATCGCTTGACTAAATTTTCTCATATCCTTGATATACGAGATACTTATTACCTAGATCAACTTTAAAATTTGTATCTTAATGATATAGTCAGCTTACATGGAGTTCCTCTCTCCATTGTATCTGACCGTGATCCCAGGTTCACTTCTAAATTTTTTAAAGGCCTTCAGAAGTCGTCGGGTACTGAATTAAATTTTAGTATGACTTTTCATCCTCAATCAGATGGGAAGTTAGAACAAATGATTCAGAATTTGGAGGATATGATATGTGATTGTTCGACAGATTATCAGGGAATTTGGGACCAACATCTTTCTTTGGTTGAGTTTTCTTATAATAACAGTTTTTATTCCAGTATACAGATGGCACCATTTGAGGAATTATATGGGAAGCGGTGTCGAACTCCTGCTTTCTGGGATGAAGTGGGTGAAAGGAAGTTGATGGGACCGGAATTGGTAGAAGAGTTGGCAGAAAAAGTTCAGCTGATACCGAAACACATGAGAACAGCTCAGAGCAGGAAGAAGAGTTATGCAGACAACATGAGGAAGGATCTCTCTTTTGACGTCGGTGATCATGTTTTTCTCAAAGTTTCACCATGGAAAAGTGTGATGCGATTTGGTAAGAAAGGAAAGCTGAGTCCAAGGTTTATTGGACCATATGAAATTCTTGAGAGAGTTGGATCAGTTTCATACTGAGTGGCTTTACCTCTGAGTTTATCTCAAGTACAAAATGTTTTTCATGTTTCAATGTTAAGGAAGTACATTCTAGATCCATCTCATGTTTTGAGTCTAGAGGTAGTTTAGTTGGAGGAGAATCTCTCTTATGAGGAACAACCGGTCCAGATTCTTGACCACAGGGAGCATGTGTTGCGAAATAAGGTGATTCATCAAATATAGTTTTTTTGTAAAAACCACATGAGTGAAGAGGCAACATGGGAACCTGAAAATGCAATGAGGGATAAATACCCCCACTTATTTGATAAGTAAATAAATTGCGGGGACACATTTTTCTAAAGGGGGGAAGGATATAACATCCCAAGTAAGTAATTAATAATAGATATTCTTATCTATGTCTATTTATGAATTATATAGTGTTTTAGAGGCTTAAAACGAGAATACATCCAATCTTAAGCATGGAATACACTAATATTTTTTAAAAGATTGTTTTACTGCCTTTTGATGGTAAACCATTTTCTAAATAAAACTTTTGACAATTTTATAAGCTTTATTTGTCAAATTAAACTTAGTATTTATGATTGGGACATTGAAATTTACTTTGGAAAATTTTTTGGTATTTTTCTGACAATGATCATTTTTTAATTAAAAGTGAAAAATACTGAATTTTACATCAAAACTGAATTTTCAACTAATTTAATTATATGCTTAGATTATCATTTTAATTGGTTTTAAAGTGTAAATAGAGTATATTTTTACCATTTAATTCAATATTGGTAATTAGAAATAATTTATCTTTGGAATTAGGCATAAACAAGTGCCAAACTTTTCATAGATATTGTTTCTAAAAAACCCGTTATTTGTTTTGACAACGAGAATTATTTTGAAATTAATTATTGCAATTTCTGTATTTGGAATTTTATAAAATGGATTACATATTTGTAATCATAAGGTCCAAATTATATAATCAATACACTTATGTTTTTGGACTTTTTGAATAGTAACGACGGTAATTATCGTTAATTATCTTGATTAATTAGTAATCGGGTAGTTAAGGATAATAAAATAATATCATAATAACAAAAAATGACACCAACATATGTCCTAATAGTACTTTTTGTGTCATGGCCGACCATGGGATGCCTTGTGCCAAACTTGGGGACCCTATGGAATCACTTTTGTGTGATAATGACTTTTTATCTTTTTATTTTTAAAGAAAGTTAAATATAACAAAGAATGTATCACCTGAGTAATTTTTTTTTAATTTTGTCTACATAAATGAAATATTGGACTATAAATAGTAATTGGAAATCTAAAATGAATTACTATATCATATTATTTTTTTATAATTTTTAGACATTAAATAAATTAAATTATTTATGACATCATGATGATGTAACGATTACCTCATTAATGAATGATTTAAATAAAATTAAAAGATAATGTAAAATCAAAGACTTACACTTCTCAAAGACCTATTGGATGAGTATATTTCGAACCCTTATCATGTTATCCTTGAAATACATCAATGTGGGACCTTTAAAATCCGAAAATCATTTTAAAATAAAGTAACATTTTATACATTTCCAAGAGTGCCCCTCCTCTCCTCTTATAAAATGCCCCCATCTCTACCTCATTAACCACACTTCTCAAGCATTTTTCTCAGCCATGATCTGCTCATTTTATCTCTCCAAATACCTCTCTTCATCCTATAAGCCTTACCTTATGTAGAAAGCTCCTCAAGAAACCCTTTTGGTTCTAACCAAGAGGAGTTACCCGATTTAAAGGTAACGACTTCTCTAATGTTCTTTTGTTTTATTTTGCTTCTCCAACCCCCTAAACTCTTTTTATTCATTTATTTTGTAACAAAATAATTATGTTAAATATATTAGGATGTTTTTATAAGAATTATTCGACCTAAACTTACACACACCTACATCTAATGGTTAATGAACATACTGTTTCTGTGGATGGCGAATTTCTGCCTCACGAAACGATGATTGTTCAATACTCTTATAAAAACTTCAAAGGTGGCCATTAAGAAGTCACTATATTTATATATGATATATAATATGTTTATTTTTTCCTTAAGATTCTGTATTTTTCATTTATGGCATTCCTTTATTGCTTCCATTATGGGTATAGGCGATATCTTCATTTTAGGAAGTGTGGACTACCGCCCCCTCAAAGTGATTTGATTCGTTAATTCCATATATGGGACGTATAAAGGATGGAATTAATGATATTATATATGATATTATACTGGAATTATAATATACTTTTATATCATTATTATTCCATTCCATAAAATACGAAATATAAATGAAAGTTGCGTTCATGCGTACGTACGGCTTACCGTCTCCAAGAACGGTGCATTTCACTTATTACCACTAACTGTTATGTAATATTGTAAATTCCTATATATACTGGATATATATGACATATATGATATCTAAATCATGAATATAATTCTGGATTTAATGGATATTTTACCACATGAACAACTTGTAATTATAAATAGTTTATTTTTGACTCAAGTACCAATGATCGACAAAACGACCATTATTAACATAAATAATTACATAGTGTTAATAACATGGTAATATGTGATATAAAAGGAATAATGAACTTGAAAACGGTTCTTAAGAAAGTAGAAATTAACTCAAGTTTATTATTCAGGACGTTAAAGAACGTTCGAGTCAAGTCGGACCCGAGGTATAAGAATTCATCTCAATCTCCTATCATTGAGGCATATTTTGTTTTATACACAACTTTATTTTATATAGTGTATTAAACCCATTGACTTTTACATTTACTCAAAAGGAATCTTTTTTATTCGATGCTTTTACTAAACAAAAAAAGGGAATGTTTTTTTGTCGTATGTATGCGGCGACGACGACTTCTCCGCCGCTGTGACCATTAATTGAGCTTCAGCTTCCTCTACAAGCCATAACCTTTTTTTAAATGAAAAATAAATACCATGTTTTAATTTTCTTTTATTTTGGTATTGAAAATGGTTTTCATAATGTCTTTATATCAATGTGTTGTATTGATATCTTGTGATTTAATAGTGGAAATGTTATGTTTCCTTTATGCATGTTTTATGTGATACGATTATGTTATGGTTCTTGGGAATTGTTATGAAAACGGGTGGTTCCGTGATAAACTAACGGTGGCTGAGCCCGATATATCTCTCCAATGAATTGGGTAATGCGAAGGAGTTAAACATTATCTTTTCTCCGAAGAAATTTAGGGAATATACTGTGATGGGTATTCCAAACATAACCATGAGGGTTACTCCCTTTGTAAGAATGTTATGAATGCCTCAAGTTACCTTTATGTCTTATGATTTATATGATTTATTCATGATTTGATGACGTATGTTAAGTGACTATGTTTTATGAGTAAATTATTATTTCATACATGGACTAATGTTTTCATTTCGTACTTTTATATCCCTTACTGAGCTTTTTATGCTCATCCCATGTTTTTGAAATTATTTTCACAGGTCAAGGGAAAGGTACATGATGTTATTATAGTGTAAAGGAAGTGTCAAGAAAGAATCCATGTTTTATTTTAAATATTTTTTCGTTGATGGGATAAATGAGTACTATCTTTTATGTAACAAATTTTTTTAAATATGCAATGTAATGCATGTTTTATGATATAATTCTCTAAAACTATAAACCTAAAAAGATCCTCAACGTGTATTCTTGAAGTAACTCACGATTAAGTAATGTTTAAGGGTGGGGACTTATAGTAATAGTTCAACCATACCCTTGAAAATACTACCTATACTATTAGCTAATTAGATAATCACTAGTTGGGTTTTATTCCAAAAGGGGAGGAAATATTAAATCCATTCATGATATTAATCAATGTCTTCCCCAAGACTGTATGGTTCACCATGTTATTTTTTACCTTGATTCAAGGAATATTATTAAGTGAGAAGTTTGGGGAGCTGTCATTGACCACTTCAAGGGTGTTCCATTTCAGAGGTTAACTATAAATACCATTTTGGATCTTATTCATAAGGTGAAGTAGCCCAAGAGTTTTGAGAAATTCCATACCATAAGAATGTGAAAATTCTTATACAATGTTCTTCATTCATTCCTTAACAATATAATATATATCCATATTTCACTAAAAATTTCATAGGGAAAACATAGATTCCAAAATTCTTAATGAATTTATGGATCCATTTGTCTTTCCCATTAAATTGTTAATGATCTTGATTAGAAAGTAACATGATCTTATGTGATGATCAAAATTGACATGGGAAAGGATTATGATCGTATGGAATGATTGTTTGTCCTTAAAGTGCTCAAAAAGTGTGGTTTCTCTAAGTGGGATTATGACATTTTCTTCTGGTGTTTCTCTTCTCCTTGGCTCTAAATTTCCCTTATAGGGAAATGATTCTATTTTTTTTGAATCAAATGGGTGTTTGAAACAAGGATCCCCTATCTCCTTGAGCCTTTTCATCCTTTCCCAGGATTTCCTTAATATAAATCTCAAAAAGGTAATTGAAGAAAGGAAAATTCATCCATTAAAAGTAAGGTATGATATCTTCGGTATTACTCACCTATTCATTGCATATGAAACACACTATTTTATAAGTGGAATTAATAATTCCATTCATAACTTCAAGTTAATTATGATCGATTAGTGTAACAAAGCTAGTCAATACATAAATATAAAAAAGTAGTGTTTATATATATAACAATTTCTTGTCCAGGAGCTTCAAGAAAATTCAAGAAATAATTGGAATTGTTAGATAAATCCTCCTATTCTATTATCTAGTTCCCCCATATCTAGTAAATAGAGTCTGAATTCATCATTATGAAAACATTGTTAATTGGATCATGGGAAGTATCTTAAACTAGTAAAGTAAATTCATTATAATTGGATATCAACTCACCTTGGTCAAAAGTTTTTTTATCTTCTATCCCCATGAACATATTACCCAAATATAGACCTCCCAAGGTAGTGTTTAATAATATTTGAAGGCTCCTAAATATCTTCATTTGGGACACCCATCAAGAAGGTCACCATAATTGTACCACTTGGTCTAGAATTTCCATATCAATTCACGAGGGGAGTATTAATCAGAGACGCATTGAAGATATAATGTGGGGTTTTCACTCTATGATCATTTGGGAGGCTATCTCAGGTAACTCCATTTTGTCTAAATTCATTAAAATAAAGTATGGAAGTTACCCCCATCAAGTGGGATGATAGATATTGTTGATCCCATATATTGTGTAGATTGTAGGGGCACTATCACCCAATCCTATACAATTTTAATAGGATCATAGGTCGCTGTGAAGTCTCATTCTTGGATCCCAATATTATAAGCTCACAACTAATATTTAAGGGGCATACTATTATTGATATTAGCTCTAAATAAGAATTCTATAATTCCCAATTCTCTAATGTAGTTCTTAATGAGGGAAAAATGTCATTATTTCATAATATTCTATTATTTGATTATCCGTATCAGTGCATCATCATGAATTCATTTTTAGGGAATCCCACTTTCTCAGGGTTAAACAACATGATTTATCCTCCTCAGAATATGGATTTTATGGGACCTAAGACCTGATATAGGGACACTAACTCATTAAGATGATTTGTAACCAAGCTATCTACACTGATGATAACCTATAACCAATTGAAATTCCCTTTGACTCAAAGGCAAAATGATGCACTAATTATTAGCCTAAAATAATTAATCAACTCCTATTAAATATTGATTGGGATATTTACATATGGTATACCCTTATGGGTCTTCTAGAAACTCATGGTAGAGAACAAAAAACAAATTAATTCCTTCAGGTGAGCTAGGATAACTGGGTAGGATTATATTAATTTGCCTAGTAATAGAACATTTCTATTACTACTAATTATTGGGTCCAATATAAGACTCATAATTCCATCATTAATAAGGTTCTAAAGCTAGGTCTCCATTACATGTGAACTATGTTCATTTATCATTTGAATTCTCTAATTTTTTAATATAAGGTATCAAGTTTACCTCAACCTATATGGGGCCACATTTATTCCATCCACTTCCTAGTTGATATAAATTCTCACAAGAGAGGGGATATCTGTTTTTTGGTTAATGGAAGGATCATCTTCATGTATTTCAATAAATATGGATGGATCCTATGCTCAAAGGGCTATGAATGGTGATTGTATTTTTCATTAAACCTAGTGATCTACCATCACGACATTCTCTTCCTACTTGTGGGGGTGGGGGTGATTGAATTGTGGCTATGGCCCAAGATATGTTCTAGGGGATCAATATCTACAATACTTATACTATTATCTTATGTGAGGAGTATTCTTACTCTTATATTGTGCTAATGTAATTATAGAGGCATTATTAATGTCCATGGAATATCATTTATTATATCATATCCCTTAATCCATTCTATATACAAATGTGGATATTGGTCACTTATGGTGAGAGGAAAATATGAATGTCTATCGTCATTCCTTTAAAGGTAACCTGGATGATGGGTTTAGGGTGTACTCATGTCTTGGATTCTTCTAGTTTAATGTGCTATAATTTCATGATGAGATTATATTGTACTTTATTACTTTCTTCCCCCGTGACATCATTCAACTCTTTCTTCTTATGTTCTTTTGGTTTAATAAAAAAAATTCAATTTCGAGTCATAAATCCTAATAGTTTCCTCATATTTATGAAAATTTATATTTATTAGTAATATTATTATTATTTATGGTCAAATTGGGTCTCTTCAATTCATTTTAAATCCGATATTCAAAGAAGGTATTTATGAAAACTAGATCGTGGAGAATGGGCTTGGGGTATTAAATGTTACCATTTATTGATAAGTGTTTACTATATTGAAAATTTATATCCTATATTGTTTGGATTTGGTCATACCATTTAGGTAAAATGTATCATATTTATGAGACATTCTTCTTATATGATATTCATTATCTCCTTACCAATTGAAGCTGTGTTTGTAGAGGAATACTTGATCTCATGACAAACCCATGTATGGAGGTTAGGTAGTGTTAGAGAAATTCCAAAACTCAAGTTAGTGATTGACGAAGATATATGATTACAATGATTTATATTTTACTTAGGGATTTATTATGTTGGGTATGTGGAAGAGACCTATGAGTTCAGAAAAATTAGTAAAAGGGAATAAAAATATCATATATGTCTTAGTGTATCAATATAAACCTGATGTGTTTTTATAGGATAAAAACGTGGTAGTTCTCTACATCATGTAATATTATAATAATAGAAAATTTATTTGTGTGATATATTGTGCATAAATGCCTATCCATGAGGATAAAAACTAAGGATTAGAGTTCTAATGTGATATATATGTGTTATTTTAATATTTTTTTTTATATTTTATGTTTCACTACTTCAAGAAATGTTTGGGTTTTCTTAGTATACATGGGATTCATCTCTTTAAATTATGCTTGTCGTGTCATGAAAATTCTGCATGAATGAAGAGAATTCCGTTAATTTTGAAATTATTATAAATGAAACCCAGAAAAAGATTAAAGAATATATTCAAAAGGACAATATTGTGAAGCACAAAAAACATGCAGACTGCCACTATGTAGGGTGTTCTATCACTCTACCAAGAACCCACAAATGGAAATAGTTTATATAAAGAGTGGAACCAGCGACACTCACAATCAAAGTAAAGACATTTGCGGGAAGATGTGGTGATTTCTGCTCCTAAAAACGAACAATCCCCATGAACTAAATTGTTCGTGGGGAGAGGTAGTATCATTGACTCCTACAAATAGAATGAATTCGTTTATAGGGATAGGTGGGGGTTTTGTGCCCACAAAGGATGCCCCTTACTGACTAATTCCTTCAGGGGCTCCTAAAAAAGATGCTCCATGGCCCACCATGGAAGACTGATTATACCAGTATCAAGTTTCTTCATTCATCTATAAATGGAACCTGTGGGGAACTAGAAAAGAGAGCTCTAGAGGAGAAAAATCGTGGAGAAAAGGATCAGAAGGAGGTGTGGGTAAAATATCCCCCACACTCAAAACACATCATGGATTCCCAGGAACCATAGGTTTGTTTCCCTTCACAGAATCCATCCCATGAACCATATGTGGGATACCATCCATAGAAGATTAAATTTGGAGGTAGTTTCCTTTGTGAATATGAGGCATCATTTTGTGACCCCACAAATGAATAAAAATTATTTACAGACAGAACCTTTGCGTCCAAACCTTCATAGATTCTCTTTTGCAGCCATCTCCTTTGCAGACGATTCATCATGTACACCTCCTTCACAGAAGGTCCTTTGCTTCCATCTACTATGTAGAAAACCATATGCGCTTGCTTTTCCATGCTACGGGCTGGGATCATAACCTGACAATGACCCCCATGAAAAATGGAGAGTCGCCCTACAAAAGTTCACAGTTCAGGTTCAATTTTTTTGGTTACTCTTTATACAACCCTAACTTCCACCCCATATAATACCATGAGTCAAAATATTCCACATGAGACTCCTAAAACTCTATCACTTGACTCCTATGGTAGGTTTAACATGAAAGGGACCCTCTTGCATAATTCATACACAAACCATTTCTAGGAATCTTCCTCTTAGTCTTCCTGACCACATGTTGTTAAACTTAATGGAACTCAACTTTGCTACATGACATTAAACTACAGTATACCCTATATGAAAAATATAGCATTACTCTAGTAATGAACATTAGATTCCTTATGAACTAATCATAAGAAGGATGGAATAATAATCATGAGATGATTATCAACCATTAGGGAACTTCTATTGAGGTAATCCCCTATCCATTCTTGAATAAGGAAGAACTTTTTCTCCCATTCACCTCCACCTTAGACGTATCTGGATTTATCACTAAATGTGAAAATGAAGGATACGAAATCAATAGAGGGAATGTGATCATTCAACCCCCATCTCCCTATCCCTTTGGGTTCCACAACCAACCATTATTAGATGGAGTGCGATGTGTGATCTTCAAATCCACTACCTCCTCATGTTTCTTACACCAATCATGAATTATGTGGGCATAGAGGTTGGTGGAAATCATAACATTGTCATGATCTCAATACAACTCAAATGGGCCTCCCACATGGTATAAGTACCAAAACCATACACAAACCTTAAAAGGTCTATATTCCCAATGAAGCAACACCAAATTAACATCTTCCATGCATAATCCCCTACCAACAACTCAAATGGGCCTCCAACATGGTGTAATCCCCAATCAAATCCCCTCAAATGGGAAACTTATATGCATAAAATCCAATCATACCCTCTTCATGGGCCTCCTCTAAAGTGTAAGTCCCAACTCAAACCAAACTATGCGGGTTTTATTCCAAAATAATTGGGATATGTATGAATCATCTTTGAGGTCCAAACCTGACACCCAAATCACCCAAATGTTCTCCGGGACACATTCATGGTAGGTTCATATTCACCCAGGAGACTACATATTTTCCGAGTACCTTAGGCTGCCTCAACATAAGTCCCACACCATCCTTTATGAGGCACCCTCCACATAGATATCCTACCGCATGACGTTAAAACACATGATTGGGTCTTCATCACATGACCTTAACAGGTGAAGTGTCCAGTTAAGAAACACCGTACAATGGGGGTTCTAATTCGTCACATGATGATATGTAGGAAGCCCATATTATGGGTTTTATTCTAATATCAAAACAATTCCCTTCCCCCAAGATGATGATAAACTCTAGAGAACCCCATCATGCAGATTAAAACCAAAATTGTCCCAATAAATGACCAAATAATCGTGGATCTATCCAGAAAATGGTAACATTGATGGAGAACTTTAGATACATATAGACCCCATATTTATGTACAACCTAAGATATATAAAGATGATTTTGAATCTATGTATAATCACGGTGGATCATTACCACATGGTAATCCATAATATACACACTTTGGAATGAAAAAAGGATTCATGAACATGACATAAATCTATAATTTAGTCATAGAATAGGTTATAGTTCTCCCAAAATAGGTGTGATTAGGCCTATATCCCATCATTTCGACCAATGTGAGTTTTTAAGTGTTGTTGTCCAAATCATCCAATGAATGTATACCATTAAAAAGTATGTCAATGGATCAAGTATGTGAGATTCGTTGGGTGTTTCTGGATCCATGAACAAACTCGATGGAGAACATTCAAAGATATTATACCTTAAATAAATTATTTCACACTAGTTTATCCATTGCAACCAATCCAATTGAGCATAACCACATCTTCAAGAGAGAAACAAAATTCTATTTTACTTATTCATGAGATAATGTTTTTATTGTTTTATTGATATTAGTTCCAATGTTAGGGAGCATACACACCATTTATTCCTCTAAGGGTATGTGTACATGAAGTTAATGTGTTTAAGTTTAGAGTTAATGATCAAGCTTAAATATTTTATTCATCATAGGCTACAAAGAATTCTTTTGGATGCAGACCCCCATTTATCCAAAAATTAGTAAAGTGTTATAAAAGGTATTCCCATATTGATGTTTATGAAAATAAGCCAAAGGGTGTAACTCACAACCAATTTGTTCTAGGGACCATCAATTTTTTTAATGGGAATTAACAATAGAGAATGAAATATCATTTTCATATACGAAAGACTTAGTATTACCAATAGAGTTTTTTAACCAACAATAGATGATAGAGTTGAGAAAATATATATATTTGGTACATGAGTATGCATATGATTTCATCAATTATGTTAAATCCTATATAGGGCTACGTATATATAGATAAAAGAGTTAAATGTTAGTGATTTTAGGTTCTTAAACTCAATGAAGTGGTTTATAAATTATGTAACATTTTTTAGTAATTATCGAAGGAAAAAATGAGGGTATTTTTATTTTAGAATTAAAGGGAAGGGGTAGTTCTAAATGAGGTCATGATAAGGAATTATCCTTATTAATAAAAATTATATGATTAGTTTGATCTTGATATATGTACATTGTGGGGATAATTTGGGGATCAATGTTTATATACGTATTGAAAATAATGACATTAAGATGTATGGTGTTATAAAATCCTAGGTCAATAAGGGAACAATTTGGTAGAGTCCACTTGGGGTTAGATTTTGGATATGTAGACAATAAAACCATCCGTTCCATAAACATTTAGTGTTATAATTTGTATTTATATCAAACTATAGTCCCCATATTTGTTAATATTTTATTTTCTAATTCAATAAACACAAAATACATGGTTAGGGAGTATTTTCTTTTTATGGGAGGTGTTGGTTAGTTATAATCCTTAGGGTTCCCACAAGGGTCGTGATTAGAGAAACTCAAGATATTTTGGACCACAGTGTCACATATGTGGTACCAATTTTTCTTATTCTTTAAATATATTGAATAATAGTAATATAATTATTATTTTACCCATAATACTATAGGAATATATGTATTAGTTAAAACAATATATGTGTTTTACATTCTGATAAATGACAATGTTATGTTGATTGTAAAAGATGGAAATAATTAAATGGAATTGATAAGGGGGATGGATAAAACTAAAATTCGGGGATTTCATTGAATCAAATTGGGCACTTGGGGTGAAATTATTTATAAATATATGGGTTAAGATAAATTATGATGTGAGAGTGTTTAGTTATTGCATTAAAATCGAGTAATTAAGGCTACAAAATTTGAATTTTTTTACTAATGATATTCAGGTGATTTGGGGGTTTATTCCTTGAAATCCTAGAGTATTTAGTTATTATGTGAGAAATCACATATAATAAAAGCCTCATATATATATTTTTTGAATGTTAATTTAATTAAATATAGCCATAATGTGTAAATATTTTAATTTTATAGATACACAAAACCTCAGTGAAAGAGAATGTAGTGGTTGATTCTCTAGTTGGAAGACCCGTGGTAAAATGGATTTGGAAGTAATAGATGTGTTTTATACGATGAAATAATATCCACATTGTATCATAGGAAGGTAGATGAGGAGGGTTGTTCTTATTTTAGATTTATGTTGGTGACTCATTATTTTCATTAGTGAGAGAATGTAGGAATGTAGTGACCCCGACCTTAGTATCCTAGAACCAGTGCCATAATTTATTACATTGTCATTGACACAAGAATAAAATACCAAATGAACGATTAATTTAGTAGTTTTTAAAAACATGATATATAAATGATACCCAATTTACATCAAGAATTGAAAATTAAATATAAAGAAAACAAAAGAAAAGAAATACATCCTTGAAAATTCATTCCAATAATTAATCTTCATACCCTGAAAAAAAACAAAATAAAGGTGAGATCAAATTCTCCGTATGGGTGAACTAAAATGGAATCTATCGTGAATCAATAAAGAATAATCCACATGGAAAGGTGAATGACTTAATAAACATTCCATTTAAATAACCTGACGACATGAACATATAAGTTATGACCAATATGGAAAGTAATATAACTGAAACTATAGGGACGCAGGCTCAACATACATGGATATTACATCATTTTAGATGAATAATTTTCCCATTTAAAAATTACACGTTCGATGACCGTAGTAGTTTAGTATATTTGGAAACTTGGAAGTATAATTTTCTGTCATGGTGAATGATCGTCAGCGTTTCCCACAAAGATCAACCCATTTTGTACCCCTTCTTAAAAACTATCTTCATAACCTTGGAAAAGAAAACATAATAAAGGGTGAGGTTAGATATTTAATAATGGAATATGAATGAGATACGTAAGAAAAAAATAAGAATAAGGGTAATAGAACTTGAGAATAACATTTGATGATCATACCCAATATATCAAATATCATATAAATGAGTCACGACATAAAGGTTGGAACTTCATAATACATGAATCATAAGGTTGATAAATCAGCATAAATTAATAATGATCATATGATCATATAATATAATTGTGTAACCACCATAAATATAGAAAAAAAATTCATCTGTCAAGGTTAGATTCCTAGATGATCAACATAGTAGATCAGGACACACCTATGTCCCATAGTGGATCAAGACACACCTATTTCTCATTATGGATTAGGTCACACCTATTTCCCATGGTGTATCAGAACACACCTATTTTTTATTTTGGATCATGACACACCTCTTTCCCATTGTGGATAAAGACCATGTAATTGTTTCCTATCATTATCTCATAATATATAAATCTTTACCCAATGCATTGGAGGGAGATATAGGTCCCACCCATCATATAATGAAATAATAAATATCCTTTCCACAAGATCATAAAAATTTATCTTATCATAACCCATGAAATTAATTGTGTATTATAAAAATTTCATTACCTCTTAAACTATGGAAAAGGTATAAGTTTCATAATCATTTAATCATAGAATCAAATATGATAGGAATCGAGTTTCATAAGCCTTTTATTAGGGTATAATCTGTGGAAGAGAAACAGGTTTCATAAAAAACCTGACATCTTGAACATAAATCATTTGGAGAGAAAATGAGAATGGTGTCCTTAGATAATATCCCCATTAAATCATAAACAATATCAATGTATGTAATCTTATTTGGAGAAGTATTTTTATAGATAACATGGAGAATTTCCTAAGGAAAATAACCTTTCTTTAAAACCCACATTTTAAGGCATAAAATATCTTCATAATTATTTTCTTTGAAAACCACTTTGAAGAAATAAAAAATAAGCATTAAAAATAATTTAAAACATTTCAAGAGGAAAATATTCTTTCCCCTTTGAAAAAACTTTTTAAATTATAAAACATTTTGAAAACCATATTATTCGAAAATAACCTGGAAAACATATAAAAGAAATTTTGAGAGCCATTTTAAACAATTTTTAAAACATATTTTTTTTTGAAATCCCTTTACATTAATATGAGCACAAAATATCAGTTAAAATATTTTTGAAAACATTTTTAGAAAAATGGTTTTAAAAAAATTAAATTTCTGACCGAAGGGAGAAATATCGTTATATTTTCATAAAAACACTTTCTTAATTATCTTATGTAATAAAGAGTTTAAAATGGTAATAGTACAAGAAGATATTATGAAAAAATAGAGGAGAATAAATTTAAAGAATATTAATTAGAGAAGAATCATAATATTTCATCAATGGAAGCACAATCATAAACATTCCTAATAAATGATGATACTATAACAATAAACTCTCAATACCTTTGTAATTTTGAATCCTAATCTCCATGATATTATAGAATTAAAATAATCATATAATACCATTAAATGTAATATATCTATAATATAACATGTCAAGTGGATGTATATTTACCTCATAAAAGAATATATATGCATAACAAAACATGTGTCTTAACGAAGGAAAACCGAGACAAAACTAACTTACCGATTTGATAACTTTTAAACCACAAAACCCTATGAAATAAAGATTATAAAATTGATATGTAAATAATTATATATTTAAGGATAATAATAACATAACACATTAATGATATTTATATATTCCACACAAAATAATATGTACTGAATATATCATATATCTAATGGAAATAAAAGTGAGATAAGGAAACCCTTACCTTAAGTCTTGACTATATTTTTACACATTAAAACATACTATATAATATATATATGTTTATTATAAATCCAAAACAATTTTTATAAATATAATACCATATATTATTTTATTATTACTTTATACTACCCA
The DNA here is from genome assembly GCA_963277665.1 of Viscum album. Classification (NCBI taxonomy): domain Eukaryota; kingdom Viridiplantae; phylum Streptophyta; class Magnoliopsida; order Santalales; family Viscaceae; genus Viscum; species Viscum album. The sequence continues at coordinate 1,399,535,968 of OY728157.1, read as the reverse complement.
TTTATTAACAATTCAATGTTAATATTTTGTTTCGGGTAACAATGCTTTGTTATTCCTATATTTTTTGACTTGTTATTATCGATATACATACATAGATCATGATTTACTAATTTTAAGAATTTAAAAAATGATATAAATATATTATATATTAATTATATAATTATTTATAATAATCTATAAAATATATAAATATGAAATGGAGTGCACCGTTCATGGAGACAGTATGTCGTACGTATGTATGACCGTTGTTTCTATTTTATCATCATATTGAAAGAAATAAAGTAAATGAAATATATATATAGATTATCATTAAACTGAAATTATTATGTCATATATATCATATACATTTACTAAACATGTCTTTAATACATTCCTTACAACGTGTGAACAAATCACATCACTTTGAGGAGGTGGTAGTCCACACGTCCTCAAACGAATTTATCATATTTACATAAAATGGAAAACATGAATTTTTGTGTTATATAATAATACCATAATCATAAATACATCCTAAATATTATATATTTAATATAAAAACATAAACTCCATTATTATTCTCATCTGTGAAAGGTGTAAATGGATGAATGAATGACATCAGTTCACGATGCGGTAGTCCTCCGTACACATGAATGATTATTTCATATCCCTTTTGATGGAAGCGTGTATAAATTTAGGTAGAAATGTTAACGTATAAATATAAAAACATTTTTATTATACTTATCTTATTATATAACAATGTAATAATAATGATTGAAGTGGTTTGGGATATAAATAAAACAAAAGAAATCTTTGAAGAATGTTACATCTTTTTCGGGTAACTCCTTTTGATCTTCACCAAAAGACATACTAGAGTTTATTTAAGACAAAATTTAGGCTTAGATGATAATAGGAGGTATGTTGAGAGCTTATTTGGGTGGGTTTTTGATATGAAAAGGATCTTGAAAGATGTGAATAAGTGGATAGGGTGAATACCATTTTATAGTAGAGGAGAAGTGGAATTCTTGTAATTATAAAAAGGTAAACTCCATTGGGAGGTATACCTTACCTAATGCACTTAAAAAATGGAATATAATGAATTAAAATAAAGTTATGGTATATACACTCTCACACTACAAAAAAATGGCATTTTTATCTTTTTTCCTTAGAATTTATGTTTCCCTATTTTTATATTGATTTTTCATTTTGGTAGCTAGTTTTATAAACTATGTAATTTATCCATTAAAAATGTATTAAAGTGATAAATAATAGAAAATTTAGAACAAATAATTATAAATTATTAAATCTAATTTATAAAATAAAAATCCCATATGTGTTGGAAATTAATTTTAACAGAAATGTATGTGATGCACAAAAACACTACTTTAACCCTACCCGCGCTACCTAAGTTTTTACTATATGGGTCAATTTTTTTCATTATAAAAGATAAATTAGAAAATAAATGGATCATAATTTATAATCATTACCACCTAAAAATCACTTTTCATTAGATAATATTTTTATTAATATTAAATTATTTTAAAAAATAATTTATTTTATTTATTTATTAACTTAATAATCCATGTGTTGGAATTTTGTTAAGCTTTTAATGTAATTATACTATCTATAAAAATTAAATATAAATTAATATGATAACAATAACACATTCATATTTAAAAATATTATTTATATCCAAATCTATGTAGCTTCTTCCATACTCTAAATCTTTATAAGTGTTAATGGAAATGAAGTATCCTTTTTTGTCCTTTTCCTTACATAACTTATTATATCATTCCATTTCATGGAATAGTATCCAAATAAATCATAAAAAAATACTAAGGTACTAAGGGTAGAAATATGTCTAGCCAAAATGTATTGGACAAGTTTTGGGTCATTTATACACCTTATATTCTAATTTTAATTCTTAGGTAATATTTTTTTTACCTTTATCACTATAATTAAATATAAATGTTTTCACTAATAATTTCAGTCAAAAAATTAATTTTATATTGTTACACCACATATCTATTACCAATGAAAAATAAGTATATCCCTTTATACAAATTCAATTCAAATAAGTAGCTGAAATTAATTTGAAATTAATCCCGCATACACTATAAGACGATGAGTTTTTAAGGAGAAAAGTTATGATGTTTTAAATGTTTTTATATACAATTTCAATGTTAAATTTAATCCATTGACCAAAATTGGTTCTATTTATGTATAATTTAACTAATTATACTTATAAACCAATTTAAAAAATAATTTAACTATATAAATAAATTAGACAAAAAAATGGGTTCTAATTAAAGTATAAAATTTTTCATTATGCTACCAAAAAGGAAATATTTCACAAAAATTAATGATAAGATAATTTTGACATTCGAATATCAAGAAATCAAGTTTATTTTATCTAATTTAATTTCTAAAATTTTATAAAATTAATTTAATAATTTTTTTCAGGACATAAGAAACAGTCCTTTTGAGAAAATAGTATTTTTAAAAACATGTAGATTTTACCAAAAATTATATATTTCATTGTGAAAATGTTTTATTTATATTAAACCATTGAAAATAATATTTAACAATTAGTTACTACTATTAATATTACTATGTTTAAAAATGTAGTTATAATAGGCCTATTTTAATAATTATAATAATAAAATTCTGTTTAACAGAAACTCTATGTTGCATGAACCTCAAGCTAAGACGATGTTGCATATAGCATAAACCTAACTTAGTGTAGAGTAAGAATAATGTTTAACTTGGTGTAGCATGAATTGAAATAAATCAAATAAATTTAATTTATTCAAAAATTAATAATTCATAATAACTGAGGGTGTTACATTCTACACCCTTAAAATGAATTTCTCCCTTGAAATCCGTCTGGGCCATTAAATTTTTAATACTTGAAAGTTACTTCCATAGGAACCCACATTAAAAAAATGAATTAAAAAACTTCCTTTAAAAATATTATTCGTAGACATAATGATTACCCAATGTAACTCATAAATAGGTTTTCACATAAGATAACATAGGTGGGAAGGGGTGATTTGAAATAAAAGAAAAGTATAAATAAATATAGGGTGTGATTGAGGTCATTGATCACATGAAAGTGAATGACCAATATAAAGTTAAAGGCCTCAAAACCATAAATCTTTGATGATTTGTAAGACCATCAGTTCAATATAAATGAAGGTATTAGGATAAATCTTTTTCAATATCCTTTTCCTTGAGTCAAGGAATTATTTTACTATCTAGAAACATAATGAAATATAATTATATGTTTTCCTTCATTTTTATAAGAAAAATCTCACACTTTGGTTGAGCCTTAAAAAAATTCCACTTCATATATTAATCAATGAAATGAAGGTTAATTTTTATCCTTGAATATCTCATGGATCATGAGACCCATGGATAGAATGATAAGTTATTCTGTTTATAATTAGGTATCATCAAACCAAAAAGAAAACATAGGTTATCCAATAAGCATAAATCCTTATATGGGGAGATAATTCTATTAACCTCTAAAATCTTATCCAATGTTTGACATCAACCATTAAATAAATAAATAGTCTTATAAACCTTCCAAAATATAATTCACCCTTTATTTTTTAAAATAAAATGTTATCTTATACAAAAAACAATTTTTATTGGATACATGGGTTCATCCTTACACAACTATGATATTAATTTGATTTTATTATTCTAAAATCCTTGTAGAGAGAGATAATCTCATGAAACTTCACTAAAGAATGAACAATAATATTTTCTTAGGGATTAATCAAAAAAATCAAACTTAAAATTCCTAACTAAGGATGTGAGGATAAGTGTGAAATAATAATCATGATTCACTTCATCCATTATGATTTTGTAAGAATTAACTTTTTCCTTTTTCCTCATAGGATGTTTTAGATTATCATCCATATTATCCCTTGGATTGGGGAATTGATTCACATAATTCACAAACTCCTTACAATTGAAACACTAGGGTGTGGGCAGTGTTTTAGTTGGCATTCTATTCTCTTCCATTATGTGAACCATAACATTAATCATATATCCACAGTCATGAATTTTATGAACTGCCTTTCTACATTTAATGCACCTTCCACTTCCATTAAAGAAAACACTCAATGCTTTTCCCCACATTTCTGGAACACAAATTTCTATAATTTATTTCCACTATTTTATTTTTTTTCTGAGAATCGATCTTACTTTTCTTATCAAAACCAATGAAATGGTGGGAAAATCCTTTTTATATTTCTAAATTCTGTGAATATCAAATAAATTATTCATAACTACTAAATTATGTTATAGAAAAGGCATTATGAAGACTTGGTTTCCTGCCACAAAATAATCGATCAATTTTTCTTTTAGAGATGATGATCAAACCAGATCTGCATCTTTCAAGTCTTTTAGAATTATATTTATAGTTACTGATAGATTCATCCACTTTTTTCATTTGATCAAGGAATTGATTATCCATATTTGTTAATAGAATATGAGGGAATTACTTACTAAAAAATTCCCCCTTAAACTCTTTCCATTCCATATATTTAATTTATTATTATTCCATCATTTTTTTAATAAGAGACCACCAATGATCCACTTTACATTCCAAACGATAAGCAGAAAAGATGATTTTTTCATGCTCTAAGAACTGATGAAAGTAAAATATACTTTCAATGGTACTGATTCATTATTCTGGAAATAGTGGATCAGTGGAACCACTAAAAGAAGGCATATTTTTCTTCATGAAGGACTTAACCAAACATTGTTGGCTCTTTTGTTCCCTTGATAGTTAAACAAGATTCATATCATGAGAAAGTTGTTAGAGCATACGAACAAGAAATTTCATTCTAGATCCCATATCGTTTGGTTGCTTAGGATTATAATTATCCCATTTTTTATTACATTCAGCATTTACACAGTTCCGTCGGGTCCCAATCATTGAATAAAACCAGAAATCACAGTGAGAGAAACACTTATCATATAGGAAACCACATAATCATGAAAAATTAGTTATATAACATCTAAACCATAATTTCTATTTATTTAATCTATGAAACATTATATGTATCCTTAGATATATCCCTATAAATATCCTTCAAAATATCCTTAGGGATGTCACAAAATTTTTCTCATCCTAGTTTCCAAAGGTTGAATTAAATTTTACTTTGATAATAACTATAGTGAACTAGTCATAACATACATTGATATTAAATAATTTTATATTATGAGTTGTCACATTATACAATTATATACCTAAGGACTGAAATATTTTAGTGTATATGGAATATTTTAATCATAATCTTTTATCTTTGTGAAACAACTTTAATGATTCCCACAAAGATCTTCCCATTTAGTACTAATACTTATAATCTGTTTTCATAACCTAAGGAAAAGAAACACAAGAAAAGATGAGTTAATATGCTTATTAAGGGTAAATAAAGGAGAAAGATAATTTAACATGAGAATAGGGGTAATAGAACATGAGAATTACAATTGAAGATCATACCCTATATATCAAAGATCATATACATGATTCACTGAGTAAATACCGACAGTTCATAAGACATGAATCATAATAGTGATAAATCATTGATGCGTATGGATTTCAAAAACATTTTTTTATTGTTTTGTAACATGTTTTTAATTAATTGGTTTAACAATTTTTAATAATTTTAGTTTATTTTAATAGTATTGTAGTGTTTTTGTTATTTTTTTTATTTTTAGTTAAATATATATAAATAGTTTTTATTATTTTGTATTATTAGTTTTTATTAATTTTATAGTTTATTAACATTAATATCTTACACTTTTTTTGTAGTTTAATTAATATTAGTTTATAAATGTTTATTTGTAATTATTTTAATTTTTAATTTTTTTATTATTAATTATTTTACTTTGTATATTATTTATAATAGTAATATAATTTTTTTTAGGATAGATTAAAATTTTTTCTAACTATTAATATTATTTTATGTATTATTTTAATATATATAACACTAGGCTCACACACACATTTATATATATTTATATCTATTAATTATCTTTCATGTATTTTATTATTATTATTTTTATTAATATTATCTTTTCAAATTATATTTCAATATATTTTTTTTCAAGGGGCTGATGAAAAAATCTATAGTCGTTAGCCTTCATATTCCTCATCCCGGGAGGTCGCCCTCCACTCCACAATGCCCTGCTCATGCATGAGGTTGGTGGCCCAAACCTTCCCCTCCCTCTCTCTCACTTCTACCTCCCCCTCTCATCCCTCTATTTACTAGCCTCCCCTTCCCATGCCCTCTCCCCTACTGCCCCACCCCTCCCCATCTACCCTACCACCCCTCCCCTCCCCCTCTTCCAATACCTCCAACATCATCAACAAGAATGCAATAGCTTCACCAACATTGTGTCTTCCCTCCTTCATTGTTGCATCCAAACTATGCCAAACAACCTCCATATCCCTAGCACACCCATTCGACCTCCCCCGACCAGAAGACGAGGCTAAATACTACATTTTTGGTGGGTGTGAAGTAGTTGTGGTGAATGTTGGTGCATGTGAAAAGGTTCAATTTTATTCCAAAGATTGACGTTGCACGGAGGGAGAGAACACATATCCGATCATATTTTCGTGATGACAAACCTTTTTGGTCATTCAGTTTGGTACTATACTGATCGATGGATGATTATTATTATTTTTCAATCGCATGTTGTGGCTATCTCAAACATAATGGCATACGGTGTTGACGCAAACATGATGACTTAATTTATTTATTTTTCATGTCGTCTCTACGCGATGGATGAATAAATTTCATAGGGTCAGAGTTGTGATGTATGTGATTTTTATTTCATTCCAATATTTTTGAACCATGTTTGAATGACTTTTGAATTTAGTTTTTTTAATCAGATGTTTATCTAATTAGTTATACATGTGTTGGAACTAATTATCATTTGGAGTTTGTGCCCCTACTTGGGTTCCCGTTTGTGTGATATCTAATAAGTAATCAAAGGTGGGAGATCATCAGAGAATTAATTTTTCCAAAAATTTGTCGTGTAAATGAGGGAATCATAAATCACACATGAAATAATTATTAATAAATAAATATATTAAATTAAAAATAAATATTTTTCAAGTATTCTCCTTCAAACATGCATTCGTGATACCTGATCGTTAATCACATAAGAACAAACCAGGCGTAGGTGGATACATCAACTTTGGGAGAAATATGCTATTTTATTTCACTAAGTGATTCAATGCTACAACGATGTGAAAATTATTTATCAGGATAAAGAAAAAACTCATGAATAATTTTTGTAAATAGTAGAATACTGTCTAAGTTTAGAGGATGAGACTTGATAGTTTTTTTATTAAATTTTTAATTTGTGATAATTAAATGAATAAATATTCATGTGAGAATTAAATAATAGGAATTTCATATAACTGAATGGAATTCATAACTATGACACTTCCATATTCTATAGTTTCTGGCATAGATTAATTTAGTTTACTTAGATTGTTTTATTTTATGTAATTTGAATAGTCATTTTTAAATTGTTGTTTAGTTTTTATAAGTTTTAGTTGTCAATCACTTTTTAGGCTCATATTATTAAATATACTTCTACAGGATATAAACCAATAAATCAATATATCATGTAAAAAAATAGGAGAATAAAAAATCAAGAGAATTATTGTGATATGGATTATAATATTTCATCAATAGAAGTATAATCATAAAAAATCCCGATGCACGATGAGATTGTAGCAATAAACTCTTACTACCTTGGAAATTTTGAATCCTAATACCCAAGAAATAAGAAAATTAAATAGAGAAAAAAATATCATTAATGGAATTATATTCATGATATAACATGTCAAATTTAATTATATATACCTCATAAAAGAATATAAGTTCATAACAAAACATGTGTCTAAAAGAAGGAAAATTGAGACAAAACTGCATTACTGATTTGTTAACTTTTGAACTGTGATACCCCATGAAATAGAGACCATAAAATGGATATGTAAATAAACATAAATGTAATTATAATAAACTCAAAATGTGTTCATGGGATGTATATAAACCACACAAAATAATAAGTGAAGAATATAGCATATATCTCATGGAAATAAAAGTGAGATGAGAAAACCCTTAGCGTAAAGTCATGACTTTATTTGTACACATTGAAATATAATATATAATAAATATATGTTTATTATAAATCTAAAAAATAATAATATTATTATGTATCATACCATACATGATTTTATTATGATTTTATATTACCTATTTATTAACAATTCCATGTTAACGTTATTTTTCAAGTAATAACCGCTTAGTTTTTCATATATGTTTTCACTTGTTGTTCTTGATCTTATTACATAGATCATGATTTAATTATTTTAATAATGTAAAATATGATATAAATATAATATATATTCATTACCAATGTATTTATAATAATATATAAAATATATAAATATGAAATGGAATACACCATTCATGGAGATGGTAGGTCCTACATACACATGAATGTTGTTTTTGTTTTCTTATCATATCGAAAGAATGAATTTTAATGAAATATATGTATATTTATATTATTATTATATTATTATTATTATGTTATATATATTTTATAATTATAATAAACCCATCCTTAATACATTCCATGTAAAGTGAGGATGAATCACATCACATTGAAGAGGCAGTAGTCTACACATCCACAAATGAAGTTATTATATTTACAAAGAATGAGAAACATGAATATATGTATTGAAATCAGAATAAATACATAGTAAATATCATATTTATCTTATAGTAAAAATTAAATTATTATTCTCTACATTTAAAGGTTTAAATGGAGGAACAAACGACATCGGTTCACAACACGGTAGTCCGCCGTACACATGAACGATGATTGCTTATCCCATTTGATGGAAGTGTTTGTAGGTGAAGATAAAAACATTAAAATAAAAACATATCAATATATTGAGTATAATAAAGTTATTATATAATCATGGAATAAGAATAATTTATGTTCTTTGAGAATGAAATAAATCAAAATTGATCGTTGACGAATGTTACCACTTTTTCTGAGAAACTCCTTTTCATTTTCACCAAAGGAATTAATTGGACTTATTTATACCCAAAGTAAGTCTTATAATATGATATGAAATATTTTTGTAGCTTATATGGCTAGGTTCTTTTGGATCCAAGTGGATTTAGTGGTGTAAATATGTGAGGAAGGTGGGCGCCCTTTTATAATTGGGGAGGAGTGACATTCTTGTAAATATAAAAAGGTAAACACTATTAGGATGTATCTGTTACCTAATGTGATTAAAAATGGAAAAATAATAGATAAAAGGTGAATTATTTTTGATCCAATATTTTAAAAAAAATTAATTTTTATCATTTTTCCTTAGTCTTTATGTTTCTTTATTTTTTTTTCATTTTCAGGTTTTTTTTAGGTAGCATGTTTTTTAACCTATCTGATTAAACCATTAAAAATAAATTAAAGTGAGACATAATAGAAAATTTAGAACAAATAAATTTAAAACATGATATGTAATTTATAAAATAAAAATACCATTTGTTTTGGTAAATATTTTTAATATAAACACATGTAATGAGCAAAAATATTCCTTTAACACGAACTACACTAATAAAGATTTTACTATTTACGAGTCAATATGTTCACTATAAAAGATCAATTAGAAAATTAATGGAATATAAATTATATTTATTACCAATTAAAAATCCCTTTTCAGAAGGTAATATTTTTAGAAAATTTAAATTATTTATTAAAATATCATTTTTTAATTATTAACTAAATAATCCATGCATTGGTGTTTCTTAAGAATTTAATGTTATTATATAATATCAAAAAATTATATATAAATAATTATGATAATAATAACTCATTTATATTCCAAAATAATATTTATAACAAAAACAATGTTTCGTATTCCCTACTCCAAAGATTTATAAGTGTTAAAGGCTAGGAAAGTTCTTTTTTGTCCTTTTCCTTACTTAATTTGTTAAACATATGAGTTTCATAGAATAATATCCCAATTACTCATAAAATATCCTAAGGTGGTTAGGTTTGAAATATTTCCATCCAATGGGGTTTAGACAAGTTCTAGGTCATTTATACACGTTATATTCTAAATTTAATCACTAAGTAAGCATCTTTTTACCTTAATTACAATACTTAATTTAAACTGCTTTCAATAATCATTTTTGTCCAAAAATAAATTTGATATTATTAAAAATGAATAATAATAAATTCAAAAAATTATATCCATTTTTTTAAAATTCAATTAAGAGAAGTGGATAAAATTCATTTGAAATTAATCATGCAGACACTACGAGGCAATGAGTTTTTAAAGAGAAAAGTTCAAAAGTTTATAAAGTTATTATATCCAATTTCAATGTAAAATTAACTAAATTTAAATAAATTCAATTTATTGACGTATAATTGAACTAATTATACTTTAAATCCAATTAAAAATATAATTTAACTACATAAATAAATTATATAAAAAACTGTTTCAATTAAAATTCAGTATTTTTCACTATTAATCCAAAATGAAATATTTCTGAAAAATACAAAAAATTCACTCTAAGATAATTTTGACATTGGGAATTCAAAAAAATTATTTTCTCAAATTAAATTTCTAAAAGTATCTAAAATTAATTTTTTCATTATTCACAAAAGGATATAAGAAAAGTTTTGTTGAGAAAATAGTATTTTTCCAAACATAATGATTTTACAAAAAAAATTATATTTCATTGTCACAATGTTTTTTTTATATGAAAAAAATTATGAATAATATTTTAAAATTAGTTATTAATTTCAATATTATTATGTTTAATGGTAATTTCATAACATAATGTTTCAATAAATATAATAATAAAATGATATTTCGTAGAAACTCAATGTTGCTTGAAACACAAGGTGTACAAATGTTGTGTATAAAGAAATATTAACTTAGTGCAGCTTATAACAAATGATTAAAATCATATTTTATATAATTAAATATATTAAATAAATTTAATTTATTCATGAAATTAATTCATAAAAACTCTAGGTGTTTTAGAAACACATGACAATTAATTAATAACATCATAAATATTACTATTTTTATTCCAAATAAAATGAATACAAAGGAGGTGAAAACCAAGGCCTAGGGGGGTCGGAAATAACGGATTCCAAGAGCATCACCCAAAATCATGTTCACCCCCTTAGGTTTAAATTGATAAACATGAGAAATACAATTGGCCAGGTTGCGAGGGGTCACTAGAGAGGCCATGTAGTCCGCTACATTGTTCCACTCTCGCTAAGTGTGGGTGACACTAGTGATAATATCAAGTATGAATTTTCATTTCATAATGATTTATAATATAGAACAAGGTATTTTACCGTTACCATGCAGGGCATCATGGATAATCATAGAGTCAGTCTCCACTTGGGAGATATAAATCTCTCTCTAACTGTAGATGGTGATACCTATAAGAATTGCCTTGGCCTCCATTTGCAAAGAGTTTCCACTTCCATAATGCACCATGAAGGTTAAAGCCACACTACCCCTTTAATCCTGAACCATGCCTCCCCCATGAATTTCACCCATCATACAAGATCCATATGTATTAAGATTAAGGATAACTTCAGGAGGACTCCACCAAACCCATTTCCCATCTTTCCTAATACCTAACTGGTATGCCGCTACTTGAGGCGTATATATCTTATCAAGTTAGGGAGCTTTCTTACAGTTTCCATCAAGTGCAAACATATCAACCTGGATTCACCTTAAACTAGATATAATGGATCTTTCCGTGGATGTAATCCCCTCAAACCTAGACTGGTTTCTTGCTTTCCATAAGCTCCAACAACCCATATAGAATATAATATATCTCTCCAATCATTCCTTCAATGAACCATTATTCCCCTAGAACCAGCACTCCATGAAGGTTTCTTTCATTCCATAATCACCAAATACATGAGCATAATATGGTAGGAATAAAATATTAAGAAATAATTCCACATAAATAATCAATTAAGATTGAAACTTTTCCACTGAAATTATGACTAATCGAATAATAAAATTGAATATAAATAATGATGGAAATCATAATGTCAGATTTTTGAACTATCAATATCTATCATCAAGATAGTTACTACCAATATCCATCCTCAAGAAAATATATGTCTATGAGTAGAAACCCATCCGATATGTCCAACTGATTCATCACCTGAGAGTACTAATGCATCAAGTGAATTTAATTAATAGTTCCAAAACTTATGTTTTTCATTTAAACGCCATTTCTCATATATAAAAAAATATATTTAATTCATAACCAATTTTCTTTATCATCAAATATCTCTATCGAGTAAAGAATACAAATTTATCAATATTTCCCCAATAAATAAAATAAATTTCAATATAAGCACCATATGTATAAAGTTTTAGGAAATAATAATATATATCATACAACAATATGTATATTAAAAATAAATATAATTTACAATGAATTTTTTTTTAGAAGAATGTGATTGTTTCAAGAGAAAGTTAACAATTAAAAAAGAAAGTGAGATTTCACATTAACTTTATCAAATTGGTAAATTTCAAGTCAAATAGAATTAGATGAAATAACTAAAATTGAAACTTAAAATACCATGAATAGTGAATTATTCCTGATATTACATGTCAATGGGGATATATTTGAATCTCATTGATATATATTGGTGCATAACATAACAAACATCTCAAAAAAGGAAAATTTATAAAGAATACATTAAAATGATAATAACGTTGAAGTGAGAACTATTAAATGTATTTATTATGTGTATAAAATGTGAATACTCATAAAAAAAATTGAAATAAAACATGATATAATCAAAATATATTATACACATAATCATTTAATGACATAATCAATGAATTATAAGATTAACCTAATGACGATAAATTGAGTTAAGAAATACCTTACATCACGCTTCCATTATTTGAATGAAATTTAACATATAATATAGTGGTTTTAATAATTTTTTTAACATATAATTTTAACCTAATGTTATTTATAATGTCATATATGATCCTCTTATAACATTTTACCATTTTTTTGTTAGTAATATCTCATTATTTTCATTCTTCAGGTGTTAATTTCCTAGGTTTTTTATTTTTCGATTATTAATGAAAGTTACAATTATATATAATATTATCTAGTTTCATAATATCTAAAATAATAATCATGAAATAATTAACATATTTAAATATCAATAATACTTTTAAACCCAATCTTGAATTATGGTTATTAATATGAAGTATGTTACGATCTTGGAGAAAGTTGGTCGTACTTACACATGAGTAACGTTTTCCACTATTCAATGGTCATTATGAAAAGAGTGTATGTAATATTTTATCATTAAATAATTATAATAATATCATACATACCATATTATTTATTTATTTAAACATATAAGTATCATTCATGTGGTATTGTTATGAAATGAGAGTCACATCACTTCTTGAAGGCGGAATTCCACATGTTCACGAGCAATGTTATCATTTTTCAATGTAAAATAATAAAATGATATATTATATTTCCAAAATGATGAAAATTTAATGTATATAAAAATTATTTTATTTATATCAAATTTAATTTTTAACATTAATCCTTAACACATTCCATGTAAATCATTAGTAAAAGAAGAATCACATTACTTTGTAAGGCCATAGTTTGTTGTACAATCAAGCGACCATATCGTGTATCTTATAGAATGGAAATAAATAAGGTATGTATTATATAATTAATATTATGTTATATTTGTGTCATATAAATATATATCATATATGTACAATATATCCATCATAATACCAATCCTTAAAAGGTGGAAATTGAAAAATGAACGACATCGATTCGCAAGGCGGTAGTCCTATGTACACAAGAATGATGATTTTGTAACCCATTTTGTGGAATTAGATAAGATTTTAATTAATTAACCAACAATAAAAAAATATCATTATAAGGAATAAAATTATTTTATTATATAATCACATTTTTATAAGAAATGATGGTGGTGGATAAATAAGTAAAATAAAGACGCTTGTTGAAGAACATTACCTATTCTTCGGGTATTCACCTTAGGTGGACATTAAATCCTTCAAGGATGGATTTATTTCCAAAATAAAACTTCTAGTATGATATTAGGGTGTTTGGAGAGTGATTTATTTTGGGTTTGGAAAAGACTAATGACTTGATAAGCATGAATAAGCGAGGTGAGTGAGTGCCTTTTTATAGTTGAGGAGAAGTAACATTTTTTTAAATACTCAAAAGTATTCACTATTGGGAAGGAAATATTACATAAAGTGGCTCATAAATTTATAATTAATGTTATTCAAGATTATATGGTCAATTAACACCTCTACCAAAAAATTAATCACTTTTTTTAAATAGTTTTTTTCCTTAAATTCTATGTTTTCTTATTTATACCATTTTGGATTTTTACTATGTTAACTAATTTTATAACCGAAGTAATTTATCCATTAAGAATAAATTAAAGTTACAATTATTATAAAATATAGAAATAATTATTCTAAATATTATATCTAATTAATAAAGTAAAGAACCCACGTGTTTTGGAAATTAATTTTAAAAGAAGTGCATGTAACACATAAAAACACTACTTTAACCTTAACTATAGTAATAGAGGTTTCACTACTTAAGCATCAATATATTCGTTATAAAAGAAAAATTGGTCGATAAATAGAACTTATTTTATATTTATTATCATTTAAAAAAAACTTGGATAAATATATGTTTTTTTAGTAATTTTCAGTCATTTAATGAAATATAACTTAACAAAAAATATCATTAATGTCAATTTTAACATGAATCATTCAAATTGATTTTAAAAATATCTGGACAATGATGGAATTAAAATATATTTTCTTTACACCTTCCTAACAAGATATATTCTTCTAAAAAAATAATATAATACAATAATTTAATAAATTTACTTTACTCTCAATATTTTTTAGAATCGTTTATTTCATATAATTATTAACTAAATAATAACTATGTTGGAATTTCTTAAGCATTTTAATTGATTATTACATATCTAAAAATTATAGACAGATTATTTTAAAAAAATAAATAATTCATGTTTCCAAATAACATCTATAACTGAACCTATTTAGTTTTTTCCTATTCAAAATCATTAAAGATATTAAATGTAAGAAAAGAAACTTTTTTTATTTTTCATTACTCAACTTATTGTATG
The DNA here is from genome assembly GCA_963277665.1 of Viscum album. NCBI lineage: Eukaryota > Viridiplantae > Streptophyta > Magnoliopsida > Santalales > Viscaceae > Viscum > Viscum album. Next base: position 1,399,520,704 of record OY728157.1, on the reverse strand, counting down.
GGTTTTAGTAATTGTAAAATAGAAATGAATTTTCATATTTTAGATAATTTTATGGAAAAATAATTAATTAAACCATTCAATAAAATTATGGTAATATTTTATGTCATTTTCACTCCTATTATTCTAGTTTAACCCACAATAAATCAATTTTTCTTATAACCATTGTAATTAATTTTTACTACCTTCACTATTAATTTTGGTCAAAAATCATGTTGACCACATTAGACATTATAGATTATTATTATTCAAAATATTGAATTTATTTTACAAAATTCAATATATAGAAGTGAAAAAATTGAATTTAAAATTAATCAAGTAGATGGGATAAGAAAGTAGGTTTTGAAATATAAAATGTACAAAAGTTTACAAAGTGTTTATACCTATATTCAATATGAAAATGATTCCAATGAAATAAAATTTTTCAATTTATAAAAAATTTACCTAATTTTACTTTAAAACCAATTAATAATATTATTTAACATTATAAATTACTAAAATGGAAAGGTAGTTTTCAATTAAAATTCAGTATTTTTTACTTTTCCCAAAAAAATAAAACTTTTCATAAAAATCCCAAAAATACACTATAACTAATTTTGTTATTCCAATTTCAAAAATGATGTTTATGTTTTCAAATAAATGTTCCCAAATTTGTAAAAATTTATTTTAAATTATCTTAGAAAATCATGAATAACCTATCTTAAAAAAATATAGTTTTTAGAAAGTATTTCATTTTCATTTAAATTATGACTATTTTATTACTAATAAATAGATAATTAATAAAAATGTGTAATATATATTGTTTTATAATTTATTTAATCCTATTATAACCTTCCATCCCAATAGAATGGAAATAATTTTCATTAAAATATTAATAATATATTATTGTTCGATAAAAGCTGACCTTGCATGTTTCGTATGCTTATGAAGAAACATGTTGTTGCATGTTAATCAAGCTAAACAATGCGTTTCATGTAATGAACGATAAACATAGCGTTGCATGTAATAGAAGATAAAATCAATGTTTCATGTCTCGTATTCTACTAAATATAATGTTATTCATTTAGAATTTCATATCATTACATTCTCCCCACCATAAATAAATGGTGCCATCTCAATTTAAAATTGGTCTCGGTAGTCAAACGTTTTAAATTTCGAAATAAATTTTTTAAAATCCTATATACTAAAAATATTTAATGAAATATACTTGTGATAAGAGAGAAATATATGTTCCATGGTCATATGAAATAATACATAACTAGGTTTCCATGTAGTAGAATGTTTACGATCAATCAATGATATACACATGGTGGAAAAGTATAAAAATTTCTAGAGAGAGATAGAGGTAATTGATAACAAAAAGGTGAATTATCAAAATAATTTTAAGGACCTAATAAAAATAAATATTTGATTATCTAAAGGATTTTTAGGTCAACATAAATGAAGGTTTTAGGAAAATATTTTGTTTCAGTATCCCTTTCTTAAAGTGGATGAATTCTTTTACTATCTAAGAATATAAATAAATATACTTACTAGATATGTTTTAAAAATATAAATTTTATTGTACGGTTTTATTTGATCAATTTAGAATCCATACCTTACTCCAATATATGAAAATCTAGAAATATTTACCCATTTGGGCCTTCGGGGAACCAGTATGGTCCTAAGGCCACTCAGGGACTTCGGGCCATTAAGGCCTTCTGGACACCTCAAGGCCTTTGGGCCACCTCAAGGCCATCAGGACACCTCAAGGACTTCAGGCCACCTCAAGGACTTCGATCTACCTACAGACCTTCATGCCACGTGAGTTGTAGATGTACCAGACTAACTTGTAAAGAATAAGGCCCTAGATTAGGATTTAATGCAGGTACATTCACCAGAGCAGAGCTAATCAGAAATAGAATAATGAGAGGGTATGAACATTCTATTAGTTCTAGGACTGTGCATCCCTGCAAAGGACAACTAACTGACTAGTCAAGAAAAGGTAGAGTTTTGATCATGTTTCAGGCACTGGGGAGGGGCATTTTCAAGTAGTCTTTGTCTAGGATGAATTCCTTTAAGACCTTCTGGTCCAATAATATCACGAAGCCTATCGTCCATGTACGAGTTCCCCTTAAACCCTTAAAAGTGATATTATCAAAAAAAGAATAAATAAAGAAGGCATTTGGCCTATTCAGGAGGGAAATTATTATTTTTATTCATAAAGCACATAAATTTACTTTTAACAGATCATAAGATCTATAAAAGAGTGATAATTATTTCCATCTTCAAACTATTTTCCAAAACCAATATTGTTAGAACATGTTATCCAATGTGAATAAATCTCTATATAGTGAGGTAATAAATTAGTCTCTATGACCTCATCCAATGTTGAACATAAACCATTTCATAAATGGTCATAAACCTTAAAAAAAGATTAGGCTCCAATTTTTTTAAAATAAGGTCGATTTTTCCCCAATAACCTTTCCATTACTCCCCCAAACAACATGAATTAGATATTAATAACCACATACTAAACATGTAAATTACATTTTCATGTATTGTTATGAAACATGGTAATAACATAAATTACCCAATAAACTTATTTAAAACATTAAATATCCCTTAGTCCTTAAAAACACCAAAATTATTGGATATATTCCTTAAATCCGAAAATGTTGTTAACTCTATAAATGATATCATAAACCACATTGTCATAGAATCATTAACTAGTTCCAAGTTAGATATTATTATCCAAATTACATTATACATATCAATAATCTCTTAATTCCAATATCATCATCTCAACCCCAGGAACATATTACATGTTATGTTTCCTCTAATAATTTAATTTTTAAGAAGCTCAACTCACCACTAAATTATTTTTCTTGTTCATTGGTACCATTCACACATGATCTAAAATCCTTAATGAAAAAGGTACTATAGTAAAGTAATTATATATTTCATAATACTTATAAGGATAATACCCTCAATAAATTAATTTTACAACATTTTTCTTGGATCCAAATACAAAATCACATTAATAATTCCACTTTAGTAATATCAATAACATTTAACATACATTGATCCCTCAGCTTCTTATAAGGTATATTCCCTTGATGCTTGGGGAATTTATTTATGTAGTTCCCCATTTCACTATAGTTGAATCATTGTACACTATACATTTTTTTATTTACCTTACATTCATAAGCATGGTTTCCTTTATCTCCAAAATTTTATAGAACTCTCACTCACTTCAGTCAAGTACCAGGGTGTTTTTTTCATAATTATCACAAGTGCGAAAAACCTTTTCTCACTTCTTCCTATTATTACCCCTTATCCTATCATTATATCATTCTTTTTATTCTACTTAAATCAATAAAACATAGATAATTATTTCTTTTTATTTTTATAACATTATACTATATCCTCAAATGATGGAAATGTTAGGTAGAATACGTCCCATTGAAATATTGAAATAATAATACTAAATAAATGATCATTATTACCCTTTGGATTATGTTCATTGATAAGGTTCCTATTATTTCTTCTTGGAACAATTTCTGAATAATGGAATATACTATATTATCTCATAAAATTATGTATAATTACAAATATGGTGTAATAGTTAACATAAAAAAAATTATATATTGTTAATCTCAGAATCATAAACTATGTTTTCATTGGGGATATCATTACTTTAAAATCCTTCATGATGGTATATAAATAAAATGTAAATTATCCTAAGAATATTAAGAGGGAGTATCCAACAAGGTGGATAGTAAGAGTTGTTGTTATGCACCAGATAACACTCGAGTTAAGCCTGATGCACCTTCTTTAGAGTTATTATGACTAGGTACCTCTGTTCCTAAACCATTTCCACTTGTAGTATCCAAACATGGATTTATTTCTAGTAATACCCACATAATCTCTTTCTAAATAAAATTTTAGGATGTCCATCTATACTTATCCCCAAATTTAATAATATGGTTCTACTCTCTAATCTATGTTTTTCTATATAAAAATTATATGGTTTCTAAAAAATGTTCCCTGATAACAACTATATAGACCTCAAAACTAGTATCCTAGAGATGGTGTTGTACTTTATTACATTTTAATAGAAACAAGATTCAAATATGAAAGGACTGTCCAGTTTAGTAGTTTTGGAAAACTAGATACATATAAGATACCCATTTTACATTTGGAATAGAAAATAAAAGAAAATGCATAAAAAATAGTTTAACTACATCCTTGAAAATTCATTCCCAAAATTATTCTTAATAACTTGGGGAAAAGAAACAAATAAGGATTAGATCAAATGATTAGTAAGGGTTAAGTACAATAGAAGCTGTCATGAATCAATAAACAATAATCAATTTGGAAAGGTGAATGAATGAAAAAAACATGCCATTTAAATAACCTGACTAAGTGAATAAATAATTCATAAACAATTAATAAAGGTAAATAATTGAAACTCATTCTAATTAATCAATAACTTGAGCATAATATTTCTAGAATAAAATGTGATCAAATAGTTTCATACAGACAATCAAATGTATCTTAAAACATGGCAATGAACATTCAAACTAATCGAATAATCACTTGGAATACTAATAATGATGGAATGAATAATACAGGTCATTAAAACTATTAATATATATCCCCAAGTAGATAGTTTCAATATCTATCCACATGAAATTTTATGTATATGGGTAGTAGATGATCTCATTTGACCAAATGATTCATCTCATGACAACACTGATGCATTGAGGGGATTTCCCTAACCAGTACCCAACCCATGTACTTAATTTATTAATAATTTCTCTTATATTTTATAATTTATTTAATTCATAAAAAATGTTGGTGTTCATTAAATATCAATATTGAGTAAAAGACATGGATTTATCAATATTTCCCTCAGAAATCGAATAAATTTCAAAGTAAATATCATAAATTAAAATTGTATACAGTTTAAGGAATAATAATATCTATCATATAAGAATATGGATATCTAAAATAAATATAATTTCTAATAAAAATGGTTTTAAGAAATTTATTTTTTTAAGATAATGTTAACAACTAAAAAATAAAATTATATTTCACAATAATTCTTACCATTTAGTAAATTTTAAGTCAAATACCATTGGATAGAGTAATTAAAACTGAAATTTAAAATACCAATAATAATTAATTATTTATGATATTACATGTCAAAGTGTCTATATATACAAATCATTAAATTATATAGGTGCGTAATATAACATACATCTCAAAGAAGGAAAATTGAGACAGAAATCCCATAAAATGATCATAACATTGAAGTGAGAATTAATCAATGGATATAATAAGTGAATCAACTTAAAATAAATATAAAATTGTTGGAAATAAAAAATAAATATAATAAAAATTCATTATAAAAATATTCTTATAAGTAAATAATCAATAAATTAGAACATTAACCCACTAAACAGAAATTGAGATAATAAATACCTTACCTCATTCTCCATTTATTTGATCAATATTTAAACCCTTGTATAATGGTTTTAAGAATTTTATTAACATTTAACAGATCTATAATCATATTTATAATATCATATATTTTCTACTTTTGACATCTTTTCACTTTAATGTTAGTAGTCTTTAATTATTTTCTATGTATTAGGAGTTAATTGCATAGTTTTTCTCATTTTTTCATAGTTTTGAATGTTTTTTTATTGTGTATATTATATATTTTTATAATATATATAATAATAATAATGAAATAATTATCATATTTATAAATCAATTATACTTTTATAAACATTCATGAATTATGGTTACAAAAATAATGTATGTTAGGATCATGGGGATGGTAGGTTGTACATACACATGAGTAACATTTTCCTTTTTGTAATCATCATCATAGAAACGGTGGAGTAATATTTTATATTTACATAATGATAATAATATAATATATACATTATTATTTCATTATTTATAATTATAAATATCATTAAATTATTGTGGTGATGAAAAGAGTGTCACATTGCTTCATGAAGGCGATATTCCACACGTACATGAACAATGTTATCAGATTTATGTGTAAAAAATGAAATGATATATTATAATTCCATAATCATGAATATGTAACTAATATCATAATTATATCATGTATATCACATATAATTCTTAACATTATTCCTTATCACCTCCCCTGTAAAGTGTTAGTGAATGATGAATCACATTGCTTCGTGAGGTGGTAGTCTTCCGTACGCACGATTTATATTATAGTGTCTCATATAGAATGGAAGGTAACAAGGTATATTTGATATAATGAGTCTATAAATTTAATTTTTATATATATATAATCATAGAGATATATTTTATATATATAATCATACCCAACCTTGAGAGGTGTAAATAGACAAATGAACGACATCAGTTTGTGAGACGGTAGTACATCGTACACGTAAACGATGATTTAATAATCAATTTGATGGAATTGGAGAATTTTTTATGTCATTAAATTGTCATACAAATATCTCAGTATATGTAATATACTTCTGTTATTATATAATCATGATTTTATAAGAAATTAAGGTGGCAAAGAATATAGGAAAATAAAGATGCTCGTTGAAGAACATTACTTCTTCTTCTTCAGGTATTCTCTTTATGTTTTCTTTAAAACATTACTAGATTGGATTTATGTCCAAAATAAGGCTTTATTAAGAGATGATGGATGTTTGGGAGTATTTTGTTTAGGGTTTTGATAATCCAAATGTATTTATAGGTGTGAAGTAGGGAGTTGAGTGAGTGCCTTTTTATAGTTGAGGAGGAGGGACATTTTTGTAAATACTCAAAAGTATTTACTATTCGGAGGACAATATTACCTAAAGTAGAACAAAAATTGATAATTAAAGATGTTGAGGTATGATATGGTTTAACCACACCACTAAACCACAATTAAATACACGTTTTAAATATTTTTTTCCTTAACATATAAGTATCCCTATTCTTTTCATTTTGGGTTTCCACTATAGCGACTAATTTGCTAACCTAGTTAATTTATATATTAAGAATAAATTAAAGGAATAATTATTATTAAATTTTGAAATAATTATTACATATATTATATTTAATTTATAAAATAAAAATCTCATGTATATTGGAAATTAATTTTAACAGAAATGCATGAAATGTGCGAAAACACTACCTTAACCTTAATTGTGCTAATTGAGTTTTTACAAATTAAGGGTCAATATTTTAATTATTAAAAATTTTTTAGCACTAACGGAACATAGTAGATATTTATTAACATTTAAAAATTAGTTGGTAGAATATATTATTTTTTAGTAATTTCAAATCCTCTATCAAAATATAACTTATCTTAAATTAATATTAATGTCAATTATAACATTAATCATTAAAATTGAATTTCAAAATATCAAGAATGTGATGGAATTAAAATATATTTTGTTTCACAAAAATTTATCATGATATATGAATAAAAAATATAACTGAACACAATAATTAATCCAATTTATATTACTTTTAATATTTTTTGTATAATTTAATATATTTAATTGTTAACTAAATAATTACAGGATTGGCATTTATTATGATTTAAGTAATTATTTCATCTCTAAAAGTTAAAGATAAATTATTATGATAATAATAATAATTTTTATTTCAATATAATATCTATAATATAAAATTTATTTTTTATTTCCCTATTCCAAATCATTATAGACAGTAAGAAGAATAAATGTATTGGTTTTTTTATTTTTCTTTAATTAACTTATTATAAGGGTCATATTCAAAGTAAAGTAGAATTTAATTTACATATTTTAGATAATTTGATGTGAAAAGTTGAAATAAACTCATTTAATAAAATTTAGACAATATGTTGAGTCATTTTCACTCTTATCATTTTAATTAAACCTCATGATAAATGAATTTTTATGTTAACCAAAGTAATTAATTTTTACGGGATTAACTATTCATTTTGGTGAAACATTAACATGAAGTTATTATAAATTATAAAATATGATGATTCAAAATATTTAATCCTTTTTTCCAAAATATATTCATATAGCTATAAAAAATTAAATTTACAATTAATCCTGTAGAATGGATGAGGAACTGTGGTCTTATGATAAAATATTCAAGCGTTTACAATTATTTTATATCTCAATTCAATATGAACTTGATTACATTGAAAATATTTGGTTACATTATATAATATTGAACATATGTTACTTTAAAACCAACTAAAAATTAAAATTAACATCATAAATTATTTATACGGAAAGAAAATTTTGAAATAAAATTCATTATTTTTCATTATTAATCTAAAAATGATTTTTTTCATAAAAAAATTGAAAATAAACCCTATGATAATTTTGGAATTTTGATTTTAAAAAGTAAATTTATTTTATCAAATAAATTTTATAAAAGTGGTAAAAATTAATTTTAAAATTTATGCACAATGAGCGAATAAACCATCTTAAAAAAATACAATTTTTCCAAAAATGTTTTTTTTGTTTAAATGTCTCTATTTTTATTAATAATAAATATAGAACCAATAAAAATGTGAAAAATATATATTTTCATAATCTATTTTATCCTATTCTTACCCACCATTCTAATGGATAAGAGATAATTTTTCAAATAATAATAACAATATATTTTTTTTGATAAAACTGAGCCTTTCATTTAACAAAAGAATTTGAAGAAACTATTTATTGAATTTAAAACAAGATAAACTCAGTTTTCATTTAATGCAGGATATACTTAGTGTTTCATGTAATTAAAAATAAACATAGTGTTGTGTGCCACATAAGGTATTGAATAAAATGTTATTATTTTTTAATTTTAGGTGTTATAAAGAACCTCAAAGTTATTTCATTTAATGTATGGATGGTTTATATTAATCCAGGTTATGGTCCTGATAGTTCCATTAAATTTAGGGAATGAGAGATACTCTCCAATTAATGAGTTAGTATTTTTTAGAGATTTTTTAAGAGGTTCTATGAGAGTTCCAAACCTCTTCTATGGTCATGAATTCAAGAATTATAAATATTTAATATTTTTTTATGATGTCATTTAGGATTGAGAATAAATATAAGGCTTCTATAGTTCATTTTTGAGGTGAATTACTTATCATTTAGAATTTTATGGAAATTGGTTTTTTGTTTGGTTATGTTGACTGTTACGCTTCCTACTATGAAAATAAAATGATATTTCATTTGTTTATTATGACTTGAGATGGGTTAGGATAGAATATGGTTTATAGTAGGTTAAATGATTTTTGTTATTATTTCATACTAATTTAGGATAAGATTTCGGTGGAGAACCCTGGATGAATTTTGGGTAAGTGATCATTCATCCACAAGCTTTGTAATGATAATTAAATTAGAATAAGGTCTATAACTGATCTATTAGTTTTAAAAAATACTGTAGATTTATTTTTGAAGTAGTTTCTTATAATCACTATATTATATTATAAAATGTTTAGCATATATTAAATGATTCGGTAATTAGAGGATATAATGTGGGAATTTGTGCTCAATTTCAGTGGATATTAGGAAAATGACATTTATATTTTAGAATTTACATATGATAACGACTATAAATTTATTATTTATATAAAATCATATGATTTTTTACAATGTTTATTTGAGGTTAAAGTTCTATTTGGTAAAATTTGATGAGGATATAATATTCAGTGTTATGACATGTCACTAAAATACTAATATTTTTAGTTAATATATGTGTGGAAGAAAATTACCTAGAGTCACTAGTGTCTTATATTGATACCAGTAATTTACTAATGTAGATTTATGAATAAAATTAAGTGATCTTGATGTATTTTTTTATTATATTTACATATTATTTGGTTAAAGTTATACTAACCCCAATTATATGATACCATATAATATAATTTTTTTTTGGAAATGATTCATTTATTTTTTTCCTACTACATTATTTAGGGTGTGATGAACTCATATTTCAAGTATCCTTAATTAAAATGTATGTGTATGATATGATGCACAATTTCTGTTATGGAAAATTAGATATCAAATATGATGATTTGGTTCAGGTACAACCAATAGAGATAAAATATTGTAAGGACTAAGTTTTATAGATAGAGTTTATTCATTTGTTAGGTGTGGAGTTGTTCTAGGATAAGATTAATGAGATAACTTGAGAGTGGTTAATTTGTATAAAATATTGATATCATTACCTATTTTAATAACAAGTTTCATCACATCCATAAATTTCTATATTATGGTCATATATTTATGTATAGGTAAACATGGTTGTATTAAACCATGGTAATTTCCATTTATAAAACCAATGAGTATATGTTTGACATGTTTTTTATGTGGAATATTTATTATTTTATTTTTGAAAATAATTGGGATATAAAGGTTAGAAGATATAGATACCCTGATATCTAATGAGTTGAAAGTTTTATAATGTCTTTTTTCTGTGGCTTAACTTTTTTTATGTGTGTCAGGATAATTTAGTATATTTTTTGCATTTAATGTATCTAAAAGAGAGTTTTTATAAATTTTCCCTAGGTTTCCAATTTTTTATCAAAACATTGATCTTGGAATCATTTTGAAATTTTGAGCTCAATTGTGTTCAAAATATAAAATTTTATTAAGGGTTTTAATTTTATTTATATGATTTAATTCCACTAGAATGGTTTCAATAAAAGTATTTTAAAAAAGTTATTTGATTTAATATTGTTATATAGAAAATATTTTCCAAATTGTTTCTAAATGAGAGATTGAATAATAAAACAATATATGGTTTATTAGATTTATCTAAAAAATATATTTTGATAATTAAATAACATTTTTAATAATTATAGGCTTTTAAGTAGAATAATGGATTGAAATTTGGTCAAATCTTCATGATTTTTTCTTTATTTTTTCTATATATATTTTTATTCATGTAAATTTCTGTATGAAGACACATAAGTTGGAAAAAGTATTGTAGCTATGAATATATTTTTATTATTATTATAGACTTAATTAGTTATATATTTTATTTTAATTTTTTTAGATAATAATAATATATTCATTTATTTCATTCTAATTGATCTTATTTAGGTTTTCTGATAGGATATAAAATTTTAAATCTCCAACATATAAAAAAATTATATAATAATTAATATTTTATTTTGTTAAATTTTTATATATAAAATATTATATGTGATACATGGTATCATCATATCATTTTTTGGTGCTATTGTATAAGATATCAATGTCAGTGATGTGTCTTGGTTGAACCCAGATTTAGTGTGTTTGTGGGTGTTGGAGAAGGGGGTATAGGGGTAGGGCCAAATTTTCTTGATAGGAGGCCTTTGTGATATAAAACTTTAATGGTGTATGGTTTAGGGTGTGAAAAATTCATCAATTATTAATATTTTATCCTCTCACCTATGAGAAAAATTCCCCATTATTGGGTAGATATATATTTTTTCCTGAATTTAAACTTTTTTTCTTTACATCTGTCTGTTTTTTATCATCTATCCATATATATATCCACTTCATTATATAGAACCAATCACATTGTATATGTTTTTTTTCAAATCATCTTACATTCATTAATCCATATTCAAAGCAAATATAGTTAATTAATTAATTACACTCAACACTTTTATAAGATTTTTTTAATTTATCCTTATAAAAAAATTGACCACGATATTGGGAATTACTCTAAGAAATATATCACATGTAGAATAAATTCAGTGAAACTCATTATAACCCCATAAATTTTTTTCCTTATATAATCATAATTATATCCAAAAATTTTTAATGTAACATCAAACACATCATCGTAATGGGTCCCAAGAAATATCTCAAAACTTATCAAAAAAAAATTGAACATTATTTTACAGGTTTCATATTATTCTGGTGCTACCTTGTATTACTACCTAATATATATCATATATAATTATGTATATATATAAATATAAATATAAATTATTTTTCAACCCTAGATATATATATTTCTCATTATATGTAATAACCCAATTGAAAAATATGAATTTTGGGGGCTATCCAGAATACATTTAAATTCTTGTGAGTATAACTATTGAGCTAACCATAAGTTAATCCTCAAGGAGTCTATATTCTATTTTCATTAATATCTATTTTATTTGATTATTTTTATATATTTAGTTCTATAATAATCTAAATAATATAAATATTGGGTGGATGTGGGTTGGTGTTTGGTGAAATGGAAGACACAATGGAAATAAGCATGTGAAAAATGTAAGTAAAAGAGATTGGAAGTAATCGTAATTACCCAAAAATATATTCCTTAGTATGATAAAACTCAATATTTTTTATGTTATTATCCTATACATGACATATATTGAGAATTTACAGTGAAATAAATAATTTATAAGTGCATTATACATCCAACTCCTCCTAGGCAGATATGAAATGGGGTTATTAAATTAATAACACTACCTAACACACCACAGTAGTGTGAGAACACACCCATTTAGACCTCAATAACCTTAGAAATAACATATTAAATAATAAGTGAGTTAATTTAAGGAGAATATTTTTTATAATAAAAATATTAAATAAGAAAATCTATAGTAATAGTACCATCACTAACCTACCACCAGTCGATTACCATAACCAAACACAGATTTGTATTAATTTTTTTTATGAGTTAGTAAATATTTTGAATCATCACATAATCATCCCCCAGTACCACCTTTTCACTAGTTATTAATCATCTTGAAATTTGGTGATCGTATTTAAAAAATAAAATAGACATTGAGAAGATATAAATAACATATAATAAATAGGAATATAATGAATTTGGACTTACAATAAAATAAATCTATGTAAAAAATTGAAAATATAGAATCTATTTAAATAGAAAATAGAATTTATTTATAATTAATAAGTAACACTCTATAATTATTCTTAGGTAATTTGGATGTCTTTTATCTGGTATCCAAAACACTCCATTTCCACACCCTATATCCTAAATATTTTCCCAACTTAGATGGTTTTTAAATGGATATTAGTGATTAATTTACCATTTTTTATAAAAGAGCGTGTATGAGTATGTTTATTCATCCCTATATAGAACTTGAAATTTTGAAGAGATAAATGACCTTTTTTAGCATTATAAATTTCCATTATGAGTGTAGATTCTTGAGAATATATTTGACATAAATATAATCTAAAACAAAATTAGAGTAATCATTGTATAATTAGTAGTGAATTTATTTGAAATTAATAACACATTATATATAGAGAGAGTTTGTGTTAGAAGTTGATAATAAATTGCATTGAAGATGATCGTTGTGTTGGATACCTAAGATTATATTTTTCTTAATAGAGGCTATATCATCTTTATTGAGAATGTGTTGGAGACCAATGTAGTATCCATTAGAAATTTAGAGTGTATTATAATGATTTATCACTATTTCATTATCTTTATAACCAATATTATAATTTTCCAAAAATATGGACATATAATGATGGTAATATTGAATCCATTTTAGATAATTCATTGAATTTTCACCCTTATGATGGTATAATAGAAGAAACATAAAAATGTTCAGAATAAGTTTTTAGCATATTAGAATCTATAGGGGTTTATATTCCATTGGAATAATATAATAACACTCTATGGTATTAAGACTACATCGATAATACTCGAGATTATCCTAACACGTTAGGATTTGTTATGGGGGGATACACATCTATGGTGGCCCACCGATGCATTTTTTGGACCTTATCATATATTTAAGTCACTGATATTTGGTTGGAAATCATTAAGAATAATTTTCATATGATTGATTATATGATTCATTATTAAAATATAATGTATTCAATGTATGATCCTATCTTCCATTGCGATGGACAAATCCAGTCAAGGGGAAATGCAGTGATGATATATATCTAGACATGAAGGTTGGATAAAATGTAAGGAATTTTGTTACATTGAAATGAACTTATGTTATTTTCACCTCATCCCATATAAATATTTCACTAGTCTTGGTCACTTTGTTTTAATCTTGGACATGGGAGACATTGAATCAAAGTATGTGTTTACCCGTCACTAAATATGTATCCTTATAGATCCTTTTATAGAGGTTTGATCATTGACTAAGGTATTAAACTTCACCCATTGGACCACCTATTTACTATATGTTACTAATTTTATAACCCCCCTTACCTTGGAATTAGGTATAAAATGAAAATACCTTCATCGGGTTTTCGTTTACCATGGTTATCTTGGTGGGGGCTGAAACAAAATTTTTACCAAGTTTCAACTGAGAATTATTTTAGTAACTAGTTAAACCATATATAAAATTGATGATCATAGAACCATCGAAACACCTCATCAACCTACATATTCTATAAAAAAATATTTAACGTTATTATTTTTTACCTTAAAAAAATTAAAATATATAAGTTTGATTACTTGGTTAGTTTAAAAATAATTTTTAAATTAAAGTTTTTTACAAATTTTATTTATTTTTATAGATTATATATAAATAATATGATAATTAATAATGAATTCCGACTATAAAATATACAATTTTTATTCTCAATCATACCTTTACACTTATTTCATTACTTTCCAGAGAAATGTGAACGAATTCCATTAAAAAATATTACCAAGAAATGTTTAAAATCCCAAGATATAGAAAGTGAGATCAATTAATATATCCGTAATTGAATTATTCCCACCTCTTATATAAATTTTGCTTTATACCTATCTTATTTTTACTTTTTATTTAAAACCACTTAATCACATACGTGCAATTAGTGACCTGTATCATGTTTGTATTTTTCTATCATAAACCAAAGAACATTTTATATATACCTATACTCAATATTAGAGTACATGAATTTCACCATAACATTTCCAAGCACTAAGGTTCTTTATTACCAGAATCAAGTGTTCCGCTAATGAGTGCTTCCAATAGGTTGTTTTGGGGTTCATAGGTTGGTTTATTTTCAATGTTAAATTTTTTAATGCATAACGAGGTGGTTCATCACTATAGTACAATGAATAATAAAATTTTAAAATAAAAACACATTGAAAGTACCATTATAATCTTATTCATAATGTGACACTCTTGATTCCCTCCCCTTTGTTATTTTATGGACTATTAGCCGCACAGTGAACATCAATGATAAAATCATCCACTAACCCCAATTATCATTTATATATTTTTGTCCTATACATAACTTTTTTTTTCATATATACATTTTTTTTCTTGGAGAGTTAGAGGGAAAGAAGTATAGTAATTGAAATATAACATTTTAATAACATTTCCCATAACCAAGGAATGATATCCCCATAGTTTCACCATTGTATGGAACATCCTCCGAATAGAAACAATGTATAAAAACATCTCCCCTACATGTAGATGAACATTTTTAAATAAAATAGACAAATAGATGGGTAAAAAAAGAATTTTATGATTCTAATGAACTTTATGTAATAGTTAGTACTTGTACTCTAAAGATTAACGATGGTAAAATTTCAAGGCATCTATTTAATGAATATTATATGAGATTTTAAATGAATGATGACCTCAATCCAAATTAAAACACTTGAATTTTATAATTTTAAAAAAGAATCAATTAATGTTGTTAGTCGGAGTGGATACTCAAGAGGGGGGGGGGGTTAATTTAGTTCTAATTAAAATTTCTGTTAAAAATATTCTTATTAAAATTCCCCCAAATTGAATAGTAAGCTAAACTGTAGTGAATTTGCAATAATATCAAGGTTCAGTTAGGTTCTCAAGAGATTTATTAGTTCTCAGTTAATCTAATCTGAATATTAGATTAGCTTTTGAAGTTAACTTAATACTTTATAAAAAATACAAACACTTTCTAGTTTATCTATCAGAGTTAATTTAAAATAGATTTTTATTTCAAAGTAATTAGTAGTGGAATATTCAATGTAGTTTAAAACAAAATAAATAATCACAGTAGTTATAACCAAGAGGTTAAGTCTCAATCCAAGACTTAGTCCTCTCAAACAATTTATATAAATTTTGATCCACACCCTGAATCGGGGTAAACAACAGTACTCATACTGTCTAGGTACTAAGACCTCTACCACAGTTCTATGTGGGAAAACACAAAAATAGAACACATGTTATCCAGGTCACAAATAACCTCTACCACTATCCACAGTGGGAAATATGAGTATAGGGAAAGAGTGAGTGAGGATTAAATCCTCATGTTCAGTACAAGAGTCAGTTTGTGTATGGAATATACATTTTACACACACTTCTCAAAATTTAAGTAAAATAATCACTGAGAGAGAGTAGATATGAGTTTATAATGCTCTAGTGATTTGAAGTGCAACTCTGGACTCCATAGATTAAACAGAAATTATTCTGAGTCCTTCTTAGGGTTTTTTCTTGAAAACAGAGTGTCATTTTTGTATCTGACTTCTAGTGTATTCAAGTCTTGTTCGAGGTTTCAATAGGATTTGCAGCACATTAATGTCCCACAGCATCAATAAAAAGTTTTTCTCCCATTTAAGCCCTGGTGTATGTGTTCTTTCTGTATCAGATGAGTATCTTCGTGTATCACCACACTCAGTAGCTTTTTCACATATTTTTAGCACTCTTTTTTGCCCGACTTTTTTCTTTCCTTTTTATATATTTTAGCTCTGGCAATGGGAATGATTACCTTTTTACAGGTATGAGGTACGATTCCTGAAATACCAACCACAATCATTATTTAATAGTATGTTCCTTAAAAACATCAAATATGATTGTTTCTAAACAAACAAATAGAAGTAGAGTTTAGAGAAATAGTGACTGGTTTCCATCAGTAGCTCTTAGTATCAGTGATCTTGTATCTCTGTAGTTGTTATCCTTTATAATGGTAGCTTGCAGGAATCAGTAGCTTCTTCTATCACTATCTCCTTCTATCGGTAGCTACTTCTATCAGTAGATCCTTCTATCAGTAGATCCTTCTATCGGTATCTCCTACTTTCTGTAGCTTATTCTATCAGTATCTCCTTCTATCGGTAGCTCCTTCTATCAGTAGCTCCTTCTATCAGTATCTCCTTCTATCGGTAGCTCCTTCTATTAGTTAGTGGCTCATTGTACCAGTGAACTTATGTCGGTAGCTATAACTCTATATAACACTAGCTCTATGTGTCGGTAGACTTTGTATCAGCATACTTGTATCAGTAGACTTTGTCTTTATATTAGTGGACTTCCTATAGTTAGTTGTTTGTCTGTTTTTTTGTATTCGTAGCTATGTGCATACCGGTGGAGTTATGCATACCAGTGGACTTATCACTTATCTGTTCTATGGAAAACATATCCAGTTTGAGATAGAATTATTTCAAAGTATGGATAAACATAGATAAACATTTATTACCATATTCCAATTATTATTTTGATGTTTTTGTCAACATAGGATTATAAACACATATTAAAACATAATTGGGATTATCAAAGAATATTAAAAAATAATTGGGATTATCAAAGAATATTAAAGCATAATTAGGATTATCAATTCATATTAAAGAATAATTGGGATTATTAAAGCATATTAAAGTATAAATGGGATTATCAAAATAGGTGATGTCAATAATCTCCCCCATTTTTATAATCACAAATTATGATATTATAAATCAAAATAATCGGTAATGAATTAGTATAAAATACAATGGGTGTTGTTTCTTAGTGTGAGTAATGATATTTTCAAATGTGATATTTTAAAAGTATCATAGATATAGTATTAAATGAAATCGTATCAGAGGTAATAATAAAAACAATGTACTAGAGTTACAAAACAAATGTATCAGAGAAAAGATTATTTGATTCAAATTTATCAGAGGTATGAAACAACTGTATGTGAGATATACAATGAATGTAACAGAGGTAAAAATAATAAATAAATGTAGCAGAGGTAAATGTATTATGATCATAAAATTATTAAACAATTTTTCATATCAGTTCTCCCTTTTTGTATTATTTCTCCCCTGTTATATTATTTTACCCTTATTTCACCCTTAGATATTATTTCTCCCACTTTGTTATTAGAAAAAAGTGGGACAAAAAATAAATACAAGAAAATGGAAGTAACAGAAGGTAAAAGAATGTAAGATCGTATATATTCCTTGGGGAAATAAGATACAAAGAAATACATAATTGAATCAAAAAGATATAAAGGTGATTCCTATCAAAGGTCCTAGCCACTAATCAATCCACCTCTTGAATGTCCACTTTGTATTTTCCTTTGGATTCAGAGGTAGAATCAGACTAGATAGCTTAAGAAGAAGGCTTGGGAATCCCAAAAGGCAATACTAGTGGTTGAGAAATAGAGACTGTTCCTGGTCTGTAGTGGGTGGCTCTCTGTGTAATCATAGGAGCGAGGCTCCATATTTCTTGGAATGGAATCATCTAATGAATGGATGCAGACTGAGCAGTGGTAGGCAGAGCTAGAGGTACAATGATTGGAGTACTGTCCACATAAAAAAATGGAAGTAAAAGATTTCTAAAGTCCATTATGATTCCTCCTCCTCTCTCCATATCATAAATGAAGTCATCCTTGTTCTCCATGAATTTATCTAAAGTTGGGGTCAACTCCCTTAGCATGATGACTTGTTCTTTGAAAGCATCAGTGATAGGGGTAGCTTCATGTTTTCTAACATAAGATTTAAATGGTTGTTCAGATGATGCTTTGTATAAACCCTTTAGATGTAATAATCCACTTTATCTTTGACTTCTTTCTGATATGAAGTGTCTTATCTCATAAAATATTGTACAATTTCCCCTATATCCCTAGTGGTAGTCACCACTTGGGTAAAGGAAGCAGAGTCTACAGAGCCACTGGTTGATGGTGAACCATGCTCCTCTTTCATCAAAGCTCTAATTTGACCTAATTCCACTAAAGGTCTGGAAGCAAGAGAACCAAGAGAAAAATCCATGGTTTCCATGAAACTTTTAGTTGTCCCACTGATAATATTTTTCACAAGAGTGTCTTGGGTACTAACATGTTGCTCCAAGGATTTCATAAATTCTTAAAAAAAATACACAAATTGCCTTACTAATCGTTTAATGAAATTGATATCCGTACACATTTGAGCATGAGAACTACTCAAGGTCGTTAGAGAAAAAACAGACTACTTCAAGGAAACAACAGCTCTTGTCCAGATCTCAATCTGAGAGTGACATACGCTTATCTCATTCATCATTTCTGTCACAGGTCCTGCCACCATACATCCAAGAGAGAGTTCTAAATATTTTTCCAATTTTCTCAGTTCTTAAATAAAAATAACTCTTTAAATCTACAACAAAATCAATCCAAGTCTCCTTCAACTCATCCTTAAAAGACTCAAGATCAGCCTTAGTAAACTTATTGTCAGGCACAACTTCAGGTGCTCTTTCTGACACAATACTTGCCACATAGTCGTTCATAACATATTGAATGGATGATATTAAATAGGTTTCCAATTTTATTATCTCTTCAATAAATGTGGTATTTAGATCAGACTTCAACTGGTCTAGATTAGCTTTCCGTGCCACATCCTCAGGTAAAAATTCGGATAATATATTCTAGTCAACTTGTGGTCTGTTGATGGGTGTCTCATCATCAGAATCAAGATAGTCCAACCCACAAACTAAAAAACTTGGGTCTTCTGGCCAATCATCAATTCCATCAGCTACTGAAACATTTCCCAGTCTGATAGGATGCTCCCCATCAACTGGTTCACTCTCATGTATATGTAAGGCAATAACACCCTTAGCAGCTCGGTCTTCCTCAGAAGAATCATCCACAACCATCTTCATTTCTCCAATAGCAGGAGGTTCCTGAAGAATAGGTATCGGTCTATCTACTTCAACAAGAATAGCTTCTGGCACAACAATAATTTCAATCCATGGACTCAAACTCAAAGTGGCCGAAGCAGATGCTTCAGTTTTAGATCCTTCTTCTTCTTCAATATTTGGGACGGGATGGTCTCCCTCATCAATAGGTGCTTCTTCATTGATTTCTTTCAGGACTATTTCCTTTCCAAATGACACAACTTTAGAAACATAACATAGAGGTAAGTCTGGATCCCTTCATCAGCAATAGAGGTATCTTCTTCATCAGTACCATCACTATACTGAGGTTCCTCTTCATCAAGACCTACACCTGGATCCCTCACATCCTTAGGCTTGTAAGGATGATCCACAGGATTAAACATATCATATAGCTTCTCATCATCACTGATCCATTCTCTTATCCACAGGTTCCAATTAATCTTCATGTATTTACAAACAGTTCTTGTGATGAAAAAATTATTCCTTACCACTATTGTCTCATACTGATACTCAGCTACTCCCTTCACTTTTATCATAACTGAAATTAACTTTGCAAAGAATAAAGCGTTGGTTTTTGATTTTGGCTTGGTCATTTCATCAATCTCAATCATCAATAATCTACACAGCTTCACCGTAATACCATATCTTAATAGATGCAGAAAATAAATATCTTGGTATTTCATATTTGCAAAGTCCCCCCTCCTTGGACTTAGCAGATGTTTAATAAACTTGAACAGAAACTAATTCTCTACATCCATTTCTATAAAAACTACCTTTCTTGGTTTTACATCTCCTGTTAATTATTTCAAGGCAACATCATACTTAAATATGTCACTGGTTGGAGGTACTGATTTCGAGAAATATCCAAATTCTCCTTCATGCAGAACTTTCAGGCACTTAGCCCATTCAACAGAGGAAAAAAACTATTTTTTCTCATTCACCACTTAGACCATTCTATTCTCCTCTTCAGATTTCTCAAAGAAAACAAATGCATATAACTCTTTCACCAACTTCGGAAAATAGGGACTATTTTTATTCGAGAAGAATTCTAACCATTTTTGATCCTCTAGTACTTCTAGAACTAAAGACTTACTAGACATTAGCCATTCTGAGCACAACTCTTTCTCAAATACTATTTACCTGTGAAAAATATGAGAATTTGTAGGTTTCATCAATTCAATTCAACCACTGGACTCTCCTTTGAGTCTCTTAGCATTCGGCTCATTATCCTTTTCACCAACTGATGGTCTCTTCACTCTTGCCATTCCGCGAATCATGAGGCTTAGGGTTCAAGAGAAGAAAAGGTAAGGGAGCCAAGGCTTAAAAGGTAAAGGGTTTGTGGTGGATAGAGATGAGGTCAGGACTTATGTATTACCATTTAGGAATCAAAGAATAAATAAAAAAACATAATCATTATAATATAAACGATACAGATTTTAGCGGCTACAGATATAGATGTTTAAAAATAGTGCAACCTAACAGAAACACATACCAGTGAGGATCCCTAATGGTGAGGTATTCTAATAGTGAGGTCAACTAACAGTGAGGTATAATAGTGAGGATTCATACCCATGAGGTATAATAGTGAGAATTCATACTGGTGAGGTATAACCGTGAGAATTCATACCGATGAGGTATAATAGTGAGGATTCATACCCGTGAGGTATAACAGTGAGAATTCATACTCGTGAGGTATAACAGTGAGAATTTATACCGGTGAGGTATAATAGTGAGAATTCATACCAGTGAGGTATAACAGTGAGAATTCATACTGGTGAGTTATAACAGTGAGAATTCATACCGGTGAGGTATAATAGTGAGAATTCTAACGTAAAAGTCTATCATTCCTAACTCTTGTCTAATGTAACATAACCTATCTGAACATATAGGATTGGTGAAAATGTCAGGTAACTGATGCTCATTACCTATAAATTCAAGAGTAATATCACCCATTTTGTAATGATCTATCAAAAAGTGGTTCCTCACATCAATGTGTTTGGTCCTAGAGTTAGACACCAGATTCTTAGAGATGTTAATCGCACTGGTGTTATCACAGTTTATAGATACATGTATAAACTGATATCCATAGTCCAATATTGTATGTTTCATCCATAGAATTTGTGCATAGAAACTACCAGCATCTATATACTCTGCCTCAACAATAGAAAATAGAACAGAATTATGCTTTTTACTACACCATGAAACCAAGGACTTACCTAGAATATGACATGTTCCAGAAGTTCTCTTTCTATCTAACTTTCACACAGCAAATTCAGCATCTGAATAACTTATTAAATCGAATGATTGTGATTTTGGATAAAATAATACTAATTTAGCAGTATGTTTAAGATATTTTAAAATTATTTTATGATCAAGAAAGTGTGACTCTTTTGGATTATCTTGAAATCTTGCACACATACACACACTAAACATAATATCTAGTCGATTAGTAGTAAGATAAAGTAGGCTCCTAATCATACCTTTGTAGTTGGTTTGATCCACTAGTTTTCCAGTTTCATCAGCATCCAACATACAGGTGGTACTCATAGGTGAATCACTTTCCTTAATACTATCTAAACCAAAACGTTTTAAAATAACCATTGTATATTTATTTTGATTGAAAATAATACAATTTTCATTTTGAAAAACATGAAATCCTAGAAAATATATGAGTTCTCCCATTAAACTCATTTTAAATTCATTTTGCAAAATCTTTGAAAAATCAATACACAAAGTATGTTTAGATGATCCAAAAATAATATCATCAACATAGATTTTTACTATCAAAACATATTTAGAGATTCATTTAATAAAGAGAGTTAGATCAAAAATCCCTTTAGAAAAAATCTATTGAAATAAGAAAACTACTAAGTCTATCATACCAAGCTCGTGGGTCTTGTTTCAAACCATATAAAGATTTAAAGAGCTTAAAAACTCAATTTGGAAAATTAGGATTGATAAATCCAGGTGGTTGTTCAACAAAAATATCTTCAATTATAAAACCATTTAGAAAAGATCTTTTAACATCCATTTGATATAACTTGAAATTAAGATGACCAGCATAGGCAAGTAGAATCCTAATAGCTTCTAATCTAGCTATAGGTGCAAAGGTTGGCTCATAGTCTATTCCTTCCTCTTGACTATATCCTTGTGCAACTATACTTGCTCTGTTTCTAACTATGATTCCATATTCATCAACATTATTTCTAAAAACCCATTTAGTGCCTATGGTAAAAGTGTCCTTAGGTCTGTCAAGTAATTCCCAGGCTTTGTTTCTTTCAAATTGATTTAATTATTCTTGCATAGCCATTACCCATAATTCATCATTGATATCATCATTGACATTTTTAGGTTCTAACTATGAAAGAAAATCTTGATATAAAAACTGATTTCTTAGAGAAGCTCTAGTCTATGTCCTTCTATCAAGATTAACAACAACAACATCTAAAAGATTATTCTTTAGAATCCTAGTTGATTTATTAAACGTAGGACCAGAAATTTCAGGTTCTTCTCTATGTCCGGGTTCACCAGGAGTAGATTCTGGAATATGTCCACAACTGGTTGTCTTTACAGCAAGTTCATTGATTCTATCATTATGGTCCAGAATAGACAGATCTTCTTCAAGATTTTCAAGAGAAGAATTAGGTTCATGTGGATCAGTTTCATCAAACATGATGTGAAAAAATTCTTCCACACATTTGGTTCTTTTGTTAAATACTCTATAATACTTACGGGTTATAGAGTAACCTAGAAATATTCCCTCATCACTTTTAGAAGCATACTTGTCAAGGTTATCTTTAGTATTATGATTAAAGACTTTGCAACCAAAAAATATGAAGTAACTCACTTTAGGTTTCCTATTATTCCACAGTTCATAAGGGTTCTTCTTAAAAACAGGTCTAATAAAAACTCTATTTACAATATAACAAGTTGTATTTATAGCTTCAGCCCAATAATAAATAGGTAAATCATATTCATTGAGCATAGTTCTTGCAATTTCATAAAGGGTTCTATTTCTTCATTCTCCTACACTGTTCTATTGAGGTGTCCTAGGGGAAGAAAAGTTGTGACTATAGCCCTTGTGTGAGAAGTAATATTCAAACTCATGATTTTTAAACTCAAGTCCATGATCACTTCTTAAGGTATTAATCTTAAGTTCACTATGGTTCTCTACAGACATGGCGTGTTTAATAAAAAAATAAAAAGATTCACATTTGTGAGCTAGAAAGTATACCCAAGTGTATCTAGAAAATTAATCTACTAAGGCATAGACATAGTGCTTCCCATTTAAACTAGAAACTATAGAAGTTCCAAAAAAATCCATGTGAACCAACTCTAGTGGTTAAGAAGTTGAAACTTCTTTCATTAATTTGAATGAAACTTTATATTGCATTACCTTTTGACAGGGAGTAAAAACTTTGTCTGATGAAATTTTTTGTTGAGGTAGGTCTCTAACTAAGTTCTTCCTAGTCAGTTTCGTAAGTAAATGAATGTTTTAGTGTCCTAATCTTCTGTTCCATATCCAAGATTATTTATGAAAAGCATTTAAATAGGAAACCTTTTGTTTGGATGAAGAATTTAAATCTACAACATAAATATTTTCATTTCTTAAGGCATAAAATACTAAAGAATTTTTAGAATTAAAAACATTACAAGAATAATTTTAAAATTTACCATCGAAACCATCATCACACAACTGAGAAATTATTAACAGGATGTATTTTAATCCATCAAAAAATAAAACATTAGAAATTAAAACTAAATTAGAGTTACCAATCTGGCCTAAGATGATAATTTTTCCTTTTGAATTATCACCAAAGGTGACATGTCCTCTATCATATTTGATTAAGATTTTGAAGCATGAGTAATCTCTAGTCATATTCCTTGAACATCCATTGTCCAAGTACCATATATTCTTATGGGAAATCTTTAAGTAGGTTTCCTACAAAATAGGTTTAAATAGAATATGATTTTGGTACCTAGATCTTCTTAGGTCCAGATAGGTTAGCAAGAAAAAATTTAGGTACCCAGATTTGTGTCATGGGTTTCATATAATCAATAGATTTAAATGATTTTGAAAGATAAAAATTATTTGATCTTTAACCATGTGAATAACTAGTTGAAGCATATGAATTTCTAAAGTATAACTAGCATCATTCTGTCCAGATTTAGGAATAAATCTATTTTTAGTAATTTGTCTCTGTCCAGACTGATAGCCTATTCAAGTGGTATATTTTGGTGCCACTTGTTTTCCAAGAATATGTGTAAGTGTATCCTTTACATTTTTGAATTTCCCCAAGTTCTTCCTTAATTTCTCATTAGATAATTTCAGTTAACTATTTTCCATAAGTAATTGAGCATTCTTTTCCTTTTCTATATAAAGTGAAGATTGTACAGTGCTGGTTAAAGAATGATGTTTCTTCAAGGTCTTATACTTGTCCTTAAATTAATTACAGGTTTCTTCTATCATATTACAATATTAAAATAGTTCAACTATAGAAATATTATAATCACTACTTTCATTCCCAGAATAAAAATCATTCAGCATAGGGGAAACATGTAACGCAGAAGTATTAGTCATGAAACACATGTTGGCATGATTCTTTTCAGAATCAGAAACATCAGACTCACTTGTGCTGTCTTCTGAAGCACTCCAGGTTTCCTTCATGGATTTCTTGTATTTTTTGTCCTTTTAGTCATATTTCTTCTTGAAATTCAATTTTGGACAGTAAACTTTAATGTGTCCTTTACTTTCACATTCATAACACTCCATCTTATCATCCTTATCAGCTTTCTTCTAATCTTTCTTCCATTGAACTTTATTTTCTTACTTTCCCTTATAATTTGGTTTTCTGAAAAATTTATTCTTCCTATAGAATTTTTTAAATCGCCTAGCTATTTGAGCCATCTCTTCATCACTGGCAGAATCTGAACTTCCACATGTTGAGCATTCATTAGGTATGAGAAATTTCTCCTTATCCCTGCTCTTTGAGGTAGTAGACTTAAATGCCACTGACTTCCTCTTTGGTTCATCATCTTCCTCATTGTTTACTTTGAGTTCTTCTTCATACATCATTATATTACCAATTAGTTCTTTAACAGGCAGAGAACCAATGTCACAAGATTCTCTAATTGAAACAGATGTGCCTCTCCATCTATCGGGAATACATCTTAGTATCCTCATGATTTTCTCTTTTACAGGAACAACATTTCCAAGTGAGCTCATTGTTTTTACAATTTCATTGAACCTGAGATACATGTCAGAAATAGGATCTTCAGGATTCATTTTAAAATTATCATACTTAATAGTATAGGTATTTAATAGCATTTCTTTAACATTGGTTGTTCCCTCATGGTAAACACCCAATGTATCCCAAATTTCATAAGCAGATTTACAAGCAGACATTAGATTAAATTCTTCATCCCCTAAAGCACAGTACAAAGCATTCATATATTTACAATTATTATTGTAAGATGTCTTAGTAGGTTTATCCCAAGTAGTTCTTTCTGTTTCTGGAATCTTATACTGAGTCTCTATAGCAGTCCAGATATCTAAACTCATAATTTATAAATGAATTTTCATTTTTAGTTTCCACTGGGCATAATTAACACCATTAAAGAAAGGTGTCCTATTGGTAGAAGAACCTTCTAGTCTATTATCCATAATTATATTTTAGAAAATATATTGAAAGATATATAATTTAGAATTAACACAAATTTACGAACATTAAAACACAACGAAAATCAAAGTTAAAAAATAGAGTATTTGGAAATCCTTTGAAAACAACTTCCTCTGATACCAAATGTTAGTCAGAGTGGATACTCAAGAGGGGGGGGGGGGTGAATTGAGTTCCAATTAATATTTTTGTTAAAAAGATTCTTATTAAAAGTCCCCCAAATTGAATAGTAATCTAAACTATAATGAATTTTCAATACTGTAATGGTTCAGTTAGGTTCTCAAGAGATTGATTAGTTCTCAGTTAATCTAATATGAATATTATATTAGATTTTAAAACTAACATACTACATTACAATAAATACAAACACTTTCTAGTTTAACTATTAGAGTTACTTTAAAATAGATTTGTATTTCAAAGTACTTAGCAGCGGAATATTCAACATAGTTTAAAACAAAATAAATAAGCACAACAGTTATAACGAAGAGATTCAGTCTCATGCTGAGACTTAGTCCTCTCAAAAAATTTATATAAATTTTGATCCACACCCTGGATCGGGGTAAACAGCAGTACTCAGACTATCTAGGTACTAAGACCTCTACCAAAGTTCTACGTGGGAAAACACAATAATAGAAAACATGCTATCCAGGTCACACTTGACCTCTACCACTATCTACAGTGGGAAATAAGAGTATAGGGAAAGAGTGAGTGAGGATTAAATCCTCTAGTTCAGCACAGAAGTCAGTGTGTGTATGTATTATACAGAGTACACACTCTGCTCAAAATGTAATTAAAAGAGTCACTGAGAGAGAGTAGACATGAGTTTAGAATTATCTAGTGATTTGAAGTGCAGCTCTAGACACCTTTGATTAAATAGAAATTATTTTGAGTCCTATGGTGTTTGTCTTGAAAACAGAGTGTCGTTTTTGTATTTGTCTTCCAATGTATTATAGTTTTGTTTGAGTTTTTAATAGGCTTTGCAGTACAACAATGTCCCTCAGCTTCCAAAAACATTTCTTCTTCTCTTTATGCTATGGTGCATGTGTTATTTTTGTATCAGATGACTATCTTCATGTATCACCACACTCAGCAACTTTTTCACTAATTTTCATCACTCTTTTATGAACGACTTTTGTCTTACCTTTTATAGACTTCAGATCCGACAATGGGAATGATTACCATTTTACAGGTACGAGGTACGGTTCCTTAAATACCAAACACTATAATTATTTAATATTACGTGCATTAAAAACATCAAATATGACCATTGCCAAATAAACAAATAGAAATAGATTTTAGAGAAGTAGTGACTGGTTTCCATCGATAGCTCTAGTATCAGTGATATTGTATCTCTGTAGCTATTATCCTTTATAACGATAGCTTGCAAGAATTAGTAGCTTCTTCTATCATTAGATCCTTCTATCGGTAGCTCCTTCTATCTGTAGCTCCTTCTATCAGTAGCTCCTTCTATCTATATCTCATTATATCGGTAGCTCCTTCTATCGGTAGTTCCTTCTATCAGTAGCTCCTTTTATCTGTAGCTCCTTCTATAGGTAGCTCCTTCTATCAGTAGCTCCTTCTATTAGTCAGTGGATCATTGTACCAGTGAACTTCTATTGGTAGTTGTAACTCTATATAACGGTAGCTCTCTGTGTTGGTAGACTTTATATCAGCAGACATGTATCGGTAGACATTTTCTTTATATCGGTGGACTTCCTATCGGTAGCTGTCTGTCTATTTTTTTGTATCTGTAGCTATGTGCATACCGGTGGACTTATTCATACCATTGGACTTAACACTTATCTGTTCCATACAAAACATATCCAGATTGAGTTAGAATTATTTCAAAGTATGGATAAACATAGATAAACATTTATTACCATATTCCAATGATTATTTTGATATTTTTGTCAACATTATAAACACATATTAATACATAACTGGTATTATCAATGCATATTAAAGAATAATTGGGATTATCAAAGCATATTATAGCATAATTTGGATTATCGAAGCATATTAAATCATAATTGGGATTATCAAAGCATATTAAAGCATAATTGGGATTATCCAAACAGGTGAGGTCAACAAATGTTTTAGTTTTATAAATGTCTAATGATTCTTATGAATTCGGATATAAGGATGAATTTGTAAAATAAGGTACATAATGTCACTTGAAAATAGGATGAAAATATAGGATAATTTGTTTATGATAATAAAATTCATATCAAGTTTAATTATAAAAGTCAAATTATAGTAAATAAAAAAAGAAAATAACAACTGTAATCATTTTGAAAAATTATTTCAAATTCATCTAAACCATCTAATGGTGAAATTTTTTATCATAATAATATATAGATTTTAAGGTCAAATATATTTTCTATTTAAAAATACACAAAAATTTAAAATATAAATAAATCTTGCAAACAACTAACTTATATTGGCATCACAACCCAAATTGTTTTTAACACTACTCCATTTTATGATCAAGAATTTTGTATATAAGAATAAAGCAGTAATTAAACCAATTTTATGGATTAATACAACCCGATGGTATTTCCAATGGGCTTCAATAAATTTTATTCCTATGTTTTATATAAAACTGACATGAAAATAAAAATTTATAATTTTATTTAAAAATATGAATACTACAGAGAAAAAAAAAATCTTTTATATATATATATATGTTTTTACTGGGTTTATATTTTATTCAATTAGGTTGTTGTAGTAATCTTCAAAAATATGAAGCCGGGTTGGGTTTCTTTGATAGAAACCACTACATTTTTTTTCTTCCAATGTGTATCCCTTAACAATATTTTCTTAACTCAACTTATTCCAAAGTAATACATTTCAAACCAAGTTTGCCATTTATAATATAACTCTACGTCTTTAGATTTTCCAGTTATTCCAATTCAATTATGTGGCTTAAGAAAGTGGAGTCCAAATATCAAAGAACATCGAACTCTTATAGAAATTCACCTTGTAATTATTTTTCAATCTAGTTCAGGAGTTCTACCTTTTGTTCCTTTAGGTTTATCTTATTATTAATTAGTATCTTGGAATCCTATTGGTTTGAAAAATATTAGAATTTAATGTAGGAGGATTTAATGATTAACCAATTTGAATGAAATTAACTTGATATGAGTTCTAGTTTATATTTTCTCTATGAATTGGATCTACAATCATCTCTTATTCTTTCGATAGTGACTCATAGAGGCATATTCTTAGAGGTGGTGGTTGGTAGTAAATCTTTTCCATACTTCCTTTAAATTTCACCACCTCACTTGTAACTTATTCTTATATAGACATGGAAATATACAATTGTGATGAATATTTATTTCTAAATATGAAAATATCACATTTCATTAAAACCATTACAAAATTCATCCAAATATTATTGATATTTAAAAATTACATTAAAAAGAAAATTTACATTAGTGACACCGTTTAATAGTGAAATATACTATTTGATAAAAAGATATTGATGTAATTCCTTATATATCTCATGGGGTTATTTAATAATAAATAATAGTGGGGAAAATTATTCCTCCATTAGTTATATAATTGGTTTATCAAACCATTTTTATTCAAATATTAGAGGTATTAAGATACCAATTCTTTTTTTGTCTCATTTCATGAATGTCTTTATAATGTTCTTATAATTAGTCTTTTCTATTAAAAGATATAACATTATCATGCACATGAGAGTAATTATTCCATGAATAATATATATGTTCTTTAAAGTTCATTATGGATATATTAATTTAAAACTAATAATATAAAATAAAATTCTAAAGAAAATAATGCGACCACTATAAATCCATCACTATTAACTCCCAAAAATGATTCTAATTATTTTAGAGATTTATTTTATGTCATATATAGAACACATTCAATTTCCCTTTGAGTGTAAATACTGATATTACCACATGTTTATTCATAATGGGGAAATATTATAAATTAAACAGGATCTACTTTAATGAATTTTTTAATTTAACCTTTAAAAGAATGAGAATCATGAAAAAATAGTGGGTTGGTCAGTGTGTGGTGAAATGAAATGCATGAATAGAAACATGCATATGCTGGTTGAAAACAAAATGAATTAGAAAGAAAGGTGATTCTTCATAATAGATTCCCCTTATGACCCTTCATTATATAATTTATTTACTCACAACCACTCAATGATTACAATCAATATTGTTTATGTTATCATCATATAGCACCCATATGTTTTTAATGTACACTATACTCAATAATTGCTAAATTAATTAAACATAAACCTCCTCCAATGTTGGTAAGATAATGATTCCCTCAATTGAGAGCACTCTATAAATCCCCCCTCGTGTGATATCACACTAATTCTCCTTTAATAACTAGGGATCTATCTTATTCCAAAATAATATAATGAAGGGTGGGATAATATTTGATAAAAGAATATGATCAACCAAGAATATCTATAGAGAGGTCATTGTCACCATCCACCCGCAATTGGCTAACCTTGATTAAAAATGGATTTAAAATAATTTTTTTAATATGAACAAGTAAGGACTCTGGGCCACTAAAAGATTATCAGTCAAAAATACCCTCATGTTAGTTATCCACTATCATCAAGTTTGATTATCGTAATAACAAAATCTAAAATATATTGAGAAGAAATAACAAACACAAAATACAAAAGAATAAAATAAAGTCATAACTACTATAAAATGAAGAATTGAACAAAATGAATAAAATATACCTAGTTTTAAGTACACTATTATTCAATTGCAACAACTAGATATTTAATCATTTTTTTCAAACAAACATAATTTCATCTCTAGTGTATGTTATAAGGAACAAAAAGTTTTAATCAACCATAATATATTATTATTATTATCTAAACATGATCCTTATAACTGGGATATTAAACCTACAAGTATAAATAGGAATAAAAACATTATTAAAATTACATGTAATGCTTTTATATAAATAAAATATATTGAAAAAAATTAGTTAATTTTTAGAAAATCCTTTATATACGTCGAAAATAATTTTTCTAAAAAATTTTATTATTACTTTTTGTGAACAAATAGTAATTTTTTTTACATTTATAAAAATTATTTTTTAAAAAAAATTAATTTTTTAAATAAATATTTCAAATGTATATTAGGTTGAGTTTATTATATTATTTTTGTAAAATGATAATTTTTAATGAATAATGAAAATACATATTTCTAATGAACACTATATTTTTGTATAAAGAATATAAAAGTCCCATTTTATTTTAATATGGATTTATAAATAAATTTATTTTAATTATATTATTATTAATACGATTTAATTCATTTTATTCAATATTATATTTAATTATTATATAAAAACATCTAACACTTACGAGAAAGTTTTTCTCTAGAAAACCATTTTTTCGCCTCTGGGGGTTTAATTTTATATTAGATTCAAAAAAAATCAATTAAATTATGTAAATTGGATTCCATATTTAAAATAATAATAATAATTATTAGGTAATTGTGTCAAATTTAATTTTTTTTAATTAACAGTAAATACACTAGAAAATTAATTACCATTGTTAAGGTTAAAAAAAGTTTTTGTGCATCACATGTGTAGGTGTTAAAATTAATTTTCTAAAAACATAGAATTTTTATTCAATAAATTGGATTAAATATTTATAATTATGGGTTTTAAATTATCAAATAAGACATATTTTATTTTTATCATTAAAGAATAAATTACTTAGGTAAATAAAAATTGACTAATTATTATGGTGAAATCTAAAATGGTAAAAGTGAGTAAATATAGAAGATGAGAGAATAATTTTTTTAAACATAATTTTTTTTGGAAGTTTGGATAGACCATATAATCCCCCAATACATTATT
Organism: Viscum album; assembly: GCA_963277665.1. Classification (NCBI taxonomy): domain Eukaryota; kingdom Viridiplantae; phylum Streptophyta; class Magnoliopsida; order Santalales; family Viscaceae; genus Viscum; species Viscum album. Next base: position 1,399,488,355 of record OY728157.1, on the reverse strand, counting down.
TATAAATTTTTGAGGAATATTCCTTGTGAGTTTCTTCCCATTAGTGAATAGTTTTGGGTATATACAAAAACACCACTCCTCCTCAATTAAAATTTTCCACCTCCTCCCATAAATTATTTACACTTCCAAACATTTTAGGTAATAAACTACCCAACACAATATCTTCCTTACATCCATACCCACTTTATAGATTCCTTATATTGATTATTAAACCTTTTTATGAAGTATTTCTGTTTAAAAATAATGAGGTTTTCCAAAGAAACAGCATCATTCTGGACCGAGAGTTTTTATTTTCTTTATTCTTCCACCTCCTTAAAATATTATTAAACTATGATGATATAATAAAATAATTATATAAAATATAAATATATGTTATTATTTTAATTAAATAACCTATATCCATTTTCTCATCTATAAAATGGGAAAAAATCATCGATCATGTGTACAACGAACTACCGCCTCAGGATTCGAAGTAATTTGTTTTCCATCACTACCTTTAACAGAAGGATATAATGATGGATTTAAGATGTGTTAATTATATTTCTTGAATTATTATATTAGATATACCTTCTTACCTTTAAATCCATTGAAAAATTATAATTTTTCTCATGCGTACGTGTGGACTACCACCTCTACGAAGCAATGTGAGAGGTTTTTAATTTTTTATGAATTGGATGGTAATGATGGAATATTTCAGGAATATATATAATTTATATTAATTAAAAATTATTTTTTAAAGAATAATTAATAATTAATTTTATTTTTTCTATCTATCAAGAAAGTAGAGACAATGTTTAAGTGTAAATACGACCTACTGTCTCGATGAAATGTTTAATTCATTTTCTATCCTTATCTTTTATGGATTAATCTAAATAGATATAAAATGAATATATAATATATTTATATCAGTTATAATGTTATATATATTATGTAACCATGATCAAATTAAAATTACCAAAATTTGAAAACCAAAATAGTCCAAAAAATGAATGTAGTTATTACCAAAATCATGATTCTAATAAAGAAATTGTTATGAAATGGGCCATAAATGGTCATATGTAAATAATTAAGGTATTTATATACATGTTTATGGTTCTTTAATATATTTATAATAAACCATAATTTATAATACATTATTTTTCAACATTTATTGATATTGTTAAGAATTGAGGTATGGGATTTATAGTATCTATTTTATTTATGTGAGATATATTCCATATTCACTTCTTATTCAATTTTTTTGTGGTGTATATGCTACCACATTGAAATTTTATCTCATTAATTTCTTTATTATAATAATTTTTTAATTTTCATTTAATGTTATTCTTTCTTTGGGCTTACAATACAAAAGTTTCAAAATAGGTAAGGTATTTTCATCTCACTTTTATTTCAGTGGGACACATGCCATATTCACCACTTTTTTTATTTTTTGTGGTGTATTTACCTACCATGAATATATATTTTGATTATTATAATGAAAATTATGAGATAAATATATATATATATATATCCATTTATGTGACATTAATTCATGGTTTTTAGGATTTAAAAGTTTTCAAAGTGGTAATCATTTTATGTTACAATACCACTATTTATCAGGATTATTTATGATTACGCTTTTAATGCTGAAATATTTTGAACTACCACTCAATAAATACATGAATGTTATTATCCAATGTATATCTAATTTAAATACATGGTTTATATTTATTTTAAAATATTATGTACTCAATGGTCCAAAAGAATGATTTTAAGGAAAATGATGTTATTTATCTTCTCGGTTGAAAATATTTTCTTCTATGTCCATGTTTTCTAAAACAAATTTAAATAAATATTATTTTACAATTATAGTTTAAATTAATTTTTACGCATATTATAATTTTTAATAATATTTATTAAAAATAATATTCTTGCTTTTTTTCTAAATAGAGCCATTTTACATTTTACCAAAAAATGTGATAATAATATATATTTTAATGTGTACACCATGATTGATATTTTCTAACATCAGGACCACTCAATGATTTAAACATTTTATTATAATTTTATATGTTTATTTTGAAATAATATTTTTTTATTTTATTTTTTTAATATTTATAGATATTAAATAAGTTTTTTCAAATTTGAAAGGTTATTTTACTCAATAAATGATCGAAGTGGTCTTTCAAAAGCATTTTCCATCTAAGATGACATTATTAGATGTCACTTAAGATTTGTTTGGGAAAAAATAAAATTATTCCATATTTATTGTTTATTTATATGGATTATATTTATTATTAAAATATATTCATAAAAATAATCCATTCTACATTATTTTTGCTATGATGAAATTAGGAAATGTTTTCAGAACCTATTTATTTTCCATCAGTTATGCTATGAATAAATGTTTATAAAGTCCATTTATTTTCGTGTATTCTAACATGATGAATGATTTATGATCATGTAGAACACATATGTATGGTTTCTTATGTGATGGGTGGTTTTATAATAAACTGAGGATGGTTGGTTCCATTATAAACCATGGATAAGAGAGCATACTACAGCTCCCCAATGAATTGGGTAAAGATGGAAGACTCGTGATTTAACGACCTTATGTGTGAATCTAATTTCATGTTCATTATTTTATGAAATGTCATGGATTCATGTCCATAAGTTTATTTGAGGGATTGATTTCATGTCTATAACTCAATGAGTGAATTTTTTTCTATTTATACTAGTCCGAAATGTTATAAGATTAGATTTTCCACCTTCATATGTCTATGTTATGTTCTCACAACTTATGTTCATTTATTTTAATTATTATTAATGTATTATGAAGATACAATCATTATTCCATGATTTAGTATTATAATCTATGTTATATAGGGTATGATTTTCAAATGTTAATCTCAAGTTCTCATACCCCTACACTAATGACATGCTTGTTGAATATTAATCTAAAGAGATGTTATATTTATATATGGAACTACAAGGTTGTTATAGTTGGTATTAGATAAATGTTTTAGTAAATATTTGGATATTAGTGTTAGATAAATTTGGTAAAAACCCTGGGGATAAGTCTTAGAATATGGTAACATCCTAATGTTTTATAAAGGTGAGATTATGTGGTTCTCCTCAAAATTATTCCCTGTATGGACAGTAAAAGTGGATATGGATCTGGTATAGTTTTACCTAGGTGTTATAACTATATAAATGGTGTAATGGGATTCAATCGATCATCACATGGTGTATAAAAATGGGACTTTATTCACACCTAGTTTGACACTCCCAAGAGAAATGCTTAGGTTTTTTTATAGTTTATTTATAAATTATTATAAAATATTTAAAAAGATGATAATCACATATGACATAAATTAAACACATCGTTTGATATATTGAAAGGTGTGTGTCATGATTTCAACATCTACTAAATGGTTTTTCATGATTATGTGGTTTTCCACTATGATTAGTGTTAATCAAACTAAGATTTTGGGTTTCAGTCAATGGATGGAACCTAAAGTAACAATGTTAATATTAAATGTGATGGATAATGCAATGAATGTCCACCAGAGAAATGAAATTCTATTGGAGATCGAATAGAGAACCTTCTTTCAATGCTTACACAACATTCTCAAACAATAAATCTTTATCAGCATCCAAACGATTAATGTAGGGAAAAATGTTTTATTGCATACTTTATAAGAAATAACCACCTTCTTTTAATGGATTGACTGATCCACATGTTGTTGGGAAATTTATCAGTACAATTGAAAATATATTTTCTATTCTCCGCTGTTTATAACCTGAAAAATTTATTTTATATGTTTATCATTTGTAAGTGACAGAGGATAAGTTGTAGACTCTTATTAAGAATACAAGTAAACGAGATGAAATTGACTTGATGTTGTGGGATGAGTTTAAGGTAATATTTTTCAATAAGTACTTTCCTCGCATTCTTCCCAAATAAATGGAGAAAAAATTAATTGAGATTAAGATAATGGATGATAAATCAGTTGAAACCTATAATAAAAAATTACAATACATTCAATGTACTATTTTGGTATTATCATCCAATATGAAATTATGGTTTATCCATTATTCAATGGATTAAAACCTAGTCTTTGAAGGGTATTATCTAGAAAGGGAATTTTAATCTATTAAGAAATCATTCTATGTGCACTCTAATGGAGAATGAAAGCTAGAAACCCTCTTGGTTATAGTGACAGGAAATGGAAGATGGATTTTCATGGAAACTCCAATAATATGTCACATGGAGTGAAGGAAATATTTTTAACTCCTACACATAAAATATTTGGGAAGAAGCACTCAGGTAAATTAATAAATAAAATAAGAAGGGGTTTCAAGTCTAGGAAGGGTAAACAACAAGAAAAATAATGTTAAAATTTTGTGATGAGAAAAATCAATTAAATTAAAGGAGATAGAGTTAAATATAATGCACCACTAACACTCTAGTGTCACAAATTCAATGAGATTTAGAATTATTAAAATCAATTCCCTAATCTAATGGATAAGGAGGATAATAATCCACAATAACCTCTAATGATAAAGGGTAAAGATAAATATTATGAAATCACAAAATCTAAAGAAAATCATAATAATTAGAGAATATTTATCCTCCACCATATAGTTGGTAATTTTGTGTCAGAGTTTTTATGAGTGATCCCTATGAAATTATTATTTATTATCCTTTAGTGAAATTTGATGTAATTTTGATCTTTTATTATTTATCTATAAATAGATTCTAGAATAATGAAATCATATTTGATATTATGAATCAACCTATGATGATCTATCAGTGATGTGTATATAAGAAGGTTAAGGTTGAGATACAAAATTCTACGGAATTTTTACAACAATCACCCATACTAGAATGTAAATTGGAAAACACCACCTTGTATTTTGTCATCTGACTCCTAAAACATCTAACAAGAATAATGTTATATGGGTTATAGTCAATTGAATTATGAATTCAACACACTTCATAGTTATTAAATAATATTTATTTATTCTTGACTAGATTACTTGGTTACACATTAATGAATTTGTAGTATTTCATAGAGTACCATTATCAATCATATCTGATCAGGATCTGAGGTTTAACTCCATGTTTAGGATAAACCTTTAGTAAGATCTAGATATGAAGTTATATTTTAGTACCACATATCATACTTTGAAAAATAACATATCTCATTGAATAATTTAATCCCTAGAGGATATACTGAGATCTTGTTCTATGGATTTCAAATGTGGTTGGGATCAAAACCTTCATCCATTTATGTTTTCCTACAACAATATAAATCACTCAAGCATTCAAATGTATCCTTATGAGTCTTTCTATGGAAAGAAGTATAAAAATATAACATGTTGGGATGAAGTTGGAGAAATAAATCAATGGGACTTAAGATAGCTAAATAAAAGGTAAATAACATTAGATCCATTAAAAACACATTATAAGAACAAAAAGTTGAAGGAATATTTGTTAAAATAATCTTCCTTATGATATAGGATTTTCTGTTGGGATAATTTGTTTCTATGAATTTGTCCATAGATTATGGTTCTGAGATTTTTAGTGATTGGAGTGATGATCCTTTGGTATATTGGACCTATTTATATTCTTGATCATGTGGGTATGGTTTATTATCATTTTTACTTCTACTGAACCTCTCTCAAGTTCATTATGTGTTCCATATATCTCTCTTGAGAAAGTACTTATCTAATCCATCACATGATCTAAACTCAGTGGTCATAAAACTATATCATGATCCTTCCTATAATTAAAAAATTTGGATATTATGGATCATAGAGAGAAAGTTCTATGAAACAATACCACTCACCTAGTCATTTATTTAAGTATAAACCACTAACTTGAAGAATCTACATGGGAAACTTATGAAAGTATGATACAAAAGTACCCTCATTTGTTTGTTTCAATGAAATTAATTTTTGAGATATAAATTCATTTTAATGGGGGTATATTGTAACACCCCATGATTTTCTGATTTTTTAATTAAACGTAATTTCTTTGATAGTTTTCTTTACATGAAACAATAAGTTTTAATGAACCATAATATACTATAAAAATTATTATTTAGACATGACCATTATAACATAGATGATTAACATTGTGGTGTGAATTAAAAGAGCCAAAATTTTAAAATTAAGTGTAATGGTTATATATATATATAATATATTGATAAAAAGTACCTAATTTATAGTGAAACCTTTATATTCTTCAAAAATACTTTTTAAAAAAAATGTTCTTATAGGTTTTTATGAACAAATAATAAAATTGATTTTTCGAAAATTTAAAAAATCTATTTTACAAAAAAAAAATCATATTTTAAATAAACATTTCCAAATTATCTTATATTTAATTTTTTATAATTTTCTAAAAAGATTAATTTTTCAATGAATAGTGAAAAAATACAATTTTTAACTAAAAAATATATTTTGATGTAAATACTTTTCATGTAAAATTTTTACATAATATTGTTTTAAAAGTAAAATAAATTAATTATATTATTATTAATCCAATTTTTTTCATTTCAATGAGTATTATATTTAATTCTGATACAAAACATCTTACACTTATGGGATTTGTTTTCTTTGGAAAACCAATTATTCATCGCGTCAGATGGTTTAATTTTAAATTAAATCTCACCACATACATGAATTTAATTATATAAAATGGAATAAATAGTTCAAATAATAATAATAAATATTAGTTAATAATATCAACTTAAATTTTTTCTATAATGAATTTTAAAGACAAGAAAAAACTAACTACTACAGTTAAGGTTAAAATAGGGTTTTGCAAAGGTACATGCACATGTGCTAAAATTAATTTTCAACACAAATAAGATTTTTATGAAATAAATTTAATCTAATATTTAGAACCACTGGATACAAATTATATAATAAGGATCATTTTATTTATAGTATTAAATGATAGATTACATAGGTTAATAAAAAGAGACTTGTTAATGTGATGAATACTAGAATGATAAAAGTGAGAAAACATAAAGGATTAAAGAATAAAATGTTTAAAACATGTGATTTTTGTATAGTGGATATGTTTCTGAAACATATAATCTAATAAATATATTTTTTATCAATTTTTTAGTTACAAGACTTGATAGAGTCTTCCCATTATTGATTTTTTTTTGGGTATTTTAAAAAATGCCACTCATCCATAATTATAAAAGGTCGCCTCTTACCCTCACTTCATCACAATAATAAGTAAATTTTTTCAAAAAAAACTACCAAAATATCATACTTATATACTAAAAAATTCATATATAACTTTTCCTATTTTGAAACACTCCTAGTAAGGATTTTGGTTCAAACATAAGGATGTTGTCCGAAGAAAATGAAATGTTCTTAATAGAGCATTTTTTTATTTCTTATTACACCTCAACAAAATATTATTAAACAATGATGATATAATAAAATTATTATTTACCATATAATTATATGTCATTATGTTAATTTAAAAACCTATATTCATTTCCTCCTCCATCAAATGGGTAGAAAAACTATCGATCGTGTTTACGGTGGACCACCACCTCATGACCCAAAGTTTTTCGTTTTCCATCACTGTATTTAACGGATGGATATAATCATGTATTTAAATAATTTTAATTATACATATTGAATAATTATAATTTTTTAATTATAATATTATATCTACCTTATTACCTTCAATTCATTTGATAAATTAAAAGGCCACTTGTGCGTACATGTGGGCTACCTCCACCACAAAGCGATGTGACACGTTTTCAATTTATTTTTACATCGACAAGAATGGGGGTATATTTAATTTATATATATGATATATATATATAATATAAATTATTTTGGAAATGTGAATGAATATTTACCTTTCTTTTGTTCTATCTACTGAGCAAATGGAAATTAGGTTTAGGTGTACATATGACTTATTGTCTCCTTTGATGGTGTAATTAATTTTCTATCACTAACATTTATAAATTACTATAACTACATATATTATGATTATATATAATATAAATATAATTTTTAAATTTCTAAATATTACTTAACCATTATCAAATTAAAATTAATCAAAATACTTAACCAAAACATACCTGAAAATGAAGCCATTATTACCCAAAATCTGATTTTAATATGGAAATCATTAATAAATAAAAAATAAAAGGTCATAAGTAAATCATATATGGTAGGATATATGTGGTTTAGGGTTTTTAATATATTTATAACAATCTTATATTTATTTTATAGGAGGTTCAAATGTGTATGAATAAATCCAAGATTTGAGGTTTGAGATTTCTAGTCACTCTTTTATTTTTGGGAGACATATGTCATATTCCCCACTCAATTTGTTTATGTGGTGTATATAATGACCAACTGAAATTTTATATCATGAATTTATTTATTATTATGATATTTAAAATTTTATTTCATTTTTTAATTTCGTGAGTCTTAAAATTCAAAAGTTACCAAGCATTAAGGGATTTTTATATAACTCTTATTAATGTGTGACACATTCTATATTTATAAATTGTTAATTTTTTGTGGTGTATATACTACCCATGAATGAAATTTATGATTATTCTCATGAAAATTATAGGATATAAATATCTATCTTTCTTTATTTATTTTATGTGGATTACTGTTTGAAAGCTAACAAAGTGGTAATGGTTTTATGTTAAAATCCCATTTTCTATCCAGATTGATCATGATTAAGTTTTTGTTGATGAAATATTATGACACACCTCTCAAAAAATTCAAGAATTATGTTATAGTATGGTTATTTCATAACAATAAATTCCTTACATTCATTTTATTAAATTTATGTACTCAAGGGTCTAAAATATTGTTTTTATGGAAATCCATCTTTATTTATCTTCTCGATCAAAAAACATTTTTCTTCCATGTCTATTTTTATAAAATTTATAAAGAAAGATTTTTTTGAATCAATTTTTAAATAAATATTTAACAATTCTTGAATTTTTACAAAATGGATTAAATTGTAAATTCATATCATTTTTTAAAAATTATCTTTTGATTTTTAATGAAAATTTGAAAGGAATATTCATTTAAGCATGTAAAGCCTGAACTGTATTTTCTGCCATCATGACTAATGAATGGTATAAAGATTAATTTACATGTTTCCAAGGTTACTTTCAAATAAATTTTTTTATTTAATATTTGGGAAATTTTCATATTTTAAATATTTTTTAAATTCATAAGGGTTATTTTCATGAATAAATGTTTTATGTGATCTTTCAAAATCATTTTTCATCTAAGATAACTTTCATTAATGTAATTTAAATTGTTTTGGGGATATAATAAAATGATTATATCCTTATAGTTTCTATATATGGTTTATGTTTATGGTGAAATGATTATTATGAAACCCTTTACATCCCTATAGGTTATTCTTTGATGTAATGATGACATGTTTATTGAACCTGTTTATTTTCCATGAGTTATGAAATGATGAAATGGTGAAATATTTATTGAACCCATTTATTTTTCCCATGTTTATGATATGATGAGATGCTTATGAAACCCATTTATTTTCATATATATAATATGATGAATTTTTTATGATTTTATGGAACACATATTTCTTGTTTCATATGTGATGAATGGTTCCATTATAAAATAATGATGGGTGAGAATGTTATCAATCTCTTATGAATTGTGTTGAGATGGATAACTCCAGAGTTAATTATGTTATGCATGAAACTAATTTCATGTTAACAATTTTATGCATTGACTTGGTTTTTAGTCTATAATGTTATGTGCTGTCCTGATTTCATGTATATAAGGTTGTACGTAGAGCTAGATTCATGTCTACTAGTTTATGAATGAACATGGTTTCATATCAATAAGTTTATTATGATGCTTGATTTTATGTTCTTAACTTAATGAGTGAATATATTTATATTTATACATGTTGAAAATGTTATAATCTTATGTTTTTTCATACAACTATGTCTATGTTATTCTCTCATTTATTATGTTCATTGATTTTATTTTCAACTCATATCTTATTAACTACCAATATTTATTCCATGATTAATGATTATGATCTATGTTTTGCACGGTATAGTTTTAAAATTTTAAGATCATTTTCTCAAACCGTTACACACATGATACACTTATATTATCAATGATATATATATTTCATACCCTTACTAAGGATATTATGTCACTTATTCTTATGTCCCCTTTACATAGGTCATTAATAAAGGTCTAAAGTAGGGTATTTATATGAAGAATACTAAATGGGGAAATCTTTTGGGGTGATATTGAAGATATTTCATTAAATAAAAAGATTGTGTATCGGGTCACCAAAAAAATTAAACCATTATGGTTCTTAGGCATGTATTTATTAAAATTATTGAATATTAATATAAATAGATTTAATATTTATGTGTGGAAATCCAAGTTTTTTATATTTATGATGTTTCATTTTTTTATAAAATTATTTGGTTAATTTATAGAAAGTTTTGGTAGAGAATGTAGCTTAGAAGTTGAAATATTACAATAGGTTTTGGTTTAGTCTGTGAATGATTACTCTTGATTTAGTGGTTTTTGGTTAGGAAGAAATGAATTCAATTACGTAATGAATGGATTTTGGATGATCCATTTATGATGTGAAATGTTATTCACATCAGGAATAGGTTTTCAAGATTTTAAGCTATGGAGACTTGATTTTTAGTGTATATAGAAACTTGATGATTAACAATGTTAATTAATAATTATCACTATGAATGGGGTTGTGTCCAATAGATTTATTTAGTTTTCATACCCTTAGATCATTATTAGAAACTCTCATATTCCTCTCAAATCTAGGTATCTGTTGAGGCATTTTTGGAAGTTATTTTTGATACATAGACTAATCTGAAGTGGTGAACATTGAGACTCAATGTTTTTTAATGTATCAGATAAGGAATCCAATATAAATAATTAGAGGTATGTTGCTTTCCCATCATTCATTTTTCCTATAAGATTTTAACACTTTAATTTATTAATGATTTTATGGTGTTTTCTTTAAGAATTATGGATGTGTTATTATTAGAAAAGACCATTAGGTTATTGGTTTTTGATTTTTTAATCCTAGGTGACACCCATGAGGTGTTTGTGAAAATTATTTTTTGTTTTAAATAAATAAACTATCATGTAATTGGAATAAATTTTTTTATCTACACAAACATTCTTTGATGTCACCATGTTGGGTATATACATGGGGCTAGTGTAGGTGAGGCACATAGGTAAATGACTGTGTGATGCCTTTGTTTAGGAGGAACATGTTTTTTAGATCATGAGTTAGGAATGATAAAATGATTAATACTTGCATTGGGTCTGTGAAAATTGTAAAGGATATATTAACTGGAGTTGAATTATTTTTCAAATTTTGTAAAACCATAAATTTTCAAACCACTATGAAGAAACCTTATACTGTTTTATATAAAAGGGTTAGCCAACTTGTTCTTGTATTATTGGTATGATTTGTATTTATTGAGACTTTCCTACTGAGTTTCCTTATTTACCCCCTACATAAACCTTATTGCATATTCAATTTTTTTCCTTAAAACAGGAAAGAGAATTTTTTTACCTTTCTAGTAGAGTATAATGGTGTTACATGATAGGTTTCTATGAGTTAGATCAAAGTTTACTTCTTGTAGTTGTTTCATCAAGGCACCACATTGGTCCTTGGAGTCCTTCATGTTTTTCATTTTGAAATGTTTATCATGTATTTTTATTTTTATCACTATAATTATTGTCTAGTTATAATATATGAGTTATTATGGGTTTATACCATGCATCATATTATGTTCGTTTATAGGGGTTGTTTTAGGTTGTTTTTAAGGGAAAATCACCAACCATGGTTTAGTAAATACCTTGGTATTTATATCCATCCATTGGTATCTTGGGGATGTCACCTAATTTTGGAAACACACTTGAATCTTCCCTAGAAAATGGTTTGAGGTGGGATGTTACAAGTTGTATTCATTAGGATGGTCCATTAGTTGTGATAGTAGTAAGGAGATATGATGAATTAGTAATTGATATATATAGCATAAGAAGATATAGTTATCCTTTTTATTATAAAATGTATTTTTCCATGGTAGTTTTGGTACTAAATTATTTTCTTAAAAACTGATTGTAATTTCATCAACTTATCTTCATGGGTTCTACTAATGAGTGTGGAGTATCATGCATTATCCATGAAAATTCTCACTAGGACTACAATATTAATTTTTTTATTTCCATTAGGATTTCTTTATTATAATGTTTCTTTTTATAATTTAAAATATACAAATCCATTAGTAAATGATTATTTAGTTTCTAAATAGAAATTTATTTATTATTAAGAGTGAAATGGAACCAATTAGAAGACATTTGCATCATCCAAAAGAGGACAATAAAAATTTTGTTCAACATGAACCACAAGAAAACTAGTAAATTGTAAAATAAATTTTACATTAATTTTTGGCTACATATAGTGGAAATAAAAATAAGGAACTACACCATGTGGATGTTGGGTCAGAACAAAGCGGGAGTGATGGCAAGAGGGGGGGTGAATTGCCTTTTTAAAAAATGATTAATAAATTAAAGTCAAAGTGAAATCAAAGTATGTGCAGCGGAAAATAAAAGAGGCAATCACACAAGAAATTGTTAACGGAGTTCGGCCAAAACCCGGCCTACGTCTCCGCTCCCAACTCAACCGTTGAGAGATTCCTACCGCTTGCTTTTCAATGGTTTTAGCAAGAAACCCACTAGGCTTTGAGGTAGCACTAGGACCTATTACAGCTTTCTTTTTGTGGTTTAGCAAGAACCCACTTGCTTTCAATGGAATAGCAAGAACCCACTAGCCTTTTTAACGGGTGAAGGCTAGCTCACCGAAAACACAAGCCTTTTAAAAGGAAAGGATTGAAGAAACCTCTTCACACCTTAGTGGTGATGTGAAACCCAAAATAAAGGGGGATGAGAAAAGGTTTGGGGTTTGTAGGCACAAACCCAATTTTAAGCTCAAAATAAATAAAACAATAAAACCCGTATGTGAGGAAGACTTGGGCGCCAAGGTATGATGGAGTTGATGTGGAACAAAGCGGGAGTGATGGCAAGAGGGGGGTGAATTGCCTTTTTAAAAAATGATTAATAAATTAAAGTCAAAGTGAAATCAAAGTATGTGCAGCGGAAAATAAAAGAGGCAATCACACAAGAAATTGTTAACGGAGTTCGGCCAAAACCCGGCCTACGTCTCCGCTCCCAACTCAACCGTTGAGAGATTCCTACCGCTTGCTTTTCAATGGTTTTAGCAAGAAACCCACTAGGCTTTGAGGTAGCACTAGGACCTATTACAGCTTGCTTTTTGTGGTTTAGCAAGAACCCACTTGCTTTCAATGGAATAGCAAGAACCCACTAGCCTTTTTAACGGGTGAAGGCTAGCTCACCTAAAACTCAAGCCTTTTAAAAGGAAAGGCTTGAAGAAACCTCTTCACACCTTAGTGGTGATGTGAAACCCAAAAGAAAGGGGGATGAGAAAAGGTTTGGGGTTTGTAGGCACAAACCCAATTTTAAGCTCAAAATAAATAAAACAATAAAACCCGTATGTGAGGAAGACTTGGGCGCCAAGGTATGATGGAGTTGATGTAGCGTGCTCTCCCAAGCTTCTTGAGGTGCTCCTTGGATTGGAAGTTGGTTAGAGCACTTGGGGTTCCTTTGAAGTGGCTCGCCGGAGGATTGCCGGATGATGGAAAAAGTGTCCGTTGGCTTCACAATAGTTCCGGTTGGTGTCCGGGGCTTCCTTGGCCTTTATTTATAGGCATGGAACCCTTGGGGAGGCTTCAGAGCCGTTGGAGAGGTCTTCGGAGCCGTTGGAGGCCAAAAGAGGGTTGACTGGTCAAAGCCAACGGCTAGTTTGACTGGGCTACCGGCTGGCCGGTACAGCTCCACCGGCTGGCCGGTGCCTTGGAATGTGGAGAGTGCTTCTGCCCAGGAGACACCGGCTGGCCGGTGAGAAGGCCACCGGCTGGCCGGTGGTGAGACAGTAGGTCTCACTATTCATCTGGGTACCACCGGCTGGCCGGTGACAGAGCCACCGGCTGACCGGTGAAACCTGGCAGTGGGCAATGCCTCTGCCAGGTACACCGGCTGGCCGGTGCTATCACACCGGTTGGCCGGTGGACTGAAATTCAGTCCACTTTGAGATGCTTTCTTGGGCCATTCCTTTGGCAATCTCTTTCCTATCATCCACAACACTTAAAAACAAGGTTAGACAAATAATAAGGTGATTGTGATCATGAAAATCAAACAACGAGGGGAACGAGAGGTACAACAATCTCCCCCTATTTTGATGATCACAATCACCAAAACAATTAATGTAAAATACTGAAATTGAAAGGAAATGCTTAAGCATGATGAAAAGGATTCTCCCCCAATAAATCAAGAAATTTCTCCCCCTTTGTGATTATCAAAATAGAATGGGGCATAAAACTTGATTGAGGGAAGAATTGAAAATCAAGATCAATTGGAATTTTTGAAAATTGAATTGAAAGTTTTGAATCAAGAATTAAAATGAAAATTTTGAACCAAAAATTGAATTGAAAGTTTTGAATCAAGAAACCAATTGAAATTTTGAAATTGAGAGTTTTGAAACAAGGTGAATTGAAAGAGATTTTTGAATTAAAAATTCGAATTGAATATTTTGAAATGAAAATTTTGATACCAAGTGTTGAAATTGAAAGTTGGAATCGAAAATTTTGAAATTGAAGTCCAAAGGGCTTAATTTGAAATTGAAAGTTTGAATTGAAACAAAAAGCTTAAACAAACCTAACTCCCCCTAAATAAAAACAATGAAGTCACCGGGGAGAGGGATTTTGAAAAGAGACAATTTTAGGCCCGGAGAGACTCGCTAAGAGAGATTTTTCAATCCACACTTGCCTTGTAGCGGGTCTTCTCCTATAAAATTCGTCTGAAAAGAAAATAGACTTGGGTTGGCCATACCAGGCGTTTTTACAATAATTGCAAAATTTAAAACTAGAGCTCCCCCTTACAAAAACAGTGGGTGCATGGGAGGAGGAGGCTTGGTTGGTGTAGCCAAGTCCATTGGTGGTTCTAGATACTCGTTGAGAACCTAAGAGTTTGGACAAATTTTGTTCACCTTGGGTGAACTTGGCTAGGGATTCCCTTAGGTCTTTGATGGTTGATTCCATGGAATCAACATTTGGGAAATTTTGGATTTTGAGGGACATCTCCTCATTCTCTTTGAGAAGTTGTTCTTTTTCGGAGGAGAGTTTTTTGAAAGACTTTTTTAAAGCAACAAATTTTGACGATAAAGCATGAAAACCTTTTTCTAGTTGGTCTCTAGCGTGTGAGAGTTCTTCATAAGAAAGATGATTGAAAGAATTAGAAGAACTAGAAGACGAGGAAGAAGAGTCGGAAGATGATACCTCATGATTTGCCATTAGGCATTTTTTACCTTGGTCGCTCGAGGAGAAGGAGGAGAATGAAGAGGTGGAGCTATCACTCCATGTTGCCTTTGAAGCCTTCTTCTCCTCCTTTTTCTTGGCCCTTTTCTTGTGGAGTGGGCAATTGGGCACGGATTTTTCATCGGGTTCTTGCTTGTTGTCGGGTTCTTGCTTTTGAGCCTTCTTAGTGCCTTCATGGGTAAGTTCTAAAAGCTTCCAAATATCATGAGAAGATGTGCAAGAAGAAATATAATCAAAAACATTACGATCTAACCCACAATGTAGAGCATTCATGGCTTTGCCATCAAGCTCGAAATTTGCAATGTCTACGGGGGTCTATTGAGATTCATCTTTACAAGAGAGAGTAAAACCATGCATAACAATTCTATAAATTGGATAACCAATGCTTTTAAGAAAAGTTGACATGCGGGTTTTCCAAAAAGTATAATCGGCTCCATCAAAGAATGGAGCACGATCCAAAGAATGTCCTTCGGGGGATTGAGAGGAAGAAGCGGTAGAATCCATCAAAAAATAGGATCTTTAATTTGAAACCGGTTAGGGAATTATTCAAAAACGCCCTCTGATACCAATTGATGGGTCGGAACAAAGCGGGAGTGATGGCAAGAGGGGGGGGGTGAATTGCCTTTTTAAAAAATGATTAATAAATTAAAGTCAAAGTGAAATCAAAGTATGTGCAGCGGAAAATAAAAGAGGCAATCACATAAGAAATTGTTAACGGAGTTCGGCCAAAACCCGGCCTACGTCTCCGCTCCCAACTCAACCGTTGAGAGATTCCTACCGCTTGCTTTTCAATGGTTTTAGCAAGAAACCCACTAGGCTTTGAGGTAGCAGTAGGACCTATTACAGCTTGCTTTTTGTGGTTTAGCAAGAACCCACTTGCTTTCAATGGAATAGCAAGAACCCACTAGCCTTTTTAACGGGTGAAGGCTAGCTCACCGAAAACTCAAGCCTTTTAAAAGGAAAGGCTTGAAGAAACCTCTTCACACCTTAGTGGTGATGTGAAACCCAAAAGAAAGGGGGATGAGAAAAGGTTTGGGGTTTGTAGGCACAAACCCAATTTTAAGCTCAAAATAAATAAAACAATAAAACCCGTATGTGAGGAAGACTTGGGCGCCAAGGTATGATGGAGTTGATGTAGCATGCTCTCCCAAGCTTCTTGAGGTGCTCCTTGGATTGGAAGTTGGTTGGAGTACTTGGGGTTCCTTTGAAGTGGCTCGCCGGAGGATTGCCGGATGATGGAAAAAGTGTCTGTTGGCTTCACAATAGTTCCGGTTGGTGTCCGGGGCATCCTTGGCCTTTATTTATAGGCATGTAACCCTTGGGGAGGCTTCGGAGCCGTTGGAGAGGTCTTTGGAGCCGTTGGAGGCCAAAAGAGGGTTGACTGGTCAAAGCCAACGGCTAGTTTGACTGGGCTACCGGCTGGCCGGTACAGCTCCACCGGCTGGCCGGTGCCTTGGAATGTGGAGAGTGCTTCTGCCCAGGAGACACCGGCTGGCCGGTGAGAAGGCCACCGGCTGGCCGGTGGTGAGACAGTAGGTCTCACTATTCATCTGGGTACCACCGGCTGGCCGGTGACAGAGCCACCGGCTGACCGGTGAAACCTGGCAGTGGGCAATGCCTCTGCCAGGTACACCGGCTGGCCGGTGCTATCACACCAGTTGGCCGGTGGACTGAAATTCAGTCCACTTTGAGATGCTTTCTTGGGCCATTCCTTTGGCAATCTCTTGCCTATCATCCACAACACTTAAAAACAAGGTTAGACAAATAATAAGGTGATTGTGATCATGAAAATCAAACAACGAGGGGAACGAGAGGTACAACAGTGGATCGTGTTATAGTGTTTTGAGACTAAATTCGCCGTTGTTTCATAGGGACTGAGGACCAGAAAAAGTGGAAGCATGACTTTCATTTATGATTTTTCTTAATTACTTGGAACATTTACTAATACCAAAATGAATATATAAGTATATATGATAGAGTATCTCACATGAATATTGTTAAATTTAGACCTCTAAAATAAATTCGACCATGACCTTACATGGGAAGGATTTGAATAATTTTTTTCAAAAAAAAAATCTATCCTTATATGTTCAAGGTAGAAAAAATGATAAAATTAATCTATATGAAGAAAGAGAACCTATATATGATAGATTATTCAACTTCATTTACATAAATTACTGAGTTTAAACCAGATGTGTTTGCTACTGGGTACCTGAAGGAAAATATATTTGAGGTAGGACTATTATGAAAAATATAATATAGGATCATTGACCTCTATATTTATGAATATACATATATTTTTAGTTGAGTTTTAGTGGTTTAGAGAGACATATCTAGTAATTCAAGGGGAGGCATCACATTTTTATATATGATAATAGATGGGAACTCTTATAGTAGAAAAAAGGGGGATAAGGGAGACTTATTCATAGTAAAGTATAATACTAGATAATAAGTTAACATGAACAATTTATTTTCCTCTGCATTTCTTTAATAATCAAGGATTTATCTAATGTTGTTTATTAGACCATTAAAAGAATGATTTTGCTATACCACAATGTGAATTTTTGTGATGTGGTTAGATATAACACCTTCAATGTTATTGTATTAATGAATTGAAGCCAGATAGTTGGAAATATTCTAATGTGTCACATAAATATCATGACCATTCATGTTTATAATGTTGGAATAGTTATAAAAACAAGAATTTAAAAATTTAGGGTTATTTTAGAAACACTGAGATACTGTATAATATGAAACCTTAATAGGGAAGAAAGGATTATATAGAAGGATCTAGAAAATAGTTGTATGGTACTGACCATATTTTCATGGAGAAGTTAGTAGGACCCTGGATGGTATGAGGTACCATTCTCTTAAACCATACACTTATGAATGAACTATTTGATAATGGCATATCCCATTATTTCATTTCTTCTCATGTAGTAAATCAAATGGTTCTGACTATGGAAATGCTGTTACAAATGATGATAATCCAAATACCACTTGGATGATGAAAATGTCAAGGATATAAGTGTTCATCTTATTCTATAACAATTGATTAAATCTTGTTTTTTGGGATTTTTTTCTCTGGAAAAGGAAATATTTGATTTAATTATGGGAATATACTAGTTGGTAACCTTGAAAGCTCGCAGTGAATGTCATACTTGATATGTAAATTTCTCAATTCTAGATAGATTGGTTCAAATTTTTAAATTGGTTTAGATTGTTAATGAAGGTATAGTGGTAATTTTAGAACTAATTATTAGAATTATCTTCAATCAATTAACATTAGTAACCATGGAGACTATTGATAGAATTATGACTAGATAATTTCTTACCATTGTATATTGGTACCTGGATTTTTTTTTGAAAATTTATATGGTGTCCATCTGAAAGGATTTAGAATTTTTAAAATGAACCACATCCAAGGATGAACCCTATTTCCATCATGTCACAAAGAAGGGAACCAATAGAATTTTGAAAATTGAACGTCCAATTTATGGATTTTAAAACATTAAAACTCATAAGACTATGTATATCAACATGGGCTACTATAGTACTCCTTATAAAGAAGTCATATAGTTTACATAGGCATTATATTTATTTTCATAAACTAAATTAGGCTACAATCAAGAATCGATAGCCTCTTACTTTAATTGATGATTTTTTTCCAACTAAAAGTATCCAAATGGTTCTCCAAATTCAACCCATTACCAAGGTATCATCATCTTTGCGTTTAGAGGGATGAAATTATGAAAACTAACATTAAAAGATTATATGTTCATTATAAATTCTTTTTTATTCCCTTTGTTCTTATGAATTAACCATTAGTATTCATGGAATTTATAAATCATATCTTTCAGAGGTACCTTGAATATTTTATTGTTGTATTTATTTATGACACTATAGTTTATTACTAGAGAAAAGGTTAAAATTAATAACTCTTGGAAATTATTCAAAGAACCTTACGGGAACACCAAATCAATGAAAAACTCCCTATGTTTAACCTCTATATACAAGAATTTATATTTTTAGGGAATTAAATATCTGATAATGGTGTGCATGTAGACCCTAATAGAATATAAATTATCATATATTGGAATACATCAATGATTTTTTTTGAAACTGATAGCATTCTGGGCTTGGAAGGTTACTATCACCACTTTATTCATGATGTTTTGTGCCTGTCATCACCTATGATAACAACGATAAGGAATGAGATTCCATTTTGATGGAGTGATTATTTTAAAAAATCCTTTTTTATAGATATAGTATTGACTCAATTCAACACCTATCCTGATATTTTTGGAAGTATTTAAGGGATATTTTTATTAATGTGACTTTTTTAATCATGGTTTGGGTTTTGTTCTCATGAAACGTGACCATATTGTAGCATATAGATCTAGACTATTGTGAGTACATGAAAATAATTACCTAAAACCCAATAAAGAATTATATATGGTGGTCCATGAACTAAAAACATGGTTCAATTATCTTTCCGCTGATAATCTCACACTATTAACTAACCCTAAAAGTTAGAAAAACATATTTTCAAAAAGGTGATTTAAATCTTAGAAAATGATGATATATGGAGTATCTCAAGATGTCTAGATTTGATTTTTTATACACATATTGTAACATCCCAAGTAAGTAATGAATAATAGGTATTTTTATCTATGTCTATTAATGATTAAGATAGTGTTATAGAGGCTTAAAATGAAAATAAATACAATCTTATGCATGGAATACACTAATATTCTTAAAAGATTATTTTAGTGCCTTTTGATGGAAAACCATTTTTGAATCTATATTTTGACAATTTTATAAACTATGTTTGTCAAAATAAACTTATCCTTTATTATTGGGACATCAAAATTTACCTTGTGTGAATTTTTTGGTATTTTTCTGACAATGTTCATTTTTTAATGAATAGTGAAAAATACTGCATTTTACATCAAAACTACTTTTTAATCTAATTTATTTATATGATTAGATTATGTTTTGAATTGGTTTTGAAGTGAAATTAGAATATATTTTTACCATTTTATCCAATGGTGGTCATTGGAATCAATTTCACTTTGAAATTAGACTTAAACTGGTGTCAATCTTTTGATACTTATTGTTTTGTAAAAACACGCTATTTGCTCTGGCAGCAGGAATTAATTATTAAATTAATTAATGTGACTTATATGATTTGAATTTTATAAAATAGACTTCATTTTTGAATTCGGAATATCAAATATAGCTTAGGGTGAATTTTGGGTAATTTTCTGAAAAACTTCAATTTTTGATGAATAGTGAAACCACTAAGTGGTAATCAAGAAAACTAATTTTTCAGTTAAATAAAAGTTTACCACTAATGTGTATTGAATTTTGAAAATCCGACATACATGGTTTTCATTAAGAAGTAAAATTTGGTTCAATGGGATTAAAATAATTTTTTGGTGAATAGTAACTTATTAAGTTTTTAATCGCGATTAGTGGTAATTAGTGTAGTTTAAGGTATAAATAATGCTTTAATAATATGAAATGACATAGACACATGTCCCAACCTTATTGGTTGTGTCATGGCCGACCGAGACAAGCCATGGGTCAACTTGGGGACCCCATGGAGACATTTTGGTTGGGAAATGACATAAATAACTTTTTATTTAATGTAAAAGTAAAAATGACACAAACATAATATGTTTCACAAAAACAATTTTTACATAGGGTTATAAAGATCAGATATTTGATTATAAATAGTCATTGGAAAGATAAAAAGATTTCCTATATCATAGTATTTTTTTTATGATTTTTATACATTAAATAAAATAAATTATTTATGACATAATAATGATGCAGCGATGACATCATTATTTGACGATTTAAATAAAATGGAAAGATAATGTAAAATCTATGAACTACACATGTCCAAAACAAATTGGATGAGTGGATTTCAAACCCTTATCACCTTATCCACGAATTATATCAATTTGGGACCTTTTGAAACCGAAAAACATTTTCAAATAAAGTAATATTTCTTTACTTTCCAAAAGTGCCCCTCCTCTCCTCTTATAAAAGGCCCCCACCTCTACCTCATTTAACACACTTCTCAAGCCTTTGGATCGGCCAACCCCTGACCATTACTCTCTCCACATCCCTCTCCTCATCCTATAGGATTACATTTGGGCAGAATCCTTTCAAAGGAAGCCTTTAGGCTCAAATCAAAAGGAGTTACACTTTTTAAGGTAACTCATTCTCTAATGTTCATTTGTTTTATTTTGCTTCTCCAACCCCCTAAACTATTTTTATTTACTTATTTTGTAACAAAAACAGTATCTTCAATATACTATGATGTTGTTATAAGATTTATTTGGGCTACACTCTCACACAACTACATCAAATGGTTAAAGAACATACGGTTTCCGTGGATGGCGAAATTCTGCCTCCCGAAACGATGATTGTTCAATACTCATTTAACACCTTCAAAGGTGGCCATTATGATGTCACTATTTTTATATATGATATATAATATGCTTATTTTTTCCTTAATATTCTGTTTTTTTTCATTTTTGGCATACCTTTATGGTTTCCATTATGGGTAAACACGATATCTTCATTTTAGGAAGTGCGGACTACCGCCCCCTAAAAGTGATTTGATTCGTTAATACCATATGTGGGACGTGTAAAGTATAAAGTTAATGATATTATATATTTTATTATACTGGAATTATAATATACTCTTATATCATTATGATTCCATTCCAGAAAATATGAAATAGAAATGGAAGTAGCGTTCATGCGTACGTACGGCTTACCGTCTCCATGAACGGTGCATTTCATTTCTTACCTCTAAATGATTATGTAATATTATAAATGCAAGTATGTACTGGATATATATATGACATATATGATATCTAAATCATGAATACCATTTTGGATATAATGAACCTTTGACCAAATTAACAACATGTAAGTGTAAGAAGTCTATTTTTGACTTAAGAACCAAATACCGACAAAATGAACATTATTAACTTAACTGATTACATGATGTTCATAACATGGTATAAAAGGAATAATGAACTTGAAAGATATTCATAAGCAAGTAGAGATTAACTCAAGTTTATTATTCATGAGATTAAAGAACGGTCGGGTCACGTCGGATACGAGGTATGGGACTTCGTCTCAATCTCATTTCGTTGAGGCATATTTTATTTTATACACAACTTTCTTTTATACGGTGTATAAACCACTTTGACTTTTACGTTTATTCAAAAGGAATATTTTTTATAAGAAGCATTTACTAAACGACAAAAGGGAATGTTTTTGTCGTACGTATGCGGCGACAACGACTTCTCCGTCGTCGTGACCGTTATTTGAGTTTCGGCTTCCTCTACAAGCCATACCTTTTTTTTAAAGAAAAATAAATACCATATTTTACTTTTATTTTGTTTTGGTATTGAAAATGGTTTTCATAATTTTTTTATATCAATGTGTTTTATTGATATCTCGTGATTGAACTGTGGAAATTTTATGTTTCCTTTATGCATGTTTTATGTGATATGATTATGTTATGGTTCTTGGGCATTATTATGAAGACGGGTGGTTCCGTGATAAACTAAGGGCGGGTGAGCCCGTTATAGCTCTCCAATGCATTGGGTAACGCAAAGGAGTGAAACTTTAAGGTTTCTCCGAAGAGATTTTAGGGAATATACTATAATGGGTATTCCAAACGTAACCAAGAGGGTTACTCCCTACGTAAGAATGTTATGAATGCCTCAAGTTACCTTTATGTCTTATGATTTCTATTATTTATTCATGATTTTATGAGGTATGTTAAAGTGCCTATGTTTTATGGGTAAAGTATGATTTCATTCTTATGTATATATGAACTCATGTTTCCTTTCCATGTTTTTTTATAACCCATACTGAGTTTTTGTGCTCATCCCAAGTTTTTGAAATGTTTTTCACAGGTCAAGAGAAATGTACATGATAAGATGATAGAGTCAAGGATGTGTCAAGAAATAATCCATGTTTTATTTTAAATGTGTTTCCATTGATGTTAATGAAGAATACTATCTTTATGTAACCACATTGTTTATATGTGGAATGTAATGCAAGTTTTATGATCTAATTCTCTAAAACTCTAAACCCGAAAAGATCCTCAATGTGTAATCTTGTAATAACTCAAGATTAAGTAAGGTTTAAGGCTGGGGCCTTATAGTTGGTATCAAAGGTCGGTTTAGATAACTTTAGGAGTTAGAATTC
The DNA here is from genome assembly GCA_963277665.1 of Viscum album. Taxonomy (NCBI): domain Eukaryota; kingdom Viridiplantae; phylum Streptophyta; class Magnoliopsida; order Santalales; family Viscaceae; genus Viscum; species Viscum album. The sequence continues at coordinate 1,399,464,620 of OY728157.1, read as the reverse complement.
TATTAAATGATTATCCAAAAATATTTTTTTTTCAAAATGATATAGAATTTAAAGATTACCATGTTGCTTCATCTAAGACATGTTTGTTCAGAATTGTTTTCCGCAGAGGAAACAGGGAAGCAGTGCTAGGAAGGCATACAGAAGGAAATAACCTTCTGAATCAGCATCCAGAAATGGTCGGAATTGGAACTGAACAGTTTGTTGTAGTGATGGCGCAGTTGACTCAAGCGATAAATGGTGGTGGTATCCGTGCACGAGATCAGCCAGATCAACCGCAGAGGAACATGTCAGTGGTGGAACATTTCATGAGGCAACATCCACCATCATTCAGAGGATCATCTGACCCTGTGCTAGCTGAAGGGTGGATTAAAGCGCTGGAGAATATTTTTGATGTCATGGGGTGTTCAGACAATCAAAAGGTTAGTCTTGCTATTTACCGTTTGGAGGGTGAAGCAGATCAGTGGTGGTCTATGGTTAAAAATATCAGGGACGCCGATGAGATTGATGCTCTTGACTGGGATGAATTCAAAGGTATGTTTCTTGAGAAGTATTTTCCTAAGGCTCTTCGACTTAGGATGGAAAAGCAATTTTTGGAATTAAGGCAAGAAGAAGACTCAGTGGCTGCCTATGAAGAAAGGTTCACTCGATTGGCAAGGTATGCTCCAAATTTTATTCGAGACCTTGATAGTAAAATCAATCGTTTCTACTCAGGATTAAAGCCAAAGTATCGAAGGGCATTAGCTTCTCGTGAGTTTAAAAGTTATGAAAAGCTTGTTCGATGTGCTGAGAAGGTGGAAATGGAGTTTGCCGATGACCAAGTTTTCTATAACAACCAGCAGAAGAAGAGACCGAGGTGGCAGGAGAAAGGTATGAATTATTCAAAAAAGTCTGATGGTAAGAGAACTAAGTTTCCAGTTTGTGATAAATGTGGCAAAAGGCATGCTGGGGAATGTCTTCTGAATTCTGGAAAGTGCTACCGATGTGGTAAGATGGGACATAAGGCTCGTGATTGCACTAAAAAGGATCAAGGTGAAGGTAAGAACAAATTTGATTTACAGTTAGTGAAATGTTATAAGTGCAATGAGATGGGTCACTATGCAAATGAGTGTCCGACAAAGAGCTTGATTGATGGGAATCAGTTAGACTACAAGCAGAAAGGGGTGGTGAAATCCTTTGCAACTACTTCAGCAGATGTTAGGCCATCAAATGAAGTTGTATTAGGTACTTTGTTTGTTTTTTCATATTATGCCAGTGTGTTGTTTGATTCGGGGTCTACACATTCTTTCATCTCTGAAACCTTTTCTAGTAAAATGGGAATACCATCTCAAGAAATGACTGCTGAACTTTTGGTAAAAACACCTGGGGGAAGTGTCGAGGCAAAAAGAATTTATAAGAATCTTACTATCCTTATCTGTGGAAAGAACCTACTTGCAAACCTTATTGTTCTACCTCTAGTATAGTTTGATGTTATCCTGGGTTTGGATTGGCTCTCTATTTACCATGCTAAGATTGACTGTAGAGCTAAAGAAGTTTCTTTTCAGAAAGACTTTCAGTTTGTTTACAGGAATGAACCCTTACTTTTGATAACATATCAAGAGGTCGAGAAACTTGTAAAAGATGGAAATGAATGTTACCTTGTACACGTCGTTGAAAATAAAGGAACTGTTCAGATTAATGATGTGCCAGTGGTAAATGAGTATCCTAATGTTTTTCCTGATGAGTTTCCTGGAATAATACCAGATCGGGAATTTGAGTTTACTGTTGACTTAGTTCCTAATGCTAAGCCAATTTCAAAACCCCCTTATCGAATGGCACAAATTGAACTTTTAGAGTTGAAGGATCAATTGCAAGATTTATTAGAGAAAGGTTTCATTAGACCTAGCACATCACCATGGGGTGCTCCTGTTTTATTTGTTAAAAAGAAAGATGGTTCTATGAGACTTTGTATTGATTATAGAGCCTTGAATAATATCACTGTTAAGAACAAATATCCTTTGCCTCATATCGATGATTTGTTTGATTAGCTCCAGGGAGCTCAGTTTTTTTCAAAGATTGACTTGAGATCGGGGTACCATCAGCTGAAGGTAAAGGAGGCAGATATTCCGAAGACCGCGTTCCGTACGAGATATGGCCATTATGAATTTGTAGTAATGCCTTTTGGGCAAACCAATGCACCTGCTGTATTCATGGACTTAATGAATAGAATTTTCCATGAGTTCTTGGATAAGTTTGTGGTGGTTTTCATTGATGATATTTTGGTGTTTTCTAAAAGTAAAGAGGAGCATGAAAAACATTTAAGGGTTATCTTGCAAACCTTAAAAGAAAAGAAATTGTATGGGAAATTCAGCAAGTGTGAGTTTTGGTTACAAAAAATATCTTTCCTTGGTCACATTGTTTCTAAAGATGGAATAACTGTTGATCCTGCAAAAACAAAAGTTGTGGAAGAATGGCCAAGACCCACAAATGTAACCGAGATTCGTAGCTTCATTGGTTTGGCGGGCTATTACCGAAGGTTTGTTAGAAATTTTTCACGGTTATCTAGTCCAATGACTAAGCTAACTCGGAAGGGTGTTAAGTTTATCTGGACAAAAGAATGTGATGATTGTTTTTAGGAATTGAAAATAATATTGGTGAAGGCTCCAGTTTTGGAACTACCTTCCAGGAATGGTGAGTTTGTTATATATAGTGATGCTTCATTGAAAGGACTTGGTTGCGTCCTAATGAAGAATGATCAGGTAATTGCTTATGCTTCACGATAGTTGAAAACTCATGAGGTAAATTACCCTACACATGATTTGGAATTAGCTGCTGTTGTTTTTGCTTTAAAAATTTGGAGGCATCATTTGTATGGAGTAAAGTGTGAAATATATACCGATCACAAAAGTTTAAAGTATATATTCACTCAGAAAGAGTTAAACATGAGACAGAGGAGATGGCTAGAATTAATCAAGGATTATGATTGTACAATTCATTACCATCCTGGAAAAGCAAATAAAGTGGCGTATGCTTTGAGTCGAAAAAGTAATGCTTCATTAACAATGTTGTGGTTGGAACGTGATCCTTTGGTTAACGATTTGATGAAATTTGGCATAGAAGTTGTTGATGTAGGAAGTCCTTCTGTTTTGTTTCAGGTATCAGTGAGATCATCTCTATCAGATAAAATCAAGCAAGCACAGAAGCAAGACAGTGAGTTGCAGGAAAAGGTAGAGCTGGTTCAGAAAGGTAAGTTGCCTGAATTCAACATTGATAATGATTATGTTTTGAGATTTGGGAAGAGATTGTGTGTGCCTTGTGATTCACATTTGAAGAGAGAGTTGTTATGTGAAGCTCATAGTTCTCCGTTTTCAGTTCATCCGGGCAGTACTAAGATGTATAGAGATCTTCGGGAGTATTACTGGTGGGATGGAATGAAAAGAGACATTACTGATTTTACTGTGAAGTGTTTGACATGTCAATAGGTTAAAGCAGATAGGCAGTTACCGAAAGGGATGCTTCAGCCTTTACCAGTGCCAGAGTGGAAATGGGAGAATATATCCATGGACTTTGTTGTTGGATTACCAAAGACATCTCGAGGTAATAATGCAATCTGGGTTATTGTTGATCGCTTGACCAAATCTGCTCATTTCCTTGCTATACGAGATACTTTCTCTCTTGATCAACTTTCCCATTTGTATCTTAAAGAGATAGTCAGGTTACATGGAGTTCCTCTCTCCATTTTATCGGATCGTGATCCCAGGTTTACTTCTAACTTTTGGAAAGGCCTTCAGAAGTCGTTGGGTACTGAATTAAATTTTAGTACAGCTTTTCATCCTCAATCAGATGGGCAGTCAGAACGAACAATTCAGACATTGGAGGATATTCTACGAGATTGTTCTATGGATTATCAGGGAAGTTGGGACCAACATCTTTCTTTGGTTGAGTTTTCATATAATAACAGTTTTCATTCCAGTATACAGATGGCACCATTTCAGGCATTATATGGGAAGCGGTGTCGAACTCCAGCTTTCTGGGATGAAGTGGGTGAAAGAAAGTTGATGGGACCAGAATTGGTAGAAGAGATGGCAGAAAAAGTTCAACTGATTCAGAAACACATGAGAACAGCTCAGAGCGGGCAGAAGAGTTATGCGGATAACCAGAGGAAGGATCTATCTTTCGAGGTAGGTGATCATGTTTTTCTCAAGGTTTCTCCTTGGAAAAGTGTGATGAGATTTGGTAAGAAAGGAAAGTTGAGTCCAAGGTTTGTTGGGCCATACGAAATTCTGGAGAGAGTTGGATCAGTTGCATACCGAGTGGATTTACCTCCGAGTTTATCTCAGGTACACAATGTTTTTCACGTTTCGATGTTGAGAAAGTATATGCCAGATCCATCTCATGTTTTGAGTCCAGAGGTAGTTCAGCTGGAAGAGAACCTATCTTATGAGGAACAACCGGTCCAGATTCTTGACCACAGGGAGCAAGTGTTACGGAATAAGGTGATTAAGCAGGTAAAGGTTTTGTGGAAAAACCACATGATTGAAGAGGCAACATGGGAATCTGAAAATGCAATGAGGGATAAGTACCCCCATTTATTCGATAAGTAAATAAATTGCGGGGACACAATTTTCTAAAGGGGGGAAGGATGTAGCATCCCAAGTAAGTAATTAATAATAGATATTTTTATCTATGTCTATTAATGATTAAGATAGTGTTATAGAGGCTTAAAATGAAAATAAATACAATCTTATGCATGGAATACACTAATATTCTTAAAAGATTGTTTTAGTGCCTTTTGATGGAAAACCATTTTTGAATCTATATTTTGACAATTTTATAAACTATGTTTGTCAAAATAAACTTATCCTTTATTATTGGGACATCAAAATTTACCTTGTGTAAATTTTTGTTATTTTTCTGACAATGTTCATTTTTTAATGAATAGTGAAAAATACTGCATTTTACATCAAAACTGATTTTTAATCTAATTTATTTATATGATTATATTATGTTTCGAATTGGTTTTGAAGTGAAATTAGAATATATTTTTACCATTTTATCCAATGGTGGTCATTGGAATCAATTTCACTTTGAAATTAGACTTAAACTGATGTCAATCTTTTGATACTTATTGTTTTGTAAAAACACGCTATTTGCTATGGCAGCGGGAATTAATTATTAAATTAATTAATGTGACTTATATGGTTTTAATTTTGTAAAATAGACTTCATTTTTGAATTCGGAATATCAAATATAGCTTAGGGTGAATTTTTGGTAATTTTCTGAAAAACTTCAATTTTTGATGAATAGTGAAACCACTAAGTGGTAATCAAGCAAACTGATTTTTCAGTTAAATAATAGTTTACCACTAATGTGTATTAAATTTTGAAAATCTGACATACATGGTTGTCATTAATAAGTAAAATGTGGTTCAATGGGATTAAAATAATTTTTTGCTGAATAGTAACTTATTAAGTTTTTAATCGCGATTAGTGGTAATTAGTGTAGTTTAAGGTATAAATAATGCTTTAATAATATGAAATGACCTAGAAACGTGTCCCAACCTTATTGGTTGTGTCATGGCCGACCAAGACAAGCCATGGGTCAACTTGGGGACCCCATGGAGACATTTTGGTTGGGAAATGACATAAATAACTTTTTATTTAATGTAAAAGTAAAAATGACACAAACATAATATGTTTCACAAAAACAATTTTTACATGGGGTTATAAAGATCAGATATTTGATTATAAATAGTCATTGGAAAGCTAAAAATATTTCCTATATCATAGTATTTGTTTTATGATTTTTAGACATTAAATAAAATAAATTATTTATGACATAATAATGATGCAGCGATGACATCATTATTTGACGATTTAAATTAAATGGAAAGATAATGTAAAATCTATGAACTACACAAGTCCAAAACCAATTGTATGAGTGGATTTTAAACCCTTATCACCTTATCCACGAATTATATCAATGTGGGACCTTTTGAAACCGAAACACATTTTCAAATAAAGTAATATTTCTTTACTTTCCAAAAGTGCCCCTCCTCTCCTCTTATAAAAGGCCCCCACCTCTACCTCATTTCACACACTTCTCAAGCCTTTGGCTCGGCCAACCCCTGCCCATTTACTCTCTCCACATCCCTCTCCTCATCCTAGAGGATTACCTTTGGGCAGAATCCTTTCAAAGGAAGCCTTTAGGCTCAAATCAAAAGGAGTTACACTTTTTAAGGTAATTCATTCTCTAATGTTCATTTGTTTTATTTTGCTTCTCCAACCCCCTAAACTCTTTTTATTTACTTCTTTTGTAACAAAACCAGTATCTTCAATATACTAGGATTTTGTTATAAGATTTATTTGTGCTACACTCTCACACAACTACATCAAATGGTTAAAGAACATACGGTTTCCGTGGATGGCGAAATTCTGGCTCCCGAAACGATGATTGTTCAATACTCATTTAACACCTTCAAAGGTGTCCATTATGATGTCACTATTTTTATATATGATATAAAATATGTTTATGTTTTCCTTAAGCTTCTGTTTTTTTTCATTTTTGGCATACCTTTATGGTTTCCATTATGGGTAAACACGATATCTTCATTTTAGGAAGTGCGGACTACCGCCCCCTAAAAGTGATTTGATTCGTTAATACCATATGTGGGAAGTGTAAAGGATAAAGTTAATGATATTATATATGTTATTATACTGTAATTATAATATACTCTTATATCATTATGATTCCATTCCAGAAAATATGAAATAGAAATGGAAGTAGCGTTCATGCGTACGTACGGCTTACCGTCTCCATGAACGGTGCATTTCATTTCTTACCTCTAAATGATTATATAATATTATAAATGAAAGTATGTACTGGATATATATATGACATATATGATATCTGCATCATGAATACCATTCTGTATATAATGAACCTTTGACCAAATTAACAACATGTAAGTGTAAGAAGTCTATTTTTGACTTAAGAACCAAATACCGACAAAATGAACTTTATTAACTTAACTGATTACATGATGTTCATAACATGGTATAAAAGGAATAATGAACTTGAAAGAGATTCATAAGAAAGTAGAGATTAACTCAAGTTTATTATTCAGGAGATTAAAGAACGGTCGGGTCAAGTCGGATACGAGGTATGGGACTTCGTCTCAATCTCATTTCGTTGAGGAATATTTTATTTTATACACAACTTTCTTTTATACGGTGTATAAACCACTTTTACTTTTACGTTTATTCAAAAGGAATATTTTTTATACGAAGCATTTACTAAATGACAAAAGGGAATGTTTTTTTCGTACGTATGCGGCGACAACGACTTCTCTGCCGTCGTGACCGTTATTTGAGTTTAGGCTTCCTCTACAAGCCATACCTTTTTTTAAAAGAAAAATAAATATCATATTTTACTTTTATTTTATTTTGGTATTGAAAATGGTTTTCATAATGTTTTTATATCAATGTGTTGTATTGATATCTCGTGATTGAACTTTGGAAATTTTATGTTTCCTTTATGCATGTTTTATGTGATATGATTATGTTATGGTTCTTGGGCATTATTATGAAGACGGGTGGTTCCGTGATAAACTAAGGGCAGGTGAGCCCGTTATATCTCTCCAATGCATTGGGTAACGCAAAGGAGTGGAAATTTAAGGTTTCTCCGAAGAGATTTTAGGGAATATACTGTGATGGGTATTCCAAACGTAACCAAGAGGGTTACTCCCTACGTAAGAATGTTATGAATGCCTCAAGTTACCTTTATGTCTTATGATTTCTATGATTTATTCTTGATTTTATGAGGTATGTTAAAGTGACTATGTTTTATGGGTAAAGTATGATTTCATTCTTATGTATATATGAACTCATGTTTCCTTTCCATGTTTTTTATAACCCATACTGAGTTTTTATGCTCATCCCATGTTTCTGAAATGTTTTTCACAGGTCAAGGGAAAGGTACATGATAAGATGATAGAGTCAAGGATGTGTCAAGAAATAATCCATGTTTTATTTTAAATGTGTTTCCATTGATGGGAATGAAGAATACTATCTTTATGTAACCACTTTGTTTATATGTGGAATGTAATGCAAGTTTTATGATCTAATTCTCTAAAACTCTAAACCCGAAAAGATCCTCAATGTGTAATCTTGTAATAACTCAAGATTAAGTAAGGTTTAAGGCTGGGGCCTTATACATATACATGGTAATTTTATATCTAACGCTTTATTAAAAAAACATATAACCATTTGGATTGAGAATCTCATGATCAATGGTAATTGATAATATTATTAGCTGATATGTACATAGATTGCATTTAGTGGAACAATGATAGCTTTTTCCCATAAACTCTTATTATTTATCTTATTTAACAGGTCCAAGATTATAAAGGATATGATCCACATTTCCATAATATATGTTCAAAACCTAATAGTGGGGAGACCATTGATAGATGTAAAGAAAATGGTAATACAATGTTATATTTTTGAGATTTGATAGCGATTCCACCAACTTATACAGAACTTATTATTTCAGAATATCAACATTAAAAATTAATTATTCATCTGGGAATCCAAGAGATTTACAAGGAAATGAAGACCAATTTTTAGTGGGTAGGTATGAAATGAAGAGTGGTAAATTGTGTTATGAAATTCCCCATCCATTTACAGGTCAAGACAAAACATTAATGATTGGCTAGATTATTGAAATTATTACCCATACCCACCTAGAAATGGGAAAAATATTCCAATGGACTTTGTCACTATTTTTATAAGAATGATCTATAAACATGGTAAATTCTGGGTGACTATGGACTAATACACAAAGTCAGCTAACTTCATTCTAATCCAAGAATCTAATACGGAATAAGAATCAGAAAACTAGTATATTTGAGAAGTTTTTAAATTGAATGGTATAACCGTTTCTATTATCCCTAATAGGGTTATAAGATTCACCTCATTGTTTTAGAGCTCCTTTCAATATTCCCTTGGATCCTAGTTAAACATGAATATAGAATATCATACTCAAATGTATGAGAAGTCCAAACATATAATTTATAATTTAGAATACATGATACGAGCTTGTGTCATAGACTTTTCTAGCTCATAGGAAGGTCTTTTATCCACTGTGTAGTTCTCATATAATAATAGTTTTCATGAAACAATACATATATTACCACATTAGGAATTTTATAACCATACCCATTAGTCTATAATATGTTGGGAAGAGACCAAAGAAACATCCCTAATTGGATCTAGACTTTTCCATGAGACAACAACTATGATTTTGACGACAAAGAAGTGAATTACTATATATTTGAGTAGTTAGAAATATTATGTTAATCATTATCATTACTTTTTTTAGTTTTTCAGAGAGAAACCATATAAATTTGAATTTCCATCCAAAACTCGAACATTCACTTTTAAGTTATGTTAAAAAGTGACTGTTTTTCAGCTGACGTCGTAGGGCGCATGGGTGGAGTTCCTGGTGGAAACCCCACATGAGTCCACTTCGGCATTGGCACAATTCACCTGCCTTCGGAGAATTAATATGAGTAAAGATGTTTATTTATTGTGTTATTTAAAATTATTTATTATTGTAAATAATTTAAGGATTATTATTAAATATAAAATGATGATGATGCTGATGCTCATTATTATTATTATTATTATTATTATTAGGAGTTGTGGGGGTTTTAGACCAGTGCATGAGCACTGCACCGTCAACGGAGACCGTTATGTCAACCCAGGTACCCATGTGGCGACTTCTGGAGTGGACGGAAGCTACCGCATGGTTTGTGCACAACCGCTTGTGACATGCGCGGACCATGCGGTTGTAGTATTCAAATATGTAAATAAAATAAAAACGGTTATTGTTATTTTTTATTAAAATTTTTGTTATTAAAAATTATTATTTTTATCATTTTTAGTTAATTATTCTTATTCTTCTTCTTATTATTATTTTTATTTTTATTCTTATTAATATTTTATGTGTATTTTTTTTTGTTTTAATGCTTTTTCTTTGGTTTATTTTTATCTTCATTTTTTTCTTTTTTTCCTTCTCTACCTTATCCTTCTATCCCTAGCCTCCACTTTTCATTTCCCCTCTCTCAAATTCTCTCTTCTTCTCCCCGCGTGACATCCCTTTCTAGTCGCACCATCCTGCCTGCTCCGGCTAGCCCGCCACCCGTTTCCCCTTCCCCGCCTACAGACTGCACGCCCCAGTCGCTCCAGCCCCCAATCGTCGACCCCTTTCTCCCTGCCCATCTCCCCCATCAAGCCGCACCTCCTGCATGAAACCCACTACTTTGATTCCTTGTAGATCCCCATCCACCCTCCTCCAACCCACCCCCCCCCCCACCATCTTCCCCCGCATATCCTCCTGGTTCAGTCACACCCCTTGCCACCCCTATATGATGGTCGCGAACCACCCAGCTCGGCCTTCCCCTCCAGCCGGGGAGCTACCCACCAGATGTCCAGACCGCAACGACATCCTCCACCTCAGACCTCTGATGTTGCGTTGTGCCTCTACGCCTTGCAGCCACGCTCCTTTGGCCGCCCCGACCGACACCCTTGCTAGAACCCCCTATCTTAGTGCCCCTTGTTCAGTCACACCCAACGCCTCTTGTGCTGCCCCACACACCCTTCTACCACCTCCAGTAAGCACACTCTAACCCCCATGCCTCTTTCCTACTCCATTCGTCCAGCAGAACCCTTTTTTGGCTCACCCCAACCTCTTGCGTGACCTTCTGGGAGCACTAAAACTCCAACCATCCGCGACCACTTCCAGTCATTTCTCTACCAGCCACAACCACCTGCAGCAACCTGTGACACCCACTGCTTCCACTGTCCGGCGCACAAGACCTCACCTTGCCGGCAAGCACCCACTATAACTGCAACTCTCGCTGATCTGGCCAGCCTCGCCGGTGTGACGTGTGCGTTTTCCAGGCTGGTGATTCTTCCTGTCAGCCTCTTTTGTGGCACATGACCCTCCCTGTCAGTGCGTGCCTCCCCTTTTTTTTCTGTCGCATGACTTCGATGATTGAGCGCACCCTACGCCGACCTATGCACCTGTAAATTTAAAGGTATTGAATTATTTTATGTCATAATTTCATTTAATATTAATTAAGTACTTTTAGTTTTGAGTATATTTATTTTTAGAATAAATAATGTGGTATTGTAGATAATTTTCTTTGGTTAACAGTTTTTCCTAAACTATTTATTCTTTGCGTGTTTTAGGGAATAACTATTTTGGTGTGACATGTGTTTTTAAAATAACATAGTTGTGTTTGATATTTTTCACCCTATTTATGTGAACTGATGTTTTGTGCACAACTATTTTGTTCAAACTTGTGGTTTTAATTGGCAGGTTCTGCATACATATGCCTATTTAGTCCCATTGGACATTACTCATTGTTTAATGTTTTTAGAATTTATTAAATTATGCTTGAGTTGGTTTCATGTGTTTAAAGCCGCGATGTACTATTTAAAATAGTTTTATGAATTCCTATATGATTTATTAAATAATACGCGTGCTGCGAGCCTTGTTTTTAAAATGTGTTTTGGTGCACGTGTTTTTAAATGTATATCTCATCGTGTCGTATGCTTTTTTCAGGTGGTGCACTCTAAGTGTTTTCTTAAAATGGAATGTTGGATCTTTAAAATGTTTAGTGAGTTATTTCAGTGTTGTGTGGTTTTTTTGTAAACACTTTGTGGTTTTAAAGGGGTTTAGTAAATAGTGTTGATGGTGCGAGTTGTGTTTTGAAATCATGTCGAGGTCATGCTCGGGTTGTTTGTTAATTTTATTTGTCATAAGTACGTGTTTATGTACCTTTTTTGTTGTTATTTTATTGCAGCGTGTAGTTGGGGTAATCCCGCGTTACCATAATCATCGGTTTGTGCAAGCTTGTGCACCTGTGCAAGGTGTGTCGCATTGTCGTGGTCGAGCTGCGAGTTGAGGTAGGTCCCCCATTTCACTCCCCTTTAAATTTAGTATTTCTTAATTTCATGATATTTTATTAATTTTAATAAATGGGAAATAATATTAGATAATTAATTTTTAGATGGTTATTTGGTGTAAAAAGAGCCGTTTATTTTATACACGACACTTGAAATATTGTTTTGATGAACGAACACCCAGTAGTGAAAGACTGACATGTTTGGACTTTAAACATAATTCACTGAATTTTAAATGTAGTTCTAGTTTACTAATAAATGATTTATTTTGAATCATGAATACGTGTTTTGGTTCTCTTGAGAAATGATGATTTTCTTTAAAATTTGTGAAGGCCCATTTGGCTCATTAATAAAATAAATTATTTTGGAAAACTCTATTTGGGGTGACTCAAGGGTGATATTTTGTGTATGTTGACTGCATGATTGGTGTGTGACATTTGTAATGCTTGATTGAATTTGTTGAGTCACCCCTTTCATGTTTATTATATGTGTTGACGTGGGAAACTGGCATAGTAAGTGAATCTTATGAGAATGATTATTGCACTAGTTTTGATTATGCACTGGCTAGTGTCCCTTAGTACGGATTATACTCTACTAGGGGATTGGGCCCCATCGTTAGGCCATGCCTGGAAACACTAGGTGTTAGGGAATTATGAAATCATCTAGAGTAGGCATGCCATTAGGATGAGTCACATGTATAGTACGTTCTAGATTGTTCATGAGCTCCTAGGTTCAACCCATGTTTCCTTTAGTGCTTATTTGTATGCGGCAGACATTTGAGAGGTCTAGTTCGGTTGCTGGACCCTATGTTCCACTATTTCTATTTCCCTTAGTGTGTGTTTTATGTTATGTGTGGTTTTCCTTTTGACTAACAACTAAAATTTATATTTCTAAATTTTTCTAAAAAATGTTATAAAATGCAATGCACATGATTCATTCAAACAAAAAAATTATTTTTAAATTAAAAAGGGAAATGAACTGTTACTTGTTTTTTAAATGAAAGTGTGTGTGGAAACCAATATTTTATATTATTTAGTTCAAACATGAAATTATTAAATTTTTTATTTAAAGGTAGTACATTGGGAATTGTTTGTTGGGTGCACCTGCTAAGTTTTAATAATCACGCCTATAGTGTTTTCTTGTTTTTAGTTTTTGTTGAAAGTTTGACTTGAGCTTGATTTTCGTGGGTGAGAGATGGTTTTGGATTGGTGAGCGACTCCCAAATTCTTGAATAGTTTTGGTCATGGTGAGGTTAGTTGGTTGTTGATGGTAATTCTTTCTTTTCGTGTTGTTTATTTACTTTAAATGATTCTATTTTATTTCTGCTTATTTATTCATTTTTTATCAGGAATAATCAGTCCCTATTGCTCTATTTTGATGCCCTGGAACATGTCGCCAACCCAGGAGGATTGGGAATGCCTCTCAGGCCATGTCGTGAAATGGATCAGGTGACCGGTTCAGGATCAACCTGGGTTGGTTCGTGACAAAATGGGATCAGAGGAGGTCAGATCCTGAGCAGACCATGTTTTTTAGAGTGCCCATTATTATTTGGTTTTGTCATGGTAGAAGGAGTAGAATTGTCAGGACTGATGGCATACGGATGAGAATGATGTCATGGAAACTTTCTCGTTCTTTTACCTCGGGTTACCATGGGATGTTCGGGTTGTTAGTGTCTTTTGGTTCTTTTGAAATGCTTTACATTGAGAAATGAAATAGAATCCATTCAAGTGACCTTCGTGAGCTTGCATGTTCTGGAGAGTTATGTAGATCCGGAGAGATTACCCTAGAGTGATCCTTGCGATGGTGGTGTGACTGGCTTATGGCCGCCAACCATTTGTCCGAGTCACCCATCGACACTAGTTATCCTTGTGGATTGTTTGGGTTTTCTTTACTTCAAAAAATTTGTTTTATAAAGTTTTATTTTGGAGATTGTGAAAAAGATGAATTTGGAATGTAAATGACCATGTTTTGATTATGTTTATTATTTCCTTGTTCCTTAGTTTTCACCCCCACGATGGTTTGATCGATTCCCAAGGTGCAACTTTGGGTGGTGCTTCCATAGAAAATACTACAGTTGATTAGACGATAGACTATGTTATGGAGTTTCTGAAGTTTAATCCTCCTCTATTTTATGGGCACGCAGAGCCTCTTGAGGTATAGGAGTGGTTATAGAAGATTGAGATGAAGTTCAGTTTTATTGGGCTTCCAGAGTCGTTAAAGGAGAAGTTGGATACCTTTATCCTTGAAGGCCTAACTTGGAAATACTGGAAGTCTATGCCTCAGAATAATCCTCATGAATATCTAACATGGGAGTTTTTCAAGTCATCGTTTATCCAAAAAGACTTCTCTGAGTTGACGAAGTTGAGAATGAGGATGGACTTGTGTTGTCTTCAAAAGGGTGTTGAATTGGTACTAGAACTCTATCGATGTTTCATAGACCTAGTTCTGTATGATCAGTGGTTTGCTGCGAATGATCCCGGGAAGGCTTAACAATTTTAGTCTAGACTCCAACCTGAGCTGCGATCGAATGTGGGAGAGCTCAACCTAACCACCTTCTCTGATGTTGTGTGGAAAGCCTTTTTGGATAAAGCTGGGTTAGCAGGAGGACTTGAGGTGGCGAATCATCCAGCTTTGGGAAGCAGTGCATAGGATGGTGATAAGAAGAATGAGAAGCGACCTGATGTTGGTGGTACCTGGTAGGCCAGGACCCGACGACAATGTTAAGGCGAGGTGCATGTGCTGGCACCAGGACCCAGTTGTCACATTTGGTATTAGAGGTGGTACCCAACCTTTTGTTTGGTGGACTGCCTGGGTTGATATGTAGGGACCACAATGAGGATGTTGTGCTCTATAGGGTGTGTGATTGTAACATCCACGAATGATAAAGGGTTAAATGACTAAATGATACGACTCATGTCAAAAAGGTTCACCTTCCTTTTCAAGATCCAATGTGATTAGAACTCCATAGTGAAGCATGCTTGGCTTGGAGTAGTGATTAGGATGGTTGACCTTCTGGGATGTTTCTCAAGGTGTGTGTGAGTGAGGAAAAAGTACACTGGAAAGGACATGTGTTGGAATGTGGGGAAAAAAATTAGTCAGATGACCCGTTCGGGCACGTGGGTGGACTCAAGGGTGGGCCCCACATGTCTGCGGAGAAAATGGTGGTACCTAGTAGGCCAGGACCCAATGTTTTTGATGTGTGGTAGGTAGGGCCACAAGAGGCCAACGTGTCTGAGTCCTCTGAGACCCTTCTGCACCTGTGGATGTTGGGGTCACTTGCAGGAATTCTACCGTGGTGTTTCCAATAAGAACGCTGAATCTAGACCTAGCTCGTCGAAGGTAAACTCAGCCCATCATTATGAGTAGGGTGATGTTTGGGGATCAGTTTGAGGTTTTCTCTTTGTAGTGTTTCTTGGGTGTAGTAATCTTCTCCTATAGTGTTTTTCAATGTTTCTTTTCTTTCAGTTGTAATAATGGTTGTGTTTGGACCTCTTCGAAACATTTATTTTATTATAAGTGTGTTTGGTGATATTCTGTTTTGTGTGTTACGTTTGGGGATTTTTGAAGCCTAACTTCGAGGAAGAAGATGCTTCAATCATCAGTGCTCTAACCATAGGTCCCAGAGTGAAGCTGGCGCATAGTCCGGAGAACCCCAACAGTGAAAAAATCCCTAGTTTAATATTTTTCTTTGGTGTGGCTTGGTTTATATTCTTCCGATGGCGTGATGTTGTTTATATAGTGGTGGTGGTAGTTTTGATGCTCTGCCAGTTCGGCCTTCCCTTCCCCCCCCCCCCTCGTGGTGGGTATTTTTGGTCTATGAGGAATGTTTTCATGTTCGGTTAATCTCGTTAGTTCTTATGGTGGGAAGACCCACAACAGGTCTCATAAAGTTACACCAGAAGTAATTTAGTGTTATCCCGATCCTTATGGTGGGGAGTCCATTCCGACCTCCCCGTGTCAGAATCAGAGTTTCTTTTCATGTATCGTTTGGTGGCGGGTGGCCTCATGAAGAACCACCTAGTCCTAAGTTCTTCCTCTTAAGTAAACGTTGGGATTGAAGTACACCCAACAGTTCCATTTGACTATGATTATTGGAATAAGTGTCGAAGGTGGTTTAAGTTTGTTCATCCCTGGTTGAAATGGATGGTTTGGGTTCAGTTTGGTAGTGGTTAAGGTGTTTGTGTTTTGAAGATGAGTTATAACTTAGGGGTTTTCAGTGTTTGTTTGGATCGATCAACTGAAAGAACTTAATATTTTAGGGGTGAGTGACAGTTAAGGCGTTTCATATTTGGGTACAGATCTTGTTCTGGATTTCCGAGGTCGGAAAGCGTTATGGTGGGGAGAATGGTCACACCCCACTACATAATTTAGTTTACTTTATAATTTTCATTGACTTTTAAATTTTTTTTGGGGTTCAGTTTGAGTCCTGGACGAAATAATTTTGAGTTATATTAAAAAGATCATTTTTTCCAGCTGACTTCCCTAGGCACACGGGCGGAGCGCATTTTGGAAACCCCGCACAACTCCACTTAGGCATTCACACGATTCGCCTTCCTTCGAAGAATTAAAATGAGTAAAGATGGTGATTTATTGTGTTATTTAAATTTTTTATTGCTTTTAATAATTTTATGGTTATTATTAAAGATGAAATGATAGATATCATTGTTATCATTATTATTATTATTATTATTAGGAGTTACGGGGGTTTCAGACCAGTGCGTGGGCACCACACGGTCAACGGAGACCATGCTGTCAGCCTGGGTACCCATGCGATGACTTCTGGAGTGGTCGGAAACTACCACACGGTTCGTGCACAGCCGCTTATGACATGCGCGGACCATGCAGTTGCAGTACTAAAATATGTAAATAAAATAAAAACGGTTATTTTTTTTGTTATTAAAATTGTTATTATTAAAAATTATTATTTATATCATTTTTATTTTATTATTATTATTATTATTATTATTATTTTATTAATATTTTATGTGTATTTTTTTGTTTTATTGGCTTTTTTTTGTTTATTTTAATCATCCTTTTTGTCTTTTTTTCTTCTCTCCCTTAGCCTTCTAAATCTAGCTGCCACTTTTCTTTTCCCGTCTCTCCTATTCTCTCTTATTCTCCCCACACGCCAACCCTTCTCAAGCCGCACCATCCTTCCTGCTCAAGCCAGCCCGCCACCAGTTTCCCCTGCCCTGCCTTCAGCCTGCAGGCCCCAGCTGCTCAAGCCCGACCCCAGTCGCCGACCCCTTTCTCTCTACCTATATCCCTCATCCAGCCGAACCTCTTGCATGAAACCCCCTCCTGCTTCGCTGCCTTGCAGCGCCCTAGCCACCCTCTACCGTCCCCCTCTTTTGCCGCACATCCTCCCTGCTCAGTCACACCCCTTGACGACCGTGTCCGACGATCGCGCACCACCCAGCTTGGCCTTCCCCTCCATCCGGTGATATCCCATCTGGACGGCCAGACCGCAATGGAACCCTCCCCCACTAACCTCTGAAATTGTGCCATGCCACCATGCCTTGCAGCCACCCTCCTCTGGCCGCCCCAACTGAAACCCTGGCCAGAACCCCCCTGTCTTGGTTCCCCTTATTCAGTCACACCCAACACCTCTTGTGCGACCCTGCACACCCTTTGGCCACCTTCAGCTGTCACAATCTGACCCCGATGCATCTTCCCTACTCCATCCGTCTAGTATAACTCTTTTTCGGCACACCCCAACCTCTTGCGCGAACTTCCTGGAGAACTGAAAATCCAACCATCCACAACCAATTCCGGTCGTTTCTCCACTAGCCACGACTACCACCTGTAACCGACGACACCCACTACTTTTGATGTCTGGCACACACGACCTCACCTTTCCGGCATGCACCCGACGTAACTCTGAATCTCGCTGCTCCAGCCAGCCTCGCCAGTGTGGCGTGCACGTTTTCTCGGTTGGTGATTCCTCCTATCAACTAATTTTCTTTTCAATGACCCTGCCTATCAGTGCGCGTTGCCCCCCTTTTGACTGTCGTGTAACTCCACTGATTGAGAGCACCCCACACCGACCTCTACACCTTTAAATTTTGAGCTATTGAATTCTTTTAGGACGTAATTTCATTTCATTTTAATTAATTACTTTTGGTTTTGAGTATATTTATTTGTAGAATAAATTATGTGGTATTATATATCATTTTGTTCGGTTAACTATTTTGCCTAAACTATTTGTTCTTGGTGTGTTTTGATGAATAGTTAGTTTTTTGCAACTTGTGTTTTAAAAATAACATAGTTCCGTTTGATCTTTTTCACCCTGTTTATGTGAAATGATGTTGTGTGCACAACTATTTTGTTCAAACATGGGGTTTGAATTAGACAGTTTCAGCATGCAAAGGCCTAATTAGTCTCTTTGACCCTTACACTTTGTTTAAAGTTTTTACAGTTTATTAAATGATGCTTGAGTTATTTTCATGTGTTTAAAGCCACTATGTACTGTTTAAAATGGTTTTATGAATTTATAAATGATTTATTAAACAATACGGGTGCTACGAGCGTAGTTTTGAAAATGTGTTTAGGCACACATGTTTTTAAATGTTGATATCATCGTGTCATGAGATTTTGTCAGGTGGTGCACTCTAAGTGTTTTTTTAAAATTGTCGGTTGGCTCTTTAAAATGTTTAGTGATTTATTTTGGAATTTTGTGTTTTTTTTATACACTTATTGTTTTTTAAAGAAGTCGAGTAAATAGTGTTGATGGTGCGAGTTGTGTTTTGAAATAATGTCAAGGTCGTTTTCACGTTGTTTTTTATTTGAATTATCTTATATCTGTGTTTATGTAACTTTTTCATTGTCTGTTTATTGCAGCATGTCGGTGGGGTAACCATGTGGTTCCGCAATCATTAGTTTACACAAGCTTGTTCCCCTGAGCGAGGTGTGTCGCGTTTTCATGGACGAGTTGTGAGTTGAGGTAAGTCCCCCACCTCACTGGCCTTTAAATTTAGAATTTATTACTTGCTTGATATTTTATTAATTTTAATAAATGGGAAATAATATAATATAATTAATTTTTAAATGGTTATTTAATGTAAAAGATCCGTTTATTTTATACAGGACACATGAAATATTTTCTTGACGAATGAACACCCAGTAGTGAAAGAATTCCCGTTTAATCATTAAATTTAATTCATGAAATTATAAATATAGTTCTGGTTTATTGATAAATGATTTATTTTGAATAATGATCAAGTGTTTTTGTTCTCTTGAGAAATGAGGATTTTCCTTAAAATTGGTGAAGGCCCGTTTGGAACTTTAATAAGATAAATTATTTTGTAAAACTCTATTTGGTGTGACTCAGGGGTGATATTTGGTGTACGTTGACTGCATGATTTTTGTGTGATGTTTGTACTGCTTGATTGACTTTGTTAACTCACCCCTTTCCTATTTATTATATGTGATGACATGGGAACCTGACATAGTAAGTGAATCTTCTGAGAACTATTGCTGAACTAGTTTAGATTATGTACTGGCTAGTGGCCCTTAGTATGGATTATACTCTGCTAGGGGATTGGGCCCCTCGGTTAGGCTAGGTAGGGAAAAACTGGGTGTTAGGGCATTATGACATCATCGAGAGTAGGCATGCCTTCAGGATGAGTCACATGTATAGTATGTTCTGGATTGTTCCGGAGCTCCTAGGCTCGACCCATGTTTCCTTTAGTGCTTATTTGTATGCGGTGGATGAGTGAGAGGTCTAGTTTGGTTGCTGGCCCATATGTTCCAGTTTTTCTATTTCCCTTAGTGTGTGTTGTATGTTATGTGTGGTTTTCCTTTTGACTAACAACTAAAAGTGGGGTTTCTAAATTGTTTGGAAATTTTTTTTAAAAATGCAATGCACATGTCTCTTTCAAACATTAAACATTTTTTTAAATTAAAAAGGGAAAAGAACTGCAACTAGTTTAAGAAATGAAAGTGTGTTTCGAAAACAATATTTTATATAATTTAGTTCAAACATGAAATTATTAAATTCTTTATTTAAAGGTAGTCCATTGGGAATAGTTTATTGGGCATGCCTATTGAGTTTTAATACTCATGTCTATAGTGTTTTCTTGGATTTAGTTTCTATTGTAGGTTCAACATGAGCTTTCTTGCCATGGAAAGAGTGGGATGTGGATTGGTGAGTGACTCCTGGATCCATGGGGATTTTTTGTCATGGTCAGATTATTTATTTGTTGTTGGTTGTTCTTTCTTTTCATCTTGTTTATTTACTTTCTGTTGTTCTATATTTTTCCATTGCTTTATTAATTTTTTATCATGTCATATCATTCCATCTTGCTCTCTTTTGATAACCTGGAACTTGTCACCATCCCAGGAGGATTGGGAATGCCTCTCGGGCCATGTCGTGGACCGTCTCGGGTGACCGGTTCATGGTCAACCCGGGTTGGTTCGTGACAGGTTGGGTAAGAAAGAGAAGTTATCTCCTCGGTATGTTAGAAAACATGAAATCATAAAATGTTTTAGTGATGTTTTCTACCAGATCACTAAACCACTATTATATAGTATGGTTCATAATGTGTTCCATTTCTCACATTTAAATAAGTATCAACCATGTCTCAATCATGTTCTATGTTGGCATCATGAAACTCTGAATCCTGGTGAAACCTTTTTTCACAGCCAACTTTGTATTCTAAAATGGAAAGACAAGTTCATGCATGGTAGAAAGATAATTTTTTTGGGTTTTATAGAAACTTTGGAGAACATAAGAAGAAACCTGGTAAATGTGAGAACCATATATGATATTAGTGGATAGAAGTTTTATAAAGCACTGATGGCCTTGCACTATCTCGGGACGAAAATCTTAATGGTGTGGATAATGTGATACCCTTCGTTTTCGACATTCCATTATTTTATGCTATTTACTTTTTTGTCTGTAGCATCTAGTTTATCTTACATAAGGGATCATATGATGAAGAATCTCGAAATCCGGAATTTAGCTAATGGAGGTGATTTTCACCATGCATGTTTTTTAGGAAGATGCCCTAAATTTCATTTAGGCTGTTAATGGTTCTATGAAGATCTGTTCACAATGTGAAATTCTATTTGTAATATAAACAAGTTTTAGGTATTTTATTTTCATGTAACTATATTTTTGGCATTTTTTGAAATAGGAATATTCATGAAATGTTTCCAAAATTTAAACCATGAATGGGGTTGTGTCTAAGGAATTTATTTAATTTCTATTCCATTTGATCCACATTAGCATTTTCACATTCCCCTAAAACCCAGGGATCTCTTAAGGAAATTTTTTTCTTTATTTTCTATCTAGTGGTTGATCTCAACAGATATTCTTGAATTAAACATTATGAATTAATTGATTTAAAATGGATCAAATAATGAAGTGATAATCAACCCTTAGAGGTATGTGGCTTTCCTATATCTCTAGATTTTCTGTATCACTTGAAGGCATATATTTCTAAATTACATTTTTCTTGTTTTATTAAAAATTATGGATTTTTTATTATTGGAAAAATTCTTTTGTTATTGGTTTCCTAAATTGTGAATCATAGGTGATGACCATGAGGTGTTTATGAAAATGTTTTCAAAATGGATTTTGTATTTTTAAATAAAAATTGTGATTGTGTACATGGAATACATGGTTGGTGTTTATATATACTTTCTCTAATGGTGTATTGTTTCGTATATACAGGAGGATAATTATAGTCAGGAACATTGGAAAAAATCTAGGTGATGAGTTGGTACGAGAAGGGATTTTTTCTACTAATGAGTTAGGATTATTTAAAAGTTGTATGGAAGCATTAGGTGTGTATATAGTGGACAAAATATTCAAATTCTAATGTAATTGGGTTGCGGAATTTGTAAAACTATGAATTTTTTAATTTAATATAATGACTAATTCTCTTATTTTTTATAAAACTATTAGTAAATTTGTTGTTGTATTAATGGAGTTCTGGAAATGTCTTATAGTTTCATACTAATTAATTGTGCTCAACCTCTATATATGAATTTTGGTGTGCATACATATGCTATTTTACATGATACAGGGAAGGGTCGTGTTTTGTGTATTTATAGTAGAGTATTATGATTCTTAAAGAAAGTTTACTATGAGTTTGAGCATGGAGTTCTCTATGTAGAGGTGTTATCATTGTTCCACTTTATTTCTATAATGTCTTTCATGTTTTGAGTTTTCAGATCATGATCATGTATTTTTATTTCTACAACCATTGTTTTATTATCATATGGTTATACTATGTGAGTTTTTTAGTTTTATTTCATAAATCATATTACTTCTTCTTATATGAGTTGTTTTAGGTTGTTTTCTTGAGGAAAAATCAACCCACATGGTTTCGTAAATCCTTTGGCATTTTTTTAGCCTATGGTGTCTTGGGGATGTCACCTACAGTGTGTAACACCCAACTAGTTCCCAAGCTAATTGGTCTAGGTAGGACGTTTCATTTAATTTTTAGAATCCATTTATAGAATTAATAATCCTATATTAATAATAAAGAAGGAAAATTTTAATTTTTTTTGTTTATTTAGGATGGATTCTATGTTGTATTAGGTGGTTTTCATTTTAATACCCCATAATCCCAAATATTCACCCTTCTTGGATAGGTTCCATGTTGTACATTGGTAATGGACTTACATATTTTGTTAGGTAAGAGTGAATACACGTTTCATTATTTATTAATAGAAGACATGAGAAATTTATATGTGATCAACTACCATGTTTCATCATTATAAATTTTCCTTGGTGTGTGTAATAACATAAAAATACAATATCGATGAGTGTAACAAATATTATGATGTGATTTCATGTTAGAGAATTAGTGCAGGCTCTGTTAGAAATTGAGAATATGTTTTAAATGTATAGATCATTCATTATATGATAACGTTACATTATATAGTGGATAGAAGCTTCATTGGATACATAAAATTATACTGTGGATGATGAAAGCTTTATTGGCATATATGAAAATGTGTTCGGGGCCAATGGAGAATCAACTGGATGTTATCAGTGAATTTGAATGAGTTTTCAGTTTTAAATTTATTTTCTATCAAATAATTATAATTTTATAGAAAATATGGATTTATAATTCATATTATGTTAAAATTATTTTAGATATTGTGTTATCTTTTCAACCATAAGTTTTTTCAAATAAACATGCATTGATGTTTTGAAATATGTTGGTAGAACATGGTAATCTGTTTAGGGTTGATATGACATTAGAAAGAATAAAGAATATTATAGGGGATGAGGATGCATTGGAACCGATCGGGATTAAAATAGAACATTGGGATCTATTAGATAGGGTTAAGCATCTATTGCGGCCTGATAGTGCGCTATTAATCCTTGAGAGAATGTCAGAGAGCCTGAGCATCCGTTCACACTTTTGAAACATACCTTTCATATGATTGAGTCTAAATTTCATGAAATTTATTACCCTCACTACAATTATGATGGATGAATCAAATCTAGGGTAAATGTTGGTGATGTTGTAGATTAGAACACAATTGTGGGCTGAAAAATGAAGTGTGTTATTGCATTACTATGAACTTATTTGATTTTCACCTCACCCAACAATGACAATGATATGGGGATATACAATTCTTGATAATATTTGATTTGGGTGGAATTATCTTAATATATGTGTTAGGTTTGTTTATGGTTACTAGTTACTCAAGCTACCTCACCATGAATCCCTTAATGTGGGCATGATCTTGGCCATAGCTATGAACCTACACCTATAGTACCACCCATTTATTATCACACATTAGCTTGCCTTCCTTTTATAACATCTATAACTTGAAAATTAAAAATATATATATATATTCATTTCACCTAGAAATATAGAATCAGAATATAACTCAAAGAATGCATTTTTATGCCAGTTTGATATTAAGTTTTAAAATTCACACTTTCCATTAAAATGATTTATTTTACTAGGTTATATTCTAATAATGGGGTAATATTATCAATTTTAAATGAAAATAAAACCCTCCTATTATAATAAATTACAAATATTTTCAGTGTAAAATGAAAAGTTTCAATATTTTTATTTATTAAGCCTTTACATGAGGGCTGAACACTAATTAATACTTTCGAAAATTCAATTGAGTATTTTTCAAATGTAGGCACTGATTTAGTGTGGAATTTAAAGGCACGTAGAGCTAAAATATTGATATAACAAAAATATTAATTATATTATATTATTAAAACATTATTCTTTCATAAAAAATTTATTATATCTAGAATGGGTTTTCAGATGGGAAATTTGAGACCTCCATTAAATCTAAAATTATATTTTTACTCTGGGTATTACACAAACTTTGTGTACATTGTATGTTTTGTTAAATCACATGTAAGGTAAATATTTTTTACCTTTTTTTGAAATAAATTTACAAAAATGTCAGAATATATAATTTCAATGAAACTTACCAAATTATTAGATAAATTGAATTTATAAAATTAATCAGAATCTAGATATCCTTGGGGAAATTAATAATAATAATAATAATTTTATAATTATTATTTATTTTGAAGAAAAAGATTGGAAATTTAATGTGTAACTAAATATCTTTAATTCACCTAATTGATGAGTGATTGTTCACCATGGATAAATATTTATTGGGAGGTCTAGTAATAATAGTGATATCATTACTTGTTATAAATTAATACATTTGGTTTTTAATGAAGCATTTTTTTGAATTTGTTTTTGATAATAATGGTGGTGATTTAATAATATTAAAATCTATTGTTGTAGTTATTTTTAAATTTTGAAAACAATATTTACGTGTGTTAATTTAATATATATTTATATGGGTTATATATATGTGTGTGTGTGTGTGAGAGAGAGAGAGAGAGAGAGAGTATGTGAGTGCGCATGTATATATAATGTGTCTACATATTCTTGGGTTAAAGATATCCTATATGTGTGGGTGAATATATATATATATATATATGTGTGTGTGTGTGTGTGTGTCTGTGTGTGTGTTGGTATATATATGTATATATGAGTGTGTGTGTGTGAGAGAGATAAATATATATGTATACAGATGTGTGTGTGTAAACGTGTGTATAAAAATATATACGGATGTGTATATTTATAATGTATATATATATATATGGATCATCTTTTAATATATATTAATGATTTATTAAAAATATTTAAAAGAATAATTTAGAATGAAACCCATGAAGAAACCCTTGGGTGGTGCAGGAAAATAATTTGAGATATGAAAATAAATATAATTGAAGTAAAATGTTAAATGACAAAATATTTAATTGATGGAAGATAATAGAATAATGGAATGGAATATACATTTTAGGTTGGATTTAATTGTCATGTGTGTGATTCATGAGTATAAAATTAAAAATAATAAATGAGGAATTAAAAAAGTTATAAAAAATGAATGGGGAAAGGGGTTGTGACTACCACCAAGATAATTTATCCCTAATTCATCTCTACTTCCCCTTGGTCTCCCTATCATCTCATTTTATTTATGTTAATTTTATTTAATTTCATTATGATTTAAAACTTATCTCTTTGATAGCTTCTCCGATATTGATAAGATTGATGCACTGTTAGTTCCATTGGGTTTGTCTTAATGAGTAGAAACTTAATCCAATGTTTTTTGAAAGAAGTGATGTTTTTTATCAAGTTTTTTTAAAATATTTTAAATTAAATATGTTTTTGAAATTTTTTAATCACGTTTAAATGAGTATGGTAGTAGGATTCGGTGGTGCAATCGAACATAGAGGTCAATCCTTACCATCTATCATCGTTATACCTAAGGTAATAAGTTCCTTACCAATTGGTCACTCATTTACACATGCTTCCATATTAGTATTTATGTGTTGGATTATTTTATATCATGATTGATCTTGATCGCATGTGGGTGTGGGTGTAGCCCATGATACTCTTGTGATGTTCGTTTTGATGTGTTGTATTAGGGTATATTTTCCCATGTTTGATTATGATCATATATTTCTATGTATGTTATATATTACTTATGATGATACATTTTCTATATAAATGTTCTTCTATTTATGGAGGTATTATTCAGGTTCTCAAAATAAGTGGATCCTCATGATATGTTCATCCCTTAGATGGGAAGTGTGCTTGAATAGTGATTATATTAACAAAGAACCTAAGAATATAGTGAAACTATGATGATACTACGAGATTCCCGATATTAGAAAATCGCTTTAGTTTCATAAAATATATCGGGGGATCCATCAAGTTGATTTCACTATTACAAGAACTCTATTTATTTTCTTTATTTTTGAAGGGCTCTCCTTTGAGGTGCATACCGCATATCAGACACTCCTTCAAGTTGCATTTTTCATATCAAACTCTCCTATGAGTTTCATGTTGTATAATAAGAACTCTTGTGATTTGAATACCATACACTGAGTTCAATTCCATGAGGTATATGAGTGACAATTACACTATCCTAGTGGCTAGTTTGTTCACTACAGACGTCTTCTTTTAATTTCCGACATGGGACTAAAACAGGAATGACAAGGGGTTTGTGGTATCTTGGTTAGCACATGATCTCTCGGCTTTGAACTAGATGTGTATGTTTGTTATGAATTAACTATTATTATTATGGAATAAAATTTTATACCTGAGTATAATAGGTAAGGGCACAATGGTGGTGTCCTAGAAAGTCTTATTCTAACACCCTACTTGGGAATTTCAGTGCACTTACAAATTTCATGAGAGATCAAGCAAAGAGAAAGAGCCCTAGGGTGGACTATTGTGCTGTGTAGCATAGAGCCAATGGCATACTCTGATGGCCACTAGTGGACCCATATTTGTTTATTTATTTTTCTAGAAATTATAATTCTAATTCACTTACCACTTTGGAATCCCATTTCGTTATCTTCTATGTTTTCCATTATCATTTTTTCATGTGAACTATGATTATTTATGAGAATTATTGTTTATTTATTATTGTTTTTTGAATTTTTTTTATTATCTTACCACTATCAAAATTAGACCATCTATTCTATTTGGAATCCTATTTCATAAGGGGAGTTGCACACGAGGTTACATAGCACCCTTCTGAGACCCAGGGGTTTGGGTTAGGATATTACAAATGGGTGAATATAAAAAGTATTATATCTTACAAATATGTAATTTTTTTTCTTAATCTATACTAAATTATATTATAAAATGTGTCACTTTCATTGATATATGTTGTCTCAAGAAACCTAGGACATACCATAGGGGTGCATCACGGCGATTACTGGTGATTTATTTCCAATTTTTTTGTCCCTATCCTATTTGAAACCTTTAAAAATGTTATCATGAACATATTCTACCTCACATTATTATTCTAACTATTATAACAAATTAATATAAATTGATTTATAAAATAAAAGAACATAAAAAAATATGGGTTTACTTGGTTCACTACTAATGGATAATCCGATGAGAATAATCACAATATTTTCCTAGTTTACTAGAAATCCACTATAAATCACATTTTCAATAGATAATAGTTTAGAAATGTTGTACTACTAATTTAGGTGCACTCCCTCTTATTATTTAATCAAAATATAATTTAAAATAAGTCTTAGAAAATATATAGACTCACAATTAGTCTTAAATAGTTTATAGGATTTAGGCCATAGTTATAGTCAATATTTTTCACTATAAAACCATACATGTTCATCTATTGGTTGAAATTATTTTATACTCTTATTTCCTGCACAGCCCTTATTCTTCTCTAGGTGAGACCAACACCTAGATACAAGGGTTACATAGATTTTCTTTTACAAATCATAAGACCAACTCTTTCTTTTTCCAAATGAATATAATCTTAGAAATTGAATTATCTTGATGCATTCATTTTATATCAAAAAGATATTGCAGTTACACCTTTCTTATTCACTAATATAGATATGGAAATATGACCAAGATATCTCTTATTTTTTTATTCTATAAAATTATAATATATACTTTTTTTCCTACCATTTTACACAAGTACAATTGAATTTTAATAAACTTTTTTTTAACCCTGAATCTGATGGTTGAGATGAACTCACATTCTTCATGATTATACCAGAAATGAAACATGATTTTTTTGTGGTCATTAATTGATAAAAAATACGAATTTAAATCTTAAAATACCATGCAAAATGTTATTTATAAACTATATTTGAATCTTCTATGTAATCTAGGAACTACCCATCCTAAAGTGCCTAATACCTTTATGGTGTGATATTTATCGACTCCTTCTCTATTATGACATGAAAAAAAATTATTCATTTTATAGTGTTAAATTAATTTTTAGATCCAAACATATTTCAATGGATATCATTTAAATAAATTATTAAAGATCATGGTACGAATCTTCTAATATTTTCAATTATCTAGACTCGTAGTGGATTGGTGTACTACTTCCATGTGTTTACTTATGTTGTTCTTGCTAGGTTTTAGAACAAAATTCTTTACTAGTGTAGAGGTTCTCAAATATCTAGAATCACTAAAAATATACTTGTCACTATTCATAGTAGGGATATATTTTCCATAATGTGAGAATATAGGATCAAGAATCATAGAAATATATCGCTTCATCTTCATGATGAGGAATTAATGTCATAATGCATAACATGTAACTCTAAAACAATTGAAATTTACTTGGTTATCTTCTTGGAGAATTTTGTTATGTCGTGACATGAAACAAAACTCCAAATATCTATAAACATGGTTCTTTTAACACCCTGATCTTGGTCCACGACCATTATGTTTTTGATACACCAAGTGAGTCTTCAGTAGACCTTAGGCATGCCTCCCCATATGTTAGAGACTAATGAACAACAATATGGGTTTAGGGTTATACCGTTGGGTAGTATACCACTAAATCAATGAAATAAATAAAATGGAAAACAAATCAAACATAATTTACCAAAATAACCAATGTAGTACATAGAAGAAGTGAAAAAAATAATCAATAATACATGAATATATAATCATACCATCACACAAATTCACAAGACTCTCACCAAACCAACCACATATATAAAATAAATGCAAAAAAGTACTAGTGGCTCTACAATATTTGTAAAACCCATTATCTGTATAGTTTATCATATCTAGATGAAAGTATTAATTTTCAAACTAGTGGGAAACATGGATTTTGAATCTGGATTTAGGGCATAATTTCATGTATTTCAATGTATTAAAATGGGTTTTTAGTTGTTTTAGATGCCCTAGAGGTACCCTAGGTGTATGGTTTAAGTCTTGGAAGTTTTAGAGGGATCAGGGGTGTAACATCCCAAGTATGTAATGAATAATAGATATTTTTATCTATGTCTATTAATGATTAATATAGTGTTATAGAGGCTTAAAATGAAAATAAATACAATCTTATGCATGGAATACACTAATATTCTTAAAAGATTGTTTTAGTGCCTTTTGATGGAAAACCATTTTTGAATCTATATTTTGACAATTTTATAAACTATGCTTGTCAAAATAAACTTATCCTTTATGATTGGGACATCAAAATTTACCTTGTGTGAATTTTTGGTATTTTTCTGACAATGTTCATTTTTTAATGAATAGTGAAAAATACTGCATTTTACATCAAAACTGATTTTTAATCTAATTTATTTATATGATTAGATTATGTTTTGAATTGGTTTTGAAGTGAAATTAGAATATATTTTTACCATTTTATCCAATGGTGGTCATTGGAATCAATTTCACTTTGAAATTAGACTTAAACTGGTGTCAATCTTTTGATACTTATTGTTTTGTAAAAAACACGCTATTTGCTCTGGCAGCGGGAATTAATTATTAAATTAATTAATGTGACCTATATGTTTTGAATTTTGTAAAATAGACTTCATTTTTGAATTCGGAATATCAAATATAGCTTAGGGTGAATTTTTGGTAATTTTCTGAAAAACTTCAATTTTTGATGAATAGTGAAACCACTAAGTGGTAATCAAGCAAACTGATTTTTCAGTTAAATGAAAGTTTACCACTAATGTGTACTGAATTTTGAAAATCCGACATACATGGTTGTCATTATGAAGTAAAATGTGGTTCAATGAGATTATAATATTTTTTGGTGAATAGTAACTTATTAAGTTCTTAATCGCGATTAGTGGTAATTAGGGTAGTTTAAGGTGTAAATAATGCTTTAATAATAGGAAATGACCTAGACACATGTCCCAACCTTATTGGTTGTGTCATGGCCGACCATGACATGCCATGGGTCAACTTGGGGACCCCATGGATCCACTTTTGTTGGGAAATTACATAAATTACTTTTAATTTAATGTTAAAGTGAAAATGACACAAACATATTATGTTTTACGAAAACAATTTTTAAGTGGGGTTATACAAGTCAAAAGTTTGATTATAAATAGTCATTGGAAAGCTAAAACGATTTCCTATATCATAGTATTTTTTCTATAATTTTTAGACATTAAATAAATTTAATTATTTGTGACATAATAATGATGCAGCGATGACATCATTATTTGACGATTTAAATAAAATAGAAAGATAATGTAAAATCTATGAACTACACATGTACAAAACCAATTGGATGAGTGGATTTCCAACCCTTATCACCTTATCCACGAATTATATCAATTTGGGACCTTTTGAAACCGAAACACATTTTCAAATAAAGTAATATTTCTTTACTTTCCAAAAGTGCCCCTCCTCTCCTCTTATAAAAGGCCCCCACCTCTACCTCATTTCACACACTTCTCAAGCCTTTGGCTCGGCCAAACCCTGCCCATTTACTCTCTCCACATCCCTCTCCTCATCCTAGAGGATTACCTTTGGGCAGAATCTTTTCAAAGGAAGCCTTTAGGCTCAAATCAAAAGGAGTTACACTTTTTAAGGTAATTCATTCTCTAATGTTCATTTGTTTTATTTTGCTTCTCCAACCCCCTAAAATATTTTTATTTACTTCCTTTGTAACAACACCAGTATCTTCAATATACTAGGATGTTGTTATAAGATTTATTTGGGCTACACTCTCACACAACTACATCAAATGGTTAAAGAACATACGGTTTCCGTGGATGGCGAAATTCTGCCTCCCGAAACGATGATTGTTCAATACTCATTTAACACCTTCAAAGGTGGCCATTATGATGTCACTATTTTTATATATGATATATAATATGTTTATGTTTTCCTTAAGCTTCTGTTTTTTTTCATTTTTGGCATACCTTTATGGTTTCCATTATGGGTAAACACGATATCTTCATTTTAGGAAGTGCGGACTACCGTACCCTAAAAGTGATTTGATTCGTTAATACCATATGTGGGACATGTAAAGGATAAAGTTAATGATATTATATATGTTATTATACTGGAATTATAATATACTCTTATATCATTATGATTCCATTCCAGAAAATATGAAATAGAAATGGAAGTAGCGTTCATGCGTACGTACGACTTACCGTCTCCATGAACGGTGCATTTCATTTCTTACCTCTAAATGATTATGTAATATTATAAATGCATGTATGTACTGGATATATATGACATATATGATATCTACATCATGAATACCATTCTGGATATAATGAACCTTTGACCAAATTAACAACATGTAAGTGTAAGAAGTCTATTTTTGACTTAAGAACCAAATACCGACAAAATGAACATTATTAACTTAACTGATTACATGATGTTCATAACATGGTATAAAAGGAATAATGAACTTGAAAGAGATTCATAAGCAAGTAGAGATTAACTCAAGTTTATTATTCAGGAGATTAAAGAACAGTCGGGTCAAGTCAGATACGAGGTATGGGACTTCGTCTCAATCTCCTTTCGTTGAGGCATATTTTATTTTATACACAACTTTCTTTTATACGGTGTATAAACCCCTTTGACTTTTACGTTTATTCAAAAGGAATCTTTTTTATACGAAGCGTTTACTAAACGACAAAAGGGAATGTTTTTGTCGTAAGTATACGGCGACAACGACTTCTCCTCCGTCGTAACCGTTATTTGAGTTTCGGCTTCCTCTACAAGCCATACCTTCTTTTTTTTAAAAGAAAAATAAATACCATGTTTTACTTTGGTATTGAAAATGATTTTCATAATGTTTTTATATCAATGTGTTGTATTGATATCTCATGATTGAAATGTGGAAATTTTATGTTTCCTTTATGCATGTTTTATGTGATATGATTATGTTATGGTTCTTGGGCATTATTATGAAGACGGGTGGTTTCGTGATAAACTAAGGGCGGGTGAGCCCGTTATAGCTCTCCAATGCATTGGGTAACGCGAAGGAGTGAAACTTTAAGGTTTCTCCGAAGATATTTTAGGGAATATACTATGATGGGTATTCCAAACGTAACCAAGAGGGTTACTCCCTACGTAAGAATTTATGACTGCCTCAAGTTACCTTTATGTCTTATGATTTCTATGATTTATTCATGATTTTATGAGGTATGTTAAAGTGCCTATGTTTTATGGGTAAAGTATGATTTCATTCTTATGTATATATGAACTCATGTTTCCTTTCCATGTTTTTTTATAACCCATACTGAGTTTTTATGCTAATCCCATGTTTTTGAAATATTTTTCACAGGTCAAGGGAAAGGTACATGATAAGATGATAGAGTCAAGGATGTGTCAAGAAATAATCCATGTTTTATTTTAAATGTGTTTCCATTGATGGGAATGAAGAATACTATCTTTATGTAACCACTTTGTTTATATGTGGAATGTAATGCATGTTTTATGATCTAATTCTCTAAAACTCTAAACCCGAAAAGATCCTCAATGTGTAATCTTGTAATAACTCAAGATTAAGTAAGGTTTAAGGCTGGGGCCTTATAGATGGTATCAAAGATCGGTTTAGATAACTTTAGGAGTTAGAATTCTATTAAATGATTATCCAAAAATATTTTTTTTTTCGAAATGATATAGCATTTAAAGATTACCATGTTGCTCCATCTAAGACATGTTTGTTCAGAATGGTTTTCGGCAGAGGAAACAGGGAAGCAGTGCTAGGAAGGCATACAGAAGGAAATAACCTTCCGAATCAGCATCCAGAAATGGTCTGAATTGGAACTGAACAGTTTGTTGCAGTGATGGCGCAGTTGACTCAAGCGATAAATGGTGGTGGTATCCATGCACGAGATCAGCCAGATCAACCGCAGAGGAACATGTCAGTGGTTGAAAATTTCATGAGGCAACATCCACCATCATTCAGAGGGTCATCTGACCCTGTGCTAGCTGAAGGGTGGATTAAAGCACTGGAGAAGGTTTTTGATGTCATGGGGTGTTCAGACAATCAAAAGGTTAGTCTTGCTATTTACCGTTTGGAGGGTGAAGCAGATCAGTGGTGGTCTATGGTTAAAAATATCAGGGACGCCGATGAGATTGATGCTCTTGACTGGGATGAATTCAAAGGTATGTTTCTTGAGAAGTATTTTCCTAAGGCTGTTCAACTTAGGATGGAAAAGCAATTTTTGGAATTAAGGCAAGAAGAAGACTCAGTGGCTGCCTATGAAGAAAGGTTCCCTCGATTGGCAAGGTATGCTCCAAATTTTATTCGAGACCTTGATAGTAAAATCAATCGTTTCTACTCAGGATTAAAGCCAAAGTATCAAAGGGCATTAGCTTCTCGTGAGTTTAAAAGTTATGAAAAGCTTGTTCGATGTGCTGAGAAGGTGGAAATGGAGTTTGCCGATGACCAAGTTTTCTATAACAACTAGCAGAAGAAGAGACCGAGGTGGCAGGAGAAAGGTAAGAATTCTTCAAAAAAGTCTGATGGTAAGAGAACTAAGTTTCCAGTTTGTGATAAATGTGGCAAAAGGCATGCTGGGGAATGTCTTATGAATTCTGGAAAGTGCTACCGATGTGGTAAGATGGGACATAAGGCTCGTGATTGCACTGAAAAGGATCAAGGTGAAGGTAAGAACAAATTTGATTTACAGTTAGTGAAATGTTATAAGTACAATGAGATGGGTCACTATGCAAACGAGTGTCCGACAAAAAGCTTGAGTGATGGGAAGCAGTTAGACTACAAGCAGAAAGGGGTGGTGAAATCCTTTGCAACTACTTCAGCAGATGTCGGGCCATCAAATGAAGTTGTATCAGGTACTTTGTTTGTTTTTTCAGATTATGCCAGTGTGTTGTTTGATTTGGGGTCTACACATTCTTTCATCTCTGAAACCTTTTCTAGTAAAATGGGAATACCATCTCAAGAAATGACTCCTGAACTTTTGGTAAAAACACCCGGGGGAAGTGTCGAGGTAAAAAGAATTTATAAGAATCTTCCTATCCTTATCTGTAGAAAGAACCTACTTGCAAACCTTATTATTCTACCTCTAGTAGAGTTTGAGGTTATCCTGGGTATGGATTGGCTCTCTATTTACCATGCTAAGATTGACTGTAGAGCTAAAAAAGTTTCTTTTCAGAAAGACTTTCAGTTTGTTTACAGGAATGAACCCTTACTTTTGATAACATATCAAGAGGCCGAGAAACTTGTAAAAGATGGAAATGAATGTTACCTTGCACACGTCATTGAAAATAAAGGAACTGTTCAGATTAATGATGTTCCAGTGGTAAATGAGTATCCTGATGTTTTTCCTGATGAGTTTCCTGGAATAATACCAGATCGGGAAGTTGAGTTTACTGTTGACTTAGTTCCTGATGCTAAGACAATTTTAAAACCCCCTTATCGAATGGCACAAATTGAACTTTTAGAGTTGAAGGAGCAATTGCAAGATTTATTAGAGAAATGTTTCATTAGACCTAGCACATCACCATGGGGTGCTCCTGTTTTATTTGTTAAAAAGAAAGATGGTTCTATGAGACTTTGTATTGATTATAGAGCCTTGAATAATATCACTCTTAAGAACAAATATCCTTTGCCTCATATCGATGATTTGTTTGATCAGCTCCAGGGAGCTCATTTTTTTTCAAAGATTGACTTGAGATCGGGGTACCATCAGCTGAAGGTAAAGGAGGCAGATATTCCGAAGACCGCGTTCCGTACGAGATATGGCCATTATGAATTTGTAGTAATGCCTTTTGGGCTAACCAATGCACCTTCTGTATTCATGGACTTAATGAATAGAATTTTCCATGAGTTCTTGGATAAGTTTGTGGTGGTTTTGATTGATGATATTTTGGTGTTTTCTAAAAGTAAAGAGGAGCATGAAAAACATTTAAGGGTTATCTTGCAAACCTTAAAAGAAAAGAAACTGTATGGGAAATTCAGAAAGTGTGAGTTTTGGTTGCAACAAATTTCTTTCCTTGGTCACATTGTTTCTAATGATGGAATAACTGTTGATCCTGCAAAAACAAAAGTTGTGGAAGAATGGCCAAGACCCACAAATGTAACCGAGATTCGTAGTTTCCTTGGTTTGGCGGGCTATTACCGAAGGTTTGTTAGAAATTTTTCACGGTTATCTTGTCCAATGACTAAGCTAACTCGGAAGGGTGTTAAGTTTATCTGGACAAAAGAATGTGATGATTGTTTTCAGGAATTGAAAAGAAGATTGGTGAAGGCTCCAGTTTTGGCACTACCTTCCAGGAATGGTGAGTTTGTTATATATAGTGATGGTTCATTGAAAGGACTTGGTTGCGTCCTAATGCAGAATGATCAGGTAATTGCTTATGCTTCACGACAGTTGAAAACTCATGAGGTAAATTACCCTACACATGATTTGGAATTAGCTGCTGTTGTTTTTGCTTTAAAATTTTGGAGGCATCATTTGTATGGAGTAAAGTGTGAAATATATACCGATCACAAAAGTTTAAAGTATATATTCACTCAGAAAGAGTTAAACATGAGACAGAGGAGATGGCTAGAATTAATCAAGGATTATGATTGTACAATTAATTACCATCCGGGAAAAGCAAATAAAGTGGTTGATGCTTTGAGTCGAAAAAGTAATGCTTCATTAACAATGTTGCGGTTGGAACATGATCCTTTGGTTAACGATTTGATGAACTTTGGCATAGAATTTGTTGGTGTAGGAAGTCCTTCTGTTTTGTTTCAGGTATCAGTGAGATCATCTCTATCAGATAAAATCAAGCAAGCACAGAAGCAAGACAGTGAGTTGCAGGAAAAGGTAGAGCTGGTTCAGATAGGTAAGTTGCATGAATTCAACATTGATAATGATTATGTTTTGAGATTTGGGAAGAGATTGTGTGTGCCTTGTGATTCACAGTTGAAGAGAGAGTTGTTATGTGAAGCTCATAGTTCTCCGTTTTCAGTTCATCCGGGCAGTACTATGATGTATAGAGATCTGCGGGAGTATTACTGGTGGGATGGAATGAAAAGAGATATTGCTGATTTTACTGTGAAGTGTTTGACTTGTCAGCAGGTTAAAGCAGAGAGGCAGTTACCGAAAGGGATGCTTCAGCCTTTACCAGTTCTAGAGTGGAAATGGGAGAATATATCCATGGATTTTGTTGTTGGATTACCAAAGACATCTCGAGGTAATAATGCAATCTGGGTTATTGTTGATCGCTTGACCAAATCTGCTCATTTCCTTGCTATACGAGATACTTTCTCTCTTGATCAACTTTCCCGTTTGTATCTTAAAGAGATAGTCAGGTTACATGGAGTTCCTCTCTCCATTGTATCGGATCGTGATCCCAGGTTTACTTCTAACTTTTGGAAAGGCCTTTAGAAGTCGTTGGGTACTGAATTAAATTTTAGTACATCTTTTCATCCTCAACTAGATGGGCAGTCAGAACGAACAATTCAGACATTGGAGGATATGCTACGAGATTGTTCTATGGATTATCTGGGAAGATGGGACCAACATCTTTCTTTGGTTGAGTTTTCATATAATAAGAGTTTTCATTCCAGTATACAGATGGCACCATTTCAGGCATTATATGGGAAGCGGTGTCGAACTCCAACTTTCTGGGATGAAGTGGGTGAAAGAAAGTTGATGGGACCAGAATTGGTAGAAGAGATGGCAGAAAAAGTTCAGCTGATTCAGAAACACATGAGAACAGCTCAGAGCAGGCAGAAGAGTTATGCGGATAACCGGAGGAAGGATCTATCTTTCAAGGTAGGTGATCATGTTTTTCTCAAGGTTTCTCCTTGGAAAAGTGTGATGAGATTTGGTAAGAAAGGAAAGTTGAGTAAAAGGTTTGTTGGACCATACGAAATTCTGGAGAGAGTAGGATCAGTTGCATACCGAGTGGCTTTACCTCCGAGTTTATCTCAGGTACACAATTTTTTTCACGTTTCGATGTTGAGAAAGTATATGCCAGATCCATCTCATGTTTTGAGTCTAGAGGTAGTTCAGCTAGAAGAGAACCTATCTTATGAGGAACAACCGGTCCAGATTCTTGACCACAGGGAGCAAGTGTTACGGAATAAGGTGATTAAGCAGGTAAAGGTTTTGTGGAAAAACCACATGATTGAAGAGGCAACATGGGAATCTGAAAATGCAATGAGGGATAAGTACCCCCATTTATTCGATAAGTAAATAAATTGCGGGGACGCAATTTTCTAAAGGGGGGAAGGATGTAACATCCCAAGTAAGTAATGAATAATAGATATTTTTATCTATGTCTATTAATGATTAAGATAGTGTTATAGAGGCTTAAAATGAAAATAAATACAATCTTATGCATGGAATACACTAACATTCTTAAAAGATTGTTTTAGTGCCTTTTGATGGCAAACCATTTTTGAATCTATATTTTGACAATTTTATAAACTATGTTTGTCAGAATAAACTTATCCTTTATGATTGGGACATCAAAATTTACCTTGTGTGAATTTTTGGTATTTTTCTGACAATGTTCATTTTTTAATGAATAGGTAAAAATACTGCATTTTACATCAAAACTGCTTTTTAATCTAATTTATTTATATGATTAGATTATGTTTTGAATTGGTTTTGAAGTGAAATTAGAATATATTTTTACCATTTTATCCAATGGTGGTCATTGGAATCAATTTCACTTTGAAATTAGACTTAAACTGGTGTCAATCTTTTGATACTTATTGTTTTGTAAAAAACACGCTATTTGCTCTGGCAGCGGGAATTAATTATTAAATTAATTAATGTGACCTATATGTTTTGAATTTTTTAAAATAGACTTCATTTTTGAATTCGGAATATCAAATATATCTTAGGGTGAATTTTTGGTAATTTTCTGAAAAACTTCAATTTTTGATGAATAGTGAAACTAGTAAGTGGTAATCAAGCAAACTGATTTTTCAGTGAAATGAAAGTTTACCACTAATGTGTACTGAATTTTGAAAATCCGACATACATGGTTGTCATTAATATGTAAAATGTGGTTCAATGAGATTATAATATTTTTTGGTGAATAGTAACTTATTAAGTTCTTAATCGCGATTAGTGGTAATTAGGGTAGTTTAAGGTATAAATAATGCTTTAATAATAGGAAATGACCTAGACACATGTCCCAACCTTATTGGTTGTGTCGTGGCCGACCATGAAATGCCATGGGTCAACTTGGGGGCCCCATGGATCCACTTTTGTTGGGAAATGACATAAATTACTTTTTATTTAATGTTAAAGTGAAAATGACACAAACATAATATGTTTTACGAAAACAATTTTTAAGTGGGGTTATACAAGTCAAAATTTTGATTATAAATAGTAATTGGAAAGATAAAAATCTTTCCTATATCATAGTATTTTTTCTATAATTTTTAGACATTAAATAAATTTAATTATTTGTGACATAATAATGATGCAGCGATGACATCATTATTTGACGATTTAAATAAAATAGAAAGATAATGTAAAATCTATGAACTACACATGTCCAAAACCAATTGGATGAGTGGATTTAGAACCCTTATCACCTTATCCACGAATTATATCAATGTGTGACCTTTGGAAACCGAAAAACATTTTCAAATAAAGTAATATTTCTTTACTTTCCAAAAGTGCCCCTCCTCTCCTCTTATAAAAGGCCCTCACCTCTACCTCATTTCACACACTTCTCAAGCCTTTGGCTCGGCCAACCCCTACCCATTTACTCTCTACACATCCCTCTACTCATCCTAGAGTATTACCTTTTGGAATAATCCTTTCAACGGAAGCCTTTAGGCTCAAATCAAAAGGAGTTACACTTTTTAAGGTAATTCATTCTCTAATGTTCATTTGTTTTATTTTGCTTCTCCAACCCCCTAAACTCTTTTTATTTACTTCTTTTGTAACAACACCAGTATCTTCAATATACTAGGATGTTTTTATAAGATTTATTTGGGCTACACTCTCACACAACTACATCAAATGGTTAATGAACATACGGTTTCCGTGGATGGCGAAATTCTGCCTCCCGAAACGATGATTGTTCAATACTCATTTAACACCTTCAAAGGTGGCCATTATGATGTCACTATTTTTATATATGATATATAATATGTTTATGTTTTCCTTAATCTTCTGTTTTTTTCATTTTTGGCATACCTTTATGGTTTCCATTATGGGTAAACACGATATCTTCATTTTAGGAAGTGCGGACTACCGCCCCCTAAAAGTGATTTGATTCGTTAATACCATATGTGGGACGTGTAAAGGATAAAGTTAATGATATTATATATGTTATTATACTATAATTATAATATACTCTTATATAATTATGATTCCATTCCAGAAAATATGAAATAGAAATGGAATTAGCATTCATGCGTACGTACGGCTTACCGTCTCCATGAACGGTGCATTTCATTTCTTACCTCTAAATGATTATGTAATATTATAAATGCATGTATGTACTGGATATATATTACATATATGATATCTAAATCATGAATACCATTCTGTATATAATGAACCTTTGACCAAATTAACAACATGTAAGTGTAAGAAGTCTATTTTTGACTTAAGAACCAAATACCGACAAAATGAACATTATTAACTTAACTGATTACATGATGTTCATAACATGGTATAAAAGGAATAATGAACTTGAAAGAGATTCATAAGCAAGTAGAGATTAACTCAAGTTTATTATTCTGGAGATTAAAGAACGGTCGGGTCAATTCGGATATGAGGTATGGGACTTCGTCTCAATCTCCTTTCGTTGAGGCATATTTTATTTTATACACAACTTTCTTTTATACGGTGTATAAACCCCTTTGACTTTTACGTTTATTCAAAAGGAATCTTTTTTATATGAAGCGTTTACTAAACGACAAAAGGGAATGTTTTTGTCGTACGTATGCGGCGACAATGACTTCTCTGCCATCGTAACCGTTATTTGAGTTTCGGCTTCCTCTACAAGCCATACCTTCTTTTTTTTAAAAGAAAAATAAATACCATGTTTTACTTTGGTATTGAAAATGATTTTCATAATGTTTTTATATCAATGTGTTGTATTGATATCTAATGATTGAAATGTGGAAATTTTATGTTTCCTTTATGCATGTTTTATGTGATATGATTATGTTATGGTTCTTGGGCATTATTATGAAGACGGGTGGTTCCGTGATAAACTAAGGGCGGGTGAGCCCGTTATAGCTCTCCAATGCATTGGGTAACGCGAAGGAGTGAAACTTTAAGGTTTCTCCGAAGAGATTTTAGGGAATATACTGTGATGGGTATTCCAAACGTAACCAAGAGGGTTACTCCCTACGTAAGAATGTTATGAATGCCTCAAGTTACCTTTATGTCTTATGATTTCTATGATTTATTCATGATTTTATGAGGTATGTTAAAGTGCCTATGTTTTATGGGTAAAGTATGATTTCATTCTTATGTATATATGAACTCATGTTTCCTTTCCATGTTTTTTTTATAACCCATACTGAGTTTTTATGCTCATCCCAAGTTTTTGAAATATTTTTCACAGGTTAAGGGAAAGGTACATGATAAGATGATTGAGTCAAGGATGTGTCAAGAAATAATCCATGTTTTATTTTAAATGTGTTTCCATTGATGGGAATGAAGAATACTATCTTTATGTAACCACTTTGTTTATATGTGGAATGTAATGCATGTTTTATGATCTAATTCTCTAAAACTCTAAACCCGAAAAGATCCTCAATGTGTAATCTTGTAATAACTCAAGATTAAGTAAGGTTTAAGGCTGGGGCCTTATAAGGGGTATGGTGGGTTTTTTGGAAAAAAAAGAACGGGGTGTATAGTTAGCACATGATTTGTCCATAATCCTCAACCATGAAACCATAATTGAAAATGAACATGGCTAGTGAGACTTTATGGCAGGTCCCTAGAGACCAAGTGAGAATCTCCATTGGACTGAAAACATGTAAAATACTAGGAAAATGGTATAGTAAACCAAGCACAATAATAATTTGATGAGTAATCTTTTGGATATAGGATATCACAAGGTTGGTTCATGGTTTTTAAAAACTTAAAATCAAACCATGTTCCCTCTAAAAATTTGTTAAAATATAATTTCCCCCATTTATTATTAAAAGGCATATTACCCCTCTTCTTCCACATTTCCCCAGTAGATCATGACTGCTTCCTCTTCTCCCCCTCTTTTCCATTGCATGGTAGAAACCCACCATACATTGTATGATTCAAAAACCATATATGGTATTTTATGGCACTAGGTGGTTATGTCCCCCTCCATATTTATTTCTTCTTTTATTTACCCACTTAAATCTCTTATGTCATTTAGGGTCAAAATTCCCATTTTTTTGGATGTTTGTCTCCTTTTTTGATATCTAGTATTTCTAATCAACCTAGGAGATGATATTAGATGAGTAGTCTCCTATGAGGCTAAGTTATGTGGTATATTTTAACTTAACCCATAGTATCAACTTAATTTCAAAGTGAATTTATAGTACAGTCAAGCCGACCATTCTAAGCTTTGACCCCTTTTAAATTAATTATTTTAGTTAGAGTTATCTTAATTAATAATAATAATTATCATTCCATAGACTATGGGTTATCGTAAACTAAATTGAATTCCTAGTGGGAAGGAATATCCTTAGGAAGTCTTATTGTCTTTGAAAGACTAATCATGTCTTAAACGATTTGAGAGGAAGATTAGTTGAAATAAATATTTGTGAAATAGTATTTCAAAACCATTGATATATTTTTTAGTTTCGGAAAATGGGTTTTAAAATAAAAATTGGATTTCATTTTTGGAAATGGTAATTTGGAATTGTTGTTTTGAAATTGTAAATGTAATTGGTTTTTGAATTAAAAACATGGAATAGATTTAGTGACAGGTGTTAGTAATTTGGGAATATATATTTTTTAAATTTATCACTCTTCAATTTTTTGACAATATGGACTATGATGACTTTAAATATGTAAAATTTCCATATAGTAAATGCTGTATTTTAATAATAAAATTCCCATAATGGAGGTTGTGTACCAATGAGATGGAAAACACCCTTAAGGGGTGGTATGTGATAGCTATAAAGAAAACAACCATATTGGCGTTCAATGATAATTGTTGAATAATCCCTTATTGAGGGTCTATAATACCTTTTTTTTATTGTAAAATTGTGATAAAATAACCATATTGGGTGGTCTATGAAAACGAGGAAAACTCCATATAGTTGTCTACGATAACTATGAATGCAATAACCCAAATTTTCATCTTAAATTAAATACTATATTGGATGAAATTCTACACACATAACATCAAAACCAAAAATATATATACCATTATAAGGTATACATAAATTATATGTTATAGAAATCTTTTACATAATTAGGAATTATTTATAAATAAATATATTTATAAAAACAAAACAAAACAAAATTCACATTAAATATAAACATAATTAATAAAACTAAGAAAATAAAAGAAATTTTATTATTATTATAATGTATTTTATAAAATGTATATATTTCATAGTTATGGTTAGCACTAATTTGAAAATGAGAGTTAATATGGAAAAATGACTTCTTATAAAAAACTTTCTTTCATTATATTTCATGATTTTAATTTTAATTAAAAGTTTATAAATTTTAAGAGATAAATTTTAATAAACTAACATCATTTTTTTTATAATGATCAAAATATATTTGTATGATTTTTTGGATATTTTGAATGAAATTATTTTTCAAGTGAAAAGTGAAAATATTGATTTTATTAATGTATTCACTTTTATGAATATAATTTAATATATGTATACAATAAAAGTTTTTTAATATTTATTTAATATAAAATTTTATATTATAAATTATAATAAATCATTTTAAAATGCAATGTTGAAATTTCAAACCCATACTCAACATTTTTAATTTTTATGCAGCATTTTAATGAAAATTGTTTTTGGATTATTTTTTATTAATTAAAAAATTATGAAATCAATTTATTGTAAATTAAATCGACATTTATAAATATTATTTATTTTAAATTATTTAAATTTATTTCACTGTTAATTATACCATAATCATAAATATTTTTAAAAAAAAAATCATTTTCAAGAAAGAGGGTTTTTTCTGTGACATTCATTTGTGTTAGAATTAATTTTAAATACACATATAATATTTAATTGATAAATCTTATTTAAT
Source organism: Viscum album (assembly GCA_963277665.1). NCBI lineage: Eukaryota > Viridiplantae > Streptophyta > Magnoliopsida > Santalales > Viscaceae > Viscum > Viscum album. Next base: position 1,399,421,213 of record OY728157.1, on the reverse strand, counting down.
ATTTATAATAATTAGGTAAAAGTTATTTAATATGTTTAATTTTATTTTAGTTTTAAATGATAAATTACCTTGATAAAACTTTGTTACCATGGTAAAAACTAAAATGGTAAAAGTGAGTAACCTTAGTGGAAAATAGAATAAAATGTTTTTTTTTAATTTTTGAAGTGTTTTTTGACATTATATTATATCTCATTATTTGTTTAATAATTTTAGTGGCACATTTCCTGAAAGAAACTTCCCATTTTAGAATAGTTCTGAGTATTTAAAACAGTGGTACACTTTTTTCACTTATAAAAGGGGAACCCCTATCCCAAAATACCCTCATGAAAAAATCAAAATTTCTCCAAAAAAAACTAACAAATAATCTTCTCCACACACTTATAGATATTAATTAGGTTTTGGTATACTCAAAAGTCCACCCATCAATGCTTTAATCCCCATCACATAGGTGATAATCCAAGAACTGAGGTATATGTTCCTAAACCTTTCTTTCATTTTATATTTCTTTATAAAATAATTTTATTCCAAATATTTAATATCACTATATTAAATATATAATATTAAAATTTTTATCATAATTTTATATTAATGTAATTATGGTATAATGATTAATCACCCCCCCTTTTCCATTAAGAAAACTTAAAACGTGAATCACACATGAATAAATAAGTTTTTTTATTTCACTTACAAACATGGATGGTTCTAGTTTATATGACATATATATGTAATATATGAAATTAATATGGTTATTTTCTTATAACACAATAGGTAATGATCAATATATGTTAATCTATCTATATCATCCAATAACCCAAAACTAGTTCTTAACCATTTTTATTTTTCATGAAACATGATAAAAAATCCCATGTATTGGAATTATAACACTAATTGTATTTATAAATAATAAATTAAGGAACCAATAATCAATTTTAAAGGACTATATTTTGTATAATAATTAAGATCAATATGAAATTCATGAACTTAGTTCAAAATAGATAGTATCACCTAATACTAAAAATAGATTAAAAAAAATTTAAAACATGAAGATAAATATTATAAATTAAGAGTATAAATAGAAATATATAATAAAAAGGTTATGAAATATGTAATTAATATGTTTGTCTTTATGATATATGATGTTGATGCATTCCATGGAAATCAAGGGTAAAGGTAAGGAACTTGGTAACTCTAAAAAAATTATTTTAGTTATAATATTATTTATTTAACAACATTTTTACATGATTTTTAATTTTTATTAATTTTCTTTTTCTAATTTATAGGGTAAACGAGTGTTTAAAAGAAAAATAAATTTCATTTAATATTTTCTTTTCAGTATTAGTAAATTCTTTATTTAAAGGCATTGCATAGTGAATAGTTTGTCGGGCGCACCTATTGAGTTTTAATACACATGCCTATAGTGTTTTCTTGGTTTTAGTTTCTATTGTAGGTTCGACTTGAGCTTGCTTGCCATGGGAAAGAGTGGGTTGTGGATTGGTGAGTGACTCATGGAGCCATGAGGAGATTTTTTCATGGTTAGATTAGTTGGTTTTTTGTGGTTGTTCTTTCTTTTTGTCTTGTTTATTTTCTTTGTGTTGTTCTATTTTTTTCTATTGATTTATTCATTTTTTATCATGTGAAATCATTCCATCTTGATCTATTTTGATGACCTGGCTCTTGTCACCATCCAGGGAGGATCAAGAATGCCTCTCAGGCCATGTCACGGGCCGACTCGGGTGACCGGTTCAGGGTCGACCTGGGTTGGTTCGTGACAGGTTGGGTAAGAAAGAGAAGTTATCTCCTTGGTATGCTAGAAAACATGAAATCATAGAATGGTTTAGTGATGTTTTCTACCATATCACACTACCACTAATATATAGTTTGGTTCATAATGTGTTCCATTTCTCACATTTAAATAAGTATCACACATGTCTCAATCATTTTCTATGTTGGCATCATGAACCTTCTAAACCTGGTGAAACCTTTTTTTCAAAACCAACTTCATATTATAGAATTGAAAGACAAGGTCATTCATGGTAGAAAGATAATATTTTGTGGGTTTTCTAGAAACATTTAAGAACACAAGAAGAAACTTGGGAAATGGGAGAACCATATATGATATTAGTGGATAGAAATTTTATAAAGCACTGATGTCCTTGAACTATCCTAGGATGGAAATATTAATGGTGTGGATAATGTGATATGCTCAGTTTTAGGCATTCTATTATTTTATGCTATTTCCTTTTTTGTCTATAGCGTTTAGGTTAACTTACATAAAGTATCATATGGGGAAGAATCTTGAAATTCGGAATTTAGCTAAAGGATGTGATTTACACTATGCATGTTTTTAGGAAGATTCCATGAATTCCATTTTGGTTGTGAATAGTTCTAAGCAGATATTTCAACAATGTGAAATTCTATTTATAATGTAAACAAGTTTAAGGTATTATATTTTCAACCAACTATATTTTTGACATTTTTTGAAATAATAATATTAATGAAATGTTTCCAAAATATAATCCATGAATGGGGTTGTGTGTAGAAAATTTATTTAATTTCTATATCCTTTGATCCTCATAAGAATTTTCACATTCCCCTCAAACCCAGGGATCTCTTGAGGAAATTTTTATGGTTATTTTCTATCTATTGGTTGATCTCAACCGATATTCTAGAATTAAACCTTATAAATTAATTGATTTCTAATGGATCAGATAAGGAAGTGAGAATCAACCCTTAGAGGTAGGTGGCTTTCCTATATCTCTATATTTTCTCTATCACTTGATGCCTTATATTTATAAATTACTTTTTTTGTGTTTTATTAAAAATTATGTATTTTTTATTATTGGAAAAAACTATTTTGTTATTGGTTTCCTAAATTGTGAATCATAGGAGATGACTATGAGTTGTTTGTGAAAATGTTTTCAAAATGTATTTTTTATTTTTAAATAAAAACAATGATTGTGTACATGGAATACATGGTTTGTGTCTATATATACATTCTATGATGGTGTATTGTTTGGTACATACATGGGGAAAATTCTAGTGGGGAACATTGGAAAAAATCTTGGTGATGAGTTGCTACGAGAATGGATTTTTTCTACTAATGAGTTGGGACTATTTAAAAGTTGGATGAAAGCATTTGGTGTGTCTATATTGGAAAACATATTCAAAGTATAATGTAATTGGGTTGCGGATTTTGTAAAACTATGAATTTTTTAATGTAATATGATGACCAATTCTTTTATTTTTTAGAAAACTATTAGTAAAATTGTTGTTGTCTTAATGGAGTTCAGGAAATTTCTTAGGGTTTTCCTACTAATTAATTATACTCAACCTTTATATATAATGTTTGGTGTGCATAAAGATTCTATTTTACATGATACTAGAAAGGGTCTTGTTTTGTATATTTATAGTGCATCATTATGATTCTTAAAGAAGGGTTACTAGGAGTTGGAGCATGGAGTTCTCTATGTAGAGGTGTTATCATCATTCCACTTTGTTTCCTTAAAGTATTTCATGTTTTGAGTTTTCAGATCATGATCTTGTATTTTTATTTCTACAACCACTGTTTGATTATCATATGGTTATACTATGTGAGTTTTTTAGTTTTATTCCATGAATCATATTAATTCTTCTTATATGAGTTGTTTTAGGTTTTTTTTCTTGAGGAAAAATATACCCCCATGGTTTGGTAAATCCTATGGAATTTTTTTCTAGCCTTTGGTGTCTTGGGGATGTCACCTACAGTGAGTAACACCCCACCACTTCCCATGCCAATTAGTCTAGGTAGGACAATTCATTTAATTTTTGGAATCCATTTATAGAATGAATAATTCTATATTAATAATAAATAAGGAAAAATTTTAATTATTTTTTAGTTATTTAGGATAGATTCCATTTTGTATTAGGTAGTTTTTATTTTAATACCCCATAATCCAAAATATTCACCCTTATTGGATAGGTTCCATTTTGTACATTAGTAATGGACTTACATATTTTGTTAGGTAAGAGTGAATACATGTTTCATTCTTTATGAATAGAATACATGAGAAATTTATATGTGATAAACTATCGTGTTTCATCATTATAAATTTTCCTTAGTGTGTGTAATAACGTAAAAATACAATATCGATGAGTGTAACAAATATTGTGATGTGATTTCATGTTAGAGAATTAATGCAGGCTATGTTAGAAATTGAAAATATATTTCTAATGTATAGATCATTCATTATAGGATAACATTACATTATATTGTCGATAGAAGCTTCATTGGATACATAAAATTATATTTTGGATGATGAAAGATCTATTGTCTTACATGAAAATGTGTTTGGGGCCAATGGAGTATCAATTGGAAGTTAATAGTGAATTTGAATGAGTTTTCAATTGTTGTTTTATTTTCTATCAAATAATCATAATTTATAGAAAATATGGCTTTATAATTCATATTATGTAAAAATTATTTTAGATCTTGTGTTATCTTTTCAACAATAAGTTTTTTCAAATAAACATGCATTGAAGTTTTGTAATATGTTGGTAGAACATGGTAATCTTTTTAGGGTTGAAATGACATTAGAAATAATAAAAATATTCTAGGAAATGAGGATGCATTGGAACCAATCGGGATTACAATAGAACATTGGGATCCATTGGATAGGGTTAAGCATCTATTACGGCCTGATAGTGAACTATTAATCCTTGAGAGTATGTAAGAGAGCCCGAGCTTCCGTTCACACTTTTGAAATATACCTTTCATATTCCTGAGTCTTAATTTCATGAATTTATTAACCTCAATACCATTATGATGGATGAATCAAATCTAGGGTAAATTTTGGCGATGTTGTAGATTATAACACAATAGTGGCCTAAAAAATGAAGTGTGTTATTGCATTACTATGAACTTATTTGATTTTGACCTCACCCTGTAATGAAAATGATATGAGGCTATACAATTCATGATAATATTTGATGTGGGTGAAATTATCTTGATATATGTGTTAGGTTTGTTTATGGTGACTAGTTACTCGAGCATACCTCCCCAAGAATCCCTTAATGTGGATATGATCTTGGCCATAGCTATGATCCTACGCCTACAGTACCACCCATTTCTTATCACTCAATAGCTTTCCTTCCTTTAATAACATCTTTAACTTGAAAATTTCAAATATATATATATATATATATATTCATTTCACCTAGAAATATAGAATCAGAATATAACTCAAAGAACGCATTTTTATGCCAGTTTGATATTACTTTTTAAAATTCACACATTCCATTAAAATGATTTATTTTCCTAGGTTTTATTCTAATAATGGGGTAATATTCTCAATTTTAAATGAAAATAAAACCCTCCTATAATAATAAATTACCAATATTTTCAGTGTGAAAATGAAAATTTTCAATAATTTTATTTATTAAGCCTTTATGTGTGGGTTGAATACTTATTAATACTCTCGAATATTCAATTGAGTATTTTTTAAATATAGGTACTGATTTAGTGTGGAATTTAAAGGCACGTAGAGACTTAATATTGATATAACAAAAATATTAATTATATTATTTTATTAACACATTATTATTTCATAAAAAATTAATTATATCTCGAATGGTTTTTCAGATGGGAAATTTGAGACCTCCATTAAATCTAAAATGATATTTTTACTCTAGGTATTACATAACCTTTGTGTACGTTGGATGTTTTTTTAAATCACATGTAAGGTTAATTCTTTTTACCTTTTTTGTAATAAATTTACAAAAGGTTAGAGAATATAATTTCAATGAAATTTACCTAATTATTAGATAAATTGAATTTATAAAATTAATCATCATCTAGATATATTTTGGGAAATTAATAATAATAATAATAATTTTATTATTATTATTATCTATGTTGAAGAAAAAGATTGGAAATTTAATGTGTAACTAAATATATCTAAGTCACCTAATTAATGAGTGATTGTTCACCATGGATGAATATTTATTGGAAGGTCTAGTAATAATAGTGATATCATTACTTGTTATAAATTAATACATTTGGTTTTTAATGAAGCATTTTTTTGAAACATTTTTGTTGATAATAATGGTGGTGTTTTAATAATTTTAAAATCTTTTGTTGTTGTTATTATTAAATTTGGAAAACAATATTTACGTGTGTTAAATTAATATATATGTATATGGTTTATATATATTTGTGTGTGTGTTTGTGTGAGTATGTGAGTGTGCATATATATATATAATGTGTCTACATATTCTTGGGTTAAAGATAACCTATATGTGTGGGTGAATATATATATATATATATATGTGTGTGTGTGTGTGTGTGTATGTGTTCGTATATATATGTATCTATGAGTGTGTGTGTGAGAGATAAATATATATGTATATAGATGTGTGTGTGTGAACGTGTGTATAAAAATATATACGGGTGTGCATATATATATATATGGATGAACTTTTAATATATATTAATGATTTATTTAAAATATTTAAAAGAGGAATTTAGAATTAAAACCATGAAGAAACCCTTGGGTGGTGTAGGAAAATAATTTGAAATATGGAAATAAATATAATTGAAATAAAATGTTAAATGATAAAATATTTAATTTATTGAAGATAATAGAATAGGGTAATGGAATATAGATTTTAGGTAGGATTTAATTGTCATGTGTGTAATTCATGAGTATAAAATGAAAAATAATAAATAAGGAATTAAAAAAGTTATTAAAAATGAATGGGGAAAGGGGTTGTGACTACCACAAAGATTAATTATCCCTAATTCATATCTACTTCCCCTTTGTCTCCCTATCATCTCCTTTTATTTATTTTAATTTTATTTAATTTTATTATGATTTAAAACTTATCTCTTTGATAGATTCTCCGATATTGATCAGATTGATGCATTGTTAGTTCCATTGGGTTCGTCTTGATGAGTAGAAACATAATCCAATGTTTTTTTGAAATAAGTGATGCTTTTTATCTAGTTTTTTTAAAATATTTTAAATTAAATATTTTTTTTTGAAATTTTTTAATCACGTTTAAATGAGTACGGTTGTAGGATTCGGTGGTGCAGTCGAACTTAGAGGTCAATCCTTACCATATATCATCTTTATACTTAAGGTAATAAGTTCCTTACAAATTGGGCACTCATTTACACATGTTTCTATATTAGTACTTATGTATTGGATTATTTTATATCATGATTTATCTTGATCGCATGTGGGTGTAGCCCATGATACTCTTGTGATGATTGTTTTGATGAGTGGTATTAGGGTAGATTTTCTCATGTTTGATTATGATCATATATTTCTATGTATGTTATATATTACTTATGATGATACATTTTCTATATAAATTTTCTTCTTTTTATGGAGGTATTATTAAGGTGCTCAAAATAAGTGGATCCTCATGATATTTTCATCCCTTAGATGGGAAGTCTGCTTGAATAGTGATTATGTTAACAAAGAACCTAAGAATATGGTGAAACTATGATGATAATATGGGATGTCCTATATTAGAAAATCCCTTGAGATTCATAAAATATATTGGGGGATACTTCGATTTGATTTTAGTATGACATGGACTCTATTGATTTTCTTGATTTTTGAAGGGCTCCCCTTTGAGGTGCGTACCGCATATCAGACACTCCTTCAAGTTTCATGTTACATATCAGACTCTCCTAAGAGTTTCATGTCGTATAATAAGAACTCTTTTTAGTTGCATACCATACACTGAGTTCAATTCCATGAGGTATATGAGTGACAATTACACTATCCTAGTGACTAGTTTGTTCACTAGAGACGTCTTCTTTTAATTTCTGACATCGGGCTAAAACAGGAATGATAAGGGGTTTGTGGCATCTTGGTTAGCACATGATTTCTCTATTTTAAACTATATGTTTAGGTTTTTTACGAATTGACTATTATTATTATGGAAGAAAACATTATACATGAGTATAATAGGTAAGGGAATGATGGTGGTGTCCCAGAAAGTCTTATACTAACACCCTACTTGGGAATTTCAGTGCACTTATAGATTTCATGAGAGATCCAGCAAAGAGAAATATCCCTAGGGTGGACTACTGAGCTGTGTATCATAGAGCCAGTGGCATACTGTGATGTCCACTAGTGGACCCATATTTGTTAATTTATTTTTCTAGAAATTATAATTCTAATTGACACACCACTTTGGAATCCCATTTGTTTATCTTCTATGTATTCCATTATCATTTCTGTATGTGAATTATGATTATTTATTGGAATTATTGTTTATTTATTATTTTTCTACGAATTTATATTTTGTTTATTATCTTACCACTATCAAAATTAGACCATCGCTTCTATTTGGAATCCTCTTTCATAAGGGGAGTTGCACACGAGGTTACGTAGCACCCTTCTAAGACCCAGGGGTTTGGGTTAGGATATTACGAATGAGTGAATATAAAAAGTATTAAAGCTTACAAATATGTAATTTTTTTTCTTAATCTATAATAAATAATATAATAAAATGTGTCACTTTCATTGATATAGGTTGTCTGAAGAAACCTAGGACACTCTGTATGAGTGAATCATGACAACTACAGGGGATTTTTTTCAATTTTTTTGGTCCCTATCCTATTTGAAACCTTTAAAAATGTTATCATGAACATATTATACATCACATTATTATTCTAACTATTATAACCAATTAATATTAATATATTTATAAAATAAAATAACATAAAAATATATGGGTTTTACTGGGTTCACTACTAATGGATAATCCAAAGAGAATACTCACAACATTTTCCCAGTGTACTAGAAATACACTATAAATCAAAGTTTCAATAGATAATAGTTTTGAAAATATGTATGACTTATTTAGTTTCACTAACTCTTTTTATTTAATCACAATATAATTTAACATAAGTCATAGAAAATATATAGACTCGCAATTCTTCTTAAATAGTTTATAGGGTTTAGGCCCTAGTTATAGTAAATATTCTTCACTGTAAAACCATACATGTTCATCTATTGGTTGAAATTATTTTATGCTCTTATTTTCTGCACTACCCTTATTTTTCTCTAAATGAGACCAACACTTAGATAAAAGTGTTAGATATTTTTTCTTCTATAAATCATAACACCAACTCTTTATTTATCCAAATTAATATAATCCTAGAAATTTAATTATCCTGATAAATTCATTTTATATCCAAAATTAATTGCAGTTATAACTTTCGTATTATCTAATATAGATATGGAAATATGACCAAGATATGTCATATTTATTTATTCTATAAAAATAGAATATATACTCTTGTTCATACCATTTTACACAAGCACAATAGATTTTTAATGAACTCTTCTTTTTTAACCCATAATTTGATGGTTGAGATGAACTCACATTCTTCATGATTATACCATAAATGAAACATGATTTTTTGTGTGGTCATTAATTGATAAAAAATATGAATTTAAATCCTAAAACACCATGCCAAATGTTATTTCTAAACTCTAATTGAATCTTCTATGTAATCTGGGAACTACCCCATCCTAAAGTGCCTAATACCTTTATGGTGTGATATTTATCGACTCCTTCTCCATTATGACATGAAAAAAATTATTCATTTTATAGTGTTAAATTAATTATTATATCCAAACATATTGGAATGGATATAATTTTTATAAATTCTTAAAGATCATGGTACGATTGTTCTAATATTTTCAATTATAAAGACTCGTAGTGGATTGGTGTACTACATCCTTGTGTTTACTTATGTTGTTCTTGCTAGGTTTTAGAACAAAATTCCTTCTTAGTGTAGAGGTTCTCAAATATCTAGAATCACTAGAAATATACTAGTCCCTATTCATGGTAGGGATCTATTTTCCATAATGTGATAATATCCACTCAAGAATCATAGAAATATATCTCTTCATCTTCATGACGAAAAATTAATGTCAGAATGCATAACATGTAACTCTAAACCAATTTAAATTTACTTGGTTATCTTCTTGGAGAAACTTATTATGTCGTGACATGAAACAAAATTACAAATATCCATACACATGCTTCTTATAACACCCTGCTCTTGGTTCAAGACCACTATGTTGTTGCTACACTAGGGGAGTCTCTAGTAGACCTCAGACATGCCTCCCCATATGTTAGAGAGTAATGAACAACAATATGGGTCTAGGTTTATACCATTGGGATAGTATACCACAAAAACAATGAAATCAATAAAAAAGAAAATAAATAAAACATCATCTACCAAAATAACCAATATAGTTCATAGAATAAGTGAAACAAATAATCAATAATACATGAATATATAAGCATACCATCACAAAGATTCACAAGACTCTCACCCAAGCAACTACATATATAAAATAAACACAAAAAATTACCAGTGGCAATACAATATACGTAAAACCCATCATCTTTTAGTTTATCATAACTAGAAGAAAGTATTAGTTTCCAAACTGGTGGGAAACATGGATTTTGAATCAAGATTTAAAGCATCATTTCAATTATTTCAATGTATTAAAATGGTTTTTAGTTGTTTTAGAGGCCCTAGAGGCACCCTAGGTGTATGATTTAAGTCTTGGAAGTTTTAAAGGGATCAAGGGTCTGGTGTGTTTTCTGGAAAAAAAAGAATTGGGTGTATAGTTATCACATGATTTGTCTATACAACTCAACAATGAAACCATAATTGAAAAGGAACATGGCTAGTAAAACCTTATGGAAGGTCCCTGGAGACCATGAGAGAATCTATATTAGACTGAAAACATATAGAATACTACAAACATGGTATAAGAAACCAAGCACAATAATAATTTGATGAGTAATGTTTTGGTAGAGGCTATCACAAGGTTGGTTCATGGTTTTTAAAACCTTAAAATAAAACCATCTTCCCTCTAAAAATTTGTTAAAATAGAATTTCCCCCATCTCTTATTGAATGGCATATTACCCCTTTTCTTCCCCATTTCCCCAGTAGATCCTAACTACTTCCTCTTCTCCCCCTCTCCTCCCTTACCTGGTTGAAACCCACTATACATTGTATGATTCAACAACCATATTTGGTATTTTAAGGAACTAGGTGATTATATCCCCCTCCATATTTATTTATTCTTTTATTTTCCCACTTAAATCTCTTAAGTCATTTAGGGTCGAAATTCCCAATTTTTTGGATGTTTGTCTACTTTTTTGATATCTACTATTTCTACTCAACCTAGGAGATGATATTAGATGATTATTATCATATGAGGCTAAGGTATGTGGGACATTTTAACTTAACCTATAGTATCAACTTAATTTCCAAGTGAATTTATACTACAGTCAAGCCGTCCATTCTATGCTTTGACCCCTTTTAAATTAATTATTTTAGGTAGAGTTATCTTAAATGAGATCACAATTATCATTCCATATACTATGGGTTACGGTAAATTAAAGTAAATTCCTAGAGGGAGGGAATATCCTTATGAAGGATTATTGTCTTTGAAAGACAAATCATGTCTTAAACGATTTGAGAGGAAGATTAGTTGAAATAAATGGCTGTGAAATAGGATTTCAAAACCATTGATTTATTTTTTAGTTTCGGAAAAGGGTTTGAAAATAAAAATTGGATTTCATTTTTGGAAATGGTAATTTGGAATTGTGGTTTGGAAATTGTAAATGTAATTGGTTTTTGAATAAAAAACGTGGAATAGATTTAATGGTAGGTGTTAGTAATTTGGGAAGATATATTTTTGAAATGGATCACCCTTCAATTTTTTGACAATATGAACTATGATGACTTCAAATATGTAAAATATCCATATAGGAAATTATTTATTTTAATAGTAAAATTTCTATAATAGAGTTTGTGTACCAATGAGATGGAAAACACCCTTAAGGGGTGGTATGTGATAACTATAAAGAAAATAACTATATTGGTGTTCAATGATAATTATTGAATACTCCCATATAGAGGGTCTATAATACCTTTTTTTCTTGTATACCTTGTGAGAAAAAAACTATATTCGGTGGTCTATGAAAACTAAGAAAACTCCATATAGTTGTCTACGAAAACTATGAATGCAATGACCCAATTTTTCATCTTAAATTAAATACTATGTTTGATGAATTTCTACACACATAACATCAAAACCACAAATATATATACCATTAAAAGGTATCTATAAATTATATGTTATAGAAATTATTTATATAATTATGAATTATTTATAAATAAATATATTTATAAAAACAAAAAAACCAAAATTCACATTAAATATAAACATAATTAATTAAAATAAGAAAATAAAAGAAATTTTATTATGATTATAATGTCTTTTATAAAATGTATATATTTCATAGTTATGGTTATCACTAATTTTAATATGAGAGTTAATATGGAAAAAATGACTTCTTATAAGAAATTGTCTTTCATTATATTTCAAGATTTTATTTAAATTGTATGTTTTTAAATTTTAAGCGATGAATTTTAATAAACTAACATCATTTTTGTTTTTATCATGATCAAAATATCTTTGGATGATTTTTTGGATATTTTGAAAGTAATTATTTTTCAGGTGAAAAAGTGGAAATACGGATTTTATTAATGTATTCACTTTTATGAATGTAATTTATTATATTAATACATTAACAGTTTTTGAATATTTATTTAATATAAAATGTTATATTATAAATTATAATAAACCATTTTAAAATTCAACATTAAAATTTCAAACCCATGGTCAACATTTTGAAAATTTATGCAGCATTTTAATGAAAATTGTTTTTGGATTATTTTTTATTAATTAAAAAATGATGAAATTAATTTATTGTAAAGTAAATATACTTCTATAAATATTATTTATATTAAATTATTTAAATCAATTTCATTGTTAATTATACCATAATCATAAATAGTTTTTCTTAAAAATAATCATTTTCAAGAAAGAGGGTTTTTTCTATTACATTCATTTTTGTTAGAATTAATTTTTCACACACATATAATTTTTAATTGATAAATTGTATTTAATATTTATAATAATTAGGTAAAAATTATTTAATATCTTTAATTTTATTTTATTTTTAAAGGATAAATTACCTTGGTAAAAATTTGTTGCCGTGGTAAAAACTAAAATGCTAAAAGTGAGTAAACTTAGTGGAAATAGAATAAAATGTTAATATTTTTTTAATTTTGTAAGTTTTTTTTGACATTATATTATATCTCATAATTTTTTAAATAATTTTAGAGGCACCTTTCCTGAAATAATCTTCCCGTTTTAGAATAGTTTTGAGTATTTAAAACAATGGTACACTTTCTTCACTTATAAAAGGGGAAACCCTATCCCCAAATACCCTCACGAAAAAAAAAGTTTCTCCAAAAAAACTAACAAATAATCTTCTCTACACGCTTATAGAGATTAATTAGGTTTTGGTATACTCAAAAGTCCACCCATCAATGGTTTAATCCCCATCACATAGGCAATAATCCAAGAATTGATGTATATGTTCCTAAACCTCCCTTTCATTTTATATTTCAGTATACAAATTTCTTATTCCAAATATTTAATATCACTATATTAAATATATAATATTAAAATTTTTATCATTATTTTATATTAATGTAATTATTGTACAATGATTAATCACCTCCCCTTTTCCGTTAAGAAAACTTAAAACAAGAATCATGCATGAATAAAAATGTTTTTTTATTTCACTTCCAAACATGGATTGTTCTAGTTTATATGAAATATATATGTAATATATTAATTTAATATGGTTATTTTTTAAAACTCAAAAGGTAATTATCAATATAAGTAAATCCATCTATATCATCCGATTACCCAAAACTATTTCTTAACCATATTTATTTTTCATGCATCCTGATCAAAAATCTCATGTATTTGAATTATAACACTAATAGTATTTATAAATAATAAATTAAGGAACCAATAATAAATATTAAATTATTATATTTGGTATAATAATGATGATCAAAGACGACATTCATGAACTCAGTTCAAAACAGTTAGTATCAATTGATACTAAAAAGAGATTACAAAAATTTAAAACATGAAGATAACTATTATCAATGAAGAGTATAAATATAAATATATAATAAAAATGTTGTGAAATATGTAATTAATATTTTTTTTCTTTATGATATAGTATTTTCAAGCATTCTATGGAAATTAAGGGTAAAGGTAACGAACTCGGTAACTCTGAAAAATTTATTTTAGTTATAATATTATTGATTTAACTAAATTTTTACATGAGTTTTTATTTTTATTAATTTTCTTTTTCATATTTATAGGGTAAACAAGTTTTTAAAATCAAAATAAATTTCATTGAATATTTTCTTTTCAGTATTAGTAAATTATTTATTTAAATGTAGTGCATTGAGAATAGTTAGTTGGGCGCGCCTATTTAGTTTTAATACTCATTCCTATAGTGTTTTCTTGGTTTTAGTTTCTATTGTAGGTTTGACTTGAGATTTCTTGCCATGGGAAAGAGTGGGTTGTGGATTAATGAGTGAATCTTAGAGATGTGAGGAGTTTTTGTCATGGTCAGATTAGTTGGTTGTTGTTGGTTGTTGTTTCTTTTCTTTTTGTTTATTTACTTTGTGTTGTTCTATATTTTCCATTGCTTTATTCATTTTTTTTATTGTGCAAAATCATTCAATCTTGCTCTCTTTTTATAACCTGGCGCTTGTCACCATCCCGGGAGGATCAGGAATGCCTCTCAGGCCATGTCGCGGACCGGCTCAGGTGACCAGTTCAGGGTCAACCTGGGTTGGTTCGTGACAGGTTGGGTAAGAAAGAGAAGTTATCTCCCTAGTATGTTGGAAAACATGAAATCATAGAATGGTTTAGTGATGTTTTTTTCCAGATCAATCTACCACTAATATATAGTTTGGTTCATAATGGGTCCCATTTCTCACATTTAAAAAAGTATCAACCATGTCTCAATCATGTTCTATGTTGGCATCATGAAACTCCTAAACCTGGTGAAACATTTTTTCACAACCACCTTCATATTCTAGAATGGAAGGACAAGGTCATTTATGGTAGAAAGATAATTTTTTTTTGGGTTTTCTAGAAACATTGGAGAACAAAAGGAGAAAATTGGGAAATGGGAGAACCATATATGATATTAGTGGCTAGAAATTTTATAAAGCACGGATAGCCATGCACTATCTTGGGACGTAAATCTTAATGGTGTGTATAATGTGATACCCTCAGTTTTAGGAATTCCATTATTTTATGCTATTTACTTTTTTGTCTATAGCGTGTAGGTTAACATACATAAGGGATCATATGAGGAATAATCTCAAAATCCGTAATTTAGCTAAAGGAAGTGATTTACACCATGCATGTTTTTTAAGAATATGCCCTGAATTCCATTTAGGCTGTGAATGGTTCTATACATATCTATTCACAATGTGAAATTCTATTTATAATGTAAACAAGTTTTAGGTATTTTATTTTCAAGCAACTATATTTTTGACATTTTTTGAAATAGGAATATTCATGAAATGTTTCCAAAATTTAAACCATGAATGGAGTTGTGTCTAGAAAATTTATTTAATTTCTATTCCCCTTTATCCTCATTATCATTTTCACATTCCCCTCAAACCAAGGCATATCTAGGGGAAATTTCTATGGTTATTTTCTATCTAGTGGTTGATATCAACTGATATTCTAGAATTAAAACATACGAATTAATTGATTTATAATGGATCATATAAGGAAGTGAGAATCAACCCTTAGAGGTAGGTGGCTTTCCTATATATCTATATTTTCTGTATCACATGAAGCCTTATATTTCTAAATTAATTTTTTTTTGTTTTATTAAAGATTTTAGATTTTTTATTATTGGAAAAAACTATTCTGTTATTGGTTTCTAAAATTGTGAATCATAGGTGATGACCATGAGGTGTTTATAAAAATGTTTAAAAAATTGATTTTTTATTTTTAAATAAAAACAATGATTGTGCACATGGAATACATTGTTAGTGTCTATATATAATTTCTCTAATGGGGTATTGTTTGGTACATACATGAGGAAAATTCTAGTGGGGAACATTGGAAAAAATATAGTTGATGAGTTGTTACGAGAAGGGATTTTTTCTACTAATGAGTTAGGACTATTTAAAATTTGTATGGAAGCATTGGGTGTGTGTATAGTGGACAAAATATTCAAAGTGTAATGTAATTGGGTTGCAGATTTTGTAAAACTATGAATTTTTTAATGTAATAAGAATGACCAATTCTCTTATTTTTTAGAAAACTATTAGTAAATTTGTTGTTGTCTTAATGGAGTTTTGAAAATGTTTTAGGGTTTTCCTACTAATTAATTATACTAGACCTCTATATATGAAGTTTGGTGCGGATACAGATGTTATTTTACATGATACCGGAAAGGGTCATGTTTTGTATATTTATAGTGGAGTATTATGATTCTTAAAGAAGGGTTATTAGGTGTTGGAGCATGGAGAATGGAGTTCCCTGTGTAGATGTGTCATCATGGTTCCAATTTGATTCTATAAAGTCTTTTATGTTTTGAGTTTTCAGATCATGATCTTGTATTATTATTTCTACAACCACTGTTTGATTATCATATGGTTATACTATGTGAGTTTTTTAGTTTTATTCCATGAATCATATTACTTATTCATATATGAGTTGTTTTAGGTTGTTTTCTTGAGGAAAAATCAACCCCATGGTTTGGTAAATCGTTTGGAATTTATTTCTAGCCTTTGGTGTCTTGGGGATGTCACCTACAGTGAGTAATACCCCACCATTCCCAAGCCAATTGGTATGGGTAGGATGTTTCATTGAATTTTTAGAATCCATTTATAGAATAAATATGTAAATTTTTTAATTATTTTTGGTTATTTAGGATGGATTCTATGTTGTATTAGGTAGTTTCCATTTTAATACGCCATAATCCCAAATTTCCACCCTTCTTAGATAGGTTCCATGTTGTACATTAGTAATGGAATTTCTTATTTTGTTAGGTAAGAGTGAATACATGTTTCTTTCTTTATGAATAGAAGACATGAGAAATTTATATGTGATCAACTACCCTGTTTCATCATTATAAATTTTCCATGGTTTGTGTAATAACATAAAAATACAATATCGATGAGTGTAACAAATATTGTGATGTGATTTCATGTTAGAGAATTAATGCAGGTCCTGTTAGAAATTGAGAATATGTTGCTAATGTATAGATCATTAATTATAGGATAACATTACGTTATATGGTGGATAGAAGCTTCATTGGATACATAAAATTATATTGTGGATGATGAAAGATCTATTGTCTTACATGAAAAGGTGTTCGCATCCAATAGGGAATCAATTGGAAGTTAATAGTGAATTTGAATGAGTTTTCAATTTTTTTTTATTTTCTATCAAGTAATCATAATTTTATAGAGAATATGGATTTATAATTCATATTATGTTAAAATGATTTTAGATCTTAAGTTATCTTTTTCACCATAAGTTTTTTCAAATAAACATGCATTGATGTTTTCTAATATGTTGGCAGAACATGGTAATCTATTAAGGGTTGATATTTCATTAGAAATAATAATGAATATTCTAGGGGATGAAGATGCATGGGAACTGATCGGGATTACATTAGAACATTGGGATCCCTTGGATAGGGTTAAGCATCTGTTGTGGCCTGATAGTGCACTATTAATCCTTGAGAGTATGTCAGAGAGCCCGAGCTTCCGTTCACAATTTTGAAACATACATTTCATATTCTTGAGTCTAAATTTCATAAAATTTATTACCCTCACTACCATTATGATGGATGAATCAAATATAGTGTAAATTTTGGCAATTTTGTAGATTAGTACACAATAGTGGGCTGAAAAATGAAGTGTGTTATTGCATTACTATAAACTTATTTGATTTTCACGTCACCCTACAATGACAATGATATGGGGCTATACAATTCTTGATAATATTTAATGTGGGTGTAATTATCTTGATATATGTGTTAGGTTTGTTTATGATTACTAGTTCCTCGACCTACCTCCCCATGAATCCCTTAATGTGGGCATGATCTTGGCCATAGCTATGATCCTACACCAGTAGTACCACCCATTTCTTATCAATCATTAGCTTTCCTTCCTTTTATAACATCTTTAACTTGAAAATTTTAAATATATATATATATATATTCATTTCACCTAGAAATATAGAATAATACTATTGCTCAAAGAATTCATTTTTATGCCAGTTTGATATTAAGTTTTAAAATTCACACTTTCCATTAAAATGATTTATTTTTCTGGGTTTTATTATAATAATGGGGTAATATTCTCAATTTTAAATGAAAATAAAACCATCCTATTATAATAAATTACAAATATTTATTGTGTGAAAATGAAAATTTTCAATATTTATATATATTAAGCCTTTACATGAGGGTTGAATACTTATTAATACTTTCGAATATTCAATTAAGTATTTTTCAAATGTAAGCACTGATTTAGTGTGGGATTTCAAGGAACATAGAGCCTCAATATTGATATAACAAAAATATTAATTATATTATATTATTAACACATTAGTCTTTCATAAAAAATTAATTATATTTTTAATGGTTTTTTAGATGAAAAATTTGAGACCTCTATTAATTCTAAAATTATATTTTCACTCTAGGTATTACAAAAACGTTTTGTACATTGAATTTTTTGTTAAATCACATGTAAGGTTAATTCTTTTTACCTTTTTTGTAATAAATTTACAAAACGGTCAGAATATATAATTTCAATTAAATTTACAAAATTATTAGATAAATTTAATATTTAAAATTAATCAGCATCTGGATATCTTTCGGGAAATTAATAATAATAATAATAATTTTACTATTATTATTATTATTATTATTATTTATGTCGAAGAAAAATATTGGAAATTTAATGTGTAACTAAATATATTTAATTAACCTAATTGATGAGTGATTTTTCACCAGGATGAATATTTATTAGGTGGTTTAGTAATAATAGTGATATCATTACTTGTTATAAATTAATACATTTTGTTTTTAATGAAGCATTTTTTTGAATCATTTTTTATGATAATTATCGTGGTGATTTAATAATATTAAAATCTATTGTTGGTGTTATTATTAAATTTTGAGAAAAAAATATTTACGTGTGTTAAATTAATATATATGTATATGGGTTATATATATATATATATTTGTGTGTGTGTGTGTGTGTATGTGAGTGCGTATATATATATAATGTGTCTATATATTCTTGGGTTAAAGATACCCTATATGTGTGGGTGAATATATATATGTGTGTGTGTGTGTGTGTGTGTGCTTGTGTGTGTTTTGGTATATATATGTTTCTATGAGTGTGTGTGTGTGTGTGAGATAAATATATATGTATATATATGTGTGTGTGGGAACATGTGTATAAAAATATATACGGGCGTGTATATATATAATGTGTATATATATATATAGATGAACTTTTAATATATATTAATGATTTATTTAAAATATTTAAAAGAGGAATTTAGAATGAAAACCATGAAGAAACCCTTGGGTGGTGCAGGATAATAATTTGAGATATGGAAATAAATATAATTGAAATAAAATGTTAAATGATAAAATATTTAATTGATGGAAGATAATAGAATAGTAGAATGGAATATTGATTTTAGGTATGATTTAATTTTCATGTGTGTAATTCATGAGTATAAAATGAAAAATAATAAATGAGGAATTAAAAAAGTTATAAAAAATGAATGGGGAAAGGGGTTGTGAATACCACCAAGATAAATTATCCCTAATTCCTCTTTACATCCCATTGGTCTCTCTATCATATCCTTTTATTTATTTTAATTTTATTTAATTTTATTATGATTTAAAACTTCTCTCTTTGGTAGCTTCTCCGATATTGATAAGATTGATGCACTATTAGTTCCATTAGGATCGTCTTGATGAGTATAAAATTAATCCAATTTTTTTTGAAATAAGTGATGTTTTTTATCTAGTGTTTTTAAATATTTTAAATTAAATATTTTTTTGAAATTTTTTAATAAAATTTAAATGAGTACGGTTGTAGGATTCAGTAGTGCAATCAAACTTAGGGGTCAATCCTTACCATCTATCATCGTTATACCTAATGTAATAAGTTCTTTACCAATTGGGCACTCATTTAAACATGTTTCCATATTAGTATTTATGTGTTGGATTATTTTATATCATGATTGATCTTGATCGCATGTGGGTGTGGGTGTAGCCCATGATACTCTTGTGATGTTTGTTTTGATGAGTGGTATTAGGGTAGATTTTTTCATGTTTTATTATGATATTATTTTTCTATGTATGTTATATATTACTTATAATAATACATTATCTATATAAACATGCTTCTGTTTATGTAGGTATTATTCAGGTTCTCAAAAAAAGTGGATCCTCATTATATGTTCATCCCGTAGATGGGAAGTGTTCTTGAATAGTGATTATGTTGAAAAAGAACCTAAGAATACGGTGAAACTATGTTGTTACTATGGGATTTCATGTATCAGAAAATCTCGTGAGTTTCATAAAATATATCGGGGGATCCTTCGATTTTATTTCAATATGACAGGAACTCTATTGATTTTCTTGATTTTTGAAGGGCTCCCCTTTGAGGTGCATACCACTTATCAGACACTCCTTCAAGCTTCATGTTGCATATCAGACTCTCCTATGAGTCTCATGTTGTATAATAATAACTCTTGTGAGTTGAATACCATACACTAAGTTCAATTCCATGAGGTATATGAGTGACAATTACACTATCCTAGTGGCTAGTTTGTTCACTATAGACATCTTCTTTTAATCTCTGACATGTGGCTAAAACATGAATGATAAGGGGTTTATGGCATCTTGGTTAGCACATGATTTCTCAGTTTTGAACTAGATGTGTATGTTTTTTATGAATTGGATATTATTATTATGGAATAAAATGTTATACATGAGCATAATAGTTAAGTACACAATGGTGGTGTCCCAGAAAGTCTTATACTAACACCCTACTTGGGAATTTCAGTGCACTTACAGATTTCATGAGAGATCCAGCAAAGAGAAAGAGACCTAGGGTGGACTATTGAGCTGTGTAGCATAGAGCTAGTGGCATACTGTGATGGCCACTAGTGGAACCATATTTGTTTATATATTTTTCTAGAAAGTATAATTTTAATTGATTTACCACTTTGGATTCCCATTTGTTTGTCTTCTATGTATTCCATTATCATTTCTACATATGAACTATGATTATATATGGGAATTATTTTTTATTTATTATTTTTATATGAATTTATATTTTGTTTATTAACTTACCACTATCAAAATTAGTCTGGCACTACTATTTGGAATCCTCTTTCATAAGAGGGGTTGCACACGAGGTTACGTAGCAGCCTTCTGAGACCCAGGGGTTTGGGTTAGGATATTACAAATGGGTGAAAATGAAAAGTATTATAGCTTAAAAATATGTAATTTTTTTTCTTAATCTATAATAAATTATATAATAAAATGTGTCACCTGTATTGATATATTTTGTGTGAAGAAACCTAGGAAACTCTATAGGGGTGAATCACGATGATTACTGGTGATTTGTTTTCCAATTTTTTAGTCCATATCCTAATTGAAACCATTAAAAATGTTATCATGAACATATTCTACCTCAAATTATTATTCTAACTATTATAACCAATTAATATAAATAGATTTGTAAAATAAAAGAACATAAAAATATATGGGTTTTACTTGGTTCACTACTAATGGATAATTCAAAGAGAATACTCACAACATTTTCCTAGTGTACTAGAAATCCACTATAAATCAAAGTTTCAACAGATAATAGTTTTGAAAAGATGTAGTACTAATTTAGGTCCACTCCCTATTTTTATTTAATCACAATCTAATTTAAGATAAGTCTTAGAAAATATATAGACTCCCAATTCTTCTTAAATAGTTTGTAGGCTTTGGACCCTAGTTATAGTCAATATTTTTCATTGTAAAACCATACATGTTCATCTGTTGGTTGAAATTATTTTTTTCTATTATTTACTGAACTGCCCTGTTTCCTCTCTAAATGAGACCAACACCTAGATACAAGGGTTAGCTATTTTTTCTTCTTCAAATTATAACACTAACTCTTTCTTTATCCAAATGACTATAATTCTAGAAATTGAATTATCTTGATTCATTCATTTTATATCAAAAAGATATTTCAGTTATTCCTTTCTTATTCTTTAATATAGATTTAGAAATATGACCAAGATATCTCTTATTTTTTATTCTATAATTATACAATATACACTTTTGTTCCTACGATTTTATACAAGCAAAATAGAATTTTAATAAACAATTCCTTTTTATCCCTTAATCTGATGGTTGAGACGAACTCACATTCTTCATTATTATACCAGACATGAAAAATGATTTTTTTGTGGTCATTAATTGATAAAAAATATGAATTGAAATCCTAAAATACCTTGCCAAATGTTATTTCTAAACTCTAATTGAATCTTCTATGTAATCTGGGAACTACCCCATCCTAAAGTGCCTAATACTTTTATGGTGTGATATTTATCGACTCCTTCTTCATTATGACATGAAAACAATTATTCATTTTATAGTGTTAAATTAATGATTAAATCAAAACATATTGGAATGGATATAATTCTTATAAATTATTAAAGATCATGGTACGATTCTTCTAATATTTTCAATTATCAAGACTTATAGTGGATTGGTGTACTAAATCCTTGTGTTTACTTATGTTGTTCTTTCTAGGTTTTAGAACAAAATTCCATCTTAGTGTAGAGGTTCTAAAATATCTAGAATCAGTAGAAATATACTAGTCACTATTCATGATAGGTATCTATTTTCCATAATGTGATAATATCCACTCAAGAATCATAGAAATATATCTCTTCATCTTCATGACGAGGAATTAATGTCAGAATACATAACATGTAACTCTAAAACAATTGAAATTTACTGGGTTACCTTCTTGGAGAAACTTATTATGTCGTGACATGAAACAAAATTCCAAATATCCATACACATGCTTCTTGTAACACCCTGCTCTTGGTTCATGACCACTAAGTTGTTGCTACACTAGGGGAGTCTCTAGTAGACCTCAGGCATGCCTCCCCATATGTTAGAGACTAATAAACAAAAATATGGGTCTTGGGTTATACAGCTGGGATAGTATACCACCAAATCAAAGAAATCAATAAAAAGGAAAATAAATCAAACATCATCTACCAAAATAACCAATATATTACATAGAATAAGTGAAACAAATAATCAATAATACATGAATATATAATCATACCATCACACAGATTCACAAGACTCTCACCCAACCAACCACATATATAAAATATATACAAAACAAAAGTACCAGTGGCTCTACAATATTTGTAAAACCCATCATTTGTATAGTTACCCATAACTAGACAAAAGTATTTTTTTTCAAACTAGTGGGAAACATCGATTTTGAATCAGGATTTAGAGCATAATTTCAAGTATTTCAATGTATTAAAATGGTTCTTTAGTTGTTTTAGAGGCCCTAGAGGTACCCTAGGTGTATGATTTAAGTCTTGGATGTTTTAGAGGGATCATGGGTCTAGTGGGTTTTTTTAAAAAAAATAATGGGGTGTATAGTTAGCACATGATTTGTATATACACCTCAACCATGGAACCATAATTGAAAAGGAACATGGCTAGTAAAACATTATGGCATGTCCCTGAATACCATGAGAGAATCGACATTGGACTGAAAACATGTAGAATACTAGGAACATGGTATAGGAAACCAAGAACAATAATAATTTGATGATTAATGTTTTGGATAGAGTCTATCACAAGGTTGGTTAATGGGTTTTAAAACCTTAAAATCAAACCATGTTCCCTATAAAAATTAGTTAAAATAGAATTTCCCCCATATCTTATTAAAAGGCATATTACCCATTTTCTTCCCCATTTCCCCAGTAGATCCTGACTGCCTCCTCTTCTCCCCCCTATCCTCCCTTACAAGGTAGAAACCCACCATACATTGTATGATTCAACAACCATATATGGTATTTTAAGGCACTAGGTGATTATGTCCCCCTCCATCATTATTTCTTGATTTATTTTCCCACTTAAATCTCTTAAGTCATTTACGGTCAGAATTCCCAATTTTTTGGATGTTTGTCAACTTTTTTTATATCTACTATTTCTACTCAACCTAAGAGATGATATTAGATGAGTAGTCTCCAATGAGGCTAAGGTATGTGGGACATTTCAACTTAACCCATAGTATCAACTTAATTTCTAAGTGAATTTATATTAGAGTCAAGCCGAACATTCTAAGCTTTTAACCGTTTTAAATTAATTATTTTAGTTAGAGTTATCTTAATTAAAAATCACAACTATCATTCCATAGACTATGGGTTATGGTAAATTAAAGTGAATTCCTAGTGGGAGGGAATATCCATAGGAAGGATTATTTTCTTTGAAAGACTAATCATATCTTAAACGATTTGAGAGGAAGATTAGTTGAAATAAATGGTTGTGAAATACGATTTCAAAACCATTGATATATTTTTTAGTTTCAGAAAAGGGTTTGAAAATAAAAATTTGATTTTATTTTTGGAAATGGTAATTTGGAATTGTGGTTTGGAAATTGTAAATGTAATTGGTTTTTTGAATTAAAAATGTGGAATGGATTTAATGAAAGGTGTTATTAATTTGGGAATATATATTTTTTAAATTGATCACCCTTCAATTTTTTAACAATATGGACTATGATGACTTCAAATATGTAAAATTTCCATATAAGAAATGATGTATTTTAATAATAAAATTCCCATAATGGAGGTTGTGTACCAATGATATGGAAAACACCCTCAAGGGGTGGTATGTGATAACTATAAAGAAAACAACCATATTGGCGTTCAATGATAATTGTTGAATAATCTCATATAGAGGGTCTATAATACCTTTTTTTCTTGTAGACCTTGTAGGAAAACAACTATATTGGGTGGTCTATAAAAAATAATAAAACTCCATATAGTTGTCTACGATAACTATGAATGCAATGACCCAATTTTTCATCTTAAATTAAATACTGTGTTTGATGAATTTATACACACATAACATCAAAACCAAAAATATATATATACCGTTATAAGGTGTCATAAATTATATTTTATAGAATATTTTAACATAATTATGAAATATTTATAAATAAATATATTTATAAAAACAAAACAAAACAAAATTCACATTAAATATAAACATAATTAATAAAACTAAGAAAATAAAATAAATTTTATTATGATTATAATGTCTTTTATAAAATTTATATATTTCATAGTTATGGTTAGCAATAATTTGAAAATAAGAGTATATGCAAAAATAACTTCTTATAAAAAATTGTCTTTCATTATATTTCAAGATTTTATTTTAATGGAATGTTTATAAATTTTAAGAGATGAATTTTAATAAACTAACATCTTATTTGTTTTTATCATGATCAAAATATCTTTGGATTATTTTTTGGATATTTTGAATGAAATTATTTTTCAATTGAATAGTGAAAATATCGATTTTATTAGTGTATTCACTTTTATGAATATAATTTAATATATGAATACATTAAAAGTTTTTGAATATTTATTTAATATAAAACGTTATATTATAAATTATAATAAATCATATTAAAATGCAATGTTGAAATTTCAAAACCATGCTCAACATTTTGAAATTTTATACAACATTTTAATGAAAATTGTTTTTGGATTATTTTATATTAATTAAAAAATTATGAAATTAATTTATGGTAAATTAAATCGACATTTATAAATATTATTTGTTTTAAATTATTTAAATCTATTTCATTGTTAATTATACCATAATCATAAATATTTAAAAAAAATCATTTTCAAGAAAGAGGGTTTTTTTTGTGACATTCATTTGTGTGAGAATTAATTTTACATACACATATAATATTTAATTGATAAATTGTATTTAATATTTATAATAATTAGGTAAAAATTATTTAATATGTTTAATTTTATTTTAGTTTTAAAGGTTAAATTACCTTGAAAAAAATTTATTACCATGATAAAAACTAAAATGGTAAAAGTGAGTAACCTTAGTGGAAAATAAAATAAAATGTTAATTTTTTTTATTTTTTAAGTGTTTTTTGACATTATATTATATCTCATTATTTTTTTAATAAATTTAGTGGCACTTTTCCTGAAAGAAAATTCCCATTTTAGAATAGTTCTGAGTATTTAAAACAATGGTTCACTTTTTCACTTATAAAAGGGGAACCCCTATCCCAAAATACCCTCATGAAAAAAACAAATTTTCTCCAAAAAAACTAACAAATAATCTTATCCACACACTTATAGATATTAATTAGGTTTTGGTATACTCAAAAGTCTACCCATAAATGCTTTAATCCCCATCACATAGGTGATAATCCAAGTACTGAGGTATATGTTCCTAAACCTCCCTTTCATTTTATATTTATTTATAAAAAAAATTTATTCCAAATATTTAATATCACTATATTAAATATATAATATTAAAATTGTTATCATAATTTTATATTAATGTAATTATGGTAGAATGATTAATCACCTCCCCTTTAATATTAAGAAAACTTAATATGTTAATCACGCATGAATAAACATGTTTTTTTATTTCACTTACAAACATGGATGGTTCTAGTTTATATGACATATATATGTAATATATGAAATTAATATGGTTATTTTTTTGTAACACAATAGGTAATGATTAATATAAGTTAATCTATCTATATCATCAAATAACCTAAAACTAGTTCTTAACCATTTTTATTTTTCATGAAACATGATAAAAAATCCCATGTATTGGAATTATTACACTAATAGTATTTTTAAATAATAAATTAAGGAACGAATAATAAATTTTAAATGATTATATTTGGAATAATAATTAAGATCAATATGACATTCATGAACTTAGTTCAAAACAGTTAGTATCACCTAATACTAAAAATAGATTAAAAAAATTTAAAACATGAAGATAAATATTATCAATGAAGATTAAAATAGAAATATATAATAAAAAGGTTATGAAATATGTAATTAATATGTTTGTCTTTATGATATATGATGTTGAAGCATTCCATGGAAATCAAGGGTAATGGTAAGGAACTTGGTAACTCTAAAAAATTTATTTTAGTTATAATATTATTTATTTAACTACATTTTTACATGAGTTTTAAGTTTTATTAATTTTCTTTTTTATATTTATAGGGTAAAATAGTTTTTAAAAGAAAAATAAATTTCATTGAATATTTCCTTTTCAGTATTAGTAAATTCTTTATTTAATGGCATTGCATTGGGAATAGTTTGTCGGGCGCACCTATTGAGTTTTAATACACATGCCTATAGTGTTTACTTGGTATTAGTTTCTATTTTAGGTTCGACATGAGCTTTCTTGACATGGGAAAGAGTGGGTTGTGGATTGGTGAGTGACTCCTGAAGTCGTGAGGAGTTTTTTTCATGGTTAGATTAGTTTGTTTTTGGTGGTTGTTCTTTCTTTTTGTCTTGTTTATTTACTTTGTGTTGTTCTATTTTTTTCTATTACTTTATTCATTTTTTATCATGTGAAATCATTCCATCTTGATCTATTTTGATGACCTGGCTCTTGTCACCATCCAGGGAGGATCAGGAATTCTACTCAGGCCATGTCGCAGGCCGACTCAGGTGACCGGTTTAGGGTCGACCTGGGTTGGTTCGTGACAGGTTGGGTAAGAAATAAAAGTTATCACCTTGGTATGTTGGAAAAAATGAAATCATAGAATGGTTTAGTGATGTTTTCTACCAGATCGCACTACCACTAATATATTGTTTGGTTCATAATGTGTTCCATTTCTCACATTTAAATAAGTATCACACATTTCTCAATCATGTTCTATGTTGGCATCATGAAACTTCTAAACCTGGTGAAACCTATTTTCAAACCCAACTTCATATTCTAGAATGGAAATACAAGGTCATTCATGGTAGAAAGATAATATTTTGTGGGTTTTCTAGAAAAATTTAATAACACAAGAATAATCTTGGGAAATGGGAGAACCATATATGATATTAGTGGCTAGAAATTTTATAAATCACGGATGTCCTTGAACTATCTTAGGATGGAAATCTTAATGGTGTGGACAATGTTATACCCTCAGTTTTAGGAATTCTATTATTTTATGCTATTTCTTTTTTTGTCTATAGCTTGTCGGTTAACTTACATAAGGGATCATATGGGGAATAATCTTGAAATTCGGAATTTAGCTAAAGGAGGTGATTTACACTATGCATGTTTTTAGGAAGATTCCATGAATTCCATTTTGGTTGTGAATGGTTCTAAGCAGATCTTTCCACAATGTGAAATTCTATTTATAATGTATACAAGTTTTAGGTATTATATTTTCAACCAACTATATTTTTGACATTTTTTGAAATAAGAATATTAATGAAATGTTTTCAAAATTTAATCCATGAATGGGGTTGTGTCTAGAAAATTTGTTTAATTTCTATTTCCTTTGATCCTCATTAGAATTTTCACATTCCCCTCAAACCCAGGGTTCTCTTGAGGAAATTTTTATGGTTATTTTCTATCTAGTGGTTGATCTCAACTGATATTATAGAATTAAACCTTATGAATTAATTGATTTATAATGGATCAGATAAGGAAGTGGGAATCAACCCTTAGAGGTAGGTGGCTTTCCTATATCTCTATCTTTTCTGTATCACTTGATGCCTTATATTTTTAAATTACATTTTTTTGTGTTTTATTAAAAATTATGGATTTTTTATTATTGGAAAAAACTATTTTGTTATTGATTTCTTAAATTGTGAATCATAGGAGATGACCATGAGTTGGTTGTGAAAATGTTTTCAAAATGGATTTTTTATTTTTAAATAAAAACAATGATTCTGTAAAGTCTTTCATGTTTTGAGTTTTCAGATCATGATCTTGTATTATTATTTCTACAACCACTGTTTGATTATCATATGGTTATAATATGTGAGTTTTTTAGTTTTATTCCATGAATCATATTACTTCTTCTTATATGAGTTGTTTTAGGTTGTTTTCTTGAGGAAAAATCTACCCCCATGGTTTGGTAAATCCTATGGAATTTTTTTTCTAGCCTTTGGTGTCTTGGGGATGTCACCTACAGTGAGTAACACCCCACCACTTCCCATGCCAATTGGTCTAGGTAGGATAATTCATTTAATTTTTAGAATCCATTTATAAAATGAATAATTCTATATTAATTATAAATAAGGAAAAATTTTATTTATTTTTTAGTTATTTAGGATGGATTCCATTTTTTATTAGGTAGTTTCTATTTTAATACCCCATAATCCAAAATATTCACCCTTATTGGATAGGTTCCATGTTGTACATTAGTAATGGACTTACGTATTTTGTTAGGTAAGAGTGAATACATGTTTCATTCTTTATGAATAGAAGACATGAGAAATTTATATGTGATAAACTACCATGTTTCATCATTATAAATTTTCCTTGGTCTGTGTAATAACATAAAAATACAATATCGATGAGTGTAACAAATATTGTGATGTGATTTCATGTTAGAGAATAAATGCAGGCTATGTTAGAAATTGAAAATATGTTGCTAATGTATAGATCATTCATTATAGGATAACATTACATTATATGGTGGATAGAAGCTTTATTGGATACATAAAATTATATTTTGGATGATGAAAGATCTATTGTCTTACATGAAAATGTGTTCGGGGCCAATAAAGCATCAATTGTAAGTTAATAGTGAATTTTAATGAGTTTTCAATTTTTGTTTTATTTTATATCAAATAATCATAATTTATAGAAAATATGGCTTTATAATTCATATTTTGTAAAAATGATTTTATATCTTATGTTATCTTTTCAACAATGAGTTTTTTCAAATAAACATGCATTGAAGTTTTGTAATATGTTGGTAGAACTTGGTAATCTGTTTAGGTTTGATATTACATTATAAAGAATAAAAATATTCTAGGGGATGGGGATACATTGGAACCTATCGGGATTACAATAGAACATTAGGATCCATTGGATAGGGTTAAGCATCTATTGCGGCCTGATAGTGCACTATTAATCCTTGAGAGTATGTCAGAGAGCCCGAGCTTTCGTTCACACTTTTTAAATATACCTTTCATATTAATAAGTCTGAATTTCATGAATTTATGACCCTCAATACCATTATGATGGATAAATCAAATCTAGGGTAAATTTTGGCGATGTTGTAGATTAGAACACAATAGTGGCCTGAAAAATGAAGTGTTTTATTGCATTACTATGAACTTATTTGATTTTGATCTCACCCTGCAATGAAAATGATATGAGGCTATACAATTCTTGATAATATTTGATGTGGGTGGAATTATCTTGATATATGTGTTAGGTTTGTTTATGGTTACTAGTTACTCGAGCAACCTCCCCATGAATCCCTTAATGTGGGTATGATCTTGGTCATAGCTATGATCCTACACCTACAGTACCACCCATTTCTTATCACTCATTAGCTTTCCTTCCTTTAATAACATATTTAACTTGAAAATTTCACATATATATATATATATATATATTCATTTCACCTAGAAATATAGAATCAGAATATAACTCAAAGAACACATTTTTATGCCAGTTTGATATTAAGTTTTAAAATTCACACATTCCATTAAAATGATTTATTTTCCTAATTTTTATTCTAATAATGGGGTAATATTCTCAATTTTAAATGAAAACAAAACCCTCCTATAATAATAAATTACCAATATTTTCAGTGTGAAAATGAAAATTTTCAATAATTTTATTTATTAAGCCTTTACGTGAGGGTTGAATACTTATTAATACTTTAGAATATTCAATTGAGTATTTTTCAAATGTAGGCGCTGATTTAGTGTGGAATTTAAAGGCACATAGAGCCTCAATATTGATATGACAAAAGTATTAATTATATTATATTATTAACACATTATTATTTCATAAAAAATTAATTATATATCGAATGGTTTTTCAGATGGGAAATTTGAGACCTCCATTAAATCTAAAATGATATTTTTACTCTAGGTATTACATAACCTTTGTGTACGTTGGATGTTTTTTTAAATCACATGTAAGGTTAATTCTTTTTACCATTTTTGTAATAAATTTACAAAAGGTCGGAATATATAATTTCAATGAAATTTACCAAATTATTAGATAAATTGAATTTATAAAATTAATCAGCATCTAGATATATTTTGGGAAATTAATATTAATAATAATAATTTTATTATTATTATTATTTATGTTGAAGAAAAATATTGGAAATTTAATGTGTAACTAAATATATTTAATTCACCTAATTAATGAGTGATTGTTCACTATAGATGAATATTTATTGGAAGGTCTAGTAATAATAGTGATATCATTACTTTTTATAAATTAATACATTTGGTTTTTAATGAAGCATTTTTTTGAAACATTTTTGTTGATAATAATGGTGGTGTTTTAATAATTTTAAAATCTATTGTTTTTGTTATTATTAAATTTGGAAAACAATATTTACGTGTGTTAAATTAATATATATGTATATGGTTTATATGTATATGTGTGTGTGTTTGTGTGTGAGTATGTGAGTTCGCATATATATATAATGTGTCTATATATTCTTGGGTTAAAGATAACCTATATGTGTTGGTGAATATATATATATAGACACATATATATATATATATATGTGTGTGTGTGTGTTTATGTGTTCGTATATATATGTATCTATGAGTGTGTGTGTGTGTGTGAGATAAATATATATCTATATAGATGTGTGTGTGTGAACGTGTGTATAAAAATAAATACGGTTGTGTATATATATATATATGGATGAACTTTTAATATATATTAATGATTTATTTAAAATATTTAAAAGAGGAATTTCGAATGAAAACCATGAAGAAACCCTTGGGTGGTGTAGGAAAATAATTTGAAATATGGAAATAAATATAATTGAAATAAAATGTTAAATGATAAAATATTTAATTGATTGAAGATAATAGAATAGGGGAATGTAATATAGATTTTAGGTAGGATTTAATTGTCATGTGTGTAATTCATGAGTATAAAATGAAAAATAATAAATGAGGAATTAAAAAAGTTATTAAAAATAAATGGGGAAAGGGGTTGTGAATACCACCAAGATTAATTATCCCTAATTACTATCTACTTTCCCTTTGTCTCCCTATCATCTCCTTTTATTTATTTTAATTTTATTTAATTTTATTATGATTTAAAACTTCTCTCTTTGATAGCTTCTCCGATTTTGATCAGATTGATGCACTGTTAGTTCCATTGGGTTTGTCTTGATGAGTATAAACATAATCCAATGTTTTTTTGAAATAAGTGATGTTTTTTATCTAGTTTTTTTAATATTTTAAATTAAATATTTATTTGAAATTTTTTAATCACGTTTAAATGAGTACGGTTGTAGGATTCGGTGGTGCAATCGAACTTAGAGGTCAATCCTTACCATATATCATCGTTAAACTTAAGGTAATAAGTTCCTTACAAATTGGGCACTCATTTACACATGTTTCCATATTAGTATTTATGTATTGGATTATTTTATATCATGATTTATCATGATCGCTTGTGGGTGTAGCCCATGATACTCTTGTGATGTTTGTTTTGATGAGTGGTATTAGGGTAGATTTTCTCAAGTTTGATTATGATCATATATTTATATGTATGTTATATATTAATTATGATGATACATTTTCTATATAAATTTGCTTCTTTTTATGGATGTATTATTCAGGTGCTCAAAATAAGTGGATCCTCATTATATTTTCATCCCTTAGATGGGAAGTGTGCTCGAATAGTGATTATGTTAACAAAGAACCTAAGAATATGGTCAAACTACGATGATAATATGGGATGTACTATATTAGAAAATCCCTTGAGATTCATAAAATATATTGGGGGATACTTTGAGTTGATTTCAGCATGACATGAACTCTATTGATTTTCTTGATTTTTGAAGGGCTCCCCTTTGAGGTGCATACCGCATATCAGACACTCCTTCAAGTTTCATGTTGCATATCAGACTCTCCTATGAGTTTCATGTTGTATAATAAGAACTATTTTGAGTTGCATACCATACACTGAGTTCAATTCCATGAGGTATATGAGTGACAATTACACTATCATAGTGGCTAGTTTGTTCACTACAGATGTCTTCTTTAAATTTCTGACATAGGGCTAAAACAGGAATGATAAGGGGTTTGTGGCATCTTGGTTAGCACATGATTGCTCGATTTTAAACTAGATTTTTAGGTTTTTTATGAATTGACTATTATTATTATGGAATAAAACATTATACTTGAATATAATTATAAGGCCCCAGCCTTAAACCTTACTTAATCTTGAGTTATTACAAGATTACACATTGAGGATCTTTTCGGGTTTAGAGTTTTAGAGAATTAGATCATAAAACATGCATTACATTCCACATATAAACAAAGTGGTTACATAAAGATAGTATTCTTCATTCCCATCAATGGAAACACATTTAAAATAAAACATGGATTATTTCTTGACACATCATTGACTCTATCATCTTATCATGTACCTTTCCCTTGACCTGTGAAAAATATTTCAAAAACTTGGGATGAGCATAAAAACTCAGTATGGGTTATAAAAAAACATGGAAAGGAAACATGAGTTCATATATACATAAGAATGAAATCATACTTTACCCATAAAACATAGGCACTTTAACATAACTCATAAAATCATGAATAAATCATAGAAATCATAAGACATAAAGGTAACTTGAGGCATTCATAACATTCTTACGTAGGGAGTAACCCTCTTGGTTACGTTTGGAATACCCATCACAGTATATTCCCTAAAATCTCTTCGGAGAAACCTTAAAGTTTCACTCCTTCGCATTACCCAATGCATTGGAGAGCTATAACGGGCTCACCCGCCCTTAGTTTATCACGGAACCACCCGTCTTCATAATAATGCCCAAGAACCATAACATAATCATATCACATAAAACATGCATAAAGGAAACATAAAATTTCCACATTTCAATCATGAGATATCAATACAACACATTGATATAAAAACATTATGAAAATCATTTTCAATACCAATGTAAAACATGGTATTTATTTTTCTTTTAAAAAAAGAAGGTATGGCTTGTAGAGGAAGCTGAAACTCAAATAACGGTTGCGACGGCGGAGAAGTCGTTGTCGCCGCATACGTACGACAAAAACATTCCCTTTTGTCGTTTAGTAAATGCTTCGTATAAAAAATATTCCTTTTGAATAAACGTAAAAGTCAAAGGGGTTTATACACTGTATAAAAGAAAGTTGTGTATAAAATAAAATATGCCTCAACGAAAGGAGATTGAGACGAAGTCCCATACCTCGTATCCGACTTGACCCGACCGTTCTTTAATCTCCTGAATAATAAACTTGAGTTAATCTCTACTTGCTTATGAATCTCTTTCAAGTTCATTATTCCTTTTATACCATGTTATGAACATCATGTAATCAGTTAAGTTAATAATGTTCATTTTGTCGGTATTTGGTTCTTAAGTCAAAAATAGACTTCTTACACTTACATGTTGTTAATTTGGTCAAAGGTTCATTATATCCAGAATGATATTCATGATGTAGATATCATATATACCATATATATCCAGTACATACATTCATTTATAATATTACATAATCATTTAGAGGTAAGAAATGAAATGCACTGTTCATGGAGACGGTAAGCCGTACGTACGCATGAACTCTACTTCCATTTCTATTTCATATTTTATGGAATGGAATCATAATTATATAAGAGTATATTATAATTACATTATAATAACATATATAATATCATTAAATTTATCCTTTACACATCCCACATATGGTATTAACGAATCAAATCACTTTTAGGGGGCGGTAGTCCGCACTTCCTAAAATGAAGATATCGTGTTTACCCATAATGGAAACCATAAAGGTATGCCAAAAATGAAAAAAAACAGAAGCTTAAGGAAAACATAAACATATTATATATCATATATAAAAATATTGACATCATAATGGCCACCTTTGAAGGTGTTAAATGAGTATTGAACAATCATCGTTTCGGGAGGCAGAATTTCGCCATCCACAGAAACCGTATGTTCTTTAACCATTTGATGTATTTGTGTGAGGTTTTAGCCCAAATAAATCTTATAACAACATCCTAGTATAATGACGATACTGTTGTTGTTACAAAAGAAGTAAATAAAAAGAGTTTAGGGGGTTGGAGAAGCAAAATAAAACAAATGAACATTAGAGAATGAATTACCTTAAAAAGTGTAACTCCTTTTGATTTGAGCCTAAAGGCTTTTTTTGAAAGGATTATGCCCAAAGTTAATCCTCTAGGATGAGGAGAGGGATGTGGAGAGATTAAATGGGCAGGGTTTGGCCGAGCCAAAGTCTTTAAGAGTGTGTGAAATGAGGTAGAGGTGGGAGCCTTTTATAAGAGGAGAGGAGGGACACTTTTGGAAAGTAAAGAAATATTACTTTATTTGAAAATGTTTTTCGGTTTCAAAAGGTCCCACATTGATATAATTCGTGGATAAGGTGATAAGGGTTCTAAATCCACTCATCCAATTGGTTTTGGACATGTTTAGTTCATAGATTTTACATTATCTTTCTATTTGATTTAAATCGTCAAATAATGATGTCATCGCTGCATCATTATTATGTCACAAATAATTAAATTTATTTAATGTATAAAAATTATATACAAAATACTATGATATATGAAATCTTTTTAGCTTTCCAATGACTATTTATAATCAAAATTTTGACTTTTATAACCCCACTTAAAAATTGTTTTCGTAAAACATATTATGTTTGTGTCATTTTCACTTTAACATTAAATAAAAAGCAATTTATGTCATTTCCCAACAAAAGTGGATCCATGGGGTCCCCAAGTTGACCCATGGAATTTCATGGTCTGCCATGACACAACCAATAAGGTTGGGACATGTGTCTAGGTCATTTCCTATTATTAAAGCATTATTTATACCTTAAACTACCCTAATTACCACTAATCGCGATTAAGAACTTAATAAGTTACTATTCACCAAAAAAATATTATAATCTCATTGAACCACATTTTACTTCTTAATGAAAACCATTTATGTCGGATTTTCAAAATTTAGTACACATTAGTGGTAAACTTTCATTTAACTGAAAAATCAGTTTGCTTGATTACCACTTAGTGGTTTCACTATTCATCAAAAATTGAAGTTTTTCAGAAAATTACCAAAAATTCACCCTAAGCTATATTTGATATTCTGAATTCAAAAATGAAGTCTATTTTACAAAATTCAAGACATATAGGTCACATTAATTAATTTAATAATTAATTTCCGCTGCCAGAGCAAATAGCGTGTTTTTTACAAAACAATAA
Source organism: Viscum album (assembly GCA_963277665.1). Lineage (NCBI taxonomy): Eukaryota > Viridiplantae > Streptophyta > Magnoliopsida > Santalales > Viscaceae > Viscum > Viscum album. The sequence goes on along the minus strand of OY728157.1, from coordinate 1,399,384,687 downwards.
GTATCAAAAGATTGACACCAGTTTAAGTCTAATTTCAAAGTGAAATTGATTCCAATGACCACCATTGGATAAAATGGTAAAAATATATTCTAATTTCACTTAAAAACCAATTCAAAACATTATCTAATAATATAAATAAATTAGATTAAAAAGCAGTTTTGATGTAAAATGCAGTATTTTTCACTATTCATTAAAAAATGAACATTATCAGAAAAATACCAAAAATTCACACAAGGTAAATTTTTATGTCCCAATCATAAAGGATAAGTTTATTTTGACAAACATAGTTTATAAAATTGTCAAAATATAGATTCAAAAATGGATTGCCATCAAAAGGCAGTAAAACAATCTTTTAAGAATATTAGTGTATTCCATGCATAAGATTGTATTTATTTTAATTTTAAGCCTCTATAAAACTATCTTAATCATTAATAGACAAAGATAAAAATATCTATTATTCATTACTTACTTGGGATGTTACATCCTTCCCCCCTTTAGAAAATTGCGTCCTCGCAATTTATTTACTTATCGAATAAATGGGGGTACTTATCCCTCATTGCATTTTCAGATTCCCATGTTTCCTCTTCAATCATGTGGTTTTTCCACAAAACCTTTACCTGCTTAATCACCTTATTCTGTAACACTTTCTCCCTATGGTCAAGAATCTGGACCGGTTGTTCCTCATAAGATAGGTTCTCTTCCAGCTGAACTACCTCTGGACTCAAAACATGAGATGGATCTGGCATATACTTTCTCAACATCGAAACGTGAAAAAAATTGTGTACAAGAGATAAACTCGGAGGTAAAGCCACTCGGTATGCAACTGATCCAACTCTCTCCAGAATTTCGTATGGTCCAACAAACCTTGGACTCAACTTTCCTTTCTTACCAAATCTCATCACACTTTTCCAAGGAGAAACCTTGAGAAAAACATGATCACCTACCTCGAAAGATAGTTCCTTCCTCCGGTTATCCGCATAACTCTTCTGCCTGCTCTGAACTGTTCTCATGTGTTTCTGAATCAGCTGAACTTTTTCTACCATCTCTTCTACCAATTCTGGTCCCATCAACTTTCTTTCACCCACTTCATCCCAGAAAGCTGGAGTTCGACACCGCTTCCCATATAATGCCTGAAATGGTGCCATCTGTATACTGGAATGAAAAATGTTATTATATGAAAACTCAACCAAAGAAAGATGTTAGTCCCAACTTCCCTGATAATCCATAGAACAAGCTCGTAGCATATCCTCCAATGTCTGAATTGTTCGTTCTGACTGCCCATCTTATTGAAGATGAAAAGATGTACTAAAATTTAATTCAGTACCCAACGACTTCTGAAGGCCTTTCCAAAAGTTAGAAGTAAACCTGGGATCACGATCCGATACAATGGAGAGAGGAACTCCATGTAACCTGACTATCTCTTTAAGATACAAACGGGAAAGTTGATCAAGAGAGAAAGTATCTCGTATAGCAAGGAAATGAGCAGATTTGGTCAAGCGATCAACAATAACCCAGATTGCATTATTACCTCGAGATGTCTTTAGTAATCCAACAAAAAAGTCCATGGATATATTCTCCCATTTCCACTCTGGCACTGGTAAAGGCTGAAGCATCCATTTCGGTAACTGCCTCTCTGCTTTAACCTGCTGACAAGTCAAACACTTACAGTAAAATCAGCAATATCTCTTTTCATTCCATCCCACCAGTAATACTCCCACAGATCTCTATACATCTTAGTACTGCCCGGATGAACTGAAAACGGAGAACTATGAGCTTCACATAACAACTCTCTCTTCAACTGTGAATCACAAGGCACACACAATCTCTTCCCAAATCTCAAAACATAATCATTATCAATGTTGAATTCAGGCAACTTACCTTTCTGAACCAGCTCTAACTTTTCCTGCAACTCACTGTCTTGCTTCTGTGCTTGCTTGATTTTATCTGATAGAGATGATCTCACTGATACCTGAAACAAAATAGAAGGACTTCCTACACCAACAACTTCTATGCTAATGTTCATCAAATCGTTAACCAAAGGATCACGTTCCAACCGCAACATTGTTAACGAAGCATTACTTTTTCGACTCAAAGCATCAGCCACTTTATTTTCTTTTCCCGGATGGTAATGAATTGTACAATCATAATCCTTGATTAATTCTAGCCATCTCCTCTGTCTCATGTTTAACTCTTTCTGAGTGAATATATACTTTAAACTTTTGTGATCAGTATATATTTCACAGTTTACTCCATACAAATGATGCCTCCAAATTTTTAAAGCAAAAACAACAGCAGCTAATTCCAAATCATGTGTAGGGTAATTTACCTCATGAGTTTTCAACTGTCGTGAAGCATAATCAATTACCTGATCATTCTGCATTAGGACCCAACCAAGTCCTTTCAATGAAGCATCACTATATATAACAAACTCACCATTCCTGGAAGGTAGTGCCAAAACTGGAGCTTTCACCAATCTTCTTTTCAATTCCTGAAAACAATCATCACATTCTTTTGTCCAGATAAACTTAACACCCTTCCGAGTTAGCTTAGTCATTGGACTAGATAACCGTGAAAAATTTCTAACAAACCTTCGGAAATATCCCGCCAAACCAAGGAAGCTACGAATCTCGGTTACATTTCTGGGTCTTGGCCATTCTTCCACAACTTTTGTTTTTTCAGGATCAATAGTTATTCCATCTTTAGAAACAATGTGACCAAGGAAAGAAATTTGTTGCAACCAAAACTCACACTTGCTGAATTTCCCATACAGTTTTTTTTCTTTTAAGGTTTGCAAGATAACCCTTAAATGTTTTTCATGCTCCTCTTATTTTTAGAAAACACCAAAATATCATCAATGAAAACCACCACAAACTTATCCAAGAAATCATGGAAAATTCTATTCATTAAGTCCATGAATATAGAAGGTGCATTGGTTAGCCCAAAAGGCATTACTACAAATTCATAATGGCCATATCTCGTACGGAACGCGGTCTTCGGAATATCTGCCTCCTTTACCTTCAGCTGATGGTACCCCGATCTCAAGTCAATCTTTGAAAAAAACCGAGCTCCCTGGAGCTGATCAAACAAATCATCGATATGAGGCAAAGGATATTTTTTCTTAACAGTGATATTATTCAAGGCTCTATAATCAATACAAAGTCTCATAGAACCATCTTTCTTTTTAACAAATAAAACAGGAGCACCCCATGGTGATGTGCTAGGTCTAATGAAACCTTTCTCTAATAAATCTTGTAATTGCTCCTTCAACTCTAAAAGTTCAATTTGTGCCATTCGATAAGGGGGTTTTGAAATTGTCTTAGCATCAGGAACTAAGTCAACAGTAAACTCAACTTCCCGATCTGGTATTATTCTAGGCAACTCATCAGGAAAAACATCAGGATACTCATTTACCACTGGCACATCATTAATCTGAACAGTTCCTTTATTTTCAACGACGTGTGCAAGGTAACATTCATTTCCATCTTTTACAAGTTTCTCGGCCTCTTGATATGTTATCAAAAGTAAGGGTTCATTCCTGTAAACAAACTGAAAGTCTTTCTGAAAAGAAACTTCTTTAGCTCTACAGTCAATCTTAGCATGGTAAATAGAGAGCCAATCCATACCTAGGATAACCTCAAACTCTACTAGAGGTAGAACAATAAGGTTTGAAAGTAGGTTCTTTCCACAGATAAGGATAGGAAGATTCTTATAAATTCTTTTTGCCTCGAAACTTCCCCCAGGCGTTTTTACCAAAATTTCAGGAGTCATTTCTTGAGATGGTATTCCCATTTTACTAGAAAAGGTTTCAGAGATGAAAGAATGTGTAGACCCCGAATCAAACAACACCCTGGCATAATCTGAAAAAACAAACAAAGTACCTGATACAACTTCATTTGATGGCCCGACATCTGCTGAAGTAGTTGCAAAGGATTTCACCACCCCTTTCTGCTTGTAGTCTAACTTCTTCCCATCACTCAAGCTCTTTGTCGGACACTCGTTTGCATAGTGACCCATCTCATTGCACTTATAACATTTCACTAACTGTAAATCCAATTTGTTCTTACCTTCACCTTGATCCTTTTCAGTGTAATCACGAGCCTTATGTCCCATCTTACCACATCGGTAGCACTTTCCAGAATTCAGAAGACATTCCCCAGCATGCCTTTTTCCACATTTATCACAAACTGGAAACTTAGTTCTCTTACCATCAGACTTTTTTGAAGAATTCTTACCTTTCTCCTGCCACCTCGGTCTCTTCTTCAGCTGGTTGTTATAGAAAACTTGGTCATCGGCAAACTCCATTTCCACCATCTCAGCACATCGAACAAGCTTTTCATAACTTTTAAACTCACGAGAAGCTAATGCCCTTCGATACTTTGGCTTTAATCCTGAGTAGATACGATTGATTTTACTATTAAGGTCCCAGATAAAATTTGGAGCATACCTTTCCAATCGAGTGAACCTTTCTTCATAGGCAGCCATTGAGTCTTCCTCTTGCCTCAATTCCAAGAATTTCTTTTCCATCCTAAGTCGAACAGCCTTAGGAAAATACTTCTCAAGAAACATACCTTTGAATTCATCCCATTCAAGATCATCAATATCATCGGCATCCCTGATATTTTTAACCATAGACCACCACTGATCTTCTTCACCCTCCAAATGGTAAATAACAAGACTAACATTTTGATTGTCTGAACACCCCATGACATCAAAAATCTTCTCCAGTTCTTTAATCCAACCTTCAGCTAGCACAGGGTTAGATGATCCTCTGAATGATGGTGGATGTTGCCTCATGAAATGTTCCACCACTGACATGTTCCTCTGCGGTTGATCTGGCTGATCTCATGCATGGATACCACCACCATTTATCGCTTGATTCAACTGCGCCATCACTGCAACAAACTGTTCAGTTCCAATTCCGACCATTTCTGGATGCTGATTCGGAAGGTTATTTCCTTCTGTATGCCTTCCTAGCACTGCTTCCCTGTTTCCTCTGCGGAAAACCATTCTGAACAAACATGTCTTAGATGAAGCAACATGGTAATCTTTAAATGCTATATCATTTCGAAAAAAAATATTTTTGGATAATCATTTAATAGAATTATAACTCCTAAAGTTATCTAAACCGACCTTTGATACCAACTATAAGGCCCCAGCCTTAAACCTTACTTAATCTTGAGTTATTACAAGATTACACATTGAGGATCTTTTCGGGTTTAGAGTTTTAGAGAATTAGATCATAAAACATGCATTACATTCCACATATAAACAAAGTGGTTACATAAAGATATTATTCTTCATTCCCATCAATGGAAACACATTTAAAATAAAACATGGATTATTTCTTGACACATCTTTGACTCTATCATCTTATCATGTACCTTTCCCTTGACCTGTGAAAAATATTTCAAAAACATGGGATGAGCATAAAAACTCAGTATGGGTTATAAAAAAACATGGAAAGGAAACATGAGTTCATATATACATAAGAATGAAATCATACTTTACCCATAAAACATAGGCACTTTAACATACCTCATAAAATCATGAATAAATCATAGAAATCATAAGACATAAAGGTAACTTGAGGCATTCATAACATTCTTACGTAGGGAGTAACCCTCTTGGTTACGTTTGGAATACCCATCACAGTATATTCCCTAAAATCTCTTCGGAGAAACCTTAAAGTTTCACTCCTTCGCATTACCCAATGCATTGGAGAGCTATAACAGGCTCACCCGCCCTTAGTTTATCACGGAACCACCCGTCTTCATAATAATGCCCAAGAACCATAACATAATCATATCACATAAAACATGCATAAAGGAAACATAAAATTTCCACATTTCAATCATGGGATATCAATACAACACATTTATATAAAAACATTATGAAAATCATTTTCAATACCAAAGTAAAACATGGTATTTATTTTTCTTTTAAAAAAAGAAGGTATGGCTTGTAGAGGAAGCCGAAACTCAAATAACGGTTACGACGGCGGAGAAGTCGTTGTCGCCGCATACGTACGACAAAAACATTCCCTTTTGTCGTTTAGTAAACGCTTTGTATAAAAAATATTCCTTTTGAATAAACGTAAAAGTCAAAGGGGTTTATACACCGTATAAAAGAAAGTTGTGTATAAAATAAAATATGCCTCAACGAAAGGAGACTGAGACGAAGTCCCATACCTCGTATCCGACTTGACCCGACCGTTCTTTAATCTCCTGAATAATAAACTTGAATTAATATCTACTTGCTTATGAATCTCTTTCAAGTTCATTATTCCTTTTATACCATGTTATGAACATCATGTAATCAGTTAAGTTAATAATGTTCATTTTGTCGGTATTTGGTTTTTAAGTCAAAAATAGACTTCTTACACTTACATGTTGTTAATTTGGTCAAAGGTTCATTATATCCAGAATGGTATTCATGATGTAGATATCATATATGTCATATATATCCAGTACATACATGCATTTATAATATTACATAATCATTTCGAGGTAAGAAATGAAATGCACCGTTCATGGAGACGGTAAGCCGTACGTACGCATGAACGCTACTTCCATTTCTATTTCATATTTTCTGGAATGGAATCATAATGATATAAGAGTATATTATAATTCCAGTATAATAACATATATAATATCATTAAATTTATCCTTTACACGTCCCACATATGGTATTAACGAATCAAATCACTTTTAGGGGGCGGTAGTCCGCACTTCCTAAAATGAAGATATCGTGTTTACCCATAATGGAAACCATAAAGGTATGCCAAAAATGAAAAAAAACAGAAGCTTAAGGAAAACATAAACATATTATATATCATATATATAAAAATAGTGACATCATAATGGCCACCTTTGAAAGTGTTAAATGAGTATTGAACAATCATCGTTTCGGGAGGCAGAATTTCGCCATCCACGGAAACCGTATGTTCTTTAACCATTTTATGTAGTTGTGTGAGAGTGTAGCCCAAATAAATCTTATAACAACATCCTAGTATATTTAATATACTGGTGTTGTTACAAAAGAAGTAAATAAAAAGAGTTTAGGGGGTTGGAGAAGCAAAATAAAACAAATGAACATTAGAGAATGAATTACCTTAAAAAGTGTAACTCCTTTTGATTTGAGCCTAAAGGCTTCCTTTGAAAGGATTATGCCCAAAGGTAATACTCTAGGATGAGGAGAGGGATGTGGAGAGAGTAAATGGGCAGGTTTTGGCTGAGCCAAAGGCTTGAAGAGTGTGTGAAATGAGGTAGAGGTGGGGGCCTTTTATAAGAGGAGAGGAGGGGCACTTTTGGAAAGTAAAGAAATATTACTTTATTTGAAAATGTGTTTCGGTTTCAAAAGGTCCCACATTGATATAATTCGTGGATAAGGTGATAAGGGTTAGAAATCCACTCATCCAATTGGTTTTGGACATTTGTAGTTCATAGATTTTACATTATCTTTCTATTTTATTTAAATCGTCAAATAATGATGTCATCACTGCATCATTATTATATCACAAATAATTAAATTTATTTAATGTCTAAAAATTATAGAAAAAATACTATGATATAGGAAATCTTTTTAGATTTCCAATGACTATTTATAATCAAAATTTTGACTTGTATAACCCCACTTAAAAATTGTTTTCGTAAAACATATTATGTTTGTGTCATTTTCACTTTAACATTAAATAAAAAGTAATTTATGTCATTTCCCAACAAAAGTGGATCCATGGGGTCCCCAAGTTGACCCATGGCATTTCATGGTCGGCCATGACACAACCAATAAGGTTGGGACATGTGTCTAGGTCATTTCCTATTATTAAAGCATTATTTATACCTTAAACTACCCTAATTACCACTAATCGCGATTAAGAACTTAATAAGTTACTATTCACCAAAAAAATATTATAATCTCATTGAACCAAATTTTAATTCTTAATGACAACCATGTATGTTGGATTTTCAAAATTCAGTACACATTAGTGGTAAACTTTCATTTAACTGAAAAATCAGTTTGCTTGATTACCACTTAGTGGTTTCACTATTCATCAAAAATTGAAGTTTTTCAAAAAATTACCAAAAAATCACCCTAAGATATATTTGATATTCTGAGTTCAAAAATGAAGTATATTTTACAAAATTAAAAACATATAGGTCACATTAATTAATTTAATAATTAATTCCCGCTGCCAGAGCAAATAGCGTGTTTTTTACAAAACAATAAGTATCAAAAGATTGACACCAGTTTAAGTCTAATTTCAAAGTGAAATTGATTCCAATGACCACCATTGGATAAAATGGTAAAAATATATTCTAATTTCACTTCAAAACCAATTCAAAACATTATCTAATAATATAAATAAATTAGATTAAAAAGCAGTTTTGATGTAAAATGCAGTATTTTTCACTATTCATTAAAAAATGAACATTGTCAGAAAAATACCAAAAATTCACACAAGGTAAATTTTGATGTCCCAATCATAAAGGATAAGTTTATTTTGACAAAAATAGTTTATAAAATTGTCAAAATATAGATTCAAAAATGGATTGCCATCAAAAGGCAGTAAAACAATCTTTTAAGAATATTAGTGTATTCCATGCATAAGATTGTATTTATTTTCATTTTAAGCCTCTATAACACTATCTTAATCATTAATAGACATAGATAAAAATATCTATTATTCATTACTTACTTGGGATGTTACAATAATAGGTAAGGACACAATGGTGGTGTCCCAGAAATTCTTATAATAACACCCTACTTGGGAATTTCAGTGCACTTACAGATTTCATGAGAGATCTAGCAAAGAGAAAGATCCCTAGGGTGGACTACTGAGGTGTGTAGCATAGAGCCAGTGGCATACTGTGACGAACACTAGTGGAACCATGTTTGTTAATTTATTTTTCTAGAAATTATAATTCTAATTGACACACCACTTTGGAAGCCCATTTGTTTATCTTCTATGTATTCCATTATCATTTCTGCATGTGAATTATGATTATTTATTGGAATTATTGTTTTTTTATTATTTTTCTATGAATTTATATTTTGTTTATTATCTTACCACTATCAAAATTAGACCATTTCTACTATTTGGAATCCTCTTTCATAAGGGGAGTTGCACATGAGGTTACGTAGCACCCTTCTGAGACCTAGGGGTTTGGGTAAGGATATTACAAATGGGTGAATATAAAAAGTATTAAAGCTTACAAATATGTAATTTTTTTCTTAATCTATACTAAATGATATAATAAAATGTGTCACTTTTATTGATATATGTTGTCTGAAGAAACCTAGGACACTCTGTAGGGGTGAATCTCGACAACTACAGGGGATTTTTTTCAAATTTTTTGGTCCCTATCCTATTTGAAACCTTTAAAAATGTAATCATGAACATATTATACATCACATTATTATTCTAACTATAATAACCAATTAATATAAATATATTTATAAAATAAAATAACATAAAAATATATGGGTTTTACTTGGTTCAATACTAATGGATAATCCGAAGAGAATACTTACAACATTTTCCCAGTGTACTAGAAATACACTATAAATCAAAGTTTCAATAGATAATAGTTTTGAAAATATGTATGACTAATTTAGTTTCACTACCTCTATTTATTTAATCACAATATAATTTAAGATAAGTCTTAGAATATATATAGACTCACAATTCTTCTTAAATAGTTTATAGGGTTTAGGCCCTAGTTATAGTAAATACTCATCACTGTAAAACCATACATGTTCATCTATTGGTTGAAATTATTTTATGCTCTTATTTTCTACACTGCCCTTATTTTTCTCTATATGAGACCAACACCTAGATAAAAGGGTTAGATATTTTTTCTTATATAAATCATAACACCAACTCTTTCTTTATCCAAATGAATATAATCCTAGAAATTGAATTATCTTAATAAATTCATTTTATATCAAAAATATATTGCAGTTATACCTTTCTTATTCTCTAATATAGATATGGAAATATGACCAAGATATCTCATATTTTTTTTATTCTATAAAAATAGAATATATACTCTTGTTCCTACCATTTTACACTAGCCCAATCGAATTTTAATAAACCCTTCTTTTTTAACCCATAATCTGATGGCTGAGATGAACTCATATTCTTCATGATTATACCAGAAATGAAACATAATTTTTTTGTGGTCATTAATTGTTAAAAAAAATGAATTTAAATCCTAAAATACCATGAAAAATGTTATTTCTAAACTCTAATTGAATATTCTAAGTAATCCGGGAACTACCACATCCTAAAGTGCCTAATACCTTTCTGGTGTGATATTTATCGACTCCTTCTCCATTATGACATGACAACAATTATTCATTTTATAGTGTTAAATTAATGATTATATCCAAAATATTGGAATGGATATAATTTCTATAAATTTTTAAAGATCATGGTATGATTCTTCTAATATTTTCAATTATCAAGACTCGTAGTGGATTGGTGTACTACATCCTTGTGTTTACTTATGTTGTTCTTTCTAGGTTTTAGAATAAAATTCCTTCTTAGTGTATAAGTTCTCAAATATCTAGAATCACTAGAAATATACTATTCACTATTCATGGTAGTGATCTATTTTCCATACACATACTTCTTGTAACACCCTTCTCTTAGTTCACGAACACTAAGTTGTTGCTACACTAGGGGAGTCTCTAGTTGACATCAGACATGCCTCCCCATATGTTAGAGAGTAATGAACAAAAATATGGGTCTAGGGTTATACCATTGGGATAGTATACCACCAAAACAAAGAAATCAATAAAAAGGAAAATAAATAAAACATCATCTACCAAAATAACCAATATAGGTCATAGAAGAAGTGAAACAAATAATCAATAATACATGAATATATAATCATAGCATCACACAGATTCACAAGACTCTCACCCAACCAACCACATATATAAAATAAACACAAAAAAGTACCAATGGCTCTACAATATGTGTAAATCCCATCATCAATATAGTTTCTCATAACTAGAAGAAAGTATTAGTTTTCAAACTAGTGGGAAACATGGATTTAGAATCAATATTTAAAGCATCATTTCAAGTATTTCAATGTATTAAAATGGTTTTTTAGTTATTTTAGAGGCCCTTGAGGTACCCTAGGTGTATGATTTAAGTCTTGGAAGTTTTAAAGGGATTAAGGGTCTGGTGGGTTTTTTGGAAAAAAAAGAACGGGGTGTATAGTTATCACATGATTTTTCTATACACCTTAACCATGAAACCATAATTGAAAAGGAACATGGCTAGTAAAACCTTATGGAAGGTCCCTGGAGACCATGAGAGAATCTATATTAGACTGAAAATATGTAGAATACTAGGAACATGGTATAAGAAACCAAGAAAAATATAAATTTGATGAGTAATGTTTTAGATAGAGGCTATCACAAGGTTGGTTCATGGTTTTTAAAACCTTAAAATCAAACCATGTTCCCTCAAAAAATTTGTTAAAATATAATTTCCCCCATCTCTTATTGAATGGCATATTACCCCTTTTCTTCCCCATTTCCCCAGTAGATCCTGACTGCTTCCTCTTCTCCCCCTCTCCTCCCTTACATGGTAGAAAGCCACCATACATTGTATGATTAAACAACCATATATGGTATTTTAAGTAACTAGGTGATTATATCCCCCTCCATATTTATTTCGTCTTTTATTTTCCCACTTAAATCTCTTAAGTCATTTAGGGTCGAAATTCCCAATTTTTTGGATGTTTGTCTACTTTTTTGATAGCTACTATTTCTACTCAACCTAGGAGATGATATTAGATGATTATTATCATATGAGGCTAAGGTATGTGGGACATTTTAACTTAACCCATAGTATCAACTTAATTTCTAAGTGAATTTATACTACAGTCAAGCCGACCATTCTAAGCATTGACCCCTTTTAAATTAATTATTTTTGTTAGAGTTATCTTAATTAAAAATCACAATTATCATTCCATATACTATGGGTTATGGTAAATTAAAGTGAATTCCTAGAGGGTGGGAATATCCTTATGAAGGATTATTGTCTTTGAAAGACAAATCATGTCTTAAACGATTTCAGAGGAAGATTAGTTGAAATAAATGGTTGTGAAATAGGATTTCAAAACCATTGATATATTTTTTAGTTCCGGAAAAGGGTTTTAAAATAAAAATTGGAATTCATTTTTGGAAATGGTAATTTGGAATTGTGGTTTGGAAATTATAAATGTAATTGGTTTCTGAATAAAACACGTGGAATAGATTTAATGGAAGGTGTTAGTAATTTGGGAATATATATTTTTGAAATGGATCACCCTTAATTTTTTTTGACAATATGAACTATGATGACTTCAAAAATGTAAAATATCTATATAGGAAATGATTTATTTTAACAATAAAATTCCTATAATAGAGTTTGTGTAACAATGAGATGGAAAACACCCTTAAGGGGTGGTATGTGATAACTATAAATAAAATAACTATATTGGTGTTTAATGATAATTGTTGAATACTCCCATATAGAGGGTGTATAATACCTTTTTTTCTTGTATACCATGTGAGAAAAAAACTATATTGGGTGGTCTATGAAAACTAAGAAAACTCCATATAGTTGTCTACGAAAACTATGAATGCAATGACCCAATTTTTCATCTTAAATTAAATACTATGTTTGATGAATTTCTACACACATAACATCAAAACCAAAAATATATATACCATTACATGGTATCCATAAATTATATGTTATAGACATTTTTTACATAATTATGAATTATTTATAAATAAATATATTTATAAAAACAAAAAAACAAAATTCACTTTAAACATAAACATAATTATTTAAACTAAGAAAATAAAAGAAATTTTATTATGATTATAATGTCTTTTATAAAATGTATACATTTCATTGTTCTGGTTAGCACTAATTTGAAAATGAGAGTTAATATGGAAAAAATGGCTTCTTATAAGAAATTGTCTTTCATTATATTTCAAGATTTTACTTTAATTGTATTTTTTTAAATTTTAATAGATTAATTTTAATAAACTAACATCATTTTTGTTTTTATCATGATCAAAATATCATTGGATGATTTTTTGGATATTTTGAAAGTAATTATTTTTCAGGTGAAAAAGTGGAAATATGGATTTTATTAATGTATTCACTTTTATGAATGTAATTTATTATATGAATACATTAAAAGTTTTGGAATATTTATTTAATATAAAACGTTATATTATAAATTATAATAAATCATTTTAAAATTCAATATTAAAATTTCAAACCCATGCTCAAAATTTTGAAAATTTATGCAGCATTTTAATGAAAATTGTTTTTGGATTATTTTTTATTAATTTAAAAATGATGAAATTAATTTATTGTAAAGTAAATATACTTTTATAAATATTATTTATATTAAATTATTTAAATAAATTTCATTGTTAATTATACCATAATCAAAAATAGTTTTGCTTAAAAATAATCATTTTCAAGAAAGAGGGTTTTTTCTATTACATTCATTTTTGTTAGAATTAATTTTCCACACACATATAATTTTTAATTGATAAATTGTATTTAATATTTATAATAATTAGGTAAAAATTATTTAATATGTTTAAATTTATTTTATTTTTAAAGGATAAATTACCTTGGTAAAAATTTGTTACCGTGGTAAAAACTAAAATTCTAAAAGTGAGTAAACTTAGTGGAAAATAGAATAAAATGTTAATATTTTATTTAATTTTGTATGTGTTTTTTGACATTATATTATATCTAATAATGTTTTTAATAATTTTAGAGGAACCTTTCCGGAAATAATCTTCCCATTTTAGAATAGTTTTGAGTATTTAAAACAATGGTACACTTTCTTCACTTATAAAAGGGGAAACCCTATCCCCAAATACCCTCACGAAAATAACTAAATTTATTCAAAAAAAACTAACAAAGAATCTTCTCCACACGCTTACAGAGATTAATTAGGTTTTTTTTATACTCAAAAGTCCACCCATAAATGGTTTAATCTCTATCACATAGCCGATAATCCAAGAATTGAGGTATATGTTCCTAAACCTCCCTCTCATTTTATATTTCATTATGCAAATTTTTTATTCCAAATATTTAATATCACTATATTAAATATATAATATTAAAATTGTTATCATTATTTTATATTAATGTAATTATTGTACAATGATTAATCACCTCCCCTTTTCCATTAAGAAAACTTAAAACAAGAATCATGTATGAATAAAAATGTTTTTTTATTTCACTTCCAAACATGGATGGTTCTAGTTTATATGAAATATATATGTAATATATGAATTTAATATGGTTATTTTTTTAAAACACAAAAGGAAATGATCAATATAAGTTAATCCATCTATATCATGTGATTACCCAAAACTAGTTCTTAACCATATTTATTTTTCATGCCTCCTGATCGAAAATCCCATTTATTTGAATTATAACACTAATAGTATTTATAAATAATAAATTAAGGAACCAATAATCAATTTTAAATGATTATATTTGGTATAATAATGACGATCAGTATGACATTCATGAACTCAGTTCAAAACAGTTAGTATCACTTGATACTAAAAAGAGATTACAAAAATTTAAAACATAAAGATAAATATTATCAATGAAGAGTATAAATATAAATATATAATAAAAAGGTTATGAAATATGTAATTAATTTTTTTGTCTTTATGATATAGGATGTTGAAGCATTCCATAGAAATTAAGGGTAAAGGTAAGGAACTCGGTAACTCTAAATAATTTATTTTTTTATAATATTATTTATTTAACTAAATTTTTACATGAGTTTTAATTTTTATTAATTTTATTTTTCATATTTATATGGTAAACAATTTTTTAAAATCAAAATAAATTTCATTGAATATTTTCTTTTCAGTATTAGTAAATTCTTTATTTAAATGTAGTGCATTGAGAATAGTTAGTTGGGCGCGCCTATTTAGTTTTAATACTCATGCCTATAGTGTTTTCTTGGTTTTAGTTTCTAGTGTAGGTTTGACTTGAGATTTCTTGCCATGGGAAAGAGTGGGTTGTGTATTGGTGAGTGAATCATGGAGGCATGAGGAGTTTTTTTCATGGTCAGATTAGTTGGTTGTTGTTGGTTGTTCTTTCTTTTCTTCTTGTTTATTTACTTTGTGTTGTTCTATATTTTCCAATGCTTTATTGATTTTTTTATTGTGAAAAATCATTCAATCTTGCTCTCTTTTGATGACCTAGCACTTATCACCATCCCGAGAGGATCAGGAATGCCTCTCAGGCCATTTCGCCGACCGGCTCGGGTGACCAGTTCAGGGTCGACCCGGGTTGGTTCGTGACAGGTTGGGTAAGAAAGAGAAGTTATCTCCCTAGTATGTTGGAAAACATGAAATCATAGAATGGTTTAGTGATGTTTTTTTTCATATCACTATACCACTAATATATAGTTTGGTTCATAATGGGTTCCATTTCTCACATTTAAATAAGTATCAACCATGTCTCAATCATGTTATATGTTGGCATCATGAAACTCCTAAACCTGGTGAAACCTTTTTTCACAACCAACTTCATATTCTAGAATAGAAAGACAAGGTCATTCATGGTAGAAAGATAATTTTTTGGGTTTTCTAGAAACATTGGAGAACAAAAGGAGAAACTTGGGAAATGGGAGAACCATATATGATATTAGTGGCTAGAAATTTTATAATGCATGGATAGCCTTGCACTATCTTGGGACATAAATCTTAATGGTGTGTATAATGTGATACCCTCAGTTTTAGTAATTCCATTATTTTATGCTATTTCCTTTTTTGTCTATAGCGTGTAGGTTAACATACATAAGGGATCATATGAGAAATAGTCTCAAAATCCGTAATTTAGCTAAAGGAAATGATTTACACCATGCATGTTTTTTAAGAATATGCCCTGAATTCCATTTAGCCTGTGAATGGTTCTATACAGATCTATTCACTATGTGAAATTATATTTATAATGTAAACAAGTTTTAGGTATTTTATTTTCAAGCCGCTATATTTTTGACATTTTTTGAAATAGGAATATTCATGAAATGTTTCAAAAATTTAAACCATGAATGGATTTGTGTCTAGAAAATTTATTTAATTTCTATTACCCTTTATCCTCATTATCATTTTCACATTCCCCTCAAACCAAGGGATCTCTTGGGGAAATTTTTATGGTTATTTTCTATCTAGTGGTTGATCTCAACCGATATTCTAGAATTAAAAAATATGAATTAATTGATTTTTAATGGATCATATAAGGAAGTGAGAATCAACGCTTAGAAGTTGGTGGATTTCCTATATCTCTATATTTTCTGTATCACATGAAGCCTTATATTTCTAAATTACTTTTTTTTTGTTTTATTAAATATTATGGATTTTTTATTATTGGAAAAAACTATTTTGTTATTGGTTTCTTAAATTGTGAATCATAGGTGATGACCATGAGGTGTTTGTGAAAATGTTTTAAAAATGGATTTTTTTTATTTTTAAATAAAAACAATGATTGTGAACATGGAATACATTGTTAGTGTCTATATATAATTTCTCTAATGGGGTATTGTTTGGTACATACATGAGGAAAATTTTAGTGGGGAACATTGGAAAAAATATAGTTGATGAGTTGGTATGAGAAGGGGTTTTTTTCTACTAATGAGTTAGGACTATTTAAAATTTGGATGTAAGCATTTGGTGTGTGTATAGTGGAAAAAATATTCAATGTGTAATGTAATTGGGTTGCAGATTTTGTAAAACTATGAATTTTTTAATGTAATAAGAATGACCAATTCTCTTATTTTTTAGAAAACTATTAGTAAATTTGTTGTTGTCTTAATGGATTTTTGAAAATTTCTTAGGGTTTTCCTACTAATTAATTATACTAAACCTCTATATATAATGTTTGGTATGGATACAGATGCTATTTTACATGATACCGGAAAGGGTCATGTTTTGTATATTTATAGTGGAGTATTATGATTCTTAAATAAGGGTTACTAGGTGTTGGAGCATGGAGCATGGAGTTATCTATGTAGAGGTGTCATCATGGTTCCAATTTGATTCTATAAAGTCTTTCATGTTTTGAGTTTTCAGATCATGATCTTGTATTTTTATTTCTACAACCACTTTTTGATTATCATATGGTTATACTATGTGATTTTTTAGTTTTATTCCATGAATCATATTACTTATTCATATATGAGTTGTTTTAGGTTGTTTTCTTGAGGAAAAATCAACCCCATGGTTTTGTAAATCATTTGGAATTTATTTCTAGCCTTTGGTGTCTTGGGGATGTCACCTACAGTGGTTAATACCCCACAATTCCCAAGCCAATTGGTCTGGGTAGTATGTTTCATTGAATTTTTAGAATCCATTTATAGAATGAATAATCCTCTATTAATAATAAATATTTAAATTTTTTAATTATTTTTGGTTATTTAGGATGGATTCCATGTTTTATTAGGCAGTTTCCATTTTAATACTCCATAATCCCAAATATTCACCCTTCTTGGATAGGTTCCATGTTTTACATTAGTAATAGACTTACTTATTTTGTTAGGTAAGAGTGAATACATGTTTCTTTCTTTTTGAATAGAAGATATGAGAAATTTATATGTGATCAACTACCGTGTTTCATCATTATAAATTTTCCATGGTTTGTGTAATAACATAAAAATACAATATCGATGAGTGTAACAAATATTGTGATGTGATTTCATGTTAGAGAATTAATGCAGACTCTGTTAGAAATTGAGAATATGTTGCTAATGTATAGATCATTCATTATAGGATAACATTACATTATATGGTGGATAGAAGCGTCATTGGATACATAAAATTATATTGTGGATGATGAAAGCTCTATTGGCTTACATGAAAAGGTGTTCGCGGCCAATAGGGCATCAATAGGAAGTAAATAGTGAATTTGAATGAGTTTTCACTTTTTATTTTATTTTCTATCAAGTAATAATAATTTTATAGAGAATATGGATTTATAATTCATATTATGTTAAAATGATTTTTGATCTTAAGTTATCTTTTACACCATAAGTTTTTTCAAATAAACATTCATTGAAGTTTTGTAATATGTTGGGAGAACATGGTAATCTGTTAAGGGTTGATATTTCATTAGAAATAATAATGAATATTAGAGGGGATGAAGATGCATTGGAACCAATCGGGATTATATTAGAACATTGGGATCCATTGGATAGGGTTAAGCATCTATTGTGGCCTGATAGTGCACTATTAATCCTTGAGAGTATGTCAGAGATCCCGAGCTTCCGTTCACACTTTTGAAACATACATTTCACCTGCTTGAGTCAAAATTTCATGAAATTTATTACCCTTACTACCATTATGATGGATGAATCAAATCTAGGGTAAATGTTGGCAATGTTGAAGATTAGTACACAATAGTGGGCTGAAAAATGAAGTGTGTTATTACATTACTATAAACTTATTTGATTTTCACCTCACCCTACAATGACACTGATATGGGCCTATAAAATTCTTGATAATATTTGATGTGGGTGTAATTATCTTGATATATGTGTTAGGTTTGTTTATGATTACTAGTTCCTCGTCCTACCTCCCCATGAATCCCTTAATGTGGGCATGATCTTGGCCATAGCAATGATCATACACCAGTAGTACCACCAATTTCTTATCACTCATTAGCTTTCCTTCCTTTTATATCATCTTTAACTTGAAAATTTTAAATATATATATATATATATATATTAATTTCACCTAGAAATATAGAATAATAATATTTCTCAAAGAATTCATTTTTATGCAAGATTGATATTAAGTTTTAAGATTCACACTTTCCATTAAAATGATTAATTTTCCTAGGTTTTATTCTAATAATGGGGTAATATTCTCAATTTTAAATGAAAATAAAACCCTCCAATTATAATAAATTACAAATATTTTCGGTGTGAAAATGAAAATTTTCAAAAAATTTATATATTAAGCCTTTACACGAGGGTTGAATACTTATTAATAATTTCGAATATTCAATTGAGTATTTTTCAAATGTAAGCACTGATTTAGTGTGGGATTTCAAGGAATGTAGAGCCTCAATATTGATATAACAAAAAAATTAATTATATTTTATTATTAACACATTATTCTTTCCTAAAAATTAATTATATCTAGAATGGTTTTTTAGATGGAAAATTTGAGACCTCTATTAAATCTAAAATGATATTTTTACTCTAGGTATTACACAAACTTTGTGTACATTGGATTTTTTTGTTAAATTATATGTAAGGTTAATTCTTTTTACATTTTTTGTAATAAATTTACAAAAAGGTTAGAATATATAATTTCAAAAAAATTTACAGAATTATTAGATAAATTGAATATTTAAAATTAATCAGCACCCAGATATCTTTGGGGAAATTAATAATAATAATAATAATTTTATTATTATTATTATTATTATTTATCTCGAAGAAAAATATTATAAATTTAATGTGTAACTAAATATCTTTAATTCACCTAATTGATGAGTGATTTTTCACCAGGATGAATATTTATTGGGAGGTTTAGTAATAATAGTGATATCATTACTTGTTATAAATTAATACATTTGGTTTTTAATGAAGCATTTTTTTGAAGCATTTTTTATGATAAATATGGGGGTGATTTAATAATATTAAAATCTATTGTTGGTGTTATTATTAAATTTGAAAAAAAATATTTACGTGTGTTAAAATAATATATATGTATATGGGTTATATATATATCTGTGTGTGTGTGTGTGTGTATGTGAGTGCATATATATATATATATAATGTGTCTACATATTCTTGGGTTAATGATAACCTATATGTGTGGGTGAATATATATATATATATATATATATATATATATATATATCTGTGTGTGTGTGTGTGTGTTTTGGTATATATATGTATCTATGAGTGTGTGTGTGTGAGATAAATATATATGTATATATATGTGTGTGCGTGAACATGTGTATAAAAATATATATGGGCGTGTATATATATAATGTGTGTATATATATATATATATGGATGAACTTTTAATATATATTAATGATTTATTTAAAATATTTATAAGAGGAATTTAAAATGAAACCCATGAAGAAACCCTTGGGTGGTGCAGGATAATAATTTGAGATATGGAAATAAATATAATTGAAATAAAATGTTATATGATAAATTATTTAATTGATAGGAGATAATAGAATAGGGGAATGGAATATAGATTTTAGGTATGATTTAATTTTCATGTGTGTAATTCATGAGTATAAAATGAAAAATAATAAATGAGGAATTAAAAAAGTTATCAAAAATGAATGGGGAAAGGGGTTGTGACTACCACCAAGATAAATTATCCCTAATTACTCTCTACTTACCATTGGTCTCTCTATCATATACTTTTATTTATTTTAATTTTATTTAATTTTATTATGATTTAAAACTTCTCTCTTTGATAGCTTCTCCGATATTGATAAGATTGATGCACTATTAGTTCCATTGAGATCGTCTTGATGAGTAGAAACTTAATCCAATTTTTTTTGAAAGAAGTGATGTTTTTTATCTGGTGTTTTTAAATATTATAAATTAATTTTTTTTTGAAATTTTTTAATAAAACTTAAATGAGTACGGTTCTAGGATTCGGTAGTGCAATCAAACTTAGGGGTCAATCCTTACCGTCTATCATCGTTATACCTAATGTAATTTGTTCTTTACCAATTGGGAACTCAATTACACATGATTCCATATTAGTATTTATGTGTTGGATTATTTTATATCATGATTGATCTTGATCGCATGTGGGTGTGGGTGTAGCCCATGATACTCTTGTGATGTTTGTTTTGATAAGTGGTATTAGGGTAGATTTTCTCAAGTTTTATTATGATCTTATATTTCTATGTATGTTATATATTAATTATAATGATACATTATCTATATAAACATTCTTCTGTTTATGTAGGTACTATTTAGGTTCTCAAAATAAGTGGATCTTCATGATATGTTCATCCCTTAGATGGGAAATGTGCTTGAATAGTGATTATGTTGACAAAGAACCTAAGAATATGGTGATACTATGATGTTACTATGGGATGTCATGTATCAGAAAATCCCCTGAGTTTCATAAAATATATCTGGGGATCCTTCGATTTGATTTAAATATGACATGAACTCTATTGATTTTCTTGATTTTTGAAGGGATCCCCTTTGAGGTGCATACCACTTATCAGACACTCCTTCAAGCTTCATGTTGCATATCAGACTCTCCTATGAGTCTCAGGTTGTATAATAATAAATCTTGTGAGTTGCATACTATACACTAAGTTCAATTCCATGAGGTATATGAGTGACAATTACACTATCCTAGTGGCTAGTTTGTTCACTATAGACATCTTCTTTTAATCTCCGACATGTGGCTAAAACATCAATGATAAGGGGTTTGGGGCATCTTGGTTAGCAAATGATTTCTCGGTTTTGAACTAGATGTGTATGTTTGTTATGAATTAGATATTATTATTATGGAATAAAATTTTATACTTGAGTATAATAGTTAAGTACACAATGGTGGTGTCCCATAAAGTCTTATACTAACACCCTAATTGGGAATTTCAGTGCACTTACATATTTCATTAGAGATCCAGCATAGAGAAAGAGCCCTAGGGTGGACTATTGAGCTGTGTAGCATAGATATAGTGGCATACTGTGATGGCCACTAGTGGACCCATATTTGTTTATTTATTTTTCTAGAAATTATAATTTTTACTGACTTACCACTTTGGATTCCCATTTGTTTTTCTTCTATGTATTCCATCATCATTTCTGCATATGAAATATGATTATATATGGGAATTATTGTTTATTTAATATTTTTATATGAATTTATTTTTTTTTTATTATCTTACCACTATAAAAATTAGTCCAGCGCTACTATTTGGAATCCTCTTTCATAAGGGGAGTTGCACACAAGGTTACGTAGCAGCCTTCTGAGACCCAGCGGTTTGGGTTAGGATATTACAAATGGGTGAATATGAAAAGTATTATAGCTTAAAAATGTGTATTTTTTTTCTTAATCTATACTAAATTATATAATAAAATGTGTCACTTGCATTGATATATGTTGTGTGAAGAAACCTAGAACACTCTATAGGGGTGAATCACGATGATTACTGGTGATTTGTTTTCCAATTTTTTGGTCCCTATCCTATTTGAAACCATTAAAAATGTTATCATGAACATATTCTACCTCACATTTTTATTCTAACATTAATAACCAATTAATATAAATAGATTTGTAAAATAAAAGAACATAAAAATATATGGGTTTTACTTGGTTCATTACTAATGGATAATTCAAATAGAATACTCACAATATTTTCCTAGTGTACTAGAAATCCACTATAAATCACAGTTTCAATAGATAATAGTTTTGAAAAGCTGTAGTACTAATTTAGGTCCACTCCCTGTTTTTATTTAATCACAATCTAATTTAAGATAAGTCTTAGAAAATATATAGACTCACAATTCATCTTAAATAGTTTATAGGCTTTGTGCCCTAGTTATAGTCAATATTTTTCATTGTAAAACCATACATGTTCATCTGTTGGTTGAAATTATTTTTTTTCTCTTATTTACCACACTGCCCTTATTCTTATCTAAATGATACCAACACCTAGATACAAGGATTAGATATCTTTTCTTCTTCAAATCATAACACCAACTCTTTATTTATCCAAATGACTATAATTCTAGAAATTGAATTATCTTGATTAATTCGTTTTATATCAAAAAGATATTTCAGTTATACCTTTCTTATTCTCTAATATAGATTTAGAAATATGACTAAGATATCTCTTATTTTTTATTCTATAATTGTATAATATATACTTTTGTTCCTACGATTTTATAAAATAAAAATAGAATTTTAATAAAAAATTCCTTTTTAACCATTAATCTGATGGTTGAGACGAACTCAAATTCTTCATGATTATACCAGACATGAAAAATTATTTTTGTGTGGTCATTAATTGATAAAAAATATGAATTGAAATCCTAAAATACCATGCCAAATGTTATTTCTAAACTATAATTGATTCTTCTATGTAATCTGGGAACTACCCCATCCTAAAGTGCCTAATACCTTTATGGTGTGATATTTATAGACTCCTTCTCCATTATGACATGAAAACAATTATTCATTTTATAGTGTCAAATTAATTATTATATCCAAACATATTGGAATGGATATAATTTCTATAAATTCTTAAAGATCATGGTACGATTTTTCTAATATTTTCAATTATCAAGACTCGTAGTGGATTGGTGTACTACATCCTTGTGTTTACTTATGTTGTTCTTGATAGGTTTTAGAAAAAAATTCCTTCTTAGTGTAGAGGTTCTCAAATATATAGATTCACTAGAAATATACTAGTCACTATTCATGGTAGGGATCTATTTTCCATAATGTGATAATATCCACTCAAGAATCATAGAAATATATCTCTTCATCTTCATGACGAGGAATTAATGTCAGAATGCATAACATGTAACTCTAAAAGAATTGAAATTTACTTGGTTATCTTCTTGGAGAAACTTATTATGTCGTGACATGAAACAAGATTCCAAATATCCATACACATGATTCTTGTAACACCCTGCTCTTGATTCACGACCACTAAGTTGTTGCTACACTAGGGGAGTCTCTAGTAGACCTCAGGCATGCCTCCCAATATGTTAGAGACTAATGAACAAAAATATTGGTCTTGGGTTATACAGATGGGATAGTATACCACCAAATCAAAGAAATCAATAAAAAGGAAAATAAATCAAACATCATCTACCAAAATAACCAATATATTACATAGAAGAAGTGAAACAAATAATCAATAATACATGAATATATAATCATACCATCACACAGATTCACAAGACTCTCACCCAACCAATCACATAAAATATATACAAAAAAAGTACCAGTGGCTCTACAATATTTGTAAAAGCCATCATATGTATAGTTTACTAAAACTAGACAAAAGTATTTTTTTTCAAACTAGTGGGAAACATGGATTTTGAATCAGGATTTAGAGCATAATTTTAAGTATTTCAATGTCTTAAAATGATGTTTTAGTTGTTTTAGAGGCCCTAGAGGTACCCTAGGTGTATGATTTAAGTCTTGGATGTTTTAGAGGGATCATGGGTCTGGTGGGTTTTTTGTAAAAAAAAGAATGGGGTGTACATTTAGCACATGATTTGTCTATACACCTCAACCATGGAACCATAATTGAAAAGGAACATGGCTAGTAAAAACTTATGGCATGTCCCTGAAGAGCATGAGAGAATCGACATTGGACTAAAAACATGTAGAATACTAGGAACATAGTATAGGAAACGAAGCACAATAATAATTTGATGAGTAATGTTTTGGATAGAGTCTATCACAAGGTTGGTTCATGGGTTTTAAAACCTTAAAATCAAACCATGTTCCCTCTAAAAATTAGTTAAAATAGAATTTCCCCCATATATTATTAAAAGGCATATTACCCCTTTTCTTCCCCATTTCCCCAGTAAATCCTGACTACCTCATCTTCTCCCCCCTCTCCCCCCTTACATGGTAGAAACCCACCATACATTGTATGATTCAACAACCATATATGGTATTTTAAGGCACTAGGTGATTATGTCCCCCTCCATATTTATTTCTTCTTTTATTTTCCCACTTAAATATCTTAAGTCATTTACGGTCAGAATTCCCAATTTTTTGGATGTTTGTCTACTTTTTTGATATCTACTATTTCTACTCAACCTAAGAGATGATATTAGATGAGTAGTCTCCGATGAGGCTAAGGTATGTGGGACATTTCAACTTAACCCATAGTATCAACTTAATTTTTAAGTGAATTTATATTAGAGTCAAGCCGACCATTATAAGGTTTGACCCCTTCTAAATTAATTATTTTAGTTAGAGTTATCTTAATTAAAAATCACAATTATCATTCCATAGACTATGGGTTATGGTAAATTAAAGTTAATTACTAGTGGTAGGGAATATCCTTAGGAAGGATTATTGTATTTGAAAGTCTAATAATATCTTAAACGATTTGAGAGGAAGATTAGTTTAAATAAATGGTTGTGAAATAGGATTTCAAAACCATTGATATATTTTTTAGTTTCAGAAAAGGGTTTGAAAATAAAAGTTGGATTTTATTTTTGGAAATGGTAATTTGGAATTGTGGTTTGGATATTGTAAATGTAATTGGTTTTTTGAATTAAAAATGTGGAATAGATTTAATGAAAGTTGTTAGTAATTTGGGAATATATATTATTTAAATGGATCACCATTCAATTTATTAACAATATGGATTGTGATGACTTCAAATATGTAAAATTTCCATATAAGAAATGTTGTATTTTAATAATAAAATTCATATAATGGAGGTTTTGTACCAATGAGATGGAAAACACCCTTAAGGGGTGGTATGTGATAACTATAAAGAAAACAACCATATTGGCGTTCAATGATAATTGTTGAATAATCTCATATAGAGGGTCTATAATACCTTTTTTTCTTGTAGACCTTGTGGGAAAACAACTATATTGGGTGGTCTATAAAAAATAAGAAAACTCAATATAGTTGTCTACGATAACTATGAATGAAATGACCCAATTTTTCATCTTAAATTAAATACTGTGTTTGATGACTTTATACACACATAACATCAAAACCAAAAATATATATATACTGTTATAAGGTATCCATAAATTGTATTTTATAGAAAATTTTAACATAATTATGAAATATTTATAAATAAATATATTTATAAAAACAAAACAAAACAAAATTCACATTAAATATAAACATAATTAATAAAACTAAGAAAACAAAATAAATTTTATTATGATTATAATGTCTTTTATAAAATGTATATATTTCATAGTTATGATTAGCACTAATTTGAAAATGAGAGTTAATATGGAAAAAATAACTTCTTATAAAAAATAGTCTTTCATTATATTTCAATATTTTATATTAATTGAATGTTTATAAATTTTAAGAGATTAATTTTAATAAAGTAACATCTTATTTGTTTTTATCACGATCAAAATATCTTTGGATTATTTTTTGGATATTTTGAAAGTAATTATTTTTCAATTGAATAGTGAAAATATCGATTTTATTAATGTATTAAATTTTATGAATGTAATTTAATATATGAATGCATTGCAAGTTTTTGAATATTTATTTAATATAAAACTCTATATTATAAATTATAATAAATCACTTTAAAATTCAACATTGAAATTTCAAACCCATGCTCAACATTTTGAAATTTTATGCAGCATTTTAATGAAAATTGATTTTGGATTATTTTATATTAATTAAAAAATAATGAAATTAATTTATTGTAAAGTAAATCAACTTTTATAAATATTATTTATTTTAAATTATTTAAATCAATTTCATTGTTAATTATACCATAATCATAAATATTTTTGCGTAAAAATAATCATTTTCAAGAAAGAGGGTTTTTTCTATTACATTCATTTGTGTGAGAATTAATTTTACATACAGATATAAATTTTAACTGATAAATTTTATTTAATATTTATAATAATTAGGTAAAAATTATTTAATATGTTTAATTTTATTTTAGTTTTAAAGGATAAATTAACTTGATAAAAATTTGTTACCATAGTAAAAACTATAATGGTAAAAGTGAGTAACCTTAATGGAAAATAGAATAAAATGTTAATTTTTTTAAAAAATTTGGAAGTGTTTTTTGACATGATATTATATCTCATAATTTTTTTATAATTTTAGAGGCACCTTTCCTGAAATAAAATTCCTATTTTAGAATAGTTTTGAGTATTTAAAACAATGGTACACTCTTATCACTTATAAAAGGCGAATCCCTATCCCCAAATACCCTAATGAAAAAAAATATTTCTCCAAAAAAACTGACAAATAATCTTCTCCACACACTTATAGAGATTAATTAGGTTTTGGTATACTAAAAAGTCCACCCATCAATGGTTTAATCCCTATTACATAGGCGATAATCCATGAATTCATTTATTGGTTCCTAAACCTCCCTTTCATTTTATATTTCTTTATACAAATTTTTTATTCCAAATATTTAATATCACTATATTAAATATATAATATTAATATTTTTATCATAATTTTATATTAATGTAAATATGGTATAACGATTAATCACCTCCCCTTTTACATTAAGAAAACTTAAAACGTGAATCACACATGAATAAACATGTTTTTTTATTTCACTTCCAAACATGGATGGTTCTATTTTATATGACATATATATGTAATATATGAAATTAATATGGTTATTTTTTAAAACACAAAATGTAATGATCAATATAAGTTAATCCATATATATCATCCAATTATGCAAAACTATTTCTTAACTGTTTTTATTTTTCATGAAACATGATCGAAAATCCCATGTATTGGAATTATAACAATAATAGTATTTATAAATAATAAATTAAGCAACCAATTATCAAATTTAAATGATTATATTTTTTATAATAATGAATATCAAGATGACATTCATGATCTTAGTTCAAAACAGTTAGTATCACCTGATACTAAAAAGAGATTAAAAAAATTTAAAACATGAAGATAACTATTATCAATGAAGAGTATAAATTGAAATGTATAATAAAAAGGTTATGAAATATGTAATTAATATGTTTGAATTTATGATATAGGATGTTGAAGAATTCCATGGAAATCAACGGTAAAGGTAAGGAACTTGGTAACTCTTAATAATTTATTTTATTTATAATATTATTTATTTCGCTACATTTTTAAATGAGTTTTAATTTTTATAAATTTTATTTCTCATATTTATAGGGTAAACGAGTTTTTAAATGAAAAATAAATTTCATTGAATATTTTCTTTTCATTATTACTAAAAAAGGGATAATGTTTGAAGAGAAACTCATAAATATAACATGTACAATGATTTATAAATTTTTTTTCAAAAATAACTATTTTCATGATTCGTTTCTCATTTTATTAAAATGATATATCTCTCATGAAGATATGAATTATATATTATTATTTTATGAACCCTTATAGATAATTAGATTTTGTTATTGTATAGATTATATGGTTTTTCTAGAAATACATTGTTATCTGGATATTAAAAGTGGAATTCATTTTGGTATATATCAATCTAGGGGAAACAACCTTTAAATGTGTTGGTTGAGTATATCCCACCCCTCATTTTAGTACACGATGAATGAGACCTTACTACAAACCTAGTTTGACAATATTGGGGATATGATTTGGTTAATAAAATTATATTTACAAACCATGATGAATGATTTTAATATATTCAACTAATTCAGTTATAAATACAATGATTAATAACCCAATTTTAAATTTAGAGATTCATATGCTAACATATGCATGCCATTTTTGAAATCCATCATCTAAGTTTATAGTTTTCTTTTAGTTACAATTAATAATTTATGTATACTCACTCCCATTTCCCATTAATCAATGTAATGGAGAGAACCTGAAATAACTGACTTCGCATTGGGTTCTATAGATAATGTGGAAATTTTCCCAATGGGAAACCTAATGATATTAGAGATGAAATGAAAAATATCATGATAATTCTCACTAAACTATCTCAAGAAGTTAGAAATGATCCAAATAATATTAAGCTACCAAATTCACTAAGGAGGAAGAAACTCACTATCAAGTTGTTTATGAGGCATTTAATTCCCTCCTTTTGTAATTATTTAATCCCTTGGTTGCTCAAAAGTGGGTCAATGAAATTGAAAAAGGTATTTTCCATTATTAATTTCTCATACCATGAGATGGGTTTTTAGGATTCTATTATTTTGATTGTTATAATTACCATTGTTGGAGTATCATTAAGAAACCCATGTAAAGGGAGGACATAAACTCTATGAAATGGGAAGAGTCTAAGATGATATTTTTTAATAATTATTTTACATGCACTCTTCAAACAAGAAAGGCATAGGAATTATTGGAATTTAAGTAAAAAACAAGATACTTCTATGGGTCTTATGATGAAAATTTCAAAATACATGCAAATTATACCTCTAGTTTTATCTATGATATCATGACTGAAATTAATCACTTCTTTACTAGATTAAAATGAGTCTTCAAAGGAAGTTATACATAAGAGGATTTATTAGATCTTAATGTTGATATAGAAACTATAACGTCTCAATATTCTCAAGAAAATATAAGGATAGTGGAGTATCATGTAATCAATAATGATAAGATATATGGTGGGATGAAATACCAATTTACTATATTTAATAAATGTGGGAGGATTCACTTGGGTAATTGGATCAACGGACCTAGGAAACATTTTATGTTTAGTAAAGTATAAAAATAAGGCCAAAACTATCGATACATTTCTAAGAGGATGATCAACACAACATAATATATTAAGGACCATTCTAATGATACTCCTTCATTATAATGATTCGTGTTAATAGAGTCCATAAATTTTGAAAATCGATGCCCCAACCCTTCAACTAATGAATATTATAAGCCCCAACAACCTCCCAAATGAATGTAATAAGGAATGGAATTTGTTTTCCCTACCATTGAGGTTGATTAAGATAATGATGTGATACAAGAAAAACATAATCTCTCTCTAGATTCGTGAATACCTTATTTAATTCAGGATCATCACACTCTTTTATATCACACAAGTTTTCTAGGAATGTTGAATAGACCCTTCAAAAAATAGATATTCAACTATCAATGAAAACCGATGGTGGAATAATGGTTGGCTCTAAGATTTAAAAATATACTACGATTGATATTTCTAGGAGGATACTTCCTATTGATTGAATTCTTATTTATTTGGTTGAATTTTAGATAATATTCGATATGAATTGGTTTTCCTTATATAAAGTAAACATCAACTATTAGGATAAGGAAGTATCATTCCATGTCTCAAATTATCCTAGTATCATGTGTTGACCAAAGGATAGTTATGAAAACCCTATGGAATAAAATTCAATAATGTGTGTTATTGTACCCAATAATGAGTTACTCATGCTTCAAACGATCATAGAGTAAGTCAACATTCCTAACATTCCTATTGTATGGTAATATAATGAAGTATTTTTAGATTAGTCGCGTAGTCGTTCCCTAGATCATTGGGATGAGTTTTTAATATAATTAATTCCTAGATACATGAATATCTCAAAGTGTCTATATATAATGGATTCAATTAAATTAGATAAGTTAAATAAGAAACTATAAGACAATTTGGATATGGATTTTCTATGACCAATGCTTTATTATGGGGTGAACCAGTCCCCTTTGTCAAAAAGAAGGATGGTTCGATGAATCATTACATTGATTTTCATGTTATTACTTATATTACAAGAAAAAAGTATCATTTACCCCATATTTATGATATATTCAATCATCTCCATGTGTCCTAATACTTCTCGAAGACAGAACTTCAATCTGAATACCATCAATTAAGGGTAAAATTGGTGGATATATCTAAGATGACTTTCTGTACAAGGTATAAACACTGTGAGTTTATAGTGATTCCATCTAGACATACCAACTGTAATATCTAGATATATTAAAGGAATATTTTTCTCAATAGTGTATAATATACGCAACATGGAGATTAAATGAATCATAAAATAATATTATTAATATATAACCATTATAACAAAGACCTTGAATTGGAAAGTATTAATAAGACTAAAAAAATATGAAATATATAAAAAGGTCATACTCAATATAAATATAATTTTTAATTTTTAGGAAATAATAATAATTTTTTATTAAATTCTTTTTATTCTTTAATTTTTTTCCACCAAAAATGGTTTTTATTTCATTTTATAAGAGAATATTATAATTAACTTTCAAAAAAATTAAAAAAATATGGTGGAAATTGTAACATTTTTTTAAAATTATTATGTAAAAATTATCTTAGATAATGTTTTTGAGAATTTTCTAAAACTTTTGATTTTTCAATGAATAGTGAAAAGTATAGATTTTATTAAAAACTGTATTTTTTTTTGAATTTAAAAAGATAAATTTGGTTTCAAAAATGAGTTTAAAATTATAGTTAGCTTATTTATATGATGAATAATATATTTAAGGTTATTGTGAATAATTTTATATTGGATTTTGGTCTGAAAACATTATATACTTCAAAACACTTTTTTCATAAAAACAACATTTCATCTCATTTTATAGGGTTAATTTTAAATAAAATTATGGGACATATTTTAATTAAATATTCAAGAATTTATTCCATATTTGGAATGAGGAGTCTCAAATTTTTTAAATAGGAAACTTTTACTTTTGGTCAATATGAATAATAACATCGATAATTATTTTCCACCTCAGTAATGGTAAAACATGTAAAATTGGGTTAAAATTTTGGGATAGGGCTTTAAAATTTCTATAACACATTGCTTTATCAAATTTAGGTGTTTATTTCAGAAATTAATACCCAATTATTGTATATATGGCCATTTATTCCATTTATCATTGATTCTGATCTTTATATTAATTTAAGAATATAATAAATACAAAATGGGATTCTCATGACATTAATATTTTAAAATTTTTACTTGAGAAAAAAAGTGGAAAATTTTAGTTCAAAATTTATATTTAAAATATAAATTAAATTTTTATAATTGTAATTTATTTTTAATTTTCTGTTATTGAATAATTTTGATAAAATGATTACACAACACCAACATAATATTTTGACAATTAATTAAAAAAATTAAATCATGATTTTAAAAATATTAAAAGTAATAAAAGTTAAATGAATTATTATATTCCATGATTTTTAGATAAATATAACATATTAGATTGGATTTAATGGTTTATATTTGAATTCTTTTTTTTTTTGATTTTTAGTAGTCAAAATATGTGAATAGGTCTTAAAATGACATTAAAAGTATTTTAGATAAATATATTTTATTAATGTATTTAAAAATAAAAAAAACATGAAAAGGACAAGTAGAATTAGAAATGGTCAAGAAATTTATACCTTATCCACTTATGAACCAATTTTTTCCTTAAAATCCAATTTATAACCTTTTAATATTTAAAACATCATTTCCAATATTAAGATTAAAATTGGTTAAGGGGGTTAAACTAATATATAAGGTTTAAAATGATATCCAAACCTATAAAAATTTCACTGAATGATAATATTAAGACTATATATCTATCAAATATGAATCCATGTAATTTATAGAAATTTTACATGTGTTAGAAAAATATTATATTGAAACATTTTCTATACTTCATAAATTGACGTTAATGACATTTTATAATAAACAATATTTCATTAAATGATTTAAATTTATAAAATTATTGTCTTTAGTCAAGGGGATATGATATGATATAGAATATAAAAAATATTCCATTTATGGGTCAATTTTCCTTTGATAGAAACTTTTTGATCCCTAAAGATAAAAAACATCAATATCATGGTAATTGTCAAAAGGGTGAACAAAGGATTAAAAATAATAGATAAGGGTGAAAATATAACCAAAACTTATACATATATTATTATATGAGAGGATTTTTACTGTAATATTTAAAAAATCCTAATCAATTATCTTCTAAAATTCACTATATATTAATTAGATGTTATGGTATTATTAAAATACTAATACAAGGGTCCTTAATAATGGAACTAAATGAATCCTACTGTAGAAGAGGAAATCATATTTACTGGCTCCTTCATGTTTATTTATTCTTCCACTTCATCTAAATATTTTTTAACCATAATAAAATAATTAATTTAGTATCATATATTTAATAATGTTTTATTATTATTATGGGAAACAATTTTCTATATCTTTTCCATCCTATGAAAAGTGAAAACATTTCTCATGCATATGTACAAATTACCATCATCACATAAAATTGTAATCTGGATTTTATCACCTATTGAATTTTATGGTTATAAATATGTATGTAATTAATATATATTATATCTATGAAATTATTATTATTTTTTAATTATAATAAAATATCTACATTATTACCTTCTAATCATGGGGAAAATGATAACGTCGCTCGTGTCTATGTGCGAACCACCACTTCCACGAAGTGATGTAATCTGTTTTTCATTTCCAAAATACATGAATGTTAGTAAGGATAAATTTAATTAATATGTATGATATATATGATATAACAATGGTTATGTAAATTTTAATTATAATTTAAAATTATTTTTTTCATCCCTCAAAAAGTGAAAATAGTGTTCTTGCGTACCTATGGCCTACCATCTCTATGAATGAAGTAATTCAATTATATATATTTTCATTTAATAGATGATTATAAATATGTATATAATTAATATATATTAAATTTACATCATGAATAAGATTATAAAAATTATTTAACAATGATCAAGTTGGGTGGACTGAAACTACTAAACTGAAACTTACCAGAAAAAGAAAACAACTGACACTCTGAAACAATGATTTTAGAAAATAATTATTAAAAAAAGGGTTGGAATGTTATAATTAGATCATATATTATATTATAATTATTCATATGGAATTGATATATAAAAACAATAAATTTAAATTTATTATACAGGAGGTTAAAATCACTTAAAATCCTGTCTATTTGAAGGTAAGGGTTTTTATGTATGACTTCTGTTTCCCTAAGACATATTCCATATTCACAACTTGTTTATTTCATGTGGTGTATATGATAAATATTGTATATGTTATATAATAAATAAAATTATATTCATGGTATTTAAATTTTTATTTATTTTATTTAATTCATTGTTGTTATGAATCAAAAGATACCAAAGTTGTAAGGGATTTATGTAACAATGTCATTATTTATCAAGATTTTTTATGATAATATTTTTTGATGAAGTTTTATGAAATATCTCTCAATAATCCCATTAATTTTACCATCCTCTGGTTATTTTAATAAATATCATGTTTTCCTTCTATTTTCCTCTCTCCAATAACTAAAGAGTCTAAAATAATGTTTTTATGAAAAACAAAATATATTTACATCATTAGAAGAAAATAAATTTTCTTTTATTCTTTGTTTTCTAAATATGTTTTCAGGATTTTTTATTATTATTACATGACTATTTAAATTAATTTTTATAATTTTTTTTTAAAATTATTTAAATGTATTATTCTTTTCATTTTCCTAATGATGTACTTTTAAATGTCTAATGAAAATATGAAGGTATTTTTTTAAATGACTCTGAAATGAACCTAATTTCACACTATCATGACCACTAAACTCATTGAAGATTACATTATATACTTCTATAATTATTTTTTAGTAGAATGTTTTCTTTAATATTTGGGAATTTTTTATATTTTCATAAATTATTTTAATGTGAAAAAGGTATTTTATTCAAAAAAATTCTTTTGATATTTTTATGCCTTCTCAATTATGTATACACCCAATGAGTTTATTGGGGATATGATCTAATGGTACCATATTTATTATATTTATAGATAGTTTGTAATGATTAATTACTACTAATCAATATTCTTGAATAAATATTGTCAATTATTGTCTTATAAGGTATTTTTTGAATGAGTTTTATTTTTCCTTAAAAATATGAAGAATACATAGGAAGTGTATGTGATGGGTGGGACAAATTATAGATAGCCCATTGACGAATCTAAAGGTATCATGAGTCAAAGTAGGTAAGAATGATTTATAGTCTAAGTTTGTATGATCATGTTATAATACTTGGGTATTTGGTGACTAAGCCAACCCATACAATGATAATGTCTTGGTTATGAGGCCATGATGGTTAGATTTTGGATTTCTTATTTAAAAGGTCATGATCCTGAATGTCCATAATTTAAAATTCCCTTTATTAAGAATTCATTTTTCATTATCCATGTATAATCTACCATGATATTAGCCATGGATTCTCATTGGACACAAGTTTTTAACCGAAAGGCATGAATTTTGATTATCCACACATCCATGTTAATTATTCCTCATTTACTCATGATATATTCCACTATAAATAACCGTTACAAAGCATTTGACCACACCCCTTTTTTCCATTCTAGGGATATGAAGAAGGATGTTATGAATGGTATTAATGAGGAAATAATGTTTCTTATGCTGTGTTTTTTATTTATAATGTAATTCCATAATAATTTATATATCTAGATTATCAAAACATTAATTATCCAGGAAATTGGGTTATAATCACTTAACTCTAGTTCCAAATTAATTAAGCAACCACTAAAATTGGGCTACTAGAGTTGGGTTCTTTATCATTAGAATCATATAAATTTTATTAGAAACACTAGTAATAAGATTTTAAATGAACATAACTAAGATGAGAATTATGATAATCACTTATAGTAATTGAGACCTTTTTCCATATTGTGATTTTAATTTATGGATCAATATTTATGATGATTATGAGTTAACCTAGTATGTGAAATTATTTAGTGATGGGTCCAAATGAATGAAAATGAATTATAACCTATAGTAAATGTAGAGATTTACTTACTGAGTATGAAAATAAAAATTATGTTGAAACTATGAATATCATAGCCATATTATGGTATTTGACTCAGGTTATTATGAATAACCTTTCATATATGGAACAACTTATTGTTACACATCACGATTCACCTATGTTGTATCACTTTATGTCATATAAGTCACTATCCTAATCTATTGGTAGCTTAAAATAGATTAACTACATCAAAAATATTATTATATCTTTACGAAGTAATTAAACGTGTAAGGTAATTTATGTAGTTAATTTTTTGAAAAGTGATAATAATGAATGGTGGTTATTAACCTAGAACACTAAAGAGGTTGATGAATTAAAAATAATGTAATGGGGAACTATTGAAGTGATATTCTTAAATAAATAATTTCTTCATGATCAATATGATGATATGGAAATAAAATTATTCTATGTAATATAGAATGAGGAGGAATGTGTTTATGAGTTTGAGGTATAATTATCATGATTAAGATGGCATTCTATGGACTATGTATTTAATCCATAAAGTTCAATTGAAAATTTTTTGGTGGGGTATAATACAATGCATAAAAGGGTAATATTCTATCAAATGACTTCATCATATGATGATATGGTTTCAAGTTATATAAAGAAGAAGAAAGAAATCACCAAGTAAAATATTTTCAAAGGGAATCAAGGGAAGAAGATGACGACTGAGAACCAATAATTAAGAAATGAGTTGAATATAAATAAGGGAAAGGATAGAATTTCACACACATGATAAATGTGGAATGAAAGAACCTATTACTTTATTTGAGGTAAAGGGAGTTTAAATAATTTGTTGAGAGAAATGTTATAAGTCCTGTGATTGTAAGGGAAAAATGAATATGTCAATATCTGGTGTTTCAATGGTCAGGAGATGGGGAACTATATAAACGAATTCCCCCAGAGTGAAGATAATTTATCTCATAAAAGGATAAAGGAGAAAGGTTAATATTTTCTAATAATTAAAACAAATATATAAATCCATTAAATTTTGATAATAGATTACTTTATAATAACTCATTCTTTATTTGATTCCTAATACACACAATATTTTATGTTTTTCATTAATAATGAATAATACCATGGAAATACCAAGAAAGAATTATCAAAAAATATTCTTTTTATAAATATCATCATAATATATTGAGTTGTTTGTGCTGAGATGAAAAACTATTTCTATTTATAAATATGGTTTTTATAATTATGTTTGGTTTTGAAATAATCTTGACTTTTTTGAATTTATTTATTTCCAAGGATTTAATAATTAGTAGTTGATTCATAAAATAATATAGAAAAAAATATCATGAAATAAAAAATTAATCCTTTTCCATTATGTATATAGAATTGATAGTCTCTTAACCCCTCACTGATTTATGGTTTCATAGTCATTAACTTTCTCCTTACCTTGTTCTTTTTAAATATCAATTATTCCATGGATGTTATTTTCTCCTCTATTTCTATATTTTAACATCCCACTAATTTTCCCCTTATTTGGGAACTCGAATGTGAGATATTTCATGTAACTATTATGTTTCCCACATTCCCTTTTCAAAAAAGTTTTACTATCCCTATGTGTGTTCTATATTTTCAATGAAGGGTGAACCTTTAGTGACCGAGATAAATCCAAAAGAGAAAAATCTATTTAATGGTGGTATAATATAATATCTATATGTTTTAATATAAGGCTATTTTCAATAGCATACATGATATGAAACATCGAGCCTAAACAAACAATGAAATATTATTATCAAAATATGACTGCTAAAACTAAACTATTGAATTGGAAGGTATAAATAAGAATATAAAAAATTATGAGATTTATATAAATTTCATGATCAATATAATATTTTTTATTAATTTTTTTAAAATAAGTAATAATATTTTTAGTATGTTCATCTCATTCTTCAAAAATAATTTTTTTAAAACGTTTTTTATTTATTTTTATGAGAAACTTTTATAATGAATTTCATGAACTTTTAGAAATTATATTTTATAAAAATAAGATCATTTTTCAAATCATCATGTTAAAATTATCATATATAAAACTTTTTATAAATTTGTAAATGGTTTGAGTTTTCAATTAATAACAAGGAATACATATTATTATTGAAAACTATATGTTTATTTCAAGAATTTTCAAAGTTCACTTTTTTAAATTTTTTCAAAAGTGAAGATAATTAATTGATATTATTAATAATCTAATTAAGGTAATTTAAGTTAATTTTTTTTAGTACAAAAACTTTTTATCCATTTCAATTTTTTATAAAACTACTTTTCATCCGGTTATGTGGGTTTAATTTTAAATTAAACTTAAGAATTTATATGAATTGATAATTGAAAAATAGATCAAATAGTTTCAATTAGTATGTTCAAATTTCATGGATATATCCTCTGTATTTTTTATCATTATTAATTGTAACCTCAGTAAATATTAATCACCTATGTAAGTGTAAAACATGTAAATTGGAGTTAAAACATTGAGATAAGGCTGTAAAACATCTCAAAAACATGAATTTATCTTATTTTATTGTCAAATTTCAACTATTTACATCAAATTTTTAAATATATGGCCATACAGTTCCATTTCTCCCTGATTATGAATTTTAAATTAATTAAAGAAAATAATAAATATAAGATGTCACTATCTTGAATTTAATATCTCTAAACGTTATACATAATGTTAAAAAAAGAAAATATTAGTTCTATTTTTTTTAATATAAGATTAATTTTTTATATCAGGGTAATTTATTTTTAATTTTTAGTGGTTGAATAATTACCCTTAATACTTACATAATAGTGATACAATACTTAAACTATTAATGAAAAAATAAAATAAATAATTTTATAAATATTAAAAGTAAAAACAGTTGGGTTATTTGTTATGTTTTATGGTTTTTGAGAAAAAATTAAAATATTAGAGATGTTTGAGAGATTTATATTTTAATTTTATTTCTGTTTTGTAATTTTCAAAATAAATTAACTAACTAGTTCTTAAAATCACATTAATAGTATTTTATGTTAGATATATTTTATTAAAAATTTAAAACATTTTAAAAATCATGAAAAATGATAATTAGGAATATAATTGTTTGGTTGCATTATAATATTTCCATTTATGATAAAATTTTTACATTATAATTAAAATTACAACCCTTTATCATTAAAAAAATCAGTATAGTAGTTAATATTAAAATTTATTAATAAAGGGGATAAATCATAAGATAATGTTTAAAATGATAACTAAACCTGTAAAAATTTTATTTGTTGATTATATTAATACCATGGGTCTCTTATATTTTAATATATGTCATTTTGGAACCATTATACATGAGTTAGACATATATTATATTATAATATTTCATGTATTTCCAAAATGATATTAATGATATTTTATAATAAACAATATTTTATGAAATGATTTAGAATTCATAAAAAAATTATTTTACAAAAAATGAATGTTAAATGGTTTATAATTTCAACTATATCTCATTTATGTGACACGTTTCTTTTTTTAGTAACTTACTTGACCCCTAAAGAGTAAAAAACATTGATATCACACTAATTTTCAAAAGGGTTAATGGTGTATTAAAACATTGTATTAAGGGAAAAGATGACCTCAACCTATTAAAATATTATTGGATGAAATGATTTAAACATATCATTATATTATATTTTAATTATATCAATTTGGATCCATTTTTTCCATGAAAATTAATTTATATTTCTTTAATAGTTTAAGTAATTAGAAGAGTGCCCCTACACTCACTTATTAAAGGAAACCAATTATATCTATTATTTTTATATTATTGAGTAAAATAGATCAAAAAACCATGAAAAAATATCTTATAAACATACCCAACTAATAATTAATAGTTATTATCTTCTTAAATGACCATTACAATGGCCCTTAATAAGGGAACTAAAATAAGTCTATTGAAGATGAGGTAAATGTCTTTACTGAATATTTCTTGTTTATTTCTTATTATTAAACATCCTATAAATATATTATTCCTATAAAAAATATGTTATTGTAGATATACTATGAATTTATTATGAATATGGGATAATAATTTTCCATCTTGTTTCCATCCTATGAAAATTGAAATCAACGCTCGTGCATATCTAGGACATGTCATCTCTATATAGTGGTTTAATTCATATTTTATCACCAACTTACTTCAATGGTTATAAATATTTATATAATAAAAATTTATAATATTTATGAAATAATTATACTTATGGAATTAT
The DNA here is from genome assembly GCA_963277665.1 of Viscum album. Lineage (NCBI taxonomy): Eukaryota > Viridiplantae > Streptophyta > Magnoliopsida > Santalales > Viscaceae > Viscum > Viscum album. The sequence goes on along the minus strand of OY728157.1, from coordinate 1,399,344,837 downwards.
AATATCATATCTACCTTCATAGCTTCCAATACTCTATAAAACGATAACTACGCTCGTGACTAGGTGTAGACTACCACCTTTATGAAGTGAGACAACCAATTTTTCATTTATAATTTACAAGAATGGTAATAAAGATAAATTAAATGAATATATATGATATATATAATATAATTATTATTCTTTTAATGTGCATTAATATTTACCTTTTTTCATTCAATTTATCTAAAAGTGAAAATAATTTTCATGCATACGTACAACCTATTATCTCTAAGAATGGTGTAATTTCTGTTTTTATATTTAAATTTCAAAGATGATTAGAAATATATATATATATATATATATATATACTGAATATATATGATAAATACATCATTATTAAAATTATGAAAATTATGGAAAACTGGTCAATATAACACCCATAAAATTTTTACGGTATGCTTCTATTAAATACATTCTATTCATCACAGTGTTACTTTGAAACAAAACTAGGTTATTTAGGAGATAGTCAAAACCTAGCCATTAGGTATAAAATTTCCACTTCTATGTTTTGAATTTCGAAAAATGGCTGTCTAGAGATGTGATCAGTAAGTCATTTGGAGTCTGATAAAATAAGCTTGATATTTGGTGAATAGTAACATACCCTTATGAATAGTAATATGACCCTTATGAATAGTAAATAATATTATAATTTTATTTTCTTAAAGAAATAAGATAATGAGATCTTAATAAGTTTTTTAATGAGAAATAAAACTAATTTCACCTTTAGGATTGTTATTTTCCGAAATAACAATTTATTTAATTAAAAATAAAATTAATAATACATTTAAAATTAATTTCCAAAAATGGAGCTCATTTTTGAAATCTACATGTCGATAAATGGTTAGGGTGAATTTTGGGAATTTTTCTGAAACAGTTTATTTTTCAGTGAAATATTAAAAAATACAGTTTTTAGTTTCGATGTGTTAATGACATCATTAATGATGTAATAATGATGTCATAAATCTGGTATACATGTGTATAGTTAAATAATATGTGAGGTGTCCCAATTGACTTATACCATGGGAAAAGATAATGGTCAAGCCCATGGTTTTGCAAATACCACTCATGATGTGTCCCTTGAAAATTATTAAAATAATCCCTTTCTTTTCCTATAAATACCAACTATTCACTTCATTGAATTCATTCCCAATTCTCCCTCAACGAAGCTCTAGCCTCCTTACCGCCATATTAGTTCTCCCAAGGTTTTCTCAAGCCCACAAGGTCCCAACCTTCATGTTCAAATTGTAACTCTACAGGGTAAGAAAATTCTCAATTTCTTTTTTTCATTCATGTTCTCTTTTACGTGGTATAACATTCAAGTTTCCATACCATGTTCTTATGTACTTATTATTATTGATATATTTCTATATTATTATTAATTTCTGGATTGGTGACCCTTGTCCCCTCCCTTCTTAATGTTTTCTAAAACCCTATCGCATAGCCATTGGGTAGCGGAATTTTTGTTAGAGATTTCTCACTTATTCTTTTATTTTGACTTCCTTCCTAATTATTTCCTCATATCTTCTAACCCAAGAGGAATAAAATCACCTGAAATCATGTATATTGTTGATTTTATCATGTTTATGGAAAATCCTCATCATTATTTTTTTTCCTCTCCCACTTATTTAAGGAATAAAAATATTGTCCGTGATGTATCGCATTACCGACATCGTAGATGATGTAATCTCAATTTCCATTAATTATTTCAAGTTTGGTCCTGAAACCATTTATATGGTCGAAACAGGTTATAATATATGTTTTATGACTCACCCATGGTTATGTAATTCTTTTAATCTCATGGTTATAATTTATAAGACAAAATGAGGTTGTTATTATCAAAGAACCACTAAAACGATCTAAATGAACATCAATAATGTTTTAACTAACGAATCATCATCATGGTATATAACCCAAAAATATTATAATATCATTTATATCTCCATAATTTTATTTATAAGATTTATTAACAATAAATATATTGTTTAACCATGTTTCAAATGAACTTTCATTCATGGAAATAAGTAAACAAACCATGAAAACCAAGGAAGAAAATGCTTCGAAAACATGAAAATTGAACCAATTGAACCCATAGAAAGGGACATTAATGAACCTAATAATTTGATAATAAATTAATTACATGTATATAAGGTTCTGTACATATTAACAAATGAAGGTAAATTTGATTATTCAGGTCATTAAAAAAAATGAAGAACACAGTCAAGCATAAGGTAAGGGGTTTCTCATCTAACTTTCATTTCTGTGAGATTTTAATTATTCACCACTTATTTCTTATATGTGGTATATGTGTACAGATATTTGATATACAATAACATTATTCTATTTATATTCATGTTATTCAATGATTCTCTTGAAATTTATTATGTTCTGGTCATATGATTCGACCGATCACATTGTTGCAAGGGACTTTGTCCCAACTACATTTTCGTTGTGACTAACTTTTTATTGGGAACCTAATAATCCTTATGTGGTGTATCTAATGCCTATTTGAGAAAACTTTTCATTTGAAATTATATTTACATTAAATATCCATAATCTCATGTCATGGATATGTTTGTTTTCTAAACCGTATACCATCTTACATACGGTGTTTACTTGGAAAGTTATTTTAATTATGGAAATATTGATGAATCTGTATACTCTACTCTATACGGTTACTGAAAAGGAAAATTTATCTTGAATTGAATAAATGTATAAATAATTATTTGGACATGCAGTTGTGGTTGGGGCCCACTATAGCCCCTCGATTTATCTATAGGCCTCTTGAGACAAAACAGTTTGGCGACAAACCCTTCGAGTTTGTTTCAAAAAATCAGACTGGTCTCTACCCATAGAACTAAACCATTTTTACGGTATTATGGTTTCATGTTCCAGATACACGACATCTAGTTAGTATGAATTATCTTTATTCATTATCAGTTATTATTATTATCCATGAGATTTTCACTATGACAAAATCTATGGATGCAGTTTCATTTTTAGTTTATTAATGGCATTAGTTATTCATTTATTCACTATGCCATATTTATTATGTGAGATTGTTTGTGATTTCATTATTATTGTACTCATGATTCTGCTAATTGTAACTCTTACTAAGCATTTGAGTTCACCCCTTTCTTTTTCTACCTTCAACAGGTGATGAAGAGAATATATTTTTTTTGAGTTCTTGGGGATGCAGTTTTTACTTTTGTTATGTATTGTATTTTGTAAACTTTTCCAATGTAATTTGAGTAACATATATGTTTATAGTTTATTAAAGACTACTAAACTGATTGTTCCTTTGGGATTTTCATTCCTTCTAACTATTCCAATATAACAAGTAATGCACCGGCTCCATCATAGAGGGTTCGAGGTGTTACAGTTGGTATCAGATGAAGTTTAGTAGAAAACGTGGAAACTAGAGTAGGAAATGTATAGAAGAGAATGAATCTCTAAAGTAGTATTTGAGGATAAAAATACAATAATGCCCTGGTATTTTGATAAGGAATAGATTATGGGGATATTTTAATCAATACGTCCCTGTCTGGATATTAGCAGGTAGATGCGGCTCTGGAACAGATGTATCTAGGGGTTAAACCTGAAAACACCCCTTTGAGCTAGACTCGAACGGGAACTGGTGCACGACAATGGGTCTTTCTACACTCTTGGTTACAACACTCCTAGGTGATATTCTTAGGATAATTCTTCTTTTTCTTTACAAGCCATTATAAAAGAGTTGATGTAAATTTTTCCTCAGAGGAACCATTCTTATAAGATTAGCTATGCATAGAATTTAAATCTATGTTGAGTGTTTTTCTATTTGAGATTCACAAACTAATATAGTGTATCCCCTTATTTATAAATGGCATCTAATGGAAGAAGGGGAACTAATAATCATGGGAAATGTAGGGATCTCCCTATTGAGAAAGTCAACACAGTCAACGTTGGAGTAGATCAGATCATTACCATATTGGGAAACATACTCAAGTTTTATCGAATAATGATTCCACACCTGTGTTAGATCATTTCATGCCGCAAAAGCCCCCATCCTTCAGCGGGACTACTAATCTAGTGGTTACTGAGCAGTGGATCAAGTCCATTGAAAAGATATTCATGGCCTTAATATGAAATGAAAATGAAAAGGTAGTATTGGAAGTATATTGTCTCAAGGGCGACGTTGATCAATGGTGGTCTCTGATTCAAAATACCACGGAGGAATAAGAGATAGGTGATATGTAATGGAGGGATTTTAAGGAAATATTCTTCAAAAAATATTTCCCTCGTGAGAAACGAACTGAAATAAAGAGGAAATTCCTTGGCTTGAAAAAATGGGAAGAAAGCAGTGTTATAGAGTATGAGGTTACCTTCACAAGGCTAGCTAAGTATGCCGTGGATTACATACATGACTCAGTGGACAATATTGATCATTTCGTTGAAGGTCTTATGCCAAATCTTCGAAGGGCACAGAATTCTCAATCATTTTATTCATATGATGAAATTGTATCAAGTGCCATAAAAAAAGAGAAGGAATTTTCTAGATTAAAATTTTTCAAAGGAAACCAAGATATGAAGCAGTACTCTGATAACAAAGGAAAAGGAGATGCACCAAAGAGGATCAAGGGAACAAATAGTTTCCCATTATTCGAGAATTGTGGAAATAATCATCCTGATAAATTTTTGAAAGGCATGGAAATCTGCTATAACTGTAGAGAAAAGGGTCATCGATTTGGTAAATGCAAGGGGAAGAACCAATTCATTGATATTTAATGCTACAATTGCAGAAAGAGGGGACATTATGAAAATGAGTGTCCTAAGCATCAAGGAAACATGCCTCAAAAAAATCCAAGAGATCAAGGGAGAGCATATTCCATTAAAACCGCAGAGGTTGATGTTTTTAATGACGTGGTGGAAGGTACATTAATTGTTTCCTCACACTTAGCCCACACATTATTTGATTCTGGATCATCACATTCATTTATATCCTCTCAGTTTTACAAGAAAATTAGATAGTTCCAATTTGATTCAATAAAGGATTTGTCATTCAAAACTCCCATGGGATGTATCATTACAACAAAGGGATGTCGACTAGTCCCCCTCAAGACCCCAAAATTTTCTCTAGTTTCTAACCTTATTATCATACCAATGACTGAATTTGATATAATTCTCAGTATGGCATAGCAGGTTATTATCGAAGTTTCATTTAGAATTTTTCCCAACTGGCTAATCCGTTAACCAAGCTCACACGTAAAGGAGTTAAGTTTGTGTGGACAAAATAATGCACATAATGCTTCGATGTATTGAAAAGAAGATTGGTTAATTCTTTAATTTTTACTCTTACATCTGGAAGTGACGGATTTGTAATATATAGTGATGCATCAAAGAATGGATTGGGTTGTGTCCTTATGAAAATTGATAAAGTTATTGCTTTTGAATCAAGATAGTTGAAAACTGATGAGAACAATTATCCATCTCATGATCTTAAGTTAGCCGCTATAATCTTTGCTCTGAAAATATGGAGGTTTTATCTCTACGGAGAGAGCTGTGATATTTATATGAACCACAAGAGTTTAAATATATTTTCACACAAAAAGAACTCAACATGAGGCAAAGAATATGGCTCGAGTTACTCAAACATTATGATTGTTCAATACACTACCACCCATGAAAGGCGAATAAGGTGGAAGATGAATTAACTAGGAAAGATCATGGCCTTTTGACACAAATGAGGATTGAGAGAGATCCTATGTTCATGGATCTACTGAATATGGATATGGGAATTGTTATGGAAGGGGAAATGTCACTATTCTTTCAAATTATTGCAAAAACATCTTTACTAATGAAGATAAAAAATTTGTAATCTGAGATGAGAATCTTCACAAGAAAATTAATGCAGTTTAAGATGGGAGACTGTATAACTTCGTGTATAAAGAAGGTGTTCTAAATTTTGGGAAGAGGTTATTCATTCCATCAGTACCCGATCTAAAAAGGGAACTATTATATGATGCTCAAAGCTAAAATTCCTCAATACACTTAGGTAGCACCAAGATGTTTAGAGATATGAAGTAAAATTTTTAGTGGGATAATATGAAGTGAGAAATTGCGGACTACGTGTCAAGGTGTCTAGTTTTTCAACAATTGAAGGTAGAGAGACAACGTACCAAAGGAGTGATGTATCCTATACCCATTTCTATGTGGAAGTGCGATAACATTACGATGGATTTTGTCACCGGACTACCGAGGGCACCTAGAAGGAATGATAAAATATGGGTAATTGTTGATCGTCTCACTAAAACATTACTTTTCCTTCCAATAAGTGAGTATTTACCACTTGATCGCCTAGAATGACTTTATATTAATGAAGTCTTGAGACTTCATGATTCAACTCTATCAATTTTCTCTGATTGAGATCCCCAATTTACGTCAAAATTTTGGAAAAGTCTCCAAAAGGCTTTGAATACTGAGCTTCATATGAGTACCGCATATCACTCCCAAACCGATGGACAGTCTGAAAGTACAATTCAAACTCTAGAAGACATTTTGAGGTCGTTCTCTCTTGACTTCCAAGGTATGTGGGATCAATACTTTCCCCTGGTGGAATTTTCATAGAACAATATTTTCCATTCTAGTAGTCAAATGGCATAATATAAAGCATTATATGGAATGATATGTCGAACTCCAACTTGTTGGGATGAAGTTGGTGAGAGGAAACTTATAGGCCCAGAGCTTATTAAAGAGACCATGAAAATGGTGAAGAAAATACAATCTCATATTAAAGAAGACCAAAGTAGGCAGAAGAGTTATGCTGAAAACCAGAGAAAGGACTTGGAATTTCAAGTGGGAGATCATATATTTCTAAAAGTATCTCCATGAAGGACATCTTAAGGTTCGTTTAGAAAGGGAAACTGAGCCCCAGGTACATCATACCATTTGAAATATTGGGAAGAATCGGAGTTGAAGCTTACCGTTTAATCATGCCGCCAAATCTCTCTAGAGTTCATGATGTGTTCCACGTATCATGGTTAAATAAGTACATGTCAGAACCAACTCATGTACTCACATATGAAGAAATAGATCTCGAACATGATTTTTCAAACTACGAAAAGACTACCAGGATTATTGACACAATGCAAAAGGTATTGAGAAATCGAACAACTCAACTAGTAACGGTTATTTGTAGAAATCAGGTTATGGAGGAACCAACATGGGAACCATAGTATTTCATGAAGAAGAACCACCCACATCTTTTTAGTGGGATTTATACATAAAATTTCAAGGACGAAATTTCCGAAGGTGGGAATAATATAACACCCCAAACATTTTTATGGTATGCTTATATTAAATACATTCTATTCATCACTATTTTCCATTGAAACAAGACAAGGTCATTTAGGAGATAGTCAAAACCTATCCATTAAATATAAATTTTCCACTTCTATGTTTTGAATTTCGAAAAATGGCCATCTAGAGTTGTGATCAGTAAGTCATTTAGAGTCTGATAGAACAAACATGATATTCGGTGAATAGTAACAGACCCTTATGAATAGTAATATGAATAGTAATATGAACCTTATGAATAGTAAATAATAATATTATTTTATTTTCTTAAGGAAATAATATAATGAGATCTTAAATAGATTTTCAATGAAAAATAAAACTAATTGCACCTTAAAGATTGTAATTTTCCAAATTAACTATGAATTTATTTAAAAATTAAATTAATAATATTTAGTAAATTATTTTTAAAAAATGGAGTTCATTTTTGGAATCTACACGTCGAAAAATGGTTAGGGTGAATTTTGGGAATTTTTCTGAAACAGTTGATTTTTCAGTGAAATAGTAAAAAATGCAGTTTTTAGTTTCAATGTGTTAATGACATCATTAATGATGTAATAATGATGACATAAATCTGGTAGACTTGTGTATAGTTAAATAAGATGTGAGGTGTCACAAGTGGCTTATTCCATGGGGAAATACCTTGGGCAAGCCCATGGTATTGCAAATACCACTCATGAGGTTTCCCTTGAAAATTATTAAAATAATCCCTCACTTTTCCTATAAATACCAACTCTTCCATTCATTGAATTCATTCCCAATTCTCCCACAACGAATTTATGGCCTCCTTACATTCATATTAGTTCTCCCAAGGCTTTCTCAAGCCTTCAAGGTCCCAAAATTCATGTTCTAATGGTTACTCTACAAGGTAAGAAAATTCTCAATTTCTTTTTTGATTCAAGTTCTCTTTTATGTGGTATAACATAGAAGTTTCCATAAAATGTTCTTATCTAATTCTTATTCTTGATATATTTAAATATTATAATTCATTTATGGATGGGTGAACCTTGTCCCCTCTCTTCTTAATGTTTTCTAAAACCCTGTCACATTGTCGTTGGGCTGCCGAATTTTTGTAAGAGATTTCTTAGTTATTCTTTTATTTTGAGTTCCTTCCGTATTCTATCTTCATATATTTTTACCCAAGAGGCATTAAATCGCCAGAAATGATGTATATTATGTATGTTATTATGTTTATGGAAAATCCTCATCATTATTTTTTTCCTCTTCCACTTATTTAAGGAATAAAATCATTGTTCGTGATGTATCGAATTACCGACATCGTAGATGATGTAATCTCAATTTCCATTAATTATTTCAAGTTTGGTCATGAAACCGTATATATGTCTGAAACAGGTTATAATATATTTTTTATGACTCATCCATGGTTTAGTAATTCTTTTGAACTCATGGTTCTGATTTATAAGACAAAATGAGGTTGTTATTATCAAAGAACCACTAAAACAATCTAAAGGAACATCATTGATGTTTTAACTAATGAATCATCATCATGGTATATAACAAAAAATCATTATAAGATCATTTATATCTCCATAATTTCATTAATAATATTTAGTAACAATTCTGGATGTTTAACCATATTTCAAATGAACTTCTATTCATGGAAACAGGTAAATGAACCATGAAAACCAAGGAAGAAAATTCTTCCAAAACATTAAAATTGAACCAATTAAAACCATATAAAGGGCCATGAATTAACCAAGTAAGGTTATCATAAATCAATTAAATGTATATGAGGTTATGGAAATATTAATTAATGAAGCTAAATTTGATTATTCAGGTCATTAAAAAAACGAAGAACACACTCGCGCATAAGGTTAGGTGTTTCTCATCTCACTTTCATTTCTGTGAGATTTTCATTGTTCGCCACTTATTTCTTGTATGTGGTTTATGTGTACTACCATTTGATATATAATAAAATTATTCTATTTATATTTATGTTATTCAATTATTCACTTGATATTTATTAAGTTATGGTAAAATTATTAGACTGATCACATTGTTGTAAGGGACTTGGTCTCAACTACCTTTTCCTTGTGACTAACATTGTATTGTGCACCTAATAATACTTATAAAGTTTACCTACTACCTATTTTAGATCAATTTTTATTTGAAATTATATTTATATTAAATATCCATAATTTCATATCATGGATATGTTTTTTTCTAAACCGTATACCATCTTACATATGGTGTTTACTTGGAAAGTTATTTTAATTATGGAAATATTGATGAATCCATATACTCTACTCTATACGGATATTGAAAAGGCATATTTATATTATACTGCATAATTGTATAAAGAATGATTTGGACTTACAATGGCGGGTGGGGCCCGCTATATCCCCCCGATGCATCTGTAGGTCTCATGATACAAAACAGTTTGGAGAAAAACCGTTCGAGTTTGTTTCAAAAAATAAGACGGGTTTCTACCCATATAACTAAATTGTTTTTACAGTATTATGGTTTCATTTGATATATACATGACGTATATTTAGTAATCATTATCTTTATTCATTATCAGTTATTATTATTATCCATGAGATTTTCACTATGACAAAATCTATAGATGAAGTTTCATTTTTAGTTTATTAATGGAATTAGTTATTCATTTATTCACTATGGAATATTGATTGTGTCATATTGTTTGTGATTCACATATTATTGTACTCATGCATCCGATATTTGTAACCCTTACTGAGCATTTGAGCTCACCCCTTTCTTTGTCTACCTTCAACAGGTGAAGAAGAGAATATATTTTATTGAGTTTCTGGGGATGCAGTTTTTACTTTGGTTATGTATTGTATTTTGTAAACTTTTCCAATGTAATTTGAGTAACATCTGTGTATCTAGTTTATTGAAGACTTCTAAACTGATCATTCCAGCGAGATTTCCATTCCTCCTAACCATTCCAATATAAAAAGTAATGCACCGGCTCCAGCATAGAGGGTTAGGGGTGTTACAGTTGGTATCAGAGGAAGTTTAGTAGAAAACTAAGAAACTAGAGTAGGAAATGTATAGCAGGGAACGAATCTCTAAGGTAGTATTTGAGGATAAACATGCAAGAATGTCCTAGTAATTTGGTAAAGAATATATTACGGGGATATTTTAAGCAATAAATCCCTGTATGGATATGAGCAGGTAGAGGCGGCTCTGGCATAGATGTATCTAGGGGTTAAACCTGAAAACACCCCTTTGAGCTAGACTCTAACGAGAACTAGTGCACGAAACCGGGCGTTTCTAAACTCTTGGTTACAACACTCCTAGGGGATATGCTTAGGATAATTCATATTTTTCTTTACAAGCCATTATAAAGGAGTTGATGTAAATTTTTCCTCAGAGGAACCATGCTTATAAGATTAGCTATGCATAGAATTTCAATCTATGTTGAGTGTTTTTCTATTTTAGATTCATAAACTAATCTAGTGTATCCTTTTATTTAGAAATGGAGTCTAATGTAAGAAGGGGAATTAACACTCGTGGGAAAGGTACGGATCTCTCTACCAAGCAAGTCAACACAATTAATGTTGGAGCAGATCAGATCATGACCATATTGGGACAACTTACTCAAGTTGTAACGAATAACCATTCCACACCTGTGTTGAATCATTTCATGTAGAAGAAGCCCCCATATTTCAGTGGGACTACTAATCCAGTGGTTGCTGACCAGTGGATCAAGACCCTTGAAAAGATATTCATGGACTTAAGATGCAATGAAAATGGAAAGGTAGTATGGGATGTATATTGTCTCAAGGGAGACGCTGATCAATGGTGGTCCGTGATTCAAAATACCATGGAGGAAGAAAAGATAGATGATATGGAATGGGGGAATTTTAAGGAAATATTCTTTGAAAAATATTTCCCTCGTGATCAAAGAACTGAAATGAAGAGGAAATTCCTTGGCTTGAAACAAAGGGAAGAAGGCAGTTTTGTAGAGTATGAGGCTACCTTCACAAGGATAACCAGGTATGTCGTGGATTACGTACATGACTCAGTGGACAAGAATGATCATTTATTTGAAGGTCTTAAGCCAAGTCTTCTAAGGGAACTGAATTCTCAATAATTTTCATCATATGATGAAATTATATCAAGTTCCATCAAAACAGAGAAGGAATTTTCTAGATCAAATTTTTTCAAAGTAAACCAAGATAAGAAGCGGTACTCTGATAAAAAAGGAAACGGAGAAGCACCAAAGAAGATCAAGGGAACAAATAGTTTCCCATTATGTGAGAACTGTGGAAAGAATCATCCCGGGAAATGCTTGAAAGGCATGGGAGTCTGCTATAACTGCATAGAAAAGGGTCATCAATCTGGTGAATGCAAGGGGAAGAAAAAATTCATTGATATTTAATGCTACAATTTTAGAAATATGGGACACTATGCAAATGAGTTTCATAAGAATCAAGGAAACATGCCTCAGAAAAATCCAAGAGAGAAAGGGAGAGCCTATGCGATTAAAACTGCAGAGGTTGAAGTTCATAATGACATAGTGGAAGGTACATTAATTGTTTCCTCAAACTTAGCCAACACTTTATTTGATTCTGGATCATCACATTCATTTATATCCTCTCAGTTTTCCAAGAAAATTAGATATGTCCAATTTGATTTAATAAATGAATTATCAGTCAAAACTCCCAAGGGATGTATCATTGCAACAAAGGGATGTCGACTAGTCCCCTCCAGACACCAAAATGTGCTCTAGTTGCTAACCTTATCATCATACCAATGACTGAATTTGATATAATTCTCAGTATGGCATATCATGTTATTATCAATGTTTCATTCAGAGTTTTTCCCGATTGGCTAATCTGTTAACCAAACTCACACGTAAAGGAGTTAAGTTTGTGTGGACAAAATAATGCACAAAATGCTTCGATGAAATGAAAAGAAAATTAGTTAATGCTAAAATTTTGACTCTTCCATCTGGAAGTGATTGATTTTTAATGTACAGTGATACATCAAAGAATGGACTGGGTTGAATTCTTATGAAAAATGATAAAGTTATTACTTATGCATTAAGACAGTTGATAACTCATTAGAAAAATTATCCAACTCATGATCTTAAGTTAGCATCGATAATCATTGCTGTGAAAATATGGAGGCTTTATCTCTACGGATCGAGATGTGATATTTATATGGACCACAAGAGTTTGAAATATATTTTCACAAAAAAATAACTCAACATGAGGCAAGGAATATGGCTTGAGTTACTCAAATATTACGATTGTTCAATACACTACCACCCAGGAAAGGTGAATAAGGTGGCAGATGCATTAACCATGAAAATCATGGCCTTCTGACTCAAATGAGGATTGAAAGAGATCCTATGTTCATGGATCAACTGAATATGGATATGGGAATTGTTAAGGAAGGGGAAACATCACTCCTATTTCAAATGATTGCTAAAACATATTTACTAGAAAAGATAAAAATTTCGCAATCTGATGATGAAAATCTGTACAAGAAAATTAATGCAGTTTAGGATGGGAGACTGGATGACATCGTGTTTGAAGAAGGTGTTCTAAATTTTGGTAAGAGGTTATGCATTCCATCAGTACCCGATCTAAAAAGGGAACTATTATATGATTCTCATAGCTCAAATTTCTCTATACACCCAGGTAGCACCAAGATGTTCAGAGATCTGAAGTAATATTTTTGGTGGGATAATATGAAGCGAGAAATTCCTGACTACATGTCAAGGTGTCTAGTTTGTCAAAAAGTGAAGGCAGAGAGACAACATCCCAAATGAGTGATGGAACCTCTACCTATTCCTATGTGGAAGTGGGATAACATTACTATGTATTTTGTCATCGGACTATCGAGGAAAACTAGAAAGAATGATGCAATATGGGTAATTGTTGATCGTCTCACTAAAATATCACTTTTCCTTCCAATAAGTGAGTATTTACCACTTGAGTGCCTAGAAAGACTTTATATTAATGATGTTTTAAGACTTCATGGTGCACCTATATCAATTGTCTCTGATCGAGATCCCCGGTTTATGTCAAAATTATGGAAATGTCTCCAGAAGGATTTGAATACTAAGATTCATATGAGTACCGCATATCACTCCCAAATCGAAGGACAGTCTGAAAGTACGATTCAAACTCTATAAGACATGCTGAGGTCATTCTCTCTTGACTTCCAAGGCTTGTGGGATCAATAATTGCCTCTGGTGGAATTTTTATACAATAATATTTTCTATTATAGTAATCAAATGGCTCCATATGAAGCATTATATGGAAAGATATTTCGAACTCCAACTTGTTGGGTTGAAGTTGGGGAGAGGATACTTATAGGCCCAGATATTATAGAAGAGACCATGACAAAGGTGATGAAAATACAAGCACATATTAAAGCATTCCAAAGTAGGTAGAAGAGTTATGCTTACAACCATAGAAGGGACTTGGAATTTCAAGTGGGAGATCATGTATTTCTAAAAGTATCTCCATGAAGGGCATCTTATGGTTTGGTAAGAAAGGGAAAATGAGCCCCAGGTACATCATACCATTTGAAATTTTGGGAAGAATTGGGGTTGTAGCTTACCGTTTAGTGATTCCGCCAAATATCTCTAGAGTTCATGATGTGTTCCACGTATCATTGTTAAAGAAGTACATGCCAGACCCAACTCATGTTCTCACATTTTAATAAATAGATATGGAACCTGATTTTTCATACTGTGAAAAGCCTATTAGGATTCTTGACACAAGGGAAAATTTATTGAGAAATAGAAAAACTCTTCTAATAAAGGTTATTTTTAGAAATCATAATATGGAGGAAGCAACATGGGAACCAGAGGATTTCATGAAGAAGAACCACCCACATCTTTTCGGTGGGCTTTATACATAAAATTTCGAGGACAAAATTTCCGAAGGAGGGAATAATATAACATCCCAAACATTTTTATGGTATTATTCTACTACATACATTCTATTCATCACTGGTTTCCTTTGAAACAACACAAGGTTTTTTAGGAGATAGTGAAAACATATCCATAAAATATAAATTTTCCACTTCTATGTTTTGAATATCAAAAAATGGCCATCTAGAGTTGTGATCAGTAAGTCATTTAGAGTCTGATAGAATAAACTTGATATTCATTGAATAGTAACATACCCTTATGAATATTAATTTGAATAGTAATATGACCCTTATGAATAGTAAATAATAATATTATTTTATTTTCTTATGGAAATAAGATAACGAGATGTTAATTAGTTTTTCAATGAGAAATAAAACTAATTGCACCTTAAAGATTGTTATTTTCTGAATTAAATATGAATTTATTTAAAAATTAAATTAATAATATTTATAAAATTATTTTTTAAAAATTAATTTCATTTTTGAAATCTACACGTTGATAAATGGTTGGGGTGAATTTTGGGAGTTTTTCTAAAAAAGTTGTTTTTTCAGTGAAATAGTAAAAAATACAGTTTTTAGTTTCAGTGTGTTAATGACATCATTAATGATTTAATAATTATGTCATAAATCTGGTCGACTTCTGTATAGTTAAATAAGATGTGATGTGTCCCATGTGGCTTATACCATGGGCAAATACCTTGGGCAAGCCCATGGTTTTGCAAATACAACTCATGAGGTGTCCCTTAAAAATTATTAAAATAATCCCTCACTTTTCCTATAAATACCAACTCTTCCCTTCATTGAATTCATTCCCAATTTTCCCTCAATAGAAATATGGCCTCCTTACCTCCATATTAGTTCTCAAAAGGCTTCCTAAATCCCAGAAGGTCAAAACCATCACGTTCTAAGGGTTTCTCTATAAGGTAAGAAAATTCTCAATTTCTTTTGATTTTTCATTCATGTTCTCTTTTATGTGGTATAAATTTCATGTTTCAATACCATGTTCTTATGTACTTCTTATTCTTGATATATTTCTGTATTATAATTTATTTCTGGATGTGTGAACCTTGTCCCCTCTCTTCTTAATGTTTTCTAAAACCCTGTCGCATAGTCGTTGGGCTGCCGAATTTTTTTAAAAGATTGCTCATTTATTCTTTTATTTTGAGTTACTTCCTTATTATTTCTTCATATATTCTTTCCCAAGATCAATTAAATATACATAAATAATGTATATTATGTATTTTATCATGTTTACGGAAAATCTCCATCATTATTTTTTTCCTCTCCCACTTATTTATGGAAAAAAACATTGTTCGTGATGTATCGAATTACCGACATCATAGATGATGTAATCTCAATTTCCATTAATTATTTCAAGTATGGTAATGAAACAATTTATATGGTTAAAACGGTTTATAATATGTGTTTTATGACTCATCCATTTTTCTACAATTATTTTGTACTCATGGTTCTAATTTATAAAACAAAATGAGGTTGTTATTATCAAAGAACCACTAAAACGATCGAAACGAACATCATTAATGTTTTAACTAATGAATAATCATCATGGTATATAACCCAAAATAATTATAAGATCATTTATATCTATATAATTTCATTAATAATATTTATTAAAAATTCTGGATGTTTAACCATATTTCAAATGAACTTCCAATCATGGAAACAAGTAAATGAACCATGAAAACCAAGGAAGAAAATGCTTCGAAAACATTAAAATTAAACAAATTGAACCCATAGAAAGGGCCATGAATGAAACTAGTAAGGTTATAATAAATCAATTACATGTATATGTGGTTCTAGAAATATTAATTGATGAAGCTAAATTTTATTATTCTGGTCATTAAAAAAAACTAAGAACACACTCGAGGATAAGGTAAGGGGTTTCTCATCTCACTTTCATTTATGTGAGATTTTCATTATTCACCCATTATTTCTTGTATGTGGTATATGTGTACTAACATTTAATATATAATAACATTATTCTCTTTATATTCATGTTATTCAATGATTCACTTGACATTTATTATGTTATGGTCATATGATTTGACCGATCACATTGTTGTATGGGACTTTGTCTCAACTACCTTTTCGTTGTGACTAACATTGTATTGTGCACCTAATAATCCTTATGTGGTGTACCTACTTCATATTTGATATCTCTTTTCATTTGAAATTATATTTATATTATATATCCATAATCTCATGTCATGGATATGTTTGTTGTCTAAACTGTATACCATCTTACATACGGTGTTTACTTGGAATGTTATTTTAATTATGGAAATATTGATGAATCCATATAATCTACTCGATACGGATATTGAAAAGGAATATTTATCTTGTATTGAATCAATGTATAAAGAATTTTTTGGACATGAAGTGGCGGGTGGGGCACAATATAGCCCCACGATGCATCTTTAGGTCTCATGAGACAAAACAGTTTGGCGACAAACCCTTCGAGTTTGTTTCCAAAAATCAGACGGGTTTCTACCCATAGAATTAAACCGTTTTTACGGTATTATGGTTTCATGTGCCATATAAATGATGTCCGATTAATAAGAATTCTCTTTATTTATTATCAGTTATTATTATTATCCATGAGATTTTCACTATGACAAAATCTATCGATGCGGTTTCGTTTTTAGGTTAGTAATGGCATTAGTTATTCATTTATTCACTATGCCATATTGATAATGTCCTATTTTTTGTGATTCACTTATTATTGTACTCATGCTTCCACTATTTTTAACCCTTACTGTGCATTTGAGCTCACCCATTTCTTTTTCTACCTTCAACAGGTGATAATGATAAGATCTTTTATTGAGTTCCTGGGGATGCAATTTTTATTTTTGTTATGTATTTTATTTTGTAACCTTTTCAAATGTAATTTGAGTAACATCTATGTATATAGTTTCTTCCATACTATTAAACTGATCATTCCTTCTATATTTTCATTCCTTCTAACCATTTCTATAAAACATGTAATGCACCATCTCTAGCCAATAGGGGTCGGGGTGTTACAGTCAATGTGCAAGGACTGAAATTAACCGAACCAAAACTAACATGAAAAACAAAATAATTAACAGTAAAAAACAACGATATAATAAATAATTATTAATAAATGAGTGTTGAAATATTATAATTTTATAATATATGATATTATATGCATTAATATGGTTTTAATATATAATTATAATAAATTTAAATTATTACACATTAGGATAAAATCACATACAATGCAATTCAAATATGAGGTAAGAGTTTTCTCATCTCACTTTTGTTTCTGTGAGACATATGTCGTATTCACCACTTGTTTCTACTATGTAGTCTATATAAAATCCTATTTATATGTTATGTAATGACCCCATTTAAAATCATTGTATTTAATGTTTTATTTTAAATTATTTTTTTCAATGGGGTTATTATTCAAAAGATACCAAAGTGGTAAGGGATTATGTTACAATCACATTATTTATTAGTATTGTTTTTGGTAAAATTTACAATGAATAAATTTTATGGGTAATCTATCAAGAATAATATGAATTTTATTTTTCTATTTTTATTTATATATATTAATTTTTTCTCTTTAAATTTATTAATGTTATTAACTCAAGAGGCTGAAAGAATTTTTTTTAAGGAAAACTGACTTTTTTCTCACTTTAGTTGAAAATCCTTTCTCTTATATATCCATAAATTCTAAAAATGTTTTCAATATTTTTTTTTAATATTATCCTGTACTTTTTTGGAATTCATTTTTACCCTTTTTTTAATTTTTATTTTTTAAATAATGAATCTTCATGTCGTTTTCTAAATGAAACATATTTGAATTTTTACAGAAAATATAAAAATAGTATTTGTTTAATGAACATGACATGAACAAAATTTCCTTCCATAATGTCCACTCATATAATTTTATATTACATTATAAGATTCCAATGTTATTTTCAATGAAAAGTTTTACTTTAATATTTTGGATATTTTAATATTTTAATAACTAATTTCAAAGTAACAATGATAGTTTCCTCAAGAAATTTTCCAATGATCTTTTTTATGTATTTTCAAATAGGATACCACCCATTGATATTACTGGGGATATAATCAAGTGATTTCATATATATTATTTTATAATATGTTTTATGATTTATATGGTGTTGATATTCTATTTTCGGGATTCAATAGAGATATTTTTTTCACTTAAAAGGAACTTTGAGAATGAATTGTATTGATAATTAAAAATATTAAGAATTCATAAGAAATGATAGTGATGAGTGGGCCATGTTTAATTATATTACCATGATGCATCAATAAGATTCATGTTAAATAAAAAGTTAGTATGATTAATAGGCTGAGGTTGTAAGATCAATTCATAATAGTAGGGCATTTAGTGTATTACATACCATATAATGATAATGCCTTGGTTGAGAGGACTTGATATAATTATAACATCATGTTTGAGAGGCTAGGATATTATGATTTGTGTTTTCTTGGTTGACAAGACTTAATCATAAATATATAGAATTATGAATTTCCTTTATTAAGAAATAAAAAATTGATGTTAGCTACAAATTATCATTGAACTCATGTTTTTGATTTAATAGAATGTGTTTTGATTATCCACTCTTTCATGTTAATTATAACTTATTTATGTAACATCCTAGACCCGGGTGCCACACAATGGGTGCCCCAAACATGGTTCACCACATGACCTCAAGCACATTTCCCCAAAGGCCAGAGGCTTCCAACTAGCAGCGAGGACCCAGGTCTGATAGTGGGGAAACTATGCTCTCATTTGTCAAAGTGTAGCGCAGGGGAATACAAAATAAAACATAAGACAAACAGCAGAAGTAGTAAAAAATTCACAACTGAAATAAACAACAGCAATGGATATAACCAACAGTATATAAATGATGATTCTACATGTCTCAAGTTCTAAGAAAACAACTAGAACATGTTATACATCAATACGATACAACCAAAAGAAGAGTACAAAAAAACAAAGCAAAACAGCTGGTAGCAGCATTGCTAGCCTAGGCTCGGTCCCGTGCCCTCTTGTTCCTCAACAACAATCATGTACCTGTATGGGGAATCTTTCCCCTATCTACACCTACAGCAACATAATCTGTTTGGGCCAAAAACGTGACCCAAACAGGGTGTGAGAAATATATCTCAGTAGGCACCGACCAAAGGCACGTGCCCAACTACGTGTAAGCATGAAACAACAGTGTGCAATAGTAAAATGAAATAAAGCAGTACTGAAAAGTAACTAACTTAACAAATAAATTTCAATTTTATTATTCATTTAATCCATTAAATATTAGAAATCACCATTGTGTATTTCTATGTAAATAGTCTACATCCTCATACAAGCAAAACCTTACCCTCAGGTAAGCAGAATCCAACCCGCAGGTATAGCCCTCAGGCATAATAGAATTTTCCCTCATGCGTAGGAAGTGTTGCCCTCAGGAATAGAAGTCAAGCCCTCAGGCACGAAAGGTTACCCCCAGGCGAAATAACTACAGCCCTCAGGCTAAACAGTGACGTGCCCTCAGGATAATCACAACAACGCCCTCAAGCCAAACAGGTAACCGGGCCATGGCCAATAGGCAAACAAGCAGTAAACAAGAAATTCCTCTCAAGGCAATTCTACAATTACTACATTAAAAGCATACCCTCGAGTATCCTCGCCAAACAGCTAAATAGTGGGACACATCCCCGGGGTGGTTCCGGATACAAGAAACGATCCCAACCAAAATTTTTATTATCACAATTTAATCACCTAAAAAATTCTAGGGATTAAATATATCAATGGCCTCAGCCACATGACACCCCAACTTGGGTTCATGGCATGAAAACACATAAAACACACAGCAGTTGGAAAACTAAACACCAAGACACCTACCTTAAAACGCCAACGAACGTTATACCCGAACGCCGACTCTAGAAACGCCCATGAACGGCGTAGATCTGATGAAGAACAAAACCCATTAAAATGTAAATAACATATGTTAGGAGAAGAATTGGTAAGAAACACACTAGGAGAAGAGAGTGCTTACCTGTACAGTTCCAACGAGATCGTCCGAGGTGGAAACTGATTCTAGACGAACACCCGGTGGATCGTCAAAGGTCTGACCTCCTCCTTTGGCTCCAAAATGGCTAAAATTCATCCTATTCAAATGAAGAGGCTACTACCTGTTTTAAGCTGAAAAAAAGTACACGACATGTAATTCCAAGCACACGGTGTGTACTCATTTCATTTAACTGGTCACCTGGTGGCTTTCCACCAATACTGCACTGTTCACCTACCGACAAGAGTACACGGTATGTACTCCTAATTACAAGGCGTGTACTGCCGCCCAGTTAGTGGCTGCTCCACCACCTTACTTTTTGACCTTCTGACTGACTACACGGCGTGTAAAGGACCACTACACGGTGTGTAGTCGGTTCCTACACCCTTTGTCGCCAGCAAGGCTACATGCCCTGTTTAATCATCCCAACACGGCCAGAAGTACACGGCTTGTGGAAAAAGTACACGGCGTGTAGTTCCAAAATTTGGTATTTTTCCTCATTTTCCATATTTTATTAAAAACACTTAAGGAAAAGAGAAAAGAGGAAGCTCGTACCTCAAAGAGAAGAACTGGGTTCTTAGAAACTTCCCCCCTTATATCAATTCATCCCCGAATTGCTCTTCCAAAGGTGGAAAAGATATAGCCGTGAAAAACTTCGGCTACTGAGCACATACGTCGGTCTCCCACTCCCAGGTTTCGTCCTGCACTCGGCCATGCTTCCATAGCACCCGTATGAGAGGAACTGAACAGCCTCGGAGAACCTTTGTGCTCCTATCAATGATACATATTGGATGCTCCTCAAAGGACTCATCTGCCTCTAGCTCAACCTCATGGGGCTGAAAAACATGAGACAAGTCTGAATGATAGAGATGCAACTGATATACATGGAAGATGTCATGCATGGATCAGTACCGCTGTGGTATCCGCAACCGATAAGAAACCAGCCTGACTCTCTCAAGAATCTTAAATGGTCCCACATACTGCGGTGAAAGTTTAACCTATCTTTTGATCCGCTTGTGTGCCAGCCTTGGCGAAATACGCAAGAAAACATGATCCCCGACCACGTACTCCAAAGGTCATCTACGGCGATCAGCATATGACTTTTGACGAGGCTGTGCGGTAGCCATCCACTTCTGAATCAACTTGACCTACTCAGACGTCTCCTGCACGAGTTGTGTCCCCAGTAAAGCTGCTTCACCAACCTCTATCCAGCACAAAGGTGATCGGCACGGCCTACCGTATAATGCCTCGTATGGTTCCATACCAATAGTTTCCTGGAAACTATTGTTATATGTGAACTTGACTAAGGGTATATTCTTCTCCCAAGAGCCCCCAAAGTCTAGGACGCATGCACGTAGCATGTCCTCTAGCACCTGTATCATACGCTCTGACTGGCCATCTGTCTGAGGGTGGTATGCTGTGCTCAAAATCACCTGTGTACCCAACGCCCTCTGAAAAATATGCTAGAAATGAGACGTAAAATGGGCGTCCCTATCTGAAATGATAGAATGAGGGACCCCATGAAGATGTACGATATCTCGGATATATATCCTTCCGTGCTCGTCATAACCTAAGGTCTCCTTGATCGGCAAAAACTGAGCTACCTTCGTGAGTCTGTCCACAACAACCCACACGGCATCATTTCCACGAGGTGGCCTCGGAAACCCAGTCACAAAATCCAACGCGACATCATCCCATTTCCAATCTGAAAATGGGTAACTGCTGTAATAGTCCAGCTGGTCTCTGATGCTCCACCTTCACCTACTGACAGGTGGAACACCTCGTAACCAAACCAGCTACATATCTCTTCATACCCGGCCACTAGTACTAACGTCTCAAGTCACGGTACATCTTGGTAACCCCAAGATGAACTTCCCAAGTTGAATCAGGAAACTATCACATCAACTCGTTGAGTATATACCCTGGAACCCATACTCGTCCATGTAAATTCAAAACCTCATCATCGCCTATCGTCCAACCTGGAGGAGGGTCCTCACTTGCCACTAACTCCCGCAGAACTAGGCCTTCTAAATCCGATATCTGTCTCATCCTCACTCTATGCAGGATGGTAGAAGTCATAGATAAATATGAAAGATAAGTCTGCCCCTGACTGTTGTGCACCTCCAGATGAATCTCAGAGAACAAGCCCATGAGCTCCCACTCACCACTGGCCTCCTGCACTGCCTGTATCTTAGTCTTCTTGCTCAGTGCATCAGCTACTGCATTACCTTTACCAGGTGTATAGGAAAGCTCAAAATCGAAGGACTGTAGGTATTCAACCCACCTCCTCTACCTCAGATTCAAGTCACATTGAGTAAAGATATTCTTGAGGCTTTTGTGGTCAGTGAAAACCATAAAATGACCCCCCCAATAGATAATGTCTCCAACAGTGCAATGCAAGCACTACTGCAGCCAACTCGAGATCATGCATCAGGTAATTCCTCTCATGTGGCCTCAACTGCCAAGACCCGTATGCCACAACTCGGTCGCCCTACATCAACACTGCTCCCAGCCCAATACCTGATGTATCATAGTAAACTGTACATCTCTTCCCCTGCTTTGGGAGTATCAGGATCGGTGCTGATGTCAACCTTCCCTTCAGGTCCTGAAAAGCTGCCTCACAAGCTTCCGACCAAACGAACTTCACACCCTTCTTAGTCAAGCCCGTCAACGACATTGATAAGTAGGAGAAGTCCTATATAAAATTCCTGTAGTAACCAGCCAGCCCTAAGAAACTCTGTATCTCAAACATGTTCTTAGGCTGCTCCCAGGAAACTACTACTCTCACCTTCTCTGGGTCTACTGAAACTCCTGCCTCCGAGATGATATGACCCAGGAAGTGAATCTGGTCCTTCCAAAAGTGTCACTTTGAGAGCTTAGCATATAGTTGATGCTCTCTCATTGTAATCAATACGATATCAATATGTGTGGCATGGTCGTGTTGAGTGTGAGAGTACACCAAGATATTTTCCACGAATACTACCACCAAAGAGTCTAGATAAGGATGAAACACATGATTCATCAGAGCCATGAAAACCGATGGCGCGTTCATGAGTCCGAACGGCATAACCGTATAATCGTATAGACCATACCTACTCCTAAAAGCTGTGAGAGGTATATCAGATGGTCTCACATGCAACTGATGATATCCTAACCTCAAATCAATCTTCGAGAACACTCATGCACCATGAAGCTGATCAAAAGGATCACCAATCCTCGGTAAGGGATATCAGTTCTTAATCGTCAACTCGTTCATCTTATGATAATCCACGCAAATTATAAGGTTATCATCCGCCTTCTTCGCAAAAAGTACCAGCTAACCCCAAGGAGAAGTACTGTGTCAGAAAAAGCCCTTTTCCTAAAACTCCTCCAACTACCTCTTGAGCTCCTACAACTCAGGTGTAGCCATCCTATAAGGAGGAATTGACACCGTTTCTACTCCTGGCACAAGCTCAATGGAGAAATACACCTCTCTCTCCGGAGGTAGACCTGAAAAGTCGTCTGGGAAGACATCCCTGAAACGATCAACAATAGGAGGGAAATCCATATGACAAGTCCACTGGACATCCAGAGATAATTTTGTAATCTGGGCTGTGACTCCACATCTCCCACGATGCTTTGGTCCAGCTCGACTTGCCTGAACATCCCATTCACCCTTGTATAGAAACTATCTGCCCTCTGGTGACATGAAACACACCCTACGATGATAACAGTCTACAAAGGCTCGAAAGGGAACTAACCAGTCCATCATGAGAATGACATCATAGCTTGTCATCTCTAGGACATAGAGATCCCAAAGGAAGTGACACCCACCAACCTCAAGGGGGACTCCTTGCACTGATGCACACCAGCCGTTCTAGTCCCCAACGGAGTGTCTAGCGTCATGATAACAGAAGATGAAGAAACACAGAGCCTAAGGCTCTCCACAACGGGTATAGATATGAAACTATGTAAAGCATCCGTATAGAAAAGTACTGAAGATAAGACATAAGCTACTAAAATATTACCTCTGATTGTAGAAGGTCCGAGATCCTGCTCCTACTAGGTCTGTTTCACTACATATGCCTGCCCAGTGCTGTGGCCCTACGACACAGCCTGGCTACCCTGAGCTATCCCGCCCTACTACCTCTGAGATCCTAGTGTCTGGCTACCACAACCATATCCATCATCTCTACCTGCATGCCTTGACATATTATAGTTCCTCGACTGGTAAGAAGCCACTGGTCCCGCTCCCGCTCGTCGAGTCTGCAAAAAACCCCTCTCACAAGCCATCGATGGAAACGCCCTACAAAAGCGATGCATATGACTAATCTTTCTGCAAGCTTGACACGCTAATGGGTCTCGTGGACACTGCGGTCTCTTGTGCTCCTCTCTGCCACACTGGTAGCACCTGATCGGACCACCTGAAGAAGCTGCCTGGCTGGTACTGCCGCCCTGAGAGAAGTCTATCTGTCTCTTTCTCTTGCAAACAGAAATAGTACCAGTAACTGGTGCTGAACCGCCCTGGCCCACACCACCAGATTCCCGCAGGTTCTTCTCCGTGATCAACTCCTGGTTCACAATTGTGTGTATAGTAGGAAACCTGAAGAAATTCACCAGTTCTTGGATGTCATACCGAAGACCATCCTCAAAACGTTTGGCTCTCAGCGTCTCATCACCCACCAGCATGGGTGCAAAGCGCTGAAGCTCCGTAAAACGAGCAGAATAGTCCATCACTGACATAGCGCCCTGCTGCAGATTCCTTAACTCTCAAGCTCTATCTTCCCTCAGCATCGCGGGAATGAAAAAGTCATAAAAGAATGCATGAAAGTCTTCCCACGCCATGTCCATGTGATGCTCTGACTGGGTGGTAACATCCCACCACCTATTGGTGGAATCACGAAGGATGTAAGTCGCGAGCTTGACCCTATTCCCTGGAGGCGTCTCAAGATTCTTGAAAATAGTCTGCATTGACCCCATCCAAGACTCCGCAGCCTGTGGTCCACAATCCCCT
This sequence comes from Viscum album, assembly GCA_963277665.1. Classification (NCBI taxonomy): domain Eukaryota; kingdom Viridiplantae; phylum Streptophyta; class Magnoliopsida; order Santalales; family Viscaceae; genus Viscum; species Viscum album. The sequence continues at coordinate 1,399,319,511 of OY728157.1, read as the reverse complement.
GAGAATATAGGTGGTTGATGCTTCTGGAAGATACGTGTAATCTCAGCCATAGATGTGGCAGCCTGCGGTGCTCCCAGAATGGTTTGCATGAACCACAATAAGCCTTCACAGAACTGCGCCTTCGTTCCTGTGTCTGGTATAACAGCGGGTGCTGCATCTGACTCTGCTGGATGATCAACTAGTATCCCATGGCCCACCATCTCCAGAGTAACATCGTCGCTGCTCTCCTGGCGAACAACGCGCAGTCGTCTAGGCGGCATGACACTACATGGTCAAAAGCACGCCTTAGATTCAAGATTATTAAGGCTGAAATGAAGAAAACACAAAGGGAATAATAGGAAGAAGGCATCTCGAAATTTGCAAAACAAGACTAAACGGTGTGTACACTGACTACACGGCGTGTACTTGACTTCCCTTCCCCTTCCCAGGTCCTTCTACATGGATAAGCCACACAGCACCCGTTAAAAAAACTACACTGCATGTACTTAATCTACATGGTGTGTATGGTGTTATTTTCAAACTACCCATGTCGCTTGTGACATGGCCGACTACTCATCTTGAAACTACATGGCATGTTACACCCGCACACAGAGTGTACATCACCCCGTTTCCCCAGCCACCCCGCTAAGTCCACACGGTCTGTCCTTGGACAAGACTACATGGCATGTCCCTAAAGGTACACGGCGTGTTCATGGAACGGTGACATCGAACTGTGTTGTTAGTAAAATGGTCGAGTCCCCAAGTCACACTACACGGCGTGTTCATAATTGACACGGTGTGTTCTGTGAAGGATTTCACCGACCCATGTTGTCAGTTACACGGCCGGACTCCGGGTCAAAACTACACGATATGTGGATCTGGTACATGGCGTGTTTTACCCAGGCACTTCCCTACCCCGTGTTGCCGCCCACATGGTTTGTGACATGGGAAGAGACTACACAGCGTGTACACAGAGTACACAAATTGTACTTAAAAAGTTCATTTTTCTTCCCAAACAGAAGGCCATACACGACGTGTGTAAAAATACTACACAGTGTGTATACTGGGTTTCCGGACAGTATGCCTCAGAAACATCCCCGGAACCCAGAAAACACCAAAAAACAACACCTAAGTGTCAAATTCCGACCCGTGAGGGCCCATACTCCCCACGAATCAAAGTTTGACATCTTATCTGTGTTATAACTAATAAACAGTCAATGATCCAAAAAATTCTGGTCAATGGGGGCTCATACTCCCCAAAAACCAAAGTTTGGCATCCATTCTATAAACAGGCTTACACAAAAATTACCCTATCAAATAGTAGGTATTTTTTTCCAGTGCAGCTATCACAACAGCATGCTTTTCTAGCAAATCTAATATTAGAACAACATGCAATTTTTAATGCACCTACATGGCATAGAACTATGCATGGAATGTGATTTCTAGAATGTTCCTATATGATGCATGAGATGGAATACCCTCATCTCATTGGGTTGCAACTATATAGAACCCACATATAAAATATAACCAGCACAATACAAGTGTGTCACCCAACGGTGAAATCACATCAATAGGAAAATTTTCAAAATTAGAAAATTGCAAAATACGAGGTAGACTGGCTTCTCCCTGTACATGGCTTAGCTATGCCTGGGCACAACTTATTACTAGCTACTATTTTTCCTATCCCTGACTACGGCTCCAAATAGTATGTCAAAGAAAATAACCTCCTTTGATACCACTTTGTAACATCTCGGACCCGGGTGCCACACAACGGGTGCCCCAAACCCGGTTTTCCACATAACCTCAAGCGCATTTCCCCAAACGCCAGAGGTTGCCGACTAGCAGCAAGGGCCCAGGTCTGATAGTGGGGAAACTATGCCCTCATTTGTCAATGTGTAGCACAACGGAATACAAAATAAAACATACAAAAAACAGCTGAAGTAGTAAACCATACACAACTGAAATAAACAACAGCAGTGGATATAACCAACTGTATATAAATGATGATGCTACATGTCTCATGTTCTAAGAAAACAGCCATAACATGTTATATATCAATACGATACAACCAAAAGCAGAGTACAATAAAACAAAGAAAAACAGCTGGTAGCGGCATTGTGAGCCTAGGCTCGGTCTCGTGCCCTCCTATTCCTCAGTAGAAATCATGTACCTGTATAGGGACTCTTTCCCCTATCTACACCTATAGCAACGTAATCTGTTTGGGATGAAAAGCATGACCCAAATAGGGTGTGAGAAATATATCTCAGTAGGAACCCACAAAGGCCCGTGCCCAACTACATGTAAGTATGAAACAACAGTGTGCAATAGTAAAATGCAATAAAGTAAGCAGTACTGAAAAGTAACTAACTTAAAAATTAAATTGCCATTTTATTATTCATTTAATCCCTTAAATATTAGAAATCACCACAGTGAATTTCTATGTAAAAAGTCCACTTCCTCAGGCAAGAAAAACCTTACCCTCATGTAAGCAGAATCCAACCCACAGGTATAGCCCTCAAGCGTAACAAAATTTTCCCTCAGGCATAGGAAGTGTCGCCCTCAGGTATAGAAGTCAAGTTCTCATGCACGAAAGGTTTCCCTCAGGTGAAATAACTATAGTCCTCAGGCTAAACAGTGCAGTTCCCTCAGGCTAATCACAAGAACGCCCTCATGCCAAACATGTAACCAGGCCATTCCCAATAGGTAAACAAGCAGTAAACAAGCTATTCCTCTCAAGGAAATTCTACAATTACTACTTTAAAGGCATACCCTCGGGTATCCTGTCCAAATGGATAAACAGTGGAACACACCCCTAGGGTGGTTCCTGATCCAAGCAATGATCCCAACCAACATTTTTATTATCACAATTTAATCACCTAAACAATTATAGGCATTTAATATATCAACGGCCTCAGCCACACGACACCCCAACATGGGTTCATGGCACGAAAATGCACAAAACACACAAAGTTGGAAAACTAAACACCAAGACACCTACCTTAAACGCCAACGAATGTTATACCCGAACGCTGACTCCAGAAACGCCCAAGAACGGTGTAGATCTGATGAAGAACATAACCCATTAAAACGTAAATAACTTACGTTAGGAGAAGAATTGGTAAGCAACATGCTAGGAGAAGAGAGGGCATACCTGTGCGGTCAACGAGATCATCCGAGGTGGAAACCGATTCCAGACGAACACCCAGCAGATCTTCAAAGGTCCGACCTCCAACTTTGGTTCCAAAATGGCTCAAATGCCTCCTCTTCCAAATGAGGAGGATATTTCCTATTTTAAACCGAAAAAACAAAGTACACGACGTGTACTTCCAAGTACACGGTGTGTACTCCTTTCATTTAACTGTTCACCTGGCGGCTTTCTGCCAGCGCGACATTGTTCACCTACCGACAAGAGTACACGACATGTACTCTTGAGTACACGTCGTGTACTTTCGCCCAGCTGGCGGCTGCTCCACCACCTTAATTTTTGACATGCCGACTGACTACACGGTGTGTAAAGGACCACTACATGGTGTGTAGTCGGTTCCTACACCATTTTTCGCTGGAAAGGCTACATGCCCTATGTACTCATCCCAACATGGCCAGAAGAACACCGCGTGTGGAAAACGTACATGGCGTGCAGTTCCAAAATTTTGGATTTTTCCTCATTTTCCATATTTTATTCAAAACACATAAAGAAAAGAGAAAAGAAGAATCCCGTACCTCAAAGAAAAGAACCGGGTTCTTACAGTTTAATCATGGTAGATTAAAATGTACATAAACATTATTGATCATATTATCTAACTCTTTATTTGTTTTCCTTTACCTTGGATATGAAGATGGATGTTATGAGTGATATCTTGGACAACAGAATGTTTATTTTGCAATGTGTTTTATATTTAAATTATAATATGGAAATCATTTATATATCTAGTTTACCAAGACTACTAAACTATTCAGTACTTTAGGACGTGACCACTTGTATCTAGTGTTAATGTAATAAAGATACCACTGACTCTAGGTTACTAGGGTCACAGTCTTTCAACTAATTCCCCTGTTATCATCATGGATCAAATGAATATAGTCTTTGGAGACTACCTTGAACAATTTTTGATTTCATTTATTGATGATATTATCATATATTAAAAGTGAAATGAAAAAATTAAGATCATTTGAAAATTGTTTTACACATATTGATAAAGAATAATTTGTATGGGTAATTTAGAGAATGTGAATTTTGACTAAAAAAGGTTCCAATTTTGGTTCATGTATTCATAAAAATGGGAATATTAGTAGATATATAAAAGGGATATGTTATCTAGAAATTACCCCAAGAAACCACTCTAACTAAGATCCATATTTTTATTGGGTTAAGAAGATATTACCAATGATTAGTGAGAAATAATTAATGGATATAAAATCCTTTAAAAAAGATTACACATAAATTATTAATGTTCTTGTTGATATAGGAATGCCAACAATTTTTTAAGGAACTAAATAAGAGGTTAGTAATTTCTCTTATATATAAATTACACTATAGTGGGGAATTGATTTTAATATATAATTATGATTCAAAAATGTTATTCTGTTTCATCCTCATAAATAATAATAAGTTAATTACATATGGTTCATTCTAATTAATTACGTATGATAAAAATTATATGTCACATGATTTAATGATAGAACTAGTTATATTTTCATTGAATATTTTGATGCATTATATCTAGAGAGAAAATAGAGAAATATATATTGATAAAAATATAATGAAATATATATTAAAAAAAGTAATTGAATATGTTACAAAGGATATTTTTGGAGTTGTTAAAGATTTTTAATTATCATTACATTTCCACTCAGGGAAAGAAAATAAGGTGGTTGATGCCATGAGCAGAAATGACCATGAAAATAAATCCATGATTTGAATTGAAAATAACCCAATAATCATGGATTTATAGAGGATAAAACATGAATCCATGATGGGGGGAGATAAATCTAATAATTCCCAACTAACTTCTCAACCTTTCACTCATATAAAGATTAATAAATCTCAAAATATTGATATAGGGTTACAGAAAAAGGCATCGAATATTTTAGAGTTCAAATTTGATAATGATGGAGTTATAAGTTTTGGAACCAAAATTTATGTCCCTTCAAAACTAGAAATAAAGAATTATTATTTAGATAATGAAAATAAATCATTCTTATCCCTATATCTATGAAGTAAAAAATAAGTATACGGATCTAAAATAGAACATATGATGGCATATTATGAAGAGAGATAGATTGAAGTGTATGTATCTCGATGCTTGGTATGATATCAAGTTAAGGATGAATGAAACAAATTCTAAGTGTATGTTAAAACAATTAAACATAAAATTAATTAAATTGAAAATAATCAGTATTAACATTATCTTATAACTCCATAAAACGGACATAATTCAATTTTTGTTGATTTTAATCTCCTTAAAAATTCAATAAATTTTATTTCCATTAAAGTGTATTTCTACCCTTTCCAACTTGAAAAGTTATACATATGGGAAGTGATGGGGATACATGGAGTACAATTATATATTGTATATGATTAGGATACTAGGTTTACCACGAGGTTCTTGATATGTATTTAGAAATATTTGGAGAAAAATTATCTTTAGTACTGTGTACCATCAGACTAATAGATGGTCTGTCTAAGAGGAAAAATACAACTCTAGAGGATATATTGAGATATTTTTTGATGTATTTACATGGATTTTGGGATTAAAACGTCCCTCTTTTATAGTTATTATATAAAAACGGTTTTCATTTGTTCATTCAGATGATACCATATAATGTTTTGTATGGGAAGTGATGCAAGACTCCAACAATTTGAGATGAAGCTAGATAGAGGTAGCTAATAGGTCTAGACATTTTTTAAGAAATTATATATAAGGTTCAAAATATTCAGTGGAATTTGAATGTACCAAAATATCAATAGAAAAATATGTATATAATCATCATCAAGATCTTGAGTTTTAAGTTAGTGATAAGGGGTTCCGTCTAATATCACCATGGAAGTGAGTTATAATATTTGGTAAAAAAGTGAATTTGATCCCTATATACATAAATACGTTGGAGATACTTGATCATGTTAGGGTCGTATCCTTTTCCATAATTCTCCCTCTACACCTCTCCTAGGGGTATGATGTCTTCCAAATATTACTTTTGAGAAAGTACAAACTAGACCCTTCACATGTGTTAATATGAAATCAGAACATGATCTCTCATATGAGGAATAATCGTTGGAAATATGAGATTAAAGAGATAAGGTGCTATAGAATAATAGAAATCACCAGATCAAGGTTCTATGGAGCAATAATAATTTTAAGGGGACACATGGTAGCCTAAGTATGTGATGAGAAAATAACTAACCTCAATTTTTTTTAAATTGAATAAAATTTCATCGACAAAATTATTTTAAGGGGTAGAATATTACAACAAGAGTTTTTCCTCCTTAATTAAATACCATGTTTGATAAATCTATGCACATGAAACTCAAAAAGAAAACAAGTATAGACCATTATAATTTAGCACTAAATTAGGAGGTTTAAACAATAGTATTAGAATTATGAAACATATATATATAAATATTTTTTAAAAAATAAAATTTACTTTATATATTAACCTAGTTAGTACAACTAAGAAATTAGAAAAAATATTTTATTATTCCTAAAATTTATTTTACAAAATATATATTTTTCATGTTTGATATATTTAGGATTTTAACAAATTTTAATAGAATAATTATTGTTAAGAAATTATTTTATATAAATAGTTCTATTTTATGATATTCTATGATTTTGTTTTAATGTTGCATATATAAATATCTATATGAGAATTTCACAAAACAAACAACGTTTTTTTGGATTTATCATGATCAATTTACCTTAAGATGTTATTTTCGGATTTTTAGGGAGTAATTATTTATCAAGTGACTTTTGATAATATTGATTTTTTTAATGTCACCAATTTTATGAACATATATTATTAAATGAGTAAAAAAAATATTTTCAAAAAATATTTCATAAAAAATTATATTTAATAATTTTGAATAAATCATTTTAAAATACTATGTTGAAATTATAAACCTATTCTCAACAATTTGAAAATTTATGTAGTGTTTTGATGAAATCTTTATTTCAACTATTTTTTTCAATTAATTATTATTTGATGGAATAAATCTATTATAAAATAAATAATCCTTAAATAATATTAATTATTTAAACTTTATTTAAATCATTTTATTTGATAAATCTATCCTAATTATAACTTTTTTATTAAAATAAATCTTTATTGAAAAACAGGGTTGTTATGCATTACATGCATTTTTGTTACAATTAATTTTCCATACACCAAATATTTTTATTTCATAAATTTAATTTTATATTTTTAATTTTAGTGTTTAATTTATATAATAAGGATCATTTTACTTTTGTATTTACGGAAAAATTTCCTAGTTAAAAGCTAGTTACCATGTAAAAAAATAATATTGTAAAAGAGAGAAACATTAGAGGTAAAGGAAATAAAATTTTTTAAGAATGTTTATTAAAGAATTGTGGAAGTTTTTTTGACCATATATTCCTTACATTACATTATATATCAATTTTTTAAGAACTTTTCTTGAAAATGACTTCCCATTATTGAATAGTTTCTGGTAATTACAAAAATGTCACTCATTTTTACTTATAAAAGGGGAACCCATCCTGTCACTTTTCATCCCTAAACCCCCCCAAATATTAACCCAACAAATTCTGAAAACTCTTATAAAAACTCTTTTCCACATTAAATATGTTTTTGTCTTCTCAAAAAAACCACCCATTAAAGGTTTAACCCCACTACAAAAGTGATAATCCAATAAGTGGGGTATAGGTTTCTAGAAATAGCTTCATTTTTCTATTATTTATATAAACTTTTTCTTACAAAAATTTTATTTCACCATCTTAAAATTATATAATTAGTATAATTATTATACAATCATTTTATTATAATTATAGTATCAAAATTATTTTCTCTCCCCTTTTCAATTAATAAAAACGAAAATGTGAGTCATGTTTTGTGTGAACTACCTTGTGTAAGAATAGACATATATAATTTTTATTTCACTTACAAACATGGAAGTTTTTACTTATATTTTAGTAGTAAATATGATTTTATATAAGTAATATATCTCATTAATATGGTTCTTTTTGAAAAAACAAAATTATTAATGATCATTATAAGTTAATCCACTAATCTTATTAAATAACCTGAAACTTCTTATTCATTATTTTTTTCAATAAAATAAACAAAAAATCCCCATTTAATTGAATTGTAAAATTATATTTCATTATAAAAAATCAATCCCATTGCATTTAATCATTTTTAATGGATGTTATTTTATATAAAAGTTAATATCAATACCACTTTTAGGAACCTATTTCAAAACAGTCATGACTGACTGAATTGCTTGACAGTTTCTTAATTATTTTGATAATCCACCTTTAAAGAGCTGAGGTGGAACAATTATAAGGCCCAAAGTCTTAGGGACAATTTCATGACCCGTAGGTATTTAGAGGAAATCACCCATACAAGACAACTTGAAAATGATCTTCCCCAGCACTTGTCATGATATCAGCACTCCCCCTTCACATGGTTGGTCAGCTAGTTGTGATGTGCAAAGCTGCAGATTCCCAATACCTGTGGAAATTCCATACCCTCTAGTTCTTCAAATTCTGGTTAGCTCTTCTATGGTGAATGTGCCTACTCTGATCCTCATATGGAGCCTTTTCCCTTGTAGCATTACTGGTACATAGGCATATTCATGTGGACCAAAGACCTTGGGGTGGTCCGAAGGCCTTTAGGTGGCCCGAAGGCCTTGAGAGACAATTTTCTCAAAGGCCTTGAGTGGCCCGAAAGCCTTGCATGACCTGAGGACCAAACTGGTGGCCCAATGGCCCAGATGGAAGAATAGTTTCGGCTACTAAAGTGCTGAATAGTACCTGCTATAGTGCCCACTACAGAGATGCTCCAATAACTGGAAATATGTATCCACCCGAATGTGATCTCATGTCTCTTTGATTCGCTTATTGCATCCTCACTAATCGAGCTGAGGCTCATGTGCTCAGAACAGTTATTATTATTAAAATTTGATGTTTAAAAGATATAATATAAATCTAAAACCTGATTTAAATTATTATTAATCAATATTATACCTATAAATATATAGTATTAATTTTTTTCAATAAATAATTAATATATTTATCTTTATGATATAGGAGGTTAAAGAATTATAAGGAAATCAAGGGTAAATGTAAGGGACTTGGTAACACAAAATCTTTTCTTCGAGTTACATAATTTTTTATTGAACATAATTTTTTGATGAATTCCCATTTTTATTAAAGTTATTGCCTTATTTATATGAATTTTTTTTATACCAAATAAACATTTAAGGTCTTATTTTTATTTCTCTTAAAAAGGGTACTTTTTGAGAATAATTCCCTAACTATATATTTTACAACAATGAATACAAAATGTTTTAAAAAAAATATTTTCATGATTTTAGTCTCATTATTATAAAATGATATATCTCTAATTAAGATATGTTTTATATATTATTAGATTATGTAACTATTTTGGATAATGAGATTTTAATATGCAATTATTACTTTAGTTCATGTTATGTGACAAATTTGAGAAACCTATTCTTTTTCCATGGATTATTTATGATGTTATGATGATTGATTGTAAGTTACAGACATATGTATGTATGATGACAGATGGGGTACTATATCCCCCTCCAATGAATTGGTATAATAATATATCTCATAAGATAGTTAGACATGGATAAAATGTGTTTGTTCACATAGGCATGCACTATTGGAAATTTAGTATATTCCAATAGTTTTAAACTGTTGGTAATGCCTGTATAACCGTTGGTAACACTTATACCAACGATTTATCCTACCATTTGAAATCAATCCATAGGGATAGGATTGTACCAATGAGTTCTCAAATAACCGTTGGGAAAATTCACTAGAAATTGTATTATCTTTCCCAATGGTTTCAAAACCATTGCAATTGATCTTTACCAACAGTTTATGAAAATCATTACTAAAGATTGAGAATACCATGACTTTACCAATGGATTCAAAAATTGTTGGTAGAGGATGAACTAAGGCATTTACCAACGGTTGTAAACTGTTGATAAAGAGTGGGTTATTCAATTATATACCAAAAGTTTGGGAAACCATTGGTATAGATTCTGCAATTTGTACAGAAGAAAGTATCTTCCCTATGCCTATAATTTGTACAGAAGTAGTATACATTTACCTACAGAATAACACAGATTTCACAATATATAATACCTATCATTCTATACCATTTGTCTATAAATTTACTTGAGGTTTATAATGATATACTCCATTCAAAATCATAAAATATCATATTATGGTTTATGCATGAATTTTATAATCTATGTGTTGAGTTGACTGTAAACTATATCTTTATGAGGGATCTATTATACCACACCTGATTTGAGTTATTTCAAAATGGTATCACATGTTTAGTTTATTAATGTACATCCTTTATGTCATGGTTAATTCTCTCTTATTTTCTATGTTATTCCATATAGATATAAAGTAGATTAACCAAAGTCTCCTTGGTAAGTTGTCAGTGAAACATTCATTCTCTCAAAAGGTGATACAGGATGTAATTTTGAGTAAAATAGGGATAATATGGTATTTTTTAGAGAAGTTAATTTAATTGAGAAGATCCCAAGATATCCTTCATATTTATTATCAATATTGTGGAAACAGATAAAAACATATTGGGGTAAGAGTTATTTGTAGGTATTGTAAATCAAATAAAAAGGGGGGGAAAGTAATGTTCTTATGTATTGGACTGTACATTTTATCAATGATTTTAGCATGATATAGTGTTGAGGAGTGAAATAAGCTGTTGATGGAAATGGGTTGGGGGTTGTCTAGGGGGTTGGAGGTGCTGTCCAAGGTGGTAGGGGATGTCCAGGGGCTGGGAGATATCCAGGCGGCTGGGGTGGGTGTCCAAGAAGGAAGGGGGTGTCCATGTGGGGTGGGGGGTGGTCTATCCACGAAGGTGGGGGGGGGGGGGGGGGATTTCCAGTGGGGTATGGGATGTCCAGGGGGTGGGGTCGTCAGGGGGGGGGGGGGGGGGTTGGGTGAGGGAGGTTTTCCAAGGTGGGGGTGCTCCAGGAGGGTGGGGGAATCTATGGGGTTGGGGGGATGTCCATGTGGTGGGGTGGGGTATAGGGGGTGGGGGTCGTCCAAAGGGGTGGGGGCTATCCATGGGGGTGGGGGTGTCCTAGTGGCCGAGTGGTGTCCAGGGGGGTGGGGTGGTGTCTAGGGGGTGGGGCCGTCCAAAGGGGTGGGGGCTATCCATGGGGGTTGGGGTGTCTAGGGGGTGGGGGTGTCCTAGTGACCGAGTGGTGTCCAGGGGGTGGGGTCGTCTAGGGGGTTGGGGGGCTCTCTAGGGTGTAGGGGGTTGTCCCTGGTGGTAGGGGTGTCTGGGGGGTGGGTGGGCTATCCATGGGGGGGGGGGGGGGCTGTCCAGGGGGTAGGGTGGGTTGGTGTCCAGGGGTGGGTAGGATGTCCAAGGGGATGGGGGTGGGGGTTGTCTAGGGGGTATAGGGTGTCCAGGGGGTGGGTGGGCTGTCCACAGGGGTGGCGGGGCTGTCCAGGGGGTACGGGGTGTCTAGGGGGCTATACAAGGGGTGGGTGGGGCTTTCCAGGGGTGTATGTGGTGTCCAGGGGGTGGGCGAGCTGTCCACGGTGGTGGCAGGGCTGTCTAGGGGGGGAGGTGGTGTCTAGGGGGTGGGCATGCTATTTACAGGGGGGTTGTTGAGGGGGTGTTTATGGTGGTGGTAGGGCTTTCCACGGGGGTGGCGTTGCTTTCTAGAGGGGTAAAGATATCCAAGAGGGTGGGTGGGTAGTCCACGGGGGAGGCGGGGTTGTCCAGGGGGTAAGAGGTGTTCAGGGGGTGGGTAAGCAGTCCATGGGGGTGGCATGGCTGTCCTGGGGGGTAGGTGGTGTCTAAGGGGTGGGAGGGATGTCCACGGGGGTGGGGACTGTCCAGGGGGTAGGGGTGTCCACGGGTGTGGGGGGTGTCCAGGGGGTGGGGTGTTTTCCAGGGGGTGGGGACGTTCCAGAAGGTTGGGGGGATTTCCAAGGGTGGTGGGGTTTGTCTAGGGGTGGGGGTAGTCAACGATGGTGGAGGGCATTCTAAGGGGTAGGGGATTTCCAGGGGTGGGGGGGGGGGGGATTCCCACGGGGGGTGGGTGGGTGGGGGGGGGGGGCGATCCAGGGATGTAGGGGGTGTCCACGGGGGTGGGCAGAGCTGTCCAGAGGGGTACTGGGTGTCTAGGGGTTGGGCGGGCTGTCCACGTGGGTGGGCCGGCTGTCCAGGGGGGTAGGGGATGTCCAGGGGGTGGGCGGGCTGTCCAAAGTTGTGGGGGGGGGGGGGTGTTCAGTGGGTGGTAGGGCTGTCCACGGGGGTGGTCGGGGTGTCTAGGAGGGTAGGGGGTGTCTGGGGGGTGGGCAGGCTATCGATGGGGGTGGAGGTGTCCTGAGGGTGGGATGGATATCCATAGGGGTGGGGCTATCCATAGGGGGAGGGGTGTTCAGGGGGTGGGTGGGCTATCCACAAGGGTGGTCGGACTATCCAGGGGGTAGGGGGTGTCCATGGGGTGGGTTAGGCTGTCTAGGGGGTACAGTGTGTCCAGGGGGAGGGTGCTCTTTCCACGTGGGTGGTCGGGATATCTAGGGGAGTATGGGGTGTCCAGGGGGGCTATCCACGGCTGTTGGGGGGGGGGGCTGTCCATGGGGGGAGGGCGTCCAGGGGGGTGGGCAGGCTGTACATGGGGTAGGGGTGTCTAGGGTGTGGGTGGGATATCCACGGGGGTGGGGGAGGATGTCTATAGGATAGGGGGTGTCCAGTGGGTGGGCGGGTTGTACATGGGGATGGTCGTGAAATTCAGGGGGTGGGAAGGCTATCCACGGGGGTGGTCGGGCTGTCCAGGGGGTACGGGTTTTCCAGGGGGTGGTCGGGTTGTCCACGTGGGTGGTCGGGCTATCCAGGGGGTAGGGGTGTCCAGTGTGGGTGGAAGGGTTGTCCATGATTATGGGGGGGGGGGGGCTGTCCACGGGGGGAGGGGTGTCTAGGGGGTGGGAGGGGTGTCCACGTGGGTGGTTAGACTATCCATGGGGGTAGGGCTGTCCAGGGGGTGGGCAGGTTGTCCACAGGGGTGAGGATGTCCAGAGGATGTGCAGCCTATCCATGGGGGGGGTATCCAGGGGTGTACGTGGTGTCCATGGGGTAGGCGGTGTGTCTACGGGGGGCGGGGGTGTCCACAGGGGGTGGTGGTGTGACAAGGGGGTTGGGGCCTGTTCAGGGTAGTGGGTGAGCTGTCCAAGGGGGTGGGCGAGCTGTCCACAGGGGGTGGTGTAACACCCCAACCTTCCACGGTACGTTTCCCTTCGAATAATGCAATGGCGTGCATTGTACGCAACTTCGAGATTCTAACACACCACAACCAATCAAACTAGCCGTTATGAATAGTAATACCTAATTTTTAAAATTTTATAAATTCTATCTCTCAAAATGGACTTCACTTTTGGATTCGTAATATCAAATTTATCCTAGGGTGAAATTTTTGAACTATTCAAATAACACTTATATTTTGATGAATAGTGAAAATTACTAAATTTTAATTGAAAACAACTTTTTTTAAGAAAAATAATTTATATTGATAAATTATAAATTTGAGTGGTTTTAAAGTATATTTATAATATATTTTTACCATTTAATACAATGTTTTTTAGTGGACATAATTTCACAATTAAAACAAACATAAACAAGTATCAATCTTTTGATAGTTAAAAACACGCTTTTTGTTTTGACAGCGGTAATTAATTTTAAATTAATTTCTGCCACTTATGTGTTTTGAATTTGGAAAAATGGATTCCATATTTGGAATCAGGATGTTCAAATTGTGTAAATAGGTAACTTTTATTTTTAGACATTTTGAATAATTACTTCGGTAAATATTTTATTTACCATGGTTAAAGGGTAAATCCGGTAAATAAGGGTTAAGAAATAATATTACAATAATAAAAAATTACCCTAAAACGTGTCCTAACCTTATTGGATGATACAAGTTCGACCATTGGAAAATTTGGGTCGTTTTTGGGACCCCATGGTTCCACTTGTAAGTGATAGGGACACTTTATTTTAATTAAGTTAAAATGAATACAAAAATGACACAAGCATATATCTTTTAAAAAAACAATTTTTACATAGGGTTATATATGTTGTATATTCAACTATAAAGATTAATTAGAAAGATAGAAAATTTTCCTACATAATTATATTTTATTTATAATTTTTAGACATTAAATAATTTAATTTATTTATGACACAATGATGATGCAGTAATTACCATAATAGTGAAAAATTAAACTAATCGATATTATAAATACCCAAATAAACATAATTTGAGACTTTTAATGAATTAAACTAATTTTCTAGGATAATATGACATATTAGGATTGATTTAATTGACTTTTTTTGAACTAATCATACTGTTATGAGTTTCAAAAAAATCAACTATTGAATAGTGTCAAAATTGATATAAAAGAGTTTTTAAAGAAAATATTATATTTCTAATTGATATTAAATTCCTAAAAAACTAAGGTTCATCTAAGAGACTTATATCAAGATAGGTATATCATTAATGGACAACTGGAGGGTCTCTTGGATGTATATAGTATGTTTATTAACTATATAATATAAAAATACAAAGTGACATGGTAAATGTCAAACTAATTAACTAAGAGTTAAAACTAAAAGATAAGGTTAATATAGTGACCCAAACCAGTATAAATTCTATTGGTTGAATTTTTGTCGACCTATACCCACCTTAACCTTTTAATAATCAACTTTGGAGCCATTATAAACTGAATATTAATTTATTATAAATTAATTTTTTTAGCTTTTCCAAAGGTGCCCTCACCCCTTTTATAAAAGGGCACTCCTCCTTCTCATTTCTTCACACCTTAAAAGCCTTTTGGTTTGGAAAAACTCTACCCAAATACTCTCTAAACATCCCTAAATTCATCCTAGAGGCCTTAATTTAGTCAAAAAGCCAACCTAATAGCCCTTTTGATCAAATCAAAAGGAAGAAGCCGAAGAAGAGGTAATGATTTCACGACCCTTTTCCAAGTTCCTTTCTTCTTCCACTTCTTCTTCCTTTGTTGTTACCACTATAAAATAATAACTAAAGTATCATATATATACTGTGATGTTATTATAAATATGGTACAACCATATTCAGTATTCTATCCATCCTTTTAATAACATGTCACCATACGTGCGTACGTACGGCTTACCGTCTCCACGTCGTGGTGTAATTGTTATTCAATATATTATTATTTGGATGGGTATAATAATGATGTGAAACTCATTTAAATAATAAAGATAACAAGATAATTATTCTGTATATATGATATACTATCCAATTATAAATTATTTTAATATCAAAAGAATGATATTGTCGCTCGTGCATACGTACGGACTACCGTCTCCACGAACGTGATGAGATTCATTCTCCATCGTATCCATTCAAGTATAATTGTCATTTGATGATTTAAAAATAATTTTTAAGGACATTATATCATTCTGGATATGAATAAGATACAACCTATCCATGAAAAACATGTCTTATGTAACAAAACATATAAAATAAAACGAGTAAGTTAACACCCGAAATGACGATAATACTAAGATATTATTAACAAAGGAATGTAAAAAGATCATATATGATATCATATTAATATATATGATTCTTTTATAATTTAATAACAATTATTTCACCATTATAAAGGAGGTTAATCTACCCCCAACCAAGGAAAAGTACAAGGTAAGGGGTTTCTTAACTCACTCTTAATTTCGTGAGAATTCCATTGTTCACCACTTAATTATTGCATGCGGTGTATGTGTACTACCCATGACTGTATTCATTGTGTAATATACTCTAATTTATGGGTATTTAAATCATCATGGTATGATCCTTCTTTCATGGGTGTATGTTTCGTATGTTACCTAATCGATAAGGGAATTTGAAATTTCAATTTCCACTCATTTGGCTTTACGCATATTTCATTGATTATATTACTCCAAGATTATGTGTGGAATCACTATTCATTTTATTATGTCAAAATTTCCACTCCACTTCCCGTGGATATACTTTTGATACACATAATCACTCCATTGATAATTTCTCAAGTCATCGATATGAATTTGATAAGATTAATTTTAACTCACTCTCCATTTGTTGAGTTAAACATCCAATTCATTGGTGTTGTTTTTACAAGATTATGTGTGAATGTCCTTTGATTGTTTTACACTAAATATCCAATCATATTTAGTGTATTTATATTTTTCACACATAACTATGTTGTTGATTTATCCTTAACCTAAAGATACGGCATTTATGAGATATTTCATCTCAATTTACATTCCATTGAGACTTCTTTGTTGTTATGCACCAAATAACTTTTATGTGGTGTATATAATGTACTTTGACATAGTATATCATGAATAACTTTATTCTCATGATGTTAAAAATATTTGATTACCTCAATTATTTTTAATCAAGTGCCTCTCTTTTGGTTAGAAACTCTAACTAAAATACCATTTTTAAATGTTTTAAAGACTTATTCTTATAAATCTTTCTCATTAATGTCCATGTTTTAAAAATGGTTTTAAGGATTTATTTATATGGACATTAAAGTTTTAAAATTAAAAATCCTTTTAAAAGTTTCAATGTGGTATGGGACACTTTGATTCAAAAATCTATTTTTAAATGGCTTCTTGACAAATAGTGTGACTTTTAAATGATTTCAAGAAAAAGGGGGATATTCCTCTCAAATAGTTTTGATGATTATTTTCATCTATGTCAATATCCTTCATTATTCTCGATTGAGGTTAATATGTTACAATACAATCTCCCATATTGTATCGAATGAGTTATGTTTTACTGTGGATGTGCTATTTTTATATCATTCATGGTTTGTGGATAATTATTGGCATTTCGTATGCTAGTTTTAATACGAATGTTTATGTTATGTTTCAAACATTTCATATGAGGAATGCAGGGGACTTTGTATGTGACGGGTGGAGCCCGCTATAGCTCCTCGATGCATTGGTAGGTCTCATGAGACAAACAATTGTCTTGGCACAATGCCTTGGAAAAATATTATTTGTAGTCTTGGCACAAGGCCTTGGCTATGTGGTTATGATTGTCTGGCATTATGCATTCCATCATTATAAAAGTGGTTATTGATATTTCATGTGATCATTCAACTATTAGAATATCCATGTGAATAAGTAAATGGAATTATTTCATTTTATCTTTTCCATTTTATGTTGAAGATCAAGTTTAAAAGGCTTTTTTTAGTTATAAATTGGCTTAAGTGTTTATGCTTATCTATGAAAGCTTATGCTATAATGTTATCCTTACTGAGCATCTGAGCTCACCCCTTTCGATTTTTTTTATTTTACCCAGGATTATGAAGAAGTAATTTATAAATGACCTACAGGGATAGTATGAGGGGATATGAAGACAAGATGTTTTTTTGATGTAATCTAAAACTTTATGAATGTATCTAGTGTTTATAAGGCTACTAAACTAATCGGTCTTTTGAGACTTGATCTTTCTTGTGATCATGCCAATGTTATGTAATAATGCACTGACTCTGGGTAATTGGGGTCGGGGCGTTACAGGTGGGCAGGCTGTCCATAGGGGTGGTCGGCTATTCAGATGGTAGGGGTTGTCTATAAGGGTGGAAGGATTTTCTAGGGGTAAGTGGTGTCCATAGGGGTGAGAAGGGTGTCTGTGGGGGTGGGTGGGCTGTCCAGGGGGTATGGGGTGTCCAAGGGGTGGGCGGGCTGTCCACGTGGCTGGTCAGGCTCTCCAGGGGGTATGGGGTGTCCAAGGGGTGGGTGGGCTATCCATGGGGGTAGGGTGTTTCCATGGGGGTGGGAGGGTTGTCCCGAGTGAGTGATGTCACTCTTTTCCTTCTAGATCTTGGAATCATTATAAATATATAGGAGTTCATGTGGTATGATTTAGACCTTCTTTGTTTTCCAGCAACATCCTCCACCTAGATTAAAATGTTTGTCTCATTTCTAATGATCTATGTGAATATAAATGATTTTTTCAAGTTTATTTACATGGGAAGAGAGTTTTGAGGAAAGAGGAAGCTCCATCTCCTCTCATTTTTTGTGATTTTCATACAGGACTTTTGTCTCATTCTGAAGTTTCAAATCTTTATTTGATGCTCAATCATGTTCTATTAGCATTGTAGTAAGACTTCCATCTCCAATATTTGTTTTGTGAATGATATTTTATTTCCCACATTTGGAAATGCATATTATTTATCAGTATTGAAATATGACATAGATTTATTCTCTTCCTTTTATAGATTGACTATTAATCTTTCAAAATCCATGATGTTCTTGGATAGAAATTATTCTATTGCCTGGGATATTTTTTATGATGATATGGTTATTAATGGAAGATCCATTCCTCTTTTTTACCATGGGTTTCCCCTTATTACTTCCAAGCTTATAACTATATACTGTATGGTTTTGGATGAGAGAATTTTCAGAATAATTAATGTTTGGTTAAATAATTTTTTTCCTTTGCTAGACTATTACAACTTGTTCAATCAGTTTTACTTAGGAATAAAGCATACTGGTTTCATTGCATCATGTGAACAAATAAATTGGTTAAGTCCATTAAAGCCAATAATTAGATAATTCTTTCAAAATTCCATTATCTTGTTACTTCTAGGGATCAAGTGGAGTTAGAAATGATGATTTATACTAAGGAGGAGGGATGCTTAGGTATTAAGTGGGATGAGCACTGGAATAAGTCTTCCATGGTTTAAATTGTTTAGGATCTTTTTAATAATTATTTTTCTTCATTTTTTATCTACTAGGATTGCATCTTCCTACTTCTTCACTTCATGTTTTGGGTGGAAAAGTCCAATTGAATTTTTCATGGACATGGAGGAAAGTGTTGGGGCTATGAGATATTTATAGAGACCAACTCCATTTTGGTAGGGAATGTATCTTTTATTTTATTATGTTTTGATTCTTGGTTTCCTAGGAGACCTATTTTCTTCTCTAACATTTACAACATAATATATGATTCAAATATTTCCATGTTTCCCTCAGTTGTGGAAATTATCTCTAATGTATCATGGAATCCAAAAATTGTTGATTCTATGAATCTCATGGATATCGGGTTGGAGATCATTTATTTTTGTGAGATTGGAGGATATTGTGAAAGGATTATATGGAATGGACATGATGGGTTCTCCCTTCTAGTGGTTTGGGATGATCCTAGGTAGGAATTTGTTTTAGTACCATGAAGATCTTTGGTTTGGAATCCTTTCTCCCCAAACAGGGGGTACAAGGTGTCCAGGGGGTGGCTGGGGCTATCGAGGGGGTGGGTGGGGCCATCCAGGGTGGTGTGCGGGGCTATCCAGGGGGTGGGCGGGGCTATCCAAGGGGGGTACGGGGTGTCCAGGGTGGTGGGTGGGTGGTCCACAGGGGGGGGGGGGGTGTCCATGGGGGTGGGGGGCTATCCACAGGGGAGGTGAGGCTGTCCACGGGGGGAGGGGTTGTCCAGTAGGGTGGTCACACTATCCATGGGAGTGGGGGCTGTCCACAGGGGGAGGGGCTATCCAAGGGGTGGTTCAGCTTTCCAGGGGGAGGGGGGGCTGTCCATGGGGGTGGCGGGGCTGTCCCGGGGGTACGGGGTGTCCAGGGGGAGGGTGGGCTGTCCATGAGGGTCGAGGTGTATAGGGTGTGGGGGAATCAGTCATAACAAATCATAAAGTCAAGTTTTATTATTTATAGATAAAATAATAAATATAATGTGACCTACCTAGTCACACATATATTTGGGCATAATAAATCAATAAGCATCAAAGGTCAGTAATATCATTAAGAAATGTAACAGATCAATCCATCCCTCATCACCATCACTACCATCACCATCATCATTAGCCTCACCCTCATCCTTATCATCATCCTCATCATCATCCCCACCCTCCTCAATTACCTCCTCATATCCCTCATACTTATCCTCGGCCACCTCATCGTCCTCCTCCTCCGCTTCGCCCTCCTCCTCGCCCTCCTCCTCCACCTCGGTCTCCTCCTCGCCCTCCTCCTCCTCTACCTTGGCCTCCTCCTTGACATAATCTTGAACTACACTATAACTGAAACTTGGTGCACCATATGTATAATTCATCGATGACATATATTCATCACAAGTAGTGCTGGCCTCTGGCAGAAGTGTTGGATGTAAAACTTCGATCAGTTTTATAAATGCAGTGTTTTCCCTAGAAGACTGTTTCGCCATATCTGTGGTCCTTTTTTCAGCCTATTCCATCTATGACTTAACCCAATAAAACTAAGTGGAACTAAAAATCATACCTGAGGAGGTCCAATACCTCTTCAGAACTATACTCTTCCCAGGTCAGTAGTGTACTTTACAAGGGTGCTCATCTCCCGACACCTAATGTAAGTGATTGTTTGGCCCAAAATTATCAAGTTCCTGGGAATCAAGGTCCTATAAAGTATCATTTTACAAATATAAAAATATTAATAAGTTACAAAATATAGATTAATGTTTTAAATATACAAAGTAAAACTTACGATCTGCTGCTGAGTTGGTTCATTAACCGCACTTCAATCTTTCTTCCTTCTATTTGAGAAAAATAGTTTGTCCTTAGGAACACCTCCTTTTGTATTCAATTTATTCCTCTACAATGACATTGAAAGTAGGAAACCATAATTAAAAATAGGATACCAATAATTAATTGCATAAATAAAATTATATAACAACTTTTTCAATCGTATAAATTAAAGAGGTAGCAATAGAAAGTGCAATTCAAAATGAAAAATTATAAACTATTATACATGATGCCTCTCATGATCTAGCATTATAGTACGTTCCAATGTGTGTATGTATTTTTTACCATCAATGTTTTTTTTATTTCTTCTAGATGAATCCTAAATAAACTTCAATAATTATTATTAACGAAAAACATGAAAATTTTCATTTTAATATCTCTAATGTGATTAATACCTTAAATTGGCTACTCGTCCAATGAGGAATCATCTGTCGATAATGTTATAATGAAAAATCATCCCTAACAGGGACTGCCACTAACTCTGTGCCCACTCTAGCACACCATCCAATGTACAACTTATGCTTATAAGCTCTCCAAATCTCAACTAAATACTTTAGATGTACTGGCCGTGCACCCTCACCATCTGGGAAATTAAACTGTAGCTTATACCAAAATATTAATTCATATAAATAGACATAGTAATATATTTCATTAAATACAACATATTTTTTTTACCCATATCTTTGTCCAAAATTTATCATTGAATTAATTTGGCATGTGTCTCTGTGAGAGGAGGCTGAAAGTAATGATGTCAGAGTACTAGGAAAGTGCCTCTAAAAAACTCTGACATTACTGCCCTGATTTTTTAATTATTTGACTATCTTCATTGTAGTCCCCCATCATCTTCGTGCAGTAGTTACACATCCCAAGCATGCGTGTACTCCCCCACCCCTACCTTTTATCAGTAGATATATCTGTTATGAAGGAAAAACAAATATTTTATCAATACATGTTTTAAGAAAAATAAATAATGGTGTAATTTTTTTGGGTTTTATAAGTATACATGTGGTAGTTTGATTAATGGGTGCCACTAGATCTGCATAAACTGAAGGAACACCCTGTATAGATGGAGTGGGTCCCAATGTATGCTCCATATGGATAGACTCTGGCAGATCAGGAGTCGAAGATGAAGGAATATAAAATCCCAGAGAGAAGGAAGCAGAAGTAAAAGAAGATGATAGGGATGCCTGCCGAATGCTGGATGGGGAGTGGGAATCATCATCGGATATGGTACAGATGGGTGAGGAGGCTTTGATGTAAAGGGTGATTAAAAAATTGGAGGCCTAAATATCTCGTGTGTCCCTAACAGCACACCAGGATCAGAATGTGGTATGGATGGTATGTTAGTGGGAGGGGCGGTGTATAATTGGGTACGCCAACCAGATCATCTAGCTCCCGTCCCACCACCCCCTCGTATGAACACCCTGAGTACTGGTACCACTACTAGGCTACTCATCAAATAACTATCGCCTAATAGATGGATCCTAAAAAATGTTTAAAATAATTAATCACATGACATTATATATTATTTAAATAAATATATTTGAAATCAAATACTAACTATAGGCACTAGTGGGGGAATTCCCAGCTCATTCATGCGATGATTGTTTCCCATAATCTGTTTTCGTCACCTCTCTTAAATTGGTTTCATTTCCTGCATTTTAAAACAAATATGGAAGTAAATAAAAATGGATAGCTAATGTGTAACCCAAAAATCCAAATAAATGAGAGGGAATAGCGGCATTCATGGATAATTTAACTATCCACTGTTTTAGGTGAGCTTGAACAAATATATAATGAAGTTAATAAATTGTACAAGATGAAATAATGAAATTTAATTTTTAGAACGATGGTTATTTAATATGTGTCATCAGTCTATTAAAATCATGGAACATTGATTCTACCAGATTCATAAGGGGTAAAGCAGTTGTCAAAATTATGGATAAATTTAATTTCTTTAGACCAGATGGATGATGTAGGTTTCAATACATGTTTTGCAGAAGATTAAAAACCATCATGTTCATTACCTGGTAAAAAATTATAGATAGGTCTTAGAGTTTTATAAATTTTATACAAATCACAGTTGAAGAATTGAAATGTTTACCAAGTCAAAAATGTTGGTTTTGTATGTTTGAATACAGTTCAATTCCAAATTAGAAAATGTAATTCAAATAAAATTGCAACCGATAAACATTGAAAATTCACATAACGGTCTAGTCAGATACAACATATTTGTAATCAATATTAATTAAATTTGAATAGTACCATCCTTAACATCCCATGTCGAGGTAAACCAAAATAATTGAGAACATGAATGGTTGATTTTATATATTTCCCACCCCAACTTCAGGTTCAAAGTCAACTCTGACAATTGAGATATCAGAGTAATCAAAAGTAATAAATGGATCATTTCTAATTGATGTAGGGATGGTGTCAATTCCATCATCACCATCATAAAAAATATTTATTAGAATTAATTCAATAATGACACAAAATTCTTGTTGAAGATGGTCTTTGACATAAAAAACTTTTTTCACCATTGATTCCAATACATATGGTTCCTCGGTAGAAAGAGTGCGAGTCATATCAATTACTAAAAATCCATAATCATCAATAAATGTTCTATGCCTCATCATCGAATCGAACCAATGATATTTCATCATCGTGACTCGTCCATAAGAATAATAATCCAATATTTTTTTTCAAGGACTCCATACTAACCTACATTTTCAAATCATAGTATACTATCTGATGCACTAGCATAAAATCTTATTTTTATAGTAACCATAACACCATAATGTTTTTTTCTCATGTTCATTGATCTTTTAGTGATAATAAATCCATACCCATTGATAACAATTTATTTACAGTCACGAACCACGGTATTAGGACCAAAATCCAAAGCTCTTATTTACTCTGAGATAGAGTCACCATGAAAACTCAATACCTGAAATATTAATCAATATTAAAAATAATTAAATATTATTTTAATTATTTTAAACAATAATATCATTACCTTCAATTTTATCTAAGAAGAAAACTCTTTTCTATGCAAAGACTCCCTCATTATCAAAGATAAATAATGATGCTTTCTATTTTCCATCTCTTTATGTTCCATGTAGATAAAAATAGGAATAGATTAACATATATATATATATATACGTATATAAGAAATACATATTGAATTTACTTACAATATGTAGTCATTTAACAAATCACAGTTGAACAAAACTGTGCGATGTGCTATCTCCCGCTCTTCAAGGCATAATGTCGTTAATGTATATGATCCAAGAATTCATCATGTTTGAGGAAGTGATGGAAAACTAAGTTCAATTTTCTCATACTGTTCTTCTTCATTTCTCATTGTTATGTTCATTTATGTAGTAAGATCAAACAAATACATAAAGAAGAAATCCATACATTTTTGAGCCAAGTAACGTTCATGATAGAAGCCTCGAGATGATTCATGTTACGGACATAAGACTTTAATGTGTACATATTTATTTTAGTAGGATACATCCAAATAAAATAAATAGGTCCTTCGAGAAGTATTTTAGTTGGAATATGGATAGTTAGATGCCTCATGCATGTGAAAAATGAAGGAGGAAATATTTTCTCTAAATCACAAAAAATTAATGGGGCATCTGCCAACATTTTTTCCAAGAAATACTTGGACAACTTCTTAGCCCCAAGATCACTAAAAAATGGCACAACCAAATAATATCCACCCATAAATTATTGGAAAGAAGATAACCAATTACTATTGGAATCAACTCATGTAGAAGGTTTGATAGTCATGAGTCTTCAAATATTTTAACTTTTATTCTCTTATATTGACCAGTTTGAATATGTTTCATGAATAGCCATCAGGAAATTTAATAGTATCTAGTACTTACAGAAATTACATTTTTTATGTATATGTCATCACATAAGAAGCACATGGGACTTTCCATTTATTTTCACTGATACGCACATGATGCAATTCTGGTCTGTCGCCCCAATCCACCAAGTCACGCTGAGATCGTAAATCATCTTTTGTCTTTCCCTTAACATTTAGAAGAATCAAAAGAAATATTTAACTTATATTGTTTTCAATTTGCATTACTTTTATGCAATGACGTAACAAATTGGTTGACTAATAATTCAAATCAAAGAAGATACTTCTCTTATTCCAATTGTAATAGGTTTTAGTGGAAACATTCTTTCTCTTTCTATATTTCATTTGACCCTTCCCGAATGAAAAACTAAAATCTTTCAATTCATTAAGCACATCATTTCCAAACATACACTGAGTTGGATCATTGATCTCCATTGTATTGTCAAATCATCAATGATTATTTCTATATGGATGATTCATTGGAAAGAATCGCCGATGTCCCATAAAATTGAAACTACAACGTTGTTTTAGACTTCCGGATCATGTATTCTTCATACAAATAGGAAATGATAGTTTTCCCTCTGTGATCCATCTAGACATCATTGCATAAGTAGGAAAATCATTGATCGTCCACATAAGCTCCGCACACATCTAAAATATGTTTTTAGAACATGCATCGTATGTTCACACACCCACATACCAAAGGGGTTTCGACTCTTTTATTAATGGTTGCATGTATACGTCTATATCACTGCCCAGATCAAATGAGCCATATATGAGTATACTCATGAAAGTGAAATGTTTTTTCATAAACAACAATGAGGGAAGAATATAAATGTGTATAAAAATCTTCCATGATCTGTGCAACGTAAGAATCTTCCCAAACGAATTAAAACCATCACATGAAAGACCCAACCTCACATTACACACATCAGTTGTAAAATCAGGATATCAAGCATCAAATCTATTCCATGAAAATCCATCAGCAGGGTGAACCAACTCATTATTAGTCTTCTTTCTTTCGGTATCATTACATCGCATTTTTATTGATATTCTATCTGATGTAAAAAGATTCGGGTGTCTGGGGATCAATGGAAAGGGCTACATTAATTTCTTTGGCACACGGGATGGTGTTCCGTCAGCTTTTGGCTTCCAGGGGTATGTGCCACATTTTATTAAATAATTTCATTCAGCATTTTCCTCCCAGAATAAACTGCAATATTTTGGTCAAGCATGAATTTTGTTTCTTGAAAATCCTAGTTCCTCAACTAACTTCAATCCCATATTGTGGTTTGAAGGAATATCTGCATCATCTGGAAGTAATTACTTCAAGAAGGTAAGAATGTAATCGATGGCAGTGTTAGAAATCTCATACATAGTTATCCCATGAAACAATCGGATTAAAAATTACAGCCTTTTCATTTTACTACATTGTCGATATACTAGAGTCATGGAAGAATAATTCATTTTTTTCACCCTGACAACATCATCATTTTCAATAGACACATCATGTTTGATCATATCAGAATATTCTTGGACTATAATCCTTTCTTTTTCATGATGAAGAATAAACAGAAACCGATCATATAAAAAATTATCCAATCCAGTCCTCTCATTTGGATCATCAGCAAATTGAGATGTCATTTTCTCCCCATTGTGATACAACACAGAGTAGTTTTCTTGAAAACCATATTTCGTTATGTGGTAGCTGACTTCTTCATACCAAGGTCTTCCGAGACAATTGTAATAGGGGTAGTGTATATGACAACTATCTAAAGCATTATGAAATGAAAAATCATAAAATATCTCGAAATTGTATTGAAAATAGATTGAGATCCAATCGTTTTCATACATCCAACTTCAACCCATTCATTAAAAAAAATAAGTCATTTCGTCCAAATCAATTAAATAAGATTGAATTTTCATTGAAAATATATTTAACTAAATGATAATTTCTCACTTTATATGAAACCATAACTAGCACACTACTCTATATGAGAATCGTAATATAAAAGACTAAAAAAATATATTTGTTACAAAATATCTATGACGAACTATACATGAGTGTACAAGATCATGTACACTTATGGGGGATAAATATTTAGAATTCTAGTAAATTTTAGATATTTTTTTTAATATTTTAGTAGATTATTTGTGTAATCACATACACTGCCCAAGGGGGTGGGGATGTCCAATGGGTGGGGGTGTCCGGGGGGGTGTCCTAGGGGGTGGGGTCTATCCACGGGGGTCGGGGTGTCGAGGGGGTGGGGGAGGGGGGGGGGGGGGCTGTCCACTGAGGTGGCGGGGGCTATCCATAGGGGTGGAATTGAAATCCAAGAGGGTATGGGGTGTCCAGGGGGTGGGTGCGCTGCCCACTGGGGTGGGGGTGGGGGGTGTCCGTGGGGGTGGTGGGGTCCCTAGGGGGTGGACGGATTTTCCATGGGGTTGGGTGTTGTCCAGGGGAGTAGGGGTTGTCTCAGGGGGGGGGGGTTGTCCACAGGGGTGGAGGGGTTATCCAGGGGGTATAGGGTGTCCAAGGTGGGGTATCCATGTGGGTGGTGAGGCAATCCTGGGGGGTATGGGGTGTCCAGGGGGTGTGTCCAGGCTGTCCACGGGGTGAGGGGCTATTCACAGGGGTGGCAGGGATTTCTAGGGGGTAGGGAATGTCCAAGGGGTGGGCAGGCTGTCCACGGGGGTGGGGTGCTATACATCCCATGTATTCTATGAAAAAATATAGATAAGTACATATTTAACTCAAATGGTGGAATGAAATTCATGCCATATGCATGACCAAAATGTGGGAAGAAGCATCAACATAGTTTCTTGAAAGGAATTGGGATGTGATTTAAATGAGTAAGTATATGTCATAAATTCTATGAATGTTAAAAAATTTAGTAATGGGAATGTTAATATAATTTAGGAGAATATGATACCATCTAATGTGCCACACACACTATAGTGTTTGATGTGAAAGGAGATAGGACATTATCTGAATCAATTCCAATATTGAAGGGAAAATGTAGAAAATAAGATACAACAACCATTTAAAAGAATGTAAAAAGGGAAATCATAAGAAATAAAAATTGATGAAGTGATTTTTGTTAATTACATAACCCTTATCCTTCCCTACTTAGTTAGGAATTTAATAATTGATTTTTAATGAATGAATCCAACTAAAATCTTATTGTTCATTTAATTGTTAAATTTCAAGAGATTATCTCCTTCTGCATGAATTCTAGAATAATGTAATGGCATTTTATATTCTATCTATACAATCATAAACTAAATATTATAATGAAATTTTGTGTAATAGATATGATATTATATAAAAAATAAAGGATAAATTAAATATTTTATGTATATATTTATCCATGTAATAATAACATAATATTTTTGGATACCATTATGGGTTTGTTTATTTATGATTGACCATAAGATAAAATTCATTGAAACCCCCATTGTGGTTTTAGGTAATAGAATATTATAATGATTAAGTATATTTTAATATATATTTATGGAAATAAAATCTTTTAGTTTTTTTATAAGTTTCATTGACAATATTATTTAAGGATGTATGCCTTTAGAATTTGTGGATATTTGATTAAAGGTACTGGAAACCTATAGTGCTTCTCATGCATATGGTTTGAATTTCATTCCACCCAACCTGCATAGCCCACCCCCACCCCCAACTATACAACCCCCCCCCCACCTCACTCCCAACAAGCTCCCCCACCCCCCACTACACATCCCCACCTGCACAACCCCCCCACCTGCACACCCCCTCCCCGCAACCACTGCACCCCCACCACCTACACCCCCCCCCCACTTGTACAGCCCCCTCCCCCCACACCCATCAGCACACCCCCACCCCAACCTGTATATCCCCCCCACCCACACACCCACCTCACCCCAGCAAACTCCCCCTGCATAGTCCCCCTCACCCCCAACACCCCACCCTACACAGCCCATCCCCCACCTGCCCACCCCCCACCTCACATGCACCTGAACCACTACTATAAAAGGCCCCAATCCCTTTGTATGGTTCACTAACTCTACAAAGTAGTGTCTGTAAATACATAAAATAAAGTTGAATTGCAAAATCTGACTCACAAAATCATGATAGATGAAGTGTTGAACAAAAACAGAAAAAGTCAAATTACAATTCTTGGGTATACCATAGCTCACAATCCTCTAGTTTAGTCCAAATAAGAACATAAAAAAATAGATGGAAAACATTGAACCTAATGTACCACTTACAGATTTGATGTGCAGAAAAAAACAACTATCTGATTCAAGGGTGGAAGAATTTTCCGAGAAAGAGAGCTCTGTGACACAGATTTAGGTCTTCAATCGGGCGAATGAGGAATTTGGGATGTAAACAATTTTGGGGGGAAAATTTCCCAAAAACCATTGGGAAAGGATAGATTTTCCAATAGTTTTTTGAAACCATTGGCAAAGGTTTCCTAAAACTTACTTTTACCAACGGTTTTGTAAAACTATTGGGTAAAGTCTCATATATCCCAATAGTTTTGTAAAACCATTGGTTAAAACTCATCTAAACATCTTTATTCCAATGTATTATCGAATCTATTGGGTAAAGACCTATCAAAATCCCTTTTCCAACAGTTTTCATAAACTATTGGAAAAATTACATTGAAATATCTTCCATTTCCAGTAGTGATGGGCATGATGTGTTTTCTCAATTTTTCAAGCATGGACATAACGAGTTTATTCATATAAGTGTGGGATAATGAGATTTCTCACAAATGTTTTCATATATTTATTTATATGCCTCATTTTCATGTTTATCCACTTGTGACACATTCCTATGTTTTTATCAAGATATTACAATATTACAAGATGCATTTCTTTTACATGAAATTCCATGTTTTCATGATCATGCATTATTTTTAAAGTATTATACACTTTTATATCATTATCCCTGGTTTTATGATTACTGATATGCATTTTGAACCGTGTAATATATTTTATGATTCCTTAATGATATTTTTATGTAGATACATCATATTTTGTGACTATCATAAATGGTCTTATGATCCATTAATAAGGTATTAATTTTTCCCTCACATTCCCCATCATTCTTATAAACTAGTACATTCTATGACGTATTTTCCCTTAATGAGTGTTTGAAATCACCCATTTCTTATGATTCCATTCCCCAAGTTTTTAATACAATCACATCATATGTGATGTCTAGGAAAGGGTCTATAAGAGCACAATAATGGAATTTTTTGGCAAGTGTTATAAAATAACATGTTTACATACCTAATTTATATTAAACTAAAGCCTTAGATTATTGGATTATGAAACTATTATGAGTTGTATTATTTAAATCCTAATATTTTTATACTATTTATGTTAGTTTTATCATGGATTTCTATAATGAAATCACCCCTAGGGATAATATGTGATGACTAGTTAATACTCCCTTGATGGAGGTCTGTGATAACTAATATTACTCAATATGGAGGATTGTGATAAATTGACCACTTCTTGGGAAGAGGTAATTTATAACTATAGAATAATTCCATATTGGAGTTTTGTGATACTACTATTAAATGTACCCCATGTGTGGTTTGATAGATTATTAATGGAATGATATCATGACATGCTTAGAGACACACTAACATCAACCGAAGTAGGTATGGATGATCATGATCATGGATATAAGTATCAACACTGGTGTAGATTACCTTAGGTTCCAACCAGAACCTAAGGCTTTAGTGGTTTTTCTCAAATATTATATATATATATATATATTATTTTGAATCAATTAAATTGTTAATTTTTGTTCACTTTTACATGCACATGATATCTGACTGCTTATTTTAGGGAAACCATTAAGGGTAGCCTAATATGTATTATTCACACCATTCTCAGTCCACCATAGCACTTGGGAACTTTAAAAGATACTACATGTTTCCAAGTTATATGTCATGAGATTAAAAACACTATATGTTTTTTGGTTGGCATACTAGGTTGGAGTTGAGATGATGGGATAAGGTTGGACTCGAGACCAGTTGGGGTGAGTTATTAGCCTCCATTTTTAGATTTTTATTTATTATACTCAATGTTCATGATATACCCATCCAATATTCAGTATGTATGGAAAATTAATTTAATATTATATACGTTTCTTGTATTTATTTAATGAAACATTCCATATTTTTTGTGATATATTTCTGGATGTTATATGTTTCATTTTATTTACACTGTTATTATAATCTTATATGAGGGAATATTATCCCCATGTTAACCAATCATACCCTCACCTCTAGTCTAAAACATCTGGTTTATGGAGAGGAACACCTGAGGTAGGCAGCAACTACATGCCTGGGCACTCTTTTGAGTGAACCAGGGAAGTGGGATGTGATAGAATTCTATCATGGGGGTGGGGGGCTTCTTTAATTTATAATTTTGATGGTAAAAAATATTATAGGAATGTTTCAATGTTTTGAAATGTGTTTGTATTTGGGTTCCTATAGCCCTATTTGTGAGGTATATTCATATTTTTTCAGTGGTGGGAATTGTTTCCATGCTTGCACTTCAATCGCCCATTGATTTCCACCTTGAGTGGCTCCCATGGATGTGATGTTATGGTTTTATGGGATTTATATTTATTTTATAGGTATTAAAAGTGTATTTGTGTGCGTTCAGTAATAATGCTTGGAACATAGGATTATCATTTAATTCCTATGTTTCTTATTATTCATAGTTTCCTAGGATTCATATGTTCTGGTGTTGTATTTATAACATATACTGGATTTTATCTTGTCATTTATATCTAACTTTTATTTTATGATAGATTGGGGTTTTATTTAGTGTTTTTAAATCCATTAATATTATTTACATGAAATTTCATGGTGGAATCCTATATGACTAACTCCTTGGGAGTTTTCTGGTTAGTAAGATGGTATAAATTATTGATAGGTGACAGTCATGGTAAAATAATTCTCCATTAAGTGACTTATATAGTGGTTTCCTATATAACTTGGTATTGAAATTCTATTTCTAAAAAACAATGGAATGTGAAACCTTATAAATCATGGTAATTTTAAAATTTTGGGTAATTTAAATGTTTTATGAATTTAATATTTGGGGTTTAAAGATGATAAAGTTTAAATAAAGTGAATTAAAATGGTTTTGAAACCACTTAGGAGTCTTAGTGATGATTATCATGTATGTTTGTGGATTATCCCTATGTATGGGAATTTTTTTCTATGAGAGTTCCTATGTTTTGAAAACAAGGGTTATGACTTGTGAGAATGTAATGGTGTTAGGTCAAGACCTTGAGAAGGTCATATGATTCCTTGTATCAAAATTTATTTTGAACCATGAGGGATGGGGACCCTTTTGGGCTGTTCTAGACCCAGAGTGAGTGTATTACCTTGAGGTAGCATAATTAGTGGTTATGTACCTATGGGTGTGTGAGATTTAAAGTGAATGATTGTATTTTGTGGGTTATACTATATGGTTTTTTTAATGGGGGAAGGAGTTCCACCCATTAGTAGAGGCTTATGGGTAATCCCAATGATATTTATGAATACAACTAGGTTTTTTGCACTTGATTTGGTTTGTATGGTGTTTGGTAGAGATTGAGAGAGTAGTGACCCCTTGTGTGGTGTACATTTTGGATACATGACGCATAAGTAGATCTTCAATGTGTGTAGTCAATTCATGAGAGGTGCTATCATGATTTATAGTAAAGTAATGGTTATGTATTTGATATTATATTAAGTGAAGTACGAAGAGTTCTTGTGTTCAATATTTAAACCTAATTTTCGAAAGGGTGGGAATATTTGGAGGCTTGTATAATACCTAAATATATTATGGTATGAAAAATTTAAATTTATTTGATAACTTATAATACTCACAACATTTTTTCATTGTGAAAAAACAATTGGTTATAGGATACAGTTATAAAGTATCCAGAAAACATAATTTTTTCCACCAATATGATTGGAATTTTTATAAAAGAAGACATACACTGTTGTGTTCAGTATGATATTTAGATTATGATAAGGAAAACATAATTTTTATTTAATAGTAATTTACCCTTATGAATAGTAGCATTACCCTTATGAATAGTAATGTACCTATAAGAATAGTAACATGACCCTTATGAATACTAATATGCCCTTATGAATAGTAATGTGCCCTTAAAAATAGTAACTTACCCTAATGAAAAATATATGACTCTTATGAATAGTATTTACACCAATGAATGTATAAATAAATTTAGGCACCTTAAAAATGAAGTTGAATATTTTATGTGTTTGTATTTTTTAATTAAATAATGATTTAAATATAATATTTATTATCTCATATTTAGAAAATTATTTTCTTAAACTGGAGAAATTTTTTTTATTATACATGTCAAAAAAATGTTTGGTTGAATTTCTGGGATTTTTATGAAATAGTATAATTTTTGTTGAATAGTAAAGAAATACTGTTTTTATAAAATACGTCAATTTTCATGACATGGTAATGAACATATTATGATATAAATTTTTTAAAACTATTTATTAACTAAATAATTATATTACAACTATAATATTTTACCAAATTAATTTATAACATGAAAATTATATTTTTCAGGATAAGTATAGAAATCACTGTTAATGTCCACGAAGTGCCAGTGCAGCACTGACGATGTAAAAATTGGTAATTTATATATAATAATTGAGTGCTAAAAATTATTTTCATGGATTATTTATTATTATTATGTATTATTATGTATTTTATTATTAATTTATAATTTCAGGGTTATATAACATGAGTATTATCCAAATGTATGTGCAATTCTTGCGTCGAGAAAGAAAATGCAAAATAAAAAATTTAAGAATATCTCTTGTTATTTATAAGATTGAATATACATTATGAATGAATTTAGACTCTTATTTTGAATCTGATTAATTTATTTTTATTATTGTAATTTATTACTAAATTTTTAATATGGAATAATTAACATTAATGCTTATAAAACATCGATGCAGTACTTGTGCGTGAATAAGAAAAATAAATAAACAACTTTTTATTAAAGTTAAATGAAATATTAAATGACCCATATATTGAGTAAACATACTATATAAGTAATTTTAAACTATTATATATTTTTATTCGATTTGGGGACACTTTAGACCCACAAGAATCAATTTAAGACCTTTAGAATGTTTAATTTATAAGTAAGGTAAAGTGTTCACACTATAATGTTTAGTATTTATAACATTATTAATTGAAGGTTTTTCTTAAGTTTCATTCCAAAAAATTATTCTTTGGATTCCTAATAAAATTATATTTCTTATAGAATTTTATTTTTAATTTTTAGACAAGAAATAAATACAATAATTAGTTCCACAAAGATGATGATGTATTAATTTAATTAATTAATAAATAAAATAAATGATATCAAAAATAATAAAATAAATATTATATTATATTTTTAAGCTAATAATTGAATTACATAGAGTAATATAAAATTTATATGATATTATATAAAATTTTATTCGATTTTGAAACTTTTTTGGATGTGTTTAAAGTCACATTGATGAATAGTTTTTATATTAAAAAAATTGTTTTTCCTGAATAAAATATTTTATTAAATTATTTAAAAATACCAAATTATTAAAAAAGACACAAAATGATAATATTCATTCAAAAATGAAAACCCCTTTAGTGTTTGGTCTTTTTTGAAGTCTTGAAACCTATAATATATTTATTATAATTTAATAATATTTGTAATTCCTAAGTTACCCTTCACCTCACATATAAAAGGAGACTCTTTATTTCACAAATATTAATCACCTTAAGCCTTATTATCGAGCCAAAATCTGAGAAATTTCATCCACTATATTCCTTAAAAAATTCTTGTTCTTCTGGTCTAACAAAAACAACACTCCTATGAGCCTTAATGAGGTTATAAAAGAGTTATTTTCGAGAGGTAATATTACTTTTTCTTCTCTTTCAAATTCTTTCTCACTTATAACACATCCCTATCTATTATAAAATGATATATGACAACTCTAGTGTCATATATATAATATAATGTCGTTTTTTACTGGTATATTAATTATAAAATCTATTATTTTCTTCTTTTATTCTTAAATAACAAAATCATCATTTGTGGTGTGTCAATTAACCTCCTTTGTGGATGATGCGTTTTTGTTTCACTTTAACACAATCATGCGAAGTTTCAAAAAACATGTAATTTTTTTAAATTTCTTAAATATATATAAGTTATCAATTCTGGATTATTATTTATTTTTAACAAGGAATTCCATAATAAACAGACCATTGAAACCCTGATAAGAACTTTCCCAAAACAATGGAAAAAACAAATTATTGTTAATAAATGGATCAAAAATGGTATAAGATATTTATTTATGGAATTATAAAAAATAGTTTAGTTCAATAATAATTTATTCAAACTATTCAAACCATATTACAAGAGGTTGTAAATTTTTTTAATGATGTTGAATTTGAGGTAATGGATTGCATAACTCAATTTTCATTATTTGAGTTAAACATATATTTCATTGGTTGCATTGTTACAATAATATGTGTGAATGAACTATGATTGTTTTATAATGTATATAAACTTATATTTTGTGATTTTTTATTTGTCAGTCATAAATATTTCATTGATTCATCCTCCCTATAATGATACAATCGAAGGTAATGGATTCTTTCTCTCACTTTTATTCAAGAACCCCCCCCCACGTGTTGTGTCCTTTTATTTTTAATTCCTAATGATGGGGTATATTTTCCAATCTCCCCCATACTTCATTTATGATATATAAATTATGGGATATTTCTTTACCTCTCATTAATCCTTCACAAGAACACTCATTACCATGCCAAAATATTTGTAAGGGGTTTCTTATCTCATTTTTAATTCCGTGATATTTCCATTGCTTGCCACTTATTCCTTGATTGTGGTGTATGTGTACTTCCATATAATAAATAATATCATGAATCAAATTATGTTCATTTTATTAAATTATTCATTTGATGATTATTAATTCTTGGTCACATGAAACGATTGATTTCAATTTGGTAACACGCTTTGTCTCAATTTTCCATTTCGTTGTGACTTACATTGTATTTTGCAACTAATAATTCTGGTGTGGTGTAATTACTACAATGAATCTATGTATAAATAATGTTTTGGACTTTTAGTGATGAGTGGGCCCCTCTCTAACCCATAGATCCATCAGGAGGTCTCATGAGAAAATTAGTTGGTGACAAACCATTCGAGCTCATTTCCAAAAATCAGATGGGTTTATACTCACATAACTAAACCGTTTTAACAGTATTATGGTATCATGTTCCTTATACATAATGTATAATTAATAATCATTCTCTTTATTGATTTTTAGTTTTTACTATCCATGAGGTTTTCACTATGACAAAATCTATTGATGCAGTTTCATTCTCAGTTTGTTAAGGGTGTGTGTAATTCATTTGTTCACCATGCCATATTGACTATGCCAATTTGTTAATGATTTATTAATTTATTTATGCTTTCGCTCTTTTTATTCCTTACTGATCATTTGAGATCACCCCTTTCATTTTTTTACCTTTTACATGTTATGAAGTTGATATAATTTATTGAGTTTCTGTGGATGTATTTTATATGTTTTTGTTATGTATTGTATTTTTTTACCTTTCCCAATCTTTTTTTAGTTACATATATGTATCTAGTTTCTTCAAGACTAATAAAACAATCATTACTTCAGGATTTATTTCCTTTTAAGCATGCTAATGTAATAATTAATGCACCGGCTCCAGTTTACAGGGGTCGGGGTGTTACAGTAGGTATTAGTGGATGTTTAGTAGAAACCTTGGAAACTGGATTTAGGAAACATAGTTTAGACGAAATAACCCTCAGATAGACTTGGAAGAAAATAATAGAAGAACCACCCACATCTATTTTCAGAGAATTATAACTGAAAAATTTCATGGATGATATTTATGAAGGTGGGAAGAATATAACACCCCGATATTTTATGGTATGAATAATTTAAATTCAGTAGATAACTTATAATACTTACAACACTAAGACTTTTTGAAACAACATTTAGTTATAGGAGATAGTATTAATCTAGCTTGTAACCAAATTTTTCAACCTCTGTGATTGGAATTTTGAAGAAAAAAATGACATACACAGTTGCGTTCAGTATGATATTTAGATTTTGATAAGGAAAACAAAATTTTTAACAAATACGAATGAACCCTTACGAATAGTAACATGACCATTATGAATAGTAATGTACCCTTACGAACAGTAACATGAACCTTATGAATAGAAATATACCCTTAGGAATAGTAATTTGAATAGTAATGTACCCTTATGAATTAGTCACTTTCCCTTATGAATGGTAATATTACTCTTATGAATTGTATCTACACCCATGAAAGTGTAAATAAATTTAGGCACCTTAAAAATGATGATGAATATTTTATGTGTTTGTATTTTTTGATTAAATAATGATTTAAATTAAAAATAAAATTTCTCATATATAGAAATTTATATCAATAAAATGGATTACTTTTTGGATTATACATGTCAAAAAAAATTTTTGATTAATTTCTGAGATTTTTATGAAATAGTTCATTTTTTGTTGAATAGTTAAAAATAATGTTTTTATAAAATAAAACATTTTTCATGGAATTGTCATGAAATTATTATGATATATAAATTTATTTATTCTATTTCTAAAATAAATAATTATATTACATGTATAATATTGTACATAATTAATTTAGAACATGAATATTATATTTTTCATGATAAATATAAAAATCATTGTTAATGTCGATGTGGTGTCTGCGCATCACTAGTAAAGTAAAAATTGGTAATTTATATATAATAATTGATTGATAAAAATTATTTTCAGAGATTATT
Organism: Viscum album; assembly: GCA_963277665.1. Lineage (NCBI taxonomy): Eukaryota > Viridiplantae > Streptophyta > Magnoliopsida > Santalales > Viscaceae > Viscum > Viscum album. The sequence continues at coordinate 1,399,281,920 of OY728157.1, read as the reverse complement.
TGTTAATTTTTATGAATTATTTATTTATTTTATTGTTAATTTATAATTTTCGTGTTATATAACATGAGTATTTTGATAATGTTTATGCAATGTTGGCGCATGGGAAGAAAATGAAAAAATAAAAAATTTAAGAATATCTATAGGTATGTATAATAGTATATATACATTATGAATGAATTTAGACATTTATTTTGAACCTTATTAATTTATTTTTATGATTTTAATTTATTTTTAAATTTTAAATATGGAATAATTTACATTAATGCTTATGAAATGTCGATGTTGTACTTGTCCAAGAATAAGAAAAATAAATAAAATGTTTTTAATTAATATTATAATAATTATTAAATGACTCATATTTTAGATAAAGCATAATATAGAAGTAATTTTCGACTATTATCTATTTTGAAATATATTTGGGGACACTTTGGACCCACAAGAATCACTTTAAAACCTTTGGAATATTTTATTTTAAAGTAAGGAAAAGTGTTCACACTATAAAGTTTAGTTTTTATAACATTTTTAATGTAAGGTTTTTCATTTTTTTTATTTTGAAAAAAAGTTATTCTTTGGAAACATAAAAAGTTTATATTTCTAATATAGTTTTATTTTAATTTTTTTTACAAGAAATAAGTACAATAATGGCTTCAACAAATATTATGTAATATTAATTTAATTAATGAATAAATCAAAAAATGATATTAAAAATAATAAAATAAATATAATATTATATTCCTAGTCTAATTCATGGATTCAATATATGAATATGAAATTTATATGATATAATATAAAATCTTATTCAATTTTAAAACTTGTTTTGGTATGTTTAAACTATCATTTATGAATAGTTTTTTATATTGAAAAAATTGTTTTTCATAAATAACATATTTTATTAAATTATTTACAAATAAAATAATTATTGAAAAATGCCCAAAATTATAATATTAATTTGAAAATTTAATCTCCTTTAGTCTTTTTCTTTTTTTGAAGTCTTAAAATCTATAATATATTTATTATAATTTATCAATTTTAGTAATTCCAAATTATCGTCCACCTCAATTATAAAAAGAGACTCTTTATTTCACAAATATTAAACACCGTAAGCCTTCTTGTTTGGCCAACCTCTAAAAAATTACATCCTAAATATCCGTCAGCACATTCTTTTGCTCATGTTCTAACAAAACGACCACTCCCAAGAGCCTTAAAGAGGTTTTAAAAGAGATATTTTCAAGAGGTAAGATTCCTTCTTCTTCTCTTTCAATTCCTTTATCACTTATATCCTATCCCTACCTGTTATCCAATAATTCCTGACAACTCCATTTTTATATATATACTATAATTTATTTGTTTTAACGGAATATGAATCATAAAATCTATTATTTTCATCTTTTATTCTTAAATAACAAAATCGTCTTCCATGGTGTGTCAATTAACCGCCTTTGTGGTCGATGTGTTTTAGATTCACTTTACCAAAATCTTGGGAAGTCTCAAATCCCATGTAATGGTGTAAAATTACCTAAATATATATATTTTATCAATTTGGGATTATTATTTTTACATGGAATTCCACAATAAACTGACCTTTGAAACCATGAGAAGAACTTACCCGTAACAATGGGAAAAACAAAATATTATTAATAAATGCTTCGAAAATGGTATAAAAAATTATTTATGGTATTATAAACATTATTTTAATTTTTTAATAATTTAATAATACAATTCAAACCATATTACAGAAGTATTTAATAAATTTTAATGAATTTTAACCCCAAGTTAAGGGATTGTTTAACAGAATTTTCGTTCTTTGAGTTAAAAATCTATTTCATTTGTCACATTGTTCCAAGAATATGTGTGAATGACATATGATTTTTTTATATTGTAAATATAATTAAATTTTTTTGATTTTTATTTGTCACACATAAATATATCATTGATTCATCCACACTCTAATGATACAATCTAAAGTAATGGATTTTATCTCTCACATTTAGTCAAGAATCACCCCTATGTTGTGTCCTTTAGTTTTTAATTCCTAATGATGGGGTATGTTTTCTAACCTCCCCCATACTTCCCTTATGATATATAAATGATGGTATACCCCTTTACCTCTTATTAAGACCGAAAAATAACAATTGTTACAATGCCAAAATAATTGTAATGGGTTTCTTATCTCATTTTTAATTCCTTGAGATTTCCATTGCTCGCCACTTATTTATTGAATACGGAGTATTTTCACTTCCATATGATATATAATAACATGGATCTAATTTTTTTCATGGCATTAAATTATTCAATTGATGATTATTAATTCTTGGTCACACTAAAAGATAGATTACAATGTGGTAACAGGCTTTGTCTCAATTTCCCAATTTTCTGTGACTTACTTCGAATTTTGCACCTAATAATTCTTTTGTGGTGTACCTACTACCAATTTGATATCAATTTTCATTTGAAATTATATTTCAATTATATATCCATATTCTTGTATCTTGTACATGCTTATTATCTAAATCGGATACCATCTTACATACAATATTTATTTTGAATGTTGTTTTAACTATAGAAGTGTTAATGAATATGTATCATCTATTCTATAAGGATAATGTCAAGTCATATTGATATTTTATTGAATCTATGTATAAATAATTATTTGTACATGTAGGGACGGGTGGGGCCTGCTATAGCCCCTCGATGCATAGATAGGTCTCATGAGACACTCTATTGGTGACAAACCCTTCGAGTTTGTTTCCAAAAAACAGACGGGTTTCTACCCACAAAACTAATCCATTTTAATAGTATTACGGTATCATGTTCCAGATACATGACGTCTAATTAAAAGTAATTCTATATTTTTATTTTTTATTACCATCCATGAGGTTTTCACTATGAAAAAAATCTATGGATGTAGTTTCATTCTATGTTTATTAATGACGTGTGTTCTTCATTTATTCACCATGCCATATTGACTATACCAATTAGTTTATGATTCAATTATTGATTCATTCTTCCGCTATTTGTATCCCATGTTGAGCATTAGATATCACCCCTTTTATTTTTTACCTTCAATAGGTTATGTATAGGAAATCATTTATTGAGTTTCTGTGGATGTAGTTTATTATTTTTTGTTATGTACTGTATTTTTTACCTGTAAATGTTTATTTTGAGTTACATATATGTATCTAATTTATTCAAGACTATTAAACTGATCATTATATTGGGATTTATTTCCTTTTAAGCATACCAGTGTAATAAGTAATGCACCAGCTCTAGTTTAGAGGGGTCGAGGTGTTGCCTTTGGTATCAGAGGAAGTTTAGTAGAAATCTAGGAAACTAGATTTATGAAACATTTTTTAGAGGAAATAATCCTAAGATTGAATTAGAGAAAAGAATAGAAGAACCACCCACATATATTGTGAGGGAATTATACATGAAAATTTTTTAGGATAAAATTTTTGAAAGTGGGAAGAATATAAAACCCCAATATTTTTTGGTATGGATAATTTCAATTCATTAGATAACTTATAATACTTACAACACTGAGTCTTTGTAAACAAAACTTGGTTATAAGAGTTTGTTATAGACATGCCAGTAAACACAATTTTTCCACCTCTCTGATATGAATTTTGAAAAAAAACTAACATACATAGTTGTTTTCAATATGATATTTAGAGTCTGATAAGGAAAGCCTAATATTTAGTTAATATTACTGTACCCTTATGAATAGTAACTTAACACTTATGAATAGTAATGTACCCTTACGAATAGAAACACGACCCTTATGAATAGTAATATACCCTAATGAATAGTAACATGAATATTAATATACAATTAGGAATAGTTACTTTCCCTTATGAATAGTAATATGAATATTATGAATGGTATCCATTCCAATTAAAGTATAAATAAATATAGGCACCTTAAAATTGAAGACGAATATTTTATTTATTTGTATTTCTTGATTAAATAATGATTTAAATTAAAATTAATTTTCTCATTTGGAGAAATTTTTTTTCATAAAATTTTGTTCCTTTTTGTATTATACTTGTCAAAAAAATGTTCGGATGAATTTTTGGGATTTTTATGAAATAGTTTAATTTTTGTTGTATAGTTAAAAACAATATTTTTATTAAATACCACATTTTTCTGGACATCATCATGAAATTATTATGATTTAAAAATTCATTTAAACTATTTATTAACTAAATAATTATATTACAAGTATAATATTTTATATTATTAATTTATAACATGAAAAGTATATTTTTCATTTTAAGTATAAAAATCATTCTTAATGTCGATGCAATGCCCATGCAGTGCTGACGAAGTCAAAATTGGTAATTTATATATTATAAATGAGTGGTAAAAATTATTTTCATGGCTTATTTATTAATTATTATGTATTGTTTAGGTATTTTACTATTAATTTATAATTTTAGTGGTATATAGCATGATTATTATCTAAATGTATCTGCAATTCTTGTGCTTGGTAAGAAAATGCAAAATAACAAATTTAAGAAGATCTCTTGTTATGTATAAGAGTAAATATACATCATGAACGAATTTAGAATTTAATTTTGAACGAAATTAATTTATTTTTATGATACTTATTTATTTTTAAATTTTAAATATGGAATAATTAACATTAATTATTATAAAACGCCGATGTAGTACATGTGCAAGAATAAGAAAAATAAATAAAATATTTTTAATTAAAACTAAAAGAATTATTAAATGACCCTTATTTGGGATAAAAATTACTATAGATTTAATTTTATAGTTTTATCTATTTTGGATTCTATTTGGAGAAACTCTGGACACAAAAGAATCACGTTAAGACCTTTAGAATATTTTATTTTAAAAGTAAGGAATAGTGTTCAGAATATAAAGTTTAGTTTTTATAATATTTTCAATGTAAGTATTTTCTTAAGTTTTATTCTAAAAAAATATTCTATAGAAATATAATACTATTATATTTGTCATAGAGTTTTACTTTTTTGTTTAGAAAAGAAATAAATACAACAATGGCTTCCACGAAGATGATGTAGTATTAATTTGATTAAATAATAAATCAAATAAATGATATTAAAAATAATAATATAAATAAAATATTATTTTTAAAGCTAATTAAAGTAATATATATATTAATATGAAATTTAAATAATATAATATAAAATTTTAATAGCTTTTTAAACTTTTTTTTATGTGTTTAAATTCTCATTTATGAATAGTATTTACATTGAAAAAATTGTTTCTCTGGAAGAAAATATTTAATTAAATTATTTAAAATTAAATAAAATATTTAACAAGGACAAAAATGATAATATTAAATCTAATATTTAATAATATTTTATTTTAGGACTTTGGAAGTCTTGAAAACTATAATATATTTATTAAAATTTAATAATTTTCGTAATTCCTATGTTACACTCCACCTCACTTATAAAAGGAGAATCTTTCTTTCACAAATATTAAACACCCTAAGACATCTGGTTCATCCAACCTATAAAAAAATATCATCCTACATATCCCTTATCACATTATTGTGCTTATGGTATAACAAAAATACAACATCCAAAAGCCTTAACGAGGTTTTAAAAGAGATATTTTTAAGAGGTAAGATTCCTTCTTCTTCACATTCCATTTTTTCTCACTTATAATTTATCCATACCTATTATCCAATGATTCCTGAAAACTAAAGTATCATATATATACTTAAATTTTTTTGTTTTAATGGTCTATTAATCATAAAATCTATTATTTTCATCTTTTATTCTTAAATAACCAAATCATCGTTTGTGGTGTGTCAATTAACCGCGTTTTTGGATGATGCGTTTCCGTTTCAATTTACCATAATCATGAGAAGATTAAAATCACATTTAATAGTTTAAAATGACCTAAATATATATATTTTAGCAATTTGGGATAATTTTTTTCCAAGTAATGTTATAATAAATTGACCTTTGAGACCATGAGAAGAACTTACCTGAAACAATGGGAAAAACAAAATATTGTTAATTAATGGTTCAAAAATGGTATTAGAAAATTATGTATGGTATTATACACATTATTTTAGTTGTTTAATAATTTAATAACAATATTCAAACCATATTAATGTAGGTTTGAACAAATTTGAAGGAATTTGAACCCGAGTTAAGGGATTACTTAACTCAATTTTCATTCTTTGTGTTAAACATATATTTCATTGTTTACATTATTCCAAGAATATGTGTGAATGACATATGATTGTTTTATAATGTATATTCACTTATATTTTGTGGATTTTTATTTTTCACACTTAAATATTTCATTAATTTATCCACACTCTAATGATACAATCTAAGGTAAGGGATTCTCTCTCTCACTTTTATTCAAGAATCCCCCCTATGTTGTGTCCTTTTATTTTTAATTAATAATGATGGGGTATGTGTTAGTAACTCCTCCAAAATAACTTTATGATATATAAATGATGGGATACCACTTTACCTCTCATTAATCTCTCACAAGAACACTCATTACAATGCTAAAATGTCTGTTAGGGGTTTCTTATATCACTTTTAATTTCGTGATATTTCTATTGGAAACCACTTATTTCTCAAATGTAGTGTATGTGTACTTCCATATGATATATAATATCAATACTATCATTATTTTCATGGTAATAAATTATTCATCTAATGATTATTAATTCATGGTCACATGAAACTATTGATTAAATGTGGTAACATGCTTTGTCTCAATTTTCCATTTCGTTGTGACTTACTTTGTATTTGGAACCTAATAATTCTTGTGTGGTGTACCTACTAACCATTTGAGATCAATTTTTAATTAAAATTATATTTATATTAAATATCCATGTTCTCATATCATGGATATGATTATTGTCCAAACAGTATAAAATTTTAAATACGGGGTTTATTTGGAATGTAGTTTTAACTGTCGAAGTGTTGATGAATATGCATCCTCTATTATATAAGAATAACGTAAAGGTATATTTCTCTTTTATTTAATCTACGTATATACTTTGGACATGATGTAATGGGTGATTCTCACTATATCCCCTAAAATCATCGATAGGTTTCATGAGACAATTAGTTGGCCAAAAACCATTCTAGTTTTTTCCAAAAATTAGACGGGTTTCTACCCACATAACTGAAACTTTTAAATGGTATTATTCTATAATGTCCCAGATACATGATGTAAAATTAATAAGAACTCTCCTTATTCATTTTTAGTTATTACTATCCCTGAGTTTTTCACTACGAAAAAATATATGGATGCAGTTTCATACTTATTTTATTAATTGCGTGTGTTTTTCATTTATTCACCAGGACATATTGACTATACCAATTTGTATATGATTCAGTTTTAGAATCATTCTTCCGAAATTTTTATCCCTTATTGAGCATTTGAGCTCTCCCCTTTCATTTTTTAACCTCATCCTGTTATAATGAGGGGATCATTTATTGAGTTTCTGTGGATGCAGTTTATTAGTTTTTGTTATGTATTATACTTTGTTAACTTTCCCAATGTATTTGGAGTTACATATATGTATCTAGTATCTTCATCACTACTAAACTAATCATTCCTTTGGGATTTAATCCATTTTAAGCATGTGAATGTCATAATTAATTCACCGGCTCCAGTTTAAATATGGAATAATTAACATTAATGATTATGAAACGTCGATGCAGTACTTGTGGAAGAATAAGAAAAATAAATAAATTGTTTTAATTAAAATTAAAAGAATTATTAAATGACCCATATTTTGACTGAAACATAATATATAAGTAATTTTATTATATTATATATTTTTTATTCTATTTGGGGACACTTTGGATTACAAGAATCACTTTACGACATTTATAATATTTTATTTAAAAGTAAGGCAAACTGTTCACACTATAAAGTTTAGTTTTTATAACAATATTAATGTAAGGTTTTTCTTAAGTCTTATTCAAAAAATAATAATTATTTGGATATATAATATTATTATATTTCTCATATAATTCAATTTTTAAATTTTGGATAAGAAATAAACACAATAATGTCTTCCACAAAGATGATGCAATATTAATTTTATTAATGAATAAATCAAATAAATGATATTGAAAATAATTAAATAAATATAATATTATATCTTTAAGATAATTAATGGATTATATAGCTGAATATGAAATTTATATGATATAATATTAAATTTTATTAGATTTTCAAACTTTGTTCTGAAGTGTTTAAAGTCTCATTTATGAACAGTTTGTATATTGAAAAAATTGATTTTCCAGAATAAAATATTATGTTAAATTATTTAAAAATACAAAACAAATTGAACCCAAAATGATAATATTCATTAAAAAATGTAATCCCATTTAGTTTTATGCTTTTTTGGAAGTATTAAAACCTATAATATATTTATTAGAATTTAATAATTTTTGTAATTCCTATGTTACTCTCCACCACACTTATAAAATGAGACTTTTTCTTTCAAAAATATTAAGCACCATAATCATTCTTTTCTGGAACACTTATACCAAATTCAAGACTCTAAATCCCTTAACAAATTAATTTTTATCTGTTCTAACACAAATACCACTCCCAATATCCATAAGTAGGTTTTTAAAAAGATATTTTCAAGAGGTAAGATTCCTTCTTTTTCTCTTTCAAATTCTTTCTCACATATAAGTTATCCCTACCTATTATCCAATGATTCATGAAAACTAATGTTTTATATATATACTTGAATTTTATTTTTTAATTTTATATAAATCATAAAATCTATTATTTTATTCTTTTATTCTTAAATAACAAAATTGTCGTCTGTGGTATGTCAATTAATTGCCTTTGTGGATAATGAATTTTCGTTTCACTTTACCACAATCATGGGAAGATTAAAATAAAATTTAATTGTTTAAAATGATCTAAATATATATATATGTTATCAATTCTGGATTCTTATTTCTTTTTTTTAATGATTTCCATAATAAACGACCTTTGAAACCATGAGAAGATCTTACCAGAAACAATGGGAAAACAAAATATTATTAATAAATTGTTTTAAAATGGTATAAGAAAATTATGTATGGTATTATAAACATTAGTTTAGTTCTTTAATCCTTTAATGAAACTATTAAAACCATATTAAAAGTGGTTTGAATGAATTATAAGGAAGTTGAACATGAGTTAATGAATTTCTTAACTCAATTTTCATTCTTACAGTTAAACATATATTTCATTGGTTACATTGTTCAAAAAATATGTCTGAATTACCCTTGATTATTTTATAATGTACATCCATGTATATTTTTTGGATTTTTATTGGTAACAAATAAATATTTCATTGATTATTCCTCACACTAGTCATACAATCTAAGGTAAGGGATTCTCTCTCTAATTTTTATTCAAGAATCCCCCCTATGTTGTGTCCTTTTCTTTTTAATTTTTAATGATGGGGTATGTTTTGAACCTCCCCCATACCTCTATTATGATATATAAATGATGTTATAGCCATTTCCCTCTCATTAATCCCTCACAAGAACACTCATTACCATGCCAAAATGTTTACAACGGGTTTCTTATCTTAATTTTAATTTCATGAGATTTCATTGCTCACCACTTATTTCTTTAATGTAGTGTATGTGTACTACCATATGATATATAATATTATGAATCTCATTATATTAATGGTATTCAACTATTCATTTTATTATTATTAATTCTTGGTTACACAAAACAATTTATTACATTATGGTCATGGGATTTGTCCTGATTTTCCATTTTTTTGTGACTTTTTATTTTGTAACTAATAATTATTATGTGGTGTACCAAATTCACATTTGAGATCAATTTTCATTTGAAATTTTATTTCTACTAAATATACATACTCACATATCATGGATATTATTATTTTTAAAACTTTATATCATTTTACATAGGATGTTTATTTTGAATGTTTTTTTAACTATGGAAGTGTTGATGAATCTGTATCCTCTATTCAATATGGATAATGTAATGGAATATTTCTCTTGTATTTAATCTATTTATAAATAATTATTTAGACAATCAGTAATGGGATGGGCCTGTTAGATTCCCTCAATGCATCAACATGCCTCATGAAACAATCAGTTGGTGACAAACCCTTCGAGTTTGTTTCTAAAAATCTAAAGGGTTTCTAACCACAGAACAAAACCGTTTTAAAAGTATTATGGTATCATGTTCCGGATACATGATGTCCAATTAATAAGATTTCACTTTATGCATTTTTATATATTACTATCCCTGAGGTTTTCACTATGATAAAATCAATAGATGCAGTTTCATTCTTAGTTTATTAGTGGCGTGTGTTTTTCATTTATTAATCTTGCCCTATTGACAATGCCAATTTTATTATGATTCAGTTATTTATCCATACATCCACTATTTGTATCACTTACTGGGCATTGGATCTCAGCCCTTCCATTTTCTTACATTCAAAAGGTTATGAAGAGGAGATCATTTATTAAGTTTATGTGGATGCAGTTTATATGTTTTTGTCATGTACTATATTTTTCTACCTTTCCCAATTTATTTTGAGTTACATATATGTAACTAGTTTCTTCAATACAACAAAGATAATTGTTCCTTTGGGATTTATTTACTTTTAATCAGGATTATGTAATAGGTAATTCACCGACTCCAGTTTAGAGGGGTTGGGGTGTTAAAGTCGGTATTAGAGGATGTTTAATAAGAAACTTGGAAAAAAGATTTAGGAAATAGAGTTTAGAGGACATAACCATAGGATAGACATAGAGGAAAATAATAGAAGAAACACCCACATCTATTTTGATGGAATTATACATGAAAAATTCAAGGATGAAATTTACAAAGGAGGGAAGAATATAACACCCCAATATTTTATGGTACTAATAATTTCAATTCTTTAGATAATATATAATACTTACAACATTGAGTCTTTATGAAACAACACTTGGTTATAGGAGATATTTATAAACTAGCTAGTAAACATAATTTTTCCACCTTTTTAATTTGAATTAAAAAAAACTAAGATACAAGATTTCATTCAATATGATATTTAGATTCTGATAAAGAAAACATAATTTTTAGTGAACAGTAATATACCCTTATGAATAGTAACTTACCCTTTATGAATAGTTGTATACTCTTATGAATAGTTACTTGAATAGTAATGTTACCATAGGAATTGTAACTTTCCAGTATGAATAGTAATATGACTTTTATGAATGGTTTCCATACCAAAGAATGTATAAATAAATTTAGGCACCTTGAAAATAAAGATGAATATTTTATGTGTTTTTTTGATTAAATCATGATTTTAATTAAAAATTAAATTTATCATATTTAGATATTTATTTTATTAAAACTGGGTTCCTTTTTTAATTATAAATGTCAAAAAATGTTTGGATAAATATTTGGGATTTTTATGAAATAGTTTAATTTTAATTGAATACTTTAAAAATACTATTTTTATAAAATACGACATTTTTTGTTACATTTTCATCAAATTATTATAATATAAAAATTTATTTAAACTATTTATTAAGTAAATAATTATATTTCTAGTATAATATTTTATGGAATTAATTTAGAACATGAAAAGTATATTTTTCATGATATGTATAAAAATCGATGTTAATGTCGACGCAGTGCATGCATGGCGCTGATAAAGTCAAAATTGGTAATTTATATATAATAAATGAGTGATGAAAATTATTTTCACGGATTATTTGTTAATTATTATGTATTTTCATGTCTTTTATTATTGATTTATATTTTTAGTGTTATATAAAATGAGTATTATCCAAATGGCAGTACAATGATTGCGCATGGAAAGAAAAGGAAAAATAACAAATTTAAGAAGATCTCATATTATGTATAAGATTAAATATAAATTATGAATAGATTTAGACATTATTTTGAATCAAATTAATTAATTTTTATGATATTAATTAAATTTTAAATTTTAAATATGGAATAATTAACATTAATGCTTATGAAACGCCGATGCAGTATTTGTGAAAGAGTAAGAAAAATAAATAAAATGTTTTTAATTAAAATTAAAATATTTATTAAATGACCCATATTTTGGTTGAAATTACTATAGAAGTATTTTTATACTATTATCTATTTTAGATTCGATTTGGGGACACTTTTCACCCTCTAAAGTCACTTTAAGAGCTTTAGAATATATTTTTTAAAAGTAAGGAAAAGTGTTCACACTATAAAGTTTAGTTATTAGATCATTTTTAATGTAAGGTTATTCTTAAGTTTTAGTCAAAAAAATAATTCTTTTGAAACCTAATAATATTATATTTCTCATAGAATTTTATTTTTAAATTTTACACCTGAAATAAACCCAATAATGGCTTCGATAAAGATGATCCAATATTAATTTAATTAATGAATAAATAAACAAATGATATTAAAAATAATAAAATAAATATTATATTATATTTTAGGTTAATTCAAAGATTATAAAGATGAATATTACATTTATATGTTATAATCTAAAATTTTATTAGATTTTGAAACTTTGTTTTGATGTGTTTAATTTCTCATTTATGAATAGTTATTTATATTGAAAAAAATATTTTCCATGAATAAAATATTGTAATAAATTATTTGAAAATTATAAAATTATTGAAAAACTACCAAAATGATACGATTCATTCTAAAATTTAATCCCCTTTATTTTTAGTCCTTTTTTTTGTCTTTAAACCTATAATATAATTATTATAACTTAATAAGTTTTGTAATTCCTAAGTTACCATCCGCCTCACTTATAAAAAGAGACTCTTTATTTCACAAATATTGATCACCATAAGCCTCCTTGTTCATCAAAACTCTACTAAATTCCATCCTCCATATCCCTTAACACATTATTGTTCTTTTGTTCTTATGAAAAGACAACTCCCAAGAGACTTAAAGTGGTTTTAAAAGAGATGTTCTCAAGCAGTAAGATTCCTTCTTCTTGTATTTCAAATTCTTTCTCACATATAACATATCCCTTCCTATTATCTTATGATTCATGAAATCTTCAGTGTCATATATATACTATAATTTTTTTTAATGTTATATGAATCATAAAATCTATTATTTTCTTCTTTTATTCTAAAATAACAAAATCGTCGTTTGTAGTGTGTCAATTATCTGCCTTTGTGGATGATGCGTTTTCGTTTCACTTTACCAAAATCATGGGAACTTCCAAATCATATTTAATTGTATAAAATGAACTATATATATATATATGTTATCAACTCTGTATTATTACTTCTTTTTTACAAGGAATTCTATAATAAACCAACCTTTGAAACCATGAGAAGAACTTACTAGAATCAATGAGAAAAACAAAATATTGTAAATAAATTGTTTGCAAATGGTATAAGAAAATTATGTATGGTATTGTAAACATTAGTTTATTTATGTAATAATTTAATAACACTATTAAAACCATATTACAGTTTGTTTGAACAAATTTAAAGGAAGTTGAACCCGAGTTAAGGGATTGCATAACTCAATTTTCATTCACTAAGTTAAACATCTATTTCATTGGTTATAGTGCTCCAAGAATATGTGTGAATGAACTATTATTATTTTATAATTTATATCCACTTATATTTTATGGATTTTTATTTGTCACACAAAAATATTTCATTGATTTATCCTCACTCTAATGATATAATCTAAGGTAAGGTATTATCTCTCTCACTTTTATTCGAGAATCCCCCCAATGATGTATACTTTTATTTTTAATTCCTAATTATGGAGTATGCTTTCAAAAATCCACCATAATTAACATTTTATATATAAATGATTGGATACTCCTTTACCTGTCATTATCCCCTCATAATAACTCTCATTACCATTCCAAAATGTTTGTAAGGGGATTATTTTATCAATTTTAATTCTTTGAGATTTCCATTGCTCGCTACTTATTTAATGAATTTGGTGTATGTGTACTTCCTTGTGATATATAACATCATGAATCTAAATATTTTCATAGTATTAAAATATTCATTTGATGATTATTAATTCTTGGTCACACAAAACGATTGATTACAACGTGTTAATGGGCTTTGTCTCAATTTTCCATTTTTTTGTGACTTACTTTGTATTTTTCACCTAATAATTATTGTCTGGTTTACCAAATTCCCATTTTGGATCAATTTTCATTTTAAATTATATTAATATTAAATATCCATATTCTCATATCATGGATATGATAATTGTCTAAACTGTAAACCATTTACATACGGTGTTTATTTTGAATGTTGTTTTAACTGTGGAAGTGTTGATGAATCTGTAACCTCTATTATATACGGATAATGTAAAGAAATATTGATCTTGTATTAAATTTATAAATAAAGAATTATTCTGACATTCAATGACGTTCAGGGCTTTATATAGCCCCTCGATAAATTGACATGTCTCATGAAAAAATCAGTTGGAGACTAACCCTTCGAGTTTGCATCCAAAAATCAGACGGGTGTCTACCATCATAACAAAACTGTTTAAACGGTATTATGGTACCATGTTCAATATACATGACTTCCAATTAATAATAATCATCTTCATTCATTTTTATTTATTACTATCCATGATATTTTCACTATAACAAAATGTATGGATGTTGTTTCATTCTCAGTTTATTAATGGCATGTTTTTCTCATTTATTCACCATGCCATATTAAAAATGAAAATTTATTTATGATTCAGTTATTGATTCTGGATTTTCCTATTTTTATCCCTTATTGGGAATTTGAGCTCATCCCTTTCATTTTTTACCTTCAATAGTCCAGGAATAGTAAATCATTAATTATGTTTCTGTGGATGCAGTTTATTAGTTTTTGTTATGTATTGTATTTAGTTACCTTTCCCAATGTATTTTGAGTTACATATGTGTATCTAGTTTCTTCAAGACTACCAAAATGATTTTTTACCTTGGGATTTATTTCTTTTTTAGAATTCCAATGTAATAAGTAATGCTCTAGCTCAAGTTTAGAGGGTTTAGGGTGTTACATATTGACCCTAATGTTTTGATTCTATGTTGATACGATGATTTGTGGTGACCTTGGGTAAATGGTATTCGGATGATGGAGCATGGGTATATTCTTTTGATCATGGAAGGATGCTCATGATGATGTGTGGTCACTATGTTAGACCTGAATTATATGGAATGTTAGGTTTATTGGATGTAAATAGTGAGAGGGCCTTAGGTCAGGTGAGGCTAATGGACCATGAGGCATGGTTAGAATGTTAATAAGGTGTTTGAGACCGGTTTTGGAAATGGAAAACTGATGGTATCATGATTCAGGTTGGTAAATGGTTTTATAGGAGCATGCATACTTGGTGTTTTGATGTAATCAAGGTAGAAGGCACACACTGAGGATACAATATATCATTTAGTTACATGATCAAGTGGACTGAGAAAAAGCACCCATATATTTTTAATGATATCAAAATTATGTGATTGATATACACATAAGGATTGTTTTATTTTGGAATGGTAAAATATAATAGTCATGTTCCGTTATAAATTTATGGGTCTCGATGGAGCTCAAGCAGTGTGGTGATGATAGTGGCACTCTGGGGTGTTAACTGATGACTTCTTGGAAAAGATTCATAGAGCTTTGGAAATTCTATATTAATGGAACCCACAAGGAGTGTGGTGTTATGGAGTTGATGAAAAACTTGTTAAAATAGGTTCTTGGTGATTTTGGTTTTTTTATATAACACTGTGTTGAAAGGTGAAATCGTGGTGTGTTTGGGAATAATGGAACAATTACGTGGGTTTGACCTAGAGGAATTATCAAGGGTCATAGACATGTTAATAAGGGATCTATGGTGTTATTAACATGGTTTTTGGATTGATCCTTGAAATTTAAATTCATTAAGATGTATAAGTAAAGTTTTATGGATGGGAGTTCACCATCATCTATCGAGAAGGGGGGTCTTTGTTACTGACCAAGTGTTGTTGAATACCTTTAGTACCATTCTAAGAAGTTTCTAAATAGAATTGGTTTATGTTGTTATTAATTAAGTGGTAGTGGGATGGCCATATCCAACCCTTTAATTTTGTGATAAATGGAATGTGTTCCATTGATGTTATAGTTTCTTGAGTAGAGTGATGAAAATGACACTCCTATGGTAGAGAGTAACATGCCGGTAATGGTAGTATAACCATAATACCTGAAGGGTTGTAGAAATATAGAGTTATTATTGGAGAAGAAATTTTGGAATCATATTTCTAGGGATAAATAAAAGAGTTTTATACCTATATTACTCTAAAAATTGCAAAAAAGATGTCAAATTCAATGTAATAGTGAGGGAGATCATTGGATTTAGGCTCCATGTGTGGTTAATGTGATCCAAGGGTTATTGGATTGAAAGGGAAAATGAAGCTTGTGTAAAAGAAATATGTTAATTTGGATCATTGGGGGTATAATTTTGGTGAATTACCAAGATTCAGTTACGAACTCGGATATGTGTGCATGGGTGTTCATAGGATTCCTTAGGGTGTGAAGACAGCATGTCTAGGTATGTTGGAGATGTGCCGATAGTGGAGCATTGTTTTTTCAAGGAAGGTTGAATAGTGGTGGTATGATTTATTTTTCAACATGAACAATTTTTGGTTGGTTTTGAACCAAATTTGAAATGTTGTTTGGGATATGGAGGATGCATCTTAAGAATCAATATGGTATTTTGAGGGGAATATGGATGTTTATATATTGAGCATGATATAAAGATATTCCTTCAAAAGTATGGGTACGAGTGTTCATCTATAATTCACATGTATGCACGGGTATGGTGAGTTGAGAACCATTTTGGGCACATGATTGGAACATTGAAGTGGTGTTTCAATAATCTATTTCAATGGTAAAAATTATCAGCATTATAAGTTAGTTTTTTTTGGTAAATCATATGGTGGAGAGTACCATAGGTATTCTAGGTGTTTGGGAGATACAGAAATATATGTATTGATATTGATGGGATTAGGGAAGCACTATATGGGTGTTTTAGTGGTGTAGAAAAGAATTTTATTAGGTTTTGGTGGTTTTATAACCACGAGTTAGTGGTTTTCCCTTAAACATTACTTGGACATTTATAATGAGATGAGGCAATTAAAAATTAACTCTATGATATTTTTTTAGGAGGATAAATTTGAGGAGATTCTAGACTTATTATGGGTGATAAGTGTAATGATGGGGAGGTTGAAAAACCTATTGTATGTGTGAGTGTTATAAATTAATGTAATGTTTGAATTTTCAAACTAGTGGGCATTTCATATTTTTAATTAGGATTTGGTGTGTCATTATAAGTGTTGGTATGTCTTAAAATTGTGTGTATAAGGCTTGAGTGGTTACATAATTTTTGAAGTTAATTATTTTAGGTGTTATAGGGATTAAGAATTTTTTTTGTGTTTTTTGTAAAAATAGAACGCAATATAAAACCAATGAACAATTAGTGAAAATCATGAACCCCAACCATTCATCTAAAATTGAATAGGTTCATCGTTTATAAGACCATTTATAAGGTCCTCTGAGACCGTGAGAATGTATAAAATGGACTACGAAAATTTCACATGGTCTTGGAAACCATGTTACATGACTGTGTGAGGGGTGGTGTTCATGATAACAGGGATTTTATGATTGTCGCACCATTTTTTTAACTATGTAACCAAAACATGTACCCTTTTAAATGTGGGGAAAACACTATTTTTATCCTCTTTTCTTAAAAGGTTTCAAACCTATTTTCTTCACCATTCCCCCTATATCTTCTAAATGCCTCTTCTTCTCCCCCTCTCCCCTCTTCCATGGGTGAACACCACTCTCAGTTTTCCGATTATACTTTTTTATATGGTGTTAAAATGTCAAGGATATTATATCACTTTTCTAGATTCCTTTATTGTTTTTTTCACCTAAATCTATTAATACATTTATGGGATAAATTGTCTATTATCATGGGATTTTTTGGTTCATCGTTATCTACGATTTCTACTTGAAACAAGAGAGGATATCAGATGAGTAGGATATTATAAGGATAATATAGTTGGTCTCTATTAATTTAACCATTATTGTCACATTAATTTTCGAGTGCATATATGGTATGGTGAATCTGACAACATCCTAATTTATCCCCCTTTTAAATTAAATGTTTTTGTTTAATTTTTCGTAATTCCAAATCGCTTTTGCCATATTTTAGACCATAGGGAATGGAAAATATAAGTGAATTCATTGATGGTGGGAATATCCTTGAGAAGTATTCTTTTTCATTAAATACCTAATTGTGTATTAAATTATTTTATAGGATTCCGGGTTTAATTAAATGGTTGAAAAATTAGATTTCAAAACCATTGATAATTGTGTTTATTTTCTAAAATTGTTTTGAAAATTATAAATAAGATTGGTATTTCAAAATGGTATTTTTCAATTGACATTTAGGAATGGTAAATTGACTTAATTTTTGAAATGAAATCATAGAATGGATCTCATTACTTGTGCTAGTAATTGGGGATTTTTTTTAAATGGATCAAACTTTATTTTTTGGTAAATTCCAATATGGGTTGTGATGTATTTAAATATTGAAAATTTCCATAATTGTCATGATATATTTTAATATGAAAATGACCATATGGGTGGATATGTATTAATGGAATGGAAAAAACACATATGGGGAGGTATGTGATAACCATAAAGAAAAAACAAAATATTATATCTGTGATTACTATTGAATACTCCCATATGATATGTCTATGAAACCTTTTGGCCAATGGAATTGGTGAGAAAACACCCATATGGGGTGGTCTTTGAAAAATAATAAAAAAAATATAGAGGTCGATGATAACTATAAAAACACACATATCAGTGTTATGTGATGGCTATTTAATAATCCATTGATGGATGTCCTTTAAAAATAATAATACTCCATATGGAGGTTTTTTTATAACTTGAATAATTCATAGGTAGAGGTATGTGATGAATATGGAATACAATCATAATATAGGTTTGTGTTACTATTATGGAATGTTCCCTATGGGTGTTTTATGAGGTTATGGTTGGTATGATTTCACAATCTAATCAGAGACACTATAGTACTAGATTAAGGAGGTATGGTTGTTCATGGTCATGAAACTAAGGATCAAAAATGGTTTAGCTGACCTTGGGTGTCATCAAGAACCTGAGGCTTTGGGGTTATTTATTTTTCTTATATTGATTATTTTAAAAATTGTAAACTATTCAATTTTTGAGGTTTTGAAATCAATTTCTTTCAGAATATTTAATTTAGGGATGATGTTGGTGGTGAACTATTGAGTTTTACTCACATATTACCTAGGACTCCATTTTACATGGATACCTAAGAATATTCTACATGTTTGGAGGTTACAGGTCATGGGGAAAGGCTCGTTGCATGGTATTTTATTAGAATAATAAGGTGGAGTTAGTTGATGATACTGGGAAGAACTTTAGATCAGTTTTTTGTGTTATTAGCCTCAACATTTTATATATTTATAATATTTATTGAGTTTCATTCATACATGGCGAATCTTTTATGTATGAACATTTATTTAATATTGTATATTTTGGTCAGATTTATTTATCATTACATTCCATATTTGGATATGATATTTTTATAGATGACATATATTTGATTTTATTTCAAATATTATCATACTATGATATGAGGGAATAATATAAAAAAGTAACCACTCAGGCCCTTGATTCTAGTCATAAGACATTGGTGTATGGGGAGGTGCACTTGTGGTATATAGTGACCAGTAGTCTATGGACTGAACATAGTTACCTATGGTGGCATGATGTTATAATATACTCCTGCCTCACCTTATCCCAATAAATATTCATGTACATTCTATATGGTTGTATGATCTAATCCTGGACCTCACCCTAACATAAACCCACAAACTGTGAGATCTACTTGGGTACCTAAGTGAAATGAATGCCTACGTTGGGTGTGCATACAACTCAGTAGGAAACCAGAAACATGATTCCATACAAAACCAATAAATACTAATTAATAATTTTGATATTATTATAATATAAATATTATAAAACGAAAAAATCACTTATTAATAACCATTTTTAATCCTTGAGTTCTCTCTTGAAACTCGGGATCAACACATACCTTCTCTTGCTAGCACTGAGGTGTCTGAGAATTTTATGTTATCATGAAATCCCAAAATAGGTCAAACAACCATATATTAATAGAGTTAAACACCATATACTTATAAGTATCCAATTTAATCCACATAGCATGAGGCATACCTATTATATCCAAGTAGTGTGTCAAAAGAATCTATGAGTATTAGGCATAATAGATGATTCTTACAGGTGACCTTAGGTGACCAAATAGTAATAAACATCATCACAAATCCTTAGGTGGTAATATTGATTGATCCATAGTCATTAAGAGTACTAAATGAATACCATAGGAGATTCCTGGCCATTATATAGAAATTAAGAACCATCATCACACCCCATAATGTAATATTTAGTGTTCTATAATCATTATACATCATTTACAGATCTAAAGAGTATATATATGAAATTACATAACATCCGATTTCATCACTAAATCCTTGGGGTATTACCCTTGGAAATCAATCATATTAGAAATAATTGTCGATTTATAGGGGTGACCCTAGGAAATAATCAACAAAAGGCTCATTGTAGATTCAATTTCTAAGGTCAACCCCATAATCTTTACTACACAGTTTTCTTAAATAACTCTCTTAGTGGTCAACATGTCATTGGAGAGCCCCCCAGGGTCCCATAGGTCACAACATAGTCAAGATACCCTACAAGGGTCCTCTAATCTCAAAAAAAAATATTATGTCTAAACCCATAACTCAGAGGGGGTAGAGCCTCTCTACATAATCAAATTATCATTAAGGCCTCACTAGACTCCTAGTAATGTCTCATAAACGGAGTTAACCACTATAACATCCCCTTTCAATGTTACCATAGGTTGTCCCGAACACCCAATATATCCATTATTTTCAATGAGTTTGCCTACCTAGGAAATCATGTATCAGGGTGAGGAATACCCACCCTACCATTATTTCACTTTCCTAAATACTCTATGAAATATCAAGGTTCACCTTTCCCAATTTATTGTCCACCCATCTCAATTAATCACTATTGTATACTTGGAGGTCTCTAAGGACTCCTACACTTGGTCCATTACATTATTCTCATTTAATTTAGTTAATTCACCATAGGATCTAATTTTATCATGTCACACATATATAATCAAGGGCTCATCCATAAATAAGTTAGGTAATAAAGATAGTCCCAAAGGGTTCATCATGGCTCCTAGAACTTTGTACAATCTAAGAAATTAATTTTTATATAAAATAATTTATTTAAAAAGTTTCTACACACTCGATGGTGTGAATAAATACAAAATTCCATAAATAGAATTCACAAATATCGTATGAGTATGTAAAACGGACCACCTAACTCAAACAATCCATTTACCTTTCTTAAAACATGTTGATAGCTCTTCTTAGGATTGTACAAGTCCATATTGCCATCTCCCATCACCATGTAGCCCTTGTTCGTACCAATTTAACCAAAAATTAATTATAAATTTCTTAAGTTTAAATATTAATCTTAATCACACCGATTTATAATTTATTTTCATTTAATCTCAATAGGAATAAATATTAAGATCTCATTGAATAATCCCTTTTCCCTAAAACAAACAAAAATGAGGTGCATTCCACTCTTGATGCACACCCAAGCATAAAAAATGAAAAATCCCCAACAATTATAACTAATACTATTACCAAATTAACTAAATCAGGTAAAAAGAATTTAAAAATATAAATGGTACAGTACCTTCACTAAAATGGCATGCGATGACATGAAGATAGAGTATGAATTAATACTCTAGCCACTACACATGAAAGACGCATCATAAATAAATAATTCTACCCTAATCTAGTGGAGTTAGTGCCAAAATCTAAAGAAACATTTCCTGAAAATCCATGGTGATAGAGGGATAAAAAATATAAGTGGATGAATTAAATACTTGGAAACACCATTGATGAAAATCAAGATCACCCTAAAGAGAGGGAATAAGGGGGAGTGGTAGGTCTGTCTAAGACCCTCCATACATACTCTACTAATCTGGTATAAAATAGGACAAAGGATTCACTTTTAAAATTTCATAACAAATACCAAACACCCTTTCATGGAATTATCCCCAAGTCTAAAAAATGAACCACAAAGGTATAAGGGTCTACTCTCTATATGAGATATTAAAAACTAGAAGATTTACATCAAAGTATGAATGGTCTGCAACTGTTTCACAATAGCTTCCCGACCACCAATCATTCCTATAACACCCTTCCAAAACCTTAGGGTTTTCATAAAAGATACAAACCCATTTATTAACATATATTTAGGATTATAAAACTCTCATAATCTCATTATGAGTCCGAGTTCCCAAAATGAACCACCCACTAAACAAAACATTTAAATTTCCCTCAAATTCCATTACATTTATAGATATGGGGTATCACAATCTTTCCACCATAGCACTTATCTTCCTCAAGAAGTATTTACAACCATTGAATAAACAAAAGACCTAATTAGATCACTAATCTATGATAAAAACTGTATTTATATAATCTATAATTAAAAATGATCTTCTTTGGTGTTACTCCAAACATGAGATACACAATTTATCCAAATTCAAGCCATCTTTCATAGCCACCACTAAATAACTGAGTCGAATCATTATGACCCATCAATCCCAAGACACCAATATGTAATCAACAAACACATTATCTATATTATGGTTCTCCCCAACTTAATCCTTATATCATAATAGTCAATCCTAACCCATGGTTCTCCCCAGCATCTGAATCGTCTACTGAAACACATTTCCAGTGGACTAATGACCTGATTGGTGTGGTTTCCATCTGATTACACATAATAATAGAAGAAAATACTAGTCAAAATAATGTTCTAAATATATTCTCTAATTTCAAACCGAATTAGATGAGTCTCCACCTCCATGTATTGGGTTTTTATATACCATTATTTATTAAAAAGGTCTGGAATAAACCACAGAATACCATAATAATACAAAATAAGACACACATGATCCTCAATATCAAATTTCTATACTTTCACAAACAAATCTCATAAAGAGACCCCTTAACTATAGTTCATCAGTTGATTAACCCCCTAAATCGTGCATCAAAATAGTTCTACACACCAAATGATGGGATGAAACTAGTTTTCCTCCTGAACCATATCATGAATTTTGGTTCACCCTTAGAAACATGTCATGACCTGTTGTTCACCCCATGAACCATGTCATAAACTAGGGTTGACCCCCTTAAACATGTCACAAATCATGTTTCACTTCATGTATCTCCCTTCATTCTAATTAAGATCATACCAAGACTAATACCAATGCACTAAACCTATTTAACATGACATATGAATCCCAAATATTTATTTACACCGGATGAGATAAAATCATATTCACCTGATTTTGGAATCAAAATATCATATCAACCATTCAATTATTTGTCCCATAACAAACACAAATCCAAAAAAAACATCATGTCACATCTCTATGACACATTCTCTTTCCATTACCGTATGTAATGACTACATGTAGAAATCCAATTCATACTCGATCACTCTCATGGGACAAAAAATCGTTCTAGTTACTGACTCATAGAAACATCACCCTTGTCAATCCACTGAAATAAACTCATAAAGAGGGCCACAAAATAAATTATCTAATGGTGGAAACCCCACTATATTTATTCCATTATACCAATCCTTGATTGAAATTCCTAATATATCCCAATATCACATGGGTGTTTCTCCCACCGAGCCACACTCAACTCATCCAATGAAACACTTATCTTAGAAAAATATCATATCATTCATTCCACCAAAATATGATAAAATCCATATATCCACTAAAAAACATAGTTACATTTCCCATTTTCTCAAAACCTTTAGAAATGAAGTCCATAAGTATATCATTTATACCATCAGTCATCACCTTGCGCATGAATTCTCACCAATTCAAAATTAAATTTTGTTTTTCATATATAGTGTGCCATAACATAATCTCATACATGTAAAATGGGTGTACACCCCCATACCACCAGATGACTTATCCAAGCTCATGTTTCCAAGATGCAGACATCATCAAAACGTGGCTTATGCACCTAAAAAATGATTATCATGATTGAAGACCAATTTTATCAAAATAAAATCATGCTTGTTCTCCTTTCCATGTAGGACTACTACTTCTTACAAGTTAAGGATAATGTTACCAACACTCACCAAACAAGGCATTATCTTTATTACCTTAATTTTCTATTATTCTACCTATATGAAACTTAATAAAAATCCAAAAATTTGTTGGGACATACATACACTGATATTTCCCTAAAAATCCATCCTCTGTACCCAAATCACCTTCACTTGAGGTGATTTCCTCATAAAAACGAGTACATCCCTTAAGGAGCATCCATATCAATGTAAGGAACCTACTGACACCTTCCTTATTCATAATATCTAAGGGATCATTATTCCTACACCCTATGTTTGGTTTCTCTTCTTATTTATCAATCTCAAACATAAAGCACATACCCTTGATTATATCCCTAAAGGAACTAACAAGTCTGGATAAAACCCTCACCTGGGTTAACCTTATACCTCTCATTGTATCCATATCACTTAACTCACCTACCTTAAGCCATATCTCATTATGCTTTTCTATCATACCTAAGACATAATCAACATCTAATCTAGGTCATACCTCATAGAAGACACTTCTGTGTTCCCATATCATGTGTCATGTGAGAAATCATGTGAAATATTATACAATCTAGTGTTCATGTATCTGTCTCAGACACCCCATTTCAAAACACTACCTACTAGAGAACTGAATCTCATTGGGCATCCACACACAAGATTACCCCCAATAATATTAAATCATAGTTTGATCCTCGATAGGCCTTTACATAAAGGAGTCACCTAATTGAGGAACACAATATTGAGATGTTATCCTATACATAAACAATGAAATCATCCCACCAAAATCCATTCCAATTATAGTATATCCACTAGGTTTGGATAAGTAGAAATCCACCACCAATATATAAGGTAAAACATCATATATATTGTAATTGAAAATATAAATAACGGAAACCTTTTTATTTTAAAAAAAGTATCATATTTACCCCTGAGGTGTTCCATGCTAAGGAATCAAATTCATTTACCAACCCACTAGGATCAGCACACATCCTTTGGTTTTATATATATCATCATCATACATGTAATCATAGATCTATATGAATTGTGATTTAAAGATACACTATTTTGGACCAATTGAATTGAATTCCACCACAATCTATATAGGAAAACACTATTTATGTTATTACTAATTCATTAAATAGATGAATTCTTGTGTTAGTGATATCAAACACAATAATAAAATGTATATCATATGAATCCTACCTGAAAAATATGACTAATGAACATAACCTATTTCTATTGGGAGAATATTTAAAACCTATAATAAATTGTAAATCATAAATTCCATAACCCTAGTAAACCACACTAAGTGAAAATAATATAATCATAATAAAATAAATAAAGAATTTCAATTCCATAACCATGGAAAATTAACATCATACCCCTATATGGTGTTCTCAATACACAAGTTTGATATTCATCATAATCTCTAACACATCCCTTATCCCTATCTACCATCACCTCAAAAACCAGGACAAAATTAGACCATAATAAATTATATGATATCTATAACAATAAGGATATAATTCCACTTTTTAATATCCCCCCCATCCTATGGACATTGATTGGTTCCTAATCATAGGGATATACCATTGTATATTAGGCACGCCTACCTATATTGTAGAAGCTACCAAATAATATCAGGGTTCTTGGTTAGTAATGTGGGGAGATTATACCCCCATATCAGAGTGCACAATAGAAATGAAAATAATACTATCATGATTCAGTAAAATAACCATCAAATTATGTAGAATTCGAAACATAATAATCAACAATACAACAACATATAAGCATATAGTCATACAGACTCTCTGTCTACCAACAAATTTGAACACATAAATAAAATAAATACCAGAACAAAATAAATTTACAAGAGGCTCTATAACATCATCGAGCATCATCTAATCCCAATCACTATTGTTTCCCAAGATATCCATCTTAACTATCCAATCATTTATCAATTAATATCCTTAAATTAAAAACATTGAGATCGTCTTGGGTATGGAATATCAATCCCTACCCGAGTAGGTTGTGTGTACAACTTAGTTGGATACAACAAAAACATTTCAAAAAATAACCAATAAATGTAGTGTAATTATGTGATATGCACAAAATATAGATAACATATTACTAAAGAAATGTTAAGAAATAACCTCCACTGATCCTTAGGTTATCTCATGGAGCATGATATTGACCCAATCCAATTTTGGTCAGTGTTGGTATGTCTCTAATCATGTCCTAAAATATTGGAAACAAAAATTTGGGACAAAAGCTATATAGTACTAGGCCTAAATTCCATATCAATGAATGTATGCAAACCCATCCACATATTATCTGGAATAACTAATATATCCAAGTGGAATGTCTAGTGAATCCATTAGTATCAGGAACAAATGTCGATTCCTAGGTTTGATCCTATGTAATCAAATAGTATTAGGCATTATCATCAATCCTTAGGAGGTAGTATTGAGAGATCCATAATCATATGGAACCATTTTTTGAACCCCAAGGAATAATCTAGGGAATTCCATAGTCATAAGGAATTATCATTGAACTAAATAGGGAATCCTGATCATTATATAGACTGCTAGAATTGTTATGTGATTTTATGAGAATGTCCATGGAATCCTGTAGTAGTGGTCATCATCAACTTTTTTGAGGGGAATTACCATAGGAAATCAGTCATATTAGATATTAATATATATTCCAAGGGGGATAAAACATGTAAATATTTAACAAAATTATCATTATCTATTCAGAATCTAAGGTGAGACCCATAATCATCACAACCATATTTTCATAATGTAACCTCTACAGGGTCAAAATATTACTCGGTGAACATGCCAAGGTACCCTCGGTATCATATTATTTTGGAAACCATAATGAATATCACTTATAAAAAAATATATCTTGGGTCAATACCATCAATGTAAGTACATAATGTCCCTTGACATCATCATCGTCATATAATTGAGGTGTCACTAGTCTCCTAGGAATGTCTCACAAGGAAGGAAAACCTCAAGCTCATCCCCTACTAAAGTCACCCTAGGTCTATCCAGTGACTCAACCTATCCAATAGTATCTTTAGGTCTACCCACCTCAGAAATAATTTATATATGGGGGATTAATTCTCACCCCACAATCATATCTCTAGCCTAAAGGCTATATATAATAATAAGGTTCCACATGTACACTTACTTGGACATCAATATGAATTCATTAGTCGCATATACCGGGTGGCCTCTTGGGATCCTACACTAGTGACACTAAATTAAATTCTTTTTATTTAATTAACACCCCTTGGGATTCAAGTTTCCAAAGGAACACATATATAATCAAGGCCTTGACAATTAGTGGTAGAGGCAAACAAGACCCTTTACAAGGGTCTATCATGGCCCTTGACACATTGTTCCGTCCAAATTGTTTTTGAAAATAAAAAAACTTATCTAATAAAGGTATTTGTAATTAGTGGAGGCACCACATATCACATGCCACAAAAAGAATTAATAAATAACTTACTTTTATGTACATGGCACCACCTACCAAAAAAAAATCCATTTCACTTTTTATGTGAAGCACAAAAACACTTTCTAGGCTCATCTAAGTCCATCTAGACACTAACTATCACTAAAAATCCATAACTAATTCCAATGAAACTAATAATTAATAATAAACCACAGAAATATTTTTTTAAAATTTAATCATAATAATTTATAATTTATTTCAATTTATTCTAATGAGACATAAATCCTAAAATCATACTATGTTATCCCATTATATTGAAACTACTAATAATTAGGTGTGGTCCACTCTCGACAAACCCTTGGGCCTAAGAAACAAAAAAAATCCAATAATTACACTTGTTTTAATGAGATAAGTAATTAAATTATCTATGAAATTATTAAAAAATCCCAATGGTGAAGTAACCTCATAACGATAGTGTGAGAAGTTGGGAAAAAAGCAAATAAAGTTCTCCTCTACCACCATGTATAAAATCACCATATAATATGAATTATTAGATAGTGATAAAATATAATCAATGCTAAAACCTAAAGGGAAACATAAAAAATCAGAGAAGTTGGAGGAAAAACTATTAAAGGAAGGATGAGGAAAAACATGCTAAGAAATATTGTTGAAACTCACCCAATATCACCCTATATAGAGGGATAAAGGGGGAGGGGGAGGTTCGAATGAGACCTTTTGTGAATTAAATTCTAAACCAAAACAAAGGGAAAATGATCCACCTATATTATCCTTTTAAAATAACATATATATACCCTTTCATGGCATAAATAGTCTAAAATTCATTACCTAGCATTTCATGACCACCCACATTTCCTTTGATGCCATCCTAAACCCCTGAGGAATCCATCAAACCTGAAACCCCATTTAAAAAAAATATATTTATGATGTTAAAACTCATATAACATTATACTGAGTCTCAAATATCAAATTGAACCATTCACCTAAGTATAAATTTTAATGTCACATTAATTACATACCTTGTCTAGACATGGAGTATTATACTTCTAAGGCATTAAAAAAATGGTTCACCATCTATAAACCATATGAAGTGGCCCAAGGAACCTTTTTATTTTATCC
The DNA here is from genome assembly GCA_963277665.1 of Viscum album. Taxonomy (NCBI): domain Eukaryota; kingdom Viridiplantae; phylum Streptophyta; class Magnoliopsida; order Santalales; family Viscaceae; genus Viscum; species Viscum album. The sequence continues at coordinate 1,399,252,992 of OY728157.1, read as the reverse complement.
CATTAAACTTATGAATTCCATTCATGAAATGATTCATTTTTTCAAGCATTTTTGTGTTTTTTCTAGAAGAATAAAAATTGACATGTATACTACCCCTTCCAATGACTTTAACTACTCTTTAAACTCATCATATTACGACATCATTCTCTTTATATTGACCATAATACTCTTAAAAAAATGCACATTACATCCAAATACTTTTTGGGATATATAAAGATAACAAGGAGACTCTTTAACTCTCCATTAGAGTATCAATGTTCACAACTTCTCAAAATATAAAATAATTCCCCTCATATCATAATGTCTTAAATGAATTATTCTTCAGTTCTCTTGATATTTATGTCTAATTACATACACATTTTGTAATAATATTTGAAAAAAAATCCCACACCAAATACCCTTTACTGCAAAGTTCACCTGCATCGAATTTTGTTTTTAATACTATAATAAATCAATCACCGAAGAAGTAAATAAGTTAAATATAAGGGTGTGTATTTTTGATACCTTCCCCCTTTGGTATAAAAATGTAAAGGGTCTTCCAACATCAAATATTTACTCCCACTTTGACATTAAGGATTCAATTGTTCTTCACATTGAGATTTTTCTTCTCATTCTATCATCCTTTTCGTTTTTCATTCATATTTTACTTCATGTTCCCTTGACTACACCTATGATCATCTATATATGTACTATAATGCCCTTGGTTTGTGGTATATTTATTTTTATACCAGTATTTTAATACATTTTTTTTGTTTTAGTTTGATTTAATGAGATTTCATGAGTTTATCCGAGAGTTTTGGAGTTTCTAAATTTGTATGTGTTTGTCATGGGAAACAACATGCCATGTTGGTGTATTTGTTGTGATGGTTATTTCCATATTCAATATTTGTGGGGGGTGGATGAAAACTAGGAATGGTTAGGTTCATGGATCCCTATCCCTATGAGACATGGTATGAATAATGGCTAATGATACGTCACCACATCATGGTGCAGAGTATGGTGATCCAAAAACTAATATGTACTGTGAAACAAACAATAGTGGATAACTATTTCTCATCTCTTATATGTCACCTAATAAATGGGACCACAACCATGGAAGATCTTCCTAATTGGGTTTATGGTCAAAGCCTTTTAAAAATAGTCGATTCATGAAACTATACTAGGGGAGGTGTTATTTATCCATGTATATTATTATTTTGATGGATTGTAAATCATTTTTGACCATAAAATTACTCTTATAACATGTAGATTTTCTCCTTTGTTATGGGTTTCGAATATATTTTTGGGGGTGATGTTTGGATTCCTTCTTTCTATTCGTTTGAGGAGCTTTTGGAAGGCTGTTTTTTGGCAATGTAGTTATTTATTTTATCCTATTTTTCTATATTGAAATCAATCATAAGAGGTAGGTGGTTTCTCTATTACTACATTATTTATGGAATCACAATTATTTGATTTATAAAATATCATTCTGTTAATTTTAATGAAAAGACACTTATTTACATTGGTTTGAAAATATGGGTTTCCCTAGATTTTATTAATTCATACTAATTTTTTGTTAATTTTTTTATCTTTCAAATAAATATTATTGTAACTTTTAGAGGCCTCATTTTGATGGGTTTAGAATGAAATTTTTATTTAAATTATCTTATGAAAATAAATTTAAGTTTTTGTCTTGATACAAAGTAATTATAGAATATAGTCACAACATAAGTGTTGGCATGGATTGATATTTCATTGAATGAAGCATTTATGGTATGAAAATGGTGCAATGTTCCTAATAAGAGGCACATGGGTATATCACTATTTGAAGGATTGGTAAAGTAAAATTCACCATTTGTGGGTATTGGGATTTTTATTTAAAATGCATGTGAGAGAGAGAGAGATACATGATATGGTGATGCCAAGCGGAAACAGAGAATTAAAAAAAGTGATTTAAGATCAACTATTTTACTTAAAATATTTTATGGTAAATTATATTGATATTATAACCCTTAGTTTTATATAAACTATGGGATAACATGATTCTGATCCTAGTGAAGCATGTGGGATATCTTTTGGGGATATATTTCTTTTTATAAATTGTCACTCCATAGATATGTATTATGGTTTTATGCATACATTATTCTTCATGAAACAGGTAAATGAAAGGTCTCATACTTCTCTAATGAATGATCATGATTATACCTCCTTAGGTTGGTGTTTTGATTTTAGAGTTTCTATCAAGGAGTGGTTGGAGTTATTCCACATCAGGGTTCTTACATTTTGACATCCTTTGGTTTCCTTGAGTTAATTTTATATACATTATAATTTTTACTATGATATTTTTGATTTATAGGTTTTCATTTGAGTTTTATTATTTTTAAACATGATTTATATAGTTTATTAGGGGTTTTTATTTTTTATTATAAGGTTATGTTTGTTCTCTACGTAATATAATCCCCTAAATTTCTTCAAATCCCATGGAATTCTTTATTAGTCTTTAGTGTATTGGGGATGTCATATAAGGTTAGTTAAATAATCGACTTATAGTAAGCTAATGGGTTGGGAGGGATGTTATAAATGTTAATAGTCTTGTTCATTCCATTATCTTGGGATGGTAATAAAGAGATAAGAAATCTAAAAATGTAAAATTTATAGCATATATATATATATATGAACTATTTGTGATGAAAATCAAGTTACCAAGGAGGTATGGGTAAAAAATCTATTCTGAAATGCTTCTCTATGTGTTGTCATCTAATCATAATGGGTTTAGTTTATGAGTGTAGTATATCATTCATTATTAGTGAGAATCCTCACTAGTACTACCGAGTCAATAATTTGTTTGAGGATATATGTAATTTAGTTATGATGATTGTTTATTTTGATGATTGTAAATGTTCTTTGACTTCATTTTATAGTGAGTGATGATTGATTAGTGTTTTATCTATCTATAATGAAATGAAATCAGTTATACACCATAGAAACCAATGGGAGGAGCTCATAGAAAACATGGTTTACCCTAAGACTCATGTGAACCAAATTTTTTTCAAACCATTGTTCAATATTTTCAATTTTTGGTTAGTGAAATCGAACTGAATAACTATAATTGGTGGATAATTCTATACAATTTATGAAATATAATTCACCAATATTTCAAGAGGATTCTGAACCTGAAATTTTATAATTTTTCTTAATAAAATTAAATTGATTGTAAATTTCCTTATAAAAATGGATAATCTAAAGTATAATATAGTATTCAACATGGTGGATGATATTTCACAGCAATGATGGTATTTTTAGGTCCACGATAAATTTCGACAAGACCATACATGGGAGGAAATTGGGGAAATTTTCATTAAAAAATTCTTCCTCACGCCTTCAGGGTATAATGATAGACATATTTATTCATCCTAAAGGAAGATAGTCTATAAATGATATATTATGAAACCTAGTTAATGAATTTAGTTAATTTTTCTCCAGAAGTGGCCACTAGTGTGTCTTTGATGGAACATATCTTTGAGTTGGGACTGCAACTATAAATTTATTCTAATATAGTTGTGCTATATATTTTTGATTATATGGGGATAGTAAATATATATATATATATATATATATATATATATATTAGAGAAAAGGTATATCACTAGAAATAAAATTTTAGGAAGTATGTTTGTCTCTAAATGAATAGGTGGGATATCAAATGCCAGGAACAAATCGAAGAGGTGCACCTACTTCCATGGTGGTTGAGCATCTCAAAACCAATACAATTTTTTCTATCTTTATTACTCAAAAAATATATATACTTTATATTTATAATTTGGTTCATTTGAGTATATGACGTGATAATGTATGAGACCACCAAGATCATGTATCTACGGTAATAATATGGTCCATCCCTTGCTTTTTGGTCACAACACATTAAATTTAGTTGTTGGAAATACATATCATGTGTCTCAAAACTATTATGCTTCAATAAGATAATTAAATTAGAACAATTATTATCCCCAAAAACAATCAAAATAGAATGAATCAAGGAACAACCCATCTCCTCAATCAATTCAAGTACAATAAGAAATCAAGGAACTATAGTAAGCAAGTGAACAATTGTATGGTGTCAATAATATGATAATAGAAGAATAATCATATCCTTAGACTATATGAGGAAAAATTATTCTTAACATGACTCTTTTGAATTATCTGTTTGATATAATTAAATCCCACTATTTTATTTCTTCCCATATTATTGATCAAATGGAATTTCATATCAAGATTATGCAACATGTGATGAGCTTCTATAAATAGCTCGGGCAATATGAGTATAGGGGATTTAAGTGTGATTGTTATTCTATATCAATTAACATATCCTAGTATGAATGTGAATCTTTAATTTTGGATATGGATATATTTGAATTGAATTTTTTAATGGATTGGTTTGTCTCTTTTGAGGTACATATATATTTTTATGCATGATTAGTAGAGTTTACATCCGTTGATGGGACTGTGCATATTTTTAATGGAAATTGGAATTTGAAGTTGAAAACGAAGGAATTTTAAAACAAATTTTTGGAATAATTTATTATCATTTAGTAGTAGTTATATTGGGTAATAATGAATTAATAGATACTAGAAAGTTTCCTTGAATATTCAATCAATATTTCTATGTGTCACCCAATGATTTCACTGCTCTCCCACAAAAAATGAAAGTGGAATTTTACATTGATCTTATTATTGGGAAAATACTATTTCACTTCCATAGTATAGATTGGAACCAACAGAGTTTAAGGAGTTGAATATCCAATTGGTATAATTGGAATGTAATTGTTTTATAAAAATTAGTACCTCACCATGGGATACTATAGTTATTTTTATAAGAAGGAAAATAGTTCATTATGAATCTGTGTTGAATATTATAGGCTAAATCAGGTTATGATTAAGAAATAATCTCCACTACCTCAGATTGAGGAACTTCATGATCAATTTAAGGGTGTAACATCCAATCCTGACTCACTATTAAACTAGTTTCCAGAATGGTCAACACATGGCCTCAAGAATGCCACCCCATAAACAAGAGGTTGTCGACTGGTAGTGAGGTTCTGATAGTGGTATAGTGGGGAGACTATACCCTCAATATCATAGTATTAGTGTGGTAAAATAATAAGTAAACAACATGAAAAATTAGATTAAGTAATAACAAAACCCAAAGAAAAAGAGGATAAATATAATAAATTAAATTAGAATGGCCAATTCCAAATATATATAATCCTTCTTACAATTCCAGATGATGATACAAAATACTGGCATGATAAAATATAGAAATCATTACAATACAATAAAATAATAAAATCACAATTTCAAACTCCATGAGAATCCTAATAATTATATTTGTACTATGATTCTAATCTCCCATGAATAATTCATGACACAACAATACTATAAAATACCTATGAACATGAAGATATTCTTGGGTACCCCAGTGAAATGGAAGTTTGAAAAAAGTGTAAGATATACTCATAAGGACACCAATAATGGATTATAAATAACAATATAGTAAGTGAATATAATGTAAATTTGTGTGTAGTAATGACAAATAAGTAGTAAATAATAAAATTAAACAAGTTGGCTTGGGTTCTTAAGGGACACCTGGCTGACCATACTTGCTTTGGCCTAAGCTGGAATGCCTTTGAACATAGTTAAAATTATACCAATGTGATAAGGTATTCATAAGGGTCATAATATATAATATATCAATCATGGATCAACCCCATTTTTGTTATTTTTCTTGCTAGACATGCCCCAGAGACATTAGTTATACATTCTCATGACATAATAATAAGGCATCAGAAGTAATCTATGAAAGGGAACCATAAAATTTAATAAAGGAAATTTATTCCTATACAAGGTGAACCATATAGGAATCCTATGGTAACTGTAGGAGATTTTGAAATATCAAATATCGCAAATCCCATCCAAAGTAACCCATGAAAGGAATCCCTTATATCACTCTTAGCATGGTATATGCGCAACCACTGAGCCCATCCTAGGTATCTCACATAAGGGAAAAATATCACTCGAGGCATGGTATAACCATATTTCTAATTAAACAATACACAATGTCTCCCATAGGGAAACTGTTTCACCCAATGGTATATATAATCACCTTGGAGAGACCATCTATGGCAAGCCAAGTGTCACTCCCAAAACACTCAACAGTATAAACAAGAAACACAATGAGACCGTTCATAACATCCTTAATCTGAGAGCTATGTTTTCTTCCTAATTGTATAATGTTAAGTCATAGAAAGTATTATTACAATCACAATGATACCATCCTTATTTTTTCATGTAAGGAAACCTAAGTATCTCTCATGAAATTTATAATTAATTTAATCAATTAAATTAAATAATAAAAACTCTATGTTAGTGATCATGCCTTAATTTGAAATAAGGGTTTTTTAGAGGTCCACACCCATTTCTCAGTTCATTTTTAAATAAATATGTCCAAATACATAATTGAGCCACATCAATAAGAAATAATTTTAAAGGAATCCATGGTAACACCCATTCCATAAATCCAAGCAAGGAATAACACATATTAGACTTTTCCATTTTGAAGACAAAACACCTCATCGATGGGATTTAATAGAAAAAAATGATGTTTTAAAAAAACTCATTTAGTTCACTTTAGGAAAACAAATTACATCACAATGAATAATGAAACCCACCTCAATGGTGGTTTTAGAATAGGTGAGAATCATAATTTAGTATATATAAATAAAAAGTTCACCCAAAGGGGTGGATCTAAAAAATTAAGAAAACATTTGGAGAGGGAGACTAAACAAACCCCTTCAAAAGTGGTGGTTTGTATTGAGTTAATAACCTCAAACTACGCCAATAAAGTTTTAAAGATATCACCTGGAAAGCTAGGAAATTTAAATCATGTCAATTTTTTATTTGTAAGTGAAAAATGGTATGTTCGGCATGCAGCACAAAAATAATATTTTATTAAGTGGAAAGGCTTGATGTAAAATATATAGAATAGATACCTATTTATTAGGATGAAACACAGATCCAATATTGAGGCCTGATTTGGTTTAGATCCTAAGAAATAAAATAAATTGATAAAAACTCTAAAAATTGGGTGAAATAGGTCGCATTAAAATTGCATAGATGAGGAGAAGAAAAACTATTAAAGGAGATAGAGGAACAAAGATATTACAAGTACACATCCAATGAGATTGATAGTGGCCAATTCCGAAAAAAGAAGAAGGAGATATCCCCATGACTATGTGGGGAGAGGAGGATCTCCATGGGAGAGGGGAGGCACTACACACAGCTGGGAAGGAAAAGAGGAGGAGAAGGATTAAATAAAACATGGGGAAAAGGGTAATTGTACTCTATTTAATGAGGCAAAATGTTTTTTAACATTATTGTCCAAACTATGCTCCAACCATGATCATGACACTTCCCAAGAAGGGAGGTCACACGACTCATGTGCACAGATTGAGAAATCACATGAAAACAATTTTTTCCCTCTATTTAAGAGATGAAGAAAGACACACGGTCATTCCCCCCTCACATACATAGAACAAACCATGAAATAAATACTACTTCATGAGACTAGCCACATGGTTTTAGCTATTGGGGTGCAATATTTTAGACAAATCGCATGCCCTTACCCGTCCTTAAAAACTTTGAGTTTCTGGGGCCCGACACTCCCTAGACTCATCAGAACACCCCTGAAACTCATAAAGCATTCAACAATGTCTAAAAACAATATGTTTGAGTGTTATGACTCTTGTAATTTCATTATGAATCTTGGTTTATGAAATTACCCATCCACTAAATGATAATATTCAAATTCCCTTGGAATTTCATCTAGTCCAAAAATAAGGGACACTATAATCTCCCCACCTTAAAACTTCTCATCCACAAGAATCATTGAGGAAAAATGAAAGCCTCAGCAAACCAACATGTGTTGTGAATTTTGTTTAAGTGGGCAAATTTTGTTTCTAAGCACCCAACACACCTTCATGTAACACTTAATAAATGATACATAAGCTATTAAAATATGAGCCAATGCTCACTCTCCAAACTTGAAACATAGATACATAACATACCCTAATCCGTATACTATATATCTGATCATGTCATCTTCTCTTTAAAAAACCATACCATGGAACATCACATCATAGTTTATACCATTTAAAAGACTATTTGGAGTTATTTTATCTACACCATCAGAATCATCTATATAATCATTCTCACAACATACTAATAATGCTCATGACATGATTGACGATTCACTCAATGGGTTGATCCCAAACTAACATTTATCCTAGTTAATCTGACCATTACATTAAATTTACCATCTCAAATTTAAATCATACACATATTTACCTAATGACACACCTTTAAAAACTCTTTATTGGACATATTAAAAGAAACCCGAGGATAACTAGTTGAGCCACATTAGGTCGAACTTTCACAAAACACACGACTTAGATGACTGATGTAGCACAACTGTAAGACACCACTCATTCATCCATGGAACCTCACATTTGGGTCAATAATTACACTAATGTTTGTATCCAATGTTTAGTTAAATTTCAATCCAAAAATCTCACTTTAAGCTATCTTGCCTCGGCATGGATGTGGTGTATACCTCATCTAGAACCCTTGGATTGTCACCCTTTAAACATCCCATTTGAGCCCAATTGAAAAATGGGTAACCCTAGAATCATGAAATAGAGTAAAATGAGACTATCTCGAGGAAAAATATACACACATTCTTAATATTTAGATGATGTTACAAAGATGAATGTCCACATATCATGAACATTGACTATGTCCAAAGAGACAACTACTAGGTAGTCAGGTCTAGCACTGGTTGGTGTCTGTGAGTCCATCCAAGGATTCCATACTCGAGAACCCATGTATCACTCAATAAAAACCATTCCTAAATAACAACCATTATTCTAGCATGAAACTCTAATAAAAAGACTTACCAAGTCTAATGGATTTTTAATTTAGTTTGGTATAATGTTGGAACTCTCTCAGTATATCCCGATGAAGTCAAGATAGGGGAAATAATCATAATTGATAAAAGAGTACAACAAGAGGGTATAAATAATTCTAAAAATAATCTATGAAAATTTATTCATATCAATACTATGGGCTTGGAATGAATTAAAATATATCGACTAGTAATTAAAAGAAGATTAGTTGAACCACTCTAGTCGAGTTTTTTGAATAGAGCTCGACTACACTTTCCAACACATCATCACATCCCGATCATAAAGACTTTATAACATGAGGCATTCCGTGATCTATCAAGAACAACTACCAATATACATTAATGACCAATATTTTATTCAATGTATTCATACATAGCATACAATTCCTTCATTTTGATGCCTTAAAAGCACTGACATAAGAAAGCTTACCAACGACAAGATCATTTTAAGTGAGGATGACCATTACAAAATGGTCCTTTGTTTCCCTTTTACTAGGAACCAAATTCAATTACTCTAAAAACATGATACTCCCCACAGTTGGAGTTTTCAAATCATCATTTACTGAGAAATGGATCTCATACCATGACACACATCCCATTGACCACAATTTATGGGATCTAGATGTGGCCAACACGGTTTAGAAAATGTTAAACCAATGAGTTTGAGAACCAGTTTCTTAATGCAAAAGATAATATTTACATTTGGATGCACATGTGAATCTACTCTTGAGTTATGTCAATATGTGTTATAGAATTAGCTGTAAAAAAATGACTAAGCAACATCTCAAAACACTTGATCCCCTTTAAAGCATCATCTAACACTTTGGTATGAGTTTGATTAACTTTAATTCCCAAATAACTATAGCTAAGAGATGAATGGAAAACGATGCATAATAGATCAAGGATTTAACGACTCCAACTGAACTCAACTAGTTCTCTATTCCATTTAAACAATTTGATGGGTATCAAATGTATCTATGCAGGCTGTGCTGAGATTTCTTGAGAAAATGAACCATCCTTGATACTATCCATTGGACTACATGAACTTTGAATTCATATATATAATGGACCACTCAAATAACCATATCAAAGTAATACTATTACATAATACCTTTAAATAAGGTTACAACATCTAGAGTCATCCAACACTAGAGAGAAAGAAGAAGAAGGGTAAGATGACTTACCAAGTGAATGATTATGCTCAAGCCATATATAACCTACTAAATTGAGCATTACATGAAACTGTTTCCCATAACAAGGGTCAAACTAATGATCCACCACCCATCAAGAAAAGGGGACAATTTTAAAGGATAAGAGTCATATGTGGGATAAACGAAACCCATATGGGACCACACATTAGGAACTGATCATAATAAAATAACAAGGGATTTAATGACTTGAGGTCCCTACCTACAATGATCCACCCACTTACCAAATCTTAAACCATTGACCCAAAAATAGTTCACACCTATAAGATGTCACCAGGTTTGAGTACCTATCATTTGATTCAACTATAGGAGAAGCTTCCTATGGAAATTGCTCACATTTCCATTTGAGTAAAAAACCAGGATGGATTTTAAACTACCCTTAAGAGTTTATTTTAAGTCATTAAATTAATTAAAATTTAATAATTTAAGAATTTTAGAAGCATGAATTAATGTCAAGTACTAGTTTGGAAAACACTTATACATGTTACATTATTTAGAAAAATCCACAAAGCACATAGAAAATTATATCAAACTTTCCTTTTAAACATTATTTATTTTAAAAAAACCCCATCACAAATAAGATATTTTTAAATGAACCCCAATTTTAAACATCATTCTTTTATTTACAAGATTTAACAATTTTCATTGTTAAAGAAAATGTCAATTGTAATCTATAGATGAAAACACCCTTTAGGAAGAAATTGAAATACCAATCAATTATTGTCCCAAATAGGTATAATTAAAAAGAAAATAAAAGTTAATTTATTAATTAAATAGGTACTTTTCAAATAAGATACCACTATAAGATTATATGTAAATCCATATAAACGGCTTCAGACACATTAAATAACCATATTAATATAGTATAAACATACCCCCATGGGGTTAAATACTAAGGCATAAAAAGATAAGGAAAACTATTATTGTCCCATTAAATCATTCTGGGTTCAACTATATGTGACCCCATTTTATTTGACTCATTACGATTTTTAAAACACCCATAATGGTTGATCCCATAAGTGAATGTACCATGACTGACCTACTTAGGGGAAGTAATGTCTATCTTATAACAACATGCTCCAACAGAACTACATGGGTTCAGTTTTTCATTTTGAAATTAATCCATACGAGTCATCATGCCTAAATAATAAAATTAGTAGTTTTTAGAAAGGAAACCAATTAATTTGAAAATATAAATTCAAATACATTTATATTTATATAATAGTATATATATATATAGTATGCTCAAGGAGATAGTTTTATTACACGGGTCACCATTCTCCAATTTATAAATCTCCCATACCGTTTATAAGATTAAAATTGGCTCCTATTTAATCGAACCAATTTGTTTCATCCCATGAAACCAATGGATCATGGATACAATATTTCATGAATGAATTTTCAAATTTAAATTCACCATAAATATATATAGTAAAATTCCACTTATATTGATGCTGGCATTTTTTTGCCCAACATTTTATTATAGTTTTAATGGAATGATATCATAAGTTGCAAATAAAAAAGAAACATGCGAAATAAGTATAGAATCATGTTGTATAATAAAAGCACACAATTTAATAACCTATACATGGGAAAAAATTGAGCATAATAAATAAATAATTGGAAATGATAAAATCAAATAAAATTATATGTATACATTCTAAATAAGCACAAACATGAAAACTAAGAATGGAAAGCTACAACATAACAATGAAACAATCAACCATGGAATATAGGAAAATAATGATAATTAAATCATAGAAGGACGTTATACTGGAAAACATGCTAAATTAAACATATACCATGTTATATTATCTAGAATATTAATCAATTGTATAAGAAGGTAAAAACTAAATATGTACCTTCAATGATGAATGTAATTCTACTTGTTTTTCATACAGGACCAAGGGTATACTGTTATAAAACTCAAAAATTATTAAGTTGTATAAATTACTCCAATCACTCAATGTGAAATCATAATCAACTATAAGAACAAAAATCATGAAAAAAATCCCATCCCTGGACACAGGGAATTTTCCCCATATGTAGGTTGATTATTCCCAAACATGAATATTTAATAGGAACCGACACATTCCTAGTCTCCTGTCTAACATCCCTAAAAAAATTAGAAGAAGGAAAAGAAGGTCTCTGATACCACTTTGTAACATCCTGACCAGACTGACTACAAAACCATTAGCCGAGCCAATTGCTATATGGCCTCAATAATGTTCCTCGTACTCTAGAGGTTGTTAACTAGAAGTGTGAGTCTGATAGTTGTATGGTGGTGAGTTTATAACCTCAATATCAGAGTATCAAAATGTTAAAATAATTAAAAAACAACAAGAAATAGTGTAAGTAGTAATAACAAAATATAAAGAAACAGAAGATAAATATTATAGATGAAAAAGAATAACCAATTCCAAATACACATAATCATTCATGATTTTCTAAATGATTCTACAAAATATATGAAGAATAAAATATAAAAAGTAATAAAATAAAATAAAAGAATAAAATACCAAAGTCTAACTCTTTGGGAATACTAAGAACCATCTCAATCCAATTCTCCTAAGCCCCCATGATCAATGCACAACACAACAATACCATGAAAGAACCGTGAACATTAAGATTTGCTCAGGTACCCAAGTGCAATGGAGGCCAAAGAAGGGTGTGATATATACTCAGTAGGGAACCACCAATAGTGTTTAAATAATAATATAATATATGAACATAATGTATAGAAGTGTATATAGATGAAATATAATAAGTAAATAATAAAAGTAAGCAAGTAGTCTCAGGTTTCTAAGGGACACCAGGTTGACCATATCGGCTTCAGCCTAATCTGGAATGCCTCCAAACATATGTTAACCTATCCCAATATGATAAGGTATTCACAAGGGTAATTATAGTCAATTTATCAAGCATGGGTTGACCCTAAGTGTGTGATTTTTCTTGGAAGAGGTGTCCTAAAGACACCAGTCAAGGATTCTCATTACATAACAATAAATCATAAAAAGATAACCAAGTAAGGAAAATATCAAATCCAATAAAGAAAACATGATACCATCCATAGAGATCTGTATAGGAATACCAGGGTCACGGAAGGACCTTGCGAAATATCCAATATAATAGAGACCTTCTAAGGAGACCCATGAAAGGCATCCCCCGTATCACTCTTTGCATGGTGTATTCATAACCACTAAAATCATCCTACATATCTCACATAGGGGAGAGAGTAACAATAAAGGTATGGTATAACCATATATATAACAAGACCATAAATTCTACCTCCCCTAAGGAATCAGTTCCAATCATATCTATATATATTCCACCGAGAGAGCCTATCCAAGTCAAGCCAAGTGTCGCTCCCAAGACGTCCAACAGTCCCAAAAAAACAGGACAAGCCTGTCCATTGCATCCTTATGTCATGAACCATGTTCTCTATTAGATCATAAGTTGGTAATTCATTACAATAATGATCACGAGAATGTTGATCCCATCTGTGATGTTCTTTGGATGAAAACACATGTATCACTCACGGATTTCATAATTCATTTAAACAATAAAAATTCCATGTTATTGAGCATGAAAAAATATGAAAAAAGGGTGCCTTAATATTTCCATGACCATTTGAAACTTCATTCCAGAATAAAGAGGGACATATAAATATTTTACCCACATCATGAATCAATAATATAAAATATGTCTATGGAAACACCCACAATATAAATCCAAGGAAGGCATAACACATATAACACCTTTTCATTTTGATGATAGCATGCCTCATCAATGAGTTGTAATATAAAACATGGAATTCCTAAGATAAAACTCCATTTAGTTTACTTTAAGAAAAACAATTATATCATAAGTCATAAAGAAACCCACCTCAACTATGGTTTTAGAGGTGGCAAGCCTCACAGTTTAATATATAAATAGAAATCTCAACCAAAGGAGTGGTTCTAAAAACGTAAGTTAACATTTTTAATGGGAACCTAAATGAAAAAACCCGTAAGGGGTGGTTTGGATCGAGTTCATTATTTATTACCACACTAAGAATGGTCTAAACACCTCACATGGAATGTTGGGCAATTTAAATCACAACATTTTAGTATTCTGAAGTGACACCAGGTAAGTCTGGTGTATGTAACAATGACAATATTTTATATATTAGTGAGATATGAGGGAAAGTATATAAACCACTGACATCATACCTATTATTACCCACTCATCTAATATTTAGGCTTGATTTCGTACATTTTCAGATAAATCAACAAAAAAATATGGACACCCTAAAAAATGGAGGAATTAGGTCACAAAAAAATACTCTAGATGAGGAGTGGATATACTAAGAAAGGATCTATAGAAATAACTAGCTTATTGGTACACATCTAACAATACTGGTATTGGCCAATTCTAAAAAAATACGAGGGTAATCTCACCATTCCTAAGAGGTGAGAGGATGAACTCCACATGAGAGGGGAGGCGCTACACATGATTGGAAAGAAAAGTGAAGGAGAATTATTTAAAAAATAGGGTGAAAAGTGTAATTTTACCCCATTTTACGATGTTCATGGTTTATTTGTATAATTGGAAAAAATGTGAGCCAACATTTCTTATTCCATTTCTCTTGAAAAGAGGTCACATGGTTCATGAACATGGTTTGGGATACCATGTGTTTTCCCTCTATTGAAGACTTATTGAAATCAAGACAACCATGTCTCCCCTCTCACATTGTTAGACCAAACCATGTGAGTCCTCCAACTTCCTGGGATGAGCCATATGATTATACGTTGTGGTCCATACAGTTTCAGAAAAATAGTTCACCCTTACCAGTCTTTCTAGTCTTTGAGTTTTTGGGTCCCAACTCTCCCGGGCCTCATTAGAACACCCATGACACCCCTAGGCTATCAACCAAGTATAAAAAACAATATATTTGAGTGTTCTAACATTCATAATATCATTTTGAACTCCAGTTTAATGAAAAAACCATACACCAAATGATAAAATTCAAATTCCCTTATAATTTCATATGGTCCAAAAAACACAGGATGCTACAAAGGATTCCAATGGTTCTCTAAAATTGATCTATTCTCCTTGTATCACCAACATCATGTTAAGTAAGGGGAATTTCCAAAAAAATATCTTCGTTGATTAGTTAATATATTATCCTACCCCAACTCATTGTCTTGATAGTAGATAATGAGTCATTAACATTAGGTAAAATCCCCAATACACCAAAGTCTGACAATAAATTCCAAGGGATTAGTAAAATATTAGGTGATGATTTTACCAGAATAATGAACACAACCAGATAATGTTGAATAAAAAAATCCAAAACAGCAATATGATGCATGAGTAGTAACGATACAAATAAAATGAAAACCATGTAAATAGTAACATCAGAGTAGAATTGAAAAAGTAAAACATGAAATATAATTAAAATAGAAAGACAACCAGATATAGAAACAATGATGATGTGACATCACTCTAATGACACAAAGAAAGGACTCCAAGATCTAAACATAAATACAAGGATGTATAATCATGATAAACCACTATAGAAATATGAAACCTTTCCTTTACATTCATCTCAATACATAAAATTTGAAAATACACTATAGTTCCCAAGTAGGGGGTGATTATAACACTTAGTAGTATTTCTCTAAAAAACAAACCAAATCATGAAATTAGGACAACAATATGTTATATAATAGTTTAAAACATAATTAATATCTCATTTAGGAATAAAAAATGGTTTTTCAATTTTAAAAAGATTAAATATAAATTAAAAAACATATCCATAATAAAATAGTTCTGAAAAAATAATAAAAAATAATAAATTTTCACTTTAATATATTCCCCATGGAATACCCATTTTATGTTTTCTCTCTCTCTCTCACACATAAATGTGAGGTGATAATTCAATACTCATGAGAGGTTTTTATTAATACATCAATTCAGCACATGATGACCAATAAATAGGTTCCCTAGTAGAACACACCCCTTATTCAGGGTCATGTCCAATTAAAATAAACTGATGCCAAAGTATTCAAGATGATATTTGAAGTCACTTGGAAGGTGCATGATTAAATAGTGATTTTTCAAACTATTGTGCATACCTGGGAAAAGCATGATGGTGCAGATAATGGGAGATATAATTGTAAGAACCCTGACCATCTTTGTCAGTGTGTTTTTTCTTTTTTGGTCGTTTTTAAGGAAAAGAGGAAATTATGGAAATTTTTTGAACTACACGTTGTGTACATTATGAGTACACGTCGTGTACTCAGTTACCGTAGGTAGCCGGGTGCTGGACGTGTATCATCCATGCACACGACCGTGTGCTGGTGACCTGGAGGCCTCTTAAAGCGATGTATGGAAAAGGAAAGTACACACCATGTACTTAAAAATTACATGTCAGGTACTTTTTTTTCATTAAACGCACCGAGGTCGTGTCTAATCACTAGAACGCTCTCCTTTTCAGTCTCGTTCAACCGAGAGCTCCATACGGCTGTAGATCTTCGATGATCCCCTGATCCTCTATCTGATCTCTAATTCTATCTCTGTTGATTGTGTTGGGATCGCCTTAGAAAGCTCTCTCTTCTTCTTGAGCTTCGTTTCATGATTTCTCTTCTTCCTCAAGTTATCCTTTATTGAACATTATAGATGTTTTTGTAGATCAACCATGTTCTAGGTCGATCCAAGGGCTGACACTGGAGTATATCGATATCACAGTACCGAGGTAGGTGGTTTTTACCTTTTTGTCGAATGTCTTTGAGTATTGTGTCCAATTATGCCCAATACCCTTGAACGGGGTATTGCGCATTTACTGTTTCACCCCTATTGTTTTCCTACCATGATTTTATGCTTGTGTAAAAGTTAATTGGATATGGATAGGGTTGATTTTATATGATTTGGATTTTTTTCCTATGCATGCTCTGTTTACAACCGTTTGGTCTTGTTTATCCTGTTTGGCCACCATGCCTATTTTCCATGCCTGTTGATGTAGGGTGGAGAGTTTGTATTTTTGACATGCTTGATATGTTGTAGACTAGTTTTACATGTAGTTCTGTAGGATTAATTTGGCTATACTTCATTGCTATGCTCTTTGACCTACACAGGGTCGTGAGAACCGGGTGTAGTAGGCTATAAGGGGAATTGACCGAGTGAGCTTCCTCAGAGAGTCTTTGAATTACTTTGAGCTATAAAGTGAATTGACCAAGTGAGATTCCTTAGAG
Organism: Viscum album; assembly: GCA_963277665.1. Classification (NCBI taxonomy): domain Eukaryota; kingdom Viridiplantae; phylum Streptophyta; class Magnoliopsida; order Santalales; family Viscaceae; genus Viscum; species Viscum album. The sequence goes on along the minus strand of OY728157.1, from coordinate 1,399,235,554 downwards.
AGTCCTTGACTACTTTAGACTATGAGAGGAATTAACCATGTGGGCTTCCTCTGAGAGTCTTTGAATTATTTGAACAGCCTCGGATATAAGGTGAATTGACTGAGTGAGCTTCCTCAGAGATTACATGAACTTGGGGATATTAGGGGAATTGACTATGTCATATTCCATAGAGAGTCTCTAGCTACCATATACAATAAGGAGAATTTACTGTGAGTGCTTTTTTAGATAGTCTATATGAATTATTATGACTGAACCAGAGGGGTTAGGCCAAGTGAACTACCCAGGGGGTTGCTTGTACTTCTTAGGTAGGACCAGAGGGGTTGGATGTGAGTAATTCCCAGAGGGTTACGAGTTTGGGGTTTAGATATTTGTTTTTTTGTTGCTTGATATTGAAACTGTGGATTGTTTACTGTTGAGTACTTTCCTGTTTACCGTTTCCTGTACTTTACCTGCCATATATTCAATGATTGTTAGGCACAAATATTTGGGTGGTTTCATACTGGGATTTAGTCTCACACCCTGTTGGGGTCATTATTTTGGGCCCAAAGAGATTATATTTCTGCAGGTATAGATAAGTGAAATCTCCCTTCTACATCAGATACATGACTTGTTGTGGAGCATGAGAGCATGGGACCAAGCTTTGGCTTGCGATGCTGAGGAGTTGTTTATCTTTTTATTTTGTACTTGGTTTAGAACTGTTTTTATTTTTAGTATTGTGAATTGTTTGGATGCTTTCCTAGACATATGAATCATGCATCATTATATATGTGCTCGAGTTGATTATTATTCTAGTCTTCCGTTGTTTACTGTTGTTGGATAATTACTTCTTCTGATATTGTTTGTCATTTACTTCCGTCGTGTACTCTGCCAATGAGGGCATAGTTTCCCCACTATCACACATAATCCCTCACTGGTATTTGGCAGCCTCAGGCATGGAGGGAAATGCACTTGAGGCCATGTGACCAACCGGGTACGGGGTGCCTCTGGGTGGATTCCAGAACTGGGACGTTACAAAGATGTATCAGAGGATTTATTTTCACTTGACATACTATTTCTAGCCTTTATCCAGGGATAGGATGGAATGGGTATTTGGTAATATGTTGTGCTCAGGAGTAGCTAACCTGTGTATAGGGAAAAGGCAATGTACATCGTTTAATTTCATTTTTTGGTTTTACAATTATTACAGTTGATTTGATTTCACCTTGAGTGATTCAAATGATTTTTTCTATTATTGTTGATGTTATTGATGTTCTATTTATATTGCAACCCGATGAGATGAGGTTATTCCATCTAATTCATCATATAGGAACTTTCTAGAAATCACATGTCATGCATTCATTCCATGACATCTAGGGTGCATTAGCGATTTCATGTTGATGTGATAAATGTTATGTAGAATATGCATGTTGTTTTGATAGATGCCTTGATAATAATACCTATTGTTTGATAGGATTTTTTTGTGTAAGGTTTTCTTAGAATGAACGCCAATCTTTGGTTTTTTAGGTGTTATGGGCCCTCATGGACCAGAATTTGGTGGATCATTGCATTGTTTTCCATGTTATAATGCATATAAGATGCAAAACATTGATTCGTGAGATATATGGGCCCTCACAGATCAGAATTTGGAACTTTTAATGTTTTTTTCAGTGTTTTCTTGGGTTTTGGAGTAGTTTCTGAGGATTACTGTCCAGGAAAACCCAGAATACACGTTGTGTAATGTTAAGTACATGCCATGTGTTCTTATGTTCGGGAAGAAATTGTATTTCTTAAGTACATGCCGTGTATTTTATTTACATGTTGTGTAGTCTATAGCCATGTCGTAGGCCATGTGGGTAGAGACACTAGATGTTCCATGTACCAGTTGAACACACAGTGTAGTGTTGACCCTAGGACCGCCCGTGTAACTAACAACATGGATAGATAATCCTTAAGCTATACACGTTGTGTCCACGTTGAACATTCTGTGTAGTCAGACCCAGTTACCCAGCCATGTCACAAACAACATGGGTCGCTGTTATCCTTTTACATACACGCCATGTCTGCATTGAACACGCCGTGTATTGTGAGACATGTGGAAGGCCGTGTCACTAACAATACGGCCAAGTGAAGCTTGTCTAGTAAATGTAGTGTCTACCCATAACACGCCATGTAGTCTTGTCTTAGGAGAGCCGTGTGGCTTAACCATGTTGAAGGGCTCGGGAAGGGGAAGATGATTCATGTACACGCTGTGTGTTAATACAACACGCCACGTGTTTGGGGTGTTACACAACCAGTTTTGGCAGGAGTATACACCCATGTAAATGACTTAAGGGAACATGCCGTGTAGAAATTTTACACATCGTGTAGTCATGTTTCGAAAAACTGGAGTGGTTTCATTCTCATGTTCCTTTATCACACTTCTAGATAATATTTATCTAAGGTTTGTGGTTGACATTTTAGAGTCATTCCACTAATACGTCCTCTGATTGTATGCCAGTTGCTAAGCGGTGATCAGACACTGGACATGGCTGATCAAGGACTACCTGCAGATCCTCATATTGTGCAAGTCTTGGCACTAGCCGTTTTACACGACGTAGGTGCTGATGCAAAGTTCGTAGAGGGGTTTTTGAGGATGATGCATAATTTTCAGGGAGCACCGCCTCATGGCCCGTCGATAGAAGATTTGACACGGGTCTTTCCACTATAGCATCCTACCACATTCTCATGGGATGGGGGACCCCAGGCTGTAGAGTTAGGGCTAGAATCCATGCAGATGATTTTTGATCATCCAGAGATACCTCCCGAGAATTGGGTGAAGCTCGCTACCTACATTCTTTGAGACTCCGCCAAGAGGTGGTGGGATGTGATCTCACAGGCGGGACACCAGTAGAATATGCCTTTGGATGAGTTTTAGTGTATCTTCTACGACTAATTCTATTCTGATATCTTGAGGGACGATCGACCTCGAGAGTTCATGAGTCTAGAGTAGTGTACTCTTACTGTTATGGAGTATTCCTCTCGCTTCACAGAGCTAAAAAATTTCATGCCTATTCCAGGAAGTGATGAGTTGTTCCTTGCACAAAAGTTTGAGGATTGTCTGAGGCACGACATCCGATCTCAGGTGACCATCTTCAGGTTGAATTCGATATCCTCTATCGTCAACCAGGCGCTGATCACATAGCATAATCTGAGGGATTCTGGAGCGGTGATTGATGGAGGTTCGGCATCCAAATTTAGTATTCCTCTTACTGATAGCTGGAAGCACCACAAGGAGACTGCATGGGGAGATCAGAGTAGGTGGTATTCATCTTCTGGTAGCCAGGTGGTGTGCTACCAGTGCTGGAAGAGTGTGTATATGAGCCCACATTACCTGAGGGACCCAGTGGAGTCCCGATATTACATCAAGATGGGTCCTCTTCAGCGTTTTTGTCAGTTATATTTACCATTATCTGGTGATTGGAGTTCTTATATTACTATGTGTTCATGTGTAGCACCACCAGTTTCCCAGCAGTTTGGGAACTAGAGTTATTCCAGCCGTTCAGTCTGAGGTTGTGGTCGTGGCCATGGTAACCATCCACCTGGATTTTAGCAAAATCCGGGTGTATTAGCTCAGAGTGGTCAGGCAGGGTCACAAGGCTGCGATACAGGTCATACTTTTGTAGTGGAACATACCCAGTAGGAGTAGGATCCCAGACCCTCTACCATTCGAGGTACAATCTTAGTAGCCTCAGTTTTAGATTCTTCTCTTTTCGATATAGGGTCCTCCCATAGCTTTATATCTATTTCTATCATGGAGATCCTTGTTCTCTACATCTTTTCTTCTAATGATATCTTGATGCTAGACACTTCGTTGGGGACTATAACGACTAGTGTACGTCAGTGTAGGGAGTTCCCTCTACAGGATGGTGGGTGTCACTTCTTATGGGACCTCAATTTCCTAGAGATAACATGAAATGATGTCATTCTTGGGATAGATTGGGTAGTTCCATTCTAGGTCGTCGTCAACTGTTATCACTGCAGGGTGAGTTTCACGTCACCAGAAGGTGAATATTTTCTTCAAAAGGGAGAATGGGATGTCCAGGTGAGTAGAGAGGGACCTAATCACCATAGATTGAGAGGAAATACAGCCTATATTTCTAGTGTATGTCTGGACGACTAGGTGAGTTCACAACTAGACCTTCCTCCAATGGTGGATCGTTTCAGAGATGTCATTCCAGAGGACTTTTCAGGTTTTCCTCCATAGCATGAGGTAGACTTTTCTATTGAGCTTGTGGAAGGAGTGGCATCAGTGTCCATTACTCCTAATAGGATAGCTACCCTAGAGTTGCAAGATCTCATGGAATAGTTGGAGGAGTTGCAAGAAAAGGGTTTCATTAGACTGAGTACTTCTCCTTGGTTTTCTCATGTCCTATTTGAGAAGAAAGCAGATGGTAACCTTAGGCATTGTGTGGAATATAGGAAGTTGAACCAGTTGAAGGTCAAGAACTTTTATCCCTTGCATAGTATTGATGATCTCTTTGATCAGATTCAAGGAGCCCAGGTGTTCTCGAAGATTGAACTAAGACCTTGTTACCATCAATTGTGAGTTGTACCATCTGATATACCTCTCACAGCCTTCCATAGTAGGTATGTTCTATAAGAGTATGTGGTTATGCCATTCGGTCTTACGAACGCACTGGTAGTTTTCATGGCACTCATTAACCGAGTGTTCCATCCATATCTGGATTCTATTGTAGTAGTCTTCGTGGACAATACCTTGGTGTACTCTCACACTCAACACGACCATGCTACCCCTCTTGAGATCATTTTGAGTACATTGAGAGAGCATCAATTATACACTATTCTCTCAAAATGAAACTTTTGGATGGATCAAATTCACTTCTTGGGTCATGTTATGTCAGAGACAAGAGTATCAGTAGACCTAGAGAAAGTGAGAGCAGTAGTTTCATGGGAGTATCCAAAGAACGTATTAGAGGTATTGAGTTTTCTAGGGCTGAATTGAAACTACAGACATTTCATATAGTACTATTCACACATAGAAGCACCGCTGATAGGTCTAACAAAGAAGGCTGTGAGGTTCATGTGGTCAGATTCTTGTGAGTCTGCATTTCAGGAGATGAATGGGAGGTTTACTTTAGCACTAATACTATTCTTTCCAGAGCTATTAAAGAGCTATATTGTGTACTATGATGCATCAGGTATCGGGCTAAGAGCTGTTCTTATGCAGGGAGATGGAGTTGTTACGTACAAGTCTTGGAATTTGAAGCCACACGAGAGGAATTACCCAACGCACGATCTCGAGTTGGCTGCAGTTGTTCATGGCGTACGCAGTTGGAGACATTATCTTTTGGGATAGCATTTTGTTTTTTTTTTCACCAACCACAAAAGTATCAATTACATCTTCACTCAACGTGATCTAAATTTGAGATAGCAAAATGTAGAATGAATACCTTTAATCCTTTGACGTTGTGCTTGCCTATACACCCGTGAAAGGTAACGTACTGGCTGATGCATTGAGAAGAAGGACTCAGATACATGCAGTTTAGGAGGCCAACTATGAGTGGTAGCTTATGGATCTGATCTTTGAGATGCATTTATAAGTGCATGATAGGTATGGGAAGATGTTTCTTTCTTCTATAGCTATTACCTCTACTCTTCTTGATCGAGTGCGAATGAGGCAGCTATCAGATTCGGAAGGCCTAGTCCTATGGGAGAGCATGTCAATAGGGGACCCTATTATGGAATAAACCATAGGCGAGGATGAGATATTGTGTTTCCAGGGGCGCGTATGGGTGAAAGTAGATATAAGCGAGGAGCTGATGCTTGATTTTCATTCCTCAGTTTTGGAAGTTCATCCAGATGTCACCAAGATGTGTCATGATCTGCACCATCAGTATTGGTGGCCAGTTATGAAAAGGGATGTTGCTGGTTTCTTCAAGAGGTCTTCCACTTGTCAGTAGGTGAAGGTAGAACATCAGCATCCAACAAGGCTTTTATAGTAGTTACCCATTCCCGATTGGAAGTGTAACGACGTTGTGATGGATTTCGTAATAGGGTTTCTGAGGACACCATGAGGGAATGATGTTGTTTGGGTTGTCTTTGAAACACTCACGACGGTTTCCCACTTCTTTCCAATCCGGGAGACCTTCCGTGTTGGTGACCTGAGATGGTAGTACATCCATGAGATTGTACGTTTTCATGGAGTTTACACTCTACTATTTCAGACAGGGATGCCCTTTTTACTTCTCAGGTCTACCAGGGGCTTCCGAAAGCCTTGGGTACACAGGTACTTTTGAGTTTTTCTTGCCACCCCCATACTGATGGCCAATCTGATCATATGATTCTGGTGCTTGAGGATATTCTCCGAGAATGCATCCAAGATTTTGGAGGTTCTTGGGAGAAGTGTATACCTCTTGTGGAGTTTTCCAACAATAATAGTTTTCAAGAAACGATTCCAATGGAACCTTATGAAGATTTGTACAGTAGGCCATACTGATCACCGTTATGTTAGCTGGAGGCAGGAGAGTCAGCTTTGTTAGGACCTCATCTTGTCCACGAGACCACAGAGTAGATAGAGTTGATTCAGAAGAGGATGGCTACTGCACAGTCTTGAAAAAAGTATTATGTTCATCAGTAGAGATGACTTCTAGAGTTTGAGGTTGGGGATCAGGTTTTCCTACGTGTCACACCAAGTTTGGGACATATAAGGATTAGGAGACATGGTAAGATTTTTCTGAGGTACGTCCGGACATTTGAGGTGTTGAAGAGAGTTGGTCCGGTTTTCTATCGGTTACATTTACTTCAGATGTATCGAGATATGCATGACGTTTTTCACTTTTCTTAGCTCTGAGGTCACTTTTCAGACCTGTCTCATGTCTTTCAACCTGAGGAGGTTGAGCTTGATGTCGATATTCCATTTGAGGGGCATCCTACCTGGATTGTTGATCATAGTACAAAGGTTCTTCGTGTCCAGTCTGTTCTTCTGGTATGAGTGCTATGGTAGCACGAGCGGGTGTAGGATGAGACTCTGGAGAGGGAGGCCAATGTACGAGCACAGTGGATGGAACTATTCGAGGTTTCTTCTTCTACGCCATTCTTGGGAAATTCAAGGACACATTTCTTTAAGGGGGAAAGTTTGTAAGAACCCAGACCTTCTTTTCAGGTGTGTTTTTCCTTTTCTTGTCGTTTTTTAGGAAAAGTGAAAATTTTGGAAATTTTTGAAGTACACGCCATGTACTTTATGAGAACACGTTGTGCACTCGGTTACCATAGGTAGACGGGTGTTGGCCGTGTATCAACTATGCACACATCTGTGTGCGGGTGACTAGGAGGCTTCTTAAAGTGGGTTATGGAAAAGGCGAGTACATGCCATGTACTTCAGAAGTACATGACATGTACTTTTATTCATTAAAATCACCAGGGTCACGTCTAATCTCCATAACACTTTTTTTTGGTATCATTAAACCGAGAGCACCATACGGACGCTGATCTTCGACAAGCCCCCGAGCCTCCATCCGATATCCTATTTGACCTCTATTGATTGCATTGGGATCACCTCAGTAAGATCTCTCTTTTGATTGAGTTTCGTTTCATGATTCTTTTTCTTAATCAATTTATCATTCATTGAAAATTTGAGATGTTTTTGTATATTGACCACGTTCTAGGTTGATCCAAGGGTGGACACCAGAGAATATCGATCTCACAATGCCGAGGTAGGTGGTTTGTGACTTTCTGTCAAAAGTCTTTGAGTATTATGTGAAATTATTCCCAATACCCTTTAACTGGGTATTGGGCATTTACAGTTTCACCAATGCTATTTTCCTAACTTTCTTGTATGCTTGTGTAGAGGTTAATTGGTGTGGATAAAGTTTATTTTCTATGCTTTTGATTTTTTTCTCATGCATGCTCTGTTTACGACTGTTTGGTCCTGTTAAGCCTGTTTGACCGCCTAGCCTATTTTTCATGCATGTTTCTGTAGAATGGAGAGTTTGTACTTTTGACATTCTTGATATGTTGTATACTGGTTTTCCAAGTAGTTATACATGTTTACATTGGACATACTGTAATTCTATTCTCGTTGACCTACACAAGGCTGTGAGAACCTAGTGTAGTAGGCTAGAATGGGAATTGACCGAGTGAGCTTCCTCAGAGAGTCTTTGAGCACTTTAGACTATGAGGAGAATATTCTAAGTGAGATTCTCATGGAGTATTTGAATCAAATTGGGATATAAGGGTAATTGACCAAGTGTGCTTCCTCATGGAGTCTTTAATTTCATTACACTATAAGAGGAATTGACCGTGTGGGCTACCTCAGAGAGTCTTTTAATTATTTGAACAACCTGGGCTATAAGGGGAATTGACTAAGTGATATTCCATAGAGAGTCCTTGACCTTGGGTCTATAAGGGGAATTGACTGTGTGATCTTCCTTAGATAGTCCCTGACAACCTTAGACTATAAGGGGGATTGACTGTGAGTTCTTCCTCAGAGAGTCTTTATGAATTATTAGGACTGAACCAGAGGGGTTTCGCCCGGTGCACTACCATGAGGGTTGCTTGTACTTCTTAGGTTGGACTAGATGGAATGACTGTGAGTACATCCCAGAGGGTTACCTGTTTGGGGTTTCGCTGTTTGTTTCACTGTTGCTAGATATTGAAACTTTGGATTGTTTATTGCTGAGTACTTTCCTCTTTACTGTATCCTATACTTTTACCTGCCATATATTCTATGACTATTTGGAACATATCTTCATGTGGTTTCCTACTATGATTTAGTCTCATACCCTGTTTGGGTCATGTTTTTAGGCCCAAACATATTATATTTCTACAGGTATAGATAAGAGAAAGCGCCCTTCTACTTCAGGTACATGACTTACTGTGGAGTTGGATAGCAAGGGACCAAGATTTGGCTTGCAATGCTGAGGAGCTGTTTATCTTTTTCTTTTGTACTTATTTTAGCACTATTTGTATTTTCATAATTGTGACATGTTTGTGTGCTTTATTATACATATGTATCATGTATAATTATATATCTGTGTGTGTGTGTGTGTGTGTGCTCCAGTTTTTTATTATTACAGTCTTCCGTTTTTTACTGTTGTTGGATATTTACTGCTTCTGCTATTGTGTGCGGTTTACTTCCACCGTGTACTCTTCCAATAAGGGAATAGTTTCCCCTCTATCACACCCAATCCCTCATTGCTAGTCTGCAGCCTCTGGCGTGTCGGGAAATTCGCTTGATGCCATGTGACCAACCGGGTACAGGGCCCCTCTGGGTGGCTTTAGAAACCGAGACTTTACAATAATGTTAGAAAATGAATTTCCAAATTTGAAATCCAACTATGTGATTGGTTATACTTGATAATGTGACACTAGATGGTGCACACAAAGTTTTCTAAGCCTCATGGAACAACTATGCATCTTCCTCGGTGATGCCCAGTAGAAGGAACCCAAATGGAACCTGATTTATTAAATCATACGAACTAACCATGAAAAAGACATTAAATGAACTAAAAACTATTTTTAAAATTTTATTAAAGTCCCAAATTACTCATTTTACAATTTTATCTTAGGATATTGAACTCGTCTCCTCTCATAGTCTCCCAAGGTAATTAATTTTGGTCCGATTGTAACATTCAACAAATTAAAGTGTCTTAGATCTCCAAAATCAATGGTAAATTATTTTTATTTATTTTTATTCATAGATATACTCTTGTCCTCTCTATAAAATATATATATCTTATTCTTTATAGGTAGATATATGTGTTATTATGAGAATCTTTAAGATATCTTGTATCATTTATTGAAGGAAATGTGTAGTGATTTAAAATCTAGAAGTTCATAGTATCATTAATCATTTTTCATCAACTGTTGAGAGGTATGTAGATTCTATATCTTATCCAATTATTATATAAATTTTAGGATTATTTAAAATTGAATTTTATTCATGAAAATGAAAATTAAATATTTAAGGGTTTCTCAAAGGAAACCAGTTTTGGTTTATGATTTGGAAATATTGAATTTTCAATAACATTTGGGAACCCATTTAATTTATAATTTTAAATCATGATTTTGAAATTATTATTATTTAGTTTAATGTGAAAAATATGTTCCTTTAAATTTTTTGAAGGGAATAAATATTTTATTTTGTATGAATTGATATGGGATATGTTATGCATGGTTGGTGTGTGTACATTTTCATTTCATGTGACCCTGAGAAAGGGGTGTGAGCAACTAGGGAACCTAGAGATTGATCACTCTATGATTAATTAGAAAATTGACGATAAACCAATCACTAGTAAAATGTTATCTCTTGTAATACATGTGTATGTGTTTGTGTGAATGAGAAACATCAAATGGGTAGGAAATGTATAATATAATGAAGATGAAATTGATCTAGTTCTAATTCTTTGATTAAATTTTTTTTATGGGTACATTATTATGGTTACAATTTATATTATTTTAAATTGAACAACTAATTTTATGTTATTATTTGTGATATACTATATGTTTTAAAATATGAGCTAATACGTTTTTTCCTAGTTACTTGTGTTTTGTAGTCTATTGGGGAAATACTATAGAGTGTTATACTCAACCTTCTTCTTTGTAAGTTTAGTGAATTTGTAGATTTTTTGTATCTAGATATTGGTAGAGGAAATGTGTTGTATTTCTCAAGTGGTGAATCATGATTATAATTCCACAAAATAATGTTTAGATCTTGGTTGACTTTTTGGTGTCATTGGAGTGATTCCACATCAATGTTTCAAAATCTTATTTTCATTCATTTTTAGTTGGATGTCGTGTTTTAATTTGTCGCTACAACTCTGATGTCCTATTTACTATATTTTCATTTTATTTGTGTCATTTTTACTATTTCAATATTTTTTTTTCTTCTATGTTTTCAATTTATCATGTTAGGTTGTGTTTTTTTATTTGGGGAAAGTCTACCCCAAATGTTGTACTAATCCTTGGGAATTTATTACTGGCCTTTGGTGTCTTAGGGATATCACATTAGTTTAGTGACTCTATATCTATTTTTAAATCAATGAGATGGTGTGTGATATTAAAAATGGTATTATCCTTCAATTTTCCATCATTATCATGGGATGTTATCAGTGATATATGAATTTTATAACATGAAATATATATATCTTAAAAATAAATAGATAAACTTTTTATACTAGACTTCATGTTACTATGGAAGTTTGGATTAAAAAGTGTTGTAATACAACTCTAGGTGTGTAATATTCTCATAATCATGGGTTTATCCAATGAGTGTTTCATATAATTCAGGGATTGTGAGACTTCCTAGTAGGAATACATTTTTTATTTTGTGTTTTATTATTCAAAAAAATGGTTACAAAATATGAATGTTAAAAATAATAGTTATATTAATTGTTTTTTATAATTATTTGAACCTTTTTAAGATTCCAGTTTCTAGTGTGTTGTGATTAAATGTTTTTGTTTCCTTGCTATAGAAAATTGCAATAGTTGAAGGTTATAGAAACCCAAAAGAATAAATAATGTAAACCAATGTTACTCCTAAACTATAGGTGAACCAATAACTTATTCTAGTAATTGTTCAATGTTTTCAAGTTGTTTAGTTAGGACCGTGAGGAGGTACTCATGATAAGATAGCCATGATGTGTATTAAAGATTAAACAAATATGTTTAATAGATAAATGATGATGGAAATGAATATTACTAGACATCGTAATGGAGGGAGTATGATTTTTGATAATGGAATGGGTGGTAACACTAATGATTGGAATAAGAAGAAGTTGGAAACATATTTATACAGTGGTGAAACATCCCAGAATCCAAAAAGGGATCAGTGAATTTCCATACATGAACCAATATCAATCATGACTTTTTCAAATGTGGTTTTACTTATCATAAGAAAAAATATTGTACAACAACACCCTGTGCATGTTATAACTGTAATCAGATGGGAAATCTTCAATGTTATTGTTGTAGTGCCCCAAATTTTGATATGTGAGATGATTCTCATGTATCTCATACATATTAGGATTTGATAGGTAAACCTCACCAAAGAAATTATTATCCTCATAACTGAGGAATAAAAGGTGATTCTAAGAATACCATGAATCCTTAGGCAATGTAATCTCATCAAGGAAGCCAAAGTCAGTAATTTTATAGCATTGAGTATATAAACATAGAGGATCAATATGGTCCTTTAATAGTTCAATATATGATTCTATTGAATTATACCGTAATGAAATCTCTGTTTTATATAGATGTGTCCCACTCATTTATTATTTCTCATGTTTACTATATGTGTTTACGTGTGGAGATAATACATTCAATCTTAAATCTTTAGAAACCTCTAGGAAAAATGGAGTGTCATGAATTTATGAATAAAAAATGCTCTATAAAAATTGATAGGGATGAATTGGTTTAGTAGCTCTCCATTCTTGAGATGGATATTTATGAAAAGATTTTTAGAATAGATTGGTTGACATCCTTCAACTCCAACATCCACTGTAATTCCCAACAAGTTAGTTTCACATATTTTTATGGTGTTCAGAATATATTTAAAGGATACTAGGATGTGAATGAAGATAGAAATGGAACTTGGTATAGGTGGTTAGAACCATATCATACTAGTGGTATGCATTTACATTTCAATTTTCTTATGAAATCATACATAGATATTTTACAACCATGATTGATGAATTTTATGATTTCTTTCTCAATAATTTCTCTAGATTTATACATAAAGGATAAGTAGAATTTATGATTTATCTACTAATAGGGTCCAATAGTATTTCAATTCTAACTTATATGATGAAATAAATAGAATTAAGGGAAGTTATGGTTCAATTGGTAAATTTTGAATGAAAAGGGTTCATTCAAACGAGAACACCCTATATGTGCAACACCAGTACTTTTGTCAATAATGTATATTGAACTCATTGACTTTATGTGAATTATTGAAAACTCAACCAGGTTATGATAAAAAATGATATCCCATTTCACTTATATACGAAATATTTGATCATTTTAAGGGAACCCAATAGTTTTATAACATTGATTTGTGATTAGGGTATCACCAAGACTGAGTTCAAAAGAGGATATTCCAAAAAGATATTTTTTTGGAGTTGTAATGTCCATTAAAAATATGTGGTTCTACTATTTGGTATTATGAATAAACCATATAGGTTTATGGAATTTATGAATCATATATTTCAAATGTATCTTGGTTATCTTGTAGTGGTTTTTGTCAGTGATATTCTGGTGTATTCCAAGACTATGCCTGCTTATGAGAATCACTTGGGTATAGTGTCAGGTATCTTATGAGAACATAACCTTTATAATAATATTTCAAAGTGTGATTTTTTGTCACGAACTGACCCTACCAGTCCTGAGCCGCAACTACCTCAATCCTGCCTCCATAGGCCAGAGGCTGGCAACCAGTGTCGTAGGCGTAACAATATAGGGGAGGCCTTCGCCTAAGTACCTATACACATGCACACATAACACACTCAATGCAGTAGTGTAGAGTAAAAAAGAAAACGAAAAGATAAATAGCTATACCCCAACCACAATCATGCATCAACCACTAAAAAGAGTAAGTGAAGTGCTGGAAGTACTGACAAGTAAACTAGAAAGTAAAAATGGGAAAACACGCACCCAACCAAAAAGGTGCTACAACCCGACAATAGGTAAACAAAAGAAAACAACTGGATAGACTCCCACCTAAAAACTCTAGCATGAATGTGGTACACTTCTCCAACTGTTGTGACCTCTACGCTCCTCCGTAGTCATGATCGACATGTCTGTCATCTGTAAGGGCACACCAGGTGTGGGAAAAGCCCAAGCAGGGGTGAGTATAAAGATACTCAGTAGGATGCCCCGAATGCTCTAGGGAGAAACAAAGGAGGCACTAAAGAGGTGATCAGTAGATAGAACAAGTGTAGTGAAAAAGTTTAGTAATGAGAGTGTAGCTCAACCCTACAGAAACAAGTAAGCATGTACCCCAAGGAGTGGGAACGAAAGTAGGGTGCAATTATATATATATATATATATGATCATCAAGAAACCCAAATGAGTGTGTAAGGGGATCTTCATATCCAAGCTCAGCACAAGATAAGTCTCCATCACTTCCAAGTAAAACAATCCACACAACCCATTATCTCGTCTCGTCTACTTAGGAAGCCCAAGTCAAAGGGGCTCAATCACCGTACTTTGATACTATCCTCTTTGGGCGGAACTGAATCCCCTGCACGGTTTTAGGTCGCGTCTTAAGGACGCTTCACAGTGGGAAAAGTTCCCCTCTTACTTGTGGGTCCTTAGGTAATGTTAACACTATCACACCACTAATCTGCACAACCAGGGTCCTGCTCCTGTAGTCACGGTGAAAAGTCGCCACTAGCCTCGTAAAAAGGGTTTTGTTTGAAATGCCAATGGGTGACCCACTGCCCAGCACTGATGGAGGGTAAATCATAATAAATGATTTGGAGACCCACTTCCCATCCCTGTTAAAGTGTAGACCTAGAATAAGTCTACAGGTGACCCACTACCCAGCCCTGCTGGAGGGTAGACCTGGAAGATTTCAACTAGTGACCCACTTCCCAACCCTTCTAGAGGGTAGACCTGGTAGAAGTTGATAGGAGACCAACTGTCCAGCCCTGCTGGAGGGTAGACCTGGAAGGAAGTTGGTAGGCAACCCACTGCCCAGCCCAGCTGGAGGGTAGACCTGGAAGAAGTCGACATGCGACCCACTACCCATCCCGGTTGGAGGGTATACCTGGAAGAAGTTGAGAGGTGACCCACTGCCCAGCCCTACTGGAGGGTAGAATTGGAACAAGACAACATGCGACCCACTACCCAGCCTTGCTGGAGGTTAGACCCTACAGAGTCGGTCAAACAGCTATGCACCGCTACGGACCTCACCAGGTGTCACTTACAACACCATCATGCGTTGGTTTAGAGTGCGTCAAAAATGGATATCCGTACAACACCCTACCATGTTCCCACATTTATCATGATCTCAAAAGAGGCTCTAAATTACCAAATGAATTACACCGTTGCAGTCCTCGCAGAAAAACACGCGAGGTAGACTACTTACTCACCCGAAATGGACAATAGGTGAATATGGTATTATTCACCGTAGCCAGCCCGTGTGGGGCCCACAACACAAATTCGATACTCATCGGTAGAAATGAACCATCGCGATTCCGTCTGAAAAACATGCAAAAATGACTACTCAGACGCATCGAACGGACGTCTGGTGAAAAAGGTGCAAAAACGCAGCACGCAGCTCAAAAGACGGCCCGTAGGGTCCACATCTTGACTCTGACTGCAATGCCTGGAACCATTCTGGAAAACTCATCCTCTACTCCATGGTCGTAACGCCACTAACAGTACTCAAATTGGACATCAGATGTGTCTATTCCATTCAAAATAAGAATCCCGGCGTACTACTTAAAGAGCGTGTCATGCCACCGAGCTCTCGTCCCGAGAATTAAAAATCCCTACAACCATCTCAAATCCTATTTATCGAGCCGAGTATTACACTACCCTAGATGGAACACAAAACAGACACTCGTATCAAAAGTTATGGGTGTCCGAAGTTGGAGGGGACGAAGCCCCTTGGGCTGGACCGGCCAGGCCGACCGGTCCACCCGGTCTGGCCGGCCGGTCCACCTGGTCTGGGCCGGCCCGGCTCGCAGTGCTGGCCCCCCAGATTAGCCACGTGGGCCGGATGTGGACCCACGGTCCACGCTTAGACCGGACGAGGGCCAGTCATCCCGTGTGAAGACCCACGGGATGCGGTTCTTGGTTCCCCCGTGGGGTCGTGCGCCGCGACCCCGGTCCACCGCTCTGCGACGCGACCTGCGCCCGCCACCTGCCGCCTGAAGCTCGGAGCCCTCCACCTGCTGCCGCCGTCCAAGAGCCCACCACCTGTTACTAATGTCCCGCAGCCCGCTGCCTGCTGCTGCCATCCCGGAGCCCACCGAAATTCCACCGGACCACCGCGGAACTGCCGGAAAACCTTGAAAAATGCTGGAAACTTCGCCAAAAAAACACCAAAACACCCCGGACATCATCGGATCACTATGATCCCCAAGGGACTCGTATTTTTAAACCGAAACAAGAATTGGAAATCATAGAATGAGTTATACCTGAATATGGGCTTTTCTCGATGATTGGAAAACAATTCCACGCAATTAACCATAATTGAAGAAAACCGCAGGAATTAAAATGACAAAACACGAGCCTACTCGAAGGGCGTTGCCTGACGCTTCACCGATGATGTGGCGGAGCCGTCACTGCCTTGCTGGAGGGATGGAGGAGAGAAGAGTAGTTCCTCCATCATCGTTGGGAGGGTTTGTACTAGGGAAGAAGGGGGAGAAGAAGGGTGGGGGTCAAGTTTAAATAGAAAACACTTAAACCCCCTACCCGTAGGCCCCGTACCCGAACTCCCAGTGGGGTCGTTGTTAATCATACTCTACGGTAAACTCCATGCCTTGAGAACAATGGCAGTCTCAGAATTTTAATCTAATCCTCCATTGAAAATTTATAAAATTTGATGCCCGAGGCTGCTAAATAACGAAAACGCCCCTGGTGGCGTTTTTCACAGTAGGCCCACGCCCACGAAATTCATACCCCTCCTAGGGAAAACGGCACGTTTGGGACTCAACAATGACCTTGGTTTTTCCATCTGAGCAATAGTTTAAGAGTTATTCTGTTTATTTGGCATGTCCAGTGTGAACACACTTAAAATATAGTTATGCCACATTAGGGCTAAGAATCACACGCCGTCTGAACGCCCTTCTCTGGAAAAAGATGAACAAAAATTTCAAAATCTTACAGGCTCAAAACCGGGGTTATTACATCATTCCATCCTTCAATTTGTTTGGTCCCTGAAAAACAAAACTACAAAAACAACTCCGAATACAGAGCCTGCATCTAGCTCTCCAGCTCCCAGGTGCTCTCCTGCACCCTCCCGTGCTGCCACATCACACGAACTAGAGGATTGGCTCGTTCGTGCAGTGTCCACTCATGTCGATCCTCAATCGCCACCAGGTTCTCCGCAAAGGTGGATCCATCACTAATGTCTAGTTCTCCCCAGTCGATAAAGTGCGCGGGGTTGTGAACGTATTTCCTCAACTGCGACATGTGGAAGATGTCACACACTCTCTCCAGCTGTGGGGGTTGGGAAAGACGGTAGGTGACCTCACCAACCCTGCGCACGATCTCAAAGGGCATAATGAACCGCTAGGACAACTTGCCTCCCCGACCGAACCTCCGTATTCCACGTCGTGGGGAGACTCTCCAAAAGACATGATCTCCCTGCTCAAACTCCAAAGGTCTGCGACATCGGTTTGCATAGAACTTCTGTCTGCTCTAAGCCATCCTCATCCGCTCATGAATGACCTGCACATTCTCCTTCGTCGCTTGCACCAACTCTGGGCCCACAAGGGAGGTCTCTCTAACCTCTGTCCAACACAACGGTAACCTGGAGAGTCTGCCATAGAGGGTCTCAAAAGGTTCCATGCCAATAGTAGAGTCGTAACTATTATTATACGCATACTCTACCAAAGGAAGGTGATCCTCCTAGCTCCGACCAATGTCTAACACCCACGCCCTGAGGATATCCTCCAACACCTGGATAGTGCGCTCGGTCAGCCTGTCAGCTTGGGGGTGAAAAGCTGTACTCATCCGCAACTGAGTCCTGAATGCCTCCTGCAGGCCTCGCCATAATCACGACGTAAACCACACATCACGGTCGGAGATGATCATCAAGGGTACTCCATAAATGTGGAAAATCTCTCAAACTTATAATTTCCCCAGACTCTCCACCGAGCTCTACTCCCAGATAGCAAGAAACTGTGCCGACTTCGTGAGTCGGTCCACTATCACCCAAATGGAGTCGTGGACCTTCGTTGTGTGCGGGAGCCCTGTGATGATTTTCATAGATATTCCATCCCACTTCCACTCCGGGATATCAAGGGGCTGCAACAACTCTATCGGAACCTGGTGCTCCACCTTCACTTGCTGATAGGTAAGACACCGAGAAACGAACTCAGCTACGCTCTGCTTCATGCCAGACCACCAAATATTCCGCTGAAGGTATCTGTACATCTTCCCCACACCTGGATGTACGACCATGGGAGAAGTGTGGAATTCCTACATCACCTCATCCCGCATCTCCACTAGTACTACAGCTCATCCCTGGAATAAGATCTCATGATTCCCTCCTTCATAATACCCATCAGGTGTGTCACCCATGGATATCTGATGACATAGTACCTCACTATAGTTTTCTCCCAGCTGGGACTCTCTTATATGATCAAGGAGAGAATGGGTCAACACCATCGACTGCAGAAAAACCGTACTCTACTGCTCCACCACGGTCAGCTGTAGGGAAGCCAACTACTCTGAAGCTTCCGGTACTAGAAGAGCCTGGGACTTCCTGGTAAGGGCATATACTACTAAATTGCCCTTACCTAGACTGTAGACTATCTCGAAATCATAGTCCTGCAAAAACTCCAGCCAGCGCCTCCACTTCAGATTTAGATCCCTCTCAGTGAAGACGTACTTGGGGTTCTGATGGTCTGAGTAGACCAAAAAACGCTCACCCAGGAGTTAGTGTCTCCATAACCTCAAAGCGAAGACGACTGATGCCACCTCCAAGTCATGAGTCCCGTAATTCTATTCATGGGACCTCAACTTCCTCGACCCATATGCAATCACCGCCCGCTGCTGCATCTGCATGCACTAGAGCCTAGCTCCTGAAGCGTCGCAGTACACCACGAACTCAATGCCCTCCTCTGGCAGCCTCAATACTAGATCACAAGTCAGCCTCTTCCTCCACTCCTCGAAGGCCTTCTAGCACTGATCAGCCTGGGTTAACGGTCATCCCATCCGTGTCAATGTGGTCAAAGGGGCATCAATCCTAGATAAGTCCTCCACAAACCTCTTGTATTACCCTACCAAAACAAAGAAACTCCACACCTCAAATGCTTTCTTGGGTGGATCCCAAGCAAGGAATTCCTCTATTTTTGCGGGATCCATAACCAAACCATGTTCCTTAATGACATGCCCCAAAATGTGAACCTTGTGAATCCAAAATTGGCACTTCAAGAGCTTCCTGTACAGCTGGTGCTCTCGAACTTTGTTTAGGACCATCCTCAAATGCTCTGCATGCTCCTCCTCTATCACCGAGTAAATTAGTATGCCGTCAATAAAGACAAAAACAAACCAGTCCAAGTACGGCTTGAAGATCTAGTTCATCACAGCCATGAAAATGGTGGGGGAATTCGTCATGCCCAAGGGCATCACGAGAAACTCATAATTCCCATAACGACAGTGGAAATCCATCTTCGGAATATCAGCCTCATGAACCCGCAACTGGTGGTATCCGGATCAAAAATAAATCTTTGAGAACCACTTTGCTCTCATAAAATGGTCTAAGAGGTCATAAATACTTGGAAAAGGGTACTTGTTCTTTATCGTGGCCTGATTCAGGTGACGATAATCCACACAAAGCCGCAGAATCCCATCTGCGTTTTTCACAAAAAAAATTGGAGCTGCCCAGGGGGACACGCTAGGCCTGATGAATCCCTTCTCACGAAGGTCGTCCAGCTAAAGTCGTAGCTACCGAAGCTCTGTGGGTGCCATCCGATATGTTGCACAAGATATCAGAGCATTCCTCAGCTTCAAGTCAATGCAGAACTCCATCTCTCACTTCGGAGGTTGTCCCAGAACATCCTCGAGAAATATGTCCATGTAGTCCTCTACAACGGTATGGATCTAGGTGCATGTAGCATATGCAGCTCCAAGAGACATACTCGCCATCTGGTGTGAAAAGGGTCTAGGTATCCTGCTCAGAGTACCAATTTTCTCTGCCACGAGGTCTCGTTCACCAAGGATGCTGAACCTCGTCCAATCAGAAAACATGCCTCTCACTCGTCTGTGATGACGATTGATCTGGGCGTGAACCATATAAAGCCAATCCATGCCCAGGATGATGTCGTAAAGTTCCATCATGATGACGAGAAGGTCCCCCATGAAACTACCTCCTCCGAATTACAGTTCACATTGTCTTCAGATAAAGGTCACTAACAAGGAAATCCCCATAGGAACCTTGAGGCTAAGTGTAGGTGTCAATGCCTCTACAGGAAGCTCCAGCATCAGTACCAACAACAGTGATATAAAGGAATGGTTGGAGCCTGTGTCTAAAAGTAATGAAGCAAGTGTGGAGTAAACACAAAGCGTACCTAAGACTATCTCGTGGGCTGGAGGGTCTCGAACACCCATGGCCTGAAGCTACCTGCTGCCCCTACTGCCAACTCCCTGAGCTTGGCATGGGTCGCCTGTTGGTGGCGGTGGAGGGATCTCGAAATGCCATCCTCCACCTCCTGGTCCTGCTGCTCTACCTGCGCCACCTCCTTGAGGACCGCCCGGTCCTCGCCTAGGTGACCCCTGGTCACGACGCTGCGGTGTGCCCGCTGCTTTCCATGGCTACTCGGCATGCCTGGTCGGGCAGTCCCATGCTAGGTGACTTAGTCTGTCACAAGCATTGAACCGGCTCTCTCCTGTATGCCCCGACACCCTATGACCCTGCCCCTGAGCCTTCTCACGGAAGGGTCTCCTCGACTGAGGCCCAACTCTCTCTCATCTTCCTACTGAATACTCTTCTCTAATGTGTCCGCTTTTAGTCCTTCTATCTGGCGCCCCTCAGCCAGGAGGCTCTCGATCACAAGCGCCCTCTCTAGTACCCCGACATAAGTGGGGTTGCACAAGAGTACCACACTAGCACGGATCTCCCTGCGAACACCCTGCTTGAACTTCCACGCCCGGAAGTAGATATTGCGGATCATGTCCTATGCGTATCGTGTATGATCAGTGAACCGAGCCAAGTATTGGGACAGAGACATCCCCCCTGCTTCAGCTCCAGAAGCTCCTGGATCCAAACGGTGTTTAAACACAAGTGGGAGTACGCCTCTTGAAAAAGATGATAGAAGCCATCCCATGTGAGGGATGACTCATCATGGGTCTGCATCACCAGACCCCACCATCGCCCAGCTATCCTGAGGAAAATACCGGTGGTTAGGGCCACCATTTATCTTGCTAGGGTCTGTACCAGCCTGAAGAGTCATGGCCGTAACTCAAGCCAGTCCTCTGCCACCTAGGGATCCAGGTCCCCGTGGAACCTCGGCGGCCTATGATGCATGAAGTCTCATAGCGTTCTCAGTCTGCACGCAACCTTGGCCTAAGCTTCCAGTACTAACTGTCGATCCTCAGGTGGAGGGGCTACTGTTGAAGCACTTTGCGGAAGGGGATCGCGTGAGGGTCCCTGAATTGATGCCTCGTCGCTCGCCAGGTCGTCGTCACAAGATGGAGAGGGTAACCTGGCTGGCTGCTGTCATGGGGGCATCCTAAAAGTTATCAAGGGATACCACGATCAGATTAGTATATATATATATATAACAGTAATAACAAAGGGGAGCTGGAAATATAGTCAAAGACTCAATCCTACAGGATGAATGTTTCACAATTCACTACAATAAGTGTCTCTGCATACCGAGTCAACAAGTGGGTTATCAGGGTCCTGGTGAATGGATACGTGGGTTGCTCGTACCATCACTGTACTCCCTGGCCTAATAGTCGCACTTGAGACACGTTGAAATCATTTCCCTAAATCCCAACCAATTCCTTTTTAGGGACATCCGAACAACATCCCATGGAACAAACAACATTTGATTCCACTTTATCACAACCCGATCCTACCAGTCCCAAGCTGCAACTACCTCAAGCCCGCCTCCATAGGCCAAGGGTTTGAGACCAGCACCGTAGGTATAACCATCTCGGGGAAGAATTCACTAAGTACTTGTACATATGAACACAAAACCCACTCGATGTAGTAGTGTAGAGTAAAAAATAAATCCAAAAGATAAATAGCTATACCCCAACCACATTCATGCATCAACCACTAAAAATAGTAATTGAAGTGCTAGAAGTAATGAAAAGTAATCTGGAAAGTAAAAAGGGAAAAACACGTGCCCGAACACAATGTTTCTACAACCCGATGATAGGTAAACAATAGAAAACAACTTGATAGACTCCCACATAAAAACTCTAGCATGACGGCGGTACGCTGCTTCAACTGGTGTGACCTCTACACTCCTCCGTAGTCACGATCAACCTGTCTATTCTCTGCAAGGTCACAACTGGTGCGGGAAACGCCCAAGCAGGGGTGAGTATAAAGATACTCATTAGGATGCCCCAAATGCTCGAGGGAGCCACAAAGGAGGCACTAAAGAGGTGATCGGTATACTGAATAAGGATATTGAAAAAGTTTAGTAAAGAGAGTGAAACTCAACCCTATAGAAACAAGTAAGCATGGATTTTAATGAGTGGGAATGAATGTGGGCTTAAATTATATATATATTCTCATTAAGAAACCCAAAAGAGTGTGTAAGGGGATCTCTATCTCCAAGCTTATCCCAGGATAAGTCACCATCAGTTCCAAGTAAAACAATCCACACAGCCCAACATCTCGTCTCGTCCACCTATGAAGCCCAAGTCAAAGGGGCACAATCACCGCACTTCGATACTAGCCACTTTGGGCTACACTAACTCAACCGCACGGTTTTAGCTCATGTCTCAAGGTTGAATCATGGTGGGGAAATTTTTCCTTTTCCTTGTGGATACTTAGATAACGTTAACACTATCACACCACTGATACGCACAACCAGGGTCTTGCTCCGGTAGTCATGTTGAAAAGTAACTGATAAGGCTCGTAAAAAGGGATGAGTCTGAAATGCCAACGGGTGACCCACTGCCCAGCCCTGCCGGAGGGTAGACCTGGAATAAGTTGACATGCGACCCACTGCCCCTCCCTACTAGAGGGTAGACCTGAAATAAGTCGAAAGGTGGCCCACTGCCCAGCCCTGCTGGAGGGTTGACCTCAATGAAGTCGATAGGCGACCCACTGCCTAGCCCTGCTTGAGGGTAGACCTGGATGAAGTCGACAGGAAACCCACTGCCCAGCCCTACTAGAGGGTAGAACTGGAAGAAGTCAACATGTGACTCAATTCCTGGCCCTTCTGAAGGGTAGACCTGGAAGAAGTCGACAGGTGACCCACTGCCCAGCCCTGTTGGAGGGTAGACCTGGAAGAAGTCGACAGACGACTCAATTCCCTGCCCTGGTGCAGGGTAGACCTGGAAGAAGTCGAGAGGTGACCCAATGCCCAGCACTGTTGGAGGGTAGACCTAGAACAAGATGACATCTGACCCACTGCCCAGCCCTGCTATATGGTAGACCCTAAAGAGTCGGTCTGATAGCTCTGCACTGCTACTGACCACACCAGGTCTCACTAACAATGCCACCGTGCGTCTGTTCAGAGTGCGCCAAAAATGGATCTCTATCTAACACCCTCCATTGTTCCCACATTTAACATGATCTCAAATAAGGATCCAAAATCCAAAATGGATTACACCGTTACAGTCCTCGCGTAAAAACATGTGAGATAGACTACTTACTTGCCTGAAATGTAAAACCAGTGAATATGGTACTATTCACCATAGCCTATCCGTGTGGGTCCCACACCCCAAATCCGATACTCATCGGGAAAACTATGTCATCACGATGATCTCAGAAAAACACATGGACTACTCAAACGCCTCGAACAGACGTCTGGTGAAAAAGGCGCAAAAACGCAGCACGCAGCTCAAAAGATGACATGTAGGTCCCACATCGCAACTCCGACTTCAATGTCTAGAAAAATTCTGGAAACTTCCTCCTCGACGTCACGGTCACAACACCACTGACGGTGCTCAAATTGGACATCGGATGTGTCTGCGCCATCCAAAACAATAATCACGGCGTAATACTTAACGAGCATGTTGCGCCTCCGAGCTCCCGTCCCGAGAATTAAAAATCCATGAACCATCTTAAATCCTTTTTCTCGAGTCGAGTATTACACTGACTCAGATGGCACGCAAAATAGATACCCGTAGCGAAAGTTACAGGTGTTCGAATTCGGAGGGGATGAAACCCCTTTGGCTGGACCAGCCAGGCCGGTCGGTCCACCCTGTCTAGGTCGACCCGTGCCGGTCGGCCCGTATCGCAACGCCGGCCCACGGCTTAGCTATGTTGGCCATCCATGGACCCACGGTCCACGCTCAGACTGGATGAGTTCCGGTCAACCCGTGTGAAGACCCGCGGGATGCGGGTCTTTGTTCCCCCGCGGGGTCGCGCGCTGCGACCTCGGTCCACCGCTCCACGCCGCGAGCTGCGCCCGCAACCTACCGCCTGAAGCCTGGAGCCCACTACCTTCTGCCTCCGTCCTGTAGCCCTCCGCCTGATGACTCCATCCAATATCCCTCCGCCTGATGCTACCGTCCCGGAGCCCACCACCTGCTGCTATTGTCCTGGCGCCCGCTGAAATTCCTCCGGACCACCGTGGAACCGCCGAAAATCCGTGAAAAATGACGGAAACTTCGCCGGAAAAACACCAAAACACCCCAGACTTCGTCAGATCACTGTGATCACCATGAGACTCAGATTTTTAAATGAAACAAGATTTAGAAAGCATATAACTAGTTATACTCTAATATGGGCTTCGATCGATGATCTGACAACAATTTGACGCAATTAAACCAATTTGAAGAAAACTGTGGGAATTAAAACAAAAAAACACGAGGCTACTCGATGGACGTTGCCCAAATCTTTAACGATGATGCACCGGAGCCGTCACCTCCTTGCCAGAGGGATGGAGGAGAGGAGATAAGTTCCTCCTTCATCGTTGGGAGGGTTTGCGCTAGGGATGAAGGGGGAGAAGAAGGGTGGGGGTCATGTTTAAATAGAAAACACTTAAACCACCCGCCCGTAGGCCCCATACCCGAACTCTTAGAGGGGTCTATGTTAAGCATCCCCAAGGGTAAACGCCATTCCCTGAGCGCAATGGCGGTTTCAGAATTTTAATCTGAGCCTATGTTGAAAATTTATAAAATTCGACGCCCGTGTCCGCTAAATTTTGAAAACACCCCTGGTTGCGTTTTTCACAGAAGGCATGTGCCTGCAAAAGTCATACCCCTCCTTGGGAACACGACACGTTCCGGACTCAATGGTTCCCTAGGATTTACTATCCGAGAAATCATTTAGGATTTATTCTGTTTATTTGGCATGTCTAGTGTGAATGCACTTAAAGTTTAATTCCGGACACATAGGGGCTCGGAATCACACGCCGTCTGAATTCCCTGCTCTAGAACAACATCAAGAATTTTTCAAATTCTTATAGGATCAAAACCTAGGTTCTTTCATTTTTTAATAAAATTTGTATGTTTCATTAGAAACATCATTTTTGAATTAGGTGTTACCATAGTCCTTGTAAAGATATGTGATGTTATCTATTGGTAACCACTGAAGAATGATTTTCAGATACACAGTTTCCTAGTAATAGTATGGTATAAAAAATTCTTTGACCATGAATTTTCTAGAATTACCTCTTTGATAATATATTTGACAAGGAAATATGTTCCTTTCCCATTGAATGACAAATTTCATAAATCATTTCAAGAGATTAAGGTTCCCGTTATATGAACACCCATCCTCATTTTTATAGAGTTAGAAAAGGGGTATGCATATTGCGAGGCATCTGGGTTTGAGTTGGAATTTGTTCTCATGTAGGGATATCATGTTGTACATCAAGGATCACCAGAGTTATGGGTGCATTGGAAGAATTACCAGACACATGATTTGTAATTAGTTATTAAAGTAAATTCCTTGAAGACTTGGAATTATTAAGCTTTTTGTGGGAATTTTACATTTTTCACAGAACATAATAGCATGAATTACATTTTTTCACGAAGGGATTTGAATATATAGAAACACAGATAGTTGAAATATTGTATGATGTTTTACATTTAATTGACATATGCATCATGAAAATTAAATTACTTATTTTATTCATTGAGTTGGAAATCATATAATCATATGGCTAAAGGGGGTTTGGATCATAGGAAACCAATGACTATTATAGCCAATATGCATCTGGATTGGGCTGAGAAATGTGATGTTGTGGAATTCACTATTGTTTCCCTTATTCCTCATTTGAAAGAGTAGGTTAGAGATCAATATACATCTGATCATAAATGTATGACCATGAGGTAAAAAGACAATGGTGGGGACACCATTGGGGGATGGAAACTAGATGAGAGATATGTATTGAGTTTTAGAGATCAGATTGTGGTTCCTACAACTTATTAGGAACATCTCATTTCTATTTATAACCACTCGATATGGGATGTTCATATTGGAATTCATAATACTTATATGGTAATGAGAGTGAAATTTTAAAGTAATGGAATGAAGTTTAAAGTGGAATAATATGTCTCAAGATACCTCACCTATCAACAAGTCAAGGTGAAGAACAAATGCTAAGTGGGTATATTGAAATATTTACCTACACCTATGTTGAAAGGGGATCAGAAAACTATTGATTTTTTCACAAGTCCACTAGTAATGGTTCAAAAACCTGATTCCATATGGTTGATTATGGATAAACTCATAAATGTTTCTCACTTCATCTATATTAGTAAATTTAAAATGTTGGACGGCTTGCCAAAACTCTATATCTGAGAAATTCTAATACTGAACAGTATGCAAATTTCAATTGTTCCTGACCGAGATCCCTTGTTTACCAATTTTTTTTTTAAAACATAGAAAATTCTTTTCTAACCCAGTTGACCATGAGAACATATTACCATCCTCAAATGGATGGTCAATTCGAGTAAATGATCCAAACATTGGAAGACATTATTAGAGACACTGTGATAGATTTTTGAAGTTAATTAAAGGATAAAATATCATTAGTGGCATTATTATATGATTACAATTATCATAACTATATACAAATGGATCCTTTTAGAGTGTTTTATGGCCATCCTTGTTGTTCTCTACTTTTTTGGGTGGAATATAATGTCCTATCCTTAAATAATCCATAAATAGTATCTTTATACATGAATTCATTTTCTTAAATTCACTAAGATATTTTGTATTTAGTTTTCTAGAGAAATCGATCATCACCCATATAAAACAATATATTAGATCAATAAGTGGAAACTTCCATTAAGTATCCATTTTTCCAAAAATAAAAAAGTTTTATAGATATAAAAAGTTTTATTTTCACAAAATATATTGAAACATTTTATATTGAACTCATCCTTGTCCCTAGTAATCCTTTATAAGATATGAAAAAATATAAAATATAGGATCAGAACCAAAATCTTAGAAAGGGATATATAAAAATAAATAAAAATAATAATGAGTCCCTGAATACTCATATTTTTTTTAAATTAATCTTTGAGATCAAAATAGAAATTTTCTAATTAAATAAATCAACTTATATACTGAAATATTTTCATAAAACATTACATAATATATCTTAAAATAAAAATAAAAATCATAAAGGTTTATTTGTAATCATAAAAAAACATATGAACATTTTGTTTCATTTTCATACATTTTACCCTTAGGATGTAGAATATACTTTCCTTTATTCATAATATCATTATCTTACCATGTGAGATCATAAAATTTTCATAAAAACTAAAGAAACATTGTGATGTTATTTTAACATAGTTTTTGTACTTTTGGAAGAATAATCATTTATAAAATAATGTTTTTAAAAAATAGATTAATGTTTCTGAATCTTCAAACCCAAACACAAGGTGTGGGGGAAAATATTTCTTATTGAGTAGTTTATTTTTCTTGACATAGAAGTTCTGAATGAGTAGTACCATACGAAGAGTATTAGGCTAAGAAGGACAAGTCACCGATGTTGTTAGAAATATAATGTTGTTGTTAATACAATATATTAGTCTAAATTTCATCAATATGAAGTTCTATATTCATTGAAACCCATGGGAGTAAGAATGTTATAATGTTTCTTAAGTGTTTTAATAATGACACTGATGTTAGGATTTAAAAATATCTTAAAATTTCTAAACCAAAGTTATATGATTCTTTTCAAATCATGATGTTCTCATAAATCTAGAAAACTATCATGAAAAAATATTTTGAATAAATAGAGGAATCAAAATGATTGTATCAATTCCAGGAATCATGATAACGTTTTAATCAGATCTAAATGTATGGGGAAATATGTTTTCATAATTCTGAATGAGTTATCAAAATGATGAGGTTTTAATAATTTAAAAGTTATATAGTGGAGTTTCCATTGTAATAATAATTTCATCATAATTAGAATTTTATTGATATGAATATTCCATTAGAATAAAGCTGAGTAAGTTCAATCAAAATCACTTTAATAATTTAATTTTATTGTATTGACTCTGATGAGTAATTCCATTTAGACTAACTCTAAGGAGGAAATTCAATTTGGTATGACATTGATGAGGAAGGTCAATAATACTGACTCTGAGGAGGAGATTCAATCGGATTTACTATAAAAAGGAAGGTAAGTTAGACTAACTATGAGAAGGAATGTAAATTGGACTATCTCTAATAATTATATTCCATTCAGAATGATCTAAGGTATTTCTATCATATTGCATGAGGAAGTTACATCATAATGAGTAGAGGAATTTTCATTGTAATGAGATGAGGAAGTTCTAGCATACTAAAGAAAAGTTATGATGTTTGGGAAAGATAATTACTAGTAAAAATAAATATGGTAAAATAAGGTTCCATAATAGCTGATGTTGTCAAACCTGGAGTTCAAATATGATCAAATTTTGGAGGTCTTTGAGATTGATTCAGTAGGAAAAGTTTTTCAGTTTTCCATATTTTCCATTGTAAAATTCCTATGAGTAGATTCACAATAAATCAGTACTTTTTAAAATTTTAATGTTTGATAATGGTGAATAAATATAGAGTTTGAGAAATAGTTATTTCAAGATATATATCTCATTATAATATAGGAAAATTAAAAGTTTTCTTTCTGGACTGAAAATGATCAGACTAAGGATAATCAGACTTAGTAGTCGAGAAGAGTTTGATAAGTGTATTTTGAGAAAAGGGTTCATTATAATGACCTTATCATAATGAAATAATCATAATTATTTCACCCAAATGAGTCAATATGACAAAAGAAATCCAACCTCGGGTCATTGGAATGAGGTTCTAGATAGCGTTTTGAGTAAAAAAATATTTATGTAATCTTTTATTTTATGGATCAATTGTTGTAAAAAAAATTGTAAATTGATGGGAGTTAGTATTATAATTAATATAGGGAGATATAAGGTTTATAATGGGACTTGAAACATTTGGTATTCACATCTTAATTATAGTGAATTTCCATAAACATATATGAGTTGCTATAATAAAGATTTAGGTTCTCACACATAAGCCAAAAATTGTAAATCTTGTGTGATTTACATTCATTCCAAATTTTTTATAAATGATTAATTAATAAAATATTATAAGTATATACACTTTAACAATTTACAGGTGTTATGTTTTTGAAATTATTAAATCATATGAAAGTGAAAAATTGATTCAATCCCCTCCATCTCAATTATTATTCAAGCCTTTGGAACTTCAACTTGTATCAGAGTCAAGGATACCTTGTTGAATATTTATCTTGGATAATATCAATAATAGAGGAATTCCTACATTTTATAGAAAAATTATTATCATTGAAAAAATTGGATGATTCCTTATATCCTATCTCTTGGCCTGTAAGTTTTTAATGCTGCTAAAATTAGTTATCCACATATTGAGAAAGATTCCTCTATAACGATTACTAAAAAAATAAAATTGAATTTTATGGAATGGATAAAAATAATTTCACTAGGTCTCTTTTAGAAAGTATTTATATGAAGGTGATGGGTCTCAAAACATAAAATAGAACATGGGAAAAGCTACAATGTATTTTTGAAAATAATACTAAAGTAAAGGAATTAAAGCTACAAATATGGCATAATATGTTTGAAGACATAAGAATGTGTGATGAAAAAAATATTGAGGAATACTTCACCAGGGTAAATGGAATTGTTTCCTAAATGAGAGGATTTGGAGAAGATATAGAAGATTCAACAACAATGAAGAAACTGAGGAGAAACATTTAACAAATTTTTGATTTTAAGATTTCATCTTTAGAAGATAAAGATGATTTATCTCTTGATAAATTGCATAAATTTATTATTTCATAGGAAATTAGAAATGATACAATGTTCAAAAGAAGTTGAAATATGAAATGGATTTCGAATCTATGAGAATGATGAAAATTTAATATATTAAAGATGTTGATCCTTATGATTCTGGGGATAAATAAGAATATGAGTTGAATGAAAAAATAATGTATCTTTTCTCCAATAACTATCATAGAGGAAGATTAATGTATGAAGGTAAAATTAATCTCCAATGTTTCAAGTGTGGTGAAATTGGACACTTTTTTATGAATTTTCCTAAGAAAAGTATTGAATAATATCGAGACAATTCTGAATAAAAACCAAATTGGAAGAAGTGGAAAAAAATTTCAATAGAATAAAAGTCATAAAATAAATATTACAAGAAGTTTAATGAGAATAAGAAAATAATGTTGAGTGTGAAAGACGAATCAAAATCAACTGAAAAAATTCATTAGATGATGAATTTACAGAATAGGATAGAACATTCATTTCAAAAGTTGAGAAAAATATAATACTCTTAAAATATTGATGAATGTGGAGGTGAAGAATCTTACAGATAGTATCAGATCATATCGAACTTTGTTGTATGTCTTGAAATAACCAGGTCACTCAAGAAAGAAATAATAATGAAAAATAAATATAGTATAAAAGTTATTAAATATTAAAAATATTTTTTCATGTAAGAAGAATAATATAAAAGGATATCTGAAGTTACAAACATATAATTGCAGAACATCAAAATATGGTTGAAGATGTCAATAATAAGTAGGAAAATAAAAAAGAGGAAGATGTTAAAATATTTCAATAAAAACATATTGAGTTTGAAATTTCCTTTAGGAAGATGAATAAAATCTTCAATAAATCCTTGGATGTAAAATATGAGACTTATAATGTTTTTGAGAATGATTAAATCAAAAATCAGGGGAAATCCATACCCTCTAAGACTAATGCTCCATCTGATTTTTTTTAATATTTCATGTAATATGAAATGTGTAAAGAAAATATGTATGGAGAAAGGATATAATAAACCGACCACATCTATAAAAGTTTAAAACTCACTCATAAGGAAATATGGTACATTCCTAGAGTATGTTATATCAGGAAGAAGTTATCAACCAGAACAAAGATTCTACAAAGAAATATCTTACTACAATAAAATTCCAGATTTTATGGTTTTTCTTAGTGCTACAGAATCTATAGAAAGATGGATTATTAATGTTGGTATAACTTTTCACTTCTTGGAAGAAGGTTTGAAAAAATTTAAAGAATTAGCGAAAGAATAATGAGTAACATTCCCAACCTACCAAATATTATAAAATAAAAAAATTAAGATGTTATAAATATTCCAATAAAAATCAATTTGAATATTTGGATGAAGTTTTTGGATGATATGATTAGTCTGGTCATCATACCAAAATATGTATGAAGCTCCAAGAAATATATTCTTATAATTGAAAAGAAAAAGAATATTAAAAGAAGAATATTTGGGAATGGTATTTTATTGTTGAGAAAACATTGGAAGAAAGTAAATGTAAATAACTATGGATACTTAATATATGTTGTTATTCACTCATGAAAGAAGATATAAAAATATTGAAACATGATAAAAAATAGGATGGTGGATAAGTTACTTTTGGAAATTATATTTCCTTGAAAATTATAGGAATAGGAACTACTAAGATACAATCTCAAAAACTAAAAAAAGAGGTTTTCTTGGATGGACTCAAAAATAACTTACTAAGCGTGAGACAACATTGTGATAAAAGAAAATAAGTTGTTTTCAAAAAATAATCTTGTATCATCATAATTATTAGAGATTTAAAATTTGTTTTTGTGGGAGAAAGAACTTGTGTAAATCATTTTTCATACAGGAGAACTTAGTAATTTATGTTATCAATGTTCTAAAGAATTGAATAATTTGTAGCACCAGATACTTGGCCACCTTAGGTAGAAAAGTATGAGAAAACCATCAAAAGTTGATACTATATGAATTTTTCCAAAATTGAAAATAAGATAAGAAGATGTTTTTGTATCTCTTTATAAAGGAAATACGACTAATAAAGGTTAAAATAATGTTGAGATTAAGTTTATCAGGCCACCTAAACTTATCAATTACGACTTATGTGGGTCGATGATTTGTCAGTCAACAAAATTTTATTTGTATCGCATTCATGGATTATTTCACTTGAATATATAACATCTTGTTTATGAATCACATGTTAGAGGAAATATAAATATTTAGGTTCTTTAGAAAATTTGTGGAGAAAGAAATGGGGGTTTACATAAAAAAGTTGAGAATATATAATGGCATAAAATTTATAGGAAATAATTTCGAAAATTATCTACGAATTCATAGAATCAAACATTGGTATAGTACTCCATATACCCCATAACAAAATGGAGTATCATAATGGAAGAAGAATAGTTTGGTGGAAATTAGAAGAAGCATGTTATTAGGATGCAAACTTTCAAAGTTCATCTGGAAAAAAGCTATTATTACTACTATTAATCTTTAGAACACAATATTGTTGAGGTCGGAGTCCAACATGACTCTTTATGAAATTTGGTATAAATAATAATTAATTGAAATACTTTATGATTTTTGGAAGTCCATGTTTTATTATAATTGAAGACATAGATCATGGAGATTGATGTGAATGATGAAGAAATTATATTTTGGGTTACTCACCCAATGGAAGAAGTTATAAATGTTGGAAAAATGTTTACAAAATATGTTATATTCATATGATGTGAATGTTATTGAAAATAAAACAAAATTTGTTGAGAATATTGGGAAGGATAAACAAAAGGTTCCCAATGAATGTGATAATGATACAAAATAGACTTATCAAGATTATAAAGAATCGCGTGAGGAGTAATTTGAAGATGGAAAAGAAAATTTTAAATTTCCAAAATTTCAATAGAATTTTGAGACTGAAAACATCATTGGGAATCCGAAGGACCCAATTCAGGAAATAATAACATTGATATTAGAGAATAAGAATTCATTTATCTCAAAATATAAATAAGAATCAGTTTCAGAATCTATTAAACATTAATAATGGAAGGATGATATGAGTGAAGATTTATATCATATTTAAAAAATGACTCATTTGATCTTGTATCACATTCAAAATGTAAAAATTTTTATAAAACAAATTGGGTTTATAGAAACAAATTGAATGAACATGGTGAAGTTTCAAGAAAGAAGTCTGATCTTGTTTCTAAAGTCTATATATTGATGAAAGTCGTGGACTTTGAATAAATTTTTACCGCAATTACATGATTTAATGTGTTTGAATGTTTATTTCAGTGGTGTCACACCATAATTAAAACATTTATCAGATGGATGTAAGGTTAGATTTCATAAATGGAGATATTGATGAAGAGGATTACATTGAATTACCTTGTAGTTTTCTACTAAATAATGGCGAAACAAGGATTATATATTGAAAAAAATCCTTAACTAGGTTGAAACAACCCCCACATTCCTTGTATTCAATGCATGATTATTGTTTGAGAGTATTGAATTTATCTTAAGTAAAGGTTGATAGTAAATTTTATGTGAAATAAGTCAACTCCTATTAACTAATTGTCATTGTTTATGTGGGTGATATTTTTTCTGGTGATGAAGAAAAAGTTTGTAAGGATTTCATTGAGGAAATGAAGAAGAATATTGAAATTTCAATATTGGGAGAATCAAAATTCTTCCTTAGTATACATGTTCAAAAATAATAATAATTCATTTTCTTTTCTTAAGAAAAGTGTTTTAGGGAATTGTAAAGATGTTTGGGATGGAAGAATCCAAAGAAGTTTCTATTTCTATTTCAGTGAAAAAAATGTTGAGTAAATATGAATTCAGAAAATGTGTGAATCATAAATAATTTTAGAAGCTCATAGGTTGTTTTATTTATCTCACATCCTTAAGCCCTGATATTGTTTATGTTGTTCCTTTGTGTGTAGGGTATCAATATAATTCAAAATAATCTCATATATTGGAAGAAAAGATAATTATAAGATATAATAGTTGAAAAAATTCATATATTATTTTATACAAATGAATTTGCGAAATAAAAATTCATAGTTTTACTAAAGATGAATGGGTTGGAGATTTTTATGATAGAAAATAAAATTTTGGTGGAACATTTACCTCGGGTGAATGTTGTGTGATTTGCCATAAAAAAATAATTTAAAGTAACCTTGAGCACAATAGAATAAGAATATGTTGCAACTACTCAGGCTTATAATAAAATGTTTTGAATGATTGTTCATTGGGAATATATGAACGTAAAAGTATATAAACTATTAAAGACAATTTGTGATAATAATAGTGCAATTTATCTTTCTAAATTTTCCTTCCAACATTCAATATCAAAACAAATTTATATAAGATTCTATGTTATAAAAGTGAATATTCCTTCTAGATATATGTTTCTAGATTATATCTCAATGAATTATCAAATTGATGATATCTTCACAGAACCAATTCCAAAAGAAATATATGTGCATTTGAGGCTGAAACTTCATATTTATCCTCCTCCAATATATTTCTAAAAATCATAATGATATCTCATATTGTGCTATGGATTATGTTGGTAATGGGGTAGAAAAAGTAACACCTTTTTTACTTTGTAAGAATATTTTTCTTATCTTTATTTTATGAATTTTAAATTGTGGTTATTAGAAAATAGTGGAGAATAAAATAAAAGTGAGTGAATAAGAAAAATGGGAAAATATAATAGTGAGGGGGAGTTTATGATGACATTAATGAAAGTATTTATTTTCATTGAGGGAAGGAATTTCATAAAAACATTACTTTATCTTGTAGTGTGGTGTTAGGAAATAATATTTTGAGAAAGGCCATGTTTCAGTAAAAGTCAAAAAACAAGAGTTGTTTACAAAAGGTGAGTTATAAAAGTCTTTATCAAAGGTTTTCAAAAAACTAAAATGCGTATATTGAAGAACCTTTATGATTTTTTTGATATGTTTTTTTCTTTATTGAAAACTAATATTTTTTTAAAATAATGTTTTTGAAAAATAGGTGAATGTTGCTGAATGTTTCCAGCCAAACAAAAAGGGGGAAAATGTTTTTTACTAAGGATTTTGTTTTTTCGAACACGTAGGATTCAAATTAGTAGCACCAGACATAAATTATTTTACTAAGAAACACCAGTCACAAATGTTTTCAAAAATATAAAGTTATTGATATGATTATCCATCAGTCTCAAATTCATCAACATGAATTTAAAGATTCATAGATCATTGTGTTTGTTATAAATTCAGAATGTTGTTGAAGATATTGAATGAAGACAAGAATGTTAGGAGTTATAAATTACTTAAAAATTCTAACCCAAAGTCAGAAGATTATTTTCCAAACATGGAGTTTTCATTAATATTGAAAACTATCATGATAAATTATTTTTAAGAAATAGAGCAATCATAAATATTGTATCAGTACAATGAATCAAGATAAGGTTTCAATTAGATTAAAATGTGTTATTCATAAATGTTTTTAGAAGTATGAATGAGTTGTAGCTAATGAGGTTTGAATAATTTTATTGTTTTAAAGTAATGTTTCAATTTTAATTGTAATTCCATCGTAATGAGAATTCAATCATTATTTGGATTAACTCAGACTGAATCTAATGAATTTCCATTTAATTGAATCTGATAATGAATGAAAATTAGACTGACTTTAAGGAGGAATGTTAATCAAACTAAATCTGAGGAGAATATTTAATCAGACTGACTATGATATGGTAATTCAATCCGACTGAATCTACAGAGGAGAGTTAATCAGACTAAATCTGAATAAGAAATTCAATTAGACTAACTCTTAGTAAGAAATTCAATCGGACTAACTCTGATAAGGAATGTCAATTTCCAATTATATAAGGATGTTCCATCATAATGAGCCATATAAGTTCCATCATAATGAGTTGAAGAAGTTTCATAGTACTGATGAAAATCTAAGAAGCTTGAGAAGGATAATTACTAAGAATACTCAATGAAATTAAATAATGTTCTAGAAGAGTTGAGGTGGTCAAATATGAAGTTAAAAAATGAGTTAATTTTATAGTTTTTTGAATTTGAGTAAGCTAGAAAAGTTTTTCATTTTCCTACCTTTTACATTATGAGATTCCTATAAATAAAGGAACATTACAATTGCACTCTATAATAATTTGACATGGAAAAAAGGTGGACCACTGTGGATCTTGAGTAAGTGTTCCTTCTAGATAGATATCTCGTTATAATATCTAAAAATTTCAAGTTTTTTTAACCGAAAGAGGAAGCTTGGAATTGAGGAATATCTGATTGATCATTTGAGCATAGTTTGAGAAGTGTAGCTTGAAAAAAAGGATCATTATAATGAAATAATAATAATTAGTTCACTATGATGAGTCAATAAAAATGAGTAAATTGGAACAAGGGTCATCAGACTGATCTTCTGGATAGACTTTTGAAGAGAAAAAGTTTTTCTTTATATTTTATTTTGTGGAAATTGATTGTAATCAAACATTTTAAAATAAATAGAGTCAGTATAATCATTAATATTAAGAGATAAAATGTGTATAGTTGGAGTTTTCACAAGTCTTATTCACTTATTAATTATAGTGAAGTCCCATAAACCCATGGGAGTGGCTATGGAAATGATGTAGGTTTAGATACTGAGAATGAACCTTGTAAAACTCATGTTCTTTACATGGTTTTCTATTTTTTCATTCATGGGTTTTAACTGAATGATGATAAGGATATAATCATTAATAGGTTTCATGGGTTAATTTTCTAATATTATTGAAACATATAAAAGTGAACATCTTATTGATCCCCATCCCTTACTCAGTTTTTATTCAATCCTTTGGAACTTTAAAAACTCATAGTAAGAAAGAAAATTCATGTATATAACATGGGACATAATTTTCACATCACTCTTATAATTACTCTTACAAATACACAATTCATTATAGAGTTATTTTGGGATCACCCATTCTTAGGTTTTAACGGAACTACCCATCCATAGTTTTTAATGGAATTTTCAATACATGGTTTATAACATAACTAAAATCATCAAAAATAAATCCCATGAACTATATAATAATTACAAACAAAAAAATTTTATATAAAAATATTCTTTCTGCCTATAAGATAAACATATCTAAATATCAAAATAACCATTCCATCTAAAAACATTTTTAAAAATAATTAAAAAAAATTGAAATATGGTTTTTATTTTAATAATAAATGAAAGATTATAAAGGAATAAAATCATAAAATAATGGTTATTATAGTGTCAAAAACTATTGAGATTGTATATGTCAAAATAAAATATTCCTTTTTTCTTTTATAAAGAAAGTCACAATGCTGCATATAAAACACATAAAAAGATTACATTGGAGAAACTTTGAATGAAAGTAAAAAGTGATATATAATTTCCTCTATAACATTTTAATTTCTATATAGACACATAAATAAAATAATTTTAATAATATTGATGTGAAATAGAAAAAATTTGAAAATAATCCTTTAAAACATTTAAAACAAGGTTATTAATGTAATGTTCCCCTTACCTAGAGCTTGTATCATCATGTGCCATCCATATCATCCTGAATAATCAAATTACGTTTATTATTTACTTTATTGAGAACATTTTTCAACATTATTAGTAATTTTATTTTATATATTACCATGTTATATACAATTAATTATTTAATAAAATTCACATTGGATGTTTTGGCGTTACCCGACATATAAGTTCAGAATAAATTTGGTAAATTGATTATGGTCAAAGTTGTAATTATTCAATAACCTATAGAATAATTATAATGACATAATTATTATTTTTATAAATTAATTATACTTTTAATGTTAACAATGAAATAATTTTAGGTAAACAAATTATGACACAATCATGGAGACGGTATGACATACATTTTCAGGAGTATCATGCCAAATTATCAAATAACATAACTGAAATAAGGTAAGTATCATTTTATATTTCCATAATTATTATTATATCAAAAATATTATATTATTTATATAAATATACTTATATTTAGTATCCATGAGTTGTGGTCAATAAAAATGAATTACATCACTTCATGGAGGTGGTAATCCACACGTACGAATGAATGAAATTATCATTTTTCAATGGATTGAAAGATAAAAAGGAAGATGATATATTATTCATGGGTAATGTTATAAATTTCTTTAGTATCTTATATACACATTAAATAAGTCAATATATCTATCTGTGAGAGGTGGTGATGGAATGTGAATTAAATCTGTTAGTGATATGATAGTCTTCAGTATATCTGAATGATGGTTTAGTTTCCCATTTTATTGAATATTGATATGAATATAGGTTATGAAATCACCATAAAGAAATATCCTGATACTTAAGATACTTTATTTTATTTTATCATTGTTTATTAATATTTTATGGAGGTACAAAAATAAAAAAAACTCTATGTCAAGCTACACCTCGTCTTCGGACAACCTATTTAGGTTTATACCAAAATTCTTCTTAGATTGGTTTTATTATATAAAAATGCCTCTAGATTTTCTTTTCAGGATATATTAAAGTGATTTAAGTAGTTATTTTCATAACTAGAGTTCTCAAAATGTGTGAGGAGAGAAGGTTCCCTTTTACAAGTAAGGGGACGGGTGCTCTGGGAATTTCATAAAGTATTAAATTCATAAAAATTAATTTTACTAAAAACATGTATATAATGTATTTATTTAGAATATAAGATGAGGATGAGTGGATTTAATTTCATATAATAAATTTTTTAGATGTTTAGGTGAGGTTTTTACCCTTATATATTTGTTTTAACCCATGTTAACCCCTTTTTCAATTACCGTGATAATAATGATTTTTATCCGTTAAAGATTAAGAAAGTTAATATAAAAGGAAAATTTTACAATAAAAGACTATAGTTGATATTTTAAATCACATCCCCTTAAATTAGAACAATACAAGATATTTATGAATATTAAATAATTTAATAATATATTACTTATTACAAAATATCATTAATATC
Source organism: Viscum album (assembly GCA_963277665.1). NCBI lineage: Eukaryota > Viridiplantae > Streptophyta > Magnoliopsida > Santalales > Viscaceae > Viscum > Viscum album. The sequence goes on along the minus strand of OY728157.1, from coordinate 1,399,196,408 downwards.
ACTTGTGGAACTATTCAGTTAATTTGACTATGAAAATTGCATGACAATAATGAAATTAAAATAAAATCAATTAATAAATCACAAATATTATATTTTTATCTTATAATTATTAGTACACTGTAACTCCACAAAAAAATTACATTTAGTGTTCTTAAAATCATTTATATGTTTTTTATACAGCATTCAAAAGAATAGAGTCAGGGTTGTATAAGCTAGTAAGGTAATTATTTCATCACTGAAATTTAAAAATAAACCATTATGTTAAAAAAATTATTTCAGATTTCAAATAAATAATTATAACCTAAAATAAGTAATTTTTATCTCGTGCTCAAATTATTATAGATATTAAAAGTTAAATAGTGATATATTGACTTAACCCTTTAATTAAATATTACAAAGGTAAAAATAAAGGATAAATGGAAATAATATAACATTTTATAATTTTTTATGATTATGGAAGATATATAATAATATATGGAAATAAAGGATAGTGTTTTAATGAATTTGAATTTTTATCACTTTAGTTTGAAACCCATTTAATTAAAATTTGCTTTACTGTGGTAACAAAAATTTAATAGGGTTATTATTCATACTTGAAAAAAATAAAGGGACCTATTTACCAAATTAGGATCTCTTGATTCTAAACAAGGAATATATATTTCATGGTTACATTTTTAGAAGTGACAGAATTTAATTTAAAAATAAACTTACAAAATGAGACAACAAAAAAAAATTGAGAAAATGTATTTTAAGTACAAAAAATGTTTTTATCACAAATTATCGTATAGAATTCCCTATAAAGACAATAATTGGTTATTTTTTAATCAAAATGAAATAATTAAATTTTAAAACTACTCCAAAATATAATATGACTTTTCAAAGACTTGAAAATAAAAAATGGCTTCCAATAAAATTTGTATCTCTCACTATTCAATGACAAATCATAAATTTAAGAAAATTATTAAAAATTTAACCCTAATCTAATTTTGAAATTATTATTTAAAAATTGATATTTTTTTTTTTAAATTTTAAATTTAAAACATATAATTCAATAATTTATATAAAACCATATATTATATGTAAATAATTTTATACGAATAAAACTATTTTCTTCTTAATTGGAAAATTACTAAACATTATTTAGTGAATATATATAAATAAATTAAAATTAATATATATTAATAAGACAAGAAAATAATTTATCTTAAGATCACTTGGGTTGTTACATTCTCCTCCTTTTGGAAATGACATCCTTGTAATTTTATTCATTTCTTAAACTAGTGAAGATATTTTACATCATAAAACATTCTAATTCCCATGTTTCTTCTTCAAAGATATGATTTTTCCACAAAACCATAAATTGATTAATTATTCCCAGAACAATTTATATACAGTTGAAAATCAGAATAGGCTATTCCCCATATGAAAGGTTATCTTCTAACTGAACCACTTCCGGTCTCAAAAAATGATATGCATCCGGAACATAATTTCATGACAATGATATATGAAATACACCACGTACTAGAGATAAACTAGGAGACAAATCCATTTAGTACGGAAATGATAGATTTTTTTGGGATTTTTGATTCTCTGATAAACAATTGACTTAACATTCCATTTTAAACTAAATTCATAACAATCTTCCCATGAGAAATTTTAAGAATGACATGTTCACCTACCTCAAAAAAATATATTTCCTTAAGATATCCATAAAACTTTTTTTCATTAACTAATCCATCTTCATGTGCTATTGAATCATCCTATCCTTCTTAATATTTTCATCTACCTATACAGTTCTGAATAATTTTTTCCCTTAATATAATCTTAATAAGTTGGAGTCTCATAACCTTTTACATATAAAGTCTCAAAAGGTTCCATCTATATACTAGAGTGATAATTTTTATTATATGAAAATTCATCCAATGGAGGATGTTGATCCCTTATTCACTAGTAATCCATTTAATGAGATCATATAATTTATACCAATTTCTGAATCATTCTCTTAGAATTTATATCATATTAAGGATGAAAAGACGTGTTGAAGTTTAAATAAATAACCAAATAATATTTTATACCTTTATATAAATTATAGGTGAATCTAGGATCACAATGAGATAAAATCGAAAAGAGTGACTCCATGTAATCTAGTGATCATAGGGTATAGGTGAGTTGGTCAAAGGTGGTGGCATCTTGACCCCATGGTTCTGGGTTCGAGTACTCGTAAGGAAACATGAACTGTATGCTAACAAACCTCTCATGGACCCCGCTACCCCGATGGGAACTAGCCCATACCGAATGGCTGGCCACCTTGGGCCTTGACAGGGATGTGTGGCACATGGATACTGTAAGGCCACACCTATACACAGGTTAATCATTAACACGTTTCAAATTCACAAGATCCTCAACCCACTTGGTCAGGACTCATCTTGTGTATCCAAGAGACTTTATTTTAAAACTAGGTGGAGAAATAATTTATCTGCACTATAGTAGTACTGTAGAAGGTACTATAGCAGACATTGTTTGGAACTATAGTAGCTAGTACTTCTCATTCGTTTTTGATTTCAGGCCATCAATTTGGGACTCTAGTCCTTTAAGGACTTCAGGCCACCCAAGGCCTTCAGGCCAGTAAGGATTTTGGGACACCTCAAGGCCTTGTGGCCAACTCAAGGCTTTCGGGCCACCTAAAATTGTGCTTAAATGACCAGATAGACTCTAGACGGACCAGAAACTAGATGGGGATTCAGAGAAGGTGCATACACTATAGCCGAATCTAAGCATTTTTTTTTCAGAAATATGGGATATGGAATTGCCATCGGGACCTACCTGTGCTTTCACAATAAGCCTAGAAAAACAAGAAATACGAAGGTGGAGAGCTGATATCACGATGAAGAAGTAGGGGAGGAGCAGTTCCATGTATAGTCTGTATAATTCCTTATACCTACAGGTCATGTAATATTTAAGCATACTCATCTTGTAAGGGTTCCCCTCATCCCATGAAAGGGGGTTATCCAAAATCAATAAAAAAGGAGGCCGTTTGGCCATTCGAGTCATGTAATCTAATTATATCATTAACCTAAATTCATGAATGTTAACCCAAATAAAAATCAAATAAAATGGGAAGAGAATGAGAAGATTTTAATAATTGATCAACAATTACCCAAATCAAAATATTACCTCAAGATGTATTTGGTAGTCCCACCACAAAATCCATGGATATATTTTCCCATTTCCATTAAAAAACTAGAAAAGGCTGAATCATCCCCTTTAATAATTTTCATTCATCTTTAGCCTATTAACCATTCAAACATTTCATAGTAAAATCAATAATATATTTTTTCATTCGTTCCTACTTAAAAATTTCCTGATGGTATTTATACATTTTTGCGTTTCTAGGGTGAATAAAAAATGGATAGTAACAAGCCTAAATCTATAAGTCAATCTCTAACTGGCGGTCATAAGAAACACAAATCCTTTTTCAGAATCTCAAAAAACATTATTTATTAATATTAAATCCAAGAAACCTAAATTTTTAAACCAATTCTACCTTTTCCTATGAAACACTATCTTCTTTCTATGCTTTCTTAATACTATCTGAGAAGGATGGGTGTACCAACACCTTAAAAAAATATAATGAGATCTATCATATGTAATTTTTTATCCAATATTCATCAAATTATTAGGAAACGGATCATAATATAGACATAGAAATGTTTATGTTTCATTATATTTTTTACTCAACGCAACATCTTCTATATTTTATTTACATGGATGATATTGAATTTTTCAATAATAATACTGTATAAATTCTATCTATCTCCTAAAATTCATTTTTAAATCTTTATAAGTGAATATAATATTTAAAATCTTATAACCATTATATTTTTTAGACTTTAGTCCATATAAATTATGTATCAAAATTTTTAAAGAAAAAACTACAACTGTTGGTTCAAGGTCATTTATAAGATAATTTTTTCATGATGTTTTCATTAAAATGAAGCTTAAATAATTACATGATAATAATGTAATAAAATACAATCCATACCCTTAAATAAAGAATCATTATAGATAAATAATTCACTATTTATAAATGAAAAGTCCAAAATAAGAGTATTAACTAATATTGTTTTCAATTCAAGGAATCATTCATCACATTTTTTGTCCAGATAAACCTAACTGTTTTTTCTGTTAACATGTTTAGTGGTATTTATAACCATTAAATGTTTTCAATAATCATTAGTATTAACCTAATAGTCTAAGAAAACTATAAATAAGAGTAAAATTTGTAGGTTTTGTCCATTCATAAACAACTTTTTTAGTATGTTCAAGAATTATGCCATCAACATTTACAATATTTTGGTGGAATAAAATATGCTATAACCAAAATTCATATTTACTTAATTGTCAATATAAGTTATTTTATTTCAATATTTATAGAAACATACTTAGATATTTTTCATTATCGTCATAACTTGTAGAGTAAATAAAAATGACATCAATAAAGGCAACAAAAAACTTTTCGAAATATTCATGGAGAAATCTATTTAAAATATCCATAAATATAACTGGAGGATTTTCTCAACCCAATGCGAAAAACACAAACTTATAATCCCCATTCATATTATAAAACAAAATATTATGGATTGCATACTCCTTCAACTTCAGTTGATGAAACCCATACTTGAGATCAACCTTTGAAAAATTCCAAGCTCCATAGAGATTATCAAACAAGTTATCGATATGAGGAAATAAATACTTATTCTTAATAGTAATGTTATTAAAACCTCTATAATCAATGAAAATAATTAAGGAACTATTTTATTTTTAATAAATATAATAAAGGGTAACTGTATAGAGATGTTTTGGATGAATGAAACCTTTATAACTTATTTTTTAATCTTATAATTTATACAAGACCCATTCAATAAGGGGGTTTTGAAATTGGATTATAATCAAGTAATAATTCAATAGAAAATAAACTTCTCAATTAGGTATAGTACCCAAAAACTCATTATTAAACAAATCTAGATATTCATTTTCTACTGGCATAACATTAATCAAAATAGTTCCCTTATCTTTAATAATATAAGAAAGGTAACTTTTATTTCCATATATAACCAGTATATAAGCTTCATGATATGATATTAAAGGTATGATTTCAATATTATATACAAACTAAAACTAATTTGAGAAAACAAATTATATGGATCTATAATATATCATGGAACACTAGTGTAGAAAACGTTATTTACGTCACCATTTTTTACGTCGGTTACATATAACTGATGTGAGAATCTGTGAAACGTGGTTTTTTACATCGATTATTTAATAACAGACCTAACAAATGCATTGAGTAGATTTTTAACATCGGTTATTTTAATAAACGACGTTACAAATCGTGCATGTTCGGTTTTTACGTCGGTTATTTTATAACCGACGTAAAAAACGAGATATCTAGGCATTTTTTACGTCGGTTATTTTATAACTGATGTAAAAAATCAAAGCGCGGGGGGTTTTTTACGTCAGTTATATAACAACCAACATAAAAAACGAGTTATCTACGGGTTTTTTACGTCTGTTATACAATAAACGACGTAAAAAACCCCACGCGCTTTAGTTTTTTACGTCGGTTATAAAATAACCGATGTAAAAAAAGTGATATCTACAAGTTTTTTAGGTCGGTTATTTTATAATCGACGTAAAAAACGAGATATCTATGAGTTTTTTACGTCATTTATTTTATTACCGATGTAAAAAAACAAAGCACAAGGGGGTTTTTTACGTCGGTTATTTTATAACCGACCTGAAAAACCAAAGCGCGGGGGTGTTTTTTACGTCGGTTTCCAAATAACCGACGTTATAAATTAGAAAAATAGTTTATAACGTCTGTTATATAATAACCTACATTATAAAACATTTAAAAATTTTAAGCCCTGTGGACTGTTATTTACGTTTTTTCGATCGACAGTCCGCCGACTTGTCTCTCTCCTGTGGTAAACCCTAATCGGCTCATCGATCGACCTGCGTTAAACTCATTTTGGCTTCATCATTTATCATCTTTAGTCTCCTCGGATCTATCATCTCAACTCGCAACACTCATGTAAGCATTCCACGAATTTATTTTTTTCGTTTTTTTCCCGGATAGTCTATATTTATGTTTTGCAATTTTTTGTTTAAACTAGGTTAGACTCTTCCATTTCGAACCCTATTAAATCTTTTTGATTATCGTTGGCACCGGACATTCATTTTTATCTTGAGTTTCTTGTTTTTTTATTTCTTTATAAAACAAATTTTGATATATTACCTTGAATTTAATGACTCAAAATCCTCCTATATTGGAAATATATTTGGGGTTATTTATTGAAGGACTATGGCGCGATTAAAGAAATATTTGGAATATTTCCTAATTTGACCGGTTTGAATTTCATTATCAAAATGAAATTTGAGGTATGGTTGATTTATCCATTACTTTTATCCTATATTTCATTTAACTCTCGGGTTCATATAACAATTTTGTAGTTGGATGACCAATAATGTTTATGTGATTAGATAATTAAAAGAAATTATCATCATATATAGTGAATCATCCTTGTTGAGTGTCTTATCATAGAATAGGAATCAATCATCCATATTGAAGATGTCATTTTTTTAGAAAACAAAAACCATTAATGTAAACCATTTATCATTCATTAATTAACTAAAATAAATATTTACACATGATTTATAATGGAACATAATAAAATAAATATTTCTCATTCACCCTCATAGAGTCTAATAAATCTATGATAAACCATTTGTTTTCTTTAATGGAAACAAATTCACTTTTACCCACTTTGTATTTTTAGACGACACTAAACTCCGTTATAATTTCACCCTTATGGGAAGTATTAAACATCATTATATCCCTTTAAAAAATCTAAATGTCACACAGATATCGTGCATCCATTTTGTCTTATAGGACTCTATTATAGATAAGTATACCATTTTTTATATTATTAGTTATGATAAAATCTATCATAACATCATTAATATATGTTTATAAAAATGGGAATATCACAATTCTCATGATTTCAGATGAGAATAATGATAATGTTTTTTTAATCATAATATAGACATGGGTAATTTTACAAAAAGAATGTGAACTTGAATAATGAATGTTACTTATATGTATTTCACAAGATTTTTTGATTTTATGTCACAAAACTAATTTATGATCGAATACAACAAATAATTGAACCACCAACCAAAGTGAAACTAGTGTATTGTTCTATTTTAGAAATTCAGGATTCAATCAATGAGGTTGTGATTTATTTATTTTTTTAGAGTTTCTGAATCTAGATACTAGATTCTATTTCAAATGGGTATTTGTTTGTTTTTTGATGTTTCACGATTTTATTTGATGTAGGTTTTTTTTCATGGATTACTTCATAAAGTGGTCCCAGTTCATTTGATTTTGTGTTTCCTTTGACACCATCCCCCCTCGATGACTATGATCTCTCATTGCCATTTTTTCTCTAATTATTCTATCATACACCTTTTGGATTTGATGGTTGATTACAAACCTATTTATTCAATTATTTAAGCTGGATTATATGCATTTTTTAGGATTATATTGTTGTTTTATGCCACATTATTTATTATTCTATCCAATACTAAGACCCTTTCTAGTAAGAAAAATTTCATAAGAAATACGATTGGACTCTTCATCATATTTCATGAAACATTTTTAATAATGTCATGTTTTTTTAAAAAATATGTTATATCAAATATGTGGAAACGGGTGGTGTCCGGGGGGGTGTCCAAGGGGGTGGGTGGGTGTGAGTGGTTGTCCACGGGGGTGGGGGACTATCCAGAGGGTTTCGGGGGTTGTCCGGGGGGTGGGGGTTGTCCAGAGGGTTGGGGTGTCTGGGGGGTTGATGGGGTAGGGGTGGGGGGTGGTGTCCAGGAGGGGTGGGGGTGCTGTCTAGATGGGTGGGGGATGTCTGGAGGGTTAGGGGTGTCCAGGGGTGGTCCAAGGGGGTGGGTAGGAGTGGGGGCTGTCCAAGGGGGTGGGGTCCTGTCCAAAGGGTTTTGGGGGTTGTCCGGGGGTGGGGGTGATTCTCAGGACTACTCCATTTTCTCCAATTTTCTGTCAACTATGTAGGCAGCATGGTTTTCTTTGATTCAATGAAATTTAAAACTGTTATATCTAACTATATTTTGTTTTAAAAATAATATTCAAGCATATTTTCTTAAATAGCCATAGATTTGTTTTATATTTTAAATTGTTTTACATTCAAATTATGATTTTTTTCATATAAACATATATTTTTCTTATCTTAAAAATATATATTTTTTGTTGATATTTGTTATAGGTAATAATGAGTCGAAGTTGGATTACGGAACATCAAATGAGAAATGAATTTGAGGAAGGTGTTGATGCCTTTTTGGAATTTTCAAAACGAAATGTTCTAAGTAGTGACATTTTTTTCTGTCCATGCCTGAAATGTTTGAATATGAAGAAGTTGAAAAGTAGAGAGATAAAAGATCATCTTATTTGTCATAGTTTTAATCCAAGTTACAGCCCTTGGATTTGGAATAGTGAAACTGGACAGAATGTTACTGATGATGATGATTCGCAAGATGGTAACTCCGATGGAATTCAAGAAATGATTCACGATATTGTAGCAGAACAAATTAAGATAGAACCGACAGTTGCGCGTCTATATGGTGATGCTGAAAAACCATTATATCCTGGTTTTACAGATTTTACAGTTTTTTTGGCAGTGTTAAGATTGATTAACCTAAAGGCGAAACATGGTCGGAGTGACAAAAGTTTTACAGAGCTGCTACAATTGATGAAAGACATTCTTCCAAAAGATAACGATCTTCCAGATTCACATTACAAATCCAAGAAAATATTATGCCTGATGGGATTGGGATATAAAAAAATACATGCCTGTCCAAATGACTGTATTATATATATGAAGGAATATGAATTTCTGTCAGAGTGTCCTAAATGTGGGACATAACAGTATAAGGTGAAAGAAAAATCACTGGCTGGTGTAGAGATTACAAATCTCCCTTCAAAGGTATTTTGGTATCTTCCTATAATTAATCGTTTCAAACGTTTATTTGCTAATTCACATGATGAAAAAAGGTTAAGATGGCATGCTGAATAGCGGGTATGTGATGGAAAAATACATCATCCAACTGATTGTCCACAATGAATGAAAATTGATGCGTAGTATTCTACATTTGGAAATGAAAATTGAAATCTCGGACTAGGGTTGTGCACAGATGGAATGAATCCATACCGAACCCTCAGTAACACAAATAGCTCATGGCCTATTTTATTGGTAATTTACAACCTCTCTCCTAAAGTTTTTATGAAGCACAAAATGTCATGTTGAGTATAATGATCTCTGGTCCAAAGAAACTCGGTAATGATATTGATGTTTACTTGTCACCTTTGATTGATGATTTGAAACTGTTATGGGATGATGGTATTAGGGTGTATGATTCTTATAAAACGGAATATTTTCAACTGCATGCAGTGCTTCTGTTCACTATAAATGACTTCCCAGCGTATGGAAATTTGTCTGGATACAGTGTTATAGGGCATAAAGCATGTCCAATTTGCGAACAACACACGTCATATTGTCAATTGCATCATGGGAGGAAAACATTGTACATGGGTCATCGAAAGTTTTTGCCTATGAAACACCCTTATAGAAGACTAAAAAAGGCATTCAATGGATCACAAGAATTTGATACTGCTCCAAAACCTTTATCCCCTGATCTGTATTTTGAGAGGGTGAAAAAACATGATGTGACATTGGAAAAGACACAGAAATCTGGTCATGATAGACATATTTGGAAGAAAGGTAACTTTTTTTGAGCTATTGTATTAGAGGTATCATGAAGATAAACATAATATTGATGTCATGTACGTGGAGAAGAATATATGTGATTATTTGATTGGAACATTTTTAGATATTAAAGAAATACTAAAGATGGGTTGAATGCAAGATTATACTTACTATCACTGGGCATACGTTTGGAGTTAGCTCCCACTCCTAAAGGAAGATGAACATTTCTTCCCCCATCTTGTCATACATTATCGAAGAGGGAGAAAATTATCTTCTGTCAGTGTCTTCATGATACCAAAGTGCCTCAAGGTTATTCTTCTAATGTAAATTTTTTTGTCTCATTCAAGGACTTGAAGTTGATAGGTATGAAATCAAATGATTGTCACGTCATGATGCAACAAATTCTACCAGTTGCATTGCGTGGAATATTTCCCATTCGTGTCAGAAAGACTATAATGAAGTTCTGTTATTTTTTCAATTCAATTTGTAATAAGGCGATAATGTGAATGCTTGAACATTTTGGAAAAGGATGCAATTTTTATACTTTTTCAATTGGAAATTTATTTTCCACTAACTTTTTTTGATATAATGGTGCATTTAATGATTCATCTTGTTCGAGAAATAATGCTTTGTGGACCTGTATATCTTCGTTGGATGTATCCTTTTGAAATGTATATGAAAATATTAAAGGGGTATATTAAAAATCTATATCGACCTGAAGCCTCTATTATTGAAATGTATATTTCTGAGGAGGTAGTAGAGTTTTGTACGAGCTACTTAGCTGCGGCACAACACATAGGTTTGCCTCCATCTCTCCATATACGAGTTAATAATGATGGAAAGAGGATTCGCGGCTTGAAATTAAAATCATTGTCAGATGAACAGATGAAGAAGTTAGAATCATACATCTTGAATAACATAACTGATACTCAACCGTACATCACATTGCATATTAATGAGTTGAAACAATGTCATCCAAAGAAGAAAGAAATGTGGATTTTGAATGAGCACAACAGAACTTTTTTGTCATGGATTAAAAAGACTTTGCTTGGTAGATCAGATGTATCAGAGAAATTAAAATGGATAGTGGGTGGTCCATGTTTAAATGTGATAACATGGTCCGGTTATGAAAATTAATGGTTATACATTTCATACGAAAGCTCAGGAAAACAGAAGTGCAGTTCAGAATAGTGGTGTATTGGTATTTGCAGAAGCAATGCATTTTTCGAGTGCTAATGAAAAAAACCCAATTTCTGCATCAAGTGCATATTATGCAGTGATTGAAGACATATGGGAGGTTGATTACATTAAAATTAAAGTTCAGGTTTTTAACTGTAAATGGTTTAACGGTAACAATAGTGTCAGACATGATGAATTTGGAATGACACTTGTTAATCTGAATATATTGGAAGACACAACTAATTCTTTTAACATGGAAACACACGAAAAACATATTTTCTATGTAGTAGATCAATCAGATATGCAGTGGGCTATTGTTTTACATGGGAAAAAACAATATGTTGGTGAGGATGAAGTTGATGAATATGCTGATTTATGTGAGATCCCTACTTCCATGGAATGATTAACAGAACATAATGATGATCATGTTGAAGACATAGTTTGTCCCATAAGGAACGATCATGACGAAGGAATTTGGGAAAACAATCCATTTGTACATTCCTAAAATTATAGGTAACATATTTTTATTTCTTGTTTACATTTATTTTTTCCATAAATGTTAGATATTGTATGTTTTTTATTTATTAAAACATGTTTTAAAACAAAATAAGTATATGTTTTTGTTTTTGTTTGTTTTAAGTTTGTTTAGTTTACTTTATCATGTTTATAACCATTACATGAATTATATATCTATTATTTTTGTTCACTGACAATTACTTTACCATGTTTACCATGTTTACCAGGTTTACCATTTTTACCATGTTTACCATCTTGACCATCTTGACCATATTTACCATCTTTACCATCTTTACCATTGTTTAACATTCTTACCATATTACCAATGTTTACTATTATGTTACTTAGTACACTTTTCTATTTTCTGATTACAATATTATTAAAATATTTGAATTTGTATATTTGTGAACTGACGTTTGTTTTTTTGATGTGAAGGATAATGACAGATCATTCAGATGATCAACCACATGATTCTGGAGAGGAGCATATTGTTGGTCATACCTCTGGGGATGAACATTCACATGCTCCTAATACAACAAAGAGTTCAAAGGTTGGTAAATGTGGGTGCACACATTTACCAAAATTATCACTTGCCCGTATGTAGGATCAGAGGATAGTCGTTGAGTTTGATGATGATGATATTCCTAGAGGTCCAAATGCAAAAGATTTTAAGAGTTTTGTAGCAAATCTGGCTAAGAGAAAAGTAAGCATTCTGTATGATGATTGGAGAAGTGTGGATAAAGCGATTATCTCTCAGTTGTGGGAGATGATTTTGGTAAGATCTTTTGTCATTGTTTGACTATTATTTTAATGTTTCTAGTATATATAATATGTTTAGCCTATTCTTTATCAGATGACATTTGATATTACTAACACTGGAGGAGTCAGGAAGAAATGTTTATCGTTGGCTGCCAGGAGATTGAGGGATTTCAAATTAACCCTCTCATCTGATTTCATTTATGGTCATAGGAGTCATGAAAATCCATGTCGTATATATCCTTTTATAGATGAAGACACATGGAGACAGTTTTTTGAAAGTAGAAGAAAAGAGTCATTTCTGGTAAGGGAAATGTAAACTTTTATAAACATTCTTATATAAATGATTTTATTAATGTTTTGTTAATGATTTCTTATTCTTAAATTACAGTAAACAAGGAAAGCTCATCAGGAGATCCAATCTAAAAACGTATACCATCATTGTTTATCTCGGGGAGGGTATGCATTATTGGAAGAACAAATGATGGAGGAAAAATTTAAAAAACTAAGAGCCGAGTCTTCAACCTCTAGAGAGGTGGCCCCTCCTCTCCTCCATCTAGACATGAGAAATGGAAGAGAGCTCGGAAGGGAAAAAGGGCAATATCTTTCGGAAGAATCGAGAATCGTAGCTGAGAGGATTGTAAGATAACTATTTTATTTATTTAAGTTAACTATTTTCTTCATATAATTTCAATCATTATAGAAATGTTCAATTAATTAATACAGGACTCTCTTGAGGAGCAGAGTTCAGAGGGAACATTTACAGCTACAGGGAGGGAAGATATTTTATTTGCAGCATTGGGAAAGCCTGAACATCCTGGTCATGTAAGAGGATATCTGGCAGGTGTATCAGTAAGAAAAGTGTTTCCACCTTCTTCAAATTCTAACATTTAGGGGGTTCATAAAAAAAATAGAATCCTTGGAGGCTGAAGTTCATAATATTAATGTGACGATGGAGGACAAGATTAGAGAGTCGGTGCAGTCTATGTTTGCAGAAATGTAAAGACAATTTCAGACTGTAGCTCCCACTCCTCCACCTCCCCCTGCAGACCCCATTATTTATCCTCCACCTCCGCCAGTAGCTCCCACTCCCCCACCTCAGCCTACGGACCCCATTTTTTATCCTACCCCTCCGTCGTAGCTTCCTACTTATTGTGAGTTGTATGTTGATGATTCTCAACATCATATTGTACCATATGGGTTGGTATATTGTATAGGAGATATAGTTCATCATCAACAATTAGAGGTAGAGAATTAGAGGGTCACTGTACAGGATATTATAGATAGATCAGCTAGGGTACCAATACCTATAGATGTGGTGGCGACAGTTGAACAGAGTATCGGCCATTTTTTAATTTGGCCATACAGACTTCTTCGACTCATTACTATAGAGGTATGAATGTTATATCTTTTATTTTATTTTTTTATTAAAGTTTTTTTATCATTTGAAAACTAATATATTTGTCAATTTTTTTTACAGGAATACTTAAAAGGTAAAGAAATACTGTATAGAAAACAACAAAGACAAATAGCTATGACATCAGATACAGATTCAAATGGTCTTGATAGATTATCCAGATATTCACATTTGTTGTCGGGTTATTATGAGTTTCCAATGGAAGCTCATGTTTGTGGACGTGAAATAAGAGTGGGGATTATAAAAACTGATATCATGGAGCTTTTTACTGGAGATAAGTTGGGCATCAACGTGGTTCAAATTATTTCCATCTAAGTCTTAACACCTTTTCCCTGTGTTATATTTATTAAAAATGTATACTTATGTATGTTTTGTATTAGGTATCTTTATAAAATTTGTGAGAGGAATGAGCTGACAGAAGTATATGGTATCATGGACCCTCAATTGATTTCCCTTGAAGCATGTGCATTGAATGAGGAACAATGAATGGTTTATATTGCTGAAAGATTTGAAAAGAATATAATCACACAATGTTAGATGATGCCTTTTTATGAGAGGTATGAAACACATTTCCCTCAAATAGTTATTTATCTTTTAACATAAAAAACCACTAACGTCAAATTTCCTTTTATCAGTGATCATTGGATGTTAGGGATTTTTTTCCCAACAGAGAAAGCCCTTTATTGGATATGCTCTCTCTATGGTGATGTGCGGGATAGTTTTAAGAATATATTGGAAAAGTAAGTTTCAATTTCTCAATAGTTTTTTATATTATAATGAATTTTAAATTTACCCCATTCGTATTATTTTCTAATAGGGAATGGGCCTACTTTCGGAAAAACACAATGAAAAGAGGTGCAAAGATCAAATATGTAAATGTGAAGGTAAATATCCATTTATAATTTGTACTTTTTTATTTATTACATAAAAATATTATATTGAATTTACACTCATTCAAACAGAATTGTCATGAACAACATGGCCTCATCGAATGCGGATATTATATGATAAGATTTATGTATGAAATAATAACAACTGGGACAGTTGTGAATTTTGACATGGTATAATTTCCTATTAAACTTTGCTATAATATTTCAATTTGATTTATTCATTATACACGTTAACTACTTTCATTTTCATTTGTAGATTTTTGATGACCCTAAACCCTATACTTTTTAAGACATCAAACACTTAAGAGTGGAGTGGTCAAATTATTTTACAAGTTTGATTGACTTTTAGTTGTTTGTGATGTAAAATGTAATTTTGAATATTGTCGTTTTAATTGTGTATTTGGTAGTTGTTTAGGTTGGATTTAGTTTTTTTTAAGTTGACAGTGTATGTTTTGAATGTTATATAAGTGAATGTTTAATTTTTCTATGCTTCTTGTTTTGGTTTACTTATGATGGTTTTTTTGGTATGGATTTGGGTCTATGGAGGAGGGGTTCTAAGGGTGTGGGGGTGTGTTCAGTGGGGTTGGGGGGTGTCCAGCGGTCTGGGAGGGCTGTCCAGTGGGGTGGGGGGACAATCCAGGTGGGTGGTAGGGCTATCCAGGGGGGTGGGAATGCGGTCCAGGGGTGTGGGAGTGTTGTCAATGGGTGGGGGGTATACATGAGGGTGGGGGGGGGGGGGGTTGTCCAGGGGTGTGGTGGGGGCTGTCAAGTGGGGTGAGGGGGTGAGGGGGTGTTGTTCAGGCGGGTGGGGGTTGTCGAGGGGTGCTTGGGGCTGTCCGTGGGTCGGGGCAGTCCATGAGTGTGGTGGGGGCTCCAATGGGGTGGGGGAGGGCTGTCTAAGGGGTATACATGAGGGTGGGAGCTCCAATGGGGTGGGGGAGGGCTGTCCATGGGGTATACATGAGGGTGAGTGCTCCAACGGGGTGGGGGAGGGCTGTCCATGGGGTATACATGAGGGTGGGGGATGTCTAGGGGGTATGTTTTATATGTTATCAATGTACATGCTTAATTTGGATCTACTTCTATTTTTGTGGTACGATTTCTTGATTTGTTTTCTGGTTGATTCTTGTGGAGAGCAGATGACTTCATTCAATTTTTTTAAAAAAAAATTGGTTTATCACATCAGTTATTTAATAACCGACGTGATAAAAGGCCTGTGAAATGGTTTATCACGTCAGTTATTTAATAACCGACGTGATAAAAGGCCTGGAAAATGGTTTATCACGTCGGTTATTTAATAACCGACGTGATAAAAGTCATGGAAAATGGTTTATCATGTTAGTTATTTAATAAATGACCTGATAAAATGCCTGTAAAATGGTTTATCACATTGGTTATTTAATAACTGACGTGATAAACCACCTCCCCCCGGTTTATCACGTCGCTTATTTAATAACCGACGTGATAAACTCCCCTCCCTCCCATTTTATCACGGCGGTTATATAATAACCAACGTGATAAACCCCCCTCACCCCGATTTATCACGGCGGTAATATAATAACCGACGTGATAAACCCCCCTCCCCTAGTTTATCACGTCGGTTATTAAAAAACCGACGTGATAAACCCTCCACCCCCCGGTTTATCACGTCAATTGTTTAATAACTAACGTGATAACCCCCCCCCCCCCAGTTTATCATGGAGGTTCTATAATAACCGACGTGATAAACCCCCCACCCTCCGGTTTATCATGTCTGTTCTTTCATAACCAACGTGATAGAACATTTCCCCATCCTTTTATCACGACAGTTTTTTAAGAACCGACGTGATAAACCATTTTCCAGGCCTTTTATCACGTCGGTTGTTAAATAACCGACATGATAAAACCTTCCCATTTTTTTATCACGTCGGTTCTAAAATTACCGACGTCATAAAAATCGCGATTTTATGTTTTTGACGTTGGGTTTTAAATAACCAACGTCAAAAACGTTAATTATAACGTCGCCCGTATTAACTTCGGCTAGAAACCAACGTAAAAAATGAAAAATAACCGACGTAAAAAACATTTTCTGCACTAGTGGCATAATAAATTGAAATCTAGTCCATTCCAAGAATATCTTGAAATTATACATTGGGAAAGAAAACATTGGTTTTATGGAAAAATCATCTACATACGATAACAAGAAGAACTTTTTTTAAAAAAAATTCTCGATACTACACCAAATGTTTAACTAAAACCCTGGAAGTCATTTTTTGACTTGGAATTTTCAATTAACAAAAAAATTTATAAAAAATGGATGAATGGGTAAAACCCAAATAAAATAGGGAATTTAAAAAGTTTAAATAAACAAGTGATATTCCTATTACAACGTCATTTGATGGTCTAAATTTTGTTGATTTATTTTCAAAGGGTTTCACCACACCATTTTTCTTTTAGGCTTATTGTTAGTATAAGAAGTTATCCTTAATCACTAAAAAATCCAATGTTTTTAGGCATTAATTCATTTTCATACATTCTCGGGGATATTTATAATTTAGAGTTTTAGAGAATTAAGTCATAACTAATAAATATTATAACCATACATTATAAGTGGAAACTTCTACTATCAATACATTTTTACCAAAACGTAAAACTTTTAAAATGAAATATGTTTTCTTTTCGGGATAAGTCTTCATGTTTTGAAAGTTGACTTCTTCTTTTTTCTTATTCACTTATAAACCCTATGAGTTTTTTAAAATGTGGGATGAGAAAAAAAGAATAGAAAAGAAACATAAATGAATTAATATGTTTATTGAAAAACATGAAAGCCCATAAAATACATACTTTTACCATATTATTATTTGATTTTATAAAATAAATCATTTTCAATTGAATTTTTTTTTCTAAAATTAATATTTTAAAAACATAGTAATAAAATTGAAATCTGTTTTAGGTGACTCTTATAATCATAATCATAACCCATTATAAACCTATATAAGAAATAATTGGACCCTAGATAAATGTATAGAGAAACCCACCACTTATATAAGGACATATTCTTATCATACATAAAAATTACATCTTAATAAAAGAATATTAATAAAATAACATGATGATACATCCCAGAATTGATTCGGTCTAGTGAATTTGGAAACTTTGGAACATAAAAAAGTACTTAATAGTTTAACTATATCTTATTCCACTAATTTCATCATATCTAGAACCCTTCATATACTTATCATACATAAACCTTTTTTCATAACCCAGTAAAGAAAAAAAGGGTGAGCTAATATGGTTAATAATGGTAAAAAAGGGAGATATTGATGATCAAATAATAATAAAATGATCATGAGGGTATGAGAACATGAGCATAATATTTTAAAATCATACCATGTTTGTCATTGATCCCAAACACGAGTTAGGGAATAAATCATGGCAGTTCATAAGACATGAGTGATAAATGAATCAATGAATATAAATCATGAGAGAATTAAATTATGATAAGACATAAATATGTGGAAAAAACTATAACACACTAATAATTTCAAAGAAGAAAATTTTATTTTAGAGCATAAATAAAACAAAACACTATATTTATCTTGTGTTACATGTAACCCTTAGATTTTTATGTTCGATAATGTATTCAACACGTAAAACAAAAAATAAACGACCCAAGATATATATTACAATTATAACCAAAAAAATTGAATAATGTTTATGAATAGGATTAATTGAATTTTGAAAATATGGTTTACATATATTTTTTTGCAACCAATTCATTAGAAATAAAAATAAAATCATTTTGAAAATAAAACAAAATATTTTTTTAAAAAAAATACTTAATTGCACAAAAGTTTGTTTTATACCAATTAATTGAAAAAATAACTTTTTTTGGGTTATTTTAATTAAAATTATAAATTAAATATTAAATAAAATTTTTAAACTTCATACTATGTGTTCTATAAAAATGAGATGAAACATAAATCCAGTTTTATACTTAATACTATATTTTTTTGAAATAATGTTTTAATACCATTTTATGGAAGAATTATTATAAAAATAATTGCTCAAAATTTTATAAATTTTATTTGATTAAATTAATTTAATTTTTTAATCATTATATAAAAAAATTGCTGAATGTTTTGGGATTTTTTATGAAATTATTGATTTTTTGGTGAACAGTGAAAAATACCGATTTTTGTTAAAAGTCTTTTCTTTTAAATAAATTAGGTAATTTAAAAAGTCACTATATGTTTTGAATAATTTTTAAATTAAAATATGTTATATTTAATGCACTTAATAATTATTAACAAACTTTATTCTTGTTTTTTGTTCAACTATGTTTTTTTTGTTTTAAAAACAGGTTTTTCTAAAAATTGTTTTAAAATACATAATGTATATCCATTTTAATTAATTAAAATAATCCATATTGGGTAATTTTTTAAATTTAATTCAAATATAATATATTAGTAAATATTAATTTTTTTATAAAATTATTACTATTATTATTCATAGTGTTAATATAGAATGATCTTTTTCTAAAAATATACTCTTCTCAAAAACCCACTATAACTCCGCATTTATGGTATTAATATTAAATTAAAATTTTCCAATTATGTAAATTTAATTTAGAAAATTAATTTCCATATTTTAAATCATCATAATTTATAATTTATAATATGTTTTAATTAATTCATTACCATAATGTTTTGCAAATATAGTTAAAATTAATTGCAACGACTAAGGTAAAAACAAGGTTACTGAGTGGTTAAACTTAGATTATAAGATGTAAAAATGACACAAAACTTGTTAAAATCCTATTTTATGGGAATATTTCGATCTTATTACTTATGTTATTTGTCATATACCATTATTTGTACTGTTTTACTTGAAAAGTTTTTGGTGGAATTCACTTTTACAAAACAATTACAAGTGTTCCACTCCACCCACTAATAAAAGGTCACACCCTATCCTCCATTTTTTACACAATAAAAACTCCTGGGTTCTACTAATACCATCGCAAATAACTTCCAAAATTATTTCTCCTAATCTTAAAATCCGTTTTTTCATAAATTCAACCTTGAAAGGCCTTTTGTGAAAACCAAAATGAGTTACCTAAAGAAGAGGTAATGATCATGAACAATCATTTTTGTTCTATTTCCTTGTCCACCACCAAAAAAGTATTATTATAACATGATGATATAATAAAATCAATATATTACATATAATTATATTTTTTATGATAATTACTCTACCTACAACCACAAATACTTCCATAAAATGGTTTACAAAAATTATTATTTTTGTGTATGATGGACTACCGCCTTGCGAAACGATATCATTATTTTATCCATTACCACCTCTAAAGGATTGGTATGATTATGGATATAATGTTTATATATAATATTTATAATATATTTATGCCCATTTATTAATTATATCATATTTACCCTTTTATGTTCTATTCCTTATGGGATACGATAACATCACTGTACTTTACGGTGGACTATCGCCTCACAAAGCGATGTGATTCTCCTTTCCATAATGCATTACATGGAAGGTAATAAAGGTAATGATAATTAATATATGTGAAATAAATGAAATATTTATGATAATAATAAAATATTTACCATTATCTAAATATAATATATCCTTTTATTTTTACCTTTTCAATCATAGAAAAAAATGATAACGTCATTCATGGACATGTTGACTACCGCCTCTACAAAGTGATGTGATTACTTTTTTCATTACCACATCCTATTAATTATATATATAAGTATATATAATTAAATAATATGGTATTTATGATATTATTATAATTATTTAATGATAAATTTTAGTTATCTTCTATCCATAATGATAATTGAAAAATTAGGACGTTACTCATGTATATACAACCTACCATCTCCATGATCATAATATATGTTTATTTTTCATAAAAACCATTAATTATGTGTTTAAAAAGTATAATTTATCTCTAAATATTATAATTATATCTTAATTTTTTTATGTTTAAATAATGACCCCTTTGACCACAGTCAACCTACATAAGTCATTGTTGACACATAAGCTGAATCTGGCCAAAACATCCAACTTAAAATTTATTGATTAAGTAATTTTACGTAACATGATAATTAGTGAAATAAAAGTAATTATAAACATGAAAAAATATATTAAAAAATTAAATAATTAAAATAATGTTATTATTCATGAATATAAATAACCAATGTGATGAATTGAACTCATGGTAAGGGTTTTTTCATCCCCCTTTTATTTCAGTGATATATGTGTCATATTCAGCACATATTTTTTTTGTTTATTGTATATATATTGTTCATGAATTTATTTTATTATTCTAACCATTAATGTTTTTGTATTTACATATCCATTTAAATAACTTTTTTTCATCGGGGTTACACTTTCAGTGTAACCAAATCTGAAACTTATTTTTTTCATAATTTATCTTATTGGAGACTTATGTTGTGTTATATACCTATATTATTTTTTGAGGTATATATACATCCCATTTGACTTTTAAAGACTTGAAATTATTTATTCTCATGTTATTATATGTTTTATTTAATTTAATCCTTTCATCGGGCTTACGATTCAAAGATAGCAATGCAGCAAGAGTTTTATGTGACAATCTCATTGTTTATCAATATTATTTATAATTATGCTTCCAATGATGAGATCTTATGATAAATATCTCAATAATTCTAATTTTTTTTCTACTATAATTATTAATGATATATTAATGTAAAGGTAAAATTTTTATACTATTTTTTACTTAAGATATCTAAGAAAATTTTCTTAAGAAAATGAAACTTTATTTCACACTTGATTCAGAAATATGTTTTCTTCCAAAAAAACATGTTTTCTAATAATGAATTCAAAATTATTTCTAAAAATTTATATATGATTTATTAAATATATTTTTGCCTATTTATTATTTGTACAATTTTTTTTCAAATTAATCTTAATACTTCTCTATGAATAAGGTACTTTTCTATCATTTTTACAATGCAAAAGGAATGATCTTAATGAAATGTACAAAATTACCCATTGACAGATCCATAATTTCTATAAATACTAAATTAAATAATTTCAAGGTTATTTTTTATGAATAATATTTCTAAATATTCTGGAAATTTTTTGTTTTTGGAAAATTATTTTTAAATAAATGGATTTTTAAAATATTATATGTTTTAAAAAGTATTTTTTAAATTGAAAAGGATTTTTTCCACAAGAATTAGTTTAATGATATTTTAATGGTATTTCCATTAATAAATGTAAAAAATATTTTTACTAATTACCCTACACTAGGGATATTTAGTATTGATAGAATCCTCATTATTTATTTTCATGAAATAAGATTCATTTCATAGAGATTTTTATGAAACAAAATTTTCTACTATGGTTTTTTCATTTTTAAATGATATTGTTATGAAACCCATTTCTATTAGATGAGACAATCATGTTTCAAAGATATTTTTATGGAAGAAATTTATTTTATATGGTTCAATCATATTTGAAATATATTTATATGAAACCCATTTATTTTCCATGGTATAATCATGTAATAATGGGAATAATAATTATTTCTATGAGTTTTATGGTGAAATGAAATATATATGTACCTTTTCAATGTTTTGGTTCTTATAAATTACATATACAATTGGGAGGACCAGATAGTGTCAATTGATCCTGTTACATCCTATATGATGGGGCATCCCAGATTGTGTCGGGTGAGCCCAATACAATTTATACAACATGGAATCCCAGATAGTGTTGTGCGATCCCATTATAACTTATATGATGGGTTAAACCAGTTAGAGCTGGGTGATCTCATAATTTCATAAATGATGAGTGCACCTTGATAGTACTCTAGTGAAATAGGGAATGATTATATTAGAATTTGGTTATATAGTTATTCTAATTAAAATGGATTTAAAACGTTTTTATGAATTTTATTCTCCATGTTAATGAAAAGGGTTTTATTTTCTTCGTATGGGTTTATGATATTTCATTTGATTAATATGGATATCAAATTTATCATTATAATTGATTCTCATAAATATTTACAATGTTAATGCCTTATACCATGTTAATATGTTTGATGATCCAAATATTGGTAGGTATGAATATTCTTTTTCTATACTCATGACATTTTATTATGTAATCATACCCTTTGAAAATATTATTATGATTGATGAAATTCAATTGTTAATTATTATTTTACCATTACTAAGATTTTGAGCTCAAACTTATTATGTTTTATCTTCCCCATGTTATAAAGAATTTTATTGAATGAATTATGTCTAAAATGGATTTCATATGGATGATGTCAATATTCTAATGTGAAATTAGAAAATATGGGCATAACAAGATACAATGTTTATCTTTTTTGACCAGTTTTTTATGAAACTATGTTGATAATAGTTAGTCATAACTATTTTAAACTCTAAACATAAATGGTCCATGGGTATATAAGTGATCCAATATATATTTTTGATGTTGTATGTTTTTAATGGAGAAAATTGGTCCACTTTATTCAGCATAAAATCCAAAAATGTAATATTTTGGATTTAGCACTGAATATGGGAGTGTGGGTTCTAGACAGTTAAAGTTGGTATCCAATCTGGGTTCTAGATAAATTATGAGATTATGATGTTTTCATTTGAGTTTATCTTAAGATTTATTGATACTGCCAAGGGAATATAAGCCTAATGTTAATCATTAGTTCAATGTCCAAGACACCACTTTGAGGTTTTAAGAAATGATATCTAGTACTGATTAATGAAATTTTAGGAGAAATTTTAATAGGTTAAAGTATTTATAAAGTGATCGACTAAAATTTATTTTGAATTCAATTGAATTTTAAGTGTTATTTAAGGTATAGAAAACCTTTAGGGTATATATGATTGTGGATATTGAGAAAACAAGTTCTATTTTATAGATAACCATATGATTGAAAAGTACTTTGGTGACTAGGTGATTAATGTTACCTCAAAATAATGTCACCATTTCTTGGGTATGATATAAGAAAAGTATGAGAATAAATTTGAGGTTAAAACACCCTTTTAATTTTATGAAATTTAGGAATTATTCAGTTTTATATTTGGGTACTTATGTTTAATCTTGAAGATTAATGTTTTATATAAAGGTTTACTCATTTTGGGTATTATCATACCACGTTATAACCATTTTGGTTTTGGTTACTAAAAAAGGAGGGATTAATTTTTATCTCTTTTATAGTTATATTATTATTTAATAGTTGGATTTTAATTCATCACGCATGAAAAATTAATCTTGAATAAAAATTTCACGGAGGAAAAGATGAGATTCTGGTGAAAATTGTTTAAAGGATGAAATTCAACTAACTAAGTATATTTCCATATTATATTAATATATATGGTAAGAGAAATCATGAACTTTAGGAAAAGGATTTTGAAAGAGATATTTATCCTATTACCTTATGTTTTAAGGAACTTATGGTCTTCTCGGTCAACACATATTTATGGATTTGAGACCCCTAATCTTCCATTGATCATTCACCTGCTTTTGATCAATGACCCCAAACCCTCTCAATAATTATTTATTTTTTCTCTACATTCAAACCTATTTTATCCTATTTGGAAACCTAGTTATGTTTTATTCCATATTAACTTCTTAAATTTCCTTTTTCTATTATTAATAAGATGTTTTATTAACCCTTTTATAGTGAAAGTTTATAAAAAAAGAATTTTCAAATGTGCATCATTTGATTACGAAGAAAAATTTCAAATTGTGAGGATGAAATTCATTTCAGGGGTGATGTAAAACCCTAATATTTTAAAAAATAAAATTAAATTCAATAGTGTAAAGGACACACAACACTATGTTCAACATGCATTAAATGCAATAACAAGATTTTTATGTTTGATAGCATATTCAAAACACAACACCAAACTTAAACGACCCATGATATATAATACCATTATAACATTAATGTTTGATTAGAGGGTATGAATAGTGTTAAAATAATTATACAAATATGGTATATATATATATATATATTCGTTTGTGACCAATAAATTATAAATGAAAATTAAACCCTTTTGAAAATAAAATAAAATATGTTTTTTCAGAAAAAATATTTGATTGCACGCATGTGTGTTTAATAGGAATAAAGTAAAAAAACAATCTTTATAGGTTATATTGTCAATATATATATATATATATATTATATTCATTCCAATTTTTAATGGTCATTCTATGTTTTTTTCAATATAAGATATAAAAAATAAATCCAATTTTTTGATTACAACTATTTTTTTCAAAAAGAACTTTGGTAACCTTTTTATGGAAACATTATATTAAAACATAAATTTCAAAAGTTTATAAAATTTATTTTATTAAATTTAATTATTTTTTATAATTGTAATATCAAAATTTTCATTGGGTTAAATTTTTGGTTTTTTTGAGAAATATTGATTTTTTGGGGAATAGTGAAAATACAGATTTTTTGTAGAAAGTATTTTCTTAAAAATAAATTAAATATTTTAAAATGTGAAAACATTTTATTATTATTTTTTCCAGTAATTTATGTAATATTTAATCCACTTAATTACTTTTAATCAACTTTATATTTGGTTTAAATATAAGTCTGTTATTTGTTTTATAAAAGTGTTTTTCTAAAAAGTGTTTGAAATTGAATAATGTTTATCCATTTTAAAATATATAATAATACATAATAGGAAATGTTATAAATTAAATTTATATATTATATATCATTACATATTAATTTATTTTCTAAGAATGATTATTATTAGTCATATAGATAATATAGAATTATATTTTTCAAAAAAAAACTCTTATTTAAAACTCATTGTCTCGTCGCATCTGCGGGAATTAATGCTAAATAAAATTATTCCACTTCTGTGAATTGAATTTAAAATAATTTATTAAATATTTTTTATCATAATAATTTATAATTTTTAATAATTTCAACTAAATATTATACAAAAATTATTAGTGAAAACAATTAAAATTAATTATTGCAATTGAAGTAAAAATTAGCTTACTTTGTGCTTAAAGATAGAATATAAGGTGTAAGAAAACTAAAAACTTGAAAACATCCCATTTTATGATAATATTTAGACATTATAACATCTAAGATATATAATTTACAATTATTGTGGAATTTTTACATGAAAAAACCTAGGGAGGAATTCACACTTTCAAGAAAATTACAAGTGTGCCACTCACCACCCTTATAAAGGTACACCCCCTCTCCTCAATTCTTCACACCTTAAAACCTATTGGAATCTAAAATATAATTCAAAAATTACTTCAAATATTAACTACGATAATCCTAGAACCCATATTTTTTTAAAAAATATAACCTATAATTTAATATGGTGGAAACCAAAAGGAGTTACCCTCAGAAGGGGTCATGTTCATCAACATGAATTTTTATTATTTATTTCTCCCCCATTAAATTTTTATTATACCATGATTTTATAATAACCTCAATATATTAAATATAACCATGTGTTTATATGATAATTCTAAAACATAAACACACACAAAATTTTATCAAATGATTTATAAAATCATCTTTCGTGTGTACGGTAGACTACGACCTCGCGTAACGATGTCATTAGTTTCTCCATTACCAACTCCCATAGTTGGGTATAGTGATGTATATAAATTTCATATATAATATTTATAACATATTTATATATATGGAGTCATTATATAATATATTCCCTTTTACTTTTCACTCTGTAATGGATGTGATAACGTTCCTCATGTGTACAACGGATTACCTCCTCGCGAGCGATGTGATTTGTTTTTCACCAATATGTTACATGGAAGGTTATAAGTGTAAATATACTAAATATATGTGATATAAATGAATTATTTATGATATTAAGGACATATTTACCATTCATGAAATATAATATATAATTTTTTTCCTTTTCACTCACTGAAAAAATGAAAACATCATTCGTGGACGTGTAGACTATCGCCTCCTCAAAGTGATGTGATCCCTTTCTTCATCAACAAATCACAAGAATGATATATATATAATTATATAAAATTAAATAATAGGGTAGTTATGATATTATGATAATTATATATTGATAAATTTTACTTACCTTCTTTCTATAACAATGATTGAAAAATAGAAATGTTACTCTTGCGTACGTACGGCCTACCATCTCTAGGATTGCAACATTAGTTAATTTTTGACAACCATATTTATTGATGGTTTTAAAACTATAATTTATGTATAAATATGATAATTATTTCATGATTATTATTCTAGAGATGTTGAAATAATGATTAATTTGAAAAAAGTCAACCTACATAATCCATTTTTGAAACATAAGCTAAATACAGTCGAAACATCCGACATAAAGTTAATTGACTAAGTAATTATATATAACTTGGTTATAAGTTAAATAAAATAAATAATAAAAACTAAAAATTTTATTAAGAAAATAAATAAATAACATATGTTTGTTAATTTGGATGATAAAAAACAATTGTGATGAATCAAACTTGTGGTAAGGGTTTTTTCTCATCTAACTTTTATTTCTATGAGATATATACCAAATTCACAACATATTTTTATTTTGTTCTGTATATATACTAAAAATTAATGTATTTTATAATTATTATAATTAAATTTATGGTTATTTATATACCCATTTTAGGATCTCGTTTTTTGGGGTTTATAGTTTCAAATTTACAAAAGCAGTAATGGATTTTTTTTCACAATTGTGATTTTTTTTAGACTTATATCGTGTTATGTACCTATATTATTTTATGATGGGTATATAAATAACCTATGATCTATAATATCATAAAATTATTTATTCTTATGTTATTTTACATTTTATTTAATTTAATTATTCCATGGAGATTTTTAATCAATCTACCACAGTAGTAAGAGTTTTATGTTACAGTCTCATTGTTTATTGATATTATTTGTGATCATGCTTCCAATTATGAGATCTTATGATACATATCACAATAATTTCATTAATTTTATTATAATATTTTTATTAATGATATCATCAATTAATGGTAATATTTTTCTACTCTTTGTTACTTTAGATAATTAAGAAGTTGTTTTTAAGAATATCTGATATGATTTTTCTCTTTGGTCAGAAATATATTTACCATGGAAAAGGAATGTTCTTTATGATATATATATAGAATTAACCACTGACATGACCGTAATTTCATTGTTGATTCCATTGAATTTTTTCAAGGATATTTTTAATGATTTTTTTTCTTAATATTAATGACATTATTGGTCTTTACAAATTTATTTCCAATAAAATGGATTTTAAAAATGTTTTATGTTTTAAAATGTGATTTTCAAAATGAAAATGATATTTTCCTCAAGAATGTTTTTAATGGTCATTAAATGGTATTTACATTCGTAAACATAAAAAACTTTGATGTTTATTATCCTCCAACGTGTATATTTTGTATTGATACCATTCCCATTATTTCTATGTATGAAATAAGATTGTTTCAAAAAGATTGATATGAATCATGTTTCTCTTCTGCGGGTTAATAATGTTTCAAAGAGATTATTACGAAACCCATTTCTCTTATATGGTTTAATCATGTTTCAATAATATTTTTATGGAACCCATTTATTTTCCATGAATCAATCATATATTAAATATATTTACATGAAAAACTTTTATTTTCCATGGTTAATTAATTTATAAATAAAATAATGATTTATTCTAGGAGTTTTATGATGATAAAAATCCTATATATAACTCATTATTTTTGTGGTTCTTGGGAATTACATATATGATGGGGAGGCCTTGATAAACCTATGTGATACCATTATAGATTTTATAATTGGACAAACCAAATAGATCTGGGTGAGATCATTGCATCTTATATGATGGGGAAACCAAAATAGAACAGGGTGAGCCCATAACAACTTATATGATGGGGTGGACCAGATTACCTCAGGTGATCCCATTATAGATTAAGTGATTTGTTCACCCATGTAATGATCTAATTCATTTATTGATGATTATATTGTAAATAAAACATATGGATATTCCAATTAAAATTCTTTTGAATGGATTTTATGAATGCAATTATCCACATTAGAAAAACATTTTTAATTACTTTTTATGGGTTTAGTATATTTCAATTGATCAAGATAGATATCACATGGATCATGATTATTTATTCTTATTAATATTTAAATTTTCATGTCATTATGATTTGTAGACATTTTTGATGATCTATGTATTGATGGGTATAAATATTCTTATGTTATACTATTGAAATTTGATTATGTCATCATACCCTTAATCTCCTCTTATGATCACCAATGAAATTAAATTTTTAATTCTTATTTTACTATTACTGATCTTTTTACATCACCCTTGTTATGTTCCCTCTTCACCGGGTTATGAAGAATGAGGTTGAAAGAGTTATGTATATAAGGGATTTAATATGGATGTTATTAAAGAACAAATGTGAAATGTGAAATGTTGGGTATAATGGGAGATGTTGTTTATCTTTATGAACCTATTTTTTATTAATACAAATTGTTATGAATTGGTTATAATTATCTAAAACTCTAAACCTATAAGGCATATGGGTATGTAAGTTAACTAATATTTATTTTTTATGTTGTATGTTATGATTGGTGAAAATTGGTCACCTTCTTTGGAATTAAAGATTAAAATGTAATGTTTATGGATTGAGCACCATATCTAGGAGTATGAGTTCAGATATATTATATTAACATGAAATAATAAAATTTGTAACTTGTATAAATAGAAGTAGGTTCACTTATTAAGTAAAGTACATGAAACTAGGTCCCCACATAATGTTACGGTCATGAAACCCCTCCCTTGACTAATCTAATGGACCTGAAAACTTGTAATTATTTTAATAATATAGTCATGAAATTAGTTCCACAAAAAACATTGTGAATATGAAAATATGTTAAAGAATAAAATAATTAACTATTGAGTTATCAACCGTTACCAATAAATTAGAGGTATATGTAGGCCCCACCCAAAACATAATCCATATATTTGAGTTCCTTAATATCATAAAACATTAATTAGATCATAACACATGAAAAAATTGAATTCATAAACATTTCATCAAAGCATAACCTATGTAAAAGAAACTGTTTCAATAATCATTTCATCATTTCATCATAACATAACTCGTGGAAAAGGAATGAGTTTTATAAACATATTATCCTCATTAAATAAATAGAGAAATAATAAGTTTTTAATTATTGGATAATATCCCTATTAAATCTTATGTAACATTAAATGATGTCATCATATATAGAATATGATTTCAAAGATAATTTGGAACATTTCAAGAGAAAAAAATCATTTTCTTCTAAAAATCACTTCTTTGAAATATAAAAACATACCAAATATTGAAGATAAATTTTCCTTCCAAAATAAACTTGAAATCAAGCAATTTAATTGTTAAATAATTGAATGGTTATTATGGTGGAAAATACTATTCATTTTATATTTATTAAAATCAGGATTCTTATAATTGTTTTTGTAAAATCCAAAAGATCCTTGTTTGGAAAAGTACAAGAATATTCATTTTAAGCCATTTTATAAAAATTTGAACATGCATAAAAATGAATTTTAAAAAATATAGATAAATATTCAATAATTTCCTTTAATGCATTTTTTGAAAACATGGGCATGGGAAAAATGATTTTAGACCAAATAGTGAAATGAAGTAATTTTTTTAAAATGATTTTTTTGGACTCTTGAGTACATAAGTGGGAGTTGAAGGTAAAAAGTGTATTTTCATGAAATAAATTGATTATAATAAAATTAAAGTGTTTAATGAGATTTATATCATAATATCTCGTCATTATAATAATAATCATAATTAAACCCGATTAATAATGAGATTGTAATGTCAAACTGTTACAACTTTGGTAAGTTTTGAATCATAAGAACCATTAAAGAATTACATCAAATTAAAATAAAAATATCCTGGGAATAAATAAATTAATGATATAAAATATAAATGGTTATTTAAATACACCTCATAATTTAAGATTGGTTCTTAACATATTATATGTCCCAAGGAAGACAATTTTAGATTAAATTCCCTTACCATAAGTTTTTAATTCCTTCACACACAGTAGAACTTAATATATAACAAATATAGGTTTATTATAAATATATTAAAGAATAATAATTATATATATCATACCATAAATTATTTATATTTGAAATTTTATTACCCACTTATTATCAATTACTTATTAATATCAAGATTTGGGTAATAACAACTTTATTTTTCTATTATGTTTCGATATGGTATTTTTAGTCCTCTTACTTTAATCATGGATATATCATCTCCAAAATTTTCACCATGATATAAATATCATGTATATTCAATATATATATATTTATAGTATTCCATAAAATATAGATATAGAAATTTAAATACACCATTCACGGAGACAGTGTGTCTAATGTATTCATAAATGATGTTTCAATTATTTAGGATATGGAGAAAGGAAGGTAAATATTACATCAAATTTATTCAGTAATTATTTCTTAATATATATCTAATATATTCCTTAATTTTATAATTATTACCATCCATGTAAAGTGTAATTGAAAAAATAATCACATCGCTATAGGAGGCGATAATCTGCCAGACACACGAGCGAAGTTATCATATCCCCAAAAAATGAAAAGTAAGAAGTAATATATGATATGATAATTATATAATATTAATATTTATTAAATATCTTATAAATATTTAAAATAAACCATTATATCCATCCATTAAAGGTGGTTATAGGAAAACAATTACTTCAATTCGTGAGGCGGTAGTCCTCCTACACATAATTGACAATTTCATTTTCCATTTGATGGAAGGGGAGGTTGATATTAGTGTTGGAAATTACATAATAACATATATGTATATGGAAAATATAGGTGTTATAATATTATCATAATTTTAGAATATAATAAGGATGTGGAAGAATAACTAAAACAAAAACACATATTTAATAATTTTAAAACATCATCAGATAACCTGCTTAGGTTTATACATAAAGACACCATAGTAGAACATATAAATCAAAATTATAAATCTAGGATGTGTTTAGGGAATTAAATAATGTCTTTGAGTAGGTATTGGATGAAAAAAAGATTTTGGATGTTTGAATAAGATAGGTGAGTAGGTTGAATTTTATAAGTGGGGTAAAGGACACACTTGGATGTTTTGAAAAGAATAAGATATACCCCTATTTTTCACATGTAAAAATGCTCAAAATCGTTCAATATTGAAAATTGGAGTTGATAAGGTCTAAATATTGAAATAAAATGGTATTTTTAAAAGTTTATAGGAAATTTTAATCTTTATAATTTTAGCTTATCCCTTGGTAATCCCGTTTTAACATTAAGTGTGGTAATTAATTTTTAATATTTTTTATATTCATTTTGACCAAAATTATCTTCCAATTATTACATGATATTAATTATTCTGATTCAAAATATGGAATCCATTTTTCAAAATTTTATTCACATAAGTATTAATTTATTAATATTAAACCCCCAGACAAGACGAAAAAGAAATTTTCCAAAGAGAAAATTTCCACCAGTATGTAATGTTTTAATTTCAAAATTTAAAATGAAATTGATTACAATGACCTAAATTGGTTTAAAAATATATTATTGAACTAAATTTACTTTTAAAAAGATTTTTATAGATTATTAAACTTTTTAAATTCTTTAATGAATATTAATTATTTAATAAAAGTCCGTATTTTTTTTACTATTTGTTGAAAAATTATTCTTATATTATCGATGATGTATAATATAAATTTTCAACCAACTTTGTGCTTTAATTATTTTTTAACTAATGGATATAACATTATCTACCATTTATTCATCTATATTAAGTTCTAATATATTTAGTTTTACAACTTCATCCTAGTACATTAAAGTTAAACATTTTTTTCCATTGTGGGATTTATATATAACCATTCGAATTGTTGAGTGAAATATATTATTTTATGAAAAAATAAAATCAGGGAAGGTGTTGATAAAAAAAATCAAATATATAGAAAAATATATCAATATATCCTCTCGGGTATTAATCATTCTCTTAGACCAGCCATCTTTCTGAGGATAATAAGCAGTGCTAAAACTATACTTTATATCAAGATCTTGATGAAGATTTTTCCCAAACTCTAAGGTAAACCTTGGATCCCAGTAAAAAAATTAATAGGGTACTATATTAAATGATAACACATAAATAATTTAAATTATGGTGACATAATCTATATATAAAACTCTTATGATAGATATGAAGTTTGATGAATTATTAAGGAGATCGACTACAACCTTTATACCATTATGCCATTTAGATTATTTTGGGTGTACAGTGACAAAATCCATGGTGATGTTTTCCCATTTCTATTCTGGTAAGGGTAATGGTTATAAAAACCCCTACCCCTATCCTAAACTTTCTATAATACCAATAACCTAGATTCAAGTGCTACAATATCTATCATTATACCATACCTTAAGAAATAATCTTTCAGATCTCTATATGTCTATTTTACGTCCTAGATGAGTTAATAATTGAGAACTATGAGCTTTATATAACATATCTTTCTTCAAATATTTCATTTATGGAATAAATACATGTTTACTTATCCATATCAATCCATAATGGTCATGGTTTAACTAAAGAACATTTCTCACCATATTTTGTAGAATAATAACATCCTTCAATATATACTTTCTCATCTCTTGGATTGATGGTAAAATTATAAATTGAGAAATATAATATTTTTCCCTATACACTTTTATTTTAAGATCTATCATTTTAAAATCCAAAAATATTGTATCTTTTGTGATCCTCATGATAGATAATCTAACATGATCCTTACAACTCAAGGAATGATCCACCTTGTTCTCTTTCCTAGGGTGGTGATGTATTGAGAGTTCATAATCTTTAATCATATCAAAACATATTCTCAAGTGAATGTACAACTAATTATATTTTAATATTTAATTTAAAAGTTTTTGATCAATCTATATATCACACTATTCACCATAAAAATAATGCATTTATATCATTAATCAAAAAATCAATGTAACTAACTCCAAATCATGTGTTTTTTAATTTTTCGTCCGAACCTTCAATTTTCATGTGGCATAAGTTATAAACATTTCATTATTTATGAGAATTCATCCAACTCCATTATTTTATAGATCACTATAGTTTACAAACCCTTATCTATTTTTGGGTAATGTAAGTACAGTTTCACTGAGAAATACTTTTGTATTTCTTGGTAAGTTTCCTCATACTCATCTTTTTAATGTAACACGTCTCCCTTCCTAGTTAATATAGTGAGTATATTAGATATTTATTCAAAATCACTTATAAAACAAGGATAATATTCATTGAAATAAATAAATCATTAGATCTCAGGCACATTATTTTGTCTAGGCCAAAATTAATTATCCTCTGAAATTGATGGATCCATCGATATTCCGTATCTCAAGATTATATAACCCAAAAATGAAACCCATTATATCCAAATTCACATTTTAGAAATTTTCAAAATAGTTTTTTCATCATTAGGGTCTTTATTATAATTATCAAATGATATTCATGATCTTATTTCTCATTAAATAAAATTGAATATCATAAATAAAACTACTAAAAAATAATCAAAATAATCTATGAAGATTCTATTCATTAAATCCGTGAATATAGTAGGGGAATTAGTAAGACTAAAAAAATTACTATATATTCATAATTTCTATTCCTTTTACAAAATGATACCTTAGTTATATCCACTTCCTTCACCCTCAATTAATCATATCCAAAGTAAAGGTCAATAATGGAAGAGTATTGATCTCTACTTATTTGGTCAACCAAGTCATTAATAATTGGGAGGATGATAATTTTTTTATTATGGTATTTTAAAGTTCAATAAAATAAATTAAAATCAGCATTTATTTTTCTTTGTTTTTAAAAAATAGAATAGGTGCACCCTATTGTGTAATAAATGGATTAATAAGACCCCTATTAATATTATTCTTGAGTTGCTTCTTTAATTTTCACACCTCAATTGAGGCCATTCTATATGGATTCATCAAGATGGATGTAGAACAATGTAAGAGTTCTATTTAAAACTCAACTTTGTAGTTTTTTGGATCACTATAAAACATTTTAAAAAATACATCAACAAAATCCCTCATAATATACATATCATCAATGTTGAGTTTCACCCTAACCATATGAGATAAAACACCCTTTTTAAAAATAATAAAGACCTCCAAAATAGATGTGATCTCCATCATAAGTTCATATTTATAATCATATTGATAAATAATAACGGGTTTATTAAGAATACATAGTGTGACTCCCCTTCATTTGGAATTGATAAGGGATCCATGTGAAAAAGACAATCCATAACCACAATGACATCAAATTCACATATAGGGAGAGTCACAAAATTTTCATGAATCACTTCCATGAAAACATCAACTGGAGAGGAAATACAGATTTGACATGTAACCATCATACTATTTATATTTTTCACCTATAACACAATATCTAATCACTAAAATTTTAATTTAATACCCTTTTTGAATTCATTAAATATAAAAGAGTGGGTAGATCCAGAATCAAATAATACATTAGCTATTATAGAGTGGATGATAAGTGTACCTTTCACCACATCATTCTCACAACCAACTTCCCCAGTCGTGATCCGATGATATTTCACTTTTTCTATAGGATTATGAGGTTGTCGATGTTGATCATTATCATTAACCTTCATATTTTTCTGATGATAGTGTAATTATATTACTTCTTACATTTCAAACACTCAAGTGTGGGTGGTGGATTCTATCGATATTTCTCTATTTTCATATCAGTAAATATTCTCTTCAAATAATTTTTATAATATTTTTCTCAATGGATAGGTTTACCACACTTAAAACCCCATTTATTTCACTTTATAAATTCAATTGAGTTCTCCTTCAAAAATTTGTGGTAGATAGAGGTTGAAACTTTTTCTTCCCACCATGTGATATATCGTTGAAGATTCCATGAAATCCCATAATCCTTTTCTTAATTGTAGTACCTTAAGGGATTACACCTTCAATTTCCACTTTTAGAGAATATAGAACAATTTTTTCATATCTTATAAAGAACCTTCTATATAATTCATTTTTAATAATCAGTTTTAAACAATTAGAGAATAAATAAAACTTACTATTAAGTAGTCTAAAAATACCATAATAATACCTCATAATTATTATAAAATTCACCTCATAGACACCGATAGGTTGATCCTCCTTCTAATGTTACTTAAGTAATTTCATCTACAATTTCATGTGAAGAATATGAGGAATGTAATTATTGAAAAATATATTATTAAACTAATATTATTCCATGGATTAAATTTCCCATCATGGAAATTTATTCTTCCAAGAATTCCACCATTGATCTAATTCTCCTTCCAAATAATAGACATCCAAAATTAAATTTTCATTCTCTAAATAATGGAGAGTGGAAAATATATTTTCAATTCAACTGATCCATTTCATAACAACATATGGATTGAACAAAACTCTAAAATAAGGTGGATGTTTCTTCATGAAGGTATAAATAGAACATTATTCCCTCCTTTTATTTTTTGTATGTTCATCATGATTTATAGTTTGAGAAATGTTTGTGAGTATAAAATTGTGATTTTATATTCTATCACCCAAAAAGTATGGTTTATTAGAAACCAAATCATTGAATTGTCCATTTCACTTCGAATTAACACAACTACTATTATGTTCCATCAATTTACTAAAAGAAAAAATCATACTATAAGTAGTAATAATAATAGTGGGGAACCACACAATTATAAAAAATCAAATATAGTATTTCTAAATCTGGACCCTTTATTTTCAATAAATGAAGAATTAATCTTAATCAAGGTCATTAATGGTCCTCATTCAAATCCTTCACGTTTGTTAATAAAGATAATGTGAATTAACCAAATCATATCCACTTGGAGTGTCTAACTAGGTGAACAGTAAGTCTTATTGTCATGTACTAGGTAACAATTGAGTGAAGTTTGACATGCCTTTTTTAGAGTTATTACCCCATGGTACATATTTTCCAAAAACAAATCCACTTGTGGCATCCAAATAGGGATGTATTTATTGATAGACCCCATAATCTATTCTTTACCAAAACTTTAGGATGTTACCCCTTACATATACTCATCCTATGGGTTATTCACTAATGTTATATTAACCTAGTTTCAAAATGATAACTGAAACTTCATCTGAGACAAAAAATGAGGACCCCCAATTTTCATACATAAATATTAAATTTTAATAGATGAATATTCATTACATAATATAACAATACATTATAAGATAATTTTGGTCCAGTTCCTTTTTAAACATATAAACATATACAACTGGTTCATAGGTTAACTACATCATCAACAAGAAATTTACTCATATCTAAAAAACATCTTAGACTTATCATACACTAAAAACTTCATCATAAACTGGTGATTAAAATATAATAATGGTTTAGATAAGATGTTTTTAAGGGTAAAAAATAGAGATATCAATGATCACATAAAAATAACATGATTATAAGGATTTTATAACATTATTTTAATTGTGGAAAACTATAAACTCTATATCATAAATCATAAACATGAGTCATGAAATAAATATTTGTAGTTCATAAAAAAATTATCATAAAGGAATAAAAGTAATTATTCCATAATATCATAGTTTTTATTTTATATCGATTTATGGAATACAGTTAAGCTTATAACATTGTAAACATGTATAAATAAAAGAATTTTTACTCACTATGTTAAGGACATGAATTCA
Source organism: Viscum album (assembly GCA_963277665.1). Lineage (NCBI taxonomy): Eukaryota > Viridiplantae > Streptophyta > Magnoliopsida > Santalales > Viscaceae > Viscum > Viscum album. The sequence continues at coordinate 1,399,158,892 of OY728157.1, read as the reverse complement.
GGCCCTCACATAATCTTATGGATATATAACTAGGGAAACACTTAATTTTATAAACATGAAAACCAACCCCATTTTTAATATTATGAACATAATAGAAGGTTTGTATTTAATATTGTGAACGTGAAAACAAGTTCACACATAACATGATTAAATAATGAGTTATCCATCATTACCCAATGCATTTGTGAGAGATATAGGTCTCACCCATCACATAATCTATAAATTTGTATGAAACATGATCATAAAGAATTAATCATATTATAATCTATTAAAATAAATATATTTCATAAACATTTCATCATATCATAACCCATGGATGAGAAACTGGTTCAACAAATATTTCATCGTTTCATTATAATATACCCCATAGAAATGGAACATGTTTTAAAAAAATATAATCCTCAAAAAAATAAAACATCTAGAGAAATAATACGAATGTAATACTTGGCTCATATCCCTATTAAATATTATTAATCATTAAATTGTTTAATATTAGATGGAAAATGATTTTTAAAGATTACATGGAAGATTTCTTGAGGAAAATATCATTCTTCTCTTTGAAATAACTAATTTAAAATATAAAAATAACAAAAAGTTTAAAGATAAAATTTTATTTTAAAAATAAAAAAGAAAGAATTTAAAGGAATATTTTAATCATTTACTAGTCATGTTGGAATAAAAAATGATTCATGTTGTTAACATTATAAAAAAATTACTTTCACATTCTCAATAAAAGAAAAAGGGGATTTTTTTGGAAAATAACAAGAAGATTACTTTTAAACAATTTGGTAAAAAATAAAATACCTATAAAATATTATTTAAGTAATCATTGTTGAAAAGTAAGAAACTTTATTTTTAAAAAAATTGAAATGGAAGAAAAATGATTTTCAACTAAAAACACTGATAAAGTCAATTTTTTCTAAAAACATTCTTTGGACTCTAGAGTAAATAGGGAGTGGTAATAAAGGGAAAATATTATTTTCCTTAAAATAAAAAATGATATGAATTTGTAGGTGTTTATTATGAGTCTGATTAAATGATACCATCATTAGATGAAAAATCATAAACAACATTGATAAATAATGAGATTGTAATGTCAAACCATTACCAATTTGGTAACTTTTGAATCATTATCCCCATTAAAAAATAACATCAAATAAAACACTAAATATTCTGATAATAAATAAAATCATGATTTAAAATTTCATATGATCTTTATATACACCTCATAAAATAATATTGGTGTATAACATATCATATGTCCTAAAGAAGACAATTTGAGATGAAATTCGCATATATTAAGTCTCAATATCCTTCGTACATGTTCGAACCTCTTGTATAATAAATATATGATTATTATAAGTAAATTATAGAACTCTATTTACATATATCATACAAAATATTATTTAATTAAGACCTTTTATTACTCGTTTATCAATAATTCCATCTGAAAATAACATTTTGGGTAATAATTACATTGTTTTTCATGTATGTTATGATTTGGTATTTTTTATTCTCTTACTTTGATCATGGTTATATAATATAATTTTATTAACCATGATATAAATAAAATATATATCTAATATATATTTATTTATATAAATCTATAAATATTAGAGATCGAAAAGTAAAAACACTATTCATGGAGACCATAGGACGTACGTACATATGAACATTGTTCCCCTTTTCTAGGTAGAACAAAATAATGGTAAATAATATATCACCTTTATAGATTCATTATTATTTAATATATAAAAAATATATTCATTAAATTTCACTTTATTACATTCTATGTAAATAATTAATGAAAAACAAGTCACCTCGCTTTGGGAGGTGGTAGTCAACTATACACATGTGTGATGCTATCATACTCCCCTGAAATAGAAATTTATATGGTATATATGATATTATAATTCTCAAAGTATACTTTTTTCATAAATATATTATAAATATTTTTAATCCAACATTATATACATCATAGAGAGGTGGTGATGGAATACAAATTACATCAATTCATAATGTTGTAGCCCTTCATACAAACGATTGGTGATTTTTTTCAATTTTATGAATGAGGCGGTGGATATAGGAAATGAAATAATAAAAATAGAATATATGTGTATGGAATATAATGGTGTTATAATATCATCACAGTTGGATAATATCTTAATGAAATGGAAGAAAATATAAAAAAAACTAGTTTACTAATTTTACCTATTCTTCGGAGATCATCTTTGTTGTTATAACTAATACATTTATAGGTAGGTTTTCAAACCCAAATATGTACTATATTATGTGTGGATGGAATTAAGTAATTTATTCAGGAAGATCTACGAAACAAAAATTAGTTTTGTAAGTGTGAAGAGAAGAGGAGGGTGGGCAACCTTTTTTGTGTGATGGAGTGAACACACTTGAATTTTTTGAAAAGAATAATGTGGAACCACATTTTGATTAAGTATATTATTTGATTAATTAGTATATAGAAAAAAGTATTCTATATTTAAAACATTTTAAATAATATGGAACTTTATAAATGATTTAAACAATAAGTTTTTTTTAAAAAGAATATTTTTTTTAACTATTCATCCAGAAAATAATCTCTTAAAAAGTTCTAAAAATTCACTGAAATATAAATTTTTACATATATATTTTGAAAATTTATTATATTTTTTCAAATTAATTTTCTATAACTGAAAAATAATTGCTTTTATTATTTGTTCCCAAAATACAACTATAACATTTTTCTATGAAAATAATATTATTAAAATATATAAATTTTTTTAAAAATAATTAAATACCATTTTTCAATATGTTTTTCTTATATAATACTATTATTTTTAATATTTAAATTTTTTATTACTATTCACACAACCAAGTTAAAAGGATAAGTTATGATAGTATTGTTTAAATAATTTTAAATCGTGGTTTGTTAAACTCGGTGGTGCATATAAAGAAAACTATCATAGAAATTAAATTTATTTGAAAAAAGATTTCATAAAATATCATGGTGTCATAAGTTAAATCCATCCTTCTTTCTTTTTGAAAAAGGAACATTACCTAATGCATTGGATTGTATTAATGGGGTTCACCGTTCATATAAGCTATATTAGGCTCACCCATATTCATGAGTAATAATTTGGATCAACCTGTTATATAATTCATATCGATCTCACATGGTTTACATATATTATTACCAAGTACTATATCACGAATAAAACATTTTATTCTTGCCTAATTTCATAATAGAACCCTTGAAAATCTCTCTTGGAACCAAACAAAAAACAATTTTGGATATTAAAATACCCATTATTTTTTAAATTCATGTTCAAAAATAAAATTCCCAGAAGTGATGTAACATGGGGTTTTCATTGAATAAACCATGAAATATTAAAAAGGAAACTGAAAATAAATTAATAGTTTCTATGGAAGGAAATATAATTGACTCTATATACCTTAAAATTGGACATTAATTTTGACGATTTTAAACAAATTTAATATATTCTATTAAAATATTACCTTTGAGAAATAATGAAATAAATTCAAAAGTGACAAAAAAAATTCCATTATAACTTTTTTCCATATTATTACATCTAAAAAAAATTGTATGAATATGAAAATGGGAAAAAAGAGTTTGAAGGGGAATTTTAAAAGAGTATTTTAAAATATATTCTCTTACCATGAGTCAAAATCATCACTTATGTTCTTTATATTTAGAAAAAACAAACTTATATTATTTATTTATTTTTTTAAGAACCTTTTTGTGTTTATTATTCATTTATAGTATTAAATATCATCTTATATACAATTAATTAATAAATTAAGTTTAGATAAGATGTTTCTGTGACTATAAAATCCCAATTAATAACGGAACAAATCACTTTAATATTTGTTAGTATTCATAAATTAGCTAGTTATATTTATTATAAATATATTAAGTAATTCTTAAAATATAAAAATAAAAAGGTTTTATTAAACTTATATATTATAATATTTAATTTTAAAAAATTATTTCTAAATTATAGAATTTTAATTTTAAAAAATCGATTTCATTTTTAAAATAATCATCTAAAAATCAGCATAGGATGAATTTTTTAGAAATTTCTGAAAAAAATCATTTTTTAAGGAATAGTAAAAAATACTGATTTTTATTGAAATAAATAGTTTATTTTAAATTATATATAAAGTAAAATTATGTTTTGGACTAATTTTTAATTTTATTAAGTTATTTTTTGAATAAAATAATCAAATTATTATTTCTCAATGTATTTTATACTTGAATTAATTTAAACAATATTTTATATTTAAAATGGCATATTTCCAAAAAAACTATTTTTCATTGCATTTTTCATTTATAATATTAAATTAAATTCTATAATATTCCTCTATTGATTTTAAAAATATAATTCTACACTTGGAATAAGTTTTTTTTCATTTAGTAAATAACCGATATTTATTTTTGGATAATATGAAAAGTAAACTTAGTAATTTTTATTACCACGGTAAAGGTTAAATCCGGTAATTTTGTTTAAAAATAAAATTATATTAACTAATAAATGGCACCAAATAATTACCTAAATCATATATTATGAGAATATATGGGCTATAATCATCCAATGGTCTAATTCATTTCCTTTTTTATCCTTTTAGATGAGATTATGACCTTTAAAGTATTTTATTTAAGGAAATATCAAACATGTCACACTCATGTTTTTAATAAGTGTCATATTTTTAATATAGTGTAATCTAGAAAACATAATCCATTATAAATAGTGTTTTTAAATAAAAATTATTTGTATTTATCATGTTAATTTATTATTATTTTTTATTAAATAAAAAGTTACCTTAAATGATTACAAAATCGTAAGAGAGTAATTATTCAATTAATGAACATAATCAAATAAATGACATTATATATATTAAAATAAATTAAATATGAGATAAATAATGGAATAAATTAATTTTATAGAATACCATTACTTTTTAGGGATATAATAATATTTTTCCTTCTAATTTTATATGTTGTATTGATATTATTAATGTCAATATAATGAATAGCTCTAAAAAGTGTCATTTTGTATATTTTATTATAAATAATATTTCATTAAATGATATAAAATTTCTATAAATGTTATATTTATAATATTGATCTATATAAGATTCAATTTATCAACCATGGTCCATTTATGGGGTGTTTTTTATTTTAAGGAAGCAATATTAAATCCTCAAGAGTAAAAATCGCTATTTTCACAATAAGATTGAAAGGGGTAAATATGGGTTAAAACATAAAGATAAATGTATAAATATTGTCAAAAGACGACTAATTTTTATTGGAATTTGTTATTTCCACATATAATCACCTATATTATAAATAAATCATTTTTCCAATTTTAAATTAAAATTAATTTTTTTGAATTTCATATTTTGGGAAATTCCAAGAGGACCCCTCCACTTTCTTATTAAAGGTCACATATTCTTTTCATTTCTTCTCACTTAAATACCCATTTTTTTAATCCAATACCTAACTAAATACCTACCTATTATCACTAATATTATTATATTGGTTTTGGTTTATGAATACTATAAATATTATAGGTATTAATGTGTCAGGAAAATGTGGTTTTCCAAAGAAGACATTTAGTTTTTATCTATATATTTTTTATTTATTTTTTATTCCACATTACTGTTTTTTTAACCATGATAAAATAATAATTATATTATAACCCATATACATAAAATTTATTATGTTATTTTCACGACCTATATTCATATCCTCTTCTATCAAATTGAAAAAGAATTCATTGTTCGTTTGCACGACAGACTACCACCTCACATTTCGATGTTATTAAACTTATTTATTAGTTTCTAAATAATAGTTATAATGATATAATTAATGTTTATATATGATATTAGTTTTATTTTTGTCATTTTTAAAACATAATATATCATTTATATTCTTACATTTCCATAAATAGAAAAATAACAACATCGTTCGTGTATACGTATGAACTACCACCTCTACGAAGTGATGCAAATAATTTTTCATCACCATGTCACATGGATAATATATATAAGTATATTTTATAAAGAACTTTTATATTTATTAAATTAATATCATTATGTAATGATAAAATAATACTTACCTTATTTCCATAATGATCATTGAAAAAATAGAAATGTTACTCATGCGTACATATGGATTACCTATTGTATGATTGTTAAATAATTAATTTTTCATAACCATAAATAATGTTTGTATTTGAAAGTATAATTAATTCGTAAAAATAATAATTATCCTATTATAGTTATTTTGGAGATTATGGAATAATGACCACATTTATTATATTCAACCGACCAGAGTCATTTTGGACTAAAGTACTCAATATCATCAAAACTGTAACACCCCAAGATTTCATAGTGTGTTAGTTCTTCAAAATAATTCAATAACTTTCACTACATGCAACACCAAGTTCAAACACACCATGACTTACCAAACAATCCGTTCAAAAGAGGTTATGAATAGTATTAGATAAATTTTAATGTTTATATAATCCTTATAATTTTAGAATCCATATTATGAGTTTCTTAGATATAATGCAAGAACAAATTCATTTTCAGTATTGCACTTTTATCAACTTTAATAGTGAACCCTTTTTAAATACTATATTGTAAACTTTTTGACTAAATGGGGACATCAAAAAATTTAAAATAAAACATCCCAAGCTTCCACGGTACGCTTTCCTTTGAATAAAACAGTAGCGTGTGTTGTACGCAACTTCGAGTTTTAACACACACCACAACCGATCAAACTAGCCGTTATGAATAGTAATACCTAATTTTTGAAATTATATATATTTTATATTTCAAAATGGACTTCATTTTTGGATTCGTAATATCGAATATAGCCTAAGGTGAAATTTTGGTACATTTCGGATAACTTTCATATTTTGATGAATAGTGAAAATTACTAAATTTTAATTAAAAACAACTTTTTTAATCAAAATAATTAATAGTGATAAATTATGAATTTGAGTGGTTTTAAAGTATATTTAGAATATATTTTTACCTTTTAATATAATGTTGGTCATTGGACATAATTTTACAATTAAACCGAACATAAACAAGTGTCAATCTTTTGATAGTTATTATCTCTTAAAAACACGCTTTTTGTTTTGACAGCGGGAATTAATTTTAAATTAATTTCTGCCACTTCTGTGTTTTGAATTTAGGAAAATGGATTCCATATTTAGAATCAGGATTTTCAAATTGTGTAAATAGGTAACTTTTATTTTTAGACATTTTGAATAATTACTGCGGTAAATATTTTATTTACCATGGTTAAGGGTAAATCCGATAAATAAGGGTTAAAAAATAATATTATACTAAATTACCCTAAAACGTGTCTTAAACCTATTGGTTGATACATGGTCGACCATGGACATCTTTGTGTCAATTTTGGGACCCCATGGATCCACTTGTAAGTGATAATGACACTTTATTTTAATTAAGTCAAAATGAATACAAAAATGACACAAGCATATATCTTTTAGAAAAATAATTGTTACATAGGGTTATATAAGTTTGATTTTAGCTTATAAATATTAATTAGAAAGCTAAAAAGATTTCCTACATAATTATATTTTATTTATAATTTTTAGACATTAAATAATATATTTTATTTATGACACAATGATGATGCAGTAATTACTATAATAGTGAAAAATTAAAATAATTGATATTATAAATACCCAAATAAATATAATATGAAACTTTTAATGAATTAAACTAATTTTCTAGGATAATATGATATATTAGGATTGATTTAATGGACTTTTTTCTAAGTAATAAATCTGTTATGAGTTTCAAAAAAATCAACTATTGAATAGTGTCAAAATTGACATAAAAGAGTTCTTAAAACAAATATTATATTATTAATTGATATTAAATTCCTAAAAATCTAAGGTTCGGCCAAGAGACTTATATAATGATAGGTTCATCATTAATGTACCACTTGGGTGTCTCTTGGATGTATATAGTAAGTTTATTAACCATATTATATAAAAATACAAAGAGACATTGTAAAAGTGAAACTAATTAACTTAGAGTTAATACTTAAAGATAAGGTTAATATAAGTACCCAAACCTGTCTAAATTCTATTGGTTGAGTGGTTTTCGACCTATCCCCACCTTAAACTTTGAATAATCAACTTTGGAGCCATTAGAAACCGAATATGAATTTATTATAAATTAATATTTCTAGCTTTTCCAAAGGTGCCCCTCACCCCTCTTATAAAAGGGCACTCCTCCTTCTCATTTCTTCACACCTTCAAAGCCTTTTGGCTCGGCCAAACTCTGCCCAAATACTCTCCCAACATCCCTCACTACAACCTAGAGGCCTTAGTTTGATCAGAAAGCCAACCTAAAGAGCCCTTTTGATCAAATCAAAAGGAAGAACCCGAAGAAGAGGTAATGATTTCACCACCCTTTTCCAAGTTCCTTTCTTCTTCCACTTCCTCTTTTTTTGTTCTTACCATTCTAAAATAATAACTCCAGTATCTTACATATACTGTGATGTTATTATAAATATGGTACAACCATATTCAGTATTCTATCCACCCTTTGAATAACATGTCACCATACGTGCGTACGTACGGCTTACCGTCTCCACGTCGTGGTGTAATTGTTATTCAATATATTATTATTTGGATGGGTATAATAATGATGTGTAACTCATGTAAATAATAAATATAACATGTTAATGATTCTGTATATATGATATACCATCCATTTATATATTATTTTAATATCAAAAGAATGATATTGTCGCTCGCGCGTACGTACGGACTACCGTCTCCACGAACGCGATGAGATTCATTCTCCATCGTATCCATTCAAGTATAATTATCATTTGATGATTTAAAAATGATGTTTAAGGACTTGATATCATTCTGGATATGAATAATATACAACCTATCCTTTACAAACATGTCTTACGTAACAAAACATATAAAAGAAAACAAGTAAGTTAACACCCGAAACGACGATAATTCTAAGATATTATTAACAAATCAATGTTAAAAGATCATATATGATATCATATTAATATATATGATTCTTGTATAATTTAATAACAATTATTTCAACATTATACAGGAGTTTAACCTACCCCAACCAAGGAAAAGTACAAGGTAAGGGTTTACTTTACAACCTCTTCATTATCCAAGGTTGTTTATACGTAATAATCTACTGGGATCTCTTTATCATCCACATCCATGTTTCTTAAAAATGCATTTAAAAACATTTTTACTATTTACTATAATATGAGTTAAAGTAATTTATACCCTTTTTGACTTTTATAAGTGGTTTATAAAGGAATCTTTCGGTCGTTTTCAAAACAAGGTCCTTTTTAACCTTTTTGACAGAATTAAGGTAAGAATGTTTTTTTAACTTATACGGCGGGTGCGGCTATTTTCCGCCATTATAAAATCTTCAAAACTTCCCTTACAATCTTATAAGAATATTTTCAAAGAAAATGTTTTATTTTATATGGATCTTAAATGATTTCAAAATAAAAAGAGATATTTCTTTAAAAAGAATTTTGATTTCATCTATGTCAACATCCTTTGATGGATTTTACGCTTATTTGAAGTCGATTTATTGTAATACAAAGATTCTATATTGTATTGAAGGTTTTGTGATATGTTTGACTATAGATGTGCTATTTTTATACCATTCATAGTTTATGGTGAAATTATTGACATTTCGTATGCTAGTTTTAATACGAATGTTTATGTTATGTTTAAACCTTTTCATATGGGAATGCATTGGACTTAGTAAGTGACGGGTGGAGCCCGCTATAGCTCCTCGATGCATCGGTAGGTCTCATGAGACAAACTAGTGTCTTGTCACAAGGACTTGACAAAATCTTATTTGTAGTCTTGGCACGAGGCCTTGGCTATGTGGTTATGATAGTCTGGCATTATGCATTCCAACATTATGAAAGTGGTTATTGATTTTTGCATGTGATTATTCGATTAGTAGAATATCCATGTGAATAAGTAAATGGCATTATTTCATTTTATTTATTCCATACCATGTTGAAAGTTCATGTTTGAAAGGCTTTTGTTTTAGTTAAACATTGACTTAAAAGTTTATTCTTATTTATGAAAGTTTCCGCTATTTTGTTATCCTTACTGGGCATTTGAGCTCACCCCTTTTATATGTTTTATTTTTCCCAGGAAGTGAAGAAGTAAATTATGAATGACCTACAGGGATATTATGTGGGGATATGAGTGTGGATTATGGAGACTTTATGTTGTTGTAGTAGTTTTTCATTTTATGATGTAATGTAAAACCTATGAATATATCTAGTGTTTCCATGGCTACTAAACCAATCGGTCTTTCGAGATTTGATCTTTCTTGTGATCATGCCAATGTTACGAAGTAATGCACCGACTCTGGGTAGCTGGGGTCGGGGCGTTACAGTTGGTATCAGAGGAAGTTTAGTACAAACCTTGGAAACTAGATTTAGATAAACTCTGATTAGAGCACGTAGACCTAAGATGAACTTTGAGGATTAGTATAGAAGAACTTCCTAGAATTTTGGTATTGTAGAGATTTTGTGAGTTTTCCGAGCAATACATCCCTGTCTGGATACGAGCAGGTAGAGGCGGCTCTGGCACAGATGTACCTAGGGGTAAAACCTGAAAACACCGCTTTGAGCTAGACTCGAACAGGAACTGGTGCACGACAACGGGCCTTGCTGCACTCTTGGTTACGACACTCCCGGGGGATATGCTTAGGATAACTCTCATTTTCTTTACAAATCATTATGAAGGGTTTATGAGTATATACTTCCTCAAAGAAAACATTTTTATGATTATGGATTATATCCATAAATAGTTCAATTTATGTTAAGTGTTTTATAAGTATGGGATTATGTGTTTTGATTCATAAACTGATCTAGTTTATGCCATGGTATAGAAATGGAGCCCAGTAGAAGGAATGAGAACTCCAGAAATACACATGATTCAAATAGAAGGAAGGATCATATCTTTCATGGTCTTAAGCTAGAATTTATAAGAGAAATAGTCTCCCATGTATTATCATCATATGAAGAAATAATATCATGTGTTGATAAGATATGTAAAGAGTTTACTGAGTCCTATGGCTTTGAAGGGAAGAAAGAGAAGAAAAGGATGGAAGAGAGAAAGATGGATAAAGGGAAGAGGGAAAAGAAGAATTTTCCCATATGTGGTAACTGTGGAAAGAAACACCCTGGAACTTGCCTGAAAGGAATGGGAGTTTGTTATAAGTGTGGAGGAAAAGGGCACAAAGTACGTGACTTCAAGGGTAAGAAAATGGTTTTAAATGTACAATGCTTCATTTGAAAGGAGTTTGGACACTACGCGAACCTATGTCCCAGTCATCAGACTATGCCGCAAATGATGTTATTGGATAATAACCAAGTTATGATACTACCACAGATGAAGAGGAATGATTAGAGTTCTTATGTTGATTATGTCAATTGATTGTTGTATCAACAATGTAATTGTTATAATAATTATGGAGTATATAAGGATTGTACTGCAGTACTATTTCATTAAGGACTTGAAATTGTGTGGAACAAAGAAAAGTGACTCAATAGATGGATAAATTTTTGGAAAATATATGGTTGAGAGAATGATAAACCATAACATAGTTCTGATACCGAGGTAGTGATTTTGGAATAATACATGATTGTTTTGGATAAATTATATTGGATATTCTTGACTACCTTGGAACTGATTAATGATTTGTATATTCCATCATTGTTGGGGTTTAAAACATTTTTGGATTAATGAAGTATATCAAGCATTCTATATGGAATAAGGGAGAATGAATGTAATCAATAAGGAATATGGTAATTCAGGATGTTTCAGTGTATTAAAAGAATACATGATGAAGGTATTCATATGCTATTACGGGGTAAAAAGGATCTACATTATGCTTACCTTCCTTATAAATGTTGTACTGTGAGTTTGGATAGAAGTATTTTGGATAGTTCTAGTTTGGATTATTTTGGATTTCCATAAAAGGACAACCCGGAGGTCGGGCGACAACCCGTCGCGTCCGGCAAGGCTGCGAGACTTGAACCCGCAACCGAAGGGCGACAAGGGTGTATCACCTACCATTGGCCCACGAGATGTCCTGGATTAAATAATGTAGTATTTATTAAAAGATCTTTTAGATGAATTATAAATTCGTTTATTTTGGAACCCTATACGAATAGTGTAAATAGAATTTTTTTTACATTCTATTATCTTTTAGAGTGAAAGATGAGTATGTGGTAGAAATTTATTAATGGATAAAACTCTAATTATAAAGTAAGTATATCTCTATATGATCTTAGCCAATCTCATAAAAAATTCCTCAATATTAAGAAAAGCAAATTAGAACAAAAATGTTTTCCTAGATGGTACCTTAAATCATCACTAATTTATGGCTTTGGGATTGTTGGCCTTTTCATAGCCATGTTCTCTACCACTCTCCATCAGGTAATTGATGGTTAGATTTTTCTTCCATATCCATATTTTCCTACATGGAACCCTAGTATGTGTTATTTTCGGTAATCTTCATACTTTCCACTCTTTATTTTAAATAGAGGCCTCATTAATTCATTTTTCGATATGGGATTTCAACTAAGATATTTTGAAACGTCAAAAATGTGTTATCCCAATACCCTATATTTTGTTGAACCGATGGTACTTCAAATCATTATAGATTGATGAGTTTAAGGACCTCAATTTTATACTTTTTTTGTAATTGATGACCTCAATCACTACCTATAAATATTTACGTTTTCCTCCAATTATATGTCTCTAATTTCCACCAATGTTCTCCTAATCAAGATCATAATTTGGTGGTGACCCTTTCATTTCTCTTTTCCTCATATTAAGACTAAATTTTAGTAACCCAATTTCCGATGTGGGTTTTCCCACAAATATATTTTCTATTTTCAACCTTTTATTTTCAAAGAACAATTTCAAATTGCGAGGACGCAATTTATTGAAGGAGGGGAGAATGTAACACCCCAAGATTTCATAGTGTGTTAGTTCTTCAAAATAATTCAATAACTTTCACTACATGCAACACCAAGTTCAAGAACACCATGACTTACCAAACAAGCCGTTCAAAAGAGGTTATGAATAGTATTAGATAAATTTTAATGTTTATATAATCCTTATAATTTTAGAATCCATATTATGAGTTTCTTAGATATAATGCAAGAACAAATTCATTTTCAGTATTGCACTTTTATCAACTTTAATAGTGAACCCTTTTTAAATACTATATTTTAAACTTTTTGACTAAATGGGGACATCAAAAAATTTAAAATAAAACATCCCAAGCTTCCACGGTATGCTTTCCTTTGAATAAAACAGTAGCGTGTGTTGTACGCAACTTCGAGTTTTAACACACACCACAACCGATCAAACTAGCCGTTATGAATAGTAATACCTAATTTTTGAAATTATATATATTTTATATTTCAAAATGGACTTCATTTTTGGATTCGTAATATCGAATATAGCCTAAGGTGAAATTTTGGTACATTTCGGATAACTTTCATATTTTGATGAATAGTGAAAATTACTAAATTTTAATTAAAAACAACTTTTTTAATCAAAATAATTAATAGTGATAAATTATGAATTTGAGTGGTTTTAAAGTATATTTATAATATATTTTTACCTTTTAATATAATGTTGGTCATTGGACATAATTTTACAATTAAACCGAACATAAACAAGTGTCAATCTTTTGATAGTTATTATCTCTTAAAAACACGCTTTTTGTTTTGACAGCGGGAATTAATTTTAAATTAATTTCTGCCACTTCTGTGTTTTGAATTTAGGAAAATGGATTCCATATTTAGAATCAGGATGTTCAAATTGTGTAAATAGGTAACTTTTATTTTTAGACATTTTGAATAATTACTGCGGTAAATATTTTATTTACAATGGTTAAGGGTAAATCCGGTAAATAAGGGTTAAAAAATAATATTATACTAAATTACCCTAAAACGTGTCTTAACCCTATTGTTTGATACATGGTCGACCATGGGCATCTTTGTGTCAATTTTGGGACCCCATGGATCCACTTGTAAGTGATAATGACACTTTATTTTAATTAAGTCAAAATGAATACAAAAATGACACAAGCATATATCTTTTAGAAAAACAATTGTTACATAGGGTTATATAAGATTGATTTTAGATTATAAATATTCATTAGAAAGCTAAAAAGATTTCCTATATAATTATATTTTATTTATAATTTTTAGACATTAAATAATTTATTTTATTTATGACACAATGATGATGCAGTAATTACTATAATAGTGAAAAATTAAAATAATTGATATTATAAATACCCAAATAAATATAATATGAAACTTTTAATGAATTAAACTAATTTTCTAGGATAATATTCTATATTAGGATTGATTTAATTGACTTTGTTCGAAGTAATCAATCTGTTATGAGTTTCACAAAAATAAACTATTGAATAGTGTCAAAATTGACATAAAAGAGTTCTTAAAAAAAATATTATATTATTAATTGATATTAAATTCCTAAAAATCTAAGGTTCGGCCAAGAGACTTATATCATGATAGGTTCATCATTAATGTACCACTTGGGTGTCGCTTGGATGTATATAGTAAGTTTATTAACCATATTATATAAAAATACAAAGAGACATTGTAAAAGTGAAACTAATTAACTTAGAGTTAATACTTAAAGATAAGGTTAATATAAGTACCCAAACCTGTCTAAATTCTATTGGTTGAGTGGTTTTCGACCTATCCCCACCTTAACCTTTGAATAATCAACTTTGGAGCCATTATAAACCGAATATGAATTTATTATAAATTAATATTTCTATCTTTTCCAAAGGTGCCCCTCACCCCTCTTATAAAAGGGCACTCCTCCTTCTCATTTCTTCACACCTTCAAAGCCTTTTGGCTCGGCCAAACTCTGCCCAAATACTCTCCCAACATCCCTCACTACAACCTAGAGGCCTTAGTTTGATCAGAAAGCCAACCTAAGGAGCCCTTTTGATCAAATCAAAAGGAAGAACCCGAAGAAGAGGTAATGATTTCACCACCCTTTTCCAAGTTCCTTTCTTCTTCCACTTCCTCTTTTTTTGTTCTTACCATTCTAAAATAATAACTCCAGTATCTTACATATACTGTGATGTTATTATAAATATGGTACAACCATATTCAGTATTCTATCCACCCTTTCAATAACATGTCACCATACGCGCGTACGTACGGCTTACCGTCTCCACGTCGTGGTGTAATTGTTATTCAATATATTATTATTTGGATGGGTATAATAATGATGTGTAACTCATGTAAATAATAAATATAACATGTTAATGATTCTGTATATATGATATACCATCCATTTATATATTATTTTAATATCAAAAGAATGATATTGTCGCTCGTGCGTACGTACGGACTACCGTCTCCACGAACGTGATGAGATTCATTCTCCATCGTATCCATTCAAGTATAATTATCATTTGATGATTTAAAAATGATGTTTAAGGACTTGATATCATTCTGGATATGAATAATATACAACCTATCCTTTACAAACATGTCTTACGTAACAAAACATATAAAAGAAAACAAGTAAGTTAACACCCGAAATGACGATAATTCTAAGATATTATTAACAAATCAATGTTAAAAGATAATATATGATATCATATTAATATATATGATTCTTGTATAATTTAATAACAATTATTTCACCATTATACAGGAGGTTAACCTACCCCAACCAAGGAAAAGTACAAGGTAAGGGTTTACTTTACAACCTCTTCATTATCCAAGGTTGTTTATACGTAATAATCTACTGGGATCTCTTTATCATCCACATCCATGATTCTTAAAAATGCATTTCAAAACATTTTTACTATTTACTAGAATATGAGTTAAAGTAATTTATACCCTTTTTGACTTTTATAAGTGGTTTATAAAGGAATCTTTCGGTCGTTTTCAAAACAAGGTCCTTTTTAACCTTTTCGACAGAATTAAGGTAAGAATGTTTTTTTTAACTTATACGGCGGGTGCGGCTATTTTCCGCCATTATAAAATCTTCAAAACTTCCCTTACAAGCTTATAAGAATATTTTCAAAGAAAATGTTTTATTTTATATGGATCTTAAATGATTTCAAAATAAAAAGAGATATTTCTTTAAAAAGAATTTTGATTTCATCTATGTCAACATCCTTTGATGGATTTTACGCTTATTTGAAGTCGATTTATTGTAATACAAAGATTCTATATTTTATTGAAGGTTTTGTGATATGTTTGACTGTGGATGTGCTATTTTTATACCATTCATAGTTTATGGTGAAATTATTGACATTTCGTATGCTAGTTTTAATACGAATGTTTATGTTATGTTTAAACATTTTCATATGGGAATGCATTGGACTTAGTAAGTGATGGGTGGAGCCCGCTATAGCTCCTTGATGCATCGGTAGGTCTCATGAGAAAAACTAGTGTCTTGGCACAAGGCCTTGACAAAATCTTATTTGTAGTCTTGGCACGAGGCCTTGGCTATGTGGTTATGATAGTCTGGCATTATGCATTCCAACATTATGAAAGTGGTTATTGATTTTTGCATGTGATTATTCGATTAGTAGAATATCCATGTGAATAAGTAAATGGCATTATTTCATTTTATTTATGCCATACCATGTTGAAAGTTCATGTTTGAAAGGCTTTTGTTTTAGTTATACATTGCCTTAAAAGTTTATTCTTATTTATGAAAGTTTCCGCTATTTTGTTATCCTTACTGGGCATTTGAGCTCACCCCTTTTATATGTTTTATTTTTCCCAGGAAGTGAAGAAGTAAATTATGAATGACCTGCAGGGATATTATGTGGGGATATGAGTGTGGATTATGGAGACTTTATGTTGATGTAGTAGTTTTTCATTTTATGATGTAATGTAAAACCTATGAATATATCTAGTGTTTCCAAGGCTACTAAACCAATCGGTATTTCGAGATTTGATCTTTCTTGTGATCATGCCAATGTTACGAAGTAATGCACCGACTCTGGGTAGCTGGGGTCGGGGCGTTACAAAAACATATGATGTATACTTAAGTGATTAAATAATTTTATATAAAATGTAAATAAGTGATATAAAATTATTAATTAAAAGAAAAATGTTCACAATAATGTTAAAAAGTAACATAATTTTATTATTCTTGAAGAAACAGAAAATTCATGATATTTCAGACTTGAGGTAAGGGACATTATTCTAAAAAATATTTTTAATATTTCCTTTAAAACTATATTTTTCTTCCATATAAATATTATTTTTTATAAACATTATTCAAATGTGGTTTTAAATATTTTTATATGATTTATTATTCATTTTTATAAATGTTTTACTTTTATAAAAATCTATTTGAAGGAATCTTTTTATCATTTTATAAATAAGGTACTATGTGACTTTTCTGAAAAAAAATAGAGGTAATGTTTTTTTAACTTATATGTAATGATAATATTTTCCCAAATTCTTGAAAAAAATTAATATTTTTTTAAAGTATTACATGGTTATATTAAAATAAAATTGTTTCCTTTGTAAGAACACAATTTTTTTTGAATAAGTTATGTTACTCAAGGAATGTTTTTAGAATATCATTATTCATATTTTATGATTATGATATGGTTCATGGGAATTATTAATGATGATAAGTGGTTCTGTTCTAAACCCAATTTGGATGGGTCCTTGATAACCCTACCACACACTAGGTATGGTTATGTTAGAAAATTTTCTTGATATTTATTCTAAATGTAACTGTGATGGTAACTCTATATATATCCACATGTTTTATTTCGAGTATAACCATGAGGTTTATTTTGTGTATATCCATAATGGTTACTCAATATGTATGTATCATACAAAAATGATGCCCCAATTCACCTATATTATTTATTTATTCTTTCAATGTGTTTTCAGAAATATATTGTTTTCATAGTGTAAATTATCGTGTTTATATTCAAAGGTAAGTTTATCTTACATTTTAAGGGTAAAAAATAAAATTATATTGAAGATATTTTCATGTGTTTATAATGTTTTAGATAAAGGATTTATGGTTTTTATTTTCCCTTTAATATTTACAATGAAATGTTTTATGGAAATAATTTGGCTGGAAAAGCGATATCTTGGGTATGAAAATGTTCATTTTGAGCCCAAAGTTTATTTTTATAAGTATTAATTGGATAAAAGATTCTTTATATATATATATATATTTATATCCTTTACGATGATTTTTTTGGATCATACCATGTTTATAAAATGCTTTTACCAGATTTAATGATGGTTATGGGAAATGAATAAGTAAAGTTGAATGTCAAGAACATTTTTCATGAAAATAAATCATGCTTTATTTTAAATGTTTTATATAGTGGAAAAAGGGATACTTATAAGAATAATTTACTTTATATTATATGATTTAGTTATGTATAAAATAGGAGATAATTATCTAAAAATATAAACCAAAAAAGATCCTCAAATTTAAGTGAATGGAATCTTGATTTAAAACTCAAGATTATGTAATGTTTAGAGATACTTTCTGACCGTTGGTATCAGAGAACGACATATATAATATTATAGGTTAGGATAAAGTTAATATAATACCCTTAAAAACATGTACATAAATGTCAATTTGAAATAATATTGTATTTGGGGATTACCATGTTGGTTTATCTGAACTATATTTGTTTAGAATGGTTTTCCATAGAAGTAATTGGGGAACTAATGTGGGAACGAATCTAGATGAAAATGTTATTCTGAATCAACAACCAAGAATGGTTGGAATTTGAACAGAATAATGTTTTTCACTAATGACTCAGTTGAGGCAGACTATAAATGGTGGTGGAATACGTACAAGGGACCAACTAGATTTACTATAAAGGATCATGATGATGGTGGATAATTTTATGAGACAACACCCCCATCATTTAGTAAATCATTTGAACATGTGGTAGTAGAAGGATGGATTAATGACATATAAAAGATATTCAAAGTCAAGGGATATTTAGAATAACAAAAGGTAGCCCTTTTCATTTATCATTTTGAAATTGATTTGGCTCAATGGTGGAAATGGTTATGAATATTAAATAATGCGAATATATTGATGCCTTGTAATGGGATGAATTCTATAATATTTTGCATGTAATATATTTTTCTAGGGTGATTTGACTTAGGATGTAAAATAAATTCCTAGAATTGAAACAAAAGGAGAAATATTTAGTAGCCACGTATGAAGTAAACTTCATAAGATTGGAAAGGTACAATCCAAATTTTATGTGAGATCTTAATAGTAAAATAATTTTTTTACTTAGGATTGAATGTAAGATATCAAAAGAAATTCAATTCCCATGCATTAAAAATTTATGATAAACATGTTTTATGTGATGAGCTAATAGAATTATATTTTCATAATGAACATGTATTTTATAAAAATTATAAAAAAGGTGTAGAAGGAAGGAACTGGGTATGAACTAATAAATAAAACTAATTTTATGAAATTCACGTTTCTAGTTGGTGAAAAGTGTTGTAAAAAACCACCATAGGGAATTCCTTATCTAAGTTCTTATGATGTGTTAGGTCAAGGAATATGGCCCATTTTTTCAATGAAATATATATCGGTTGTGGTATGGTAAGTTTTGATTAGTAGATAGTAAAGTGTTCTGAATGTGGTGAGATGGGGAATTATACACATACTTTCTTGAATAAGGACCCAAATAATGATAATTAGCCAATCTATAAGTGGAATGGTGTGTTGAAATCCTCTAAAAACACTTCAACAGATGCTCGAACATTATAAAAAGTGGAATTTGGTTATTGTTTTTTTTCATATTATGCTAATTTCTTGTATGATTCATGTTCTATACATTATTTCATTTCTGGGAAATTTTCCAGTAACATATAAATTCCACCTCATGAAATGGAACATGAACATATAGTAAAAACGACAAGGGGGAATACTAAATAAAAAATAAATTATTAGAATATTTCTCTCATTTTATGTGGAAAGTCATTACTTGAAAACCATATTTTTTATCCCCTAGTATAGTTTGACATTATTCAATGTATGGGTTAGATTCTTATTCACCTTGTTATGTTAGATTGTTTGGATAATGTATTTTTTTCTAAAGAGTTTTTTTAAAAGTAATGAACCCATAACTTTGATAACATATTAGTAATCTAAGAAACTATTAAAATATGAAAATGGAAGTTATCTTACACAATTTTTTGAAAAGCATAGAATTGTTCCAATTAATATTGTACCAATGGTAAAAGAGTACTTAGATGTTTTTCATGATGATTTTCTTGGTGTTATACATATATGGGAAGGTTAATTTACCATTGAATAAGTTCTTTGATGATATTCTAATTTCAAAACCCCCTTAATGAAAGGGTCAACTAAAACTTCTATAATAAATAAAGAAGTAACAAGAGTTTATAGATAAATGTTTCATTAATTCTTTCACATAAACATGGGGAGATCAAGTTTTATTTATAAAAATAAAATATTGTTTTATGAGGATTTTCATTAATTATAGAGCTTTGAATACCATAAATATTAAGAATAATTATTAATTTCTTTATATCAATGACTCATTTAATTTTCTCAAAAGAGATATTTATTTTATGAAGGTTGACATGAGATCTAAGTACCATCAGCTGAAGGTGAAGGAGGATGAAAATACAAAAATAGTATTTCAGACTAGAGAGAGACATTATGAATTTGTAGTCACACCCTTTTGGTTGAAAAAAAGCCCCCACTATATTTATAAATCTCAAGAGTAGAGTCATTCTTTAATATATGAATAGTAGTGTGGTTGTTTTTATTAATTATATTTTGGTTAATTCTAAATGCCATGAGGATCATGAATAAAATATAAGAATTTTTCAAAAGACCATCAATAAAAATACTTATATAGTAAATTTAGAAAATTTGATTTTTTTGATAGACCATAGTTATTTCCTTGGGAATATTGTCAATAAAGATGGAATAACTGTTGGTCCTACCAAAAAAATAGGTTAATAAATTTCCAAGACCAACAAATGTTAGTGAGATTCATAGTTTTATTAGATTAGATGGATATTATTGAATGTTTGTTAAAAAATTATCATGGTTATATACGATAATAACTATGTTAACAGGAATATGATTTATAGTTTTTATAAAAAATTTAATATAATAATATGTTTTAGGAATTAATAAGAATATTGGTTAATTCCCCAGTTTTGGACGTTCCCTCATGAAATGATGATTTTTAAATATACAGTGATGCTTCATTGTTTGGAATTAGTTGAGTTGTGATGGAGAGTAATCATTTAATTGATTATGCAAAATAGAAACTGAAACCGCCAGAGTTAAATTTTCCTACTCATGATTTGGCATTACCTACTTCAGTTTATTCTTTGAAAATTTAGAAAATTAATTTATATTGATCCATGTTTGAAATATATAGTAATCATAAAAATTGTAAGTAGATATTTATTTAGAATGAGTTTAACATTTGGTAGATAAGATGGTTGGAACTAATTAAAGATTATGATTGTATGATTTATTACTACCTTGGAAAATACAATAAATTGGTTGAATATTTTAGTCAAAATAATAATGCGACATTAAATATGTTATGTTCAGAATATAACCCTTTATATAATTATTTGATGAATTTCATACATAGGATAATTTTTATAGTAAAAGGAAGAATTAGTTTAGAAGGGTATGTTTCTATAAATAAATGTTAACAAATAAGGTGTTTTGAGATAAGGTAAAAGATTATACATGTTGTGTGATTCCCAGTTGAAGAAATAATTTTTAAATCAAGCTCATAGTTCACTATTTTATATTCATACTAAATGCACTAATATGTGTAGATGACATAGAATGTATTATAATATGGATATAATAAAAAGAGATAATTTTGACAGTTCAATGAAATGTTTGACTTCCCAATAAGTTAATTAATACTAAAATAAAATTACCAAAGTAGATACTTTATAATTTTCCAATTTGAGAGTGGAAATGGGAAAATATTTCCATGGATTTCATGGAAGGACTACAAAATACTTCTTAAATTGATAATGAAAGTTTGGTTATTGTTCATATATTGATCAAATATGAAAATTTCTTTCCCTTTCAAGATTATTTACCTTGAAATAAAATTTAACGACTATATCTTAAGGATATAGTCATGTAACAAGGAGTTTTTATCTCTGTTATATTGGTCTGTGATCATTTGTTCACTTGTAATTTCTGGAAATTCCCATAGAAGTCCTTGGAATCTGAATTAATTTTCATTACAACCATTATTCCTTAGTCTGGTGGACAGTATCAAGGAAAATTTAAAACCATGGAAGACATGGTTCTTTCTTATTCAATGGGTTACTAGGGATTTTGTGACCAACATATTTCATTATTTTATTTTTCTTATAATAATAGTTTTCATTTCCATATAAAGATGACACTTTTTTGTCATTATATGGAAATCAGGGTAAAACTCAAGAATTTTGAGATGAAGTAGGTGAAATTAAGTTGATGGGACAATAATTGGTATAAGAAGTGGCTGATAAGGTGAAAATGATTCAGAAACAAATGAGGACTCCTCAAAGGTGGCAGAAAAGTTATGTGGATAACAAGAGGAAAGTCTTATCATTCGAGGAAGGTGATCATGTTTTTCATAAAATGTCTCCATGGAAAAGTGTTATTTGTTTTTGTTTGAATGTAAAGTTACATCCATGGGCAGTTGTAATTTATTAAATATTGAATAAATTTTGATCAGTTTCCTACCGATTTGCCTTGCCTCTGCGTTTATCCAAGGCACACAATGTATTTCATGTTTTGATGTTAAGGAAATATGTGCATGATTCATCTAAAATTTTTATCATTAAGGTAGTTTAGTTTGATGATATACTTTATTATAAGGAAAATAATATTTAAATTATTGACTAAAGAGATCAATTATTTTAGAATAAAAAAATTCACCAGGTTATTGTTTTGTGGAGAAACCATATGGTTAAATAAGCAACATGAGAATCTAAAAATTATATGAGGTAATTGTATCTACAATTGTATGATAATTGAATTGAAATTTTGAGGATGAAATTTACAGGGGGAGAATTTAAAAAAATCATGTAAAAATAGAACAAATAATTTTAATATTTATTAGTATTCTTCAATTTAGTAGAAATATTCATTGAAAATATATTAATCAATTATTAAAATCAAAAAAGGAAATGGTTTTATTAAACTCATTTCATATAGGATTTTATTTAAAATTTCATTTTCTAACTTATATAATATTTATTTAAAAAAATTATTTCATTTATAAATTCATCTTGTCAAAATTATATTAGGATAATTTTATAAGAATTTTATAAAAATATTGATTTTTCAAGGAATAATGAAAATTGGGTATTTTTATTGTAATGAATATGTTATTCTAAAGTATTTATAAGGTAAAAAATATGTTTTGAATTAGTTTTAATTTTTAATTAGGAATTTTTTATTTAAAATAATATAAATAAGTGTTTTTAAATGGATTTTATACTTTAATTTACTATAAATATTTTTTATATTGAAAAATATCATTTATCCAAAAAAATTTTTTCATTACATTTAATCACTTTAATTTTAAATTTAATTTTGAAACTACTATATTTTTAATTTTAAAAAATAAACTCCATATTTGGGATTAGTGAATCAAAATTTATTTAATATGTTCCATTTATTTTGTGCTCATATGAATAATAACCTTATTAATGTTTATTACCATGGTAAAGGGTAAATCGAGTACTTTATTTAAAAAATAATATGATAAAAACTATTAAATGAACCAAAATTACCTAAATATTATGATATAATTATATATCGACCATGATTATATAGGATTATAATTTAAGACATTTAGGGCCACTATTATGAGATTATAACCCATAATGAATTTTATTTAATTAAATGTCAAACATTTCAGACTCTTGTTTTTTATAAGTGTAATATTTTAAATATGGTTTCATCAAGAAGATATGTTTGATTATAAATATTATTTTGAATGATATATGATTTATATTCCTCAAGTTAATTTATTTTTAGTTTTTAGTAAATATATAATTAATTTAACTTCCTACACAATGTTGACATCATAATTATTCAATTAATGAAAAAGGAAAATAAATAATATTAAAAATATTAAAATAAATATAATTTTAGATAAATAATGTGATAAAATTATTCTATATACCCCTGAAATGAAAGGGATATAATTTTTTTTCAGTTTTACATATTGTATTGATATTATTAAAGTCAATGTAATGAATAGTTCTAAAAATTGACATTATGGAAATTTTAGAGTAAATAATATTTAATTAAATGATATAAAATTCATAAAAATAGTAAATTTAGAAACATTATTATGATAAGGAAAACATATCAACCATGGTCTATTCAAGGGTAGTTTTTCATTTTATAGTAACTATATTAACTTTTAAAGAGTAAAAATCTATATTGTCATAGTAAGTGTCGAAGTGGTTAAATAGGGGTTAAAACCAAAAGATAAGCATAAAAATATTATTAAAATTTGTATAATTTTTATTTCTTGAGGGTTTTTATAACCATAATAAAATTATCTTTCAAATTACTCACTTTAGAGCCATTTTAAATTGAAAATTAACTTATATTAATTTAATATTTTGAGAAATGACCAGATTGTCCCTTCCGTGTCTTATAAAAGGCACCTCTTCTTTTGAGTTATATATAATTAAAAACTCATTTGGATCAAAATATACGTTCAAAAATACCTTTCTAGAATCACTAACTTCATTATAGATTTATTTTTTAGAAATAAAATTAATGTTAGGGGTCTTAATGTGTTAATAAAGGGAGGTTTTCCGAAGAAGTTGTATAGGTTTTATCTATATGTTTTACTTTTGTTTCTTCTTAAACATCCCCCAAACCTTTTTCAACCATGATAAAATAATATCTAAAGTATATTCCATATAATATTATGTTATTATTTTTGTGTATTGACCTATATAATTCTATTCTTCTATCATATTGGAAAACAATTCATCATTTGTTTGTATAGAGAACTACCACCTCCAAATCTGATGTAATTATTTTTACATAACCATATCCAGATAATGGTTATAATTATGAAATTAATATTTATAGATGGTATTAATTACATATTTATCATTATTAAAATATAATACATCATTTAATTTCTTACCACTCAATGCAAAAAAATACAACGTCAATTCTGCATACATGTGGAATCCTATCTCCATGAAAAGATGCAATTCATTTTTCAACACCAAACCACATGGAAATTTTTTTTAGTATTGTTAATGAATAAATATTTTATTTATTATATTTTTAACACTATTTTTTGATTAAATAATTCTTACATTGTTTCTATAAAGATCATTGAAAAATGGAAACGTTACTCATGCATACATATGACCTACTGTCACCATGAAATCAACTTGATTAATTTCTCATAACCATATTTAATATTTATATTTAATGTTATAATTTATTTATAAAAATTTTAATTACTTCACAATTATTATTTTGGAGATGATTTAATAATGTTTTATTTGATTATAGTCAACTAACCTAAGTCATTTTGGACTTAAGTATCGAATATCATCAAAACATCTAATGTGAACTTAAGTGATTATGTAATTGAATATAAAATGGTAATAATTTATATAAAATTAATATTAAAATTTATAAATTTTCTTCATAAATTATAAAATAAACGAAAATTTTTTATTTAGGAAAACTAACAAAATACGTGATGTTTCAGACTCAAGGTAAGAGATATTATTTTAAAAACATATTAATAAAATTTACCTTAAATACAATATTTTGATTCCATATCTATATTATTGTTTTCTAAAAATTATTTAAAGATGGTATTTATTGTTATTATATGAATTTCTGAAGTCATTTTTTCTAATTTTTTTCCTTTTAAAAATGTGTATAACGGAATATTTTTTTATTCCAAATGAGGAACTTTGGGACTTATTATAAAAAATATACAAGGAATGTTTGTTTAAATTATAAAGAATAAGCAGGTTCTCCAAACATTATGACTACTATTTTCATTTAAAATTTCCTTAAAGATTAATTTTTTATTTTCAAATAAATTCTTTTCTTTTGTGTGTCATCAGTTTTATTTTTAAATAAGTTATTTTCTTCGTGGAATTTTTATATGATATAAGCATTCTTATTTTATGATTATGGCATGGTTCATGAGAATTGTTTATATTGATGAGTGGTTCAATTATGAAAAAAATATGGGTGGTTCCATGATATCCCTAAAATTAATTTGGTATGTTTATATAGGAATTTAATCGTGGAAGTTATTCAAAATGTAATCATGATGATTACTCCAAGTATATATGTGAGTGTTATGTCAAGTATTACTATGAAGGTTATTTCATGTGTAACCATGAGGGTTTATCCATAGGTAATTATTATAAGAAAATGAAGTTCCAATTTACCAATATGATTTATTTAATATTCCTATGTTTTTATAGAAATCACATGTCTTCTCAAAGTATGTTGTTGAGTTTATATTAAGAGGAAAGTATATGTTACATATAACAAGTGAAAATGATGAATTTTTTAAAATTATTTCAGGATTTTATCATGTTTTAAATGAAATATTTTAGGCCTCACTTTTTCCATTTAATATTTACGATGAAATGTTTTATGGAATATTTTGTCCATAGAAGGTGATTTTTGGGGTGAGAAAAGATTTATTGTGAACCCAAAGTCTATCTTTACATGTATTCATGGACTAATAGTTTTTTATATAATTTTATGTCCCTTAATTTTTTTTCTCATCCCATGATTATAAATTCTATTTTCAAATTATTTATATATGGGTAAGGTAATGGACGATGTCAATTATAATGTTGTGAAGAATTTTCCAGAAAACAAATGATGTTTTGTTTTAAAAGTTTTATATGTTGGAAAAAATGGATACTGATCAGAAGCATCCACATTGTATTGTATGGTTTTATTGTGTATGAGATATGACCTAGTTATATAAAACAATAAATATGAAATTTTCCTCATGTTCAACAGAATGATATCTAGATTTTTAACTCAATATTAAGTAATGTTTAAGGCTGAGTCCAGATATTTAGTTCATATGTCAAAAATGAATTTGTTAGATTGAATATAGTAAAATAGGTTATTTTTACATCATCTAAACAATAATAATAATGACATAATTATCATATATATATATATATATTATACATTTTAAATAAATCATTAATAATGGTTTTGAATAATGAACTATGTTTTAATCATAGAGACTATAGGTCTAACATACACATAAGTAATGTTTCCATAATTAAAAATTCATTATAGAAAGAAGGAAATATTCATTTTATCTTTAAATAATCATATTTATATAATTAAAACAATATTATTATTTTTAAATAAACTAATATATCATCCAAGTGATGTGGTCATGAAAAAACAATCACATCACTTCGTGGAGGTGGTAGCCCACATGTATAGAGAAACAACGTCATAATTTTTTAGTGAATGGAAAACTAAGGAATTAACTAATATAATATCATTTTATTATTATATATATGTCATTAATATCCCATATATACATTAAATCTTTCATTACAGCCATCTATAGGAGGATTTTATTGATAACTATTACATTGGTTCATGAGGTGGTAGTCTGCCGTACACATGATCGATGGTTTCATTTCCCATTTGACGGAAAAGGAGAATTTTTTGGTGATTACAAAAACCAAATAAAATATAATTATATGTTAGATACCAGTGTCCTTATTTCATAATGTTTTAAGAATATTTGAATTTTTTAGGGGAATAAATAAAATGAAAAATAATGTTTTAGAATTATTCCTCTTCTTCAGACAACCTCTTAATATTTACCCAAAAATCATTACACAGATGGGTTTATGATAAACAAAATGACTCTATGATGTTGATAAGGATGTAAAAAAGTAATATCGTAAGGTAATGATTTATCTAAATGGATTTTTAATCTTGGATACAAGGGGATAGGTAGTGCCGTTTATAAGAAATGGGAGGGACACTCTTGGTATTTCTTAAAATATTAGATCAATATAAATTATTTTTTACATTAAAATGGTTTCAAATTGATAATATTAGAATAAAAAATTATTATGAGACAATATAGTCTCATAAAATAATTTTTTTACAAGTTTATAATGTTTTTTAACCTTTCCATTTTTGTTTTATCCCTTTGTTAACCATTTTGAAAATTACTGTGATATTAATTTGTTTAAATCTAACGGGGTTAATAATTTTACTATATAAGAGAAATTAGAATATATATTTATCGAGGTTGATTTTAATCCACATCCCAATCACTTGGATGAATATATATATTTTTTAGTTTATAAAAATTTAATAAAATATTATTTATTACAAAATAACATTAATGTCAAATTTAGAACTATTCCTTGAATTTGACTTCTAAAACAAAATGAATTTAAAAGAACTAAAATATAATTCAATAAAAAAATATATAGTATTTAATTTTTCTCTGCATAAATCTTTGAAACTAATAATTAATTCGATCATATCGCTTTAAAACAATTAAATCGTTTATTTTATTTTTCTCTTAATAAAATAAATATTGCATTAGTGTTAAATCAAAATTTAATGTAATTATTTAATCACTAGAAATTATAAATAAATTAGTTAATAAATAAAAATATGTTATATTTAAAATGATTATTTATTACCAAAACTAACTTTATTTTATACCTACGTATAAAATATTAATATAATAAAAAAATTAGAATGAAATTTTTTTCTTTTCATTATATAAAATATTACAAAGGTAAAAATCATGGATATATGAAAAAAAGGTATATATTCAAAGTTTGGATTACTATGGATGAAATATAATCATATAATAAAATTAAGGCCAATGTTAGGGTTATTTTCTTATCCTTATCACATTATATTTAACCTTAATTAATCTATTTTACCTTTATCATAGTAACGAAATCTACTTTAATTACTATTCATAATGATTGAAAATCAAAGGGAAATATTTAAAAAATTTGGAAAACCTGATTAAAAATATATATTCAATTTTTAAATATTTAAAACAAATAAGTGGATAATTTTTAATTTTAAATTAAACATCCAAAAATCGAGGAAAAACAGATTAAAAAAACAATTTTAAGTAAAAATATGTATTTATACTAAATTTAAGTGTAAATTTCATTAAAAAGAATATAATTGGATTTTTTTATCAATAGGGACTAATAAAACATTAAGACTAATCATATATAAAATTTTAATTTATAAAAAAATAAAATACAGATTTTAATAAAATTCAATATTTTTATTATTCATAGAAAAATCCAACATTTTAGAAAAATATAAAATAATTCATAGTGAATAATTTCACCATGACGAATTAAAAAATGAAATTTATTTTTTCAAATTAAAATTATATAATTTTAAAACCATTTTAGAAATAAAACCATATAACTCCTCGAAACCCAATTCGGTAAGAAATAGTGCTTTTTTTTCTTTTTGAGTTAAAATCACCAAATAATTTTATAATGAATTTCACTTAATATAATATTATTGATAAATATATAAAAATTATTTATCTTAAATTTTCTTAGGTTGTTATAGGTTCCCATCATTCATGATCTTCTTCGTATACACATCCATATAATGACCCGTGTCATTAAATTTAAAACCTCATACTTAATTATTAACAAAATTGGTCAACCCACTAAAAAAATACATTTAATTAAAATAATGAGACATATGTTCAAACATAACACATCATAACCACTTAAAATATTTTTTAAGACATTGTATAGTGTTGTTTTTACCACTACTATCACAAACTGAAAACTTTATTTTCATACCTTCAGATTTATTTGATGGATTCATTCTCATTAACATATATATAGGCCTTTTTATTCATGTATACAGGTAATATATGATCATCTATAAAATCCATTTATACCTTCATATAACATAATAAAATTTTCCTATAACTTTTGAATTAATATGAAGACAATTCCCTTTAATATGTTTGATTTAATAACGTGTAAAACCGATAAATTTCACTATGATGATCCTGGATATAATATTTTGAGTACCTTTCCAATTTGGTGAGGTTTTAATCATATACATCAAATGAATCTTCCTCTTGTTAACTCAATTCCAAGAATTTATTTTCCTTCCTAATTCGACCGGTATTAGTATAATATCTATCTAGGAAATGATGCTTAAATGTATCCTGTTACATGAAGAAAATATCTTCTCTTTATATAGTATTTATAACCCTTGAATCCCATTGAATGACTTCAAATTAAAAATGGTAAATAGTTATAAAAAGATTCAGGAGATAGGAAACAAAACTCTAAAATTTTAATTATCAAAATAAAAATGACATAGGATAGATGATGGATAGGGTCACACAAGGAAATTCCCTCATACAAATAAGAAACTAAATAATGATAGTTTGATCATCATGATCATGATTAGATTCAAAATCATCAGTTTCCCACTCTAATAATGATTTTATTTTATTGATACTAAATATATACGTGTTTCATAGATTTTTTTCTCTAGTGTGATCCCTTTAAAATAATTCCAGGTGGAAATATAGTCACACCCTCATACAACAGACCTATCCTCAAAACCATGTCCTCAGCAAAGATTTTTTGGATGTCGACCCCACTACCATGTCTTAGATTGATGTCAAGCCCATCTCACATCATCCCTGTAAAATTCATCCTCCATAAGCGAGTACCTCTTAAGTGGAGGGTACTTTCTAAGAATATGAAAAGCCAAAACCAACTTAGTTTTACCCATCCTACTTGAGGAAGTCAAATATTGTTCTAGGATCAATTCCTTATCGACTTCATCTTTAATAACATATATACGATCCATCAAATAATTGGAGTTATAAAAAACATCAACATATTCTTGTTCTCCTTAATGTGAGGTCTGGAACACCTCCTCATAACCTTGAACCATACCCATGGGGTTGTCACCCTGCACCAAACTGCAAGTGAAAAATCCCAAAAATAGCTCAACATCATGGGAGGGCATACACATTCTAGGGTCTCTCAGAGCATGTATCATGCCTTCATAAGCAGTATCCAGATGCTCTTCCTCAACAATTTTTACCCATGACTTTGAAATCTTATTTCTTATTGAAACACCATCAAATCCATGATAACAAGATCCAATATATGTGGTCACCCCATAACCAACACCTGAGGGACACACATCAGTAGAGTTTCATGAAATGAGAGGATTCTTAGTCATCTATTTAGATGCCATAAAGTCATATACGTCATGGCCAACCACATGGTGATTCAATCCAACCTCCTTTTCAATTAAATTCTCTTAATAAACAATATCCTTATTGTATAAATTATCAACCTCTATTACAATGACATACCCCTAATTAGAAATATCCTTCTGATATAGACAATAGGATTCACCACTTATTGAACTAGTGCAGTGTTAATCACATTCTTTGGTTCCCTTCTTTTAAAATAATTTTCAGTGTTTCCAACAAGAACACAACATTAAAAAATCAATATTCATGAATAGGTGTTAATATTATAACCAATGTTAAAAACGTTGGAGTATAAATATGTAACCCTCTCATAACCGACAACCAAATAAAATATTTTAATCATCTATAAATAGAATGATTCAATGGATAAGAGGGGAACTGGGGTCAAACTAAAAAATAAACCAAGAAAAATTACCATATAAGGTTCTTTTGGTTTATTTATCCATCTTAATCGGGACACCAACTGAAGAAGTGATATCCCATGATATTTTCAGAAACCATAAAAACTATATTAAACCTCTAATCTGTATCCAAACTTGGGTAATCGAATTTCTATCCTTTAAAGGGTTCAAATACGTATCCCAATAATAAATTTAAAATTGATAAGGTTTATGTTTGACAAAACCATGAATCTACGATTTTTATTTAAGGTCTGAATATAAGAACACCACATGATAAAATAATTTTTCTATGGATGTTAAACTACACTAATAAAAGCCCCAAAAATCAAGTAATTGATTTATAATATCTAGAATTCCTGGAAGATTTTTGCAGTTCAATGATAAATAGGAATTAATATAATGATTTTATTCTTGTAATATTATCAATAAAATTTTTTGTTTTTATTTAATACAATATTTTTTCCCTTTCTTCTTAAACATAGGGTTAGAGGTCAGAAAAATCACAAATGTTACTCATGCTTTGATTCCCCAGAAACCCTTCATGATCCTGTACAGGCATGGTCGTTCCCTGATCCCAAACACTATGCACATAGGAATGATTACCTCTATTTTTTACACAATCCATTGAAACAGAAGGGTCTATAAAAGCTACACTAGCCATATCGACCCTCATCATTGTCACCCCATTTTATCTAAGATTGGTGACAACAGGCTTCACAACCCCATAATGCTGAGGTTGGATGCTAGTTTGGAGATAATCCACCAACTTCACTACATCGACTATAACATGTGATGATCTACAATATGGGTAAACGGATACCACATACAGTGCACTCAGATTAATCCTAGGGTTTGAGATGTCAGGAAGACCTTTGTGAGAATCAAACCTACCAAGCATGAGAAAAGAATCAGCCCACATCTCATGAATCGGTTTGTCCATGATCATTGAGACAGAAAAAACCTTATCTGCCATTAGAAGAATAGGATGAGCTCTTTTAGACCACCATATTTATAATGGTAATTATAAATAGTAATCTATTAATTATTTGAACAAAAAATGACATCAAATAAATTTTTAGCTTTAATATACCCATTACTTACCCCTAAGGAAGAAGATCCACTGAATATTGTAGGGTGTTGTCTCCTAAAATGCTCCACTATAGACATGTTAGAATATAGATGATCTAGATTCACTCTAGCATGGATACCACCACCATTTATAGACTTTTCCTAATAGGCCACAAAAACAATAAACTCTTATTTTTCAATTCAAACCAATCTATGTTGCTAGCTTGGATGTATCTTTTTCATAGTCCCTTCCTAATTTAGCTTCCCTGTTACCTCTACATGAAACAATTCTTAACATACATAGTTTAGAGTAATAAAATTGGAAATCATCCAATTATATATCATGATAACCATATATTATATTTCATAAGGGTATTTACTTACTTTATCCCAACCTCAATAATTATCTAAAACTTCACTCTGATACCTACTATAAGGACCCAACCTTAAACAACAAATAAATTATATCTTTAGAGAATAATTCAATTTCTTGAATTCCCAAATATATTTTAGGATTATAATTTTAGTTAATTATGTCTTAATCAATATAAATTAATATATTACGTCAAAAAATGAAAACTACCACCTAATATATAATTTTCCCTCAATAAAAAAAAATTAAACTATAAATTGTTTTATTTTGATGAAATAGCATCCAAATTTTAATTTTCAACTCATACCGGTCCATATAAATCCTTAAAAAATATTTTTTTTATAATTTGGAATGTGAACAAAAATATTAGTAAGAGTAATATAAAAATAATTTACAAAAAGTCTTAGTATACGCATACTTATAAAAATTACCATTTTCAAAATAAATATCAATCTCAACAAAAAATTCTATTATCAAATAAATAAAATA
Organism: Viscum album; assembly: GCA_963277665.1. Lineage (NCBI taxonomy): Eukaryota > Viridiplantae > Streptophyta > Magnoliopsida > Santalales > Viscaceae > Viscum > Viscum album. Next base: position 1,399,125,088 of record OY728157.1, on the reverse strand, counting down.
AAATTACATAATATTTTCATTAAAAATTTCATAAGATATCTTAAATAAAAAATAAAATTTATAGTGGTCTTTTTGAAATCATGAAAAACTATTTAATTTTTTTTCACAAAGGTATAAATTTAACCCATAAGAAGTATCATATGATTGCCTTTAAACATAAGATTATTAGATTACCTTATGAGATCATAATATTTCCATAACACCCCATATAAAGTATATAAAATCCTATAAGTGACTTGGGACATCATTTCCCCATCACTCTTTCTATCATTCTTATGAAAAACCAAATTATTGGAGATCTATATTGGGCTCACATGTTCTTGGTTTATAATGGAACCACCAATTAATATATTATAATAGAATCCCCCACACATGTTTTATAATAGAATAACCTATTTTTATATAAAATTACCAAAAAATATATCCAAATCATAATAGATGTTGTTTTTCATAAAAATAGTCGTTTTAACAATAAAAAAATATTTCCTAATATTTCAATATCAATTCCATTTAAAATCCTTTTTGAAAATATTTAAAATATAGGAAGATATAGATTTACATAGAATAAGGATTTAAATATTGTAATGGAATCCAAAAATAAAATAACATTTATGGTGGTGGGAGAAACCATTGACACTGTATATGTTAAAAGAATATATTCCATTTTCTTTTTTCAAAGAATTTTGGGACATTATATAAAAAATAATTAAAAAATTTCCATTATAGATCCATTGAAATAAAGTTAATGTGATATAAAATATTATTAAAAAATCAAATATTTATATATAAATAAATTAATAAAATCATTTTATGAATATGGAAATGGAAGAAAAACATTTAGAAAATAAATCATCAAAAATTTTAAATTGAGGTTATTAAAGTAAAGTGACCCTTACCTAGAGCCTGACTAATAACATATATTCCTTAGCTTCTTGAATAATAAAATTATATTTATTTATCACTTATTTAAGAAACCTTTTCATTTTTATTATTCCTTATATTTTAAATATATACTTTTATGAAAAATTACTTAATTAATTACGTTTGCCTCGGATGTTTTGATGATATCAAGATTTTGTATTCTGAATGAATATTAAATTAAATAAAGTAAAATAGGTTATAATTAAATTATCTCAATAATAATAAAAAATTTAAAAAATAAATTTTATAAACTAATTATTCTTTTAAAATTAACAATGAAATATGGTTAAGAAAAATGAACTACTTTATAATCACCAAGATGGTAAGTTGTACATACAAATGAGCAATATTTCTATTTTTCAAAGAACATGATGTAATGAAGGAAAGATTTATTTTATTATTATATAATAATTATTATGTCATAAATATAATTTTATTTATTTAAATATTCATATATATGGTATCCATGTGATGTTGTTATGAAAAATGAGTTAGAATACTTCATAGATGTGATAATCCATAAGTATGCATGAATGGTGTTATAATTTTTCCATGGACGGAAATTTCAGAATTTAGATGATATATTACCTTCTGATAATCAAAATATGTCATTAATATGATATGTATACATTAAATAATTCTTTATCATTATCCATGGGAAATGGTTATGTGAAGGGAATTACATACATTTGTGAGGAGGTAGACCACCACACACATGAATTATGGTTTCATTTCCCATATGATAGAAGAAATGGATGGATTTATTTTATTCTGTAAAAATAAATTCATTATATGGAATATACTGGGGTTATTATTTCATCATGTTTGAATAATATTTGAAGGAGTTAGTAGAATAAATAAAACAAAAATGATAGGCTATGAACTGCACCTCTTATTCGAACATCCTCTTTAGGTTTATACATAGAGGATTCCTAGGTTGGTTTGATAATAATTATAGAGCCACTAGAAAATTTTAATGGATATATTTATGTTATTTTTTACGTATTAGAGGAAATAGAGTTCCCAAAATGAACGAGAAAGAGAAGAAAGTAGGTTCCCTTTTATAAGTGTGGGGAGGGTACATTTGGAATTTTTCAAATTATTAAATTAATTTTAATATATTTTATTGGAAAAAATAGATCAAAATTGTTTTATTTCAAATATATGACAAATATGAGTCAATATCTTGTCATCCAATAAAATTTTGAAAATTTTAGGTGATGTTTTCACCATAATCGCTTTCTTTTGACCCCCATTAACCTTTTGAAAATTACCATGATTATAAATTATTTTACTCATTGGGGATTAATTATTATAATATAAAAGGGAAATTCACCAATAAATGGATCATGATTGATATTTTCAACCATATGAAATTTTATTTTATAAATATATTATTTTAAGAATTTCAAATCATTTAATAAAATATAGTTTATTAAAAAATATGATTGGTGACTTTTATTTGGAACTATTTAATTAATTTGACATTGAAAAAACACAACAATAATGGTATTCAAATTTAATAAATTAAAACATCCCAAATATATTATATTTATCTATATAATTATTGGGACATTATAACTCACCAAAAAATATTTCTTTCAGTGTATTAAAAACATTTATGTGAGTTTTCTAATTCTTGGACAAGAACTAAGTAAGAGTTCTATATGTTCATAAGGTAATTATTTCATCACTAAAAATTTAAATAAAATACTATTAAAAATCAATCATATTTCAAATAAATATTTATAACCAATAATAATTTTTTTATCCATGACACAAAATATATTTTATATTAAAAGAATGAGAGCGACACTTTTAATTTTATCAATTACATAAATATCAGAAATATTGTAATAAAGGATAAACAAAAAAGGACATATTTTGTAATTTTTAATGATTAGGTATGAATAAGACTCATTCAATGAAATAATGGAAAGTATTTATGTATTTTTAAGCATTATCACATTATTTTTAACAATAATTAACATATTTTACCTTTATCATGGTAAAAAAAATTATAGCTTGTATTTACAATGATAAAAAAATATGAAGACCTATTTAATAAATTTGGACCTATTGATTATAAATATAGAACACATTTTTCCAGATTCAATTTCTATAAGTGATAGTATTTAATTTAAAATTAATCTTGTAAAACACTATGAAAAATATTTTTTTTAGAAAAATACCTTTGAAGTATAAAATTTTTTTATGGGAAATTCAAGAATAAAATTGGTTCTAAACACAATTATTGGATTATTTTTAGTAAAATATAAATAATAATATTTAAAAAATAATCCAAAATAGATCTTTAATTTTAAATAAATGAAAATAATATTCAATTTCCAATAAAAATAGTATTTTTCAATATTCATTGAGAAATCAATCGTTTTAGAAAATTCTAAAAAATTCACCGTAAGATAATTATTATATTCTCATATAAAAAATTAAAATAATTTTATAAAATTATAATTATAAAATAGAGAAATAAATACTTTAAGGAAAATCATATAACATATACATACATATTTTTTAAAATATAAATCTATTTCTTTTTTGACTGTAAAATTACATAATATAGATATAGTGATTATATATCTATAAAATCTAATAAATGTAAATTATTATGAAATGAAATTTATTTTTTATAATGTTACTTAATTTGTTTCATGAAAATATATGACACTTCAGTTATCAGCCATAGCATGGTACATGAGTTTACATAGAACATTGAGATTATCAGAAAGAGGATGATGATATCCCAGAGTCGTCAAAAATCATATTAGGATCACTATCAATGAACATTATCATTTGAGGTGGTTGATCATGTTTTACTAATAACACCACCAAGTCTACAGTATTATCATTTTTCGAAGTAAGTAATATTGGATCCTTAGTACATTGGCCCTTTTTATATACTTGAACATGTTGGTGATGTGGATTATTAGTTGGATTTACCACCAATGTTAAATTTAGTGGACAATTTGTCTCATTTATCTCACCTGATGAAGTTCAAACATGATCCTAACCCTTTAATTTGAGGTGACCATTTTTATATTTACTTGTATTCTATATTGGTTCATTTTTTGATACATATTATGGATAGGAAAGAGAATATATTTCATGGGAAATCAATCAGTTTTGAATGGGTTTTATGGAAGTATGGTTAGGTTCAACAAGAGACCTAGGAACACGAAAAATAAATGTTGGAGTAGTGGCCTGAGCTCTTCCAAAACAACATCTAAATCCCACTTTCTACAGAAATATAGCCTACTTGTGGGTAGAATTTTACACCCATAGTTTCAGGTAATTTCCCCTTTTATTTTGTGATTTAGATTATATAATACTCAGTTTATGTGTTAATAATTTATAAAGGGTTTTGGATTGTTCTTAAGTGTTTATGGTGGGGATATTTTTGATCACGGTTAGTAGAAACCATGCACTACCCCCAGGAAACAATGAAAGATGTTGTATGGAGTATCTGGGAAAGAATACGATTTGAAAAAAGTATTTCCAATCCATTTTCATTTTCGGAGAAAGAGTGTGGGTGTAGAAAATGGGTGAATTATGGTTGGGATATGGTTTATCATAGAGTTTGATCCAACCATGAGATGGGTTGTCCTTGAGAGATTATCATTACAAGGTTGGAACATGGATTTCCAAACCATGTAGAATAGTTGTCCGGCCACCATGGTCATGTCTAGTAGTAGGCTCATGTATAGAGAACAATTTTTTATAATCTACATCCAAAACATTTTAAAAACAATAAATAATATGAAAATTATGTTCAAATATAGATTAATTCCCTAGAAATATAATTTTTTCCATTCCTTCTCAGGTTCTCAAACTTCTCTGCACTCTCTGTCTCCCAAGGTGAGTCTTTTTTGGAAGAAATTGTATGTGTATCAATGTCTGTTGTAACATTGAATGTAATGATAAGTAATTTTTATTCTTATATATACTCTTATCATCTCTCTTTAATCCATATATATAATATTTTATGGATATATCTATTTGATATGATTTGAATCTAAATGCAATCTTGTTGGATCTATTAAATGGAAGGTTTTGTGAGCCCAGACATAAAATTTCTGAGTATTGTTCTTTATTTTTTATCTACACTTGAGAGGTAAGTGGATTGTCTCTCTTCTTCTATTGTTATATAAAATGGGGTATTATTTATTATTTAATTTTATTATTATATTTGAAAATGAATTGTTGAATTATTTATCAACGTAAGCCCTTTTTAAATTAGGATTTTGAAATATGCAATTATAATGACATTTAGAAAATCCCATTGATTTATAATTATAAATGAATGGGTTTTTCAAAATGTCATTAGAATTGAATATTTTCAAACCATAAATAAAAAATGGGTTCCTTTGAGAAATATTTTACCATTTCCTTTGGTAATCAAATAAAAATATTTAATAAGCGATAATCCTTCCAATTATAGAATATGTGAAAAAGATAGAGAAACTGTATACCTATCAACATATGATGATAAATGATTAAAGAAAATAATAAATTTTAGATCTATGCTCTAAAATAATTCATTTAATAGATTCAACAACATCTAATCATTATTCACATCATAACTCTTCTATATATAAAAAAATTAGATCTATGGATTTTACAGAGTGGATAAGAGTAGCTTTTAAAATAACAATAAAGAAAAAAGACTTATAAATAATTTTAGAGATCTAAAAAACTTTTATTCAATGAAAGTTTCTTCTGGACCAAATTTATTATCCTCCGTAGCATAAGAGAGGAGAGGTGTGTGAGATCATGAGAGATAATGTGAAAAATATTGGTTTCAGGGCCATAATATGAATTTAAACTTATTTTTTGGAGAATTTTATATCTTCACAAGATTATGACTCATGTTTTAAAAATTATTTGAAAACTATATGAATTCTATTGGAAATAATCCAGGTATCTACATGGTTGTGCCACAAATTTTACTAAACTATCCACCAACCATGCAGTGCAACTATCTCAAGGATAAACCTTGAGATGGTTAGCTCACTTGGTTTGAAAAACCATGCCCCAAACATGATTATCCCACTATATATACATGGACTATTTCCCTAGACATGCTGATAATTTGGATAGATTTTGGTCTAACTTTACATCTTCCTAGTTACTCACAACATCGCATTTCATCATTTTATAGAGTTACTTCATGCTTTATACTAATTATTCTCAAATAGTGTACCTATAGAAACACATCCAAACCATTCCAAAACCGTATAAAATATCCCAAAACTCAACCCAAGTAATATATGAGATCAAATTTAAAAATAAAAGATATTGTATTACACAAAAATAAGGGTGTTTTATCAAAATTTATTATGAATATGTGGTCATTACCATTAATAAATGAACCAGTTTTTTTGATGGAATTGATGAATTGATTCTATCAACAAAAGCTGTTCACATTCATTATTTTATTTGTGGATAAAATTTTGGTTCATTAATAAAAATATAAATAAAATAAGGAACATTTAGATATTATTTTTAGAATTTTTTGAGAGAACCTGTTATATGAAAAATTATCTAAATTTGATTTCTAGAAACAAGAGGTTTTCTTAATTTTCCACGTCATTTATGAGAAAGGTGTATCAATAGGCCCTAAAAAGATAAAATTTTTTGTAACTTAGAAAGCTTAAAATAATATATTTGGGATCCAAAAATTTCTAGCCTTTATAGGATACTATCAAAAATTTGTTTTGGGAACTCTCATGACTCACATCTCCAAAGAAAATTCTCACAAGAGAGGAAACTCCATTCCATTTTTTTAGGATTTTCAATGAACTTTTTTGGTTCTTGAATCAAGGTTAAATTAAATACCAACTCTTATTCTACAGATAATAGGAAGTGTCATTTTTCTATTGTGATGCATCACAATCAGGACATGGATGTTTTCTTATGAAATGTGATTATGTAGTAGTTTATGGATCATGATATTTTCACATTCAAAAAATTAATTTTTAAAAACTTGATTTGGAATAGGATATGGTAGTTAATTATTTGAAAATATGAAATTATTATATCTTTGGGGATAAATTCACTCTTTTTAGAGACCATAAAATCATGAAACACACATATTTATAATTAAATTTGAGCCTCATGCAATGATGATTATTGGAATATCATCAATTTTTTTTAATTTGACTTCATTTATACACATAGAAAATGGAATTATGAGGTATAGTATATAGGTAAAATGTTTTATAATCAATTAGAAATAGAATCTTGGGATTAATATTCTTTTATGAGTACAATTGAATATTGGAACTTTTATTTCACTTTGAAGAATGAATATGAACTTTTATATCAAGTGAATATTATAATTGACTTGGTATAACAAGTCAATAATGTTCAAAGATCAGATTATTGTTTCCATACCATTATATAAGAAATTAATCATGGGGATACCATTAATGGATGGAAATAACCTGGGAACTATATATGGATTTTTCATGACCAAATTTTCATTCCACAGTATTGTTAATAGATACTCCTTTATGATTCTCACCACTCAAAATGGGTTTTTCATCCTGAAATATAGATGATTTATACGATGTTACATGAACATTTCTTAGGGGTTGGAATGAAAAGCTATATGGAATTTCATGTATCAATATACCTCACTAGTTTGCAATTCAAGGATTAGAATATATGAGAAAATGGTATATTGTAATATTTACCTATACTGGTCTCGGAATGAGAACATATAACTATGGATTTTTTTCAAGTATACAAGAAAAATCTAGAAACACTATTTTATATTGATTATTATGGATCATCTCACAATTTAATATCACTTTATTCTAATTATTGAATCTTATATCATGGAATAATTGAAAAAAGTCAATATTTGAGATATTATAATGTTTCATGGAATATTAGTTTTGATCATATTATACTGAGATCCTCACTTTACCTCTCACATATAGAGATCAATACAACTAGCTTTGGGTACCCAATTGACCAAGATCATAGATTACAATCCTAAAATGGATGGATAGTCTAATCAAAGGATAAAAATGTTAGAAAACATGCACTAATCATGTGTAATGCATTTTAAAGGCATTTAGGAGGATCAAATACCATTTTTGTAGTTCTGATACAATAAAACTTATAGTTGCTCGATACAGACAACTCCTTTTGAATAATTTTTTTGATGTCATTATTAGTCTCCAGTTTGTTGGGTAAAGACTAGAGGAACATCACATTTAAAAACTAGACTTGATTAGGTGATGACTTAGAAAATTCAATATATTATGAAAATCATGGTGATGACTTAGTGTCTTAAAAACTCTTATGAAAATCATCATCATCTCCATATATTGTATAATGTGGGAGATTATGTGTTCTTGAAAACCTATCCAAGTATAGGGGATTGAAATTTGGGTAATCAATGAAAATTATATACTTGGTACATCATCCGTTTGAAATATTGGAACTAATTGTCGACATATCATACTGGTTAGTTGTACATCCACAATTCAGATTAGTACAAAATGAATTTCATATATCATAATTGAAGAAATACCAACTTGATCCTAACCATTTGATTCGATAGGACCATGTCGATCTTTCACCCAATTATAATTTTATATATGTGATGATAAAGATTTCAGATAGAAAATATAAATTCTTACATGGAAATATTGTCCATTTGGTGTGTGTTTTATAGAACAATGTTATACTTAGGAAGAGTCTTGGAAATAAGAAGACTCAATTCTAAAATAATGGGTCATTCATTTCCAAAGCACCATAGATTTCCAACTTTCATGGGTTGGAAATCCTAATGGTGTGGAGAATGTAACATCACAAATTTAAGGTATATTCCTTTTCATCCTAGAATTTACAATTTTTATGGAATTAGTTTGGATTTTATATAATTGGGAGAGTTTCTTAAAGATTTTGGGTGTGTTTTTTAACACCCTGATATTTTGTGATTTTTTCCCAAAATAATTTTACCGTTTTGATATTTTTCATTACATGGAACAATGTAGATAGTTAATTTTATATTAAATCACTAAATTAATTTTGAGTTATACACAACACCAAGTTAATAGTTCACTACATGCAACATAAAATTCTTCCTTTTTTACATCCAACATTGAGTTTAGCATGCGTTATATAGGACAATGAATTTTCTCAATGACTTGTGTAACATGCATGGCCATGGTTTATAGAACAATAATATATTATTAAATTATGATTATTTAGTATAATAAAATAAAAACATGATGTTAAATTAGAGGTTATGAATAGTTATGACAACCCTTCTTTTTATTATAACTTAAACATGATTTATTACATAAAACTTCACTTGATACAACAAAGAAGATTGAGAGGTTTAGTGTATTTGGGTCTTAGGATAATTACATAAAAACTTAAAACATGAAATACAACATCTTTATTGAAAACATCCTTTACATGACCACTATATTCCCTCTTACTTAGCATTGCATGGGATAACCTGGGGGCATGCATAAGAAAAGGGTGAGCTATAAAGCCCAGTAAGGGAGTACACATGGAATAACCTGAGGAGTAAAATACATGTTAGACAATAGGCATATCAATAGAGCATAAAATAAACATGAACATAAAGGCATGATAAAGCATGATAATCATAACATGGAAATGTGGCAACAACACTTAACATTGAATTAGCATGAGCCAAGGCTCATTGCACATGGAGCATGAGTAAACCCTCATTTCACATGAAGCACAAGTAAACCCTAATTTCACTTGAATTATCATGATTCTACACTCATTTAACATGACGTATCATGATACTATACTTTACCAAATGCATTATAGCTCTATAAGGGCGCACCCTTCTTAATCATTTCATTTCATGCATAAGTGTGCCACATGGATAATAAAACATGGATTTATAAAACATAATCATTAATTCCACGATAAAGGAATGTGGAATTAATACATGAAAATTTATAATCAATAAGTAAATGTGCATAAAGGTGAATACCCTTGATAGAGAAATGGGCATTGTATTCACTACACAATGACATTGGCTTAGAAAATCGGTGCGATTTCGGCAGCGTAACGGCGTGACATAAGAATTCATAAAAAAGGATGATGAGAGAGAAAGGGGTTCCTCATCATATTTATATTTAATGGACAGTAAGGAGGTCATATATATACATGTCCCAACAATTGTAATAGAATTTAGATTCATGATACAAATGTATTGCTTGAATGTAAAAGAGGAGAGAGAAGTTCCTTTCAGAATTTTGGCAGAGTAACGGGTGTACATGGGAGGAATTTAATGAGAGAGAAAGGGTCTCCCATCATTAAAACATAAAGAGGTAATTATGAGGTAGATGCGAAACCATACCCCAACATTCATAATTGAAATTAAAATGGAAGAACAATTTAAAGAAAATTGGACAAAAAAGAGAAAGGAAGAAAAACCCTTACTTGGAAGTGTGCTTCCAAAGGCTTGTGAGAGGCTTGTGAGAGGCTTCTTGGGAGATTTTTGGAACCTTGGGAGGATTATAGAGAGATTAGGGCAGAGGTTTGACGAACTCCAAGGGATTTTAGTGAGGAGGAAGTGGGAGCTTGGGTGGGTTTATATAGGAAAGGTGAGGGAATTATTTATTATTTAGGTTTGGGTCCCCTTACAATAAATTAATCCAAACCACAAACCATCCCATGGTTTTTTCCCATGGTTTTTGGAAAAGGGAAGAGGAAAACAATATTTTATAAGGACCAAGTCATAACTTCTTAAAATAATAAGTTTTATTATGTGGAGGTGAGTCACACTCCCATGGAAATTAATTTAAAAGGGAAAAGTGTTGAATATGTCTTGAGGGGTCCATTAATGCTTTGAAAATTAAGTCAAAAAAACCCAAAATCAAATTATTTTAATGATAAAACATATATTGGCCGAACATAAGGATTATGGTATTTTTCTTACATCACCATTGGGTCATTATGATGTCATAAAACACATTATATATTTAAATAGTATTTAATTTTTACCCAAAAATTTAAATGTCTAATAAAATTATAAAAAATTCACCATTGGATAATTTCAATATCCTGATTGCAGAAATGAAATTTATTTTATCTAAAAGAATTTTTTAATATGTTAATTTTCACTTTTAAAATAAAAACCAACATTTATCGAAAATTCACGGGTTTTGACAGAAATGGCTTTCAAACCTTAATAAAAATTTTAATTGCATTCATAAAATTACAAGATCATTTCCATTTAATTAAAATAAATTTAATAATATTATTATTATTTTATTAAAATATTATTTAATTCAAAAATCCCTTAATTTAATAAAATAGATTCCATAATTAAGTAATAACTAAAAACACCATTTGTACTTTAAAAACTATTTACAATGTATCAAAAATGACTAGAAATTATATTCATTATTATATATGAAAAAATAACGTACATGAACATAGTACTACTTATTTGTTACACAACCCCTTAAAACAGCCACATAAGACCTAAGGGTAAGGTGTGCGATGGTGACAGACTCTTGGGGCGGCTCGGATAGCATCGCTTGAGTGGTAATCTCTATCAACTTCCACTTTTCCCGTAGACGGTCACATTCGAGCTTGACATAATGAAGCTTAGCTTGGGCTTGGTCAAGGGCAAAGTCCAAAGATGCCACCTCTTTTCCGAGCTCTGACAAATGGGCTTCGTATGGGGCAATTCTACTGGATGATGCCATCGCTTTCTTTGTCTGAGTAAAATTGGGTTCGTTAAAACCTTATATTTATACTAATCATGTGATCACTGTTCAATGGCTATTTAAGTAACATTCACAACTCTTATCATAAAACCGAAGAAGTTGACATTTTATAAAACAATTTATATAAAGAGACATTTAACTAGATCAAGAGGGATTTTCTATTAATGAAACTTTGGGTCGTTACAATATTCCCCCATTAAGAAATTTCTCCCTTGAAATTTTCCTTTTTCCCACACTAAAACAAATGTGGGTAACTCAGCTTCATCATATCCTCCAATTCCCAAGTCGCTTCTTCAAACTTGTGATTTTTCCACAACACCTTGATGAGGGGCATTGTTCTATTTTGTAGAACTTTTTCCCTACAATCTAAGATCTTCACTGGTTTCTCCTCATAAGAAAGATAATCTTCCAATTGTACCACCTCGGAAGAGAGTACATGTGAAGGGTCTGGTATGTACTTCCTTAAGAGGGATACATGAAAGACATCATGCACCTTGGCCATAGTAGATGGAAGTTCTATTCCATAAGCCACAGCCCCAACACGATCAAGAATCTTGAAGGGGACGATGTACCTTCGACTTAACTTCCCTTTCTTTCCAAACCTCATGACCTTTTCCACGGAGATATGCGTAGAAACACCATGTCTCCAATGTTTAACTCAATGTCTCATAGACGATTATCTACATAACTCTTCTGTCAACTTTGGGTTTCCTTGATATTCTACTGAATTGTTTTCACCTTCTCCACCATTTCCTCGACCATTTCTGGTCCAAGCAGCTTACGTTCACCGACCTAATCCCAACATGCCAGTGTTCTGCACCTTTTCCCATACAAGGCTTCATATGGTGACATTTGGATTCTCGAGTGGAAACTGTTATTATAAGAGAACTCAACCAGAGGAAGATGTTGATCTCATCCTCCTTAAAAGTCCATTGAGCACGCTCTCAATATATCCTCAAGTGTTTGGATAGTCCGCTCGGATTGGCCATCTTTTTGAGGATGATAGGCCGTACTGAAGTTCAGTTCAGTATTCAGAGCATGCTGAAGACTCCTCCAAAACATAGAGGTGAATCTTGGATCTCGGTTAGACACAATAGATAGTGGTACTCCATGCAACCTTACCACTTCCCTGATATATATCCATGCCAGTTGATCCAAAGAGAAATCCTCCCGAATAGTAATGAAGTGTGTAGTCTTTATAAGACGATCCACAACATCCCAGATTGCATTATTGCCTTTGGATGTCCTTGGAAGTCTGGTGACAATGTCCATGGTGATGTTCTCCCATTTCTATTCTGGTATGGGCAATGGTTGCATCATCCCCTTAGACTACTGCCTCTTTTCCTTCACTTGCTGACACACCAGCCACTTTGATGTATATTCGGCAATCTCCTTCTTCATATTATCCCACCAAAAGTTTTCTCGGAGATCTCAATACATCTTTGTGCTCCCTGGGTGAATAGAGAAATTTGAACTATGTGCATCATCCAAAAGTTCCTTCTTCAGCTCCGGACTTGATGGAACACATAGCCTTTTCCCAAACCACACAATTCCTTCTTCATTAACATTAAACTCTCAGGATTTACCTTTTTTCATAGCTTCCACTTTTTCTTGAATTCCAACATCAACCTTTTGAGAATCCTTTAACCTTTCCAAAAGAGATGGTTGAGGAATCATTTGTGAAAGGATTGATGATGTTCCCTTCTTTATGATTCCCATGTCCATCTTCATCAAGTCTAAAAAGATTGGATCCTTCTCAATTCTCATCATTGATAGAATTGCTGGATCCTTTCTACTTAGGGCATCTGCCACCTTGTTCGCTTTCCCAGGGTGGTAATGTATTGAACAGTCATAATCCTTGATGAGCTCTATCCATCTTCTCTGGCGCATATTAATCTCTTTCTGTGTGAATATATATTTAAGACTCTTGTGGTCAGTATATATCTCATATTTCTCTCCATAGAGATAATGCCGCCAGATTTTCAAGGAAAACATCACCGCCACCAAATCCAGATCAAGCGTTGGATAGCTCATCTCATGGATTTTCAGTTTCCTTGAGGCATAGGATATCACTTTATCATTCTGCATCAGCACACATCCTAAGACCTTCTTCGAAGCATCAATGAATGCCACAAAAAGCTCCCCACTTGTGGGTAATGTGAGCATGGGCACAGTGATAAGCCTCCTTTTCAACTCCTTGAAGCTTTCTTCACATTCATCACTCCAAGAAAACTTTACTCCCTTTCGAGTTAGCTTCGTAAGAGGGTTGGAAAATTGTGATAAATTCCTCACAAATCGTCGATAATATCCAGCTAACCCCAAGAAGCTATGGATATCCGTTACTAATGTTGGCCTCGGCCATCCCTCAATTGCATCTGTTTTGGAGGGGTCCATAGATATCCCATTGCTTGTGATGATATGGCCCAAGAATGAGACCTCCTTCAACCAAAACTCACACTTGCTGTAATTTTTATAGAGCTTCTCCTTGCGCAAAGTCTCTAGTACAGTTCTTAAATGATCCTCTTGATCCTCCTTGGTTTTGGAGTATATTAGAATATCATCTATAAAGACTACAAAAAATTTGTTAAGGTAATCTCTAAAAACTCTATTCATCATGTCCATGAATATTGTTGGAGCATTGGTGAGTCCGAAAGGCATTACTATGAATTCATAGTGCCTGTATCTTGTACGAAAAGCAGTCTTGGGGATATCTTCCTTATTCACCCTTACTTGATAATATCCTGACCACAAGTCCACCTTGGAGAAGTATTGTGCTCCACGCAACTGATTGAACAAGTCATCAATTCATGAGACCAGATACTTGTTCTTTATCATGATTTTTTTAAGTTCACGATAATCGATGCAAAGCCGCATTGACCCATACTTTTTCTTGACGAAGAGGACTGGTGCACCCCATGGTGAAGCACTTGGGCGTATAAACCCTTTATCCAGATTCTCCTATAGTTGTTTCTTCAGCTCTTCAAGCTCAACAACAGCCATTCTATATAGAGTGTTGGATATTGGTAATGCCCCAGGTATAAGTTCAATTGAGAACTCAACACCTCTTCTAGGAGGAAGACCAGACAGTTCCTTGGGAAACACTTCTGTGAATTCCCTCACAATAGGCATTTCATCAAAGATGGTTTCTTCTTTGGACTTAATCATATTAGCCAGATACGAGTGCTCATAGGGCAGTAATATCCTTACTTGAGATGATGGAGCTAAAGGAGATTCATCTTCCTACTGACACTTGTAAATAATCGGGGGTCAATTCTCCATATGGAGTGTGATTTCCCTCTCCCGAAAATTTATGTTGGCTCTATATAAGGAAAGCCAATCCATGCCAAGAATTGCATCAAATTCCACCAAAGGGAGTATGGAGAGGTTCGCCGGGAAATTAAATCCACAGATTATAACAGGGGAGGACTTATATTCATGGGATGCAAAGATTGCCCCATTTGTCGTACTCGCCGACATCTTTACTTCCATGATTTGTGGTGGTGCTGGGATTGTTCTACTAAACTTTCGAGATATAAAAGAATGTGTAGAACCTGAATCAAAAAGTACGTTCGCTATTCTTGAATGAATAACTAGCGTACCTATCACCACTTCATTGTCAGGGTTCACTTCGGCAGAAGTGATGGAAAAAGCTCTTCCTTGCTGTCTTGGAGGTTGTTGGTTGCCTCCGATAACCCTTGGATTAGGGCACTGATTTGCAAAATGACCCGGTTCTTTTCATTTGTAGCATTGAACAATGTGTTGATGTTCAAACTGTCATGACCCGACCCTACCCGGGCTCGATCCGCAACAACCCCAAGCCCACCTCCATAGGCCACGGGCTGGCGACCAGCGCCGAAGGCACAACAGCTCGGGGAGGCCTTTTCCTAAGTACCTGTACACACACACGCATCACACTCAATGCAAAAGTGCAGAGTAAAAGAATGAACAAGCATAGTAAAAAAAACAACTTCTATATATACCACAAATGTGCATCGACCTCTAAACAGTATAAGAAAAGTGCCGAAAAGGAAAAAGGGGCAAAACAAACGCCCAACCAAAAAGTTCTACAACCTGGCAATAGGTAAACAAAAGAAACTGCTGACGGGTCTCCCACCTGGAACCCGGCTACGACCACCGCACGCGGTCCAAGCTCCCAAGCTCCTATGCTTCACTGAAGTCACGCTCCACCTGTCTGTCGTCTGCAAGAGAACACCAAGTGCGGGCAAAGCCCAAGCTGGGGTGAGTATAAAAATTCTCAGTAGGATACCCCAAAGGCTCGAGGGAGCAAAAAAGGAGGTACCAAAGGGTGAGCTGTAGAGTGAATAGGAAAAGTAGAGGAGTACAACTGAAAATGCAGTAAAGTGTCCAGCTCAACCCAACAAGAGAAAGGTAGAAGACTCGTCCAAACACAAGGAGCTAGAAGCGGTGAGAATATGAACTTCTCGTCGAGTCTTCGCTTCCTATAGCAGGACAGTAGACTCATCCAACCACGAGAAGCTAGACACGGAAAGCACGTGGCATACCCCGAGCGTCTTCGCCTCTCTTGGAAGGAGAGTAACCAAACCCAAAAATTGGGTACTATAAATTGGTATATACATATCCTTATGCTCAATCAAGAAGCCCAAACAACGTCTTAAGGGGGTATCAGTCTCGTAGCTCAGCCCAAGAATAGAGTAGCTAAAAGTCCCAGAAGTAACACCATCATCGATGCCCAGCATCCCGCACATCTGCCCCGAACCGCAAGCCAAGGGGCTCAATCACCGCACCTTGACACTATCCGCTTTGGGCGGCACTGACTCGCCCACACGGTTTTAGGTCGCGTCACAAGGACACGTCTCGGTGGGGGGAAAGCGCTCCTCGTACTTGAGAGTTCTGGGGGAATGTCAACCACAACTCATCACTGCCCCGCAGTCGAGAGGTTTGCTCAAAGTCAAAGTCGTCACAACACTGACCCGTATAACCAAGGGTCCCACTCCGGTAATCACGGAGGAAAGCCTCATACCAGCCTAGTAGAAAGTATTGAGTCTAGAATGCCAACCAGTGTCCCCACTGCATAGCCCTGCTGGAGGGTAATTCATAACCAGATATCGGGTGACCCACTGCCCAGCCCTGCTAGAGGGTAAACCCTAATACATCATCAGGCAACCCACTGCCCAGCCCCGCTGGAGGGTAAACCATAATAAGATACTGGGTGACCCACTTCCCAGCCCTGCTGGAGGGTAAACCATAACACATCATCCAGCGACCCACTACCCAGCCTAGCTGGAGGGTAGACCTTAATACATCATCAGGTGACCCACTGCCCAGCCCCGCTGGAGGGTAGACCTGGAATAAGTCGACAGGCGACTAACTTCCCAACCGTACTAGAGGGTAGACCTGGAACTAGACGACGAGCGACCCACTACCCAACCCTGGTAGAGGGTAGACCCTAAGAGGTCATCGGGTGACCCACTGCCCAGTCTCTGCTGGAGGGTAGACCCTAAGTGCGTCGGGTGACCCACTACCCAGTCTCTGCTGGAGGGTAGGCCCTAAGTGCGTCGGGTGACCCACTACCCAGTCTCTGCTGGAGGGCAGACCCTAAGAAGCCGATGAGTAACCCACTGCCCAGCCCCGCTAGAGGGTAAAACTCAGAACTGCTCTAGCCATATCCACTGGAGGGTACAACACTGGCCAACCAAACTCAGAGTGGGTATCGCGCAGCCACCCAACTCCAGAACAACTCACCCAAAAGAAGTTCAGCGCCTGATTTATCACTGGGTGTCACTAGCACCGCTACCGGCCAAACCATCGAGAACAAAACCAGGGGGAGACCAATCAACCCTGCTAGTCAACAAACAAGCTCCGAGCCAGGGGAAAAACTCCACCCTGCTGGTCAAGCAAACATACAGAGGGACCCTCTACGTCGCGAGAGGTCAAAGTACGTAAAGAAGAACACGAAACACACATGGGGCCCACACGACGTGTGTCCCCAAGTCAACCCCAACCAAGCACAGGAACATCTCAGGTACAAACCACACGTACCTCCTAGCGCTCCCGTATACTCCCAGAGTATACCTCGTTCCATCCCATAAGCTATCGTGCACACGGCACCCAACGTCAACGCGAAGGCGTGATGTAACAACTCCAACCTTCCACCTCATCGTTTGAGGCACAACCCACCACATCCCATGAACCATTTATATCACTCTCCCAAGAGTGCACGATCACACGCCAAGGGTCCGCTACAAACAAGGTAGGGCGAACCACCACTAGAGCACCTTCCATGCTTCCACATTTAACATGATCTCACAAGAGGCTCTGCATAGCCAAACGAATAACACTGTTGTAAGCCTCGCGGAAAAACACGCGAGATCGAATACTTACTCGCCTCCAACAGATATCCGACGAAAAAGTCACCAACACCGCCTCACGCCCGAACGACGTCCCGTGATACCAAACCCTGGCCCCGAAAACAGTCGGGTGCATTGCACCAATGCGATCCCCTCAGGAAAACACGTCAAAAGCACTACTCACATGAGTGCAACATATATCTGGAGAAAAAGATGCATTTCGGTGCACCGCACACGAGCGGTGCCACGTGGGACCCACATCCTGGTACCGAAGCTCAATGAACGGATCACACCGTTGCGATACTCTTGAAAAAGTACAGGAAATGGACTACTCACATGTCCAAAATGGTCACCCGGTGATAAAGCTAGAAACCACCGTCAACTCCCGAAACGACCCTCATGGGGCTCGCACCATCATGAGGAATTAGAGCGGGAAGACTACGCCAACGCTATGCCCTCAGAAAAAACACCCAACATCGACTCTTCGCTCTCCCCAAACGGACGTTTGAGGGAAAAGTTGTGAAATGCTACATGCAGCTGAAAAGATGGGTTGTGGGGCCCAAGCCTCAACTCTGGCTTCAGCGCTCGAAACCACCATGGAATCCTATGCTTCGGTGCCAGGGTCGCAACACCACTGACGACGCTGAAAACGAACGTCGGATGCGTCCGCGCCGCCCAAAACAAGGATCTCGGGAAAAACGCCCGTCCACTTAAAGACCTGTCGCGCCTCCATGGCCTATAGTTTCGGGAATTAAAAATTCCTGAAACCATATCAAAATATTCTCTTCGTCCCAAGGAACGCGTCGCCGCTGACGGCATGCGAATCCGACACCCGGGCTGACATTTACAGCCGTTTAAAAAAACGGACATTAGTTGGCTAGGCCGGTTCGGCCGTCCCACTCTCCTGAACCGGCCCGCAGTTGCGGGCCGGCCTTCCACGCCCGGACCGGTAGCAAGCCGGTCCGGCATGCTTTTCACCCACAAAGACCCGTAGTGTGCGGGTCTTGTCTGCCGCAGGGTCCCGAGGACCCCACCCCCATTGTCGCCGCGTCAACCAGGCCAGGAGGGTCGGGGCCTCGTCGCTCGCACGTCGTGCTTCGCCGGCGCCTGCTGGACACCCCCGGCCTCACCCGGACGCCGCCTTCCTGGCCCTGCCGCTGAAGGTACGTCGCGCCCCGGCCTCGCCCAGCCGCTCCACCAGACACCCGCGAACAACCCGCTGCCGCGTCGTCCGCCCTAGCCGCGCCGCCGCTCGAATCCTCCGGAGACCGAAAACCCGCCAACTTCGGCGGATGATTGCGGACGCCACGAGGCTCGGAATTCGAATCTGAGAGATGCGTTGGAAAGGGAAAATTTTATAATACGTGTTCATGGGCTTCGTTCAAAAATCCAACAACAATTCAAGAATATGATTTAGGTTCAAAATAGGTGCAGGAAGACAAAATGCAACAAGACCCTACCTCGTGGGCGTTTCCCGGAGCTTCGCCGCGGAACCGCCGCCTTGCCGGAGCTGCCCCGCCGGAGCCGCCATGCCGGAGGTGGAGGAGGAGAGGGAGAGGAGGGGCTGCCAGGGGGAAGGGGAAGGAGAGGGGTGGGGTTTAAATAAATTAATTAAAGATTTAACAAATTTAAAACCCCCGAAAAGACCCGCATCCGAAACTCCTGACGGGGTCGAGGTTAAGCCTCCCATAGGGTAAACACCACCTCTCGAGCACAACAGCAGTCTCGAAATTTTAATCCAAGGCCCCGTTCAAATGTTATAAAATTTAACGTCCGAATCCGCTAAATTACGAAAATGCCCCTAGGTCCATTTTTCACAAACGGCTCGTGCCCGCGAAACTTATACCCCTCCTAGGGTAAACGGCACGCTCCAAACTCAACGGTGCTCTCGGATTTCCGATCTGAGCCACCGTTTAGGAGATACTAGTGTTTCACCATTAAAGAAATTAATTAATTAATTAATTAATCCTTTTAACATTCCAGAAGCGGGCGAGGGATCCAAACGTCCCGTGCCGACAAGGTTTTTGTCGTTCCTAGGGTAAAAACCCCATTCCGGACCCATCCATACACTCGGATATCTGATCCGGAGCACCATTTGGGAGTTATCCCATTTAGTTAGCATTTCTAGTGTGAACGCACTAAAAATTTAATTTCGGCCACTACGGGGCTCGGAATCGCACTCCGTCTGAAGGAGCTACTCTAAAATATTATCAAGAATATTCCAAAGTATTTCTCAGCAAAAACCGGGTTATTACATCATTCCCTTCTTCATGTTTTTCGTCCCTAAAAAGAAAAACTAGGGAGAAACACAGGGTACTAAGCTCACAACTGGCATTCTCATACCCAGAAGAACCCACGCACAGCTCTGCGTCACCGCACACAGACCAAAGGATTGATCTGTTCATGCGAGGTCAGCCCTTGCCAATGTCGTGCACCCAATCCAGACATTGGAATAAGGTCAAGGCGGTAGGGTACCTCGCCATCCCTTTGCACGGTCTCAAACAGCCGGAAGGCTCTCGGGGGTAGCTCACCTCCCCGACCGAACCTCCATGTCGCACACCATGACTGGAATCAGCGCCCGCACCTGGAACAAGGCACGGTGATTCCCTCCTTCAGAATATCCATATGGTGAAACACCCAAGGATATCTGGTCACGGAAGATTCCACAGTCGAGGTCTCACATCCAAGACCCTCTTACATGCTCGGAAGGTGAAGGAGTCGACACCATCGACTAGAGAAAAAAGTCTCATGCCTTTTTCCTTACCAACACAGGGTTACACCAACGCACTGCATCACCCTGGTAACACCTCAAATAAGGAGCAGGAAGAAAATCCTTTCACACGCAAATCCTAACAATTCTACTAAAAAAAGTAGAAGAGTCGCAAGGGTACCTCTCACCATAACATGCTCTGCAGGATCGTAGAAATCCAAAGCTCACGGCTACCCGCGGTCCCAACCGTCAGCTCTCAGAGCTTGACGTGGACCGACAAGTGGTGATGGGGAGATCTCGTAACTTCGTCCCCCACCGCCATCTCCTCCCTCTCCTCTTCTAGCACCATGTCTCTGGGTACTACACCGATCCCGGCGCTGCCTCTGCCGTGGTGGTGCGCCTGCTGCCTTCCCGAAGCTCTCAGCAACTCAGGTCGGGCAGTCTCGTGCCATGTGACCTTGCCTGACACAAGCATCACACCGGTGCTCTCTGCGCTACCCTGGTGCCCTCCAGTGCCACTGTAGTGTACGACCACTCCCCGAGATCCACTCACGGAAGGGAATCCTCGGCTGAGGCCCTGTGCCTTTTCTCCACAGTGGTATATGACCATGTCTCCGAAACCGGCAGTGGGAAGGCCACATGCGTCGAGGTCCTGTCCTCTGGCGCCTTCTAACTACGGCAGAAGTCTCGGCTCCGTCATGACCTCTGCCACTACCAACCGCAAAACGTGACAGGAAGCTCTTTGTCACCAATACCTGTTCTAGCACTCCGGCATATGTGGAAACGCCCAAGGGTACTAAGACAACACGAATCCCTCAGTGGACACCCTGCTCAAAGTTCTGCAATCGGAGGTTGTCGTCATGGACCAAGTCCAGGTAAAAGTGTGCATGGTCTGCAAAACTAGTCGCGTACTCAGCCAACGTCATCCCTCCCTGCTGAAACTGCAGGAGCTCCTAAATCCAAACGGAGCACAAGCAGGAGGGGGAAAACTCCTCAGAGAGAAACAACTGAAAGTTTCCCCATGAAAGCGACAATTCATCAAGAAACTGAGTCACCAGACTCCACCAACGCCAAGCTGATCCACAAAAAAGGCTGGCTTCCAAAGCCACTCTCTGATCTATCGGTGTTTGCACAAGCCTGAAGAGACTAACCACTGCCTCAAGCCAAACCTGTACTGCCTGAGGGTCTGGCTCACCACTAAACCTCAGCCGTCCCTACTGCTGAAACTCACAGAGCACGCTCAACCAGCGCTCAATCTCAGCCTGCTTTGCTGAAACTGCCTGCTGATCAACAAGTGGGGGTGCTGCTACTAGCCCACCCGGATAAAGGGGCTTGCATGATGGGTCCTGGACTGTGGCCTCATAGCTCACAGTGTCATCGTCACGCACCCAGAGCTGGTATCCTGGCTAGCTATCTTCGCGGAGATATCCTGAATATTATCAAGGACGGTCGCGGTCAGATGAGCATATATATATATATATATCGATAACAACAATGATGGGGAGCTGACTCAAGAAGCACAGTCAAAGACTCAATCCTATGTGATGCACAAACCAATTCTTCGCTGCAACAAGTTTCTCAGCATGTCGAGTCGACAAGCGGGTTATCAAGGTCCTGGTGAATGGATTCATCGGCCGCCACACCATCACTGGACTCCCTGGCCTGAGAGTTTCTCTCGAGACATGTTAACACTGTTTCCCGAAATCCCAACCAATTCCTATTTGAGGGACTTCCGAACAGCATCCCAAGGTATGAACCACCTCTGATACCACTTTTTCACGACCCGGACCTACCCGGGCTCGAGCATAACTACCCCAAGCCCGCCTCCATAGGCCAGGGGCTGGAGACCAGCGCCGAAGGCACAATAACTCGGGGAGGCCTTTTCCTAAGTACCTGTACACACACACGCAACACACTCAATGAAAAAGTGCAGAGTAAAAGAAAGAACAAGAAGAGTAAAAAAGAAAAACTTCTATATATACCACAAATGTGCATCGACCTCTAAACAGTACAAGAAAAGTGCCGAAAAGGAAAAAGGGGCAAAACACACGCCCAACCAAAAAGTGCCACAACCCAGCAACAGGTAAACAAAAGATACAGCTGACGGGTCTCCCACCTGGAACACGGCTACGACCACCGCACGCGGTCCAAGCTCCCAAGCTCCTATGCTCCACTAAAGGCATGCTCCACCTGTCCGTCGTCTGCAAGGGCCCACCAAGTGCGGGAAAAGCCCAAGTAGGATACCCAGAAGGCTCAAGGGAGCAACAAAGGAGGAACCGAAGGGTGAGCAGTAGAGCGAACAGGAAAAGTAGAGGAGTACAACTGAAAGTGCAGTAATGAGTCCAACTCAACCTAACAAGAGAAAGGTAGAAGACTCATCGAAACAAAAGGAGCTAGAAGCGGTGAGAATATGGACTTATCGTCGAGTCTTCGCTACCTATAGCAGGAGAGTAGACTCATCCAACCACGAGAAGCTAGACACGGAAAGCACGTGGCATACCCTGCACGTCTTCGCCTCTCCTGGAAGGAGAGTAACCAAACCCAAGAATGGGGTACTAGAACTAGGTATATACATATCCTTATGCTCAATCAAGAAGCCCAAACAACGTCATAAGGGGATCTACGTCCCGTAGCTCAGCCCAAGAATATAGTATCCAAAATTCCCAGAAGTAACACCATCATCGATTCCCAGCATCCCGTAGGTCTGCCCCAAACCGCAAGCCAAGGGGCTCAATCACCGCACCTTGACACTATCCTCTTTGGGCAGAACTGACTCGCCCACAAGGTTTTAGGTCGCGTACCAAGGACGCGTCTCGGTGGGGGGGAAAGTGCTCCTCGTACTTGAGTGTTCTGGGGGAACGTCAACCACAACTCGTCACTGCCCTGCAGTCGAGAGGTCTGCTCAAAGTCAAAGCCGTCACAAAACTGACCCGTATAACCAAGGGTCCCGCTCCGGTAATCACGGAGGAAAGCCTCAAACCAGACTAGTAGAAAGGACTGAGTCTGGAATGCCAACTGGTGTCCCCACTGCCCAGCCCTGCTGGAGGGTAATTTATAACCAGATATCGGGTGACCCACTGCCCAGCCCTGCTGGAGGGTAAACCCTAATACATCATCAGGAGACCCACTGCCCAGCCCCACTGGAGGGTAAACCATAATAACATACTGAGTGACCCACTAACTAGCCCTGCTGGAGGGTAAAGCATAACACATCATCCAGTGACCCACTGCCCAGCCCCGCTGGAGGGTAGACCTTAATACATCATCAGGCGACCCACTGCCCAGCCCCGCTGGAGGGTAGACCTGGAATAAGTCAACAGGCGACCCACTGCCCAGCCGTGCTGGAGGGTAAACCAGGAACTAGATGATAGGTGACCCACTGCCCAGCCCTGCTGGAGGGAATACCCTAAGTGGTCGTCGGGGGACCCACTGCCCAGTCTCTGCTGGAGGGTAGTGGGTCGGGTGACCCACTACCCAGTCTCTGCTGGAGGGTAGACCCTAAGTGCGTCGGGTGACCCACTGCCCAGTCTCTACTGGAGGGTAGACCCTAAGAAGCTGATGAGTAACCCACTACCCAGCCCCGCTGGAGGGTAAAACTCAGAACTGCTCTGGCCATATCCACTGGAGGGTACAACACTGGCCAACCAAACTCGGAGTGGTTATTGCGCAACCACCCAACTCCAGAACAACTCACCCAAAAGAAGTTCAGCGCCTGCTCCATCATTGGGTGTCACTGGCACCACTACCGGCCAAACCATTGAGAACAAAACCAGGGGGAGAACACTCAACCCTGCTGGTCAACAAATGAGCACCGAGCCAGGGAAAAAACTCCACCCTACTAGTCAAACAAACACAAAGAGGGACCCTCTACGTCGCGAGAGGTCAAAGTACACAAAGCAGAACACGGAACGCACATGGGGCCCACACGACATGTGGCCCCAAGTCAACCCCAACCAAGTGCGCGAAAATATCAGGTACAAACCACACGTACCTCCATGTGCTCCCGTATACTCCCAGAGTATACCTCGTTCTATCCCATAGGCTATCGTGCACACGACAACCAATGTCAATGCGAAGGCGTGACATAACAACTCTAACCTGCCACCTCATCGGTTGAGGCACATCCAACCACATCTCATGAACAATTTATATCACTCTCCCAAGAGTGCACGATCACACGCCAAGGGTCCGCTATAAACATGGTAGGGCGAACCACCAATGGAGCACCTTCTGTG
Organism: Viscum album; assembly: GCA_963277665.1. Classification (NCBI taxonomy): domain Eukaryota; kingdom Viridiplantae; phylum Streptophyta; class Magnoliopsida; order Santalales; family Viscaceae; genus Viscum; species Viscum album. Next base: position 1,399,100,133 of record OY728157.1, on the reverse strand, counting down.
ATTCCAAATTTAACAAGGTCTCGCAAGAGGCTCCACACAGCCAAACAGATCACACCATTGTAATCCTCGTGGAAAAACACGCGAGATTGACTACTTACTCACCTCCAATGGATATCTAACAGAAAAGTCACCAACACCGCCTCACGCCTGAACGACGTCCCATGATCCCAAGCCCCAGCCCCGAAAACAGTCGGGCGCATCGCACCAATGCGATACCCTCGGGAAAACACGTCAAAATCACTACTCACATGAGTGCAACGGATATCTGAAGAAAAAGATGCATTTCGGCGCACCACACACGAGCAGTGCCACGTGGTACCCGCATCCCGGTACCAAAACTCAACGAACGGATCGTACCATTGCGATCCTCTCGAAAAAGTACACGAAATGGACTACTCACTTGTCCAAAAAGGTCACCCGGTGATAAAGCTGGAAATCACCGTCAACTCCCAAAACGGCTCTCGCAGGGCCCACACCATCATGCGGAATTACAGTGTGCAGACTATGCCAATGTGATGCCCTCGGAAAAACACCCAACATCGACTCCTCATACACCCCGAACGGATGTCTGAGGGAAATGTCGTGAAATGCTGCACGCAGCTCGAAAGACGGGCTGTGGGGCCCACGCCTCAACTCCGGATTCAGCGTCCGAAACCACATTGGAAACCTCCGCTTCAGTTCCAGGGTCGCAACGCCACTGAGGGCACTCAAAACGAACGTCGGATGCGTCCGCGCCGCCCAAAACAAGGATCTCTGGAAAAATGCTTGTCCACTTAAAGACGCGCCGCGCCTCCATGGCCTCTCGTTTCGGGAATTAAAAATTCCTAAAACCATCTCAAAATAATCTCTTCTTCCCAAGGAACGCGTCGCCGCTGACGGCGCGCGAATCCGACACCCGGGCTGACATTTACAGCCATTTTAAACAAAATGGACATTAGTGGGCCAGGCCGGTTTGGCCGACCCACTCTCCTGAACCGGCCCGCGGTCGCGGGCCGGCCTTCCACGCTCGGACCGGCAGCAAGCCGGTCCGGATTGCTTTTCACCCACAAAGACCCGCCGTGTGGGGGTCTTTTCTGCCGCGGGGTCCCGAGGACCCCGCCCCCGTTGTCGCCGCGTCAACCCAGTGAGGAGGGTCGGGGCCTCGTCGCCCGCACACCGTGCTTTGCCGGCGCCCGCAGGACACCCCCGACCTCACCCGGACGCCGCCTCCCACGCCCTTCCGCTGAAGGCACTCCATGCCCCGGCCTCACCCAGCCGCTCCACCGGACACCCGCGGACACCCTGCTGCTGCGCCGTCCGACCTAGACGCGCCGTCGCTCGAATCCGCCAGAGACCAAAAACCCGCCAACTTCGGCGGATGATTGTGGACGCCACGTGGCTCAGAATTTGAATCTGAGAGATGTGTTGGAAAGGGAAAAATTTATACTACGCATTCATGGGATTTGGTCAAAAATCCAACTACAATTCAAGCATATGATTTAGGTTCAAAATAGGTGCGGGAAGACAAATTACAACAAGACCCTACCTCGTGGGCGTTGCCCGGAGCTTCGTCGTGGAACCGCCGCCTTGCTGGAGCTGCCCTGCCGGAGCCGCCTCGCCGAGGGTGGAGGAGGAGAGGGAGAGGAGGGGCTGTCAGGGGGAAGGGTAAGGAGAGGGGTGGGGTTTAAATAAATTAATCGGAGATTTAATTAATTTAAAACCCCCGAAAAGACCCGCATCTGAAACTCCCGACGGGGTTGAGTTTAAACCTCCCCTAGGGTAAAAACCACCTCAAGAGCACAACAGCAGTCTTGAAATTTTAATCCGAGGCCCCGTTTAAAAGTTATAAAATTTAACGTCCGAAGCGGCTAAATTACGAAAATGCCCCTGGGGGCCTTTTTCACAAACGGCCCACGCCAGCGAAACTTATACCCCTACTATGGTAAACGGCATGCTCCAAACTCAACGGTGCTCTCAGTTTTCTTATATGAGCCACCGTTTAAGAGATACTAGCTTTTCTCCATTAAACGAATTAATTAATTAATTAATTAATCCGTTTAATGATCCAGAAGCGGGCAAGGTGTCCAAACATCCCGCGCCGACAAGTTTTATGTCGTTCCTAGGGTAAAAACCCCATTACGGACCCATCCGTACACACGAATCTCTAATCCGGAGCACCATTTGGGAGTTATCCCATTTATTTAGCATTTCCAGTGTGAACGTACTGAAAATTTAATTCCGGCCACTCCATGGCTCACAATCGCACGCCGTCTGAAGGCGCTGCTCTGAAATATTATCAAGAATATTCCAAAGTCTTTCTCAGCAAAAATCGGGTTCTTACACAAACGGAGGGTTCCTCTCCTCTGTCGCAGTTGCAGGTCCTTCTTGTCGATAGTTAACAGCTAGGTGCCCTTCTCTTCCATACCTGAAGCATTTTCTCGTCCCCTTAAGGAAATTTCTATGGTTCTTATTTCCACAATTTTTGAAAGTAGGGTGCTGGAACTTCTTAGCGCCATTGGATTTATATATCGGACCACCAACATTGAAGTCCACCTTATGCTTCTTGACCCCATGATACCCATGTGATTCCCCGATCTCCATTTTGACCTTGAGGGAACATCAGACAATTTCTTCATAGCTGTCGAAGTCACAGATCGCTAATGCTTTCAGCAAGCTAGGCTTCAGCCCACCAGAGAGGCGGTCAACCTTGCATTCGGGGGTAACGACAAAGCCGTAAACGTATCTTTAAAGCGTAGTGAAGTTTTCCTCGTACGCTCCAACAGATTCTTCATCTTTTTGCTTGAGGGAAAGGAAGTCTCTTTCCATCTTAAGCCGGGGGGTGCGCGGAAAATATTTATCAAAAAACATCTTCCAGAATTCCTTCCATTCTAAAGCCTCGATCTCCTATTTAGGATTCATATTTTTGATAAACGTCCACCATTGATTAGCTTCACCCTCCATACGATAAGCAGCCAGGAGAACCTTCTCTTGCTCAGAACATTGAAGGATGGAGAAGACCTTTTCAATGGAGTTGATCCATTGTTCAACGATTGTGGGATTAGATGATCCACTAAAAGTAGGAGGCCTTATTCTCATGAAGCTCTCTATAGAGACTTGTTCTTTATTAGGGGGGCTGAACGTTCCTCTTGACCCATGTTTCTATTCAAAACATGAGTTAGCTGAGAGAGAAGCATGACAAAGTTCGCGATTCCCACTACCATTGGATTGGGCATCTCATTAGTACAATCATCACACTGATCTTCACAACGGTTGTTAGCCCGAGTCCTCCTATTACCGGCCATTGGCTAGAATAAAAGGAAAGTTAGGGGTAACACATAAAGGGTAATCCAAAGACAAAAGTTGATGACTTATAAATAAACTTTTCTTTCCTTAACTCATGAGTCTATAGGATTTAATCTAGTCTTTTCATGATCTACTTTCTAACATATATTCTTAGGGAATTTTTCCCTTAATAAGGGTTCATACTAATATTGTGAATTTATCAAAACATATCCCTCAGGAGTGTTATAACCAAGAGTGAAGCAAGGCCCGTTGTCGTGCACCAGTTCCCATTCAAGTCTAGCTCAAAGCGGTGTTTTCGGGTTTTACCCCTAGGATACATCTATTCCAGAGCCGCCTCTACCTGCTCGTATCCGGACATGGAAGTATTTGTTTGATAAACCACTTACTTAGTATTTACAAAAACTTATGGATGTTTTTATTATACTTAGTATTGTATCTAAGGCTTTACTAGGGTTTCCTAATCCCAAAAATAACTAAACCTATCCTCTGATACCAACTATGATAACCCTGCTTTTTATTACAACTTAAACATGATTTATTACATAAAACTTCACTTGATACAACAAAGAAGATCGAGAGTTTTAGTGTATTTGGGGCTTAGGATCATTACATAAAAACATAAAACATGAAATACAACATCTTTATTGAAAACATCCTTTACATGACCACTACATTCCCTCGTACTTAGCATTGCATGGGATAACCTGAGGACATGCATAAGAAAAGGGTGAGCTAAAAAGCCCTGTAAGGGAGTACACATGGAATAACATGAGGATTAAAATACATGTTAGAAAATAAGCATATCAATAGAGAATAAAAGAAACATGAACATAAAGGCATGATAAAGCAGGATAATCCTAACATGGAAATGTGGCAACAACACTTAACATTGAATTAGCATGAGCCAAGGCTCATTGCACTCAGAGCATGAGTAAAACCTCATTGCACATGAAGCACGAGTAAACCCTAGTTTCACTTGAATTATAATGAGTCAAAACTCATTGCACATGGCGTATCATGATACTATACTTTACCCAATGCATTGGTGCGCTGTAAGGGTGCACCCTTCTTAAACATTTCATTTCATGCATAAGTGTGCCACATGGATCATAAAACATGGAATCATAAAACATAATAATTTATTCCATGATAAAGGAATGTGGAATTCATATATGAAACTTTATAATCAATAAGTAAATGTGCATACAGTTTAATACCCTTGATGGAGAAATGGGCATGGTATTCACTACACAATGACATTGGCTTAGAAAATCAGTGTGATTTCGGCAGCGTAACGGCGTGACATAAGAATTCATAAAAAAGGTTGATGAGATAGAAATGGGTTCCTAATCATATTTACATGTAATGGACAGTAAGGAGGTCATATAGATACATGTCCCAACAATTGTAATGGAATTTATATTTATGATACAAAAGTATTGCTTGAATGTAAAAGAGGGGAGAGAAGTTCCTTTCGGAATTTCATCAGAGTAACGGGTGTACATGGGAGGCATTTAATGAGAGATAAAGGGTCTCCCATCATACAAACATAAAGAGGGCAGTATGAGGTAGGTGAGAAACCATACCCCAACATTCATAATTGATATTAAAAGGGCCAAACAACTTAAATAAAATTGGACAAAAAAGAGAAAGGAGGAAAAAAACCTTACTTGGAAGTGTGCTTCCAAAGGCTAGAGAGAGGCTTGTGAGAGGATTCTTGGGAGCTTGGGGGAACCTTGGAAAGATTATAGAGAGAGTATGGCAGAGTTTGGACGAACTCAAAGGGATTTTTGTGAGGAGGAAGTTGGCTCTTGGGTGGGTTTATATAGGAAAGGTGAGGGAATTCTTTATTATTTAGGTTTGGGTCCCCTAACAATAAATTAATCCAAACCACAAACCATCGCTTGGTTTTTCCCATGTTTTTTGGAAAAGGGAAGAGGAAAACAATATTTTATAAGGCCCAAGTCCGAACTTCTTAAAATAATAAGGTTTCTTATGTGGAGGTGAGTCACACTCCCATTGAAATTAATTTAAAAGGGAAAAGTGTTGACTATGTCTTGAGGGGTCCATTAATGCTTTGAAAAGTAAATCAAACAAACCCAAAATCACATTATTTTAATTATAAAACATATATTGGCCGAACATAAGGATTATGGTATTTTTATTACATCACCATTGGGTCATTATGATGCCATAAAACACATTATATATTTAAACGGTATTTAATTTTTACCCATGAATTTGACTGTCTCCGAAAATTATGAAAAATTCACTGTTGGATAATTTCGACATCCTGATTCCAGAAATGACATTTATTTTATCTAAAAAAATTTATAAATATGTTAATTTTCAATTTTAATATAAAAACCAACATTTATCAAAACTTCACGGGTTTTGACAGAAATGGCTTTCAATCCTTAATAAAAATTTTAATTGCATTCATAAAATTATAAGATCATTTACATTTAATAAAAATTAATTTAATAATAATAATAATATTTTATTAAAATATTATTTAATTCAAAAATCCCTTAATTTAATAAAATAGATTTATTAATTAAATAATAACTAAAAACAACATTTGTACATTAAAAACTATTCATAATGTATCAAAAATGACTAGAAATTATATTCATTATTATATACAAAAAATAATGTACATGAACATAGTACTACTTATTTGTTACATAAACCCTTAAAACAGCCGCATAAGACCTAAGGGTAAGGTGTCCGATGGTGACAGACTCTTGGGACAACTCGGATAACATCGCTCGAGTGGTAATCTCTATCAACTTGCAATTTTCCCATAGACGGTCACATTCGAGCTTGACATAATGAAGCTCAGCATGGGCTTGGTCAAGGGCGAAGCCCAAAGACGCCACCTCTTTTCCGAGCTCCGATAAATGGGCTTCGTATGGGGCAATTCTACTAGATGAGGTCATCGCTTTCTTTGTCTGAGTAAAATTGAGTTCGTTACAGCCTTATATTTATACTAATCATGTGATCACTGTTCAACGACTATAAAAGTAACGGTCACAACTCATATCATAAAACCAAAGAAGATGACATTTTATAAAACATTTTGTATAAAGAGACATTTAACTGGATGAAGAGTGGTTTTCTATTAATGAAACTTTGGGTCGTTACAATAGTAATATCTAATTTATAAAAATATATGGTTTATACAATAAAATATGAATTTATAGGATACCAATTAATTGTAAATGAATATGAAAACTGATTGAATATAAAAGGAAATATTATTTTTGTCACAAAGCTATTTTAACCTAATAAATTATATTTTCGTTTATGCCTTTCAATTCCCTATGTTGAACATTCCATTCAAACATAACATTGACTTGACGCATGTTACACGCAATACTGAGTTTCTTTAAAACATCATTTTATTGTTATAATTATTTTAACGAGTTAGTTATAACCTAGATATTAAAAAATATTAATATGAATAGTAATAACTACTTCTAAAATATAGTTTATAATTTTTTATATAAATAAAACATATTGATAACGAAGGATATTAATTTTTTAAAATTCCATTTATGTTTAAAAATATTCTTTTCATGAATGAGCCTCTTTTAATTTCCTTCAGTGAAAAATAATAAAATTAATTTTATACACATTTAGAAATTTAACTTGATAAAATAAATATTGTTTTTGAATTTAGAACATCGAAATTATCCTAGGGGGAATTTTTTGGATTTTTTTGAGAAACTATATTTTTTGATGAATAGTGAAAAATACTGCTTTTTTAGTTAAAATTTTTAATTAATTATCAATGATAAATGATATTATATATTTTTGTTGAGGTAAAATTAGATAAATATTACATTTATTAATGTAACACCTCAACTCTAGAAGCCTGGGAGCCAATGCATTACTTATTACATTGGCATGATTAAGAGGAATGAAGTCCTAAAGGAACGAACGATTTAGCATTTTTGAAGAAACTACATAAATACATGAAAATCATATTGCATTGTTAAAGGTAACAAAATATGATACATTACAAAAACTGACAAACTTCATCCACAAGAACTCAATAAATGGTCTCCTCTCCATAACCTGTTGATGGTAAAAAAAATGAAAGGGGTGATTTAAAATGCTCTATAAGGATTAAAAATAGCGGAAGAATGAATCAACAATAACTAAATCATAAAAAAATTGGAATATTCAATATGATATAGTTAATATATTAAAAAAAACTCCATTAAAAAATTGAGAATGAAACTACATCCATATATTTTGTTATAGTGAAAACCTCATGGATAGTAATAAATGAAAATGAATAAATAGAATGATTATTAATTAGATTTCATGTATCTATAACAAGATAGCAATATACCATCTAAATAGTGTAAGTCTATGTGTAGATACCCATTATATTTTCTGAATCAAACTCAAAGGATTTGTCATCAACTGATTTGTCTCATGAGACCTGTCGATGCATAGAGGGGCTATAACAGGCCCCTCCCATCACTTCAAGTCCAAATAATTATTTATAAATAAAATTAATACATTTAAAACATGCCTTCTCAATATCCGTATAGAGTAGAGGATACAGATTCATCAATATTCCCATAGTTGAAGCAACATTCCAAATAAACACCATATGTAAAAGGGCTTACGGATTAAGACAGTAATCATATCCATGAATCCAAAATATGGATATATAATATATTTTAAATTTAAATTGAAAATTTATCTCAAATGGGTAGTAGTTACACCACATAAGAATTATTAGTTGCATAATACCAAGTAAATCACATTGAAATGGAAACCAAAATGAAGTCCCTTACAAAATTGTAATCAATCAAGTTAATAATAATCAAGTGAATCACTGAATACCATGAATATAAATAGAATAATGATATTATATATCAAATTAAATTGAACATACACCACCTACAAGAAATAAGTGGTGAACAATGGAAATATCTTAGAAAGAAAAGTGAGATGAGAAACCCCTTACCTTATGCACGAAGGTGTTCTCGATTGATCTTAATGACCTGAATAATCAAATTTAACTTTCTTAATGAATAATTCCAGAACCTCCTCTACATGTATTAAATTAATTTTTAACTTATTAGGTTCATTCATGGCCTTCTTTATGTGTTTAGGTTGTTCAATTTTATTGTATTGGAAGCATTTTCTTCCTTTGGTTTCATTAATCGGTTTACTTATATTCATGAGAGGAAGGTTGTTTTAATTGTGGAGAAACATCAAAAATTGCTAATATATATTATTAGTGAAATTATAGATATATAAATGATATTATAATTATTTTTTTATATACCACGAGAATGAATCATTAGATAAAATCTAATGATAAATGATTGGATTAACTTGGCGGTTTTGTTCATAATGAACTTGTTTGGAATTTTTATTTTATATTTTGAGTATGTTTGGATTATTTAATATTGAATAAGATAAAATTAATATATTATGTACTACTTCTACCATAAAAATGGGTTCATCGCCATAATGGAATATTATAATAGAAATTAAAAACTCATCATCCTTGAATGTGATAAATTAACACATCTCGGGCGATGTTTTTATTTTTAGTATAAGGGTTAGGGAAAAGAGATATGATGATGAAATATTCCATTATAATAATAATATTCCAGTTCATTTAAGGTACTATAATTATCATATCATTTATATTAGTATAGGTGAGTAAAGAGAAACAAAATAAAGGTACTTATAATAGAAGTTAAAAGTAAAAGGACGTGAGGTTCACCTCTTGAGTACTCCTCCTTGAGAATCCCCTTATGGACTTTTTTTGGATTTTTGGCGAGAATAAAAGGTCTTGGATGTGGGGGAAGGGCTTGGGAAGTGTATTTGGAAGAACATAGGTAAGGGTCAAATATTGAGTGGTTTGGGAGGAAGAGGGGGTGAGGGGTTGTTTATAGTGGAGGGGAGAAGGGTTTTCTTAATATTATGGATAATCCCCCTTTTTAAGGGTTGAAGGGGAACCCTTACATGACCCATAGGCCCAAGGAACAAGGCTAGAGATGACTCGAAGACCAATACATGACCTAAAGTCCCATATTAATACTATTCCCATTACATGACCCATAGGCCCAACCCACTAGAGCTGCCCCTCCCCATTTTCTGTATCACTGATCACTTAGATCCCCACCTTGCATTGCTAATCGGCTGGCATTGCCCCATAAAAAGTTGCACAATGTCTGGTCTAGATGGTGGTTTCCATACCCTATCATTCTTCCAACTTGGTTAGCTCTACTTATGGTGACTACTACTATTTTCTATGTTCCTCTTCTGGGGCCTACTATGTGTGAACTGGGCTACTCTATGGTCTCTATGGCTCGAAGGCCCTGAGTCCCGGTGGCACAACCCGGTGGCCAAAAGGCCCAATCAGGTGAATAGTTCTGGCTGATATAGTTTCTTACAGTTCCTACTCTAGTACTTATATAGTTCCTGCTATAGTACCTTCTACAGTAATACTATATTACTTTGGAAATTTTCCTCCACCCTGTTTCGAACATGTGTCTCTTGGATGCCAAGTAGGAGCTCTACCACTCAGGTACTGGCTCGTTGGTAGGGTTTTCTTAATATATTAATCATTAGTTTATTATTTTATCCTTAAATAAGAAATAGTGATGTTTTCATGAAAAAAATAGTAATAAGTTCATGTGTGTTTTAACTACTGGTTGCTTCCATCATCCTTGATGTAGGTAATTGTGTATTTATCACATTATGTATTTATACTGTAATTACTGTATTTTATTATTAATAAAAAATTCATGTATTTTAGGAAAATATAAAAAAATTACCCTAACTTTTTTTGACGTGTAGAATCCAAAAATTAGCTCAATTTTTCAAAAATATTTTTCGATAAATGAGATATTTAATTTTTAATTAAAATCATCATTTAATCAAAAAATACCAACACTTAAAATATTCAACTTCATTTTTAAGGTGCCTAAATTTTATTTATTCTATCATGGGTAAGGTTAACATTCATAAGTATTATATTACTATTTATAAGTGTAAGTTACTATCCAAAAGGGTAAGTTACTATTCTCCAAAAATTAAGTTGATTATATCGGACTCCATATATCACCCTGATCGCAACCACATATTTCTATTTTTTGAAATTCAAAACACAAAAGTGGAAAATTTAAGTATAATGACTAGGTTATTAATATAAACTAAATAACCAAGTGTTGTATCAAAGATACTCAGTTCTTTATGAAATATAGTATATCTAAATAATTGAAAGTATTTAGGAGAAACATACCATAGAATGTTTGTGGAGTTATATTTTTCCCACCTTCAGAAATTCCATGCCCGACATTTTTCATTTATAAAGACCTCTAAAAAGATGTTGGTGTTACTTCTTCATAACATCTTTAGGTTCCCACGTTGTTTCCTCGATTTTATGGTTTGAATAAAGAACCTATACTAGTCGAGTTACCTGATTTCTCAATACCTTCCCCCTTGTGTTACGAAACTCAATAGGCTCTTCATAGTTTGAAAAATCAGGTTCCAGCTCTATTTCATCATAGGTGAGTACATGTATTGGTTTTGGCATGTATTTCTTTAACAGCAACACGTGGAACACATTATGAAGTTTGGAGAGACATGGTGGCATTTCTAAATGGGAATTTACAACTCCAATTCATTCTAGAATTTCAAACAGTCAGATGTACCTGGGGCTCAGTTTCCCTTTCATACCGAACCTTCAGACACCCATACATGTAAATACTTTTAGAAAGACATGATCTCCTTCTTGAAATTCCAAATCCTTTATCCAGTTGTCAGCACAATTATTTTTCCTACACTGGGATGCTTTAATTTGGGCCAGAATTTTCTTTAATTTTTCAGTTGTATTTTTGACAGGTTATGGGCATATAATTTTCCTCTCACCAACTTCTTCCGAACAAGTTGGCGTTCAAAACTTATTACCATATAATGCTTCATATGACGCCATTTGGATGCTAGAATGCAATATATTATTGTACGAAAATTCCACAAAATGAAATTATTGATCCCACATACCTTGAATGTTAAGAGAGAAATATCTCAACATGTATTCTAGTGTTTGAATAGTCTTTTCAGACTGTACGTCAGTTAGGGGGTGATAAGCAGTACTCATATGAAGCTAAGAATCCAAATCCTTCTAGAGAAATTTCCAGAATATTGATGTAAACTAGGGATCTTGATCTGACACAATCGATAGAGGTTCACCATGAAGACTTAGAACATCATTAATATAAAGTCTTTCCAGGTTCTCAAGTGGTAAATTATATATTATAGAAAGGAAATGTGCTGATTTTGTGAGATGATAAACAATTTCCCATATTTCATGATTCCTTTTAGGTGTCCTAGGTAGTCATGTGACAAAATCCATCATAATGCCTTCCCACATCAACATATGAATAAGTATAGGCTGCATGACCCCTCAAATATTAGGTGTCTCGGCCATCACTTATTGAAAAAATAGACACCTTGACATATAATCAACAATTTCTCACTTCATGTTATACCACAAAAATTGTTCCTTCAGATCTCAATATATCTTAGTGTTACCTGGGTGTATAGAGGGATTTGAGCTATGGGAATCATCTAATAGTTACTTTTTTATCTTAGGTACTGATAGAAGGCATAAAATCTTCCCAAATTTCAGAACACTATTCTCATACATACAGTCTTCCAATCTTCCATCCGTAAAAGCATTAATTTTCTTCTGTAGATTCTCATCTTCAAATTGAGATCTTTTTTATCTTCTATAGTACAGATGGTTTATCAATAATTTGAAATAGTAAAGACGTTTCTCCTTCCATAACTATTCCCATATCAATATTTAGTATATCTATTAATATAGGATCTTTCTCAATCCTCATTTGGGTCAGAAGTCCATGATCTTTCCTTCTTAATGCATCTACCACCTTATTTTCATTTCCTGTGTGGTAGTGTATTGAAGAATCATAATCTTTAAGTAACTCGAGCCATCTCCTCTGCCTCATGTTGAGTTATTTCTATGTAAAAATGTATTTCAAACTCTTTTGATCCATATATATCTCACATCTTTCACCATAGAAAAATGTCTCCATATTTTTAGAGTAAAGATTACGAATTCTAACTCAAGATCATGAGTTGGGTAATTTTTCTCATCATTCTTCAATTTTATGGATTCATAATCAATAACATTATCATTTTTCAAAAGCACACAACCCAATCCATTCTTTGATGCATCATTGTATATCAAAAATCCAAAATATCGAGATGGAAGAGTCAAAATTGGAGTATTGACCAATATAATTTTTAATTCTTGAAATAATTTGGTACATCCATTCATATACACAAACTTATCCCCTTTATGTGTGAGCTTGGTTAGTGGGATATCTAGTCCGGAAAAATCCAGAACGAAACACCGATAGTAATCTACTAAGCCAATATGTCTATGTACCTCATTAATGTTCATTAGCATGAGCCATTATTGGATTTCCTTTTTATTTGTAGGATCCACTAAGATTCCCTCCTTAGAGAGAATATGGCCAATATAATAAACTAATTGAAACCAAAATTCACACTTTCAAAACTTCCCATAGAATTCATTTCTTCTAAGAGTTTTCAAAATAATCTGCATGGGATTCTCATGGTATTTATTGATTTTGGAGTATATCAGGATATCATTTATAAATAACACAATAAAATCATCATGATATTACTTGAAAAATCAATTCATTATATACATGAAAATGAAGGGTTCATTATTTAGGTCAAAAGGCATTATTGTAAACTCATAATTATGATACCTGGTTCGAAATGTTGTCTTTCGAATACTGTCATTCCTCACACCCAACTAATAATATCTCGATCAAGGTTCAATCTTCGAAAAATATTGGGATTCATGAATTTGATCAAATAAATCATTAATTAAAGGATGATGATACTTTATCTTGATCTTAATAACACTGATCTCCATGTAGTCAATGCACAGCCTCACAGATCCATCTTTCTTCTTGAAAAATTGAACAAGGGCACCCCATGGAGAAACACTAGGTGAAATAAATCTTATATCACTCAATTCATATAGTTGTTTCTTTAGCTCCACTGAATCCACAATGGAATTTGTTTTGGGAGACTTTGATATAGGTCTTGCACCAGGAATTAAATCAATAGAAAACTGAAGTTTCTTCTATAGAGGATGACCATGTATATCCTCTGGAAGTACATCAATGTATTCTTGCACAATTTGTATGTCTTAAATTTGAAAATTTCTATACTCACCCATAGATATTGTGTTCTCTTCCTCTCCAAGAATTGCATTCAGTAGAGATACTAGCAGTGGATCTAGATAAAAATCAGATGGTGAGTTTTTTACTCTAAAGATAAATGATTCTACATCATTCACAAAATTTGTAACTTCCATCTTCTTGTAATAGATTTTCACATCATAATTTGACAACCAATTCATATTGAGAATTATATTAAATTCAATCATTGGTATGATGATAAGTTTAGTAACTAAGGAATTTTTATGCTATATGAGGGGGACTGATCGATATATCTTTGTTGTATTGATATGTCCCCTTGGATTTTTGACTGAAGATTCCTTTATTAAATCAAATTAGAAATTTTTAATATTCTTGGTGAACTGGGATGATATAAGTGAATGTAATGGTCCTGAATCAAAAAAATCATTTTCTATGATTGAGGAAAAAATTAAAGTACATCCCACCACATCATTAGGAATTTAAACCTCCACGACTGTAATTGGATAATATTTCCCTTGCTCTCATGGCCTTTTCTGAGGTATGTTTCCTTGGTGCTTAGGAAAATCATTTTCATAGTCTCCCATCTCTCTATAATAATAGAATTTAACATAATTGACTTGTTTATTCCCCTTTAATTCATTATATCGATGAACCTTTTCTCCACACATATAGAAGAATCCCATTCCTTTCACGAATTTCCCAAGATGATTATTTCCACAGTTCTCACATAATGTGAATTTCTTAATTCACTTGTTCTTATTAGGTGCTTCAACTATTCCATGGTTATTAGAGTACCACTTATTATCTTGGTTTCCATTGAAAAATTTTGATCTTGAAAATTTATTCTCTTTTTTTATGGCACTTAACACAATTTTATCATATGATAAAAATGTCTTAGAAGCTAGTACCCTTCAATGAATTGGATTAAGAACTTCAAATAAATGATAAATAATTTCTTCTGAATCACGTATGTAAACTATATTATACTTATCTAATCATGTGAAGGTAAAATCATACTTCACAACACTCTTTTATTCTATTTTCTTTAGGATGAGGAATTTTCTCTTAATTTCAGTTTTTTGTTTACGAGGGAAATATTTGTAAAATAATATTTCCTTAAAACTTTTAAATTCAATATATTCTATTTCTTCTTCCTCTATGGTATTCTGGATCAAGGACCACTACTGATCAGCATCACCCTTGAGTGAATATACTACCAGTACTACCTTTTTATTTTCATTACATCTTAATGCCATAATAATATTTTCAAGGGACTTGATCCACTATTCAACTACCACCATATTAGAATTCCCGCTATAATAAGGGGGCTTATGCCACAAAAAAAAGATCCAATGTATGTGTTTTGTGGTTATTCTTCACAGCCTGAGTCAGGTGTCCCAATATGGTCGTTATCTAATATGCTCCAACATTGACTATGTGACCTGCTATGTGGGGAAATCCCTAAATTGTCCACAGGTATTGATTCCCCTTCTTCCACTAGGTTCCATCAATAAATAATGGAATACATTAATTTGGTCATGGTTTATAATTTCTAACTAGAAAACACTTAAAATAATATGAAAATTTAGGAACAACTAATCTCATAATCATAAACATTGTTTATATTTAATTTTAAATACTTCAAAATGATTTGTATAGAAAATCTAAATTAACCTAAGAATATCCCAGGAGAGTTTAAAATCAAATACGTAGTAAGGCTTTTTGTCCTGTACTAAGATACCCCAGGTTATTCCCGAAACTCCTTGTTAGAGTTTTCACTACTAGTTACATTTGTGCTAGAACCACGTCCACTTCTAGTATCCAAGTAGAGGTGTATTTTCTAGAAATATCCACATAATCTATTCCTTACCAATTTTCTAGGATGTTTTTGTATGATTATCATCGAATACTATATTAGGGGTTTGTTCCCTAATCTACATTTTCTAAATATAGTTTCCAAGTTTTCTACTAAAATTATTTTGATGCCAACCATAACACCCTGAACCTAGAAGCCTGGGAGCCAGTGCATTACTTATTACATTGTTATTATTATAATAAATGAAATTCCAAAGGAAATAATAGTTTATTAGACTTTAAAAAAACTAGACACATACATTCAACACATTTTACATCGGCAAAGGTAAAAAAATACAATACATAACAAAAACAAATAAACCACATCCATGAAAATTCAATAAATGGTCTCCTATCCATAACCCATTGAAGGTAAAAAAATAAAGGGGTGATCTAAAATGTTCTTTAAGGATTAAAAATAGTAGAAGCTTGAATCAACAATAATTGAATTACAAAAAAATTGGCATAGTCAATATGAAATGGTGAATAAATGAAAAACACATGCCATTAATAAACTGAGAATGAAACTGCTTCTAGAGATTTTGTTATAGTGAAAACCTCATGGATGGTGATAATTGAAAATGAATAAAGAGAATACTTATTAATTTTAAGTCATGTATAAGGAACATGATACCACTATACCATCAAAATAGTTTAAGTCTGTGGGTAGATACCCGTCTGATTTTTGGAAATAAACTGAAAGGGTCTATTGCCAACTAATTTCTCTCATGAGACCTGCCGGTGCATTAAGGGTAAATAGAGGGATCCAACCATAACTTGAATTCCAAATAATTATTTATACATAGATTTAATACATGTACAATATTCCTTCTCAATATCTATATAGAGTTTTGGATATGGATTCATCAATATTTCCATAGTTAAAACAATATTACAAATAAAAATACTATGTAATAGGGTATACGACTTAAGACAAAAATCATATCCATGAAACTAGAATATGGATTGATAATATATTTACAATTTAATTTAAAAAATGATGTTAAATGTGCAGTAGTTACACCACATATGATTGATTAGGTGAACAATACCAGGTAAATCACAATGATATGGAAACCGAAACAAATTCCCTTACAACATTATAATCAATAGAGTTAATAATCAACATGTGAATCATTTAATACCATGAATATAAATATAATAATTATATTATATATCAAATGGAAGTAATCATATTCCACATATAGTATATTAGTAGAGAACAATGGAAATCTCATGTAAATAAATGTGAGATAAGGAACCCCTTACTTTATACCGAAGGTGTTATTGTTCGATCTCAATGGCCTGAAAAATCAAATTTAGACTCAATAATTAATAAGTACAGAACCTCATATAAATTTAATTGATTTATTTTAGCATTATTAGGTCCATTCATATAATTATTTATGGGTTTATGTGGTTTAATTTTTTTGTATTGGAATCAATTTCTTCAATGGTTTTCATGATTAGTTTACATGTATTCATGAAAGGTAGTTCATTTGAAATGTGGTTAAACATCCATATTTTTTAAGATATATTATCAGTAAAATAATAGAGACAATAACGATCATATAATTCTTTTGTTTATATACCATGAGGATGACTCATTAGTTCAAATTTAATGATAAATGCTTGGGTTAACTTGGCGGTTTTGTGAAAAATTAACTTGTTTTGCATTATTATTTTATATTATGAGTGTGTATGGATTCCAGAATAATAAATAATATGAAACAAATATATTATGATCTGGTTCACCCTAAAAAAATTTCATGATGAGAATTGAATATGGTAATAGAAATTAGATACCCATCGTCCTTGAATTTGATAAATTAACACATCTCAGATGGTGTTTTTATTTTTAGTATTGGGGGGAAGAGAGATAGTGATGAAATATTCCATTAGCATAATAAAATTCCAGTTCATGTATGTTACTAGAATTATCATAGCATTTATATGAGGGGAGGTGAGGAGAGTGAACCAAAATAATGTGACTTGTAAAATAAGTTGAAATAAAAAGGAAGACAAGTTCACCTCTTGAGTACTCCTCCTTGAGAGTCTTCTTAAGACCTTTGTTTTTGGAATTTTGGTGAGACTAGTGGGTCTTAGACGTGGAAGAAGGACTTTAGAAGTGCATTTGGAAGAACATAGGTAAGGATAAAAACATGATTGGCGTGTGAGGAAGAGGAGGTGAGGGGTGGTTTATATAGTGGATGGGAGGAGGGTTTTCTTAATATTTTAATAATTAGTTTATTATTTTTTCAAACGATAAGAAATCATGACGACTCTATGACCAAAAATAGCAACAAGTGCATTTATGTTCTAATTAAAGGTTTCTTACATCATCCATGATGTAGGGAATAGTGTATTTATCTCATAATGTATTTATACTGTAATTACCATATTTTATTATTCATAAAAAATTCAAGTACTTCAGAGAAAATCCAAAAAATTAAACCTAATAATTTTTCGACCTATAGAATCCAAAAATGCACTCGATCATTTAAAAATAATTTTTTAAACATGAGAAATTTAATTCTTAATTAAAATCATCATTTAATCAAAAAATACAAGCCCTTAAAATACTCATATTCATTTTCAAGGTGCCTTAATTTTATTTATTATTTTGTAGGTAAGGTTACCATTCATAAATGTGATATTACGATTTATAAGGTTATGTTACTATTAATAAGGGTATGTTACTATTCATAAGGGTAAGTTACTATACAAAAAAATATGTTAATTCTATCAGACTCCAAATATCACCCGGATCACAATTTTGTATATCTATTTTTTGAAATTCAAAACATATAAGTGAAAAATTTATGTTTAATGACTCTAAATAACCATGTTTTTTTCAAAGAGACATAGTGCTTTATGAAATATAGGCTATCTAATGAATTGAAATTATTCAAGAGAAACATACCATAAAATTTTTGGGGTGCTATCATTATTAAAATGAAATTCATTTGAATTAATTTCACTTTGAAATTGAATATAATATCTTAATAAACTTTTGAACTTCTTTATACTTTAAAAACTAGTAATGTCACCCCGTATGCAGGATTAGAATTGATCTAAACTTTTTCCTTAAGTGAATTGAATTTAAAAAAACCAACATACAATATTTCAATCAGTATAATATCAAGATTATAATTAGATGATGATTATTTTTTCCCAAATCATTAGTAAAGGTTATTAAAATTAATCACAACAATTAAGGCCATGTTAAGCTTAATTAGAGACTAAACTGTAAAATTAATGGGAAAATGATCAATCCAATTTTCCAAAAACCATTTACTTTCCTTATTTATTCCATTAAACTTCCTTTCCTGATTTTGTTTTGGTTTGGTATGAATTTTTTTATGTAATAACATGTAAACCCCTAACTTGTTTCTCAATAATTCAAAGTGAGTTCGTTCCCTTCCCTATAAAAGGATACAAACTCTACCCACTTCCTCGCACCTATAAAGCCCATTTAATCTCCCAAAATTTGCTCAAATAAGAACCCAATATCACCCCTTATGTATAGAAGCCTCACCTTAGTCATAAGGCAACTCAAGGAATCCTTTGGCCCAAACCAAAAGGAGTTACGCAATTAAGAGGTAACGTCTTCTCTCAAGACCATTTCATTTGTATTCCTTCTCCACCACCTATAATAGATTTCTTCAATTATTTTATGACAGAAATAGTATACTAAATATACTAGGATTTTTTTATAATAATTTTTTAACCTATAAATATACACACCTCAAAGTGATATGATTCATTCATACATTGCATGGATTGTATTAAGGATGGTCTTAATAAATATATAAGATATAAATGATATCATAACTATATATTTTAATAATTATATATATATACTTATTTTTGGTTTTCATTATTTCTTTCAATAGTGTAATTAAAATAGAAACAATGATCATTCGTATGTACAGAATTTCATCTTCATGAATGGTGTATTCCATTTCATACTTATTTATGATTTGGATTATTATAATATAAATTTAAATGATATATAAGATATTTATATAATTATTATTTTTTTGGGAAATAATGATTTAAATATAGAGACCAAAGATATAACTAATTTAGACATATGCAAAGAACATAGAGAATATTACCCAAAGTGAAACCGTAACATAGGATCATTAAAAATTGGGTAATATAAGGTAATAACAAAAACATATATGGTATCATTTACAAGAATATGATTCTGTAAAATATGTATAATAAATTTATATTTATTATACAGGAAGCTTGTGTGAGTATGAAGATAGTCAATACACTAAGAAAGGGGATTTAATCCCACTTTTAATTTCCGTGAGATATATGCTATTCTCACCACCCTTTCCTTTTGTGTGGTGTATGTACTACCCATTATGGTATTCTATTTATATTATACTTAAATTTATGGTTATTAACATATATTTTTAATAATATTTATTTCACGTGGTTTATGTTTCAATGTTTCCAAATCGGTAAAAATGTTTTGTCTCGATTTTATTTCTTTGAGAATAATGTTTTGTTATTCTCCTAAATTTTTTAGAGGTGTATATATTTATATTTTACATGTTATATCATGAACATCATTATATTCAAGATATTTAATGCTCCATGTAATTTCCTTCTCTTACATGGAGGGTATGATCCCAAGTTACGAAGTGATAAGAGTTTATTGAAATAATATCATAGCATTTTGATATTATTTAAATTTATGATTCCTTTAATGAAGTAATATGATCCATATATCCCAAACATTTAGGAAATTTCCAATTATATTTTTATTCAAAATATATTCATGTATTGGTAACATTTTTATATTATTTGGTAAATATTATATTTAAGAAAGTGTTTATAAGGAATATCAACTTTACCCTCTCTCTAGTCGGAAATCTATGTTCCTCCAAAACCATGTTTTTTAAAAAAGGGTCCCAAAAATATTATACTAATATCCTATGGTCATTAACAAAATTTTTTACAATTTTTCCTTTTACGATTTTTTAAAAAATATTCTTCTTGTCTCTTTCCGAACAAGGAATTTTATATCCATTTAACCATGTAAAAGAAATGTTCTTTTGACATGATAAGACCTGTATGGATTTAACCAATATCATTCAGTTGAAGCTTAATTTATAATATTAGAATGTTATTCTTTTTAAAACAAAATTTCCTCCTAATATTTTTCATATTAATTATTCTTAAATTGGGTTTCATAGAAAAATATTTTAAAACTATTTTATTTATGAAAATGAATTCATAACGTTTTCAAGCATTATATATATGTTTTACAAGTATTTTAAAAGAAATGGGTTTAAAACAAATTTAAATATTTAATTATATATTTTCAAAGTATTCTAAATGAAATGGTTTTCAATATATTTTAAATAATTAATTTATGCCTTCAGATTATTTTCATGGAAATATATTTTCAAAATGTTTTCAAGCTTCTTTGATATGTTTTCAAGTAAAAATATTTCCAAAACATTTTTATGATTCCTTAATTTGTTTTCAAATTGTTTTCAAAGAAAATGTTTTTTAACATGTTTTAAATCCAATATTAATAGTTTTATTTGAAAATGGGTTTCAAAATGATTTCTATTCATCTTTATAGGTTTTCATGGTATTTTCAAGGAAAATAAGTTTATGTATAAAAAATAATTTTTCAATGAATTGAAGATATTTTACTAAAGAAATGATTCTGAAATATAATTAAAAATTATTTTCCATCTAAGATGATATTCATTGATGTTACTCATTGCCTTCTAGGAAATGATCTAAAGGCTCCATTAATATCCTTTTTATGAATGGGTTATGTTTAATGTCATGGTCATTATGAATCCCATTTTTTATAACTTATTTGTTAATGAAATCAGTTTCTCTATCACGGGTTATTCTTTTTGATGAAATGATTATGAAACAAGCATATTTTTATATAAGTTATTTTATGTTTACATTTTTATGATACCCATTTCATTTCATGGGGTAAGATAAGATTATTTCTGATCTTGTGTAATATGTATGTATTATTTCATATTGATATTGGTGTGACATATATTTCTCTCTAATGCATTGGTTAATGATTTATATCTCATGAGATAGACTAAAATGGTCTTGGGAAGGAACCTTGACTATGAATATGGCCATGTGACTGAACCATGATTACAAATATTGTATGAGGAGTGAACTCATTCTACTAAGATGGCTATGAGAGTTAACCTTCACAACCAAGATGTTATTGGGAGTGAACACATATTATGAATATGGTACTGGAAGAAATGACTTGGACACTATGACAATCATAATATTTTCTTATGTGTATAGCATAAATCCATGTTTTATTCCTATGTTAGGATTTCATGGATTATGTTCTTTATTTCATTATCATTCATGTCTTATGAACTGACATTATTTGTGCCATGATTCGTGTACATGATCTTTAAAATGTAGAGTATGATCTTTTGTTTCTATGATCAAGTTCTTATAAACTTATTCTCATGATTATGCTTACATATATTCATTGTTTACCCTTACTAAGAATTTGAGATCACCCATTTATTATGTTTCCTTTACCCAGGTAACAAAGAATGGTTTTAGATAGAAGTACTAAAATTGGAGAAATTTATTAGAGATGTTGAAGATCTTTCACCAGAATAGAATATTTTGTTTTCAAGTTTCCAGAAAACATATCTATTATGGTCCTCAGCCATGTATTATTTTAATGTACTAAATATTCATCTAAAATGATTTAATATCCATGTATGTCAAGCCTAGGTCACAATAGTTAGTATCAAAGGAATATTTTAGTCAATATATTGAAACAAGGATTAGAAAACATTAGTGGGATCCATTGGTGTATTTCTAAGGATATTTATAGGGATGTATCTAAGGATAAGTATTTGGATGGTTCAATGTTTTATAAAATATCCTGGAAATTTGGTAAAGGGTATAGTTAGTGGTTTCTTAGAAATAAATCCTATTCTAGATACTAAAAGTGTATTTGGATCTAGTATTGATGTACTTAGAGGTAAAAACTCTGATAAGGTCTTCTCAGCCTAACTCGGGGGTAATATGGTACATGACAACATGCCTTCCTGCACACATGGTTTGACACTTCCAAGGGATATACTTTGGAAATTCACAAACTCTTTATGAACTATCATGAAGGATTTAGATATAATTTAGCTATAAATAACATAGTATAAACCTAGGGTGTCCTATATTAATGAAGGTGTCATGATTTAAAAATCACATATGTATATATTTTCATGACTATGTAGTTTTCTAATATGATAAGTAATTATCACACTATGCTCATAGTTTTAGTCAATGATGGGAATTAGAGGTAACTGGATAAATTTTGAATGTGATGGATGATCTTATGATAAGAATTCAAGTGGGATAATCATTGGAGTGAAGGATATTGTGATAATGCCTAATCAGTTTTCAAAGAACATGATTAAAAATTTGTACCTTAACCAAATCTCAGACACACCAAAGAAGAGAAAGAAGGATTTTGTTGAGAGCCGGTGTATTAGAGACCATGGAGGAAAGAATATTTGGTTTCCATTATGTCAATAATGTTGATATAATCACCTAAGAGAATGTATTAGGAGAAGAAGAAGATGTTTCATCTGTGGAAAAGGACACAAAACAAGTGACTCTAAGGGAAAAATGAAGAGTTTATTTAATAAAATGGATGAGAATATTGGAGTCCCTAAGACATAATTAAAGGTTATGTTTTTTATGTGTCGGGTAAATGGTTATTATGCAACTCAATCAATGAAGAGGGATGTTCTGTAAGAGAATCAGTAAGCTGGTGTGAGTAATGTTTATATTGTTGAAGATGATGAGGCTATAGATGAAATGTAAAATGATAGAGGTATTGTCAAATAGTATGAGATATCCTTGTTAATAGTATAGGGATAAATTGTAGTAATCAATGTTTATATTTATTTGGATTCAAAAATTAAGTTATATGAATGATGAAATATACAAGGGTTGTTCTACTTATGTTTTTCTCTCAATATTTACAAATTTATGTTTAATTTTCCCGATGGACTGGTGGGGTGATTTAATAATAATGTGATATTTGGAATAAGGGAAGGAAAACCTTAAGTTTTTCTTTATGTTAAGATAATGATTTTATGAATAAGTAAATTGGATGGTATTGATTACCATAGAACTATGTAAGGACTTATTAATAAGTGGGATATTCTATCATTGATGAAATTTACAACATTTTTGGATTTAGAGAATATATCTAGTATACTTTGAAATAAGTTTGAATTCATGTTTTCCAAAAGGATTTATGGTAATTAATGTTATTACAATGTTTTAAGGGAATATACGATAAGGGTACTCATATGTTTGGAATGTGAAAAACAAGTGGTAGTTTGTGATATATGTGGGATAAATGTTACCCTAATTTCATGAATTTACTTATAAATATTTGGATCTTTATATTTTGGAAGGGTTATAAGGTTAAATATTCATGAAAATTTATGTTAAACTTTGGAGGAGGTAATTATTTATTGAGTTTATATTAAAAACATTTGATAAAAGGATATTTAGTGATTAACCTTATTTCAAGGATAACCATCATATTTATTTTTGAAATTATAATATTGTGGTTTTAGAAAAGGACATCATGAATTTTGGGTGGAAACAAATCAAGTTAGGAAAGGTTGTGGGTCTTGAACCCATGATCAAAAGATGATAAATGTTTCACTCCTACCACTAGCCTACACAATTTCCATGTTTATGTATAATTAATTTTGATGAATAATTATTTACGATGAAATGGGAGTGTCACTTTTTATGTTAACATATTTTTTTATTAACCATATTTATTTTTAAGAATATTAATAGATAAATAGTTATAGTTTCATTTTTTGTGGGCCATAATTTCTGCTAAAAGTTTATTTTAGTGATTTGGACTTCAAAGTTAATTTTTGAACATCCATTTATTGATGTAATGGATGAATTGGGAATAGATAAAATTACAACCAATGAAAGAAATTTTGGTTGAATTTTGGGTAAATAAAAGAATTACTCAATGATAGGACAATGGTAAAAATGGAAAATGTGTTGTCATAATACCTTAATTTTTGTTGAACTGTTTTCCTTTTAAATCATAAAACATTTATTACAATGAGGCCCTCAACCTTTCTTTGATCATTCATTTTATTGTGACTGATTACCTCAATCACTCCTTATAAATATTTTCAATTTCTCTCCATGTTCAATCTTCACTCCCAACCTATGTTCCTCTATGTGGAAACCTAGTTATGTGTTCTTTTTGGTAAATCTTATGGTTCTAACTTTCTTTTTTAAAGGAAGAGTTAGTATTAATTTTTATAATGTGGGTTTCTATGAATGAATCTTTTATATATTAACCCTTTGATAACCTAGATGAATTTTTAGGGTGAAATTCATTTTATGGTTAGTAGAATGTAACTGCCTAAGATTTTGTGAATTTTTTTCAATTTAATTCAACATTTTTGATATTTTTATTTTTAGGAAACACTAAATATAGCTCATTAAATACTAATAAACTATGTCTATATTGCGTTATATACAACACCAAGTTAATTGTGAAATAGACACAACATAATATTTTGTATTCTCTATATGGAACACCAAGGTTATCATTCATTTTACGTAACTATTACTTTCCTCGATCACTCGTGTAATATACAAGACTGAGGTTTACCAAAAAATAATATATTATAAAAATATGATTATTAAATATAATAAGGTAAAATATTGAAGTTAAATTATATTTTACGAATAGAATTAACTAACTTAGGATAATATATTGTTTATACAATATAATATGACTTCATACGTTACCAGTTAATTATAAATGAATATGAAAACCAATTGAATATAAAAGAAAATTTTATTAAGGTTAAAAATATATTTTAACCTAATAAATGAAAATTTAATTTATTTTTTATAGTGAACTATGCCATAAATTCCTTTCATACTAAACGTTAACTTGGAATATTTTACACACAATATTGTGTTTCTTCGAAACATCATTTTATTATTATAATTATATAAATGAGTTGGTTATAACATAGACTTTAATACATAGTAATAAGAATATTAATAACTACTTATTAAATATTAATTATAATTTTATATACAAATCCAAACATATTAATAATTAAGTTATGATTTCTATTAAATTCCTTTTATGTTTAAAAATACAATTTTCCCGAATTAAGTTCTTTAAATGCCCTTTAGTGAAAATAATAATAATAATTTTAGACACATTTAGAAATTTAATTTAATAATATAAACTTAGTTTTTGAATTTATAAAATAGAAATTATCCTAGGGTTATGTTTTGGGATTTTTTTGAGAAACATCATTTTTTGATGAATAGTGAAAAATACTTATTTTTAGATTAAAATTGCATTTTTTAATTAATTATAAATGTTAAAAGATATTATATTTTTTTGATAAAATATAAGATAAATATTATAAATATTAATAAAATTTAATTCATTATAATCTATTTTACATTGAAATTGAATATAAAATCTTAATAAAAATTTTAACTTATTTTACCTTAAAATATTGTAATTTTGTCCCGTCTACTGGATTAGTATTAATTTTAAATTTGACACTTCTATGAAATGAATTTCAAAAAAAAATTTATAAAATTTAAATCCATATAATATTTATATTCTAATTAGATCATGTTGGTTTTTACAAGAATGATTAGTACAAGCAATTAAAATTAATCACAGTGATTAAGGCCAAATTATGCTAAATTAGGGTTTGGATCTTATAATTAAGGACCCAAATGATCTATCCACTTGTCCAAAACAAATTTTATTTAAATATTTAGTCTATAAACCTTCAAGTATTGAGTTTATTGGTTTTTATGACTTTTTTTAGGTAAGAGAATGTGTACATCTAACTTATTTCTAAAAAATTCAAAGTGAGTCCTTTCCCTTCCCTATAAAAGGCCACAACCTATTCCAACTTATTAACACCTATAAAGCCCCTTGTATCACCCAAAATCTTCTAAAATAATATACCAAATTCCCTCCATTCTTCTTAGAAACCATACATTGGGAAGAAGTCAACTCAATTAAGCCTTTTGGAACAAACCAAAAGGAGTTACCTAATTAAGAGGTGACATCTTATCTCGAGTTCCTTTAATTTATTTTCATCATCCACCCACTCCACTATATTTATTCCATTATTTTATAATAAAACATAATCTTAAATATAATATGATTTTTTTGGATAATTGTTAAACCTACACATACACACACCACCTTCTAATGGGTAACGAACATACTGTTTCTGTGTTTGGCGAACTACTGCATCACGAAACGATGATTGTTCATTTTTCCATTAACACATTCCATGGAGGACATTATTATGTAAACTATATTTATATATGTCATATATTATATTTATTATTTCTTAAATATTTATTATTTCTTTTACATTACATATCTTTTTACTTTTCATTTGGTGTTAATACAATAATTTCGTTTGAGAAAGTGTGGACTACTTTCCCCTCAAAGTATTATGATTCATTTATACCGTACATGGTATGTAATAAGGATGGTTTTAGTGAATATATAAGATATATATGATATCATAAATCTAATTTAATAATTATATATATATATACTTTTATTTATTTTTCTTTCTTTCTTTCCATACGACAATTAAAATAGAAACAATGTTTATGTGTACGTACGACATACAATATCTTTGAATGGTGTATTCCATTTCATACTTCATTAAGACATAATTTATTATAATATAAATATAATATATATAATATATATATTTTTAATTATTTACATTCTGTAAATTACGATATAAATATAAAGACAAAAGATATAACAAATGAACACACATATGAAGAACGTAAAGAATATTACCCAAAGTAAAACCTTAACATAGGATAGTTAAAAAGAGGATAATATATTGAAACATTAAAACCATATATGGTATTAATTATAATAATATTCTTCTTTAAAATATTTATAATAAACTTATAATTATTATACAAGAATCATGTATGGGTACGTAGAGATTCAAGACACAAGGTAAAGGGATTTCATTTCACTTTTAATTTTAGTGTGACAAATGCTATCACTATTACAAAAATGGGAAAGGAAAGAAACCCCTTTTATCAGAACTAAGAAAAAATCATTGATAAAGGAACCCTTTATATGTGTGAAATATTTATGATGATAATGTATTTTTTATCGGTGCTTTTTTTGTGCTGATAAAGGGGTTCTTTATCAGCACTAGAAAAGAACAAATAAAGAAGTTATTTATCAGCACTTTTTTCTTGGTGCTTATAAATGATAATATTTATAAGTGCTAAAAATACATGATAAAGGATTCCTTTATCAGTGCTAAAATTTTTGTGCTGATAAAAACATAGTCCCATATTTTATAAATCCGGGTGCACAGTATCCACTATTTATCACGCCATCAAGCCCTCACGGTGATGTACCCCTATGACTACTCCCCTCCTACTGATTGTCTCTTTGTCAGACCTCCACTGCTAGCCCTACTTTTTATCCTCATCCTCAAACCCCTTCTATGGATCCTCTTCCCTGCAAAACCTACTTCCTCCTCTCCGTTGAACCCTACTCCCCGCGAACCCTACTACTCCATTTCTCAATGGTAGCAGCTCCTCCTGTGCATCTCCCCCTTTTCGATCATGCCTTCCCCTTCCGACGTAGCACAATAGGCTCCGTGACTGCTCAATGACTCTTCTCTCCCTCAATCGTGGGTTCGATCATCTCGAGGTAAGTCTCCCACTTCTCCTTCCAGGTTTAGTTTTGGTGGATAATTTTTTTTATAGTAGTTTTCATTAGGCTGATGTTTGGATTCTTCCCCATGATCACCACCCATTGATTTAATGCAAACTAACATAGAGTTATAAAAATCTATGTGACAAAATAACACATGTAGTGTATTCTTATACTTGGTTAGCAGATGATTTGAACTAATGTATGAATTTTTAATGATTCCCCATGGGTCCTTATGATGTTTGGAACTAGAATTTATTTTTCACCAAGTGTCATATATATAAGGGTATGATATTCTCGTGCAACCTCAAGCTAGACCTTATTATACATGAATATTATAATAATTTTGAGTTTTCTTTCATCATCCCTCTGGTGGAGTGGGTTTATTTATACACAGGAAAGTTATCTTTTTCTAATCCCCATCATGAAAAAGAAAAGTTTTGATAGTACCCACCTCATTATTAATTTTTTTCACTTTTTGTGTGTCATTATGTAATGGTGATTGTGTTTTTGGGTAAGGTTATATTTTTGATAATGATTAGGACCCCTCAAATATAGGAAGTATATCCAACCTTGTGGATGTTAAGTAATATTTCCCTTAGTTGGTGAGCATGTTTTTACGTGATGTGTGCAAGAATAATACTTTATTCCCTATGAATGTCTAGGAATTCTACAATGCATCATAAGAGATACTTATGGTTAACTCTTGGTAAGGATATGGTGTATTCATCAACCCATATACCATATATAATGACTGTATTTTTGAAGTTATAGTGTTCTAAATTGAATCTCTCCATTAGATGGTTCATAGTGGATCCTATAAGACATTTTGGTTCATTTATTATTAAACCATGATTCAGGGAGTGTCCTCCATTCTTCATGAACTAGGGCCACATAATATGATGAGATAATAGTAGTGCGTCCATGGAATGGTGAATGGTACTCTTTGGAAAAGAAATTTAGGTTTAGATAGTGTTAGGAACATGTGAGCAGTTGTATTTGGGTGGATAATTCTATTTAGGATTAATGGGCGTTTCTTGACTCTGATCAATGGTAAATTAAATACATATTTCTTTTATGTCAAGGATAATTTAAGTGTGGTGTCAACTTTGTGATCCTCTTGGACAAGTTGTTCCTAGGTGCTAGCCTAGAAGGGTTTTTCTTGAAAATGGGGAGACACCATGCACTTCATTCGGAAGATAATGATTCTTCTCTGATACCTATTATGAGTATCAAGATTTTTATTTTTAATGGAGAATAATTTAGTAAAGAAATACCATTTGTGTGTCAGGAAAAGTGATTTTGTTTATGTACACATACACTATGGAGAACCTGATTACATGATGGGGGATGAATTTATTCTCATGAGATTGCAAATTTCTTTCACTAGGTTGGATTGCATTTCAGCTCTTTCTATTAAATATATTAATTTATGCTGATCAATTCATAGACCTACCTCTAGTGGTTTGGGGGAATTATACATTTAATACTAATCTTTTGATGTCTATATTAGTGTTCTATGATTCTTCCTATGGTTTGAGTTGATATCATAATCTTTTAATGTAGTGATCTTCTCAGATGTAGGGTTAGCAGCACCCACCCACAGTTGGTGTGTGATGCATGTATCATCTTAGGAGGCACTATCATTCATAGGTTCCTCAAGGATTTCCCATTACTCCAAGGAATTTAATATGATTGTGATGGGTATAGACATATCACATTGCATTTTCTTAACATTCAAGCTACAGTCCAAGAGGCTGTCGACAAATAGCCTTGGCAGAGGAAGGAATGGGAGAAAAGAGGTATGTACAACACTAAAGTGATGGATGAGATCGGGGAGTAGCATGAGGTGGAAGGAACTTTGGTTTGATTCTACTATTATTACCCCTATGTAGACCACTCCTATATTGGGATGTTTGTGGTTAGAATATTGGATAGTTATAGTCACTATAGTCTTTTTACCAGGAGGCTCCTAGTGTGTTTGGAGGTACGATCTATGTTCGTTATACTTTCCTTGTAGTACTATTAGATATAGGTACAAGAAACTATTTTTCCTAATTTTCTCAATTATTTCCTAGGTATATGGTAGGTGTTGGTAGAGCCCCATGTTAGTGAGGGAGAGTTATTGCATATTCCTTAGATGTTCATGATAGAATTTATGTTCACTAACCACAATTTTCTATTTCTTATGTTAATTTGGGTAACAAAACCTATGATATTCCATAGTAATTTTGGATAAAAATAGGTTATTTGTTTCCCCCATGAACCCCTATGTGTTTGGAAATGTATCCACTATATTAGTTTTCCCATCAAAATTATATCCTTGTTTTCATTTTATTTGTGTTTGGTCACTAGTTTTGGGATGCTTAATGTGATTACATTATTATTTATGAGGTGGATGGTATGGGTGGTTAAAAGAATGTTTAATGTTTTGCTGCAAGGGTGGTTTGTGCTAGATCTATTGGTAAGGGGGTTGGAAAGTGTGTTGAATTTGTTGGGGGGGGGGGTCTATCCTAGTTCTGTTGATTTCCAACTATTTATTGGAAATGGTTAGGCTCTATTAATCTCTATTTTTATAAGGAAGTGGTTCTATTCTATTGTGTTATGAAGTATTTTTTTGTGTATTTGAATAATAAATACTAATATTTGAGATTCAAATAGGATGGAGATGAATAATGATCGGATGGATTCTAATCGTTTGACAATAGAGTATGATAACGGAGTGAATGAGTTCATCAAGTTTGCAAAGGATCACACAAATGATTCTTCTCAAATCCTTTGTATGTGTTTACATTGTTTTTATTATAGATTAATTACTCCAGAGGAGTTTGAAGAACATTTAATATGTCACAGAATAGATCAGAGTTATAAATGTTGGAATAAACACAGAGAAAAAGAGAATGTAGCTACTGGCTGAGATAAAACTGGGTTTTATATATCATCATATGTGAATACAAAAATGGATAATGAATAAGACACTATATAGGATGTGATTACAGATGTCAATGATGGCGAAGATCGTATTGAGGAAATGACAAGGACAGTTGAAGATGAACTCCGTGATTTCCCAAAATTGATTGAGAAGTTAAAGAGTTGGGAAAAGATGCCATTGTATGCTGGTTGAACTAAATATACAGCATTGTCAGTTGTACTGAAGTTGAATATATTGAAAGCATGAAATAGATGGAGTGGTGTTAGTTTTAAATAATTTCTTACTCTTTTGAATGACATGCTCCCAGAAGATAATGAGCTCCCAAACCAAATATATGTAGCTAAACGAATGCTACGCTCGATGGGTATGATTTCTGAAAGAATACATGCCTGCCCAAAAGACTGAATACTGTTTTTCAAGGAGAAAAATCACTTACAGTATGCCCAAAGCATGGTTCTTCTCAATTCAAGAAAGATGAATCCAGTCCAATGAAAGTTTTATAGTACTTTCTAATTATTCCAAGGTTTAGGTGTCTATATGAAAGTGAAGAAACTGCAGGACAATTGTCATGGTAAGTAGATAAAATAAATAAAGATGGGAAATTACATAACCCATCCGACTCTCCTTAATGGAAGATAATTGATCATGAGTATCCTAAATTTGGAAAAGATCCGAGAAACCTTCGTCTTGCGTTATCTACATATGGAGTGAATCCTTTTGGTTTTCAAACCAGCATTCACATTACATGAACTATTATGTTGGTAAATTATAACATACCACCCTGGTTATGCATGAAGTAGAAATTCATCATGTTATCTATGGTTATATCAGTACCAAAACAACCATGTAATTATTTTGATGTTTATTTATCTCCTTTGATCAAGGATATGATGTTATTGTGGAATTTAGGTGATATGTTGTATGATGCTTATAAAATTAAATACATCACATTGAGAGCGATGTTGTATGGGATGATAAATGATTTCCATACTTAATTTTTTTTTTCAGGATATAGAATTAAAGGAACTCAAGGGTGTCCCATGCATGAAAATGATACAGATTCAATTAGGTTGAATCATTCATCATAATCAGTTTTTCTACGACATCATAGATTTCTACCTCGTCAGCATAAGTACCGATCTTGGACAACATCATTCAATGGATGTTCAGAACAATGCACAACACTATCTCCACTAATAGGTGATCAGATGTTTGAGAATGTAAAATATGTGAACACTATTTTTGGTAAACCATTTTCAAAAAACCATACGAAAATCGGTTGGTAAAAGAGATTAGTTTTTTTGCATTTTTATATTGGAATTTTTTGTATGTTAGAAATTTTCTTTATGTGATTCATGTGGAAAACAATGTATGTTACAGTGTTATCAGAATGTTTTTAAATTCCCCTGAAAAAAAGGATGTAATTAAGGCAATGTTGGACATGGTTAACATGGAAATACAAGAAGTGTTGGCTCTCGTGAAGGGTGAAAATTCAATGTTTCTACCTCCAACTTCTTACACTCTTTCCAGGGAGGAGAGATATCATTTTTGCAACATCTTCAATGATTTAAAGGTTCCATAGGGGTATTAATCAAATATCCAGAACATTGTGTCAATGAATTATTTAGACTTAAAAGGATTGAAATCACATGATTGCCTTGTTTTGTTGCAAGATTTAATTTCTATAGCTTTACATTGCATTTTGCCCAAGAATTATTGTCATACGTTAACCGGACATTATTTTTTTTTCAAAGCTATATGTAGTAAAGTTTTAGACCTGGAGAAATTAATAGCTATGGAAAGAGAAATTTTCATCATATTATGTGAATTATAATTGTTCTTCTGGCCAATATTCTTTGATTTGATTGTTCATTTTATACATTACTTTGTGAGAGAGAATTGACTTTGTGGTCCATTGAAGTATAGATGGATGTACCCTGTTGAACGGTATATGAAGATTTTGAAAGGGTATGTCAAAAATTGAAGTTGACCAGAGGGTTGTATAGTGAAGCGATATATTATTGAGGAAGCCATTGAATTCTGTACCAAATACCTATCTGATGTGAAAAGAATGGATCTCCTCAAATCTCGTCACACTGGACGCATTGAGGGATATGGAATTTCTGGAAGAGATGTTGTGACAACCAATATTACAAATTAAGAGTAGGCCCACCTATATGTTTTGAATAATAGTTGGGAGGTTTCTCCGTATATTTAATCCCCCAAAGAAATTCTTAGGTAGTTGAATCCATCAAGGGCTGAAAAATGGATATCAAAAACTCATAATAAACCATTTATAGGTTGGTTTTGGGACCATATTTTTAAGGTTTAAAATGAAAATATGAATATCAAATTTAGAATGACTTTGATGGCTAGCCACCAGACCAATCCTGTCTTTATTATCTTACAATGGTTATGTAATTAATGGTTATACATTCTATACAGATGAACATGATGAAGATAGTACCATAAAAAATAGTGGAGTTACACTTGAGGCTAAAGAGATGCATGTTTCTGGTAGTAAGGGAAAAAATACAATTTATTCAAATATGTCATACTTTGGAATTATCAAACAAATATGGGATTTGGATTATATGACATTACAATTGTCGATTTTTCAATGAAAATGGGTTGATAACAATAGTGGTGTTAAAATAGAGGAATTGGGATTTGTGAATGTTGATTTTGTTAAAGAAGGGTACAAAGACGAATAGTTTATAATGGCATCACAAGCAGTACAAATATTTTATATTCCAGATCCCGCAAACCAAAATTAGTAGATTATTCTGTTATCGTCCAAAACTACTGAAGGGTCGGATGAAAATTCATTTGAGGATGATCCTTTCTATGGTAGGTCGCAATAACATCAAAGTGGCCCCAATGTAGATGATGTTTTGTATGTTAGAGGAGACCACAATGAATAGATTTGGAAAATATATAGAGGTTTCAAATCCCATCATCCTTTGAAAAAAATAAATAGAGTTCGATAAACAGGTTATATTTTGTTTGTAATATAGATCTTCTTATCTCATGTTATTATCTTATCATTACTAAATTTATGTAATCTAAATTAGTTGTTCAACTAGTTTTGTAGATAATGACTTCTTCATGTTATGGTGCTTCTAACCTCGAGGTTGAACTAGTCTCTCAAGTTGTTTCTGTTGTTTTTTTTGCTGCTGCTGCTGCAGCTACTCACAGTGCAGAGCAACAACAAGTTTCTGAACCTGTTGTTGCTCCTATTATTGAGATATAACAACCATGAGCACATGACGTTGCTATCATTTCAGATGAACATATAGATGATGTTGATATCGATGAAATTTTCGAGGATGAAGGACCAACGTCACATAAAACGCAGGTGCATCATAGTTTGACGGAGTTAGCCAATGTTCTTAAAGTGAAAAGCACTGGAATCAAATTTGATGTCAGATAGAATGGACAAGGCCAACATGTGAATCCCAACAAGGCTATGTTTAGTAGTTACATTAGAATTGTCACTCTAAAACGCATAACGAATGACATAGATTCATGGCACCATGTTGTGTCTGGGCTGAAGGATATGACTTGGGAAGAAGTTACAATAACATTATGATATTATTTCATTAATTTACTAGAAAATAAAATAATGAAACAGTGTCTTAATCTTCCCAATCTCCTGCAGAGTACATTTATAATAGATTATTCAAAAAAGAATTATGTACTAAGACTTACAAGATGGTGTCATCGTGGTTTTTACACTATTTTAAAAAAATTTCACCTGAATGATTCCAAAGGTAAAATAAACCCACACCCATCCCTTGTCTACACTCACCTGATAACCCAAAAAACATGGAATGCGTTTATTGGCCTCTGTGGGGATGAGAAGTTTCCGATACATTTTGGTTGATAATACATTGTTTGAGGATACATGTATTCATCACATTGATTGTAAATATTTCATTTATGAAATAGTACCTAGTACTGAAAATAAGGAATGTGCACTAATACCAAAATACCCCTATCGTAAATCACATATGGGGTATGATTCACTAGAAAAGGAAATGGTTCATATTTTAAATTTTTAGTTATATTGTTAGGTGCCATGAAACAAAATCAAAATTATCTTTCTATATTTATATGTTGATTGATGAATCTAAAACCAAAGACACTTCTATCCCACGTCATGTGCTATAGAAGGAGGAATGTGTGAATAAGAAAGAGAAGCTAGTAGATGAAAACACACAAAATGTGTGGGAAATATGTATAACTATTACATGATAAAAATATTTTTTTAAAATTTCCATTACATAAAAATAATTAGTTTTTTTCCAAGTCACAGGAATCACCTACTCCTGTAGCGGATATAGACCTATTATTCATGTCTTTGAAGTGGCCAGAACAATATGGTCATGTCAGAGGTGCGGAATTTGGGGTGACAACCAGAGTATATTATGAGAAAGAAAAAAACGGATGATAGAGACGAAAAAATGAATCAAATGAGGGAAAGACTATAAAATCTTGAAGAATTATTTCAATGGAAAGGAGAGTTTCTAGTAAATGTTATGGGTGGGAAGCTAGGAGAAGACACAACTTAGGAAAAATCAATGCATGAAGATCCCGTCCCACACCCACCAGCTTTGAGGCAATCCATTACCCTCAAAGAACTGGCTTAGCCGTGGTAATCAATATTCTAATAATTGTTCCCATGAAATTTGAATCAGAAAATCACTGATACTTTTCTTATATGGTCTTATATATGATGACAATGACTATGATTTATATCTGTCAACACCCACCTATCACCTAGCAGCGAGGGCTACGGTGTTCAATATCCCAGAGGAAAAGGTGCATAATATACCACTTATGAAAGATCATCTGAAAGTGATGATTACTTTATCTCATGAGACAAATGCAGAGCTACATATTCCACTTGATGACTATGATATTCATATGGTCTTAAAGGCTATTGGGACATTCATTTCATGGCCCTCACAACTTGTAAGATTACATGCAGACAAAGAGGTATTTATTTCCATTTTTTCAAGACAAACCTTTAACAATTAATGAAAAAATTGTCTGAACCAATGAATATTATTCTATATGGGGAAAGGGAAGGGGGTGAAAAGATACGTCGGCTCAAAATCATCTAAAGGATTGAAAAACCAATCCCAAAGAGCTACTGAATGCACAATAACATCACCTATTCCCTATCCACATTTACTAGAATTGAATACTCATGTGGATATGAAGCTATGAGGTGGTAGTAGTCATATAGTGGTTTTTGAAAAGAATATATATGGAGAGAAAATTCAAATTTTGTGGATGCTAAAATTGTAAATGAGATCCTTGAATACAGTTGGCAAGGCATCACAGTTTTAAATTTATATATGAGGTATGTATTCATGAATTGTTTTTCTAAAAGCTGATATAATGTGAAAATTATGACTAAATGCATTTAATATTATTGATAGATATATATATGAAATTTTTTTGAAGGAAGTTTCCCATGAGACAAAATTCGAACTTGTTAGTCCTCAGACCACATCAACACAACTAATGAAATTAGATCCATAAAAAAGGTTGAAATAGTGAACGGCTTACTGAAAACATTTGAATGCAAGACTACCGATGACAGACTCTTCCTTACACAAACTATGTTGGGGTAAAATTGTATGATTAAATAATATCAATTATATTTTCAGTTCTTTTAATACTTATTCCTTTTTGCGGTTTTAGGCAACATTGGCTGCTAATTGCAGTGAACATGGATTCTTCAAAGATTTATTTTCTGGATTCAATGCAAGGATATCCAACAAACCGACCACACATGATAGAGTTTGTGAATCTTTAAGACACTATATCCTTTGTTTTAGGTCTAGACATAATGTAATATAATTTATATTATCTTTTACTGGGGATTCTATTATGATAGGGCAGTGTATCATTATTGTCCAAAAAAGGGAATGAGTACAGGGGCTAAGCATAAGTAGGTGAGAAATTACTATGTCTGGACAAATATCAACATATATATTATAAAATTTCACTATCCAACTACATATCAACACAGGTTATTTATTCTCCTAATGATCAATTTTTCTGCTGTGTCAAAAAAAACAAACGATAATGATTGTGGTTATTATTTTTGTAAATTTATGAAAGAGATCATTTTTCGTCAACAAACTAGCATCCCTAAAGAGGTATTTAAAAAAACTAATATTTCATTTAATTTATTAATTAAATAATTATTTATTTATTTTTTAGTACTACTATGACTGTCAAAAATCCTTATACTCACAAGATTATATAAATTTTTTCTGAAATGAGTGGGCCACATAACTGATGGAATATTGTACACCAATAGCATGAAGATCTGACTTGGGGACGTGTACAATTGGTGGTCATTTTTTAGAGGGGTTATGGGGATCAAAATATGGAACATTATTGTATGTAAATGTTTTTAGGAAAATTTTAATTGTAATTAAATAAAACATACTTTGTCCAATGAGTCATTTTTTCATTTTAACAGATGAAATGCCCCAGCAACATGTAAGAATGATGAACCACTTTTCTTTGGGATTTGGATATGAAAAACCTATAAAATTTCCAAAATACCTTAATGTCCAACCAAACAAATTCATATTGTTTTGATACTTTAGGATAATAGTAAATGGTAAATTTATGACGTGTAGAAGTCAACCCCACCTCAATCCGAGGCATGGTGTGGTTGATATCAATCAAAGTGTATCTCTTTTGTTTAAAATGGACAGAATTTTAAGTGAAAACAACAACTGACATACATAAATCTGGCCAAATGCATTTTTATTGCATTGGTTCTTTAGGATAACGATACATGGGTCATTTTGGACATGTATGAGTCAAACTCACCTCAATTCGAGGCACGGTGTGGCCGGTATCACTCAAAATGTATCTCTTTTGGTTAAAATGGACAGAATTTTAAGTGAAAACAACAACTGACGTACGAAAATATGACCTAACACATTTGGATTGTGTTTATAATTTAAGAGAATGATCCTTGGTCCCTTTTTGAAATTTAAATGTCAACCCCACCTCTATCCTAGGCACGGTGTTGTCGGTATCACTCAAAGTGTCTCTTTTTTTAAAATGGATAGGATTTTAAGTGAAAACAATAACTAACATACGTAAATAAAACCAAACACATTCAGTTTGTGTTTATACATGAGGAGAACGATCTATGGGTCATTCAAGACATGTAAAAGTCAACCCCTACACAATTTGAGACACAGTGTGGCCGGTATGACTCAAAGTGTCTCTCTTTTCTTTAAAATGAACAGAATTTTAAGTGAAACCAAGAAATAATGTACGGAAATCTGACCAAACACATTTGGATTGTGTTGATATGTTTGGGGAATGATACATGAGTCATTTTTTATGTGTATGAGTCTACCACATCTTAATCAGACGCATGGTGTGGTCACTATCACTCAAAGTGTCTCTCTTTTCTTTAAAATGGACAGAATTTTAAGTGAAAACAATAACTGACATACGGAAATCTGAACAAACACATTAGTATTGTGTTGATACATTAGTATAATGACCCATGAATTGTTAGTGATGTATATGATTCAACCCTGTCTCAATCTGAGGTATGGTGTGGCCGGTTTCACTCAAAGTGTCTCTCTTTTGTTTAAAATGGACAGAATTTTATGTGAAACAACAACTGACATACGTAAATCAGACCAAACACATTTGGATTGTGTTGATACATTAGGGGAAAAATCCACAAGTCATTTTTGAGGTTTAAGATTCAACCTCACCTCAATCGGAGTCACTTTGTGTTCGGTATCACTCAAAGTGTCTCTCTTTTTTTTAAAGAGGACTGAAATTTAAGGAGAACAACAACTAACGTACGAAAATATGACTAAAAACATTCAGATTGTGTTGATACTTTATGAGAAAGATACATGGGTAATTTGTAACATTTAAGAGTAAACCTTGCCTCAATCCAAGGCATGTCGTGGCTGTAATCACTCAAAGTGTCTCCCTTTTGTTTTAAATTGACAGAATTTTAAGTGAAAACAACAACTGACGTATGGAAATCTGACCAAACACATTAATATTTTGTTGATACATTATAATAATGAATCATAGGTTATTTGTGACATGGACGATTCAACCTCATCTCAATCCAAGGCACGGTGTGGCTGGTATCACTCAAAGTGTCTCTCTTTTGGTTAAAATGAACCGAATTTTAAGTGAAAACAACGACTAACTTACAAAACTCCATCCAAATGCATTTGTATTGTGTTGATGCTTTAGTAGAACAATACATGGTTCATTTTTGATGTGTAAGAGTAAACCCTACCTAAATCTAAGGCACGTTGTGGCTGGTATCACTCAAAGTGTCTCTCTTTTGTTTAAAATGCACATAATTTTAAGTGAAAACAACAAATGATGAATTGAAATCTAACCAAATACATTCGAATTGTGTTGATACTTTAGAAGAATTATCCATGGGTCATTTGTGATGTGTACGATTCAACCGCATGGACACCACCCCACCCCCTGGAGACCCACAGAGACACCCCCCCCACACACCACCCTAGACAGCCCCCCACCCCCTGGACACCCACAATCCCCCTGGACAACACCCCCACCCTTATAGACACCACCCACCACCTAGACACCCCCACCCCCTAGACACCCCCTCCCCAATGGACAGCCACCCCCACCCCCTCGACACAACCCCACCCCCGTGGACAACCCCACCAACCCCCTGGACACCACCCCACCCCCCTTGGACAACCCCACCTACCCCCTGGATCGCCCCCACCCCATGGACACCACTCCACCCCTTGGTACCTGCACCCCTCTGAACACTGCCACCCCTGGACACCCTAACCTCCTGGAAATCCCCCCCCACCCACCTAGACACCCCCCTAGGACCCCCAATGGATAGCCCCCCACCCCCACCACCTTGGATAGCCCCCACCCCTGGATACCCCAACCCCCTGGGCACCCCACAACCTAGTTGCCCCACCCATCCTAGACCCCACCCCACCACCTGGACCCTCCCATCTCCCTGGACACCCCATCCCCCATGGACAGCCACCCCACCCCCCTAGACACCACCCCACCCCCCTTGGACAACCCCACCAACCCCCTGGGCCTCCCCACCCCCATGACACCACCCCACCACCTGGACACCCCCACCCCATTGGACAACCCCACCCCTGGAAAGCCCCCCAACCCCCTGGACACCACCCCAACCCCTGGAAACCCCCATGTATAGCCCCCCCCACCCTAAACACCCCCACCCCCTAGACACCCCACCCCTTAGACAGCCACCAACCCCTAGACTGCACCCCCACCCCTCTTAGACACCACCCCACTACCTGGACATCCCCACCCCTTATAAAACCACCCCCACCACCTTGACACCACCCAACACCCTTAGAAATCACCACCAACCCCCTAGACATGAACCCCCAGGACACCACCCCACCCCCTGGACACCCCCACACCTCTAGATGCTCCCACCCCCTGGAAAGCCCCCTTTAACCCCATGGACACCACCCAACCCCCTGGAAACCCCCCAATGACTGCCGCCTAGACACCCCACCCCCTGGACACCCACCAACCCCCTAGACAGCACCCCACCCCTCCACGACACCACCCAACCATCTGGGCACCCCCACCCCCTAGAAACCTCTACCCCCTTGGACAGCCACCCCACCCCCTAGACACCACCCCACCCACTGGACACCCCGACCCCTCTGGACACCCCCACCCACGGGAAATCCCCTAACCCCTGGAAAGCCCCTAACCCCCTGGACACCACCCCACCCCCCTAGATAACCCCATGGATAGCCCCATGGACACCCTCACCCATGGACATCCACCAACCCCCTGGACGAAACCCCCACCCCTCCTAGACACCTCCCCACCACCTGGAAAACCCCACACCCTAGACACCCCACCCCCTTGGACAACCACCCCCACCCCCTGGACACCACCCCACCCCTGGACACCCCCACCCCTAGAAATCCCCCAAACACCATGGACACCACCCCACCCCCTAGAAACGCCCATGGACAACCCCCCCCCCCCCCACACACACCTTGAATATCCCCCCTCCCCCCAGACACCCCACCATCTCCCTGGACGGCCCCCACCCCCAGGACGTCCCCACCCATCCTCAACACCACCCCACCACATGGACACCCCCACCCCCTTGGATAGCCACCCCCACCCCTAGACACCACCCCACCCCTGGAAACCCCCACCCATAGAAATCTCCCCAACACCCAGGACACCAGCACACCCCCTGGATACCCCCATGGATAGCCCCCCACACCCTGGACAACCCCACCCCCTAGACACCCCACCACCCCTGGACGCCCCCCCCCACCCCCACCTAGACACGCCCCTCCTAGACACCACCCCACCACCTCAACAACCCCACCCCCTGGACACCCCCACCCTCAAGGAAATCCCCCACCACCCCTAGACACCACCCCAACACCCTTGGACAACCCCCAATCTCCTGGACCCCCCCCCCCCCCAAACACCCTTATCCCCATGGACACCCCCATCCCACTAGACACCCCTACCCCCCTTGGACAGCCACCCCAATCCCCTGAACAACCTCCCAACCCCTTTAATTATGAATTGAATTTTTTATGTATTCAATTAAGTTATGAATTATGTGTAAATGGTGTATGGGTATACTTGTTGTATGGGTATACTTGTTGTAATTACCATATGAATTATGGTTTAATTTTCTATGGGTATATTTGTTGATATGTTGATATTTTTATAGGTCTTGTTTGGGTGTGCTCCTGTATAATTTTATGTTACAACAAGGCATTTATCATTACTTTTTTAGCACCGATAAAGGTATCCATTATCGGCACCTTTTTAGCGCTGATAAAGGATCCATTTATGAGAACTTTTTTAGCACTCATAAAGGATCCCTCTTTCCAAGCTCTTTTAGCACTGATAAAGGATACCTTTATTAGTTCTCTTTTAGCACTGATTAAGGGGACCCCCTATCATCATTGAGCATTAAAACTCTTTTTTAGTGTTTTTAATGCCAATTTTGAGTGCTGATAAATCCCATTTTTGTAGTAGTGTATGTTCGATACCATTTCCTCTAATATGGTGTATGTAATTCCCATGCTTGAATTATATATATATATATATATATATATATATATATCATTCATAAATTTATGGGTTACAACATATAAATTTTTTGATCTTTATTTAATAGGGTTTAAGTTTATAAATTTAGTAAATCCGTAAAAATGTTTCATCTCAATTTTATTTTTTTGAGACTCATGTTTTCTTATGAACCTAAACTCATTTCAGAGGTCTATATATTTCTATTTAACATGTTATATCATGAATCTCTTAATTTTCATTATATTTCAAGATTCATGTAATTTCCTTCTCTTACATAGAGAATATGATCCCATGTTACCAAGTGACAAGAGTTTATTAAAATAATCTCATCGCATTTCAAGAATGTTTATGTTTATTCTTCCTTTGATGAAATCATATGATCCATGTCCCATGAACATTCATGGAATTTCCTATACTCTAGTTATTCATAATATATTCATGAATTGTTACCATTTCTATAATATTTGGTACATAATATATTTAATAAAGTGTTTTTAAGGATGCCTAACTTTACCCTCTATTCAGTATGAAATCAGTGTTCCTTCAAAACCATGTTTTATAAAAAGGGTTTCCAAGAATTTTATACTAATATAATATTATAATTAAAAGTTATTTTTAACCATATTTTAATTTTACCATTGTTTTCAAAATAATCATCTTGTCTCTTTTTGAACAAGTCATTTTTAACCTTTTCACCATGAAGAAGGATTGTTCTTCTCAACTTGTACGACATGTATGGATTTACGCGTCGTCATTCCTTTGAAGATTCCTTTACAAGATTAATATGTTATTATTTTTAAAAGAAAAAAATCTCTTAATATTTTGGATATTCATTATTTTTAAATTGGTTTTCAAAGAAATATATTTTCAAAAATATTATATGTTTTATAAAGTATTCAAAAAAATTTCAATATTTAATTATATGTTTTCCAATTATTTTGAAATAAATGGTTTTGAAGACTTTTAGATGATTTATTTCTATATTTCAATGTATTTTCCATGAAATTGATTTCGAAATATTTTCAAGATTATTTTTTATGTTTTCATTGTATTATCATGGAAAACTATTTTCAATATTTTTTCAAGCATATTTCATATGTTTTCAAGTAAATAGGTTTTTGATACATTTTCAAGATTCCTTAAAAAGTTTTTGAAGGGTTTTTAAGGAAAAACTCTTTTAAAATGTTTTGAATCATATTTTAAATGTTTTCCAAGAAAAAGGTTTTCAAAATGATATCAACTATTCTTTATAAGTTTTCATGATATTTTCTCAGAAAACGATTTTATGGAATAAAAAGACTTCAAAGAAGAAATTATATTTTCATCATTAAATGTTTCTAAAATAAATTTTAAAATTATTTTCTATCTAAGATGAAATTATTTGATGTTACTCATGACCATATATAAAATGTTCTAAACATTCCATTCTGATCCTTTCTATGAATTGTTTGTGCTTAATGTCATGGTCATTATGAAACATGTTTCTCTTTCATGGGTTATATGTTTATGAAATCAGTTTCTCTATCACAGTTTAGGCTTTTGATGAAATGGTTGGAAATTCATTTATTATTATTATTTAACCACTTTAAGGAAAAAGTGAAAAACCACCACATAAAGAATTACAACAACAACAAAAAAAGATTATGAAACATATATCTTTTTCCATAGGTTATAGTAGGTTTAAATATTTATGTTACCCATTTGATTGAATGCGAAAAGATATGATTATTTATGATCTTGTGGAACATGTATGTATGATTTCATTATGATATTAGTGGGAGATATATCTCTATCCAATGTAATGGGTAAAGATTTATATCTCATGAGATAAACTAAGGTGGTCTTGGGAATAAACCTTGTATGGTAAGATAGCCATGGGAGTGAACCATGACTACCATAATAGTATGAGGAGTGAACTCATACTACTAACATGAACATGA
The DNA here is from genome assembly GCA_963277665.1 of Viscum album. Classification (NCBI taxonomy): domain Eukaryota; kingdom Viridiplantae; phylum Streptophyta; class Magnoliopsida; order Santalales; family Viscaceae; genus Viscum; species Viscum album. The sequence goes on along the minus strand of OY728157.1, from coordinate 1,399,055,910 downwards.
GAGTGAACCATTACTAATAAGGTGGTATGAGGAGTAATTCAATACTACCAATATGGTCTTGTAAGCAATTCCTTGGTTACTAGTAAAATCACATTTGATTATGATATGTTTTCCAAAATTACATGTTTTATTCCTATGTTATGATTGCATGGATTATGTTATTAACTTCTTTATGATTTATGTCTCATGGACTACCATTATTTTTGAAATGATTCATGTATATGATCTTTGATTTGTTGGGTATGATATTATATTTCAATGAGCATATTCACATACCCTTTTTCTCATGATTATTCTTATATATATCCCTTGTTTACACTTATAGGTAATTTGAGCTCACCACTTTTATATGTTTCCTTTCACCAGGTTATGAAGAATGGGCTTCGGTTGAAGTACTAAATTTGGATATCTTTATGGGAGATATTGAATATCTGTCATCAAGATAGAATGTTTTGTTTACAGGATTCCAAATACACTAAACTATTACAACCCTCTAGTGTGTGATATTTTAATGGACAGAATATTAATTTAAATGATTAAATATACATTTATCTAAATACTGGGTCACTATATTTTTGGATTTTTTTAATGGCCTATATTTTTTTCCAGAATTTATTTTTTAGAAATTATTTTGGAAAATTCTAAGACAGTGTGATAAGATGGAATGTGATTCTGAGGCCCAGTCTGGTCAGAATAAATATTTGAATGAAGTTAATTTTTTAGATAAAAACACTCTGGTAGATAACTTTGAACATTAAAATATTTCAAACTGGTGCCTGGATGAGAAATCTAAGTGCACAGTTACGTTCAAAACACCAACATTACCTCAGGCAAGGCCTAACATCATCCTGCGCGGGACAGACAAAGAAATTAGTTTTTTAATGTGAGTGTCATTAAATTATTCTTAAATATAAATATTTTATGATGCAAGAAAGGTTTTCTTTTAAACCAAACTCAGTCCGAAATCATGGGTTAGAGTCATAACCTTGGAGTTTCTATAAGGAGGAGGTGGGTGTTCTCTCACTAGCGACAATGAATTGATGAACACCAGCGGAACCTGGATGGACGTAGAAATGTGACATAAATCTATGCCTTAAGGTGATCCAATATAAAGGTAGGGGATATTATTTAATATAGTTCTTTCACTATTTTAGGTTTTAAATGAAAAAATTAAGATCAAACCACAAATAGGTTGACCCATAGATTATTTGTTCTTGCGGTAAGGACTTATATAGAATTTATCATGGGGAAATTAATCCAATAATTATTTAATTATATTTTAATTTTATCTATTTAATCCTTATAACATCATTGGATCAACATTGTGACGAATGACGGCGATGGTTCATTCCTCACTTTGGTTGATGTGGATTTCTTATCCTCTTTTACTTGGTGTTATTCGTGTTCTTCACAGGTTGCCGAACGGTCAGTCATTGCACAACCGTTCATTGAAAAATGATCTGATATCTTGGATTTAAAATGGATACGACATGATGGAGGTGCGACGACGATAATGATAGATGGATCGAGGCGGTGTGGGAGATACCGTCGATCAAACGCTTTATAGAGGAAGGGATTACAACAGATCTTTGAACCCCTGGAGATGAAGAACATGGCCCTAGGACTGCAGAATACCCTCTAGATCTAAGAACAGACCACCGGAGCACGTCCAGTGGTCTGTGGAAGAATCTGTCGGTGTGCTGCGGTGGTGATGGCGGCGACAGCCGCGCTACGCAGTTGCCCATATGGAGAAGTCGCGGCTTTGACCATGGCGTGACCTAGACCCATGGAAGGGCTGGAGTCATGGAGGTTACCCATTCCAAGTCAGTGGAGTAGTTTACTATGGATGTGGAGCCACTTGGAGCCATGTTACGGGGAATTGGATGTGGGACTACCCCATTTGGGTTGGAAAAACTGGACCGACTTTGAGTGGGTTGGGCTAGTGTTAGCGGGACACCCTCAGTCAAGCGAGCCGAGCCAGACCCATAGCCCATAGGGCCGGGCTGAAGCCAAATGGTTTGGTCCAGGCCCAATGGACAGGGGAAAACCCAAGTTGGGTCAGGTCGGTCTGACCGGGTGGGACCAGACTCGGACCCCACCGACCCCTATTTCGCTAAAATGCCTCTAAAATTCAAAAGGAGCATCTGTTTGAGGAGTCATATGCGGCATTGAGACCCTTGTGATGAGACGGTACATTTGAGATACTCCAGCTGAGGTTTTTAGGAAGATGGAGGAGGGAATATTGATTTGAAGAGTAGGCCCCCCTAATACAAGCAGACTTTGAGCAGAGTCCAGGCAATTCTCTTAAAGAGATGCTAGGACGTTTACTACCTTGGTGACTCATGCATGGGAACTCCTTGCCCATCTTCTTAGGTAGATGTGGGACTCCCCATGTCATGGGTGTGGGATCGTTTCCTTCAGATACCTTCCTATGGGGGGTTTACTCCTCTGAAGGACTAAGGCATGAGTTCTCAGTGATGTTCATGATGGATGAGTAGATACTCGCCTGTGGGACCAGGGAGTGTGTTCCATACCTTTTGAGTCAATACTCCATTTCCATTTCTGTGTGTGGGTCCTCCTTACGCATTGTTCCGGCAGAGTTGTTACTCCCCTGTAATGCCAGGGAACATGTCTTCAATCTTGGGGTTAGTATTCCCCTAACATACTAGGGTGCGTGTCCCCCATAGAAAATAAACTGACAGAGTTGATACTCACCATGTACCAGGGTGCGAGTCCTCTAGTCACTGAGTAGTACTCCCTTACCATGTAGGGTGTTATTCTTCGATATATTAAGTAGTACTCCCCTATCGTAACAGTGTGCATGCCATTCATGAGTAGTACTCCCCTATTTGAACCAGGGTTTGGGTCCTCACTTATATAGTAGTAATCCCCCATCTCCAAGTAGTAGGGGGAAGGTCCTCCATATGAGTTGTATCTCCCTCGAATGTAGGACACAACGACAAGGAGCGGGCCCCTCCACTTGAAGAGATCAATACCCAAGTAGGAGAAAGTGCTCCCTCGACAGACTGAGGTGAGTGCCACTCCCTATAGGAGTGATTGAGGTATCACAAGTTAGTCTGGAGCAGTTCTCCCTCAACTAAGTGCAGTGGAGAGGAGTAGGCCTCTCCACTTGGGTTTCCTTATTATTGTGTTGTCCACAAGATAGTGATGACTGATCCTCCTGTGCTGGGTGCTGTAGATGGACCAAGTATGATTTTCCTGATGGGGAACGTTCTCTCAGATGTACCACTAGGAATGGTAGAGTTGTTTCTGATGTATTATACCTCTCGGATGGGTACCATCTATAATGGATGGTCTCATGGAGCGTGTTTCTCACAGTTGTAAGTGTTTCCTTTTGAACCTATGATGAGAATACTATTGCTGACTATGAGGATGGAATATTTTGATTCTTAGTGTCTGAAATGAGTATATCTAGATGTTATTGGTATATGTAAGGGCATATAATTGTGTTGAGATGACCGCGCATTTCTTTGTGGTTTTTCCCTTATGCCTTAACTTGGTGGTTTTGAGGTGTCCTACTGAGTATTGTTTTACTCTACCCAAAAAAGGTTTTTAACGGATGTGACATGTCTTGTGAAGACATTTGACGCTTTGACGAAGTCTGGGGAGGGATAGGACTAGGTGGTGCTTAGTGTGATTATAAAAATGAGGTGTATTCCTATGGCTTTAGGTAACTACCCTTCACCTAACATTCAGGTACGTTTTCAACATATGAGCTTCAAAGACTTTGAGTTTTATTAGTGTTTTGTATTTATTTGTGTGGGCTTGTATACTGGCCTAATTTTTCACCCTATACTTTACTTTTGTTTCACTCGAGTTTTGTTATACTTAGTGGATTTCAGGCTTAGATTCCTCGGTTTTTTACTTCCCCTAATCTTTGGTTTGGAGTTGTGTGTGTGTGTGAACGTACATAGGCTATTGTCTCCCATTTTTGGGATATGCCTACTCGACACTAGTCGTCAGCCCCCAGTCTATTGGAGGAGGGATTGGGGTAGTCACGACACGAGCTCTATGATATGGGTCATGAAATAGTGGTATCAGAACAGGTTTAATTACACCTTTGATTGATATTTGTGAGTTTGGGTTGAGTAAAATAGTGACAGTGTTAATATTTTTCGAGTTTGAATCTCAGGCCATATATTCTAGTGTTGGTGAAATGGATGATGTATCCATTCACTGGGACTCTGATAACCTGATTTTTCGACTTGGTACATTAGGAAACTAGTCATCGGGAAATGAATGATACATGAATCATATATGAATGTTTTGTGATTTCCATGTACTTCTTAAGTCATCTCTCCAGATATACTCTTTTAATCGTGGTTCATCTTGATCCATTTCAAGATGTCACCATGTAGATTTAGAGTCATGATTCTAGGGAGAGACCATGAGGATGGTATGTCGAGCAATGAGGCTTTGGTATTGGGACCAGCACTGAAGATAGCCCTACCGAGTGGTGAACCGGTGACATCCTCACTCATCAATAAGTAGTTCTTAACACTGCAACTAGTAGAATATGCTTGCATGTTAAGTGAACTATAGAGTTCCCAAGGTAGAGACCTTCTAGGATCAGGGGTGATACTGACCCCTAGCTAGCCATTGATTGTCTTGAGGCAGTTACATCAATCTTCTTTATAGTGAGGATGCCTATCGTCCAGATGGCAATCCTGGCCGTGAGCCTACTTCATTGATCGGTGGGGAGATTGTGGAGCTTGATGATCTAGATGCATGATGAGGTGACCCTCACCTAGATAGAAATTGAGCACCACTTTATTTATTATTTCTTTCCACTGAGATTATGCATTGTGCGTATACATAAGCTACTACACCTACAAAATGTAATCATGATGGTATCTCAGTACTCAGAAAGATTCATGGATCGTTATCACTGCTCTATGGATATGGTGTTGGACCAATACTTCAGGGCTTGGAGCTTAGATCAGGGACTACACCAAGAGATTAGGACATCAGTGATACCCCTTATCATTCCAACATATGTTGGGGTAATAGAGTGAGCCTTGGTGGTTGCGAGTTTCTTGATGGTGGAGTATATGTATGTGACCTAAAATAAAGGTCACGAGGTAGAGGCATCTACTAGAGCTTGCAGACAAGAGTGGATAGGATCGCGATGTAGGAGGCATACCCATGCCCGAACATAGACATAAGGGTATGTGGTTAAAGAGCAGCTCCAAGGATAAGATCATCCATAGGAGAGGTGGGGTTACACTTCCTATGGTTTGGGGACATCTCGATAGAGATTTTTTGACCCGCCATGTCGCTAAGTGGGAGCCAGCCGACAAGCTTTATTGGAAAAGGAAACTCTTGGTGCAAAGAGTTCCACAAGATGGTGGGTGAGGTAAAGGAGATAGACAAGCAGTAGGTAGTGAGACAAAGTTGGCATCATTTCCACCACCACCCCCAGATGGTCCGCACCAGGATCATGTATATGGAGGACGTGGGTGAGGATAGCTGCATGCCGTCATGTCATATGACCAGGAATCTCCAGGAGAGATTCGGGGTATGATTTGTGTCTTTTCTTTTGGCTCCCATTTTAATAGAAAAAGGTTCTAGTATTTCTCCTTTTTCTATGAGTTATGTTTGAGACTTCAAGGATTTGGTTGGACTGTGGACTTGAACCTCACTCTTAGAGACTCTTGTTGGAGGAGACCCATATATATCACACTAGCCTTGATATTGTGACCTAACTATTAGAGGTGAGAGTTGCGGTTCAGATCTCTTAGACATGGAATCGAGGCCATAAGACGTCATTCTTTGTATGGACTACTATCATTCATACTCAGATTGACTGTATTAGGAAAATGATGTGGTGTTTCCATGATGGTGAAAAAGGATTTTTCTTTTATGGTGAAAGGGAATCCTCGGAAACACGAATTAGTCTCTCATAAAGAGTCATGCTTGGGATTGTTCCATGATGGAAGATTTAGACCCCATGATTTTTCTGTAGTACGGAATTGTTTCATACAATCCATAATCAGTTGGGATTCCATTAGTGAGTGTGGCAGTGTTCCTATATTGGAATGTTGTGTTGTCATTAGAGGTTGTAGATAGAGGTCCTAAAAAGACTCAACATTCACTCGTGGTTAGACCTATTTCATTAGTAAATACCTCTACATGTTCAGTATAAACATTGAACATGTAACGCTTGTGGAGGCTTTAGCATGGTTCATCCAAGGGTGGATGTGAAATGTGGGGTTCTGTCTATATCTGCGTTATGTTATCATGGATGTGAGCTACTAGACCCCATGACTGTAGATGGATTTTAGTTCTTTGTACTTTCCCACACTTGTTAAAGCTAAGGAGAAATGTGCTCGTTATTGTATGATTTTAACCTAGATGAAGCAGGACATGAGAGTGGTTGATCTTGGAAGTTCCTTGAAGTGTGTGCTTGTGAGTAGTGTAGAGACCCTTGGTGAACTCAGTTTTATTTCCTTGAGTGTAGTACTTTTCTTTTTGAGGAAAAAAATCCTTAAGTTAGGGAGAATGTAATGGCCTAGATTTTTTCCAGAATTTTTTTTATAAATTATTTGGGAAAAATTCGAGAACGTACGCTAAGATGGAATATGATTCTGTGGCCCTGTGTGTCCGAAATAAATATTTGAATAAAGTTCAGTTTGTAGTTAAAAATGCTCAGGAGGATGAATCTGAACAATAAATTTTTTCAAATGGATGCCCGAATGAGAATTCCAAGGGAACCATTGCATTTTGAACATCGACATTACCTTAGGCAAGACCTAACATCACCCATCATGGGCCATAAAAAGAAATTAAACATTGGATGTGATCATCATTAAAATATTCTCAAATAAAAATAATTTATGATGCATGAAAGCATAAAATTTAAATCATCCTCCGTAAAAAATCCAGGGTTATCATCACAACCCTGTAGTTTCCATAAGGAGGAGAGGGAGGTTCTCTCATCGGCGATGATGAATCGCTGAACGCTGGCAGAACAAGGATCGACGTGGTAATGCGAATTCATTCTAACTATTCAAGCTATCCAAACTCTAGGTAGGGGTTGTTATTTATTTCTATTCTTTCCTTGTTCTTGGGTTTAAATGAAAAACATGGATCAACCCATGAATAGGTTGACGTGCAGATCGTTCATTCTTATGGGAGTAATTTATATCAGGTTTATCTTGGGGAAATTAATCCATTCATGATTTAATTATATTTTATTTTCTCTATTTAATCTTTCTAATGATAGTGTATCAACGCCGTGATGAACAATAGTGAAGGTTCATTCCTCAATTTTGGTTGATGTGGAATTCTTATCCTCTTTTACCTGGTATTTTTTTGCATTCTTCATGGTTGGATGAATGGTTGGTTATTGCACAACTATTCTTAGTGCAACGATCTGACATCTTGGATTCAGAATGGATATATCATGATGAAGGTGCAATGAATATCATGGAGGATAGATCAAGGCGGTGCGGTAGATACCACCGATCGAACGATTTTTGGAGGAAGGGATATCAATGGATATTTGAACCCTAGGGAATCAAGAACATCGAACGAGGACTCCAGAACACCCTCTGGATTGTTGAAAATACCACTAGAGCATGTTCGATGGTTCATGTAGGAATCTACTGGCGTGAAGGATAGTAGCGCATCACAGTGGCAGGAGCGACAGCAGCCACGCTACGTGGCTACCAGCGTGTAGGAGCCGTGACATGACCTAGACCCATGGAAAGGCATAGTTTGTACTAGTTACACATTCCTAATGAGTGAACCGGTTGACTAAGGAAGAGGTGCCACTTGGTGCGGCATGATGTGGAAACGAACACAGAAATGCTATGTTTTTGTTGTCTTTTGAGGGTCATGCCCATTCAAGAGGGTCGGGCCCAATGGACCAGGACAGATAAGACCTATACCCAATAGACACCTATTTCGCTAAAATGTCTGATACTTTCAAATGGAGTGTCTCTTTGATGATCCGTCTACGGAGTTGGTGCCTCTGCAATGAGACAGTAATTTTGAGATAAAAAAGTGAGTTTATAGGGATCTTTGAGGATGGCCTATATATTTTAAGAGTAAGCCCTCCAGCTACAAAATGACATTTAGGAGAGTCGGGGTAGTTTCCTTGAAGATATGAAAGGACGATTAATCCCTTGATGTCTCATGGCATGGGTAATCCTTATCCCTCTTCTTTGGTAGATATGGGTCTCCCCACGTCATGGTAAGTGGGTTTTTTTTACTTCAGTTAGTTTTCTCCAGGGGTGTTACTCCTCTAAAGGACTAGGGTGTGGGTTCTCTGAGATGTTCATTGTTTCGTAGTTCCTTGAAATGTGTGTTCTAGTTTTAGGAATCACTGCTTTTAAGTGGTTTCCATTGGATTTATTCATGGAACCAAAAACACCCAATAGTTCATTATCCAAAAGGGAACTACTTTCTAAAGGTAGGTATTCATTATGTTTTAACATTACGATACTTAAAAACATGCATTGGTCGAGAAGATGGGAGGCCAGATTCATCACACCCTTTTGGGGGGAATTATTTTCCAATACGAGAATCTCTTTATAAATTTAAGATATTATCGTGAATCATTATTAATTTACCAAGTATAACCTATGTTTACCTTATAATTTTAAATCACTTATTAACACGTGTAAAATTTAGAATCATTCATATGTATTTGAGTTTCTCCATCAATGAATTCCTCTCATATACTACTTATTTATTATTTTAATCATATTTATGATGATACTAGTTTTTAATCCACTCATTGGGGAAATATGGAATTTATTTTTACCCAGGGAGACAAAATTTTGTTTTGATATGTGCATCATACCAATAAAATGGGTTACCTATGTATATTTGTAAAAGTAATCAGAACCCTAGAAGTTTCATTCCACTTAATGGGACACATAATACCTTTTAAGGTAATGTGATAAGGACCTCTTAGAAAAATTTTCTTAATAAAAGTTTAGTGTGGGACTTATTCTAAATCAACCCAAGGAACATGGATTGAATATGGGTTTCCATGTAAAATTAGACCATGATGGGAATATGGACCATGGAGAACAGGGTTGATTTGATGTTTTTGGTTTAAACTTCAATGAGGCTTCCTACGTATGTCATTTGGATGGGAATCAAAGCCCACAAAGTTCAATAAGTCTCATAAAATAATATATATTTTTTTGAAAGAAATGAGTTTCATATTACTTCCTAAAATGGATTCCTGAATAGTTTGGGGGTTTAATTTGGGGATTATTCCTAACGAGGATTCCCAGATTGAGGGAATTGGGGTTTGATTATTGAAGAGGATATCGAGTGAGCTCAGGCCCTGATAAAGGATTACTATGTATCCCAATTAATGTGGGAATAAAAGTTCTCATTGTTCATTAATTAGGATGGAGATTATACTTAAATGCTTCCCATTTGAGTGGGTACAAGATTGGGTTAACCATTTTAAGAAGAGAACCCTTTTGATATCAGGCCTTCAAAAAGGAATCCTACGTATCCTAGTTTGAAAAGGAATAAAGGTTCTCTTAGTTCAAGAATTTGTGCTAATGTTTTGATCATGACAAATATCTAAGCCCGTGTGATTCATTATTGGTGTGTGAAACAAAGTGGATGTCAAATAATCAATAAAGGAACCCACACTTTTCCTCTTCCACTGGTTGAAGAGGGTGTGCCTAAAACTGCTAGGGTGGATGAGGTCGAGTCGAACTGAGAAGAGGGAGACGCGACGAGCCTTCCCTCTATCTACTTTACATTGGATTGGGGTCCAATGTAAGGATAGATTGAAGGTGACAGAAGTGTAGGGTAGAAAGGCAACAACCTTCTACTTGAAAGGTTAGGGGATTACACCAGGATGGCTACCCTAAAATTGATATTGGTAGGGGAGGAAGACATTCCATTTGCTTGAATGTAAAATCAATTGTGAACTATACCTTCCCTACCAAAGACATTTGGTTCTGAGTCTTAGAGACGAGATGGGGAGGTCAGAACCCAAACCCCAATCCTCCAAAACGGGAACTCTCCAAAACTGTTCCTGGGAAAAAGGTCCATGTGACTGTAGATATACAAACCCACAAACACTCCACGGATCCTAAAACCATTGCGAAGCAAATGTGGGAAATCTTAAACTGTGGAAATACAAACCCAGATAGGAGACACACGGATTTGCCTTTCCCAAAGGATTGATAAGTTAGGAGTTTTTTGTGGAGGTCTCAATAGAATCCCTTTCAGAAAAGGGAGCTAATGAAGAATATGCCTTTCCATGAATGGAATTGGGGAGGGATTTATGGCTTGTAGACTTAAGAGAGTAGGTGAAACATAGAGGGGTGAACCTGTAGATAACGACACACATGTATGGGTGCACAAGCAAGCTTAGGTGATCTGATGTTCACCAAAGTGATGAACAACCTGGTTGTTAATACTTGGGAGAGACCTGGCTCCAGCCTCCAGGAGTATTCATAGGTCATCCCAGAAGTGGGGTACCCAAGTTCCTATGAAAGGGATAGGTGGAACAGAAGTGTATCTAATTTAGTGTGGTTGGGTACTTTATACGCGCAAGTGTTATTGATTTCAAACACTAAAAGGACTTAATTCCTATGATCCTCCTCTAATTCCTCTACTTTAGGTGTTATAGAACTACCTTGAATGTTCTTGAGCATTTAGGAGAAGCACTAGTGGTAATAGAGTAGTAATTAGTCTTTAGGGAAATTCGTCCACACAAATGAAGGCCCAACTTGTCTATTTATAGGCAAAATTAGTACCCGGGGCGAAAAGAGTTTGGTCACGCAAGTGCATTGCACACCAACATTTTGTTGCGCAAGTGGATGTGCACTAGATGGGTGGTTACCAACTAGACTTGCGCACTACCTATGATTTGGCCAAACTAGGGAACCACTTTGAGGACATACAAAATAATGACTTGTTTCAGCTCTAGCATGGTATCGTGCAGGTATTTCCATGCAAAAACCTTGGGCGATGTTCATAGGACATAGCCAATTTTATTTCTCCATACTGTGGGGGCTACACCCCTACACCCCTACTTGGGATCAGTGTCGAACTGTGGTCCCATCCCTTCGGGCTGGTGCCTTCACTACTATCACTATCCCCCATGAAAAATATAAAGTTTCACCATGAACTTTTTGAGCCCAATTGAAGACATTTTGCAGAAAAGTTCATGCAAGACATTACATATTGTCTACAATATCCCCCCCTTAAAATTTCATTCTATAAAAATGAAACGAATCTTGTGATAAAGTAAATTTAGGGAACTTTGATGCATTCTAACATCAATTTATTGGATTTGGAGATATGTCACATTTAGAAGTATGCTCAATGTTTTTCCTAATCCATGGGTCCTAGCAAGAATAGTTTGATTTTTACTAGGGTTATATTGCAAAACCCCACAAATTTTTATCTTTTAACATCTAATTTCCCAATAATACATAAACCATACAAAATGTATGTTTAGTGAGATGGGGCTCAACTTTTTTCCAGATTTCCCTTTGTGGGTTCTCAATCTAGTGAGTACCACGTCTCTTATTGTTGGTAGTTTAGAGTCATGCATGTTGTACTATAATGGGCCAGTGTTTAAGGTCTAATAGTTTTGAAAATAAATTTTGAAATTAGATTCCAAACTAGGCTCAGTGGGTAAGAATTATTTTAATGTCCTTTAAATATTTCCAAGGGGAATCTTGAGCGATGATTAATATGTTAACTAAATCTAAAAACCTGTATAAACATTATAGAAGACATTTCCAAGAAAGTGGTAACCATTATTCGACAAACCCGTTAAGGGGTTTGTGTTATACAGGGCCAACTAGGGTATATGCTACATAGCCAAAAATTGTCATCTTTTGATCGGCATGCCGATTATGAAGGAAAATTATGCAAGGCCACATAAGGGTGCGTAATGCATAGTCAAGAAAAATATCTCTTTGGAATTTATCAATATACTATTGATAGACAAAGTAAAATAAGATTTGGGTGACTCAAGAATAGAGTGGGTGGTTTTTCCAAGGAAATGGGTTTTAATAATAAAGGGTTATCTTTGTCGACATTTGTCATGAATAATAAAACCACTTCTTCACAAATTTGGTGTATGAAGAATGGTTAAAATTGTATAGAAAATAGAATTTATGACATCATTTTATGAAGTTTCAAGTCATACGGTGAAGGCATTATACTATGTTGTTTTATGTCTTGCAGTGAGGACATTGTACTGTGCTATTTTAAGCCATGTAGTGTGGAAATTTTACTGTATAGTTTTAAGTCATGCAGTGAAGACATTATACTATGCAGTTTTACATCATGTAGTGAGGAATTTGTACTATATAGTTTTAAGTCATGTAGTGAGGATGTTTTATGACTATAATTTAAGGTCTTTAGCATTAACAACAGGTATGAGACTCTCCTGATTTCTTTATAATTTTTTTGGGGAAATACAACCATATTTATGTATGGAAGGTAAAAATGTAAACTGTGATTTAGGAATTTCTAAATTCAATGAATTTTATGGGAAAAAAGGGATAAAGGAATGATAGTAAGTCTTTTCTAAGAAAAAAGTTACCATTATTGGAAAAACCTGTTATTGGGGATGTATTATGGAGGACCAACTGGTGAATATTCTACATAGCCAAATATTGGGATCTTTTGACCTAAAGTCCAATTATGCAGGAAAATTTTATGCATGGCCACCTAGGGGCATGTGCTGCATAGTCAACAAAAATATCTCTTAGAAGTTTGACATTATATTACTAAAATCCAAAGAAAGATTACAAATATTTATATTTTCTAAAGAACAAATTTTTGTTTATGAAGAAAGGTACCTGAATATAGAGAGAGTATTTCCAATCATGATTTCCAAATAATTGGGGGAATATGACTTCTATGAAGGTCAGAACCAAACATAGGGAGTATAGTGTTTTTAGTTTTAGGTCATACAACTAGGACCATAAATGGAAACAATATATGATACATGGTCAAGTGGTCCAATGTTATTTTATATTATTTTGAACACATCATGAGGGAAATGTGTAAACCATGGTCCTTATGACTTTCAAATTGAGATAAAGGTAATGGGACAAATATACACAAATGACTTCTTTAAAATATAGATTTTTGTATATTGTTATCAATGTTTAAAGGGGACAAAAGGAACATTAACCATGAATTAAATTACTATTATTTGAAAAACCCATTATGGAGGTTGTGTTATAGAGGGAGAACTAGGGAATATGCTGCATATCCAAATAGTGGCATCTTTTTACTGACATACCTATTATATAGGAATCTTATTCAGGGCCACCTAAGGTAACGTACTGCATAGTCAAGAAAAAGGGATCTCCAATATCATAGACTATGTCACCAAAAAAATGTAAGAAAGATTATAAATATAGGAAAATATTCATGATTAAGAGTGTGAAACATAGAAGGGGGTAATGGTCAATGCTAATGAGAAATATTTGAATCAATATTGTCCATGATTTTGGAGTCCCTTGCATAGATATAACTCATATGTAAAATAGGGACACTCTTGTTTTCTTGATGGGTTTTCGGAAGAGAGGACCTAAGATTAAAGCTTCATACATAGATTTTTTTACTTTATGCAAGAGAGGGGGAAAAAAAATTTCCCCATGGTTGGGACTAGGATTTAAGGAAAATTATTCACTACGTATCTTAATGGGATGATAATCAAGACACACATAGTTCTTAAAAGAACCGTTTCATTTATCATCATGTGGAGAGAATGTTTGTTATGCCTTTTAAGGTCATACATCCATTACCACTGATAACCCCAAAAATGATTGAGAAACCTTATTTATGAAGAGAATGCTTTTACCCAATTCCAAATCCTAGGTGAGCTATGCTTGTGTGAGAAATAGGGAGAAGTAAGGGTTTATTCGGTAATAAAAAAGGTGACACCGGTGAATAATATGGGTATTATAATTATTTAACGGCTATGCCAAGGCATAGAACCCAGGATCACTATGTATCCTGTTGGAGACAAGAATCAAGCCAACTGTACTTCATAGATTTCCATGAAGTTTAATTTCATGTGGTAGGGACCAAGATAAATTGATATGAAATGTAAGACATAATGTAGCTAGACTAAGGGATAAAACCCAAGTGTCACTACGTGTCTTGCTGAAGGTAAGAATCAATACATATGTTGTTCATTAAATATTACCTATGTAGTATTCATTCTTACATAAGGAATATGGGGGGAGAGGTTATATCATGGATGGGCCCAAGATTGGAGATCTAGGCGTCTCTACGGATCTCATAAAGATGAGAATCAAGATGTACATAGTTCTTAAAACATTCATTTCCCACACCAATCGAGTTTGATATGAGAGAAAGGGTACTTTAACATTTTCTAGAAGAACGATTACACTTAAGACCCAAAATGGTATAAAATCAAACCGTGCATCCTAATATAACACTATGTATAGATCTGATTCATATACAGGAGGAGAAAAAGAAATAAAAAATTTTATGGTTGCGGCTGGGCCCATGTTTGGAGATCGAGTGTAGAGACCCAAAGATTGATGTACGTGGACATTACATTACTTTTGTGGAATACTTAATACAGAACAAAAACAGACACACAAGGATCTTAATAGTTTAGTGTCTTTAGAAACTCAGAATATAAACTTCTAATCATGTTGAATGATCTTCAACAACTCCCATAACGATCTTCCCCTTTTTGTTTCCTTACCTAAAAACTTCATTATTTCCTGGGGAAAATAAAACATAAAAATGGTGAGCTCAAATGCTCAGTAAGTTAAAACATAGAGAACATAAAACAATCCATAAACATTTGAAAGAAAAAACATGAACATGAAATTTAAACATCAAAATCTTGAGAAACGACATAAATAATGGAAGTACGTAAGGAGTATATCATAATGGAACTTCAACCATCATAAAATATAATGGGAAAAAACATGCAATTATGGCAACCATTAATCACATGTTATGATTTCCATAGTAGCCAAGGCATTGCTTCCAATACCATCTTAGTAGACAAAGTCCCTTTCAGAATTGAGTTCACCCCTCGTTTCAGTCCTGTAACACTGAACTTGATTAACTTACCATTCCAGCCATGTCGATCTCATGAGATATAAATCTTTACCCAATGCATTTTAGGGAGATATAGGTCTCACCCATCTCATAATGAAATCATCCTTACTTGTGCCACAAAATAAACATAGATCATTCATAATAACCCAATAAATAAAATGGGTTTCAAAAACATCATCCCATCATCACATAATCCATATAAAATAAATGCATATCATTTCATAATAAGAAAACTGAAACCATATAAATAATAGAGACATTATACTTGAAACATACACATATGAAATAATGTCATCTTAGATGGAAAATGGTTTTGATAAAGCACTTGAAATGATTTTTTACGGAAAATATCATTTCTTCTTGAAAGTAATTTTCTTTTCACAAAATTCCATTCAATTTTAAAAGAAATATATTTTGTTTAATATATCCATGAAATCTTTTGGAGGAAGATTCATGAAAATAAGGATTTATAAAACCGTAAAAATCCGATCGTGCTGTATAAGTTAAAAAAACATTTTTCTCGTACTTTTGCCGGAAAAGTCAAAAAGTACCTCGTAAAAGAAAGATTACATACATACCATGTAGTAAAAGTAAAAAATGGGTAAAAAGGACATTAAACATAAATGAAAACATTTTTATAAAACAAGTACATGGATGATAAATATAACCCTAGTAAATACTTAATAATAAACAATCTCGGATAAAAATGAGATTGGAAAAGTTATCCCTTACCTTAGGTCCGATTTTCTTCGTATGGATCCGAACCTCCTGTATAATGATTTAAATAATGTAATTGACTTATTACATAATCATATTCATTTTTATGATATAATTAATGTTTCAATTATGACTTTATATTACCCATTCTTTTGTAAATTCCTTGTAAAGGCAGCGTTTTGGGTAAAATAATTTTATTTATCATATGTGTTTCGACTTGTCGTTCTTGATATTATTACTTATATCTTGATTTAAAAAATTCAAGAATGTAAAACCTGATTTATATAAAATATATATTCATCATATACATATATATTATATATTGATAAATGGAATGAAATACACCGTTCATAGAGACGGTAGGCCGTACGTATGCATGAACACTATTTTCGTTTCCTTGTTGAATTGAATGAAACTAAATAGATGACATAAATATATATATACATAAATCCAGTAGCATTATTATTTCATATATTTAATTATTATTTATTATATAAACTTTATATCATTCATGTATGGTTAACATGGAGAATGAATCTCATCGTGTCGTGGAGACAGTAGTCCGTATGTACGCACGAGCGATGATATTGTTCCCATAATTATTGAATAGAATTGGAGTGGATGTTATAATATATCAGAATCAGTATGATGTTATAATAACTGTATATAGTTATTATTTCCACCATTATACCCATCCATGTAAGGTGTTGGTTGAAAAACAGATTACACCACGGCGTGGAGACGATATTCCGTACGTACGCACGCGCGGTGATTTCATTTTCCGTAGGATGGATAGATGGTGAAATAGGGTTGTTTCATACTTATAATAACATATAAGTATATGAGTGATACTAATTTTATTACTTCATAATGAAACAACTAACTAAGAATAAGTAGAAGAAGAAATAAATTTGAAAGAATCGGTAACGGACATTACCTCTTCTTTGAAGCGCCTCTTTGAGACCTCCTCTTAGGGCACTAAAATTGGACTTTGAAGAAGACCAGGACATCCAGGATGTTTCTATGGAAGTGTGGAAGGGATATGGTAAGAGGTTGGACGAGCTTCAAGGCTCAAAATGGTGTGAGGAGAGAGGGAGGAGGTGCCCTTTTATATGGGAGGAGAGGGGCACATTGGGAAATATAAGAAATATTAGTTTATATTAAATCCAAAACCCACTTAAAAACTTCAAAAATGAATCATATATGAAGATTAGATGAGATAGGGTTGTAATATCATCAAAAAATGAAATTTAGACATGTTAGGAATTTATTTTAAACATTATCAACTTGATTTATCCTTATTTATCAATTTAATTTTATTTGTGGTAATAACATTATAAATTTTAAATTATTATAAATAATTACTTATTTGTAGTTAATTTTCCATAATTGGACACTTTATAACATTTTAGACCATATAAATTTAAATTTATAATTTTTAAATATTTTTGTGATTTTTAAACAATTTTGTAATATGTTTTTTTATAAAATAACAATAGTGTCAATTTTGATACTATTCATTTATTTGAATTTAAATAAAACATATACAGAATAAATGTTCAAAATAAAAGGTTCGATAGATTAATAACATGTCATATGTATCTATAAAATTAGTGTATCACATTAAATAGTTCATATAATATTTTTTTTAATATTTTTTTTAAACCATTTATTTGATATTTCTCTTAATAAAATAATTTCAACATCACTATTATGTCACCTTTAATGATAATTATATAATCCCTAAAAATTATAAATAAATTAATATGATGTAGATAAGTTTATTATATTTCTTGAGACTATTCATGTTAAAAGTTTCATGAAGTATATCACTAAATTAAAATTAATATACTTATAAGATTTAAGAGAGTGACATGTTGTCACTTTCTTTGGTATTAATAATAATTATATTTTTTCATGGTCCAAATTCCATGAAATGAATCTAGTCCTACCCTTAGGTGATATGGGTCGACATTTATTCATCCAATAGAATTTTGGCAGGTGTTAGGGTAATTTTATAATCTTATATTTACCCTTAATTACCCGATTTATCTTTAACTATGGTAAATAAAATTTACAATAGTTACTATTCATAATGCCCAAAAATAAAAAGTAGCTTATTAACCTAATTTGGACCCACTGATTATAAATATGGAATCCATTTTTCCAATTTCAATACACAAAATTTGCAGAAATTAAATTAAAATTAATGTCGTTGTCGAAAGAAAATGGGTTTTTGGTTAAAACATTGCAAAAGATTGAATTAATTTAACCTACGAATTCAATGTAAAATCAATGATAATGAAATAAATTATATTAAATGGTAAAAATATATTCTATTTATACATTAAAACAATTCAATATTATAATTTAACCATATAAATTATTACGATGAAAAAAGTTGTTTTTAATTAAAATATAGCGTGTTTTTACTATTCATTAAAATATGAAAGTTATCAGAAAAATATCAAAACATTATCTAATGTAAATTTTTATATCCTTATTCAAAATAAGAAGTTTATTTTATAAAGTTGAACTTATAAACATGTCAAAATTAGATTTAATGTGGGTGCACCATCAAAAGGTGGCAAAACTGCATTTTTTTAAAAATACTTATTTTACACAAAAAAAATTATTTTGTTCGCATAAAATGTTGTAGAAAATTTATAAGATGAATAATAATGTTATAAAATTCAAAATTTAGTTAATAGTATTCATAAAGGCTAGTCCATAATAATATTATAACAATATATCGTCGTTTAGTGAAGCCTGGTATTGCGTACAACACACACTATCGATGAAGGTCGTGATTGCGTATAATGCAAGCCAAGGTAGGGTTGCGTGTTGTGAAAGACTCATTTGTTGTTTTTTTATAACAGAATCCAACCATTTTTCATTTATAAATTGAATATATATATATATATACACTCAATGTTGCGTATAATGACTATTATCAAACGAACTTGAAATTGTGTGTAACACAATCTAAGAATAGTGTTGTGGATAATGCAAGATAATATGGTGTTGCGTATAACAGAAGATAATCTTGTTGTAGCATAAAACACATGACATCAAATAAATTTGAAAAGAATACTTATCATAAAATATCGGGTTGTTACATTCTACCCCCCATAAAATGATTTTCGCCCTCGAAATTCGTCGGGGTTATACATGGTTTTCTACATGAAAGTTTCTTTAATTGAAACCCAAATCGTAAAATGAAATACCAAAACATAACTTTACAAACTAATGCATGAAACATAACAGTTACCCAAATTAACTCATCACAGGGTTTACATATAAGAGAACATAGGTGAAAATATGGATATGGAAGAAAAATCTAACCATCAAGTTCTGATGGAGAGTGGTAGAGAACTTGGCTATGAAAAAGCCAAAAATCACAAAGCCATATATTTGTGATGATCTAAGGTACCATCTGATTCATCGGATATAAGAGCACTAGGACAACATTTTTTGTTATCAATATCATTTCCCTAAATTTGAAAATTTTGAATTAAAAGAAATACTTTCTTGATTTTGGTACAATCTCACTGTTGTTCGTGCTTTGAACAATTTCCACTTCATCTATTAAAGAAATGAAGTTGAATTTGTTATTCGTGAAGTGTTAACAGATCATGTGATAGAATGATGATTCATTCCATCTGTTTCAAACAAAAGGTTAGAAAAAGTTATCAAATATACATAAGTCCATCTATGGTGAGTTTAATCGTATACGATTCCAAAAATGAACTTATACATCATATATCGTACCGCTTAATAAAATAAAACTAGTTTCTACTAACCAGGGACTTCCTGTAGGCCAGTGGTATGTGATAAAGGCCAGTCGCACTTCGGTTGTGGGTTCGATTACCGCATCCTTGTACGATGTGATGGGTTGTCGCATGTCCTGCAGGTTGTCCTTTTTTTAAAATTACATCATTATGACATTCCATCGATAATATCAAAAACAGTTCCAGCCTTAAACTAACTTATGTTCAACATAATCCATTTCAAATCTTTAGGCTTATCCAAAATACTTCTATCCAAGCTTATAGTATAAAGAAAACAATTACTAGAAATGTCATCTACCGAGCATTTGAATACCATCATTTATCCCTGATATATCTTGTTGATCACATTCCAATCATGTGAATACCTTAATCATGTATTCTCTTGAAAAATGAATACCCATTTAACCTTAGTGAAAACATGAATGCTGTCAAAAGTTAACTCTTTCCACATACCAAAATCCCAAAATTTCTATATACTCAAACCATGATATAACTTTGTCCTTATTTCAGTCCTGAGCTCATGTTTACTATCATATTATTTTCTCATTATCCCTTCCATATGCACATTTCATCTTCTTTTCAAAAATATTTCAATCACTTTTTTATGGTTACCAGTACCATATAATAATTGAAAACCAATACATAGATATTCCAAAATTCCACAATACCATAAATGAGATTCTATGATACTATTTTGAAATCCCATTACATAACCACATAATCATTTTCATACTCAACATCACAAATAGTGATAGCATGAGATTTCCCTTTACCCTTGGCTTTAAGAGGTTGATCACGTTGATCATCATTAACCCGTGGATTAGGGCATTTATTAGCATAATACCCCATTTCCTTTCACTTGAAGCATCGAAGTGTTGGTGGAGAGTTCTCTATAATCTTTTCTCTATTCACATCATTAGCAAACTTTTTACCATTAATTCGACAATCAACTACTCTATGACCTTCTTTTCCACACTTAAAGCATTTTCTAGTACCTTTTAGGCAATATACACCATGCTTTTTTCCACACTTTGAGCATAAAGAATCATTCATCTTCTTTTCACCATTGTTCTGGGATTTCCTCTTGAACTCCATCTTTTGTTTCTTATCAAAACCATGAGATGGATATGTTACACCAACTTCTAGTTCTACCTTGATAGAACAACGCACAATTTCTTCATAGCTACTGAAGTCTCTTATAGATAATTCCCTTAAAAGACATGGTTTTAAGCCACTGAAAAATCGATCAACTTTACATTCAGGTTGGATGATTAAGCCAGATGCATACCTTGCATGTCTTGTAAAATTCACTTCGTATATACAAACAGATTCATCATCCTTCTGCTTAAGCTCAAGAAACTCATTTTCCATCTTTGTTCGAAGAATACGAGGGAAGTGCTTACTGAAAAACAAGTTTTTGAACTCATCCCATTCCATGGACTTGATTTCATCTCTTTTCCTTGTATTCTTGATAATATTCCACCATTGATCAACATCACCTTCCAAACGATATACTGCTAAGATGACTTTATCATGCTCAGAACATTATAGAACTGAAAATATCTTTTCAGTGGTACTGATCCATTGTTCAGCCACTAAGGGATCATAAGAACCGTTGAATGAAGGTGGACGCTGCCTCGTGAAGGATTAAACAGAATGTTGCTCCTTTATCTGCTCATTTTGAAGTACATAATGATTCATAGCTTGTGTAAGTATAGAAATAATATTGTGCACTCCATCTCCCATGACATTGGTTTGTTCAAGAGGAAATCATTGCATTGTCCATTACATTGATCAACGCAGTTCCTTCAGGTTCCAACCGTTGTCTAAAACCCAAAAATAGTACTATAAGAAGAAAATACAATTCTAGGGAAAACAATATAATAAATGGGGAGTAAATTCAAAATATAACATCTTAGGTTCAATTATAAGATCATTAGCGCAATTCTAGAAATATAACCTATACGTATACTTAACCTTAGGGACATCCCTAGACATACCTTAGACATATATCTAGGGATCTCACTAAATTTTTTGCATCCTAGTTTCCAAAGGTTAACTAAACATTTCCTCTAATACCAACTGTAGAGACCCGAAGATTGACGTACATGGGCATTACATTACTTTTGTGTAATACTTAATACAGAACAAAAACAGACACAAAAGTATCGTAATAATTTAGTGTCTTTGGAAACTCGGAATATAAACTTCTAATCATGTTGAATGATCTTCAAAAACTCCCATAAAGATTTTCCCCTTTTTGTTTCCATACCTAAAACCTTTCTTTATTTCTTGGGGAAAATAAAACATAAAAAGGGTGAGCTCAAATGCTCAGTAAGGGAAAAAATAGTGAACATAAAACAATCCGTAAACATTTGAAAGCAAAAACTTGAACATGAAATTTAAACATCAAAATCTTGATCAAAGACATAAATCGTGGAAGTACGTAAGGAATATATCATAATGGAACATCAAACATGATAAAATATAATGGGAATAAAACATGTAATTGTGGCAACTATTCAGCACATGTTTTGATTTCCATAGTAGCTAAGTAATTTCTTCCAAGACCATCTTAGTGGAAAAAGTCCCTTTACGAATTCAGTTCACTTCTCGTTTTAGTCCTGTAACACTGAACCACATTAACATACCGTTCCATACAAGTATATCTCATGAGATATAAATCTTTACCCAATTCATTGGAGGGAGATATACATCCCACCCATCTCATAAAGAAATCATTCTTACTTGTGCCACCAAATAAACATACATCATTCATAATAACCCAATAAATAAAATGGGTTTCAAAAACATCTTCCCATCATCACATAATCCATATAAAATAAATGGATATCATTTAATAATAAGAAAATTTAAACCATTTAAATCATAGAGACATTATACTTTAAATATACACATATAAAATAATGTCATCTTAGATGGAAAATGGTTTTGATAAAGCACTTGAAATGAATTCTTAAGGAAAATATCATTTCTTCTTGAAATCATTTTCTTTTCACAAAATTACATTCAATTTTAAAAGAAATAGATTTTTTGGAAGATAGCCATGAAATATTTTGGAGGGAGCTTCATGAAAATAAGGGTTTAGAAAACTGTAAAAATCCGTTCATGTCGTATAAGTTAAAAAAACATTCTTCTCGTAATTTTGCTAGAAAAGTCAAAAAGTGCCTCGTAAAAGAAATATTTCATACATACCATGTAGTAAAAGTAAAAAATGGGTAAAAAGTACATTAAAAATACATTAAAACCTTTTTATTAAACAAGGACATGGATGATAAATATAACCCCTATAAATTCTTACGAATAAACAATCTCAGATAAAAACAAGATTGGAAAAGTTATCCCTTACATTAGGTTAGATATGCTTCATATGGATCCGAACATCCTGTATAATGATTTAAATAATGTCATTGACTTATTACATAATCATATTAATTTTTATTATATCATACATGTTTCACTTATGACTTAATATTACCCGTTCTTTTGTAAATTCCATGTAAAAGCAGCGTTTTGGGTAAAATCATTTTATTTATCGTATGTGTTTTGACCTGTCGTTCTTGATATTATTACTTATATCCTGATTTAAATAATTCCAGAATGTAAAACATGATTTATATAAAATATATATTCATCATATAAATATATATTATAGATCGATAAATTGAATGAAATACACCGTTCATGGAGACGGTGGGCCGTACGTACGCATGAACGATGTTTTCGTTTCCTTATTGAATTGAATGAAACTAAATAGATGAAAAACATATATATATATATATACATAAATAAAGTAGCATTATTATTTCATATATTTAATTATTATTCATTATATAAAGTTTATGATCATTCATGTATGGTTAACATGGAGAATGAATCTCATTGCATCGTGGAGACGGTAGTCCGTACGTACGCACGAGCCATGATATCATTCCCATAATTATTGAATAGAATTTTAGTGGATGATATAATATATAAGAATCATTATGATGATATAATAACCATATTTAGTCATTCTTGACACCATTATACCCATCCATGTAAGGTGTTGGTGGAAAACATATTACACCACGGCGTGGAGACGGTATTCCGTACGTACACAAGCACGGTGATTTCGTTTTCCGTAGGATGGATAGATGGTGAAATAGGGTTCTTTCATACTTATAATAACATATCAGTATATGAGTGATACTGATGTTATTACTTCATAATGAAACAACTAAAGAATAAGAAGTAGAAGAAGAATTAAAGTTGAAAGAATCGGCAACGGACATTACCTCTTTTTTGAAGCGCCTCTTTGACACCTCCTCTTAGGGCACTAAAATTGGCCTTTGAAGAAAACCGGGACCTCTAGGATTTTTCTAGGGAAGTGGGGAAGTGAAATTGGTAGAGGTTGGCTGATCTTCAAGGATCAAAATGGTGTGAGGAAGAGAGGGAAGAGGTGCCCTTTTATAAGGGAGGAGAGGGCCACCTTTGGAAATATAAGAAATATTAGTTTATATTAAATCCCAACCCCACATAAAAACTTCTAAAATGACTAATATATAAATATTAGATGATATAGGATTGTAAAATCATCAAAAAATAAAATTTATACATGTTTGTAATTTATTTTAAACATTATCAACTTGATTTATCCTTATTTATCAATTTAATTTTATTTGTGGTAATAACATTATAAATTTTAAATTATTATAAATAATTACTTATTTGTTGTGAATTTTCCATAATTGGATACTTTATATCATATTAGAGCATAAAAATTTAAATATATAATTTTTAAATATTTTTGTGATTTTTAAACAATTTTATAATATGCTATTTGTATAGAATAACAATTGGGTCAATTTCGACACTATTCATTTATTTGAAATTAAATAAAAAATATACAGAAGATATGTTCAAACTAAAATGTTTAATAGATTCATAAAATGTCATATTTATCTAGAAAATTAGTGGATCACGTTAAATATTTCATATAATATTTAATTTAATATTTTTAAAACCATTTATTTTATATTTATCTTAATAAAATAATTTCAGTATCACTATTATGTCACCTTTAATGATAATTATTTAATCCCAAAAAATTATAAATAAATTTATATGATGTAGATAATTTAATTATCTTTCTGTAAAATATTCATTTTCGAAGTTCCATGAAGTTTATCACTAAATTAATATTAATATACTTATAAGATTTAAGTGAGTGACATGTTGTCACTTTTGTTGGTTTTAATAATAATTATATTATTTCATGGTCAAAATTCCATGAAATGAATCTAGTCCGACCCTTAGGTGATATGGGTCTACTTTTATTCATCCAATCGAATTTTTTCAGGTGTTAGGGTAATTTTATAATCTTATATTTACCCTTAATTACCCGACTTACCTTTAACTATGGTAAATAAAATTTACCGTAGTTACTATTCATAATGCCCAAAAATAAAAAGTAGCTTATTAACATAATTTGGACCCACTAATTCCAAATATGGAATCCATTTTTCCATATTCAATACACAAAATCTGAAGAAATTAAATTAAAATTAATCCTATTGTCGAAAGAAAACGGGTTTTTCGTTAAAACATTGCAAAAGATTGAATTGATTTAACCTACGAATTCAAGGTTAAATCAATGCTAATGACATAAATTATATGAAATGGTAAAAAATTTATTCTATTTATACATTCAAACAATTCAATATTATAATTTAACCATATAAATTATTACGATGAAAAAAGTTTTTTTAAATTAAAATATAGCGTGCTTTTACTATTCATTAAAATATGAAAGTTATCAGAAAAATATCAAAACATTATCCAATGTAAAATTTTATTTCCTAATTCAAAATAAAAAGTTTATTTTGTAAAATTGAACTTATAAACATGTCTAAAACTAGATTTAATGTGGGTGCGCCATCAAAAGGCGGAAAAACTGCATTTTTTGAAAAATACTTATTTTACCCAAAAAATATATTTTGTTCACATAAAATGTTTTAGAAAATTTATAAGATGAATAACAATGTTATAAAATTCAAAATTTAGTTAATACTATTCATAACGGCTAGTCCATAATAATATTATAACAATATATCATCATTTAGTGAAACCTGGTATTGCGTACAACACACACTATCGAGGAAGGTCGCGATTGCATGTAATGCAAGCCAAGTCAGTGTTGCGTGTTGTGAAAGACTCCTTTGTTGTTTTTTTATAACATAATCCTACCATTTTTAATTTATACATTGAATATATATATATATATACTCAATGTTGCGTAGAATGACTATTATCAAACGAACTTGAAATTGTGTGTAACACAATCTAAGAATAGTGTTGCGGATACTGAAAGATAATACGGTGTTGCGTATAGCACAAGATAATCTTGTTGTAGCATAAAACACATGACATAAAATAAATTGAAAATAATACTTATCATAAAATATCGGGTTGTTGCATCTAGGTTCCTCTACGTATCTCAAATATATGAGAATCAAGCCACACAAAGTTCTTGAAATGATGTCCCTATGCAGATTTGAATCGGACATAGAGGAGAAAGGGACTCATGTTCCACTAAAGAGAAACAATGATTCCAATGATGCTTACATATAGAAGATTCTAACATCAAGTAGAGAATATTTTAGCCGTAGAGTTTAATGTCATGTAATAAGGATAAATGATGTCATGCTGTTTAACGTCGCGTGACAAGGAAAAAGATACTTTGCATTTTATCATCATGCAGCATAGATGCTTATGCCTTTTTTGAATTTTAAGGTCTTTCAACTTGGACTTTGTGCTATCTAGATTAGAGTCATGCAGTGATGATGAATTTGTGCCATTACACAAAGTATTTCTTCAAGAATTTCACATTGGTTAGAGTTTCGATGAGATCCCCATCCATTGAGATTAAGGAAAAAACTCTATTTAAGAAGACCTTATGTATGTAATAAGGTCCTTGCCAGATTTTATAAAGCTTTTGAGGTTTCTTTCCTAGTATCATCGGTGTCCTGAGAACCAATACAAATTCTCCTTGGAGAAATGAATGGAGGTGAACTTTCTTGTTAATGGCTCGCACAATTCTGTTCTGATAGACTTTTAAGTGATGTAATTCATGTAATCTTTTTTCGTCTAATCATTTCAGCTCATCAAATAATTTATGAGACTTCTCATCATTATACAACTGATCATAGATTGAAACTCTGAGTGAAGGAAATTTAATTTCATTTGAAAAAACTACTTCTGTTCCATACACCAATGAATAACGGGTTGCCTGAGTGGCAGTATAGGTAGTAGTCTGATAAGACTATAAATTATGAAAAAGTATATTTGGCTATGATTTGTTATCTTTATCCACCATCTTATGGAGTTTATTTGATAGGTTTTTATTGAATTCCTCTATCTTTTCTTGGGCCACTGTATGATAGTGATATGAATGGTTAAATTTGATATTATGCTCTGGATATAACTTATTTACCTAAATAGAGAAAAAATAGGTGACATTGTCTGTCAATATAGTATGAGGGAAACCAAATCTAGTGATGATGTTAGTTTTGACAAAACTAAAAATGATTTTGATTCATATTTCATTATGAGGTATTTCCTCATCCCATTTGGAGGAAAATTAAGTAGCAGTAAAAATAAACTTGAAATTCATAGCTGTAGCTGGAGGATAAGGCCCTACTATATCCATTCCCCATGTGTAAAATGGCCAAGAGTATTTAGATATATGTAAAAACTCTAGGGGTTGATGAAATAAGTTGGAATGAACTTGATAGGGATGACATTTCTTAGTGAGATCTATGCAATCCTATGTCATTGAAGGCTAAAAGTATCCAAGCCTTCAGATTTGATTAGAAATCATATGCCGAGACTAGTGAGCACCACAAGCTCCTGAATGTACTTTTTTATTAAAGCTGCAGTTTCTTCTCTATCAACACACCTAAAGAGGATTCCATCAAATCCTTGTTTATAGAATATCTTCTGGTGATATAGACTATCATAAATAGTAAAATTGGTCACTCATCATCAGATCTATTCCTTTTCATCTCTATCTGGTGGATGTACTCTATTTTAGAGGTATTCCATAATGGGTGTTCTCCATCCTATGGTATGACCATATGGATCATGAATACATATAATTTCATTAATTTATTCCATTTTAGTTTGAAAAAAAGGCGAGACCGCACGATGATGGGCTATACTAATTGTCTCATCCCGATTTGGATCTACCAGGGTTGTAGCTACATTAGCCAGTGCATCAGCTTGGTAATTTTGGGATCATGGGACATAAGAAAAAGTTGTCTCTAAGTGAAATTCATCCATTAACCCTATGACGTAATAAAAAAGCATTAACTCTTATTTTTTGATAGAATAATCCTCATTGATTTGTTTGATCACCAACACTAAATCACATTTCACTTTCATGTGGTTCACTTATACTTAAAGTTCCAATTCCATTATTGCACTGATAGGTTGATATTCTGCCTCATTGTGGTTTCCGCCATCTAACAACATGAAGGAATAAGGAAACACTTCCTTTTTTGGGGAGATTAGAACAATTACTAACCCACAATTGTTGAATTTAAGGTTTTCTATTCTTTCCCCTATTGGATTTCTGGAGGCACCATCTAAGTACATTTCCCATGTCTGAGGATTATCTTGATAAGAGAAGACATATTCATCCGGAAGTTCAGTACTTAATGATGTATCTTCTACTGATGGGTGATCAGAAAGGAATTCATCCAGAGACTGGACATTTATTTCCTTTTAAGGCATAGACTGGATAACAAACTATTTCAAAATAGCTTCCCACTGTGGCAGACGCCTTGTAAGCATAAGAAGACTAAGGATAAATTTGAGCAGGTTATTGTGAGACATCAATTAGACCTCCTGATGTTGTAGGTAGTTCATTAATTTATAATCTGAAAATATTAATGCAAGGTAACAATTTTCAATATTTGAATATAGAGTTTCTACATCAAACATAGTTCGACTGAGATAGTAAAGGATGTATTAATTCTCGACATCATTCTTTTGGGCAAGAAAGGCCCCAATTGATCACTCAAAAGATGTCACATAGTTAATATGTGGTCTTCCTTGGAATTAATACTGGTGTCATTAAGAGATATTTCTTTAGGGTATCAAATAACTCTTGGAAGTCTTTAGTCCATTTATAGGTGACTCCCTTCTTCATTAATCTAGTGAAGGGAAAACACCTTCTTTCCAAATTCATGATGTAGAACTGAATATAGGCTAAGTTTTCTTAGAGTCCTCATAAATCATTCAAATCTTGAAGATGAGACATGCCAAAGATTGATTTTGTTTTCTCAGGATCAACTTTGATGCCATGATGGCATACAATGAAGTTGAGGAATATTCCCGAGGCTACCCTGAAAACACATTTCTAAGGGTTCATCTTCAAATTATGTTGTTGATGTTTATTTAATATGGTCTCTAGATAATCCAAGTGATCATAATGTTTTCGGGATTTGAATACCAAATCATCCACATAACATTCGACAAATTTACCTAAAAGGGTTTAAATATATGGTTCATGGCACAATTATATGTTTCAATGCATTCTTTAATACAAAGGAAATTACTTGATAATAAAACACACCTTGAGGGGATATGAAGGGTGTAGAATCTTCCTCTTTTGGGGCCATGCAGATTTGATTTTACCCAAAGTAACTATCCATGAGGGAAAGAGATTCATATCCAGTTTTTGCATCAATTAAAAGCTATGCGATCGGAACTAGAAATTCATCTATAGGAAAATTCCAGTTTAGATCTCTAAAATCAATAAAAACTCTGATTTTTTCATTCTTCTTTTTCCCTGGGACAATTTTGGACAGCCATTTTCCATATTGAACCACCTTCAAATATATTTCCTTTATATGATTATCAACATCAACTTCCATTTTAGAGGCATGAGATGGGTGTGTTCTTCTTACTGCCTAGATGAATCCTTGATGTTCTTCTGGAAAACCCTAATGATGAGTGGATAAATCAGGATTAAGACATGAAATTTCTATATAGTTACAAGAAAATTTATCTCTATGTTTATTTATAAATAAAGTATACATCTCTTACTCTTTAGGAGTCATGGCCGCACTAATTAGTGTGGGGTATGGATCTTCTTTTGTACCTAGATTTTTCTCTTTGAGCTCATCCACAATGGTAGAGACGCCTTCCTCAATTGCTGGAGGAAAATCCCTAATATCTTCCTATTCTTATTCATTATGTGAAACTTCTTCTATTTCTAATTTCATAGTATACAATGAAGAAAAACTTTTAGAGTTAGGGAAGGAGTAATTATTTGAACATCCTGAATAAGGGGCCACCATTTATGACCATATTGATTATTATGAGTCTTCCTGGAGTAATAAATATAAGATAATGGGTTGGGAATCAATATCCTTGTATTCCTATAGTATTACTACAATTTCTTATAGTCTGATTTGTGAAATAGAGTCTTGTTTAAGTTCATTGTATTAAATTAAGGCATCTCCATTTATGCTTTCACCACAACATGGTGAAATAATAACTTCTCCCATTCTGTCAGGCTCGATTTCTGCAATTGAAATTATGGAAGTAATTGGATGAGTGCTTGGTTTTTTGTTTACCCTTTAAATTTTATTGATAATAAACACATAATCTATACATATATGTATTAATGGGTTTGTTGGGATCTTTTCCAAACCATTTGGAACATTGATTCTGGTTACCTCCTTCATCACAGACCTCGTTCATTTTGTGTGATGAAATCCTACCCCAACGTATTGAGATTCACATGTTTTTATTGTAGCCTTCTCACCATAAAATGTTCCAATTAGACCATTGAAATAGAACTTGAGACATTATTGTTATGACGAAGGTATGGATGCATGTTGATGTAGCCAAGGCAAACCAAGGGGAATTTTAAAGGCTATGTCCCAACAGACAATAATAAAATCTGGTTTAGACACAAGATCTCCACAATGTGTTCTGAGTGTAATCTCTCCCAGAGGATCTTTCTTATTCTTGTAAAATCCATGCAACATTAAATTATAAGAAGATAAGTCAGATTTAGTGAGACCCAATTGACGAAGTGTATGAATAGAAATGAGGTTGAATCCTGATCCATTATCAATGAAGGATCATCAGATGCTTATGTCATTTACCCAACAAGATAGATAAAAGGGCCTGATATTTCTATGTACAACATCATCTTCATCTTCCACTATAAAGGATATAACTATATAAAATTATGAAAGACCATTCTCTATACGGTAAACCTCAGCAGCAGAAACATTGATTTCAAACTCTTGAGGAATTGACAAAGCCTCAATAAGTGATTCTAGAATATCTTTTGATAGATTAAATGTATCAAAAATTGACAACATGGAAGGTATTTAGGCCAGATATTTCAAAACCTCATACTTATGGTCTAGAGGTCTAAATTTCCCATCAAAGAGATGTGGTTTTTCTGGTGCCTTGGAAGTTAACGCTCATGATTTAGATGTACCCTTTCTCTGAAATGAAACTAGAAAGACTCTTGGATTTGGTAGATTAGACTAACTAGGTCTATCTATTTGTTGAGAGGAAGATGGTGTAACCTATAATAGGGCCTAAAAATAGCCATTTCATAACCAAACCTATCATGCGTGGAATAATATCTTTGTTCTTGTTGAGCCTACTGAAGGGCTCTCCCATGAGTTTTTGTTTCATATACTGTTCGAGTAGGGGTAGAGTTAAAATAGTTGCTTCTAGAATACCCACGGCTTCCCCTATAATCTTGACCTTTTCCTCTTACTCTAGTTATCTAGTTAGGTAAAAGGAACATTGACTTATTATAATCAAGATCTTCATTGGAATAGTGATTTGTTAAGTGAATCACATTGACAGAACAAAATATAAATTCCTTATTTGATGAAGATTATGACTGACTGTTCATTTCTGTTTGTGCCGTTTGGCAGGGCGGTGCCTATGATTTTGAAATAGATGGCATGAAATCTACCAGAGTCAAGTACAAATTTGGAATTGACCTGATCTTTTCTTCTTCTTACTACTCTTTGTCCTTATGATAACATTACTTATTTGAGGATGGACTTTTAGAGGACTTAACTTTTTATGAAAGTGGTTTTTTATGTTGGGAGTA
Organism: Viscum album; assembly: GCA_963277665.1. NCBI lineage: Eukaryota > Viridiplantae > Streptophyta > Magnoliopsida > Santalales > Viscaceae > Viscum > Viscum album. Next base: position 1,399,024,158 of record OY728157.1, on the reverse strand, counting down.
GAATAAGGCACACCTATTGATTCAAATATGTTCATATAATAGCATGAGTTTGGTTGATCATTTTTTTGATCATCTAATCATCATATTTTGACACAGTTTCACTTTTGACTTCCTACCATTCACCTTCTTCCTCTTGTTCAGTAGCAGTAACACATGCTACTAGAGATGAAAATCCTTTTAGTTTCACATATCTAGAGTCTAACATTTTTTTCATGAGGTATTTTAATATAAAACACTCTTGAATTGGATGCCCCAATATATGGTGAAAGGGAAAATAATTCGAAAGATCTTCACCTACTTCTTTCATTGGTTTCTTTAGGCTTTGATATTGAACCAAATTATTTTCTAGATTTAAGATGAAGTAACTGGGAACATGTTCATTCTTTAATGAATAAAATTTCTTCTTTAAATCTTAAAACTATTTCACGCTTTGATCTCTTTGATCATCTTTACTATACAGTCATTACAATTGATTCTTGGGGGTTAGATCCCTTTGATACGATGAAGGTCTTTAAGTGGAAGCAGGTACAAGTGCTTGCATGAGTGCGACTGTAGCAACCTTTTCTTTCCCTGTTCTCATTCCCATAGGTGATGGAATTATATGAGTTTTATCTTTAGTTTCTACAATGGAATCTTCCACTTGTTGGGAATTCAAGAAAAGTCTCAAAACCCTCCTATTTATTTCACAGTGATGAGTGGTGTGTGTAAATCATCAGGCAGATTTTCCACACAAATTGGCAGCAACTCTTCCTAAGGGAGTTCCATATTTTAGAAATATGTTAATCCTATACATTGAGAAATGAAATATTAAACTATTTCATTTTCACTTTGTTTTCAATTTATAAGATAAAAAATTGTTGTCTTCGGTAGCATTGAGCTGAATTGAAGACGAAATTTCTGACAGAGATCTTCCCATCTAGTAATTGATTTATATTTCGAACTTGTATACCATAAAAAAGCTAGATCCTGTAATGACTGCTAAAAACATGTAAGGTTTACTACTTCTTGTTGTTGAGGAGTTCCCATCATGGTGTTAGAATGAAAAATGAAATGTGTTAAGTGTTGCTCCGGATCTCTTAAACCATTAATGTTTGGGAATGTATTATTCACAAAAGTTGGTGGGGGAGGGATCAATTCCACCCACTCAGGGTAATATTTATTTTGTCAGATGAACTAGAACAAATCGTTCTTCTATACCATCCAATCAAGTTTTTAATGCCTCAATATTGTTCATAAGCACTTGGGGAATATTCGGATGAGCTGGGACTTGTACAGGTACAATAGCTAGAGCTTGAACTGGTGAAATGATTGTCCAATCCAATAGTGGTGGTGCTGGTATTAGTTTTGGATAACCCACATGGATAGTCCTATAAGGATTAGTTTGATCATGCCCTAATTGTGTACCCTATTGAGGGAATTTATTATCTGTATTTGTAGTTACCACAAATCCTCTTTGATGAGGAGCTCATACAGGATGTGCAAGTTGGGGATCTGCCTAGGGAGTATGTCTAGCAGAAATACTGCTTAATGTAACTCTGTATTGAGTCTTGTCAACTCTTTCCTCTTCTCTTATTACTATTAAAATCTTTCTTTAAGTGAAAGAGATTGACCTATTCCAGTGGAAAAGTGATATGCGGTTTAACATTTACCTTTCCCATTGTTAGATTCCTTTTAGAGGGGTGGGAGTTAGTTATTTGAAGGAATACCCAGATTTTGGGTAAGCCTCTGATTTTGGGTAAGTACACCTTCTTTATTTTCTTAAGTGTGTACCATATTATGGATAAGAACATCATCTTCTGATTCCCCTGAACAAGTCTCATTTTCTGGAGGATCTTCTGTAATGGTGTTAATGACATTTACTGACTCATAATGCATTGATGGAATTATGTGAGTATCTTTGTAAGATTTTCTCCTTATGTATCTTTCATGATAAACTGTTCTCCTATATGATTAATTCTCATGAACTTTTTGGCAGACAGTAACTCAAATAGAATCCTTGGATAGTACAATTGTGTGCTCCCTTTGTGGCTTATTCCCTAATCGGGAGAAAACCAATTTCTGTTGAGGATGAGATTTTCGATATGGAAAATCGCCCAAACCTTCAGTCTAGGGATATTCTTGTTCTTCTTCTTCAAATCATCAAAATTTGTTTATTGAATCCAATGGTTGAATTAAATAATCCCCCATCCATGTAAGCTAGGATGTCTCTTGAACTACTTTGGCTGAGATTCGCGGAGTTTCCCTTATGATTTTTTGGATTTTGGTTCAGACATTAGCAAGGTGAATTATCTAACATCCATTAAAATCACATGTTTCGGAAGATCTCTATGCTATTTTAGACATTTCCATTATCTGACGGTTGACATCCTCTAAGCGGGAGGCCTGTTGAAGATTCTTAGATGCTTGATGAAAAATTTACTCAACAACTTGTTTTCCTAGGGCATGACTCTAATGAGAGCTATTTGAGGTCTATTATTGAGCGTACATTTGATTACCTACAAAATCTGTTGATTTTAGAAAGTCATGGGCAATAACATTGCATGAGTCCACTTTTGGTAGATATTGCTGATTTTAGAGCGCAGTGAAACACAATGATCCATGTTTATCCCATCCTCTAATACGAACACTAGATGGGGCATCAAAAATTAACTATCACAACCTATTTAGTGCATTGAGGAATGCACGTTGAAGGGTTCTGTACTGTTTTTAATCATTTGGATGTTAGGAAACTGAGGGATATGCTAAGTCAATTTGGCATTGCAAACCTTCTATTACCTTTACATTATTACGATATTCATCATATAGAAATACTTTGGTTTTCATATGATGAATATTCTTCTATAAGTTGAGGTGGAATTCATGAATAAAATCTTCTTCCATCAATTCTGTAAGGTTGTATTGAGAATTTTACAAAGGCCAGAAGATGACTGGTACTTCTACTTTAGCCTATTGTTTTCTCATGTTTAACATACCTTCATCATCATTCACTAGAGGATTCTCCACTTGGTCTGACCAAAGTGGATGATTATTTATTATTTTATTAAAAAAATGGAATCCACCACTTTTCTCTCAGATGTATTAGTAGTCAAATGATCCAAGGGAGGTTTGAAAAATGACAATTACCTTAAGATATATTCTAGTTCAGAAATAATTTTACACTTTAATGATAAGGCATCTGACATGACTGGACTTTTGTTGGCAAGTTCCTCAAGATAAGAGAGATTTCTCAATACTACATTTTCAATTATAGAATTATCATGACAATGAAAGATACTAATGTGGAGAGAAATTTTGTAGTGAAATCCATCATGAGGAGGACCTGCATGATGGATTACAACAAGGGATAAATCCTCTTAATACTTGGTCTTATTTCCCCATGGGGGGTTTTCGTGGCTCTCGTACGAAGATAGTCTTTTTATATTGACCGAATTTTCATGAATCAAGCCTTAATCATGAAGTGTCAGACAGAGAACTTTATAATTACTGCTAATAATCCCATAATTTGGTAATGAGAGGGTAGGATCTTGAGCTGAAATATATAAATGTTGGAGGGCATCAAGAACTCCAACATTAAGAGGAGCCAGATCACAGCTTGAATCTTGATTTTACAACTATGTTTGGAGAGACTACTTCTTAGGTATTATCTTACACTGTGTTGGGGCTACTTTCTAGGAAAAGTGGTTATCATAGGATGGTGTATGTTCCTACCTAGGAGGGGATTTTAGAACGAGATGATTACCTCTAATTTGGAAAGGGTGTATGTTCTTGACCCCGTTGTCCATATGATATGGGGGAGTATGCCCTATAACCCTACTAAACTTGAATAGAGGTATGTATCTATTCCATGATGGCATGATGATGTGGCATCCTAGGTGTGGGGAAAGATTTATGTGTCTGTTCCCCTAGTACTGCTGAAGTTGTTTAGATATTCTAGCATGCTTCCAGAATATGGACACAATTTTTTTTTTCCATTTCACCATTTATAAGATGTGTTTGGTAACTTTAACTGACATAACGGGAATATAAGTCCATTATGTATCCAGAGTAGGTTTATGTGCTTTCTCCTATCATAATTTTTCTATCATTGGATACTGACAGCACTCATGTATGGGGGTAGAGAGTTGATTCTACACTAGATTTGTTGTCAAAAGTTTAAAACTAAATTCTCTGAGTACTGACAAATGAGATTGTTGGTAGGCTTGATGAATGATGGTAGGTGTATATTCTTGCTAGCTATTTTTCATCAACCTTGGATTATGAACATTTTCAATACTGGAAGATGGGACTGTGGGAAGAATTGGTGAGTGTAAGCAGGTGTATGTTCATGTTTATCAATTGTCACCGCATTTGATTAGAGGGATTATTTAAATATAGTTAGACAATCCTACTTACTGGATTATAATTTTTAAATAGGTGTATATTCATTTTCATGGTACTCCACAAGATTTTCCAAGAGGGATGGGTGGGTTGCTTCCAGACGAGTCTTCTCAGTAGTGGAATTAGGACAGATAATTGTATGTGACTGCTTGTTGTTCACCATCAAGAAAGGTTAATGGACTTGTTATAAGGGGAAAAAAGGTATGAACCTGCTCCCTATTGGATGAATGTTATCCCTAGTGGTTTTTTCATTCTCACACGAGTCTGAGGGACCTGGGCTGAACGTCTAGAGGCAACACCCCCATCATGTTGGGGGTTCACTGCCGCATGATTCTGCTGGTAGTGATTGTTGGGGGGAGTCTTTGGGAAGGACCCCTACAAAATTGAATTGAGGCCCTGAGTGACCTCTTGATCCACCACCCTATATTACAAGAGAGACATGTTGTTGCGTTTCGAGGATAAGGACTAGAAATGGTTAAATATGCTTGTTGTCAATATCTTCTTAATGATCATTAGTCATCATTGACCAGATGATCGAGGATTGTAATTAACCTGGATATCCATTCAGGTAGCCTCTACGGTTGGGATTATACCATGACAATAGTACTCCCTCACCATGAAATTGGAGACCCAGCATTGAAGATGTTGAGTGGGTGATGACGTCCTTGTTTTGGATGAAAATTCAGTTTGAGCAGCAGTATGGAAGTTCACAGATGTCATCTTAAAGAATGCCATTATGGAAATAAGGGAGTTCTGAGAAAAAAAAACAACAATAAACTTCATTGATGTAACATCTTTTAGATGGATACATGCGTGATTGGTTCCTTTTTCTGGCCTTACACTATTAATTGATAGGGGTCTGACAGGTGGGAAACATTTTTAACTTGGTTAAGGATTCATGTCAGGTTCACCATTTTTGTTACGTAGTTCCTTGAAATGTTTGTTCTAGTTCTAATAATCACTACTTCAATGTGGTTTCCATGGGATATATCCATGGAACCAGAAACACCCAATAGTTCTTTGTCCAAAAGGGACTATTTTTTCAAAGGTAGGTGATCAATATGTTTGAACTTTACAATACATATGAACGTTCATTAGTTTATAGGATGGGTGGTTGGAATCATCACACCATTTTTCGGGAAATTATTATCTACTCTGGGTCTCTTTTTATAAATTTAAGATGTTTTCTTGAATCCTTATTAATTTACCATGTATAACATAAGTTTCTATTAGAATTGTCAATCAATTATTAACAAGTAAAATATTTAGAATCATATGTATGTATTTGAGTTTTTCCATCATTGTTATCCTCTCATATAATACATAGAGATTATTTTAATCATCGTTATGATGGTACTGATTTTTAAGCCACGTAGTGTGTAATCTGGAATTTATTTTTAGTCAAGTAAATGAATGTTTGTTTTGATATTGGGATCATACCCATAAAATTGGATACCTATGTATCCTTGTAAAAGGAATTATAACCCTCGTTGTTAAGTTCATCTTAATGGGACACATCATAAATTTTATAGTCATGTGATTAGGACCTCTAAGAGAAAGGTTCTTAGTCAATGTTTGGGGCAGGGATTATGCCGAAGCATCCCAAGGAACTTGTAAATAGAATAGATTTCCTTGTAAAATTAGACCATGTTGGGAATATGTACCAAGGAGAATAGGGTTGATTTGTAGAATTGGGTCTGAACCACAAAGAGGCTTTCTATCTATCATATTTGGATGGGAATCAAATCACACATAGTTTAATAAGACTCATAAAAGAATATAGTCCATTAATAGAAATGTGTTTGATATTACTTCTGGAAAAGGATTCCTTAATAGGTTGGGGGTTTAATTTGGGGATTATTCCTAAGGAGGACGCCCAGATTGAGAGAATTGGGGTTTGATTCTTGAAGAGGATACCCAGTGAGGTCGGGCCATGATGAAGGCTTCCTATTTATTCCAATTATAGAGGGAAAAATATTTCTCAGAGTTTATTTTTTTGGGGGGATTATGCATACAATCTTCCCCTTTTAGGCTACATGATTGGGTGTACCATTTTTAGAAGAACACCCTTTTGATCTCAGGCCTTCAAGAGGAGTCCTATGTATCCTCGTTTGAACATGAATTAGAGTTCACATAGTTCAAGAATTTGTGCTAATGTTGTGATCATGACAAATCTCTAAGCCCACGTGTGTCAGGATCTTTTTGAGAAACAAGACGATGTCAAAGATTCAACAAAGGCACCCACACTTTTCCTCCTCCACTAGTGGAAGAGGACGTAGCAATAGTGACTGGGGTGGATGTGGTCGAGTCAAACTGAGAAGAGGGTGAGGCAACGAGATTTCCCTCAGTTCACTTTCCATTGGACAAGGGTCCAATGTAAGGAAGGAGTGAAGGTGAAGGAAGAAGAGAGGATAAAGACTACAACCTACTACTTGAAAGGTTAGGGGATTACACTAGGATTGCTTCCCTAAAATTGATCTTCATTGGGGAGGGACACGTTTCCTTTTCTTTAATAGAAAATAAAGTGTGAACTGTACCTTCCCAACCAGATACATAAGGTTCTTAGTGATGAGAAGGGGATGTCAGAACCCAATCCTCAATTCTCGAAACTAAGAACTCCCCAAAACTGTTCCTAGGAGAAAGGTCCATGTGACTTCGAATACAGAAACCCAAAAATACTCTACGAATCCTAAACCTATTGTGAAACAAATGTGGTAAACCTATGACTGCAGAAATACAATCCCATATAGGAGACACACATATGTGTCTTTCCCAAAGGATTGATAAATCATGAGTTTCGGTGGAGGTCTAAACTGAATCCCTTTCAGACAAGGGATCCAATGAAGAAGAATCATTTCAAGGAATGGATTTGAGGAGGGCATGTTGAATTATATACTAAAGAGAGTAGGTGAATCAAAGAGGGTAACACAAGTAGATAACGACTCACAAGTATGGTTACACAAGAAGGCTTGGATGAACTGATGTTCACCTAAGTGACAGACAACCTGGATGATAATACTAGGCCGAGACCTGGGTCAAGCATTTAGGATTATTAGCAGGGGATCCTAGAAGTGGGGCTCTCAAGTTCCTATGAAAGGAATAGGTGGAACACAAGTGTTTCTTATTTTGGGAGGGTGGTTTCTTTAGGTGTGCAAGTGTTTTGGATTTCAAACACTAAAAGGACATAATTTCTATGACCCTCATACAATTACTCTACTTTAGGTGTTTAAGAACTACCTTTAAAGTTTCATAGGACTTGGGAGAATCTCTAGGGTGACCATAGCATCAATTAAGCTTCAGGGAAATTCATCCATGTAACGACCCAAAGATTCATTAATGGAAAATACCCCCTGATCTTATTAAATGTCTCTTTATATAAAATGTTTTTATAAAATGTCAAATTCATTGGTTTTATGATAATAATTGTGACCATTACTTTTATAGCCGTTGAACAGTGATCACATGATTAGTATAAATATAGGGCTTTAACTCATCCAATTTTACCTAGACAAAGGAGGTGATAGCCTCATCCAGTAGAATTTCCTGATATGAAGCCCATTTATCAGAGCTCGGAAAAGAGGTGGCATCCTTGGGATTCGCTCTTGACCAAGCCCAAGATGAGCTTCACCATGTCAAGCTCGAACGGGACCGTTTACGGGAGAATTGGAAGTTGATAGAAATTACCACTCGAGCGATGTTATCCGAGCCACCCCAAGAGTCTGTCACCATCGCACACCTCACCCTTAGGTCTTATGCGGCTGTTTTAATGGGTTATGTAACTAATCAATAGTACTATGTTCATGTACATTATTTTTGTATATAATAATGAATATAATTTCTTATCATTATTGATACATTGTAAATAGTTTTTAAAGTACAAATTGTGTTTTAGTTATTATTTAATGAAGAAATCTATTTTATTAAACTAAGGGATTTTTTAATTAATTAATATTTTAATAAAATAATAATAATATTATTATTATTAGATTAATTTTATTATATATAAATTCTCATGTAATTGTATGAATGCAATTATAATTTTTATTACGGTTTGAAAGCCATGTTTGTCAAAACCCATGAATTTTCGATAAATGTTAGTTTTTATATTAAAAGTGAAAATTAACATATTTAAAAAATTATTTAGATAAAATAAATGTTATTTTTTGAATCATTAGGTCTAAATTATCCAACGGTGTAATTTTCATAATTTTCTGAGACAATCAAATTTTTGAGTAAAAATTAAATACTGTTTAAATATATAATGTGTTTTATGACATCATAATGACCCAATAGTGATGTAATAAAATACTATAATCTTTATTTTCGGCCAATATATGTTTTACCTTTAATATAATGTGATTTTGGGTTTTTTTTGGATTACTTTTCAAAGCATTAATGGACCCCTCAAGACTTATTAAACACCTTGTCTTTTTAAATTAATTTCCATGGGAGTGTGACTCACCTCCACATAAGCAAACCTAATATTTTAAGAATATAGGACCTTGGCCTTATAAAATATTATTTTCCTCTTCCCTTTTCCAGAAACCGTGGGCAAAAACCATGGGTTGGTTTTTGGTTTGGATTAATTTAATATAAGGGGTCCCAAACCTAAATAATAAAGAATTCCCTCACATTTCCTATATAAACCCACCCAGGATCCCAATTCCTCCTCACTCAAAGCCTTTAGAGTTCATCCAACCTATGACATAAACTCTCTAGAATCCTCCCAAGGTGCCCCAAGCTCCCAAGATTCCTCTCACAATCCTCCCTCTAGCCTTTGGAAACACACTTCCAAGTAAGGGTTTTTTCCTCCTTTCTAATTTTTTTCCAATTTTTTTAGGTTGTTTTTCCCTTTTAATTTCAATTATGAATGTTGGGGTATAGTTTCTCACCTCCCTCATACTGCCCTATTTATTTTTTAATGATGATAGACCCTTTCTCTCTCATTAAATGCCTCCCATGTACATCTGTTACTATGCCGAAATTCCGAAAGGAAGTTCTCTCTCCTCTTTTACATTCAGGAAATAATTTTGTATCATGAATCTAAATTCCATTAAAATTGGTGGGACATGTATATTTATGACCTCCTCAATATCCATTACATTTAAATATTATGAGGAACCTCTTTTCTCTCATCAACCATTTTTATGAATTCTTATGTCATGCCATTACGCTGCCGAAATCACACCGATTTTCTAACCCAATGTCATTGTGTAGTGAATACCATGCCCATTTCTCCATCAAGGGAATTCACCTTTAAGCACATTTACATATTGATTTTAATGTTTCATGTTTGAATTCCACATTCCATTATCATGTAATAAATGATTATTTTTTATGAATCCATGTTTTATGATCCATGTGGCACACTTATGCGTGAAATGAAATGTTTAAGAAGGGTGCGCCCTTATAGCGCTCCAATGCATTGGGTAAAGTATAGTATCATGATACGTCATGTGCAATGAGTGTTGACAAATGCTAATTCAAGTTCAACGAGGGTTTAATCATGCTTTATGTGCAATGAGGATTTACTCATGCTCCATGTGCAATGAGCCTTGGCTCATGCTAATCCCATGTTAAGTGTTGTTGCCACATTTCCATGTTATGATTATCATGCTTTATCATTCCTTTATGTTTATATTTTTCTTATGATCTATTGATATTCCTATTTTTTAACATGTATTGTACTCCTCATGTTATTCCATATGTACTCCCTTACTGGGCTTTATAGCTCACCCTTTTCTTGTAACGCCCCGACCCCAGCTACCCAGAGTCGGTGCATTACTTCGTAACATTGGCATGATCACAAGAAAGATCAAATCTCGAAAGACCGATTGGTTTAGTAGCCTTGGAAACACTAGATATATTCATAAGTTTTACATTATATCATAAAATGAAAAAATACTACAACAACATAATGTTTCCACAGTCCACACTATAATCCCCTCATAATATCCCTGCAGGTCATTCATAACTTACATCTTCACATCCTGGGAAAAATAAAACATAGAAAAGGGGTGAGCTCAAATGCCCAGTAAGGATAACAATATAGCGGAACATTCAAAAATAAGCATAAACATTTAAGGCAATGAATTACTAAAACAAAAGCCTTTTAAACTTGAACTTCAACATAGTATGGCAAAAGTAAAATGAAATAATGTCATTTACTTGTTCACATGGATATTCTACTAATCGAATAATCACATGAAAAATCAATAACCACTTTCATAATGTTGGAATGCATAATTCTAAACTTTAATTACTTTTCAAGGCCTCGTCCCAAGACCTTGGGGCTAACTGTAACCGGAACCCAACCCGGAGTGCCTCTAATAACCGGACACCAACCCGGAGTGCCTCTAATAACCGGACACCAACCCGGATGGCTTACTTTTACCAGTCCCTAACCTGGAGGGCTTACTTTTACCAGTCCCCAACCTGGAGGGCTTACTTTTACCTGTCCCCAACCTGGAGGGCTTACTTTAACCAGTCCCCAACCTGGAACATACTTGTCCAACACGTTCATATGAAGTAAAGATTGAAATATAACATAAACATTCTTATTGGAACTAGCATACGAAATGTCAATACTTTCACCATAAACTATGAATGGTATAAAAATAGCACATCCACAGTCAAACATATCACAAAACCTTCAAAACAATATAGAAGTTTTGTATCATAATAAATCAACTTCAAATAATCTTAAAACCCATCAAAGGATGTTGACATAGATGAAATCAAAATTCTTTTTAAAGAAATATCTCCTTTTATTTTGATATCATTTAAGATCCATATAAAATCAAACATTTTCTTTGAAAATAATCTTATAAGCTTTTAAGGGAATCTTTGACGATTTTATAACGGCGGAAAATAACCGCACCCGCCGTATAAGTTAAAAAAACATTCTTATCTTAATTCTGTCGAAAAGGTTAAAAAGCACCTTGTTTGGAAAACGACGGAAAGATTCCCTTATAAACCTCTTATAAAAATTCAAACAAGGGTAAAAATGACTTTAACCCATATTCTTTTAAATATTAAAAATGTTTTGAAATACATTTTGAAGAAACATGGATGTGGATGATAACGAGATCCCAGTAGATTATTACGTATAAACAACCTCGGATAATGAAGAGATTGTGAAATAACCCTTACCAGTTTGGTAACTTATGAAACAAACAACCCATGAAAGAGGTATCATACAATGAATATGTAAGTACAAATAAATTAGAGTGTATTACACAAAGAATATAATTATGGGCAGTACATACACCACACAAAAGGTAATGGTGGCAATATGGCATGAATCTCATGAGAATAAGGAGTGAGATGAAAACCCCTTACCACGTTAATCAACTGAGTCGTATGGCCAAAAGTTAATAACCACCAAATGATTTACAGAATAACATGAATATAAATAGAATCATGATAATATATATCAAATGGCAGTACACAATACACCACTTTCAATAATTTAGTGGCGAACAATGGAAATCTCACGGAATTGAAAGTGAGATAAGAAAATCCTTTACCTTGTACTTTTCCTTTGTTGGGGTAGGTTAACCTCCTGTATAATGGTGAAATAATTGTTATTAAATTATACAAGAATCATATATATTAATATGATATCATATATGATCTTTTAATATTGATTTGATAATAATATCTTAGTATTATCGTTGTTTCGGGTGTTAACTTACTTGTTTTCTTTTGTATGTTTTGTTACGTAAGACATGTTTGTAAAGGATAGGTTGTATATTATTCAAATCCAGAATGGTATCAAGTCCTTAAACATCATTTTTAAATCATCAAATGATAATTATACTTGAATGGATACGATGGAGGATGAATCTCATCGCGTTCGTGGAGACGGTAGTTCGTACGTACGCACGAACGCAACTTCCATTTAATTTTTATTTTAAAAGAATTGAATCCAAATGATACTTAGGTATATTAATATTACAGTATAATATAATATTTTATATATGTTACTTTAGTTTCATTAACACCATCCTTTATACGTTCCATGTCTGGTATGAACGAGTCATATCATTTTAAGGGGGCGGTAGTCCGCACTTCCTCAAATGAAATTATCGTATGTATATACAACATGAAACGAATAATTGTATGAAATAAAATGGAATTACAGAAGCTTATATATAAAATATATATCATTAATATCATATTTAATTACAGTGCCATCCTAATGGCCACCATGAGAGGCGATAAGATGTATTTGAACAATCATCGTTTCGTGAGGTGTTAGTTTGCCATCCACAGAAACATTATGTTCATCATCCATTAGATGGAGTTGTGTGAATGTGTAGTTTGAATCCTTCTTATAACAACATCCTAGTATATTGTGGATACTGGTGTTGTTACAAAAGAAAGGAAATAAAAATAGTTTGGGGGTTGGAGAAGCAAAATAAATGAAAATAATTTAAGAGAAATCGTAACCTTTAATTTAGGTAACTCACTTTGGTTGGAACCAAAGGACTTCTTGAAATGCATTCTGCCTAAGGGGAAGCTTCAAGGAGGAGGAGAGGGATGTGGGGAGCTTATTTGGGCAGAGTTTGGACGAGCCAAGTGGCTTGAGAGGTGTGAGGAATGAGTAGAAGTGGTCTCCTTTTATAAGGGAGAGGAGGGGCTCTTTAGGAAAGAGTGAAAGTATTACTTTATAATATAATTATATTCGGTTTATAATGGTCCAAAAATCATTGAGGTCGAAGATAAGATGACTCATATTCTAAATAACATCAACCAATAAGAATTGGACAGGTTTTAGATAATATTTTAATCAGTATAATCTTATTTATTTAAATGATTTATTAATGAGGTAAACATTGCATCATTATTGTGTCATTAATAATTTAAATTATTTGATGTCTAAAAATTATAAATAAACTATCATTATGTATGAAATCGTTTTAGATTTCTAATGAATATTTATAATCTAAAATCCAACATGTATAACCCTATGTAAAAATTGTTCTTTTAAAAGATGTAAGCTTATGCCATTTTTGTATTCATTTTAACTTAATTAAAATAAAGTGTCATTATCACTTACAAGTGGATCAATGGGGTCCCAAAATTGACCCAAAGATGCCCATGGTCGACCATGTCTCAAAAAATAGGGTTAAGACACGTTTTAGGGTAATTTAGTATTATTATAATATTAATTTTTAACCCTTATTTACCGGATTTACCCTTAACCATGGTAAATAAAATATTTACCGCAGTAATTATTCAAAATGTCTAAAAATAAAAGTTACCTATTTACACAATTTGAACATCCTGATTCCAAATATGGAATCCATTTTTCTAAATTCAAAACACAGAGTTGGCAGAAAATAATTTAAAATTAATTCCCACTGTCAAAACAAAAAGCGTGTTTTTAAGAGATAATAACTATCAAAAGATTGACATTTGTTTATGTTCGGTTTAATTGTAAAATTATGTCCAATGACCAAAATTATATTAAATGGTAAAAATATATTCTAAATATACTTTATAAACACTCAAATTCATAATTTATCACTATTAATTATTTTGATTAAAAAAGTTGTTTTTAATTAAAATTTAGTAATTTTCACTATTCATCAAAATATGAAAGTTATCCGAAAAGTACCAAAATTTCACCTTAGGCTAAATTCGATATTCCGAATCCAAAAATGAAGTCCATTTTAAAATATAAAATATATATAATTTCAAAATTTAGGTATTACTATTCATAACGGCTAGTTTGATTGGTTGTGGCGTGTGTTAAAACTCAAGGTTGCGTACAACACACGCTACTATTTTATTCAAAGGAAAGCGTACCGTGGAAGCTTGGGATGTTTCATTTTAAATTTTTTTGATGTCCCAATTTATTCAGATAGTTTAAAATATTTTATTTAAAAAGGTTTCACTATTAAAGTTGATAAAAGTGCAATACTGAAAATGAATCTGTTCTTGCATTATGACTAAGAAACTCATAATAGGGATTCTAAAATTATAAGGATTATATAAAGTTTAAAATTTAGTTAATACTATTCATAACCTTTTTTGAATGGCTTGTTTGGTAAGTCATGGTGCGCTTGAACTCGGTGTTGCGTGTAGTGCAAGTTATTGAATTATTTTGAAGAAATAACACACTATGAAATCTTGGGGTGTTACATTCTCCCCTCCTTCAATAAATTGCGTCCTCGCAATTTGAAATTGTTCTTAGAAAATAAAAGGTTGAAAATAGAAAATATATTTGTGGGAAAACCCACATCGGAAATTGGTTTACTAAAATTTAGTCTTAATATAAGGAAAAGAGAAATGAAAGGGTCACCACCAAATTATGATCTCGATTAGGAGAACATTGGTGGCAATTAGAGACATATAATTGGAGGGAAAACGTAAATATTTATAGGTAGTGGTTGAGGTCATCAATCACAAACAAGTATAAAATTGAGGTCCTTAAATTCATCAATCTATGATGATTTGAAATACCATCGGTTCAACAAAACATAGGGTATTAGGATAACACATTTTTGACATTTCAAAATATCATAGTTGAAATCCCACATCGAAAAATGAATTAACGAGGCCTCTATTTAAAATAAAGAGTGGAAAGTATGAAGATTACCGAAAATAACACATACTAGGGTTCCATGTAGGAAAATATGGATATGGAAGAGAAATCTAACCATCAATTATTTGATGGAGAGTGGTAGAGAACATGGATATGAAAAGGCCAACAATCCCAAAGCCATGAATTAGTGATGATTTAAGGTACCATCTAGGACAACATTTTTGTTCTAAGTTCCTTTTATTAATGTTGAGGAATATATTTATGAGATTGGCTAAGATCATAAGGAGATATACTTACTTTATAATTATAGTTTTATCCATTAATAAATTTCTACCACAAACTCATCTTTCACTCTAAAAGATAATAGAATGTAATTTTTTTATTTATACTATTCGTACAGGGTTCCAAAATTAATGAATTTATAATTCATCTACCAGATCTTTAAAAAAAACAACATTATTTAATCCAGGACATCTCGTGGGCCAGTGGTAGGTGATACACCCTTGTCGCCCTTCGGTTGCGGGTTCAAGTCTCGCAGCCTTGCCGGACGCGACGGGTTGCCGCCCGACCTCTGGGTTGTCCTTTTATGGTAATCCAAAATAATCCAAACTAGAACTATCCAAAATACTTCTGTCCAAACTCATAGTCCAACATTTATAAGGAAGGTAAACATGATATAGATCCTTTTTACCCCGTAATAGCATATGAATACCTTCATCTTGTATTATTTTAATAAATTGAAACATCTTGAATTACCATATTCCTTATTGCTTACATTCATTCTCCCCTATTCCATATAGAATGCTGGATATACTTCATCAATCCAAAAATGTTTTAAACCCCAAAAAAATGATGGAATATACAAATCATTAATCAGTTTCAAGGTAGTCAAGAATATCCAACATAATTTATCCAAATCAATCATGTATTTTTCTAAAATCACTAACTCGGTATCAGAACCATATTATGGTTTATCTTTCTCTCAACCATATATTTTCCAAAAATTTATCCTGCTATTGAGTCACTTTTCTTTGTTCCACACAATCTCAAGTCCTTAATGAAATAGTACTGCAGTACAATCCTTATATACTCCATAATTATTATAACAAGTACATTGTTGATACAACACTCAATTGACATAATCAACATAAGAACTCTAATCATTCCTCTTCATCTGTGGTAGTATCATAACTTGATTATTATCCAATAGCATCATTTGCGGCATAGTCTGATGACTGGGGCATAGGTTCGCGTAGTGTCCAAACTCCTTGCAAATGAAGCATTGTACATTTGAAACCATTTTCTTACCCTTGCAGTCATGTACTTTGTGCCCTTTTCCTCCACACTTATAACAAACTCCCATTCCTTTCAGGCAAGTTCCAGGGTGTTTCTTCCCACAGTTACCACATATGGGAAAATTCTTCTTTTCCCTCTTCCCTTTATCCATTTTTCTCTCTTCCATCATTTTCTTCTCTTGCTTCCCTTCAAAGCCATAGGACTCAGTAAACTCTTTACTTATCTTATCAACACATGATATTATTTCTTCATATGATGATAATACATGGGAGACTATTTCTCTTATCAATTCTAGCTTAAGACCATGAAAGATATGATCCTTCCTTCTCTTTGGATCATGTGCATTTCTGGAGTTCTCATTCCTTCTACTGGGCGCCATTTCTAAACAATGGCATAAACTAGATCAGTTTATGAATCAAAATACATAATCCCATACTTATAAAACACTTAACATAAATTGAACTATTTATGGATATAATCCATAATCATAAAAATGTTTCCTTTGAGGAAGTATATACTCATAAACCCTTCATAATGATTTGTAAGAAAATGAGAGTTATCCTAAGCATATCCCCCGGGAGTGTCGTAACCAAGAGTTCAGCAAGGCCCGTTGTCGTGCACCAGTTCCCGTTCGAGTCTAGCTCAAAGTGGTGTTTTCGGGTTTTACCCCTAGGTACATCTGTGCCAGAGCCGCCTCTACCTGCTCGTATCCAGACAGGGATGTATTGCTCGGAAAACTCATAAAATCTTCACAATACCAAAATTCTAGGAAGTTCTTCTATACTAATCCTCAAAGTCCATCTTAGGTATACGTGCTCTAATCAGAGTTTATCTAAATCTAGCTTCCAAGGTTTGTACTAAACTTCCTCTGATACCAACTGTAACGCCCCGACCCCAGCTACCCAGAGTCGGTGCATTACTTCGTAACATTGGCATGATCACAAGAAAGATCAAATCTCGAAAGACCGATTGGTTTAGTAGCCTTGGAAACACTAGATATATTCATAAGTTTTACATTATATCATAAAATGAAAAACTACTACAACAACATAATGTTTCCACATTCCACACTATAATCCCCTCATAATATCCCTGCAGGTCATTCATAACTTACATCTTCACATCCTGGGAAAAATAAAACATAGAAAAGGGGTGAGCTCAAATGCCCAGTAAGGATAACAATATAGCGGAACATTCAAAAATAAGCATAAACATTTAAGGCAATGAATTACTAAAACAAAAGCCTTTTAAACTTGAACTTCAACATAGTATGGCAAAAGTAAAATGAAATAATGCCATTTACTTGTTCACATGGATATTCTACTAATCGAATAATCACATGCAAAATCAATAACCACTTTCATAATGTTGGAATGCATAATGCTAAACTTTAATTACTTTTCAAGGCCTCGTCCCAAGACCTTGGGGCTAACTGTAACCGGAACCCAACCCGGAGTGCCTCTAATAACCGGACACCAACCCGGAGGGCTTACTTTTACCAGTCCCTAACCTGGAGGGCTTACTTTTACCAGTCCCCAACCTGGAGGGCTTACTTTTACCAGTCCCCAACCTGGAGGGCTTACTTTAACCAGTCCCCAACCAGGAACATACTTGTCCAACACATTCATATGAAGTAAAGATTGAAATATAACATAAACATTCTTATTGGAACTAGCATACGAAATGTCAATACTTTCACCATAAACTATGAATGGTATAAAAATAGCACATCCACAGTCAAACATATCACAAAACCTTCAAAACAATATAGAAGTTTTGTATCATAATAAATCAACTTCAAATAATATTAAAACCCATCAAAGGATGTTGACATAGAAGAAATCAAAATTCTTTTTAAAGAAATATCTCCTTTTATTTTGAAATCATTTAAGATCCATATAAAATCAAACATTTTCTTTGAAAATAATCTTATAAGCTTTTAAGGGAAGCTTTGACGATTTTATAACGGCGGAAAATAACCGCACCCGCCGTATAAGTTAAAAAAAACATTCTTATCTTAATTCTGTCGAAAAGGTTAAAAAGCACCTTGTTTGGAAAACGACGGAAAGATTCGCTTATAAACCTCTTATAAAAAGTCAAACAAGGGTATAAATGACTTTAACCCATATTCTTTTAAATATTAAAAATGTTTTGAAATACATTTTGAAGAAACATGGATGTGGATGATAACGAGATCCCAGTAGATTATTACGTATAAACAACCTCGGATAATGAAGAGATTGTGAAATAACCCTTACCAGTTTGGTAACTTATGAAACATACAACCCATGAAAGAGGTATCATACAATGAATATGTAAGTACACATAAATTAGAGTGTATTACACAAAGAATATAATTATGGGCAGTACATACACCACACAAAAGGTAATGGTGGCAATATGGCATGAATCTCATGAGAATAAGGAGTGAGATGAAAACCCCTTACCAAGTTAATCAACTGAGTCATATGGTCAAAAGTTAATAACCACCAAATGATTTACAGAATAACATGAATATAAATAGAATCATGATAATATATATCAAATGGCAGTACACAATACACCACTTTCAATAATTTAGTGGCGAACAATGGAAATCTCACGGAATTGAAAGTGAGATAAGAAAATCCCTTACCTTGTACTTTTCCTTGGTTGGGGTAGGTTAACCTCTTGTATAATGGTGAAATAATTGTTATTAAATTATAAAAGAATCATATATATTAATATGATATCATATATGATCTTTTAATATTGATTTGATAATAATATCTTAGTATTATCGTTGTTTCGGGTGTTAACTTACTTGTTTTCTTTTGTATGTTTTGTTACGTAAGACATGTTTGTAAAGGATAGGTTGTATATTATTCAAATCCAGAATAGTATCAAGTCCTTAAACATCATTTTTAAATCATCAAATGATAATTATACTTGAATGGATACGATGGAGGATGAATCTCATCGCGTTCGTGGAGACGGTAGTTCGTACGTACGCACGAACGCAACTTCCATTTAATTTTTATTTTAAAAGAATTGAATCCAAATGATACTTAGGTATATTACTATTACAGTATAATATAATATTTTATATATGTTACTTTAGTTTCATTAACACCATCCTTTATACGTTCCATGTCTGGTATGAACGAGTCATATCATTTTAAGGGGGCGGTAGTCCGCACTTCCTCAAATGAAATTATCGTATGTATATACAACATGAAACGAATAATTGTATGAAATAAAATGGAATTACAGAAGCTTATATATAAAATATATATCATTAATATCATATTTAATTACAGTGCCATCCTAATGGCCACCATGAGAGGCGGTAAGATGTATTTGAACAATCATCGTTTCGTGAGGCGTTAGTTTGCCATCCACAGAAAAATTATGTTCATCATCCATTAGATGGAGTTGTGTGAATGTGTAGTTTGAATCCTTCTTATAAAAACATCCTAGTATATTTTGGATACTGGTGTTGTTACAAAATAAAGGAAATAAAAATAGTTTGGGGGTTGGAGAAGCAAAATAAATGAAAATAATTTAAGAGAAATCGTTACCTTTAATTTAGGTAACTCACTTTGGTTAGAACCAAAGGACTTCTTGAAATGCATTCTGCCTAAGGGGAAGCTTCAAGGAGGAGGAGAGGGATGTGGGGAGCTTAGTTGGGCAGAGTTTGGACGAGCCAAGTGGCTTGAGAGGTGTGAGGAATGAGTAGAAGTGGTCTCCTTTTATAAGGGAGAGGAGGGGCTCTTTAGGAAAGAGTGAAAGTATTACTTTATAATATAATTATATTCGGTTTATAATGGTCCAAAAATCATTGAGGTCGAAGATAAGATGACTCATATTCTAAATAACATCAACCAATAAGAATTGGACAGGTTTTAGATAATATTTTAATCATTATAATCTTATTTATTTAAATGATTTATTAATGAGGTAAACATTGCATCATTATTGTGTCATTAATAATTTAAATTATTTGATGTCTAAAAATTATAAATAAAATATCATTATGTATGAAATCTTTTTAGCTTTCTAATGAATATTTATAATCGAAAATCCAACATGTATAACCCTATGTAAAAATTGTTCTTTTAAAAGATGTAAGCTTATGCCATTTTTGTATTCATTTTAACTTAATTAAAATAAAGTGTCATTATCACTTACAAGTGGATCAATGGGGTCCCAAAATTGACCAAAAGATGCCCATGGTCGACCATGTATCAACCAATATGGTTAAGACACGTTTTAGGGTAATTTAGTATTATTATAATATTATTTTTTAACCCTTATTTACCGGATTTACCCTTAACCATGGTAAATAAAATATTTACCGCAGTAATTATTCAAAATGTCTAAAAATAAAAGTTACCTATTTACACAATTTGAACATCCTGATTCCAAATATGGAATCCATTTTTCTAAATTCAAAACACAGAATTGGCAGAAATTAATTTAAAATTAATTTCCGCTGTCAAAACAAAAAGCGTGTTTTTAAGAGATAATAACTATCAAATGATTGACATTTGTTTATGTTCGGTTTAATTGTAAAATTATGTCCAATGACCAAAATTATATTAAATGGTAAAAATATATTCTAAATATACTTTAAAACCACTCAAATTCATAATTTATCACTATTAATTATTTTGATTAAAAAAGTTGTTTTTAATTAAAATTTAGTAATTTTCACTATTCATCAAAATATGAAAGTTATCCGAAAAGTACAAAAATTTCACCTTAGGCTAAATTCGATATTCCGAATCCAAAAATGAAGTCCATTTTAAAATATAAAATATATATAATTTCAGAATTTAGGTATTACTATTCATAACGGCTAGTTTGATTGGTTGTGGTGTGTGTTAAAACTCAAGGTTGCGTACAACACACACTACTATTTTATTCAAAGGAAAGTGTACCGTGGAAGCTTGGGATGTTTCATTTTAAATTTTTTTGATGTCCCAATTTATTCAGATAGTTTAAAATATTTTATTTAAAAAGGTTTCACTATTAAAGTTGATAAAAGTGCAATACTGAAAATGAATCTGTTCTTGCATTATGACTAAGAAACTCATAATAGGGATTCTAAAATTATAAGGATTATATAAAGTTTAAAATTTAGTTAATACTATTCATAACCTTTTTTGAACGGCTTGTTTGGTAAGTCATGGTGCGCTTGAACTCGGTGTTGCGTGTAGTGCAAGTTATTGAATTATTTTGAAGAAATATCACACTATGAAATCTTGGGGTGTTACATTTCTTATGCATGTACTCAGGTTATCCTATGCAATGCTAAGTATGAAGGAATGTAGTGGTCATGTAAAGGAAGTTTTCAATAAAGATGTTTTATTTCATGTTTTAAGTTTTTATGTAATTATCCTAAACCCCAAAGAAACTAAACCTCTTGATATTCTTTGTCGTATCAAGTGATGTTTTATGTAATAAATCATGTTTAAGTTGTAATAAAAATAAAGTTTGTCATAGTTGGTATCAGAGGATAAGTTTGGTTATTTTGGGATTAGGATTAGAAAACCCTAGTAAAGCCTTAGATACAAGAATAAGTACAATAAAAACATCCCTAAGTTTAGGTGAGTATTGAGTAAGTGGGTTATCATGAAAATACATCCATGTCTGGATACGAGCAGGTAGAGGCGGCTCTGGGACAGATGTATCCTAGGGGTAAAACTCGAAAACACCGCTTTGAGCTAGACTCGAACGGGAACTAGTGCACGATAACAGCCCTTCTGTACTCTTGGTTATGACACTCCCGGGGGATATGCTTTGGTAAATTCACAAGCTTAGTATGGACCCTTATTAAGGGAATAAAAAAAATGCCCCTAGGAATATATGTTAGAAAGTAGATCATGAAAAGCCTAGATTGAAGCCTATAGACTCATGAGTTAAGGAAATAAAAGTTTATTTATAAGTCATCAACTTTTGTCATTAGATTACCCTTTATGTGTTACCCTAACTTTCCTTTTATTCCAGGAAATGGCTAGTAATAGGAGGACTCAAGCTAACAACCGTTGTGAAGATCAGTGTGATGACTGTACTAATGAGATGCCCAATCCAATGGGAGTGGGAATTGAAAACTTTGTCACGCATCTCTCTCATCTCACTCATGTTTTGAATAGAAACACGGGTAAAGAGGAATGTTCAACCCCCCTAAGAAATAACAAGTCGCTATCGAGATATTCATGAGACAAAGGACTCCTACTTTTAGTGGATCATTCGATCCCACGATCGCTGAACAATGGATCAAATCCATTGAAAAGATCTTCTCCATCCATCAATGTTCTGAACAAGAGAAGGTTCTCCTAGCAGCTTATCGTACGGAAGGTGAAGCTAATCAATGGTGGACGTTGATCAAAAATACAAAGCCTGAGGAGGAGATCGAGGAAATGGAATGGAAGGATTTATAGGAGATGTTTTTCGATAAATATTTTCTGTACACCCTCCAGCTTATGATGGAAAGGGACTTCCTTTCCCTCAAGCAAAAAGACGAAGAATCTATTGGAGCGTATGAGGAAAACTTCACAAGGCCTTCACAATACGATTTCGGCTTTGTCGTTACCCCCGAATGCAAGGTTGACCGCTTCTTTGGTGGGATGAATCCTAGACTGTGGAAAGCATTAGTGATCTGTGACATCGACAGCCATGAGGAAATTGTCCGATGTGCCCTCAAGGTCGAAATGGAGATCGAAGAATCACAGGGGTATCATGGGGATATGAATCATAATGTGGACTTCATTGCTGGTGGGACGATGGATAAATCCAACAATGCTAAGAATATCCATCACCCCACTTGACAAAAGTTCAGAAAGAAGCACTCTGGAAATTGTCTTACGGGGACAAGGAAATGCTTCAAGTGTGGAAGAGAAGGGAACCTAGCTGTTAACTATCAGCAAGAAAGACTCGCAGCTACGACAGAGGAGAAGAACACTCCGTTCAAACCTCAACGCGTTGTTCAATGATACAGATTCAAATAACCGGGTCATTTTGCAAATCAGTGCCCTAATCCAAGGTTTTTCGGAGACAACCAACAACCTCTAAGGCATCAAGGAAGAGCTTTTTCCATCACTTCTTCCGAAGTGAACCCCAACAACGAAGTGGTGACAGGTACGCTAGTTATTCATTCATGAATTGCGAATGTACTTTTTGATTCTGGTTCTACGCATTCTTTTATATCTATAATGTTTACTAGAACAATCCCAATACTACCACAAATCATGGAAGTGAAGATGTCGGTGAGTATGACAAATGGGGAAATCATTGCATCCCATCAATATATGTCCTCCTCTGTTATAATCTGTGTATTGAATTTCTCGGAGAACCTCATCATACTCCATCTGGTGGAATTTTATGCAATTCTTAGCATTGATTGTCTTTCCTTATATAGAGCCAGCATAAATTGTCAGGAGAGGAAAATCCCACTCCATATGGAGAATCGACCCTCGATTCATTACAAGTGTAAGGAGGAAGATGAATCTCCTATAGCTCCATCATCTCAAGCGTGAATATTACTGCCTTATTAGCACGCATATCTAGCTCAGATGATTGAGTCCATGGAAGAAACCATCCTTGATGAACTGTCTATTGTGAGGGAATTTTCTCAAGTGTTTCCCAAGGAACTGCTTGGTCTACCTCCTAGAAGAGATGTTGAATTCTCAATTGACCTTATACCCGGGGCTTTACCAATATCCAAGACTCCATATAAAATGGTTTTTGTAGAGATTGAAGATCTGAGGAAACAACTACAGGATAATTTGGATAAAGGGTTTATTCGCCCAAGTGCTTCACCATGGGGTGCACGAGTCCTCTTCGTCAAGAAGAAGGATGGGTAAATGCGGCTGTTCATCGATTATCATAAACATAAAAAAATCATGATAAAGAACAAGTATCCTCTCCCTATAATTGATGACTTGTTCGATCAGCTGCATGGAGCACAATTCTTCTCCAAGGTAGATTTGCGGTCGGGATATTATCAAGTAAGGGTGAAGAAGGAAGATGTCCCTAAGACTGCTTTTCGTACAAGATACAGGCACTATGAATTCATAGTAATGCCTTTTGGACTAACCAATGCTCCAGAAATCTTCATGGACTTGATGAATAGAGTCTTTAGAGATTACCTAGACAAATTTCTGGTAGTATTTATAGATGATATTCTAATATACTCCAAAACAAAGGAGGATCATGAGGATCACTTAAGAATTGTACTAGAGACTTTGCCCAAAGAGATGATCTATGAAAATTATATAAAGTGTGAGTTATGGTTGAAGGAGGTCTCATTCTTGGTCCATATCATCGCAAGCAATGGGATATCTGTGGATCCCTCCAAAACAAATGCAATTGAGGGGTGGTCGAGGCCAACATCGGTAACAGATATCCATAGCTTCTTGGGGTTAGCTGGATATTATCGACGATTTGTGAGAAATTTCTCATGATTTTCCAACCCTCTTACCAAGCTAAATAGAAAGGGATTAAAGTTTTCTTGGAGTAATGCATGCGAAGAAAGCTTCAAAGAGTTGAAAAGAAGGCTTATCACTGCACCCATGCTCACATTACCCACAAGCGGGGGGAGGTTTTTGTGGTATTCAGTGATGCTTCAAAGAAGGGCATAGGATGTGTGCTGATGCAGAATGATAAAGTGATATCCTATGCCTCAAGGCAGTTGAAAATCCATGAGAGAAACTATCCAACACATGATCTGGAGTTGGCGATGGTGATCTTTGCCTGGAAAATCTGGCGGCATTACTTCTATGGATATAAATGTGAGATATATACTAACCACAAGAGTCTTAAATATATATTCACACAGAAAGAGCTTAATATACGCCAGAGAAGATGGATATAGCTCATCAAGGATTATGAATGTTCAATCCATTACCACCCTGGAAAAGCGAACAAGGTGGAAGAGGCCCTAAGTAGAAAGGATCCAACGATTCTATCAATGATGAGAATTGAGAAGGATCCAATCTTCTTAGACTTGATGAATATAGACATGGGAATCATAGAGAAGGGAACATAATCAATCCTTTCACAAATTATTTCCCAACCGTCTCTTTTGGAAGGGTTAAAGGATGCTCAAAAGGATGATGTAGGAATTCAAGAAAAATTGGGAGATATCAAAAAAGGGAAATCCTCAGTGTTTAATGTTAATAAAGAAGGAATTGTGTAGTTTTGGGAAAATACTATGTGTTCCATCATGTTCGGAGTAGAAAGAAGGAACTTTTGGATGATGAACATAGTTCAAATTTATCTATTCACCCAGGGAGCACAAAGATGTATCAAGATCTCCGAGAAAACATTTGGTGAGATAATATGAAGAAGGAGATTGCTAAATATACATCAAAGTGCCTGGTGTGTCAGCAAGTGAAGGCAGAGAGGCAGAAGTCTAAGGGGATGATGCAACCATTGCCCATACCAGAATGGAAATGGGAAAACATCACCATGGACTTTGTCACCAGAATTCCGAGGACATCCAAATGCAATAATGAAATATGGGTTGTTGTGGATCTTCTTATAAAGACTACACACTTCATTTCTATTCAGGAGGATTTCTCATTGGATCAACTGGAACGGATATATATCAGGGATGTGGTAAGGTTGCATGGAGTACCACTATCTATGTGTCTGACCGAGATCCAAGATTCACCTCAATGTTTTGGAACAGTCTTCAACATGCTCTGAATACTGAACTGAATTTTAGTACGTTCTATCATCCTCAAACTGATGGCCAATCCAAGCGTACTATCCAAACACTTGAGGATATGTTGAGAGCATTTTCAATGGAATTTAAAGGAGGATGGGATCAAAATCTTCCTCTAGTTGAGTTCTCTTATAATAATAGTTTCCACTCGAGCATCCAAATCGAACCATATGATGCCCTGTATGGGAAAAGGTGCAGAACACCGGCATGTTGGGATGAGGTCGGTGAACATAATCTACTTGGACAAGAAATGGTCGAGGAAATGGTGGAGAAGGTGAAAACCATTCAACAGCATATCAAGGCAGCCCAGAGTCGACAGAAGAGTTATGAAGATAATCATCGACGAGACCTTGAGTTTAAAGTTAGATTCATGGTTTTTCTATGCATATCTCTGTGGAAGAAGGTCATGAGGTTTGGAAAGAAAGGGAATTTAAGTCCAAGGTACATCGGCCCCATCGATATTCTTGATCGTTTTGGGGATGTGGCCTATCGACTAGCACTTTTTCCTACTATGGCCAAAGTACATAATGTCTTTCATGTATCTCTCTTAAGGAAGTACATAACGAAACCTTCACATGCACTCTCTTATGAGGTGGTACAATTTGAAGAAAATCTTTCTTATGAGGAGAAACCAGTGAAGATCTTAGATCGTAGAGAAAAAGTTCTACGAAATAAGACAATTCCCCTTGCCAAGGTGTTGTGGAGAAACCACAAGTTTGAATAAGAAACTTGGGAATCAGAGGAAGTGATGAAGTTGAGTTACCAACATCTGTTTTAGTGTGGGAAAAGGAAAATTTCTAGGGAAAAATTTCTTAAAGGGGGAATATTGTAACGACCCAAAGATTCATTAATGGAAAATCCATCTTGATCTTATTAAATGTCTCTTTATATAAAATATTTTTATAAAATGTCAAGTTCATTAGTTTTATGATAAGAATAGTAACCTTTACTTTTATAGCCGTTTAATAGTGATCACATGATTAGTATAAATATAGGGCTTTAACTCATCCAATTTTACATAGACAAAGGAAGCGATGACATCATCCAGTAGAATTGCCCCATACGAAGTCCATTTATCGAAGCTTAGAAAAGTGGTGGCATCCTTGGGCTTCGCTCCTGACCAAGCCCAAGCTGAGCTTCACCATGTCAAGATCGAACGGGACCGTCTATGGGAGAAGTGGAAGTTGATAGAAAATACCACTCGAGCGATGTTATCCGAGCCACCCCAAGAGTCTGTCACCATCGCACACCTCACCCTTAGGTCTTATGCGGCTGTTTTAAGGGGTTATGTAACTAATATATAGTACTATGTTAATGTACATTATTTTTTTATATAATAATGAATATAATTTCTTGTCATTATTGATACATTGTAAATAGTTTTTAATGTACAAAGGGTGGTTTTAGTTATTATTTAATTAAGAGATATATTTTAACAAATTAAGGGATTATTGAATTAAATAATATTTTAATAAAATATTATTATTATTATTAGATTAATTTTAGTTTATATTAATGATCATGTAATTGTATGAATGTAATTATAATTTGTATTACGGTTTGAAAGCCATTTTTATCAAAACCCGTGAATTTTCGATAAATGACGGTTTTCATTTCAAAATAGAAAATTAACATATTTAGAAAATTATTTAGATAAAATAAATGTTATTTTTGGAATCAGGATGTCGAAATTACCCAATGGTGAATTTTTCATAATTTTTCGAGACAGTCAAATTTTTGAGTAAAAATTAAATACCGTTTAAATATATAATCTGTTTGTGACATCATAATGACCCAATAGTGATGTAATAAAATACTATAATCTTTATTTTCGGCCAATATATGTTTTAACATTAAAATAATGCGATTTTGGGTTAGTTTGGCTTAATTTTCAAAGCATTAATAGACCCCTCAAGACTTATTAAACACCTTGTCTTTTTAAATTAATTTCCATGAGACTGTGACTCCCCTCCATATAAGCAACCCTAATATTTTAAGAAGTTAGGATGTTGGCCTCATAAAATATTATTTTCCTCTTCCCTTTTCCAAAAACCTTGGTCAAAAACCATAGGATGGATTGTGGTTTGGATTAATTTAATATAAGGGGTCCCAAACCTAAATAATAAAGAATTCCCTCACCTTTCTTATATAAACCCACCCAAGATCCCACTTCCACTTCACTAAAAGCCGTTGGAGTTCTTCCCACCTCTTCCATACTCTCTCTAGAATCCTTCCAAGGTTCCCCAAGCTCCCAATAATCCTCTCACAAGCCTCTCTCTAGCCTTTTGAAGCACACTTCCAAGTTAGGGGTTTTTTCTTCCTTTCTCATTTTTGTCCAATTTTCTTTAAGTTGTTTTGCCATTTTAATTTCAATTATGAATGTTGGGGTATGGTTTTTCACCTACCTCATACTTCCCTCTTTGTGTTTGGATGATTGGAGACCCTTTCTCTCTCATTAAATGCCTCCCATGTACATATGTTACTATGAAAAAATTCCGAAAGGAACTTCTCTCTCCTCTTTTACATTCAAGCAATACTTTTGTATCATGAATCTAAATTCCATTAAAATTGTTGGGACATGTATCTATATGACCTCCTTACTTTCCATTACATGTAAATATGATTAGTAACCCCTTTCTCTCTCATCAACCAATTTTATGAATTCTTATGTCACACCGTTACGCTGCCGCAATCGCACCGATTTTCAAAGCCAATGTCATTGTGTAGTGAATATCATGTCCATTTCTCCATAAAGTGTATTAACCTTCATGCACATTTACTTATTGATTGTAAAGTTTCATATATGAATTCCAAATTCCTTTATCATGGAATAAATTATTATTTTTTATGAATCCATGTTTTATGATCCATGTGGCACACTTAAGCATGAAATGAAATGTATAAGAAGGGTGCACCCTTATAGCGCTCCAATGCCTTGGGTAAAGTATAGTATCATGATACGTCATGTGAAATGAGTGTTAAATCATGAAAATTCAAGTGCAACGATGGTTTACTCATGCTTTATGTGCAATGAGTATTTACTCATGCTCCATGTGCAATGAGCCTTGGCTTATGCTAATTCCATGTTAAGTGTTGTTGCCACATTTCCATGTTATGATTATCATGCATTATCATGCCTTTGTGTTCATGTTTTTCTTATGCCATATTGATATGCCTATTGTCTAACATGTATTGTACTCCTCATGTTATTCCATTGTACTCCCTTACTGGGCTTTATAGATCCCCTTTTTTGATGCATGTCCTCAGGTTATCCCATGCAATGCTAAGTACGAAGGAAATTACTGGTCATGTAAATGATGTTTTCAATAAAGATGATGTATTTCATGTTTTATGATTTTATGTAATGATCCTAATCCCTAAAGACGCTAAACCTCTCAAACTTTTTTGTTGTATCAAGTGAAGTTTTATGTAATAAATCATGTTTAAGTTGTAATAAAAAGAAGGGTTGTCATAATCCATACAAATGAAGGCCCCAAGGGTCTATTTATAGAAATAATAGGACCCTGGGAAAAAAGAGTATGGTCATGCATGTCTGTTGTGCACCAACATTATTGGCCAAGTAGACTTGCACGCCACCAGTGATTTGTCCAAACTAGGGCACCGCTTTGAGAACTTAGCAAAAAATATTGTCTTGATTCAGCTCTAGCATGGTGGTGCATAAGTATTTTCAAGCAAGAAACTTGGGTACTATTATAGATACTTAGCCAAATTATTTCCTCCAGCTCGTAGGGGCTATCCCCCTGTACCCCTTCTTGGGATCACTGCTACGCTGCGGAATCGGTCCCTCGGGCTGGTGTCTTCACTACTGTCACTGACCCCCATGAAAAATAAAGAGTCAGACCACATAATGTTTTAGCATAGTTTAGGAACTTTTTCATTAATGTTCATAGAGGACATTTC
The DNA here is from genome assembly GCA_963277665.1 of Viscum album. NCBI lineage: Eukaryota > Viridiplantae > Streptophyta > Magnoliopsida > Santalales > Viscaceae > Viscum > Viscum album. Next base: position 1,398,994,297 of record OY728157.1, on the reverse strand, counting down.
ATGGTTTCTATATTCATGAGGGAAGAGTAGAACCTCCCCTATGGGACCAGGGAGCGGGTTCCCTAACATTATAGTCGTTACTCCCCTACTGTTCTAGGGTGAGGGTCCTCCTTATGCATTGTTTCAACAGAGTCAGTACTCCCCTATCATGCCAAGGACTGGGTCCTCTAGCTTGGGGTCAGTACTCCCATAATGTACTAGGGTTTGGGTCCCCCATAGCGAATAAAATGACAGATTTGGTACTCCACTAGTACCAGGGTGCATGTCCTCTAGTCACTGAGTAGTACTCCCATACCAGGTAGGGTGCGGGTCATCGATATACAAAGTAGTTCTCCCCTGTCATAACACGGTGTGAGTCCTTCATGAGTAGTATTACCCTTTTGGAACCAATATGTGAATCCTAACTTATGGATTAGTACTCCCCCGTATCCATGTAGCGACAGGGAGAGGATCCTCCATAGGAGTTGGAGCTCCCTTGGCTCTAGGAAACAAATATGAGGAGTAGGGCCCTCCACTTGAAGAGATCGATACCTAAGTATGAGAATGTTCTCCCTTGATGGAATGAGGTGTGGGCGACTCCCTATAAGAGAGATTGAGGTCTCATATGTTTTTATAGAGCAATTCTCCCTCAATTGAGAACAACGGGGATGAGCGGGACTCTCCACTTGGGGTTCCCTAGTCTTGTGTTGGAAATTAGACAACGATGACTAAACCTCTAGTGATAGAAATTAGAGCTGGGCCAATTAGGATGTTCCCAATGGATCAAATTCTATTAGACATTCCATTATAAATGGTAGAGTTGTTCCTGATGGAGTGTACCTATCGGTCGGGTACCATCATAGATGGTTGTGCTCGTGAAGCATGTTTCTCCTTATTTTACGTATTTCCCTTCGAACCCATGATGAGAATCTTATTATGGGCTTTGAGTTTTGAACCTTATGATTCTTAGTTTCTAAAATGATTATATCTGGCTGTTCTTAGTTTATTAATGTGAATATACCTATGTGGAGCCTATTGTGCATTTCTTTGTGGGTTTTCTCTTGTGCTTTACATTTGTGGTTTTGGGGTGTCCTACTAATTATATTTTGTCTCACCCCTACATGGTCTTTTCCAACATGTGTCGTGTCTTGTGTAGATGTTCAATGATTTGATGGATTCTAGGGAGGGCTAGGACTAGGAGGTTTTTAGTGAGATCAGATAGAAGAGGTGTACTCCTATGGCTTCAGGCAGCTACCCTTCACCTACTCTTCAGTTAAGGTTGTCAGTGGATGAGCTTCATGGAATTCGAGTTTTACTTGTGTTCTATATTTCCTTTAGTGAGATTGTATTCTAGATTAGTTTTCCACAATAGAAATTACTTTTTTTTAACTAAGATTCTGTTATAAATAGTGGGTTTCATGGATAGTTGCCTTGGTTTTTTACTTCCCAACATCTTTGTTTGGGATTTGTGTGCGGGTGTGAAGGTACATAGGCTAATGCCTCCCATTTAAGGGATATTCCTACTTAGTGATAGTCTCTATCCCCTGGCCTATTGGAGGAGGTCTTGGATTAGTAAAGGAATTGGCCTTGAGGGTTGGCTCAAGAAAATTTTTATAGGTTCACCATGGATAACAACATTCCATGGTAGTAGGAATTTTTCACTGGGTGTGTCCCTATAGAACATAGAGATTTCATAATAGCTTGTAGTAATATGTTTTTAGGGTCATGGAACCATATTAGAACCATTATAAAAAATGAATTGAGAGGAAACACCAAGTACTGGTCTAGGGTTTTGTGATATAAAAATAGATGAGGTTTATTTAATAGGGCATGAAGGTTGGTTATGCTGCGTCTCCTGTATGTCTCCTAATTGAAGGAACCATGACTGTGGGGGCTCCATAATATCATGGTGATGGTCAATTACTTTTTTAAATAATTTATATACGCACCTAGCTTACTGGAGGAGTTATGGATCCATGTCCGTTCTTACTGAGATAGATTTTAGTGCAACTTCATACCATAAAATTCCTCTTATAACCGTTGTATTTTTTTCATTTTAAGGGATTGAACCTAGATTTTTAGGTTCAGTTTTTGATGCCTTCTGGAAATTTATTTCTGTGGATTTTGGGAGAATATTTATTTGTGTTGTAGTTATTTATAATCTCTCAGTTTTTTAGGGTGAAATCAATCATAAGATCATGGTGACTTCTCTATCAATCAATTATTTCTATAATTGGAATGATTCAATTTCTAAAATATCATGTAGTTTTTCTATGGAAAACCCATGATGTATGTTTATTTGAAAATATAGGCTTCCATATAATTAATTAAGTCATAATTCTTTTTTATTAAATGATTTTATCTTCAAAGAAATATCATTGATCCACGTGGAAGCATCATATTAATGTGTTGAGAATGAAATTTTTATTTTAGCGAATTTGTGAAATTAAAGAAAAAATATTTGATTTTGAGGAAAATAATTATGGAATATGATCTTTTCCTACATGATTTCATGGGTTAATATTTCATTGTATGAAAAATTTTGGTATAAACACTACGTTTTGTGTCTCACTACATTTAGGTGGGTATATCTCCAAGTGATGGTTTAATGAAGAACAGATCACCACTTGTGAGTAACGGGGTTATCTTTAGTCAGGAAATTGTGTGTGTGTAAATCATTGTTCAAGGATTAAAATAGGTAAAAAAGAATGAAAAAATTGATTTATGTTAAATTTATTTAATTAATATACTTTTATTATGGTAACCCTTTTTGTTATTATACTATTTAGTTTTATATAAACTGTGAAATATCACTTTTAGAATCTTAGTGGAATGCATGAGATGTTTATTTGCGAAATACTTTGTGGTATGATAACTACCCCTAAATATTCATTTTAGAATGCATGAAAATTGTATTCATCATGAAATAGGTAAAGGAAAGGTCTTATACTTTTTAAGTGGATCATCATGATGGTACCTTCTTGAGTTGATGATTAGATATGAGAGTTTCTCAAATGGTGTGGTTAGAGTGATTCAACATCAATTCTTATGTGTCAAGAAATATTTTGGTTTTCTTGGGTTTATTTTATCTACCTTATCGATACAACTATAATATTTTTGTTGTATTAGTTTTCATTTGAGTTTTATTATTTATACTCAATCATTATATAGTTGGTTTGATGTTTGAATTTAATAATTTTAGATTATGTTTCTTCTCTAGGAAAATTATCCTCTAATGGTTTACTAAGAACTTGAAATTTATTTCCAACCTTTAGTGTCTTGAGAATGTAAATTAAGGGTAGTGGAATGACCAACCTAGCCTAAGATAATGGGTTAGATGGGGATGTTATAACTCCTCTGTCATATTTTTCTCCCCCTTATAAAAAAATAATCACAAAATTAATTCTAGGTAAAGCTAATCCAACATAATTTATAAAAACTAGATATGGTGAGATTTTTCTACCTCAAAATCATAAATATCTTCATCACCTATATGACACTACAAGTTGACATATAAAAACCTCTTGAATCACTTAAATATTAAATAATATTACCATCATAATGAAGGGGTACTTTTAACCACTTTCAAGTCTATACAATTTCATCAATATTTCGATTTCTAAATAATATTCACAAATCTTGGATCAAACCCTTATAAAGGGATTATACATCTCATTTTAAACTAGTACCACTTGCTGGAATTATTCTTTAAATTTACAATTTTTGGAATGATTCTAGTTTATGATAAAACATATTAAATAATCCAACATCTATATTCTCCATTATAGTCATCAAAATACATGTAATATATAAAAATTTTATATTACCATTTTCAATGTTTGAGACACATTCTATTCTTCAATTTCACCCAACTAATTTATTTTTGGTGATTGACATTTCAATAATTTATTTTAGTCATAAAAATATCCTCCAAGTCATCATAGTTATAGTTTATTAATGGGAATAATTGACTATGTAATCAATCTCAATATCTTCCAAGTCACTCACCTACTTGTAGAGAAAATGTATATTGAACATATTTTGACACAATATCCTGTAATATAAATCACATCAACACTAAAGCATTATAAAATAACCAATAAATTATAAAGGCTGATACATAGTACAAATTAAATTAAATGATACCACTCATTTGTTATAAACCTATGATTCTACTGGATATCCATGATCATACATTATTCACAGGTAAACTTGTTTTAGATGAGGTTCAATATCCATTAAATTCTCCTCACGAAATCCTATTGATTATATTCATCTATTTTTTTGGAATTTTCTTTATAATGGGAAACCTTTATTGGTAATGTTATTTTCTTTCAAGAAGAAAACAAATACACTAAAAAAAGTAGGTCTATACATTATTTTAGTATAAAAATAGACTATAATAAAGTATATTAATGATTCCCATTACCATAAAAATACAACTTCTTCTCCCAAGTATAAGGATACAACAAATAATTGGAATGATACAACATGATATATCATATGAGGACCTAACACCATTTTAATACAATATCAGCCTTATAAATACTTTTTCTTCTTCATTCTAAAAATAATATCTATATTTTTTAATAGAAAATAAATGCATTTGATCATTACCTTGTTTTGTTTAGTTTTTTCCTTAACACACTCTTATTTATACCTAATACCAAGTATAGGCTTCATGAATTATAATTCCTCTTATTGCATGTATCTTATTTATACACAAAAAATCACCCCACTATGAATCAATTTACTCTACATTAATATACCCTATTGATCATATTTACCCCTTAATATCATACCACATTAAATAGATATTTCAAATTTTATGTTCATGAGGAGAGGGGTACCTATGAAATCTTCATGTTGAGAATTATGGTTTGTCTTGATGAACTAAACTAGTGTTTCCCATTTTCATCCAAGTCATTCTAGTATATTGTTTATAATACAACCTATTAAATTTTCATTCTAGATTCTTTTTATAGCATTGTTTTTATTCTACCTATGGGTATCTTTCTTTGTAGTGTAACTAATCACACTTATGTTTATTTCTCCCATTGATTCGTTTCTCTTGCATCCTTCTACTTGGTTCCTCCACCACTGGAGTGCGCTTCTATTGATATTTTTTTTCTTAAGTTATGGTTTGTGAAACCACAGAGTCTTTCCAAATATCTGTCCACATTAATATATTTTAGATTCACTTAGGTCTTATTTTTCCTTAGTGAGTCATTCTTTACACATATATACATTTTCCATCGAATTTTTAGCAGTTATCATCGTTTTCTTCTAAATTTTATTTATTTTCTTCCATGAGGGCGTATATGAGTGCATCCTCATTTGTTCAAGGTAATGTTTTTGTTTTGTTCAATTTAATTCCTCTATGTGATAAATATGTATTCTATATTAATATACTTTCTTGATATATAAATTGTATATTTTCATATCATAGGAATAAAGGAATTCCTTTTTTCCTTAGATTGTTTCCTTCCTATTACAATTCCATACCTAATTCAATGATTAATAAAAATATAACATATCTCATAGAAATGATACCTGAATTGTCATTATCAATTTAGATGTGGCTACCGTAGGTATTCCTCCATATTTGAGACCATTGTATTCTTGGTATAAATTCATAGTGTGCCACTATCTTCCATAAATGTATCATTTTATAGCTCTATTATTCTGAGATAATTATCTTCTAGTTTTTAAATGATATTAATATTTACATATAGAATATATATTTGAATCATATTTATTTTCCCCTTTTGAGGATAACATTGAGGGAATATTATTCTTCTCAAAAGTAGACCTCAACATTTCTTCATACTCAATAATCTTTTTAGATTTCTCCATCAACCTTATTCCATCTTCTATTACTAATTTTATTATCAATTTAATATGTGTATTGGGAGAGAGAGAATAATTTCATTAGATTTATTCTCCATTTAATTTGTTAGCCTATTTGATTCTAATTTTCTTAAAATAGATGACTTTAATTCTTTATATTTTCACCAATATTTATTATTTAAAATTTTAGATCCACTTCAACTCTATTTATCCTCTTATTCTGCATTCAAAGATCTTCAGTTCATATATGGAAAAATTCATTCATGATCTCTAGTTAATCTACTTTATCATCATGTATTGGATATTTTCTGAATTACTATATGAAATAATTAAATATTACTAACTAGGATTCATGGATAATACTTCAAAAGACCCATAACTCTCAATAACTTTTAGGGGGGAATTTGAATATTTTGATTTATAAATATTTTCCATAGCATGTCTAGAATAACATTTAACATTAGATTCAAAATCTTTCAGCTTAATTGAAGTTTCAATATTCACTAGAGTATTTATCTTAATTTTCACCTTCTTTAATCTTGCTATATTGTAGTGTTCGTCAAAATTATTGATTTATTTATCATATAAACCACTTTTTTTTTATTTTTAATAGAGATAGATATTACATCCTTCTTGCCTCTAATGATTTTACAAAAACAATTTTACGTTTTTGTATATTTAAAATTTTATAGAACAATAAGTGTTTTTCTTTTAAAATTCATTTATAATGATCATTCCAAGATTTTTTTTTCACCATAAATAATTGAATCTATCACTTCGCTTAGTAATAGTAGCATATTAGTGTATGTATTCTATAAACCCCTTTTGACCAGACCATAAGTGAATGATAATTTCTTTCTAAAAATGTAAAAATTATTCCTCTAAAAAATAACAGCTTCATCATTTATCCAATTTTCACTAAAATATATATATCTATATTGAAATTTTTTGAAACATTAGACTTGTTTCCACATTTTGGAAACTAGGACACCTTGATGGTGTGGGAATTAATTTGTTTATAAATATTTTATTTTTATTTTTAATTGATGATGTTTCTATATATATTTCCAATTTTATCAAGAATACATTCAATATCATGTTCTCACTCTCTTAGATATAATTGAATAATATAAACAGAAACGTAGAGTGAAATCATAGAAAACATTTTGATTTTAAAAGGTTCACTGCTAAGGGATAATCTAAGGTGAATACACAATGTGATGCTCTAGTGTATCTGAAATCCACTATAATTCACTATTTATCTGGATAAAATTTTAAAAAAGGTGCACTTCCAATCCAACTGAAATCAATATTCTTGTATAATCATGATATATTTAAGAGAGGGATATGATAGTTTATTAGAATTGAAGTTTCCATTAATAGTTTATATACTCAGGGGGGATATATTTGTTTAATATAGTTCACTAAGATACCTTGAATATTTATTTCCATATATATGGTCCTTTAAGCTACTTTTTTTTGTGATCTCTTTCTCATTCACATTGGTTTAACATTTCAATATTTTATCTTCTTCAAATCAATCCCATAGATATTTTTTCATAAAAATAATGATAATTCTAGATCTGGAATTATCTTCATTTATTCAATTTTTATCAATTGAATTAATTAAATCTATATCTACAACATCAAAACAATTCCTTTATGCTTTTAAATATATCACACAACTCTAGAACCATTGAAATTCACCTTTCCATCTCCACAGAGTTGTATATTATGTCATGACATGAGAAAAATATCCAAATATTCATCCATGTCTTTCCATGATTTTTAAATATCCATGAAAGATGCATCCATAATAACTTTGAATGTTAAATCGTCTCTAAACAGCGAATCTTGTCTCTTAAGCAGTTTCCTCTATGTCCCTAGACATATTATTAACTTCATAATATATAAATATATATTTTTTCTTGTCGCACAGTGAATCAAATCTATATTCCTATATTTTATATATGATACTGTATTTTAAACAAATTATTAACTTCTTTGATATCTGATTCTATTATATATATACTTATCCAAAACATTTGATTTTTTACCACTACTTATGATATTGGTCATACGTAGAGATATGATTATTTCATCACCAGATTTATACTTCAGTAATACAATTTCTTGACCTTTAGACCTATCCCATTTCAGAAAATAATTTCATTAATGATGACATGTTTACGTCATGACCTACGATACAAACCATTGAATTTAATACATCCATGACATTGTATTAGATATAGTAATGTTTGATAACTTCCAATTCCAATCAAAGGATTCGTACACACGACCAATAATACATTATTAGTAGACTAATTCATTCAAACATGGCCTAAAATTCACTAAATAAAATATTCACAAAATACATCACAGTATATGTCTTTGAATATCACCCCTTTAAAGTTTTCAATAGAGAGTGATTCCATTTATCTTATAAAAATTATCTATATATTACCTTTAATATATATATTATTCATCTTAAAAAGTTCATAATAATTATATTAAAATTAAATTAAATCATGGAAAATATCCTCATTTTTTATTTTAATATAAATATGTGCAAACACATTATCCCCCTTTGGTCCAAATGTATTTTCATCTAAAAAACTCTTTAAAATTAAAAAATGAATATTTATCAATATTTTTTAGAATATTCAATTCATGGATCAATTTATTAAGAAACAATGATGATTTAAAACTCATTAAACTTCATGTAATTTCATAGCATGGGATTATGAAATAACAATATTTTATCTCTTATATTAAAAAATTATGACTTTATAAAATCTATCACTAATCATAATATTGTAAAAAGGAATAATATTTAACTTAGTTATAAAATCTAATGATTTTAGTATTTAAATTATTTTTAGTTTTAAATTGATAAATTAGGAAGGTTATGTATGATGATTATTTTGTTTAGTAAAATTGGGGGTTGAAACTTCCAATGAATGGATTTTGGAGTTTATCTAATTAAAAAATTACTATATAAATTAGTTATATTTAATGATAAAATATTTTTAAAAAATTTAGGACGTAATGTGTGAAATTTAATAATTTTGTATCTACTAATAGTTGGGGTTTATAGTTTTAAAACATAGCCCGGTGAATCGTGTAGCATTGGTTCACACATGATTTTTAAACAATGAAAATTAACTTGATACCAATTAAATATGTGGGATTTTAATTTTTGTTTCACCTAATCTCCCTTATTAAAATGTATTTCCCCTTCTATTCCATTTATGTAACCCCATCATACTTATATCTAATTCACACTATATATTTTATGTTTATTTTAGGATATTTATTCATCTAAATCAAAGGTATCCACTCCTTTTATCACTCATGTCATCCTTTACATAGATTATATTAAATTTGAGGTGAAATATTAGGGTTTTGTGGTCTGGAATTACCTAAATAATGGGTATAACTACTTAAGTGATGATTATTTTTTTCATGAGAAATTAAAGGGGTATGGTTGAGTTGATTGCACCCCAATATAAAGTTAATCAGGTTTATTACATCCCCTAGTGAGTATTCCATTTTTTCAATTTATGGGTTTCAATTTTAGATGAAATATTAGTGAATTGGCTATATAAAAGTTATTATGGTAGTTTTGGTGGGTTTAATATGTTTTTATGAGTTTATAGATGTGGTTTTTGTAATAACATAATCTTTTATTAATTAAATTCTCCTTTTGAATGAATAAAAGAATTATTAAGTAACATTATTATATAAAGCACACAAACTATATTTTATTTATCTAAAATACATCTTAAAATATCTTTAAACATCATTTATATTCGTATTTTAATATTTCTACATTAACCAATAAGATTATTATATATTAAGGGTCACTATAAAATTTAATTTACACTAAAGGAAGAAGGGATGAACATGAAAGGTTGGATCATGCCCTATGAAGACCACCTATAATAGGCTTTTTTGGAGGTTGAATAATAATATTTTTCTTTAATAATACCTATCTAATATTCAATAATTGAAACTAAAAAAACAATTTATAAGAAAAATCAATATTATAGGGATCTCCTCCTAAACCCTGTTCATCAAACCTCCTTAAGAAAGTACTAATATTGTACATCATACACTTAGGGTGTACGCTGGTGTAATAAGTTTTTATGTATCTAGAACCTTGAAGTATTATTTTTTATATTTTATTTTTAGTAAAATATTTATTATATTGACCTATTTTCGTTATTACTTTATATATATACATTAATGTATATGAATTTTGAGAAAAATTAGATTTTGATATAAATTAACCAAAATTATATTTTTGGGAAATATATAGTTTCAATTAAATAAACCTTTTTTGTAAATCAAATAGTTCAAAAAATATGTTTTATTATAATTAAATAAACTTATTATATAACATCTATCTAAATATAATGGTCACTATAAAGGAATGAAGTCCCGTGTAATTTTTATATGTGTTAGAAAGCTGTTTGTATCATAAAAACTAATATTTTTAAATATATATGTATTTTTATTAAAAATTCGATATTTATATATGTAAAAAATAATTTTTGTAAAATAAATATCATTTTTTATATCAACACTTTGAAATTATCCAATGGTGAATTTTTCATAATTTTCTGAGACGGCCGATTTTTGGGTAATGAATAAATGTGGTCTAAATATACAATATGTATTATGAAATTATAATAGCCTAAATCAAATATAAATATAATATAAAATGAATAAAGTACTAAATATATTTCATAAACTTTAAATAATGTGTTGTGATGTTATTTTACTAATTTTACCAACCTATATGTAATCCTCTAGAACCTATATTAGTTTTTTTTATTTTAAATAAAATTATTTATGAATATGACTCACTTACACATTATAAATGGTATTATTTTGATGATTTTTTTCTTATACTTATAATATATTAGAATCCACTCATTTTTTATATATACCATGGGAAAAATCCATGTTATGTTTTGTGGTTTTGATTATTTTATTACATAGATACCAAAAACTATATTTAGAAATTCATAAATAATTCCGCACTCTATTTTTATAAATAAAAACCCAAACTATCATTACACTTCCCTAAAAAACTCATTTAGTATTATGTTCCCTATATATCACTCTTTTAATAGCTCCCATGGTGTTCCCAATATATTAAGATGCTCCTCTCGTTATTTAAAAAACATCCTCTCAAGGTTAGAGATTATCTTCCTCTTTTTATTTATTGATGTACTCTCATTGTATTAATTCATTTAATTTTCAAGTTTTAATGTTTATATGTGTGTTTAAACTTGTTTTTTCTATCCATATTATTCCCATGTTATGGGAGGAAAATATTCACTTTAATTAATCGCTTTCATAAACATTTATACCCAGCGATTATGTTGCAAAAAAATATCCCGCAATTTTCTATACCAAAATTTTGTGTTATGGTTACCAATTCCCATTTAAAACCAATTATATTAACCTATATGTAACTATCCATCATTGTTTTGGGACTTTCATTTATAAAACCCAATCTCTATAATTGTGGGATTAAATGTGATGAAAGACATTACTGTATTTTATGATCTATATTGCACTCAAATTCATATACACGATATGATTATAAGGGGTGGACCTAAAATTATATAAAATACCAATTAATTGGGAAATTTTTATCTCATAATATCCCTTATATTATGAATATGTGGTTATATACAAAACATTATGTTATAATATCATAGTGGTTGTCCCAGAATTATTCTTTTGATTTCATGTTTTATATTGTTCAAACATTACTATGATTCCTTGATGTTATCATCTTATGTTATACTTTCATGTTCAAAATTATGATTATCATCTATCAATATAACCATGTTATGCCCTTTGACTCACTTTTACTACTTTAAATTATAATATACATTAATTATTCCCATAGTAGGGTTTTTAGCTCATCCTTTTCTTATACACGTCCCCTGGTTATCTTGTATAGAATTATACTATCAATGGAACTTAACAGAATGTTATAGAATATAAATACCTATTTCAATTTAATGTTAAATGTATCAAATTTCATTAATAAAAAGTCCTCTAAATATTTTGGGATTGTATAATGTGTATCTCTTAGTAATAAATCTTTAAATAATGTGTATAAAAGATATAGGTTTTTATATTTGTTATCAGGGGAAGTGTCATGGTATTTTTTGGGTGTTATGATTAGAAAACCCTAGTGAAAACCATAGGTATAAGTCTAAACATAATAAAAGCGTGCCTAAATTATAGTATTGTATAGATTTCATGTTTTTTCATGAAAAGAGATCCCTTTTTGGATACTAAAAAGTGGATATGACTATAAAATATATGTACCAAGGGTTAATGACTTGGACTGGGTTTTTTGGGTATTAACCTGATCTATACCTTTTTCATGAAATATATTGCTATGATTTTAAACTTGGTTTGACACTCCTAGGGGATATTATTTTCCTAATCTTGTTATTTTTGAAAACCATTACAAATGGATCAATTATGACAATTAAATATAATGGTAGGATATAAGCCCTGGATACCATATATCGAAACCTAAAAATTAATAGGTTATGGAATGCATGTTATTTATGGGACATCCCTTCAATGTTCATTGATTCCCTTTTATATGTTTAATAGCTTGAATAATATAATCCTGATTTTTCCTTCAATTTTTTTCAATTTATAGAAATATGTGGAACCAAGTAAATTACCAATGTTATGGGAAATGTTATGACTATGAAAAAGATATGCCCAACCCAATGATACCTTATGTAAAGAACATCAAGACAATACCTACTCAATTAACTAAATGTTTTAATAGAAATAGGAATCAAGTGGAAAACCCACATCCTACATAGAATGATCAGGTTTCAATATATTTTATTATGTGATAAATAACGTGGAAATTCAATGAATATTATGAACCCTTAATCATAGAACAATAGATAAAATCCACTGAAATAACTATGTTCTTCAATGATCAAAATAAGAGAATGCCATGATTGTGCTTATCACTTTGAGGGAGAATCAGATCAATGGTCAATTTTGATAAAAAATAATAAACCCAAGGAAAAAATAAAAGTGTGGGAGTAGATTAAATTTTAGAAATTGTATTTCAATAAATATTTTCCTTAAACTCTCTAAAATAAAATGGAGAGAATTTTCTTTATAATCACAAAAAAGAGGATAAAAAATTAAGGATTGTAAGTTAAAATTCACAAGACAAGCATGGTATTCCTCTAAATTTTTAATTGACCATAAAATCAATGTTCCATAAATATATATGAAAGTAAAAAAAAACTACACATGATTTACAAGGTTCGTCCTCATTGTGAGAACCTACACAATTACCATAGTTACTCTCATCGGTCTATGTAACTTAACTATTATAGAGAATAAAATACAAATTTATCTAACTTCTGTTATACTCCATCAATATCCATGTAGGAATTATTATTCTAACTCTCCTTAATTTAAACATTTTTCCCACAAAACAGAGAAAAAATAAATGATATTTACTTTGAAAAACCATACCCAAAAGGTTAATCCATAAATTTCTATCTCTTTTACTCTATCTGTTTTACTCATCCTTGATGTAGTGAAACTATATCTGAAATTCCTCACTAAAAGAACACCTATTTTATAATCTAATCTTTATCCAAGGAATAGAACTATATCTCCTCAAACTCTACTTGGAATGTTTTTCTATTAATCTATGTAAATATTATTATAATTAAAACATTATATAATGATCAGATAACAAGTATTACTAGTACATTTATTCGAATATAATAGAAACAAAGAAGGAAAGTCACACCGAAAGTAATAAATATAATTTTTAAATTTTCTCATGGGTGAACAATGCTCATGCACTTACTTTTCCAATATAGATACAACCCTTTTTATAGGTTCATTCCAAATTGAATTGGTGAAAATTGACATATACTTTATCAACCCAGGAAATTAATTTGAATCATCTGGTACAATTTAGTGTATTATAGAACATTATAGAAAATTTAGGAACTGTCCATTAATTCCATCCTTTCCTCATAATTCTTTAACATTAATGTTAAGAATCCTAAAAATTTCTGCTAGATAACAAAATAGTTGAATGACTAGCATTCTATTTTAGTTTTTAATGGGTTTTATATTTATTTATATTATTCTTATAAATATATGAATGCTTTTTTTCCATTAACATTTTTATGAATTCCTCCATTCAGTTTCGTATGTTTGGTCTTCTCCTTTAGACCAATTCTGTCTGGTGAATTCATTTGATCACTCTACCTGAACATAAATTTTATACCCCTCATAAAATAAAAATCTAATCCTAGTGAAATGTCTATGAATTTTGAATATATATTTATCAGATTCTTATCTACATGATGGATATTTGTTAAATGTAATTGATCCATTAACCATCCTTTAATTAGATAGTTCAAAACATCCTCAACTTAAAACATTATATAGATTATAAAAAATGTTTCCCAGTTTGAGATATTAAAAAAATAATATCCATTTTTGTAAACATGATTCATTGAAGATTGTCAGATATATTATAAAAACATCTAGATAGTCCTATTACATGAAATTTTCATTTTTATGTTCCCTAAATGAAGTTCATAAAATATTTATATCATCATAAAATTATTTCTCCTGTTTTTTTGAATAAAAAAAATTGAATTCCATATTATGATTTTTTTATTATCCCCATTTTTAATTAAATAATAATATTTAATCATTTTTACCATTCTTTGAGTATCCATATAAAAATTATTATATGGATTTCTCGAAATTATTTTTCCAAAACCTCTGTATGATCACCTACATCAGGTGGCTCGCAAAAATCCTTTTCCGATATCATCTATATAGAATATTTATTTAGTGATTTCATTCCGCTAATAGGATTCTAGTATAAATTTTTAATTTATTTCCATTTTATCAAATTCTTCATCCAATCGGATTCTATCTAATTAGATTAATGTGGGATTCAGCATCCAAAAATATGTGTCCTGAAATCTATATCTAGAAATCATTGTCAAAAAAACATTTTATTGAAACAATATTGGGCTCCCAATTGTATAATTTATTAGAACAATGCATTTTTCATGTTTTTTGAAACTTTTTAACAATATTAGTGTCGTATGACTTTATTTGAGAGTTGAATTAAGGAAAATTATTTATATCCTCTTGTAAAATCATATAAAAAATATTCTTGAAATTCATAAGAACTTTATCACATATTTATCAAAAAATTTATTAACAAATTATGTTTTCTGAAAATAGAAAACTTTATTATGAAAACATCACAAAATATCTTAAATCTTCCCCATTGTATTTTTCGGGAATTTTTTTTAAAAAATTTCTATGTCATCATTTTTTTCGTAGCTCATTTTTTGAAACAACAATTTTCCCAATTTTTAAACATTTATCAAAATTTATCAAATCATATTTATTTAAAAGAGCTAGACCTGGAACTACACTACTGGATAAATTATTTTTTATAGTGTAATTATATCCCTCATTGAAAATATTTTTTTTCCTATGTTAAGATAATTCTTCATCATTTATCTCTCATATTTTTTATATCATTCTCTTTATCTCAACTATTTTATGAGACGACATCTTCAAATTCATATTTGAAATTTTTTTAGTTACTCCTCCACTTTATGTAAAAGTTTTACATACTCCACCCATTCTTAAAAACAATAAAAATCATAGTATGGGTCTTCATTATGAACCTGGAGAAAGTATTTAGTGGCTGATAAAACTGATGTTTTTGGGTAAATCGCACATATTGTTTTCCTGGAATATCAATGGGGGAAAACATCATAAAGTGGATATTTCATTGAAATTTACTCAAGAATAAAATATCTAAAAATAAATTTTTATTTAATGAATCAATACTTCATAAAAATGTTTTTGGATTTGAAATATTGTATAAGGTTCTTGGAAAGATTAATAGAACTTTGATTATAAAAAAATCTTCAATGGCTCCTGCTAAACAGTCAGCCACATAATTTGTGTACATGCCTAGGTATTGTAAAATATTTTGCTTTCAGTATACTCAATTTCACTAAACATTGTTTCTCATTTTTCAAACTCCTAAAAAATTCCCCTAATAAAATAGTTCCTTATGATGTTAATTTTATATCCTCGCAATCTCCACCCCAATCAGCATCTATATATCCAAGAAAGATTATATCACATCATATTTTATTCAAAAACACATAATGGAAGGTTCTTTTGATGTATCTAAGAATTATTATTTTCAACCAACATGTGAGATTCTATAATATCTTGAGTTTTTAAAAGGAAACAATATGTTTGGTAGTGTACAATATATTCAACACATAGCATAAACTAATAATTTAATATTATTCTTATCTGACAATTATAGCCTAGATATTAAATTTTCAGGAATGAATACTATTAACTGAATCATGAAATATAAAATGGTTTTTATCATTAATAATTCATAAATTAATTATTATAAAATTAAGCTCTTCATTTTAGTAAAGTCATTTTATCCTTAAAATACATATTCTTCAAGAATAATTTTTTTATTGATTTTGTGAGAGAATAATATAAATAACTTTATAAATATTTAAAACTTTTTTTAAATGAAATAAATGAAATTTCTTGAAATTATAATATTTAAATTATCTTATGGTGAAAATTTAACGATTTTCTAAAAAAGTTTTATTTTTTTCATGAATATTGAAAAATATCGTTTTTAAATAAATATTTTATTTTATTTTCTTGTACTTATAAATTAAAATTGGATTTAAATTTAAATTTAAATTTATTCCCTTTGATTTAATATAATATAATTGTTTTTTTAAATATATTTTTTACTTGAATTTAGTGTTTAAAATTGTATTGTTTTATATGGGCATTTTTTCTGAAAATTTTTTTTATTGTGTTTTTCTAGTTTAATTTTAAATAAAATGACAAAAATTATTTACTTTTAATTATGAAAATGTATTCTATATTTGTAATAAAGAGGTCTTAATTTATTAAATGCATAACATTTATTTTTGGACAACATGAATAGTAACGTTAATAATTTTTGTTACCATGATAAACACTAAATTTGTTAATTAGGTTTAAAAATAAAATGATAAAGACTAGAAAATGACCTAAAAATGATCCAATTTTATTAAATTATTAATATTATTCAATAATAATTCTTCGATTAGTTATATGACAATTTATGGCTATCTAGAGTAGATTATTGCCTTTATAATATTTTATTTAATGTAAAGTCAAACATATCACACTCCTATTTTTAATACGTATAATATTTTTGATATGGTTTCATTTAGAATTTATTTTTATATATAAATATTATTTGTTAATATAATATATTTATCTAATACATGTTAATTTATTTTTAATTTTTACTAAAGAAATCATTACCTTAAATGCTTTCACAACACTTATGCAATAATTATTTAATTAATGGAAAAATAAAATAAAATATATTAACATATTAAAATAAATATAATATGAGATAACTAATGTAATAATATAATTTTATATATAAAAATTATAAGTTAGATATGTATTAACATATTTTTTTGAAAGTTATATTGTAGTATTTATATTTTTAAAAGTCAATGTATTGAATAGTATAAAAAATACACTGATGATATTTTAAAATAAATAATAATTTATTAAATTATCTAAAATTCCAGGAAATATTATATTCATAAAAAATTTTAGGATAATGTTTAATATATAAAAATGATCCAATTATTGGTCGTTTGGAGTTTTATAGTAAAAATTTTGGCCCTCAAATAGTAACAATCAAAGTTCACATGGTAAGAGTTAGAAGGGGTTAAATGAGAGTTATAACTAACTGATAAGGGTAATAAAGTGACCTAAAAAATATAAAAAATATTTTATGATATCATTTAGTACCATCATAATATTATTTTATAAATTAAACAATTTTTATCCATTATAAATTAAATATTTATTTATATTAATTTAATATTTTGAGAAATTCCAAGAGTGCCCCTCCCCTCTTTTTTAAAAGATAACCTCTTATTCTCATTTAATAACACATAATAACAAATTATTTTCATATAATATCTACTAAAAAACCATCCTAGGATCCCCAAACTCATTCTAGAGTCTTTATTTTAGGTATATCATCAACCTTAGGGGTGTTAAGGTGTTAAGAAAAAGAGATTTTTTGAAGAAAGAGTTATCTTTTTTCATCAAGTGTTTATATATTATTTATTTTTGAACTTACATAAAATATTATTAAAACATTATAAAATAATAAATCTAGTACCCTTTATATACTAATATGTTTTTATGTTATTTCAATGACTTTTATCCTTCTCCTCTTCTATCGAATGTGAAAATTATTTGTCATTTTTTTTACGGGGGACTACCGTCTTGCGAACTGATGTAATTTTTTTTCATAAAAATATCTTAAGATAGGTTATAATGATGTAATTAATGTTTATATATGATTTTAATTACATGTCTTCCAATCTAAAAAATATAATATACTGTTTATTCTATCACCATTACATGCATATAAAACTGATAATGTCCTTCGTGTGTTTGTGTGAACTACCACCTCCACAAATAGATGTGATTTGTTTTCATCACAACACCACATGAATGATATATATGTGTATATTTAAATATGTAATATGATATTTAATATATTATGATACTTATGTAAATAAAAATTATACTTACCTTCTTTCTATACTGATCATTGAAAAATTGAAACATTACTAATACGTACAAATGACCCACCATCTCTATGATTGTAATGTAATTCGTTTTTAATAAATATATTTAATGGTTTTATTTAAAATAATAATATATGAATAAATATTATAAATATTTCATGAATGTTATTATCGTGATTATGTAATTAGGACCTCTTTTACAATATTCTACTTATTGAAGCCATTTTGGACATTGGTACTGAATATCATCAAAACATCTGATGTGAACATAAATGATTAAGTAATTGTATATATCATGGAAATAAGTGACATAAATGGAATAATTAACATAAAAAGGTTATTTATAATTTATTTAATTAAACTATGTTTATTATTCTAGAATATAAAGAACATATATGATGAGTTAGACTCAAGTCAAGGGGCTCTTTAAATAAAAAACCTCATTTTAAATATATTAAAATTTTATTTTCTAAAAGTATATATTTCATTTCAATGTCTTTAAAATTTCTTTTATTAAAATATTTATTATGTAAAAGAATATTTGAAAAGTTTAATCTTGTATTTTATCTCAAATGTTTTCAAAAATGAATCTTATTAGGATTTTATATAACGGATATTATTTTAGAAATCATCTTTAAAAGTTCCATTTTCTTTTTTTATAAAAATATAAAACGAATGTTCTTTAAAATATAAAAAATGTGTGTATTTTCACAATATTATCATGAATAAATTTTATTACCCTTATTTTATAATTTCAAATGTTTATTTTCAAATATATTTATTTAATTTATAAGTGTGCATTTTTTTTTGAAAATAAAAGTTATTCCAAAATGGAAAGGTAATTTTTATTTGGAATGTTTTCTTACGCATGATTTATGTTACATGATTTTGTTATGGATCTTGGAAATTTTCTTATGAGGATGTGTGATTACATTCTAAACCATTGGTGGGGAGCTTGTTATAACCATCTAATGCATTGGATAATGGTATGGAGTTAACTTATATGGTTTATCATAATAGATTATGGTAATATACTATAATGGTTATTCCAAATGTAACATTGATGGTTACTCAGTGTGTATCCAATAGAGATATAATATATGTAATACTAATTTGAAAATAGTTCAAAAATTTAACGATATTATTAATATATTATTTCTATATATTATATAGTAAACTTATGATATCATAAGATAATATAACACAAATATTTTTTATGAGTAAAAGTTATAACTTTGTGAAAATGATTCATGGTACGTCTTGAGTTTTTATTTTATGTTCTCTCATGAAATGTTTTATAGAATTATTTGGGAATAAAAAGTGAATTTTAGGTTATAGAATGTTTATTTTTATTCCAAAATTCTATTTTTTAAAATAAAAATATTTATAAGAATTTATGGACTAATGAATTTGTTTTTTTTTTGTTTCATTCCATTTCCGAGCTCAATGTATTCATCTGAAGTTCATAAGATGTTTTTAATAATGGATAAATTATTAATTAGAACTAGTATGAGGTCAATTTAAAAAATTTTAAGATATTATACGAAAATGAATATTTTCTTATTTTAAAAGGGTTTCATTTGGTGAAAAAGTTGATACTGAGTATAAGTGTCCACTTATAATGTATGGGTTTACTCTGTGACATTTTATACTAATTAACTAAAACAATAAACCTAAAATATATTTTGAAAAGAATGTGATATCTAGTTATAGAATAGCTAAAATATTTATTGTTTAAGGTTAGGTCCTTACAGTTGGTATCATATTAGGGTTTATAAAAAATTGGATATTAAGATGTTTTCTTGTGTGGTTTTCTTAAATGTTATGGGTATCATCATTAGATTATAATTTTTTTCTTTATCATAATAACATTGTATTATAAATCCATTTTTTGGCTTTATGTTAATGAAATTTTATGGAGAATAATTTTATTCTTGGAGACGTTGATTTTTTTGAGTTAATTATGGCTTTGTATGTTTTGATATACAAAATAAAAAGTATGAGATAAACATTGAGGCTAAAACATATCTTTAATATTGAATATATTGTGTCTATTTTAAATATTTTGTCATATTTTTCTTAATTCTATATAAATAATATATTTTTATAAAATTTATAACATGTACAGTAGGTGAAAACCCATCGTATCTAGTATGGTCACCGGGCTTGAACCGAAAATCGAATAAACACAAGCATGCATTGCCTACCACTATCCTACATGATGTACCAGTTTGTATGAATTTTTATTTTTAGTTAAAATATATGTTTATTGAAGAATAATTTTATTTTGGGGATATATTTTTTGCCATATTGAATACCAGGGGATTGAAATTTGATTTGGTGATTTAGGGATTAATGTTATCTTTGAAGAAGATCACAATAATTTTGGGAAACCTTAAAAGAATAAGGTAAACAGAATACTATGATATTTTATTTGAAGAATAAATATTGAATTATCTTTTTATTTCTCTATGATGTATGAAAATTATTATCATATCTTGGAACTTACATGATTTAGTTATATAAATTTTGGTCTAATATATCAAGAGTTAATGATGTTATTTGGAGATAAATATTAAAATTATATTAGAACACTATGTGATTATATACTTATATTTTTTTGGTTTGAATATTAGTTTGGAATATTGTTAAGGAATTTTAAGGACAATTATTGAATGATTTATATCAAAATTTTGGTATTAAATTTTAATTCTGGATATTAGTGTTAGTTTTTCTTTGTTTTAGGGATTAATAATTTGGGGGAATTATCTTATCCTACCCAATCAATTTTGGTTTTTGTTAATGATTAAATATAGGTGGAATATATGGCCATCCTTGTTTGGATTTAGTGACCCATATAAGTTGATTCCAATGATTTAAGAATGAAACATACGTCATAAAATACTCATCATTTAGATAAATATATTACATTACAGTGGAAATTGATTAAAGGATGAAACTATACATTTAAAGTAAGTATATCTACTCATGTTCTTAGACATGGAATTAATTTAATTCCTCAAATATATGAAAAAGAACATTAAAAAACACTATCCATTGACTTTTATTATTAGGAAATCAGTGACCTTTTATCATATAACAAATTTATGGTTTTTTATTGTCCACATTCTCATTAAAATGTTCTCTATCACTCTCTATAAGTACTTTGGAGTTGTATTTTTTTCTTATTTTTCTATTTTTTCCAACATGGAAACCTATTTGTGTGTTATTTCAGATTCCCTTAGTATTTTACATTATTTATTTTAAAGTGGAAGTTTAATTATTTTTTTCCAACGTGGGATTTCAAAAAGAAATTTTGAAATGTAAAACCTTAGTTAATGAGCATGTATTAAAAATTGTGAGGTTTAAACTTCCAAAATTATGGATAATGTGACATCTTTTGTTTTTAAAATGATATACTATGTCCAATAGCGTACGAGATATGCAACACTGAGCTTAAATGAAAAACTAAATATTTTTAGTATGTGACTGTTACAGCATAATTATTAAATTAGTGGGAATGAATAATATTAATTGAGTTATAAATTATAAAATATTTATAATCATTAATAATAAATTAATTAATGTTTTGAAAAATAATCTCTTAATTTTAGTAAGGTCATTTTATTCTTTAAATACACTTACTTCAAGAATTATTTTTATTACTTAGTTAGGAGAAAATAAAAATTAAGAAATGGATCATTTAATTTTTTTAAAAAATATACATAAATTTTTAGATCAATATTTCAAAAATAGTATATGGTTTAATTTTTAAAAAATTATTGAAAAGATTTATTTTTTAATGAATTGTGAAAAATACTGATTTTTATTGAAAAGTGTATTTTAATTTCAAATATTTAAAAATTAAAATTAGTTATAAAATTTATTTTTTTCACTATAATTTAAAATAATCAAATTATCTTATTTGAAATTGATTTTATACATTAATTTAGTATAATAACATTTCACCATTAAAAGTGGAATTTTTTCAAAATACTATTTTTACTTGCATTTTTTAGTTCATTTTTAAATTAAATACATTAAATTATTTGTGTTGAAATTTAAAAAATGGATTTAATATTTAGAATCATTAGGTTGAAATTTATTAAATAGTTCATTTTTATTTTTGGACAATCTTAATAGTAACCTTAGTAATTTTTTCTTACAACGATAAATGGTAAATTAGGTAATTAAGGATAAAAATAAAATTATATTGACTAGAAAATGAACCTAACACTAGAACCAATTTTTTTGTATAGAATTTTTTTCCATATTCATTCTATTTTTTTATATTATTATTTATAGACACTAGGATTAGATTATTACCTTTATAATATTTTATTTAATGAAACATCAAACATGCCGCACTCTTATTTTTAATATAGTGTTATCTAAAAGATATATTTGACTATAAATAGAATTTTAATATATAATAGATATATCATAATCATTTTTTTTAATTTATATTGAAAAAAATAATTAACTTAAATTTGTGTAGAACACTGATGTAGAAATTATTTAATTAATGGAAAAACCAAATATATGATATTAAAAATATTAAAATAAATATAATATTAAATAATTAACGTAATCTACAAATTTTAATGATTACTTTGACCTCTTAAGGTTGTACTAAATTATTTGGTTTAAAATTATATATATTTTATTTATATTTCTAATAGTCAAAAGAATGATTAATATCAAAATTGATATTAATGATATTTTAAAATAGACAACATTTTATTAAATTATAAAAAATTAATAAAAAACTTAATTTCGGAATAGTGATTATGATTAGGGTTAATATATTAAACATGATCCATTTATGGGTTTTTTGAATTTTATTATAACAATATTGACCCTTAATGGGTAAGTATAAATGTTTTAAAGGTTAGAGTTAAAGGGGATAAAGAAGGGTTAAAACTAAATGTTTAGTTTAATAAAGTGACCTAAAATTATGTAACAATTATTTTATGAGATTATAATGACCTATAATCACGTTATATTCTAAATAAATTACATTAGAGCCGTTTTTAATTAAATTAAATTTATATTAATTTAATATTTTGAGAAATTCTAAGAGTGGCCATATGCTATCCTATAAAAGAGAACATATTATTCTCATTTCTGGACAAATAAAAACCCTTTTTTATCAAAGATTTAAAAAATTACCTTCCTATAATATTTTACCTCTTTCTAGATTCTTTATTTTTGTTAGAACACCAAACTTAGTGGTGTTGAGTTTTTAAGGAAAAAAGATTGTCTGAAGAAGCGGTATACTTTTTAAACAATTGTTTCTATTTTATTTCTTCTTCATATTCATTAATATATTATTTAACCATGGTAAAATAGTATATATTTTATCCTTTATATACATGTATGTTCTTATATTAGTTAAATGAATTATATTCATCTTTTCTTCTTTCAAATGGGAAAACAATTTATCATTCAGGTGTACGGAGGAGTACCGTCTCACGAACCAGTGTATTTAATTTTATATTACCATCTCTCAAGAATGGTTATAATAATGGAATTAATAATTATATATTTTATTACGTATATATATATCATTATGAAAATATAATATACAATTTACATTTTTAACATTCTATACACAAGAAAATTGATAACATCGTTCGTGCGTACATGTGGTCTACCACCACCATGGAGCGATGTGATTTTTTTCATCACCACTCCACATGAATGATATATATAAGTATATTTAAATTATTAATATGATATTTAACAAATTATGAAAATTTTATAAATAAAATATTATACTTATCCTCTTTCTATAATGATCTTTGAGAAAAAGAAATGTTACTCATGCATATGTCTAATCTGGAATCTCCATGATTGCAACATAGTTCATTTTTCATAATCATTTTAAATATATTCATTTATAATTTAAATTAATGTTTAAAAACAATAAATATTTCATTAATATTATTATGGAGATGATGAAATTATGATCTCATTGACCATAGTCGGCTTACCAAATCCATTTTGGACTTATGTACCGAATATCGTCAAAACAACTGACCTGAACATAAATGATTAAGTGATTGTATATAACATATAAATGAGTGATATAAAAGGAATAATAAACATTAAATTTTTTCTCAAGAAATTAAATAATTGGCCTAATTTTATTATCACGGAAGATAAATGATGAATGTTATGAGTCAGACTCAATGTAAGAGACTCTTTAACTAAAAAACTACATTTCAAATATATTAAACAATTATTTTATAAATATTTATATTTCAGGTTTATGTTTTTATTTTTTTTGTTTATAAATGTTTATATTTTGTAAAATAATGTTTTAAAGGTGAAATTTTTAATTTCCCACAAATGTTTTCAAAATGTAAACATTTTATTATTTTATGTGACGAACTTTTTTTTAAAAACCCACTTTTAAAGATCTCCTTTCATTTTTTATAAAAGTAAAAAAGGAATGTTTATTAACTTATATGGAAAGAATGTATTTTCCCACCATCATTAATCTATAATTATTATAATCTTTCATTACACTTTTAGAATCTTATTTTCAACTAAATTTGTTTCATTTTAAAGTGCTGAATTTTTTAAAATTAAAAAATTTTTCCAAATAAAAAAGTTGTTTTACTCAATATTTTCTTTTAGGAAATATTTATGTGTTATGATTATGTTATGGTTATTGGGAATTTATTATATTTAATGTTGTTTCTATTATAAAATTTGTGTGGTTGATCCAATTATAGCTCTCCAATGCATTAGATAATGGGATGATGTTATCTAATTAGGATTCTAGTAAGAGATTGTGATAATATACTGTAATGGTTATTCCAAATGCAACTTTTATGATTTCTCCCTACATAGTATTGATATATTTATTATATGTAATATTCATATGTAAATGATTCAATAAGTTAAATTCATGATTTATTTATTCTTCCTTTGGATTTCAAAAGAACCTTATCATTTTATAAGGTATGCTAAAGAGATAATGTTTTACTGATAAAAGTTATAAATATGTGAAATTTTTTAATAAAACATTATGATTTTTTATTTTATGTTCTCTTACGATAGAATTTTGGAAGGAAAAGTGATTATATGGGTAATAAAATGTTTATTTTAAGATGAAATTCACATTTAAAAAAATGTTTATAATAATTATGGAGTAATGATTTTTTTCATTCTTTTTATATCCCATACTGATCTCCTGACACCCATAATATGTTTATAAAATTCTTTCAATAGGGTTGAAAGGATGTATAGGTACAATTATAAGTTTGATATCAAATTTATAAATATATTTTAAGAAAAAAAATCATTTTTATTGTAAAATGGTATCCTTTAGTGGATAAAATGGATACTATGTATAAGTGTCCACTTATAATGTATGGTTTTACTATGTAAGAGTTTTACTAATTATCAATAACACTAAACCTAAAAGATATTTGGGAAAATAAAGTGATGTATACTTTAAAATTAACTATAATATTTATTTTTTAATGTTGGTTCCTTATAGATTCTTTTGGTGCACTATTTTAAGGACCCATCCTTAAATATTACATTTTCTGGAGTTTTAAGTCAAGAATTCATTTTCTGACATTTTAATTTTTTCATTTTTTATTATTTTAAAAAAATTTGGTCATCACCCTAAAATAAAAATAATTACATCACAATGTGGAAACATCAACTCAATATCCATTTTTCCATAAAAACAAAACTTTTATGATATACCATGTTCTATTTTTAGGACACATCATCACAATTATCTTATAGACATTGTCTTTATCCCAACACATACTTTAATCCCTTTGAAATGATTATAAAATGTAAGATGAAAAAGAATCACATTAAGTGAAATATAAATACAAGGAAATAAACCCGGTAGTTCATTAATAATTATACATGATTTTTATTTTTTAAAATTAACATTATTCTTAAAAGTAATCACTTTATTACACATGAAAATAACTTTTCTATGCAAATCATTTGATAATAAATAATAAAGAAAAACAAGTATAACTCATAACATATCATTTGAAATCAAGAAAATTTTATAAAACTTTTTCCTAAAAGTTATACATTTCACCCATATGGGGTAAAATATACTTTCCATTAAAAATAAACTCATGACTAATCACATGAGAGTATAATGTAAAGAACATGATATTAAGAATTTGTGACAATGTAGGAAATATGGAAAAAACAAAAAAAAATATATAATCAAAATTCATGTATAATTACCAATATATGATCACTTAGTGGTCATACTCCCATAGTGTACCAGGATTACTGTATAATCCCATACATAACATCTCATGAGAGAAAAATCATTACATATCTCATTAGAGTGAAACTAGGGTGCACCCAACATAATATGTTGTTGATTATGTGTTCCAAACAGAAGAAATAAATTATAAAAAATAAAATAAATAATTACTAATGGAAAGAAAATGGGTTGCATGAACTTTCTTAATATAATAATAGAATGGTATTTCTTAAAGAAGATATTTGAGGAATGATCATAGGGTAAGAATTACCCCTTAAAATAAAGGGACTATAAGATAGGTATATATGTGATATATATGTATATATAATTTATAATAATTCAATAATATTTATGTAAGAGAACAAGATTAGATATAGAGTAGTTATAACATAATAAAAATGGTGATTTATATAATTATCTTACACCCATAAGAAAAACATTTACTAATATCAAAATATCCATTCCATTTAAAACCCATTTTGAAAATATATTGACTAATAAGAAGTTTATTTTATTTTATTAAAGAAATAAATAAATATCATAAAGGAATACAATAATCCTATAACGTTTATCGTAGAGGGAAAAACTATTGATGATGTATATGTTCAAATAAGGCATTTTTTATCTTTTGTAAATAATGTAAAATCATTCTGTATAAAAGAGAAAAAAAGTTTCATTTTGGAATCCTTTGAAACAATTTAAAAAAGATATAAATTTTCCATTATAATTAATTTATTTCTATATAATTATATAAATAAAATAATTCTATGTATATGGACACGAAAGATAAATATTTAGAAAATAAATTTGTAAAATATTTAAAATTTTGTTTTTAATGTAATGTTACCCTTACGTAAAATCATAAAAGATTATTTATTATTTTTTGTAAAAAATGTAAAATATAGATAAAAATGAAATTTTTAATACATTAAAGTGTAAATATAATTTTCCTGAATTATTTTGAAAAATATGGTAATGGTAGAAAGTAGGTGGAAGGGAAACATTGAAATATTAGTTTTTGAAAAATAAAATCCCTTAACTCGAGAAAAACTCATCACATGTATTTATTATATTATAGAATAATAAATGTATCTTTATTATTAAATTTAATAAGAAACATTTTATTTTTTATTACACCTTTATTTCACTTATTACCATGTTATATTCAATTACATAATCTGGTAAGTTCACGTTATATGTTTTGATGGTATTCTACACATTTTTCTAAAACGACTTTAGTAGGTTAACAATAGTCAATGTCGCCATTATTTAATAATAAAAATAAGGTAAGTATTATTTTATCCTAATAGAATTATAATTTCAAAATAAATAACATATTATATATATATATATACCATCTTTGTGATGTGGTGATAAAAAATGAATCAAATTTCTTCTTGGAGGTGGTAGTCCATATGTACGCATGAATGAATTTATAATTTTTCAATAAATAAAAAGGTATGAAAATAGATGATATATTATAATAAAAAAATTGAAATTATATCTTGATTATAATTTATATAATTAAATCCATCATTATAACCAACATTGAGAGGTGGTGATGTCAAAAAATTACATCGGTTTGCGAGATGGTGGTTTTCTGTATGCACAAACAATGGTTTTATTTCACACCATATGGAAGAGGAGTTGGATATAGGTTTTGAATTTAACATTATAAAATCTTATTATATGAAATATACACATTTTTTATAACATTGTTGAGTCATATTTTATGGATGTGGTAGAAGAAATGAAACTAAAACATTCCATTAAAAGTTGTACCTATTCTTTGGATAATCTTCGTTTTTAACACCATAATACCTCTAAGGTTGGTGTAATACCAAAAACCACTAGAATTAGGTGAGCGATAATATAATTTCATTTGGGTATCGATTTTGTGGGAGAAATATTTCTTGATGTATGAATAAAATAGCAGATGGGGTGTCCTATTATAATTAAGGGTGGTCCATTCTTGGAATTTAATAAATTATTAAATTAATGTAATTTAATTTTCCTAGAAAAAAAGATCCAAAAATATAATGAAAATATAATTTTATTATTGGTCTAAATATTATCATATAATAATTTTTGACATGTATATATTTGGTTAATACGCTTATCTCTATGTTTTAACACGTGTTCATCCTTATTGACAATCATTATGATAAAAAATATTTTTACTATTTTGCGGTAAAAATAGTCACTATAAAATAAAATTTGGTAAATAAATGGACTATATTTAATATTTTTTATTATATTTCAATATATTTAATAAATATTTTATTTTTATTAATTTTAAATCATTTAATAAAATATTATTTATTATAGAATAATATTAATGTCATTTCTGAACAATACTTCTAATTTGACTTTGAAAATAACTTCACAATAATGGAATTAAAATATATTCCATAAAAATATCTAATATTTAATTTATATCTAAAAATAATGTATAAAACAAAAATAATTCATTTTTTATTTCTTTTAATATTTCTGATGTAATTAATTTTATTTTTACAATAATTGAATAAATACTATGTTGGTCTTGCGTAATCCTTTAGGATAATTATTTAATCCCTAAACATTAAATGGTAATTAAAATGATGAGAAAATAATTTTTCATTTAAATAATTATCTAGTACTGAACATGGTATGAATTTATCCATATGATAAAAAAATTCGAAATTAAATGTAAGAAAGTGAAATTTTTTGCTAATTTTTAATTAATTATTATAAATTTCAAAATCACACCCGAATGAAAAAAGTGGTAATATATCAAAATATTTTATTACTATGGTCTAATTATACTCATGTAATGAAATTAATTATTTTTATGGTCATTTTATATTCCTTATCGTCTAATTTTTAACCATAGTAACCCGATTTTCCCTTATAGTCGTGATAATAGTTACTATTAATAATGAATTGAAATAAAAGGGAAATATTTACCAAATTTGTACGAAATTATTCCACATATGAATTCATTTTTAAATATTCAATTCTTATATTTGGTAGAATATAATTTAAAATTAAACCCATAAAACTTGATAAAAAGAGGGATTTCAGAAAAAGGCCGTTCTATATATAAAAATGTTTTTAATAAAAAAATAAAGTATAAAATTACTCAATAGTAATATAATTACATTATATTTATTCAAAATTAACTAATAAAATTTTAAAATGAATCTCAAATTAAATATGAATTTTTAAGCCCATTAATAGAAAAAATAGTTTTCAATAAAAACCATTATTTTTCACTATTAAAAAAAATCAAACTTTTCAAAAAAATATAAAAATGTTTCCATAATATCATATTTAGATTATAATTTATAAACAGATAATTGTTTTATAAAATACAAAAAATGGAATAAATTAATTTTAATTTACTCTCACAAAAGTAATAAAAATTATTTTTTAATGAAACATATTTTTGAAATATAAAATGGATTTACAAAACTTATACTACTTACTTCCAAATAATTATTCAATACATTTTTATTAATTATGATCTTTATAAATATACATAATAATATTTTTAATCCAATTCGTTCCTTCTAATTTAGTGGATATGTTATAAGAGTTACACTTATATATTAATATTTCATAGTTCTTTTAACCTTGGTGTTGTGTATTGTATATGCTATCAAACGTAATGATCTTCTTTTAGAATCTATCGGACTAAATTTATCTCCATTTAATTACTTAATTACTCAAAATTTTAACTTTATCTCTATGGTTAAGTGTTTTACTTCTCGGAATACGTTTGTTGAAATTCCACATTGTAAAAAGTGCTAATAAAACTTTCTCTTTGAAAGAGGGAAAATTAAATATGAAGGCCATATATAATAACACATAATGGGGATTTTTAATTAGATAACATTTAGTGGTATGTGAAAATATGGACAAGGAGGATAGATATAATGTTCAAATTATGAAGAATATTTAGAAATATCATTTATCACATGTATATGAATGATCAAGGGAAAACCAATGATCTTAATCAATGAGGTGTGAAAAATATCAACTATTAATAAAAAAATAAAAGTAATAGGGAAAAAATTATTTCATGTTCCTTCTCCTAGTGTTAACGAATTCCTTTACCATCTAAAATTTATATATAAAGAAATATACATAGCTTATAATTATAATTTCATCAATTAATCAATTTCAACCACAATATCATCTTTTACATAAAAAAAGTATAAAAGATTATTTTTTCATGATTTAATCACAAAAATAAACTTCTAATGAATCACATAATTAAAAAAATGAAAAAAATATATATTCCTGCTATCTTTAGAAATTAAACAAAAAAATGGCTGACCAAGGTAAGATTATTCTCAAATGAATAATCCTACATATGAATAAATACAAAATTAATCTATAAAGCCTCAATAATAAAACCAAAAGTTCAACTTAGATCATTTGATAAATAACTAATTTTAAAATTAATCAAAATATTCCAAACTATGGTTGAGACCCAAAAATGAGAACAATTTGATCACATATTCTTCCTTGATAAATTTAACATTTATCTCCAACTTACATCAATCATTATTAATACATCATACAAAAAATGTGTATTCCCTAATCATATAAGCATAAAAATATGGGAATCATTTACTTAAATTACATAATTCACCATAAATCCACATTAAAATTATATTTTGTTCAAAAAGAAAATTCAACATTGATTTTTCAAAAAATATCCCAGAATTTTATAAAATGTTCCCCAAAATTATAGTTGTATTATTCTAAAAATCATTAACCACTTAACTACCAAATAACTTATCAATCACATGGTTATTAATTGGAAACAAAATCTGTTCCCAAGTTGTAATAACTTATCACTACCTCAATATCTAAGATATTATAAACCCAACATGTTATCAATAGCTATAAAATTATGACCGTAGAACAAAAAGTAATTATTTTTAAACAAGTACTTAATGTTAAATCTAAGGGTTACATATACCTCAACCAAATACAAAATCTCCAAAAAAACAATAATCACTTAAATAACATCACTTAAAACATCTAATGGTTTATCAAAGATATTTAACTTATGATAAAACTTAAACTCATAAACCCATGATGGTCTCCATGAATATTAATATAACCCATCATGAAATAATTCTAATAATTAAATATGTATTAACATTTCCTTTGATACCATCTATACAAACCCAGTCATAAACATTGAATAATCATTAATTTTATGTCATAAATTTATTATATTAAATTTTTTGGATGTTTACATTTTAGAGTTTAATATAATTAATAATTCACCATTAAATAAATAAATACTATAGAATTAAATTGACACTTCCACTTAGTATTGAATTCTCTTAAAAAACAAAACATTTATGATATAACAAGTTTTGTTTCATGAAATATGTTCAAAATTTTCTTCTTAACCTCATCCTCGTGCCTACACTTCTTTAAAACCCTATAAAAATAATT
The DNA here is from genome assembly GCA_963277665.1 of Viscum album. NCBI lineage: Eukaryota > Viridiplantae > Streptophyta > Magnoliopsida > Santalales > Viscaceae > Viscum > Viscum album. The sequence goes on along the minus strand of OY728157.1, from coordinate 1,398,962,005 downwards.
TTAAAACACAGGATAGAAAAAACCCATCAATAACGGAAATATACAAAAAAAATAAAGAATCTTGGTAGTTCATGAAAACTTATGAAGGATTTTTCTTTTTCAAAATTATTCTTTAGGATTATAATTAACATTTTATTATGTAAGAAGTTAACTTTTCTACCAAAATATTTTCATAAAACGTTTCATAAGAAATTTTAAATGAAAAATAAATCCCATATAATATCCTTTGAAATCATGGAAAAAATGATTTTTTTAAAAAATTGCTATAAATTTCACCCTTCTAAAGTAGAGTATTATTTCTTTTAAACATTGGTCCATGAGTAATACCATGAGAGAATAATATAAAGAACATGATATGGTAATATCATATAAACATAGGAAATGTGGCCAAAAAAATAAAATAAAATAAATACAAGTCAAGTATAACTACAAAGAAAACATCACATGGTAAGCATAGTCCCATATATTATTAGTTTTACTCTATAGTCCCATAAATAATGTATCATGAGACAAAAAAATTATAAACGAATCCGATTAATATTGGGGCTCACCCATCGTAATCTGTTCAGGATTATGTGTTCCAAAAAATAGAAATTAATCATAAGGTATAATTATAAGAACTACACAGAGAAATAAAATTGGTTATATCTAATTTCATTATATAATAATCAAAATATATTTCCTAAATATTGAATATTAGAAATGATCATAAGGCATTCATTACCCCAAAAAAGGAATGGAACAAATATAGATAAATATTTGAGAGGCATGGATACATATTTTAGGATCATTACAAAAAATTTTATTTATAGAAAAGTAGTTAAAGAGAGAATGGACATAACCCTAAGAAAATGGTGATTAGAGAGATCCTATACAACTATAAGTTAACACATTGAAGATATATAAACACACACCTGGCTTAAGATCCATTTCAAAAATAAATAGAACAATGGTGATGGGGTTCTATTTTTTTTATGAAAACATGGATGATCCTAAATGAAGAAAACACCAAGTAATGGTTATGGTAGTGGGAAACCACATTTCTACCATATAAGTTAAAATAATATGTTTTTTATATTTTCTAATGTAAAGAAAAGTGTTCCATATAAAAAATAAAAAAATACAGCCTTTGGAATCCTTTGACAGAAAGTGAGAAAATCATAAAATAACATCGTTAATTCATTTATTTCCATTTAAATACATTAATAACACAATTTTAAGAACATGTTCATGGAAGATGAATACATATAAAATAATTCTTAAAAATATTTATAACGTGTTTTTAAATTAATGTCTCCATTACATAAATCCTAAAAAAATATCATTTTATTAAAACATTGTAATGAAAGTAAAATATACTAAAAAATTAACTTTATCATCCACTGAAGGATATATTAAAATTTTCCAAAAACACTTATAATAAAATGAACATGAAAGAAAAAATGTTGTGTTGGAAACTTTAAAAGATGGATTTTTTAAAATAAATTCCCTTACATCGAGCTTGAATCATCACATGCATTCCTTATCCTCTTAAATAATAATAATAATATTTTCTTTATTTATTTTATTACAAATATTTTTAAATGTTACTATACATTTTATTTCACATATTAACATGGTATATACAATTACGTAATTTATTAATATCACATTGGATGTCGGGTTGATTTTCAGCTCATTTATCCAAAATGAATTTGGTAGGTTGACTATAGTAAAAGAAGTTATTATTAAATCATATCCAAAATAATTATAATGAAATAATTTTCTTTTTAATACTATAATTATACTTCTAAAACAAATAATGAAATATGGTTTGGATAAATAAATTATATTACAATCATGGAGATAATATGTCATACGTATGCATGAGTAACATTAACATTTTTTATCGATCATAACAAAAATAAGTTAAATATTATATTATATTTATAAAATTATCATAAAATCTTAAATTACATATTATTAAAATAAATAAACTTATATATATCATTCATTTTATTTGTTTATGAAAACAAATCACATCGCTTTATTGAGGTTATTGTCCACACCTATGCATAAAGAACATTATCATTATTCTATGAATGGAAATGTAATAAAATATAAAATATATTATATTTAAATAATGATAATTATGTAATTAATATCATATATATATATATATTAAATGAATCATTATAACTTCCCATGAGATATGGTAATGGAAAATGAATTACATTAGCTCATGAGTTGGTAGTTTTCCATACATATGAACGATGGTTTTATTTCACAATTGATGATAGTGGAGATGGATATTGGTTATTATATTAAAATTATAAAATATTATTATATTTAAAATATTGGTGTTATTATTTAATCATGGATAAAAATTATTTAAAGAAGTTGGATGAATAAATAAAACTAAAACATTTGGTTAAAATATATAACTCTTATTTAGAAAATTTTCATTCAATTACAATTTATGCTATATAAGGTTGGTATTTTCCTAAAAAATGTACTCTATAATTTAGTTATGGATTTTAATAAGTTATTTGGGTAGTTATGGTCTGAAAAAATGGTTATTTAAGTGTGAAGAAAAGAGGATATGGGGGGTGTCCTTTTATAATGAGTGGAGATGCATTCTTGGAATTACATAAAATAATAAATTAATATAAACTAATTTTTATCTAAAAAAGGTTCCCATATTATATAATTAAAATATAGTATGATTATGGGTATAAATATTTTTAAAAAATAATCTTTTTACATGTTTACATTAGGTGTTTAATTGTATCATTTTATATTAACCAGTGTTAACCCTTTTAAATGATAATATTGATAGTGAAGTTTTTTACCCTTTAGGGGTCAACATAGTTACTATGAAAGGAACAATTCTATAAAAATATACCATATTTGATATTTTTGAACTTATAACAACAACAAGGTACAATATTTTATTTTTATGAATGTTAAATCATTTAGTAAAGTATTATTTTTTACAAAACAATATTAATGTTATTTTTTGAACTATACATTATATTTGACTATGAAAACATTATGAAAACATTGTAATTGTAAAATATTCCTTTAACAAGTCTCTAATATTTTTTTATCTATATAATTATTAGATCATAATAATTAATTAAAATCGTATAACTTTTAAAATTTAAAAAATATATGGTTTATTTGTTTATTAATTGTATAATTATAGTTTTAGTGTTGTATAATAACTTAAGGAAATTATTACATTAATAATAATTGAAAAAAACTAACATTAAAAAATTTCATTTATATTTCAAATAATTATTCAGGACTAAAAAACATTCTTTATCCAAATGACAAAAAAATATAAAAAATTACATTATGAAAGTGACATTTTTAACTTTATCATTTACTTAATTTTTATAAAGGCCAAAATCATATCAAAATGGAAGAAAGGCCATATATATTAATATTTGATTAATATGTATTAAGGATATTATCCAATTAAATTAATTCAAGGGTTATAGTCACTTTATCAACCTTATCATATTATTTTTAACTATAATTACCTGATTTACCCTTACAATGGTGATAATTAATTACTATAGTTACTATTCATAATGACTAAAAATAAAAGGGACATATATACCAAATTTTTACCATATTAATCCAAATATTTAATCATTTTTTCTAGATTAAATTCACAAAATTGGTATAATTTAATTTAAAATTAGTCCCAAAAAACATGATGAAAATCTATTTTTTAAAAGAATGCCCTTTTAAGTATAAATTTTTTTATACCAAATAGAAGTATAAAATTAATTACATGGAATATTATTTGATTATATTTAATAAAAATGAAACAATGAAATTTTAAAACCAATATGAAATTTAATATATCTTTATAAATAATTTAAATAAAAAAATTCAATAAAAATGAGTATTTTTCATTATTCATTGAAAAATCATACTTTTCTGAGAAATATTTAAATTTCAACATAAGATAATTTTGATATGTTTATTTCGAAAATGAAATCCTTTTTATAAAATATATTTTTAAAATGTGTAATAAATTAAATTTATTATCCTCTCACAATAAAATTAAAAATAATTTTTGGTGGAAGCATATTTTAGAAATGTAAAATGACTTTACTAAATATTGAATTATTATTTCCTAATAATTAATAAATACATTTATATTGATTAGTACCCTTATATGTATATTTTATGATGTGGTTAATACTATTTATACTCAGCAATTCAATAGCTATGTTATAATAGTTATATTTATATATTAATATTTCATTATTTGTTTAAGCTTAGTGAAGTGTGCCTTATACACTATTTAGCATAATGTTATTTTTTTAAATATCAGGATATTAAAAATATGATAGCTGGTACATAATTTAATATAAAAAATTGTGTATGTACTGGAATTTTTACGATAATGGAAAAATTATATGAACTTTCATAAGACTTTATGATTCATAATTTTCCCACCTTCCTCAAAAATTTTATGTATGCTAATAGAAATGAGTGTTCAATTTTATTTGGAATCTACCATTAGTTTTTTAATAACTCCTAGGAATAATTTTTATATTATAGAAAATCATATTCTCCCTTCTCGGAAACATGTATGCCCTAAAAATATTGTTAATTCTCTAGTCAAATATATTTCAAATTTTTTGTTTATTTCTTCAATAAAGCCTTTATAAAATATTAGTCTATCTTCTAGAAAAAATTATGTAATCAATATAATCAATAACAATAAAGGTACATAAGTTAATCTATTCTATATATAAGTTGTTTTAAACACTTAATTTAAAAATATTCAACTTCTTCAACAATCTATCAGGTTTTGAGTACCAAACATGTATAGTTTTTTGCAACCTATTTAAATAATTCTTCAACATACACACCTTGGTTATATATTTATAAAAATTCAAACCAATAGGCTCATCAATGTAAAATTATTCTTAAATTTCACCATTTTAGAAAGTTTACTTGATACCCATATGATATATCACACCTTGACTCCAATTTTTATTTTATATTATTCTTTTCATTATGTTGAATCATTTGTTTGATTTTTGGTTCGAGTCATTAGTGAGAATTTTTGAGTATTGACGGTATTGGGTTGTTTTCTTCCTATTCAACGTTTTGTGCCTTATTTTAAGGTAAACTATGTGTTATTTAAGGATAATGGTGTTTCCAATTCAGTTTCTTCTTTTACTGTTTGTATTCCACGGTCTAGGAACAGTTTGACCCAAACCATGCGTGGCCTAGAAGAAACCATTCTGCTCTTGGGTGGTCTGTGGGAGAATGTGAATGGCTTTCACATGGTTATTATAAACCATTCATAAAGCGTTCAAGGGGTTAAATAATTTTCTATAGACAATAATTCAGGGGTGGAACAAGATTTTTCAAACTATGTGACCAGTGCATGCATGTGTCCCCCCTTCTAGTAGGGTGTACACAGTTGGTGCACCGTTTGAAAAACTGTGTGGAGAAACTATATAATATTTCTAGTTTCTTTAAACAGATAAAATTCATAATTTTCACATCCCTCTTTTTATCCCCAATTGGCATATCCCCTCTTTTATGAACTAGGTACACAAGGTGTCTCCCAAAACCCCCTTTTATGGGATATCCCTCCACCATGGTAGCCTCCTCATGTTTTTTAGGTGAGTTCGTTTGGATTTCTTGGTCAATTTTCCCCCCTCTTCTCCTCTTATCTTATTATTCTTTTTTCTATTGGCTTGGTCCCATAATTTACAAACCCTAGGTTGAGTTTTGGATAAGGTCAAATCTTGAGCTTAGTTGTTACCTCTATTATAATTTCAATGCATTCGTATATCATTTAGGAAGGTGTCTTAATCGATTTATTTTTTGGAAATTCCATTTGATTCTTGGGTGCCACTAATTAATTAAAAAATTTGTGTCTAATCATTATGATGTTGTTTTAGGAATTTAATGGTGTTTTAATGATGGTTATTTGGTGAAAATGGGTCTTCAAAGGTATTTATTATCTATTCCTATATATATTTTCATGTAAGAAATTTTATTAAATGAAAATTTACCTTTTAAATTGAAATTCAATATTTTAGATTTATGTTTGGCCTTGGTTGGGTTTTTGGGTTTTGGTTTTCATGTAAAATTGTGTTGGGTGTGTGATTGAGGTGCATTTAGGTTTTAGGGTTGTCTGTAAATCCTTTAATGTTTTGTATCAATTTTGTGTTCTTTATTAATAAATAGTGTCTTTAAATGGTTTTCAATGAGTGTTCCATTGGATGTGGTAATATCCATGGTTTAACATGGTGTACATGTGAAAGAAACCCAAATAATAATGGATGTCTAAAGTGATGCTCACCTTAAACCCTTTGATTTTAAAACTCATTCTCCTCTTCTAATTTTTATCCCCCTTATCTTTCTTCCTTACAAATTGTTTTTCCCAAAACCAAATGTTTCTAAAAAGGATCTTCGGTTCACAAAAGTGGTTCTCAAGTGTGTTACTTAATTTTTTTGCTACTTTAAAACTTCAGAGGTGAATTAGAAATTATATGTTATAAAAGACCATTTGGAACCTTTAAATCATGTTTCATGTTTTTGACATAGTTTGTGAAATGGTTTTATAAATGGATTTGGATTCTAAATGAACATTTTTTTGGTATCTTATGGTGTTATGAATAGTGATTTTGAAACTCAAGTGACATGTCAGCCTGGTTTCCAATTTCGATGACTCTATCTGTGATGTATAACCTATGGCTGGACTTATGGGGATAGAGACCTTACATAGGTGGTGTAAAGGTTTGAGAAAGGTAATAACCATAGAATATGTGTGTTATTGGTTTATTCCATGAATGTGATGAACTCCCCCTAATCCACGATACTATTATCATAGAATTCCTCATATTTATCTAGAGAATCGAGTTACATTTTCTTTCTGATCCTAACTAGACAGATTAGTACCCATATTTTTAGTGAGGGTGGGTGGGTTTTTCACTATTGAGGATATTTTAGATAAGCCAATTGGTTATGACTATGGAGGATCACCATTCTATGATAAGTGAGTCTGAACCTAGTACGCCTATGGATTTATTCAATAGATGTTTAGTAAATTCCCAAAATTATTATTTGTATGTTGCAACTTATATTTACCTAATTGTACCCATGCAGTTTATATTCTTCCAAGAGTAGGAACCGTTTACCATCATTTCTTGGTTCATATTTGGAGTTGATATTTTTTTTCTAAATCTCAGTTTCAGTATGAAGATTTATTTTTAAAATAGGAAGGTCATGTTTTGTGTTAATTTTTTTTATTGGAAATGAAGTGTTATTTTTTAAATATAAAAGCCCTATTTTATTAAATGTGTTTCAAAGTAGACTCCTTGGGATGTTTTCGGAAAGTACATGTATGGATTTTATATTTCATACCTACTGAGATTTTTTATGATCACACCCTACTTGTTCCACTCGGTGTTGTTAGACTTGAGTTATTTTTTAGGTTCATGTTATATTCAGGTTTTCCTGTGGATAGGTCTTGTGTTATGGATGGGGGTGACTAGAGGTCACATGGATATCATGTCGGGTTTTAGTTACTTCCAATTTTTTTAGTTTCTAGTAATGTTATGCAGTTTTTTATCTGTTTTTGGTTGTGTATTGATTGATGTTCAATCATTATTGGATTGTTTTGCGTTCACTATTTGGTTATTTTATTAGTTTATTTTTGGGTGGAATCATTCCTACATGGATTATTTTCTATAACCGACACTATTTTTTATCCCTAGATGATTGGGAAAGCTTCTTAGGCCTTTCCATGGGCTATGTTAGGTGTCAAGACAGATGGTAGACAAAGATGGTTCATTACAAAATGGTATTATTGAAACCCTTTGTTATTATGGGGTGTTAGGTTGTATTTACATAGGACTATAGGTACTTGAGAGGTAGGTATGGGAAGAGCATCATTAAACTTTTCTTGTTCCAATCCTCAAGTTACTAGGGGTATCCTGGGATTTGAGTCTTTTGATTTTATTTTTTGGTATTTTCCTGTGTTGTTCGATTAGTTTTTGTGGTTTAGGGAATTCCAATGTATGTGAACCAATGTTACATGGTGAGGTTATATGAATTTAAGACACATGTGGGGGCATAGTTCATGGTTCAAGGTACTTCCAGTGGTTGTTTCTTTCTTAGGGAATGGTGTGATAAACCCGGTGGTCAGGTTATGCATGGCCACTAGTTCTCAATTCTTAGAGTTTCACTATGTGTTATGATATGGATTGATTTCGTTTTCATGGGTGTATTTTAAAAATAAAAACCTAGTTATTTTAAATTTGAATTTTCAAAAGGATAATATAATTTTGGGATATTATATTATTTTAATAGTGATTTTGGTTATTTAAATTCATATTTTTAAGCATGTATGGTGATTGAAACTTATTTTTTAGATGGAATTGTTTTTTTAATTTCGATTAGAAATAGTGTGGTTTTAAAGATAATTTTTTTTGTTTCTATGATATTTAGTTTAGGAGATTGGATTTTTGGTTTGAAATGTTCCTTTTGATTAGATTTTGATTCAATTTTTTGTCTTTATATTATTTATATTATCCTACCTAGAAAGTTCCCAAAGGATTACAACTAGTCTCTTATTATTGTTGTCCTTTCACAGACTCCTAGTGAAGTGGTAGAGTAAATTTATTCTATATATTTTTCCTATTTTTCAAGGAAATTGAGGTCTGTTAGAGGCCTTATAGTAGATGGAACATGTTTAAGGTCTCTTCAGATCATTGGGAACTCCTGAATATGTGAGAGTGCATGTTATTTTTAGTTTGTTTTCTAATCTAGGATTCGCTCATTGGCAGGTGATCACACTGCCATTTTTATATGTTGGCATGTCATGGGAAGGGTTTAAGACCACTTTTATATAATGGTTCATACCTGATAAGGTGAATGAAATGAATGTGTAACAGCTCTTGAACATTTAGTATGCTTAGTGGATGGTGAAGGCATACGTTAACCATTTCAAGGACTTGGTTCTAAAGATATCATTATAAGATCGGTTGAAATATAATAAATTCATTTGGAGACTTTTTCTTGAGATAAAAGATCACGCTCTCTCATTTGAGGAATTTTAGTTCAAGAAGTTATTGGATGAGATATTTATAGTTGACTTGGTTCACAGAGCACATTCTTTAGAAATTAGAAATATAGTCCCTCTAGGTTCTCTTGATGGATCCCTATCAAGTGAGAAGTGTGTACTCTAGGAATTTATTAATTTTTGGTATCCTTTTTCAGTTATGGATTCTCATTCATCAGACTGGTTACTCATGTGTTTTTAGTATGTTCAGTTAGTGCATTCGAAGACATCTTTCTATACTCCTATAAAGGCCTCTCGAAAATGTGGTCATTTCTGTCATTTCTAAAAGTCTACAAGAATATTTCGCAGAGGAAGAAGTTTCGGTTAGAGGTTGTTAGCTTATGACAATGTGGTATCATATGATTTAAGGAACCATGGATCTAGAACTTGGATATAGAGTGAATATTTTAACATATTTAGGAATTATTGGGGGTTAGGGTGTTGAAAAAACTTTTTTCTCCAGTTTTGGAGTAGGGGGAAATAGTTTATGTTTTCTTATTTTAATTTTTTTGGTTACTGTATGATCTTGTAAACACTTGGTGGTCTCATTTTCATTTAGTTTCGATGGTTGTTCCTTTTGGTTGTAAATCTATAAATGTTTCTCTATATTTGTGGATCTATTTAGATTTTGGGTTATTCTCATTATGTAGATGATTGTGTTTTGTAGAAGTGATGGACAATATATTTTTTTTCATTGATGATTCTGAGTTCCTTCATTCATTTGTTTCAAAATATGGGGAGTTCTTATTTTGATACCATCATTTCGGGATTTCCTATGGTGGGATATACTAGTTGTTTCCTTGTGATAGAGAGAAACCTCTTATTTTCCATGTTGTTATCCTTATTATGGTTTTCTATAGTGTTGGTCAGGTGTGACATGTGGAATTGAAAGGTCACACCAAAGATTATGGTTCTGTTAATATTCCATTAGTTTCAGGTTTGAGTTTTATTTCTTGTTCGATTAGGTGGATTTCTTGGGGAAGAATGTGTTTTTAGTGGGAAGAATTCTAATACCCTAAACCCAAATTTACTTTTATTTCATTCTTTTCTAGATTTTTTGATCATTTGTTCACGGTTTGGGTCATGTCCATGGTGATAATTTTTGAGTTTTTGTGGTATTAGGTGGTTTATGGATTTTCTACAATTTGTGAGTGTAGTTTTAAGGGAAACTGTGTAGATTTTTTAGTATAATAGTGTTTTTAGTTCAGTTTCATATCGAACAGTTATATTTACATGGTATATTAAAGGTTTTTACCGAACCATGTGAGTCCTAGGAGAAATTGTACGGCTCTTGGGTGGTGTCAAGGACAAGGTGCTTGACTTGCATATGGTTAGTAGAAACTGTGATACAAGGGTGCAGGGTGTTTTATAGTTTTTGACTTAAATGTGTTTAATATTTAGCACAAGATTTTTTAAATTGTGTATCCATCCTATGTGGGTGTTATCCACTTAAATTAAGGTGCACACAATTGGAACATGGTTTTGGAAACCATTTTATTTTTCCAGGTTATTTAAAAAATTTAAATTCCATGTTTTCCCCTCTATTTGTTCATCCCCAATTAGTCTCCTATACTCTTGTTTGACCAAGTCACCCCTAGGGGGATCACAAAACCCAATATTATTGGATCTAACTCTACTATAGTTTCCTCCAAATAATTCGAATGTGAGTTACTTCAGATTTATTGGGAAATATTTCTCCAATTTCATTCCTCCTCTCTCAATAATCTTATTTCTCATGGATTGGTTCCTTCTTGGCCAAACCATTGGGTGGGGGTTCGATAATTTAGGTCAATTTATTTGCTCTTAGGGTATAATGATCATCAATTATTATAGTTCTTACCTATGATTTAGTTTCGATGCATTAACATGCCATTAAAGTAGGTGTCCCCATCCATTTACATTATTGAACATTCCATTTGATCCTTTGGTGATTCCAATTAATTTATAAATCTTTTTCTAATTCTTGTGATGTTCTTTATGAATTGTAGTGGTGTTTTCTTGTTGGAGATTTGGTGAAAAATGAGGTTTCCAAGGTATTCATTATGGATTCCTATATATATATATATATCCATGTAAGTGTTTTATGAAAATTCAATTTCCCTTTTAAAATTGATATTATGTATTTTCTGTTTTTTATGGCATGGTTGGCTTTTGTTGCTCTGGTTTTCATGTGAAATTAAGTTGGGTGTGTGATTTAGGTGCCTTTTTATGGTTTGTTTCTTGTATGAAAATCCATGTATTTAGTTCTAAAGATTTTTTGTTTCTTTAATTAATTCATTTAATCCTTCTATAGTTTTCAATTAGTGTGATGTTTGATATGGTCATATCTATGTTTGTATGAGTTTCAAATATGGATAGGCACAAAAATGACAATGGCTTTCTAAAGTGATGATCACCTTAAATCCCCATATTTCAAAACAAATTTCCATTTATCCTTCCCCCCATTAAGTATATTCTTTTTTAATGCTTATTCTAAAATCCTAAATGTTTCTCAAAAGGGTAATTGGTTCCCAAAAGTGGTTCTAAAGTGTGTTTCTTAATGTTTCATCCATTTTTTATCTTGGGAGGTGAAATGGTAACTAAATGATATAAAGGTCCATTTGGAACCTTTCAGGTATTGTATATGTTCTTATTTCAGTTTTGGAAATTGATTTAGAAATGGATTTGGATTGGGAATGTAAAGTCCCAGTTGGTATCTTTTGGTGTTTTGTAAATTGGTTTTTAAACTCTTAGGATAGGTCCATCCAATTGGAAATTTGGATGATTATATGTGTAATTTGAATCATATGGCTAATATTCAAGAAAGTGGGCCTTCGCATAAGTGGTGTTAGTGTTATGGAAATCCCTATGTAGTGGCCTCTTGGGGTTACTAGTTTAGTTGATCCATGTGAGGAACTACCTATTATCCTTTATACTATTATAATGGGATTCATGAGTATCTTATAGAGGGTCAAGTGATGGTTTCATACTGATCTTGATTATATGGATTGGTACCCTTTTTATTTTCTGAGAGGATAACTACAATTTTCCAATGGTGGTGTATGTTTAGAGAAGCTTTTTAGTTATTGAATATGGAGCTACACCATTCACTGATATGATAGTTCGAATAGGTTACTTCTAGGGATTGATTATAGATATGTTTATGAAATGGCCACGATTACTATTTGTATGTTCCCTCTTCTTATAATATCATTTTAGGTACTTTATTTTACATTTACATTATTGTACCTATACCGTTTATTTTTTTCCAAGTATAGTCCCCTCTGACCATATTTTTTGGGGTTCTTATTTGGAGTTTGGTTTTTTTCTAAGGTAAGACATTGGTATGAATATTTTTTTAAAAGACGAAATTAGTTTTTTATATTAAGAATTGTTTTGATAGAAAATATGTTTTAGTTTTTTAAATATAAATATAATATTTTCAAAAGAAAATTCAAACTAGTGTTTAAGGGCAGTTTTTGAAAAGGAAAAGTACAGATTATGTGATGCTTACCTATTGAGTTGTTTTATGATAACACCCTACTTGTTCCACTCAATGTCGATAGACCAGAGTTGTTTTGTAGGTTTAGGTCTTGTTTAGGTTTTCTTGTTGAGAGTGATGGTTTTATGGATGGTTGTGACCAATTAGTCATATAGAGATAATGTTAGGTTTCTTTTGGTTCTATTTTTTTTGTCTTTCAATTTGTTCTCGTTGTGGTTGTATATAGATTTGGTTTTGTATTGATTAATGTTCATCCATTATTGGATTGTTCTACGTACCCTATTTAGATTGTTTTAATTATTTTATTATTGAGATAAATCAATATTATTTCAATTATATTTGATTCCCGACAGTAGTTTGTAGACCAAGATGATTGGAAATGCTACTCGGGCCTTTCCATTGGTTGTATTAGGTGTCGGGCCTAATGACAGTCTGACCAAGTTCATGACATGACAAAATTTATAAAAGTGATATACTAAAACTTATAATTAGATTCACATTATTTCAAATCTTTCAATGTGGTAAATTATTCTTCAAAATAATTACCATCCATCTGTGAGTTACTATTATGAATAAGTCATGTTTTGTTTCGAAAAAATTGTCTATGTTCATTCAACTCTTTTATATATACCCACTAAGTTCCTATAAAAATATTTTCAACTAATTAGGGAAGAATATCCCATGTTTAATTTTTATTAGGCTCTATAAAATCCTTATTCATAAAATCTTCCCATTATATATGTTTAATTAGTTTTTGATGTCATTCTAGTTCGACATGTGAGATAATTTGTGTTTGATTTTTTAATCTCAACTTTATTCAAGTTTGAACTAGAGATTTATTATATGTAATGTTTTTTTTAGATACCATATATTTTTATATAGAATAAAATTTCAAATATTTTCTTCCAATATCAATTTATTCAATTCATAATTCATTTGAATCTTCTGATACATTTTTTGGATCACTTTAATCTCTTATTTTTTTATTCTCACGGGAAGCCTTAATTATTCCTTCACAACATTTCCAAAAAAAAATTCAGGTTAGTTTTATTTTCAAAAAATTTACACCATATGAATCTAGAAAATTTTATAAATGTTTATTCCAAAATTTATAACTTCTTACATTGGATGAATAACCCCTTAATATTACCTCCTTATTATTTTAATCAATTTTTCAAAGACAGTAATTTTTTTTCTTTATTAAGAATGAACTTCCAAAATAATCAAAATATTTTAATGAATGTTTTTCTTAAGTAAAATTTCATAGGAATTAATTTTTAGATTCTATCAAAAAAATATATGACTTCTTTACATGAACAATAATGAAAATAGATTCTATTTAAAAAATGCTGATTGTTTAGACTAAACTGTCACACTTCTTCCCATTTTCATTAACATATTTTTCCCATTCATCAAGTCCATTTTAATAAGGAGTGTATCAAGATATATATATATATATATATATATATATATATGATTTCACGTTTCTTTTGGATAATGTTCAAAATATTTCTTGTCTACTCTATTCCATTGTTTGTTATCTTATTTATTATATATGTATCCCATATCTATTTTAATATCCCTTGTGGAAAAAAACTAAACATATCTATTTCTTCAGATTTATATTTCATAAAAATCACATTGGTAATTAAAGTGAAGTCATAAATAAATGTAATAAATTAAAAATCAATACTTTATGATTGATGTCATACCACAGTGATTATAGTGTATAAGTTGAGGTGGTTTGGTGGATTGGGTTTCAAAAAAATTATGCCTTCTGCTAACTATATTCCTATTATGGCATATTATAAAAACTGCATAAATTTTCCACTTTATTGGGGGTATGTTTCTTACAATATCTTCCTTATAAATCATTGTCATACATTCATGGATACAATTACAATGTCTTCGATGAAACAATATGTTTCCATTTTCAAAACTCAAGTAACATGAGTTACGACGTTCTCTAATTTAAAATTTGTTTCTTATAGTTTATTCTCCAATGGTTACAAATTTTTCATATTACACACTAATAATGACACAAAAATATTTCCTAAAGATAAATTCCTTTCCATTATAAAAAAGTTGGATAATACTCAGTATGTTGGGTGTTCACCAAAAAATATATAAATATTATTTTTATTTCTTTTTATGAGCTTTTATCCCATATGTTTTCATTGTTTTAATTTTAAAAAAACAATTGTTTCCAAACTTAACTACTCCTCCTTCATAATTTCAAACATATTTTATGAAATTTATAGAAGTTGTCAAATTTGATGAACTAAAACAATCAAGAATCTGTAGTATATTCTTTTTTTAATTTAAATATGTATCAATATAAAAACCAAATTCCCTAACTTTATTATTTTAATCTTCATTTTAATTTGTAATGTAGGAAACTTATCCATGATGTGTCATAAAATATTCTTCAAAAAAATGACTACATTGGTCATATCATCTATAAACATCCTCTATTAACCCATATGAACTTTCCATTATAAGATTCTAATATCCTTTGATTTTAACTATTTTCTTTTTGAGGTTTAGGAAAGTTTCAACATTTTCATTCAATATCTCTCCCCCTTAAATCATGTTTATTTTAGAGTAGAGATATGGTGTTCTAATAGTTGTATGAATTTTCAAAATAAATTCCATAGCATCAAAAAAACCATCAACTCTTAGTCTTCCTTAGAAGTATAATTTTTCCTTATAGAAATACCTCACTTATAAGGAATATCCCATTAAAACACATAAAATTAATCCAAACACCCCCTTATTCAATAGCATAAACAAAGAAAATTCATCATTTTGTTCATTTCATAATCATGTTAACAAGTCAAAAATATTTTTATGGATTATATCTCACTAACCCATGTTTCATTTCAACTAATATGGTCATAAAATCCCTTTTAAACCAACTTATAGCAATAAAAAAAATTAAAATACTAATTTAAAATCATATTGAAGAAAACATTTTCAAAAACACATGCATTTCTCCTTGAAAACTATAACATGTCCCAAGGCTTACATTTCAATTTATTAAAATAAAATAACCATTAAAACATATTTTTTAAAAAGGGATCCACAATATAATTTCAATTATCATTTGAAATATCCTTTGAAAACCAATTTTTAAAATCATTTTGATCATAACACCTCCATTCAAAGAATTACACACTTTCCAACATTATTTTCTTCTAATAAATTCATTACTAGGCCAAATCCCCAAAACAATCCATTTAAACCACTTTAAAACCTCCATGAAACATCAAAAAATTGACTTTATAACTATTCAAATTAACCTATTAACCATTCCCACACACCCAATTACACTTTTATGACACAATATATCTATATTCCTTTATCTTAATGTTTACCAATTAGTTCATCATTTAGAAGGGTTCAAAGTACCCAAAGGGTAACCCTATGTTTGGTCACAAAACACCAACGGACCCAATTGGGGTTATTTAAGGGTTTAAAACATCAATATAAAGAAAAAATCACCTTCTTTAACTGAAGACATCAAAAAAATACAATGAAGTGAAATAGAACAACTAATTACACATATAACACATGAAGACTATGGAAAAAATATTTAATAATACATATCTCATGTTCATTGACAAACATCTTCTTAACCACTATGCCTAATTTGAAGTCAAACAACCATTAAATACCCAAAATGGAATATTCTCGAATGTGAGGGCTTTATGTCTTTATAATAAGAGGAGAAATTCTACAATCCTTAATCCAAAAAAGATAAAATATGAGTGTTTTTCTCACTTGGATATTCGATTCACACCCAAACTCATTCCAAACGCCTAATAATCAAAGGAGAATGATATCATTGAATTCTTGGAGGTTTTGGTTCATCAAAAAAGATGTTGGGGGAGGAATAAAGAATAAAATTGTATTAAACCCACTAAATCATGAGATGGAAAAACTGGAATTTCCCACTTTTTAAGGGTTGCATGGTTTGGCCACATGGTTATGAAAATTGTATGCCATCCATTCAGCTCATTTTATCCAAGAAGGTCCAAGAAACATGGTATCCTCGAATTATCCACATGGTTTGGAAAATTATGTGGTAACTGTGCACTAACCTCTACCCAAAAGGGCCCCTAAGCTGCATATTTTCATGGGCTAAGTGTATGGTTTGTACTAACTATGTGCCAACTGTGTCCTTCACTCTATTTATATGGTTTTACTAACCATGCACAAATCATTTTCTTCACACTATTTGGACTATTTTCCTCTCCTTTTGATCCCCAAACCCCATAACACCCTAGAAACTCTTCATGCAGTCAAGAAACACCTCATAAGACAAAAAAAATGAATTTTAACCAAAATTAAACAAGTAATTACATTACCTATTGTTGGGTTCTACAACCTCACAACCTTATAAAGTTTCATCCTTAAGACATACTTCCAACCCTTGTTGAGCCTCCAAGACCAAAGGTCAGGCCACATGGACAACATATCATCTTTCATTTCCCAATCATTCTCCTAGTCATGGCCAAACTGTCACTACACTTAGATCAAGGAAACAATACTACCCTGAAAAAATACCCCTCTGTACTCCACTACTATGATCCTATGCTCCACAAGGACACAAAAACCTTAAACTCATCAATACCATCATAAAAAATAAGATTAAGATCTATTCAATACTATTGAACCTCTATAAATAGGGAACTAAAAGGTATAATATTACCCTAGTATAGCCAATTAGAACATCCTCAGTCTAATAATATCAATGATTTGTGGCCAAAATCACATATCACCATATAACACCATTCTTTAAATATCTAAAAGTGTCTCAAACCTGACATAACTCAAGGGAACATCCAAATTCCTAAAACATCTTGCATCCAACTCTAGTTCAAAACTCTACCCCCAATTACCTTACTCTATTTCCATACATCTGAAAGGCCCAATCCAAGCATAACAATAATATCAATGTACTCATCTAGCAAAAAATTTTAAAGCACCAAACACCAAACTGATACACCAAGATGGATCCAACCTGAGTCTATCCAAAATGAAACAACAGTCACATCATAAACTGATTAATTTCCCACCATGGTGCATCACACCATATGACGTAGTTCACCACCACCAGTTTCGAGTGTTTAGAACATATTTTAGAAAAAATAAATCATACAAACCTCAACTCAACCATAAAATATTTCCCGATGTGTTTTCCAACGCATCGCACCCAAACGTCGATGAGAACTCCACCCAACCCAAAGATTAAACCTTTCCATGGAAACTACCTTGATTGTCCACACTTCTACTATCCATATATCAACTAATGACTACACGGTTCTTCCTCATAATCCATTCCAATTACCTGATCATAGTTTTCAGAACAAAATTTACCGAATGTGGTTTATAACCCACCACATCAGTTACCTTTTACCCAACTGATTTGGGATATCCCAACCAAATCACTATATTGATCCCCAACTTCCACTATTTGAATGGATCCCCTCAACCAAGAAATGATTCCTTCTCACTTAATATATACCTCCTTCATCTGAATGAACCTAATGGATTCCATCCATGACCTACAATGAAACATCACCACAAAATCATATGTTTCCCTACAAACCATTATTAGGATCTACAGTACTCACCAACGTGTCTCTGATACTACCATTAAGATCACCTCTAAAACCAACCTATGTCTGCATCCATCGCTCGGCTTGATCTACCCCTATAATTTAATCGCATCTAGCCTTCTCCATGTAATCCAAACATTACCTTATGTAATTATCAATGGCATTCTATTTCCACCACATCTACACCATGGTCTGCTCTATTTATCAATGACTAACATACCACTTCCCACCTTGGGAGTATTGTTCTCACCACCTTCCTTAGGAAATATTAACCAATATAGTTAACCCTTAAATCAAAAGATAAACCTCAACACTTAACATGGTTATCTAGAATTTATCATAATAACAAAACCAACATCAACTACTACACCTTATTATCTTCTGAGAAATTCACCCATGGTATTCGTCAACATTCAGACCACCCAGAGGACCTCTATTTAACTGGCCAATAGTGTTCTACCCACCACACAACTATACATGTTACTACACAATATCCTAACCTATAAAGTCTCCCATATCCATCAAAAACACATTCAAGTCACTAGGAACAAATTTAGAGCCTTCCAAGGTCACCCAAAATGATGTAAAGATATTAGACATGATTTTCAGTACTGGAAAGAATGATAAGAAGCCTTAAATGGACACCATCAAAAACTATCCATCACTAATGTCACATTCCATTATATAGGCACATTGACATTCCATATGTTTTGGAATTACCTACCTTCTTTCATTTCATCAACTCTCAAACACCACAACCCGAATGGTATTTCTAACCAAAACTTTCTACCACCTCACGACCCATTATCAAGTGGTCGTGATCCAATATTATTTTGTTAATCACTACCATTTGACCAATAAAGTCATTCCTGCATGACCCTAATGATCTATATGAAAAAACATTGACCACCACACTAATCCACAACCTAACTATCTCGCGCATAACTTGTGCTTCCCATTGTGATCATGTAATAATACGACAGATGTTTATTCCGATCCACATGTTCATCCATCCAAATTGCATCGTGTATTTAAAAAATTATCCCACATATATACCTCCTCAAGGACCTCAAGGTCTCTCACATTCCTGTGAGCACAAATTGTGCCCAAATATAGATCTCACAAGTCATACAATACTAATGATAGGCCAAGCACCCGTTCACTCATATGATCGTTTATCCTGGTCTATCAGCCTCATTGGACTTAAGGAATTCTTAGAATTCTCATCAAATGAACCAAGAATTCATACAGGAATTCTTAAACCCATGACCACCCACACCCCCATGTTTCAATTCCATACCAGAAGTGTCCATGCATAATTTTGTCACTCGTGTTTCGTACACCCAAAATCAACATCAGAACCCACATCAACCACTGACAAGGACACATGGTAGGGATCTTAATAAACATTATTCTTCCCAAAACTGACTATACAACCTACCACAAGCACTCAAATACCATATTAGAAAGAAACTAAGGCATAAGAATGAAATTTTACCACACATAGAAGCACCAATCATGCATTAATTACACCAATAAATAAACCACTCGTGCTTTGCATATTAAGGTGCCTTCAATACTGGGCCAAACTTCCTTGAGGCCACCATCAATTTCTAAAAACTATAAAATCATAACCACTACCTGATTCACATTTCTAATTCAATTATCTTTCCCGCTAATCCCTCTAGGATGGTCTCGATCTCAGAAACACTCTTTACATGACACTACCAATGTCTTAAATGTCTTCATGTGTCAGGCACACCCCAAAAGGGATAATAACATAGTTGAACTCTCTCACAAGTAATCATAGAAGATAAAACAGTGCCAACTCCCTATACTTGAGTCACATCAAGAAAAGGTCACTAGATCTCTCTCTCAAATCCATACACATCAAACCACAACCAACTCACTGCGCACAGTGGCACTCATTACCCCACTCTAAAATATAATCCATCTAATGAACCCCTTTGTAAAATTACTATACGCCTACCACCAAGAATACCCACACACATATATTGGAACTACAATCCCAAAAATACACCCTAGGGTCCAAAACACAACTTGCATGACCACAACTCTTATGATTTACCCCATCCACATTACCATATAATAATTCACTACCCATGGTCGCAACCTTATCAAGGGAACAATGCAAACATATCATTTACCATAAAATGAAAACCAATCAAGCCTCAAAAACCAAAACATTGTTCTCAAACTAGCGAAATAACTCTACCAAAACCTCTTATATATAGGGTCTGATCAAAAGACTAGGGGTACCCATTTCCAATATCCATATTTATTCCATAATGTTTCATCTTTCTTATTAATTAAATTTTAGACATTAACAAAGGTTTCACATTTTAAAAATTTATATTTTCAAAACCCCAAGGATTTACACTTTTAGAAAACATTTTATTAACCCGAAATTTCAAAAAATCCAATCCTTATTCAAATTCACATTTCACAAAATTTCTTTTGTCAAAAATTTCACGGGGAAAACCAATTGAAATATTTTAATAGAAGAAGAGTACATTAAAAACATATTAAAACCAAGGTACTATCAATCATAGGAAAAATATTGATGACCTACCAATCCTATGTTCCTAGCATGTTGCATGGACTCATACACACTCTCTTTCCATACCGATCTAAGAGACTCTCCTAAAAAATCAATAACATCACATCCAAGTGTTTCAATTAAGGTGGAAATACCAATATATCATACAATTAAAAACCAAAAATTAATTCCCACCCCGATAGAATTGGAATTTTCTTTCATACATGGGGCTGTAGGAACTCAAGCATTAGATCATTACCAAGCTCTGAAAAGATAACAGTCACATGTATTAAAAAATGTTTATCCCCATCATAGAAAGGAAACATAAAATAGATATATATGTGTGGAAAATATATATTTGTTATATAATAATTAAAAATGAATAATATATCGATAATTTGAGGTAAACAAAGATAAATAAAAACCCATATAATTAGGGTGGTTCAGATATATCCCTTACCTCATGTCCAAATTCATTCTGCACTCTAACTTAGGATCCAAACTAATTATATTAGATTTTTTATATATATTATTGAGAATATTACACATATATTTTTGATTATTTATCATTATTTTACTTTAATTTGTAGTCATTTTATTGATATATCATTTCTGTTTTTGTTGTCCTGTAGTCATTTGTTTCATGGTAACAAAGCCAATTTAGTTTTTTGATATTATTTATGATCTTGTTAAATGGGACTATAACACTATAAATTAAATGAAATTATCTTAATTTCCATAAAAATATAAATTTTCCAAAATATTCATATTTTATCTCATAGAGGGATGATTAATTTTGTACAGAGCTTATCATTTTACATTAAATTCATTTAGACAACTATATAGACCATCATAAACTAGATTCATTTTGAAGAATTAAATGATTATTTATAAATTGAAAACATGAAATAACTTATAATATATTTATTATAATAATATATTATATTTAATTATACTTGACTAAATTCGAGAAAAATTAAGTAAGTTGTTTATAGAGGTGGTGGACTGACCATTTTATAAATAATATTGTCATTTTAGAATGAAAAAAAAGTGATTTGATTATGGATTTTTCATTATGATAAAAAAATACCGTACATTTATGTCACTAGAGTCAAAATATCATAATGGAATGAATTTTATTGGGAGGGTAAATAGGCATAGAAATTAAAATAACCCAGTTGAGGTTATTACCACCTCCTTTGGATTTATCCTCTTATGCATCCTCTTAAGGAATATAGGATTGATATTTTGAGGAGAACAACCATTGTAGTGATGTGAATGTAGACATAGATATATATTTTTTAGTTAATTGGTATCCTCATGTTACAAGAAAGTGTGAGGATTAATAGAAGTGTGGGGTGGTTCTAACAAAGAAACAATTTACAAGAATATTGAGATGTCTGCCAGACCGATGGAGAGGCACATTTGTTTCAATAAGAGAGTCATGTGACATTGGTGCTCTACCTATCAAAGAGATAATTGGTAAGCTTATGATGTATGAGGAAGAACTCAAGGAGAATAAGGAAGAAGATGATGAACCTAAAAGGAAGTTAGTGGCATTAAAGTCTACTGTCTCAAAGATAAAGGACATGGAGAAAATTCACATACCTACTGAAATCTCAAAAAGTGAAAGTTTAGATTCTGATAGTGATGCTGAGATGGCTCAAATATCCAGAAGATTTAAGAAATTCTATAGTAAGAATAAATTATTCATAAAATCTTACTAAAAAGTTAAATATGACAACAAAGGTCATTGGAAAATGGATTGGAAGAATGATGAAAAGGGTGATGAAGTTATCTGATATGAATGTAAGAGAAAAGGTCACATTAAAGCTGACTGTCCAAAATTGAAGTTCAAGAAGAAACAAGACTATAAGGAAAACAAGTATAAGAAATCAATGAAATCAACTTGGAGTGCTTCAGAAGACACATCAAGTAATTATGATTTTGATAAGGATGAATGTTCTCATAAATCTAACAAGTGTTTTATGAAAAACACATCTGAGATAACACTGAACTCTCCTGCTTTAAATTTATACTATTCTGGAGTTGATTCTTATTCTTATTTTGAATCTGAAAACATTTATAGTGAAGAATTATTTGAATATTGTAATATTCTATAAGATACCTGTAACGAAATTAAGGACAATTACAAAGCTATAAATTAATAGCATGATTTATCTAGCACTAATAAATCTTCCCTTGAGATTGAAAAGGAAAAGAATACTCAACTGTTAAAAGAAAATAATGAACTGAAAATGTCTAATGTGAAACTGAGAAAAGACTTAGAAAAGTTCACACATGGAAAGAACACTCTAACTCAAATTCTAGGTAAACAAGTTTCACCGAAGTATACTACTGGTTTAGGATACCAACCTAGATAGAGACAGTTTACCAAAAATAGATTTATTCCTAAATCTGGACAAAATTCTTCTAGTTCCTGTTCTAGAAATTCATATGCCTCAACTAGTTATTCACATTTTTATAGATAAAAAAAGTTTATATTTCAAAATAAATTTATTATGTAAATTATATGAGGCCCATAAGACAAATTTGCATACCTAAATCTTTACTTGCTAACCTATCTGGACCCAAGAAAATATGGGTACCAAAATCATTTTCCATCTAAATATATTTTTTAGGAAACCTGCTTAAAGATTTCCTGTAAGAAAACATGGTACTTAGACAGTGGATGTTCAATGCATATTTCAGAATATTACTCATTCTATAAATGCATAATAAAGGTTCATGGAGGCTATGTCACCTTTGATGATAATTGTAAAGGAATGATCATCGGCTTAGGACAAATTGGTAACACTAACTCATTTTTAATTTCTAAAGTTTTATTTTTTGATGTACTGAAATAAAACTTGTTAAGTATTTATTAGTTATGTGATGATGGATTTAATGTTAGGTTTGAAAATGATTCTAGTAATTTTTTTAATTCTAAAAATGTTTTAGTATTTCCTACATTGAGAAAAGAAAATGTTTATGCTGTTGATTTAAATTCTTTAGCTAAGAAAAACATTACTTGTTTAAATGCTTTCCATAAAGAGTCTTGGCTTTGGCAGAGAAGGTTAGGACACAACAATATACCTTCACTTAGAAAACTGACTAGGAAAAACTTAGTTAGTGACCTACCCAAACTTGAGTTTCCAAATGACAAAGTGTGTAATCCCTTTCAGAAAGGAAAGCAACATAAATTTTATTTTAAATCAAAGAATGAAGTTTAAACTTCTCAACCTCTCGATTTAGTTCACATGGACTTCTTTGGACCCTCCAGATTTTCTGGTTTAAATGGGAACCACTATGTCTAGTTCTTATTAGATGACTTTTCTAGATATACTTGTGTATATTTCTTAGCTCACAAAAGTGAATCTTGTTCTTACTTTATTAAATACTCCAAGTCTATAGAGAACCTTAGTGGACTTAAGATTAAGACCTTGAGAAGTGATCATGGCTGTGAGTTTGAAAATCAATAATTTTAATCTTATTGCTCACACAATGGCTATAGTCACAACTTTTCTACCCCTAGAACACCTCAACAGAATGGTGCAGTAGAAAGAAGAAATATAACCCTTCAGGAAATTGCAAGATCAATGCTTAATGAGTGTGAACTGACTATTTACTTTGGGGATGAAGCTGTGAACACAGCCTGTTATATCATAAATAGAGTCTTGATTAGACCTGTTCTTAAGAACACCCGTTATGAGTTGTGGAACAATAGCAATGCAAAGGGTAGTTAATTTAGAGTATTTGGTGTCAAATTCTTTATTATTAATAACAAGGACAATCTTGAAAAGTTTGCCTCTAAGAGTGATGAAGGAATATTTTTAGGATATTCTATAACTATCAAAGCCTATTGAGTGTTTAATAAAAGAACAAAGTGTGTCGAAGAATCTATTCACATCAAATTTGATGAAACTTATCCACATAAACCTAAAAATTCTCTTGAAAATATTGCTGAAGAATTATAAATTCTGAAACTTAATGATAAAATCAATGAACATGTTGTCAAGTCAACTGGTTCTGGAAATTTACCAGAATCTGATTCTGTTGAACCTGAACCTAGAGAAGAACCTGAAATTTCTAGTCCTACCTTAACTAGATCAACTAGGATCCTAAAGAATCATCCTTTAGATGTGGTTGTTGGTAATCTTGATAAAGGGACACAGACTATATCTTCTCTTATAAATTAGGTTGAACATCATGCCTTTTTGTCCCAGCTTGATCCTAAAAACATTTATGATGCAATCAATGATGAATTTTGGGTAATGTCTATGATAGAAGAACTTAATCAGTTTGAAAGAAATAAAGTTTGGAAACTTTTTGAAAGACCTAAGGACACCTTCATCATAGGAACTAAATGGGTGTTTAGAAATAAGGTAGATGAAGCTAGAAATATAGTTAGAAACACGGCTAGAATAGTTGCACAAGGCTATAGTCAAGAAGAATGAATTGACTATGAGGAGACTTTTTCTCCAGAAGCAAGACTTGAAGCCATTAAAATTCTACCTTCTTATGCCGCACATCTGAAGTTCAAACTATTTCAAATGGATGTCAAGAGTGCATTCATAAATGGTTATATAGCTTAGGATGTTTTCATTGAACAACCCCATTGATTTACAAACCCTCATTTTCCAAATCATATTTTTAAACATTCAAAAGCATTATATGGTCTAAAGTAAGCTCCAAGAGCTTGGTATGACAGATTAAGTACTTTTCTTATTTCCAAAGGTTTTACAAAAGGAATAGCTGATCCTACCCTCTTTATAAAACAAATTTCTAATGATGTTTTAGTTGTTAAAATCTATGTAGATGGTATTATTTTTGGATCATCAAAAACTTCATTATAGACTGATTTTTCGAAAAAGATGCAAAACAAATTTGAAATGAGTTTAAGGGGTGAAATGAAATTCTTTCTTGGATTTAAAATCTTTAAAAATAATAATGGAATTGTTTTGAATCAATGTAAATATACTATAGATCTTTTAAAACGTTTTGGATTGGATAGCACTAAAAGTAGTGACACTCCCATGAGTACCACCTGTATGTTGGATCTTGATGAAGATGGAAAATATGTTGATCAATCCACCTATAGATGAATGATTGGAAGTATACTCTACTTAACTGCTAGTCATACTAATATTATGTTTAGTGTGTGTATGTGTGCTCATTTTCAAGAAAACCCTCAATAATCACATTTAAATGCTGTAAAGAGAATTTTAAAATACCTCAAGCATACACCCAATCTAGGAATGTCCTATCCAAAGGGAAAATCATTTGAAATAGTTAGTTATTCTAATGTTGACTTTGCTGGTTATAAGTTCGATAGAAAGAGAACCTCTAGAACATGTCACTTTTTAACTAAGTCACTAGTATCTTGGTGTAGCAAGAAACAAAATTCTGTTGCATTATCTATCGCAAAAGCTGAATACATAGCTCTTGGATGTTGTTCTGTACAAAATTTTTAGATGAAACACACATTACTAGACTATAGATATCAATTCAGACATGTACCAATAAATTGTGACAACACAAGTGCTATTAACATTTCAAAAAATCATGTTTCACATTCTAGGACAAAACATATTGATGTAATACATCACTTTTTGAGGGATCATTATCAAAAAGGCGATATCACTTTGGAATTCATTGGTACTGAATATCAACTTGCTGATATAATCACTAAACCATTAAATTTTGAGATATTAGATTACATAATACATGATCTTGGCATGATCAATCACAAATAGTTATGTTACTGGTATTACTGTTTAATATTTTACTATATTTGACTTTACTATTTCATGTTCACAGTTTTTCATTTATTGTCTCATGCATACGTTCTCACAGTTAACACTTTGTGTTCATGGTCTGTTGCTCACTATCTCACCATGATGATCACTAACTGTCTCACCGTGACTGAAAAATTTTCTCACTCTCTCATCGTGATGACAACTGACTGTCTCACCGTGACAACCATCCACCATCGCACCATAACGAATATTCAAGGTCTCACCGGTAACCTTATTTATGATTTTATTTTAACCAGTGTCACGATAATTTTTATTTCACCACTATTTCCTTTCCCGTGTTTTTGTTTTTATGACGTTTGATATTCCCAAATGATAAAACACAAGGGTTTCACTCGATTCTTCCCCCGGAATTTTTCCTATTCACTCTTTCTGAACCCTTTCAACATTGCAACCCTTCTCTCCTTCTCTCTCGCATGAACCTTCAGTGGATTCCAAGGATGAAGCGTCCATCTTCTTCTACTCCTGAGAAGCGTAGCTCGAGGAAGAAGAAGAAAATAACACCAATGCTTGCACATGAAGGACCCCTAAATCAAAACCTGGTAAACCATACTATAGTTCCTGGGAAAGAAATATACCCTGAGTGGTTGTTGTCTAGAAAATATTTGGTTTTAAAGGTTTTATGATAACAAGGCTGGCTTGAATGGTTCTCTAGAAAGGAGAGACCAATTTACCTAAGGTTAGTATCTTAGTTTGACCAGTATGTAATGTTTTCTTTTGATACTGGTGAAATCTATGTAGTGACAAGTTGTGTCAATGGAAAAAAATTCTCTTTCTCTTCGAGGTTATGGGATACATGCCATAGGATTCCTCACGAAAGGGATTTTTTTTGATTATCAGAGAGACCCCCACCAATAACCTATATCTTTGAACTGGAAAATTCACAGGAAAATCCAACTGGAAATGGAACCAAGAGAAGGGACAGAGGTGCTAAACTAGATGGGGAGACAAGGTTTCTGTTCAAATTTTTTCAAAATTTGATTATCCTGAGGAAGGGTGAATTTGTTGTCTTGAAGTATCAGGATGTTTTTATGATTCATCTTTGAAAATGGACACAAGATAAATCCATGCAAGTATATCATTCACCATATGTGTGAATTGATTAAGGACACATCCAAATCTACTTTTCTGTTTTACTCAAGGATGATCCCAACCATGATAGTTTCCAAAGTATTAGTTGGACCAAATGAAGAAGTTCTTATGTATTTGGAATTCTTCATATCTAAAACTACCATAAAAAGGTTTAAGACCAACTAGAACCCTTGGAAGAAAGAATGGGTTGAAGATAATGAAATGATTTATGAGAAGTTCAATCATGTTGATTATCCAACAGAGCCAAAGGATATTAATAATCCTTGTTTGGAACCAGATGAAGTTGTTGAATATTCAGAAGATGAAGAAGAATAGTAAGAGGTAGATGAAGTACCTCATAACGAAACAACTCTTGTTGAGAAAGAAAGGATTTTTGTCCCTGCTATTATTTCTAATAAAGTACATCATAGATAAGAAGTTGTTGAAAAAGAATGGACTGCTGATCTTGTTCTTGGCAAAGAACCTCCTGCCCTTAGCGATGTTATTGATCTGGAAACCCAACCAGAGGCTGCAAGAGACTTAACTGTACTAGAATCAGAGTAGCAATCCATGACCGAGGTTGTAGTAGAAAAACTCCCTACAATGGAAGAAGAAAATCTAAGAGAACATCCTACTATGCAAGAAGAGACTCAAAATAGAACTCCCTTCTATCCAAGAAGCTATTTTGGAAGACCATACAGAGGAACAATCTACTCCTGAAATAATACCTTCTACTTAAGAGAGGATACAAGTAGCCTTTCAATTGGATAAGAAAGAAATGGATGAGTAAATTAGAACTGATCCGGTGGATCTAGACCAAGTACCTAAGCCTCAAGTTCCTGAAATGGAAGAACATTTTGAGGGGGAGTAACCTCAAAATCTTGTGTCTAATTAAGCTGAGACTGGTGAGGTTGGGTCTGTTGAAGTATCTCACCCAACTGAGTCATACTCTGTATACACTTGGTATAAATTCCCTAGCTTCTATGGTGTGAGTGAATCTCAACATGTGACTGCAATTGGAATTTATCTCTCTTATTTGTTTCAATTGAAGTCAGTCACTCACCCTGAACCTCAATATAGAATCTGAATCTGAATCTGAACCTAAAACATAACTAGACCCAGAACCTGCCCTTATACCACTTCTTACTCCTACACCTTTACCCGATCAGCAACCTTTTGTGAGCAAGGATGATTTTAAAGTTTTTGGAGATTTTATTTTAGCTGGAGTTGAGAAAATTATGTCTTACCAACCTCGTCTTGTGACACAACTAAGTCAGGAAGATGCATCACGGCTTTTGGAAAACATTATTATGCACATTGAACCAAGGATGATCCTTGATATTCAAGAATTCATAGTTGAAAAAAAGTTTCTTAGTGTTGATGTTTCATCCATAAAAGGTATTGTTGAAAACCTCTAGAAAGAATTTCACTCCAGATCAGAGCCTACACCTGTTGTTTCTTCTCCTAAACCAACTGTTTCCAATATTTCTCGAGATGTTGTGTCCCAAATTCATCCCTACCTGTTATCTTTTAATAAAAATATTAGAGAAAGGCACACAAAGATGTTGCAATGCATCAGATAGCTTCTAGAAAACCTGAACAAACTTACAGATGAATACAATGGCTATATTAAAAAGGTATTGAAACAGCTCAAGTCTCTAACCATAGCTGTCAAAGCTTATCCCTCCCCTGGTCAAACCTATATTCCTTCTTTGGAAAATTCTTTGCTCAGATCCATAATCAAGGAAGAGATTCAGAATTCCCTCAGTGGTTTTAAAATGTATTCTTTATTTAATGTGGTTAAGAACAGTGATAGAGTGCTAGACCTGGTGCAAATTCACTCAAATATTTCCAATGATGCTCAGCAGGAAATCTCTAAGAAAGTGGTCTTTTTTTTTCAACTGGATTTTCTCTAAAACTGATATGACAAATCACTTTAAATATCTTACTGAGAATCTGAAAATACCTCCTGTGACTCAGGCCTTTAAATCACAAGTTCAGAAGCTCACTGAGTTTACCAGATTTTTGGACAAGTTCATAGAAAATAATGATGATTTTGAAAAGGCAATGCAGTATGGTGGAGAAATTATTCAAGACTTCATCAATCTTCTGAAGCCTTACCTTTATGTCCAAAGTACCGCTATAGTTTCTCTAGCTGCTTCACCTCTCAGATATGGAACTCATGCTTTAGCCTCAACTTTCATGTCAGTTAGCCAAGCTCTTACTCAGATCAGGCCAGTGATTATTGATCAGCCCCAACCGAGATCTTCTACAGCTCCCACCTTGCCTCCCTCAATCTTCGAAGGTCTGCCTTTACCTTCATTGTCTACCAACTCTATGCCTTCTTCCACATCAGCACCCTCCCCTATGGCTTCCTCCTCTGCTGTTGATAAAGGCAAAGAGAAGGCCCATCCATGAAGTTGACCACTGTCTACTTTTTTTGATGGGGATGTCTTTGATTTTTATATTTTTACTGTATGTTGTATTCTGACCATTTTTAATGACAATTCCACTATTTTCCCTCTATTCTTTCTATTTTTTGATAATCACAAAAGGGGGAGAAAAAGTTATGTGTTATTCTCTATGATATATTCTCTATAGTTTCATTTCATTTATACTTTACCTATACATGATTTGTGATCATCAAAAAGGGGGAGATTGTTGGACTCCTCATGTATTAATCATGTTTTAATGATCACAAATCTCATTACTGTTTACAAATATCAATAATAATTACAAATCTCATTAATGATCACAAATCTCGCATATCTTATCAATTATGTGTATTTATGTTTCAAGTTTTATTATACTTTATAATTTTTAAGTTCAATTCATTTTATGTAAAATACTATTTAAGTCTGAATACAGTTGTTTGTCTAAGTACAAGACACTGTGGGCAACACACATGCACTGTGAAGCCTAAGTCTTAGACACAGTGAAAATTAGACACCGTGACACAGTAAGACAGACACAGTGAATCAAGACAGTCAGAACAAACACAGTTAAAAAGATACAATTATCAATGAACCACGAATCCAGAAACTATGAGCAAGGCACCGAAATCTAGAAACCGTAAGTCAGACACTAAGAAGGACACACCGTGACTCAGACACCGTGAAGGACATACAGTGAAGAATACACCGTGAAGGAGACACCGTGAAGAACATACCGTGAAGAAGACACTGTGAAGGAGACACCGTGAAGGACATACCATGAATAAGACATCGTCAAGGAGACATCGTGAAGTACATACTGTGAAGAAGACACTGTGAAGGAGACATAGTGAAGGAAATACCTTGAAGGAGACACCGTGAAGGACATACCATGAAGAAGACCTCGTGAAGGAGACACCGTGAAGGAGACACCGTGAAGAAGTCACTGTGAAGGAGACACCATGATGTAAATACCATGAAGGATACATCGTGAAGGAAATATCATGAAGGAGACACTGTTTTTATAACTATCGTGACACCGTTTCTTAAAATCTTTTGTCTTTTTACTATTTAACTTTTTAACGGTCATATTTGACGACTTTAATGCACTGAAATGATTAATGATTTTTTTTAGAAATAGTATGAGGTACGAGGCCCAAAATACATGGAACCTGTTGGCTCAACCTCATGTATTAAAAGATAAAGAGAATTGTGACCAAGAGAACTATATAAGAGAGACAATACAACAAAGAAAAAAATATGCAAGAGCTCTATACTAAACAACAAGACAATCCTGAGCCCAAATTTGAAGAACACATTGCACAATCTTCAATGAACTCTCTTGTATGAAATCCAACACTACTGAAGAACACACTAAGTACATTGGAATCAAGCGAATATCTTTACTCGGGAAGAACACAAGCTGACCCACGACACTCTGTTTTTCATCAGAAGAACCAAAGAAGGACTCAGAAGCATTTATGCTGAATCAAAGGAGTCCATATCTGCACTGCTAATCACTAGATCATTCTAAAATATTTTTTACTTACTCTTAGTGATTCTTTTGTTTACATTCGAGTAGTGTGTGTACTCTATGTATTTTACACACACAATGACTCCTATGCTGAACTAGAGGATTTCAAAGTCCTCCCACCAAACCTTTTACTCTGTTTACCCACGGAAACTATGGAAGAGGTCCATGTGTTTCCTGATCATTATTTATTTTCCCAAGACAACTATGGTAGAGGTCCTTGCATGGCCTGGACAGTCTATGAACTATTGTTAACCCCGACCCAGGGTGTGGATCAGAGTTTATTTATATAAACTGCTTGGTGGTAGGTGATCACCAAGTGGAGTGTATTAGGTCTTTTCTTGAGACTAAACCACTATTTTACAACTGCTGTGCATTCTCAGATTAAGTTTAAAATATACTATATATTTTATATTCCGATGCTAATTACTTTTAAATACTAATCTATTTTAAATTTACTTTGATAGTTAGACTAGAAATCGTTTGTATGTACTGTAAAGCATTAGGTTAGATTCAAAAGTTAATTGATATTCAGATTAAATTAAATAAGAACTAATCAATATCTTGAGAACCTAACTGACCATTTACTGTAATATAACTTCACAACAGTTTAACTCATTTTATAAATTGAGGATTTTAATAGAAATAATTTTAACATAAATTTTAATTATAACTCATTTCACCCCCCCCCCTCTTGGGTATCCACTCTGCCAACAATGTCAGTCATAATTCAAATCCTAAAATTCCGGAGGAAGGAAAACATATGAATGTGGTGAGCTCTATTACTCAATAACAGTATGCATATAGCAGAATCAATCATGAATGAATAAGGAATTATTAATATGTAAAGGTAAATGACATAAACATTTTCCATTAAATAAATTACATGTTCATATTATGGAATGATTATGTGATGATCAAGTAATTCCATATAAATAAAAATATGGTTCAGAATTATAGACCTGGATATACTAACTAATTGAAAAAATCACTGGGAATATAAATAACTAATCTCAAAATGAGAAAATTCACAATTATGAACTTCATAACCATATAGTAAAGTCCTCATGACAACTATCACTTACTATTTCCAATTCATTCTTAATATAAAGGAAGTGAAACATAATCTATATAAATATTCATATTCAGAAACTAGGAAATGAAATGTTAATAAATACCCCAATAAATAATCATATTCATAAATTCCCCCATAGTAATATCAAGGATGGAATCAAAATAGTACATCTATAGTCAATAAAATCATAAAACATATGGAAAATAATAAGGATATGGTCATTATAACATATTCACAATGGTTCATAAGATAAATAAGGGTTTTAGTTATAATTTAATAGAATTACCAAAAAAACATTCTTGAGAAAGACAACCTTTTCAATATTGAAATTTATATTTTAAAACTAAAAAACTACAAAATATTATTACAAAACAATATTTTTGATAAAAAATGTAAAAATTTAAAATAATATTCAATAAAATTATAGGTCGTGATGGTGGTTAAAACTCCTCATGTCATTCACATTAATCTAATGATTCCTCTTATATTTTTTTACTAAAACATTAAAAGTGTATGGTTTTGAAAAAAAATAGGAATATTAATTTTAAAACATTTAATAATTTATAAATGTGACCATAAAATTTGATATTAAAATAAAAAAACCATGAAAACCCTTTTAGAAGAATTGGACTTGGAAGAAAATGGATTTTTAACTGAGGAGAGGGATGAAGATAGTTGTCTTTAAAACATCATTTTTTTCTATTTAGATCTTAAGTAGAGGAAAATTAGATTAAATAATATATACTTTTGAAATAACCATATGATTATAATATTCATGAGTTTCTTGAAATATATATTATAATATTTCATCCTCAAAAACATAATCATAAAAAATCCTGATAAACCCTGATATTTCAATATAAAAATTTACCACTTTAGAAACAACTAAATGATAATCCCCAATAATGAAAAAAATATAATATGAATCATTAAATTACATAAAAATAAATGGATTCATGTTATAACATATCAAATTTGTAGTATATACCCCACATAAAAAATAAGTTGTTAAAAATGGCTTGTTGGACTCAAAAAAGTATTATAATCAATATTTCTCTAACGTTGATGATAATATCAGCTGGATCACCAACTTCAATAAGGATTGGATAAAAACATCTCGTCTTACCCTCATTTGGAGAATTTCTCACCAAAAAGTTCCAACCGATGGTTGTCTACAGTCTTATGGTTTTAATCTTTTCTCAAAATGTAGAATGTGCAACCAGCATCGAGAGGACATAAACCAACTCTTTTTATCTTGTGAGACTGCTACTGGTCATTGGCATTACATATTTGACCTTTTTGAGGTCATATGGATTTTGGATAACATTATTTTCTCATAGTTTAAAAGGATGATTGAGTTTCTGATGTCACCACAAATTAGAAACCTTTTTCTCATTGTTGTTGCAGAGCTTCTGTATATCCTCAAGTGTTATAGAAATAATTTCATTTTCAATAATATCTCATTTAAACTAAATGTAGGTAAAATGAGGATACTTAGTGCTATAAAAGAGTATTACATGATCCAAAAAGACCATTGTTACAATTCTATCATTGATCTTGAAACCCTTTACTAGATTGCAGTGAGTGGAATATATCCAAAATTGAATTACACTATTGTAGTCTTTTGGCAGGATCCTCTTCCTGACTGGATTAAATTCAATGTTGACGGAGCCTCAAAAGGAAACCCTGGACCCTTGGGATGTGGAGGTCTTTTTAGAGACCATCTTGATCAGATTCTCAGATGTTTCTATGGAAAATACAGCACTGCTTCTCCTCTGAAGGCCAAAATGTTGGGTATCATTCATGACATCTATTTTGAGAAACTTTTCAAGTGGAGAAAAATTTGTGTTGAGAGAGACTCTTATACCATTGTGCAAGCCATCTAGAAGGGTGTGACTCAGATATCATGGTCTCTCACCCCCTAATGAATTGACTGCCTCACCTCGCACAAGAGTCTCAACTTCTTTACTATGCACACCTTCTGTAAGGCAAACAAGATCGTTGATGGTCTCGCAAACATGGGAGTCTCTCATGAGATAACTTGGCGGAATGATCTCCCACTATATTTGATTCCTTTTTTATTATAGATTCTATAAAATTTCCCTCATTTAGACTCATGTAATTTGTGTTCTCCTTTTTTTGAATAAATTGTAGGGTTATGGTCATTGACCAGAACTCATCCTTATAAGAAAAAGGTATGATATTCTTCATAAAAGTCTATACCTATTATACAATAAATAAATATTTAATTTAAAAATATTATAAAACCTTAATCATTAATTTCATATAAAATATTATTTATTTATTTACTTTTATGACCATTTTATTAATAATTCTTTATTAAAGTCTCTATTTTGTTTGGTAATTACATAATTTTTCAGGTATACTTTTGTAAGGTAATTTAGTTATTCTTAATTTTATCATTGATAAATTATAAATATAATTTTAAAAAAGTTATAAATTTTATATAAATAATTATATAATATTTATAATATTCAATAAAATTTATAAATAGGAAATGGAGTTACCCTGTTCATAGAGACGGTAGGTCATACATATGCTTGAATTTTTTTTATTTTTCCAACAGATATAAATTAAGAAAAGTAAAAATCGTTTAAATTTATATACCCATTAATATAACAAATTTTTCATGTATATACATTAAATATATCTTAATTAGAATCTGTTTCGAAAATTAGTTAATAAAATTTCACATTAATATGTGGAGGCGGTAGTCCATTACTATGCACGAGCGATGTTATTATCATCCAATGGGTTAAAAGGTAAGAAGGTATATGTTATATTAAAATTAAGGAAGTATGATAATTTTATAAATATAAAATAAAATTTTAAATACATCACTATATACATCTAGGAGTTATTGTGATAGAAAACAAATTACAGCAGTTTGTGAGGTGATAGTCTACCGTGCATATGATTGGTTATTTCATTTCCCATTTGATGGAAGAGGAGACTAATATAGGATACTAAAATAAAATAATAACATATCCATATATAGAATATATTTTTGATATTATTTTATCATAGTTTTACAATATTTTAAGGAGTTAAAAGAAGAATTAAATTAAAAATTCATGGTTAAGAACTTTACCTCTCCATTGGACATCCACATTAGGATTATACTTAAACACATCAATGATAAGTTTTATAATAAAAAATAATCTAGGTTGTAAGGAAGTATTTAATAAATGTGTTTTTTAAGGTATTGGACACAAAAATATGCTTTGGGATTGTGAATATTAGAGGATAGTGGGTGAAATTTTATAAGTTGTGCAGGGGACCCAATAGAAATTTTTGATAATAAAAAGTCATACCCACATTTTTTCTCTTAAAATATGGCTCTAGAATGGATAATTATAGATCCTAAAATTGAACAAAGTTTAAATATTTCAATTAAATTGGAAATTTACAATATTATAGTTCAAATTATCCCTTATAATTTTTGTTTACCCCTTGTAAACCTATTTAAACCTTAATAATGGAAATTAATTTTCAATGTTTTCTTATTTATTATGACCAAAAACTATGTTAACCATATTAAAAACTATTTATTATTATCATTGAAAATATTAAAAAAATTTATAAATTATATTCACAGCATTTGAAAGTTTTAATTTCAAAATAATCCAACATATTTGATGAGAAATTAGTTTTCTAATAAGAAAATATTCATAAGTATAGAAACCTTTAATATAAAAATTATATATGGAATTAATTCTGAAGAAATTAATTGTATTTATTATAATAAAATAGAACGAATTTTAATATTAAAATGTTTTAAAAAACATTATCTTTTAAAGTCTTTTAATGAAAATGTACCTTTCATTAAAAACTAGTATTTATTGGAATTCATCTAAGAATTAATGTTTTCAGAAAAATATAGACAATTCTCTCAAAGTTAATTTTAAGATTATAATTTCAAAAGATAATTTAA
This sequence comes from Viscum album, assembly GCA_963277665.1. Classification (NCBI taxonomy): domain Eukaryota; kingdom Viridiplantae; phylum Streptophyta; class Magnoliopsida; order Santalales; family Viscaceae; genus Viscum; species Viscum album. Next base: position 1,398,925,369 of record OY728157.1, on the reverse strand, counting down.
TTTTATAATATAAATTTTCTAAAAGTGGTAAAAATTAATTTTAATTTATGTATTGAATTCACAGTGAAACAAATATTTTGATAAATACTCTGTTTTAGAAAAAAATTCTTTAAAATGAATACTATTTTATTTATTATAAATAGATAACTATTGAATATGTTATATACTTGTTTAAACCATATAATATTAATAATTAGATTAGATGCATTCATACCCAATAATTTAAGGCATATCATATATCACTGTATTATTTTTGGGTTATTATAAACTCAGGGTTCTATGTACATCAAGGAATCAATGAGATTGAATTGATTTGAATTGAAAATATTTTAAATTATCAGGGTGTTACATTCTCATCTAAGATTGGTGTTTTGTTCATATATGCTATCAAACATGGTATTAGTCTATTAAAATCTATAGATAATAAATTCACCTGAATTTCAATAAATTTCATTCTCACAATATGAATTTTCTCTTGGAAATCAGGGGTTTGATATTTGGAAATACCATTCTTGAAATCCCATTTTTTAAAAAAGGGTTAATAAAGCAACCCCTTGATAAAATAGGTAAGAAAATATGAAGCTAATATAGAATAAAACATAACTTGGATTGCATATCGTATAACAATGTTGGAAATTAAAGACATGGACATAGAACAATAGTGTAAATAATTATAGAGAGTGATATAGATCATTGATCATAAGAAATAGAATGATCATAAGAAATTCAAAGACCACAATGATATAAAATTGTGATGAGCTAAAAGACTATTGATTAATTGGATAGTTGTTATTAGGATAATATTTTAGATTCAAGATCATTTTCCTTGTGTTGATAGATTTATCTTATATTATGATAGAGAGGAATGTTAAATATACATACATGATATCTATCCATTTTTTTAATAATGATTTTATCTTTTGGGTTTTCTTCAATAAATGTGCACTTATTTTATTAATACACGAATTAAATATCCAATATGAATTTTTATACAAAAATTACTAGAATTAACTTTTAATAAATCATAAGATCTATTAGAGGGTGAAAATCCATTATGTATGTCTCTATAAATTTACCAAAACAAAAATGGTTATCATGAGTTCTAAAATTTAATACATTAATCTGTAATCCTCTATAGTAACACCCATAGTCCGACTAAATCCATTACATAAGTATTTATCTATCAAATTATTCTTTTAAAAATAGTGACTCTTTAATTGGAACATCATGTTGGCCATTGGTAGGCACAACACCCTTTCACCCTTTGGTTATGGGGTCAAATCACATGACCTTACTGTTTGTGATGGGATGTCACCCGACATGTGTGTTTCCATTATCAGAAACATTATTAATATAATTTATATGTCATTAAAAAATTATAATGACCCATAAATACCTATAAATATAAATTATTATAAACCACAACGCCTAATAATACCAGTAATCTTATATCTTCAAAATATAAAACAATTATTCATGAAATAAAATTTCTTCTAAAACATTTCCTAAATCGATGGGTTGTATTCAAAAAATTGAATCCTAAAATATCCATTATAGTTAAAAATTCTCATCACATAAAACCTAAAGAATTTATTTTTTAACATATTGAACATATTATCAACCATAAACTCATAAATCTATAATGGTATAAGTAATTCATAAGTTAATGAATATATATATTTTTCAAAAATTAATAAAACACTTAGATGTTTCATTATTTGTATAACCAAAATACCATTGGTAAAAAAAACATCTAAAAAAATCTTGATTCCAAATACACAAGTACTTAACCCATTCATCATCAGTCAAATGAATATAACAATATTAACCTTAACCCCTTCGATTATTTAGAGGTATATTACCGTGACACTTGGGGCATTCATTTGTGTAGTTATGTATCCCATAACAGTTGAAATATTGAACATTAGTAGTGTAACATCCAATAACTTTAGAGAGAAATTTTTAAATTTGAATTTTTTTGATAGAATGATTTATATAGAAGACTGGCTTGTCTTTATGTTACATAAAATAATGAGATTCTTCAAAAACATTTATGAAACGCAACACCAAACTTTAGCGATCATGAAACAATAATATTTTATATATAAACATTATAAAATTTAAATTAAATTTGTTATTCTAAAATTTATTAAGTAATTTATGAAACATATACAAAATATTATAATAAATATAAATTTATTTATAAATTCTTCATGAACCAACTATTTATAATGTAATTATATTGATTAAAAGTATTTTTTTGTCCAATTTCAATTTTACATATTTTTAAAAGAAAATATTATAATTAATTTATTGATATTTTAGAATAAATATTTTATAAAATTATATTCTTTTTTTAAATTATCACATTAAAATTAACTTATGGTGAAATGCTAGTATTTTTGGAAAAATTTTATTTTTCAATGAATAATGAAAAATAATATTTTTTGAAAATCTATCATTTAATTTAAAGTAATTAAGTAAATAAATTATTTATTATGTTTAGAAGTTACTTTTGTATTATTTTGTTATATTCAATCCATGGACTGAATTTTGTATAAAATTGAAATTTTATTTTAGTATACGTTTATTTTTGATCGCCACCTTTAAAATGAACGCATAGTTACTTTAGGCAATCAAAAGGGAAAGAAAATTTTAGAATCAGACACTCCAGTCATTTCTAAAATCGGTTCAATACCTGTTGTGGATAATGAAGGATTTTACCTTGTTTCCTACAAGAAGGCGAAGTCTTTGGTTGCACCCACCATGCAATTAGATGCAGGTAAACCCGCTATTCTCTCTCAAAATACTGATGGTAACATGAAGGTGAAGGAGTCTTTGCTAAATTCTCTTGATGTGGCAAGGCAACATGAGACACTTTCTACGCCTGAAGCACCAGAGGCTGAGGGGATGAAGACACCACGTACACGAGATGCCTCTCAAAAAAATTGTGAGGCGCAACAGGAGGATAACTCTGACGTTGGAAGCACGGATGCTGAAACATTACTTGAAAGACTTAAATCCCTTCCTCCAAGAAGGGGGAGTTCAAGAGGTCTGGGACGCAATCGCGGTCATGGGAGAGTTGGCTGGCATGAAATTAGAAGAGGAAAGGCATCTAACTGATAGATTGAAGAAAAAGATAGGCATCTAGCTGTTCTATTGAGCATTTCTTTTGCTATGTTTTCCTGCACTCTTTTGGGCGTGTATCTTTTACTTTCTTTAATAAAAGAGGCATAACCTCTATCTTTCTCAAGAAAAACATAGTGTTAATATAAAATTTTCTTATGCTTGATAATTACATTTCTCAAAACCCCTCATTTTCACCGCAACTAAGAGTTATGTTTTAAATTTAACTTTTCTAATTTTTTGGATTTAATTTAGTAAAATGGAATCCATATTTGGAATCAGAATAATTTATTTTCTCAAAAGAGGTCAAAATAATTTTTTTACCATAATGAATAATGAAAATGTAAAAAATATGTATCATGTTTAATGTGAAAATGAGTTTACCAGGTGGTTAATCTAAAATGATAAAGGGTAAAATGACCTATAAACTTGTACAAAACTCATGTTATAGATATATTTCAACATCATCAACTATAATGTTTTATAATGGCCCATTTTGGAACCGTTTTGCTTGTAAAAACATGGGTACACCTTTTTCTTTTAAAAATTTACAATTATGGCACACAACTCATCTATTAAATGTCACCACATCACTTATCTTGTTTATACTTCCAAAATTCATTGATTTTGAAAATACCAAAATAAAAAACGTCATTATATCCATTTTCTCATCATAAAATCTTTATTTTTTTATAAATCCAACCTAAGATGCCTTTTGACGCAAACCAAAAGAATTGTTCTGAAGAAGAGTTAATGTCCAAAACCGAGAATTTTATTCTATATCCTCCTCTTCCTCCTTAAATTATCATTAAAATTTGATGATAAAATAAAAAATTTATCTACTATATACTGATATTTTATTAATTTAATTTCATGACCTACTCACATCTAATCTTCCCTCAAATGGGAAATGAAATAGTTGAGTGTGTGTACAATAAAATACTTCAATATGAACCAATGTGTTTAGTTTTTGATCACCATTTATAATATTTTGTTTATTGATTTAAAGTACATATATGATATTTTTAACAAAATTATACTTATTTAATTATTTATCTCATGTAAATGTTTTACATTCCACTCATTGCGGTATATGATAATCTTGCTCGTGTGTATGACGGTCTACTTCTTCATGAAGGGATGTGATTCATTCTTCATATATGATTTATGTGGAAGGTGATAAGGATAATTTTAATGTATATGTGTTATATTTATGAAATATCCATACATTTTATTACTCAAAATCACATATAACTTCTTAAGAAACCATAATGACCCAAGCTTTTTGAATGATAATTGTTTCCTGAAATTATGTGTTATATTATTCAAAATGAAACCATGATTTTTTATGAAGTGAATACAAAGAGAAATGTCATTGTATGGGTTAAATAGTTAATAAAACAGTGGAAAATTACCTCCAAAGGGAAATATAATTTAATTTTAACATTATCATTAGAGTTTATTAGTTATAGTTTTACAAAGTATAATTTGTATAGAAAGAAGAGTCGATGGCCATAACCTGTAGAGTTGTGCTATTTAAATCCCATTTGTCAAGCTTGAGAGGGGGTGGGGCTTCATCACTAGGGTTCTCCCTTAACTAATCACAAACCAAGATCAACAAGTGAAGCATGAAGGAAGTCTCCTATGGAAGATGTTTAAGTTAGTGGAGATTACCACTTGGTCAATTATAGTCTGGGTATCCTATAAAAGTTCCACCATCACTAGTTGTACTCTTCAAGTGTACACGAGTGTAATAACGGGTTACATTTCCCAAACACAGTGTGTGATTCCTTTTTATAAATAAAATTTTCATTCCATCATTTCAATTTGGAGGATAATTTTTCCTAAAAATATAATAATTTGGATAAATTGAATTTTTGGTCAGAAATTGTACTTTCTAGAAAAGAAATAATTTTTATTATAAAACAAGATATACTGAATAGTGTTTATATTAATGAAATAGTATGAATAAAACACTTTTATTTAAATTTTAATGATAAAATAATTTTTTTCAATTGTGAGAAATTTTATTATGCATTTCTTTATGCATTTTCAATCTACTATTATTTTTAATAAATAAAGATTTTTTTATATTTAAAATATAAATATATCATAATTATTTAATTTTTATGATAAAATAAGCATCATTTTTTGAAATTATCATGTTGAATTTATTTTAGGTTGAATTTATTAGAATTTTCTGAAATAGTTAGTTTTTTGATGAATAGTAAAAAAATAAAATTTTGAGTTTTCGGTAAGATAAATGAATTCATAATTATATCATAATTTTATAATAATTATTTAACCACAATCCACGACTCAAAAAACATATTTTATTAATATCAACTATTATAATATATTTTAATTAATTTTAAAAAAATTAATTTACATTTCAACTTTGAAAATGAAAACATTAACATTAAAAATGTTTTTTTTAAAAAATTAATTACCCTTTCCAAAATAAGTAATATAAAATAATGGTCTACACATATTGATAAAAATACGATAGAAGGTTTCTGAAATGTTCAATTCCAGGGGAATGTGCCATGGGAAAACACATGGTTTTTCATTTACCACTACCTAGGTATCCAAAGAAATTATTAAACAAATCCTCCTATTTTCCTTTAAATACCCATCCATTTACTCATTTTCCTTCACTCCCTTTTCATAATACCAAAATATATTATTGGTTAACCTCCTAAGGAGTCCCCCCAAGGTATCTCCAGACCCCCAGGGTCCCAACCATTGTCTTTTAGGAGTTACTCTTCAAGGTAAGGGAAATCTCAACTACACTTTTCCTTTCAAGTTCCCTATTTATGTGGAATATCTTTAATATTTGAAGAATATATTCGTATATACATTTTATTATATACCTATATTTTATTAAGAGTCTTTTATTAATGGTATATTCTTTTAACATATATTTTTAATGTTTATTAAACCTCATTTCATACCCGTTATGAAAAAATATTTTCTTCTCAAAATTTCACTCTTTTTCCTAATAAATTCTCTTATTTTATTTTATGAATACCCATACCTCTTTATTTTCTAAGGGAATTCACATAGATGTAAAAATAATATATTTTTATTTGGGTATTAATATACATGAAACCCATATTCTTTTTAGTGGATTAATAATGAAAAAAGTTATTGGCTTTTAAATACTAATTTTTAAAATGCCATGATTTGTATATGAAACATGTTTCTTCTATTCCCCATGGGTTATTTATGAAATTTTTTATTATGATCTATATAGATCACATTAGTTAATAAATATGAAGGGTGTGACCAGATAGAACTCTAATTCATTGGGTAAATAATCTAATCTCTAGAGATGACATTTTTTAAGATACCTAAGTATATAACCTTGGTCATATTTATGACGCCTCGGTGAAAAACTTTGGGATAAGATTAGAAATTTATAAAATAAATGTTTTATCCAAATTTACAACTAATGATTCATGCTCTTAGTATTATGACATTCCCTTTTTTACTTTATGATATTCCTAATTTTCTAATCAATATTTCTCAAGATCCCATGTAAATTGTATTTGTTATTTTCTCATACTAGAACTTATGCATACCATTTTTTTAATATATATCCATTGGTTATGGGATGTAGTAAATATTAATTGGATGAACCTATTATGAGTATTTTCAATTATAATGTAATAATATTTTATGTTTTCATGTATTAGGTAATTTTTTTCCAAGTAACAAAACTTTAAAAGATCCTCTATTTTTTACAATGTAATGAAAGTTATGTAATATAAAGGAAAGATTATATAGTTGGAATCAAAGGAATGGTAAGTTATTTTTTGAAACTTGTGCCTGAATACATTAGTATTAACCATAAGTATATGTTTAAATATAAGAAAACATCATAGTATTTTTGCGAAATATTATGTAAGTGGATTCTGAGAAAATAAATTATTTTCTGGATACGACCAAGTGGATGTGGATTTGGAACAGATGTACCTAGAGGTAAAAACATTGAAAATGTGTGTTATTAATAACTTCACATAACCTGGTACATGAAAATATTCCTTAATGGGAACCTGATATGACACTTACCAGGGATATTTTTTGTAAATAAAAAACTTTTTATGACCCATTATAATGGATTTATTGAAAATGTAATAGCTATTAAAGAAAAAAATATCTAAGCATGACGTTTTATGGCTTGAAATTCATTTAAAATTATAATATTATTAAAATTAACACATTTCTCACTAAATTTTTATTCTTTTAGAATATGGAAGGAAATATGATAAACCATAAAATGATGAGCGCAATGTACTCAGAGCTGATGACCTTCTGATGGAATCCGAAATGGAAAAATTCACGAGAACGATTAATCAACTAACTAATGTTATGATAAATAAAATAAATCAACCTGAGAGACAAAATTCACCTCTAAAGGAACAAATTTATATTTAGTTCTTCATATGTCAATGACAACCTTTTTTGTGGATAAACTAAACCATTTATTATTGAATAGTGGATATAAAATCAGGTTTTAATACAAGGATTCAATGAGGGTATGAAAAACTATGAGGAACAGATTAGAACATGAGAGCAGATGGATTTACAATTTGAGGATCTTATAAAAGACAACCCAGACATAGAGGTAACCACTATACAGTGAAATATTTATAGGATTAATCATTCTAAATCTTTGAATTTTATTTGGAAAATCCTTGATTTCTAATTTAAGGTTTAATTTTTATTTTGTTATTGTAACCTTTTTCTAGTTTCCACATTTACCTTAAATGTTATTTTTTGAAATAATTTATTTATTTGCATTGTGGAAAATCACTATTGAAAATATTTTTTTTATACACTTTTTTCTGAATAATAGAACGATGTATTGAATGTGTACCGATTAGAGGGAGAAGCTGATAAACATTAGATACTGGTTAAAAACAAAAAACTAAGAGCGAATATTGATGAAATTGAGTTGGGAGAGTCCAGCAGAACCATTTTTAAAAAATATTTCCCCCATTAGATGTGAACTAAAATGAAGCATTAATTCATTGACATGAAACAAAAGGAAAATGAATTTGTGGGAAGCTATGAGATGATCTTCAAGAAGAAATTTTCATTACACCTCTAGATTTGTCATGGATTATAATGGGAAGGTTTATAGATTTTTCTATGGACTAAGATTTAATATATGGAAGAATCTAGAGAAAAAATACTATGAAAAATATTAGAAGATCATGAGTAGTGATATGAATGTTTAACTAGAGTTTAGAAAAACACTGTTGTACCATATACCGAATGAAAATAAGATATCATTGAATCCAAAAATGGATAGGATAATTGATCAAGGATATGGAGGAAAAAAATTGTCAATTTAAATATTCAAAAAATTTGGAAAAAATTATTTAGGGAACTTCTTTCATGGGAGTGGGAAAAGTTACAAGTGTGGAAAGAATGACTATATTTCTTGGAACTATTGTAGTGAGGTGAAGCCTCAACATCTAAACACTAACGATAATGGGAATATGGTGCAACCCCAACATAAAGTCCAATGCTTCATGTGTGGAAAGCTTGGGAAATTTTCCATTAATTGTTCCAATCAAATATTAAAGGAGGTAACCAACATCAACCTTCAAATATGCCAAGGGAGAGAGGTCGTTATTTTTCTATCACGTTAGCTGATGTTGAAGCTCCAAATGATATGTTGGCAGTTACTCTGTTTGTTCTCTCAAATTTATCAAGTACTTGGTTTGATTATGGTTATATACATTACTTTATTTCCTCCATGTTTTAAAATTATATAGACACAATCCCTAAACTTATAAAAGTTGAACTACCAGTCAAGACTCCTATAGGGATTATCCAAGCACCAACAGAGTATAAAAAATCTATTATTTACAATGGTGATCATACTATCATCACAATTATATTAGTCATTCCCCTACTGGAATTAGACATTATACTAGGGATGGACTGAATCTCAAAGTGTAATTCTATAATCGGTATTAAATGTAAGGAAATATCAATAGTATTGAATTTACAACCTACATATCTTTTATAAGGAGATATATCTCAACCCAACCTTTGTCTATAAGCACCTCTTATAACCTTGTTTATGAAAATGATCAGTAAATATGATCAAGGAAATGAAATTATATGAATAGAAAATATTCCCATTATTTAGGAATACATTAAAATATTTCCTAAGGAGTTACATGGCCCTCACCTAGAAAGATAGGTAGAGTTCTCCATTGGTCTCAGTCCTAGATCCACAAAGATATCAAAGACCTCGTACAGAATGAAAAATGTAGAGCTTGAAGAATTAAAGAAACAACTCTAAGATATTTTGGAGAAGGGGTTTACCTATACAAGTGTGTATCCTTGGGGATAACCTATTCTTTTTATAAATAATAAGTACATATCAATGTGGTTATGAATTTATTGTTGAGAAATTAATAGTTTCACAGTAAAGAAAAAGTACTATCTTCCAAGAATTGACGATTTATTTGACCATCTTCATGGGGCTCAATTATTATCTAAGATTTATATTAAATGTAGTTATCCTCAATTTAGGGATAATAAAGAAGATGTTACAAAGTCGACCTTCTATTCAAGATTTGGGAATTATGATATTGTTGTTATTACCATTTACATGACTAATGATCTTATTATTTTAATGGTTTGGATTAATAGAGTCTTTAAGGTCTACCTTGAAAACATTGTGTTAGTTTTCATGGATGATGTTATGATATATTATAAAAAACAAATTAGAGCATGAGAAAATATAAGGGTTATATTGTAAAATCTATAGAAGGATATGTTATTTTGAATGACCATAATATGCAAATTTTTGTTATAGTAAGTTTATTTATTTAGGATAATTGTAACTAGTGAAGGAAAATAAACTGATCCTACCATGAAAAAGGATGTGGTGGAGTGGAATCATCCTATAATAGTAACTGAGATTAGTAGTTTCCTTGTATTAGTAGGATATTATAGGACGTTTGTGAAAACTTTTCATGACTTTCCAATCCACTAACCAAGTTAACTCGAAAAGGGTTCAAGTTCACCTAGAAAAAGGAGTGGAAGAAAGTTTCCCAGAGCTGAAGAAGATATTATTTATTCCACCTGTGTTATCTACATCCTCTATCAGATAAGGATTAGTTATTTTTATCAATGCATTTTTGAAAGGGGATGGGTTATTCCTCATAAAAAATGTCAAGGTTATTTCTTATGCATCTTGAAAGTTCAAGCCTCATGTGTAGAATTATCCTATGTGTGACCTGGATTAGGCTGTAGTTGTTTTTGCTCTAAATATATGGTGGAATTATATTTATGTGGATGAATGTGACATATAGACATACCACTAATTTTTGAATTTTATTTTCATGAAAAAGTAATTGAACATGAGACATAGGATATGGTTGGAAATTCTTAAAGACTATGAATGTTCAAGTTAGGTGAGATTACCACTCTATAAATCATTGTTGAGGCATCCCATGAAATTATCACCATCATAAACCTTACGCTTAGTCTTTAAATGGGTGTAATAAGGCATAATTTTTTTGTATCTTATAGTTTAATTCCTTTGTATAAATAAAATTTTCCTTCCAACATTTCTGTTCTGAGAAACGGTTTTCTTAAATATTGGTATAATTTGACAAATTTATTTTTCAGTCTGAAGTTGTACTTTTTAGAAAGGAAATAATTATTATAATAAAATAATATACTTTGAATAATGATTATTTTAATGAAATATTATGATTTAAACACTCTTATTTAAATTTAAATGATTAAATAATTTCATGTTTTAAGTGCTAGAAATTTTACTATGTATTTACAATCAGCTATTATTTTAAAAAAATAAGGATTTTATAATTAAAAGTTAATTTTTATATAATTTTATAATTATTATGGAAAAATAAAAATCATTTTCGAATAGACACATCAAAATTAGGTTAGGGTGAATTTATGAAAATTTTCAAAAATATTTTTTTTAGTAAACAGTAAAAAAATATAATTTTCAGTTTTTGGTATGTTTAATGAATTCATAATTATTTCATAATTATTTAATAATTATTTAACCATAATAAATGACTCAAAAAAATTATTTTATTCATATTAACTATTTTAATGGATTTTTATAAATTTTAAAAAATCTAATTTACTTTGCAAATTCTAAATTGGAAATTTATCATTAAAAATGTAATTTTTTGTGAAAACATTATTATCCCTTTCCAGAATAAGTAATATAATATTATGATGGAAAATTATGGATTAATATAATATAATCGTGTCCCATTTGTTAAATACCATGGTAAAATTACATGGTAAAGCCCATATTTTTTCATTTACCAACACCTAGGTGTCTAAGGAAACTATTAATCAAATCATCCACTTTTTTTTATAAAAACACACATTTTATCATTTCTTTACTCTCCCATTTCTTAATACATGAATCTATGATAGTTTAACCTACCACTAATCCCTCCTAAGATTTCCTCCATCTCACATGGTCCTAATCTTAATGTTTTTGGAGTTACTCTTCATGTTAGGGAAATCCCAACTTCTCTTTTCCTTTCTTATTCCCTTTTTTATCTGGTATATCTTTTAAATTTCCATAAAATGTTATTATGTCCATTTTATTCTATTCATATACTTTACTAATATTGCTTAATTAATGGGTTACCCTTTTCCCCTATATTTTATTGTTTTTTTAAACCATGTTTTATACCTATTATATTGCATGATTTTCTTCTAATGATTTCTTTATTTTGTTTCAATAAGGTCTCTTATTTTATTTTTTGAATCCCCAAACTACTTTATTTTTAATGGGTATTAACCTAGATTTAAATTAAATATTTTTTTATTTTTTTATTAACATACATGAAACCCACATTACATTTTAGTGGGTTAATAATGACTTTAAGATCTTGTCTTTAAGAACTTATTTTAAAATTCCCACAATTTTTATATAAAACCAGTTTCTTTTAATATATACAGGTTATTTATGAAATGTTTTATTATGATATATGGGGCTCACATTAATTAAGACACATAAAGGGTGCACCCTGATAGTGCTTTGATTTATTGTGTGACGAATTTAATCTCAAGAGATGACATGTTTTACGATACCTTGCTGAATAACTTTTGTAATATTTATGACACCCCAGTGAAAAACCTTTCTGATATTTTTATAAATTGTCAAAAATAAAATTTTTATCCAAATTTCAATGTTATTATTATTATAATATTCCCCTTTCTTATTCCCTTATGATATTCTTCAAGTTCTTGTCAAAATTTCTCAAGATCACATGCAAACTTTTTCTCTTATTTTCCCTTACTAGGTATTATGCTCACACTTTCCTTTTATGTATGTCCATAGGTTATGATATGTAGTAAATATACTTTGGATGAACTTATAATTAATCTGTTAAATTAAATTAGAAGAAATTTTTATATTTTCATGTATTATGTAACTTTTTTCTGATAAAATAAACATTAAAATACCATCTTTTTTGTATAATGTAATGAATGTTATGTAATAAAAATATGGGGTACCATACATAAAACGTTTTATAAAACAAAAATTAAGCTCTTTTTTATGGAATACTACCACTTCACAAAATAGTTTGATGTTTTTTTCATTTCCATTTTACGTGGATGGTAATAAAGATATATTAAATGAATATATACGATATATATATTTGTGTGTATGATATATTTATGATATATTAAATAATAACTATTCTATCATTTGGATATATTATTTACCATTCTTAATTTTTGTTCACCAAAGAAAGGGAAACAATGTTCATGTGTTTGTAAAACCTACCGTCTCTATGAATGATGTAATTCATTTCTATATCCAAATATAATGGAATAATAGAAATAAATATATAAAAAATATGTGTGATATTTATATCAGGGGTAATTGTTTTTTAATGATGTAATTATGAGAAAATTAAAATGACAAAAAACACCGAAGCAAAACATATGTGGGAAACGAAGAAATTATTACCCAAAACATTATTTTAAAAAGGAATTATTAATACATGATTCATGAAAAAAGTTAATAAATCATATATGGTATGAAAAATTTTATTATGTTTATTTAATATATGTATAATAAACTTGTCTTAATTATATAGGACGTTAAAATGTGTATGAAGAATGTCATGACTTGTGGTAAGGGATTTATAATATATTTTTTAAGGGATCCATATTCAAATTCACCAATTATATCTTTTTTCGGTTGTATATACTTCACATTTGACATGTTATAAAATTATTATACTTATTTTCATTATATTTAATGTTTCATTTAGTGTTATTATTTACAGGATCTTGAGATTCAGAAAATTATTAATGCATTAAGATATTTATTTCTCCTTTTTTACATCAGTGAGAAACATTCCATATTAACCACATTTTCATTTTATATGGTGTATATACAAACCGTTAATTTACTTAATGATGAGTCACAAGGAAATTTTTATCCTTTACATATATACTTTAGTATCTATATTTCTTGGGGGTTAAGTATAATAAATTACCAAATTAATAATGGATTTTTGTCTCAAATTTCATTTATTGACACATACGTTTTGTTATGAACCCTTAATATTCTATGAGGTGTATATAAATACCATTTACAAGTAATATTTTGAATTTATTTATTCTCTTTTTATTTTAAGGATAATGAAATTTAATTACTGTATGGGTATTACAATTCAATGTTACCAAAGTGGTAAGGATTTTAATGTTATAGTCTCACTGTTTATTGATATTATTTTTTATTAAATTTCTGATAAAAAAATATTATGATCCAAATATAGATAAACAAATTAATTTTCATATAATTTAGTTATGTAATGAGAATACTTGTTTTCCTTTCATTTTCTTCTCTTTATGCACTCATGAGTTATAGAAAACCGAACCCTAATAGCTAGGAGTCAGTGTCTATATTCTTACATTGTTATAAGATAAAAGGAATCACATCCTGAATGAATAAATAGTTAAGTAGTCTAGCTTAATTAGATATATAATTTAAATTTATATTAAATTTTAAAATATAATATTGAAATAGAATTTTCCATGAGAATTACATTATTCCCCATAGTGTATCCCTTCACATAAATCAAAAAAAAATGTCATTGTATCCTATATAAAATAAAAAATAAGAAATGGGTGAGCTCAGATTTTTAGTAAGGGTTATCATACAGTAGAAGCGATGAATGAATAAGGAATTAACAATATAGGAAGGTAAATAACAGAAACACTTTCCATTTAATCAATAACATGAGCATAATATTCTAGGAAGAAATGATGATCAAATTATTCTATATAAATAATCCCATTATCTTGAAACTTAATAATAGATATTCTAACTATTAGAATAATAAAATTGGGTAGGAATAAGTGAGTTCATAATTATGGAATTAATAATCCTGGACATCTAAAACATATTTTTGAGGCCTTTTTCTAAGGAAACTAATATTGCTGAGTCCTTTTTACAAGACATCTATATAAATGGGTAAGGCCTATACCAAAACCCAATCTATCTTATCCCATAAGACATACTGATGAATCGAGGGGTTATAGTGAGCCACTCTAATAACTTAATAAGTCCAATTAATTAATAATATTAATGTTTTTAATCACAATAAACATAAAAATTCATATATAAAATCTAAAATATGAAATTTTAATACTATCCCCATAGAATAAATGTTGTCATAAACCATCTAGATCAATATGGAGAATGGTAATCAAATTCCACATTCTTAGTCAAATTGATTGTAAATATTAAAAAAAATAATAAAGTAATTTATATAATATATCACATGTGTATCATAACTCCAATAATATTTTTATGTCATTGTTGAATAGAAATAAAATGGAACGCCATTAAAATATTATGCAGGGATATAAACGGTTCCACTTGTGCACATATTTTTTTAAAAGATAAAATGAACAAAAAAATTAAAAATAAAATCAGTCAAAATATTTGTTGAATTTTTTTAAAAATCTTTAAAAAATTATTTTTCATGATAGTGGAAAGCTTCACTCTTGGATTACAAATTAAATCAAATATTTCTTTCTCTTTTTCGATAAAATAAAAATAGAAATTGTTTTAAAAAAAATGATGATTCATTTAAAAAAATTATAAAATTAAAAAAATGTTCAAAAATATCATTAATAAATATTTTTTAAAAGGGCTAAATAATATTTTAAAACATTTTTATAAAGAATTTATTTGAATGAAAAAGAACTTTTGATCAAAGAATGAAATAAAGTTATATTTTCTTAAAAATATTTTCTCAAACATTTTAAGTACTAAAGATTGAATTTTTTTACTAATAATATAAAAAATTAATTGATAATTATATTAGAAGAAAATATATTTATATTAAGATATAAAAAATAATAAACTACACCAAGGGAGATGTAAGAATAAAAAATCCCAAATAATGATGGGATTGTGAAAAAACCCCTTACCACTTTGGAAACTTCAGAAAAATATGACCCATAAAAGAAATGACATAAAAGGAAACATAATAATACCATTAAGATAAAAATATTCATGACATAACATATCAATGTGTAATTATATACACCAATGAAAGAAAATAAATGGTGAATATGGTATATGTCTTATGAAAGTAAAAGTGAAACAAGAATCCCATACCTTATGTCAGATTTCCCATATATGTTCTTTATCTTCATGAATGACAAACATATGGTAATTATTTTGTCTCTTATTAACCTTATAATGTTTATTATTAATTTTATTTCACATAGTTCCATGTTTTATATTAATAATGAATCAATTAATTTTATGTGGGATTTTTTGATGGTATTTGACTTACGTGTCAAAAATGACTTTTATAGGTTGACTATGGTCGAAGAAGTCATTATTTATACAACCAAAGAATAATAATAATGAAATAATTATAAGATTAAAATATAAATTATACTTTTAATACTATTTATTATTGAGGTATTTTAGAAATGATGTATGTTATGATCATGAAGACAGTAGGATGTACATACGCATGAGTAATGTTTCCGTTTTTCAATGATAATTATGGAAAGGCGGTGTGTAGTATTTTATTTTCCTAAAATGATAATAATATCATAAATATAATATTATTTCCTCAAATATAATTATATATATCATCTATGTTTTGCGATGATGAAATTGAAGTCCCATCGTTTCATGAATGTAGTAGTACATATGTATATGAACGACATTTTAATCATGGAGTGTGTAAAATAGCAAAAAATAAAATGATATATTATATTATAATAATGGTATGTTTGTCATGAAAACCATAATTATTTCATGTATATAACATATATTCCTTTAAAGTATCCTTATTACCTTTAATGCAAAGCATTAGTGAAAGTCGAATCACATCACTTCGTGAGGCTGTAGTCTATCGTACAAACAAGCAACGTTATCATATCCCCAAAGGAATGGAAAGTAAAAGAACATATATATGATATAATGACTATAGAGGTATATTTATGTTATAAATATCATATATATACTTTATATACATCATTATACCAAACCATGAGTGGCGGTAAAGGAAAAAACGAATGGAATAGGTACACGAGATGGTGGCCCCTTGTACACATGATCAACATTTTCATTTCTCTCTTGAGAGAAGAGTAGTTGAATACAGGTCATGAAAATAAAATAATAAAAATTTAATATACTTTAGATACATTTATTACTATATAATTATAGATTTATAACATTTTAAGGATGCATAAGATGAAATAGAACAAAATCTTATAGTTATGAAGTTTACCTCTTATCAGACCACCTTTTTAGGATTATACCTTAAGTATTCCTATAATGTATTTTTGACCAAAAAAATGACTCTAAGATAATGGTGTGGAAGTACGGATGTGATTTGGTTAGGATTTTTTCTAACTAAAAAGGTTTTACGGTGTTGAGAAGAGAGGATAGAGGGTATCCTTATATATGTGAGGTGAGTAGAACACTTGTTATTTTTGTAAATAATAATGTTTACCCGTGATTTTCACATTCTACAAGGGTAAAAAATGAAGAATAATAGTGTCTTAGACATGATAAATTATAAATATGACCCTAAAAAAGAATTTATACATGTTTTTATTTCATTTAAAACCTTATCATTTTAGTTTAACCCCCTCGTAAATCAACTTTTAACTTAAGAGTGGAAAATAATTTTACTATTTGTAAAATTAAATAATGAAAAAAATTATTATAAACTTATTAGATAATTATAATAATAACTAATTAAAAATATGGATTAAATTTTTCAAAATTCCATTCTCGAAGGTGGAAAACATTATTTTAAAATCATTTTCATAGACAGTATGAGAAAGAGGGTTTATGAAGAGAAAATTTTCAAAAGATTAAAAACTTTTAAGATCAATTTTCAATATATAAATGATTAAAATGTACTAAATTGGATTAATATAAATATAATTGATCAAATTTTTCCTGAAAATAAATTTAAAAAATAATTTAACTTTATGAATTATTTAAACAAAATTGAAATTTTAAAACAAAATTCATCAATTTTCTCTATTTATTGAATAAATAAAAACATGTAGAAAATATTATAAAAAATAACCATAAAATTATTATGAAATTATTATTTAAAAAATTAAGCATTATTTTTCAAATAAATTATAGATAAAACACTATTTTATTGAATATTTTATTGATAATAAATGACATAATTTCCTCACATTATGCTAAATATGTTCATTTAGGGAATATTTGTGATTAGACTATTCATTTTAAAATTTGATGAAAATTATATTTTTTGTAACATCCCAAGCTTTCAGGGTACGTTTCCCTTCGAATAATGTAATGGCGTGCATTTTACGCAACTTCGAGATTCTAACACACCATAACCAATTAAACTAGTCGTTATGAAAAGTAATACCTAATTTTTTAAATTTTATAAATTCTATCTCTCAAAATGGACTTCATTTTTTGAATAGGAATATCTAATTTATCCTAGGGTGAAATTTTTGATCTTTTCAGATAACACTTATATTTTGATGAATAGTGAAAATTACTAAATTTTAATTAAAAACAACTTTTTTAATCGAAATAATTTATATTGATAAATTATGAATTTGAGTGGTTTTGAAGTATATTTAGAATATATTTTTACCATTTAATACAATTTTGGTTATTGGACATAATTTCACAATTAAACCGAACATAAACAAGTATCAATCTTTTGATAGTTATTATTTCTTAAAAACACGCTTTTTGTTTTGACAACGGGAATTAATTTTAAATTAATTTCTACCACTTCTGTGTTTTTAATTTGGAAAAATGGATTCCATATTTGGAATCAGGATACTCAAATTGTGTAAATAGTTAACTTTTATTTTTAGACATTTTGAATAATTATTTCGGTAAATATTTTATTTACCATGGTTAAAGGGTAAATCCGGTAAGTAAGGGTTAAAAAATAATATTACAATAATAAAAACATACCCTAAAACATGTCCTAACCTTATTTGCTGATACAAGTTCGACCATAGGCATATTTGGGTCGATTTTGGGACCCCATGGTGCCACTTGTAAGTGATAGAGACACATTATTTTAATTAAGTTAAAATGAATACAAAAATGACAGAATCATATATCTTTTAAAAAAACAATTTTAAATAGGTTTATATATGTTGTATTTCGACTATAAATATTAATTAGAAAGATAATAATATTTCCTACATAATGATATTTTATTTATAATTTTTATACATTAAATAATTTAATTTATTTATGACACAATGATGATGCAGTAATTACCATAATAGTGAAAAATTAAAATAATTGATATTATAAATACCCAAATAAACATAATTTGAGACTTTTAATGAATTAAAATAATTTTCTAGGATAATATGACATATTAGGATTGATTTAATTTACTTAATCATTCTGTTATGAGTTTCACAAAAATCAACTATTGAATAGTGTCAAAATTGATATAAAAGAGTTTTTAAAGAAAATATTATATTATTAATTGATATTAAATTCTTAAAAATCTGAGGTTCGGCCAAGGAACTTATATCATGATAGGTATATCATTAATGGACCACTTGAGGGTCTCTTGGATGTATATGGTATGTTTATTAACTATATCATATAAAAATACAAAGTGACAAGGTAAATGTCAAACAAATTAACTAAGAGTTAAAACTAAACGATAAGGTTAATATAGTGACCCAAACCTGTCTAAATTCTATTGGTTGAATGGTTTTAGACCTATCCCAACCTTAACCTTTGAATAATAAACTTTGGATCCATTAGAAACTGAATATTAATTTATTATAAATTAATATTTTTAGTTTTTCCAAAGGTGCCCTCACCCCTCTTATAAAAGGGCACTCCTCCTTCTCATTTCTTCACACCTTCAAAGCCTTTTGGTTCGGTAAAACTCCGCCCAAATACTCTATAAACATACCTCAATTCATCTTAGAGGCATAAATTTAACGCCCCGACCCTAGTTAACCAGAGTCAGTGCATTATTACATAACATTGGCATGATCACAAGAAAGATCAAATCTCGAAAGACCGATTGGTTTAGTAGCCTTGGAAACACTATATATATTCATAAGTTTTACATTACATCATAAAGTGAAAAACTATTATGAAAACATAATGTCTCCATAGTCCACACTATTATCCCCTCATAATATCCCTGCAGGTCATTCATAACTTAATTCTTCACATCCTGGGAAAAATAAAACATAGAAAAGGGGTGAGCTCAAATGCCCAGTAAGGATAACAATATAGCGGAACATTCAAAAATAAGAATAAACATTTAAGGCAACACATTACTAAAATAAAAGCCTTTTAAACTTGAACTTCAACATAGTATGGCAAAAGTAAAATGAAATAATGCCATTTACTTATTCACATGGATATTCTACTAATCGAATAATCACATGCAATATCAATAACCACTTTCATAATGTCGGAATGCATAATGCTGAACTTTAATTTCTTTGTCAAGGCCTTGTCCCAAGACCTAGGGGCTAATTGTAACCGGAACCCAACCCAGAGTGCCTCTAATAACCGGAAACCAACCTGGAGTGCCTCTAATAACCAGACACCAACTCGGAGTTCCTCTAATAACCGGAGACCAAACCGGAGTTCCTCTAATAACCGGAGACCAAACCGGAGGGCTTACTTTTACCAGTCCCCAACCCGGAACATACTTGTCTAACACATTCATCTGAATGAAAGGTTGAAATATAACATAAAAATTCGGATTACAAATAACTTATGAATTTTCAATACTCTAAAAAAACCATGAATGACATAAGAATAACTTATCACAAAACCTTCAGTAAAATATGGATGTTTTGTATCATAATAAATCAACTTCAAATAAGCTTAAAATCCATCAAAGGATGTTGACATAGATGAAATAAATAATATTTTAGAAAAATATCTCTTTCTATTTTGAAATCATTTAAGAGTCTTATATTTATGAAATAATTTTTTTTTAAATATTCTTATTATCTTGTAAGGGAAGCTTCGACGATTTTATAACGGCATAAAATAGCCACACCCTCCGTATAAGTTAAAAAAACATTCTTACCTTAATTTTGACGAAAAGGTTAAAAAGCACCTTGTTTGGAAAACGACGGAAAGATTCATTTATAAACCTCTTATAAAAAGTAAAACAAGGGTATAAATGAGTTTAACCCATATTCTAGTAAATTGTAAAAATGTTTTGGAATTCATTTTTAAGAAACATGGATGTGGATGATAAAGAGATCCCAGTAGATTATTACATATAAACAACCTCGGATAATGAAGAGATTGTGAAATAACCCTTACCAATTTGGTTACTTATGAAACATACAACCCATGAAAGAGGTATCATACAATGAATATGTAAATTCACATAAATTAGAGTGCATTACACAAAGAATATAATTATGGGCAGTACATACACCACACAAAAGGTAATGGTGGCAATATGGCATGAATCTCACGGCAATAAGGAGTGAGATGAAAACCCCTTACCTTGTACTTTTCCTTGGTTGGGGTAGGTTAAACTAATCTATAATGTTGAAATAATTGTTATTAAATTATACAAGAATCATATATATTAATATGATATCATATATGATCTTTTAACATTGATTTGTTAATAATATCTTTGAATTATCGTCGTTTCGGGTGTTAACTTACTCGTTTTCTTTTATATGTTTTGTTACATAAGCCATGTTTTTCATGGATAGGTTGTATATTTTTCATATACAGAATGATATCAAGTCCTTAAACATCATTTTTAAATCATCAAATGATAATTACACTTTAATGGATACGATGGAGAATGAATCTCATCGCGTTTGTGGAGACGGTAGACCGTACGTACGCACGAGCGACAATATCATTTTTTTGATATTAAAATAATATATAAATGGATGGTATATCGTATATACAGAATCATTAACATGTTATATTTATTATTTAAATGAGTTAAACATCATTATTATACCCATCCAAATAATAATATATTGAATAACAATTACACCACGACGTGGAGACGGTAAGCCGTACGTACGCACGTATAGTGACATGTTATTCAAAGGGTGGATAGAATACTGAATATGGTTGTAAAATATTTATAATAACATCACAGTATATGTGAGATACTGGAGTTATTATTTTAGAATGGTAATAACAAAGAAAGAAGAAGTGGAAGAAGAAAGGAACTTGAAAAGGGGTGGTGAAAACATTACCTCTTCTTCGGGTTCTTTCTTTTGATTTGATCAAAAGGGCTCCTTAGGTTGGATTTCTGATCAAACTAAGGCCTCTAGGTTGTATTGAGGGAAGTTGGGAGATTATTTGGGCAGAGTTTGGCCGAACCAAAAGGCTTTTAAGGTGTGAAGAAATGAGAAGGAGGAGTTCCCTTTTATAAGAGGGGTGAGGGGACCTTTGGAAAAGCTAGAAATATTAATTTATAATAAATTCTTATTCGGTTTATAATGGCTCCAAAGTTGATTATTTAAATGTTAAGGTGGGTATAGGTCTAAAGACACTCAACCAATAGAATTTATACTGGTTTGGGTACTTATAATAACCTTATCATTAAGTATTAACTCTAAGTTAATTAGTTTCACTTTTACAATGTCTCTTTGTATTTTTATATAATATGTTTAATAAACATACTATATACATACAAGAGACCCCCAAGTGGTCCATTAATGATGAACCTATCATGATATAAGTCTCTTGGCCGAAAATTAGATTTTTAAGAATTTAATATCAATTAATAATATAATATTTGTTTTAAGAACTCTTTTATGTCAATTTTGACACCATTCAATAGTTGATTTTTGTAAAACTCATAACAGATTTATTACTTCAAAAAAAGTCAATTAAATCAATCAGAATATATCATATTATCCTATAAAATCAGTTTAATTCATTAAAAGTTTCATATTATATTTATTTGGGTATTTATAATATCAATTATTTTAATTTTTCACTATTATAGTAATTAATTCATCATTATTGTGTCATAAATTAATTAAATTATTTAATGTCTAAAAATTATAAATAAAATATCATTATGTAGGAAATATTTTTATCTTTATAATTAATATTTATAATCTAAAATCAAACATATATAACCCTATGTAAAAATTGTTTTTCTAAAAGATATATGCTTGTGTCATTTTTGTATTCATTTTAACTTAATTAAAATAAAATGTCCCTATCACCTACAAGTGGCACCATGGGGTCCCAAAATAGACCCAAAGATGCCTATGGTCGAAAATTTATCAACCAATAAGGCTAGCACGCGTTTTAGGGTAATTTAGTATTATTATAATATTATTTTTTTAACCCTTATTTACCGGATTTACCATTAACCATTGTAAATAAAATATTTACCGCAGTAATTATTCAAAATACCTAAAAATAAAATTTACCTATTTACACAATTTGAACATCCTGATTCCAAATATGGAATCGATTTTTCTAAATTCAAAACAAAAAAGTGGCAGAAATTAATTTAAAATTAATTCCCGCTATCAAAACAAAAAGCGTGTTTTTAAGAGATAATAACTATCAAAAGATTGACACTTGTTTATGTTCGGTTTAATAGTAAAATTATGTCCAATGACCAAAATTATATTAAATGGTAAAAATATATTCTAAATATACTTTAAAACCACTCAAATTCATAATTTATCACTATTAATTATTTTGATTAAAAAAGTTGTTTTTAATTAAAATTTAGTAATTTTCACTATTCATCAAAATATTAAAGTTATCCAAAAAGTACCAAAATTTCACCTTAGGATAAATTCGATATTCCGAATCCAAAAATGAAGTCCATTTTGAAATATAAAATATATATAATTTGAAAAAGTAGGTATTACTATTCATAACTGATGGTTGTTCGGTTGTGGTGTGTGTTAAAAATCAAAGTTGCGTACAACACACGCTACTGTATTATTCAAAGGAAAGCGTACCGTGGAAGCTATGGATGTTTCATTTTAAATTCTTGATGTCCCCATTTAGTAAAAAAGTTAAAAATATTGTATTTAAAAATGGTTCACTCTTAAAAGTTGATAAAGGTGCAATACTGAAAATGAATTTGTTCTTAAATTTTGTCTAAAAAACTCATAATATGGATTCTAAAATTATAATGATTATATAATGTTTAAAATTTAGTTAATACTATTCATAACCTCTTTTGAACGGCTTTTTTGGTATGTCATGGTGCGATTGAACTCGGTGTTGCGTGTAGTGCAAGTTATTGAATTATTTTGAAGAAATAAGACACTATGAAATCTTGGGGTGTTACATTCTCCCCTCCTTCAATAAATTGCTTCCTCGCAATTTGAAATTGTTCTTCGAAAATAAAAGGTTGAAAATAGAAAATATATTTTTGGGAAAACCCACATCGGAAATTGGGTTACTAAAATCTAGTCTTAATATGAGGAAAATAGAAATGAAAGGGTCACCACCAAATTATAATCTCGATTAGGAGAACATTGGTGGCAATTAGAGACATATATTTGGAGAAAAAACGTAAATATTTATAGGTAGTGATTGAGGTAATCAATCACAAACAAGTATAAAATTGAGGTCCTTAAATTCATCAATCTATGATGATTTGAAATACCATCGGTTCAACAAAACATAGGGTATTGGGATAACACATTTTTGATGTTTCAAAATATCTTAGTTGAAATCCCACATCGAAAAATGAATTAATGAGGCCTCTATTTAAAATAAATTGTGGAAAGTATGAATATTACCAAAAATAACACATACTAGGGTTCCATGTAGGAAAACATGGATATGGAAGAGAAATTTAACCATCAATTATCTGATGGAGAGTGGTAGAGAACATGGCTATGAAAAGTCCAACAATCCCAAAGCCATAAATTAGTGATGATTTAGGGTACCATCTAGGACAACATTTTTGTTCTAAGTTCCTTTTCTTAATGTTGAGGAATTTATTTATGAGATTGGATAAGATCATAAGGAGATATACTTACTTTATAAATAGAGGTTTATCCATTAATAAATTTCAACCACAAACTCATCTTTCACTCTAAAAGATAATAAAACGTAAAAAAATTCTATTTATACTATTTGTATAGGGTTCCAAAATAAACGAATTTATAATTCATCTACCAGATCTTTTAATAAAAACTACATTATTTAATCCAGGACATCTCGTGGGACAGTGGTAGGTGATACACCCTTGTCGCCCTTCGGTTGTGGGTTTAAGTCTCGCGGCCTTGCCGGTCGCGACGGGTTGCCGCCCGACGTCCGAGTTGTCCTTTTATGGAAATCCAAAATTAATCTCAAACTAGAACTATCCAAAATACTTCAGTCCAAAATTTATAAGGAAGGTAAACACAATGAAGATCCTTTTTTCGCGTAATAACAAGTGATCACCTTCATCATGTATTCTTTTAAAACACTGCAACATCCTGAATTATCATAAAACCTTATTGATTACATTCATGATCCCTTATTCCTTATATAATAATAGATATACTTCTTCAATCCAAAAATGTTGTAAACCCCAACAATGATGGAATATACAAATCATTAATCAGCTTCAAGGTAGTCAAGAATATCCAATATAATTTATCCAAATCAATGATGTATTATTCTAAAATCACTACCTCGCTATCAGAACCATATTATGGTTTATCTTTCTCTCCACCATATATTTTCCAAAAATTTAACCTGCTATTGAGTCACTTTTCTTTGTTCCACATAATCTCAAGTCCTTAATGAAATAGCACTGCAGTAAAATCTTTGTATACTCCATAATTATTATAACAAGTACATTGTTGATACAACACTCAATCGACATAATCAACATAAGAACTCTAATCATTCCTCTTCATCTGTGCTAGTATCATAAATTGATTATTATCCAATAGCATCATTTGCGGCATAGTCTGATGACTGGAACATAGGTTCGCGTAGTGTCCAAACTCCTTGCAAATGAAGCATTGTACATTTGAAACCATTTTCTTACCCTTGCAGTCACGTACTTTGTGCCCTCTTACTCCACACTTATAACAAACTCTCATTTCTTTCAGGCAAGTTCCAAGCTGTTTCTTTCCACAGTTATCACATATGGGAAACATCTTCTTTTCCCTCTTCCCTTTATCCATTTTTCTCTCTTCCATCCTCTTCTTCTCTTGCTTCCCTTCAAAGCCATAGGACTCAGTAAACACTTTACTTATCTTATCAACACATGATATTATTTCTTCATATGATGATAATACATGCGAGACTATTTCTCTTATAAATTCTGGCATAAGACCATGAAATATATGATCCTTCTTTCTCTTTGTATCATGTGCATTGCTAGAGTTCTCATTCCTTCTACTGGGCGCCATTTATAAACAATGGCATAAATTAGATTAGTTTATGAATAACAATACCTAATCCCAAACTTCTAAGACACATAACATAAATTAAATAGTTTATGGATATAATCCATAATCATAAAAATATTTTCTTTGAGGAAGTATATACTCATAAACCCTTCATAATGATTTTTAAGGAAAATGAGAGTTATCCTAAGCATATCCCCCGGGAGTGTCGTAACCAAGAGTGCAACAAGGCCCGTTGTCGTGCACCGGTTCCCATTCGAGTCAAGCTCAAAGTGGTGTTTTCGGGTTTTACCCCTAGGTACATCTGTTCCAGAGCCGCCTCTACCTGCTCGTATCCAGACAGGGATGTATTGCTCGGAAAACTCACAAAATCTCTACAATACCAAAATTCTAGGAAGTTCTTCTATACTAATCCTCAAAATTCATCTTAGGTCTACGTGCTCTAATCAGAGTTTATCTAAATCTAGCTTCCAAGGTTTGTACTAAACTTCTTCTGATACCAATTGTAACGCACCGACCCTAGTTACCCAGAGTCAGTGCATTATTACATAACATTGGCATGATCACAAGAAAGATAAAATCTCGAAAGACCGATTGGTTTAGTAGCCTTGGAAACACAAGATATATTCATAAGTTTTACATTACATCCTAAAGTGAAAAACTACTATGAAAACATAATGTCTCCATAGTCCACACTATTATCCCCTCATAATATCCATGCAGGTCATTCATAACATACTTCTTCACATCCTGGGAAAAATAAAACATAGAAAAGGGGTGAGCTCAAATGCCCAGTAAGGATAACAATATAGCGGAACATTCAAAAATAAGCATAAACATTTAAGGCAATGCATTACTAAAACAAAAGCCTTTTAAACTTGAACTTCAACATAGTATGGAAAAAATAAAATGAAATAATACCATTTACTTATTCACATGGATATTCTACTAATTGAATAATCACATGCAATATCAATAACCACTTTCATAATGTCGGAATGCATAATGCTGAACTTTAATTTCTTTGTCAAGGCCTCGTCCCAAGACCTAGGGGCTAACTGTAACCGGAACACAACCCGGAGTGCCTCTAATAACCGGACACCAACCCGTAGTGCCTCTAATAACCAGACACCAACCCGGAGTTCCTCTAATAATCGGAGACCAAACCTAAGTTCCTCTAATAACCGGAGACCAAACCGGAGGGCTTACTTTTACCGGTCCCCAAACCGGAACATACTTGTCTAACACATTCATCTGAATGAAAGGTTGAAATATAACATAAACATTCGGATTACAAATAAATTATGAAATTTCAATACTCTAAACAAAAACCATGAGTGAAATAAGAATAACTTATCACAAAAACTTCAGTAAAATATGGATGTTTTGTATCATAATAAATCAACTTCAAATAAGCTTAAAATCCATCAAAGGATGTTGACATAGATGAAATAAAGACTATTTTAGAAAAATATCTCTTTCTATTTTGAAATCATTTAAGAGTCTTGTATTTATGAAATAAAACATTTTTTTTAAAATATTCTTATTTTATTGTAAGGGAAGCTTCGACGATTTTATAATGGCATTAAATAGCCACACCCACCGTATAAGTTAAAAAAAACATTCTTACCTTAATTTTGTCGAAAAGGTTAAAAAGCACCTTGTTTGGAAAATGACGGAAAGATTCCTTTATAAACCTCTTATAAAAAGTAAAAAAAGGGTATAAATGACTTTATCCCATATTCTAGTAAATAGTAAAAAAAATTTGGAATTCGTTTTTAAGAAACATGGATGTGGATGATAAAGAGATCCCAGTAGATTATTACGTATAAACAACCTCAGATAATGATGAGATTGTGAAATAGCCCTTACCAATTTGGTAACTTATGAAACATAAAACCCATGAAATAGGTTTCATACAATGAATATGTAAATACACATAAATTAGAGTTTATTATACAAAAAATATAATTATGGGCAGTACATACACCACGCAAAAGGTAATGGTGGCAATATGGCATGAATCTCACGGGAATAAGGAGTGAGATGAAAACCCCTTACCTTGTACTTTTCCATGGTTGGGGTAAGTTAAACTCCTGTATAATGTTGAAATAATTGTTATTAAATTATACAATAATCATATATATTAATATGATATCATATATGATCTTTTAACATTGATTTGATAATAATATCTTTGAATTATCGTCGTTTCGCTTGTTAACTTACTCGTTTTCTTTTATATGTTTTGTTACATAAGCCATGTTTGTCATGGATAGGATGTATATTTTTCATATACAGAATGATATCAAGTCCTTAAACATCATTTTTAAATCATCAAATGATAATTATACTTTAATGGATATGATGGAGAATGAATCTCATCACGTTCGTGGAGACGGTAGTCCGTACGTATGCACGAGCGACAATATCATTATTTTGATATTAAAATAATATATAAATGGATGGTATATCATATATACAGAGTCATTAACATGTTATATTTATTATTTAAATGAGTTAAACTTCATTATTATACCCATCCAAATAATAATATATTCAATAACAATTACACCACGATGTGGAGACGGTAAGCCGTGCGTACGCACGTATGGTGACATGTTATTCAAAGGGTTGATAGAATACTGAATATGGTTGTACCATATTTATAATAACATCACAGTATATGTGAGATACTGGAGTTATTATTTTAGAATGGTAATAACAAAGAAAGAAGAAGTGGAACAAGAAAGGAACTTGAAAAGGGGTGGTGAAAACATTACCTCTTCTTCGGGTTCTTCCTTTTGATTTGATCAAAAGGGCTCCTTAGGTTGGATTTATGATCAAACTAAGGCATCTATGTTGTAGTGAGGGAATTTGGGAGAGTATTTGGGCAGAGTTTTGCCGAACCAAAAGGCTTTGAAGGTGTTAAGAAATGAGAAGGAGGAGTGCCCTTTTATAAGAGGGGTGAGGGGCACCTTTGGAAAAGCTAGAAATATTAATTTATAATAAATTCATATTCGATTTATAATGGCTCCAATGTTGATTATTTAAATTTTAAGGTGGGTATAGGTCGAAAACCACTCATCCAATAGAATTTAGACCGGTTTGGGTACTTATAATAACCTTATCTTTAAGTATTAACTCTAAGTTAATTAGTTTCACTTTTACAATGTCTCTTTGTATTTTCATATAATATGGTTAATAAACTTACTATATACATACAAGAGACCCCCAATTGATCCATTTATGATGAACCTATCATGATATAAGTCTCTTTTCCGAACCTTATATTTTTAGAAATTTAATATTAATTAATAATATAATATTTGTTTTAAGAACTCTTTTATGTCAATTTTGACACTATTCAATAGTTGATTTTTGTGAAACTCATAATAGATTGATTACTTCGAGAAAAGTCAATTAAATCAATCATAATATTTCATATTATCCTATAAAATTAGTTTAATTCATTAAAAGTTTCATATTATATTTATTTGGGTATTTATAATATCAATTACGTTAATTTTTCACTATTATAGTAATTAATTCATCATCATTGTGTCATAAATAAATTAGATTATTTAATGTCTAAAAATTAGAAATAAAATATCATTAATTAGGAAATCCTTTTATCTTTCTAATGAATGTTTATAATCTAAAATCAAACATATATAACCCTATGTAAAAATTGTTTTTCTAAAAGATATATGCTTGTGTCATTTTTGTATTCATTTTAACTTAATTAAAATAAAATGCCCCTATCACCTACAAGTGGCACCATGGGGTCCCAAAATAGACCCAAAGATTCCTATGGTCGAAAAGTTATCAACCAATAAAGCTAGGACACGTTTTAGGGTAATTTAGTATTATTATAATATTATTTTTTTAACCCTTATTTATCGGATTTACCCTTAACCATGGTAAATAAAATATTTACCGCAGTAATTATTCAAAATGCCTAAAAATAATAGTTACCTATTTACACAATTTGAAAATCCTGATTCAAAATATGGAATCCATTTTTATAAATTCAAAACACAGAAGTGGCAGAAATTAATTTAAAATTAATTCCCGCTGTCAAAACAAAAAGCGTGTTTTTAAGAGATAATAACTATCAAAAGATTGACACTTGTTTATGTTCAGTTTAATAGTAACATTACGTCCAATGACCAAAATTATACTAAATGGTAAAAATATATTATAAATATACTTTAAAACCACTCAAATTCATAATTTATCACTATTAATTATTTTGATTTAAAAAGTTGTTTTTAATTAAAATTTAGTAATTTTCACTATTCATCAAAATATTAAAGTTATCCGAAAAGTATCAAAATTTCACCTTATGCTAAATTCGATATTCCAAATACAAAAATGAAGTCCATTTTGAAATATAAAATATATATAATTTCAAAAATTAGGTATTACTATTCATAACTGCTGGTTTGATCGGTTGTGGTGTGTGTTAAAACTCGAAGTTTCATACAACACACGCTACTATATTATTGAAAGGAAAGCCTATCGTGGAAGCTTTGGATGTTTCATTTTAAATTCTTGATGTCCCCATTTAGTCAAAAAGTTTAAAATATTGTATTTAAAAATGGTTCACTATTAAAAGTTGATAAAGGTGCAATACTAAAAATGAATTTGTTCTTAAATTATGTCTAAGAAACTCATAATATGGATTCTAAAATTATAAGTATTATATAAAGTTTAAAATTTAGTTAATACTATTCATAACCACTTTTGAACGGCTTTTTTGGTATGTCATGGTGCGATTGAACTCGGTGTTGCGTGTAGTGCAAGTTATTGAATTATTTTGAAGAAATAACACACAATGAAATCTTGGGGTGTTACAATAAATTTCGTAATAAATCCAACCTAAGATCCCTTTTGATCAAATCAAAAGGAAGAACCTGAAGAAGAGGTAATGACTTCACCACCCTTTTCCAAGTTCCTTTCTTCTTCCACTTCTTCTTCCTTTATTGTTACCATTATAAAATAATAACTCCAGTATCATATATATACTGTGATGTTATTATAAATATGGTACAACCATATTCAGTATTCTATCCATCCTTTGAATAACATGTCACCATACGTGCGTATGTACGGCTTATCGTCTCCACGTCGTGGTGTAATTGTTATTCAATATATTATTTTTTGGATGGGTATAATAATGATGTGTAACTCATGTAAATAATAAATATAACATGATAATTATTCTGTATATATGATATACTATCCAATTATATATTATTTTAATATCAAAAGAATGATATTGTCGCTCGTGCGTACGTACAGACTACCATCTCCACGAACGCGATGAGATTCACTCTCCATCGTATCCATTCAAGTATAATTATCATTTGATGATTTAAAAATAATTTTTAAGGACTTGATATTATTCTGGATATGAATAATATACAACCTATCCATGAAAAACATGGCTTATGTAACAAAACATATAAAAGAAAACGAGTAAGTTAACACCCGAAACGACAATAATACTAAGATTTTATTAACAAAGGAATATTAAAAGATCATATATGATATCATATTAATATATATGATTCTTGTATAATTTAATAAAAATTATTTCACCATTATACAAGAGTTTAACCTACCCCCGACCAATGAAAAGTACAAGGTAAGGGGTTTCTTATCTCACTTTAAATTCCGTGAGATTTCCATTATTCACCACTTATTTATTGCATGTGGTGTGTATGCTGCCCATGATTGTATTGATTGTGTAATATACTTTAATTTATAGATATTTACATCATCATTGTATTATCCTTATTTCATTGGTGCATGTTTCATAAGTTACCAAATCGATAAGGGAATTTGAAATTTCAATTTCCACTCATTTGGCTTTACGCATATTTCATTGATTATTTTACTCCATGATTATGTGTGGAATAACTATTCATTTGATTATGTCATAATTTCCACTCCCCTTCCTGTGGATATACTATTGATAAACATAATCACTCCATTGATAATTTCTCAATTCATCGATATGAAGTTGATAAGAGTAATTTTAACTCATTTTCCATTTGTTGAGTTAAACATCCAATTCATTGGTGTTGTTTTTACAAGATTATGTGTGAATGTCCTTTGATTGTTTTACACTAAATATCCAATCAAATTTAGTGTATTTATATTTTTCACACATAACTATGTCGTTGATTTATCCTTAATCTAAGGATACGGCCTTTATGAGAGATTTCATCTCAATTTACATTCAATTGAGACTTCTTTGTTCTTATACACTAAATCACTTTTATGTGGTGTAAATAATGTACTTTGACATAGTATATCATGAATTCCTTTATTCTCATGATATTACAATGTTTTTATTACCTCAATTATTTTTATTCAAGTGTCTCTCTTTTTGTTAGAAACTCTGACTAAAATACCATTTTTAAATGTTTTAACGACATATTCCTCTAAATCTTGCTCATTAATGTCCATGTTTTAAAAAAAATTAAGGATTTATTTATATGGACATTAAAGTTTTAAAATTAAAACTCCTTTTAAAAGTTTCAAAGTGTTATGGGACACTTTGATTCAAAAATCTATTTTTAAATGGATTCTTGACAAATAGTGTGATTTTTAAATGATTTCAAGAAAAAGGGGGATATTTCTCTCAAATAGTTTTGATGATTATTTTCATCTATGTCAATATCCTTCATTATTCTTGATTGAGGTTAATGTGATACAATACAATCTTCCATATTATATCAACAGGTTATGTTTGACTGTGGATGTGCTATTTTTATTCCATTCATGGTTTGTGGTTAAAGTATTGACATTTCATATGCTAGTTTTAATACGAATGATTATGTTATGTTTAAACTTGTTCATACAAGGAATGCATTGGACTTAGTATGTGACGGGTGGAGCCCGCTATAGCTCCTCAATGCATCGGTAGGTCTCATGAGACAAACTAGTGTCTTGGCACCAGGCCTTGGCAAAATCTTATTTGTAGTCTTGGCACAAGGCCTTGGCTATGTGGTTATGATAGTCTGGAATTATGAATTCTATCATTATGAAAGTGGTTATTGATATTGAATGTGATCATTCGACTAGTAGAATATCCATGTGAATAAGTAAATGGAATTATTTCATTTTATCTTTTCCATTTTATGCTGAAGATAAAGTTTAAAAGTCTTTTGTTTTAGTTATAAATTGCCTTAAGTGTTTATGCTTATCTATTAAAGTTTCTGCTATAATGTTATCCTTACTGAGCATCTGAGCTCACACCTTTCAATTTTTTTTATTTTTCCCAGGATTATGAAGAAGTAATTTATGAATGACCTGCAGGGATAGTATGAGGGGATATGAAGACAAGATATATTTTTTGATGTAATGTAAAACTTTATGAATGTATCTAGTGTTTCCAAGTCTACTAAACTAATCGGTCTATCGAGACTTGATCTTTCTTGTGATCATGCCAATGTTATGTAATAATGCACCGACTCTGGGTAACTGGGGTCGGGGCGTTACAGTTGGCATCAGAGGAAGTTTATTACAAACCTTGGAAGCTAGATTTAGATAAACTCTGATTAGAGAACATAGACCTAAGATGATCTTTGAGGATTAGTATAGAAGAACTTCCTAGAATTTTGGTATTGTAAAGATTTTGTGAGTTTTTCGAGCAATACATCCCTGTCTAGATACGAGCAGGTAGAGGCGGCTCTGGCACAGATGTACATAGGGGTAAAACCTGAAAACACCGCTTTGAGCTAGACTCGAACAGGAACTGGTGCACGACAACGGGCTTTGCTGCACTCTTGGTTACGACACTCCCGGGGGATATGCTAAGGATAATTTAAATTTTCTTTACAACCCGATTTAAAGTATTATATATATAAGATGAGAGTAAATGACCTTGGTTAATCCTAATGTGTTTCATATTGAGAATATGGTGACATGTTAATCTCTAAATGATTGTATGAATACTATTACTCACACAATGCTTTCTGCTTTTAGTCAATGACTGGATTCCAAGTAAGTCATAGTGACTTTGTGAATGATGTACAAGGTGGGAACGGTGGTGGAAATGAGCAACAAAATGGAATGTTGATAGGCGTAAAAGATATCATCTTTATGCCAAATAAATTTTCCAAAAATATGATCAAAAATATATGTATTAACCAATTACCAGACTCAACAAAGAAGAGAAATGTGATGAATGATAAGAGCTCCAGTAGTGGAGACCATGGGGAAAGAAATCCTCAATTTCCATTATGCAGGAAATGTGGAAGGAGACACCCAGGAAAGTGTCTCAATGGGACAAAGAAATGCTTTACGTGTGGGAAAGAAGGACATAATGTGAAGAATTACCGAAGAAAAATGAAGAATACTATGGAATAAGATAAAAATTGTCCCAAGAATCCATTTATAGTCATTTACCGTAAATGTAGGGGACCTGGCCATTACCCGAGTGAATGTATTATTCTATAGGGTATTTTCTTGGTCAGAGAAGAAGCTATGTGGAAATAAATGGTTGGATAAATGTTTAAAAATTATTAGTTATCCTTGTTGAAGGGTTTACTTTGGAATAATTTTCTCTTGTATTTGTAACCCTAACGTTTTCCATGTGATAATGATATTTATGGAAGAATTATCTTTTCTCTTGTGGATATAGTTATAAATAACTGTTTGGTTTTATATGATCATTGGGTTTGAGGTAATTACAAATTATTATAATTTGGGATGAAAATGAAAGGTATGAGATAACATTTGTGGTTAAATTATGTTATGGTAATTTTGAGGGATTTATCTCATTTTGGTAATGTTATAAAATATAGTTTTTGAAAAAGGACAACACATAGACCGTGTGACAACCCGTCGCGTCGGAAAAAGCTATGGGAATCGAACCCACAACCAAAGTGCGATTGGGATTTATCGCCTACCATTGGACTACGTGAAGTCCCTGGTTAGTGTGACTATTATTTTTAGTTAAATTATTTTATTGTTTAATAATAATTAGATTTGGGATCTTATGTATTATCAAATGAATAACCTTAGTATAGGAAAATCATTTGGTGATTAAGTGATAAATGTTATTTTGGAAGTTGTTCGCTTTGGTGGGAACACTATATGCCCAAGGAAAATAGAATAGTATAGGATTTCATTTGAGGAGTAATGGTTGATTTTTATCTATGTTTTTATTGTGGATTTATAATGATTTGGGTTATTTATAGAAATGATTAGGTTAATTACTTTTAATTATATGACTTTAAGAGTAATTAATTTGGAGATACAATTTAACGTGGAAGAATACATTCTTAATAAGTTTTGGTTTTCAATATTAGTTTTGATTATATTGAAGGATTTTAAGGACAATTTATTATTTAATGGTATTTATTTAACTTTGGGGTATTGTTGGTTTACTTTTGGAAATTAAGATTAGTGTTTATTTCTCTCAAGGAATATCCTTTTGGGGGATCATTAGATCTTGTACTAACCATTTTGGTTTTGATTAATCTCTAAAGACAATGTAAATATATATTTCATCCTGCATGGATCATGTGATTCTATAGAAGTTTATTCTAGATCTTCCAGTGTGACCAAGTCTTCTTGAATACTCATCGTTTAAAAAAATGAGTTAGTGGTGGAAATTTATTAAATAATGAAACTCTACTTAAAATTTAAGTATATATCTTTATATTCTTAGTCAATATCATAAATGAATTCCTCATCCTTATGTAATGTAACTTAAAAAAAATGTTGTCAGTTTACTTTCCTACTAGGAGACTAATGGTCGTTTCTCCCAACACAAGTTTGTGGTTTTCTTATTGTTAACTTTCTCCTGATCATGATTTCTATCCCGCTCCATCATAACTTGACACTTAGTTTATCATCCATATCCATGTTTTCCAATATGGAATCCGAGTATGGGTTATCATGGTTGACCTTTATACCCCTCTTTCTTTCTTTTAAAGTGATAGTTTTATTGACTCTTTTTCCGATATGGGACTTTCCATTATATTCCCAAGCACAATTTTAAAAAATTGCAAGGACTCAATTTATTGAAGGAGGGGAGAATGTAACACCCCAAGCTTCCATGGTACGTTTCCCTTCGAATAATGCAATGGTGTGCATTGTACTTAACATCGAGATTCTAACACACCACAACCAATCAAACTAGCCATTATGAATAGTAATACCTACTTTTTGAAATTTTATAAATTCTATATCTCAAAATGGACTTCATTTTTGTATTCGGAATATCAAATTTATCCTAGGGTAAAATTTTTTAACTTTTCAGATAACACTTATATTTTGATGAATAGTGAAAATTACTAAATTTTAATTAAAAACAACTTTTTTAATCGAAATAATTTATATTGATAAATTATGAATTTGAGTGGTTTTAAAGTATATTTAGAATATATTTTTACCATTTAATACAATTTTGGTCATTGGAAATAATTTTACAATTAAACTAAACATAAACAAGTATCAATCTTTTGATATTTATTATATCTTAAAAACACGTTTTTTGTTTTGACAGCAGAAATTAATTTTAAACTAATTTCTGCCACTTATTTGTTTTTAAATTGGAAAAATGGATTCCATATTTGGAATCAGGATGTTCAAATTGTGTAAATAGGTAACTTTTATTTTTATACATTTTGAATAATTACTTCGATAAATATTTTATTTACCATGGTTAAAGGTTAAATCCGGTAAATAAGGGTTAAAAAATAATATTACAATAATAAAAAATTACCCTAAAACATGTCATAACCTTATTGGATGATAAAAATTAGACCTTAGGTATCTTTGGGTCGATTTTGGGACCCCATGGTGCCACTTTTAAGTGATAGGGACACTTTATTTTAATTAAGTTAAAATGAATACAAAAATGACACAAGCATATATCTTTTAAAAAAACAATTTTTACATAGGGTTATATATGTTGGATTTTCTACTATAAATATTCATTAGAAATATAATAAGATTTAATACATAATGATATTTTATTTATAATTTTTAGACATTAAATAATTTAATTTATTTATGACACAATGATGATGCAGTAATTACCATAATAGTGAAAAATTAAAATAATTGATATTATAAATACCCAAATAAACATAATTTGAGACTTTTAATGAATTAAACTAATTTTCTAGGATAATATGACATATTATTATTTCTTTAATTGACTTTTTTCGAAGTAATCATTCTGTTAGGTGTTTCAAAATAATCAACTATTGAATAGTGTCAAAATTGACATAAAAGAGTTTTAAAGAAAATATTATATTATTAATTGATATTAAATTCTTTAAAATCTAAGGTTCGGCCAAGAGACTTATATCATGATAGGTATATCTTTAATGGACCACTTAAGGGTCTCTTGGATTTATATAGTAAGTTTATTAACTATATAATATAAAAATACTAAGTGACATGGTAAATGTCAAACTAATTAACTAAGAGTTAAAACTAAAAGATAAGGTTAATATAGTGACCCAAACATGTCTAAATTCTATTGGTTGAATGGTTTTCTACCTATCCACACCATAAAATTTGAATAATATACTTTGGAGCCATTAGAAACCGAATATGAATTTATTATAAATTAATATTTTTAGCTTTTCCAAAGGTACCCTCACCCCTCTTATAAAAGGGCACTCCTTCTCATTTCATCACACCATAAAATCCATTCGGTTCATCCAAACTCTGCCAAAATACTCTCTAAACATACCACAATTCATCCTAGATTCCTTACTTTAGTCAGAAAGCCAACCTAAGAGCCCTTTTGATCAAATCAAAAGGAAGAACCCGAAGAAGAGGTAATGATTTCACCACCCTTTTCCAAGTTCCTTTCTTCTTCCACTTCTTCTTCCTTTATTGTTAACATTATAAAATAATAACTCCAGTATCATATATATACTGTGATGTTATAATAAATATGGTACAACCATATTCAGTATTCTATCCATCCTTTGAATAACATGTCATCATACGTGCGTACGTACGGCTTACCGTCTCCACGTCGTGGTGTAATTGTTATTCAATATATTATTATTTTGATGGGTATAATAATGATGTTTAACTCATGTAAATAATAAATATAACATGATAATGATTCTTTATATATGATATACTATATAATTATATATTATTTTAATATCAAAAGAATGATATTGTCGCTCGTGCGTACGTACGGACTACCGTCTCCACGAACGCGATGAGATTCATTATCCATCGTATCCATTAAAGTATAATTATCATTTGATGATTTAAAAATAATGTTTAATGACTTGATATTATTCTGGATATGAATAAGATACAACCTATCCATGAAAAACATGGCTTATGTAACAAAACATATAAAAGAAAACGAGTAAATTAACACCCGAAACGACGATAATACTAAGATTTTATTAACAAAGCAATGTTAAAAGATCATATATGATATCATATTAATATATATGATTCTTGTATAATTTAATAACAATTATTTCACCATTATACTGGAGGTTAACCTACCCCCAACCAAGGAAAATTACAAGGTAAGGTGTTTCTTATCTCACTTTAAATTCCGTGAGATTTCCATTATTCACCACTTATTTATTGCATGTGGTGTGTATACTGCCCATGATTGTATTGATTGTGTAATATACTTTAATTCATGTATATTTATATAATAATTGTATTATCCTTATTTCATGGGTGCATGTTTCATAAGTTACGAAATCGATAAGGGAATTGGAAATTTCAATTTCCACTCATTTGGCTTTACGCAAATTTCATTGATTATATTACTCCAAGATTATGTTTGGAATCAATATTCATTTGATTATGTCAAAATTTACACTCCCCTTCCTATGGATATACTATTGATACACATAATCACTCCATTGATAATCTCTCAAGTCATCGATATGAATTTGATAAGAGTAATTTTAACTCATTCTCCATTTGTTGAGTTAAACATCCAATTCATTGGTGTTGTTTTTACATGATTATGTGTGAATGTCCTATGATTGTTTTACAATAAATATCCAATCATATTTAGTGTATTTATATTTTTCACACATAACCATGTCGTTGATTTGTCCTTAATATAAGGATACGACCATTATGAGAGATTTCATCTCAATTTACATTCCATTGAGACTTATTTGTTGTTATACACCAAATCACTTTTATGTGGTGTATATAATGTACATTGACATATTATATCATGATTTCCTTTATTCTCATGATATTACAATGTTTTTATTACCTCAATTATTTGTATTCAAGTGTCTCTCTTTTGGTTAAAAACTCTAACAAAAATACCATTTTTAAATGTCTTAAAGACTTATTCCTCTAAATCTTTCTCATTAATGTCCATGTTTTAAAAATTGTTTTAAGGATTTATTTATATGGAAATTAATGTTTTAAAATTAAAACTCCTTTTAAAAGTTTCAAAGTGGTATGTGACACTTTGATTCAAAAATCTATTTTTAAATGGATTCTTGAAAAATAGTTTGATTTTTAAATGATTTCAAGAAAAAGGGGGATATTTATCTCAAATAGTTTTGATGATTATTTTCATCTATGTCAACATCCTTCATTATTCTTGATTGAGGTTAATGTGATACAATACAATATTCCATATTTTATCGAATGAGTTATGTTTGACTGTGGATGTGCAATTTTTATACCATTCTTGGTCTGTGGTTAAAGTATTGACATTTCGTATGCTAGTTTTAATACGAATGATTATGTTATGTTTAAACCTATTCATATGAGGAATTCATTGGACTTAGTAGGTGACAGGTGGAGCCCTCTATAGCTCCCCAATGCTTCGGTAGGTCTCATGAGACAAACTAGTGTCTTGGCACAAGGCCTTGGCCAAATCTTATTTGTAGTCTTGGCACGAGGCCTTGGATATGTGGTTATGATAGTCTGGAATTATGCATTCCATCATTATGAAAGTGGTTATTGATATTTCATGTGATCATTAGACTAGTAGAATATCCATGTGAATAAGTAAATGGCATTATTTTATTTTATCTTTTCCATTTTATGCTGAAGATCAAGTTTAAAAGGCTTTTGTTTTAGTTATAAATTGCCTTAAGTGTTTATGCTTATCTATGAAAGTTTCTGCTATAATGTTATCCTTACTGGGCATCTGAGCTCACCCCTTTCAATTTTTTTTATTTTTCCCAGGATTATGAAGAAGTAATTTATGAATGACCTACAGGGATAGTATGAGGGGATATGAATATAAGATGTTTTTTTGTTGTAATGTAAAACTTTATGAATGTATATAGTGTTTCCAAGGCTACTAAACTAATCGGTCTTTCGAGACTTGATCTTTCTTGTGATCATGCCAATGTTATGTAATAATGCACCGACTCTGGGTAATAGGGGTTGGGGCGTTACATTTTGTATTAGAGGAAGGTTAGTACAAACCATGGAAGCTAGATTTAGATAACACGTAGACATAAGATAATGTTTGAGGATTAGTATAGAAGAACATCCTAGAATTTTGGTATTGTAGAGATTTTGTGAGTTTTCTGAGCAATACATCCCTATCTGGATACGAGTAGGTAGAGGTGGCTCTGGCACAGATGTACCTAGGGGTAAAACCCGAAAACACCGCTTTGAGCTAGACTCAAACGGGAACTAGTGCACGACAACGGGCCTTGCTGCACTTTGGTTACGACACTCCTGGGGGATATGCTTAGGATAATTTACATTTTCTTTAAAAACCAATTTAATGTATTATATATATAAGATGAGAGTAAATGACCTTGTTTAATCCTAATGTGTTTCAAATTAAGAATATGGTGACATGTTAATCTCTAAATGATTGTATGACTACTATTACTCACACAATTCTTTCTGGTTTTAGTCAATGGCTGGATTCCAAGGAAGTCATAGTAACTTTGAGAATGATGTACAAGGTGGGAACGGTGGTGGAAATGACCAAAAAATGGATTTTTGATAGGCGTAAAAGATATCTTCTATATGCCAAATCAATTTTCCAAAAATATGGTCAACAATATATATATTAACCAATTACCGGACTCAAAAAAGAAGAGAAAGGTGATGAATGATAAGATCTCCAGTAGTGGAGACCATGGAGAAAGAAATCCTAAATTTCTATTATGCAGGAAATGTGGAAGGAGACACCCAGG
The DNA here is from genome assembly GCA_963277665.1 of Viscum album. NCBI lineage: Eukaryota > Viridiplantae > Streptophyta > Magnoliopsida > Santalales > Viscaceae > Viscum > Viscum album. The sequence goes on along the minus strand of OY728157.1, from coordinate 1,398,884,165 downwards.
AAAGTGTCTCAATGGGACAAAGAAATGCTTTACGTGTGGGAAGGAAGGACATAAAGTGAAGAATTTCCAAAGAAAAATGAAGAATACTATGGAAGAAGATAAAAATGGTCCCAAGAATCCATTTATAGTCATTTACCGTAAATGTATGGGACCTGGCCATTACCCGAGTGAATGTTATATTCTATAGGATATTTTCTTGGTAAGAGAAGAAGCTATGTGGAAATAAATGGTTGGATAAATGTTTAAAAATTATTAGTGATCCTTTTTGAAGGGTTTACTTTGGAATAATTTTCTCTTGTATTTGTAACCCTAACATTTTGCATGTGATAATGATATTTATGGAAGAATTATCTTTTCTCTTGTGGATATAGTTATAAATAACCATTTGGTTTTATATGATCATTGGGTTTGAGGCAATTACAAATTATTATAATTTCGGATGAAAATGCAAGGTATGAGATAACATTTGTGGTTAAATTATGTTATGGCTATTTTGAGGGATTTATCTCATTTTGGTAATGTTACAAAATATAGTTTTTGAAAAAGGACAACACGTAGACCGTGTGACAACCCATCGCTTCAGACAATGCTGTGGGAATCAAACCCACAACCAAAGTGTGATTTGGATTTATCGCCTACCACTGGACTACGTGAAGTACCTGGTTAGTGTGACTATTATTTTTAGTTAAATGATATTATTGTTAAATAATAATTTGATTTGGGATCTTATGTCTTATCAAATGAATACCCTTAGTATAGGAAAATGATTTGGTGATTAAGTGATAAATGTTATTTTGGATTTTGTTCACTTTGGTGTGAATACTATATGCCCAAGGAAAATAGAATAGTATGGGATTTCATTTGAGGAGTAATGGTGGATTTTTATCTATGTTTTTATTGTGGATTTATAATGATTTGGGTTATTTATGGAAATGATTAGGTTAATTACTTTTATGTATGTGCCTTTAAGAGTAATTAATTTGGAGATACAATTTAACGTGGAAGACTACATTCTTAATAAGTTTTGGTTTTCAATATTATTTTTGATTATATTGAAGGATTTTATGGACAATTTATTATTGAATGGTATTTATTTAACTTTGGGGTATTGTTGGTTTAATTTTGGAAATTAAGATTAGTGTTTATTTATCTCAAGGAATATCCTTTTGGGGGATCATTAGATCTTGTACGAACCATTTTGGTTTTGATTAATCTATAAAGACAATGTAAATATATAGTTCATCCTGCATGGATCATGTGATTATATAGAAGTTTATTCTAGCTCTTCCAGTGTGACCAAGTCTTCTTGAATACTCATCATTTAAAAAAATGAGTTAGTGGTGGAAATTTATTAAATAATGAATCTCTACTTAAAATTTAAGTATATACCTTCATATTCATAGTCAATATCATAAATGAATTCCTCATCCTTATGTAATGTAACTAAAAAAAATGTTGTTTGTTTACTTTCCTACTAGGAGACTAATGGCCGTTTATCCCAACACAAGTTTGTGGTTTTCTTATTGTTAACTTTCTCCTGATCGTGATTTCTTTCCTTCTCCATCAGAAATTTACACTTAGTTTATCATCCATATCCATGTTTTCCTACATGGAATCTAAGTATGGGTTATTTTGGTTGACCTTTATACCTCTCTTTCTTTCTTTTAAAGTGATAGTTTTATTGACTCTTTTTCCGATGTGGGAGTTTCCATTATATTCCCAAGAACAATTTTCTAAAATTGATAGGATGCAATTTATTGAAGGATGGGAGAATGTAACACCCCAATCTTCCACGGTACGTTTCCCTTCGAATAATGCAATGGCGTGCATTGTACGCAACTTCGAGATTCTAACACACCACAACCAATCAAACTAGCAGTTATGAATAGTAATACCTACTTTTTAAAATTTTATAAATTCTATCTCTCAAAATGGACTTCATTTTTGGATTCGGAATATCGAATTTATCCTAGGGTAAAATATTTGAACTTTTCAGATAACACTTATATTTTGATGAATAGTGAAAACTACTAAATTTTAATTAAAAACAACTTTTTTAATCGAAATAATTTATATTGATAAATTATGAATTTGAGTGTTTTTAAAGTATATTTAGAATATATTTTTACCATTTAATACAATGTTGGTAATTGGATATAATTTCACAATTAAACCGAACATAAACAAGTATCAATCTTTTGATAGTTATTATATCTTAAAAACACGCTTTTTGTTTTGACAGCAAAAATTAATTTTAAATTAATTTATGCCACTTATGTGTTTTGAATTTAGAAAAATGAATTCCATATTTGGAATCAGGATTTTCAAATTGTGTAAATAGGTAACTTTTATTTTTAGACATTTTGAATAATTACTTCGGTAAATATTTTATTTACCATGGTTAAAGGGTAAATCCGGTAAATAAGGGTTAAAAAATAATATTACAATAAACAAAATTACCCTAAAACGTGTCCTAACCTTATTGGATGAAACAAGTTCGACCATAGGCCTCTTTGGGTCTATTTTGGGACCCCATGGTGCCACTTGTAAGTGATAGGGACACTTTATTTTAATTAAGTTAAAATGAATACAAAAATGACACAAACATATATCGTTTAAAAAAACAATTTTTACATAGGGTTATATATGTTGGATATTCGACTATAAATATTAATTATAAATATAAAAAGATTTCCTACATAATTATATTTTATTTATAATTTTTAGACATTATATATTTTAATTTATTTATGACACAATGATGATGCAGTAATTACCATAATAGTGAAAAATTAAAATAATTGATATTATAAATACCCAAATAAACATAATTTGAGGATTTTAATGAATTAAACTAATTTTCTAGGATACTATGAAATATTAGGATTGATTTAATTGACTTTTTTTGAAGTAATCATTCTGTTATGAGTTTCACAAAAATCAACTATTGAATAGTGTCAAAATTTACATAAAAGAGTTTTTAAAGAAAATATAATATTATTAATTGATATTAAATTCCTAAAAATCTACGGTTCGGCCAAAAGACTTATATCATGATAGGTATATCATTAATGTACCACTTTTGGGTCTCGTGGATGTATATAGTAAGTTTATTACGTATATCATATAAAAATACAAAGTGACATGGTAAATGTCAAACTAATTAACTAAGAGTTAAAACTAAAAGATAAGGTTAATATAGTGACCCAAACCTGTATAAATTATTTTGGATGAATGGTTTTAGACCTATCACTACCTTAACCTTTGAATAATCAACTTTGGAGCCATTAGAAACCGAATATGAATTTATTATAAATTAATATTTTTAGCTTTTCCACAGGTTCCCTCACCCCTCTTATAAAAGGGCACTCCTCCTCATTTCTTCACACCTTAAAAGCCTTTTGGTTCGGGAAAACTCTTCCAAAATACTCTATAAACATCCCTCACTTCATGATAGAGGCCTTACTTTAGTCATAAATCCCACCTAGGAGCCCTTTTGAACAAATCAAAAGGTATAACCTGAAGAAGAGGTAATGATTTCACCACCCTTTTCCATGTTCCTTTCTTCTTCCACATATTCTTCCTTTGTTGTTACCATTATAAAATAATAACTCCAGTATCATATATATATTGTGATGTTATTATAAATATGTTACAACCATATTCATTATTCTATCCAACCTTTGAGTAACATGTCACCATACGTGCATACGTACGGCTTACTGTCTCCACGTTGTGGTGTAATTGTTATTAAATATATTATTATTTGGATGCGTATAATAATGATGTGTAACTCATGTAAATAATAAATATAACATGATAATTATTTTTTATATATGATATAATATCCAATTATATATTATTTTAATATCAATAGAATGATACTGTCGCTCATGCGTACGTACGGACTACCGTCTCCACGAACGCGATGAGATTAATTCTCTATTGTATCCATTCAAGTATTATTATCATTTGATGATTTAAAAATAATGTTTAAGGACTTGATATCATTCTTTATATGAATAAGATACAACCTATCCATGAAAAACATGGCTTATGTAACATAACATATAAAAGAAAACGAGTAAGTTAACACCCGAAACGACGATAATACTAAGATATTATTAAGAAAACAATGTTAAAAGATAATATATGATATCATATTAATATATATGATTATTTTATAATTTAATAACAATTATTTCACCGTTTTACAGGAGGTTAACCTACCCCCAACCAAGGAAAAGTACAAGGTAAGGGGTTTCTTATCTCACTTTAAATTCTGTGAGATTTCCATTATTCACCACTTATTTATTACATGTGGTGTGTATATTTCCCATGATTGTATTGATTGTGTAATTTACATTAATTTATGGATATTTACATCATCATTGTATTATCCTTATTTCATGGGTTCATGTTTCATAAGTTACCAAATCGATAAGGGAATTTGAAATTTCAATTTCCACTCATTTGGCTTTACGCATATTTCATTGATTATATTACTCTAAGATTATGTGTGGAATCACTATTCATTTGATTATGTCATAATTTCCACTCCCCTTCATGTGGATATACAATTTATAAACATAATCACTCCATTGATAATTTCTCAAGTCATCGATATGAATCTGAAAGAGTAATTTTAACTCATTCTCCATTTGTTGAGTTAAACATCCAATTAATTGGTGTTGTTTTTACAAGATTATGTGTGAATGTCCTTTGATTGTTTTACACTAAATATCCAATAATATTTAACGTATTTATATTTGTCACACATAACTATGTCGTTGATTTATCCTTAATCTAAGGATACAGCCTTTATGAGAGATTTCATCTCAATTTACATTCCATTGAGACTTATTTGTAGTTATACACCAAATCACTTTTATGTGGTGCATATAATGTACTTTGACATAGTATATCATGAATTCCTTTATTATCATGATATTACAATGTTTTTATTACCTCAATTATTTTTATTCATGTGTCACTCTTTTTGTTTGAAACTCTAACTAAAATACCATTTTTAAATGTTTTGATGACTTATTCCTCTAAATATTTCTCATTAATGTCCATGTTTTAAAAATTGTTTTAAGGATTTATTTATATGGACATTAAAGTTTTAAAATTAAAACTACTTTTAAATGTTTCAAAGTGGTATAGGACATTTTGATTCAAAAATCTATTTTTAAATGGATTCTTGACAAATAGTGTGATTTTTATATGATTTCAAGAAAAAGGGGGATATTTCTCTCAAATAGTTTTGATGATTATTTTCATCTATATCAATATCCTTCATTAGTCATGATTGGGGTTAATGTGATACAATACAATATTCCATATTGTATCGAATGAGTTATGTTTGACTGTGGATGTGATATTTTTATACCATTCATGGTTTGTGGTTAAAGTATTGACATTTCGTATGCTAGTTTTAGTACGAATGTTTATGTTATGTTTAAACCTGTTCATATGAGGAATGCATTGGACTTAGTAAGTGATGGGTGGAGCCCGAAATAGCTCCTCGATGCATCGGTAGGTCTCACGAGACAAACTAGTGTCTTGGCACAAGGCCTTGGCAAACTCTTATTTTTATTCTTGGAACGAGGCCTTGGTTATGTGGTTATGATAGTCTGGCATTATATATTCCATCATTATGAAAGTGGTTATTGATATTGCATGTGATCATTCGACTAGTAGAATATCCATGAGAATAAGTAAATGGAATTATTTCATTTTATCTTTTCCATTTTATGCTGAAGATCAAGTTTAAAAGGCTTTTGTTTTAGTTATAAATTGCCTTAAGTGTTTATGATTATCTATGAATGCTTATACTATAATTTTATCCTTACTGAGAATCTGAGCTCACCCCTTTCAAATTTTTTTTATTTTTCCCAGGATTATGAAGAAGTAATTTATGAATGACCTGCAGGGATAGTATGAGGGTATATGAAGACAAGATGTTTTTTTATGTAATGTAAAACTTTATGAATGTATCTAGTGTTTCCAAGGCTACTAAACTAATCGGTCTTTCGAGACTTGATCTTTCTTGTGATCATTCCAATGTTATGTAACAATGCACCGACTCTGGGTAACTGGGGTCGGGGCGTTACAGTTTTAGCCTTTAAAAATTAACTATAGTATTTAATACATAAAAAATATTTTTTGAATTATTTGAACATAATATTTTGAATTTTTTCCCTAAGATAATATTCTACAACTCTGATTTAGGAAATTAGATCTAAATTAGGCATTTGGTTGGTGTAAATATGCCATGAAGTCAATGTAGGGATGGACTCGCCAGAATGGACATCTGTTCTATATTTGGGAAAAATATTCATAATATGTGCCTGGATTAGGCTCAAATATTGAGAGGATATCGAGAACTCATTTTCTCATGAATAATCCTTCTGAAAGAACAGCTGATTCACGCGTTTTTATGGTCAAATGGGAAGTGAAAGTTGGCATAAAATATTTGGCCAAGATTCCCCATTCACACTTGAAACCACTTTTAACCAAGCCTCTCTACCACTATATAAATTGGTATTTTTCTCATTTTGTGGGGTTGGGACGTGAATGGGTAAGATTAGGGCAGAGGATAAGTGGATCCACATCAATTATCCAACCATTTAAATAAGGGTATCTCTTGATGAAAGGATCCATTTGACAAAGCCTTCTTCTTCTTCATGTTGTAATACTTTTGTTTATATAATAAAATTCATTATTTTTATTTTATTTATTCTCTTCTCTTATATTCTGTTAAAATTTATTCTTCCCCTAATCTTCTTATTTGATCTGGAATCAGTAGTATAAACGTGATTGGGTTCTACCATTTCTAAACTGTGGCACATGAAAAACCTTTCTATGATGCATATACCACCCATAGAAGAGTAGTTCTTTTTTTAATCGATCAACCTCTATCATATTCATTAATTTATTTTGAGTCAATGAGATTCTTTAATTAACTTAATATGATATATTAATTTAGTTTTTTATTTAAATGAAACTATTCAAGAAATTTAATAATTAACACAAAAACATGCGAGGTCAGATGTTGTGTAAATTGGGGGAGTGTGATCTAAATCAGTAATGAAAGACCACATGGGATAAATTTGTAGAGTTCAAATATAATCCCTAAACTCAATTAATCCTCATTTATAGATTGGATATGTGCTCTAATTAATCACTGACCATATGCTAACCTAAGAACATCAATCAAAGCAGGGTGTTGTGATAGCATATTCTGAAGCTATCCTAGGGTTTAAGTAATTTAATCTTTGTGGTTAAGTTAACTTTTTTAGGGTTTCAGGGTTAAAAAATTAAAGGATTATAATTAAGTGGATGTTAATTTAAAATATAATGAAAAATAAGTGAGTTAATAGGTTTAGTTAGATCGATTATTCCTTTTAAATATTGTCTAAAAACATAATCTTGTTGCATATTTTTAATCGAACCTCATTTTACAAATAAAAACAAAAAAATGCAATCTTATTCCAAAAAACTTCTTCTAGTTTTATAAATGATAAACAAACCCATCATACATTCAGGTAGTTTTTTATTCACTTTTATTTTATTTTTTAGAATACCTTTAAGATGTTATTTTAATTTGTCATCTCCTTTGAGAGACAACCTTTGACAGCCACTCTATTGCACCTAAGTAACCCAAAACTGAATATCATTTGAAAGCACCCATGATAGCACTGTTCAAATTAGAACCGTTTCCGGAGAGGCATGTAATTATTTAAACTAATTAGATGTATTTATTTTATTTTAAATTTTATTCTCTTCCTTTTATTCTCTTCCTTATTTACCCAATCTGATTTTTTTTCTTATTTTATTTTCTTATACTTATTTTTGGGCCATCAACTCAAACTTATCATTTTTATTTTACTTTGATCCACTTTTCTCATTTTAATTTTTATTTTATTTATGACACGATCTAATCCTGAATATCTCTTATATCGTGATCCTGGGATTGAATGTAGCCTTCAGGCTCAAATCAGACATTCTTAGTCTACGTGATGTTTCAACATTCAACCAGTTGGAGAATTCCTCCACTCTCAGAAAAATGAAATTGGAAGCGATTCAAATTAAACCATAAAACAAGAACTAATAAATGAAAATAATGGAAATGAAATTAATAGAACCATTCAATAATTTTCTGCACCTAATATTAATTATCAACAAAATTGCATTACATACCCAAATCGCAAATCGGAATTTCAAGTGAAATCAGGATTAATTCACCCGCATAAAAAATTTCATGACCTCTCTGGTGAGGATCCTAATAAATGCCTTAATGAATTTAATGTGGTTTTATTAACCCTAAAAACAAGAAATGTATCAGAAGACCAAATCAATATAAGATAATTCCCATTCTCATTTGATGGAGCTGCGAAAGATTGGATGTATTATTTAAAATCTGAAGATGTAACTTGTTAGAACGATGTGAAATTCCTTTTCTAGCAAAATTTTTTTCCAGCATCAAGGAAAACTTCTATTCATAATAAGATCTTGAGGATCAAGAAAGAATATAGACAATCAATGTATGAGTACTAGGAGTGATTTAAGAAGTAATGTGCAAGCTATCCACATCACTAAATCTGTGAGAAACTCTTCATCCAGAATTTCTACGAAGGACTCACACTTATAAAGAGAAGCATGGTGGATGCTGCAGTTGGAGGAGAATTGGTGGACAAGACACCAGTAGATACACGTGCTTTGATCGAAAAATGGACCTAAACACCTAAATACATGGAGATCGAGTTACACCACAAGTTAGGGGAGTACATCAGGTGAGTTCCTCTTCTCTTGAAAGTCATTTGATTGAAAGAAAGTTGGAATAATTGACATCTATATTGAGACAAATTTCATTGGCTCAAAAGACAATTCAACCCCTCCTTTAAGGCATTATGGAATTTTCACTGAGGCAAGCCACCCAACTGACTATTTCCCCCAACTACAAGAAACATAAGATTGTACAACAATGTTTCTTGGGAGACCATCTCAGTAGTAACAACAACAATATCCCTAAAAGAAGCTTGATTCCATTGCACCAGCATACACTCAAGGGTGTAATGATCAATCAGACCTGAGCTATGGCTCTAGATAACAACAAAGGCCCCCTTTTCAACAAAACATCCAGAAACCCTTGCCTTACTAGTAAGGTTTACAACATCTTAAATGATATTTTAATCCCAAGCATCAGAAAGACAATAATAAGGGAATCCCCCACCCAAGGTTGATTCTAACATTGATGACCTTCAGAAGAAAATTGTTATTAATCAACAGAATTAGTAGAAGAGTCAATGTTCAGAGCTGAGAGAGTTGAAGACTCAAATGAGCCAGATTGCCACTACCCTTCATGAACTGGTAAGTAAGAACTCCAAAAATCTACCTTCCCAACCAAATCCAAATCCCAAGGGGAATGCCAGTTCCATCACATTGAGAAGTGTGAAGAAAATGAATAATACGTCTGTATGTACCATTCCACCAGGATTCACCTCAACTCCAGAAAACCCCCATTCCACACCAACTAATAATAAATCCAAGGATAAAGACAAAGGTAAGAAAAAGATTGACGATGTTCCTCCTAAACCCCTTCCATTTCCAAACAAAGTTGTACAAACCAAAAATATATTTTAAGAAGCAATGGAAAAGGAGGTTTAGGATACATTCAAGCCAGTGGAGATCAACATTCCTATACTTGAATCCATCATAAAAATTATAAGGTATGTGAAATTATTAAAAGAACACCGTACCAATCAAATATGGCACAAGTAAAATGAATGGATCAATCTTGGAAGGAATTTTTCAGCACTCATTACACCAAAAATAGCAATTACATCAATGTGTAAGGATCTACGTACATTCACCATACCATGACCCAAAAAATAGTTTCACTTTTTTGATGCTCTTTTTGATTTGGGAGCTTCCATAAATGTGATGCATCACTCTGTATTCTCTTCTTTACAGGTTGGTGAGCTGAAACCGATGAGAGTAGTGGTGACGTTGGTGAATAGAGCTACAACATATCCAGCGGGAGTCTTTTAGGATTTACTTGTCTGGGTAAGAGACATGATCTTTCTATTAGATATCTACGTTTTTAACCTGGAGGATGATCAAATAAGTTCTCATTCTCCCATTATCTTAAGTAGAACCTTCCTCAAAACAAAAAACACTATCATAAATGTCAATAAGGGTACACTTTCAATGGAGTTTCAGGATGAATTTGTGATATTTAATGATATAGACTCCAGGAAGTGCCCATCAGAAGACCATTCTGCATTTTTTATCTCCCCTTTTGAACCAACAAATAAAAACCCCATGGAATTTGATTGTCCTATGCTTAGGGAGATTATCTGTATTTGTTCTTGTTTGATGTCTATGAGTACTTCCACACCAATTTCTAATGCACAAGATTCTCTTAGATTTTATTTTGAATGGGAATCATATTATGATCATTTCAACTCTGATTATGACATGGCTATTCATTATACTGATGGATTTGATGATTTATTATTTGATTGTGATTATTTATATTCTGATATTGATGCTCTTTGTGGAAATATTTAATTCCTTCTATGTCTCCATCCATACATCACCCCCTTTATTGGATCTCAAGCCATTACCACCAAATCTAAAATCCTCGTACTTGTTTAGTGGAGAGAGATTACCTGTTATAATTGCAAATAATGTTCGTTTTGAACATGAAGAAAAACATTTGAATCTTCTGAGAGATAACATTAAGGCAATCAGGTGGACCTTGGGTAACATATCAGGTATTAGCCCCTCCATTTGCAAGGATAGGATTTTTTTGAGGATGGGGATAAAACTGTGAGGCACCATAAAAGAGACTCAATACAACCATTCTAGATGTTATTAAAAACGGGGTTGAAAAATTAATCGAGGTTGGTATAATCTATCCCATTTCAGATTCCCAGTAAATGAGTCATATTCAAGTAGTTCCAATGAAAAGTGGTGTTACAGTTGTTAAAAATGAGAAATATAAGTTAGTTCCAATGAGGTTCCAAAACATTTTTCATGTGTTTATTGATTATAGGAAACTAAATTAGTCCACTCACAAAGAACATTTCCCCCTCCCATTTATTGATCAGATGCTTGGGTGACTAGATGGGAAAACACACTACTGTTTCATGGATAATTTTTTTTGGATATTTTCATGTTCCTATTGATCTGGAGGATCAATAGAAGACAACATTCAGTTGTCCATTCGGTACGTTTTCCTACTGAAATTATTCCATTTGGACTTTGCAACGTCCTATGTACCTTCCAATGATACATGGTGAGTGTTATTTTTGTTTTTATTGAGACCTTCATATATGTATTTATGGATGATTTTACAGTTTATGGGTCTTCATTTGATGATCGTATCTCTACTTTGGAAAAGGTTTTGAATCATTTTATTTAGAAGAATCTAGTCTTGAACTTTGAAAAGTGTCATTTCATGGTATAGAATGGAATTGTCTTAGGGAATGTTGTGTAAAAACATAGGACATAGGTTGATAGATATAAGATAGAAATTATTTCATCCTTAACATATCCTTCATGTGTGTGTGATGTTAGATACTTCCTAGGGCATGCATGATTTTATCGGTGCTTCATCAAATATTTTAGTAAGATTTCACTTCCTATGTAGTGATTACGTCAAAAGGATTGTAATTTTGTGTTTGATGATTCTTCTAGGACTTCCTTTAATGAGCTAAAGAAGTGTTTGACCACTCCACCAATCTTAAAACCCCCACAGTGGGAGATTTCTTTTGAGCTTATGTGTGTTGCCTCTAACTTCGTAGTTAGATCTGTCTTATGTCAGAGGGTGGAGGGACGTTCACATGTGATTTACTATGCATCAAGGATACTAGATTCATCCTAATCAAACTACATAACCACTAAAAGGTGTTTTGTTGAAGTCATATTTTCTTTAGATAAATTCAATTCATATTTATTGGGCTCTAAGGTAGTTGTTTTTTTCTGACCATATAGCTCCGCGGTACCTCTTGAAGAATCTAGATGCAAAGCCCAGGATAATCCGATGGATTCTCCTTCTTCACGAATTTGATATTGATATATAGGAAAAAAGGGGTTATAAATATTGGTCATAAACCACATTAGTAGGCTAAATCACACATTATAGAATGAGACCTTGGACCAGGTACCACTTCGGGACACTTTCCCCAATGAGCATCATTATTCCATCTCAGGTACGCATCCCTTGTATGCAGATTTAGATAATTACCCTGTTTCCTCTAAAATAACCTTCATATTTAAAGAAACATCAAGTCCAAAAATTAAAAAGTGAGTCTTGGTATTATGTGTGGGATTATCTAAACCTCTGGTGCATGTGTAGTGACCAAGTTATTAGGAGGTGTGTTTCTGATCATGAGATTGAGTCCAGTCTACATTTCTGTTATACACTTGCTTTGTGGTGGACACTTTGGGCCCCAACGGACTGCTAGAAATGTTTTAGACTCTAGATTATATTTTCATAACTTATTCCATGAGGCCCATGTGTTTTGTAAGTCATGCTCTCGTTTTGAATACACCGAGAACATTTCTAAGAGACATGAGATGACCCAATGACTCATACTATTCTGTGAGATTTTTTATGTATAGAGAATCTATTTTATGTGTCCTTTTCATTGTTTCTTTGGTTATTTTTATATTTTTGTTATTGTTGATTATGTGAGTCAATGGGTGGAGCCTGAGGCCACTAGGACTAATGATTCTCATGTTGTTGTGGAATTTTTCAAAGCGCAGATTTTTTGCAGGATTATAGTACTGAAGGCCATCATTAGTGACCAAGGAACACACTTCTGCAATCAGAAACTTTCTTCCCTTCCTCAAAAGTACGGGGTGACACTCAAAACTTCAACACCATACCACCCCCAAACAAATGGTCTGGATGAGGTTTCAAATCCTAAGTTGAAACAAATTTTAGTGAAAACTATGCAGCTGAATATGAAAGATTAGAGCAATCTCTTGGATGATGTGCTTTGGGCTTATAGGATAGCATACATGACCCCCATTGGTATGTACCCATTTAAAATTGTTTTTGGGAAAGTGTGTCATCTCTCCGTGTAAGTATAAAATCGAGCTTTTTGGGATATAAAGAAATGAAAAATGGATTTGTCCTAAGCTAGAATCCAAAGGAAGATACAAATTCATGAGCCTGAGGAGATTCGATAGACTTAATATGAGAACTCAAGGCTCTACAAGGAAATATCAAAATCATCTCATGAAAAAATTATCCATAAAATATAATTTCAAGTTAGAAAGAATGCCTTGATCTATAGTTCACGACTGAAGCTGATGCCTGGTAAGTTTCATTTCAGGTGGTTAGGTCCTTATGTTGTGACTAAAGATTTTCCTTATGGTGTAGTGGAGATCACACAAGAAAACACAGGAAGGAGATTTATAGTCAATGGGAAATGTTTGATGAGATGCATTGAGGGACATCCTTCTGATGCAGTTGATTTTATCACACTGCATGACCCCATCATCACTTGAGGATATCAGGATATTTCTAACACTTTCACTTCTTTATTCATTGTCCTATTTAAAATTATAAAATTAATTTTCATATATTATCTCTTTGGTTTACATTTAGTACAATGAGATATTTTATGTGTGGGGGAGAAAACCATTTAGGTTAGCAATTTCACTTGTTTTTCAGTTTTTTTCAATGATTTTCTAAAAAAATTGTTTTTTAAATTTTTGGGTGTTTATTTTTCATTTTTATGTGTGTATTTGAATATTTTGAGTTGAAATGATTCTCATCACCATTTTTAAATTCATATCAATTAGGGAAAAAATTTATCCCATGAAACAAAGATTAAATGAATGCTGAAAATAACTTGGATTCATGTTCAAATATTTAGTAATTTCATGAAAAGTACCCAAAATTATGAATCCCATGACACATCTCACTATCTTGATATTTGAAATCACTTTCTTTTTAGGATTCTAAACCATTATTTTCATATTATTTACATTTACTCACTTCTTGAGAGAACCAAATCATGCTTGATTTAACCATAATTTGATTTATTCTTGTCAAAACATGAGGAATTAAGGTACTAATGTTTAAATGACTGAAGCATTTATTTGGTATTAAAGACCCTATTTTAAGGAATCCATTTATTATAATGGAATACCTTGAAAATTTAATCCTTGTATCCCTTAGATACCATGAACAACTGATTTGGTCAGCCACATTACAAGCCAATTTTCCCAATCTAACCAACTCTTGAAGTAAAATATCATAATTGTGTTGAACATAAGTGTGGGGGAAGCAGTCTTGTGTTGTGATGCCACATTATGTGTTAATTTGGGTAAACATTAAATTCTTAAGAGACGTGTTTTCTTCTGAAGAAGATCATCGTATTGAACATTGTGACTTTTCTAGAGCTTTCATGATAAGTGAAGCTATGCCTTTTTGGAGATTCTAATATATAGAGAAAGTTGTGCCTATCTGGACCATTCAAGAAAATCATGTTTGAGAAGATTTACATTTTTACTGCTAAAATGTGGAATGGTGTAAACATTCCTTTATTTTTCATAACGATGAACATGGATGGATGATATGGGGATATAGGAAGAGATCATACTAAAGTGAAAATTATATTAATGCAATTTTTCTTCAAAAATAGTCAAGACCTACTCATTTATCCTCAGTGTTTTTCACATCTGAATCCTACCAAATAAATGCCACAGAACATCCCTAAAAAGTCCTCATGATAAAAAATTTCCCTTGACTCACATCGGGTGGAGATGTAATAATTTATCAAGCCTTTGGTGACCCTTGTATGAGTATGGATGAGAAAGATATTGCTAAAAAAATGACAAGAGAAAATTAAAGTGAGGTAAGTGGTTTATGTATGGGAGGATAAATGAAGTTTAATTATATTGAATGATATAAATGGAGAACATGGAATAATGGTTTTTTATGTGGCATGTTATCTTTTTTTCTTGGTGTGGAATTTTTGTATCTCAATGATATGTGTTTTAAAAATTGTTTCGATTTGATATTTATGTTCACTTGATATGAGGTTTTTCCTAGGAGTGTAAAAGGGTAAGTGTGGGGGAGTTGATAAAACACAATTTTATTAAATATTTTATTGATAATAAATGACATAATTTCCTCACATTGTGCTAAATATTTTCATTTATATAGAACATTGGATTAGATCATTCATTTGAAATTATGGTGAAAATTCCTATTTTACCCTATAAAATTAACTGTAGTGTTTCAAACATAAATTTTTTTTGGAATTATTTAAACTTAATATTTTTCAAATGTGTTCCTCACATAATATTATAAAATTTTTATTTAGGACATTGGAGATAAATCATGCATTTGGTTGGTGAAAATGGTACCTGATGTCAAAGTTGGGCTGGACTCACCAGAATGAACATGGGTTCTGTATTTTGGCCATAACATATAATCCATGCTTGGATTATGTCCAAATTTTGATAGAATATCGGGGACTCATTTTCGCACGAATCATTCTTCTAAAAGGATAGAATATTCACGCGTTTTGTGGTCAAATGTGCGGTTAAAGATGGCATAAAATATTTGTCTAAGATTACCTATTCACACCTGAAACTACATTGAACATAGCATCCCCACCACTCTATAAATTGGTGTTTTTTAATTTGGTGGAGATGGGATGTGAATTGAGAAGTTGAGGGCTGAGGAGAAGTGGATCCACTCCAATTATCCAACCATTTTAATAATGGTATCTCTTGATTTAAGGATCCCTTCGACGAAGCCTTCTTCTTCTTCCTCAGGTTGTAATACTTTTGTTTTTTAATAAACATATTTATTCTTCTTTTATTTCTTCTCTTCTCTTATGTTTTGTTCAAATTTATTCTTCTATTAATCATCCTAATTGGGCTATTATAAAGAGTAAAAATGTGATTGTTTTCAACCCTTTCTAAACCTTTTCACATACAAAATGTTTCTACAATGACTACACCGCCCATGGAAGTGTAGTCCTTTTTAGTAATTGATCTACCTATTACCTTATTAATTCATTTTTTTTTGAATCAATGAGATATTTTATTTAAATTAATATGATCTATTAATTTTTCTTTAATATCAATTAAACAAATATTGCAATTGAATAATTTACAAAAAACATGAGAGACCGGAAGTTGTGTAAATTGGGAGAGTGTGAACATAATTGGTAACAAAAGACCACACATGATAAATTTGTAGAGTTAAAATATAACCCCTAAACTCAATTAATCCTCATTTCTAGAGTGGATTTGTGCTCTAACAAACAACTGATCATAAGCTAACCTAATAACCTCAATCAAAGTAGGGTGCTATGATTTCATGTTCCGAAGCTATCCTAGGATTTATGTAATTTAATCTCTATGGTTAAGATAACTCTCATAGGGTTATATGGTCAACAAATTAATGGATTATAATTATGTGGATGTTAATTTAAATGATAATGACAAATAATATAGTGAAGATGTAGAGTTATATTGATTACGCCTTTTAAATATTTTCTAAAAACATCTTCATGTTGTGCCTTTTTAATCGAACTTCATTTCAAAAATAAAAACAAAAAAATATGCAATATTCTTCTAGAAGACTTCTTCTGGTTTTATAAATTATAAAAAACCCCATCATACATTAAAGTAGTGTTTTTATTCTCTTTTATTTTATTTTTTATAATACCTTTAAGAAGTGGTTTTATTTTGCTTCCTCCTTTGAGAGACGACCTTGGTCAGCCACTCAGTGGCACCTAAGTAGCCTGAAACCGAAAATCATTTGAAAGTGCCAACGACAGAACCTTTCAATTATCTAAAATATCTAAAAGTAATTATCTTCACAAATAATGACTCATCCACCTTCTATAAAAATACTATTTTTTTTAAAAAAATAACTTTTTTCAATTGGTTCTAATTTTATCTCTAATATATATATATATATAACAATTTAAATAAATTTAAACATTTTTTAACATTATAATTTTCATAAATTATTTATTTTTATTAATACCCTTCATCTTAACAACTTGGTTATAATTGTTATTTTTAAATAATAATATTTGAATAGATCATCATGCTTCTTTAAAAAATGGTGTTTCCTATGATGCAAGTTATCCAGGAGATTGAATTATTGAAAAATAATTTTATCATATTTTTTTGGGATGTTATATTACATTCATCACTTCAAATTTTATTTCATACATTCCATTGAATATGATATTCATTTTTGTAAAATAAATAGTAGTTACATTCTACCCCCATTAAATAAACTTCAACATCACAATTTAATCTTGGTCTCAATGATAAAGGGTTTAAAATTTGAAAATGCCCATATTTATATCACACATCATGGGAAATGTGGATAACAATACTATTTATAATATATAACATGAAGCATGAAGACCATATGGAATAAAATATAACCATGTTTTTATATAATAGAACATTATTAGAAAGTGGAGACATGTACATGGAAAGAAGGAATAAATAATTATAACGAATTATAGAGGTCATTGATCACAATATTTTGATTGATAAATAAATTTTTAACTATCTAGAAATAATTAGTATTAAATTATTTAAATAACCATAATTTCAACAGAAATTATGGAATTAGGATAAAAGTTTGTTTCAAAATCATTTTCCTAGAAATGAGTAATTATTTTACTATCTATGAATATAATAAATTAAACTTACTTCATATTTCATGGGAATGTATCATACACTTTGAGGAAGGAATGCACATGGAGTCTCTCCATATTATTGCCTCAAAAGAGGATGTTGGTAGGATGTATGGTAGAATACTTCATGTTACTTCAAATCAAGATAAATGTGGGTGGATCCATAAATAATATCTTATCTTGATACGTGGTTTCAATGAAATTAAGATAAATATTTAGGAGTAGCTTTTAGTTTGGGAAAATATAGCATAATATTTTGAACATCTCCTCAAGGAATACCCTTGTACTAATGTTTCGAATCTCAAATGGATTTTATACATGGATAGCTCTTTAGGTGAAATCAAACTTACTTTTAACGAAATCATGACTTGTTTTGATCATGGGTAAATTTATTTTAACCCATAATATTTTTCACTTTTCCATAAAAGTGTGTCTAAAAAAAATTAAATTTTTATCCATATATTTCATAAGAACAATTTCATCCTTTGTTTTTACATTGGTCAATTTCCAATTCATCACTTAATCTGTGAAATAAATAACAAAAAATTAATTTTTTTGCCTAATGAAAAAAAATCACTTTTAAGTGATCATAGAATCCATAATAGAATGATATGGAATTCATTGAATGTCTAGTATTTATTATAAAAAATGTTTAATACATGTTATACAATATGAATAAATATGCATATTGTGAAGTAATACATTAATATATAAATAATTATCGAAAGTTCAACATAAACCACTTCATAAATGGTTAACCTTATAAATCCTCTGAATGATTAATAATTTTTTTTGAAATCAGGTCATTAAATTTTTATAAAGAACATATCATTAGTCCAACACAAACATGAATTATATCTTAATCTTGACATGCCAAACATGGGAACACCTTCGACAAGGATTTTCATAAAACATCATAATAACATGAATTACAAAAAAATGATTATTCATAACATTTATTCTTCCTTATTCTATACATAAAGAACATATTATTGGATATATTTATTAAATATAATTTTTTTAAACTCTATCAATGATAGCATAAAACACTTTATCAAAACATCATTAATAAATTCCAAGGTAGCTAGTACTATCCATTTTAGTATGTCCATATAAATCATATATTTATCCCAAAATAATTATCTGAACATTAGAACCACATTAAGGGCTATCTTTCCCAAAATTATGTCTTTTAAAGAAGATAAACAACCTAACGAATCATTTATCATGGACTTCAGTATCTTTCAACATATGATTTCAATTCAATAATGAAAAATTATTATAGTACAATACTTATACATTTTATAATTATTATAACGAGAATATCATTGAAAAAATACTCCAATGAAATAATTCATGAATAAAAACATGAGAACATTCATCATTTCCCTTTTTATGTGGGGATAGAATATGCTTGACCACGATCTATTAGTGACTTCTGAGGTATGATTCATTGAAACATGGGTCATTTATTTCAATATTTCCCCATATTCAAACAATTTAAGTGTTAAACAATGGAACCAATTTTATTTCCCTTAAAATTATGTGCATAGTGGCCATTCTGTACACACGTGTATAAAACTCCCATTCACTTTAAATAATTTTCATGGTTATTCTTTTACTATTTATCACATGTTGGAAAATCCTTCTTTCCCTTCATCTCATTTCTCTATTTTTTCCTACCATCCCTTTTCTCTCTCTTCCATTAAAATCCTAAATATTTATAGGATTAATTCTATATCTTATTAGAACATTATTTTATGTCCTTGTATGATTAGAGTGTCTGGAAGACTAGTTACTATCAAAATATTGGCTTAATCCAATCTAAGAAATTATCATCCTTATACTTTGAATATTGTGCTTTGACAAGGTTACCTTTCCTTCTACAAGATTCCATTTATAAACAATGAAATTCACTAGATTAGGTTATATCATTATGAACCATAACGAATAATTCCAAAAATAGTGAAATAAATAACGTAAGTTAAAAAATTTAGGCACAACTATTCTTATAATCATTATTATGGTTTATTTGAGGATATGTTTATTTTCAAATCCATCATAATGTATTTAAAAAAAATTGTGAATTATGATATGAATATTCCCAAGGAGTATAAAACTAGGTGTGTAGTAAAGAATTTTTTCTTGCACTAAGTGATGATTGAGTCGATCACAATGTGCCATTTTAGAGTTTTTACCACTAGGTACATCTATTTAAAAACCACATCCACCTATATTATCTATAAATGGATGAATTTTCTATGAAAAATCCACATAATATATTCATTACCAAAACATTTTTATTTTATTATATATTTACCCTAAAATTAAATCACAGGGTTATATAATATAATTATTTGTCAATATAATTCCAAATATTTCTATTAAACATCCACTGATGCCAACTTTAGAGACCATAGACCCAATAACTCGAATCGAGTTTCAACTTTATTACATTATGATAACATATAAGGAATCATATCATGAAGTATTGAATATTTTAGTAGTCTTGGTAAATTATATATATATGTGAAATTCATAATACATTTTAAAATAAAACATGAAAAACATATTTTAATTGATAATTTAATTATTCCCTTTAGTTTATCCCTATATATCAATAAAAAAACACTTCCTCCTATCCTAAGGAAATTAAAAATAAAAATATGGCGAGACCAGTTTACTTCTATGGAAATCTTATAGTGGAGTCTATGAATAAATAAGTAATAATAAATATTGAATGGTAAATAATTGATACACATTCCGTTTAATCAATAACATGATCATAATATGGAAGGAATAAATGATGATCTAATAATTCTGTCAATATAATCAAATGAGTTTCAAACTTAACCATGGATATTATAGTTAATCATATAATCACATGGGATACCAATAACTAAACTAAAATGATGGAATTAAAATTTTTATAAATATAAAACCTATCTTTGAGGAATTTTGTGAGGAAAACGAATACTTTCAAGTACATATGCCAAGGCATCTATGTAATTGGGTAAACCCTCCAACAAAACCCAATCAAGTTATCCTCATGAGACCTACTGATGCATCGAGGGGATAGTGGGTCCCTCTCATCAAAAACTAAACCTAATTAATTAATAGTATAAATAAGGTGAATCGAAAACCATATAATCGCTCATATTAAAAAACTATCATAAGAAATATTAATACTTTCTGAAATCAAAAAACATAATCATAAATAATAAAGATTAATATGGTGAATAGTAATAAAATTGTAAATACATAGTAAAACTATTTATAAACCATAAAAATAATAGATAAGGATTATTCTAATACAAAATATCCCCATGTGCTCATAATTAAAATAATGTTTTGATTTCATTGAATAATAAAAATACCATATAATTTCATAAACCCATTTTTGAGTAAAATAAATTTTTCACACTGAACATGTCCCTTTTAAAAAAATAAGTTCACAAAAAATTTTAAATAATTTATTATAAAATAGGCATTAAAAAATTGTAAATTATTCTTTAAAACGTTTATTGTTCATGAAGGAAGAAAACTCAATTCATTTCATACATATTAAAAAATATTCCTTTCACATTTTGTATAAAACCTAAATGGGAATTATTTTGGTAATGAAATAATGATTCCTTTGAAAACATTTTTCAAAAAGAAAAAATGATTTAAAATTTATTTAATTAGTTATATTGAAAATCATAAAAACTTCATTAAATAAATTATTAGAAATAATAGGTTTTGATGAAATGTGATTTCTGAAAGTAAAGGTAGATTTTTGAAAAAAACTTTTTCTCAATCATTTTATGTACTAAAGAATGGAATTTATTTATTATTACAAAAAGATCATCATGGATAACCATAGGAGAAGAAAAATATGATTATTTTAAGAGATAAATATAAACTAATTTCTCCACGGGATATGTAAATAAATACAATCCCCAATAATGAAGTTATTTGGAAATAAACCTTTACAACTTCGGTAACTTCGGAATCTGAAGACCAAAAAAATAATTTTAATTTAATTAACCTTTAAATACAACGAAGATAAATAGATTCATAATATAAAATGTAAAAGAGGTATTATATACACCACACAAGGTAAATAATTGGTGAATATGGAATATGTCTCTGTCAAGTAAAAGTGAGAAGAGAAACCCTTACCGTATATCTGACTTGTCATGTATATTCTTTATCTTGCTGAATATTAACTTGATGATTATTATTTAATTTATTCATAATTTTTTATAAAATATTATTATTAATTTTATTTCACTTATTAACATATTATATATAATTAATTAATCAATTATGATTATGTCTAATGTTTCGATGATATTTGGATTATGTGTTAAAAAATTGCATTGATAGGTTCACTATGGTAAAATTGGCCATTATCTAAACAAATCAAGAATAATAATAATGAAATAATTATCTTATATATAAATCAATTATTATTTTATGAACAATCATGAAAATTGGTTTTTATAAATGAAATATGATATGATCATGGAGACAGTAGGCCATACATACACTTGGGTAACATTTCCATTTTTCAGTTATCATTATGGAAAGGAGGTTAGTATTATTTTACCATCCCATAATGATAGAAATATCATAAATTCCATATTATTTCATTAAATATACTAATATATATATCATCCATGTAGTGTTATGGGAAAAGGGAGTCACATTGTTTTGTGAAGGCGGTAGTCCATGTGTACATGAACTACATTATCAAATTCAAGTGAGTAAAAATTTCAATAATAAAAAGATATATTGACATTTAATAATGGTAAATATGTCATTAATATCATAATTATTTCATGTAAATAAAATATATTCATTAAATATATCCATATTACCTTATATGTAATATTTTAGTGAAAGATGAATTACATAACTTCAGATATAGTACTCCACCATACACATAAGGGATATAATTATATCGCCTACAAAATGAAATATAATTTTTTTATATGATTAAATTACTCTATTTGTATTCTAATGTTATTATCATATATATACTTTAGATATATCATGATACCCAACTGTAAGTGGGGGTAATGGAAAATTAATTGACATCGGTTCGTCAGAGGGTAGTCTATTGTACCCATGTGTGATGTTAACATTTACCATTTTATAGACAAGGGTATGGATAGAGAAAATTTAATTACCATAATAAAAAATGGATTATATTTTATGGATTTGGAATAAGAAATAAATGAAACCACATTGTTAAAAAGGTACCTCTTATCATACAACCTCTTTAGGATTATACTTGACTATTACTAGATGCTATTTATGACCAAACCAAGGATTCTAGGATGTGTGAATGAATTTGAGGAAGTGTCTTGGGAAGGTATTGTAATAATAAAATTGGTTGTATGGTGTGAATAATATAAGATATAGGGACTTTTATATGTGTGGTGTGTAGCACACTTATAATTTGTGAAAAGAAAAAGGTTTAGCCACATTTCTACACTTTCCTAAAAGGTAAAAAATGGAGTATTATAAATACTTAGACAATATAAAGTTGAAATATGTCCATAAATTAGATTTTAAATAGGTTTATAGGTAATATTTATCTATATATATTTTGTTTAACCCCTGGAAAATCAGTTTTTTCATTAGTGGTGTATTTTTTTTTATTATTTTCACTATTAGTTTTTGTCATAAATTAAGTTGACCATATTTGATAATATAAATTATGATGATTTAAAATATATAATCCATTACTTTAAAATATATTTATATAATTGTATGTTATAAATTTAAAATTAATCTTACAGATGAGATAATAAAATGGGGTTTCAAAAAGAAAATATCCAAATGTTATAAAGTATTTATTTCAATGATCTATATAGAAATGATTGAAATGAAAAAGATTAGATTAACACATATAAAATTAAAATCATTTAACTTTAATATCTATTGAAAATATAAAATTAATTTATAAATTATTTAAATAAAAAGTATATTTTAAATTAAAAACAAAATTTTTTACTATTCATCAAAAAAATGAACTCTTAACAAAAATAAAAAAATTTCTCCAAGATAATTTTGATATGATAAATTCAAAAATAAAGCCTATTTTTTATATAAAATTTTATAAAACTGTTACAAAATAATTTTGTGCACAATGTGTGACTAAACCGTGTGTTATAAAAATATAGCTTTTCAGAAAACATTTCTTTCCCTTTAAAATGATTTTAATTTTTTTCTCCAATAAGTAGATATATATTTTCATAATTTTATACAAGTTTAAACCATATATATTTTAAAATATCTATATTACTATTCATTACTTCCAAATTATGGACTACATTATAATGTTCATGAGTAAATAATATTTTAAAGGAGTTTCATGTTTTGTTAAAGCCTGGTGTTACGTGCATTACAATATGTTGATGATAATGTATTATATAAAATTAAATACACCATAAAGTCTCAAGATATTATATTCGATTCAACTCTTGCTGTTTCATTTCATAAAATCTATCAAATATGATGTTCATATTTTAATATCATGTGGTGTTACAAGATTTTAAATGAATATTGAAAATTAAAATCTTTATTATTTCTATCTTCAGTTGAAAATATATTTTCCATCAGAATACATGTTTTCTCACATTATTTTCAAAAAATAATTCAAATTATAAATGTGATTTCTTAAGAAATTTTTTAATAATGTTATAATTTTTATAATTTTTTTGAAAGGAATCATGAGATCATTTTCTAAAAAATTCATGTTTTCTTTTTACCCAAAAAATAAAAAGTACATTTATTTTAACATGTAAGACATGAATTGAATTCTCTTCCATAATTTTCAATAATTTCTTTTAATCCTCCTTTATAATATTTCAATGTCATTATCAATGATAATGATTTTCAATTTATTTTATGTATTAAATAGTTTTTTCACAATGAAAATGATATTTTCCTCATTAGATTTTTTAAATTATATTTCATATATTCATTTATAATCCATCAAAGTAATTTAAAAATAATCGAATTTCCTTTTTTTTGAATTTTTAGTTACAAAAGTTATTTTTTAAAAATTTATATTTCACCATAGAATGATCTAATTTATCTTTCAAAATAATTTCACATCTATGATGACATCCTTAGATTCTATATATGCTTTACTAGGGATATGGTCTATGTATACCATTATTATATATATGGAGGGTATATGTTTATGATTAAATGATGTTTACAAAACCCATTTTTTATTCCATGGGTTATAGAATGATAAAATTCTTATGAAACACTCTTATTTTCACATGTAATACTATAATGAAATGATTAAATGACTAGGAAACATATTTCTTTTACACAAGTTATGATATGATGAAATTTTTATTAAAAAGATTTCATTTCATGGGTTTTGAAATGATTAATGTTTTATGATCATATAGAATGCATACATATGATTTTCATTATAATATGGGTGGGACTTAGATCTCCCTCTAATACATTTGGAAATGATTTATATTTAATTGGATGGACAATATATGAGTTCGGATTGAACCCAGTTCAATAAGAGACTTTTTTTATGATGGTCATATGAGTGAACCATTACTACTATGATAGTTTTAGGAGTAAAACTATTCCAATATTATAGCCTTACAAGTGATCCTTCACTACTATGGAAAATATTTTATATTCTTATATGTATTCAGAAATTCCATGTCCTTTTCCAATGTTATTCTCTCATGGATCACGTTTTTTGATATGATTATGAATCATGTCTTATGATATAATTATATTTATGCCAGTAATCATGTTTGGATCTTTTATATGAAGGGTATGGTTTTGTTATGTTATAATCATGTTCAGATACACTTATTCTCATATTTTTATTAAGTATCTCTCTTTTTACCCCTATTGGGCTTTATATCTCACCCATTCTGATGATTCCTTTTCAAGGATATGAAGAAATGTATTATCTATTAAATGTCTACAAAGGGTTATTGTTATGAATAAATTAGTGGTAGATGATGTAGTTCACAAATAAACCAGTTTTTTATGTTTCCATTCTTCCATAAACACTACATATTTACGATCATCAATTGTCTATTTTTATAATGTAATGAATTTTCATCTTCAAATATTTAATATATTTGTATGAAAATCTTGGATCATTATAGTTGGTATCATGGGATGGGTTTAGTTATACATTGGAAACTAGAATAAGAAACACTTACTGAGATACTTAGAGATATTTTGTAGGATATGTCTAGTGATATGAAAAATGATCAGTACATGTTTCAATCTATTTATGGGAAAATGTCATAAAATCTTGGTAATGTATAGAGGGAGAATATTCAAAGAAATCACAACCTTGTCTGGATACTAAATGTGGATGAGGATATAGAATCAATGTTTTTAAGAGTAATAAATTCTAAATGAGTGCACTGAGAGGGACTCGATGATCACTCGTCACACAATAATAGGCCTTACTGCACAACAGGTTTGACACTCCCAAGGGATATTTTCTAGAAATTCAAAAACTATGTATAAACCATTATGAAGAATTTAAATAAATTATGATCATGGATATCCAAGGATAAACATAAGGTTTCATAGATTTAAAATAAGGTGACGTTATTTAGTCATCCTATAAATTATTTTTCAAAATATATGGTTTTCCACAATGAATATTGTTACAAGCACAATGCTATTTTCTTTTTTTTATCAATGTTGAGAATGAGAAGGAACTAGGTTAACATTGAATATGAATTACAATTTTATAACAATTATCCAAATGGGATTATGAATAGAGTGAAGAATATTGTGATTTAGTATAATTAGTTTTCATGAAACATTAATAGTAAATTTAACTATAAATTACTCTCGAACTCACTAAATAAGAGAAATATAGAGTATGCCGAGAGTTTGGGCAGTGGAGACTATAGAGTAATAAAGATTAAATTTACTATATGTTGAGAATGTGGTAAAAATCACTCAAGGGAATGTCTGAGATGGAAGATAGGATGTTTTTGGTGTGAAAATTAAGGATACAAAGAATGTAACTGTGAAGAAAAAATTAAATGTATGTTTAATGCTATTAATGAGAATAATTGTCTCCCTAAGGGAATATTGATTGTTCAATGTTTTAAATGAAGAATGTATAGTAATTATGAAAATTTATTTCTTAAGTTTAAATCTAGTAAAGTGAATCATAAATCTTGTACGAATAATATTTTTACTATTGAAGATGAAGATACAACATATAACATATGAGTGGAATTAGGTATTAAGGAATGGTATGATAAATCCTAGTTAATAAATAATAAATGAGGTTAGATAATTGATATTTTTATGTATTCCAATTCCTAAATTATGTTACATGAATAATAATATATAAAGGTATGGTTTTTAGATTTATTTGATTAACGATTTTCTATAATATGTCAAATGGTACTGATAAACAAGAAAATTGATCTAACGACATGGTGATAATTTATGAAAAAATAATTACTAATGAATGATAACCCATAATATGTTCCTGGTATTGAAAAATTGTGTTTAGTTTGGATTATTTTATGATTGATATAGATAATTAAAATTTGAATATCTTGATGTATTCAGAACTTATTAGTGATTTTATAATAATTTTGTTGATTTTATACTGTTTTGGATCCATGGTATATATTAAAAAAATTATAGTTTTATTTGAGGAAAAAATAGACCCTAAAATTTTCAAGGATTCAATTTATTCATTATCTTTATGGTAATTTAGGTAATTATAATATTTCTCATGAATATAAGATAATGGTGTTAAATTATTTTGTAAGTATCATTTATGGCCTTTTTTATTATATTTGGGCGATTAATATTAAGTTTATTTTGAAAGCTTAATGACCTTACAAAAAAATTGATTTTTTGAATGGTCTCAAAATTAAAAATTTATGTAATGGTTTATGTGGTAACCTAGATATGGCTTTATGTATTGATATGTTATTTAATTATATTATGATTTATCAATATTATATAACATGTGCAAAACATTTTGGTATTGATGAAAACTATTAATAGATAGATCAACATATCATTATTTTGTAAATATTTTGAATCATTGGTGCTTTAAGCATTAATAATTCATCTTCATTTATCAAAGAAAGATATGAATTATAAATTTATCAAGGCATAACCAAAGTATGTTATTGTGTTTATGAAATGGAAAAAATATAATAAGTATATTTTTTATGTTCTCTATCTTGATAGTAAAAATTACATCAACATTAGGAATAATATTTTGAGAAGACAATATTTTCTAATTTCATTAATTTATTAAGGATCAATTAACTTGTAACACATTTCATGTTTATGAATTTCTGGTGGTTAAAATTATCCTCAACATGTTATATATCACTCTCTTTTAGACCTTGAGAGTTAGTTTTCTCTTCGATATTTATATATTAAAATCCCACAAATTTTTCTCTTAAGTAGAAACCTAGTTATCTGTTATTGTATATAACATTAATGTTTATAAATTCTCCACTTTCATGGAAGTTTTATTATTCATTTGTACGATGTGGGTTTCTAAGAAGCAATTATGAAATGATAAATTTTTTATTGAGATAAATTTGAAGACAGAAATAAATATCAAGGGAAAAAATGTGACCTTTAGATGATTAATGTAAAAAATTATAAATTTTTTTGATAAATTTAAATTTATGAAACACCTATTTTATATATTTTACCTCAAATAATTAATTTCATTGATATCATTCATGACACTCAACACTGAGGTTCTGGAAACCGTGAAATAATATTATTTTAAATGTGATCATTTTAACCAAATAGTTAAATAAGAGGGTATAAATAATTTTAACAACTTTGTTAAAAGTATAAATAAATATACTACCCAATATAATATTTTTCCAAAATTATTATTAAATGAAATATCATTTTTTTGTAAATTAGATTTGTTCATCAAAAGTATGTTTTCATGAAATATAATTTCTATTCATTTTTATGAAGAAATATTATATTTTTATTATAGATATTTTAGAAAATTTATTTTATAGAATTAAATTCATTTTTTAATCTTAATATCTAAATTAACATATATAAAAATATTAGGATTCTTAATTAAAGAGTGATTTTTTAGTGAATAGTAAAAAATAACAATTTTTAAAAACTATAATTTATTTACAATAAATTAAATAATATTAATTTACCATTATGTTTCAAATTAAAATATTTATTATATTTTAAACATTAATTCATTTATTTACTTCTTTATCAAATTTATACTATATTTTAGTATACCTTTATTTTTTGATTTAAAAAATGTGTATTTTTTTAACTATTTCAAAATGCATGATGTTACACCATATTTATTAATTAAAACAATACCTAATGAGAAATGTTTTAAATGAAATATATATATTATAAATAAATAAATTTTAAATTATATTCATATATTATTTATTATTATACATAGTTTTAATATAAAATAATCTTCTGATAGAAAAATACAATTTTTGAAAACCTACTTTCTCATCATGTCTATGGGTTTTGTTTTAAATTTATTTTGGAAAAATATTGTAATTTAACTTTGTAAAAAGTATTCCATATTTGAAATAATAATTATTTATAATATCTAATAATTTCAACTTATACTTTTACCATAATAAAAATTTAAAACTATAATAATTATTTACCGTGGTTATAGTGAAAATGAATTTACCGGGGGTTAAACTAAAAGGATAAAGTGTAAAATGAAATATAAACTTGTCTGACACAAAATTTAGGGACATGTAATAACCTTATCACCTATAAGGTTAAATTATTTTCCATTTTTAATCCATTATTCAAACTGAAAAACATTGAAACTGCTTTTTATTTAAAAAAATACTAGTTTTTCACCCACATCACTTATAAAAGGCCAGCCATTATCCTCTCTACTTTATGCTTGAAAAACACAATGGACCAGCACAATACCTACCAATATTGATTAATTAGTTTATTAATCTCATCATAGAGCCCATATTTGTTTATAAATAAAACCTAATAGTTATATTGTTGAAAATCAATTTAAGTTGTTCAAGAAAGCGGTAACGTCCCTAACTGAGCATTCTATTTTATTTCTTATTCCACCTCTTAAAATTATCATTAATCCAAGATAATATAATAAAAATATTATTTCCCAAATTATAATATTTTATTATTTTTGTGGAATTACATAAATTCTTCTAAACTTCACTCAAATGGGAAATGAAAAAGTCGATAATGTGTACGACAGACCACTGACTCGTGAAGTGACAAAGTTCATTTTCTTTCACCATTTCTGACAGATCATTACAATTATCTATTTAATATATATATATATATATGTATTTATATATAACATTTTTAACATAATTATACTTCATTAATTATTATATCTCATATACCCATTTAATTTCTATTCTGTGATAGATATGATAATGTCGCCCATGTGTACGAAAAACTACAGTCTCGCAATGTGATTTTCTCCACTTTTCCATTATGCTTTACATGTAAAGTATTAAGGATAATTTTAATGAATATATGTGATATTTATTATTTAAAAATTATTCTTTAAATTAAATTTCACTAATAACTTCATAACATTTAACCTATTGGAAAACAATAATGTTGATCTTGTGCATGGTGAACTATGTCATCACCAACCGATGGGATGTGTTTTTCATTTCCATATTAAATGGATCACAATATGGATCAATTAAATTTATATATTTGACATATATAATAAATTTTTATATATATATGAAATCATAATTACTATGTAATGTTGATATATTATTTATCTCTCTTATTTTTCTTCCATTGAATAAATGGAAACAACGTTCATGTGTACATACGATCTACCATCTCCATGAAAGGTATAATTAAATTATATATCGAACTATAATGGATTAATAAAAATTAATATATATTATTATATATATATCGTGGTCAAAATTATTTAAATGGTATAACCACTATCAAAGATAATGGACCAAAAACACAAAACAAAAACATATGTGAAAAATGAAGTATTTATTATCTGAAACATAATTTTAACAGAGAATTATTAAATAAAGATTAATTAAAAGTCCTTATAAAATCATATATGGTATTAAAAATATGGGTATGGATAATTAATATATTTATAATAAATTTATATTTATTTTACATGATGTTCTAATATATATGAATGATGTTGAGACTTATGGGTAAATATTTATAGTCGCTCTTTTATTTTTGGAAGACATATCTTATTTCACCACTCATTTATGTTTTATACTGTATAAAATGTCCCTTTGAAATTTTATATCATGAATATAAAATATTAAATATATTTAACATTTCATTTCATTTTATTCTTTATTAGGGATTACAATTCAATATATTAATAAAATGTTAAGGGATTTTAGTCGAAGTTTTTAATTCTATGAGACACAATCCATATTCACCACTTATTTTTTATGTGGTTTATATAATACCCATAAATATTTTTTATGAATATTATTGTAAAAATAATTTATATTTACATAACCTTTTCAGTATCTCTTTTTCATGGACTTTATAGTTTAAAATTATCCAAAGTGGTCATAGATTTTTGTCTCAATTCACATTCCTTGAGACATAGGTTAGTTTTTGAATTTATCTTATTATATGAGTTTTATATAAAGATAATTTGACATATAATAACATTAAATTATTTATTATCTTTCCATTATATATTTAATATAATATTATTACTTCATGGTTCTTAAAATTTAATTTTACCAAAGTGGAAAATATTTTATGTTATAATTTCAGTATTTATAACGTTTTTTTATGATTATGTTTTTATGATAAAATATTATAGCCCTTATATTAAGAAACTCCTTAATATTCTTATTTTATCCTTATAACGTGAAGATACATGTTTTTACTTTATTTTACACTCATTATGTTCTTGAGATTTCAAAAGATTATTTTTATGAAAAATCATCTTTACTTCTCCTTTCGGTCAAAAACTTATTTTTATTCCAAAACAATCCTTTGTAAAAATCTTTTCAAATATATTTTTCACATTTTTAAAATGATTTATTATGGATATTTTTACAATTTTTTACTTTTATTAAAATGAATGGAAAAGAATATTCCTATAATTTTCCAAAAAAATCCTATTTGTATTTTACAGAAAATGTGAAAGGAATCATCTTTTTATTATGTATGACATGAAAATAATTCTACTACATCATGAAATGTTATTTCCTTGAGGATTAACTTATGATCTTTTTGTTTTATTTATATATAAAGTTATTTTAAAAATTATTTATGTTTTAAAAAGTATTTTTCAAATATTAAATTATATTTTCCTCAAAAAATGTTCAGAATGGTTTTTAAATTATATTTTATATGTTTTCATGGTCATTTTAAAAGTAAAGGATTTCCATTTTTGAATTTTTTGATTTTAAAAGTAATTTTCAATGATGTTTTATTTTCCTTAGTGAATGTTCCAAGTAACCATTCAAAATCATTTTTCATCTAAGATTACATCCCTTTATGTTAATTATGAATTTCTAGGGATACTATCTATGCATATTATTATTAATATTTCAGTTGATGGGTTATGTTTGTAATGAAAATATGTTTATTAAATACATTACTCTTCTATGGGTTATGCTATGATAAAATTATTATGAAATAATATTACATTCATGGGTTATGATATGATGACATTAAGAAATTATAATAAAACCTATATCTCTTTCATAGGTAATGATATGATGAAATTTTTTTATAACCCATTTCATTTCAAGGATAATAATATGATGAATATATTTTTTCCTATAGAACACAAAAATATGATTTGAGTTATATGATTTTTGGGACCTATATCTCCTTATAATTCTTTGGGTAATGATTTATATTTCATGTGATAGATCGGACTGGAACCTAGAGTCTACCTAATTTAATAAGGGTATATATCCTCTATAATATAATTTGAATTGAACCTTGAAAACTATGATAGTTTTCAATGTAAACCCATTAATTAATGATATCCATCAAATTGATCTCTGAAAACCATATAAATTATTTTCTATACTTATGTATATGACTTTATTCCATGTATTATGTCAATGATATTCTTTCATGTCTCATGTTCATTGATTTTATTATGACTCTTGTTTATAAAGTTCCATTCTTTATTCCATGTCTCTATATTTTGATCAATGATATGTAGGGTGTGGTTCATGAATGTGATATTCATGTTCTCATACCCATATGCCCCTTTTATTCATACATATCTCACTTTATTACCCTTATTTATCATTTGATATCATCCTTTATTATATTCTTCTTCCCTAAGTTATGAAGAAATTTATTATATATGATATGTTCAATATGGTTTCCAGTAATTATGAACTTAGTAGGAGATGTTTTAGTTCACATTTGAACCATTTGTTTTTTTATGTTTTTAAAGACACTATACCTTTATGGTCCTCGGGTGTGAGTTTGTTTAATTTAATGAATGTTTTTCTAAAATTATGAAATATTTATTTGTGAAAATTCTAGGTCTCTATAGTTGGTATTGGAGGATGGGTGTAGTTAACAGTTGGAAACTAGGATGAGAAATCACTAGTGAGATCCCAAGGTCTATATGTAAGGATATTTATATGGATACGAATATGGATATGTCTATGTATGGCTTCGAATATAGGAAAATATCATAAAATATTGGTAAATGGTTGAGTGAAAATTTTCCCAAAAAATTGCATAATTTTTTGGAAACTATAATTTGATGTGACTCTAGCACAAGGGTACTATTAGGTAATAAATCTATAAAGGGAGAACTGATCTGGACCCGATAACTACGTAGTATAGAACAATGGGCCTTGCTGCACATCTAGATTGAAAATATTAGTCTAATGTTCTGAAAATTCACATTCTTTATGAACCATCATAAAGAATTTAAATAGTTGATGACCATGGATGACCTGGGTTAATCAAAAGGTGTCCCATATTTAAAATATGGTTTGTACATTTTGACATCCAATAATTTATTTTTTTTAGAGTATGTGGTTTTACACTATGAATATTGTTACTCACACTAAGAATTTTGGGTTTTATCAATTGATGGAACCAGTAAGAACCATGCTGACATTAAATATTAAAAATAATTTATTTAAGAGATTCCAAATGGGATAATGATTAGAGATATGGATATTTTGATTGTTTCTAATCAGTTATCATGTAATTCCATTCAAAACATTCACTTTAACCAACTCCAAACTCACCAAATAAGAGAAATATAGGATTCAATGAGATTTTGTGTGGTGGAGACCATGGAAGAATGAATATTTACTTTCCTATATATCAAGATTATTCGAAGAAGCAATCAAGGGAATTTATTAGAGGGGAAAAAATATATTTTGGGTCTATAAAATAGGAACTAAAAGAAAGGATATTAAATAAAAATAGAAATTTTTGGTTAACATAATTGATGATAATAATTATCCGCCAGAGGTATCATTAATTTTTTAGTGCATTAAAGGTCGAAATTAGGATCATTATATATATCAAAGTCACAAGGGGAATGCCTATATAGAGAATCCACAAGGATTTATGAGTAAATATTTTTCTATTGATGATAAAAGGGTTATGAATTACATATGAAATAAAAGAGGTATTGTGTAATTATCATATGAAGCCTCGTTACTGGATTAAGGAAGAGGGGTAATAATTAAATCATTTATGTTTTGTAATTATAGAATTATTTTATATAAATAATATATTATATAAGGGCTATTTATAGATTTTTTTCACTCTATGTTTTCAAACTTATATTGAATGATACTGCTAACCTAATTTTTTTTAATATAAAGGTGATATTTTATCAAAAAGACATGATTTAGGGAATATAACCCTTAATATATTCCTAATGTTAAAAAACTATTCTGATTTTGGATTAAGATATGATTGATATTGATAAAATAAGTTAGATTATATTTAATTAATTGAAATATATTAGTTTTTTGATAAAAATTTATTGGATTTTATGACATTATGGATTCATATAATATATAAAATAATCCATGGTTCAATTTATGTAATAACTAGAGAAGAATTTTTTTGAAGCATGCATGTTTTCATTATGGTTTTATCATTATTTAGGTTAGTATAATACATATGAAGAGTATATGATCAAGGTATTCACATATTTGGTATGTGATAATGAAGATATTATTTATTATATTTTGGTGATTAATGTTAGGTTTATTTTATAGATATAGTGGCCATAACAAATTGAAATTTAATTATGGAAGGGTCTTATGTTTTACCATTTATGTAACGGTTTATTTTTAACCCTAAACAAGGTTTTAGAGAATAATGTGTTATTTCATTATATTAATATTTTTTTATTGTATAACATTTACAAACCATTTGGGTTATGATAATAAATAGAGATAAAAGGAAATAATTATCATTATTTTATGGATCTTATGTTCCATTGTTGATTCGGGAAATAAAAATTCATTTCTATTTCATAGAGGAAAATATGATTTAGAATTGATTGAGGCACAACCAAATGTTGATATTGTTCTTAAGAAATTGAAAGAAATCAATTTATAATATTTTTTCATGTTGTTTATAATGACAATAAAAAATATATGAACATTAAAAAAGTATTTTCAGATATTTTTTTGTCATATTTCATTCATTTTTGATGGATCAAAGCCCCCTTAACTCATCACATATTTATGTTTTTATAGTGGTAAAATTTCCCATTAACATGTTCTCTATCACTCTCTATTAATCATTGGGAGTTTTTTTCTCTTACATATCCTTATTTTATAATCCTAATAATGTTTTCCCTTTATAGAACCCTTGTTATGAGTTACTTCATGTGGAATTTAGGTTACCGACTTTCCTTTTTTAAGGATTCTTCTGTTACTCATTTTTTAGTTGTAGATTTCTATTAAGAAATTATCAATTTCTAAACATTTTACGACATAGATAAATTTCAAGAGTGAAAATCGGTTTTAGGGAGGTATAATGTAATATCCTACTATTTAATGAATTTTTTAATTTTTTTATTATATTGTGTTATACGTAACTTCAGGTTTAGCTTATGATACACACAACAATTATTTTTTGGATATCATGCATGACATGCTTCACCGAGCTTTAGATAACTATGAAAAAACGTTATTTCATATTTTTATGTTATAACATAGCCATTAAATAAGATAGTATAAACAGTATTATAAAATTTTTTAAGTAATCATTATTTCCTAATTAATAAAAAAATTATAATTTTTTTAAATAATCATTCGATTTTTGGTAAAGTAAATTTATTACTAAAATGTATGTTTTTTGAAAAATGTTTTTTTATTTTTTTTATAAAATATGATACATAATATAGAGAGTTTAATAAAATTTAATTGATAAAATAAAATTCATTTTTGAAATCATTATAGTGAAATTATCTTATTATGAAATTTTGATATTTTTCAAAAAATATTGTCTTTCTAGTGGATAAAGAAAAATGATTTTTTGTAAAACTAAAATTTATATTTAATAGGATAAGTAATTTAGATTACTAATTGTTTTTAAATTAAGTTAAGTATAATTTATTATATGTAATCCACTTAATTTCTTTGGGATCAACTTTATATTTTATTGGAGTATATGTTAGGTTTTGTGTTTAATATTTTGGTTTTTTTTAATCTGATTTAAATTGAATAATGTTTCTCTATTTTAATTAAAAAAAATAATCCCTAATAAGGAATGATTTTAATGAAATTTATATATTCCATATCAATAAATTTATATTTATCTTTATAATATTTTTATTATTAAACATAAATTTAATATAAAATAACCCTATTCTAGGAAAATACACTTATCGAAAACCTTCTTTTTCATCATGTATATGGGTTTGGTTTTAAATTTAATTTTTCTACTTCAAGGAATTGAATTTGGTAAAATTGAAGAAATATATTTAATCATAATTATTAATATTAAATAATAATTTGAACAACGTACTTTACCATAATTAATAATGAAAATCATAAAAATTATTTATCATGGTTAAGGAGAAAATGAGTTTTGCAGGGGTAAAACTAAATGGATATAGGGTAAAATAACATATAAAAATTTAAAAAAAAATTTTATGGAAATATTTAGACCTTATAATCTATATTTTTCATAATGGCCAACTTTTGAGCCTATAGGAATGTGAAAAATTCATATACACCATTTTCATTTCAAAAATTACAAGTGTGACACTCACGTCACTTATAAAAGGCCACCCTATATCCTATAATATTCACACTTTCAAAACCAATTTATTCAGCCAATAACCACTAAAATAACATAATTAAATTCTCTTATCCCAAAATACCTATGTTGTTCATAAATACAGCCTAATGATCCTTTCTATAAACCAAAATAAGTTGTTTGGAGAAGAGGTAACGTCCCTAACCATGTTTTTTATTTTATTTATTCCTTCACCTCCTTCAATTATCATTAAAATGATGATATAGAAACTAAATTATCTCCTAAATATAGGTATTTTAATTTTTTAATTCAATTAACTACATTTATATATTCTTCCCTAAAATGGGAAATGAAACCATAGATAATGTGTATTACGAACAACCACCATGCGAATCGACATAGTTTGTTTCCCATCACCATTTTTCACAGATTGTTATAATGATTTATTTAAATTATAAATATAATATTTTAGATATAATTATAGTTCTGTAATTAATATATCTCATTTATCTATTTTTACATTCCATTATTTGAGGGATACGATATTGTTGGTCATGTGTGTGGTGAACTACCGCCTCGCAAAGTGATGTGATTCATTCTTCACATATGCTATATCTGGAAGGTAATATGAATAATGTTAATGAAATTTTTTTTATACTTATGGAAACAATTTACTTATATAAATTTAATTTCACATCAAATTTATTACCTTCCAACTTATCATAAAACAATAACATCGCTCATGTGTAAGGGAGACCAACGCCTCACAAATTGATGTGATCAGTTTTTCATTTCTATTTTACTTGGATGGTAATAAAGGTAGATAAGATAATTATATACGATATATATATATATATATATTAGTATGATATATATAAAACTGTAATTACTCTAGAATCCTGACATATTATTTACCTTTCCTATCTTCCCTCCATCGAAGAAATATAATCAACATTCATGAGTATGCATGACCTTCTAGGTCCTTGAGTAGTTTAATTCATTTCAATATAAAAA
The DNA here is from genome assembly GCA_963277665.1 of Viscum album. Taxonomy (NCBI): domain Eukaryota; kingdom Viridiplantae; phylum Streptophyta; class Magnoliopsida; order Santalales; family Viscaceae; genus Viscum; species Viscum album. Next base: position 1,398,846,186 of record OY728157.1, on the reverse strand, counting down.
TCTAATGTTTTACTATAAATTAATATATTATTAACATATATTTTAATTATATCACAATTTTAAATATTTAATTGATTTAACCATTATCAAAGTAAAAGAGAAAAAACACTAAACCAAAATATACAAGAAAAATTAAGTAGTTATTACCAGAAACGTAATTTTAACAAGTAATTGTTAATAAAAGAGTATTGAAAAGTAATAATTAAATCATATATGTTATGATATTTATGATTTTGTTGTTCACTATATTTATAATGATATTATATTTATTTTATAAGAGGTTCTAAAATATATAATGGATGTCAAGACTTATGGTATGGGATTTATAACATCTATTTTTTTCTGGTAGACATATTCAAATTCAACAATTATTTATTTTTTTATGGTGTATATACTTCCCTTTTTACATGTTAAAATAATATTTTTATTTATCCATGATTTTTATGTTTAATTTGATGATATTTTTTGGATGTTATGATTCAAGATACTACTAAAGAGATAAGAGATTTTATATCACTTTTTTACTTCTGCGAGACACATAATATATTCAAAACCTAATTATATTATTTGGTGTATATAATTCCCATGAATTTTTAAATTATTATTATCATGATTATTAATTTAATTTACATATAAATTTGATTATATCTATTTCATTTGGTTTACAATTCAAAATTTACTATAGGAAGAGGGGATATGTGTCTTAATTTTCCATAAATGAGACTTATGTTATGTTATGCACCTAAATTATTTTATGATGTTTATATATATATCATGTGACATCTAAAATCATAAATTTATCTGTTATTATGGTATTATATGTTTCAATTAATGTAATTCTTTCATGGTTAGTACAATTCAATTTTACCAAAGCCTAAAATATTTTATGTTTAAATCTAATAATTTTTCAAGAGTGGTTTTTATTACATTTATAGTGATAAAATAATATAATCAATCTCTCATGAAACTCATTATTTTTCTTCATATAAATTAAATTTATGAGAATACATTTTTTCACTTCATTTTATTCTTTTAATGAATCCAATTTTTTAAAATAATGTTTTTTGGAAAAATAATATCTATTTATCTCTTCAGTCAATAAATAATTTCTCATACAAAATCATCCCTTTTAAAAGTGTTACAAAATAACATTCTCAAAAAAAATTATTAAAATTTTTTTTACCTCTTTTTTATATTTTTTAAAAAAATGAATAAATATTCAATTATTTTTCCTAATATTTCATGTTTAGATTTTATCAAAAATATGGAGGGAATCATCATTTTAATTTTTAATGCAAGATAACAAATTTCAACAATTATAGAAAATCCTTAATTTGATGTTTCCTAAGAAATCTTCCAAGAAAGTTTCAACAAAAAGGATTTTCAAAATGTTTTATTTTCATGAAATTTATTTTCAATGTGGAAATGATATTTTTCTCAAAAAAATTTCTAAATAATTTTTAAAGATTCATTTATATGCTATTAAAATTATTTTCAAAATAAATTATTGTTATTTAATTTATTTTGAGTTTAAAAAGTGTATTTTCAAAGAAAACTTATTTTCCTCGTTAAAGTTTCTAAGTGATATTTGAAAATTATTTTCATATAGGATGAAATAATTTGATGTTACTAATTATTTACTAGGTATGTTATCCAAGGATATAATTATTATTATTTATATAGATAGTTAATTTTTATGATTAAAAGATGCAAAAAATCTTGTTTATCCCCCACCAGTTATACAAAGATAAAATATAAATTAAACCTACTTTTTTTCATGGGTTTTTCTATGACGAAATGACAAAATGATTTTAAAACATATATCTTTCCCACATGTTATGATATAATGAAATCTTTGTAAAACCATTTCTTTTCATGGGTTATGATATGATCTATTTTTTCTGATATTTTTGAAAACATACACATGGGTTTCATTTTTGGAAGGATGGGACTAATATATACCTCCATTGTATAGTGTAAATATTTATATATAATGAGATAACAATTACTAGAATGGGGAGTGGATCTATTTTAGTAATGGATTTTGTCCATTATGATGGTCTTGGTAATTAACCTTGACTGCTATGAAAGTTCATAGATTGAACTAATTCCACTGTGATATCCTTGAAATATAGCCTTAACTACTATGGAAATAAATTTCTATGATTTGGTGTGTGCCACATTTCAATGTCTTCTATTAATTTTATTCTTTCATGGATCATGTTCTTTGATTTTGTTATGATTATTGTCTTATTAAATACCTTTAATTATTCCATGACTCAATATTTTGATCATTGATATGTAGGGTATGGTTTTATAATGTTATTATCATTTTATTATACTGTTTTGTTCATGTTATTTTTATATATGTCCAATGATTACACTTACATAACATATATTATCACCCATTCTTATGTTTCCTTTCCCTGATTTATGTTTAAATGTGTAGTTTGTGATATGTATTAAAATGATTCAAGTTATGAAGAACATATTGGTAGATGATGTAGTTCCTATTTGAACTAGTGGTTTCTGTATTAATGTTTCCAAGTACATTATACCTTTATTATCCTTTTAAGTGTGTTTGTATTGTTTAATGAATTTTCATATAAAAAATTTAATATCTATATCTGAATAGCCTATGTCTCTATGGGAAACATCATTCTTTCCCTTAAAATCATGAGCATAATATCAATTTTTAACACTTGAATGAAAAGTACCAGGGAGTTTTCTTCCACAATTATCACATCTTAGAAAATAATTCTTTCCCTTCACCCTTATATCTATTTTTAATCTATTATAATCTTATTATCTTTCATACCATTGAATTCATAATAGATGAATAATTCTTTATCTGTGCTGATCTAACATGATATTTTTTCCTAATATGATGAGAAGGTTTGGGAGACTTGTTACCTTGGAAGAATTAGATTTAACCCATAAATTGATTTATCATCCTTTATCTTTGGATTAAGTATATAGTTCATGTTATTCCCATTTGAACTTGTAAAGTTTTCATCATACTTTGTAATATTTTACCCTTCCTTTTGTCTTAGACATAAGTAGAATATCTCTATTTATACTCATTAATCACAATGATAATATTTTCCAATAATTAGTAAATTAAAATACATTAAATTTATGTTTTTATCTATTCATCATCCATAGAGTTTTTTATTAATGAACTCCATTGATCTGCATCTCATAAGATATGATAAAATGTAATGATAACTCTCTACCTTTCATTACTACCAAGAGAGAGAAATATATTCTTAATGAAACGTATTCATTACTCAACTACAAATGGGATGATTTTTATAATATATGATAGAGGTTGTAGATTAATTAAGTATTATATCATTGTTACACTACATGGTGGATTAGCAGAATACTCAACACATGCAAGGTTATTTCTAATAATCTGAGTTAGCTACACTAATTTGATTATAATTTTTTTTCCATTCTAACAGAATCGCCAGCCTCATTTCATTATCTATCCCATGAAGTAAATCCATACATGGGGTACATGCATTTATATTGTTCTCATTACTTCCACCAGGTGAAATTTCAAAACAATGACATACACAAGATTAGATTATAAAATTATGAAACATAATCCATATTCAAAAAACATGGGGAGAACATAACATAAATTGAAAATTTTATTCATGGATTATCCCCTGATCATATCCATGTTTTCTTTGGTAATGTTTCAAAATTAATAAAATATTTTCAAATCCATCATTATAGTTAGTATGAAAAATGTTAATTAACTGAATCTCAGACCTGATGAGTTTCAAGACTAGGTATGTAGTATGTCCTACTTTCATGCATTATATAATTATCGATTCAAAGAACAATAAACCATTTTTGATGTTATAACATAAAGGTAAAACTTTTCCCATAACCACAACAACTTTTAGTATCCATATACAAATTTATTTCGTTGAAAACACAAAATATATTCCTTACCTAAACATTAGGAAGTTCATCAATATTTTTCCCTGACGTCTTGATTATCCACTAAAATAGGATAATATTTATTATTTATATTATAATATTCATGTTATTTATTAATAATAGACACAATTTTTAGTCCATTTAACACTTTTAACATTATTTCATATAATAATTTTAATTCCTTCTTAAAGTTCACTATTACATGGTACATATTTGAACACCATATAAAATACCCAATGATATTGATTTTATTTTAATATTTAATTTTCAAGATCCTAATTACATTGAGAATAATCTATACTGTTGGATTTATTGAAGATTCACGTTGGAAGACCACCAAAATGGGCTTTCATGACAACACATTCTGGGAAAAGTGAACTGGATAGAACATCAATAAAACTTCTTTATAGACCAAGATTAAGACCCAATAAATCTGAAAATTAAACTAAAGATACATGAAATAAAGGGGAAAGTTTCATCAAATTGTGATAACAGGTAATTCGGATGTGTCAATAGAGTTTTAGGTGGCCCAAGTGGAAGATGATATTCTTGGCCAGATTCTAAGGCCTATAAAAATAGCCCACCAATTTAATCATTTCTCATAAACAACACATTTTATTGGGATAAAAGTTTATAGAGAGTTGTTAAATATTCGGGTCTTCAGTTTTCTATTTGATGGACCACTCCAATTATTCTATCTAGAAGGTCATCTAGGTGCCTCTTTTCATTGGATGCAAGCTGGCTGTAACTTCAGGTCAAGGGTGGAAATGTATTCTCAAACATACTTTTCACCACCCTAGGCCAACCATACTCACGTGGGATACTTTGTACTGTCCGTTGATCGACCCAAGGTATGTGAAATTCCTATTTAAGGCTGTGGTGGTGGTGTAATTTATCATCTTTTGTTCTTGGTTTCATTGTTGTGTTATGTGGCCATTTTGTATTTGTAATCGCATTTCTTTCTCAAGTATGTTGTTCAATTCACCATTTTTTCTTAATAAAAGTTATTCATTTCATCTTAATATTTTTTTCCATATCACGTTGATACCATTTACTCAAGGTGTGAATTTTTTCCCACCATACATTGTGAATTTTATCACACAATGGTGGAGTGATCATTATTTTGTTGTTTTTACTTCTTCAATTCCACCCTCGTAAGTCTACTTCCCATTTCCATTGAAAAAATGAAATAAGTATAAGGATAAATCCTTTATGGGATGATCAAAGGATGTATCAATGGTATGTATTGGATTTTATTTCTAACTCTATAAATGTTTATTATTTTATTTTATTTTATTTTCTTTTATTCAGGAAATTTCTCTCTTCCTCTTCCATATTGAATTTATTCACACCACTTTTATGTGATAATATGATTCTTTACCTTGGAGTTCTCGTGAAACTATTCCTACAAGTTTCTAGGTGATTATAAAGTGTTTTTGATGGGTTTTAATCAGTAAGTAATGAGGTTAGTTTTAATTTATTGAATGAATCCTTCTCATGTTAATGAAATTGAAATCGTTAAAAAAGGAATTCATTCGATCCACCCCAAGTGATAAACTAGGATCAACATATTATCTTAATTAAATTATATATGTTAGTGATACTTTAAACCCATATGAAATCAACCCAATGTTTTAAAATTCATAGAAAAAAAACATTCCATAAAATTTAGGTGTCAATAGGTTACTTCTTAGGACTCTGAGGATTTGACAACCCAAGCTAAACTATAAGTGACCGATTAACCCTAAAACCATGAAAAAATTTGGGAGAGACCTAGTCTTTCATAGTGATATATTAATTATTATATTTATTCATAAAAATAGTCCCCATGTTTCTTGTAATATGTCCTCAGATAACAACTATAATAACCCTAACCCTTGCATCCCAGAGTCGATGGTTACATTGTTACATTGGCACTATAAATAACAATTACCTCTTAAAGGACTTAATGGTTTATCAGTCATAGTAAAGTAGATACATAATTGAATCTCATATTATAATTGAAATCATGAAATATATCATATAGATTTCATTGAGAACACCATAATTCACTTTAGTATATCCCTACATATCAATCATAATACAGTACCTAAAATCCTCAAAAACGGAAACATATGAAAGGGGTGAGACCTAATGCTTAGTAAGGGTATCTTTATAGTAGAAGAAAACCTTATTAATTATTTCATAATAAATATGGAAGGGAAAATAACGAAAACACATACAATTCAATCAATTACATGAGCATGATATACTTGGAATAGAGGTTGATCAAATAATTCTATATAAATAATCAATTAAAATTGAAAATTAACCATGGGGGATCTAACTAACCATATAATAAAATGAAACATAAATAACCAATATCATAAAGAGGGAATGAATAATTTTAGATATCATTAATATAATATTAGGTAATCTTTATAAGACATCATTTATAAATGTGTAAGGCCTCATCCAAAAACATAATCTAGTTGGTCTCATGAGACCTATCGATGCATCAAAAAGTTATAAAATCCCCCAACCATCAATTAATAATTCCATTTAATTATTAATATTAAATAGGTGAAACATAATTACAAAACACGTTAATTTTAAAAAACAAAAATACAAAATGCTAATAATTACCCCCAACCAATAAACATAATCCCAGACCATCTAGAGTAATATGGAAAATATTATCAAAATAGTACATACCAAGTCAAAATTATCATAACCCATCTGAAGAAATAATAATGAAATTTTCATTACATAATATTCATAATGTAGCATAATGAAAATAAGTTTTATTTTAATATATTAATATAAATCACATTAAATATTTCTTGGGGAAAATAATAATATCACTTTTTAAAATAACACTAAAAAAATATAGAATATAAGAAAAACTTATTTTTTGAAATAAACAATGACAAATTGAAAAGTATGAATCGAAACAATGGGTTTTATTTTTTAAAATTTTCAGATTCAATCCCCATTTGTTTATAATGAAAAAAGAAGTCCTATTATGAACATAGAGAAGATAAAACCCATTACAGGATGAAGAAAATGGATTAAAAAAACATGACTTGAATGTCTCAATGGTCCCAAGTGTCCAATAAGGAAAAAAATGTCATGAAATCAGAAGAAAATATATCTCCCCATCCCCAAAGATATTACAAAAGTTAAATTTAACATTGGTGATGTGTCCACCCCCTGGTCATGATGATGCATCATTCATGACTAACACAATGTGGTAGAGAACTCCTCACTCACAAAAAAACTTATGGAAGGAGGACTAGATGATAAATTCCAGTACACCCATGTCTCCTTTGATATTCCTAACCGATAATGATTATGAGGAACTCGCCAAACTGTTAACCTAATCCCTTGCGATTCTAGATATAAATCACTATATAGAGTCAATTACAGGGTACCCATCCATCCAACAAAATGTGGAAGTATGACTGACTGATGGGTACCAACATACTCATCCCACATTCGAGGATTCCCACATAATAGTACCTATAATAAGATAAACATGAATCCAAATACAATAATACTAATACAATTCTCAAAAATACATATTTGACCCAATCGATCAAAAAGTCCTAAAAAACATCACAAATTCCAACTGAATCAAGTCCATAACAAACAAATAAGTTATTTACCCACAATAATTCACTAAAATACCATCTCAAAAATAGAAACGAATAAGAATAAAATTCACCCCAATCCTCAACAAACAATCCCTGAAGACCTCCACTACCATCCATTGAGCTCACCAATTTTTCATTAACCCCTAATATCATCTAAAAACAGATCTACCACTTGGACACTGAGCAATTCTACATAAGGGAAGAAAATATGTCAAACATCATCACCTAAGATATAAACCAAAACCAATGACATAATTTTCATGTACCCTCAATCCACATGTCAACCTCTATCTTTAAATTCATAGTATATTAACCACACAAAATAAATAAGTTGGGAACATGGAATACATATCATATAACTAAAAGGGGGATGAGAAACCATTACCACATATCTGTTTACCTTAATAGGTGCCCATACATAATGTATAATAAATAAATATTTAAATAATTATATTAAATAATCATACTAATATATTTCAAAAAAAATGTGAGTTACTTATAGTATTTTACGGAAATTTAATAAAATCCATTATTAGAATCGTTATTTCGGGTGATAATTACATCGTTTTTCATGTATTTTTTGGTTCAGTGATTTATTCCTTTCTATAATGATCATCATTCAATAATATCCATAATATTAAAAATTATATCAGTATCATATATATATATATAATAATTATATGTGAATTTATAATAGTATATAAATGTTTTATATGAGAAAATGTGTTACACCAATTATAGAGAGAGTAGGTCATACATACGCATAAACATTTTTCATATTTTCTCACTATATTGAATGTAAAAAATGAAAATAATATTTTAATATTTTATAAACATTAATATATAAAATATTTCCATTATATTTATTTAATATATCACTATTACCATCCATTTCAAAATAAAATGAAAATCATTTCATATCACTATGTCGGTGTAGTTGTCCTTACGTACGAACGAGCGACGTTTTTGTTTCCCAATAGGTTTGAAGGTAAGAAATACTATTAATTATTTTAATTAAATAAGTGTTTTAATTAAATAAATATCATATATATATGTGTGTATGTGTGTGTGTTAAATTCATTATTATATACAGTCAATATTAGTGGTGATGGACAAAAAAATTACATCAGTTAATGAGGTGGTAGTCCTCCATACACACAACTGATAGTTTCATTTCCCATTTTATAGAAGATGATATGGATATAGGATATTACATTAACATTATAGAATATTATTATATATTAGTTAATATTTATATTATTTTATCAAATTTGGATATTATTTTAATGAGTTTGAAGAAAACATAAAACGAAAACTCATGGATATGAACTTTACCTCTTCTTCAAAAAAGGACTTTAGATTGATACGTAATGCCTACCTGTACTATATTCCGAATAAATCCAAGACCACTAGGATTTGGTTTGGGATTTAAAGAGTATATTTGGTAAATTATTCTTATTGTTAACATGATATGATATGAGGTAGCCTTTTATAAGTTCAAGAGAAGACAAATTTGTAATTTTTTAAACGAAAAAGTGATACCCACATTTTTTACGTTTTAAAAGGCTCCAAAATGTCTCATTAAAGAACCATGTATGAAATAAGGTCCATATATGGTAATAAAATAGGGACTATACAATATTATATATCATTTTTACAATTATCTTTTTTATTTTAACACCTATTGAACCCATTTTAACCATAAGAACAATATATAATTTTTCTATTTTTACAATTCATTATAACCAAAAGTAAGTTGACATTATTATATAATGTTGATTATTATGATTAAAAATATATAATATTTTTTACAAATTAATCTCATTGCTGTGTCAAAATTTAATTTTGAATAAATCCTGCTAACACTATAAAAAAAGGTTTTCCAAAGTGAAATTTTCATTATTATAAGAAGGTTAATCTCAAAAATCAATATTAAATTGATTCTAAAGACCTAAATTTTTTTATTATTATATTATTTTTATAATTTTTCTTTTAAAAATATTTTAAATCAAATTGTAAATTTTAATTTCTTTAAATAAAAAAGGCAATTAACAATAAAATAAGTATTTTTTATTATTCATTACAAAATTAATACTTTCGAAAATTTCTCAAAAATTAAAACTAAAATAATATTTAAATGATGATATAAAAAATAATTTTTCAAATAATATTTCTAGATTTGGTAGAAAATAATTTTTAATTATGTGCACAAACTGCAATGAAAATATTTTTTTTTTCAAATTTACAGTTTTCTACAAAAAATTTTTTTTTCATTAAAGTGTATATTATTTATATAGAATTAATAAATAACCATTAAATTAATTTTATACATGTTTAAAAAATATAATTTTAATTATTAAATTTTTAGTATTCATACCTTCCAATTTAACATCATTGTTATGATGGTATACTATTTTACAGGTCTTTTAGACTGAAGGTTGTGTGTACGACAAAATATCATAGAGATTGAATTTATTTTGAAAGAAATATATTATAATGTAATATGGTATTAAATTCACTTATATTATTGCTATTTCATTTCATATAAACTATATAACATGATGTTCTTCTTTCAAAATCTCAGGCTGTTACGTGGTGGCCACAACTCTAAAATCCATCAGGTTCTTATTCAGGTTTTGTCTACATAATCAATTGAATGTGGGTAAATATATAACTATACCTTGATTACAATCATAATATTATTTGTTATTTAGTTGTTACATTTAATTATTGTTATATTTGATATTAATTTCACATATTTCCATAATAGTTAAATTTATTTGGTCCATATTTTATTCAATTTTATCACTACCAAAAAAGAATCTAAATGATGGGAACATTATTTGTAATATGTAATTGGAATGGTGAAATATTCTAAATAGAAATGATTAGTAATCCTAATATTTTTCAATATAGCAAGCATGGTTCTTTTAACCTCTTTATAACTACCAAATTTGTTTTTATAATTGAATATTTTCTGAAATTGAAACTATTTCAATCAAAATAAAAACCAAATTGTAAAACACTAGAAATTATTTCCTCCCCAGTAATGGATTTAGGTTTAGGTAATGGATATCATAGTCTTCATTGAAACAAATTAAACAAAATATATTTTAATATACGTTCAGTTGGGATTCCTATATAATTTTATGATTTTAATGTGTTTTATATGTGAGTGTGTGGGTTCAATTAGAGATGAAAAAGAATGGAAAATAGTGTATTTTTATTTGGAAATAATAAAAATATTATTTGGAATCAATTTTAAAATAGATTTCTCACCTCTAATATTCCCTCAGCATAAATATTAAATAAATATTTTTCAATTAAATTATATTTCTATTTCTCAAAATCAGAATAAAACTCCTCTATTTACAATTGTGTAGTAATTATAGAATATATGATGATGTTTAATAATCAATCCAATGTCTTCCCTTAACTAACCAAGATATCATAGATATTTTTTCACTCCCAAACCAAAATCATATACCTAACCACGGATAAAATTATGTAGGTCTAGAGACTCTATGTTTGAAATCTAAAAATGTGATAAGGATGAATTAAAATGGTATAACTTGTCTAAATATATTTGTATATATAGTAAAAAATTATTTCTTATATGATTTTCAAAGAAAAAATGAACAATCAGTATCATAATTTCTCAATAGGGTGTGATGTGATTTCTCCTTGGATGAACCACAATGGTTCAATTTTACCATCACTAGTTGTATTATATAAAATAAAATAATATAAATATTTATTTAAAAAACAAATAAATCTTTTACATTTAGTTGGTTCCATTTTATAGGGTAAATGTGAATGTTCAGGAATCTTGGAAGCAGGGATGGTCATCACATACCCATGAAATTTTCATCTATCCCTTATAGATGGAAAAAATAACTAAATGCATATCTTAATGTTTTTATCCCATGATACCATTATATTTATCCTTATCCTTTTTAATCATCCTCTATCTATGAGTTTGCATTACATTTTTTATAATTTTTCAAGATGCGAGAATGAAATATCCTGTCAATTTACGGCTTCCTCATATAGGATCCATATTTATTGTGGAAGATCTCCTGTATAATGGTTGTTTATTTTTACATAAAGTTTATCTGAGAAAAAATTTCTTAGTGGCTGACCCTTATATATCTTTTCCACTTGAGGATGTTATTTTTGAAAAATTTAGTAAACTTATTTTTTGTGATAATGACCCTTATTCTAGAAATGACCACACTTACATTTGGGTAGCATAACTAATATTATCTAAATGATCACCCATGAATTTAAAAAATAATATCCATACAGTTTTCAAGGTTCCATATGAAAGTTTCCATTTTATTTTTTTCTTCTTAGAGTGGCCCTTATTAAATGAAATGTTTTTATTACACACTTGATGATTTGGATGAATTTTTCCTTTTATAATCTGAATATAGTAATTCAATCTCAAATGTTAGTCTTTTAATTTTCATATGATTTTTTAATATTCCCTTTTAATTTAATGGCTATGCATATCTGACTCTTACATAGAACCCCTATGTCAAATTTCAATCCCTTCATATAAATAGATCACCAAGCCATTAAACATGATGATTGATACTCTCATCCTTGCACAATGAAGCTATTGCTTTTATATTTTTATTAGTATATATCTTTCAAATCTTATTCTTCACACATTCCTTCATCTAGTGATTTATCATAACATTCCTATTTGACCAGTAAATTAAGAAACACATGAATTCAATGTATTAATGATTAAAAATCACCTCAAAATTATTAAATTACTACAAATTATAAAATACACTTCCTATTTAAAAAAAATTAGATATCAATAATAGTATAATATTAACCCATTTATTCAGTACTAAAGACTCTATGTGAAATTTATAAAACATACATAAAATATTTCAAAATTCATGTATCCATTGATGAATTGTAATATACTTTTGAAATATTTTATTTTATAATAATGTATATGAATGATTTTGTAGTTTTTTATAAATTAAATAAATATTTTATTATGGAATATACTTTTAAACTACCAGGAACTTATTATTGAATTACATGTTTCATAAATATTTGATGATATTACTTTTATTAAAATAATTTTTTCTAATTAAAAACTCTCAACACTTAATAAATACCACCCTACACCACCCAATTTGTACTTACTTCTAACATATTCCATATACAAATATATATATAAATTCCACTTCTAATTTACCTATCCACATTTTTCCAGATATGTATTATCAAAATAAAATCCCTATAATCCTTATGGTGTAATCCTAAAGAGGCCATATAAAGTAGGAAAGTATGCCACAAATCATAAGGTCCTTAAATTTCATCATTCGTTATTTTCTTAAAAATAATTATAAATATAATTAAATAATACTTCATAATGAAACTATGAATATATTTCTACTTTAATATCAATTATTTAATAAGTTAATTCATAAAATCTATTTCATGGTTTCTTATGACATTATTTCCATCAAATCTATTTTCTACCACCTAAAAGAATGATGCACTAAATCTATAATGACCACCTAATATAGATGGTTTTTAAAATAGATTTAATTAATAGAAAAAATATTACTAAAATGATTAATATTCTTGAAATATTTTTTTGGTATTATGTTAATGATATTAAAAATAATTTATTATATTAATTTTAACCGTAAAAATGAGTTTACCGAGATAACATTCATAACAAGAATCTATATCATACAATATATATTAAAAATATTGATATAAGTTAATAATAAATACTCCATACCTCTATACTTTTAGAGTTATGAAATTATTTGATAAAAATATCCATAATTATCAATAAACTGATCCCCCCTTGGAACTATGAAGGAAATGTCAACGAGATGGTAAACATAAACATAATGCCATAATAAAATGATTATATGAAAACTAATTGAACTATAATAAATTAAATACACAATAAATTGTTTTTATACATGTTATTAATAAATTTAACTTCATTATTCATGAGGTTATAAAACATACCACATGAGTTAGAACCTCATATATAAGAACTCCCAAGCTACCCTCTTTTCTTCTAGATTATGCCATTTCTCTACTTACCTATATATATATATCCCTATTATTCATGTGTATTTATTCTATATTCAAAAGAAAATTTCCATACATATATAACTATTTTATTTTCCATTGTATTTTCAAATTTTATGTTGTTTTTTCAATATCCCTTTAAAATCCTTTTTATAAATAGAAGACATTGAAAATGAAATTTTTTATTTTCTATTTCTATAGATGTAACACTATTTTAAAGTTATCAAACATCAATGACTTCTATAAATACAAATTCATTTAATGAAAATTATTCAATATCATTTATAGATTTATATAAGACCTTGTTCACTTAATTCCTCCAAAGTTTCTCCACTTAATTCATAAAACATTGTTTAAATGGTTCTTCACCAGATTTGTTTCTTCACTTATTTTTCATATTTTTTCATTAATTAATCTATATCATCATAAAATGTATTATTAATTCTCATGTTAATCTATAAAATTCCTTAATCCTTCCTTTTTTGGATTCTTTATGATATACCATTGGTTTATACTTTGATACAAAATTATATATCTCATTTCTCTATAAATGGTTTTCCTTATGGTTATGCTTTATTTTCATTTTTCTTATGTGGAAAAAATATATATGAACATAAATTGATAATATAGTTGGCCATGTAGTTTTATATCACACAAATATAATTGGTAATGTTTTAATCTTTTTGATATCATACATTGTGTACATGAAATCATCCATGAATATTATGCTATGTTGTCTTGGAAGTTGGAAATGGATTATGCTTATGATTTCGTTTTTTATATTGTTTCTACATTATTATGATGTCATAACCCTATAATATTATACTATTTATTTTACTTATCTATGTTATTTTATATGATTCTTTGTATTTATGATATCATCTTACACCTCTTGGATGAAATGTTATAATTAATTATCTTTATGTTTTCCTTACTCTTTTTATAGATATTTAATTTCTATTGTGTATATACCCATGGTATTCTATGTTTTAAAAAATATCAAATGAAATTATAAGTTAATTTTGGATATGGAAATAAAGATTATATAGTTCAGTTTTATATTTAAGTATCACAAATTCAATCTCCTAAATAAACAAGACCTCAAGATATTTTTTTTGAGATTTAGGTATTTTATATTAAAAACAAAGTAATAATATATATAGGAAATGGTCGGTTATATATGTTATTCATAGGAAATATTAGTACGTATCATAAAATTTTCTATTTTTTATTTGCCTCAGCGAATGAATTTTGAGAATATAAAACATAAAACAAATGAGGTTGAATCAAGAGTACACGTTAAAGGTTTCATAAGTTAAACCAAAAGTGTAAAAAGTTAATCATGGAGTGTAAAAAGAAGAAATTCATGTTTAATGGGATAAGACATATTATATTCATTTTTCTATATTCACAAGATTATTTAACAATATTTTATTAAAATATTCTTCTATTAAACAAACTAACCATTTTTGGTTTTAGTTAATGATAAGAAAAAATTTTGAATGGTGATATTTATGCTCGTTATCAATTCATGAACATCACATTTCTTATTTTATTGTTATTATATCCACACCTTCATATCAATAATGTATAATAAAATCATTAAATCACAAACCAAGTGTAAGGATTTTGAACTACTGGGGAAAAAACTAGATGTTTTGACAATTCCATCCCATATATAAAACTCTTCAGTGATTTATGTTTGCAGGAAGATACATCATAAAAAACTAGATATCATATAACTTCTAAAATTTTATGTGATCATTGACTTGGGTTGGATATATCTAAAAATAAAAAATATCAACATATAAGATATTGAAATAAAATTTCATATTCAAAATAATTTCATCTACCAATTCATGTATGATTATGAACTCCTTAAGAAATATACTTCCTTTTAACAGATTTTAATGTCTAATAATAAGTGATATTTAGATAAAATGGTTGGAATAAACATAATATTTTTGTTATATTCATAATTTGGAGTATTTTTTGGTATTTTATATTTATTTATATATTCTTCCAACAGATCTTGAGGTTTCTTTCAATTAAACTCATACATTTTATAATGATATATCAAATATTTTATATACAATTTCCCCAATTGAATTAGGGGAAATTAAGATGAAAATAAAATATAACTTGGATAATGTTTTTATATTCCCATTTTCTTTAACACGTGGTTTACTGGACCACATTTTTAAGAAGAAAGAATGATTGATGTTTCTTTGCATTTATTATCATAAAAATGACTTGATTATGATCAAGTACATGTATAAACTAAGATAGAATAATGACTTCATCAATCATATTTGTGGTGATCAATACCTCATAAATGTGGAAATTTAATCTAGATATCATCAACGATGGGTGAAAATAAGGGATATTCCTAAAAAACCCTTCTATATAAGATACCATATTAATGAATTAATAATTATTCTCTTTGGAAATATAAAATCCATTATGATAATTGTGGATTTGAATAATAATTTCTTTGTAGATTACAATTATAAATTTGAGGTAATGCTTAATGAAGATATTATCATATATTCCATGATCAATGAAAAATTAAAAGGTCATTTAAGGATTTTGTTAAATACATTTAGAAATTATAATCTATATTCAAAATTTATGAAGTGTGAATTTTGGCCACAAAATGTGTCATTATTAGGTCATATAATCACGTGTAGGGGGATATATGGACATACATGAAAGTCCTAGATTGTAAAATAATGTCCTAGGCCAACTACTATAACATGTATCCATAAGTTATTTTTATTATTGGAATACTATGGATTCTTTGGGACACATTTCTAATAATTACTAAATCCACTAACCTAGATAACATAAAATGGATTAAATCTCCTCTAAATTGATCAGTATGAAAATATATTTTATGAAATTAAGAGAATTTTCGTCACTAAACTATTACTCACATAGAATTTTAATGGATAAGGGTTCCTGCTATATAGTAATGAGTAAAATATGGTATTGGGGGTGTCTTTATTATAAATTTCAAGGTGGTTTTCAGTGTGTCACATTAGTTAAAATTCTATGATAAAAAATACTTGATGCAAGATTTTGAACATTCAACAAAGAATATTGAATTAACAAATTTAGAGGAACAATTTATATAGAGAGAAGATTTATATTTATAATGAATAAAAGTGAAAAAAATTCATATTAGAATAGAAGGATTTGAATATGGGAAAAGAAGATGGTTATATTTGATCAATGAAATGAATTCTAAATAAATTACAATATGGGTAAGGAAAACATGTAGGGATATGATATATGAAGTGAAATGACTGATATTACCCATGTAGACACATGATAGATGTGTGAATCAAGTAGTTACAATTTTTTTTACAAAATTCCATACTATCCTTAAAAACCAGTAAAATTTAACCATTTTTGTATGTTAGTGTCTTTGTATCTATTATTATTTAACCAATAAACAATCAAGTATATTACTATAAGTAAATAATTAATGAGACACATCATATTTTAAAAATGTTTAGTACAAAGACCTCTAAAATTCTTTGATTTCTAATTGAAACCAATAAAGGATTAGCCATTATAATTGATGACATAAATTAGAAGTGGAAAAGATTATATTCATAATTGATTTATCTCAACCAGAGTAAAAATAACCACTTACCTAATCAGCACTAGACTTCTCTTACCAGCTTCCCACTATAGATCATTAATAGCTTCTCACTATAGTCATTGAGTCACATAGTGATCTCCCAATAAACCATGAGTTATAAAGTATTTATGGATTCAAACAATATATTTTCATGTGGTCCATTGATTATCCTCCTTGTTGTTAAATTAATTTCTTCGCACTAGATGCATTAGTATCAACAAAACTAATCTTCTTCATGATATCACATGGTCTTTGACAAATGACTTATATTCTAAATGTATCACATGAAACTCAGTCCCTTTTTATAGATTTACCTCGTAGATATTAGTATAATTTGATTTCTAAAATTCTCACTCAATGAGATTATATAATATTAAAATCTTGAAACTCATAATTATACATTATGTTCTATGACCCCAAAAACTGGAACCGTACACTAAAGGTCAGCCTTTCAAGGGTTTTCACTATTTCAAATTTCTAAAACCATGGATATCATTTGAAACTAATATTCCTCATTGAACATTCATAAACATATAATTTAACTCCCACACATATCCTTGGGTTTATGTTCATATTTATAAAGTGATATATTATTTTCACTATTTTCTTGGTCGTTGATGAACTCAATAATTCCTAGTTCCTCTATCCATCATTTTCCTTTTATTTATAGTTCAAAATGAACTAGGTTAAATATTTTAGAATTTGAAATATTCTTGAACTATTTTCTCAACCATAATCCTTAATTAATTTATCACCATTAGTGTAAATGTGATTACCACATGATATTTATATTATTATTCTTCAGAATCATTTTCTCTAGTAAATTTATATAAGTGACCATTATTTTTTCATTATCATTTATCTCTCATTTTTCTCTCAAAATAAAGAAAAAATTCTAGAGTAATCCTATTTTCTTGAATATCCAATTATTATTCTTGTCAAACTATCAGTATAAAAAACTATAATCTATATGGTGATTAATTTTTCTTGCATGTAGATAAATCATAAAGATCACAACAATAAACCATGTTTTATATTCATTACTGGTAACACACATCAATTCATTATGGAAACTCATAATATTATACTACATTTACATCCTTAAAATATAAATTATAGCTTAGGTGCATAAAAAATAAGATATTTAAATCTGTTTCATTGACTCACTTAGGGTAACTTGATGGATTCATTGAATAATAATGAAGAAAATATAATAATTTTTAAATTCTAATAGAGTCTCGGCTTCATCTCTCTATTTATATCATGTTTGAATCACAACACCTTATTATGTGTGGAATAAAATAGATGAGCATGATAATCAAAAAAAATATATATCATCAATTATATTTTCAATATTCACAGTCAAATACCACAAGGTATAGTTTTTTATTCACTTTAGATCACCATAGATCATTGTTCATAATAGCAGCATGATATTTAGAAGCATTTTTAACAGAAGTGGAATAAAAAAATATCACTTCATCTTAAATCTATAATTTCATAGTTCAAATAGATCATATAATTCAAAAAAAATATCTGAAAATTGAATCTTCTTCAATCAACATTGAATATATCCACTTACGAAATCAATGATTGTATCACATCTATTTTTTGATTTTTTTATCATTGACACCCATATAAAAAATAATACCATTAAATTTCATCTTAATATGTGTCTTTTAAAACTCTTGTAGTTGTTTGTCTATAGATGCCTTAAAATTTTAACTATGTATTAGATTAACTAAACATTATTCCATACAAGAGACCATTTTTAAAGAGACCACATTTCCAAAATGATGTCTACATAATGCACATATATTGGCTAAATGATGGAATAATTATCCACCAGAGTAAACAAAATAAACTATAAAAATAATTATACATATTTCTATAGAGGGTTTGATCAAATGTATGAATAACTAATCAACCACATGATAAACATAATCAACCACAAGTCTTGTTGTGTCAGATTTCAACTATAATTGATGAACTTCATGACATATCTAATTGACTACATAAACAATTTAATTACTATATTGGTGGGCCATAAAGTAGTGGATTGAAAATATGAGTTAAAAGATTGACTGTATAATGGGTCAAAACAACATATACATTGATATTACATATTAACAGATAAATATTCAATATATAACATAATGATACACTACATAATCATATAGAACTATTTCCTTTAGAAACATGGATATATAAACAATAGGTTTATATGTGATATATATCATCTCCCACTTAGTTCTTCAAAATTAGTACCCCTATGATGCATATCATACATAATACCTTTCTTCATAACCTAGTAAAACAAAACAAAATGTGACATTATATTCTCAATATGGTAAATAAGGGATATTTCATTATAACGTGATCATAAGGGTATACAAATATGAAAATAAAAATTGAAAATAATAACCTTCATATCATAGATTATAAAAAATTTCCTTAAATTAATATGAGAAATTAAAAAGAAATTAATCTAAATGCAGTCAAAGGGAATGAGTCATGAGAACCTAACATTATCATAAGACATATTTTTATAGAATTAAAATAAGTATAAAAAATTACTTTATTAGTAATGTCTAATTTCTAAAACTATCATAATATAATGGGTTTACTCCCCAAACCAATCTAGTAGTAAATTTTTACTCCCAAGACTACCATAGTGGATAGATTTCATTAACAAACTAGGTTCACTTCCTATTGGATTCTTCTTTATCTCATAAGATATGAATCAGTATGCAAATAACTAGAGAGAGATATAGGTCCCACCCATCATATAATTAAAATAATATAAGTGTGCATAGTAATATATTAAAACATTCATCATATTAAAACACATGAAAGGAAATGGATTTCATGATCATTTCATCATATGATAACCATTATAAAAAATGGATCTCATAAAAATTTCACCATTTCATCATAGCACACCACATGTAAAATAAATAGGATTCATAAACATCTTACAATTTTATCATAGTATAACTAATTGAAAAGGAATGAGTTTCACAAAATAATTTTCATAATAGACATAATCCATCCATATAATGAAAAAGTATGGTTTCATTGGATCATTTCCCTAGTAAAACATAAGTATCACCAAAGGATGTCATCTTAGATAGAAAATTATTTTGAAAGATTACTTTAAACATTTCATGGTAAAAATAACTTTTCCACTTTGAGAACACTTATTTGAAATTTAAAAGTTTCTAAAATTACTAAAGAATATATTATCATTGAAAATAAAAATATAAACATTTAAATTATTCTTTAAAAAACTGAGGGATCATGAAGGTTAGAAATATTATTCATATTTCTTATGTTAAAACAAATATTACTTTCACATTTTTCATAAAATATCATAAGTAACTTATCTACTAAATGATAACAAGTTTTTAAACCATTTTTAGGAAACACAAAAATTGGTAAATTTTTTGAAAAAAATCATAGGATAATAATAAAAATATTCTTTTAATTAATTTTAGATAACATGGAAATGTATGAAAAATGATTTTTGAGCTTATAGAGAATTTGAATATATTTTTCTTAAATTTTTTATTTTGATCTCTTGAGTGCATAAAGATAAAAAAAGGAAACAAGTATTTTCATAAAATAGATACTTTTTTAGAAAATAAATGAGTTTCATGAAATATATATAATATGATTTCATGATCGAAAACTTAATCTTAATAAATCTAGGTAAAAAACTAGACTGTGACATAAAACAGTTACGACCTTGGAATATTTTGAATCATAAACTCCATGAATGAAACATATTCTTATGTATATGTATATCATATAATTTCAAGATATTAATAATAAATACATCCATATATAGTATATTCACCCCACAAAAGAAACAATTGGTGAATATGTCATGTGTCTGCTAAATATAAAATTGAGATGATAATATGTTACATGATTTGGTCACTTTTGAGTTATAAAACCCATGAAAGAATAACATAAAAAGTTAAATTAAAAATAATGGGAATAAAAATATTCATGATATAAAATGTATTTGGGTCTGAATATAAACCTCAGAAAATAATAAAAGGTCATAAAATAACATATCTTTGAAAGAAATTTTTTTTGACAGAAAACCATTACTTAAAGACTCAACATTCATATAACATGTTAAAACCTCATGTATAATAATTATATTGTTATAATATATATATATATATATATATTATAACCAAAATAATAATTATTATAGAACATATATCATACTTATATTTTTGTTACTTATTTATTATCAATTCCTTGTAGAAATCATATTTCAGGCAACAATTACTTCATCTTTTATGTATGTTTTGGGTTTGAATTTTTAGTTATTTTACTTTGATCCGGGTTCAAAAATATGCATATTTTTGTTGATGATATAAATATTATATATATTATTTATAAATTTTTTTATATTAGTCTATTAATGTTAGATATAAAAAATTAAATACACCATTCAAAGGGAAGGTAAGTTGTATGTACATAGGAACGTTGTTCACATGTTAATGACGAATGTAATGAAAGAAAAATAAATATTAATTCAATTTCAAAAATATTTTTTGTTTCAAATATATCATATTTATTATTTTAATATATCCTTATTACCATCCATTTAAAAGTAATATGAAAAACATATCACATCGTTTCATCGAGGAGGCAGTCCACACATATGCATAATCAACGTTATCATTTTCCAATGGATTGGAACTTAATAAGTTAGATTGATATTATATTTTTAGTGGTATAAATATATAATTATATATATATATGAAATTTATTATTATTTATATACCTGGTGGGTGGTGAGGTAAAATGATTTACATTGGTTCACGAGGTGGAAGTCTGTCGAAAAGACGATCAACATTTTTGATTTTCCTTTTTTATAGAAGAAGAGGTGGAAGTAGGTTATTAAATTAAAATTATAAAAATACTTGTATTTTAAATATTGATGATATTATATTAGTATAGTTGATGATTATTTTAAAGTGGTGGAATAGGAAATAAAAAATTCTCATATAAGAATGATACATCTTCTTCGGAAAACCCCCTTAGGTTAGCACTAAAATTTTTATTATAATAGTTTACTAATTAAAATAAGACCTCTAGGATATGGTGAAGGAATTAATAAAGATATTTTGGTAGTGATTATCTATACCAAAATAATTTTTAGGTGTAAATATGATAGGATAAGGGGTTTCATTTTTTATGTAAGGGAGAGGACACACATGAATGTTTTTAAAAGAAAGAGTTATACCCATGTTTTACACATGCCACATGGCACCAAAATGTCAAATTCTCGAACCATATATAAGAAGGTTTAAATAAGGCCATAAAATAGTGATTATACTAGTTTTATTTCATTTCTATCCTTATCTATTTTTTAACCACTGGTAAACCAATATTAAGTATAACTATGGTAAATATTTTTTTCAGTAAATAATAATAATTATGAACAAAAATAAAGTTGATCATACTCTTTAATATTAATTACACTAATTAAAAATTTGTATTTTATTTATTCAAATTCAATTAATAGATATAGAATTATTTAATATTAAATTAATCCCTCAAATGTGATGAAAAAGAGGGTTTAAATGAGAATATTTTCATAAGTATAAGAAGTTTTAAAATTAAAATTTAATATTAAATTTAATCTAATGAAATTAGTTGCATTAATTAAAATATTATTAAACTAAATTATCTTTTATAACATTCTAATTAAAAAGGGAAATTTCTAAATAATTTTAATGAAAATGATGTTTTCAATAAAAATCATTATTTTTCATTATTCATTGAAAAACTGATCCTTTTAGAAAATTCTCAAGAATACACCCTAACCTAATAATGAAATGTTGATTGAAAAAATAAATTTTATTTTTTGAAATAAAGTTTCTAAAATTGTAAAAAATTAATTTTATTATTTTTTCAATTTTTTTGAGAAAAATGTATTATCGAAGTATATAAATACATTAAACATTATAACTAAATATTTACCAACATTATACTTAATTTAAAAAATGTGATAATTTTTGTTTATATCTCCAATTTTTATATCTATGTTATAATTATAATTTTTAAATAATAATTTTAAGTGTGTTTTTCTATTTTTTAAAACTCAATGTAACATGTAGTGTTATCTATCAAAGAAAATTAATTTTTTTGAACAAATATATTTCCAAAAATCTCATGGTTTTAAATTACACTTCCCATGAAATGAATTTCACTCTATAAAACATTTCACTATGATACAAATAATTTAGAATACTTCAACCTCACCAAATTTTCATATTCCAATTTAGATTCCTCGAACTAATGCTTTTACTATAAAACATTAATGAGGTAAAAGGACTTATTTTATATCACATTTTCTTTACGAAATAAATACTCCATAAGTAGTTCTTCATAGAAAATTCCATGTTCCAGTGGTATGAATTCCGAGTTTTGTAAATGTGAAGGATTGGTTATTTACATCCTCATGAGAGATACATGGAATACATCATTGTACTGAGATAGGTTGGATGAAAGTTCCATGTCATAAGCAACCATCCCTACTCGACCAAGATTATAAAAAGGGCCAATATACATAGGGATCATCTTTCCTTTCATACTGAATCATATGACCATATCCTATGTGAATATTTATTGAAATACCTACTCAACAATATCAAATTTCATATTACATTGATGATTATTAGCCTAACTTTTATGTCAACCTTATGTTGTCCTTATTCATTTATAAATAGTTATAACAATGTCTTCCATTTCATTAGTATGATATAAACCCAATAAGATAATTCTAAAAATTAATTGCAACACATTAGAGTCATACTGGTATTTCCATTGAGGGATTCATAAGGATACATTTTAATGATTTAGTGAAAGTTATTATTTTATAAAAACTCAACTAGAGGAAGGTGTTGATCCTAGCCTCATTTGAAATATATATAATATGATCTTAGTGCGTCCTCATGAATTTTAATTATTCTATCAGGATGGCCATTTTTGGTGGATGATACTTAGTACTAAACCTCATTTATAAATTAAAATATTTCTAATGGAATAGTAAAAACATTGACTAAAACTATGATCCCAATTTGATACAATTGAATGTGATAATATATATATTCTTACCAATTCGTTAATGTGTATCTTAGAAGGATAGAATAGAGAGATATATTATCTAAAAGACTTAAATTTTTTTGTACTTATATGGTAATAGAATACAACAAATATACCATTATGCCCTCTATAAATTTTGAAATCCATGGTGATGTTTTCCCATTTATAATGGTGTATGGGTAATGGTCATAAATTTCCATTATACTTCAGTATCTCAACCTTAACTTGTCGACATACCAAGCAACGAGATACAAACTCTTCAAAATATCTATTCTTACTATACCACCATTAATACTCTTTCAAATCTCTATACATAAATGTACATTCAAGATGAACACGGGATGATAAACTATGAGATTCCTCTAATAGGATATTCATCAAATATAGTATGGATGGAACACATACACAGTTCGTGATCATTATCATTCCATCACATTCAAGGTAAAAATCTGAAACATTTCTCACCTTCTTCCGTATATCTATATCTTCCTTCTAAGTCTATTTCATATTCATATAGATATTTGGTTGAACATTCATTTGATGAAAATAATATTTCTACCCATTAATTAATATTTTTTATATCCATCATTTTATCCTTTATGAACCTCATCATAGATAATATATCATATTCATTTCTATGTGAATCATCGACCACATTGTTCCCTTTCCTATGGTGGTAATGTATTGAGTATCTAACATCTTGTATCACCTACAACGATATTCCATGGAATATGTTTAACTCCTTCAATGTGAACATGTTCATTGAATATATTTCTATATATAAGGTTAATGGGGTTATAATTACAACTAATCACACACACACCCTAAACAAACAGGGTAGAAAGATAAGTAATATACCTCCAAGGGATAGCCTATCCCTAAGTATGTATACACCACTTTTATCTATAAAGTTATTCCCACAATATCAATAATTAAAAAATTACTATACCTATATCAATATCATTAGTTCGGTAAGTTTTCACATGAACCATCAATTTTCATGAGGTATAGGCTATTACTATATAATCCCACATGAGGAAGAATCTCAATACAATACTCACTATAATGTAATTTAAGAATAGGTTAAATAACTAACCTTAACTTTAATTTATTGAAATTTTCCATTCAAACATATGTCCATAGGAACTTGGATAACTTCCCAGTTAACTTAATGAGTGTATTAGAAATTAATGATAAATTATTTATAGACTTTTGATAACATCCATCTAAATAATGAAAATTTTATATATCAGTCACAATGGTTTCTAAGGGCCAATTTTCCCTATCTTAAATCATTTATAGATCCATGGATAAACCCTCTCTTAAGAATATGCATCCCAAAAATGAAACAATCCACAAACAAATTCACACATTGTAAATATTCCATAGAACTTCTCCTATATTAGTATATTAGGTAAAATCCTTGGGTGATCTTTATTCTATTCCTTTCTAGTTGAATATATTATAATATAAACTATAAATACTACCAAAAACTAATCAAGTTAATCTCTATAGACAATATTCATTAAATTCATGAAGATATTGGGGGAATTATTAAGACTAAGTTGAATCACCATATATTCATATAATTTATACCTTATATAGAATGTTTTCATGTGTATATCTTACTTCTTAATCCTCAAATGACTATGTAGACAATGATGGTTTATCTTAGAATATTATTGAGTTACTTGTAGTAGATTAAAAAATTAATCAATATGGGTTATGGTATACTTGTTCTTGATTGTGATCATTTTTACCTCTTGATAATCAATGAAGAGTCTCATTGATCCATATTTCATCAGAAAAATAAGAGGTTCAACCCAATGTGAGAAACTTCGCTGAATAAATCCATTTGCAAGATTTTTCTTAAGTTGCTATTTTATTTCCTATAACTTAACAGAGGCCATTATATAGGGACCATATGCAATAGGTGTATCACTAGGTATGACTTCTATTAAGAACTCAGTATCAAAATTTGATGGAATACTAGGAAACTCTTCTAAATATATATAAAAAGACCTCAGAATAATAGGAATTCATCGATGTTGTGTTTCTCAAAAAAATCCGAGAAAATTTCCTTTTTAATTGGAATCAAGACTAGAATTATTCATACAATTTCCAATGGATGTTCATTTTTTCAATGGATGAAGATCTTAGGTTATTTTGGAACAAAAAATGTGAATTACCTTCATTGTAACTTTATGTGGGATTTATATTGAGAATGATTATACATTCCTAATATAACATCAAGTTCCACAAGATAGACGATGAGAATATTTTTAGGGAGAAAATTCCCAAAAACATAAACTAGAAAATAATCACAATCATGAGATGAAATCATCATAAAATTAGGTATGTTTACTGATAATTAGACATATAATAATTGAGGTTATGTATGGTAATTCTTTCTGACTTTGTCGATATAATTTAATTCATATAACTATGTTTAAATAAAATATATCAATATTTGAGAATTCCTATTTCTACATCAACTTAACCACTCAATCTTATATGATATAGTTAAACAAAAATGTAATGGATTATAATTAGGGATTTTTTTATCAGAGTGATAAATCATGAAAAAATAATTCTTATAATTTTTACAACATGACACCTCTTTTTTCAAACAATACATCCATAGGTTTAACCTAGGACATTTAGTTTCATCATCTATTCAAATAAATATTTATTCTTATTAATTATTTTTTGAATTTATAAAACATAACCCCAAGTGTGTTAGACTAGGTGTGCAAGAAGTATCATTTTTATACACTAGGTGATTATTGAGTCAAAATCTAATGAAACCTTTTAAGAGTTATTACTCCTATGTACAACTATTGTAGAACCATATCCACTAATAATATACATAAAGTGATATTTTTTCATGGAAACCACTCTCACTCTACATTACCAAAATTACAGGAAGTTTATATAGACATTAAATAATCCATTAACTTATCCTTAGAGATATCCATATGGATCACAATATCATTTTCTCATCCAATTTTCTGATGGTTTACTAATAATTTCTTTGATTCCAACTCTAATGGCCCAAAATATCTGATACATAGATATGATAACTGAAATGATCAATATCCATTACATAACATAATGATCCACTCCAAAATCATATAGTTTGATTTATTTTAGAAACATAGATACATAAAAAACATATTCATAAGAGAACTGTATCATCTCTAACTAAGCTCTTCATAATTATCACCCTTATTATACATACCTTACATACAACATTTCCTTACAACCTGGGGAAACGAATCATAATTAATTATGGGATCAAATACATAGTAAGGGTAAATAAACAATAGTGATATCAATATAACATAAATAATGGTATGAGAACATGATAATAACATTTGAAAACCATACCCTTCATATCACAGATCATAAACATGATTCATGGAAAATATCATGGAAGTTCATAATAAATGAATCATTAAGGAACCTAATAACAAGATACATGAGAACATAACATTAGTAAAAGACATATATTTATGGATTACATTTATGTGGAGAAATGTATTTCCAAAATAGTCATGTATAACTCCCCAAACTATTATAGTGTAATGGGTTATCTCTAAAAACCATAATAGCATTCAAGATTCACTTCCAAGATTAACAAAGTAGGAAAAGTCCATTACATAATTGGCTTCACTCCCCATTCCAATCATTTTTATATCTTGAAATGTCAATTATTACCACATGCATTAGAGGAAGATATAAGTACCACCAATCATATAATGAAAATACAGATCTTTGACACAAGATCATAAAACATTCATCATATCAGAACCCATGAAAATAAAGGATTTCATAAACACTTCATCATATCGCACCCCATGGGAAATAAATAGGTTTTATCCACATTTAATAATTTCATCATAGCATAATCCATGGAAAATAAATGGAGTTTATAATAATTTCACAATTTGATCCTAGATAACATCATGTCAAATGAAGGGGTTTCATAAAAATAATTTCATCACAAAGATGAAACATCCAGATAATGAATAAGGAAGGTATAATTGGACCGTATCACTATTAAATCTTAAGTAATATTAAAGGATGTATTCATAGATAGAAAATGATTTTGAAAGATCACTTTGAACATTTATTTAGGAAATTAACCTTTTACATTTGAAAAAACTTATTTAAACGTTAAAAATTTAGAAAATATAAATGAATTTTTTTTAATCTATCCTTGGGATCTCATAACGTAATAATTAAACCATTGACTAGTAAATATGGTGGAAAATACCATTCATTTTATACATTTAGAACGAATATTCCTTCAAATTTTTTGGTAAATAGTAAAAAGTGCTTCATCCAATAAAAAAATTTTCCTTTAAAAAATAAATCATAGAGAAAAATTACCTTTACCATTCATTGTTGAATATTAAAAAAATTATTTCAAACAAATAGAGAAAACAAGGACAATAAAGAGAGAGTATTTTTTACCGAAGAGAGAAATAAATTCTTCTTTTATTAAAAACATTATTTCTATATATTGAGGAAATAAAGAGAATAAAATGAATTAAACACATGTATTTTCATGACATTAGAATATAAAAACAAATTATGAGTTTCTTGAGAGATATATCATAATATTTCATCATCAAAAACATAATTATGAAATACCCAATAAATAATTAGATATCAAAAAAAAATTACCACATTGATATCATTGAATTCATAAGCCCCATGAAAAAATAAAATTAATATTTATATTTAAATTCCATAATTTTTATGAGAATAATAATAAAATATATTCATGGTAAGTATATACACCGCAAAAAATAAACATGTGGAGAATATAGAATGTGTTCCACGGAAAGAAATGTTTGATGAAAATCCTGTAAATGTGTTGGTCACTTTTGAATTGTAATCCACAAGATATAATAAATATTAAGGAAACATTAAATATCATTACATTAAATATATACATGATATAAAATTTAAAATAGATTTTATATACACCTCATAAAATAATAAAGGTGTATAACAATACATATGTCCTAAAAAAGCCAATTTTATAAACAAATCCCTTACCTCAAGTATAAAATTTCTTCAAACGCCTTCAAACCTCCTATATAATAAATATAGGATTGTTATATTTATGTTAAATAAGCATTATAATATATATAATACCATATATTAATACCCTATGACCTTTTCTTACTATTTTATTAACAACTCTATATTAAAATCACAATTTATATAATTTATATATGGTTTTCCATAAATATTTTCATATAGTATTTTTAGTCTTTTTAGGTTGATCATTATTTAGTAATCTATATAATTTTCTCAATATTATAAATATAATATATATTCATATACAAATTTATTTATAGTAGTCAATTAAATTTAGATATAGAATATTAATTACATTAT
This sequence comes from Viscum album, assembly GCA_963277665.1. Taxonomy (NCBI): domain Eukaryota; kingdom Viridiplantae; phylum Streptophyta; class Magnoliopsida; order Santalales; family Viscaceae; genus Viscum; species Viscum album. The sequence goes on along the minus strand of OY728157.1, from coordinate 1,398,816,312 downwards.
TCATAGTATTGATACATCATTCGTATGCCTCAACTTTGTCTCTATTTTCTCAATAGATTGAATAAAATAAAGGAAAATGTTAATTAAATTTTGTAGAAAATTTTTTATATAACATATTTCATATATATTTATTTAATTTATACTCATTAACATACATTTCAAAATAAATGAAAAGTGTATCACATCTCTTCGTGGAGGCGGTAGTCCACATATATTCATGAGTGATGCTATCATTTTCCAACAGATAGAAAGGAAATTAGATTGATGTGATATTATTATTTTAAGAGATTAAATATTTTTTAAGTACTATGTAAACATATTAAATACATAATTACCTACATCTATTTGAGTTTTGTATGGAAAAATAATTAAATCACTTTGTTGGGTGGTAGTATATTATACACATGATTGATGGTTTTTTTACCATTTGATGGAAGAGGAGATGGAAGTTGTTGATATGATCAACATAATAAAATAAAATTATATGGTATATACTTATATTATTATATCACCATATTTTAGTATTATTTTAATTATTTTGAAGATGAAATAAAAACACTTTTTTAAGAACATTACTTTTTCCTTGGACAATGTCCTTTAGTTAGAAATAATGTCTTATTATGATAGTTTCCAAAAAAATAATTTATCTTAGATATGGTTAGGTGAGTAATGAATGGATTTTTTCTGGGTATTTCCAAAAAAAAATCCAGTGGAAGTGTACGTAAGAGAAGAGAGGGGTTAACTTTTAAAAGTAGGGGTGATGACACCAATGAAATTTTAATAAAAATAAGTTATACTGAGATTTGAAACATTTGAAGATGATATTAAATGAATCATAATTGAACCTAATGTAATATAATGTTGAAACATTTCCACAAAATAAGGGTTTTAAAATATTTTAGTTCATTTTAACCCTTAATGTTTTAGTTTAACGCACTTGTAAACATTTTTATCCTTAATTGTGTTACTTGTTTTTTATTTTACTGTTAATTATGACAAAAAATTAATTTAAACTTAAGATATAATACTAATTGTAATAGTTAAAAATATTCAATCCATTATTTCAAATTCAATTCATATAATTTTCATAATATAATTTAAAATTAAACATATATACATGATAAAAAAGATTTTTTTCAAAGAGAAATCTTTCACATGTATTGAATGTTTTAATATCAAAATTAAATATTTAATTAATTCTACTAACCCCAATTGAATTGTTTAAAATATACCAAAACTATCTTTACTTTATAAAAAATTTCAAATTTTTGAATTTTAAATTTTTTAATCAAAGAAAATGTTATCAATAAAAATAAATATTTTTCAATATTCTTTTAAAAAATAACCTTTTAGTAAAATACCAAAAAAAATAACCCTAAGATAATATTGACATATTGATTCTTAAAATTAATATTATTTTATCATGAAAAATTCTGAAGGGGAGAAAGTTAATAATATTTTTTTCTAAAAAGAATAATTTAAATTTTTTTAATAGAAGTAATTTTGAAGTATAAAAAGAGTTTAGTAAAATTATATACTTAATAATAAAAAGTATTATTAATTTTCATAAAGTGGATATTCATTTCATAAAAACAATTTTGCATTCTTGTTTATAATTCTCATGCTTATATAATAATATTACTAGTGTACTTTAGTTCATTAAAACATGGTGTTTTTTTTAACTCAAATTATCGATGACATTTAAATTATTTGAAAAAATATATTTTATAAAATATATGTGTGTTGTCAATTTAAAATTTATGATTATACTTATTATGAGTCAATGTGTCGATTACACAACATAATTGATCAATATCAGGACATAAAATATCGAACACATAAATAATTGGCTATGAAATCACTTGATCATCTCGATGAGTTAACATCAAAGTTAGTGGATAGACCTTAATGTTCTTTACCTATCCAAATTTGACATTTTGAAATTCATGTATGTAATTTCTAAAATTAAGATAAGGTAATTTTCAAGATATATTGGTCCATTATAAAACCATGACCAAAGGGTTTTACACATTGATTTCATCAGAAAAAATAAATGTATCCCATGTATGTATTTCACCAATACCTTTGGTCTTCAAACTCCAATAAAAACCATCTCTAAATAAATTTTTAATAGATCTTGAAGATTATTGTTACATCTAGTATATCTGGAATTCCACACTATTGTAAATAGAAATTGAACTCTTTTTTCTTATACTCTCCATAATAAACTATTATCACCATGTCACTAAATCATATAATATTCTTGATGTATACTCTAATTGATCACCAAAATTTTTTATATTTGTCACATTGATATCTGAAATGTTATAAAATAACAGGAAACAGATTTAGGTATTTCAATCCCCTCCTATGTATTTTTTTCAATTCCAAATCCAAATATTCCTCAATAGTAATTGTAATTAATATCCCCATAATTGAAATTAAATTCAAATGGGAGATAATTATTCTCATATAGAATGTAAGGTTTAATATTCTCTCCCCATAATTGATAAAGTGAGAAGATTGGAAGACACTCTCCACTTTTAAATTCTTCTCACTAAACAATATTTGATACCACTTGAGATTTGATACCAATAGAAATATCATTCCTTTTGAAATTGATAAGAAAATTGCAACCAAATTAAATACATTGGTATAAATTTCATAAAATTATTATCCCACTTATGATTTCTATTTGAGTGAGTTTTAGTACTATCATCTTTGCATATAATTTTTGTCACCCTTTAGGATAGCCAATAAAGTCCCTATTAATTAATTTTTTTTCAGCATGAATAACTACACAACAATTTCATGTGATTATTAAAAATTAATATCATCATATCATCATCATAATAAATATAACATCACATGTTCCTTTAAAATGTATCCTTAATCAATCAACTGAAAGTCCACATGGGAAAACCCAATGTTAAAAATATGAGTGATTAATCTGGGCAATAATTTCTTTCATAAACTAACCACTATGTGATACAAACTGATAATATCATTTCTCAAGGGTTGTACAAATAGATTTTTGGAATGGTTCAGATACCTGAAATAAATTAAACAAAAACATTAATAGGTTTTAATAGAATGTATTTTTCACCTATTTTTGTTTAATAATCACTCCCCTTGATAAAAAACACATATAAATGAAGATAAGGTTATGAGAGTAAATATGATACCTCGTACTTCAAGTTTCATCAAATATATCAGGAATTATTATTTTATACAAATGCATATGTCTCAAAAAATTGTATTATCTTGGGACCTCCACCAAACCATAATAGAAAATTCCCGTAAAATATCACCTTTAGTTACCTTCACCAGTGAACATTATGAATGATGTGGGAATTTTTAGGTTCATGAATAAATTATCAATATGGGAAGGATGGTTTTGAAACATTTCCTAACCTATGACATTCATTTCTTGTTTTCTTCGTGTTTTTACCCACATATTTTCTTGTCCAATAACATTTGAGTGGAATGGAATTCTTAACATGATATTCCTTTATAATGGGTGTGGAGTTCTTCTTTACAAAATCATCATTTGAAATAAAAATAACTAGTTCATTCCCTTTATTCTTCAATAGTCCTTCTTTGTTAAGAAACCGTGTCATACATCAGATAGCACTGCGACCTACCTTATTGAACCTTCCAAAAACACATTCATTAGCCTTTGACGTAACCATTTTGGGTAGCTTCTCAATATCACCATCAGTGACATCCTCCACCATGTTAATATACATATTCATGATATTTTTTACTTATATATATCTTCAATTTTTTTCTATTCCATGGATTATTTTTTATAATTCTTATTGTTCCCTCTATTAACATAATAGAGGAATTTTCATCCCTTTTGTGAAACATCATAGTTACCATTATTTTATTTCATGGGAGTTATATTTTTTTCCAAGGATGATTCACATATTTTATTCACTAGTTTCTCAGACTAAGGTGGATTTAATTTATCTTTAATAAATATATGGTACCCATAAGGTTTGTACCAATATCCATAATAGTTATAAAAACCTATGTTTAAAATCTCATTGAAATTAATCATACTTTATAATTAGTTATTATTAAATATATTCTTTCATTTATGTGATGACTGATTCATTACTACATTTTCCTGACCTTTAGTACACTTCATCCCCATAAGTTTAGTCCTGCACGAACTTGTAAAAATGAACATTTTGTGCAAAAAATTGATATCTTGGTGTCCAAACCTTAACTAGCATCAACACGTTCCACCCAATAATGTTATTCTCATTTTAGGAAAAGGTTGTATATAATAAAAATCTTGCAATTTTTTAAATTAGAACAAAAATATATTAGGGTCAATTTTAGGAATATTTTCTTGGGGAAATACCGACTTTATTCCTTTACATATTTTTGTATGTCATAATATTTTTCTCTTATAAAATTTTTACGGAATTTAATTTCAGTATCGAATTCACATAAATTTATTAGTTAGTGAATGTCACTTTATCAACCCTATGGGATAAATTTTTCAATGAGCTATATGTGGAGTCTTCTCCACACGATATCAAGCTATTTGAGACAACATTATTTTCCCTATTTGATATAGGACTCACTTCCATTATTTTTTTGAATCACGTTTCTTCTCAACTAATTCATAAGTTTAACACTATTTACCTTAAAATTTTCACAACATGAATTATAGATCAAGGTACTTAATTTTGAGGGTTTATTTATAATTAATTAAATAACTCAATCTTCCTTCTTATAAACTACAAAAAACCACATACTCAAAAATAAATCCTGATAATTGTTTATAAAATTAAGTAATACTTTCATTATAATCTTTAATAGATTCTTCCATAACATGTGAATGATTCTTTAGAGTGTTTCATATTCCAATATGATTTTTAAATTCATCATCCATAGCATGATCATCATTATCATGATGGTATTTTTCACCGAATTATAGATTGCTCAAAGAAAAAATGTATATGATAACATCAGGTAAATTACCAGACTCGAGTGGCCCTGAATTACTAGTTTATTTTTTTACATTTTAATAAGATACAGGTAAACACATATCATAAATATGAATAGTTTAGCAGTGTTGAAAAACTAGATATATACTCAAGTCTAGAAATACATTTTAAGACATAAATTATAACATATAGTTAATGTAAATATTCTATATCCTTGAGCTCATTTAAAAATTACTTCTCTATATCATGGGGGAAGGAAAAAAATAATGAATGATCTCAGATTTTGAGTAAGGGTTACCTATAGAAGAATCTATCGTGAATAAATAAATTATATTAAACAAAATAATCAATATGGAAACATAATTAACTAAAAACACAAACCATTTAACAAATAACATGAATAAAAAATGCATCAGTGGATAACAAAATTAAAAAAATATCATGGTAAAAATATATGAAATTCTTAATGAATGAAATGATTAATATTGGCTTTCATGATTTTAGAAATAATGATATCTATACCTCAAATATCATGTACCATTGTAGATAAATTAACGGGTTGGTATAGACTAAATACCCATTTGAGTTTTCTAGAAAAATGATTCATCTTATTATAGAATCGATGAATGGAGGGGATATCCATAACTGATCCCCACCTGTTATGCATGTGAAATACATTATCCATATATTAATTGACCAGTTCAATTTATAAGCATTGTTCCTTAAATACCATATTGAGGAATGAATATGGATTTTTCAATATTTATCCACTGAATAAAATAACGTTCCTATTAAAGAACTATAAATAAAAATGGTATATGATTTGGGAAATAATCTTATCCATGATAAGAAAAAAATTGATATTTAATAGAAATTCAATGTCTAATGATCAAAATAAATTGACTGTTTCAAGATAAATTTAAAGCCTACAAAATTAATCATGAAAGTGAATTTCAATAATTTCTCTTATCAAACAAGTCATAAAAAATTCATAGAAATAATTAATATGATATCATTAAAACATAAACCAATTGAGGTATATGTAAAATAAATGGTTTTTGACATTTATGAATAAAAACACCCCAAAAATATCATTAAAAGTTCATAAAGAAAATACCATTTTCCCATTGAAATTCAATTTTTAAAAACTATGAATTTATAAAATATTTTTAAAAAATATCTTTTAATTTTTTCGAAAAAAACAAATAAATCATTAATTCAATTAATTTCCATGATGGAAAAAATATTACATACATTTCAAGTATATAAATGTAATATTTTTTTACATTTTTAGTAAAATTTCATAATTTACCTGGTTTGGAAAATAATAAAAATATTACTTCTAAACAATTTTTCAAAAAGTGATACTTGGGTATTAATGAAACTAAATATTCATATGATAGGTTTAAAAATATTATTGAAAACATTTTTAGATAAAATTGATATGAAAAGAATGTAATTTCTTCCTAAAAAGAGTAATAAATTCATCTTTTCTTAAAACATTTCCCTAATAATATTAAGTACCAAAGAGTGGATAATTGAAATATTACATTAAAATTTCTTAAAAAAAAGAAGATAGTAAAAGTAAATCTTTTTTATCATAAAATGATCAAATAATTTCCTTAAATTTAAATTCAATGTTAAATAATCCGAATTAATGATTGGATTGTTTAATAAACGCTTACCACTTTAGTAACTTCTAATTCATAAGCCCCATTAAATAATAACATCCAATGAAAAGTTAAATAAAATAAATATAAATATATTCATGATATAATATATCAAATTGATAGTGTAAACACCACCTAAATATAAATTGGTCTATAATACTATATATACCATAATAGAGTGGTAATTATAGTGAAAACTCATAAAAAGATTTAACTGTTGAAGTGATAAGAAATTATTGAATTCATTATGTGTATAAAAATTATATAAATATAATATATGTGGAAAAAGTTATAAATTCATAAAAATTCATTTCACCCATAATCATAAAAAATCATTAACAATGAAGAAATTAAATAACTGAATGGAAAAAATTTGATTTATGAAAAACCTTACCACTTTGAAACGTTCAAATCAAATCCAATTTGATGAAATAATTATTATTTAAGATTAAAATAATATTATATGTAAAGTATTTGTGATATAAAATTTGAAATGTGTAGTATATACACTATATAATTGAAGTTAGGTTTATAACAAAAAAATACATCTCAATGAAGGTAAACTGAGACAAAATCTCTTAGCTCACATTTCTATTTAGTAGAACATTATATAGCCTACTATATGGTGGTTAAAAAAATTATAAAATAAAATTATTAATATTTATAATATAATATATAATCATATTATATCATATTATGACCCATTCGTTAGTAATATTTAATTATTTCCATTTTTGGGTTTTAATTGATTTTTTCCCATGAATGTGTTGTCATGAAGTTCAAGTTTATGTGACTACGATATTATCCCATTATTTAAAAAAAATTATAGATTTTATTAATATATTATTTATTAATTATATAAATGTTTAAAATCATTCATGAAATTTTGATATGTAGATCGAATCACATCACTTCATAGAGACAGTAGGTCATACGTTTGGATGAGTGACGATGTCATTCTCTTAATGCCTTAAAGGGTAAGGAAGTGTATGATATATTAATTTTATATAATTTATATCATTTCATATGTATCATTTTTAACTATCTGTTCCATAATTATGACTATCCATTTTATTTGGTTATGAAAAATAAATTACATCGATTTTTCAGGTGGTATTCCGCCATAATCACGAGGAACGAATTTTTTCCCCATTTGATGGAGAAGGATAAGGATAAATTTTATTCCATAAATGATCCATAATGTATTAGTTGATAAAAATATGAGAAACAATATACATGGGAGAAATAATTGAGTAAAAAAAGAAAAGATAATTGTTATAGTTGATCATAATTAAAAGATAGAATAACAAAGATCTTGGAATAAGAACTTATAATGTCAAAACGACCATCATGAAGTAAATGCAAGTTCCATGGATTAAGAATATAGAAACATGAGGAAATAAAAATATGAAATAAATGATAACATATGCATTTTGTACTATTATAAATTAAATTATAACATATTCCAATATTAACCACCAAGACATTTATTTCATAATTAATGGGGGTAACTACCTGCTCATAACATAGAAAAATGGGATTACCATGATTATTCCATAACATATTATACATAGGATAAATACTATGGTATCATCATGATCTCATGAGATATAATTCTTTAACCAATTAATTTTTCAACTATTTTAATACCTTGATATTTGAAAAGAATATTATAATTGATTGTGTATTGGACATGCATTACAGATCTTTAACAACTGAGAAATATTACTATTTAAATATTAAAACTATAAACTATTACTTTAGTTATTTAAAATGAATATAATTAATTACATTATAAAATAAAATTATAAATTTATTATTAATTTTTTTTTAAATTTTAAAATAAACACATGGTTTTTCATTTCCATTTTATGCTTCAAAAATACATTTTCATCAAAAATGGTTGTTGTTGAATTTTTAGTGGATATTATAATTAATTTCCACCACATTAAAAAAAGATATTTCATAAGAAGGATACCATTTTTAAAACGTTCTAATCAAAATTAACTTAGGAGTAATTTTGTGGAATTTTCTAAAAAGGATAAGTTTTAGGGAATAGTGAAAACATGCCAATTTTGTATAAATTAATATTTTCCATTAATATGTTTACAATGAACCATTTTTTAATTAATTTTAAAAGATGAGTTGTTCATTTTGATTTAACGTATTTTAATTAATGTATTTCAATCTACATTATACTTGACTTTTGTATAAAAACATTTTTATACTTAAAATTTCATTTTTATGGAAAAGTAATTTTCATCATGATTTGATGGTTTAGTTTTTATTTAATTTCTCCCACTTATAATAATTTAACATGATAAAATTTATTCTTTATTTGGATTCATCATTTAAAAAAATTAAATACATAATATAGATTTTGTTCATAAATATTAATAACATTCATAAAAAATCATCACAGTAAGGGTAAAATGTGTAAAAGAATATTAAAATATGTGAATAAATCATCAAAATGAAACATTATGTAAGGAACTAAGCCATGATTCTATCCGACCCAACAACTGTTTTGGTCTAATAAATGGCATGAAGGGCATTCCCAATACCCATAGGCTAGAAAGTAGTATCAAGCACTAAAATAATCTAATGGGAATGATTCAGCCCAATAATAAAAAAAGGATCAAAATATCAAAATTGAACACACAGTGATCAAAATACACACATGATCCTCAATCCAGTTGGTGAGGACTCGATAGGTGCATCCAAGAGACCCAAGATCAAATCTGGGTGGAGGCATATTTCCATAATTGTAGCATTCGTATAGTAGGAAGTGTTTTGTATTGTAGAAGGTACTATTTTGGTAATGTAGTAGCCATAACTATTCATCCATCTGGACCATTGGGCCACCGGTTTGGTCATCGAGTCCTATAAAGCTTTCAGAACACCCAAGGCCTTCGGGCCAGTTTATTCTCAATGCCTTTACACAACCTTAAGGCCTTTGGGAAACCTCAAGGCCTTTGGTCCACATGAAAAGAATATGTACTAATTAGACTACAAGGGACAAGGATTTAGATGAGGAATTAGGGCAGGAACTTTAACTATAGTAAAGCTAACCATAATATGAAGAGTGAGAGGGTGTGGCTTTTCCATCGGTATTAGGCATGTGCATCTTTGCATTGGACAGCTAGTCGACCAGACATGTGAAGTTGGTGTTCTGATTTCATGACCTGTGCTGGGGAGGATCAGTTCCAAGTTGTCTATCTGGGTGATTCCTCTAAGACCTACGAGTCATGTAATTTTATCTAAGCCTTCAGACATTGTAAGGGTTCCACCTCACCCCTTGAATGGTGGATTATCAAAAAATAAAAAAAATGAAGGAAAAAAGATCAAAATAAAAAAACTTTTGAATATTATAATAAATGAATACAAAATAAAAAAATATGACCACACAATCTTCACATGACCTCTTGGTCACCACCACCCACAAAACCAATATCCTCCAAAGAAAAACTCAAACTAGAAACCTAAAGCCAAAAAATATCTTGGGTCTATCGACATTGAATGGTACAAGTAGGGTTTGATATTTAACAACCTAGTTGGAGACCACCACTGATTCCATATATTTAATTTCTTGAAATAGTCTGCAAAAACTATTTTGAAATACATATAATGAAATGGGTATTTTTATTTTTTAATAAACAACCAAAGATTTCCATTTTTAAAATCAAAACACACCACATTCTAATTTTAAAAACAAATTTAAAATTTTAGAAACCATGTTCTACACATGGATCCAAAAAAAGTGATACAAGTCTATATGGAGAATTTAATAATACAATACCAAACATAAAACCAAATGAAACATAAAAATATACAATCATATATACATAATAATCATGTGTATTTATTAAACATCTCTAGAGAGATTCCTATATGTAATTAAGTAGTAATCACCTACCAGCGTATGGTGCAACTCCATAGTCAATAATTCACTAGAAATTCTATCTACCAAACTAGTGGTACAATACCACCTGGAATCAAAAACATCCAAGGGGTACCAACCCATCTAATATGGGGTGAAAATTATCCATAAAATGACCCTCTAAAATATACCCAAGAAACCCATGGTAATCAAACAAGCTTAAAGGAGGAGGCTCTCGCATGTGTGACTCACCATACCTGTTACCACCGCAATTTCCTAACCCAAACACCGACACCACCTATACAATAGTTCAATATTTTGAAATCATCCATAGGGGTTCCCATCTATAAAAAATCTTTTTTCATGTTCCAAACAGGATTCAACATCACATTAACTTTTAAACAATTTCTCAAAAACATAAAAATATTCCAACCAGTCATTTGTACATTCAAAACCACAATTCACTTCCAAAACATTATAAAGTTCCAATTGGGCCTTCAACAATATCAATTACAATACATTGAAAAAATGTTTCCATACCATTTTCAAACAAAATCAGACACCAAATTTATGTGAAAAATGAAAAATGGGCCTTTAGGCTCCAAATACATTTCCATGTCCAACAATACATAAAAACCAAGATGAACACACACAAATACCTAAAGATGCCAAATGGGATTTCATATCTTTTAGAATCCAACCATATCTCAATGTACCAAATGGTACATAATTAAAATATAATTTTAACCATTATCATGTCATTTTAGAACCAAGTAACTATTATTAAATCATTAAGAGTTTGAATAATGAATGATGGTAGAAGGCTAAATGTTTTGAATTTCGTTTTTTTATGTTGATAAAGTTAAACCAAGATCATTATAATTTTTATTCCCATACATGGGTGCATTCTGAACACACATGGATGTTCCCACAACCAATTGAACACCAAAAGTATCCATGAAATGTCCAAAAATCATTTTTAAATTAATGAAACATGTTCTATCATCAACACAACAAGCCATACATAAGTTCCAAATAGTAAAAGACATCACAATTCCATACATAAGTCTCATATCACAATAAAAACATTCCATAAAAACATAACCATTCCAAATACATTCTAAAAATACCCAATTTAATCTGAAAAATATAATTGGAAACTTATTAAACATGTTGAGTGCACATATACATAAGCATACTTAAAGAATCTATTTAAAACCATTTTTCCAAATCGCACCAAAATGAAAGATTTATTAAAATCCAAAAAAACACTTCAAAATTGTGAAAACACATTTATAAATTTTTTAGGAATACACAAGAATAAAATGGAATGAATCATAAAGTAAACAAATGGAAACAACAACCTCGATGAACTGCATTTTTGAAAAAACATGCAGAGAAGAAATAAAACAGCCCAAGGAAAAATCCATATTCTCTATTACCCAATAAACACATACCAACACATAAAACATATACATTATTATTCATCAAAATGATATCCTCTTAGTGAAACACCATTAAACTAATATAGTAGAAGATGAAGAGGATAAAAGTCACTAAAAACCCTGACACACTCACCTTAAAACCTTAGAGGAGAATCCGTGGAGGGAGGAGGACTAAAGAAAAGGGGTGTTTGGGAACCCATAGAGAACTATAAATTTCAAATATGGATGGTATTAAAATAGGGTAAAAATAGATGAGGTTAGAATAGATATTTCAATATTTAAAATTCCTGGCCAGCTATCACAGTTTTTGAAACCATGCACAAAACTTATAGTCGCCACTATCCAAATGGACAGAACCTCACACAAGGTTTCCATACAGTTTCACACACCATTCCCAACCCATGAAACATATCCCTAGACCACTAATCAAGACACATACATACTTTTTCTATGCTTCATGTATTCACTTAATTTTTCTCTACACATGTGCCCCTTAGTGGAAATCCCAAAACTCCCATTTTTGAAAAACAACTGAAAAATTCAAGTTGGGACTCAACCTGAACATCAACAAAAGGATCCATGATCAAGAAAATAATAAAATAAAATTATTTCCAAGATTAGGGTGTGACTCAAAAAACAAATTATATTTTATTATATGAGTTTCATTAAAACATACAACTAATATATTCTAAAATATATCATTTTTATTCTATTTTTCATTGATAAATATAATTATTTTATTTTATATAGATTAAAATTCCCAAAAGTCTCTTTCTTTCTTTTAGTATCTGTAATATTTTTTAAAAGAGATAAAAATAAGTAAGTAATTGTTTTAAATGGTTATTTTTAAGGTGATTATATTTATTTTATTGAAGTAATATATTTTAAAATCTTATTGGTGAAATAAAATACTTAAATACTTATTCAACACTGACATAGTTATTATGAAATAAGTATAAAAATATATTAATTGATTTAAAAAATTATAATGTAATGTTTTTTAGTTGAGAAATGATGTTTCAGGAAATTATTACATAAATATTATGAATCTATGATGTGTTAAAAATTATTTTTACAATTATATTACTACCAATATATTTTTAATGTCAAGTATTTTAATTTTCCCTAAAAATACACTAATGGTATTTTATGTTAAGTAATATTTTATTATATTATATAGTATTCATAAAAAAACTTCTCATTTTCTATTTAAATGAGATATGTAATTAAAAATCACCAATTTTCCACAAATGGATCACTTTTCCTTATATAGTTGAAATATGTGCACTCTTTTCCATATGAAATATATTAATGTTTGTAAAATTACTCATTCCATTCTGCTTTCACTCTTATATAGTTTCTATTGAGTATGTTTTTTGTTGAAAAGGGTTCAGGTTTCAAAGGTGGAGAAGTGGTTTAATTGATTAGTTTTGTGGTGTAAAGAAAATTGAAATTAGTTCGATAGTAAAACCCATCGTCTAGATGGTGGTGTTTCAGTTGGCATGCAAGCCACAATAAACCCCCCAACCAAGTAGTGTGGCCCACCAGCTCACTGATGATCCTGGTCTATGGGTGCATAAAATGCATCCAATTTATTTTAATTAAATGTGTTTTTTTCACATCCTTTAACACACAAATATAACCCCTATGCTCTTATTTTAAATTTAAATTATCCCCTTTATCTTTATAACTCTCCCATCTCTCTCTTATTAATCCATTATCCTATATCTAATCTAGTTGAATTTGGTTGATAATTTCTTCTTTGATATATGTTATTTTTATCAACTTTATTGTAAAATTAGTATATATTTAAATTGTTTATTATTTTTTCTTAAGCATCGGGTTAATAATTATTCCTTTCATTGAATAATGGTGGGAGTTTGAGAAATTTCATTTCCATCCCTAATGAAACCAATAAATGAATTTGATAATGATCATTGAACAGGTAATTGTTGATGAAATATCTTCTGCAAACCATTATTTATAACAGAAACATGATAGTACCTAAATCCTCTAAATAATTATATATAGAATGGTGGTAGCATCGATTTGTCTATGTCGACCTCTCTTGATGAGAGATGAAATTATTAATGAATGTTAGACATTTCTGTGTATCTTCAATTTATCAATTATATTTATATCCTCTTATTTTTTAATTTCCTATTGAATATATATTTGATGATAGATTGGAGATTTATTGATGAAAATTAACTACACATAATTCCATATTTTAGAATAAACAATGAATTCAAACTTTGTTCTTCGATCATTAGATGATTTGGGGAGTTAACATTCATTATATTCAAATACATAAAAATTGATTTTGTATAGGAATACCTTAAGGTATTAGAATCTCTAAATACATTCTATACTTTGAATTACCAGGAGTATCTATTCTAATTCTTTTCTTAATGAACCAAAATTAGAGATAAACATCCTTGAAATGTGTGTAATTCCTTGTGGATATTTGACATGTTTATTCTCTGAATCTTTGATGGAAATTGGAATTCTTCATCAACAATTATGAGGATATAAGTTCCTTACCTTTAGAGGCTCTGTTATGCACATGTTGGTATTATAATTTTTTTTATGGCTTGTTTTTTCCCCACTTGCATGTGATCACATATCTATTTGTGTGTATATATGATACCCATTTATGAATCTTGAATAAATGTGTATTGTATATTATCTTTTTACTATTATTGATGCTGATCAAATGGTTTTATATGATTCTCTTATATTCTCATGATTCCATGTTATTCTTAATATATTATTCTCTTCCTTTTTATATGTATTACTATACTATTGGAGGTTATTCTTGGTATATCTTGATAAGTGACCATTGTTGTATGATTTCCCATTGGAGGGGAGTGTGCATGATTTGAGATGATGATGATAATATACAGCTATATAGGGTAGTATGGTTATATCCTTGTGTTCGAGATGTAACACGATAGCCTAAGGATACCAAGGAATGTGACTAAACATGATGCCTCAGTGATATCATGTAGCAATATCATCTTGATACCTTGGGTCATCGGGAGACATATCTCTAACCTTATGGATAGTTCTTGATCATTTGTAATAACATGTATGATCTTTCTGACATGGATTTGATGAAGTTATGTTCAATATTTTGTTGTGGAAATGATAGTGCTTGAACACTCACTATGTGTTTTTACGATTTTTATACTCACATCTGAATTTATTGTTATCCTAAAATAAAATTGTTATACATGTGCACACTTATTAGGAACACATTTTCATTCCAAATCGGGATTCATGTTTACTTATTTTTTATGGATGGTATTCCATCTAAATTGTTTTCCCATGATTAATATGATTACTTTATTTTATTATATTTTGTTATATTTTGTTATTTTATTATTATTTTCAATCATATGATACTGTGGGTATACTCTTCCCACTTTTCGCAAGTCATAATCCCCTTGTATACAAGGATCATGTATGACCTCATGTAACACTTTATCTTGGACTTGGCGGTTCATTTCATGGTATTATAGAATTTTATTAGACGACAATTTTACATCATTTTTTGGACTAACCAAGGCCATTGTAGAAATGAGATAGCTATTTGGAACTCAAGTTGGATAGTTTCCATGTTCCTGTCCATCTCATGTGTATTAGACCTCTGAGTTACCATTGATTATATTTTCATTTATATTTTATGAGGACTTGGTTATATTTCTGCATCATGATTTAGAATGGAGGTTCAAATTCCATATATATACGTGTTTTAGTGATTCATATTAGTTCTTAACTAATACTCCTCCCATGCGATGCACGACACTATAAAATTATTCTCAATATTAACTATAGATTACAATTTATAAAACATAATAGTTTATATTAATTTTGAATATATTTGAGAAGAAAATGACATACATAATGAGGAATAAAAGTTATAGAAAATGAGGAACAAAATTTAGATACTGATCAGCCTTCTGTATAAAATTAACAACATAAGAACCAACGGTGAAACAGAATGAAAATTAATAAATAATATATTGAAATTATAAATTTATTCATAGAATCAAATTATGAAAATCTAATTTTTAGATACATGAAATAGGTCAACAGTGAAACAGATTCATGGTAAGAGAACATCAATACAGTTTCACATTTGACATAGAACTATGGAATGTAATTTAACAGTTATAAAATAACATCAATACTGTTTCAGTAGAAGATGTATATTTGACAACATAAAAAAACCATGATTTTCAATAATAGCGGGTGTTCAGATCAGATTACTATTCATGTCATCAAAATGCGTAGTCAAAAGCCTCCCAGTACCACCATGCATCATTGATTTAGAGTAGTAGTTTTTCATATTTGTTGAAATTTATATTGATCCCTATAATCTATAATTAGAAATTAATGTGAGTAAATGAGACATACTACTATGAAAAAATAACTGGTTAATCCAGTGAAGTGAAAAAAATCTTGTCATAATCAAATGGATTATTTGTTTACAATATTCATCTATGAAAAAATACAGTAAAAAAACTCAATGAAAACAAATAAATAATATGAAAAATAAAAATCACTAATAATTGAAATAAAAAATAGAAAATGGTAATCGGGTAGACTCTATCAGAAAAAAATCATGACATATTTGAAAAATTGAATACTATTTAAGTGGAGAAAAATATAATCCACACCTTTTGCCTAGGGCATTACCTATCCCCCACTTAGCCCTTCGTCACTGCCTTGCCACTCCCCTGACTTCTTCCCTCTAGTCCATCACCCCCCCCCGTCCAGCCCATCCATGCATTGCAGCCATCACCTATCCATTGCCCCTCCTCACCCCCCCCCCCCCCGCTTATCCCGTCATCACTTGCTTACATTTAATTAGTTAAATTAATTGACTTTCTCCAATAACATGAGTCCACTTTCTTCATTCAATATACATGTATCAATGAGGGAACTTATTTGAAATATATAATTTAGAAAATCTATATACAAATAAGTCCAAAAATAAATGTACTTAATTTACCTATAAGAAACATTAAAATAAATAGAAAAACAATATAATGCATACAGAAATAACATTATATGAAAAAGGTACAAAATTGACTATATGTATATGAATTTATAGATTAGGTAAAGAAATCAATGTTCTGGGATATGTAGAATAAATATTTAGAAAAGTAAAAAATGATAATAATAAAATGTTTATACATCTGAAAAAGGATGTATTGTGCAGCGCTTGAGTTGAGGGGTTGTCTTCATAACATAATTTATTATCATGTTTGAGAAGATATTTCCCATATAAACAGTCCATGGTCAGCGCTGCACCAAAATGATGCACTACCATCAGTGACGTGCTGGTGTGGTTTATTTTCTGCTACCTCAAAACATCAGAATGGTAGTCCTGTAGTAAAGATCAACTTCCTAATGTATCACTACTAAAACAGAAAAATATGTCAATCAGTTAAAATAAATCCAACCAAAATAATAGGAAAGAATATAAGAGAGCAGAATAAATTAGTAATGTAGCATACAGAACATGTTCAAATAGTTTTATTCAGTTTTTTCCCCTTCCTCAAAACTTTAACTTCCATAGTAGTCAATATCAACATTTCACTGATTGGGAAGTTCCACATCCTGAAAACTTTGTGGTTACCCCTCCCATATTAATGAATTAGTAACTAATAGAGTAGTGAGTTGAATATGTACATGTGATTCCATTCATAGATCTAGGATAACCACATACATATTTGGTTATCAGTGAGGTCCCATAAAAAGAACAGGAGTTTGAATCTTGTACCAAAGTATGTGAACCTGGAGGATAGTCCATTAGGGTATGCCAGTCACTTTGGGTTCCCAGTTCATCATTGCTAGATCGATTCACAGAAAACATGGAAGCAACATACCCATCAATATGTACCTTACTGGCTGGTTGAATCTTCTCCAGTGAAATCAGAAAATGATGTGGATGTTCTCGAAAGAAAACCAGGAGGAGTCAGCAATGAAAAATTTTCAGTAAGAGGGACATGGCACTTATAGTAAGTAAAAAAAGGATTCAAATACCATTATTTGATTGCGACATATTACTATGAAAAATACTTGGGAAATGTAGTGAAGTTAAAAAAAGCATGTCATACAAAAATGGATTATTTGTTTACAGTAATCATCTATGGAAAGAATCTTGATGAAAATTCAATGAAAACAATTATTAATATGAAAATGAAAAATCACTACTAATTGAAATAATAGAAAAATCATTACTGATTGAAATAGAAAAAGCGGTTAATCTGGGTAGCTTCTCATCCCCGCCCCCAATTTTCCAGCAACTCCTCCTACCCCCTACCATGTTCTACCCCTCCCCTTCCCCCTCCTCTACGTGTCTCCCACCCAATCCCAGTATCTCCCCCTCCCACCACAGCCTCCCCCTTTCCCAGCCCCTTCCCCGACCACTCCCCCTACCCAACCTCTTCCCCCAGTAGCCCCCTCCCCTCCCATTCCCTCAAACCTGCCCAGCCCCTCCCCCCTGCCCTCATCCTCCCCTCTCCTCCCCTCCCCTCTAACCTACCCAGCCCCCCCTCCCCCCTGCCCTCATCCTCACCTCCCCTCCCCTCATCCTCCCCTCCCCTCATCCTCCCCTCCCCTCCCCTCCCCTCTCCTCCCCCTACCCAACCTCTTCCCCCAGCAACCCCCTCCCCCTTCCCTCATCCTCCCCTACCCTCCCCTCCCCTCCAACCTTCTCAGCCCCTCCCCTCCCCTCCCCTCCCCTGCCTACTAACCAAAATTTTTTCCGACCCTTTCCTCCCCCCTCCTCATCCCCCCTCTTCCTCCCTCCCTTGCCCAGTACTCTGTGCAAAATTTTCACCTATAAAATAGATCATTTTGAGAAGAATAAAAAGCTAGATGTAAGGATAGTCTCATGAATTGAACTGAAACATAAAAAAATGCACACAACTTTGCAACTGAACAGAAATAGAACACAACATGGAATCAACACATGAACTGAACTGAAACAGAGCATAAAATATACCCAAATCAAATCCCTATGGTCTAGTTAAGTGGTAGCAGTACTACAGGGTAATAAATACATGTGCATTAATTAAATGTAGCATAGGGTACTGAACAGTTAATAAGTTGGTACCTTTTAATAACAATAACACACTACAATACCTTCTTTAAAATATGAAATAATCATAAGATAATATCACCAATAACCTCACAGGATTGGTTTTTGTAGTCAAACAATCAAGTCTAAGATAGCCAATATTCATGTGTTGTGTAATGTCATTAATATAAACAATCCAATGAGCCAATAAAAATGTAATACATTACATTACATAATAACATACCTTGAATATATGTATGGAGTTCCTTGCAATACACCCCCACCCAAAGTTTCTATTGAACCTTCACACAAAAGTTAAAATAACGGAATCATAAAATTAATGGATAAGTGAACATATTTCACTATCAATGATCAAACAACATGTATATAACAAACACCAGATGCATATGCAAGTTCTCCATCCATATAATAAGACATCATTGATTAATTAAAAAACATTAGTTTAATTCAATTGTTTAAAGTTTACAATATACATGTACTATGGGTGACATCAGTGACGGCGGAAGAATTGGGGACCTTATATAATAAATTTTTCATATAATTCAAAAAAATAATTGAAATAAAAAATAAATCAAAATTACACAACACACTAGAAAAAAATTCACCAACACCACCGGTACACCATTCAGCTGGTGAGACGTGTCGTTGAACAATAACAAAAACACCTATTTGGAAACCATCTATTTAGGTCCCAAGTCTCATAAAACATTTGGTGGATCAATGCCTCCAAATCTGTACATATAATATAGATAGTATTACAGCAATCCTGACACCATAACATGCATAGAAAATTTCTATCATAGACATATTAGAATATAACAAATATAAAATAATCAAAAATGTTGTTGATGAATATAATAAATAAAAAATCGATAGTGCGTGGAATAATTCATGGAGCTAGAGTACATATTAAGTAAATAAGATGTAACCGATAACATTGATTTTGAATTATGATATTGATAAAAGTTAAAAGGGATATATTTTCAAAGATGGATGTGCAATATTCTTGTGCTGGATATGAAATATTCATATACAAATATATAGTATACAGAATAGGGATAAAAAATTATACTCTATAGATTAGGAATATTCATATAATAATTTATTTTTAAATTGAATAAGTAAATGAAGATAAAAGAGAAGAAGATAAGACAACACACCAACTCTGGAGATTTGTGGAATAAATTAGAATGAAAAATTCACAAAGTTTAATTAACCACCAAAAATAAAACAAGAATTACATGTCCAAGAATGACACAAAGTTTAAATAACAACCCTTAAAAATCATGCACTGGATGCCTTCTACAGAGCATAATGATCCTTCTAACTAACCCAAGAATAAACCAAACATTGTGATCTAATATCAACGGATCCTATTAATATTATCCAGGAACTCTCTGCATAGAAGAAATAAGATGTTTCAGTATATGTTCTATGGCTATTATAAACAAAATAACACATGATCTGAGTATTTTGAATTGTTATATAATTCGCATCTTGGGTGAAATAAATCACCAAGAACTAAAAGGAATAAAGGTTGAGTTAATAAATAAATGTTGAGAATATTTTAATATAGTGTTTCCTGTGAATACCTTTACCAAAATTATGTATACAATATCCATTATTTATAAATAGAAATTTGAATGATATTTTTTTTTACGAACAATTGAGAAAAAAAAAGACGTGATGATAAAGTTTAAAAAAATATCTACCTTGAAGTGATTGGGTTATGAGGTAGTAAGGCTGGATTTTTGGTGAGATTGTGCATAGAAAAATTTAAAGAAGCATCAAAGCCCTTTAGAGGACTCAAATTCTAGATAAAAATGACATATTAGAGACCAATAATGTTGATTGTGTAATCAAAAACTGAATCTGATTATAATTTAAGAAAATAATTTCTGTCAAAGTCATTATCTAGATATGATTCGGTCGAGCAAGAGTGAAAAGAAGATCTGATTGGAAACTAAACATGAATTCAACTCTAAACAGGAGTATACATTTACCAAAACTTATATCAAAACATTACAAAATAAATGAGTACACTGTAACAATATCAAATAAGTACAATCAGTATTAAAACATAACAAATTACGCATGGGTGAAACACTGAAAACATTGAATTTTTTTTTACTAAATCAAGAAAAGTTCAAATTCTAACCCATAAAAAATGAAAAATTAGTCGGATGTGAAATGATAATCAGAATTTTTGTTGGGCAGCATTTACAATAAAATTTGGAAACCCAATATAATCTCATATCCTTCCTAAAATGTAAAATATGATAAAATTGTGAATTAAAATTATTCATTTGGATTACTAACCTTTTCATGGAAACACCAAGTACTCACACCTCCTGATTATGATAAATAAGAAATACCAAAATCTAAAATTTCAAGTACTAAAAAAGAGGGAAATAGAACAAAGTTAATTTCATTGGGATGAAAATTTAAGGATGAGATATAGTTACCCATAGTCCAACTGGTTGACATAAAAGCTGCAGTGGAATGTGAGGGGAACATTTTCCTGGATTCATCAAGACAAATAAAATCAGTGGTAGATCCGAGGATTTGGTAAGAGAGATGAGGCGAAGCCCTCACATAACTTATTTCACTATACCAACATCAAATAAGTACAAGCATCATTTAAAAATAAAAAAGTACGCAGGGGTGCAACACTCAAAAAATTGAACAATTTCATACTAAATCATGAAAACATCAAATTTTACACCATAAAAAATGGAAAATTATGTCAGCTCCTCAATAAAATAGGTATTTCAGTTGGGAACAATTTGTAATATAAATTGGCTCCTTGATATAAAATCATATTCTACCTAAAATGTAAAATATGATAAAACTCTAAATAAAAACACTTCATTTGGATTACTAACCTTTTCATGGAAACACCAAGTACTCACCTCCTACTTATGAGAAATAATCTATATCGAAATCTAAAATTTCAAATACTGAAAAGAGGGAAACATGATGTGGTTAATTTCATTGGGAAGAAAATTTAATTTTGAGATATAGTTTCCCAATTTCCAACTACAACACACGATAGGTTTAGCAGATAGTGAGGGGAACATTTTCCTGGATTCATCAAGACAAAGAAACTCAGTAGCCGATATGAGGATCCAGTATTAAAGATGAGGTGAAGCCATCACATAATATATTTCCCTATAACAACATCAAATAAGTACAATAAGTGTTTAAAATTAACAAATTATGCAGGGTTGAAACACTCAAAACATTAATAAATTTCATACTAAATCATAAAAAAAAATCAAATTTTACACCATAAAAAATGGAAAATTATTTCGGCTCCTCAATATAATAGGGATTTCAGTTGGAAAAAATTGGAAATATAATTTGTCTCCTTGATATAATATCATATTCTACCTAAAACGTAATATATGACAAAACTAGAAATAAAAACACTTCATTTTGATTACTAACCTTTTCATGGAAACACCAAGTACTCACGACCTGCTTTTGAGAAATAAGCTATACCAAAATCTAAAATTTCAAGTAATAAAAAGAGGGAAACAGAACAGAGTTAATTTCATTGGGATGAAAATTTAAGGATGAGATATTGTTACCCATAGTCCAATTGGTTGACACGAAATCTGCAGTGGAAAGCGAATGGAACATTTTCTTGGATTCATCATGATAAAGAAACTCAGTAGAAGATCCAAGGATCTGGTAAGAAGGATGAGGCGAAGCCATCACATAGATTATTTCACTGTACCAAAATCAAATAAGTACAAGCAGCGTTTAAAAATAACAAGGTACACATGGGTGAAACACTAAAATCATTTAATAGTTTCGTAATAAATCATGAAAACATCAAATTTTACAATATAAAAAATGGATAATTATGTTGGCACTTCAATATAATAGGGATTTCAGTTGGGAAACATTTAAAATATAATTTGGCTCCATGATATAATCTCATATTCTACCTAAAACGTAAAATATGACAAAACTGTGAATAAAAACTCTTCATTTGGATTACTAATCTTTTCATGGAAACACCATGTACTCACCTCTTTCTTATGAGAAATAAGCTATACCAAAATCTATAGTTTCATGTACTAAAAAGAGGTAAACAGAACATAGCTAATTTCATTAGGATGAAAATTTAAGGATGAGATATAGTTACCCATCATACAACTGGAACACACGATAGCTTCAGCAAATAGCGAGGGGATCATTTTTTTGGATTTGTAATGTAGAAAAACATAAGTATAGATCTGAGGATCTGGTAACAAAGATGAGGTGAGGCCATCATAGGTAAAAAATATAAAAATTAATGGGAACTAACTAACAGTGGGGGGATAAGATTAATTTTTCATGAAAGTAACTTAGTCCCTTAGATGTTCTTTGGGGTTGCAATCACACTCACAAATCATTAAAGGATTGTATAATCATCAAAGTTTCCTAAATATGAAGGATATAGATATAAATCAAAACCTCTATGTTGAAAAAAAATTATTATACATGTAAAATTGCTCTAGTGTTTTCTTAATATCAATAAATAATGGTGAAAGATACAAAGTATGAAAAAGACAACAATTAAAAAGCAGTTTTTGCTTCAACAGAATGGGTCCGATAAGAATTAAAAACTTTTGACGAACCAGAGAGTGAAGAATCCAAATCTCAAAAAGAAAGTTGTAACTTAGAAGTGATAGTGTGGAAACTTCAAAATAGATAACTGGTGAACAAGAATCATAAATCAAAAAGAATAATAATGAACATATAAAGAAATCAAAACCCTACTTTGGATAGGAGGATCTAGAATGATATCGTATCACATATTTGGAAGATGAGGTTTTCCATTCACAATTTCCATGCTATAAACCTTTTCCCAGTCGACATAAGAATCTTTGTCTATAGGGACATCAGAAAAGATAGAAAAATTAAACATTGGAACCTTTGATGAGAGGCGTGATGGAATTGGAATGTACCTGGAGCCAATTAGAACATACATGTAGCTGAAGTATTTGTAGATGATGATGAAAAAAGACCAGATTGTAATGGAGGACTTCTGTCACAAGGGAATAGAGGACAAATAGAGGCATGAAGATAAGAAGATGAACAAAGGAATGAAATTCCTTAAAATTTTAACAAAATCAAAGAAACTCTACCTGATGGATATGTAGAGACCGTGGGTGACCGAGGAGGAACAGGCGGCGGCGGAGCAAGCATAAGCAGAGGAGGGTCACGAATGGAGGATGGATTCACTGAATGCTGAGGGATGGAACACGACTGATATCCGAATGTGAGGGAGCATAGACAGCATCATAGGGGGAGGTGAGATATGGTTGTTTCGGTTGATGACGGATGAAACTGGGGGAGTCACAGAAGACAGTTGGAATCGCTGATAACCAATGGAGGGGACACGACTATTATTCTAATGTGAGGGAACATAGACAGCGACAGAGCATGATGCGAGGTAGGGTTGTTTCAGTTGAGGTTGGATGCCACGGGTGGAGTATTGGAAGCTGTTTGAGGGTCTCCAGGCAGCGGAGGGAGGAGACTGGAGGTATTTTGTCTGAGCGGCGCTGTAAGGGAGAAACCCTAAATAGGAGGGTGGGTATGAGGTATCGCGTGGAGGAATGCAATTTTAGTCATGGGAAGGATTAAATTGAATGGAGTTTCAATTAATTGGAGGCCATGGGGAGAAGTGGGAGGGAGACACGTAGGCATGGGTGAAGCCTAATTTTGTATAGTTAGTAGATTTAATGACTTTATTTTTTTATCATTTTGTGATATATTTCAACTATATTGTGTTATATATCTATTTTATGTTACTATTGACATAAATTAATAAAACATGATCATGATTTTATGCTTGTATATATATATATATATCTATGACTAGAATATCATGATGTGGATATTAGTTAGTACTTGGGATTTTTGAATTGTTTTATGGGTATACTTATCAAGAAACAATTTCATGATCCCTTATATTGATTATTACATGTATTAAATGTTAAAAATGAATTCCTTTATGTTAAAAAATATTTTTCCTAATAAAAGACTAATGAGACCATCAATTTATATGGGACAAGATACTTCTTTTAGGGGGTACACCTCTTTTCCTCCATTGGTAGTGTATGGGGGTAAACCAAAAAACACTAAGATCTAATAAAAGTAGTATAGAAAGTAAGAATAACCCATTTTATATTCCTTTAACTAGTTCCTTCATAGGAATAATGGGATCCATGTTCTAGAAGGGACTACAAAAAATAATAATACTTCTATAATCCACCATATTATGAAGGAACTAGTAAAATTCAATAAACTGGAGACTAGATAGATATCATTGAAGTTCTCTTCGACCCCAATTACACCCTTTTGGACTAGTAGGTTAATCAGGTAGTTCTCACAGTGTAGGTACCCATAAGGAATTGGTGGGGCATTATGGGATAGTTTGGAAGATGTGAAGGTCTCTCCTAGGAGGCTATAAAGGACCCATTCTTTGGGGAATTCATTAAAAATACAATAAATCTAGAAACATAATATGATTTTATGGATTTAGAGAATATGACTATGAAAAAATCATCATACACCAATTATTTAATAGAGATTATCCAATTTACAATGATCTTAGTCATAAATGTGTTAAAACAGCTAGGAATTTTAATGTTGGAATACATCCCAATATCAAACATCGGTTTGGGATTTTCATCAAAGCTAAATTGTTGGAGGTTCCTTGCATGGATTGACTATAATGATGGTTATTAAAGAGGATCGAGTAGTTGGTTATCTTCCACCCTTTAGTAAAAAAGAATTTCAAACTCCTTATACTAGGGTAAATATCTCCTCTATTAGTAAGAAGAGAAATATTAGTGCTATGCTGTCGAGAACTAGTATGCAGGTGGAGATGAGTACTAATTTAGTGTCCCCATAAAGGGGATTTCTGTAGTGATTTAACTATATAAAATATTGTAAATATCACAAGATATGGATAGTACCTCAAACAATGTTTCATTATTGTGGAAAGATGGGGAATATCTAGCATTTTTATCTTGATCATTAAAGGTTTTGTTCCATAGGGTATAGTAAAAAAACACAATATATATCCCATGTATCTATCCAAGTTTCTCAGTATACGACTTTGATGATGACCCATGCGAGTCACGTGTCTCATGGAAAGGGTTTCAAATATGTGGTAATACATTTTTATATAGTGGATCAGACTCTTTAAAATGGTGGGTAGGGACCATATAATCTCTAAGTTATAGTTTTGATCTCCTCTACTTTATCTTCTTCCTTGTCTAATACTGGTGTTTCTCATGTGATCATATGTTCATAATCAATTTTTGGTCTTGAATTACCTATCATGTTTTTTATGAGTTACTTTACCTCAATAAATTATTGTTTATGAAATTGGACAATCTTTAGTGATTCATGTATCTTTCTATAGTTGTTTATGATTATGAATATATATGGGAATTCATGATACTAGATATGATGCACTTCGGTGTGATCCTTGGTATGGATTGGATGGCCATTTTTAAAGAACACATGGATTTCTATCATGGTTGGGTACCTTTTTCTTTGCCTAATATAGAGAAGTATATGGTGATCATCTAATTGGAACTGGGAGTAGGGAGTGTTTGTTTTACAATGTGTCATCAAGGGGGGATCACACAATAGATTTTAGGCTTGACACTTTCAAAAGGATAAGTGGAAGTCCCATCACATTTTCCACAAGTAATAGATCTCTATCATGTTTTATTTTTTGATGACATCATTGGAGTTTACCATGATAGTGGTATTGGTATTTAGAAAGAAAACATTCCCAGTGTGCAACCCATTTCAATACATGTAACAACTCGAACAGTTATAAATAAAATTCCCGTTTTTATTTAATTAAATGTATTATATGATTATAGAAAATACATGGACATATTTATTTTTGTTATATCCAGTAATATTTGAAAAACCATTACGTATCATTACCATCAATAATATTTTCATTGAATAGTGATCACATGAGTAGTATAAATATAGAGAATTAACAAACCCAACTGACAGTGACAAAGGAAGTGATGGCCACGACCAGTAGGATTTCACCCTACGAAGCCCATTTATTAGAGATTATTAGGGATATAAAATCAGTGGGATTTCCCCTTGACCAATTACAATCTAATATCCAATAACATAATCGTGAGCAAAACCATTTATGAGAGAAGTTAGATCACATCGATATCATGGCCCAAACCATGTTCACCGAAAAACCCCATGAATGTCCCACAATCACACACCATACCCTTAGGGAGTTTGCGTATGTATTAAATGGATATTATCAAGACCCTATCAATATGGGTATATACATTATTTTTTATAGAATAATGAATATATTTTCATTCTATTGTTGTTACTTTATAAATAATATTTATTTCGATATAATAAAACGCATATAGTATTTTTTGGTAATATTGAAATTCAATTAATGAATTTATTTTGAAAAATTAATGGAATTTTTATAATAAATAATATTTTAAGAAAATATTATTATTAATTTTTATTAAATATAAACGATAATATAATATTTATGAAGACCAATGTAATTTTTCCAAGGGTTTGAAAACTGTCATTTTCAAATAACCCAATATTTCATAATAAATATCAATATTATTTTGAAATTGAATATTAAAATATTGGAAAAATTATGTATATAAAATGAATATTATTTTTGGAATGATAGCATTAAAATTATCCACTGGTGAAATTTTCATAATTTTCCGAGACAATCAAATTTTCGAGTAAGAATTAAATACCATATAAATATACTTTGTATATTATAACATCGTAATGAACCAAAAGTGATGTAATAAATACTATAAAGGTTATACAAGACCAAATATATGTTTTCCCTTTAAAATAATTTGATTTTATGTTTATTTTATTAATTTTATAATGCCATTATGAATCCTCCAAAACCAATAATATATTATAATGTTTTAAAATCATTTCCTTAAGAGTGTGACTCACCTCCACATAATAAAGGGAATTATTTTATTAAGATAAGATTTTTTTCTTATAAAATAAGGATAACCAATCCCATTTAGTAGAACAATTGGCAATAATCATTGTATGGTTTGTAGTTTTAGTTTTTTTATTATATAGAGTCCAAAACCTAAATAATAATGTAATTCCACTCTTATCCTCTATATCACACCCATAATATCATTTCTCTTCAATAAAAATCTTTTTATAACATCCATAATCTTATATACACCCTGTATAGTTCTCAAAAAGTTCCCCCAATCTCTAAAAAGTCCCCTTCCAAGAATTTGGAGTCACACACTCAGGTAAGGTATTTCTCCCTTCTCATTCCATTCAAGAACTTCTTTTATGTTATGTTGCTTAAATTCCATTTTCTTATGTTGGGATATGTTCTGACATATTTCTTATATTATCCACTAAAATAATAAATTATTAGATCCTCCTCTTAGTCCCATTATTCCTCCCATAACCCTTTATGTATAGGTGCTACCATTCCAAAATAAAGTTATGATTCTTTTCATTATTCAAGTTTCTTCATTAACTTAAGCCTTCTATTTCCAATTTCAAATTTTGGGATATGTTTTTACATTTCCCTATTACGTCCCATTTTATTTATATTTGATAATATACCCCCATATCTCTTATGAACCCATTTTAATGAATCCTTACGTGACTTCGTTATGAAACTGAGATCACACCATGATTTTCCATGCCAAAATAATTGTGTTGTGAATACCATACCCATATTCTATCTAGGGTGTTCACATGTGTGAAAATGTACTTATTTATTGGGGAAATACATATATATATATCCCATACTACTTGATTAATTATCAAATTATTATGATTAATTAATCCTTTTTTGTGATCTAGGTGGCACACTTAATCATTAGTATGAAATCAATGTGATGAGTGCGACCAAAATTATATAATACTTCAATGAATTAGGTAATTTTTAATATAATGATACGCCATGTTTGGACATGGATTTAACCTAATTCCATTATTTTACTTTTTCCCACCCTGATTTCTAGGCGATTTATCCTAAAACTATGTTTATGATGTAGTGTTTTAATTTGTTTCAACATTTCTCATTTTATGATTATCATGTTATAGCATTTCTCATTATTCATGTTTATGATTTATAAACTATTTATGCCACACTAATAGGAATATTGTATAACATGTATTATTCTATAAATTTTATGCTACTTTTATTCACTTATTGGCCTTTATATCTCACCCCTTTCTTATGTTTGTTCCCAGGTTATCCTTTAATGTTTTAAAATCTATGGAAAAATGTAAAGACACTTTTCAATAATATTTTTTAATATCATGTTCAAGATGTTAAGCTATGTATCTAATTTTAAAAATTTCTATACTTATTACTATTTCAAGTTGTATTACGGGTACATTTATGTAATAGATCATGAATTAATGTGAAATAGAGATAGGGTTGTAATAGTTAGTATCAAGGGAAACATTTAGTTATTTTTTGGTCTAGGATTAAAAAAACTTAGTAAAAGACTAAGGGAAAATACTACGTATATGAAACCATACCTATATTTTGGTAAGTATAGAGTAAGTGTTTTATTAATCAAATACAACCATGGGGAGTTACAAAAAACTGGACATGGTTCTTGCTTATATGTGCATAGGTGTAACATCTCTAATAAGGTGTGTCATGCCTTACTCAATATAACCTTGTAAATGAAAATGCATGCTATTGTGAACCTGGTTCGACAATCTCGAGGGATATTATTTCTTAAATTCATAATATCATTATAAACCATTATTATGTGAACAAAAAATCCCATACAAACATATGTTAGTAAATAGAACATGGATAACATATATTGAATCCTAGAAATAAATATTTCAGGGAAATAAATGAATGTTATAAGTTACCACTTTACTGTCATTAAATTATCATTTATGTGTTAAATAATTTAATAACATTCATCTCTAATTTTCCATGTATTATAGAAAATGGCTCCAAATAGGAGGAATCGAGTAAGTAGTCAACGTGACAGGCAATGTGATGACTGCCCCAATGAGATTTCTTACCTGATGGGATCTGGAATCACAAAATTCATGACAATAATCTATTAGATGACCTAGTTTATGATTAGAAACTCAGATCAAGATAATAACTCAACCCCCCCCCCCAAATTAGAAAACAAGCTATAATTTAGAGATTTATTTGACAAAGGCCTCCTACTTTCAATTGATCATATAATCCATTAATCACATAATAATATATCAATTCCATTGATAAGATCTTCTCCATAATTAAATGTTCTGAAAAATATAATGTTATTCTGATTTCATATCTTATGGAGGGAGAATTTGAGCAGTGCTGTACATTTATCAATAATATTAAGCATGAGGAAGAGACTGAAGTGATGGAGTGGAATGAATTTAGAAAAACAAAATTTATAAATATTTTCTTCACACTCATCAACTTAAATTGGGAAGGTATTTATTTTCCCTAATGAAAAAAAGATGTCGAATCTACTAGGTTTTATGAGTAAAACATCAAAATCCATGCACAATATTCCTCCAGATTTTTCATTACCCCCTAATACAGGGTTGAATTATTATTTGGTGTTCTAAAACCTAATCGTCAAAAATCCCTAATGATCCATAACATTGTTAGCTATGAGAAATGGTATGATGTTCCCTTAGTTTTGATGTGGAGATTAGAGAATCACCAGGGTATCACAGGGAATAGAAGTATAAATTGGAATTTAATTCTGGTGGTCCGATGGAGAAATATAATTGTGAACAAAAATTTCAACATCCCAATTATAAAAGGTGAGGAAAGAAGCACCCCAAAATGTTCTTAAGGGGAATGAGGAAATTCTTTTGGCGAGAGAAGAAGGTCACCTAGATAGTGTTTTAGGATAGGAGAAACCCAAAAATGTGATGGAGGAAATGAGTTCTTTGGTAAACCCTTAGAGCATTGTCCTTTTCCTAAACCACTAGGATCCATTGCACTTTTCAAACCAATGAACTATTCTAAGGGTTTTTTTAGACAACCTGCAACCTTCAAGGCAGCAAGGGTGAGATTTTTTCATCTCAACCACAATTTTGGATCCTAAAAAATAAGTATTCATAACTACTCTAGTTGTTCATTCAAGGATAGAGAATGTAATTTTTATTTCTGGTTCTATGTATTCCTTCATATCATGAATGTTTAGTAGAGCTATTCAAACACCACCAAAAAGCATGTAAGTAGAGATTTTAGAGAAAATTTAAAATGGGCAAAGTATTGAATCCTAATAATATTACTCATCTCCTATCAAAGTTTGTGGGATAAACTCTCTAATAAAAATTTTAGTACTCCTTTTGGTGGAATTTTATACAATTATGTGCACTGCTTGAATTTACCTATATAGAGCCAACATAAATTTCTGTCATAATGAAATCACTCTGCATATTGCAAATTGACCCTAGATTCTGTATAAGTGTATGGAGGTGGATTAATATTATTTAGAACCAACATCACAAGAATTGATATGATTTCCATATAAGAAATAATATCTATCTCAAATTATTGAGTCTAACGAAAGAACCATCCATGAAAAAATTCCTATTGTGGAGGAATATGCTAATGTGTTTCCTAAGGGATTTTCTGGACATCCTCTTAACTAAGAAGTTGATTATTCAATCAATCTTGTATCTATTGTGTTACCATTATCCGAGACTCCATATAGAATAACTATAGTTTAACTTCCTGATTTGAAGAAACAGCTATAGGAAAATCAGGATAAAGGGTTCATATGCCCAAAAGCTTCACCATGGGGTGAACTGGTCCTCTTAGTTAGGAAGAAGGATGGATCAGTGTACCTTTTCATTGATTACTGTGAGCTCAAAAAAATCATGATAAAGAAATAATTTCCTATTCCATAGATTTATGAAATTTTTGATTAGCTACATAGAACACAATAATTATCCATGGTGTATCTACTATTGGGATACTACCAAGTTAGGGTGAAGGAGGATATCCCCACGAATGCTTTTAGTACAAGGTGAATTAAATATGAGTTCATAGTAATTCCATCCAGACTCACTAATGATCTAGTTGTCATTATGGACTTGATTAATAGAGTCCTTAGAG
Source organism: Viscum album (assembly GCA_963277665.1). Lineage (NCBI taxonomy): Eukaryota > Viridiplantae > Streptophyta > Magnoliopsida > Santalales > Viscaceae > Viscum > Viscum album. The sequence goes on along the minus strand of OY728157.1, from coordinate 1,398,784,092 downwards.
ATTACCTTCACAAAATTTTTATAGTTATAATATATGATATTTTATTATACTCAAAAACCATGGAGGAGGATGAGGAGAATCTATGAACTGTATTAAAGACCTTATGAAAAGAAAATATTTATAAAAACTACATCAAATTTGAATTATGGTTGATGGATTTATCATTAATGGGGAATATCATCATACGAAATGGTATATTTTTGGTCCATTAAAAAATAGGTTCAATTTAAGGATATCTGAGGCCAATCTCTGTGACAGATATTTCTAGTTTACATTGATTAGCTGGGTAGTATCATCAATTTGTGATAAATTTCTCATGACATTCAAACCCTTCAACCATGATATTTTAGAAGGTATTAATGATTTATTGGAATTTTGAATGCGAATGGAGCTTTAATGAAGTAAAAAATGAGTCTTATTATATCACCTATACTCATACAGCCTAAAATTGGATAACTTTTAATATTATTCAGTGGTGCTTCAATGAATGGATTTGGTTGTGCATTAATGCAAAATGCAAAATTTATAGACTATGCTTCAAGGATGTTGGAATTTAATGAAAATAACTACCCAATGCATGATTTGGAGTTTGATGTAGTGATCTTCGCTTTGAAATTATGGTGGCATTTTTTCTTTGGGGATAAGTATGGAATATATATGGATAAAAAATCCTTCTGTATATATTCCCACAAAAAGAGATAAAAATGAACCAATGAAGATATTTAGAGATGATCAATGACTATTAATTCTCAATTCACTACCATCCTAGGAAAGTAAATAAATTTGAAGACTCACTAATTAGAAAAGATCCAAAAATTATATCATTGATGGGAATTGATAGGGATAGGATCTTTATATATTTTGAATGGATGGACATGGGAATCATAAATTTAGGTACATCGTCAATCCTCTCCAAAATGATCGATTAACCATCTCTTCTGGAGGGGTTAAAGGATGGTAAAACAAAAGATGTGTGAATTTAGAAGAATGTGTAAATAAAAATGAAATGTAAATCATTGGAGATCAATGTTAATGGAGAAGGAATTGTAAGATTTGGGTCAAGAATATGTGTTCCATAAAATCATGAGTTAAAGAAGGAACTGTTGGATAATGCACATTGTTCTACTTTCTCCATTAAACAAGGTATCACAAAGATATATCAAGATCTTTATGAGCAAAATTGGAAGGACAATATGAAGAAGTAGATCACTGAATATACATCAAAGTTCCTATTATACAATCATGTGAAGGTTGAATGGTAGAATTCTAAAGGGATGATGGGACCATTACCCATGAAAACATATTAATGGGAGAACATAACAATGGACTTCATCACTATACTTCTAATGACATCCAAGAGAAATAATGCTATATGTGTTGTTGTGGATTGTCTTACAAAACTATCTCAATATATTTTGATTTGAGAGGATTTATTACTCAATAAACCTGCATGGATATACATTATTGAAGTGGTAAGACTTCATGGATTACCCCAATTTATTGTGCCAGATTGATATTGGACATTCACCTATATATTCTAGAAAAATATATAATATAATTTAAACACTAAGTTGAATATTAATATTTACTATCATCATCAAGATGATGGCCAGTATTATTTTACTATTCAATCACTAGATGAAATGTAGAGATCATATTATATAGAATTTATAGGAATAGGGGACCGACAACCTCCTCTAGTGGGGTTCTCATATAATAATAGTTTCCACACGAGCATCCAAATAGATCCTTATAAATTCTTTTATGGGAAGAGGTGTGGAACACCTGTATGTTGGGTTAAATTTGGGGAATGAGAACTTATAGGTCAGTAAATGGTCGAAAATTGTAATACCATTCATCATCACCTCAAGTTTACTCAAAGTCGACAATAGATCTATTTTGATAATCACTGACGAGAGAAAGAGTTTGAAGTTGGAGACTTGGTATTACTCTACATATTTCCATGAAATAAAGTGATGATATTTGGGAATAAGGGAAAACCTAGTCCAAGATACATTATCCCCTTTGAAATCCCTTATCACATCAGAGTGGTAGCCAATTGAATAGCACTCCCACCGAACCAAACTCAAGTATATGATGTATTCCATGTATCGATATTAAGAAAGTTAATACAAAACCTCTCACATGTACTCAATCTGGATTTGGTTCCATTAGAGAAAGAAATTTCCTTTAATGAGAAGTCGGTAATAATCTTAGATAATAGAGACAATTTTTTAGATAATAACACAATGAACCAGGTCAAAGTGTTATGGAAAACCCACAATTTTGACAAGGAAATGAGGGAACCAGAGGAGGGGATAAATCAGAGTTACCCACATATTTTTATTTTGATAAATTAAAATTTCAAGGGATAAAATTTCTTAAGGGGGTGATTTTAATGACCTGAACTGTTATAAATAAAATTCCCCTATTGATTTAATTAAATTTTATATATGGTTATCGAAAACACATGCCCTTATTTGTATTATTATATCGAATTGAATTTAAAATAAAATGAAGTATAATTACCATTGATAATATAGTAATTGAATAGTGTTCACATGAGTAGTATCAATATAAGGTTTTAACAAATATAGTTGACACATATAAAGGATGTGATGGCATAGACATGTAGGGCCATGCCATATAAAGCCCATTTATAAGAACTTATGAGGTAGGTAAAATCATTGGGCTTTTCCTTTGACCATTCCCTAATTGAGATCTGAAAACATAAGCATGTGTGAAACTATTTATGAGATAAGTTCAATCTCATCTAGATCATACCCCGAACTATGTTCGTTGAACCACACCATGAAAGTCCCACCATCGCACACCTTACCCTTAAGAGGATTTCTTATGAATTAATGGGATATGTATCAAGACCCTATAAATATGAGTATGTGTATTATTTTTTATATAATAATTAATATATTTTCATCCTATTATGGTTACTTTATAAATGAATTTTATTTCAATATAATAAAACAGAAATAGAAATTTTGGTTAATATTCAAATTCAATTAAGAAAATTATTTTGATGAATTTATGTAATTTAAAAATAAATAATATTTTAATAAAATAATTTTTTTATTATTTGTATTAGTATTAAATATAAATTATTATATCATTTTTATGAAGTCAAATGTAACGTTCATAGGGGTTCAAAAACTGTTAGCATCAAAAAAACCCAATATTTGTTAATAAATGACGATTTTATTTTAAAAGTATCAGTTAACATATTTAGAAAATTATTTATATAAAATTTACATTATTTTTTGAATCAAAACAACAAAATTATACAAAGTTAAATTTCATATAATTTTCAAAGTCAATCAAATTTTCATATAAAAATTTAAGACCATATAAATATGCATTATGTATTTTATAATAATAATGACCCAAAAGTGATGTAATAAATACTAAAAATGAAATCCATGAACGAATATATGTGTTTACATTAAAATAATACATTTTTATGTTTATTTTATTACTTTATAAATCCATTATGAATCCTCCAAAACCATTAATATATTTTATAGTTTAGAAATAATTTATTTAAGAGTATAACTCACTTACATAAAAGAAATGGAACAATTTTGTTATGTTTACACATTAGAAATATAAAATAATGATTACCAATCTAATTTTCCAGAAACCATTAGAAAAAAATGGGATGGTTTCTAGTTTTGGTTATTTTGATATGTAGAGTCCAAAACCTAAATAATAAATAAATCACCCACTTTTTATATATAAACCCACCCAAGATCTAATTTCTCTTTACTCAAACTCCTCTGAGAATATTAATATTCTAACCTCCACTCTTTATATTCCTTAAAAATCACTACCAAGCTCTCAAGAAGACCCTCCTAATCATTTTTAGACACACACTGAAGTAACATATTTCCCTATTCTCATTTCCATTCAAGCACATATTTTATTTTAAGACTCTTTAATTCAATTTTATTATGATGGGATATGTTTTTCCATATCAACCTTACTATTCCAAAAAATCATAAATGATTATATCACCCTATCAATCTCATTAATCCACCCATGATCCTTTATTTACACTAATTTCCAAGCCGAAATATAGTTAGGTTTCTTTTTATTATATATGTTTATTCATTAACTTATGACTTATATTTACAATTTATAATTTTGGGATATATTTTTTCATGTCCCTATTACTTCAAATTTTATATCTATCTGATGAGATACCTCCTTCTCTCTCATCAACCCATTTTATGAATCATTAAGTGACGTCGTTACACTGTTGAAATCTTACCATTATTCTCCCTAAAAAAGAATTGTCATGTGAATAGCATACCCATTTCCTATCAAGGGTGTTAAAATTTAGACCCATATACATTTTTATTGTGTAATTAAATATATTTATTCCACACTCCATGATTTTGGAATAAATTATGAAGATGAATTAATCCAGGTTGTATGATCTATGTGGCACACTTAAGCATGAGAATGAAATGACTGTGACGGGTGTGCCTGAAATTATATAGTCCTCCAATGCATTGGGTAATGTTTAGTATCATGATATGTCATTTTGGAAAAGGAATTGAACCTGATTAATTTATTGAAATATTTATAAAATGATGTCTTGGTAGTTTATCCTGGACCAATTTTTATAATGTAGTGTTTTAATTTGTTTCCACATTTCCTATGTTATGATTATCATGTTGTATTATGTCTCATTTTTAATGTTTACGATTCAAAATATATTTATGCCTTTTTAATATTTCTATTGTGTAACATGTATTATTATATTCATGTTATTCCATTTTTCCCCTTACTGGGCTTTATATCTCACCCCTTTCATATATTTGATCCTAGGTTACCCCATGCAATTTTAAAATCCATGGAATTTTATAAGCATGGTAAGGATGTTATAAATAATTTTTTTGAATCCCGCATTCAAGATGTAATTCTATGTACATAATTATAAAATAAATTGGAATTATCCATCTTTCAGGTTGTATTATGTGTAATTTAATGTAATAAATCATTAATTAATGTGTAATAAAGAGAAAGGGTTGTTATAATACCTCCTTATCTACGGAACTAGAAGAGTTTAAATGTCTCAATGTATATCTCATGGACATAGATGATAAGTGATTTATTTGGATGAGTACTTCACTATGCGTGGAACCTATCTGGTTCATGAAGAATGTGGATGTTCATTTTTTACTCTTCGTAGAATACTAGAAGTTAAACTAGGTGATGATGAAAAAAAATATAAATTGAATTGAACCAATAATATTTTCAATTATCTATGGGAATATTATAGGTAATTTATGATTTATTTTAGATTAGGCTATAAAAAAATTTATGGAGGAGGACATCCAAAAGATGAAATTTCAGAAAAAGGAAGGGCTATATATGTACTCGGTGATGTTTTGGGATTATAGAATGTTCCAGAAGTGTTTGTAGATATCATAAAAAGGATCTTCCACCCATATCTTGACTCATTCAAAATTATTTAAATTTAATAAATACCCATATTGAACCCATATCTGCTTTTAATCAATATTTAGATAGTATGGAGTATACTTCAAGAACATTAACTTCATGATAATCCATCAAAGTGTGAATTTTGGATTCGCGAGGTGAAATTATTGAGTCACGATATTTATTCTTTTGAAATATCCATAGACCCAAATAAATTATAGGTAATGATGTCTTAAAAAATCCTCAAAACATATTTAAGATCAACATCTTTCAAGGTTTATCATAATATTATCAATATTTTATCTTTCACTTCTCTAATTTATAAACAACCATGATTTCACTGATGGAGAAGGGAGTTAGGTTTCTATTTAATTACTAGTGTAATGAAGAATTTATTGAGCTAAAGATGATGTTGACTTTATCATCACTGTTAATACATCATGAGCTAGGGATTGGTTCTTTTGTTTATTGTGATGCATTGGTTTTTGGTTTGAGAGTATCATTGATGAAAAGAGAGAAGGTAGTAGCTAATAGGTCACATTAGTTTCAATCCCATGGGTTGAACTATCCTACACCTGAATTGATGCTAGTTGTGGTGGTCTATGCTTTGAATGGTTGGTTATATTATCTCTTCAATGAGAGGATTTTTTTGACATTAACAAGAAGATATTTCACTATATCTTCACACATCTGTACCCAAACATGATCCAGAGGTACTGGGTAGTGTACCAATAGATGATTGACTTTTAGATATCTTCGACAATAGGGAAAGGAAAAATCATTATAGAAACTCTTATATGTAAAAAACTACTAGATCCGTCAAATGTTCAACAACCATCAATGGAATATAAGTTACTAATAAGCTTATTGGAAAGCTAGATAATGGCTTCTTTTTGAGATCATAGATAGATTACATATGCTTCAGTGGTAGTCAAATCTTATTTGGTAGGTTGTGTAAATTCTTGATAAGACACTGACCCAAAGTGTGTTGTGATGCTAGAATAGATCAGTAGATGAGACAAAATACCAGGATGGTCATTAGAAGATGATAATGTGATCCTTGGAAACTTGTGAGTTATTGTACATACATCTATTAGGGAAGATATGTTGAGGGATATCCATACAACTAATTGGGTGATACATACTGCTGAGAGAAATATGTACCATGGCATTAAGCAGTAGTTTTCTTAGATAGCGATGAAGAGGGGAATTGATAGATTTGTTTTCAATGTATTAACTACTACAGGGTAAAGGTCAAACACATGTGTCCTAGTGGGTTACTCCGGCCACTTACAATTAACATATGGAATTGGAAGGACATCTTGATTAACTTTTTTATCTAGTTTCCCATGACCTTTTGGATCTATGACTATTTCAGGGTGGTTGTTAATTGGCTGATGAAAGTTTATCATTTCATAACAATGTTTAAAAATTTGTCAATAGAGGATCTAGGAAAGCATTATGTGAATTAGATAATATACTTACGGAGAGTTCCCTTAAGAATCATATCTGATAGATATGGATGTTTTATATAAATTTTTTGTAAAATACCATATAATTCTTTATAGAGTTATCTAATATTTATCACAGTGTATCGTCCTCATAAAGATATGAAAGAGGAGAATACGATTCACATAACAGATGATATGGCTTAGGATTATTCCCTAGAGTACAAAATAGCTTGGGATGACCACCAAGACTTGGATAAGTTCAAAAAAAACAAAAGTTACTTGGAATATATTAAACAAACACACTATAATTCTCTATATAAGGGACCATGATGTTCATTGTAATGTTGTCATGATGGTAGTGAGCCAATATTTTTGTTTTATATTATTGTTTAAGAGACCTCCAAGAGAGTACTGTTGAACTGGAATTGGTTGATTATAGCTTCGAGTTTTGATGAATTCACATACCAACCATAAAAGAATACATATAGAGTTCATTATAAATGAGATGATATTTCTAATAGTGACTCCATGGTAAGTCCATAGATGTTTGGGAAATCATGGGATACTAGTGTCGTACTATGTAGGACCCTTAAAGATCACCAAGATGGTTAAGATAGTGGTATATCTCTTGGTTCTTCTGACTTTCTATCAATGTATGTATGATATATTACATATTTCAAAGATCAATAGGTACATTCCTAATCCAACATAAGTAATAAACTTTGTGAATTTTGAACCAAATCCTATCATATTATACATGGAGTTCGTAAGGTGGATAGTTGAACAAAAAGAGAATATCCTCTTAGGGAATAGAGTTCCACTATCATGATTCTATGGCATCATAAATGGATCTAGGAGGATAATTTCAAGTGGTAGGCTAATATTAAGGCTTAGTGGACAATGTTTTTTTACAAGACCCCTTTAATTTACTTCAATGTGATGAGAAGTCATTAGAGGTATAGAATAGAATCATATGCACTGATTTTTGATATATGGGATGTTAATATTTAAAAATTTCTCCATTCTATTTTCGTTACACTATTATATAGATCATAATTAATTTACTTTTTGGTGAAATGGGTCTAGGTTTTGAAGCTGGGGAAGTGTTTTAAACACTCGGTTTTCCTGTGGTTAAAAATTATCCAATAATAACCCAATGGGATTTCATTAGATATATTTTCTATATAATACCCCTCTATATATCCAATGCATAGTGTATAATTCATGTAATTATTCTATTAATATTGTGAAGGTGATGGTTCCACTAACCATCCAGTTAGGCCCATCAGCTCACCAGTTTTCCTAGTTCAAGGGGTATTAAATACACACCTTGTGTTTTAATTGTACATATTTTTTCACATCCTTGAACACCAAAATACAATCCCATTGATCCTATTTCATATTAAATATATATTTATTTATCACTAAATATCTCCCATCCATCTCCCCTTTATCTATTATCCTGTTAATGATCTTTTAGAGTTTGATTGGTATGTTCTTAATAGAGATATGTCATTTTCCTATTATTATTTTTCGTGGAATGAGGATAGATCTATGTTAAATATGTGTTTTAATTGATATTACATTGGTTAATTCCTTCTTTAATTATATAACAGTGGTAAAAATAGAATGTTGACTCTATTCCTTAATCAAATGGACACCTTCCATTAATATCAAGAATTTAATAAGTGTTGATGAATCATCATCATAGACCCCTTCATGATGACATATTAAAGATGTAACCTTAGTCCATTGATGAATTAATGGAATAATGATGGTGAAATATATGTTTCAATGAAAATATCTCATGATTGGAGGTATATTTTTCAGGAATGATGATATTTTTTAGGTAAGTACCATAGGTCGATCCACTTGAGACACTATTCTTCTTGATTCTCATCATGAATCTAATTTTGATGACCGATAGGTGTTTTATTTATGAAAATTATATATATATATATATATATATCCAATTTTATATTATAAAATATAAAATGGTTTCATAAATTTTTCTTTAACCAATGATAGATTCATTGATTTGGCATTCCATCTTTTAAATACCTCAGAATTGATTTTGTTGATGCAAAACACAAGGTATGTGATTCTAGAATTAAGTTTTTGATTTGGAATTATCTTTATTCTCCTTTACAAATCTATTCATGATGAACCAAAAATTTAGATAGAAATATATAATGTGAGATTTTTTCCCTATGGGAGTTTGGTGTCTTTGTTCTTCGATTTAATGGAAAAAAGTGGATTTCATCATAATCAACCCTAAGTTAGGAAGTTCATTAACTTTTGGAGATCTTGTAAAAACATGAATCTAATGTAATATTTTTTAAATTTATTGTTTATTTTCAATTCTTGTGTATGATATCGTATTAGTGTATGTGTGACCATGATACCCATTTATGATTATTTTTTCCATAAGTATTATAAAGTGTCCTTTTACCATAATTGATGATAATCACAAGTTTTTTTATCATGCTTCTATATTATCATGAGGTTAAGTTATTATTTTATTATTATACCTTTCCTTATTATGTTTATTACCACGTCATTGAAGTTTATTTTTGGTAGATCATGATAGGTGACCATTATGTAATGATTACCCTTTAAAGTGGTAGTTCTCATGATGTGTGAAGATGAAAATGATGGAACCCAACACCTCATAGAAGTATGATAGCCTTGTGACCCAAAAAATGTGACTTTCCTAGAAGACATTGTTGAATCCTCATACCATGTCAATTTATACGTATATAATATCTGAATTATATTAAGTATAGTGAGTAGGGTTGTGCTAAGTCAATCCCATAAAGAAATTGTAATAATGATCAGTAGATTAGATGTTTTTCATGTATTTATTGAAACTATCATTACATTAACTAATCATAGGTGTGATGGAGTGGGTTGAATCATAAGTAATGAACTAATGAATAATATAAGAGTGTTTATATGTATAGGGTGATTTTTCATAAATTAAATTTTACTAATACATTTGACATTACAATAGATTAAAATTCTTAGGACTTCTATGAGTATCAAGACTTACCTCTCAACATCATGTTGAATAAACTAAGTTAGTAGACCCCTCAGTCAAGGTATACCCATAACATACTTAGTTGAACTATGTTTAATTTTTAGTTGAAAGGGGAAGTAAAATCCGTTATCATTTTACACTTACCTAATTTAAATTAGGATTCCTCCCATAATTATTTTCAATCTTACTAGGTAGTTAGGGATATTATTTAGAAAATTCTAATTAAAATGAAAAATAATGAGAACAGTTTACATGTATGAAAGAATTAAATTAGTTTATACTCATCTTATTTTATTAACTCTACCCACTTCTAGAACACCAGCATCCCATAGTTGTTCTCTTAATAATTAATGCGTAGAAAAAAAGAAGGAAAAGAAGGATTAAAAATAAAACAAAAGATATTATGAAAATTTGACAATCTTACATGAATTGATGAAACACACTACATAAAAGAAGAACTATTAAATAAAAAAACACGATATAAATAATAAACTAAAAAAATTGATAGTTGATGATGATCTAACTACTTAAACTCCCTCTTTTGTATCAACCATCAGTCATCTACTCAGTCTAGGATTTTCCCCTAGGTGGTCAGTTTGGACCAAGGAATAACTCCCCTTGAATAGAATTTATTTATCTCTATTTATAGAAGAAATTTCATCATGTTCCATGTTTCAAAATTCAATTACCATCTCTTAATTCTATTATAATTTTTCTTCCCTCTTTTGAATCGTATATTTTTTTTCTATACATTAGGTCCTTCCCTTCTATGAAAATAACTCCTCTCCATTTGAATATATCTCATTTTACATTAATGTGAGAGGGGTTGACTGAATGTATTATAAATTCCTTAATCCTCAAGGCTCAACAATTTCTATCCTTGTTTAGAGACTATTTTGAATTCTTATTAGTAAGAGATACCCATTCATTTGATACTCCCTATGTTTACACTAATACTCAGTCTATATCCCCTAGATGGCCTGAATGTTTTGAGATTTTAAAATATGTAGGCACACTTACTATGAAATGGGTAGAACTCAAGTGGCATAACCACCTCCTTAATTTCATGGAATGAATATCTACAGTGTAGTTTAGAACCCATATTGCATCTCTTCTATAAATAAAATATCTCGACACTTCCATATTCTGCCTCTCCAGGACATATTTAAAAACTCTATAACATAAAGGATTCATGAATTATTCATTATCAACTAACCAAAACATAGATGGTTTTCATGACATTATAACCTTAAAGGTTTGATCTCATATAGTTAAATCCTTGACACAATGCATAAAACCATTGACTATCATCGTTTAAATCAAACATGGGAAATAGTGGCGACAGAGAAAGGTATGCAAGTGACAGTGAAACTCCCTTCATCAGCTCAAGCTCATAGGTTTGCTACAGTTTAAGGGAAAATCTGGCAGAATAGCGGGTGTCAAATATCCAGTGGCTTAAGATCAATCCCTTTATCAGCAATGGAATTCTATAGCATGATGATGATGACATTGATGTGGTTAGGTGTTCCTAATAATAAAGACACTAATCTTGCCAGGGATAAAACAATTTCAGTTAATTTGAATAGTTCCCATGTGAAACATTCCCCAAATAAAAAAATAAAATATCCATGAAATGATATATAAGAAATCTCATCCCATAATGTGTTATCAATTCAAATGGGTGTTGGAGGATAACTTACACTTTTGGTGTCAGTTGACAATGATGATTCCTTCCTCCCATTGCCAAATAGAAATGAAAATTGTGCGCAGGTGTGATATACTCCCATGTATGATTTGTTTTATGCATAACCACTTCCATGTGTGTTTCTCCCTACCAATGGGTTACATATAATACATCCCCTCATGGAGATACCATGTGTCTTACTCCCCACTGGTTATGATTTGGATATTATAGGAACATTTTTTATCATAAAATAATATAAAATAATTTCAAAATAAAAACATAGTAAAAAACAAGAATTTTCTTTAGTTTCTTCCTATTTTATTCAATTTCTCAAACATTCATCCAAAAATACAAAATACCCACAAATTATTAAAAAATATTAATTGATTGGTGATTTTTTAAAAAAATCAAAATTCTCAATTACAATTTCAAAAATATATGCATAAAATGGTCTCATAAGATCCCACCCACAAAAACCATGCTTTTTTATTAATTATATATATTCACAAATAATGTAAAACAATCCCCCAGGATGCTAATATTTTAAATACAAAAATAATTAACAATGAAATTATCAATGAGGGAGAGATATTTTCTTGTTTCACATATGAATATTTGATTCTAAATCCTCCCTAAATATAATGTATTTTATTTTCCCGTGAACAATAATCGAGGCTCTTCCCTCTTCCATTAAAGTCTCTTAATTTACATGATTAAGCTTTCCAATTATGATCTAACTAACCATTATATTTCTTCTCTCATATCTTATGGTCATATAAGAATGAGTTTTTCTTATACCTTTATTACATGTAGCAAACATATGAACATGAAAAATCATAAATTATCCACTTTGTTGAAAAAATATCACTAACAATCATGAGGACATTCAAATAAGAACCAATTTATAATGAGGAAAACGAAAGTCTGGTAATTAATGAAAAAAACAATTAACATAGAAAATGTGGTTTATTAGAAATTATACTGCATGATAATCAATATAAATTCAATGGAATTAAAATCTTCAAAAAGATACATCTTACACTTCCCTAATTTCAAATTATCTCTAAAAATAATAAAAACACAATAAATCATTAACCCCTCTATTTTTTCATTTTTATTTTTCAATTTTTATTATGTTTTAAATACTGATCTATGATAAGTATGAAATCCCCCACCAAACTCCAAAGGATGAAAATCAGTAGTCATGTGATGGTTAATTTTTACCCTCAAAATATGAACCCAACTTTTTTAAAAAATAAATCATAGAAGGGTAGTAATAAATTATGTGAAAGATGAAATATACCATTCACATATATCTAATGAAAATTACTAAAACATTTTCAATGAATAAAACACATCTATTTTACTGTTTACTCTCAATCCCCCAACACTTGAACATTGATTGTTATTTATAACACAAGAGTATGAGTAGGAATGAAACTAATTGGCACGAAGTGAGAATCATTCCTACAAAATTCCGTATCTTGTATCTAAGGGTCGAATGTATGATCAACATAAGGTGGTTCTAAATGATAATGGATAAATAAAAAATCATTAATTTTCTATATATATTTTTCACAATCCTATATTTAAAACGATCAAATGAAATTCTATGTATGGTTAACATGTCACATGTTTTCAAAAAACATTACTATAAATGATTTAAAATTTTGAGTCTAAAAAACTCACCCAAATGGTAGTGTATTATTTTATAGTTAATATCTCATGTAATGTGTAATAACAAAAAATTAGTCTATATAAACTTATTAAATTCAAGGAATGTATTATGGAAGGGAAGATTTTTCATCTTCATGTGAGTAAAAAAATTGTGATTTATTAAATTCAAATTCTTATGTTTAACTTTAATCAATAAATTTCCTCATCATACATATTCAATTTAATTATTTTGGAAATTAAAACATGGAATCATGGGGATCATAAAAATTATATTTTTCATTGATAACAACCATATTACTAACAAATTATTTGGTATGAACCATTCTTCATCTAAGATAAAATAAAACATTGAAAAATAGGGTATTATACATAAATAATGAATTTAAAGCTAATTCCTTATCCACTTTAAAGCTATTTTTTGTACTTTACTAACTATATTGATGCTTTATAGACTTAGAAAAGAAATAAAATAGTGAAACTATAAGGTTCATGTATTTAAATATCATTAATTATTGGTGGGGTTTTTATTACTACTTGTTAAACTAAATTCCAAAACTATGTCCTAAAAAATATAAAAATGAAAAATCTAGTTTGTTCCCCTAAAGAGATATTATTAAGGTTTTTCTATTCAAAATTACAAAATAAATCACATTATAATAGTAGGGTCTAGATCCATGTATCTCATATTAAAAAAATTGTTCATTTGATGACTTTCTTGAGTAGCTCTACTACTTTTCCTCCTCTTTATGTCAATTTTATCAATTGGTGGAGGGTTCCTATTGGTCAAAAGACCCAGTTATTGGAATATAAGTTTATATGTTTTCCATAGATTGTACTACACCATATTTTCCAACTTTAGTGGCTACATATATTCAAATCCTATATCCATCGCCTTTATTTTAGCAACCAGTATTTTTTCTTCTTCTTAGACATATTTTTAGGGATATTATACCATAAGATCAATAATGAATTCCAAGATTTTAGTATTCATTATATCTTTTTAATCCATTTGGTTTCCTTATTCAAAAGTTGAGGTTCTATATTCTTCCTTATTTTTAGTACTTTTGTATGTTTCCACCATGGAAAATTTATAACCAAAGTCATAATAAGAACATACATTACATTTGGAGTCATGTTCTATTGTTCCTGGAAATACATATTCAATTTTTCTTCAATATGATCCTTATCCTTGGTTCCTTCATTTACAATCTCAATATTAATTTTTATGATCTCCCAGTGTCATGGTATTTTATTGAAAATATATTCCATGCTTATGATTATTCTTCCATACTTGGGTGCAGATGTGATTCCCATGATTTTTCTTAAAGTTCACGTCCTGGGAAATGAATATTCTCCCAATGTTCTATAAATTTTTATGAGATTTTTGATAATAAGATCCCCCAATTGATGTATCGCTTCAATATTATTCTGAAGATCACAAACAAAAATCACCTAACATATGAAAAGTAAAAAAAAATAAAAATGAGATAAATTAATCTAAAATCAAAAAAAAGTGGGGGAGTAATGTGTTTTCTAATAACTTAATTTATAAACTGATTTTCCAAACCAATGGAGACAAAAATGTGATATAGATAGAATAATTAATTTATTCTTACTTTCAAATATATATAAATGTAAAATACTTTCATTACACTAACTATAACGAGTTGGGTAGTGGTAAGTGTAATGTATATCCCAAATGTAAAAGGGTTATAATAATCAATAGCTTTGGCATTTTTCATTTTATTATTAAAACTAAAATTACCTAACTTATTTTTGCTTTGATATTGTGGATGAGTATAGGATTGTTGATATTAAAGGGTGTTTTTTATAAAATCAATTCAATAATTACATGTGAGATTAAATAAAATTATAATTCATAATGATATCCTCCCACTACAATATATAACAAATAATTTCATTTGAACCCTCTCTCAATGTAAGTCTATATCTGGATTAGATATATTATAGTTTATCTTTAGGAAAAATGAAAAGATAATTAATATTTTTCATTCCACTTCTCTCAATTATATTTGGGGTTTTCCGAAATTTACATCATACTATTAGGTAATTTGGTATGTGATAAAGATTAGTATTAATGTAATATAAATTAATGGGATTAATTTTCAAGTAAAATATAATAAAATCTTTTGGTGCTTATACTTTTTCATCATCTCAATCCACTTCAATAATACTAGTAAACCACAGTTGATCACTCAATCATTAATGTATAGAAAATAAGTTATATGAAAGGGAATATAAAAGGGAAAATATATTATGAAAATGAAATACTTTTTCTTTATTTGAAAAACAATCTATATAATAATAAAAATATTACATAGTCGACAACCAAACTAGGAACAAATCCTAGATTACACAACATTAATAGTTGATGACGATCCATCTACCACTAACACTCTTTTATAGTTGTTGGATGTCAATATTCTACTAGGTTGGGGATTCTCCCAATGAGTGGTCATTTTGGATCTAGGATCACCTCCCCTTGATAAATAACAATTTAAATAAGTTTATTGAGGAAATTTTATAATGTTTTTATTTTCCAAACATCTTCATCTTCTCCTCCATTAATTTGAATTTATCTTCCCACTTTTGAATTCCCTATCACTTTATTAGAAGAAACATTATCTTTTGTGGAAATAACCCCTTCCCTCTATTTTAATTTTTCTTCTTACACTTCAATTAGAAGGGGTTAGCTGAATCTATTAAAACACTTTCAATATTTATCTCTTTATCATTTATCCCCATTTTTGGTAGTATTTGGACTACCTATTAGAAATAATGGCCCCTCCATTAGATTATATTCATGTTTAACCTCATTAATGTATTACTTCTCACAGATGGCCCAATATATTTGAACATTTGGTATATATAGGTACCCTTACTATGGTTTATCCAACAACCATGAAACATTGAAAAAATCCTTTTTGAATGTATTTCTTGGATATGGTGCACTTTACCCCCCATAACACATATATTCCATAATAAAAATTCCATGGAATATCCATATTTGGCCTCTCAAAGACATAATAAAAATAATTTATTGTAGAGGATTCATAGATTCCTTCTCCCAAACCATCCATGATGTAGATTGTTCTCACAAGTTATATACCTTTATGTGGTATTTTTCTGTTGTTTGAGTCATTTCATTATGTTTAATTTGATGGTATCTCTCAATTTAATTTAAAATCATGGAAAATTGACTACAATTCAACTAATGCGAGTGACATCATAACTCCATTCATCGACTGAAGAACCCTAGTTCTCTATGACATAAGGGAAAATCCTACTGTGTTGTGGGTTTTGAATAACTGGTGTATCAGGAAAAATCTTATTATTATCCACAGTAAAATATAGAATATAGATGGTGGTATAAGTGTGATGGGGTGTATCCAAGAATGAATACGTATAGCCATCCAGGGACTACACCATTTTGTTACGTTCAATAGTACCCACATGATATTCATCCCACAATGAAAAATATAGTGGCCATAAAAATTATAAAAGAAATATCATCCCATAATCTAATATTAACATATATGGGTGTCAGAGTATTCGCTACACTGTTAGTGTTTTCTATAATCGGTGAGTCCTTACACCTCCTCATAGACCGGAACCCCAAGTGCTAGTGTTCTCTCCTATCATACATTGTATATTCCCTACATCACCTCTATTTCATGTCGTCATCCTTCCCTATATGGTGTATTGGATGGAACACCTCATGGGGATGACTTGTGGATTACTCTACACTAGTGGAGTGTTAGACCTTGCAATTCCATTTATTTACATAACCAAATGAAAAATATTTAGAAAAATAATAACATAGTAGAACAAATTACTTACATTTTTTATTTCATTTTATAAAAAAATCATCAATAAAAATACAATACCCAAAAATGATTATTATAAAATAATAAATAGGTTAAAATTATTAAAAATAAATAAAAATTAGTTGCTAAATCATAAATCAAAATGCATAAATAAACTCATCCAAACATGATTCCTTGAGGATACTAAGTAAAGTGTAAAAAATCAATGCCTTGAGGATACCAAGTAGCATGATCTTTTTAATGCATTTAGGATAACAAGTGACATGTCATTAGCATTATGAATAGTTATTAGCCATTTTATGACCTTTATTGTCTTTCTAAAATGGATCCAATGGATGTATAATTAGAGTTTTTTTGTTCCAAGGCTAGTACTCAACTATTTGGAACATGAATTTATGTTTATTATAATTTATTTTTTTATTATAATTTCATAATCCTGTTATAGATGTTCCCAACTGTTAAGGATGTTTTGGAAGTGGCATATAGGATTTTATTACTCACACCTAATATAGAAATTGTGATGCATGTGTAGACTTCTTGTATAGGGATCTATGAAGATGAAAGTGTATCATGGAAGATGGATGATCCAGGGAGCATGGAGCTAGGAATGATACCCTAATGTACTTTAGAGATGCTTTTATTTAATATTTATTTACTTATAGTCACAAATAGTTGAGTTTTCCTTACCACACTAGGATCTATGTTTAGTTATTTGTATGAATGGTATTCCATATAAATATTTATTTAATTTTTACAAGGATTATTAAATTTTATTAAATTTTATTGTATTATTATTCACATAATAAATTAAAACCAAGGATACAGTCTCCCTAATAACTTACTAAAGACCCTTACAGTTATCCTTTATCCGTTTCCTGTAAGGTTCCATGCATGAGGTCATGTGGAACTCTGTCTTGGACTAATTGGATTGGGTCGGGGTATTACAATAGTATCATTCATGTCCCTCAGAAAGTAAAAAACATTTATATCATGGTAATTATAAAAACTTTTATTAGGGGTTAAATGTTAGATATGAGGGTTAAAATATATCCTAAATGTTTCTAAATTTTATTGTTTTAAATGATTTAAAACAATCCATTAACCATCATTAAATTAAATTATTTTGGATCCACATGAGAATGAAAATTAATTAACATTAATTTAATACTATGTAAAATTCCAAGGGTTCCCCTCTACTCTCTTATATAAGGACATCACATATTCTATATTCCTAAAACATATTGTACCAAATAACACAAAAACCAAAAAAATACTCTTATCAACTTCTTTATACCCCTATTAGTTTTTATATTATTTTAAAAGTAAAACCCCTAGAATTATCATGGATATATCCCAAATATTTTATTTAAATATGATGTTATTGTCTTTACTGAGTATTTTAATTTTACATAATCTACCTCCTTAAATTATATCCTATCAATTTTAATATTATTAACTATTTAATAACCATATAATGATATGTTACTATGTTTATTTGATACCATTATTCATATACTTTTTCATTCTATGGGAAAAGATAAAACTATTGAAGCATAGGTGTGCACTAACACCTCCATAAAGAGATGTTTTTTTTCATCAACATGTTTCATTAATGGTTATTATGATGGATTAAATGTGTATAAATAATATTAATTGAATAATTATGAGTTTTTGAATATAATATATCATATATACTTATACCATACCAATAATTAAAAATGAAATCATAACACATATGTGCGTACAGACTACCATCTCCATGTTTCATTGTACTTCATTTTTCTAGAACTTCCTCTTATATATGGTCATGGAGTAGGATTTAATGAATATATTTTATTTTTATAAAGAATTAATTATTTTGGTCCAGAAATGTTTTATTTTCATTCTTTATATTTCATCCAATATAAAGTAAAAACATCACTAATGTGTACATGCAGACTACCGCCTCTCAAGCCATTGCATTTTTTTCATGAATTATTATCATGTCTTGATATATAATTTTTTAGATATGTGTAAATAATAATTATATCATGATTATTATTCTTTAGATAAAAGAAAAAAACCCATTGGACTTTGGTCAACCTACTAGATTTTTTTGGGGGATTATTAATCAAACATCCTCAAAACACCTCTCATGAAATTGAGAAATTAAATAACTATTTAAGACACATTAATAAATTAATTATGAGTCATAATGATAAGGGAATAAGAAATAATTTTTTTAATAAATTGAATAATATATATATATATATATTCATTAGGTAGGACTTAAATAATATACATGGAATGTTAGTATATGAGGTAAGAGATATTTTATTTCATAAAGTAAGTTTAAAATGTATTTAATAATTATTTCTAATTATTATACTCCATGTCTATATTGTATTATGGCTATATAAATATTAAAATAAATGAATTAATGTTTTAATTTTGAAACTCTTTTTACCTTATTATAAAGGAAATTGAATAGAATATTTTTGAATATTTTTAACAGAATGTTTTAATTTTTTACCAATTCTAAAAAGAATGTTTTTTATGTATACAACTTTAGAATAATTTCCTACCAACATATACATTATTTTTTAAAATTTGTAGTCATATTTTAATGTATTTCCAAATAAAAAATATTTTCCTATTGTTTTGGTGAGTAACCCTTTTTTAGTGTTTTCAAAGAAAGTGTTATTTTTCACCTTTTGAAATTATGATAATTAGAAGTGTCTTACTTTTGGGTTTAAAAGTATATTTTATTGAGTGTTATGATAAAAATGAAATATTTTTTCTATAATTATTGTCATTATCGTAATATATTTTTAATTTTTATGATTGATATTGAAATAGGTCTCCAATGCATTAGGTATTTATTAATTTTTATAGATGATTATATTGGAATTAACCAAGCTGGTTATTCTATTTGTAGGGGTTAATATAATAGTACTTATAGGGGTTCTATGAATATGGTGTAAAAATTCATGGAAATAATAGTTTTATTCTTACACATGAGTTTTTAAGTAAATATTTTGATTTCATAAGTTCATATATGGATCTTTTGATTTAAGGAATGATTATTACCTTTAAGGGTAAAACATATAATTTTTAAGAAATATTTTTCATGGTTTCTCATTTTTAAGGAAACCCTAATGATTATTATTTTTAATTAGGTTTTGTTATAAAATATATTATAAACAAAATGGGATAGAAATGAAAATTCCATGTTTAATTAAATGATTAATTGATATCAATGTTTATTATGTTTAATGAAAAATATCCTATATGATCCCATAGTTTTAAAATGTACTATCCATTTTATATTTTTTTATTATATGTCCCTTACTAAGATTTTTTTCTCATCCCATGTTAAAAAATTATTGTTTGATAGTGATCGATAATGGGTAGAAAAAAATTATAAAATCTATGTTTTTAATATGAGATTATCCTTGAATGAAAAATGTGTGTCTTTATAAATTATTTTTATTATAAGAAATGGATATTGTGTTTGAGTTTTTCATAATTAAATAAAACTCTAAACCCAAAAGGTCGTTAGTATGTGTGTAATCCAATATGTCCATTTGAGGATGTTAATTTTGGATAACTAAAATAGGAATGTGTTTATTAGTATTATTTCCAAAAATTTAATGATTATGTTTCGACTATCAGATCTAGGAGTGTCGATTTAGTGGTATTATATTTGGTATCAGAGCGAGGAGTAGATAACATTAAACAAAATGATATTTTCCCATGATTTTAACTTAAGAGTTATAGATACTTTCATGGTTTTATAAGCGTAAGTTTGACCATAATTTAGAAGACATTAACACCCCTTTTTGGGTTTTATGAGATGGAATTTTAAGGTGATTATTTATACATTGGGAGATATTTATTGATTTTTTATCAAAAACCATTGTATAAGTATCCATTAATTTTGACTTTTGTCATAGTGAAAAGTTTATTTATGGAATAATCCTTTGATATCTTATAGTAAAATGTTGGAAATTCTTTCTAGCCCTTATAATTTAGATGATGTTTTATATTGAAATAATTATGGTTTATTAGGATAAAATGATTATTACATTTTGGGATAAAATAATTTATCATATAGATAATTATGGGTTTTAAAATTATTATGGGTACTATTGCATTAATTTTTTTTGATGAAGTTGTCTATTTTGGTAACATTACATGATTAAGGTAAGTTGAAATACTTTTTTTCCATGATGGGGTTTTATTTCTAGAATAATGGCTAAAATGTCTCTTGGAATCATAGTTAATATTATTTCGAATTTATAGTAATTTAAGTTACTAATATAAAAAATTTAAATAATTTATACATTATATGATTATGAAAAATATTTTTTAGGATTACTGATTGATGAGTGAATAATGTTGGTTTAAGATAAATATTAAATTAATCTCAATAGTATACGTGATCATGTCCTTAATTGTTTGGTTTCTAACATGGTAAACAATAAATATCATATTTTTTAAATTTTTTATTTATGTAATGTTTAAAATTTATATTTTTGTGTTATTATTGAGGTTTTTAAGATTAATGTAGTATTTATTCCTATTAGATATTATCATTCCTTATGCTAACCATTTTAGTTTTGGTAAATGCCCAATGATGGTAAGTATAACTTCTTATCCTTTTATAGATAATATGATCCATTAGAAGTTTATTTTCGTGATTTATGAATAAATAAAATCATCCTGAATACTCATTTTGTTGAATAAGAGATGCAATAGAATGAGATATTAACTGAATAACAAAAAAGGATTAAATTTTTCTTATGAAATGGACTAAAATAATGTAAGTATATTTTATTAGTTTCTCTATCCTGGTGGTATAAGAATTACTCAAACATATAAAAATGATCTTCAGATAAAAATATTATTATTTTACCATCATTTTGAATATTTTATAGTATCCTCTATTATCAATTAAGTATATTTTTATCTCTTAAATGAAACTTCTTTCTAAGTCTATGTTTCCACTTCCCTTAATCATATCATAATTTGAGAATGCATATATGTTTTATTTTAGGTGACCTTCATATTTTATTTTTCATATTTTCAAAATGATGTTTTATTATCCCTTTTTACAAAGTGTTTTTTCAAAAATAATATTTAAAAAATATTAAAAACTATTTCCCTTTCAGGGGAATATATTTTATCTTCGACTCCTTGGAAATGATGTTAAAAATGATAAAAAAACCCTTTTTATGGGACATGAATGAATGAATTTCATCAATGGTGTTAGAATGTAATATTATAACATTTTAAATGAATATTACATTTAATAGTGTACAGGACAAGCTACATGAGCATTAATAGCTATGAAGTATTATTTTTTAGACATGACTATTATAAAAAAGACATTGAATTGGAAGATATAAATAGAAATAACAATATTATGAAAATATATTTAAAATGGTCCAATTTAATATAAATTTATTTATTACTTCATAGGAAATAAGAACTCATTTTTTGGTCATTTTTTGCTTCAAATATACATTTTCTTAAAAATGGTTTTTATCTCTCATTGTAAACGAATATTATAAATAGATTTTTTTCATTTTGTAAAAATATATTTTATAAAATTGATTTAGTTTTTAAAATCATCATATGAAAAATATCTAAAGATGAAGTTTTATTATTTTTCAAAAAAGATTAATTTTTGACTGAATCGAGAAAAAATACAGATTTTTTAGAAAACCCTTTTTCCCGTCATGTATTTACAAAGTTCATTTTATTAAATTATTTTAAAACAATATTATTTTTTAATAATTAATCCAATTAGTTTCTTTTTAATCCACATTTTTATGAATTTTTTGTTGAAAATATTTTAATACTTAAAAATGAAATTTTCATGAAAAAAAAATTTCACCTCATTTTGTAAATTTATTAAAAATTTAATGTATATAAATTTTAGGTATTTAATTTTATAAAATGGATTCTATATTTTTAATCAACTTGGTCAATTTTTTTCAAAATGTGAACATTATTTTTCTTCAAAATTAATGAAATATTTGGTAAAAATATTGTCACCATGGTAAGGGTAAATGTATAGAATAAAGTTAAATTTAAAAAATAAAGATTCAGAATCATCCATAAAAATTACTTTATTTTATTTTATGAGTTTTAGTACACCTTGACCTTTAAATAGAATTAAAAAATTCCATTCTATTCCATTTTTCTATGATCAATGAGTTTATAATATTTTAAGAAAATAAAAATTCAAAAATGTCTCTTTTCTGAATTTAATATCTACAATATTTTGCGACAAGGATAAAAGAAGGAAATAATTGTTCTGAAAGGTTATTTTTATGTTGAATACATTTTTAATGTTGGGATTTTCTTTTTTATTTTTAGTGATGAAAAATCTAAATTAAATAATTATGTAACGACACAGTACATGTGCGAAAATTAAAAAAATAAAGAAAATTAGTTTTAAAACATAAAAAGTAATATTTTTAGGAATTGGTATTAAATTAATAAAATTTTAGATTAATATAATTAATTTTTAAAATTTAAAAATTCTATATTCGAATTACATAACAATATTTATATTTTTTATAGTCAATTATGTCAATACTCTAGAGAATGAATTTAATAGTATTTTATATTAAATAATATATTTTAAAATGATTCAAAATTCATAAATATATAATAATTAGAAAATTAAATTATATATGGTCTATAATATCATCATATGTTCACTTTTATGTCTCTTTTAATTTTAAATTAAATTTGTTGACCCTTAAAGAGAAAATAACATTTATATCATAGTAACCATAAATCGAGTTAATGGAGGGTCAAAACATAGAGAAAGTAGTTAAAAAATCACCTAAACATATATAAATTTTATTTTATGAGATTATTTTCACTCATTATAATCATATATTTTAAATAATTAATTTTTATTTCCCATGAAAATTTAGATAAATTTATATTAATGTAATACTTTAATTAATTAAAACTGTGCCACTCTCCTCTCTAATAAAAGGAAATGAGCTAAATTCTCTTCTTAACACTTTTTGATCCACTTATCTTGAAAAAAAACCTTCAAAAATATCTTATTAAAATATTTATATACATTATATAGGTTAATGTATTCATTAAAACATCCCTATGGTTTCTCATAGTGAAATTCAACAGAGGTTCTTCAAAGAGGTGGTAATCAAATTTTCCAAGAGATTCCATTTTAAATGTTTTCCCACCTCCTTCAATTCTCTCCAAACAATTACAATATAATTAATTTAGTATTACTGATATACTTATTTGTAATTATGTTAATGTAATAACATTTTTATCTCCCTATCCATATTATGGGGAATGGAAACATCAATTTTGTATACCTGTGAACTACCTCCTCTACAAAGCGATGTGTTTTTTTCATCCTTATCTTTCATAGATGAATATTATGATAGTATTATATATATATATATATATTATAATAATGAAATAATTATTTTTTGGGTTTATAAAACATTATTTACCTTTATATAATTGTGATCATTAAAAATGAATCATCACATGTGCTTATGTACGTACTATCATCTCCATGTAATGAAGTAATTTATATTTAAAAAAATACCTCTCATATATGTTCATGTGGAGGGATTTAAAGAATTTATTTTACCTCTAAAACATAATACTGATTTAGGAAAGAAAATGTTTTATTTTATTTAATTATTTACAATCAAAAAAATAAAAATACATCTATTGTTCGTGTGTTCATATTACCGCCTCACGAGCCGATGTATTTTGAGTTTCAAGACTAATATTCAAGGAAGGGAATGAAACGTTATTATATATATATATATATTTATATATTATAATTATTTCATGATCCTTATTCATGAGATGATTTAACAATGACACCTTTGACGATGCTCAACCTACCAAATATATTTTGGGATTATGAACCGAATGTACTAAAAAACAATAACATGAAATTAATCGATTTGGTAAATATAAATGAAATTATGATTAAAGAAATAAACACTAGTAAAAAAAATATTTTTTACATTATTTTTTCATTTTAGTTTTTTATAACCATTGTAAAAATCTCTGATAGTATTATTATTCACATCTGTTCTTATACAATCAACGTGAAAATCCATTTTCACTTTTTTTTTCACGTCAGTTATATACGAACCGACATGAAAATAAATCTTCATGAATTTTTCATGCCGGATATTTTATAAGTGATGTGATTTTTAAAAAAAAATTATTTCATTTCCCAAGCATTGATTTGAGTGGTCTTGGAGTTCAAATAGAGTTACAGAACAAAATTTAAGGCCATCAAAATTTGATCATCTCTAAACAATGTCATAGAGAAGTCCAAATTCGAAAGGTTATAACTTTTGATCAATAATATTGATTTATCTCTAAAACTAGTAAAATAAAATATTAAAAAATTATATACAAGATTATAAACATTTTTCACATTATTTTTAAAAAAATTGATGTGAAGAAAGCCCTTAATGTCGGTTATTAAAAAAACAATCCTTACAAGCTATTTTTTCACATCATTTATTATAAAACTGACGTGAAATGTTAGTTTTTCACATCAGTTATATAATAATCAATGTGAGAAATAAATATTCTAATATATTTTCATGAATATTATCATATAACTAATGTGGAAGATAATTTTAATATACCCCCAAAGTATAATTTTAATTTTAATACAGAGTGGTATAGAAATTTTTGATTGCCGCCTATAATTTTTAATATCACATTTTTTGACCATCTCATATTTATTTTTTCATTCTAAACATATAAACTTAATGATACAATCTTTCAACCACAATCATTCCACCAACTTGAATTTTTTTTTATCTTCATTGTGAATCCACTATTTCTTATATATGTGATCTCCTCAAGGTATTTTTAATTAATATTCCATGATTTATGTTTTTTACGATTATTTTTCTTAATTGATATACCATTTAATTATTATTAGTTTAATATAATGAATAATAATTCTTCATATCATTGAAAAACTAAAAATCATCCTTCATATTCTAAAATTCCTTCTAAGATGAAGCTTTGGTTAGTGCATTCAATCTTTCTTCCAAAAAAATATATCCAACTCTTGACAGTAATAAATTTGGATCTATAACACCATTTGAGCTCTATGATTAGAAAAAATTAGATATCAAGAATTTATATACAATTTTATAAACATTTTTCACATTTTTTATTTAAAAAAGACATGAAAATTATATTTTTCATATCGGTGTTTGAAAAATCGAAGTGAAAATAACTTTTTAACTTATTCTTTTTGTAAAAAAGATGGTCTGTCATGTTGTTTTTACAAAAAAATGATGTTAAAAATAATAAAAAAACAATTTTAACATTAGTTATTAAAACTGATATTAAAAAAAATATTTAATGTCACATTCAAATATATCACCTCAAGAACCGACATTAAAAATCATAAAAACCTAACGTAAAAAATTATTTTTGTACTAGAAAAAAGATATTATAATAAGAAAATTAACCTAATAAGGGTTCTTAATAATGTAAATAATTAACATGTATTGTGATATTATATTTAATGAGGGTATGTGGATAGTTGGGAGACTAGGTAAATAATACTCTATATCAAAACATGGTTTTAAAGTGTTTTAATGATTTCATAACACATTTTCCCTCCATGCCAATATTTTTTTATGGATGTGTAATAATTTGAATAAATTCATTAAAATTTTCATTTTACATATCCTTTTATATTCTTATAATGTCATTCTAAAAGAATGTTTCTCTTATTTTATATGGGATGTCTGAAGTTTTATGAAAGTACCAAAGGAATGTATTATTAATATATTAAATGTTAGTGTTATTTAATTAAGACATGTAACATATTTTTTATTATTATTTGAATAAATTATTTCGTTGTTTCTAAAAGTAAATTAAATTTCCCATTATTTTAATAAATATTTTATTTTTATGATTAATAAAAGAAAACAGATATTTCTCATTATGATTATTTGAAAAATGGGGTGTGTTTAACTATTGGGTTCAAAATTATATTTATAAGAGTTTTATAATATAAATTAAAGGTATTATATGGTCTATGTATGTAATTATCCTTGAAAACGTTTTATGATGATTAGTGGTCCTCTTAGAGAACACCAATGAATTGGGTAATGATTATGTTCTCGAGATAATTCTACTGGAATTAACATAGGTAGGTTATTCCATTTGTAAAAGGTTCATTAATGGTTCAAGTAAGTGATATATAAATATTATATCCCAATGAACCCACATTACATTTTTTTCATTAAAATGAGTCTTCATGTAAATCATTTGATTAAATAAGGTAAGCTATTTATATTTTGTTTTATAGAATGGTTATTCTGTTTAAGGGAAAAAGTATGTTTTTATGAAAATGTTGTTCATGGGTTCTCATGTTTTCTATGAAACCACCATGATTATGATTTCGTATTTATGTTTTATCATAAACTTTTTTGGAAAATAATTGGGTATAATAGTTTATTTTTGTGTAAGTAAATGATTATTTGAGTTGAAATTTTATTATGAAAAAAGAAAAAACCTTAAAACTATATCCGGGTTTTGAGACAGACTAATGGGTTTATTTTAGTCTTTCCATATGCCCCTTATAGAACGTTGTTATTCTCATCCCATGTTTCAATATTATTTTTCATATTCATTAAGAATAATTTTAAATGTAAATAAGATCAGAGTTTTATAAATCCTTGTGGCCTTGAATGAATAAATCATGTCTTTATAAAGGACATATTTTATAGGTAAAATGGATATTGTGTATTTTTTATCCTAATTATATGAAATTAAAAACCATAAATGAAATTAGTTATGTAAGGGAAATAATATTTCCATTTTATGATGTATATTTTGGAAGGATAAAATTGGGTCAATTTTATCTTTATCAAAACCCACAAAAATAAAATGGGCAGCAAGAAATTTTCAAAAGGCATCGCATAATAAGAAATCAAGAGTTGGGTCAGATGATTAAAAATTCAAAGTAACACCCATATGTTTTTTAGTTTTTATAATTTAATTAAAATTAAATTATATATATATTAATACACATAATATAAAACTAAAATGAATTTTAATACTTTATTGAAATAAAATTTTCCAATTAATGAAAAATAATAATACCTTAGAAGTTTTGAAATATGAAATAACATAAATAAAAGCATTATTAAATGAAAAAATATATAGAAATATAAAAATAAAAAGTAATTACCCTCATGGTTCTCCATGAATATTTTAATCATAACAATAACTATAGAATAAAGGCAAGGAACTAAGAAAAAAACAGACATGATGAGAGAGAAGTAAATGAATAGATTCTGGTGAACCGTGTAATAATATATATTGGAATGTAACATTCCCAAAATATATATGGTCATTACTCACATAGTCATTGTTTATATATATATATATATTATGTATATATTTTTTGGATATATTTAAATTCAATTAGTTTGAAATGATTACAAAATATTTTGATGATAAGAGAGATATTTTTCATAAAATTGATTTTATGAGAGTAATATATTTTTATCACAATAGATTACATCCATAACTATTTATAAATGATTAATATTAAATAATTAGATTTTATATTCAATTTAATGAATAAATACTCATTTACTTATGGTTATAAGGAGCGTAATGAGGAAATAGTAATTTTATTCTTCAAAAAGTAATTTTAATCAAGAAAAGGATTATAATTATTTAGTGAGTAGATGTGATAATTAATTTATGAAACTTTTGTAAATTTTTTTATAAAATTTATATTAGGAAAGAATTTGGGGTTTTATAAAATGTCAAATTGTTTAGTGAGTGCAAATAATAATGTTTTTATAGAATACAAATTTAGATTTTCTAGTATTTAAAAATTAACATTTATTTTATCATTTATTATTACATTTAATTATTTTCTCTTTATTAAAAATAATGAAATAAATTTCGTTTTAATCAAAATTATACTTAATTTTTTTATAAAAATATTTTTATAGAGAAAATGAATTTTTCTAGAAAACTATTTTTCGCCATGTTTTGCAGGTTTATATTAAATGTAATTTGTTAAAATTATAAGTAAAAATTTTATTAAAATTTATTCCATAATTTAAATAAATATTTATAAAAAAATTTAGTGTTTCCACTTTAATTTTTTCCATTAGGAATGGTATCATTAGAAAAAATCCAGTTACAACAGTGAGAGTCCAAAATAGTTAAAAGTGATTAAACTAAAATGAAAAGGCTTAAAAAGACATAAAAACTGGTATAAATATTATTTTATGATAATGTATCCACCATATATCATATATAATTCAAATGTTAGCCATTCTGGATCCATTTTTATTAAGTAATACATTAATATATATTAATCTTTTTAAAATTCCTGATTCTATCATATCCATCACAATAAAAGGTAACAACTTCTCCTCTATTTTAAACATATAAAAATAATATTATATCATACAATAATACCAAAATAATTTACTAACTTACATCCTCATGCCTTATAGGTCCTGTTTTGATGGTTATTCAATACAAATAAGTCATTAAGTAGAATCCTATAGAGGTCTTCTGAAGAAAACATATAATTCTTAATCGAGTATTTTATTTTAATTTGATATTTTTCCTCTTTCAAACCTATAATAACCATTGTAAAATAATAATTTAGTTATATGAAATATAATTATTATTATTTTTGTTTGTTTTATAACCCATTTTCATCCCTTTTTCCATTATTGGGAAATTGAAACATCGCTTTTGTGTATTTGTTGACAACCACCTCCATAGAAGGATGGGTTTTTCCATTACTAACTCACATGAACATTTATAATGATGGAGTTAATTTAAATAAATTATATTAATGAAATAATTATAATTTTTTAATATAATATATAATCTATTTCATTACCATTCTATCCGTTGGAAAACGATAACCTTATTCATACATATATGTGGATTACCACCTCTATAAAGTGATACAATTAATTTTTCTGGTATATATTTTATTGATGTTTATAAAATTTTATTTATTGTATAAATATGATAATTGTGTGGTGATTAATATTATGTATATCATGGAACAACGGAACCTCCATCCATGGTCAACCAACCGAAGTCATTTTGAAATTATAAAACAAATATCCTAAAAACAGCAAAGGTGAACTTATTTGATTGTGTAATTAAACTTAAAATTGAAATAAATGAAAAAATGGTTTAATGATAAAATAATTAACCTATAAAAGTTTATTAAAATGAAAATAATTAATATGCATTTATTATACATGATTTAAAATACATAAATAGATTTTATGGTCTTTAAGTAAGGGGTTTGTTAACTAAATTTCCATTCATTGTGTTATAGTTACACATCATTGACTATGTTATACCAATATTATATATTAAATTAGATCAGATTTTATAGTGGGTTTATCACTAGTTTTATATTGTCTTTATAATTTTTTCCCATAATCAATTAATTTATTAATTACCATGTCAATTATATGATCATCATGGGGATTATTTGTAACGACCCAAACATTTATTAATTAAAATTCCTCTTGATCTAATTAAATGTCTTATTATGTATAATGGTAATATAATGCTTACACATACTTGGTTTTATGTTTTTGGATTTTAATTTACTATAACAAATTGAGACCATTTCTAATATAGCTGTTGAATAGGGATCACAAGATTAGTATAAATATAGGGTATTAAGAAATCCAATTTATTCAGACCAAGGAAGCGATGACCTCATCTAGTAGACTTTCCCCATAAGAATCTCATTTCCCAGACCTCTTAAAGGAGGTGGTTTCATTGGGAATCACTCTTTACTAAGCCCAAGAAAAGCTTCAACATGTTAAGCTCAAACGGAACCACCTACAGGAGAAGTGGAAGTTGATAGAGATTACCACCCGAGCAATGATATCCAAGCCACCCCAGGTGTCTATCACCATCTCAAACCTTACACTTCAGTCTTATGATGGTGTTATAAGGGGTTCTATAATAATACCTCAGTATTGTGATTATGTAAACAATTTTTGTATACGTAATACACATTCATTTTATTATTGTTACTTTGTAAATTGTTTTTAAAGCACAAATAGTATTTTTAGTTAATATTCAACTAAAAAATCTAATTTGATGAATTATTGGATTTTATAATTAAATAATATTTTCATAACATATTATTCTTAAATTAATTTTTATTAAATATAAATTATTGTACAATTTTATGAATGCAATTGTAATTTTTATTAAGGTTTGAAGGTTTTTTTGTGAAAACCTAGGATTTTTTATAAATGTCAGTTTTTATTTTAAAATTGAAAATTCACTTATTAATAAAATTATTTAGATAAAATGAATATTAATTTTTGAATCAGGACTTCAAAATTATCCAACTGTGAATTTTTCATAATTTTCTGAGAGAGTCGAATTTTTTGGTAAAAATTAAATATCATTTAGTTATATAATATGTTTTATGACATCATAATGACCCAATAGTGAGGTTATAAATTACTATAAAAACTATTTTCGGCCATTATATGTTTTAACATTAAAATAATGTGATTTTAGGTTTGTTTGATTTATTTTACAATGCCTTAGTTGACCCTCCAAGACTTATAAAACATTTTAGTTTTTAAATTGATTCACTCGAGAGTGTGACTCACCTCCACATAAGCAACCCTATTATTTTACAAAGTTCATACATTGGACTTATAAATTATTGTTTTAAAATTTACTTTGGCAATAACCATGGGCTAAAACTGTGGGATGCTTTGTGTTTTGGATTAGTTTAATTTGTGGTGACCCAGACCTAAATAATAAATAATTCCCTCTCCTATCCTATATAAACCCATCCATGTTCCCACCTCCTCTCCACCAAAAGCCATTGGAGTTCTTCCAACATTTGTCATCCTCTCTCTAGGATCCTTCCATGGTTACCCAAGATACCAAGAATCCTCTCTCAAGCCCATACAAAACCATTGGTATCATACTTCCAAGTAAGGGATTTCTTCCATTCTCATTTTTTTCCAATTTTTTATTATGTTGTTATGCCCCTTTATTTTCAATTAAAAATGTTGGGGTATGATTTTTCACTTCCCCCGTACTTCTCTCTTAATGTTTTAATGTTGAGTTACCCCTTTTCTCTCTCATTAATGCCTTTCATGTACACCTATTACCCTGCAGAAATTTCATAAGGAATTCATCTCTCCTCATTTACATTCAAGAAATTATTTTATATCATGCATATAAATTTGATTCCATATATTGGTATATTGTGTCCCCCGATCCTCTTACTATCTATTTAATGTATAAATTATGATACACCACTTTCACTCTCATCAACCCATTTTATGAATTTCTATTTGATGTTGTTATGCTTCCAAAATTATACCAAAATTTCCATAACAAAATCATTATGTACTGACTACCATAATCACTCCTCTATAAATTTTATTCACCTTTATACACATGTACATGTTGATTGATGACTTACATTTATGTATTCCACATTTCTTATTCATGGAATGAATTATGAGGTTACTGAATCTGTGTTGTATGATATATGTGGCTAACTTATTCATGAAATGAAATGATTATGAAAGGTGTTATATAACAGTTCTCCAATGCATTGGGTAAATTATAGTATCATGATATGTCATGTGGAATGGGTGTTTACTTATTCTAATTCATGTTCAATGAGGTTTTACTCATTCTTCATGTGCATTGAGGGTTTAATCATGCTTCATGTGAAATGAACCTTGGCTCATCCAAATTCTATGTTAAGTGTTGTTCTCACATCTCCATGTTATGATTATATTGTTTCATCAAGCCTTTATGTTCATGTTTATCTTGTGCTACATTAATATAACTATTGACTAACATATATTGTATTCCTCATGTTATTCCATGTTTATTCCCTTATTGTGCTTTATATAACACCCCTTTCTTATGTATGTCCTCAGGTTATTCCATGAAATTCTATGTATGAGGGAATTTAGTGGTCATGTAAAGGATGTTTTCAATAAGATATTGCATTTCATGTTTTAAGTCATTATTTAATGTTCCCAATTCCCAAAACACTATACCTATCAATCTTCTATGTTGTATCATGTGAAAGTTTTATGTAATAAATTATGACTAAGTGTGTCATAAAAAGTTGGGTTGTTATAGTTGGTATTATAGTATAGGTTTACTTATTTTTTGGATTAGGATTAGAAAACCCTAGTGAATTTCTTGACGATAATACTAAATATAATAAAAACATCCCTATGTTTTGGTGAGTATTGAGTAAGTGTCTTATCGGGCGAATACATCCCTCTATGGATACGAGCTAGGAGAGGTAGCTCTAGAACAGATGTACCTAGGAGTGAAAACACCAACAAGGAGTTGTGTGCTTCACCTAGGGTATCCTAGTACATAACAATGGGACTTACTGCACTCTTGTTTATGACACTCCCTGGGGATATGATTTGGTAAATTCACAAGCTTATTATTAACCATTATTAAGGGAATAAAAAAATTCCCCTAAGAATATATGTTAGAAAGAAGATCATGGATAACCTAGACTGAATCCTATAGATTCATATGTTAAGGAAATAAAAGCTATTTATAAGTAATATATTTTTTCTTTGGATTACCCTTTATGTGTTACCCCTAAAATTCATTTTATTCCAACTAATTGTCAGTAATAGGAGGGCTCGGGCTAACAAACTATGTGAAGATAAATGTAATGAATGTTCTAATGAGATGCCCAATTCAATGGGAGAATAAATTTAGAACTTTTTCATGATAATCTTTAGTTAACTCAAGCATTGAATAGAAACATGGGTCAAGAGGAATGTTCACCCCCCCCCCCCCCTGAGAAAGAACAAGTCGCTATCATGAGCTTCATGAGACAGAGGCCTCCTACTTTTAATCGATCATTTGATCCCTCACTCACCGAACAATAGATCATCACCATTGAGAAGAACTTATCTACCATTCAATGTTCCAAACAATAGAAGGTTCTTATGTATGCTTATCGTAAGAAGGGTGAATTCGATCGATGGTGGACATTGATCAAAAATATTAATCTTGAGGAGGAGATCGAGGCATTGTAATAGAAGGATTTCTGGAAAATTATTTTCGAGAAATATTTTCCTCACACCCTCTGGCGTAAGATGGAGAGGGACTTCCTTGCCCTCAAACAAAATGACGACTAATCCATCAGATCTTACAAGACAAACTTCACAAGGATTGAATGATACACCTCCGAATTTGTTGTAACCCCCAAATTCAAGGTTGACCTCTTCTTTGGGGGGGCTGAAACCTTGCCTGTAGAAATCCCCAGCAATCCATGCCTTCGACAACTATGTGGAAATTGATCGATGTGACCTCATTGTCGAAATGGAAATCAGAGAATATTAGGGGTATCATGGGGATAAGAAGCGTAATGTGGAAATAAATTATGGCATTCCAATCGATAAATCCAATGGTTCTATGAAAATCTAACACCCCACTCTCCAAAGGTGTGGAAAGAAGAACCCTGAAAATTTCCTGATGGGGACGAGTAAATGCTTTAGGCGTGGAAGATTGGGGCACCTAGCCATTAACTTCCAAAAATAAAAACCCACGGTTGTGACCGAGGAGAGGAACACTCTGTTCAAATCTCAACATGTTGTTCATTTCATGAACTAAAGAGAACTAGGGCACCATGAAAATCAGTTCCCTAAGACAATGGTTTTCAAAGGCAACCAACAACCTCCAAGGCTGAAAAGATGAGCTTTTTCAATCACTACCACCGAAGTGAACGCTGACAAGAAAGTGGTGATAGGTACTCAAGTTATTCATTCAATAATAGTGAACATACTTTTTTGTTATAGTTCTACGCATTCTTTTATATCCCATAATTTTAGTAGAACAATCCCAACACCTCCAAAAATCATGGAATTAAAGATGTTGGTGAGTATGAAAAATGGGGCAATCAATGCTTCCCATGAATATAACCCATCCACTATCACAATTTTGGATTGAACATCTAGAGAACATCTTCATACTTACTCTAGTCGAATTTGATGAAATTCTTGGCATGGGTTGACTTACCCTATCTAGAGCCCACGTAATTTTCCATGAGATGGAAATTACTCTCCATAAGGAAAATCGACCCCCGATTCTATAAAAGTTAAATGAGGAAGATGAATCTTCTATTGCACCATCATCTCAAGCATGGAAATTAATTCCTTATGTGCACACGTATTTGGATCAGATGATTGAGTGTGAGAAGAAAACCATCCTTGAAGACTTTCCTATTGTGAGGGAAGTCACTGAAGTGTTTCCAGAGGAATTTCCTAGTCTTCCTCCTAGAAGAGATGTTGAATTCTCATTTGACCTTATACTTGGGACATTGCCAATATCCAGGACACTGTATAGAATGAATTTTTTGAAGCTTGAGGAGCTGAAGAAACAACTACAGGAGAATCTGGATAAAGGGTTTATATGCCCAAGTGCTTCACCATGGGGTGCACCAGTCCTCTTTATCAAGAAACAAGGATGGGTCAATGCACCTTTTCATTTATTATCATAAGCTCAACAAAATCATGATAAATAACAAGTATCATCTACCATAAATTTTTGAATTGTTCTATTAGCTGCAAAGAGCACAATACTTCTCCAGGGTGGATTTGTGGTCGGGATATTATCAAGTAAGGGTGAAGAAGGAAGATATCCCCAAGACTACTTTTCATACAAGATACAGACTCTATGAATTCATAGTAATGCATTTTTGACTCACTAATTCTCCAGTAATATTCATGGACTTGATGAATAGAGTCTTTAGAGATTAACTCAGCAAATTTGTTGTGGTCTTTATAGAAGATATTCTAATATACTAAAAACCCAAGGAGGATCATGATGAGAATCTAAGAACTATTCTAGAGAGCTTGAGAAAGGAGAATCTCTATACAAAGTACATCAATTGTGAGTTATGGTTGAAGGAGGTCTCATTCTTGGTTCATATCATCACAAGCAATGGGATATCTGTGGATCCCTCCAAGGCAACTGAAATTGAGGGATGGATGAGGCCAACATCGGTAACAGATATCCACAGATTCTTGGGTTTGGCAAGATATTATCGCCTATTTATGAGATAATTTTTCAATATTTTCCAAACCTTTTACCAATATAACTTAGAAGGGAGTAAGGTTTTCATTTAGTGATGAATGTGAAGAGAGATTCAAGGAGTTTAAAAGGAGGCTTATCATCATGATCATGCTCACTTTATCTATAGGTGGAGAACTTTTTGTGGTATTCAATGATGCTTCAAATAAGGGCCTGGGTTTTTTGTTGATTAATAATGATAATGTGAGAGACTACGCCTCAAGGTAGATGAAAATCATTAAGCAAAACTATCCCATGCATGATACAGAGTTAGAAGATGGGATCTTCACATTGAGAATCTGGTGACATTATCTCTATGGGGAGAAGTGTGAGATATATTCGGAACACAGGAGCCTAAAATATACATTCACACAAAAATAGCTTAATATGCACCAGTGAAGATGGAAACAACTCATCAAGGATTATGACTGCTCGATCCAATACCATATTGGTAAGTCCAAAAGGGTGGCGGATGCTCTATGTAGAAATGATCATGAATCTTTATCAATAATATTAATTTAAAAGGACCCAAACTTCTTTTAATTGTAGAGGATGGACGTGGGAATAATTAAGGGAGGAAAATCATCAAAACTTTCTCAAGTTATTGCTCAACCATCCCTCATGGTGAAAATAAAGGATGCTCAAAGAAATGATGTGGGGATTTTAAAAAAGGTGGATGTTGTTAGAAATGGGAACACCTCAGTGTTCAGGGTTGAGAAAGGATAGAATTATGAGATTTGGGACACTATTATGTGTACCATATGATCTAGAGGAAAAGATGGAGATTCTAAATGACACATATAACTCAACCGTCTCAATTCAAATAGGGAGAAAAATGATGTATCGAGATCTCTAAGAAAACATTTGGTCAGACAATATGAAAAGGGGGATTTCTAAATATACGTCAAAGTACCTGGGATGTGAGAAAGTGAATACTAAGAGCCAAAAGTATAATGGGATGATGAAACCACTACCCATACCCACAATGAAATGGCACACCATTTCCATGGACTTTGTCACTAGATTTTCTAGGACATCCAGAGGAAACAATGTTATATTGGACGTTCTGGATCATCTGATGAATAAAACTCAATATATCACGATTTAAGAGGACTTCACATTGGATCAACATGCGTGTATTTTCATCGAAGTAGTGGTAAGGATGCATGGAGTACCACTATCGATTGTATGTGATCATGATCCAAGATTCACCTCGATGTTCTGGAAAATTCTCTAGCATGCTCTAAGCACTTAATTGAACTTCAGTACAGCCTATCATCCTCAAACTGATGGCCAATCTAAGTGAACATTGTAGACACTAGAAGATATGTAAAGATAATGTTCTATGGACTTAAAAGGAGGATGGGACTAACATCTTTCGCTAGTTTAATTCTCCTACAATAACAGTTTCCACTAGAGGATCCAAATGACAACATATGAATCCCTTTATGGGAAAAGGATTAGAATACTGGCATGTTGGGATGAAGTTGGTGAGCATAATCTTCTAGGACCTGAAATGGTCAATGAAATGGTGGATAAGGTGAAAACCATTCAGCAACATATCAAGGAAATCCAATGTTCACAGAAGAGTTAGAAGATAACAGTTGATGAGACCTTGAATTAAAAGTTAGAGACCTGGTATTTCTATGCATATCTCCAAGGAAAAGGTCATGAGTTTTGTAAAGAAAGGTACGATAAGTCCTACGTAAATCGGCCCTTTCAAGATTCTTGATCGTGTTGGGGCTGTGTCCTATCGACTAGCACTTCCTCCCACCATGGCCAAAGCACATAATGTATTTTATTTATCCCTCTAAAAGAATTATATAACATACCCTTCACATGTACTCTCTTCAGAGGTAGTAAAGTTATAGGATGATCTTTCTTACGAGGAGAAACCAGTGATAATCTCAAATCATAGAGAAAAACTTCTATGAAATAAGATAATTCCCCTCGTCAAGGTGTTGTGGTGAAACCAGATGTTTGAAGAGGGAATGTGAGAATCAAAGGAAGTGATGAACCAGAGTTACCCACATCTATTTTAGTGGTGTAAAACACGATTTCGAGGGTGAAATTTTTTAAGGGGGAATATTTTAATGCCCCAAACTTTTATTAATGAAAATTAATCTTGATCTAATTAAATGTATTATAATTTAAGATGGTTATAAAACATATGAACATACTTGGTTTTATGTTTTTGGATTTTAAAATATCTTTACGAAGTATGATTTTTGATAATATAGATGTTGAATAGTGATCACATGATTAGTATAAATAATAGTCTTTAACAAATCCAATTTACATAGACAAAGGAAGCTATGTCCTCATCCATTAGACCTGCCCCATATGAAGCCCATTTTTTGGAGCTAATAATGGTGGTGGTATCATTGGGCTTCACTCTTGAACAATCCAAAGCCGATTTTGAACTTGTAAAGATTGAACGGGACCACCTATGGGGGAAGTGGATATTGATAGAGATTACCACCCGAGCAATGTTATCTGAGCCACCCCAAGAGTCGGTCACCATTGCACTCCATACCCTTCCGTCTTATGCGGGTGTTATAGGGGGTTTTGTAATGATACCCTAGTACTATGATTACGTACACTATTTTTTATAGGGAATATATATTCATTTTATTACTATTACTTTGAAAATATTTTTTGAAGTAGAAGGAGAATTTTTAGTTAATATTCCACTAAGAAATCTATTTTGATCAATTATTGGTTTTTTGAATTAAATAATATATTAATAAATTATTATTGTGATTATTAAATTAAATTTTATTAAATATAAATGATTTTATAATTTTATGAATGCTATTGTAATTTTTATTATGGTTTGAAAGTTGTTTTGTATAAACCCGTGATTTTTCGATAAATGTCTATTTTTATTTTAAAAGTGAAAATTCACATATTAAGAAAATTATACAGATAAAATGAATATTATTTTTGGAATTAGGACATCTAAATTATCCAATGGTAAATTTTTCATAATTTTCTGAGACAGTCAAATGTTTGGGTAAAAATTAAATACTGTTTAATAGTATAATGTGTCTTATGACATCATAATGACCCAAGAGTGATGTAATAAAATAAAATGAACACTGTTTTTTCCATAATATATTTTACTATTAAAATAATTTTATTTCAGGTTTGTTTGATTTACTTTACAAACCCCTAGTGGACCATCCAAGACTTATAAAATATTTTAGATTTTTAAATTGATTTTCTTGAAAGTGTTACTCACCTCCACATAAAAACCCTATTATTTTAAAACATTTGGACATTGGACTTTTAAAATATTTTTTTACACTCCCCTTTGTTCAAATACATGGGAAAAAATTGTGGTCATGTTTGTGTTTTGGATTAGTTGAATGTGTGGTGCCCCAATCCAAAATAATAAAGAATTTCATCTCCTTTACTATATAAATCCACCCAAGATCCCACTTCCTATTCACTAAATTCCTTGTGAATTCATCCAACATATTACCTCCTCTCTCTATAATCCTCCCAAGGTGCCCCAATCTACCCAGAAGCGTCTTTAAAGCCCCTCCTAAGCCTTTGGGATCACACTTCCAAATAACATATTTCATCCTTTCTCATTTGTTTCCAAATTTCATTATATTGTTATGACCTTTTATTTTCAATTAAAAATGTTGGGGTATGATTTCTCACCTCCCACATACTGACCTTTTAATTTTTTAATTATTATAGACCCATTTTATCTCTAATTAATTCCTTCCATGTACACCCATTACCATGCTAAAATTCTGTAAGGAATTTCTCTCTCCTCATTTACATTCAAGCAATTATTTTATATTATGAATCTAAATTCCATTAAATATGTTGGTATATTATGTCCCACGATACCCTTAATGTCAATTTAATGTATAAATGATGTGATACCCCATTCAATCTCATCAACCCAATTTACAAATTTCTATTTGACATCGTTATGCTACGAAATTACTCCAAAATTTCCATAAAAAAAATCATTGTGTAGTGAATACCAGACTCACTCATCTATAAAGGTTATTAAACATTAGTATATTGTAAATGTTGATTTAGGACATACATTTATGTATTCTGAATCTCTTATTTGTGGAAGTAATTATGATGCTAACGAATCTGGGTTGTATGATATATGTGGCACACTTATGCATGAAATGTAATGATTATGAAGGGTGTGCCCTAATAGCACTCCAATGCATTAGGTAAAGTATAGTATCATGATAAGTCATTTGAAATGGGTTTTTAATCATTATAATTCTTTGGAAACTATGGTTTACTCATGCTTCATGTGCAATGAGGGTTTACTCATTCTTCATTTACAATGGGCCTTGGTTCATGGAAATTTCATGTTAAGTGTTGTTGTCACATCTCCCTGTTATGATTATCATGCTTTATCCTGCCTTTCTGTTCATGTTTTTATTGTGATCCATTGATATACCTATTTAATTACATGTATTTTACTTCTCATTTTATTCCATTTTTATTCCCTTACTGGGCTTTATAGCTCACCCCTTTCTTATGTATTTCATCAGGTTATCCCATGCAATGCTTAGTACGAGGGAAGGTAGTGGTCATGTAAATGAGATTTTCAATAAGATGTTGAGTTTCATGTTTTAACTCATTATTTAATGTTCATAATTCCCAATGAAATTATACCTATCGATCTTTTATGTTTTATCAATTGAATATTTTAGGTAATAATCATGTCTAAGTGTATAATAAAAAAGCTGGGTTGTTATATTATTTGTCTCAATATTGTTCCTTTGTGACATGTATTTTATTATTCACCTACTTCCATGTAAAATTTCTGCATATTATTGTTAATATATTGTATAATTAATGACATTTTATAATGATATTGATTATTTCTTTGAATTTCTCTCATTAATGAGATATTCATTCAAATGTTGTGTAAGTTGTAAGGGTTTTCACAGTTTCAATTTCAATTCTTTAAGACATAATTCATGTTATGAACCATGTTTTATTTTTTATGGTATAATTAATACAACATGGACACTATTTAAAATATTCCATCATTGAAATTATGGTTTTAAAAATCATATTATGTTCCGTTATTCATTTGATTTTTATTCAATCATTACCCAAGTATCAAGGGTTTTTGATCTCAAACTTCCATATTTTAGAAATGTTTTGATTGATGAACCTATATCCATTTATATAATGTATATAATGACTCTTGAAATATAATAGCTTACATATTTTTATATTCATGGAATTTTATCTTCCTTTTTTATGTTCATTCTTTCAAATGGTTTTTTAGAGTTTATAAATGGATTTTTTTTAAAACTAATTAATGGGTTTAAATAATTTTTTCCAAACTCTACCTCCATGTTATTAATATTATTTTGAGAATGTTATTTCCTAAGCATAAATGATTTTTAAAGTTATTTTTTGTTATCTTCATCCTTATCTTAAACATATTTAGTAGAAAATTTCTCAATTTGTTTCATATGGGTCACTTTTGACTCACTGTACAAAATTTTGAAGAGAATGTTTATTTTTAATTTCTATACTATGAATGGATTTATCCCTCATCTTAAATATTATTTTATTTGAATATTATTTTTTATTTCTTCATTAATAATTTAAAAATAATAATTGTCTTTATATTTTTTGAATATTTATTTTTAAAGTAATTAAAATAAAAGTCTATTTTCATTAGTTTTCACATAAATTTTTTAATTGTTATTTTAAAAGTTATTTTAATTTAGGTAAACATCCTTTAATTATTTCTCTACTATAGTAGAATTTGATCATAGTATATAACCCATATTATTTCTCTAGATGTAAAATGATTATTTTTTAAATGACATTATCCTAAAAACCATTTCTTTGCCATTGGTAAGTAAAAATTTAAAGGAATACATGTACATTTTGAAATTTTTCTAATGAAAATTATTATTTCTTGTTTTATATTCATATATGGTATGTGGACAAAAATAATTATATCTGAATCAAGTTATTCAGGGTCATTACAAGTTAATTTGACCCTTTATTCAATGTTTTTGAACTGTGAATTGTTTTGGTTGAGTTATAGGGGTTTATTGTTAGTTTTAGAGAGTTTCAAAATCTGTTTTTGTGGTGAAAAGTTCAACAATTTTTAAAAAAACCATTTCCATTCCCTATGAAGTCATGTGTAAAGAGGCAGTGATGCATGTGGTGGTGTATCATTAAGCTGAATAGTGTATAAAACTATACGGAGTTACCTTAAAAAACAAGTGACATGTCATATTAGAAAAAATAATGGTTTAAGTATGGTTTAAAAAACAATGAATAAAAATATCACGGGTTCTTAGGAGATACAAAAACCCTAACATTATTTGGGCATAGTTTGGAAAACAATGTGACTAAACCTTGTTTTCCTGAAATAATTATTTAAAAATCCATTTTTGTGGGATTTATTTTCCAATTTTTACAATTTCTTCATCCCGTTGAGATTCCTATTTAACATGGAGACTTTATTTTCTTTCTCTGGTGAATTACTCACCTTCTAGGCTTGATTACATAGGATCCATGTGTATTAATGATTTGGAATTAAGCTATGTGATCCAAGAACCTATGTTCATTAGGTTTCTTCTCGATCTACCCTTCTTAGCTTAATATTAATCATATATCATTCTTAAAATTTTCATATTATTTATTTCTTTGGCAATATAATGATGAATTATTTGACCCTTTCTAGAATGGTAGAGGATGAAGTGTGGCAGAAACACCTATTTTTAACAATCTCAATTATTCATTGATGGTGAATCAAAAGAGGAATTTATGTGAAGATTCCCATTACATGTATTATTTTATTATTGAATATCATTCTATAACATTGATATTTTTGATTTAGTATCAATTTTATGGGTTATTGGTGTTTGTGGTTAATACGATTAGAGCCTATGGGAGGGACACGAGTATCACACATCAATGGTTTCTAATTTTTGTTGTCAAAAAATAAAGGTAAGAATTTCATTACTATTTGGGGGTCTTATATACACATTATTTAATGATGTGATTTTTTTATTAGCATAAATTTTGTTGACTAAGACTGATAGTGTTTTCATGTATGTGTTAATATCCCATCATAATGTTTTATAATCTTTTCTTCAATGAATATACTTATTTAGCTTGTTCTTGAATTTTTATTTTGA
Organism: Viscum album; assembly: GCA_963277665.1. Taxonomy (NCBI): domain Eukaryota; kingdom Viridiplantae; phylum Streptophyta; class Magnoliopsida; order Santalales; family Viscaceae; genus Viscum; species Viscum album. The sequence continues at coordinate 1,398,740,599 of OY728157.1, read as the reverse complement.
TCACATGTACATTTATATTTTTATTGATACTCATGATTACATGTTATGTTCTTCCTTTATATTCTCTACCATTTTATGTGTAAATAAAATAACAATGGAGGTATTTATTTGTTACTTGGATCATGTGACCGCTATGATATGGTTATCCCTTGGTGGTGGACTATGCTTCGAATTAAATGATGATGGAGATAGACCTGAACTCTAGGTAGGGGAATAACAACATTGAGCAAAGGAAAAAGTAGTAGTGGAATGATACCAATATGTCCTGAGGCAAGGAAATTCCAGGATCAGATAGCTTATATCCAAACCCAATTATCGAGAAGGGATTTGAATACCATGAAGCCTAACCCATGATGAACCTGGGATGTGGTGACCTTGTCACCAAATTTGACTGAATGTCTTGTGACAACTAATAGACATTTTTCATAGCCTTGTATACATCTCTTGATCACTTCCATCATCCTTTTTTATTATCCTTTTAGAATGGTGAAGAATTAGGTACATATAAGGCTCATTGAATCTTGGTTAGAAAAGGAGTTTTCATCATGTGATTTATTTAATATTACTTTCACAATTATTTCCATCATGGAATACATCAGTTATACTTTTTCACGCATTATATGTATTCATTGGTTTTATCCTACAATGTTTTATTTCCCACTCCTTATACTGGTATCTTGATGCATGTAAAGAATTCATGTTATATCCATTTTAGGGAAAGGATCCCATGAAAGATATCGTAGTAATTGGTCATCGAGAGGGTAGAAGTATTGGGAGTGTCTCTAGGGGATTCCAATTTTTTCTTTACTTTTTTTCTTACGCATAGTTATAAACTTGTTTTCGTGAATAGCACAAAATCCTTCTTATTTTATTGATTTTTGAAAACCCCCCTTTCAAGGGATATTTGGTAACCCTTATAAGGCCCATAATCTTAGAGATTACATGAACTGTAAGCTTTATTTGAAGTATACTGATTGTAAGTACATGGAACTGCTCCTCTCCAGCATCTGCACTATGATATTATCTCTCCACCTTCACATGACTATTCATCTAGGCTTCTTATTCATGCACAAGATGGTCCTTATGGAAGTGGCATACCATCTCTTTCTTTTACATTTTTTAGCTTCATCTTTGGTGAATACACCTTCTCTGAATCCTCATTTGGAGTCTACTCCATGTAGAGTCTTCCTGGTCCATTCGACACAAATTCTGGTGTCCCAAAAGCCTTGAGGTGGACAAAAGCCCTTGAGGTGGCCCGATGGCCTTAAGGTGGCCCAAAGGCCTCACTGGAATGAAGGCCTTGAAGGAATTAGGGACCAAAATAGTGTCCCAAAAGACTAAATGGATGAATTGTTCTGGTTTCTACAGTACTTTCTACAGTGATGCTATAGTTGCTGGAAATATGTCTCTGCCCGGTTTTGAACTTGAGTATCTTGGATGCACTAGTTGAGTCCTCACCAACTCGGATTAAGATCTTGTCCATTATAAATGTGTTTTTATTTCCACATTGTGAGCTTAGATTATTTATATGGATGACAAGGGTGATATTTGTTATTATATTATTCTTACTTTTATTCCAGTTGATACTCTAGTAAGTTGTTTTTTAATTATTTTTATAGTTTATGGATATGATTAATGTGGGTATAGTTTTAACAATACTTCATCAAACCCTCCCACTAATTGGAAGCCACTTGTGTATTGGGAGGGGCACATGATGTCTTGTGGAGTCTCTCTTAGAGTGTTATTTGTAAAAATCTAGGATGTGGTGTCACAAAATGGTATAAAAGACCGAGTTTCTTTATTTATTCTTATTTACTATAATACATAGTATAAAAGATATTGGTTGAATAGAACATGGGTAGGAAAGGTACCAAGTCCTTGACCATAAAAAGTGTAATGGACATCTTAGTTAATATTTAGGGTATTTTTTTACTATCTTATGGTATTTTAGTGCATTTATGCATCTTGAAAGGCATATAAGATCAGATATTACATATATACCTATTGAGTGTTGTATAGTATTTATTTTAATATTATGTCTTTGTTTATACTATCAATTCAATATATTCATATATTATATATTGACTGATATATTTTTTTCATTCCTATTTTGATATATCATTTCAGTATTAATTAGTTAAAAATTATCATATTGTTGTGTTTTGTATATATGATTGTGACCAATAATTTGGTATGGAAAACCTTGCATGAGCCTTCAGTGGAACTAGGATTGTAAACCTTGTGTTTTGGAATCTCATAGTATAGGTTTTTTATCATGACATGTCCCACGGAGCCCGTGTCATGACTACCTCAAGTCACCTCCAAAAGTCCAGGGGATAGCGAATAATGTCGAGTAAGCATATCCCACAAGTGGGAGGTATTTTCCCAAGTACCTGTACACACACACCCATCTCCAAGAAAAAGTTGAAACTAAAAACACTATGTAAACATGGATGAAACCCACTACGAAAACCCTCTCAGAGTAAGGTACCAAACTGAAAGAAAAAGTGACCAGGATACAAGACCAACTGAAATGGAGAAGTACAAGCTCCTGGATCTCATCTCCATAAAAACCTACCTAAAGGGTTGATAAAGTAATTTTTCTAAATGTCATTTAAGCATACCACATCTTTTGGGCCACCCTAAAGCAACCATTGTCTCGAGCCCACCAAGGGATTCATCAAAGCTACTGATCATCTACACAAGACACGACACGTGTAGGTGAAGCCCATGCAGGTGTGAGTAAAACAATACTCAATAAGGACCCCAAACGATAAAGTAATTACAAGATGTAAACCACAAGTAATCACATGAAGTATACCATAAATAATATCACTGTGAAATACACCAAGTATACTACCAAAGAGGTACAAAATGTTTTGCCTCTAAGAAGTATAACCAAGAGAGTCACTAGAGTCACCTCAAACCAAGTATAGGTATATGGTACGTAAATAAGATTATCTTAAGAATTGAAATTACCCCCAAGTAGTAACACTTGGAGTGTTGGTAACAGAAGGAGTTTCTGTAACACACATAGTGTAGGTAATACACGGAGTGTAGATAACACATGTAGTGTTGGTAACACATGGAGTGTAGGTAACACACCGAGTGTAGGTAATACACAGAGTGTCATCAAATAATAGAGGACCTGCACACTAGTGGGATAGGGGAGTACTGACACAGTCCTTCTGAGAAACAATGTGTAGATAAGACACATAGTCTAGGTAAGACACATAGTATAGGAAATCACACAGTTTCTATGTCAAAACCAGCCATAAGATTCCATCCATAGAATGCTCATTCCAGGAGTACCAATTACTCAACCCAATAGGTCATAGAATAACTTTAATGGAAACTCAATTAGAGTAACTCAAAAGAAACTCCACATCAGGAGGGTCTCAATTCCACAAATGGATCGTCGAATGAAAACACGATTTGAGAGTTATGAGAATTTAAGTAAAGATGGGTCGGTGGGGTCTGGGTCTGGCTGGAACAACCCGACACGACTCGACTTAGGTCCCACCTAGCCCGATCCACATGTTTAGACCCAACCCATCAGGTTTGACCCGAACCACCGGGTCTGCCCCACCCCTATTGGGCCCAGCCCACTATCAGTCTGATTCACCGGCTCCAGCTTGGACAGCTGAAGCGGTCATGTTCATTTTCCCAAGAATCGGTGAGTGTCGTGTCCCTTCATGGTCAAGGCGGCTGACCGCCGCATGCACTACCAAGCGTTGGTTGCCACGGTCTAGCTGGATCACCGCTCCTTACTACATATGGTCGAAGCCCTCCACCAGCCACTGAGTCGATGGCCCTGTCTTCCCCCTGTGGCCACCAATCCATGGGATCCTCCACTTCTGACCATCAATACGATGACCATATCTTGACGAGTGTTCATGTCTACATACACCACTGCCAATGTCGTCGACCCTCCATTTGAGGGTCTCCGGTCGCACTCTGGTCCTCCATTTTTCAAAATGGAAATATGCCTTTGACTCTCAAGAAGGGTTCATCACTATTGTGGACTCCAAATATTCTTTTCATATTATCATTTATAGAACCTCCCAGCAAATCCCGATGTGACCACGAGGGTCCATTGGCAAAGAACGCAAGAATGTGGAAGAGATAAAAGCACAATAACACCCTTATAAAGGACCTTGGCCATGATCATGTCGACCTTGGTATATTTATGCATGTATAAAATATGAAATAGAAACAAAATAATATTTAATAATTCATCCCCATTAATCCCGCATTTTTAACTATCCGGCAAGAATGATCAAACTGCGGATCAACCTGTTCATGGGTCGGTCCGCGTTCATCATTGTAAACAAGAACAGTGAAATAATTCACGAATAAAAATGAACCCCCATACCTCGAGGATTGAATCGATCACTAATGAAGCTTTATTAATGTGTTTTTCATTTATCAATCCATCGATGCCCATTCCAAATCAGATATTTGTTACACCACCATTCATTGTTTTAAAATGAGAGGATTTTCCAACAAATTTTCTTTCTTCTAGATTCTTTAGGGATCATGAATCTAATATTGTGTCCCTATAAATATATTAAATGAATAAACACATTTCATTGTCGTTGTTTCCCTAAGTTGTAGTGTTTCCATTATTTTTCATTTATGAAAGGAAACCACTTCTTAGTCATAGCATCACAATTCCCCTACATCATTGTTAAATGTTAAAATAAACATTTTCTATGATTATATTATTTTATTTTAAAATATCATAAAAATATTTTCCACACTTGACCCATGATGGTCATAGTTATATCCTCCAAAAGAAAAACACACTTCTCTGGACTCAATGGTTCCCTCAGATTTCAAATCCTTTCACTCATTTAAATTTACTAAAACCAAGAATCCACATTATTTTTAATAAAATTAATAATATGTCAACCAGATATTCTTGGAACCACGGGCCATAGAATCATGGGTCCTCTCTGTTTCTAGTCTCAAAATAATCCCATATAATTTTCAAAACATTTACATGGAAAATATGGGACATTTCATTATCCCCACCTTAGGGTTTTACATCTTTGAAATCCAAAACAAAGCCTAAATAAACATATGGGGATACTGAGCAAGAATCTGAGCCTCCATCTCCCATGTTCCCTCTTGGAGACTCCCATATTGTCCCCAAACATACACTAGAAGAATTTTCAATCCATGAAGAATATTCTCTCGTCGATCCGCGATCTTCACGGGGTACTCCGTGAGAGTCATCATGTTTTCAATATCCATATCTCACTAGTAAATGATGTGTGGGGGGTTGTGTACATATTTCCCCAACTCATATACATGAAAGACGTCATTCACCCTCTCTTCATGTGGGGGTAGATCCAAGTGGTATTCCACCTCACCCACTCAATGCAGTATCAGAAAAGTTTTGATGAACCTTGAAGATAACTTGTCTCCCTAGTGAAATCTCAATATCCCACATTGATGAGGGGCCTAAAGGAACACATTGTATCCCCCCTAAAACTCAAAGGGTCTCCTTATCCTATCATCAGAAAACTTTTTACGGCTCATTGTAGTCTTAATATACCCTTGGATGACTTGAACCTTTTCTGTAGTGGCCTATACCCACTCCAAGACCATGAGTGCTGACTCTCCAGGGTCAGTCCATCAAAGTGGCAACCTACAGGGTCTCCCGTAAAAGGCCTCAAATGGTGTCATAGAAATGGGGTAGTGGTAGAAATTTTTGTACCATAACTCCACCAAGGGTATATGATCCTCCAAACTATAGCCAAAATCAAGGATGAAATCATGTAGCATATCCTCTAGGATATAAATGGTTTACTCTTTCTAGTCGTCTGTCTGTAGGTAGAAAGTTGTGCTCAAGTGTAGTTGAGTCCCAAACACCTCCTGAAATCCCCTCCACAATCAAGATGTAATGAATGAATCTCGATCTAAGACAATCATTTCTGCAACCCCATGGATTCAAACTATCTCATGTATGTAGAGGCATCCCAAGCTCTCTACTGAACCCTTTTCCTGAATCGCTAGGAAGTGGGCCAACTTGGTGAGTCGGTCAACGATCACCCATATGATATCATGGCCCTTGGAATTATGTGATAAACCCATAATTATGTCCATTGATATTATATTTCACTTCTACTATGGATCCTCATGGGGTTGAGTCAAACCCTCTTGAACCTAGTGCTCAGCCTTCACTTGCTAACAAATGAGGCATCTAGAGATAAACTCTTTCACTGCATTCATCATCCCCAGCCACCCAAACTAACTTCAAAGATATTGGTACTTGTTTCCCAAACTTGGATATACTACCAAAGGGTATGTATTAAAACCCCTCAACACCTCCTCCTATAATGTTGCTGGTACAACTGTGCATCCTCTGAAAGGATAATGTGCTCCCCACCTTTCGAATATCACTCAGGGGCATGACCTATGGAGATCTATTAATATGTAGTCTCACAGCTGACATATTTGAGTTGTGCCTCCCTCACACACTATAATAATGGAGGGTTAAAAACCATCAAATAGATATAAGATGCTCGATCTCCATCCACAAAGGATATTTGAAGCGTGGTCAACTGCTTTGAGGCCTCATTCAGTAGTTTTGTACACGATCTATGGATGAGAGAATATACCACCGCATTACCCATACTATGAATATATAAATTATTAAAGTCATATTCCTAGAGGAACTCTATCTAACACCGCTATCTTAGTTTCAGTTCATTTTGAGAAAATATATACTTGAGACTTTCGTGGTCTGAGTAAATAATAAACCTCTCACCCGTAAGGAAGTGTCACCACATCTTTAATGAGAATACTACCATTTCCAACTCTTGATCATGGATAATTTTGTTAGTAACATGTTGTATCATCTTCTATGAACCATAGTCAATCACCCCTAGCCCCTGCATCAGGACACAACCATGTACGGTTCCTGATGCATCGCTGAACACCACATACTCGACACCATCATCTAACAATCATAGGATGGGACCAATCATCAAACTCTACCTTAGCTGCTAAAATCTTTCCTGGAACTTCTTTGTATGTGTAAAAATTTTCCCCATTCATTTCAAGGCTTTGATGGATGCTGATAATCTAGAAAATTTGGGTACAAACCATCGATAGTACCCAGGCAACCCAAGGAAACTTTGTACCATGGTAAAATTCTTGAGTGGATCCCAAGCAAGAACTGCCTATATCTTCATTGGATCTACTATAAATTTGGCCTTTAAGATGATGTGTCTTAGAAATTGGACCTCTCATTTATAGAACAGACACTTTTAGATCTTCATGTAAAGTTAGTGCTCTTAGAGTATGTCTAGGACCATCCTTAAGAGTATCGTGTGCTCCTCCTTGGATCCCGAGTACACTAGGATGTCATCAATGAAGACCACTACAAACAAGTTTAGGTAGGGTTGTAATATCATGTTCATGAGTCCCATGAACACTATTGAGGAATTATTCATTCCAAATGGCATCACTACGTACTCATGGTGGCAGTAGTGACATCTAAAAGCCTTATCTGGGATGTCCTCTTCCTGCACCAGAAGATGATGAAAGCCCGATCTGAAGTCTATCATTTGGAACCATCTCGCACGCCTGAGCTGATCTAAGAGTTCATCAATTGCAGGTAGTGTATACTAATTCTTCACGGTCGCCAGATTCAGGAATTGAAAGTCCACACAGAACCTCAAGCTCCCATCTGCCTTCTTGGTAAGCAATAAGGGGGATGCCCATAGTGCAACATTGGGACTCAAAAAGCGTTTTCTCTATAATTTTTCCAATTTTACCCTCAATTCATGTGGATTTATATGATTCATTATATATGACGATGTATATATCTGCGCCATCCTGGGGTACAAGTCAATGTGGAAGTCTACCTCCTAGAAAAAAGGTACTCCTAGAACATCTTCTAGAAAGATGTTCATCCACCATTGTAGGAAGCAGAGGAATCGTCTGATCCACTTCACCAATGTTAATGCTATCAAAATGATGTGTGATCAGTTACACCCTCATACATTTGATTCAATCCTACACAATTGTATTTCCCTTTTTCTGATAAATTAAAAAATGGCCGCATCTCTGCAGACACACTGCACTGTGTGCCTAAAACAGTCGATCTGAGAATGAACTATGGATAACCGATCCATATATATAATCTCACAATAAGGCCTTGTAACTTCCACTAAGAGATCCCAACCAAACTCTTTCCCCCTAGGTGTTAGTTCACAAAGTCGGCACTAGTGTGTGACCATCGAATCTAATCTCGTAAGAGTCTCTAATTGTAGGGATCAAGGCAATTGATCAAATGGAATATCCATGTCTCTAATAAGGGTCATGGAAAGAAAAGAGTGACTAACACCCATGTCTATCAAAACTATATCTTGGGTGGAAAATACATAGATCATACCTCTAATAATCCATGGAGTCTCAGGATCACAAGACTCTATCACCTAGAGCATTCCATGCCCCTATCCACCGGCTCCCTGATCTCGGGGTGGACCACTTGGGGGTTTTGGTGGTAGTGCCTCAAACAACATTCCACTGCCTACCACTCATCCTACTCCTCTACCACATCCACCACCCATCAGACTACCCTTTTCTTTCCTCTGCTGCTGCCTCGCTAGTCCCTCGACCGTCTCCTGTTCGGTCATACGACAGGTCGGACTATCTCTAGTTAGATGACCTCGACTTCAACACGAGTATAATGGTCTATAATTTAGGTGACTCACCCTACCATGGGAGGTTTTCAATGCAGATCCCATTTTTTTGGGTCATCCCCTAGAGTGACATACCTTCTCAGGTCCTTATTTCATCTAACGTCTACCTGCTACTGAAGACTCTAATACCTATCGCCTGGTGGTAGCTCCGACTGTCGGTGCCTACTCTGCACGAAATATCTCTACAAGTAGAGCTCACTCCATATCCCCAGTATGCATAGGGATGCTTAGGGATATCATTGATGCCCTAATCTCCTAGCGTAGTCCCTGCTCGAAGGTACAAGACCTAAATAAAGGGTCCCACACCATGTTGGTGGAGTAGCGAGAATTAACCATTAATCATTTTATGTACTCTGATGCTGACTGGCTGCCCTACTATGAGTTCAATAGACCCTATATATGCATAGAGCATAACGTCACTAGAAATAACTCCTCCCTGAAAAGGTACTTGAAGTCTATCAAGTATAGCTTTACCTCCTCACACATCTGATTCATCAGGCTCCACCATATCCCCATTGATACCTGAAGAAGGCTCACAGCTATGACTTACGTCTAGTATTGAGACTTCCCTAATAATAGGAATACTCATGTAACTACCACTATCCAATCATGATCTATATGGCTATATGTCTCAACTTATAATCTGGGAGTTCACTGCCTTTGGAACTGATGCAATTCACTAATCCCTCATGCATCCTCTACCAGTAACAATGGTTGGAACTGGTGCTCTCTGAGCGGTGGTATCACTGGTACACCACTGGGAGGTTCTATCTCAAGGAATTTTCCATGCACTGATGCCTCATCTCTTAGCAGATGATCCTCATGGTCATGCCCTGGAATCCTGGATGGATGCCTGTGTAGAATCATCCGGAAGTAGAATAAGACGTACCACGGTCAATAGAATATACCTTGTGTTCTGACTATGACTCAATAATATCATGAGAACACACTCAATTTCTATATGATGCATGGACCATGAGTTTCCCATGAAACTAGTGTTTTCATGTACCTAGTCGAAATCAGAATTCAAATTCCATGTTGATGGATACATTGGTCGCTGCACCAATAGTATGTTCCCAATCCTAAAATCCAAACTCTAAACACTTAACATTTTTGTACTAAAACAAGACTAAAAATTTTCTCCCTCTTATACCACTCTCCCATGACCCATCCCACGGGGTCTATGTTGTGAATACCCCAAGCCCACCTCATATAGTCCAGGGGATGGCGACTAGCGTCAAGTAGGAATATCCCACAAGTGGGAGGTATTTTCCATAGTACTAGTTTCCAAACACTTGTATCCAAGAAAAATATAAAAATGAAAACACTAAGTAATCATGGATTCAAATCACTAAGAAAACCCTCTCATAGTAAGGTACAAAACTAAAAGAAAAAGGGGATAGAATACAATTTCCACTGAAATGAAAAAAAGAAAAGCTCTTCGATCTCATATGTAGAAAATCCTACCTAAAGGGTAGTTATAGTAAGTTGTCTGAATGTCACTGTAGTGTACCATGTCTGTTGGGTCACCCTGAAGAACCCCTATCTTCGGCCTACAAAGGATTCCATCTAAATACTGATCATATACATATGAAACAAAATGTGCGGGCGAAGCCCATATAGGGGTGAGTAATACAATACTCAGTAGGGACCCCAAACCACAAAGGAATTGCACAAATTAAACCACAAGGAATCACATGATTTATACCAAAAATAATATCACTATGAAATACACCAACTAGACTACAAAAAAGGTACACGAAGTGTATCCTCAAATAAGTATAATCAAGAGAGTCACTAGAGTCAGTTCTCACCAAGTATAGGTCTATGGTATGTAAATAGGATTGTTGTAAGAATCCACAGTACCCTCAAGTAGTAACACGTGGAGCGTTGGTAACACATGGAGTGTAGGTAACACATGGAGTTTTGGTAACACATGAAGTGTAGGTAACACACAGAGTGTAGATAAAACACGGAGTGTTGGTAACACACGAATTGTAGGTAACACAGAGGGTGTCCTCAAAGACTAGAGGACTCGCACCTTGGTGGGATAGGGGAGCACCGACTCAGTCTTGGTAATACAAAATTCTAGGATAAGACACATAGTATTGGTAAGAAATGTAGTGTAGGTAATCACATAGATTCTAGGTCATAGCCAGCCCTAGGATTCTGTCCTTAGCATGCTTGTTCTGGGAGTACCTACTCTTCAAGCCAATAGTCCATATAAAAACATTCACAGAAACATATTTAGAGTATCTTAAAAGTACCACCTCTTCACGAGGGTCCCAACACCACAAATGACTCATTAAATAGATTCACAGTTTGAGAGTACTGGGCATTGAAGTAAAAAGGGTTCGATGGGGTTCAGGTATGGTCTGACCCGACCCGACCCATGTCCCGCCTCAACTGGGCCCTACCCACTTCCAGTCTAGTATTTCGGCTCTCGTTTGGACCACTGAAGAGGGATGGTATGTTCACCTAGAAAGTGGTGGGTGTCGCCTCCCCACTTGGTCAATTCAAATGACTATCACGTTCAATGATGTCGGCTGGCATGGGAACTGCCCTGTGGTGGTTTCGGTGGAGTCTCTCTATGGATCCTTACCGCGTGAAGTGGCTTCATGTCGTATTCGGTCGAAGCCCTCCACTGACCATCAATCCAACGACCCTTTCAACCACCCATGGCCACTAAGTCACGGGGTCCTCCATTGTTGGTCGTCGAGCCAGTGACTCTCTGCATGCTAGTGGCCACGCCGCTATGTGCTAGTGTCATCTATGTTGTGCGCCTCTACGGGAAACCCTCCATTTGCGGGTCAGTGATCATACTCCTATGCTCCATTTTTGAAAATGGAATCACGCATGTAATCCTCGGGTCGCGTTCTTCACTACTGAGGACTCCAAATCTTCTCACCAGTGCTCTAGTGGTCTGATCAAATTCAGAACCTCCTAGAAAATAACGATGTGACCATAGGGTTCGGTCGGCAAAGAATGAAAGAATGGGAAAGATAGATAAGCACAAAAACACCCATAGAGAAGAGCTTGGCCTTTTTTGGGTCATCCTTGGTCTATTCATGTCAGAAAGAAAATATGAAATAGGAGAAAATAATATTTTATAACTCATCCCCCTTAATCCATCATTTTTAACAACCCCATAAGAACTATCTAACCGCAGATCATCCTGCTTATGGTTTGGTCTATGTTCGTCGTTGTAAACAAGAACGGAGAAAGAATTCACGATGAAAATTAAAACCCTACCAATAAGATTCGATCGATCACTGATGAAGCATGTTTCATACATTCTTTGTTCATCAATCCATCGATGATTGTTCGGAATCCGTTCTTTGATCTTCCACAATTCTTCATTCATCAAAGAGAATATTTTTCAATGCATTTTCATTTTTATAGAGCCTCTAAGGATCGTGAATCTGATCTCATATCCCTGCCATGCTATTAAATGAAGAAGCATGTTTCTACATCACTGTTTCACTGATTTATAGTATTGTCATATTGTATCATTTATGAAAGGAAACATCTTATTAGTCATGGCATCGTAGTGCTGCTACGTCACTGTTAGATGATAAAATAAACATTCTCTATGTTAATTTTAATTTCCTTTAAAATGTCTAAATAGATTTTTTTCATTCGACTTTCCCTGATCGATGTTATTTCCTACCTAGGAAAAACTCGCTGCTCTGAACACAATAGTTCCCTCATATTTCAAATCCTATCACTTGTTTAAAAGTTCCTTAAACTGAGCATGCATACTATTTTTAATAAACTAAAAAATAGTTAGAACATTTATTATGGCCACCCCAAGCCTCAAAATAACATGTCATCTCAATGCTTCGTCTCAAAATAATCCTATATAATTTTGAAAAACATTACATGGAAAATCCATTAAATTATATCTTTGAATATAGATCCTTATGTATACCTTTAATTTTTATCATTTTTTCTACAATGAATCTTTTTGTAGGGGTAATAAATATTATTTTTTCAATTCAAAAAGGTCAACTTTCTGATGCGTGATTACACCCATGAGAGTGGACACACCAATTCTGTCATCCGATATACAAGAGGATATACATGTGCATGCTCTTGTATGTTTTTCATTTCTTTGGGTGTTAGACCACATTAATCCCGTAGTATTTTGGATTGAACATACCCATGGTGGAGTAATACAAAGGACCATGGTTGTGAATTCACATGAATTATTGATCTAGAATCTCCCTACCTTCTAGGAAACTAGGGTAACATATGATTCAATGCAATGGATTAGTATTATTGAGGATATATTCCATTTTTTAAGGAACTAGAGTGATGACAGGTTAATCTAGCGGTGTTGATCATATAGGGACAAACTTGGATATGGTGGAGTTTCATAGGAATATGGGAACATGTGAAGGTATTTTTTTAAAGTCCTAAAAAATATTATTCAAGAAAATCATTCTCAGTACATTGAATCATAACCATTCTCATGAATTTGTGAAGATTATACATAGATCCAATAAGGTATCTATATACAATCATCAATTCATTAAATTGATTTATCATGATTCTATATTTCTCAAAATAAAGGGAAAAAAGTATAAGAAGTTTTGTACTACTACTATTCGTAATATTATATGATATAAAAATGAATTTTTATGTAATAATTTACTTAAAGGATATACAATAGTTGTTGACTATTCCGAAGCACTTAAAAGAGCATTGATTTTATGTTCTTCTCTGACAATTTAGAAGCCATGTTGGTTGACCTCCAACAATTGTGATGGGTGTCTCCTCTATGAGAAGTAAGAGGAAGACTAAGGACGTAAAATGGGGTGATGAAAATATGGTTTAGTGGGGTAAACCATCTTCAACCCCTAAGGAATTGAAATATACTATTTCTATAATGTAAAGGTCAAATATTACAATATGTATTATCCAACACCATAGAGTAACTGTTTGTAGTGTGGAAATATGGGTAATCTCTAGAAATATTTCTCTAGTTCATTAAGGCTAGGATACTATAGGGGTGAAAGAAAGAAGTCAATTGTGAACCATAGATCCTTCTAGGTCACTCAGAAACAGGTTTGAACCCTATAAATGAAATTGACTTGATTGATTCATGAACTTGGGGGTTAAGGACATAGAGTTGAGGCTAAATAAGTGTATGTGATTGATCATGTTCTGGCTGACTATGGATATGGACTATCAATCGTTTTTGTTATGTTATTGATCATTTATTATCTTTCCAACACATTTTTAGATAAATGTTATTTCCATTCATCTACATCGTCTAAATTTCATACTATATTAACCTATCTATTTTGTTTTCTTTAGATATTATTTCTCTTGACACACTCTTTTGGAAGAAAATTAATTCCCTTAAGAGATTTTCTATGTGTCCCATGGATCTAGCCATATTCATACATTTTTTGAATTTATTGATCCTTGAGAATACAATATTTGAAGTGATACTTTCCATAATCTAGATTACCATATTTCACTCCCAAATCAACTATTATCAGAGGTGGATATCCTTAATTTCACCTAATAGAGAGAGTCTTGTGATGACGAGTGAGTGGGATGTCAAATCTAGAAGAGTAAGACCAATTTTGATACATTTTGGAGCCATCATATATCTAGTATAAGGTTATACACTTGTACTTAAACTAGATGATTGGTCTTATTCTTTTCCTCATATTTTTAATATCTAGTAGAATGTTTATCTAGATAAATACTATTTTCATCATCCAAACTGAGCTATATATTTAGATATAAAAGTCATTCTAGGAGAAAATACTTTTTAAATTCCTCTTTATCTTATGGCACTGGCCATGTTGAGATACCACTATATTCATAATGAGAACCAAGAGATGAAGGGTTTCAACTAACTGACACATATCTGGGGTATTCTACCATGTTTTTTTCTAAAAAGGAAAATGGTACTGTGCGATTTTATAAGTAAAAAAAGAAATCTCAATCGGATATAGTGAAAAATATATATATTTTTACCTAGGATTGATGATCTATTTGATTAGTTATAGTGTTCCTGATGGTTATCTAAGATTTACCATCATTTTACCAACAATCTGTTTCATGTCAGATATAATGATATCCCATAGATGTTGTTCTGAAATATATATAGTCTATATGAGTACCTCATTTTTCATTCTATATGAAATAATGGGTTACTAGTGTTCGTGGTTCTCATGACCAAGACATTTTATCCATATATCTACACATTCATCATTTCATTGTTGATGATATACTTATATATTCATAGACATCATAGTTACTTTCCAAATACCATGAGATCATATTGTGTACACTCTAATTGAATCAGATTTCTGAAAAGTTTTCAATGTTTTTCTTTTAGATTTGAGGGGTAAAATTTCTTACTAATGTGCTCTCAGAGATGGTATTTTCTCTAGACCCATATATATTTAAACCATTGGTGTATTGGGATCCCCTTAGAATGACTTTGAGATCATAAGATTCATTAGGTTTGATTGATACTATCAGTGGTTCAGTCATGGATTCTCTCTCATAGCAGAACATATAATAGGGCTTATCAACATAGGAATAAATTTAGAATGGTCTGATTAGTTTGAGTTGGTTTTTATTAAGAAGAATAGGATATTAATGATAGCTCACATTTTGATTCCTATTAATCTGGAGATCAGATAAACTGTGTACTATAATGCCACTTGTGTTTGGATAGAAGTGGTTCCAGTGCATAGATATCATTTATTTTCTTATGTGTCTTGCCAAAAATGACCCCATGAGTAGAAATACCAAATAAATTACTGGGATTTAGTATTTTTAGTCCATTACTAAATGTACTTACAACATTTTCTCTTTATTGAATGGTTTTTTTTTCTTACATGGGCCAAAATATCTTTTAATATATCTTCTCTAAATGGGATATAAATTTGAGGAAGAGGAGTTAGGTAGAGTATCTGATGATATTAAACATTGAGATGAACTATTGTCTATAAAAGTGACTATTATTAATGATTCTATTAGTAGGAAAACATCAATTATATTGGAGATTCATGAGCGTCAATCAATGGATGAATAGTTTATTATGATTTTGATGGAAGTTTTTCTTATCAATGCACATGATGATTTTAGAGTTGTGACATGTTTTTCATAGTAATAAAATATTGGTTAGTGAACTTGGTGAATATTATCCTAAAGAAATATTCTTAGTGTGCGCTGATGCAATAATGACTGGAAGGGAGTGAACCTTTTATAGGACGGTGAGTGGATGATGATTATTTTATTAGTGTAAAAGCATTTTTTTAGATTCAATATACTCGAGAGAGGTGATTGTAATATATTCCCATTGTTTAATTTGGGCATTTTATCCATGGTTTAAAAAATATATATTAAGACATTCGAAGCCCGTTCTGGGGGTCTCGTATGAAAAGTGAAAATGCTAGTTTTGTTTCACGATGTATAACCATCCATTGAATAATGTCCAAGAATTATTATGTAGTGGTATACATTATCCTATTTTAGTGTCAATGTGGATGTGGTGAAACATGATGATGTATTTCTGTATGGTGTTACCTAAGTCACCAAGGAGTCATGATGTAGTTTAGTTGATAATTGATCATCTGATGAAATATTATAACCTATTTCCAATCTATAAAACACATTCCATGGATGATATAGGAAAGATACATTAATTGGAGATTTAACTATTTTATAGAGTTCCATTTATAATGTAATATTACATATATGTTCCATTAATTTCATGGTTTGTACAACAATTTTAGTAGTAATTGGGTACTCATATAAAACTATGTAATGTTTATCCACCACACTATGTTGGTCAATTAGACCATAAGATCTCCATTTTAGAGGATATATTGTGGTCATGAATCCAATATTTTAGTGAATCTATGAATGATCATCAATTCATGGTCCAATTCATGTTAAATAATAAGTTTCATGATTCTATATAGATGGAATCACTTGAGGCTCTGTATGGCCAGTCATGTTGTTCACCACTATGCTAGCATGAGTTACGTGAGGTATCTATTGTAGGTTCAAGCATGGTATAAGATACATTTTAAAGATTATACTGATAAAGAAGTGATTGACCATATTTTAAAGTAGGCAATGATCATATATCATCTATATGAGGTTCCCTTTTGTGTTTTTTGATGGAGATTGAGATTTATTATGGGTGACTCCTTGGTTAAGCAATCGATGTTTTTATAATAAATTAAAGATAGCATCAATATTTTTTGGATTGTTAAATAATTTTGAACATATGGGAATTGGTGATTATAATATAGATCATCCTCCTTGAAACTGAGTTTTTCATGATTTGTTTCATGTGTATCAACTCTATAGGCACATAATCGATCCAATGCATGTGACTGATTTTAAGGATATTGAGTTAGATCCTAATGCATCAAATATGGAACGTAAGATTCAGATTTTAGACTAGGGTATGAAGGTTTTGTGGGGGATTATTGTGCCACTTTTCTAGATCTTATGGTATTATGGTTGGTTATAAAAGGAATCATGTAAATAGGGTTATGGTATTCGGAACAATTGGCCTGATTTGATTGATGAAGATGAATTTATAAATTTCTCAAGGATGAGTAGTCTTTGGAGAGGTTTATTGTAATAGACATGGATTTTCTAGGTGTGTTATGAGTAAAGTTAAGATTTTATTCATAGGTATTTTAACTATTATTTTATTGGTATGGGTTTTAGTGGTTTTTGATTTATATCATAGAATGTAAAATTTCTTTTTGGAGGTGAACTATTGGAGTACAATATAATAAATAGTTTGACCAAACCATGATGAAGCTAAGGAGAGGCAGAAAGACTCCTATAGTTGTTGCACAATTTTCAAAACCATGTGACAAAATTCTATGCACATAAAATAATTTTTCAAAAAACCCATTTTATTTCCATTAATCACAAATTTTTCATACACATCATCATATTGATATCCCATATTGAACATGGAGACTCTATAACCCTTCATTGGAAAATCCCACAGCTTCTGATTTTCAATTATATAGAACTTATTTTTTTATGATTGATAATTATGTAATGTGATCCATATAACTCCATTATAAATACCCATGTTTTTCTAAAATCTTAATTATATGGACAATTAGAATAAAAATTAATGGTATGTGAGTTGAATGTGGTAATTTTCCTCTATAATAGTATCATGGAATGTTTTTCTAGACACTTCATTGGTCTTATAATATGGTGTTTATCTTAGGATAACAGTATGGTGGATATATAATCCCTATAAATTTTCATTTAATAATTAGTTTTTAATATTTAAATATAAAAATATTAAATTAGATACTAATGTTCAAATAAATATATCATCTAATTGGAATATCAAATTTAGATTTTATCTCTTTCGATGAGTCTAGAACACTTGGTTTTCCTTAGTGATTTCTAAACTTGTTTCAATCTTCGAGGTCAATATCATGCCCTGTTATATTTTTATTTAATTTTATTTAGTATTTATTTTTCCATTTTCTTTTCTCCTCCTCACTATATGATTATTTCATACACCACCTTTTAGATTCATTCATCTTGGTCAAGATAGAGGGAGAGGGAGAGGGATAGAGAGAATGAGATTTAGTTGTCACTGTGGAGTTTTGGAAGAATAGAATCACTATAAAGCTTCTACAGAACATGGATAGAATAAATTAATTTTTGTATTCCACCTAGAAGTATGACATTTTTATTTTTATTCATAATAAATTTATATCTACTGATAATTTTTTTAAATTCCTATAATGACTATTTATGACTCCTTTGGGTCAATATATTGTTAATCGAGGGGAAATTGGAATTTCAGACTAACTATAGTGTTTTCTTATTTGGAAATACCAATCTCATGGTATTTTGTTTAATGAACACTTGTTATGTTCTATTATTATTCAAGGAAGCTAAGTATTTAGAACTACACTCTATTCACCTTGAGATTACTCTATGTAGTGTTACTTGGACATATATCTGGGTATTTAAGAAGATTGACTTAAGTATATAAGAATTTTAAATGTTCTCAGTATTTATGTATCTTATTTATTTTAATAAATTAAGGGTTTTAAATTTTTAAAAGTAATGTTTTAGTTAATAAATATATGTTTCCAAGTATACATAAATAATACCTCTCTATATATGAAAAATGTATACTTATTTATATTTTGATTAATGAGAAGTGTAACAAATTATTTTATGAAGAAATATATATGTTTCAAATGTTTTTAAATTGTTTTAAATATTTCAAATTTTTATCCAAGGTTAAATAATAACATCGTTTTTATTAAGTGTATACTTTAATTTAAATTATAATAAATATGATGGTTATCTTAGAATAAATGAAATCAATAAGGTGGTAAAATGAACTTATAATGTGTTAAAACATCAAAAATATTTGAAACCATGTTTTCAAATACTATTGTTAATGAAAAGTTATATTTGTGGGTTACATGGTATGATTTATATGTTGGGTGGTGTATTTTTAATATATCAATGATTGAAATGAAGTCAAAAACAAATTTTAGACTAATAAAATTATTCACATGTCTTAATGAATCTAAATATTGAAAAAATAATTCCTAATTTATATAGTTTAAAATATAGTTTGTTTTTGAATGTTCGGGGTTATAAAAAATATATTACCAATAGGCCAGCCCTATAGCGGAACCAAGGGAGTAGCTTGCAGCACTCTTAAAGAGTAGGTGGTCAAGCCTGGACCCCTCAGCCAGCACAGGCCATCCCAAGAGGGTATTCATGCCATATGAACACATGGAGGACCCAAGGCTGCAGAACCACCATGCATGGTGGCACCACGGTAGAGAGTGGGTGAAGAGTTTTCCCATAGGTATAACTGTTATAGGGTAGTAACAATGAGGGGGGGAGAGCCAATTAAATGATGGATTGGATCTCCAAGATTATAAAGACGGATCTAAATTCCCTTAGTTTCGATGTGGGGCGATTTCTTTCAGAGGAGATCAAATCTCAGTAGTTTGATCTCACTATGCACAATATGGACCGCATAATCTGGTCTTGGGTTCGAACTCCACCACTGTGGTATTAATGCTGCATTTCCCCTTATTCATCCGATCGGGACACAGATGAATCTCGGCTACTCTTATGTTTTTAAAACTCTGGTTTTACCATTTCCATCTGATCAGAACAAAGACCAAATACCATCCCTTCTTTCTCTTTTCCTATTTACCTTCTCCCTTCATTTTTTTTATTCCTTACATCATCGCTCCTATACACCTATCCATTCCATCCTCCTACTCTTTTCTATTTCTTCCTCCCTTGTGAAACTTTCTCCATCCACGACACAGTTGTTTATGCTTCTCTTTCCACAAGTGTATGTAGGTATTTTATTTTAATGAAAACCCAATCTATTCCCTGAATGTTTTCCACAAATTTTATATATTTATTAAAATAATCAACCATGTTTATTGTCACTGATTTACATGTTTTTCCTATTTTATTTTAGTTTTTTTATTTTTCCCTAAGTCTTGGTCCATAATTTATTTCAAAACATTGTTTTATAAAGAAATACCTATATGAATATTATATAAACCCTTGTTTTGCACCAAAACCCTATGGGATTTCTCCTTATCATCTTCTCCCAAGGATTTTCATGGCCCTGTATCACACTTGAAACCAAGTAAGGGATTAATTTGATTCTTTTTTATCATGTGAAAATCTTATTCATACCTTTATGTTTATATATATATATATATGTAGTTTCTTCTCCAAATCCTAAAATATTTTTATAAATGGGTTTATTAGTGTTTTGAAAGTGGAAAACACGTGTAAAGGAGTAATTTTTTCATCGACTTCAATATGAAAAATCCCTTTTTGTCTACTATTGTGTCTTCACATATTATATATATATATATATATATAAAACTTTATATGGAATCCATTCCAAACTCACTTTTGGGGTTTTTTTAAAATATTATTATCAGTATTAAATGGATCATTTATGGTCTATAACCCTTGTAAGCGTTAATATTATTTTTTGTTTCTGTAAATTATATATATATATATATACACTTATATTCGGACATTGGAAACAAAACCATATCAGGTTTTATGAATTTTATTGATGATCTTATGTTTCATTTAAATGATGTTCTTAATAAACGGAATATATTGGTTTGTTTATCCATATAAAAAACCATATTTACAACTTGTTTATATACGGTTATTTATTAAACCTATTTGGTTTTTATGGTTTTTGAATACAGAAGATACATTCTTAAATGATGTCCTTGATTTCATATAAATCATGTAAGGATTCACCTTTGTATTATTTAATTTGAATATTTAAACATATATGTGTATATATATACGGATATATATACATATAGGTCTTAATTATAATCTGAATTGAGTTTTCATAAAACCTATTTTATATATCAAATAATTTTTTTGAAGTGTATAACATTTATAATGATTTATTAAACCTTATAATGGGTTGTAAAAACCCAAGAATAATATTTATATATATATATATATAAGGTTTTATATAATTTTCAATATCACATTTACACTTATATGTAATTCAATATTGACTCATTAAATTTTTAAATGGCATTAGTTATATTAGTAAATGTGTATTTTTTCTCACATTTAAGTATAAATATATGAACATGCATAAGAAAATGTGTTTAATTACTTTTTTCTTTTTATGCATGAATACTACACTTGAAATAATGATTTTACATCCAATGTTTGTTTTCCAACTTACCATAAATAATTTCTTTAATTATTTAGGTTTAATTTTTAAACTATTTGGTATTTTAATTAAATGTGTATCGTTTAATCAAGAATAAAGACTATCACAAAGTCAAAGACATTTAAATTGTGATATGAAAAATGTAACCTTTCATGTGAAAGGGTTTTAATGTAATAATTGTAATTTAATGTGGCAACCCATTATTTTATGTGCACTAGTTATTATCACATGTGAAAAAGAATTTTGTTTTAGCCCATACATGTTAGTGTTAAATCTGATGTAACCATAAACTAAAACTAAGAAATCTAGTAATTTTTACATTTATTGTCAAATTCATTTCAGTTATGATTTTCCATGAAAAATATTATGGATTAAGAACGTATATTTCCATTGTATTATGGGAAAATTTTAGAATAATACCATACTATGACATATGAGGAATGTATTGGACTTATATGACTTGACAAGTTCCCTCTGAATTATACTGTGCTCCAATGCATTTGGTAAAGTGATGAATCTCATTAGTTAAAGTGAAATGACACATGAATATGATTCTCGTTTTGTTCACAACTATGTGTGGTAGTTGACAACAATTATGTTGGGTTTTGACTTGTATGGTCTTGGAACGAGGCCTTGACATAATGATTTTGTACAGTCTTGGTGAAAGGCCTTGACAAAGTCTATCATTATACATTCCCTCATTATGTACTAGTATATAACCAATCAAGGGATTAATCAATTAAAAGAATATCACTTGGTTATGAAACAATTTTGATAATGGTGATGAATGCATATGGCATAAGTGAAGCATGCACATAGAATGTTATATAAATAAAAGAATGAAATTGAAGTTGATGTTACATATATCAATCCATGAATTGCATATGAAGTGTTAAGTGAATCATGAATTTTTTACTTACACAATTTTCTTCAAGTGATAAATTTATGTGCTAATGTGTACTTAAAAATTTTCATGTCACCTTTAAAATTGGTTTGATAAATTTATGGATTATGCAGCATTCCATGCACTTTTGAACATGTATGTGCACTATGATATATGTTTTACCTATAGTTTTATGTAAATACATATAATTCTTGTGTAAAAGGTTTTTCTGAAAAATTATTCAACTAGCCTTTATAAAAATCTAGATTACGTGCTTCAAGAAGTGATATTTTTCTTATAATAAAATGTTTTGTAATTATTTCAAAGGTGGTCTATTATAAAAAAAAGAAATGAATTTTATTAATACTTTTTTAAAACCCCTTACTGGGAATTATTATGCTCACCCTATGTTTAAAATTTATTTTTACAAGGATCTGTATATTTCCAAGCTTTGAATACTCTTATGTGATGACAAAAATTTGAAGCTTATCTTTGTTAGATTTTGGAATAAATGAAACTGATGATTCTGATTTTCCAGAACCAAAACCGAAATGATCCTCTTTAATGGAATTAAATGGGAAAATTTTATCTATATGTTTTATGTTAAAAAAAATCACTCACCGTGTTTTAGGTTCCAACTCCAGGATTTTTGGGTTAGGGTCTCTACTAATGGTATTATAGGATCAGTTTAGAAAACTATTGAAAATATGAACAATTATAAAAAATTATTTATGTCTTGCTAAGTGTATTTCATTCTTAAACTTTTCAGGTAGTAGGTGAAGGTTCACCAACAAACCTATTGTCCCTTCCTAATAAAATTATAGAGACAGTACTCTCCATGTCATGTCAAGAGAACCATGAACCATTTTCAATCATCGTTTGACATGAAAACACATCTACCATGTATCAAACACTCCTTGTGTACTTTATCTCTATCGAAGACAAGGCCTTGACTATTTCCTCATGGTGCAAGCCCAATTTCCATTCTATGCATGTCAGGGGAAGTACTATGAGAGTCTTTTTAAATGTTTTACTCTAGCCAAAGCTTTGAATCCCTATGAGATTTTTAGGAAGATATAGATGTGGGTCACCTCGACACAACTTATATGTTTTAGATTCGGTCATATAGTAATGTTGGATGAGACTATGAGGTTCTTGAAGTCGATTCCATTCGTTCATTTTACAAATGTCTTGTCCATGCTAACGTATCTCATATTGACACCCCTCATTCCTCACTCCCGATAAACATTAGGTGTCTACAAGAGTTTGAACCAAGCTGATCATGTTGCATCTGAACTAGAGAAGTTAAGATTTTTGAAGCTGTTCTAACCAGAACCCATGGAAAAATCCGACATCGGTGGTACTTATGAAGAGACACCATAGTGGATATAAAAAGGTCAATGTTTATGGGTATGAATGGAATTGCAGGGATTAAATTATTTTAAGTGGTGGATAATGTAACACCCCAAAAACATAATTTTGAAAGAATAATTTTTCTATTATTATATTGTCTTTGTTTAACAATGGTTCTTTTAAAATAAGAATACCTGCATAACAAATATAAAAGACAATTTTTATTCAATTTAGAATGATGAAAACCTTACATTTCAAAAATTTCACAAGAACCTTACTAACCTAGAATGGATACTAAGAGACCAATCAAAATTACCAAGGGACCACCAAGAACTAAAACATGACCAAGTAGGAAGTGCACATCCTTTGGATTGGTCACAATGAAAAACGTTATGGTCGGATCTATGAAAACCGTACTGAGCATCAATAGTATATTGACTATAATCATTACCAATTGGATTTCGTTAAAAATGTTTGGAGTACCCGAAGCACCAATTAATTAGGCCTTTGGGACCATTTGTATCGATTTTAATCTTTAGGTGACCTTTTGTTTTGGAAACAGTCAAAAATCATATAACCATTATACATTTTTAAGAATTTTTTTCTTTTGTTTATCTTATGTATTTTTAATATTTTTAGTATTTTAATTATATAATAATATTAAATGTTATAATTATTTAAGTATCTTAATTAATTTAAGAACTTAAATGTTTTAAATGTTTGAATTTATTGTATTAGTTAATAAATATATGTTTTCAAGTAGACATAAAGAGTACCTCTATATGTATTCAAAATGTATACTTATTTAGTTTCTGATCAAAATAATGTATAACCGATTCTTTTATGATGAAATATGTATGTTTCACATGTTTTAATTTTATTTTAAATATTTAAAAGTTATATACAAGGTTAAATAAAAACATAATTTTATTTAAGGGTATACTTTAAATTAAATTATAATAACTAAGATAGTTATCCTATAATGAATGAAATCAATTTGGTGATACTTTGAGCTTATGATGTTTTAAAAGAGAAAAATAATTTGAAACCATGTTTTTAAATATTCTTATTAATTAAAAATTATACTTTTGGTTTATATTGTATGATTTAAATGTTAGTTGGTGTATTTTTAATATATCAAAGTTTGAAATGAATTTGAAAAAGTTGTTTTAGACTAATAAGATTAATGGCATGTTTTAATGAAACTAAATATTGGAAACATCATTTCTCCTTTCTATGGATTTAGATATGGTTTGTTTTTGAATATTTTGTTTTATAAAAAATATATTACTCGATGGAAAACCCTATTGTTATGCTGAGGGAGGAAGCTTGCACCACTCCTGAGCCGTAGGTAGCTGATCATGGACCCCTCAGCTAGCATAAGCCATCTTGAGTGGGTATTGATGACACAGAGGTGCATGGAGGACCTGATTTAGTGGAAACACCATGAGGGGAGGCACAATGATGGGGAGTGGTCACAAATTGTGCCAAAAGGGAGAACCGGTATGGTTCAATACCAGGGAGGGGATAAGTACATTTGAAGGGTTTCTGGGAGCTCCAATATTATAAAACCAGCCCAGAATTCCCTTCATTTCTAGGTGTGAAGAGTTTTTTTTAGCGAATATTGAATCTCAGTCATTCGATCTCACCACGAGAGATCTGGACCTCATGATCCAGTCTCGGGTTCAAAATCCACCGCCATGGTATTAACACCGTGTTTTCTCTGAGCCATCTGGTCGGGATGCAAATGAATCTCAACCGCTCTTTTGTTTTTAAAACCCCAGTTTTTCCATCGTCGTATGATCAGAACCAAGAACATAACCTAGTACTTCTTTCTCTTTTCTATTTTTCCTTCTCCCTTCCTCCTTCCTTCTCACTTCTTCGCTCTTGTGCACCAGTCTATGTTAAACTCCTCCTTTCTGATATTTCTTCCTCCCTCGTGAAACATTCTCCATCCCGGCCCGATTTTCTATGATCCTCTTTCCACAAGTCTACATTGGTATTTTATTTTAATGAAAACACAATCTATTCCAAGATATTTTTCAAAAAATTATATATATATATATACATATATATTAC
Source organism: Viscum album (assembly GCA_963277665.1). Taxonomy (NCBI): domain Eukaryota; kingdom Viridiplantae; phylum Streptophyta; class Magnoliopsida; order Santalales; family Viscaceae; genus Viscum; species Viscum album. The sequence continues at coordinate 1,398,714,813 of OY728157.1, read as the reverse complement.
AAAAATCCTCCTTGTTGATTGTCATGGATTGACAAGTTTTTCCTATTTTATTTTAGTCCATTTTGATTTTTCATTAAGCGTTTTTTTATAATTAATGTCAAAACCATGGTTTTTAGAATAAATATATATATATAATATAATTCCTTCTATTTCACCAAAACCCTATGGGTTTTCTCCTTCTCAACTTCTCCTAAGACTCTGCACGACCCAATCTCTCACTTGAAGCAAGTAAGGGATTAATTTGATTCTCTTTTATCATGAAAAAATAATATTCATATATTTGGGTTTTTATGGATATATATATATATTTATATATAGTTTCTTCTCCAAATACCAACATGTTTTTATAAATGTGTTTTCCAATGTTTTGAAAGTGTAAAACTCGTGTAAGGGAGGTATTTTTTCTTTGAATTCAAATGGAAACCCCTTTTGTCTAATATTTCTTTTCAAAGATTATATATATATACGCAATTTTATATGGCTTAAAATACTAACTCTCTTTTAAGTTTTTCAAAATATAATTATCGGTATTATATTGATTTTTTATGACGTATATCCCTTGTAATTGTTAATATTATTTTTTGTTCATGTGAACTATATATATATATATATACTTATATTCAGACAAACCAAACAAAACCATATCAAATTTTTATGATTTTTATTGAAGATCTTATGTTTTTTACATGATGTTCTTAGTAAAGGGATTATGTTGGTTTGTTTTTTCATATAAAAAACCTTGTTTACAACTTATGTATATACAGTTATTTATTAAACCTATTCGATATTTATGGTTTTCAAATGCGGAAGATATGTTCTTAAATGATGTCATTAATTTCTTTTAAATAATATAAGGATTATCCTTTGTATTGTTTAATTTGACCATATAAACATGTATGTGTATATATATATATGGTTATATATATATATATATACATATAGGTCTTAATTATAATCCAAATTGGGATTTCATAAAACCTATTTTATGGATGAAATTATATTTTTTAAATGTACAACATTTATAAGGACTTATTAAACCTTGTAATGGGTTGTTTAAATCTCAAGCACACACTTTGTGTAAATATAAGGATTTATATAATTTTCAAATACACATATATTCATATATGTACTTCAATATTGACTCATGTTTTTAAATGGAATTAGATATATTAGTAAATGTGTATTTGTTCTCATGTTTAGGCATAAATATACGAACATGCATAAGCACATGTGTTTAATTACTTTTATCTTTTTTTGCATGAATACTTCACATGAAATAATTATTTTACATCCATATTTTGTATTCCAACTTCCCATAAAAAATTCATTTAATTATTTATGTTTATGTTTTAATATATTTGGTATGTCAATTAATAGAGTATGTTTTAATTAAAAATAGCATGTATCACAAAGTTAGAAACATGTAAATTGTGATATAAAAAAGGTTCACTTTCAAGTGAAAGGGTTTTAATGCAAGAGTTATTATTTTATGTGGTAGCCCATTATTTAATGTGCACTAGTTATTACCACATGTGAAAAATCATGTTGTTTTAGTCCATACATGTAACTATTAAATTTGATGCAACCATAACCTAAAACTAAAAAATATAATCATTTTTACATTTATTACTTAATTATTTTTAGTTATGAGTATTAATGCAAAATATTAGGGATTAAGAATGTAATTTTCCAATTTAGTTTGGAAAACTATGAAAATAATAACACTCTAAGACCTATGAGGTATGTATTGGACCTATATGATTTGATGGGTGTGCCCAGAATTATACTGTGCTCCAATGCATTGGGTAAAGTAATGAGTCTCATGAGTTAAATTGAAATAATACATGAACATGATGCCAGCTTTGTTCCCAATTATGTGTGTTAGTTTACCACAATTATGTTGGGTTTTTACCCGTATGGCCTTGGCATGATTCCTTAATAGAATGATTATGTATGGTTTTAGTGAAAGGACATAGAAAAGTCTATCATTATGCATTCTCTCATTATGTACTAATTTGTGACCAATCAATGTATTAATCAATTATAATAATATCCCTTGATTCAGAAACTATTATGATAATTGTGATGAATGCATATGGCTTAAGTTAAGCATTCACATGGCATGTTATATAAGGAAAAGGATGAAACTAAAGTTGATGTAACATCTATCAATCTATGAATATCATATGAAGTGTTAAAGGAATCATGAATTTGTTACTTAAGAAATTTTATTCAAGGGATAAATTTATGTTCTAATGCATACATAAAACATTTCATGTCACCTTTAAAATTGGGTTGATCAATTTATTGATTATGCAGCATTACATACATTTTTGTACATGTATGTGCACTTTGATATATGTTTTACCTGTATTTTTCAAGTAAATACATATAATTATTATGTAAGAGGTATTTTTTAAAATATCTTCAAATAACCTTTATAAATATTTCAACGACATGCTTCAAGAAGTGAGGTTTTCCTTATAAGAAAATGTCTTGTAATTATTTCAAAGGTTGTCTGTCATAAAAAAAGAAAGATATTTTTTAAAACCCCTTACTAGGAATTCTTATGATCACCATACTTTTTGAATTTATTTTTATCAAGCTTAGTATATTTTACATTCTTTTAGTACTCTTATGTGATGACAAAAATTTGAAGCTTATCTTTGTCAGATTTTGGAAGAAATGTATCAAATGATTCTGGTTTTCCAAAACCTAAATCGAAATTATCTTCTATGATGGAATGAAATGTGTTATTTTTATCTATATTTTATTATGAGAAAAAAAATTACACACCATGTTTCAGGCATCGACTCTGGTCTTCCGTGTTTCGGTTCGCTACAGTTGGTATTAGAGGACCGGTTTATACAACACTAGAAAATAAGAACAAGACAAAAAATTTATTTATGTCTTACTAAGTGTATTTGGTAGAGACCTGAAGCTTGACATACAAGGAAATTACATTACTTTTGTGGAATACTTAATACCGAACAAAAACAGACACACAAGGATATTAATAGTTTAGTGTCATTGGAAACTCGGAATATAAACTTCTAATCATGTTGAATGATCTTCAACAATTGCCATAACGATCTTCCCCTTTTTGTTACCTTACCTAAAAAATTTCTTTATTTCCTGGGGAAAATAAAACATAAAAAGGTTGAGCTGAAATGCTCAGTAAGGTAAAACATAGAGAACATAAAACCATCCATAAACATTTGAAATAAAAAACTTGAACAATAAATTTAAACATTAAAATCTTGAGCAAAGACATAAATCGTGGAAGTATGTAAGGCATATATCATAATGGAACATCAAACATGATAAAATATAATGGGAATAAAACATGTAATTGTGGTAACCATTCAGCACATGTTATGATTTCCATATTAGCCAAGGCATTGCTGCCAAGACCATCTTAGTGGACAAAGTCCCTTTCTGAATCGAGTTCACTTCGCGTTTCGGTCCTGTAACACTGAACCAGATTAACTTACCATTCCATCCATGTCTATCTCATGAGATATAAATCTTTACACAATGCATTAGAGAGAGATATAGGTCCCACCCATCTCATAATGAAATCATTCTTATATGTGCCACAAAATAAACATACATCATTCATAATAACCCAATAAATAAAATGGGTTTCATAAACATCATCCCATCATCACATAATCCATATAAAAGAAATGGATATCATTTCATAATAAGAAAAGTTAAACCATGTATATCATAGAGACATGATACTTGAAACATACACATATTAAATAATGTCATCTTAGATGAAAAATGGTTTTGATAAAACTCTTGAAATGAATTCTTGAGGAAAATATCCTTTCTTCTTCGAAATCATTCTTTTTTCCACAAAATGTCATGCAATTTTAAAAGAAAATGATTTTGTTGAAAATAGTCATGAAATAATTTGGAGGAAAATTCATGAAAATAAGTCTTTATAAAACCATAAAAATCCTTTCATTCCATATAACTTAAAAAAACAGTCTTCTCGTACTTTTTCCAGAAATAGTCAAAAAGTACCTCATATGGTAAAAAAAGAAAGATTCCATACATACCATGTAGTAAAAGTAAAAAATGGGTAAAAAGGACTTTAAAAATACATTAAAACATTTTTATAAAACTTGGACAAGGATTATAAAAATAACCCTAGTAAATACTTACGAATAAACAATCTCAGATAAGAATGAGATTGGAATAATTATCCCTTACCTTAGGTCTGATATGCTTCCTATGGCTCCGAACCTCATATATAATGATTTAAATAATTTCATTGACTTATTAAATAATCATATTCATTGTTATGATATCATATATGATTCACTTATGACTTTATATTACCCATTCTTTTGTAAATTCCATGTAAAAGCAGTTTTTGGGTAAAATCATTTCATTTATCGTATGTGTTTCGACTTGTCATTATTGATATTATTAATTATATCCTGATTTACATAATCTATAATTTAATACATTATTTATATAGTATATCATAAACATATATATTATAGATCGATGAAAGGAATGAAATACACCGTTCATGGAGACGGTAGGCTGTACGTATGCGTGAACACAATTTTTGTTTCCATATTGAATTGATTGAAATTAAATAGATGTCATACATATATATATAAATAAATCCAGTAGCATTATTATTTCATATATTTCATTATTATTAATTATATATACTTTATAATCATTTTTGAATGGTTAATCATGGAAAATGAATCTCATCGCGTTCATGGAGACGGTAGTCCGTACGTACGCACGAGCGATGATATCATTCCCATGATCAGGGAATTGTATTGAAGTGTATGTATAATATTACAGAATCAATATCACTTTACAATAATCATATATATTCATTATTTCCACCATGATCCCCATCCAATTATGGGGGTGGTGGAAAATAGATTACACCACGGCGTGGAGACGGTATTCTGTACGTACGCATGCGCGGTGATTTCGTTTTCCATAGGATGGATAGATGGTGAAATATGGTTGTTTCATACTTATAATAACATATCAGTATATGGGTGATACTGATGTTATTACTTCATAATGAAACAACTAAATAATAATAAGTTGAATAAGAAAGAAACTTGAATGAATCGGTAATGGATATTAACTCTTCTTTGACACGCCTCTTCGAAACCTCCTCTTAGGGTACTAAAATTGGTCTTTGAACAAGAAGAGAACCTCTAGTATATTTCTAGGGAAGTTGATAAGGGAAATTTTCAGGGTTTGTCTGAGCTTCAAGGCTCCAAATTGTGTGAGGAGAAGAGGGAGTAGATGCCCTTTTATAAGGGAGGAGAGGGGCACCATTGGAATCCTCAAAATTATTAGTTTAATATAAATTCAAACCCCACATAAAAACCTCAAAAAATGACTCAATTCGAATATTTGATGAGATATGATTTTAATCTCATCAACCAATAAAATTTATGCATGTTTTGATCTTATTTTAAACCTTATCATTTTTATTTATCCTTATTTAATCTAATTAAGTTTATTTGTGGTAATAAAATTCTAAATTTTAAATGGTTATAAATAATCACTTATGTGTTTTTAATTTTACTTAATTGGATACTTTATGGCAGTTTCGACTATATAAATTACAATTTAAAATTTTTAAATATTTTTGTGATTTTTAAACAATTTAATAATATTTTATTTTTATAAAATAACAATAGTGTCAATTTTGACACTATTAATTTATTTGAATTTAAATAAAATCTACACATATAATATATTCAAAATAAAATATTTAATAGATTAATAACATGTCAAATTTGTCTATATAATTCGTGGAGCACATTAAATAGTTCATATAATATTTATTTTAATATTTTTAAAACCATTTATTTGGTATATCTCTTAATAAAATAATTAGTACAACATTTTTGTATAATTATTTAATATACTTATTTGTTGCATAAAAATTAAAAATAAAATCATTTGATGAAGAAAAATATCAGAGATTTTATAATAATAATTTTACTCAAATTTATCATCTTAAAATAACAACATGTAAATTGTTATCTTTATTAAATTATGAAGGTGACAACTTTGGAATCATTTAAAATAAAATATTATAATTGTCATAATCGCCTTAATAAGGATCCAAATGGTCAAAAATTAGGCCATTGGATGATTAGGGTTTATATATACACTAATAATAAGTTTTGTGCAGATTTTTTGGCCTTTTTATATGTATTACTATTTCAATAAAACTATATTATTGATTTTTCACTAAATAAATAATTTCTGCATCATTAATGTATAAGATAATAAGGTAATTAAATAACTCTTAAATATTACAAATAAATTACCATGATAAATAAAAACATTTTATATTTCAAATTATTATTCATAACCGAATTTATATTATGTATAAACTTTTATTAAAAATACTTTAATTATTAAAGTTGAGTGAGACATATTTCACATTCCTTTAAATAAAATAAACTAAAGGTCTTAATCACCTCCAAGTGGGTTCTAATGGATTCCATTTCAACCCAAATATGAATTAGGACACAATATAATCATCCAACTGTATTAAGACAATTATTAGGATAATTTTATAATATTATATTTACCCTTAATTAACCAATTTAACTTTTAATTGGGTAAATAAAATTTACTGTTGTTACTATTCATAAAGCCCAAAAATAAAAAGTAGTCTATTAATATAATTTGGACCCACTGATTCCAAATATGGAATCCATTTTTCCAAATTCAATACATAGAAGTTTCAGAAATTAAAATAAAATTAATACCATTGTCGAATGAAAATGGGTTTTTGTTTAAAACATTGCAAAAGATTGAATTTATTTAACCTACGACTTCAATGTAAAATCAATTATAATGGCATAAATTATATTAAATGGAAAAAATATATTCTATTTATACTTTAAACCCATTCAATATTATAATTTTACCATATAAATTATTGCGATGAAAAAGTTGTTTTTAATTAAAATATAGCGTGTTTTTACTATTCATCAAAATATGAAAGTTACCAGAATAATATGAAAAATTTATCCAAAGTAAATTTTTATTTATTGATTCCAAATAAGAATTTTATTTTTTCAAATTGAACTTATAAACATGTAAAAAACTATATTTAAAGTGGGTGTGCCATCAAAAGGCGGCAAAACTGCATTTTTTGAAAAATACTTATTTTACCCGAAAATTTTATTTTGTTCTCATACCATGTTCTAGAAAATGTGTAAGATGAATAATAATGTTATAAAATTCAAAACATAGTTTATACTATTCATAACGGCTAATTCGTGATAATATTATAATAATATATCGTTGTTTAGTAAAACCCAGTATTGCGTACAACACATGCTATCGAGGAAGGTCGTGATTAAGGGTAATGCAAGCCATGTCATGGTTGCGTGTAGTGCAATACTCTTTTTTTGTTGCGTATAACAAAATACAACCATATTTCATTTATACATTGAATATATATATATATATATACACACTCAATGTTGCGTAGAATAACAACTATCAAACATATTTGAAATTGTGTGTAACACGATCCAAGAATAATGTTGCGTATACTGCAAGCTAATACGGTGTTGCGTATAGCGCACGATAATCTTGGTATATCGTACAATAGAAGATATGAAAGAAATTAAAAAGAATATATCTTATAAAATCTTAGGTTATTACATTCTACCCCCCTTTAAATGAATTTCACCCTCGAAATTCATCGGGGTTATAAATGGTTTTCTACATGAAAGTTTCTTTAATTGAAACCCACATCGTAAAAAGGAATACCAAAACTTATCTTTAAAAACTAAAGTATGAAATTTAACGGTTACCCATATAAACTAATCACTGGGTTTCCACATAGGAGAACATAGGTGAAAATATGGATATGGAAGAGAAATCTAACCATCATGTTCTGATAGAGAGTGGTAGAGAACATGGTTATGAAAAAGCCAACAATCACAAAGCCATAGATTTGCGATGATCTAAGGTACCATCTGATTCGTCGGATATAAGATCACTAGGAAAACATTTTTGGTTTTCAATATCATTTCCCTAAAGTTGAAAATTTTGAATTAGAATAAATACTTGCTTGATTTTGGTACAATATCACTGTTGTTTATGCCTTGAACAATTTCCACATCATATCTTAATGAAATAAAGTTGAATTTGTCTTCCGTGAAGTGTTAGCAGATCTTGTGATAGAATGATAGGTCATTCCATCTGTCTCAAAAAAAGTTATTAAATATACATAATTCCATATATAGTGAGAGTAATCATATATGGTTCCTAAAATGGACTTATACTTCATTTATCATACCACTTTATATAATAAAACTAGATTCTACTAACTAGGGACTTCCTGTAGGCCAGTGGTATGCGATAGAGGCCTGTCGCACTTCGGTTGTGCGTTCGATTCCCACAGCCTTGTCTAACGCAGTGGGTTGTTGCCCATTCTTCATGTTGTCCCTTTCCTTAAACTACACTATTATAACATTACATCAATAACATCGAAAAAAGTTCAATCCTTAAACAATACTAACATATATCAAACATAATCCATTCCAATATTTAGGCTTATCTAAGATACTTTGGTCCACGATCATAGTAAAAAAAATTACTAGAAAGGTTATCTACCAAGAATGTGAATACAATCATTTATCTCACATATATCATAAGATATATCTTGTTGGTGGTATTCCAAACACATGAATACCTTAGTCATATATTCTATTGAAACATAAATGACCATAGAACCTTAGAGAAAACATGAATAATGTCAAAAGGTAACTCTTTCCACATACCAAAATCCCAAAAAATCTATATAATCAAACCCTAATATCACTTAGTCCTTATATCAGTCATGAGCTCATGAATACAATCAAACATCTCATTATCTTCTTATCCCTTCATGATGTGCATATCATCCACTTTCAAACATATCTGAATAACCTTCCATGGTTACCAGTACCATTCAAAATATACATTCAAATACTTTAGAAAAAACAATAGTGTAATAATCCTTAGATTATTATTTATTCCATAGTACCATACATTATTCTTGATAAACATACAATCATTACACTACCTTCTTTTACCACTGACTAAGCTTCATCATTTCTTTCATCTCATATTTCATTTGTAGTCTCTTCATCATCAACCACATAAATACTACTTATATGACCATGCTGATTCTCTTCATGAGATTTTCCCTTAGGAAATTGGTTTGCATAATGCCCATACATTACACATTTAAAAAATCTAATCATTGTTGATGTCGTATCAATACCATTATCCTTATCCATGGTGTTAACTGAACCTTTTCCTTTGCACTTACTGGCTTTGTGTCCTTCTTTTCCACACCCAAAGCATCTTCCAGTTCCTTTGAAACAATCTCCCTGATGCCTCTTCCCACATGATTTACATGGGGGAAATTGAACTTTCTTTCCTCTATGATCATCATGAAACTCCATCTTTCTCTTATTATCTGAGTCGGGAAACTTACCAAAGTTGAGATTATTGATCATATTATGAGATTAATGATTAGGAATAATATTGATGCTTGGACTTCCAAATCCCGTTTCATTTGGTTTCTCATGAAGAAATATCATTCCATTGCCTGTCATATCCTCCATTATCATGAATCTTCCTGTTTCCAGCCATTTTCTAAAACCCAAAAAGAATAGTGTGAGAGGAAATAATCATTCTAGGGAAAACAACATAGTAAAGGGGGATTACCCTCATTATATAACATCTTAGGTTAAATTCTAAGATTGTTACCGTAGTTCTAAGACTATATCCTATATGTATACTTATCCTTAGGGACATCCCTAGACATACCTTAGAAATATCTCTAGGGATCTCACTAAAGTTTTTGAATCCTAGTTTCCCAAGGTTAACTAAACCTTTCCTATGATACCAACTGTAGAGACCCGAAGCTTGATTTATATGGACATTACATTACTTTTGCAGAATACTTAATACAGAACAAAAATAGACACACAAGGATCGTGATAGTTTAGTGTCTTTGGAAACTCGAAATATAAACTTCAAATCATGTTGAATGATCTTCAACAACTCCCATAACAATCTTCCCCTTTTTGTTTCCTTACCTAAAACCATTATTTATTTCCTTGGGAAAATAAAACATAAAAAGGGTGAGCTCAAATGCTCAGTAAGGGCAAACATATAGAACATAAAACAATCCATAAACATTTTAAAGCAAAAACTTGAACATGAAATTTAAACATCAAAATCTTGAGAAAAGAAATAAATCATGGAAGAATGAAAGGAATATATCATAATGGAACATCAACCATGATAAAATATAATCGAAATAAAACATGTAATTGTGGAAACCATTCAACACATGTTATGATTTCCATAGTATCCAAGGCATTGCTTCCATGACCATCTTAGTGGACAAAGTCCCTTTCTGAATCAAGTTCACTCCTCATTTCAGTCCTGTAACACTGAACCAGATTAACTTACCTTTCCAGCCATGTCTATCTCATGAGATATAAATCTGTACCCAATGAATTGGAGGGATATATAGGTCCCACCCATCTCATAATGAAATCATTCTTACTTGTGCCACAAAATAAACATACATCATTCTTAATAACCCAATAAATAAAATGGGTTTCATAAACCTCATCCCATCATCACATAATCCATATAAAAGAAATGGATATCATTTCATAATAAGAAAAGTGAAACCATGTAAATCATAGATACATGATACTTGAAATATACACATATGAAATAATGTTATCTTAGATGAAAAATGGTTTTGATAAAACTCTTGAAATGAATTCTTGAGGAAAATATCCTTTCTTCTTCAAAATCATTCTCTTTCCACAAAATGTCATGCAATTTTAAAAGAAAAGGATTTTTTTGAAAATATTCATGAAATATTTTGTAGTAAGCTTCATGAAAATAAGTCTTTATAAAAACGTAAAAATCATTTCATTCCGTATAAGTTAAAAAAACATTCTTCTCGTACTTTTGGCGGAAAAGTCAAAAAGTACCTCGTATGGTAAAAAAGAAAGATTCCATACATACCATGTAGTAAAAGTCAAAAATGGTTAAAAGGGACATTAAACATACATGAAAACATTTTTATAAAACTTGGACATGGATGATAAAACTAACCCCAGTAAATACTTACGAATAAAAAATCTCGGATAAGAATTAGATTGGAATAATTATCCCTTACCTTAGGTCCGATATGCTTCGTATGGATCTGAAACTCCTGTATACTGATTTAAATAATGTCATTGACTTATTACATAATCATATTCATTTTTATGATATCATATATGTTTCACTTATGACTTTATATTACCCGTTCTTTTGTAAATTCCATGTAAAAGCAGTGTTTTGGGTAAAATCATTTCATTTATCGTATGTGTTTCGACATTTCGTTCTTGATATTATTACTTATATCCTGATTTACATAATTCCAGAATGTAAAACATTATTTATATATAATATGATATGAATATATATTATAGATCGATAAAAGGAATGAAATACACCGTTTATGGAGACGATAGGTCATACGTATGCATGAATGATGTTTTTATTCAATTATTGAATTGAATGAAATTAAATAGATGACATAAATATATATATACATAAATCCAGTAGAATTATTATGTCATATATTTCATTATTATTCATTATATATACTTTATAATCATTCTTGAATGGTTAATCATAGAAAATGAATCTCATCGCATTCGTGGAGACGGTAGTCCGTACGTACGCACGAGCGATGATATCATTCCCATGATCGGGGAATTGTATTGAAGTGTATGTATAATATTACATAATCAATATCAATTTACAATAATCATATATAGTTATTATTTTCACCATTATACTCATCCAAGTAAGGTGGTGGTGGAAAATAGATTACACCACAGCGTGGAGACGGTATTCTGTACGTACGCACGCGCAGTGATTTCATTTTCCGTAGAATGGATAGATGGTGAAATATGGTTGTTTCATACTTATAATAACATAATAGTATATTATTGATACTGATTTTGTTACTTCATAATGAAACAACTAATGAAGAAGAAGTTTAAGGAGAATGAAACTTGAAAGAATCGGTAACGGATATTACCTCTTCTTTGACACGCCTCTTTAAAACCTCCTCTTAGGGTACTAAAATTGGTCTATGAAGAAGACAAGGACCTCTATTATGTTTCTAGGGAAGTTTATAAGGGAAATGGGCAGGTTTTGGCTGATCTTAAAGGCTCCAAATTGTGTGAGGAGAAGAGGGAGGAGATTCCCATTTATAAGGGAGGAGAGGGGCACCTTTGGAATCCTCAAAAATATTAGTTTAATATAAATTCAAAACCCACATAAAAACCTCATAAAATGACTCAATTCGAATATTAGATGAGATAGGGTTGTAATCGCATCAACCAATAAAATTTATACATGTTTTGATCTTATTTTAAACCTTATCATTTTGATTTATCCTTATTTAATCTATTTAAGTTTATTTGTGGTAATAAAATTATAAATTATAAATGGTTATAAATAATCACTTATGTGTTGTTAATTTTCCATAATTGGATAATTTATGACATTTTCAACTATTTAAATTTCAATTTATAATTTTTAAATATTTTGGTGATTTTTAAACAATTTAATAATATGTTATTTTTATAAAATAACCATAGTGTCAATTTTGACACTATTCATTTATTTGAATTTAAATAAAATATACACAGAGAATATATTCTAACTAAAATATTTAATATATTCCTAACATGTCAAATTTGTCTATAAAATTCGTGGAGCACATTAAATAGTTCATATATTATTTATTTTAATATTTTTAAAACCATTTATTTGGTATATCACTTAATAAAATAATTATTACAACATTTTTGTATAATTATTTAATATACATATTTTTTGCATTAAAATTAAAAATAAAATCATTTAATGAAGATAAATATCAAAGATTTTATAATAATAATTTTACTCGAATTTATCATCTTAAAATAACAACATGTAAATTGTTATCTTTATTAAATTATGAAGGTGACAACTTTGGAATCATTTAAAACAAAATATTATAAGTGTCATAATATCCTTAATAAGGATCCAAATGGTCAAAAATTCGGCCATTGGATTATTAGGGTTTATATATAAACTACTAATAAGTCTTGTGCAGATTTTTGGGCATTTTGATATGTATCACTATTTCAATAAAGACTACATTATTGATTTTTCACTAAATAAATCATATCTGCATCATTAATATATAAGATAATAAGGTAATTAAATAATTATTAAAAATTAAAAATAAATTACCATGATAAAGAAAAAACATTTATCTTTCAAATGAGTATTTATAAATGAATTTATATTCTGTATAAACTTATATTGAAAATACTTTAATTATTAAAGTTGAGTGAGACATATTTCACTTTCCTTTAAATAAAATAAACTAAAGGTCTTAATCACCTCCAAGTGGGTTCTAATGGATTCCATTTCGACCCAAATATGACTTAGAACGAAATATAATCATCCTATTGTATTAAGACAAGTATTAGGATAATTTTATAATATTATATTTACCCTTAATTAACCATTTTACCTTTTACTATGGTAAATAAAATTTACCGTTGTTACTATTCATAAATCCCAAAAATAAAAATTAGTCTATTAATATAATTTGGACCCACTGATTCCAAATATGGAATCCATTTTACCAAATCCAATACACATAAGTTGCAGAAATTAAATTAAAATTAATCCCATTATCGAAAGAAAATGGGTTTTTGTTTAAAACATTGCAAAAGATTGAATTTATTTATCCTATGAATTCAATGTAATATCAATGCTAATGAAATAAATTATATTAAATAGTAAAATTATATTCTATTTATACTTTAAACCCATTCAATATTATAATTTTACCATATAAATTATTGCGATGAAAAAAGTTGTTTTTAATTAAAATATAGCGTGTTTTTACTATTCATCAAAATATGAAAGTTACTAGAATAATATGAAAAATTTATCCAAAGTAAATTTTTATTTCTTTATTCCAAAGAAAAATCATATTTTGTCAAATTGAAATTATAAACATGTCAAAAACTAGATTTAAAGTTGGTGCGCCATCAAAAGGCGACAAAACTGCATTTTTTTTTAAATACTTACTTTACCCGAAAATTTTATTTTGTTCTCATACCATGTTCTAGAAAATTTGTAAAATGAATAATAATGTTATAAAATTCAAAAATTAGTTTATAATATTCATAACGGCTAGTTCGTGATAATATTATAATAATATATCGATGTTTAGTAAAACCCGGTATTGCGTACAACACACGCTATCGAGGAAGGTCGCGATTGCGTGTAATGCAAACCAAGTCAGGGTTACGTGTAGTGAAAGACTCCTTTATTGTTGCGTATAAAAAAATACTACCATATTTCATTTATACATTGAATATATATATATATATATATATACATACACACTTAATGTTGCGTATAATAACAACTATCAAACAAACATGAAATTGTGTGTAACACAATCCAAGAATAATGTTATGTATACTGAAAGCTAATACGGTGTTGTGTATAGCGCAATATAATCTTGGTGTATCGTACAATAGAACATATGAAAGAAATTAAAAAGAATATATCTTATAAAATCTCGTGTTATTACATATTTCCATCTTAAAAATTTTAGATGGCATGAAAAGGTTCACCAACGAACCTTTTGTCCCTTTCTAATCAAGTTATAGAGACAATAATCACCATTTCATGTCAAGAAGAGTATTAACCTTTTGAAAATATTCATTTTACATAAAAACACCTCTACCACATATCCAACACTCCTCTTGTACTTTATCTTTATCGAGAACAAGGCCTTGACTATTTCCTCATGGTGTATACCCAATTAAAATTCTTGTAGGATCTAAATAATGAATATAGATGCTCAATATACAAGAGGGAAGCTGAATTCTATACATTAAAAAATTCCTTTTTAAATTTTAAAGACGGTAATGTTTAACAAAGTTAAACAACGTAAATTCACAAGACCTCTTAGTTCTTCAAGCTTTCTTGATTCTGGAAATGTGGTTCCATAAATGAATCTTAAGAAAAGTTTACAAAGACAAAGAATCTACCTCAAAGAATATAGAGTCTTACTAATCAGAGTACAAGTATAAAAAAGTATAAGATAGTTATACCTTCCATATCAACAAAAATTTAGCGGAAAACAAACTTGAAACAATACAAGTGACAAGTCAGATATCTTTTAACCCAAAGAGAAGGGTATCCAACAACCATGGATAAAGGCCCCATGATTTATACTTTCAAGATATTATGTCATACCCACACCATGGTAAGCCCTCAATATGAATATCAGAGTCTGTCTTGCTATCCTAACAGGTCCTCGAACTTCAATATAGTCGGCACTACTGTCTTCTTATCCCCATAAGCCCTCGAATGTACTCAGCAACATTTGGAGTCGCATAATGAAATTTTGAAAAAGATGTTCAATACGCACAAAGAAATAAAGTCTTTACCTCTATAAATCACTTTAGGAGCATGTAATATCTAGATTGATCAATTTATTTGTGCTCGTTCAAATGATCTCCTATTTATAGGCACATATTCAATAGTTGGCTCCCTCCTCTAACGGTCATATTTTTCCTAGAATTTCATAGGGACCCGTACACATGTCACTCAAAAAACGTTTAGTTAGAAACAGAATGCACGACATCATTTTATAACTCGAACAAGAGTAAGTAAAATATAGTAGCTCAAAAAAATTAAATTTTTGGGAGTAGAAAAGAATAGAATCCATAGTCTAAAAGAGTTAACCTTTGTAGTCTATATTACAAGGACATTCAGATTCTATTTCTCTAGGAATCCGGAATCCGAATTCTATAGTTTTTGGAGTTAAAATTATAAGGAATTTGAAGTCTAAATTATAAAGAATTCAGAGTCTAAATTATGAGGAATTTGGAGACTGAATTTTGAGGAATTTGGAGTTTGAATTCATAGGAATTCAAAGTCTAAATTATATGAAATTCCGAGTCCGAATTCTGAGGGATTTAGAACCCAAATTCTGAGGAATTTCGAGTATGAATTATAAGGAATTCAGAACCTTAATTATAAGAAATTTGGATTATAAATTCTAATGAATTAAGAATCTGAATTAAAAGGAATTTGGAACCAGAATTTCAGAGAATTCAGATTCAAAATTTCAGAGAATTCGGAGTCTACATTTCAGAGAATTTGGAGTCTGAATTTTAGATAATTCGGAGTCTGAATTTCAGAGAACTCGAAGTCTGAATTTCTGATTATTCGGTTTCTTAATTAGGATCCTGAAGACAGTATACACTATATCTATGTTTTTATACAATTTTGAGGTTTTATATATGAAACCGAATTTTACACTTTGAAATAAGAAGAGTTACATTTAGAGAGACTAAAATATGAACAATGAAAATGCATAGTAAGGATAAATTTCCTTAGGGAAGGAAAATTTTCTTTATCAAGATGAAACTTATGGAAAATGAAATTTTCCTTATGATAGAGTGTTTGCAATTTTCAAAACATAAAGGAATGGAAATGTCATAAGGAAACCTTATTGACTCAACAATCTCCCCCTTTTTGGAAAGCACAAACTTCCATACCAAAAAGAAAATAAGGACTTAAGAAATATTATGATCTTGAAAAAAAAATTACCTCCCTTTACTTATTGATCATAACGAATATGATTAACTCCCCCATGGGATTTGGAATCAATAAAGATCATATTCTAAATTTCTTGAATGAGATTTATCATTTTCATGCATATGAAAATCTTCATGATGAAAACTCGCCCTTAGATGAACTCCCCCTTAGTTAAGGAAATTTCTTCTTTACTAAGTATTATTTTTTGACATTACTTTCTCCCACTTTGTGATTTTTAGAAATAAATATAGAGAATAGAAAAGAAAATATGGTACCTGAAATATTAGTACTAGACAACCAAAAATTAAGAACATCCAAAAATTTCATTAGGTTTGGAAGAATATGTATAACAATGAAAATACAACAAAAGATCAGATTTGGACAATATTATCCTTACTTATCCTTCAGAATTAGCTTCTTCACTATGGGTTTGATCTTATTGAATTCCTTGTAGTCCTCCTCAACACGTTTGAGAAGTCGATCTTGATCATCTGTTTTCTTCCCTAAGGCTTTGATTTTTTCTTCCTGATCCTTAAGTGATTTTGTCTGACTCATTAGATCTTATTCTTTATTAACTAGATTCTATTAAATCTCAATCCTAATATCCCTTTATCACTTATAACTTTGAGAAAATGAATATAATTTCCCATTCATATATTTCACTTCTTGCATCCGAGTATTTTCTTCAAGAGATAGATTTTCTTTAAAAGACTTGGTGAGATCTTTGAACTAACTGTCTTCGGTTTCAAATGCATCATGAAATTATATTTAAACTCATCAAGAATTATCATGTCTTCTACAGTTTTCATTGACTAGCTAGTCATCTTCTTGAGTGATCCTTTGTGGACTTCATAGTATATTAAAAAGGTTTGGAAATCATCCTCAAGTTTGACACACTTATCCATCACCATAGATACTTAAGCTGATTTTTTATTTAAGGTATGATGAATCATATGGCATTTGGATTCTATTCTTACAAATAGAGGGATAGTTCCAATAATATTTTTCAAATACTAGAATACAAAATCATGTCCAAGAGAGGTTGATTCCGAATCCGAGATTTTGCTTGGTTGGGGTTCTTTTTCTATATCAGTATCTTTCATCACTGATGAAGCACCCACTTCATTCTTCTTCACCACTAATCTATTAATTTTATCAACAAACACCTATTTTCCCTTATCATCTTTAAGAATTAATAATTTTTAATTGGGTTATTCGTGTTCACTATCAGATAGTTGCACGATTTTATCTTCATCTACCTCTTCCTTCAGATCTCCTTCCTTAGCATCCTCTAACTGAATGAAATCATGGTTGGAGATTACTTATTCAATCACTTTGTTCACTTCTTCTCCAATTTTCTCATATTTCCCTATGGTAGAAAGTTTTTAAAAATCGACATCATAGTTTCTGATTGATAATTTTTTGGAAGGACTTTCCTTCTCACTAAAATCCTCAACATTCTTTATCAAATCTTCAGTATCACCACTCCCTTATTTATCTTCTTCATCCACTTCATTTTGTTGAAATTTTTCCAAAGTCACAAATTTCTTTCCTAGAGTCTCTGGTAATGATTCTATCAGAAAAAATTTAGGTACCAGAATTTTTTCAGATAATTTTTCAGAAGCCTTAAGATGTCATTGTACAATATCTACCTCAGACATCTTTTTCTTGTTCTTCTTCCCTTTCTGTTACCTCTCATGATTTTCAGCTACCTTTTCCTTTAATGATTTTGCCTCAGTAGGTTCCAAGACAAACATAGGATCCCATTCATTCTGATTTTTCCTATCTTCTCTCCACTTTTATACTACCTCATCAGGATAATGTTTTTGTTTATTTGGCTTCAGGGCTTCTGACTGAATTTCCATTTCCACTGGAGTTTTTTCATTCTCTTCTACTTCCTTCCCCTTCCTCTTCCTTCCACCCTTTATGGAAGTCTCAACCACTTCTTGTTTCTTTGATATAGAATCTACCTCCTCTTATTGAAAATCATAAAATTATTCATAATCTTTAGAAAATCCATATTTAATCATTCTTAAGGTGTTATCACTCAGCAACATGACTTTGCAATTTCTTGACATAGATCTGCAATGAATTTTGAAGGATTCTAAACACTGAACAATCATCTTTGATAGAATGGATGGATGCATAATAATTTGAGATTTCAAGTTCTCATTCTTAATATTCTCAATCGTAATTAGAATGTACTTAACCAAATCTATCTTACATAGATTCACCAAGAAATACAAAATATATATTTCACTCTTCTTTAGAGTATCCTTGTCACCTTTTCTCAGATTAATGAATCCCTGAACCAACAATTCTAGAATCCGAAAGTCTATAGATAGGTGAAGAATATTTGGAGTCTTTACTTTTTAGAGAACAAGTCATGTAATGAATTTTTCCTTAATACAACTTCCTGGAACATCAGGTATCTTGTGAGTACAAAACTCATCTTCTCCTTCATAAGGAATACCAACCATGCTTGCAGACTTGGTAAAAGAAAGTGAATATGTATTTCCATAACACATTAAAGAAAACTTACTCCTACCTTCCCCCTTGAAGAAAGATACGGACTCATAGAACACTATTATTAACTCTAGATATACCAAATCCTGAGCTTTTGGTTTTTAAATACATACAATCCCTTATCCATTGAGTTTGATATTCTTGGAAACGATAGAGTCATATTTGGCATAAAACTTTGGATAAACTAACCTTTCTATGTATATCAGCCATTCATATATTGGCTTGACAATCGACATTTTTTTTCTGGGAAAATACTTTGGAAGACATTCGGAAGTAAGGAACTCATTAGAAATTCAGAACGGGCTTTTCTAGGAAGTGCAGAGCTTCAACATGCAAGAGCATGGAGATCATTGTGGGAAAAACCATAATGGGGTTCCATTATATAGGAAAATGGGTTGTTGGTTCAGCACCCATGATTGATCCAACAGTTGAAAGATTCTTGAGAAGATATGCCAGTTGAAAATATATCCATAGAAGGAAATTTGATAGATTCCAATCTTTTGAGGTTTTTAAGATAAAACATTCAGATTTAAGGAAACGTGAATCATAAAATTTTAAAGCCAAAAAAATAATTCCAATAAGTAAAATACGATTAAGAAAACATAGAAAAGGAAACATTCCTTTCAGATTACCAGGAATATTATTCATAATAATGAAAATTGTTCTTAGAGAACTTTAGATTCCAAAATTTTGATTACAGAAAAAAATTTAACTATGAAAATTTTGACTATGAAAATTTTATCTATGATAATTTTAACTACAAAAATTTGAATTATAAAAATTTTATGTACGAAAATATCCATTTTGAATATTTTATGTACAAAAATCTCCTTTACGATAATTTTAAGTACAAAAAATTGATTAAAAAAATTAACTATGAATAAAATTTTAGTTTAACTAACAAGGAAATGTACTACCCCTATGAAAAGGAGTTTCGTACTCTAAAGAGATAGATTTCAACAAGAAGTTAATAAGGAAGATTACCTTATGATTATCATTACTAACTTCTATTTTATGTATTCAAATCTATCGAATGGTAAAAAATTTATGGAAATATCAGCAAGTTGATCTTGCGTTCCAATAAATTGAAGAATGGTATCTCATTTTTCTGTGTGATCCATAAGAAAGTGATGCCTAATATCTTTGTGTTTTGCACGAGAGTGAAGTGTAGGGTTTTTACATAAGGAAATGGAAGTAGTATTATCACACAATATTTTTGTTTTGGTTAAACTCATACCATAATCTATGAGTGTGTCTTGCATCCACAATACTTGAGCACAACAACTTCCAGCTACTACATATTCAGCTTCAGTAGTGGAAAGTGCTACTGAGTATTGTTTTTTTCATGACCAAGATACTAATGAATCTCTTAAGAAATGAGAATTTATAGATGTACTTTTCATATCCATTCTACGTCATCAAAATTCAGCATCCAAAAAACATTTTAAAACAAAATAATTTCTAGAAGTATAAAAGAGTCGTAGATCTGTGGTTCCCTTTAAGTAGTAAAAAATTATTTTCACTGCCTTTAAATGAGATTACTTAGGATTTTATTGATATCTTGCACATAATCATACTAAAAACATTAATTCTGGATGACTAGTTGTCATGTAGAGTAGACTTCCTATCATACCTTTAAAAGATGATTGATCTACTAGTTTTCTAGCTACATCAAGGTCAAGTGAATTTGGGGTACCAATGGGAGTACTCATACTCTTATTGTTTTATTATCCATAATTTTTAATAATATAATCAATATAATTATGTTGGGATATATAGAATCCTTCTGGTTTTTGAGAAATTTGAAAACCAAGGAAAAATGTTAACTCAGCCATCATACTCATTTCAAACTCATATTTCATTAGATCCGCAAAAGAATCAGTTAAATATTGTTGAGTTGAACCAAATATAATGTCATAAACATAAATTTGAACATTAAAATCATTTTTCATATCTTTCTTTATAAAAAGGGTTTTATAAGCATTTCCCTTAACATAATTATTTTGAAGCAAAAACCCGGTAAGTCTATCATACCAGGATCTGGGGGCTTGTTTGATTCCATACAAAGCTTTGGTACGTCTGGAAACATCTTTAGAGTGTTTTGTATCTTCAAAACCAGGAGGTGGTTAAACAAAAACTTCTTCTTTAATAAAACCATTAAGTAAATCAGATTTAACATCCATTTGAAAAAGGTTGAAATTAAATAATGCAGCAAAGTCAAGTAGAATATGAATTGATTCAAGTCTAGCTACTGGATCAAAGGTTTCTTCATAGTCTATTCCTTATTGTTGATTATATCCTTTATCCACAAATCTAGATTTATTTCTTACTATGAATCCATTTTCATCACATTTATTTCCGAAGACCCATTTTACTCCAATAACAGATGTTTCCTTAGGACTTTCAACCAAGGTCCAAATTGTATTCCTTTCAAATTCATTTAACTTATCTTCCATAGATTTTATCCAATCATCATCACCTAAAGCGTCATCTGCACTTTTTGGTTCTAATTGGGAAAGGAATGATAGATGTTCTACTTAATTTATTAAGGAACTTATAGTCCTTACGGGTTGATTGGCATCACCAATGATACTATCACTGTGATGATTCTTAAGAAACAACTAATTTGGGTTTTGTAAAACACGTTCATCAACATAGGGTAGGAATTATTCTGGGATAATTATTTTATAAATACCTTCTTGAACATTTTTCTTATCAGAAGGATCTTCTAACAAGGATTGATAATAAGTTTTTGGAAACACATCCAAATATGTAGGTTGAGGTTGTTTAAAAACAAAAGGACCAGTTTCATCAAATATGACTCTTACAATTTCTTTAATAGTACAAGTATTTTTATTGAAAACTCTATAAACCTTAGAAGTTGTGGAGTAGCCTAAGAAAATTCCTTCATCAAATTTTTGTATGAATTTGTGTAAATTTTCTTTAGTATTCAGAATGAATACCTTACAACCAAAAACCTTAAAGTAGGAAAGTCTAGGTTTTCAACCATTCCATAACTCATTATGAGTTTAAATAAGAAAAGGTATAATAAAAACACAATTTATTTTATAGCAAGTAGTAATTAAAACTTCAGCCCAAAAAATGTTTGGCTACCGAATTTTCACTCAACATGGTTCTTGTTATCTCTTTAAAAAATCTATTTCTTCTTTAAACAACAGCATTTTGTTGAGGGGTTCTTGTTGCTGAGAATTTATGCATAATGCCTTTTCTACTTCAAAAAGTTTCAAAATCATAATTTTTAAATTCACCTCCATGATCACTATGAATATTTATCAAAGGATGGTTTTTTCATTTTTAACATGGGATCTAAAACTTTTGAAATAAGAAAAATCATCATATTTATTTTCTAGAAAATATACCCACGTAAATCTAGTGTAATCATCTACAAAAAATAAATAATATTTACCTCCAATGCTTCCATTTTGAGTTGGACCAAAAAGATTCATATTCACTAACTATAATGCATCAGTAGTTGAGACTTCACCGACTGATTTGAAACTTGATTTATGTTTCTTTCAGTATTGACAAGGATCACGAACTTTTGAAGAATCAAATCTAAGCTATGGTAGATCCTAAACTAGTCTTTTCTTAGAGAGTTTTCATGGGTTCCTAAGATTACAATGTCCTAACATTCTATTCCACAAACAATAATGATCATCCATTTCACTAAGGAAAG
Source organism: Viscum album (assembly GCA_963277665.1). NCBI lineage: Eukaryota > Viridiplantae > Streptophyta > Magnoliopsida > Santalales > Viscaceae > Viscum > Viscum album. The sequence continues at coordinate 1,398,691,853 of OY728157.1, read as the reverse complement.
GTTGATCTTGGCTTCTATGGTCTTATATGTTTAGTGTGAAAACATTCTCTTTACTATTGGCAGAAAGAATAAAATCTTCCTTGGAATTGTGTACTAAGTAATTGTCATTCCTAAAATTCACAAGGTAACCTTCATCACATAATTGACTTATGATAATGACGTTGTGCTTAATACCCTTAAAAAATAAAACACTTGAAATTAGAGTTTTTCCAAGAACAACAATGATACCTATACCAATATTTTCTCCTATAGCGTTATCTGCGAAAATTACTTTTCCTCCTTTAGTCTTGATAATATTTTCAAAGAAGTTTTTATTACCAGCCATATGTTATGAAAATCCACTATCCATGTACCATGTATATTTGTTTGTATTGTCTTTATTTTTCTTAAAATAAAAGATTTATCCTTTCAGAACCCAAAATTTATTGGATCAGGAAACATCAGAATGAAAAATTTTAGGAATCCACATTTTCTTTGAAAAATAATCTTTATGAAAACATAAAGACTAAGTTTTTTAGGAATAATTTTTTGCCTAATTCCCACCACACTGACATTTAGTACATAAAGGAGCACTTTGGAGAACAAAATAATTGTTACTAAAAATGGTTTTGAACTAGTATAACCAAAACAAGATTTATTCCTTAGAGGTAAAATTTGAGAATACATATTATCAAAGTTTTCCTTCCCTAAGGTAAAGTTTGACAAACACTTCCTCAAGGAAACTATTTCTTACATTAGTCTAACAACTGAGTTTATATCCTTAAAAGAATCAGTTTTATCACTAGAGTTAAGATTGAAAACATTTTTCTTAGAAATTACTTTTTCTAGATCCTTTGAAAGTTTATCCTTCTCATAATTCACTTTCTCAAGGGTTTTTGAAATACTTTAAAAATCAAGAGTTTTCTTATCAATATATTTTGAAAGATGTAATATTTCCTTAGTAAGAATAGAAATCCTATAATTTTCCTTATCAAAATTTTTCTTGACTTTAGAATTTTCATTCTCAAAGAGCTCAACAAGTCTAGAAACTTATTCATAAGCTGGTAAAGTATTATCTTTATCAGAAGAAGATTCATCATCCCAGGATTCCTAATATTTACTATAAATATAATTATCATTCATGGATACATTGGTTATGGATTCATCATTGTGTACCTTATCCATTAAACAATGGTTTTCAATAGGTCACTTGGAAGGTATACTAAGATTATTTTGTCCAGAAGAATTGTAATCTGAGGATTCATCAGAAGATTTTCCACCACTATCACCCCAAGTGTCATTAGATTTAACAAAATTCTTATCTTAAGCATTGTAGAACTTCTTTCTATTCTTTTCAGAAAGATTTTCATTTCTATATTTTCTCTTAAGCATGGGAAAATCTGGCCTTATATGACCAACTCTTTTGCATTCATAACAAGTGACTTCAGAGTCTTTCTTATCCTTTCTTTATTTCTTATTTTATCTATACTGTAAGTCTTTATTCCCAACTATCTTGTTCATCATTTGAGAAATATTATCTAGTTAATTCTCAGAATTTTCAGTTTCTCTTGATTTATATAGAACAGTGACCTTCTTAGATTTATATCTTGTAACTCTCTCAAGGGTCTTGTCATTCCTATGATTTGAAGTAATTATAAAATAAACACTTACATTACCATTTTTTTCATAACATTGTACGCATCTCTCTTTATTCTAGTCTCAAGTTGAAGAAAATTTCCAAAAATTTCATCAAGAGTATTCTGTGAGAATTTACTATTCTCATCAATAGTTGGTCTCTTTGATTCCCACTCATTAGGAATGATGTCTATAATCTTTTCTACAAGTTCCTCATCATCTGAACCATTTTCACCCATGGATTGTAAGTTGTTGACAATAGTCATAAATCTCTGTTGTACCTTACATTTTTGTTCTCCATAAGGAAAGAAAAAACCATACTACTCATCTCTAAGAATAGCTCTTCTAGTTTCATTAACTTTGGAAGTACCAAAATTAGTTACTTTAAGATTCTTCCAAATACAATTTATAGCTTCACAAGAAGAAATCTGACTATATATATTCCTGGTCATGGAACACAAAAAAGTATTGCATACCTTGTAGATTAGTTGATATTCCGACATCTCTTGATTAGTAAAAATTATGAATTCCTTATCAGGAAACTTGTAATCTCCAATAATCATAACAACATTTTCCACTCAAGTGTTAATAACAAAAGTCTCCATACGATCTCTCAAATAGTCCTAATCATTCCCATAAAAAATAGGTGGTCTAGTAGGATTAAGATTTCCAGTTGAACCAACATTCATTCCTTCCATCTTAAAGAAAAAAAACTCCACACAAACTTGTTGTTAATAAATGTTTGGAAACAAGGATACAAATATCCTACGTAATGAAAATATAGAATAATGAAAAAATTGAGTAAATAAACTTATATGTGAATATAAGTATTTTAGAGACCTCCTCTGATACCAATTATAGGATCTAAATAATGAATGTAGATGATCAATATACAAGATGGGTGGTGAATTGTATACTTTAAAAAATTATTTTGGAACTTTTAAAGATGGTAAGGTTTAACAAAGTTAAACAAGGTAAATTCACAGGACCTCTTAGTTCTACATCAATTCTTGATTCTAAAAATGTGGTTCTGGAAATGATACATAAGAAATGTTTACAAAGATAAAAAATATACCTTAAATCATATAAAGTCCTACAAATCAGAGTACAAGTATAAAAAAGTATAAGATAGTTATACTTTCCTTATCAATCAAAATGTAGCAGAAAACAAACTTCAAACAATACATGTAATAAAAAAGAAATATTTTTACCTAAAAATAAGGGTATCCAAAAACCTTGGATAAAGGTCCCTTGATTTAGACTTTCAAGAAAGTCTATCTTACCCACACAAGGGTAAGCCCTCGATACGAATATTGGAGTCTATCTTACTATCCCCGCAAGTCCTCAAACTTCAAGGTAGTCGGAAGCTTTGTATTCTTATCCCTGGAAGCCCTCGAATGTACTCAGCAACATTCAGAGTTGCACAAAGAAATTCTAAAAAAGATGCTCAGTACGCACAAATAAATAGTCTCTCTCTCTAAAAATCACTTCAGTATAATGTAATCTCTAGATTTATCAACGTCTTTGAGATCGTTAAAATGACCTCCTATTAATAGGAACATCTTCAACATTAGGATCCCTCTTCCAATGGTCATATTTTTCCATGAATTTCAGAGGTAATTATACACATGTCACTTAAACAATGGTTAGTTAGTAACAAAATGCATGAAATAATTTTATAACTCAAATAAAAGTAAGTAAAATGTGGTTTCTCAACCAAATTAAATTTTTCAGAGTTTGAGGAAAAAAATATAATTGGGAGTCTAAACGAGTTAACCTTCGGAGTCTATATTACAAGGATATTCAGATTCTATTAATCAGGTAATTACGAATCAGAATTATATAGTTTTTAGAGTCATAATTTTGAAGAATTCGAAGTCCAAATTGTAAGGAATTCTGAGTCTGAATTCTAAGGAATTAAGAGTCTAAAGTTTAAATAATTCAGATTCATAATTGTAAGGAATTAGGAGTTTTAATTCTAAGGGACTCGGAACATGAATTCTAAAGAATATGGAGTCTTAATTCTAATGAATTTTCAACCAGAATTCTAAAGAATTTAGAGTCCGGATTATAAGGAATTCAGAATATGAATTCAAAAGAATTCAGAACCTAAATTTTAAGATGAATGTTATGGAAAATAAAATTTTCCTTATGATTGAGTGTTTGTGATTTTCAAAACATAAAGGAATGGAAAATTTATAAGGAAACCTTATTGACTCAACAATTCTTTACACATTAGGGGATGTACTATGAGGGCCTTTTTAAATGTTTAACTCTTTCCAAAGGATTTGTATCCCTCTATGATTTCAGAGAAGTTGTAGTTGTGGAGGACCTCTGTATAGTTTATATGTTTCAGATTCTATCCTACGGTCATGTTGGATGATACATTGATGTTCTCGAAGTCGATCCCTTTCATTCATTTTATAGATTTCACGTCCATGTTGACATCTCACAACTTCAAACCCATCAAGACAGGCTTCTGAGAAAATTTATGTGTCTACACGTGTGTGACCCAAGCTGCTCACATTGTATCTAGACCAGAGAAGTCAAGAGTTTTGAAGCTGTACTAACCAGAATTTGGGGAAATTGTTGACACTGGTGGTACTTGTGAAAAAACACCACAGTGGATGGAAAAGGTAAAATGTAAGTGGGTATTGATGGAATTTTGAGGACTCAATTCTTTTATGGGGTGGATAATGTAACACCCCAAACACTTTTAATTTTTTAATAATAATATTTTTATTATTATGTTGTATTTTTTTAACTCTGGTTCTTTTAAAATAAGAATACTTGCAGAAAAAATATAGTATACATGTTTTATTCAATTAAGAATTATGAAAACCTTAAATTTCTATAAGATCACTAGAACCTTACTAGTCTATAATGCCTACTAGGAGACAAATAAAAATTATCGGGAGACCACCAAGCACTAAAACTTGACCAAGTTGGTAGTGTACATCCTTTGGATTGGTCATAAGGAAAAAAATTGTGGTGAGAGATACAAAAACCATAGTGATCATCAATGTTATATAGAGAACAATCTTCAACATGTTTATTTCATTAAAAAGGTTTGGTGTACCTAAAGCACCTATTTATAAGGCCTTTGTGACCTTTGTTATCCATTGCGGTCCTTAGGTGACTGTTGGTTTTTGCAATGGTCATAAAATCTTATAACTATTAGGTGTTTTTAGTAATTTTGTTTATTTTGTTTATCTTAGTTATTTTAAATATTTTATGTATTTTATGTATATAATTATTTTAAATGTTCTAGGTATTTAATTATATTATTTATTTTATGATCTTATGGGTTTTTAATGTTTCAAATTAATTTTTTTGTTAATAAATATATGTTTTCAAGTAGAAATAAAGAATACCTCTATTTGTATTAAAACTATATACTTATTTAGCTTCTTATCAAAATAAAGTATAACCAATTATTTTATGAATAAATATATATATATGTTTCACATGTTTTAAAATTGTTTTAAATCATTCAAAGTTATATCCTAGGTTTAAAAATTACATCATTTTAACTAAGGGTATACTTTAATTTAAATTATAATAACCAATATGGTTATTTTAAAACGAATGAAATCAATGAGGTGGTACTTTAAACTTATAAAGTTTTAAAACTAAATATTTCAAACATTATTTCTTCTTTCTATGGTTTCAGATATGGATTGTTTTTGAAATTTTGGGTTAATAAAAACCTATTTCCCATAGTCCAGACCTCTAGAAAAGCCAAGGGAGGAAGCTCGCACCACTCATAAGGAGTAGGTGACTTAGCCTGGACCCCTCATCTAGCATAGGCCAACACGAGATGGTGTACGTGCCACTGGGACACATGGAAGACCGGAGGCAGTAGAGCCACAATGCGGGGTGGCATGACGGTAGGGAGTGGGCGCAGAGTGCGCCCACAAGGAGAACTGTTATTGGGCAGTACTGGGGAGGGAGAGAGAGCCAATTAATTGGTGGATGGGAGATCCAGGCTTATATAGTCATCTCAAGAATTCCATTGGTTTCGATGTGGGATGAGTTTTTTCTGTGGATATTGAATCTCAATCATTTGATCTCTCTGTGCGAGATCTGGACTGCATGATCCAGTCTCAGGTTCAAACTCCACTGTTGCGGTATTAAATCCACATTTTCTTTAAACTGTCATATCAGGAAGTGGATGAATCTCGAGGGATATTCTATTTTTAAAACCCTTATTTTTCCGTGGTCATCCATTATGAACTAAGATAAAATCCCAACCCTTCTTTTTCTTTTCTTATTTTCCTTCTCCCTTCATCCTTATTCTTCCTCGCATCATCACTCTTATGCCCAATCTGCAACAACCTCATCCACTTTTATATTTCTTCCCCCCTCATGAAACTTTCTCCATCCATGACTTGATTATATATGGTCCTCTTTCCACAAGTCTATAGAGTTATTTTATTTTAATGCAAACCCAATCTATTGCATTAAAATTTTCCACAAATTATATATATATTTATTATAACAATCAACTCATTTTATTGTCATTGATTTGGAAGTTTCTCTTGATTTATTTTAGACTGTTTTTATTTTTCCTTAAGTTATTGTTTTTAGTTTATGATAAAATATTTTTTTGTAAAATATACATATATACATATTATATAAACCCTTGTTTTCAACCAAAACCCTACGACTTTTTTCCTTCTCAACTTCTCCCAAGATTCTGCATGACCATGCCTCTCACATTAAGCCAAGTAAGGGATTAATTTTATTAGATTTTATCATACAAAAATATTATTTATATCATTTTCTTTTTACATATATATATATATATATATATATATATATATATTCTTCTCTAAATCCTAACATGTTTTTCTAAATGTTTTTATCAGTTTTTCAAAAGTGTAAAACTCATGTAAGGGAATTATTTTTGCTTCGACTTCAATATGAAAACCCCTTTTTTATAATGTTGTGTGTTAAATTAATATATAAATATATATATATATGAGGTATTTTATATGGTTTTAATTCCTAAATCTCTTTTGGGTTTTTCTAAATGTGGTTATGAGTATTAAACTACTGTTTTAAGGTGTATAGCCCATGTAAGGGTGGATATTATTTTGTGTTTGTGTAAACCATATATATATATATATACTTATATTCAGAAATAGAAAACAAAACCATATTAGGTTTTTATGATTTTTATTGAATAATTTATGCTTTACAAAGTGATTTTCTTAATAACAGGATTATGATGGTTTGTTTTTCTATTTAAAAAACATTTTTTACAACTTATGTATATATGTATTTTTATTAAACCTATTCGGTTTTTATGGTTTTTGAATGATGAAGATATGTTCTTAAATGATGTCCTCAATTCCATATAAATCATGTAATGATTCACATTTTTATTATTTAATTTTACCATATAAACATGTATGTATATATATATATATGGTTATATATATAGCTCTTAATTATAATCCGAATTGGGTTTTTCTAAAACCAATTTTGCTGGTCAAATTATGTTTCTGAAGTGAACAACATTTATATGGATTTATTAAACCTTGTAATGGGTTGTGAAAATCACAAGAATACACTTTGAGTTTATAAAAGTTTTTATATAATTTTCAAACCCACATATATACATATATTTACTTCAATATTGAATCCTTATGTTTTTAAATGGCATTAGCTATATTAGTAAATGTGTATTTGTTCGTATATTTAATCATAAATATATGAATATGAATAAACACGTGTGTTTAATTACTTTTTTCTTTTTATGCACGAATAATTTACATGAAATAATGATTTTACATCCATAGTTTCTATTCCAACATTCCATGAAGGATGCCTATAATTATTTATGTTTTATTTTAATCTATTTGGTATTTCAATTAACAATTTATCATTTAGTCAGGAATAAAAAGTATCACAATTAAAAATCATGTTAATTATTATATGAAAAAGTTTCACTTTCATGTAAAAAGGTTTTAATAAAAGGGTTATTATTTTATGTGTCATCCCATTGTATTATGTGCACTAGTTATTATCACATGTGCAAAATCATGTCATTTAATCCATACATGTCACTGTTAAATTTGATGCAGCCATAACCTAAAACTGAAAAATCTAGTCACTTTTATATTTATTGCATAATTAATTTCAGTTATGAGTATGTATACAAATTATTATGGAGTAATAATTTATTGTTCTATTTTAGTATGGGAAACTATGAAAATAAAACTATACAAAGACATATGAGGAATGTATTGGACTTATATAAGGTGACGGGTGTGCCCGGAATTATACAGTGCTCCAATACATTAGTTAAAGTGATGAATCTCGTGAGTTAAACTGAAATGATGTGTGAAAATGATGCTAGATTTATTCACAACTTTGTATTGTATTTGACCATAATTATGTTGGGTTTTTACCTATATGGTCTTGGCATGTGGCCTTGACAGAATGATAATATACAGTCTTGGTGAAAGGCCTTGACAAAGTATAGAATTATAAATTCCCTCATTATGTACTTTTATATGACCAATCAAGGGAATAATAAATTATAATAATATCCCTCTGTAAGGAATCTATTATAATAAAGGTGATGAATGAATATGGAATAAGTGAACAATGCACATGGAAAGTTATATAAAGAAAATTATGAAACTGAAGTTTATGTTACATCTATCAATCCATGAATTACATATGAAGTGTTAAGGGAATCACGACTTTGTTACTTACAAAATTTTATGTAAGTGAAAAATTTATGTGATAATGTGTACATATGACTTTTCATGTCACCTTTAAAATTGGTTTTATCAATTTATGGATTATGCATCATTCCATGTATTTTTTTTATAGGAATGCGCATTCTGATATATGGTTTACCTACAGTTTTTAAGTAAATACATATAATTTTTATGTAAGAGGATTTCCTGAAAATGTCTTTAGCTAACCTTTATAAATTTTTTGATGATGTTCTTCAAGAAGTTATGTTTTCTTTATTAGAAAATTTTTTGTAATTATTTCAATGGTTTTCTTTTATAAAAAAGAAAGGGTTTTTTTAAACCCCTTACATGGAATTCTTATGTTCAACCTAAAGTTTCAATTTATTTTTATTGGGATTAATATATTTTCCAATATTTGAGTAATCCTATGTGATGGCAGCAATTTTAAGCATATCCTTGTCAGATTTTGGAAGAAATTAATCTGATGATTCTGGTTTTACAGATCCTAAATTGAAATTATTCTCTATAATGAAATGAAATTTATAATTTTTATATGTATGTTTTATGAGAAAAATATTACACACCATGTTTCAAGAACCGAATCTGGAATTCTGGGGTCAAGATCACAACACATGGGATTACCAAGGACCTTGATTGGTGTATCATTGGATAGTTCCTTGTTAGTGGGTATATGTTACGACTCATGTAGATGGATTGGTAGGATGTTTGGGATATCATCAAGCGACTTCAAAAAGGGATATATTTGAGGCCATTACTCTTTTAATGTATGTTGTTTTAGACCATGGAGGTCATGAAATGTCTGAAATGGGTTGTGGGATATGTTAAACCCAATAAATAGTATTGGATCAAGGGAATAGTTTGTGACAAAGGGTCATAATAGGGATGTCTACACCTGTGATTTAACCTATAGGATCCTATGTGGGATGATACCACTTGCAAACATTTTTCAAGGGTCCAAAGATGAAAGATTCCACTTATATATATATTTATTTATTTAAAGGATTGTAAGTGGGATATATCAGCTTGTGTTTTGAAATAGAGGATATATAGTGGGATACCACCTCTTATATGCCAGCCTTAAGGATGTTGTGTGGTATACATTGACTATTTATTTATCTAGGGGATCCATATGTGTTCTTTGGTGGTTGACCACCCTTGGGAGGGTGTGTTAAGGTCTTGGGTAGAGATGGTAGTTGGTGTCACCCAAGAAATCAAAAAAAACATATGAGCCTGATGGGTTGTGGTAGTATATAAATGATAAGTTATTCATAAAATATCAATATTTTAATTATTATTTCATATGTTTATTTTTTATGCTTCTATAGATGAAAATATTTCTTCATAGAACATGACTAATTGGCCTTACGAGATGCACTGGCATGATGGGGTGCCAATAGGTACTTCTTAGGATCTGACTTATGAGAATTATATAAATTGATACCACTATTATAAAAATAACTAGATTCTATTAGATTCCTACCCAAATATTATTATATTCTTAGTGATCTTAGGATCTAATCTCAGGATCCACTATATCTGTAATTCCATATGTCTATGATATTAGTCCTTCCATTAGAGAAATAGGGGCGCTTCTTTTGTACATATCGAAAATCCCTCATAGTTATTGCATCTCCCAATATTGTTATCCCGCTATGATCCTAGTGATTCAAGAGGTTATTAAGTGGCCAAATTTCTCTTGAGCATTGGTTGCATGTATAATCCCTAAGAATTGATAAGGATATCTTCATTTAATTCCTTATATACTCTGTAAGATCAGGTGGATTAATCATGATTACACTACACAAAAATGTCTTGAAATATGCGGTTCATAGAGTCATTTAAAGATTTCTTGTTTTCTTCTTAGATAAAGAGATTATTTCTTATATATTTCCTAATAGTTATTCCATTAGAAATTCATTATTTTTTCTAAAGTCTCAATTCCCTATAGACGGGGAACTAACAGTTTGATATTGGATTGTAATATGTAATTTTGAGATGTTTAATAGGATCCATTGGGATCTCATGGATTGGATAGTATGCCTATGATTCATAGGATCCTACTATAGGACTTACATACATAATTTCTTGTTGATACCTGAAATTCTACATTATATTTTGTGGAGGCGAGTATGGGTGATCCCAGATCTAGGATAAATATCTCCATCCAGTGATATATCTTACTTATTAGCATTTGTTTTCACGGGAAAGAGTATGTATAGTCGATCAGGATCACATAACAAATGATCAACAATGGTTTTACTTCTCACCCATATATGATCACCTCAGAGTTCATGTAGACCTTATGTCATTGTCTATGTTTAGAATAGATGAATGATGTATATGGTGGAGGCATAGGGTTCCAAGATTTAGTAGAGAAGATCATGTGGAATCTTATGATCCTGATGTTGAAGTTCTCAAGGGTATTTGGAAGTAGGGAATGTGGTTTGAATTGGAGTGGTATAAGATCATTTTTATTTCTTTTCATTATTATATTATATAAGTGATTGGTCCAATGGGATATATGTGATTTATATATGATGTGGCTATTTGGGCCTTTATCGCATTTCATTAATTATACCCTTATTTACATTTATTTCTTATATTCTCTAATTATTTACTATAATGGATGATGTTTTGTTACTTTTATTTTTTCATAATCTAATATGAGGGAATATTCTCAAAAGACACATTCTAGGCCCTTGGTAACATTTAATAGCCTATGTTGTATTAGGAGGCACACTGGAGGCCTTGTGGTGAACTAGTCTAGATATTGTTCCAAGGGTGATTTAGGGTGGGACATGATAAAGTGGCGTCAGTAGAATTTACAATCATTTTTTAATATTTGGGAAGTGATATACAATTGTATTAAAATTTTCATAGAACATGTAGTGGATATTGAACTATAGTGTCGAGGAAACATGTTCCAACAAGAACAATTGGATTTCAGGGATATGTAGATGATGTTTTGAGTGTGTGACGATATAGTAAGGTATTATTTTCACATTTAGAAATGGACATGTGGTGTGTAATTTATGAAATATTATTGATTTATATCTATCGATCGATTGGAGAGAGGCCAGTGACTGAATTTGGCCATTTTTCGGTAGAGGCAACTTGAATTTTTTCAAGTATCATATTTCTCATGTATGGTTTATATGTTATAAGACTAATAGTGAATATATTTTTTTAATTAGTTAGACCATCTATTTACTTTTTAATAAATAACCTATACGGTGTTTTCTCATATATATTATTGGTGTAATAATACGTAGTTGGACCACCTTGTTTTCATTTCATTATGACATGCTATGTGCACTATGTTTTGATGAAACATAGGGAGGGTGATGTCGATATAGTATTCTAAAAAGTAGGTACATTGACACTTAATATATCAAAAATAAGTATGAAGTTTCATGATAATAACTATAAAAGGATGATAGGGTTATGTGATTCATTAAATAGGGATTGATAGGAGAACTATATTAACATGAGAAGATGATGAATTTATAGTATACATGTTGTTAGTGTATCATTTTTCAGATGTGATTCACTAAAGGTTCATAAAATCCTACATCATATTTTCCCATCTATACTATTATACTATTTACATAACTGAACATAATTTCTGTTTATCTAGTTCGATCATTGATTGTGTTTTTGATGGGTTATTAAACATTTTTAAGGAATTGGGAGATCAAAGGTATATGAATTTATATATATTCCTAGTTAGAATTGGTTCATTATGTTTTTATTCAAGACATCATGACCATAAAGAGAGTACTCCCCCATGATAATTCTTAGAGAGTATTTGGTCTTAATATTTTCAATATTGGTAGATGATTCCTTACAAGTTTAAGAAACTATAATCCTCCATAAGTTAATGAGTTCCCAATGGTTTTCATTTAAATGGGTTTCTAATTACAAAAGATAATGCTTATTACTCTATAACATGTAAATGAAAACCTCTATAACTAAACCAATATAGTCATGTTTTTACCCTTATATGTCGATGATATCTTCACCTACCATTAAAAATTCTTCCTTTTGTGTGAGTTTTCCAAAACATTATATTTCATTTAATAGTTGATGTGGGGACATGGATGTTTCTTGTGTTTTATAATTTAAATATTATATGACTTGAGTGTGGATTCCCTAGATGTTTATGGTGGTTGGTAAATTATGTAATTATATATGAGACTCTATTGGTGGATGTTTGGGCAAGCTAATGTCAGGAATTGATATGGGTTCATGGATGACACCCTATGAGATATCGCTTTAGTGAGAGGTTTGACCCTTGGGTAGGTGGTGATACCTAGTGAACCTAAGACCAATAGAACCTTAGTTCTGACTCATACCCTAGTGATTTATTTCATTGTGTTACATGACATCTTGTAATAGGAATTATCATAGGTTTAATAGATGGATTGATATTGGAAAAGTGGTCAAGTGTTTGCATTTAGACTATTTAATGGGAGGTGTGACAGTGGTGTGATCAATGTAGGGGATGAATTTATTTTCTATAATTGGAAGAATATTGAGTTACTTTGATTTTGAAATGAAATATATGTAATATTCGTGGACTTATAGTTTATCCATGCACCTAAGGAGTGTAAGGAGGTGGCACTAATGATCAAATTCCAAAAATGATGTCAGTGGAATTTTTTCATATGATGAAACATGGAATGAGTAAGGTGGAGGTTTTTTTACTAGTAGTTCACTTGTAGCTTGTATCCAGGCTATCCTGATGTGTTGTTTAGAACATTCATCTTAGATTTAGTGAAATGTGACTCACTAGGCCATGAGTCATGTGATAATCTGGTGGTATGAAATTGTACACCCACTATGTTGGGGTGAAATAGGAATGGTGCATTACGGTTGTGTGTGGTATAATTTAAATCATTAATTATTGATCGGTCTTGTGATATGTGAGTAATAATGATTTCATATAAATGTTATGAGTATGGTTTCGCAAGGGTTCTGAAGAAATGAAAATTTTCTCTCAATAGTAGAGGAGACATCTATAATGGATCAGGTGGGGTCACATGATAGATCATGCTCATTCATTGGTAGTCATTGAATAAATGGTATGTGGGTCTCATTAAGAGAAACATTTGTTTGGAGATGCAATGAATTTAGGTTACAGTCGAGGGGTGGTATAAAGTAATTCATATATTGGGTAGTGCACCATTGTCTATCTAAGGGTTCTGACCCTTGATATGATTCAAAAATTAAAGATTTATATGAATATTATTTTTCTTAGTGGGATCTAATTATGTTTTTATGTTTTCACATTGGTTCTTAGGAATGAGTGGGTTTGGTCACACCATTCATTATGTTTAGTAATGGATGGATCATGAGTCGTGGAATGTGGAGACCAGTTTCTGGGAAATGATAAAACTAATTTGATGAATGTAATATCATATTATATATGGTGATATTACCCTTGTGTGAGTAGGTTTAAGGATTCAATGGGACCTATATCAATCGGGTCGATGGACTATTGGGGATGTGTTCAAATATTCTATTGTGATAGCAGAAAGCATCAAGAATCAAAATAATCCATTGTTGATTTATTTCTATAGTGGAGACCAACATGAATGTCATGATGATTTTTTTATAATTTTCTTTTATCTCATGTTTAGTGGTTATAGTAATGCGCTATCTTGGTGTTTAATAATGGAGGCAAGTGATGGCTTGACCTTTTAATTTTTGTACAGCTTCACATAGATATTATGAAAGGAAACACATTTTTTGTTCTTGGGTAGAATTTAATGTGATGATATTTAAATTAATATTAATTAGGGATAACTTTTTATGGTTGGATAATAATTGTGACTTTCTGGAGAAGATAAGTGTTATAATGGGGAGTTTCTGAAGACTTGTTTTTTACAACGCTGTTAATTTCATGGGAAATTTTATTTTTTGGTTATAGATGCTCTTGAGGGTTAAATGGTAATTTTACCCTTGTATATATTCTCAAATACGTTTTTTGAACACATAGATGGTTTCAGAATATGTTTTTACCCTAGGAAAATAGTTTTGTGGATCTTTGGGTTATTCTAATTTTCAATGAATTAATATTTTTTAATATTTTATTAATTACATATTAATTTATTGGTGCGTTATTGAATGGATATATATTTTGTATAGATTTATACATTGAGATTTATTCTCTATGGTTTAATCTTGGAAATTTGTTTTCCTCGGCAAGGTATAATCTTGATTTAGGGGTTAGGGCCATTCTCGATCCCCTTTCTTTATTCTCTTTTCATTTTATTATTTTCATTATCTTTTCCCCAAATTTTTTTACTCTTATCTCAAGGATTCTCAAATACAACCCATTTTGGATTCCATCATTTTATATGAGAAATAAATATAGGGAGATATATAAATAGAGGAAGGGAGATGGATGGAGGTACCATTGTGGAGCTCAGGTGACCTAGGTTATCGTGTGGCAGTTGCGGAGTGTGGATATAGCCGAATATTTGGAATATTATTCACGAAGGTAGGATGTTTTATTTTTTTTACAAAAACCCCTATATATCGACCAATTTTTTCTTTTAATTCCCTAAAATTACACTCTAAGATCCCCTATGGGATGATCTACATTTATTTGGTGAGAAACATGTGTTTAAAGCTAACTGTAGTAGTTTACCATCTAGAAATGCTAACCATAAAAGATGTTATTCCATGAAAACATGTAGTATATTCTTCTAGTTTGAGTAATATAGGTTTTTGTAACTCCAAATTGTATAAATTTAGTAAATTTTGTTTATTGGTAATTTTTCATGTAGTCAGGTACCTAGGGAGATGAATTTTATAGAATTTCAGTCCATGTACCTAAAGTACATGGAATGTAGTCATACATGGCCATGTCATTGATTACTTGGGAAGACAACCACTATAAGGAGGTCATGTACATGTATTAGTACATGAACATACCCCATGAGGGATGTATGACATGTTGGATTACACACCAGGATGGATAACATGGTCAAGGCTTCTGTAGTACATAGACAGGCACCCCATGTAGTGTACATGTCATTTATTGTAATAACACATCATTTACTTGGGATTTGTGAGCCATGTTCAACTATAGTTTATTCCAAGTTTGATATTTTTGAGTACATGGTCTGTACTCAGGGGTAGATTCATTGTACCCTCTTATTACCATTTTGGGGATTTGTTTTTGTATTTTATGCCTTAGAGTCATAATTTTGAAAAAAGATGAGTCCATTATGAGTATTGTTACACATAGATCATGATGGTGGAACACTTGGGATAATTTGATAGATCATAAGAGGAATTGTAGAATGAATAATCAATGATTTAGAAGTTATTATCACAATAAATAGATTCAACGGTCTATGGTATAGGAATTAGAGTGTGACCCAGCTAAGCGTCATAAGAGTGGTTGCAGAACATGGAATGGGATCATTATTTTCCTAAATTGAGGTATCTTTCTATATTGAATGTTTGTAGAGGCTTGGATGAAAATCATAGAGATGGATAAGTTATGTTTTTTGGAAAATATAGAGTGACATGGAAAGGGGATGGTATTAAGGACATCACCCTTATGAGTTTTATCCTTTTATGCTTGGGAAGCAATGAGATGTTTGAAATATGTTGTGTGATGTGTTACCCCAAAGATATCGGCTTGGGTCGAGAGTATATTTTGGGACTGAGGATCCAAAGAGGGATGCCTCCACTTATCAGCTGACCTAGAGGATCTCATATGGGATTCCTCTACTTGCATATTGTTTACACGGGTCCCAAGAGCAATGTATGTTATTATGTGATGATTATGAGGAACACAAGATGGATTCCTCTTTATATAATTTATATTATCTAAAACATGGTGGGATAAATCCTATTACATGATAAACTTAAGGATCCTGAGTGGAATACCTTAACTATGTATTGACCTAGGGGATCCAGTGGGTGCCTCTGTGGTTTACCGACCCAAAAAGTGTCCATTATTGGCTTTGGTAGATATGGTAGAGGGTGTCACCCTATAACTCAAACCTAAAATTTGATCCTGAGGGGCTATAGAAATGGTTTTGGGTTTAGGAATTCAGGGAGTCATGCTCTTCTATTTACACTTTTACATAGTTACTATTGATATAACTATGGATTCCATATTTGATTCTTAGAGCACAACCTATGGGCCCAACATAATGCACTAGCATGGTGAGATGCCTAGAAATACTTCAAAGGATCCATCTTATGAACCATATATGAATTGATATAACTGTTACAAGACATCCATGTATATTTAGGATTCCATTCCTTATAAATTTGGATTACTTGTGACAAAATTATCCATTACATGGTTCCACCATTACCAAAACTCTTAGTTCCTATGCGATTCACCCTTGCAACATGAAAATAGACGAGGTTACCAAGTTCATCTTGGAAACTCCTATTAGTTAGTGTGTCTGTTGGAACCAGAAAACACAACCCCAAAATATTTCAAATGCTTCCATATATTATCCAAAATCGTATCCCATTTCTCATGCTTCGATTGGGTAGTTCGTAGTGCCCGAATGGAGTTACAGGTTAAGAGTTATGGACATTTTTAGTTGGGCTGGAAAACATATTCACGAAGCCCATTCGCAAAGCCCCCTCCTCAATCACAAAGCACTTCCATGAAGCAAGGAGGCATGACGCTTCACGAACCCGTTTTATGTTCGCGACGTGCCGCAAAGACCCACCGTGAATCAAGGAGGTGGGATGCTCTGCGAACCCCTTTAACGTTTGTGAACCCACCACAGAGCAAGCTCTATCTTTGCGCCGAGCGCGCTCTGCTCCACGGTGCCCCTTTCTTATAAATACCCATGTCACGCCTCTTCTCTAGACATCCACTTCACCCCTTGGGAGTCTGATCTCCCGATGCGCAGATCTATGCTTTCCTCCACAAAGAGACTCCGTGAGGTTATGCTCCGCGAGCAGCATCCTTCATGTTGCTGCTCCCTAAGTCCCTGCTCAGCGAGCATCTTCCTTCGTTTTACTGCTCTGTGAGCCGATGCTCCGCAATGCTGCTTCACGATTCCATGATCCACGAGTCCATGCTTCACGAGACCGCATGCTCCCCAAGCCCCTTTTCTCCCCGAGCTGCTTTGCTACCATCATAGACCCCCCCTAAAAATGGAGCGTCGCACTGTGAACTTTTTGGGTCGGGACATCGGGATTTTCCATTTCACCCTTATGTGCTCCCACCTTCCACCTGTGGAATTACAAGATTTTAGATACTCCTCTGCACACTATGAAAACACCTTTAGTCAACTTATTCCTCTTAGTTCATTTCCCATGTCGTGAGTTGATATTCTCCTCATCAATTCCCTGAGAACCTTGAGTCGAACCATTAATCAGGAAACTCTTCCAAACCCTATCACTTGGCTCTGATGCCAGGTCGAACCAGAAAGGGCATCCCTTGCGTAAGTAACAACACCAACCATTTCTAGGAACCTTATGCCTTAGAGTCCTATCTACATGACTATAAACTGTAGTACTACCTATGTTCCAATCATAGGATGCCTCTTACTATAAATGAGAGAAGCCTTAGCCTCCAAGCATGATCTGCCAACAGTCTTATCTACCAGACTATAAACTGTAGTACACCCTATGTTCCAAACATAGGATGCCTCTTACTCAATATGAGAGATACCTCATGCTCCAAGCATGAGATGCCAATAGTCCAATCTACATGACTATAAACTTTAGTACACCCTATGTTCCAAACATAGGACGCCTCTTCCACCAAAAAAATATGACTCATACTCCAAGCATGAGATGCCAACAATCCTATCTACATTACTATAAACTATATTACTCCCTATCTTCCAATTATAGGATTCCTCTTGATCCTAACAAGATATGACTTGTGCGCCAAGCATAAGATTCCTAATTCCATGATTATATTGGAGTAATTTCAAGAGCTTTGGAATCCGTTCAAACATACCATCACTCCACCTAATACTTTGTGTGTCCTTTATTAGGAACCTCATCCACTTCCATGTCGGGAGGGACCCCCTAACGGCCTGGTCCCATGCTGCATCGGCTCACCAACCGTCCTGGGCCCACGCCTCGGAAGACTTCAGACGACATTTGTGATAGGTCCTGTGTTTCGAACACAATTAGTAGTTTACCCTCATTTGTCTATCCCCATTTCATGCTAACATGATGTGGGTGGAGCGTTTCTGCCACGGTCAATAGCTATCCTCCATCGCCACACCACCCTCATTGATTTCTGAATGTCGAGCATGTAATTAACCCTATCCATCTACCTTTTTTCGGACTAATTCCAATGCCCTTGGCATTATTTTCCTTGTGCGCTAGCACATAGGTGAAGGCCTCAACCCACCAATGATTTGGGATGCCCCCATGGCCAGACATGGGGAATACATTATGGGAATCTTCCTTGCGTAATCCCCATCCATGATTGCCGCTCCATAGCGGCACCAGGGCAGCATCCTTGAATAATCCCCATCCACAATTTCCGCTCCATAGTAGCACCCAGGAAACATCCTTGTGTAAGCCCCATCCACGATTTACACTCCATAGCGGCACCTGGGTAGCATCCTTGTGTAAGCCCCATCCACGATTGTCAATCCATAGTGACACCCGGGCATCATCCTTGCGTAAGCCCCATCGACGATTTCTGCTTCATAGCAGCACCTGGGTCGCTTCCTTGGAAAATACCTATCCACGATTGCCTCTCCATAGTGGTACCCGGGCAGCATCCATGCGTAAGCCCCATCCACGATTTATACTCTATAGAGGAACCCGGGAAGCATCCTTCCGTAATCCCCATCCATGATTTCCGCTCCCTAGTGGTACCCGAGAAACATCCTTGCATAAGCCCCATCCACGATTTCCACTCCATAGCGGCACCCGGGCAGCTTCCTTGCATAAGCCCCATCCACAATTGCCGCACCACAGCGGCACCCGGGCAACATCCTTGCGTAAGCCCCATCCACGATTTCCACTCCATAGCGGCACCTGGGCATCTTCCTTGCGTAATCCCCATCCACGATTTCCTCTCCATAGAGGCACTCGGGCATTTTCCTTGCATAAGTACCATCCAAGATTGCCGCTCCATAGCATCACCTTGAGACACCTCAGATCGTAAGCCCCACTCCTCTTCACTTCCCACAGACGCACCTTTCGTGATGTTGCCGTTAGGCCTTTACTGCCTCTTGTTTCTCACACCGAGCACGACTCACGTGGGCTTAGGGGAAGCATCAACCATGACACCATCTCTGTCCCGCATGTCCTTAAACTGCATTCCAATCCAGTGGTAAGTCGTTGTGACACCAACCAAACTATAGGGAATTTGATCCATATCAAGGCATGGTACGTAGGAAGCCTCCACGAGATTCAATCCCACCATCCATTTGATCCAACACCCCTTCATGTCGATTCAACAACCATTTTCACCTGAACTATGATTTCTTTGATCCATTTCAAGGTATGGTACATAGGAAGCCTCCATGAGGTTCAAGCCCAACACCCATTGGACCCCAGGTCCTCCTTCACATCAGTTCACCGACCCCCCCTGAACTACATGGTCTTTGATACATGTCAAGTCATGGTATGTAGGAACCCTTCCTGAGGTTCAAGCCCACCACCCACCTGGACCAAGGTCCTCATTCACGTTCACCGACACCATCCTCGTCCCTCATGATGTTAAAATGTACACCCGAACTATGGGGACTTTGATCCATGTTAACGCATGGTACGTAGGAAGCCTCCAGGAGGTTCAAGCCCACTAACCGTTAGACCCCCGGTCCATAATCACCTCGGTTCTCCAACATGACACAACCCTGAACTACGTGGACTTTGATCCATGTCAAGGCATGGTACGTAGGAAGCCTCATGCAGTTCAAGCCCACCACCCGGTTGTTCCAACCATCGGTTCACCAACACCCCCGTCCCACATGACGTTAAACTGTATTCACCCCGAACTACGGGGACTTTGATCCATGTCAATACATGGTACGTAGGAAGCCTCCCTTAGGTTCATGCCCACCACCCAGTCATTCTGACCCCATTCTCATCAGTCCACAAAAACCTTGGGAAGCCTAGAGTGTAAGCCCTATATCCTCTATGAACTATGAGGTCTTTGATCCATGTCAAGTCATGGTACTTAGGAAGCCTCCTTGAGGTTCAATCCATCCATCCACCTGGACCAAGGTCCTTATTAACTTTGGTTCCCCAAAACACAATTCTGAACTTTGTGGTCTTTGATCCATGTCATGGGGCAGTACGTAGGAAGCCTCTCTAAGGTTCAATCCCAATAACCATTAGCCCTGACCATCTATGTGTCGGTGTTCAAAGCCCCACATCTTTCCCGAACTACGGGGACTTTGATCCTTTCCATGGAAGGGTACATAAGAATCCTCCCTGAGGTTCAATCCCACCATCCACCTAGGCCAAGGTCCTAATTCACGTTGGTTCTTTGACACACCATCCCGAAATATGAGGACTTTGATCCATGTTAAGGCATGGTACATAGGAGAACTCCACGAGGTTCAATCCCAATAACCATTGGTTTCCCCCATTATGGGGTGCACTCTCCCTAATCCGCCCTCAGTGGTGTTCAGATCATCCATTACTGTGTGAAATCTCCCCTCCAGGGGGCGCACCACCTCAGATCCGTCCTCATTGGGCATTTTGATCCATCCACTCGGTAAACCATATAGGTGTTCCCTCTTAGGGATGTACCAATATGATCTGTCTCTGTGGGATGTTTTGATCACTCTCACTCTGTTTTCCCAAGAATTTAAACTCTCATCCTACCTCGTGATAAACATGAGTTTCCTGAGGAAAACCTCGGGTGACACGCCTTTGGTGTAACTGTCTTCGCAAGATGTTAAACATGCGGCATACCTGTGTTAAACATGGGAAGCTTAAGAAAACCTCAGATACATGCCTATGGCATGTGATTCCCCGCATTTGACATGGGATTCCTTGAGTTATGCACCCTTGAGATTCCCTCTTATGAGGAAGAATACAGGCTCCCCAATGTCCACGCACCCAAAGATGCCCCGACATGCTTGATGTTGTCATATACTCCGCCCAAAGGTTCCGACCATGTTAGGACCCCATGGAATTTTCTTACGGAAGTAGTGAAATTAATCAGCGTCCATGAAGATATGGCACCGAGAATGTGATTCATGAACCATGACTTATCTCTAAGGGAGATCCGGACTAGGTGATGAGTTCCGAGGAGGAATCCACCGAAGGAAGAACCGACATCCCATCATCCTATTTCGATCAAGGAGAAAATGTCCCTGGACAAGGAATGGATGTTTCCTTCCTTTGGAAAGAAGGAATATGGGGTAACAAATCCACGCCTGTCATAGTCAAGCAGAAGGATGCACGCACCTCGGTGAAAGAATTAGAAACAGTGTCACCCTAACATTCTAGCCCGATAAGATCAAGGTAATTTTAATGGTTGTTGGGTGGATTAATGTAACTAGAGATCTTCATTCTTATGAAATCCTTGATGATTCATGATCATCTCCTCAATTGATATATATGATACACCATAGGATATGGAGGATTCACCGTGATTCCATGTCCTAGTGTTATCTAGTAAGAGGATTTTGAGCTAGTGTTTGAATGATATAGTTTTAAGTTTGGATAAATATATGATTAATTATATATTTCAAAATTTAAATCCTATAAGTTATTCATTCAGGTATCTAGAGTCCTGATTTCCTATGGATTAGGTCCTATGATACTGACATTGGATTGTAATAGGGAATGTTGATGCATTATCAGGGGTCCAATGGTTACTCATTGCTTGATTAATATACTTATGATTTGTAGGATCATTATAGATGCATTATATAAATATTTTTCATTTAATACCTAAAATTATACTTTAAATTTAGTAGAGGAATGTAGTGCGAAGGCTAGGGCTTGGACACCTATCCCCCCATGGTGATATATCATGCTCATAGACATTTCTAAAACTGGATGAAGAAGGTAAAGTCCATCAAGATCATGTAACCATGGATTGAAAATTGGTTTACTTTATCTATATTATTTATTTATTGTATAAACATGGGTAGGCATATTTCATGGGAATACACTTATGATAGAAGGTTATATATACACCATTGGGGTGGCCTATTGATTCTTATTTCTCATCCCATATATGTGAACTTATTTTTGTGTATAGAACTTTTTTATAGTTTTATGTTTATAACTCATTCTTAATCGATAGGTAAGATCCATGTATTTCATAATTTAGTGAAGTCCCTCATCTGGATTCTTATGATCAAGATAGAGTAGCTCAGCATGGTCTTTATTGAATCAGGATGTTGTTTTCCATGGAGTAGTAGAGGAGCCTTGTTTATTTATTTTCATTATTACATTATATATTTATTAATTCTAGTGATTTAATATTATCTTATGTATGAAAAAAAAATTCATTAATTTATTGAATTTAATTTATTACATAATTGTTTATATTTATTTTCTACGCACTGTAATTATTTACTATTATGGATAATTATTTTTTATTTCCAATGTTTTCCAAAATATTATATAATGTCATAGTATCCCCATGGATAAAGCCAAGTCCTAAACTATTATTTTTTATCCTCCAGTGTTAGTGAGTCTCACTTGAGACCATATGATGAATCTTTCTATTTAAAACTCAGAGTGTGAGTTGGAGTAGGATGTGACATCTATTCTTCAAGTTTCTTATCTATTTACCCTTCTTCACATAAAACAATTCACATATCCCTAATTAAATTGATAGATATTTGTTTTTTTATTACATATATTGATTAATTCATGTATCATTGTTTGAATAGTGGATCATTGAGAGTGATAGTGACACTTGTTTTGATTAATCTCAATTCCAGTATCGCTGGTGGAGCCTGAGAGGTATTTTGGTGAAAAACTCCCTTTGCTGTCTTAGTTTCTTAATAAATATTGTTCTATAATCCATGATGTGATTTAGTTGGTACTATTTCAAGGGGTTATTTTTGTGGGGACTAAATCTAGTTAGATCATGAAGGGTGTGACCTGAGTATCTCTCCTCAATAGTTTTGGAGTTTATTTCCAACAAGATAAAGGTAGTAATTTCTATACCATATAGACCCCTTATATATTATTGTTTCCTTATTTTAATAATATTATAGGAAAAAAATTATTATGATTTACAATGATCAGATGTATTCTTGTAGCCCAAGAGACCCATATATGATGTTTTATTATAAGATAATGCTTATATATCTTGGTATCCCTATTTGATAATGATAATATATACTTGTATATTAATATGTATTCTCATGATAACATGTTATGTTTTTTCATTTATATTCTATACCATAAAATCTATAAAAAAATTTATTTAGATTTATATCTTTGGTACTTGAAATTGGTGGGAATTTATGATATGGTTATCCTTTAGAAGAGTAAAGTAAAGACATATGATGATGATGATGATGGAGATGAACTTTGGGTAGGGCCATAATGGCCATGATTTCAGACGCAAAATAGTGTAATAAATGAAATTATGTCCTTAAAGGATAAAGAAAGGTATTTTGGGGATAGAATGGACTTTTTTCCTTTTCAATGGTAGAGATGGTGTTTAATGACCTTATGGCATGACTTGTAATGCAGATGGTATGTAATGACCTTATAGACTAATCTATCTCAATGCATTTTGATTACCAAGATGAAAGCTCACCATCATTGTTCCAAGATTAAAATAACTATTTAAACTCATTTTTATTTTCTTTTTGGCATGAAAAGGATGTTGGTATATTTGAGGCTCATTATGGGATGGTTAGTACATGAGTGTTCAACATGTTATTGTTCATGGCTATTTTCACATTCTTTATTATCATGGAATGTACTTTTTATACTTTTTCACACATGTTAAATATTTATTAGTGGTTAATTACTAGGTTTTATTACTCACAACCAACATGGGAATCTTGATTCTTATGGGAACATCATTAATTAGGTTCTATATACATTAAATGGGTATGTGGTAGATAACTGAGCAGTGAAGAATGAAGTGAGTAGCATCACTGGGATAGTCACCGATGGATTACTCAGTGTTTATTTGTTTTTATATATATACTTATTTATACCCTAGTTTTGGTTTCCCCATTAGGTGCTTCATTTATTTATATGTATGATATGATGGACATTTTTTATTATAATATGATTACTTCTCTTCTTCATGATACTCTAAGAAGTTATATTTGGTTTATTCTTCTATTGTATGACTGTGATTACCAAGGGTCTAGACATCCTAGTACTTACTTATGCTCTTGACACTAGTCAGTATCCTCTTTTGAATTGGAAGGATCAAATAGGGTTTTGTGGCTTCTCCATTCAGGGGTTGTTCAGGAAAATCCTAGTTTACATTGATGATGATGGATGAGCCTGATATAGCTCATGATGATGGATATTCCCAATATATATTATACAATGTGTGAGCCAGATATATCTCTCCAATGTATTGAGAAATATTCCCTATATTTAAATGTCGTAATTAAGGAGTTAACTAGTGAGGTTCCTCATACAGATTTAACAAGGAACCTATTATTTCCGAAACTATTGAAAATTAGTGATAAATATAATGTTCCAAGATACTAACACCTTTTCTCTACACTTTAAATGATTTTTAAGGGTTCCTTTAATAAATATTTTCATTAAGTGAATAATTATTATTTTTATGAATCTTTCATTTCTTAGATATTTATTCTACGTAAAATATTTAATTATCTATATATTGATGTCTAGGAATTATTAGATGTAATGCTCATGAATATTGAATATGTTCTCCCACCACTATAATCATCTTGTGATCACTGATGATATGAATATTTTAAAACCTTTATTATTTTTTATTTTCCATATAGTGTAATGAATGATATTAAATAGTATATTTCAATAATAATTTTTTGTGGAATATGATAAAAACATAATGTGTAATAACATTATATAGGTATAGTAAAAAAATTACCACTTAAAGAAAAGGGAAATGTTATATAAGTTCTTTTACAAATTCCCTAAACTTAATACCTAAAAATTCATTGGTTATACAAGGAATCCATAATTTTCTAATGATATTGTATGTTTTGGATAACTTCAATCAGTCCATGATTGTTGTTATAAGAGATAGAAATGTAAATATTATGTTTTTTACATCAGATCTAGGAGTGGAGGTTCAGGAACACTATATTCAATCACTAAAACTAAAAATATAACATAAATAACTTATATGGTGATACATTAGGTATAATTCCCTAAATTATTATTCTTTTATATATATAGAAGAAAATAGAAGAGAAATTTCAAAGGATTTTTTTATATCTCTTTCTATAATAATGAAAATGTTATACATCACTTTCTAAATCATTTAGAAAGGAAAATTATTAATTTTAAAAATTTATTCTAATATTAATCATCCATATTATGTTACATTTGAAAATACAATGCAGTTAAAGTCAAAGAAATGTGGATTCGAAGATAAAAAAACATGGAAAGTAAACTTAAATACCTTTTAAAGCATTTTTTATGTTTTAAAGGAATTCGTGTTAATAAAAGTATTATTAAATTATCCTTAGAATAGATAATATTATAAATATTAATGGTATATCAGAGGATATATATTAATCCTTAAAAATAAATAAAATAAAACAATTTTCATAAAAAATAATATGGATATGGAAAATATAAATAAAATTCAAAGTGAATGTTATTCTATAAAAAACGTATTTTTAAAGTAAGAATAAATAAAAAGATATATTTTGAAGGAAAATAAAATATAATCAAAAATATAGATTAAATAAAACATGATATGGAGAAGTTTCTAAACATATAATGCTTTATATAATATAGTCTAATAGAAAGAGGATGACTCAATGAAAAGAAGATCCAATCATGAAAATACATATCTCATATTCCATCTTGGTTTGATTCACTATAACATACTATATATAGATGATAGTTTTATCATCCCTATATATCAGAAGCATATTCATATTTATATTACATAATACCATTCATTTATATTTTTTAATCACCCATTTATTAATTATTTATTCTTAAAAGTATTATTCCGGTGTTAATTTTTCAGTTCTTCCTCACTTTGATATGATGGTTTTTTCCTTACACCTCACTTATCCATTCATCACCTCTATAATGTGCCTGAAAATTATATAGATCTATTTCATTTATTTCTAAAGTCCCATGGTCAATTCGTTCGAGCTATGGTATTGGGAGGTTAAAAATAATCGTTTTTTTAATTTTGAATAAAAAGTAGAATTAATTTTTTTAATGAACATAAATATATGAAACAACGCTAGATTTATGAAATAATAAAAAAATAATTCAATATTATACATAAATACTACTATAATTTTTTTAATCATTCATAATGGAAATGGTTTAATATCAATCATTTATGTGGTAAAACTTACCCAAATAAGAATATGTTATAATGATTTAATTAACAAGGAAAAGGTAATATATAATCATAATATTACACATATCAATTTTAAATGACTTAAAAAAATTATTTAAGATATAAATTAGAT
The DNA here is from genome assembly GCA_963277665.1 of Viscum album. Taxonomy (NCBI): domain Eukaryota; kingdom Viridiplantae; phylum Streptophyta; class Magnoliopsida; order Santalales; family Viscaceae; genus Viscum; species Viscum album. The sequence goes on along the minus strand of OY728157.1, from coordinate 1,398,664,924 downwards.
TCAAGAAGAGGTGGATGAATAAGTTAAATCAAGAATATTCATCAAATAGTAACACTTATGTTCAAAACATTAATCTTTTCTTAAATAGAATCTTTAAAATTAAGAGTTTGGGGCTTCTTTTTGTGGGTATAAATTACAAATTGTGTGATAGAAACTAGTGAAAGAGAATTTTTTATGTATTAAAACAACTAATGGATAAATATGGTTTATATCGGGTAGGGGAAAGATCCTTTTATCGGTTAAAATGAGTGATATTTATTTGGAAAATTGATTTAGGTGAAAGGTACATATAAAATCACTTAGGGGTTTGTTTGGTTATGTAATGAAATATCATTGAGAATTTCAATATCAAATTACAAACCTATAAATGATCTCATATAATTATTTTATAAAATTTTAATTGCCCAAAAATTGGGTTATGTCTTGTTATTTCTTTTTATCTCTTTTTTACCTTGTATTATTATTTACCATGTTAATTATTTTTTAATAAAAATAGAAGATGAACTATATCATATAATTTTAATTGTCCAAATAAAAATTTAGAAACAATTATTTCTAGTTTAATTTATAATTATGAATTATTTTACTTTTAAATGGAATAAATATATTTCGAAAAATATCTTTCTAAAATGACTTTTTTAAAATTAATTATTCTTATTCTCCATTCATATAAATTAACATACATTTTATGAGTGATAAACTATTTTTTATACAAAAAATTTAATTTTAATAAAATCAACTATGAACCAATATATTTTTAGTTTTGTAAAATTAAAATGTATAACACATAAGAAAATTATAGAAAAATATATGTTTAGGTGTAATTTTAATTTATTCAAATTTCATTCCAAATGATAATAAATATATAGATCTTATTTTTTTTAATATAAATAAATTATAAATTTCATTAATAGTAGTTTTTAATAGTGATCAATTAATATAAAATTACACAATATATAATAAATCAATTTGTTGGAAATATATATTTTAACATCAAATAATTTTTTTCATATTTATCTAAAATTATTTATATAATTGTTTTTTATTAAATTTGTATGAAAATATTTCATTGAATTAAATAAATGTAGTTAATTAATATCTCTCTTTAAAAGTACTAATTTATCTAAAATACATATTAGATGAAGACCGTTTCTATAAAATTCTTATTTATAAATTGATGTGTGTATTTTATTTTAATTAAATTGAAAATATTTTTTTAATTGTAATATTTGATATTCTTATTATAATATATTAAAAATTCTTATTTGATAAATGTATACCCAATGAAAATATAACCAAAAACCATAAAACAATGGACATGTAAGAAATGGTTATATATGTAATAGTCATATTACATTCCAATATATAACACTACACACTTAAGTAAATCATTTATTTCATCCCATTATTTAATTGTTTTAATTCTTTATCATTTTTATATCTTATTTAATTGTTTTGATATTTAATATTGGTTGTATGGTCTTCATGGGAGATCATGATGATGAGAATTTTAACCATTTTGTATATTTATTTACATGTGGTTTTGATATATTTTTAATTTTTAAAACTATGTTCATTTAGTTATATTTTATTTATTTCATTTTATATTCTAATATTCTATATTAATTCAATAATGAATTTTTTAATTTTTTGTGTGTTGTGTGTAAGACAAGATATCAAACATATGGGTGTTATTTAAGGGTAATTTCAATCAGATAATTAGGTTTATTGTAAGATCATTTCCTCATTTAATATTATAGGGTTTTTATATAAATGTGATGACACCTTAATGATTTAATAATATATATCTAAAATTAATAACTCTATAAATTTGGTTTGGAATCCTGGATGAGGCTTGTGGAAGTGGATATCCAATAAATGAACGTTGGTCTCGATGTGGATGTTCAAAAGTTTGATGGGTTAGTGGTTGTGTTTGAATGATAGATTTTGAAAATTTTATGTCTCATATGAATCAATTTGATGGATTTATATACAATGTTATTTTTTTCAAATTATATTCATTAATGGACCTATTTCTATTTGAAAATGACTTGAAATGTTCTCCAGAAGAACATAGTTGAGGTGGTGTTATCAAAAGGTAACTGGTGATGACTAGGTTTAATAGTCGGATCCCTAAAAATATTAAAAGGTGGGGAACAAGTTGATTGGAGGAGCCCCACGATATATATAAAAATAAAAGACTAATTTTTATCTCATGGTCATTTGGACTATGTTATAACCACGTAAATCTATTATTTTCAACTTCATTAGTTCATTACATCTACTGGTTTATTTTTTTTTTCATTTGTGAGTGTGTGTGAGGGAACGATTCAGTTCTATATGAGGAGTTATTTTTTCTTCTAAATTTTGGAACATTGTTTCATGGTACATCTGATAGCGTGAGTTTTGGAATTCTTTCTATATATTGAAGAATCAAAAAGTTGTTTTCATATCAATGGTTTTATAGATACCAACATGTCGTATCATAGATTTGGGTTCAATAAGTCTTAGTGATATCAAAATCCATCTCTTAAAATAACATTCATATAAAAATAAGTTTTCTTTTCATTGGACATAAAAAATTTTAGAAATAAATTAATTGGATAAATCAAAGATCCAGATGTGTAGGTTTGAAGGGATAAATTATTTTTTATAAAATATTTAGATAGAGGAACATTTGTTTTATAGTGTCCTCATGGATCTGTTGAAAGGTTCCAAATCATATTCAATGGATAATGTGTAATAGGAAAGTATTTATATAGTGGAAAAAAGTGATATAGATGTCATTTATTTAACACAATTTCATATGACATTGATGTGGTGAAACCCATAGTGTATTTAATGAAGGCCCTAGTGGATATGTATCAGAAATCAATAGTATGGAAAAAGATTTTATCATTTGAATGTTATTTATAATGATATTGTCCAATGTAAGATAATTTTTTGATCAAGATAATTAATTCCACATGATTTGAAGTCATCCTGAATCATTTAAAGTGAAACACATAGGATATTTGTGGGATATTTTGTTTTTCTCATCACATTCAGAATCGTCAGACTCGATTTTTATTTTTAAAATAGATTATTAAAAATATAACCAATTGTTTGAAGAAGTTCATAAACTTATTCTGAATATAGAAGTTAGTTAAATGGATGTCTATGAACCTATGATAACCACACTCAATGTACTATATATATGGTGATTTTATTAATGGAAAAGTAAGAGTAAATCCGAATACAAATCAAGGGGTGGTATTTGAGGCAAATCAGCAAGGCCTAGACCATGATGTTTACATTAAAGGAATAAGGGGTGTTGAAATATATTTTTATTGGATTACAAGGATAATTCCATTAAGGTATTTTCTAACATTTCATGTTCCATAAAAACTACCATTGAGGATTATAGTAATTTATAGATGAGCAGTTACATTCTATTTTAAACAAAGATTATTAATTTTTTCACTTTGTTCTATTCTATGGTCGAGAGAGAATATATGCTGATTTTTTTTTCTATAAGCTTCACCAGGGTCTACCTAGTCACTAATGTATCCATTGAGATCAGGGGTAATGATGAAACAATTTTATAAATGTCAAATGAAATCCACTCAGATTTACTTGGTGTTTATAACAAACCACAACTATTAAAGAATCTAAATTTTATTCGTTAGTTAGATGAAGTAAGTTTTAGAACAATATTTGTAGATAGAGTATTGAATATTACTTGGGGTTCCATATTAAAGTTAAAAGTGTGATAAATTGGATGTTTTATCTATTGAAAAGAATATATGGAATAGTGATTATTAAAATGACGACATCTAGAAACTAAAATATGTTTTATTCATGTCATGGGCTCTTAAGTGAGAAGAATGTGTGATTCTTTGTAGCCATAGGGGTACTAAATATCATTCAAATATACATCAAGTCTTGTGATATATGTATCATGGGAGTGTAGTGAAATGTTTAATTTATCACATGTTAAATAAAAACAAATTATTAGAATTTACTGATCATGTATACATATGTTTAGGTCCCTACACTGTCATATTCTCATGGTAAGTTATGGTAATGGTTATTCTCTTCAGTGATTCAAAACTAAAGGAATGGTTTTATTTCCTTAATCCCAAATATGAGGTGTTAGGTGTGTCTATTTGATACATATACATGGTTGATAAGATTAGATATAATATTAAGAACTTATGGTCTAAAAATGGTGCAGAATATAATAATAGGGAATTTGTAATTTTTTCAAGAAAAAATAATTTTTTTTTCATGAAAATTATACTTGAAACACTTAAAAATAACGTTGTGGTGGAGTTTTTGTATCAAATTATAGCTAATAACTCTCAAATAATGATGTTGAAAAAGGTATTCTAATGAAATTGGTGAGGAATCTGTCAGCTATAATACCTATAACATGAATATAAATCCTTCTACACGATTAGAGTAATATATTTTAGAACATGTTTGGTTTAGAAATCTATTGGATGTTTCCCATATAAAATTTTTTATAAGTCTCTATTATATCTATATTTATGCACTTTATAAAGAAAAATTTAACTCCAAGTTCCAAGAACGATTCATTATTGGGTATAGAAAACAAATATTGGGTTTGGGAAATCATAAAATCAAAATTATAATATCATAAAAAGTTAGAATTTTATTTTCAATGAGGAGATCCTGTGAATATCTTATAACTTTATGGAATATAGAGTTTATATTAAATAATTAACTAACTATATTTATATTTATTTGAATATAATTTCATGAAGTTATAAAATATCAAAAAAAATTAGGATGCATATAAAATCTAAAAGATCTAGTATGGCTAGAAGAAGTACCAGAAAGATCAATTATTTTATATGACTCGTTAAAATTCCAAAAAGGCAATGTATTGGAAATACAGTTTTGAAATGGGAATAACCAAATGATAATATATGGAGGTTTACCAAAATTCGATGTATTGTTTAAAGGTTCAAATATGACTTATAATGATTATATATTTTAAATGGAGGAGATCCCAAGATTCTATAAGAATTTTATAGTTGTAATGAATCTAGAAGGTTTCACTTAGCTATTAAAGATGAAATAGAATCATTATATAAAAATGAAACCATGGAGATAAGAATAATACTATAGGGGAAGAATTTATTTTTGAAAAAATAGTTTTTCTAGTTGAATAATGTTTAATATGGTTGACAGTGGAACCATCATCACAGGTTAAACCTGGAAGGTTTTAAATAAAATGAATGAATAAATTTTATAAAAATATATTCTGCTATTTTTTACTATAGAACAATCTTGACATTGTTATGTTTTTTCTTCTAAAATATTAAATCAGAAATAAATAGATCAGAAGATAGAATTTCTTCATGAAGATTTGGAGGAGGAATCCATTATTATGAATTTAGACAATTTTAATGAAAAATATAATGAGGTCATGGAGTAAAATATATTGTGAATCCTCTATGGTTTGAAGCAATGACCATGTAAGTTGAATTTTATTTAGATAACTAAATGGTGTTTATAAATCAACTAAAATCATTTTTCTATAATATTTTGTTTAATTTTATGGCTTTATATCATCTCGCTATTGTATGTGTATGATATTATTTAGTGGGTCTATAAAAGAAACATATTCTGGGGTGAAAGATAATTTTTTTGAAAGGTTTGAGATGAAGGATCTCAGGGAATCTAATGATATTTAATAAATGTGAATTAAAATTGATAGGATGATTGGAAAATAAATTTTATATAAAATATTTTACATTTTTAATATCCTAGAGAGGCTTAAAATGAGAGAATATAATACTATGTCTACCATATTGGTTGAATAATTAATTTTCTCTAATGATAAAGAACTTAAAATGAGTAATGAGAATATATATATGGTGGAAGATACATTTAAATTAATGTTAAAAAACATTATATATTCTATGGACTATATAAGGATATAAATTTGATGTTAAATTGGAGTTGTGATCCAATTCATCGAGATTCTTTGAAATGAGAACTTAAATGTGGTAAAGTGGATCTTCTAACACATCAAAGGCTTAGAAACACTGGAACATTGTTTTGAAATGAATGGTATATTATTGGGGTATATAGAATAATAATTTGTTAGAGATATAGATGCATGAAATACAACCACATGATTTTTTACCATTAAAGGGGAAAACATAACCTAGATGTCAATTTTATATCTGGTAGATTCATTTTTCAATGTATAAGAAGACTATGTAGATACCTAGAAATATATAAGTAAATGATCAAGTATAAGTGTTTTTTAATGAAACCAAATGTATTATATAATGTGAGGTATTATTAAATGGATATGAAATTTCAATTAATATATATAAAAATATTGTGATTCACTAATGACTAAATTATAATGAGCTAATGTACCATTTTATCTAGGGTATACTAAAGGATATGGTACTATGTAAATAGAAAATTAGTGGATGTTATTTTTTTATGTGTTAAAAAACAAATTATTTCATAAAATTATGAAGAAATTTTATTTCATGGTGGAATGTGGGTGACCATAACTGTGAATTCATGCATTGATTATTACTAAACATGGTAAGTGAATAAAATTTTCTAAAGTGTTGGTGGTTGAATTAAACTATTTAATAATTTTTTCAAGTTGGATATTTTTGGGAAATAACAAGACTCTATCATGTTCAAATGAAGTATATCTGAATAATGTGACTCCACAACATATTTTATTGATCATGAGGGTAGATTGTGATAGTGAATTTATACTGATGAAATGTTGGTGGGAACAAGGTTGTCCTTGATTTGGGTGGGAAATTGTTCCTATTAAGAGAGTGGATTACAGAATCTTTGGATCCCATATAAATAATAATTATAGGGTATGTGAGTTTTTCATGGTGTTTTTTGGATTCTATATAATAAAAATTAGTGGGATGCGTGAGAATTAAAAATAATACTCACTAGAAGGTAGCAGTTGAGGAGTGTTTAAATATTAACAACTGGATGTCACCATGTTTTATGGTGGGTATAACACAAATCATGGAAACCAATTGAACCAGTTGACTCGGTAGAACCCACTATAAATATAAGGAGTGGGATTAATTTAATTGTAACTATGACATAGAATATCAACTAAATTTGTCTATTGTGACTAAAATATTACTAAAAATTTGGTATAAATAAAGTTTGAGGGTTATCATATAATTTTAGGACTACATATTAAACCATTTAAATCACATTTTACATCTCTTTTAGTTATTTATTTATACTTATGTTCATGTTATAGGATTTATGAGTGTCTAAAAGTGAATAATTTATTTTATTGGAAAGACACCATTTTTCTCAATTCTGGGACATTATATTATGGTATTATACAATCGTGGTAGTTCTTTAAATTTTTTTATGTGATCATATTCTGGTGATTTACTTCTAAATTAAAGGATCCATGATTCCATCCAAGGTAGGGGCCATTTCCACCATTATTTTCATTATCTATTAAATGTATTTTTTCTCTTTAATGTTGGTATAAAATGTGTCCTCACTGTTTTAAAATTATCTAATTTGAGTGTGTAGAAGAATTTGATGTTTATTAATGAGATCATTGCTATCATTAAAACTGTGCGTTTATGTCATAATTGTTGAAAAAGATAAGTTCAAATGTTCTATTTTTGTTTGTTAAATAATTTTGAGTTCCATAAAGGTTTTATGAATATATAATGAATTGAATTTATTGGAAGATGTGTAGTAAAATAATTAAGGATGTGAATTGTGTAAAAGTGATTGATTGAAGTGTTAATAAAAAATTATCCAAAAAAGTTGGAAATATGAGATACATAGTACTATGGGTACTTGAAATGATTAAAGGAAACTTGAAATGGTGGATACGATTTGAAGGAAGAAAGAACCTGCAAGGGCCAGAATTGGTATGAAGGGGTCCTAGGTTATTCCATAAAGGTATTGTATGGGGTGCCACATTAACCTAATGAGCGTATACGAAATAAGGTTTTTACAAAAACAAATATATCATATTTTTTATAACAAACTATCCCATGAAAAAATTCACTTCTAATGTGGGACTCATTTACTATTATTGTTATTCACAACAAAGAACAACGGGCATGCTATTTTGATTAAAACAATGACATCTATATGTATTATATAAACTCATGTTTAGGTTTTTGTATGTGGGAGAGATAAAACCTATTTTAGTTATTGCAAATTTTATTTCTATGTGAGACAGAAAATGTTAATTCCACAATTATAAGGATAAGGATGTAAGGATCATTATCCAAGATCACACCATGCTGGTAACATAACATCACTGCTACAATCTAGTGAAATGCATGCAACATAAACAGGATTTTATATAATTTTCCACTATTATTGTTCTATAAAAACAAATTTCCACTCAAAATAATGAAGAATATGGATAGGGATTCCATATGCGAGTTCAAGAAAAATCTTTTCGAGGCAGTATTTTCTCTAAGATTTTAATCTTGTCATGCATGAAGAAGATAGAGTTAACATATGAGTTATTGAGGTACTTTCATGATGAGATAATTTCATGTTAAGATTATGTGAGCAATGGGAATATGATTGTGTTCTAAATGGATTAATGCTAATATTTTTGGAATCTCAAACAAGGGTTTATGATAAGTGAAGTATGTTGTTGGGAAGAATGCATGGAAGTTATTTTTGAAGTGAAATTATAAATAATGACAATGTAAGTAAATATATGTAATATATAAGTAGTATAACATGTTTTATATGTAAATATATAGAACTTTAGAGAGATATAAATTGAGTCTAATATTTGAGAAATTGTAACAATATCCACTTTGTTTACTCAAAAACTCCATGTTCTGAAATAAAAATGAAAAATATGAAATACATGATGAAATATTGGAAGAATCATGTAATAATTTATGTCTATAAAAGGTCATCCTTACAATCAAGGAATATGTATGAGAATAATGGGGATGTTATTTATGAGAAAAATGAAAAATAATGTGGATTCATATGATAACAAATTCAGGAATAGAGTTCATGAAAGGCACACAATATATTTCATCCACATTTGTTGAGTACCATTAAATAGAAGATATGTGGAAATAATTAAACATTAAAAAGAATTGTAAATTAATTTTCACTTGAATATTGTTACAAATAATTATAATTGAGAGGTTTTCACAGAGAATTGTTGAATTGGTCCCTATGTTAATATAAAATGTGGAAGGAAATTCCAACAACCTTACTTTGGAAATTTTAAAGGTAGCGAGATATAAAATAGGTTTATCATCGTTATAATATTTAAATTTATAAGGAGTACCTAAGAAGATAAATCAAATATTGTAATTTTCATTATATAACAGAATGGGTTGTTATAAATTTAATATAAAAGTAACATACACAACTCTCATTCATGTGTAGTTGAGTCCATCTATATTGGAAAAGGAGACAATCATATTGTCATTCACGTTGCATTTATATATAGATGGAGATGAACCCTGTTTGTATATATCATGATGAACATTATTAGACCCTCATGTTTATTAACTAAAATTATTATTCATATAATCATTGTGTGAACTAAATAAGAGGGTGTGTACCTTCAGCGAGGACTGAAAAAACCCTAAATTTTGTAAATAATGTGTTCCTTGGAAGGAGTGACCATATATAAAAAATTTTACCCATGAAACTAGTGAATATTCCTCTTTTTTGGTACATTAACCTGTAATATCTATGTATAAGAACTTTTCTGGAAATGTGGGAGTGATAATGAAAAAAGTAAATTTCTTATAAATGGTATAGATTGTAAGGGAAACTTGGTATATAATCAACATCGAGAAAGGGGGTATTCAGTCTTGGTGTCATTTTTTTCAATGTAATAATTTTTGTCCCTCTACATATTATCCCTATTAGGATCTTCATTCTATTATTTTCTCTTCATTTTTGAATGATATAGCTATTAATATTTTTGTATAGTGATGTACAATACACAAATTCTCCACTATAATAAGGTATATATTATAGTAGTTTATGCTAGAAACAACCATGACCTAAAGTGTGTATCTATAAATATTAGTTTTACAGATAGAAATAAATCTTAATTCTATGTACTGGTGATAAAAAGGTCCAATACATATATTATTGGTTCTTTATAATTCATATATATACTATCATTATCCTATTCATGTTCTTTATGATATTATAAAATTTTTACACTATATGTTACTTTTGTTGATTGATGTAGGGATTTTTATTCATTTCATCCTTATTATTTTATCTTTTCTTATACACCATCTTATAAATAACACCCATTTTCCTCTCATTTATCTATAATAGTGAACATAATTATATTCCTACTCTCTTTCAAGTCTTTTCCCTAATTAGAATACCCGTATTTCACTCTAAAACTTATACTTCAAAGAGCCTTCTTCCCCTTATGAGTGGCATGGATAACTCATAAAATTATTCTTTTGTTTCATCTTATATGGTCAAATATGGAAAACACCATATTTTATTCTTCACAAAAAATCTTCATCTTCATTCATTAGGGAAATATATAATTCACATGATCTCTTATCCAATCATTGGCTCTTTAGGATATATATGAATGATCATAGTAGGGTCTCCCAAAAATTTATTAATACTAAAAAAATGTAATCTATAGTTTTTATATCTATTAATCAACACATTTGTTTCCTTGAAAATATGTAATACATATATATATATATAATAATTATTATTATTATTGTATCATCAGTTATATTATTCTATCTATATTATTCATTATATTATTTAAAATACCATGAAAATAAATGTGTTGAATTACCATGTCGTTTATTAATTAAAATCCATCTAGATCATCAACCACTTCCATTGACTAGATTTTTAATTTTTAGCACCATCTTATTCTAATAAAAATTATCTCGTGGTAATATTATCTGTAACTCAATGAATATCTATTAAATTTTGAAATATACTTATTTAAAACTTTCTCACAAGTTTAAATTCATAATTCCAAGTAAATTATAACATCCAAACTCTATTCCATAGATATTTAAATATCAACTTATTCATATTAAATTAACTTTTCATAATGATTTTTTTTATCATGGTATCTCCCCTCACCAATACCCTATCATATTAATTTAATCAAAACTGTGAAATAAAATCCTGATATTTTTCTTCATTTGAAAATTATAGACCTTACATCACCACTCATAAAAAAATTGAAACCACTCATTCCTTCTTTCAAATCATATAGAATATAATTCAGATGTGTCTTCCCATTTAAGAATAAATACACATGCAAGCATGTGATGTTTTATGAATTTATCGTGAAATCAAGAATACTCATTAGGTTTTATCTCATGTATAATTCACTAGAATATTATTACATATTATTATATCCTTACATTATGGTTTGAAGCACACACTGATCTTCATACTTAAATCATTATTAATATTATCAGACCATTTTATTATCCAAATTATGGTATTAGCAACATAAAATTTAAAGAACATACCTCTCAGAGTGTAGACTGTAAATGCACTTGAATTCAAGAACTCTTTTTTTCATAAAAATCTCATACAAAACATTAATAGTGAAACTTAATTCACATGGTAGTAATGAACTCTCATGTTCGACTACCATATTCCTATTGAATAAGTATTTTTTATTGGAAGCTAATCCATCATGGAAGACTCATGCATGGTCTATGCTCAGATGAATGATAACATGCATGAAAGTTCCATTCCCTCCATTCCTCATGGAAGGTCAAAATCCTCATGGAAGATTTATAAAGGTCTTATTATAGAAGATATTTTATTTATTACATCGATAATCGTATAACATCTATACTTTCCTCATTACTTCTATTTAAGAAAGAGTTATTCTCATCATTACATGATTAATCTTTCCTTCATATAGAATATTTGTGGATAGTCTTCATTTTCATGGAAGGTATATAATCTCATAGTATAATATATTTTATCCTTCATCATGTAATTCTCATTTCCCTTATTTTAAGGTTCTCATCATTATCATGATATCACCTAATGAAATGTGAATTTCTTAATGAATCTGGTTTTATCACTAGAGAATTTTAATAGTTTAACATTTTAAAATCAATGAATTCTCATGATTTATTGAGTAAAATAAAAAATAAAAAATAACAATATTGGGATCAATAATCCCCCCACCCACTGTGTATTATTTTAAATACCCTCATGATATTTTTTATCAATATGTGTTTCTTTATTCATACTCTAAACCTTTCTTATCAAAAAATCATTTCATTTTCATTCCACGTTATTGAAAATAAATACAATGTACTTGAGAAAAATTTATAAATCCATTATTATTAAATCTTACATAAGTTTTCTTATACTCATTCTATGTGATCAATGATCAGCGTAAAAAATAAGAGGATTAAATTTAGAAAACATAGTTTCTAATTTATAATTAAAAATGGTACCAAATGAAATGATAAATCAAAAAAATTACTTCAATTGTAGTCCATACTAATAGATACCAATTGAGTTTTAATTTTCTTATAAATATTAACCTGAATTTCCTACCCACATTTCAACACACTAATTATAACCATTTATGTATAAATAAAAGGTTTAACAACCTTATTGCATATTCAATCATCTTCTATTTTTTTATTAATTTAATTTATACACCAAAATGTTAGGATTTAATTATTATTTACAAGGATGGGATTGTAAAAATTATATACATTTTAAATGAAATGTTCTTCAAGTACATTTGAAAATAATTACTTTCTTATGAAATGATAATTTTGGAACCTTATTCAATAATTTTATACTTATTAATTCCTCATAGAGACCCTTCTAATTATCTTAATAATATTTGACCTATTTAAAACATGAATTAAGTGGTTATTCATGTTGATAATATAAAAACAGATATTCTTTATGTGGTTTTATAGGACTGAAAATTTACACAACATCACAAATTATTATCTTCTTTAAGATATATTCTTTTGAATTCCAAATTGTTAGATAAAACTAGGATGGTGCCTTCTTCACATTGGTATCCAATATTGACAGCCATCACACATTATTAGTTTCTCTCCTTGATAAAAAACTTCACTTTTAATTACCTATAATGTAAGAACAAATAAAATACAAAATTATTAAGGTAATAATATGGGACTCCCTATGTCTTAATGTGAACATGAACGTTGAAAGAATTTTGTAATCCAAGTTTCTCTTTTTTTTATTCTTCAACATTTTTTTCAAATAGAGTTTATATTTTTTCATCCTGAATATCCTCAGACATTCCATTTATTTGGGATAAGGTTCATCATTTATTATCCAATAAAATATATGCACCACCTTGGGAAATAATAATCCTTTTGATGGAATATTATTGTGCTTGAAATGATGTTAAAAATATAAAAATGTTTTTCCATCATCACTACATATCTCATAAAAAGATTCTTTGTCAAAAGTTTTTTTTTCTTTTATTGGAAACCTCTCATTAAGTTCAAATTTTTCATATAGAATATTACCTATTCCTTTTTCACTAGCCATTGTGTATTCCTCTATAATTTATTTTTCTCTATCAAAATCTTCTAGGAAATAGATTAAAATATCATTAGGAACATTTACAATAAGTTTAGTTTTTTCACATGGATTCTTATTGATTCCATTATTCACCACTACTTTTTAGATAATGAAAACTGAATTTAGTCTTTAATTTTTTAATCTATGTTTCCTTTTTGAGTTTTTCTAATGATCTCCCACCAATTTTATTATATATCTTCTCTAGGGATATTATTTTTGAAATATTCATCTATTTTCTCCCCATATGGGATTATTATTTATTTACAAACTTATATGGTCATCTTCGATCATAAAATTTTTATACATTATTAGATTCACCAATTCTATGCCCAGAACCTCTTCCAAGATCGTAAAAATAATAAATCATTCCAACTAAAAATTAAGTGTACATATTTTTCATGATCTAGGGATGTTTTCTCTTCATCTATGGACTTCTACACATTAACATGGTATTCTTTTATGCTTTATCCTTTAGTGGATTATACCAAAATTCCCATGAAAATTTATTGAACCATCTACATCACTAAAAAATACCAAAAAACATTGAATTCTTTCTCCATTGCATGTTGTTTGGAATTTTTAGATTTTGGATCATGCTGTCTTTGGCATTTTAATAGAACTATTTATGCTATTCAGGGTAAACCAACTTCCATACTCATTTTATCCACCTTAGACATTATGGTTGGATATTATTTACTTTTATCCATTTATATTTCATTAATTTTTCTTGAGAATGACCATCAGGTGATGTAATGATCTGTTTTCCATGTGATGGTGGCGTTTTGAAATCGGAGTCATCCAAAGAATGATTCATTATAATAGATTAATTCAAAATAAATAGTGAATATATTTATTAAGTAGTATTTATATTATTCACATTAATTTATAGTAAGATAGACTTCATATTTAGAACATATTTATCATTTTCAATAGCCTTCATCTTTTCTTCTCATTTAATTTTAATTCTTATAACTAATTCATTATGAATTATAATCTTACCACGTATAAAAATATCAAGATATTGGATCCTCTACGATTTCACTTACACTTCCACTTTTTTGACATCAATGTAAGATAACTTATCTTCTTTAAATGAATAGATCTTTATTTCAAACTATTTAATTTTCCTATTCTCTTATCAGATTGTATAGAGTCACTCTTTTTCAAACATGGATCCATTTTCTATATCTATAAGAAATTTTAACTTACTTTGATCATTATTTCATGAGAAAATTCTCACATATGAAATATTATCCATAAGAAAATTCGCCAATACTCTTGACTTGTCCTCGAGTAGAGTGATTTTATCTTTCATACTTTCAAACAACCCAGGGATAATAACCATGTGTTTTTTTGGGGAAACAGTGAATAATATATTATAAGAATAAATTGGAAAATAAACTAACATGTTATACCCCATATAAATATTAGATCTTCTTTAAGAAAATACTCATTAACAATTATACAAAACCCAAGATCATTTATATTCTTCAATCCTTCTAAGTTAGTGGGTTTTTTCATTTCCTATGTGATAATCAAAACCAAGTGTTCTTTAAATTCCATGAATTATATGTTTTAATTATTGGAATGAAAAATAGAAACCTAATTTTATTCCTAACAACACACAAATGATATCCATAAAACATCCCATTTTCAGGAGTTATTTTATTTATCATGGTCTCAGAAGAGATTTATTTTTGATCTAAGAAATAATTATCATCACAAAAATTACACTTCATTTTCAATACCTAAATGAAACTAAATTCATAAAATGATAATAAATTAAATTATATATTGCAATATATGTGAACCTTCCTCTGATACCAATTGTATGGACCACATGGGAAATACACAATGCTGATAGAGGGGGAAAATCAGTGTTGGTATAGTTTTCTTCAATATAATACTTTTTATTACATTACCACTTATACCAGGTAGGATCGTGGTTATATTATTCTACCTTAAATTTCATATAAAGGCAGATGAAAACATGTAAAGGATAGAAAATGTTGTTTTTATAATGATTAATATTCCATAATAATAATGATCCCTTGTTCAGTATACAGATGAAAAAATACATATTTTCTACTATAATTAGGTACTAATTATAGTGGTTTATCCTTGAAACAATTTCAATATAAAGTGTGGTTCTCTATACATTTGGTGGGGGATAGAAAGAAATACTAATTCCACAGACTTGTGATAAACTAATCGAAATGAAGCTCAATTTGGTTCTTTATAAAACTTTTATATGCAGTAATCAACTTCTTCTAGTTATTTATACTATAATGAAATTCGACTTCATGATGTGACTTTTTCTTAGTGATACTTATTTCTTATACTACTTATTATTCTTTTTTTTTTGAAAATTAGCATGGAAAATACTCTTCTTCTACTACTCTATTATGCACAAAAATGCACACAATCTTCTTTGTTCTCTGTTTATTATCTTACATTAATTTAAGAACCATAATTCTCAATAAAAACTACACTGCATAGAAAATATTTCCTCTTAAGAACATATTGGTCAACTTGGTTGATTATTCTTATTATTGTTGTGAAAACAACGATTCACAACACCATCTTATCTTCTTCCCACTTCTTCTTATTCTTCTTTCATTAGTGAAATGATAAAATACTATAAATCTTATCCAATATTCAAATATTAGGAATGAATATTAATGATTACATTTGGGTGTTTCTATTCCTCTTCTAAACCATAAAATATTCTCTTCCTTTTTAATATCATATATTCAACATAATTTTTTCTTTGACAATATGAAATAAATAGATATAATTGTAATAATACCCACATAATTGGTAATGTACTCTTATTTATCTCTCAATTATTAATTATATTATTTAAAATACTTTTTAAATATATGATTTCAATTACCAAGTCTTATTAAAATTAAAATCCTCCAAGATAATTGGCTTATTCCATCAACTACATTAGAAAATAATAGCCACCTTTTCTTTTCATAAAACCCATGTCTTATTTAAACAATTTGCAGCTACATTAACATTCATTAACATCCATGAACATTTTATTACTATCCTTCTTATATATTTAAATTAAAAATACTATATGGAATTAAACATGAAAAATCATTTCTACAGATCCATAAATCTTATCCTCTTCATCTTTGATCCACAGTACACATAGATAAGTTTTGATCATGACATACCTCTTAACAAATACATTTATTTTATTTTATAATCCTAAATCTGGATATAAAAATATTGATATATTTTTTGTATTTATGAATGGTATTCCAAGAATCAATTAATTTAAAATACCTATAATGAATCATGAGTTATTCAATATCATGCATTAGATAATTCAAACATGACATTCCTTTTAGCTTTTGAAACACATATATGCATGTATCTATAACTCAACCATCACCATTAAATTAAATATATTGTATCATTCTCTTAAATTTTCAGGAATAGAAGTATCTCCATGCCTCATTATGTAAAGTGAAAATGAATATTCTTTCATGAATTATTTGTAACAATATTGTGACATTTTATCCTTGAAATCCTTGTATAAGAATTGACAGATTTAATATTGGGTTGTGCGTACCTATCAAAGTGTATAATATACATGAACTAAAATTTGAACATTTTTATTCAGAAAAATATAATCCTTAACATTAATATCACACCAGCAATAATTCAGTCTATTTTACCTCTCAAAGTAGTATTACTTCTTCCCATGAAAGCATACATTACTTATGGAATCTAATCCATCGCATAAAATCAATTCATAGTCAATTATCACATGGGAGGTCAAAGGAATGGAAGAAATGTTCCCTCCCTTCCCTGTATAAGTTCCCCATCTACAGATAATAATCATGGACGTATTCTTCAAGAAGAAATTTTATCTAGTACCATAACACTCATGGTTGATATGTTTTCCCCTCAATTCTCTTACACATGGAAGAGTTTTGTTCATTACAACTCACTGAAGAATTCCTTCAAATGGATAATCCAAGTAAAATCCTACTTCTCATGGATGTTTCTTGATCACATGATTAAATATATTTTATTACTCATCATAGAACACTAATTTATCATTACTTCAAGGATCTCAACCTTATCATGATATAATAGATACAGACTTCACTATTTCCATGAATCTAGTTCAATCAAAAGTGTATTATAATAGTTAAATATATATAAATCAATGAAATATCCAAATTTATTGAAAATTATTTAAAACAAATACAATATACACAAATTGGTATTAATAATTTGTTTTTGGAAAGTGTTGATCTATCCATGAACACTTAAAAGTGTCATTACATTGTCCACTTTGTGTCCCCTGCCAACATGGTTTTACTCCCCCAAGGTATTACCCAGATCCAACTATATAATGGACCTATGATAGTGTTCAGATAGATTCTATCTCTTTTGGAATATGTAATCCTTTACATGCACCAATGTGGGACTCATGACTTGTTAATAGAAAAAACACTTGGAATTATTAAGGTTACTCCCAATCTTGAATCCCAAGGGAGTGATTCACAGCCATAAGAGCAATAGATATAACCCTAAAAAATAAGAAAAAATTCCTTTTTATTTTATTTATAATTTTGTAAGAAGAAGATAACATATCGATAATGTAAAATCCACGAATTATCATGGAATTAACTTTATAGAATATTTACAACATAATCCAAAGTGAGTTAATGTCTTGTACATGATTTTATATATGGCATTTTTTTATAGAATATTTTCATATGATTTATATATATATTATGAAAATATTTATACTTTCATTAAGGTATTATGCATATAGAATATACATAATATCTTTAAGGATGTGTTATACAATAATTATGGATGAAATTGACATAAATGTGTTTGATTGAGGATTAAATAAAAAAAATCAACCAAGGTGGGAACATGAGAAACCTAAAAACAACAGTATTTTCTATTGTTAAACATTCAAATACAATGTGGTTATGGGGTGATTGTGGAATATAACAAGAATGGTTCTCAATGGAATGAATGAAGCATGGGTTAACACATGATGGAACCATTCAGGATGGCCCTTTGACTTGCTGAGTGAGGACTTTCTATGATATTTGACAAAATATGGATATTTTGTTTAGTATAATAATAAATATTACATAAAAACTCCATCTAATTTGGGAATCTCTTACTCTTGGTACTTTTCATTATAATAAAAAGTGTTCAAGTTAATTTAATTGACATGAAAACACTTATATGTCATGACCAATATCATGCTTAGGTTTCTTTATGTGGGGGATCCCATGCCAGTATAATTGATGGTTGAGTTGATATCCATATGAGATTATAGATATTTATTTTCCCCTATATTGATTATCATGAATTGATTGTGATTCGAGCTCACACCATGCCCGTATATATCACACTAATGCTATTATCCAATGAAGCACAATAAATGGTTGTAAGAGTTTCTTGGATAGTCCACTATGAGATGTCTTGAAAATACTTATTTCACTATATTTAAAGTGTAAAAATAATAATTCTTCCAGGAAAAGATCAAAAAAATCATTAAATGGTAGTGGGTATTGCAAAATTTTGAGCTAAGAATGATTATATAATATAGAGTTGGCATATGATTACTTGAGATAAATGTATTTTGGGTGAAATTCAGGATGAGGGGATCTCAGCTAATTGAATAATATATCATTTTCAATGGATTGAAACAAATATTTTTCAATATCTTAAAAAAGTGTTTATCGAAGGTAAAGTAATTCTATTGGATGAATATGTCATTATTATTTTTTGAGTACATTATCAAATTAATGTGATGTAATTTTGTACAAATATCCTATTAAAACACTAAATAAATTTATTTAAAAGAACAAGAACTCAATATATACATAAATAAAGTATGATAATTGATAAAGTGGATAAAATATATCACTTTTCATATATGATTATTTTTATGAATGAAACATAAATATCATGAAACACATGATGAAATATGGGTAGATACATTAATGAATCTGTGTGTCCAAGAGTTATATTTCTCATACATGAAATAGTTGTGTGAATAATGAGAACTTTTTTTGTTATAAGGTTGTTACACAAATTGGATGGATCCATTTATTATTGTATGAGAAAATTGCATGAATCAAATGAAACAAACTATGTCCACAAGTGTTGAACACTATGAAGTAAAATACAAAAGAAGATCATGAAATCTGAAAAAAAAAATCATGGATATTATGTTGTACTAAAATAATATAATGATGAATAATTAGCTATAGGATATCAAAAAGTAGTGTTTATTGAATCATTATGTAAATACAATAATTAAAATTAAATTCCATTTCCCGCATTTGGGATATTTTGGATGTATAATGATTGAGAGAAGGTGGATTATCATTAATATATTTGATGTTATAATAATTTTTACACAAGAAGATGATTCAAATAGTTTAATTTTTATTATCATGGATAAAGTGAAGTTATTCTTTAAAAAATAAAGAAATGGGCACAAATCTAAAGTCATAAAGAGTTGAGTCCAACTAGATTAAAGAAAGAGAGCATTGTAACGCCCCGACCCCAGCTACCCAGAGTCGGTGCATTATTACATAACATTGGCATGATCACAAGAAAGATCAAATCTCGAAAGACCGATTGGTTTAGTAGCCTTGGAAACACTAGATATATTCATAAGTCTTACATTACATCATAAAATGAAAAACTACTACAAAAACATATTCTCTCCATAATCCACACTCATATCCCCACATAATATCCATGCAGGTCATTCATAATTTACTTCTTCACTTCCTGGGAAAAATAAAACATAGAAAAGGGGTGAGCTCAAATGCCCAGTAAGGATAACAATATAGCGG
Source organism: Viscum album (assembly GCA_963277665.1). Taxonomy (NCBI): domain Eukaryota; kingdom Viridiplantae; phylum Streptophyta; class Magnoliopsida; order Santalales; family Viscaceae; genus Viscum; species Viscum album. The sequence goes on along the minus strand of OY728157.1, from coordinate 1,398,644,462 downwards.
AAACTTTCATAAATAAGAATAAACTTTTAAGGCAATGTATAACTAAAACAAAAGCCTTTCAAACATGAACTTTCAACATGGTATGGCATAAATAAAATGAAATAATGCCATTTACTTATTCACATGGATATTCTACTAATCGAATAATCACATGAAAAAATCAATAACCACTTTCATAATGTTGGAATGCATAATGCAAGACTATCATAACCACATAGCCAAGGCCTCGTGCCAAGACTACAAATAAGATTTTGTCAAGGCCTTGTGCCAAGACACTAGTTTGTCTCATGAGACCTACCGATGCATCGAGGAGCTATAGCGGGCTCCACCCGTCACTTACTAAGTCCAATGCATTCCCATATGAAAAGGTTTAAACATAACATAAACATTCGTATTAAAACTAGCATACGAAATGTCAATAATTTCACCATAAACTATGAATGGTATAAAAATAGCACATCCACAGTCAAACATATCACAAAACCTTCAATACAATATAGAAGTTTTGTATCACAATAGATCAAATTCAAATAAGCGTAAAATCCATCAAAGGATGTTGACATAGATGAAATCAAAATTCTTTTTAAAGAAATATCTCTTTTTATTTTGAAATCATTTAAGATCCATATAAAATAACACATTTTCTTTGAAAATATTCTTATAAGCTTGTAAGGGAAGTTTTGAAGATTTTATAACGGTGGAAATTAGCCGCACCCGCCGTATAAGTTAAAAAAAACGTTCTTACCTTAATTCTGTCGAAAAGGTTAAAAATGACCTTCTTTTGAAAACGACGGAAAGATTCCTTTATAAACCTCTTATAAAAATTCAAAAAAGGGTATAAATGACTTTAACCCATATTCCTGTAAATAATAAAAGTGTTTTGAAATACATTTTGAAGAAACATGGATGTGGATGATAAAGAGATCCCAGTAGATTAATACAAATAAACAACCTCGGATAATGAAGAGATTGTGAAATAACCCTTACCAGTTTGGTAACTTATGAAACATACAACCCATGAAAGAGGTATCATACAATGAATATGTAAGTACACATAAATTAGAGTGTATTACACAAAGAATATAATTATGGGCAGTACATACACCACACAAAAGGTAATGGTGGCAATATGGCATGAATCTCATGAGAATAAGGAGTGAGATGAAAACCCCTTACCACGTTAATCAACTGAGTCGTATGGCAAAAAGTTAATAACCACCAAATTATTTATAGAATAACATGAATATAAATATAATCATGATAATATATATCAAATGGCAGTACACAATACACCACTTTCAATAATTTAGTGGCGAACAATGGAAATCTCACGGAATTGAAAGTGAGATAAGAAAATCCCTTACCTTGTACTTTTCCTTGGTTGGGGTAGGTTAACCTCCTGTATAATGGTGAAATAATTGTTATTAAATTATACAAGAATAATATATATTAATATGATATCATATATGATCTTTTAATATTGATTTGATAATAATATCTTAGTATTATCGTTGTTTCGGGTGTTAACTTACTTGTTTTCTTTTGTATGTTTTGTTACGTAAGACATGTTTGTAAAGGATAGGTTGTATATTATTCAAATCCAGAATGGTATCAAGTCCTTAAACATCATTTTTAAATCATCAAATGATAATTATACTTGAATGGATACGATGGAGGATGAATCTCATCGCGTTCGTGGAGACGGTAGTTCGTACGTACGCACGAACGCAACTTCCATTTAATTTTTATTTTAAAAGAATTGAATCCAAATGATACTTAGGTATATTACTATTACAGTATAATATAATATTTTATATATGTTACTTTAGTTTCATTAACACCATCCTTTATACGTTCCATGTCTGGTATGAACGAGTCATATCATTTTAAGGGGCGGTAGTCCGCACTTCCTCAAATGAAATTATCGTATGTATATACAACATGAAACGAATAACTGTATGAAATAAAATTGAATTATAGAAGCTTATATATAAAATATATATCATTAATATCATATTTAATTACAGTGCCATCCTAATGGCCACCATGAGAGGCGGTAAGATGTATTTGAACAATCATCGTTTCGTGAGGCGTTAGTTTGCCATCCACAGAAACATTATGTTCATCATCCATTAGATGGAGTTGTGTGAATGTGTAGTTTGAATCCATCTTATAAAAACATCCTAGTATATTTTGGATACTGGTGTTGTTACAAAAGAAAGGAAATAAAAATATTTTGGGGGTTGGAGAAGCAAAATAAATGAAAATAATTTAAGAGAAATCGTTACCTTTAATTTAGGTAACTCACTTTGGTTGGAACCAAAGGACTTCTTGAAATGCATTCTGCCTAAGGGGAAGCTTTAAGGAGGAGGAGAGGGATGTGGGGAGCTTATTTGGGCAGAGTTTGGACGAGCCAAGTGGCTTGAGAGGTGTGAGGAATGAGTAGAAGTGGTCTCCTTTTATAAGGGAGAGGAGGGGCTCTTTAGGAAAGAGTGAAAGTATTACTTTATAATATAATTATATTCGGTTTATAATGGTCCAAAAATCATTGAGGTAGAATATAATATGACTCATATTCTAAATAACATCAACCAATAAGAATTGGACAGGTTTTAGATAATATTTTAATCATTATAATCTTATTTATTTAAATGATTTATTAATGAGGTAAACATTTCATCATTATTGTGTCATTAATAATTTAAATTCTTTGATGTCTAAAAATTATAAATAAAGTATCATTATGTAGGAAATATTTTTATATTTCTAATGAATATTTATAATCGAAAATCCAACATGTATAACCCTATGTAAAAATTGTTCTTTTAAAAGATGTAAGCTTATGCCATTTTTGTATTCATTTTAACTTAATTAAAATAAAGTGTCATTATCACTTACAAGTGGATCAATGGGATCCCAAAATTGACCCAAAGATTCCCATGGTCGACCATGTATCAACCAATAGGGTTAAGACACGTTTTAGGGTAATTTAGTATTATTATAATATTATTTTTTAACCCTTATTTACCGGATTTACCCTTAACCATGGTAAATAAAATATTTACCGCAGTAATTATTCAAAATGTCTAAAAATAAAAGTTACCTATTTACACAATTTGAACATCCTGATTCCAAATATGGAATTCATTTTTCTAAATTCAAAACACAGAATTGGCAGAAATTAATTTAAAATTAATTCCCGCTGTCAAAACAAAAAGCGTGTTTTTAAGAGATAATAACTATCAAAAGATTGACATTTGTTTATGTTCGGTTTAATTGTAAAATTATGTCCAATGACCAAAATTATATTAAATGGTAAAAAGATATTCTAAATATACTTTAAAACCACTAAAATTCATAATTTATCACTATTAATTATTTTGATTAAAAAAGTTGTTTTTAATTAAAATTTAGTAATTTTCACTATTCATCAAAATATGAAAGTTATCCGAAAAGTACCAAAATTTCACCTTAGGCTAAATTCGATATTCCGAATCCAAAAATGAAGTCCAATATAAAATATATATAATTTCAAAATTTAGGTATTACTATTCATAACGGCTAGTTTGATTGGTTGTGGCGTGTGTTAAAACTCAAGGTTGCGTACAACACACGCTACTATTTTATTCAAAGGAAAGCGTACCGTGGAAGCTTGGGATGTTTCATTTTAAATTTTTTTTATGTCCCAATTTATTCAGATAGTTTAAAATATTTTATTTAAAAAGGTTTCACTATTAAAGTTGATAAAAGTGCAATACTGAAAATGAATCTGTTCTTGCATTATGACTAAGAAACTCATAATAGGGATTCTAAAATTATAAGGATTATATAAAGTTTAAAATTTAGTTAATACTATTCATAACCTTTTTTGAACGGCTTGTTTGGTAAGTCATGGTGCTCTTGAACTCGGTGTTGCGTGTAGTGCAAGTTATTGAATTATTTTGAAGAAATAACACACTATGAAATCTTGGGGTGTTACATTCTCCCCTCCTTCAATAAATTGCGTCCTCGCAATTTGAAATTGTTCTTAGAAAATAAAAGGTTGAAAATAGAAAATATATTTGTGGGAAAACCCACATCGGAAATTGGTTTACTAAAATTTAGTCTTAATATAAGGAAAAGAGAAATGAAAGGGTCACCACCAAATTATGATCTCGATTAGGAGAACATTGGTGGCAATTAGAGACATATAATTGGAGGGAAAACGTAAATATTTATAGGTAGTGGTTGAGGTCATCAATCACAAACAAGTATAAAATTGAGGTCCTTAAATTCATCAATCTATGATGATTTGAAATACCATCGGTTCAACAAAACATAGGGTATTAGGATAACACATTTTTGACGTTTCAAAATATCATAGTTGAAATCCCACATCGAAAAATGAATTAACGAGGCCTCTATTTAAAATAAAGAGTGGAAAGTATGAAGATTACCGAAAATAACACATACTAGGGTTCCATGTAGGAAAATATGGATATGGAAGAGAAATCTAACCATCAATTATTTGATGGAGAGTGGTAGAGAACATGGCTATGAAAAGGCCAACAATCCCAAAGCCATGAATTAGTGATGATTTAAGGTACCATCTAGGACAACATTTTTGTTCTAAGTTCCTTTTATTAATGTTGAGGAATATATTTATGAGATTGGCTAAGATCATAAGGAGATATACTTACTTTATAATTATAGTTTTATCCATTAATAAATTTCTTCCACAAACTCATCTTTCACTCTAAAAGATAATAGAATGTAATTTTTTTATTTATACTATTCGTACAGGGTTCCAAAATAAACAAATTTATAATTCATCTAAAATATCTTTTAATAAAAACTACATTATTTAATCCAGGACATCTCGTGGGCCAGTGGTAGGTGATACACCCTTGTCGCCCTTCGGTTGCGGGTTCAAGTCTTGCAGCCTTGCCGGACGCGACGGGTTGCCGCCCGACCTCCGGGTTGTCCTTTTATGGCAATCCAAAATAATCCAAACTAGAACTATCCAAAATACTTCTGTCCAAACTCACAGTCTAACATTCATAAGGAAGGTAAACATAATATAGATCCTTTTTACCGCGCAATAGCATATGAATACCTTCATCTTGTATTATTTTAATAAACTGAAACATCTTGAATTACCATATTCCTTATTGATTACATTCATGCTCCCCTATTCCATATAGAATGCTGGATATACTTCATTAATCCAAAAATGTTTTAAACCCCAACAATGATGGAATATACAAATCATTAATTAGTTCCAAGGTAGTCAAGAATATCCAATATAATTTATCCAAAACAATCACATATTATTCCAAAATCACTACCTCAGTATCAGAACTATATTATGATTTATCATTCTCTCAACCATATATTTTCCAAAAATTTATCCTGCTATTGATTCACTTTTCTTTGTTCCACATAATCTCAAGTCCTTAATGAAATAGTACTGCAGTACAATCCTTATATACTCCATAATTATTATAACAAGTACATTGTTGATACAACACTCAATTGACATAATCAACATAAGAACTCTAATCATTCCTCTTCATCTGTGGTAGTATCATAACTTGATTATTATCCAATAGCATCATTTGCGTCATAGTCTGATTACTGGGACATAGGTTCGCGTAGTGTCCAAACTCCTTGCAAATGAAGCATTGTACATTTGAAACCATTTTCTTACCCTTGCAGTCACGTACTTTGTGCCCTTTTCCTCCACACATATAACAAACTCCCATTCCTTTCAGGCAAGTTCCAGGGTGTTTCTTCCCACAGTTACCACATATGGGAAAATTCTTCTTTTCCCTCTTCCCTTTATCCATTTTTCTCTCTTCCATCATTTTCTTCTCTTGCTTCCCTTCAAAGCCATAGGACTCAGTAAACTCTTTACTTATCTTATCAACACATGATATTATTTCTTCATATGATGATAATACATGGGAGACTATTTCTCTTATCAATTCTAGCTTAAGACCATGAAAGATATGATCCTTCCTTCTCTTTGGATCATGTGCATTTCTGGAGTTCTCATTCCTTCTACTGGGCACCATTTCTAAACAATGGCATAAACTAGATCAGTTTATGAATCAAAATACATAATCCCATACTTATAAAACACTTAACATAAATTGAACTATTTATGGATATAATCCATAATCATAAAAATGTTTCCTTTGAGGAAGTATATACTCATAAACCCTTCATAATGATTTGTAAGAAAATGAGAGTTATCCTAAGCATATCCCCCGGGAGTGTCGTAACCAAGAGTGCAGCAAGGCCCGTTGTCGTGCACCAGTTCCCGTTCGAGTCTAGATCAAAGCGGTGTTTTCGGGTTTTACCCCTAGGTACATCTGTGCCAGAGCCGCCTCTACCTGCTCGTATCCAGACAGGGATGTATTGCTCAGAAAACTCACAAAATCTCTACAATACCAAAATTCTAGGATGTTCTTCTATACTAATCCTCAAAGTTCATCTTAGGTATACGTGCTCTAATCAGAGTTTATCTAAATCTAGCTTCCAAGGTTTGTACTAAACTTCCTTTGATACCAACTGTAACGCCCCGACCCCAGCTACCCAGAGTCGGTGCATTATTACATAACATTGGCATGATCACAAGAAAGATCAAATCTCGAAAGACCGATTGGTTTAGTAGCCTTGGAAACACTAGATATATTCATAAGTCTTACATTAAATCATAAAATGAAAAACTACTACAACAACATATTGTCTCCATAATCCACACTCATATCCCCACATAATATCCATGCAGGTCATTCATAATTTACTTCTTCACTTCCTGGGAAAAATAAAACATAGAAAAGGGGTGAGCTCAAATGCCCAGTAAGGATAACAATATAGCGGAAACTTTCATAAATAAGAATAAACTTTTAAGGCAATGTATAACTAAAACAAAAGCCTTTCAAACATGAACTTTCAACATGGTATGGCATAAATAAAATGAAATAATGCCATTTACTTATTCACATGGATATTCTACTAATCGAATAATCACATGCAAAAATCAATAACCACTTTCATAATGTTGGAATGCATAATGCCAGACTATCATAACCACATAGCCAAGGCCTCGTGCCAAGACTACAAATAAGATTTTGTCAAGGCCTTGTGCCAAGACACTAGTTTGTCTCATGAGACCTACCGATGCATCGAGGAGCTATAGCGGGCTCCACCCGTCACTTACTAAGTCCAATGCATTCCCATATGAAAAGGTTTAAACATAACATAAACATTCGTATTAAAACTAGCATACGAAATGTCAATAATTTCACCATAAACTATGAATGGTATAAAAATAGCACATCCACAGTCAAACATATCACAAAACCTTCAATACAATATAGAAGTTTTGTATCACAATAGAACAAATTCAAATAAGCGTAAAATCCATCAAAGGATGTTGACATAGATGAAATCAAAATTCTTTTTAAAGAAATATCTCTTTTTATTTTGAAATCATTTAAGATCCATTTAAAATAACACATTTTCTTTGAAAATATTCTTATAATCTTGTAAGGGAAGTTTTGAAGATTTTATAACGGTGGAAATTAGCCGCACCCGCCGTATAAGTTAAAAAAACGTTCTTACCTTAATTCTGTCGAAAAGGTTAAAAATGACCTTGTTTTGAAAACGACGGAAAGATTCCTTTATAAACCTCTTATAAAAATTAAAACAAGGGTATAAATGACTTTAACCCATATTCCTGTAAATAATAAAAGTGTTTTGAAATACATTTTGAAGAAACATGGATGTGGATGATAAAGAGATCCCAGTAGATTATTACAAATAAACAACCTCGGATAATGAAGAGATTGTGAAATAACCCTTACCAGTTTGGTAACTTATGAAACATACAACCCATGAAAGAGGTATCATACAATGAATATGTAAGTACACATAAATTAGAGTGTATTACACAAAGAATATAATTATGGGCAGTACATACACCACACAAAAGGTAATGGTGGCAATATGGCATGAATCTCATGAGAATAAGGAGTGAGATGAAAACCCCTTACCACGTTAATCAACTGAGTCGTATGGCCAAAAGTTAATAACCACCAAATTATTTACAGAATAACATGAATATAAATAGAATCATGATAATATATATCAAATGGCAGTACACAATACACCACTTTCAATAATTTAGTGGTGAACAATGGAAATCTCACGGAATTGAAAGTGAGATAAGAAAATCCCTTACCTTGTACTTTTCCTTGGTTGGGGTAGGTTAACCTCCTGTATAATGGTGAAATAATTGTTATTAAATTATACAAGAATCATATATATTAATATGATATCATATATGATCTTTTAATATTGATTTGATAATAATATCTTAGTATTATCGTTGTTTCGGGTGTTAACTTACTTGTTTTCTTTTGTATGTTTTGTTACGTAAGACATGTTTGTAAAGGATAGGTTGTATATTATTCAAATCCATAATGGTATCAAGTCCTTAAACATCATTTTTAAATCATCAAATGATAATTATACTTGAATGGATACGATGGAGGATGAATCTCATCGTGTTCGTGGAGACGGTAGTTCGTACGTACGCACGAACGCAACTTCCATTTAATTTTTATTTTAAAAGAATTGAATCCAAATGATACTTAGGTATATTACTATTACAGTATAATATAATATTTTATATATGTTACTTTAGTTTCATTAACACCATCCTTTATACGTTCCATGTCTGGTAGGAACGAGTCATATCATTTTAAGGGGGCGGTAGTCCGCACTTCCTCAAATGAAATTATCGTTTGTATATACAACATGAAACGAATAATTGTATGAAATAAAATGGAATTAAAGAAGCTTATATATAAAATATATATCATTAATATCATATTTAATTACAGTGTCATCCTAATGGCCACCATGAGAGGCGGTAAGATGTATTTGAACAATCATCGTTTCGTGAGGCGTTAGTTTGCCATCCACAGAAACATTATGTTCATCATCCATTAGATGGAGTTGTGTGAATGTGTAGTTTGAATCCTTCTTATAACAACATCCTAGTATATTGTGGATACTGGTGTTGTTACAAAATAAAGGAAATAAAAATAGTTTGGGGGTTGGAGAAGCAAAATAAATGAAAACAATTTAAGAGAAATCGTTACCTTTAATTTAGGTAACTCACTTTGGTTGGAACCAAAGGACTTCTTGAAATGCATTCTGCCTAAGGGGAAGCTTCAAGGAGGAGGAGAGGGATGTGGGGAGCTTAGTTGGGCAGAGTTTGGACGAGCCAAGTGGCTTGAGAGGTGTGAGGAATGAGTAGAAGTGGTCTCCTTTTATAAGGGAGAGGAGGGGCTCTTTAGGAAAGAGTGAAAGTATTACTTTATAATATAATTATATTCGGTTTATAATGGTCCAAAAATCATTGAGGTAGAAGATAAGATGACTCATATTCTAAATAACATCAACCAATAAGAATTGGACAGGTTTTAGATAATATTTTAATCATTATAATCTTATTTATTTAAATGATTTATTAATGAGGTAAACATTGCATCATTATTGTGTCATTAATAATTTAAATTATTTGATGTCTAAAAATTATAAATAAAATATCATTATGTAGGAAATCTTTTTATCTTTCTAATAAATATTTATAATCGAAAATCCAACATGTATAACCCTATGTAAAAATTGTTCTTTTAAAAGATGTAAGCTTATGCCATTTTTGTATTCATTTTAACTTAATTAAAATAAAGTGTCATTATCACTTACAAGTGGATCAATGGGGTCCCAAAATTGACCCAAAGATGCCCATGGTCGACCATGTATCAACCAATAGGGTTAAGACACGTTTTAGGGTAATTTAGTATTATTATAATATTATTTTTTAACCCTTATTTACCGGATTTACCCTTAACCATGGTAAATAAAATATTTACCGCAGTAATTATTCAAAATGTATAAAAATAAAAGTTACCTATTTACACAATTTGAACATCCTGATTCTAAATATGGAATCCATTTTTCTAAATTCAAAACACAGAATTGGCAGAAATTAATTTAAAATTAATTCCCGCTGTCAAAACAAAAAGCGTGTTTTTAAGAGATAATAACTATCAAAAGATTGACATTTGTTTATGTTCGGTTTAATTGTAAAATTATGTCCAATGACCAAAATTATATTAAACGGTAAAAATATATTCTAAATATACTTTAAAACCACTCAAAATCATAATTTATCACTATTAATTATTTTGATTAAAAAAGTTGTTTTTAATTAAAATTTAGTAATTTTCACTATTCATCAAAATATGAAAGTTATCCGAAAAGTACCAAAATTACACCTTAGGATAAATTTGATATTCCGAATCCAAAAATGAAGTCCAATATAAAATATATATAATTTCAAAATTTAGGTATTACTATTCATAACGGCTAGTTTGATTGGTTGTGGCGTGTGTTAAAACTCAAGGTTGCGTACAACACACGCTACTATTTTATTCAAAGGAAAGCGTACTGTGGAAGCTTGGGATGTTTCATTTTAATTTTTTTTGATGTCCCAATTTATTCAGATAGTTTAAAATATTTTATTTAAAAAGGTTTCACTATTAATGTTGATAAAAGTGCAATACTGAAAATGAATCTGTTCTTGCATTATGACTAAGAAACTCATAATAGGGATTCTAAAATTATAAGGATTATATAAAGTTTAAAATTTAGTTAATACTATTCATAACCTTTTTTGAACGGCTTTTTTGGTAAGTCATGGTGTGCTTGAACTCGGTGTTGCGTGTAGTGCAAGTTATTGAATTATTTTGAAGAAATAACACACTATGAAATCTTGGGGTGTTACAAGTATCATATTATTGTTCAATGTGAATTGATATGCATATAAATATGTACCAATTTCATTATTTACATGATAAATTTGAGGATACAAAAAAGTATATAAATTGACCTTATCCTTTACAAAATCATTTAGTGGAGTGAAGAAATGGAGTGTCCCTTTGGTAAATAGTGGAAAATCCTAAATATTATAAAGGTAGTGTGCTTGAAAGCGAGTGGCCCTGGTTGAAAAACTATATCCAAAGAACAAGTGAAGATTGGTTGATTTTTGTTAGAGTTAGTTCTCTAGAAGCATTATATATATACTTTATAATCACATGTATTCATTGTTATATATAATTAAAATGTTCTCATCAAATCATGATTTTTAATCTTCATGATACATGTCACATTGAATGGTCATTGAAATTCTCTACTGTGATGAGAACTAATAAGTTCCATTAAAATATTATTAAACCTAACTTCTTAGGTCGTAAGATATTTTTTGATAGGATATAAATGAAATAGTCTTTTAGAGGTGGAGATACATCTAAATTTGACATAATATCTCTACGTGTAATCGCTTTGTAATATCAAGAAAAGTGGTTAGGAGATGATGTCCCATCAGTAGTAAATCCATACTCTAATGTTCCATTGGATATTCCAATATTTAGACATGTTTAATGAGCTTATAATTTTATGAATAATTAGACAAAAGATTTTCTACTTCATTGTTTAGTGCAAGTTGATATCATTGACCCTTTTATAGAAATAGAACATCCTAATTAAGTCCATGGCCATAGTGTTATATTGGAATGTTCATTTTTAGAAATTCAAATAATGAATCATTTAGTGCATATTTTTCTTACACTAGTGTTAATCCTACTTGATTGGAGATATCATGATAAAGGGATTATATTACATAGTGATAGTTCATATGTGGTTATATGTTTTTTACAAATGAACTTCAATATTTATGATTTTATTGGAATGTTTTTTGATGTTAACTTTAGTATTTAATCGATGTTTCCTAATTCCAATGAGAAATAGACTTATATGGTCACACACTAAGTGTATCTAGAGCCTCAGATAAATAATTTATGAATTTAACATGTTGAATAAATATTATTTCCTTATATGGTTTAATAGTTATTCATGTTTGTATTGATCATAAATATTTATTCCAAATCTATTCAATAGAATAAATTTGATTTAAATATTCATTAAATATTTTTTTTTATTTTTTTTAATATTATATTTATTTATTTATTTTTGAGTAATGTGTTGGCATTTATTTTTTAAAATAAATAGTCATTATTCAATAATTGATAAATATTTAGGAGGTCTTACTAACTGAGTTTAATACGCTAATAAAAAAATATATTAAATATTTTATAAAAAATATTAATATATTTATTCAATAGATAATATTTATTTATCTACCATTCAAGATATTTTCAAGTAAATAATAATAATTTTAATATTATTTCGACATCGTGATCATCGAGGATTAAGAGAATAATAAGGGTCAATATGATAATTTTCTTCCATATCATTGTGCCTTTTTAAACATGATTATAAAATTATTAACCTAAATAGTTTTTTTCATAATGAATATCCAGATATAATCATCAAAAGACCTGGGAATATCTTCCTCTATATTGCTCTCAAAAATTGAGACTTATTTTCCTCCTCCACCTTCTTAATTTTATAGATAACAAAATAAATCATTCCAACCATGAAGTAATTCATATTATGATCAATAATGAATAATTTATGAGACAAAATTTTCAATACTATTAGCTAGATATTTCTATGGTTCGATTTTATAGTTTTTAATGTATGTTTGGATCATCACTTGATGTATTGATCCATTGAATCCTCTAACAAAAATTATGGTTTCAAAATAAGAGGACTTTAAAATCTTAAATAAAGAAACATTTAAAATTTTAATTAATTATTAATTCACATAAATTGATTAAAAATTGTATATGATAATTTTATCTTCTTGTTTATGTAATTTTATGTATACTAATATTAAATTAATTACATTGGTTATAGCATTCATCATTTTGTACATCTCATGTTATTCATTGATTATAACTAAATTTCATGTTGCTTGATACCTAAAAGGTTCTACTGCTACACCTAGAACCTATATATGGTATTAGAGAGGTCCCATAATAATATATAATTATTTCTTGATTTTTATTGAATTACACATTTACTATCTATTTTTCATTGTTGGACTTATCATTCTTTAAATATGAATTTCAAGATCTTCTATTCTTTTTCTACATTTTACCTCATACAATCAAAAATGGATTAATTATAAATTATTATCCAAAAACACAATCTTAAGGTGCTGAGGATTCATGTCTAATAGCATAATATTACAAGTAGTATAGCCCATTTGTACACAATATGTACCCATGAATATTCTATAATGATTAACTACGATTCACCTACATCTCTATGCGGTAAATGAACACAAAATGCACTTTTTCATAATGCGTGATGATCAGGCTAGCCTATAACATGGATCAATAGATTTCACACTATATAACCATCATACTCGTCATTTAGTCTACAAGTCAAATGTGAATCATCTAATTATTATAGTACATGTGTAGTCAAAAACCATGTAACTCATAGGTTACACGACATGTAGCTCCAATACACATTTTTTAAAACATCAATATCTATTAATGAATTTTTTTCTATGTTTCATGGTTTGTTTCACAAATAGAAGCATAGGAGGCCTAGATGATCTGTATCTTTCATGTACACTCCATGCATTCAACATGTATAAAAAACATAATAATAATTAATTATATAATTCAAAACTAATTAACATATATTTTTTTCATTAATTAATAGTTCACTTTATGTGATATTCTTTATATATATTATATTTTTAATTAATTAATGAATAATTTAATGAACTAAATATAGTGTATATTCAAAATATTCCATCTAATTTTTGTGAATTAAATCATTAAACACTAAATAAAGAACATGTTATCATGTGTTATTTATTGATAGTACACTCTTTGTAATTAGTTTATAATACATGTATGATTTGGGTAATATGTGTAGCTTGTATAAAAAAATAATTAACACTAGGTAGTGTGGATGGGTACTCATCATATCTCCTCTAAGTATATACCTTGTATGTATTTTATTTTTTATTTAATAATTTATTTAATTTATTTAAAATTATATTATATTGGAATCTCAATGATAGTTTGGGTTTAAAATAAGTTAAATAAATTGATTAATTACCAATGAAAATTAATCCATTTGGGTGCATTTTATCATAATTAAGAATGACTCAAATAAATTCTTATTTATTAAATGTGTAGTTTTTGCAATTGTGTTGATGTTTATGATCTTAGAAACACCAGTGTATTTAATTTTATACTTTTATTTTATTATAATTTTATTTTTCATGAAATAATTAGTTAAATTAAATTGATTTCCTATGTTTCATCACACATTCCAATCATGTAAGGGTTTTCATACCCATATTTTTCTTAATGAAAACCCCTATCCAATATTTTAGTTCCCCTCACCAATGTGTGAGTAATGATTATGTAATGGATTGATCTCTACGTTGAGTGGAGGTAGTTATTTTTTGGAGCCAAGGAAAAACCAATCCACAAGATAATACATAACACAAATGGAATTATGAAACTAAATGTATGTGTGGTTCTCGGAGTTTATTCCCTAGGTTCAAAGGTTAGTTTATAATTTTCATGATAATCTGACCATTAGAAAATGTTATAATCATAACAATTTATTATTTTATTTCTATTATTTTTATGGTTAATTATTTATGGATTTTTTATTTGGACCACATAAACAGAGAATTAACGAGAATGGGTGATAAAATGAGAATAAAGTGGACTATATAAATTTTTTATCTAATATATGGTTAACCACTTAAGTAAAATCCATATAATATTAACAAACCATGATATAAGATACAATGGGAATATTATTCATAATGATAAAATATCTCAATTAAAATGTTAATTATATATACACATTCATTACTTGTTTTAGAATGGATACACTAGATCATAGTGTTTGATCCTGCCCTTATTGGGACAATACCATTTATTGAAGAGTTATAAGAAATTTTTTGGGTTGATTTAATAAAATTCAAAATAAGAGAAGTATACATATCTATACTTAGTATAAATTTGGATGAAGTTGTTGAGAAATTCCATTACCAAGTTACTAGGTTTTTCCAGTCCACTCAATAGATCAATGATTTGTGAGTTAATGTTGGTGTAGAAGACCTACATACGTATATACATTCAAGTAATTGAAAAATCCATTACTTGGGTTATGAGAAGTCTAAATATTGATTTTTACTACTATAATATAAACATTACAATATATTCTGAAACCAATGGTGAGGAATATTTGGTTTCAATAAAATTGTGGGGGAATAATAACTTAAAATCATCTATTTTTTAATCCATATAGTGTACTAAATGATACAATCTTTTTTATAAATGGTTTTCCACATAATATTGGGTATATCACTGAGATCAATGTTAATGAAGGATAAATTTATCTCCATCTTGAATTTACATTAATGGTATAGGTTCTTTCGTGTCATAATACACAATGTGTAAAAATTATATATGCTGGAAGTGAGGAAGAACTATCTCCATACATGAAACATTTGAATAATGCCACAAATTCCCATTGTTTCATTCTATTGTCTATGTTCAATGATCTGTTAAAGAAAAATGATTATGTATATGTGTATAACATAATGTATCACCTTTATTATATTTATCAATATAATTTTAGATAATATATCTATAAGATGTCAATTTCCCATTCTTGTGAAATCGTAGAAATTCAGTGATGATTATACCTCATGTAGTCAAGTTGATTGGGTATATAGAGTGCATGTACATATGGGGATTTATAATCCCTAATGAGTTTCTTGTAGTTATAATTTTTTCATCAATGCCAAATAGGTTCAATAATTTCATTATAAGTAATAATATGGAATATATTTAGAAGTATCTCTCAAAACTCCTTACCAAAATTCTATATAATAATAAGGTCCTTCTCCATGAAAGTTTTTTATTCCTATAGGAAATAAAAGGAATAAAAAATTAAAGGGTCCCATGAATCACTTAATATTTAAGGTTCATGAGAACCATCCTTATAATAAAAGAATGATCAATATACAAGATAATGAATGGGATGAAATATTATTTCAATGTGTCAAGCTAGGAAACTGGTAAAGAACTCCACCCTATAGAAGAATCATGTGGAATATTCGGGTGTTTTAATTATCAAGATATGTCTTTATATATCTACTAATTTAGTATTCTCTGAATCTTTCGGTACTTATGTTTTTAATCATCTACAAGATATTGGTAGGTTCTGTAGAATCTCTATAAGAGATATAGTTCTTTTATTAGTTAATGGAGAACATTTTTTATCTTACCTATAGATGATTACCATATTCAATTTATAATATGAAAGATCTTGGATTAGAATACTATTAATTTATTCCAATTATTTCCAAAAATATAATTTTGGTATCCTGCATAGATACATATGGTTTTATATATAAATTAATAAATAAATGTTGTTTTGTTTATAAATATTGTATATTTTATGGTATACAATGTTTAATTTACAAACATTATTTTTATATTATAAAAACAAAGTATTGGGATTTTATATTTAATTAGAGTCACATGAATTATATTATAACCAGTTATGGAATCACTAGGTTTTCCTATAAATGAGGAAAAATTGACAAAGATTTATCAAGAAGGTTACCTAAACTCTTTAGAGATAATCCAACTTCATATATGTCACACTTTTTAAATGGAAATATTTCCAAACAAAAATTTGGTTTGAAGGGTGAAAGTTCCACGAGGATTCTAGGATTAGTACACACTTATGTGTTAAGAACTTTTCTAATAGAATCTTGATGTGTATATTTTTACCTCATTATTTTTACTAATGACAAGAGTATATATTTATATTTATAGTTCATAAGTTATAAGTCATAATCCTATGAGAAATTCATTGAGTTGAAGAAAAAAAATAGAAAATCATATTGGTAAGATGGTAAATAAGATTTTATCTGATTGAGTTAGTGATAAAAAAATAATTCATCAATTATTAATGAGATTTTGGGATTCCATCACAACTCACTTTTTATTATAGACTACAATTTTATGGTGTTAATGATAGTAGTACACAAACAATTATTTTCATATTATGGTTGATGATGAGTGAAATAAATATTCCACTATCATTTTGGGGATATAAACTATGTATCATATAATACACATTAAACTAGTTTTCAATATCAATGGAAAATGTAATAACATAAAACTTAATTTATACAATAAAATATTTATTTTCAAACTTGTATATATGAGGATTATATGACTTTTAATGGAATTTTCAGGAAACAAACTTGAATTCTTGGGAATTATGTTTATCTATATAAAAAATATTAAAGAAACAATGGTATATAATATGTAAAAAGACTCATATAAAATGGTAATAATTTCATGAAATTCCATATTTCATTAGATTGAACACATCCTAAAAAAGGAAATTAGAGAATGATTTACATTGATGATGTTTATTCACAAGATACATAAGAGTTCTTATTGGAAAATATTATGTATTTCCCCATTGAATATTTGGTTCATGGGACACAAGTACTACATAGAAGCACCAATGTGGTCAGAGAACTATAAATATATATTTTATTATCAGAGGGGATGGTGACTCATTATTTTTTAAAAAAAATAATCTTTTTTTACAAGGATGTAATAGATATCTCAGAAGCTACAATATGGAAAGAATACATTAATGATAAGATGTTTTCCATATATCATAACCATGCATAAGTTTTGGTCTATATTATATTATATGTAAATACTGTTGGATGAAAAATGATATTTAAGTTAAAAATAGACATGGAAGGTAATGTTGGTTTTTATTAATAATTGATAGTGGATAAAGGGTTTGAACAACTTTGTGGAATTCACTAGGAAGAATCCTCTCTTCCAGATTCCATATTTGAATCCATCATAACTATACCTTATATAATATATTTACATGACTATGATATTTGGATTTTTATTATCAAAAAAATCATTCTTTAACTTGAACCTTCAGGAAGATGACTATATGGAACAACTATAAAGGTTTTTGACCCAAAATGATGTTAAAAAAGCATAAATTTTTCAAAGAACCATTTATAGATTGTAGAAATAATTAATGTCATGAAGAATTCAGTTCAATGATTCCATTATAATTTTTTTCAAAAATAATGAGTGTGATACATGTCTTTACAAGTGGTTTAGTGGGAATGTGTTGTTTTTTATTTTATAATATATATATTTCATTTTACTAATTATAAATAAAATATTGGTCTTACAGTTAGTTAAGGAAGGACCAAACAATTGATTCTCTATAAATAAATTTTGTGAAGTATCCTACACTATTAGGATCAAAATCACTCATGATAGATCCAAAAGGCTTCTTGGACTCAGTCAAGTGGCATACATTGAATATATACTAAAGAGATTATATAATGAAAAAATCCAAAAGGGGATTCTTTCCATTGTCTCATTGTATAACTCATTCTATGAAAATGTGTCCTTAGAAACAACATAAGAGAGAGATAGAGGATGAGTAAGATCCCATGTAATTTTTTTATATGATCAATAATATATAGCATGTCATGTAACCTTATTGATGTTAATTATTCCTTATTCATGAGAAGAATATGTTATAGTGATCTCCGGGAGTAACAATGGATTATTGATAAGGTAATATTTATGTATCTAAGGATTAAAAGTGATATTTTCCTAGTATATGGAGTAGAAAAAGAGATAGTAATCAATGGATATTCTAATTTTATTTTCTAAATATATTAAAATGATATAAAATCAATGTCTAGACATGTCTTCAGTCTCATTTGATAAGTTGTGATCAAGAAGTTCTCAATGAAACCAGTTGTATTGAATTCTAAAATTTAATCCTAGTATATTAAGGCTTCTAATTTATCCAAATAAGCAATGTGAATATGATACTTCATCCAAGATATTCATTTAGTTCCCAATAGTAATGACACTATCACATTATATTGTGATAATACTATAGTGGTGAGATTTATAATGATGCTAAGGTCACATTAAATAAAAAATAGTATACTCTGGATATATAACCTCTTGATTTATTTGTCTTAATTAGGAAATGATTTTATAAGAAGATTTTCTGTGGAGTATAAAATGGTAAGATGCGTGACTAAAACTTTATCTTAGCAGAAGCATGAATATCATGTGAAATATTGTGCTCTAAATTTTGTACGAAGTTGGATCTAATGAAAGGTGGATTCTATCTGAGTCTGTAACATATAACTAACTTATATATACTTTATTTTTACTTATATCATTATTTTTAGAATATTAAATAAGTGTTCATCACAACTTTATTTTTCTATCATATTAAATTGAATTTAATAATTTTCTAATGGTGCTAATCACATTGATAGGTCATAACAATTCCCTATTATAATGAGAACCCAAACCTTCCAAGGAAATATTCCTAAACATATTTTTTATATACAGGTGATAATATTTCATAAGATATACATATTACAATCTATTAAGGGTATAATCTTGTTAGAAATTTAGAAACTCTCTCAAGGTGTAGACCCTTAGTAATCTCAAGAAAGAATGTTATCAAAACATGAACTGTTGTTAGGATATTTGTATTCATATGTTTCATTGGATATCCCAATCTATGGATATGTGTAATGGTCCTTAGACTTTATTATTATTTTTAATTCATATCATGAGTTATATGCTTTTATGTATTTTAAAAAATTTGATGGAATATTCTTGTAGTGGTGTTTTATATGTTGGCTGCATTATAAGTGATATTTCATTAATAAATTATTTGAGAGGGGATTTTTTTCCTTCCCGTATTAGTGGATGTTGATATATTGGGATCTTTAATGGGAGTTGAACTACCTAAGTATGTTTACTATAATGTAATTTTGTTTGAATGTTTTTTCTATAAATTCAAGGAATAAAACATCGAGAACATAGGTTTATGATTCTATCCTTGAGCATTTTTGTTTTAATATATCATGATAATGGGATTACATTACATAGTGAAAATTTTATGTAATTTTTTGTACACATGACATTAATTTATTTATTTATGGGTTCCTTACAATATTTTGATATGATAATAATGGAATTTTTGTGGTGTTTCATAATTCCACTGAGAAATGGGACTAAGGTGTCAAACACTATGTACATCTAGAACCTCAGTTGAATTCTATATGAATTTAACATGTTGAATTAATATTATTCCAATACATGGCTTAATAATTATTATTTTCTGGATTGATCTTTAATATTTAGTCACTTATAATTTTATAGAATAAATGCAAGTTGAATACTAAGAAATGATTATTCTATATTTTTTTGAATATAATATGTATTTATTTATTTGTAAGTAATGTAGTTATATATATATAATAAAATAAATTTTCATTATTCATTGTTTTTTATAAATATTGAAGTGATTTACAAACTAATTTTATTAATATACTGATAAATAATAAATTTAGTATTATTTGATTAAATGTTAATTTATTTATTCAATAAATAATATTTTCTTACAGATGATTATAGTGAATATCAATTAAATAATAATAATATTACTATTATTTATAAATGGGGTTCATCATAATTTATGAGAATTTTAAGGTCCCATGTATAATTATTATTCTCTAACCCTGGCTTTATTTAATCATGAGGGTAAAAAATTCAACCTAAATAATTGGAACTACTGGGAATCCATGTTTTTTCAACGGTTTAAAACCGTTGGGAAAGGCCCTAAAACCGTTGGTGAAACTTATCCCAACGGTTTTAGAAACCGTTGGGCTGTGAGGCGTGGGGAAAGCCTTATACCAACGGTTCACCCTGAACCGTTGGGAAAGGCTGTATAGATTTTTTTATACCAACGGTTCAGCTGAACCGTTGGAAAAAATCAGCGCACAGGGGTATGCCAACGGTTTTAAAACCGTTGGCATAGGATATACCCTAACGGTTTTGAACCGTTGGGAAAATCAGCAGGGTTGGAAAAGC
This sequence comes from Viscum album, assembly GCA_963277665.1. Taxonomy (NCBI): domain Eukaryota; kingdom Viridiplantae; phylum Streptophyta; class Magnoliopsida; order Santalales; family Viscaceae; genus Viscum; species Viscum album. The sequence continues at coordinate 1,398,623,469 of OY728157.1, read as the reverse complement.
AGCAGGGTATACCCAACGGTTTTGAACCGTTGGGAAAGGTAGCAACAGGAGTATAACCCAACGGTTTTGAACCGTTGGGAAATTTCAGCAGGGTATAACCCAACGGTTTTGAACCGTTGGGAAATGTTGCAGCATCACAAAGGTATAACCCAACGGTTTTGAAACCGTTGGGTTAGACCCCCCATTAATTTAAGATGAAACAGCCAGCAATACTGCAGGCTGCAATGTTTACTCTGTCAAAAACGTGTAATCTCACAAAAATACACTGCAATCACAAAAAAAACACACCACTGCAACCTACAAACACATAAAACACACCACTTCAACCTACAAACACATAAAACACACCACTTCAACCTACAAACACATAAAACACACCACTTCACACATAAAAAAACTCTAGAAACGCACCACTGCACAGAAAATGCATAGGAAACACACCACTGCACACATAGAAAACTCACAAAAACACTGCAACCAGTAACCTGCAAACACACCACTGCACACACAGAAAACACAGCACTGCACACACAGAAAACACACCACTGCACACACAAAAAACAAACCACTCTGTCATAGGAACACTGCAACCTGCAAAAACAGAAAACACACCACTGAACACATAGAAAACTCACAAAAACTCACTTTAATCACCTGAAACCACACAAAAAAAAACACACAAAAAACACATAGAAATAATCATCTCATTTTTTAAGGCTTACTCACATCCCTTCCCCTTGTATGGTTCACATATTGATGTGGTAGAGAGACCAAGAACCAACAAAATGCTGTCTTGTTCATCAAATAGGGAGGGGGATATTGGAAATTCAAGTTTATAACTCATATATGAAGAATCCCCTACCTCAATCCTGATCTATCGAATAAGGGTTATTTGTTTTGATTACTCCAGGATAAATTTGATATTTTTTCGATGAATTTAATCATTCAATATAATAACCTAGAAGGATATTTACACTATGACCATTATAACCCTTTTGTTCCTAGAGTACAATGATGGGGGAATCATATACTATGGGTCAATGACTTCTATAATGTCAAGAGAATTAGTTATATTGTTGCATTTATCAAGGTATTGGATTGTGTTTAAGAGAGGGATATTGGTCAGGCTCTTGTGACACATAGATTCTATGGGGATAGATATTTACTTGATTCATGAGAGATATCACATGCCTAATTTTCAAGGGGATATGCTATGATGACATCCAACATGGTGTTTGTCAGTGGTTATGAATTATTTACATCATCGGTTGGGCTCACTTTGGAAATTTTCTATCATATTCTAAGAGGATAAGATTACAAGGTAATATTCTATCCCCAATCTATAATGAAAACATTCAGATAAACCTCCATGACATGATATCTAACCATACCTTGAGTGATAAGGTGCTAGAAGGACCCTTACTTGAGTGATAATGAAGTTATCATATTATAACATGATATCTAACCCTACCATGATTGATAAGGTAGTGGTCAATATAATGACCCCCCCTGCCCAGCCCCCCTCCCCCTGCCTAGCCTAACCCCCTGCACATCCCACCCCCTCCCCCACCTGCACAACCACCACCCCGCACCGGCACAACCCCCCTTCCCCCCCCCATCTGCCCATCCCCCCCACACCTGCACAACCCCCCCACTACCCCACTGGCACAGCCCCCCCTGTCCAGCCCCACTCCCCCTGCCTAGCCTAACCCCCTGCACATCCCACCCCCTCCCCCACTTACACAACCGCCACCCCCACCTGCACAACCCCCCTGCCCAGCCCCCCTCCCCCATCTGCCCAGCACCCCCACCTACACAGCCACCCCCAAACCTGCACAACCCCCCTCCCCCCTGCCCAGCCCACCCCCTCCCCACCAAACCCCCAACATAGCCCCCCTCCTCCCCACCTCACCCTCTCCAAACACCCCTGACTCCCCCACAAATTCCCATAGGGTAGTTGATTTTATGTTTTAATCGTATTTTTTGGGATTTTGGTGACCCATTCTGGATTCAATTAATGGATACTTTGGAGAAATTAGGTGTTTTGGGATATTTTTGGGGGGTTTAGTTTGGGATAACTCATGTACATGATGTGTAGTTTTGAGAACACACATCATGTGTTCTTCGTACTTGGGAAATATGGGTTTTGGGAACTAAAAGATTAATACAAGGGGGTGGGTTACATGCCATGTAGTGGTGACTCGGGGTGTGCTAGTGGAAGATGACCATGTAGGGTATAAAGCTATATCTAGTGCGAGGTACATGGATAGGCATTGTGCGTGGGTAGACCTTGTGTGGGAGGGGGGGTATATGGATAGGTACATACATGGGAACCATATGTGGGGTAAATATTGTGTATGGGGTGATACATTCCACGTAGTAGGGAATTTTTCATGCTAAGTGGGGCCTTGTATGTGAATGTACCCAGGTGGGGGTAAACATCATATACCGGAACACATGATGTGTACTTTGGAAAAGTACACACTGATCAGTCTATGTCACATGGAACGAGGGGACATTTTGGGTTACATATCATATACCTAAAGTAAAGGTTGGGTACTTTTTTCTCCTTGTTGTGTTTACCCTATTTTAACCCTGGAGTCAGAATTTGACTTATGAGTATTCAATTTTGATCAGTTTTTCATAATTTCCATGATGGAATACTTTCTGTGTTTGAATGTGGTTTTTATGGTGTTTTGGACTAAAACAATTCTTTATCAGGATTTCTTCAAGGATTGGATTCAGAATCCTCCAGCAGGTTGGGTTGTGAGATGAGAATCATGTGTGAGGGTTATGAGATCATTAGTTGGAATGGATTGTGAAATCTAAGCTAGTTTTGTTCAATGTTTAGATCCTGAAAATTATAATCAAGTAGTATATATGAAGAGATATTGTTTTATCCTGACATTTTGGTACCTATTTCTCAAGGTTAGAACAGTTGAGGATTACCGCCTTTTTTAGGATTGGAACTATTGGAACCATTGGAATGGGATGATGATGTGGGATAGAAGTTATGGTCGGATTTCCTTAAGATATTTATATGCGTCAGAGGGACTCTTGAAGATGCCATAATGGGATTGTTACTGATTGAGTGACCAGTGTTTTCTATACCTGTTAATTAATAATGCCCATGTGGAGTGGTCAATCTTGTACTATAGAGCCCTTGTAAGATAAAACTTTTATGATTGTCATGAGGACCATTGATAATTCATTGGTTATTCATTTCTTTTATATACCCCATTGGGTGCGTTGTTGATAGATGATCAGTAGGAGACGTTGTTGATCGATGATCATGTTTTTCTAGTCGTTAATGTATTGGTGCTGCCATCAACATGGATGTTCTTTCACCCCTATATCTTATCTTTTCTCACCCCCAGCACATCCCCCCCCACCCATCTCTCCCTCTCCCCCACCTACACAGCCACCTCCAAACCCCTGTCCACCCCCCCCCCCTCCTCACCTCACCCCTTCCCATCCCCCCCCCCTCCAGCACAACCCCCCTCCCCCCACCTCATTTTGACCTCTCCAATATCAATCAAAATGATTCTATACAGGTAAATTAAAACAAAACTGCAACCTAAAATGATATTTTGCTTTTGTTCATAAGGGGATCATAATAGATAGTACATTGCAGTGAAATGGAACCAAAAAATCAAAAATAAATGAAGGCATACATACTGATTTAAAGTGAATGAACAAAAATTACTTGAATCAAAGATAAGATGACCGGTTGGAAAGTAGAGTTAGAACCCTCGAGAGTAGGTAGGGAAGAAGGGTTCCAAACAAAACCTAAAATCGTAAGGGGATCATAATATGTACCCATTTAATGCCGAAGAATTGAGCATTGGAAAACCAGACCTGTCGCGCTGGGAAGTAGGGTTCGCGTCGAGAGTCGGTTATGAAGTAGAATTCGTGTCGAGCTATTGGGAAAAATCTTCCATATGGGTGCGTCGAGCTATGTTTTAGGGTAAAACAAGAAGGGTTATGGGTTCGCATAGAGATTTTAGAAAAAAAGCGTGAGTGCTGATGAGCGGGGAGCGGCGATCGGCGATCGGCGAGTGGTGAGGGGTGGTTGGGATTGGAGCAGCGGTGAGGGGTGGTCGCTATGGGAGCGGCAGCGAGGACTGGAGGAGTATGGGATTGGCATCGAGGGTTTAGAGAAGTGCGGATTAGAGATAGGAGAAGTATCCCAACAGGACTGCGAACCACCACAGGGTGTCGTCCTAGAGCAGGGCCAAATCACAGCGTGACCGCGGCGTGACCGCGGCGTGACCGCGGCGTGACCGCGGCGTGACCGCGGCGTGACCGCGGCGTGACCGCGGCGTGACCGTGGCGTGACCGCGGCGTGACCGCGGCGTGACCGCGGCGTGTTGGCCCGATCCAGCGACATCTGCGGAGTAGCATCTTCTGGCCAGGAGCGAAGAGAGCGGGAGGAAGTGGGGAAACATTCCGGTCATCGCCTCCCTCCCCATTTACTATGGATGGGTAATGTATCTAAAACTCTGTCAAGGTATCATACATCGAATCCCGACAGGATTGCGAACCGCCGCAAGGTGTTGTCCTAGAGCAGGGCCAAATCATGGCATTACCACGGAGTGACCGCGGCGTGACCACGGCGTGACCGCGGCGTGACCGCGGCGTGACCGCGGCGTGTTGGCCCGATCCAGCGACATCTGTGGAGTAGCATCTTCTGGCCAGGAGCGAAGAGAGCGGGAGGAAGTGGGGAAACATTCTGATCGTCGCCTACCTCCCCATTTACTATGGATGGGTAATGTATCTAAAACTCTGTCAAGGTATCATACATCGAATCCCGATAGGATTTCGAACCGCCGCAAGGTTTTGTCCTAGAGCAGGGCCAAATCATGGCATTACCACGGAGTGACCGCGGCATGACCGCGGCGTGACCGCGGCGTGACCGCGGCGTGACCGCGGCGTGACCGCGGCGTGACCGCTGCGTGACCGCGGCGTGACCGCGGCGTGTTGGCCCGATCCAGCGACATCTGCGGAGTAGCATCTTCTGGCCAGGAGCGAAGAGAGCGGGAGGAAGTGGGGAAACATTCCGGTCATCGCCTCCCTCCCCATTTACTATGGATGGGTAAGGTATCTAAAACTCTGTCAAGGTATCATACATCGAATCCCGACAGGATTGCGAACCGCCGCAAGGTGTTGTCCTAGAGCAGGGCCAAATCATGGCATTACCACAGAGTGACCGCGGCGTGACCGCGGCGTGACCGCGGCGTGACCGCGGCGTGACCGCGGCGTGACCGCGGCGTGACCGCGGCGTGACCGCGGCGTGTTGGCCCGATCCAGCGACATCTGCGGAGTAGCATCTTCTGGCCAGGAGCGAAGAGAGCGGGAGGAAGTGGGGAAACATTCTGATCGTCGCCTCCCTCCCCATTTACTATGGATGGGTAATGTATCTAAAACTCTGTCAAGGTATCATACATCGAATCCCGACAGGATTGCGAACCGCCGCAAGGTGTTGTCCTAGAGCAGGGCCAAATCATGGCATTACCACGGAGTGACCGCGGCGTGACCGCGGCGTGACCGCGGCGTGACCGCGGCGTGACCGCGGCGTGACCGCGGCGTGACCGCGGCGTGTTGGCCCGATCCAGCGACATCTGCGGAGTAGCATCTTCTGGCCAGGAGCGAAGAGAGCGGGAGGAAGTGGGGAAACATTCCGGTCATCGCCTCCATCCCCATTTACTATGGATGGGTAATGTATCTAAAACTCTGTCAATGTATCATACATCGAATCCCGACAGGATTGAGAACCGCCGCAAGGTGTTGTCCTAGAGCAGGGCCAAATCATGGCATTACCACGGAGTGACCGCGGCGTGACCGCGGCGTGACCGCGGTGTGTTGGGCCGATCCAGCGACATCTGCGGAGTAGCATCTTCTGGCCAGGAGCGAAGAGAGCGGGAGGAAGTGGGGAAACATTCCGATCGTCACCTCCCTCCCCATTTACTATGGATGGGTAATGTATCTAAAACTCTGTCAAGGTATCATACATCGAATCCCGACAGGATTGCGAACCGCCGCAAGGTGTTGTCCTAGAGCATGGCCAAATCATGGCATTACCACGGAGTGACCGCGGCGTGACCGCGGCGTGACGGCGGCGTGACGGCGGCGTGACCGCGGCGTGACCGCGGCGTGACCGCGGCGTGACCGCGGCGTGACCGCGGCGTGACCGCGGCGTGACCGCGGCGTGACCGCGGCGTGTTGGCCCGGTCCAGCGACATCTGCGGGGTAGCATCTTCTGGCCAGGAGCGAAGAGAGCGGGAGGAAGCGGGGAAACATTCCAGTCGTCTCCTCCATCCACATTTACTATGGATGGGTAATGTATCTAAAACTCTATCAAGGTATCATACATCGAATCCCTACAGGATTGAGAACCGCCGCAAGGTGTCGTCCTGGAGCAGGGCCAAATCATGGCATTACCACGGCGTGACCGCGACATGACCACAGCGTGACCGCGGCGTGTTGGCCCGGTCCAACGATATCTACGGGGTAGCATCTTCAGGCTAGGAGCAAAGAGTGCGGGAGGAAGCGGGGAAACATTCCGGTCGTCGCCTCCCTCCCCATTTACTATGGATGGGTAATGTATCTAAAACTCTATCAAGGTATCATACATCGAATCCCGACAGGATTGCGAACCGCCTCAAGGTGTCGTCCTGGAGTAGGGCCAAATCATGGCATTAACACGGCGTGACCGCAGCGTGACTGCGGCGTGACCGCGGCGTGACCGCGGCGTGACCGCAGCGTGACCGCGGCGTGTTGGCCTGGTCCAGCGTCTAAAGGGAAACAAAACGACGGAAAAGAATCTTATAGCCTAAACTATCACTGTGAGTTTTCGCAGACATCGCACCTCCGTTAGAGGGGTTTTATTATAAAAACATGACTTTATTTATCAAATGAAACAATTATATTAAAGAAAACGTATTCAAGATATGCAATTCAATATAATTAAGCAGAATTAAGAAAGAAGCTAAATTCAATTTAAAGCATTTTTATATTAAAGAGGCTACGAGAGGGACTCTACCTCAAGGTGGAACCAAGCCGTCCACTTCGGCTCTTGGAGCTTTCTAACTAAAAGTTGTTGCTCCTCCACTGGGTATACGCACCTTCACACGCATGCAAGGACACCTAGCCCCTATGCACACACTTTCATGGCCATGAGCATGTGCAAGGGGATCCTTGCACATATGCTTATATGCATATATCAGTCTCCACTCACCTGCGTATGCATTTATATATATATACATGGGCACACCTAGCCCCATACGTGCATAATCACTGCCATGGGTGACTATACACGTAACGGGGGAACCCACATACATATACTTACTTACCTATGCACACTCAGGCGAGTCGCCCATGACTTGGCGACTCGAAACCAACGAGCAGGGATCAACGCACTACACAAAGGATATTAAGAACCTTAAAACACATGAAGGACGCTACATAACCAGTGAAAAACCAACCAATGGCATTAAAGCCTTACCTAGATTGGCAGCGGAGAACCAAATCCACCCGAACCAACACGAAACGATCCAACGCCCTACCGAAAACATAATATGGAGTCAAAACCACTAAATCCCCAAATACATGAGGTGCGAGACAAGTAGTAACCATAGAATCTTACCTCGGATCAAATTCGGTGGACTGAATCAATCTGAACTTCTTCTGGCCCCCTTCTCAGAATATAAGTACCCTCTGTCCATAGAAAGTAGTCAAAGATCTAAGTGACCAATGCGCTAAAGAAAATAAAATAAAAACTAAACTAAAACATACCTGTCTCCTATGACTATACTTGTTACCACCCAACATATAAGTACCACAGTGCCCCATGGGTCAAATCATGTTCCTGCAAGCAAAGGGGAAACAGATCAATGTTTCAAAATGATACTATCAAATAGTACATTCCTATTAATTAACAATTACTCTTCCTATTAATGGTATATAATCAATTTGGTCCGAGTTTCAACTTAGTTTGGTTTTGTTCGATACAAGGGATGAGGTCTTATTATTCTTGGTTTTTATGTTTAAACTTGAGATATTTATTTAAAAATGATGCATGTATTTGGCATTATTATTTATGGTTTTAGTTCTTAGCTTGTTTCCATAGGGCCTGTCCACATGAATAATTGTTGGAATGTAGGGTTCAGTTGACATTTATGTGCTTTAATGTGATTAATGTAACTAACGATGAGGATTTAGATCACGGAAAATATTCCTAGGAGGATTGGGCCTTGTAGTGATAGGTGTTGCAATTTTACATCTAGCGTTTGATGAGGAAATACTTATGAGGATGGATTGGAATCTTGGTAGGTTCTTAGAGTGGGATGGTCCCTCTGAGTATATAAAATGTATTATGAAAGGTTTTACTCCATTTAATGATTCAAGAGTTCAACTAAAGAGATGAAGGATGAGATGCTAGTGTGAGTATTGGGTATTGTCGGACAGATTGGCGTTATAATGCCAAGAGGCTTGGTGTGATTTAGCTTAGTATGGAACCTGGTTAGTTTGGCTGGGTAATAATACATGATTTTGATGAGGTTCTTGACCGGATTATTGATAATATAATGTAGATGGGTTTGACATGGTGTTCTTTTGTGACTAGGACAATCATAAGGTGAATAGTCCTCTTTGTCTAGTTGGATGATGAGATGTGCATCGAGGCATCGGATAATCCTCAAGAGATGAGTCTAGACTATGTGACTGAGAGGATAGACTAGGATAGGTTTGATAGGATTGGGTGAGTGGCCAACCCATGTGAGGATGATACGATGTATGGAGACACTTGGAGACACTTGGAGACACTTGGGGCTATTTATGCTATCTCATGGAGACACTTGGGGTTATTTCATAACTCCAACATACTCCAGAAATGTTCCCACATGATTTTTTAGAAAAAACGATTCCATCTCATGGAAGGCTCCTCTATCTTCCAATGTTTCCTCACACTCACACCTCATGGTATTACAGTATACAAGTGATCTACGTCAAAATATATTCTTAGGATAGATATCAAATCCATCACAAAACCACAGATAATCCTTTGAGGGATTAATCAGTCTGTAAAATTGTGATTTTTGACCTTCCTAGTAAACAACCCATAAAAATTTTCCTTTCTTTTATTTTTTTTTTTTTGAAAAGGAAGAGATTACGAACAAAACACAAAAAATGGTAAATGGATTGAAACCGCATAATCAGGTGAGCATATCGTACATCTCTAGACGTGGAAGCATCCCATGATCTTTGAATGTCTCACCCACACTTGTTCAAATATATCCATACGCATTGTAAAATAAGTAGGTTATGAATGGAAATAGGATTGAAATTGCTTCATTCTAATAGGCCATTAATGGAAACTAAGTGACGAATGATGGATAGATGTCAGGTGGGTCTTAGGGAAAAATTTTCTATGAAAGAGTCCTAAATCATTTTAGTTTTATACTTGTTCAGTCATCACTAAGATAAGATCTCAGTGTAAGTTCTAGTCAGTTTACATGCCCCTGGAATCTATCAAGAAATATTCCCAGATATGAGTATGAAATCGAAGGATTAGAGTTCTCTTGGGTAGTGCGAATCAAAAAAAATGGCAATCACAAAGGGCATAAATCCTAAGTAATATGTCAATTAGTCATTATTTCAAAGATTTTGAATTTAAATTAATTCCCTAAACTTAGCAACCATTCTAAAAAAATCTAAGTAGGAGTCAAACATGTTCCTTGGCACTTTTACACTTCACTTTTTTTTAATAACAAGGGCATAATGATTCTCAAGTTTAAATCATTCTTATTATTTTGAAAAATGTCTCATAGACAAGTGAGAATAATAAAAAAATCCAAGTGCATCACATGTGAAACTGTGAGAAACTCCCCCCACACTTAAAATGAGGTAGTGTCCCTACTGTCAATGAAATACAAGTGAGAGTGGTATGGCAGCGATTTTTAATGTTTGTGGGAATGGATATCGAAAAAAATGAAAATAAAAGGGAATTGAGAGCTCCCTGGGAAAATCAGTATGCCATGGGGGTGTTTTCTACTGTAATCATATGTACCTGAAAAAGTGTTAGAGAACGAAATCCATTACAAGATATCAAATATTAGTTCACCGAGATAAATAGTTGGAAGAGTATATCAACGGGAAAATACTGATCAAGAACCCTGGCGGGAGGAGAGGGAGCCGAGAGGGGGGACGTCTTGTGGGGTGTTCGGCCATGGGGGGTCTCGCGTGCGACTGGATATGGAACCGGGGAACGATGGAGGAGGAGATTGAGGGGAGGGGGATTTCGCCAGGAGTGGGAGACGAGAGGGGAGGGGGAACGTCACCTGGAGCCGAGAGGGGAGGGGGACGTCATCGTCGGAGAGGGAGCCGAGAGGGGAAGGGGAATGCCGCCGGAGGAGAGGGAGGGGACCGAGAGGCGGAGGCAGTGGCTGGGAGGAGATAGAGATCGTGGAGGGGGGAGGGGGTCAGGAGGTGGAGGTCGGGGACGGTCCAGGATGAGGAGCCCTAATTTGGGTGTTAAAAAAATTTCTTTCCAAACGGTTTAACAAAACCGTTGGAAAAAACCAGCCTAAAACACATTACCCAACGGTTTTGTTAAACCGTTGGCAAAACCCAACCTAAAATACCTTACCCCAACGGTTTTATTAAACCGTTGGCAAAACCCAGCCAAAAACACTTATCCCAACGGTTTTTTTAAACCGTTGGGAAATAAGTGTTGTTATAAGTCCCAATTCCAGTAGTGTGGTGTGAACAATGGAAGACTATTTAGAATTATCCAAAGATATATAGAGCTCTTTCTCTAGAAAACTCTCAAGTATAGTGGGTGATTTTCTCCCACCACCCTCTTTTCTTTAGGGAGAACAATAAGAATCATTTGGACTTTGAAGAACCTTTTCTTGTGATCATAAATGGATGATGTATGCAACATAATCTTCTATTCTTTCTCTTAGATATTTCAATGGTGACGTTCATATATTCATGGTGCAATTTTGGTTCACTTAGGTTGGAATTATACCCTTTAATACTTTCACCACAATAATGGTCTAATAAGAATATGTCTACTAAATCTTCAATGAATAGAGAATTAAAAAGCGGTGAAAATATCAATTCACCAAATATAATTATAAATTATATGTTATTATCATTTATTCTTGGTTTTTAGGTTTTATGTAAATTAATCCTTGAAAATATATTATTGTACATGATATTAATCTCCATTTATATCTCATATAATTCATTTATTATATCTAAATGTTGATTTAGATAATAACAAGTAAATAATTTTTTGGGGCCAAAACCTACAGTTTTGAAACATTGTAATATCATTGATTTGGGCCCATTGGATTTAACCCTTTATGGTGAACCAAATGAAATCATTAAGCCTTTTGATTTATTTACTTCTATGAATATTTATCTTTATATTGGTGATTAAAATTCCATTAATTATAGGTTGAGAATAATTCAATAAATAATTGAAGTCAGAATTTTAAATAATCAAATAAATCGTTTGAATTATGCTACACATTTATTCACCTCTCAATTATTCTTTAGTTACAACATTTTCATTAGTACTTATATTTTTATCTTTCACTACACACCTTAGGTCGTTCTTACTTATGTGACCACAAAATAATTTCTTCCATGGGAACCTAAGGTAAGAGACAATAGATAGTATTGTATTTTGGGTATAAGGTAAGGTCTCTAACCATTGTAGCTAGTACATTCACTCCTTTTAACTTGGCATATAATTGGTCATCTATTACATGAAAATTTTAAAAATAGTTGGGTTACAAAATATAATGGATTGAATGAAATTATTAAACCCAATGGCATTGTGTAGTATTTTTTAATAGGAATAATTTAATAATATAATGAGAATAGAATCTTGGGAGGATTGTTTCAGTACCTGGTCATGTGGGATGAGATGATTAACTGAAAGACCCATGAAATGTGTAAATATATGTTCAATTGTGAAAATTGGATAATGTTTAATGAATATATTGTATCTTTGGGGTTTCAAGTGAGTTTTTTTCATCATTTATTTAGGTTTTTAAGGAATATGTAATGGGTTATTAATGATATTTTGAATATGTAAAATGTTAAATAATTTTATTAAGAGTTTGATAGATTATTTTTCATGTTGAATACATCTTTTCTATAAATATTAATGACTTTTATTGAAAAAGATACTATTATAATTATAAATCATCATGAAATTATTATTTTCTACATTACGAAAAATGATATTTTGAAGGAGTTTTTGGAAGGCTATAATCCATAAATTCTCATATGCCATATAAATTATGAAAAAATATGTTAAACATATTTTAAACATATACGAACAACTTTAAGGATATTAATATAGATTAAAGTGGATAAGAATGTTTTGAATTAATTTAGAGGTGGGTAAGAATTATAGAGGCTGTGGTGTTTCATAATTTCCAGAAATTGTAAAGTAATGTTCTATATTAAATTAATTCAGGTTTAGGATGGATAATTTTGGAATAGATATGTAATTTCATATTCTACAATACAATAATTCCTTAGAAAATGAGTTTTATGTGATTAAATAATGCATGAAAGAGTACAATAGATTAAATCCATGTAGAAGGAGTTATATAAGAATTAATTCATGACATTGTGGGATTAAATACATAGAATTTGACTTTTATAAGATGAAACTAGAAAAAAATTATATATGAATAATAAGGTGCTATGGATAAATAAAAAAAGGTTCTACGGATGAATGATCGAAGCACATGTCTGATTATTTTTTAAATATCTAAAGTTGTGTGTGATTAAATTTTTCTTGAATCAAGTGTTTTTTGTGAGTGAATTATTTTGATAATAAGTCTATCTGAGAATCAAAATGAACCAGAATCAAATTAACATGCCATTAATCAAAACATATATAAGATATTTCCAAAATATACAATTTGATTAAATATAAAATTATTTATAACCACAATGTTATGTAAGATAGTAATCTAAAATTTATGATTCCTAAAAAGAAACTCAATATTTTTCAGTTGTTTCATATTAAATATATTATATATGAAATGAAATATTCTAAAAATGATACATAATATTTTCAATTGACACATAATATATATCTATATGATAAAATTGATTTTTTAATAAGAAAAAAAATTTCAATTAATGATTACTTTTTTATCAAAGATTTAATTATCATTGATTTTATTATAATCATGATTCAAGATGAAGGATTTCCTTTTGAATATTAAAGGTTTATGTGTTTTTATTATAAATAGGAGAACCGTGTTTCAATAAATGATCAAATAGAACTTCATTCTATTAATTAAAAGAGTCTTAAACCATGAGAATATCTATGTCCACTATTGGAAAACTAACCTTTACCAACGGTTTGGAACCGTTGGTATAGGCCTCCAAACCGTTGGTATAGCCTATACATACGGTTTGGAGAACCGTAGCCAAGTAAGCCGTTGGGATAGGTCTATACCAACGGTTTTCCAAAAATCGTTGGTATAGACCTATACCAACAGTTTTGGAAACCGTTGGTGTAGGTAATATGAAATCTATACCAACAGTAATGGAACCGTTGGTATATAAATTCCAAAAATTAAACATCCGCTGAGATTTGATCCCAAGACCCCTCGTTTATAATTGAACGACTTAGCCACTAACCTAACATGACTTTTGTGATCATAATTACATAAATATATATATGTATTCTCATAAATATTTTAAATTTTGATTTATATAATGTTCTCAGTACGAAGGTCCGATAGAAAATGAAAGTACCTATACCAAAGGTTGTTAAAACCATTGGTATAGGTCTTTGGTTGTGATTTTCATTCTGTGAATTTTGGGCCACTTTTCCCAACGGTTTGGCCAAACGGTTGGGAAAGGTAGACCTATCCCAATGGTTTGGCCAAACCGTTGAGAAAAGTGGCATATTTGGGGACCTTTCCCAACGGTTTGGCCAAACCGTTGGGAAAAGTGGTATATTTGGGGACCTTTCCCAACGGTTTGGACAAACCGTTGGAAAAAGTGTCCAATTTGAGGGCCTTTCCCAACGGTTTGGCCAAACCGTTGGGATAGGTCTACCTTTCCCAACAGTTTGGCCAAACCCTTGGGAAAAGTGGCCAATTTGGGGGCCTTTCCGAACGGTTTGGCCAAACCGTTGGGAAAGGGGACCTATACCAACGGTTTTTACAAACCGTTGGGAAAGGGGACCTATACCAACGGTTTTTACAAACCGTTGGTATAGAAGCGTTGGGAAAGATCTAATTTCCAGTTGTGGGCGTTGTATATTAGCATGGTAGTATGGATTTTGATGATGCTAATTTTATTGAAAAATAATATGAAGTAATGAGGCTTTAAAATTAATCAATATCATAAGGATTAAAATTAATGTCTAAATAAGAACATTGCGGTGATATTAAATAATGTAAATTAAATAAATATGAATTAGGTTACTCAAATGATATATATAGAAATATTTGACTTGAATGTATTACAAATGATAATTGAAGAAGAGTATAATCAGGATGATATTGATGGTTCTTCATATATTGAATATATGGAATAAATATTCTTTTTATAATAATTAAACTTAAAATTAAAATGTTATAAAGAATAAGTGAAGTAAATTAAACGGTGAATAGTCGTTTGAGTTACCTAACATGATACAATTGAATATTCTTTAAGATGAAGAAATGTAGAGTTCTAACACTTGTGTGTATAAATTTAATTCATATTAATGAATGATAAGAAGAATATAATATAGTGTACCCAACCTGTTTTTATTCATTATTATAGGTGTGTAAATCAAAATAGATTTATTATGGCCCTTATATTTCAATAATTGATATTACATCTAAATAGATGAATATTCAATATATTTTTCAAATACGTGCCAGAATACCATAATGTTTTGTGTATTTTGAGACTAGAGAACCAATATTATTAGTTCATGAAATATCTACAACATCTCTAACAATTTTATTCTCACATATTACTATTCTTAGACATACCCAACTTAAACCCTTTCTTTACAACCTGAGGAATCAAAACATAAGAAAGTGCTTACTCAAATTCTTAGTAAGGGTAAACAGGGGAGATATCAATGGTTACTTTAAAATAACATGAGTATAATTGTATGAGAACATGATATTAAAATTTAATAACCATTCATTACATGTTATACATTATAATATGAAGTCTTGTAAAATTTATTTGTAGTTCATAAGACATGAATCATAAAAGAATCAAAGAACAATATCCATGAAATAATCATATATACATAGTATTATGGAACATAATTAATCATATAATATTATGAAGATTCATAAATATATTATTTTTCACCAATTTTGTAAAGGAGATGAAATTAGACCCTCATATAATCATATGTACATGAAATAAATATCTACACATACTCTTATGGACCTGAAATCCTTGTCCACACAAAAGCATATGGATTTGAAAACCAAACCCATGCATAATTTTATAAACATACAAAATAGATATATGCATAATTATATTGTCATGAAGACCAGGTCATTAGATAATCCTATGAAAATACAAACCATGTCCATGCATAATAATTTATACATGAAATCCAGGTCTATGTATAAATCCATGAACATGAAATCAAGTTCACACATAACATATATTTCTCATGAGTTATCTGTATTTAACTAATTAATTATAAGAATATTTAATTCTAGAACCACCCATAATATGACTATAATTAATTTATATGTGTAGAAAAATATCATAAATCATAAATTATATTTCATAACCCATTTTAACAAAACACTTTTTATTAAAAATTCATCATAGCATACCTAGGAAAAATAAATGGGTTTCATAAAATGAGTAACCCATGGGGAAGAAATAAGTATCATAGAATCATACATAAATCATAATCATAATAATACATCCTATGAATTAATTTGGATGGTATCATTGGGTCACTTCTCAAGTAAAGCATAAGTAACATGATTGGATGTTATAAAATTTGAAAAAAAAACTATTAAATGATCACTGGTAGATTTCTTGAGTAATATACACTATCCAAATAGAAATCACTTATTTAAAATCCACAATTTTATAAAATATTAATTGAAACCTGTTATTTGAAATTAAATTTGGGAAATTTTAAAATGTAATTAAATAATTGAGATTCATGGATGTATGAAATTTTCTTCATGTCGTGTATGTTTAAACAATGATTCCTTTCGCAATTTTGAATAAAAGACTAATGTATATCATTTGGAAAAGGACATGATGATTACTGTTAAATAATTTTTTTAAAATTAAATCAGGGATAAAAATTTAATTAAATAATCATTTGATAATTTCAGAACATTCTTAAAATATTTTTTGAAAACATTGATATGGAAGAAGAATGATTTTTATAGAAGAGATAAATGAAGTCGATTTTCATAAAAAAAAGCATTCTTAAAGTCTCTTGAGTTAATAAATAGAGGAAAATTAAAAGAAAATTTCAAAATAAATAAATAATCCTTTTATAATAAAAACCATTACATTATTGAGGTTTATTTCTTAAAATTTTATCATTAGAAACTTAATCATAAACATTCCTGAAAATGATGAGATTGTAACAAAAAAAATTTACACCTTTGATAATTTTTCAAAACTAATCCCCATGAAAGAATAAAATAAAATGAAACATTAAATGTAATTAAAATAAGTATATTAATAACATATCATGATAAAGGGGTAGTATATACACCACATAAAAGAAACATGTGGTGAATAAAGAATATGTCTCCTAGAAATAAAAGTGCGACTAGGACTATCTTACCTCAAGTTCCCTATTCAGGGAAAGAACTATATCATCCTATATATCAAATATAATTTTTTTTTGGTAATATAATAGAAAATTTAAATATTTTTAATATCATTTATGTTTCACTTATAACATTTCAACACACATTTATTTTTAATTATTTTTTAAAATCATCGGTTAAGAGTGTTAACTGTTTCGATATTCATGAGTATATCAGTTTGGTAATTTTAGTCCATATACATTGATTATGGTTCCATAATATCAATAATTTTAATCATGATATAAATATAATTAATATTCAATATATATTTATTTATAGTCATGTATAAAATGTGTTTAGATAAAAATGAATTATATAATTCAAGGATTTGGTAGGTCGTATGTACACATGAACTTGTTTTCACTTTTCAAGGAATATAAATAAAGAATTTTAAATAATAATTAAACATTATAGAATCATTATTATATAAAATATATCCATTAACTCTATTTTTTACCATTTATGTGAAATTTAAATGAAAAAAATCACATCGCCTTATTGAGGTGGTAGTCCACACATATGCCTGGCCGATGTTATCATTTTCCCATGGATTAAAATGTAAGAAAGTAGTTGTGAAATTTGAATTATAGAATAATAATTATTTCATATATATCACTAATAAAATTTAAGTACACCCTAATGAACATTAAAAAAATATGGAAATTGAAATTGAATTACACAGCTACGTGGATATTGTATGTCATACATATGCTAAAGAATTGTTTTTTTCTATAGGATGGAAAAGTTGTAGAAAATGATTATCCCATTATCATAATAACATTAAATATGTTTATAATTCTTTATTTTTTATGTTTTTTATGTTTATATTATATTTATAAATAATAAGAAGAAGAAACATATTTTAAAGATTCAGTAAAAATGATAACTCATCATTCATAGACTACCTTTAGATGTCCACTTAAGCAGTATATAATTGGTATTTTATGAAGATAATAACCTAGATAACATGTATGTGGATGTTTATAATAGAAATTTTAATTGGTAAGTCATTATATAAGGTTTAATATAGTGTAAAAAAGTGATAAGGTGTTTCTTTTTATAAATGAGGGAAAGTACACACATGGATTTACCAAAAATATTAAAATATAATAAATAAATTCTCATAAAAAATTGATTCCACATGGATAGAATTTTAAAAAAATAGATAAGGATGATATTTCATCATCCAATAAAAGTTATATTGTTTTTGGTGCTATTTTAAATATTATCTTTTTTATTAACCATTTTGTTATCCATTTCTATCCATGATCACTATAATGCCTTTCTCACTCTTAAAGGGTTGAAATTCTACAAACTAGTTGAAAACTGGCTCATAAATTTCCTAGGTATGAAATTTTTGTCAATATATTATCCTCCTTGTCCTATTTTAATATTTTTATGATTTATCGAGAATTTATTAAAATATAATTGTCACAGAAAATAATTAGTGTTATTTTTAATACTATTCATATAATTTGATGTTGAATAAAACATGAAAGTAATGTAATTAGAATAAAAATCATTATAAGATATATACTATTTTATATAAATCTATAATATTTATGTAATGAAATTATTATCTAAAATTTTATTATTTTTATTATTTTATAATCATTTATAATATATTAATATTAATTTATGAGATATTTTGTTTGTGTTAAATTTGTGGTAATTATTCAATCACTATAAATTAAAAATAAATTACCAGGATAAAATTGTCAATTAATTCATCAATTAAACAATTATAACATCACTTATCCTCTTTTTAACCTTATGTAGATATTTTAGAGATGTTATATTCAAGATACAAGAAATTTGCATTTATTCTTTTCTCAAATTAATTTAAAATTAACATTTAAAGAAAAATGGAACTAAATGTACATATATTATAGAACATGATGGAAATTATATAACTATAATCATAAATTATGATAACGGAAAATTTTATAAAAAATTTAAATCCTTATCCCCTATGTTTCAACCATATTTTACCCATTTCACCCTTACTAAGGTGAAAACAATTAATTATGGTTAATATTCCAATTGAACAAAAAAAATAGGACCAATTTGATAATTTTAAACCCCTTTATTCAAAACATGGTATCCTTTCTTCAATATTCAATCTTCATATGTGAAGGAAATTAATTTAAAATAAAAAAAATTATGCAATAATTTTTTTTTCTGAAAATCGACTTTTTTAGTATAAAGGTTATTTTATAGAAAATAAAACTATAAAATTGGTTCCAATTAAATTAATTGGATTATTAAAAATATAATAAAAATAATTTTACTTTTAAAAATCTTTTAAACAGATGGTAAATTTTTACATTCTTTAAATAAAAATATAATTTTCAATTCAAATCTGTATTTTTTATTATTAATTAGAAAATCAATAATTTCATAAAAATCCAAAAAATTCACCCTATTATAATATTTATATGATTGTTTAAAAAATTATTTTTTTTATCAAAATTTTTTCAGAAAATTTGATAAATTAAATATAATATTAAATCAAAAAGTAATAAAAAAAAATTTTGATGGAAATGTTTTTTTATTCCTGATATAACATCACTTAAAATATAATTCTTATTTTCTAATAATTAATAAAAAATTTATTAAGTAGGGGTTATATATAGGCATCATAATGTGGTTACACTTACTCATACCCCAAAATACAATGCCTATATTATAATCATCATATTTATGTAATAATATTTTTGGGTTCCTTAAATTTTATTATTGTGTGTCATATATGATATAAAACATAATGTTATTCTTTTAAAATTCCAAGGTTTTACATTATCCTTCCCCACATAATTTAATAAATTAGACCCCCATAGTTTTAAATTAAGATCTGTAAAAATGGATTGATATTTGAAAATTCCTTTATTTAAAACCTTTATAATAAATATGGATAATAATATATCAATTAAAAATGTATTGGGGGAGATATAAATGATACATGAAATAAAACATTATAATGTTACTATATAATGAGAAAATTAGATGCAGGTTAAAATCTAGTCATATTGGATAAAAAAATAATTAAAGGACTAATATAGAGTGATCAAGGAGATGGGTATATAATAGTACATACATTCTCGGTCTGTTACATTACTAGTTTTGGTCATCTGATGAGGATCATAAGGAGTTTGGAGAAGTTTGGTTTCTAAAGGATGGAAGGAGGATTACAGGTCATGTAACTGGATTACACGATGTGAAATTTTGTTTCATGGATTTTCTTGGAGGTTTCAAGATGTACATGCATTTTACACAATATGAATAAAGGTTTCATTATGTGTAATATTTCGGGGTTAGAAAAATAAAAAAAAATGATGAGGCGATGTGTTTTTTGGTGAATATCTAACCCTAGGTACGACATGATTATAAAGGGGGTTACACATTGTGTAGTACCCTAATCATGTGCAGTTTTAAAAAAAATTGGACGAACCCTTAATCATTTGATTGTAGTTTTCTTTTTCCACACATTTTGGGTCAACCCTTGGCACCCTAAAGTGTTCTTTTACCCTTTTCCATCCCTATTTAACCCATTGATCTCGATTGATGTTCATTGGCGATATGTGGTTGATTTGGGGTGAGTTATCTTCCCTTTTTCATCATCTCTATTTTGTTATATTCCCAATGATCTATTGTTGTGGTGTTTCATTGGTTTGGGGGTGCATTGGGTTTCATTTTTATGGATATTTAGTGTAGTATAGGTTGAACCATAGTTTTCATGGTGTGGTTGTGATTCGTGATCATTCTTTTTTATCCTTTGGTTCACATCAATTGGAAATCTCCCTTGAGATATAGTTTCTCTCTTTTGTGAATCATGCGATAGGGGTTTAGTTTTTTTAGATTTGAAACATGTTCTCTCTAGAATTATTTAAGATAAAGAATCATTTAATTTAAATTGTGGTGGAAATGTTGTTTAATTCGTATGGTTTTTACAGATATGATACTGATTGTGATATTGTGATTGGTAGAGCTTGATGCCCTGCATAATATTATGGTCGTTGGTGGATTTTTTGTGTTGGATACATCTATTATGGTTGTTGTATTATTGATATTTTTTTGTATCACCTTGAAATGAGAATTTGGATAACCATGTATACTTGGATAATGAATTGGTTTCCCCATGATTTTTTCTTGTGTGATAGCACCCCAAAAAAAAGTAGTGGAATTTTGTAAATGTTCTTGTGAACCTGTAAAATGTTTTGTTTTATATTTTACATTTGGGGGAATTGGATGGAATGTGATTTTTTAGCAGGGATGTGATGGGAATGGTATGATTATATAGTATGGATAAAAAACTGGTTGTTCCATGTTATATTGCTAGATGTGGTTGGGAGTGGGGGGTTTCTTTTTGTTGTGATGGTGGTTTGGGCAGGATGTATTTGAAGAAGGATGGTTGTGATTAGTATGTGTGTTTCACTATTAATAGCATGAATAAAGCTTCAACCTATATCGAGAGATCAATATATTATATATCATGAATGGGTGTTAAATGGGGAGGAAATTTGAAGACACTTTATTTTATTAAGGCTCTTAAAATTTTGAAATAACAATTTTCTGTTGTTTATGGTATAGTGTGCTTAGTGGTTTCCCAATTAGGGATGTAATGAATAAATAATTTCTTATTAAATCTTGTAAGTGGTTAAATAAATTGTTTGGGAATATGAAATGGGTTTTATGACTTGTTTTGTGTGTTTGTACATTTAGATGTTGCAATGAAAGTGACAGTATTTTGAGATGGATGGTTTTTGGATAACCCTTAGGCTGGGCTTGAGTGTTTGGTATCACATATGTATACACATGTATTTTCCTTCTGATTTCTATACACACCCCACCTTGGTTGACAAATAAGTCCCAAACACCCCCATTGTCATGGGGTGGATGTATTTACCAACATCCTTGTGGGAAGATGGATGGATGGCCACCCGCACTTCCTTGATCCATTTTCAAAGTGATAAAGATCCATGTTTCTTCAGGCAGGATGTGGGGAGATGTGGTATCCCAGGTGTTTTTGAGTGGGGTTGTTAGATTTCAATGTGTCTTCGGGATGAGTTATGATGTGTTTTCCCAAGTCTCCTTGAGAGTATATGTGATGTGTTGTGAGGCCTAGGTGTGTGTGAGTGAGATTTTTTGTGAGGCCCAGGTGTGTGCGGGGGGGTGATTTGTTGTGAGGCCTAGGTGTGTATCAGAGGGATGTGTTGTTATGCTTAGGTGTGTGTGGGAAGGATGTGTTGTGAGGCCTTGGTGTGTGCTAGTGGGATGTGTTGTGAGGCCTAGATGTGTGCATGAGGGATATTATGTGGTGTATTTTGAAGAGGTGGGAGCATCAGGATGTTTTTCATTGGGGTGTGAGAGAAGATAAATAGTGGGAAAGTGGTTTGGGGTACCATATCCTCAATGTGATTTATATTATATTACTTGAGTTATGTTACTTGGGGAGCATTCCCGAATGCGGTTGATTTTGGTTAGTATACCTATTTAGGTGGTACGTGGTTCTGGTATTTCCTTACAAGGGAATTAGTATTCTCTTTTCATATTTTCATGACAGACCTTGGTTTTCCTACTGAGTATACATGTATCCTCACCCTATGTATATAAAACTATTTTCAGATTTTAGGAGGATTTTAGAGAATGTTCCAGACCTTACTAGCACAGATCTTGACTGTTTTTGTGTCGTTTCCAAGATTTAATTTTGGTATTTACTTTGGCGGCTTTCATATTTGTATCAGTTCTATTTTATGCCTACATGTGGGATGGTTTTTGATTTCTTCATATTATGTCTTGGAGTTTGTTCTGGATGACCCATCATATCTCCCAAACATGTTTCATTATAAATATTAATTTCTCCCATATTGTGTGATTTGTACACTCTTGGTTCTAGTTGCCGACCTGGGGATTACTAGAGGTGGGACTCATGGGACATTATCTCTCTCCCCTCATTGTAGTATATTTGGAGGGAGGGGGTCATGACAAACTAGTATTAGAGCTTATGGTTGATACGTAATATAGAGTTTGGAGTTATTCATATATAAGATTTTGAGGTATTGTAAGGAAATGGTTCTAGTTGACCTTGGTATATGAAATAGGCTATGGAGACCATCTAATACATTTTATTTTAGGGCCCCTATGATAGTGCATAGACTCTGAGCATATTCAATGACCAATTAAGATGAACATTCTTGTAGGGTAGAGACCTTGGAGAGGTACATGCATCATAATGACTTATTTTCTTATTTTAATTGGGTTGTTTTGGGAAAGTAAAAAATGGATAATATGATTAAAATGAATTAAAATAAAATTTAATAAAATTTCATTATACTTGGTCTTAGAAAATACTTTTTCTTATTTCAGATATGGTTATTGGTCAATGTATTCATGTGACTCAGGTAGTGAACGATCATCAAGCTAATCTAGTTGACCACATTATGGATGATCCAATTAAAGAGGATGACTAATGGTAGAGGACATTTTGTTCTTTCCATGAGCTGGATTTTGGAAGGTATGAGTGCAGTATATCTGATGCGGAGATGGAAGGTTGTCTAGAGGTGATGAAGATCACCTTCAGTTTGATCCAGTACCCAATACAGAATAGGGACCCTTTGGTAATCAGTTAGAGGTTGGGAACTGCGAGTCATTGGAAGACGCTATATATGGGAGATAGGAAGAAGGTAGATGTTTTGTGGGTTGAATTTTAGTAATATTTTTTGGAGGAGTTCCTTTTTTTGACCATGAAGGTTGACAAGAGGCAGGAGCTTCTCTCCCTTCAAGAGGGGAGTATGTCGGTGCGAGAGTTAGGGATCAAGTTAAAGGACCTTGTTCATTTTCCCTAGATCTTTTTCCAGAAGTAGAGTCTAGTGTGATACATCTTGAGGTGGAAATCCACCCTTATATCATGTATATAGTTAATCCTTTTACATTGATGATTTATTTGGAGGTTCAGAAGAAGGAAGTGGTGATATAGTTGATGCACTCATGAGGAGGTCTATTGTGAGAGGGGAGCTAGTAGATTTCTTATAAAGGAATATTTTTCAGTGGCATGTCTTATGCACCCGGACCATGGAGGTTTCAATCCATGGGGAGATGACACAACATTTTTTATGGCCTTCTAGTGCCAACAACTATATTCTTTTCCAGTGGTCTGGAGACCGATGTATTACTTCTTTGGGGTTTAGGACCATCTTAAAAATTAGTGCCTAGGGGATTCCTGGGCTCAGTTTTTGGAGGTGGATAGGATCAGAATCTTCCTTAATAGTAGTTTCCAGTGAGACAGTTTAGGCTGTAGGGACAATTGGATTTTTCTTCACTGAGGGGAGATATAGTAGGTAGATACTGACCTCATGATGTCCCTCATGATTAGGGACTATGAACCAAGGTCATTGAGTTGGTCTTCAACATAGAGGTGGAATAAATAGCCTTGGTCAGTTACACAAAGTGGAGAATGCAGTTCCAGCGGGGCCAGAGATCATTAGAGGTATGTTCAATTTTTTTAGAACTCTTGATTGTGATTTGTTTCATTCAGGATCTTCCCAATCTTTTGTTGTACCTACTCTAATCCATGCTTTTAGACTATAAATAGAGAGTCATCTCATTCCCCTGGTGTTGAGTGCACTATATAGAGGCCAGACCATCTTGTTTGATGTGTGTTGTGGGTGTAGACTGATGATGACAATTCATGAGTCTTGTGGGGTATTTTCTTACTAAATATGCAGCCATAAGTTGTCATCCTTGGCATCGTCTGGTTTTATATTGTACATGATGTTATAAAATGCTTCCGGATGAGAGTTCTACTTTCATATTTAGATGGTCAACAGGTGGATTTCATTGGTGAGTGGTGTTGTCATGTGGGATTTCTGTGTGTGGGGCCCCTTCTTTCCTTATTGGTTGAGCTTTCAGTGGAATCCATGGATGCTAATATGGTAGAGGTTACCAGGGTTGTTGGGGAGTTTTTAGATGTTTTCCCCAATGAGGTTTTGATGCTACATCCTCGACGTGATGTTGATTTCATGATAGGCTTGAAACCCAGTGGTTTCTTATTTCTATGGATCCTTATTAGATGGAACCTTAAGAGTTGTGGGAGTTAAGGAATCAAATATATGATCTAATGTAGGAGGGTTTTATCTAGCCCGGTGTGTTGCTATATGGTTCTCCCATGTTATTCACAAAGATGGGGGATGATGGTCTAATATTGCGCATAGACTACCAGAGGTTGAATCAATTGATGATCAAGAATTGTTATCCTCTTCCAAGGATAGAAAATATTTTCGACCAGATAATAGGGGTGAGTTTATTTCCTATGATCAATGTAACGCCCTAAGATTTCATAGTGTGTTATTTCTTCAAAATAATTCAATAACTTGCACTACACGCAACACCGAGTTAAAGCGCACCATGACTTACCAAACAAGCCGTTCAAAAGAGGATATGAATAGTATTAACTAAATTTTAAACATTATCTAATACCTATAATTTTAGAATCCATATTATGACTTTCTTAGAAATAATTTAAGAACAAATTGCTTTTTTTAGATAAAAGAAGTATTTTTCAAAAATGCACTTTTACCAACATTAATAGTAAACCCTTTTCAAATCCAATATTTTAAACTTTTATATATTCAATTTGACTAAATAAATTTATTCTTTAGAATGGGGACATAAAAAAATTACAATTTAATTCCCCAAGCTTCCATGGTACACTTCTCTTTGAATAATACAGTAGCGTGTGTTGTACGCAACTTCGAGTTCTAACACACACTACAACCAATCAAACTAGCCGTAATGAATATTAATACCTACTTTTTAAAATTTTATAAATTTTATCTCTCAAAATGGACTTCATTTTTGGATTCGGAGTATCAAATTTATCCTAAGGTGAAATTTTGGTACTTTTCAGATAACATTAATGTTTTGATGAATAGTGAAAATTACTAAATTTTAATTAAAAACAACTTTTTTAATAAAAATAATTAATAGTGATGTATTATGAATTTGAGTGGTTTTAAAGTATAATTATAATATATTTTTACCATTTTATCCAATGGTTTTCGTTATAATTAATTTCACTTTGAAATTGGACATAAAAAATTGTCAATCTTTTGATATATATTGTCTCTTAAAAACACACTATTTGTTGTGACAGCGGGAATTAATTATAAAATTAACTAATGAAACATATATGTTTGTAATTTTGTAAAATAGACATCATTTATGAATTTGAAATATCAATTATATCTTATGGTGAAATTTTGGCATTGTTCTGAAAAACTTCAATTTTTGATGAATAGTGAAACTACTAAGTGGTAGTTAAAAAACTGAATTTTTCATAAAACTTAATTTTACCGCTTCTTTGATTTGAATTTCGAAAATCCGAGAGACATGGTTAATATCGAGGAGTAAAATGTGGTTCAATGATATGAAAATAATTTTTGGTGACTAGTAACTTTTTACTTTTATTTACCACGGTTAAAAGTAAATAGGGTAATTAAGGGTAAAAATGATATTAATATTACCCTAACACATGTACTAATTCTATTGGATAAGTTTATCTCGACCAAAAACAGCCTTAGGAATAAAATATTATCATTTAGGTCCACTTGGAATAGATTAGGACATTTATTATTATTTAATTCAAAGAAGAGTTAAAAGAGTTAAATCAAAGTTTATTTACTAAAACATTTTTAATATAGGGTAATAAATAAGATCAATTCGATTGTAAATATTCATTAGAAAGATCAAACTATTTCCTACATAATGATATTTTATTTATAATTTTAGACATTAAAAATTTAATTTATTTATGACACAATAATGATACAGTAATTACCTAATTAATGACAAATTGGAATAATTGATATTATAAATACCCAAATAAATGTAATTTGAGACTTTTTATAAATACCAATAATTTTATAGGATAATATGACATGTAATTATTGATTTAATTAACTTTTTTCGAAGTAACCATTCTGTTATGATTTTTACAAAAATCAATTATTGAATAGTGTCAAAATTGACATAAAATAGTTTTTAAAACAAATATATTATTATTAATTGATATTAAATTCTTAAAAATCTAAGGTTCGTCCAAAAGACTTTTATCATGATAGGTGTATCATTAATGGACCACTTGGGGTGTCTATTGTATGTATATAGTAAGTTTATTAACCATATAATATAAAAATACAAAGAGACTTTGTAAAAGTGAAACTAATTAACTAAGAGTTAATACTTAAATATAAGGTTAATATAATGACCCAAACCTGTCTAAATTATATTGGTTGAGTGGTTTTAGACCCATACTTACCTTAACCTCTAAATAATCCACTTTTAAGCCATTATAAACCGAATATGAATTTATTATAAAATAATATTTCTAGATTTTCCAAAGGTGCCCCTCACCCATCTTATAAAAGGGCACTCTCCCTTCTCATTAACTCACACCTTCAAGGCCTTTTGGTTCGGCCAAAATATGCCCAAATACTATCTAAACTTCCCTCAATGCATCCTAGAGGCATTCCTTTAGTCATAAATCCAACTTAAGGAGCCCTTTTGATCTAATCAAAAGGAAGAACCCGAAGAAGAGGTAATGATTTCACCACTGTTTTTCAAGTTCCTTTCTTCTTCCACTTCTTCTTTCTTTGTTATTACCATTCTAAAATAATGAATCCAGTATCTCCTATATAAATTAATATTATTATAAATATGGTACAACCATATTCAGTATTCTATCCATCCTTTGAATGACATGTCACCATACGTGCGTACGTACGGCTTTCCGTCTCCACGTCATGGTGTAATTGTTATTCAATATATTATTATTTGGATGGGTATAATAATGATTTGTAATTCATTTAAATAATAAATATAACATGATAATTATTCTGTATATATGATATACCATCCAATTATATATTATTTTAATATCAAAAGAATGATATTTTCGGTCGTGCGTACGTACGAATTACCGTCACCACGACGCGATGAGATTCATTTCCAAGATCACCATTCATCGACGATTAAAAAAATATATATTACTAATAAGTATGTAATATATGGAATAATAATGCTACTGGAGATATATATATATATATATAATTATTTATGTACTTACATATATCTTATTCATTTACTTCCGTTCAATACTATATGAAAACAGAAACAGTGTTTATGCGTACGTACGGACTACCATCTCCATAAACAGTGTTTTCCATTTCATATATATGTCTATTATACATATTTATATTCTAGATATATATGATATATTTATCATGTTTTATATTCTGGAAGTATTTAAATCATGATCTAAGTGATACAACCAAGAGTGACAAGTTAAAACACGTACAATAAAGAAAGTGATTATTACCCAAAATGTTAACTTAACATGGAAATTATTATTAAATGGGTAATATAAAGTCATAAATGAATCAGGTATGATATCATAAATATTAATATAGTTCTGGTATAATTTAATAACATACTACGATCTTCGTAAAGGAAGTTAAACGTACCCTCGACTAAAGGAAAGTGCAAGGTAAGGGGTTTTCATCTCACTCCTTATTCCCGTGAGATTCATGCCATATTGCCACTATTACCTTTTGTGTGGTGTATGTAATGCCCATAATTATATTATTTGTGTAATTAACTTTAATATAAGTGTATTTACATATTCATTGTATGATAAATCTTTTATGGGTTGAATGTTTCGTAAGTTACCAAACTGGTAAGGGTTAATTTCACAATCTCTTTATTATCCGAGGTTGTTTTTACATAAGTATCTACTGGGACATATTTATTATCCATGTACATGTTTTATGAAAGAGTTTTCAAAGGGATTATTTTAAGGTGCTTTTTACTAAAACATCATTTCAAATGTTTTAAATATATATTCTTCTAAATCTTTCTCATTAATGTCCATGTCTTCAAAATGGTTTTTTAAGGATTTATTTATATGGACAAGAATGTTTTTTATAAATGTTAATTCCTTTAAAAAGTTTCAATGTGGTATGGGACACTATGATTCCAAAATGTCTTTAAATGACTTCTTTTCTAAATTGTGTGACTTTCAAATGTTTTCATGAAAAAGGGGTATTTCTCTCAAAGAGTTTTACAAATCAATCTCTTCTATGTCAAAATCCTTTAATAGATTTTAAACTTGTTTTGAAGTTGATTTATCATGATAAAAATCTTCCATATTGTGTTGAAGTTTTTGTGATATATTTGACTATGGATGTGTTATTTTTATACCATTCATTGTTTATGGGTAAATTATTGACATTTCTCATGCTAGTTTTAATACAAATTTTTATGTTATATTTCATCCTCTTATTAAGATGAATATGTTTCACTAGTATGTTCCTGGTTGGGGACCGGTAAAAGTAAGCCCTACAGGTTGGTCTCTGGTTATTAGAGGCACTCCGGGTTGGTTTCCGGTTATTAGAGGCACTCCGGGTTGGTGTCCGGTTATTAGAGGAACTCCGGGATGGTGTCCGGTTATTAGAGGCACTTCGGGTTGGTGTTCGGATATTAGATGCACTTTGGGTTGGGTTCCGGTTATAGTTAGCCCCTAGGCCTTGGAATGAGGCCTTGATAAAGAAATTAAAGTTCAGCATTATGCATTCCGTCATTATGAAAGTGGTTAGTGATATTTCATGTGATTATTTGATTAGTATAATATCCATGTGAATAAGTAAATGGTATTATTTCATTTTATTTCTGCCATATTATGCTGAAGTTCATGTTTAAAAGGATTGTGTTTTAGTTTTATACATTGCCTTAAATGTTTATGCTTATTTTTGAATGTTTCCTTTGTATTGCTTACCCTTACTGAGCATTTGTGCTCACCCCTTTCTATGTTTTATTTTTCCCAGGATTCCAAGAAGTGTAATGTGATTGATATGCAGGGTTAAGACAAGGGAATAATGGCATTTAAAAAGGATTATTTATGTTGTTTTGTATGTTATGAAGTGTAATGTAACATTCATGTATGTAATCTATTTTCCAAGACTTCTAAACTGATCGGTTCTTCGGGACATGGTTCCTTGTAATTATGCCAATGTATTAAAATAATGCACTTACTCTGGGTCCCCGGGGTCGGGGCGTTACAGTTGGTATCAGAGAAAGTTTATCAATAACCTTGGAAACTATATTTAGATAAACTCTGATTAGAGCACATAGACCTAAGATAGACTTTGAGGATTAGTATAGAAGAACTTCTTAGAATTTTGGTATTGTAGAGATTTTGTGAGTTTTCCGAGAAATAAATCCCTGTCTGGATACGAGCAGGTAGAGGCGGCTCTGGCACAGATGTACCTAGGGGTAAAACCCAAAAACACCGCTTTGAGCTAGACTCGAATGGGAACTGGTGCACGACAACGGGTCTTGCTGCACTCTTGGTTACGACACTCCCGGGGGATATGCTTAGGATAATTCTCATTTTATTTACAAACCATTATGAAGGGATCATGAATATATACTTACTCAAAGAAAACATTTTTTATGATTATGGATTATATCCATAATCTATTCAATTTGCATTAGGAATTATTTATTACAATTCATAAACTGGCCTAGTTTATGCTATTGTATAGAAATGGTGCCCAGTAGAAGGAATGTGAACTCCAGTAATACATATGATCCAAAGAGTAAGAAGATTGGATCTTTCATGGTATTAAGACATCATTTATAAGGGAAATAGTCTCCCACGTATTATCATCATATGAAGAAATAGTATCATGTATGGATAAGATAACTAAAGAGTTTACTGAGTCCTATGGATTTGAAGGGAAGCAAGAGAAGAAAAGGATAGAATAGAGAAAGATGGATAAAGGGAAGAGGGAAAAGTAGAATTTTTCCATATGTGATAACTGTGGGAAGAAACACCCTGGAACTTTCCTAAAAGGAATGGGAGTTTGTTATAAGTATTGAAGAAAAGGGCACAAGGTACGTGACTGCAAGGGTAAGAAAATGGTTTCAAATGTACAATGATTCATTTTCAAGGAGTTTGGACACTACGCGAACCTATGTCCCAGTCATCAGACTATGCCGCAAATGATGCTATTGGATAATAATCAAGTTATGATACTACCACAGATGAAGAGGAATGGTTAGTGTTCTTATGTTGATTATGTCATTTGAGTGTTGTGTCAAGAATGTACTTGTTATAATAATTATGGAGTATATAAGGATTGTACTGTAGTACTATTTCATTAAGGACTTGAGATTGTGTGGAACAAATAAAAGTGACTCAATAGCAGGATAAATTTTTGGAAAATATATAGTAGAGAGAATGATAAACCATAATATAGTTCTGATACCAAGGTAGTGATTTTAGAATAATATATGATTGATTTGGATAAATTATATTGTATATTCTTGACTACCTTGAAACTGATTAATGATTTTTATATTCCATCATTTTTGGAGTTTACAACATTTTTGGATTGAAGGAGTATATCCATTATTATTTAAGGAATAAGGGATCATGAATGTAATCAATAAGGTTTTATGGAAATTCAGGATGCTGTAGTATTCTAAAAGAATACATGACGAAGGTGTTCACATGTTATTACGCAGCAAAAAGGATCTTCATTTTTGGACTAAAGCATTTTGGATATTTCTATTTTGGATTATTTTTGGATTTCCATAAAAGGACAACCCGGAGGTTGGGTGGCAACCTGTCTTGTCCGGCAAGGTCGCGAGACTTGAACCCCCAACCGAAGGGCGACAAGGGTGTATCACCTACCACTGGCCCATGTAATGTCTGGGATTAAATAATGTAGTTTTTTTTAAAGATTTGGTAGATGAATTATAAATTCGTTTTTTTAAACCCTATAAGAATAGGATAAATAGAATATTTTTTTACGTTCTATTATCTTTTAGAGTGAAAGCTGCGTTTGTGGTAGAAATTAGTTAAAGGATGGAACTCTACTTGTCAAGAATATATTTTTCTTCTTCTCTTATTCTATGAAAAAATTAATTCTTATACTTTATTTAAGGAATCCTAAAACCATAAATGTGTTATCCTAATACCCTATGTTTTGTTGAACCGATGGTATTTCAAATCATCATAGATGGATGAATTTAAGGACCTCAACTTTACACTTGTTTGTGATTGATGACATCAATCACTACCTATAGATATTTAAGTTTTTCCTCCAATTATATGTCTCTAATTTCCACCAGTTTTCTCCTAATCGAGATCATAATTTGGTGGTGACCCTTTCATTTCTCTTTTCAACATATTAAGACTAAATTTTAGTAACCCAATTTCCGATGAGGGTTTTCCCACAAAAATATTTTCTATTTTCAACCTTTTATTTTCGAAGAACAATTTCAAATTTGTGAGGACCGAATTTATTGAAGGAGGGGAGAATGTAACCCCTCAAGATTTCATATTGTGTTATTTTTTCAAAATAATTCAATAACTTGCACTACACGCAACACCGAGTTAAAGCGCACTATGACTTACCAAACAAGCCGTTCAAAATAGGTTATGAATAGTATTAACTAAATTTTAAACATTATATAATACTTATAATTTTAGAATCCATATTATGAGTTTCTTAGACATAAATTAAGAACAAATGCCTTTTTTTCAGATAAAAGATGTATTTTTCAAAAATGCACTTTTACCAACTTTAATAGT
This sequence comes from Viscum album, assembly GCA_963277665.1. Taxonomy (NCBI): domain Eukaryota; kingdom Viridiplantae; phylum Streptophyta; class Magnoliopsida; order Santalales; family Viscaceae; genus Viscum; species Viscum album. The sequence continues at coordinate 1,398,590,958 of OY728157.1, read as the reverse complement.
GAACCCTTTTTAAATCCAATATTTTAAACTCTTATATATTCAATTTGACTAAATAAATTTATTCTTTAGAATGGGGACATAAAACAAATTTACAATTTAACGCCCCAAGCTTTCACAATACGCTTCTCTTTGAATAATACAGTAGCGTGTGTTGTACGCAACTTCAAGTTCTAACACACACTACAACCAATCAAACTAGCTGTAATGAATATTAATACCTACTTTTTAAAATTTTATAAATTTTATCTCTCAAAATGGATTTCATTTTTGAATTCAGAGTATCGAATTTATCCTAAGGTGAAATTTTGGTACTTCTCGGATAACTTTAATATTTTGATGAATAGTGAAAATTACTAAATTTTAATTAAAAGCAACATTTTTAATCAAAATAATTAATATTGAGAACTTTTTAATTTGAGAGGTTTTAAAGTATAATTAGAATATATTTTTACCATTTTATCCAATGGTGTTCATTAAAATTAATTTCACTTTGAAATTGGACATAAACAATTGTCAATCTTTTGATATATATTGTTTCTTAAAAACACGCTATTTGTTGTGACAGCGGGAATTAATTATAAAATTAATTAATGAAACTTATATGTTTGGAATTTTGTAAAATAGAAATCATTTTTGAATTCGGAATATCAATTATAGCTTAGGGTGAAATTTTGGAATTGTTCTGAAAAACATCAAATTTTGATGAATAGTGAAACAACAAAGTGGTAGTTAAAAAACTGAATTTTTCATGAAACTTAATTTTACCACTTCTGTGATTGAAATTTTGAAAATCCGAGAGACATGGTTAATATTAAGGAGTAAAATTTTGTTCAATGAGATGACAATAATTTTTGGTGAATAGTAACTTTTTACTTTTATTTACCACGGTTAAAAGTAAATAGGGTAATTAAGGGTAAAAATGATATTAATTTTACCCTAAAACATGTCCTAATTTTATTGGACATGTTTATCTCGACCAAAAACAACCTTATGAATAAAATATTATCATTTAGGTCCACTTGTATTAGATTAGAACATTTATTATTATTTAATTCAAAGAAGAGTTAAAAGAGTTAAAATCAAAGTATATTTACTAAAACATTTTTAATATAGGGTTATACATAAGATAAATTAGATTTTAAATATTCATTAGAAAGGAAAAAATATTACCTACATAATCATATTTTATTTATAATTTTTAAACATTAAAAATTTAATTTATTTATGACACAATGATGATGGAGTAATTACCTAATTAATGAAAAATTGGAAGAATTGATAATATAAATACCCAAATAAATTTAATTTGAGACTTTTTATAAATAAAAATAATTTTATAGGATAATATGACATGTTATTATTGATTTAATTAAAGTTTTTAGAATTAATCATTCTATTATGATTTTTAAAAAAATCAATTATTGAATAGTGTCAAAATTGACATAAATGAGTTTTTAAAACAAATATTATATTCTTAATTGATATTAAATTCCTAAAAATCTACGTTTTGTCCAAGAGACTTATATAATGATAGGTGTATCATTAATGGGCTACTTGGAAATCACGTGGATGTATATAGTAAGTTTATTAACCATATAATATAAAAATACAAAGAGACATTGTAAAAGTGAAACTAATTAACTAAGAGTTAATACTAAAAGATAATGTTAATATAATGACCCAAACCTGTCCAAATTCTATTGGTTCAGTGTTTTTCGACCCATACCCACCTTATCCTTTAAATAATACACTTTGGAGCCATTAGAAACCGAATATGAATTTATTATAAAATAATATTTCTAGGTTTTCCAAAGGTTCCCCTCACCCATCTTATAAAAGGGCACTCTCCATTCTCATTAACTCACACCTTCAAAGCCTTTTGGTTCGGCCAAACTCTCCCCAAATACTCTCTCAACTTCCCTCAATGCATTCTAGAGGCATTATTTTAGTCATAAATTCAACTTAAGGATCCCTTTTGATCAAATCAAAAAGAAGAACCCGAAGAAGAGGTAATGATTTCACCACTGTTTTTCAAGTTCCTTTCTTCTTCCACTTCTTCTTTCTTTGTTATTACCATTCTAAAATAATGAATCCAGTATCTCCTATATAATTTAATATTATTATAAATATGGTACAACCATATTCATTATTCTATCCATCCTTTGAATGACATGTCACCATACTTGCGTACGTACGGCTTTCCGTCTCCATGTCACGGTGTAATTGTTATTCAATATATTATTATTTGGATGGGTATAATAATGATTTGTAATTCTTGTAAATAATAAATATAACATGATAATTATTCTGTATATATGATATACCATCCAATTATATGTTATTTTAATATAAAAAGAATGATATTTTCGCTCGTGCGTACGTACGAATTACCGTCACCACGACGCGATGAGATTCATTTCCAAGATCACCATTCATCGACGATTAAAAAAATATATATTACTAATAAGTATGTAATATATGGAATAATAATGCTATTGGAGATATATATATATATATATATAATTATTTATGTACTTACATATATCTTATTCATTTACTTCCGTTCAATACTATATGAAAACAGAAACAGTGTTTATGCGTACGTACGGACTACCATCTCCATAAACAGTGTTTTCCATTTCATATATATGTCTATTATACATATTTATATTCTAGATATATATGATATATTTATCATGTTTTATATTCTGGAAGTATTTAAATCATGATCTAAGTGATAAAACCAAGAGTGACAAGTTAAAACACGTACAATAAAGAAAGTGATTATTACCCAAAATGTTAACTTAACATAGAAATTATTGTTAAATGGGTAATATAAAGTCATACATGAATCAGGTATGATATAATAAATATTAATATAGTTCTGGTATAATTTAATAACATACTACAATCTTCGTACAGGAAGTTAAACGTACCCTCGACTAAAGGAACGTGCAAGGTAAGGGGTTTTCATCTCACTCTTTATTCCCGTGAGATTCATGCCATATTGCCACTATTACCTTTTGTGTGGTGTATGTACTGCCCATAATTATATTCTTTGTGTAATAAACTTTAATTTATGTGTATTTATATATTCATTGTATGATACCTCTTTCATGGGTTGAATGTTTCGTATGTTACCAAACTGGTAAGGGTTAATTTCACAATCTCTTTATTATCCGAGGTTGTTTTTACATAAGTATCTACTGGGACATATTTATTATCCATGTACATGTTTTATGAAAGAGTTTTCAAAGGGATTATTTTAAGGTACATTTTACTAAAACATCATTTCAAATGTTTTAAATATCTATTCTTCTAAATCATTCTCATTAATGTCCATGTCTTCAAAATGGTTTTTAAGGATTTATTTATATGGACATGAATGTTTTTTTAAAATGTTAATTCCTTTCAAAAGATTCAATGTGGTATGGGACACTTTGATTCAAAAATTTCTTTAAATGTCTTCTTTTATAAATTGTGTGACTTTTAAATGTTTTCATGAAAAAGGGGTATTTCTCTCAAAGAGTTTTACAAATAAATCTCTTCTATGTCAAAATCCTTTAATGGATTTTAAACTTGTTTTGAAGTTGATTTATCATGATAAAAATCTTCCATATTGTGTTGAAGGTTTTGTGATATATTTTACTGTGGATGTGTTATTTTTATACCATTCATGGTTTATGGGTAAAGTATTGACATTTCTCATGCTAGTTTTAATACAAATTTTTTATGTTATATTTCAAACTCTTCTTAAGATGAATGTGTTGGACTAGTATGTTCCGGGTTGGGGACCGGTAAAAGTAAGCCCTCCGGGTTGGTGTCCTGTTATTAGAGGCACTCTGGGTTGGTGTCCAGTTATTAGAGGCACTACGGGTTAGTGTCTGGTTTTTAGAGGCACTTCGGGTTGGTGTCCAGTTATTAGAGGCACTCCGGGTTGGTGTCCGGTTATTAGATGCACCCTGGGTTGGGTTCTGGTAATAGTTATCCCCTAGGCCTTGGCACGAGGCCTTGATAAAGAAATTAAAGTTCAGCATTATTCATTCCAACATTATGAAAGTGGTTAGTGATACTGCATGTGATTATTTGATTAGTAGAATATCCATGTGAATAAGTAAATGGAATTATTTCATTTTATTTCTGCCATATTATGCTGAAGTTCATGTTTAAAAGGATTTTGTTTTAGTTTTATACATTTCCTTAAATGTTTGTGCTTATTTTTGAATGTTTTCTTTTTATTACTTACCCTTACTGCGCATTTGAGCTCAGCCCTTTCTATGTCTTATTTTTCCTAGGATTCCAAGAAGTGTAATGTGATTGATATGCAGGGTTAAGACAAGGGAATAATGGCATTCATAAAGGATTATTTATGTTGTTTTGTATGTTATGAAGTGTAATGTAACATTCATGTATGTAATCTATTTTCCAAGACTGCTAAACTAATCGGTTCTTCGGGACTTGGTTCCTTATAATCATGCTAATTTATTAAAATAATTCACCGACTCTGGGTCACTGGGGTCAGGGCATTACAATAAATCTTCGGTTAGGATATCACAAGTTAAGGTTGAAGGAGGGATAGATCCCAAACATAGCCTTCAGATGCAGGTATGGGAACTTTGAGTTTTTAGTCCTAAAATTCGGTGTTATGAAATCATTATCCATGTCCATGGGGCTTAGGAACTCTATGTTCAATGAGTTCTTGGATTATTTTGTAATCATATCCATAGATGATATCTTAATCTACTCAAAGTTAGATTAAGAGCACTCCAAGAATCTCAGAACTGTCTTGTAGGTTCTTCGACATGATCAACTCTATGGAAAGTTTCGCAACTGTAAGTTTTGAACATTATAGGTGCATTTCCATGGGCTTGAGGAATCTTAGTAGGTTGTGGGAGTATACCCATTTATGTTTGAAGTAGTTTTTTCTTAGGAAGAACATAAGAATGTGGAAGTGGTTCATATTTTCTTTGGTCTTTCTGGCTATTATCATAGATTTATACCCAATTTATCTCTTGTTGAATACTTATTGACATATTTGACAAGAAAAGACCAAGATTTTGTGTGGGGTGATCAATGTCAGGTAGAATTTGATTGCCTTAAGGGGAAGTTGGCTAGTGCCCAAGTGCTTTGGTTTCTTGGGGAAGGGGTTATTTTTTTTGTGTTTCGTGACACTTACCATAGGGTTTGTGATGCATATTGATATAACAACGGGAAATTATCTCTTATATGTCTATATAGTTACATACACATGAAAGTATCTATTCCACCCATGACATGGAGTTGGCAGTAGTGGTTTTCACACTGAAGTTGTGGTGGCATTACCTCATTTGGGAGTGCTTTGTGGTCTTCATGGATCACAGTAGTTTGAGGTACATATTTCTACAGTGTAAATTTTATCTATGAAATATGAGGTGGATAGAGTTTTTTTGGGAATATGATTTTGAGATCTCTTGCACCTTAGTAAAGGGAAATTTCATGGTCGATGCTTTGAGAAGAATGTCACAGAAGGAGGTTGCTCAATAATCTACAAATTCATGGAAAGTAGTGGAGGAGTTGTCAGCCTTTCACTTAGATACAATAGTGGATGGTGGTAAAGTTTGTTTTTTTTACATGATGGTGCAGTATTCTCTAATGTAGTAGGTGGAGGATTCTTAGTGGGGATTCTCTAAGGTAGTGGTGTTGCACAATTATGTTGTCCATGGTGATGATTTGGAGAGGTGGTCAAAGGATGGTCAGACTCAGGTGTTTTTTTGTGGAAAGTTTTTTTCCAGTAGCAATGAGTAGTGGAGTTCTTCATGAGTTTCATGGATCACCCTTGGCAGAATATCCAAGATTTTTCATGATGTACCATGGATTAAAGATGAAGTTTTGGTGGCTCGAGATGAATTAGGAAGTTGTGGATCTTGTGTCAAAGTGATTGGTTTTCTAGTAGGTAAATCCCAACCATCTTTTTCCTTATGGTTTGTTGTAGCACTTGGATGTTCCCGAGTGGAAATGGGATGACATCTTGATTCATTTTTTCATAAGGTTACCCAAATCCCATGGAGGATATGATGTTATCTGGATGATAGTGTAATTGTTGAAAACATATTCCCACTACATAGTGACCAAAGAATTGGGTGCAGTGGATACCTTGGCCAAGAGCTACATAGATGAGGTGGGGTAGTTGCATGGAGTTCCGAGGTCTATTGTATTAGATCAGATTGTGTGGTTTACCTCACAAGTCTAAATGGGATTTGGAGGAGGGTTCAGATAATCTTTTTTTTTGACAGTTACAGGGCCAAAGAAATCTGGACATGTTTTGGTGACTTTACTAGTTTCTCAGTTCAAACCATCATGGAGCATTACTTTTTTTCGCACGGGTTCTATGGCATTGGGGCATAAAGGCCAAAGAACAAAGCACGCATTCAGGTTCTACATGCAGGCTGTTGGTGCATGTTTTAGGCTAGGAATGGATTCCTTCATTGCGGAGTTTATTCCTCGGTCATGCGATCATAATTTGGACTAGAAACATTATGATTGATCTAATCAGGGAATTAAATACCAAAAGAGCGGCCCCCACCATACAACAGCTCTTGAATTATATTCAGGGCCACGCTCCTATCGCTAGCCTCTCCTTCGACAGATTGGTCAGGTGGAATCCCCCGCTGGGCCTCATGATTAACACTGATGGGTCATGTGTCGCGGGGCTCATGCGTGGAGGGGGGCTTGTCCGTGGCTCCCACGGCTTGGCCAAACTAGAATTCTATATCTACTTGGGCCATGGAAATCACTTTTATATGAGGAAAAAAATCATGCTTGTGGGTCTCATGGTCTGTTGGCAGAGGATGAAACGAATTCCTTTCTTATCCATTATGCCCTCCAGGGTCTTGGTGATATCCTGTGGTCCATTGATTATGTCATCTGTAAATGCCATGAACTCCTCGACGACATCATTAAAGTATATCACACCTAACATGGGGGAAATGCGGAAGCAGATTATCTATAATCCTTTGAAATTTGTGGATTGGAGAGTCCTTTTTTACATTACCATCATATCCTGACATTGGAGGGAATTAATATTATCCAAAATGATACCCTCTATCTTCACCATTTTCGTCCGCAGAGCCTTGTTTCCCTGGGATATCATTTATGGCTTCTGCCCCCCCTATTTTAAAAAAACATTAGATTATGATGAGTGATGGGATTGTGTCATACTCTTGGAACCCAATTATGCCTCAACAATGATTTCCACCCCCAGATAGATGGGTAGATAGAGCGGACTATCCAAACATTAGAGGATATATTTTGGGTGTGTATCTTGGAAATTGGTTGATCTTGGGTATGACACATGCCCTTGGTGGATTTTTCTTATAATAATAGATATAACGCATCCTTTGTCATAGATCTATTTAAGGCTTTGTATAGGAGACTATGTCATTATCGGTTGTGTTGGATGAAGTTTGAAGGGGAAAAATTTTCTTGGTCCCAATGTGATAAATAGCTTGAAAGAGAAAGTTTAGCTCGTTCGTGAGAGGATGAAAGTAGTAAAAAACCATCACAAGTTATATACCGATCACAGAAGGATGCCCTTGGAGTTTGAGGTCGAGGGAACCATGTTTTTTAATGTTTCCCATTGACGTGGGAAGAAGAATTTTGGAGGAGGGAGTAAGTTTTCTCCTAGGTTTTTTGGACCCCTTGAGTTGTGTAGAAAGTTGGAAAGGTGGCATATCATTTGGTGTTTCCACCACATTTGGAGAGGATCTATGATGTCTTCCGTGTCTCCCAACTTATTCAGCATCTTCACGATGGATCTCATGTAATTGACTAGGGAGAGTTAGATATCAAGGATGATGTCATGTTTATGGAGTGATCAATAGTGATCCAATAGCTTTAAGAGTAGGTGTTTTGTGGATGGAACATCATGTTGGTTCATTTGTAGTGGAGGTGTGATGTCTAAGAGGACAGTGTTTTGGATCCATATATGAATATGAATGCCTTGTACCTGAATTTTTTCTAGGTTTTTTCGATAATTTTCTTTGAAATGTGATGTTTGAGAATTATTGTTTTATTAAATGAGTTATTTTCCCTTGGTTTATGATTGTGTGTGGTGTAATATGTGATAATTTCTAGACATATGGAAATCGTAGGACTGGATTTATAATTAAGATGTTTTAATTGCGATGCGATTAAACCTACATGGGAGAGTCCTCGATTCCTAGAGAATATATTATCTTGATATGTAAGATAGAATCCCCTGATCTATGTTTTTGGGATGGTGTGGTTTTTTGGTTGTATAGTGGTGTGTTTTGTTGGTTGTAACGGTTTTTTATTTAGGGTACATGGTGTTAAGATACTTATGAAGTGTCTCTGTGGTATTATAGATGTGAGAGAGGAGGAGTATTTTTGTTATATAATTTTTTTATGGACCATTGGGTTGGCATGTTTGGATGGTAGTAGCATTCGAGGTATGATGAGATCCATTAGAGGTATCTCACAGGGTGGTTTTCTAGACCCTTTTTTTAGGCTTGGATTTCCTTTAATGAGATAAATAATCAATTTATAGGTGTCCTATATAATATTATGTAACTTCCTGGTCCATTACCTTACTAGTTTTGGTTGTAGGAGGAGGCTTGTAGAGAGTTTGGAGAATTTTGGTTTCTAAAGGCAGGAAGAAGGGGGATTGCATGTCGTGTAACTCGATTAAACGACATGAGATTTTGATTCAAATCTTGTCTTGGAGGTTTCACAACATGTATAAATTTTCCACAATATGAATAATGGTTTCATGATGTGTAATGTTTAGGGATTATAAAAATAAAATAAAATGAAGAGGTGATGTATTTTTTGGTGAAAACCAAACCTCGGGGACTACATGACATGAAAGGGGGTTACATGTCAAGTAATACCACAATCGTGTGTAGTTTTAAAATTATTTTTTGGATGAACCCTTATTACTTCAGTTGTGGTTTCCTTTACCTCTCATTTTGGATGAACCCTAGGAACACCAAAGTGTTCATCGAGCCCTTTCCCTCCCTATTCGACTAGTTTATCCTGGTGGATGTTGATTGGAGATATATGGTCGATCCATGGTGAGTTCTATTATCTTTATCATCCTTTTTCTTCCGTTAGCATTCTGGGGATCTACTATGGCAGTGTTTATTTGGTTTTATGGTGTTTTGGGTTGTATTTGTATAGATCCTTGGTGTGTTATAGGTTGATCTGATGTTGTTGTTGTGTGGTTGTGAATTGAACACGCTCTTATTCGCCTTGTAGTGTGCAATAATTTGAATTCTCCCTTGAGGTAGAATTCCCTTTGTTTTTTTATATTATAAGTCTTTTGAGAGCAATTTTACTAATTTTTATTTGTGAATCATGGTTTTTCCAGCCTAATTGAAGATAAATAATCTGTTAATTGAAATTGATGAGCATATTGGGTTTCGTTCACATATTTTTTGTAGATTTGATGTTGATTATAACATTTTGATTTTTCATGCTTGATGACCTACTAAAAATTGTGGTCTTTAGTTGCTTTGTTTGTGCTGGATACATACTTTATGGTTTTTTACTTGTTGATATTTGTTTGGATTCACCATAAACTGAAAATTTTTCTAACCACGCATGCTTGGATAATTAATTAGTTGCCCTAGGATTTTGGTTTCTGTGATAACACCCCAAAGTAAAGTAGTGGAATGTTGTAAATGTTCATGTGAACCTGTAAAATGTTTTGTTGTAATTTTTACGTGTGTGGGATGTGGATAAAATGTGGTTGTCTAGTGGGGCTATAATGGGTGTGGTATGATTATGTAGTAGGGATGTGAAACTGGTTGTGTAATTTTATGTTGTTGGATGTGGTTTGAGTTGAAGGTTGTTTTCAGTTTTTATGGTTGTTTGGGCTAAATGACTTTAAAGAAGTAAAATAGTGATTTTTATGGGTACTTTACCATTAATAAAATGCAAAACTATTCACCTTGTATCATGAGATTTATATATGAGACCTCATGAATTGGTGTTAAACGAGGAGAAAATGTGAAGTCACCTTATTTTATCAAGGATCTTCACCTTTTAAAATAACTGTTTTTGTGCTTCATGTTGTGTTTTGTGTGTATTGGTTTCATTTGTCTTGATGGAATTAATAAATAATTTATTATTAAATCTTGGAAGTGGTTAAATAAATTGGTTGGTAATGTGAAATGGGTTTTATGACATGTTTTTTGGTGTTTTTCATTTAGAGGTGGAAAAAAAGTGATGGTGTTGTGAGATGGTTTGTTTTTATAGAACCCTTAGGTTTTCCTTGAGTGTTTGGTATCATATATGTATACACTTTTATTTTCCTTGTTATTACTATACACACCCCACCCTAGTTGATAACTATATTCTGAACACTCTCATTGTCACAAGGGAGGGGGTATTTCCCAACATCTTGGTGGGAGGATGGATGGATGACTGCCCTCTATTCCCTAATCCCACTTCAAGGTGATGATTACCCAAGTTTTATTTGGGTAGGATGTGGTAATATGTGGTAGACCATGTGTTTTTGGGCGCGGTTTTTTTGTTTCCCAAGTGTCTTTGGGATGACTTCTGATGTGCTTTTCCAGGTGTCTTCCAGATGAAATGTGATGTGTTGTGATACCCAAGTGTGTGTCTGTGGGATGTGTTATGAGGTCCATTTGTGTATTCGAGAGATGTTTTATGATTCCTAGGTGTTTTTGGATTAGATGTGTTTTTATGACCGAATTTTGTTGGGTGGGATGTGATGTTTATTTGGAAGAGGTGGGAGTGCCAAGACATTTTTCGGTGGGGTGTGAGAGCATCTAATTAGTGGGAATGTGGTGTGGAGTAACCTATCATTGATGTAATTTAAATTATATTACATGAATTTTGTTACTTGGGGAGTGTGTCTTGGTGATATTGGGTTTGGTTAGTATAATGGGTTAGGTGCTTCTTGGTTCTAATGTTTTCTCACATGGGTATTATTATACTCTTTTCACATGTACACGAGAGACCATGATGTGCCTACTGAGTATACCTGTATTCTCACCCTACAAATATAAAACTATTTTCAAGATTCTAGTAGGATTTTTTAGACCATTATAACCTTTCTAGCTCATATCATAATATTTTTTGTGTTGTTGCCTTCCTTTTCTTTTGGTATTTACTTTGAAGACTTTTCATATTTGTATCTGTTTTATTTTACACATGCATGTGGGATGGTTTTGTATTTCTTTATATTATGTATTGTAGTTTCTTTTGGATTTCCCATCATATATCCTGATATTTTTTCCTTATTTAGGGTAATTCCTCCCATATTGTGGGATTTTTACTCCCTTAGTGCAAGTCTCCTACCTAGGGACTACTAGAGGCAGGGCTTGAGGGTCATTATCTCTCTCCCCTCATTGTGGTATCATTGGATATAGGGTGTCAAGATAGGTCAGGAGAAAAATAATGACCATAAAACAATAAATTTGGGATGAGTTAAAGACCATAAATTAATCATAAATGAAGGTAAAGGTCAAATTTTTATTTCTAGGCCTTCTCCCTGTAGTTTATTGATTATTTTACTTTCAACATATATAAGACTAAAAAATATACATTCTTGATTTCTTCATATTTTTTAAGCACAATTTTATCCTTTGGTTTGGCTTTGATGAATTTACTCTTCATATTTTATTCACTGATATGAAAATGATTTTTCTTGTTTAGATCTCTAAACTTAACTTTTAATTGATCTTAAGATACCTAATTCATTCCTCATGTCTTTAGATATTTACTCAAATGAAAATGATTAGAACATATTATCCAATATGGATAAATAATATATTAATCACTAAATCCATAAAAATGACAATAAGTGTTCAACTTAATCCATTCCAAATATCCTTAGCCTAAAGACCCTTCCAAAAAATCTCTTTAAAACAAAAATAAAAAAAATTAGAAATAAGGTCACTAAATTTTAGACACCAAATTTATATTATCTCAAAAAAACAAATTGAACCTCTTAATGTCACATACAAAACATTTGAATACCTTGTTTTCACTTAAAACATAACGATAACCTAAACTATCATAAAACCACAATGAAAACATATATGCTTCCAAAAATTTAAATAATCCTTATTTCTCAAACAAAATCATAGACTATTGAATATAATCATGATATGAAGATATTCTATAAATTCTATCAAAGATAACATAAAACACATTGTCTTCAAATAACTAATATTTTTTAAGCCCACAAATCCAATCTATAATACTTTATAAATTCTATTCATATATTTATCCCAACAAAAAATTATAATATCATCATCAACAACATATTCAGGGTTATATTTCCCTCAATCAAGTGTTTCCCACAAAATATCACCTCAACATTGAATTAAATTTCTATGTTATCAGTATCATTCAATGTATACTTACCAATCCTTAATTTTAAACTTATACATATAAATTCTTCTATTTTTCATGATTATTGAAACCAGAATACAATTGTTTAAAAACAACATCTATAACATAATACTTGAATATAACTACATAAACACTTAATTAATTAAAATTACTTATAAATCAGTTAAATATTCTTAAAAATATTATTTCCTAATACTTCCTTCCATTCACATGTCATTTGTAGTCTCTTCATCATTAACAAAAAAACATTTATTGGTACAACCTCACTAATACTCACTTGAGATTTCACCCTAGTAAATTGATTATCATAATACACATACATTCTATATTTAAAACATTCAATTTTCAGTGATACCTTTTGGAAACTATTTTAATCATCCATCTTGTTTACTAAACCTTTCTTTTTTAACTAGAATTTTCATGCTATATGTCAATATTTTTGACACCAAAAACATCTTCTTATTCAATTGAGATTCTTTATTTAGTTCTTCACCAAATATTCTTTGCATATAATAATCCAAATATATATTCCTCTATGGTATTCATACAATTCTAATTACCTCTTATTAGGTGTCTCAAAATTCTCACCAAATTTGAGGTTTTTAAACATAAAATGATATTTTTGATGTTTCATAATCACAAGGTTTCATATTCTAGATACCATTTATCTTTTTTTCATTGAAGTAAAACTATTTCCTTGTCCACTAAATTCAATTTTAAAAAAATTAATACTAGTTCAATCCTTTTAATAATAAAAAATTATATTGTGATCAATAATAATCATAGTGGGAATAACATGATCATGAAAAATAACTTATATGATGTCTAATTGATGAAACATTATTTTTAAGAAATGTCATATTTTGTATTTCCTTTCTTATCCATGATCATCATCTATTCAAATTCTTCATGGTTTTTCATAAATAAAATTTGAATTAACCCAATCAAATATCCTGGGAGTGTCAAACAAGATGCATAGGATGTACACACTCACCATGAATGGGAATGCTGGTTTATATATACTTGACTAACTGTTTTTATGGTTATTTCCCCTAGATGCATTTATTTCAAACCCAAGTCAACTTATAGTATCCAGATAGGAATATATCACTTAGATAACGAGATAATCTCTTCTCACTAAAACATTAGGATGTTATTAGATACCAAGAAATATCCCTAGGGGTTTAAAAAAATTCTAAAAATAATATCTAAATATTAAATATACATATCCTATGATACTATTTTTAGAAACCTGTACATTTTATACATATATATATATATATTACATAAAAATAAATGAATATACAATATATTTTATATATACACAACTGAATATCATAATGGTTTAGTGTATTTTGGATACTTTATTAAAAATATTCTTACTTTGATAAGATATTTACCATATCCCATAAAGATCTTTGCATAATGCATAATTCATAGAAATTAACTACTTTAAACCATTCCTCAAAACCTGGGGAAATAAAAAATAAGAATCGGTGAGATCAAAAGATTATTTGGGGTAAGAAAAGAATATGTTAATGATCGACCTGATTATAAGGGAATATGAAAATTAAATTAACATTTAAAAACAATAACTTGCATGTCATAGATCGTAGTCATAGGGCATGTAATAATCTATTTCCATTCATAACTCATGAATCAAAAAATAAATCATAGAACATGTTCTATGAGAGCACCATATAAACATAGAAATATCGGGAAAACATAAGCATATAAAATTGTGAAAATGTATAAATTGAAATGAGTTCACTTGTTATAATAAGTATATAAAATCAATCCATAACATAAAATTATATACATGAAAAATAGTTTCATTAAAAATCTTATGTACATGGATTCCAAGTACACAAATTACATTATACACAAGAAAACACAGTCTACACATAATCCTTTGGATATAAAAAATAGGACCAGGGATAATCCTATGAAAATGAAAACATGGTCCAAACATAATACTAGGGTTATAAAAACTAGTTTCATAGATGAAATTATGTATATGAAATCATATTCACACATAACATATTTATCTCTTGAGTTGTACATATTTACCAAATGCATTAGTATAAAGTATAATTTTGGTCCCACCAATTATATGATCATAATAATTTCATTTTTCTTCCAAAAGATCAAAATTCATTCATTATATATCATAACACATGTAATATAAATGGTTTTCACAAAATTTCTTCATAGCATACCCATTGAAATAAACTTGGTTTATAATATAAGTTAGTCATGAGAAAAAATGGGTTATATATAATCATCCTTAAATCATCATACTCATAATTTATCTAAATAATTAATGTGTATGGTACATTGGATCATATCCATATTAAATCATAAATAACATCAAAGTCTGTAATCATAGATGAAAATTTTAATTAAATGATCACTGGAAACTTTCATGATGAAAATATCCTTTTCATTTTGTAATCAATTATTTAAAATCCAAATATTTAAAACATAATAAGGAAAAAAAATTCATTTAATAAAACTATGTAAACTTATAAAGGATGTTTTAAATCATTATGCATTCATTATAGTGGTAAATTCTATTAATGTCGTGTACATTAAAACAAATATTTCTGTCAAATTTTCGATAAAATGTCAAAAGTACATCATTTGGAATATGATAGGAAGATTCCTTGGGAAAAAATGTAAATATTAAACAATGGTAAAAATTAATTTTAACAATAAATATATAATATTAAAAGAAATTAACTTCTATATAAAACATGTGTATGGAATTAAAAAGAATTTTGACGAAAGAGATTGTTAATGTCAGTTTTCCTTAATAACATTCTTTCAATATATTTTGTTCACAAATAGAAGAAATTAAATATAAAAAATATATTATCTTGAAATATCTAGGGTAGAATAAAATTCAATAGTTTCCTTATAGGTATATAATAAAATTTCATCATAGGAAACTCAATCATAAACAATATCGATAACCAATAAGATTTTGATAAAAAACCATTATCATTTTGGAAACATCTGAATCATAATAATTTTGAAGGAATATCATAAAATAAAACATTATATATCATGAAAATAATTATATTCACAATATAAAATTTTAATTTGGAATTATTTTTAAAACTCAAAAGAAACAAGTGGTAAATATGTAATTTGTCTCATAGAAATAACTATGAGACTAGAAATCTCATTCCTCATATTCACCTTAATTAGAAAGATCATTGACCTCCCATATAATATATTTAAAATTATTATACATATATATCATAATAATTTAAATTCCCATAATATCATATATTTTCAATAAATAACATTTCAAAACACTATTATTAATAATTCCTTATTAAAATTATCATTTTTGGGTGCCAACTATCTAATTTTTTTGAGAATTTAGGTTCAATAATGTGGTTTCTTATCCCTTGATATTCTTTTCATCGTAAAAAAATATTAATAGTGATATAAATATCATAAATTTTAATTATATAAAAACATATATATTTATAATCATCCATAAATTTTAAAGATATAAAAATGAATTATACCATTCAAGGAGACGGTTGGTCATGCGTATACAAGGACACTGTTTTCACTTTTTGATGGATATAATTACAGAAAGTAAATTATTTATTAAAATTTAAATAATAATTTTTACCATAAATATACATTACTTATATCCTGGTTATCATCCATGTAAAATGGAAATAAAAAACAAATCACACCACTTAGTGGAGGTGGTAGTCCACACATATGCAAGAGAAACATTGTTGTTTCCAAGGGATTGGAATGTAAAAAGGTAAATGTGATATTATATTTAAAATATTATATATGTGTTATGAATATATTATATAAATATTAAAACTACTATAATAAAAATACCAATAATGATGGGGATAAAAACAAAATACACTGCTCTATGGAGACGGTAAGTCATACATATGCAACAATAATGTTTACATTCTATGTATGTTGGAAAAGAGGTAGAAGACTATTATCCTATTATAATAATAACATATCAGTATATTTATTTTACTGGATTTATTAGTTTATGATGTTTATAATAAATTTTTATTAATTATATGAATAATGAAATTTTAAAAAGTCAGTAAATAAGATTACAAATTATTTATTAGACTCTATTTAAATTTCATCTTATGGGGCCTAGGGTGAATATTTTAAGAAGAATGGAACATTTATAACTAGTATAGGTATTTTTATATGATAAATGGTTGGGTATTAATTTTTTTTGATGTCCTAATGTGGTGTAATGGAACGAAATATGAGTTATCCTTTTTTAAGAGATGGAAAGAACACATATGAAATTAAAATATTAAAATAGAATTATGTTATTCTCAATTAAAATGATTCCAATTGGCAAGATATTTGAAAAAAATATTATAAGGTCTAAATATAATAAACCAATAAAATTTAGATATTATTTTCATTTTAAACCACAAATATTTTATTAAAACATTGGTTAGACATTTTTAACCTTTTCCATAGTAACAAATTTTTCACTCATAAAGGGTTACAATATTACATAAAAGTTGAAAATTGGATCCTAGATGGAAAAATGATTACCCATTGGACCATATATTATTCTAATTTTAGTATTTAATTATTTATATGATTTTTTAAATATTTTAATAATATATTATTTTCATAAAATATCATTACTGTTATATTTGACATTATTCACATAATTTTACACTAAAACTAACATGAAATATATGGAATTAAAATATCAACCTTTCAAACATATATAATATCTTATATTAATCTATAAAAAAATTTAACAAATTTATTCAGAAAAATTATAAAAATTATAATATTTTAAATTTATTTTATTTGATTCCAATTAATTGAATTAATATTCTGTCATTGTTGAATAAGTGTTTAATGAAATTATTATTTTAATTAAAATTAGAAAAAAATTTCCATAATAATAATAAGGAATCTATATTAAAAATAAATATTTATAATTGAACATATCAACTTTTCATTCCTTTGTAACTATTTTAAAGATATTAATGTAAAGAGAGAGACGTTTTGTGTTTATTCTTTTCTTAAATAGTTAAAAATGGTCATATTCAATGAAACGTGTAAATAAGTGGCCAAATATTTGAAAAAATATGGTTAATAGATTAAATAAACTCATAAACATGTTAATGAAATGTGTTATAGAAATTTTAGTGCCTTATCACCAAAATTTTAGACCTTTTTTTACCTATTTTTCACTTTCCGAGGAGATAAAAATGTACTCCGTTTAATATACATATTGAGAAAAAATGATCTATTTAGAAACAATAATCCTCTTGCTTCCAAATATGGTATCTATTTTTTTATGATTCAATATTCATAAGTAGAAGAAATAAATTTAAGATAAATTTAAAAAATGAAACAAAAAACAAATTTTCTGAAGAAAAAAAATGTCTCTTAAGTATAAAAATGTTTCTATAAAAAATTTGACTATAAAATTAATTAAAATTAACATAAATGTTTTATTTTTAAATAATACTACACTATTATTCTTGATTTTGCGGTTAAATTATTACATTGTAAATAGATACAATGAATCACATGAAGAATGAGTGAATAGTTTAGTATTATTGGTAAAATAAATATATACTTGAATTAAATATTGAAATACATAACATCAAATAAAATATATAAAATTCATTGATAAGACTATAATTAACATTTTCATATCCATTAATTTCAATCATAATAATCTTCCTATCATTCTAGTCAATAGAAACATAAGAAAGGTGTGATCACTAATTCTTAATAAGGGTTTGTGTACAGTAGAAGAAATCACATATAAAATATCTATAACTAATCTCATAATAAGGGAATTCATATTTCAATACATAATAACCAAACCATAAATACATCATCCCATGAAATATTACATTATTGTGTATGTACTTGGTGAAAAACTCAAGCTAGTTTCTCTAATGAGACCTATCGATGCACCAAGGGGCTATAGGGGATATGTATAACACTTACTAAGTAAAATTCATTCTTAATATGAAAGGGGTGAAACATTATCACCATAAATATTTAAATCAATTAAATATCATATTAAATTTTAATAATTACCAAAATAAAAAAACATAATCATAAACCGTACAGAGTGATCATGATTGAAGAAAATATTTCATATACTATCAACAACAAAACAAAGATTCCTTCCACATTTTGGTATGAAAATTTAAATAATTCCTAATTTTTAAAGTGAAAAGAGATTCTATTTAATTTTTTTATAAAAGTAAATTTATGTGTAAAATCAACTTTAAACTATCATAGTATAATTATAATAAAACATTCTTGAAATCATTTTTAGAAAATTATTATTTTGAAGAAAAAGGGTTTTCGACCGAAGAGATTGATGTATTCTATTTTCATTACAAACGTTTTTTATGACTATTTTTTTATTAAAGAGTGTAAAATGTGGGGAAAAATATATTATATAAAAATATCTATATGTTAATTAAATTCATGTGATTTTTTAAATATAGATCATAAGATTTAATCACCGTGAAATTAGTTCAGAAAACACTTGCTAAGCAATAAAATTACAACATAAACCATTACTACTTAGGTTACATATGATTCACAATCCCCCTAAAATAAATAAAATTAAATGAAAAATTAAATATAATTAAGAAAAAGGATTAATTATATAACATATCAAAGTTGTATTATATACACCACACCAAATAACAAAATGGTTAATATGGAATATGTCTCACAAAATTTAAAGTGGGATGAGAAACCCTTACCTATAGTATAATTATCTTTGTACATGTTTATAATTCATGTATAATTTATATGAACATATTATAAATATGTTATAGAAATAAAATCATATAATTCATACCATTTTGTATTTATTATAGTCTTTAATGGCCCGTTTGTTGACAATTATATTTAAAATTGATGTTTTGTGTGATAATTACTGTGATTTTCATTGATGTCCTGGTTTATTAATTTTTTTATTTATACATTTAATAGAGTTAATTAATATAAATAATTATATCAATGATATAAATATCAATAATTTTTATTATTTTTTATTTATAACGGACTATAAAATCTTGATATGATAAATAGAGTTACATAATTCATTGAGATGGTAGGACGTACGTAGGCATGAGCATTGATTATATTTTTTCTAAAAGATGGAATGTGAGAAAGATAAATATTATTTCTCCTTTAAAAAACCATTATTACATTAATTATTTCATTTATATTCACTAAAAATATCTTTATTACCATCCATGGAAAAATAAAATGAAAAACATTTCGCATCGCTAATTGGAGGTGGTAGTCCAGATGTACGCACGATCGACATTACTATTTTCCACCATGTTTTTATGGTAAGAAGGTATATGTTATATTATAATTATGTAATTATATTAACATCATAAATATCATATAAATATGTTAATTACATCATTAAATCTTTCTAAGAGAGAGAATGTGATAAAAAAAATACATTATGTCGGTACACTAGGTAGTAGTCAACTACAGACGATTGATGGTTTCATTTCGCATTTGATAGAATAGGATATGGATATAGGTTATGAAATTAAAATAATAACATATCAGTATATATTATATGTATATATATATATCAATGTTGGACAATATTTTGAGGTGTTATAAGAGGAAGTAAAATGGAAACACATAGTTAGGAACTTTAACTCTTCTTCAGACAGCCTCTTGTGGTTTATAACTAAATAATACCTATATTATCTTTCTAAAAAAAATGTTATATTTTATGTGATAATGTGTGTAATGAAAATATTTTCACAAGTTTATAGTTTATTTTTAGACTTATATTTTTAGTTTAATTCCCACTAATCCCATTTTAACCGTAACTGTGAAAATTAATTTTTATTGTTTTTTATTCATTATGAAAAAAATTAATGTTTAAATTATTACATAATTATTATTATTATGATTAAAAATATGAATTCCATTTTAAAAATTAATTTCATATAAGTGGAAAATTTTAATTCCAAATTAATCACGTAGACATGACTAAAAATTAGCTTACTAAAGACAAAATTATTTTTAGTATAGAATGTTTTAATGTAAAAATTCAATATTAAGTTTATTAAAATGACATAATTTTTTTATTATAAAATAATTTAACAAATTTTACTTTTAATATAGTTTGAATTTAAAATTTCACTTTTATATCGTTAAATAAAAAGGAATTTTCCAATAAAACCCTGAATTTTTCACTATTCAATGAAAAGTTAATATTTTCAAAAAAATATCAAAAAATCACTCTAATGTAATTTTGAGATTATGATTTCAAAAATTATGTTCATTTTATAAAATAATTTTTCAATAAGGGGTAAATTTTAATTTTAAATTTTGTGTGCAATCTGAAATGAAACAGGATTTAAAAATTATAGTTTTTCAGAAATAATTTCCATTCATTTCAAATAATTAATATTTTATTTATTATAAATTATTAATAATTTAATTTTTTTTAAATTTTTACACCATATAATTTTCTTAATTTAGATATTTCTTTTCATACCATCTAATTTAATGGATATCCTATAACAGTTTTCTATTTTAGAGTTCTCTTGGACTGAGGGTTGCATGCATAGTATGGTATGGAATCGATTTAATTTATTTAAAAATAAATATAACATAAAGTCCCAAGTATATAAATTATATTTTAAGAGTTATGTTCCACATCATATATTCTAATGAATACAATACTCCTCTTTTAAAAACTCAGGGAGTTACTTTCTCCCTAACGTTAATATATTACATCATCACAATTTGAATTTTCTCTTAGAAATCAAGGGTTTTTCAATTAAAAATTTCTTTAATGAAATACCACATCGTAAAAATGGTTAATAATATAATCCCTTGATAAAATGGGAAGGTAAGTATGAAAATCATCTTGAAGAACATAGAACTAGGTTTCAAAATAGTAGAACATTGGTGGAATGTAAAGATATAGGCATAAAATAAATGAATAAATAATTATAGAGAGTGATAGAGATTATTGATAATAAAAAATGACTGATCCTGACAATGTAGACAACCAAAAATCCATAAATCCTTAATGAGTTAATTGACCATTGACTCATCAAATATGAAATTAATAGGATTTTTTTAATATCCTTTTCTTAGATTTGAGATATTCTTTTAATATTATGATAGGGAACAAATAAAAATTACATACTTAATATATTTTACTTAGAATAAGGACAATTTCATGCTTTGGTTGTTCTTCGATCAATTTCCACATAATTTATCATCCCCATAAATTAATATTCAATATTAATTATATTTCCTAAAACATTAATTTTACTTTTAGATAATCATAAAATCCATTATAGAGTGAAAAGTACTTTGTTACTTCCCTAAATATTTACCAAAACCAAAATGTTTTTAATGAGTTATACAGTGTAATAAATTAATCTCTAATCCTCAACAGTGACACCCAAAGTGCATTTAAATCAATTTTATAAGTCTTTATCCATCAAATCATTTACTAAAAACAATTTCATATTAACTAAAAAATCATGTGGAATTGTGGTAGGAATAACACTCTTTTCACCATTTGGTTATGGGTTTGAGCCCCACATCCTTACTATATGTGATGGGTTGTCACCCGACATGCGGGTTATACTTTTTCCAAAACAATATTAATATAACTCCTAAATCATTCGAAAATTTTAATGACCCATAATTACATCAGCATTATAAATAAAATAAACCTTAATTTTTAACAATACCTTTAATATTATTTCCATAAAATATAAAAGAAAAATTACTAAAATAAACTTCTCACTAAAACATATCTTAATACAATGCCTTAAATTTATATAAATGTCTCCCAAAATATCCTTATCCATGATAAAATCTCATCACATAATTTCTAAAAAAGGATTACTTAATACTTTGAACATATGATAAATCCTCAAATCATAATCCAATATTGGTATCCATAACCCTTAAATTAATGGAAAAATATATGCATCTAAAATTAAAACAATCATTTGATGTTTTATGAATCATAAAACCAAAATTCCATTGGTAAAAATAATTCTATATCATAATTCTTGAATCCAAATACACATTTAATATACATATTCTATATCATCTATATTAATATAACAATATTAACCTTGATCACATGGATTCTTCTATGATATATTACCTTACGCTTGGGGAATTCATTTGTGTAGCATCCTATCTACTTAAAGATGAAATACTGAACATTAAAATATTATTTATTTCCCTTGAAATAAGGTTTTCTTCAAACATGAAGCTATATATCATTACTATCAAGAAATTACAAGGGTGTTTCTTCCCATAATTATCTCATTTAGAAAAATCCTTCATTACCTTCTTCCCCTTATGTGTTTTCTGTTCTATTGTTGTCACACCCTAACCTGACACATCTCTAATATTTTATTCATTTTTTCCATTTTAGGGTTT
Organism: Viscum album; assembly: GCA_963277665.1. Lineage (NCBI taxonomy): Eukaryota > Viridiplantae > Streptophyta > Magnoliopsida > Santalales > Viscaceae > Viscum > Viscum album. The sequence continues at coordinate 1,398,568,095 of OY728157.1, read as the reverse complement.
TCCTCGGTGTTTTCCCCCTGAAATTTGATATATTGGTAGGTCTGAGGGTGGCACATGATTTTTTAACTTTTATGGAAAACTATACGCTAACTTAGGGAAAATTGTGCAGCCCAGAAATTTTCTCTATCTAGGACCCATGGTTAGGAACATAACTATATACCAGACCTAGAAACAATGAAGCCTACTCTTTCTCTTGGATAGAGGTGCCTCATAGTTAGTACATAATATGATAGACCGTGTTTCCAAACTATGCCTCCTTCCAGTTATCTAAAAAGGAGGAAATGTTTTATTATTATTATTATTATTACTATTATTATGATTTTGATTATTATTATTATTATAGCCATAAAGGGGTCTCCTCACTCACATCTCATTCTCCCTCCCCCATACCTTCTTGATCGACCATGACCAGGATGTGCTCCCCTGCGTGCACCACCACCTTCTCTCATCTCCCTCCAGTTTCTGTTTTACCTACCAATTTCTTATATGATATCCCCCAGTTGTGTTTTCTTCTTATATTCGTTATTATATTTGTATTTATTTGTTTCTCATTCTCCCATGTTTTGTGTGAGACTTTAGGTTTACCCTAACCTGATATTATGTGTTTCTCTTGTAGGTTATTGGTTTTTGGAACTCACGGGTTCGGTTAGGGATGACTACAGATATAACATTTGAATTTAGTGAGTTTTCTATTAGTTTTGCGTATGTTTTAGTTATTTCTTCTTATTTCACCAATTTTAAATTAGGAATTTTATACTTTTTTTATTTATGATATATGTTTCTAGTGTATCATAGACCTCTGAGGAGTATTTGAGCCACTATTGTCGATGGTGACTTTCATGTGTATACATAGGTATGAACATATATATATATATATATCCTCCTTTTACTTATTCCCTCATGGAAATTGAAATATGTATATTATGTAGATGGGTATATATATATGTGTGTGTGTGGAGGTGTATATTCATGTATGTGTGATGTGACATCCATAAAAGCGAATTTTTTTTCATTAGTTTCCCTATTTGAAAGTATTTTAATTTCAATTCCATGACATATTGATTATTATAGAAGTGTTACTCCATTTTTATATAAGATTTATATAATATAAAATATAATTTTAATTCATGGAAATTAATTTTAACTCTCTTTCCATATTTTACAGAAAAATCCAATAAGGGTTTCCTTTGTTTAATCATGTTTTTTATATTTTATGAAATGTAGTGAATTTTTAGTATTCAATTAGTTTTCCATATGAATTTTTTTTATTAATTTCAAAGTGATATGAAATGACTAGAACATTGTGGTTACTGTTATAAAATGACAACCCTTTTTAAAGAATTATTCTTGTATTAGAAATTTTATGTGTGGTAAATTCGTGAAATATAAAGTCAACCACATGGTGGATCTTGTAAATTGTAATTTATCATAGAAAAGAAAATGGGGTTGTTCTTAAAAGGGGTCTTGGGGTGAATTGAATCGTTTATTTTGAGTAAATAATGTGATATGTATGTGTGTGTATATATATATATGCTATATTGAAACAAACTCACCACCATTTGCGAATGGCACATGGGAATCCTGGGTATCTAAGTTGGAAAACTGGGACAAGTATTCTAGGCATGATCGAACCTACGTAGAAAGAATATGTTACCACACTAACTAAAATATTAATTAGGTAAATGGGGCAGATCAAGTATGAGATAGACATTTTTATCCTTTTTTTTATTACTGAGAGTAAGAGGATCCAAGGTCCCCTCTAACATAAGATACATAGAAATTTCTCATTGTGATGTCTCTCATTTACCATTTTTTAATGAAACCAATTTAAAATGATCTCATGCTCAGTTTCCTTTTAAAACCATAATTTTAAATGACATATTCTGTATTCCTCAATTTTGGGGTACCTTATGATATAATTTCCAAGCCTTACTTTTTACTGATATATATTCCCTTAATAGAATGTTTCTTTTTTGTAAAACTATTAATTGGAAAAAAAAATTGACTCTTTAGAAAAAAAAATTAGAATGTAAAAAATGAAATGGTTCTTATGAAATTATTTTCTTTTTAATTATTTTAAAATGAAAAAAACAATAATTTCAATATATGTATCTTAAAATAGCATGAAATGGTTTTATTTTGAAAGATAAGTCATAGAGTGTAGTTTTTCTTTTGGAATCTCTACTAATAATTTAATTGATCATTCCTACTTTCATTCTCAATTTTCACATTTAATTTCTCTTACCTATAGCTTTATAATGGAGATATTTTGATTTTATGGTCAGTGGTACTGAGAAGTTACATAGTGGTATGTTCAGTTTTTTTCTTTTCCATTTCAATTTCTATTTTATTTTTTAAGCTATATTTATTTTCTTGTTTTTATTGGAAAACAATTTCCAACTGAGTTATGACTATTTCCCATTACTATTTTTAGGCTCGAGAAGATCTCAAATACCAATAGAGACATGTTGTACACTAGATATGATGCTTGATTCAGATTCAACCAGGGGTGGTTTGTGATAAAATTATATTATAGCTTCATCGCCTATTATTTAGGGTTTTTTAGAACTTAAGATCTATTATTCCTAGAATTCAAGTAGTCAATCAGGGGTAGTTTCTTAATAATCACATATTCGAAAGACTCTTGAATTTTTCAAGTGTTTCAAAGTTATTATTCATCAAAATATGAGTATGTATCTATGGTTTGTTTATGGTTCTTAGTTTTTTATCATTATTGTATGGTAATGAGGATTTGGGGATTATTATGGGAGGGATTTATAGGGTTCATGGTTGTGGGGAATATTTTAGAAAACTATGCGAAAACAATGAAACTATCTCTGATGTCCTCCAATGTCATAACTTTTTTGGAGCATGGACTTCCAAACAGTGCATTGAGGTCATGTGTAGTGGTTGTTCCTCTGATATTTTATGATTTTTTATTGAGTATTAGGTTTCTTATAATTGTTTTTTGTAGTGATTTTTTTGGATTTGGGGTTTTTTACCTTGATTTCGAAAATGATAATTGGTTTGTTAAAATTATATTCATAAAATGAAATTTTTTTATTCATTAAAGATGATATGGGTTGGTCTGAAAATGGATTGTTTTTATAAATAGAATTTTTTTCTTAAATGGAATTAGTTTTAGAAAATGTTTTGGAGTATTTTTGACGGTTTTTTGAAATGTGAAACGAAAATATATTTAAAGCTGGGAATTGGTAAATTCATTATTTCAGGATGATAAGGGTTGGATTCAAATATGTTCAGAGTTTTAATTTGGGTTGAATTTTCTATGTTGGGAATGGTAAATGTTTTGAATAGATCATTGGTATTACTATGAATGATCACATATATAGATGTTTGCATCTAGACAGTGTATGGTTATTGTTATGTGTATACAACTGTCTGAGTTATCACATGGATTTATATGTGATGCTTTATATAATACCAATATTAATAACATTGAATCATGTTGTTTTTATTATTTATTGAATTTTTTTCCGAAAATGGTGGAATTTACTATTTTGAAATTTTTTTGTGGGGTGATGATTTATTTTCATGTTTTGATATTTGAGTTCCAATTTGTTGGTTCTTTTGTTTAATGGTTTGACTCTTTGAGACTAATAGTTTTTTCTTTTGATTTAGATATGGTTCTTTAAGGATGGTCTTACCAAATTCACGGGGTATTATAGTTCCTAGTTATGGGTGTAAAGTGTGTTTTTAGTTCACAGACTTTAAATGGTTGAGATTTATGTTTTGGGATGTGTTTCTGTTATCGATTCACGTCCTGACCAATCAAATCCATGGGAATATGAAAAATGTCTCAATATTGGAGAGGAATGTCAAACCCTTACCCAACACATCTATATTATAATATATTTTTTTACTTCTAATTTGTTTTATGGTTATTTAGGGTGTTTTCACACTAAACGTGGAACTTTTTGAAGGTTTGAGGGTGGCACACAGTTGGAACATAGTTTGGGGAAACCATGTTTTATCCTAAGGAATAAAACAAATATAAGATAGTTATTATGTCTAGGATGCACATTAAGGCACATGTTCATGAACCATGCCCAAAAACTATGTGAACTCCCCTCACACTTGGACTATGGCACCACACGGTTAGTGCATGTTATGGAAAACTGTGTGTCTATACCATTAAAACATCCATGTCTTTAAAAAAAGAAAAAATTTATTGTTATTTTTATTGTTATTATAATAATTATTATTAAATTACTAAATGCATTTCCTCACCCTACCCTCATTCTCCCTCCTCCTTTCCCACTCAACGCACCAGACATGGTAGGGGTTCCATCATTCTCACCACCACCTCCTCTACTCTCCTCCAGTATCTGTTTTTCATGATGATTTCTTTTGTGATCTATCCAAGTTATGTTTCCTTCGTCTACTCTTCCTAAAAAATATAAGAAATCCAAAAATCTACAAATACCTATTAAAAAATTGGGCAATGTTAATGAATATAAGATGCATTATTGGCCCTTTATTATGTTTTATGAAATTGTAAAACCCCTCTTATGTCATTACCCTGGAAATGGTAATGTGATATATGGGTGTTAAATTTTTGATTTGAAATTTTTTCTTGGTGATGAGCATGTTCTTTGTTTATGTGACTAGAAAAGTGGTCACAATTAAGTTTGGAGTTCAAATAGGGGATAGTGATTTTTTAATTCTTGGATAAGGTGTATTATATACTTATTTATGATATTGATAAAAAAAAATCACATCCATTTTGGCATGGCACATGGGAATCCTAGGTATCGCGTCTAAAATAATTGTAAAAGTACACTTGTCACGTCTTGTGCTACCTAGAATGATTATGCTACAACACTAACTAAACTATGATTATAGGAATTTTTTAGCTCGAGTAGGATATATACCTTCACATTTAGGATTTATCTCATATAGTAAGATGATTCCATTTCCTCAAAAACCCTATCTACCAAGGAATCTACCATACTATTTTGAAACTATTACACTTTTTTCACTATACTATTTAAAAATTGTCTTTTTAATTTTATTTTTTATATAAAATAATAAAATGAATCTTTAATTTATCTGCTATTATAAATCCTTAACGAGACACCTATTTTAGCATTTGTTCACTTTATGTGGAAATTATATAAAATATCTTTCAGGATTTGAAAACTATTTTTTTAAAATATATAGGAAGGTTTTTAAATGGAATCTTGTTACTTATTTTGCTTAAAATAGTACAAAAAACTTATTTTTATATGTCTTTTTTTAAAATGATCATGATTTCTATTTTCATTAATGGTAACGCATATGGATTTGATTATTCATTCTTACCTACTAAGTTTTAATACTTACTCTTATACATCAATCTTGTTTTTAACTTATAAAACTGGTTCAAGCTCAGTATCGGTTGATATGAAGCGATGTTAGTTTAGGGGTTGGAGGTGAACCATGAGGTCCCATTGAGGTATTATAAATATTTTTAACTCCATTATACTTCAAGTTTTTTTCAATTAATTTATTTATCTATTGTGCAAGACAAATCTTTCGCAGAATTGAGTACGCGTGATGTATATGACTAGTTACCAACTCAGGAAGATCGGGAATGCCTATCGGGCCTTTTTGTGGAATGGTTTGGGTGATCATCTTGAAGTTGACCCAAGTTTTTTTACAACAACCATCCTTTAATTCTATTTCTCACCTTCAAATATATAATAATTAAGGAATTATTTCTCTATATTGATGGAACCAGATTCCATGTCCTTGTATGATTAGAATGTTTAGGAGGCTTATAGCGACCCTACCTTTTTCTAACATTACTATTACATCATTTCAATGATAAAAAACATAATAGTATTAAACATGGAGGATCCATAGGTTTATTGTCTTGGGAAAACTAGGACCATACATAACAAATACAACATAAACCATAAACATTTATTTAATTTCTTCTTCACTAGATTCTTAGTGCACTTGACCTCACCTTAGTACATGTACCCACCTGAGGATATACATCAAAATGGGTGATCTAAAAGCCCAGTAAGAGGATATACAAGAACAATATAGCATGAGGTGAGCATAATCATGACGTAGGCAAAAGATCATGAACATGAGAGGAGCATAAATAAAAGACTTGAAATGTGGAAATGCATAAAAATGAAACATCATGTCTTAGTGTTTAACTACCACACATACTTGTGAACAAATCTAGAATCATGTTCACACAACATTTCACATTTACTCGTGAGATTAATCACTTTACCCAATGCATTGGAGCACTGTATAATTCTGGGCGCACCCATCACATTTAAACATTCATATTGCGCTGTATAATTCCGGGCGCACCCGTCACATCATAACATTATCATTATCATGCTTGCCACATAGAACACATATCAAACATGTACATAAATAAACCATGGAATGGAATGGGTTTAATCTCATAATCTCTTATTCATAAGCTTTGGGTTCCCAAAATAAATAGGGAACAACATACTTGATACAAAAACCATCAACCTTGAATGAGAGGTAAAATGTGAGATCTTGAAAGAAGAGTTCTTTTGGAAAACATTTTTATGGACATAAAAACCAGTGACAAACATGTATATCACATAAAATTAAAGGAAATGATGAAAAAATGTTCTTTGAGTAGTAACCATATCAAAAATGGATTGAAAGAGGGAGAACCCGAAGGATGAAAATTGGGTTCGAGATTTCCCCTTACCTTGTACTTGAATGCCTCCTCCTCTTTAATGTCCTATATAATGACATTATATTCATTAATTAGAAATTCCAGAACCTTTTATACATTAATAGGGTTCATTCTCGTTTCATTATTTCATATTATGTTCCTTTGGATGACTTATAGAGTTTAAAAACATTGATCGGGGATGTTCGTTTTCCTGGTTTCCTTGAGTGGTCCACTTGTATTCTTAATTTGATGTTTGGGTAGATCATGGGTAAACATCCAGAAATGATTTTAAATGTTATTAATGATATTAAAGAATCTTTAATGATTTTATAATGAGTTATATTAGATCCATGTGGACGAATCATTAGATAAGAATTAAATGAAGATTATTTGGGTTAATTTGAGCAGTTTTTGGATCACAACGAACTCTTTTTAACTTTTCACTTAGTAATATGGCCATAGGTTACTTCCAGAACATAAAATAACACATAATACATTTAAAATATTCTGTTTCAACCATAAAAATGGTTTCATGACCAGATCTGAAGGTAGAAATAGAAGAATAGAGCATGTTGTTTTTGAAGGTGATAAATTATTGCCACATGAACAACGTTCTCTTTAATAAAATAAAAGGAAGATGGAAAGGGTTTTGGGTGATATAATAAAACATTAGAATCATAATATTACAATATATATATATAATACTGGATTTACAGAACAATTTGGATGAAGATAGGTAGGGAGAGATCAAGAAAGGAACTTGAACTTGAAAGGAAATTAAAGGAGAAGAGGGAGAGAAATTACCTTTAGAATCCTCCTCTTAAGAACCTCCTTAAGGGACTAACCTTGGTCTTTTGATGAGACCTGAATCTCTTGGACGTGGGTAAGGAGATAGGGGAGATGATTGGGCATAACTTAGGCAATTATTGAAGCTTGAGAGGTGTGGTTTGGCAAGAGGAGGGGGAGGGCTTATTTATACATGAGGAGGGAGGTGTTTTTGGTATAAAATATTAAATAAAATAATATATCATATGATAGACTTGTAATAGTAGTTTTTTGACATCCTAAATCATATATAAATATAATATAATTCTTTTTAGGCTTTAACTCTTCTTTATAATTCTAATTCATTAATTTATTAAAAGGAAAGTGAAAGAAAGAGAAAAAGATACTTTAAGAAATCACCTTTTGACTTTAGGCTTTGGAAAGTTCTTTTTAGGTTTGAGAATTGGATTTATTGTATTTAAAGGAACAATTTATGAAATTTAATATGTTTTGGCCGAAACTAAAGTTCTAGATTGTTTATTTCATCATTACATCATTAATGATGAAATTTAGTATATACCGATTATGCGAAAAACTGTATTTTTTACTATTCACCCGAAAAATGATGTATTTCAGAATAAACCCAAAAATTTACCCCTACCATTTTTCGACGTGTTGAATCCAAAAATTATGTCCATTTTTCAAAAATAATTTTCTAAATATTATTAATTTAATAATTAATAAAATCACAATTTACTTAAAAAAACAGTTTTTAAGATTAAAACTGAATTTATAGTTCTTTCAAAAATTACATTGGGTCTTATAAAATTAACTAAAAACTATTAGACATTGATTCAATAATTTATGAATAAATTAAAGGAAAATAAATATTCCTTTAAATTAATTAATTAATTATAATTAATTATTTATGACTTATAAAATACCAAAAACGTTTACTAAGGTCAAATTGTCACTTTCTAAGATGTCTAAATTTTATTTTATTATTCATAGGTAATGTTACTCTTATTTACTATTCATAAGGTTCATATTACTATAAGGGTAGGTTACTATTCATAAGGGTAGGTTACTATTCACCAAAAATTATTTTTTGTTTCAGTAGACTCCAAAAACTATCTTGAACACAACCGTGTATGTCGAATTTTTAAAATTCCAAACATAGGGGTGAAAAAATTATGTTTAAAGGTCACTTATCACTTAGTAGTTGATTATTGTGTGTTTTTATTAAATATATATAAGAAGGGAATTTTCTATTGAAATACTTTGGGTCGTTACATTCTTCCCCCCTTAAGAAATTTCACCCCCGAAATTTCACTTTACACAAACAGGTGAGGGTACTTGTCCTTCATTACCTCTCCTGGTTCCCACCAATTTCTAAAATATAAAAGGATAGAACAAAACATAAGTAAAAAAGTCATGAATAACTTATCCATTTAAACAATTATACCAAAAACATAACACATGGGATCCCTTGGTAAATATTCTTGTGTACATATTTGTACTTATTCTTATGCTAGTGGTTTTCTCTTGGGTTTAATAATCCTAATTCCCAAATTAACTAAACCTTTCCTCTGATACCAACTATAGAGACCCTACCTTTTTCATAAATTTCTATTACATAATTTCAAAGATAAAAAACATAATAGTATTACACATGGAGGATCCAGAGGTTTAGTGTCTTGAGAAAACTAGGACCATACATAACAAATACAACATCAACCATAAACATTTATTTAATTTCTTCTTCACTAGCTTCTTAGTGGAACTTGACCTTACCTTAGTACATGTAGCCACCTGAGGATATAAATAAAAAGGGGTGAGATAAAATCCCAGTAATAGGATAGACAAGAACAATATATCATGAGGTGAGCATAATCATGACGTAGGCAAAAGATCATGAACATGAGATGAGCATAAATAAAAGACTTGAAATGTGGCAATGCATAAAAATGAAACATCATGTCTTAGTGGTTAACTACCACACATACTTGTGAACAAATCTAGAATCATGTTCACACATCATTTCACATTTACTAATGAGATTTGTCACTTTACCCAATGCATTGGAGCGCTGTATAATTCCGGGTGCACCCGTCACATTTAAACATTCATATTGCGCTGTATAATTCCGGGCGCACCCGTCACATCATAACATTATAATTATCATGCTTGACACATAGAACACATATCAAACATATACATAAATAAACCATGTAATGGAATGGGTTTCATCTCATAATAACTTATTCATAAGCTTTGGGTTCCCAAAATAAAGAGGGAACAACATACTTGATACAAAAACCATCATCCTTGAATGAGAGGTAAAAGGTGAGATCTTGAAAGAAGAGTTCTTTTGGAAAACATTTTGATGGACATAAAAACTAGTGACAAACATGTATATCCCAGAAAAGTAAAGTAAATGACGAAAAAATGATCTTTGAGGAGTAACCATATCAAAAATGGAGTGAAAGAGGGAGAACTCGAAGGAAGAAAATTGGGTTCGAGATTTCCCCTTACCTTGTACTCGAATGCCTCCTTCTCTTTAATATCCTGTATAATGACATTATATTCATTAATTAGAAATTCCAGAACCTTGTATACATTAACATGGTTCATTCTGGTTTCATTATTTCATATTATGTTCCTTTGGATGACTTATAGAGTTTAAAAACACTGATCGGGGATGTTCGTTTTCATGGTTTTCTTGAGCGGTCCACTTGTATTCTTAATTTGATGTCTGGGTAGATCATGAGTAAACAACCAGAACTGATAATACATGTTATTAATGATATTAAAGAAGGTTGAATTATTTTATAATGAGTTATATTAGATCCTTGTGGACGAATCATTAGATAAGAATTAAATGAAGATTATTTGGGTTAATTTGAGAGGTTTTTGGATCACAACGAACTCGTTTTAACTTTTAACTTCGTAATATGGCCATAGGTTATTTCAAGAACTTAAAATAGAACATAATACATATAAAATATTCTGGTTCAACCATAAAAATGGTTTCATGACCAGATCTGAAGGTAGCAATAGAATAAGAGAGCATGTTGTTTTTGAAGGTGATAAATTATCGCCACATGAACAACGTTCTCTTTAATAAAATAAAAGGAAGAGGTAAAGGGTGTGGGGTGATATAATATAACATTAGAGTCATAATATTACCTTATATATATAATACTGGATTTACAGAACAATTTTTATGAAGATAGGTAGGGAGAGATCAAGAAAGTAACTTGAACTTGAAAGGAAATTAAAGGAGAAGAGGGAGAGAAATTACCTTTAGAATCCTCGTCTTAAGAACCTCCTTAATGGCCTAATCTTGGTCTTTTGATGAGACCCAAAGATCTTGGACATGGGGAAGGGGATAGAGGAGATGATTGGGCAGAGCTTAGGCAATTCAGGAATCTTCAGAGGTGTGGTTTGGCAAAAGGAGGGGGAGGGATTATTTATACATGAGGAGGGAGGTGTTTTTGGTATAAAATATTAAATAAAATAATATATCAAAAGTTAGACTTATAATAGTAGTTTTTTGACATCCTAAATCATATATCACTATAATATAATTCGTTTTAGGCTTTAACTCTTCTTTATTATTCGAATTCATTAATTTATTAAAAGGAAAGTGAAAGAAAGAGAAAAAGACACTTTAAGAAATCACCTTTTGACTTTAGGCTTTGGAGAGTTCTTTTTAGGTTTGATAATTGGATTTATTATATTTAAGGGAACAATTTATGAAATTTAATATGTTTTGGCCGAAACTAAAGTTCTAGATTTTTTATGTCATCATTAAATCATTAATGATGAAATTTAGTATATACCGATTATGTGAAAAACTGTATTTTTTACTATTCACCTGAAAATTGAAGTATTTCAGAATAAACCCAAAAATTTACCCCTACCATTTTTTGATGTGTAGAATCCAAAAATGATGTCCATTTTTCAAAAATAATTTTCTAAATATTATTAATTTAATAATTAATAAAAATCACAATTTACTTAAAAAACAGTTTTTAAGATTAAAACTGAATTTATAGTTCTTTCAAAAATTACGTAGGGTCTTATAAAATTACCTAAAAAATATTAGACATTTATTCAATAATTTATGAATACATTACAGGAAAATAAATATTCTTTTAAATTAATTAATTAATTATAATTAATTATTTATGACTTATAAAATACCAAAAATGTTTACTAAGGTCAAATTGTCACTTTCTAAGATATCTAAATTTTATTTTATTATTCATAGGTAATGTTACTCTTATTTACTATTCATAACGCTCATATTACTATAAGGGTAGGTTACTATTCATAAGGGTAGGTTACTATTCATAAGGGTAGGTTACTATTCACCAAAAATTATTTTTGTTTCATTAGACTCCAAAAACTATCTTGAACACAACCGTGTATGTCAGATTTTTAAAATTCCCAGCATAGGGGTGAAAAAATTATGTTTATAGGTCACTTATCACTTAGTAGTTCATTATTGTGTGTTTTTATGAAATAGATATAAGAAGGGAATTTTCTATTGAAATACTTTAGGTCGTTACAAGGCTAGTTGTCTCTAAAGAATTGATTTCAATCAATCAATGAAACAGTAAATATTTCTCTTTGGATTATGTTTGAAGTCTATATATATAATTCATTTCCAACCTTGTGAATTTTGATTCATACATAGCAAAATTTTCCTTATACATTTGTCCTAGACTCCGAAGTTATCTCTTCATTTATTCTAGTTTCTCGAAATAAAAATATTTTTTAAACAACACTATCATAAAATCCTTAAAATCCATGTTTTTTATTTCTTCTTCATCCATAAGGGTTTTTATCATTGGCCAGCTTTGATCTGTAACTCCTGAGAGATATTAAACTTATATAAAATCATAATCCCTTTAATTATTATCCAAATAAATAAATTTATTCTCTAAGGAACTTATCGATAATTTCAACACTTAGTGAATCAACATGTTTCTTCATACGGGAAGGGTTATTTTTCACAACCTGATTCTACTTCCCAAATATGGATATACTTTTTTCAATTGCAACATCATCTCTAACTTTTACTTCATTTCTTTTCACATGATATAAATTAGTATATGTTGTATGTTCATTGATATACTTTTCATACCTTTTACAAGGTTCCATTTCAAAACCATGACATATAATATATTAGATAATAAAATTATGTAACATAATGTAAAATCCCAAAACTAGTGAATCACTTGACATAAATTGAAAACAATTATGAATAGATTATCTCATGATCAGAAAAATAGTTTATTTGTGAGAGTTTTCAAATAATAAAACTATTTCCAAATCCTACATAATGGTTTGTAAATAAAATATGGATTTTTTAAATCATATCCCTTATGAGTGTCAATACAGGTGTGTTTTAATTCTTGTTGTTATGCAACAGGTGATGATCAAGTCAAATCACAATATTCCCTTTTTTGATTTATTACCCTAAGGGATAACTGTTATAGAACTACATCTACTTATAGTATCCATACAGGGATGTATTTCTAGGAAAACACATAATCTCTTACCCATCAAAATATTCAGATGTTCTTCTATAAATATACTTAATGACTATCATTGGTTTATGTTACCTAACATATGTTTTTTAATCTATATCCAATGGTTTCTACTAAAATTACCCTAACACAAAATTTAAAGACCCCAAACCTTGTATCTCGAAGTCAAGGGTAACTTTATCACATTGGAACTAGACAAAATGAATCACATCTAGAAAGAATGAATAATTTTGTAGTCTTGGAAAACTAGATAATTAATGAAATCACATATTATAATTTAAAACATAAGAATTCAATAGAAAATTCTTTTAGAATAATATAATTCCTTTTATTATATTCTTATATATCAATCATTATATACTTATGGGAATCATGGGTAAATGTTACATTAGAAAGGGTTGTGATCTAATTCTCAGTAAGGGTATGTGTACTTAACAGAAAATAATGAATAAATAAGGAATAATTAATTTGGGATGTTATATTACTGAAATAGGTTCTATTTAATTAATTACATTAGAATGATATAGAAGGAATATAGGATGATCAAATTATTCCTTATAAATAATAATGTGAGCTTGAAATATAACCATGGAAACACTAACTAATAAAATAATCACATGAAACATCAATAAAAAATATCATAATGTTGGAATACAAAATTTTTTAAATCATGACCATACTATCAAGGCGTCATTCTAACACATTTTACATAATTTTTTAAATCCTTGACCAAAAACTTGTGCTAGTGTGTCTCATAATACTTATCAATTCATCAAGTGGATATAGTGGGGATTTCATATCAATTACTAATTCCAATGTATTTATTATATGAAATGGTATAAGTATAATCAATATAGACATTATAATTTAAAAACTAGCATATGAAATGTTAATAATTACCCAAATCAATAGACATAATAATAAACAATACAAAGTAATATGGTGAATGGTATCAAAATAGTACAACCATAATCAAACTAAATATAAACTATCCTAAGAAATTATAAGTATGGTATTATTAAAATATATTAAAATTGGATAATAACTTAAATAGGGGATTTTAATATCAATGAATAAAAATATCATAAAAATATTCCTGAGAAAAACAACCTTTTCACTTTTGAATATTACATTTGAATACAAAAACATATAAAATATTAGTAAAAGCATTCCCTTTTAAATAAATAATATAAAATTTTAAATTAGGATTTAAAAAAATGAGCGATCATAATGGTGGGAAATACCATTCATGCCTTACACATCAAAATAAATATTCCATTCACGTTTTTGAAATAAAATATAAAAATTTCATGGTTTCTAAAATGATAAGAAGATAACTTTAAAAAACATTAAAATCCCATAATAGGTTAAAGTGAAATTAAACTATCATGGGATAATATTAAAAATATTCTATGGATATTTTTCAGAAAATAATTGATTTAAAAAAAAGTATTCTCGGCAAAAGAGAGGGATGTAGTCAGATTTATTAAGAAAACATTATTTCAGTATATTTTGTTTTTAAATATATAAAAATGAAATTAAAATAAATATAATATAGAAATTACGGTATGATAATAAAATTCATGAGATTATTGAAATATAGATAACAATAATTCATCATTATAAACTTAATCATGAACAATATCAGTAAACTGTGTGATTATAAAATATACCTTTACCACTTTGGTAACTTCGGAATAATCTCCATCAAAGAAAAAACATAAAATGAAATGTTAAAAAATATTAAGATAAATTTATTAATGATATAAGTCATAAAATTGGATTTATATACACGACCCAAAAGAACTAAATCTTGAAAATGGCATACATCTCACAGAATGAAAAGTGAGACAAGAAACCCTTACCCCAGGTCTAATTTCCTTCACACATGTTTGTATATTCTATATAGTTAATTTATATTTCTTATAAATACATTTTATATAGAAAATAATATATTTCAGACCATATTTAATATAATTATTGTCTTTTATTACCAATTTATGTAAATTATTCATTAAAATTGTCATTTTTGAGGTAATTTCTTCATTTTTCATGCATGTTTTTGTTTGGTAATTTCAATAATATTACATTGATCGTGGTTCCATAAACTCCATAATATTATCCATGATATAAATATCATATATAATCATTATATATTAATTTATTAAACTCTATAAAATTTATATATTGGAAAATGAGTGACATCGTTTCTGGTGACGGTAGGCCGTACGTATGCATGAACGATGTTTCTATTTTTCTAAAAAATAGATGTAAGAAAGGTAAAAATATATCACAACTCAAACCCCATTATTATATCAAATATTTCATTTCTATTAATTAAATATGTCCATGTTACGATCCTTTTCAAAATTAAATGAAAAACATTTCCCATCGCTGGGTGGAGGTAGTAGTTCATATGTATGCTCAAGTGACGTTATTGTTTTCCAACAGGTTAGAAGGTAAGAATGTATATATGATATTCTATTTTCATATGCATATTAATTTCATAAATATCATATAAATATGTAAAATAAATAATTATATCCACCCAATATTGGGGGTGATAGAAAACAAATTATGTCACTTCGTGAGTCGGTTTTCCATCTTACACATGATCGACAGTTTCATTTCCCAGTTGATGGAAGATGAGATAGATATAGGTTCTTAAATTAACATAATAATGTATCAATATCTTGGATATTTTTTTTATTTTATCATAGTTTTATAACATTTTGAGTATATAAAAGTCGAAGTAAAATGAAAATTGTTTCTTAATAACTATATGTCTTCTCTAGACATCATCTTTAATATTATACCTAAATAATTCTTTGATTGGATTAATGATCAATAAAATTCCCTGAGAATTTTTGTAGGGATGTGAGTAATAGATATATTATTTTACATTCTAAACCAAAAGAATTTTTTAGTGTGAATAGGATGATATATAGGTTATCCCTTAATAAGTGGGGTAGTAGACACACTTGGAATTTTTGAAAAGAAAAATGGAATCCACATTTTTCACATGCCGTAAGGCTCAAACATTTACCATTATTTATTATTATATAAGATAAAAATAGGGCCCTAAAATATTAGTTGGAAAATTTTATAGTTCATTTTAACCCTTTTTTTAGTTTAACACCCGTTAAACATGATTTAATCTTAACCGTATATTTTTTACTATTTTTACTATTAATTATGACTATATAATAAGTTTAATTTTTTATATTATATTAAATAAACTGATTCAAAATATAAAAAATTCAATTCACTAAGTAAAATTTTAGATTAAAAAAATCCTATAGACACGACAAAAAAGTAGTTTTCCAAAGAGAAGATTTTCATAAGTAAAGAAAGTTTTAATATCAAAATTAATTCTGAAATTTATATCAATGACAAAAAATTTATTTATAATAATATTATTAATCTAATTATACAATGATTAAAGTTTTAAATAAAAAAATTACTTTTAAATTCCTTAAAAAGGGAATTTACATTAAAAATATGTATTTTCACTATTCATTGAAAAACAAATCATTCCAAATAAACTCAAAAAAAATAACCCTAAGATAATTTTAATTTGGTGATTTCAAAAATTGTGTTCATTTTTTACAATAAATTTAATAAATTTTTTATAAAATTAATTTTATTGTACGTGTGCAAAGTGCAATCAAACTGTTTTTTTTTTTGAAATGTACAGTTTTGGATAAAACATTTCATTTTTTTCTTTCAAATGATTATAATTTTATTTATAATAAATAAGTAACCATTTAATTTATTTTATACATATATAAAAAATATAATATTCATAATTTAGGTATTTCTATTCTTATTCACCAATTTAAAGTCTAGGTTATAATTGTATTTTATTTTATGTTTTTTTAGACTCAGGGGTCTATGTACCAAAAGCTATCAAAGAGTTTGAATTTATTTAAAAACAAATATATCATAATGTATATAGATGTTACATTCTCTCCTAATCATGATGTTATATGATAAATATGTTATCGAACATGATGTAACTCTTAAAATTTCTTGGTGTTACATTATTAATAATATAATAGAACTACTGGTACTTTTAAACCATTTTAAAAAATTAAAAATTTTACAAGCTTGAGAAAAGTATAAAATTTTCTATAAAGCTCATTATATTTCACTATTCATTGAAAATTAATTCTTTTTTGAAAAAATCACAAAAAATTCACCCTAATATAATTTTTATATGATGATTTTATAAATTAAGTAAATTTTATGAAATAAATTTTCCAAAAGTAGAAAGAAAAAATATATTATTTTCTCAAAAAAAAAGAAATTAAAAATATTATTTAGGAAAGTTATTTTTTAATCAGGATGTAACATTTCTAAAAATTTAACACTTATTTACTAATAATTAAGAAAAAAAATTATTGAGTAGGAAATTTATATATATATTTTATAATGTTGTTATTCTTATTCGTACCTTCCAATTCAATAGCTTTATTATGATGGTAATGTTTAAAAAATAATATTTCATGTTTTGTTTAAGCTTAGTTTACTTTCCATATACATTATACATCATAATGTTATTTTTTAAAAATAATTTTTTGTTTCATGGTTCTAATGCTACTATAAGAAAATCATCCTTTAGTGTTGAATAAGTAAATATTGAGAGGTTTATGTCGGTGATCTTATATTCCACAAGCATCGAATAATAGTGAGAAGACTATCTTATAATATATTTATATTATAAAGATTAAAAAACATTGAGAAAGGTACTTGAATATTACTATATAAAAGTGAATGAATTGTGATTACTGAATCCTGAGGAAGGATATCAGAACCTATTATTATAGTGAAGTCTCTAGATACCTTTCTAATCTCCCTCTAAGAGGATATATCTAAAAATGATATTTGAAAAGGATGACCTATTTCACTCTGTAGTTTGAATATTGAAATGTGGTGTTCGTTGTTTTGTCAATATTGGTCATTGTGATTAGTTAGTGGTCAGATATTAGGTTAAAGGATATACCATTTCTTATGGTTCTCTATTATAAAAAAACATATTTTTTGTGAGTGAGATAAAATCTATAATACACCAAGGAAGAAGTCATCCATCATAAAGTTAAACCTCATTAATAAACTCATGTGTGCATTTTTTCTTAATAACATATATTTATTATTGGAAAATTTAAGGTGATAATAATTATTTATATTCATTAAATGAATAGGTTCATATAGAAAGAGAGTAGGTTTCAATTATATAAAATTCCCCCACATATATTCACCCCCCCCATAATTTCATCATAAATCCTAGTGGAATAATTATTGTTATAAAAAATATAGATCCACATATGATTGTAATCCCCTAAATATAATGATTTTAAAATTATGAATTTTTTAGTATACTTCCTAAATAATATTAAAATATAAGATGGAGAAATGTTTTAATTAATGATTATAATTTTATCTCCTCTAAGCCTTTGAATAATGGGAATAAAATAGAATAAAATATATTAATAAAGGCCACATAAAATGAATAAGTGAATTTTAGTTTTAAGCTTTTTGAAGGTAATTAATGCAGAAATATTTCATTTATATATGATAAAAAATTTCATCCTAAAAAAATTAGTTGTGATAAGGTAAATATAATGTGAAATAAAGAATAAAGTATTACTCCACATATAGTCATCGTTGTGACTTTTTAACTAGGTTAAAAAGAGTACACCTAGTGTATTGAATCCACTATTGAGATGATGTAAAAAAATTACATTACATGATTCATAGTCTTTACATAAAGAAGAGGTAAGTGAATATTACTATCAAGATTGTATTTTTGATCAAATTAGTTTAATTTGGGATGATAATATCTCTTTTGATTTATATGATAAAGCATAATATAATTCATTTTTCTATATAATGGATAGACTTCAAAAATATTCCAAAGGTAAAATAATTTTATTTGTGACTCAATTAAATACATGTAGGAGAAGATCACCCAACATGAATAAGAATATGAAATAATTGATACATAAATGGGTCACCAAATATTATCATGTATAAAACTCTCTAAAAATTAGATGAAAAATGTTCAATGAATTTATGTATTCTATATTTATTGTAAAAAAATAAGAAATAAAATTTTTATGAATTTCATCTAAAGGATGTGTCCTTAAAAATTATAGAGAAGAAGTTCGATGAATTGGAATAAATTTTGAAATCAAGAATTGACATAAAAAATGCTCAGATATACATAAAATCATGAATTATAAAAGAGATAGACAAATAATTGAAATAGAAAATCAGAATTCATGAAGTGAATGATATTGATATTGATAAGATCATAAGTGATATTGAGGTTACAATTAAATCAACAGGGGATGGGAAATTATACTTAATAGAAAAGCTTTTAAACATCATGTTAAATTATAAAATCCAAATATGGTTCGATATATGTCTTCAAAATAATACAAGACACAGTTTGACCACTAGATATTTTATGAAATATTTTTTTATTCCTTAAAATAAATTTAATTTCATCAATAGCTTTTGTATCATGAAGCACTGAGTTTTAATAAATCATTATATACTATTAAAATTATAATATAAATATGGTTATTAAATCATATTCATTAAACATGGATGTATGAATAAGAGTAACCCAAATTTTAAATTTATGTGTAATTGTTTTATATATATATATAATGTATTCTCCAAAAAGGTACTTAATTTTTTTAGGGTCTTTATATACTTCAAAAAACATTTTATTTAAAAAATTATTATCACTATTTTTTGTGAACAAAAAATTAAAATAATTTTTTAATTTTATATACATTATTTAAAAGTTGAACATAATTTTTGGAATAAACATGTAAAAATTATCTAAGGATTAATTTTTGATAGTTTTTTTTATTAATGTTTTGATGAATAGTGATAAATAATGGTTTATATTAAAAACATCCATTATTCTAAAGTATTAATAAAGTTAAATCTGGTTTTAAATTTTTTTTAATGGTATCCTATGTTCAATTATATTATTATTAATAAGAAAATAGGTCATTTGAATCAATTTCACATTTAATCTTGATATTAAAATGTTGTATATAAATAAAAACTTTTTCCATGAAAAAACACCCCTACACCTACAGGTATAATTTTAAATTAAATACATATAATTATGTGAATTGAATTTAGAAAATTGTATTACATATTTGGAATAATAAAACATTAACATTATATAATAAGGTCAACTTAAATTTTGTGTATAATTAATATTAAAACATGTAAAAATTAATTGTTGTGGTTAAGGTTAAAACGGGTTTACTGGGGTGTTAAACTTAAAATATAAGGTTAAAATGACAAATAAAAATGTCCAAAACATATTTTATGCTAACATTAAGACCTTATAGCATTTAATGTTTAATATATACTGAAATTATTTCCTTAATTTCCTAAAAAAATCCAATATTCCTTAATTTTATTATTAAAATATTAAGAATGTTTTTTAATAAACTAAGGAGGATTCCCAAAGAAGAGGTATCATTATTAACAGATCATTTTCATTTTATTTATTATTCCACATACTTAAAATATTCTTGACATATAATTATATAATAATATAATTGTCTCTAATAAGATTATATGTTATTATGTTAGTGTATTAACCCACATCTTTCTCCTCTTTCATCAAATTGGAAATGAACCTCTAGATCATGTGTACTATGGACTATCACCTCGCGAATCGATGTAATTCATTTTCAATCCCCACCTAAAATGGATTTAGATAATGATGGATTTAAAGTATATATATGGTATTTATGACATAAATATACTTACTTAATTATAATATCACAACCACCTTTTTAACTTCTAATCTACTGAAAAATGATTATGTCACTCGTGCATACGAATAGACTTCCACCTCCACGAAGCGACATGATACATTTTTCAATTTATTTTGAAATTGATAGTAAAAATTATAGACTTAAAAAAATTATATTATATATATGATATATAAAATATAATATAATTGTGAATTAATACACTACGGGAAATGGGGTTTATCTCCACGCTACTATGCCCACGGTTTAAAGAACCATGTGGATAGAAGATTTTTAATGGTCTATACCCAAGGTTTTATTAAAACCGTGGGTATTCAGCCCCTATGTATTGGGGTCCATCTCGCTACCCCCACTTCAACCCTCCATCACGCTCCCCCCCAATTCAACCCTACCTCCCGGCTTCTCCTCCCGGCTCCGCCTCCCGGCTCCACCTCCCGGCCTCTGCCTCCCAGCTCTGCCCCCAGCTCTGGCGACGTACCCACTCCCCCCTCTCGGCTCCCTCTCCTCTAGGTATCGTCAAATTCATCAGTTTTCAATTATAGATGATGTTTCCCATGCATTCCTACTTAGAAATATCAATAATTATCCTTCAAAGGTAATTGATATTGAGAATTTTGTGTTGGGGTTAAATGGATCATTTGAGAAAGGTCCAATATGGATAGTTGATCGATGAATAAAGGAACTATAAAGGAAGATGAATCCTCTTGTTAAGATTTTATGGAATAACATACATATTAAAGAAGATAAATGGGATAAGTAATCATATGTGTAGTATTACTAGACCTAATTGTTAGATTTAGACCTCTAGAAACACATATTAAGGTCAACAAGTCATTAGAGGGGGATATTGGAACAACCAATCACTTTATAGGTGTATTATGACTTATTTTTAGCCTTTATTAAGAGTTTATTTGAGTTATTACATTTATTTGGTGATTTATTGGGTATATTTTGGGAGATTCGGGGGGTTAGTATAATTTAATGGTGATAATGATTAGAGGGAATAGCATATTCCCGCAACGCAACTATGAAACCTATTGGAGAGGAGTAGTGTGTGATATATGGTATGGGTACTTTTAGAGATAACATGGAAACAATTCCATGGTAACTATGTAACTCCAAAGAGAATCAACATCAATATTGTCATAGGGTTTACAAAACCATGTTTCCAAACCATGTGGGTGACTTGAATAGGTAGTGTACTTCCCATGGTTAGAGACATGATTTAGTAAGCCAAGAAAGCAAACCATTTACATAGAATTTAATCATTTGAAAATTATTATCTTGACACAAAAACACCCTAAAGATATTCATCATTCCTCTTAAATATAGTTTAATCAAACAAAGGGACTCTAATGAGACATCATGGTGAATTAATTCCTCTCAGAGAGGAATTATATATGATATAGAGATATCAGTCCTAGAGATTTAAATATAATTTATCATTTGTTTGTTGTTATTCTTATTATTGGTATATTTTATTTATTATCCTTGTAAAGGTACTAGATCTTGGATTTCTTATCCTATTTTAGGATTTACAATGATATCCAATGTGATCCTTTCTAGATTAACAGGGAAAATAAATATGGAAATATGGTTTTTCCTGATCATTCTCAAATCCATCTAGATCTATTAAGTTTGTAGTATCTTGATGGATAGGTATAAAATGATCCCAGCCTATAACATGTTCTTCATCATATATTATAACCCTTGAGTACTCATGTAGTGATTTGGGGATGCTTCCATGGATCTTTGGTTTGTGAGATTGATTCAAGTGGTGAACATTGATGTTGGGATTCAATATGTTGAATGCAAGAAGTTCTTACCATGTTATGAAAACAATATAAAAATGTATGATATGAAATACTCATGCATGTGTGTACAGACTGTGACAATTATTTTTAAATGATATTCTTATGCCTCTATATAGATAAAAGGTTTCCTTACTATTACTTGGGTATATATATATGTGTATGGATAATATACTTATACTATCTTGTATCAAAGTTAAAAGTGGATCCTTCATGAATTCATTAATCCTATATAGGGGTAGAATTTGAAATGTGATTCATGATGAATATATTGGGGTCTTAAATGAAAAATGGAAGGGAATAAAGGCCTTGAGGCATTAATTTAGTCCAGAAGTGGGGAATGATGACATTATAGTATGACCTAAGATAGTTGATAGGGGATGATAGCCTTATGGACGTTGGAATAATGGCACATACACCCATTGAGATACTTAAATTGGTCTTGTGGTTTGTTTTGAGAATTTTCAAAACCAAAAAATCTCATGTGAGTATAACATCCACTATCCAATATCTATGGACTTTCCCCTTTGGATATTTTGGGTGAAACTTCAACAACTAAATCTTTCTCCTTCACTTTTCTATTCTTCTTTTGATGATTTTGAGTATTAAAACTCAAATATTTTTAGGATGCTATATTGATTAGGCATTCATTTTCATCATGAATAGGATGGTCACACCTTCCATAGACTTATTCAATAATATCAAACATGTTCTTTGATTTCTATATAGAATTTACAATACATTTCTAACTTTTATTCCTTTAATGGGGTTGAAACCCCCAAACATTGATTCTCAATAATCCCAAGTATATCATGATGTCTATTTTAAAAAACATATCTTTTACATATGAACAAATATTCCAATGTTCCAATAGAATCCATAAAAATTATATCTTTTAAGCATCATGTTGTACAAATTTTGTAGGATACCTAGATACATTTTTTTTATATTAATTCCAAAACATTAAAGTTATAACTACTCTATTTTCATTGAATGTTTTATTCCCCATCAAATAACCCCTACCAAATAATCAATAAAATTATAAATTTATATTATTAAAATAAAATTTTCTTCCCATGTGTATAATGCCTCTATATCTATAAAGGAGTATTTTACATTGAAATTTTCTTTTTTATTCCCCATCAATGACCACTTGGGAGTGTCTTTTTTAACTTTTTTCTTTAGTTTACATCTCAAGGTAGACCTTTTTTCTTTTTTCCTACTTAGTCACTTTTTCATATACTCAGCATGTAGAGGATTTCCATCAAGAGAGTATAACCTTGTCCTCCACTTTGAAGCAGAAGAGATCATCTATTGAAGGCATCGAGAAGGTATAGTTGCTTCTGATATTTTTCTTTAAACGTAAAGGCACTGATTGGTATGTGATCTGACAGTTATATGAATATTTGGAGTTGACTAACTGATTTAGATGTTTCATATTCTGTTTGTGGTTTTCATCTTTACTTTATCTAATTTTTTAATGTGGTTTTGTGTGTTTTTGGAAGACTCAAAACACAAAAGAAAAGCCTATTCTGTGGAATCCTGATTCAGGTTTTACTCCAACTTTGTATATATATCAGTTGTTGAATGACATTGAAATAAATGTTTGTAAGAAAATAGTTTTTCATACCAATTCCATGAAAATTTTTTAAAACAAGTCTCAGGGATTTTATGCACTGTATAGAGAAGAAAAATACGAACAGAAACACACTACCACAAAACTGGGCAAAGCCAGCACCAACCTTTACCAGTGCTAACGAAAAAGTGCTGATAAAGGGGGGGGTACTTTTATCAGTGATAAAAAAAATAACTGATAAAGGGTTCCTTTATCAGCACTATAGAAAAGAACTAATAAATGTACCCCTTTATCAGTGCTTTTTTAAGCGCTGATAAAGTTACCCCCTTTAACATCGCTTTTTTTAGCGTTGTTATAGGGTACCCCTTTATCAGTGCTTTTTTAGTAGCGCTCATAAAGGGTTTTCTTCCAAAAAAAATCTATAAAAATATATATTAATATATAAATATATAGATATAGTTATTTTGATATTAATATAATATATATTTTTTAAATATATTTTTAAATATATTTTAGATAAGTGTACATATATAGTTACACTTATTATATAAAATATTTAGTGAAAATGGCTTATAAAAAAATTTAAAAAAATATTTTTAATTAATAATTTGCTAATTATTATGGATTTATAGTAATTTAATAACAATTTGAAGACTAAAAAAATAAAAAAAATAAAAAATTCCAAAATATGTTGAAAACGCAACTCGAACTTCAAACGGTCATAACTTTTGATCCAGTTGTTCGTTTGAGCTCTACAACATATCAAATTGAAGCCACTGATGAGATCTACGTGTTAGTGACCTATGAAAAGCCTTTGTCACATTTTTGAGGCCCAAAATATCCCAAAAGGCCTCCAAAACTGAGTTTTTAGTTTGGATACCCCGATTTTTTAACATTTTGTGGCTTTTCAGCCTCGTTTAAGGGCGTATTATTCGTTTTTTTGTGGGGACTGAATTTATTCCAAGGTATTAAGTTTATATTGATATTATTTATTTTATATTTTATCATTTTTTATAATTCACTACTATTTATAATCAAATATATAACAATATATACACATTTTTTATATATTCACACATAAAATTAATTTTTTAAATAAATATCTAAACGTATTTACATATAAAATATATTAGATTTATCTAAATAATAAATAAAATCCATTTTATTTAAAATACCAATATATCAATTTTTATGTACCTATATATTAATCTAACTATATATGTACCTATATAATGTGTATGTGTCTATTTGTGCGTGTCTTTTTATTAACAAACTGATATATTATATATTTATTTATTTATTTATTCAAACATATGTATATGCATATATATTTATATATATATATATATATGAATAATTATACTTATATAAACACAAACACATATATATATGTGTGTGTGTGTGTGTTGTATATATGTATTTATTTACACACACACTAAACAAAACATATTTTATAATTGTATTAAAAACTAATCTTATAAATATATATCAATATATGAATATATATATGGATTAAAAAATATAACAAAATATATATAAATAAATAGATATAACTTAATATTAATATATGAATAAATATATACATATATACATATATAAATATAACTAGATATATATATATATTAATATACAAATAAATATTTAAATA
Organism: Viscum album; assembly: GCA_963277665.1. NCBI lineage: Eukaryota > Viridiplantae > Streptophyta > Magnoliopsida > Santalales > Viscaceae > Viscum > Viscum album. The sequence goes on along the minus strand of OY728157.1, from coordinate 1,398,542,238 downwards.
TTTAAATATAACTATATATGTATATTTATATATATTAATACAACTATATAAATTTATATTAATACAGGAATAAATATAAAAAAATATATATATAAATAGATATATCACAAGTTGGAGAAAAAAATAAAATTAGAGGAGTGGTAAAGGCTTAGCGTGCATGGGGGAGGTCTTGAGTTCAAAACCTGGTAGAGGCAGGAAGGGGTGCACGCATGGGTGAATTTTGGGGGGATATAGCACTGATAAAACGTGGGGCATCGTGGATGAGGCCTGCGTGGGAGTGGGTGGGGTGGGGAGTTGATAAATGGGGGGAAGCACTGTTAAAATCCCCCTTCGATTTACAGATTTTTCTTAATTTTTTTTAAATTTTTTTAAAATTTTTATGATTTTTTAACTTTTATCAGTGCTAAAAAAATAACTGATAAAAGGGGTCGTTTATCAGTGCTAAAAAGAGCGCTGATAAAGTACCCTCTTATCAGCACTTTTTGGAGCACTGATAAAGGGGACCCCCCCCCCCCCCTTATCTTCACCGACATTAACAGTGCTTTTTTAGCGCTGTTAAAGGCCTTTTTAGCACTGATAAAAGCTATAGTTGCAGCAGTGCAAGAGGGTGATAAGCCTTGCGGATACATATACAGATCAACCAAAAACTACCAGAATAGAGTCCAGATGAGGGAGATAGATCAATCCTAAGAATATTATGACAAATACGTGCTACCAAGCTCATTCCAAACAAACCAAATCACTATAATCATCCAAAAAATTCACATATTTTGGTTTAGTCAAATAAATTCAAGGAACTGAAGAAGATAGGGAATGTAGGGATTTAAAAGTGTTTGATGCACCGAATGAGTGTATCTATAATGAAAACAAATTCAGATAGATAATAGATGATATAGAGGGATCCAAAATACTCAAGGATAATACTCTCATTCCATTCAATTCATCTAAAGTATGTAACCCCACTGGATGCCAGGAGATATGAATCCTCCATATAGAGTAGGTAACCCTAATGGATGCTGCATTTGACACATGACAAGATATGAATCCTCCATATTATTTATCACTTCCATAGTTATTTTACTCTCTTTAACAAGGAATGATACCCCCCCCATTACTACAATATAGGGATGATGTGGAAGTGATAGATTTACGATAGTTTATGTTCCTCGATTTTATAGTACTCGGGATATTTTAGTTTTATTTTGGCGTTAATATTCATGTGGAGTTGAGTTGTTTAAATCAATATCCTACTTGACCATGGTAACTTATTTCCATAAGAATATTTGGGTTCATTTCATTGATTTTAACTTTTTTCTTGTCTTCCCTTGTGCTTTTGGGGTGTTCTGTTGGGAATGTTTAAACTCACCCATGAATTGGATTTGTACCCATATATATTTCTTTTGTGCAGATGATCTATAATTCGGTAATGATCTCAGAGGATTTAGAGTTATTGGACATAATGTTTAAAGGATATTGGATGTGTTCATTTTGTTCGTGTCATGTTTGTAATATCCTGAACATCCATTGAGGTATGTTCTTATTTAAGAATTAGTTTAACTCCCACTAAATTTGTTAAGGGAATATTTCTTGGGAGTATGATGAGTCTTGGGGTTCCCTGAGGGTTCAGGGCATGAAAAAGAGGAAAATATTCCATCTAGTATAGGTTACATGGTTGGTGAACAGTTAGTGCTAACTGTGCACCAGAACTATGCACCCTGGATAGGGGTGGGTCACAGTTAGTAAAACAATGCATAGTGGGGAGGGAGGGGGAGGGGGAGGGAGAGGGGGAGGGGATGGGCAATGGGGATGGAGGGGGAGGGGGAGGAGGAGATGGGCAGTGGGGAGGGAGGGCCTGGGAAGGGGGGAGGGTGAGGGGAGGGGCTGGGCAGGGGAGAGGGAGGGGTTGGGCAGGGGGAGGGGGAGGGGCTGGGGGAGGATCTGGGCAGTGGGGAGGGAGGGGCGGGGCTGGGCAGGGGGAGGTAGGGGTAGGGGATGGGATGTGGGGAGGGGGAGGGGTAGGGGGAGGGGAGGGGCTGGGGGAGGGGTTTTGTAGTGGGTAGGGAGGGGGAGGGTCTGGGTAGAGGGAGGGGGAGGGGCTGGGGGGGCTGGGCATGGGGGAGGGAGGGGGAGGGGTTGGGTAGTGGGGAGGGGGAGGGGCTGGGCAGGGGTGAACCATGATTCACCTTAGGATGAGGGGATAAAATATATTTCTATTTTCCATAAATATTTTTAGAAGTTATTGGAATTCATTTCTATAAATATTGAGGATTATATGAGGATCAATCAAAAAATTTAAATTAGAGAACTATCTTTGAATTGGGTCAGGTTCCTCTTGGAAGCTCCTGGTTCACTAGGTCTGGTTATAGACTCCAATTTATCCCGGTTGGTTTTTCATGGTTGTTGTTATTTGTTTAATGGTGGTTCATTGTAGGATTATATTGGGTTCCCACTTAACCCATCAAAAGTGGGTGCTTTTTTTGAAAATTTAATAATAGTTGAACTGGAAGGTACAATATAATGGAATCCTAGACATTGATGTACTTGTTAGAATTATATTGATGTTATTGAATTTTTTGTACGATTCTAATACTGGGGATTGACATTGGTAGTGTATGGAGGTGTCGTGTTGTTGTGTGATTTCATTTAATTGTTGTGTGATTGGAATTTGGTTTCTCCTACTAAACCTCCCTTATGTATTCTAGTATTGGGCATGGAACATTAGAATCCTTTTTACTATGCAGGTTGAATAAGGAAATAATGTTGAGAAAGAAGAAAGGGTCTCATCCTAGTCACTCTAGAATGAATATGTTAAAACACTAAATAAAACACATAGATGATTCTATGGAACTTCTAGAACAATGCCTTCATTTTCATGTACATGTTTGTGTACCCATATGAGACCTATGATTTTGGTTTAAAATATAAAGGATAAGTCCCTTTTTGATACAGTAGGTCCCTTAGAGGGGGAGTACAAGTCATGTACCTTTAAAATAACAAACACTATCTTTTTAAAGGGTATGTGTTTTGGGATATCAATATATGTAAATGGGATTGTGATGAGTCATTCAAGTATGATTGAGGCTAGTATAGCTAGTATATGTGATGATATACTCTGGGTAGTAAATCCCCTTGGTTTTGTACCGTGGAATCAATTAATGGATTCCTTATATGATGGTATAAGTGTAAGGTTTTATTCTTGGATGTTTAGGCCTTGAAAGTAACATTTTGGATCAGTAATGGGTTGAATAACATTGATCAATGATGTAGAATATTGTGTGTATTTTACTCTTTATTTAATTGGGTTTTCATTCATGATGATTCATGGGTAATTGTTGTCTTCTTGGTGTCGTAAAGATCCATGTATAATCTTATATTCTATTTTTATGTGTAGAATGTTTAGAGGTGTAGAATGTTTATAGGTGTAGAATCGTAGAGGTGAAAAATTGTAGAGCAAGGTGTAGCTGCTCGGCTATAGGGGACCTGCCTATACCCACAGTTCAATGAACTGTGGGAAATATCTGGCACTGTAAATCAGTATACCCACAGTTTTGAAACCGTGGGTATACATCTATACCCACGGTTCAAATGAACCGTGGGAAATTTCTGGGGCTGTAAATCAGTATACCCATGGTTTAATGAACTGTGGGTAATATAAATTTTTATTAGTCTATAACCATGGTTTTATGAAAACCATGGGTATAGACCTATTGCGATGGCATTCCAGCCCACGGTTTTTGAAACCTTGGGTATAAGAGATATTACTAGTAGTGATATTTCCTTTTCTTTTGTTCCATCCGTCGTGAAAATGGAAACAATGTTCATGTGTACGTATGACTCAATGTCTACATGAATTGTGTAATTCATTTTCTATTTGTAATTTTAATGGATTAATCTAAAAATATATATAATCAATATATATGATATTTATATCATGGTTATATTTATATATATTATGTAATTATGATCATCATAAAATGACCATAAATACAAAACCAAAGCATATGTGAAATATGAAGTAGATATTTCCAAAAACATGATTATAATAAAGAATTATTAATAGATGGATAGTAAAATTTCATACATAAATCATATTTGGTATGATATATTTTATTATTTATATTTGATATATATTAAAAAAAGATACTTTTATTATATTGGGGTTTCAAATGTGTATAGTGAAATTCTTTACTTGAGGTAATTGATTTTGGCCTCAAATTCGCTTCATTGGAACATATGTTATTTTATATTCATTTTTTGTTTTATGAGGTTTATTTACATCCCCATTGAAATTTTATATCATGAATATCTATATTTTCATTAAAATTAATGATTAATTTAAATTTTTTCTTTCATGGGTTTACGATTCATAGGAATATAATGCTTGTAAGGGAGTTTATCTCACTTTTATCTCTTTGGTACACATGCCATATTAACCACTTTTTTATTTTCTGTGGAAAATATACTACTCATTAAATTATTTTATGATTAATATCATTAAATTTTGTGGTATATATTTTAAAATATTGTTCTTAATTTCATGGGGATTTCGATTCAAAAGATATCTAATTGAGAAAAGTTTTATGTTACAATATCATTATTTATGAGGACTGATCAAGATTATGTTTTTTATGTTGAAATATTATTTTATATATATCAACAAATGATTTAATTTTCTTATACTCTATTCATTTAATTAAAATATATTTTTTACAATAATTTTTCTCTCTTTATGTAATTAAGGGACTAAAATATTTTTTTTAGATAAACCAAATTTATTTATTTCTTCAGTCGAAAGTTATTTCTATTATATATAAATGTTTTATAAAAATGGTTGAAATGTTTTTTTTAAAATTCCCCAAAGATTGATGTGTTACATTTTAACCCATGTTTTATTTTTTACAAAATTATTTAAAAGGAATCATCTTGTTGTTTTTTGGACAAGGCATTGTTGAAATTTTACCAAAAATATGAAAAGAATATTCATTTTAGCATGTATGACATGAATGGTATTTCATGCCATCAAGACCAATCAATTATTTAAAGATTATATTTCATGTTTCTGAGGTTATTTTCAAAAAAATATTTATTATTTAGAATATTGTTAAATTTTAAATAAGTTTTTCTCAAAGTTAAAATGTTATTTTCCTCAAGAAATGTTTAAAAATATCTTTCAAAATCCTTTTCCATCTAAGATAACATCCTTTGATATTAATTAAGATATAATCAGATATAATCCGGTGATACCATTCTCTTTATTTCTCATGATGGTTATTCTTAGGATGACAAGATGTTAATGAAACACATTTTTTTTCATAGGTGATGTTATGATGAAATAATAAATTGTTTATGAAACAATTTTTTTACATTGGTTACACTATAATGAAAAAATTTAAGTTTTATGAAACCCATTTAATTTAAATATGTTAAGATATGATGAAAGTTTTATGAAACCCATTTATTTTCATGGGTACTAATATGAACAATGTTTTGTGGATATTATGAAACAAATCTATATTATTTTCATTATGTGATGGGGGGACCAATATATTCCTCTAATGTATTGGGTAAAGACAGATATCTTATGATATAAAAAATGACTTGACTTGGGAGTGATACTAGTTCAATAAGGGCCTCTATCCACTATGATAGCCTAGAGTGTGAGATTTTACTACTACGATTGTTTGGGGAGTAAACCCATTCTATTATGATAGTTTTTTAAATAATCCTATACTACTAAAGAAATTATTTTCTATGATTATATTTATTCCAAAAATAATTATTTTATTCCAATGTTATGTTATCGTGGTTCTTTTTATTTGATTATATTATTATTATTGACTTATAAACTACCATTATTTATCCCATGACTCATGTTTATTTTCTAGGATATATAGGGCATGGTTTTAAAATATTATTCTCAATATTGCATACCCTTATGCTCATGTTATGTTGATATCTCTTTAATTTTAACTTACAAAGATTTTGGATCACCCTCTATTATTTTTTCTATCCCTATGTTATGATTAAAGGTATTATGTACAATATGTATTAGGAGGGTTGTATTTATAAATAACCTTGTGGGAGATTATTTAGTTTGTTTATGAAAAAATTTTATATGTATCCATGTTTCCAAAGGCGTTAGACCTATATGATTCGACCATGGGTCATTTTTTATGTAATGAATTTTCATCTATTATGTTGTGATGTACATATATGAGTAGTGTGATTCATTATAGTTGGAATCAGAGTATTATTTAGTTAATTGTTGGAAACAATTATGGGAAAAAATTAGTGAGATCCTAAGGGATATATCTAAGGATAAGTCTAAATATACGTATATGGATAATTCAAATTATAGGAGAATGGTTTGGAATTTTGGTGAAGGATTGAGTGAAAGGTTTCAATGAAATATCATCCCTATATAGATACTACCAGAATGTTTGGATAAGGTATAATTGTACCTAGGTGTAACAAATTTGAAAATATTTTATTGGGATTTAACACGATCATCACTAGGTGTATGATAGTGTACCTTGCTTCACACTTAGTTTGAAACTATTTGGGGATATGTTTTTGAAATTTAAAAACTCTACATGAAACCTCATGAATAATTTTAATAAATGATGACCAAGAATGATATATTTTATGCCTAAGGTAGAATCAGATTAAAATAATATGTCATGATTTATATTTCCAGTGAATTGTTTTTTATAATTTATCACTCTGATCAGAGATTCATTAGAGTCATGGAAACCACATTAGATTTACTAAGATATTGAAGATATATTGATTATGTTGAGGTGGTAAAAAATATTAAATATTTAAGTATTCTATTTTATTAGAGTGATATAAATTCATTCATATTAGGAAAATTTTGATGGAATGTAAATTCATAACCAAAATGGTTAGACATTAAATTAGCAGTGAAAATCGATAATGGTAAGATGATTTCATCTCAATTCTATGATTGTTTTTTGATTGATGTTTATCGGAATGTGATTACTGGAAATCATATTTTTCTACTTATTTTTGGATTTTATGTTATCTTAGGAATGGATTTCATTTATCGGCATAAATCCAAGATCAAATACAACGAATGGGAAGTCACGTTTTATATTCTAACCGACCGATAAACATCTACTAGTGTGCTTATAAATATGAACATCAAATAGAAAGTAAAATAATTTTATAGGTCTTGATTGAAACTAAATATGAGTGTTTAACTCATATAGTTGGGGAAGTAATCAACAGTGATGATATACCTATTATGTATAAGTTTTTTATGTCATTTCAGAGTAGCATCCTTGTCTTCCACCAAATTTTTTGGTTGAGTTCTCAATAAAACTAATACCACGTGCTAAACCTATTTCAAATACACCCAATATAATGGCCCTGATTGAGTTAAAGAAATTAGTGAATAACTCCAGGAAAATTATGCCATTGGATTAATTTGGAAAAGTGTTTCTCATTTAGGTGAAACTTTTATTTTATTTATAAAGAAACATATATCAATGTGACATTGTATTGATTATCAGGAGATTTATAGGATCCTAGTCAAGAAAAATATCGCATACCCTATATTGATAACTTGTTTGTTCTATTTATAAGAGATCAATACTTTCTCATGATTGAACTTATTTATAGATATCATTAATTGAGTGTCCTATGGGACGGTATACCCAAGACTACATTTCATACAAGGTTTATACTCTATAAACATATAGTGATTCCATTTGGTTTTACTAATTATCCTACTATTTTTATGGATTTAATGAATTGAGGCTTTAGAGATTCACTTTATTAGTTTGTGGTACACATTATAAATGATATTCATATTTGTTCAAATATAAAGTAAAAACATGAAGATCACCTAGGTATTGTGATGAAGACCTTTAGGAGTGATAGGATATTAGAAAAAAATACCAAGTTTGAATTTTTATTGAAAAAAGTTTCTATTTTTGTCATATAATCTAAAGAGTGGTTATATCATTGGATCCATAAATGACTAAAGTAATTACAAAATAGACCAGAACATTCACAACAATTGAGATCTTAATTTTTCTTGGTTTGGATAGATATTAATGATGGTTTTTATGTAATTTCACTTCACTATATAATCAAATCTCCAAGATAACTCAGAAGGAAATAAGTTCCTTTTTATATATGAATATGATGAAAATTTCAAGGAACTAAAAGTATTATTAGTAATTGAATCAATAATTAATTTACCATATAGTGGAGAACGATTAGTAATATTTAGTGATTCATCAAATAAGCTACAACTATGAATCCTCATGAAAAATGTTATGGTGATAGATTATGCCCCAAAACAATTGAATATTCATGAGAAAATTTAACCAACTCATGATTTAGAGTTAGTTGTGGTAATTTTTACATTAAATATATGGAAGGATTTTCTTTATAGGTAAAATTTTGATATATATACTCATAATAAAATGTTATACTACATACTCACATAGAAGAAGTCAAACAAGTTCCAGAAAAGATGAATGTAGATAATTAAATATTTTGATTTCTAAATTCATTACCAACAAGGAAAAGAGAACAAGGAGACTAGTGCATTAATTTGAAATTATCTTGTAATATAATACTTTATGAGGATAAAAAGGATCTAATATTTCATTATTTTTAAAGGATGGATCAATAAATCTTGTATAAATGGGAGAAATATTATATTTCTGAAATTATTGTTTAACTATATATCAAGATGATGATTAAAGAGGCACAGTAGGAAGATGAAGATCTCCAGAAGAAGGTGAAAATGTTCTTATGTTTAAAATTGAAAATGATGGAGCGACATGGTTCAAGAACTGTGTGTGTGACCCATCCATACCAAATTTGAAGAATCATTTATTAAAGGAAACATATAGTTCTCCATTCTATATTCACTGTTTAAGAACAAAAATGTATAGGTATTTCAAAGATTATTTCTATTGGGATGGAATGAAAAGTTATTTTATATAGTTTATAACTTTTTTCTTGGTATTTTAGTAAGATAAAGATGAGATAAAAATTTAAAAAGGGGTGTTACAACCTTTTCCCATAATTTAATGGAAATTTGAAAACATCACCCTGTATATTTTGTCATTTGACTCCCCAAAACATCCTAAGGGTACATTTATATATTGGTTATACTCAATCTCATTATAATGTAATCATAATTCATTTATTTTTGTGAATATTTCTCTCTAGATCAGTATTACAAGATATACAATAAGTAATTGGTATGTTTTCATGGATTACCACATTCTATTGTATCTAATCTTGATCTGAGATTTACATCAATGTTATAGTAATGTCTTCAGTAGGATCCTAATACAAAATTTAGTATTAGAACAGCGTATTAACTTCAAAAAGATAGTAATTATTTTAAAATAATCCATAACCTATATAATTTTTTGTGATCTTATTCTATGGATTTAAATGGTGGTTGGGATCAACACCATCCTCTAGTTTAGTATTATTATAGTAATAGCTTTCAATCAATCTTCCATATGTCTTCTTATCAATCCTTCAACATAAAGAATCTTATAAATCCATCTTGTGGGGATGAATTTGGGGATATAATTATATTAGGACCAGAGGTAGCTGATGAAATGGAAGTTAACTATAGAACTATTCAGAAACACATAAAGGAACCACAAAGTAGACAAAAAAAATATGATGATGATCATCAATGTGACCTAGAGTGTGAAGTTGGTGAGAAGGATTTCAAAAAATTTATCTTTGGAAAAGGGTCATGAGATTTTGGAAGAAATAAAATATCAGACCTAGGTATGTAGTTCCTTTCAATATTCTTGATTGATTAGGGAAAATTTCTTATCATTTGGATCTTCCACCAAACTTATCCCAAGTTGTTGATGTGTTCAATTTAACTCTCAAGAGTAAGTACATTCTTTATACTTCCCATCTACCAAAATAATTGGTCGTACAAATTTATCAGGATCATTACTATGATGAAAAACTAGTTGATATTCTAGGTCATAGAGAGAATTCTCTGAGTAACAAGACCACTAACCAAGTAAAGGTTTTAGGAAAAAAACAAATAACTTGATTATTCTATTTAATAACAAGAGAATATAAAGAGGCCGAAGTATCCTCAATATTTTTTATCATAGTGAGGGAATTTCATCATTGAAACTCATTTTAAGGGAGGGTATAATGTTATAGTTTTATAAATTACAATTTTTTTCTTATTTACACTAAATTATATTTCTTTGATAGCTTGTATTACACTCAGGACCAAGTTTTAACAAACCACGATATATTATTAATATTATTATTTAAAAATGATCATTATAACCTAGAAATTAAACATGGTAGTATAAATAGTAATATTTTTTTTAAATTATGTAAATTGTTTTTAGATAAATAAATATTATTTATAAAAACAAAATGATTATTATTGTCTTTATAAATATAGAAAATAAATTTCCTCTAAATAATGTTTTCATATCATTTTTTCCAAAAAAATAAATAAATAATCCTTTATTTAAAACATTACATCAAAATATGAACTTATTCATTGGAATCAAAATTTTAAAATTATCTTAGAGTGATTTTTTTAGAATTTTCCAGAAACATTAATATTTTTATGAATAGTTAAAATTACTGATTTTTATTAGAAAATTCTTTTTCTATTTAAATATTTAGAAAGATACATATTTTTTTTAAATGGTTTGAAGGTAAAAATTATTTCAACTATATTATGAATAATTCAACTTAGTTCATTAGAACCAATTTCATTTTTAATCATGATTTTAAAACATTCTATACTTATGAAAGAGTTTTCCTTCGAAAAATAATTTTTCTCCATGACTATGAGTTTAATTTAAAATTAAATTCTTACATATATGTGAATGAAATTATAAAATATTAATTAAATATATTTAGTAAAAATAATTTACATTATATAAATGTTCAAATTATCTTTTTTCATAATTAATTGTAAAAAATAATAATTAATAATTGTGGTTAAAGATAAATTGTGTTTACTGAGAGTTAAAATAAAAATATAAGTGTTAAAATGACATACAAATTTCTCAATAACCTATTTATTGGAAATATTTAGATGTTATAAAATTTTATTATTAAAATTAATCCATTTTGTATCCTTATGGAATGTGTAAAACATGTGTATTAGTCTTTATTTTAAAAAATTCCATGTTTTTCCTCTCCCCTCTTATTAAAGGGAACCCAATATCATCTCCTATATAAAATTTAAACACTTTTTATTGAAACCATTAAAAAAATATCATCATTAATTTCCAACCAACATCCTATAGGACTTATTTTTATTATTAAACTCTCATAATAATTCTATTGGTGGTAACTTAAGGTGGTTGTCAAAAGAAGACATATCGTTTTTAACCATGAATTTCCCTTTTATTTCTTCCCCAAAATCTACTAAATAATCTTAAAATATTATAATATAATAACATAATTACCTATAATATACTGAAATATTTTTATGTTAGTGTAATAACTCACTTTATACGCATACCACATTTTTATTACATAACTTTTCTTTACATTGTACTAACAGGGGATCTTTTAAAGATTAGTTTCTTGGAAAAAGGTACATAATAAATGAAATCATAGAAAATTAATATAATCCAACTGAAAGGATTTATAATAGATTCATACTATGTGAAATTACTTCTTATAAGAACCTAGTGATAAACATCAATGGTAATGGTGAGCATAAGGCCCATTAAGGGAAGGCAAGGGAAACCTTTTAAATGTGATCATGAAGAAATTCAATAGAAACATGAAGAGTACCATTATTGCTTGAAAAAGAGAAAATTTGAAATATAATAAATAAAATAACATGAATAATAACTTGTAAATTTTTTTATAACATTTATTTTAGATATTAATAAGCATATCACCAAGGTTTGTCGCTTATGTGTTATAAAAATTACAAAGGTTATTCGAAAAGGTATCATAAAACATGTCATATCTAAGGATTAAATTATATACCCAATGCATTAGAGATTTTCTAGGGAACAACCTAAATATTTAATAATTAATTCTATCCAAATATATCATAAAAACATTTCATAAAAAATATGTGTAGAATAAAAGAAACGGGTGTCATATCAAAATGGAGGAGTTTTAAAAACGTGCTTAAAGAAAAGATCTTTATGTCATTTTTAACCAAAGAAAAGTGAATATGGGTTTCATTTTTGTTAATACAAGAATAAAATATTTCATTTAGAAATCTAGGAGAATCCCCTTAGAAAAAGATAAGTATATTTCTTGAGAAAAAGGGAGATTTTTTATAACAAAATTCGACAACATAACGAGTGAGAATCATGGATTTAGAAAACATTAAAAATATAGTGGATAAAGTTATACCATACTCTAAAGGTATTAAAGTCCTATAATAAAATGTAAATAAGAACATTGCTTTAAATTTTAATGATATACCACATAAAAAGGGAACTGGAAAGGAAAAGAGAAGTTGAGATTTTCCCTTAACTTTAAGAGTAACTCCTAAAATTTGATGATTGGGACCTTGGGGATTTGGGGACACATTTGTAGGACTAATTATGAGGTAAAAATATCATAAAATCATGTAGGAAGAATTGGGAATAAAATATAGTGAAGAAATGGGTGGGTATTTATAGAAAAATGGGAGGGTTTTTCTATTAATTTCCTTAGACATGAAGGTAGTGGTAAATTATAAACCATGGGATTGACGATGGTATTTTCCTATGGTATTAGAAAAATGGGACACCTATTATGTTATTATTATCCAAAACAGTCATACATAATTTTATATTAATTATTACATCATTATGAAGTCATTAAACATACCAAAACCTCAAAACTTTATTTTTACTATTCAGGAAAAATCAAATTATTTTAGAAAATTCTCATAAATTCACCATAACCTAATTTTGAAATGATTATTTTGAAAATGATGTTTATGTTATTGTAATAATTATCTAAATATGATAATTTTAACTTTTAAATATAAAAAACCTTATTTACTAAAACTAATAGTGGATAGAATATGAATAGTAAAATGCATAGTAAGATTTCTGACACATGAAGAAAATAAAATTATTTTATCATTTAAATTTAAATAATAGTGTTTTAATCACACTATATCATTAAAATAATATTTTCCATAATATATTAGTTTTTTATAATAATTATTTATTTTCTAGAAAGTTCAATTTCTGTCCCAATAAACAACTTATCAAATTTCAAATCAATTTTAATAAGAAAAGCAATTATTCAAATAGAATTAAGGGAACAAAACATTAATTTATAAAAATGGATTATACATTATGTAACTATGGCTTGGACATATATCCACTTATAATACCTATATACAACCTATGTTTAAGGTGTAAAATGGTGATTAATTCATCAGTCGACTCGGCTAACATTGCCCATGTGGTAATATCCACTAACATGAACTTCTCTTGTAAGTGATTTTATTCATGCTTAACATGTTGAAGATAAGATTTGGATTGGTCAAGAGTAAATCCCATTGACTCTACCTCCTTCCCAAACTCTAAAAATTGGGCTTTGTATGGAACGAATCTATTGATTAAGGCCATCGTATCTCCTTTCTGCATTAATTAACCACTATCAATTCTATTTATAACACTAATAGTAGCATTAAAATTATTATCAAGAGTATATAATTTAAAAATGTCATATTTACCAATTATAATATAATGGTTAAAACTAGATTTTCACACATCAATTTATACTCATGTCATTTTTAAAATCATGTATTTATGTTGTGTACAAAATAATATAACACACATTTTCAGGAAACAGAATTTATTCCAATAGTTAAGGTCATTTCATTATCCCCCCTTAAGATATATTTTCCCTAGGATTTCAACTAGTTCCCTCAGTTGGGAAAAGATTTTGGTACTTTTTCCTCATTGTATCCTCTCATTCCCACATACCTTATTCATATTTGTGGTCTCTCCACAATACATTAACTAGGTGGGTAGTCTTATTGTGTAGAACCTTGTATCTATGTTCCAAGATTTCTAGTAGATTCTCCTCATAATAGAAGTCTTGTTCTAGTTGTACTTTGTCAGGATTTGGTACATGTGGAGGGTTAAGTATGTATTTCCTTAGGACAGATATATGAAATACATCACAAACTTGAACATGATTTGGAGGAAGTGCAATCTTATTGGTCACTACTCCTATATGATCAAGTATTTCAAAGAGGCCAATGTAAATAGGGATGAGAATACCTTTCTTACAAAACCAAAATAATCTCTAACAACGTGAAATTAAAAGGAAGACTTTGTCTCCGACATCAAACCCCACGTCCCTTCGATGGTTTTCATTATAGCTCTTCTTCCACCTCTGAAAAGACTTTATGTATTTTTTTATAGCATGAAATTTTTCTTGCATAGCTTTCACAATATTAGGTCCAATATGTTCTCTCTCACTAAAATCATCCCAATAGGTAGGATTTCTATATCGCTTCCCATATAAGTCTTCATATGGTTCCATTTGAATACTCAAATGGAAGATATTTTTTCATAAGAACTCAACTAATGGGAGATGATGATCCCACCCACATTTCAAACCCATTGAGCATGTTCTTAGAATTTTCTTGAGTGTTTGAATAGTCCTATCAGAATTCCTATTAGTTTGAGGGTGGCAGTCCGTACTGAAATTTAATTCAGTATTTATAGCATGTTGAAGACTTCTCTTTAATTTGGATGTTATCCTTGAATCATGATAAGATAAGATGAATAGTGGTACCCCATGAATCCTTACCACTTTATATAAATCTTAGTATCTTGGGAAAGAGATAAATCATGTCGAATAGAGATAAAATGGGTAGTCTTAGTGAGACATTACAGTATAACCCAAATCGTATTGTTTCCTTTGGATGTTTTTGGGAGACTAGAAACAAATTCGGTGGTGATACTACCCCACTTACATGATGGTATGGGTAGTGATTTTAATACCCATTTATGAATTGTCTCCCTTCCTTAACTTGTTTACACACTAGGCACCTTGTAGTGTAGTTGAAAGTATCCATATTCAGGTTATCCCACCAATAATGATCTTGAAGGTCCCTATACATTTTAGTACTTCTAGTATGTATAGAGAAAGTAGAGTTATGGGATCCATCCATGAGTTATTTTATTATTTATTAAATATATGGAACACATAGTATTGTATAACATTTTAATAAGCCATCTTGATCAATATGTTAATAAAAAAACATCCCATTTTCATAGCCTCTAACTTCTTCTGTAATAAAGGATAATCACTTTGATATTTCTTTACCTTTCTAGTAATGATTGTTGAGAAATCATATGTGATAGGGTTTATGATTCCCCTTCCATTATGATTCCTATGTCTATTTTTACTAGGTCTTTTATCAAAGGATCTCCTTGAATCCTCATCTTTTCCATAACAACATGGTATTTCCTACATAATGCATCATCAACATTGTTTTATCTTCCTGGGTGATAATTAATTGAATAATAATAGTCTTTAAGAAGTTCCAACCATATCCTATGACACATGTTCAATTCCAATTGCATGATAATATACTTCAAACATTGGAGGTATGTGTATATATCACATTTCCCCATATAAACATATTTCCTCCATGTCTATGTTAAAAAACAACCACAACCAACTCTAGGTCATGTGTAAGATAGTTATAATCATGAGGCTTCAAATGATGAGATGAATTAGCAATCACCTTTTCAACTTTCACAAGGACTCACCCTAGACCTTTCATATATAAATCGTTAATAACAATGAAACCTTCTCCGATAGAGGGTAGATTTAATATGAATGTAGTAACCAATCTATTCATTATCTCTTGGAAACTCTTTTCACACTTGTTAGTCCAGATGAACTTAGAACATTTTGGACTTAACTTGGTTAGTGGATTATAAAGTCATGAAATTTTTTTCACAACCTTCTTATAAATATCAAAAATCCATGGAAACTATGAATCTTTCATTCTATTGTAGAATGATTCCAATCCTACAAAAAAAATTTCTTGGATGGATCAACTAAGATTCCTTCATCAGTTATAATGTTCTCCAATAAAGAAACTAGTTGTAAAGAATTTCACCTTTTATGAACATTCCAAATAGCCTCTATTTCCTTATAATCTACAGCATAACCCTTATATGATCATCATGCTCATCAAAAAATTTGAAATATAATATAATATCATCAATGAACACTAATAAAAAGTTATCAAGTTTGTCCTTAAAGACTTTATTCATAAAACCCATAAAAATAGCAGGATCCTTAATCAAGCCCAAGGGAATAACAAAAAATCATAATTCCCAAATCTTGATTAGAAGGTGGTCTTTAGAATATTTTCTTTCTTCTACCTCAAATGATGATAACCATATCAAAGATCAATATTATATAATAATTAAGCCCCATGAATATGGTCAAATAAATCACCAATTCTTAGAATAATGTACTTTTTCTTCACTATGGTTCCATTAAGTTCTCAATAATCAATTCATAATTGTATTGATCCATAATTTTTATTCCCAAAGAGAACAAGTTCTCCTAAAATATGCACACTTATACTGATAAACACCTTCTCTAAAATATTCTGGAGTTCTTTCATTAATTACCCTATCTTAACATTTTTTATTCTATTTGTGGTCATTGAAATCGCCTTGGAACCAGGCATGAGCTCAATGGATAAATCTACATCTCTTTCTAGTGGAGGTCTGGGTAACTCCTCGAGAAATACATCAATGTATTCCTGAATGATGGGGACATTCAATATTCATATAATTTCACTAATGAAATTATCTTCACCAATCATTTCCAAAAACAAGGCAATATATAGTGCTTCTAGATAAATCTCAAGTAAAGATATCTCTCCTTTGAAAACAACTATAGGTTTTACATTCAAGAATACTGAATATTCCTTTCTTCTGTAGTTGATCTTATAATTATACATTGATAGAAATTATATCCCTAGTATAATGTCATGTTCTGTCATGGTAATGACTACTATATTTGAGTTGATATTATGATCACTAAAGTAAATTGTATATGTTCTATACCCTATTGTTTCTTTTATAATCCCTCTATGAGTCTGGACTAATTGTTCTACTTCTAGTAGTTCTGTGATTGATAATATATTATTTGAAAACTTTGAAGAAATAGAGCATTATGTAGAACCATAAAAAATAAAAATTTCCTTCTATCATTGAGAGAAAAAAGAGAGTACCCACCACCACATCATTTGGAACTTTAACACCAAATGTAATGACAGAAAAAGAATTATCTTTATCACTTTTACTATGTTAAGGTTGAGGGTTATTCCCCTCCATTAACTTTTGATTTGGATAGTGATTTGAATAGTGTCCAAGTTATCCACACTTGATTTGTTGGACTTTAGACTAGGCCTAAACCATCTTCCTTTTGTCATTAGTGTTGATAATTTGAGACTTCTCCTTAATAAGAAAGTTTTTAGCAATATGAACTTCTCTTCTACACTAGTAACATTTCCCGACCATGAGTAAGAAGTTCCCTAAATGATTGTTCCCACATTTGTCGCATGTGGAAAGTTTCACTTGATTTCCTCCTCTTACATAATCAAAGATACTCCCCAAGTTTGGATCCAAATATATATTCTTTTCCTTAGATATATGGGAACAATTCCTCTCTCTAAACTCCAGTTCAAATTTCAATGCAATCCTCATGATCTCATTATAGTTTTTGTGATCTTGGTTGGATAGATTCCTTCATATATGAGTTCTTATTACACAAAATAATCTATCAATCTTACCATTAAGATCAATGAGAAAAATATAGGTGTAATGGGAAATTAATTTTTTGTACATATATTAGATTCCCATAGATCCATTTTCCATCTACTTCAGATATAGGAATTCATTCTCCAATTTTGTTCACATTGGATGGGGGGAAATATTTTTTGACAAAGATCCCATAAAATCTTCCAACTCCATTATATCAGTATCCCCTCTTGGATTCTTGTTTTTAACCAGTTTCCACCACTGAACGGATTCTCCCTCGAAGCAGTACATAACCTGGGTGACATTATGTTATTCTGAACAATATAGTACATTAAATATCTTTTCTATAGTTCTTATACACTATTCAGCAATCAATGGGTCAATAGATCCACTGAAGGATGGTAGTCATGGATGCATTAAGAACTCAGTGTAAATTTGTTCCTTATGAGGTGAATATGTTATCTTTGATTTATTTATGTAATTTTTCATAACTCGAGTAAGTAAATTCATCATTCTCATGTTTTTTTCATTTTGGATTCAATCAAAAGGTTGTTAGTTCCTGGTCCATTGTGCTCCCCATTTATATGGTTCCCCTTATATCCCTCCATTTTCTAAAAGAATATATCCATTGTGGGAAACATGTTTATTTTTTGATTATTATAAATCTAAATGAATTTAATATCTTAAAACACCATGCTTAAATATTTTATTCTTTAACAACAATTACATTTTCGGTAAATCCTTCATAATGGTTTATAAAAAGATTATGATTAAACATATATATACCAAAGAAATGTCAAAATAGTTGCACAGTAAGGCTCATTGGGATGTACCATATTATGATGACTCTGGATCAATGTACCTTGTTGAAGTTTTTAACCTTAGGTATATTTTTTCAAGAACAATGTCCACTTATTTCTATCCATATAGAGATTTCTTTGTTCGTAAACCACTTACTAAATACTTCACCAAAATACTAGGTTTTTTTCCTATATTTAATATTTTCAAAAAGGTTCATCATAAAGTTTTAAAATCCTAATTTCCAAAAATAAATAAACGGTCCTTTGATACCATCTATGGAATACCTCATTTTAATTATATAACTTTTCATTACATTATAAAAAAATATGATCTTTTAAAGTTTAATTTCCTAAAAAAAGGTATATATTACATGAAATCATAGAACATTCTACTAATTAACTTGATATAATTCATATTAGGTTCATCCTAAGTAACATTACTACATCTCATAACCTAGGGACATACATTAATGGAAAGGGTGAGCATAAGGCCCAATAATGGAAAGCAAGGGAAGCATTTTACATGTGATCTTAAGGAAATTAAATAAGAACATGAAGAATATCATTGTGGAATGAAAAATAGAACATGGGGGATATAGTAAATAAATAACACGAATTTAAACTCTTAAATGTGGGTATAACATTTATTTTGGACATTCATAAGCATATAACAATGTTTTCTCTCCTTAGTGTCAAAAAAATTACCATGGTTATACATCAATGTTAGTAAAACATGCCATCACTAGAGATTGAATTCATTTCAAAATGAATTGGAGGGATATTAGGGTTATCCTTTAATATTTATTAATTAATTTGATCCATATATGTGATAATAAAAAATTTCATAAATAACCCACAGATAATAAAATAAATAGGTTTCATATCAAAACAATGGTGTTTTAAAAAAAGTTATCAAAGAAAAGATCATTATGTTATTATAATGGCGGGTTTCATGTATGTTAATACTAGAAAAAATAGATCATTTTTACATATAGTTTAGTACCCCTATAAGAGAAATAGTTTTGGGTATTCTCAAAATAAAATAAGATAATTTCTTGAGAAAAAGATAGATATTTTGAGAAGAAATTCAACAGCATAATGGATGAGAAACGTAGTTTTAGAAAACATTAAAAATAGAGGAGAAAATTTTCTATCATTTATAAAATAATATTAATATATTAAAGTGGTAGAATAAAATGGTAAGAATAACATAACTTAAAAAATAAAAATACATACCACATAAAAAAGATAACTTAAAATAAAAAGGGAAGTTTAAATTTTCCCTTACCTTGAATAGTAACTCCAAAAACACAATGAATGTGACCTTGGGGGATTTAAGACACCTTGGGAAGACCCCTTGGGAGGTACAACTATCATATTTTTGTAGATAACGAATTTTTAATGAATGTTAATAATTACATTGGAGGGAATTTGTTGAAAAATTGGAGGATTTGTTTATTAATTTCCTTAGACACCTAGGTAGTGGTAAATTCAAATTCATGGTATTTCCCATGGTATTTTTACATGGTATAGGCCACATGGGACACCATTATGTTATTATAATAAAAAAATTACCATAATTTTATATTAATTATTAAATCATTATGAAGTCATTAAACTTACCGAAAACTCATAACTGTATTTTTATTATTCACAAAAAAATAATGTATTTTAAAAAATTATAATAAATTAACCCTAACCTCATTTAAACCTGATGATTTAAAAAATTATTTTTATTGTATCATAAAAATTCTATATATATGATAAATTTAACATTTAAATAAAAAAATGCATATTTATTAAAAATAATTGTGGATAGAAAATGAAATGTAAAATGCATAGTAAAGATTTTCACAATAGAAAAAAATAAAATTATTTTGTCATGAAAATTTAAATAAGAGTGTTAAAATAAAACTATTTTATTAAAATAAACAATATTTATAATATCTTATTTTATTATAATAATTATTTCTTTTCTAGAAAGTACACTTTCTATCCAAAAAAATCAATTTATCAGATTTCAAATCAATTTTATTAAGAAAAAGTATTCTTAAAAAAGAATTGATGGAAAACCCCTTATTTATAAAAAGTTATTATACATTAATTAATTAAGTCCTTGATACATATTCCCTTATAATACCTTCATATAACCTAAGGTTAAGGTGTGTGATGGTGATATATTTATGGGGAGGCTTGGATAACATCATATGCATGGTAATTTCCACTAAATTGAACATCTCTCATAGGTAATTTATTTCAAGCTTAACATGTTAATTCTCACCTTGAGCTTTGTCAATGGTGAAGCCAAAGGTTTCTACCTCCTTCCCAAACTCTAAAAAATGGGCTTCGTATGGAACGAATATTCTGATTAAGGCTGTTATTTAATTTATTTTCATTAATTAACCATATTCATTTCTATTTATAACACTAATTATAATTATAAAATTACTATCAAGAGTATATAATTTCCAAAAGTCATATTGATCAATGGTCATATAAAGGTCATACTCAGATAGTCACACTTCAATTTATACTCACATCATTATTAAATTTTTTTATTAATTTGGAGTAAAAAAATAACACACATTTTTACGAAAAATATATTCAAAAGGTTAGGGTCATTACAATCAATCTCCTCTTCCATAAAATGGGAAACAAAATCATTGACCATGTGTACGGAGGACTTCCACCTCAAGAAACGATGTAATTTGTTTCCAAAATTATCTCTAAAAAATTGATATATTGATGTATTTAAAGTATATATATAATATATATTACATAATCATACTTATTTAATTATAATATCACATCTACCTTCTTAAATTTCAAAGTGTTGAAAAATAATAAAATCTCTCATGTTTACGTGTGGAATGCTGCCTCCAAGAAGCGATGTGATATGTTATTCATTATATTTTGAAATTGATGGTAATGAAGACATATTTTATAAATATATATGATATATATTATATTAAAATATTATGGAATGAATAATTAGTATTTACCTTTCTTTTGTTCAATCCATTGAGAAAAAAGAAACAATATTCATGCATACATATGGTCTACCATCACCATGAACGTTGTAAATAATTTTTTATCTATATATTTAATGGATTAATAAAAGTAAATAAAAAATGAATAAATATGATATTTATATCATGGTTAAAATTTTGGATATTATGGAACCATGATCAAAGTAAAATGATAAAAAATATCAGATCAAAATATATATGAAAAACAAACTAGTTATTACCTGAAACATTATCTTCAAAAGGATTTATTAATAAATGAGTAATAAATGATCAAAATTATATCATATATTAAATGATATATATATATATATAATTATATTATATTTATAATAATCCTATATTAATTAAACAAGATTATAGAATTTTTATTAAGAACTATGAGACCTGGGGTATGTTATTTTTTTCTCAAATTGTCATCTTTGGGACAAATATTATGTTATGAACCTTTCTTATTTTTGAGGTATATATACAGACCCATTGATATTTCATAACATGAATATATTTATTATAATATTATTTAATATTTCATTTAAATTTATTCTTTCATTGGTCATATGATTGAAAAGTGACCAAAGGATGTAAAGGATTTTCGCCTCTCTTTTATGAATGTGAGATGCATAACATATTAACCACTTTTTTATTTGATGTGGTGTATATATGACTCAAGAATTTATTTTATGATTAATGTAATGAAATTATTGGGTATAAATATCCATATGATTTTATTTCTTTCATGTGTCTTATGATTCAAAAGATACCAAAGTGTTAAACTTTTATGTTATAATCTTATTGTTTATCTTGATTGTTCATGATTAGGTTTCTCATGATTAAGTCTTGTGATAAATCTCCAAAAAACCCAAAAGATTTATTATCCTCTATTATCCTATAAAAATACATCTATTTAATTTTAGAGTATTTATATACCTCATATATTAAAAGTTTTTTTTTTAAAAAATGGCTTTATTTCTCTCTTCTTTTGAAAAAAAAATTATTCCATTTCACTGTTTTATAATAATTTATGTAATAAAGTTGTTATTATTCTCCAATGATTTATTAAATTCAATTTTATTAATTTTTTCATTTTTACAAAATGGTTTAAAAGGAATTTTTTTATCATTTTTTATGAGGATTTTTCGAATTCTTACTTACAATGTGAAAGAATGATTTATCTTATCATGTTAGGCATTAATGGTATTTCATGAAATCATGACCATGAAGTTATTTAAATCTTCCCTTAAAAAATTTCAAGGTTATTTTACAATAACATGTTTTCTTTAATATTTGATAAATATTCATGTTTACAATAAGAATTTTCAAATTAGAATTGATATTTTCCTCAAAAAAATTCATAACTGATGTTTCAAAGTAATTTTCTATCTAATATGACATCCTCTGATAAATATTAAGATTTAATAGGATATGATATAATGATATCGTACTTATTATTTCATTATATGGTTTATTCTTATGGATGAAAATATTTTTATGAAATATGTCCCGTTTAGATGGGTTATGCAATGATGAAATGAAGAAAGGATTTGGAAACCCATTTATTTTCCATGTGATATGTTGTAATGAAATAGTGAAATATTTTTTATACCCATTTATTTTCCGTGGGTATTTATCTTATAAAGTGGTAATGAAAATCATTTCTTTTCAAGGGTACTAAAATGATGAGTGATTTATGATCTTGTGTCACACATTTGTGTGATTTTCGTTATATAATGGTTGGGGCCTATATCACCCTCTAATGTGTTGGCTAAATATAGATATCTCATAAGAGAAACTAGAATTAAATGGGGAGAGAACCAATTTCAATAAGAGAATATATCAACAATTATATTATTGGGTGTGAACCTTGATTACTAATATGGTTTGGGGAGTGATCCCATTTAACTATGATAGTTTTATAAATGATTTATTACTACTAAATAAATGATTTTCAATGATTATGTGTAGGCCAAAAATCTATTTCTTAATCAAATTTTATGTTTTTAAGGATCATGTTATTTGATTCCTTTATGATTCATGTCTTATGAAATACCATGATTTATTCCATTCATTATATTTATGATCAATGATATTATGTTTATGGTTTTCAAATTTTATTTTCATGTTTCTATACCCTTATGCTCTTGTTATGTTGATATATCCATTTTTTACCCACACTAAGTATTTGATTTCAGCCTTTATAATTTTTCCTTTCCACTAGTTATTAAGAATGGTTTTATGTATGATATTCCTAAGAAGGTATCTTCTTATTTAGAACCTATTTGGTGATGATATATCTCACTTATGAACCATTTTTACATGTATTCATGTTTCCAAAGGCACTATGCTTATACAATCATGGATTGGATCATTTTTTTATGTAATGAATATTCATATATTAAGATGTGATATTTATTTATGAAAGGTGTGGGTCTTTAGGGATTGGTTTTTTGATGCATACCTCAAATAAGGTTTGTTATTTTAAAATAAACTCTGTCAATTAAAAAATAAAATGGGATTTTCCAGTGTTAAATATTACGAAATCTTGAAACAAAAAGTATTATTTATCTAAATATTTTCTCTACTAAATATGATTACATTTATATTATTGATACCATCTTTATTCGAACATAAACATTACATAAATTTTTGATAATACATAAAACATTATACAAATGGACACCCAAATACCATATAAGTTTAGTGCCTTTGGAAACAATGAAACGTAAACACTGGTACATGATCAATCCATATTATCTCTCACTAGGTTCTCCAGCACCATCACCCCGATTATAAATATCATATAATAAATATATATTCATAAGTTGGGGAAAGAAACATATAAATGGGTGAGCTTAGATTCTCATTAAGGAAAAACAGGATAGATATGTAACCAAAAACATGAAAAAAAGGGAATGATAATATGACCATAACATTAGAAGATCATACCCTGCATTTTAATGATCATAAAAATAAATCATGGCCTAATGATGAGTAGTTAATTAGACAAGAATCATAATGAAATGAAGATCATAATCCATTAAATCCTAACATAGTTGTAAGACATGTAATTTCGGAATACAAATAAACATAGAAAATATTATATTAATGGTACCTACCAATACCTTTATAACATATTAGGTTTGGGCTACTGTAACACCCAGAGCTTCCACGATATGCTTCTCTTTCAATAGTGTAATAGCTTGCATTGTACACAAGTTCGAGATTCTAACACACCGCGACTAATCAAAATAGCCATTATAAATAGTAATACCCACTTTTTGAAATTATATATATCTAATATTTCAAAATGGACTTCATTTTTGTATTTGGAATATCGAAATTAGCCTATGTTGAATTTTTAGTATTTTTCTGAGAAATTCCAATTTATTATGAATAATGAAAAAATACTTAAAAACAACTTTTTTAATCAAAATAATTTATAGTGATAAATTATACTATTGTTTTTTTTTAAGTATAATTCCAATATATTTTTACTATTTTATCCAATGGTGGTCATTAGAATTAATTTCACTTTGAAATTGTACATAAACAATTGTCAATCTCTTGATATATATTGTTTCTTAAAAAGTCGCTATTTGTTGTGACAGCGGGAATTAATTATAAAATTAATTAATGAAACTTATATTTTTGTAATTTTTTAAAATAGACATCATTTTTAAATTCGGAATATCAATTATAGCTTAGGGTGAAATTTTGGCAGTGTTCTGAAAAACTTCAATTTTTGATGAATAGTGAAACCACTAAGTGGTAGTTAAAAAACTGATTTTTCGTTTAAACGAAACATTACCACTTCTGTGATTTGATATTAAAAAATACTAAATACATGGTTGTCATTAGGAAGTAAAATTTGGTTCATTGGGATTCAAATAAATTTTTGGTGAATAGTAACTTTTAAGTTTAATTAATCGCGATTAAAGGTAATTAGTGAAATTTAAGGTAAAAATGATATTATAAAAATATGAAAATACCTTTACACTTGTCCTACCCTTATTGGATGAGTCATGGACGACCAAGAAAACCCATGGGTCAACTTGGGGACCCCATGGAGCCACTTGGGTAAGAAAATGACATTAATAAATTTTTATTTTAAGTAAAAATAAAATTGTCACAAACATGTGTTGTTTTACTAAAAGAATTATTACATGGGGTTATATAAGTTAAAGTTTAGACTATAAATATTCATTGTAAATATAAAAGTATTTACTACATCATGATATTTTTTTATAATTTTTAGACATTAAATAAATTAAATTTTTTATGACACAATGATGATGCAGCGATTACCTCATTAATTAACAATTTAAATAAAAGGAAAATATAATGTAAAATATAAGGCTTACACTTGTCACAAACCTATTGGATAGAATTTTTCTAACCCTTATCACCTTATCCTCGAAAATTATAATTTTGGGACCTCTAAAATCCGTAAAGTATCTCATAATAATGTAACATTTCATTACTTTCCAAGAGTGCCCCTCCTCTCCACTTATAAAAGGCCCCCACCTCTACCACCTTATTCACACCATCAAAGCCATTTGGCTCGGCCAACCTCTACCCAAATACTCTCTCAACGTTCCTCTATTACTCCTATAATCCTCACTTTGAGAAGAAGACTTCACAAGGAAGCCTTTGGCTCAAATCAAAGAGAGTTAACCAATTTTAAGGTAATGTCTTCTCTAATGTTCTTTTGATTTATTTTCCTTCTCCAACCCCTTAAACTCTTTTTATTCATTTATTTTGTAACAAAAACAGTATCTTCAATATACTAGGATGTTGTTATGAGAAGTATTTGATTTACACTTACACACACCTTCGTCTAATGGTTAAAGAATATTCTGTTTCTGTGGGTGGCGAAATACTGCCTCACGAAACGATGATTGTTCAATATTCTTTTAACACCTCTAATGGTGGCCATTTTGATGAAACTATTTTCATATATGATATATATATTATGTTTATGTTTTCCTTATGCTTCTTTATTTTTCATTTATGTCATACCTTTATGATTTCCATTATGGGTAAACACGATAATTTCATTTTAGGAAGTGCGGACTACCGCCCCCTAAAAGTGATTTGAATCATTAATTCCATATGTGGGATGTATAAAGGATGGAGTAAATAATATTATACATGATATTATAGTATGATTATATT
Organism: Viscum album; assembly: GCA_963277665.1. Taxonomy (NCBI): domain Eukaryota; kingdom Viridiplantae; phylum Streptophyta; class Magnoliopsida; order Santalales; family Viscaceae; genus Viscum; species Viscum album. The sequence continues at coordinate 1,398,515,463 of OY728157.1, read as the reverse complement.
ATAACTTTATAATTATAATTTCATTCCATTAAATATGAAATAGAAATGAAAGTAGCATTCATGCGTACGTACGGCTTACTGTCTCCATGAACGGTGCATTTCATTTATTACCTCTAAATGTTATGTAAAATTATAAATGCATGTATATACTGGATATATATGATATATATGATATCTACATCATTAATATAATTATGGATATAATTTATATTTCACCACATGAACGAATTGTAATTATAAGAAGTTTGTTTTTGACTCAAGTACCAAAGATCGACAAAATGACCGTTATTAACTTAAATAATGACATAATGTTCATAACATGGTAATAAGTGATATAAAAGGAATAATGAAGATGAAAAAGGTTATTAAGAAAATATAAATTAACTCTAGTTTATTATACAGGAGATTAAAGAACAATGGAGTCAAGTCGGACATGAGGTAAGGGAACTTCTTAACCCAATTTCCATTATTTGGGTTAATCTCCTACTTTCAAATTATCTCATGATATTATTATGTCCTATCTTGTATTTGTACTTTATTTATTTGTACTTATAGTGGATACACAAAATAGATCTATTTTATTTAAAAAAATGATCTTTGTAAGGACTTCGTCTCAATCTCCTTTCATTGAGGCATATTTTATTTTATACACAACTTTCTTTTATACGGTGTATAAACCCAATTGAATTTTATGTTTATTCAAAAGGAATATTTTTTATATGAAGCGTTTTACTAAAAGACAAAAGGGAATTTTTTTTTGTCATGCGTATGCGGCGACAATGACTTCTCTACCGCCGTGACGATTATTTGACTTTTGGCTTCCTCTACAAGCCATAACTTTTTTTAAAAGAAAAATAAATACCATGTTTTAATTTTCATTTATTTTGGTATTGAAAATGGTTTTGATAATGTTTTATTATATCAATGTGTTGTATTGATATCTTGTGATTGAAATGTGGAAATGTTATGTTTCCTTTATGCATGTTTTATGTGATACGATTATGTTATGGTTTATGATATGTTTAAACCTGTTCATATGAGGAATGCATTGGACTTAATAAGTGATGGGTGGAGCCTACTATAGCTCCTCGATGCATTGGAAGGTCTCATGAGACAAACTAGTGTCTTGGAACGAGGCCTTGACCAAACCTTATTTGTAGTCTTGGCACGAGGCCTTGGCTACATGGTTATGATAGTCTGGAACTATTCATTCCATCATTATGAAAGTGGTTATTGATATTTCATGTGATTATTCGACCAGTAGAATATCCATGTGAATAAGTAAATGGAATTATTTCATTTTATTTTTTCCATATTATGCTGAAGTTCAACTTTAAAAGGCTTTTGTTTTAGTCATACATTGCCTTAAATGTTTATGTTTATTTATGAAAGCTTCCGCTATATTGTTATCCTTACTGAGCATGTGAGCTCACCCCTTTCAATGTTTTATTTTTCTCAGGATGTGAAGAAATATTTTATGACTGACCTACAAGGATAATCTGAAGGGGATAGAAGTGTGGACTATGGAGACTATGTTATTGTGATTTTTCACTTTATGATGTAATGTAACATTTATGAATGTATCTAGTGTTTCCAAGGCTACTAAACTAATCGGTCTTTCGAGACTGGATCTTTTGTGATCATGCCAATGTTATGTAATAATGCACCGACTTTGGGTAACTGGGGTGGGGGTGTTACAGTTGGTATCAGAGGCAGTTTAGTGCTAACCTTGGAAGCTAGATTTAGATAAACTCTGATTAGAGCACATAGACCTAAGATAGACTTTGAGGATTAGTTTAGAAGAACTTCCTAGAATTTTGGTATTATAGAGATTTTATGAGTTTTCTGAGATATACATCCCTATCTGGATACAATGAGGTAGAGGCAGCTCTGGCACAGATGTACCTTGGGGTAAAACCCGAAAACACCGCTTTGAGCTAGACTCGAATGGGAACTGGTGCACGAAAACGGGCCTTGCTGCACTCTTGGTTATGACACTCCTGGGGGATATGCTTAGGATAATTCTCAATTTCTTTAAAAACCATTATGAAGGGTTTATGAGTATATACTTCCTCAAAGAAAACATTTCTTTTTATGTTTATGGATTATATTCATAAATCGTTCAATATATGTTAAGTGTTTTACAAGTATGGAATTATGTATTTTGATTCATAAACTAATCTAATTTATGACATTGTATAGAAATGGCGACTAGTGGGAAGAATAGAAACCGTATAAAAGCATGCACTCCTTGTAGGGATTTCCCTCCTGCTCAAGATAATTATTGTGGAGCTGGAGATACAACTGGTGCTAATCACCTTATCACCATACTGGGACAACTCACTCAGGTTATGAATAATAACCTTACTCGTATGGAGCACCCTGATCCGCAATGTGGAGGATCAATGTTAGATCGTTTCATGAGGCAACAACCGCAAACATTTAATGGGGGTACAAATCCATTAGTATCTGAGCAATGGATAAACTCCTTAGAGAAAATATTCCACGCCTTGGGGTGTAGTGAAAGGGAAAAGGTTATCATGGTAGTTTACCGCCTCCCTGGAGATGCTGATCAATGGTGGTCATTGATTCAAAATACAAAGGAAGATGATGAAGTATCCATATGGAATGGAGGGAGTTCAAAGATATTTTCTTACAAAAATACTTTCCTCATGACCATCGAGCTGATATGGAAAGGCAATTTCTGAGTCTGAGACAAAAGGAGGATGAGAATGTCTCAAAGTATGAGGCCAACATTACAAGGTTAGCAAGACATGTTGCAGATTATATACGTAACCCAAGAAGTAAGATCGATTGTTTTATTGATGGGTTAAAACCATTTCTCCGTCGAGCATTAGTCTCACAAACCTTCTCATCATATGAAGATATTGTCTCATGTGCTATCAAGACAGAAAATGAATTCTCTAAATATTATGACAATAAAGTAAAGCAAGAGAAGAAGATAACGGTGGAATAGGAGACAGATAAAGGGAAAAATGGAAAGAAGGATTTTCCATTATGCGATAATGGTGGGAAGAATCACCTTGGTAGTTGACTAAAAGGAATGGGAGTTTGTTATAAATGTGGAGAACAAGGTCACCAGTCTCGTGATTGTAAGGGAAAGAAAGAGGCTATCAATGTTGAATGATACAATTGTAGAGAAATGGGGAATTATGCAAATGAATGTCCTCAACATCAGGGAAACTTACCTCAGAAAAGGCCAAGGGATCAAGGACAATATTATGATGTTACTACAATTGAAGTGGAATAATTAATGTATTGGTGCTTTTGGACTCAAGGATTATATTCTGAATAAAGTGATATATATAAGGATTTTACTGTTGTACTCGTTATTTTCATTAAGGTTTTAATATGATTAAGGTAATCATATTTTTAGTATGTGACAAAAAGAGAAACATTACTTTGTTTGGGGAATCTGATGTTACAATTGATTTTGGAATTTAGAGACCTTTTAGATAAAGTCTGGATAGAGGTATTTTGGATAACTATAAATGTTAGAATGAATTAAGTTGAACTTTGGATAGTATTGTTTAAGGTTAAAACATTTCTGAAGATTATTTTTGGATTATTATAATACTATAGTTTTAGGAAAAGGAAAACCTACAGGTTGGGGGATAACCGGTCGCATCGGACAAAGCTGTAGGAATCGAACCCACAACCATAGTGTGACCGGCCTTTATTACCTACCACTAGACTACAGGAAGTCCCTGGTTATTACAAAAAGGTTTTCCTAATCTAAATGTTATGTGGTAATATTTATAACCTTATACAATTAGGATAAATAGAATATTTTTGAGTTCTGTTAGCTTTTGGAGTGAAAGATGGGTTTGTGGTAAATATTTATTAAAGAATGAAAGTCTACATGAAAAGTAAGTATATTTCCTTACATTATTTGTAAATCTCTTAAATAAATTCCTCAACTTTATGAAAGGTAACTTAAAACAAAAATGTTTTCGGTTAACTTTTCCAACTAGGGATTCAATAACCGTTTAACCAATCATAAGTTTGTGATTTTCTTGTGGTTAACTTTCTCCTAATCCTGTTTTCTACAACTCTCCATCAGACCTTGATGGTTTTTTTCCCTCAATATCCATATTTTCATATAATCCTAGTATGGCCTATCTCGGGTGACCTTTGTACTTCTCTTTCTTTCTTTTAATGTTATATTTTTATTAACCTTATTTCCAATGTGGGTTTTCCACAAAGGTATTTTCTATTTTCAACCTTTTATTTTCAATGAAAAATTTCAAATTGCGAGGATGAAATTTATTGAAGGAGGGGAGAATGTAACACTTCGAGCTTCCACGATACGCTTCTCTTTCAATAATGTAATAGCTTTCATTGTACGCAAGTTCGAGATTCTAACACACCGCGACTAATCAAAATAGACATTATGAATATTAATACCAAAATTTTAAATTATATATATCTAATATTTCAAAATGGACTTCATTTTTGGATTCGGAATATCAAAGTTAGCCTATGTTGAATTTTTGGTATTTTTCTGAGAGCTTCCATTTTTTTATGAATGGTGAAAAAATACTTAAAAAAAGTTTTTTAATAAAAATAATTTCTAGTGATAAATTATACTATTGAGTGGTTTTAAAGTATAATTTGAATATATTTTTACTATTTTATCCAATGGTGGTAATTATAATTAATTTCACTTTGAAATTGGACAAAAACAATTGTCAATATTTTGATATAAAAACACGCTATTTGTTGTGACAACTGGAATTAATTATAAAATTAATTAATGCAACTTATATTTTTGTAATTTTTTAAAATAGACATAATTTTTGAATTCGGAATATCAATTATATCTTAGGGTGAAATTTTGGCAATGTTCTGAAAAACTTCAATTTTTGATGAATAGTGAAACCACTAAGTGGTAGTAAAAAAACCGATTTTTCGTTTAAATGAAACATTACCACTTCTGTGATTTGATTTTCAAAAATCCTACATACATGGTCATCATTAGGAAGTAAAATGTGGTTCAATGGGATTAAAATAATTTTTTGGTGAATAGTAACTTTTAAGTTTAATTAATCGTGATTAAAGGTAATTAGTGAAATTTAAGGTAAAAATGATATTATAAAAATATGAAAATACCTTTACACTTGTCCTACCCTTTTTGGATGAGTCATGGCCGACCACGACAACCCATTGGTCAACTTGGAGACCCCATGGATCCAATTTGGGTAAAAAAATGACATTAATAACTTTTTATTTAAAGTAAACATAAAATTGTCACAAACATGTGTTGTTTAACTAAAACAATTATTACATGGGGTTATATAAGTTAATGTTTCGACTATAAATATTAATTATAAAGATAAAAATATTTCCTACATCATGATATTTTTTTTATAATTTTTAGACATTAAATAAATTAAATTTTTATGACATAATGATGATGCAGCGATTACCTCATTAATTAACGATTTAAATAAAATGAAAAGATAATGTAAATGTTAAGGCTTACACTTGTCAAAAACCTATTAAATGAGCATATTTTGAACCCTTATAACCATAGACTCGAAATATATAATTTTGGGACCTCTAAAACCTGAAAATTATCTCATAATAATGTAACATTTCATTACTTTCCAAGAGTTCCCCTCCTCTCCTCTTATAAAAGGCCCCCAACTCTACCACCTTATTCACACCATCAAAGCCATTTGGCTTAGCCAACCTCGGCCCAAATACTCTCTCAACTTCCCTATCTTACTCCTAGAAGCCTCACTTTGAGCAGAAGTCTTCCCAAGGAATCCTTTGGCTCAAATCAAAAAGAGTTACCCAATTTTAAGGTAATGTCTTCTCTAATGTTCTTTTGCTTTATTTTGCTTCTCCAACCACTTAAACTCTTTTAATACCTTTATTTTGTAACAACAACAGTATCTTAAATATACTAGGATGTTTTTATGAGAATTATTTGATTTACACTTACACACACCTTCGTCTAATGGTTAAATAACACATTGTTTCTGTGGGTGGCGAAATACTGCCCCACGAAACGATGATTGTTCAATATTATTTTAACACCTATAATGGTGGACATTTTGATGACACTATTTTCATATATGATATATATATTATGTTTATGTTTTCCTTATGCTTATTTATTTTTCATTTATTTCATACCTTTATGATTTCCATTATGGGTAAACGCGATAATTTCATTTTAGGAAGTGCGGACGACCGCCCCCTCAAAATGATTTGAATCGTTAATTCCATATGTTGGATGTATAAAGGATGGATTAAATAATATTATAAATGATATTATACTGGAATTATAGTATACCTTTATAATTATAATTTCATTCCATTAAATACGAAATAGAAATGAAAGTATCATTCATGCGTACGTACGACTTACCGTCTCCAAGAACGGTGCATTTCATTTCTTACCTCTAAATGTTATGTAATATTATAAATGCAAGTATATACTGGATATATATGATATATATGATATCTAAATCATTAATATAATTCTTGATATAATGGATATTTCACCACATGAACGACTTGTAATTATAAGAAGTTTATTTTTGACTCAAGTACCAAAGATCTACAAAATGACCGTTATTAACTTAAATAATTACATAATGTTAATAACATGGTAATAAGTGATATAAAAGGAATAATGAACATGAAAAAGGTTCTTAATAAAATACAAATTAACTCTAGTTTATTATTCAGGCGATTAAAAAATGATCGAGTCAATTTGGACAGGAGGTAAGGGAACTTCTTAACCCAATTTCCATTATTTGGGTTAATCTCTTACTTTCAAATTATCTCATGATATTATTATGTCTTATATTGTATTTGTACTTTATTTATGTGTACTTATATTGGATAAACATAATAGATCTATGTTATTTAAACAAAATGATCTTTTTAAGGACTTCGTCTCAATCTCCTTTTATTGAGGCATATTTTATTTTATACACAACTTTCTTTTATACAGTGTATAAACCCCTTTTACTTTTACGTTTATTCAAAAGAAATCTTTTTTATACGAAGCGTTTTACTAAAAGACAAAAGGGATTTTTTTTCATGCATATGCGGCGACAATGACTTCTCCAACCCCGTGACGATTATTTGACTTTTGGCTTCCTCTACAAGCCATAACTTTTTTTAAAAGAAAAATAAATACCATGTTTTAATTTTCATTTATTTTGGTATTGAAAATGGTTTTGATAATGTTTTATTATATCAATGTGTTGTATTGATATCTTGTGATTGAAATGTGGAAATGTAATGTTTCCTTTATTCATGTTTTATGTGATACAATTATGTTATGGTTTATGATATGTTTAAACCTGTTCATATGTGGAATGCATTGGACTTAATAAGTGACGGGTGGATCCCGCTATAGCTCCTCGATGCATCGGTAGGTCTCATGAGACAAACTAGTGTCTTGGCACGAGGCCTTGACAAAATCTTATTTGTAGTCTTGGCACGAGGCCTTGGCTATGTGGTTATGATAGTCTGGCATTATGCATTCCATCATTATGAAAGTGGTTATTTATATTGCATTTGATTATTCGACCAGTAGAATATCCATGTGAATAAGTAAATGGCATTATTTCATTTTACTTTTTCCATATTATGCTGAAGTTCAAGTTTAAAAGGCTTTTGTTTTAGTCATACCTTGCCTTAAATGTTTATGTTTATTTATTAAATCTTCCTATATATTGTTATCCTTACTAAGCATCTAAGCTCACCCCTTTCAATGTTTTATTTTTCCCTGGATGTGAAGAAATATTTTATGACTTACCTATAGGGATAATCTGAGTGTGGAATATGGAGACTATGTTATTGTGATTTTTCACTTTATGATGTAATTTAACATTTATGAATATATCTAGTGTTTCTAAGGATACTAAACTAATCGGTCTTTCGAGACATGATCTTTTGTAATCATGCCAATGTTACACAATAATGCACCGACTCTGGGTAACTGGGGTCGGGGCGTTACTGCTACAACCCATGTATCTACTTTTCCATTCGGATAAATACCTATATACCCTCTTATTTTCAGTATTAGGCTATAACCCATGCACCCTCTTAATTTTAGTCATGGGATACAAACCTTGTACCTGTTTATTTTGAGGCTTGGACTACAACCTGTGCACCTACTTATTTTAGGGCTTGGGCTACAACCCGTCAACCTACTTATTTTCAGGCTTGGGCCACAACCCACGTACCTTCCTATTTTTGGTCTTCATCTACAACCCATATACCCTTTGATATCATATACCATTTATCATTACCCAATGCATCAGAGGTTGATATAGGTCCCACCCATCACATAAAAAAATAATATATGTTTGTTGCACAGGATAATAAAACATGCATTATATCATGACCCATAAAAAGATATTGGTTTAATAAAAAAAATCATAACCCTTGGCATTAAATGGGTATCAATTACATTTCATCACATCATAAAATTTTGAAAATATATAGGTTTCCTAATCATTTAATTAAATCATAACCCATGAAAAGAAGCGAGAATCAAATTCATATGACCCATGAAAGAGAAACAGGTGTCATGGGAATCATTCCATAAAAAATATAATATTTAATAAATAATATGATTGGAACCTCTGGATCATGATTATCATCAATGGATGTCATCTTATATGGAAATTAATTTTGAAATGTCTTTTAAAAACATTTTTGGAGGAAAATATCCTTTCTTATTTGAAAATTTCTTTTTCAAATATCAAACCAATTGAAAACTATTTCCGTGGAAAATACTTTGAAAAAATATAAGTATGGCTAGAAATTATTTTGAAAACCATTTTTCTTTTAAAACCTATAAAACATTTAAAAACCTTTTTCTTTCAAAACACCTTGAAAACTTATAAGGAAAGGTTAAAAACGTTTTAAAACCAATTTCTTTTAGAACAATTTTAATACATAAAAATAATTCTTGAAAATATTTTGAAAACCATATTAGAAAATATTGTTCTTAAATAACATGAATTTCCAACCGAAGAGAAAGGTAAAGTCGAACATTTTTTAAAACACTTTATTGATCATAATATGTACAAAAGAATGGAAAATGGTACCATAACATGTATATGAAATGAATAAAAATAGGGAAAGAAAACTCATGATATTTATTAAGATATGGATCATAATATTTATTAAATGGTAATATAATCATAAAAAATCTTGATAAACGATGAGATTGATTCAATAAACTCTCACCACGTGGTAACTTTGAATCATACTCCCCGTGTTAGAAAATGAATTTATATAGAGTAAAAAAATATCATGAAAGATAATTATATTATAATATAAAATTTCAATAAGAAGAATATAACACACAGAAAATAACATAGGATCATAACAAAACATGTGTTTCAAAAAAGGTAAATTGAGGAAAATATAACATTACTGATTTGGTAAATTTTGAACCATAAAAATCAAGAATTAAAGATCAAAAAATGGATACGTAAATAACTATAAATTTAATTATAATAATCTTAGAATACATCCATGGGTATTATACACACCACAAAAATGAAATGAGTCGTGGTTAAGGTAAGTATCTCCCAGAAATAAAAATGTGAGATGAAAGCACCTTACCTTGAGTCTTGACACTCTTCATACTTGTAAGAACCTTCTGTATGATAAATATAAGTTTATTATAAATTTTTTAAATAACCATATTCTTATATCTAATTAAATATATGGTTTTATTATTACTTAATATTACCTTGTTCTTAATAATTCTATGTTAAGGTTATGCTTTGGGTAATAATCGCTTTATTTTTCACATGTATCTTAATTTGTTATATCATTGATCCTTATACATATATCATGATTTATATTATTTAAACCAAGATATAAAAAATAATTAATATTAATTATATTTTTATTATCATAATCAATAGAATACAGAAGTATGGAATGGAACACACTGTTCATGGATACACCAGGCCATACGTATGCATGAAGGTTTTTTCTGTTTTATTTATGTATTGAAAGAAATAAACTTAATGAAATATATTTATATGTATCTATGTATATAATATCATTAATGTATAATTATTATGATATATATTTAATATACTTTAACTAAATGTATACTTAAAAAATTTCATGTAAAGTGTGAATGAATTACATCACTTTGAGGCAAAGGTAGTCCACACTTCCTCAAAAGAAATTATCATATTTACACAAGATGAAATGCATAAAGTTATGTTCTAAATAAAAATTATATACGCATAATGAAATTATAAATATCATATATATATATATATATAATATAAATATTTTTTCCATAATTATTTCTACCATGAGTAGCGGTAAAGGAAAAAATCAATAGTCATCTTTTTAAGAGGCGGTAGTTCACCGTGCACATAAAGAGTATGTTCGTTACCCATTAGATGTAATTATTTGTAAGTTTAAATAAAAACATTAGACTAAAAACATTAAATTATATTTATGATATAGGTTATTTATACATGTATATGAAAAAGAAGAGTTAAGGGGTGCAGAATGGAAATAAAATAAAATAACTTGAGGAAGAATGTTACCTCTTTTTCAGATAACTCCTTTTGGTATTCTCCAAATGGATTATTGGGAATGATTTCATCCCAAAGGGAGGATTCTAGGATGATTATAGGGACATTGATAATATATATTGGTAGATATTTTTCAATATTTTTTTTTAGATATGTGAGGAAGTGGGATGAGATGAGGCATGTTATAGTGAAGGAGGAGTGAAACTCTTGTAATATTTGGACAAGGGAATTTCAAACATATTTTCCACATTTCAAGTGGATCCAATAATGGGAAAAACTCAGTCAAATAGAGGATAGGGTTGAAATGTTGCATTAATGTGTACCTTTTATAAGTTTCTAAGTCATTATCGGTCCTAAATTTATGGTTTATTGTAAAGACACGTAAATTTCAAGGAAAAGTTTTTCATAAATTATTTGGGATTTTACGAGTACGCAGTTTCTGACGGCATCTGATTCTGGGGCTCAGTGTGCCCAGAATCAATTTCTGAAGTTTTTCTTGGGTATGTTCAGTGAACGAACGAGCGGGTTTTTCTAACTTTTGAACTGGTGCACGGAATTGAAATCTGAGGGCACTGATGGAACCGTAGTGTCGGTAATTGCTTAAGAGGATCTTTACTGAAGATGCGTTTTCTTGGGAGGAGTTGTTTAAAAAAAGTGTATTAAATAAAAAGGTGAATAAAATTTGAGGTACAATTTTATTCCAAACTAAGGTGGTTTTATCCTACATGGGGGAGTTGGGGTGGGACCCACTAACATCCTAACTACCCATGTGAGGATAAATGTGAGTTGGGGCCCGCACGATCCCCAACCCTTCAAATTACCTAAAACCCCCCATTAAAACCCTTGTAATTAATTGGAAGACTTCTCCTCTCCCACTTTAATAATTCCAACACACATTAATTTATTTAATTGAACCTCTTCAATTAATTGAATTAAGTGTTCGAATTTTTGAGTTTTTGAATGCATGGCATGTTTTAATAAAATAAGGAGGAGCCTTATTTTATATATTGGTTGGCTTGTTGTGTGGAGAATTGGAGGAGAGAGCTCTTGTCCCTTTTGATGAACTTCATCCTCAATGAAGAACGCCAACTCTCTGACGAAGAATGTCGACTCGATGGCTCGGTTTCTCCATCCTCTTCTTCCTCCACGACAAGTGAGGAGACGCCGATGACAACGTAAACGACGCCATCATCCGTGGAGCTAGAAAACCGCAGGCTTCCTTCGAGGTAGGGGTTAATTATTTTGTTCAAGTTTTATCTTCGACCTTCGTTGATTAAAATTTGACCGCTTGTTATCGTTATAACGGGAAGATATCGGACTGCACAAACACAGTCGATCCTCCTACCCTTTTCTTGAAGACCATATTTGATGATTGTAGTGAAGGAGGAGTTGTGTCGTTGCACCGTGAAAAAATGAAGAGGACCGCAGCCAGAGCGGGCCGCGGCGGGGGTGCGCGGCGTCGTCGCGCCATGCCAGTGAGGTCGAGGGGACCGTGGCCGGAGTGGGCCGCGGCGGTTGTGCACGGCGCCGTCGCGCCACGCCGGAGAATCCAAGGGAGGCTGCAGCCGGAGTGTTCTGTGGTGGAGGGTCACGACGCCATCGTGTTGTGCTGGTAAAAAGAGATTTTTGGCCTTAGGCCACAGCGGTCCACGCAGGGGCGGTCAGACAACCTGCCGCCGACGTCTGCAGGAGGCGGGAACCTGAAGGGTCCCGCGGCGGCTCAACCAGCCATCCATAAAGGCCGGCCGTTTATTCAGAAAACTGGGGGGTCTTAACCCCCAGACCAGTGCATAGATCGGACCCCACGGGTCCTCTGTTTCCAAAACAAAGGTGGTTGCGCCCCCTTCGCACCCCGCTCGGCCGACAGCCGAGCCGCGGCCGGCTTCCGAGTCGGGCCGCAGGCCGTGCCAGGTCGTGCAAGCTGGGCCAGGCTACGCCAGCCGAGCCGAGTCATGCCCAATTGGGCTGACCCGGACCTGGGTCGGGTCGCCCCGGTTCGGGCCATCCAAGGGGGTATTGGGTCGGGTCGGACCGGGCCCAGACCCCCTATTTTCGGATCACGTTTGTTCAAACGTCTATATCTTGGGAGAAGGACCTCTGATCGATACACCGTCAGTTGATTAGAGATCCTTGGATTGAGATGGTAATTTCATTATATTACACTTGAGGTTTCGGTGAAGTTTGGGTATGACCAGGTTGGTTCGAACCCAAAACCAACCGGGCCCTTGAGCGAAAACGCTTATAACATAACGACCGAACGTCCGAATGACGTGAGGTAAACTACATTGAACTCCCCTTGGTGAGAAGGTTCTTTTGGATTAATCCACATTAGTTTTGGATGTAGCTAGAGTATGGTCGGGTTGGTTTCAGTTTAAAAACCAACCGGGCCCCTAGGACGGAAAAGCCAATATCTTTCAGACCGAGCGTCTGATTGACGCGTCGTCTGTTGCATTGAGTTCCTATTGACGAGACGTAACTTTGTGATACATCAACTCGGGACTTCGTGAAAGTTGATGTATCGACCCTCTTGGCTCGTGGAGCGGACCCTCCCAGAATCGAGCATACTGTGTGCAAGAACCCTAGAGATAGCTGCGACCGCGGTGACGATGACGACTGTACTTGGATCCTACGTGGGTTCGGCAGCAAGGACGACTGTACATGGATCCTACGTGGGTTAGTCAGGGAGGACGACTGTACAAGGATCCTCCGTGGGTTCTACAGCGATAACAACTGTACTTGGATTCTACGTGGGTTTGGCAGTGATGGTTATTGTACCTGGATCCTACGTGGGTTCGGAAGCGACGACTTCTACACTTATATCTTATATGGGTTCAGAAAAGAGGATGATTCAAAGATTACATCTAATCATCTCCACCCCTCTTCATGAGTAGTATACTAGTGTGGGATGATTCTTGACTTTCAATCATTATCATCGATATGATTGACTTGCTTTCATGTGTGGATTGGGTTGTGTTTTTTTGGTGTGGACTGGGTTGTACTTGGGCTTGTGAGTTGGAGCTGAACTGGAAATGATGACTTAGGTATATGTATGGGCATATACCTAAGTAGAGTTGGTTGATACTTCGTGTTTGTATCCTTCCTTTGTGGTTTATCCTTTGTCGATTCTAGGAGATCTTTGGGGGTCTCGGGGTCCCTAATGAGTATCGTATACTCACCCCCTACATGGGCCATGCCCGTACTACATTGTGTTGGTTGCAGATGACGGATAGCGCTGATCATGGTTGAGGCTTGTGGAGCAGGACAGTACTCGGAGGTGTACTATCAGGCAGGATGTACACGGAGCGGACGGCCAGACCCGAGGAGCTGAGGAGACCATATTTACCCACCCTTCTGGTGGGAGAGCCAGAGGACGGCTTGGTGGTTGCTGATTTACTTTACTGTTGTAGTACTTTCTTTTTAGTTATACTGTACTTTCAGTTGGGTTTGTATTCTAGACCATTTAATTTTCAGAACATACTTTTGTACTCAGTTTACTTAGTGTTTACTACAGCTTGCATACTCTGTTTTGTTTCTTTACTTATATAAATTCAATGCCTTCCCATTTATCAAGATTTACGCCTTTGGTGCTAGTCGCCAGCCCCTGGCCTATGGAAGGCGGGCTTGGGGTAGTTGCGGCATGGGCCCTGAGGACGGGTCGTGAAAAATTGGTATCAGAGGAGTCGGTTTTACCAGAGAACTCAGGACTCTGATAATTTCTCTATGAGAAGCAATAATGTTTAGAGTATTGAGTGTGGTTATCAGTCCAGGGAGTCCAGTGTTAGTGCAGCGGCCAACGTATCCGTACACCAGGACCCTGACTTCTGATTTCTAACTAAGTGCACAAAAACATTGGTTGCATGTGTGTTTAAAAGTTTTCTTTGGGATTCTCTTTGTCAGCTCACCAGGTATAATGTATTAACCGTGGCACACCTGTTTCTTTTCAGGATGGCCCCACGATGGCAGCCAGCTAGGGTTCTCAGTTACATGTGAGATGGCCTCCCACCGAGCGATGAGGCCTCAGTGCAGGGCTGCATTACAGCGGAGGCATCGGTGGTACCTCTACCCGCCGAGCCACCGATGCCACCAGCCCCAGAAGCTGAGAGTGAACGTCGCCTGAGTGCACTGCATGAGTTTCAACATCAGAAGCCTCTTAGGTTCCACTGATATATGGACCCTCAGGCAGCCGAGGATTGGATGAAGGCTATTGTTCTAGTCTTCAGATTGGTAGGGACAGCAGCAGATCTTATGGTGATCCTTGCGGCAAGTCTCCTGCATGAGGCTGCAGGTAGATGGTGGAGCCTAATGCTCCAGGTTCACGACGAGGCATCTCTACATTGGACGGACTTCGAGATCCTATTCCTCTCGAAGTTCATTCCATCCACCCCTCGTGCGGTGCAAATCCAAGAGTTACTACAGTTGCGGCAGGGCAGCATGATAGTAGCCTAGTACTCAGTGAGATTTACTGATCTCTCGCGCTACTCCAAGGACATGGTACGAGACCCATTCTTCCGGGCCCAGACCATCGAGCAGGGATTGAGGCATGATATCATAGTTTCGATGATCTCCCTCAGCATTCTAATGCAGGTAGGAGTACTGGAGTGATCCCTTCTTGTGGAGAGCTTTCTTGCTGAGCCTACACCAGCAGAGAGGCCTACCGTAGGGCGACACGTAGCGGAGTCTTCTGCAGCCGGCAGTAGACAGATGTCGCAGAGGTCCAAGAAGACCAGACCATCAGGTGGGTGACCTCAGGATAATGGTTCGGAGGTAAGGGGCACATGCAGAAGAGCCAGTCATATGAGAGGTAGGCAGTGCTATGCATGTGGCAGGTAGGGCCACATGGCTCGTGACTGCCTGACCCGCCATGCAGAGAAGCAGAAGATGGTTGAGGGACCACCCAGGTAGAGGTAGCGGTTCGACCGTGTCATTTTACAGGGAGCAGGTGGATGAGGCAGAGGAGCTGGCCGAGCAGCAGGTGGTGGACGACGCTTCGGGGCTCTACCACCACCACCACCAAGAGGTCCACCCCGACCATAGGGAGCTGGAAGACAGAGGCAGGATCAGCTTCAGGTAATGGAGGCCTATGACCACGGTGCACCTGAGATTATTTGAGGTACTATATGTGTCTACTCCACCCTTGATTCAGTTCTTATAGTCACAAGATCGAGTCATTCTTTCATTGTCACTGCCCTTGTTCGGAGCTCGGAGATTCCGACGGAGCCGTTGGCTCAATCCTTACGGCTAGGGACTCCTACAGGATCAGACTCGACAATTACACACTGCTGCCGGCAATGTGAGATTACTTTAGGAGGATAGAGCTTCGGTTGGGATCTTCTTGTAGTGGTGTCGAGGCCTTACGACGTCATCTTGGGAATGGATTGGTTATCTACGGTCCATGCTCAGATCGACTATATTAGGTGCAAGGTGTAGTGTGTCTACAACGATGGGAGCAGGTTCACCTTCACCAGCAAGAAGGGAGCCTTTGCAGTGTAGGATGGACTCACACAGAGGTGAGGATAGTCGATCACCCATCAGTTGGCTAGTCTCATCCTCGGAGCAGTTGATGTGAGGAGTCTGAGTTTTTCTGTTGTGGTGGATCAGTATGCGGACATTTTTCTTGACGACGTTCCAAGACTACCTCCTCATAGAGACGTAGACTTTTATATTGACCTGTACCCCGGGATAGCCCCGATATCTACCCCAGCATATAAGATTTCTCCCGCTGATCTTCATGAGCTACGGGTATAGCTAGAGGACTTGCAGGGAAAGGGATTCATTCGACCCAGTGTTTCACCCTGGGCTTCCCCGATTTTGTTCTCCAAGAAGGTGGATGGGATCTTGCGACTGTGTGTCGACTACCGTCGCCTAAACCAGGTGATCATGAAGAATAAGTATCCACTTCTGAGGATTGATGACCTCTTCGATCAGCTCAAGGGAGTAAGATGGTTATCGAAGATAGACCTCAGGTCTGGCTATCATCAGCTCAGAGTTCAAGACGGGGATGTGCAGAAGACGGCCTTCAGGTGTCGGTATGGCCACTATGAGTTCTTGGTTATGCCTTTCAGCATAACCAATGATCCAGAAATGTTCATGAGTCTCATGAACAGGATCTTCCAGCCTTACCTAAATCGATTTTTCATAGTCTTCATCGACGACATAGTGATTTACTCAACTACTGAGGAGGAGCACGCCTACCACCTGCAGGTTGTACTGGATACACTCCGAGAGCACCAGCTTTATGGTAAGCTCCTGAAGTGTCATTTTTGGATTCGAGATGTCCAATTATTGGGGAACGTCATCTATGATGAGGGATTTGCGGTGGATCCTGTGAAGATAGAGGTGGTGCTAGCTTAGGAGCCACCTAGGAGCGTGACGGAGGTGCGGAGATTCCTAGGTCTGGCTGGGTACTATCAGAGATTTTTTCCAGACTTATCCAGAATAGAAGCACCGCTTTCAGCTTTGGAAAATAAGGGGAAACCCTTTGTGTGGTTGGATATATGTCATCAGATCTTCCAGGAGCTGAGATATAGATTGACCAGTGCACCCATCTTGAGGCTACTAGAGGAGGGTGTAGGTTACATAGTTTACTATGATGCATCATGGACCGGACTCGGATATGTCATGATGTAGGAGAAAGCAGTGATCTCTTATGGTTCACGACAGTTGAGGCAGCATGAGTAGAACTACACTACCCATGACCTGGAGTTAGCAGCAGTGGTCTTCGCCTTGAAGATGTGACGACACTATCTGATGGGCGAGCGCTTTACAGTCTACACTGACCACCAGAGTCTTAGGTATATATTCTCATAGAAGGACCTGAACCTAAGATAGTGGTGATGGCTTGAGTTCCTCTAGGAATATGACTTTGAGATAGTCTATACACTTCGGAACGGAAACGTAGTAGCTGATGCTCTTAGTAGGAGGTCAGGCATTCAGCTACATGGAGAGGTGATAGAGCAGTTAGCTGGTTTGCAGATATCCTTTGTGGATAGATATGGGGCATCCTTTCTATAGTCACTCATAGTCACTCCTCCACTACTTCAATAGGTCAGGGAGGCACAACGTGGGGATGTTGACTATGAGGCGTGACGTGCTCAGATATCCTCAGGGTTGGCACTCGATGGATTTTATGAAGGTGGGGAGCATGTCATCTTCTTCAGGGGATGTACTATGGTACCAGTTTCATTACAGGAGGAGGAGCTGAGGGAGTTTCACACTTCCCCATTAGCGGTACATCCATGTGTATCGAAGATGTACCAGGATCTCAAACGACAGCACTGGTGGTCGGTTATGAAGAAGGTTGTGGAATAGTTTGTTTCATGATACCTCACCTGCCAGTAGGTGAAGGTGGAGCACCTGGTACTAGCAGGTTTGGTACAGCCCTTAGAGGTCCCAGAGTGGAAGTGGTACGGGATATCTATGGATTTTGTGACAAGGCTTCCACGTACTTCCATAGGACACGACTCTATCTGGGTGATTTTTGACCGACTTACCAAGTCGGCCTACTTCTTACCTATCAGAGAGAAGGGCTCAGTGGAGAGCTTGGGATGCCTCTACGTTCAGGATATTTTATGACTTCATGATGTGCCATCATCTATCATCTCCTATTGAGATGCTCGTTTTACTTCCTCGCTTTGGAAGGGGTTGTAGGAGGCATTTGGGACGCAGCTACACCTGAGCACCGCCTTCCACACTCAGATGGATGGCCATACAGAGAAGACCATAAAGACTCTTGAGGACATGATTCGTGCATGTGTCATTGACTTTGGTCGTAGCTGGGAGGATCGCCTACCCTTAGTGGAGTTTGCGTACAACAATAGCTACCACTCCACCATCAGGATGGCACCATACAAGGCATTGTATGGCCGACCTTGTAGATCACGTATGTGCTGGAAAGACCCTAGGGAGACGACACTTGTAGAACCAGAGATGGTCCAGGCCATGACAGAAAAGGTGCAGATCATCCAAGAGCGGATGAGGACTGCACATAGCTAATAGAAGTCCTATGCAGATAGGAGGTGGAGACCACTAGAGTTTGAGGATGGAGACCACGTTTTCTTATGGGTCTCACCTCTACGTGGATTAAGGAGATTTGGCCAGGGTGGAAAGTTATCTCTGCACTTCATCGGACCATTCCAGGTTCTCAGCAGGATAGGCGAGGTAGCTTATCGCCTGGCTCTTCCACCTCAGTTGCACCGGGTGCATGACGTATTCCATGTATCTACGCTGAGGAGATATGTGCACGACCCAATCCATATCATTGACCATGGAGAGATGGACATCGATGACAGGGTGACTTTTACGGAGGTCCCAGTGGAGATCAAGTATAGACAGGAGCGGATCCTATGTGGACGTTTGATTCCTCTAGTTCACATCAGGTGGTAGCACAGGAACCTCCAGGAGATCACATGGGATCAGGAGGCTCAGATGCGTGCACAGTACCCTCATTTTTTCCCTAGTTTATGATGTATCTTTATGGGGACATTAATCCCTGAGGTGGGAGTAATGTAAAGACCCATAAATTTCATGGAAATTTTTTTTCTTAAATTCTGTGGGATTTTACGAGTACTCAGTTTCTTACGACACCTGATTTTGAGGCCCGGTGTGCTCGGAATCAATTTCCGAAGTTTATCTCGGGTACGTTCAGTGAACGAATGAGTGAGTTTTTCTAACTTTTGAACCGGTGCTCGGAATTAAAATCCTAGGGAACCGATAGAACTGCAGTGCCGGTAATTGCTTAATAGGACCTTTACCAAAGATACGTTTTCTTGGGAGAAGTTGTTTAAAAAAAGTTCATTAAATAAAAAGGTGAATAAAATTTGTGGTACAATTATATTCCTAACTAAGGTGGTTTTATCCTACATGGGGGAGTTGGGGTGGGACCCACTAACATCTTAACTAACCATGTGAGGATAAATGTTAGGTGGGGCCCACATTAGCCCCAACCCTTCACATTCCCTAAACCCAACCCCCCCCCCCCCATTAAACCCCTTGTAATTAATTCGGAGACTTCTCCTCTCCCTCTATAAAAATGCCAACACACATTAATTCAATTAATTGAACCTCTTCAATTAATTGAATTAAGTGTTTGAATTTTGGAGTTTTTGAATGCATGGCATGTTTTAATAAAATAAGGAGGAGCCTTATTATATTTGTTGGTTGGATTGTTGTGTGGAGAATTGGAGGAGAGAGCTCTTGTCCCATTTGAAGAACTTCATCCTCAACGAAGAATGACAACTCTTCGACGAAGAACGTTGACTCGGTGGCTCGGTTTCTCCATCCCTTTCTTCCTCCGTGACAAGGGAGGAGACACCGATGACGATGGAAATGATTCCATCATCCGCAATGCTAGACAACCGCAGAGTCCTTCGAGGTAGGGGTTAATTCTTTTGTTCAAGTTTTATCTTTGACCTTCATTGATTAAAATTTGGCCGCTTATTATCATTATAACAGGAGGAGATCAGACCACACAAACATGGCCGATCCTCCACCCCTTTTCTTGTTGACCATTTTTGATGATTATGGGGATGGCGGTGCGGTGCCGTTGCACCACGCGGGAATGAAGAGGACCGCGGCCGGAGCGGGCCGCGGTGGTGGTGCGTGGTGCCGTCACGCCGCGCCGGAAAAGCCAAGGGAGGCCTCAGCCGGGGCGGGCCACGGTGGAGGGGTGCGGTGCCGTCACGCCACGCTGGTCGAACGAGAGTCACGACATTAGGCCGTGGCAGTCAAGCAGGGGATTCCAGATAATCGGCCGCCGTCGTCTCCAAGAGGGGGGACCCTGAAGGGTCTCCCGCCGGATCAACCGGCCGGTCATAAAGGCCGGCCGTTTTCCCAGAAAACTGAGGGGTCGTAACCCCCCAACCAGTGCATAGGGCGGACCCCATGGGTCCGCTGTTTCCAAAACAAAGGGGGTCACGCCCCCTTCACTCCCCGCTCGGCCGACAGTCAAGCCGCGACCGGCTTCCGAGTCGGGACGCAGGCCGAGCCAGTCGGGCCGTGCCAGCCGGGCTGGGCCACGGCCAATCGGGCCGGACCCGGACCCAGGTCGGTTCGACCCGGTTTGGGCCGACCCATGGGGTATTGTGCCAGGTCAGACCGGGCCCAAACCCCCTATTTTTGAATCAGGTTTGTTCAAACGCCCATATCTTGGGTTATGGACCTCCGATCGACACATAGTTAGTTGTGTAGGGATCCTTGGATCACGTCGGTCATTTCGGTATATTACACTCGATGTTTTGGCAAAGTTTGGGTACTGCCGGGTTGGTTCGAACCCAGAATCAACCGGGCCCTTGGAGCGGAAATGCTTATAACTTATGGAACAGACGTCTGAATGACTTACTGTCAGCTACGTTGAATTCATCTTGGTGAGAAGATTATTTTGGATTAATCCACTTGAGGTTTGGACGCAGTTGGAGTATGGTCGAGTTGGTTTCATTTTAATAACCAACCGGGCCCCTGGGATGGAAAATCCAATATCTCTCAGACCTGGCGTCCGATTAACGCGTCATCTGTTGCGTTGAGTTCCTATTGACGAGACAGAACTTTATGATACATCAATACTGGACTTCGTGACAGTTGATATATCGACCCTCTTGGCTCATGGAGAGGACCCTCCTGGAATCGAGCGTGCTGTGTGCGGGAACCCTAAAGCTGGCTACGACCGCGATGACGATGACGACTGTACTTGGATCCTACGTGGGTTCGGCAACGAGGACGACTGTAATTGGATCCTATGTGGGTTCGGCAGCAA
This sequence comes from Viscum album, assembly GCA_963277665.1. Taxonomy (NCBI): domain Eukaryota; kingdom Viridiplantae; phylum Streptophyta; class Magnoliopsida; order Santalales; family Viscaceae; genus Viscum; species Viscum album. Next base: position 1,398,494,148 of record OY728157.1, on the reverse strand, counting down.
GGATGACTGTACTTGGATCCTCCGTGGGTTCAACAGCGATGATGAATGTACATGGATCTTACATGGGTTCGGCAGTGATGGTTACTGTACTTGGATACTACGTGGGTTCGGCAGTGACGACTTCTATTCTTGGATCCTACATGGGTTCGGAAGAGAGGATGATTCATAGATTACATCTAATCATCTCCACCCCTCTTTGTGAGTTCTATACCTGTGTGAGCTGATTCTTGACTTTCAATCATTATCATCGATATGATTGACTTGCTTTCCTGTGTGGATTGGGTTGTGTTTTCCTATGTGGACAAGGTTGTACTTGGGCTCATGAGTTGGAGCAGAACTGGAAATGATGAGTTAGGCATATGTATGGTAATATACCTAAGTAGAGTTGGTTGATACTTTGTGTTTGTATCCTTCCTTTGTGTATTATCCTTTGGGGATTCTGGGAGACCTTCGGGGGTCTCGGGGTGCCTACTGAGTATCGTATACTCACCCCGTCACGGGCCATGACCACACTACGTTGTGTTGGTTGCAGACGAAGAACAGAGATGATCGTGGTTGAGGCTTCTGGAGCAGGATGGTACCCAGAGGTGGACTATCAGGCGAGACGTACACGGAGCGGACGACCGGACCTGAGGAGCTGAGGAGACCATCTGTACCCACCCTTCAGGTGGGATAACCAGAGGACGACTTAGTGGTTGATGATTTAATTTACTGCTCATGTTCTTTCTTTTCAGTTGTACTGTACTTTCAGTTGGGTTTGTATTATGGCCCATTTACTTTTCAGCACTTAATTTTGTACTCAGTTTACTTAGTGTTTACTACATCTTGCGTACTCTGTTGTGTTTCTTTACTTATATAAAGTCAATTCCTTCCCATTTATCCCGATTTATGCCTTTGGTGCTCATCGCCAGTCCCTATCCTATGGAAGGGGGGCTTGGGGTAGTCACGGCACGGGCCCCGAGGATGGGTCAGGACATTTATTACATTGTTAACCTAATTTTTATCTTAATTGTTGTAATTATTTTTAATCACTTTCACTAATATTTTTTGTAAAAAGTGAATTTTAACTTAATATAAATTTTAAATTATGATGATTCCAAATGTGGAATCCATTTTACCAAATTCCAAAAATATAAGTGGTAGAAATTAATTTAAATTTAATCCCACTGATGGGACGACACTGTAGGTTTTTTGAGTAAAAACATCCAAAATTATTCTATGTTTTTATAGTCAATATCAAATTAAAATTGATTCCAATGACCTAAATCAGATTATTTGATAAAACTTTTATCTAATTAATATTTTCAAAAAATAAAATTTAATTTAACCATATAAATAAATTATATGAAAAAGTGTTTTTGAACTAAAATTCAGTATTTTTTAGCTATTCATTAAAAATTAAACCTTATAGAAAAATACCAAAAAATTACCCTAACTAATATTTTATGTTTCTATTTCAAATATGAATTTTATTTTGATACATATAATCCATAAAAGTTCCAAAATTTTTATTTATAAGTGTTTCTCCATTAAAAGGTGTAAAAATGCCTTAATAGGAAATATAGTATTTTATGCACAAAACTGGGTTTGTTTTTATCTTAAGGATATCAATTATATTGGATGAAAACCATAAATATATTACTTAATATAATATATATATATTTATCACTTTAATATCACTCACTAATTATAATTGATTTAAATTATTAGGGTAAAACAACTTTGTAGGTATAATAATATTTTCCTTTATATTTAATCAGTCTTCATTTTGATTTTTAATTAATTTGAAACCCATGAATTAATTTTATATTTGTCTAAACCATAGATTTTCATAATTTATTTAATCCTTTTCAAAACAAAAAATTCAACATCTAGGTTATATTAAATAATATTTTATTAATATATATTTATTCTATAAAATTTGGTCTTACGTGTTACACAAGCAATCGAGGAAAGCCATTGTTTCATGTAAATCAAGCTAAACTATATGTTCTGTGTGGAGACATATAAAATAATTAATGTTTTGTGTAAAAAATTAAATTGTATTTCCATATAAATAAAGGCAAATATAGTTATTTAATATAAAATAAACTATTTTTAGTGTTGTGTGAAATGAAAAATATCAAAAACACTAAATTAATTCAAAAAAGAAATTTACAAAATATGAGGGTGTTACATTATACCACCCTTAATATTAATTTATCCATCAAAATTCATCCGGTTTATAAAAGGATTAATAATTTTAGGTTTCATTAATAGAAACCCACATCGTATAAACAAATAGTAAAACTTCCTTTAAAAATGAAAGTCGATATAACAATGATTCCCTAGAGTAACACATAGATAGGATTTCACATAGAAGAACATAGGTGGAAAGTAAAAACATGGGAATGGAAGAGAAAAATTACAATCATGTTCAGGAAGAGAGTTATAGATAACTTGGTTATGAGAAATTTAACAATTAGAAATCCATAAATCTATGATTATCTAAGGGTCCATTTGAGTCATCAGAAAAGAAGGTACTAAGATAAATTTTTCAGTTTCAAAATCATTTTACTAAGGTTAAATAATTTTTATGAGAAGTTATAATTACATAATTCCATTTCCATTCATTATTAAAATCTAACCCTTTGGTCATGTCTTAACCAATTTATACTTTACCTCTTTATTCAAAAATAACGGTGAATTTTTCATTCTTGAATAACTAACAGATCATTAGATCCATGATAAGTCATCCCATCACTCTTCAATTACCATCAACAAAAATTTGTTAGAGTATGTTATCCAATATGAATAAATTCTCATATAGTGATATAATAATTTAATCCCAATAACATCATTCTATGTTTAACTTAAACTTTTCATGAATGGTAAACCTTATAACCCTTTTGATTGATGAAAATTAAAATAAATTAGAAACAAAATTAAAAAATTCTACTTAACATAGAACCCCAATTTATCAAAAAATATATATTTGTTTTCACCTTATATAATTTTGAATACCCTCATTATATATTCTCATAGAACAAATAAATAACTTTAATTACCATAAATAAATTATGAAAATATGCATGCTTCCTTATTCCAATGATTACTTGATACATTCTTTAAATCCATGATGTTTTAAACTTCATCCTTGATGATATAGACCAGTTTTAAATAATCAGTTCTAGGGTAATCTGTACCATACAATTTAATTATTCATATCCAACATATCATTAAACAATAATCATTATCTAAACATCAAGCATTACTTAAGGTTTACCTTCCCTTAATTAAAATATCACCATTCCATGAAATCAATTTTCTATATCTTCATCACCATTTAGCATGCCATTTTCAATCTTTAATTAAAACTTACACTTCAAATAATTATATATTTCAGGATTCATATAACATAATCTTTGAATTCCAAAACAAAAAAAATCACTCATCCAACTTTATTATTAAACCATTACTCAATATTCATTTACTTATTTATCAATAATTATTACCTAAAATATGAAATATGAATCATTTAGTAAGGTTTCTCATCCTTAATCTAATCATTCCTTTTATATTTAATGTAAAAAATACTATAGGAAAATCACATACCTTTAACATTTCATTCATAGAATCTTTATCTTCAAAAGAATAACCAATACCCATACCACCTTCTGGATTCTCTTTATGAGATATCCACGTGGGAAATCAATTTTCCTAATTCCCATAATTTTAGCATTTGAAAAGATATATGTTAACCATGTTCTATCTATTTTCCTCTATTTACTCAAACTAGAAATCATTGGGTGAAAAACTCATATCATAGATAAAAACCATATAATCATGAAAAATTACTTATTGGATGTCTAAAACAGGACACCTTCCTTAATAATTAAAACCCTAGGTTTATCCTATGTTATTTATAGGAAACATCAATTTAAATCCTCATGATGGTTTTTCAAGAGATTTTTAATTCCCAATGAATTTCCCCTAGTTATGTTAAACATGGTGTGCAAGAAGGCATGTTGTCATTTACCAGATTACCCTGAGTCCGGCCTGGGACATCTTTTCAAAGTTTTTACCCCTAGGTACATCTATGCGAGAGCCACATTCACTTATATTATCCTGATAGGGATGAATTTCTATCAAACCACATACTCTATACATTACCAAAATTATATGAAATTTTCCTCTACTTTTCCTTACCCTTAGACTTATCCCTAGACATATACTAAGGGTTCTCACTATGGTTTTCTCATCCACACTTCCAAAGGATAACTACAACTTTTCTTTGATACCTAATATATAAAACTTCACTTTTCAAACATTAAAATTACATAAATTATATGGAATACTTAAAACATTATACAAATAGATGCCCAAATACCGTGTTTGTTTAGTGCCTTTAGAAACATGGAAATATAGACACTTGAACATCAGCAAGATACATTATCTCTCACTAGGTTCTCCTTGAGTAGCACCCATCTTATAAATATCATTCAAGAAATATATATCCGTAACCTTTGGAAGGAAACATAAAAAGGGTGAGCTTATATTCTCAGTAAGGGTAAAAGAGGGAGATATGAAACCATAAATATGAGGATAAAGGTATGATAATGTGATCCTAATATTAGAAGACCATACCCTTCATTTCAAAGATCATAAAGAAAATCATAGCATAAATATTGGTAGTTAGTAATACATGAATCATAGGTAATGAATATAATAATCCCTGAAATAATAATATAGGAGTAAGACATTTAATTTTGGAATACATATAAACATATATAATATTATGTCAAGGATACCTACCAAGACCTTTATAAAATGTTGGGATTGGGATATGACCCACATACCTTCTTTGGGATTGGGAAAAGAACCCATGTACCCTCTTAGTTATATAACCCATTGACCCTATTACTAAATGGATTAGGCTATAACCTGTGCACCTTCTTATTTTTAGTCTTGGGATATGACCTGCACACCTGCTTATTTTTAAGATTAGGCTACAACCTGTGTGGCTAATTATTTTCAAGATTGGGATACAACCCATGTACCTTCCTATTTTTTGAGTGTTGGATATAACCTATGTACCCTTTGATCTCATACATAATTTATCATCACCCAACGCATTGTAGAGAGATATAAGTCCCACCAGTCACATAACAAAATCATACATGCATGTACCATGGGATACTAAAACATGCATCATTTCATGACCCTTAAAAAAAGAATGGTTTCCTAAACAAAAATCATAAAATATTAAAGGAAATGGGTATCATTAATATTTAATCTCATCATAAACTATGAAAAATAGATAGGTTTCCAAATCATTTCATGAAATAATACCCAGTGAAAATAAGAAGGAATTAAAATCATATAACACGTAGAAGAGAAATGGGTGTCATAAAAATAATTCCATAATAATATAAATTTTTAAATAAATAATATTAATAGAACCTTTTTATCATGATTATAATAAATGGATTTCATCTTAGATGGAAAATAATTTTGAAATATCTTTTAAAACATTTCATGAGGAAAATATTATTTTTCTTTGAAAAATTCCTTTTAAAACATAAAACCTTTTAAAACCCATTTCCTTGGTAAATATATTGAAAAAATAGAAATATGGAATTAAATCATTTGGTAAACCTTTTTCCCAGAAAACATATAAAACATTTTAAAAACCATTCCCTTTAAAAACACCTTGAAAATTATAAGAAAATCATGAAAATGTATTTAAATACATTTCTTTGAAAAAAACATAGAAAGAAAGATTCAAAATGTTTTGAAAACAATTTATTTGAAAATAATTTTAAAAAAAATAAATAGTTATTGAAAACATTTTGAAAACCTATTCATAAAACATGGTTTTGAAATGACATGAATTTCGACTGAGTAATGATGTAAAGATGGAATTTCTCAAAAAAACACTTTGGATCATCTCATGGACCAAAGAGTAGGAAAATGGTACCATTAATTGGATATAAAATGAATAACCATAGGGTAAGAAAACTCATGAGATTTATTTATATATGGATCATAATATTTTTTAAATGGAATTGTAATCATAATCAATCTTGATAAATGATGATATTTTTTCAATAAACTCTTAACACTTGGTAACTTTGAATCATACTCCCCATGAAAGAAAATAAAATTACATGGAGTCAAAAATATCATGAAACAAAAGTATATTCATGATAAAACATGTAAATTGTTAGAATATAAACCTCATGAAATAACATAGGTGCATAACAATACATGTATAACAAAGAAGGTGAATTGAGACAAAATTACATTACTGATTTGGTAAATTTCTAACCATAAAAATCATAAAATAAATATAATAAAATGGATATATAAATGCCCGTAAATTTGATAATGATAATCATATAATACATACATTGGAATTATACACACCACACAAATGAAATTAGTGGTGGTTAAGGCATGTATATTAGAAAAATAAAAATTGTGAGATGAAATCCCCTTATCTTTTGTCTTTAATATCTTTGTACTCATAATAACATCATTTATAATAAATATATGTTTATTATAAATATTTTAAATAACCATATTCTCATATATAATTCCATATATTGTTTTATTATAACTTTATATTACGCTCTTGTTAATATTTCTTTGTTAAGGTTACACTTCGGGTAATATTTTCTTTGTTTTTTAAATGTATCCTAATTTGTTAGATCATTGTTCTTTATACTTATATAATGATTTACAAAATTTAAACCTTGATATAAATATAATTAATATTCTTTATATGTGTATTATAATAATCTATATAATATAGTAGTATGAAATAGAATACACCTTCCATGGAGACGGTAGGCTATACGTACGCACAAACACTACTTCTTTTTTAATTGATATATTTAAAGAAATTAAGAAAATGAAACATATATACAAGTATATATGTATATAATATAATTAAATTATCATTATTATGTCATATATATCATATATTTTCACTAAATATATCTTTAATATATTATATGTAGTTTGTAAACGAATAACATTTCTTTGAGGGGGCGATAGTCCACAATTTCTCAAATGATATTTTTGTATTTACACAAGATGGAAGGAATAAATTTACATTCTAAAGAAAATTTTCAAAAGAATAAATACAATTAAAATATAATATATATCATACATAAATATATTTTCCATAATAATTTCCATCATGAGTGGCAGTAATGGAAAAAATGAACAATCATTATTTCGTGTGGCGGTAGTTCGTTGTACACTTAAACAATGTGTTTGTTACCCATTAATTGGAAGTGTCTGTAAGTTTAGGTTGACCGCTTATCTTAATAAAATACCAGTATATTTATGATACAATTTTTTTATATAATTATGGAATAAAAATATTTTATGGGGTGGATAATGGAAATAAAATAAATGAACTTGAGGAAGAATGTTACATATTATTTGGGTAACTCCTATTGATTTTCACCAAAGACCTTCCTTTGAATTATTTATGACCAAGGGGAGGATTATTGGACGAGGGGAGAGATTTTTAGAATCAACTTTTTAAGATATTTTTAAATCCATATTGGTTTTAGAGGTGTGAGGAAGTGGGAGGAGATGAGGCATTTTATAGTAGATGATGAGAGGCACTCTTCTAATATTTTGACAAAGGAATTACATACATGTTTTTCACATTGAATGTTGATGAAATAATGGAACCAAAATTATAAAATATATTATATGGTATAAATATCTCCATACAATATCTCTTGGACATGTTTTAGGTCATTCTAGGTCATAAAATTAAGGGTTAGTACTTTGTTAACCTAATTTTTCTCTTAATCATTCTAATTAATTTTAACAACATTCACTAATATTTTTAGTAAAAAACTATGTTGACATAAAAATATATATAAATTATTTTTTCCAAATATGAAATAAAATATTCAAAATTCTTATCATATATGTGGTAGAAATTAATTTAAATTTAATCATACTGACGGGACACCACTGTGGGTTTTTAATGTAAAATCATTAAAAGGATTGCAATGTTTTATAGTCAATATCAAAGAGAAATGTATTTCAATGACATAAATTGGATTATTTGATAAAAACATTATCTAATGAAACTTTAAAACCAATTTAAAATACAATTTAACATCATAAATAAATTAGATGAAAAATGTGTTTTGAACTAAAATTCATTATTTTTAACTATTCATTAAAAATGAAACCAAATAAAAAATACAAAAACATTATCCTAGCATAATTTTTATATATCTCTTTAAAATATGAAGTTTATTTTGAAAAATATAATCTATAAAAGTTCCAAAAATTTTATTTAAATTGTTTCTTCATTAAATGTTGGTAAAAAGGCTTTAATAGGAATTATAGTATTGTATACATAAAATTGGGTTTGTTTTTATATTTAGACTACCACATATATTGGATGAAAAACAAAATTATTTGAATTAAAGATATATATATATATATCACATTAATATCACTCACTAATTGTAATTAATTTAATTTTCTATGGTAAAACAACTTTCCCAATATAATAATATTTTCTTTTATATTCAATCAGTTTTCATTTTCAGTTCTAATTAATTCATAACAATTGAATTCTTTTCAAATTTGTGTAAACCATATATTTTAATAAGTTACATTACCTTTTTCATAAAAACTAATTTAAAAGATATGTTATATTAAATAATATTTTAATAATAAATCATTATTTGATAAAACATGGTATTGAATATTACACAGGCCATCGAGAAAAGTAATTGTTGTGTGTAATGAAATCTAAGCTAGGTGTTCTGTGTGGAGAAATATAAAATAAATGCTTAATTTAGTGAAAAAATATTATTTTTTAAATATAACGTAAGACAAACATAGCGATTTAATATAAAATAAACTATTTTAGCTATTACATGAAATGAAAAATATCAAAAAGATTAAATTAATTCAAAAATAATGATTCACAAAATCCCAGTGTGTAACATATTGTTCAAGATTTAATTCATAATTTGGAAATATATGGATAGATAAAAATGGATACAAACCCACTAATATTACAAAGGTGGATGGAAGAAAGTATAGAAGATATATTTCCCCAATATTTTCTCAAAATAATTTGGTTATTTCATAAAATAGTATGGAATTAATATTGGAAAATCAATTTTACAATGAGAAAACCAAGGTTTTTGCATGGATAATATAATAAATTTCCAAAAAATTTAGTAATATTATTTTATAAATAGATATAATTTTTTAAATAATAATATTAATATTATATAAAGGTTATATCTTCATATATTTCATAAGTGATTTTTTTAGTTAAGTGTGAAAAATATCAAAATTTGTAAAAGTCATTTCATTTCATTAAATCAATTAATTTAACACTAGATTATATTATGGATTTTGTATTTAATTTGCATAAGATACATTATTTATGAGTAATATAACTAATTTCATTTTAAATACAAATATTCATGATTTTATTATAAATCCATTTTAATGCTTAAACCATATTTTTTTGGTGTCTTTATGTTGAAAATATTTTCCCATTTTATTTAATTAAAATAACCCAAAATGTTGAACGACATAAATTAAATTTAAAAATTATATTTCTACATATATGATTTGAAATTCCTATAATGAATATCACTAATCATAGAGTTAATGTAAATTCATCTTGTCCTTCGTAAATCCAATTTTCCTGAAAACCCTCATTTTACCGTACTTTGCAAGTATAATTTTTAATTAAATACTAAATCCTATTTGAATGGAGTAATAAAAAATGAAATATATAAATTTAATTATGAGGTATAAATATTTTAAATAGGCCCCTTTAATTTTTAATCATTAAGAATAGACACTACATTAAACATTTACCAATATAATAAGGGTAAATAATGTAATTAAGGTTACAAATTATATGAAAAGAAATTAAAATTGACCTTAAAATTATTATTTTTCCTATTTTCTAAGTGGAATTCATAAATTTTCACCTAATTATTGAATATATTTTCACTTTTTTCCATATCTATTTGATATTGATATTTATAGTAATTGAGTAAATGGTAAAGAAAAAAATGTCACATTTTTTCACTTAATATCTATTATATTTTGTAATATGGATAAAAAAACATGTGTTTATTTCTAAAAAGTAATTTTAAATATAAATTATTTTTTATCCTGGTAATTTTTTTTGGGAAATAATTAACTTATATTCTTATGAAACACTAAGAGAGTATTTATTTATTTAATGTAAAAATAAAATAAATGATTTTAAAAATATTAAAATTGATATAAATTGTATTAATAATTTTTTTCCATGAATTTTGAAGATAAATATAACATGTTAGTGATTTTTTAATATATTTTATTTGAATGGCATTGTTTTCATGTTGTTTTGAAAGGCAAGTTAAATGAATAGTTCCTAAATTGATATTAATGAGATTTTATACTAAATTTTTTTTTATAAAATCATTTAAAATTCAAAAAAAATATTATATTCAGCCATGTGATTTCAAAATAGTTTATAATATCATCCTTAGTACATTTACGTTTCCAATTGTCATTTTATTTTCACTATCTTAACCCATTGAGTAAAAAAATTGTTATCGAATTAATTGTCAAAAGGGGTTTACATGGGTTAAAACAAAGATATATGACTGAAGACCAAATATAAACTTCTAAAATTATATTTTTGAATATTATTTAGACCCATAAATATAATATATTTTAATTATATCAATTTGGATCCTTTTTCCTTGAAAAATAAATAATAATAATTTTTTTTAAAATTCTAAAAGTTCCTCTCCCCTCACTAATAAAAGGGAACCTCCTCTCCTTTTTAATTCACACTTCAAAAAAAATTGGCTAATCCCTTCCCGAATACCATATTTACCCCCCTTATATTTTCCTAGAGGAATTTTTTTGATTATAAAACCCTCCAAGGAAGGAATTTTCTATAAACCTTATGTGGTTTTTTGGAGAAGAGTTATCATTCTTAATCGAGTATTTTTTTTATTTTTTATTCATCAAAATCCTTCAAATATTAATAAATCATTATGATATAATTACATCATTATCAAACATATACTGAATTTTTTTTTGAGGTAATACCCTATATCTATCTCTTCTTCCATCAAATGGGAAACCAAATTATCGTTTTTTTGTATAATAGACTACAACCTTGTGAACTGTTATAATTGGATTTCCATCACCATGACCATTGTTTGGTGTTAATGATGGATTTACTATATATATATTTTATTAATGGGATATATATTATTCTATAATGATAATATATCATGGTTCCTTTAAAAATTATAATTTATGAATAAAAATTATAAATCTATAATGATTTATATTCTGATTAAGATGGAATAATTACCACTTTTACTATAGCCAAACTACTGAAGCCATTTTGGACATTTAAATTGTATATCATCAAAACATCATATGTATAAATACATTATTATTTAATTAAACATTAAATTATTATAAATTAAATAATAGTAATAATAAAGATGAAAAATATTATTAAATAAGTATATAACTAACATATGTGTATAATTCATGAATAATAATAATGTACATGATGATTCAAAATTGAGGTAAGAAGTTTTAAAAATCAATTTAATTTCATTGGGTTATATTTCTTCATTGTTTTTGATATTCTATGATTATATGTGTAATGAATATTGAAAATATTATGTTTTATTTCTATTTTTTTATGTGGATTTACATTTTATGCACTGAATGAATTCATTTATTAATTCTCATTTCAATGGTGTAACCTTTGTAATGGATTTCTTCTCAATTTACCTTTATTGAGTAATATTTTAGTGTTATGAACCTAATTTCTTTTATATGGTATACATACTACCATTTTTATTAATTATATCATCAATTCATAAAAATACAAGGTATATTATGTTAAAATTCATTTTAATTTATCTAAGGGGAATTAATTGGAATTTTACCAAGCTATAAGGTGTTTCTAAACTCAATTTTCATTCGTTGTGTTATACTTATACCTCCTCGCCATTTTTATTCAATTATTCTGTTTGAATGTATCAATGAATTGTTTTATTTTCTAGTTCTACTTGTTTTTTTCAATTGTTCACATAATAACTTCATGGATTAATTATTACCTCAAAAGTTATGATATTTTTATCTATTTTCTCTGTCTCAATCCATTTTTTTAGAAAAGTTTCATATCACACATAATGATTTACTTGTATGGTTCACAAAATACCTCATGAATTAATTTTTATATATTACCTTATTAAATTAATGGTATTTATAGATCAATTTCATATTCTTTATTCTAATGACTTAAAATTTAAAATTTACCAAATCGATGAAAACTTTATGTTATAATCTTTATTATTTTTAAGATTATTTATGTTAAAGGTTATTTTGTGAAAACAAATATAAAATTATTTTATTAAATGGAATATATTATATACTATTACGGTCATTAATATGGTTTACAAGTTTTCTTTTCCATTCTTCCTTTATCAAATAATGGAAATTCATAAGAGTTGTTTGTAAGTAATATTGATCTTGTGTCTTATTTTAGATATAGAATCTTTCTCTTCCATGTGTTTACTTTCCATAAAATGTTTTAAAGAAATATTTTACCATTCCCTAGAAATTTAGTAAATGAATTTTTGTCAATGTTTTATTTTTTATAAAATTTATTTGAATGATACTTTTTGTCATTTTCCAAACAAGATATTTTTGACATTAAAAAAAATGTGAATGAAATTTTTTCATTTAACTTATACAACATTAATGGATTTTCCATTATCATTAACACTCAATTGTTTAAATCTTCATTTCTAAATTTCACTTCTTTCTTTCAAATAAATTGTTTTATAAAATATTTTTTAACTTTTTAGATTTTATTGAAGTGATTTAAAAGTTAAAAAAAAAATTATAAATAAATATTCCTTATGATCATTTAAATATATTTACAAAAATGATTTTAACCTTTGATTTGTTGGATTGATTTTAAATAATTAATATATGTATCTTACTTATATACTTATCTTGTTCTCATTTCCTTTTAATGGGTAACGCATGCCTTATCTTCATTTTTCAAATTCTTCTTTTATGAAATTTCTTTTCATAATGGTATGAGAAAAGATTACGCAACCCATTTTTTTCCATTTTAAATTCTTATGTTTATGCCTTATAAATATTTTCCTTCTTATATCCTATATAATCATTAATATTTCATTATGGATTAACCTAGATAGTGTTCTAATGCATTAATTTAAGATTTTGTCTTATAATTTGTTCTGTATGGTATTAGAGAGAAAACCTAGTATACTACGAGCGTTTTTCCACCATATGATGATATTTTGGAAGTTATCATTGACTTATGCCTATATCATGTTTTTATACTACCACATTTTCAATGTTTCTAGGATCTTAAGATGCCATTTTCTTTATATTATTCTCTCATCTGATTATTCATGAGCCTTATCCTTTTTGATATCATGTTATTCCTCGTTATAATTTTTACTCCCTTAATGGTCTTTATATATCATTGATTTCTTTTATATACTCTATATGTTGTCTTATGTAGTTTTAAGAACTCAATGGTACTTAGGATCTCTCCTTGGAGAGTAATAGATTAAATTGGCCTTGTTTTAGTTTCTTTTTTTATGTAATTATTCTTAAAAATACACTAGGCCTCATGATATTTGGGTTATAATTATTGGAATTTAATGATAAAAATCATGTGATAATATTTGTAGAAGAATTCAGTCACTAAATTCTGTATCAAATAATGGTATTGTTATTTATAGGGATAATATTTAAAAAACTATTATAAAAACCCATGTAATAAGTCAATGTATAGGATAATATCCTAATGTTTTGGTAAGTAAGATATTATGTTATATCCCTATAATTTCATCCATGTATTTATACTCCATGTGGATGGGTTTCAAGAAAAGATTATTATAGGGGTAGTAGCTCTAAAATGATTTGATGATTATATATTAGTTTTTATTATGATTGTTGGTGTATGTTCACTTGTTGCACACTTGGTTTGACACTCCTATAGGATAGTCTTGGGTTAATAAAAAATTTATTTATGAAATTTTTTGAGTGAATAAAACATATAGTGTAATTCCCAAGCCTTGTACACTCATAATAGTATCTGAACTAGTTCACCACATGACCTTAGGTGTTCCGCCCCGTATTCCATAGCATTATGAATGGTATAAAGGTTATAATGAAACATGTGGGGTGACTATACCCAATTTAAAAAGAGTAATAAAATAACTTCAATCATAATAAAATATATAATTCTATAAAAAAAATAACCATACATCGTATAAAACATTCCCAAACTAGGGAGGTACCAATAAAGAAATATAGTAAACATGTTGTAAAATGATAGTTTAATGTTACAAATAAAATACACTAATTATGACCCCACAATGGTTTAGTAAATAATATATATTCCCTTTATCCATGCTCCAACCCCTTTCAACCACCTATCATAAGGCCCGTTCCTTTACCTGAACCTACAACCATGAAGTATACTCAGGTACCCACGACAGCCTTGAATGGTGTGTGAGTACAACTTAGTAGGCCAATAATGATGGTGTCTAAAGCCATTTCTAGTCTAGTAATATTGAATGAATAATTTTTGTAAATAGTAGAAAAGGAAATAAATAAATCATATTCCACAATTAAACAATGTTAACAACAATGGAAATCATGTTCTAAGTGACACCTAAGCCAGTTAAACTAGATTTGACCCATGCTGGTTGTCTAATACATATAAAATAGGGGTCAAAAATTGTTATACAATGATAATTAGTCCATGTATCCAAATATGGGATGTGGAACACCATGAATAATAATCCTAAACTATGACATGGACTACCCAGACCAACATAATTAATGTGGTTTGGAACTCCATGGTAAACCCCCCATTCTTTGATGTGGACTAGAGTGACCAAAATCATTATTGTGGGGTGGAACTCCATGAAAAACACCCATAACCCTTTCATTAACATTATCCTATAATGATTTAACATTCATGGCCCTTTTATCACATTAAAACATCAAGGGTTCAACTCACCCATTTATCACTATTTCTATGGTCTAATGTATTCGACTCCATTAACCCAATATATACATAAGTTTTTTAACCATTTATTAATGTAATAAATAATTTATATGTTCATAAAACATATTTAACAACATGATCATATCCCTTTAATCATTTACCCCTTTTATTTATTTATCAAGTCATTGCACATTTAATTTTTAAAAAATAATCCAAACATCCCCTTACGAATGAAAATATTCCAAAAAACAAGCACATCTAGTTTAGTCTCATAAACATAAAATTTCATTATTTATAACTCATTTACTAAATAAGTATATATCATACCACATGGGTGAACATAGCCTATTCAATTCATCATTAATAGTACTAATTTGATCTGTAAAGGGTCTCCCACATCATTTTAAGGCCCAACATACCTTTCGAAAACCAGGACATAAGATTTTATTGGGGAAACATGATGGTGAAACCACAAACACAATGATAACATCATGACTATGGGTTAAATCTTGTTGAAAAACTACCTAAATAATATAGTAAAATACTAGCATAACCTATGACATTTAATAGAAATAAAATTGATACAAACACCAAGGTGAAAATATCTATAAAAATAGATATTATAAGATTTAGAATAAGTAAAAAAAACAAAATATCTTACATAAAATATAAGAAAACTGAGTCATAGACTTACCCAAGGATTCTATTTTCAATAATTGGAATGTTAAATTATATATAATCAAAAGAAAATGATCCTTTTTGGAGTGAGGGATCTATTTTTTCATACTATTTTCTCTAAGAGAAAAAATTTAGGGAAATATTGAAGAAGAGAAATTTGATGTCGGGAGGGGAAAAAGTAATTTTTTTCAAATTTAATGAGGAACGTGGTTAGGCTGTAATAATTTCATAACTATGGTCCAACCATGATTCTTCCTTTAACCAATAAGTAAAAAAGCTAAATTATTTTCATCGGCCAACTACACGTTTTAAAAAACTACGTTGTTGCCATATTATTGCTTCCTCCAAGTGGGAATAGAGCCGCATATCCTTTGGGCCTCCTCACATAGTTTTTTTTAACATTTTAAATCTATGAAACATGCCAAATGGTCATGGTGCATTGTTAGTTCTAATTGTATTCCAACCTTGTTTCTTTCACAGTATGCTCCCCTTTCCCCCTTTTCATGTCCAAATCCCCCAAGACACATTCGAGACATTTCCTTCTCTTGAGAGTAATTTCATTAACCATTATAAGTAAGATTAAAACAAAATTTAAAATGAAACATACTATATTGAAAGGATGTGATCTTAATATTGTCCCACTATCAAATAGCTTGTACTCAAGATCTACTCACATGCACCTTTAATACACCAAGTAAATAATTTTAGGCCACTAGGAAAGAATATCATCTTCCCTCTCATAAGATTCCTAATGAACATAGCCATTATTCTAAAATATTCATACTAATAGCATAGTATTAACCTAAATATTGTTCATAATATGATCCCCATGAACACTCGAATAATATTCAAATGATGCATCATCCTCAAGCTCAAAATCACCAATATCAATCACATGAGATAAGACAAGGTGATACTTTCAAAAATGTGACACATGAATAATGTCATTCATAACACTATACCATTTTGGAAGATCCAAATGATACACCGCTAGTCTGGTCCTCTCCACAATCTCAATCAATCCCAGATACATGGGTGCCAACTTCCCTATTTCTAAATATATTGATGCCCCATTCTTGGTGACACCAAAATAAACACAATGTCACCCAATATAAACTCATGTGGTCAATGATGTCATTAATCATATGGAATTTGTTTACTCAAGGTATTTTAAATATTCTTCTGGATGAACATAACATGCTCAAATGTTTAAGTAACACCGAATCTTCCCTTTTTATCCAACACGAAGGAAATTGGTATGACCTACCATAGGGAACTTCAAATTTTTCAATATGAATAGATGTATGAAAAATATTTTAATATTGGAATATAAAAAGAGATAAATGATTCACCCATATTCTTCTAAAATTGAGGTTTCATTCTCTTAGCATGTCCTCTAACACATGGATAGTACGTTACAATTTTCCCTTTGTCTATGAGATACTTAGAAATACATGAGTGTCCATAATCATCTATAAAACTTGAAATATGTGAAAAATAAAATGATTTTCATTTTCTAAAACTATACTATAAAGAACCACATGGAAATGAAATATCTCTAAACCATACAAGTCACCCAGCTGATTAATGATAAAATTAACCAATAATGGCATGAAATGTGTCACTTTTTCTGACCAGTCCATAATCACCCATATAATGTCACTCATTTATGGAGTCCATAAAAAATAAAACCTAATATCTAGGGTAAAATTTTTAAACTTTCATTACATAATGGTAAATGGATGTAGTATTCCAACTGGAAACTAGTGATAGGCCTTCACCTACTAATAGGTATATCACCATGACAAAAAACCCCGTGTTTTCATTATTCATTTTTAACCCCAATACAATATTTGAAGAACATGGTAAATTTTAGTCAATCCATGATTCAAATACCACTTCAAAGAATGAAACTCAAACATCAAATCACCATGACTACAAGTAGGCTTAATAATGTGGCCATGATCATAGATGATCTCATCATCATAAATAGTCCTTTTAGCGGTTAGAACCCAACTAGTAAAGTTTTCCACCAATGAAAGACACTTATAATACTCATAATACATCTTATTGATCTATATTAGAATAGATGAACCAATTGATAGAGATATGAAAGAAATATACTCCCAGTCCTTATGAACACCTTTATGCATCTTAGTGAACAAATCCATCATCTTCCACTCGGAACTATAAATCAAGACCACCTAAGTAAATGTCTCTTCGAAAAAATAATCATAAATACTATTCCCTTTTCCTAGTACATAAGTTGTCTAAAAATAATAATATTTCACATAATCCACCCATAATTTCTGATGAAGATTTAAATCGTACTAGAAAAAACATATATAATGATTTGTTGAAAAGTATAAACAATAAACCTCTCAAATAGAAGTTAATGCTACCATAACTTTAAGGAATAAAACAATGTATAATATCAAATATCATATGTAAAATAGTTCCGCTCATATGGATTTATCTATCATGATTTATAAACCATGACTCGATCTTCCTCCATCAACACTGCCCCAAGATCTATTATAGACACATCCAAGAATAAGGTATATTCTTCACCTATTTCAGGTAAGACCAGAATTAGTGTTATGGAAAAATTTCTATTAAGATTGTATAAAAAATTATCAAATTCCCTAGACAACTCAAAATTTATACCCTTCTTGGTCAAGACCCAAATTGGTCATTTTAAGTGAGAAAATTCTTTGATGAACCTTCTATAATAACATGCCACACCCAAAAATATTTGGATATAAAAAACATTAATGGGATTATCCAAAGAAAAAACCACTTCAACCATCTCAGGGACCACTAAAATACATTATTATTACATTATGTCACCTATGAAATGTACGTTGTTTATCCATAAATGACAATTATATGTACATGAATATAGATGATGCTCTATCAGTGTACTCAGGGTGATGGAATGATGTTTGGAATGATAATCATTATTCTAGGATTAAATGATGATTTCATTAACAAATTCAACCAAAAACTGATCCATATATATATGTAATATCAAATTAATGAAATACATGAACATGGTGGGATAATTTTCTAGCCTAAACAGAATCACAATGTACTCGTATAATCCATACATGTTCTTGGAATCAGTTTGTGGTATAAAAGAGTGTCTTACCATCAACTAGTGATACCATGATCTCAAATATCTCTTAGAAAAAGAACTAGAACCTTTCACCTTGTAAACCAATTATTGATTCATAGAATTGGATGTTATTTATTAATTATCATATGGTTTAATTTTCGACAATGAACACACAAATAAAAATATCTTATCAGCATTCATGGTTATTAAAACCTATGTTCCGAAAGGTGAAATACTCAGATATATGAATTATTTATCCTCAAAGTCCCTTAATTGAGTATTAATGTCTTAGATCTCTAGTTATTCCATTCTATGTGGTGAAATTGAAACTAGATAGATTCCAGGAATCAACTAAATAGTGAACAAAACCTCTCTTTCAAGTGGATACCTTGAAATCTCCTCAAGAAATACATCCATGAATTAATCCATACTAAGGGTGAAAACATCATGATAAACTCCCTAATCATCAAGAATTAGACACTCATATTATGAAATGAGTTCACCCAAATATTCAAGAAATGTCCCTACACATCCTACCTAGATATCGCACTCTCCTTGATAAAGACAAAGGTCATCCTCAAGATATGTGAATGTTTCCATTTGGTTGTAATAATACATTTGATCTTGATATGAAAATAAATATTCCATTCTTAGTATTAGTTCCAAACCTATCATCTTGACCAATAATAGGTCCCAAAGAAGATTAAACCCGCTAATATTAAGGGATCACTCTTGGCATTGTTGGATCCCCTCCATTATCACACATAATAATGTATTAATTGGCCTAAACCCAAATATATACTCCACTTCCATGACTAAAAAATTCACAAATAGAACATTTATAAAATAATGTGAATATATTTTATAAAATAAGGAACTATCATGTGTAGAAGAAACATGAATAATACCTCTAATTATTGAGGGTTTAGCCTCACTACCAACATGTGCATGTTCAACTATATGTAGCAGACCTATATCTCTTACACGGGGTATAGTTTGAGTCCCTTGTTTCATTCTTACATTTTGATTTGTATTCACTTGTACTAATGTACAGAATCTTCCACTATGACCAGTATGGACAATGGAAATCCAACTTCTAGGAAGATATTTAGTAAAAGATCCCCTACCAGTTATTTTTATTAACCTAGACCCTCTATCATTTACCATTGGTTGAGGGTTACTAAAAATAGTCTACACATGAAAAATACCAAAATAATCTAGAAAATACTCTATTGTTTAAATACATTGACCACACATGTGATCATGTATTCCAAACAAATGTAATATGACTGAACTATGTCCTTAAGAGTCTAATCATGTTCCCATGATACTTTTCCCGCAACCCCCTGGATGAAAGTTATCATAATGATGCTTCCTAGTATTAGAATATGTACCACCTAATCACCTATTTGATCCAATATACCAACCATTAATATACACATTGAGGTTACCCTTGTAAATAATAGTTTGATGCACCACCTCATCAAACTTCTTTCAACTAATGTTATTCACATAATACATGATCGCATATCTAAACCCATCATGTAAATGTATTTCTACTACCACCTCATCTACTACTAGTGTTGAGAATAAATGATCCAAGTAGAGGAATTAGACAACATAATCCATCACTTCCACTATTCATTGATTCCAATATATAAAATATGTATCCCTCTCCTACATCAGGGTCTCTATGTAAAAGTGATCCTTGAACATCTCATGGAATTCCTTCAAATGGATACTCTATAACTACTTATACTAAACATGAATATTCCATTAGTTCCTTACTAGTCCCCGTAATTTATAATATTCTAACATAGCACTATTCTTTTGGTACGATTCCAAGTGATCCATGATCATCTTGATATACTCAATCATGAATTCACCTTCCTCAGATTCACACTCTCTGGTTAATGTCATAGGATGCTACAACTAAAACTCTCTTGTCAAATTAAACATATTATGTGTATCCCACCCTTTTTCTCACTCCATAAATGATATAAAAAGATTTATGTTCTCATATAACATCTCATACCCTATTACCTTAAACTAATGGTGGTACTTGTCCCACCACTAGAGGTGCATTCAAAAAAATTTCCTCATGTCACCCTACTATAAAACATATTCATGATAGAATATATATATGATTCCTAATGCATGTTTCAGCATAAAAAATAGTTTATATCATAGTTATATAAGTTATGGGTTGCAGATATCCATAGAAATATATTCCCTAAATAATATCCCAATTTCTAAAAACACATCACTATCACTACCCCCAACCATCGCTATTTGATTCCATGGATAACTTAGGTTAAACCAAACATCCAAATTTCATAATTCACTAGGAACTAATTCATTTAATAAAATAAATAAATATACAATAATTGAATTTCTAAAAACCCACATATTATATAATGTGTGATTAACATGATGCATGTCACATAAATCAATGAGTTCTTATAATGATACATACAAGAACAATATCATCTAATGTTGTCCCATGGGTAAAACCTAAAAATAAATAACACCACACGTACACTGATTCACTCAAGGTGAAATAACATTTCTAATATAATAATCAGTCATAAAGAACAACAATCCCATTATGGGTACATATATTTTCCCCCACACATGGGTAAGCTAATTCCATCCATGAGCTCATCACCAATCACGGAAACATACTAGCCCCTATCTACCTTTTTAAAAGAGTAAAGAAATTGAAAAGAAATATTCTCTAATACAACACTGTACACCCCATTCCAGATCACCCAAACTAGTAGCTGTATAGGTTCACCACATAACCTCAGGCATATCTCACCATATTCTAAAGTATGTTAACTAGAAGTGAGTGTCAAATTGACCTTGTAGATTGACTATACCCCCTTTATCAGATCACAAAAGTAGTATAAATCATAATAAAAAATAAATTTCGATAATAAATAATCATCATATATTACCTACCACATTCCATGTAATTCTCCGACCCCAAAAGTCTATTGCTGATGAATTAATTTATTACATTTGAATGATTACAAGGAAAAAAAATACAAAATCTATGATCAGTTTTGTAGTTTAAAATAACTAGATACCTAAATTGTTACATTATTACTTTGGTAAAAGATAAAATGTAACACCCCAGGTAAATAAAGAATATGACATTTTCAAATTTATCCATATTTGTGAATAAAATATTAATATTACTTTAAATGGGACGCTCTGCTCGATGGCGTACCCAATACGCAACAACGAGTTTCTTGGGAATATTACATTGCACTCTAATAATAAAATAATATTATTTTAAATGGTAGTTAACGCCTAGCCATTGTAATGACGGGAATGAACAGAACTAACTAAAAAATTATTATATATGTTTTCCAAATATTCTTACTTTTTACAATAAATGTTAGAGGATTAAAAATGCGAATGAATTCAATTTTAAGCGTAAACATTCTAATATTCTTTAAAAGGTCGATCAACTGCCTTTCGATGGAGAACCTCTTTTAAATCCACTTTTTGAAAATTTTATGTGTTATATTTGAAAAAATAAAATTCTTCTTTATAATCGGGACATCAAAATTTACTTTGTGTAAATTTTTGGTGATTTTCCGATAAAGTTCATTTTTTAATGAATATTGAAAAATGTTGTATTTTAATTCAAAACCTCTTTTTAATATAATTTATTTATATGATTAGATTATCTTTTTAATTGTTTTCAAAGTTAAATAAGAATATAGTTTTACCATTTAATCCAATAGTGGTCATTGAAATTAATTTCACTTTGAAATTGGACTTAAACTAGTGTCAATCTTTTAATAGATATTGTTTCTTAAAAACACGCTATTTGTTTTGACAGCGGAAATTAATTATTAAATTAGTTAATGCAACTTTTATGTTTTGAATTTTTTAAAATAGACATCATTTTTGAATTTGGAATATCAAATATATCTTAGGGTGATTTTTTGGTATTTTTCTGAAAAACATTAATTTTAGATGAATAGTGGAACCACTAAGTGGTAGTTAAAGAAACTGATTTTTCGTTTAAATGATACTTTGCTACTTCTGTGATTTGATTTTAAAAAATTCGACATACATGGTTCTCATTAAGAATTAAAATTTGGTTCAATGAGATTAAAATAATTTTTGGTGAATAGTAATTTTTAAGTTTTATTAATCACGATTAGAGGTAATTAGTGTAATTTAAGGTAAAAATAATGTTTTAATAATATGAAATGACCCAGACACATGTCCTACCCTCCTTTGATGTGTCATGGCCGACCAATAAAATCCATGGGTCAACTTGGGGACCCCATGGAGCCACTTTGGTTGGAAAATGACATAAATAACTTTTTATTTAAAGTTAAAATAAAAATGCCACAAGGATAAGTTGTTTAACTAAAACAATTTATAAATGGGGTTATACAAGTCATATTTTTGACTATAAATATTCATTAAAAATATAAAATTATTTCATACGTCATGATATTTTTTTAATAATTTTTACACATTAAATAAATTAAATTATTTATGACATCATGATGATGCAGCGATTACCTCATTAATAAAGGATTTAAATAAAATGAAAAGATAATATTAAAACTATAACTCACACTTGTCAAAGACCTATTGAATGAGTATATTTCAAACCCTTACCACCTTATCCTATAAATACATCAATTTGGGACCTTTAAAATCCGAAACTCATTTGAAAATAAAGTAACATTTCGTAACTTTCCAAGAGTGCCCCTCCTCTCCTCTTATAAAAGGCCCCCACCTCTACCACCTTACCCACACCTCTCAGGACTTTGGCTCAGCCAAACCCTGCTCATTTTTTATCTCCACATCCCTCTATTCATCATTTAAGCCTCACTTTGGTAATAATCCTTTCCAAGGAAGCCTTTGAGCTCAAATCAAAGAGAGTTACCCGATTTAAAGGTAATGTCTTACCTTGTGTTCTTTTGTTTTATTTTGCTTCTCCAAACCCCTAAACTCTTTTTATTACTTTTTTTGTAACAACACCAGTATATTAAATATACTAGGATGTTTTTATAAGAAGTATTCGAGCTACACTTTCTCAAACCTCCGTCTAACGGTTAAAGAACATACTGTTTCGGTGGATGGTGAATTACTGCATCACGAAACGATGATTGTTCAATATTCTTTTAACACCTTCAAAGGTGGACATTAAAATATAACTATATTTATATATGATATATAATATGTTTATGTTTTCCTTAAGCTTCTTTATTTTTAATTTATGTCATACCTTTATGGTTTCCATTGTGGACAAACGCGATATCTTCATTTTAGGAAGTGTGGACTACCACCCCCTCAAAGTGATTTGATTCGTTAATGCCATATGTGGGACGTATAAAGGATGTAATTAATGGTATTACAAATGATATCCTACTGGAATTATAATATACCTTTATACCATTATTATTTCATTCCATTTAATACAAAAAAAATAAATGAAAGTAGCGTTCATGCGTACGTACGGCTTACCGTCTCCATGAATGGTACATTTCATTTCTTATCTCTAAATGTTATGTACTATTATAAGTACATATATATAATGGATATATATATGTAATATACTACATCTAAATGATGGATATAATTCTGGAATTATAATATATATCTCTCTCATTTTGTTTTAATTCCATTAATATGGCAAAAAATAATAGCGTTCATGCGTACGTACGGCCTACCGTCTCCATGAACAGTGCTTTTTAATTTTTTTATCTCCAAATGCAATGGAATAGTATAAAATGAATATATAATGGATATATATGATATTTTCAACATCAATACTATTCTGGATATGATGTACCTATAAATACATGGAAAATTCTTTTCTAACAAGTTCAATTTTTACTCATGTACCGAACATCGACAAAAACGTCTGATATGAACTCACTTTATTAACCAATTATTATAACATTATAATATGTGATATTAACTGAATAATAATATTTAAAATAGGTCCTTAAGAAATTATAAATTAACCAAATTTTATTATTCATGATATTAAAGAACGATCGAGTCAGGTCGGACACGAGGTAAGGGAACCTACCCCTCCCTTTCTTTTTAAGTACACTCTTTTATGTCATTCCTTTTAAGCTCATCTTTATTATGATTGGGATGTTCTTTTATATTACTATTAATGTAAATTTTATGTTAATATGATGAGAGACCCTATTTGATCTCATAAATCCATTTTTGGATGTTTTAAGTTGCGTCGTTCGGCTGTCGAGTTTTTGTAAGGGATTTTTCATCTCACTTTTATTCCTGTTAGATTTATGCTACTTTGACCACCATTTCCTTTATGTGTTATATGTACTGCCCATTATTCTACACTTTGTGTAATATAATATTTTTTATGAGTATTTACATCAATGTTGTATTGTCCTTCTTTCATGGGGTGTATGCTTCGAAAGATACCCAAGTTGTAAGGGAACTTTTCACCCTCCACTTTTTAAGAGACTTATTTTGTTGGGTATTTAAATTTACATATTGTAATGTTGGGATATGTTATTATATATCATTATTGATGTAAATTTTATGTCCAAGTTATGAGATAACCTTTTTATCTCTCATCAACTCATTTTCTGAATTTTAAAGTGACGTCGTTAGGCTGTCGAATTTTACAGAGGGAACATCTAACCCAATTTCGATTTCTTTGGGTTCAACATGTAGTTTTTGAATATGTCCTCCTTTGAATATGTGTGAATGAACTTTGATTGTTTTAAACTTAATATCCACTTATATTCAGTGTATTTATATTTGTCACACATAATTATGAGATTGATTTATCCTTAATTTAAGGGTGCCTTTTGTACAGGGGATTTCATCTCGTTTTACATTTCTATTGAGACTTCATTGTTG
The DNA here is from genome assembly GCA_963277665.1 of Viscum album. Lineage (NCBI taxonomy): Eukaryota > Viridiplantae > Streptophyta > Magnoliopsida > Santalales > Viscaceae > Viscum > Viscum album. Next base: position 1,398,468,379 of record OY728157.1, on the reverse strand, counting down.
TTATGCACCAATTCACTATTATATGGTGTATATATTGTCCTTTGGAATATTATATAATGAATGAATTTATTATAATGATATTATAAAGTTCTGATTAAATGTTATTCCTCAATTATTGTATTCAAGTGTCTCTAATTTTGTTAAAAACCCTTTAACGAAAATATCGTTTTAAAAGTTTTAATGATTTATTCTTATAAATATTTCTCGTTAATATCAATGTTTTCAAAATGGTTTTAAGGATTTATTTATATGGATATTAATGGTTTAAAATTTTAAAATATTCAAAGTGGTATGGGACACTTTGATTCAAAGATCTCTTTATTAAATGTTTTAAATGGTTTTGAAAATGGTTTTTAGAATGGATTCATTATTTCAATATCTTAAAAAGTTATATATGGTAATGTTATATTTCCTTTATGATTAATTAATGTTCTATGATTATTTTATGGTTCATGGGAATTTTTTATGAAGATGGGTGGTTCCGTGATAAACTAAGGGCAGGTGAGTCTGATATAGCTCTCCAAAGCATTGGGTAACGCGAAGGAGTTAAACGTTAAGGTTTCTCCGAAGAGATTTAGGGAATATACTGTGATGGGTATTCCAAAAGTAACCAAGAGGGTTACTCCCTATGTAAGAATGTTATGAATGCCTCAAGTTACCTTTATGCCTTATGATTTCTATGATTTATTCATGATTTGATGAGGCATGTCTTATGGGTAAAGTATGATTTCATTCTTATGTATATATGTACTCATGTTTCCTTTCCATATTTTTATATCCCTTACTGAGCTTTTTATGCTCATCCCATGTTTTTGAAATGTTTTTCACAGGTCAAGGGCAAGGTATATGATGTGATGATAGTGTCAAGGAAGTTTCGAGAAAGAATCCATGTTTTATTTTAAATATGTTTCCGTTGATGAGAAAAATGAATACTATCTTTTATGTAGCCACTTTGTTTAAATGTGGACTGTAATGAAAGTTTTATGATCTAATTCTCTAAAACTCTAAACCTGAAAAGATCCTCAATGTGTAATTTTGTAATAACTCAAGATTAAGTAAGGTTTCAGGCTGGGGCCTTATAGTTGGTATCAGAGGTCGGTTTAGATAACCTTATAGGTTAGGGTATTCTCTAAGCATAAGTGACATTACCATAATGGTTAGGATTTCAGAAAGAGTCCTAGTTTTAGATAAAGTGAATGAGTAATTATATATTAGTGTTTATCTTCCTCATTAGTACATTATGGGTTTTTTGATATAATTACACTGAAATTTCTGTTTAGTGAATCGATGGATCTAGCAGGCACCAAAGTGACAATAGGTTTAAAGGAAACTGTGGTGGTTCTCTGATTAAGAGACTGGATGAAATGGGGGATTCTATGAGGAAACTCGTGGTTATTCTAAACCAACTATCAAGGAGTCATGATCAACCACTTGAACCTTTGTATGTTCTGTAATGCATCATGTACGATATGAACAATCAATGTGGAAGTTCAGGTAATAATTATAAAGGTAACCATTAGGGTTTATATGACCCTTACTTTTTAGGTAATTATGGGTTACTCTATGATATGATGGAAAATGAAAGGCATGGGATAAACTTGGGGTTAAAATATGTTATGATTATTTTTGAATATTTTACCTCGTTTTGGGAATGTTTTAATAATTATATAGTTTTGGAAAAAGGACAACACGCAGACTGTGTGACAACCCGTCGCGTCGGACAAAGCTGTGGGAATCGAACCCACAACCAAAGTGCGACTCGTATTTATCGCCTACCACTGGACTACGTGAAGTCCCTGGTTAGTATGACTTATTTTTTTTAGTTAGATGATTTTATGAATTAAGAGTATGTTGATTTTGGGTTATCTATGGAAATTTTTATCCTATCATGGAGGATATGTGATTAGGTTAATTACTTTTCAATATAAGACTTTTAGAGGAACTGATGTTATTTTGAGATAAGTGTTAATTTGTACCTTGGAAGACTATGTGATTAAATCCTTCAAATATTTGGGTTTCAATCTTAGTTTGGTTTACTTTGAATAATTTTATGGACAAATTGTTTATCGAATGGTCCTCATTGAACTTTGGGTTTTGTTGGACAAATTTTGGAGATTAAGAATAGATTTTAATTTTATAAAGGGTTATCCTTTTCTGGATTATCTGATCTGGTTCTAACAATTTTGGTTTTGGTAAGGGTCTAAAGACATGGAAAATATATAGTTCTCTTTTGTGGATTAGGTGATTTTCAAGAAGTTGATTACAGTACTCTTAATGTGAAAAAAGTCTTCCTAAATACTCATCATTTGGTGAAAGTATGAGTTTGTGTATGAAATCTAGTAAATTTTGAAAGTCAATATGACAAGTAAGTATGTTTTTATTAAGATCAAAAATAATTTCATCAATGAAAATTAACTTAAAACAAAAATGTTGTCTATTAACTTTTCCTACTGGGGAATCGAATACTGTTTAACCCATCACAAGTTTGTGATTTTCTTATGGTTAACATTCTCATAGACATGGTTACTATCACTCTCCCTCAGAACATGACCCATTGTTTTTTCCTCCATATCCATGTTTTCCTACATGGAATCCTAGTATGGGTTAACTCGGGTGACCTTTGTACTTCTCTTTATTGATTTTAAAGTGATTGTTTTACTTACTCTTGTTCCGATGTGGGATTTTCAATGAAGTTTCCAAGACCAATTTTAAAATTGTGAGGAAGCAATTCCCAAAAGGGGGGAAGGATATAACACCACAGGTAAATAAAGAATATGACATTTTCACATTTATCCATATTTGTGAATAAAATATTAATATTACTTTAAAGGGGATTCTATGCTCGATGGCGTACCCATTACGCAACAACGAGTTTCTTGGGAATCTTACGTTGCACTCTAATAATAAAATAATATTATTTTAAATGGTAGTTAACGCCTAGTCGTTGTAATGAAGGGAATGAACAGAACTAACTACAAAATGATTATATATGTTTGTCAAATATTTTTACTTTTTACAATAAATGTTAGAGGATTAAAAATATGAATGAATCCAATTTTAAGCGTAAACATTCTAATATTTTTTAAAAGGTCGATTAACCACCTTCTGATGGAGAACCTCTTTTAAATCCACTTTTGACAATTTTATGTGGTATATTTGAAAAAATAAAATTCTTCTTTAGAATCGGGACATCAAAATATACTTTCTGTAAATTTTTGATAATTTTCTGATAAAGTTCATTTTTTTAATGAATAGTGAAAAATGTTGTATTTTAATTCAAAACCACTTTTTAATATAATTTATTTATATGATTATATTATCTTTTGAATTGTTTTTAAAGTTAAATTAGAATATATTTTTACCATTTAATCTAATAGTTGTCATTGAAATTAATTTCACTTTGAAATTGGACTTAAACTGGTGTTAATCTTTTAATAGATATTGTTTCTTAAAAACGCGATATTTGTTTTGATAGCAGGAATTAATTATTAAATTAATTAATGAAACTTTTATGTTTTAAATTTTTTAAAATAGACATCATTTTTGAATTCGGAATATCAAATATAGTTTAGGGTGAATTTTTGGTATTTTTCTGAAAAACTTCAATTTTAGATGAATAGTGAAACCACTAAGTGGTAGTTAAAGAAACTGATTTTTCGTTTAAATGATACTTTGCCACTTCTTTGATTTGATTTTCAAAAAATCAAACATACATGGTTGTCATTAAGAAGTAAGATTTGGTTCAATGAGATTAAAATAATTTTTGGTGAATAGTAACATTTAAGTTTTATTAATCACGATTAGAGGTAATTAATGTAATTTAAGGTAAAAATAATGTTTTAATAATATTAAATGACCTAGAAACATGTCCTACCCTAATGTTATGTGTCATGGACGACCAATAAAATCAATGGGTCAACTAGGGGACCCCATGGAGCCACTTTGGTTGGAAAATGACATAAAAAACTTTTTATTTAAAGTTAAAATAAAAATGTCACAAGCATGAGTTGTTTTACTAAAACAATTTTTAAATGGGGTTATAAAAGTCATATTTTTTACTATAAATATTCATTAGAAAGATAAAAAGATTTAATACATCATTATAGTTTTTTTATAATTTTTAGACATTAAATAAATTAAATTATTTATGACATCATGATGATGCAGCGATTACCTCATTAATAAAGGATTTAAATAAAATTAAAAGATAATGTTAAAACTATAACATACACTTGTCAAATACCTATTTGATGAGTATATTCCGAACCCTTACCACCTTATCCTCGAAATAAATCAATTTAGGACCTTTAAAATCCAAAACGCATTTGAAAATAAAGTAACATTTCGTAACCTTCCAAGAGTGCCCCTCCTCTCCTCTTATAAAAGTCCCCCAACTCTACCACCTTACCCACACCTCTCAAGCCTTTGGATCGGCCAACCCCTGCTCATTTTGTCTCTACACATCCCTATATTCATCATTTAAGCCTCAATTTTTTCAGAATCCTTTCCAAGGAAGCCTTTGATCTCAAATCAAAGAGAGTTACCCGATTTAAAGGTAAGGTCTTCCCTTGTGTTCTTTTGTTCTATTTTGCTTCTCCAAACCCCTAAACTCTTTTTATTACTTTTTTTTGTAACAAAACCAGTATATTAAATATACTAGGATGTTTTTATAAGAAGGATTTGAGCTACACTTTCACACACCTCCGTCTAATGGTTAAAGAACATATTGTTTCTGTGGATGGTTAATTACTGCCTCACAAAACGATGATTGTTCAATATTCTTTTAACACCTTAAAAGGTGGCCATTAAGATGTCACTATATTTATATGTGATATATAATATTTTTATGTTTTCCTTAAGCTTCTTTATTTTTCATTTATGTCATACCTTTATGGTTTCCATTATGGGTAAACGCGATATCTTCATTTTAGGAAGTGCGGACTACCGCCCCCTCAAAGTGATTTGATTCGTTAATGCCATATGTGGGACATATAAAGGATGGAATTAATGGTATTACATATTATATCCTACTGTAATTATAATATACCTTTATATCATTATTATTTCATTCCATTTAATAAAAAAAAGAAATGAAAGTAGTGTTCACGTATACGTATGGCTTACCGTCTCCACGAACGGTACATTTCATTTCTTATCTCCAAATGTTTTGTACTATTATAAGTACATATATATAATGGATATATATATGTAATATATTACATCTAAATTATGGATATAATTCTGTAATTATAATATATATATCTCTCACTTTGTTTTAATTCCATTAATATGACAAAAAATGAAAGTAGCGTTCATGGGTACGTACGGCCTACCGTCTCCATGAACGGTGCTTTTAATTTTTTTATCTCAAAATTCTATGGAATAGTATAAAATGAATATATAATGGTTATATATGATATTTTAAACATAAATACTATTCTTGATATGTTGTACCTATAACTACATGGAAAATTATTTTCCAACAAGTTCAATTTTTTACTCTTGTACCGAACATTGACAAAAACATCTAATATGAACTCACTTTATTAACCAATTATTATAACACTATAATATGTGATATTAACTGAATAATAATCTTTAAAGGAGGTCCTTAAGAAATTATAAATTGACAAAATTTTATTATTCATGAGATTAAAGAACGATCGAGTCATGTCGGACACGAGGTAAGGGAACCTACCCCTCTCTTTCTTTTTAAGTACACTCTTTTATGTGATTCCTTTTACGCTCATCTTTATTATGATTGGGATGTTATTTTATATTCCTCTTGATGTAAATTTTATTTTAATATTATTAGAGACCCTATTTGATCTCATCAATCCATTTTTGGAAGTTTTAAGTGGCGTCGTTCGGCTGCCGAGTTTTTGTAAGGCATTTTTCATCTCACTTTTATTCCCGTGAGATTTATGCTACTTTTACCACCATTTCCTTTGTGTGTTATATGTACTGCCCATTATTCTACTATTTGTGTAATATACTTTAGTTTATGATTATTTAAATCAATGTTTTATTTTCCTTCTTTCATGGGGTGTATGCTTTGAAAGATACCCAAGTCGGTAAGGGAACTTTTCACCCTCCTCTTTTTAAAAGTCTTATTTTGTTGGGTCTTTTAATTTACATATTGTAATGTTGGGATATGTTCTTCTATATCCTTATTGATGTAAATTTTATGTCCAAGTAATGAGATACCATTCTTATCTCTCATCAACTCATTTTCTGAATTTTAAAGTGACGTCGTTAGGCTGTCGAATTTTACCAAGGGAACTTCATAACCCAATTTCGATTTCTTTGGGTTCAACATGTAGTTATTGAATATGTCCTCCTTTGAATATATGTGAATGAAATTTGATTTTTTTAAACTTAATATCCACTTATATTGGGTGTATTTATATTTGTCATGAATAATTATGAGTTTGATTTATCCTTAATTAAAGGATACCTTTTTTACAGGGGATTTCATCTCATTTAACATTTCTATTGAGACTTTATTGTTGTTATGCACCAATTAACTCTTATATGCTGTATATATTTTCCTTTGGAATATTATATCACGAATTCCTTTATTCTCATGATATTATAAAGTTCTTATTAAATTTTATTCCCCAATTATTGTATTCAAGTGTCTCTCATTTTGTTAAAAACCCTTTAACGAAAATATCATTTTAAAAGTTTTAATGATTTATTCTTATAAATATTTCTCGTTAATATCCATGTTTTCAAAATGGTTTTAAGGATATATTTATATGGATATTAATGGTTTAAAATTTTAAAATATGCAAAGTGGTATGGGACACTTTGATTCAAAGATCTCTTTATAAAATGTTTTAAATGGTTTTAAAAATGGTTTTTAGAATGGATTCATTATTTCAATATCTTAAAAAGTTATATGTGGGAATGTTATATTTACTTTATGATTAAGTAATGTGCTATGATTATGTTATGGTTCTTGGGCATTTTTTATGAATACGGGTGGTTCCGTGATAAACTAAGGGTAGGTGAGCCCGATATAGCTCTCCAATGCATTGGGTAACACGAAGGAGTTAAACGTTAAGGTTTCTCCGAAGTGATTTAGGGAATATATTGTGATGGGTACCAAACATAACCAAGAGGGTTACTCCCTATGTAAGAATGTTATGAATGCCTCAATTTACCTTTATTCCTTATGATTTCTATGATTTATTCATGATTTTATGAGGTATGTCTTATGGGTAAAGTATGATTGCATTATTATGTATATATGTACTAATGTTTCCTTTCCATATTTTTATATCCCTTACTGAGCTTTTTATGCTCATCCCAAGTTTTTGAAATGTTTTTCACAGGTCAAGGGAAAGGTACATGATTTGATGATAGTGTCAAGGAAGTGTCAAGAAAGAATCCATGTTTTATTTTAAATATGTTTCCGTTGATGGGTAAAATGAATACTATCTTTTATGTAACCACATTGTTTAAATGTGGAATGTAATGCAAATTTTATGATCTAACTCTCTAAAACTATAAACCTGAAAAGATCCTCAATGTGTAATCTTGTAATAACTCAATATTTAGTAAGGTTTAAGGCTAGGGACTTATATAAAACATAACAAAGTAAAATAATTTTTATCATTGAACTCATTCAAGAATTTCATCTTCATTGCCTGGGGAAAAAAAATAAAAGGGTGAGCTCAAATACTCAGTAAGGGAATGTAAGGTGGACATAATAATGAATTAATGAAAATAAATCAATATTGAAAGGTAAATAAAAAATAAAACATTCCATTTAAATAACTAGATAAGTCATAACTAATATGGAAAGGTAAGAAACTGATATCGTATGCCATTCACTCAATAAACTGGGAATGAAATGCATTTATAGATATAATGAAAAAAAATCTCATGCACAAATAATAACTAAAATGAAGGAAAAGAATATTTATTGGATTTCATATATCTGACACATGAACCACTACCATCAATATATTTCACAAGTTGGTTTAAGTCTATGGGTAGAAACCCATCTAATCTGCTTGGAAACAAACTCCAAGGGTTTGTCTCTAACTGATTTCTTCTCAAGAGACTACCAATGAATTGAGGGGATTTCATCAAATAGTACCCAAACCATAGGTTTTATATTAAATAGTCCCCAACCCATATCATTATCATCCAAATAATTCCTCATATATCAAACAATCGACATATAAATATCCATAAATCAATGTGTCACACACCACTTTTAAATATTTGAAACATCATGCTGATAAAATTAAATAATTATAAAATGAAATATTAAATACCATGGAAATAATGAGATTAATGTTATTATATATAAAATGGGGTAGTAGATACACCACACAAAATAATTCAGTGGTGAATATGGCATATATCCCAAAGATGAAAAAAGTGAGATGATAATCCCTTACCATGTTGTAATCATTTATTTTTAAAGACATGTATTTATAAAATAAATTATTTTATTTGAAAATATACTTTTAAAAATGTAAAGGATTATTACAAAATTTTGGGTTTTATGATGGTAGGAAATTCTTTTCATGCCGTATAACTTAAAAATAATCATTCCTTTAAATTTTGTATAAAAAGTCATAAAGTACCTTGTTTTGAAAAAAAACAGAAAGATTATTGTTAAATAATTTTTTAAAGAATAAAAAAGGTCTAAATATTACTTTAAAATTTCATTGGAAAAGATTAAAAAAATTGAAAACATTTTTATAAATCACTATCATGGAAGAGAATTGTTCCCGAGGGGAGACCTAATCAAAAAACAATCCTGAATAACGATGGGATTTTAAAATAACCCATTACCACTTTATGATCATTAGAATCGCATGAAAATAAACTAAAAAAGTTATTTGGATATGAAAACACCATAATATTTATAATAATACTCATAATGTATGTTCATAGGTGGTATATACACCATACAAAAGAAACAAGTAGTGTGTAAGGCATGTGTCCCGTTGTAAAAAAAAGTGAGTCAAGGATCCCTTACCTCAGACTTCATTTTTACTTGTACATACTTTATCCTCATGCATAATACTTTAGTTAATTATATTAATTTATATCATAAAATTATTCATATTTTTGATATCATACATGATCTTATTATATTTTTTTATCACTTGTTTGTTGATAATATTTCGTTTGTTACACTTGTTTTGGGTGTTAACTGCTTCATTTCCCTATGCATATTTTATCATAAAAGTCTCATATCTTTTTAATATGATATATATAAACCATATAAATAATGATATTAATGTTATAGATATAATATTTAATCATTTAATTCATTTTTATATCCATTCTTGAATGTTGTATATGGAAAATGAATTGCATCACGTCATGGATATGGTATGTCGTACGTACACCTGAGCAACGGTATCATTCCCTTAATAAGTAAAATGATAAGAAAGTTTATGAAATATTAATTTTTACATAACAAATATAATTTCATATTTATAATATATATCTATTATATCTATCATTATACCCATCAATGTAAAGTGGTGATGAAAAACATATAACACCACGTCGTGGAGATGGTAAGCTATATGTACGCACACATGGTCATTTTATTTTTCATATGATGGAAAAAACATGGAAAAAGGTTTTCTCATAACCATAAAAACATCTCATCATATATATGATACTTTATTTATTAATTTATCTTGGAAACGACACATAAAGAGGAAGTAGAATAACAAATGAACTTTAATGAGTTAGTAAAAATGATTACCTCTTCTTCAGTAGATTTCTTTTAGATATATTATTAATATATCAATAGTTGGAATTTCGAGAGAAAAAAACATCAAAACATGTATAAGGATGTTGAAAAGAAAAATGAGTAGGTTTTGGTCGATCTAGAAGGCTCATAGTGGTGTGAGGAAGTTAGAGAGGAGGTTCCCTTTTATAATTGGGGTGGCGGTAACTTTTACAAACTCTCAAAATATTAAATAAATATTTATTAATTTACAATTAAAAATTCCCCAAAATAGTTTAATTTCAAATAAAAGATGAGTATGGTTTTAAATCATATCATACAATAATATTTATACATGTTTTGGTCACATTCATACCCTTGTGTTTTGGCTTTAACACTTAGTTAAACTCTTTAACTCTTACCATGACTACATGAATTTTTACACTTTAAGGGTTAATATAGTTACTATAAAATATTAGAAAACTGTAAAAGAGTATTTAATAACATTATAATATTTATCTCAATAATTTGGGTGAAATTTATATTTTTATAATTTTTAAATCATTTAATAAAATATTATTTATTTTAAAATGTAAACAATGTCAATTATGATAGTATTTATTACATGAATCTTTTAAATTATCATAATAAAAATATAAATTATTAAATATACTTATAAAACACCAATATAATGTCTAATTAATCTAAAAAATATTGTATGAAATTATTCAACTAAAATTATATTTTTTTATTGTTTTTAATTTCATTTATTTGATATTTTTTTTAATTAATCAATTACTGCATCATCATTATGAAATCCTTTTATTTAAATATTTCTTATCTAAAAATAAAAAATAAATTATTATGATAATTATAAAGGATTTATGTTTCAAAATAAAATTTAAAATCAAATATTTCCCCTATATAACCCCATATTAAAAACATTTCACTTGTTAAAAACAAAATTGTGAAAAACTTGACTTTTATTTGAATATAATATTATAAATGTCATACTCTAATCCTTTTTGCTTACAAATGATATAATTTCAGACCAAGGATTATTTTGGTATAAAAACACTAATCCAATGAAATTAGTAGAAGTGTAAAGGTAATTTTATATTCTATATAATACTATTTTTACCCTTAACAGTGGTAATTAAAATATTACTAAATTTTCTATTCATGTGACCAAAAATAATATAAAACTATTTCAATAATTTGGAAAGAAATATTCCAAATATGGAATCCATTTTTCAAACTCAAAACACATAAGTTTCAGTAATTAATTAAAAATTAATTATGTTGACGGGATGAAAAAACGTGTTTTTAAAGTGAAAACATTCAAAAGAATGAAATGTTTTTGTATCCTTATTCAATGTTAAATTGATTCCAATGACCAAAATTATATTTAATGATAAAAATTGATCTAATTATAGTTTAAAACCAATTAATAAGATAATTCAACACTATAAATTATTTATTGGAAAAAGTTGTTTTCAATTATAATATAATATTTTATCACAATTCATCAAAAAATTAGTATTATCAAAAAAATAACAAAAATTCAACAAAAGTAAATTTTTATATTCTGATTTAAAATAATAATTTTATTTTTTTCAAATTAAATATATTAAAGTTTACAAAACTTTATTTTAAATAGTTTCACCTTCAAAAGGCAATAAAATTGCCTTTAGAAAAATATAGGTTTTATGCATAAAATGGGGTTTGTTATTATACTATTTATAATAGATCAATTATATGAATGAAAAAAAATTATTGAATATAAATCACATTTATACCATTCACTATTTATAATTAAATTAATTTATTTGTATAAAATTATTTGTGGGGATAAAAATAGTTCCTTATAAAAAAATTTCTTGTGCATTTATTAAGTTCTTATATTAATTTATAATTAATTAATACCCAATTAATTAAACCGTATATTTTCATAAGTTAGTTAATACTATTTATAACCACCATCTTAATGTAAATGTTATATCTTATTAAAGAATTAAATTTTAATAATATATCATTTTCTGATAAAACATGGGATTTCATGCAACGCAAGACAACTCATTTTTGTGTGTAGACTATGATTAACATGATTTTGGGTATAAATAAAGAAAGAAACAAAATTAAATTTATTCAAAAATAAAAATATTTTAAATTCCTGGGGTGTTACATTCTCCCCACCTTAATTAAATTGTGTCTTTTCAATGTAAACTTGATTTTGGTATTCATGGGTTTGATATTTCAAAATAAAAATTTGTTGAAAACCATAATGAAAATATGGTTAATAACACATATTCTTAATTAGATAGAAGGAAATTATATGGTCAAACAAACTAGGCTTTCAAATATTAGAATAGTGAAAGCATGGATATGGAAGAGTAATCTGACTATCATGTTCTGATGGAGAATGATAGAGAATATGGTCATCATAAATCCTATAATAACAAGAACCTAAATTTTGTGATGGGTTAAAGAGGCCATTGATTTATCAGTAAGAAAATTAAATAAACAATATTTTTATTCTAAAATTATTATATTATTGTTAATTAATTAATTTACTTCCTTGACTACCAAAATAAATACGCATACTTACATGGTAAGTAGTGTTTCATCCTTTAATCAAATTTGACAACAAACTCATCTTTTTCTCTAAACAGTGAGTATATAAGATGAATTTGTTTTTCATGGTTGAGGAGTTTGAATCAATATATATATAACAATATCTACAAAAGTTTGACTATTTATTCCTCTAATATTTATATATTAACCAAAACCAAAATGGTTAGGATAAGATATGATAATTCTCAAAAAAGAATAAACATTTATATGAAGAAAAACAAATTTAATATCTACAATTCAACAGTAATACCCAAATTTAAACATAGATCAATCCAAAATTAACTATCCTTCCTAAAACTTATTTTTACCGGAAATTCTAGGATCTGGTGGAAACCAGTCTTGAAAAATATAAAAAAAAGTATCATTCAAGCATCAAAAGAGTTTATTACAAAAATGATAATGATATTTACCACACATGTCATCCTCCAACAGTGGAGCACAATAATCTTGGGCTGTCAAGGACAACATCGTAGCTGTTTCCATAACTACTTTCTTTGATAGAACATATGCTACCTAATTTTCCTCCCTATAAGCATGTGACACAATCATGTTATGTTGGGTGGCTTTAGTTGGAAATTCAACCCAATGATGTAAGGTCCACCACGTCACATTCCTTGTTCTAGTTTTAAGAGACTAAAACACAATTTCCAAATCATATTTGATCCATAATAACTTCTAGTTATATTGAACAACATATATAACTGCATAAATGATTTCACATAGGAGATTAAGTGTAGTCAACGAATTTACTGAACAACATATCCAATGAATGTACATGAGCATTTTCAGTTTTCTTAGCCAGCCTGTCACACCTAAGAGATGAAGTCTAGTCAGGTCTGCCACACTATTATCCATGCTTCCAGTTTGAACAATGGATGATGCATGCACCATATAGTTGATATAGATCAGAGCCGGTTGTGCAGTGGAGTGTTGTGCTTTAAACAAGATGTTATTTTAGGTTCTCCGTATAGCAGCGATATATTCAGATAAAACCTATAACTACAGGTTTTGTATCTACATAATGCAACCCATAATGCAAAAACCCTTAGAGGAGGAATTTATCTATATACATATATCAAAACTCATCCCAAATAGGGATCTAACATATGACCAAATATTCTAGGCAAATCTTCATGATAGAAAATTGTTTTGAACAGTTTAATCATCATTCATACATAGTGGTCAAATATAAGAAAAAATATTAATTTCCTAAATCACATAATCTCCAAGATATGTTATCCATTCCCATAAATTACCATAATCACCATAAGTATAAAAAAAATCATAAATTATTCAAAAATTTAAGTTAAATTTTACTTATCATAAAACATTCATTGTATTCTATTTTCCTTGATCATATATAGGGTTCCTAAAATAGTGATCCTCTTCTGAGAAATAAGTAATCACTAAATCATTTTCTAATCCCAAGGTAATATAATTGATAAAAAATGTCCCAAAAATATAAATAACATTTATCCATTAGATATTTTCACTAAAAAATGTCATGATAATTGATACTTCACATAGGCAAGTGGTAGGCACTATACCCTTGTCACCCTTCTATTGGGGTTCAAACCTCATGGCATTTTCGGACATTAAGGGTTGTCTCCTAGCATATAAGATGTATTTTTTATAAAACCATAGTAATATTATCCATAAATGTGATAATAATCTAAAAAAATAATCTAATCACATTCAATGTGAATGAAATGTTATAACCACAAAGGTTATCTCATATGTTTCATTTTTTATTCACAATAATATAAATACCTGTAATTAACTAAAATTAAAAGATTATATAAACCTGAACTGTTATCCTTAACTTTAACCATATTTCCATAAAATAAAAAAGGAATCATTACATAAATAACTTTTTCACACATACTATACCAATGGGTTGTTGAAACGACCCAGTCCAGCCGATGATCATGATATTGTCCTTTTTAATCCTATCCTACAATGTTTTTCTTTCCCTAGGATCTAACCCTCATAAATACCCTAAGAAAATATTATATAAATCCTACATCAAAGGAGGAGGATCATGAATAATCCCGTTATAAGGTGGTTCGGATACTATTTTCAACATGAGGCCTTTTCCTAGGGGATACCTAAGGGATAGATCCTAGGGAAAGAAAAACCATGATGGAAAGGCTCAAATAGGTCAATATCAAGATCATGGGATAGACCGGGCCGTTTTAATATGGTATCAGATCTCGTTTCCATTTGACGTACTAGTGAGGTTATTGGGTCCTTTTAGGGTAGAGTATTATGGAAATCCCACTTTGAAGGAGGAGGAGCACATAGTACCCCTCTATAATGTGGTGTAGATACCTCTCCCATCATGAGGGCTTTTCTTAAGGGATTCCTAAGGCTCAGAGCCCAGGGAAAGAAAAATCAGGCAGGATAGGCCCAAAGTGGACAATATCATGATAATGGGCTAGAATAGTCCACTACTGTTATGTTCTTTACTGTGTGTTTTTCTAAATCAAGTTTCCCAAACTGATACTGAACTTCCTCTGATACAAACTATAATTCTCTGACCCCATAATCCCAGTTTCAATGCATTATTTTGTTACATTAGAATGATTACATGGAATGAAAGACCAAATTACCAATCCGTTTAGTAGTCTTGAATAATAAGAAACATTAATGGTTCCCCAATTACATTGGTAAAACAAAAAACATAAAAAAGAAAATAATTTGTATCCTTGAACTCATTCAAAAAAATTCTTCTATGTAACCTAGGAAAAACAAAAAAAATAAAAGGATGAGCTCAAATACTCAGTAAGGGAAAGTAAAGTGGAACAAATAATTAATTAATGATAATAAATAATCATGAGAAGGTATATAACTGATAACCCATGTCATTAAAATAACTAGATAACGAATAAAGAATATGGCAAGGTAAGAAACTGATAACACATTCCATTCACTAAATAAACTGAAAATGAAATGCATCCATAGATATGTTTAAAAATAATATCACAGATAAATAATAAGTAAAATGAATTAAATACTTAATTATTATACGTGATGTATCTATAACATGAATATGTACCATCAAGACATTTCATATGATGTTTTAATAATGTGAGTAGAAACACATCTATTTTGATTCGAAACAAACTCAGAGGGATTATTGCCAACAGATTTCATCTCAAGAGACTATCGATACATTGAGGTGATTTCATTTACCATTCCCAAAACCATAGGTATTGTATTAAATGGTCCCCAAGACATGTAATACTACTCCAAATCATTCATTATATATCAAAAAAATTGACTTAAGAAAATATCTTTAAATCAAAGTGCCTCGTACAACTTTGAAATATTTCAAACAAAATTCCCATAAAAATAAATAATTATTAAATGAAACATTGAATACCATTAAGATAAATAGATTCATGATATGATATATCAAAGTGTAAGTAGATACATCACACAAAATAATTAAGTGGTGAATTAGTCATTTATCTTACATATGTAAAAATTGAGATGAAAATACCTAACCACTTTGTAATAATTTATTTTAAATTCCATGTATTGGTAAAAGGAAATATTTTAATTGAAAATAAAATTGTAAACATGTAAAGTAGGCTACAAAACAATATGATTTCATGGTGATGAGAAATTTTATTCATGTTGTATAAGTTAAAAATAAACATTCCTTATCCTTTTGTAAGAAAAGTCATAAATTACGTTGTTTTAGGAAATGAAAAGATGATTTCATAGAAAGAATTTTGAAAAAAGTAAAAATGAGGTAAAAATTAATTTAATAAAATCATTGGGGATTACTAAAAACATTTTATAAAACATTTTTAGAAAATAGTAACATGGAATTTAATTATTCTCCAGTGGAGACTTAAACAAAAACAATCAAATATAAAGATGAAAATGTGAAATAACCCCTTATCACTTTATAATTAGTAGAATAGTAAGAAAATGAAATAAATAAAATTATTTTGAAATGAAATTAAAATAATATATATAATAATACTGATAAAAACATTCATAGGTGGTATATACACCACACAAAATAAACAAGTAGTGTATAATTCCTGTTTCCCACATAAATAAAAATGAGACAATTATCCCTTACCTCACACATACTTTTTAGTTTTACATGCTTTAAACTCCTATATAACAATGTAAATCATTTTATTAATTTATAAAATAACCTTATTCTTATTTATGATATTAGATATTATCTTATCATATTATTTTTCACCCTTTTGTTGATAATATTTTGTTATTACCCTTGTTTTGGGTCTTAACTAATTCATTTTACTAGGAAAGTTTATCATGAAAATAATGGTTATATTTCATAGGATATATATAAAACATCTATAAAATAATATTAATATTATAAATATCATATTTAATCATTAAATACATTTTTATAGTCATTATTTAATGTTGGGTATGGAAAATGAATCACATCACATCGTAGAGACATACGCAGGAGCGACATATCATTTCTTTAATAAGTGAAAGTATAAGTAAGTTTATGATATATTAATTTTTTCAATATAAATATAATTTCATAATTATAATATATTTCTATTATTTCTATTATTATACCCATCCAAGTAAAGTGGTGATGGTAATTATTACGTACGCATGCATGGTGATTTTTCTTTTCATATGATGGATAAAACATGGAATATGGTTATCCCATAAACATAATAACATCTCAGATTATATATGATACTGTATTTATTACATTATCATGGAAACAACACATGAATATTATGTATAATGATAAATTAATTTGAATAAGTTAGTAAAAATGATGGCATCTTCTTCGGTGGACATCATTTCGATCTCTTCTTACGGGATCTACGGTAGGTCATTTGGGAAAATAAAAAACCCTAAAAGAATATATAAAGATGTTGGGAAGATAAATTGGTAGGGATTGGTTGAACTATAAGTCCCAAAGTGGTGTTTGGAAGTGAGGGAAGAGGCTTCCTTTTATGACTGAGTTTTGGGTGGCTTTTGGAATCTCTCAAAATATTAAATTATAATTAATTAATTTTCAAATAAAAATGAAAAAAAAAATTTATTCATAAGATAAGATGAGTATGGATCTAAATACTCCCATATAATAATTTTTATACATGTTTATGTCTTATTATTATCTTTATCTTCCAGAAATAACAATTAGTTAAAAACTTTAACTCATATCCTGCCAACATAGATTTTTACTCTTAAAGGGTTAATATAATTACTATAAAATGAAAAACAAACCGTAAATGAATCATTTATGACATTATAACTCTAATAAAAATTAGTTTTCACACATTGATATTTTTATAAATTTTAAATCATTTAATAAAATATTATTTATTTTAAAATATCTATAATGTCAAATATGGCAGTTTTCATTAACTGGATTTTTAAAAATATCATAAAAAAGAGTTAAATTCGAAAACAATTCTTCTAAAACACCACTATCATGTTAAAACCTTCTAAAAAATTATTTTATAACATTAATCATCACAAATTATATTTATTTTAGTATTTTTAATATCATTTATTTGTTATTTCCTTTAATTAAACAATTACGCATCATTATTATGCAAGTATTTGATTTAATTATTTCTTCTCTAAAAATTAAAAATAATTATCATGATAAAGATGAAGATATTATATTTTAAAATAATATTAATAGTCAAACATATACCCTATATGTTTTCATATTAAAAATATTTCACTTATTAAAAACAAAAGTGTGAAAAACATGACATTCCTTTGAATATAATATTATAAATATCATACTATAATCCAAGTGGATTAAAAATTATATATTTTTAATATAAAATATTATTCTGTTTGAAAATCACTCATATAATGTAATTATAACATTTTTTAAAGTAATTTTATAGTTTTTATAATATTATTTTTACGCATAATAACACGATTTACCCTTAACTGTGTAATTAAAACATTACTAAAATTATAATTAAATATGTCCAAAAATAAAGAAAACTATTTACATAATTTGGACCAAATGATCTAAAATATGGAATCTATATTTCAAAACTAAAAAACATATAATTTGAAGCACTTAAATTAAAATTATTCCTGTGGAAAAAACAAGAAAACGGGTTTTTAAAGTGAAAATGTTCAAAAATATTATTTGTTGTTATATCAGTATTAAATGTGAAATTGAATAAAATAAAATAAATTTTATTAAATGATAAAAATATTATCAAATTATACTTTAAAACAATTTAAAAATATAATTTTACAATATAATTTATTTAGGGGGAAAAGTTGTCTTAAATTAAAATGCAATATTTTATTATTATTCATAAAAAATATGACTTATAAAAAAATACCGAAAAATCAAACAAAATTATTTTAATATTCCTATTTCAAATAATAATTTTATTTTATGAAATAAAATATTTAAAATTTTATAAAATTGGATTTAAAATAAGTTTTCTATAAAAAGGAGATAAAGTTCCCTTTAGAAAAATATAGGTTTTTATGGGTAAAATTGGGTTTATTGTAATCTTATGTCTATTAAATCTATTTAATGAATGTAAAAAATATTTTATTGAATATATATTATATTAATATCATTCATTAATTGTAATTAATTTTATTTAATTGGATAAAATGACTTTGTGAGCATAAAAATTGTTCTTTATAAAAACATTTCCTATATATTCAGTTGGTTCTTATATATATTTCTAAATCATTTTTAACCAATGAATTAAACCATATGTTTTAATATGTTATTTAATATTATACATAATCATCAACTTAATGGTTAGGTTATATCTTATTAAATAATAAAATTTTAATAATATATCACTATTTGGTAAATTCTCATCATTGGGTGTAACGCAATCCAACTCATTATTTTGTCTAGAATAAGCTTAACATAATGTTGCATATAAAGAAATCTAGAAATGAAAATAAATTGTATTAAAAATTATAAAATATTATGATGACACGGGGTGTTACATTTTGAAACTAGATATGTACTAATTAACCAATATTGTAAACATATCATGTCACCATAGTCTAATGTTCCAAGGGGAAAACAAAAATATGACACTAAATATGATCCCCACAATGAGTCTTTAAAGCATGTATATTCCCATTATCAATGTTACACCCCATTTCAACCATTAATGTCTAGGAATTTTCCCTTATCTAAACCTACAACCATTAATTATTCTAAAGTTCTCATAGTGACCCGAGAAAGGTGAGTATAACTCAGTATGCCACCACCATTGTTTTCTAAATCCATATCTAGTCAAAGAATAGTATATATAGAATAATGGTAAACAATGAAGAAAGAAATAAATAAAATATCCCTCACCATTAAATATTATTCAATTTAACCACAATGAACCTCATATTTCATGTGACACTGGAGGGAATCAATTATTATTTGGCCCATGTTGAACATATAAACCATATACCATAGGGATTACACATAATTATACAAGTATCATCAATCCATGTATCCAAATAAGGTATGTAGAACTCCATGATCTACAATCAAAATTTTTGATATAGACCACCATGAACAACATTATTATCATGATGTTGAATGTTGTGACTAATACCCATTCATCGATGTGAACCATCCTGACCAACATCACTACCTTAGTGTCGAAACCCCTGAAATAATCTTGTAATAATTTCTTCAACATTATAAATTTTTTATTTAA
The DNA here is from genome assembly GCA_963277665.1 of Viscum album. NCBI lineage: Eukaryota > Viridiplantae > Streptophyta > Magnoliopsida > Santalales > Viscaceae > Viscum > Viscum album. Next base: position 1,398,448,342 of record OY728157.1, on the reverse strand, counting down.
CATGCTTTTCAATTTTATCAAATTAAAACACCAAGGGCTAACCTCTCCCATTTGTCACTATTTTCATGGTCAAATGCATTTGACACCATTAACCCAGTCTATACTTAAGTAACATGAACATTTATTAATTTTGTTTCCAACAATTTTTTCAGGGAGCGCATCCATCCATTGAGGATGTGCTGAACGGTTTCCCCTAATTCCCTCTTTCCAAAGGTAGCTGACATCCATCGCTTATTCAGGGATGTTGGTCCCTTGACCGAAATAGGATGACGGGATGTCTGTTCCTCCTTCTGTGGATTCCTCCTCGGAACTCTTCACCAAGTCCGGGTCTCCCTTAAAGATTAAGACGTTGTTCGTGAAACTCCTCCTTTGTTCAATATCTTCATGGATGCTATTTAATTACACTGATTCTATAAGGAAATTTCATGGGGTCAAGTGAGGTATGTGCCTTCAATCAGGGTAGTATTCATGTTGGACAACTGTGGCCTGTCTGGATGCTAAAACACTGATCCATCAGGGTTTCTTTCCATTATAATAGGGATTATCGAGGGATAAATCCTAAGGCATCCCACATCGAGTGCGGGGAATTATATACCATATCCATTCCTTTTAGTTTTTTCCTCTGTTTTCCATGTTCTACAAAGATAATGTCATGGGTTTAATTTCTAGCAGAGATGAACAGGAATGATCTGAACACTAATAGGAGTGGATCATATGGTCGAATCCCTTGGAGGGATCACATAAGGGGTTTACTGGATGGATGGATCAAAACGTCCACTGGATATGGATCTAAGAATTCTTGGGTCATGATTAAGGGGAAGCTAGGGGTTACCATTAACTGGTATTGAACCTCAGGGTGGTTTCCTATGTACCCTATGCGGACAATAGGGATCAAAACCCATGTAGTTTGAATGGGTGATGAACCAGGGTGTACACAGAGGAAAACTAACTAGAGAAATTCTAAGTATTATGCATGTATAGTGGCCCATCACAAGAGGAACACTCTTAGTTTTATGGTTATGGATTGTTCGGAGCTTATACATGGTTAACTACTCAGGTGGATGGAATGATTTCAATGGGATGTGGTGTCTTGGGTAATAATCAGGATAGACGATGGAGGGTTGAATTATGTAACTGGATAATGAGATGGAACTACAGTGAAGATGATGGTAGTATTGGGATTTAACTTCAATGAATCTTCCTAATTATCAGTGTGGTGGGAAAACAATGTCCACGTAGTTTGGTGGGATTATGGGACACCTTAGTATGTGGCCTATGAGATTGGACGCATGGATGGGACCCGAAAGGAGTGGAACCTTAGGGTTGGGGCATGAACTTCTTGAAACATAGAGGATCAAGGTAGATATAAAGATGAGACTTGAGTGATGGGATTGAACCTCATGGAGTCTTCCTACATATCCCCATGGTAGGGAATCAATGTCCACATAGTTCTTGATGGGACATGGAATCGGGGTTTATGCATAGGACAACGAACCGATAACATACTGAGGCTTGCGCATGGTTTGCAGCCCAAGAGATATTCTGACTCCATTGTGATGGACCAAGTATGTGAGTCCCAACAAAGGGGACACCAAATATTACCAGTGTCAGGGGTTGGAACTCAGGGAGGGTTCCTACATACCTTTTCTAGAATACAATGATAAAAACCCGTGTAGATTGGATATATTTACCAGTGTTTGGGGTGGAACCTCATGGAGGCTTCCTATATACCCTATCTAGGAGACAGGGATCAAAACCCATGTACTTCTGAGTGAGGCATAGGATTGGGGTGTGTGTGGAGGACAGCGACCCAAAGATGATGTTGAGGATTACGTGTGGTTAGCAGCCCAAGATTTATCTAACACCTAGGGGTGGACTAGAGAGTTAGATCCCAACAAATGGGAATACAACAGATTACCATTCATTGGGATTGAACCTAAGGGTGAATTTTTATGTACCCTATCTAGGATTCAGGGATCCAAACCCACGTAGTTCGAATACATACAGTTTAGTGTCATGTGGGACGAAAGGGGAATACAGTTTAACGTCTTGTAGGATGAGGCAAACTGACGTGAAGGGGTTGGGACTGATAGGTGATAGTATTGATCCTCAAGGAGGCTTCCTACATACCATTCATGGAGTGTTCAAAGATCAAAGTCCACATAGTTTGTAAGGGGGGCTCGGGGCTTACACACAAAGGTGTCTCAGAGAGGATTTTGTGGTCGATGCTTACTCTATGCCCACATGAGTCATGTTCGGTGTGAGAAACAAGAGGAATCAAAGACCTAATGACTGCATCAAGAAAGTTGAATCCATGAGGCATATATTGAGGCTTATTCATGGTTAGCGTCCCAGGGTTATGGAGATTGGGACTTACTCTAGGATAGAGGATTGTTGGCGATAAATCTCAAATGGAGAGGGATAGGGTAATGAAGTTCCATATGCCCCTCTCTCATCTGGCCTTTTCGCACGAAAGAAGATAGGAGGAGAAAGGATTCTACCTCCCACAAGAAAGGCTAGTGGATTAAACCAAGATGGTTTCCCTTCCCCATTGATAGATGACACTCGAGTAAAGATGATCTCATTCCATTTGAGGAATATCTCACTCTCGTGGAGACCAGTGGGCATGGAGAATATCCGAGATGGGGCACCCCGTGTATATGGCATGGGGTGAGGCTAAAGATTAATGTCATGTACTGAGGATGATGGTTCTTGGAATTTTAACATCCCGTAGCTCATATTATGAGGATTCACTCCTCACCCCTAGGACTTACATAACTGATAACCACCCACACTTATGGAAGGGAAGGCATTAGTAATGCCATGGATGGCAGGGTTATGCAGTGATCCGTTGAGGGGATCATGTTAGCGTGGCTATGTGAAGACGAAATAGTCTTTCTTATATGAAGAAGAATGCGTCTAATCAACACAACATAAGGAACCTTTCAATGGACATTGAAATCACTTCGTACAAACCTTGAGGGTCATATGGGATAAGGGTTTGTGAAGCAAAGAGGTTTACCGGAAGGGACCTTGCGATGCTCTGGTGCACCAAAAATTAGAGAGACTAAAATAATGGGTATACTTTGGGAAGTGGAGTTGCCTAGCCTAGGAATGGGGTATACATGAATATAAATGGTGTTTTGCGAAGTGAAAGTGCTTTCGCGGAGTAGGACTTTGTGAAGCATGGATGCATTACAAAGTGCAAAACTATGATGTGATGTACATCGCGAAGCACTGTGACCCTACCTTGGTAAAGGGTTCACATGTGTATGGAAGGTACTTCACGAATCATGAATGCTTGGAGACGACCCGAGTTTCTTTAAGGAGCTCCTTCCTATGTAGTGTCCTATGGGATCCGTGAAGGTAACACCTTTTTGATGAGGCATTGTATTTGAGCTAAAGAAAAGGTATTTCATAATGCTCAAACTCCATGAAGAGATCATTTTTTTCAATGCTTCAGAGAGAATAATTTTCTTCGAAGTTTGAGAGATAAGAAGGTGAAAGGTTGGGGTATCCATCCTTTTGGTGTGAGGGAATCCTGGTATTTATAGGTATGTGGCAGCGCGAATCTCTGATAGCTTGTTGTGAAGCCACATGGTAGTTTGTGATCAGGAGAAAATTGTTTCATGTTTTTTGTAACTATGGAGTCGACCATCATCCCCTCTTTGGCACATAGTCTTCATTAATTCCCTTTGTGTCCTACACAGAGGATTCTGTCAATTTCCTATGGATCGAAGTAGTGATATGGTTCCCTCCACAACATGAATCTTTTCGTCAATTACGTCATAACCACGGAGTCATTCACCTATTTTACTTTGCGGTGATCATAGAGGAAGCCATGGCATTGCGCTGGTTGTAGTTCTGAGGGGATTAACTCTAGCTGCGGTGCTGATGGGATATGTGATGGAGCATCATGAAGCATCCCCTTTGGCATTGGCTTCCTCTTTGCATATTTTTTCCTTTGCACACTTTTTAGAACCAACAAATTACCCCCCCCCCCCCACCTCAGACTTGGAATCAAGGAGGAAACAATGTTCAAATTATGAGGGTAAATCACCCAAAATTTTAGGCTAATTGTAAAGAAATATCACGAAGCAGGGTCGTGAAGCGGAGAGATGATGCACGGGTTGAGAACTCTGTGAAGCTTGCCATAGCCAGGAACTCCACAAAGCTTGGAGGTCGTCTCCAATAAATAAGTGATGACGACCTTTCGTTTTTACTTATGTATCTCTATATTTTTTGTGATCATTATCTAGATTCTCAGATCTCCACATGCTATACGACCATGTGTTTCAAACTGATTCATCTTTACTCTGCAGCGCACAATAAGCCTTTAGACTCTACGATCATGCATTATGCGGCTTGTGTTTACGAGGATGATGGCAGGGCTCTATGACTTGTATCTGGGATCAAGCTCTACGATTGAGCTATGTGATCGATCATCGTGATCGATGATAAGAAATTCTAAAACTTTGAGACGGAATGGCTCACCAAGAAGCTATCAGGGGGTCCTTGTGGATCCTTCCCAGAGGGTAGAGATAAGTGATAACCTGGGGATTAGGGAGTGTTTGTGGATCCAATCATACAATGAATCTCTGGTGGAGCTGTTTTCGAATATCCAGAAAAACTACCCCCTATGAAAAAGATTGCCTCTATACGACATTGGTCTAAGGGATGAAATTCTAATTCCCAAATCAAGCAGAGATGAGCCAGCCTACTGGTTCAGGAGTATATCGTTCCAACACCAGTGGTTCAGGGCGGCCGACGGTCATACTTGGGAGGATTATACACCCATCAATGTTGACTATTTGTATAATCATGTAGACAATGTCTATGGGAAATTGTTTCATCTAGAGGTATCTCTCCCAAAGTACCACATCATCTTGAATGAGGCCTTGTGGATCATAGAGAAGTGGTGGACCGACGACTGGGATCTGTGCCGGGGTGGTAATTTCACAGATGACTAGGCATGGGATTACTGGGCCTGTGCCTCCTGTGAGGAGTACAGGGAAGAGCTGAGGCGAGTGGGCCTGTATGAGGCAACATGGGATTCCCAATTCCACATTTACCAGCCAAATAAACTGATACCATATTTTCTGAGTAGGTGGTTGTCGAGGACCAACACATTCCATTTTCACCATAGGGACATCGGTATTAGCCTATAGGACCTACACAAAATCTTGGGGATTCTGATATTATGAGAGATGTATTATAAGTTTCTCCCTGTGGTGATTATATGGGAGGACCTGGAGAATATTTCACCACTGGAAAATGTATTTATGGACCTGGTGCCAAGAGATAACAAGCAGTCGATGATGTATATCCACTTTAAGTTGTGGTTCAGGAAATTCCTACATTCTCCTCTACATGGAAATTTTTTTGTGAGGCCTCACACTTTACTAAAATGGGTCCAGTGAAAAAAATACCAATCCTACTTGCAACGTTTGGAGGACATCCAGTGGAAGGAAATGGGGTTCAACTTTCTCACTGGGCAGAAACTGGTGGTTAGGTTGGCTACATTCATTTCGGCACTCATCTATGGTTGGATACTTCTAGTAAGGGATACAAACATGGGTGTACGGTCAAGAATGTCTCTCATGGTGTCCATGTTGGATATGGGGAATGAAATCACTATAGGGATCTCAATTCTCGCTAACCTGTACAAATTATTGTGGAATATCATTAAAGGGAAGAATCCACATAGGGTGTGTGGGTCGCTCCATCTTTTGTATGGGTGGATAACAGCGCATATGGGAGAATATGAATATCTTAACACCATTTCCACTCGAGGTTCAGACTTATGACCAACTATTTTGAATGCGGTGGAGAGTTTCCTGACGAAGCTAACCCCACCACTAGTGCTGAACCGGGACTAGAAGGTGGATGAGTTCAAATTCCACCCATTCCCATTGCCAACAGGTGTGTTCATTGATGTTAGGGAACAGTGGTGCATCGTTCCTACATCATGGCCTTTCAGGATGGAGTCTTTATTGTGCAAGTTGACTGTGAGCCTCCCTATGTGTCATCCACCCCACACTGCTTTGCGAGGTAGTTCTAGTGCATCCAGAGGCTGGCCCCATAGGTTTACATGGGAGTAATCCATAAGGAACATCCATGTGTGATGAGGCAGATGTGTCTCATGTTCACACGAGAGAATGGGAATATTTGGAATGAGATTCCTCTACCCACAGCCATCTATGGGGTGGTGAAGGAGTATGCCAAGAGTTGGGAGGCAGCCTAACCGAGGGAAATGAAAAAGCGGAGAACCGTCCGTGCTAGTGACGTGGTGCCTCATAAACCTCGAGGTTGGGGCCAGAAGGTAGCCAGAACATCATGTGGTGGTGGGTATGTAGTAGGGTGAGAACTACATTGACCGAGAGGCAAGAGGTAGTGGGCCTGATGGTCCCTGAGAAGAAAAGTCAGCCAGAAGGGAGGCTGCCTCGAGGGTTCTGTAGGACACCCACTCAGGCTCTGGGGAAACAGGTACTCCATATAGACATGCATGAGGTTTTAGTCTTCGTAGAGTCTTGGGATATCTAGGATGTCAATATACAATTCCTCAATCCTTCCTATATGTGGAACCATATGAACTATCTCAGGATGGATTTTTCGAGGATTGGTCGCTCCATGTCTAGCTCTGTACTATCTCAGGCGGAGGGGGAGAAGTATATCCCTGAGCTAGAGGAAATTGTTCACTCTCAGGGTACTCTGCATCCAATTATGGATTAGGTGAAATTACTTCATGATCAAAGAGTCCCTCCGCAACTATCTATCATCGACTTGAGGGAGTACCTCCCCCTACCGAGAGAACCAGAAGATTCTTCCAGGGGGAAGAGGCTGGTAGAGGGAGCCCTCCGGAAGAGGTTGAGGTTGCCAAATCGAACTCGGAGATGGAAGAGTTTGTGGAGGATCTCAAGGTAAAACTTAAATGATTTTCCAATGATTCTCATTTAGGACTCTTTTCCTTTCTCAACTAACATTTAACTTTTGTAGGAGGGCCTTATACGCAAAACCCGCTCCCAGACAATAATAGATGCACCTTAGGGTTCTACACCCTCAACGACAGCGATTGTTGTGCCTAGTAGGGACGCGACACCCAAGGTGGTTCTCCCGTAGTCTTTGAATTTACCAACCATATATGGAAGGCCATGCCTCGATGTTCCGGTGGAAACAGCTTAGGGGAGAGGCCAATTATTTGATCTCTGTAGGTATTCTTCACCAAATCCATAACAGTCATCAATTGATCAGTTAAATTGATTTATGTGCACTTTTTTATGCATATGTTATAAAATGGATTGGGTCTCCTTGGAGAAGATGATTGGGCCCCATGGATATGCTTTTACTAGGGGAATGTCGGTGGTCATGGAAGAGGACGGCCATACTAACCAAGCTGCAGCGCTCCCAATCACAAGTGGGACCGTCAGCAGGACGGAAACTAAAATCATAGAGTTGGAATCTAATGATGGGGATCAATCAGAGGACATGAGACCTGACATTCCCAACTAGACCCCAGACAACGATCCTTCTGATGTGTACATCGAGGTGTTCCTCATTTATGAACCTACCGACCTCAAGGAACAAGATGAGATGACTTCTGATGAAGAGGACAACAAGGTCTTCTATTTCCAATCATGGAAGATGATCAAGAGATTCATAGAGGAGAACCTTCAAGTGAAATGGATAGACCATATGGGGAAGATACATTCCGGGATTCACGACATGCGTGCTAGAGGAGTGGATTCCCAATGTCCTCATATGCTCATCCAAGACTTCATGGTAGAGAAAATATGGGAGAATGACCGTGGCCTCGGTGTGGGATGGTAGCAGAGGAAATCAGTGAATATCTTGAGGCTCTAGAAGGACAAAAATGTGATCCAGTGGTTGAGGGCGTCGGTGGATGATCATTCTTCTTTCCTCGATGCACAATCGAGGTTCATATCACGGTTGAAGGCCCAGCTGGAAGAGATTGTGGAATAGATGAGGCGAGCCATTGAAGAGATGGCTATTATCCAAGCTATCAAGGGTCGGGTCTAGGTCCATGATGATGAATTACACCTAATTTCTATTTTGGAGGAGTGGTACCTTAACTGGTGACAATGGATCCTAGACTCCACAATCCAGAGAGTGACGGAGGTGGTGTGCTCCATTGAAGAGGTCAACTGATCTTTGGGAGGGGCCGGTCATTGGGTGCTATAATTTGTGTAATCTCTTAAACATATTTTCATGCTTTAATTTTTTATGTTGGATTTATGCAAGAGTTTCATTATATGTTTTGGTATACTACATTTCCATAACATTCGTGAAATATCTTGTGATTAATCCCTAAGCTCACATGGGTTGTGCCTGGTGTGAGAAACAAGGGATAAACACATTGTTGTTCCATCCGAATATGAGAGTGCCAACCAGGATTTGGGCATCTGAGATCTAAACAACCGATCCAAATTTTTGGGAAGAAAGAGGGAGGACTGAATGGAGAATGATTTTTTCGAAGAAGTCAATTTTTTTTTCCTAACGTGATCTACTGTAGAGCGGGGTAACACCCATGCATTAGAATATATTCAAATAAAGGGGAGTGGAAAGTGTAAATCATGATACCAAAAATTAGAAACACTATAGGGATGGAATGACAGTGAAGGGATAACTATTGACCATGTTCAAAACACAATATCCCTATTACATTAGCCTGAAATGGGGATAACAAATGAGGGTTAACCACTGAAACTATTTGAAACATGGGTCCTGACTCAAAATATTATCCATTAGTCTTTCAAAATTTTATCCCATTACAGTAAGAAATCTATAGTCTAAGCATCCGTAATATTAGGGGGTTCCATTGGGCATGAAATAGGATAAGGATCTGAATAATGGGCAGGAAAATCATGGAAGGTGGAGTGATGGTTTGTTTGAATGGAGTCCAATACTCTCGAAATTATGCCAGTATGATGAAAACACATTAGGTGGGTGCATCAGTATGAACTAGGATCAAAACTACATAAAGACAATACCTCTCTAGTGAGGACCTAGAATTACTTGTAGTTTTACGACATACCAATGAGGACTATAGAGACATATGTTATTTTCGTATGGAAAGGAAGATGCATAGAATAGTTTAACACCATATGACCAAGATGTTGCATATAGTTTTATGGTCATACTACCTGGACCGAGGACAATAGTTTATTGTCATGTTGCACAGAGTATAGGATCATAGTTTAAGGTCATAAAGACTGGAACCTAATTGGGGATGAGGGGCCAGACATAGTTCTTTGGGAATAGTATGGTTAGAGATCAACGCTGGTAGGGGGAATCCTCTCTGGCGAGGAAGCTGACGCATCCCATAATTATCACGGGGCATCCTGGTCTTTTTTAAGGTAGAAATTCAGTTTAAATTCATGTGTTGAGGACATGGTTACCCAGAAAGGGAACGCATGGTGCAATACATATATGGATGTGAATGAGGACTGTAAGATTCCACACCACACCACATGTTCTCAATGAGATTTAGCTTTAGACCACAGACCACAGGTGGTCTAACATGGTGTTAGACCCAAATGAAAGTGTCCAAGTGTTACTACATACCATATAAGGATGGAAATCAAGCCACACATAGTTTTGGAGGACCCACATAGTTTATCTTCATTTAGAAAAATGAAGAGTGTAAGGGTAGATCCCAAAAGGGTATTATGCGGTGCATGCATTATAGACCCAATGTGAATGAGGATGAAATAATTTTGTACCACACCAAATAATCTCGGGGGAAATATTAGTTTGAGAGACCAAAGATGGGGAAATTTTTCATGGTCCTAAGACAAATTTTCTAGGTGTTCCTACATGACCCATTAATATGGGAATCAATCTATACATAGTTATAGATATTTCATGCAGTTTAACGTCATGTGACAAGGATGGTAGAAGGAATATCTAAAGGGGTATGTGATATATTAAATGTAAACCCACCATGAATGAGGACCCATCAGCCCAACCCACAGCATGTGTTCCCAGTTGTATTCTTGAAACCATAGAGCAGAGGTGGCCTAATTTGAGATGGGCCCAAGACAAAGAGTCAGGGAAATCTTGCATACCCCATTAAGATAGGAATCATGCCATAGGTAGTTCTCATATTTCATTTTAACATCATGTGGGATGAAAGGCTTGTGTAGTTCTGCTACACTGGTATACATCATACCAAAACCATTAATCCCATATCACTCATGATCGATGTGGGAAACAAGGAGTAGTGATGGGATTTTCCTAGTGCAAGGAGGAACACATTGGGATCAATGGAATGGTAGAAGTATGGTGTCCCAATATTACTGACCCACCTACTTAATGCACATAGATGCATGGAGGGTGAAAACCGAGTGTTCTAGAATTCCACTTAAACATAAGGGAGTGGAAATATGTGAATCACGGTGCCTAAGATCTGGATTGCAATGATGGTGGCGTGATGATAGAGGATAACTTTTGACCATGTTCAAAATAAAACATCATTTTTGTGATATCCAGTCATGGGTACAAAAAAATGAGGGTTAACCGCTGACCATGTTCAAAACACGAGAACTGTCACAAAGTTCATCAAAGGTTTTCCAGGGCGGTAGCCAAAAATGATAGTTAAGACAATGTGGCATGAGACCAGTCTATATAGGGGGTACCTTTAGAGAATAAAGATTATGGAGATCCAAATAAAGGGCTCATTATGAATGAATATGAAATAAGGGAATGTCTATATAAAATTCTACACTTCGGGCTCTTTGCCTTGGAGAATTTGAGTATACCAATGAGTCACGTCAGATGGAGGGAGTTGAATCCATTTCCAAGAATAAGTGTATTGGGAATGAAAAAATCTAGTTTAAGAGGGACTTGGTTTAATGGAACGTGGGAAGGGTAGAGAAGTAGTCAAACCCGATGTGAGTGAGGACCAAGGAGGCCTCCCATCTCGTGACGCATTCCTGGTGTAGGACCTGAAAAATAAACCTCCAGGTGTTCCTATGTATCCCATGGGAATCGAGCCATATGTCGTTCTAAAAGGAAGATCTCAGTTTATGGTTGTAGAACTTGGACCAGGTTAGGAAGAGACAAGGGAGGCACATGGTGAGGTTGTTGCAATACCTGACATGCATGAGGACCCAAGAGGTACTCGCCACACCACATGCTCCCAACAGAGTCTAAGCCAAGAGGGACTAAAAGAGGGTAGTATTTTAGATACCTAGACTGGACCTAAAGATGAAATGTTCAGTAATTCCTATGTATCCCATGAGTAATGGAATCAATCTATGTGTAATTATAGATTGTCATAGTTGGCTACCAATTCTAGGGAAATGTTGTCATGTAGGTCTGTCCCATGCACCAAAAGAAGTATCATTTGATGGATATTCTTTTTTATTTAAGGTGAATATGTTTTTTTTTGTGAATCGACAGGCCTAGGACAGACAATCTAGGCATCGCTATAGGAATCAATCCATATGTAGGGTCTGAAAAATGGCATGGTGGAGAACTGATACCAAACATGGTTTCCCCTTATGGGGGGATACCACAATGTACTTTTGTTTTTTTTTTGTGTATCTAGGACGATAATGTCATAGTTTTTGGGTTGTATGATAGGACCAGCCCATGTATTTAGCATCGAGTATCAAAGATGCAACAGATTAAGGTCATGTGGGACAAGGAAGCATAGTTTAAGGTCATATGTCTTAGAATCATATAGAAGAATGATTTTTTAGATGGGATGTTCAAGGTGTAAAAAATAATACCTAACATGAATGAGGAAAAGGTCTACACTACACTGTTCCCAACTTTAGAGTAGAAACCTTAGGACGAGGGCTAGAAAATATTGGAAGATATGGGTTTGGACCCGAAGATAAAATTCTTGGGTGTTCTTATGTATCCCATAATGATGGGAATAAATCCATACATAGTTCTAAATATGTCATGCATTTTTAACGTCATATGATAAGGATGTGGGGAGATCTTAGTTTATGGTCATAGAGATCAGACCAAAGGAAGTGAGACTCTTACAAATGGGCGTAAACCATGACCAAATCCCTAAGACCACATGACTTGTGATCGATGTGGTAAACAAGGGTGTAGAAGGTATTCAAAACATGTAGAATACAGAGAAATAGGAAATGGTGTGGAGCCTCAAATGACACCATACCATGGATTCGTCCTCCTAACATTTAAACGCACTTTGAGGGACAAAACAAAGAGTGTCAAAATTATTCATGGACATGATGGATTTGAAAAGGATTTGAATCACACAACCAATATATAAGGCTCAATGGGGGTGGAATAACGATGGAGGATAATTGTTTACCATGTTCAAAACACAGCATCCATATCATGTGACCTGAAATAGGAACATGAAAAAAAGTGTCAACTGCTGACCATATTAGAAACACGGGACTTGTGTCAAATTTTTGTTCAAAAATCCTTGGGAACGTTGGCCCGAGATAGTAGGAGAGCACTGAGGCCTAGAATCCACGTCGTTCGGGGGCCTTTTGAATGTGAAAGATAAGGGATTTCCAAATAAAGGGAAACATGAAGCACTGAAATATATGAAAACATGTCTACGTAGAATCCAAGACTCTAGATCCAGAACCATAGTTCTCCTTGTCACATTGGTGAATTGCCAAAGAGAGTTGAGGGGACCAATTTGAGAATAGACGACTCGAGAAGATGAGTAGTGGAAAGGGGGTGAAGATCTCTCAAGAAGGAGGTATGTGGAATGGCTATTACAAACTCGTAGTGAATGAGGACATAATCCCATACCACACCACATACCCCCTCTCGAAGGACATAGGCCTGGGGGTCATAGAGGTGAGGGGGGTTCTAAAAAACTACGTTGGACCCTAAGGCAAAGTGTCTGGGCATTCCTACGTTTCTCATGAGTATGAGAATCAATACATACATAGTTATCTAAGATATTGTGAAGTTTAAAGTCATGAAACAAGGATGAAGATATGAGGGGGTACCTCGATGTGGAATGTTTGTGGCATGGCGAATAACTAGATGTGAATGAGGGTGTAATCCCACATTTGTCACACTATTCATATTTCCCAATGAGAACACGAACCAAGTGGCCGAGAGAAAGGGGGGATGAACCTGGGATGGACTCAAAAACAAAATTTTTGTGCTTTCCTATGTCTCCCATGAAGATGGTAATCTAGCCATAGGTAGTTTCGGACGATTTCCTATAGTTTAACTTCATGCATCAAGGATGTAGTAGATCTTAGTTTATGTTCGTAGAGCTCAGACCTTAGATTCCAAGTTTAATGCCATGTGTGTGGGACAAATGGGTAGAAAGGGTGAATCATCGTGCCCTTCATTTGGGAGACCACATAATGACAAAAATGATTGAGGATAATTACTGAACATATTCTAAACAGTTTATCCATAATGTGTGACCTATAATGGGAACAACAAATAAGCATCGACCGCTGACCATATTTGAAAATGGGACATAAATCAAATTGTCGTCCAAAATCCTCAGGGACATTGTCCCAAGATGTTAGGAGATCACTAAGGCCTAGTATCCATGTCGCTCTGGGGTCCTTTTAGATGTGAAATATGATGGAAACTTGAGTGATGGAATGCAAACATCATGGTGGTACCCATGAAATTTAACATCCTGAGGCAAAAAAGAGAGAGGTGGTCATATCCAAGGAGGGGGATACATGGCATGGTCAGGATAAACCCAACATTAATGAAGTAAAAAAAATCATGAACCATACCATTCATTTTGGGAAGCATCTAGGATAAGGGGCTAGACCCAAGGGGAGATATTGAAGTTTGGGGCCGGGTCTATAGAAGAAATGCTCAGGCGTTCCTATGTATCCTGCAGGGGAAGAAATCAATCCATATGTAGTTATGAAATGGCTATGTGGTTTTATGTTGTGCGATGAGGACATGGGAACATATAAGAACAGGAGGGGCCTGTGGTGAAATGATCATAAACCTAGAATAAATGGGGCCAAAGAAGTCTGCACAACACTATGTGCAATCCTCCAAGAGAACTATACCCTGGGGGGAGTCAACGAGAATAATTGGGGGCATTTAATCTAAGACGAAGCATCTGATCTTTCCTACGTATCCCATGAGGATAGGCGTCAATCCATATGCAGTTCTTGTGAGGTTTTTAATTTTAAATTCATGCAGCGATGACACAGGGAGATCATTGTTTATGTCCATAAATATTGAACCATTTCGCAGTTTATTGTCATGTGGGACGAGTGCTGGGTAGTTTTACGTCCTTCATCCAAGACAGATTATGCAGTTTAACATCGTACGGTGGAGACAAGATAGTTTAGAGTCATATGGGACTATGGATTAATCAAGAAAATTACTTCTTAAGGAATTTGGAATTGGTGGGAGGAGTGATACGCTCACAATCCATGATAACTAGGGAGTACACGCCAATTGGATAAACATTGTGAATGACATAAGGTTCTTCCCATTTTGGATCCAACTTCGGTGGCTTCTTGATAGGTATCATCGCCATTCTTAAAGATAATGCCACGTTACTTTGTAAGAAAGAGAAAAGGAAAACTTTATTGTTGAAATCTCTGGATATCTTGTTCTGATGCCTCTTCAGATTGTACAGGGAAAAAATCCAATTCTCGTTGAGTGCTTCAAGTTCAGCCAAACAAATTTTGGCTACCTTATCTGGTGTCTTCTGATTGTAGACATCTGTATGAAATGAGGGAAACTGGATCTTGATGGGAAAGACAGCCTCTTACACTAGTGAATATGGGGTCACCTGAGTGGAATTACGAGTCTTCATCTGATAAACCTAGAGAGAATTGGGGATTTTATCAAGCTAACTCTTCTTCTTTTGACGAACCATATTCTACAAAATATTAGAGAGGGTTTTCTTGAATTCCTAGATCTTCCCATTTTCTTGCACGTGATTACGAGAGTTGTGGTTAGAACAGATGTTGTACTTTGAAAACAACTTCTTCAGTTTGGATTCTCAGATTTGGTGACATTATTGGTGAGGATGGCATGAGGGACTCTAAATCAGTAGATGATATTGGATCTCACAAATTCAATGATAAAACTGGCCTTGACCTCCTTGAGCAGAATTTCCCCTTCCCACTTGTAAAATAAATTTGTAGTAGTTAGGATGAACCTGCATTGGAGAGCTGTCACCAGTGGATATGGTCCCAGGACATCAAGTCCCCAGACTGCAAAGGTCCAAGAGTACTTGGTAGTGTAGATAAGCTCCAATGGCCAATGCACAAAATTTACATTGATTTGGAATGCATGGAACCTCTTGGAAAACGCAATGCAGTCAAGGATCACAGAAGGCCAAAAATATCCCAATATCTAGATTTCGTGAGAGAGTTTTAGCCCTGTTTGATGAGCCCCGCAGGAACTGTCATGAAGCCCTTGTATGATCTGAGAAATCTCACCTCCTTGAATGCAACAGAGGAGAACCCCATTAATCCCACGTATGTGGATGATCATCTCAAGACTACAACCACTCTGGAGGGTGAACAACAATGTGTGCCATCAGATTCACCACCGCTCGGCTTGATCTTATAAGTGATTACGGTGATAGATATTCTTGATAAAGGGGGTCCTCCAGTATGGAGTTACATCAAACACAACATTATGAGGACCTAGAGGTTCTGAAGTGGACACATCGGAAGTAAGGTGTCTTACCTGTGGGATATCATCATCGTCTGGAGTAACGGGAGCAATGACTCTCTAATGCGCCACATGGATAATCAAATCACCTTAATCGGGCTCTACAAGAGATGTGACTAGGATGGACAAGGCGTCAGCTAGACCATTCTGTGAACGAGGTACATGAGTAACTTCCAAGTGATATGGGAACTATGCCATCAACTGGTGGTTACGTTCTAACAGTGGTACGATATCTAGCTTCCTTTTGATGTAGTCACTCTTGATCTACTCGATGACTTGTTTAGAGTCCCCTTTCACATTCAAGTGGGAATTTCAATATCAAGGGATAGCTCGAGACCAGTAATGAGAGCTTGGTAATCTGCCTCATTGTTGGTATAACCTTCCAACAATAGGAATGAGTATGGAAGAACAACTTGCACTGGAGTGATGAAGACAATACCCATGGCTACTTTGTTGAGTCTAGGATCACTGAGTCTTCTGTCGGTAGGGCTCCAGGAAGCACCATCAAAGTGAATTTTCCAACACGGAATGACTTGATCTACCGAGAGGATTGTCTCATCTGGAAAATCAAGATCCAAAGACTGGTCTGTGGGTGCTGGATGGGTGGTAAGGAAGGCTATCAATGCTTGTACCTTGATAGCCTTCTGGGGGAAAATTGTTGTCCAACTAATAGAGGATAACTTCCAACCGAGCTAGACAGCCTATCAACATGGGGCGGTTCATAATGTACTTTAGCAGATCCACTTAGGACACTAGATAATTCTCATGATGCTACATGTAATGTCTCAATTTCTGCACCATGAACACTAGTGCAAGGAATCTCTTCTCGATAGAGGAGTATATGGTCTATGTATCAAGAAGCATTTCATTGAGATGGTATAAATGGTTCTTCATTACCTAATAGTTCTTCTGGGTGATAAGGTCCCTAAGAGATCATTCCTAAGTGTTCACATAAAGGACCAGCAGATTTCGAGAAACTAGTGGCATTAGAACTAGAGGATGTAATAGGTACTGCTTGATTTCCTCAAAATCAGTCTAACACTACTCATCCCACCAATAATTGGCACCATTTTTCATGTTTTGGGAAAATTTCTTACACTTTCCAGCTATATTTGTGATAAATCAGAATATATAGGTTGAGTGGCCTTTAAAACCTAGAAGATCCTGAATTTTTCTCAGGGGAGACATCTGGTCGATGGCCTTGATCTTCTCCGGATCGATCTCAATTCCTCTATATCTAACAACAATGCTGATAAACATTATGGAGGTAACCCCAAAATCAAACTTCAATAGGTTAATCTTCAGATGGTGGGGTCAGAGAAATCTAGACACTTTCTTGAGGTCTTTGAGATGGTCTTAGTTCTAGCTATATTTGACCACCAGATCATCTATGTAGCATTCCACCAAGATCCCGAATGTAGGCATAAATATGTAATGCATGGAATGTCAATAGGTGGAACCTGCATTATTTAGACCCAAGGGCATTACCATTTTGTATAAATTACCTTTTCATGCCTTTATGTTTGTAGACACTTAATCCTCGGGGGACATTCAAATTTGGTTATACCTAGAATACTCATCCATGAAAAAGAGATCCTGGAACCCAGCGGTGGCGTAAATAAACATTTTCGTCACAGGAAGGGGGAAATAATCCTTCGAACAATGATGGTTGAGATATTATAATTTATTTCAAACTATGATATATATGTTCTTCTTACTGATAGTTATAATTTTGGCTAACCATCTGGGGCTTCAGACCTCCTTGATGAAGTTGCCTCTAATGATCTTTTCATCCTTGGCCTCGAACATGGCACCGTGAGAATGGTTCATCTTTTTGGGAGGTTGTTTGAACATGTGATGATTTGCTGGAAGACTGAGGTTGTAGATGGTGACCTGAGGATCTAGTCCTAGAATCTCATCATAACTCTAGGAGAACACATCACGCTGCTACTCAAAAGTCAATGTATCACTGTTTCTCTTCAGCACGCATAGAGGCACTACTCAAGGTTGGCTTCAGATCCATCTAATTACTGAGGATCACCTATACCAATTCATCAATGCAGGTGGAAACGACCTCTTCAATAGCGGGAGTATTATCCTCTAAATCATTTTCTTCACTCACGAATGAGGGATCCTTAGTGGGAAGAAATTATTCTGAGTTGATAGTTCCCAATGGGACACTGGTGCCAGCTTGAGTAGCGGTGGACACCGTATCGGGAACTTCTGTACTTCCGAAACCATGGAGATAAAAGCTATCGACCCAATCCCATTTTTCATTCGACCCAAGGGGCCATGCTTGATGATATAAAAGCAATAGTGGCACATTGTCTTGATCTGGTTTATCCCTGTATGGAAAAACAAGCAATTATTACATATTATCATTGCCATGGGGAAAACATCCTGATACCTTATGGGAGTAGGGTGTTATGGGATCACCTAAGCATGATTTTTATAGGAATACGAGGTGACCTTCTGGAATCCCTTAGAATTGGGAGTGTTCCTACCCCTCAATCCAGAAATAAAAAATCATTCCCCAAATCTAGATTTGTGGCCTCCAGTCTGTGGATTGAGAAAATGTAGGCATCATCCAGGTCTATCCATGGGTTGGTCATAGCAGTAACATATTCAACCATGTTATCCTGAATCTACTTTTCCTTGCTTTTGAAATTGTCAATATTCAGGTAGCGGGCTTCAAAAGTGGAAAAGGGATATGAATCACCTTGTATTATGCCATATATACCATTAAGGGGGTACTTAAGGCATTGGGGATATGAAGAAGGGGTTGTATCGTGGTGGTGGATCCATGGGATACCCAACAATTCATTCTAGGTGGTGTTTTGTGAGACAACCATGAACTTGGTGATGGATATCAAAACACTGAATTGGGTCTTCAGGTGTATCTTTCCAATCAATGTCTATTTTGTCCTGTCATAACCTTGAATTTTAGTTCGGAGGGACTCAGATCATCCTCGGACAACCCCATCTTACTGGGTGTATGGGTCAGGATAAGGTTAATCCCAGAGCCTATGTCGACATGGTAATAACAAACCATCATGTTGTTGAAATAGAAAATTATGTACAATAGGAAGATATGAACCATTATGGGTGAAATTTCATCTTCTCCGGAGAAAGATATAATGTATTGACATTCATCATGCTTGACTGCCTTATCATGGTAGGCTTCTGCAGATGCTACCTCCATCTAAAATAGGAGGGGGCTTCTTAATGCCTCGAAAAGGGATTCACGCATATCCATTGATAGGCTAAGAGCCTTTAGGAGAGAGAGCCTCATAGAATGTTGTGAATATGATTAATGATATCAAACATCCATTCCAATCATGAAATTATGCTTATGGGAGTTCGTTCTATGGTAGGAGGTATGATGGGCCCTTCTGGATGAACCGGCGGCCGAGTGGTGCGAAAAATGTCCCACTACTCACTAGTCAAAATGCATGGAGCAAATATCAGATGAGGTCCAGATGACTGAGGCTAATTTTCAACAGAACGTGGTTGATCGTAGCATGACCATAGTGGATCCACCTGATCAAGCAGCAGAGACGACGGTAAAGGCGGACCTGGTGAAACAAGATTAGATGGTTGCGCATGCTGATCTCTATGTTGGGATTGTTTTCTAGTAGTAGTGACATACAAGGCCTGGCTAAAATTATTGATCAAAGAATTCTAACAAATCACATAATTGCATATCCATCGACAATGGGGTTTACTCCATCAATTCCGACATTGGCTGGGGATATTGGGAGAAGCCTCCTATAACTCTTCGTCATCAGGAATCATGTAGGAATTTACAAGATCCAAAATGTTAAATGAAGCATACCCTTGGTTGTCACTTGAAGAATCCTCCATCACTGGGTGGATTATAGGGTAATTCTCCAACTCTGGGGGCATGAAATCACCATGAGTACAGGATGATGATGGAATCAATGTGGTACATTGTTTTACCTTGCGGTGTATATTCTTGCCCTTTTTGGAAGAGGAAGGCTGAGAAGTTGACACAAAAGTAGAGGTTGTGAGTGACATGGAGTCTTATAAAGGCTCAGGTCAGTTAAAATATTTACAAATAATACCATGAGTGCGGGCGACTTCCTTACGATCCATCCAGTGGTCATATTTTGGGACCCATGGTTAGGAACCTACTGCCACTCACCTTCGCTGTCATTGTTGTTGTTAGGCTGTATGAATACACATGCCACATGTGCCAGGGTCAGACCTAACCTGACTATGTGGTTATTAAACTAGTCTTAGAGCTAGTCTTTAAACATATAGAACTACTTGAGGGTGTTCCCCAGGATCTGGTGATAGGGGCAGTAATAAGGGCGGTCAGTTAGGTCCTCCTCTTCAGGCCTCTGGCATTTCAGTAACATTAGAATTCCATATTCAAAGGAATTTCATAAATATTCGGGGATCTGAGCCTTAGAAAATGAGTATGTCAAATACCTTCTATCTAGAAATGGGGATCTAGGATCCTAGACCTGACGAGGGGCTAGAGGATCATGTCAAGGAGGTGGAACTTGGTTATCTTCCCTAGGTTGTGGTGGCCGGTTACGTGGGGGTGCCTGCCGATTCTGAGGCGGGTGTTGTTGGGCTGAAGGCTGCGCCTGAGGTGGAGGGTCTATTTTAGGATATGGATGTGGGTCCACTAGTAATAAATCCATCTTCTCGAGGGCCTCTATTTTTTCTACCACGGTGGGCTTGGTATTAGTGGATCTTATCGAGGGAACTACAAGTGGCAATGGACATGCCTGCTTGGCCTGCTGTAAGGCTTCCTCTAGACACTAGGACAAAGAAATCCTGAAATCCCCCTGGGTAGTTTTTTGTGATGAGATAGGGTACCATTTTAGTTTTTTCATTTCTCACACACATTTTCAGCTGTTTTTCCTGGGTTAACAGTATATGAAGGGAGTAGGTGAGGCCTTTCCACTGGTTGACAAAGTATGTGAAACACTCATCCGGCCTCTTCTTTCACTTGAAGAAGACTGAAATACTCATCTTCTAGGTGGTATAACTAAATTTATAAAGAAAACACCTAAAAGGATCCTCCCATATGGATACTGACCTAATGGGCAGCAGGTTGTACCAGACCAACATGGGCCCTTCTAATGTTGGTATGAAACGCTGGAGTTTGGCAGCCTCCTGCTGCACTGGAGTTCCCATCATGGGTCCACACCTCGAGATGAAGTGTTCTAGATCCTGCAGTTGATCTCCCATCCCATTTAGGGAAGTAAATTTAAGATTTCCAATACTAGGGGGTGATGGAATATCATCCACCCACACCGGGATTGGCTTTCCATCAGGAAGGATTCTCACCTGTCGATTTTCCCAAGCCTCGAGGTTGGAAATGAGTGTTTCCATTGGATCATATGGGCATGGATTTCTATATTGGAGAGGTTCCCTGACCACCAGTGCATTGGTAGGTTCATCAATAGGATATGCAGGCCCAACAGCATGGGGAGTGGCTGGCGAGACGATCTACGGGATAGCTGGGGGAACGACTTGTGGAGTGAATAGGAAACCCTGAGCTTGGTCCCAAGGATTATCCTACATCTTGGATGGATTTTTTTAGGCGTATCATTCCCTCTTTCCATAAACTCTTGCATCTACCCTATCTATATGGGCAGGATGATCACGGTAACTCAGAGGCAACTCACTAGGGGAAGGGTGTACTTTCCCCTACTATCCTGGTTTAGAATTACCGTAGTCTAGTTATTGTTATGAAGCTCATTCATTAAGATGTTAATTGACAATATTTTTATGATCTGTGAGCTATTTATGCAACACGTCCTTCTTGGGATCATCCTCTACCTTTTTTACTGAGCCAGATGGGTTAGAGGGTTTGAAGACTCCAAGATGATCCTTCCCCTTATTATGATTCTGAACGAGGGATAATGACTAGGTAGGTATGAGAATACCCAGTAAAATTATTTGTTGTTGACTAATCCTTCACAATAGATCCAATAAGTATGGGACTCCCTTGGGGGTAATTTCTCTTCAAGGATCTCTAGCTCATTCTCTCCCTCTGATAGGTCGGCCTTGTTATCTACAACTGTACCTAAAGGAATATCCTCAATATCTCCAGGAAAGTCAGTCTAGAACTAGATAGAATTGAAATAAAGGGTTGCATACTTCCCTTTAACCATGGATTTGAACATAGGGGGGAAACCTCCTTAATAATTCTATAGATCACATTAATGATCTGAACGCATCATTGCTAGAGGGTTTGATGATGACCGGGTGACTCGGGGTGCTGAGCCACAAGGAGTGCATCCACGTTAAACATACAAAATTACTAGACAATATATAAAAATTGTTCATAGCTCTTGGGGTAATCCAACTACCGATGATGAAGAAGTAAGTGTGTCGCCGAAAGGTTTTTGGAGAAAGAATGTGACTTCCTCCTGGGTAAGTGATTCTGGTGTACTGAATTTCATGGTAGCAACTGGCCAAAACATCTCAGGGAAATGGTCATCTATAAGGATGTCTCACAAGATTATAAGCTTAAACTTGGGTTCTAGCCCTTGGTTTCCCCATTAATCAATTGGGAGTGGTTGTGGGACTGGTAACATCACTAAAGTTAACTTTTGAGATGGTATACTGACTAGTGTAGAATAGGAAAGCTAGATGAAAAGTCGATGCATCCTGGATTGTATTTTGAAGGATAAAACAACTAAGCCACCACATAATGGTAAGACGGACTAGTGGACACAGCTTCCCACATAGGGGATACGGTTACTGAGGGTTGTTCATGCCAGTTTTTGGCCTCTATCGATCCCCAGAGTATCTCTATGTGATCTCTGGTCAAGTTAGAGAATGATCCTATTGACGATATGGAGGATTGCATGGGCAGGCACTGGAAAAGGTCCAAATAGTCCCCCTCTAGAATGTATCTTCAAATGGATATAGGAATCTGATGGACCTTACATTATGTAAGGTTGAGGTTTATATTCCTTGTTCATGCTCTGTCTCCCGACACAGAGGATCGGGGTGGGGGTTCCATTACTGAATTGCATTTCTCATCGAAATCTGAAATGAAGTTAGGTTTAATTGTGGTCTAAAACTTCTCGGTATTCCCTCTTTTGTGACAGCAAACCACCCTCGTGCCCTGGGATGATTCTTTAGTATAGGGTAGGTTTTTGGCATGAGGAGGAATATCATCTGAACTAGTGCTGGGATGGAGAATACTTCCACCTGTGTGAGTTGGGGTGCAAGAAACACCCATAAAAATGTCAAAAGGAACATGGGGAGGGCCTCCACATCCGCTGGTTGGTGCGTGGAGAGAATCCCTATGGAAAGTTTTGGAGTAGGTGAAACCTATTATGGAGCTTGTGGGAGCATGGTTAGTACCTCCGTGATTGTTTCCCTTAACAGTGATTGTATGAGGAGGGCCTTCGTACTAGTCAAACTAAACATGGGGAAGACCATCGCATTGGATGCCAATGAAGCGGGGAAGACCTCCACTTTTATAATTGTCTGGACAAAGATGACCATCATCTTTTGTAGTAAGAACTTGGGTAATACCCTCACACTGGTGGTTGGTTAGGTGAGGAGGATCATGGCATCGACGATCAGTGATAGGAGGAATGGCTCCACACCTAGGATCATGAGTGCGGAAAAAACCTCTGTGTTGGATGTCAGTGTGGTAGGGAGGGCCTTTGTTTAGACTGATGGTGGAATGGGTAGGACCTACATTCCAATATTGGGAGTGGGTTGGACATGTTCTCTCTTTGGTGGAGGCACAGGGAGGACCTCCATGTAGGACGTCATTGCTACGAGTTTTCCCACAAAGGGAGCTACCTTTGTCAGTGACCAAGAGAGTCATCCCAACCTACCCATGGGGAGGTTGGGGCCTCGATCTGGGACTAGAATATTGGTATCCATGATTAGTATAAACATGGAATTTGTGGTACACGTTAGTGATTTCAAGGTCCACTATAGTTTCTGATGATGACACCCCCTAGAGGGCACCCTCCTCAGCTTGCACCTGACATTGGCGTCGGGTTAACCAGACTGGGGCCAGTGGTGCAGGAAAATAACTCACCTGCTCCTCAGCCTATGGGTCCAGGTGGGGTTGATGACGTGGCCTGGTGGGATCCCTCCTTGGCAGCCCCCAGGATGGGATCACAGCTGGGCTGGACCAAACATCCCTCACCTCATTAACATAAGGGAGTGAGCCGTCAAATCGTTATGGGGAGAGGCTCCTGAAACAATTTTAGGTTGGAGTGGGGAGAAGTGGCTCCCTAGGAAACCCTTGTTGGAGGTAGAGACAATGAGGCGTATAATCCTCTAAGTCCTTTTGGGCCATACCCTGAGTTGGGGTAATCTCTTATT
The DNA here is from genome assembly GCA_963277665.1 of Viscum album. Classification (NCBI taxonomy): domain Eukaryota; kingdom Viridiplantae; phylum Streptophyta; class Magnoliopsida; order Santalales; family Viscaceae; genus Viscum; species Viscum album. The sequence continues at coordinate 1,398,424,348 of OY728157.1, read as the reverse complement.
CCTTGTACCATCGGACTACGTCATTAATCACCCTCCCCTGAAAGAGTTCAACTAGTGAGGTGGGGTGTGGGCACCCGATAACCATGGATATGGAGGCCATCGCAGAAGATATGGGGTCTTTTGGGATTTCCACGTTGGTGTTTCCATGGACCCTACATCGGTGGGTGGGAGGTGATTAGTCTCCTATCATCGCATCTTGGGTCCTGAAAAGCAGGGACATTCAACCATTAGCATTGAAAGGAGGAAAGCAATGTCCAGTGCCCCAGTGTAGTTCCATCTCCCATGATTGGTAAGAAGGATTTACACTGATAACATCTCCAACCGGGATTCCCAACGTACATCTGCCCCTATATCTGGTGAGTTTCACACCAGGCCCACTATTTTCATGGCGGAACCTAGTGCCGGATGACTAGAACTAATGAAACGCTTATCGACTAATGTCTCAAACGCAACTAATCTCTGCATTGAGGAGAAGATTTTAACGTCGGGTTCACCATTTCTGTTTCTGACGCTTACCCTGAGGAGTCCATCCATCCGTTGAGGACGTGTTGTGTTGTTGCCTCACATTCCCTCTTTCCAGTGGTGGGAGGCATATGTCACTTATTCAGGGACATTTTCTCCATTATCGAAATGGGATGATGGGATGTCAGTTCCTCGTTATATAGTTTCCTCCTCAGAACTCATCACCCAGTTCGGGTTTCCCTTAAATATTAAGATGTTGTTGGTGAAACTATTACCTAGTTCCATATCTTCATGAATGCTGATTAATTACACTGATTCTATTAGGACATTCAAAGGGGTCAAGTCCGGGAAGCAACCTTCGATCGGGGGAGTAGTCATGTTGGACATTACTTGCATGTCTAGAAATTAAAAGACTGATGTTTCTATGTTTCTTCCCCTTATAATAGGGATTTTTGAGGGTACAGAAGCCCGAGGAATCCCACGTCGAGTGTAAGGAATTATATTCCATAGGCATGCCTCTAAATTTTTTCTTCATCATCCCATGTTTGACACAGGGTATTCTGCGAGTTTAACATCTAGTGGAGACAGATCAGGCTGATCAAAACACTGATAAGAGTGGATCAGATGGGGGCATCCCCATGAGGGATCGCCTAAGAAGATTACTTGATGTGTGAATCAACACATCCAATGAAGACATATTTGAGGATGCTTGGGTCTCTATTAAGGGGATGACTGGGTTTACCGTTAGCTAGGATTGAACCTCGGGAAGGGTTCCTACATACCCTGTATGAAAAACAGGGATCAAAACCCACATAGTTTGAATTGGTGATGAATCAGGGTGTACATAGAATACTGAAACCTAGAGACATGCTAGGGATTATGCATGGATAGTGTCTCATCATAGAGGTACACTCTTGGTTTAATGGTTATGGATTGTGTCTGGGATTATTCATGGTTAGTCACCCAGGTGGATGGTATGATTCCATCAGGATGGGGTGGCCCGACTAAGAATCAGGATGAATGATGGAGGGTTGAATGACTTGGGTGGATAATGAGATGGAACTGCCATAAAGATGACGGTATTATTGGGCTTAAACCCCAAGGAGGCTTCCTACGTATCCCTATGGTGGGAAACAAATATCCACATAGTTTGGTGGGATGATGGGACACTTGAGGAGGTTCCCCATGAGAATGGATGTATGGATATTACCTAGAAAGAGTAGAACCTCCGAGTTGGGGCATGAACTTACCAAAACACAAAGGCAAGAGAGAGAGGCCAGGTTGAGACTTGAGTGATGGGATTGAACCTCAAGGAGGATTCCCATGTATCCCCATAGTAGGGAATCAAAGTCGACGTGTTCAGGATGGGGCATGGAATTGGGGTGTACACATAGGATAAATACCTGACAACATATTGGGGCTTAAATGTGTTTAGATGCCATAGATTTGGTCTGACCCCACTGGGAATGACCAATGATGTGAATCCCAACAAAGGGGACCCCAAATTTTACCAGGGTTTAGGGTTGTACCTCAGGGGGGATTCCTACGTACCATGTCTAAGAGACAAGGATCAAAACCAACATATTTCAAATAGTTTTAACAGTGTTTAGGGTTGAACCTTAGGGAGGCTTCCTATGTACCTGGTCTTGGAGATAGGGATCAAAACCCATGTAGTTCAAAGTGACGAATAGGATCAGGTTGTGTGTGGAGGACAGTGACCTGAATATGATGTTAGGGATTACGCGTGTTTAACAGCCTGAGATTGATCTAACACCTGACGGGTGGACAAGAGAGTTAGATCCCAACAAAGGGTAATATAATGGATCACCGTAGGTTTGAATTGAAACTTGGGGAAGCCTCCTACATACCCTATCTAGGAGACAGGGATAAAAACCCATGTAGCTCAAATACATACATTTTTGCAGCATGTGAGATGAAAGGGGAATACAGTTTAATGTCTTGCGAGACAAGGCAAACCAATATAAATTTTTCAGGACTGATGGGTAATGAGCTTGAACCCCAGGGAGGCTTATTACATACCTTTACTAGAGAGGGAAAAGATCCAAGTCCACATAGTTCATAAGGGGGGCTCGGGTCTTTCAAGCTAAGGAGGCCTGGAGAGGATACCACGGTCAGTGCTTACTCTAAGCCCACTTGAGTCATGCTTGGGGTGAGAAAAAAGGGGAGCAAATACATAAGGACCATGTCATGAATGGTTTATCTGTGAGGCAAAGAGTGGGGCTTACGCATGGTCAGCGGCCTAGGGAGATAGAGATTGGGACTTAATTCATGATGGAGTGTTGTTGGAGATAAATCCCAAAGGTAGAGGGATGGGGTAATGAAGTTCCATGTTCCCCTATCTCCTCTAGCCTTTGTGCATAGAAGAAGATAAGAGCAGCAAATATGTTACCTCCCACAAGAAAGGCTAGGGGATTACCCCAAAATGGTTGCCCTTCCCCATGGATAGATGCTACTCCAGTAAAGAGAATCTCATTCCATGTGAGGAAGATCTCACTTCCATGGAGACCAGTGGGCATGGAGAATTTCTTCAATGGGTCACCTCATTTATATGGCATAGGGTGAGGTTATAGTTTAATGTAATGTGTTGATGACGATGGTGCTTAGCAGTTTGACTTCTTGTAGCTCGGAAGATGGGGATTCACTCCTCACCCCTATGACATACATAACTGATACCCTCTCACATGTGGGGAAGGGAAGGAATCTATAATTCCTTGGATGGTAGGGTTATAGAGTGATCCATTGATGGGATCACGTTAGTGTGGCTATGTGCAGAATAAAATCTATTAGCATGCCTATGCGAAGAAGCATGAGGCTAAACAATGCAATAGGAAGCACCACCAAGGGACCTTGAAATCACATATTAGAAGCCTGGAGGGTCGTACTGGAGAAGGTTTTGCAAAGAAAATAGGTTCAAAGGAAGGGACCTTGTGAAGCTATGGTTCCCCACAAAGTAGAGAGACTCCGCTAAGGGTAATGATTTGCAATGTCGAGTGGCATAGCCTAGGCATGTGGTATAAATTCAAATAAAGGATGATTCGTGAAGTGCATGAGATTTCATGGAGTAGGACTTCACAGAGCATGGGTTCCTTGAAAAGAGCGGTACTTCGAAGCGATGTACATCAAGAAGCATAGTGAACCTGAGTTTCCATAGTTTTCACATGTGTATGGAAGGTACTTCAGGAAGAATAAGTTCTTGGTGAAGATATGAGTTCCCTTAGGGATCTCCATCCATTTTAGTGTCTCATGGGCTCCACGAAGGGAATCCATGATTGAAGAAGGGTTGTATTTGAGCTATGGAAAAGGTATTTATCAATGCTCAAATACCTTGAAGATCTCATTTTTTCTCAATGATTCACAGAGTAGAAGTTGCATCACAATTTGAGAGCTGAGAAGGTGAAAGGTCATAATATCCATTCTTTGGGTCTGAGGGAAGCCTGGTATTTATAGGCAAGACACCGCACGATGATCCAACAGCTCGTTGTGAAGCCAAGTGAAACTTTTCGATCAGAATCAGATTGAGTAAAGTTTTTTGTAACCATGGAGTTGACCATCATCCCCTACTCATCACAGAGCCCTCCTTAATTTCCTCTCTGGCACTCATGGAGGCTTCCATAAATTTCCTAGGGATCGCAGAGGAAATCCAGTTCCCTTTGTGGCACAGATCTTTTTTTCAATTCCATCGTAATTGCGTAGTAGTCCATTTTTTTACTCAGTGGTGATTGCAGAGGAGGTTATGGCTTTGCGCTAGCCATGATACTGATGGGATTTGTGCTGGAGGTGATGTTGGCAGGCTCCACGAAAGATCTTTCCAAATCATCCCTTTGGTATTGGCTTCCACTTTGCGTATTTTTTATTTACATATATTTTTGCAACAAAAATTGTAAAACAACAATAATAGGTTCATTAAATCAAATTAACATCATGATTGTTCCCCATCAATTAATTCACTTTTTATTTCATTATCAAGTAATCAAAAATTAAATTTTTTTCAAATTAAGACAAAACACCCTTATAGAAGGGAAACATTCCAAACTACAAGAACAACCCGTTTAATCTCATAAACCTCAATTTTCATGATTTATAACATATTTTCCATGCACAGTACAGTAGGACACCCCATTGGTGATGTTAGGCCTGGTAAATTCATCATCAACTTGATTGATGATGTCTGTGAAGGGTCTCACACATTAATTTATGTACCAATTTATTTTTCTTAATCAATGATATACAAACATTGGGAGAAAACATGATTTCACAACCATATAAAAAATAATATCATCGAGACTTTGTTTAAAATCATTTATACGACATACCTTAATACCATAGAAAATTACTAGTCTAATAATCAAAAATTATTTCAAGCTAAAATTTTTAAAAACGCTAAGGGGAATAACTCAGTCAAAATATGATTTATAATCTTCATAATTAAATAAAAAAATATATCAATCTTCTAAAATATAGATGGAAAAATTTTAGATGCATACTTTGTAATTTGATTCACATTTAATAGCCCTTCAAATGCCTAATAATTGAAGTATAATCACCCTTGTAGAGGTAGGGAACTATGGGTTAACACCCATTACTACTTGATAATAAATGGGGTGAAAATTAGGGATGTTACATTTATAGTTTGGATGGAAATCCATAATTTTCCCACATTTAATGAGACACAGAGTTATGCTCCACAATTTTCGAAACTATGTGTCAGCCATGTATCTTCCTCTACCTAAGAGGGAACCAAGCTACATGGTTTTCACAAGCCACCAACATGGTTTAACCGACCGTGTGGTTACATCCGTCTAAGGAGGCTTGAGATGCATGATCTCCAAGGCCACCTCACATAGTTGTCATAACCATTCTCCTCCATCCACCGTGATGCACTATCCTGGGACTTAGTTATTAAAAACCATTCTCCATAAACTATATCTACCCTTTAACCATTTTTTATGCCTCAGGCCCCTAAGATAATCAGGATACCTTCACTAATTCTAGGAATAAATCCATTAACTATTTTAAAATAGAGTTTAACTAAAAATGAAATGAAACATACCTCTTAGATATATTGGGATCTTGCATATGGAAACCCACGATATTACATAATTACATGGGATAAACCTATGGTTTTGGGGGTTAATGAGTCTAAGGTTGATATTAATTTTAATGGAATAGATACACTTTTGAGGTATTATGTTATGAAAATATAAGATGATTAAGATTATTTTGGTAGATATTTTTTGCAATACAACCCTAGGAATTAGTTTTTGTTTTAGAATAAAATTTATTTCAAGAATAATGATACAACATTTTATAGACATAAGATTAAAGATCTTGATAACTGATGGATTTATAATATCTTTTTAGTAGAGTTAATTATGGGGTTTTCTAATGTTTGAAAATATTTTTTATCTTATAGATAACTATGGGAATGAAATTTGATTTTTTTTATTAAGTGATTAATGTAATTTCAGAATAATTTCACTATTTTTGGATCCTTACATGATTAAGGTAAACTAAATATTTTTATATAAGACACGATTTTATTTAATGATTAAAGGTTGAATTATATTTTCGAAGAATGTATGATTTTATGGTGACTTTATTGTTATTTATGTTTTTTATAGAAATGATTACTTGGAGATTATTTGTTTAGGGAACATAAATTTTTGGTTATATAACCTTATGAATGGATAATTTTAGTTGGAGATAAAATTAAAATTAATATCGAAATAAATAATGATAAAATAATTTATTCTGTTTTATCCTAGGTAAGAACATTTTTAATAATTTTATGGTTCGTTATTCATGAAATTGTATATTTTTTATTTAGGTTGATATTTTTAAGGCTTTGGAGATCAATTTTTTATTTCATTATATGTTGGTTTTCTAATTTTTTGAATTTTATTACATTATGGTAACCATTTTGGTGTTGGTTAGTGTTTACACATAGGTGTAAATTCTTATTTTAGTTTTCTGGATAATTTTATCAATTTGAAGTTAATTTTATTGATTCATACATGAAAAATTCATCTTCAATACTCATCATTTGGAGTAAAAGATGAGAATGTGTGGAAATTAATTAAAGAATGAAATTTTACTTTTCAAGAAATTATTTTTCCCAGTGTTATTAATATTGAAGGAAAAGGATTGTATAAAATATAATAAATGAATCTTGGAAAAAATATATCTTATTACAATCATTTTTGATGAATATATGGTCTTTTCACCCATCACAAATTTATGGTTTTCTACTCATAGACATTCTCCTGAGCATACTCTATGTCACTCTCTATTATCTTTTAGGTTCCATTTTCTCCTTGATATCCAAATTTTCACTTCCCACTAATGGTATCCTATTTGAAAACATTGCTTTGTGATAACCTATATATTTCCCTTTCAATCATTTTAAGATGAATTTTTTTAAACAATTTTACAATATGGGATTTCAGCAAAGGTATTATAGATATAAAAACCATTATTACTGATATCAAGTCCAAAGTAATCTGATGAAATTTATTTAATGGAGATATAATGTTGAATCCCAATATTTTATAATATATTTATCTTGATATAGTTATTATTTCATTGATAACTTATGTGACACACAACGCTGAGTTTAAACAAACCACGAGATACTACTAAATTATTATAATATATAAATCACCATCAAAATTGATGGTATCAATAGAAATAACCATATTATAAAAAATATATTTATAGGTTTTTTATAATATAAATTTATTTATATATTAATAATTGATAAGAAATCATTTTTCAATAAATTCAGTTTATCCTTCAAAAATATTTTTTTTATAAAAATTGATTTTTATTGATTTTTATGCATGGATAATTCGTTTAATTTATTCCAAATTTATTAATTTTATTTTATAAAAATTATATAATTTTTCAAATATTCAAATCAAACTGATCTTATGGTAAAGTATTTGGATTTTTATAAAAAATATTTGTGTTTTAGGGAATAGTGAGAAATAGTGACTTTTGTAAAACTGTCATTTTCGTTCTTTAAATCATGTGATTCAATGTATGATTATATTTTTTATTTTGTATTAAAGTAAAATAAGATACATTTTATTTATAATAATGTAAATAATTTCATTTGAATCCTCAATTTTCATGGTTTTGGTATAAATCTATTTTTATGCTTAAAACTCATTTTTATGGAAACTGTCTTTATATGGATAATGTTATTACAATTTTAATTAATTAATGTTTCCCTAATGAGGGATGATTTAATTAAAATATATAGACTATATATATATATATATGAATTTAAATTCATAAAATCAAGATCACTTGTTATATACTTAATGTAAAATCATCTTTTCCAGGAAAATGCATTATTCCTCAGAACCCACTTTTCATCGCATTTTTTTAATACAATTTTATATTAAATACTTAAAATTATATGAATTGAATCAAGAAAAAAAATTACATATTTAGAATCAATAGGTCTAAATTTTTCAATTACTCTCCTTTTATTCATTATGTATAGTAACTATAGTAAATATTTATCACCAAGGAACGGGTGAATAATGTAAATTGGGTTTAAAATAATATGGCAAGAACTAAAAATAAACTATAATACATTAATTTACACTATTTTTTTATTTTAATTCAAATGATTCAATCCAATTCACAAATATTTTCTCTTTGTGTCACATTTCTTTTATTTTAACAATTATAATAATTGAGTAAATGAAAAAGACAAAAATGTAACTTTCCTTCTTTTAATATCTCTATTAGTTTGTTATAGGGATAGAAACAACATGTGTTTGGTTATAAATAAACATTTTAAATATGAATTATTATTTTTTATCATTGTAATTTATTTATAGTTTTTTATTATTGAAATAATTACCTTAAACTCTTATAAAACACTTACATGTTATTTATTCAATTAATTTATAAATGAAATAAATTATTTTAAATTATTAAAAGTAATATAATTTGAATTAACTGTGGTGTTCCATAATTTTTTCAGATAAAAATAATATTTGAGTGATTTTCAAAATTATTATATTTTAATTCTATTTTTTAATGTTGTTTTTGACATCAAGTTAAATGAATAGTTCCAAAATGACATTAATGATATTTTATAATAAATAATATTTTATTAAATGATTTATAATTCCTAAAAAACATATCATTGGACAAGTTATTTTTATATGGTTTAAAAAATAAACCATGTTATATTTATTATCAAAATATTCTTTTATATAAAATATCATGACCTCTAAAGAGTAGAAATTTTTTTATCACTAGTAACTATAAAAAAAGGGTTAACAATGGTTAAAATAGACAGATAAGGGAAAAAACATAATAGAAACATGTACAAATTTAATTTATTGATTTTTTTCTACACATACTCATATTATCATTTAATTATATTATTTTCGAACCATTTTTATATGAAAATTGTTTTATATTAACTAAATATTTTATGAAATTCAAAAAAGTTCTCTCCCCCCTCACTTATAAAATAGAACATCCTCTCCTATTTTTATCACACATAAAAAGACTTTTTTGGAAAATACCTTTGCTAATACCTTACTTTCATCCCTTAACATTTAATAGAGTAATTGTTTTTGTTATAAAACCCTCCTATGAATGATTTTGGTTTAAACCAAAAGACTTTGTCTGAAGAAGAGGTATCATTCTTAACAGAGCATTATTTATTATTTCCTCTAACAATTAATTAAAATAATATTGATCCATGAATATAAAATAAAGTTAGTATTTACCATATGTTATGATGTTTTTATGTTAATGGAATAACATATATCCATCTCATCTTCCATCAAATGGGAAATGAAATTATTGTTCATGTGTATGGTGGACTACCACATCACAAACTGATGTAATTAATTTTTCCTCACCACCCCTCACTGATGGTTTAAATAACTATTTTAATATAGATATATATAGAATATAATAATGATTTTTTTTAAATATAATATATCATATAATTTCATTCCTTTCAATTAATTTATAAATGATAGTGTCCATCATGCATATGTGTGGATTACCACCACCATGAAGCGATGTGATTAATTTTCCATAACCACATCACATGAATGATATATATGGGTTTATTTATAGTAATAATATTATATTAATGTTATAATTATAATTCCTTAAATATATAATATTACTTATGTTCCTTCCATCAAGATCGTTGAAAAATGTAAATGGTACTCATGTGTATATATGACATACCATCTCTATGATTGTAAAATAGATTATTTTTCATATCCAAATTTAATTATTGGTTTAAATTTTATAATTGATGTATAAAAAATAGTTATTTCATTATTATTATTCTGAACATGATGGAATAATGAACACTTTTACCGTTGTCAAAATACTTATGTAATTTTAGATATACGAACTGAATATCATCAAAATGTTCTATGTGGACTTATTCGATTAAGAAATTAAAAAATGTATTAAAAATAAAATGATTAATAAACCTAAAAAGGTTTCTAAAGTAGGTAAATAGTATGAAATATATTATTATTTAGGAATACGGTGAACATATATGATGATTCAGACCTGAGGTAAGGGGTTTCAAAATTCAATTTATTATCATTGGGTTATATTACATCTTCATTCTATTCGATATTATAAGATGATGTGTGTAATGAATTTTGATTATTTTATTTTACATTTGCTTTTTTTATGTGAATTTTCATTTTATACACATAACCAATTCGTTGATTATTTCCCACATCAAAGGTGTGACATTTTTATGGGAGTTCCTCTCAATTTTCCTTCATCGATGCATATTTTAATGTTATGATTGTAATTTATTTTATGTGGAATATAATCTACTCAATTTTCAAATTATATAATAGATCTATCATATTTCATGGTATTATAAGTAATAATTCATTTTACATCATCAAAGGTGATTTGAATTGAAATTTACCATGTATTATGTTCTTTCTTAACTCATTTTCTATTCAGTGGGATATACATTATATTCTTCATCTCTATTATGTGATGATGATGTGTGAATGGATCTGTAAATTGTTTTATTATATATTTACACATTTTTTCTATGTATTTAATTATTATCACATAATCAGTTCATAAATTAATTATAACTTCAAAATTTACGATCCTTGAAAGTGTTTTTTGTCTCAATATTGTATTAAGTTATATTTTATGTCACTCACAATGATATATTTTTAGGGTATTATTACTTGGTAATTAATGAATTGTGGCATATTAAATCATTTAATTCATGGTATTTATAAATCCATATCATATCCTTTATTCTAATGACATGTGATTTTAATGTTTCCAATGTGATAAAGGTTTTATGATACCATTTGTTTTCTATTTCAAATTTTTTGTGTTCAAGGTTCCTTTAGGGGAAATCATAAAAAATTATTTTCTTGAATGAAATCCATTTTATTATCCTCTTTTCCTATATTTAGTTTAAAATATTGGTTTCTATTTCCTCTCTTATTGAATACATTTTTACCCATGTTTGAATTTTTACTCAATTTTTAAAAATGAATGTTTATTTCTTCTCCCGAATGAGGTACTTTTTTATTTTTCACAAAAAAAGTAAGAGGAATTGGTTCTTTTTAACTTATATATAATTAATATAGTTTCCCACCATAATGACCACTCAATGAATTAAATTTTCAATTAAAAATATGCAAGGTTTATTTCAAATAAAATTTTTTCTAAAATATTTTGAATTTTTTAGATTTTAATGAAGTGATTTCAAAGTTAAAATTTAATTTTACATTGAAAATATTTCATTTCATATTTTCAAGAAAATTTTTTCAATGTTGAAAACCTTTTATGTTATGTATTTCTTACAGATTCAATATATATGCCTCTTAAATATATACCAAGCTCATTATCCCTTATTTTGATGTGATAATAAATTATTTATTTTTATTTTTCAAATTAATTATTTATGAAATTTAATTTCTTTATGATATGAGGAATGATTATGAAACTCATTCCTTTTCAGTTTTAATTGTTATGTTATGCATTATGATTGATTTCCTTTCTATGGAAAACATAATCATGATCATGTTATGATGCGTGAATTAGATACTATTCCAATTCATTGGGTAAGGATTATTTCTCACAAGACATTATATATGGTATTAGGGATTAATCTTAATCCACCTTGAGTCCTTTTCCACCATGTGATGTCATCTTGGAAGCTAGACTTAACCTATGCTTATTTTTGGGTTTTTACTTCTTCTAGGATTCATGTGTTTCCAAGATATTATAATTACATGATATTTTTTTTATTATCACATGTGATAATGTATTATCTTTCTCTTTTATGATATCATGTTATTCTTCGTTATAATGTTTAATCCCTTAATGGAATTCATATTATAGAGACCTGGTTTTTACCCTGTATGACATTGGAATATTTCTACATATGTTTCCAGATCCAGGCACTGATATGTCGTGCAATTCCGAGACCATGTGTTCTCGGAATATTTTATACAAAAATATTAAGTGTTTTTGAAAAATTCACGCAATAGAAATGGGATATCTCTTAAATAATTGATCGTATCAAAAATCTGAGACAACGGTTGAGTCTGAAACACGGTGTTTACCCTAGGTTCAACATAAAGCATGTTGGTGTGGGATGTTCAGACCCCTCGTTTGATAGCGATAAATAAATAGATGAATTAATTTATTAATTCATTCATTTAATATCTCAAACCCAAATAACTCTCTAACAGTAACGGGGAATGGAAATATAAGTCCATGGATGTGTCCAAAGAAAATCATTTACCCTATGTGGGGTATAAACTTTGTGGGTGTAGGACTTCTGTAGAAAAATTCCTAGAGGGAAAAACCAAAAATAAAAGAATTAAATTAAATTAGTTATTTGAAATGCTACTTTTAATAACTTCTAAATGAAGACTGAGAATGGAAATCTAAGATTGTTGTTGAGTTCGTAGCGTGGTGTTCACCCTAGGGGTGACCTCAGTTGAGAGGGAGAGGGAGATTCGAATTTTGCATCTGCCGGAAGTTTCCTATTAATATGGAATTAAGGAAATGAGAAGAGTTATATAATTTTCCATATTGAATAGTGAAGCTCTAGCTGACAACAATTTGACACTCGAACGTCGTCAGATTGAGATGAAACATCAGACGCTGATTGATTAGAGCTCAACAAATGTAACAACAGATCCAGATTCGAGGTGGGATTTCTATTTCAGAGTTTGCAGACCCACTGGTTAAATATTTCATCATAGGAAATTCTTTTTATTTGTTTTCGCTGCTATGGAACCCTTTAGGGATGGCCAATCGAACAATGACCATCGTCTGTTTAAATTTCTGATTGCTCATTCTTCGCATTCTTCATCCATCAACCTTTCGCCTCACCAAATAAATGATGAATTTATGAGAAAGGAATATTTTTTCTAATATATCAACCTGTGGAATCTCGATCTGTGCTCAGGTTTGAGTTTCGAGAGCTGGAGGAAGCGCAGCGGTGAGCTGAAACAGCAGTTATTTTTCGTATTGTTGAAACGATGAGGGATCGTTAAGCGGAGCCAAGCGTTGTTAAAGTCTTGTCCAGAGGATTAAAGATCATGTCTCAGATCATTTTTTGGACCCCCAAAGTGACTGTTTGGGTTCGTGGAAGTTCTCTAGTGTATTTCTGGAAGCTCCGGTGGCGGTCTGGTGATGGCGGTTTTCAGCAAGGCGGCAGTCTGACTTTCTGAGGGCGTTTAAAGACATGTATCTTTCAAACCGGGTGTCCGATTTGCATGTTTTCTAATGCCACGCGACCCTTGCTTTGAGGAGGAACTTTTGAGGGTAATTTGAAGGCATTTTGTTTCACAATTTATTCTTGGGGGCATGAAATTTCCATTTTTAATAATAATAATAATAATATAATTATTATTATTCGGGATTACTATATTGGCCCGTACGTCTGCATACGACATCTGATTGATGCACTGTTAGAGGCATTGTGACCCTAGAGTTGAGGTGTAATATTCAAGTCTTACTTTGGGTGATTAAACCAGAATAGTGGTGTAGGCCCCCCAAGGCATGTTTCGAGCATTTGTAGTGAAATGTGACCTTTTCACCTGGTATCCATTTTGGATGATCGAGTAGTCGATCTTGTGGGTTTTTTCATCAGAATAAAAATGTTGTAATCCAACCTACTAAATTTGGGGGTGAGGCATGGGCCCAACGGGATGTCATTTGAGTGTAATTAAGCATTTTAGGACTTCTTCTTCAAACATCTATTTGGGGAAAGTGAATAGTCAACCTTGCATGTTTTTCGCAAGGATCACAATGGTGCGATCGGATTGGATGTGTAGAGAATTTTTGTGATCAGTGGTGATCGAGCACCAATCGAGCATTTTCTGTGAAAAAACAACATTTTCACCGGTGGTATATTTCTGATGAATAATTATCTTATCCTGTGTTTTTTTTCAGTAGGAATCACAATGGCACGTTACACGTTGCGTGCTTTGGGATCAGGGTGTGGAGCCCATGGGGAACCATTTCCATATGACCTAGGGAGATGTAGCTTATGCATCCGGAGTCCGTTTTTGATGAGTGAGTAGTCGATCTTGTGTGTTTTTTTCCCAAGGCTCGCAAAAGTATGATATGTTTGAATGTGCATATATTTATTTTCAATCTCTTGTTTAATGTGGAAACATGAAAGGAATATCAGTGGAAGATCCTTTTGATTTGTTTGAAGAGAAACCACAACTTAGGTCATCTTCGACTCTTGTGAGAGTGGAGAAGATGTATCAAGAGATATGGTTGATGTTCTGGGACCGTTTGGGGAAGAATGTCAGCTAACCTATGAATATGACCCTCCGGCTTAGCAATGAGTGTCATGTGCTCATCAACATTGTGATTATTGTGTCATGTACTATGGGATTACCTTGACATGTTGGGGTACTTTTTCACCCTTTATGGGACCCAAAAATGGTTATGTACATGGCTAGGATATGGGGAGGGGTAACACGTAGTGTGGGACCCACATGCATTGTGTACTACTACGAATCTTCTATCTCTTGTATCTCTTTCTTCTAAACTCGAATTGAGGCCTACCAGTAGCCTGTCCTGAGTGTTTCTCCACGTACGATGTGATTGTGCCCTCTGTAGTGGAGTTCGAGATATTATGTGAAATTTTCCAAGTGAGATGCCTATTTGAGGTGATTCTCGGTGATAAAATTGATGACAGTGGTGTTTTTGTAATCACCATAGTAATCCCGACTTAACCTCTAGCATAGCTGGGTAGTGGTGTTCGTCTTTCTCTTTTGGTATTACCCTTCAGTGAGGCTGGGAATTGGTTTCCGCTGATATATTTTAGGTCTTACCCTTCAACATAGCTCGGTAGTTCCATGAGCCAGTTCCTCTTCTAGGGATTACCCTCCAGCGCAGGTGGGTAGTGGTGTTGGCGAGTTATCTTTTAGGTCTTACCCTTCAGCACAGATGGGCAGTGGCATTTTCCAGTTACTCTTTTTGGGATTACCCTCTTACATAGCTGGGAAACAGAGTTATCCAGTTACTCTTTCAGGGATTACCCTCCAGTTGGGTTGGGCAGTAGCATTCACCGATGATATTTATATGTATATCCTTCAATAGGGCTGGATAGTGGGTTCACGGCCTTGTGAAATGATCTCTCGACTGTGCGGCATAGCGACAAGATGTACTTGATGTGACTTTGCACTCTCAAGAAAATGGGACACTTTTCCCACTAAGATGCTTCTTTGGGACGTGACTTAAAACTCTGAGGGTGAGGCATAACTGCCCAAAGCAGATAATATCAAGGTGCGGTGATTGAGCCCCTTTGACATGCAGTTCAAGATGGACAACTAGGATTCTAGGCATAAATGGTGTTTACTTCTATAATGGTTGGAGACTCTTTTTCTGTACTAAGCTAGTGATATGTATATCCCCTTAATTTCTCATTTGGGTTCCTTTGGTTGAGAATATTTATATCATATTGCAGTACCCACTCTTTGGGATCCGGTTACTTTCTTTCTAAGAGAGTCAAAGACACGCGAGGTATGTCACATACTTTCCATGTCTAGCTTCTCGTGGTTGGACGAGTCTACTCCCCGACTGTAGGTAGTGAATACTCTATGAGATGTTAACCTTCTCATAGTCTTTAGCTCTTCATTTTTGGATGAGCTTACTTCACTTCTTTGTTGGGTTGAGTTGTACTCTTTTAATGTACTTTATTCTATCTACTTATTCCCTCTTCTGTACCCCACTTTCTTCTCCCATGATCCTTCGGGGCATCCTACTGAGTATTTTTATACTCATCCCTTCTTGGGATTTTTCCTCACTTGGTGTGCCCTTGCAGACGATTGACAGGTTGATCATGACTTAAGAGAATCATAGGGATATGGGATTCTTGGACCATGTGTGGTGGTCATAGCTTAGGATCTAGGAGAGGGGTTATCTCAGTTGTTTTACTTCTCCACCTATTTCCGAGTTTTGGAACCTTTCTAGTTGGGCATGTATTTTTCCCCTTTCCATTTCAATTTACTTTCCTATAGTTATACTTTTTATAGGTTGATTCATATTTGTGGTTTATATACAGTATTTTTGTATCTTGTTTCTCTTTTCCTCTGCACTTTTGCATTGAGATGGTTGTGTGTATGTGTACAGGTACTTAGGAAAAGGCCTCCATGAGTTTTTTATGCCTTCAGTGCTTGCCTTCATCCCCTGGCCTATGGAGACGAGCTTGGGTAGTTGCAGCTCAAGCCCTGATATGGGTTGGGTCGGGACACATATCTCACCCCTTTCTTTTATGTATTACCCAGGTTAACCAATGTTGTTTTAGGGGATCAAATGTATTTTGAAGATCACTAAGGAGAATAAAAAAATAAAGATGTTATATTTTATTTTCTTCCTATGTTTTAGGTACCTATTCTTCCAATGATACAGGGAATCAAAACCATTAGTTTGTAATTGTTGGATGTTTAAGTTAAAAAACATGTAATAATATGTGTAAAAGGCTTGGGTCACTAGAGTTGGTATAAAATATATTTCCAATTTTTATTTGGGGTTAAGATTATAAAACATTAGTAAAAACCATATGGATAAGTTTATTAATTGGATAACATCCTAAAATTTTGGTAAGGAAATGATTATGTGGTTTTCTTATCATTGCAACCCTATTTTGATACTAAAAGTGGACCTAGTTTTGGAATATGTGTATCATGGAGTAATAACATTAAAAATAGTTAGTTGAGTATATCTCACCCTTCATTGTGATTCTTAGTTTACATTCCCTAACTATAAACCCAGTTTGACACTCTTGGGTGATATAATTGGATTAATTCACATTTTATTTTTAAACTATTATGAGAGAATAAAAACTATGGAAACCTATGATATTACATAATGATATGGGAGAAATGTAATGTTTCTTGGGTGGATCAGTTGATGTTTGGTCAAAATATAAAAAGAATATAAAACTTTTTTTATTTTTAATCTATGGTATTCTATGATGATAAATAGTAATTTGAGTCTAATGTCCCTATCCCGGAAGCCACTAAACATGCGCCCCAATCTGGGTCACCACATGACCTCAATCCTACCTCCTCATATTTCAAGGGTTGCTGACTAATAGTGAGGGTATAATAGATCACATGGGGAGACCATACCCTCTTTACCAGGGTAAGACATAGTAGATAACATTTAAAAAAAGAAACAATAATAAATAAACCAGAAATATGCATTACTAACTACTTCCCAAACAGGGTACAAAACACAACCAAATGATAAATATTCCATGTTATTCTAATAACTCTAAAAAAAAAGAAAATAAAAAATAAAGATAAAAAAATCATCCCCAAAATGAGTCCTAACTCAAAGCCTAGATCCCTCATCCATGCACATATCAATCCTAAATCAACTCCCTTGCATAGTTCCTTTAACCCTATCTAGACCAGCAACCATGAAATCTTCTTGGGTACCCAATGGCAGCCCGAGTAGGCCACCACCAAGGGTGTTAAAAAAATATCCAGTCGAAAAAAAAATACTCCTTGCAATTATTAAATAATTTACAAGAAGAACAAAGGGGTAACTTAGGTTCCATTAGTTAACATTAATCAATTTTACCATTTTCCTCATTATATCAACTTCCATCATTATTTACATGGGTTAGGCATTTAAATCTTTTACACTATTGACTAAGCCAACCAATTTCTATTCACAAGGGGATAAGTCAAGTTCACTATCTTACTAAGGATAAAAATTATATAAAAAAATGTATCACACATAACTTGGATCCTTAGTATATGTAGTATCATCAAATACAACTATTAGGGGAATAGAGCCTTATCCCTCTTCGCTAACCCATGCATTATAGGGTGGGGTTTAAAGCCTCAGTCTAACATGACCTTTGGGTTTAGATCCTCATATACAATACCCCACAAATACCATTCCATTTCCATGTGAATCTCTATCCATTTACAACAAATACCATATCACAAACCATAAACAATAAATACAAATAACATTCAAAATTCGTATTCATTCACATATAAATCAATATCAAGCCTTCACCCATTGTCACATTTAACAATTTCCATTAACATGGACTATTTAAAATATTTTCAATTCTCAAACATTAACCCATTTAACATATTCATCAATTCAAAATCATTTACCCATTTAACATGTTCATCATTTCACGTGTACTAAGAAACTTATGAATTTCAAGTACCATTAATAAATCATTTATAAAAATCTCTCTATTTCATCCAAGCCATTTATTATGAATCCAAACAATGACTAATGTCATTATAAAAGTCTAGAAACAATGATCAATGTTCATTTTTCAAACCAACTAGCATATCAACATGTTTGTAATGGGATATAATTTATCAAAAGTCAATACTATGGTTAACATTACAATTTATCATGTTTGGGAATGTTGGTACACCCTATAGATGGCCCTAAATCTGCCTAGTCAACCTAAATACATCCCATTAGGATCATGAAGGGTTTAATTCATCACTCAGACTACCATTTCACTAAATCTCACTAAAGGAATCAATTTCACAATAAGAGTGAAGTAATAACACAACCACACATGCACAAATAAACTTCAAGACTATGGGATTTAACTTGTAGTCCACCTACTTTGAATAAGTAGACGAACACTAACCTAACCTTAGAAAATATCTGGATTCAAGAAACATTTGAAGTCCCAACCTATGATCCTATGTAAAAAAGAGGGTTTTAGGGATTCGGAATAAGTATAATGAAACCAGGAGCCCTAATCTAGAAAAGAGAAAAAAGAGAATCTTTAGAGAAACCCGAAGCTTCGATCCCCACCCAACAGCACTCCAAATGGCTTAGAAACAAAGGAGATTGAACTTATGGAATATTTCAGTGTTTAAGTTCATAACTATGGTTTTTTTAGAAGAAATTGTGGAAGAAATTGGGTAGAAAACATTAAATTTCATGGGGGGAATGGTAAAAACACCCTTTTAATTAGGAGCATGGTTTAGCCGCACAGTTTGTCAAACTGTGTGTCAACCATGTGATATATTCTATAAAAGAGGTGTCTAAGTCGCATAGTTACCTGTGGATCTCACATGGTTTGACAAACCATGCACCAAACATGTGTAATGCCTCTTTCCAAGACCACACTTTTTGGATTTCCCCCTGGTAAAGTTTACCTAACTGTGATCCCATCCTCTTGGATAACACTGTTTCGGCACCCAATTTCTATTAACCTTGTGCTAACTATTCAACATGCATATTATGGAATTCTTTCCCTTTATTTTATGTTCCAAACCCAGGGAACACCCTCAAGCTTCCTCATACACCTAGTAAAAATTTAACGATCCAAAATTAAGGTATTCAAACTAAAATTCAAACAAAAATGCACCACCTTGAAATCTATGATCTTATAACCTACCCACCTTATAATGGATTATCCTCGAGCTGAAGTCCCAAGAATCATTGAGATTTTAAAGTAAATATATTGGTCCACTAAGATCACATATCTTTCTCTCACTCCCATGTTTCTTCCAGAAAATTACCATGATTCTAAAAAATTAAAACCCAGGGCACAATATTTCCTTATAAGAATTTATCATAAAGATACACAATTAGAGCCAGGTACTTCTCGAAGGACACATCCGCCTCAATCTCAACATCATCAAAATTAATCACATTTGATGGTTCTGGGTGATACTGATAAAGTTGTGACATGTGAAATACATTAGTCATAAAACTATACTATTTTGGAAGATCCAATCGGTATGCCATCTGTATGATTATTATTACAATATCAAATGTACCCACGTACTTAGTTGACCACTTACCCTATTTTTGAATATGATGGCGATAAAAAATTGGAGAGAACTTAAGAAACACACGATCACCCAACATAAACTCAATAGGTCATTAAATCCAATCTGCATAATACTTTTACCTACTCTGATCCATATCCATTCATTTTTGAATCTACTAAAATTGTTTCAACATCTCCTACATGAGGCTAGATCCCAACAACCCTGATTCCCTAGCTTCCATCCAACACAACAGAAACCTACACGAACTCTCATCAAGTGCCTCATACGGTTCCATATGAATCATCACCTGGTAAATATTGTTTTTGGAAAACTAATAAATAAATAAGTGATTTTCCCATGATCTACCAAAATCTTGGATGCATTCCATCAACATATCCTCTTATACCTAAATTGTATTCTTTAATTACCCATCCTTTTTCAGGTGGAAATATATAATCAAAACCACATGGGCACCATGTTATATCTTTAATACTTTCTATAAGTATGATTTAAAACTTGGATAATGTTCTAAAACTGTAGTTTGTAGTACCCCATGAAACTAAACTATCTCTCGAACAAATAACTCTCTCAACTGATCAACTATGAAGGTCTCTTTAATTGGTAGAAAATGTGCCACCTTGGTCAAATGGTGTACAACTACCCATAATACATTTTTCATTAGACGTACCCTTGGGAGACCTACCATGAAATCTAGCATTACTCCATCCTATTTAAATTTTTGAGAGGTCAATGGCTATAAAAAACCACCTGATCGCTAATGCTTGGGCTTCACCTACTGACAGTTAAGGCATGGCATCACAAAACCTGAAACCTATTTCTTCATATCTAGCCACCAATAGTGCCTACAAATATCATGATTCATTTTGGTCAAACATTGATGAACCACCCATTTCAATTCAGGAATACCTCACATAAAATATTCTCACAAACTTGTTGTCACAGCAACGCAATCATGAACATAAATGATCCCATCTACACCAGTAGTCCAATCAGAAGGTGACTCCCCAACATTAATACTTTCCCTTAATGAAAAACATTTGGAATCCTCATGTTTCCTCTCCTTGATCCAGCACATAATTGCAGACTCAACTGCTAAGGTTTCAAGGGTCATCTTCCCTTCACCATGAGCACCTCGATATGCATCTTAGTAAAAAATGAAATCATCCTCCACTAAGAACTGGATTCCTTAACTCCCTAGTTTCGAGTCTTCCTAAACAAATCATCTACAACACTATTCCCCTTTCCTGGCATATACATTAGTTATAAATCAAAGGACTACATGTACTCAAACCATCTTTACTTTTAGAGATTCAAATAACATTAGGATAAGATATACTTAAGGATTTTATGATCAGTATACACAGTAAACCTCTCTCCCAACATGTAATGTCACTAACACTTTAATGTGTAAGACACTAAGGACAACTCAATATCATGAATAGGGTAATTTTATTCATGATGCCTTAACTATCGTTGACCATATGCCATAATCAAATCATCATGCATCAACACTTCCCCAAGACAACACTGGATGAATCACAAAACAAAGTGTTCTCCTTACCTAGCTCAGGAAAAATAAAAATTGGTGTAATATTCAGTTGATTTTTTAATTCCTGAAACACATTGTAACATTAAAAAGACCACTCAAACATGATAACCTTATTGGAAAAACCCAAAAGCGATGCTACCAAATGGGGAAATTATTTGATGAACATTAGGTAATAGCCTTAAAATCCCATAAATTTTTTGACATCATAAGAATTATTGGACTACTCCCAAGACACAACTACCTCCACTTTCTACGAGTCAAATGACACACCATCCTTAGAGATGATGTAACCCAAAAATTCAACTTATCGATCCAGAAATGACATTTGGATAGTTTTACATATGGCCTATGCTCTATTACTATACACATGATGTTTTCAAGCTGTTTGGAAGGATAATCATGAGTCTAAAATTACACCATGATTTCGTCAACAAAGACAACTAACAAGTGACCTAGGTGAGGGTGAATGATTCGGTTCATTAGGACCATAAACACTATTGGTTCATTGGTCAACCAAAATGGCTTCACACAAAACTTATACAAAACATAACTTCTTTTAAAGATAGTACATGATACATAAAAATTCCTCACCATTAGTTTATGGAACTCCAATCGTAGATAAATATTAGAAAACACTGAAGCACCTCATAGATGGTCAAAAAGATCATTGATTCATGAAAGAGGGTATAAGTTCTGAACTATCATCTGATTTAGCATCCTACAATTGACACATAACCGCAATTATCTATCATACTTATTGGAAAAGAGAACTGTTGATCCCCAAGTTGATGTACTAGGATGAATAAACCCTTTATTATCAAATTCCTCTCACATAGTTTTAAGTTTATGGAGTTATTTTGAGTACATTCGATATGGAATAATGGAAACATGTTCTGATCCCCATAACAATTCTATTGTGAGATCAACATCTCTATTAGGTGGAAACCTGGATAATTTCTCATGAAATAAATCATAAAAAAAATCCTCCATTAGATAAAAAATAGACTGGTATACTCTCCCATCATCTAGAATAAGACCAGCCAATTGGGCTGTAAATTTACCCAACTACTAAAAAATTGTCCTTACACAGCCTGCTTGGATATCCTTGTCTCCATGATGGGCATATGTGTATCCCTTAAAATATTTTAATGTTACCCTATTAAGATAAAATTCAATATGGTCTTGATATAACAATATCTAATCCATTCCAAAAATCATATCAAAGCCCGACATCTCAGGCACAAACAAGTCCCAAAAGAAACGGTACCCACCAAATTCCAGATCACAGCCCTTATGCTTCCTGATATTTTCTACTCGAACCCCTAATAGTGTATCAATCGACATAACCCCATGTACATATTCCATTTCTAGGCCCAACACACTCACAAACTGAGTAGATATAAGAGAATTTGCGAAATTTATATCAAATAAAGCACTGTCAAGTGTTAAAGCTACAAGAATTGAACCATGTATTATTGATGGTCTAACATCACTACCTCCAGGTGATGGTTGAACTATGTGAATATGACTGGCCCCTATACCCGGTTATCTAGCCTAAGTTCTAGGAACTATACTACCTTCCTAATAAGGGCACTTTCTCCCCAGAGTACCATGCCTTCCACCTCGACCAATATGACTAGTTGAGCTCTAACTGTGTGCTTGATAAGGGGTAACCAACCCCTACCTAATCTTAGAATCAGATCTGATCATCCATCTATTCCCACTTATCGAAGGTTCCTATATAAACTCTTCACATGCCCTATTATTACGCATGTTGGGAACTCAACCAGTGGTTGAGGGAACTGACCACACATGTTCCTTGGCTTGAAAAACTGATAGAAAAACACATAGTCACCACTTTAAGAGGTTGATCCTCTATTTTGAATAATCATCACACTTCCACCCTGATGAAGATTATAGAAACGACTTTTCCTTTCTTCAAAATTCATACCACTAGTCCACCCTGATAGAACCAAAAACTCACCCCCTACTGTCTCCCTTAAGTTCCCTTCTAAAATAAGGGCCTAATCCACAACTTCTAAAACCCACTTTAAATGGAATATGTTCACATGATACTTAATCTCATGCACGATCCAATCCTAGATATTTATTTCCATAGTGGCCTCTCCCCCTTCCAACATTGGAACAAAGTGTTGCAAGTCTCATAAATGGCTATCATAATCCATCACTAACATTGTTCCCTAGGTCAACCTCATAAACTCTATACATCACTCTTGTCTCAATGTCTCTGGATAGAAATGCACCAAAAACATTTCTTTAAAGTCTTTCCATAACATACTGTCATCCTGCTGAGTCTAATCCAGGATATCCCACCAGCGATTTTCCTGTCCCCATAACATGTATGTTGTCAAATTGACTATATTTTACGTAGGAGTATCTATGTTATCCAAAATAATCTGCATTGAATCTTTCCAAAAAATTGTTGATTTTGTTTCTCCTTATCCATAAAATGTTAGAGGTTGCTGCAACTAAATATATTTGGTCAGATCAAACATACATAGCTTGACCTATCCTGAGTCATGTTCCATCATCTGGATAAAATGAGAGATGTTCTCACGAAACTTCTCCTCTCCTCAATTTTCTTAGACCAATTTATATTCTTTCTCCCCAACTAATGGGGCATTATTAGTGATATCCTCTAGTATCCCAACCAACACATGATATTGTGGTAGAATTTTTCTACAGTTCCCAACACAAATCTTAGAACACTTAACATAAATATTCCTCAGTTTATGTAAATGAATGATCCACACTAGCCATAAACCACTCATTTCACATACAGTGTCCCAATGGATATCATCACACATAGAAACCAACCCTCAACCATCCCTACCACGGTCCATGATTAAACTAGGTAAACCAAATTACATAGTCATGAGTCTCTCATTCTGCACCTTTTTAAACCATTTCTATATTCGCAATCTATGTCTTTTCCTCTTTGGCACAATTCCCATTTCACAACTTATTACAATCAACATTTTATCTTTTTTACAACCATTAATTTATCACCTTTTTTAACCATTAATTTACATTCTTCCATTTACTTTCTTACCTAATCTTTCTTTGACACCATTTTAATCATATTTTCTAAAAATTAAATATCATTCAACTATAATTTCCCGCACACCCTTCCTGTGTGTGCCTACCAAGAGGCATACCACCTATATCCACATGCTCCTATAATTATACATGAATGAACAACCTCATGCCATTTTGTCCATGATAAAATATCATAAAATAGTCACATTTCACAAAAACTTCATCACCAAATGTTGAAATATCCTTAAACTATAACAAAGAACCATAAAAAAAATTCCACCTTGGGAACATGTGTTTTCCCTTATACATGGGTTAGCTACTCCCATGCATGAGCTCATTTCCAAAGCCTGACACTTACTAATATCCTTAATACCATCCCTAAATAGTAATTCATAGAAAATAACCACTCTTATACCACTTTGTAACATCCATGGCCCAAAATCCACTAAACTGGTACCTCAAGCCAGGTTGCCACATGACCCCAAGTGTGCCTTCCCATATGCTATAGGTTTCCAACTAGTAGTCAGGGTCTAGAAGATCGCATTGGGAGACTATACCCTCTTTACCAAAGTAAGACACATCATATGACATTTAAAATGAAGGAAACATTATGCAATAAACCATAAACATTCATTATTAACCACTTTTGAAATAGGGTACAAAACACAACGTAATGATAAATATTCCATGTTATGATAATAATTCCAAAAGTGATGAAATACAAAAATAAAGACTAAGGAAAGCATCCACAAAATGGGTCTTAACTCCAAGTACAGATCCCTAATCCATTTAAAACTCATACCAAAATCAAATCTCTATTATAAATATTTAACCCATGTCCTCACCAACAAGTATGAAGTCTTCTTAGGTACCCAATAGTGGCCCAAGTAGGGTGTGAGTACAATTCAGAAGGCCACCACCAATAGTGTCTAAACAATATCCTATCTAAATAGATAGTGAATGAAATTATTAAATAAATTACATGATGAAAAAAGGGTAACTCGGGTTCCATTGGTTATCAATAATAACTTTTACCATTTTTCTCATTAGATCCATTTCCATCATTATTTCCATGGGTTGGAGATTCACATCATTTACATTATGACCTAAGCCGACCAATTAATATGCATAAGGGGATAATTCAAGTTTCCTATCTCATTAGGGAAAAAATTCCATAATAAATACATCACACTTACCTAAGATACTCAATATAGGTGGTCTCAAAAAATAAAACCATTATGAGCATAGAGCCTTAGTCTCCTTCCCTAACCCATACATTATGGGGTGGGGTTTAGAGCATCGGTCTATCCCAACTCATGTGAATGGATCCTCAAGTCCAATACCCCACTACTACAAACACATGTGCATATGATTTTTTATCCATTTACCATATATACTATATCACAACCATACATAATCAACACAAATAACATTCACAATTCATATTAATTAACATATAAATAAATATCAAGACTTGACCCATTAGCACATTTAAAAATTTCCCCAACCATGTCCCATTTAACATATCGTTAATTCCATGCCTTAATCCATTTTACAGATTCTTCAATTCACTAGAATCCACCCCTTTAACATTTTTATCATTTCACATGTATTGACCAACTTATGAATTTCATGTACCGTTCATTAGTTATTTAGCACAATGTCATTATTTTATACAACCGATTTCATATAAATCCAAATAATCCCTTATGTTATCAATGTCTGGACACAACAATCAATTTTCCCTTTTCAAACCAAATAACATGTAAACATGTTCATCATGGGATCTACTTTATCACAAGTCAATTCTATAATTAACATTAAAATTTTCCATGTTTAGAAATGTTTGTGCGCCCCATAGGTGGCTCTAAATCAGTCTAGTCAACCTCAACACATCCCATAGGGATTATAAAGGATTAAATTCATCACTTAGCCAACTATTTTACTAAATCTCACTAATTTTATCAATTTCACAACAAGAGAGAAGAAATAACACCCCCACACATGAAAAAATGAACTACAAAAATATGGGATTTAACTGGTAGACCATCAAACATTAATTCATAGAATAATGTTCTCTTAAACTTAGCATTAGATTTGGATTCAAGAAACCATTTATGTATAAACCAAACATCCAATAGAAAAAGAGTGTTTTAGGGATTTAGAATAAGAATAAAAAAAATCACAATCCCATGTATGGAAAAAAGAACAAAGAGAAGTGTTAGACTTACCCAGATCTTAAATCCACACCCAACATCTTAGAAATAAAGTAGATCAACCCTTAGGAAGATTTTTTTGTTTAAGTTCATCACTAGGGGTGTTGTTGAATAAATTAAGAAATAAACTGGGTAGAAAACATAAAATACCTAGGGGAAAATGTTAAAAACACACTTTTAATGAAGTTCACAATTTTACATCAGATTTTTACAAAATATGCACCAACTATGTGACAACCTCTATCCAAGTTGGGTTTATGTCGTACAGTTACCAAGGGATCTCACACAATTTGAAAAACTATTTTTCAAATTTGTGGAATGCCTCTATCAAAGTCTTCACAGTTTGGATTTCTACCATTATTTTTTCACCTAACTGTGTACCCCTATTCCTAGCTAGCACCATTTGGGTGTACAGTTTCCATTAACCATGCACAAACCATTCAATAGGCACCAGATAGCTAGAATAAACTTTATTTCATGTCCTGAATCATGATAATATCACCTAGAATCCCCATAAACTCAGAAAACAATTAATTAGCCAAATTTAAGGGATTTAAACCAAAATTTAAACAAAAACGTGCCTCCAAAAAAATCTATGATCATAAATTGAGATACATTTATGGAAATATAGCCCTCAAGAATAATATTTGTTTTAGATAAAAATTTATACAAGGAAAAATTATTTTATACTCTATTGATATAAGATTAAATTTGATGATAACCTTTATAGTGTATATAATATTTGACACTATGATAATTATGGGTCATTTAAATTTTGAAAAATATGTTTTATATTATATAAAACAATGGAATTAAAAAGTGATTTGTGATTAAGTGATTAATGTTATTTTGAAAGAAGTTCACTATTTTGGGTAGCTTATATGATAATGTTAAATTGAATATTATTATATAAGATGGGATTTTATTTGAGTATTAAAGTATGAATTATATTTTGGAATAATATATAATTCTAATGTGTCTTTATTTTGATTTGGGTTATTTGTGGAAATTATTAACAAATTCTGGAAATTATATTATTAGGGCATATAATGTTTTCGGAATATAACTTTTTTAGTGAATAATGTTAATTGAATTAATATCAGGAGAAATTGTGATAAAATCATTCTAATCATTGGGTTTTAATCATACTATGGAATATTTTTAATAGTTATAATGTTTTTTTATTATAAAATTAACTATGTTGAATATTGGCTGTTATTTTTGAGGCATTTGAGATTAATGATGTATTTCATCATATGAAATTTTATTCATTTAGGGAATTATCTTTCCAGATGCTGACCATTATAGTGTGGCTTAATATCTATTGATATAAGTAACATCTTGTAATTGTTTTGTGGATTATGTGATCTATTTAAAGATTATTTCAGTGAATTAGGAATAAAAAATTCATCTTTAATACTCATCATTTAGATAAAAAAGGAGATTCTGGTTATAATTGATTCATGGAAGAAGTTTTAATAGCGAAGTTAATATTTTACATTATTTTCTTAGTCTTGTTGGTAATGAAATGTCTTAACTCTAGGAAATTAATCTTTAAAATAAATATCCAATTACTTCAATTTATGATGAATTTTTGGTCTTTTAAATGATTATAGTTTTATGGTTTTGTGATTCATAACTTTATCATGACTATATTATCTATCTCCCTCTATTAGTCCTTGGGTGTTAATTTTCTCCACCATGTTTATATTTTAACTTCCCCCTAATGTTATATTACTCATAAAACCTGTTTTTTAATGACCATCATATTTCATTTTCTTTCTTTTAAGAGACTTTTTATGGACCCTTTTTAGCTTGTGGGATCTCGATAAAAGTATTTGAGATTTCATACCCATGATTACTGAGAAAAAGTATAAATTTTGAGGATTAAATTTACTTAATGGGGGTATAATTTAGTATCCCATGATTTTATAATATATTTCTCTCTAAATAAATTTTATTTTTTTGATAGCCCGTGTCACACGCAACACTAAGATTAAATGAACTTAGATATAAAAGCAATTATTTAAATGTGACCACTTTAATTGGCAGTTTGAATTGAAATAAAAAAATTATCGATAATTTCCAAAAATTATTTATATAATATAAATTTATTGAATAATTAATAATAAATAAGTACTAAATTTTTAGTAAAGTAATATTATGCTTTGGAAATACATTTTTTCTCCAAAATGATATTTGCTGATTTTTGTGTATGGATAATATAATTAATATCTTCCAATATTAATAATGTTATATCATAAAAAATTTATAATTTTTTAAATTGTAATATCAAGATTAACTTAGGGAGAACATTTGGGACTTTTTGAAATGATTTTTTTTTCATTAAATAGTGAAAAATATCGATTCCTTTAAAACTACCATTTCATTTAATTAAATCATGTAATTAAAGTATGATTATATTTTTGATGGATATTTAAAGTTACATATGATATATTTTATATGTAATAGTATAATAAATTTCATTTTAATCATAGTTTCTATTTATTTTTGTGTAAATCTGTTTCTATACTAAAAAACATATTTTTCCTAGAAACTGTTTTTAAGTGCATAATGTTTTTAAATTTTAATTAATTAAAATAACCCATAATGAAAAATTATTTAACTAAAATATATATATAATATATATATATATATTAATTTAAATTCATATATTGAATTTCACTAGTTTTAGAGTTAATGTGAAATCATCTTTTCCTTGAAAAATTCATTTTTCCTCAAAAACTACATTTCTTCACAATTTGTGAGTCAAATTCTAAATTAAATATTTCAAATTTTTTGAATTGAATAATGATAATTGGAATCCATATTTGGAATCATTTGGCAAAATAATTTGTAAATACTCCCCTTAACTTTTTAGTCCTTAGGAATAGTAATTGTAGTAAGCATTTATCGTTGTCGTAAGGTTAAATTGGATTGTTAAGGTTAAAAATAATATGATAAGAACTCAAAATTGACCCTAAAACCTGCATTTATACTATTTTATGAGTGTAATTTTTTTCATTTCCATCCATTTCTTGAATATATGGCCACATAGTTCCATTTTTCTTTGACTATGAACTTTATTATAATGGAGTAAAAGTTAAATACAAAATTGTCAAATTCATGCTTTTAATATAAGTAATATTTTGTGGCAGGGATAACAACAACATATGTTTGGATATAAATATTAATTTTAAATATAAATTATTTTTTTACTATGGTAATTTATTTCTAATTTCTAGTAATGAAATAATTAAATTAAATGCTTATATAATGCTGACATGTAATTTATTCAATTAATATGAATAAAAAATAATTCATTTTAAAAGTATTAAAAGTAAAATAATTTAATTAATTATTTTCATCCATTAATTTTATAGATAAATATAAAATATTATTGATTTATTAAAGGGTTATATTCTAATTCCATTTATGACATGTTGTTTTCAAATTCAAAATAAATGAATAGTTCCAAAGATGATAATCATGATATTTTATAATAAATAATATTTTATTAAATAATTTAAAATTATTATAAATACTCTATTTAGCCAAGTTATTCTTATACGGTTTAAAATATCAATGAAGGTCTATTTATTATCTTGTTTTCTTTTTGTAGTAACTATCATGACCCTAAATTGTAAAACATTTATTATCACAGTAATTATCAAAAACGGTAAATACGGGTTAAAATAAAAGGATATGGGTAAAAACCTAATATAAACTTATTTAACTTTTATTTGATGATATAATTTCTTAAAATACTCATATTATATTATAACTATGTCATTTTGGAGATTTTTTCCTCAAAAATGAATTTATATTAATTTAATATTTTAGGAAATTCAAAAAGTGCACATCCCCTCACTTATAAAAGGGAACTTTCTCTCCTATTTTATTCACACCTAAAATTTATTTTGGTTTTGAAAAAGCCCTCACAAAACCCTTAAATAATTAAATTACCACATCCTAGATACCTTTTTTTATTATAAAACCCTACAATGAAGGCTTTTGTAGTAAACATAAAGTGGTTGTATAAAAAATAGGTTTTATTCTTAAGAAAGGGTTTTTTTATTTCCTCTTCCACCTTCATAAAATATTATTAAAACATGATGATATAATATCATTTGTATCACTAATATAATTTTCTATGTAAATTTAATACCCAATATCCTCCCCTCTTCCATTGAATTCGAAAAGAAATTATCATTCATGTGAAGGTCAGACTACCACCTCATGATCTAATTTAATTCATTTTCCATCACAACCACTCATGGTTTGGTTTTAATGATTAATTTATTAAATATATATGATATATATGTATTATTTTTAGTTATATAAAGATAATATATCATATAATTTCTTAAGTTTCCATTCATTTTAAAATAATTACATCGTTCACACGTTAGGGTGGATTATGACAACTATGAGGAGATATGATTCGTTTTTCATTACCAAATCATGCAAATTATATATATAATTTTATTTAAATAAATAATATAATATTTATGTTATAATTATCATTATTTAAAATTAAAATTATACATATTTTATTTTATTCATCAATGATGAAAAATAGAAATGTTACACATGTGTATGTACGACTTTCCCTCTACATAATTGTAGCATAGTACATATTTCATATCCATATTTCATGGTTTTTTAAAAAAATTTAATTCATATATAAAAATTATAATTATTTCGTTATTATTATTCTATATATTATGTAATAGTCGTGTATTTTTACTATAGTCAAACTACTGAAGTCATTTTGGGCATATGAACTAAACAATGTTAACACACCTGAAATGAACATAATTGATTATGTAATTTATTATACCATGGAATTATATACAATAAATTTAATAAAAACATGAATAAATGTTATTAAAATAGTAAATAACTTTTATATATTTTTTATTCAGGATGATATATAATGTACGTAATGAGTTAGAGCTGGGTTAAGGGGTTTCATAACTCATTCTCTTTTCATTGGGTGGAATTACTTCATTATTATCTTTGATATTCTAAGTATATTTATGTAATGATTTTTTATTATTTTATTTCTTATTTAAAAAAATTTTGGAATTAAATTCGATACACATAATCTATTCGTTTATTAGTTCTCACTTTAAGGGTATGATCATTGTAAGGGATTTCATCTCTAATTCCCTTTATTGAGGATTATGTAAATATCATACCACTAATTTATTTTATATGCTGTATATACTGACAATTTTTTATATAAAATTAGTAATATATTTTAATTTGTATTTTTATGTTAAAATTAATTTTACTTCATCCAAGGGGATTTTATTTGAATGTTACCAAGTTGTAAGGTGTTTTTAACGCAATTTTTATTCATTGGGTTATCCTTATACTTCCTCATCTTTGTAATTAAATTATTATGTGTGAATGATCTATAAATTTTTTTATTATGTATATAAACATTTTTTAGATTTACATATATTCACATAATTAATTCATGGATTAATTATCACTTCAAAAGTTAAAATCATTGTTGTTGTTTTTCATTGTATCAATCTATTTTGTTAGACATGTTTCATGTCGCACACCATGATTTCCTTGTATGGTGTAATTACTACCTATTGGGAGAATTTTCACATATTAACTCATTTAATTAATGGTATTTATATATCCATATCATAATATTTCATCTAATTACTTGTGGTTTGAAGGCTATCAAAATAGTAAAAGCTTTAAGTTAAAATTTATTTTCTTTTTTAGAATGTTTATATTCATGGTTACTTTAGGAGAAATAATATAAACATATTTTCTTAAATGAAAACATTTTATTATAATCTATTCATTAATTTTTTTAAAGGTTTGAATTCTATTTCCTCACTTATTGAATAATGAAACATCCCTAATGATGTTTGTAAGAAATATTGATTGTGTATATTCTTAAATATATAGAATCTTTCTAGTACATGTTTTTTTCATAAAATGGTTTAAGGAATATTTTTACTATTCTATATTTTTTAATTAATATTATTTTTACCAATGTTGGAATTTTTACAAAATGTTTTAAAATGAATCTTTATTCCATTCCCCAAATTATATACTTTTTTAAATTTTACCTAAATGTGAAAGGAATGCTTTCTATTAACTTATACAGTATTAAAAATATTTCACTATATTATGACCACTCTCTTCTTCATAGAATTTCTTAAAATTTTGAATGGTTCCCTTAACATAAAATGTTTTATAAAATGTTTTCTGAATTTTTTAGGTTTGGAATAAATAAAATAAAAGTGAAAAGGGTATCTTCCTCAAGAAATATTCAATGTGGTATTTTAAAGAAATTTTCATCAATGATGATAACCTTTGATGATATTGATTTATTATAAATAATTCATATATGTATCTAAATATATATATCTATATCATTATCCATTCCTTTGAGGGTACAATACTTTCCTTATGATCACTTCTAAAATTCTTTATTTATGATATTTACTTTCCTTGTCATATGAGGCAATATTATATAACCAATTTCTTTCCATGAGTAATTCTTATGTATATTTCGTATGATTGATTTCATATTTGTGTAAAATATAATCATGAAAAAGTTATGATGGGATCACCCAGATATCTCTCTAATGAATTGGGTAGATCTTTTATCTCATGAGATGCCATGTATGGGATTATTAAGTAAACCTAATACATTATGGTACTCTTTATACCAAGTGATATTTTCTTGGTGGTAATCCTTGGATTATGTTAGGTTTTTTGTGGTCGTCATATTTTATATGTTATGATGTTCTTATGATATCATGTTCTTTATGTTATTCTCTCGTGTTATTTTTTATGAGACTTTTTTTATGAAATTTAGTTATGTATCATTTTCTTGTTTACTATATTACTATGATATATAGATCAACCCTTTCTTTTATGTATTCCACATGTTATCCAATGTAGTCTTAGGAGTTCAAAGTGATTTTAGAGCTCACTAGGGAGAATAAAAATAAAAATATATGCTTTTTTAGTTTTGTTTTATGATTTATGTACCTAGTATTTTTAAGACACTAGGCCTCATAATATTTTGGTTATAATTACTTTTTTTTATTTTAAAAATAACATAATAATATGTGAAAATGGATTGGGTCACTCTAATATACCTCTATGACTCTATTTCATTCCATTTAGAAAAGAAACCAAGTAAACAAGTTTGAACATAAATAAGTGAAAATAGTTTTTCATTTCTTTTTTATGATTTAGAAACAAACAAAACCTAAATTGTAATGTACCGAGCAGGGTTCCACTTTGACCAAAACCTCAAGTCATATCCGCAAATTCCATTTGGTGTGCCTCCCTATATTTTAGAGGTCTCGAACTATCATCATGAGTCTATGGAAGTAAAATGGTGGGACTATACCCACATATCATATTAAACAAAAATGAAAATAAAATAAATAGTTGTAAAAACCAAAATAAATGAAAAATTGAATAACAAAAAGAATTATCCAATACTAAGGGAAACATGAAAATTTACCGATATATATATGCTACAAGTCAGACATTCATACCAGTAATATCTCTAATACCCAAACCATAAAAGACATCAAACATGGTCCCAAATCCAAACCTAGTCTGGAAATCCCATCTACAAACCATCATACAATTCATAAAAAACCGCCATACTCCATTCATTAACATGTAATTGAAAAAAGCAACATATTCTATGTTACCCAGTTTTCGTGGTGGCATGAGAAGGATTTGAGTACAACTCAATTGGCCACTAAAAATGGTGTGTAAAGAAATGTCTAGTCTAGAAAAAAATTTATGAAAACAACGAAGGGTGTAATGATTAAAAAGGAAAAAAAGAAATTTATTTCTCAATTAAATATTTATTAACTAGCCATATACCACAAGGGTTAACCATTTTAATTAAAAAAGTAATTCATTTTTCATTTCAATAATTATTTGTAGCATGGATCATCAGTCCAAGAACCACTTATTATATTATAGTCTTCATTGTTTGGAAACAAAGGGAATTATTCAAAGTATGCAACTGAGATCTGGTATTCCATGTTTGTCCACCCAAACCAAAAGGTCACAAGTTCACAAATAAAGAGAATTGGTCTATATATCTAACCAAGACTTGGAATTTAATTTTTGATTATCCCAACATTGATATATATCATTATGAACATACCCTTGGATTCAAGAGCATCATTCCATCCTATAAAAACTACAGTGCACCAAGGTGCCTTGAGTATTAGTCTGGCCTACCCAAACTGGGGAGTGAAGCCTCAGTCCAATATCCCAATCCATTAGTCACAAGTTCCCAAACATAGAGCACCAGTCCATGAATCAAATTGGTATTTTTCATATCATGTCTAACCATCCCAAACTATTCCATTATCAACCATTACTATGGTCAATTAATTTCATCACATATATCACAATTTAAAAAAATAAACCATTCTTCCTTTATCTATAAAAAAATTGAAATGTTCTTAAAACTATTTAATAATAAAACATACCCCTTTAACCATTTAATTCTCTATTCATTAACACAACATTTATCATTGGCCCCAAAAACCTTTAAATCAAAACATGCCTCATAAAATATTGATTCCATTCATTTGTATAAAAATACCACAACCAAACATCATTTTCAACCCCATGGAATCCACCCATAATAATGGTTCATCCTCTTTGAAAAACCATAAAAAGTAAAATTAATTAATTTTCCAATAAAACAAAATAAAATATCAGTTAATCCATTTTCAAACAATTAGATCCACACCCTTATTACATATAAGCATTTGATACTAAATTGGAAACCCCTTTTTAACCACTATAAGCCTAACACATTATTTTAAAACATAATCCACTTTGAAAATAGTTTTCCCTTATGGAAAACCACAACCTTATCAAATTAAAAAAAATCTATTTAAACCATTTCAAATTCCTCTTGGTTATTTCACAAAACATATCATATAAACATTTCAATAATTTTATTAATTATTCCCATTTGCAATATAATAACCCCATCACATTCACACAAATAATTTCCCCATCTCAATGTTTACTAATACATTTAACCCTTTTCAAGGGTTTGGAAAACCCCATGTGTAGCCCAACGTTTTGTCTCTAATAATTAATGGGATCGATGGTTTCACAAAGGGTCTCTCACTAATATTTAAGGCCCAAAATGAATTCCTTAGCCAAATTCATAAAAACAAAGAAAGGAAAAAACATAGAAAAACTACACACGCATATTAAAACATTGAGACTATGGAAAAAATCTTATAAAAACCTATCTCAATAATTTAGATGATTACTTACCCAAATGTATCCCTAAATTTTAATTAAACCATCCTCAAACACTATGAAAAATAACATCCCAGAAAAAAGGGTTTAATTATTTAGAAGCATTGAAAAAAATAGACAAATAATCTTCTATCAAATGGAATGAAATTATTTTTTAAGGACCTACCTAGAGATTTTATTTGAAACCAATGGAACTCTAAACACATATTAAATGAAAGATAATCATCTATAGAGGAGGAAGGATCACCTTTTTCATCACCATTACTGTAGTAGGTCAAATGGGGGGTCAGGGGGGAGCCATAAATCTTGACTGGGAAATGGGATTTTTTTCATATTTTATGTGGTTTATGGTTTGGGAATATATTCTTCCAAACCACTCACTAACAATGTGTCTCCCTTTGGAAAAGAGGGGACGAGGATACACTGTCTAGATATCCACCCACACAATTTAGACAAACCGTGTGACTCTTATGTGATTTCCATTTTCCAAGGGAGGAAAAAAAACATTTGTGTCTGGGATGACCCACATAGCTTTAAAGCCATGAAATTTCCATTTCATTAGTTTTATCTGAGACACCCCCAGCCTGCACAATTATGGTACATGGTTAAATGAATCATGCACCAACCGTGAAACTTGTATAGATTAGACTATGTTTCCTATATTTTATGTATTGAACCCCTGAGACACCTTTGAGACCAGTCCTAATCATTTTAAAAACTCCCCTAAAAATTTTTAATTAGGGATATAGAATATATAAAGGATGGGATTTTAAAATAACCCAACCTTATAACAACTTTTCATTGGGTTGCATTATCAAACATCTATAAACTATCTCTAAGGAAATGGTGTTGGGACACCAGGTCCATATACAAACATCCCTATATCATGTTCCCTCAAGAACATGGTCATTTCAAAACAACATTTAGATAAGAAGCATGGTCTTACAAGGTAAACCATCTAACTATGATTTGAAACACCAGTATGATGATCCCCAAAGGACACATCATCCCCAAGCTCCACATTAATAACATCAAAAACAAGATAAAAGTATGAGTAGTCCCAATTAAACTACCTAATAATGAATTAATAGAGAAAGGCGATGTACTTCCCTAGTAAAGGAAATCGATATACCCTTAGTTTGATTCTCCCCACAACTCTCAAACTACCTGACACACATGGAATCACCCGAAGGAACATAAGATTTATAATCACATTCCCCAACCTATTTCATCTATAAAATGAGCCCCAAAAACCTTTTTCCATACCTTAACACCCATAAAAATATGATATACCCTTCATATAAAGTCTTTCAACTATCAAAATCTAATTTGAAGCTCATTATCATAATAGAAACTTCAAGATGGATATTACTCAAGGCCATCTAACTAGTAACATTGATCATGTCATCAACCGAACACTCACTTTATATGGTTATCTTATCCATATGATTTAACTCAAAACCACCAAATTCTAGTGTTTTTCACCTCTATTATCAGAAAAGTTCCACTTGAACTTCAAACTCAATCTTCACAATGTACTCGAAAGATTTCCTGATTCTCCACTCCCAAACAACTACAAGAACTCCAACCAACACTGGAATCTAGATTTCCTAATAGAATCCAAAAAATGGATGCATACTTGTTTTTCATCCATGAACCAAGAACAACCTAAATTTTCCATAAGATCCTGATAATATTCCTAAAATTCATCCACTATTTCTAAAATTTCAAGTCAGATTTTGTTTGTAGTTGGCCAGAACCACTCAATTCACTAACAAGGGTTAGACCTTCCCTAACCAACTCTCCCAAATAATTCCTAACTTAAAATCTTGTCACATTACCAATATAAATATTCATTAATCCTTCTTATTTAAGGTGTACCACCACCATCCAAAATCACTTAATAGATCATATACATGAATTATGGTGAAATTATATAACAAAATCTCAATTTACTAGAAATCATTTCCACACCTTATTGAAAATATAAAAATCCCTAACATAATCAAATAATATTTCATTTAGAACCACCTTGATCCTGGATCAAAAGCATGACTCGACCACCACCACATCAAATTACTTATTGTAATTCCCTAAAAGACTCAACTTATAGCTCGTCATTTCCACGTTTTCACCTCATTTCCACCCTGAACATCCTCAATTACTTCAAAAACTTGAAAACCTTGTATAATTAGGGTCATATTCCCATTAATAACATATAACTTCCCACCTTAGGAGTTTCATTGACACTAATTTCCTCAATAACTCCAATTTGTCATGAACCAAAGTCCAACCACTACCAAACCCAGGAAGTATATGTCTCTCATTGTCCCCCACATTAGAAAAAAATAAAACATTAGTTTTCACCTGTTAATGGATTCCAATAATTGATCATATGGAATACACTAACATCCACTGATTTGTAGGTTCCTCACCCAAAAATGGCCAGTGGCTCACTTCCCACCATCTGGAATCACTAGTACTACCCTACAAGAAAAACCTTCTAAGAAGAAACTTTTCATCATATTAGATTGGAAATTATATAAATTGGCATATAGCTAATACCATATCAGTGTAATCAAGAGTATTTCAAGGCGTTTTGATTAATTATATTTAATTTGAGAGTGTACTAACATGTTGTCTGTGAGTACACAAAAACATGAAAAATTCTCAATTAAAGCACAACTGATCCAAAATAAAATGTTCATACTCATAACTAGATCTCATCCAATTGATTTCACTAAAAATGACATTCACTTTCTCTCTAGGCTACCAATCCATACATACTTAATAAAACCTCACATCTATAGAATGAGTCTATCATCTTGTCCTCATTAGAACCCTTTAGGTCACAAACTTCCATATAGTTATTCACAATACCCAACTCTAGATCCCATGATTTGTACATCACCAGAGCTAGATCCAAACACCCATTAACATGACCAGTCAATCATCCTAGTCTGTAAACCTAATCAAACTCGAGGAATCCCTAAAATCATCATATAAAAACCCAAATTTCAAACAAAAAAACACATCCATGTGATCAATATTCCCCTCAGGTTTCACTCCTATAATAAAACATAAATCAATTACTTATGCACCCAAAGGTGTTCACAACCTTGTAGGGCCCTCTCACAAGTCACCCTAGAAGTTCAAATGGAACCGACTCCCTAAACTAGAGTTGCATCTTGAAAATAACACTAGTTCTCTCTATAATAAAAACACATCGAACCTCAAAGAATTATCTAATCATGAGATGAACTCTGATACATTTCCTAAACATAAAAAATTCTATCGCATCAAGAAAACAACTTAATCAATATCACTCCCATAGTGACACAACTAATAAAAATGTAGATCAGAAATATAGAAAATAATTTCAGATTCCAAATCACAACCCACTCAGTTACACCACATATGGGTTACTACTTTCAAATCACCACACAATATCTCACAAACTCAATATTAAATCATAATTGAAGGAACACATGAAACATTCCATTATCTATAAAATCAAAACCCATCGAGGTCTTATACACTATAACCTAAGGTCTCAAAACTAGGGCACTCTCATGGACCAAATATCCCACACAAAATTTTATTAAAAAAATAAATGGATACACATTAGTAGTATCCCTAATGGTGTCATCATTTCTTATTTTTCATTTTTATTAATCCTCTCTATTTTAAAAATTGGAGTCTCACATTTCAAAAACTTTTCATTACCCTAAATTTCAAAAATCCCATCATTATTCAAATTTTTATTTTAAAAAATCATTAACAACCATTTCAAAGAAAGATAAAAAGGCTTAAAACATAGACAAAATGTACACTACCATTATATAAATTATAGGAGTCTATAAATGATAGGCAAAAAACTGATGGCCTATCAATCCTATGTGCCTAGAATGATACCTGAACCCACACAAAATCTCTTTCTATGACGGCCCAAGATATAAAACCTCATATGTCAATAAAATCACATTCATGTTCACCACTAGAGGTGGAAATATCAATAAATGATAAAATCCCAAAATAAAAAAATCAATTCCCCACCCTAGGCTCATTTGATATTCCCCATTTGTGGGGTTGTAGGAACCCAGTCATGAGATCATTTTTAAGACCCTACAAGATCCTAATCTCTAATACTCTATTACGAAATAGTAATACGAAAGACACAAGATCTAAAACCACTTTGTAACATTCTAGACCAGGTGACACATTGAAAGGTTCCCCAAGCCAGATCACAATATTAACTCAGGCATGTATCCCTATATGCCAAAGGCTTCCAACTTGTATAAAGGGTCTATGGAAGCAAAATGGGGAGAATATACACTCTTATTAGAATAAAAAATAGTGAAAATAATATAAATACATGTAAAAACCAAAATAAATGGTAAAGAAAATGTTAAATATAAAACATCAATACTAACATAGGGAAACATTATACAAAAATGATATATATACTCCATATGTTAGGCAGTTATACAAATTTGATCTCCAATACCAAAACAATAAAAGAACAATAACATGGTCTTGAGTCACATCCTAATACTGAAAGTCCGTTATTTAACCCATCATTTCATTAATAACCAACCACAAATCTTTTATCCCAAACCTAGACTTGAAAACGAGTAGCATCTTCTCGGGTACCCAAGTTCCATGGAGGCTCGATCAGGGTGTGAGTAAAACTCAGTTGGGAACCACCAACAATGCAAAAATTAATAAGTGGCTAAAAAGTGTATGAATATTAACATGGTTGTAATAAATAAATACATAATAAAGGAAACATTGTTCTCAATTAAAAATGTATAAACTAGCTATATACAATAGGTATTAACCATTTTAATTCTCAAGGGGAATTCATTTATAATTTCAAAAATTATTGGCAACATGGAGCATATGACTAGGAATCCAATTATTATATAATAGGGGTCACATGTCAGAAAAAAGGAGAATAATTACATGTATCCAAAAGGGATCAAGTATTCCATGTCTTTCTATCCAAACCACTAGGTCATAAGTCATAAAATGAGGAGCATCAGTCTATGTATCCAACCAGAACACGAAATTCCATATCTGACCATCCCAACATTGATATAGAAAACAATTTTCATACCTTTGGAGTAATGGTCATCAGTTCACCCTCCAAAAACTACGGTTCACCACGACACTAAGATCATTAGTTAGGCATGCCCAAAATTGGGGAGTGTAGCATCAGTCCAACATCCAAAACCATTAGTCACAAGTGATAAAACATGGAGCATTAGTCCATGAATCCAACCGGGATTCTACATTTCATGTATGAACATACCCATCCATTGGATTATCTATCATTACCATGTTCTATTATATGCAACACATATATCCAAATTTTCTAATTTAAACCAATCATTCTTTATCCATACAACACATTCGTTAAATTTTCTTCAAAATTTTTAATAATTAAACAGTCCCCTTTAACCATTTTAATTTCCTTTATTTAAAAAATAATTTATGGTGGTCCAAATGGACCTTTAAATCAACACATTCCTCATGAAAACTTTACAACTTTCACATTCCATAAAATACTATAACCAAGAATCATTGTAAAACACATTGAATCCACCATTGAAAACACAGTTCTTCCAATTTTGAAAAC
Source organism: Viscum album (assembly GCA_963277665.1). NCBI lineage: Eukaryota > Viridiplantae > Streptophyta > Magnoliopsida > Santalales > Viscaceae > Viscum > Viscum album. The sequence continues at coordinate 1,398,382,768 of OY728157.1, read as the reverse complement.
CAAATAAGTTCCAATTCCTTTATTTTATATCAAAAAACAAAAATATACATTAATACATTTTCAAAAAAGATTATCCACACCCACATTTCAAATAAAATTTTTAAACTTAGTTGGAAACCCCCTTTTTAACCACCCTAGGGAAAACACCCCATTTTGAAACATAAACTAATTTAAAACATAGTTTACCATAATTGAAAACCACTCATCAATCAAAATAAAAACACACCATTTAATCCATTTCAAAAATTATTGGGTAATTTTTTAAAACATATCAAATAGAAATTTGAATCATTTCATTAACCATTCTCATTTTGTATGCGACAACCGCATCCCATTCACTCTCATAATTTCTCTATCTCAACATTTACCAATAAATTTAACAATTTTTAGGGGTTTGTAATAATCCATTGGTAGCCCAAGGTCTGGTCTAGAATCATAAATAGACTCCAAAGCTTTTTTAAGGGTCTATAACCAAAATTTAAGGCACAAAATATTTTTTATATTCCAAAACATAAAAACATAACAAAGCAGCAACTTAACAAAACACATATAAATATTATATCATCTCGACTGTGGAAAAAAGATTATAGACCACCTAAAACATGATCATAGATGAATAAATTCCCAAACCCCACTCTTTATTATAAATAATATTGACTATAACATAAAGATTAAGAACACCCTAGAAAACAAGGGTTTTGAGTTTTAGAAGGAGAGGATATAACACCCCAAGGTACTTCTAGAAAATGGAAGGAAATAGATTCAAGTTCTTATATAGAGCTTCTATTTACGACAAAAAAAATACTCAAAACACCTAAGAAGTGAGGGAGAAGCATCCATGGATGATGTATTAGGTCTTGTTTTGTCACACTTTCTATAGGGGATGAATATGGAAAAAATCGGTGGAGACACTATAAATCCCAAGGAGGAAAAATTATCTTTTATCTACTTTATAATTAGTATATAGTTTGGACACATGGTTAGACATAAAATTCCTTGGGCACTCATTTACCTCTTCCCAAGAGGGGATACGCCAACATTGTATGGATGGCCACTGGCACAGTTGGGAGAACTATGCAACTCTCATGTTCCCACCTTGATCTAATGGTGGCACGACCACATGAGTTTCTTGGATGGACCACATGGTTTTCATACCATGTGAAGGACATTTCTTTGTCTCTATTTTTGAAACCCCCGCCCTACATGGTTATGGAACATAGTTAAACTAATTGAGCGCTAACCCTAAAACATGCACAATTTATCGTTTTTGCATACTTCAGGTCCCAACCCCCCCCCCCCCCCCCCCCGAGACATTTTCTACTCCCTAGAAACACTCTAGTAAACTAAAATTATTTCTGTTATGTACCTAATATTAATGTCGGGATTTTTTATAAACACTCGCTATTACCAACCCTTCCTTTGAAAACCCAAATAAAAAACTTTCCATTAATAGTTTTAACCTAACTATTAAAATAACCCAATACTTTTCATTAAACTATTACACATGCTTTATGAATTATAAATAAGAAGTTAAATCAATTATGTACGATATTTCATATAAATTCATAAAATAATAATGAAAATGTGGATAGTAAAAAAATGAAATCACGGCTAAACCCCAATAAAAAAACATATCAAAGTTTTCTCAAATCAACAAGTAAGACACACATATGATAAAAAAATACATAAAGAAAGAAAAATATATTATTCATATTATAAGGCATGACTGTAGAGACTATGAGATAATAATAAATTTATATAGGTGGACCTATAGCCTACAATTCTTATGGTTATACACTTGTCACATAAATATCTTTTAAATAGACACATCTGGGACACATAAAATAGTTAGATAAATTATAACTATGTGCTAATAGTCTGATAAAACACTCAACTAGAAATTTACCCATCCCTAAATTTCCTATATTTTATTCTATGGTTACTTATAGAATAAATAAATTTTATGGTCCATTATCCAATCATATGTGAATGACATGAAAACCATGTAGCCCAAGGAAACAAAAAACAACAATCATATTTATCACACCTCCAACAAAAACTTATTTAGTGCCACAACCCATATGTAAAACATAATATTGAATCTTAATTCTTATAACCAATAGTATAAACATAAGTATTAACAATATATATGAATAGGGATCAACACTTTTAAAACCAAAAATAACCCAAATAGCGTCACATAAAGTGCTAACTCGACCTTTACATTATAGATTGTAGCTAAAATTTTGGATACCCATTCATAAATATATTTGGAATCCAAGAACCAATTCAAAAGAAATCACAAGTAACCCAAAAACTGAACCATAGTATATTCAATTAATTTATTAAAAAATCTCATAAGACAATAATACCACATTAGAATATATAAAAACATTAAAACAAAACATACCTTGCATTATAAATCATATTTTACCCAAAACACCATGAATACATAATTGTTATTTAATAAAACCATCGGAATAATTTTATCAAACTCTTATAATTCATAAATCCCAATTTAAAGAAAATTTTCAATTGAACTATGAAATCCACCCTTTAGACTATAGAAAAACCAAATACATATAGGGAAACCATTTTATGAACATTTTTTTATAACAAATACCAAATTTAATCTTGAATAAAAATAAATTTAATGCATAATAAATTCATGTAAAATTTAAATAAAATGAAATTAGAAACAAACATGGAACTCAACCAGTGTAAATATGTCTCCATTGAAGAATAGAACAATAATAAGTCATAAGTAGAGGCTAAAACCACCTAGAAACCATAAACCCTAATTTATAAAAACCCTAAAAATGGAAATTTTCCAACATGGATACTAGGGTAAATGATTATAAGAGAAATATAAAGTCATTAGGGAAATAAATAAGGGGAATATATCCCCATGAGTTTTAGTGGAAGAATAACTAGGAAACCATTAAAAACCTATTATGGATGGTGGGTATAAGGATAAAAATAGTCGAGAGGGTCATCTTGGTGATGGGGTTTAAAATTAGGAAACCAACAGGTGATCCCACAATTAAAAAAAACTAAAATGAAAAAAATACCCAAACCTAAGATGTCTGTATGGTTTAATTACATGGTTTTCCCAAATATATGGTAACTATGAAATTTACACTCTTAAACCCCAATAGATGTTGTGTGGTTTCTCCAACATTGTTTCTCAAACTATGAACCTAACCATGTTCCCCTTTAAAATATTTATAACCCATACCATTTCTCTAATAGAAACCCTAGAATCAAGGTGGATGTTAATATAATAAATATAAACATGAAAGTGAAAAATCATGGTGTCACAATTCTCTCCAATTTTCCATGTTCTATCCCTATAAATTCATAAGAAAATGAGGATAAGTGGGAATTCAATTTTCAACGCACCCTTGATAAAAACTCAGTTACATACTCAACTTCTAAAATATAAAAAAATAACAAAGGCTGAAAACATCTAACTCTTAAGGTGAAATACTTCAAAAATAAATCAATATTTTCCAACCAATGAAATGTACAGAATAAAAAATAAAAAAACCTCACTAAATAATAATAACGAAATAAATATAAGATTAATTGGGATGGTCACATCCCTGATTAGTTTGAATTTTAGAGTATTAAAATACATAACATTTAGCACAAGTGCCTCACAAATTCCATAACAAATAAATGGATGAAACATTGTAAACACCACTATATCATTTAAGTTCACAATATCTATAACCAACTATAAATCCCAAACATAAATCACCAATAAATATAACTCTTCAAGAAAAGTAAAATATATTGAAGACCTGATAAAGGTCTACACTCCATTTATAATTATTATAATAAGAGAAAAATTAAAAAAAACATTCCTCCAAGGGCACACACTTATATGTCACAATTAAACACATAAAAGATACCTGAAAATGATAAATCCTATTATATATCACCAAATAAAAATTCCTAAATAATTTCTCTAAAAAAGTAATAACATTAGAATAATCCCAAAAAATACAAGACCACTAAACTAGAAACTCTTTAATCCATTATAATAAAATGAAACTAGGTATTCTCAAGTTGTGGGGAAAGTCTCATAAAAATAAAAATACAAAATAGGATACCATTAAAACCATATAATATCTACTAAATATTCAAAATATAAAAAACTCAAGAATACTCTATGGATAAAATATATGATTGCTAATTATTATTATAATTTAAATTTATCCTAAATAACATATATAGGATCCTTATATGGGCACAGTAATGGTATTTCCTTAGATATGTTGGACATAAGTGGTAGTGTTCTTAGTCTTCCTACGAAAAAACATACAAATAAATTTTACTTTATTAAGAGAGGGGAAACATGTTGAGGAGATGGATTTCCATCATTAACAACTTTACTATTCCATTTATCACTAGCTTAATTACCCTTACAGAAATTATATAGGTTCAAAGTATCACTTTTCATAGGTTTCCCTACCATGAGTTCCTTACAGATGGTATCCATATACAACATTTCCATATAGGTTGTTATTCCATACAGAAACATAGACAAACTAAGGTATAAGAAAATTCCTCTAGTAAAAAACAAATCCTTATTTGAATCACTAATAACCAACTCTATAGAGAAAGGCATTGTCCTAGGTAAATGATCATAATATAGTCCTTCATTAACTAATAACCCTGATAAGAACCTAAAAATTATAATTCCCTCTCAATTATCTCCTTATTAAGATATAATCAAATGATAAAGGTGGCCTAGAAATATCCCCAATACCAAAACTCATATTGTTTTCCATAGAGAGTTATCTTAAACCACCCCAAACCCAATACTTTGAAAAATGGAATGATGAACCACATCCAAGAGTTTTATAGAGGTAATTGTAAATTTAAGATCACTTAGATCTTATCTAGACACTCTATAACCTCATTTCATCCTTCAACCACACAAAACATTTCTAGATATCAATTTAAAAATTCTCATGCATTATCCACAAACCAAGATGAACACGGATCTGAAACTACTCTATGATAATGAGATAAGTTAAAAACAATTTTTATAACTAATATATCACTTGAGGAAATACTTTAATAATCCCTCCTTCAACTTTTTTATTCTTTTTTGGGGGTCACATTTTAAAACATCAATAAAAGACAACATTTAATAAATTTATGTTAACCCTAAAACTAGGATGATAAAGGTAAAAATAAAATTATTAAATATCAAATAACAGTGAATAAAATATCATTTTAAAAACCCCTTGAAGACCCATATTCCATTTTTTAAAACCCCATGGGTTCATTAAAATATATTTTTAACAAAGTGAATCATCATTAAACAATTCATTTCATTATTATAAAACTCCACCACACTCAAAATCACTTTTTCAACTTCAATCCAGTGAAAATACTATTAATATTAAAAAATAACAAAACCATTTATTTTATTCAAATTATATATTTTAATGGTATAGAAATTTTCACAAAAGTAACTCAAAACATAGAAAACATGGTTTCAAAAGTAATTCCAAATAGAAAGTAATGACTCAATACTTTCAAATTTAAATAAAAGAAATTTTAAACTATTATTATTTAACTTAATTATAATCAAATAATAAAAATAAACCATAAGATAAATTTATAATACCAAAGGGGTAAAAACAAAAAAAACATCTCAAGGCTTTACCAATACGAACGGTTTGGCCACACAGTTTTTCAGACCATGAACGAACCATGTGAGTTCCACAAAAAGATACCTAGAATGGTTTTTCACATCCTATTCATTGTTTGATATACTAAGATTATTTTATCTCAGTATAGGGAATCAAGTAAAAAAACAATTTGTCATTTTATTTTTTTCAAAAGTATATGAGGTTTACAGTGGCTTCAAATGGTTTTTGGGGATTTTTTTTCAAAAGGGGTAGGTCTATGGATTTTTTAGAGGATATGGTGTACCTGTGGGACTCCTAAAAAAATATTCATAACAAAAAAATCCAATATCATGGTGTGCCCATGGGAGGAATGTGTTAGGAGTATTATTGTTGACCAGAGCCGAATGGGTCATACCACACCATGGTAGAGATTGTGCTCTGTGTGAAACTCTATACATTTCTACACCAAGTTGTAGACAGTTCCTATGGTATATCTCCTAGGAAAATACAACGTAGCTGCAGTGGAGATAACTAATGTGTGGTGGTTGATATTTCAGTATAATGAAATTGTTGATCTTCTGAGGGTGGTTACTCCAACCATATAGAATAATAAATAGGGGTTTTAAGGAACCTCTAGACTCATTCCCCCTCTATTAATGTGATAGTTCTCTTCCCTTTGGACTAAAATTTAGATTTATTATTTTCTAAGAATAAGGATTTAGGACATATTCCTATATTTATAAATGGATAAGAGTGTCTCCTTTGGATTTATCTATGTATATCTAGGATCACAAGGACCAGACATCCTCATATCCCATCACCACTCTAGAAGGAAACACTATTTCCATCAATCTTGAGGTAGTTTTCTCTATCATGTGATCTATCCCATGGAAATAATTATAATATTATGATTATAATATAGTTTTTAATAGTAAAATTAATGTTTTGATATCCATATAAGGTAATATGAACTTTGTTGGCTATGAATTTTTTTTAAAAGGAATTTATTTGAAAACTAATTTTTGATTTTGAAATCGTATGTGATAGAATACCTAAAAAATAATTTGTGTTGAATTGAGTTTTCATTATTTTAAATGGAATTTATTTTTATTACCAAATTTTTATGAAATGTGTGGATATATTTCATGAAAATCATAATGATGGTATGTAGTAAGTTGGGGGGACATTGGGGTACTGGGAAAAAATATACATATGAGAGGCTTGGTCGAGTAAGCTATAACTATGGTTGGTTCCCATAGTTATGTGGTTTATAATGTATAACCTTTATTAGGGAACCAAGGTTCATGGAATTATGATTCACTATGTCCATCTAGTGTTTCTAGTTTTATTAAGTTGTGTACACCCTTATGTCATGGATTTCCCTTTAGTGCTTTGTGGATATGTTATGTGCATGTTAATTTCATATAATTATTTACCACATATATGGATATTGATGCATGAAAACATAGCTTGTTATTCCAATTATTCCTCATGGATATATATTATCTCATAATTCTTTTTTATATAAATATGGTATGTTTTTTAAAAGAAGACCAAATTTTAATTTCATATACAAATGATAGATTTGGAAAGTGTTTTATAATTATTTTTTATATAAGAACTATGGATCCATGTGGATAGTTATTGTTTATATTATATGGTGGTATACTAATTTTCTTTATTGGTCACACCCTACTTTATCCTTGGATCATTGGTATACATGGTTTTTTAGGATACAGATAAAGGGAAAATAATCATGTTGAGATTGCATATTCTAGATCATGTTGTCTTCTAGTGGGTTGGGAAATTAGTGACATATAGTCATGTGGGTATGGACCCAGGGGTTCATTTGGCTTTCATTTCATTGGTATTTTATTTTGTTTATCTATACCGAGTCATCAAGTAACTAGATATTACCCATATGTGTTATTTTCTTGGAATTAGATATATTTTGGATATTTTATGTGATACATTGATTGTTTCTATTATATGAAATGTCTATTAATGGTGAAATAATTATTGGGTTTCTTTTTTATAATACATTAGTGTCCTTCATTGGCCTGTAGTGATAAAGAACACAATTTTGACATTTTTGTGGGCCAATTCGGGTGATTTTATTGGTTGACAAGGGGTGGTATATTGAAAATTGGTATCAAAGGGGTGTACGGTTATCATTAAATCATATTCCCATTCTTCTATTTCACCCTATTGTTTTGGGGGGTTATTGATAGACTTGATATTGGACTGTCATAAACTGGGTGGTAGTATAGTGGTGTTCTTAGAATTCTCACTTTCATGAATAACCTCACATTACCACAAGATTGTGGGGGTTGTATATAATACATATTTATAATTTTACCCTTTGGATTCATTTATAAAATTTTGGTTTATAATAAAGGAATTGAATTTTCTTCTCAATGGTTTCTATCCTCCTTTATTTACCAAATATAACTCCTTCAAGAAGAATATATCCTAATGTTATAAGGGAAGCTATGATGCACTTACAATGGTTTAATCCTCCAATTGACTCCACTTTAGTGGAAAGTATAGTTTGAATGATCTAGTCCATATTCCAAGACACCAATATTGAATAAAACTGTAAGGTGTTCTATGATTCAAAATTTACTATTCTTTATCTAGTAACATTTCAAGGTGATAAGGGAAACAAAAAATAGAAAAAGGATCTAATGGATTGTTATGATTTTCCACTTTTAATAATGAAAAAAATAATCCAAGGGTTTTTTATTAAATTATATTCCTGAGGATCCCAGAAGGAAGTGGTGGGGGTTTTTTATTTAAGCCAAGATTCACAATGATCTCACATGTACTACTTTCAATAAAGTATTCAATAAATAATTTTATCCTGAAACATTGAAAGTGGGAATAATAAAGAAATTTTGGAACATGGAGAAGGAAGATAATTTTTTTATAGATTATGGTACGTAGTTTGTTGATTTGTTATACCTATATTGATATCATGATTCTAATAAAAATATCAAGATATAGAATTTTGAGATGGGTTTGAGGATAAATATTTGTTTTATTCTAATTATTATGTTCCTACCCACCATCATGGAAGTTTTGATAATGTTTCTATGGTTGATGTAGACATAGTAGGGAATATAGGACTCTTCAAAGAATCAATTCGACTAAGAGGGAGCCATAGTTTGTTTATTTTCTAGAATAGAAAGTTGGGTGACCAGTGTTGAGGTGGTGGTAGGACTATACAATATATATCAGGGTAGGGTTATATGGTTAGTTATTAGTGTGTAAATAGGACACCAAAAACCTTATTGTATGTTTACACCCATTGAATTTTATGCATGTTATAAATCTGGTCATATTTATAGTTTCTTTTAGATATGATCCTGAGGAAATACTGTTAGAAAAACATCACCATGGGCTCTCAGTTTATATTTTATGTAGTAAAATGTGTGGGATCTCAACCCCATTTCAAGTTTGATCATTAATATTTTAATAATTTTTAAGATGAATGGATATATATGTATATAGGGGAGTGGGAAAAAGAATAATTAGTGACTACTATGAATGGTACAATTTTCATAACATATTTTATGGTCATGGCCTTGTTTGATACCGATTAAAATCACTCCTTTATCTTATCCAAGCTTATCAACATTTTTTCCCTGAAATTAGAGGTTATACATTTCATGATTATTCATTCCAATCCTTATATAGATAATTCACTGTAGGGTTTTATATCTTCTAAGTTTCTGGAGATAATTGTTTAATAAAAAATCATAAATGAATTCTTAGATATTGATCTCATCATTGGTATGGATTGGATGATTAGATATAAATTACATATCAATTGGTATCATCATAATATTTAATTTCTCTCTCCAAAATTACAAACTCATTTATTTCAATTTGATTGGGATTCTAGATCTTAGGGAGCATGTATTTTTTCCCTATATATGTGATTATCTCATGCCTATTTTATAGGATGTTTTTTAATGTTGTCAATATATTTTTTTGTGGATCTCTTCCTATAGTAGTTAGTATCCTAAATTTTTTCAGGTGATTTATTATTTAATTTACCTCAATGTGGAGTTGAGTTTTATATAAAAAACATTTTATGGATGAATCACAATTCAATACCATTATAACATATATAACCCACTAAACTAGAAGAATTAAATATTTAGTTTGAGAATCTTGAGGCAAATGGATTTATGAATCCTAACATTTTACATTGATATTTTATAGTACGCATTGAAATGAAGGTTAAAGATAGTCTCAAAAATTATTTTTATTACTTTAAAATAAACCATAAAAAGTTAAGAACAATAATCCCCTGTCTCCTATTGATAAAAAAAATTATCATCTCAAGGGAGCCAGGTGTTTTTCAATTTTTGATGTGAGATCAGGATACCACTAGAAGAGGTTCCAAGAAAAATATATTTCTATGATGATGTCTAGGAGTAGGTATGGTAATTATGAGTAGATGTTCCTTATATTTTTTACATAATAACACTCCTTCATTATGTTTGGATTTGATAAATCAAATCATCCATCAATAATTAAATTAATTCATGGTTGTTTTGTGGATGATATACATTTTTTAGATCAGATAAGGATCATTATATTTAAATTAATACCTTACATGGAATCTAAAAATAATAGTCTATATAGGATGATATTTAAATTTCTATTCTATATCCAAGTGTTGAACTTTTGGGGATATGTAATTTTAGGGTAGGGTATCTCAATTTATCTAAAAAATATTCAGGTGGTGATGTATTTGAAATACACTAAGAATGTGTTGAATATATGATTTTTCTTAGGATTATCAAGTAATTTCAATAACTTTGTTTTGGAATTATCTAAGATTATATTTCCTTTTATAAATTTAACCATAATAGTGTAAATAACTTTTATAGTGATCTGTACTAGAGATATTTTAGGGGGTTGAAAGTGAGATTGACATCATCTCCCATATTGAATCCCTATGAGCTACGTTTTGGATATGATTTCAACTATTATGCATGAGTTATGGGTTTCAGTTTTTTTATTATATAGGGAACACTGGTAGTAGCTTCTAGCTCTCAAAAATTACAACCTCATGGGAAGAACTACCCTATTCATGACCATGATTTAGTGAAAGAGATGAATGCCCTTAAGATTTAGAACCACTACCACTTCAAGGAGTGAATTATAGTGTATTCATGCCATAATAATCTAAAATATATATTAAAACATGGGTATATGAACTTTTTATGGAGTCATTGTATGGTGTTCTTTCCAACCATTGATTATGATATTGCATACACACCCAGAAAAGGGAATGTGGTTGTCATCCCTTTGAGTATAAAATTACTGACTCGTGAAGTAAAATAATCATTGAATGAGTGTTTCTTTATGGGATTTTTTTCTGAGATGTTCTTGTATGAATGGAGAGATGACGATCAGATATTCCTAGTCTGTTCTTGGATGGATCATTTATGTATGATCATATTAGACTCAAAAAAGTTGAGGATGTATAGTTCCATCACTTTAGAAAGAATATTTATTATGGGCATACCCCCCCCCATTGATGTTTCTAGATCTCCTGATAGAGTGTTGATCATCTAAGATAGGATACTTATTTTGATGAACATAAAATTGGATTTGATGGATAATTGAAAGTAATATAATTGGATAGTTCACTATATATCTACCAATATTTCTCAAGCCCTGAGACATCATTTTTTCTTCCATTAATGAGATGATTAATTGTGTATTTTATTCTTGGTCACCAATGTGTAAAATAATTAAGATGAAACATTATATTCATTATGGATTGTAACAACCCTTACCCATTATAGTAAGGAAATCATATGAGATAGAAATGGACTTAATAGTTGGGCTACCTTGGGCTCTTAGAAGTAAGGATGTAATATGGGTGATTATTTATTGACTCATGAAATCTGCGCATTTCATAAATATCAAGTAGTCAATGAATCTAAAGGATCTTGGGTACTTTTTCATGTAGTAAGTTTATTGACTCATTTGTGTTCCATTGGATATCATTTGGGATTGAGACCCTTGATTTAAATCCTAGTGTTTTAGTATATTATTAATAGTAATGGGTTCATAGTTGATGTGGAGCATGGAATATCATGAACAAATGGCTGTCCATTCTAAGAAAGTGATCTATATCCTTGAAGACATAATTTAATCAAGAACGAATGAATTCAATGGAAAATTACAGAAACATATACACTAGATGTATTTTAACTATAAAAATAGTTATCAGGATTCGATCGGGGAGCCAATATTTAGGTAATTGTATTGGAGGCCATATATATTACCTTTTTGATGGTAATTGGTTGAATAATGGTACATGGTTGGACTAATAATCATCTATGAGATTATGGATAACATGAATTTGATAAGGTAATTATTATAGATAGCTCATAGTAGACAAAAATCATTTTTCAGCTGATTTTTTCATCAATTATATTTTTATATGGGTGATCAAAATTTTCTAAATGAGTTACCTTTTTGGAAATAATATGTTAGGGGAGGTTGAGTAAGTTATCACCAAAGTATTTCTATCCATTTGAGATTATAGAGTAACTTAGGAGTGGGGATTATTAATTATACTAAAATCCTCATTATAATTTTTTCAATGACGTGTTCTGTATTTTCTAAATAAATAATTATCATCAAGATCCTTCCCATGTCATCAAGTGGGATGATGGTGTGATTAAACCGTAAAACTCAGTGTTTTAATAGAATTATAATATGTTATAATGATAGGATAATGTGTTTCATGGAATGGAAATACCATTTTATCATGTGAGATTGCAGTTTGGTAGAGACAACAATGATATATGGGAGCATTAGGCCTTGATGACGCTGTAATGGACTTTTCTATTTTCAATTTCATGATCTTGAGCCATTTGAGGATAGAAAGATTTTATGGAGTGTAAAATTACCACACCATGAAAAATTTAATTAGTTACAAAGATATCTTTTCACTTTTCTTTTATATTTTGTTTTTTTGTAGGAGTATGATGGATTATAAATGGTTTATTGGATTTTTTGTTCAAAACATATAGGTTCATATCCATGGTGAAGGTCATGATGTACAAGTGGGAATCCTATGAAAAACACCCATAACAAAAATGAAAAATACTCTTGGAGTGAACTTGATGTAATTCTATGGTATTTTTTCTATTTTCCACATCCAGACAGGCCTCAGCATGCCATAGTAGAGACCATGGTGACTCTAAAATTGCAAAAGTTTCTACACCAGTTCATGGTTGGAGCCTGTGGTTTATCTCTAGGTCAAAACCACTAAATAAATGGCGGATTTCACTAAGTAATTATGGTTTATGTTATAAGATATTGAAATTATTCAACTTCCACTTGATCTTAAAATGTGGTTACTCAAGCCATGTGAAACCCAGAATATGGGATTTAATGAACCACTTTCCCATTTCCCCTCTATTAGAGTGATAATTCTCCTCACATTAGATCCATTTTTTATTCATCATGTTCCCAATGACATATTATCATGTGTTTATGGACTCATAGGTTACATTGAGTTTCATGTATTTGGTATTTTGGTTTGTTTATGTTGATCTTGTTATCTAGTTATTAGATGTTACCCTCGTTGGTTGGTTTTTTTTGAAAATTGATATATTTTGGATATCTACTATGATTCGCTAATTTTTATATTATAATTTTTCCAAAATTAGTGAAATCATTCGATGTTTATTTATATGATATACTGGTTCTTGTATCTAGACTGTTGAGATTGGGAAAACACTTTGGGCCTTTTGGTGGGCCAGCTCTATTGGCATTATGTGTTGACCATGGTTGGTCTATTTTAGTGTACCTTAACCATGTGCCTCTATGATTTCTTCTATTTTCACCCAAAAAATAAGAAACCTCCTAACGAAACTATCAATATCTATATAAGACATATATTATTAGTATACCCTATAAAAATTTCTCAAAAATAAGAATTGATAAAAAACTGATTCATAATTAAAAAAAATAAAACACTATCTCAAAATAAAACTACTAACTACACATGGAAACTCAAGGTTTAATAAGAGGAATGGATATTCAAGAACACCCCTGAATTCAACACCCTTGCTCTGATGTTTAAATCTCCAATATACCATTAAAATACAAATAACAAGTGATATCTTATACAAATTTGTAATGAACTATCCTTGGTCGACCTAAATCATCACCTGAACCACTCAACCACATGGATCAAAGAAAGTTACTAATCGACCAAGGATGAAAACTAGTTCCAGGTCATAACATGTGACCACATGGGAATGATTTCACACTAAAAATTTAAAGATAAACAATTTGTTCTAACAATAAACCTGACACTATTTATTCATACATTAGAAAAACATGCCAAAGTAAATAATCAGATTCTATAAAAAACAACCAAATGATAAATAATAAATAAACAACAGTAAATAAATTAAAATAAATTAAATATATATGTGTATATATATAATTTAAATACATAAAAAAAATTAAAAGTTATAGGATTAGGAGTTTTACACACAAGATGAATATAACTGACCCAACAAACCTTAAAAACTAGTCCATAATTACCATGGGACTCCTAATTCACCACCATGAACAAAACATCACCTCCATCCAAAAGGGAAGTGATTCAAAACACACCCACAAGATACAAACTATAACATATATAAGACACGAAGACTACATAATCACAAACGTGAGTATATATGGTGTGATCTCATGACCAATACAATACCAACATGATTCCATTTCATTCCTTTTATAAAATAAAACAAGTAAACTAGTTTGAAAGTACTAATAGAAAATTATATTTTATTTTTTTCATGAGAATGAAAAATAATAATGCATAAAAATAACTTTTTCAATGTTGTAGTTTGAAAAAACAAATCATTCATTAATTTTACCATTTAAAACAGACCATATAAAACAACCCATCCATTCTTTAAAATCTCTACACACCCTTCAATAATAATAAAGAACTAGGTGAATCCATAAGTTATTATTTGCCATAGATAGTCATAAAATATTGTTAAAAACAATGTAATTAAAAAAATAACATCAAGAGTCGATCATAATAACCAATACATCAATGTATTATCAAATCAAGAAATAAATAACACACTAGATAAATAATCCATAAATAAATCATAACATATATTACATATCATGAGGCAACATCATATGTAATCATGGGATAGTACTCAATATACCCAGGTCTAACATGTTGCCTATAGGTTTTATATGTCAAAACTCATCATCAGAATTCCTATCAACTATCCTTATAAGGGAAACATCTCTTAGATAGAGGAATATTAGATAATGACACTATCTAGATAAAACACTCTACTAGAATATAATTCATCACTTATTCTCCCACTTTTTATACAAGAGTTCCTTATGGAACTGATAGTGGATGTAGGCCACTATCCAAACATATTTCAATCACATGAAAATTGTATAGCCCAAGGAAATAAATCATAATAATCAGATCTATTCTAATAATAATTCTCACTTAAAAATATCCCTAACCCAAAAACACTACATATAAATGAATCTCAATTCTTGTAACCATCAATATACTCATAATAAAAAAAATAGGTATCAACAGGGCTCCACAGGGGTGTAACTAGTGAAATATCATCACAGAAGGTTCTAAATGGTATTTTACATTATATATAAAAGTTTTAAATTTTAGAAAACACCTTTTTAATCCACTTGCATCAAACAAAAAATATAAAGTAAATAAAAAGTGACACCCAAAAACAATCAAAATAAATTCAAAAAATAAACTAAATAACTTCATAAGTCAAACACAACCCTTTATAACCTATATAACCTTCAAACCATGGATCATCATATTTTATAAATCATATTTGATCCAAAACACCATGAATAAAAAATTTCCTAAATAAAGTTGACATTGACATTTAATCAGAAACATAGAATGCATAAAACCCCATTAAAAATAAAAGTACCATTGAAATATTAAATATAAACGTTATTCCAAAGTAAAAAACCTAATTCATAAATTGAAAAACTTTGAGAAAAAAATTATAAATAACAAATATTAAATTTTATCAAGATTAAAAATGAGTGTAAATCACTAAGAATATAAGTAAGTCTAAAATAAAATTAAATAAGATAGAAACTCCTACCTCAATAGGGGTAACCATGTCACATTTGATGAATATCATTGGAATAATTCATAAGAGGACGATTGGAACCCCAAGAAACCAAAATCCTCAAATTAGGACAACCGTATACTTATAAATCAGACTAAATTACCCATAATGTTAATTAATATGGTAGAAATTAAATGAAACAAAAAAAGGAAGAAGAAAGTAGAATCTTTCACATTGAGTTTTAATGGATGAATCACTAAGAAACCATCACTAATCCACCATATAATTTTGGTACAGAGAGATAAACTACTGGGAAGGGTGTCTTGGTTATGAAATTCTAAATGAGGAATGAAATGGAGGATCCCCTAATTAAGAAGAAATTTGAATGAACAAAATTATAATAAAAAATAAGGATTCATGGGTTACTCATGTTATTTACCAAACCATGTGATAATAGTGTGATCTCTGATATTAAAAACTGAAGAGGTTTCATGGTTGGTACTCCATAGTTTCCCAAAACATTCAACAAATAAATTGGCTAATAAAAATATTCAAAAACATAAATATTTTACCATGAGACACACCCAACATAAGAGAGAAGTTAATTTATAATTATAAATAATAAGGTAACATTTTAATGTGTCATAGTCTCACAAAAATAGGTAATTGTTAAATGAAATAAAACTATACTGCCAATGGGGAATGAAATTTGGAAACATATAAAAAAATTTAACAAGAGATCTCTCAATAATAGAGCTAAAAATAAAGGAGTATCTAGGTAGAGAAGAAAATATCAACCTAGTTACTCTCATAAAGGATATTAATAGAACTCTCATATCCTCATATTTTTTATTTTTTTATTCTATAAAAGTATTTAAAGGTAATTCATGAAGTGGGAGAGGTGGATTATTGAATGATTTAATTAATTTATTGTTATCATATTGTTTTCATCTCATAATTAATCCACAATTTTGGTATTTTGAATCTTATTTTATGAAGTGATCATCCTTCATAAATATATTGATGGAGAGTGAATATTGAAAAGGAATATTTGAGAAAGATACCAACATTTAATGTTTTATTTAAATCTAGAATTATTGAAATAGTTTATAGAAATTTTAATTGAAGATATATATTTATACTGTCTCTCATTAATTTTCTACAATAATATATTCTCATTTTTATGGGGATAAGTTGGATTGATCTATGGAATGAAAGAAAATAAGCATTTAACAAATTCAATGGATAAATTTTTGAACTAAACCTTCAAGTTCCATTGAAAATTTTTAGATTTTTATTGAGACAAGTGATGGAATTTAGGTTAAAAATTTCATGATAATATATGAAATAATTTATTTCATGTTCAAATTTTATTTTAATTTCCCCTTAGAAATGAATTTTTAGTTACTATCATATTATGATATAGTTATTGATAGCATTATAGTCTCAATTTTTTCCTCTTGATTTCTACACCATGAACTTACCACATGGACTTAGAGTGGAATAATTGATGGAACATGGATTTAAGAAAAATTATACCAGCCACTTTTAATATCTTTTTCTTTATTATCAATTTGTGGGAGAGCGAAGAAAATGGAAGAATTCATGTTGACATACTTCTTCTATTTGTGCAAATGAACAAATTACAATGGGGGTCGAAATACATTGGTGTTGAGTTGTATTTTTTTAATAATCATGATGTCTATTTATGTTAAGAAGATATTATTTCAAGGATATTGTACTACCCAAGCATGTGTTATTAGAAAATTATGTTAACTTCTAAATAAAGGTGTTAATATATCTTGAGTTTTGACTATTGGAAAAAGGTTAATAAAAATATTGGATCTTAGAGTTTGAATTGAGTTTCTATTATCATTTATATATGATGTAAATTAAGATGAATTATATTATTGAAGATTCATTAACATTTTCTAAATGTTATAAGTTGGAAAAGTCACATTAGTCAAATGTTTTAGAGGTTTAGGAAGAGTTATATAGTGTATAATCATTATTGAATGATATGCCTTTTAAAAAAAGAATGAATTTATTTCAAAAATTTCTTTTGAAGGAAATAAAAATTATGAAATGAAACATGTTTCATTATTATAAATGAGAATAGATTGAGTTTTGGGAATGATGGAATTCATAAATTCTAAAATTAATTTTAAATTATCCAAAAAAAATCATTAGAAATATTTAAATAATATTATGAAATTAGTTGAATAATATTAAGATAGATTAAAGTGTAAGTGGATTTTTAGAATTAATTTTTATAGGATGGAGAAGAATTATAGGCTTTAGATTTTTTTAATTTAAAGATTTTTTCAAATCGTATACTGTATAGGATAAAATTAGATGTAAAAGGGATTGAATATGAATAAATTTGGAATTCTTTATGCTGTGAATGATTAATTCTATAGAAAATGAATCATTTAATATTAATAAAGAAAAAATAGTTATATCAGATTAAACCAGTAAAGAAGAAATTGCACAAGAATTGAATCATCCATGTCTAAGATTAAACCCAAAGGAATTATCTCACATATGATTAAATAGTTTAAAACTATGATGAGTATGAATAATGAGGTACTATGGATGAATGATTAGATTCACCACAAATAAATGATTTTAACTCACATAAGATTAATTTTATAAGATCCATAGTTATATGGGATTAATATCTTCTTGAATATAGATATTTATAAGGAAATTTTATACAAAAAAGAGAACCTTTTATATTAAATTCTATCCCACATTAGATGAATTGGTGAACCTTAAAATTTTAAATAAAATTGTTTCAAAACATACACTGGGTAAAATAGAAATTATTAAGAATAATTGAAATATGTATGACCTTGGGGATGAATTATAAGATTATTCAAATGATATGAAATTTTCCTTATGTGATTCATAAATAAGATTTTTTTGATTATGTATAAGGTTCTAAGAATGAACTAAAATATTATTCATGTAATCTATTATAAATATTTGATTGATATGGATGAAATTAATTGCGGATAATTTTAGTCCAGATAATTATTTCTATATTTTTTTCATTTAAACATCGAGATTAATACTGTATTAATTATTCAATAATAATTATTCAGTGATGAATATTAAAGTAGAATAAAATGGTTTTTCTATGATGAGGAGAACCATTTTGTAGTTAATAGTTAAAGATAACTTCATTTTTGAAATTGATAATGTCTTAACACGTGATAATATCTTTTACACAAAAAATTTATGAATTTGTTTTAGCACACTATAGTGTATTATGAATAATTGGGTTTTGTGGAGAATAAAAGAATAGTAAAAGTGGAAATAAAAAATTTAGTATATCACAAGGAAAAAAAGTAAACTCTGAAGGAGATAATTATGGAGATATTGATAGAAAATAAAGGAAAAAATATAAATTAGGTCACTATTTTGATATTTATGGGAATAGTTTTCAAGCACATAATAGGAAGGTGAATTGAAGAATAGGATCATGAGGCCATGATTGATGTTTTTTTCATAATTTAAATATGTTGAAAGAATATCTATGTGATAATAATTCTTCTGATAATTCCAAAAAAATATAATGAAGTTAAGGAGATAAAGAGGTGAATTTATTGTAAGAGAGACATAACCTATAACTATTAAATATTAAATAAATTCAATAAATTGATATTTTCATCACTGTTTTTTAATTTCTATTTTTTTGATGAAGTATAGGAAGAAGGAAACGAAGAGAATGGAGAGAGACAAACCCATTGTGATTAGTTGTTTTGGGTATTGAAGAGAGTATATCTTCTAATGCTTCTCAAAAAATACCATCCTTCAGTGTTAAATCATAAATGATGATTTGGAAGTTAATTTTTTTAGGTATATCATAAGAATCAATGATCGGAGGGAAGACAATATTATGATATATATAAATATATATATCATAAGTACAAAAGAATATTTATGTAACCTCTTGAGTATTTATATACAGAAGTTGTATAATTATTATTGAATCAACTTGAGTAAGTAGATCATAACCTATTAGTCTAGTGAAAACATAAAAATCCTTATTGATAACACTTTGAGAAGATCTAGGTAAAATTTATATTTTAAGAGGAAGACCTAGTTGGTGCCAGATTCTAAATATATAATAATGGTTCATGTTTTACTTATTGGGATCATTAATTTTACTAGGTCTATTCTAGGATAACAGCTTCAGTGATACACCCTTTCTTTTACCTCTTTTCAATAATGAAATATATGTTATTTTTGAGTGAGATAACAACAACCATTCACCAAGGATGTTTTCATCAATCATGGTGTTTAACCTCATTAACAAACTCATATGTTCCTTGTTATTTTCTTTTACAACCTATATTATATTCATGAAAACTAAAGGTTACAAAATTATGTGAGATCTATTTAATAAATAAATGAAAAGGTAAAGAGAGATGGTTTTAATTAGAGAAAATTTCCACTCACTAATTCACCCACTCTTCTCTCAATGTGGTTACACTAATCCTAGTGGGATAACTTAAATAGAGATAATAATAAATGAAATGATGAACATAAAATAAAATTAATAAAAATAATTCTATATGAAATATTAATAAAGAGATAAAAACCTAGTGAAAAATACACATTAATATAACCAAATTGACACAACACCTATCATGGAGTCATTGTCTGTATAATTTTTAACCTAAAGCTATCGACATGTAGTTGATCCTAGGATTCTTATCAAGGAGTCCCAGTTGGATTTTATTCTTCATTATTATAATTTTTTTTAGTTTTATTATTTAATATTAAAAAAATATAAATACCATAAATAATTTTTAATGTAAAATAAATCAAAAAAATAAATGGAAAAATTTATTTTTTAGAAATGTGATGGTCCCTATGTTTGACTATATGGGTTCTTCATTATATATTAATTTTGTTTTTAAATTCATTCCATGGAAAACCCAATACTATTAACTAACCACTTCATTCTATCTATGTTATGTAACATTGTGAACCTAATATTCCTCATTAAAAAATAATGATCCATATCCATTATATTGAATAATAGTTAAGATATCACAAAAAATAATCATTATTGTAACATCATGTTACCTTGATTGGGTATGTTTTCCCTTTTTCTATGTTCCCTTAAAGTGATAAAAATAATTTAATGTGATTTATCAGGGTTTACTGTAGATTTCAGAATAGGTGCACGTTGAAAACATGAAGTTTATGTCGTGTAATTGGTGTCGGTTTCATGTCATGGACTGGGAGATCATGTCATGAATGGGGAGATCGTGTCTTGATGTAGTACACATCGTGTACCTAAGTTACACATTGTGTAGGGATTAAATAGATATTTTTTACCAGAGGTGACATTTTTTTGTTGTAACATATCCTGTGTGGACTAAACGCTGTTACAAAGGGGTACACATCATGACCCGGCCCACACCTAGGATGAAGTCAAACATTTTTATGTTTCTCTCATCCTTTTTCATCCCTAACCTCTTGTCTCTTTAACCTAAACTACACCTAGGAATTTTTTATTGGGGTCTCACCTTTTGGATCGATCTGATCGACTCTGGTTCATCGTTGCTTCTATGGTGCATCTCTCTGGGCAAGTGTTTTCTCCAATTATTCCTGGTGATTGATTGTGATAGCTTCCTCACCTTGCACTATCATATTTTATAATCCATGTTTCATGTTTCATGTTTTCCTCATCTATATCTATTGTGAGATCTTGTCTTGAAGGTCATTCCTTGGCTAGTAGAGGTAAATCAGACATTCGTTCTTGAGGTACGTGGGATTTCTTCTATCTTCCAACCCATGTCTTCTATTCTAAATAAATCCTTTGAGGTGCGGGTTTTATTATAGGGCCTTCATTGATGGTGTTGTGGGGTTTCATTTCTTTTGAATTATGTTGTGTGCATGTGAGACCCAAAATTTGAGGTAGGTGGTTCCGTCTCTAGCCTATGATAATGAACCTGCTTTTTTTCTTTGGAAATTTCATAATAAAATTATTTATGAAATGGTCATGATTTTTTTGTGTATTAAAAAAGGGATTTTCAATGAAAATTATTTTCCCTTTGTTTTTATAAATGGACTGTGAAATAGTTTTTAATGTTATCAAAGAATTAAAATTGGTTTGTGAAATTGAGAAAATGTGTATACCTTGGGTACTTTGGTGGAAGGTTTATCTTGAGGAAATTTTCCATTGTTGTTATTGTCAAGTATTTTTTTCTATTGGGTATTTTCACTATTTCATATGCAGTTGTTATAGGGGGCGATATTGACATTTTTGGGGGATTACTCTTGGGGTTTTCCTATACTTCCTATGCCAATTGTTTTAGGATCAGTTTTGGGAACTTGATTATTTTGTTATGAGTAGTATGATACCTAGACTATAATATTCCTTAGTGTGTGATACATGTGATTATATTTTGTATTTATTTTCTTTATGAGTTAGACTTGATATACATGTTTATGCTTGTGGAAAAATGTTATCAAAAATATTATTTGAAATTTATATGCCTACTTTTGTTTAGAATTGTGGAAAAGGGAATGTTAACCATGATTTCTATAAAATTGATTTACTTCTTATTATGCCATGTTTTATTTTAAAATTGGGAATACATGATTTTTTATACAGATATTTTTTATAGAACACCTAGGTGGGATCCTACTGAGCCTGTTATCTCACACCCTGCGCACTACTTTGGTGGTGCATTGACCTTTGTTTTCATCCACTGCAGGGAAGGGAAAGGCACTGCAGTGAGGTGTTGAGGTTCATGTTAGAATGGATGGGTAGCTAGTTGTGATATGGTTGGAGTTCGTCCAGGCCATTGTGGGAGTAGCTGTTTGGTTTTAATTCCCTATCTATCAATCATGTCTTTTGAAGTTTTTAGCTACTGATTTAGTTGCCCAGTTTTTTCTATTTTCCTTACAGTTGTGGCCTATATATATTTTTTATTCTTACAATGTTTCTTTATTTCTCTATATGTATATTTTTTGGTCATTCAAATTGGGATAAATCAGTCCATAGGTTTTTTTGTTCGATGCCCGGGTGCTTGTCGCCAGCCTGTGGGGATCAGGAACGCCCTTTGGGTATGTGACGGATCGGGTTGGCTGCTAGGTTTTAGAGAAACCCGGGGAGGTTCATTATAGTTTGGTATCATAATAGGTTTTTACTCAAGGATATTTCCTTGGGATGTATGTTAGACTGGAGATAGGATTGTTGGGACTTGAGAGGTATGTTTCAATAAGTGCTTGTCCATCTCTTTTCGTAACTATTGGCGCCAAAATATTTCATGAAAGGAAGGGATGAAAAAGAAGGCTTGCACGCTTCCGCGCGAAGCACTAATGTGAAGCACCCCGAGCATCGTGGTCCCGCAAATGCTCCGGAGCTGGTACCTCTCCGGGAAAAAAATGACGTTTGCGAGCCCGCCACGAAGCACCGGAGGTGGTACCTCTCCGCGAACGCATTTGACGTTTGCGATCCCGCCGCGAAGCACCGGAGGCGGTACCTCTCCGCGAACGCATTTGACATTAACGAGCATGCTGTGAAGCACCGGAGGAGGTACCTCTCCGCGAATGCATTTGACGTTCGCGAGCGCACTGCGAAGCACCGAAGGCGGTACCTCTCCACGAAAAAATTTGACATTCGTGAGCGCACCACGAAGCACCGGAGGTGGCGCGGGATTTCGGCTTCGCGGCGCCCCTTGCCTATAAATACCGGTATCCCCCTAAGTCCAAGGGATGGACGATCCGACCGTTTGGCTTATCCTCTCCCGAATCGCGAAGCACCCTTTGCCCCGAGAATAATGAGCTCCGCGAGGTACTTCTACTTCGCATGACGCCTTCGCTTTGTCTTGTTTTGAGCCCCTCTTTCGAGAGGGATTCCCTTCACGAAGCTCAAGGGAATTCATGAAGGAGGGGGATTCCCAATGGAATCCAGGAAGCCACAGAGCGTTTATGCTTCGTGAAACACCCATCCTATATTAGTGATACCCATGCTAAGGCAGGATCGCTACACATCGCGAAGCACACTGCTTCGCAGCACCCTGCTTCGCGAGGCACCTCCTCTTCGCGAGCCAGTGCTCCGCGAGTACTGTTCTACTTCGAGAAGCACCCTCCACTCACACCTTTTCCTCATGCTAAGGCCAAGTCACTCTGCTTCGTGAAGCACACTCCTTTGCTTGGAAATTCCCCTTCCCGTGCGACCCTCCAGGTATGCACGATGTGATTTCAAAGTCCCACCGAAAATACTACTCATAGCATTGCTTCGTCTAATGGTTCTTCACATAGGCACGCTAACGGCTATTGCTTCTTCACATAGCCACACTAACGTGGACCTCTCAATGGTTCTCTCTACAACCCCCTTGACCACGGCCTTACTGGTACCTTCCCTTGCCCAAGGAGAAAAGGGTACCAGTTATGTAAGTCCTAGGGGTGTGGAGTGAACCCACCTCGTCCGAGCTTTAGGATGTTAAACTGCCAAGCACCACTTCCTCAACACATGACATTAAATTGTGACCCGGCCTCGTGCCTCGCACGAAGGGTCCCCCCAGCTCGAACATTTTTTACACCACTCGTCTCCACGGGAGTGGAATCACTCCCCCCACAAGGGAGGATATCCTCTTTATCGGAGTAGCGTATGTTCATGGTAGAAGGGCGACCCTAGTTCCCCAACGGATGGCTGCACCCCTGCATCTCTGTACTTCCCCATTACCAAGGTCAGGGGAGGGCACGGTAGGGAACAAGGCACCTCCTATCATTGGTCCCAAATCCCTCTTTCGCTGCGCTTTTCCGCACTTCAGGCCTCCATCCTGGAGTAAGTCCCCGCACCATGGGCCGCCTAACGCGTATGCCCCTCTTCACTTCTCACGAACGCACCCTTCGCGACATGATCGTCAGGTCCTTGCTGCCTCTTGTTTCTCACACCGAGAATGAATCACGTGGGCTTAGAGTAAGCATCGGCCATGGAAATACCCTCCTCCAGCATGACGTTAAACTATATACCCTTGTCCAGCATGACGTTAAACTATATACCCTCGTCCCGCATGACGTTAAACTGTATACCCTTGTCTGGAATGACGTTAAACAGTATTTCCTTGTCTGGAATGACGTTAAATTATATACCCTCGTCCAGCGTGACGTTAAACTGTATTCCCCCATCCAGCATGACATTAAACTACACACTCATTTGAACTACGAGTTCTCTGATCCATGTCAAGGCATGGTACGTAGGAAGCCTCCCTGAGGTTCAAGCCCACCCGTCATCCAATTCACGTCGAGTTCCACTTGCGTCCAACATGACGTTAAACTGCATTTCTGTCCAATGGAAATCCATTGTGACCACTAGAACAACGAGGACTTTGATCCATGTTAAGGCATGGTACGTAGGAAGCCTCCCTGAGGTTCAAGCCCACCCCCCTTTAGACCAAGGTCCCTCCTTCCTCAGGTCGGTTTGCTGACACCCACCATTTGAACTACGAGGACTTTGATCCATGTCAAGGCATGGTACGTAGGAAGCCTTCACGAGGTTTGATCCCACCACTAGTGGACCCCTGGGTCTACTTTCACATCGATTCACCGATGAAACCCTTTGAACTATGAGGTCTTTGATCCATGTCAAGGCATGGTACGTAGGAGGCCTTCCTGAGGTTCAAGCCCATATCTCATTGGACCAATGTCCACCTTCACGTCAGTTCGCTGATGAATTCCATCATTTGAACTACGAGGTCTTTGATCCATGTCAAGGCATGGTATGTAGGAAGCCTTCCTGAGGTTCAAGCCCACCACCCATCGGACCAAGGTACAACTTCACGTCGTTTCACCGATGAAACCCCTTTGAACTACGAGGCCTTTGATCCATGTCAAGGCATGGTACGTAGGAAGCCTCTCAGAGGTTCAAGCCCACCACCTTTTGGTCACTCCGACCTTATTCACGTCGGTTTATCCACACTCAGGCAGCCTAGTGTGTAAGCCCCACACCATTGGACCAAGGTCCACCTTTGCGTCGGTTCGCTGACACATCGTACCAAGGCCCACCTTCATATTGGTTTGCTGACGACATCCATCGGGCCAAGTTCCACCTTCATGTCAGCTTGCCGGCACCATTCCGAACTACGCAGACTTTGATTCCCTGCCACGGGGATACGTAGGGGGTCTCTTCAAGGCTCAAGCCCAACTTCACCATTGTCCTTGCGATAGTCCCTTTCCATTCCCCCCTCCACTTCATTCATCCATCCATCATCTACCCTGATTCTCACCTAAGCCGTTATATCCCGGTAAGACCATGCCGGTCCGCTCCTCTTCACAGCCACCCATGGGATGGTCCCAGTATCGGCACCCATTCAAGAGAAATCCCTCAATCCGATCCATTCTAGCTAATAATCTGATCGGGCTAATCTGTCTTCGCTGGATGTTAAACTCGCGGCATACCCTGTGTTAAACACCGGAAGCTGAGGAAAACGTCAGATATATGTCTAGGGCATATAATTCCCCACGCTAGATGTGGGATGCCTCGGGCTTCCACGCCCTTGATAATCCCTATGACCAGGGAGAATAGACAGATATTCCAGTTCCCCAGCATCCATACACGCTACTGATGCCTCGACGTGACTACTCCCCTAACTGAAGGTTTCTGCCCTGACCGGACCCTTTGGAATGTCCCGAAAGAAGCAGTGTAATTAACTGGCGTCCATGGAAACATGGCACTAGGAAGAGTTTCACGAACAACGTATTAAATCTATGAGGGAGACCCGGACTAGGTGACGAGTTCTGAGGAGGAATCCGTAGAAGGAAGAACCGACATCCCATCATACCATTTCGATCAAGGAGTAGACGTCACTGAATAAGGAGAGAATGTCGCCTGCCTTTGGAAAGCGGGACTGCGGTGCAACAATGCAGCGCATCCTCCTCCGCGGACGGACGGATGCACGCGCCCCGGTGAAAGCGTCAGAAACAGAAATGGTGAACCCGACGTGAAATTCTTCTCCTCAATGTGGAGATTAGTAGCATTTGAGACACCAGTAGATTGACGTGTCACCGGATCTAGATATTCGGCGCCTGGTCCTGCCAAGCAAATAGCGGGCCTGTCGTGAAACTCACCAAGAGTCAGGGCAGTAGAATGTGGGGCACTCCGTTCTGTAATGTGTTTGCGTGGATACTTCTTACAGACATGGAGAATGGAAGGACGATGGGGAACTGGTTGTCAATCCTTTTCCTCGCAGTGCTGATGAGTTGATCCCTTCGTTTCTCAGGAACCAGGTTGCTGTTATGGAGACACGATCACCGCCCGGTCGCCTACAAAGGGGCAGGGGAAACACCGGCGCAACCACCCTGCATGGCTCTTCTACCACCACGACGGCCTCTACATCCGCGAAATACGGGGCGCCCACGTCCCCTCTCCCCATCAGAGATCATCCAGCAAAGGGTGATCAATAACCTTGTACGCAGGTATGAGGAGGAAGGGGTCATCCCAACTCAGGATATGGCCCGCCTAGACCTGGAAGCATCCAGGCCCCACCGTCAACGCCACCCTAATAGGTCGCGCTGGGAGCCCTTTCTCCCCACCCCAACGTTCAATCGTTTTGGGAGCCTGTCCCCGAAACACCTCGACGACTCCTTGCCTTATGCTGATGAGACGGGTGATGTCCGCCTCGGCCTGCTCAGGGTCCCGACCCAATGGCTCCAGGTAAGGGATCCCATTCGTCCGCGTTAGCGCCGCCATCCAACTCTGCAGGAAGAGCAGGCAGGCTATGCCCCTGCACCACCTGCGCCAGCTCGTCTGACCCAACGTCAGCGTCGGGCCCGGGCTGAGGACGCTTACCCAGATACGTCGACGTCAACAACTACCATGGCCCAAGACACCACCGACGCATGTCATGGAGTTCCTGCATACACTGAGCAAGGGAACTCCTTCACCCAACTATGATCGAGGCCTCAGCCGCCCCACAGGCAGGCTGGTTTGACTCTCGGGGTCGCAGGCCCGAGCGATGATTACCATGAACCAATCTACGGTAACGTCACTCCATACGGGGGTCCTCTCCGTACCACCATTCCACAGAGTGTGGGCTTTCCCCACTCCGAAGCTCGTCATGGAGGTATGCCTCGTGCTACCCTCATCCTGAAGGAGGACCTGCCCCGCGGCAGTGACGCTCGGTGCGGAAACCTCTCTCGCGCCCACTATACAGGGTATGGAGTCCATCCTCCTACCCTCGACCGCCGATCTGAAGGCACTGTCAATCCGGTCCTTCTCCTACGTGGGATTCCTCCCTACGTCCTCTCTGCAACTGGAGAAGGTCATCCTCGCCTCAGGAACTTGGGGAGTGAAGGTCAGCCTCGCTCCGCCCGCACCGTCCATAGAGGTCCTCCCCATGTACCCTTCGACATTTGCCCTAGTGCCCCTCGCACCCCGGCCACCTCGAGCGGGGCGCCTCTCCGCCATGGCGCCATCACCGCCCCAAGACTTCCTATTAAGGATCAACCCTATCCCGAAGATCCACCCCGGGGTAGGAGAGCGGGTCATTGCCGACACAGGAAGAATCCTGGGGGGGAGCGGGTGGAGATCAAACCGGCCCATTTCTCGGATTCTGAAGTAGAATGCGACTCAGAGATGGAACCTTCTCCCCGCTCCTCCGTATCAAGGACTGGGGAAGGAACCAGGTGCTTTATCCTCATTCTCCCAGAATGCGAGGTCCACTAGATTCCCACCTCTCTCCGCAAGTACATCCAGGAGGAAGAAATCGTGGAAATTCTGCAGGTCTCGACCGTGAAATCACCACCATTGTCACCAGAAGCGCCCTCTACCTCTACCAGAGATCACGGAGAGCTATTTTGGGGACCAATGGCGGTAGATCAACGACATGACCTAGCGTCGACATCGGAGACTCCTGTTCTAGACGATGTGGCTATCATCCTGTCGTATTGTGATATCATGGCCAGGTCACCTCACTCTTCATAGGATGGCCCGGAATTCGGCGGCCAGTCAGCTCGTTCGCCGTATTCTCCGCCGCCAAGTTTACTATCCCTGAGGTCTGCCTCGGTACCGCTACCAATCCCTCAGCTGCCCCCTGTTGACGAGTGGGGAAATACAGGGCCAAACCTCGAGCTTGAACCCAGGATCTTTTGGAGAATTATCGCAACGGATCACTTCCCGGAGAAGTTCTGGCCAACGGCGGCACCGAACTTTCACGCACCAGAGTCCCTTACCCCTAAAGAAGTGGGGTGCTTTTGTCGAACCTTATGGGAGACACACTTCCACCTTCTTTACGAGCGGGTGATGTACCCCAGAAGTCGAGATCACTTTGAAGAAATTGGTGAGCAATGTCACCTGATCGATTTGGACGCACTCCTTGTGGCCCAGCACCCTGAGTCACCATGCCGTCAGAGCGCCCTTCAACGGAAATGTGTTCAGAGTTTCAAAGTACTCCACAGAGTCATCAGGGAAGCTACCCCCCATGTGCAAGTCTGTGGTTGGGGATACTATGCCTCTCTCCTCTTCGACCCTATCTGACGGCAGCCCGATTCATTATGCGACATTGATGACATGCCCTCGAGAGGGGTCGTAGTCCACATGGCTAACATAGTGGACAAGGAAGACGAGCTTGAATTTCTTGATGGAGAATTACCCCCTGAGGGCGTACCGCCACTGCTGGACCCATCAAGGAGGGTTACCCGTCAGCAGAGGAACCTTCTAGGCCTCCTTGTACCCACCGAGTTGCTGGTACTCGGTCGAAATGCCAGCAAGGGTAAGGAGCACGTCGGAACTGTCAAGCACTCCGACCCGTCTGCCTCTGTGCAGAAAACGGACAAAGATCCCGAGAAGGACACATTACACCAGCATCTTGATGAGTAGAAGAGGCTGGTTGACGAAATCTTGGCTGATCACGCCGCAGAGCGGCGACCCGACTATGGTAATCTCAAGCCGGGGTAGCAGGGGCAGGAAAAATTTCCCCCGGGTGAGATGCCTCCGGGCAACCCTGATCATGCTACTTCCGCAAACAGGGCAGAAGCCAGAACATATGGAAAGAGGGTACGATACGTCTCGCCAAACCCCCCTGAACGACGGGGTAATCTGAAGAATCCAGTCCGGGTTCCCCCAGTCGCCCCACAGGTCATTCCGCCAGTCGATCCACGAGCTGTCGAAGCCATCTACCGGGTTGAAGAACCCGACAACACACTTGTGATTAGGGATCCCCGTCAAGATAGGGACCCCCACCCGGATGATCTTATAGCGGCACTCATAGCCCACCTCGAAGCGTTGGAAATACGGCAGGAGGCGGTCCCATCAAATGGCAAGTCGTATCCCGTGTGGGTGGATGATATACCCGCACCCCTGTATTTTGGGAACCCCACTTTCTCACCCTTCAACGGGACAGGGGACCCGCCGCAACACTTGGATCATTTTTATTCCAGGTGTGGCCCTATGATGGGGACTCCGGCACAACAAGAAGCCTCCAAGCTCCGATGTTTCATGCAGACATTGGAAGGTCCCACATTCGTCTGGTACAGCCATCTCCCTTTCGGATCGATGACCGGTTGGGAGGATCTCTGCCGGCAGTTCCTATACCATTTTAGCTCCACCGCATGGAAGACCACCATTGCAGACCTCTTCAAGTGTAAGCAAAGATCTGATGAGCGAGTCGCAGATTTCATCGCCCAATGGAAGGGACTTACGTACTCCCTCGATATGCCACCGAATCAGGATCAATTACTGACGATGTGTGTAGGGAACGTTAAAACGAAGCTGGTACCCTCCCTGATTACCTAGAACTACCTTGGAGGGTTCCGAGATTTCTCAGATAAGACTCAGCACCTTGAGGAGGCACTGCAACAGGCTAGTCAGGCACGTTCGTTGCCCCCTATGATCTCGTCCAGGAGGACCGCCAGAGCCAAACACACCGTGGTGGCCCAAATAGAAGCCCCTGGGCAGCTGGAATTACTGCCAGTGGCACCATCCCCGCAACCCCACAGAGGTCTTCCACCTCAAGCACAGGCTCCTGCCCAGCAGCGACCGCCTCATAATCGACAGGTTTCCCCGCGCAATGCGCCACCTCCACCTAGGTGAGACAATCAGGCGCTGCCTCCTTAGCAGGACCCTTTGGCCCCTCGTTAGGGCCAGGCCCCCAGGGCCCTCTATCCGCAAAGAAGGCACCAGACTTATTCGTTCAACAAAAATCAGGTCTCTGGCTACTTCTGAAGTGCTCTAGAGAAAGGGATTGTGCGCCTACCCGAGTGCCGAAGGCCGGCAGAGGTGAATCTCACCGATCACCCCAACTACTGTCCTTATAATCAGATTCGGGGACACACCCTCAAGCAATGTTATGTGTTTAAAGAATGGATTCAAGACCAGGTCAACAACAACATAGTCAGGTTGGGCCCAATGCCAACACAAGTGGCGGGTGTCTTTACAGGGTCAGAGATCAGTAGCGACAGCGAAGGCGAGTGGCAGCAGGTTCTCAGCCGCGGATCCCGGAAATACGACGATTGGATGGCTCGAAAAACCATCGTCTGTGCCCATGGTATCATCCGGGTGCGCCTGAAGCAGCTAGAACCTTCGGAAGAAGTAGCTAGTACCTCTGCATCGCCTTCACAGTCGACCTCTTCCCGAAAGGGTAAGCAGCGACGACGCAAGAAGAAACAAGGTGCTCTGCCGGTGTCGTCGTCATCCCACACTCTCGGTGACTTTATGCCCCCTGAAATGGGGATTCCTCCCTGAATCCACCCGGTGGTGGATGACTCGTCGAGCGATAGCTAGAGGTACACTTCGGTTAACACCGTCGTTTGTGCTACTAGTTCAGGGAGAGCTGCCTTGTTCGTATCACAGTCAGTCTTTCCTGGCTACAGGCCAGTCTCTGCTGTCTGATCCTAGTCTGGAGACTACTCTCCAGGATTCAACTAGTAGGGAGCAGGATGTACCCAGTACTAGCCAACCGCCGGTTCAACCGGCAGGACCCGCTATGCCTCCAACTGTTGAATGACCTCCTGTAAGAATAGGTTCGTGTTTGGAACGAAAGTATGATGTCATGAAGCACCTGGTCGGCATTCCGGCAAGGCTCTCTATCCTTGATTCCCTTCACCTGTCATCTGAAATGCACGAGGCACTTGTCGAGGCCCTAAGGAGCCCCCTCCAGTTTGAGACGAAGGTAGCAGCTGCAGAAGCCTTCCATGCCGAGACAATTGAGAACGCCGAATGTCAGGCGGTTATCTCATTCTCCGGTGAAGATGAGGACCCTCCTATACAGGGGAATATTCGCCTGCTGTACATCACTGGCCACTTCAATGGTGTGGAAGTCCACCGCTGCCTCGTTGACACGGGTTCCGGAATCAACCTAATTCTGACTCGGACATTACAAAAGTTGGGTCTGTCTGAAGGTGATTTAACTCCCTCTGACCTCATAATTTAGGGGTACGATAGGACTGAGCAAACCCCAGTCGGCAAGATCCGCCTGAATACTCAGTTTGGTGGCTTAATTGCCAGCACTGAGTTCATGGTCGTCTCTTAGGACACCGCTTAAAATGCGTTGATGGGTAGGCCATGGCTCCATCTGCATGCAATGGTCCCTTCGTTGTATCACCAGTGCCTCAAATACTCCCTCAATGGTCGAGTAGGTGTGCTCCAAGGAGATGTGTCTCCTTTCGCCTCTTGTGAGGCCCACTATCTGGATGCTGATTATTACAAGAGTAAGGATAATAAAATCCTAGTAAGTGAGGATGAACCTGCCCTGGTCACAAGTGATCCCTAGGAAATCATGGATGACGCCTACATCCTCCTGATCCACTGATTGGAGGCCAAAACCCCCGACATGGGGAAATGCTTTGTTTTTTAGAGTACGCAAGGAAGTCGTGTTCTCGTGTCCAAGCGACGGCGTAAAATCACCTTATACTCCTACATCAACCAGGCTCAGGTGATCCTGGAACCTCCTACCCTTATACAGTACTGGAATGTCAAGCTTATGACAATGGAGGTACGCCATACGTGTCTCTTCTGCCGGGTTGGAATCAACCGACTCATGCCGACACGTCACCACTGCTTTGATATCATCAAACGTAGACCCTTAGGCCGAAGGCCATATGGGATAGGGTTGACCGCCTTCATTGCTATGGTCTCAATGGCGAGTGAGTCTCTTGATATGATGAACACTGCTGCCCAAGCCGGCACCAGCTGCCCCTCAGGTTTTGATAGCCCATAAGTATCTCCCGTCGCGGGAAATCCCCCCACGGGTGGAGAGGAAGACCTGAAGGATGCTCCCCCCGCCTTTGAGGAAGGTGTCTCTACCACGGTTGATGAACTGGTACAGGTGAACCTTGGTAGCAAGGAAGATCAGAAACCCACATTGATCAGTGCAGCCATGTCCCCCGAGGAGCGGCAGCAGTACGTAGAATTCCTCAAACAACACCGTGATGTGTTTTCCTGGAGTTACAACGAGATGCTAAGACTAGATCCCCAGGTAGTCATTCACCGTCTGGGCCTCCCGAAAAACCATCGTGAGTTTAAGAAGCCTCCCAAGAAGATGCACCGTTCTCATGGTGCTATGGTTGTGGCCGAAGTTGACAAGCTTATCAAAGCCAACTTCGTTAAGGAAGTCCAGTACACCAAGTGGCTTGCCAACATTGTGCCAGTCAGGAAGAAGAATGGGCAGATCAGAGTCTGAATCGACTTCCGTGACCTTAATCGCCACTGCCCAAAGGACGACTTCCCACTCCCGGTGACGGAGTTATTGATTGATGTCACGGCCGGGTTCCAAGCTCTCTCTTTCATGGATGGGTATTCCGGGTACAACCAGATCTGGATGGCCCCCGAGGACGAGGATTCCACTGCCTACAGGGCTCCCCAAGGTACCTTTTGCTACCAGGTTATTCCCTTTGGCTTGAAAAATGCAGGTTCCACTTATCAGAGGGCCATGCATCGCATATTCAATCCGATTCTCGGGACTCTGGTGGAATGCTATGTAGATGGCCTAGTGGTCAAATCATGTCAACGCCAGGATCATCTCAAAGACCTTGAGAAGGTGTTTGGTTTCCTCCGTTTTCGTCACATGAAGATGAACCCATTGAAGTGTGCCTTCGAGGTCACCTCTGGGAAGTTTCTGGGCTTTGTTGTTAGATACTGAGGCATTGAGATCGACCCAAATAAGATCAAGTCCATCAGACAAATGCCTCCCCTAGGAAACATTCGGGAACTTCGAGGCCTCCAAGGTCACTTAGCCTATATACGCCGATTC
The DNA here is from genome assembly GCA_963277665.1 of Viscum album. Taxonomy (NCBI): domain Eukaryota; kingdom Viridiplantae; phylum Streptophyta; class Magnoliopsida; order Santalales; family Viscaceae; genus Viscum; species Viscum album. Next base: position 1,398,348,751 of record OY728157.1, on the reverse strand, counting down.
ATCACGAATCTGGCCGGAAATTGTAAGCCCTTTTCCCGGTTCATGAAGAAGGGCACCGCCTACGAATGAGATGAGGAGTGTCGGACCACCTTCGAGGAAATCAAGAAGTATCTGCTCCAACCTCTGGTTTTGATGCCACCAGTCTCTAGAAATTCGCTGGTCCTTTATGTGACCGCCCTGGAAAGATCCCTCAGTGCACTTCTCGCCCAGAAGAATAATGAGGTTACTCAAAACATTCTCTACTATCTCAGTTTCATGCTTCTCGATACGGAGGTCAGATACTCCCGTATCGAAAAGAGCTTCCTTGTGCTCTTCTTCGCCATACAGAAGTTGTGGCATTACCTGCAGCACCATGAGGTACAATTGGTCTCCCGGGTAGACCCACTGAAGTACATCCTGAACTGCCCCATGCTGACTGGCCGACTAGCACGGTGGGCGGTGATTCTCCAGCAGTTTGATATCAGGTTAGTACCTCAGATGGCCATTAAGGGACAGGCATTGGCAGACTTTTTAACTGCCCATCAAACCTCCATGGATCAATCCCTAGACCTGGATTTTCCTGATGAGACGATCCTCTCAGTCGATCATGTCATCCCGTGTTGGCAAATGCATTTCGACGGTGCATCCCGGAGCCCCACCGGTAGGAGGCTCAACGATCCTTAGCTCAACAGAGTGGGCCTGGGTATTGTATTCATTACCCCGGCGCAAGCCATCCTTCCATACTCGTTCCTGTTGTCAGAAGGCTGTACGAACAACGAGGCAGAGTACCAGGCTCTCATCACCGGCCTCGAGTTGTCCCTTGAGATCGACGTGCCCCATCTTCATGTGAAAGGAGATTCCGAGCTGGTAATCAAACAAGTCAATGGTGACTACGTCGTCAGGAAGCCGGAGCTTGTACCGTTTCTAGAGTACACCCTCCGCCTAATGGCCCAGTTCTCTTCTCGACCAGAGATTACCCATGTACCATGGTCACAGAACGGTTAAGCAGATGCCTTGGCTGGCTTAGCCGCATTGCTCACAGAACCCGAGCAAGATGATCTGATCATACATGTGGCACACCGGAGAGTCATTGTGCCCGTCACCCAAGAGGAAAATGATGGCCTATGGGTAAGTCATCTCACCACCGGACCCTCTACGTCAGGGGTCCTGGGTTTGTCAGACACAGTGGTTAAAGCCACTCCCGACTGGAGGGCACCTTTTGTCGAGTATCTCCAAAATGGTCGCCTCCCGAATGATAGGGCCGAGCGCGAGCGAATCTGACGCCGCGCGCTGCAATTTACCCTCCAGAGTGGCCCCAGACTTGAACAGATCCTTTAAAGCAGAGCTTTGATGGCGTTCTCCTCCGTTGCGTTCAAGGAGTAGAGATTCCTCAAGTTATGCAAGAGGTTCACGCCGGTTCCTATGGTGCCCATCAAGCTGGGCCGAAGCTATCCCATCAAATTTAGAGGTTGGGGTACATCTGGCCCTCTATGATCCATGATTTTATTGAGTATTCCAAGAGATTCCACGCGTGCCAAGTTCACGCCAACTTCCTACGTCGGCCGCCGGAGCCCGTTCACCCCACCAATTACTCTTGGCCATTTGCGGTATGGGGACTTGATGTAGTGGGACCATATCCACCAGAAACAGCTCGCCAGTGTAGGTTCATCCTGATAGCTGCATATTTCTTTTACAAGTGGTCAGAGGTAGTTCCACTCAAAGAGGTCAAGGCCCGTTCCATCGTCGACTTTGTGAGCTCCAATATTATCCACCAGTTTGGGGTCCCTCACGCCGTCCTCACCAATAACGGCACCAACTTCCGAGCGGCTGAACTGAAGAAATTTTACGCCAAGTATAACATCCATTCGAACCATACCTCCCGCTACCATGCGCAGTCAAACGGACAGATCAAGGCGTTCAACAAAACCCTCTCTAACATTCTGCATAAGATGGTTGGTCAGAATAAGAAAAGTTGGTCGGACAAGCTCCCCAACGCCCTCTGGGCTTATCGGACGACGACTCGCAACTCTACCTAGGTTACCCCATATTCCTTGGTGTATGGGGCTGAGGCCGTCCTACCCATTGAGATCCAGCTGCCATCATTACGCACTGCAGTCTATGATCACCAGGCATCAGATGAGGTGGTTGAAATCCATCTAGCTGAATTAGAAGCACTGGACGAGAACCGGCTTCATGCCCTACACAATCTGGAAAGGCATCAGGATAAGATAGCGAGGTCCTTCAACAAGAAGGTTTTCCTCCGTTCTTTTCTACAGGGTGACCTAGTACTGGACCTTCAAGCACCAATGATCCCCGGTAGGAAACCACCCAAGCTAGAACCCAAATGGGAAGGGCCTTATATCATCCATAAGGTTTACCCCAACGGGGCGTACTCCTTGGTGACCACGGATGGTGAGCGCATAACTCCTCCCACCAATGCCAAGTTCCTCAAGCGGTACTTCTCCTGATCCTGTAGGGTCCCGGATGACCTTAAATTGCACGTTATAGTCCAGCACGACCTTAAACTATAGGGTCCCGCATGACCTTAAACTGCAAGTTATGGTCCAACACGACCTTAAATTGTAGGGTCCCGCACGACCTTAAACTGCACATTATGGTCCAACATGACCTTAAACTGTATGGTCCCGCATGACCTTAAACTGCACATTATGGTCCAACATGACCTTAAACTGTAGGGTCCTACACGACCTTAAACTGCACATTATGGTCCAACACGACCTTAAACTATAGGGTCTCGCACGACCTTAAACTGCACATTATGGTCCAACATGACCTTAAACTGTAGGGTCCCGCACGACCTTAAACTGGACGTTATGGTCCAACACAACCTTAAACTGTATGGTCCTGCGCGACCTTAAACTACACCATTGTCCTGCAGGATGATAAACTGCAAAATGGTCTGATCTCTATGACCTTAAACTAAGATCTCCCCCCGTCCTTACTGTAAGACGTTAAACTGCAAGCCAGTCAGGCCTTCCTGACCAAGGCTCACCCTCAGGCCCCTTGGCCTCCTTGGGCCCTCGGCCCCTGTCCTTACTGTAAGACGTTAAACTGCAATCCAGTCAGGCCTTCCTGACCAAGGCTTAGCCTCTGGCCCCTTGGCCTGTGTCGACTCTGTCTCTCTAATGGGATTGTACGGTGTGGTGTGGGATTACATCCTCATCCACATCGGGTTACCCGCCGTACCGTACATATACCCAGTTGAGACACATTTCTCATCCAGAACAACGCTAAACCGTGCTTCAAGAACTACGTGTGGCTTGATTCCCATCTTAATGGGATACATAGGAATGCTCGGATGCCTCGTCTTGAGCCCAACCCCAAGCTTTTCTCTTCCACTATCCCCCCTGGGAATAGTTTCCTTGGAGGATCCTTGCGTAGCAAGGAGTAGGCTTTTTTTATCCCTGCCCATACAACCCCACTCATACAAGGATTATAAGGGTTGCACCATGTGCCCACTCTCGTTCTTCTATCCTCCCACGTCCTCATCGCATGACGTTAAACTACATGGCCTTCAAGAACTATGTATGGCTTGATTCGCATCCTAATGGGATGCGTAGGAACGCACGGGCATTTCATCCATTGGCCCAGACCAAAAGCCAAATTCTTCCCCTCGGGTCAAGACATACGGTAGGGTGCACACTTTTTCCCCAACTCATATCGAGCAATCCTCGACCCGGCTGCACGTCCCCCCTGGAGATGTTTGCCTCTTTCGTGGATGGATACAGCTATGCTTCACCCACTCCTTGACTGGGATTCCATCATTTTTCACACCCGGAGGGACCCCCAAGAACGGCCTGAATACTACGCCCAAGGGCTCTACTACCGATACGGGCCAATTCCCCCAAGGGTGTTCAAGCAACAAGCCGATACAAGTCCCACGTTGCGAATTTTTTCAATGGTCGATGCTCATTTGTTGCTCCCATATCAGGTCACCATAGGAACGCTGTGTTTCGAACATGGTCAACAGTGTCCTGGATCTTCGGGTCCACCCCGAGATGTCCCAAACATTGAGTGTAGGGATTCGTTCTACCCCATCCCGAAGTGAAAAACTTCCCTCCGGGTGGTGCTAGCAGTCGGGTCCATGGCCCTGATTCCCCTATAAGGAATGTACGGAGTGGTGTAGGATTACGTCCTCATTCACGTCAGGTTACTTTCCATGTCGTACACACCCCAAGATTAGATACAGTTATCTCTTTCCTCGTTCTCACGTAAGACGCTAAACTACAAACCAGTCATGCCTTCCTGACCGATGCCCGACCTTAGGCCCCTTGGCCTTCTCGGGCCCCTTTGCCCAACCTCTTACCCAGGGTGTACGGTGTGGTGTGGGATTATGTCCTCATTCACGTCAGGATCATGTACCATGCCGTACGCCTTCCCTCACGAGGCCCATCCTCCGGCCCCTTGGCCTTTTCGGGCCCCGGCCTAGGTCCTCTCTTATAGAAGTGTATGGTGGGGTGTGAGATTATTTCCCCATTCACGTCGGTTTATTCTCCGTACCGTACACCTCCCTTGTTTGGGGGTATAATACTCCCCTCCTCATCTCGTATGACATTAAACTACATCTGGAGAACTACGTGTGGCTTGATTCCCATCCTCATGGGATACGTAGGACCACCTGAATGTCTATGATTCAGGTCCAGCCCCATCTCTTGGGAATCATCATCCCACCTTGGCCCCTTGGTCTACCCTTCCTCTATGGGAGGATTATATGGTGTGGTGTGGGATTATGTCCTCAGTCATGTCGGTCTCGTAATGACCACGCCATGTACCTCTCCCTCCTGAGCTATTTCATCGACCCCTTTTCAGCAGTTCACCAATGTTCCCAAGGGGACTATGGTTTATTACCTGGAATGCCAAGCTTTACTCGGACACGTCCGCACCCGCTTTCTAGGATTTGTGTATCCCTGAATCAGGGCATCCATCATCTTTCACACCCATAGGGACCCCCAAGAATGGCCTGGATACTACGCCCAAGGGCTCTCCTACCGTTACGGGCCAAATCCCCCAAGGGTTCCAGACAACAAATCGATAAAATCCTGCGTTGCGAATATGGTCAGCGGTCGATCCTTATTTGTTGTTCCTGCCTCAGGCTAACGCGATATGGACGATGCGTTTCCACCGTGGTTAACAGTTTTCCTCTATCTCCACGCTAACCCATTAAGCCCAAAATATCGGGTACACGATTCACACCCTTCATCACTTCATCGTGTCCGAGTAGAGTCTCGGAACTCTAGGTACTTTTCCTCCGTGCACGTCTGCGCGTTGGGGAAACAAGCCGCGTCAAAGCTGTCCTTCGATGCTCTCTACCGACTCCCCTCTGATGGAAGCCCCAAGTATTGTGATGAGGATTCCCCCCCTTGTTTCCCACACCAAGTTTAACTCACGTGGGCTTAGGGATCGGTTTGACATCTGCGCTAACTTGGGAAGTTGTTACCATTCATGGTCCGAGCTCTAAGACCATCAACTAAGATCCATCTGGAACTATGTTCATCTTGATTTCAATCCTCATGGGATACGTAGGACCGCCCAAAAGTCTCGTCTTCGGGTCCAGCCCATTTAGGGAGCTAGTCTCTCCCCCCTTCATTTCACCTCTTACCCCCATATAGGCCCCTCGGCCTAAGGTCTCCCTCTCGGAGTGGGTTTACTGTCGCCTCTGCTACGTCTGTGCTGCATGATGATAAAATGCACGCTTGGTCCTATCACACGACCCTAAACTGTGACATTATCGTCCTGGCCGCACGACGAAATATGGCACTGCATTTTGATGACCTCGTTGTAGAGGACATCACGTTGGGTATTGGTCACGTGCCATGCCATTTGTCAACGCCTATCACGGCTTGATTCTTATGGCGACACCACATACTACTACTCTAGGCCTGTCACTTCACACAAAAACCACTCACCTTAAAGGACAAACAAGATTTATCGAATTCCGCTTCTTTTAGTACAAGTTCCACGTCCGCACTCTCCTTTTCCCCTGGCAATGGTATCTTACCATGTCACCTTTCAGAACTACGTATGGATTGATTCTCATCCTCATGAGATACGTAGGAGCGCCCGGGCACTTCCCCATGGGCCCAGCCTAACCTTTTTGTTCGGTCCCTCGACTCGAGCATTTCCCTAAAGAACGCATGGTAAGTAGGTCTTAGGTCCTCATTCACGTCGGGTTTTGTTGCCATGTGTCCCCTACTCCCCTTACCCATTCATGGTCTGAGTTCTAAGACTATAAACTAAGACTCTTTAAAGAACTACCCGAGGCTTGATTCTCATCCTCATGAGATACGTAGGAGCGCCCGGGCACTTCCCTGCGGGCCCAGCCTAACTTTTACTTTTGGTCCCTTGACCAAAAACCTCTCCCAAGGAGGTCGTGCGGTGTGATATGGGATTGTGTCCTCATTCGCGTCGGGTTGTTCACCGCACCGCACACACCTCCTATTCCCATTCACGCCAGGTGTTTGAGTTACTCCACCATGTGTCTCTTATGTTTCCTCCCTCTATCTAATACGTCTTATTGTCGTACTCAGATGTCTTTTGATGAGGCTGGAAGTGTGGAATTTTCATGGGGACATTCCCTTCGTCCCATGACCAAGCTTCGTGAGCTCGCTATTTGGATCCTCATCCTCTTCCACATCCCAAAGTACCCTCAGACGACATGGATACTAGGGTTAAGGGCGCTCCATGGATATTGGACCTAAGGGCCCTCCAATCGTTTCGAGCCAACATCCCTAAGGATCTTTGGCAACATTTGCGACATGGTCCCGTGTTTCGAACATGGTCAGCGGTCAACCCTCATTTTTTTGTCCCCATTATAGGCTAACGCGATATGGATGCTGCGTTTTCTCCATGGTTAACAACTATCCTCTATCGTCACGCCGCCGTCATTGTGAGCCAACTCTTGAGCGACACGATTCACACATTTTTACTTCCTCATGTTCAAGTGGAATTCCAGCATATTCGGCTCTATCTCTTCGCGCATCTAAGCGTGCCACATGGGAGTGTTAGTATCATGGGGTTGGTATACACCAAGCGTCCCTTCACCCTAACCTACCCTTTTCTATGTCGAGAAATTCCCCCCACTACTTCTTTTTTCCCACACCGAGCATGACTCACGTGGGCTTAGTTGTTTTGGCGGGATGTGTACCAACACGGCCAGGCTTCTCATCGTCCCGCATGACGTCAAACTACGCTTACAGAACTGTGTATGGATTGATTCCCATCCTCATGATATTTGTAGATACACCCTGGTATTTTTCCTAGGGTCCATCCCATAGAAATCATTAATCTCGTCCTTCCCCTTTCCGGCCCCCTGGTCGGACCCCTCGCTAGAGAGGCCCTATCCCAAAGAAGGAAGGATCCATGACCAAACCAACGCGCCCATATTGGCGTACTCCCACCACGGTGGTGTAACTACCGAAGTGTTGGATTCTATTCGGACAAACCATCACTCCATATTCCACGCTTTTCATGCCCCTTATTCGAACCCGCGTCCCCTTTCATGTCTGACGGGACCCCCTAACGGCTTGGTCTCATGCCGCATCGGCTCTCCTACCGTCCTGGTCCAACGTTCCAGAAGACTAGTCATGTTTGGAAGGACCCCCTAACAGTATGGATGTTTTACCTATGGTCCGCCAACTGTCCTGGGTCAATGTCCCAAAAGATTGACCGACAATATTTGTGACATGGTCCCGTGTTTCGAACATGGTCAACGGTTGACCCTCATTTTTGTCCCCATTACAAGCTAACACATTAAGGATACCACTTCTCCTCCATGGTTAACGGTTGTCCCCTATTGTCACTCCATCCCCACAGTGCTCCGAATCTTGGGCATCATAATTCGCGCTTCTCGTTTCTTTCTGTTCGGACTGATTCTAGTGCCCCTGGTGTTGCACCATTCATGCATGAGGGCACGCTGAAGAAATGGTAATTCGGCTGTTCTGAAAAGTTTCTTCTCCGGTCAAGCCTCTCCCATCTTGTGGAAATCCGGACTGGTAATCCAAATCCCAGATGCCCGGAGCATGGTATCTGCTCCTATGTTAGGTGGGACGAGAAGGCAACTATCTCCTATTTCTCACATCAGGCTCGACCCACGTGGGCTTGGGGAATTATCGTCGAATGTCCCGCAAACATTTTAGGGATGTAAAGAGGCAATTAAAATAGTGGAAATCGTGCGCGCTACGGAATTCAAAACAAATAATAAAGAAATTGAAGCGCGAAAGTACCAATGAAATATTTTTAGTTTGTTATAGTACCCGGGGGTCGACTCCCCCCATGGACGGGTTGACCCTGTCAAAAGAGCATTGCAGCTCTGCCACCCGTTGGCTTGTGGCATCCAAGACTTGCTGTCGCTGACTCAGCTCCCCCTCCTCCTCAGTAGTGGCGGGGCACAGTTTGCCAGCCTTGGCTCTGGCCCTCTCCACCTCAGCCTGAATGGCAGCCATCTTTCCAGAAGCCTGCCTCATAAGATCCTCTGCCTCTGCTAGTTGGGCCTTCAACCAGGAGATCAGCTCAGAATGCACATTAAGAGAGGCTGAGTGCTCATCTGCCCAGGTCTGCAGCTGTTGGACCTCACTTTCAGCCTCCTAGAGCTTCTTGATGTTTGTCGCCTTCCTCCGCTGCCAGCCCATGCTGAGCCCACGATCATGCTCTCGGATCTTCTCAGCCATAAGATCTCGGATGATCGCGTGAGGACGTTGGGCATCCACTCCCCCAACGCATAGTTCGCACAACCACGAGCGGAGTCTGTCCATTTTGGCCAGCCATAGCACTTGGGGGTGTCCTTAATGAAGCGCGTGATTAGCTTCCACGACCGGCGGTGGACTATGCTACTGTCTTCCTCGCCGTAGGCTGTTTCGTCCCAGTCTGTGCGATTGGTAGGCTCATATGCAGGATATGCCTGCAGGAAGTCCTTGGTGGGATCTGCATCTGGCATTGAATCTAGCGCAACATCTGGCGCCAAAGCAGGCGCGACAGGGGTGGGACCAGCCTGCCGATCCTCTTCATCAGAGTCCACCTCAATGACCTCAGGCACAACCCTACTGGTGGTCCCGCCGGTGATGATGTGTGTTGCAGCTCAGGGAGATGGGGGGGACTATCGCCACCATCACCGGCATTCCCCTAGGAGGGACGCCACCAGACATCCCGACTAGACTTGCCGCAGCAGCCCAAGCCAGTCGGAGAAATGTACGACAGAGAGGGACATAAACATTAGTTGGCATAGTCTACATATGACGACAAAGAAACTGATAGAGGAAACTTATGGAGATCGACCTCCTGGTGCTTCTCTTCAGCCGATACTGACGAGACCCCGAGGTGAGGCCCTCCGTATACTGTTGGAAGGTTTGGAGATTCCGGAGGAGCCACCTCAGTGCTCTGGTCCCAACAGATGCGGAACTGGACGCAACCATAGGTGCGGGTTCTAAAGGTCCAGCATCATCAGCCGCCAAGGGGCGAGAACGAGGCCTACGAACGAGTTCCTCCTGCATGGATCAAATGTCGGTGAGAAGTCCATAATGACCCAAGAACGAACCATGAGGAAGGAAGCATGGAATGCTACCTCGAGAGCCTCTGGGAAATCGTTGGAATCTGAGCCTTGATCTCCGACCTCGCCCTCCTCCAACGGGATCCCTCCTCCAGCCTCATAATCCTGAGAGGAGTCCTCTGATTCTTCCAACAGGGGGAAGCGCTCCCTTAGATCGGCGGCCGATAACTGTGGGGGGATCGTTTGATTCAGCAGTACCCTCAACCGGTCTATCATTGGGCGAGGGACACCACTGGAGTGAACGTAATCCTCCAGCTCATCCAAGTATTGCTCTGCCTCCGCCGGAGATGCCATGATACCATCCCGAACTGGTCCTATTCCTGGAAACTCCATCCTGAGGCAATTCAAGTGCGCCCATATCTCGGGTGGGCTGAGGAATTTCCGGTTGACATCCCAAATGTCCCAGGCTTCTAGGAAAATGGCATCCTCTGCCATGTCAATGTGACGCAGCCACTTCCTCGGAGCCTGAGTGGATATCCTACGAAATCCCTTTGGTGGTCTTCCCTCCGGATGGCCCTGCTCTTCCGAAATCACCGGATCTGCCGCTGCTGCCACACCCTCGGCCGGTGCGGGTCTCGCCGCCATGGCAGCCCCACCACCGCGAGGGGCCCTAGCTACCCTCCGACCCCGACCTCGGGATAGAGGAGGCCCACCCTCACCGACCCGAATAGTTGGCTGCTTCAGCATCTCCCTTGGGTAAGCAGATTCCCAAATAATGGCATACTCCCTCACCAATATGAAAGCGGCGGCGGATGGAGGCAATGCAATCCGCATATTCCCATATTCCCGTGTGAACATGAGCCACAACTGCCTCATCACACATGGGTGCTCCTCGTGACGCACCTCCCAGTAGACTTGTGGGGTCAGCCGCTGGAGGCACCAGAACTGCCTCGCAAAACGATGCGGGGTGTATGGTTCGCATATTGGCTCACGATCCACTCGTGCCACCAAAACTCCGCCTCGAAAGGCCAAGAGGTAGGCCCAATGTTCTTCCGTTCCCCGCCCGTCGTCAGTAAGTATCCCCATCGGCAATGGGAAGGGGTGGAAATTAAACTCATCCGCCCTCCACACCCAATTCAGCACCATCAGCATGGTTAGTTTGAATGGGAAGCTCCCGACCACATTCAGAATGGAGGGGTGGAAGTTTGATCTCGACGGCGAAATAGGGTTTGGATACTCATAGAACCCCCTGATGTGCACCGCAATCCACCCATACAGGAGGTGGAAGGGCCCACATATCCTTGGCTAATTCTTGCCCTCGCTAATGTGCCGCAGGATTCTGTACAGCTTGGCGAGCATTGGAATCCCCAGATTGACCCGCTGCCCCATGGCCAACATGGACGCCATAATAAACGAGCTGGGCCGCAGCCCCATGCTTGTATCCCTCACTGGTCGGATCCAACCGTAGATGAGATCCGTGATGAATGCCTCCAGCCTGACTATCAGCTGTTGTTCTGTGCTAACACTGAAACCCCAAGTCTTCCATTGGCTGTTATCCAAGACCCGCCAAAACAAGTGCCCCTTACCCCGTTGGGCCGCCCTCGGATATGTTCGAGGCCTCGGAGGGAACTCTCGATTCTCTAGGAAATTCATGAAGCACTTGAACCAATTTTTAAAGTAGAAATCCCTCACTGCCTCCTTGTCCTCTCCAGGGACAAGTGCAATCAGTACTGATGCCAGTCGCGGGATTTGCTCTGTATCCTCCCACGCGCTCATGACGGGGAGGAACTCATCATACATGGCCCCCAATATCGGAACCCCAGAAATCTGGTGGACATCCCACAGGCTGATGCCCACCTCCCCGTGGTGAAAGTGAAAGGTATTGGTCCTAGACGACCATCTGCTCAGCAATTCTGGCATCAGTTGTTTCAATTGGTAAATGTGGAATTGGGAATCCCATGCGGCCTCATATAACCCCACTCTCCTCTGCTCGGCCCCAAACTCCTCGTATGAGGCGCCTACCCAGTAGGCCCAGGACCATTCATCAGTAAGGTTGTCACCCTGGCGCAGGTCCCACTCATCGGACCATCCTTTCTTCGAATCCTACAAATCCGCCTTTAGCATGGTACGGTAGAGAGGAGGGGATGTCTCCGGTTGCAGTGGCTTCCCGTCAATATTGTTCACGTGGTTGTAGAGACATTCGGTGGTAACAGGTGTGAAGTCCTCCCGTGCATGACCATCGGCCGCCCTAAACCGTCGGTGCTGACATGGCGTGCTCCTGAACCAGCAAACTGGTTCGTCCCTACTCGCCTCAGGGATGAAGACGTCATCCCTCAACCCGAAGTCGTACAATGGTAGCTTCTTACACTGTGGATAATTATTCTGACCCTCTGATAGCAGATCTGTCAAAGAAACGTGGTCCGAGTGGCTTCGGACCATCTCCCCAAGGTCTGGACAGTTGGCCATCTCATCCCAACGGGCGGCATCTGCAAGAACCCCCAATACAGCTTCTCGATGGGCCATTTCGGTTCTGGCACTCAGAAAAGAATTTTTCCAGAACGGATCGCGAAGCTGGATCATGAAGCCGGCTCGTGAAGGTCGGTCGCGAGACCAAGCCATGGAGTCTGAACTAGGTCGGCAAACAGGAGTTCTCTTGGCGCGGTCACGGAGTCGGAAACCCGCGATTCGCCGTGAAGCTCGATACGTGGAGAGCGGGTGTGGAGTACGCAGAGCTTCGCGAAATCGAGAGCACAAAAAGACAAGAAAATCATGTGAAGACAAAAGAGGTCGACCCCCCTATTTATAGGCAGTGAACCCAGAGCATCGCGGCGCGCCCCGCCCGCATGGAGCATCACGGCGGATCCTGATCCGTGGCCCCGGTCAGCACCGCATTCCCCCTTCGCGAAGTCACATCGCGAACCGCCAAAAATTTTGGCGATTTTCCCTATACTTCGATCCTTCAGCCCTCCGCAGCTCTAAGTATAAAGGGGGGCATTTGTTGGTGCCAAAATATTGCACGAAAGTAAGGGATGAAAAAGAAGTCTCGCACGCTGCCATGCGAAGCACCGACACGAAGCACCCCGAGCATCACGGTCCCGTGAAAGCTCCGGAGGCGGTACCTCTCCGCGAACGAAATTGACGTTCGTGAGCCCGCCACGAAGCACCAGAGGCGGTACCTCTCCGCGAATGCATTTGACATTCGCTATCCCTCCGTGAAGCACCGGAGGCGGTACCTCTCCGCAAACGCATTTGACGTTCGCGAGCGCACCGCGAAGCACCAAAGGCGGTACCTCTCCGCGAATGCATTTGATGTTCGTGAGCGCGCCGCGAAGCACCAGAGGCGGTACCTCTCTGCGAACAAATTTTACATTTTCGAGCACGCCGCGAAGCACCAGAGGCAGCGCGGGAGTTCGGGTTCGCGGCGCCCCTTGCCTATAAATACCGGGCTCCCCCTGAGTCCAGGGGACGGACAATCCGACCTTTTGGATTCTCCTCTCCCGAATCACGAAGCACCCTTTTTCACAGGAATCATGAGCTCCGCGAGGTACTTCTACTTCGTGTGACTCCTTCTCTTTGTCTCGTTTTGAGCCCCTCTTTTGAGAGGGATGACCTTCACGAAGCTCAAGGGAATTCGCGAAGGAGGGGGATTCCCAAGGGAACTCGGGAAGCCGCGGAGCATTTATGCTTCGCGAAACACCCATCCTATTTTAGTGATCCCCATGCTAAGGCAGGATCACTACACATCGCAAAGCACACTGCTTCGCAGCACCCTGCTTCGCAAGTCACCTCCTCTTCGCGAGGCAGTGCTCCGCGAGTACTGTTCTACTTCTCGAAGCACCCTCCACTCACACCTTTGCCTAATGCTAAGGCCAAGGCACTCCGCTTCGCGAAGCACCCTCCACTCACACCTTTTCCCCATGCTAAGGCCAAGGCACTCCGCTTCGCGAAGAACACTCCTTTGATTGGAAATTCCCTTTCCCGTGTGACCCTCCAGGTATGCACGATGTGATTTCAAAGTCCCACGGACAATACCACTTGTAGCATTGATTCGCCTAATGCTTCTTCGCATAGGCACGCTAACGGCTATTGCTTCTTCACATAGCCACGCTAACTTGGACCTCTCGATGGTTCACTCTACAACCCCCCTTGACCATGACCTTACAGGTACCTTCCCTCCCCCAAGGAGAAAAGGGTACCGGTTATGTAAGTCCTAGGGGTGTGGAGTGAACCCACCTCGTCCGAGCTGCAGGACGTCAAACTGCCAAGCACCACATCCTCAACACATGACGTTAAACTGTGACCCAACCTCGTGCCTCGCACGAAGGGTCCCCCCAGCTCGAACATTTTTTACACCACTCATCTCCACGGGAGTGGAATCACTCCCCAAACAATGGATGATATCCTCCTTATCGGAGCGGCGTATGTTCACGGGAGAAGGGCGACCCTAGTTCCCCAATGGATGGCTGCACCCCTGCATCTCCGTACTTCCCCATTACCAAGGTCAGGGGAGGTCGCGGTAGGGAACGAGGAACCTCCTATCATTGGTCCCAAATCTCTCTTTCGCTGCACTTTGCCGCACTTCGGGCCTCCATCCTGGAGTAAGTCCCCGCACCATGGGCCGCCTAACGCATAAGACCCTCTTCACTTCTCATGAATGCACCCTTCGCGACGTGATCGTCAGGTCCTTGCTCCCTCTTGTTTCTCACACCGAGCATGATTCTCGTGGGCTTAGAGTAAGCATCAGCCATGGAAATACCCTCATCCAGCATGATGTTAAACTGTATACCCTCTTCCAGCATGCCGTTGAACAATATACCCTCGTCCAGCATGACGTTAAACTGTATTCCCTCGTCCGGCATGACGTTAAACCGTATACCCTCATCCAGCGTGACGTTAAACTGTATTCCCCCATCCATCATGACATTAAACTACACACTCATTTGAACTACGAGGTCTTTGATCCATGTCAAGGCATGGTACGTAAGAAGCCTCCATGAGGTTCAAGCCCACCCGTTATCCAATTCATGTCGAGTTCCACTTGCGTCCAACATGACGTTAAACTGCATTTCAGTCTGATGGAAAGCTGTTGTGACCACCTAAACTATGAGGTCTTTGATCCATTTCAAGACATGGTACGTAGGAAGCCTCCCTGTGGTTCAAGCCCACCCCCCTTTGGACCATGGTCCCTCCCTCCTCACGTCGGTTCGTCGACACCCACCATCCGAACTACGAGGACTTTGATCCATGTAAAGGCATGGTATGTAGGAAGCCTTCACGAGGTTCAAGCCCACCACTAGTAGACCCCTAGGTCTACTTTCATGTCGGTTCACCGATGAAACCCTTTGAACTACGAGGTCTTTGATCCATGTCAAGGCATGGTACGTAGGAAGCCTTCCTGAGGTTCAAGCCCATCCCTCATTGGACCAAGGTCCACCTTCACGTCGGTTCGCTGACGACTTTCATCATTTGAACTACGAGGTCTTTGATCCATGTCAAGGCATGGTACGTAGGAATCCTTCCTGAGGTTCAAGCCCACCACCCATCAGACCAAGGTCCACCTTCACATTGGTTCGTTGACAAATCCCCTTTGAACGACGAGGTCTTTGATCCATGTCAAGGCATGGTACGTAGGAAGCCTCTCAGAGGTTCAATCCCACCACCTGTTGGTCACTCCGACCTTATTCACGTCGGTTCATCCACACCTGGGCAGCCTAGTCTGTAAGACCCACACCATTAGACCAAGTTCCACCTTCGCGTCGGTTCGCTGACGCATCGGACCAAGGCCCACCTTCACGTTGGTTCGCTGACGACATCCATTGGGCCAAGTTACACCTTCACATCAGCTCTCCGGCACCATTCTGCACTTCGCGGACTTTGATTCCCGGCCATGGGGATACGTAGGAGGTCTCCTCGAGGCTCAAGCCCAACTTCACCATCGCCCTTGCGATGGTCCCTTGCCATTCCCCCATTTACTTCATTCATCCATCCATTATCTACCCTGATTCTCACCCGAGCCGTTATATCCCGGTAAGACCATGCCGGTCCACTCCTCTTCACAGCCGTCCATGGGCTGGGCCCAGTATCGGCACCCCTTCAAGGGAAATCCCTCAATCCGATCCATTCTAGCTAATACACTGATCGGGCTGATCCATCTTCGATGGACGTTAAACTCGCGGCATACCCTGTGTTAAACACAGGAAGCTGAGGAAAACCTCAAATATATGTCTAGGGAATATAATTCCCCACGCTCGATGTGGGATGCCTCGGGCTTCCACGCCCTCGAGAAGCCCTATGACCAGTGAGAATAGACAGACATACTAGTTCCCCAGCATCCAAACACGCTACTGATGCCTCGACATGACTACTCCCCTGACTGAAGGTTGCTTCCCTGACCGGACCCTTTGGAATGTCCCGACAGAAGCAGTGTAATTAACAGGCGTCCATGGAAACATGGCACTGGGAAGAGTTTCACGAACAATGTATTAAATCTATGAGGGAGACCCGGACTAGGTGACGAGTTCTGAGGAGGAATCCGCAGAAGAAAGAACCGACATCCCATCATCCCGTTTCGATCAAGGAGCAGACATCCCTGAATAAGGAGTGAATGTCGCCCGCCTGGAAAGTGGGACTGTGGGGCAACAATGCAGCGCATCCTCCTCCGCGGACGGATGGATGCACGTGCCCCGGCAAAAGCATCGGAAACAGTAACAAGACTCAATTTACCATGGGATGTTGGGATATGTGTCTCTAGTGTTGGTTTTTTCTTTTAAAAATATCATTTATTTGCTTATGGGTTTTCTAGTTTGAACTAATATTTGTTCGGTGTCTGATCATTCTTATGTTTCAGTGTATAGTATTATGCTTATGATACATCTTCAATATGTTCCTCAGGAAGCTATTGTTGATTCTCCTCATGGGAATCAACTAATGGATTATAATCTCATCAAGAAGATTGTACGGGCAGTCCGTGTTGTTGATTAGGAAGTTCCACGACTTCAAAAAGAATTTGTTTAAGTACAACCAAGAGATAGAGGAGAAATAGATCAATCACGAGAGGTATTGCGTGGTAAGACATTTTATTTTAAAGGTATGACTGAACCTCAAGAGGTGGAGGATTGGTTATAGAAAATAGATCAAATATTTGACTTCCTGTAGACACCTGAGAATATCAGGGTGAAGTGCACAGAATTAGACTCAAGAGTTTAAGAACGCATTGGTGGGACTCTATGGTATATGAAGATAGACATGTGGGTTTAGATTGGAAGGGTTTAAAAACCCTGTTCTTTCAGCTATTTTGTTCAGAGTCTCTGATGTTGTAAAATCTCTAGAGATCATATCATTGTAGTAGGTAGAGCATTCGGTGTTAGCCTATACTAATAAGTTTGATGAGCTTGTCTGATTTTATCCAAACATGGTAAGGAATGACTTGTTGAAGGAGCGTAAGTACCTGTAGGGTTTGTGACTAGACATTAGATCGCTGGTGTTCATGTTGAATCTTTCTACCTATGCGGAGACAGTGGATAGAGAGATGATGGCGGATATGGACATGGTAAGAAATATAGGTTTTACAACATATTCTCTTCTAACTTGTTATAGCTTCAGTGGCATGCATGGGAAGAAGAGGAAGTGGTAGGACCATCATTGGAATGGTGGAGTTGGGTCTCAGAAACAAGCTTCCTCTGCACCATCCATTGTAGCTAACAGTGTGCCTATGACTTGCTACTAGTGAGGAAAGGGGCGTCACACCATAAATTATTTTCCTATGCCCGTGAAGACATGCAATAAATATGGATGTGTTGGTCATCTATATCATTTCTGTCAGTACATGAATATGCCTCATTATGTCCAGGGTTCGTCATCTCCAAAGGCTACTATGGTGCAGTCAAAATATTCAAAGACTATTGGACTTTAGCCACATGCCTTATGAGTGAAGCATTTACATGCAGTATATGAGTTTCCAATTGAATTTGATGCAGTTATGGAAATATTGAGAGGTATGCTACTTATTGTAGTTTTATTAGATACCGCATTTTTTGATACCGGTTCCTCTCACTCATTTATATCTGCATGTTTTTTTGATATTCTTAAACTTCAAATAGAAATTATTCCCTTTACAATGGATTTTGAAACATCTCATAGAAAGAGGAAAGTGTATGGGTTCTAGTGTCCTTATTCATTAACGATTGCTTAAATGAAGTTGGTCTAGGATTTTCTCGTTCTTTATATTTATTTGTTTGATGTCATCATCGGCATGGATTGGATTGTCACTCATCGAGATGAGGTTGATTGTTGTAATTGGTGTGTTTCATTTCTTACTATCGAGGGGACCTCTTGTGTGTTTCAGGGAGAGTGGGACCCAAGGTTAGGTCGTGTAGGACTATCCCTCCCAGAGCTTAGGAGTTTGTTGGTTGCTTTTTCATTTGAGCCCCATGATGTTTCTTCTATTGAGGATCTTCCTGTTGTTATCTGATATTTTCCTGAAGCTTTCCAATACGACTTATCTGGTCATCCTATATAGAGAGAGGTAGAGTTCACGATTGACCTGGTGCCAGGTACATAGCCGATATTGATGCCTTCTTATTTTATAGCACTAGAAGAGTTGAAAGAACTCAAGATTTAGTTGGATGACCTATTAGATAAATGTTTCATTTTCCCTAGTGTTTCTCCTTATTAAGCCACTGTTCTCTTTTCCAATAAAGTGGATGGATCACTTTTATTATGTTTGGACTATCATAATTTAAACCAGATAATGGTTAAGAACAAATATTCTTTTCCTCATGTAGATGATTTGTTTGATCAATTGAAGGGAGAAAACTGGTTTTCAAAGATCGATCTTTGGTGGGGTTATCATTACCTCAGATTCTGAGAGTCTGATATACCAAAGATGGCCTTCAAGATCAGGTATGTCCATTATGAATATCTTGTGATGCCTTTCGGTCTGACTAACACTCTTGTAGTTTTTATGGACATGATGAATTGGATTTTCCACCAATATCTTGACACTTTTGTGGTAGTATTCATGGATGATATTTTGGTTTATTCAAAGTCTGAGTGTGAGCATGATAACCATATTATCTTGGTTCTGGAGATTCAAATAAATCATCTTCTGTATAGAAAGTGTTCAAAATGTAGTTTCAAGATTCATGAAGTGAAGTTCTTGGGGTACATAACTTCTAAGAATGGCTTATCAGTTGATCTAGCGAAGGTAAAAGTTGTTTTGTCCTAGAAGAAATCATAAAATGTCTTTGATAAATGAAGCTTCCATGGTCTTGTAGGATACTACTGATGGTTCATCAAAGATTTCTCAAAGTTGGGGTCACCTTTGACTACTCTTACCAAGAAATCAGTAAAATTGTCATGGGATGAATAGTTTTATTATTCATTTAATGAACCGAAATGACTTATGACATCCGCACCGATTCTAATATTACCTAATCCCGGTAAGAGGTACATGGTGTTTTGTGATGCATCTGATGCTGGATTGGGATATGTGATGATTCAGGATGATCATGTGGTAGCTTATGGGTCTTTTTATCTCAAAACTCATGAGAAGAACTACCCCACTCATGAGTTATAGCTTGTTGTGATGAAAAATGCGCTTAAATGTTTGTGGCACTATCTATTTGGGGAGAAGTTCAAAGTATTATCTGATCATAAGAGTCTGAGATATATCTTTTCCCAAAATTACTTGAATATCATATAGTGGTGATGGGAAGTTACTTTAAAAAATTTGACTTCAACATCGCTTACACCCCGTGGAAGGGGAATGTTTGTTCATACTATCTAAGCATGAAGGTACCTTTATAGGATGTTTTGGAATCAAATGAAGATTCGAATCTTATGGTGATTTTCACTCAGTTTCACTTGGATGATCAAGAAGATGTTTTCGAGATGGTTCTGACCAGTGTTAAGTTATCATCATATCTCCTGGAGCCTATCTTGTAAACTCAGCAGCATGAGGATGAGTTTTAGAAGATTTGGGAAAACCTTTATGGTGTGGAGATAGTTCCTAGTTGGTCTTTTTCTTCAGATGAAATACTTCACTTTGGGAAGCGATTTTTCATCCAAGCATCTATGAGAAGTTCATTTTTGTTTTATTATCATAGATCTTCATGGTTCATTCAACCAAGCTCTACAAATATGTATTATGACATGAGAATATGGTTCTGGTGGCAGGGTATAAAGCTTAACATTACAGATTATGTGTCTCGCTATTAAACCTGCCAAAGGATAAAGGCAGAGTCCTTGAAACCTTATGGATTTCTTCAGCGTCTTCTAGTTCTAGTTTGGAAGTGGTATGAGGTGTCCATGGATTTTTTTTCATTGTTTTACCATGGAAACCCTAACGGAAAAATTCTATTTGGGTGGTTATTGATCGGTTGACGAATTCTGATCATTTAATTCTGATTAAAGGCACCACTAAAGTTGACAATATGGGTAAGTTCTATGTGTAAGAGATCCTGAGGTTATATTGGAGTCCTCCTACTGTTGTTTCAGATAGGGATTATAGATTTACCTCAAGGTTCTGGAAAATTCTTCAAGAGGCAATGGCGACTCAGGTCAAGTTGAGCACTGCTTACCATCCACAGAGAGATGTCCAGACAGAGCGTGTAATTTAATCCTACAATATAAGCTTTGTGCATGCGTCTTGGATTTTGGTGGATCATGGGATAGCCATCTAGGAATAGTTATGTTTATTTACAACAATAGATATCATTTATTGATCATAATAGCTACCTTCGAAGTATTTTATGGTCACCCATGAAGATCACCTCTTTGTTGAGTAGAGGTGTGTGAAGTATCTTTGGTTGTATCAAGATTGGTTCAGGAGATGTCGACAAAGATTTAGAAAGTGCGATGATGTCTGGTTACAACCTAGAGTCGATATAAATTATATGAAAATCGACGGCATCATCCTTTAAATTTTTCCACTGGTGATTGGTTTTTCTTGAAATGTTCTCCTCAGTTGGGTCACTATGGACTTTGAAAACTGGGAAAGTTGACTCCAAGATATGTTGGACCATTTGAGATCACTGAACGACTTGGAAAATTTGCTTATATATTAGCATTTTCAGATCATTTTATGGCCATTCATGATGTTTTCAACATATCTCAGCTCAAGAAGTATCGCCCCTATCCAACTCATATTCTGAGTTGGGAAGAAAT
Organism: Viscum album; assembly: GCA_963277665.1. NCBI lineage: Eukaryota > Viridiplantae > Streptophyta > Magnoliopsida > Santalales > Viscaceae > Viscum > Viscum album. Next base: position 1,398,328,104 of record OY728157.1, on the reverse strand, counting down.
TGAGTTAGAACCAGAAGCTTCTATTTTGGACAAACCAGTGGAGGTCGTTGAATCTCAATAGAAATTCTTTCATGGGAAGTCAATTTTGTTAGTCAGATTTATATGGAAACAAGGATTTTATTCTCATGAGACTTTGGAAAATGTGTCATTGATGAGGGAGTAGTGGCTTCATCTTTTTCTAGGTGATACATCTTCCACAAGACTTCTTGGGTACATAAAGTCTTTATGGTATGGAGTTTGTAAAATCATGATACCTTGATCAGGTATGTTTTCCTTTTTTTCTAAATTCCCTTACAGTTTTAAAAATTATTTTATGTGATTTTTATAGACTTACTGTACACTACAGAATAGGTACACACCATGTACCTGAATTACATGTTGTGTACATGGTGATGGTTTCATGTCGTAGACTGGGAGATCATGTCATGAATGGGGAGATCATGTCGTGATCTGGTACATGTCACTTACTTGAGGTACACTTTTTTGTACCTGAGGTAGACATCGTGTAGGAGTTAAATATAGGATTTTTAATCTAATGTGATGGGTTTTTTATCGTAACGTATCCAGAATGGACTACATGTCAGGACCAAGGGGTACAAGTCATGGCATGGTGCATGCCCAGGTTTAAGTCAGACTTTTATCGGTTCCTCTCAACCTTTTCCCTCCCAAACCACTCGGCTCTCGACCCTAAATTGATCCTAGTCATTTTTCAAAAGCATCTCACCTTCCTGATCGATATGATAGGCTCCATTTTATTGTTTCTTCTATGGTGTGTCTCTCTCGGTAAGTGTTCTCTTCGATTATTCCTTGTGATTGATCATGATAGTTCCCTAGCCTTGCGTTATTAGATCCAATGATTCAATTTGGATGTTTCTTGTTGTCCTCATATAGATTTTTTGTGAGATCTTGTCTCGGAGGCCTTTATGTGGCAAGTTGTGGTAAAGTAGTAATTCTTTCTTGAGGTACGTGGGATTTCTTTTCACTTCAAACCCATTTTCTTCTATTTTGAATCAATCTTTTAAGGTGCGGGTTTGATTCTAGGGCCTTCATTGATGGTGTTTTGGGTTTCATTGCTTTTGGATTCTGTTGTGGGTGTTTGAAATCTGAACTTTGAGGTAGGTGGTCCATCTCTAGCCTCTGATAATGAACCTTCTTGTTTTGCTTTGAAAATTTCTTAATAAATTGTCTTATGAAATTGGAATGATTGTCGTGTGTGTTGAAAAGGGGTTTTCAATGAAAATGTTTTTACCCTTGATTTTGATAAACGGGTTGTGAAATGGTTTTTAGGTTTATAAAAGCATTGAAATTGTTTTCTAAAATAGAGCACATTGGTATACCATGGGTACTTAGGTGGATGGTTTAGCTTAAGGCCACTTCCCATTATTGTTATTATCAAGGAGGTTTGCCTTTGGTATTTCCCTTATTTCCTATTCCTATTGTTCTAGGGGTGGATATTGACATTTTGGGGGGATTACTCTTGGGGGTTTCTGCTGCTTCCTAGGCTCGTTGTTCTAGGATAAGTTTTGTTCACTTGATTATTTTGGTATGAGTAGTATACTTTCTAGAGCTCTAGTATTCCTTGGTGCATGATACGAGTGCTTCTAATTTGTATTTCTTGTATTTTTGAGTTATCCTTGATATGCATGTTTATGATTGTGAAAAAATGTTATAGAAAATATTCTATGAAATTGATATACCTACTTTTGTTTAGAACTACGGAAAAGGGAATGTTTACCATGGTTTCTATAAAATTACTTTACTTATTTTCATTCCATGATTTATTTTAAAAATGAGAATACATTATTTTTTATACAGATACTTTATAGAACACCTGGGTGGGATCCTACTGATCCTGTTAGCTCAAACCCTGTGCACTGCTTCAGTGGTGTGTTAACCTTTGTTTGTCTTCTATTATAGGGAAAGGCAAGGTGCCACAGTGAGGCAGAGAGGTTCATGTCAGCTGGGATTGGTAGCTGGTGTTGAGATGGTTAAAGTTCATACATTCCATCATAGGATTATTTTTTTGGTTTTGAGTCCCTTGCAGTCATACTTGTCTTTTGGAGTTTTCAACTATTGTTTCAGTTGTTCAGTTTCCTCTATTTTCCTTATAGGTATGGTTTATATATATATATATATATTAGTCTTCATTTATTGATTATTTTATCTATATATATATTGTGTGGTCATTCAAGTTGGGTGAAATAGTTCCCTTAGTTTTGTCGTTCGATGCTCAGGTGATTGTCACCAGCCTGTGGGGATCGGGAACACCCTTTGGTTATGTGACAGATTAGGTTGGGTACTGAGTTTTAGGGAAAACCAAGCTGGTGCATTACAATCACTCAATCATCTCATTCCATAGTAACAGACCAATCTGCATTAGTGGAACAAGGCACCAAGATGACCCATCAAGATGGTTAGGTGCAACAAGATAACAGTAAACAAGCCTCTTATATAGGAAAAACAATACATACAACCATAATAAAATGTTGAATAAAAAGATACATCTAAGAAAAGTAAAATCCAATCCAAGATGGATAAATTGGAAATTATATCAAGAAAATATTTACAAGTCTTTATGTGACTGAATTTCATCTCCACAACATCCCTCCATGAAGGAAATGAATAAAAGAGAAGCTATAATGCTACAAGATTCCCTTCCCTTTACATGATTTCTATAAAAAAAATTAAAACTGACCAAAGGAAAAAAATTAGGATGTAATACAAATTCCTAGTAGGATACCACCATAGAGTTTATACAAGGTATAATATCAAGAATGTTGTAGTTCTAGATTTTAAAATAGAATTAGTTTTGAAAATATTTTTCATAAACCTAAACCCATTTATAAATTGTTTTCCATTGGTTTTTCAAAAATGCCTTTTATATCTAAAAATACAAGAATATTAAATGTATAAGTGATAAAATATGTATTCATATCCATACACTATAAGGTAAAAAAAGTAAACACATATCCATGAAGTAACCTATCCTATGAATCCATGTGATATAACCTCATGTGAAAACAAAATATGAGCAACTATCCATGAAAAAAATAATTATACAATAAAAACCATAAATTAAAAAAGAACTCTGTATTGGTCCCTAGCCTATGAGAGTACATACTAGACATAAAAGATAATAAAACTTGAATATGTTGGTACCAAGTGATATTTATTCCTACCATAGACCATAAATATCTTGAAAGTAACCCTTAGTGGTTCCACACACATTAGAGTCACCTACGTCCCTTTCCAAACACACCCAATCTTCCTAATGTTCCATTTTCAAAAACAGTTTCAAAACTAGGCTCATAGTTTATAAAACTTTTTAAAATTTAATTCAATCCACTTCAGTTTTTGAAAACCCTCTTCTAAATCAAAACCATCGTTAAATCATTTAACCAAACACTTTGTGTAGAAAACATTTTTTATAGTTAAACCCATTTGAAGACATGCATCTTTCCAAGAAATCCCTTGAAAACAAAAATCACTTCAACTTAATTATCAAACCAAATGAATTTTATAGGAATTATAATAAATTTATATAATTACTGCATTATATAGAAACACCTACCTCACAATAGAGGTATCCCAACCACCTTCAAAAACAAAGATTGGGGAAGAGAAGAATGGGTTCTAACGATCCTAGATCCACATGAAACACATAAATCATATTTCAAACCCCTGAGATATGATATAAATATACCCTTAATGTTACACAACATGATAGGAGAAGAGATATGGAATAAATATACAAATAAAATTAGGGACTGGATAAAAAACACAATATACCTCGATGTGGTCCATAAATAATAAAAGAACTCCTCCTAGAATCCAATGAGGGAGGCATTCAAATCATTGTGTAAGTTTTATGTTGAGACAAAGTGATATTGTGAGTCATTATAATTTAAAATTACAAAGGTAAAAAAGCTGATTCCACAATTTTTAATAGTTTGGAAGGGGTTGCAGAGTTTTCTAGGGCATGCCACATGGTTGAACTAGCTATTATATTTTACTGTGTGCATATAAAATCTATTATGGATGGTTTAATGGTTTGGATGAATTGTTAGTTTAACCATGCAGAAACCATGAAACCCCCTCTAACCAAAGGGATAATTTTTTTCACAACGGGCCTCATGGTTTGGGATAACCATGCTCAAACCATGTTAAACCTCAGAAAAACCACCATAAACATCACAATGTTCCTTGGTCATGTCTCATTGCTTGAATAACTATTATAAAATATTGGAAAACACCACTAGAACCTTAGAAGGGTATACCACATGGTTATTGCACAATTATTCTTATTGTGTACCTTAAACATGTGCCTTTCTTATTTTCAACAAAATATCATTATTTTCAACCATTGATCCCCTGAATATTCCATACCTCAAAAGAGAAAAACTAATGATCAAATAAATCAAAACTATGACTTAGAGGGAATCAAAATTCAACCAACTATCTACTGCTTCTCTCCAAAGAATGTCCTCAATATCTTAGACCTTCAAATAAATAATGACACTACTACCTCATAAATTATTCTTTCTCCCACATCACATGGATATCTCATCCACACTATCATAGTACCTAGAAAATGGTTTATGTTTTACCACATAATACCTTGTCATAGAGATCCATAATATAAACTAGTTGTTCAAAAATAGTGGCATCGGGGTCAGGATCAACATCCTCCCATTCAATCACATGGGAAGGATATGGGAGATAGCTCCCCGGCTTGGAGGCATGAAACACTTCATGGATTTAAGTAAAATGAGATTTTAATTGAAAATAATTTTACAACTTTCTAATTCTCTCCATGATCTAAAGGGGGCCAACAAGACTTTATGCCCACTTACCCAGCATACCCAAATGATGAATTCACAAGAGATATGAAACTCTGAGATAAACCTATCACCAACCTTAAATTTTAGAGGCTAATGATATAGGTCTATAAATTTTTTTTGATGGTTGTGTAATATGACTATCCTTTTCTAGAACAAATGAACCTTTTTTGTTGTCTTCTAAATGAGACCCAATCCAAAAAAGGACATCTCTCCCAACTTCACCTAGTACAAGTGAGATATACATGGTATCCCATAAAACAATTTAAAGAATTCCATATTTTGATAAAGATATTAACTATTGTTATAGGAAAATTAATCTACATGAAAATTTATTTAATAAGATACACCAAAATCAAGCACACAAGCGCAAACATTGCTTAAATAACCTGATAAGCCAAGTTCAATTTCAGATGGGAACTCATCACCTCTATAAAACCTTTCTAGAACCTCAGTTTGAGACTCTGGTCCCTGTTATAAAATACCATAGATGGAACCCCATGAATTCTCATAGTCTCTCAGAAGTATATGTCGTTGTGTTGTGAGACCTTCATAATATCCTTGATAAGTAAGAATTGATCTGATTTCATAATTTGATCAATGATCACACAAATCAAATCCTTCACACTACTATTCCCTGGAAAAAAAATTATTTAGACCACCGAAATCTCATCCAACTTTAATACTATAATGGAAAGAGGTTGCAACAAACCAGCAAGTCTCTGGTGTTCTAAATTAATTTTCTGACAAGTGAGACATCATGAAATAATATCAGCAAGAGACCACCTCATCCCTATCCACTAATACTGAAATCTCAAGTCTTGATGCATCTTATTATCCCTAGGGTGTATGAACCAACATGACTGGTGTTGTAACACCCAATTGTTTTTATGAAATATTTTATTTAAATAATTTTTATTCTTTAGTAGCTTGCATTGCACAAAATCATGAGTTTGAATTAACCGTGAGATGATCTTAATATAAAATTACCATTATATCATAGTTTTTAGGTTAGTAGGAAAAATATTAACTAATATATGAAAATGCATTATGAATTCATTGGCTATTAATTATTTAAGAAAAATATAAATCAATTAGATATTTGAATTTTTTGAGTGAATTGCATTTCATAATGAGATTAATGAGATATATGTGTTATATAATTATTAAAATATTTTTTTATATTCATTAAATTTATATTTTAGTCATAGGTTTGGAATAAAACCTTATTTTATGAATAATATCCTTTTTTTAAAAGCCTAATTTTATACATTTGAATGGAGAAACCATTTTAAATTAAAATTTTGACAAATTAATAATTTTTATATGACAACATAAACATTTTATTTTGAGGAGGGATGTTACTTTGGATAAAATTAAGATATTTTTCTGATAACATTCGTGTTTTGATGAATAGTAAAAATACGATAAATTTTAATTAAAAAAAACTTTTTTATTGGGATAATTTATATAATTACATTATAATATTGAATGGTTTTAAAGTATAAATATAATATATTTTTACTATTTAATATAATTTATCTCATTAGCAATAATTTTACATTTAAATCATAGGTAAAAACATTTTCATCTTTTGCAATATTTTAACTTTTAAAACCCGTATTCTCATTTCAACAATGTGATTAATTTTAAATCAATTACTGCAACTACTTTTTTTTGAATTTGTAAAAATTGATTCCATATTTGGAATTAGAATGTCCAAATTTTATGAATAGGTACCTTTATTTCTTAGATGTTATGAATAGTAACTTGAGTAATAATTTTATTTACCATGGTTAAATGGTAAATCTGGTAAATAAGGGTAAAAATAATAATTTAATAAAATAATACTGACCTAAAATATGTCCTAATCCTATTGGATGAAATGTTTATGACCATGGTGATCAATTAGTCTATTCTAGGACTCCATGGATTCATATTAATGTGAAAATAAAATTTTATAAAAATTAATTTAAAAGTAAAGATAATTATAACCTAAACATATATATTTTACTATATTGATTTTAATATATGGTTATATAACTGATCTATATGATTATAAATAATAATTATAAAGATAAAAATATTTCCAACATCATGGTATTTTATTTATAATTTTTAGAGATTATATAAATAGTTTTATTCATAACAAAAATATGATGTTGTGATTACCTCATTAATGAAACATTTAAATAAGTGAGTTTATAAATTTAAAAAAAATGTAATTTGGTTATTTTTAAGTCATAAAAAAATTTTATGGATTCAATTTACAAGTTATATTTTACTTAATTCCATATTTTTTAAGGAATAAAGTTTTTATGAATTTTAAAAAAATCAAGTATGAATTGTTTCCAAAATTGACACAATTCAAAACCTAAAATATAAAATATTTTATTAAATTATATTAAATTCCTAAAAAACTATTATTCATCCAAATTCTTAATATAAGTCCAAATATTGCATAAATAACTTTTTTTGGTCGATTGAAACTACATGGTAATTACATTAACCCACAATGTGTCAATAAAATCATATCCCAGTAAGATTAAAATGGGTAAAATAAGGGTTAAAACAAAATGATAAGGACAAAACAAATATTCTAAACATGTCTAAATATTATTGGATAATGTTTATTCGAACCTAAATCATCTTATATTGGAATTAAATAAGTTTTGGAACTTTTTTAGTCGAAATTGAATTTATTATAAATTAATATTTTTTAGAGTTTCCTAAAGTGTCCCGCTCCTCTCTTATAACAGGGCACCTCCTCCCTCTCCTATTCACTCCATTTTGAGACTTCAAGATCGAACAAAACCTACCCATTTCTCTTGTAAACATTCCTAGTTACATTCTAGAGGTTCTGGTCTTCTCAAAAGACAAACTCAAGTGCTTTAAGGGGAAATCTAAAGGAGGTATGTCAAAGAAGAGGTAATCTCTTCTACCGATTCTTTAAAATTTGTTTCTTCTTATAATTACTCTTATATAGTTGTTCCAATATAAATTAATAACATCATTATCACTCATATACTTATATTTTATTATAAATATGAAACAACCCTATTTCACCTTTTATCTATCCTACGGAAAATGAAATCACATCGCATGTGTACGTACAGCTTACCATCTCCATGTTGTGGTTTAATATATTTTTCACCATCAACTTACATGTATTGGTATAATGGTGGAAATAATTACAATATATGATTAATATAAAAAGATAATAATTCTAAGAAACTATAAACCATCTAATTCAATACCAATCAACAATAATGGGAACAATATCGTCACTTGTGCATTCGTATAGCTTACCATCTCCACGGTGCGACATGATTCGTTCTACATAATATTCATTAAATCATGATTATATAAATTAATTGAATGAATAAATATGATTTATATTATACTAATACTATTCTTTAAATGATATAACTATAACCAAAAATAATAATAACTTATCAAACAAAACATACATAATAACATAGAGAAGTTAATGCCCGAATAACGAGTAACAATGAAATGTTACTGACAAACAGATGAAAATGTTGTCATAAATGTTATCATATAAATGATTATGATTTCAGAATAAATTGTTAACATTATTTAAATAATTATACAAGAGTTTCGGATACAAACAAATCATATCAGACCCAAGGTAAGGAATAATTTTGAAATATCATTTTTATCTGAAATTTATTATATGTAAGTATTTATTGGGGTTATATTTATCATCCATGTCCATGCTTTCTAAAAATGTTTTAAAAAAATGTTTAATATTCTTCCATGTATGTTTAAAGTCATTTTTACCCATTTTTGACTTGTACTACTTGGTATGGAAGTAATCTTTATTTTGTTTACCATATGAGGTGTTGTTTGACTCTCTAGAAAAAGTATGAGGAGAATGTTTTTTTTAACTTATACAGCATGAATTTTTTTTACACTTTCAGGAAGAATTATTTCCATGAATCTTCTTTTACAAGTTTTCAAGTTTATTTTCAATTAATTTCTTTTCTTTTTAAATTACACAACATATTGAGAAAAGAAAATGTTTTTTTAAGAAGAAATGATATTTTTCTCAAGAACTAAGTTCAAGTGTTTTATCAAAATTATTTCCCATATACGATGATATAGGGTTATGTTTCTATCCTTATTATTACTTTTATTTTATTAAATTATGATGGAATTATTTTCATGAAATCCCTTTATCTTATATGGATTATGTTATGATGGCATGATGTTTAAGAATCCCATTTTATTACATGGGTTATGCTATGATGTATGATTTATGTTTTTGTGGCACACATAATAATGGTTTCATTATGAGTTGCGTGGGACCTATATCTCCCTCCAATTCATTGGGTAAAGATTTATAGCTAATGACATAGACATTGATGGAACAACAAGTAAATATGGTTCAGTAATATAGGGCCGGAATAAGGAGTGAACTCGGTTCATTAATGGATTTTGTCCACTATTATTGTCTTAGAAATGAGCATTGACTAATATGAAATTATTTTCTATACTTATGTGTATATTCCATAAATATTCAAGTCTTATGTTATGATCATTGAAATTACATTTCAATTCTATAATTTATCCCATGACATGATATTATGATCTCTTATATGCAGGATAATATTTTCAAATGTTATATATGATTGATATTTCCTTTTTTTACCCTTATTGTGCATTTGAGATCACCATTTCATATATTTCTTTTCCCCAAGTCAGGAAGAAGGGTATTAAGTATGATATTTCAAAAAGGAGTCTAGTTATGATGAAATAAATGGGAGACAATGTAGATGTTTTATGAACCAGTTTTTTTGTGTTTCCTAGTTTCTAAAGACACTATACCTATATGGTCCTATTATGGTTGTGTTATATGTTGTAATAAATATATTTCAATTCTGGTGTAATATCAATGTATGTAAAGTATGGGTCTTTATAGTTGGTATTAGAGGAAAGTTATAGTTAACCTTTGGAAACTAGGATGAGAAATCCTTAGTAAGAACCAAAAGGATTTGTTGAAGTATAGGATACAATCCTAGTGTTTTTGAAACGAACATGAATAACCTAGGATTAAACCTAATGTTTCCTAAATTGAAATTTTATTCTAGATTATTTGGTTTTCCTTTTATGAATATTGTTTCTCACACTATGCTTCTTGGTTTCAGTCAATGGTCGGAAACCAAAAAAACCACATTAATGCTGAATACGACGGTCAATGAAATGATTGCCCCCCTAAGCAACCAAATGGTATGGGAGATGAAATGAAAAATCTTGTAGCCATGCTCACACAAATTTCTCAAGATTTTAATCTTTTAGGACATACAAATGATCAAAGGAAGGAGAAAAATTCTATTGAATCATTCATGAGGTAGCGTACACCTTCATTCATCGGGTCATCTGATCCAATAGTGGCAGAAAAATGGATCAATTCCACTGAAAAGATATTTTCAATTATATAATGTTCTAAACAAGATAAAGTCATATTAGTAGTATATCATTTGGAAGGTGAAGCTGATCAATGGTGGAATCTTATCAAGAATATAAGGCAAATATATGAAATTGAGTCCACGGAATGGGACGAGTTTGAGAACTTATTTTTCAATAATTACTTTCCTCATATTCATCTAACAAATATGGAGAAAGAGTTCCTTGAACTTAAGAAAAAGGATGATGAATTCATTGGTACTTATGAAGAAAATTTTACAATACTTGAATGGTATGCTTCTGGAATTATTATCCAACATGAGAGTAAGATTGATCGATTATTTATTGGATTAAAACCTACTCTCTGATGGGAATTAACCATAAGGGACTTCATTAGCTATGAGGAAATTTTTTGATGTGCTCTCAAGGTTGAGATAGAGATTTTAGTAACCCATCAGTCATATGGGTTTGATAAGAAGAGGAAAATTGAATTCAAAGGAAAATCTAAAGACAACACTAAAAATAATTTGAGTTTTCCCTTATGCGCAAAGTGTGGAAAGAAACATGGAGGGAATTGTCTTAAAGGGAATAGTAAATTTTTTAAGTGTGGAAAAGAATTTCATCAAGAAAATTAATGCCAAAGTGATGGGAACAAATATCTAATGATGCAAACAATGAAAAGGCTACATAGAATGCACCTCCTATACTTCAATGTTACAAGTGAAAGGAAATGGGGCATTATGAAAATCAATTCCCTAGTCCAAGTGTTATTGATAATAATCGACATCAAAAAAATATTAAGTCCAAAGACAAAGTAAAGTCGCATGAAATTACTATTGGTGACGTAGAGTGCGATAACGAAGTGGTGAAAGATACACATACCATCGACTCTAAAGTAGAAAATGTTTTATTTGATTCTGGATGCACCCACTATTTTATTTCTGAATAATTTTCTAAGGGTATCATTGTATTACATAAACAATTATACATTGAGTTAGATGTGACAACTTTTAATGGAACAACAGTCACATCAAAAGTTTACAATTCTTCTCCAATTGAAGTTTGTGGGAAAGTGATTCCTATAAATCTTGTGATCCTTCCTACAGTGTAATTTTATATGATTCTTGGCATGTATTGGATTTATTTATATAGAGATCATATCAATTTCCAAAGAAGGGAAGTCACATTTCATATTCCATATCAATCTATGATCATCTATTGGTGAAAGGATCAAAATAACCTTACAGTTGAAATTTCTTCAATCTTATGGGTCTTGATTCCAATAAATGAAGGTTATTTATCTCAAATGGTTGTGGAGAAAGTCATGATTAAGAATATGCCCATTGTAATAGAGTTTGATGATGTCTTTTGGGAGTAATTTCTTGGTATTCCACCAAAGCGTGAAGTTGATTTTTCAATAGAACTCATATTGGGTGTTATGCCTATTTTAGATACCCCTTATAGAATGTCCCCAATTGAGTTGTAGTAATTGAAGAAGAAACTCCAAGAGAATCTTGATAAAGGATTCATATGCCCTATTGTGTCACCTTGGGGAGCACCTATTCTATTTTTTAAGAAGAAAGATAGATCAATGAGACTCTGCATTGATTATTAAGAACTTAAAAAAATCACAATCAAGAACAAATATCCTCTTCCCCTCATTGATGACTTATTTTACCAACTACACGGAGCTCAATACTTTTCCAAGATTGATTTTCATTCAAGATATCATCAATTAAGGGTAAAAAAGGGAGGATATACCAAATACAACATTCCGTACAAGGTATTGATACTATGAAATTATAGTGATGCCTTTTGGTTAACTAATTCCCCTGCCATCTTCATGGATCTAATGAATATAGTATTTAGAGACTATCTTGATTAGTTTGTGGTAGTCTTTATAAATGATATTATTGTCTATTAAAAGAGAAAGTAAGAACATGAATATCACTTGAGAATTGTATTAAAGACCCTGAGAATGGAGAATATTTATTCCAAATTCACCAAGTGTGAATTTTGGCATAAAAAAGTTTCATTTTTGGGTCACATAATCTCAAGAGAGGGGATACCTATGGATCCTACAAAAACATAGGTTATTGAAAGATGGTCGAGACCAACAACAGTAACTAAGATCCAAATTTTTCTTGTTTTGGATGGGTATTATCAATCTTTTGTGAATAATTTTTCACAATTATCTATTCCACTCACCATGATGACTCAGAAATGAGTTAAGTTCATTTTAACGGAGGAATGTGAAGATAATTTCAAAGAGTTAAAAAGAAGGTTAGGCACTTCACCTATGCTCACACTTCCTTGTAGTAGAAAAAGGTTTTTGATCTATAGTTATGCATCCATGAAGGGGTTGGGGTGTGTTCTCATGAAAAATGATATGGTGATAGCTTATGCCACATGACAGTTGAAAATCCATGATCAAAATTACCCAAATCATGATTGTAGTTAGCAGTGAAAATAATTGCATTAAAGATATGGAGGCATTGTCTTTCTGGGGAAATGTGTGATATTTATACTGATCATAAAAGTTTAAAGTATATTTTCACACAAAATGGTCTGAATATGTTCCAAAGAAGATGGTTATAGTTGATTAAATATTATGACTACTCAATACATTACAACCCTGGGAAACCAAACACGGTGGAAAATTTATTAAGTCGACAAGACCAAGCCAGCTGATCCATGGTGAGAATAACGAAAGATCCAATATTTATGGATTTGAAAAAGATGGATCTTGAAATTATAACGGATGAAGAGAAACATTATCTTTATCAAATTAATTTTAAACCATATATTAAAGTAATGATTAAATAAGAACAGAAGGAATATGTAGAGTTACAAAAGACGGTGAGAAATTTTCCTATATTCAACCTTGATTGTGATGAAATAATAAGGTTCATGAATGGGATTTGTATTCCTCCCATACCAGAATTAAAGAAGAAGATATTGTATGAGGCTCATAGTTCTTCATTATCTATTCACCCTAAAATCACAAGGATGTACAAGGACCTAAAAGAGTACTTCTGGTGGGATGGAATGAAAAGATATGTCGCTGAATATGTCTCTCAATTCTTGGTTAGTCAGCAAGTTAAGGCTGAGAGACAGAAGTCTAAGGGGATGTTACAACCATTACCCATACCAGAATGGAAATGGGAAAACATCACTATGGACTTTGTTATCAGACTTCCCAAAACATCCAAAGGAAATAATGCTATCTGGGTTATATTTGACTGCCTTATGAAGTCAGTACACTTTATTACCATTTGAGAGGATTTCTATCTTGATAATCTTTCCTGTATATATGTAGAGGATGTTATAAGATTACATGGAGTACCACTTTCCATTATATATGATCGGGACCTGAGGATTACCTCAATGTTCAGGAAACATATTCAATAGGCTCTAGATATAGAGTTATGTTTCAGCACTACTTATTATCCTCAGACAGATGGTCACTGTGAGAGGACAATTCAAACTCTAGAAGACATATTGAGAGCTTTCTCTATTGACTTCAAAGGTGGTTGGGATCAACACCTACCATTGGTGGAATTTTCTTTCAATAATAGCTTTCACTCTTGTATTCAGATGGCTCCTTTTGAATCCCTCTATAGAAAGAAGTGTAGGACTCCAACTTTTTGGGATGAAGTTTGGGAAAGAAAGCTATTAGGACCTGATCTTGTTGACGAAATGGAATAAAAGGCCATATCTATTCAACAATACATTCGAGAAGTTCATAGTCAAAAAAAATGTTATGCTGACAAATAAAGAAAATACATATAGTTTGAAGTGGGTGATAAGGTGTTCTTACAAATATCTCTCTGGAAGAGAGTAATGATATTTGGAAGGAAGGGAAAGCTGAGCCCTAGGTATATCGGTCCTTTTGAAAATTTTGATCATGTTGGGAAGGTAGCTTACCAATTGGCGCTTCCACCGAATCTCTCTCAATTTCATGATGTGCTCAACGTATCTTTCCTAAGAAAATAAATACCCAATCCTTTACATGTACTAAGCTTAGTAGTCATACCGTTGGAGCAAGATATTTCTTATGAAGAACAACTGATAGAGATTCAGGATCGTAGTGAAAAAGTTATACAAAACAAGACCACTCACTTGGTTAAAGTTTAATGAAGGAACCACCAATTTGGAGAAGCTGCATGGGAACTTGAGGATATGATGAGGGAGAGGTATCTTCATCTGTATATTTCCAAGTGAAAAATTTTGAGGGCGAAATTTAGTTTAAGGGGGGTAGAATGTAACACCCTAATGTTTTTATGAAATATTTTATTTAAATAATTTTTATTCATAAATGGATTTTTTTCACAAATTCATGAGTTTAGAAGAACTTTAAGATTCATGTAATATAAAATTACCATTATAGCCTAACTGTTAGGTTAGTGGGAATAATTATAAGTAACTTATGAAAATTCATTATGAATTCATTGGCTATTAATTATTTATGAAAAATATAAATCAATTAGATAATTATATTTTTTTAGTGAATTACAATTGTTAATTAGATTGATGTGATATATGTGTTATATACATAATAATATATTTTTTTCATATTCTTCCAATTGATATTTTAGTCATAGGGTATGGATAAAACCCTATTTTATGTATAAGAACCTTTTTTTAAAAGGTTAATTTTATTCCTTTGAATAGTGCACCCATTTTAATTAAAATTTTGAAATAATAATAATTTATATATGAAAAAATAAACATGTTAGTTTAAATATGGATATAAAAATATACTTTGGATAAATTTCGGATATTTTTCTGATAACTTTCATGTTTTGAGGAATAGTAAAAATAAACTAAATTTTAACTAAAAACAACTTTTTCATCGAGATAATTTATATGATTAAATTATAATATTGAATGGTTTTAAAGTTTAAATGGAATATATTTTTACCATTTAATATAATTTACAGTATTATCATTAAATTTACATTGAATTCATAGGTAAAAACATTTCAATCTTTTGCAATATTTTAACTTTTAAAACATGTATTCTCATTTCAACGACAGGATTATTTTTAAATCAATTACTAAAACTACTAAGTTTTGAATTTATAAAAATGGATTCAATATTTGGAATTATGAGTTCCAAATTGTGTGAATATTATCCTTTTATTGTTTTCACATTATTAATAGTAACTTTAGTAATTATTTTATTTACCATGGTTCAAGGAAAAATTTAGTAAAAAAGGGTAAAATAATAATAATATAATAATAGAGTATTATCCTAAAATATGTCCTAAATCTATTAGATGAAATAATTCCTACCATGGTCATCCTTAGTTCAATTTTGGGACCCGATGGATTCGCATGGATGTCAAAATGACATTTTATAAGAATGAATTTAATATAAAGATAATTATAACCTAAACATATAACTTTTACTAAATTGATTTTAATATAGGGTTATATAACTGATGTCTATAATTATAAATTTTCATTAAAATGAAAAATTATTTCCTACATCATGGTATTTTATTTATAATTTTTAGATATTATAAAAACAGTTTTATTTATGACACAAATATGATGTATTGATTACATCATTAATGAAATATTTAAATAATTGAATTTATAAATATTAAATCAAATGTAATTTGGTTATTTTGAATTCATCCACAATTTTTTTGGATTACACTGACATATTATCTTTGAGTTAATTACTTATTTTCAAAAAAATAAAGTTTTTATCAATTTTTTAAAAAAAGTCAATTATGAATAATGTCCAAAATTGACACATTTCATAACTTAAAACATAAAACATTTTATTAAATTATATTAAATTCCTAAAAATATAATATTCGTAAAAATAGTTAATATAAGTCAAAAATTTTAAAAAAATAACTTTTTTTGGGTCATTTGACATGATATGGAAATTACATTAACCTACAATGTGTAAATAACATGATATCGTGATAAGATTAAAAAAGGTAAAATAATGGTTAAACCAAAATGATAAGGATAAAAATTATTCTAAATTTGTCTAAATATTATTTAATTATGGTTATTCCAACTAAAATCATCTTATATTTTAATTAAATATGTTTTGGAGCTTTTTTAGTTGAAATTTAATTTATTATAAATTAATATCTTTGAGAGTTTTCTAAAGTGTCTCTCTTCTATCTTATAAAGGGGAACCTCCTCCCTCTCCTATTCAATCTATTTTTAAACTTCAAGCTCATAAAAACCCTGACCGTTTCTCCTTTAACTTCCCAAGTTACATTTAAGATGTTATGTTCTTCTCAAAAGACCAACTCTAGTGCTTTAAGAGGAAATTTAAAGGAGGCACGTCAAGGAAGAGGTATTCTCTTCTACTGATTATTTCAAATTTATTTATTCTTCTACTTCCTCTTCTTTAGTTTTTCATTATAAAGTAAAAAACATAAGTATCACTCATATACTTACATGTTATTATAAATATTAAAAAATATTGTTTCACCTTCTATCCATCCTATGAAAAACGAAATCATCACGCGTACGTACGTACGGCTTACTGTCTCCATGTCGTGGTGTAATCTATTTTTCACCATTACCTTTCTTAGATGGGTATAATAGGGGAAATAATAAATATATATGATTAATATAACATGATAAAAAAATTAGATAGTATAAACCATCCAATTAAATACCACTCAACAATTATGGGAATGATATCATCGCTCGTGTGTACGTATGGCTTACCGTCTCCACAGTGTGATGTGATTCGTTCTACATAATCTTCATTAAATCATGATTATATAAATGAATTGATTGAATAAATATGATATATATTATAATAATACCATGATTTAAATTATATAACTATAACAAAAAAGAATAGGAATAAAAACTTATTTGACAAAACATACATAAGAACGTAAAGCAATTAATGCCTGAATAACGAGTAACAATATAATGTTACAAACAAACGGATGAACATATAATCATAAATTCTATCATAAAAATGATTATGGTTCTGCAATAAATCAATAAAATTATTTAAATCATTATACAAGAGGTTCGGATACATAAAAATCATATTGGACCTAAGGTAAGGAATAATTTTGAAATCTCATTTCTATCCAAGATTTTTTCTATATAAGTATTTACTGGGGTTATATTTATCATCCATGTCCTTGTTTTCTAAAAAAATTCATAATATTTTTAATATTCTTCCATGTATATTTAAATTCATTTTTACCCATTTTTTACTTTTACTACATGGTATGGAAGGAATTTTTCTTTTGTTTACCATAGGAGGTACTTTTTGACTTTTCCTAGAAAAGTACGAGGAGAATGTTTTTTTAACTTATATGGCATAAATGGATTTTTATGCTTTCATAGAGAATTATTTACATGAATCTACCTTTACAAGTTTTCAATATTTTTTTCAATTAACTTATTTTCTTTTAAAATTTCATGACATATTGAGTAAAGAAAATGTTTTTTTAGAAGAAATGTTATTTTCCTCAAGAACTAAGTTCAAGTGTTTTATAAAAATTATTTTCCACCTATGATTATATAAGGTTATGTTTATATCCCTATTATTACTTTTATTTAATCATGTTATGAAGGAATTATTTTTATGAAGTCCATTTATCTTATATGGATTATGTTTTGACTGCATGATGTTTAAGAATCCAATTTTATTACATTGGTTATGCTATGACGAATTATTTATGTTTTTGTGTAAAACATAAGATTGGTTTAATTATGAGATGGTGGGACCTATATCTCACTCCAATTCATTGGGTAAAAATTTATATCTCTTGATATAGACATGGATGCAATGAAAAGTTAATCCGGTTTGGTAATACAAGGTTGGAAAGAGGAGTGAACTCGGTTTAGTAATGGACTTTGTCTGCTATGAGAGTCTTAGAAATGAGCCTTGACTAATATTAAATGATTTTCCATGCTAATGTGTCTATTAGACAAAGTTCCATGTCTTATGTTATGATTATTAGGATTAATTTTCACTTCATAATTTATCCCATGACATGGTATTATGATCTCTTAAATACAAGATAATATTTTCAAATATAATATTTGATTGATATTTCTTTTGTTTACTATTACTGGGAATTTGAGCTCACCCTTTTGTTTGTTTCTTTTTCCCAGGCTAGGAAGAAGGGTATTAAGTATGATATGACAAAAAGGAGTCTAGTTATGATGAAATAAATGAGATATGGTGTAGATAATTTATGAACCATTTGTTTATGTTTCTCAATTTCTAAAGACACTATACCTATATGGTCTTGTTATGGTTTTATTATATGTTGTAATAAATATAATTCAATAATGAAGTAATATCAATGAATTTAAATTATGGGCCATTATAGGTGCACACCATCCATAAACTCCAAACTCATTGAAATTGAAACCACCAACCTTCTATGGAAGCACAAAGCTCCACTGGGAGACCAAGACCCCTCATTCTAGGTCTCCCCACAATAAAAGATTTTACTAAAGTATTGGAAGTCGGTGTCTATCACCTGATAAGTCCTAACTCAAACATAAATGGATGGGTTATATTTTATCTAATCCAAAAAATACCTTTCCACAATACTCTTACACTTCTAATATTATCTCATCAAACAAACTCATCAGATACCACTACTCAACAAATTCCTTTGTGGGTTATGTTGGTAATTTTCTACTCAACACATCAGCAACTATATTTTATTTCCATGGAGTGTTTGCAATATCAATATCAAAATTCTAAAGATACTCCACTCAAATTGAGTATTAAAAATTCAGGTCCCTATTATTATAAATATTTATTAGGATCTAATGATCATAATACACTATAAACTAATCCTCAGAGAGATATTAACACCATATTTTGAGTGCACAAAAACTGCTACAAAATCAAGGTTATGGGTAGTGATGTTCTTCCCATGAGGGAATAAATATAAATACCCAAATTCTACCACCTATTTCCCCTTCATTAAGATACATCCAAAACCTATACCCGAAGAATCATAGAAAACATTCTAACCTGAACTATATTTTTGATGAATCAAAAATAGTTCTAAATTTAACCTCTGCTTTATATCCTCAAAATATCTTTGACAATTGTCATTCCATTAAAGTAATACACCCTTATGGGTTAAATCATTCATAGAATATGTGATCATGGAGAAATCTTAAACAAAATTCTAATAGTAACAATCTAAACCTATGAATCTCTAAATCCCAATCACATATTTGGGATTCTCGCAAGAAATAATTCCCTATTTATTTTTAGGATCCACTGTGACACCCCACTTTGATGTCACATTCCCCAAAAATTTCAATTCATGGATCCAAAACTCACATTTCAAAATCTTACCATATTTAATATTTTCATTCTACTTTCGAAGAATGACATCCAAAGGGTCATTATGCTCATCCTCTTTCTTGGAGTACACCAATTTATCATCCATGAACACAACAAAAAAAGAGTTTTAAAAATGTTGAAATATCTAGTTCCTCAATTTCATAAATATTGCAGGACTATTAGTGAGACCGAATGGAATAACCAAAAACTAAAAATTCTCATACCGGATCCCAAACACTATCTTGCATATGTCATCTTCTCGTACTCTCAATTGGTGGTACCCTAACCGAAGTTCAATCTATGAAAACCAACATGCCCCTCTAAGTTGGTCAAATATATCATCAATCCTAGGAAAAGTATATTTTTTCTTAATGGTCACAAAAATTAACTTTTGACAATATATTAAATGTTTGAGACTCTCATTTTTCTTCTTATAAAAGAGGACAAGAGAAGCCCATAATGACACACTATGAAGAATAAATCTCTTAGACACTATATACTCAAGTTGTACTTTAATTTACACCAACTTAATAGGTTCTATTCAATAAGATGGAATAGAAATGGGAATCTTACCAGGGAGCATATCAATAGTTAACTCAACCTCTCTTTGTGGTAGTAAACCATAAAAATCAACTGAAAACACCATAGGGTAAGTACACAATACCATAGGAAGAAATATCCCCAAATAAATTTTAATGGAATCAAGAAATTTTTTTAATAGTTAGCATGTGGTTACCCCAACATAATGAACCAAAGGACCCACCCTTCCCAATATAGTGTCCAAGTCACCTTAAAAATATGAGTGACCCTATCAGAATATAAAAATTAAACATGTTGATGATAATAGTCTATCTAATATTGAACATTGATCATACAATCTATGAAATATATTAGGTAAAAGATGTCAATATCGATAACTAAAAATTCTTATACTACTTGAAGTCATCTATTGTCACCAAAAACACATGTCACTTGAATCCTTTTTTAGAGCTCTTTCCCAAAGTTATGGAACGATCTGAAAATTATGGTATATGTTTTGAATGTAACCTAACATTAAAACTAACTTTAATGTTATAAAAAATGATTATAAACTATATGAATCAAATTTATAACCATAGAATACGAATTAAACATTGTACCTCTTATAGTAGAAGTCTTTTCTTTAGATTCTTCTAGATCATACTTGGTTACATAAAGTCATACAGTCTTATACACATGAACATCCCCTATGGAATAAGGATTTGAACCACCACCCTTAGAATCATTGGTAAAAACTTGTGAACACTTGGTAAGAGTCGATCCTACCTTACTACCATAGGATATTCTTTCTTAAAAACTATTTAGATGTCCTAATAATCCATAATAATGATATCTCTTAGGATCCTTCATACAGTTGGGATTTTAATAACTATTCCTTACACTCTAATGAAGGAAAAACTGATGTTGTCCTAATAAAACCCTTGAAACTATCCCTAAAGAAAAATAAACGCCCTTTGGCTTCCTTTTCTATCAAGAAAGAAAACCCTAGCTAAAAAATTAACCAAATAAATCTCCACCCAAACCTGTATTTCTAGATATGTCTTCCTCTAAAATATTATTATTTTTACTACTTCTATAAATATCAGAAGGAGCATGAGAATCCACATCGATCAAATATCCATCCTCAGAACCAACTCAAACCTCTAATCCTTTATGTACTCATTTGTGACTAACTCAAATTCACAGTGCACCAACTTAGAAAAAAAAGGAAGAATACCCCATAACTGTAATATCTCTATGCCCCATGTTAAAAAACTCTTGGGTCTACTCTACACATAATATCTCAGTATAAAACTTATAATTGAGTATTTTATTAAAATAGTTCTAGGTAAGATCCCCGTGATATTTATCTTTCGTAATAAAGTGATTTCACCTCTTTCTCGGTCGCTTGAAAATGCTCATAAAAAAACCAACCTTGAATTCCTCTGGAGTATTCAGAAAGTTGAAGAACATCTAAATCCACTCAAGACAATCCTTAGATTCATATGTTCCTTTATCACCACCTAAGATGGGTGGGAGCGTCTTAGTAAATTATGATCCATGATCCACCACACTTATCAGGTTCTTGATTCCCATATGACCCAGAGTCTGAATTTTATGGATTATAGAATAAACCAGTGAAGGTTCCACTAGGGGATTCACATGTGAATCCTATCTCAAAACTTCCTATCTCATATTTGGAAAATCTCTTCTCATAGGAAATGCCTATCAAGAACAAGACAATGACCAATCATCTTTATAGAATATTATAAAATATTGGGACCAACATCAATAATTAATGTCCATTCTTTAAAAAATTAATAATTTAATGAAATTATGAATTTAATGAATGAAAAATAATGATTTATAATGGAACAAGTAAATTTAAATAATCTCCCCATCCAGTTCATTCAAATAAACTCAAATATGAGGGCTCAATCCTGGTAAAACAATTTTTACCACCCATGGTAACTCGAGTTCAGATACATATGTGAGTTTTTCATGCATTCTCCCACCCTTTCTACTTGTATTACAATGATAAAAACTCTTATCTACCCAAGATATAGAACCAAAATTAGTAGTGTTAACACACTTGAGGATGGTTATCCCTCTTGTAAAAAATTGTAATTAACAAACCTGAGTCAACTCAAAAATCCACCCAAGTCATCCTATTAGGGTTTTGAGGTGAAATAAGATAACATAAAAAAGACTCATATAATTTAAAACAAATCATACAACCTGAGTAAAATGTGGAAGAAAAATTTTCATCTAAGACACATACAATCCAAAAAAACTACCTAAATAAGAATGTATGGTAAGATAAGACTATAAAGTCTCTATGTGACCAACCTCACCTCCAAACCATCCCTCTATGAAGGAAAAAAATAAATGAGAAGATTCCATGTTACAAGATTCCCTTCCCATTACCTGAGTCCTGCAAAACGACATCTAAACCCACTCAAATGAAAAAGTAGGGTGTCAAATGAAAGCCTCATAGGATACCACCTTAGATTCTATAAAATTTATAATATCAAGTATACAACAGTTATATATTTTAAAAAAGAAATGGTTTACAACATAATTTTCATAAATAAAAAACCCATTTGTAAAACGTTTTCCTTTAGTTTTCATAAAATCATTTCATATCCACATATCCAGAAATATGAAAAGTATAAATGATAAAATAGGAATTCATAACTATACACCATTAGGTAAACAAGTAAACACATTAATATTACATAACCCATAACACAAATCAATGTGATAAAACCTCATGTGACACCAAAATGTGAGAAATTATCCATGAAAAAACAATCAGGTCGTAAGAACCATAATTGAAAATGCACCTTTTATTGGTACAAAAACTATAGAAATAAGTAATAGAAATTAAAAATAATAAAATAGAAATATATTTTTACCAACTGATATCGAGTCCTCCCACATTCCATCGATATCCCTAATGTAACACCAAGTGGTACCACACTCACTAGGGTCACCTATATTCCATTCTCGATGCACCAAAGGTTCCCAATGTTCCATTTTCAAAAAAAATCAAAACTATTCTCACAACCTAAAAAAATTCAAACCCAATCCAACATGTTTCAGTGTTTGAAAACCAATTTACAAATAAAAAACACCATTCAAGAATTTAACCAAACACTTGGAAAAACAAATTATTTAAATCTAGACCCCTTTGAAAACATAAATCCTTCAAACAAATCCATTGAAACTAAAAATAACTTAAAATTAATGAACTACCAAATGTAATTTAACAGGAAAGATAAAAAATTCATAGAATTATTATATTTTATAGAAACACCAACCTGAAAACTATGGTAGCACAAACCACCTTCGAAAATATAGAACAGGGAAGAGTAGATTGGTTCCTCATGGTCCTAGATCCCCATGAAACACATAAATCCTTTTTCAAACCCATTTGATCTGGTATACGTAACGTATTCAGGTTATAAAGGATAATAAGAGAATATATTTAGTATAGACCTACTAATAAAAGAGGATCCCATATAAAAAATGCAACATACCTTGATGTAATCCATCTGTATAAAATAATTCTTCCTAGAATCGAAATTTAGAGACATCAAAAGTGCATGTAATGTAACGACCCAAAGTTTCATTAATGTAAAATCCCTCTTGATCTTATTAAATGTCTCTTTATATAAAATGTTTTTACAAAATGACAACTTCATTGGTTTTATGATAAGAATTGTGACCGTTACTTTTATAGCCATTAAACAGTGATCACATGATTAGTATAAATATAGGGCTTTAACTCATCCAATTTTACTTAGACAAAGGAAGCGATAGCCTAATCTAGTAGAATTTCCCCATACGAAGCCCATTTATCAGAGCTCGGAAAAGAGGTGGAATCCTTGGGATTCGCTCTTGACAAATCCCAAGTTGAGCTTCACCATGTCAAGCTCAAATGGGACCGTCTACGGGAGAAGTGGAAGTTGGTAGAAATTAGCACTCGAGCGATGTTATCCGAGCCACCCCAAGAGTCTGTCACCATCGCACACCTCACCCTTAGGTCTTATGCGGATTTTTTAAGGGGTTATGTAACTAATCGATAGTACTATGTTCATGTAAAAAAAAATTATATAATAATGAATATAATTTCTTGTCATTATTGATACATTGTAAATAGTTTTTAAAGTACAAATGGTGTTTTTAGTTATTATTTAATTAAGAAATCTATTTTATTAAATTATGGTATTTTTGAATTAAATAATATTTTAATAAAATATTATTATTATTATTATTATTAGATTAATTTTATTATATATAAATGATCATGTAATTGTATAAATGCAATTATAATTTTTATTAAGGTTAGAAATCCATTTTTGTCAAAACCCGTGAATTTTTGATAAATGTCGATTTTTATTTTAAAAGTGAAAATTAACATATTTAGAAAATTCTTTAGATAAATTAAATGTTATTTTTGGAATCAGGGTGTCGAAATTATCCAACGGTGAATTTTTCATAATTTTCTGAGATAATCAAATTTTTGAGTAAAAATTAAATATTGTTTAAATATATAATGTGTTTGTTGGCATCATAATGACCCAATAGTATTGAAATAAAATACTATAATCTTTATTTTCGGCCAATATATGTTTTTCCATTAAAATAATTTGATTTTTGGTTTGTTTGGATTACTTTTCAAAGCATTAATGGACCCCTCAAGACTTATTAAACACCTTGTCTTTTTAAATTAATTTCCATGGGAGTGTGACTCACCTCCACATAAGCAACCCTAATATTTTAAGAAGTTCGGACCTTGTACATATAAAATATTATTTTCCTCTTCCCTTTTCCAAAAACCATGGTCAAAAACCATGGGATGGTTTTTGGTTTGGATTAATTTAATATAAGGGGTCCCACCCCTAAATAATAAATAATTCCCTCACCTTTCCTATATAAACCCACCCAATATCCCACTTCCTCCTCACTAAAATCCTTTGTAGTTCATTCAACCTCTAACCTACTCTCTCTAGAATCCTCCCAAGGTGACTTAATCTACTAATAAGCCTCTCACAAGCCTCTCTCTATCCTTTGGAAGCACACTTCCAAGTAAGGGTTTTTTCTTCCTTTCTCATTTTTTTCCAATTTTCTTTAAGTTGTTTTTCCCTATTAATTTCAATTATGAATGTTGGGGTATGGTTTCACACCTCCCTCATACATCCCTCTTTATGTTTGAATGATGGGAGACCCTTTCTCTCTCATTAAATTCCTGCCATGTACATCCGTTACTATGCCGAAATTCCGAAAGGAACTTCTCTCTCCTATTTTACATTCAAGCAATACTTTTGTATCATGAATATAAATTACATTACAATTGTTGGGAAATTTATCTATATGACCTCCTTACTGTCCATTACATGTAAATATGATGAGGAACCCCTTTCTTTCTCATCAAACATTTTTATGAATTCTTATGTCATGTCGTTACGCTACCGAAATCGCACTGATTTTCTAAGCCAATGTCATTGTGTAGTGAATACCATGCCCATTTCTCCATAAAGGGTATTCACATTTATGAACATTTACATATTGATTTTAAAGTTTCATTTATGAATTCCACATTCCTTTATCGTGTAATAAATGATTATGTTTTATGAATCCATGTTTTATGATCCATGTGGCACACTTATGCATGAAATGAAATGTTTAAGAAGGGTGCACCCTTATAGCACTCCAATGCATTGGGTAAAGTATAGTATCATGATACGTCATGTGGAATGAGTTTTGACTCATACTAATTCAAGTGCAACAAGGGTTTACTCGTGCTTTATGTGCAATGAGGATTTACTCATGCTCCATGTGCAATGAGCCGTGGCTCATGCTAATTCCATGTTAAGTGTTGTTGCCACATTTCCATGTTATGATTATCATGCTTTATCATGCCTTTATGTTCATGTTTTTCTTATGCTTTATTGATATGCCTATTGTCTAACATGTATGGTACTCCTCATGTTATTCCATGTGTACTCCCTTACTGGGATTTATATCTCACCCTTTTCTTATGCATGTCCTCAGGTTATCCCATGCAATGCTAAGTACGAAAGAATGTAGTGGTCATGTAAAGGAAGTTTTCATTAAAGATGTTTTATTTAATGTTTTAAGTTTTTATGTAATGATCCTAATCCCCAAAGACACTAAACCTCTTGATCATCTTTGTTGTATCAAGTGAAGTTTTATGTAATAAATCATTTTTATGTTGTAATAAAAAGTAAAGTTTTCATAGTTGGTATCAGAGGATAGGTTTGGTTATTTTGGGGATTAGGATTAGAAAACCCTAGTAAAGCCTTAGTTACAAGACTAAGTACAATAAAAACGTCCCTAAGTTTTGGTGAGTATTGAGTAAGTGAGTTATCAAGCAAATACATCCCTGTCTAGATTCGAGCAGGTAGAGGCGGCTTTGGAACAGATGTATCCTTGGGGTAAAACCTGAAAACACCGCTTTGAGATAGACTCGAACGAGAACTGTTGCACGACAACGGGCCTTGCTTCACTCTTGGTTACGACACTCCCAGGGGATATGCTTTGTTAAATTCACAATATTAGTATGAACCCTTATTAAGGAAATAAAAAAAATGCCCCTAAGAATATATGTTAGAAAGTAGATCATGAAAAGCCTAGATTGAAGCCTATAGACTCATGAGTTAAGGAAATAAAAGTTTATTTATAATTCATCAACTTTTGTATTTTTATTACCATTTATTTATTACACCTTACTTTTCTTTTATTCCAGCCAATGGCTGGTAATAGTAGGACTCGGGCTAACAACCATTGTGAAGATTAGTGTGATGACTGTACTAACGAGATTCCCAATCCAATGGGAGAAGGAATCGCAAACTTTATCACACTTCTCTCTCAGATAACTCAAGTTTTGAATTGAAACATGGGTCAAGAGGAACGTTCAACCCCCCCCCCCCCCTAAGAAAGAACAAGTCACTATCGAGAGCTTCATGATACAAAGGCCTCCGACTTTAGTGGATCATCTGATCCCACTATCGTTGAACAATGGATCAACTCCATTGAAAATATCTTTTCCATCCTTCAATGTTCTGAACAAGAGAAGGTTCTCCTGGTAGTTTATCGAATGGAGGGTGAATCTGATCAATGGTGGACGTTGATCAAAAATACAAAGCCTGAGTAGGAGGTCAAGGCATTGTAATAAAAAGATTTCCTGAAGATGTTTTTCGATAAATATTTTCTACGCACCCTCCGTCTTAAGATGGAAAGGGACTTCTTTTCCCTCAAGAAAAAAAGATAAAGAATCTGTTGGAGCATATGAGGTAAACTTCACAAGGCTTGCATGATATGCTTCCGACTTTTTCGTTACACCCGAATTCAAGGTTGACCACTTCTTTGGTGGGTTGAATCCTAGCCTACGGAAAGCATTAGTGATCTGTGACTTCGGGAGATATGAGGAAATTATCCGATGTGCCCTCAAGGTCAAAATGGAGATCGAAGATTCACAGGGGTATCATGGGGATAAGAAGTGTAAGGTGGAATTCAATGCTGGTGGGCCGATGGATAAATCCAATAATGCTAAGAAGATCCAGCACCCCACTTACCAAAAGTGCGGAAAGAAGAACCCTGGAAATTACCTTAAGGGGACGAGGAAATGCTTCAAGTGTGGAAGAGAAGGGCACCTAGCTATTAACTCTTGGCAAGAAAGACCCATGGCTGTGACAGAGGAGAGGAATGCTTCGTTCAAACCTCAACGCGTTGTTCAATTCTACATATGTAAAGAACCGGGTCATTTTGTAAATCATTGCCCTAGTCCAAGGGTTTTCAGAGACAACCAACAACCTCCAAGGCAGCAAGTAAGATCTTTTTCCATCACTTCTGCTGAAGTGAACCCCGACAACAAATTGGTGATAGGTACGCTAGTTATTCATTCAAGAATAGCGAACATACTTTTTGATTCATGTTCTATGCATTCTTTTATAAATCGAATGTTTAGTAGAACAATCCCAGTACCACCACAAATCCTGGAAGTGAAGATGTCTGTGAGTATGAAAAATGGGGCAATCATTGCATCCCATGAATATCAGTCATCCCCTGTTATAATCTGTGGATTGAATTTCCCGGAAAACCTCGTCATACTCCCTCTGGTGTAATTTGATGCAATTCTTAGCATGGATTGGCTTTCCTTATATAGAGACAACTTAAATTGTCAATAGAGGGAAATCACACTCCATATGGGGAATCGACCCCCGATTCTTTATAAGTATAAGGAGGAAGATGAATCTCCTTTAGATCCATCATCTCAAGCGTGGATATTACTGGCTTATGAGCACGCGTATCTGGCTCAGATGATTGAGTCCAAGGAAGAAACCATCCTTAAAGAAATTCCTATTGTGAGGGAATTCAATGAAGTGTTTCCTGAGGAACTGCCTGGTCTTCCTCCTAGAAGAGATGTTGAATTCTCAATTGAACTTATACCCGGGGCTTTACCAATATCCAAGACTCCATATAGAATGGATATTTTAGAGCTTGAAGAGCTGAAGAAACAACTACAGGAGAATCTGGATAAACGGTGTATACGCCCAAGTGCTTCACCATGGGGCGCACCAGTCCTTTTTGTCAAGAAGAAGGATGGGTCAATGCGTCTTTGCATCGATTATCGTGTACTTAACAAAATAAAGATAAAGAACAAGTAACCTCTCCCAAGAATTGATGACTTGTTTGATCAGCTGCGTAGAGCACAATTCTTCTCCAAGGTAGATTTACAGTCGGGATATTATCAAGTAAGGGTGAAGAAAGAATATTTCCCCAAGACTGCTTTTCCTACAAGATATGGGCACTATGAATTCATAGTAATGCCTTTTGGACTCACCAACGCTCCATAAATATTTATGAATTTGATGAATAGAGTCTTTAGAGATTACCTAGAAAAATTTGTGGTAGTCTTTATAGATGATATTCTAATATACTCCAAAACCAAGGAGGATCATGAGGATCACTTAATAACTGTATTATTGAATTTGTGCAAAGAGAATCTCTATGAAAAGTATAGAAAGTGTGAGTTATGGTTGAAGGAGGTCTCATTCTTGGGCTATATCATCACAAGCAATGGGATATATATGGATCCCTCCAAAATAGATGCAATTGAGGGATGGTCGAGGCCAACATCGGTAACAGATATATGTAGCTTCTTGGGGTTAGCTGGATATTATCGACGATTTGTGAGAAATATCTCACGATTGTCCAACCCTCTTACTATGCTAACTCAAAAGGGAGTAAAGTTTTCTTGGAGTGATGAATGCGAAGAAAGCTTTAAAGAGTTGAAAAGGAGGCTTATCACTGCGCCCGTGCTCACTTTACCCACAAGTGGGGAACTTTTTGTGGTATTTGTTGATGCTTCAAAGAAGGGCTTAGGATGTGTGCTGATGCAGAATGATAAATTGATATCCTATGCCTCAAGTAAGTTGAAAATCCATGAGCGAAACTATCTAACGCATGATCTGGAGTTGGCGGCGGTGATCTTTTCCTTGAAAATCTGGTGGCATTATCTCTATGGAGAGAAATGTGAGATATATACTGACCACAAGAGTCTTAAATATATATTCACACAGAAAGAGCTTAATATGTTCCAGAGAATATGGATATATCTCATCAAGGATTATGACTGTTCAATCCATTACCACCCTGGGAAAGTGAACAAGGTGGAAGATTCCCTATGTAGAAAGGATCCAGCGATTCTATCAATGATGAGAATTGAGAGGGATCCAATCTTCTTTGACATGATGAAGATAGACATGGGAATCATAGATAAGGGAACATCATCAATCCTTTCACAAATGATTGCTCAACCGTCTCTTTTGGAAAGGTTAAAGGATGCTAAAAAGGATGATGTAGGAATTCAAGAAAAAGTGGGAGCTATCGAAAAAGGGAAATCCTCAGAGTATAATGTTAATAAAGAAGGAATTTTGCGGTTTGAGAAAATACTATGTGTTCCATCAAGTATGGAGCTGAAGAAGGAACTTTTGGATGATGCACATAGTTCAAATTTCTCTATTCACCCAGGGAGCACAAAGATGTATCGAGATCTCCGAGAAAAATTTTGGTGGGATAATATGAAGAAGGAGATTGCTGAATATACATCAAAGTGCCTGGTGTGTCAGCAAGTGAAGGCAGAGAGGTAGAAGTCTAAGGGGATGATGCAACCATTGCCCATACCAGAATGTAAATGGGAAAAACATCACCATGGACTTTGTCACCAGACTTCCAAGGACATCCAAATGCAACAATGCAATATGGGTTGTTGTGGATCGTCTTAAAAAGACTGCACACTTCATTGTTATTCGGGAGGATTTCTCATTGGATCAACTGGCAGAGATATATATCAGGGAAGTGGTAAGGTTTTATGGAGTACCACAATCTATTGTGTCTGACCGAGAACCAAGATTCACCTCTATGTTTTGGAAGAGTCTTCAACATGCTCTGAATACTGAACTGAACTTCAGTACGGCCTATCATCTTCAAACTGATGGCTAATCCGAGCGGACTATCCAAACACTTGAGGATATGTTGAGAGCATTCTCAATGGACTTTAAAGGAGGATGGGATCAAAATCTTCCTCTGGTTGAGTTCTATTATAATAACAGTTTCCACTCGATCATCCAAATGGTACCATATGAAGCCCTATATGGGAAAAGGTGCAGAACACCGGCATATTGGGATTGGGTCGGTGAACGTAAGCTGCTTGGACCAGAAATGGTCGAGGAAATGGAGGAGAAGGTGAAAACCATTCAGCAGCATATCAAGGCAGCCTAGAGTCAACAAAAGAGTTATGAATATAATCATCGATGATACCTTGAGTTTAAAGTTGGAGACATGGTTTTTCTATGTATATCTCCATGGAAAAAGGTCATGAGGTTTGGAAAGAAAGGGAAGTTAAGTCCAAGGTACATCGGCCCCTTCGAGATTCTTGATCGTTTCGGGGTTTTGGTCTATTGACTAGCACTTCCGCCTACTATGGCCAAAGTACATGATGTCTTTCATTTATCCCTCTAAAGGAAGTACATACCGGACCCTTCACATGTACTCTCTTCTGAGGTGGTACAATTGGAAGAAGATCTTTATTATGATAAGCAACCAGTGAAGATCTTAGATTGTAGAGAAAAAGTTCTATGAAATAAGACAATGCCCCTTGTCAAGGTGTTGTGGAGAAACCATAAGTTTGAAGAAGAAACTTGGGAATCAGTGGAAGTGATGAAGCTGAGTTACCCACATCTGTTTTAGTGTGGGAAAAGGAAAATTTCGAGGGTGAAATTTCTTAAGGGGGGAATATTGTAACGACCCAAAGTTTCATTAATGGAAAATCCCTCTTGATCTTATTAAATATCTCTTTATGTAAAATGTTTTTATAAAATGTCACCTTCATTGGTTTTATGATAAGAATTGTGACTGTTACTTTTATAGTCGTTGAACAGTGATTGCATGATTAGTATAAATATCGGGCTTTAACTCATCTAATTTTACTTAGACAAAGGAATGATGGCCTCATCCAGTAGAATTGCCTCATACAAAACCCATTTATCAAAGTTCGGAAAAGAGGTGGCGTCCTTGGGATTCTCTCTTGACCAAGATCAAGCTGAGCTTAACAATTTCAAGCTCGAACAGGACCGTCTATGGGAGAAGTGGAAGTTGATAGAAATTACCACTCGAGCGATGTTATCTGAGCCACCCCAAGAGTCTGTCACCATCGCACACCTCACCCTTAGGCCTTATGTGGCGGTTTTAAGGGGTTATGTAACTAATAGATAGTACTATGTTAATGTACATTATTTTTGTATATAATAATGAATATAATTTATTGTCATTATTAATACATTGTAAATAGTTTTTAAAGTACAAATGGTGTTTTTAGTTATTATTTAATTAAGACATCTATTTTATTAAATTAAGGGATTTTTTAATTAAATAATATTTTAATAAAATATTATTATTATTATTATTATAAGATTAATTTTATTATATATAAATGATCATGTAATTTTATGAATGCAATTATAATTTTTATTAAGGTTTGAAAGCTATTTTTGTCAAAACCCGTGAATTTTCGATAAATGTCGGTTTTTATTTTAAAAGTGAAAATTAACATATTTAGATTATTATTAAGATAAAATAAATATTATTTTGGGTATCAATATGTCGATATTATCCAATGGTGAATTTTTCATAATTTTCTAAGACAGTCAAATTTTTGAGTAAAGATTAAATACTGTTTAAATATATAATGTGTTTTATGACATCATAATGACCCAATAGTGATGTAATAAAATATGATAATCTTTATGTTCGGACAATATATGTTTTACAATTAAAATAATGTAATTTTGGGTTTGTTTGGCTTACTTTTCAAAGCATTAATGGACCCCTCAAGACTTATTAAACACCCTATCTTTTTAAATTAATTTCCATGAGAGTGAGACTCTCCTCCACATAAGCAACCCTAATATTTAAAGAATTTCGGACCTTGGCCTTTTAAAATATTATTTTCCTCTTCCCTTTTTCAAAAAACATGGGCAAAATCCATGGGATGGTTTGTGGTTTGGATTAATTTAATATAAGGGGCCCCAAACCTAAATAATAAATAATTCACTCACCTTTCCTATATAAACCCACCCAAGCTCCCACTTCCTCCTCACTAAAAGCCTTTTGAGTTCGTCCAACCTCTGACCTACTATCTCTATAATCTTCCCAAGGTGCCCCAAGCTCCCAACAAGCCTCTCTCTAGCCTTTGGAAGCACACTTCCAAGTAAGGGTTTTTTCTTCCTTTCTCAATTTTGTCCAGTTTTCTTTAAGTTGTTTTTCCCTATTAATTTCAATTATGAATGTTGGGGTATGGTTTCACACCTCCGTCATACTTCCCTCTTTATGTTTGAATGATGGGAGACCCTTTCTCTCTCATTAAATTCCTCCCATGTACATCCGTTACTATGCCAAAATTCCGAAAGGAACTTCTCTCTCCTCTTTTACATTCAAGCAATACTTTTGTATCATGAATCTAAATTCCATTAAAATTGTTGGGACATTTATCTATATGACCTCCTTACTTTCCATTACATGTAAATATGATAAGGAACCCCTTTCTTTCTCATCAACCATTTTTATGAATTCTTATGTCATGTCGTTACGCTGCCGAAATCGCACTGATTTTCTAAGCCAATGTCATTGTGTAGTGAATATCATGCCCATTTCTCCATAAAGGGTATTCACCTTTATGAACATTTACATATTGTTTGTAAAGTTTCATTTATGAATTCCACATTCCTTTATCGTGTAATAAATGATTATGTTTTATGAATCCATGTGTTATGATCCATATGGCACACTTATGCATGAAATGAAATGTTTAAGAAGGGTGTGCCCTTATAGCGCTCCAATGCATTGGGTAAAGTATAGTATCATGATACGTCATGTGCAATGAGTGTTGTCTCATACTAATTCATGTGAAACGAGGGTTTACTCGTGCTATATGTGCAATGAGGATTTACTCATGCTCCATGTGCAATGAGCCGTGGCTCATGCTAATTCCATGTTAAGTGTTGTTGCCACATTTCCATGTTATGATTATCATGCTTTATCATGCCTTTATGTTCATGTTTTTCTTATGATTTATTGATATGCATATTGTCTAACATGTATGGTACTCCTCATGTTATTCCATCTGTACTCCTTTACTGGGCTTTATATCTCACCCTTTTCTTTTGCATGTCCTCAGGTTATCCCATGCAATGCTAAGTACGAAAGAATGTAGTGGTCATGTAAAGGAAGTTTTCATTAAAGATGTTTTATTTAATGTTTTAAGTTTTTATGTAATGATCATAATCCCCAAAGACACTAAACCTCTTGATCATATTTGTTGTATCAAGTGAAGTTTTATGTAATAAATCATGTTTAAGTTATAATAAAAAGTAGGGTTTTCATAGTTGGTATCAGAGGATAGGTTTGGTTATTTTGGGGATTAGGATTAGAAAACCCTAGTAAAGCCTTAGTTACAAGACTAAGTACAATAAAAACGTCCCTAATTTTTGGTGAGTATTGGGTAAGTGGGTTATCAAGCAAATACATCCATGTCTGGATACGAGCAGGTAGAGGCGGCTCTGGCACAGATGTATCCTAGGGGTAAAACCTGAAAACACCGCTTTGAGCTAGACTCGAACGAGAACTATTGCACGACAATGGGCCTTGCTGCACTCTTGGTTACGACACTCCCAGGGGATATGCTTTGGTAAATTCACAAGATTAGTATGAACCCTTATTAAGGGAATAAAAAAATGCCCCTAAGAATATATGTTAGAAAGTAGATCATGAAAAGCCTAGATTGAAGCCTATAGACTCATGAGTTAAGGAAATAAAAGTTTATTTATAATTCATCAACTTTTGTATTTGTATTACCATTTATTTATTACCCCTAACTTTCCTTTTATTCCATCCAATGGCTGGTAATAGTAGGACTCGGGCTAACAACCATTGTGAAGATTAGTGTGATGACTGTACTAACGAGATTCCCAATCCAATGGGAGCAGGAATCGCAAAATTTATCACACTTCTCTCTCAGATAACTCAAGTTTTGAATAGAAACATGGGTCAAGAGGAACGTTCAACCCCCCCTAAGAAAGAACAAGTCACTATCGAGAGCTTCATGATACAAAGGCCTCAGACTTTAGTGGATCATCTGATCCCACTATCGTTGAACAATGGATCAACCCCATTGAAAAGTTATTCTCCATCCTTCAATGTTCTAAACAAGAGAAGGTTCTCCTGGCAGTTTATCGTATGGAGGGTGAATTTGATCAATGGTGGACGTTGATCAAAAATACGAAGCCTGAGTAGGAGGTCAAGGCATTGGAATAAAAGGATTTCCTGAAGATGTTTTTCGATAAATATTTTCTACGCACCCTCCGGCTTAAGATGGAAAGGGACTTCTTTTCCCTCAAGAAAAAAAGATAAATAATTTGTTGGAGCATATGAGGTAAACTTCATAAGGCTTGCATGATATGCTTCCGGCTTTGTCGTTACCCCCGAATGCAAGGTTGACCACTTCTTTGGTGGGTTGAATCCTAGCCTGTGGAAAGCATTAGTGATCTGTGACTTCGGCAGCTATGAGGAAATTATCCGATGTGCCCTCAAGGTCCAAATGGAGATCGAAGAGTCACAGGGGTATCATGGGGATAAGAAGTGTAAGGTGGAATTCAATGCTGGTTGGCCGATGGATAAATCCAACAATGCTAAGAAGATCCAGCACCCCACTTACCAAAAGTGCGGAAAGAAGAACCCTGGAAATTACCTTAAGGGGACGAGGAAATGCTTCAAGTGTGGAATAGAAGGGCACCTAGCTATTAACTGTCGGAAAGAAAGACCCACAGCTGTGACAGAGGAGAGGAATGCTTCGTTCAAACCTCAACGCATTGTTCAATTCTACATATGTAAAGAATCGGGTCATTTTGTAAATCATTTCTCTAATCCAAGGGTTTTCGGAGACAACCAACAACCTCCAAGGCAGCAAGTAAGATCTTTTGCCATCACTTCTGCTGAAGTGAACCCCGACAAAGAATTGGTGACAGGTACACTAGTTATTCATTCAATAATAGCGAACATACTTTTTGATTCATGTTCTATGCATTCTTTTATAAATCGAAAGTTTAGTAGAACAATCCCAGTACCACCACAAATCCTGGAAGTGAAGATGTCTGTGAGTATGAAAAATGGGGCAATCATTGCATCCCATGAATATAAGTCATCCCCTGTTATAATATCTGGATTTAATTTCCCGGTGAACCTCGTCATACTCCCTCTGGTGTAATTTGATGCAATTCTTGGCATGGATTGGCTTTCCTTATATAGAGACAACATAAATTGTCAATAGAGGGAAATCACACTCCATATGGGGAATTGACCCCCGATTCTTTATAAGTATAAGGAGGAAGATGAATCTCATTTAGCTCCATCATCTCAAGCGTGGATATTACTACCTTATGAGCACGCGTATCTGGCTCAGATGATTGAGTCCAAGGAAGAAACCATCCTTGAAGAAATTCCTATTGTGAGGGAATTCGATGAAGTGTTTCCTGAGGAACTGCCTGGTCTTCCTCCTAGAAGATATGTTGAATTCTAAATTGAACTTATACCCGGGTCTTTACCAATATCCAAGACTCCATATAGAATGGCTATTGTAGAGCTTGAAGAGCTTAAGAAACAACTACAGGATAATCTGGATAAAGGGTGTATATGCCCAAGTGCTTCACCATGGGGTGCACCAGTCCTTTTTGTCAAGAAGAAGGATGGGTCAATGCGGCTTTGCATCGATTATCGTGAACTTAACAAAATCAAGATAAAGAACAAGTATCCTCTCCCAAGAATTGATGACTTGTTTGATCAGCTGCGTGGAGCACAATTCTTCTCCAAGGTAGATTTGTGGTCGGGATATTATCAAGTAAGGGTGAAGAAAGAATATTTCCCCAAGACTGCTTTTCGTACAAGATATGGCCACTATGAATTCATAGTAATGCCTTTTGGACTCACTAAAGATGCATAAATATTTATGAATTTGATGAATAGAGTCTTTAGAGATTACCTAGAAAAATTTGTGGTAGTCTTTATAGATGATATTCTAATATACTCCAAAACCAAGGAGGATCATGAGGAGCACTTAATAACTGTATTAGAGACTTTGTGCAAAGAGAAGCTCTATGAAAAGTATAGAAAGTGTGAGTTATGGTTGAAGGAGGTCTCATTCTTGGGCTATATCATCACAAGCAATGGGATATATATGGATCCCTCCAAAATAGATGCAATTGAGGAATGGCCGAGGCCAACATCGGTAACAGATATACGTAGCTTCTTGGGGTTATCTGGATATTATCGATGATTTGTGAGAAATTTATCATGATTGTACAACCCTCTTACTAAGCTAACTCGAAAGGGAGTAAAGTTTTCTTGGAGTGATGAATGCAAAGAAAGCTTCAAAGAGTTGAAAAGGAGGCTTATCACTGCGCCCGTGCTCACTTTACCCACAAGTGGGGAACTTTTTGTGGTATTCGGTGATGCTTCAAAGAAGGGATTAGGATGTGTGCTGATGAAGAATGATAAATTGATATCCTATGCCTCAAGTAAGTTGAAAATCAATGAGTGAAACTATCCAACACATGATCTGGATTTGGCGACTGTGATCTTTGCCTTGAAAATCTGGTGGCATTGTCTTTATGGAGAGAAATGTGAGATATATACTGACCACAAGAGTCTTAAATATATATTCACACAGAAAGAGCTTAATATGTTCTAGAGAATATGGATAGAGCTCATCAAGGATTATGACTGTTCAATCCATTACCACCCTTGGAAAGCGAACAAGGTGGCAGATTCCCTAAGTAGAAAGGATCCATCGATTCTATCCATGATGAGAATTGAGAGGGATCCAATCTTCTTTGAGTTGATAAAGATGGACATGGGAATCATAGATAAGGGAACATCATCAATCCTTTCACAAATGATTGCTCAACCATCTATTTTGGAAAGGTTAAAGGATGCTAAAAAGGATGATGTAGGAATTCAAGAAAAAGTGGGAGCTATCGAAAAAGGGAAATCCTCGGAGTTTAATGTTAATAAAGAACGAATTTTGCGGTTTGGGAAAATACTATGTGTTCCATCAAGTCCAGAGCTGAAGAAGGAACTTTTGGATGATGCACATAGTTCAAATTTCTCTATTCACCCAGGGAGCACAAAGATGTATCGAGATCTCCGAGAAAATTTTTGGTGGGATAATATGAAGAAGGAGATTGCTGAATATACATCAAAGTGCCTGGTGTGTCAGCAAGTGAAGGCAGAGAGGTATAAGTCTAAGGGGATGATGCAACCATTGCTCATACCAGAATGGAAATGGGAAAATATCACCATGGACTTTTTCACCAGACTTCCAAGGACATCCAAAGGCAACAATGCAACATGGGTTGTTGTGGATCGTCTTAAAAAGACCGCACACTTCATTGTTATTCGGGAGGCTTTCTCATTGGATCAACTGGAACAGATATATATCAGGGAAGTGGTAAGGTTTCATGGAGTACCACAATCTATTGTGTCTGACTGAGAACCAAGATTCACCTCTATGTTTTGGAAGAGTCTTCAACATGCTCTGAATACTGAACTGAACTTCAGTACGGCCTATCATCTTCAAACTGATGGCTAATCCAAGCGGACTATCCAAACACTTGAGAATATGTTGAGAGAATTCTCAATGGACTTTAAAGGAGGATGGGATCAAAATATTCCTCTGGTTGAGTTCTATTATAATAACTGTTTCCACTCGAGCATCCAAATGGCGCCATATGAAGCCCTATATGGGAAAAGGTGCAGAACACCGACATGTTGGGATGAGGTCAGTTAATGTAAGTTGCTTGGACCAGAAATGGTCGAGGAAATGGAGGAGAAGGTGAAAACCATTCAGCAGCATATCAAGGCAGCCTAGAGTCAACAAAAGAGTTATGAAAATAATCATCGATGAGACCTTGAGTTTAAAGTTGTAGACATGGTTTTTCTACGCATATATCCGTGGAAAAAGGTCATGAGGTTTGGAATGAAAGGGAAGTTAAGTCCAAGGTACATCGGCCCCTTCGAGATTCTTGATCGTGTCGGGGCTGTGGTCTATCGACTAGAACTTCCACCTACTATGGACAAAGTACATGATGTCTTTCATTTATCCCTCTAAAGGAAGTACATATCGGACCCTTCACATGTACTCTCTTCTGAGGTGGTACAATTGGAAGACGATCTTTCTTATGATAAGCAACCAGTGAAGATCTTAGATTGTAGAGAAAAAGTTCTATGAAATAAGACAATGCCCCTTGTCAAGGTGTTGTGGAGAAACCACAAGTTTGAAGAAGAAACTTGGGAATCAGAGGAAGTGATGAAGCTGAGTTACCCACATCTGTTTTAGTGTGGGAAAAGGAAAATTTCGAGGGTGAAATTTCTTAAGGGGGGAATATTGTAACGACCCAAAGTTTCATTAATGGAAAATCCCTCTTGATATTATTAAATATCTCTTTATGTAAAATGTTTTTATAAAATTTCAACTTCATTGGTTTTATGATAAGAATTGTGACCGTTACTTTTATAGTCGTTGAACAGTGATCGCATGATTAGTATAAATATAGGGCTTTAACTCATCTAATTTTACTTAGACAAAGGAAGCGATGGCCTCATCCAGTAGAATTGCCTCATACGAAGCCCATTTATCGGAGCTCGGAAAAGAGGTGGCGTCCTTGGGATTCTCTCTTGACCAAGATCAAGCTGAGCTTAACAATTTCAAGCTCGAACATGACCGTCTATGGGATAAGTGGAAGTTGATAAAAATTACCACTCGAGCGATGTTATCTGAGCCACCCCAAGAGTCTGTCACCATCGCACACCTCACCCTTAGGCCTTATGTGGCTGTTTTAAGGGGTTATGTAACTAATCGATAGTACTATGTTAATGTACATTTTTTATGTATATAATAATGAATATAATTTCTTGTCATTATTAATACATTGTAAATAGTTTTTAAAGTACAAATGGTGTTTTTAGTTATTATTTAATTAAGAAATCTATTTTATTAAATTAAGGGATTTTTTAATTAAATAATATTTTAATAAAATATTATTATTATTATTATTATTATTATATTAATTTTATTATATATAAATGATCATGTAATTGTATGAATGCAATTATAATTTTTATTAAGGTTTGAAAGCTATTTTTTGTCAAAACCCGTGAATTTTCGATAAATGTCGGTTTTTATTTTAAAATGGAAAATTAACATATTTAGATAATTATTAAGATAAAATAAATATTATTTTTGGTATAAATATGTCGAAATTATCCAATGGTGAATTTTTCATAATTTTCTAAGACAGTCAAATTTTTGAGTAAAAATTAAATACTGTTTAAATATATAATGTGTTTTATGACATCATAATGACCCA
The DNA here is from genome assembly GCA_963277665.1 of Viscum album. NCBI lineage: Eukaryota > Viridiplantae > Streptophyta > Magnoliopsida > Santalales > Viscaceae > Viscum > Viscum album. The sequence continues at coordinate 1,398,287,983 of OY728157.1, read as the reverse complement.
ATAGTGATGTAATAAAATACGATAATATTTATGTTCGGACAATATATGTTTTACCATTAAAATAATGTAATTTTGGGTTTTTTTGGCTTACTTTTGAAAGCATTAATGGACCCCTCAAGACTTATTAAACACCCTATCTTTTTAAATTAATTTCCATGAGAGTGTGACTCTCCTCCACATAACCAACCCTAATATTTAAAGAAGTTCGGACCTTGGCCTTTTAAAATATTATTTTCCTCTTCCCTTTTCCAAAAAACATGGGCAAAAACCATGGTATGGTTTGTGGTTTGGATTAATTTAATATAAGGGGTCCCAAACCTAAATAATAAATAATTCACTCACCTTTCCTATATAAACCCACCCAAGCTCCCACTTCCTCCTCACTAAAATCCTTTTGAGTTCGTCCAACATCTGACCTACTATCTCTACAATCTTCCCAAGGTGCCCCAAGCTCCCAACAAGCCTCTCTCTAGCCTTTGGAAGCACACTTCCAAGTAAGGGTTTTTTCTTCCTTTCTCATTTTTGTCCAATTTTTTTAAGTTGTTTTGCCCTTTTAATTTCAATTATGAATATTAGGGTATGGTTTCACACCTCCCTCATACTGCCCTCTTTATGTTTGAAAGATGGAAGACCCTTTATCTCTCATTAAATTCCTCCCATGTACATCTGTTACTATGCCGAAATTCCGAAAGGAACTTCTCTCTCCTATTTTACATTCAAGCAATACTTTTGTATCATGAATCTAAATTCCATTAAAATTGTTGGGACATGTATCTATATGACCTACTTACTGTCCATTACATTTAAATATGATGAAGAACCCCTTTATCTCTCATCAACCATTTTTATGGATTCTTATGTCACGCCATTACGCTGCCGAAATCGCACCGATTTTCTAAGCCAATGCCGTTGTGTAGTGAATACCATGCCCATTTATCCATCAAGGGTATTCAACTTTATGTATATTTACATATTTATTGTAAAGCTTCATCTATGAATTCCACATTTCTTTATCATGGAATAAATGAATATGTTTTATGAATCCATGTTTTATGATCCATGTGGAACACTTATGCATGAAACGAAATGTTTAAGAAGGTTGCGCCATTATAGCGCTCCAATGCATTGAGTAAAGTATAGTATCATGATACATCATCTGCAATGAGTGTTGACTCATGCTAATTTAAGTGAAGCGAGGGTTTACTTGTGCTTTATGTGCACTGAGGAGTTACTCATTCTCCATGTTCAATGAGCCTTGGCTCATGCTAATTCCATGTTAAGTGTTGTTGCCACATTTCCATGTTATGATTATCATGCTTTATCATGACTTTATGTTCATGTTTTTCTTATGCTCTATTGATATTCCTATTGTATAACATGTATGGTACTCCTCATGTTATTCCATGTTTACTCATTTAATGGGCTTTATAGCTCACCCTTTTCTTATGCATGTCCTCAGGTTATCCCATGCAATGCTAAGTACGAAGGAATGTAGTGGTCATGTAAAGGAAGTTTTCAATAAAGATGTTGTATTTCATGTTTTAAGTTTTTATGTAATGATCATAAGCCCCAAAGACACTAAACCTCTTGATCTTCATTTTTGTATCAAGTGATGTTTTGTGTAGTAAATCATGTTTAAGTTGTAATAAAAATAAGGTTTGTCATATGTAAAGGTTTGGGATGATCCAAAGTGAGATTTAGGGGTGATTGGGGATTAAAAATTCTAAAGTAAAAAGGGTGAAATCCCTTTTCTGACAGTTCCTATGGTGGTTACCTGGTTTCCTAGGGATTTTTCATATTTAAATTAATCATACACCTTAACCATGTTCTCCTACTATTCATTCTAGGTGGGTCATTGTTTGGACACACACTTAGTTTAACCATGTACCAACCGTAAAATCCCATTTGTCTAAAGATAACAAGAATCGATCTCAGGACACACAGTTTGGGAAACCATAAAACACCATGTGGTGCCCATTTAAATCCTCCAGACACTTATCATTGTTCCCTGTGCATGTTGCATGGCCTGAATAACCTTAATAAATCCATGAAAATTTCCAAAAGAACCTCACAAATTCATGTCACATAGTTATTACATGGTAAAACTAAATGTGTACCATAATTGTGATTCATTCCATTTTTCTCCAAAAAAACATTGTTTTCAATATCAAATTCTATGAATCTTCCTAAACCTCAGAATAAAAATACAAGTATCAACTATTGCATACTTGTGACCCAGAGGGAATCACCACATCATATATGGTTTAACTCATTACATACCCAACTCAACTATATAAATATAATATAAAGAGAAAGGAGGGGGAAAGTATCTTGATATAAGGGAGAACACATGAAATAATATTAAGAAAGTATTGAAGTCTATTTAACAACTTCTCCAGGACCCCTCTATTGCATCAAGAATAAGAATAAAATATTGCATAATTATTGTGAAGGGAATATAAAATCCAAGTAATATTCACTGAGGACCAATAATTGGGTTATTACTCCATAAATATGATATTATGAGACTAAATTATGTCTAACCTGAAAAATTGTGAATGAGAATGTATTTTAAATCCACTAAAAGTTTATATAATATTAAAAGGTATGACTATATCATGTTGAATGATTTTAATAAGATATAAATTATAGAAATTGATATACATATATCATATAATTCATGATATGTATCTATTAGCCTAAATAATTAATAAATATTAGACATAAAATAAGAGGAACCTCATTCATGAAACATTTTTTTCATAAGGATTTATCAGTTAGAAACCATTCATATTCACTTATTAATGGCCTCAAACATGTTCATTGAAGTATTTAATGGAAAACACTCCAGTAGGATGCAAGGTATGGTTTATATTATATGGAAGATAATAGAGATGATACGGATGATTGTATTCAATTAAAAAATATCATTGAGGATGGATACATAACTGATGAAATCACTTTTATTAGAGTTCATGGATCGCATTCAATCTAATTAGAACTCTATTCTTCCTGAAATACCATTCATCAATTAGTGAAGATGATTTTATCCCATTAGTTATTCAGAGTCACCACTCTACGATAATTGAATTTTAGGCTGGTGTATAACTTATATAGGTGGGAAGAATTTATTTACTTCATAGATGATCTTTATCAGGCATATTATTAAGACTAAAATATGTATTTCTCAATAATTTAGGTACACGATTAATTTTGTTCTTTTTTCATGAATGATGATTCTATTGGAGATGGTTCATGTTGTTTTATGGACCTCTTATACTACTTATGATCATTAAATGATCCCCCTAAATCCATAATTTATATTAAATCCTTATTCTTTAATTGATCAAAATGTGAATCTACTATTTTCTTTAGAATTTCATGTCGTAATGCTTATGTGGTTATATCATAAAATATGAAATAGTGTGGAATAAATTTAGCCATTAATTTTTTTCAAAGTTTTAGAATTCAAATGAGATATACCATGGAGTATGATATAATTTAAATTTGTATGATTGTTTAGTATTATAAGTTATGAAATACTATATTGTAATCTTTGATAGAACCAGGGATTGTATGAAAACATCATATCATAACTTAATTATGATATTAGATCTATCATAAAATATGATTGAATTGTTATGAAATTGAATTATTTTTTTGAAGATATGAATCATAGAATATGATTAGGACAGATTTCATTAAATGTGATTAATACATATGGAAACCCTTTTGTGTCGATTGTATTATGTGATTGATAATATGATTATAATTTTTAGAATATGATATACCTAAAAAATATTTAAATTTTATATCTTGATAAATTTAATTATGTTTTATAAAATTCTAATAAATTATATGTGTTACAACATGTTAAATTGGATTTATCATGAAAATAATAAATTAATTTTTTTTTATTTTTTTCATATTTTAAAAATGTTTAAATGGTATATTTATTTGGTAATTCCTTAGAATATTTATGTTGATATATTTTTATGAAGTGTTAATATTGTGATGGTTATTTAATGTGATAAATTGCTTATGGGTGATATTTATCTACATTACATGCTAGGTATGATATCATACAATTTATATTTTCATCTATTATGACCTTGGTTTGTTTATTAGAGTCATAAGATTGAAAATAGTTTTTGAATATATGTTTTTTATATCAGTTATTATTTAAATTATTATTTTCATTCTCTCATATCTAAGGTCTCTTTGTGTTGAGATACAAGGGTTCATAGTACCCAATATCTTGGAGACTTATTACTTATTCTATATAGGAGAGTATTTGGAAATTTTTTGACTCTGATTATACTCATGTAGCAATTTTAAATATCATAATACTTCATGACTTTACATGAATACTTTATGTTAATTGTGCATGAGATGCACATGGATAAGTATGAATGCATTTGGATTCATTTTTTTAGTGTATAACACAAGCTTTGGGGTGGTGTAAAGAGATACTCATTAATGTGTTGTGAACACATTAATTTTGTGGATAGAATAATGATTCCAAAATTCAATCACTAAAGTCATTCTATACAAATGAATGAAACATGAGATAATAAATACTTCACAAGATAAAATAGGTTTAATATAGATGTAATTTATATTAAACTAATGATAAAATTTAATGTAAACCCACTAAAATACTATATATGATAATCCTAACCAAGTAAACTTTATTTAGACCTTGATCATCCAACTAGGAAGTTTTGTGATAAATTTTGGTTTCCGTGAATTATCTTGGGTAAGAAAAGAAATTAATAAAGTTTTACTAATAGTTATGGCTTCATTAATGTAATTTTTTAGGATAAAATTATATGAGAAACCTAAAAATTTTGGATAAAATATCAATAATGATGAGTGAATCCATATGATAGATTTGGATAAAGAGGTACCTACTAAACTATCCATGATTCATATTCATAACAGTTGAGACGATTCACCACCTAAATAGATAAGTGTTTATATTAACACTAAAGTGGACTCAAATATTAGTGAAATATATATCATGGATCTCTAAATGGATATTATGTATGCATTTATCATTTATAGTGGTAGTAATTTCAATATAAATCCATGATGAAAAGATTTAAAAACATGATACTCACACATAGATACTACTTTGTTGTAGATAATTTCTTACATCATGAAAATAATATTAAGATCCATTATAGGTATGACATGTAGAATAGTACTAGCTTCATATCTAAAGTGGATAAGTGTTATCAAAGAGAAGAATTTTGAGCATTATAATATGAATGTTATAGAGGTAAATTTCACTAACTATGACTCTATAATATTGGATATCATATGTTCATCGCACATTTTTACTAATAAACATAGACTTATAGATAAGTGGGAATTGAAAATTTATGATGTATATATTAGTGTTGGTAATACAACATGAGTTTTAGTATTAGAGTTTAACACATATGATATTAATTTAATGAGTGAACTAATACTAGATTTGGAAAAAAATAAGTTCCATCTATAAATAATTTTTTTTTCTTTTTATATATTTTTTTAAAAAGAAGTTATTTTAACTCAGTATTTTGAAAAGGTTTTTTTCTATAAATATGAATGATTTTAATGGTATTGAGAATATGGTAAATAATTTATAAATTCTTAATACGTATAATACTATATATATATTTTAGAATAAAAAAGAGGAGGGTTTATTCTAATCCCACATTCCATTAGACTTATCTCATTAGAAATATAAAAGAGAAACACATCTAAATGATCTAGAGAGGAATATCAATGGAATAATTCCATTATGAATCATTTGGGAGTTATGAATCATTTGGGAGTTATGAATCATTTTTATTTTGAAAATTGTAAAATAACCTTTTAGTGGAAAAGTTGAACGAGATAGTGGAGTAGTGGATACCATATACAATTGTGTTTATGAACCAATGAGTACTCAAGAAATTAGTTTTTTTTATGTAATTTGTACTTTTACTAATTACTTTAGTAGGTATGGTTATCTATTCATATTGATACATACGTATGAACCTTTTTAAGAGCTAAAAGAGTTTCAAAAGTATATAATCAACTAGGTAAAATTATTAATATTTATTGATTATTTTGGGGTGATAAATACCTAAACTATAAAGTCATTGAGTTTTGGAGATATTGTAGAATTTTTATACATATCACACCTCATAGTATTAAACAGTGGATTGGTAGGACTAAGTTGAATAATTATACCCTATTATACATGGTACAATCATTTATGGGTAAGTGTGACCTTATTATTTAATTCCAGGGTTATTCTATAGAAGTTTTAATATTCTTACCTAATCATATTCCATCTATAACATTAATTTTGGAAACATATGATATATGTACTAGAAAACATCACAAAATGTATTTTATGGGTATTTGGGGTTGAAAATAATTCATATAGAAATTAGATTCTTATGTTATTTTCCCTATGTCACAAAAATTCTTATTTTTGGTTATTTCAGGGGAAAAATGGGATATCATTTCAATAACCATACTAAACAAACATTGTTTGTAACCTCTCATCCTACTATTATTAAAATGAAACACATAAATCAAGGTTTCTATGGGAGGAAATATGGACATATTGAACTTCAGGACTAAAAAATAATAAATCTCCCAAATATAGAGGTTTATCTCATTCCATAAAGAGTATTGGAAAAATAATCAATTCAAGTTACAAAATGAACTTGAAGGTATGGAAGGACTCATTAGAATATAGATATATATGGGTTTCTTTTGGAATTTTTTGATGAAATAATGTTCATAAATGATGAATATAATACCTACCTGGAGACTATATAGAGTTTTTATTATGAAAAATGTTACAATCCATGGAATCTTTAATGTAGTCCATATAAATTGGCCTAGTTTGGAACGCGGTAAATGCACCAAAAGGGGTGATACCTATAAGGTGTAAGTTGGTTTCCATAAAAAACTTAGTTGAATGGTTTAGTGTAAACCTTTAAGGAATTATTGGTGAAAATGTGTTATCATAAATTTCATACTACTGACTATATGGAAAACAATTTACTTGTTGCAATAGTAAAATCCATTTGGATATTATTTGGAAGGGCCAAAAGGCCTTTGTTTTTTCTTATTTTTTTATAATCCACCTTTCAATGGGTGAAGTGGAACCCTTACAAGCCCCGAAGTCTTTGAGACAATTACATGACCCATAGGTCTTAGAAGAATCACCCAGAAAAGACAACTAGAAACTGCTCTTCCCAGCATATTTCATGATATTAGCACTCCAACTTCATAGGGAAGGTCCGCTATCTATCCTAAGAAAATATTCATAGGCCTGGTACCGATGGAAAAGCCATACCCTCTCATTCTTCCAATTCTATTTTGCTCGGCTCTAGTGAATGTGTTTGCCCTGAATCCTCCTCTGAAGCCTTGTCCCTTGAATTCTGACTGGTACATCTTCATTTCATTTGGCCTGAAGGCCTTGGGGTGGCCCAAAGGACTTAAGGTAGTCTGAAGGCCTTGAGAATCAACTGGCCCAAAGACCTTGGGTGGCCCAAAATCCTTGCAAGACCCGAGGACCAGACCGATAGCCCAAAGGTCTAGATGGATGAATAGTTTCGACTACTACAGTACTAAACAGTAGCTGCTACAGTGCTACTACAATACTGCTCCAGTACTGCTACAATACCCAGAAATATGCCTCCACCTGGATTTGATCTCTGGTCTCTTGGATGCACCTAGCGATTCCTCACTAATCAGGTTGAGTCTCATGTTCTCCATTTGGATATTACATTGAATAGATTCTCATTCAAATTTCAAGAAATCTAGTGGATGTCAAAATAACATTCCTTAAAAATAATTTTTTTAGGGTATGTATATGATATAGCATGATGGTTTTGAGGTTCTAAATTATTTTTCTATGGTTTTAAAGTTGTAGTTATCCATAAATATATTAAAGTAATATTCTTAAAGTTGTAATATGTAGTTTTATAATGTGATCAAAGAGTTTGGTTTCATAAAAATGAAAATTATTATTGTCTATTTTAGCATATCAGTGGGAGTTTATTAGTGTTTTAAATATTATATATAGATATAATACATATTATTTTAAATGAGTATAAAGATCTATAGAGATATATCTAAGAGTTTGGTTGGACTTATTCAGGACACATACATTATAAATTTGTTAGAGTGTTTTATCCTAGATAACATTAAAAGAGTTTATTTACTAGTGTAGTATGGTAGGATTCCTATTAAGATTTAGGATATCCCTAAAGAGTTAGAAAGAATGGATATAATTCTCTATGAATCAGTCATTGGATCTATCATGTATGCCATGTATTGTACTAAACCTAATGTCACTTACTCTATTATAATTATATGTATATACCAATAAAATCTTAGAAAGAGTCACTAGATTATTCTTAATAACATATTTAAGTACTTGACAGGAACTAAGGATTTTTTTCTTGGTCATTAGAGTGGTGGACAATATTTTTTGTAAATAATTTTGTTGATAGAAGTCTCAAATATGGTAGAGATTATATGAAATCTCAATCTATTTTTTTTAACTAAGTGGAGGTCCTATTAGTTGGAAGAGTTCCATAAATTACATTTTGGATTATTAAATAACAATGGATGAATAAATCATTGCATCTTATGTGATAAATTTGGTTGGTTGGATAATGAAGTTTATTTCTAATCTGTGTATAACACCCCGACCTAAATCACTGGGTCTGAGAAAAAGGCCCACATGACATCATACACACATCCCTATTCAAAAGAGGGGAAAAATAATAGAGAGTGACTAGAAATGTCGTAGGGAGACTATGCACTATGAAATTATATTCATAAATCAGAATAAAACAACATATTCATAAGTCAACTAAAAATTATAATGTAAAATGACATAAAAATGATTATATAATAGATTTCACATAACATTACACAATATCAAAAAAAACGTCCCCATAATAAGGTAGGTTAATATGTATAAGTAGTATATCCTAAAATATAAAAATAAAATATTTTATGGTAGTTTTCAAGAGTCTTTCATGTAATTTTCTTCATATCGTAACTCTATTCTTCCCAGAAAAATTCCATTGGGGCCTCACACTTATCTAGATCAAATATCATGAACTCTATACACGCATAGAGATTCTCAAATAGGGTATGAGTATAAACCATATTGGAAACTACCAATGTGTCCTTTGCAGTTTAGAGTAGGTTAAAATGGAAAGAGGGGTGGTGACTTTCCCTTTTAAAATAAAAAAATAAACTATTATTAAAACATAAAACCTTATTTTGAAATATTAAAACCCTTTAATGAGATAAAAATAATAATGAAATTAAAATAATAATGTTAAAATTATATATGTTTATAATAATGGAAGAATAAAATATAGACTGATTAATAAATAATTTGATTAATTATTTGGTGTATTTAAATAAATGACTAATTGAAGGAATTAATGATATAAATAAAACAAATCTGAAAAAATAAGAAAAAATATTGGGTAAGGATGGTTGAAAATATATCTAAAAGGTTCCCTATGTCTATCACCCCAATTAAATGAGGATTTTATGTACTATTCCCAAATATTTAATGATATCCAAGATTTTAGGACTCCCTTTATTTTAATATTTTAAAAATAAACCAAAAATACAATTGACGCTAGAAATTAGTTGGTCTATCTAGAAACATAAAAGAGAATAGTCCATTTACATTTAATTGTTATTTTTGGAAAATCTAATCCCCTTAATTTAATAATTGTGAGAAAAAATAATAGAAGAAAGAGGAAGAGAGAGTCGATTTCATAGAAGTAATTATATTTTAGATTAATATCGATTATATCAAAAGAATGTAAAGAATCGCATAGATATAATGAAAAAAATATGGGTGAGAAGATATAATAATTAGAAAACACTATATATTAGATAATATAGGACTTAGAAAATAGGTGATGTTGATAGAGAACCAGAGATCAAATCATGACTATAACAACCCTTCATTTTATTACACACTTAGACATGATTTATTACATAAACTTAAATTGATACAACATAGAAGATAGAGAGTTATAGTTTCTCTGGGGCTTAGGATCAATACATAACAACTCAAAGTTGTAAATACAGTGTATTTATTGAAAACATCCTTTACCTGACCACTATATTCCCTCGTACTTGGCATTGCATGGGATAAGCTGAGGAAATTCATAAGAAAAGGGTGATCTATAAATCCCAGTAAGGGAATAAATATGGAATGACATGAGGAATACAATACATGTTAGAAAATAGGCATATCAATGTACCACAAAAGAAACATGAACATAAAGGCATGATAAAGCATGATAATCAAAACATGGAAATGTGGTAACGACATTTAGCATGGTTTTAGCATGAGCCAAGGATCATTGCACATAGAGCATGAGTAAATACTCATTTAACTTGAATTAGAATGAGTAAACCCTAATTTCACTTAACATGTCATGATACTAATCTTTACCCAATCAATTGGAGTGCTATTAGGGAACACTCATCTTAAACATTTCATTCCATGCATAAGTGTGCCACATGGATCATATAACATGGAATCAATCAAAATCATAAGTTATCACATTATTAATTAATGTATAATAAATAAATTAAAGTACCATAAAATATTTATATATTCATAAAGGTAAATACCCTTGACAGAGACATGGGTATGTTATTCACTACACAATGATCTTGGCTTGGAAAAACACAGTGCTATTTCGGCAGCAAAACAGCGTGACATAAGGATTCATGAAAATGGTTGATGAGATATAAATGGGTGTATCATAATATTTACATAAAATAGACAGTAAGGGTGTCATATAGATACATGTCCCAACAAATTTAATGGAATTTAGAAGCATAATACAAATGAATTACATGGATGTAAAAGAGGAGAGAGAAATCCCTCACGAAATTTTGACATGGTAACAGGTGTAAATGGGAGGAATTAATGAGAGATAAAGGGATCTCCCATAATCCAAACATAAAGAGGTATGTATGGGGGAGGTGAAAAATCATACCCCAACATTTTTAATTGAAAAAAAATAGCATAACAGCTTAAAGAAAATTGGAAGAAAATGAGAAAGTAAGAAATCCCTAAATTGGAAGTGTGATCCCAAAGGCTTGGGAGAGGCTTCAGAGAGGATTATTAGGAGATTGGGGAACCTTGGGAGGATTATAGAGAGAGGAGGTAAGGGGTTGGTATAAATAAAAAGTCTTTGAGTGAATAAGAAGAGGGAGCTTGTGTGGGTTTATATATGAAAGAAGAGGGAATTCTTTATTATTTAGGTTTGGGACACCTCACATTAAACTAATCAAAACCACAAACCTGCCCATGGTTTTTGCCAATGGTTTTTTTAAAAGGGGAGTGGAAAAAAAATATTTTATAAGGCCATTGGCCTAACTTTTTAGAATAATAGGTTTTCTTATGTGGAGGTGAGTCAAACTCTCAAGGAAAACAATTTAAAAAGAAAAAAAATATTTTATAAGCCTTCAAGGGTCCAATAAAGCTTTGTAAAATAAATAAAACAAACCCAAAATCAAATTGTATTAATGTTAAAACTTATATTTATAGAACATAATTTTTATAGTGTTTTATTACATCAATATTGGGTCATTATGATGTCATAAAACACATTATATATTTAAATGGTATTTAATTTTTACCCAAAAATATGACTACGTCAAAAAATTATGAAAAATTCAACATTGGATAATTTCAATGTCCCGATTCCAAAAAAAATATTAATTTTATATAAATATTTTTCTAAATATTTAAATTTTTTTCTTGTAAAATAAAAACCGGCATTTATCAAAAATTGAAGGGTTTTGACAAAAACAGCTTTCAAACCGTAATAAAATTTACAATTGCATTAATAAAATTATACGATCATTTATATTTAATAAAATGTAATTTAATAATAATAATATTTTATTAAAAAAAATTTATTAAAAATCAATTAATTCATCAAAATAGATTTCTTAGTTGAATAGTAACTAAAAATACTATTTGTGCTTTAAAAAATATTTACAATGTAACAATAAAAAAATGTATATTATCTATTCAAGAATAATGTACATAATTGTAGCACTAGGGTATTGTTACATAACACCTTAAAACACCCGCATAAGACCTTAGGGTAAGGTGTGTGATGATGACAGACTCTTGGGGTGGCTCGGATAATATTGCTTGAGTTATAATATCTATCAACTTCCACTTCTCTCATAAGTGGTTTCGCTTCAGTTTAACGTATTCAATCTTGACTTGGGATTGGTCAAGAGTGAATACCAATGAAGCCACCACCTTTCTGAGATCCAACAAATGGGATTCATACGGGGCAAGTCTACTGGATGAGGACATCACTTCCTTTGTCTATGTAAATTGGATTTGTTAAAGCCCTATATTTATAATAATCATGTGATCACTATTCAATGGCTATATTAGTAATGGTAACAATTCTTAATGGTATTTTAAAATATAGAAACATAAAACCAATGATGTTCACATTTTATATAATCATAATAGGACATTTAATCAGATTAAGAGGAATTTTCATTAATGAATTTTTGGGTCATTACAATGAAAATTTTAGAGAATGATGAAAAGGTAAAAATGTGTTATTCTAGGAACCCATGTAGCATATTTATGACCATTAATTCCATTAAAAATCTTCTGTAAATTTTTAGGTTTATTTATGGGGATAAATACCATAAACAATCCAATTCTACCATCATTAAATGTTGATATGAAGCAGATGGATCACAGCCTCTTGTAGCTTGGTCTTATTCTCTACTACATAGAGGATATATCATAGATTAGGGATTAAAACAATGGAATGGAATATTATTATACCATTTTATATGTGATATCTATTTTTATGTATCTAAGATGTTGCTATTATGTTATGAAATGGACGAATCATACATAGAAGAGTTGCATGATGGATAATTTTTTTAAATCGTGGATTTCATCAAGTTTTTAGGATATGATGTTTGAATATGGAAGGAATTATATATTTTTCACCACAATTTGTTAAGAGGAAATTAGACTGAGATATAATATATCATGTTACTTTTAATGGAAACATAATTATTATTGTATTACTTTTTATGATGTTTTGTCTAGTATTTTGGCCTAGTGATGTTGTGAATTACAATTTTAAAACTTCCAACCACTTAAGTAAAATATTTTAACACTTTAAATACATTTTTTGAAAATTAAAACTCAAGGATATGATAATCACAACAGTCACCCCTTTTTTATGGTCACAAAAACTTGAAAAATAAGTGAATAAAATGATAATATAATAAGATATATTTGAATGAAAATTGAAAAAAATAAAACAATATTTTACCTCTATAATAAAAACATGATAAAAATCCCCCTTTAACATAAAAAATATCCCAATAAACATAATACATATCACACTAAACATAAAACTTATCCCACTTAACAAAAATCTTCTCCCCCTTTGATATTATTAAAATAGATTCATATATGTGGATAGAATAAAATAATTGAAATAATTTTAAATCAACTAATTTCATCATTTTTTATATTTTAAAAGACAAAAAAATTGATAATTTGAAAACTTGAGAATTTAAAATGAGATTTTTCAAATAAAACACAAAATAATATATATAAATATATATAACTTTTAAAAACTATATATTAAGAGAAAAAATTAATCTTTGAAAAAAAAATTGTTTAAAAAAAGAGTAAAATTAATTTTTTTAAAAGGAATTTATAAAATGGGTGTCTCTTAATGAATAATTTTACTATTTACAAGATAACTTTCTACTTAAATAGTATATAATGTGATATAAATAGATTATAAAGATATAAACAATACTAAATAATTAAATAAAATGTTATGGAATATTTTGAAAAAAAACATTCCATCAATAATGTTTTGAAATTTTTGTGTTAATAAACTATGGTAATTTTCCAAGGAGATTCAAACTAAGTGGGAAGTTAAGGCCTACTAGTTGTTCCTTCTATGAAGATCATATAATATATCCAACCAATTATTTTCTTGTTTTAACCACTGGGTGATTTTTTTCTAGATACACATCCATTTGTTCATATATATATATATATATATATAAATGAATGTATTTCTTGAAGTATCACACTTTACTTTTATAAAATATTGAAAACGTTGAACTTAATTTTAGATTGAAAAGAATTTTGGAAAAAAAGTACATTATTTTGAAAAAAAATAAAAAAAAATTGATTTTTTTCAAAATTTCTATGGTTAAGATAAAATTATAAAAAACAAATCATTCTCAAAACACATTTAATAAAGTGAAATTGATGAAGAGGAAGGTACTTAGTGAATATATTGGGATTTTGAAGTATGGAGAAAATAAGGTGAAGAATTATATGAGTGGTCTAAATGTTATCTTGAAGAAAATGGTGCCTCAAATCAATATTTCTAGTTCATTGGAGTTGGATAGGTTTTTAATAGATAGTAATAACACTATTATTTTCACATTTTATAGAGACATAAGAATATGAAATCAAAAAGTCTAAGAGATTATATTAGATCCATTATATTTGATTAAAACATCACTCAATGACTCTTTATTAATCTTCCACCACTAAAAGAGAAAAAAGTAATAAACCATGTAGAAAGAAATGTTTTTTGAAAGTGAAGTCCCACTTATAATTTTCTTATCATGTTTGTATCCTACAAAATAATCACTGAAAAAACAATTAAGTTCAAAATAGATTACCATAAGATTAAAAAATCCAATATTTTTAGATACTTTTAAATACCAAAATTTTTATTGAGATATTTTAAATGATTTTCCTTTTGATTTGACTGAAAATGTACACAAAAGAAAACTTTGAATATGATGCCTGGTTGGGTCAGAGTAAGGTAATATATGGTTCCAATCATACTTATATAAATATTTTCATGGAATTATTTACTACATTTATCAAGTTTTATCCTATATGTTATACTCATGGGTGTTCTAATTTATATAGTATGATCCATGACAAACTTCTTTATAAAGTGTATTTATATTGGTTTAAAAAATTTCCCTTAAAATTTTGGGAAATTTGAAAACCAAGGAAGTATTTTAGTTCAGCCATAAAACTCATTTCAAAAACGTCATTCACTAAATTGTAAAATTCATTACAAATTTTTTCAGATGAACTAAGAATAACATCATCAACCAAAATTTTAACAATAAATAAATTATTTTGTGACAAAGTGTAGAATTAAATTTTTCCCATTTTTAAATCGATTGATAAAAATAATTTAGTTAACGTCTTATAAAAAACCATAGGGGATGATATTAAACCATATAGATCTTTTAATCAATTAAAAACAATATTTGAAACATTTTATTTTATAAAATTGAGTGGTCGACCCACAAAAACATTTTCTAAAATAAAAACATTAATAAAATCACTTTTGGAAACCTTTTCAAATTTTTTAAAATTTAAATGAGTGAAATTCCGAAAAAATTATAATGGATTCTAGTTAATAACTGGTTTAAACATCATAAATATATTCAATACATTATTATTCATTATAAAATTTAGAAATAAGTTTATTATAATTATTAATGATAATTACTTGATTGATAAGTTTGTTTCAATTAACCTACTGAGTTCTAATATTAAGATGGTTATCAATATATTCCATGAGAGTCCAAATGTTGTTTCTTTGAAATTTTTTCCACTCTTATTGCATAGAAATAATAAAATCACTGTTACTATTATTTTCATCAAGGGAATGAGGTTCAAGGTTAAAGATAAAATCTTGATGCTCAAACTCATTTTAGACAATACTTTCAATTTATGTTCTAGATTATAATTCCCACATTACATTCTCAAGGGGATAGTCCTTGGATGGAACCTATTCCTTGGGTAATAGAGTATAAGGTATTTCTTTAACATATCCAATTACATTATAATACTATGGTTTAGATATTTTCAACTAGTTTGGCCAATATTAGCATCACTTTTAAGTTGTGATTTTGGAATATTCTCATCAAATTTGATGTGAATTGAATCTTGTATGTTCTTAGTCCTCTTAGATTATGATTCTAAACGTTTTACTTGAGATTGAGTAACAAAAAAGAAACGTTTTTTATATTCATGTTTAAACATTCCTAGAGTTCCCTTGGTAATAAAGATAAATCATTTATAAAAAAATACTTTAAGGAATCCATCATTTAGATTTTGTTCTTTCCAAATTTCATATAGGGTGTTTCCAAAGAAGGGTATTATGATAACATAGTTAGGTATAAAGAAAATAAAATTATATAACTCATACAAAAATACATAATGAATTTTAAACTCATTCAATATAATCCTAGACAATTATAATATCATTTAATTTCATCTTTTGAGAACTCCAATTTATTGTGGTTTTTTATTAGTGGAGAAAGAGTGAATATAACCTTGAGATGTAAAAAACCCATCAAATCCTTTTTTATAAAAATATGCATAATGGTCCCTTTGAAGTGAAAATATATTATTTAATTTTCATTTTTATCTTTCCTTAAAAAATTTATAAATGCATTACAGGACTCATTTTATGAGTAAATAATAATACCTGCGTAAATTTAGTATAATAATAAATAATTAAAAAGGTGTAATTTTTACCTATGAAATAATAAAAATGATTTGGTTCAAAAGGGTAAAGGATGATAAAATATATGGATTTAGAAAATAAATTTACCTTATAGATTTGAAAGTGGAGTTGTCTTAATTTTCATGTTTTTAGGGTTCACAAAATATGTAATATTTGAAATAAAATTTTGGTTAATATCACACTAATTGAGTACGGTTGATATAGAAAAGAGATTGAATATTTGAATGACTTGGGAATTAATTTCAGATAAATCACTCATTATCATGAGCACTTAAAAACTTAATATTTTTACTTTCAATATATTTTTTAATAAAAAATATACAGATTTTGAAAATGTGATATTGTAAATAAATTTTTAACTTTAGAATTAAAAACATCACAGAAAAATTAAAATTTATTTTAAAAATGTAATCACATGATTATCCAATAATAAATTTATTATCCTTTAATGCATTGATAAACAAAAAATATCTATTTAATATAGAGTTAGTGAAACCTATTATACATATACAGTAAAGTTCACCTTTTGACTCACCAAAAAAAGTGACATTTCCTCCACCAAAGTCTTCGAGATGATTGATTTCATAAGGATCGGGAAACATGTTCCTCAAACACCCACTATACATATACTAATTGTATTGTTATGTTATTTTTCATGATACACTTGTCCTTGAAATTTCACATGAGGCACATAGGACTTTCTTCGGATGATTCATAATATTAAATCATGTCCTCTCTAGCTCTCCAATTTGAGAATTCTATTTAATTCTTACATGATTATTTTTTTTCATTGGGAAATCTATATTTATGTGGCAATACATTTTTCAAAAAATAGAATTAATTACTATTTATTTATTTTCCATTTTTAATCATTGATTAGATCGTTTATTATTCATGTACTTGTTGAACCTTTTTCATGACGACCAATTGGTGTGTCTCTTTTATATGATTCATTATTTATTTCTTTGAAATAAACTATACTTTTAGATTATTTGACCTTAATTTCCTCTTTCATAGATTTATTTTCATTGTAAACTTAGTTTTAATGATATAACCATATAACTTCCCAAGCACCACATTATTTGTGTCTTTATCTTTTGGGATAATGATGACATTCAGTGCCTAGTTTTGTGGTAAAACCCAAATGATTTTTTTGAATAAATTTTATATATAAATATAATCACCAAAATCCATTGAATCATTAAAAATATCATCAATTTGAATAAAAATTTTAGTGGTAGGTTAAATAGGATGCATAGAGTAACATTCAATTTATTTTCTAAACATATTCAATCTTGTATCTCTGAAAGTTTTACTTCCTTCATCAGTTACATATAAGAGTTTCCAAATTTCATGAGCCATTTTTCATATATAAATTCAATTACATTTTATTTTAACTAAAAAAAATAATGTATTCATTTCCTTACTATCAAACTCAAAAAGATAAATATATTCAAGAGTTAATTTATGTTATTTTTCTATAATTGGTTTATATCCAGGAATGAATATTTTATATACAAGATAACCAATATATTTAAGAGAAGTAGACATGTTTTTTTCCATTATTAATGATTATTACCATAAAATAGGTGAGTTTGTCCCAAAGAGTTTTCTTCAGGACCACCATGGTTCATTGAAAAATCAATTTTAAAAAATAATGATTTATGAAAAATAATTTAATTATTTTGAAAATAAAATAATATTTGAAATAATTTGAAAACAAAGAAAATAAGGAATGTACAACCCCATTATTACCAAATGTATACTGTAGTAGGGTAAAATAGAAAGTGGGCGGTGAATTTCTAATTTAAAATAAAAGGAAATTTTCAATTTCATAAAACATTAAACCTCTTTTTGAAATATTAAATCATTTTAAAGAGATTCAAAAAAAGAATAAACACAAAAGTATAATGATATAATTTTATAATTTTATAATAATAATGCATAGAGTTATTTTTAAATGAATTAATTATGTTTTTATGGATTTAAAAAATTATTAATTGAATGAGTATAAGCTATAAATAAAAAAACATGGAAAGAACGTCAGTCGCAATATTTAGAAAATTATCTTAAAATTAGGTCTAACATTACCCCTATATCTACGTCTCCAATTGCATAAGGATTTTTTGTATTATTGCTTTGTATTTAATTGTATCCAAGATTCTAAAACTCTCTTTATTTTTAGGTTATTTAATGTATCTAAGAATAAAATTTTCACTATCTTTTTAATCTGTATATCTATAAACCTAAAAGAGAATATTCCATTGACTTTTTATGGTTAAGAAATGAAATCCCAAGTCCGTAAATTAATTGAATTGATCACCAATAATATAATAAAGAGTACGAGAGAGAGAATAATGTTTATAAGAAACCACATTTTACCTTAACCCTAATTCTCTTTAAATAATATGAGGAAACACAAGGAGAAAATGATATAATTATGAGAGTGGTAATATATTACAATATGAATATTATTTATATTATAGAATATAGGATTTAGAGACGAGGCCACCTTGAGATGGAACGAGTGATCATAGAACATTAGTATTATAGAATGACGATATGGTAGAAACTTTTGTTTTGAAGGAAACCATGGAGCCTATTTATAGCCATTAAATCCATTAAAAACTTTTAAAATTTACTAGATGTGGTAAATTCAATGAATACCATAAACAATCCAATTTAACCATCATTACATTTTATATTAGATCCACTATATCACAACCTCTAGCATCATGGTCTACTTCTTTACATCATGGTGGTTGTCTTCATGGTGTAGGTATTATAGATGTAGTGTAGAATCTTATAGGATCACTTTAGAGGTTCTAACTATTTTTAGGTAGCTCTGATGTATCCCTTAAGTTATAGTATGGATTTCACCTATAGAGATGAGTTTTGGAAAAGAAATATAACATATGAAATGGACTTTATTGGTTTTATAGGATATGATGTTTGACTGAGGTATTATTCTATATTTTTATCAACAATGATCGTAATGAAAGTTGGTAAAATCTATAATAGGTCAAGGTTCATATCATTACAATGTAATTATTATTCTAGTACATGTTTAGTAATTTTGTAGAGTGTTGTGGTGTGGTGAAGCTGAGAAAAACAATTTTCTAACTCTCATCCACTTAATTGAAACCATTAGAAACATAAATAGTGTTTATGGTAATTAAAACATAAGGAAGTGAGAAGAACAACATATTTATCATACCTTAACATTTATAAAAAGTGGTATGTGGTGATGGAAATTTAAATTCAAATTGAATCATAAAACAAATCATATATCAAGATATCATGTACTGACCATGCTACCACAAACACCGAGTGTGCCTGCTTCAACACCATCTCCAATTGATATCACAAGTGATCACCGCATGAAATAATTTATGATATGTTTATCCAAATACCTTTAAGGATAATACACCTTCTATATTTAATTAATAACTCCATTACATCCTTTAATTTAATGTCACACCTATGACTCAGAGGTACCTAATTTTCTTATATGATAGACAAGTTCGACAAGACTAAATCAAGAGAACTCTAAAAACACACAAGGATGTTCCTCATACGCACATCACACTAGCCTATAGACCCTCATCCAATAGAGTATTGTGTTATACCCATATGGGATAATCACATTCCAAGTTTTGGTATTATCCATCTAATATCTAGAACTAAAATATATGAGTCATTCCATCTATGATATCCCTTTATGGGGACAACTAAATTCGTTAAGGCCACCTATCAACGAGAATACTTTAACAGAGGTTTCACCATCTGTACACAGAACCCATATTTGAATCATGAAATTGTAGGGATATATATAACAAAATAATTATTCCACATGTTATGGAATAATACACAAGTCGGGAAAAAGATATTAAGGTAAAATCATTGAATGTTAAATATTCCATGGCTATGAAATAACCACACAAAAGGTATGACATAGAAAATAACATACAAAATAGACCAAGAAATGGTCCCACAATCTTCCCATCCATTCAAAGCATACCACATCATTGAATTTTCTCTAGATTCTGCACATACATATAATCCAATCATGTCAAAAAACTCTATATTAATTCCCAATATGGTATGGAATTCTTAACTTTAGTGTGTTGATTCCAATTTCCAAGATTCAATGAAGGATGACACCAGGATCATGCCTACACAATAATGATCAATAGATCAATACCCAATAAACCATAATAGATTCTTTATGATTGGTGTTTAAGGAAAAAGTACACAACAAGGGATTGAATTTGATTTCACTAATCCAATGATGTTTTCTTCCAATAGTAGATATAGATCTTTTCAAGGGAGATAAAGTGATTCTAAATTGAACTGGTCTCTATCCTTCATTGATCCTAGAATTATTCTTTATATCATATAAAAACCATATATATAGAAATATAATCCTAGATCTATTATTTATCCCAACAGAAATATGAATGATCTTGAGAGAACAAGTAGAATAGACAACAATGTTAAAATATCTTGGATTCTCAGGGAATAATGTCTATAGATTCTATATATTTAGAGTTTTAAGGGTGAATATTCACCAAAAACCACCACTATAGTTCCATGGTTTGAGATCCCTAGGATTAGGAGGAAGAATAAAAAATTTCAGGATGTTTTTGGGTTTAAAAATTCAATTTTCAGAATAATTAAAACCTCATGAATTCGTTGGTTTCATTGTTTACTAAAATATGTTCCAACTATGAAAGGTTTACTAAATAATCTAGGAACCCACATGGTTTGGATTCATGGTTTGGTAAACTATGCACCAATTATTCATTCCACCTCTATCATAAGTCACATGTTTCTTCTAGGTAATTTTTCATGGTTAGTCCTAACCGTATTCAAAATATGATCCACCCATTGTCTATATCTAATAAGTTACATGTTTCCCTAGAGGAAAACTCTATGGTTTTCTCTAACTGTGAACCACACAAAAAAACATATGAACCCCTCCAAAAAGAACCATAAGTTACCAAATACTTCACACTAGAAAATCATAACTCAAAAACACTTAAATAAGGTATGAAACTAAGGAGTAGTTTACCTAATAATTAACAGGTTATTACACATGAATGGGTCCCTATAATCAAGTTAGAAATATATAATTACCATGAAAACAATTGGTACATTGGTCCGGATAAGAAACCTCAGTCACAATAAAGAAGCAAACACATTATTTGAAAATACCAATTGATATGATTGATCGTTGAGTGGGGTGGTGTCTAGAACTATTATGTGTCTATAATTGAAAATTTAGGATATCCGCTAATGAAATCAGTAGTGAAATATAATCTTGAGGGGAATTTATATTCTATTAGTATATGATACATAATAGATTGATCTAATAGTTTAATAATGTTTCATGCTTTTATAATAAAATGATATTTATATTTATCATTTATTCATGTATTTTTAAATTTACATTACATAAACAATAGAATAATAATATCATCTCAAAGTAAATCAATGAGTTGACATAAATATAAAATCATTATGGGGTATCATGGGTAATGATGATATGATAATATTAGAATGGGTAGTGAAAAATATATATAATTAGAGGATAATTTTTACTTAGAATGATCTTCCAAGTATATCCCATATAATGTCATATGGTCATCAATATACTTATAGGTGTATGATTATCAATAATATTTTTTACCTATTTTTAATGAGATACCATGAATGAGAATACTTAGATAAATTTCTTACATGATTAATTGAGTCTTATCTAATCATGGGTTGGTTGGTAATGTTATAGATCATGTCGTCATTTGGAGCTCAAGTGAGATAGTTTTTTCTCACTCATATGAAAAGAAAATAAATCTAGTATATGATTAAATTAAACTAAGTAAATATATTTCCATGCATATTTGAGTGAAATATTATGAGTTTTAAAACATTGGTGAGCTACATGTTATGTTTACATTGACTATATGAATTCCATATGATGCATTCAAAAACCAAGTTAGTCATTTTTAGAGAATACAGAAAGTATCATATGGACCATAGTAAATTAAAATTATTAAATTTATAGTGGTCACTAGATTTCATAAAAAAGAGATTATATATGTATGAATATGTTGTATGTGACACATCTTATGGTGTACATGAACAAATGAGATATAAGTATGTTTTATGGAGATCACATCGGACCCCGTAGATTTTTGAGTATTAGTAATGCTTTCTACAGGTTGATATTTTATAACTTCTATGAAATAGGTATAATATATATTTTTTCCGTACTACTAAGACAAGAAAGAGCACATGGGTAGACCTTTATATAAGGAAACTTTTTTGAAAAAAAATCCAATATGAATAGATTTTGAAAAGCCATATCAAAAATAGCTTTGGATGGGTTCACAAAGAGTTGTGAAGTTAAAAAAGTCATAATGAGATCTTAATATAAGTATATGATTTTTGGAAATGTAATAAAATGGTATATTCTATTTAATTATAATCTTTATATCATATTGAATGGTATTTATGATATTAAAATTGTATCATAGGATATATCTATATCGTATGATGCATAAGATGCATCTTTTTGCCTCAATCATAATTTATTATTGGGAATGTGATCTAAGGAACCACATTCATGACACATTTTTTCAAAGGAATTTATCATTAATAAAAATATATTATTTCATTATTAAGGTAATATAACAATTTCATTGATTTGTTCTATGACCTAAACTCCAATGGGAGGTAATGTACGGGTGACAAGAGATGGAATATGATATGATTCATATGGTTGACACTATTAATTTAATAAAGAGAAATGAGTATGGATATATAAGGGATGATATAAATCCTATTGTTCAACCATTATCACATATAATCCAATTTAAACACCCATATTAAGAAAAAAAACATTAATTACTCATTGAATGTGACTGAATGCTTCAGAGTACTCACGATATGATTATTGATTTTCTAGTTAGTGTACTACCTACTAAAGAAGGAAGTTATCATTTTATACATAGTTGATCTTGATAAAAAATAATATTAAGATTAAAATATGGATTACACAAAACAATAGTAATGGAAGGAATTTTGTTCTTCACTTTTCATACACATGAATTATATTAAAAATAGGTTAGGTAATTTTATTAGTTTCTTAGACTACCTATGATAATTAGATTGTCCCCCTAAAATGTGATGACCTCACATTTTGGATGCTTTGAATTAAAATTTTCTTAAGTAGATTATCTCAAATAAAACACCAAATTAATTCAACACTAGACCAAAATGAACAGAGACATATTAAAATTACATGAGGAATACAATATTTTTCAAATTAAAATATAATAAAAACTAAAATAATCACATATTATTATTTTACTTTGATTAATAGATTAAAAGTAAGGATTTATTATAAAGAACCATTTAAAAATGGATATTGTATTTAAAATTTAATAATAAAATTAATCATAGTTAAATTTTTATTATAATATTTAATATATATTTTTCTATACTAATATATAAATATTAAATTATTTATAAATATATATAAAATATGATTAAGAACACTTGTGGTTTAAAAAAAGTTTTTTTAATATAAGTTATTTACTTTTTCATTTAAAATAGTTTTTATAAATTATATGATTTTAATATAAAAAAAATTAAATTCATTTTATGATTCATCATGGAAATATCACTAGTATACTTATATTTTATTATATTTATGGTATATTTATTAGCCTTCTTTTCTCATTTATCTTATGAAAAATGAAATTGTTAATCGTGTGTTGTGTACACTACCGCTACCACGATGCAATATGTATCTTTTTTCCTTCACCGCCTTACAAGTTTATTTATAATGGGAAATTTAATATATATATATATATATATAATGATGATATTTTATATTATAAATTGGAAAACCATATTATTCATTTTACCTATTATTTATAAAATAGAATCATTATATCTACATACATACAGACGACCATCTCCGTTGAATGATGTGTATCATATTTCATTAACACCTATCATGGATGGTTCTAAGATTTGGGTTTAAGTGATAAATTTTGTTTTTATGAAATTATTATTGTATTAGTAAGTCCAGATGGAAAATATTTTAATGGTATTATCAATAAATGATAATCATAAATTCAATACTAAAAAATAATAATATTAAGAAGAAAATGAACTCTTCATTATAAGTAATAGATTTATATGAATTTTAATATTCTTCCAATTACATAAAATTATGATATATCATTATGATGAATATGAAATAAGATCATTATTCTACTGATATACTTATATTTCATCTATACTCTCATGTTCACTCACTTATCATGGCATGTTCATGTTTGGGTCAATTTAACCACCCAGTTGAACATTGTAATGAATATATATCATAAATGAATATGGGAACTAAATAATTGGGTTTATATGAGAAAAAATGTATATAATTATTTATTTTTGTTTTAAGGGAGGTTATATTAGTATTTAACTCAATCATTGTGAAAACACCCTTCATTAGTTATAAATCAAAGAAATATGCTTATTATAAATTTGGTATTCAAGAATAAATAATGAAACAGAAATGAAATAAAGTTAAAACATTCTATATCATTACAAATAACCCTTTATATTAACATTAATTATATATGAATGATTTAACTGGGATTAAGGGTGAATACAGACGCCATTGTTATAAAACATGTTAAAAATGATCAATATAGCTAACACCGGATATTCATAATATTTAAAAACTAAGTATATATATATAAGGACCCCAAACATAGTATCCCATAGTCAGTGGGTAATTTATTACATTGAAACTAGATACAAATAACTGCATCCTGAATGACCAAATAGTTTATCAGTCCTTGTAAACAAGATACATACTTGAATCTTATACTAAAATTGAAATCATTAAATATAACATTGAACATTATTTGAGAACACCATTATTCCTTTAGAATATTTCTACATATTAATCATAATACACTTTCTATCATCCTTCAGTAAGAAAACATAAAAAATGGAGAGATCTAATGCTCATTAAGGGTATGTATACAGTGGATGAAGCCAAGAATAAAAAAGTCATAATGAATACAGAAATGTAAATAACTAAAAAACTTGTCATTAAATTAATTACTTGATCATAATATGGTATGAATATATAATGATCAAATAATTCCATATAAATAATTACAAGATATTAAAAACTAACCATGTATATTCTTACTAATTGAATAATCACATGTAAAATTAATAACTAATATCATAATGATGTAATGTATAATGTTGAACATCATTAACATACCATCAAAGCCTCATGGAAAGACATATTATATATATCGGTAGGTCATTGGCCAAAAACCCCATAAAGTTTGTCTAATGATACTTACTGATACATAGAGGGGATATAATATGCTCCACTTATCACTTGCTAAGTAAAATTCATTCCTCATATGAAAGGAGTGAAACATAACTAACATGAAAATATTTATTGAAAAACTAACATATGAAATGTTAATAATTACCATAATTAATATACATAATCATAAACCATCTAGAGTAATATGGTGAATGGCATAAAAATAGTACATCCCCAGCCGAACTAATCATAAACCATCTAGATAAATAATTATTATGGTATCATTAAAACATATTCCCAATAGAGAAAATTTTAAAAAGGGTTTTCTCATTAATTAATTAAAATACCATAAAAATATTATGGAGGAAAATAACCTTTTTAGTTTTGAAAATTATATTTAAAATATAAAAATTTAATGAATATTTAGAAAAAAGTTTTATTTCAAATAAACCTAATAAATATATAAATGAATATTCAAAAAATGAGTGGTCATGATGGTGGTAAATACTATTCATGTCATACATGTTAAAACCAATATTCCATTCACATTTTTATAAGAAAATTCAAAATATGCCTTATTTGAAAAATGGAAAATAAGATACTTTTTAAAACATTTTTAAAAAATAAAATCATGGGTATAAGTTACTTTAAAATATCATATGTGACTTTTAAAAACATTCTTGAGAAAAAATTAGTTTTTTTAAAGATCGGTAAATGAGAGGAAAACTTGTATTCTAGATAAATAACTAGAGTGGATGAAAATTCATGAGTTTCTTTAAATATATATCATAATATTTCATCATCTAAAATTTAATTAGGAATTATAAACTACTAGATATTGGGATTATACCCATGGATCTATTTCCACCAACAATAATGTCCATTTCTATAACTAACTTATACCCATGCCTGATTTTTTTCTCTATGGTAGCATCCCACTATGCTATAGATTTTCCACCACCCTCGTGAATTTACTCTTTCCCCCAAACCCTCATGATCCTCCTCCACCCCCTTACCCTCACGATCCTCCTCCCCTGCCATTTTCCTCTTATGAAATTTCAACCCAAACTTCCACCATCCTCCCCAGAGAAATAAATACAACTTCCCCACAATACACCTCCTTCTTTGAAGCGGCCACCCCACCTCCCCATGGACGTTACTCCAACGACACCCCTACGTGGCATCCACACCTCTAAATTTTACATTCCTTTGATGAGACCACCCTTCCTCCCTGTGAAACTTCTTATCTGATTCAGATCCATCACGGCAATGATGTCGCTCTGACACCGCTTTGACGCTGATCCAATGCGACTCTAACGCTGCTCTAACACAACTCTGCCCCAACCACCCCACCTCCCCGGATCCCCCTCTTTCAATTTTTTCAACCCAAAAATTCTCCTCATGGTAAACCAACCTCCCAAATTCCTCATTCATACTAAGCCCTACCCTCACTATCCTCATCCTCCCATGATTTATCACTAACCCCATTTGGTTAATAGAAAAACCCTCCTTTCAGTTGATAGAAAAAACCTCCCTTCTATGATTTCTATTTCTAAATATCTTCATGTTGCACTTATAATAAATTTCATATGGATAACTGGTTAGTATTTCGCCAATTTCCCCTATAAACTGATTTTTATTCTTATATAATATGTGTTTAGTTCGACATTGAACCATACTTATTTGATTAACATATAATTTATTTCATGAACATAAAATTTTTCTATTGTTTATACTGGATTAGACAATGTGAAATGTATTAATTGGTTATATTTCATATTTTTTTCATTTTTATATTTGTTTATATTTATTGTAGTTTATAGTTGTGACTGAAAATCATGTTCTTCATTCCCTTTTATTGAATTGTTTCAACTTATATGGTTATATTTTTTAAAAATTCTAGACCATTACGCCCATCTAGTTTATATATTAATTTTATTATAAAATAATCATCCACATAAACCCATTCCACTTCCTATCACAGTCTCATGCTCCTCCTCTATGCCTCCTCCACCTTATGGCCTCCTTTGAGCCTCCCCTTCCCACATCTGTATCCCTGCCTCCTCCCCACCTCACTTGGTCACTACATCTGTCTCCACCTTTCGGCCTCCCCGCCTCCCCGTATCAACCTTCCTACATTTTTATCCCCACATCCCAAGCTAGAAGGTTAGAATAATCAGATATTATCTCTTTAAAAGATTAAGTAGAGGCATATTGTGTGATTTTTCTTTTTATTTCCATAGAATTACAGGTCCTATTGCATGAAATATCCAAGATATTTTTTTTGGTGGGTAGATTGTTCAATATTCATAAATTTTTTAAGTTGAATTTTCATAAAGGGAAGTATTGGGTTTAAATTGGTTTTGGGTTATTAGTGTGTTTTGGGGTTTTTAAGAGGTGTATTTTAAGTTTATTTGAATTATTTTGTAGATTGTAATGAATTCAGGATCTGTGTGGTCTTTTTTTATTTATGTTTCTTTTTTGTTTATGTGTGGGTGTACATTTGTAAACTAGTTTTTCAATATTAGTTTCATGATGTTTTGATTATTAGATACCATTGGTCCAATGCTTCGCTAACTAGGACCAATACAAACTTAGAGAAGTTGTGAACTTATCAAGGATCATTTTTTTTTGGTTAACTATGGGGTGATTTTCAAGGTAGAAGGTCACAGTTTACCAGTTGGGTGTAGTGGAAAAACATCTAAAGCCTATATTTTTTTGTACTGAGTCATCTGTTGTTCTATTTCTACTATTTGTTTAAGTGAATCATTATGATGGTTCTCATCTATTAAATATGGGTTTATCATAAATTGTTTTCTCTTTGTTGTCTTTTAGATTGGTTTCTTGGATAACTGTGGGTTTTCCAAATTTTTAGTGAACATTGTGATTCTTGAAGATTTATTTCTTTGAGGTGGGTATCTAATATTTTATGCCATTTCATAATAATTACAATTTTCTAAGAGAACTGGGAAAAATATCTATCTCCTTAGGTTTCTCCCTTCATAATTTTTACTGAATACTTCTTAGGGATGTAACCAGATATGGTGTATTTAACTAATAAATTTGGAGAGTTTGGTTATATGTTATGATTGTCTTATTTAAGGCCATATATTTCCTATTCTACACCCAACTAACCTATTTTTTAGGGTATTATTTAGGTATTTCTTTAATAATTCCACTTCTAGTAGATACTTTTTTTGGGAAGAAAATGGCATGGTGGGAAGATTGTAACACATCATGTCAATTTATTTATTTGTATTAAATTATTTTTATTTATCATGATATTTTGTAAAAAAATTACTTTGAATTATAAATTTGGGATCTTTATTATGTTAAATATTTTTCTTATAGTTGGTAGTAACTCTATGCAAACAAATAGAGTGGTGTTTTGGTTTTGAGAAATTAGTTTTACATAATGGTAACTTAGTGTGGAGTAACCATACAACCAAGACGTGTGATTCCTCTATAGGTGTCGACTTGAAACTTTACAATTAGTGCAAAATTTACCAAACTATAAAAACTAACAATGCAACATGACTTATTTTTGAAAAACATGAATTCCCATTATATATACTAAAGAGTTTCCCTCATTCCTCAACGTGTCTAATCCACAACGATTCTCTTTTACATGTATCTGTCTCTTTCATTTTCTCCATACCTTCCCACACCCCCTATCGACATCCTACCTTTCACCCTTGACTCTAATCCACTAAACCCATCTTGGCATTACCTCCCTGAGGTCATTATCCCTAACTCTTCCTCTTCTGCATCCCTCTCCCTTCCTTCCCCATCCCATCCTCTATCTAGCCTCCACCTCCACCTCCACCTTCGACTCCGACTCTTATACATCCATCTCTACCAACCCCGACCACCATATCTATCGTGACACCCTACCCCATCAGAGTATATATTTTTCACCTCTGGATTCCCTCAACTATAGACCCTTGATCACCTTAGGCCACCAACACTTTCAAACTTCCCTGAATTATTCATCTCACATCACATTTTATCACAGCTCCTGATTTCTCTCCCCACCTTCCTCCATTTTTGATCGTGCAGACCCTAACCTCCCCATCCACCCTCATCAATAGATAGTGTTCAAATGTTTGATTCAACCTCCTTCGATCATAATATACATCCCACCTCACGGTCTTGCCCTTTTGTTTTTCAGAGATTGTTGTGGTCACTCCTTGTTGTCAAATTATCCTTTATGTACTATGCTTCTCATTGAAACTCCCCCCCCCCCCATTTATCCCCAACGATCACTTCCCATCCTTCTCCCATAATTTCCTCTTCCCACTCGATCAATCATTCATATATCACCATCCAATTCCCCATTGAATATTATTTAAACAGCTATAAAAATTAGTACCCCATGTGAAATATATTTAATTTCTGATCCTACAATATGTACCAATTCACTATGGAAATAATTTTATGCATATATTATATGTGAAATGTTAAACATGTATATATTTTAATGAACAACATAGACACTTAATTTTCAAAATACACATGTTAAACATTCCATGATTATTATGAATACATTGTTATAATCCATATACATAATATGGTCTTCTCTTATCTAAAACATTTTCAAATGAAATATTAATCTACAATGACTATCATTAAATCACTAATATTGCATATATTATATTCTACTATTTCATACATTGCATAAATTGTGTCAAAATAAGCTTATAGGATTTTGTAACCATTTTATTTCCAACATGGAAGGAAATACGATTATTGAATAAATTTATTATTTCATTCTAAAATTTGGTTAATGTGATGAATTTTTAATGTGATAAACTAGGAAAAAGGGTTTTTTGTTAAAGATATATTTTCTAGAAACCAATGAATGAAAAATTTGAACTAAATGATAGTTTAAAAACCTCTATAATTTGTAAATGATATAATTTTTTTTGATAACTAGATAGGGTTGTGATGAAAAGATCAAGGTGGATTAAGAGACCCTGTGAAATTAAAATAATATTATTTTCATTAGCTAGAATTTATGGAAAATAATCATTCAGTAAATAGAATTGAAAAGGTAATATGTGATCATAATAGTTTTAGATTCACTTTTATGGTCAACGATGCTCACATTGTTGTTATCTTTTCACTTACAAAGGTATTATTTTTATCTTTCTATAACTTATTGTTCGATGATGCATTTTTGAACTTATTAATTTCATTTAATTATATGTTTATGGTGTTCATGTTAATCCATGTAAAAAAAGTGGTTAGAATTTACCCTGAATATATCAATTTTTAGTTTTCCTAAAAATTTATATTGTAGGAAAAAGGCTCAATATTTTATCGGTGATAATTTCCAAAAATTCTATTTGGGATCCCATTTATGCTCAGATTCATGTCAGTATTTTTGTTTATTATTCGGTGTCTGTTTTCATTTTGTAACTTTCATATGTCATTTGGTGATGTTTTCTTACCTTTCAACTAATATTTTTCATTGTATTTATTCTGTAAATACAATAGCCTATAATTTTTTATATTATTTGTTTAATTTAAATCTGTGACAAATCTAACAATTGATATGAATAGTTAGCTTATCACATCATTAAAAATAGTTTAAACATTACCCATGGTGTTACAAATCCTCCCTAGTTTTTCATCATCTCTAATGCCTGAAAATAATCTATCTTCGTCCTCTTATCAAACCATGTGTCCTTTCTAGACATCACTGTCCATGGCTAACTTCTGTAGGAATCCTTTTTTCCTATATATGTTATAACTTCAATAAGTAGTTTTCAACAATAGGAGGATAAGAGTATAGATTCTAGATGAGATCTCATCCATTCCTCTTTATTTCATAGATAGATATGTCAACATCACAAAGAGAATGCACATGAGGTTTACCGCTTCT
The DNA here is from genome assembly GCA_963277665.1 of Viscum album. Lineage (NCBI taxonomy): Eukaryota > Viridiplantae > Streptophyta > Magnoliopsida > Santalales > Viscaceae > Viscum > Viscum album. Next base: position 1,398,256,086 of record OY728157.1, on the reverse strand, counting down.
TGTCACCATGTATTTGTTGAATTCTGGAAATAATAAAATATAAATAAAAGATAATGTATATGAGTATCTAATTAAATGATGCAATTTTTTACTCTTTTATATTTATATAAAACAAAAAAATTACATAGTATGTTTACTTATGTTTTCTAATATGCATTCCTTTCATTAACCTTTACTATGGATTATCATCTATTTTTTCCTTTTATTAAATTTCATTATTACTTAATTGACTATTATTAATGATTTTTAATATTGGGGAAGTATAAATAGGATATAAATAGTTCTACTAGATTAAATGTTATTTCTTTTATATATCTCATTAAACTATACATCAAATGAGTCAATTGTATTCATCTTCCAATTGGTTATTACTTGAATTTTGTTTGGAAGACTGAAGGGTGGGGGGTGTAGGTTGGGGGTTGTTGGGGGAGTAGGGGGTGTATGGGGAAATGGTGGGGGAAATGGGATTGAATGTGGTGTGGGGGTGCAGGGGGAAGTGGTGGGGGAAGTGGGGGTGCAGGTGCTGGGGGTTGTAGGGGGATGTAGTGGGGGCAGTGGGGGTGTAGGTGGGGGGCAGGTGTGAGGGGTGAAGGTGGGGGGAGGGCAGTGGGGGTGAAGGTGGGGGTGTATGTGGGGTGGGGGTGAAGGTTGGGGTGCTGAGGGCAGTAGGGGTGAAGGGTGGGGGCAGGGGTAGTGGGGGTGTCGGTGGGGGTGCAGGGGAAGTGGGTGTGTAGGTTGTGGGTGGGTGCAAGGTGGGGGCAGTGCGGGTGCAGGTTGGGGTGTAGGTGGATGTGGGGGGTATATGGGCTGGGGTGTGGGGGGAATTGGGGGTGGTGTAGGGTGGGTGGGGGAAGTGAGGGAGTGGGTTGGGGGTGTTGGGGGTCCTGGGACAGTAGGGGTGGGGGGTAGGGATAGTGGGGGTATAGGTTAGGGGGGTGCAGGAGAAGTGGGGTGCAGGGGGAAGTTGTGGGGTAGAGGCAGTGCAGGTGGGGGGAAGTGAGGGTACATGTTTGGGGGTAGGGCATTCAGGTGTGGGGGTAGTGGGAGGGGTGCAGATGGGGGAAAGCGGGAATGGGGGTGATGGAGAACTATAGGTGAAGGGTGTGGGGGGGGGGCGTGGGTGTGAAAGTGGGGAGTGTAGGGGAAGTGGGTGTTCAGGTTGGGGGTGTAGGGGTAGTGGGTGTGCAGCTGGGGTTGGGTGAAGGGTGGGGGTGTAGGTTTAGGGTTAATGGGGAAGTGGGGGTGCATGGGGTGCATGGGGAAGTGGGAGGTGGTGCAAGGTGGTGGAGGAAGTGGGGGTACATGGGGAAGTGGGGGTAAAGTAGGGAAGTGGGGGTGTAGGGGGAAGTGGGGGTGAAGGAGGGGGCTAGTGGGGGTACAGGGGACAATGGGGGTGAAGTAGGGTAGCAGGGGTGTAGGGGGTAGTAGGGCGTGGGGGTGGGTGGGTGGGTGGTGTGGAGGGGGCAGTGGGGGTGCAGGGGGTAGTGGGGGTGAAGGAGGGGGGCAAGGGACATGGTGGGGGAAACTATTTTTTTATTTTTTATTTTTTTTGTCGGAATAGATCTTCAAAAAAACTTTGATAAAAGGACACACATTATTTTCTCCAAACTATAACTTTCTAGTAACTATATTTTTACATATATTTACCATTGTATAAAATTTACAGTAGCAGTACTTAAAGCATGGAACTTCCTATTATATAATGAGAGTTTCCAAGAAAACCATTACATAATTTTATAATAGTATAATTAGTTTCTCTATTTGTGGTAGAAGATATATTATAGAAGCATTATAATAGTTTATCCCACCTAATAATCCTTGTAGTACTACATCTTGATTCATGTATGATGCACCCAATTTGTGCATGATATTTTTCTTATATATTTTTCACATATCTAGCCATACTAATTAGTTTTATGGTAAGTTTTAATTATTACTTGGTTCATGTTAGTATTATAACATCATGTTACAATGGTGGAGTTGAATAATTCATGAGTTTAGTTATCTAGATTGGATGGAACCCCTTTGGTATGCACCTAGGATTTATAGTTCCTTAATTTACTTTAAAATCTATTCATAGCATCTTTACATCAATATATTCAATGTATTCCAATAATAATACCTATTTTGTATAGAATAATTTATGGAAACACTATACATTCTCAATAATATTAAGTACTACTAGATACCCATATATAAAACATCATAAATAGTCAAGCATTAATGATGAGTCAATATATTTGGAAATGGAATTTACCTCTAGTTCATTATTTTTTTTATTTTTAATTTCTTACACTTACCTATTTTGGACTAGAATTCTAATGGTTGGGGGTCGTTAGAGTAAGTTAATAGTAATTCATATATTTCCTATTTAATTCAAGAGTATATGAGGTAAATTCATATCAAAGGGGATCTTATTGTATATTCTAAAAATCTCATATAGAATTAAAAAATATTCACGTAAACCTTCCTCCCCTTAATCCCTGATTACTCCAATCATTTGGTGTAGAAATAAAGTGCAAGGGGGAGTGGGTAAAACCTTCCATCATCAAGTTTTGGATAGTGGTTGTCTATCACAAGACAACTCATTGATTTTATCTTTCTTATATGTCTTATTAGTGGTATTTATTTCAATTATACCACTAATGCATTGCTCCTCATGAATTTGTTCCTTCGTATCCTTTAACTTCATAAAAACTCCCAATATAGTAATCTTCTCAGCCATTCCACTTGTGTGAGATTCCATCCTTTTTATAACATAGCATCACGAATTCTTCTTGCATGTCCTGGTATATATTTTCTTAGTGAGAATCATCTCACTATTTCAAATCTCTATCTTCAACGCAAAATCTGTGCATTATTTTATAGACTTTATCCATGCCAGGGAAACTTCACTAGTTTTCTGATCTTGCTTTTTAGTTGTATGGATGAAACCACTTCAACATCTCTCTGTCTTATCTTCTATTTTTCATGAGAAAACCCCCTTCTTCCTTATTTCTTCTTCATGCTTATTTCTCCTCTTTCTATGAAGTTTTTTGAGTGTACACAACCTTTGGTTCTTGAAGCATTGTTTGTTTCCTTTCTTTAGAATTATCTTTCAAGACCATGAATATGTTATCAAGTAAAATAGATTCTTCTACTATCTAAGTTATTCTTTCCTTGTCTATATTCTTATATTCTCTCTTATGTCGATCCTTCTAGCTTCCTTGCACAAACACATAATGTGTCCCACTCTTCTATAAAAATATCACAGTAATGACATCTTTCTTTCAGAGCTTCTTCCACAAAATTTATAAGCGTTTTCTAACTCTCCCTGATTACATATTTTTTTCTTCTTATTACCTAATAAAGTCTCCATGTATGAATCTTCAGTATTCAACTTCCTCCTCACAGCATGAGGCTCTCCCTCAAGCTTCTTAATTTTCAAGTCCTTCTCTTTCAGTTGGACATCTAAATTATCAAACTAAGAATTCTTTTTATCATTTAAAATCTTCATCTACTCTTTGTGTTTCTCTCTTAGGGTAGACATAGAATCTCTATAGAGTATCTATTTTTATTCTCAAATTCAACTCAGGAAAAAGTTCTTCAATTATATCGCTTTTTCATTCATTTTCTTATTCATTTGTGAAAGGGTCTCTATTGGAGACATTTATTCCTCCATCAACATTCTATTTTCTTCCTCCAAATATTCTATGCAAGCACAATTAAGTATAAATGATTATTTTCTTTGTTACACTAACAATTTATAGATTTACTACATGATGTGGTTGTCTCATCCCCAAAAGAATCAAGTGAAGAGAATATCATCATCTTTATATTTAAAGGAAACATCTTCTATAGAGTTGTGTTTAGATATATATAAGGAATTAAATTTATTCACCTCACTTGAAATGAATACACTCTTAGTTATCATTGTTATATTCTAATTATTGATTCTAGAATAAATATATTCCTCTTTAACAGAATTCATATAATAAATTTCAATTGGTTCATGTTCTACACTTGTATAAGTGACCTGGTATTTTTTAGGTGTTAGGTATTGAGGCTGCAGTGGTAGGTTGTAGGCAGTTGGTATGAGGCTTCAAGTATCTGGTATATGAGGCTACAAGAAAGGTTTTTTTAGGATACTAAATCCTATATCCGTGGTTTTAAATCACATTTGTGGGTATATGTACACAGTTTGAAACTGTGGTTGTATCTATTAGTCAAATTATCTTTAGCCATGTTTTCAAGTTGTGGTTATATTTTTGGACCTATAGCCATGCTAATAGCATCCATATTTCCCCAAACCATGGATATTACCTATAACTAGGGTTTTAGGACCAATATCCATGGTTATAAACTGTGTCTATAGCCTTAATTTCTAGTTGTGAATCTTGGTAAACATTGAGATTGTAACAGAAACCTTTAGCACTTTGGTAACTTATGAATCATAAACCCTGTGAAGGAGTTAAATTAAAATGATAACTTAAATTTCATGAAGATAAATGGGTTATTGATATAATATATAAAATTTAATTTATATACACCACACAGAAGAACTAAGAGGTGAATATGACATATGTCTCGTGGAAGTTAAAGTAAGAGAAGAATCCCTTACCCCAAGTCTGATTTCCATCATATGTGTTTGTACATCCTGAATAATAAATATATATTTATTATAAATATATTAAAGAACCATAATAATATTTTTCATACCATATTTAATTTCATTAGAGCCTATTATGACCAGTTTATTAACAATTTTTTTAAAATCACTCTTTCACGTGATAATTGCTTCGTTTTTCATGTATGTTTTGGTTCATCAATTTCACTTAATTTAATTATATCATGGTTTTGTAAAATATATAATGTTATAAATGATATTTATAAACAATATATAACTATTATATAAATATCTATTATATTCCCTAAAAGTTAGAGATGGCCAAATGAGTTACATCGTTCATGGAGATTATTTATCATATATATGCATGAATACTATTTCTAATTTTCCAATAGATAGAACATAAGAAAGGTGAATAATATTTCACATTTCTAGAAGAATTATTATATAAAATTGTTAATTTATTTTCATTGAATATATCTTTATTACCATCCATTTCAAAATAAAATGAAAAACATTTCACATTGTTATGTGGAGGTGGTAGTACATACATACGCACGAGCGATGTTATTGTCTCCCAAAGGTTTGGAAGTAAAGAATTTATAAGTGATATTATAATTAGATCAGTATGTTAATTTAATAAATTTAAAATAATTATGATTGATATATCATTATATCCATATGATATAAGCAGTGATAGAAAAGAATTACATCAATTCATGTGGTGATAGTCTGCCACACACACTTTTGATGGTTTAATTTCCCCATTAATGGAAGAGGAAATTTATATTGGATATTCCATTAACATAATAAAGTCTCATTATATAATAGATAATTTTGTTATTATTTTATCTTATTTGGAAAATATTTTAATCAATTATAAGAATAATTAAAAGAAAAACTCATTTTTAAGAAAATTACCCCTTCTTTGGACAACCTCTTTATTTTTATAACTAAAGCCTTCCAAGATAGGATTTAAGATCAAAAGGTATTATTGTGCATGGGTATGTATATAAGTAATTTATTTGGGTAAGTGATTTTTTTTCTAAGTGTCTTTAGGATTATGAATAGGATAAGATATAGGGTGGCCTAGTGGGGCAGGGTACAAACTTGGAATTTTTGAAAATAAAGAGTGATACCAATGATTTTAAAATTTAAAAAATCATAAATATAGATCATTATAATAAAATTTATGTGAAATGGTCTAAATTTTCCCCATAAAATTTTAATTGGACAAGTTTATATATAATTTTAACCCTTATCTTTTTAGTTTAACCCCCATTAAACTCATTTTAACCTTAACTGTGAAAATTAATTTTTACTATTTTTACTATTAAGTAAGAAAAATAATTAAGATGAACTTTGTATATAATATTAATCATTAATATTACAAATATGGAATGAATTTTTTTTCTAAATAAATTCATATAAGTGGTAAATTTAAATTTAAAAGTAATCCCTCATATAAGACAAAAATGTGATTTTCCAAATAGAAAATTTTCATATAGAAAGTTTCCTGATAAAAATTAAAAATTAAATTGATTATAATGAACTATATTTTATTTTCTATAATATAATTGAAATATTTTACTTTAAAAACTATTTTAAATCAAAATTTAACATTTCAATTCATTGAAAAATGGATGTTTTCAATAGAAAACTTGTATTTTTTACTATTCATTGATAAATTAATCTTTCCAAAAAAAATCAAAGAATCACTATAAGATGATTTTTGAACAGTGATTTCAAAAATTATGTTCATTTTTTAAAATAAATTTTCAAAATGTGAAAAAAATTAATTTTAAAATATTCTCTCAATGTGCAATGAAACTAATTTTTATATAAATAAAAATTTTCAAAAAATATTTCTTTTTCTTTCAAATGATTCTTATTTTATTTGTAATAAATAGATAACCATTGAATTTATTTTATACATGTGTAAGCTAAATAATTTTAAAATTTTATTTGATGTTATTCATACTCACTAACATAAATGCTAGGTTATACTAGTGTACTATTTTATAGTTATTTTAGACTTGGGGTTATGTTTACCGCAAGTTACAGGAGTGATTGATTTTTTAAAAAAATAAATATATCATAATGTTTCATGGTGTTGCATTATCTTAAAATAATGTTGTTTATTTTCATATACACTATATAACATGATGTTCATATTTTTAAATCCCAGGGTGTCACATTCTCCCCACAATCAATAAATTTCATCCTCATAATTTGAATTTTTATTATAAAATTAAGAGTTTGGAATTCAAAAATACATGTACAGAAAGAACACATCATAAAAAGATTTAGTAAAATATATCCTTGATAATAGAGGAAGTTAATTATGAATTTCATATGGAATAATACATAAATAGGATTTAAAATATAATGAAATTTATGGGAAGTTAAGACATGGAGATGAAAGAAAATAGTAAATTGTTATGGAGAGTGATAAATATAATTGATCACAAGAATGTAAATAATCATTAGAAAGTAAAAAATGAGAAAACAATAAATCTCTTATGAGTTAAAAGATCATTTATTAATTGGATATAAAGGAAATAGGATATCATTTCTATTTCAATATCCTTATCTTAAATATGAGGGATTCTTATACTATTATCATAGAGAACACTATAAGATATACTTACTTGATATATTTTTATTTTCATAAGAATAATTTAATCCTTTTTTGTACTTTTATCAATTTCAACTTAGTTTCTTAATCCATGAAATTAATATCAAATATTATTTTTTATTCATAAACCAGTAAAATTAATTTTTAAGGAATCTTAAGATCCATAAAAGAGTGAAAATCCCATCAGTATGTATTTAAATATTTACAAAAAAAATAGTTAGGATGAGTTTTTCAATATAATGAATTAATCTTTAAACCTCAAAATTAAGACCAAAATTTCAACTTAATCCATTCCATAACTATTTATCTTTAAAATAATTTACATAAATTAATTTTATATTAACTAGAACATCACATTGGCCAGTGGTATCCCCACCTCCCTTGTCACCCTTCGGCTGTGGGTTCAATACCTATATCCATTCCTTATATGAGGTGTTGTCACCTGGCATGCAATTTTTCCTTTTTAAAAAACATTATTAATGTAATTTCTATACCATTCCAAAATTTTCAAAACCCATAATTTTCTCAACATAAAAAATAAGGTAAACCTTAAAGGTTAACAATACCTCTAATCTTATTTCTATAAAATATAAAATAATTATTCCTTAAATAACATTTTCTCTAAGACATATCTAATACCAATGGGTTATATTTCAATAAATATCTCCCAAAATATCATTAATATTGAAAAACTCTCATCATATAAAACCTAAAAAGGGGTGTTTTAGACATTGATCTTATGATCAACCTTATACACATAAATCAATGATGGTACCATAGCTCTTAAATTAATGAAGATATATATGATTCCAAAATTAACATAATCTATATATTTTTCATGATTCTTAACAAAATACAATTTGTAAAAATACTTCCACAAATAATTTTGGATTCCAAACACATGATTATTTTAATAATTTCACTTTTTCTTTATTAATTACATAATCTTAACCATGATCCCATATCTCTTTACAAGATACATACCATTAATGCTTGGGGAATTAATTTTCATTGTTTTTTATCTCCTTATAGATGAAATATTGAATATTAGAATCTTCTTTATTTACCTTCAAATCATGAACCAAAGGTAATTTATCTCTAAACTTGTAAAAAATCTAATTCCCTTAATGAATGTACCATAGTGTTTCAATACACAATTATCACATGTGGGATAATCCTTCCTCCTCATATTCTCCTTTTCTTTTTTTCTATCTAGTCCTCTACTTCTCTTTATTACCTTTGAATCCATAATAATTTCAAAATCATTTCAAGGTATTTGTATCAATTGATTCTATGTCTTTGTTTGATGAGAAGATTTGGGAGAGAGTTTCCTTGTAAAAATAGTCTTTAACCGATAAATGAAATAGTCAATATTACTATTTGGATTATGTATGTAGTAATTAGGAAGTCTTACAAACTTTGAAAAGTTTTCTTCATACCTAGAAATATTTACCTCTTCATTTTATCTTAGACTTAGAAATTGTCACTATATATCATATTATTACTTATAAAGGAAATATTTTTCCAAGAACATTACCTTAAAATACTTTCAATCCATGTTTTTTATTTCTTCATTATCCTTTTTAGATTTTATGAATGACCTCCATTGATCTATATCTATTGAGAGAAAATAAACTTCCATGAAATTATTCACCCTTCAATTAACACCCAAAGTGAGAAATATCTTCTTTAATGAACTTATCTATTTATCATCTACAGATGTATTCATAGATCTGTTGAATTGTATAGGTTATTTATTCTTGTAGTGGTATAAAATTGGTACCTAGAATGGTGAATCAGAAGGATGCTCTATATGGTCATGGTAATAGTTCCTAACCTGATACAGCTTCCTCAATATGGTTATAATTTTTTTGGTTCAAACTTCATCTCTATCTTCAAGTACATTATCATTACCTTGAAGTAAATCCCTAATTGGTGTATGTGTATTGATACGGTTCTTACTCATTCTAATAGACTCTAATTATAAGTAATTTTATACACTAGTTTATATTATAGAATTATGAAACATATTGTTTAATACAAATAAAAGTGAAACAATTAATATAATTTAATAAATTTATGAATTACTTATCTCATGATCATAAACATGGTTTCTCTGGAAAAGTTTTAAAATCACAGAAATATTTTAAAATCATTTATAATTTTTTGTAAAAAATGTGAATTAGCTTAAGAATATCTCTCTAATATATCAAACCAGATGTATAGTAAGACACATTATCATACACCAGGTGAAAAATGAGTCAAAACACAATTCACCCTTTTAGATTTATTACCCCTGGGTATAACAGTTCTTGAACCACATCAAATCCAAGTATCCATATAGAGATGTATATCTTGATAAAACACATAATCTCTTCCTCACCAAAAATTTAGGATATGATTATATAATAATAAAATAATATCATAGTTTTATTTTCCCTATTTTATGTTTTAATAAATAAAGGTCCCAATTTTTCTACTAAACTTCCTCAGATACCCTCTACAAAGAACTCAACCTTAGTAACCTATAGTTGTCGGTTAATTTATTACATGGGCACTAGATATAATAAATCACATCTTAAAGGAAAAATAGTTTTGTTTTCTAGGTAAACTAGATACATACATGAATCTCATATTATAATTTAAAACATTAAATACAATATATAAATTTCATTGAAAACTCCATAACTCCCTTTAGCATATCCATGTACATCAATCTTAATACACATTCTGGCATCCTGGGGAAAGCTAATATAATCATAAACCATCCAGAGTAATATGGAGAATGGTATAAAAGTAGTATATACCCAAAAAAATTATTATAAAACAATATATTGAAATAATATGTAATTTATTATTAAAATTTATTCCCAATGGATCACAAGTGAAATAAGGTTTGTTATTATTGATAAATAAAAATATCATAAAAAAATTCTTAAGGAAAATAACATTTTCATGTTTCAAAATTACTATTCAAAAATAAAAATTACCATAATATTATAAAAAATAATTCATTTAAATAAACCTTATAAACATGTAAATAAAGTTTCAAAACAATTATTATCCCTCATAGTGTGATGTATTTTTACTTTTTTTCAGGTTAAAAAATATTTCTTACATATTCTTATAATAAAATTCAAAAGGTGTATTATTTGAAATCAATAAGAAGGTTTCATTTAAATTTTTTTTATAAAAATACACTAATGGGTAAATTTACTTTAACCTATCAAATTATAATATTAAAAAAATTCATGAAAGCATTTTAAAAAAATGCATTTGTAAGAAAAAGGATTTTCGATCAGAAAAGAGAGATGAAGACGGTTTTCTTTAAAAAGAATATTTTGGTATCCTTTTTAATTAAAGAGTGGAAAATGTGAAGAAAATATTTATTTTATATAGATAAAAAGTATATAATAAATTTATTTTGTTTCATAAAATATATATCATAATATTTTATCACCGTTAACTTAATCGTGAAAAATACCTATAAAAATGAGATTGTATCGTAAACATTTACCACTTTGGTTACTTTTGAATCATAATCCCCATGAATGATATAACATGAAATGAAAAATTATATATCATGAAGATAAAGGGATAATTTATATGACATCACAAATGGTTATTATATACACTATACAAAAGAACATAGTGATGAATATGGCATACATCTCAGAGAATTAAAAGTAAGACAAGATACTCTTACCTTAAGTCTAATTTCCTTCCTATGTGTCCACACCACATTTATAATAAATATAAATTTTTTATAAAAATATCACATAATCATAATCATATCATTTAGACAATATTTTATTTAATTATGGTCTATTATGACCTGTATATTGACAATTATTTGTTAAGATCATTATTTCTTATGATAATTGCTTTGTTTTCCATGTATGTTTTTTTAGTAATTTTGATCCATTTAAATTGATCATGGTCCAATAATATCAAAAAAATTAAACCTTATATAAATATCATATATAATAATTATATAAGTATTTATAATATTCTATAAAACTTAATGATGGGAAAATGAGTTACATTGCTCATTGAGATGGTAGGTCGTGTGTATGCATGAACATTATTTATATTTTACCAACAGATAGAATATAAGAAAGGTAAATATTATTTCACCTTTAAAAACCCATTTTTATCTAAAATAAGTCTTTTATATTCATTAAATATCTTCTTATTACAATACATGTCAAAATAAAATTAAAAATATTTTGCATCGCTACATGGAGGTTGTAGCCCATAGGTACGCACCAAGGAAATTATTATTTTCCATTGTGTTGGATGGTAAGAATTTATACTTGATATTATAATTAAAAAAGTATATTATTTTCATAAATATTATATAAATATTTCTAATCCATCATTATATCCATATTATAGATGCGGGGATATAAAATGAATTTCATCAGTTCGTAAGGCAGTAGTCTGATGTACACATAATGGGTGATTTCATTTCAAATTGAATGAATGATGAGATGGATATAGGTTATTTATATAATATAATAACATAAAATATTGTATTTTATACTGGTAATATTATTTTATGAGATTTTATGATATTTTTTGGAGTTATAAAAATAATTTAAATGAAAATACATGGGTAAGAACTTTACCTCTTCTTCAGACAACCTCTTTAAGTTTATACCTAAATACTTCCTAAATTATATTTTTGATTAAAAAAGGCCCATATTATTATTATATGGATTTAATTATGATATTTTTGTATGTATTAATAAATATAAATACTTTTGTATTTTGAATAGAAGAGGGGAGGTGGTTCCCTTTTATAATTTGGGGAGAGGACACAATTGGAATTTTAAAAAGAAAAATAAATACCCACATTTTTCAATTGGAAAAGGATCCAAAATGGATAATTATAAAAAAATGGACGATATAATATAGAAATATTTCATTAAAATAGTAATTGGAAAATTTTATAAGTCATTTTAACCCTTATTATTTTAGATTAATCTCTGGTAAACCCGTTTTATCCTTAAATGTGGTAATTAATTTTTATCATTTTTCCATTTAATTAGGAAAAAATATTAAGTTAAAATTATCATATAATATTATTTATCATTATTCTAAATATGGAATCCATTTTTCTAAATTTATTTTATTAAAATAAAATTTTTTATTTTTAAAATTAATCTCATAGATGCGATGAAAAAGTTGTCTTCCAAAGAGATTTTTCATAAGTATAGGAAGTTTTAATATCAAAATTCAATATGGAATTTATTAAAATGGAATAAATTGAATTTAACAAAATATATTTTAACTAATTTTTCTTTCGAAAAAATTTAAAATCAAAATGAATCTTTTAAATTCTTTAAACAAAAAGAAAGTTTTCAATAAAACCCAGTATTTCTCACTATTCATTAAAAAATTAATCATTTCAGAAAACTATAAAAAATTAAAACTATGATACTTTTGAAATAATTATTTCAAAAAACATATTATTTCAGTAAAATTATTTTAAAAAAAAAATTAAATTTCAACTTTAAATTCTGTGTGTGATTCGCAATAAAATAGCTTTTATAGAAATATAATTTTTAAGAAATCAATTATTTGTCATTAAAATGATTCTTATTGTATTTAGAATAAATTCATAACCATTGAATTTATTTCATATAGTTTTAAACCATTTAATTTTTATAATTTTTGCAGTCCTATTTATACCATAAAATTTAATGGATTAGTTATGATATTATATAATTATAAAGTACTTTTAGAATCGGTGTTGTGTGTACCGCAAGCTATTGAAGAGATTGAATTTGATTAAAAAGAAATTTATCATGAAGTCTCTATGTTTTTAATTCTCTTATAATATTGGTGTTTCATGTTATATACACTATCAAACATTATTTTCTTCTTTTAAAATATCAGGATGTTATAATATATTTGGATAAAATGATTGTAAATGATAAGTATAAATGTTTATAGTTATGATTAATATTATTAGGTATGTATTTAATAAATATTAATTAATTATTCAGGATTTGTTTTTGAAATTTCGCGATAAACCAGGACCATGTTAAGTGTTTTCATAAAAATTTCCTCTCTTTAAATCATGTTTTTTATTATAGACATAATTTATTTTATGTGGTGTATATTCTTTGTAATTTTTATATTATACCATGAAATACCTTTTATTCTTAGTATTTTAAGTTCAATTTAAATATATATATTTTATGAGGTTTTTATTTAAATGATCCATAAGTTTTAAGGGTTTTTGTTAAGTAAATTCTCATTCATTAAGTTGTGGGTTTTCTTCTTTTAACATATTTAATCTATGTTAGGTAAATTATACCCTATGATTATTATGTTGTATTTTCTCTTGGACTTTTCTCTATTTACAATATTACCAAATAAACTCATCTTCAAATGTTTCTTACTTTGTGAAACGTGTTATACATAACGGGATTTGGTAAATCCAATATCTTTCATTGATTTATATGGTTTCTATTCAATATTTAACTTCAAAATTCAATTTATTAATTGATTTACCATTTTATTTGATGATACCTTTTATAATATTGGGTATAATGTATCCTTTGATTCAAAGTGACCCTCTTGATCATTCTATCACCTAAAAGTATAATTTTATCAAGACAAAAACCTTAATATCTTTTTTTAATAGGTCTAGGATAAGGTTCAAAGACACTATATAATTTATTAAAGGTAAAATAAGGAATCAAAGATAAAGGTCAATCAAGAAAAATATTCCCATAATGAAAATTAAATGGAAGAAAATACCCCTAAAAATCCAAGTCAACTGCACTAGTAAGATTGGGTCCCCACTAACCCCTACCATATGGGGATCATCCATGTAGATTCTAGACACACTTATAGGTTTTTACTCTCTTACAAGGCTCATGATCCTCTTTTGAAGACAATTCGGTGAGGTCTGTTATACCCATTACTCTAGATATCTCATCATAAAGATGCCAATGTATATGATTGCTAGTTCCAACTCCCATAGAACCTCCATATTCTCCTACTATATTTACTCCCTCGAATTTCACCTCATTTTATGATTTTAACACCCTAAAAGTATTGGAAGTATCTATCACAACTTTCTACACCTTATCTCAAGAATTTGGGGGTCAGAAAAAATGTGTGTATAGGTTACGTATGACTCCCAGCGAGGGCCCCGAACAATCCATAGTGTGTCAAATTTTCCCCATCTAGGAAATTAATTTGAATCATCCTAAGAAAAATACACACAATGTCTAATTGTAGTGTGATTCATGCATGTTCCAGTTCCCATGGAGATTGTGGGGGTACATTCAGTGGGTACCCCTTAACTAACAACCCATGGTCACTTTCATACCTTAATTGGATATTTAATTCAAGTCCATAATGTCCCACCAACCAATGTTCTTCCCTATTTTGGGGAATGATAATATGATTTGTTTTATATTATAATAATAATGCTCTTGACCATTTTTGAAAATGAAAATATAATACTCTATTTATGATTTGAGTTTCAAAATAAGGGTATGTCAAAATATTTTACATACATTCGAAATAAATGTTTTATATTGTAACCCATATTTCCTTTGATAATCCTTATGAATTTTCATAGAATTATTTATTAAAGGTTCTTTATCAAATTTAAATTTTTTCCAAATTTTATACTTCACCTTTTTGAAAATAAATATGTGATTGTGGACCATAACTTCATCATTTTATAGTTATGTTGAAATGGTCTGTTTTGACATTTTTTGTGGGAAAATACATTTATTTCACCTTTTTTATTTTATTTGAAACTTACTCTATAAATTTTCATGGTATTTAAAATAAATTATTTTTCTCCAATATTTATAAAATACATCTTTTAAAATTATTTCAAATGATTAAGGATATTACTCATTTCTAGAGTGATTTTTTCAAAAAATCCTTCAAAGTATTTTTCATAAGATTCATTGTAATTTGAAATATTTTATGCTTGATTGTAGATTTTTTTCAAATATTACCATACAAATTATTTATTGGGACAGATTATGTAATATCTATCTCATTTGAAAAAATGATCCATCACTTTATTTGTCTTTCCTAATATTTTTTTGTCCATAAACATAATTTGTTATCCAATTTATTTCTTCTATAAATACCCTATTACAGATTCATTTGATTAAAGTGTTTACACCTATATTACATACATATATTGATAAGGAAAATTATTATCAAATCTATATACCCTTTATCAATATTATGTAAATACCATATTATTTATTATATTGATTCAATGGTATATAACTAAAATGTTACTTGATGTTATTGGATAACCATTTATATTCTATGGATTTACCATGTTGTGATTAATGATGGAATTATGAATGATTTCATTATATGATTCCATTTAAAAATTATATGAATTCAATTTTGTTTCTATTTCTTCTTTGTGATGTGTTTAATGAAACACATTTTTTCCTATGGGTTATTTATGTTGTAAAAAATGTTAAATGATTACAATGGAATTCATTATGAAATCCGTAATTATTCATAGTTTTTAATGATATAATGGTCAGTTGTTTTCTTGTGGCTCAAATGTGTATGTTTGTTCATTAAGTGGTGGGATGTCCCTATATATCCCTCCAATTCATTGTGTAAATCTTTACATATCATGAGATAATAGTGAATTGTGTAATAATTCCAGACTTAAAATGGTAAATATATTGTGTTTATGAATATTCTATAGGATAATATTGAGTGACACCTTACCTACAAAGGGAAAAAGTTTATTGAGGCATAATCCACCAAGGGAAACTGGTTGTGATACCTAATTCATATGTTGTGGTTTATATGGTTATGAATGTACCAAAAATTCATAAGTATGCATCGTTTCTATGATATGAGGCAATTCATGATGAATTCAAAAGTTGTTTATGATTTTTTATCTTTTTTTTGTTTGGAATAGAATTATTATATGTCCTTACTATTCCCATATTTTCACTTAATCTGTTTGATTTTTATCACTTATATTCACCCTCACTGAGAATTTGAGATCACCCCTTACATATATTTCCATTTCCCTAAGTTAAGAATATGAGAAATGTATTAAACATATAAAAGAGTAATTTATGTGGAGAACTATTGTGATATGTTGAAATCTTGTTAGGTATTAAAAAGTGTTTTATATAGTGGTAAAAATTTTAATTTAGTTTAAAAATACATCAGTTTTATAAGATAAATTTTTCCAAAATTTTCTAATACTCTAAATCTAAATGGTTGTTCTAATGTATAAAAATGAAATATTTTATTTATTTAATATAATTATATGATCAAGTGTGTGGGATAGAATTTTTGGTATTATGGTAGGTTTCAGAAAACATTGGATATTAGGACGTTATCAGTTGAGGATTAGTTATGAGTTACAACGTTTATAAAAATTTTATCTGTTCATATTGAGCACAATTTCGAAGGTATAGGCAACCCTTAGGGTTGGTTGTGGTAAAATTCTATATATTTGTATAAGATAACTTTAGTGAAAATCCTAGGGATATGTCTAACGGAAAATCATAAACATAAGATAACATCCTGATTTTTTGGTAAGTAGATATTGTCTGGTCATCATAGAAATTAAATCCTTTTTTGGATAATAAAATTTAGATACAGTTGTGGCACATATGCGTCTTTAGGAAAACACTCCAAAAATGGTGGATTGATAATTGACTCAATATTCACTCTGATGCACAATGATTAGGTCCAAAATTACACACCAATCTAGACACTCCTAGGGGATATGATCTAGTCTATCACATTCTCTTTAAAATCCATTATGAAGAATTTATTTCCTAATTAATTTAATGGATTATTTTAAGAAGTGTGAGAGAAAACAACATAAAATAACTAAGGTATAAACAAAAAAGTTATATAATGAATCATATGTGACATAGTTAAAATGAAATTTTCATTGATTGATAGGAATATATCATTATAGAAGACATCATGGTATTGAGATTTCATATTCATATGATAATTTTCTCTAATAATTTTAGATAATATCATAATTTTAAAATCATACCCCTCACCCATTGGGTTGGTAAGAGAAAGTGGGTTTTACTAGCCTTAGGTTCCATCCCCAATACAAAAAAATAATATATATAAATTCTAGGGGCATAAATAACATTTAGTGTAGATTTTTCCTTTTAAATATAAACAACCTAACCAAAAATAAATTAACTAAACAAACTCTATATGAATGCATGAGTACAAAATACAAGTCAATAGAACCAAACTAATAATCATATCATAGTACATGCAAAAACCATGTTACAACATGAAAGGTAACCCGATGGAAAAAAACAAAAGACACCAAAGAAATCAAATATAAACTCTTAACCTTATCCTAGATCAAACATGACAAGTCACACCCAAAGTTGTATAAAGAATCACTAAAGAACCAAGGTACCTTACCATTACCAGTTTCTTAATAGATTACATCTTTAAAAGAAGAACTATTCCTAAGTACTGGGTGAGTATATACTCAGTAGAATTTCCCCCAATGACTTATCAACTCATGACACTGGGATAAAAAATGTTTGAAAATTTATAGAAAATAGTTTAAAACAATTTAAAATTGATTCTATTTGAACTGAAATAGTTTTCCATGGAATGAAAATAAAGAAACATTATGTTGGTTGGAGTGGATACTCAAGAGGTGGGTGAATTGAGTAACAATTAAAAATTTATGTCAAAATGATTTATATTAAAAATACCTCAAATTAAATAACAAGATAAACTGTAGTGAATTTATAATACAGTAAAGGTTCAATTATGTTCTCAAGAGATTGATTAGTTCTCGGTTAATCTAATGTGAATATTAGATTAGCTTTTGAAACTAACCTACTGGGTTACAATAAATACAAACACTTTCTATTTTAACTATCAGAGTAACTTTAAAATAGATTTGTATTTAAAGTACTTAGCATTGGAATATTCAATATAGTTTTAACCAAAATAAACAAGAACAACAGTTTTAACCAATAGTTTCAGTCTCAAGCTGAGACTTAGTCCTCTCAAACAGTTTTATATAAACTATGATCCACACCCTGGATTGGGGTTTACAATAGTACTCAGACTGTCAGGGTCCTCAGACCTCTACCACAATTCTACATGGGAAAGAAATAATAACAATAGCTCATAGGTTTTCCAGGTCCTCAGACCTCTACCACTATCCACAGAGGGATACAAGATTGTAAGGGAAAGATTGAGTGAGGATTTAGAAATCCTCTAGTTCAGCACAGGAGACAGTGTGTGCCTAAAAATACAGAGCACACACACTGATCAAAATGTAAATAAATTAAAACACAATAGATCTAAACATATAGAGATGAGTTTAGAATGCTCCATGTATTTTGATTGAAGCTATGGGATCCTTGGATTGATGCAGATGAATCTTTGAGTCCTTCTCTGGTTTTAGTTAAGAAAAACAGAGTGTCGTTTTTGTATTTGACTAAAAGTTCCAGGTTGATCGGCCTGGTCAGCTTGAGTGCAGGTGAAATCATTGAAGCTCTTTACTCCTTGAATGTGCAGGTTCTATAGATTTAGTATGTATTCTTCCTTCTTCTTCTATTCATGTAAATCCTTGTGTATCTCCAGAAGATTTTCTTGTATATGTATGGAAAGACTGACTGACATGTCTTTAGTTGTTCGAGGTTCCCTTATATACCTTTATCTCTGGAAATGGGAATGATTACCTTTTTATAGGTATGAGGTATGGTTCCCTGACATTCAACATACATTAGTTAATTAATACTAGTTGCATTAAAAGAAAAAAATATGACCGTTGTTAATAGGAAAATATAAGTAGGGTTTAGAGATATAGTGACTGGTTTCCATTGGTAGCTCTTTGTATCAGTGGCCCTGTATCGGTGGACTTGAGTCAGTAGTTATGTATCAGTAGTTGTTACTCTTTATAATGGTAGACTATGTATCAATGACAGTGACTCTGTATCAGTAGCTCCTTTTATCGGTAGATCTTCTCTATCGGTAGCTTCTTGTATTAGTGGCTCTCCCAGTATATCGGTAGACTTTTATCAGTAGGTCTTTATATAGGTATTGGTAGACTTGTATCAGTAGCTGTCTGTTTGTATCAGTAGGTCTTGATTATAATAGAAGACTCTGTCTCTCAGTGATCTTTTCTTATCAGTAGACTATGTCTATATCGGTGACTATGTGTATACTAGTGAACTTACTTTATTGGTAGGCCTGTATCAGTGACTCAAAAACATAATACTTATCTATTCTATGAAAATAATATCCAGATTTAGTTGGTATTATTTAAAAACATGTATAAACATAGATAAATATTGATTAACATATTCCAATGATTATTTTGATATTTTTGTCAACAATATAACATATATATAGGATTATTAAAACATAATTGAGATTATCAAAACATGTGAGGTCAACAATATCCCCCTTTTTGGTAATCACAAATTATGGCGTTATAATCCAAAATAATCATTAATATATCATTGTAAAATATATTGGGTCTCACTTCTCAGTGTGAGTAATGACATTTTCAAATGTATCAGAGAATAGATTATTACATGAAAATGTATCCAAGGCATGAAACAACTATATTAGAGGGAGAATTAGAAAAAAATGTTCCAGAGGTAGAATATATTATGATCATCTTTCTCCACCTTTGTGATTATCAAAAAGTAGTAAAACAATGAATGAGAAAAGTAATAGAAGGTAAAAGAGAATAAGATCAGATATATTTCTTGGGTACAAAATATAGAGAAGTACAAAATTGGGGCCGAAAGGGTACAAGTGATCCCTATCAAAAGTCCTAGCCACTATTCAATCCACCACCTCAGCATGTGGTTAGGATTTTCCCTTGGAATCAGAATAGGATTCTGGCTGGGTAGATGCAGGGGGAGGCTTAGGAACACCAGTAATAATCAGAGGAGGATGAGATACTGATACAGTGACTGGCCTATAATGTGGAGCTCTCTGGGTGATCATAGGGGAGATACTTCTGATTTCTTGAGCTGGTGTCATCTGAGGAATGGAGGTAGACTGAACAGAGGCAGGAAGAGCTGGAATTACATTGATAGGAGTACTGTCTATATGAAAAAATGTTAGCAGTAGATTCTTAAATTCCATAAGGATTCCTCCTCCTCTTTCCATAGAAGAGATAAATTCATACTTGTTCTCCATAAACTTGTCTAGAGCAGGAGACAACTCCCTTATCTTACTTACTTGTTATCTGAAAGCTTGAGGGACTAGAGGTAGTTTCATGTTCTCTAACAGAATCTTGAAATGATTGTTCAACTGATGTTTAGTGTAGACCCTTTGGAAATAGTAATCCACTTTGTCTTTTACATCTTTCTAAGAAGTAGTGGCATCTCTCATAAAATTCTGAACAATTTTCCCTATATCCTTAGTGGTAGTCACCACTTGGGTCAAGGAAGTAGAGTCTATAGAGCCACTGGTATAATACTATCTAATATCTTCTCCTATTACAACTCGAATCTGACCAATATCCAAATAAGTCCTGGTAGTACTCAAAGGCACAAAAGTAAAGGCTACGGTTTCCTTAAAAGATTTAGTCAGCCCACTAATGAGATTTTTCACAACAAATTCTTGGGTGCTGACATGCTGCCCCATAGAATTCTTAAATTCATCAAAAACTGATACCATCTGGCTAACTACACTTTTTAAAAATGCTAATTCCTTGTCTTCTTGAGATTTAGAGTTCCTATAAGATTCCATAGAGATAGCTGATTTCTTTAGAGATTTAACACCCTCTGTCAAGTTTGAAACTTGATTCTGGCAAGCCTTGACTTCATTCAAAACAATAGATATTGAGTCAGTCATCACAGATTGAATAGATGATATTAATGAGGTTTCCATTCTTCTCATCTATTCCATAAAAATGCTCTTCAGAATAGACTTCAACTGGTTTAAATCATATTTTCTTACTATATCCTCACGTAAAGATTCAGAAAGGAGATTATAAGTGATAGGAGGTCTACTGATGGGTGTCTCGTCTTTTGAATCAGGAGAGTCCATCCCAAAAACTACAAAACCTGGGTATTCGGCCCAGTCTTCAATCTCATGAGCTACTAAAACAGTACCATGTTTGGTGGGATTCTCCCCCTCAATTTTTTCATTCTCCTATACATGTACATAATAGTAACTTGAGAAAGCAAGTCTTCCTCGTAAGATTTTTACACAACTCTATCCACATTGGGTGTCCCAACCTGGGGTGAATGAGGACTAGATGTAGGTCTATCTACATCAACAATTTCCTTAGTAGGCATGGAGGAGTACCCAATTAGTGGACTAAGACTCAAGCTGGCAGAAACAGATGCTTAATTTTCAGATTCTTGTTCCTCTTCATTCTCTAGAGCAGGCTGGTCTTCCTCATCAATAGGGGATTTTTCACTGCTTACTCTCAACACTGCTTCCTTTCCAGATGATACAACTTCAGCAACTGGACTTGTAGGCAAGTCTGGATCCCCTCCATCATCTATAGAGGTATCTTCCTCATTAGTATCATCACTATACTTCGGTTCCTCTTCATCAGGTCCTAGACCTGGATCTCTTCTATCTCTTGGCCTATTGGGGTGGTCAATAGGGTTGAACTTATCATACACCTTCTCATCATTAATAACCCATTTCCTTATCCATGGGTTCCATCCAATCTTCATATACTTACAGATTGTTCTTATGATGAAAAAATTGTTCCTCACAACCATTGTCTCATCCTAAGACTCAGCTACTCCTTTCACTTTGATCATTACCAAAATCAACTTTGCAAAGAATAAAGCATTGGATTTTGACTTAGGCTTGATCATATCCTCAATTTGGATCATCAATAGCCTACACATATTTATTTTGACACCATGCCTCAGAAAATTCAACAAATAAATATCTTGGTATCTCAAATTTGCAAAGTCCCCTCTTCTTGGACTTAGAAAATGTTGTATGAATTTGAATAACAGCCAATTTTCTCCATCCATATCAGCAGCCACAACCTTTCATTATTTTCCATTATCATTGAGCTCTTCCAAAGAAAAATCATAGTCAAAAATGTCACTGGTAGGAGTTATTGTCTTCGAGGTATACCAAAATACACCTTCATGCAGAACATTCAAACATTCATCCCATTCAACATAAGAAAAGGAAATTTATTTTCTATTCACTAATAACACCATTCTATTTTCTTCTTTAGACTTTTCAAAATGAACAAAAGTATCAAACTA
Organism: Viscum album; assembly: GCA_963277665.1. Lineage (NCBI taxonomy): Eukaryota > Viridiplantae > Streptophyta > Magnoliopsida > Santalales > Viscaceae > Viscum > Viscum album. Next base: position 1,398,233,594 of record OY728157.1, on the reverse strand, counting down.
CTTAACCAAATTCAGATAATGGGTCCATTATTGTTTGCAAATAATTCGATCCATCCCTGTTCTTTCAATACTCTTAAAACCAATGACTTTCTAGGAAATATCCATTCCTCACTAAGTTCCTTTTCGATTACAATTTCTCTATTCTACAAATAAAATTTCACTGCATGCTTCCCCGAACTTGTTCTACTTTCACAACCACCACCTGCAGGTCCTATTTTCTACTTCTTCTCACTTGGAGCATCACTATCATTTCTGACTATTGGGAGTTTTTTTCTTTCAATCTCCAATCGAAGAACTTAGGTTTACACGTAATACAGGGGTTCGAGAAGTGAGGATTGAAGGGAGGATAGTTTGCGGTGGATTGAAATGGGACTAAGGCTTAGTTTTTATCATTTTGGAATCGAAAAGTAATAAAAATAATTATACTGAAAACAATAAGAGTTTCGGATAAATAAAACAATAAACAGAAAGTGCATGACATATTAGTGATAATTACCAGTGAGAACCCTATCGGTGTGGTTTATCTATCGGTGAGGTGTCCTAGCGGTGAGTTTTTCTAGCGGTGAGGTTTCCTAGCAGTGAGGTTTCCTAGAAGTGAGGATTCCTAGCGGTGAGGTTCCATAGTGGTGAGGTTTCCTAGTGGTGAGGTTTCCTATCGGTGAGGATTCCTAGTGGTGAGGTTTCCTATCGGTGAGGATTCGGTTAACAGTGAGGATTTGGTTAATGGTGAGGATTTGGTTAATAGGGAGGATTTGGTAAATGGTGAGAATTTTTTTAATGGTGAGGATTTGGATAATGGTGATTATTTGGCTAACGGTGAGGATTTGGCTCTACAAAGTATATCATTAATAACTCGTGTCTAATATAACTTAACCTATCTGAACTTAAAGGCTTGGTGAAAATGTTAGCTAATTGATGTTCAGTACCTATAAATTCAAGATTAATATCACAGTTTTGGTAATGATCTCTCAAAAAGTGGTTCCTTACATCAATGTGTTCGGTCCTAGAGTGAGATATAGGATTCATAGAGATATTGATCACACTAGTGTTATCAAAGTTTATAGATACATATCTTAATCAATATCCGTAGTCCAATAATGTATGTTTCATCCACAGAATTTGTGCACAGAAAATACTAGCAACAATATATTCTTCTTCAGCATTAGACAATGCAACAGAGTTCTGCTTTTTAATAAACCAAGATATCAGAGACTTACCTAGAATATGACATGTTCCAAAAGTGCTCTTTCTATCTAACTTTCAACCAGCAAAGTCAGCATCTGAATAACTTATTAAATCAAATGATTTTCCTTTTGGATAAAATAATCCTAAGTTAGTAGTATGTTTAAGATATTTTAAAATTATTTTAAGAGCAAGAAAGTGTGACTCTTTTGGATTAGATTGAAATCTTTCACACATACACTCACTAAACATAATATCTGGTCGACTAGTAGTAAGGTAAAGTAGGCTTCCAATAATACCTCTATAGTTGGTTTGATCCACTGGTTTTCTAGTTTCATCAGCATCCAATTTACAAATAGTACTCATAGGTGTATCACTGTTGGGAAAAAATCTTTCAAGGCATCATTGAAGTATTTTTGAGGTGATTGTGTTTGTTGACAAAGTGGACATCTGAGTGGTGATTTTTGAAAAATCAAAACAATGACATACAAATTTTTTGAAAAAGAGGATTTCATGATGGAATGTCGAGTTCAAGAGCTGAGGTCAATGATCCATGTTTGATTCAAGAACATCGACAAAAGGAATGGATGATCTGGAGGCGGTACAAAAGAACAGATACAAGGTGGCGCCGTTTTCCAGTGATTGCCAAATTTTTGGGCCTGAAAATCGACAAATGAAGAAAATTGGTTTTTGGAAAAGGGACTTGCGCACCGTGTACATGAAGGCTTGGAAACTTGCACGCCATATGTTTTTCAAGATCAGATCATCAAAATATGTCAAAGGGATAAGGTTCGCACAAGTTTTGGTGAGGTCGCGCAGGTGACTTGTGCGCTGTGAAAGATACGTGCACCTATGGTTTTTCAATATTAGAAGATCCAAATATGGAAAAGGAAAGAGGTTCACACAAGTTTGGAAGTAGGTCGCTCAGGTGACTTGCAGGGGAAGAGACCTGCGCGTTGAGACTTGCGCACCGAGGGTTGACTTGCGCACCGTCGCGTAGGGTGGTCAGATTGCCTAAAAATACTGGACCACCCCTCTTAATTCTTCACCGTATTTCAACACTTTGAGAAATCAGAGATCCCGTCGCACAGGTGTGGTGGTCGCGCAAGTGGTGTGTGGTCGCACAGGTGGGACTTTAACACTAGGGTGATAGTTGTGCGCCAGTGTTTGAAGCTGCGCGCTAGTGTGGAGTTGCACGCCAATATTGGATTGGGCGTAAAAGGAAGTGTGTCGCACAAGTTTGGAGTTGAAGAAGGTTGTGTCGCACAAGTGTTTGAGGTATACTTGCATGCCAGTTGTGACTTGTGTGCCGATACTTGCGCGCCGAGATAGAATTGTGCGCCATGTAAGGTTTAGTTCCAGCAGTGATTTTTGGGCTGTGTGGAAGCTGGAAGTTTGCCTAATACCTTCGGTGCAAAGATATATTCATCTATGGGTGAAAGTTGTACTTCAACAGAGCATCTACATACAGAGGAATATTCATTCTTTCATGGAAATGAAGAGACCTACAGGTCTATAAACTGTGATTGGATCCTTTCCAGAGTAGTGAGTGAAGTAAGAGGAAGAAGGTGATCCTCTCCACCGGCAGTGAGATAGAGAGAGAGAAACAGGGAGTGACCCTTGGGAAAGCAGTGAGATGACCCTAAACTTGTAAAGGCAGTGATCCTGGGCATAGAATTGATCTATCCTGAACCTTGTAATCCACAACTAGTGAATTTTAGTGGAATTGGTACGACCAGAAACATGTCGGCGTATGCTCCTTTGACGTAGCCCAGTGAGGGTGAACCAAGTAAAAATCTCTGTGTCTGCCTATTTTCTTCCCTGTATTGCATTCAAAGCATCATTGTTAGATAAATAAGTAAAGAAGTGATCATATTTTACGCACAAGAGCAAACAAATTGACACTTGTAATAAAGAGGTCAAGATCCAGTGGGGTAGGAAGAACTTTGAAAAAGAATATCCATACCCTGATTCACCCCCACTCTCAGGGTATATAGGCCCATATTGGTCCTAACAACTGGTATCAGAGGGATAGGTTTATTTTATCAGATTTGTTTTCTTCAACTTGGTGTAGTCGATCTGTGTGATTGAAGATACAGTTTTTTATTATCTCAGTCTGCCATGGGAAAGGGAAAAGCATCAAAGAAGAATCAGAAGTCAGGTAATTTCCCTCAGTGTGGAAGTGTTTTTGAAAAAAGTGTGATTCAACTAAAAGAATCAAACAGCTTACTAAAGGAAGGTCTGGATGAATCTGATAGGGAAAAGATTGATTCACTCAATCATGATGTTGGAATGAGTGAAGTACATGAGCATCAGAGTGATACTGAAACAGAAGAAGAAATTGAAGGAAGAATAGATATGTGAGCTGAGTTAGAGGCTTCTCTTGAGGAGATAGACATTTGGAGAGCTAAAACAAAGAAATCTAACAAAGTTTTTCATGATGCCAAACTCTATATGCAGCAGCAGAAAGAAGAGAAGTCTGAGTTGATGGAAGAAATTGAGAAACTCAAGTTATCAACACGAAAGAACTTAGAATCAGTTAGTGAGTATAAGCTTAAGATTGAAGAACAAAAAAGGGAGATCGATGGATTGAATAGAAAAGTGAAAGATCAAGTCAAGTGTATCGGAGAACCTAATATTTCAAGTGACATTAGAAACACTGATGAAATTAAATCTAAAGATATTCGGGTCCAAGCACTGGAAACTGAGATCGACAAGCTAAGAAGTTTGAATCAAAGGCTTATTGACATTGCTACTGATCTGAGGGAGAAAAATGATTCTCAAGATGAAGAATTGCGAAAGAGATCTGAAAAGGTAGAAAAATCAATAGGTGATGTCCAGGGGAAGAATCTGAACACAGACGAGATTAAAAACATGAAATCTAAAAATGTTGATCTTGTGACACAGCTTTCTGAACTAGTTCTGAAGAATAAAATTCTACAATAATAGAATGTATGTTGTTCAGATTTTTTTGAAGAAGAAAAATTGAAAGTGAAGGAGAAAAGTGACATGGTGGAAAATCTCACACAGGAACTAGAAGATGAGATGAATATAGGAAAGAATCTCAGAAGAGAACTCGATGCCCAAATTGAATCAAGGGATATGAAGATTTAAAGGTTTGAAGAAGAGATAGAATCAGTGAAGAAGGAAGTGTAGAAATATAATGCTAAAGGAAAGACCAAAATGGAGGATGCCTTACACTTTCTATTTGATTATCCTTCGACAGGTGATGATGAAATGAAAAGAAAATTTTCTATTTATGAAAAGAGGCAAGAAAAAATTTTATCAGCTCAAAGACCATACAGTCTGGGAACAACTGGTATCGGATTTGATGAATCCCCTCCCGTTCAAGATAGAAAGAGAGATGTGAACAGTTCCAGATGTGAAAGAAATCCTATAGGTGATGGAGTTAGGCCTAAGAAGACAGTTACAAAAAGTAGTGATGACTTGTGCTATTTTTGCGGGATTCACGGCTACACATCAAGCGTTTGTTTAGAGGCTCATGAATACATATCAGGCTATGAAAATAGAAACTTTGATGAATATGAGAATAAAAAGAAGCATCCTGGGAAATCAGAGAGTAGAGTCTCTCAAAGGAAAGCATTCATAAAATGCTATTACTATGGAAGAATGAGACACACCATGAATATGTTTCAGGAAGCTCAGAAGCTCAATGTCAGAGGAAGAACTCTAGCTACATCAACATCTCGACATAGAAATGATTAAATGAGGTATTTATTTGATGGAAGATGTTTCATATGTTCTGATCATGGGCATTTGTCCAGATAGTGCAGCAAGAAGAAATCAATGAAGGAAAAGGAACCCAGAAAGAGAATTTCGACTCCAATGATGCATAATGAAAAATTATACACTGGAAGAAAAAGTGGTAAGGTGAAGAATAGGCTTAGAGTCTCAGGGGAATCACATGGAGCTGAATGAAAGGTGTATCAGTCACCTCCTCTATCACACTCACAACCACCCTCTAACAAAGAACTTGAACATATCTGGAAGAAAAAGTGAGGAAACACAACAATTGTGAATAAGAAGAATGTACGTTCAGTGGATGACCCGCCTCCAATGAAAAATAGGGTGGCGACTCATAAATCTGATAAAAGGAAGATAAATAAATAATGTGTTAAAAAATTCACAAGTCATGTTCCATGGAGAGGACTGGAAGAAAAATTAAAATCCCTGCAATGGTGGAAGAAGCAAGAGAAGATGACAAGCAAAGAGATTCCTGCTCAGAGAAATAATCAAGGAAATGGAATTTTGGAAGAACCTCAAGGAAGGAAATGTGAACTAGTGGGTATATACCCCATGTGATGAGAAAGTTCGGGCCTATAGAATCTACATATCAGAAAAAGGATCAGCATGTGGGTAATGAATGCTTAGTCATATGGCCAGAGCAGTTGAAGTTGGTCACTCAGCTGGAGGAAGCAAGAAAAGAGTGTGATGTACTCCAAGAAAGAATCAAAGGGTTGACCCATCAGGATCAACCAATACCCTCATCTTGAGGATTCGATAAAATCCCCTCTCCCTATGAATATAAATGAAATTAACTGATGATTCATGTGTTTCAGGCTTTGGAGAGATACAATCCAAGGGGAAGTGGCATCTAAGGATGCGAAGTGGAGAAGTAATATACTCTAGTGTTTCAATTGATTCAAATCAGATACCAAATTTGAAAGAGAAAGGTATAAACAGAGCACAATATGAAATGATTGTGTTATTAACTCTATCTCTTGTTTCCTACACCGAGTTCCAACTCAGCACGCTTAGAGATTTGGTTAATGTCTTGATGCTGAGTTCCAGATTAGAATAAATGATGCATGAGGAGAAGAAGAGTGTTTATGGGTCTAAACAGTGGGCCTAACAACTAGAAGAGTTGCATAACATAGCAGGAGAATTCTATATCCTAATCAGATGCATGATCTCAATATGATATTAAGGATGAATGTTTATGCTCATGAAGAATGATTGGTGGAAATACAGCAACACATAGGTTTTCATGATTATCTATTTTGTTCTAACAATGTGGTATTAGCTAACTGCTTTTAGGATGCCAAGAAGATGCGAGAGAAAATAAAAGGTGTGTCAACAAAAATCTGAGCGAAGATGTTCAAAGAAATGACGTCATTGAAAAATGACAAAGATAAAAGTAGATGAAAGAAATGAAGCCAATAAAAAATGAGTCAGTGAACAATTTCCTGATGAATGTGTTGAGGAAGAAAGCAACACAAGGGGAGAATAAGTGGTTGATACTGATTTAGAAAAAGACACTGATGATGAACAAGAAAGTGTCAAGTATGTTTCTACAAGGAATCCAAAGAGCTGAGCTAAAAATGATAGACAGAATATCATGGTTGATCAGCTAAAGATGAAAACTAGGTTCAGGCTTTGAATGAAGAGCTTGACCATATTGAGAAGAACCAGACATGGGAGATTGTTTTGAGGCCAACAGATAAGAATGTCATCAGGACTAAATGGGTCTATCGCAACAATATGAATGAATATGGCACAGTGATTTGGAAAAAAGAATGACTAGTGTGAAAGGGATACTCCCAGATAGAGTGAATAGATGTTGATGATACATTTGCACCAGTTGCAAGTCTAGAGACAATCAGATTATTTTTTTCCATAGCAGTGCAAAGAAAGTTCAAAGTATTCCAGATGGATGTGAAATCTGCATTCTTGAATGTAGTTCTGGAAGAGGAGGTGTATATTGAGTAGCCAGATGGTTTTCTCATTCATGAGGATGAGAACAAAGTTTGCAGGCTGAAGAAGGCACTGTATGGGATGAAACAAGCACCAAGGGCATGGTACTCAAGACTTGATCCGTACTTAAAGAATCTTGGTTTTCAGCATTGGGGAGTTGATTACAATCTTTATTTCAGCAATGAAAGTAATCAAAGGATGATGGTGTTAGTTTATGTCAATGAAATAATATTTGGCAGATCAGATGAAGCTCAGTGCAGACAGTTTTCTGAATTTATGAAAAATGAGTTTGAAATGTCAATGATTGGAGAGATCACATTTTTCCTTGGTTTACAGGTGACACAAGGAAGTAATGGCACTTTCATTTCTCAATCCAAATATTCCAAGGAGGTTCTAAGAAGGTTTGGAATGGATAATTCCAAGTATATGAAGACTCTGGTTGCTACCTGGATGAAATTATCAAAAGATGATGATGTAAAGGCAGTTAATATCACAGAATACAGGCAAATTATTGGAATTTTGTTGTACTTGACTGCAACATGGCCTGATACTGTTTTCTCCACATGCCAACCAGCGAGATATCAGAGCAATCCCAAGGAAATCCACATGATTTCAGTGAAAATAATACTTCGGTATATCCAGGGAACAGTGGATTTCAGCTTCAAATATACTGAAAAATCTCAGACATAGTTATTGGGATATACTGATGCAGACTGGGCTGGATAAGCAGATGACAGAAAATCAGCTTCAGGAGGTGCATTCTATCTTGGTGGACTATGTATTGCTTGGTTAAGAAAGAAGCAGGATTGTATTTCATTGAGCACCGCGGAAGCTGAATATATTTCATCCACTTAAGCATGCACACAGTTATTATGGATGAAGCAGTAGCTTGAAGATATGGGTGTTGAAGTGACGTCTCCGATCAGAATCCAGTGTGATAACTCAAGTGCTATAAATTTTAGAAAAATCTAGTTCATCATTCAAGGACAAAGCACATTGAGATAAAATATCATTTTATTAAGGAGAAAGTTGAGCAAGGGTTTGTGAAGTTAGAGTATGTGCCTACAGAGTTACAGCTTGCAGATATTCTGACAAAGGCCTTACCCAAGGAAGCTTTTGAGAGGCATCGACTGGCTCTGGGAGTTCAGTCGATTCCCCGCACTTGAAATAGTGTGGATGTGGAACCACCCCCCCCCCCACCCCCTCTCCCCGAGGTATGATTTTTTATTCCTGAACGTGCTGATATGTGTTCTCTACTCTGTTACAGACTACAAAGGACTGTCCTTTGGGTTCATTGACAAAGGGGAGAAAATAGTAATTATTCAAGGGGGAGATAATGTGTAAATTTAATAAATCATGAATTATATAGGGAGAAGCTGACAGGTGGACCAGCGAAATAGGGGGAGCAATGACAAAGGGGGAGAGTATTAAATCTGACGATGCTAGAAGTGATCGATCAAAGAATAGATATCACGACAGTTGCGGATCGTGATAAAAGCATAAGATTAGTGTTAGAATGTGGTAAAAATATTTCCAAACAAAAATTGGTCTTCCAACAGGTCCTTCAATAATTGGTATCAGTTTAGTACAAATTGGTATCATTTTGGTGTCAACAGTGGATGTCAAAGATGAAGTGATTCATTGATGAACTTTTCATTTACTCTTGTTTCTCATGCCGAGCATTGCTCATGTGGGCTTAGAGTATGTGTTGAGTAAATCCTTCATCACTATTAGAATCAAAAAAGGCGAATAGTGTCTGACGAATCAACGATGTATCTTTTTATGGAAGAGTTTTCAACAAACCCAAAGGGGGAGATTGTTGGGCAAAAATCCCTCAAGGCATCATTGAAGCATTTTTGAGGTGATTGTGTTTGTTGACAAAGTGGACATCTGAGTGGTGATTGTTGACAAATCAAAACAATGACATAAAAATTTGTTGAAAAAGAGGATTTCATGATGGAATGTTGAGTTCAAGATCTGAGGTCAACAATCCATGTTTGATTCAAGAACGTTGACAAAAGGAATGGATGATCTGGAGGTGGTACAAAAAAACATATACAAGGTGGCGTCGTTTTCCAGTGTTTGCCAAATTTTTTGTCCTGAAAATCGACAAACTAAGAAAAGTGGTTTTTGGCAAAGGGACTTGCGCGCTGTGTACATGAAGGCTTGGAAACTTGCATGCCATATTTTATTCAAGATCAGATCATCAAAATATGGCAAAGGGATAAGGTTTTCCCAAGTTTTGGTGAGGTTGTGCAGGTGACTTGTGCGTCGTGAAAGATACTTGCGCGGCGATGCCTTGAAAGTTTGAGAACTTGTGCGCCTATGGTTTTTCAAGATCAGAAGATCAAAATATGGAAAAGGAAAGAGGTTCGTGCAAGTTTGGAAGTATGTAGCGTAGGTGACTTGCAGGGGAAGATACCTGCGCGTCGAGACTTGCGCGCCGAGGGTTGACTTGCGCACCGTCGCACAGGGTGGTCAGATTGCCTATAAATACTGGAACACCTCTCTTCATTCTTCACCAGAGTTCAACACTTTGAGAAATCAGATCTCTCTTCGCACAGGTGTGGTGGTCGTGCAAGTGGAGTGTGGTCGCGCAGGTGGGACTTGAGTGCTAGGGTGATAGTTGTGTGTCGGTGTTTGAAGTTGCGCGCTAGTGTGGAGTTGCATTCCAATATTGGATTGGGCATAAAAGGAAGTGTGTCGCACAAGTTTGGAGTTGAATAAGGTTGTGTCGCGCAAGTGTTTGAGGTATACTTGTGCGCAAGTTGTGACTTGCACGCCGATACTTGTGCGCTGAGATAGACTTGCGCGCCAGGTAAGGATTAGTTCTGGGAGTGATTTTCGGGCTGCGTGGAAGCTGGAAGTTTGCCCGATACCTTTGGTGAAAAGAGATATTCATCTACGGGTGAAAGTTTTACTTCAATAGAGTATCTACATACAGAGGAAGATACATTCTTTCATGCAAATGAAGAGACCTACAGGTCTATAAACTGTGAGTGGATCCTTTCCAGAGCAGTGAGCGAAGGAAGAGGAAGAAGGTGATCCTCTCCAGCGGTAGTGATCCAGAGAGAGAGAAACAGGGAGTGACCCTTGGGAAAGCAGTGAGATGACCCTAAACTTGTAAAGGCAGTGAGCCTGGGCATAGAATTGATCTATCCTGAACCTTGTAATCCACAACTAGTGAATTTTAGTGGAATTGGTACGACCAGAAACATGTCAGCGTATGCTCCTTTGACGTAGCCCAGTGAGGGTGAACCAAGTAAAAATCTCTGTGTCTGCCTATTTTCTTCCCTGTATTGCATTCAAAGCATCATTGTTAGATAAATAAGTAAAGAAGTGATCATATTTTACGCACAAGAGCAAACAAATTGACACTTGTAATAAAGAGGTCAAGATCCAGTGGGGTAGGAAGAACTTTGAAAAAGAATATACATACCCTGATTCACCCCCCCTCCCAGGGTATATAGGCCCCTATTGGTCCTAAAAATCACTTTCCTTAATACTATCCAAACCAAAACGTTTTAAAAGATCCTTTTTATATTTAATTTGATTTAAGATAATTCCATTTTTATTTTTGAAAAACATAAAATCCAAGAAAATATTTCAGTTCTCCCATTAAACTCATTTCAAATTCATTTTTCATACTCTTTATAAAATAAATACACAAAGAATTTTTATAGGATCCAAAAATAATATCATCAACATAGATTTGTACTATCAAAAAATCTTTGGAAATTATTTTAATAAATAGAGTTATAACAACAATCCCTTTAGAAAAACCTTTTGAAATAATAAAACTACTAAGTCTATCATACCAAGCTCGTGGGGCTTGTTTTAAACCATATAAATCTTTAGAAAGCTTAAAACTCGATTTGGAAATTGAGGATTAGTAAATCCAGGTGGTTGTTCAATGAAAACATCTTAAATTATAAAACCAATTAGGAAAGAACTTTTAACATTCATTTGATATAACATTAAATTCAGATGAGCAGAATAGGAAAGTAGAATCCTAATAGCTTCTAATCTAGCTACAAGTGAAAAGTCTTCTTCATAGTCTATTCCTTCATCTTGACTATATCCTTGTGTAACTAGTCTCACCGTGTTTCTAATGATATTTCTTGATTCATCAACTTTATTTCTAAAAACTCATTTAGGACCTATATCAAAGTGTCCTTAGGTCTGTCAACTAATTCCCAGACATTGTTTCTTTAAAAATGATTTAATTCTTCTTGCATAGCTATTACCCAAAATTCATCATTGATTGCATCATTGATATTTTTAGGTTCTAACTGTGAAATAAAGGCTTGATGTTCAATCTTGTTTCTTAGAGAAGCTATAGTCTATGTCCCTATATCAAGATTACCTACAACATCATCTAAAGGATTATTCTTTAGAGTCCTAGTTGGTCTGGTCAAGGTAGCAATAGAGAGTTCAGGTTCTTCTGCAGGTTTGTTTTTAACAGAATAGGGTTCTAGAAAATTTCCATAATTACTTGTATTTATAGAAGGTTCACTGTTTTTATTATTAAGGTCTAGAATAGACAAATCTTCTTCAAGATTTTCAAGAGAAGACTTAGGTTCATGTGGATCAGTTTTATCAAATTTGATATGTACTGATTCTTCCACACATTTGGTTCTTTTTTTAAAGACTCTATAAGATTTACTAGTTATAGTGTAACCTAGAAATATCCCCTCATCACTTTTAGAAGAAAACTTGTCAAGATTATACTTAGTATTGATAATAAACACTTTGCAACAAAAACACTGAAGTAACTAAATTTAGGATTCCTATTATTCCATAGTCCATAAGGGTTCCTTTTAAGAACAGGTCTAATTAAGACTCTATTTATAATATAAAAAGTTTTATTGACAGATTCAGCCCAAAAATAAATAGGTAAGTCATATTCATTTAGCATTGTTCTTGCAATTTATTGAAGGGTTCTATTCCCTTTTTCAACTACACCATTCTGTTGAGGTGTCCTAGGGGAAGAGAAGTTGTGATTGTAGCCATTGTGTGAGAAATTGGTTTCAAAATCATAATTTTAAAACTCATGGCCATGATCACTTCTTAGGGTCTTAATATTAAGTCCACTAAAGTTTGCTATATACTTGGAGTATTTAGCAAAATAAGAGCAAGTTTCACTTTTGTGAGATAGAAAATATACCCAAGTATATCTAGAAAAGTCATCTACTAAGACATAAACATAGTGCTTCCCATTTAAGCTTGAAATTCTAGAAGGTCCAAACAAATCCTTGTGAACCAACTGAAGATTTTGAGTAGTTGAAACTTCTTTCTTTTATTTAAAAGAAACTTTATGTTGCTTTCCCTTTTGACAGGGAGTACAAACTTTGTCTGATGGGAATTTAAGTTGAGGTAGGTCTCTAACTAAATTTTTCTTAGTCAGTTTCTTAAGTGAATGAACATTGTAGTGTCATAATATTTTTTTCCAAAGCCAAGACTCTTTATGAAAATCATTTAAACAGGTAACCTTTTGTTTGGCTAAATAATTTAAATCTACAGAATATTCATTTTCAATTTTCAAGGTAGTAAATACCAAAGGATTTTTATAATCAAATACATTGCAAGCCTCATTTTGAAATTTAACATTGAAACCATCATCACACAACTGATAAATGCTTAACAGGTTGTATTTTAATCCACCAACAAATAATACTTTAGAAATTAAAATTGAATCAGTGTTACCAATTTGGCCTAAGCTGATGATTTTTACTTTTGAATTATCACCAAAGGTGACGTCACCTCCATAAACCTTGATTAAACTTTTGAAACATGAGTAATATCCAGTCATATGCCTTGAACATCCACTATACAAGTACCATATCTTCTTATAGGAACTCTTCAAGCAAGTCTCCTACAAAACAGGTTTAAACAGAAAATGATTTTGGTACCTAGATTTTCATGGGTCCAGATAGGTTAGCAAGAAAAACCTTAGGCATACATATTTTTCTAATCTATTTCCCATAACTATCAGGTTCAAAATATTTTGAATAATGTATTCTGTTTGGTCTAGTAGAATATGAAAATATAAATAAAGCAACAGAATTTCCAGAACTGGAACTAGCACCAAACTGTCCAGTTTTTGGAATAAATTTATTTTTAACAAGTTGTTTTTGTCCAGGTTGGTATCCTAAACTAGTAGTGTACTTTGGTGCAACTTGTTTTCCATGCATTTGAGTTAGAGTATTCCTTCCATTTGTGAACTTCTCTAAGTCTATTCTAAGTTTCTCATTGCAAAATTTAAGTTGATTATTCTCCTTTAAAAGTTGAGTATTCTTTTCCTTTTCTATACTAAGATCATATTTAACAGTACTAGTCAAGGAATATTGTTTCTTTAATGACTTATACTTATCTTTAATCTCATTACAATTATCTTCTAACATATTACAGTATTCCAATAATTCAGATTTTGACATATTGTTATCACTATTTGAATCAGTTTCATTCCTAGAATAATAATCATTCTGCATAGGGGAGACAGGTACCTCCGATGTTTTAGTCATAAATAACATGTTGGAATGATTATTTTTAGAATCAGAAGCCTCAGACTCACTTGTGCTGTCTTCTGAAGCACTCCATGTTTCCTTCATAGCTTTCTTATATTTTTTGTCCTTGTTTTCATATTTCTTCTTGTACTTCATATTTGGATAGTCAGCCTTTATATGTCCTTTCCTTTTACATTAATAACATACTACCTCATCATCTTTATCATCTTTCTTCCAATATTTCTTCCAATCACCTCGTTGGTCATACTTACCCTTATAGTTTGGTTTTTTGAAAAATTTCTTCTTCCTATAGAATTTCTTGTATCTCTTGGCTATTTTAGCCATCTCTTTATCACTATCTAAATCTGAACCTCCACTTGTTGAGCTTTTAGTAGGTATGTGAACTTTCTCCTTGTCTTTACTATTTGAGGAAGTAGACCTAAATGCCACTAATATCTTCTTAGGTGCATCATCTTCTTCTTTGTTTACCTTTATTTCTTCTTCATACATCATCAATTTACCAATTAACTTCTTAACAGGTAGTGAATTTATATCACACGACTCTCTTATTAAAACTAATGTGCCTCTCTATCTTTTTGGAAGACATCTGAGTATTCTCATGATTTTCTCTTTTTCTGGAACAGCTTTTCTCAGTGAGCTCATACTATTAACAATATCATTGAACCTGAGATACATATCAGAAATAGGTTCACTAGGCCTCATTTTAAAATTTTCATATTTAATAGTGTAAGTGTTTAATCTCATTTCTTTCACATTGGTTGTTCTTTCATGAGAAACAGCCATAGTATCCCAGATTTCATGTGTTATTTTATAAGTAGAAATTCTGTTAAAATCTTCATCTCCTAGAGAGATGTAAAGGGAATTCATGGATTTACAATTATTGTTATAATAAGACTTTTTAGAATCATCCCAAGTAGATCTATCTGTCTTAGGAATCTCATATTAATATTATATAGCAGTCCAAATATCAAATACTATACTTTTTAAATTAATTTTCATTTTGATGTTCCATTGGGCATAATTAACACCATTGAAGAAAGGTGGCATGTTGGTAGCAGCACCTTCTAATCTATTTTCCATAATTAAATTTTAGAAAATATATATAAAGAGATAAAATTTAGAACTAACAGAAATTTAAGATCTTTAAGATACAACTAAAATCACAGTTGAAAACAGAGTGTTTGGAAATCCTTTATTAATAAAAAACCTCCCTCTGATACCAAATGTTGGTCAGAGTGGATACTCAAGAGGGGGGTGAATTGAGTACCAATTAAAAATTTCTGTTAAAAATATTTATATTAAAAATCCCCCAAATTAAATAACAAGATAAACTATAGTGAATTTATAATATAGTAAAGGTTCAGTTAGGTTCTCAAGATATTGATTAGTTCTTAGTTAATCTAATCTTAAGATTAGATTAGCTTTTTAAACTAACCTACTAGGTTACAATAAATACAAACACTCGATAGTTTAAATATCAGAGTGACTTAAAATATATTTTTATTTAAAGTAATTAGCAGTGGAATATTCAATATATTTTTAACCAAAATAAACAAGAACATAAGTTTTAACCAAGAGGTTCAGTCTCAAGCTGAGACTTAGTCCTCTCAAATAGTTTTATATAAACTATGATTCACACCCTAGATCGGTGTTTACAACAGTACTTAGACTGTCCAAGTTCTCAGACCTCTACCACAGTTCTATGTGGGAAAGTAGAAATAAGAACATATCATAGGATACCTAGGTCCTCAGACCTCTACCACTATCCATAGTGGGATACAAGAGTGTAAGGTAAATATTGAGTGAGGATTTAGAAATCCTCTAGTTCAGCACATGAGACAGTGTGTGCCTAAACATACAGAGCACACACACTGCTCAAAATGAAAATAAATGAAAACACAATAGAGATAAAAAAAAATAGAGATGGGTTTAGAATACTCTATGTATTTTGAGTGAAGCTCTGGACTCCTTGGATTGATGCAGATGAAGCTTTGAGTCCTTCTCTGGTTTTATTTAATAAAAACAGAGATTCGTTTTTGTATTTGACATTCAGGTCCAGGTTGATCAACCCGATCAGATTGTGTGTAGGTGAAATCATAAAATCTCTTTACTCCTTGAATTTTCAGGTTCTACAGTGTAACACCCCAAGCTTCCACGGTACGTTTCCCTTCGAATAATTCAATGGCGTGCATTGTACGCAACTTCGAGATTCTAACACACCACAACCAATCAAACTAGCCGTCATGAATAGTAATACCTAATTTTTGAAATTTTATAAATTCTATCTCTCAAAATGGACTTCATTTTTGGATTCAGAATATCAAATTTATCCTAGGGTGAAATTTTTGAACTTTTCAGATAACACTTATATTTTGATGAATAGTGAAAATTACTAAATTTTAATTAAAAACAACTTTTTTAATTGAAATAATTTATATTGATAAATTATGAATTTGAGTGGTTTTAAAGTATATTTAGAATATATTTTTACCATTTAATACAATTTTGGTCATTGGATATAATTTTACAATTAAACCGAACATAAAAAAGTATCAATCTTTTGATAGTTATTATATCTTAAAAACACGCTTTTTTGTTTTGACAGCGAGAATTAATTTTAAATTAATTTCTGCCACTTATGTGTTTTGAATTTGGAAAAATGGATTCCATATTTGGAATCAGGATGTTCAAATTGTTTAAATAGGTAAATTTTATTTTTAGACATTTTGAATAATTCGGTAAATATTTTATTTACTATGGTTAAAGGGTAAATCCGGCAAATAAGGGTTAAAAATAATATTACAATAAAAACAAAATTACCCTAAAACGTTTCCTAACCATATTGGATGATACAAGTTCTACCATAGGAATCTTTGGGTCGATTTTGGGACCCCATGGTGCCATTTGTAAGTGATAGGGACACTTTATTTTAATTAAGTTAAAATGAATACAAAAATGATACAAGCATATATCTTTAAAAAAACAATTTTTACATAGGGTTATATATGTTGGATTTTCGACTATAAATATTCATTAGAAATATAAAAATATTTCCTACATAATTATATTTTATTTATAATTTTTAGACATTAAATAATTTAATTTATTTATGACACAATGATGATGCAGTAATTACCATAATAGTGAAAAATTAAAATAATTGATATTATAAATACCCAAATAAACATAATTTGAGACTTTTAATGAATTACACTAATTTTATAGGATAATATGAAATATTAGGATTGATTTAATTGACTTTTTTAGAATTAATCATTATGTTATGAGTTTCACAAAAATCAACTATTGAATAGTGTCAAAATTGACATAAAAGAGTTTTTAAAGAAAATGTTATATTATTAATTGATATTAAATTCCTAAAAATATGCGGCTCAGCCAAGAGACTTATATAATGATAGGTATATCATTAATGGACCACTTTAGGGTCTCTTGGATGTATATAGTAATTTTATTAACTATATAATATAAAAATACAAAGTGACATGGTAAATGTTAAACTAATAAACTAAGAGTTAAAACTAAAATATAAGGTTAATATAGTGACCCAAACCTATATAAATTATATTGGTTGAATGGTTTTCGACCTATCCCCACCTTAACCTTTTAATAATCAACTTTGGAGCCATTAGAAACCAAATATGAATTTATTATAAATTAATATTTTCAGCTTTTCCAAAGGTGCCCTCACCCCTCTTATAAAAGGGCACTCCTCCTTATCATTTCTTCACACATTAAAAGCCTTTTGGTTGGGCCAAACTCTGCCAAAAT
Source organism: Viscum album (assembly GCA_963277665.1). NCBI lineage: Eukaryota > Viridiplantae > Streptophyta > Magnoliopsida > Santalales > Viscaceae > Viscum > Viscum album. The sequence goes on along the minus strand of OY728157.1, from coordinate 1,398,216,381 downwards.
ACTCTATAAACATCCCTCAATTCATCCTAGAGGCCTTACTTTAGTTATAAAGCCAACCTAAGAGCCCTTTTCATCAAATCAAAAGGAAGAACCCGAAGAAGAGGTAATGATTTCACCACCCTTTTCCAAGTTCCTTTCTTCTTCCACTTATTCTTCCTTTGTTTTTACCATTATAAAATAATAAATCCAGTATCATATATATATTGTGATGTTATTATAAATATGATACAACCATATTCAGTATTCTATCCATCCTTTGAATAACATGTCACCATACGTGCGTACGTACAGCTTGTCGTCTCCACGTCGTGGTGTAATTGTTATTCAATATACTATTATTTGGATGGTTATAATAATGATGTGTAACTAATTTAAATAATAAATATAACATGATATTGATTCTTTATATATGATATACTATCCAATTATATATTATATTTATATCAAAAGAATGATATTGTCGCTCGTGCGTACGTACGGACTACCGTCTCCACGAACACGATGAGATTCATTCTCCATCGTATCCATTCAAGTATAATTATCATTTGATGATTTAAAAATAATGTTTAAGGACTTGATATCCTTCTGTATATGAATAATATACAACCTATCCATGAAAAACATGGATTATGTAACAAAACATATAAAATAAACCGAGTAAGTTAACACCTGAAACGACGATAATACTAAGATATTATTAACAAAGAAATGTTAAAAGATCATATATGATATCATATTAATATATATGATTCTTGTATAATTTAATAACAATTATTTCACCATTATACAGGAGGTTATCCTACCACCAACCAAGAAAAAGTACAAGGTAAGGGGTTTCTTAACTCACTCTTAATTTCGTCAGAATTCCTTTGTTCACCACTTAATTATTACATGTGGTGTATGTGTACTGCCCATGATTGTATTCACTGTGTAATATAATTTAATTTATGGGTATTTAAATCATCATGGTATGATCCTTATTTCATGGGTGTATGTTTCGTAAGTTACCTAATCGATAAGGGAATTTGAAATTTCAATTTCCACTCATTTGGCTTTACGCATATTTCATTGATTATATTACTCCAAGATTATGTGTGGAATCACTATTCATTTTATTATGTCATAATTTCCACTCCCCTTCCTGTGGATATACTTTTGATACACATAATCACTCCATTGACAATTTCTCAAGTCATCGATGTGAATTTGATAAGAGTAATTTTAACTCATTCTCCATTTGTTGAGTTAAACATCCAATTCATTGGTGTTGTTTTTACAAGATTATGTGTGAATGTCCTTTGATTGTTTTACAATAAATATCCAATCTTATTTAGTGTATTTATATTTGTCACACATAACTATGTCGTTGATTTATCCTTAACCTAAAGATACGAACTTTATGAGAGATTTCATCTCAATTTACATTCCATTGAGACTTCTTTGTTGTTATGCACCAAATCACTTTTATGTGGTGTATATAATGTACTTTGACATAGTATATCATGAATCCCTTTATTCTCATGATATTACAAAGATTTCATTACCTCAATTATTTGTATTCAAGTATCTCTCTTTTGGTTATAAACTCTAACTAAAATACCATTTTTAAATGTTTTAAAGACTTATTCTTCTAAATCTTGCTCATTAATGTCCATGTTTTAAAAATGGTTTTAAGGATTTATTTATATGGACATTAAAGTTTTAAAATTAAAAATACTTTTAAAAGTTTCAAAGTGGTATGGGACACTTTGATTCAAAAATCTATTTTTAAATGGCTTCTTGACAAATAGTGTGACTTTTAAATGATTTCAAGAAAAAGGGGGATATTTCTCTCAAATAGTTTTGATGATTATTTTAATCTATGTAAATATCCTTCATTATTCTCGATTGAGGTTAATATGATGCAATACAATCTCCCATATTGTATCGAATGAGTTATGTTTGACTGCGGATGTGCTATTTTTATACTATTCATGGTTTGTAGATAAGTATTGACATTTAGTATGCTAGTAGTAATACGAATGTTTATGTTATGTTTCAAACTTTTCATATGAGGAATGAATTGGACTTAGTAAGTGACGGGTGGAGCCCTCTATAGCTCCTCGATGCATCGGTAGGTCTCATTAGACAAATTAGTGTCTTGGCACAAGGCCTTGGAAAAATCTTATTTGTAGTCTTGGCACGAGGCCTTGGCTATGTGGTTATGATAGTCTAGAATTATGAATTCCATCAATATGAAAGTGGTTATTGATATTGTATGTGATCATTCTACTAGTAGAATATCCATGTGAATATGTAAATGGCATTATTTCATTTTATCTTTTCCATTTTATGCTGAAGATCAATTTTAAAAGGCTTTTGTTTTAGTTATAAATTGCCTTAAGTGTTTATGCTTATCTATGAAAGCTTCTGCTATAATGTTATCCTTACTGAGCATCTGAGCTCACCCCTTTCAAATTTTTTTATTTTTCCCAGAATTATGAAGAAGTAATTTATGAATGACCTGCAGGGATAGTATGATGGGATATAAAGACAAGATGTTTTTTTTTGATGTAATGTAAAACTTTATGAATGTATCTAGTGTTTCCAAGTATACTAAACTAATCGGTCTTTCGAGACTTGATCTTTCTTGTGATCATGACAATGTTATGTAATAATGCACTGACTCTGGGTAACTGGGGTCGGGGCGTTACAGTTGGTATTAGAGGAAGTTTAGTACAAATCTTGGAAGCTAGATTTAGATAAACTCTGATTAGAGCACATAGACCTAAGATGAACTTTGAGTATTAGTATTTAAGAACTTCCTAGAATTTTGGTATTGTAGAGATTTTGTGAGTTTTCCGAGCAATACATCCCTATCTGGATACAAGAAGGTAGAGGCGGCTCTGGCACAGATGTACCTAGGGGTAAAATCCGAAAACACTGCTTTGAGCTAGACTCGAACGGGAACTGGTGCACGACAACGGACCTTGCTGCACTCTTTGTTATGACACTCCTGGTGGATATGCTTAGGATAATTTACATTTTATTTACAAACCGATTTAAAGTATTATATATATAAGATGAGAGTAAATGACTTTGGTTAATCCTAATGTGTTTCAAATTGAGAATATGGTGACATGTTAATCTCTAAATGATAGTATGACTACTATTACTCACACAATGCTTTCTCATTTTATTCAATGGTTGGATTCCAAGGAAGTCATAGTGACTTTGAGAATGATGTACAAGGTGGGAACGGTGGTGGAAATGAGCAACAAAATGGAATGTTGATAGGCTTAAAAGATATTATCTTTATGCCAAATCTATTTTCCAAAAATATGATCAACAATATATATATTAACCAATTACCGGACTCAACAAAGAAGAGAAAGGTGATGAATGATAAGAGCTCCAGTAGTGGAGACCATGGAGAAAGAAATACTCAATTTCCATTATACAGGAAATGTGGAAGGAGACACCCAGGAAAGTGTCTCAATGGGACAAATAAATTCTTTACGTGCGGGAAGGAAGGACATAAAGTGAAGAATTGCCGAAGAAAAATGAAGAATACTATGGAAGAAGATAAAAATGGTCCCAAGAATCCATTTACAGTCATTTTCTGTAAATGTAGGGGACTTGGCCATTACCCGAGTGAATGTCCTATTCTATAGGATATTTTCTTGGTCAGAGTAGAAGCTATGTGTAAATAAATGGTCGGATAAATGTTTAAAAATTATTAGTGATCCTTGTTGAAGGGTTTACTTTGGAATAATTTTCTCTTGTATTTGTAACCCTAACGTTTTCCATGTGAGAATGATATTTATGGAAGAATTATCTTTTCTCTTGTGGATATAGTTATAAATAACCATTTGGTTTTATATGATCATTGGGTTTGAGGAAATTAAAAATTATTATAATTTGGGATGAAAATGCAAGGTATGAGATAACATTTGTGGTTAAATTATGTTATGGTTATTTTGAGGGATTTATCTCATTTTGGTAATGTTATAAAATATAGTTTTTGAAAAAGGACGACACGTAGACCGTGTGACAACCCGTCGCATCGGACAAAGCTGTGGGAATCGAACCCACAACCAAAGTGCAATTGGGATTTATCGCCTACCACTGGACTACGTGAAGTCCCTAGTTAGTGTGACTATTATTTTTAGTTAAATGATTTTATTGATCAATAATAATTTGATTTGGGATCTTATGTCTTATCAAATGAATACCCTTAGTATAGGAAAATGATTTGGTGATTAAGTGATAAATGTTATTTTGGAAGTTGTTTGCTTTGGTGTGAACACTATATGCCAAAGGAAAATAGAATAGTATGGGATTTCATTTGAGGAGTAATGGTGTATTTTTATCTACGTTTTTATTGTGGATTTATAATGATTTGGGTTATTTCAGGAAATGATTGGGTTAATTACTTTTAAGTATGTGACTTTAAGAGTAATTAATTTGGAGATACAATTTTACGTGGAAGACTACATTCTTAATAAGTTTTGGTTTTCAATATTAGTTTTGATTATATTGAAGGATTTTAAGGAAAATTGATTGTTGAATGGTATTTATTTAACTTTCGAGTATTGTTGGTTTAATTTTGGAAATTAAGATTAGTGTTTATTTCTCTCAAGGAATATCCTTTTGGGGGATCATTAGATCTTGTACTAAACATTTTGGTTTTGATTAATCTCTAAAGACAATGTAAATATATAGTTCATCCTGCATGGATCATGTGATTCTATAGAAGTTTATTCTAGCTCTTCCAGTGTGACCAAGTCTTCTTGAATACTCATCGTTTAAAAAAATGAGTTAGTGGTGGAAATTTATTAAATAATGAAACTCTACTTAAAATGTAAGTATTGTTGTACATCTCGTTCCCCTCGTTGTTTGATTTTCATGATCACAATCACCTTCTTATTTATCTAATATTGTGTTTTAAGTGTTGTGGATGATAGGCAAGAGATTGCCAAAGGAATGGCCCAAGAAAGCATCTCAAGTGGACTGAAATTCAGTCCACCGGCCAGCCGGTGGCTTCACCACCGGCCAGCCGATGGAGCCTGGACAGAAGGCATCCTTCTGTCCAGACCACTGGCCAACCGGTGGCACACTAGCGGCCAGCCGGTGGCACCTGCACTCAAAGGGAAGCTACTGCCTCCCCACCGGCCAACCGGTGGCCTCAGCACCGGCCAGCCGGTGGTACCCTCTCCAAACAGTGCCAGCTACTGTCTTGCCACCGGCCAGCCGGTGGCTCTGGCACCGGTCAGCCGGTGGCCCCTGGACAAGAATCCTATGCCTTTTTGCACACACCGGCCAGCCGATGGGACTGTACCGGCCAGCTGGTGGATCCAGTCAAACTAGCCGTTGGAGCTTTGACCAGGCTGCTCCACTTACCTCCCAATGGCTCCGAAAGCCTTTCCAACGGCTCCAAAGGCCTCCAACAGCCATATGAGGGTTCCCCCTCTATAAATAAAGGACCTTGAAGCCCCGGAACGATTGCCGGACCATAATTAAGCATTGTGAAGCCAACGAACACAATTCTCCTCATTTGGAAAACCTCCGGCGGATTGCTCCAAGGGAACCACAATTGCTCCAATCCAATTCCACATCCAAGGAGCACCACCATAGAAGCTTGGGAGTGCACGTCTTCAACTCCATTCAACCTTTGGCGCCCAAGGCTTCTCAACAATACGGTTTTTATTGTTTTATTTATTTTGAGCTTTAAATTGGGTTTGGGCCTACAAACCCCAAACCCTTTTCTCATCCCCCTTTCTTTTGGGTTTCACACCACCATTAAGGTGTGAAGAGGTTTCTTCAAGCCTTTCCTTTTAAAAGGCTTGAGTTTACGGTGAGCTAGCCTTCACCCGTTAAAAAGGCTAGTGGGTTCTTGCTAAACCATTAAAAGCAAGTGGGTTCTTGCTCAACCATCAAAAGCAAGCTGTAATAGGTCCTAGTGCTACCTCAAAGCCTAGTGGGTTTCTTGCTAAAACCATTGAAAAGCAAGCGGTAGGAATCTCTCAACGGTTGAGTTGGGAGCGGAGACGTAGGCCGGGTTTTTGGCCGAACTCCGTTATCAATTTCTTGTGTCTTGCCTTCTTTATTTCCGCTGCACTTTCACTTTGATTTTTAAATTGTTAATTAATTTTAAAAGGCAATTCACCCCCCCTCTTTCCATCCTTCCCGTTTTTCTCCGACCCAACAATTGGTATCAAAGGAAACTTTGAGTAATACCCTAACCCGGTTTCAAATTTAAGATCCATTAAGATGGCATCAACCTCTTTCGCCCCCGAGGACTACTCATTGGGTCGGGCTCCATTTTTTGATGGGTCCGACTATAATTATTGGAAAACCCGCATGACCACTTTTCTTAGAAGTATAGGATATCCCATTTATAAAATTGTCATGCAAGGTTACACCCTCTCCTCTCCCGATGAATCCAAATGGACCCCCGCCGATATTAGAAATTTTGAGCTTGATGGCAAAGCCATGAATGCTCTTCATTGCGGCCTTGACCGAAACGAGTTCAATCGAGTTTCCACATGAACCTCCGCACATGAAATCTGGAAACATTTGGAGGTTACCCATGAGGGGACCAACAAAGTAAAGGATACTCGATTGGACATGTACCGTCAGGATTTTGAGTCTTTTTCTATGCACCCAAATGAATCTATTTCTGAAATGTTTACTAGATTTACTGACGTGTGCAATGGGAGAAAGTCCCTTGGTGATGATGTTTCCGCAGAAACGATGGTTAAAAAGATCCTATGGGTGCTTCCGAGCTCATGGGCACCAAAGGTGACGGCGATCCAAGAAGCTAAGGACGTCAAAAATATGCCGGTAGAGGAGCTCATCGGATCCCTTATGACGTACGAAATCACGATGAGGAGGCACGCTCAAAAGGAGGGCACACCAATCAAGACACCAAAGAACATTGCCCTCAAGGTACAAAAAGAAGTAAGCTCCTCCTCATCCTCATCTTCCTCTTCTCCTTCATCTTCAAGCGGTGACTCGGAAATGGAGAATCTCGCCCGCCAAATGCACAAGTTTATGAAGAAGCACAAGAAGAAGAAATCCCGCAAGAACCGAAAGCAAGAACCCACCGCAAGATCCGAGCCCAAGGTAAAATGCTACGGGTGCGGCGAAAAGGGCCATTACAAGCCCGATTGCCCACTCAACAAGAAACGGGCCACGCCAAAGGAAAAAAGGAAAGAAGAAGGTCCTCAAGGCGAAATGGAGTGACACCTCATCATCCTCCTCCTCCTCCTCCTCGAGCGACCAAGGTACAAAATGCCTAATGGCATTTCATGAGGTAACATCTTCCGACTCCTCCTCCTCTTGTTCTTCAAATTCAAATTCTTTAAATCATCTTTATTATGAAGAACTCTCACACGCTAGAGACCAACTAGAAAAAGGTTTTCATGCTTTATCATCAAAATTTGTTGCTTTAAAAAAGTCTTTCAAAAAACTCTCCTCCGAAAAAGAACAACTTCTCAAAGAGAAGGAGGAGATGTCCCTAAAAATCCAAATTTTTCCAAATGTTGATTCCATGGAATCAACCATCAAAGACCTAAGGGAGACCCTAGCTAAGTTCACCCAAGGGGAACAAAATTTGAACAATCTCCTAGGTTCCCAACGAATATCTAGAACCACCCAAGGGCTTGGCTATTCCAAGCAAGCTTCCTCCTCCCATGCACCCACTGTTTTTGTAAGGGGGAGCTCCGCTTACAAATTTTGTAATTATTGCAAGAAGACCGGGCACCTTATTTATGAATGTAATTGTAAAAATGCCCGGTACGGTCAACCCAAATATTTTTACTTTTCGGACGAATTTTATAGGAGAAGACCCGCTATGAGACAAGTTTGGATTGAGAAATCCCTTCTTGCGAGTCTCTCCGGGCCAAAATTTATTTCCTCTCCCCGGTGATTTATTGTTTTTATTTAGGGGGAGTTAGGATTGTTTAAGCTTATTTCAATTTCAATTTTTCGATTCAAACTTTTAATTTCAACTCTTGGTTTCAAATCTTTTGATTCAAAACTTTCAATTCAAATTTCAAATTTCAATTGGTTTTTGATTCAAAACTTTCAATTCAAACTGTTATTCAAATTTTCATTTCAATTTCAGAAATCTCAATTGATTTTTCAATTCTCATATCAAGTTTTTCAAACAATTCCCTCAATCAAGTTTTATGCCCCATTCTATTTTGATAATCACAAAGGGGGAGAAATTTCTTGATTGATTGGGGGAGAATCCTTTTCATCATGCTTAGCATTTCCTTTCAATTTCAGTATTTTATTTTAATTGTTTTGGTGATTGTGATCATCAAAATAGGGGGAGATTGTTGTACATCTCGTTCCCCTCGTTGTTTGATTTTCATGATCACAATCACCTTCTTATTTATCTAATATTGTGTTTTAAGTGTTGTGGATGATAGGCAAGAGATTGCCAAAGGAATGGCCCAAGAAAGCATCTCAAGTGGACTGAAATTCAGTCCACCGGCCAGCCGATGGAGCCTGGACAGAAGGCATCCTTCTGTCCAGACCACCGGCCAACCGGTGGCACACCAGCGGCCAGCCGGTGGCACCTGCACCCAAAGGGAAGCTACTGCCTCCCCACCGGCCAACCGGTGGCCTCAGCACCGGCCAGCCGGTGGTACCCTCTCCAAACAGTGCCAGCTACTGTCTTGCCACCGGCCAGCCGGTGGCTCTGGCACCAGTCAGCCGGTGGCCCCTGGACAAGAATCCTATGCCTTTTTGCACACACCGGCCAGCCGGTGGGACTGTACCGGCCAGCCGGTGGATCCAGTCAAACTAGCCGTTGGAGCTTTGACCAGGCTGCTCCACTTACCTCCCAACGGCTCCGAAAGCCTTTCCAACGGCTCCAAAGGCCTCCAACGGCCATATGAGGGTTCCCCCTCTATAAATAAAGGACCTTGAAGCCCCGGAACGATTGCCGGACCATAATTAAGCATTGTGAAGCCAATGAACACAATTCTCCTCATTTGGCAAACCTCCGGCGGATTGCTCCAAGGGAACCACAATTGCTCCAATCCAATTCCACATCCAAGGAGCACCACCATAGAAGCTTGGGAGTGCACGTCTTCAAATCCATTCAACCTTTGGCACCCAAGGCTTCTCAACAATACGGTTTTTATTGTTTTATTTATTTTGAGCTTTAAATTGGGTTTGTGCCTACAAACCCCAAACCCTTTTCTCATCCCCCTTTCTTTTGGGTTTCACACCACCATTAAGATGTGAAGAGGTTTCTTCAAGCCTTTCCTTTTAAAAGGCTTGAGTTTACGGTGAGCTAGCCTTCACCCGTTAAAAAGGCTAGTGGGTTCTTGCTAAACCATTAAAAGCAAGTGGGTTATTGCTCAACCATCAAAAGCAAGCTGTAATAGGTCCTAGTGCTACCTCAAAGCCTAGTGGGTTTCTTGCTAAAACCATTGAAAAGCAAGCGGTAGGAATCTCTCAACGGTTGAGTTGGGAGCGGAGACGTAGGCCGGGTTTTTGTCCGAACTCCGTTATCAATTTCTTGTGTCTTGCCTTCTTTATTTCCGCTGCACTTTCACTTTGATTTTTAAATTGTTAATTAATTTTAAAAGGCAATTCACCCCCCCTCTTGCCATCCTTCCCGTTTTTCTCCGACCCAACAAGTATATATCTTTATATTCTTAGTCAATATCATAAATGAATTCTTCATCCTTATGTAATGTAACTTAAAAAAAATGTTGTTTGTTTACTTTCCTACTAGAAGATTAATAGCCCTTTGTCCCAACACAAGTTTGTGGTTTTATTATTGTCAACTTTCTCCTGATAATGATTTCTATCCCTCTCCATCAGAACTTGACAATTAGTTTATCATCTATATCCATGTTTTCCTACATGGAATCCGAGTATGGGTTATCTTGGTTGACCTTTATACCTCTCTTTCTTTCTTTTAAAGTGATAGTTTTATTGACTCTTTTTCCGATGTGGGACTTTCCATTATATTCCCAAGCACAATTTTAAAAAATTGTGAGGGTGCAATTTATTGAAGTAGGGGAGAATGTAGCACCCCAAGCTTCCACTGTACGTTTCCCTTCGAATAATTCAATGGTGTGCATTGTACGCAACTTCGAGATTCTAACACACCACAACCAATCAAACTAGACGTTATGAATAGTAATACCTACTTTTTGAAATTTTATAAATTCTATCTCTCAAAATGGACTTCATTTTTGGATTCGGAATATCGAATTTATCCTAGGGTGAAATTTTTGAACTTTTCAGATAACACTTATATTTTGATGAATAGTGAAAATTACTAAATTTTAATTAAAAACAACTTTTTTAATCGAAATAATTTATATTCATAAATTATTAATTTGAGTAGTTTTAAAGTATATTTAGAATATATTTTTACCATTTAATACAATGTTGGTCATTGGACATAATTTCACAATTAAACCGAACATAAACAAGTATCAATCTGTTGATAGTTATTATATCTTAAAAACACGCTTTTTTTTACAGCGGGAATTAATTTTAAATTAATTTCTGCCACTTATGTGTTTTGAATTTGGAAAAATAGATTCCATATTTGTAATCAGGATGTTCAAATTGTGTAAATAGGTAACTCTTATTTTTAGACATTTTGAATAATTACTTCGGTAAATATTTTATTTAACATGGTTAAAGGGTAAATCCGGTAAATAAGGGTTAAAAAATAATATTACAATAATAAACAATTACCCTAAAACGTGTCCTAACCTTATTGGATGATACAAGTTCGACCATAGGCATCTTTGGGACGATTTTGGGACCCCATGGTGCCACTTGTAAGTGATAGGGACACTTTATTTTAATTAAGTTAAAATAAATACAAAAATGATACAAGCATATATCTTTTAAAAAAAACAATTTTTACATAGGTTTATATATGTTGTATTTTTGACTATAAATATTAATTATAAAGATAAAAAGATTTCCTACATAATGATATTTTATTTATAATTTTTAGACATTAAATAATTTAACTTATTTATGACACAATGATGATGTAGTAATTACAATAATAGTGAAAAATTAAAATAATTGATATTATAAATACCCAAATAAACATAATTTGAGACTTTTAAAGAATTAAACTAATTTTATAGGATAATATTACATATTATTATTTATTTAATTGACTTTTTTCGAATTAATCATTTTGTTATGAGTTTCACAAAAATCAACTATTGAATAGTGTCATAATTGACATAAAAGAGTTGTTTTAAAAACTATTATATTATTAATTGATATTAAATTCTTAAAAATCTAAGGTTCGTCCAAGAAACTTATATAATGATAGGTATATCATTAATGGACCACTTTAGGGTCTCTTGGATGTATATAGTAAGTTTATTAACTATATAATATAAAAAAACAAAGTGACATGGTAAATGTAAAACTAATTAACTAAGAGTTAAAACTAAAAGATAAGGTTAATATAGTGACCCAAACCTATCTAAATTCTATTGTTTGAATGGTTTTAGACCTATCCCAACCTTTAACATTGAAAAATAAACTTTTTATCCATTAGAAACTGAATATTAATTTTTTATAAATTAATATTTTTATCTTTTCCAAAGGTGCCCTCACCCCTCTTATAAAAGGGAACTCCTCCTTCTCATTTCTTCACACCATCAAAGCCATTTGGTTCGGACAACCTCTACCCAAATACTCTCTAAACATCCCTCACTTCATCAAAGAGGCCTTACTTTAGTCATAAAGCCAACTTAAGATCCCTTTTTATCAAATAAAAAGGAAGAACCTGAAGAAGAGGTAATGATTTCACCACCCTTTTCCAAGTTCGTTTCTTCTTCCACTTATTCTTCCTTTGTTGTAACCATTATAAAATAATAACTCCAGTATCATATATATACTGTGATTTTATTATAAATATGGTACAACCATATTCATTATTCTATCCATCCTTTGAATAACATGTCACCATATGTGCGTACGTACGGCTTACCGTCTCCACGTCGTGGTGTAATTGTTATTCAATATATTATTATTTGGATGGGTATAATAATGATGTTTAACTCATGTAAATAATAAATATAACATGATAATGATTATGTATATATTATATACTATCCAATTATATATTACTTTAATATCAAAAGAATGATATTGTCGCTCGCGCGTACATACGGACTACCGTCTCCACGAACGTGATGAGATTCATTCTCCATCGTATCCATTAAAGTATAATTATCATTTGATGATTTAAAAATAGTTTTAAAGGACTTGATATCATTCTGGATATGAATAAGATACAACCAATCCATTAAAAACATGTCTTATGTAACAAAACATATAAAAGAAAACGAGTAAGTTAACACCCGAAACGACGATAATACAAAGATATTATTAACAAAGCAATGTTAAAAGATCATATATGATATCATATTAATATATATGATTCTTGTATAATTTAATAACAATTATTTCACCATTATATAGTAGTTTAACTTACCCCCAACCAAGGAAAAGTACAAGGTAAGGGGTTTCTTAACTCACTCTTAATTTCGTGAGAATTCCATTGTTCACCACTTAATTATTGCATGTGGTGTATGTGTACTGCCCATGATTGTATTCATTGTGTAATATACTTTAATTTATGGGTATTTACATCATCATGGTATGATCCTTCTTTCATGGGTGTACGTTTCGTAAGTTACCTAATCGATAAGGGAATTTGAAATTTCAATTTCCACTCATTTGGCTATACGCATATTTCATTGATTATATTACTCCAAGATTATGTATGGAATCAATATTAATTTTATTATGTCATAATTTCCACTCCCCTTCCTGTGGATATACTTTTGATACACATAATCACTCCATTGATAATTTCTCAAGTCATCGATATGAATTTGATAAGAGTAATTTTAACTCATTCTCCATTTGTTGAGTTAAACATCCAATTCATTGGTGTTGTTTTTACAAGATTATGTGTGAATGTCCTTTGATTGTTGTACACTAAATATCCAATCATATTTAGTGTATTTATATTTGTCACACATAAATATGTCGTTAATTTATCCTTAACCTAAATATACGGCCTTTATGAGAGATTTCATCTCAATTTACATTCCATTGAGACTTCTTTGTTGTTATGCACCAAATCACTTTTATGTGGTGTATATAATGTACTTTCACATAGTATATCATGAATCCCTTTATTCTCATGATATTACAAAGATTTTATTACCTCAATTATTTTTATTCAAGTGTCTCTCTTTTGGTTAGAAACTCTAACTAAAATACCATTTTTAAATGTTTTAAAGACTTATTCTTCTAAATCTTGCTCATTAATGTCCATGTTTTAAAAATGGTTTTAAGGATTTATTTATATGGACATTAAAGTTTTAAAATTAAAAATGCTTTTAAAAGTTTCAAAGTGGTATGGGACACTTTGATTAAAAAATCTATTTTTAAATGGCTTCTTGTCAAATAGTGTGACTTTTAAATGATTTCAAGAAAAAGGGGGATATTTCTCTCAAATAGTTTTGATGATTATTTTCATCTATGTCAATATCCTTAATTATTCTCGATTGAGGTTAATATGATACAATACAATCTCCCATATTGTATCTAATGATTTTTGTTTGACTGTGGATGTGCTATTTTTATACCATTCATGGTTTGTGGATAAGTATTGACATTTCGTATGCTAGTTTTAATACAAATGTTTATGTTATGTTTCAAACTTTTCATATGAGGAATGCATTGGACTTAGTAAGTGATGGGTGGAGCCCGCTATAGCTCCTCGATGCATCGGTAGGTCTCATGAGACAAACTAGTGTCTTGGCACAAGGCCTTGGAAAAATATTATTTGTAATCTTGGCATGAGGCCTTGGCTATGTGGTTATGATAGTCTGGCATTATGAATTCCATCATAATGAAAGTGGTTATTGATATTGCATGTGATCATTGAACTAGTAGAATATCCATGTGAATAAGTAAATGGCATTATTTCATTTTATCTTTTCCATTTTATGCTGAAGACCAAGTTTAAAAGGCTTTTGTTTTAGTTATAAATTTCCTTAAGTGTTTATGCTTATCTATGAAAGCTTCTGCTATAATGTTATCCTTACTGAACATATAAGCTCACCCCTTTCAATTTTTTTTATTTTTCCCAAGATTATGAAGAAGTAATTTATGAATGACCTGCAGGGATAGTATGAGGGGATATGAAGACAAGATGTTTTTTTTGATGTAATGTAAAACTTTATGAATGTATCTAGTGTTTCCAAGGCTACTAAAATAATCTGTCTTTCGAGACATGATCTTTCTTGTGATCATGCCAATGTTATGTAATAATTCACCGACTCTGGGTAACTGGGGTCGGGGCGTTACATACAGATTCAGTATGTATTCTTCCTTCTTCTTCTATGCATGTAAATTCTTGTTTATCTCCAGAAGATTTTCTCATATATGTATGGAAAGACTGACTGACATGTATTTCGTAGTTCGATGTTCCCTAATATACCTTTATCTCTAGCAATGGGAATGATTACCTTTTTACAGGTACGCGGTACGGTTCCCTGACATTCAACAGAAATTAATTATTTAATACCAGTTGCATTAAAATCACCAAATATTACCATAGTTAATAGGAAAATATAATTAGTGTTTAGAGATATAGTGACTGGTTTCCATCGGTAGCTCTTAGTATTAGTGAGCTTGTATCAGTGGACTTGAGTCAGTAAGTCTGTATTGGTAGTTGTTACTCTTTATAATGGTAGACTATGTATCAGTGACAGTGAATCTATATCATTAGCTCCTCTTATCAGTAGCTCTTCTGTATCGGTAGCTGCTTGTATCAGTGGCTCTCCCTCTATATCGATAGACTTGTATCAGTAGGTCTGTCTGTCTGTATCGATAGACTTGTATCGGTAGTTGTCTGTTTGTATCAGTAGCTCTTGATTATAATAGAAGACTCTATCAATCGGTTATCTTTTCATATCAGTAGACTATGTATGTATCGGTGAATATGTGTATACCGGTGAACATACTTTATCGGTAGGTCTATATCAGTGACTCAAAAACATAATACTTATCTGTTCTATTCAAATCATATCCAAATTGAGTTAGTATTATTTCAAAACATGTATAAACATAAATAAACATTGATTAAAATATTCTAATGATTATTTTGATACTTTTTTCAACATAATTTAACATATATTTAGGATTATTAAAACATAATTGAGATTATGAAAACATGTGAGGTAAACACATTAAAATCATTATAAATTACATTTGGAATACCCATACCACACATCCACACATCCATTCCAAATTAACACTTCAATACTCATGAGGTTTCACTCATCTAGCCACTATGTTTTCACAAGGTGATAAATACCATGTTCCATTACACCTTTGGAATCGAACACTAATCCTTATTCCAACAAGGCCATGTAAAATGAAACATGAAAAAATGGAAAATTGTATACCTAAACCCATGAAAAACCATTTCACATAAAAATTTTCTTTCTTTAAAACATTTGAAAAACCAATTTCCATGTATCAAATCAAAAAAATAATTTTAAAATCACAATTTTTAAATTATCATTAAATTGGATCTTCTAGAAAACCCTCCAATTTCTAAAATTTCCAAAAATCATCACTAAATATGTTTCTAATAGTAATAACACATAAAATTCATGATAAATGCAAAAAAAAAATTATTTCAACCTATGCTTTGAGGTCTAGTCAACTGGAGATGAGAGAGGACCAACCAACCACACAAATGTTGGTGAAAATGAAGAATGATGCTATAATCTTGTTGATCTGATCACATAACACAATTCCTTACCTATATCAAATAAGTATTCATAAATATATCATAAAAAACCATCAAAAAACAAGGAAATATCCCCATTAGATTGGTTTTAGGGATTCTAGAAAGAGTAGGATATGGGATCTGAGAATAACATCCAAGAACAGAAACATACCAATGAATTTGGGCCTCTAACACTCTTTGATTCACCTAAGAATCACTCATGGGCCAAAGGAAAACATTCCACTCACCTTGGAATGAAAAAAGATTATATTATGGGAGGATTAGGGGAAGACTAAGTCTTAAAGGATTTAATTTGAACAAAACCCACTAATTTCATAGGACTAACTATACGTCTCAAAGTTAGGCAACACAGTTTTGAAAATCATACAATAACTATGTAAATGATCCTATTTATAGTCAAATATTCACATGGTTATCTCTCACAGTTTTCAAATTGTGTGACAACCGTGAATTACCCACTATTTTGAAGTGCATGGTTACTCATGGGAATCCATATGGTTTTGAAGAATTGTATGTCTTCTCAGTGCCCACTGCCTTTCCTTTCACGGTTTCCTAGAGATGTTGCACAGTTTCTACCAACCATAATCAAATAGTGAACCTCAAAAAATCCTCCAAAGCATGCCAAACCTCCTCAAAACCTCCCAAAACATAACCTAGTCATTATATATACATAAAATAACAAAATAAAATGTCATGTACATGAAATATAGTATACTAAATTCTCCCCACCATTTCTCTTTTCATCCTTGGAAAATAGAAAAATATATTTTTATGATAAGGGTTTTGGCTATTCCTCTAAAATTTCATTTCCATGCTCACACATTTATTTATGATTACAACCATGTTTCCACAAAACTGTCACTAGATAGATTATTTTTACACTTAAGACATTCTATTTCATATCCAAAATCTATACTGGCACATGAACCAACATAGAATCCTACTCTAGATCAATGTGATCCCATAAAATAACATGGTTAACATTAGGTTTTTACTTATTTAATTAAAATGCATGAAACACATTATGCATAGAAATTAACCCTGATAGAAAATCCAACCAATATTCCACCTTTCCAACTCATTCAAGTATCTCAAAATGGCCTACATATTAAGGATATAATTTTCCCTAATAACAAAAATTATGATTCCCCAACCTTTGAGAGATTACCAAGAAGACACGATCAGTCACCAAAAATGAAAACATCCATCGATGATGATCCACATATGATTTTTTATTACTTTAATCAATCTTCACCCTCTTTCTTATCAACTGGATATTCCTTATAATATATTTCACAATTCTTTGTCTAACTCGTTATGTCCCACTTGTTTCCACCCAAAAAGTGGATAATGATAAGGATTCCCATAAACTTATTCAAAAATATCCATATGTATTGAGGCTTGATAACTATTGTCATATGAGAACTCCTCTAAGGGTATGTGCTCCTCCCATGAGCCTCCAAAATCGAGTACACATTCCCTAAGAATGTCTTTTAATATTTGGATCATCATTTTGGATTGTCCATCCATTTGAGGATGATACCCCATGATCGTATTCAACTAAGCCCCGATGTATTTTGTATAAGTATTTCCAAAAATGAGATGTAAACCTAGGGTCTCGGTTAAATAAAGTTTTGATTGGAATTCCATGAAACATTATAACATCTCGTATATATATTTTGGACATGTCCTCCATTGTATAGGATTTATGAATAGAACTAAAATGATCCAACTTCATGAGGTTATCCACACCTACACATATGGAATCATCTTTCCAAATATTTATTGGTAAAATTCTCATAAAATTTATGGCAATCTCCACCCACTTCCACATGGGCATTGGTAAAGACTACAACATGCCAGCTGGTCATTGGTGTTCTGCCTTAACCTACTGATAAGTGAGGCATCTCAAAACATACACTGCCACTAACCTTTTAATTAAAATCCTAAAACCATTCTTTCATTTCTCAATAAATATTTTGAATGTTTGGATGAATATACCAATCCAAATGGAGGTAGACAATAAGAAGTTGTTCTTGATAAACCAAAGCTACCATGATCTGATCTCTAAACCTCAAAACCAACCTCCCATATAGATTAAATCCCTCAATGGTATCCCCACCATTGAATTTTGACCTCAAAGAAACACATTTGGAATCAAATATATTATCATTTATAACATTATCATCAAGATTTGGAAAACAAAACTAGGAAGAAAAATGCAACATCACCCTTGTCATTTTAATCAAGGTGCATGTTTGTTTTGATTGACATCATCTTCCACTAATATAAATATTCTTTAGGGAAATAATTATATGAATTTATACTTACTTTATCCACCATATAACTTCCTATAACTGGTGTATACATCAAGTTGAAGTTGAACATTTGAACATATTCCATCCATTTTATTTACCTTACATTAAAATTTAATTATGGGAAAATGTGATTCAAACTATTTTGATATGTAAACATGGTAAATTTCTCACCAAAAATATAATGATGAAAAGTATTCAAAGTATGGACTATAGTAGATAATTCTTATTAATGTTTTTCGTAGTCATTCTCATGAAACTGAAACTTATGTTTTCCATAAACAACAATATGTTCTCTTTGAATGTGAACACATCACAACCTAGATACTGATGCATCACAAAATACTAAATAGCCCTGTACATAATCTAGAAATGTGATCATAGGGACTGATTTAAGTCTAACCATTAACTCATGAAAGGATTTCTAACATTCCTTGTCCCATTGGAAATGTAAGAACCCGGATCTTCGTTTTAGGTATGTCCTTCCTTTTTCTGAAGTTTTTGATAAAAATGATGTTTCTGAAAATTTTTGAAGTACACGTCGTGTATTTTCTGAGTACACACCATGTAATCTTTTCCCACTCAAATCTGTGTGTTGGCCAGGTCCTGGCCACACACACGGTGTGTAGGGATGATGTGGAGGCTGATTTTAGCAGAGTACAGAAAAACCTAGTACATGTCGTGTACTCCAAAAGTACACACCGTGTAATTTATTTTTTTTCATTAAACAGACTGGGGTCGCGCCTAAGGCACAGAAAGGTCTTCTTCTAGGTTCCATTCATCAGAGAGTGTCAAGGATCCGCGAATCTTCGATGAGCCCCTGCCTCTCCGTCCGTTCTCCGATTCGAGCACTATTGATTGAGTTGGAATCGCAGAAGTGGGTTCTCCCTTATGCTTGAGCCTTGTTTTCCAATTCCTCCTCTTTCTCCTGTTATCGTGGGTTGAGATTTTTTGGAATTTTCTCATATCTATGATGTTCAAGGGAGAATCAGTCGACGTGGTTCAATTATATCGATCTCCTAGGATCGAGGTAGGTGGTTTGTGTCTTTCCATAGAAAGTCTATGAATATTTTGTGCAAATTCCACCAATTCCCTTGAACAGGGAATTGTGGGTTTCCAGTTTTGTCCCTGTTGTTTGTCTTCTTTGCTTGATTGCTTGAGTAGAGATCATTGTTTGTAAATTTGGATAATTTATACTGTGTTCTTGTGCTTCTCCTTGCATGTTTTACTTATTAGGCATTTTTTCCAGTTTCCATGCCTGGTTGTAGGATAGTGGGGCTGTTATACTGTTATGATTTTGTGCCTTAGAATGATATCCAAGTAGTTCTTGAGGTTTACTGGGGATGATATGCCCGTGTTGAGCATGTTTATTTCACACAAGACTGCGAGAACCTAGTGTAATAGACCATAGGGAGAATGGATGTAAAGGATTATCCAGAGTGTCTTTTAATACGATGTGAGACCACGGGGGGAATTGATGATGAGTGCTTCCTTAGAGAGTTTGTAGTTCCTCGACGCGGGCCACAGGGGGAATGAGACGTTGAGTGCTTCCCCAAAGATCCTTTAGTACGATACATGACTATATGGGGAATTGACGGTGAGTGCTTCCTCAGAAATTATACTCTTAGCTAAACCAGAGGGGTGAGACTGAGTGTGCCTCGTAGAGAGTTTCTAGTACTTGTAGGTTGAACCATAGGGGTTAGGCTATGAGACCTACTCAGAGGTTTACCTATTTTATACTTGTTGTTGGTTGTTCACTTGTGTACTTTATATGCTAGAACTGTGGATTGTAGCTGCTCTGTGCTTTTCTGTTTACTGCTTCCTGCACTTTTACTTGCCTTGTATTCATTGACTGTTATGCACAGATTATTGGTTGATTGCCTACTGGGATTATATCTCACATCCTATTTGGGCCATTCTTTTGAGCCTAAGAAGATTATATTGTTGCAGGTATAGATAAGGGAAATCACCCTTATACTTCAAGTTCTTGATTTCCGTGGAGCTGGAGACCATGGGACCAAGCCGAGGCTTACGATGCTGAGGAGTCTCTCATCTATTTTTTTTATTTTGTACTTTGGCTTAGTAATGTATTTAGCATTGTGACTTGTTTTTCTGTTTTCCTAGACATATATGTACCATGCATCATTTACATATATTCATGCTCCAATTGTTTATTTGTTAGTCTTCCGCTGTTTATAGTTCAATCGTGTATGTATGTCTACCACTTCTACTATTGTTTTTATTTGTTTCCTTTTCCGTTGTGTACTCTGCCAATGAGGGCATAGTTTCCCCACTATCACACCCAAGGCCTTCGCTACTAGTCGGCAGCCCCTGGTGTTGGGGAAATGCACATGAGGTCATGTAACCAACCGGGTACGGGGCGCCTCTGAGGTATGTTTTGATCTAATGTATATTTTGATCTTTCAGAGATATGCCTCTGAGACATCCTCTGGTTGTACGTCAGTTTTTAGGCAGTGATCAAATTCCAGATATGGATAATCAGAGACGTCCTACCGATCCTCCAGTCAGGCCAGCCTTGGCACCAGCTGTCATACCAGTTGCAGGCGCTGATGCACAGTTCATGGAAGGTTTCATGAGGATGATACAGAACTTTCAGGGAGCACCGCCTCCTGCCACAACTATGGA
The DNA here is from genome assembly GCA_963277665.1 of Viscum album. Classification (NCBI taxonomy): domain Eukaryota; kingdom Viridiplantae; phylum Streptophyta; class Magnoliopsida; order Santalales; family Viscaceae; genus Viscum; species Viscum album. The sequence continues at coordinate 1,398,195,585 of OY728157.1, read as the reverse complement.
AGACTTGACGTGGGTTTTCCAGCAGCAGAATCCTCCCACCTTCTTAGGGGAAGGAGGACCTCAGGCTGCAAATTCATGGCTGGAAGACATGTTGACCATCTTTGAGCATTTGGAGATGCCTCCAGAGAGGCAGGTCAAGATCTCTAGCTATATGCGATGAGACTCCACCAATAGGTGGTGGGACGTGATCTCATAGGCGGGTCATCAATAGTTTATGGCTTGGGAGGAGTTTCAGCGCATCTTTTATGACTACTTCTACCCGGAGACACTGAGGGCCGACTGATCCTGGGAGTTCATGAGCTTAGAGCAGGGTACTCTTTCTGTTATAGAGTACAACTCTCGTTTCACCGAGCTGCAGCGTTTTACACCCCTCTGAGGTGGTGACGGGATGTTCTTAGCAAGGAAGTTTGAGGATGGTCTTAGGCAGGAGATCTGCTCGTAGGTGAATCTCTTCCAGTTGACTTCCATCACTTCCATCATCAACCAAGAACTGATTGCAGAGCACAATCTGGAGACTCTAGAGATGCGAGCCAGGGCGGTTCTGCTTCTAGAGCTATTATTCCTCCAGATGACAGCAAGAAGTGACATAGGGAGTCTACGCGCAGTGATCCGAGGAAGCAAGATGCATTGTCAGGCAGCCAGGTGATATGCTACCAGTGTGGCCAGTTAGGGTACACGAGGCCGCAGTTCCAGAGAGACCCAATAGAGTGCTGATCCTGTGGAAAGATGGGTCACCTTCAGCGTTTCATCCAGGTTTTCTCACCAGCATCTAGTGATGGGAGTTCTTCTATGACTCCTCGTTCAGGAGCAGCACCACCAGTTTCTCACCAGTCAGGAAACTGGAGTTCTTCCTGCCGTTCGGGGCGGGGTGGAGGCCGAGGCCATGGCGGTAAACCACCAGTCTTTCAGCGTCAGCAGGGTGGATCAGCTCAGAGCGGTTAGGCAGGGTCGCAGGGCCGCGGTGTAGGCCATTCGTTCTCCATCGAACAGACCCATCAGGATCAGGATCCCTGACCTTCTACTATTCGAGGTACGATTTTAATAGCCTCAGTTTTATCTTCAACTCTTTTCAATACGGGTACTACGCATAGCTTTATCTCTGCTGGTGTCATGGAGAGCCTTGGGCTCTGTATCTTTTATTCTGCTGACTCTTTGACACTAGACACACCTTTGGGGATAAGTACATATAGTGTATGTCAGTGTAGAGAGTTCCCTCTCGAGGTTGCAGGGTATCTTTTCTTATGGGATCTCTACGTGTTAGATATGACAGGCTATGATGTCATTCTCAGGATGGACTGGTTGGTTCCCTTCCAGGCAGTCATCGACTGTTATCGCCACAGTGTGAGTTTCATCTCACCAAAGGGTGAGTCCTTTCTTCATAGAGGCGAATGGGATGTCCAGGAGAGTCGGGCAGGACTTGAAAATCATGGGCTAGGAAGGGTGACGGCCCAAATTGCTAGTCTTTATCTAGATGATCAAGGGACTTCACAGTTGGACTTTCCTCCAGTGGTGGATCGTTTCAGAGATGTCTTTCCAGAGGAATTTTCAGTTTTGCCTCCAGAGTGTGAGGTAGAATTCTAGATTGAGCTCGTTTCCGGAGCAGCACCGATGTCCATTCCTCCCTATAGGATGGCTACACCTGAGTTCAGGAGCTCAAGAAGCAGTTGGAGGAGTTTCAGGCAAAGGGTTTCATCCGACCCAGTACTTCTCCTTGGGGTTCGCCTGTCCTGTTTTCAAAGAAGGCAGACGGTACCCTTAGGCTCTGTGCAGATTATCAGAATCTGAACCAGTTGACGGTCAAGAACCGGTATCCCTTGCATAGGATTGATGACCTTTTCGATCAGCTTCAAGGAGCCTGGGTGTTATCAAAGATCGATTTGAGGTCTGGCTATCATTAGTTGTGAGTTATACCATCAGATATACCTCTGACAGCCTTCAGGAGCAAGTATGGTCTCTACGAGAATACAGTCATGTCGTTCGGTCTCATGAATGCGCCAACAGTTTTCATGGAACTGAAGAACCGAGTGTTCCATCCTTACTTGTACTCCTTTTTCATGGTCTTCGTGGATGATATATTGGTGTACTCTCACACTCGGCACGACCATGCTACCCACCTTGAGATCAGTCTGAGTACACTGAGATAGCATTGGCATTATGCTAAACTCTCTAAGTGACACTTTTGGATGGATCAGATTCTCTTCTTGGGTCACGTCATATCAAAGGAAGGAGTATCTGTGGACCCATAGAAAGTGAGAGTTCTAGTTTCCTGGGAGCAGCTAAAGAAAATTTTTGAGGTATAGAGTTTCTTAGGGCTGGATGGATACTAAAAATGCTTTATTCAGGACTTTTCACGCCTAGCATCACCTTTAATAGGTCTGACCAAGAATGGGGCGAAGTTCTAATGGTCAGATTTTTGTGAATCAGCCTTTCAAGAGTTGAAGGGAAGGTTGACGTCAGCACCGATACTAGTCTTTCCAGATCCAAGAAAGAGCTACACTATTTATTGTGATGCTTCAGGTATTGGGCTGGGCACTGTTCTTATGTGGGGAGATGGAGTCGTTGCGTATGGGTCTCTGTAGTTGAGGCCACATGAGAGGAACAACCCGATGCATGATCTTGAGTTAGAAACTGTTGTTCATGCCTTATGTTGTTGGAGACATTACCTTCTGGGAGATCACTTTGTGGTTTTCACCTAACACAAGAGTCTCAAGTACATCTTCACTCAGCATGATCTGAATCTAAGACAACGCAGGTGGGTCGAGTATCTTCAGTCTTTTGATTTTGAGCTTGCCTATACGTCGGGAAAAGGCAATGCAGTGGCAGATGCGTTGAGTAGGAGAACTCAGTTTCAGGCAGTTCAAGAGGACAGCAGTGAGTGGCAGCTTATGGATCTGTTCTCTGAAATGCATCTAGAGGTTCATGATAGACAGGGACAGACTTGTCTATCTTCTGTAGCTGTTACCTCTACATTACTTGATCAGGTACGGATGAGGCAGCTATCCGACTCAGAAGTCTTATTCCTGTGGGAGAGTGTGTCAGGAGTGGACCCTCTTCCTAGATGGACAGTGGGAGAGGATGAGATTATGTGTTTCTAGGGACGCCTATGGGTGCCATCAGACATACACAAGGACCTGATGCGGGATTTTCATTCCTCAGTTTGGGCAGTTCATCCTAGCGTCACCAAGATGTATCGGTATCTACACCACTAGTACTAGTGGCCAGGTATGAAGAAAGATGTCGTTGGTTTTGTCATGAGGTGTTCTACTTGTCAGCAGGCGAAGGCAGAGCATCAGCGACCAGCAGGGATTTTACAATAGTTACCCATTCCCGAGTAGAAGTGGAACGATGTTGCGATGGACTTCATGAGCGGGTTGTCGAGGTTGCCTCAAGGGAACGATTTTGTTTGGGTTGTCATCGACAGACTCACGAATGTCGCACACTTCTTTCCAATCAAGGAGACCTTCAATATTGATGATATGGGACGGTTTTACATCCGAGAGATTGTATATCTGCATGGAGTTCCACACTCCATTGTTTTGGACAGGGATGCATGCTTTACTTCTTGGTTCTGGCAGGGACTTCAGAAGGCTATGGGTACACAGGTACTTTTGAGTACAGCATACCATACCCAGACTGATGGCCAGTCTGAGCGCATGATCTAGGTTCCTAAGGATATGCTCTGAGCTTTAATTCTAGACTTTGGCAGTTCCTGGGAGAAGCATATACCTCTTGTGTAGTTCACCTACAAAAATAGCTTTTAGGCGACCATTCAGATGGCACCTTACGAGGATTTTTACAGTAGGGCATTACAATCACCATTATGCTGGCTGGAGGCAGGAGAGGCAGCTTTGCTGGGACCTCATCTTGTTCAGGAGACCTCTGAGTAGATAGAGTTGATTATGAAGAGGATGGCTACAGTACAGTCTCGACAAAAGTCTTATGCTGATCAGCGGAGATGACCTTTGAAGTTCGAGGTCGGGGATCAGGTTTTCCTACATGTCGCACCGAGGTTTGGACACAAGAGGATTTAGGGACAGGGTAAGCTTCACCACGGTATGTTGGGTCATTTGAGATTTTGGAAAGAGTTGGGCCGGTTTCCTATCGGTTGCAGCTACTTTAGAGGTACCGGGCCATGCACGACATCTTCCACGTCTCTCAGCTGCGATGTTACTTTTCAGACCCTTCTCATTTATTTCAGCCCGAGGAGGTTGAGCTCAAAGTGGATGCATAATTTGAGGAGAATCCTTTCCGGATTGTCAATCACAGTATGAAGGTTCTCCATGGGAAGTCTGTTCCTTTAGTACGGGTGCTTTGGCAGCATGGGCGAGTACAGGACGGGACCTAGGAGAGGGAGGCTGATGTACGATCGCAGTGGCAGGAGCTGTTCGGGGTTTCTTCTTCAACGCCTTGCTAGGGAAATTTGAGGATGAATTTCTTTAATGGGGGAAGTTTGTAAGAACCCGTATCTTTGTTTCAGGTATGTCCTTCCTTTTTCCAAAGTTTATGAGAAAAATAATGTTTTTGGAAATTTTTGAAGTACACGTCGTGTACTTTCTGAGTACACGTCGTGTACTCTTTTCCCACTCAAAGCCGTGTGCTGGCCTTATCTGGGCCACACACACAGTGTGTAGTGATACCAACTCTATAAGTTGGTATCACTCTTCCTATTATTTCTAGCATTGGAGTTCCCACCTATTCCTATTCAAATAAAAATTACCCCCACATTTATTTCCTAACAAAAATAGATGAATTGAAAGATTCACTTTCTAACAATTTCACTCAAAAGGGGACTAAATTCATATATTTAGCGGCATATTTTATTTCCAAGATATTATCCTCCTTCAAACTGAAGATGTATATTGTTCTAGAAATTCTAAATTCATGAGGATACAATTATTTGATACATGATTCTTCAAAATCCTCCCATTAAATTTCATGATCAAATTTTTTCTAAACTGTTATATCCCACAACTAACATGCTAGATCCTCCTGCATATACATTTCAAACATTTTTTTAACTCTGTTGGTATCCCATGTAAATATATGATTTGATTAATCCTATTCATCCAAACTATCATTTTTTTAGACCTGAATATCCCCATGATATGGGTGGGTTTAAATTTTGGAACTAAGCTGAATGATCCACAAGTCATGGTTCATTATTTCTATTCCATGTATGCATGGATTAAAAATCCCATAAAATAACAAAAAAATACCACCATCCAGCCTTTTCTTTTGGTTTGGGAGAAACCACTTTCTCAGTAGCTACTAATTTTGGTTCCTACAACACCTTCCTGGTGCCATTTTCTATAACAAAAAAACTCCATTTAGTCTCACCAACTATAAACATAAGGCTTAGTAATTTCAATTTATCATATTTACACATATTACCACATAGCTTTAAAAAATAATGTTTATCCACAAAAATCCATTCTAAACATTTTTAAAATATCACTATCAAACCTTTTCAAAATATCATTTTTTTCAAAACATTTTTTTTATTTTTCAAAAATTATTACTGCTTACCATTTACATTTATCATTAACTCAATAATGAACAATGCAGTCCTATTTTTAAGTCATATTATTAATTAATTTCATGAAAATCACTTCAACTAAACTCACGAAAATGAGGTAACCCATCTAAAAGTGTCTAAAACACTCGTGTACCCAAACTCCTTATAAAATTGTATTTTAGTATAAAGTGCTCAACTATAACTTTTTAATCATTAAATTTCATGTCTAAAAAATAATACACTTTTGAACTATTTGAAGAGATAGAAAAAATTATCAATACTAATACCATTTCTAACTCTAGGAATGGAAACAATTGATACCCAATGATCAAACAAACTGATGCCATTTTCCCTTAACCTCACCCATTAGCTTAGGAAGAGGCGATGGGTGTTAATGGCCTTATATGACATCCCCAAGACACCCAAGTCATGATATAAATTCCATGGGCCTTTTAAGAACCTATGGGGGGTGACTTTCCCTATTAAATAAAAATATCCAAACCCTAAATACAATAACCAAACACCCTCTATATTAATGCATGTGTATAAAATACAACTCAACACAACTAAACCAATAACCATATAAGAGTAAAAGACAAAATTATGTGATAAAATCTAAGGAAAACAATGAAAAAAATCCCAAAGACAAAAAAGACATCATAAAGAAACTCATGACCTACTCTATGCTTAAACATGATAAGACACACCAATGATATCAATAAGAACCACTAAAGAACTGAGATAACATGACTTTAAATATTTCCTGATAGATGAAATCTATAAATGCACAAGAGTGCCAAATAAGGGGGTGAGTCTAAACATGGTAGGATTATACCAATGACTTCCCAACTAACGTCACTAGGAAAAAACTTGTTATCACATTTATATAAAACCAGTTAAAACAATTTAATATTGTATATATGAATACTAAAATTGTTTTACAAGGAATTAAAATAAATAACCTCTAAAACCTTTCTCAATTACATTTAAAATACTAATACCATAGATCAGAACATCCATGCATGCATTCCTAGGTGATAATTCCATACTCATGAGTGTCCTCTTATCTATCTACCAATTTTTCACAAGGTGATAAATCCAATGTTCCGTTGCACCTTTGGAATAAAGCACCATGTCTTATTTCAACAGGGCCCCATAAAATACAACCTTAATACATGCCAACTTGTATGCCAAAACCCATGGGAAACCATTTCACATAAAACTTTTCATTCTTTAAAAATTTTCAAAAACCATTTTCCATGTATCAAATCAAAACCATAATATTTAAATCGCTATTTTAAATTACCATCAAAGGGTATTTTCTACAAAACCATCCAATTTCCCTAATTTCCTAAAAACCATCACTAAAGATGTTTCAAATAAAAATAACACATCACATTCAAAATAAATTAAATAAAAACATTTATTTCACCTAATATTTCATGTTCTAATCAATTGAAGACAAGATAAAATCATGCTGCCTCACAAATGTTGGTGAAATAATGAACAACACTACAGTCCTATAAATCTGATCATAGACCACTATTACTTCCCTAGATTAGACAAGAATTCATAAAGACCTAGTCACTAGCATAAAATAACATGGATATATCCCTATAGTATTAAATATATGGTTCTGTGAAAGATAAGTAGAATATATCTAAGAAGAATAGTGAAGAATAAGAACTTATTAATTAATCTGAACCTTCATTTCACTTTGATTCACCTACAGATTGATCTCGGGCCAGAGGGAAACTTTTCTCACACCTTGGGAGAAAAAATAAGTTTGTATTATGGGATAATTAGGGTAAAACCTATGCATAAATGATTTAATTTGAGTTAGATACACTAATTTTGGTTGTCTAACTACACGCTGCATAGTTATCCTAAAAGGTTTGAAAATCATGTGTTAACCATGAAGGTGATACTACCTCAATTCAACCCCATTCATGGTTGGATTGCATGATTTTACAAAGCATGGTCCAACTTTTCATTAACAATTATTTCAAAGTGCATGGTTAACCATTTTCATCTATATAGTTTGTCCAAACTGTGTTCCTACCCAATTCCCACTATCTTACCTTTCATGGTTTCCTAGAGATTATTTATGGTTCATACTAAACATTCTCAAATAATAAACCTCCAAAAAAGCCTCCCAAAATCTCCAAAAACATAACTTGGTCAATATTTATACATAAAATACATAAATAAAGGGTCGTGTACCTAAAACTCGGGATGCTACAATAATCATTCTAGTTTTAGTATTTTATTGAAATAATATCAAAAAAATAAAACTAAGAAAGGAATGTATCCAGAAACAACTATGTTATAACTGAAAAAGGGAGAAAACTTGTATGGTTTATAATTTTAATATATTCTTATTAAAAAAATATGAGATCTTTAGTGTCTTACCTAAGGTAGTGAAGTAGATATCTAAATAAAAATTAAATCCTGACACTCTAATCGATTTTCATTAGTTATTAATATTTATAGATTATATTCTGGTATATTCAAAAAGTTATGAGGATTATGGTATAGATAAAAGTAATTTTCTTCAGTATTTTTCTTTAATAGTTTAGAAACATATATTAAATCATATCAATATCTTTGAAAAGTGATTTCATAAAAAGGTTATATTTTTTAGGATAACTATTGGAGAACACATGATTAAGGCATGGATAACTCTCAAGTTTAATATATTATTGATGTTGAGGTAATAAAGGGTTGATTTATTTTATGAAAATTGAGTTATATAGTATCAATAGAATCATAATTGATTATTAACTTAATGAAAATGTTATTGATAGTATTTTTGGGGAAGATTATCTCATTTTTAGAATTATGATATATATATACACACACAAGTATATAACATTATGAAATACTAGTTCAAGATATGGGTTAATTTTTTAGGAATGTATTATTTATATATGTTTTAATGTCTTGGAGATTCAAATGGTTTTGGTAATGTTATATAATAAAAAAAAATATGATTAGGGTATTAAATACTGGGGTACGTAGTTCTATAAATGGATAATTCCTCCAATGGCCCGAAGGCCTTCATTTTTTATTGATTTTGATAATCCACCTTTCAAGGGGTGAGGTGGAACCCTTACAAGTCTCATAGGCGTAAGTATTACATGGCTCATAGGCCTTAGAGGAATTCATTGCCCGTAGTCTTCAAATATTACATACAACCAAGACTAACTACTTGGAACTGCTCCTCCCCAGCATCTTCAATGTGAAATCAGCTCTCCACCTTCTCATGGATATTCGGCTAGGAATTCTCGTGCATGCACAGGTTTGTCCCGATGGCAAGTGCCATACCCTCTCATTCTTGTAATCTGTTTAGCTTCTGCTATGGTGAAAGCTCCTTGCTCATCCTCCTTGTAGAGCTTGTTCCTTGTAGGTTGTCTGGTTTGCATCTGTACTTAAGGTGGCCCAAAGGCCTTGAGGTGGCCCAGAGGCCTTACTGACCCGAAGGCCTGGGTGGCCCAAAGGCCTTACAGGACTCAGGGACCTAATCGGTGGCCCGAAGGCCCAAACTGGGGCATATTCCCAGCTGCTACATTCCAAAATAGTGCCTGATATAGTTCCCACTACAGTACCTGCTATAGTACTGCACAGTTCCCGCTATAGTGCCTACTACAGTGCTACTACAGTATCTGATACAGTACTACTATAGTACCCTATAAATTTTGCCTCTTCCTGGATTTGAACCCTGGTCGTTTGGATGCACTTACGGAGTCCTTACCAACCGGGCTAAGGCTCATGTGCAACGGATAATGTTTCTTAAGGAAAGATAATTAACATGATATGGTATAAGTGGGTAAGGTGGATGTTACATTATAATTTATATCCCAAATTATGAATATGTTAGTTATACCCTCACCTAATTTCATTATTTTGGAATAATTAAAATTTAGAGGATGAAATTTATTAAAGGGAGGTAAAATGTAACGACCCAAAATTTTGGATCCTTTAAGTTGTTGTTATCTTCAATGGATTATATCACAGATGACATAAAACTAATGAAATACACACCAAAAATGAACAATTAAATATTAAAATTAAATAAATAATACAATCATTACTAAAAAAAATAATAACCAATTAAAATAATTACATATCATTATTTTACAATAATTAATATTTTAAAAGAAAGGATACCTTTGGAAGAACCATTTAAAAAGGGGTATTATATTTTACTATAATTAATTAAATTGATCATTGTTAAAATTTTATTATTACATGTAAAATTCATAATAACTGACTAATAAATCAATATAAAATTATTTATAAATCTATTTGAAGGATGATTAAAAATACATGATGTTTAAAAAGGGTCATTTTTTTATAAAATAAATTTTTATGGTATTTTAATTTAAAAAATATTTTAAATTATTAATTTTAAATAATTAAGGTCATTATGTATTTATCATGGAAATATTATTTGAATATTAATTCTTGATATTTTTCTAAAATGATTTGTTTTTAGATGAATAGTGAAAATTTCCATTTTTATAAATAACATGACTTTTATCATATTATTAGTATATAAGTAAGAATTAAAAATTCATTAAAAAAAATTATATTAATAAAAATTTATTTTACAAGTTTATTTAAATTTTTATATATGTTTATTTTATTTTTCCAACATATATATTACATTTCATAACTTTAGTATTATTTTTCAAAAAAATTGTTTATAATAAATTACGCATTTAGTATTTTGTAATTTATTTTTTGAAATTGAATAGAATAAAATGTATTTAAAATTTATAATAAATTTATAATAATTATATAATTAATATTATTTTAATTTTGTCCCTAAATGGGAAATTACCAAGGTAAAAACTAGTTACCGTAGTGAAAACAAAAATGGTAAAAATGAGTACCTAAGAGGTAAAGGTCTTAACATGATAAAAACATATTTTAATTGAGTGGTTGATGTGTGGATATAACATATCTTTTCCCTTATCTATTATTTTAAATTTTGGATCGACATTCCTTTACAGTGAAATCCCACTATTAAAATGTTTTGGGTATTTACAAAAATGTCATCCATTTTCACTTGAAAAAATGGGCTCTCCTCTCCTCACTTCCCCTCACACCACACCACACCACAATTTTTTCATCCCCAACTATACCCAAAACTATACTAAACATTCATTTCCACCTTAAATGGGTTTTATTTTTCTCAAAATACTATCCCTCAAAGGTTTAACCCCCTTAACCAAGGTGATATTCCATGTTTTGTGGAAATAATTTTTAATCTCTCCTTTCTATTTTATATTTATTTATATGCCATTATTCATCCAAAAATTACATTAAAACATCATAAAATTAAAATATAATTATAATTATTATACTAATAATTTATTATAATTATGGTAAAATCATTAATCACCTTTTCCCGTTTCTATTAAGGAAAACAAAACCATTAATTGGGGGTTGTGTGGACTGTCACATCCACGACGCAATGTGTTTTGTTTTCTGAAAACACCATAAAATTATGGCCCTAATATATAATTTAATATATAAGTATAATATTTATGAAATATTTTAGATTATTAAATGATAGTCCATATTAATTATTTTCCATATTTTATATATAAAAAAAAATCATCATTCATGTGTACGTGAGGATAACTACATCCATGGAATGGCAAGTTCTTTATTTCACTATCACCTTCAATAGATGGTTCTAAGACTAGTCTTAGGTGATAAATATTTTTTCATAAAATTATTAAGGATATTGTATTTTTAATTTTAAAACCATTTAATGGTATGAACAACAAACAATATTCATAAATTCAACTATTTAAAAAGCATATTAATAGGAAAATGATCTCTTTATTCATAGTAATAGCTTTATATGAATTATATTCTTCTTATAAATCATTAAAATTTATATGTATCAAACTAATTAACCCTAAATAAGATCATTATTCTACTTTTATAATGATATTTAAACTATACCATCTGTTAATCACCCATTAATCATGGAATGTTCATGTTTGGGTCTATTTAAACACCTACATGAACAATGATTTGAATTTTTATCATGGATTACTATGACAAATAATAACTTTTATATTATGTTATAAATATGTAAATAACTTTTTTATTTAATGGTTATATATATATTTATCTCATTAATTAATAAAACACCCCTTATTGGTTTAGAATCCCTGAAAATGTTTATTTTTGATTTCATATTCAAGGATAAAGAATTAAACACTGATGAAAGGAAGTTATAACATCATATATATTTATAAATAACCAATTATAGTATCTTTAATGAAATTTTAATTATGAAATTTGGAATATTAATTATTAATGACACCTATCTTACAAAAACTTGATTGAAATGATCAAGAATACTTACACTAGATATTAAAAATAAGTACAAACTAATTATATATACAATGATTATAAATTTTTATTATAAAATCTTATAGTTATTAATGAGGTTGTTAGCTGTGTGTTTAATAAACTTAATTTAATTATTTAGGATGTTTTTTGCAAGTTCAGAATTAATAAAGACCAATGTAAGGGGTTTCATCTCGAATTCCTCTCTTTGAGACATGTTTTGTATTATAAAACTAATTTATTTTTTATTTTGTATATTCTAAATAATTGAGATATTATATCATGAAATAAAATTTATTCCTATTAATTTAATTTTAATTTTATCCTCTCTATTTCAATAGATTTTTTTATAAATTCTCCTCAAGTTTTAATGGTTTTTGTTAACTCAATTCACATTCATTGAGTTATAATTGTTTTTGTTGATAATATTTAGTATGAATTTTGTAAATTATGAATTATGGTTTTATTATTTTATATTTTTTCAATTATTTATAGGTATTTTCATTTTTACCACATTAACACCTTTTTGAAAAAAAAATACTTCAAGAAATATTTTTTTTATAAGGGGCTTCAGAAAATCTAATCTCTTTGTTTGAGTTATATGGTTTCATTGGAAATTTTAACACAAATATTATATTTATTGATCAATTTACCATTTTATATTATTTTATATTTTTTCTTCATGGTTATAATGTCTTATTTTGATTCAAAACATACTACTTTATTGTTCTCTCACCTAAAATTATACTGTTATCAAGGGATAAACATTCATATCTTAGTTGTAACTTTATTTTAGGTCCATAATTTATTTTCTTCAGTGTTCTCCCAATTTTTTGTGAAATATAATTTTTTTTTATTTTATATGATTTTAATAATTATCTTAATAATTTTTCAAAAGGAAGATATAATACTATTTTTATGATTTGGTTTTCTAAATAATGATATTTCAAAATATTTTCCATACCTTCAAGATGAAACTTTTTATCTTCCACACAACAATTCCATATAGAATATTTATGATTTTTCATGTAATAATTTATATAAGTTTCTTTTATAAATTTAAATATTTTTTAATTTTTTCACCTAATCATTTTTAAAATAATTTTTTCAAAGTGACCCATATCTTTTTCATTTTTTAATTATCATAAAAATGATCTCCTTTATCATTTCCCATGGGAACACATATTGTTTCTAACTTTTTCATTTTATTTTATATGTTATCACCAAGATTTCATGGTTTCTATAAGAAATTATATTTATCCATTATTAATAAATTACATATTTTAAAATGACTTCAAAACATCAAGTATATTTCTTACTTCCAAAGTTTTTCTTCCAAAACTCTTTAAAAATATTTCTCATATAAAAAGTTGTCCTTTGATATATCTTATGCTTTATAGAGGTTATTTTTCAAATATAACCATCCACCTTCTTTCCTGGTATAGATTAGTTAATTATCTTTTCTTTTGAATAAATGATGCATCACTTTATTTTTCTTTCCAAGTCAATTTTTTGTTTAGTTATAATTTTTCATATAGTAATTTTTCCCTATGAATTGCCTATTTTTAATTACATTTATTAAAGATTGTTCACTTAGATTCAATATATCAACTTATTAGAGAAAGTTATTTTCTTAACCATACACCCTTTATCTATATAGTTAAAATAGTATATTCTTTATTATCATAACATAATGGTATTTACCCAAAACGTTACTTGATTTTATTAGATACCCATTTGTACTCCATTGGTTTATCATGATATGAGTATTGAGGGAATTATGAATTATTTCCTTATGTGAATCTATTTGAAAAGGATATTAAACCCATTTTATTTCCATGGGTCATTCATGAGAAATTGAATGAAACCCATTTTATATCCATGGGTTCTTTATTATAAAAAATATGTGACTAATTTTTATTGGATTTTTTTTATAAAAACCATTCTTGTTCCTAGGATTTAATGATGTGATTGTCAGATATCTTATTTTGGAACTCATGTGTATTGTTGGTATTTATGTAATGGGTGGGTCATATATATCCCTATAATGCATTGATTAAATCATTAAATCTAAATATATAATGATGAAATGAGTAGTGATTATTGATCCTAAATGGGAAACATGTTTTGATGTCTTATATGCTATGGGAAAATAGTGAGTGAAGCCTTACCCTCCAATAAAAATAGGTGAATTAATCTTTATCCCCTATGGGAAAATTTTTTGATATGTAATCCACTATTTTATGATTTATATGCTTATAGATGTGAAATAATTATCAAGGATTCATTGTTTTTAAAATATATAGAATTTTCATTATTTATTCTCTTTTGATTCCATGATTTATAATGTATTCATTATTTTGTATTACTTTCACATAAATTCTCATTATACCCATATTCTCATCTTATGCTCAGTTATGATATTTAATTCTTTTTTCCTTATATTTACCTTTACTGGCCATTAGATCCCACCACTTTTTTATGTTTCCTTTTATTTGGGTTATGAAGATAAATAATGTATGAAACATATAAAATAGTAAATTATGTGGAAAACTAGTGAGCTATTTTTAATATTTTTTATGTATTAAGATAATTTTTATATAGTGGGAAAATGTCATTTAGTTGATAAATTCATGAGTTTTGTTAGATAATGTTTTATACTAATTTTTTAAAACTCTAAACATAAATAGTCTTTTAAATGTCTTAAAATGAAATATTTTCTTTATTTCATCTATTTATATGGACATGTCTATGTGATTCTATATAAACCCATCATAATTATTGTATTATTATATTTGAACTAAAATTATGTCAATTAAAACAAAATCTATACTACTCCCAGTAGATAGTAACCCTATCAAAAAAGGCTTAATGGCCCTTTTATAAACATGGGTAAAGGTTACCTGGATACTATTCTCAATGATTCTTCAATCAAGTATTATTTTCATGTAAATACTATATGTATTCCTTATTATTAATATTTGTGTACCATTATCTTAAGTTCCCTCAATACAATTATTCATTACATCACGATTAGTTTTAACATGACTGTTTTTTATTATTTTTAATTAATTTGGTTTAAAATTAAATGTAAAAACCCATCCTTAAACATAATATAATATTTAGCCTTTAGACTATAATTCAATTTCCTTTATTCCAAAATATATTTTGGGTTTAGGGTTTTAGATAATTTGGAAAATCTCTTACTAGTAAAAACATACATAACAATTGGAAACTTCTACTATGTGTCCATTTTTTCAATAAAAATGTATTTAAAAAATAACATTTATTTTCATGAAAAAATATAAAAAAAATATATATTGACTTAATCCATGTCATTTATCATCCTTTGAACCTGTGAAAATCATTTTAAAATGACGAATGAGTGTAAAGAGATCAGTAAAGAACATAAAAAAGAAGAAAATTCTTATTCTAGTGAAAAATAGAAAATTCCATGAAATGTTTACATTTAACTCAATGTTCTTCAATAGATTGAAATAAATAATTACCACATAAAAAATACGCACAAATTTTTATCAAATAAAACTATTAGAACTTATAGATATAAAATAAAAACCCTCTTTGGAAACAAAGAGCATCACATTTATTATTTGTTTTAAACATGCATCATAATTAAATAGAGCATAGTTAAATCCACAAGAGAAACACATTGGTAAATCCCTCCTTATTTCCTAAAAATAAAAGGTAAATCCCCCAATTCATTAGAAAACTATATAATTTCACCCATAATATAAGTTAAATGGACTCACCCAGTGCTATCTGGGTGCATCCAACTTATAAGTTATATCAGGCTCACCCATGAGAAATAATGGGGATGAACCATTTATATAAGTTATATTCGGATTATCTGTTTCACATATAATTCTCAATTATAATACAAAAAAAATATTATGGCACCTTTTATCATAAAACCTTCAAAAAACTCTTTTAAAACCATATAAAAACACATTTGGATATCAAATACCCTTTTCTTTTCAAAACCCATTTTCAATACCAAAATACCCAAAAAATGAAAATATGAATTTTCATTGAATAAAAAACCAATGAAAACATTATTTATTAATATAACCCTTCCAAATTAAGTAACATAAAAAGATTTTATCTTATATGGAATATTACTTTTGAAATGTCACTTGAAACATTTCTTGAGGAAAATGACCTTTCCCATTTTGAAATCACTTATTTAAAAAAACTACACATTTATAAAAAAAATTATCTTATAAAATAATCTTTTAAAATTTTAGAGATGTATTTAATGAAATGATAGGGTGTGATGTAAGAAATTTTTTTCATGATGTGTAAATTAAAAAAACTTCATTTCATACTTTTTTCAGATTAGTCACAAGGTATGTCATTTGGAAAATGACAACAAGGTTCCCTTCAAAATATATTGTAAAAAAACAAACATGGATAAATAATATATTAAAAAATAATTTAATAGTATTAAAAATACTTTTGAAATCAAATCTAAAAAATATGGATATGTAAGAAAAAGATTGTTTTAGGGGAAACATTAAAATATGATTTTTTTTTAAAATAAAGTCCCCTACCTAGATTGTTAACTGTCATGTACATTATTTATAATCATGAATAATAAAATTATCTTAATTATATACTTATGTAAGATCATTTTTCAAGTTTATTATTCATTTTATTTTTTTCCCTTCCATTATATAAGATCACATCAGATGTATTGATGATATTCTTTTCATAAGTCTAAAATGGATTAAATCAATTATGGTCAAAGTGGTCTTTATTCCTTAATCTCCAAAATAATAATCATTAAATAATTATCATTTATATACATAAAGTTATTATTGTTTTAAATGAAACCATTAAATATGGTTACAAAAAATTAACTCTATTACAGTCATTGAGAAGGTAGGCTATACGTACGCATAAGTAATGTTTCTGTTTTTCAATGATAATTATGGAAAGAATTTAAGTATTATTTTATATTTCTGTAACACTCCAGGTAAATAAAGAATATGAAAAGTTCATATTTATCCATATTTGTGAATAAAATATTAATATGACATTAAAGGGGATGCTATGCTCGATGGCGTACCCAACACGCAACAACGAGTTTCTTGGGAATCTTACGTTGCACTCTAATAATAAAATAATATTATTTTAAATGGTAGTTAACGCCTAGCTGTTGTGATGGCGGGAATGAATAGAACTAACTAAAAAATTATTATATAAGTTTTTCAAATATTTTTACTTTTTACAATAAATGTTAGAGGATTAAAAATGCGAATGAATCCAATTTTAAGCGTAAACATTCTAATATTCTTTAAAAGGTCGATTAACCGCCTTTTGATGGAGAACCTCTTTCAAATAAAAATTTTGACAATGGTATGTGTTATATTTGACAAAATAAAATTCTTCTTTAGAATCGTTACATCAAAATTTACTTTGTGTAAATTTTTGGTATTTTTCCAAAAAAGTTCAATTTTTAATGAATAGTGAAAAATGTTGTATTTTAATTCAAAACCTATTTTTAATATAATTTATTTATATGATTAGATTATATTTTTAATTGGTTTTAAATTTAAATTAGAATATATTTTTACCATCTAATCCAATTGTGGTCTTTGGAATTAATTTCACTTTGAAATCGGACTTAAACTAGTGTCAATCGTTTGATACATTTTGTTTCATAAAAACACGCTATTTATTTTGACAGCGGGAATTAATTATTAAATTACTTAATGAAACTTATTTGTTTTTAATTTTGTAAAATAGACATCATTTTTGAATTCAGAATATCAAATGTAGCTTAGGATGAATTTTTGGTAATTTTCTGAAAAACCTCAATTTTTGAGGAATAGTGAAACCACTAAGTGGTACTTATAAAAACTGATTTTTCCGTTTAAATGAAATTTTGTCATCTTTGTGTTTTGAATTTCAAAAATCAGACATACATGGTTTTCATTAAGAAGTAAAATGTGGTTCAATGGGATAAAAATAATTTTTTGGTGAATAGTAATTTATTAAGTTTTTAATAGCGATTAGAGGTAATTAGTGTAGTTTAAGGTAAGAATAATGTTTTAATAAAATTAAATGACCTAGACACATGTCCTACCCTCATTGGATGTGTCATGGAAGACAAAGACAATCCATGGGTCAACTTGGGGACCCCATGGATCCACTTTGGTTGGAAAAAGACATAAATACCTTTTTATTTAATGTTAAAGTAAAAAATGATACAAACATGAGATGTTTTACTAAAACAATTTTTACATGGGGTTATACAAGTCATATTTTTGACTATAAATAGTCATTGGAAAGCTAAAACGATTTTCTACATCATAGTGTTTTTCTTATAATTTTTATACATTAAATAAATTAAATTATTTATGACATCATGATGATGCACCGATGACCTCATTATTCAACGATTTAAATAAAATGGAAAGATAATGTAATATCTAATACCTACACATGTCCAAAACCTACTGTATTAGTGGAGTTAGAACCCTTATCACCTTATCCTAGAAATACATCAATGTGGGACCTTTAAAATATGAAACTCTTTTGAAAATAAAGTAACATTTTGTAACTTTCCAAGAGTGCCCCTCCTCTACCTCCTTACCCACACCTCTCAAGCCTTTGGATAGGCCAAAATCTGCCCATTTCATCTCTCCACATCCCAATATAACTCTTTGAAGCCTCACTTTGGGCATAATCCTTTCCAATGAAGCCTTTGAGCTCAAATCAAAGGAAGTTACCCGATTTAAAGGTAATGTCTTCACTTGAGTCCTTTTGTTTTATTTTGCATCTCCAACCCCCTAAAATCTTTTTATTCATTTATTTTGTAACAAATACGGTATCTTAAATATAATAGGATGTTGTTATAAGAATTATTCGAGCTACACTTACACACACCTACATCTAATGGTTAAATAACATACTGTTTCTGTGGATGGCGAATTTCTGCCTCACGAAACGATGATTGTTCAACACTCATATAACACCTTCAAAGGTGGAAATTAAGATGTCACTATATTTATATATGATATATAATATGTTTATGTTTTACTTAAGCTTCTATATTTTTCATTTATATCATACCTTTATGGTTTCCATTTTGGGTAAACGCGATATCTTCATTTTAGGAAGTGCGGACTACAGCCCCCTCAAAGTGATGTGATTAGTTAATTCCATATTTGGGACATATAAAGGATGTATTTAAAGTTATTATATATGATTTTATACTGTAATTATAATATACCTCTTTATCATTATTATTTCTTTCCATTAATGTATGAGATAGAAATGAAAGTAGCGTTCATGCGTACGTACGGCTTACCGTCTCCATGAACGGTGCATTTCATTTCTTATCCCCAAATGTAATGTACTATTATAAGTGCATATTTATAATTAATATATATATTTTATGTTACATATAAATTATGAATATAATTCTGTAATTAAAATATACATACCTATCATTTAGTTTTAATTCCATTAATATGACAAAGAAATGAAAGTAGCGTTCATGCGTACGTACGGCTTACCGTCTCCATGAACGGTGCATTTCATTTCTTACCTCTAAATGATTATGTAATATTATAAATACATGTATATGCTGGATATATATGATATATATTATATCCAAATCATGAATATCATTCTGGATATAATGAACCATTGACCACACGAACAACATGTAATTGTAAGAAGTCCACTTTTGACTTAAGAACCAAATATCGACAAAACAAACATTATTAACTTAAATGATTACATAATGTTTATAACATTTCAATAATTGATATAAAAGGAATAATTAACATGAAAAAGGTTCTTAAGAAATTATAAATTAACTCAATTTTATTATTCAGGATGTTAAAGAACGATCGAGTCAAGTCGGACCCGAGGTAAGGAATCATACTCCACTCTTTTTTTAAGTACACTCTTTTATGTCATTCCTTTTAAAGATCATATTTCTTGTTATTGGGATGATATTTTATATTAATATTACTTTAATTTCTATGTTAATGTGATGAGATACCCTATTCTCTCTCATCAATCCATTTTGGAAGTTTTGAGTGGCGCTGTTAGGCTGCCGAATTTTCGTAAGAGATCTAACCTCTCTCTTTCTCTTTAAGTACTCTCCTTTATGTCACTTCTTTTAAGCTCCTCTTTGTTATTATGGGGGATGTTATTTTATATTACTCTTGCTGTAAATTTTATTTTAATGTGATTAGATACCCTATTTGATCTCATCAATCCATTTTGTGATGTTTTAAGTGGTGTCGTTAGGCTGCCGAGTTTTCGTAAGGGATTTTGCATCTCAATTTTATTCCCATGAGATTTATGCTACATTTCCAACAATTTCCATTTAGCGGTGTATGTACTTCACATTATTCTACTATTTGTGTAATATACTTTCGTTTATGAGTATTTACATCAATGATGTATTGACCTTCTTTCATGGGGTGTATGTTTCGAAAGATACCCAAGTCGGTAAGGGAACCTTTCACCCTCCTCTTTTTAAAAGACTTCTTTTGTTGGGTCTTTTAATTCACATATTGTTGTGTTGGGATATGTTATCATATATCCTTATTGATGTAAATTTTATTTCCAAGTGATGAGATACCCTTTTTTTATCTCTCATCAACTCATTTGATGTGACGCCGTTAGGCTGTGAAGGGAACTTCTTAACCCAATTTCGATTTCTTTGGGTTCAACATGTAGCTATTGAATATGTCATCCTTTGAATATGTGTGAATGAACTTTGATTATTTTACACTTAATATCCACATATATTTGGTGTATTATTTTTTCACACATAATTATGAGATTGATTTATCCTTGATTTAAGGATACCCTCTTTATAATGGACTTCATCTCAATTTACATTTCCATTGAGACTTCATTGTTGTTATGCACCAATTCACTCTTATTTGGTGTGTATATTGTCCTTTGACATATTATATCATGAATCCCTTTATTCTCATGATATTATAAAGCTCGGATTAAATGTTATTCTGTGATTATTTGTATTCAAGAGTCTCTCATTTTGTTAAAAACTCTTTAACAAAAATATCGTTTTAAATGTTTTAAAGATTCATTATTCTAAATCTTTATCTTTAATGTCCATGTTTTCAAAATGGTTTTAAGTATTTATTTATATGGAAATTAATGTTTTAAAATTACAATTCCATTAAAAGCTTCAAAGTGGTATGGGACACTTTGATTCAAAAATCTCTTTTAAATGGTTTTGGAAAGTAGATTGATTAATTCAATATCTTTGAATTACTTATTGTGATTGAAAATGAAATGTTGTTATTGAAATGTTTATATTTTCAATATTTTATGTGTAATGATGGTACTTGGACATTTTACGGGTGGTTACGTGATAAACCATATGATGGGTTGTGCTGTGAATACCAGGACGGGTGGTTATGTTATAACCTCCAATGCATTGGGTATGGAAGTCGGACGTATCGCTATTACATTAAGTATGTATGGAAGTTGGCCAAATGGATATTCCATTAAGTGATATGTGTGGAAGTCAACCTTATGGTTATTCCACTTAAGTATGTTTATGTCCCAAGTAACCTTTATATGTTATGTGATCTTTATATGAGTTTTATGGTAATCTTTTGGTTACAGAAGGGTATGTAATGACCTTTTATTCAGAGAAGAGTTTTTACTACTTTGAAAAGGTGA
Organism: Viscum album; assembly: GCA_963277665.1. NCBI lineage: Eukaryota > Viridiplantae > Streptophyta > Magnoliopsida > Santalales > Viscaceae > Viscum > Viscum album. Next base: position 1,398,173,993 of record OY728157.1, on the reverse strand, counting down.
AAAGTATTACTTTGATAAAGTATACATGGTTTACTTGTTGTTTTAAAAAACTAACAGTTTTCATTCTTTGTGTATCCCTTACTGAGCTTTTTATGCTCATCCCAAGTTTTTGAAATGTTTTTCACAGGACTTAGCATGGAATATTGTCAAGGATGGGTTCAAGGGAAAGTCATGCTACCTAAAACATATAACTAAACATGTTTATTTTTAAGAGTTTTTATTTTATGTAAATTTTAGTAGAAGCGACTACTTTGTAATCTTTTGAGATGTAATAGTTATGTCCTAATTCTCTAAAACTCTAAACCTGAAAAGATCCTCAATTTGAATTACTCATTTAATTCAATATTATGTAAGGTTTAAGGATGGGGCCTTATAGTTGGTATCAAAGGTCGGTTTAGATAACTTTAGAGGTTAGGGTATTCTTTAAGAATAAGTGACATTACCATATTGGCTAGGATTTTAGAAAGTGTCATAGTTTTTAGATAAAGTGAATGAGTAAGTATATCTTAGTGTTTATCTTACTCATTGGTACATTATGGTTATGTTGATATACTCACACTGACCTTTTTGGTTTTATTAAATGGATGGATCTAGCAGGCACCAAAGTGACAATTGGTTTGAAGGAAACTGTGGTGGTTCTCTGATTAAGAGACTGGATGAAATGGGGTATTCAATGAGGAAACTCGTGGTTGTTCTAAACCAACTATCAAGGAGTCATGATCAACCGCTTGAACCTTGGTATGTTCTATAATGCATCATGTAAGAGATGACCAATCGATGTGGAAGTTCAGGTAATAATTATAAAGGTAACCATTAGGGTTTATATGATCCTTACTTTTGAGGTAATTATGGGTTATTATATGTTATGATGGAAAATGAAAGGCATGAGATAAACATGATGTTAAATTATGTTATGGTTATTTTTGATGATTTTATCTCTTTTTGGGTAATTATTTGAGAATTATATAGTTTTGGAAAAAAGACAACACGCAGACTGTGTGACAACCCGTCGTGTCGGAAAAAGCTGCGGGAATTGAACCCACAACCAAAGTGCGAATGGTATTTATCGCCTACCACTGGACTACGTGAAGTCCCTGGTTAGATTGACTGATTCTTTTTAGTTAGATGATTTTATGAATTAAGAGTAATTTTATTTTGGGTTATCTATGGAAATATATCAACCTATCATGGAGGATATGTGATTAGGTTAATTACCTTTCAATACGAGACTTTAAGAGCAACTGATGTTGTTTGGAGATAAATGTTACGATTTAACTTGGAAGACTATGGGACTAAAACCTTCAAATATTTGTGTTTCAATCTTAGTTTTGTTTACATTGAAGTATTTTATGGACAAATTGTTTATCGAATGGTCCTCGTTGAACTTTGGGTTTTGTTGGACAAATTTTGGAGATTAAGAATAGATTTTCTTTTTATAAGGGGTTATCCTTTTCTGGATTATCTGATCTTGTACTAGCCTTTTTGGTTTTGGTTTTGGTCTAAAGACATGGGATGTATATAGTTCTCTTTTGTGGATTAGGTGTTTCTCTAGAAGTTGATTATAGTACTCTTAATGTGAACAAGTCTTCCTAAATACTCATCTTTTGGAGAAAATATGAGTTTGTGTAAGGAATCTAATAAAAGTTGAAGGTCAACATGATAAGTGATTATGTTTCCTTATGAATAAATTCCTCAATAAAAAGTAACTTAAAACAAAAATGTTGTCTATTAACTTTTCCTACTGGGGAATCGAATACCGTTTAACCCATCACAAGTTTGTGATTTTCTTGTGGTTAACTTTCTCCTAAACATGTTTTCTATCACTCTTCATCAGAACATGACCCTTTGTTTTTTCCTCCATGTCCATATTTTCGTACTTGGAATCCTAGTATGGGTTAACTCAGGTGACCTTTGTACTTATCTTTCTTTATTTTTAAAGTGATTGTTTTACCGACTCTTGTTCCGATGTGGGAATTTCAAAGATGTTTCCAAGCCCAATTTTAAAATTGCGAGGACGCAATTCCCAAAAGGGGGGAAGGATGTAACACCCCAGTTAAATAAAGAATATTACAATTTCATATTTATCCATATTTGTGAATAAAATATTAATATGACATTAAAGGGGATTCTATGCTCGATGGCGTACCCAACACGCAACAACGACTTTCTTGGGAATCTTACGTTGCACTCTAATAATAAAATAATATTATTTTAAATGGTAGTTAACGCCTAGCTGTTGTGATGGCAGGAATGAATAGAACTAACTACAAAATTATTATATATGTTTTTCAAATATTTTTACTTTTTACGATAAATGTTAGAGGATTAAAAATGCGAATGAATCCAATTTTAAGCGTAAACATTCTAATATTCTTTAAAAGGTCGATTAACCGCCTTTTGATGGCGAACCTCTTTTAAATCAACATTTTGAAAATGGTATGTGTTATATTTGACAAAATAAAATTCATCTTTAGAATCGGGACATCAAAATTTAATTTGTGTAAATTTTTGGTATTTTTCCAAAAATGTTCAATTTCTAATGAATAGTGAAAAATGTTGTATTTTAATTCAAAACCTCTTTTTAATATAATTTATTTATATGATTAGAATATATTTTTAATTGTTTTTAAAGTTAAATTAGAATATATTTTTACCATATAATCCAATTGTGGTCTTTGTAATTAATTTCACTTTGAAATCGGACTTAAACTAGTGTCAATCTTTTGATACATTTTGTTTCATAAAAACACGCTATTTGTTTTGACAGCGGGAATTAATTATTAAATTACTTAATGCAACTTATGTGTTTTGAATTTTGTAAAATAGACATCATTTTTGAATTCATAATATCAAATATAGCTTAGGGTGAATTTTTGGTAATTTTCTGAAAAACCTCAATTTTTGATGAATAGTGAAACCACTAAGTGGTACTTATAAAAACTGATTTTTCCGTTTAAATGAAATTTTGTCATATTTGTGTTTTGAATTTCAAAAATCCGACATACATGGTTGTCATTAAGAAGTAAAATTTGGTTCAATGGGATAAAAATAATTTTTTGGTGAATAGTAACTTATTAAGTTTTTAATCACGATTAGAGGTAATTAGTGTAGTTTAAGGTAAGAATAATATTTTAATAAAATGAAATAATCTAGACACATGTCCTACCCTCATTGGATGTGTCATGGAAGACAAATACAATCCATGGGTCAACTTTGGGACCCCATGGATCCACTTTGGTTGGAAAAAGACATAAATACCTTTTTATTTAATGTTAAAGAAAAAATGACACAAACATGAGATGTTTTACTAAAACAATTTTTACATAGGGTTATACAAGTCATATTTTTGACTATAAATAGTAATTGGAAAGATAAAACAATTTCCTACATCATAGTATTTTTATTATAATTTTTAGACATTAAATAAATTAAATTATTTATGACATCATGATGATGCAGCGATGACCTCATTATTTAACGATTTAAATAAAATGGAAAGATAATGTAATATCTAAGACCTAAACATGTCCAAAACCTATTTTATGAGTGTATTTAGAACCCTTATCACCTTATCCTCGAAATAAATCAATGTGGGACCTTTAAAATCCGAAACGCTTTTGAAAATAAAGTAACATTTTGTAACTTTCCAAGAGTGCCCCTCCTCTCCTCTTATAAAAGGCCCCCACCTCTACCTCCTTACCCACACCTCTCAAGCCTTTTTCTCTTCCAACCTCTGCCCATTTCATCTCTCCACATCCCTCTCTAACTCCTTGAAGCCTCACTTTGGGCAGAATCATTTCCAAGGAAGCCTTTGAGCTCAAATCAAAGGAAGTTACCCGATTTAAAGGTAATGTCTTCACTTGAGTCCTTTTGTTTTATTTTTCCTCTCCAACCCCATAAACTCTTTTTATTAATTTCTTTTGTAACAAATACAGTATCTTCAATATACTAGTATGTTGTTATAAGAATTATTCGAGCTACACTTACACACACCTACATCTAATGGTTAAATAACATATTGTTTCCGTGGATTGCGAATTTCTGCCTCACGAAACGATGATTGTTCAACACTCATATAACACCATCAAATGGGGCCATTAAGATGTAACTATATTTATATATGATATATAATATGTTTATGTTTTACTTAAGCTTCTGTATTTTTCATTTATGTCATACCTTTGAGGTTTCCATTATGGGTAAACGCGATATCTTCATTTAAGGAAGTGCGGACTACCGCCCCCTCAAAGTGATGTGATTCGTTAATTCCATATGTGGGATGTATAAAGGATGGATTTAAAGTTATTATATATGATTTTATACTGGAATTATAATATACCTCTATATAATTATTATTTCTTTCCATTAATGTATGATATAGAAATGAAAGTAGCGTTTATGCGTACGTACGGCTTACCGTCTCCATGAACGGTGCATTTCATTTCTTATCCCCAAATGTAATGTACTATTATAAGTACATATTTTTAATAAATATATATAATTTATGTTACATATAAATTATGAATATAATTATGTAATTAAAATATACATACCTATCATTTAGTTTTAATTCCATTAATATGACAAAGAAATGAAAGTAGCGTTCATGCGTACGTACGGCTTACTGTCTCCATGAATGGTGCATTTCATTTCTTACCTCTAAATGATTATGTAATATTATAAATACATGTATATGCTAGATATATATGATATATATGATATCCAAATCATGAATATCATTCTGGATATAATGAACCATTGACCACACGAACAACATGTAATTGTAAGAAGTCCACTTTTGACTTAAGAACCAAATATCGACAAAACAAACATTATTAACTTAAATGATTACATAATGTTTATAACATTTCAATAATTTATATAAAAGGAATAATGAACTTGAAAAATGTTCTTAATAAATTATATATTAACTCAATTTTATTATTCAGGATGTTAAAGAATGATCGAGTCAAGTCGGACCCGAGGTAAGGAATCATACTCCACTCTTTTTTTTAAGTACACTCTTTTATGTCATTCCTTTTAAAGCTCATATTTCTTGTTATTGGGATGATATTTTATATTAATATTACTTTAATTTCTATGTTCATGTGATGATATACCCTATTCTCTCTCATCAATCCATTTTTGAAGTTTTGAGTGGCACCGTTAGGCTGCCGAATTTTCGTAAGAGATCTAACCTCTCTCTTTCTCTTTAATTACTCTCCTTTATGTCACTTATTTTAAGCTCCTATTTGTTATTATGGGTGATGTTATTTTATATTACTATTACTGTACATTTTATTTTAATGTGATGAGATACCCTATTTGATCTCATCAATCCATTTTTGGAAGTTGTAAGTGGCGTCGTTAGGCTGCCGAGTTTTCGTAAGGGATTTTTCATCTCACTTTTATTCCCGTGAGATTTATGCTACATTTCCCAGAATTTCCATTGAGTAGTGTATGTACTTCCCATTATTCTAATATTTGTGTAATATACTTTCATTTATGAGTATTTACATCGATTATGTATTGACCTTCTTTCATGGGGTGTATGTTTCGAAAGATACCCAAGTCGGTAAGGGAACCTTTCACCCTCCTCTTTTTAAAAAAATTCTTTTGTTGGGTCTTTTAATTCACATATTGTTATGTTGGGATATGTTCTCATATATCCTTATTGATGTAAATTTTATGTCCAATTGATGAGATACCCTTTTTTTATCTCTCATCAACTCATTTGATGTGACGCCATTAGGCTGTCAAGGGAACTTCTTAACCCAATTTCGATTTCTTTGGGTTCAACATGTAGCTATTGAATATGTCATCCTTTGAATATGTGTGAATGACCTTTGATTATTTTACACTTAATATCCACTTATATTTTGTGTATTCTTTTATCACACATAATTATGAGATTGATTTATCCTTTATTTAAGGATACCCTCTTTATAATGGATTTCATCTCAGTTTACATTTCCATTGAGAATTCATTGTTGTTATGCTCCAATTCACTCTTATTTGGTGTGTATACTGTCCTTTTACATATTATATCATGAATACCTTTATTCTCATGATATTATAAATCTCAGATTAAATGTTATTCCACGATTATTTGTATTCAAGAGTCTCTCATTTTGTTAAAAACTCTTTAACAAAAATATCGTTTTAAATGTTTTAAAGATTCATTATTCTAAATCTTTATCTTTAATGTCCATGTTTTCAAAATGGTTTTCAGTATTTATTTATATGGACATTAATGTTTTAAAATTATAATTCCATTAAAAGCTTCAAAGTGGTATGGGACACTTTGATTCAAAAATCTCTTTTAAATGATTTTTGAAATTAGATTGATTAATTCAATATCTTGGAATTACTTATTGTGATTGAAAATGAAATGTTGTTATTGAAATGTTAATATTTTCAATATTTTATGTGTGATGATGGTACTTGGACATTTTACGAGTGGTTACGTGATAAACCATATGACGGGTGGTGCCGTGAAGACCAGGACTGGTGGTTACGTTATAAGCTTCAATGCATTGGGTATGGAAGTCGGTTGTATGGCTATTCCATTAAGTATGTATGGAAGTTGTCCGAATGGTTATTCCATTAAGTGATATGTGTGGAAGTCGACCTTATGGTTATTCCACTTAATTATGTTTATGTCCCAAGTTACCTTTATATGTTATGTGATCTTTATATGGGTTTTATGGTAATCTTTTGGTTATAGAAGGGTAAGTAATGAACTTTTATTCAGCGAAGAGTTTTTACTACTTTGAAAAGGTGAAAAGTATTACTTTTATAAAGTATACATGGTTTACTTGTTGTTTTGAAAAACTAACAGTTTTCATTCTTTGTGTATCCCTTACTGAGATTTTTATGCTCATCCCAAGTTTTTGAAATGTTTTTCACAGGACTTAGCGTGGAATAGGGTCAAGGATGGGTTCAAGGGAAAGTCATGCTACCTAAAACATGGAACTAGACATGTTTCATTTTAAGAGTTTTTATTTCATGGAAATTTTAGTAGAAGCGACTACTTTGTAATCTTTTGAGATGTAATAGTTATGTCCTAATTCTCTAAAACTGTAAACCTGAAAAGATCCTCAATGTGAATTACTCATTTAATTCAATATTAAGTAAGGTTTAAGGCTGGGGCCTTATAATTTCTATAATTACAATAATATAATTAATATAAGTCTAATTCTTTAAATATACTTATATATGTCATCTATTTGACTTGGTGATCAGAAACAAATGACATCAAATTGTGGAGGTGTTTGTTAACATGTACACATGAACTATTTCATCACTTTCCATTGATTGTAATTTTAAAAAATTAAATGATAGATTATATTTTCATAATTATAAATATTTTATGGAAATAATATATAAACATTAATTACTTAATTTTTACAAATCTTGAGATACGTTGATGGAAAACGAATTACATGAGTTCGTGAGGAGGTAGTCCACCATAAAAGGGTACAATGGTTTCATTTCCCATTTGATAAAAGAGGGTATGGATATAGGTCATTCCATTAACATAATAAAATATTTGTATATGGGGTATATTTCCTAATTATTTTACCATGGTTTAAGAATAATAGAATGAGTTGTATGAATAAATAAAATAAAAATATGCGGTTAAAAACTATAACTCTTCACTAGAAAACCACCTTTTAATAACAACTTAATCCCTCTAAGTTTTGTGTTTTTTCTAAAACAATACCTATATAATGAGTTCATGTATTCTAGGTAGTTATTTTGGTAGTTATTTTCCAAACCAAAATGGTTTTATGTGTGAAAAAATGACAAGATGTGATTCTGTTTTATAAGAGAGTGGAGGGGAACTCTTAGAATTCCACAAAATATTATATTAATATAAATTAATTTTCCATTAAAAATTGATCCAAACTAATTTATTTAAAATAAAAGATGATTATGTGTCTAAAATCCTTATAAAAAATTGGACAATTTTGGAATATGTTTTTACCCTTATATTTTTGTATTAACTTTTCGTAATCCCCTTTCATACCTAATGTGACAATAAGTTTTTTTTTACTATTTAAGGTTCAAGATAATTAATATAAATAGATAATAGGTACATAAAAGGACCACGAATAATATTATAAATAAAAACCTAATAACTTGGATTAATATAATTTTTTTTAGTTTTATATCAATTAATAAAATATTATTTATTAAAAAATATCATTAATGTCATTTTTTAGAAATATTCATTACTTTTATTTTAATATTATCAATAAAACATATAAAATTAGATAAATTTTTTTTAAAACCTCTAATAAATGTAATTTGAATCAATATAATTTATTTATCACATTAATTATCTAAAATTATATTTAGTTCAATGTTTTTATTATCAATTATTTAATTTTTCCATTAGTTGAATAATTACTATGTCAGCGTTGCCTTAGAGTTTAAGCTAATTATTTCTACACAAAAAATTAGAAATATATTACCATGATAAATATAAATATATTATATTTCAAAATAATACATATAAATGCAAATATCCTCCAATAATATCAATGTAAAGAATATTACATTTAATAAACACAAGAGTGTGACATTTTTTACTTTTCTTAAAATTAAATATTATAAAGGTAATAATATCAACAAAATGTCCAGATAATTACATATAACTGAATATTTAATGACTATGGAATAAATGGACTCATAAAATTAAATTAGTTTAATTTTTAGGGTCATTTTATAGTCCTTAACATTTTATTTTTAAGCCTTAATTATCTAATTTACCCTTTACCGTGGTAAAAAAATTATTATGGTTACTATCCATTTAGGATAAAAAAATAAAATGGGAGAATTTACAAGATATATACCTCATGATTAAAAATATGGAATAAAGTATTCAAAATTTATTATATGTAAGCAGCATAATTTAATTTAATATTAAACCGATAAAACATGATGAAAATGAGTTCTTTCACAAAAATGGCCTTTTAAAATATAAAATGTTTTTATACTAAATTGAAGTATAAAATCCATTTAAAAACCATAATTGAATCATTTAAAATAAAAAGGATCTAACAAAATTATATAACTAATAAAAAATAAATTTCTAATCTTTAAATACTTTAAAATAAATCATGTTTTTCAATAAAAATAATTATTTATAATTATTTATTGAAGAAAATTATTATTTTATTTAAAAAACTAAAAAATTCAAGCTAAGGTAATTTTGACATGATGAGTTAAAAAATAAAATTTATTTTTTAAAATATATTTTCTAATATTTATATAAATTAAATATAAAATTCACTCAAACAAGTAAAGAAAACCCATTTTTAAAGAAACTATATTTTTAAAGAATAAATTTACTTTACTAATAAATAATTGACTATTTTATAATAATTTACCAATGAATTAATATTTATTAGGACATTTATATTTATTTCATAAATATTTTATTCGTATTCATACCCACTATTTTAATGGTTGTGTTATAACGTTCATATTTAAATAATAACAATTTGTTGATCATTTCAGATCGGTGTTGTGTATCTTATATGAAATCGAACTTAATCTTTATAGAATAACTGGGATTTCCATGTATTATTTTTGGATATTATATGGATTACATTTGATACCTGGTGTATAGATATCATTAAATTATTTGGCTCTTTGTTCTTAGAATAAATTTTTGAAATATATTAGATATATTAAATAGCACATGCATGTTGTTTTCTTAAAAAAGTGGAATAAATCTCTAATAGGGGGATGAATCAGAAATTTGAGGGAACCGTTGAGTCATAAATCTATGTTTTATACTAAGAATGATATAATATTTTCTACAGTGGGTCGTTTATAAAAAAATCATCACGGGGGTAAATAAATAAAATAAATATTTTAATATTTTTTTTGTTTAATTTGATGCAGTGACTATTTTTCCCCTGTGGGTAACTGGTTCTAGGTTTATGCATAGGGGTGGATGCTAAACCTTGGAGACCTAGAGATCACTGGAGGATATCATTCTTGGATAATGAAAGCATATCGGGATGAGATTGTGGACCATTATGCCAATAGAGTTCATGGATATCATCAACAACGGAAACACAACCATTCTTTATCAACAATCAACCAAAAATATAGGTAGGATGTTTTGTTTTTTGATTTTAATCATGTTTCTTAATCCTGGATGAACACAAATCAATTCCATAATTATGATTGATACGTGCATCATCAGAGCAATTAAATTTATGGAATTATTTGGTTGTTTTTTATTTATCCCTATTGATTTGTGTTCTTATATGAAAATGGTTCATGTTTAAAATAAAAATGGTTAATGTTTATTCTAAATAATTTGTGGCTTATGAATTTGTCCCATATTTATTTATTCAATCATCATTGGTATTTATTTTTTCCAACTATTCTAACAATGCACGGTTTTTTATTGTTGCGCAGCGATTCTTTGACATAAGGGATCGAGACCATGGGTATGGAATGTGATGACGGTTGCAGAAAAATAATAAATGATTTATATGGATGGTTTTAGGGATAACAAAAATGAATTAAGTGTTCTTTATTTTTCTAATCTATGCACAATGCGGTTATGTATGGTGTGAATAGATAATTCCCTAGAGAATTTGAATCCTATATCTATGATCAATATATACATTAGGCTTATTTGAATCCAGATATATTGTCTCCGATAAGGGAGGTGGATCCGGCATTACAGAGGACAACACTAAAGAGAACCATGGTTTCTGTAAAATCCTGAGCAATACAGTTTCTACTTCAGGATTACACACCATGTGGGGCCCTTTCAACGGTGTCTAGGGTTTCAAGATCAAGTTAAAAATCAAAAGGCATGTGACCCACATCACATAATGTGTGACCCCTCCATGATGGATGAGTGTGTACTTTTAAAATTAAATGGCCATGGGAAAAGGTAAACTACCAGCGGCATGTCATGTACTTAGATAGGGACATAGCCTTCTATACATGGGTGATTACATGGAAAATATAGTACACAGACATAATTAGGTGACATGTGTAGGGTTCAATGTATCTCTAAAAACCATGTACTTATTCTAAGTTCTTTTTATGATGACACTTACTTTTCATGTGAGGATTTACCACATGGGAACACTTTGGGATAGTAGGGCATGTCTTGTACACCTAATACACATCATGTACCCCCTTCAAGAGTATTATTAAAACTTTTTTTCCTTATTTTGGACATGTATTAGTTGACTGTGTCCCATTGTTCCAATCCCTTGAGGGTATAATGTGGCCTTACATCCAAATCATATGATTTTGATCGCTTCTAGAGGTGGAGTCTCAGATAAATTTATGGTGTACCTCTGTTATAATGAAGTATGATCCTTTATCATCTATGTTCTCTATGTATGGTTTTTGGAACTGGTGTTTCCTCATTGAGTAGGGAGTTGATCCTCCATCTATAAAGTTATATTAGTAGGGTTTGTGATACCTTTGACATACAATCCCCTAGATAGCGGGCCAATCCATATTGGGTTTGTGGTGTCCCCCAATGGTTCTAAGCATGAAACCCTATCTGTTTATCAAGGTATTATTAGACCACTGAGCTTTCTTGGGTGGGAAAAATGATCATGACCTGTTCATCAAGTGACTCTGGTGATAGAATGTCTTGTGGAGTATACTCTCATGGAATTAGAATTGCTACAAGCATAATTTTTTGGCTCTAATTTGGTTTTGACCATCTGGTATCATGATGTCTTTCCATATTATATCTTATTGTTTCTATTATAAATTGATTGTTTTATATTTTATAGAGTTTAATATACTCTTATCTTCATGTTTAGTGTTTTCAGTGTGTCCTACTAGGTTTTTCTGTACCCATCCATGCATGAGATTTTCCCATATGTGTCATGTCTTATACCAATGATAGACCATTAAAAGGTGTCTTATGAGGATAGGGAGTGGGTGGAGGTTAGCTTGATCTTTTATTATCGAGGTGGAAACTGGTAGATTTCATTTGACTCTAGTCCTCACTCTTAGAGTAGGTTGGACTCTTTAAAATTTTAGGTTGGCCTTGTATTTGACTCTTTTTTCTACTTTCAGTACTTTACTGTCATATTCTGTAGTGGGTCATAGATGTATATATGAATTTGTTTTAGTTGTTTTAAATTACAACATTGTTTGGGGTTGGAGATGTATTAGTGTGTACATGTAATTTAGGTTAATTCATGTCATTTGTGGGATATGCTAACAGAGCATCGTTATCCACCTCCTGGTCTATTTGAGGCTGGCTTGGGGTAGTCACAGGTCTAACCTCGACAGTTTGGTTCATAAAAGAGTGGTATCGGATTAGTTGGTTCTACCTTAGAACCGAAGTCAATGAGATTAGTTTGGGGAAACAATGTTTAGTGTTTTGAGGTTAGATTTCAGGTGAGGGAATCCACTTTTAGTTCAGTGGCCGACTTATCTATACACCATGACTCTGATCACCTACATTTGGACTCAGTACATGTAAACATTGGTGGTAGGGAAACTTTTTGGTACAATAATCATGTAGGAATGTGTTGTGTTTCCCATATCCTTCTTGAATCAACTCCCCATATATAATATTTTGCCCCTGGTACATCTTGTTATATTTTAAAATGCATCCATGTAGATAGACATCCAATATTTCACTAAGTAATTAAGAACATGCTCCGCCTAGTGATGAGGCATCGGTATAGGGTCATGTATCATAGATCGCACCTCTGAGTGGCTTACCAGCTATACCACCACCCATTGAGAAGTATCTAATGATGGCCATACCAACTAAGGATTCATGTCGGTTGAGTGAATTTCAAGAGTTTCAGAGGTAGTGACCTCCTAGGTTTCAGGGTGAACCAGACCCCCAGGTGGATGAGGACTAACTAGAGGCATTCACTTGCATTTTTATTTTTATAAGGACAAATTCAGATCATATGGTAGTCCTCATGATGATTCTTCTTTAGGTCTCTTCTAGGAAATGGTAGAGCTTAATGACTTAGTCACACGATGAGATAGGTCTCTCCTGGTAATACTTTGACCATATCTTTTGGGAGTAGTTCCATCCAAACACATTGTGATTGGTAAACATATATAAGCTTATTTATCTGTAGAAGGGAAGTGTGACCATGGTGGAGTACTCAGTGATGTTTTCATATCTCTCACATTACTCCTTGGATGTCGTGTGAGATCAGTAATTCATGGATCAGAAATTTGAGAATGGATTACAAAAGTATATCATAGATTAAATGGTATCCCTTTTCACTACCACCTATTTTGGGGTTCTTCAGAGAGCCTTTGTATTGAATAGATTTCTAGAAGAGCAGGCACTAACAGTGGAACCTAGTAGTGGAAAGATGGTAGCTATGAACATAGCAGCATGCAGCCAATGGTAGTCACAGGGATCCAATCATGTCAGACGCTTCATAAGGAGATCTTAGGACACAAGTTCAATGCTGTAGGGATCTTAGGGTGGATCTAATTATCCAAGGTAGATGTGTTGTTTCTCCTATGACGACCAGGGATATCTGGCTCGAGAATGTATGACATGTTGTAAAACTGATCATGAGACTGTCAAGGGACCACTGAGACAAATACAGAAGTAGGAGAAGGGTGGTCCATAGGGTGGTGGATTTGGAATAGGGGTCAGTAGGGTAGCATGATTTTGTTAAAGGTTCGACCTATTAGGACTACTACCCCCAAGTGGTCCCTGCCAGGCTCTAGGAGTTGGTGGGAAGGGACGAGGCTATATGCAGCCTATGGAGGCTTGTGATCCTAAGGATCTAGGAATTATATGAGGTATGATCTATGTATTTTCTACATTATTTAAATTATTGATAGACACATGTGAAAGTAACTATGTCCTTTCCAGTTCTCTGGTTCGAAACATGGATATTTTAGTTGATCCATTGGCTCAAACCTTACAATTGCAGACTCTAACAGGTCGTGACTCAGTGATTGTTAACTTGTGATGATAGTGATATCTGATTCTGGGATGTGATTGTTTTTTATGGGATCGCTTTATATCATCCATGAGGCCTTATAATGTCATCTTAGTTATGGAATGGTTATTCATAGTTCATGTCCATATTGACTATTTTTATGGAGGATGTGTTGTGTCCACAGTAGTGGAATGAGGTTTTACTTTGTGAGTGAAAAGTAATCCTTGGAAAAGTAGGATGATCATAGGAATATGAGAGTGAAACTGATTAATCACACGTTTCTAGCATGAATCCTTGAGTAGTAGATGATTTGGCATATTAGTTTCTTATAGTGGGGAAGAATATGAGGTTTTCTTTCCTGAGGATATACTTGGTTTACCTCCCATACGAGAGATATACTTCTGCATTGACTTGTATCTAAGGAGGGTACTCATATCTACACTTGTATATCGGATGGATCCCATAGACCTTAAATAGATAAAGGTGTAGTTAGAGGACTTGTAGGATAAGGGCTTTGTGAGACCCAGTGCTTCCCCCAGGGAAGCCCCATTTTTTTTCTCCAAGAATGTTGATGGGATATTGAGGTTATTCATGGATTACATCCATGTGAATCAGGTGTCCATGAAGAATAAGTATCCACTATCAAGGATCAATGAACTCTTTGATTAGTTTAGAGGGGCGTGATGGTTCTTGAATATTGACCTCAGATCGGGCTATCACCATATGAGTATGAGACAAGGATATACAGAATACATTATTTAGATGTTGATACGGTCACTATGAGTACTTGGTGATTCCATTCAGAATAATGAATTCCCTATAAGTGTTCATGGGACTCAGGAATAGGGCATTTTATTCTTTATTAGACCGTTTATTAGTGTTCTTCATCGATGAAATCCGAGTGTATTTGGAATCAGAGGATGAGTATGTGAGACACATGAGGATGGTCCTAAACACACACTGAGATCACTATCTTTATGGTAAGCTCTCGAAGTGTCATTTTTTGAATTCGAGTGATCCACTTTCTATGAATCATCATCTTAGATATTGGAGTAGTAGTGGACCTAGAAATGGTTGAGGTAGTGATTTCTTGGGAGCCACCCAAGAGTGTTATCGAGGTGCGGAGTTGCCTTGGGTTGGAAGGATACTATTTTATGTTTGTACATGATTTTTCTAGAGTAGCAGAAACTTTGAAAGCTTTTAACTAGAAGGGGAGACCTTTTGTGTGTAAAAAAAGTGCTAGTAGTCCTTTCCGGAGATAGAGAAGAGGTTGATGAGCACTCCCATATTGAGATTAGCAATGGAGGGTGTCGAGTACATAATGTTTTGTGATGAATCAGGGACCAGACTCAGTTGTGTTCTGATGTAGAGGTAGGTGGTTATTTCCTATGGTTCACATCACTTGAGACTACACGATAAGAACTATAAGATCCACAATCTTGATTTAGATGTGGTAGTCTTTGAACTGAAGATATGGAGACACAACCTAATGGGTGAGTGATTTATCATTTACTTAGATAACAAGAGTATAAATTATATATTCTCAAATAGGAATATTAACTTGAGATATATTCAATGGCTATATTTTCTCTGGTTCTATGAATTCAAGATTACCTATACTCCTAGGAAGGAGAATGTTCTCACAAACTCTCTCAACAGAAGATATTTTTCTTCGTTGACAGTTGAAGTGTTAGATCAATTATCCACATTGTAGTTTTCCTTATTTTGAAAAGATTGTGCAACATATATTTAGTCTATTGTTGTTAACACACCTCTTTTATAGTGTGTTGGGGATTTTTAGCATGGATATACCGACTGCGAGACTTTGCATACTTAGATATCCACTAGACATGCTCCTGACGGATATTCGGAATGTGTGTATAGTGCTATCATTTTTAGAGGATGGATGATAGTACCTTTGACATTGTGGGAGGAGGTGATTCAAGAGTTTCATACATCCCATTTGGTAGTAAATCTTGGTGAGGGAATTATGTACTAATACCTTTGATGTTAGTTTTTCTATCCATGCATAAAGATGGGAGTTATAGAGTTTGTCTCTTGATGCCTCACTTGTCATCTAGTGAAGGTTTAGCACCAGGTTCCAATAGGTTTAGCTAAACCCCTTGAGGTGTTAGAGTGGAAGTGGGATGGGATATACATAAAATTCATGATAGTATTATGACATACATCCATGGGACATGATGTCATTAGGGTGATTGTAGACGGTCTCGCCATGTCGTCCTACATCCTAGCTATTCAAGAGTAGATTTTAGTAGAGAGATTTAGATTCCTCTATGTGCAGGATATAGTATGAATCCATGGATTACCATTGAATAGTGTCTCTACCCATGATTATCTCTTTACATCATAGTTATGAAGGAGATTACAGAAAACCTTTTGGAATCAATTACATTTTAGCACAGCGTTTCACCAATAGACTGGCGGCCAAACAAAGTAGACCATTCAGGTCATGGAGGTAATGTTTCAACCTTTCATTTTGGAATTTTTGTATAGTTGGGAGGATCACCTACCCTAGGTGGCGTTTTCATACAATTACATATATCATTCAACCATTTGTATGGTACAATTCGAGGATTTTTATAGGTGACCCTATAAGTCACCACTTTTTTGGACTGATTCGGGTGAGTCAGCACTAATGGGCTTGGTGTTGGTGTGAGCTACTATAGAGAAGGTGAAAATAATCTAGGAGTGGTTGAGGAATACAAATATCTGTTATAATTATAATGAGGACTAATGATGGAGACCTCTAGAGTTTTCGAAGGGAGACCATGTATTCCTCAGGGTCTCACCTCGATGTGGATTGAGGAGATTGGGCTATGGTGGAAAGTTATCTCTGATAGTCATTAGTCCCTTTAAAATACTTTATAGAGTTAGTGATGTGGTATTCCACTTATATGTAACACCATAGTTGGATATGGTACATGACATCTTCCACATGTCACAGCTGAGTAGGTTTGTGGATGACTTATTACATGATATTGACTGGGGTGAGCTAGGCATTAAGAATGGAGCAACCTTTTTTTATTTGTTTTTTTTATTTTGACATTGAGACGTTTTTACACTATAATTATGTTGTTATATGTTTTTTCCTATGGTTAGATGCTAAACCTTGGAGAACTAAGGAAGAAAGGAGGAGAGTGTTCTTGGAGAATGATAGCGGATCGGGATCAGATCATGGATCATTACACCAATAGAGTTAGTGGATCTCGTCAATGATGGCAACATAATCTTTATTTTTCAATGATAAATAAAAACTCTAGGTATGATGTTTTTTTTGTTATTTGAATTCCATATGGACACAAATCAATTCCAAAAGTAGGAATGATACATTCATCATCGGTAGAATTAAATTGATTGAATTGTTTAATTGTTCTTTTTTATTTATCCCTCTTCGCTTGTCTTCTTCTAAGATAATAGATTGAAGGAAAATGAACAATGTATGAGTTTCATTCCTAACATTTTATGGCTTTTTTATATCTAAACTATTTCTCCATTCAATCATTTTGGGTATTTCTTAAAGCCAATGGTTCGACCAATACCTATTTTCTGATTGTTTTTAAATTGTTCTTGGTGCAATGAATCCAAAATGAAGGTACTAAAAACGATGGTGGTTGAGTTTTTAGAATAAATTAATATGATGAAAGGATCAAGGTAGAATGAGACATAATCAATTTTTCTTCATCTTCCTTAGTGATACATAGTGCAGTAATGATTGGTGTGAACATATGATTCTTGAGTGGATTTGAAGCCAAAATCTTTGATATTTGGTGATGTGAGGCTTTCTGGAGCTCACATCTATAGTTTTTTGTGAGGGTATTGGATCTAGTAATTTGGTGGAAAAAATGGAATAGAACCAGTGTTTTTGGAAAATCCCAAGAAAAATGTTGTGTACTTCGGGATTACACACTATATGGGGCCCTCTTAATAGTAGGTAGGGTTTCAGGATGAATTTAAGTATCACATGGCATGTGACCCCTATCCCATGGCCTATGAACCCTCCAGGAGGGCACAATGTGTACTTCATATAGTACATAGACATAGGAAAAGGTACACTGATAGAGGCACTCCATGTACTCTAACATTGACACGGACACCTGTGCATGGGTTAGTACAAGGGAAGGCCAATACACAAACACGGTCAGGTTAAATGGGTGGGGTTTTATGTTTCTTTTCATATCATATACTTATTATAAATGTTGTTTATGTTGATACTTATATTTCTCATGTGGATTTACCACACGTAAAAACTTGGGGATAGTTGGGCACACTGTGTACCCCTAATACACACTCTATTCCCCCTTAAAGAGTTTTTATAGCTCTTGATTTCTATAATTTAGACTAGTATTGGTTAATTAAGTTCTTTTGGTCCATTCCATAGAGGTTAGAGTGTGAAATTGCATCCAAGTCATAGGATTTTGATCCCCTCTATTGGTTGAGACTTAAATAGAGTTATGGTGTCCCTTTGTGTGACTAGAGTGTGATCGTCTATCATATTTGTTCCCTAGGTGGGGTTTGTGGAATCATTATAACCTCTCTAAGTAGGGATTTCATCCCGCATCTAATAGGTTGTATCAGTAGGATTTTTGGTATCATTGGAATATGATCCCCTATGTAGTGGTTTGATCCAGATTTGGTTCGTGGTGTGCCCCAACAGTTCTGGGAATGACCCACTATCTTTGTATCAGTATCTTCTTATACTAGTGAGCTTTCTTGGGTGGGTACCAATGATTTATACTTATTCATTTAGTGTCTTTGATGATTTCATGTCTCATGGAGTGGAGTCTCCCTGAATGATGATTTATTCGAGCAGAATCCAGTGGCTGGAAGATGGTTATAACTACATAGTACAATGATATATTTCCTAAGTATATCAAAGAGTTTTTATTTTTACATTGATCTTTATATCTTGTAATAAGCTTACTATACATGGTTCTTTATTTTTCTATTTTTATGATGTGATACTACGTATTTTTATACTCACTTATGCATGGGATTTTCTTGTATGTGGCATGTCTTATATTGATGATGGCCCATTTGAAGGTGTCCTAGGAGGATACGGAGTGGGAGGAGCATAGCTTGATCTTGAAAGACCAAGTTAGTTATCAGTGGATTTTATTTCAATTTAGTCTTTTCCCTTAGAGTAGGTTGGACTCTTTATAGTTTTTGGTTGGACTTGTACTTGGCCCCTTTTTTGCATTTATTACTTTACCATCATACTCTGTTATGGGATCTTATATATATATATATATATCTTTGTGTGTGTGTGTGTGCATTCATTGGTTTCAATTATTTTACATTTCTTAATTTTTCAGGCTTGGAGATGTGTGCATGTGTATATTTAATTTAGTTTAATGCCTCTCATTTGTATGATATTCCTACATGGCGCTGGTCGCCAGTCCCCAACCTATTGGTGGAAGGCTTGGGGTAGTGATGAGTTAGACCTCGACAGGTCAGGTCATGACACATTCATTTTAATATATCAATAAATTGAATTCTCCCCCATCCCAATTTTAATAATTTTTTTAATTAAAATTTGAACATGTGTTAGGTAACCAGGGTTTGACTATTCAAAATATCTTTTTTGAAAACACCATTATAATAAGGGTTAATAAACCTTCCTCTTTAAATGAGAGAAAGTGAATTATATAGCTTTTTTGGAATAACACATAGTAGGTATCAAATTAGGATAACATAAGTGGGATCTAAAAACATTGATATGGAATAAAAAAAGAACTTTCAAGGACCGTTATAGGGTAATAGAGAAAATGTTCATGAGAAATTAAACCATCAAAAACCATAAATCTATTATGGGATAAACAACCATTGATTTCTTGATAAGAAAAAGTAAACAGATAATAGTTTTGTTTTTAAAAAATAATTTCCTATGTTGAGGAATTCTTTTACTTCCTATACTATGAATATATGTAAATATACTTAGTTGTCAAGATTTTTGTTCTTTTAATAAATTTCCACCACATACTTATTCTTTTCTCTAACTGATAAGTATTCAAGATGATATTTTATGATTAAATCACTAAAATAAACTTATAAAAGATCAGATAATCCAAAATAGGTTAACAATCTATTCCTAGTATCTTTATACATTAACAAAAACTAAATATTTATGATGGGAGAAGATATCTCCAAAAATTAATAAACCTTCATATGAATAAAATCTGATTTTATTTAAAAAAATTAACCATAGTATCAAAATTTAAACATAGATCATTCAATAAATAATTATCCATAAAACTCCCCAAAATATTACATACTAATATTGACACACACAAAAATATAAGTATTTGATCTCATAATCTTCTAAGATTAATTTAAAATTTATCTTAAAATATCTTCGATCACTCTTAATGACTCATACTAAAACTAATATTTCATAATCATATAATCTTCAAGATATGTTAATCATTTACATAAATAACTTGAATCAATATATATCCACATTAAAACTATATATGTATCCAAACGATAAGTCAACTTGTATTCCTCAAATAAAATCTCATAGTATTATGTTTACCTCAATCCTATAACACTCCCCATAATTATAGTGAGAATATTCTGAAATAACATTAATCACTTAATCAGAATATCATTTTTAAATACCATTGTTATATATATGATAAATCATGTTATCCCAAATTGAACTTAAATTTTATTTATAAGGTCATTTAAATATGGGAAAACAATTTCATTCTAATTAGGGCATCACAAAGGCCAGTGGTAGGTGATTCACCCTTATCACTCTTTAGTCAGAGGTTTAAGCCTTATGACCTTTACAAATGTTATAGGTTTTAACCTATCCTACGAGTTATAATTTTTGGAAAATATAATCCTTATAAAATTCCTAAAAATGTGATTAAAATCCTAAAATATAACCTTAATATATTCAATATTAAATAAATTTTATAACGCCAAAGTTATCTCATGCCTTTTATTTTTCATCCAAAAATAATAATAACTCATAATTTCCTAAAAATAAAATATCATATAAACCCTAAAGTTAATCCATATCTTTAAAATTATTTCCATGAAATTAAATGATCATTATTCCTCAAATAAACTATTTTTATATGTCAAACTTAAGGGATTCATGTACCTTAAACTTTTATCAAAACATAATAAATATACAAAAAAAATATCACCATTTAAAGAAACCACTTTATAAAGGTATTGATTTTATCTAACAAAGGATTCCATTTTTTGAAAAAAATAACTATTAAATATCCCTTAGGTGTTTCATGATTCTCATGATATTTAGAATATATGATAATTTAAATGATAAACACATCCTTTCCATATCTTCCTTCATAAATATTTAACCATTATGTATTTACTTATTCCCTAATAATTTTTTATATAAATAAATTATATGAAATATATGCTTAAAATTCATAAATATTAGCCCAAAAAGTTTCATACATGGATTATAATAAAATAATACATTTTTTAAATCTAGGCATCAATTTATTCTTTTTTGATGTTGATATCTCCTTTATCTTTAAGAAAAGAAATGGTCAAGTCCATGGTGGTATTTATCTTATCAAATGAGATGGATAAATTAGGATATTGAAATCATATAAAAGATACTACTTGATCAATAGAAATTTTGGATAAATTAAAATGTGTTGGATAGATGAAATAGATACCTACAGTTTATTTGGATGTTCATAAAGCATTCAAAATTATATTAAAAATGTTTTTCCATGATAGTGATGATTAAATCATTTAGTAGGGTTAAAGAGGATGTGTGACATACTTTCACTTTCCACTTGATGACTGATATTTAATCAATATAAAATAACATCATTAAACCATGAAATCAATTACTTCATGTTAAATTGAAAATTACCCTTTAAATGATAATATCCTTACAAACTCCATAATACCCTAACCATCAAATCCTTTATATCTAATTCGATTACCCTTATAAATTAAGTAACCAAAAATATCATTAATCTCCTAAAAATTCATCATATTAAACAAAAAAAAGTGGTGTATAATACATTTAACTTAGAATGAACATTGAACTTGTAAACCCACGATGGTATCCATAACTCTTAAGAAAACCTCACATGAAAAAATCTTAATCTCTAAAGTTTTTTAATCCTCGATCAAATACCAAGTGTAAGGAAGAGGCAATAAAAATAACATAATCTAGAGTCCTTATACTTTAATTAAATTTCTTTATATCCAGAAGATATTTTAGGTTTAGAGTTTTTGATAATTAGGAAAAAATCATATATAGTAAACTCATACATTACAAGTTGAAACTTCTACTAAGTATCCATTTTCCCATAAACACTATTCACATTAAAATATGATTTATTTTCATAAAACATCTTCACAATTTTCATCTTGAATTTATCTATGCCCCTTATCAACCTTAAAACCTCTAAAAACATCTTAAAATGTGGAATGCGCACAAAATGATCAATAAGGGAAACAAAAAAAAAGAAAATAATTAGTTTGGTGAAAAATCAAAACTCCCTTGAAATTTTTACCTTTATCTTAAGGTTATTTGAGAGAATGAAATTAATAATTTCTATATAAAAAACACCAAAACATACTTTATTAAATTAAATGATCAAAAATCATAGTAAGAAAATAAAAACCCCTTTTGGAAACATAGAGCATCATATTCAAAACCCATTTTAAAAATGTGTCAGAAATAACTGAAGCCTGGTTAAATCCACAGGATAGAAACTTTGGTAACTCCATTTTTCTTACCTAAAATGACATGATACAATACCCAATTCATTGGAGAGATATCTAGTCACACCCATAATATAATCTATAATGGCTCACTCATTGCAATCATGGCACAACAAACTTATAAGTGGTATTAGGCTCATCTATGAGGTATAATGAAGGTTATCTGGTCATATAAGTTATATTAGGCTCATATATTCCATATATAATGATCATGTACTATATAAAACAATTTACTATTTCACCATTAAAAACATAAAATCTTTTAAAAAATCATTTAAACCCATATTAAAAACACATTTTAATATCAAAATACAATTTTCTTTTAAACCACAATTTTTAATTCTAGTATATCTAAAAAATGGAAACATGGTATTTATTTAAAGAAAATATTGTCAAAAAACATCTTGTGAATGACAACCTTTTTACTTTGAGTAACTTCAAAGGATTTCATCTTATATAGAAAATTAATTTCAAAGATCACTTGAAACAATTCTTTAGAAAAATATCATTTCTCATTTTGAAATGACTTATTAAAAAATGCACATTTATAAAAGAAATTAAATTATTTTAAAATAACCATTAAAACTTGTAAATAAAGATTCAAAACAAAATTAGTCGTTATGGTGGGAAAATTCATTTTTTCATATAATTTTAAAAAATCCCTTCTATACATTTTTTGGATTAGTCATAACATGCCATGTTTCGAAAATGACAAGAAAATTACATTCAAAATAATTTTTTAAATATAAAAAATGTGTAAAAGTAAATTTAAAAAGAAATTATAGAATATAAAAACTCTTTTTAAAATATTTTTAGAAAATATGGATATTGAAGAAAAAATAGTTTTTAAGGAATCCTTAAAATATTATTTTTTTCAAAAAAAAACAAGTCCATTACCATGAGTCTGACTCATAATGTACATTATATATTTTCTTAAATAATAATTATATGTTAATAATTTAATTATATAATAAAGAAAATTATTTTTATTATTCTTTTTATTTTATTTATTTCGATGCTACATTTTATTATTTAATTAATTAAATTCACATCTGTTATTTTGATGATATAATGGATTTAGTTAATTAACTATAGTCAAAGTGGTCAGTACTCCGTCATCTCCAAAGTAGTAATAATTAAATAGTTATAATTTCTAAAAATAAAGTATATTATTAAATCTTACCTTTAATCTTTTTATTAAAAATGAACTATAATACAATCATTGGGACGGTTGGTTGTACGTACGCATAAGTAACATTTCCATTTTCAATGATCATTACGGAAATAAGGTAAGTATTATTTTATCTTTCTCCAATGATAATAATTTCATTAATATCATATTATTTATTTACATATATTTATATATATAATCTATGGGATTTGGTGATGAAAAAATGAATCACATTACACCATAGAGTTGACAATCCACAGGTATGCACGAACGACATTATCATTTTCCGTTGAATGGTAAGGTAAGAATGTAAATTATTTGTTATATTTTAAAAATGATAAATATTTCTTTATTATTATATATAAATATTAATTTCATAATTATAACTAGATTTTATAGATAGTGCTGGAAAATTAATTACATCAATTCAAGAGACAGTATTCCACCACACACATGAATGATGGGTTTATTTCCCATTTGATGGAAGAGGATATGGATATAGGTCATGATATTAAAAAAATAAAATAAACATATATGGAGGATAATGGTGGTGTAATTTTATAATGTTTTAAGAATATTTTGAGGAGCTTGAAGAATAAATAATACAAAAAATGATGTTAAAAACTATACATCTTATTTGGAAGACCTCATTTTCTTAACACCTAAGTCTCAATAATGTAGTTATTATTCCTAAATAAAGACCTCCGGAATGAAGATACAGATTATTTTAAGTTAATTTTTTCAATATTGGATGATATAAAATGGTTTTTAAATGTGAAATAATGAGAAGAATATATTCCCTTTTAGAAGAGTGGATGGGAACTCTTGGAATTCTACAAAATATTGAAATAATATAAATTAATATTCTATTTTTAATGGATATAAACTGATTTATTTAAAATATAATACGATTATGGTTCTAAATATTATTATCAAAAAAATTGTTTTTGAGTATGTTTTTATTCTTATATTTTGGTTTTAACCCCTCATTAACCCCTTTCACACACATCGTGACCACATGGGTTTTTACATTTTAAGGGTCGTGATAATTAATATAAATGAAATAATAGGACATAAATGGACTATGGTTGATAGATTAAAATATTTTATAATAAATGGCCTAAATATAACATTTTTTGAATTTGAAATAATTTAATAAAATATTATTTATTATTAATTTTCTATAATGTCATTTTTTAAAACTATTCATTACTTTGAAATTAATAATGTCTTGACCACAATCATAATTTAAAACAATTATTTTAACACATCCCCAAAATTTAATAGATATATATTTAATTTTTTGGATAACATTAATTATCTCAAGAAATATATTTCTATTAATATTTTTATTATCATTTATTTGATGGTTTTCTATTAATTGAATAATAATCATGTTATTTTTATGTATGAATTTAAGGTATTATTTCTTAAATAAAAATTATAAATAAATTTCCATGTTGAATATAAATATTTTATATTTAAGAATAATATTTATAACTAAACATATCTTCTATTAATCTCTATGTCAAAATTGATATACTTAATAAAATCCAGAGTGTGGCTTTTATTTTTCTTTAAATAAAATATTAAAATGGTCATAATCTCATCTTAATGGAGAAATGTTATATATAACCGAATATTGGATGAGTGTGTAAGAAATGGAAAAACTAAATAAAATTAATAAAAGTTTTATGGTTATTTTATAGTCCTTGATATTTCATTTTTAACCCTTGATTACTTGATTTTCACTTTAACATAGTGATAAAAATTATTGTGGTTACTATTCATTTTGGCTATAAATAAAAGGGTCCTATTTAATAAATTTAAACCTAATAATTTCAAATATGGAATAAATTTTTAAAAAAATTAAAGCATATAAGTGGCAGAATTAAATTTAAAATTAAATAAATAAAACATGATGAAAAATAGTTTTTTCAAAAAAAAACTTTTAAACTATAAAATATTTTTATTCTAAATTCACATTTAAAAACATATTATTTTTTAATTTTAAATAAAAATTAACTAATGAAAATTTGAAACTACTCTGAAATAGAATTTTAATTTTCAAATAATTTAAAATAAAATAATTTTTTCAATAAATATCAATATTTTTCATTATTCAATGAAAAATAAATATTTTTAGAAAATTCAAAAGAATTAATATTAATATAATTTTTACATTATTAACTCAGAAATTATGTTCAATATTTCAAAAAAACAAAAATTTATAAAAAATAATTATAAAATTCACTCATAAAAATAAATAAAAGCACTTTTTAAAGATAACATATTTCTAAAAAATAACACCACTTTACTAAAAATTAAGTAATTATTTTATAAAATTTTAAAAATGAATTTATATTGATTATTGTCTTTATATTTATTTCACCAATTAGTTATTCTAATTCATAATCTCTAATTTAGTGTCTATGTTATAACAATCACATTCAAATAATAGAAATTAATTGTACATTTAAGCTTCGTGTTGTGTAACTAGGGTTTGTCTTTTCAAAATATCTTTATTGAAAACTCACATAATTAAAAGGGTAAGTAAAACATAATCTTGAAAATAAGTAAAGGTAAGTATGATTGTCATCTAAAATAACACATAGTAGGTTTCTGTATAGGAGAACATAAGTGGGAAGTGAAAATATGGATATATAAGAAAAACCTAACATTAATGGATTGTTAAAGTGTGATTTAGAACTTAGTCATGATAAAGATAACCATTTGAGAATATTAAATCTATAATGAGTTAAAAGGTCATTGATTTTTTGATAAATAATTAAATGGAAAACATTTTAAAAAAAATTCTTAATTTAAGGAATTTTTATACTTCCTAGAATAATAATATTAGTAAATATACTTACTTTTCAATAATAATTTCATATTTTAATCTATTTTCACCACAAACTCATCATTTTTATTCAAATAACTAGTATTTAAGATAATTTTGTTATTCTTGAAGCACTGGAATAAACTTCTAATGGATCACATAGTTCACCAAAGGTTAACAAGTTATTCCTCTAATCTTTAGACATTAACATAAACTAGATTGTTAGGATAGTATAAGATAATTCATAAAATTAATAAACCTCCATATGAATAAAAAATAATTTTATTTCCTTAATTAAAAAGTAGTACCAAAAGTTCAAATAAGATCTTTTAGTAAATAACTATCCTTAAAATTAATCAAATTATTCCAAACTAGGATTAAAACCCAAAAAATCATAAGGATTTGATCACATTATCTTCCAATGAGTGGCATGTTATGCTTGAAGATGAATCTGGATAGGAGGTGTATGATATGTTTTTGAGTGAAATTGATCAAGGATTCCATGAAAGAGGGATTCAAAGCCCTTACTGGAGGAATGGGGAAGGGAAATAAGGACGTGGGGAGCTGCATTCTGGTCATGGGAAAGAAAGAAAAAGGGATAAAAAATTATTCTCCTTTCCTCTAACCCATGGAGACATGATATACAAATAATTCAAAGTAAAAGGATATGGAATGAATCTACTTAAAAGGGTAGGAACTTGATGGTGGAGATTATAAGGATCAAGATCTCACAAGTGGTGTGTTGGGAGTAACTAATTAAAGGAAGGACAAATTAGTGGTGGTTAATCCTAGGATCTATTCTGGGTTAGCCAATCAGAACCGTGTGACAGAGAAGGAGTCTGTTTATAAGGGGACAACATGGGAACTTATCAACCACTTGGGGGAGGAAATTCTTGAAGTGTCCTTTGATATTAGGTCCCCTATTGAGGTTGCTAGTTTTATGTTTGAGAGATCATTACAAGTAGAAACTAATAAAGATTAGTGAAATTTGATAAATAAGAAGGATCTCATCGTTATTAGAGGGTTCGATGTAAGGAAGATAAATGTGGGGGAGTACATGAAAACATGGGACAAGATGGCCTATTGGTTTGAAGATCTTCTCAAGGATGACTCAGATACAAAGGTAAGTTCTCCCCAATGGAAATTATTTAGTGATAAGGCTTTGAATAGAATCAAAAATGATTTTAATTGTTCTCTTATTTCTTTTAGTTCATGAAAATTTCGTGGTTGACTATTTGGTTTATCACTTTCATCCTTAAAAGTGTGTAAAAATAATAAAAAGTTAATTTTCAGTCAGTCTCTCTTAATGTCTGATTAAAAAATTTATATTTCCTAATAATATAATCTATAATATATCTAATTATTTCCATAAATAAATTAAACCACAATAAAGACACATTAAAAAATAATATTATTCCTAAATATAATTCAACCTTTATTCCTAAAATAAAATCCCATTGTATTTTTTTTACCTTAATACTTGAATGCTCCACAAAATTATAGTGATCTTCTTCCGAAATAAAATTAATCCCTTAATCACCAAATAAATTTCCAATCCCATGGTTATATATATAATAAAACATATGTTCTCTAAAGTATCACAACCTTTTTCTTTTTTATCATTAGATAAGGGAAAACAATGTCATACAGACTAGGATAGCACATAGTCCAGTAGTAGGTGATTCACCCTTACCACCATTTAGTTAGGGGTTCAAGCCTCACGACCTTTCTAGATATGAAGGGTTATCTTCCAGTCTGTGGGTTTTCATTTTTCTAAAAAATAATCATTTTAATATCCCATTAAATTAGATAATAATCCTCTAAAATAACATTAATATATTCAATATTAATGGAATGTTTTAACCTGTAAGGTTGTCTCATGGCTTTCATTTTCCATCAAAAAAAATAACCCATAATTACCTCAAAATCAAAGATCATAAAAACCCTAAATGTTATCCAAATCATTAATATTACATCCATGAAATGAAAATAACATTATTCCTAAAAGAATAATTTTTCATATATTAAACATGTACCTCCATAATTTATCAAAACTCTATAAATGTATCAAAACATTATCACCTTTTCACTAAACAACATTTTAAATGTATCAATTCCTATAAAAATATGTTACCAAATTCTGAAAAAATAGATATATAATATCTTTTAGGTGTTTCATTGTTCTCTTGATACTTAGAATATATCTGAATAATGGTGATAAACATAACCTTCGCTAAAATTCTTACTTAAACCTTTAACCATGATTTTTTTTCCATTAATTGATAATTTATTTCTATAAATCATAGTTATAAAATATTTCTTTATGATTCATCAATATCAATAGAAAAATTATCACACATAGACTAGAAGAAAATAATTCATACCTTAAATCCAAACATCAATGTATTATTTTATGTTATTGTTGTCATCTTTATATTCAAGAAACAAATAGTCAAGTCCTTGGTGGTATTTTCTTTATTGAAATATATGGATAAATAGATATTTTGAAATCAGATAAAATAGATACTGTGATTTTTATAAATTTGGAGAAAATGAATGTTTGTTGGATAGATTAAATAATTTCTTACAAGTGACTTGGATGTTAAAAAATATATAAAAAACATTTAAACAAACTTTTTTCATGATATTGATTATTAAATAATTTGGTATGGGTAAAAAGGTAATTTTATATCTTTTCCCTAACCTATTAAGAGTGATATTTATTTTTTAGAAAATAACATCCTTAAAACATTATATGAATTACTACATGTTAAAATGAAAATGGTCCTTTTAAAGATGATAACCTGAGAAAATCCAAAATAAATTAACCTTTAGATAATTTATAACTATGTTTATTACCCTTATAAATCCAATATCCAAAAAATCATTAATCACCTCAAAATAAATCACTTTAAACTAGAAAAGGGGTGTCCATAAATTTTAACTTATAATCATCCTTAAACATATAAACCCTTGATTGAATCCACAACTCTTATGACAACCTCACATGAAAAATTCCTAATCTCTAAACTTTTATAAACCTTTATTTGATAAAAACTTTAAGGAATTAGACTTAAACATAACATAATCTTAAGTGCTTAGACTATATTTCACTCTCCATCATTCCCAAAGATATTTTAGATTTAGATTCATACAGAGTCAGGAAAAAATCTTACATAGTAAACCCATAAATTATAAGTGGAAACTTCTACTCAATATACATTTTCCCATAAAAAACTATTGAAATAATATATTATTTTTTCATTAAAAAATTATAATTTTCATCTTGGTTACATCCATTTCTCTAATCATCCTTAAAACATGTCAGAAAAATTAAAATTTAGAATGGGAATAAAATGATCAGTAAGGGACATAAAAAGTAGAAAACTATTTACCCAATGACAAACATTAAATACTATGATATTTTTAAATTTCCCTTAATGTTATTTTATAAAATGAAATAAATCATTTCCACATGAAAAAAAAATTTCTCTCAAATAAAACCATTAAAATATATATCAATCAAATAAAAACCCTATTTGGAAACTTATATCATCACATATGTAATCCATTTTAAACCAGTGGCACATTTAACTATATCCCAGATAAATCCATAAGAGAAACACTTCGTAAAATCCCATTTCTTACCTAAAAGTAAAAGGTGAATTACCCAATGCATTAGAGCATTATCTGGGTACACCCATCATATAATCTATAATGGGATCACTTGATGCAATCAGGGTGCATAGAACTTATAAGTTGAATCAGGTACACCTGTTAGATATAATGGAGCTCAACCCTTTATATAAGTAATATTAGGCTCACCAATGTAAAATATAATTCAAAATTACCATAAAAAATTATTATTACAAATTTTCATCACAAAATCTTTAAAAGACTATTTTAAAACCATATTAAAAACACATTTGGATATCAAAATCCCTTTTGGTTTTGAACCCCATATTCAATACCAAAATACCCAAAAAATGGAAATATGGTTTTTAATTAAAGAAAATATAATTGAATGCATTATTGAGAAAAATAACCTTTCACATTGAGTAAAATCAATGGATGTCACCTTAGATGGAAAATGATTTTGAAAGATCACTTGAAACATTTCTTAAGGAAAATACCCTTTCCCATTTTGAAATCACTTATTTTAATAAAATGTTCATTTATAAAAAAACATTTTATCTAAAAGTATCCTTAAAAAATTATAATTTAAGATTCAAATAAAACATTAATCATTAAAATGGTAAAATAATCGTGTGCCATATAAGTTAAAAAACATTCCTTCTATACTTTTTTCGAATTAGTCACATAGTACCTCTTTTGAAGAACTATAAGAAGATTCCTTTAAAACTATTTTTTAAAAATTAAAACAAGGGAAAATGAATTTAAAAAATAATATGAGAATATTAAAAACCCTTTTATATTTTCTTTGTAAAATATTGATATGTATGAAAAAATTGAGTTTTAAGGGAATCATTGTATGAAACAATTTTAAAAAATAAAGTCACTTACCATGAGTCTAACTCACCACATGTTTTATTTATCTTCATAAATAAGAAAATAAGTTAATTATTTAATTTATTAAGAACCGTTTTCATGTTAATTATTCATTTTATTTTGTTTCTTTCCATGATATACTTAATTATTTAATTAATTAAATTCGCATATGATGTTTCGACGTTATTCATTTCATAAACCCAAAATGGATTTAGTAATAGGACCATGGTCGAAGAGGTCGATATTACATCATATCTGGAATAATAATGATGAAATAATTATCATTTTTATATAAAAATTATAATTATAAATCCAAATTTCAAAATTATGATAAATGAACTATGTTACAATCATGGAGACGGTAGGTTGTATGTAAACACGAGTAACATTTCCAATTTTCAACGATCATTATGGAAAGATGTTATGTATTATTTTATCATTCGATAATTATAATAATATTAATTATATCATAGTAATTATATATATATATATCATCTATCTTATGTGGTGATGAGAAATGAATCACATTGAAATGTAGTGGTGGTATTCCACACTTACGTATGAACGATGATATCATTTTCAGTGAATAGATCATTGAGAATGTAAATTATATATAATATTTTAAAAATAATAAATATTTCATTAATATCATATATATATATTAATTCCATAATTATAACAATCATTAATATATGGTGATGGAAAATTAATTACATCTTTTTGTGGGGTGGTAGTCCGTTGTAGACACGAAATATGGTTTTGCTTCTGATTTCATGGGAAAGGAGACGAATATAGGTAAATATATTAACATAATAAAATATGGGTATATATAGGATAATTGTTTTAAATTTTATCATTTTTTAATAATATTTTATGGATTTGAAAGATAAAATAAAAAAAATGTTGTAAAAATTATACCTCTTCTTTGGAAAATCTCCATTGCTTAACACCTTAAGCCCTGAAAGGCCAATATTATGCCTAAAACAAGGCATAAAGAATGAGGGGAGGTATTATATGAAATAATTCAGAAATTTATTTTCTATACCAAAATGGTTTTCAAGTGTGAAGAAATTAGAACAATATATGCCCTTTTTAAGTGAGTGGTGAGGCACTCTATGAATTCCACAAAATATTAATTTAATATAAATTAATTTTAACTTTTGAATGGTTACAATATTTTTGTTAGAAGATAAAATTTTTATGGTTTTAAATATTCACATAAAAAAGTTAAATAGGTTTTTGAAATATTTTCACCCTTATAATTTGGTTTTAAACCCATATTAACTTCTTTCACACTTATCATGGCGACAAGGTTTTTTTACACTTTGGGGCTCAAGATAATTACTATAAATGGAAAAAATCATAAATGTACCATGGTTTATATTATAAAAAATATTTAAATAATTATTCTATTTTTGTAATTTTTTATAATTTAATAAAATATTATTTAATATAAATATCAATGAAGTCAATTTTTAGAAATATTTATTAGTTTGAATTTAATAAAATTAAGAAAACACATATAATTAAAAAAATTATTTTAAAACATCCCAAACATGTCATGGTAATATATAAATTTCTTGGATAACATTAATTATCTAAAATTATATTTATTTTAATATATTTAATATCATTTATTTGATAATTCTATTAATTGAATAATTACTACGATAGCGTTGTGTAAGAATTTAAAATAATTATTTCATCACCAAAAGTAAAAAATAAATTAAAATGATGAATATTAATATTTTTTATTTTAATATATTATTAATAATTGGGCATATCCTTCGATAATATCTATTTTAAAACTATTAGAGTTAAAAAATCATGAGTTTTTCACTTTTTAATTTTCATTAAATAAAATATTCCAAAGGTCATAATCTCATTGAAATGGATAAAAAATTACATATAACTGAATCCTAGATTATTTATAGATGAAATTTAATCCTAAAATAAAATTAAGGAAAATTTTCAGGTCATTTTATAGTCCATATCATTTTATTCTTAACCCTTTATTAACTGATTTACCCTTTATCGTGGTAACAAAAATTAATATCGATACTATTAATTTTTTAAAAATTAATAGAAAAATATTTATTAAATTACTAAATACTAATTGTAATTATTTAATCAAATTTAAAAAATTTAAAATACCAAATTTTAAGAGATTAATTTAAAATTTAACATGAAATATGTGTTGAATACAGTTTTTTCATAAAAATGAACTTTTAAAATATCAAATGTTTTTATAATTAATTCAGGTAAAAATACATTACAAATCCATAATTTCGTCCTTTTAAATCTAGATAAACTAATTAAAATTTTTTAACTTTAAACAAATAGTATTATACTTTGTAAATGCATTAAAATAAAATATCATTTTTAATAAAAAATAATAATTTTAACTATTCATTGAAAAAATATTATTTTTAGAAAATTATCAGAAATTCATCCTAGTGTAATTTTATCATGATTAATTAAAAAATGAAATTTATTTTTTCAAATAACTTTTATAAAATTTATATAAATTAATTATAATATTCACTCATAAAAAGAAAGTAAACCCTCGTTAAAAGAAAACATAGTTTTGAAGAATAAAATAACTTTAATAAAAATTAAGTTATTATTTTAAATAAATTTACCAATGAGTTTATATTGAGTAATACCATTATATTTATTTCATAAATCATTTATTTCTATTCATAGCCACCAATTCAAGGGCTAGATTTTAATGGTCACATTTATATAATAATAATTTGTTGTTCGTTTAAGCACATTGTTGTGTATCATGTACCCTATAGAACATAGTTTATCCTTTTAAAATCTCTAGATATTAAAAAAAACACATAGTATTCTCCTTTCAAGAATTAAGTCAATGTGTGCTTGATCTTTATTGACATTTTGGATTTGTAGCAGGGCTGGTTGTTATAATTCCTCATTTTAGTAAAATATAAGTTTTTAAATGATCTTTTCTTGGAAATTTCCTTATACATAAATCTAGAAAAATTTATATAGCTTATTAAAGATAAATTTCATTATTTTACAGCTTTCAATTACTCTTCTTTAGTTACTAGTTAACCTTACATGTTCTCTAAAATTTCTAATTTTATCATACAAATGTGATGGTTAATTCAAAGTGGGTTATGCAACTTCATGTTTAATTTAATGTAACCCATTGAAATAGAAATATAAAATTACATACCTGGGATATTTATTATCTTCCAATAAAAATTAAAATATCCAATGAATCATTTTTTTGTAAAGTTCTTCTTACACAAATGTTTATATTTTTGGTTTAATCATATATAAAAATATTGTTACTTTACTTAATAATACTTAACTACTTGATTCCCATTTTACCCATACATGTCCATTTTTTACAAATATAAATATAAACATATCATAAATTAATTAATTATAGAATTTTTAAAAATAATCATAAAGTGAATAAATTTATTTATATCGTGAATTTATCAAATGATAATTTAACTCAAATTATTTTCTTCTAATAAAAAACATGTTATTTCTTCCTAAAATAATCTTGGGGTTTTTATAAAATAATATATAATGAAAAATACATGAAACTCTGAATTTTATTAGGGAAATAGAAATAAGGTTCACAAGATTACTTGACATTGTGTGTGTGAGTGAAAAATAAAGGCCATGAATAAGAATCATGGGAAATTTGAGAGAAAACTACCAATCCTTTTTTATAGGTCCTTATTATTTGAATTATTCTTATCGGATGGGTTTCTTTGTATGGTTTATTTTTTGACAATACAAACTCATTAAAAAATGAAATGAACATTAAATGGGATAAAAATCCAAAAATTGTTTGTTTCCCTAGTTATATATGGAGATGGGTAATGAGGGGAATTATAAACTATTATGAATAAGGGCCAGATGAGATATCAAATTATTATATAATTTGAATCATAGAAGTATGAAACATAACTATAAATAATTGGAGTAACAAAGAATTTTTTAAAATGGAGTTTCATGTGATAATAATAATTCAACTAAACAATCTTCATTCAACCTTCAATGGCCTAAGACTCTAACTTGAGATAAATTAAAACCATTATGAAACCTATTGAGAGAAATTATTATAGGACGTTTAATCACAAAACTATTATGGAGTAATATTAATATAAATTTTTTAATTTTTTAATATTTTTTAACTTTATTTTGTGTGATTTCTGATTAAAAACAATATTTAGTTACTAGTTTTTATCCCATAGAGTATTTTAGGGAAAAAAATAAAAAAATAGAATTTCATGATGTGATTTACATTTATTCATGCTATATTTAAAATAATTATTCATTTATAATAATTAAATATATATTTAATGTTTTTTAGTGTAATTAATTTTGTATTTTTATAATTAATTGAAGAAAATAGTGTGTTGTTTATAAAAATATTGATCAAAGAAGATTGTGAAAATTTAAGGATATTTTGTGCATATGTTCTCATTAAAGAGAAACTTTATTATCACTTATTGAGTTTTTTATCACATGATACATTATTTTATTACTAATTTTTTATGTTTTCATGCTTAATATTTTTCCACAATATCAATATAACATGCACAATCCCATAAAGAAACCATAATGCTAACATTTATTCTTGTCGAGTCCATGGTTTGAGAAATCATCTCAACACTTTATAGTGATTAATATATCAAGGGATCATCATTTTGAGGATTTTGTGTGTTCTAACTTATTAATACTGCATTAACTTGAACCTTATTAAGTAAAAACAAACAAGTAAGTAAAGTGAACCTATTATAGGTATATATAAAAAAATGCCAAAAAAGATCTATTATTTTTAATGTTTTATATAGAGAATCTTGAAATAGAAAACTAAACTCAGGGTTAGATTTGTTTTTAAAATAATATAATGAATATTTTTTAATATAACAAGTGTGGTGATTTGGAATTTTAATTGAATTTTTAATTTTAGATTCAACATCCAGGGACATCATTCTTAAGAAACTTAACATTATGCAGTGATAGAAGAAGACTCTATTCACATCAATATCTTAAGAAATTTTTTTACTAATATAACATATTTTTTAGTCCTAAATAATACAAAAGTCCTCTAATTTTTCCTGTGTGATAATTCTCAGCATAGCATCACATTTGAAATGCCTATTTCAAAATCAACTCAAACTATATAAGTATCCAATTAAATATGGATTCTATATTTATATAAAACCTATTTTTTGATCTTCCAACCTAGAATGGTTTAAATGAAGCTTATATAATTCTAAAATACACTTGAAGACCATTGAATGTTTAATAAATAATAAAGAGGGTAGATCATGAAATTTGGTCAACAATTAAAGTAAAATGACTTGTGGAAGACAAAATATCCCATGGGGGGCTAGTGGGATCTCCATAATTACCTTCTAAACCAAATCATGAAATATAATATTAACTTATCAATATGGAAATTGATCCCATGGATAGAGAATGGGATCTAAATGGGTAATTCTAGTGGGTATTTAGAAGAATGATTTCGAGTTTATATACATATTTAATGATCTTATTCTTTACTAATAATTTGAAATAATCACACACTTTGAGGATATCTATGGTGGAAAAAATGGTAATTTAATGCATAGAGGTAAATAATGATTTCATTGGAGGCTATTAGAGGAGCTATTTATAATGGGATAAACACATGAGGATCATCACAAATAATCCTTCTTAAACTCATTTAATTATATGTTTTTATTTTATAATGAACATGATTGGACAGTTTTATATTGGATATAAAGTGATGTCAAATTTTTAATTACTATTAAGATTGAATGAATTTATTCCTAAAAATATTTTTTTATTTTATTTTTAATGAATTAAAAATTTGATCATATAGTGTACCTATGTTATGTATACTAAGAAAGTTCAACATAATGTTTATGATTTAATTGTACCTTATCTATACTAATTATGTTTAAAATAAAGACAATGATTTTAGAATACATTATCTATATTGAGAAAGTTCAACTTAAGGTTTATGATTTATGTGTATGATCATAAACTAGGTGATCAATATTTTCATGAATTAATAATGAAAGTTAAGGACAATAATACTTCAATTCATTCAAGATTAATAGTAATGAAAAATTATACATCTCCTAAACTCTTCTATGAAACTTTCCACTCATGTTCATGCTAAAAAATAATTTAATGAGTGTAAGAAGGGTTATATAAAATAACATTGTGTATAATCACACATAAAAATCAGAGACATTAATTTGATCTTCCTTGATATATATATTATAGGACACTATAAATGGTCCATATATTATCATAAAGAGAAAGAAAATGTGAGAGATCAGTTTTAGGATAGAGTGGTTGGTCTAAAAAAGTGTCCATGAATTCAATTGAAAAAAGTATGAGAAAAAAATTAGATCAATAACCCAACTGTCTCCTCATTAAGCACTCATCCCTTCCATATTTCTCTTAAACCCATCACCTAAATATATTTTCAACCTGATTTGATACATAATAACTCGCACATTAATTGTGCTAGTTTTGATACTTTTAGTCTCTATACTGTCAAAAGTTACACAAACCATTTTTTTATTCCTTCATCATATGTAAACTAAAATTTTGAAAAGAACCATGATTATCCCTATGGAAATGACATGTATTTCTTGTACTTAATAAAATATAACACCATATTCACTTATAGTTTATTTTGAATCTATAACTACCAAACACGTAATCAAGCATCAAAGCTATCAACATTTATCCAATACTATCATGATATGTCTTCAATTTCTATCTAAAAATCTTGAATCTAAAAAAATTATCCCCAAATATCACTTTTAAGGATACTTTGAATGGATTTAATATCCTATTTATTAAATTCAAGAATATATTAAGTGTAATTTTTAACCTAAATAGTATAATCAATACTCAATGTGTCAATACCAATTTCAAAATGTCTTCTATGTGATGTATTCCAATATTACCTGAAGTTAACAATAGTCAGAATTTATTTCAATCTTAAAAAACCATTTTCCCCTTTAAGTTAATTTAATAAATCATCTATCAAGGTTAGTGGATAAAAATTCATTTTTTCACGTAATTCAGTATAAATAGTCTATGCATAATCATATACTTATGTTTATATTCATGTAATAAAGAACTAAGGCACCCAAAGATATGTATTGGTTCTGATAAGTCCCTTTTCCCCATGCTCATAAAGATAAATATTTAGTTCCCTTGGGTCTATTGGTTCCATTTGATAAGTTGGATTTGATAAAAATTATATTCTACGAAAAATTTTATTTTAAAACTTAACCTCTCATTTGGGAGGATGTATTGAGGAGTTTTCTAGAAAAATATTAGGAAGTAGGTATACTATTAGTGGTAATATACTCTATTCTACTCTCCCAACCTCCTTGAGTAAGAAACTTACTATGTCAGTAGTGATGGATCCAACCTACTCTTAATCATTTCCTACTCAAACAACTTATAATTTCCACTCTTTGAATAGTGTATAATGGATAAAAAATAGAGAGTTAAAATAAACCCTCCTATAATACTAAATAATGTGATCCTAAAATAAAGCTAGCTTGTTTATGCCTAAGATAATATCAAAATTCCTTATTTAAATGGTGAATAATTCCATGATATAGATATAATTTTGCACTATAAAAGCACAAGATATAAAATTTTTACTCATTTCCACTTAAAATATTATTGCAGTAACAATACTAATGGGATTAAAATATAATTCTACTTTCAATCATGAATGAGATACTAGTTACTTAGAAATGAAGTACTAATAATTTCCAATATCAAATAAAGTGATAAAATATATAAAATACACCAAATAGTGCCTATAATAGTAGAAGGACCTTCATTGGTACCAAATATATGTAATACCCAAATATTTTAGTTTATATTTTCTTTTAAAATAATATTATTTTAGATAGCATCCACCTTATGTAACCTCGAGTATAAATGAATAGTGAAATAATATTATTTAAATGTGACTGTTATAACCTAGTCATTGGGTTAGCGGGTATGAATAGGAATAACAAAATGATGAAATATATTTAATATAATTTTTCATCAATAAAAATAATTAATTCAATAAATAAAGTTAACATCATTCTAATTTTTATTATTAGACAATGAATAAGAAAAATTTTGTTTTATTCTTTAAAAGTACTTTTCTACTAAAAATGTGTTTTGTGCATTTTAAACATGAGTTATTAAAAAATTACTATAATTTTATAAATTTTATTTTAAAATTTAACAAAATTTTAAAATCATCACCTCAAAATTTTATAGAGGTGATTTTCTATAATTTTTCTAAAAAAGATTGATTTTTAGGTGATTAATGAAAAATACATATTTTCGTTAAACGTGTCCTTTAATTCCTTTTAATTAAAAAATTTAATTATATTTTATATTTTATTATAAGTAATATAATAATAATTTCATTAAAACTTATCTAATTAAATTTATAGGAATCATCATTATATTGGATTTTGGTATAAGTTCTTTTTTATAGTTAAAACGAATTTTTCAAGAAACAGTTTTCATTGAATTATTTAATAATTATATTAAAAAAATTATTACAAATCTAGGAATTGAGTATAGAAAATTTTATTTAATATTTATAATCATGGGTTACAATTTTTTAAAATATTTTTAATTTCATTTTTAATCATAATGAATAATAACCATGGTAAAATTTTAACACCATGAAAATTGGAAAAACAGGTTTATTAAGGTTAAAACTATGGGATAAAGTCTCAAATTACATCTAAAACTTGAATTTATTTCATTTTATGATTTTAATTCTACCATAATGATCATAACTTATAAAATATGTCACTTTTATTCCACTTTCCTTTGATTATGACCTTTATATTATTTTAAGTTAACAAAAATTAAAAAATATCACTCTCTTTCATTTCATATCTCTACTATGTTACTGTAATGATAAATTGAATATATTAATAGATTTAAATTGTTATATTAAATATGTATGATTTATATTTATTATATTTTTATATTTTTAATTATTAGAGATGGTATAATTTTCTTGAAGTCTTACACAACACTGATGTAGTGCTTTGTTCAAGCAATACAAAAAATCAGATAAATGATTTTAAAAATATTAAAAGTTATATATTTTTTATAAATTATGGTCTCTCGAGAATTTATCAGATAAATAAAATTCATAATTTTTTTTATATATTTTATA
Organism: Viscum album; assembly: GCA_963277665.1. Classification (NCBI taxonomy): domain Eukaryota; kingdom Viridiplantae; phylum Streptophyta; class Magnoliopsida; order Santalales; family Viscaceae; genus Viscum; species Viscum album. The sequence continues at coordinate 1,398,133,545 of OY728157.1, read as the reverse complement.
TTTTAATTCAATTATTACCTTGATTCCTTTAATATCAATATATGAGAATAGTCCAGAAAATGATCTTAAATGGTGTTTAATGTTTAAAAATTATTTTTAAATCATTATAAAATTATAAAAATACTATATTGAATCATTTTTATGTGTAAATTTTTATCCTTTAATTCATGTTTCATTTATGGGCCACTTGTAATTGTTAAAATTACTTTTATTCCTCTTAAAGAGTGAAAATTTTAATATAATGGTTAGGGTTGAAAAAAAGTTCATATGGGGGATAAACAAAAAGATAAGGTGTGAAGTGAAACCTAAACTTTTATAAAATTGATTAGTTAATTATATTTCAACATTTAACTCCTTATAATTTTTTACACTATTTCTTAGCCATTTTTCATGATTCAGATTCATATTATATATTAATATTTCAATTATTTTCATGTTTTCCACCCACCTAATCTATAAAAGGGAACCACACATACTCTCTTCCTCACACTTAAAGAGTCATTTAGTGTGATGTATCAAACCCATCTTCCACTTAACCCACCCCAAACCCGGTTGTCCATATGACCCCTGACGTGTCTCCGCATAAGACAGGGGATACTGACTAGCAGTGGGGGTGTGTATGTAGTACGGTGGGGAGACGATACCCTCGTGTCAGAGTAATGTTGTGAATACAACAAAAGTGAATAGTATTAGAAGCATAATAATACAAATAGATACCATAAATTGAGGAAACATAATCAAATACATAGGAATACTGAATAACTGAATAACATATCAAAATCCTCATAGGAATTGTCTAATACAAACATGCATTCATGGAATTCTAGTACAAAATGAAATAGAAAATATGAAGTATGCATGCTAAATAAAAGTGATAAAGTGAACAAAAGCCAAATGATACTCCATAGGAACTCGACCCTAAGCCTGGTCCTCTGATCCTAGGCTCCATACAAGAAATATGAAACAATAGTTTGAAGAGTGGTGTTTTTCCCTATCCATACATGCAGGAAAAAATCTTTTCAGGTGCTAAAGGCGACCCGAGTAGGGTGTGAGATAAACATCTCAGTATTCCACCACCAACAGTGTCTATGTGTAATCCAAGTAAGAGCTTTTAAGTAAAAAGTGTGCATCTAATAGAAGTAAAGTAAAATAATAAATAATAAATAATTAACCTCCCTCTCAAGTTCTTAAAGGATACCTAGAGTGTGTACCTGATTCATCTCAAAGATGGTATGTCTGATCAAGTTACCATATATATATATATATATAGTATAATTGAAATGGGGTAAGAATTACGCCCATCCATACATGTATATATAGATTGTAACGGGTGTGGGGTAATCATGCCTCCAACCCATACACATATATATATTATAACTGGCATGGGGTAATAATTCCTCCCACATATACACATATAGAGATTATAACCAGTATGGGGTAAGAAAACCTCCCACCCATATATTAATATAATTAATGGTGTGGGGTAAGAATTCCTACCACCCATACGTGTATATTCAAATATGGAATGGGGTAATAATTCCCCCCATCCATTCATATTCATATAGCTCATAAGCATAGTAGTGGAATAACCATTCATATCATATAACATAAGGAAAATACATATTAAATAATTTTAATTTAAACAAACAAACCATTTCATGTAATTCCTTCATAATAAATCATAATAAAGGAAAGTTCATTCCATCCCTTGAAACCATTCCATTAAGGCCAATTTATCTTTAAGGTTTAAGCTATATCATCCTAGTCAACCATACATTTTTTTCTAATAAGAAATTTTCATTTCAAGGAAAGGTGTCAAGGCCAAAGTGTCTTGTTAAACTACTCACATGACCATTTGGACAATTCAAATGAAAAATGTAATAATCACCATTAAATAACCATGGTATACATCAATTACACATGGGAAAATTTATATTTTAATTGAAATCCAAGCAGTAATCTAAATTGGGTTCCATGTATTTTAAACCATTTGGACCAAAAGGCCATTTTCAAGTTGGAACACCTATGGGTTTCCATATATAGAAAGGGTGATATCTAAACCCCAAAAAAATATCAAATTCACCTATATCAAGGAACTAGGTTCATTTAAAAATTATGTAACCAATACATTAAGGGATCTAGGTAAAGGTCGGATCATGGAATAATAGATTAAATATGAAACAGCTAAAACTATAATGGAAAACTACATTTCCACCTACCTTAGGGTCGTAGATGAAGCCTCACTTAATATCGACCAAAAATTCAAATAAGGTTGGAAGATATATGATTTTCAGTTGAATTACATGAAAATAGGGAATATGAGTCTAAAACTAAATAACATAAAATATGGAAAGAATAATACAGAAAATAGTATAGAGACTATGGAGACTTACTGTATGTGATCCAATGCTTATGACTAATCAAGGATCAAATATCAGATGAAGAATCTAGTTCAAAGACTAGCATATAGGATATCTTGAAATCCAAGAGGAGGATATGATCTATTATTTCCATTATAGATAGGAAAAATAGGATGTATGGGTTTTAAAAAAATTAAATGGGAAAAATGGTAATTTTACCCCAAGTCCCACTACACACTATTTATCTATATGATTTAAAAACCATGTTCAAATCATTAATTAAGGCTATGTGCCCATTCTACAATAGGTCGCATGGCCATGCGCCTAGTCTTCATAGTTGTAGACAAATTGTGTGGAATTGAAAGTGGCCATGTTTGCAACCACACGGTTTACAAAAACTGTGTGGCCTAGGTCTTATGGTTTACACTAACCTTATGGCCCAGCCTAAAGCCCATTTTTTCAAACCTATCGGCTCCGAACCATCCCCCGATGCTCCTTGAGTCTTCTTTATGCCATGGAACACCTTTACCATGATTAAAGGAAATATTCAAAATGAAAAACAAACAATCCATACCTTAGTAAAAACATTGGGTCATTACAACATACCTGCCTTATAGAAACTCGTCCCTGATTTTTCCTCCTGAGGGTAAAGAGGTACTATTAGAAAAGAGTTTCAACCACTATGATTGTATATTAGTTTTCTAATCCTAATTCTCATCCTTTACTCAGTCGTGCATCCATAGCACCCATACAGGAGAAATGGAACTACCTCAGAGTGTCTTCACCTTATGATCAACAATACTAACTGGATACTCCTTGAAGGAAGCATCCATATCTTGCTCAACCTCATTAGGCTGAAAGACATGAGATGGGTCCGGATAATATCGAAAAATATGAGATACATAAAAGACATCATGAATATACCATAATATCTGATGAAGTTTCATCTGCTAATCCACTAGTTTGATATTATTCACAACCTTATAGGTTCCATTGAATATTGATGATAGATTATCCTACTTAAGAATATGTTTATACCCAAACCTGGGTGAGAATTTCAAGAAAAATTGGTCTCCAAACTCGAACTCAAGAGGTCAATAGCATCTTTTGGAATAAGACTGTTGTTTGGACTGATCTATCAACATGCGCTTTCTGATCAGCAAGACTTTCTTTAAAGTATCCTGCATGAGATGATGCCTAAGAATAGTTGCTTCCCCTACCTCTAGCCAACACAGAAGAGAGACACAAGTCCATCCTTAAAAGGATTTATAGGGATCTATCTCAATGGTATACTAGAATCTATTGTTGTAAGGAAACTCAATGAGTGGAATATGTTTCTCCCAAAAATCCCCAAAGTCGAGAACGCATACAAGAATCATATCCTATACCACATGTATTGTACACTTTTTATGTCTATCAGTATGTAGGTGATAGGTCATGCTCAAAATTACATGTGTACCCAAGTCCTTATACAACCCCTACTGAAACCATGATGTGAAATGAGTGTCTCTATCAGAAATGAAAGAATGAGGTTCTCCATGAAGATGTACCACCTATTTGATGTGCATCCTTACTATCTTATCTATTGATAAGGTCTCTCATAAAGGTAAGAAGTGTGTGACCTTTTTCATAAGATCAATGAAAACCCACACTGCGTTGTTGTCAGGAGGGGATCTTAGTAAACTAGTCACAAATTACATTGAAACATCTTCCCATTTCCACTCAGGAATGGATAGAGACTGAAGAATATTTTCCAGAAATCGATGTTCCATCTTCACCTACTGACAGATGGAACAATGAGGGATAAATCAATATATCTTGTGTTACATACTAAGCCACCAATATTGATGTCATAGAACTCAATATATTTTTGTGACACCAAGGTGAACTACCCATACTGAGGCATGGAAATAACTCATCAAATCCTCTCTAATTCCTATTGCGATCCATAAATACCCACAAAAAAATAAATTATTATTCCCATCGACCTTCCAACTTGAAGAAGTATAGTCATCTAAGACACTTTCTCATAGGAAAAATCCTTCAGGATCAGATAGTTGTCTTAACCATAATCATTCCAGAAGAGTATATGTCACCACTAAGACTTAGAGAATAGTCTGACCATGGTCCACCTGAACCTAAACATGAATCTATAAGAATAATTCCATAAGATTATATTCATCACTGGACTCTTGAACCACTTGTGTCTGAGTCTTTTATCTCAAAGCACCAGTTACTGAATTTCATTTCCCTCGAGTGTAGAGAAGATCTAAATCAAAAGATTGTAGGTACTCAACCCACCTATGATACCTGAGATTCAGATCCCACTGAGTGAAGAAGTATTTGAAGTTTTTTTTTCCTTTGAACACCAAAAAATAGTCTCCCAATAAATAGTGTCTCCAACTGCATAAGGCATGAACAACAACAGCGAGCTCGAGGTCATGTGTCGGGTAGTTCCTCTTGTAAGGCCCCAACTAACATGAACCATATGTAATGACTCTCTCTTCCTGTAACAGGAAAACTCCAAGACTAACACCTAACATGACACACTAGACTTTATAATCCCTTCTTGGCTTTGGAAAAATCAGTATCGGCACTCAAGTCAGTCTACCCTTCAACTCCTAAAGGATTCTTCACTAGATTATGACCATTTGAATTTCATACCCTTCTTTTTCAAGCCCGTAAGCAGCACTGAAAGTCATGATAAATCCTAATTGAATCATTTTTAATATTCATCAATATATAAGAGACTATAAATATAAAATATGTTCTTGGTATTTTTCCAAGAAACTAGAGCTCTCACTTTCTATGGTTCTACAAAAACTCCTAACTATGGGATTATATAACCCAATAATTGGACCTTATCGATCCAAAAGTGGCATTTAATAATCTTAGCATAGATTTGATTCTCTCTCAATGTATTCTGCATGATCTCATAATGGGATTCATGGTCATGTATAGAGAGATAATACACTAACATATCTTCAACAAAGACAACCACAAATGAATCTAGATATGGGGGAAATACCCAATTCATAAGATCCATGAAGATAGTAGGTGAATTCGTGAGTTTGAACGGAATAACTCGGTACTTATAGAGACCATACCTAATCTTGAAAGCTATGTGAGGAATGTTTAAAGTCCTCACTCACACATGATGATATCCCAAAAATAGATCTATTTTTGAAAAATCATTTTCTCCTTAGGGCTGATCAAAGAGACTGTTTATTCTAGGTAGTGGATTCTGGATCTTTATAGTCAGCTGATTCAACCGATGGTAATCCATACAAATCCTTGTAGAGACCCGTATCCTGACGTACATGGACATTACATTACATTTGCGGAATACTTAGTACATAACAAAAACACACACACAAGGATCGTAATAGTTTAGTGTCTTTGGAAACTCGGAACATAATCTTCTAATCCTAGTGAAAGATCTTCAATATCTCCCATAAAGATCTTCCATTTTTTTTTACCTAAAACCTTTCTTTATATCCTGGGGAAAAGAAAACATAAAAGGGTGAGCTCAAATGCTCAGTAAGGGTATACAAAAGAAATAAAAATCATATCATATCTTTTTGAAAATCATAACCTGCAAAAGAGATCATAATATCTTAACATGGAACAAATCATAGAAGTGAAAATGAGATCACCATAATCATAACATGAAACTTTAAACTTTGTGGCATGCACACATAATCATGGAAAATCATTTCTTGTTAGTCATGACTCATTGCCAAGACTATCTTAGTGGACAAAGTCCCTTTCTGAATCGAGTAACCCTCGTTTCAGTCCTGTTTCACTGAACCGGTATAACCTACCATTCCAGCCATGTCTATCTCATGAGATATAAAATCTTTACCCAATGCATTGGAGGGAGATATAGGTCCCACCCATCTTATAATGAATCCTTTCTTATGTGTGCCACATAATCATAAATCATACATCATTGCATAACCCATGTAATACAAATGGGATTCTTAAACAACATGACATCATAAAACCATTCATATAAGATAAAGGAATTCATAAACATAATTCCATCACAACATAGTCAAATCAATGTAATAATATGTATAGAAACAGAACCCTTTATTATCTTAGATGGAAAATAATTTTGATAAAACACTTGAATTGAATTCTTGAGGAAAATATCCTTTCTTCTTCAAAATCAACTTCTTTTCACAAAACATTGTGTAATTTTAAAAGAAACATATTTTATTGAAAATAGTCATGAAATCTTTTAGAGGAAGCTTCATGAAAATAAGGCTTTATAAAACAGTAGAAATCCGTTCGTGCCGTATAAGTTAAAAAAACATTCTTTTTACTTCTGTCGAAAAAGTCAAAATGTACCTCGTACGAAAAAAGATTCCTTTCATACATATTACTAAAAACTCACCAAAGGGTAAAATTGGATTTAAAACATTGTAGGTGGATGGAAATAATATTACATATTGAGGAAACATGGATGTGGATGATAAAATACACCCCAGTAAATACTTACGAATAAACAATCTCGGATAAAAATGAGATTGTGATATTCCCCTTACCTTAGGTCCGACTTGCTTTGTAAGTGTTCGAACCTCCTGTATAATGATTTAAATCATGTTATTGACTTATTACAGAATCATATTCATTGTTATGATATCATATATGGTTCACTTATGACATTATATTACCCGTTCTTTTGTAAATTCCATGTTAAAGAAGTGTTTTGGGTAAAATCGTTTCATTTATCGTAGGTGTTTTGACTTGTTGTTCTTGACATCATTATTACTTATATCATGATTTACTTACTTCCATAATATAAAATATGATTTATATATCATATATATTCAGTATATATATATATATAATAGATAGATAAATAAAATGAAAAACACCGTTCATGGAGACGGTAGTCCGTACGTACGCATGAACGCTGTTTTCCTTTCCTTGTTGTCTTGAAATGGAAGTAAGTAGATGACATACATATGTATATATACATAAATCCAGTAGCTTTATAATGTCATATATTTCATTATTATTTCTTATATTTACATTATAATCATTCTTAAATGGTTAACATGGAGAATGAATCTCATCGCGTCGTGGAGACGGTAGTCCGTACGTACGCACGAGCGATGATATCATTTCTATAAATATTGAATTGAATTGGAGTGGATCATAAAATATATAAGAATCAATATGATGTTGTAATAACTATGTATAGTTATTCTTTACACCATTATACCCATCCATGTAAGGTGGTGGTGGAAAATAGATTACACCACGGCGTGGAGACGGTATTCCGTACGTACGCACGCGCGGTGATTTATTTTTCCGTAGGATGGATAGATGGTGAAATAGGGTTGTTTCATACTTATAATAACATATCAGTATATGAGTTATACTGATGTTATTACTTCATAATGAAACAACCTAAGAAGAAGAAGTGGAAGAAGAAATAAAGATGAAAGAATTGGTAACGGTAATTACCTCTTCTTTGAAGTGCCTCTTTGAGACCTCCTCTTAGGGCACTAAAATTGGTCTTTTAGGAAGACCAGAACCTCTAGGATGTTTCTAGGGAAGTGGAGAAGAGATTTTGGCATGGTTTGGCCGATCTTGAGTGCTCAAATTGGTGTGAGGAGGAGGGAGAGGAGGTGTCCTTTTATAAGGGAGGAGAGGGGCACCTTAGGAATATCTCAAAATATTATTTTATATTAAAGTAAAAATCGGTTTATAATGGTTCCAAAGGGTATTATTTCGAGGCTAAAGTGGGTATGGGTCGAAATCCTATCAACCAATATAATTTAGAAAAGTTTAGGATATTATTTTAACCTTATCAATTAGATTTAACTTCAAGTTAAATAATTTAACTTTTACCGTGTCTTTTTGTTTTCTTTCACTATATGGTTAATACACTTACTATAACATGCCCAACGAACCCCAAATTGTTTATTATTAATATATATATCCTTATCTAAGTCATTTGGCCGAACCTTAGATTTTTAGGAATAAAATAACAATTAATAATATAATATTTGATTTAAAAACTATTTTGTGTCAATTTTGACACTATTTGATATATGATTTTTGTGAGAGTCATAACAGAATTAAATGTTCAAACCAAGTTAATTAAATCAACATTAATATATCATAGTAACCTAGAAAATTAGTGGAATTCATAAAAAGTCTCAAATTACATTTATTTTGGTGTTTATAACATCAATTATGTCAATATTTCATTAATAAGATAATTACTGCATCATCATTGTGTCATAAATAAATTAAATTATTTAAAGTCTAAAAATTACAAATAAAATACCATTATGTAGTAAATCTTTTTATCTTTCTAATGAATATTTATAATCTAAAATCCAACATATATAACCCTATTTAACAATTGTTTTTCTAAAAGATATATGCTTGTGTCATTTTTGTATTCATTTTAACTTAATTAAAATAAAGTGTCATTATCACTTACAAGTGGATCAATGGGGTCCCAAAATCGACCCAAAGATGCCCATGGTCGACCATGTATCAACCAATAGGGTTAAGACACGTTTTAGGGTAATTTAATATTATTATAATATTATTTTTTAACCTTTATTTACCGGATTTACCCTTAACCATGGTAAATAAAATATTTACCGCAGTAATTATTCAAAATGTCTAAAAATAAAAGTTACCTATTTACACAATTTGAACATCCTGATTTTAAATATGGAATCCATTTTTCTAAATTCAAAACACAGAAGTGGCAGAAATTAATTTAAAATTAATTCCCGCTGTCAAAACAAAAATCGTGTTTTTAAGAGATAATAACTATCAAAAGATTGACACTTGTTTATGTTCGGTTTAATTGTAAAATTGTGTCCAATGACCAACATTATATTAAGTGGTAAAAATATATTCTAAATATACTTTAAAACCATTGAATATTATAATTTAACCACATAATATATTACGATGAAAAAAGTTGTTTTTAATTAAAATATAGCGTGTTTTTACTATTCATTAAAATATGAAAGTTATCGGAAAAATATAAAAAATTTATCTAATGTAAATTTTTACATCCTGATTCAAAAGAAGAATATTATTTTTTCAAATTGAACATATAAACATGTCAAAAACTATATTTAAAGTGGGTGCGCCATCAAAAGGCGGTAAAACTGCATTTTTTGAAAAATACTTATTTTAGCCGAAAAATTTATTTTGTTCTTATACCATGTTCTAGAAATGTGTAAGATGAATAATAATGTTATAAAATTCAAAATTTAGTTAATACTATTCATAACGGGTAGTTCATGACAATATTATAATAATATAACATTGTTTATTAAAACCCGGTATTGCGTACAACACACGCTATCGAGGAAGGTCGCGATTGCGTGTAATGCAAGCCAAGTCAGGGTTGCGTGTTGTGAAAGAATCCTTCATTGTTTCGTATAACAGAATCCAACCATATTTCATTTATACATTTAATATATATATATATATATACTCAATGTTGCGTAGAATAACTATTATCAAAATTGTGTGTAACACGATCCAAGAATAGTGTTGCGTATACTGCAAGCTAATACGGTGTTGCGTATAGTGCAAGGTAATCTTGGTGTAGAATACAACACAAGACATTAATGAAATTAAAAGAATATTTTTCATAAAATCTCGGGGTGTTACATTCTACCCCCCTTAAAATGAATTTCGCCCTCGAAATTCGTCGAGGTTATAAATGGTTTACTATTTGAAAGTTTCTTTAATAGAAACCCACATCGTAAAAAGGAATATCAAAACCAATCTTTAAAAACAAAAGTATGAAACGTAACGGTTACCCAAATAAACTAATCATTGGGTTTCCACATAGGTGAAAATATGGATATGGAAGAGAAATCTAACCATCATGTTCTGATGGAGAGTGGTAGAGAACATGGCTATGGAAAAGCCAGTAATCACAAATCCATAGATTTGTGATGATATAAGGTACCATCTGATTCATCAGGTATAAGATCACTAGGACAACATTTTTGGTTTTCAATATCATTTCCCTAAAGTTGAAAATTTTGAATTAGAAGAAATACTTACTTGATTTTGGTATAATCTCACTGTTGTTCGTGAATTGAACAATTTACACTTCTTCCCTTAAAGAAATGAAGTTGAATTTTTTATTCGTGATGTGTTAGCAGATCATGTGATAGAATGACAGGTCATTCCATCTGTCTCAAACAAAAGGTTAGCAAAACTTATAAACATAAGTCGATCTATAGTGAGATTAATCATATATGGTTCCTAAAATGGACTTATACTTCATATATCATACTGCTTAATATAATAAAACTAGTTTCTACTAAACAGGGACTTCCTGTAGGTCAGTGGTAGGCGATAAAGGCCAGTCACACTTCGGTTGTGGGTTCGATTCCCACAGCCTTGTCCGAAGCGATGGGCTGTCGCCCGTCCTGCAGGTTGTCCTTTTTCTAAAACTACATTACTATAACATCCCATCAATAATATCGAAAAAACTTCTATCCTTAAACAATACTAACTTATGTCCAACATAATCCATTCTAATCTTTAGGCTTATCCATAATACTGCAGTCCACTCTCATAATATAGTGAAAACGATTACCAGAGATTTAACACCATCATCGATCCCCATATATCATAAGATATGTTTTGTTGGTCACATTCCAAACATTCAAAGTCTTTAATCGTGTATTCTCTTGAATACCTTAGTGAAAACATGAATGCAGTTAAAAGTTAACACTTTCCACATACCAAAATCCTCAAAATTCTATATACTCAAACCATGATATCACTTAGTCCTTATATCAATCATGAGCTCATGAATACTGTCAAACATTTCATTTTCTCCTTATCCCTTCATTATGCGCATATCATCTACATTCCAAAAATATCTGAATAACCTTTCATGGATACTGGTAACATTAATCAGACAACAATGTAACAATCCTTACATGTCTCTTTATTCCATAGTACCATGAGATTACTTATACAACATTACACATGATAAACATGTAATCATTCCACTACATTCTTAAACCATTGACCGAGCTTCAACAATTCTTTCATCTCACATATCATTGGTAGTATCTTCATCATCATCCACATAAATACTTCCCATATGACCATACTGATTATCTTCATGAGACTTTCCCTTAGGGCATTGGTTTGCATAATGCCCGTACATTCCACATTTAAAACATTTAACCATTGTTGAAGTCGTAGCAATACCATTATCCTCATCCCTGGTGTTAACTGAACCTTTTCCTTTGCACTTACTGGCTTTGTGTCCTTCTTTTCCACACCCAAAGCATCTTCCAGTTCCTTTGAAACATTCTCCTTGATGCCTCTTCCCACATGATTTACATAGGGGAAATTGAACTTTCTTTCCTCTATGATTATCATGAAACTCCATCTTTCTCTTATTAGCCGAGTCAGGAAACTTACCAAATTTTACTTTATTGATCATATTATGAGATTGCTGATTCGGCATAATAATGATGTTTGCACTTCCAAATCCCATTTCATTTGTTTTCTCATGAATAATATCATTCCATTGTCCATCATTTCCTCCATTATCGTGAATCACCTTGTTTCCATCCATTTTCTAAAACCCAAAAAGAATAGTGTGAGAGGCAAAAATCATAATAAAGGGGGAGTAACTTAAATATCTAACATCTTTGGTTTAATCTAATATCGTTACCATAGTTCTAGGACTATATCCTATACGTATACTTATCCTTAGGGGCATCCCTAGACATACCTTATAAATATCTCTAGGGATCTCACTAACGTTTTCGCATCCTAGTTTCCAAAGGTTGACTAAACCTTTCCTCTGATACCAACTGTAGAGACCCGTATCCTGACGTACATGGACATTACATTACATTTGCGGAATACTTAGTACATAACAAAAACACACACACAAGGATCGTAATAGTTTAGTGTCTTTGGAAACTCGGAACATAATCTTCTAATCCTGGTGAAAGATCTTCAATATCTCCCATAAAGATCTTCCATTTTTTTTACCTAAAACCTTTCTTTATATCCTGGGGAAAAGAAAACATAAAAGGGTGAGCTCAAATGCTCAGTAAGGGTATACAAAAGAAATAAAAATCATATCATATCTTTTTGAAAATCATAACCTGCAAAAGAGATCATAATATCTTAACATGGAACAAATCATAGAAGTGAAAATGAGATCACCATAATCATAACATGAAACTTGAAACTTTGTGGCATGCACACATAATCATGGAAAATCATTTCTTGTTAGTCATGACTCATTGCCAAGACTATCTTAGTGGACAAAGTCCCTTTCTGAATCGAGTAACCCTCGTTTCAGTCCTGTTTCACTGAACCGGTATAACCTACCATTCCAGCCATGTCTATCTCATGAGATATAAAATCTTTACCCAATGCATTGGAGGGAGATATAGGTCCCACCCATCTTATAATGAATCCTTTCTTATGTGTGCCACATAATCATAAATCATACATCATTGCATAACCCATGTAATACAAATGGGATTCTTAAACAACATGACATCATAAAACCATTCATATAAGATAAAGGAATTCATAAACATAATTCCATCACAACATAGTCAAATCAATGTAAAAATATGGATAGAAACAGAACCCTTTATTATCTTAGATGGAAAATAATTTTGATAAAACACTTGAATTGAATTCTTGAGGAAAATATCCTTTCTTCTTCAAAATCAATTTCTTTTCACAAAACATCATGCAATTTTAAAAGAAACATATTTTATTGAAAATAGTCATGAAATATTTTAGAGGAAGCTTCATGAAAATAAGGCTTTATAAAACAGTAGAAATCCGTTCGTGCCATATAAGTTAAAAAAAACATTCTTTTTACTTCTGTCGAAAAAGTCAAAATGTGCCTCGTACGAAAAAAGATTCCTTTCATACATATTACTAAAAACTCACCAAAGGGTAAAATTGGATTTAAAACATTTTAGGTGGATGGAAATAATATTACATATTGAGGAAACATGGATGTGGATGATAAAATACACCCCAGTAAATACTTACGAATAAACAATCTCGGATAAAAATGAGATTGTGATATTCCCCTTACCTTAGGTCCGACTTGCTTTGTAAGTGTCAAACCTCCTGTATAATGATTTAAATCATGTTATTGACTTATTAAAGAATCATATTCATTGTTATGATATCATATATGGTTCACTTATGACATTATATTACCCGTTCTTTTGTAAATTCCATGTTAAAGAAGCGTTTTGGGTAAAATCGTTTCATTTATCGTAGGTGTTTTGACTTGTTGTTCTTGACATCATTATTACTTATATCATGATTTACTTACTTCCATAATATAAAATATGATTTATATATCATATATATTCAGTATATATATATATATAATAGATAGATAAATAAAATGAAAAACACTGTTCATGGAGACGGTAGTCCGTACGTACGCATGAACGCTGTTTTCCTTTCCTTATTGTCTTGAAATGGAAGTAAGTAGATGACATACATATGTATATATACATAAATCCAGTAGCTTTATAATGTCATATATTTCATTATTATTTCTTATATATACATTATAATCATTCTTAAATGGTTAACATGGAGAATGAATCTCATCGCGTCGTGGAGACGGTAGTCCGTACGTACGCACGAGCGATGATATCATTTCTATAAATATTGAATTGAATTGGAGTGGATCATACAATATATCAGAATCAATATGATGTTGTAATAACTATGTATAGTTATTCTTTACACCATTATACCCATCCATGTAAGGTGGTGGTGGAAAATAGATTACACCACGGCGTGGAGACGGTATTCCGTACGTACGCACGCGCGGTGATTTCTTTTTCCGTAGGATGGATAGATGGTGAAATAGGGTTGTTTCATACTTATAATAACATATCAGTATATGAGTGATACTGATGTTATTACTTCATAATGAAACAACCTAAGAAGAAGAAGTGGAAGAAGAAATAAAGATGAAAGAATTGGTAACGGTAATTACCTCTTCTTTGAAGTGCCTCTTTGAGACCTCCTCTTAGGGCACTAAAATTGGTCTTTTAGGAAGACCAGAACCTCTAGGATGTTGCGAGGGAAGTGGAAAAGTGATTTTGGCAGGGTTTGGCCGATCTTGAGTGCTCAAATTGGTGTGAGGAGGAGGGAGAGGAGGTGTCCTTTTATAAGGGAGGAGAGGGGCACCTTAGGAATATCTCAAAATATTATTTTATATTAAAGTAAAAATCGGTTTATAATGGTTCCAAAGGGTCTTATTTCGAGGCTAAAGTGGGGATGGGTCTAAATCCTATCAACCAATAGAATTTAGACAAGTTTAGGATATTATTTTAACCTTATCAATTAGATTTAACTCCAAGTTAAATAATTTAACTTTTACCGTGTCTTTTTGTTTTCTTTCACTATATGGTTAATACACTTACTATAACATGCCAAACTAACCCCAAATTGTTTATTATTAATATATATATCCTTATCTAAGTCATTTTTCCGAACCTTAGATTTTTAGGAATAAAATAACAATTAATAATATAATATTTGATTTAAAAACTATTTTGTGTCAATTTTGACACTATTTGATATATGATTTTTGTGAGAGTCATAACAGAATTAAATGTTCGAAAAAAGTTAATTAAATCAACATTAATATATCATAGTAACCTAGAAAATTAGTGGAATTCATAAAAAGGCTCAAATTACATTTATTTTGGTGTTTATAACATCAATTATGTCAATATTTCATTAATAAGATAATTACTGCATCATCATTGTGTCATAAATAAATTAAATTATATAAAGTCTAAAAATTACAAATAAAATACCATTATGTAGGAAATCGTTTTATCTTTCTAATGAATATTTATAATCTAAAATCCAACATATATAACCCTATGTAACAATTGTTTTTCTAAAAGATATATGCTTGTGTCATTTTTGTATTCATTTTAACTTAATTAAAATAAAGTGTCATTATCACTTACAAGTGGATCAATGGGGTCCCAAAATCGACCCAAAGATGCCCATGGTCGACCATGTATCAACCAATAGGGTTAAGACACGTTTTAGGGTAATTTAATATTATTATAATATTATTTTTTAACCCTTATTTACCGGATTTACCCTTAACCATGGTAAATAAAATATTTACCGCAGTAATTATTCAAAATGTCTAAAAATAAAAGTTACCTATTTACACAATTTGAACATCCTGATTCCAAATATGGAATCCATTTTTCTAAATTCAAAACACAGAAGTGGCAGAAATTAATTTAAAATTAATTCCCGCTGTCAAAACAAAAAGCGTGTTTTTAAGAGATAATAACTATCAAAAGATTGACACTTGTTTATGTTCGGTTTAATTGTAAAATTGTGTCCAATGACCAACATTATATTAAGTGGTAAAAATATATTCTAAATATACTTTAAAACCATTGAATATTATAATTTAACCACATAATATATTACGATGAAAAAAGTTGTTTTTAATTAAAATATAGTGTGTTTTTACTATTCATTAAAATATGAAAGTTATCGGAAAAATATCAAAAATTTATCTAATGTAAATTTTTACATCCTGATTCAAAAGAAGAATATTATTTTGTCAAATTGAACATATAAACATGTCAAAAACTGTATTTAAAGTGGGTGCGCCATCAAAAGGCGGTAAAACTGCATTTTTTGAAAAATACTTATTTTACCCGAAAAATTTATTTTGTTCTTATACCATGTTCTAGAAATGTGTAAGATGAATAATAATGTTATAAAATTCAAAATTTAGTTAATACTATTCATAACGGCTAGTTCATGACAATATTATATTAATATAACATTGTTTATTAAAACCCGGTATTGCGTACAACACACGCTATCGAGGAAGGTCGCGATTGCGTGTAATGCAAGCCAAGTCAGGGTTGCGTGTTGTGAAAGAATCCTTCATTGTTTCGTATAAAAGAATCCAACCATATTTCATTTATACATTTAATATATATATATATATACTCAATGTTGCGTAGAATAACTATTATCAAAATTGTGTGTAACACGATCCAAGAATAGTGTTGCGTATACTGCAAGCTAATACGGTGTTGCGTATAGTGCAAGGTAATCTTGGTGTAGAATACAACACAAGACATTAATGAAATTAAAAGAATATTTTTCATAAAATCTCGGGGTGTTACAATCCTAAGGGTATCTTTTTCCTTCTTGGAAAAGAGGACAAGTGAATTGTTAATTCAAAACTTATTTCAACTTTCCCATTGATCTTTTTGTTTTGGAAATCACAAATAACTTCTTGTTTTTAATATTTTTTATTCTAATTGTAATCACATATTTTTTAATCACATATTTTGTTTTACATTATAACCACACATGTTTTTGTTCTACATCCTAATCACATACAGTTTGTTTATAATCGTAATCACATATTTTGTTTTCCATCATAACCACACATGTTTTTGTTCTAAATCATAATCACATGGTGTTTATTTACAATCATAATCACATATTTTGTTTTCCATCGTAACCACACATGTTGTTGTTCTACATCATAATCACATATATCATAATCCCATATTTTTTTTTCCATCGTAACTACACATGTTGTTGTTCTACATCGTAACCACATGCATCGTAACCAAGTTATGTATTGTATTCATATTATGCATAATAACCAAGCATCCTAACCAGGTTATACACTGTAAACACATTATGCATCGTAACCAGGTTATACATCATATTCAAGTTATGCATCATAACCACATACATCATAACCAGGTTATGTATTGTATTCATATCATGCATCGTAACCAGGTTATGTATTGTATTCATATTATGCATTGTAACCAAGCATTGTAACCAGGTAATACATCGTAATCACTATATGTATCGTTACCATGTTATGAATCATTACTATTATATGCATCTTAATCTTGATAAGCATTGTAACCATATTATTAATCGTACTCATGAAATGCATTTAACTCATTTATTACTCATTATTTCATACTTTTGTACTTAATTTTTTCTAACTGAAATGATGTCATTGAGTTATTTATATACTAATCAAAATTATTTCATGTATTTTGTTCATTTTGACCGTTATAATTCCAGATGTCCAAGTCCATACAAATTTTCCAATGAATTATGACTGTTGGAACCTGCGGCCTGCTAATAGGAGGTCATTCAAACCAGGTCAATTAACTTTTTCTACTATCAAGTTATAGAGATAGATAGTGTGACTTCTCTCTTGCTTCATGCAAAATCCATAAAGATACAATACATGAATGACTTGTTCTTAGTTCTTGTATATCAATAAGTTCTTTTTTTTCATTGTGCATCTAATCATTGTGATAACTATCAAGGGCTTCTAGGGATATGAATATGGTGTTATTGATCATCATATTGAGGTATTTAAAGTGTTTGAAATATAGAGGTGTCGATTAAATTCTTAATTGATGACTTTCATTGATAAGAAGACAATCGTGCTGATCATCATATCTAAGGATTACCAGGGTGGTGGTAAGACAAACCTTTTATCCTAGGTGAAAGGATAACCTACTCTTTGGGATAGAATAATTTTAATACCTTTACATTTCTACTACAATTTGTAATAGAAAGGGAATAATTTCTTTTCTTATTTCTATTCATATTCTTTTCTATTGTAATTATTTCAATTAAGATTTATTTACTACATATTGTATTACAAATTATATACATTGTATGGTATAATAATTTACATTTGTATAAATCTGATCATTGAATTAAATTCAAATAAAATTGTTTTTCATTACTTGTGGTATTACATCATATCATATCCATTGGATATAGGGCTTGTATGGTCATTTGTATTGATTATTAATTGTATTAGTTTAAGACCTATTAAACTAAGTTCATTATTAAGGGTTCAAATACAATGTTTTTAAGCCTATAATTCACCCCTCCCCCCACTTGTATTGTGTCATCTAATATACATTTACATATATATTACGATCCAATAATTGGTATCATAGGAGGTTTCCAATGATTTGTTTTACTTTATTTATCTTTTAATTAAATTGTATTTCTATTATAAACTCTTTGTTTATAATTACTTACTACACTAATGTGTGGAGTAGAAAAGTGATGTTTTATAAGATGGAAGGAATGAATATTGGATAAATTGACAATCTAAACCCATCTAGACCACCTATTTTTGATGGGAATGGTTATGAGTACTGGAGAGATTGAATGAAGGAATTTTTTATTAATACTGGAGTATATAATATTGCGATTATCACTGGAGATTACAAAATTTCAGACAAGGAAGTCAGAACCTTCACCAACCAGGAGAAACTTGAATATCAACTGAATTAAAAGGTATGCAATACATTACATTGTTCTATGATTAGGAATATATATAGTCAGATATCTTCGTGAGAAGGAACCAACTATATCTAGAAGAAATTGTAAGTCACACATTTTGGTATATCCAAAGTAATAGAAACAAGAAGATCCATGCTCCGAGATGAATATAATGGTTTTATTTTTCCCTATGGAGAACTGGTATACAAGATACAACAAATATTTATGATAATAGTCAATAGTCTTCAATCCATGGGAGGAAAGGGTCTTGATGATGAAGGTATTGTGGAAAATATAATAGATATAATTCCAAATGAGGGGGAATCAAAAAGAACAACAATTGATGAGAATAATAAATTTACTCAAATCACTCTTGATGAATTATTTGGTACTCTTATACAGCACGAGACAAGGATGAAAAGAGATGAAAATTTTAATAAGAAGAAGAATGGTAATGGGAGTGTATCTGTTACTACTACATCAAAATCCAAGACACCATAAAGGGTAATAAAATACAAATCTAATAAATTTATTGTTATATCAGATTCCTGTGAATGTTTCCATTCAGAGAATAAACTAGCCGGTATAGATTGAATAATGAACAAGATTGTGGGAAAGAAAGACTTTCAGTATAGATTCAAAATGAAATATAGAAAGGATAAGAAAGACTCGGAAGTAACTTGTTATGAATGTAAAAGAGCAGGTCATATTAGACCAGATTTTCCTTTACCTAAAAGGAAATATAGGAAGGAGAAACATTTTAAAAGAAATAAGAAAATGTATTACAAGTAAAATACAAATAATGTCTTGAAAGTAAATAGTACTTGGAGTGAAATTGTTAGTGATTCATTAGAGATATATTCAAAATATGAATCTTTTGGTTATAATAATATAAGACTCATAACTGGACTACCTATTGAAAATAATTGTCTTGTGGCTAGGGTACCCAATGAAGAATCTCTGACCAATGTATCATTAAATGAAAACTTCCCTAATGAGAAATATTCTTACTCTTCGGATGAAGAATCTTCCTCAGTAGATTATAATTAACCTTATTTTAAATAAGTATCTTGATTTTCCAAATTACTTGAGAAGGAAGATTCCAAACTCAAGAAAAATATTGATAATAAAAATTATAGAATATCTATCCTTACAAAAAAGTATCAGATATTTCAAAAGATCTTGATATGAAAATTCTTGATTTTGAAAATATTTCAAAATACCTTATAGACTAAATTCTGAGAAAGATAAAAATTCTAAGGACTTTGAAAAACTTTTTTTAGAGAAATTTTTTTTTGAAACAAAACAAAAATTATAAAAAAATTTCTTATTAGAATGAAAATTTAGTCACTATACTAAAATATGAAATTTTTTCTGTTAAGAAACTATTATCAAATTTCTCTACTAGAATGAAAGAATTTGAAAAAAATTTATTCTTAAATTCTTCCTCTAAGAAAAATTTCCTAAATTGGTTATACTCATTCAAAACCAATTTTTAGTCATAACTATTTTGTTACCCAAAGTGCTCTAATATTTACCAAGTGTAAATGTGGTGGACATTGGGAAAGAAATTATTACCTTAATAAAACTCAATATTTAGGATTTCATAAATCTCACTTTTCAAAAAAAATGTGGACTTTTATATTTATTTTATTTAAAATTTCCAGATCCAAACAATTTTGGGTTCCTTAAAACTAATTGTTTCTTTTTTAGGAAAACAAAAAGTGTACCAAAAACAAGAATATTTGGTATATGGATAGTGTTTGTTCTTGAAATATGACTGGAATCAAATATTTATTTGAAAATATTATTGAAATGAAAGGTGTAAGAGTGACCTTAAGAGAAAAATATCATGGAATGATCATTGGTATAGGTAATATTATTATTTTATGAAAAGTTTTAATTTCAAATGTTTTGTTTATTAATGTTCTTAAGAACAACCTTATAAGAATAATTCAATTATGTAATGAAGGTTACCTTGTGAATTTTAGAAATGATAAATGTTTTGTTTCAAATTCTAAGGATTAATTCATTCCCTCTATCCATAGTCATGAGAATATATACACACTTAACTTATAAGTCCTTAGGATCTAATACTTACCTTTCTTAAGTGCAATAGATGACCATTCTTGGTTATGGAATAAAATGTTAGGACATTATAACCTTAGGAACCTTTGCAAAATCTCAATGAAAAGACTTTTTAAGGATCTACAAGATCTCAAGAATGATTATTCAAAAGTCTATGACCCTTGTCAATATGGAAAGAAATATAAAACTAACTTTAAATCAATTAATAAAGTTTCAAATTATAGTTTATTATAGTTAGTGCACATGGATCTTTTCGGTCCTTTACAAACTAGAAGAATTGGAGGCAAATACTATGTATTTTTTTAGTTGATGACTACACCATATTTGCATGGGTCTATTTTCTAGAAAATAAATATGAAGCCTTTTTCTATTTCAAAAATTTTAGAGCCCAAGTTAAAAATGAGAAAAACCTACCAGTGATAACAATTCATATTGATCATGGTGCCGAATTTCAAAATTCGTATTTTTGAAACTATTTGTAGTGAGAAAGGTATTACTCACAACTTTTCAACTCCAAGAACCCCTTCTCAAAATGTTGTTATTGAAAGAAGAAATTGTATTCTTCCGGAAATGACAAGAACCATGTTGAGTAAATACTCAATTTATAATCATTTATGGGATGAAGCTATTATTACTGCATGTTATACTATAAATAGAGTTTTAACTAGAAGTTTTCTTAATAAAACACCTTATGAATTGTGAACTGACCAAAAACCTAAAGTTTCTTACTTTAGATTATTTAGATGAAAAGTATTCATATTGAATACTAAAGATATTTTACATAAATTCTCACCCAAATCCAATGAAGCAATCTTTCTTGGTTATTCCACTAATTATAAGGATTATAAAGTCTTTAACAAAAAACACTTGTACTATTGCAGAAACAATGCATTTCAAATTTGATGAAACTGGTCCTTTTGTTTTTAAAAAAACCCTTCATACATCAATAGATGTGTTTTTAAAAACTGATTATCAACCATTGATTGAAAAATCTTTTGATAATGGAAATACTCATGAAAATGTTTCTGAAATATTTACCCCAGAATACTTTTTATCTTATGTTGATGAACAAGTTTTAAAAAACCCAAATAAATTGTTTCTTTGGAATCATCCTAGTAATAATATCATTGGTGATGTAAATCAACCTATAAGGACAAGAAATTCTTTGAGAAATGAAATAGAACATGTTGATTTTCTATCTCAATTTGAACCTAAAACTTCGAATGGTCCATAGGTGAAGAATATTAGATAAAAGTAATGCAAGATTAACTAAACGAATTTTAAAGGAATCAAGTTAGAAACTTGGTTGAAATACCTAAAGAAACAACTGTAATTAGTTTAAAATGGGTTTTAAGAAACAAATGTTATGAAAATAGAGTCATTATAATAAATAAAGAAAGACTTGTTGCTAAATGATATAATCAACAAGAGGGAAAAGAATATGAAGAAACCTATACTCTGGTTGCTAGATTTGAATAAATTCATATTCTATTATCCATTACAATATTCTTTAATTTCAAACTTTTTAAAATGGATGTTAAAGGTTCTTTTCAAAATGTTTTTGTTCAAGAAAAAGTTTTTGTAGAACAACCCCCTGGTTTTTTAGACTCAAAATATCATGATAATGTTTTTAAACATACCAAAGCTTTGTATGGACTTAAACAATACCCTAGATCTTGGTATGATAGACTTAAATGATTTATTTTACAAAACAATTATGCAAACAGAACTTTAGATCCAACTCTTTTTATAAAAATGAAAAAAAGAACAATTTTCTTGTTCAAATATTTGTTGATGACATTATATTCAGATCAACTCATCAATACCTAACTAATTCTTTTTCTAATCTAATGAAATATGAGTTTTAAATGAGTATTATGGGTGAGTTAACATTCTTTTTAGGTTTTCAAATATCTCAAAAACTATAAGAAACCTATATAACCCAACATAAGTGTATCAAATACTTACATAAAAAGTATGTATATGAAAACACTAAGAGTATAATCACTCCAATCGGTACTTCAAATACACTTGATCTTGATGAAGCTGGGAAACAAGTAGATCAATAATCTTTTTTAGGTATGATAGGGATTTTTTTATACTTAACAGCTAGTCATCCGAACATAATGTTTTCAGTATGCTTATGTGAAAGATATCAATCTAATCCGAAGGAATATATTTTAAAAGTATTGAAAATAATATTTTGTTTCTTAAGGGGAACTATATATTTAAAACTATTTTATTCTTCTAGAAATGATTTTGTTTTAAAAAGTTTTTCAAATGATGACTTTGGTGGTTGTAGAATGGATAGAAAAAGTACATCTAGAAAATGTCATTTCTTATGAGATTCATTAGTTTCTTGTTCATGAAAAAAACAATATTCAATAGAACTTTCCACTACTAAAGCTAGATATGGAGTAGCTGGATGTTTTTGTGATCAAGTGTTGTGGTTGCAACACACTCTCACTGACTATGGCATGAGTTTTTCCAAAACTCAAATACTATGTGATAATACTAGTTCCATTAATCATAGTAAAAACCCTTCACATCACTATCATTCAAAACACAAAGATATAAGGCATGACTTTCTTAGATATCACACACAAAAAGGATATATTATTTTACAATTCATGAAAATGTAAGAAAAACTTGCTGATATTTTCAAAAAACCGTTATCTTCTAATAGATTTTAATACATTAAACAGAAACTTGGAATGATCACTGTAACGTAATCATTTAAGTCTATTTTTTGTTTAAACCATCTCTTTACATTATGTTACTCCTTTTCAAAGGGGGAGTATACATAATTTTATCAGTTTCACTTATCGATTTTTCATTTATTGGTTTTTTATTTATCAGTTTTGCATTTATCATTTTTTTCATTTATCATTTCAATTTAATCAGTTTCACTTTAATCATTTTTACTTTAATTGATTTCACATTTATCTTTTTTACTTGTATTGTTTCACCCTTAATCATTTTACTTTTTATTGGTTTTACATTTTAATTGGTATAACTTTTTAATGAGTTTCATCTTTATTGGTATTGGATTATTATATCGATACTAGATTATCGGTATTGAATTATTTTATCTGTACTAGATTATAGGTACTAGATTAATTATATTTTACCAGTTTTAGAATTCTAATCAATCTCATATGCTTTTTTGTTTTGTGTGTGTTATTACTAAAACAATATACTGAAACCAATACATCTATCTTGATACTTCAAAAGGAACAATTTCTAAAACCTTATTTTGGTATTTCATACAGTTTTTTTTAAATTATTTCTTTTAACTCTTCATCAGATTCATTCTGAATACAATTTTCTATTAAGGAAAACCTCAAGAGTTTGAAATCATTCTTGACCATTGGATCTTCTCGATGTAATCTTGGCCATAAATTTCTTTTTTAAATTACCCCTCCCAACCTATCCCACATAGAACTCCTATGATTTTATTCTAATTCTGGATGTTCCATAAATACTTAGAGCTGTTCATAATCAGTTTTACCTCAGTTTTCATAATCAGATATCTCCTCATCTTTCATAACAAAGAAAAACTTTAGGGTTTCACATAGTTGTCGATGTCTAAGTCTACTACCTATTTTCCAAATAAAATGTCTCCAAAGTATTTCTCTTCTATTACCTTTCGAGGTGAAAGGTTAGTCTCTCGGGACTTTTATGAACCTTTTGATTCATCAGTGAATATGATAATAAGTTTCCAAGGGTTGGAATCAATTTGTGTTGAAAGACCAAATTCAGATCGGGATTTTTTGATCCATGTTGAGGTGTTACAATTTTATAAAACAATGGAGATAGAAAGTGGTCTCAATATTTTCTTTATAATGTATGATAATAAGTATAAAACCTCTATAAAATAGGAAGATAATTTATTAGGTATTCCATCTAAGGGTGATCTCTATTTTCTTCCATAAATTACCAGAATTGGATGGGACTTTTGATAATAGTAGAGCTGAAGAATCTCTTTTTGAGATTAATGAGGACAAGATAAAGGTAAGTCATTTATTATGAGATAATCGACTCATATCCCTCTAGATGAAAGGATTTTTAGTACCGAGAAAGGGTGAAAAGGAAAATTTGAATGTTTCAGGTGTTTATGTGATTGATTATTTGGTAAACATGAGGAATTTTAGTCTAATGGGATTCATTTTCTTGAAAATTAAGAATCTCAAGTCTGATAACATAAAATCCTAGATAATCATGTTTCCCACAATCTTGAGTAATTTTTTGAAAGAAATCCTGAGTTTATGTAATTTATCAATCAAGTTAGATCTGAAATCCTTTGAGGAGCCTCTAATCAGTAAGGATACAATCAGGAGACTTAAATTAAATTTCATTCCCAAATCGAAAAAAGTTGAGAAAGATCTAGAAGCCGAGAAAGGAAAGGAAGTAGTTGAAGTTTGGGAAAAACCTTCTAATCCATCCAAGTCTTCCTCAAGAAAAATAAAGGTATTTAATACTAAAAACCCAAAAAATTAAAATAAACAAAAGGTTGTATCCAGTGAGGTTTCTGCTGAATTGAGGGAAAACAGTAAAGAAATAAAATAAGGGGATCCCTAATTTGGTTTGGATCCATTTGAAGCTCTATCTCCAAAAATAAGATTAGAAGAAAATTTAAAAGAATAAGAAAGGAATAAGAGAATGAAGAATATAAAGGATAAAGCTATAGATATTTATAGTCTTCTAAAAATAGATAAGCAAGAAAAAAATGGTATTGTAATAAGGGAGCCACCTGTTCAGAATAAATCGGATCTAGCAGAGAAAGGAAAAAAGATACATGCATCTAAACAATCAGCTACAAAGAGTCATATCCAAGAATCCAAAGAAGAATAAGAAGAGGAAGAAAAAGGATAAGAAGAACATGGTCAACAAGATTCAAAAATTTAAGACAATTAAGATATAGATAGGAGAAATATTTTAGTAGATTCATCAGAAGTTTAGTCCTTTAATTTTCCTTCACCTAATCCAAATGCATCAAAAAGCGTCTCTCTAAATTTTTCTTCCAAGAAAGTCATTCAGATTTTAGATAAAGAAGAAGAAGAAGAATATGATAAGAGTTATTATCAACTATCTCAAATTATTGGTACTGGAAATCATTTCAGTGATCTCTATGAATACACTAAAGATGCATATTTCGAAAGGGTAATCACACTAAAGGGAATTCATTACATCGAACAAGATTTGAACAGATTGGAGAATATGAAACCTTTCATTCAAAAAATTGAATCCAGGATAGAAATCTTTTCAAATAGTCTAAATGAAAGAATATAGTCTATCAAGATTCTGATGGATATGTTTCTAAATCTTGAAGCCAATTTCAAGATATTCAAGGAGCATGATACTGATCCCAGTAAAGCTTGTAATAAGGGTGTCAAGTGGTCAAACAACATTGATGATAGTCTCAATAATTATCTAGAAAAGAAGGATGAATTGGGGAATCCAGTAAATGATCTCAATTCTATCAATCAAAAGTTGGTTGCAGATTTGAATGAAAAATGTGAAGTCTTTCAAAGGTCAGTACCTCAAAGGGAATAGAATTTGAAGAGATTGATCGTCTAAAGTAAAAATTATTGAATTAATATAATGAGGTTGTTTTGATCTCAAATATAGTTATAATTTTGGATAAGGCCTAAAGAGTTAGAATATAGTATTTCAATTCTTAGGAATCAAATCTTAAAGCTCAAGAAGCAATCAATCGGCTTCTAGAACAAAGGCTATGAAAACAAAAAATGGTAATTGCTGAACAGGATGTGAAGTCGAAGTCTTAGCAAGAAGCTCTTAACAAACTATTGAATGATAGAAAAGTGTTCAAGAAGATAATGCTTTCTATATTCAACCTTCTCAAAAAAACAAATTGGGAAATGATGATTTAATAACTCTTGTTGTAATAAAATCTTCTTTCATTCCAAGAAATTTCTATTTTTTCGTACTCTGTTTATCTAACCCTTTTCAGGAAATGAATTTTTTCCCTTATTCTTTTTTAGAATCACAAAGGGAGAGCATAGTTTGGATAAGAAGAATTTGATGAATACCTTATTAAGGGGGATAAATCAGAAGTAAAATTAAAGAGAATACAATCCCTAGTGATTTGTTTAAAACTAGGGTGGAATTATTCGTATTCACTATTACACTTAGAAGAGTTACTAAACTCAAGTGGAGATAAGTATTTTTGTTTATCTTGCTTTTTTCATTCCAAAAAGGGGGATATTGATGATTCGAAATGTGTTTCAACTTTCCCATTGATCTTTCTATTTTTAAAATCACAAATTACTTCTTTTTTTCATAATTTTTATTCTCATTGTAATCACATATATCGTAATAACATATTTTGTTTTCCATCGTAACCAAACATGTGGTTGTTCTATATCATAATCACATGTTGTTTGTTTATAATCATAATCACATATTTTGTCTTCCATTATAACCACACATACTATTTTTCTACATTGTAATCACATGCTATTTTTTACAATTGTAATGACATATTTTTTTCCATCATAACCACACATGTTGTCGTTCTACATCATAATCACATATATCCTAATCACATATTTTTTTTTCCATTGTAATCACACATGTTTTTGTTCTTCATCTTAACCACATGCATCATAACCAAGTTATGTATCATATTCATATTATGAATCATAACCAAGCATCGTAACCAGGTTATACATCATAATCACATTATAAATCGTAACCAGGTTATGCATCATATTCATGTTATGCATAGTAACCACATGCATTGTAACTAGGTTATGTATCGCATTCATATCATGCATCATAACTAGGTTATGTATAGTATTCATATTAAGTATCATAACCAAGCATCATAACAAAGTTATACATTATAATCACTATATACATCATAACCATGTTATGAATCGTAACCACTATATGCATTGTAATCAAGATAAGCATTGTAACTATATTATTAATCATACTCATGAAATGAATTGAACTCATGTCTTACTCATTCTTTCATACTATATTACTTATTTTTTTCTAACTGAAATGATTTCATTGATTTAGTTATATACTAATCAAAATGATGTCATGTATTCTGTTTGTTTTGACCGTTATAATTATAGGTGTCCAATTCCATCCAAATTTTCTGGAGAAATATGACTGTTAGAGGAAATATGACTGTTGGAACCTGAGGCCTATAAATAGGAGGTAATTCTAACCATATCTATTAAATTTTTCTACTATAAAGTTCTAGAGAGAGATAGTGTGACTTCTCACTTTCTTTGTGAGAAGTCCTTAAAGATACAATACATGAACAACTTGTTCATAGCTCTTGTATCTCAATAAGTGCTTTGTTTTTCTTCATGCATCCGATAATTATGATAACGATTGAGGCCTTCCAGGGGTAGTAATACGGTGCTACTGATCATCGTATCGATGGATTTCATGTGTTTGAATGATAGAGGTGTCAATTACCTTCTTAATAGAGGGATTCTAGGGATAAGAAGATAGTCATGCCAATCATCGTATGAAGGGATTACTAGGGTGGTGGTAAGACAAACCTTTTATCCTAGGTGAAAGGATACCCTACTCTTTGGGATAAAAGAATTATAATACCTTTACATTCCCACTACTATTTTTAATAGAAGAGGAATATTTTTTTCCCTTCTTTCTATTCATATTATTTTCTATTGTAATTGTTTCAATTACGATTAATTCACTACATATTGTATTAGAGATTCTATATGTTGTATGGTAGAATCATTTACATTTTTATTACTCTGATCATTGTATTCAATTCAACTAAAATTGTTTTTCTTTACTTGTGGTATTATATCATATCATATTGATCAAATCCAGAACCTATAAGGTCATTTGTATTGGTTTTGAATTGTATTAGTTTAATACCTCTTAAACTAAGTTCATTCTTTTGAGTTTAAATACAAACTTTTTAAACCTACAATTCATCCCCTCTTGTATTGTTCCATCTAATATGAATTTAAATCTATATTACAGTCCAAAATAAACCACAAGGAGAAGTGTTAGGGAATATAAATCCTTTTTCATCCAGATCCTCTAACTGATTCTTGAGCTATATAAGATCCTTAGGTGCCATCCAATAAGGAGGAATGGTCATATGTGGTTCTCCTTGTATAAGATCAATAGAAACTCTACCACTATCACTAGAGGTAGACCTGAGAAGTTGTCAATAAAAACTTCTCTAAAATGCTCCACTACAGGAGGAAAGATAGTGGTTTGTAACTCCTAATCATCAAGGTAATGACTGGAGACATATTCTATAAAACTACGTATCCTCTACTACTTGGGTTCTGATCGTGTCTCACTGACATCCCATTATCTCGTGTGCAGGTTCAAAACACCCTCTGAATGGATAACTAAGGGTGTATCTAGCATTATAACTCCATGATAGTACTCATTATTGAGGTCCAAACTCTCAGTGATTTCCTTATATATGAAATAGTGATACATTCCTTTATCAAACAATTAAGACACTAAAGTAGATGTTACTAGAATAGTACCTTATAAAGTAGATGGTTTGGTGCTCTAATCATGTGTTGTATGATAGAATGCATGTAACTGGCACATACCATGGCCCGGAATTACTTCTTGACTACCCAGAGAAGGCCCGCTCTGCTGGAATTGAAAATTATATTCCTGAATGCCTCTTCCTTATCTTGAATGACTAGTAGTATTCCAGTTACCAAACTATTGGGACCCTGCTGACCCAGCACTTGACTGAGGGGTAGGTGAAAATCCCTTCTTTCTAGGCACTGGAGGGAAATTCTTACAGAAAATGGTGGAGATGAACCAACCTACCACAACCTATGCACTAAATTGGGTTCTGCGTATACTGCCTCCTAAAATGTCCTGGAACCCCACACTGGTGAAAGATTTGAGAAATATCAGTGGAAGGATCTTGACCAATGCTACCTCTGTGAAGTTATTAGAAGCACTCGAGAAGAATACCCACTGGAAGCCTTAGGTTTCAAACCTCCCTAGCTCGCACCATTAGCATCCCTCACATTTCCCCCTGTAATTAGGGTGTGGTTAAAATTTTCAAAAATAGTCATATGCCTGAATACATTGACTTGTGACTAGATGGCATAACACAGACCATCCTAAAATTTATTAGTAGTCATTATATCATCAACATCTATAGAAGGAGTGAAACACTACAGCTCATTGAAACAAGATGAGTAACCCATAACTGACAAGGTCCCCTGCTACAGATCCATGAACTATCTATCTTTGTCAGCCCTTAGAGCCTGTGGAAATAAGTGGTCATAGAATACATTCTAGAAGTCATCCCAAACCATCTCTCTATGTTTTCCAAACTGGGTGATGACATCCCACCACCTCCTGGATGAATCGCGTAATAAGTAATTAGCTAGATTTACCATCCACTCTAGAGGAATCTCTAGGTACTTGAAGATATAAAGGATCACATCGATCCAAGACTCTATTAAAAGTGGTCCCCCATCCCCAAGAATGTAGGAGGATATTGTTGTTGAAACTTGTGAGTAAACTCTTCCATACTCAGGGAAAGTCGCACTCTATGTTGCATACTCTGCATCGTAGGAAATAATCCCTCTAAAAACTGGGCATCAACACCTAAATTAGGTATAGGACGAGGATCCGTAGGTGGCTTTATTGGAAGAGCAACTGGTGGCTCAAGGCCCTCTACCTTAGGAATATGGTTGTCACCACCTTCAGGGGCACGGAATGAGGATGTCATGGAGACATAATTCCTCAATACCAAATGAACATATCATAATAGATTCAATCAGTCCATATGATTTCATTCAATAATCTAGGATAGTTACTAAATCCTTCCTATAAAAATATACACGCCTCTCTTCCTACTTTAAAATCCAGGACTAGACATTGGAACATCCCCTAATAGACCATAAGGATAGAGAAACACCCACTACCTACTACAAAGGCCAGATTCGAGTCAAGTCTCTAGGTTAGGAATGTTCAAGATGGTTGTTCTCATGTTATAAACCATTTCCTATTTGAAAACATGCTCAATTGAACATTTAAATAATTTAAGTCCTTTAAATCCAATGATATTCCATTTTCCAACCTATAAGGGACTATACACATTATGAATCAAAAGATGGAACTCACTTGGATTTCATTCTCATTAAATTTTTCTTATTCATGTAATTATACCATTCTTAAATGGTTGAGCTATATGGAATTCCATTTTCTAATATATAAGGGCCCATACACCTTATGAATCAAAGAGTATCACCCACTAACTCACACGATTTCATGGTCCAAAACTTGAAATAAGGTCAATATAATTTTATATATGTAATAAGGCACAACAAATTTTCAACAGGAAATGTTTACTAAAAAATAAAACGTGATAAGGAAAAATGCATGATCTATTCATATTGTGTCTATCGTGATGCATGTTCTAATACACAACCCTCATTTAATTAGGTCAAGATACGAAATCATAGTCCCAATATCATAAATATCAATAACATCACAAAACATGTGAAGCACCCAGTGGTGAACTGATATTAATGGAAATAGAATAATAAATAACATCATAAATAAGGAAACTTGGTCTTTACCCCACACATGGGTTCGTGACACCCAAGAATGACTTATGACTAAGTCCCTAAGAATTCACAAACTCCATTATATTGTATACAAATAGTAAATCAAGAAAGAAATTGCTCTGATACCAATTTTTGACATCCCAGACTTGGCTTCCAATTAACCCACCCCGAGCCTGATTTTCCACAAGACCCCTGGCGTGTCTCCCCATAATCCAGGGGCTACCGACTAGTAGAGGGGTGTATAGATATTATGGTGGGAAGACTATACCCCTATGTTAGAGTAATGTAGTGGATATAACAAAATTGAATAGTAGAGGAAGAATAATCAAACAAATAGATACAGTAAATAGTGGAAACATAATCAAATACAAAGGAGTACAAAATAATTGAATAATATAAAGACTCATATAAAGTTTCTGATACAAACTTGTATTCATGGCATAACAATATAAAAGGAAATTGAAAATTTGTAGTATGCATGCTAAACAAGAGTACTAAAGTGAAAAAAAATCCAAAATCTGCTTATAGCATCTCAAGCCTAAGCCTGGTCCTCTAATCCTAGGCTTCATCTAAGAAATATGAATAAACAGCCTAAAGTGTGGTGTTTTCCCTAATCCATAACTAGAGGCCAATATTTTTCTTGGGTTCTAAAGGTAGCCCAAGTAGGGTGTGAGATAAACATCTCTGTAGGCCAACACCAATGGTGTTTACATGTAATTCAATAAATCACTCATAAGTAAATAGTGTATAGATAATAGTAGGAAAGTAAAACAATGTCTAATAAATAATTAACCTCCTGCTCGGGTTCCTAAAGGATACCTGGTGGGTCCACCTACTTCAGCTCAAATCTAGTATGTCTGATCAAGTTACCATATATATATATAAAGAGATAGAGAGAGAGTATAACTGGAATGGGGTAAGAATGCCTCCCATCCAAACATGTATATAGATATTGTAACTAGATTTTGGTAAGCATGCCATCCACCCATGCACATATAGAGATTATAACTATAGTGGGGAAAGAATGTCTCCCACCCATACCATATAGAGATTATAACTGGTGTGGGGTAAGAAATCCTCCCAACCATATACTTATATCATAGCTGGCATGTGGTAAGAATGAATCCCACCCATACATGTATATTCAAAGCTGGTGTGGTGTAAGAATTCCTCCCATTCATTCACATTAACATAGCTCATAATCATAGCAATGGGATAATAATTCATATCATATAATATAAGGAAAATCCATCTTACATCATTTCAATTTAAACAAACAAAACATTTTACGTAATCACTTTATAATAAATCATAACAAGAAAAAGGACATGCCATCCCTTGAAACCATTCAATTAATTCAAATTCATCTTTAAGATTTAATCCATCTTATCCTAGCCAACCTACAAATCAAACCATCCAATTTTCCTAACATGGAAAATTCATTTCTAGGAAATGTGTTAAGTCCAAAGTGTCAAGGTCAACTACTCACATTCCCATTTGGAAAATTCCAATTATAAAGGGACTAATCGCCATTGATGCGCCTTGGTATACATCAATTAAACAAGGGAAAATTTTATTTCAATTAAAATTCAATATGGAAGATAAATTGGGTTCCATTTATTTTAAACCATTTGGCACAAAAGGCCATTTTCAAGGTGGCATATATATGGGTGTCTATATGGAGAAAGGGTGGTATATAAACCCTAAACAAGATCCAATTCACCTATATCAATGCACTAGGTTCATTTAGACATGAAGGGAAAAACACAAAAAGGAAGGTCAGTAAAGTTCAGCTCATAACACAATGGATTAACTATGAAACAACCAAAACTAAAATGGAAAACTATGTGCCCACCAACCTTAGGGTTGTAGATGACACCTTGCTTGATATTGACCTCATATTTGGAGCAGGTTGGAAGAGATCTGAGTTTCAATCCAACTCCATTAAAATATTTCATATGAACCTAAAACCAAATAGCATAAAATATGGCAAGAAGAATAGAGACAGGAGTAGAGAGACTAGGGAACCTTACTGCAGGGGATCTAGTGCCTCTGACGAATCAAGGATCAGACACCTGGTAAAGCCTCTATCTCAAAGCCTAGCTTAGAGGAGTTATTGAACTCAAATAAGAGAAGACCCTATATTATATCCACTAGAGAGAGAATAATTAGGTGGGATTGGTTTTATACCATTAAAGGTAAAATAGTAATTTTGAACCAAAACCCACTGTACATGGTTTATGCACACTATTTACAAATTTTTTGCAAACCGTGTGTTATGGATTTGTCCCCATTAGGCATCAGGTTTCATAGTCATGCGCCTAGTCCACACGGTTGCAGACAAACCATGAGGACTTCTGTATTCTTTTGTTTGCAACCACACAGTTTACAAAAACTGTGCGGTCTAGCCTATAACCAATTTTGTTAGACCTCTGGGCTCCAAACCAGTGTCAGACACTCCTCAGGCCTTCCCTAGGCCACAGCACACCTTTACTATTATTAAAGGAAAGATTCAAAATGAAAAACCAACAATTCGTACCTTGGTAAAAATTTGGGTCACTACATTTATTTCATCCAAAACTTATCCAAATACCTTCCTATATTCCTTATACAGTTCATAGAGCTTCCTTATTCCCTTAATACAATCCTAATAAGTCTTAAGGGGTAAGTGAGAGGAGGATTTCTAATGAATATGTATTTCTCTCAACCAAGATCTTTAATTTTATTTATTCTTGTACCACCTTCATTTATAAAATGAAAATTATTATATAATAACATAATTATATTATATATATTTAAATTTTATTATGTTGGTTACACAACCCTTTATCATCTCATTTTCAATCCTATGGGGAATGAAAATAACACTAGTGCATATATATAGACTGTCATCTCCATGAAGGGATGTGTTTTATTTTTCAAAACTACCTCACAAGGATGGTTATTATGATAAATTTAAGAAATATATATAAATTATATTAAGGATATAATTATTATTATTATGGAAATATAAGATATTATCTACCTTATTACACTTTTATTCGTTGTAAAATGACAATGTCGTTCATGCGTACGTGTGGACTACCACCTCTATGAAGCGATGTGAAACATTTTCCATGTACTCCTTTTATTGATGATTCTAAATTTTTCATTTAATGTATAAAATTGATCATTATTAAATTTTTATTATTTTATAGTTGATGAAATCATTACAAGATTAAAGGATTGAAAAATTCATGAAAAAAGTAACAATTAAAACCTAGGATAATGAAGTTAACAAATAATTATTATTGAATGGGTGATAAAATTTTATAAGTGAATCATATATGGTATTATAACTATTAGTATAGTTATTTTATAGATTTACAATAAATATAAATTTAATATATATGAGTTTAAGAGTACATATGATGCAATTTGGACTTGATGTAAGGGTAATATCATCTTATTTACACTTCAATGAGACATGTGTTACATTATGAACCTAATTTAATTTATATGATGTATATAATATACCTTTGACATATTAGAAAATTAATTCTTCTTTATTAATTATATATAAAATTTCAATATAAGTTCTATATTTTAAGAACCTTTAATTAAAATTTTACCAAATTAGTAAGGAAATATTTCAAAATTTGATTCTTAATCGAGATTGTTTATATTCAATTTTTTATTGAAAATATTTTATTATATATATTCATTAAACTTGGTTTGTTTCTGTAACACCCCGAGCTTTCATGATACGCTTCTCTTTCAATAATGCAATAGCTTGCATTGTACGCAAGTTCGAGATTCTAACACACCATGACTAATCAAAGTAGTTGTTATGAATAGTAATACCCACTTTTTAAAATTATAGAAATTTTATATTTCAAAATGGACTTCATTTTTGTATTCGTAATATCGAAATTATCCTAAGTTGAATTTTTTGTAATTTTCTGAGAACTTCTAATTTTCTATGAATAGTGAAAAATACTTAAAAAATACTTTTTTAATCAAAATAATTTATAGTGATAAATTATACTATTTAGTGGTTTTAAACTATAATTAGAATATATTTTTACCATTTTATCCAATGGTGTTCATTAGAATTAATTTCACTTTGAAATTGGACATAAACAATTGTCAATCTTTTGATATATATTGTTTCTTAAAAACACGCTATTTGTTGTGACAGCGGGAATTAATTATAAAATTAATTAATGCAACTTATATGTTTTGAATTTTGTAAAATATACATCATTTTTTAATTTGGAATATCAATTATATCTTAGGGTGATATTTTGGCATCATTCTGAAAAACTTCAATTTTTGATGAATAGTGAAACCACTAAGTGGTAGTTAAAAAACTGATTTTTTGTTTGAATGAAACATTACCACTTATGTGATTTGATTTTCAAAAATCCGACATACATGGTTGTCATTAGGAAGTAAAATGTGGTTCAATGGGATTAAAATAATTTTTTGGTGAATAGAAACTTTTAAGTTTAATTAATTGCGATAAAAGGTAATTAGTGAAATTTAAGGTAAAAATGATATTATAAAAATATGAAAATACCTTTACACTTGTCCTAACCCTATTGTATGAGTCATGTCCGACAAAGACAATCCATGGGTCAACTTGGGGACCACATGGAGCCACTTTGTTAGGAAAATGACATTAAAAACTTTGTATTTAATGTTAAAATAAAAATGTCACAAACATGAGTTGTTTTACTAAAACAATTTTTAAATGGGGTTATAAAAGTCATATTTTTTACTATAAATATTCATTAGAAATATAAAAATATTTCTACATCATGATAATTTTTTTATAATTTTTAGACATTAAATAAATTAAATTATTTGTGACACCATGATGATGCAGCGATTACCTCATTAATTAACGATTTAAATAAAATGAAAATATAATGTAAAATATAAGGCTTGCACTTGTAAAAAACCTATTGGATGAGTATATTTCGAACCCTTATCACCTTAACCTCGAAATATATCATTGTGGGACCTTTACAATCCGAAATTAATTTCATAATAAAGTAACATTTCAATCTTTCTAAGAGTGCCCCTTCTCTCCTCTTATAAAAGGCCCCCACCTCTACCACCTTATTCACACCTTCAAGCCATTTTGCTCAGCCAACCTCTGCCCAACTACTCTCCCAACTTCCCTCTCTTACTCCTAGAAGCCTCACTTTGGGCAGAACTCTTTCCAAGGAAGCTTTTGGCTGAAATCAAAAAATAGTTACCGGATTTTAAGGTAATGTCTTCTCTTATGTTATTTTGTTTTATTTTGCTTCTCCAACCCCTTAAACTCTTTTTATTAATTTCTTTTGTAAAAAAACCAGTATCCTCAATATACTAGTATTTTTTTATAAGAAGTATTCGAGCTACACTTACACACACCTACATCTAATGGTTAAAGAACATATTATTTTTGTGGATGGCGAATTTCTGCCTCACGAAACGATGATTGTTCAACACTCATATAACACATTCAAAGGTGGCCATTAAGATGTCACTATATTTATATATGATATATAATATGTTTAGGTTTTAATTAAGCTTCTGTATTTTTCATTTATGGCATACCTTTATGGTTTCCATTATGGGTAAACGCGATATTTTCATTTTAGGAAGTGCGGACTACCGCCCCCTCAAAGTGATTTGAATCGTTAATGCCATATGTGGGATGTATAAAGGATGGATTAAATAGTATTATACATTATATTATACTATAATTATAGTATAATATAAATATATATATAATTTTAATTTCATTCCATTAAATACGAAATAGAAATGAAAGTAGCATTCATGCGTATGTACGGCTTACCGTCTCCATGAACGGTGCATTTCATTTCTTACCTCTAAATGTTATATAATATTATAAATTCATGTATATACTGGATATATATGATATATATGATATCTACATCATGAATATAATTCTGAATATAATGTATATTTCACCACATGAACAAATTGTAATTATAAGATGTTTATTTCTGACTCAAGTACCAAAGATCGACAAAACAACCGTTATTAACTTAAATGACTACATAATTTTCGTAAAATTGTAATAAGTGATATAAAAGAGATAATGAACTTGAAAAAGGTTATTAAGAAAGTAGAGATTAACTCTAGTTTATTATTCAGGAGGTTAAAGAGCGGTCGAGTCAAGTCGAACACGAGGTAAGGGAATTTCTTAACCCAATTTCCATTCTTTGGGTTAATCTCCTACTTTAAAATTATGTCATGATATTATTATGTCCTATCCTGTATTTGTAATTTATTTATGTGTAACTATAGTGAATACACATAATAGATCTATTTTATTTTAAAAATTATCTTTTTAAGGACTTCGTCTCAATCTCCTTTCATTGAGGCATATTTGGTTTTATACACAACTTTCATTTATACGGTGTATAAGCCCCTTTGACTTTTACTTTTATTCAAAAGGAATATTTTTATACGAAGTGTTTTTACTAAATTACAAAAGAAATGTTTTTTCTTACGTATGCGGTGACAACAACTTCTCCACCTCCATGACTATTATTTGAGTTTCGGCTTCCTCTAGAAGCCATAAATTTTTTTTAAAAGAAAAATAAATACCATGTTTTACTTTTATTTTATTTTGGTATTGAAAATGATTTTGATAAAGTTTTTATTATATAAATGTGTTGTATTGATATCTTGTGATTGAAGTACGAAAATCTTATGTTTCCTTTATGCATGTTTTATGTGATACAATTATGTTATGGTTTATGATATGTTTAAACCTGTTCATATGAGGAATGCATTGGACTTAATAAGTGACGGGTGGAGCCCGCTATAGCTCCTCGATGCATCGGCTGGTCTCATGAGACAAACTAGTGTCTTGGCACGAGGCCTTGACAAAATCTTATTTGTAGTCTTGGCACGAGGCCTTGGCTACGTGGTTATGATAGTCTGGCATTATGCATTCCATCATTATGAAAGTGGTTATTGATATTGCATGTGATTATTTGACTGGTAGAATATCCATGTGAATAAGTAAATGGAATTATATAATTTTACATTTTCCATATTATGTTTAAGTTCAAGTTTAAAAGGCTTTTGTTTTAGTCATACATTGCCTTAAATGTTTATGTTTATTTATGAAAGCTTCCGCTATATTGTTATCCTTACTGATCATCTGAGCTCACCCATTTCAATGTTTTAATATTTTCTAGGATGTGAAGAATTATTTTATGAATGACCTGTAGGGATAGTCAGAAGAGGATATGAGTGTGGACTATGGAGACTTTGTTATTGTATATTTTCACTTTATGATGTAATGTAACATTTATGAATGTATCTAGTGTTTCCAAGGCTACTAAACTAATCGTTCTTTCGAGACTTGATCTTTTGTGATCATGCCAATGTTACGAAGTAATGCACCAACTCTGGGTAACTGGGGTCGGGGCGTTACAGTTGGTATCAGAGGTAGTTTAGTACTAACCTTGGAAGCTAGATTTAGATAAACTCTAATTAGAGCACATAGCCCAAAGATAGACTGTGAGGATTAGTATATAAGAACTTCCTAGAATTTTGGTATTCTAGAGATGTTGTGAGTTTTCCGAGTAATACATCCCTGTCTAGATACGAGCAGGTAGAGGCGGCTCTGGCACAGATATACCTAGGGGTAAAACCCGAAAACACCACTTTGAGCTAGACTCGAACAAGAACTGGTGCACGACAACGGGCCTTGCTGCACTCTTGGTTACGACACTCCCGGGGGATATGCTTAGGATAATTATCATTTTCTTTACAAACCACTATGAAGGGTTATGAGTATATACTTCCTCAAAGAAAACATTTTTATGGATTATATCCATAAATAGTTCAATTTATGTTAAGTATTTTACAAGTATGGAACTATGTATTTTGATTCATAAACTAATCTAGTTTATGCCATTGTTTAGAAATTGCGCCTAGTGGAAGGAATGGAAATCGTGTCAATGTACGCACTCCATGTAGGGATTTCCCTCCTGCTCAAGATAATTATTGTGGATATGGAGATACAACTGGTGCTGATCAACTTATTACCATACTGGGAAAACTCACTCAGGTTATGAATAATAACCTTACACGTATGGAGCACCCTGATCCATAACATGGATGATCAATGTTAGACCGCTTCATGAGGCAACAAAAACCAACATTTAATGGGGGTACAAATCCATTAGTAGCTGAGCAATGGATAAACTCCTTATAAAAAATATTCCATGCCTTTGGGAGTAGCGAAAGAGAGAAGGTTGTCATGGCAGTCTACCACCTCACTGGAGATGCCGATCAATGGTGATCGCTGATTCAAAACACAAAGGAAGATGAAGAAGTATCAAATATGGAATGGAGAGAGTTCAAAGATCTTTTTGTAGAAAAATACTTTCCACATTACCATCGAGCAGATATGGAAAGACAATTTTTGAGTCTGAGACAAAAGGAGGATGAGAATGTTGCAAAGTATGAGGCCAACTTTACAAGGTTAGCGATGAATGCTACAGATTATATACGTAACCTAAGAAGTAAGATCGATCGTTTCTTTGATGGGTTAAAACTGTTTCTCCGTCGAGCATTAGTATCACAATCTTTCTCAACGTATGAAGATATAGTCTCGTGTTCTATCAAGACGGAAAAGGAATTCTCTAAGTCTTATGACAACAAAGTAAAGCAAGAGAAGAAGAGAACGGTGGAACAATATATAGATAAAGGGAAAAAGGGAAAGAAGGATTTTCCATTATGCGATAATTGTGGGAAGAATCACCCTGGTACTTGCCTAAAAGGAATGAGAGTTTGTTATAAATGTGGAGAAAAAGGTCACCAGGCTCGTGATTGCAAGGGAAAGAAAGAGGCTATCAATGTTGAATGCTACAATTGTAGAGAAATAGGGCATTATGAAAATAAATGTCCTAAGCGTCAGGGAAACTTACCTCAGAAAAGGCCAAGGGATCAAGGAAAATCTTATGTTGTTACTAAAGTTGAAGTGGAATAATTAATGTATTGGTGCTTTTGGACTCAAGGATTATATTCTGGTTATAAGGATAATGTGATATATATATATATAAGGATTGTACTGCAGTACTTGTTGTTTTCATTCAGGTTTTAATATGATGAAGGTAATCATATTTTTAGTATGTGACAATAAGAGAAACTTTACTTTGTTTGGGGAATAACCTGTCGCGTCGGAAAAAGCTGCAGGAATCGAACCCACAACCATAGTGCGACAGGACTTTATTACCTACCACTAGCCTACAGGATGTCCCTGGTTGTTACAAAATAGTTTTCCTAATCTAAATGGTATGTGGTAATATTTGGAACCTTATACAATTAGGATAAATAGAATATTTTTGAGTTCTGTTACCATTTGGAGTGAAAGATGGGTTCGTGGTAAAAACTAATTAAAGAATGAAAGACTATATGATAAGTAAGTATATTTCCTTACATTCTTAGAAAATCTCTTAAATAAATTTCTCAACTTTATAAAAGGTAACTTTAAACAAAAACGTTGTCGGTTAACTTTTCCAACTGGGGATTCAATTACCGTTTAACAAATCACAAGTTTGTGATTTTCTTATGGTTAACTTTATCCTAATCCAGTTTTCTACAAATCTCCATCAGACCTTGATGGGTTTTTTTCTTCCATATCCATATTTTCATAGAATCCTAGTATGGGCTATCTCGGGTGACCTTTGTACTTATCTTTCTTTCTTTTAAAGTTATATTTTTATTAACCTTATTTCCGATGTGGGTTTTCCACAAAGGTATTTTCTACTTTGAACCTTTTATTTTCGAAGAACATTTTCAAATTTTGAGGACTCAATTTATTGAAGGAGGGGAGAATGTAACACCCCGAGCTTTCATGATACGCTTCTCTTTCAATAATGCAATAGCTTGCAGTGTACGCAAGTTCGAGATTCTAACACACCACGACTAATCAAAGTAGCCGTTATGAATAGTAATACCCACTTTTTAAAATTATAGAAATTTTATATTTCAAAACGGACTTCATTTTTGTATTCGGAATATCGAAATTATCCTATGTTGAATTTTTTGTAATTTTCTGAGAACTTCCAATTTTCTATGAATAATGAAAAATACTTAAAAACAACTTTTTTAATCAAAATAATTTATAGTGATAAATTATACTATTGAGTGGTTTTAAATGATAATTAGAATATATTTTTACCATTTTATTCAATGGTTTTCATTATAATT
This sequence comes from Viscum album, assembly GCA_963277665.1. Lineage (NCBI taxonomy): Eukaryota > Viridiplantae > Streptophyta > Magnoliopsida > Santalales > Viscaceae > Viscum > Viscum album. Next base: position 1,398,091,895 of record OY728157.1, on the reverse strand, counting down.
AATTTCACTTTGAAATTGGACATAAACAATTGTCAATCTTTTGATATATATTGTTTCTTAAAAACACGCTATTTGTTGTGACAGCGGGAATTAATTATAAAATTAATTAATGCAAATTATATGTCTGGAATTTTGTAAAATAGACATCATTTTTGAATTTAAAATATCAATTATAGCTTAGAGTGAAATTTTGGCATCGTTCTGAAAAACATCAATTTTTGATGAATAGTGAAACCACTAAGTGGTAGTTAAAAAACTGATTTTTTGTTTAAATAAAAAATTACCACTTCTGTGATTTTATTTTCAAAAATCTGACATACATGGTTGTCATTAGGAAGTAAAATGTGGTTCAATGGGATTAAAATAATTTTTTTGGTGAATAGTAACTTTTAAGTTTAATTAATCGCGATTAAAGGTAATTAGTGAAATTTATGGTAAAAATGATATTATAAAAATATGAAAATACCTTTACACTTGTTCTAACCCTATTGGATAAGTCATGACCGACCAAGAAAATCCATTGGTCAACTTAGGGACCCCATGGAGCCACTTTGTTAGGAAAATTACATTAAAAACTTTGCATTTAATGTTAAAATAAAAATGTCACAAACATGAGTTGTTTTACTAAAACAATTTTTAAATGGGGTTATAAAAGTCATATTTTTTACTATAAATATTCATTATAAATATAAAAAGATTTATACATCATTATAATTTTTTTATAATTTTTAGACATTAAATAAATTAAATTATTTGTGACACCATGATGATGCAGTGATTACCTCATTAATTAACGATTTAAATAAAATGAAAAGATAATGTAAAATATAAGGCTTAAAATTGTCAAAAAACTATTGTATGAGTATATTTAGAACCCTTACCACCTTAGCCTAGAAATATATCATTATGGGACCTTTAAAATCCGAAAATCATTTCATAATAAAGTAACATTTCAATCTTTCCAAGAGTGCCCCTTCTCTCCTCTTATAAAAGGCCCTCACCTCTACCACCTTATTCACACCTTCAAGCCATTTTGATTGGCCAACATCTACCCAAATACTCTCCCAACTTCCCTATATTACTCCTAGAAGCCTCACTTTGGGCATAACTCTTCCCAAGGAAGCTTTTGGCTCAAATCAAAAAAGAGTTACCCGATTTTAAGGTAATGTCTTCTCTTATGTTATTTTGTTTTATTTTGCTTCTCCAACCCCTTGAACTCTTTTTATTAATTTCTTTTGTAACAACACCAGTATCCTAAATATACTAGTATGTTTTTATAAGAAGTATTCGAGCTACACTTACACACACCTACATCTAATGGTTAAAGAACATACTGTTTCTGTGGATGGAGAATTTCTGCCTCACGAAACGATGATTGTTCAACACTCATATAACACCTTCAAATGTGGCCATTAAGATGTCACTATATTTATATATGATATATAATATGTTTATTTTTTACTTAAGCTTATTTATTTTTCATTTATGGCATACCTTTATGGTTTCCATTATGGGTAAACGCGGTATTTTCATTTTAGGAAGTGCGGACTACCGCCCCCTCAAAGTGATTTGAATCATTAATGCCATATGTGGGATGTATAAAGGATGGATTAAATGGTATTATACATTATATTATACTATAATTATAGTATAACTTTATATAATTATAATTTCATTCCATTAAATACGAAATATAAATGAAAGTAGCATTCATGCGTACGTACGGCTTACCGTCTCCATGAACGGTGCATTTCATTTCTTACCTCTAAATGTTATGTAATATTATAAATTCATGTATATACTGGATATATATGATATATATGATATCTACATCATGAATATAATTATTAATATAATGTATATTTCACAACATGAACAACTTGTAATTATAAGAAGTTTATTTTTGACTCAAGTACCAAAGATCGACAAAATGACCGTTATTAACTTAAATGACTACATAATTTTCGTAACATTGTAATAAGTAATATAAAAGGGATAATGAACTTGAAAAAGGTTCTTAAGAAAGTAGATATTAACTCTAGTTTATTATTCAGGAGGTTAAAGAGCGGTCGAGTCAAGTCGGACACGAGGTAAGGGAATTTCTTAACCCAATTTCCATTCTTTGGGTTAATCTCCTACTTTCAAATTATGTCATGATATTATTATGTCCTATCTTTTATTTGTACTTTACTTATGTGTACTTATAGTAAATACACATAATAGATCTATTTTATCTTAAAAATTATCTTTGTAAGGACTTCGTCTCAATCTCCTTTCATTGAGGCATATTTGGTTTTATACACAACTTTCATTTATACGGTGTATAAACCCCTTTGACTTTTACTTTTATTCAAAAGGAATCTTTTTATACGAAGCGTTTTTACTAAATGAAAAAAGAAATGTTTTTTATTACATATGCAGCGACAACAACTTCTCCACCGCCGTGACTATTATTTGAGTTTCGTCTTCCTCTAGAAGCCATAACTTTTTTTAAAAGAAAAATAAATACCATGTTTTACTTTTCTTTTATTTTGGTATTGAAAATGGTTTTGATAAAGTTTTTATTATATCAATGTGTTTTATTGATATCTTGTGATTGAAGTATGGAAATCTTATGTTTCCTTTATGCATGTTTTATGTGATACAATTATGTTATGGTTTGTGATATGTTTAAAACTGTTCATATGAGGAATGCATTGGACTTAATAAGTGACGGGTGGAGCCCGCTATAGCTCCTCGATGCATCGGGAGGTCTCATGAGACAAACTAGTGTCTTGGCATGAGGCCTTGACAAAATATTATTTGTAGTCTTGTCACGAGGCCTTGTCTACGTGGTTATGATAGTCTGGCATTATGCATTCCATCATTATGAAAGTGGTTATTGATATTGCATGTGATTATTCAACAAGTAGAATATCCATGTGAATAAGTAAATGGAATTATCTCATTTTACTTTTTCCATATTATGTTGAAGTTCAAGTTTAAAAGGCTTTTGTTTTAGTCATACATTGCCTTAAATGTTTATTTTTATTTATGAAAGCTTCCGCTATATTTTTATCCTTACTGAGCATCTGAGCTCACCCCTTTCAATGTTTTAATATTTTCCAGGATGTGAAGAAGTATTTTATGAATGACCTGCAGGGATAGTCAGAAGAGGATATAAGTGTGGACTATGCAGAATTTGTTATTGTATATTTTCACTTCATGATGTAATGTAACATTTATGAATGTATCTAGTGTTTACAAGGCTACTAAACTAATCGGTCTTTCAAGAATTGATCTTTTGTGATCATGCCAATGTTACGAAGTAATGCACCGACTCTGGGTAACTGGGGTCGGGGTGTTATAGATTCCATATATTCTGGTTTTTTATTTGGTTTCCATGTTTTAATCTAATTTTCCCCTATTTGGTACGTAAAACAATCAAGAAAATGTTTTTTGGTAAAGTCAAACATATTTCCTGTTTGGGTGATGAACTTTTTCTTCCATGCCTATGTTATATAAAAAAAATTCAAGAAAGTTATTATGTTGTATTAAAATTATTATTTAATGTTATTTTTTAACCATATTTTACTTTATTTTCATATTATTTAATGGAATCTATGATTTTTTCTGAACAAGGTTATTTTGGACTTTTTAACATAAGTGTGAATTGAATACTCATCTAAAACATTACTGCACTAAATGAATTTCCCGCTAAAAAACTATTCCATACTTTGAAGTTTCATATACATAGTTTTAGGCTTATTTTCAAAGAAAACCCCTTTCTCAATATTCTCATAATTAATATTTAAAATATTTTCATAGGAAAGGGGTGTTATTTTCTTGAGTTAATGTAAAGAATTTTGGAAATGATTTATAAAAAACTTTTACTTAGAAGTTAAAAAAATAGGAAATTTATTTTCAAATTTTAACTTCCATTTTCATATCTAATTCTAAAAATAATTTAATTTATTATGGATGTTAATTATAATGAATCAGTGTTCATATATTATCCTTTACTTATTTTTTATTATACATTATTTTATGTACTTTCACTTTCTTATGATCATGTTCTCTATCACTTTCCAATATTAATTGGCCATTATTTTTCTCCATGTTTATATTTTAATTATTAAGGAATTATACAATATTATTAACACTTTTTTAATCTTGTCTTAAGTATGTACCATTTCAATATATGGTGCCAATTGAAGAATTATTATTAATAAATTTAATTCACTAACTGGGGAAATATTATGTATTCTTGATTCAATATTGATAAATTTTGATTTATAATCCATTTTGAGAATTAATTATATTGACCATTAAATATATGTGTATTTAATTTGGTGTAAAATTTGTGGGTGGATCCCATATATATATATATATATATATATATATATATATTCCCTTGATTAATTTATAGGTCTCATGAGACAAAACAAGTTTTCATGATGTATAGTCAAAGGATGCAAGATCATGTCATACTAGTTTGGTATTTAGTGTATGCCTTACCTATTTATGTGAAATGTATTATTTTAGAGGACTTTATAATATGAAATATTTCATGGTTGAGATGTATTGATGGTAAGAACTTGAATTTCTAAAATTATTAATTTCCTTCATTGAAAATTAAGTTATTATTATCCAAGTGATTGTTTAGTTGATATTAACCATTTATTTATTTCTTGGTCATGTTATTGATTTTATAGTATGTGTTTTATTTATTCACCCTTATATATTTTTTATAACTTAATTATTCATAGTATATTCTGTTATACATAACCCTGGTTGATCATGTTAGATCAACCTTTACTTTTTTCCTTTCCCCATGATACGATGAAATGATAATTTAGGTCAATTGAATGATACCAGAATGTTTTTTTCATGATAATTTTTTATATTTATAATTTGATATTGGAATAATATATGTGTCTAGTTTTCTAAGGCTGATAAAATGATAAATATTTCATGATTCAATCCCTCGAATATTATACCAATGTAATAAGTAAGCACTGTATCTAAGGAGTTTGAGTACGTATACTTTAGCTGGTATCAGAAGATGTTTATTAGAAACCTTGGGAACTATTTTTTAGAAGAACATTTCTAATATGATCATTTTAATAATCCATTAAAGTATTTTTGAAATTTTTAGTTATTTTTTTCAATGGATCAATATTTATGATAAATTATGGATTACTAAGTGAGTTTCATAGTTTTGGGTTGGAACCTATAAGAAGTAAAATAATCAGTACCCATGTTTAATATAAGTATTATCATACTGAGAATGCCAATACAATGAGTGTTGGAGCTAGGCATATCATGGAAATAATATAGAAAATAACTCAGGTTATAATTAATATATATGTATGTATAGAGAAACAAAATATAATAGAATATATATTAAAGGATCTTGTAATTATTTTTGGCCAACTGTCCAGAGTTATAATATATAATTTGAACTTAACATAACTTCATAATGCACAAGGTAAGAAAAAAATAGGGTTTCATGGAAATTCAATTCATAATGAACATTGAAGGAAGATATTTAACATCCCATGTTTCAATATTGTGGGATTAAACACTTGGGTAAATGTGTAATGACAATGGTATTTTTTTACATGTTTGTAGAAAAAGTCCATCATTCTTAAAATTTACAACATATAAAATAATATAATAATATCTAGAGCTTCCACTCTAAGGATATAGCACATTATTCAGTCCAATTCCACAATTTTCAAGGATTACCATTATTATTATTTGGAAGAATTTGTTGAAAATATATTTAGATACTCTATTGATTATGAATATCATGAGAATCACTTGATAATATTTATAGAATATCTTAGAATAAAAGGTTTTATATGAGAAATTTTTAGGTGTAAATGTTTATTTATGAAAGTTTCATTTCATGGAAGTATTGTCTCTATATATAGAATATTAGTTGATATATTTGAGATAAAATAATATAATATAATATCCTGCATCGATGAATGTAACCTACGTATTTTTATTCAAGGAAATTAAGGTAAATTTTATGAATATATGACTATGATTTCATTTTTAAATGGAAGTTTTCTATCAAGATTAAGAGAAAACAACCATGTATTATTCCAATAATATTTTTTTGTATAAAAAATTTTGAAAAATGTAAATTTTGGAAACATATGTTAAATGGTATCAATAACCATGAAAAGTGATTTCGATGATAATGTGATATAAAAAGGTGGTCCTTAATGATGTTTATCATATCATGTTATGGTTTATATTATTTTAATTTTATTTATTTTAGAAAATATATATTTTGGAATATGAGATTTGGGAATATAAATATTTTACTATGTGATTGTATAAGTGACAAAGATTGTTTGAGGATGAAATAACGAATAAGTGATCAAAACTTTTTGATTTTTTGGTTCAAATTTAATCAATTGTATTTGAGGTATTTTAAAGTTGATCTTTGGTTATTATTATGATTTTGGAGATTATTTTTTATAAAGTTTTGTTCATATTAGATATTACATTAACATGTTATTTTCATTATTTGTTTTAGGTAGGAGGAATAACTTTTCATCATTTTACAAATCTTATGGTTGATTAAGAGTTGATTTTATTGATTATACGATGGAGAAAACATCATTATCATGATGATAAAAATTGACTTATGAAATCATGCTTATATAATGGGAAGAAATCAAGTAAGTAAATTTTCTTATATTTTCTATCCTAATAGTAATGTAATTTCTCAAACTCAAGAAAACTAATGATAAATATATCGAGTAATGTGGGTATTGTAACAGTAATATACTAAATTACAGTTTTAGAAACTCATTTTTAAGTATTAGCCATATATATGTACATGAAAGATAAGTTTCTTATTTATAAAAATGAAGTTAAATATAATGATAAAATCTATATCTGATTTTATCTGTCCCTTAATATATATTCAGTAAAGAAAAGAAAAATTTAAATCGAAAGGATGAAATTTATGTGAGGCGTTAATGCGCTACCATTATATTTTATTTTATATTTTATTTTGAAATAACAGTAAGTTTGATATCAAACACCAAATGAAACCCTGATCTTAAATGAGCCGCAGAATAATAATATTTAAATATGATTGTCCTCATCAAGTATTGGGTTGGTGAGTATTAATAGGAAAAAAACATTATGAAAAATATGTATGATAATTCTTCTTTAATAAAAATAATGAATTCAATTATGAAAGTTAACAGTATTATAATTTTTTTATTAGGAAAATAATGAGAATAAATTCATTTTATACTATAAACATACTATTATTGTAAAAATATTTTTAGGTGATTTATACATAGTTAAAAATAATTAATTTTTATTAATTTTATAAATATAATATTAAAAAAAGAAAATAATTCTTAAAATCATCATGTCAAAATTATCCTATAATGGATTTTGAAATTTTTCTAATAGGATTTATTTTTTAGTGAATAGTGAAAAAATCCAATTTTGGTGGAAACTTTTATTTAATTTATTTTTATTACAAAATTAAATTATGTTTTAGATTGGATTATAAGTAACCTGAAACTCCTTTGATTAAATCTTTTCTAATTGATTCTGTAGTAATTTTAATTATATTTTATATTGGTATAAGATCATTTTTATGCCTAAAACCCCATTTTTCTAGAAACTATTTCCAATATGTTTTGTAAAATTAAATTAAAATAAATTTCCTCAAATTATATGAATTTAATATTGAAAAAATGACTTAATATTTATAATTTGGGTTTTAAATTTTTTAAAATATTTCAATTTCATTTTTATTCACAATGAATTGTAATGATGGTAAAAATTCATCACTATGGTAATGGGTAAAATGGTTGATTAAGGATAAAACAATTGGATAAGGTCTCAAAATCAACTCAAAACATTAATTTCTTTAATTGGATGATTTTAATTAGATCATAAGCATATTAAAATTAATAATATTTTATTTTTGTTCCACTTTAATTTGATTATGACCTTTATATTATTTTAGACCATTAGTGATAAGATCTATAATTTCCAAACCACTAGAGTTAATATAATATTTTAATATTTACTATTGATTTATTAATAATTTTTAAACATTATATTTTTTTACCTTATCCTCCTTATATTTTATTATTATCTAGTTTTTAGTTATTTTACATGAGTTGAACACTATTTATATATAAATATTTCAAGTATTTACAAGTCCCCCCCCCCACACACACACAAACCTTTAAAAGGGAACCACTTATATTAACTTCCTTGTGATTCATAAGTCATTTATTTCAGTAAATCTCTATTCAAATACCTTAAAAGATACCATATCCACCTTCAATATCTTCTTGTCTTCCCAAAATATGATTCTAGGAATGATTAAGGTGTATACCAAAGGATGATTTCCAAAGAAAGGGTATAATTCATAGCTGAGTTCTTTACCTTAAGTTTTTATTCTACCTCCTTCAACTCAATCATAACCATGATGATTTAAAAACATAAGTATCTTTTAATTAACTAAATTTTATTATTTTTATATTTCAACCCTTTATCGTCACTTTTTCACCCAATAGGAAATGAAAACATCGCTCATGTGTACATGTATACTACCACCTCTATGAAGTGGTGTGTTTCCTTTTTCATAATTGCCTCACAATGTTGTAGGTCATCGAAGGGTGAAATGGGAATAGGGGTGAATTTTACATTAAAAATAAAATTAAATAACAAAAGTTTTAAAGTCTAAAAACCTATTTTAAAATATTGAAAACATTTTTGGAGATAAAAAATGAATAAAATTGAAAGAACAATAATATAATTAAATAAGTTAATAAAATAGGAGAAATAAAATAGATATTTATTCATAAAAGAAGTTATTAGGTGTATAAAATTATTTAAACAATTTCTTAATTTAGTTATTAAAAGAGAAAAATAAATTATAATTCAGAAAGTAAATAAGTAAAACACATTGGTAAGGAGGTTTAGAAATATCACTAAAAGATCCCATCCATCTACCACCCTAATTTCTTAATGATTTAAGGTATTCTTACATTGTATTTAATGATAGACAGGACACCAAAACTCCATTTGTTTTCTGGTTGTAGTATGAAATTGAAAATATAATTGACACTAGATTTTTTATAGGTATAGCTAGAAACCTCAATGAAAATACTCCCTCGCCTTTTTATGGTTATGAAAAGAAAAGATGATTCTATCACTTTAAAGGAAGTAACAACCATTAATATAAGAAGGAGGAGGAAAAGAAATAATTTCTCACAAACAGTCATGTTTTTAGATTAGTTTGGATTCATTCAACAAATATAAAGAAATATTGTGAGAGAATGTGAAAATGATGATAGTGATAAGATATTACAATAGGAAAAAACTATAGAATAGAGAAGATAACATTTAGAAAATGGTAGGACTTAAGAGGGATTTTAAGGCCATACACTACTAGAAATGGGGTTTATCCCCATGCATTTATCCCCACGGTTCTTTAAACTGTGGGGATAGATTGGTTTTAGTTGTCTATACCCATAGTTTTATTAAAACTGTGGATACTCAAACATCCATCGGACCTATCTATCTATCTCCTCCTCCTCGAACTTCCATCGCGCTCCCCCAATTCAACCCTACCTCCTCGACCCTCAACTCTCGTCCTTGTCCTCCCCTCCCCGACCACCGCATCTCGGACCTCTCCTCCCCTCTCCAACTCCCCTCCCCAACCTCTGACTCCCAGCTCTGACTCTCGAATCCACCTCTCGGCTCCCGACCTGGACCTCCCGGCCTCCGCCTCCGCCTCGACATCTCGGCCTTCGCCTCTTAAACAAGTTAATATTGTACATATTACTACGAATTAGGATGTAATTTTAAAATTATTCAAGATCTATTGGTATTTGGTAAACTTCTGGCTAGTTCATCCTTTTGAAAATAAGTTCTAGAATACATAGAAATTAGTTAATCGATTATCGAACTTTTAGGATTTTAGAAACTTAAAATTTATCCCTATAGGTAATGTATAATTTCACATACTATTTTATTCTCATGAGCTAAATAAAAATGAATTAGTAATTGGATATATTGTTTTAATTCTAAGAATAGTGTTCTTGTAAGAGCAGGATCACAGATTTAATCCTGTTGAGGTGATGAACTCTAGGGCTTAGGTCTGTTTGAAAATATTTGGTATTTATTGTATTTTATGTCTTAAAAAATCTCTATTAAATTGATGCTACTCTGGGTGTTTCCATTAAAATGGACCAAGAAACAGAGGAATCCAAGTTTGGCTTCTATTCTTGTATCTTGGTCGAAGTGAACCTAATCCCCCTTTACATTGATAAGGTAGCATTCTGTATGCTGGATAATGATTTTGGTTTGAAAATTGAATATGAGGATACCCCACTTTTTTTCAGGGTGTCAAGCCATTGGGATTTTTAAGGATGAACGTTGTAATGATTTATCATGATATTTTTATTCTAATAATAGGAAAGATATAAAATGATATTTCAGGAATAAGAATGGTGTTGAGTCTCTGATAGTTGGTGACTCGAATTAGATAATTGACATAGGTTATGAGTTAAGGTCAGATGGTACCCCATCTAAGGATACTCAGGACTACCCAGGTCAGGGATAGGAGATTTCCTTGAGGGGCCAATATTTTTGAATAGGGGTGGTTCAAGATACGGTTGTTGGTGATGATATGGTTAAGTTATGGGTAGTTGGAAACTCTTCCATTTCAAGATGGACTTGTTTGTGGTGATAAATATGGTAAGTGAAACTAGTATTATAAGGATATTGTGGTCCTAGATTCATAAGGAATGGATCAAAAAACATGATATGAAGTAATGGAGGGGGATTGTAATGATGTATATTCTTGATATAGTAATATGTTTAGGTTACTAAATTGTTATTTTCTCCAGTATTTTAAGGTTCTACTTAAGAAAATAATGATGTATGATTTGTTATCCTTAAAGTTCTTCTACTCTGTACTTACTGTATTTGGTCTTTAATGATATTTTGGAGCTTCACTTATATTCTCTGCCTTGTATAAGATGAATGATATTGTTCCTCATCACTTGAAATTGATGAATCTTATTCTCCAACATGTATACTCTCAACACCTTCATCTCATCCCTTGATTATTATGATCAAGTCTCACTTCTTAATGTTCCTCTTGTAATTTGTCAAGGTAAAAACCCATTTATGAAACTTCACTCCCAAGCTCATATTATTGTGTTTCAAAAATGTTATTTACTAATATTTGAGGCCATCATTTACCCCTATATATAAATTATCTCTCATCATTACCCTTAATATGCACCAATTCTAATTATCACATTCTAACAACTACATATCTAATGTCTATAATGGCCAATAATCATATTATGGACATGTAAAGTTCTGAATTTCTAGTAATATTTTGTTTATTTTTTATGAAATATCACACATATAATTTATTAAATGGTAAATTACCATATAAAAAGTAAGGGTCGTTATAACAATGATGTAGACATGGAATTTGATGGATTTTCTTTATTAATTTTTCTTAAACTTATCTTGAATTCACTTCTTACCCATCAATGAGTATGATTCCAGTAAATAAAACATAAAAATTTCATTCAATATCCCTGAATGGATTTTATTAATTAAAAATTTCATATTAATCAAAAACTAAAAATGTTTTTTAAACACTGAACTATTGTGATGAATAATGGTTTTCCTAATTATCTAACCCTCAGAGTAAAGATCAACACTATACTAGAAATGTCTTAATTAAGATTTAATCACCATCCCCTTAATCAATTAATTTAATGAGGGATATTATACTCTAAGACAAGTTAAGTTTTCTGATCATCAAGGGCTCTTCAATTTCCTCCTTTACATTTGTCAAAAACATGGGGAACAACACATGAACTCTTCTCTAAGTTTCAACTACCAACTCCCTAAGTCTCCCCAATAAGGAAAACCCTCTATATATTCTCCATTTATCATATCCTATAAAAATAAAAAGAGATTATATCTCCTTTTTAAAAAATATAACATTTATATTCTCTAATTCTATAGTACTATAATTCATTCTCTTCATTCATGCTTAGATAACATGAATTTTCAACATCACCCACTTGGAATAAATTTCCTCTAGAACTCTTATCCTATTTTAACCACTCTTCCATCCTCAATTTTCTCAACCAATAACCCATAATTCTTAAAAAAAATTATTTATCATGAAGTTTAGAAACACTTAATATATTGTGTTTTAATCCATCAACATAAAGAGTGTTTTTTTATTTAAGGTTATCTTTCCCAATAACAATTAAACCAACTCCTTTAACCTTTAGTGACCCATCATTTATGAAGTTAACTAAGTATTCATTTCATTTTTCAATAGATTTCAATGTTTTTAAATCATTTATCATGTGACCAGAACATCCACTATCCAAGATCCATGTACATTCCCCTTTGGATACTTTGGGTGAAACTTCAACAACTAAATCTTTCTCCTTCACTTTTCTATTATTCTTTTGAGGATTTTGAGTATTAAAAGTAAAAAAAATTTAGGATGGTATAATGATGAGGCATTCATTTTCATCATGAATAGGATGGTCACACATTCCATAGACTTATTCAAGAATATCAAACATGTTCTGTGATTTCTATATAGAATTTAAAATACGTTTATAACTTTTATTCCTTTAAAGGGGTTGAAAGCCCCAAACATTAATTCTCAATACTCCTAACTATATCATGATGTCTATTTTAAAAAACATATCTTTTCCATATGAACAAATATTCCAAAGTTCCAATAGAATCCATAAAAAGTATATCTTTTAAGCATCATGTTGTAAAAAATTTGTAGGATACCTTCAAACATTTTTTCAATATTAATTCCCAAACATTAAAGTTATTACTACTCTATTTTCATTAAATGTTTTATTCCCCATCAAATAACCCCTACCAAATAATCTATAAAATTATAAATTCATATTATTAAAATAAAATTTTCTTCCCATGTGTATAATGCCTCTATATCTATAAAGGAGTATTTTACATTTAAATTTTCTTTTTTATTCCCCATCAATGACCACTTGGGAGTGTGTTTTTTAACTTTTTTCTTTAGTTTACATCTCACGGTAGACCGTTTTCCCTTTTTCCCTACTTATTCAATCATGGACTCCTCTTGTCATTAAATATGTTTTTCTAGCTACTAATATGATTTGATTAATTTAATAATAAAATTGTTTTTAATGAATTTTTTAAATATGATTTACAATTTTTATTAAATGTTAATTTTTTTCTTGTTATAGAATGGATAGAAGCTGGATGTTTCGTACTGATCGTATTTCAATTGAGTTTCAAAATAATTTGGAGAATTTTTTAGATTTTTCATTTAGAAATGCGTCAGATGGAGGTTGTATACAGTGTCTCTACTATAATTGTGTTTGAAGACCATGGTTAAGACGAGAAGAAGTTAGTTACCATTTAACGAAATTTGGATTTCAAGCAAACTATAATGTTTGGTTTCACCATGGAGAGACGAGTCAATCTTCGACTGTTCATAAACGAAATGAACGAAGTGACATGGAGAATTTGATATTTGATTAGTTTCCATATGTGAATCATTCCGGGAGAGATATCATACTGGTTAAAGAAGACAATAATATTAGTAAACATAAGGAAAATGTTGAAGACGATGATGTTGATAGAGTGAAAAATTTATTGGATGATGCCAGAACTCCAGTATATCGAGAATTTACTAAAATAACCAAGTTGGAATTTTTAATGTGGTTATATCATGGGAAAACCATGTATGGGATTTTTAATACCGACATTGATTATATTCTTATATTTTTGAAGGACTTTCTTCTTGATGGTGCAGATATTCCCTTAAATCATTACATGTCATAGAAGTTAATTAAGCAGCTTCGATTTGCTACTAATAAATTCCATGCTTGTCTGAAAGATTGAAGTTTATTTTTGGAGGAAAAAGCTGACCGTAATGACTGTAAAGAATGTGTTACATCTTGATGGAAGAAAAATGCAGATGGAACACCATCTCATGTGCCACAGAAAGTCATGTGGCACTTTCCATGGATTCCCATACTTCAAAATCTATTCATGTCCCCAGAAATTTCAGTCAATATGTGATGGAACGATGTTGAGAGAATTAAAGGTAATGATGAGTTGTTCCATCCTGCAGATGGATTAGCATGGTGTACATTTGATGCTCAACATCCTGATTTTGCAGCTGAGGTGCGTAATTTCGGATTGGGCCTATCATGTGATGGTTTTAATCTGTTTGGTCAGATTCTTATTGCTCATAGAACATGGCCGGTTTTTATTCATGTTTATAATCTTCCTCCATGGATGTGTATGAAAAAACCTTTCACTTTCTTGAGTATACTGATATTTGGACCTTCGGATCTGGGTAATGATATAGATGTCTACTTGTAGCCTTTAATAAAATAGTTGAAACAAATTTGGGATTTAGGTGCGAAGACATTTGATGCTTCTTCAAAGAATACGTTTCAGATGCGTGCTACCCTTCTATGGACCATAAATGATTTCCCTGCCTATGAAATGATGTCTGGGTGGAGCACGAAGGGAAAACTATCATGTCCCGTTTGTATGAAGAATACACAATCGATAAGGCTTAAATATCGTCATAGTTTCAGTTTCATGGGGAATCGCCGATTCTTTCCAATGGATCATCAATACAGGAAGAATCGTTGGAGGTTTGATAATAATGTTGACACTGAAGAACCACATCAACGTATTTCAGGAAGTGATGTGCTTGATGAATTGAAAGATTACATCTTTTCATTAAGGAAAGGTCAGTTGAAATCTTGAAAGATAAATAATGCTGATACTGAAGTCACTTAAAATTGGAAAAAGAGAATTTTTTTTTTTTGCCATATTGGTCTACTAATTTTTTATGTCATTTTTTAGATGTAATGCATATTGAGAAAAATATATGTGAAACGTTGCTTAAAATTCTTTTGAATATTAAGGAGAAGACCAAAGATGACTTCCGATCTCATCGGGATTTATTGGATTGGGGTATTTGACCAGAACTACATCATGTTTGCATCGATAAAAATAAATGGAAAGTTCCATGTGCTTCTTATGTGATGAAACTGGCAGAGAAAGATCAATTTCTTGCAGTAATAGAGGATATCAAGGTTTCATATGGCTATTCCAGCAACATATCTAAACGAGTCAACATAAGACATTTGAAATTGAAATCCCTAAAAACTCATGATTATCACATCATTCTTCATGAATTGATTCTAATAGAAATTCGGCATTTGCTATCCAATAATGTAAGGTTGGGAGTGATTCGGTTGTGTCATTCTTTTAGAGACCTTTGTGCTAAAAGGTTATCCAAATAATTTTTGATAGAAATGCAGCAAGAGGCACTGTTAATTCTGTGTGAGTTGGAAAAACAATTCCTCCATCCTTTTTCACTTGCATGCTGCATACAGTTCATATTCCAACTAACACACTTCTTGGGGGACCAGTCTCTTTTCTGTGGATGTATCCCACTGAAAGAAATATGTTCACAATGAAATCATATGTCTGAAATAAGAATTATCCTGAAGGTTTCATTGTGAGAAGTTATCTGGACCAAGAATGTATGGATTTTTGTTCAATGTATTTTTCTGATGTGAGCATAAGACATAATCGACCAATGAGAGATGAAAATGAGTAGTATAAGGAAATTCAGCCCTCATTTCCATCTCTTCCTCAAACAGGTGGAATTGTCGGGTCATATACATTGGTTACATTGAGCTTTGAAGAGTAGAATATGGCACATCGTACAGTCTTGTTTAATTGTGGTTTGTTCGATGCCTATATCAAGTAAGTAATTTGAATATATATATATATATATGTTATCTTATATGATATCATATCACATATACCTTATACTTTTATTGTCATTTTATGTATAGAACATAAAAAAATTATAAGGAGAGTTCATCGGTCTTTTCCGTTGAGAAGGAGAGAGACTATGTATATCCAAGAGTTCCCAGCTTGGTTGAAATCAAAGGTATGACCATTACATTAAATACCTTAAAATATAGATATATATTTAATTATATTACTCATATGTATTCTAGGTATTGTTTTTACCTGCTGACTTCATTTCTCAAGAATTAAGAGCATTGGATTTTGGTCCCAATTATTTGGTTCGTGACTGCAAATCTTTAATAATAAATGGATATAAATTTGTTACAACTGATAAGCGGTGAAAATGAGAACACAGCATGATGGAGTTATGTTAACTGCTAGAATGGATTATTATGCCAGTGCATCGGATTGTCATCCTCGATATGAAGATGTGTATTATTATGGACTGGTTGAGAAAATAATGTCATTAGATTACTACTCTCAAGGTCGATTCACTATGATTAAATGTAAATGGTTTGATTCAATGACGCACCATGGTACATTTATTGATGATTGCGGATTTAGAGTTATTGACATGGGTCAATTCCAGTATACCGATGAACCATACATTTTGGCATCAATAGAAAAATAAGTGTTTTATGGGAAAGATCATATGAAACCTGATTACGGTGTCATTAATGAAGTAATCCCAAGAAATATTTTTCATGATGCTGAGGATGAAATTTTCACCATTGACGCCCCCATCGGTGTTATCCAAAATATTGTATTTGATGACACAAATTGTCCCATTGTGAGAGATGATGTTGAACCTGATGTAGTGGAGGGTAATATATAAAAGAAACCATAAATATTCAGAGTTCATTCAGTTTACCTTGATGTGAGTTTCTCAGGTTGGTACTAATGTAATTACTTTAATTTAGTTTTAGTTTGGAATGATATGTCTGTTTTAGTATTGTTCGGTTTTGTTTCATTTAATTATATTTATTTCAATTCAGAAAAGTGGGTTTAAAATGTGGTTTTAAAAATTGTATAACTTGGTTGTAAATTATCATTATTGAAATATGTTATGAAATTTTTTAATTTGTATGTATGATTTGTAAAAATTGTTGCTAAAAAATATTTATTTCATTCTTATGCAGATTATGAAGAAAACTACAGAAGCTCGCAAGAAGAGATTATTTGATGCTGATCCTGTTAGACATGGGCATGAGTTGTCTTCAGTAAGTTTATTAATTCTAATATTTATCTTTTTCATTACATATAATATCAAGTTCATATTTTTGACCAATTTTTTTTAGGGACATATAACTCCAAAGTTTCCTCCTCCCGGTATGGGACAGAGTAGGGATCCTCCTAGACCAAGGTGGAGCTCCCATCTTACCACTCCCCACACTAACCCATTAATGGAAATCCCATCTACCACACATGTCCTCCCTCTACTTGAGACCCCTGGGATGTTCCCATACATTCTGCGATCATCTTCCCATTTACCCTCTTTTTTCCATTCCATGTCCACGCTGACTCGACCGATGTTCTCACCTGCACAATTTCCATATCCATTCATGTATCCCCAGACCTAATATTCATATTCTAACATGTCTATGCCACCTCCTTTTCCTACCATACATCCTACACCTATTGAGTTTGTTCCTTCAGTTTCCACTCCTGTTCATGAAGATCAGTCGGAGAATTTTGTGGAACAGATACTTCCTTTAGAGGATGTTGATCCAGCACAGTCCACGGATGCCTCACAGCCTATTCAGGAGCCTACATCAGGTTTTTTATTATAAATGTTTCAAATTATATCATTTCACTTTTTTCCTATTGTATTTTCACTTAACTCTTATATTTTCACCTCTTATCTTATTTTGTGGGATCTTCTAGTAGGAGACGTGGGCGCACTCGAATATGGGATTCCTGGAATCGTGAAACTCAGATTATGGTGGATTACAATTCTCAAAATCAAATGGTAGGTAAAAATGATAAAGAGTGTAGAAGTTTCATGGATAATTTAGCCAAATATCATGATATCATTCTGGTGGAACCAGTCTCATGGAGACATATCAGTACTGACATCAAGGATAGGGCATGGGTGCAGATATGGGTACAGAAATTTAATAAATTTATATTTATATTATTAATGTATTTATATGACTTAACATGTTCGTTGCAGAGTTGATTTAACTTTCCTAACAGTAAAGCTGCCAAAGATGCTAGGTTGATTGATCTTGGAGAGTATTGGTGGTCATAACAGTATGAGTTTCATATTGGTTGGAGGATCAGAGTGGGTACTAAGTTAGAGGGTGTACCCACAAACCCTGACTATCCAAAAAGTCAATATAAAAAAATGATCACACATTGGAAGACTGAACATTATAAGGTACTACCCATATTTAATGGTTTCTATATAAAATTTAATTTTTATTACTTGTATTGTTTTTTTGTTTCTTAGGAAGTGTCAGTGAAAAAAAACAGAGATGAAATGGAATATCTACACACATTAGGGCAGACTACAATGCCTGAAAAAGAGAATTGGTTGGTACGTTTATCTGAATTAAAATAATGTATTTATTCATAACTTGTCATCATAACTTATTCATGCCTTCCCTTGGTTAGACTATGTATCCTAGAAATCACATCTTATACTAGGATAAATCTTGTCTATTTTTCCTAAACAAGTAGTATATTTCCTTGAAACCCACTTCAGAAAGCCATTTTTGAAAACTATTTCAGAAAACCACCAATCAGTTGTGACTGTCATTTACCACAATGTTTTTAGGTCTTTATTGAAACTCACTTCAATCCAATTTTTTGCATTTATCATATATGGTTTTAATCTAAATTTGTGCACTTCTCATATGCAGCAAGCTGAATTGGGAATTGAAGGTCATGTACCTCGTGCCAAATTATTCTGCTTTAGTGGGAAAAAAAGATGGAACTGTAGTTAATTCACAAACACAAGATAAAATTGTAAGTTTTTTTATTTATATTTCAAAAATTTATTCAAAATTCATAATTTATTATGTTTATAATTTCAACAGTCTGCCTTGGAGGCCATGGATGAGAAGGAAGATGACAACTTAGGGCAAAATGATCATTTGAGTCAGGTGTTAGGTGTGTAGTATCCAAGAAGAGTCTGTTGTAGACCAAGAAAAAACATTGTCCTCTCTAGGTATTGGTCATCATCAGACTCCTCTAAGTCCTATGAGTTGGAAAGTGAATGTGCTGAATTAGCTGCGACAAAGAAAATACTATTAGAGGAGCGTAAAAAAGTAAGCTAATGAATGAACATTTCATGAAAGCTCTGTCAGTTTTGAGTCAGTCACTACCATGAGAGGTTGCTGCCATTTTTCATTCATGTATGGAATCAATTCACTCTTTAAATAATGCCTCAGGTTATTCCCATGAGGTTCCTAGTGGCGATGGTGGTGGTGGCAATAGAGATGGCGAGGATGTTGCTGATGATGTTGGTGGTGATGAGATTGATGATGATGATGCTGACGGTGCGGTTGGTGATGATGTTGCTGATGATGTTGTTTTTGATGTTGCTGATGATGATGATGATGTTTTACATGGAGATGACGATGATGTCAATGGGGAGGATATTAATCCCCTCTATTTTTGACTTAGCAGAGAGGCTAGTGTTGGAGTTTAATGTTTTTTTTGTATTAGTGGACTGCTTGTATGTGAATTTATTTATGCAATGAAATTCATTTTGGATTATGTTTTCATTGGGGGTGTTATTTTTCAATTATTTAGGTAATTTTCACATGCTATATATTTTTTTATGGTTTGGTGTGTTTATTATTATCTCACCATCTAATCTTGGCCTTAGCAGTGGAGGGGAGGCCTGGGATGGGGGGACTGCAGTGGAGGGCTGGGGAGATGGGAGGGGAAGGTTGGGAGGGGGGCTGGGAGGGTTGGGGGGGGCTACAGTGGAGGGTTGGGAGGAGGAGGGTCTAGGAGGGGAAGGTTGGGAGGGCTGGTGGGCTGGTGGGCTGCAGTGGAGGGCTGGGGGCAGCAATGGAGTGCTGGGAGGGGGGCTGGGAGGGGAAGGTTGGGAGGGCTGGGGGCTGCAGTGGAGGGTTGGAGGGGCTGTAGTGGAGGGCTGGGGGCTGCAGTGGAGGTGACTCACTCTACATATTCACTCCGTCTCATTCCCTAATTCCCTCAAGATCGCGATTTCTATCCTCATCTACAGCTGTCGACTATTTATAATCATTCAAATCTTGACCGATGTGTTTCTCGCCCCGAAATAGGTATGTTCTTGTAATATCGTTGAAATAATATCCTAGACAATTTGTAGTATTTCCCTTCGCATAATAATTTTTCATACGTAATTATGAACTTCATCTTTTAAGATGAATATTGATTATTTTTATTTATATATTGCAGGTGACTCACTTTTCAAATGAAGAGATCAAGGGAATCCTGCACTAATAAGTGCCAGATCTCTACAACAGGTATGTTTTCCTAAAATTGTGGAATTAACCTCCCTACCATGCATCATTTTTCATTTTCATTTACACACTATATGAATACAGGTTATTGGTTATAAAATCATGGAGTTAACCTCCCTTTCATCCAACAAAAAAACACTTTCTTCTACAATTTCAAATTAGAATTTTTTATAACTAACACTACATACAAACTATGACTGTCTATTCTTATTGCAAGAGTATGAAAAAATTAAATATTTTTTGACAAACATAACTTCTGAAAGCACCCTGGATCGGGTTAACAAACATATATTATGGGCACAGAACTGGTATTTCTTGTGTTATAATCTGTTTTTTATTACAGTGAGTTATATTACCTTAAATAAACATACCTTAAGGGAACATATTTAGTTGGACACCCGATTTTAGATTTTTTTCTGTTATAATTTGTTTTCTAATATAGTTAGTTATAGTAACTTGTCAATTTTTTAGGATGTTTTATAACAGGTTGTAGTACCTTACCTGTTTGGGTCTGCATACAAATAAAACATGTCATGCATCTACATATTTCATGCAGGGAGATTCAGGGGGAGGGGGAGCTTCTAGAATTGGGTGAGAGACAAGCAGAGGAGGGGGAGGGGAGGGGGAGGGGAGGGGGAGAGTTGGGAAGTGGGGAGGGCTGGGAAGTGGGGAGGGAGGGGGAGGGGCTGGGCAGGAGGGCTGGGCAGGGGGAGGGCTGGGCAGTAGGGAGGGAGGGGGAGGGGTTGGGCAGGGGGGGAGGGGAAGGGGATGGGCAGGGGCTGGGCAGTGGGGAGGGAGGGGGAGGGGCTGGGCAGAAGGGAGGGGATGCAGAGGGGGAGGGATGGGCAGTGGGGAGGGAGGGGGAGGGGCTGGGTAGGAGGGCTGGGCAGGGGGAGGGTTGGGCAGTGGGGAGGGAGGGGGAGGGGCTGGGAAGGGAGGGAGGGGGATGGGTTGGGCACTGGGGAGGGAGGGGGAGGGGCTGGGGAGGGGGTAGGGGGAGGGTTTGTGTAGTGGGGAGGGAGGGAAGGGGGAGGGGGAGGAGTCGGGCAGTGGGGAGGGAGGGGGAGGGGTTGGGGGAGGATCTGGATGGTGTCGACTTATCCACCGTTGCCAAAGGTATGGTTTTAACACACCATTTTTTACATCATGACAAGTTTTCTTTTTACTCAACTACATCCTAAAATATGAAATTTAACCCCAGACTCATATTTTCATAATATTATGCAGTTTCATGTTTGTTTGTTTAATGTTTGGTTGTTTAATGTTTTCAATGTATGGGTGAAATCTCTAGTTTAGGTGATGTTGATTCATCTTCCAACATCAATGGAATTGAAAAGGGTAAAATTATGATATCATATTATTTGAAAGATTAAAATTAATATGTCTTCTCTTGTAATTAATGAACACATTATATTGTTATCATTTCATTATTGTGATTTATGATTTTAGGTAAAGCATCATTACAAATAGTATTGACAACGGAATTGCAATGTGCCTTACAAGGTTTGGGTTCTTCTACTGAAAACATTGACGTGTCCATTGAATAGGGTAAAATTAATGTATGAAGTTTCGATGACCTTTTAATCATTATGAAACTGGTTGTTTTTTTATGCTATTGTTTTATTTGTGCAGAATTTTACATGCATCGCATTGCATTTTTATTCATCGGAATTTTTATGTGGGCATTGGCACCCTCATTGAGTAAGTCTGTTGTTTTCTTCTACAGTAGTGCAATGACTATTAGGATCATCCTTGTTATATTGATGATCCTCTTTCAGGTAGTTTATCTTTAACCCCCCCCCCCCCACTGATATTTTGAATCTGATTTTTTTTCTATTCAGTTTTAGAAGTTTTATATCTTTATGAGGAAACCTACTCTCTAATTTTTAGTCAACTGAAATAATTTTAGTTCATCACTGTTACTGATCCAATTTATTATCAGGGAATGTGACTGCTTCCCACTGGTCAAAAAAATCACTTGGAGTTAACATGGTTTCATCAATTGTGGGTATCAACTTCCTTTATCAGTCCTCACCTTGACTCATTAATCCATTCATCTGTAAAATTAATATAAATTTTATTCAGGTTGGTCTAGGATCATGTATCCTTCATTATCTTCCTATTTTATTCAATTCTGTACTCATGGACTTAGGAATCAGCAAAGACATGTACTATCCTATATATAAGTTATCAATTATGTATTTCTGGGGTGGCTCTTCTATGATTGGTGTTGAAATGACAATACTAGCATTGATGGATTGTTATTTTTAACTCCAGTTGGTAATACTTTTACTGTTTTTCACTTGTCTGGTTGGTTCTTGGTTGGGATTTTGGATTGTACACAAATATGTCACTGAAGCTGATGGATCAATTAATATAACCACATCTACCTTTGTTGCATGGGCCATCCGATTAGTCGGGGAAAAATGATTCTTCAGGTTTTTTCCCATTAGAAACCATTTTTTATGTGTTTTTTTTACCAAGGGAAACAGATTGAAGTATTCGTTGAATTTATAGGAAACTTTTGATCACTGGCTGGCGATTGAAGCATTGGTATGTGTAATTATACTCTCATATTTTTTTATCAAACTTTTTCGATTCAAATTTCTCAGGAAACTCAGGTAACTCTTCTTTTTACATTCAAGGCTATAACTATTCTTTAAGCATCTAGATTTCCTATATTTTAGCTTAATGAACTTAGCTCTTGGCGAGTTAGTAAAATTTGATCATTCATTAGAAGGCCCACAAGTTCGATATGATTTTTATTTCTATTACCCTGCCTACTTGAATGACCAGCTACCAAATTTTATCCATTGCAATCATTAAAATTGTCAAAATTATTTTAGATTCATTTAATGTTTAATATTTTCCAATTCCATTTTAATTGATTTAATTTATGAAATCTATAATTTTCCGGTTTAATTCTCCAATTTAGGTGATTCTGATTCATCTTCCAACATCAATGGCATTGAAAAGGGTGAAATTTCTATATCATCTTATTTTCTAGATTAAAATTAACATGTATACTCTTGTAATTAATGATCACATGGTATAGTTATCATTTCATTAATGTGATTTATAATTTCAAGACAAGCATCATTGAAAATAGTATTGATAATTCTATTGCAATGTTCCTTACAAAATGGTTGGGGAGGGAGAATTGTATAAAAGGTATGTAGTTCAAATATTTTTCTAGTACTGATTTAGAATATTTGTTTTTTATTTTTCCATCATCACCATTTTCTCTAATACTGATAAACCTCTACAGATAGAGATATAAATATTAACACAGCCACACAAGACCGTAGTACATTTGAAATGATTAGTGGGTGTGACCATATTCTGAAAATTGCTAGTATTAATTTATGTTGGTTATTTAATACCTAATTACAACTTCATGATATTTGTTGATGTGCACACACATATTTCTATTGTCATATTTCAAAGTTTGAAATGACTAACCTCTCCATCTTTCACTTTCTAGATTGGACTGCAACGTGAGCACTTGAAAATATATAATGAAGGGGATAATAAAGTCAACTGAATGCACACTTCAGTAGCAATAAATCATCCTCTTACATGGTACAAGGAAAGGACCTAAATCCCATGAGTTGATGTCAATAACTTATGATTATTTATTTTTTTAAGAAGCAAATACACATTCAAGTAAAGTTCTAGGGATGAATTTTACTGCTACATGCTATTGTGGATCCCCCACCTGGAAATTAACCTATTGGATTTGATATGGTTTCCATGGGGAAGTTCATGGACTGGTTTAAAGAAGAAGAAATTGGGAGTTACTAGCCTAGGAATAGCTCCATTCATGATGAATGTGTCCTTGCATGCAATTATAGAGGAAAATTTAGTCCATTAAAATGCAACAAAGGATGTGGAACTCCAACTCAGAGATGGTAAGTCTCCCCAACTCTATCCCTTGTATTAAAATGATCCTGAATGATCACAAATCATATGTTTTTGGAATGTCAACCCAGTTTGAGTTTGTTTGTTTTATAGGGCGAAATTTGATGTGTGATAATTTTCTTGCAGTCCTTCCTGTACAAGAATAGATGTGATATAGAATTAACCAAACAGAACATGAGCAAGGACATGATCAGGTACTACTTGAGATAGTTTCAGGTATGATATGTGTATTCTGTATATTCTCATAAATACGTATCAATAAAGTTTTGACCCTTACTTTTCTTATTGTTTTCAATTGGAACATAGAGGTACCATTGGATTCCCTAGCTTGTCTCCATCTAATAAAGAATCATATTGGGGGTGGTCATCTTCTGAAATGTTGGGTAAATCCTTCTCGGATAATTCCCCCTCTGGTAAAGATGTTTTTAACCCACTTTTTAAGGACTACAATCTAGATCCTATGTAGATGGCATGAAGGCCTCCAAAATATTAAACAATGATGGTGGTTAATGATAATAAGGGGCAGTTAACCTAGATTATAGGATTACTATGGTATCTCTTACATCCAGGGATATTCCTTTAGGTGGTATACTTTAGGATATTGTATTGGAACCTATTCATGGAGGTAGTGTTTCAAATATAGATGATTTAGGATCCCTATGGAGGGGAGATAAAACATAAAATGAAAAGGGTAAAATAGAGGAAGATTCTATGTGACCTGAAGAGAGGACTGAAATTAATATTCATAGATTGGCCTCTCATGATTTATCTATGTGTATTGTTCAATGTAACATTGTTAATGTTCAAATTTATGGGGGTATTTATACTTGGAATAGGCATACACTCAATGGTATAATGTCTTGTGAACTTGATAGGTGCTTTGTGTTGGTTAATGATGGAACTGATTCTTGTTTTGTATTTGGTTTTACTCTATCTAGAATAAATTCAGGTCATAATTCATTGATTATTGATGTTTTCACAATATATAAGGGTTTTACCCCTTCCCTTCATGTTCAAGAATGCATTGATTTTGATACCTGGGTGTAGATAAATTGTTCCGGAATCCTAGGATATTAGTTTACATTGTATCCTAACAAATATATTTACATGTAAATTTAAATAGGAGTTTCATGTAGAACTTTTTATCATAACATTGATAGTATTTAATGTCCTGGTGGTTTCTACAATAAATTCATTATGTTTTGTTGGGAAATTATTCATAATGAGGTGGTTAATGTTGTTAAATAATTATTCATTCATGCTAATATGCCTCATGGTATCAATTCCAAATGATATTCTATTCTGGTTTGTTTTAATGGGTGCACTGGAAGCAGGAAGCAGGAAGGTTGCGGGCAGCTAGGTGCGCACTGGAAGTAGGAGGCTGCAGCAGCTTGGTGCACTAGAAGCAAGAGCCTGTGGGTCACTGGAAGCAGGAGGTTGCAGCAGCTTAGTGCACTGGAAGCAGGAGCCTGCGGGTCTACAGGTAGCAGCTGCTCTGTCTGTGAGAAGGATCTATGCCCACGGTTCATTGAACCGTGGGTATATTATTTTTCCAAGAATCATCTATACCCACAGTTCATTGAACCGTGGGTATGTTATCTGGCTGTGGAAATCTATTCACATGGTTCTGAAAACTGCAGGAATAGATTTATACCCACAGTTTAAACAAACCGTGGGTATTACAAAATTTCGATTGGATATCCCCACAGTTTTGTAAAAACCGTGGGTATAAGGCTATACCGATGCCACTACATCCCACGGTTCATAAAATGGTGGGTATAGCCTATACCCACGGTTTTATGGGCTATACCCACGGTTTTAAACCGTGGGTATAGGTGATATTTCAAGTAGTGATAACATTTTGGGGTTGGAGAATAGTTGAGAATATTATATTGTAGTTTACCAAGCCTTAAATAGTCCCATATTTATAGCCTTCAAATCCTTCATAAATATTTTTTAATCCACCAAAGAAAATTAAGATATTTCAATCTAAAATTATTAAGCTTCGATTAACATTTAATGTAGCCACACTCAACAACATGGATTCCACCATAGTCTAGTACAAAAAACATGGTCTTTTTAGACTCTAAAATGTTGAATCAATAAGGTTTATTTATGACTTTTCCATTCCTCTATGTTTTATAAATCACAAACACTTTATCTTAAGGAAAATTACCTTTCCCTAAGAATTATTTTCTCAAGAAATATTTTCCATCTCTACGGAAAATTTTATCCTTACCTTTGTTTTCATTGTCTCATTTCACAATCTCTCTAAATCAAACTCATTCTATTTCTAAGTAAAAAAATTAGGTTTCGTATCAAAAACCTCAGAATATTTTAATTCCTTAGATATATAGTAGTCTAAAATTTATACTTCGAATTCTATGAAATTCAGACTCTGAATTATCTAAAATTTAGACTCTGAATTCTCTGAAATTAAAACTCCAAATTTTGTAAAATTCCGAGTCTGAATTATCTGAAATTCGGACTCTGAATTATCATAATTTGGACTCTAAATTCCTCATAATTCAGATTCCAAATTCCTCAGAATTTATACTCTGAATTCCTTAGAATTCAAACTCTAAATTCTCTAAAATTCAGACTCTGGATTATTTAAAATTCAGACTCCTAATTCTATGAAATTCAGACTCTGAATTATCTTAAATTCAGACTCCTAATTCTCTACCCAAATTCTCTTAAATTTGAACTCCTAATTCTCATAATTTAGACTTTTTATTCCTCATAATTCAGATTCTAAATTCCTCTAAATTCCTATTCTTAATTCCTCAGAATTCGGATTCGGAATTTCTTAGAATTCGGATTCTGAATTCCTCATAATTCAAACTCTGAATTCCTTAGTATTTAGAATCTGAATTCCTAAGAATTGAAATTCCGTATTCCTTAGAATTTGGACTCCAAATTCCTCATAATACAGACTTAGAACTCATTGGAATTCAGACTCCAGAATCATTAGAATTCAGATTTGGAACTTATAGAGAAATATAATCCAAATATCCATGTCTTATAGATTTTTATTGTTTATATAATTAGACTATAAATTTTATTTTTCATTAGACTCTGAATTCTATTTTTCCTTAGACTCTAGATATTCAGTTTTGGTTATGCTAATCCATTTTCCTTATACGTGTTATTATTATGAAATGATGTCGTACAATCTGTTTCTAATTAACCATTGGTTGAGTGACACATGTACAGGTCCATCTGAGATTCAAGGAAAATATGACCATTGGAGGAGGGAGTCGACCATTGGAGTTTTTCCTATAAATAGGATCTCATTTGAACGAGCACATAACTATTCCATCAATCTAGATATTACATGCTATGAAGTGATTTCTAGAGATAGAATACTCCCATTCTTTGTACGAATCTAAACATCTTGTTTAGATTTCTTCATTCGACATCGATTGTTGTTGAGTACAATCGAGGGCTTCTAGGAATAAGAAGAAAGAGGTGTTTTCTACCTTAAATTTCAAGGGCTTCTAGGGATAGGAAGACAGAGGTTCTAACTACCTTAAAGATCAAGGGCTTGTGGGGATAATAATATAGATTCTGATATTCCCATCGAGGGATTACCTTGGTGTGGATAAGACAGACTTTCATGAAAGTATAAATCAATGGGAACTTTATCCAAGTTTTTTGGATACCCTACTCTTTGGTTTAAAAGTTATCATACTTGTTACTTGCTTTGTTTTATGTTTTATTTCCATTTTATTTTGATAAAGGAAGAAAGCATAATTTTCTTATACTTTCTTGTACTTTTATTTACTCTGATAAATAATATTCTATACACTATAAGGTAGAATCTTACTTAATAATATTTTTTCTTTAGTTTCATTTCTGGAACCATGTTTCCAGAACCTAAGAAAGTTTTTTTAGTAGAACTAAAAGAGGCTTTGTGAATTTACCTTGTTTAACTTTGTTAAACATATTTTTTCTTAAGGTTAAAAATGAATGTTTTTAAACTTACAATTCACCCCCCCCCCCCCTCTTGTAATTGAGCATCTATATATAATATTTCAATCCTACAATTGGTATCAGAGGAGGTCTCTGAAATAATTATATTTGTATATAAGTTTTTTTGATCGATTTTTCCTAGTTCTAATTTCTTATTTCTTAACTTTTCTTACAGAAGTTTTACTTATATATTTTTATCTTTGTTTATAAACTTTTACTATTAACAAGTTTTTGTGGAAAAGTAGTTTCTTATAGAATGGAAGGAATGAATGTTGGTTCTATTGATAATCTAAATCTTATCAAAACACCTATTTTTGATGGTAATGATTATGAGTACTAGAGATATAGAATGAAGACTTTTTTTATTAACACTGAAGTATACAATTTTGTTATGCTTACTAGAGACTACAAAATTCTTGAAAAGGAAGTCAAAACCTTCACCAACCAAGAAAAATCAGAATATAAACTAAACTAAAAGGTACGCAATACTCTATTGTGTTATATTAAAAGGGATATATATATAGTAAAATATATTCTTTTGAATCCTTGAACTGTATTTGGAAGAAACTTGAAGTTACACATTTTGGTACTTCTAAAGTAATTTAGACTATAAGAGCTATATTAATAGAATAATATCACGGATTTCTATTTCCTTATGAAGAACCTATTTGCAAGGTTCGACAAAGATTTATGACCATTATCAATAGTCTATAATCTATGGGAGAAAAGGGTTTTGATGATGAAGTTCTTGTGGACAAGATAATTGATATCATGAAAAATGAGTGGGAATAAAAAAGGACAGTTATTTATAAGAATAGGAAAGTATCACAAATCACTCTTTATGACCTTTTTGGAACTATTCTTCCACATGAATCAAGAATGAAGAGAGATGCTTATTTCAATAAAAAGAATAATTACGATGGAAGTGTATCCTTTACTACTATTAAATCCAAGACTTTGGAAAGGGTTGTAAGATCTAAGTCTAAGAAATTCATTATTCTATATGAGTAAAGTGACAGTGAACATTCTGAAAATGAATTATCCAATTTTCTTGAATGATGAACAAGATAGTGGGGAATAAATATTTTTAGTACAGATATAAGAAGAAATATAGAAAACACAAGAAATATTATGAAGTGACCTCTTATAAATGTAAAAGTGTTGGACATATCAAACCTAATTGTCCCACACTTAAGAGAAAAGACCAGAAGGAAAAACATTATGAAAGAAACATAAAGAATTATTACAATTATAAGTCTAAGAAATTATTTAATGAAAATGACACTTGGAGTACCAGTAGTGGTCACTCTTCTGATTAATCTTCTGGTCAGAATAATATTGGTGTACTAGACAAACTACCCATTGAAAATCAGTGTCTTCTAGATATGTTACACAATGATGAATCCTGAACCAATATTTCTTTAAATGAAAAAAATTCTAATGAAGAATATTATGAATCTTCATATGATGAATCTTCTTCATTAAAAGATAATACCTTACCTTTATTTGAAGAAGTCTCTAGATTTTTTCAACTTCTTGAAAATGAAAATTGTAAGATAAAAAAGAATTTAGAGAAATAAAATTCTAGAATTTATATTTTAACTAAATAAGTATCATATCTTTATAAATATATTGATCAAAAAACTTTCGAAATTGAAAGTGTTTATAAAAAAATGAAGGAAGTTAATTCTGAGAAGGATAAACTTTCTAAGGATCTTTAAAATGTTATTTCTAAGAAAAATATTTTATAGGCTAACTCTAGTTCTAAAACTAATAATTTTTAAGATAAGAACATGGTTACTAATCTAAAGTCAGAAATATTTTACTTAAGAAAATTCCATTCAAACATTACCTCTGGTAAGGAAAATTTTGACGATATTTATTCCAAAATTCATCCTTTAATGAATAGTTTTGGATTTGGTTATACACATTCGAAACATGTTTTTAGTAATAACTATTTTGTTCCCCAAATTGCTCCATTTTGTACTAAATGTTAGTGTGGTGGACATTGGGAGAAAAATTGTTCTTTAAACAAAACTCAATCTTCAGGTTTTCATAAAGCTTATTTTTCTAAGAAAAGTTTGATTCCTAAAATCTTACTTTTTGAAATTTCTAGATCTAAGAAATTTTGGATTCCGAAAGTCTAACTATTTTTTTTAGGAAAAATAAAGAAAGTACCAACAAAAACACATGGTACATGGATAGTGGATGTTCTCAGAATATGACTGGTAACAAAAACTTATTTCAAAATATTATCAAGATGAAAGGAGGAAAAGCACCTTTCAGAGATAATTCCTAGGGGGAATTTTTAGTTTAGGTAACATTGTTCTTCTTGGAAAAAATTTAATTTCAAATGTTTTATTTTTTAAAGGTCTTAAGCACAACCTCATTAGAATAAGACAATAATGTGATAAAGGTTACCTTGTGGGTTTTAGGAATGATAAATGTTTAGTACACAATTACAAGGAAGATTTTATTCTTTCTTCCCATAGGTAAGAGAATGTATACACACTAAACATAGAAGACCTTAGGAGCCAAGATCTATCATGCCTTAGTGTAATGGAATATCAATCTTGGTTATGGCATAGTAGGTTAGGGCACTGTAACCTTAGGAACCTATGAAAACTCTTAAAGAATAGACTTATTAAGGATCTACTGGATCATAAATTTGATTATTCAAAAGTTTGAGATCCTTATCAATATGGAAAGAAACATAAATAAAGTTTTAAATTGATCGGTGAAGTCTCAACTTCTGATTCACTATATTTAATGCATATAGATCTTTTCGGACCAACACAAACTGGAAGCATTAGAGGAAAATACTATGTATTTGTTTTAGTGTAAGATTATACTATATTTACATGGGTCTATTTTCTAGAAAATAAATCTAAATATTTTTATTATTTCAAAACTTTTATAGCCCTAGTTAAAATGAGAAAAACCTTCCATTGATAACTATTTAGAGTGATCATGGTTCAAAATTCAGATTTTGAAACATTTTGTAGTAAAAAAGGCATTACTCATAACTTCTAAGCTCCAAGAACTCCTCAACAAAATGGTGTTCTTGAAAGAAGAAATTGAATTATTTAAGATATAACTAGAACCATGTTTAGTGAATATTATATTGCTAAAAACTTTTGTGCTAAAAATGTTAGTACTTCTTGTTATACTATAAATTGAGTTTTAATCAGACCTTTTCTTAACAAAACACCGCATGAATTGTGGACTGGTAGAAAACTTAGTATTTATTACTTCAAAGTATTTGGTTGAAAAGTATTCATCCTGAATAATAAAGATAACTTACATAAATTTGTACCCAAATTTGATAAAAGAATATTTCTAGGATACTCCACATCTTCTAAGGATTATAGAGTTTTTAATATAAAAACTTGTACTATTGAATAAACAGTGCATGTTAAATTTGATGAAACTAATCCTTTTGTTTTTAAAAAACCCCAACCCACATCTTCAGATGTGTTTTAAAAAACTAATGATCAACATTTGATATAAGATTATTATAATAAGGAAAATTCTCAAGAAAATATTTCTAAATCATTTACCCTATAAGATTTCCTACCATATGTTGATGAAAAATTTTTATAAAACCCAAATCAGTTGTTTCTTAAGAATCATCCCATTGATGGTATAATTTGTGATGTAAATCATCCTGTAAGTACTAGATGATCCTTAAGAAATAAAGTAGAATTTATAGCATTACTTTCCCAATTAGAATAAAAAAGAACTGATGAAGCTTTAGGTGATGATGATTGTATTAAATCAGTACAAGATGATCTAAATGAATTTGAAAGAAACAAAGTCGGATCTCAGTTGAAATACCTACGGAAACTTCTGTAATTGGAGTGAAATGAGTCTTCAGAAATAAGTGTGATGAAAATGGAATCATAGTAAGAAATAAATCTAGATTAGTTTCTAAAGTCTATAATCAACAAGAAGGAATAGACTATGAAGAAACCTATGCTCCAGTAGATAGACTTGAATATATTCACATTTTATATGCCTTTACAACATTATTTAATTTCAAACCTATTCAAATGGATGTAAAGTGTGATTTCTTTAACAGATATGTTCAAGAGGAATTTTATGTTGAACCACCTCGTATTTTTTAAGACACAAAAAATCATGAACATGTTTTTATACTTACCAAGGCTTTATATGGACTTAGAAAAGCCCCTAGAGTCTGGTATGATAGAATTTCATGATTTTTGTTACAAAAAAATTATGTTGAGGGAACTACTTTTCCAACTCTTTTTATAAAGAAGGATAAGAAAAAAATATTGCTAAAATTTATGTTGACGACATTATATTTGGTTCAACTCATCAATCTTTAACTAGTTCGTTTGTGAATCTAATGAAATATGAGTTTGAAATGAGTATGATGGATGAGTTAACATTTTTTCGAGGTTTTCAAATTTCCAAAAAAAACAAGAAGGAACTTATATATCACAACATAAGTATATTAATGATCTTATTAAAAAGTATGGATACGACAAAACTAAAAGTATAAGCACTCCAATCGGTACCTCAAATTCTCTTGATCTTGATGAAGATGGGAAACCAGAAGATCAAACATCATTTAGAGGCATGATAGGAAGTTTACTATACTTGACAGCTAGTCATCTAAACATATAGTTTTCAGTATTATTATATTCGAGATATAAATCAAATCCAATGGAATATCATTTAAAAGCAGTGAAAATAATTATTCTCTTTTTAAAGGGAACCACGGATTTAAGACTTTTTTATACTTCTGGAAATGATTTTGTTTTAAAAAAATCGGATGTTGATTTTGGTGGATATAGAATGGATAGGAAAATTATATTCATAACTTTTCATTTCGTAGTATATTCATTAGTTTCTTAGTCATGCAAAAATAAACACTCAGTATCACTTTCCACTGCTGAAGTTGAATATGTAGTAGCTAGAAGTTGTTATGCCCAAGTGTTATAGATGCAACACACACTCACAGACTATGGAATAAATTTTACCAAAACACAGATATTGTGTGATAATACTACTGTCATTTCCTTAAAAAAAACCCTTCACATAACTCTCATGAAAAACACATAGATATTAGGCATCACTTTCTTAGGTATCACACACTGAAAGGAGATATCATTATTCAATTTATCGAAACGCAAGATCAACTTGTTAATATTTTTACAAAATCTTTACCCTATGATATATTTGAATACATTAAACAAAATTTATGAATGATAACTATAAGTTAATCTTCAATATTAAATTTTTTTTGAAACTTTTCTCCTTACATTGAAAAAATTCTTCTCATAGGGTGAGTATATTTTTTTGTAACCAATTTTTTTTATCAAATATTTTTTCATAATAAAAATTTTCTAGAACTCGAATTTTCCTTTACAATAAAAAATTCCAGTTTCAAAAATTTCTTTTCCTTAAAAAAATTTTCCAGAACCTAAAGTTCTTCACAAATATTTTTCTTCAATACTGGAAAATTTTCCTAGAAATACAGAAGGTATGTTTCCTTACTTAGGTTTTTGTAATTGAATTTTTTACTTATTGGAATTTTTATCTTGTTGTAAGAAAAATATTCATATTTACTTTCCATATATCCTAATTTTTAACTTAAAAACATCAAAAGATCAGAACCAACCAAATCCTTCTTCATCTTTCATCTCAACCGTCAGATCAGATCATGTTTGCTTCAACCATTGGATCAATTCGGAAATATGAATCATCACCTCAATGCATATATAAAGTATCTTCTATTCTTTTTCCCACATCAATTTTCTAGACTTTTTGTGATAAATCTCTTCCTCTCTTCAAAATGGTCGTTCCGCATTTCTAAGTCTTCTTAGATTACGGATGTCTTTGGAAGCCTCTCCTCAGAAGAAAATGTATTCTGTCAAAGAAATCTTAGAATAGAAAATTTATAGAGAAATGTTAGTATATCAGATGTTATTTTTGAAGTATAATTCTCTCATTACACAAAATATTAAGATGAAATGATGGGAGAGTCTTTGCATAGACAAACTAAAACGGAAGGATCCAGTTTATCTGTAGTTGCTTGTTGAGTTTTATGAAACAGTGTGTTTTTTTAATGAACATAGAAGAGATAAGTTTTCATTAAAGAGTTATGGGAAAACCTATTCATTTTCCTTTAACATGGAATCTAGTATCATTAGAATGCCATATTAAGAAGAACCTATTTTATGTACCCATAAGCTACCAGATGAATCAGGAAGTTTTGAGAAGGATAAAGCAATAGAGTTCCTTGAACTCAAAGAAGTTTAAACACTAAAGATAAACCATATCTTAACAAATTTCAGGATTCTAGAGTTATCGGTTCATGGTTTTCTAATTCTGAGAAAAGAATACAAGGACTCCTTAAGGAAAAGTGATATCTTTATTTTGGATTTTCTGGTGAACTTGAGGAAGATAAATTTGGTAAAGTAAATCCTGCTGACGATTACTAATAT
This sequence comes from Viscum album, assembly GCA_963277665.1. Taxonomy (NCBI): domain Eukaryota; kingdom Viridiplantae; phylum Streptophyta; class Magnoliopsida; order Santalales; family Viscaceae; genus Viscum; species Viscum album. The sequence continues at coordinate 1,398,057,181 of OY728157.1, read as the reverse complement.
CAAGAATGGGACCCCTAAATTGAAAATTATCATGTATCTGGAAATTCAATCTAAGATCATAGTCTTATTCTTAGAGTCTTTCAAAATCCCTTGTAGTTATAAGATAAGAACTTTCAAGATTTTTCTTCTTAGTGATGATACTTTGAAGAGGATAGTTTCTTTCAATAGTAAATCCATAGAATATTATAACTTATCATAAAGTTAGAATGGAGCCTTAGATAAAAAAGTGTAAGTAGTAAATACTTACAATAAATCACCAAAGAATATAAAAAATAAGGAATTGGAAATGAAAGAGAAACCTATAATTCCAAAACACTCATTCAGCACCCCCCTTAAGCTGAAGAAGCAGAAATATTTTCCTAATTAAGTTGTAGATAATTGGAGAGAAGAGAAGAATAATAAGAAGGAAGGAGATCCTAGATTTGTCCTAGATATTTCTGAGGCAAAGTCATTGAAAATTAAGGCTGCTGGGGAATATGAATGGAAAGAAAAAAAAGAAGAAAAATAAGAAAATTTCTAAGGCAGAAATTATTCAAGCTCTTCTCAAGGATACTAAGAAATATTCTGAACAAATTTAGGTTCTGGAATATTTTCTACAAGAATCAGTACCAATGACTCCGGGAAAGAAAGTATTAATGTCAAAACCTGAAGTATAATAAGTGATAGTCTAGAAAGAGGAAGTATACTAAGAAGAAGAAGAGGAAGAAGGTGATGAAAGTGATGATGTAATAAGGAAAGTAGAAGAATATCATGAGAATGAAATCCCTTTTGAAAATATTTCGATCTGAACATCCCAAGCTGAATTAGCAAAACCTTCTTCTCGAGGAAAACAAGATGATGGTTAAGAAGAAGTTAATAAACCATATAATGATGAAATCAGTAATAACAAATTTGTCCAACCTAATGATCTTGATGGAGATTTTGAGAAAGGAAAGGTTGATGAAGATAAAATTGTCCAAGTATCATACAGTGATCATGAATCCCCAAATTCCATAGAGAATATTTCCATTGTTGAAAAAGTAAAACTGGTGATAGTTTATACACCTGATAAAACTTTTGTGGTCAAGAACAATGTTGGTGGATCATCCAAGAGGAAGGCTAACGAGATAAAAAAAATAATCTTCAACTATAAGGGAATCAGATTTGGAATCATCCTCTATAGGCTAGGACTTTGAAGTAAAGTCGCCGAAGAAATTAGTTGAAACTATCCCATTGTTTCTGAGTATTTACTCAAGGTTTCAAATGCTTCAACATTATTTTAATCAGAAATCGGATTCAATTATCATGATCATGGAAAAATTAATCAGGCTTGAGGCTAATTTCAAAACTTTCTATATTAGGTATGATGCACACAGAAGGTCTTGTAAGAAGATTACAAAGTGGTTCAAGAAAACGATTTAAGATCTGAGAGTTCTTGGTGACTTTCATGATTTAGTAAAGGATGATTTTGATAAAGCAGATGAGAGGCTAAAAGATCTTACAAAAAGTTTTACTGAGAAGCTGAACTTTGAACAAGTAGCCCAGAAGTAGGAAGAAAAATATCTGAATAGGAAACCGAATTCAGTTTCTTTGAATTTGAAAAGGGAAAGTGATATCAGAATAGAGTTTGAGGGAAAGTTCTATCATCAAGAAGAGATCTTTAAGTCTTAGGAATAAATTCTTAAGTCTCAGGATGAAAAGATCAAGGCTCTAGAAAAGAAAAATCAAGATCAGGAATAGTTGCTTAAGCAATTTGAAGAAGATAATAAGGAGCTTCAGAAGCTAAAGACTATCATGAAGAAGATCATGCCGAAGGAAAAAAATAAGGATGAATATTTTTCCCTTTAAATTATGGTCTTTCGTTGTATTTCTTTTCCTGTACCAATTATTAAAATCCTAATAAAAATTTGGTTGTTCTTCATTTGTTTTTTTTATAGTTCTAATATTTTAGGTATCATATTTTTTTCCATTCTCTACAATACTTTTTTTTAATCACAAAGAGGGAGAAAGTAACGATAAAAAGGAATAATATGTATAAATAAGAAATTTCCCTAAGTATGTAAGATTTTAACTAAGGGGGAGTTCAATTAAAGAAGACTTTTTTATGCAAGAAAAATTTAAATCACTCTCAAGAAGTCAAGAATATGATCATTAGGTATTTCAAAACCTAAGGGGGAGTTAGTCATATCTGTCATGATTCGTAAGTAAAGGGAGATAAGTTTTTCTTTTAAAAGTTCAAAAAGAAAATTATTAGTCCTTATATTATTTTTCAAAAGGTTGTTTGTGCTTTCCAAAAAGAGGGATATTGTTGAGTTAATAAGGGTTCCTTATGACATTTCCTTTCCTCTATGTTTTTTAAATCATAAAAACTTTATATTAAGGTAAATTACCTTTCCCTAAAGACTATTTTCTCAATTAAAATTTCCCCTCTCTAAGGAAAATTTTATATTCCCCTTTGTTTTCATTATCTCATTTCATAATCTCTCTAAATCAAACTCATTCTATTTCAAAGTCAAAAAATTGGTTTCATATCTAAATCCTTAGAATCTTATAATTCGTTGGATATTGAATGGTCTAAAATTTAGACTCCAAATTATCTGAAATTCAAAATCCAAATTCTTTAAAATTTAGACTCTGAATTCTCTGAATTTCTAACTCCAAATTATCTGAAATTCATACTCTAAATTATCTAAAATTAAGAATTCAAATTCTCTAAAATTCATTATCTGAATTCTCATAATTCTGACTCTGAATTCCTCATAATTCAGACTACAAATTCCTCCGAATTTAGCCTCCAATTTCTCTAAAATTCAAACTCCAAATTCACTAAAATTCAGTCTCTGAATTCTCTAAAATTTAGACTCCGAATTCTCTGAAATTATGACTCTGAATTCACAGAATTATGACCCCCAATTCCTCAGAATTCAGATTCTGAATTCCTTAAAATTCATATTTTGAATTTATTAGAATTTCATTTCTGAATTACTTAAAATTCTAGCTATGAATTCCTCAGAATTAGGACTTCAAATTCTTCATAATTCTGACTGAGAATTCATTTGAATTCAGACTCTGGAATCTTTAGAATTCAGAATCCAAACACATTGAAAAAAAAATCCAAATATCCATGTCTTATAGATTAGTATTGTTTATATGATTAAACTCTGAATTCAATTATTCAATAGACTCCAAATTCTATTTTGCTTTAAACTTCATATATTTAGTTTTGGTTAAGCTACTCTATTTTCCTTACTCATGTTATTTTTTTGAAATTATGTCATACAATATGTTTCTAATTAACTGTTGGTTGAGTGACATGTGTATAGGTCCCTCCAATATTCAAGAAAAAATATAAATGTTGGAGGAGGGAGCTGACCATTGGATTTTTTCCTATAAATATGCGCTCATTTGAATGAGCACATAACTATTCCATCAATATAGAGATTACATGTTGTAAATAGATTTCTAGTGAGAGAGACTCTCATGCTTTGTGCGGATATCAACATTTATTCAGCTTGATTTGTGTAACTCTGGTTATCATTGAGTAAAATCGTGGGCTTCTAGAGATATAAAGACATAGGTGTCGACTACCTTAATGTTTGAGGGCTTCTGGGGATAGGAAAACAGAAGTGTTGACTACCTTAAAGATGGAGGGCTTGTGAGGATATCAAGACAGATTCTGATATTTCTATTGAGGTCTTACCCTAGGTTGGAAAAGACTGACTTTATCGAAATTCTAAATCTAGGGACCTTTATCTAAGGTTGTTGGATACCCTACTCTTTGGGTTAAGAGATTTCCTAATTGTTACTTTCTTTGTTTCAAGTTTTATTTATATTGTATTTTTATATAGAAAGAAATTATAACTTTCTTATACTTTCTTGTACTTTTATTTACTCTGATAAATAAGATTCTATATGTTTTAAGGTACAATCCTTCTTAAAGTAAACTTTTCTTAAGTTTAATTTCCAGAACTATATTCCCAAAACCTAAACACTTTTTTTTAGTAGAACTAAAAGAGGATTTATGAATTTACCTTATTTAACATTGTCAAACATAGTTCTCCATAAGGTTAAAAATGAATGTTTTTAAACTTACAATTCACCCCCCCCCCCTCTTGTAATTTAGAATCTACATATACTATTTTGATCCTACATAAAACACCCAACAATAAGGGATTGTTAACATTCCTTTACTCATTTTGGATAGTTCCTCCACCTATCACCCACAACTTATTCCAAAAAATACTATTTCAAAAACTATTGATTTTTTCTCTGAAACTCCAAACAATAGGGGTGTGGATCAAGAAACTTTACAAGAAACATTACCATGTGGGTCCTCCACTTTTATTAATTTCCTTCTAAATATCTTGGAAATTCACTCCAAGATATCAATAAAATATACCAAACTTATCCAAATATCCTTCATGGTTATTTCAAAATTCAAACATGATTTCATCATGTATCTAACAGCACATCACTTAAATGAAATTTCTAAACACTTTAAAGAGTCTTTGTGGACATTAAAACAAAATATCTGGAGAATCACAAAAAACTATAACATGATGAGGATAAAAAAACAATTAACTAAAATAATAATAAATCAAGATAAGATACAAATATATATATTTTTTAATTAATTAAAACTACATATTATTTCTCTGCCATTAGTGAAATGAAATAAAAAACATTGAGTTTTAAACTTACTAGATATTTCTTCAAATTATCCCCCTTTACATAAATCTTCTTCCCATAAAACATCTAAATATACAACTTTTCTCCATTTGAGATAATAAAAAAGGATTCATAGATAGGGTTATTATAAATAAATAAAATTAAAAAATTAAAAAAATGTTTATCTCATTAATTATATTTAGAGTGGGATGAAAAACAAGGTTTTTAAAAACATAAAAGATTTAGAAAGAGGGATCTTAAAAATATATATATAAAGATAAAAAATTTTAATTTTTATTTTATAATATAGCTCAAGATAAAAATGAAATTTAGAAAAAGTTTTCAAAAAAAACATAAGAGATAAAATAAAATATGGAAAAAAACATTTTAGAACAATTGTGTCTCTTTTAAGATCAATTTGAAATTAAAGATATTATCTCCCCCTTGAATATGAATTTGGTAGGATTAAGGGATCATATATAATAAAAACTAAATAAATAAATATAATTTTAGAAAATATTTTAAAAATAATTCTATGATTAAGGTTTATTATAGATTGTGTTAGAAAACCATAATAAATTCTGTAGGATTTTCAAACAAGGTGGGTAGTAAATTCCAACTACATATTCCTAGAGTTAAGATCAATATAAAAATACAATGATCTATTTAAAGGAAAAAACCACAATAATGATGTACACTAGATTAACATTAAATTTTTTTGCATCCAAACAAATATTGTCTTGATAGACTATTACACTAAAAAAATAATATGAAAATTATGAAAAGATTGAAAAAAAATAATTTTAAAAATAATTTTTGAATTTTTTTTTTGTTAATAAAAATAGAAAAGTTTTCATGATTTATAAGATTAATATATAATTATCAACATCTAATAATTCCCAAATCAACTTTAATTTAGTCAAAGAGGTCTAGATAAAGGGGTTTATGGAATATATAGGCAACTTGAGGGTTGGTGCATATAAAATCAAGAACAATACCACCATTTCGAAAGTGATGTCATCAAAAATGGTGTCTCATATCAATTTTCTTAGTGAATGAGTGTTAAATAGGGTTTTTATAAATATCAATAACACTAGTGTTTTCTAACTTGGTAGGCGCATTATAACATTTTATCCCAAAGTCTAAGAGATTATGTCTCATCCATATAATTTGGGAGTAATAACTTGTATTAGTTATGTATTTTGCTTTATATGTAGAAAAATAAATAGATTTTTTATTCTGGCTACCACATGAGACGAGGGCTTTTATATGTTGATAAAAAGTTAGAATATTGATTTTATATTCTATTTTATATCCTAGAAAATCAACATTATAAAAATAAGTAATTTTAAAATAATTTTCCTTAGGATAAAATAATCTAATGTTTTTAGTTTCTTTCAAATACCTAAGGAATTTTAAATTAAATTCCTTTGGATTTTATTGAAAATTAGAGAAAAGGCATACAATAAACATGATATCATTCAAGTTATTGGTGAGTTAAGGTATATTTCCAATAGTATTTCTATCAAGATTATTTTCAACCAACTTTCCATATTTGAAAAAATTTATCTTATACATTGTATTCATGGGTGTTATAATTTCCTTATCTTGATCCGCACTAAAATACTATATAATCTCATCTATGGATTAAATTTGGATTAGAAAAATTGTATTTTTATTTTGAAAAATATCCTAAATAAGGATGAATTTTATTTACACTATAAAATTCATTTCAAACAATTTATTCATTAAATCATAAAATTCATTACTATGTGTTTGTTTATTTAAGATGAAAATAAAATCATCAATATAAATTTGAGATATTAATAAATCATTTAAAAAAATTTTGAGGAAAATAGTTGAATTGAAATTTTCTAATTTAAAATTATTTCATGAAATAAATATAGTTAACCTATCATACCAAGTTAGAGGGTATTATTTTAAACAACAAAGATATTTTTTTAACATTAAAACATGATGTTGGAATCTTGGATTTTAAAAATTGGGTAGTTGATGCCCTAATATGTTTTAAAAAATAAATCCATTTTGAAAAATATTTTTGATACCCAGTTGAAAACCTATAAAATTAAAATGAGCAGTAATTTCCAAAAATATTTTAATGGATTCTTGAATGTAAATGGGTGAAAAGGTTGAATCATAATCAATACCTTATTCTTGATTATATCCTTTAGAAACAATTTTAGTCATATTATAGATGATATTTCTTAGATAATCATGTTTTTTCTGAAAACCCCACTTGTTACCGAAAATATGATGATTATTGGGATGTTACATGATAATCCAAATGTTTTTCCTTTCAAATTGGTTCAAATCCACTTTTATGGGAACCATCATATTCTGATCATTAATAGTATAATTAAGGGATTGTGGTTCACAGGGACAGAGAAAATATTTATATTCAACCTCATTTATGTATAACAATAAGTGTGAATTATATATTATAATTTACCAATAACATTGTCATAGGTATGGTATTTAGATTAAACTCATTCCATATATAATGAGAAAAAGGGGGTTATTGAACATCATCAATTACTTTTGAATATTATGTTTTAGGTAAGTTTAAAGTTAGTTGGTCAGAATATTCATCAATTTTAGGATTTGATATTGGATTATTATCTTCAAATTTGATATGAATTCACTCATATAAGGTCTTGTTCCTCTTATTGAAGACTTATAAGTATTTACATGAATTTTAGTACCCATGAAACATAACATCAATAGATTTATAGTCAAATTTTTCCTATATTTTTCTATGTATTTAGGATAATTCATTTAAAACATAATACTTTAAAGAATCCAAAATTTGGAATTTTTCTTTTCCAAATTTCATAAGAGGTTTTTTCTAAGATAGGTCATATGAGAACATGGTTAAGGATATAGTAATCAGTAATGACTTCCTCAACCCAAAAATAATTTTTGAATGTTAAACTCATTTGAGAGAGTCCTATAAAATTATTTGAGGGTCCTATTTCATCTTTGGAAAACCACATTTTGTTGAGGTGTTCTGTTAGTAGATAATAAGTTGTGATAAAATTAAGAAGCAAAAAAATTGTCAATTCGTTTATTATAAAATTACCCACCTTGGTCACATATAAGGGGTAAGATATTATAGCCCTTTTAATTTTTTAATTTCCATCAAATTTTGGTAAAGATATTACAAGACTTATTTTTATTATCCAAGAATAAAATACATGTAAATCCAGTATAGTCATCGATAATTAAAATGGTTTGAATTATAAATTTGATATTATCATCCAGAGTTGGTTTAAAAATGTCAAGGTGTTCTAGTTGTAATGCATTATAAGAGTAAACAATATTTTTAGATTTTAAATAGGTTTTTTTCTTCCCAAGAAGGTATGGTTTATATACTAATTAATATTTAGAAGAAAATTTTTATAAATATCATTAAATTTGGTTTCAGTTAATCATAACAATAGAGAGAATATTATAATTACATTGGTGTCAGTTACAATTCTGATATTAATTATCTTTTTCACTTAAACACTAAACATTTTGACTTTCAATATTTCATAAATATATAGTATAATTTTTTTTAAATGAGATTTGCTAAATAAAATATTTCCGTTATAATTTAAGAATTTACTAAAATAATTTTCAAGAGTAATTTTAAAAAATCTATCACATATTTATCTAATTCATATACAATTTTGTATAAATAAAATTAGACTAGAACATCTTAAATTATATTAGAGTTAGATAAACTAATCATATCTATACTTGTAATTTTATCTTAAAATTCATCTCCAAATATTACTTGTCCTCCCTCAAAGTCTTCTAGATGATTGAATTCATATGGATCACCAAACAGGTTACTTGAGAAACCACTATCCACATACCAAGTATCTTTTTGGGTTTTACCCATAAAATATTCTTCTTAAATAATATTAAGAGACTAATAATTTTAGTACCTAACTCTTGTGTCCACTTAAGTTAGTCAATTGGGACTACAGAATACAAACATGTTTGGTAAAAGTTTTTTCACAAGAAAAATGATATAAAAGATGAATTATCTTTGTTCTACCATATCTATAATTTTTAAATTTTCATTTATAAACAAGATGACCAAATTTATGAAAATAATTAAAATATTAATGTAATAATTTTTCTTTCAAAAAGTTGGGTTTTTTAGATTTTTTGGGAAACTAGTTTGTTTAGAAATACCAATATTACAATTAATTTTAACTACATTTTTGAGATCCTAGAATTTTATTAAATTTTTCATCACCTTTGGTAAAACATGAAAGAGTATTTTTGAGGTCCTAAATTTAAAATTAAAAATTATCAAAAAAATTATGTTATTTTAATTTTAAAAACAAATTTTATTTTTCTTTTAAAATTTGAAATTTTTCTAAATAAAATATATTTTTATTAATTTAATGATATTTAAATTTTTAAACTTGTTCATAAAAAAAATATTGAAGTCGATTTCTATCATTAAGAATATCTTAAAATATTAAATAATTGGTTAAATAAGTATATGAGTAATAATTATATCTTACATAATTTACTTCATTAAATACCACAACATTGTTCATGAAAAACATATGGCTTTATTCACTTGAATTATATGTTGAAATGATGTCCTCTCTTGCACGCCATGTTAAAGATTTTAGAGAATTTATACCTTCCCTTTTGTGTTTATAATTTTTTAAAGGGATAGTCTATCTTGATGCTGTCCATCGTTTTTCAATCAAATAAAGTATGCTCCATTTCTTGATTTTCCTTTTTTTAGTATTGAGTATATGTTTTCTTGATCATATATTTGTTCACCCTATTGAAAATTCTTAAAATATTGGTTTCTCTTTCGAATGATTCATTTTTGATTACTTTAATAGAAATTTTTTTTAGTTTCCTTGACCACCTTTTCATACTTTTTGGCTTTTGTTATCTTTGATATCTTATATTTCATGAGAGAAATAATGATTTCATTAACTGATATATTCCTTATGTATTTATCTTCATGGATCATGGTAACTTTGGGTACCTAATTACATGGTAACACCAAAATTATTTTCTTGAGTAAATATTATTTTGAAGGAGAATCACCAAGTTCCTATTGACCATTAAAAATATCAGAAAATCAAGTAAACAATTTAGTGATTGACTCATTAGGAAGTATAGATAGACATTCAAATTCTTATATGAGCATATCTAATCAGGTATCTTTGACATTCCCAGATCCTCCATAAGTTAATTCTAATATTTTCCCTCATTCATTAGTTGTTATTCATATATAAATTGAATTAAATTGTTTTTTTCTGAACCACAATGAAAGGTATTCATTGCTTTGCCTTATAATTTAAATGAATAAATATCATCTGGATTCTATAAATATTCTTTTTTTTGTATGAATATAAACATGCATAACTATTTTTCTTACTGGATAACCCATAGATTAATGAAAATTATAAATTGTATTTTTTCAGTAAATATAATAATTTTCATCAAAAAAGTGATGAAAACACATAGAGTGTCCTTTGGGGTCACCATAGGTGTTTCAAAATGAAATTTTGGAAAAATAAATTTTTAAAAAAATAAATTAATGGTTTTAAAATTTAAATCTTCCTTGAATTAATTTTAAAAATAATAACAATAAATTCATGACTCTGTTGATACCAAATATAGCATGAAGTAATGTAAAATTAAATGAGGGGTCTGAATTTCCCTTTAAAAATAATAGGAAATAATAAAAATCTTAAAGACTAAAAAAATACTTTAAGAAAGATAAAAAAACTTTTGAATAGATAAAAAATAATAAATGTTGAAAGTGAAATGATATAATTAACTATGTTTATAAAAGTGGAAGAATTAATCAAATAATTATTCATAAAAGAAACAATTAAGCATATTTATAGATTTAAAGTGTTTATTAACTGGATTAATGAACGTGATAAATAATTAAAATGGGGAAATTAAATAAGGCACACAATTTGGTAAGGATTTTTGGACATATCCCTATAATATCCCCAACTTATACCACTCTAATCTAATGAGGATTTAATGTATTAACCCCTTTACTTTAAGAGTAGACAAGATACTTAAACTCCCTTTATTTTTATATTATTACAAGAAACTGGGAATATAATTTACACTATATTTTTAATGAGTATAGAAAGAATATCCAAGGATAATAGTCCCTTTCCTTTTAATGGGTATGGAAATAAAATATTTTCCCCTCACATTAAATATAGTGATCACCAATAATAGATGAAATAGGAGGAAATGATAGGATTTATTAGAAGAAGTCACATTTTTAGAATAGTATCTATTCTCTCAAGTAATAAGAATAAAAATATAAGAAAAATGATAAAATGATGATTGTGAGAAGATATTATAGTTTTGAAATATTCTAGACTGAATAAAAGAGGATATTGAAAATTATAGAACTTTAGAGACATTTAGTTATCGCAGTATGATTGAATTGAAGAATGTTAAGAGGATTAGATTATTGTTATCAAATCCATAAAGAGGTCTCTATTTATATATTTACAATACTTCAAAAAAATTATAATTCACCAAAGTTAATTATTATTTTGAATAACAAAATTAATAAGCTTTGACCAATAATAAATGAAGTGATATCTTTTGATACGGATCGCACCATGGCCCATCTTAAATACCTTAGCTGTTTTAGACTTCAATATATCCAACACCATGGGTGTATACACCTTAATGTGCGTGTTTTGGACAGATGTACCTACTATAAACCAAAACATCATCCACCATGTTGTGTTTTATAAAATTTTATTCGTTTTCTATGAAATTCTGAGCACCGTGGGCATGGATTTTTTTTATTTTTCTTATAACTGCAACAAGTGGATCCTCTACTTCTATGAATGGAATTATAATGATCTAGAAATATCACTCTAAGTGATTAATAAGATTAAAAATACTTCTTGAAGGATCTAAATTTTTTTAAAGATTATCATAGGATTTCATTAGGTTTCTTATTTCACATAAAAAAATTAAATTTTTAGACATCGTAATGAGTGTCTGTGATCGTCAAAAAAACATGGTGATAATATCAATGAAGGATTTTTATTTTGATGAATGTAATTAATAATTATGATATTAATGAAATAATTATACTTTTTAAAATATAATATATTATCTACCTTCTTACCCTTCCATCCGTTGGAAAATGATAACGTCATTCATGCGTACTTATGGACTACGAGCTCCATGAATCAATGTGATTTGTTTTTAATGTCCATATTTTAATAATGATTATAAAAATTGTATTTAATATATAAACATGACAATTATTCCATTATTAATATTCTATATATGATGAAATTAATATAAAATGCATGGACAAAAATTATTAAAACAAAACATACATGATAAATAGAACAATTAATACTTGGGATGATGGTGTTAAAAAATAATTATTAATAAACAGATGATATAAAGTAATAAGCGATTATTAAATGGTATTATAACTGTGAAAATGGTTTAGTTATATATTTATAATAAATAAATACATTTATATAATAGTTTAATATTTCAAATAAAATCAATTTAAACAAGAGGTAAGTATCATTTTGTCTCATTTCTTCTTCAATAGAACATGTATTACAATATACACCTAACTTATTTAATATAGTTAATATTCTAAAACATTTAATTATTATATCATAAATTGATATTTATTTATAGTATTTAAATTTTCAATTTAGGTTTTATCTTTTAAGGATGTTTGATTAAAAATTTACTAAATAAAAGATGATTTATTTCACAATCTCATTTTTAGTTAAGATTGTTTATATTCATAGTTTTATTAAAATAATTTTATGATTTATTATCCATAAAATTAAAATATTTTCATATATTCTATTAATATATGGGGTTTTTATGTTATAATATAACATTTCCTCTCATTGGTTCTTAAAAAAATCGTGGAAATATTTTTAAGAAAATTCTTCCTTATTTCTATGTTAGTCGAAAAACTATTTCTTCCATGTCCATGTTCTTTAAAAAAATTAAAAAATATTATTTATTTTTATGATAAAATTATTATTTAAATTTATTTTAAACCATATTTTAATTTCTTATCATATTTTTAAAATTTTTATTCTTTTAATTTTTTAAATGAGTCAATATTATAAATTTTACTAAAACTATGAAAGAAATAATTTTTTTAATGTTTACTGTATGAATGGATTTTCCCATTATCATAAATATTCATTTATTTTATATTAAATTTATAATTTTCCATGGTTATGTTCAAATAAAATAATTTTTTTAAATATTTTAGTTATTTTTTATTTTAATTTCATAAAAATAAAAGGTAATTTTTTTCTTAAATTACTAGAATGAATTTTGGAAATGATTTATATTTTTATTTTTATAAAAGATTTACAAATTCTTTAAGGAATATTCTTTTAAAATCTTCACTTACATTTTAATCATTGATTTTTAAAACAATTTTTTTTATTACAAACCTTTATTTATTATGAATTTATATCCTTCTATAATTTTTACTCATGTAAGGATTATACCTTATTTTGAGATTGTACACTTTCATATGACCATGATCTCTATCACTCTCCATTATTCATTGGACTTTATTTTTCACCATGTATATATTTATAGTATCATTGAGTTATATGGTATGATTTAAACTAATTTAATATTTTCATGACCATATTAAATTTCAACATATAGTGTTAGTTGAGGAAAATATATGAATAAATTTATTTCATTTACAAGGTTCTATATTCTATAATCAATATTGATAATTTTTTATTTATATGGAATTTTTTAAGATTAATTGTTTTGATAACTCAATATATGAGTAATTTATTTAATGTTCAAGTGACTGGTGGGACCCATTTAGATATATCTTCTCTAAGGATTTACATGTCTCATGAAACAAAACATGTTAGAATGATGTATTGGCCAAGTCCATAAGATCATGTCATAATAATTGGGTATTTTTTGTATAACTTATCTATTTATTTAAAAATTCATGGTTAAGAGGCCTTGAAAATATAAAATATTTCATGGTTGATAGGCCTTGATTTTAAGTTCATGAATTTCATACATTCTTCATTTCCTTCATTGAAAATTCAGATATTATTAACCATGTGTTTGTTTAGTTGATTATTTATTTCTTACTTGATTTTTTGATTGTATGGAATGTATTTTATTTATATATCATTACATATTGTTTATAAATTATTTATTAATGATATATTCTATTTTATGTAACCCTTGATAAGTATTTGATCCCACTGTTTATCTTTTTTTCCTTTCCCTATGATATGAAGAATGGAACATTGAATGAAATTCAAGGAAGAATAAATGTTTTTCATGATATTTTTTATATTTACCATATAATATGAGAATCGGATATGTATCTAGTTTTCAAAAACTAATATATTAATAGATCGTATATGGTATGATCCCTTGTATCTTGTACCAATGTAATTAAAAAACATCGTCTCAAGGGAATTGGTATTGGGCTACTTCACTATAGAATACATAACTATAAAAATCCTTCTTAGGCTATATATATAACCCTAAAAATTGAATCCCTACCTAAAGGGAGGTACAATTTAATATTGAATCTGAACCTATCCCTTTATTCCTTGACTATATTTACTTATAATTAGTATACATCCTCTATTAAATATCCAACAAACTAATCAAATGATTTTTGAATCAAATGGGATCTCCAGCTAATTCTCTTTATAAGATAAATTTATAAAAACCGCAAAATTTTGTTCTTGTATCAAAAATATTCCATTAATTTACTTCAAAAATAAATTTAGGATTAGGATTTCTAAGAAATCTATATTAATAAAATTAAACTTTTAGTTTTCAAAAATTAAAAGAAAAAAATAAACAATTTGTCCCTTACTATGCTAAAGGGATCCACCCTAAACCATCATTTTTTAATGTCCCTTCCACCCACTCAAATATTTATCACCAGAATTTTGACATATAAGAAAATTAATAACTCCTCAATTCCCTATATATCCTATCTTATCTAACACCACATTCTTCATTACCATTGATAGGTTATAAATATTAAATAACACTATATGAATCAATATGTGTTATTTCTATCTCAACTAAAAATTTAAAGCTTTGTATTATTTATATCTACGCATGTAAAAAGATAAATAAAGTAAATTTGTAACACCCCAAGCTTCCACGGTATGTTTCCCTTCGAATAATGCAATGGCGTGCATTGTACGCAACTTCGAGATTCTAACACACCACAACCAATCAAACTAACCGTTATGAATAGTAATACCTAATTTTTAAAATTTTATAAATCCTGTCTCTCAAAATGGACTTCATTTTTGGATTCGGAATATCGAATTTATCCTAGGGTGAAATTTTTGAACTTTTCAGATAACACTTATATTTTGATGAATAGTGAAAATTACTAAATTTTAATTAAAAACAACTTTTTTAATCGAAATAAATTATATTGATAAATTATGAATTTGAGTGGTTTTAAAGTATATTTAGAATATATTTTTACCATTTAATACAATTTTGGTCATTGTACATAATTTCACAATTAAACTGAACATAAAAAAGTTTCAATCTTTTGATAGTTATTATATCTTAAAAACACGCTTTTTGTTTTGACAGCGGGAATTAATTTTAAATTAATTTCTGCCACTTCTATGTTTTGAATTTGGAAAAATGGATTCCATATTTGGAATCAGGATGTTCAAATTGTGTAAATAGGTAACTTTTAGTTTTGGACATTTTGAATAATTCGGTAAATATTTTATTTACCATGGTTAAAGGGTAAATCCGGTAAATAAGGGTTAAAATATAATATTAAAATAATAAAAAATTACCCTAAAACGTGTCCTAACCTTATTGGATGATACAAGTTAGACCATAGGCATCTTTGGGTCGATTTTGGGACCCCATGGTGCCACTTGTAAGTGATAGGGACACTTTATTTTAATTAAGTTAAAATTAATAAAAAAATGATAAAAGCATATATCTTTAAAAAAACAATTTTTACATAGGGTTATATATGTTGGATTTTAGACTATAAATATTCATTAGAAATATAAAAAGATTTCCTACATAATTATATTTTATTTATAATTTTTAGACATTAAATAATTTAATTTATTTATGACACAATGATGATGCAGTAATTACCATAATAGTGAAAAATTAAAATAATTGATATTATAAATACCCAAATAAACATAATTTGAGACATTTAATGAATTACACTACTTTTCTAGGATAATATGACATATTATTATTGATTTAATTGACTTTTTTTGAAGTAATAATTCTGTTATGAGTTTCACAAAAATCAACTATTGAATAGTGTCAAAATTGACATAAAAGAGTTTTTAAAGAAAATATTATATTATTAATTGATATTAAATTCCTAAAAATCTAAGGTTCGGCCAAGAGACTTATATCATGATAGGTATATCATTAATAGACCACTTTAGGGTCTCTTGTATGTATATAGTAAGTTTATTAACTATATAATGTAAAAATACAAAGTGACATGGTAAATGTAAAACTAATTAACTAAGAGTTAAAACTAAAAGATAAGGTTAATATAGTGACCCAAACCTGTCTAAATTCTATTGGTTGAATGGTTTTCGACCTATACCCACCTTAAACTTTTAATAATCAACTTTGGATCCATTAGAAACTGAATATGAATTTATTGTAAATTAATATTTTTAGCTTTTCCAAAGGTTCCCTCACCCCTCTTATAAAAGGGCACTCCTCCTTCTCATTTCTTCACACCTTCAAAGCCTTTTGGTTCGGCAAAAATCTTCCCAAATACTCTATAAACATCCCTCACTTCATCCTAGAGGCCTTAATTTAGTCATAAAGCCAACCTAAGAGCCCTTTTGATCAAATCAAAAGGAAGAACCCGAAGAAGAGGTAATGATTTCACCACCCTTTTCCAAGTTCCTTTCTTCTTCCACTTCTTCTTCCTTTGTTGTTACCATTATAAAATAATAACTACAGTATCATATATATACTTTGATGTTATTATAAATATGGTACAACCATATTCAGTATTCTATCCATCCTTTGAATAACATGTCACCATACGTGCGTACGTACGGCTTACCGTCTCCACGTCGTGGTGTAATTGTTATTCAATATATTATTATTTGGATGGGTATAATAATGATGTGTAACTCATGTAAATAATAAATATAACATGATAATTATTCTTTATATATGATATACTATCCAATTATATATTATTTTAATATCAAAAGAATGATATTGTCGCTCGTGCGTACGTACGGACTATCGTCTCCACGAACGCGATGAGATTCATTCTCCATAGTATCCATTCAAGTATAATTATCATTTTATGATTTAAAAATATTTTTTAAGGACTTTATATAATTCTGGATATGAATAATATACAACCTATCCATGAAAAACATGTCTTATGTAACAAAACATATAAAAGAAAACGAGTAAGTTAACACCCAAAACGACGATAATACTAAGATATTATTAACAAAGAAATGTTAAAAGATCATATATGATATCATATTAATATATATGATTCTTTTATAATTTAATAACAATTATTTCACCATTATACAGGATGTTAACCTACCCCCAACCAAGGAAAAGTTCAAGGTAAGGGGTTTCTTAACTCACTCTTAATTTCGTGAGAATTCCATTGTTCACCACTTAATTATTGCATGTGGTGTATGTGTACTGCCCATGTTTGTATTCATTGTGTAATATAATTTAATTTATGGGTATTTACATCATCATGGTATGATCCTTATTTCATGGGTGTATGTTTCTTAATTTACCTAATTGATAAGGGAATTTAAAATTTCAATTTCCACTCATTTGGATTTACGCATATTTCACTGATTATATTACTCCAAGATTATGTGTGGAATCACTATTAATTTTATTATGTCATAATTTCCACTCCCCTTCCTATGGATATACTTTCTATACACATAATCACTCCATTGATAATTTCTCAAGTCATCGATATGAATTTGATAAGAGTAATTTTAATTCATTCTCCATTTGTTGAGTTAAACATCCAATTCATTGGTGTTGTTTTTACAAGATTATGTGTGAATGTCCTTTGATTGTTTTACACTAAATATCCAATCATATTTAGTGTATTTATATTTTTCACACATAACTATGTCGTTGATTTATCCTTAACCTAAAGATACGGCCTTTATGAGAGATTTCATCTCAATTTACATTCCATTGAGACTTCTTTGTTGTTATGCACCAAATCACTTTTATGTGGTGTATATAATGTAATTTGACAGAGTATATCATGAATCCCTTTATTCAAATGATATTACAATGATTTTATTACCACAATTATTTGTATTCAAGTGTCTCTATTTTGGTTAGAAACTCTAACTAGAATACCATTTTTAAATGTTTTAAAGACTTATTCTTCTAAATCTTGCTCATTAATGTCCATGTTTTAAAAATGGTTTCAAAGATTTATTTATATGGACATTAAAGTTTTAAAATTAAAAATCCTTTTAAAAGTTTCAAAGTGTTATGGGACACTTTGATTCAAAAATCTATTTTTAAATGGCTTCTTGACAAATAGTGTGACTTTTAAATGATTTCAAGAAAAAGGGGGGTATTTCTCTCAAATAGTTTTGATGATTATTTTCATCTATGTCAATATCCTTCATTATTCTCGATTGAGGTTAATATAATACAATACAATCTCCCATATTGTATCGAATGAGTTATGTTTGAATGTGGATGTGCTATTTTTATACCATTCATGGTTTGTGGATAAGTATTGACATTTCGTATGCTAGTTTTAATACGAATGTTTATGTTATGTTTCAAACTTTTCATATGAGGAATGCATTGGACTTAGTAAGTGACGGGTGGAGCCCGCTATAGCTCCTCGATGCATCGGTAGGTCTAATAAGACAAACTAGTGTCTTGGCACAAGGCCTTGGCAAAATCTTATTTGTAGTCTTGGCACGAGGCCTTGGATATGTGGTTATGATAGTCTGGCATTATGCATTCCATCATTATGAAAGTGGTTATTGATATTGCATGTGATCATTCTACTAGTAGAATATCCATGTGAATAAGTAAATGGAATTATTTCATTTTATCTTTGCCATTTTATGCTGAAGATCAAGTTTAAAAGGATTTTGTTTTAGTTATAAATTACCTTAAGTGTTTATGCTTATCTATGAAAGCTTCTGCTATAATGTTATCCTTACTGAGCATCTGAGCTCCCCCATTTCAATTTTTTTTATTTTTCCCAAGATTATGAAGAAGTAATTTATGAATGACCTGCAGGGATAGTATGAGGGGATATGAAGATAAGATGTTTTTTTATGCAATGTAAAACTTTATGAATGTATCTAGTGTTTCCAAGGCTACTAAACTAATCGGTATTTAGAGACTTGATCTTTCTTGTGATCATGCCAATGTTATGTAATAATGCACTGACTCTGGGTAACGGGGGTCGGGGCGTTACAGTTGGTATTAGAGAAAGTTTAGTACAAACCTTGGAAGCTAGATTTAGATAAACTCTAATTAGAGCACGTAGACCTAAGATGAACTTTGAGGATTAGTATAGAAGAACTTCCTAGAATTTTGGTATTGTAGAGATTTTGTGAGTTTTCTGAGCAATACATCCCTGTTTGGATACGAGCAGGTAGAGGCGGCTCTGGAACAGATGTACCTAGGGGTAAAACCTGAAAACATCACTTTGAGCTAGACTCGAACGGAAACTGGTGCACGACAACGGGCCTTGCTGCACTCTTGGTTACGACACTCCCGGGGGATATGCTTAGGATAATTTACATTTTCTTTACAAACCAATTTAAAGTATTATATATATAAGATGAGAGTAAATGACCTTGGTTAATCATAATGTGCTTCAAATTGAGAATATGGTGACATGTTAATCTCTAAATTATTGTATGAATACTATTACTCACACAATGATTTCTGGTTTTAGTCAATGGCTGGATTCCAAGGAAGTCATAGTGACTTTGAGAATGATGTACAAGGTGGGAACGGTGGTGGAAATGAGCAACAAAATGGAATGTTGATAGGCGTAAAAGATATCGTCTTTATGCCAAATCAATTTTCCAAAAATATGATCAACAATATATATATTAACCAATTACTGGACTCAACAAAGAAGAGAAAGGTGATGAATGATAAGATCTCCAGTAGTGGAGACCATGGAGAATGAAATACTCAATTTTTATTATGCAGGAAATGTGGAAAGAGACACCCAGGAAAGTGTCTCAATGGGACAAAGAAATGATTTACATGCGGGAAGGAAGGACATAAAGTGAAGAATTGCCAAAGAAAAATGAAGAATACTATGGAAGAAGATAAAAATGGTCCCAAGAATCCATTTATAGTCATTTGCCGTAAATGTAGGGGACCTGGCCATTACCCGAGTGAATTTCCTATTCTATAGGATATTTTCTTGGTCATAGAAGAAGCTATGTAGAAATAAATGTTTGGATAAATGTTTAAAAATTATTATTGATCCTTGTTAAAGGGTTTACTTTGGAATAATTTTCTCTTGTATTTGTAACCCTAACGTTTTCCATGTGAGAATGATATTTATGGAAGAATTATCTTTTCTCTTGTGGATATAGTTATAAATAACCATTTGGTTTTATATGATCATTGGGTTTGAGGAAATTACAAATTATTATAATTTGGGATGAAAAAGCAAGGTATGAGATAACATTTGTGATTAAATTATGTTGTGGTTATTTTGAGGGATTTATCTCATTTTGGTAATGTTATAAAATATAGTTTTTGAAAAAGGAAAACACGTAGACCGTGTGACAACCCGTCGTGTCGGAAAAAGATGTGGGAATCGAACCCACAACCAAGGTGCGATTGGGATTTATCGCCTACCACTAGACTACGTGAAGTCCCTGGTTAGTGTGACTATTATTTTTAGTTAAATGATTTTATTGATCAATAATAATTTGATTTGGGATCTTATGTCTTATCAAATGAATACCCTTAGTGTAGGAAAATGATTTGGTGATTAAGTGATAAATGTTATTTTGGAAGTTGTTCGCTTTGGTGTGAACACTATATGCCCAAGGAAAATAGAATTGTATGGGATTTAATTTGAGGATTAATAGTGGATTTTTATCTTTGTTTTTATTGTGGATTTATAATGATTTGGTTTATTTATGGAAATGATTAGGTTAATTACTTTTAAGTATGTGACTTTAAGAGTAATTAATTTGTAGATACATTTTAACGTGGAAGACTACATTCTTAATAAGTTTTGGTTTTCAATAGTAGTTATGATTATATTGAAGTATTTTAAGGACAATTGATTATTGAATGGTATTTATTTATCTTTGGGGTATTGTTGGTTTAATTTTGGAAATTAAGATTAGTGTTTATTTCTCTCAAGGAATATCCTTTTTGGGGATCATTAGATCTTGTACTAACCATTTTGGTTTTGATTAATCTCTAAAGACAATTTAAATATATAGTTCATCCTGCATGGATCATGTGATTCTATAGAAGTTTATTCTAGCTCTTCCAGTGTGACCAAGTCTTCTTGAATACTCATCGTTTAAAAAAAATGAGTTAGTGGTGGAAATTTATTAAATAATGAAACTCTACTTAAAATTTAAGTATATATCTTTATATTCTTAATCAATATCATAAATGAATTCCTCATCCTTATGTAATGTAACTAAAAAAAATGTTGTCCGTTTACTTTCCTACTAGGAGACTAATGGTCGTTTGTCCCAACACAAGTTTGTGGTTTTCTTATTGTTAACTTTCTCCTGATCATGATTTCTATCCCTCTTCATCAGAACTTGACACTTAGTTTATCATCCATATCCATGTTTTCCTAAATTTAATCCGAGTATGGGTTATCTTGGTTGACCTATATACCTCTCTTTCTTTCTTTTAAAGTGATAGTTTTATTGACTCTTTTTCCGATGTGGGACCTTCCATTATATTCCCAAGCACAATTTTAAAAAATTGCAAGGACGCAATTTATTTAAGGAGGGTAGAATGTAACACCCCAAGCTTCCACGGTACGTTTCCCTTCGAATAATGCAATGGCGTGCATTGTACGCAACTTCGAGATTCTAACACACCACAACCAATCAAACTAGTCGTTATGAATAGTAATGCCTACTTTTTGAAATTTTATAAATTCTATCTCTAAAAATGGACTTCATTTTTTGATTTGGAATATCGAATTTATCATAAGGTGAAATTTTTGAACTTTTCAGATAACACTTATATTTTGATGAATAGTTAAAATTACTAAATTTTAATTAAAAAAAATTTTAATCAAAATAATTTATATTGATAAATTATGAATTTGAGTGGTTTTAAATTATATTTAGAATATATTTTTACCATTTAATAAAATTTTGGTCATTGGACATAATTTCACAATTAAACTGAACATAAACAAGTATCAATCTTTTGATAGTTATTATATCTTAAAAACACGCTTTTTGTTTTGACAGCGGAAATTAATTTTAAATTAATTTCTGCCACTTCTGTGTTTTTAATTTGGAAAAATGGATTCCATATTTGGAATCAGGATGTTCAGATTGTGTAAATAGGTAACTTTTATTTTTAGACATTTTGAATAATTACTTCGGTAAATATTTTATTTACCATGGTTAAAGGGTAAATCTGGTAAATAAGGGTCAAAAATAATATTACAATAATAAAAATTTACCCTAAAACATGTCCTAACCTTATTGGCTAATACAAGTTCGACCATAGGAATCTTTGGGTCGGTTTGGGGACCCCATGGTGCCACTTGTAAGTGATAGGGACACTTTATTTTAATTAAGTTAAGATGAATACAAAAATGATACAAGCATATATCTTTAAAAAAAACAATTTTTACATAGGGTTATATATGTTGGATTTTCGACTATAAATATTCATTAGAAATATAAAAATATTTTCTAAATAATTATATTTTATTTATAATTTTTAGACATTAAATAATTTATTTTATTTATGACACAATGATGATGCAGTAATTACCATAATAGTTAAAAATTAAAATAATTGATATTATAAATACCCAAATAAACATAATTTGAGACTTTTAATGAATTACACTAATTTTATAGGATAATATGAAATATTAGGATTGATTTAATTGAATTTTTTTGAAGTAATCATTCTGTTATGAGTTTCACAAAAATCAACTATTAATAGTGTCAAAATTGACATAAAAGAGTTTTTAAAGAAAATATTATATTATTAATTGATATTAAATTCCTAAAAATCTAATGTTCGGCCAAGAGACTTATATCATGATAGGTATATCATTAATGGACCACTTGAGGGTCTCTTGGATGTATATAGTAAGTTTATTAACTATATAATATAAAAATACAAAGTGACATGGTAAATGTCAAACTAATTAACTAAGAGTTAAAACTAAAATATAAGGTTTATATAGTTACCCAAACCTATCTAAATTATATTGGTTGAATGTTTTTCGACCTATCACTACCTTAAACGTTTAATAATAAACTTTGGAGCCATAAGAAACTGAATATGAATTTATTATAAATTAATATTTTTAGCTTTTCCAAAGGTTCCCTCACCCCTCTTATAAAAGGGAACTCCTCCTTCTCATTTATTCACACCTTAAAAGCCTTTTGGTTCGTCCAAACTCTGACCAAATAATCTCTAAACATCCCTCACTTCATCTTAGAGGCCTTACTTTAGTCAGAAAGCCAACCTAAGATCTCTTTTGATCAAATCAAAAGGAAGAACCCGAAGAAGAGGTAAAGATTTCACCGCCCTTTTCCAAGTTCCTTTCTTCTTCCACTTCCTCTTCCTTTGTTGTTACCATTATAAAATAATAACACCAGTATCATATATATACTGTGATGTTATTATAAATATGGTACAACCATATTCAATATTCTATCCATCCTTTGAATAACATTTCACCATACGTGCGTACGTACGGCTTACCGTCTCCACGTCGTGGTGTAATTGTTATTCAATATATTATTATTTGGATGGGTATAATAATGATGTGTAACTCATGTAAATAATAAATATAACATGATAATTATTCTTTATATATGATATACTATGCAATTATATATTATTTTAATATCAAAAGAATGATATTGTCGCACGTGCGTACGTACGGACTGCCATCTCCATGAACGCGATGAGATTCATTCTCCATCGTATCCATTCAAGTATAATTATCATTTGATGATTTAAAAATAATTTTTAAGGACTTTATATCATTCTGGATATGAATAAGATACAACCTATCCATTAAAAACATGGCTTATGTAACAAAACATATAAAATAAAACGAGTAAGTTAACACCCAAAACGACGATAATACTATGATATTATTAACAAAGCAATGTTAAAAGATCATATATGATATCATATTAATATATATGATTCTTGTATAATTTAATAACAATTATTTCACCATTATACAGGAGGTTAACCTACCCCCAACCAAGGAAAAGTACAAGGTAAGCGGTTTCTTAACTCACTCTTAATTTCGTGAGAATTCCATTGTTCACCACTTAATTATTGAATGTGGTGTATGTGTACTGCCCATGATTGTATTCATTGTGTAATATACTTTAATTTATGGGTATTTACATCATCATGGTATGATCCTTATTTCATGGGTGTATGTTTCTTAAGTTACCTAATTGATAAGGGAATTTGAAATTTTAATTTCCACTCATTTGGCTTTACGCATATTTCATTGATTATATTACTCCAAGATTATGTGTGGAATCACTATTCATTTTATTATGTCATAATTTCCACTCCCCTTCCTATGGATATACTTTTGAAACACATAATCACTCCATTGATAATTTCTCAAGTCATCGATATGAATTTGATAAGAGTAATTTTAACTCATTCTCCATTTTTGAGTTAAACATCCAATTCATTGGTGTTGTTTTTACAAGATTGTAACAGCCCGAGATTTTATGAAAAATATTCTTTTTAATTTTATTAATGTCTTGTGTTGTACGCTACACCAAAAGGAGCTTGCACAACACGCATCTTTGACTTGCCTTGCATTACACGCAATCACAACCTTCCTCGATAGCGTGTGTAGTACGCAATACTGAGTTTCACGAAACAACGATATACTATTAAAATATTATTAAAACTAGCCGTTATGAATAGTAATAACCACTTTTTAAATTTTAGAAATTTTAGCTCTCAAAATGGACTTCATTTTTTGGATTTGGAGTATCAAATTTAGCCTAAGGTGAAATTTTGGTACTCTTCGGATAACTTTCATATTCTGATGAATAGTGAAAATTACTAAATTATAATTAAAAACAACTTTTTTAATCGAAATAATTAATAGTGATAAATTATTAATTTGAGTGGTTTTAAAGTATATTTAGAATATATTTTTACAATTTAATACAATTTTGGTCATTGGATGTAATTTCACATTTAAACCAGACATAAACAAGTGTCAATCTTTTGATAGATATTGTTTCTTAAAAACACGCTATTTGTTTTAACAGCAGGATTTAATTATAAAATTAATTAATGCAACTTCTATGTTATGAATTTGGTAAAATAGACTTCATTTTTGAATTCGGAATATGAAATATAGCTTAGGATGAAATTTTGGCATTTTTCTGAAAACCTTCAATTTTTTATGAATAGTGAAACTACTAAGTGGTAGTTAAAAAACTGAACTTTTCATAAAACTTAATTTTACCGCTTCTGTGAATGGAATTTCATAAATCCGAGAGACACAGTTGATGTTATTAAGTAAAATGTGGTTCAATGAGATGAAAATAATTTTTGGTGAATAGTAACTTTTTACTTTTATTTACCACGGTTAAAAGTAAATAGGGTAATTAAGGGTAAAAATGATATTAATATTACCCTAACACATGTCCTAATCCTATTGGACAAGTTTATCTCGACCAAAAACAACCTTAAGTGTAAAATATTATCATTTAGGCCCACTTGGATTAGATTAGGACATTTATTATTATTTAATTCAAAGAAGAGTTAAAAGAGTTAAAATCAAAGTTTATTTACTAAAACATTTTTAATATAGGGTTATACATAAGATAAATTCGATTGTAAATATTCATTAGAAAGCGAAAAAGATTTCCTAAATAATGGTATTTTATTTGTAATTTTTAGACATTAAATAATTTAATTTATTTATGACACAAAGATGATGCAGTAGTTATCTTATTAATGAAATATTGACATAATTGATATTATAAATACCAAAATAAATGTAATTTTAGAGTTTTTATTAATTCCACTAATTTTATAGGTTACTATGATATATTAGTGTTGATTTAATTAACTTGGTTCGAACATATAATTCTGTTATGACTTTCACAAAAATCATATATCAAATAGTGTCAAAATTGACACTAAATAGTTTTTAAATCAAATATTATATTATTAATTGTTATTTTATTCCTAAAAATCTAAGGTTCGGCCAAATGACTTAGATAAGGATATATATATTAATAATAAACAATTTGGGGTTCGTTTGGCATGTTATAGTAAGTGTATTAACCATATAGTGAAAGAAAACAAAAAGACACGGTAAAAGTTAAATTATTTAACTTAGAGTTAAATCTAATTGATAAGGTTAAAATAATACCCTAAACTTGTCTAAATCCTATTGGTTGATATTATTTCGACCCATCCCCATTTTATCTTTGAAATAAGACCCTTTGGAACCATTATAAACCGATTTTGACTTTAATATAAAATAATATTTTGAGATATTCCTAAGGTGCCCCTCTCCTCCCCTATAAAAGGACACCTCCTCCCTCTCCTCCTCACACCAATTTGAGCATTCAAGCTCGGCCAACCCCTGCCAAAATCTCTTCTACACTTCCCTAGTATCATCCTAGAGGTCCTGGTCTTCTTAAAAGACCAATTTTAGTTCCCTAAAAGGAGGTCTCAAAGAAGCACTTCAAAGAAGAGGAGGTTCGGACACATACGAAGCAAATCGGACCTAAGGTAAGGGAAATATCACAATCTCATTTTTATCCGAGATTTTTTATTCGTAAGTATTTACTGGGGTGTATTTTATCATCCACATCCATGTTTCATCAATATGTAATATTATTTCCATCCACCTACAATTGTTTAAATCCATTTTTACCCTTCGGTGAGTTTTTAGTAATATGTATGAAAGGAATCTTTTGTCGTTTTTCGTACGAGGTAATTTTTGAATTTTCCGACAAAAGTACGAAGAATGTTTTTTTTAACTTATACGGCATGAATGGATTTCTAAAACATTATTTCCAAGAATCTTCCTTTAAAAGTTTTCAAGTTTATTTTTAATCAACTTCTTTTAGTTTAAAATTGTATGACATGTTAAGAAAGGAAAAGTGTTTTTGAAGTAGAAAGGATATTTTCCTCAAGAATGAAGTTCAAGTATTTTATCAAAATTATTTTCTATCTAAGATAATAAAAAGGGTTCTGTTTTTATCCCTATTATTACATGGATTTGATTATGTTGTGATGGAAATATTTTTATGAATTACTTTATCTTATATGAATTGTTTTATGATGTCATGTTGTTTAAGAATCCCATTTTTATTACGTGGGTTACGCTATGATGTATGGTTTATGATTATGTGGCACACATAAGAAAGGATTCATTATAAGATGGGTGGGACCTATATCTCCCTCCAATGCATTGGGTAAAGATTTTATATCTCATGAGATAGACATGGCTGAAATGGTAGGTTATACCGGTTCAGTGAAACAGGACTGAAACGAGGGTTACTCGAATCAGAAAGGGACTTTGTCCACTAAGATAGTCTTGGAAATGAGTCTTGACTAATAAGAAATGATTCTCTATGATTATGTGTGTATGCCACAAAGTTTCATGTTTTAAGTTATGATTATTGGGATTTCATTTCACTACTATGATTTATCCCATGTTATGAAATTATGCTCTCTTTTGCAGGTTAAGATTTCCAAAAGTTATGTTCTTATGAATATAATGTGATTGATTTTTTCTTTTGATTACCCTTACTGAGCATTTGAGCTCACCCTTTTATGTTTTCTTTTCCCCAGGATATAAATAAAGTTTTTAGGTAAAAAAAAAGGGAAGATCTTTATGGAAGATATTGAAGATCTTTCACCACGATTAGAAGATTACGTTCTGAGTTTCCAAAGACACTAAACTATTACGATCCTTGTGTGTGTGTTTTTGTTATGTACTAAGTATTCCGCAAAAGTAATGTAAAGTCCATGTACGTCAGGCTTCGGGTCTCTATAGTTGGTATCAGAGGAAATGTTTAGTCAACCTTTGGAAACTAGGATGCGAGAACTTTAGTAAGATCCCTAGAGATATTTCTAAGGTATGTCTAGGGATGTCCCTAAGGTTAAGTATACGTATAGGTTATAGTACTAGAATTACGCTAACGATCATAGAATTAAACCTAAGATTTTAGATATTGAAGGTACTCCCCCTTTATTATTTTGTTTTCCCTAGCATGATTTTTTCCTCTCACACTATTCTTTTTGGGTTTTAGACGATGGCTGGAACCCGAAGGAACTGTGTTGATCAATGCAATGGACAATGCAATGATTGCCCTCCTGAACAAACAAATGTTATGGGAGATGGAGTGAAAAATCTTATTGCTATACTTACACAAGCTATGAATCATTCTGGACTTCCAAATGATCAGAGAAGGGAACAATATTCTATTGAGTCCTTCATGAGGCAACGTCCACCTTCTTTCAGTGGGTCTTCTGATCCACTTGTTGCTGAACAATGGATCAGTACCACTGAAAAGATATTTTCAGTTCTTCAATGTTCTGAGCATGATAAAGTCATCTTAGCAGTATATCGTTTGGAAGGTGAAGCTGATCAATGGTGGAATCTTATCAAGAATACAAGGCAAAGAGATGAAATTGAGTCCATGGAATGGGACGAGTTCAAGAACTTATTTTTCAATAAGTACTTCCCTCGTATTCTTCGAACAAAGATGGAGAAGGAGTTTCTTGAACTAAAGCAAAAGGATGATGAATCTGTTGGTATATACGAAGCGAATTTTACAAGACTTGCAAGGTATGCATCTGGCATTATCATCCAACCTGAAAGTAAAGTTGATCGATTTTTCAATGGCTTAAAACCAAGTCTTAGAAGGGAATTAGCTATAAGATACTTCAGTAGCTATGAATAAATTGTGCGTTGTGCTATCAAGGTATAAATGGAAGTTGGTGTTACATATCAATCTCATGGTTTTGACAAGAAACGAAAGATGGAGTTCAAGGAGAAATCTCAGAATAATGGTGAAAAGAAAATGAATGTTTCCTTATGCTCAAAGTGTGGAAAGAAGCATGGTGGAGATTGTCTTAAAGGGACTAGAAAATGTTTTAAGTGTGGAAAAGAAGGTCATCGAGTAGCTGAGTGTCGAAGTAATGGAAAAAGGGTTTCTAATGATGTGAACAAAGCAAACACTGCAGAGAACGCACCACCAACACTTCAATGCTTCAAGTGCAAGGAAATGGGACATTATTCCAATAAATGCCCTAATCCAAGGGTTAGTGATGATCAACGTGAGCAACCACTTAAGTCAAAGGACAAAGGGAAGTCACATGCGATCACTATTGGCGATGTTGAATATGATAACGATGTGGTGGAATGATTAAGTGTTTATGTAATGGGATTCCAAAATAATGTTGTATCATTGAGTATTGAAATATTTATTGATGTGGTATTCAAAGTGATTGAGATATTTTTTGGAAATAAGATGATATGCGCATAATGAAGGGAAAACAAGAAAATGAAATGTTTAATAGTATTCATGAGCTCATGATTGATATAAGGACTAAGTGATATCATGGTTTGAGTATATAGAATTTTGAGGATTTTGGTATGTGGAAAGTGTTAAATTTTAACTGCATTCATGTTTTCACTAAGGTATTCAAGAGAATACATGATTAAGGACTTTGAATGTTTGTAATGTGACCAACAAAACATATCTTATGATATATGGGGATCGACGATTGTGTTAAATCTCTGGTAATCGTTTTCACTATGTTATGAGAGTGGACTGCAGTATTATGGATAAGCCTAAAGATTGGAATGGATTATGTTGGACATAAGTTAGTATTGTTTAAGGATATAAGTTTTCTCGATATTATTTATGGGATGTTATAGTAATATAGTTTTAGAAAAAGGAAAACCTGCAGGACGGGCGACAGCCCATCGCGTCGGACAAGGATGTGGGAATCGAACCCACAACCGAAGTGCGACTGGCCTTTATCGCCTACCACTGGCCTACAAGAAGTCCCTGTTTATTAGAAACTAGTTTTATTATATTAAGCAGTATGATATATGAAGTATAAAGTCTATTTTAGGAACCATATATGATTAATCTCACTATAGATCGACTTATATATTTTTTTGCTAACCTTTTGTTTGAGACATATGGAATGACCCGTCATTCTATCACATGATCTGCTAACACTTCACGAATAACAAATTCAACTTCATTTATTTAAGAGATGAAGTGGAAATTGTTAAAGGCATGAACAACAGTGAGATTGTACCAAAATAAAGTAAGTATTTATTCTAATTCAAATTCTTTAACTTTAGGGAAACGATCTTGAAAACCAAAAATGTTGTCCTGGTGATCTTATACCTGATGAATCGGATGGTACCTTAGATCGTCACAAATTTATGGATTTGTGATTGTTGGATTTTCCATAGCCATGTTCTCTACCACTCTCCATCAGAACATGATGGTTAGATTTTTCTTCCATATCCATATTTTCACCTATGTGAAAACCCAGTGATTAGTTTATTTGGGTAACCGTTACGTTTCATACTTTTGTTTTTAAAGATTGGTTTTGATATTCCTTTTTACGATGTGGGTTTCTATTAAAGAAACTTTCGAATAGTAAACCATTTATAACCCCGACGAATTTCGAGGGCGAACTTCATTTTAAGGGGGGTAGAATGTAACAGCCCGAGATTTTATGAAAAATATTCTTTTTAATTTTATTAATGTCTTGTGTTGTATGCTACACCAAAAGGAGCTTGCACAACACGCATCTTTGACTTGCCTTGCATTACACGCAATCACAACCTTCCTCGATAGCGTGTGTAGTACGCAATACTGAGTTTCATGAAACAACGATATGCTATTAAAATATTATTAAAACTAGCCGTTATGAATAGTAATAACCACTTTTTAAATTTTAGAAATTTTAGCTCTCAAAATGGACTTCATTTTTTGGATTTGGAGTATCGAATTTAGCCTAAGGTGAAATTTTGGTACTCTTCGGATAACTTTCATATTCTGATGAATAGTGAAAATTACTAAATTATAATTAAAAACAACTTTTTTAATCGAAATAATTAATAGTGATAAATTATTAATTTGAGTGGTTTTAAAGTATATTTAGAATATATTTTTACAATTTAATACAATGTTGGTCATTGGATGTAATTGCACATTTAAACCAGACATAAACAAGTGTCAATCTTTTGATAGATATTGTTTCTTAAAAACACGCTATTTGTTTTAACAGCGGGATTTAATTATAAAATTAATTAATGCAACTTCTATGTTATGAATTTGGTAAAATAGACTTCATTTTTGAATTCGGAATATGAAATATAGCTTAGGATGAAATTTTGGCATTTTTCTGAAAACCTTCAATTTTTGATGAATAGTGAAACTACTAAGTGGTAGTTAAAAAACTGAACTTTTCATAAAACTTAATTTTACCGCTTCTGTGAATGGAATTTCAAAAATCCGAGAGACACGGTTGATGTTAGTAAGTAAAATGTGGTTCAATGAGATGAAAATAATTTTTGGTGAATAGTAACTTTTTACTTTTATTTACCACGGTTAAAAGTAAATAGGGTAATTTAGGGTAAAAATGATATTAATATTACCCTAACACATGTCCTAATCCTATTGGACAAGTTTATCTCGACCAAAAACAACCTTAAGTGTAAAATATTATCATTTAGGCCCACTTGGATTAGATTAGGACATTTATTATTATTTAATTCAAAGAAGAGTTAAAAGAGTTAAAATCAAAGTTTATTTACTAAAACATTTTTAATATAGGGTTATACATAAGATAAATACGATTGTAAATATTCATTGGAAAGAGAAAAAGATTTCCTACATAATGGTATTTTATTTGTAATTTTTAGACATCAAATAATTTAATTTATTTATGACACAAAGATGATGCAGTAGTTATCTTATTAATGAAATATTGACATAATTGATATTATAAATACCAAAATAAATGTAATTTTAGACTTTTTATGAATTACACAAATTTTCTAGGTTACTATGATATATTAGTGTTGATTTAATCAACTTGGTTCGAACATATAATTCTGTTATGACTTTCACAAAAATCATATATCAAATAGTGTCAAAATTGACACTAAATAGTTTTTAAATCAAATATTATATTATTAATTGTTATTTTATTCCTAAAAATCTAAGGTTCGGCCAAATGACTTAGATAAGGATATATATATTAATAATAAACAATTTGGGGTTCGTTTGGCATGTTATAGTAAGTGTATTAACCATATAGTGAAAGAAAACAAAAAGACACGGTAAAAGTTAAATTATTTAACTTAGAGTTAAATCTAATTGATAAGGTTAAAATAATACCCTAAACTTGTCTAAATCCTATTGGTTGATATTATTTTGACCCATCCCAATTTTAGCTTTGAAATAAGACCCTTTGGAACCATTATAAACCGATTTTGACTTTAATATAAAATAATATTTTGAGATATTCCTAAGGTGCCCCTCTCCTCCCCTATAAAAGGACACCTCCTCCCTCTCCTCCTCACACCAATTTGAGCATTCAAGCTCGGCCAACCCCTGCCAAAATCTCTTCTACACTTCCCTAGTATCATCCTAGAGGTCCTGGTCTTCTTAAAAGACCAATTTTAGTTCCCTAAAATGAGGTCTCAAAGAAGCACTTCAAAGAAGAGGAGGTTCGGACACATACGAAGCAAATCGGACCTAAGGTAAGGGAAATATCACAATCTCATTTTTATCCGAGATTGTTTATTCGTAAGTATTTACTGGGGTGTATTTTATCATCCACATCCATGTTTCATCAATATGTAATATTATTTCCATCCACCTACAATTGTTTAAATCCATTTTTACCCTTCGGTGAGTTTTTAGTAATATGTATGAAAGGAATCTTTTGTCGTTTTTCGTACGAGGTACTTTTTGACTTTTCCGACAAAAGTATGAAGAATTTTTTTTTTAACATATACGGCATGAATGGATTTCTAAAACATTATTTCCAAGAAGATTCCTTTACAAGTTTTCAAGTTTATTTTTAATCAACTTCTTTTAGTTTAAAATTGTATGACATGTTAAGAAAGGAAAAGTGTTTTTGAAGTAGAAAGGATATTTTCCTCAAGAATGAAGTTCAAGTATTTTATCAAAATTATTTTCTATCTAAGATAATAAAAAGGGTTCTGTTTTTATCCCTATTATTACATGGATTTGATTATGTTGTGATGGAAATATTTTTATGAATTCCTTTATCTTATATGAATTGTTTTATGATGTCATGTTGTTTAAGAATCCCATTTTTATTACGTGGGTTACGCTATGATGTATGGTTTATGATTATGTGGCACACATAAGAAAGGATTCATTATAAGATTAGTGGGACCTATATCTCCCTCCAATGCATTGGGTAAAGATTTTATATCTCATGAGATAGACATGGCTGAAATGGTAGGTTATACCGGTTCAGTGAAACAGGACTGAAACGAGGGTTACTCGATTCAGAAAGGGACTTTGTCCACTAAGATAGTCTTGGCAATGAGTCTTGAATGACAAGAAATGATTCTCTATGATTATATGAGTATGCCACAAAGTTTCATG
The DNA here is from genome assembly GCA_963277665.1 of Viscum album. Lineage (NCBI taxonomy): Eukaryota > Viridiplantae > Streptophyta > Magnoliopsida > Santalales > Viscaceae > Viscum > Viscum album. Next base: position 1,398,023,570 of record OY728157.1, on the reverse strand, counting down.
TTTTAAGTTATGATTATTGGGATTTCATTTCACTACTATGATTTATCCCATGTTATGAAATTATGCTCTCTTTTGCAGGTTAAGATTTCCAAAAGTTATGTTCTTATGAATATAATGTGATTGATTTTTTCTTTTGTTTACCCTTACTGAGAATTTGAGCTCACCCTTTTATGTTTTCTTTTCCCCAGGATATAAATAAAGGTTTTAGGTAAAAAAAAAGGGAAGATCTTTATGGGAGATATTGAAGATCTTTCACCACGATTAGAAGATTACGTTCTGAGTTTCCAAAGACACTAAACTATTACGATCCTTGTGTGTGTGTTTTTGTTATGTACTAAGTATTCCGCAAAAGTAATGTAAAGTCCATGTACGTCAGGCTTCGGGTCTCTACAGTTGGTATCAGAGGAAAGGTTTAGTCAACCTTTGGAAACTAGGATGCGAGAACTTTAGTGAGATCCCTAGAGATATTTCTAAGGTATGTCTAGGGATGTCCCTAAGGTTAAGTATACGTATAGGTTATAGTACTAGAATTACGCTAACGATCATAGAATTAAACCTAAGATGTTAGATATTGAAGGTACTCCCCCTTTATTATTTTGTTTTCCCTAGCATGATTTTTTCCTCTCACACTATTCTTTTTGGGTTTTAGACGATGGCTGGAACCCGAAGGAACCGTGTTGATCAATGCAATGGACAATGCAATGATTGCCCTCCTGAACAAACAAATGTTATGGGAGATGGAGTGCAAAATCTTATTGCTATACTTACACAAGCTATGAATCATTCTGGACTTCCAAATGATCAGAGAAGGGAACAATATTCTATTGAGTCCTTCATGAGGCAACGTCCACCTTCTTTCAGTGGGTCTTCTGATCCACTTGTTGCTGAACAATGGATCATTACCACTGAAAAGATATTTTCAGTTCTTCAATGTTCTGAGCATGATAAAGTCATCTTAGCAGTATATCGTTTGGAAGGTGAAGCTGATCAATGGTGGAATCTTATCAAGAATACAAGGCAAAGAGATGAAATTGAGTCCATGGAATGGGACGAGTTCAAGAACTTATTTTTCAATAAGTACTTCCCTCGTATTCTTCGAACAAAGATGGAGAAGGAGTTTCTTGAACTAAAGCAAAAGGATGATGAATCTGTTGGTATATACGAAGCGAATTTTACAAGACTTGCAAGGTATGCATCTGGCATTATCATCCAACCTGAAAGTAAAGTTGATCGATTTTTCAGTGGCTTAAAACCAAGTCTTCGAAGGGCATTAGCTATAAGAGACTTCAGTAGCTATGAATAAATTGTGCGTTGTGCTATCAAGGTAGAAATGGAAGTTGGTGTTACATATCAATCTCATGGTTTTGACAAGAAACGAAAGATGGAGTTCAAGGAGAAATCTCAGAATAATGGTGAAAAGAAAATGAATGTTTCCTTATGCTCAAAGTGTGGAAAGAAGCATGGTGGAGATTGTCTTAAAGGGACTAGAAAATGTTTTAAGTGTGGAAAAGAAGGTCATCGAGTAGCTGAGTGTTGAAGTATTGGAAAAAGGGTTTCTAATGATGTGAACAAAGCAAACACTGCAGAGAACGCACCACCAACACTTCAATGCTTCAAGTGCAAGGAAATGGGACATTATGCCAATAAATTCCCTAATCCAAGGGTTAGTGATGATCAACGTGAGCAACCACTTAAGTCAAAGGACAAAGGGAAGTCACATGCGATCACTATTGGTGATGTTGAATATGATAACGATGTGGTGGAATGATTAAGTGTTTATGTAATGGGATTCCAAAATAATGTTGTATCATTGAGTATTGCAATATTTATTGATGTGGTATTCAAAGTGATTGAGATATTTTTTGGAAATAAGATGATATGCGCATAATGAAGGGAAAACAAGAAAATGAAATGTTTAATAGTATTCATGAGCTCATGATTGATATAAGGACTAAGTGATATCATGGTTTGAGTATATAGAATTTTGAGGATTTTGGTATGTGGAAAGTGTTAAATTTTAACTGCATTCATGTTTTCACTAAGGTATTCAAGAGAATACATGATTAAGGACTTTGAATGTTTGGAATGTGACCAACAAAACATATCTTGTTATATATGGGGATCGACGATGGTGTTAAATCTCTGGTAATCGTTTTCACTATGTTATGAGAGTGGACTGCAGTATTATGGATAAGCCTAAAGATTGGAATGGATTATGTTGGACATAAGTTAGTATTGTTTAAGGATAGAAGTTTTCTCTATATTATTTATGGGATGTTATAGTAATATAGTTTTAGAAAAAGGAAAACCTGCAGGACGGGCGACAGCCCATCGCGTCGGACAAGGATGTGGGAATCGAACCCACAACCGAAGTGCGACTAGCCTTTATCGCCTACCAATGGCCTACAAGAAGTCCCTGTTTATTAGAAACAAGTTTTATTATATTAAGCAGTATGATATATGAAGTATAAAGTCTATTTTAGGAACCATATATGATTAATCTCACTATAGATCGACTTATATATTTTTTTTCTAACCTTTTGTTTGAGACATATGGAATGACCCGTCATTCTATCACATGATCTGCTAACACTTCACGAATAACAAATTCAACTTCATTTATTTAAGAGATGAAGTGGAAATTGTTAAAGGCACGAACAACAGTGAGATTGTACCAAAATAAAGTAAGTATTTATTCTAATTCAAATTCTTTAACTTTAGGGAAACGATCTTGAAAACCAAAAATGTTGTCCTAGTGATCTTATACCTGATGAATCGGATGGTACCTTAGATCGTCACAAATTTATGGATTTGTGATTGTTGGCTTTTCCATAGCCATGTTCTCTACCACTCTCCATCAGAACATGATGGTTAGATTTTTCTTCCATATCCATATTTTCACCTATGTGGAAACCCAGTGATTAGTTTATTTGGGTAACCGTTACATTTCATACTTTTGTTTTTAAAGATTGGTTTTAATATTCCTTTTTACGATGTGGGTTTCTATTAAAGAAACTTTCGAATAGTAAACCATTTATAACCCCGACGAATTTCGAGGGCGAACTTCATTTTAAGGGGGGTAGAATGTAACAGCCCGAGATTTTATGAAAAATATTCTTTTTAATTTTATTAATGTCTTGTGTTGTACGCTACACCAAAAGGAGCTTGCACAACACGCATCTTTGACTTGCCTTGCATTACACGCAATCACAACCTTCCTCGATAGTGTGTGTAGTACGCAATACTGAGTTTCACGAAACAACGATATGCTATTAAAATATTATTAAAACTAGCCGTTATGAATAGTAATAACCACTTTTTAAATTTTAGAAATTTTAGCTCTCAAAATGAACTTCATTTTTTGGATTTGGAGTATCGAATTTAGCCTAAGGTGAAATTTTGGTACTCTTCGGATAACTTTCATATTCTGATGAATAGTGAAAATTACTAAATTATAATTAAAAACAAATTTTTTAATCGAAATAATTAATAGTGATAAATTATTAATTTGAGTGGTTTTAAAGTATATTTAGAATATATTTTTACAATTTAATACAATGTTGGTCATTGGATGTAATTTCACATTTAAACCAGACATAAACAAGTGTCAATCTTTTGATAGATATTGTTTCTTAAAAACACGCTATTTGTTTTAACAGCGGGATTTAATTATAAAATTAATTAATTAAACTTCTATGTTATGAATTTGGTAAAATAGACTTCTTTTTTGAATTCGGAATATGAAATATAGCTTAGGATGAAATTTTGGCATTTTTCTGAAAACCTTCAATTTTTGATGAATAGTGAAACTACTAAGTGGTAGTTAAAAAACTGAACTTTTCATAAAACTTAATTTTACCGCTTCTGTGAATAGAATTTCAAAAATCCGAGAGACACGGTTGATGTTAGTAAGTAAAATGTGGTTCAATGAGATGAGAATAATTTTTTGTGAATAGTAACTTTTTACTTTTATTTACCACGGTTAAAAGTAAATAGGGTAATTAAGGGTAAAAATGATATTAATATTACCCTAACACATGTCCTAATCCTATTGGACAAGTTTATATCAACCAAAAACAACCTTAAGTGTAAAATATTATCATTTAGGCCCACTTGGATTAGATTAGGACATTTATTATTATTTAATTCAAAGAAGAGTTAAAAGAGTTAAAATCAAAGTTTATTTACTAAAACATTTTTAATATAGGGTTATACATAAGATAAATTCGATTGTAAATATTCATTGGAAATCGAAAAATATTTCCTACATAATGGTATTTTATTTGTAATTTTTAGACATCAAATAATTTAATTTATATATGACACAAAGATGATGCATTAGTTATCTTATTAATGAAATATTGACATAATTGATATTATAAATACCAAAATAAATGTAATTTTAGACTTTTTATGAATTCCACTAATTTTCTAGGTTACTATGATATATTAGTGTTGATTTAATAAACTTGGTTCGAACATATAATTCTGTTATGACTTTCACAAAAATCATATATCAAATAGTGTCAAAATTGACACTAAATAGTTTTTAAATCAAATATTATATTATTAATTGTTATTTTATTCCTAAAAATCTAAGGTTCGGCCAAATGACTTAAATAAGGATATATATATTAATAATAAACAATTTGGGGTTCTTTTGTAATGTTATAGTAAGTTTATTAACCATATAGTGAAAGAAAACAAAAAGACACGGTAAAAGTTAAATTATTTAACTTAGAGTTAAATCTAATTGATAAGGTTAAAATAATACCCTAAACTTGTCTAAATCCTATTGGTTGATATTATTTCTACCCATCCCCATTTTATCTTTGAAATAAGACCCTTTGGAACCATTATAAACCGATTTTGACTTTAATATAAAATAATATTTTGAGATATTCCTAAGGTGCCCCTCTCCTCCCCTATAAAAGGACACCTCCTCCCTCTCCTCCTCACACCAATTTGAGAATTCAAGCTCGGCCAACCCCTACCAAAATCTCTTCTCCACTTCCCTAGTATCATCCTAGAGGTCCTGGTCTTCTTAAAAGACCAATTTTAGTTCCCTAAAAGGAGGTCTCAAAGAAGCACTTCAAAGAAGAGGAGGTTCGGACACATACGAAGCAAATCGGACCTAAGGTAAGGGAAATATCACAATCTCATTTTTATCCGAGATTTTTTATTCATAAGTATTTAATGGGGTGTATTTTATCATCCACATCCATGTTTCTTCAATATGTAATATTATTTCCATCCACCTACAATTGTTTAAATCCATTTTTACCCTTCGGTGAGTTTTTAGTAATATGTATGAAAGGAATCTTTTGTCGTTTTTCGTACGAGTTACTTTTTGAATTTTCCGACAAAAGTAAGAAGAATGTTTTTTTTAACTTATATGGCCTGAATGGATTTCTAAAACATTATTTCCAAGAATCTTCCTTTAAAATTTTTCAAGTTTATTTTTAATCAACTTCTTTTAGTTTAAAATTGTATGACATGTTAAGAAAGGAAAAGTGTTTTTGAAGTAGAAAGGATATTTTCCTCAAGAATGAAGTTCAAGTATTTTATCAAAATTATTTTCTATCTAAGATAATAAAAAGGGTTCTGTTTTTATCCCTATTATTACATGGATTTGATTATGTTGTGATGGAAATATTTTTATGAATTCCTTTATCTTATATGAATTGTTTTATGATGTCATGTTGTTTAAGAATCCCATTTTTATTACGTGGGTTACGCTATGATGTATGGTTTATGATTATGTGGAACACATAAGAAAGGATTCATTATAAGATGGGTGGGACCTATATCTCCCTCCAATGCATTGGGTAAAGATTTTATATCTCATGAGATAGACATGGTTGAAATGGTAGGTTATACCGGTTCAGTGAAACAGGACTGAAACGAGGGTTCCTCGATTCAGAAAGGGACTTTGTCCACTAAGATAGTCTTGTCAATGATTCTTGACTAACAAGAAATGATTCTCTATGATTATGTGTGTATGCCACAAAGTTTCATGTTTTAAGTTATGATTATTGGGATTTCATTTCACTACTATGATTTATCCCATGTTATGAAATTATGCTCTCTTTTGCAGGTTAAGATTTCCAAAAGTTATGTTCTTATGAATATAATGTGATTGATTTTTTCTTTTGTTTACCCTTACTGATCATTTGAGCTCACCCTTTTATGTTTTCTTTTCCCCATGATATAAATAAAGTTTTTAGGTAAAAAAAAGGGAAGATCTTTATGGGAGATATTGAAGATATTTCACCACGATTAGAAGATTGCGTTCTGAGTTTCCAAAGACACTAAACTATTACGATCCTTGTGTGTGTGTTTTTGTTATGTACTAAGTATTCTGCAAAAGTAATGTAAATTCCATGTACGTCAGGCTTCGGGTCTCTACAAAGATTATGTGTGAATGTCCTTTGATTGTTTTACACTAAATATCTAATCATATTTAGTGCATTTATATTTGTCACACATAACTATGTTGTTTATTTATCCTTAACCTAAAGATACGGCCTTTATGAGAGATTTCGTCTCAATTTACATTCCATTGAGACTTCTTTGTTATTATGCACCAAATCACTTTTATGTGGTGTATATAATGTACTTTGACATAGTATATCATGAATCACTTTATTCTCATGATATTACAAAGATTTGATTACCTTAATTATTTGTATTCAAGTGTCTCTCTTTTGGTTAGAAACTCTAACTAAAATACCATTTTTAAATGTTTTAAAGACTTATTCTTATAAATCTTTCTCATTAATGTCCATGTTTTAAAAATGGTTTTAGGGATTCATTTATATGGACATTAAAGTTTTAAAATTAAAAATCCTTTTAAAAGTTTCAAAGTGGTATGTGACACTTTGATTCAAAAATCTATTTTTAAATGGCTTCTTGACAAATAGTGTCACTTTTAAATGATTTCAAGAAAAAGGGGGATATTTCTCTCAAATAGTTTTGATGATTATTTTTATCTATGTCAATATCCTTCATTATTCTCGATTGAGGTTAATATGATACAATAAAATCTCCCATATTGTATCTAAGGAGTTATGTTTGACTGTGGATGTGCTATTTTTATACCATTCATGGTTTGTGGATAAGTATTGACATTTCGTATGCTACTTTTAATACGAATGTTTATGTTATGTTTCAAACTTTTCATATGAGGAATGAATTGGACTTAGTAAGTGACGGGTGGAGCCCGCTATAGCTCATCGATGCATTGGTAGGTCTCATGAGACAAACTAGTGTCTTGGAACAAGGCCTTGGAAAAATATTATTTGTAGTCTAGGCATGAGGTCTTGGCTATGTGGTTATGATAGTCTGGCATTATGTATTCCATCATTATAAAATTGGTTATTGATATTGCATGTGATCATTCGACTAGTAGAATATACATGTGAATATGTAAATGGCATTATTTCATTTTATCTTTGCCATTTTATTCTGAAGATCAAGTTTAAAAGGCTTTTGTTTTAGTTATAAATTTCCTTAAGTGTTTATGCTTATCTATGAAAGCTTCTGCTATAATGTTATCCTTACTGAGCATCTGATCTCACCCCTTTCAATTTTTTTTATTTTTCCCAGGATTATGAAAAATTAATTTATGAATGACCTGCAGGGATAGTATGGGGGGATATGAAAAAAAATATGTTTTTTTATGTAATTTAAAACTTTATGAATGTATCTAGTGTTTCCAAGGCTACTAAACTAATCGGTCTTTCGAGACTTGATCTTTCTTGTGATCATGACAATGTTATGTAATAATGCACCGACTCTGGGTAACTGGAGTCGGGGCGTTACAGTTGGTATTAGAGAAAGTTTAGTACAAACCTTGGAAGCTAGATTTAGATAAACTCTAATTAGAGCACGTAGACCTAAGATGAACTTTGAGGATTAGTATAGAAGAACTTCCTATAATTTTGGTATTGTAGAGATTTTGTGGGTTTTCTGAGCAATACATCCCTGTCTGGATACGAGCAGGTAGAGGCGGCTCTGGTATAGATGTACCTAGGGGTAAAACCCAAAAACACCGCTTTTAGCTAGACTCGAACGGGAACTGGTGCACGAAAATGGGCTTTGCTGCACTCTTGGTTACGACACTCCCTGGGGATATGCTTAGGATAATTTACATTTTCTTTACAAACTGATTTAAAGTATTATATATATAAGATGAGAGTAAATGACCTTGGTTAATCATAATGTGTTTCAAATTGAGAATATGGTGACATGTTAATCTCTAAATGATTGTATGACTACTATTACTCACATAATGATTTTTGGTTTTAGTCAATGGCTGGATTCCAAGGAAGTCATAGTGACTTTGAGAATGATGAACAAGGTGGGAACGGTGGTGGAAATGAGCAAAAAAATGGAATGTTGATAGGCGTAAAAGATATCGTCTTTATGCCAAATCAATTTTCCAAAAATATGATCAACAATATATATATTAACCAATTACCGGACTCAACAAAGAAGAGAAAGGTGATGAATGATAAGAGCTCCAGTAGTGGAGACCATGGAGAAAGAAATACTCAATTTGTATTATGCAGGAAATGTGGAAGGAGACACCCAGGAAAGTGTCTCAATGGGACAAAGAAATGATTTACATGCGGGAAGGAAGGACATAAAGTGAAGAATTGCTGAAGAAAAATGAAGAATACTATGGAAGAAGATAAAAATGGTCCCAAGAATCCATTTACAGTCATTTTCCGTAAATGTAGGGGACCTGGACATTACCCGAGTGAATGTCCTATTCTATAGAATATTTTCTGGGTCATAGAAGAAGCTATGTAGAAATAAATGATTGGATAAATGTTTAAAAATTATTAGTGATCCTTGTTGAAGGGTTTACTTTGGAATAATTTTCTCTTATATTTGTAACCCTAACGTTTTCCATGTGAGAATGATATTTATGGAAGAATTATCTTTTCTCTTTTGGATATAGTTATAAATAACCATTTGGTTTTATATGATCATTGGGTTTGAGGCAATTACAAATTATTATAATTTGGGATAAAAATGCAAGGTATGAGATAACATTTGTGATTAAATTATGTTATGGTTATTTTGAGGGATTTATCTCATTTCGGTAATGTTATAAAATATAGTTTTTGAAAAAGGACAACACGTAGACCTTGTGACAACCTGTCGCGTCGGACAAAGCTGTGGGAATCGAACCCACAACCAAAGTGCGATTGGGATTTATCGTCTACCACTGGACTACGTGAAGTCCCTGATTAGTGTGACTATTATTTTTAGTTAAATGATTTTATTGATCAATAATAATTTGATTTGGGATCTTAGGTCTTATCAAATGAATACCCTTAGTGTAGGAAAATGATTTGGTGATTAAGTGATAAATGTTATTTTTGAAGTTGTTCGCTTTGGTGTGAACACTATATGCCCAAGGAAAATAGAATTGTATGGGATTTAATTTGAGGAGTAATAGTGGATTTTTATCTATGTTTTTATTGTGGATTTATAATGATTTGGGTTATTTATGTAAATTATTAGGTTAATTACTTTTAAGTATGTGACTTTACGATTAATTAATTTGGAGATACAATTTAACGTGGAAGACTACATTCTTAATAAGTTTTGGTTTTCAATATTAGTTTTGATTATATTGAAGGATTTTAAAGACAATTGATTATTGAATGGTATTTATTTATCTTTGGGGTATTGTTGGTTTAATTTTGGAAATTAAGATTAGTGTTTATTTCTCTCAAGGAATATCCTTTTGGGGGATCATTAGATCTTGTACTAACCATTTTGGTTTTGATTAATCTCTAAAGACAATGTAAATATATAGTTCATCCTGCATGGATCATGTGATTCTATAGAAGTTTATTCTAGCTCTTCCAGTGTGAGCAAGTCTTCTTGAATACTCATCGTTTAAAAAAAATGAGTTAGTGGTGGAAATTTATTAAATAATGAAACTCTACTTAAAATTTAAGTATATATCTTTATATTCTTAGTCAATATCATAAATGAATTCCTCATCATTATGTAATTTAACTAAAAAAATGTTGTCCATTTACTTTCCTACTAGGAGACTAATGGTCGTTTGTCCCAACACAAGTTTGTGGTTTTGTTATTGTTAACTTTCTCCTGATCATGATTTCTATCCCTCTCCATCAGAACTTTACACTTAGTTTATCATCCATATCCATGTTTTCCTAACTTTAATCCGAGTATTGGTTATCTTGGTTGACCTTTATACCTCTCTTTCTTTCTTTTAAAGTGATAGTTTTATTGACTCTTTTTCCGATGTGGGACTTTCCATTATATTCCCAAGCACAATTTTAAAAAATTGTGAGGTCACAATTTATTTAAGGAGGGGAGAATGTAACACCCCAAGCTTCCATGGTACGTTTCCCTTCGAATAATGCATTGGCGTGCATTGTACGCAACTTCGAGATTCTAACACACCACAACCAATCAAACTAGTCATTATGAATAGTAATACCTACTTTTTGAAATTTTATAAATTCTATCTCTCAAAATGGACTTCATTTTTTGATTTGGAATATCGAATTTATCCTAGGGTGAAATTTTTGAACTTTTCAGATAACACTTATATTTTGATGAATAGTTAAAATTACTAAATTTTAATTAAAAACAACTTTTTTAATCAAAATAATTTATATTGATAAATTATGAATTTGAGTGGTTTTTAAGTATATTTAGAATATATTTTTACCATTTAATAAAATGTTGGTCATTGTACATAATTTCACAATTAAACCGAACATAAACAAGTATCAATCTTTTGATAGTTATTATATCTTAAAAACACGCTTTTTGTTTTGACAGCGGGAATTAATTTTAAATTAATTTCTGCCACTTCTGTGTTTTGAATTTGGAAAAATGGATTCCATATTTGGAATTATGATGTTCAAATTGCGTAAATAGGTAACTTTTATTTTTAGACATTTTGAATAATTACTTTGGTAAATATTTTATTTACCATGGTTAAAGGGTAAATCCGGTAAATAAGGGTCAACAAATAATATTACAATAATAAAACTTTACCCTAAAACGTGTCCTAACCTTATTTTCTAATACAAGTTCGACCATAGGCATCTTTGGGTCGATTTTATGACCCCATATTGCCACTTGTAAGTGATAGGGATACTTTATTTTAATTAAGTTAAGATGAATACAAAAATGATAGAAGCATATATCTTTAAAAAAACAATTTTTACATAGGGTTATATATGTTTTATTTTCGACTATAAATATTCATTAGAAAGATAAAATTATTTTCTACATAATGATATTTTATTTATAATTTTTAGACATTAAATAACTTAATTTATTCATGACACAATGATGATACAGTAATTACCATAATAGTGAAAAATTAAAATAATTGATATTATAAATACCCAAATAAACATAATTTGAGATTTTTAATGAATTAAAATAATTTTATAGGATAATATGACATATTAGGATTGATTTAATTGACTTTTTTTGAAGTAATCATTCTGTTATGAGTTTCACAAAAATCAACTATTAATAGTGTCAAATTTGACATAAAAGAGTTTTTAAAGAAAATATTATATTATTAATTGATATTAAATTCCTAAAAATCTAATGTTCGGCAAATAGACTTATATAATGATAGGTATATCATTAATGGACCAATTTAGGGTCTCTTGGATGTATATAGTAAGTCTATTAACTATATAATATAAAAATACAAAGTGACATGGTAAATGTCAAACTAATTAACTAAGAGTTAAAACTAAAAGATAAGGTTAATATAGTGACCCAAACCTGTCTAAATTATATTGGTTGAATGGTTTTCGACCTATACTCACCTTAACCTTTGAATAATCAACTTTTGAGCCATTAGAAACCGAATATGAATTTATTATAAATTAATATTTTTAGCTTTTCCAAAGGTTCCCTCACCCCTCTTATAAAAGGGCACTCCTCCTTCTCATTTATTCACACCTTCAAAGCCTTTTGGTTCGTCCAAAATCTGCCCAAATACTATCTAAACATCCCTCACTTCATCCTAGAGGCCTTACTTTAGTCAGAAAGCCAACCTAAGATCCCTTTTGATCAAATCAAAAGGAAGAACCCGAAGAAGAGGTAATGATTTCACCACCCTTTTCCAAGTTCCTTTCTTCTTCCACTTCTTATTCCTTTGTTGTTACCATTATAAAATAATAACTCCAGTATCATATATATACTGTGATGTTATTATAAATATGGTACAACCATATTCAATATTCTATCCATCCTTTGAATAACATGTCACCATATGTGCGTACGTACGGCTTACCGTCTCCACGTTGTGGTGTAATTGTTATTCAATATATTATTATTTGGATGGGTATAATAATGATGTGTAACTCAATTAAATAATAAATATAACATGATAATTATTCTTTATATATTATATACTATCCAATTATATATTATTTTAATATCAAAAGAATGATATTGTCGCTCGTGCGTACGTACGGACTACCGTCTCCACGAACGCAATGAGATTCATTCTCCATCGTATCCATTCAAGTATAATTATCATTTGATGATTTAAAAATAATTTTTAAGGACTTTATATCATTATGGATATGAATAATATAAAACCTATCCATGAAAAACATGGCTTATGTAACAAAACATATAAAAGAAAACGAGTAAGTTAACACCCAAAACGACGATAATACTAAGATATTATTAACAAAGCAATGTTAAAAGATCATATATGATATCATATTAAAATATATGATTATTTTATAATTTAATAACAATTATTTCACCATTATACAGGAGTTTAACCTACCCCCAACCAAGGAAAAGTACAAGGTAAGCGGTTTCTTAACTCACTCTTTATTTCATGAGAATTCCATTGTTCACCACTTAATTATTGAATGTGGTGTATGTGTACTGCCCATGATTGTATTCATTGTGTAATATACTTTAATTTATGGGTATTTACATCATCATGGTATGATCCTTCTTTCATGGTTGTATGTTTCTTAAGTTACCTAATCGATAAGGGAATTTGAAATTTCAATTTCCACTCATTTGGCTTTACGCATATTTCATTGATTATATTACTCCAAGATTATGTGTGTAATAACTATTCATTTTATTATGTCATAATTTCCACTCCCATTCCTATGTATATACTTTTGATACACATAATCACTCCATTGATAATTTCTCAAGTCATCGATATGAATTTGATAAGAGTAATTTTAACTAATTCTCCATTTGTTGAGTTAAACATCCAATTCATTGGTGTTGTTTTTACAAGATTATGTGTGAATGTCCTTTGATTGTTTTACACTAAATATCCAATCATATTTAGTGTATTTATATTTGTCACACATAACTATGTTGTTGATTAATCCTTAACCTAAAGATACGGCCTTTATGAGAGATTTCGTCTCAATTTACATTCCATTGAGACTTCTTTGTTGTTATGCACCAAATCACTTTTATGTGGTGTATATAATGTACTTTGACATAGTATATCATGAATCCCTTTATTCTCATGATATTACAAAGATTTTATTACCTCAATTATTTGTATTCAAGTGTCTCTCTTTTGGTTAGAAACTCTAACTAAAATACCATTTTTAAATGTTTTAAAGACTTATTCTTATAAATCTTGATCATTAATGTCCATGTTTTAAAAATGGTTTTAAGGATTTATTTATATGGACATTAAAGTTTTAAAATTAAAAATCCTTTTAAAAGTTTCAAAGTGGTATGGGACACTTTTATTCAAAAATCTATTTTTAAATGGCTTCTTGACAAATAGTGTGACTTTTAAATGATTTCAAGAAAAAGGGGGATATTTCTCTCAAATAGTTTTGATGATTATTTTCATCTATGTCAATATCCTTCATTATTCTCGATTGAGATTAATATGATACAATAAAATCTCCCATATTGTATCGAATGAGTTATGTTTGACTGTGGATGTGCTATTTTTATACCATTCATGGTTTGTGGATAAGTATTGACATTTCGTATGCTAGTTTTAATACGAATGTTTATGTTATGTTTCAAACTTTTCATATGAGGAATGCATTGGACTTAGTAAGTGATGGGTGGAGCCCGCTATAGCTCCTCGATGCATCAGTAGGTCTCATGAGACAAACTAGTGTCTTGGAACAAGGCCTTGGCAAAATCTTATTTGTAATCTTGGCACAAGGACTTGGATATGTGGTTATGATAGTCTGGCATTATGCATTCCATCATTATGAAAGTGGTTATTGATATTGCATGTGATCATTCGACTACTATAATATCCATTTGAATAAGTAAATGGAATTATTTCATTTTATCTTTGTCGTTTTATGCTGAAGATCAAGTTTAAAAGGCTTTTGTTTTAGTTATAAATTTTCTTAAGTGTTTATGCTTATCTATGAAAGCTTCTGCTATAATGTTATCTGTACTGAGCATCTAAGCGCACCCCTTTCAATTTTTTTTATTTTTTCCAGGATTATGAAGAAGTAATTTATGAATGACTTGCAGGGATAGTATGAGGGGATATGAAAAAAAGATGTTTTTGTAATGTAAAACTTTATGAATGTATCTAGTGTTTCCAAGGCTACTAAAATAATCAGTCTTTCGAGACTTGATCTTTCTTGTGATCATGCCAATGTTATGTAATAATGCACCGACTCTGGGTAACTGGGGTCGGGGCGTTACAGTTGGTATCAGAGGAAGTTTAGTACAAACCTTGGAAGCTAGATTTAGATAAACTCTAATTAGAGCATGTAGACCTAAGATGAACTTTGAGGATTAGTATAGAATAACTTCCTATAATTTTGGTATTGTAGAGATTTTGTGAGTTTTCTGAGCAATACATCCCTGTCTGGATACGAGCAGGTAGAGGCGGCTCTGGAAGAGATGTACCTAGGGGTAAAACCCAAAAACACCGCTTTGAGCTAGACTCGAACGGGAACTGGTGCACGAAAACGGGCCTTGCTGCACTCTTGGTTACGACACTCCCGGGGGATATGCTTAGGATAATTTACATTTTATTTAAAAACGAATTTGAAGTATTATATATATAAGATGAGAGTAAATGACCTTGGTTAATCCTAATGTGTTTCAAATTGAGAATATGGTGAAATGTTAATCTCTAAATGATTGTATGACTACTATTACTCACACAATGCTTTCTCGTTTTAGTCAATGGCTGGATTCCAAGGAAGTCATAGTGACTTTGAGAATGATGTACAAGGTGGGAACAGTGGTGGCAATGAGTAACAAAATGGAATGTTGGTAGGCGTAAAAGCTATCGTCTTTATGCCAAATAAATTTTCCAAAAATATGATCAACAATATATATATTAACCAATTACCGAACTCAACAAAGAAGAGAAAGGTGATGAATGATAAGAGCTCTAGTAGTGGAGACCATGGAGAAAAAAATCCTCTATTTTCATTATGCAGGAAATGTGGAAGGAGACACCCAGGAAAGTGTCTCAATGGGACAAATAAATGCTTTACGTGAGGGAAGTAAGGACATAAATAGAAGAATTGCCGAAGAAAAATGAATAATACTATGGAAGAAGATAAAAATGGTCCCAAGAATCCATTTACAGTCATTTGTTGTAAATATAGGGGACCTGGCCATTACCCGAGTGAATGTCCTATTCTATAGGATATTTTCTTGGTCAGAGAAGAATCTATGTTGAAATAAATGGTTGGATAAATGTTTAAAAATTCTTAGTGATCCTTGTTGAAGGGTTTACTTTGGAATAATTTTCTCTTGTATTTGTAACCCTAACATTTACCATGTGAGAATGATATTTATGGAAGAATTATCTTTTCTCTTGTGGATATAGTTATAAATAACCATTTGGTTTTATATGATCATTGGGTTTGAGGCAATTACAAATTATTATAATTTCGGATGAAAATGCAAGGTATGAGATAACATTTGTGGTTAAATTATGTTATGGTTATTTTGAGGGATTTATCTCATTTTGTTAATGTTATAAAATATAGTTTTTGAAAAAGGAAAACACGTAGACCGTGTGACAACCCATCGCGTCAGACAAAGCTATGGGAATCGAACCCACAACCAAAGTGCAATTGGGATTTATCACCTACCACTGGACTACGTGAAGTCCCTGGTTAGTGTGACTATTATTTTTAGTTAAATGATTTTATTGATCAATAATAATTTGATTTGGGATCTTATGTCTTATCGAATGAATACCCTTAGTATAGGAAAATGGTTTGGTGTTTAAGTGATAAATGTTATTTTGGAAGTTGTTCGCTTTGGTGTGAACACTATATGCCCAAGGAAAATAGAATAGTATGGGATTTCATTTGAGGAGTAATGGTGGATTTTTATCTATGTTTTTATTGTGGATTTATAATGATTTGGGTTATTTATGGAAATGATTAGGTTAATTACTTTTAAGTATGTGACTTTCAGAGTAATTAATTTGGAGATATAATTTAACGTGGAAGACTACATTCTTAATAAGTTTTGGTTTTCAATATTAGTTTTGATTATATTGAAGGATTTTAAGGACAATTGATTATTGAATGGTATTTATTTAACTTTGGGGTATTGTTGGTTTAATTTTGGAAATTAAGATTAGTGTTTATTTCTCTCAAGGAATATCCTTTTGTGGGATCATTAGATCTTGTACTAACCATTTTGGTTTTGATTAATCTCTAAAGACAATGTAAATATATAGTTCATCCTACATGGATCATGTGATTCTATAGAAGTTTATTCTAGCTCTTCCAGTGTGACCAAGTCTTCTTGAATACTCATCGTTTAAAAAAAATGAGTTAGTGGTGGAAATTTATTAAATAATGAAACTCTACTTAAAATGTAAATATATATCTTTATATTCTTAGACATTATCATAAATTAATTCCTCATCCTTATATAATGTAACTTAAAAAAATGTTGTCTGTTTACTTTCCTACTAGGAGACTAATGGTCGTTTGTCCCAACACAAGTTTGTGGTTTTCTTATTGTTAACTTTCTTCTGATCATGATTTCTATCCCTCTCCATCAGAACTTGACACTTAGTTTATCATCCATATCCATGTTTTCCTACATGTAATCCGAGTATGGGTTATCTTGGTTGACCTTTATACCTCTCTTTATTTCTTTTAAAGTGATAGTTTTATTGACTCTTTTTCCGATGTGGGATTTCCATTATATTCCCAAGCACAATTTTAAAAAATTGCGAGGACGCAATTTATTTAAGGAGGGGAGAATGTAACACCCCAAGCTTCCACGGTACGTTTCCCTTCGAATAATGCAATGACATGCATTGTACGCAACTTCGAGATTCTAACACACCACAACCAATCAAACTAGCCGTTATGAATAGTAATACCTACTTTTTGAAATTTTATAAATTCTATATCTCAAAATGGAATTCATTTTTGGATTCAGAATATCGAATTTATCCTAGGGTGAAATTTTTGAACTTTTCAGATAACACTTATATTTTGATGAATAGTGAAAATTACTAAATTTTAATTTCAAAAAACTTTTTTAATTGAAATAATTTATATTGATAAATTATGAATTTGAGTGATTTTAAAGTATATTTAGAATATATTTTTACCATTTAATACAATTTTGGTCATTGTACATAATTTCACAATTAAACCGAACATAAACATGTATCAATCTTTTGATAGTTATTATATCTTAAAAACACGCTTTTTGTTTTGACAGCGGGAATTAATTTTAAATTAATTTCTGCCACTTCTGTGTTTTGAATTTGGAAAAATGGATTCCATATTTGGAATCAGGATGTCCAAATTGTGTAAATAGTTAACTTTTATTTTTAGACATTTTGAATAATTACTTCGGTAAATATTTTATTTACCATGGTTAAAGGGTAAATCTGGTAAATAAGTGTTAAAAAATAATATTACAATAATAAAAAATTACCCTAAAACGTGTCCTAACCTTATTTTCTGATACAAGTTCGACCATAGGCATCTTTTGGTCGATTTTGGGACCCCATGGTGCCACTTGTAAGTGATAGGGACACTTTATTTTAATTAAGTTAAAATGAATACAAAAATAATACAAGCTATATCTTTAAAAAAAACAATTTTTACATAGGGTTATATATGTTGGATTTTCGACTATAAATATTCATTAGAAAGATAAAAATATTTCCTAGACAATTATATTTTATTTATAATTTTTAGACATTAAATAATTTAATTTATTTATGACACAATGATGATGCAGTAATTACCATAATAGTGAAAAATTAAAATAATTGATATTATAAATACCCCAATAAACATAATTTGAGACTTTTAATGAATTACACTAATTTTATAGGATAATATGACATATTATTATTGATTTAATGGACTTTTTTTGAATCAATCATTCTGTTATGAGTTTCACAAAAATCAACTATTAATAGTGTCAAAATTGACATAAAAGAATGTTTAAAGAAAATATTATATTATTAATTGATATTAATTTCCTAAAAATCTAAGGTTCGGCCAAGAGACTTATATAATGATAGGTATATCATTAATAGACCACTTTATGGTCTCTTGGATGTATATAGTAAGTTTATTAACTATATAATATAAAAATACAAAGTGACATGGTAAATGTCAAACAAATTAACTAAGAGTTAAAACTAAAATATATGGTTAATATAGTGACCCAAACCTGTATAAATTATATTTGTTGAATTTTTTTCGACCTATCCCCACCTTAACTTTTGAATAATAAACTTTTTATCCATTAGAAACCGAATATGAATTTATTATAAATTAATATTTTTAGCTTTTCCAAAGGTGCCCTCACCCCTCTTATAAATGGGCACTCCTCCTTCTCATTTCTTCACACCTTAAAAGACTTTTGGTTCGTCCAACCTCTTCCCAAATACTCTATAAACATCCCTAAATTAATCCTAGAGGCCTTACTTTAGTCAGAAATCCAACCTAAGAGCCCTTTTGATCAAATCAAAAGGAAGAACCCGAAGAAGAGGTAATGATTTCACCACCCTTTTCCAAGTTCTTTTCTTCTTCCACATCTTCTTCCTTTGTTGTTACCATTATAAAATAATAACTCCAGTATCATATATATACTGTGATATTATTATAAATATGGTACAACCATATTCAGTATTCTATCCATCCTTTGAATAACATGTCACCATACGTGCGTACGTACGGCTTACCGTCTCCACGCCGTGGTGTAATTGTTATTCAATATATTATTATTTGGATGGGTATAATAATGATGTGTAACTCATGTAAATAATAAATATAACATGATAATGATTCTGTATATATGATATACTATCCAATTATATATTATTTTAATATCAAAAAAATGATATTGTCGCTCGTGCGTACGTACGGACTACCGTCTCCACGAATGCGATGAGATTCATTCTCCATCATATCCATTCAAGTATAATTATCATTTGATGATTTAAAAATAATTTTTAAGGACTTTATATCATTCTTGATATGAATAAGATACAACCTATCCATGAAAAACATGGCTTATGTAACAAAACATATAAAAGAAAACGAGTAAGTTAACACCCGAAACGACGATAATACTAAGATATTATTAACAAATCAATGTTAAAAGATCATATATGATATCATATTAATATATATGATTCTTGTATAATTTAATAACAATTATTTCACCATTATACAGGAGGTTAACCTACCCCCAACCAAGTAAAAGTACAAGGTAAAGGGTTTCTTAACTCACTCTTAATTTCTTGAGAATTCCATTGTTCACCACTTAATTATTGCATGTGGTGTATGTGTACTGCCCATGATTGTATTCATTGTGTAATATACTTTAATTTATGGGTATTTACATTATCATGGTATGATCCTTCTTTCATGGTTGTATGTTTCTTAAGTTACCTAATCGATAAGGGAATTTGAAATTTCAATTTCCACTCATTTGGCTTTACGCATATTTCACTGATTATATTACTCCAAGATTATGTGTGGAATCACTATTCATTTTATTATGTCATAATTTCCGCTCCCCTTCCTGTGGATATACTTTTGATACACATAATCACTCCATTGATAATTTCTCAAGTCATCGATATGACTTTGATAAGAGTAATTTTAACTCATTCTCCATTTGTTGAGTTAAACATCCAATTCATTGGTGTTGTTTTTACAATATTATGTGTGAATTTCATTTGATTGTTTTACTCTAAATATCCAATCATATTTAGTGTATTTATATTTTTCACACATAACTATGTCGTTGATTTATCCTTAACCTAAATATATGGCCTTTATGAGAGATTTTGTCTCAATTTACATTCCATTGAGACTTCTTTGTTGTTATGCACCAAATCACTTTTATGTGGTGTATATAATGTACTTTGACATAGTATATCATGAATCCCTTTATTCTCATGATATTACAAATATTTTATTACCTAAATTATTTGTATTCAAGTGTCCCTCTTTTGGTTAGAAACTCTAACTAAAATACCATTTTTAAATGTTTTAAAGACTTATTCTTCTAAATCTTGCTCATTAATGTCCATGTTTTAAAAATGGTTTTAAGGATTTATTTATATGGACATTAAAGTTTTAAAATTAAAAATCCTTTTAAAAGTTTCAAAGTGGTATGGGACACTTTGATTCAAAAATCTATTTTTAAATGGCTTCTTGATAAATAGTGTGACTTTTAAATGATTTCAAGAAAAAGGGGGATATTTCTCTCAAATAGTTTTGATGATTATTTTCATCTATGTCAATATCCTTCATTATTCTCGATTGAGGTTAATATGATACAATAAAATATCCCATATTTTATCGAATGAGTTATATTTGACTGTGGATGTGCTATTTTATACCATTCATGGTTTGTTGATAAGTATTGACATTTCGTATACTAGTTTTAATACGAATGTTTATGTAATGTTTCAAACTTTTCATATGAGGAATGAATTGGACTTAGTAAGTGACGGGTGGAGCCCGCTATAGCTCCTCGGTGCATCGGTAAGTCTCATGAGACAAACTAGTGTCTTGGAACAAGGCCTTGGCAAAATCTTATTTGTAGTCTTGGCACGAGGCCTTGGCTATGTGGTTATGATAGTCTGGCATTATGCATTCCATCATTATGAAAGTGTTTATTGATATTGCATGTGATCATTCGTCTAGTAGAATATCCATGTGAATAAGTAAATGGAATTATTTTATTTTAACTTTTCCATTTTATGCTTAAGATCAAATTTAAAAGGCTTTTTTTTAGTTATAAATTGCCTTAAGTGTTTATGCTTATCTATGAAAGCTTCTGCTATAATGTTATCCTTACTGAGCATCTGAGCTCACCCCTTTCAATTTTTTTTATTTTTCCAAGGATTATGAAGAAGTAATTTATGAATGACCTGAAGGGATAGTATGAGGGGATATGAAGACAAGATGTTTTTTTATGTAATGTAAAACTTTATGAATATATCTAGTGTTTCCAAGGCTACTAAACTAATCGGTCTTTAGAGACTTGATCTTTCTTGTGATTATGCCAATGTTATGTAATAATGCACCGACTCTGGGTAACTAGGGTCGGGGCATTACAAAATTAGTGAACATGGTAGTGTATTCCATCATAATCATTTCCCATTGGTTTAGTTTTATGAATTCTTTAGCTTTGTTCCAATGAAGAGTTGTAGGGGAAATTTTATCAAATATTAACTCTAAAATACATGTTTAGATCAATTTGTAGTCTTTCTTATCTTCGATGGTAATGTCCCATTATCAACAACCATCCCCTTCAATAAAAAAGGAATCTAATAAAATCATCATATGTCAAGTAGTTTCATTACTCTCATAGATATGATATAAGAAATCAATTACTCATTTTTTATATTTAAATATCACCCTAATGTTTTATAGATGATGAAATTAAATATTTCTTATTATGACATTAGTATTAGTTATTGTTGAGGTGTTTCATACCTTTCAACCAATAGTTGTTATGTAGGACTATCTAAAACTTTTGGATCCATAATAACCCTAGCGAGTAGAGCATAATCATCAACTATTTTCTATATAGATACGAGTATTCATTGTGGTGTAATATTCTATATTTATGTAATTAATCACATAAAATATTTTTTTCAATAATAAATAGATTTTTAGAATTAAAAGAAGTATAAAAATGGTTAGAACAATCCCAACCCCTCTCTAATCTTTTCTGATTTATCATATTGTTATAAAGGTAAAATTGCAATTATAAGAATTTTCATAAACATAATTTGACGCATAAGAATGAAAAATCAAGTTAACAATGATAGTAAATGGGATTTCTTACCCATTTGATTCTTTTGAAGATTCATATAGATCTAATTTTCAATAATAAATAATTAATAAAATGCTATTTATAAATTATTTATTTTTTAATTAATGTAAATATCAAAATGGTTCTAATAATTAATTAAAAACATACATAAGAATATAATATGGAATCTTCCTATAATTACCTACCTATTAGGTCCTGTTAATGATGTTTGAGACTCCAATATATTATGTTCAGATCTAAATGTAAATAAAAACCCCAAGACTAACCCTAATAACTTAATATTTCAAAACAAATATATGTTTTCCAATCATATATATAGATAAATTCATTAATTTCTCTAATAATAACTAATGAATAGTTCCAATCCCAATAGATTTAGAAATTTTTTGATACTGTTATATAAATATCTATCCCAGATATAGCATTGACCTAAACAAGACTATAATAATATATCAATCATTATTCTCAATTTCTTAAGTCTAGAATAAATATTTTGGTGCAATTAAGATAATATGGAAATTTATTTTTCCTCTTTTAGATCTATGTTGGATCGATGATTTATTTTATCAAAAATACAGCATGAATCATATATATATCTGACAATCCAAAAATCTAAAAATTATATTCTAAAGGGTACATGTTCTACCTATATGATAATATGAGACAATAAAAATATGGAGATATACAAAAGAATATAAAAATAAAATAATATAAAATCCATTAGTCAGACATAAATAAATTGGAATCCATGTGTATATTTACTAAAAAGGAAAGAATATTATTAAACATTGTAGAAATAAGATCCCATCTACACCATAACCAAAAAATCGATGATATCCTAAAAATTTTCCCTATATAATACATCCGTCAATAACTCCAAAAAAATTATGACCTCTATATTCAACTCTTAATCACACTTTTTCATTGGTGTATTTCCCGTATATTGATCATGGACAACAATATCTAAATACATATCTGGGGACATATATAGAGTGTGATTATATTATACCTAGAATATGTTCACTACCCAACTATTAAAAAACTACCATAAGACCACGTGAATTTAGTATCATCATAGAGTAGGAAAAAAAGAAATATTGAAACTAATATGATCCAAAATGTATATTTTTGTTCTATTTATTACTAATTCTACGGTAGTGAATAAAGTTACAGTTATTGATTCTTCTAGTAGGAAGAATGATCTTTCATGAGAGTATAATTTCGTGATTTTCTAGGGAAATTATAGTAAATAAAATTATTTATCATATGTTTGGAGGATTTTTTGAAGTTTTTGTAAAGAATTAAATGTAATGGAATAAATTTTTTAAATCACTTATGTGACCACGCATGAATTACATAGTAGCGAGCTTATGAAATACATAAGTGGTAGACGGATGGTAAAATAAGTATGTGGTGGTGAGTTAATGGTAAGAACATGTTAGAATCTGGTAAGGTGATTCTTTTTTAAATAATTGGTTGTATCATTTTATGATTATTAAAGGGTGTAATTATGAAATAAAGAAAATATTTTCTATGAAATAATTTAAAAAAAACTATTTCATATGAGTTTCATGAAGATGAAAAGGATTTATATTAACAGTAAAGTAGATCATTCATGAAGTTCTTGTTTTCAAAACATGATGAAGGTTGGATTCATTCACCGATAAGTGTTGGTTTTTATATCATTACCATAGAGAAAAATAATCTTTCTTAAATGGATCCTATGTGAAGAGGTTCTATGTAATGGGAAAAAATCAATATGCTGATTTGTGTGTTCTAAGGGGATATTTTACTATAAATAAATCAATATTAATTTAATTTTTTATTCAAAAAATTAAATAATTATTATATATTAATCCAAATATCATGGATTTTGGATCAATTTTTATAGAATAGTTGTTTGTGAAACAACAAAATTCACAAAAGGGAACCATCTGTGAGTCAGTACCTATCTTTGAATCAGGGTGTTGTGAAGCTATTAATAAGGATAAGTTCTTTGAAACAGTTGGTGAATGATAGTTCTAAAAGAAATGTTTCACTAATTAGTTCATAAATTTTTGTTTCACAAAATAGTTTCATGAAGGGTCTTTTATGTAAGAGTTGTGTAAACCATTGTTTTTAGAATGGGATTTACATTGTTAATAGTATACCACACAAAACATATATGCTTATTTCTAGAAGTTATTACTAGATCCTGGGGAATATTGAAGGATCATGTTTAGACCATTATGGTTAAAAACAAATCACATGTTATTTTTAGAATGTAAGAATATTACACATAATGAAACTGAGAATACATCAATATGAAACCATTCTCAGAGGAGGAGTCAACAAAATTATTCCAAGGGAGGCATTGCATTATTCCCTAAACTCAATTGTGAAGATAGTGATACTAGAATAGAGTTTCCATTTCCAAAACATCTTATCCACATTACTAATGATTATTTTTTGGTTTTAAAAGTCCAACACATATTCTTGAGTATGATCCATGAACTAGATCTTTGTGGTGAACCAAGTAAAATCATAGTTTCTTCTTCTTTTTCTACATCTGTTATTATAGTTTATGCACATAACTATGATAGTTTTAATGATTTCCTACCAATATTTAAATAAGATACCTATAATTAAAATAAAAAATTCACACAATGATATATTCTTATTCTACTAGGTTTTACTGGATTACAACAAGTGATATCTAATCGAATGATATAAATATTGACATTGTCGACTAAAGCTCATCCATATGGAGAGCATAGTGAATGATAAAAAATTCCACTTTTTTATAATATTCATTATTTTATATGGAAAAAAAGGATATGATCATACTTTTATTCCCTTAGGTGTGATTTTTTCTCATCTACAATATATTGGGTATATAATAGTGACATATCAAAAATCTTCATAAAATAAAGTAGATAGTAAATTTCTCGATACTGAAGCCAAAACTCCAGTTGATTTACCAGTCCTCTTCAAAAAAATATCTAAATTAATATGATTATTTTCACCAATTCCAATTACATTTGGGTTAAACTGGATAATATATATGAAGTTTATTGGAACATGAAGTAAATAAATATTCAAATTCTTTATAATAAGTTTGATGACTTGAAAATGATCCTTGAAAAATATTTCGATGGATTCATCAACTGAAGAATAGAATTTGATGAATAAATTTATGTATATTGTGAATAGATCAAAGAAATCAATACTATGTGGAATACCATACAAAGACCATAACCTCTTTATAATCCAAAGGTTTCACAACTTAAAGAAAGAAACTTTGTAGAGATTTATTTATATTGTCTATTAAGTATTTTGGTTTCATATGAAATATATGTTAATGTAGAAGGAACTTCCAGTAAATAAAATTATCATATTTTATTGTATGCTATGGAGAAATGTGACATCACAAAATATATTGAAAATTAAGAGGTTTTAGATGATGAACTTCATTCCCTTATAGAAAGAAACATCAAAATATTGGTTGGTAGTTTTAAATTAAAGATATACATATAATGTTTTTAATGTTGTAATGTTGGGAACATTGAAGCAGTATTTCCAAGGATTTTTTATGAGGATTAAAATAATGATTAAATCATATAAAATCCTTGAATATTTTCCCTCTTGAAAGTTTCTTTAAACCAAGAAATTCATATATTAAAAAACATTGGAAGAATAACATTGTAATTAATGAAGAGGATGATAATGAAAATTATCTTGAGAAAGTGGAGACATAATTTAATTCTGATACTAATTATTTTATGATAGATATAATTGAAAAGGAATTTTATGAATATAAAATTTTCAACTAACCTAATTGAATTTTTTATCTTAAGGTGGAACTTGAGGAGGGAATATAAGATCTTGATTCTCAACGAAATAGTAAATTGAATATTGATTACTTGTTTAAAAAATCTTCTGAATATATTGAAAATCACATAGATGAGATTGGATAACTAGAAAAACTATAATAAGATTAATCATGTAGTATAATGGGCAAAAAATAAGTTGGGAATATAAAAATAAAAATTTAATAGCAAGTTAAATAGACTGATTGCCTTAATTATTGTGTAAAGAAGTGAACAAAAAAGATAAAATTCCCCAATGAAGAGGTGGTAATGTGGACAAATAAATTTGAATATGAGGTAAAATCCAAGTATTTAAAGAATGATATGTTCTTTATAAATTTCTCATGTAGATATCTCTTAGAAATGGGAAAGTGATGTTCAAATGGTTTATAAAAATAATGATTCAATGAATATAATGGTTTATTTGTTAAATTTTAGTTAGGTATGATTCAATGATATCAAAGGAAATAATAGGTATAGATTATAACAAGGGTTAGGAGAAGTTTGGTGATTCCAATGTCAACACTAAGATACCTTTTTCATAGAAACAAATCACCCCAATCAAAATAAATCATATTGTTGGAAAGACATATCAATATTTAAGGATTTATCATCATCCATTGATGAAGTTAGGGGTCATGTGGAGGAATAAAGGAGGATATTTCTTCTTATGAAATTTCAATTATATGTCTTTCTTGGATACACCATGTTCTATTATAAAGACGTTAGTAGCTATCTAAATTAATATTCAACTAGAATATGATAGAGAAGAATGATAGCATATACTTTATCTTAAAGAAGAAATTATTTCTTTGGATATTATTTTCATTACTCTGATTTTATACATAATATTGTAGATTATAGGAAAATGAAAAATGTTTGTGATCATCATGGAATTAAAAGGGAAGTTAATTCAAAACAACCTAAAAATATTGAATTGAAAAATTGACACACACCATTAGAAGATTAATATGAGTATAATTTATTGATTATACTAAAGATAAGGCAGAATAGCCATATTGTACATCAACTCAAACTAGTTTATTGAGGAAGGAAGAGAATAATATTGAGATGCACAACCTAGAATAAATCACTCTCAAAGTTATAAAGAATAGTAGCACAAGGATCCTTAATAGTGGGTGAGCATACCATATAATGGGACATATGAACCTCTTAAAATGTGAAAGGAAGACTTAATATAACCATGTTTTTCAGAAATGATAAATCTTGGAATATAAATGGAAGTTTCAGTACCATATTAACATGAGTTAAGTTGAATAAGACATATTTACCATACAGGAATGGATGATAAAACAAACTCTCAAGTGTGATCTAACTCTATGACTCTATACTAGGGGATACATTTAATAAAAATGGATTCTTAATTTGAGGCGTGTTTGGGAACATCCTTAGGAAATTATAGAGGAAAATGGAAATCTATTTCAAGTGGATATTAAAGAAAACACATATCTTAAAAATATGAAGAGTATAATAGAATTTGGAATCAGAGGTTATAACACATTCACCAACAAAGAATGTATAACTTATCTATGGTAAAAATTTCATTGGATATTCTTAAACTTACGTGAGATCAAAAAAAGACATTTGATACATGTTTACTAGTAAATACAGTTTGAAATCCATATCAATAGAAGAAGAAAAGGATATCTAATCTAATTGATTTGATTTAAAAAAAATGTTTGTGGTCAAGGGAATCAAATAGGATCACATGGATAAAGATATTCTATTATTTTTAATGATTCTTATAGTATAATTTATTTTGTTAGGTTCATGGAAAGTAAGAGAGAAGTCATGTAATAAATGAATAGATAAGGAGGGTCAAAAATGAGAATAAATGCATTGTCAATATCTTTTGTCCCAATAATGAAACAAATACACTTTTATTTATTTTGAAAAATACCTTGAGAAACATAACCTTTTACATGAGGTATCTTCAATATAAACTCCATAATGGAATAGAGTTTTGATGGGGGAAATTGAAAGGTGAATAATATGGTTAAAGCAT
Source organism: Viscum album (assembly GCA_963277665.1). Lineage (NCBI taxonomy): Eukaryota > Viridiplantae > Streptophyta > Magnoliopsida > Santalales > Viscaceae > Viscum > Viscum album. Next base: position 1,397,995,370 of record OY728157.1, on the reverse strand, counting down.
TACTCATTTAATGTGGTGTCCCTCACCACTATTGGAAGGAATAAGTATCAGTTATGGTGTACATGAAAAACCAGGTGGTGTTAAACCTAGGGAAATAGAGGACATTGTATGAAATGTGGAATAAAAGGAATCTCTCATTAAAACATTTTTGGGTTTTCTAAAGAATATACTATATTTGAAACAAAGATGAAAACTAGGGAAAATATAATGATTCTATAGATGAAGGAGTGTTACTTGTATACTCAATAATGGGTAAGGCCTAAAAATTCATCAATAAAAGGAATAATAAATTTATTAATACTAATGAAATAAAATTCATAGAGAAGAAATACATAAAGAATTATATAAGTTAAAACTTTAATGAATTGTGTGACAAATGTGATGAAGTTGATGTATGTTTTTTTATTATACAAAGTTCCCAAAATGATGAATATTTTGAGGAAGAATCAAAAGAGGAGATAATAATTGAACACATTCATCGTATTAATCATTATAGAAACAACATATTAGAGTAATATCCTTACAATATAATCAGATATAGTACTAATCCTATATAGATAGAAAGGATGAGAATAGTTGGGAATGTTGTTCTACTATAAATAGTGGAACCAACATCATTTAAACAGTAGAAAAGGATAAATAATGGGCTCAATACCTAAAAGAATAATTGGATCAAATCAAAAAATCATAATCTTATGAACTTATAAAGATTCTTTAACATAAAACTATGATTGGAACAAAGTGTTTCATTGAGAATAACCTCAAATAATATGGAAATATGATCAAGAATAAGGTATGTCTGGTATTTATATGATATTATCCAATTTAAGGAGTTTATTTTGAATAATCTTTTCACTAATGCCTTAACATGAGTTAATCAAGGCCTTCCTGGTGATGGAAATAAGAAAATAATTCATGTTTTATCATACGGATTCAAAAATAACAATCTTGAATGGTGTGATTCAAGAGGAGATGTATATTGAATTTTTGGTGTGATTTATGATTACAACTAATGAGATCAGATTTAAAAGGTTTAAGAAGAACCTATATGGTCTAAATAGGGCACTAAGAGCATGGTATAATCAACTCGATTCATACATGAAGAAGGTTTAATTTAAAATGTATGGTGTTTATCACTTATTATATGTGAAGATATCTATATAATAATAATTTATGGTGGAATTGTATATAAATTAAATCATATTTGGAAGAAGTTGGATGAAATATTTTGTGTAAATTTATAATTTGATGAGTTTTGAATTTTAAATGTCTATGACTGGTGAACACGTAGACTTTTTTGGGATGAAAGTGATTCTAAAGGAGATATATACTTTCATATCTAAAAATAAGTATACAATAGTGCATATAAATAAGTTCAATATGCATGATTCTAAATCAATGTTAACTCTAGTTGTGTTTGGGACCATAATTGGTAATCATTAAGATGGATAGTCTACGGATATTACATTATATAAGAGTATAATTAGAAAATTACTATATTTAACTGCAACATGTATGGATATAGTTTTTGAAACATTATTAGTGGATCATTTCCAAGGTAATATGAAGAAGGTGAATCTTAGAGTAGTTAAATGATTCATTAGATACAATAATGGCAATCTTAGTTTTTTATTTAACTTTTATATTGAAAATGATCATGAATTATTTTCATTTTTTGATGTGTACTAGGTTGGTTATATAGTGGATGGAAAGTAGAAAGGTTGTGGTGACATATTCATTAGAAGTATGTGTGTATCTTGATTGAGTAAAAATAAGGAAATAAATTTTATGATAATTATATAAGAATAATACGTCTATGTAACTAAATAATACACTCATCTTTTCTGGATGAATTAATAGTTTGAAGATATTATTGAAAATTTAAGTAACCAATGGTGATCATTTTTGACAATAATAGTGTTACTAATCTCATGAAATATCATGTGAAACACACTAATACCAAAAATATAGAGATTATATATCACTATATCAATGAAAATGTGGAACAGGGAATGATTAATATAGAGAATATTTGGACTAATGGACATGTAGCTGCCATCGTGACTAATATTTTGACCACTATTACATTTTAAAAACACCTACTAAACCTAGGTGTTCAAACAAATACCTAAATTTGAAAAGGATTGGATATTTTCCCTCTCCTAAATTGTATCTAATTCATTATATGGTGTGTTTCATGATTTTAAGGTTCATTTCATTAAGTTTATTTTCAAAGAAGGAGAATGACGATGTTAAAACTAAAATTCTAATTGACACTTACTATGTCCCCTAAAAAGTGGTGTTAGTGATCAGTGACAATTTGATTTAGTGTTGAGATTATCCCATCATGTGGCATTTCATTTTTTGAAATATAGGGATAAAAATGATCCATGGTGAATAAACTTTGGAATAGTTTTTTGATAATTCTAGAATAAAGTGGAATTTTGGAATGAAGAATGTCATAAAGCATGGATTGATCTCTTGGACACTTTTTTCACACCAACCACTACTCATGTAGATGTACAGTGATGGATGGGATATTCTATTGTTTTCAACAAGTATTAATATTTTTTTTCTAATTGAGTTTTACCTTGGATTATAAAACCACCATAGGGGAATAAAATTAGAACCACAATGATCCGATATATAGATTGGTGTTGTGTTTGTTAATAATTTGGTTACAGAGAAGAATGTTGCAGGGATAGATTCTTATGTGTCAATATGTTAATAAGAATGATCCATAACAAGAGTATACTTTTTTGTCAATTTTTGGAAATTAAAACAGTGTAAAATTAATAATATTTTTTGAGTGTTTTTTAAGTTAGACTAGGAATTAAATAAAAGGAAGGATTTTAGCACAAAACATGTATGATCATGTAGAATGTATATGGTTGTTGACTTGTGAATTAGGTATGTAGCTAATAGTTGGAAAAATAATAATACGAAATTGGGTGACTCACACTACCATATAAGAATCCGGAATGATGGGTCAATTGTGAAGAAGTGAAGGTAATAGTTTGTGAACTACAAAGGGATGTTTTACATGAACTGGTAGAGGTTTTGATGAAGGAATTTTTTGACATAAAAATTATTGGATAAAAATTTCAAGAAGCTATAGAGGATTTATTCAAAACATGAAGAGAATTATTCAATAAGGGATCTTTTTTTACATTCAAGAATCTAGAATCATTTTTGAATGTGTGGTTTTGTTCCTATGTGAATCATGTAGGAAAAAAATTTCCAAAAAGGAACCCTATGCACAATGAAAATATATGAAGGGTATTTTTTAAATCAGGTGATTATAAATTTCTAAATTGGTATTTTCCAATAAATAATTCATTTATTATTTAATCGAGGATTAATGAAAAAATAAATAAAATCTCATAGATTAATTAGTATATTGTTTCAGGTAGTTTAGTTCAATAAATAGAGTTATGTTTGAAGCACGATAATTTGTAAAGTAGAACCATTCTTGAGGTAGAACTTACTTATGAAGAATGGTGTCTCGAAGCTATTCGAGAAGGGTGTTCCATGAAGAAACTCACAAAGGATATTGTAATAAGGTGTCTTTTGTGAATTACATCATAAATAGAAGTTTCTTTATGGAGTTTTGTGAAAGGGGTTCTGTATAAGAGTTGTGTGAAGCATATTTTAGACTTAAGGATTTTACATAGTGAATATTATACCACACATAACATGTGCACATATTTTTGGAATTTATTAATGGGATATTGGACCATATTAGAGAATCATATTCAGATCATCATATAGAAAATAACATCAATTTTTTATGAAATGGAAGATACCTTCACGTTGATAAAATGATAATACATCCATTTGAATAAGTGTGAAAGGTAAGATTTGAAGGATGTTTTCCAAGGGATTCAGTGTTTCATTCCCTAAAACAATTGTAGAGGAAGTGATCATAGAATGGAATTAGTGTTTCCAAAACATTTAATCCTCCAAATTATTGTTTCAGAGTGGATTCATGTACACTAGTGCACTACTATGTCTATGCTTCTTACACAAGATCTTAGTTGTGAACCAAGTAAAATCATTATTCCTTGATTAATTTTCTTGTATCATTTATTTAAGTGGATGTGAATAAGTTTGATAGGTTTAATAAGTTCCAACAAACAAAGAAATAATATCCCTATAAAGAAAAGTGAAAATTCCACATGTTGATTCGTCCCACCCCTTTCAGTGTGTCTTAGGTTGTTTTAGTAAAACATCTCATGAATCATTTAATTAATTATATACTTAACTAAAATAGTTATCTATCTTTGATATCAATTTTAATATAATATAATATTATCATAAGAAACAAAATATACCTACTTTGATCTAATATTGGAGTCTAAATAAACTAACAACATCCTTATTAGGTAAGCAAATATGGCAAATACATATTAATACTATATCTTCCCTTAAGAGATAAAATTATCTCAGATAAATATCATACATCCTTTATTAATATGGAAAATGATTTTAAGTAAATTGAAAAATGTGAATAAGAGTCGGGGAATCTTAGTTTCAATACCATAAATATTCATCATACCCTTAATAACCATCCCATATTTCACCTCATAAACCTTCACTGGTACCCAATCATTAAGACATTAAGAATTGAAAAAAAATTATAGTAATATCATTTGGATTTTCACTAATTTAATATGGAAAATTAATAATGAAAATACCATTAACCAATAATACTAATAATATAAATCCCTATGTATAATCATTTATGGACTGAATTTCCAACTCAATTGTTCTAAAATAAAAACGACATTATAGAATCACCATAAAAATGTTATGATAGAATATAAAAACAAATAATATCATAAAAATAAAATAAAATTCATGGTTTCATTCAAAAAAAATATAATGAATATGTTATAAAAAACATAACTAATTTCATCAAGACTAACCAACCATTAAAAGTATCATCGGGATTAAAATTTATTCATGTTATGATCATGTTAAATAATATATTTGGGGAAAAGATATTTATATATAAAATAATTTTGGGTTTAGTCTCACTCTACCACATGCCACTTTCCACCATCACTGTGAATATTCCACCTACATTGAAGATTTGACAAACATATCAAATGAGAATCTATGTACATATCTTGTTACACCAATTTGAAAGATAAATTATGATGAGGGAAAGGTCTTGTTACCCTAAGAAATAAAAATATGAGATCCTATGATAACTTGATGAAAGAAAATACAAATGAGATGATGGATTTTTGAAACCTAGATAATGCAATTTGGGGATTTTTTCCCTCTATTAAAGAAATGTTAGGAAACCAAGAAAGAATAGGGACACCCTACCATATCCATGCTAAATAAAGGATCCATGAAATCTTGGAAAAGATCTGGACTAATATCATAGCTTGGATTAATTTATAATAGTAGAGAATTAGGATCATAAAATTTAGTATTCATAGGACATATTTTTGCCCAAAATCACAAGTTAATGGGAAAATATGTGTAAATTTTATATTATGAAATTATCCATTTTCCCCTAGTTAAAAACAAGACACTAGAAACGGTATACTCAGATACCCATTGAGGGACCATAAACCACCCAGTGAGCCACATGTACCCAGTACAAGGATACTATTGAAGCATTAATAACACTAAAAACTCTACAACCCATAATAGAGACCCTTATGAACCCATTAATAAGACATCAGGTATCCAATTCCACTCATGTACCAAAAGATAAATCTTTTTCCTTCTTATCCTTTTCATTACTTTTCAAAAAACTTTTTACTCCATTTTTAATCAATTTTATAAATAAATAACAGAAAATTAAATAAAAAATGACCAAAATGATATCAATCATTATAGTATAATTACATTACCTCTATATTATATCAAAGAATAATTTGGTTTAAGGACTTATTTTTAATTATAATTTTGGAACTGTTTATACTTAGTATTATTTAGACCTCTATATACGATCATATTACCCCAAAAAGTTAAAATCAATGACATTTTTAGGGATATGATAAATATATATATATATTAAAGGAATAGGTATTTTTTCTCAAAACTCTTTAACATTTTCTTTAAATTATCCATTCAGACATTTTTTTAATTCTTTATATATTATTTGTATGCATCGCTCATTATTTATTTTAGTTTAATAATATTTATAAAACATGAACTATTATGGAGTGTGATTCTAAGGTATTCAATTTTCATCCTCAATATTTTCTTTAAATATCCTTCCACATTATTACATTATCATATTTTGGATATCCACCTCAAATGGGACATATAAGAATTAGATGGAATGGATTCATTTTCAAGAAATACTTTTTCTAAATACAAATTTTATTGATAATTAATAATCATAATTTCCCTTATAAGTTTATTTTATCATGATTTACTATTTATATTGTATAAATAATTGTTTTTCTCTATTTTATAAATTTTAAAAAATAAATAAGATGTATTTTTAATTGTGTTTTTTAGCTCACCCCTCACCCACTCCACCCCAACCCTCTAAAAGTTTTACACCAATGTTTTTCTATTTAATTATATGTACTATAAATTGGTATCATATATTACTATTAAAGTGATCATATCTTTTTTTCTAACAAACTAGAAAGTAAATGATCCGTAAAGAAAATAATCATTCTCCCTATGATTAAAATGAATTAGTATTGATGTATGTATCCCCTAGTTTTTACTCATTAATTTATTATGCATGAGATCAAAAGTATTTATTTTGGATATTTCATACTTTAATAATTTTAGGGAAATGGTCCTCTAAGAAATTCTTGTTTGATTTTAGAAACTAGTATGTGGTATTAGTAGCTACTCTTAATTATTATATTTTTAGCTCTAAAATAGTCAAACATTTTCCCCATTTTCTTGGTTTTTAAAACCATTTTAAAGTATATTTCCTATATAATTTTGCTCTAGTTTTTTAGGGAACTAATTTATTCGGTTGAAAATATCATAAAGAATACTTTATAATAACTATTAGTATTTATAATTTACTTGTTAGTGTAGAATCACATTACATACATATGAAGGAGATAAAATCCTTTAACCTAGAAAAAAAATTAATTTTCATTTACATGTTTTTGGTTTTAATATTCAAACATCTAGAATGAGTATGTAAGTACAAAAACTTATTTTATAACTTTTCACAATTATTGAAATTAGAAAATTCTTTGAGAATATTATTGATAAGGATCTTTCATAGAGCACTTCTAATTTTGATGTTCAAAACCCTGTACAGAAGCCCTCTTATGATTTGGATGGCTAGATATAAATCTGATGTAGTCTCATAATACTCAATAATTGAAAATGGTGAATATTATATGTTCAATAAAAATATTATCATAATGGATCATCGTTAAGGGAATAGGTGAACTGTATGTTTCTTATTTAAAAAAATTCTTCAGTATATACTTTTTAAAATTAAAAGTTGAACAAGGATAAATGGAATGGTCTACCAATTGACTCACTAGGAATTATAGAAAGTTAATCCTATAGGAATTAATATTATACAGAAGAATATATTCTATAATATCACTATAAAATATTTCACATTTTTCAACAGGGGCATATCTTTTTGTAAAAGTACTTTTTTGTTGGTAAAAAATTTTACCAATATATATGTCTTTGTTGCTAAACTTTAGGTAAAAACTATGTCACTAAATGTTTTTGTGATAGATAATATCATTATCTTACAATTATAATAATACCAACAGATAATATATATGTTGGTTAAACTATTTAGCAACAAGTTCTAATGAAAAAACTTTTTTTTGGTAATAATATTACTAACATGTAATGTCTATTTATAAATTAAATTTAAATAAAAATTAGAAATTTTCATTTATAGTAAAAATTCGTATTATATTTATTAATATATCATATATGAGATTTTCACACATGATCAAAATTTGGAAAAAAAATTAATTATATTAATAATAAAATTTAATACAAAATTAATCAATACACAATACAAAATCCATTGACCCAAAGGGTCCATAAAACACCCCAAAAACCCACAATGGCTCCCACCCCCCCCCCCCCATGCTAGTGAGCCAACAGCAGCTCATTCATGCTACACCAAGGACCAACGAGCACCCCAGGACCAGCGAGTCAGCAGCTACCCATTCATGTCAGTGAGTCAGCAGCAACCCATCCATGACACACCAGTGACCAACAATCCAACAACTTCCCATCAATTTCTCAGGACTAGTGAGCCACCTCTAGCCCATCCATGTCATACCAAAGACAAGAAATCATTAGAAACCCATCCATGGCCTAAGACAAGCGATCCAACTCCAACTCAAATCAGTAAAACATGTCTATATGAACCATGGTTGTTATAAAGTTAAAAAACCCATAAATTATTATTCTATGTTGGGAATAAGATTTACTTTTCAATAGAAATGGAAAAGAAAAATTATAGTCTTTTTAATAGTTTATTTGATATACATGGGAAATGTGTGGTGAAATATGTTATTTGAGAGAAACCAAAAAACAGACATTGCAACATACTTGTCTAAAATGGCATGCATTCTTCCTAAAAGAAACCGAAATTAAAAATGATAGTGTATCCATGTGGAATAAAACCCATTATAATTATGGACCTACCACCACCCATAGTCATGTCACCTAGAAAGCCAAACTGCATCAACCGGCATGTAAAGAACATCCAGGAGAAAAATGTTGTGACAACCCCAAAGTATAAGATGCCAATGTGCTAAGAGTCAAGAATCACTTTAAATAGAAAACATATATGAAAAGGAGATTCACATTAGCACCAATTTCATCAGCTCCATGCACCGAACCATCTTAGTCTGGTTGAAACATTAGAGTTCCCTCAAAACCCATAAAGAAAAAGAACACAAACAAAAAGTGATCATGACACTTTGTAACAGATAATCCAAAACTATTCAATTTTCTACAAATCATGTAGATGGTTGTCATTGAATCACCTGAAACTGATCAAAACAGATCCTCGAATCAAATTCCATGGGAAAAAGACTATCCTTTAGGATAATAACAATTTTAGCATTAATATCAGAGTCTCCAGCTAAAATGAAAATTTAAATTCATTCAAGTACATCAAATGAAGTGGACAAGCATCACATAGTCTACAAAAAATAGAAATTTGAGCCCCACGTTTCAATGAAGCATCCAGAACCAGACTCAAGAACAAAATTCTAACCAAATATTAAGAGGATACCTGGTAAAAACCAAGAGTTTGTAGCCTAAATGAAACATAAAGAACTGTATTATTCACTAGAACTAGACAGTAACATCAGATCCCTTGGATAGTAAATAGAACCCATCATACCTGAAATTAAAACAATGATATCCACACATCACGACATCAAGGAAAAATTAGCCTCAAATGTAAGGCTCGTATCAATATCATCATCATCTCAAGTCCTCCCTGAAAACTCTCAAATAAAAAAATCCTTTAGAGGATTCCACTCTTCAATAATTGGGGATCCAAGCACTGACTGACTGGCCAAATTACAATGTAATCCCTTGAGATCGACATAAAAATCAACAAACTTCAAAGTGAAGTCATCCAGTATTGAATAATTATGATTTGAGTAAGACAAGTAACCCTTTGAGTGATTCTCAACTTGTTAGTGTCGAGAAAACATTTGAAAAGAACTCAAAATCACCTGTAATTTAATTTATCAACCATGTTTTATATAAATCTAATCCATTATTGATTAGTAAGTATTGAAGACCATAAACATGCATGTGAACCTGGATATTTATATATATTTAGAAATAATGAATTACCATTAATTGTTTCCAGATTTCAAAAATAGTACATAGATGGCCACAAATTCTTTTAAACATTTTCATAAAATAATGGTTCTGATCTCATAATATAAAAAAAATGATAACTCTAAGTGTATCCCAAAACAATTGGAAAATGAGGCCGTATGAAAAGAGTATTAATGAAATGAAATCTTACAAAGTGTAGTTTCACATAAGCTTGATGCCATTATCAGGAATCCCCATTCTTGCGGTCAATTGAAAATCATGTTGGTTGTGGGGTGCAGGACCCATCATCTGCTTTACATGCTTCTTGTGATGATTTTTTTTAATTTTCTTACCTCACTGATACATTCTCAAAGAATCAATAATATTGTAAGCAGTAATGTTGACCCATTCTAGGAAGATCTTCATCCAAGGGAAAGAACTCAGCCACATGTTTATGTAGCTTTTTATATTATGCATCAATCGTGTTGAGAAGGATCTTACAATAATGATAATTCTTGAGAATACCTTCTATTATTCAATTTCCTATTAGGAAATTTCTACACATAGATTACACAGTGATTCCAGAATACAAAGGTTAAAAATATCACACATAGGATCCAAAATTTATAATTATTTCAAATTACAAATATATTATGGGCATAGATTCAAGATTTTATTACAAAATATAAAACATGGAATCCAGATTATGTGATATGTGATATGTGTGTATTGAAATTCAAATATTCTAGGTTACAGATAGATTACACACTGAGTTTATAGACATAGAATTATATTAAAAAAATAGAGATTCTATATTTTAATGTTTAGGGTGTAATAAAAATCATGCCATTTCATTGATAATCTAGACTCTTATATAGAGTTTCTTATTAAAAAATATAGTATGAGTAATAGATGAAATGGGATTTCATAGTACCTTGAGTACCAGTCCATGCCAAGAAATATCTAACTTGAGCAATAATCCATGCCAAGCAGTTCAAACTACCTTGAGCACCAGTCCATTCCAAGAAGTTAAAACTACCTATAGTTTAACTACCTTGAGCACAAGTTCTTATGATTTCACTGTTTACAATCTATCATCAAAGAATACAACTCCATCCATTAAAAGAGATCTTTTTATAGAACAGATCATAAAACAAGAAAAACCAAACATCCATCCTACTGCACTTTTACCTCATGAAGTAATGAAATGAAACCAAACATCCAACCTAATACTCATATTTAAATAATAATGAAATAAATTTAAAAAATCATAAAAAAATATTTAAAAGAAAACATTTAATGATCAGGAATGAAAACCAAAAATTTTTCCAAATCAAAAAAAAATAAATTGTATATAAATAAAAACTAAAGAGGCTCTTTACCATCATTTTCTACATGAAAATCATCAGATATATCAACTAAACAACCATTCTTATCATCATCATGTAAGAGTCGACTCGTAGACCCCGCCTTCAAAAAAAATACAATGTGAAAAATTACATTCACTATACAAGAATGTGATAACCACTAGCTTGTCCATGGTTACGTCGATCCCATGTGACTATAAAAAAATGTAAAAAACATTTTGAAAGAAAAAATAAGCACACAAGCATGAATACCTAGTGAGTTATAAGAACTTCTACTAAATCTGACAAATGTGATATTTTTCCAACAACTTCATCAAGTTGTTTCTCAATTTTCTCAAATTTTTCCTCACTTTTAATCCTTCTATTCTGATCTTCCTCTAATTTATATCTCTTTGTAGGAGCATGTGGATACTTAGCACCAAAACCAAATGTTTTTAAATAGGCATTTTTATCCTCTCCTATATTTTTTTTGAAAATCTCATTTTTTTTCAATATTAGAGGTGGTCTCTGGAAGATAAGATAACTCATTCTCAATTTATTGGGGTAAAAAAAATTAATCCATGTCAAAAAAATCCAATATTGAATATACATAATATTTTTTAAGGTGGTAACATAAGACAAAAATTACCTTAACTAAGGTAGAAGTGTCATCAAGTTTTGAACCTTTTTTAGGTTCATGGGTTTTGATCCATATTTGAATATTATCCGCCTCTTTACCTTCTTTTTCATAAAAAAAATATATGATAAAATCAAATAAAAAATATAATAAAATGAAAAAATATCAAATAGTGGAGAAAAATTAATACCTTAATTACAGCACGTATACGTGCAAAACTCATTGTCCCTGCATAATGCCGCATTTTCAAATGTGAACGATTTTACACACCCCTCTCAGTTTGTGCCTGCAAAAAAATTTAAATTATATTGCGGTGAAACATGTTTTTTAATCTTAATTAATGATTATTCAAGACCTGTAATATATAATAGTAATTAAATATGGTTTAAATACATAAATTATGGTAAAATATTACTTTTCTAGCTAAAGATTCCCAAAACTCCACCAAATTCTTATATGTGTCTTCATGAATGTGTTTTGGCCTTTTTTGTAGCCTCATTGTGCATTCAGCTATCAAAATAAGATACCTTTAACTCGAATTCGTAGGATCACCATACAACACTCATTTTCTCCATTCCTCAATGATATGGTTCATGCCCTTCAGGATAGTATTATGATAACTAAAACATAAAAATATGACATCATGTTTATAAAAAATATATTATTAAAATAACAACAATAATGAAAAAATATATACCTTAATTTCATCCCAGATATTGTTCTTTTTTTTTAATATCTATTAATATCCAATTACAACAATCTAATGGTAATCCCCCAAGGTCATCAGCCAAAAAACCAATGAGTAAAGATAATTTTCTTACGAAATTACCAACTGGTTGAAGAAAGTAATTGACGTCTACCAAAATACACTCTGAAAAAAAATTAGTCGTGCTAAATCCAAAACCCTTTTCATTTCTCACACGACATTATTGAGCTCTCCTTCTACTCATAGTGGCATGATGAGGAACACTTGATTGTTGATTCAATTCAATTGTTATTTCTTCAGTATTCAAAATTGATGACTGAATTATGCCATCATTTTCATTATTTTCAAATTGATGATATTTTAACCCTTCAAATAAAATTGAAATTTTAAGATATGTTTAAACACATAAAACTGGTATAATAAAATCAATAATATGCATAAATAATGGAAAATCACTTACCAAAAATATGAGGTTCTTCTCTTTGATAGTCCATTATATAAAGAAAAACATTGATTGTATAATTAAAGTGATAATAAAATAAATAAGGTCATAAATTTCATTAGCTTACCCATTCTTGTAAATAACATGCACCACTTTTTCAAGGATATATCTTTAGTTTTTTTGGGTTTTATCCTTTCATGCACTATTTTAAAAAATACAGGAAATAAAAAATTATAATTTAACTATAGTCATCCTAAAACAATATCATATAAAGCTTACTAGTAAATTACAAGAAACTTACAAGTTGAATCATACATTTCATCTTCAAATATCAATGACTTTAGAGGTTTTTTTCAGAGGCATCAGAAGGGTTCTCTATCAAAAATAAAGAATGTTTTAATGGTTAATTTTATGTTGCTTGTCTATTTTTTCTAAAACATGAGGATAAAAATTTATACTAAGAAACAAGAAAAGTTTTTCAATAAAAAACAATAAAAATGGAAGAAAAATATAAAAGGTGTAAATTTAAATAAAATTCATAAATTAATACCATTAATTGATCTCTTGAAATCACCTTTTTCTTAATTGAAGAGTTCTCAACGGATGTCATCTCAAAGATATATATGAAATAAAATAACTAAAATACCAAATAAGCTTGTACAAGTGTCAAATATAAAGTAAAAGTTTTAACCAAAATCAAATAAAAATATTTAAAACCCCAAACTAAATAAATTATTAAGTGTCAAAAAAAAATCTAACAATCAGAATCATGAAACATGTCATTATCATGATCATAGTCACAAACATCAAATTTATCTAATTTCATTATCAATCTTCTCATGTCTTCATGTCATCCCTCAATGAAATCATGTGAGATATCATCAATTAAAAATTCTTCCTCGTCTTAAATGACATAATTTTCCATATCGACCTCAGTTGAAAATTTGGTTTGTAAGCCATACACTTCAGGTATGAAATCTTCCTCCATTTCAAATAAGTCTCTTTTTTTAGTGATGGTTGCAACATTCCAAATTTTCTCTTTAGATTTGTCCATATAAAACACTTGTAAAGCTTGAGATGCAAGTACAAAGGGCTCATCAGTTTTAATAATTCTATTAAGGTTGATGAGAGTGAATCCCAAATTATCTTCTTTGATGCCTTTAATGGGATTCTCCCAATCACACCAAAATAGAATAAAACCTCTTCCAATTGGATAAGTCATCTCAATAATTTCGTTCAATACACCATAATATGAAACATTTCCCGTATTTGTTATTACACTCACAAGAACACCATAATTTTTTGTTGCACTCTTCTTATCAATAGATTTCATACACCATAGATAACCATTACAAGTGACTTTGGTCATAATTTTAATCCACATGTTAGGAAACTGACTTAAATGTGTGAAATCAATTGCTATAGAAGTTTCCTAAGATAGAAAAGTCGAAACTTGAATAATTAATGAAAACTAGAAATGTTAAAAACAAAAAAAAAATCATAAAATTTTAAATTCAAAGAATGATATAAAATGAAAATTATCATCAAACCATTTATAAAACTCATTTTTATAGATTTAATCAATTATTTCAGGTCTGTGTTGATATTTTATATGGAGAATTTCATAGTGCTCCCTACAAAACAATAATAAGGTAAGAATTTTAAAAATAATTAAAATATAACAAAATTTATGGGTATGTATCTTACCGTACATATACATGAACCTCATCATATTTTTCCAAAACATAATTATGTTCCTACAATATCATTGAAATTTCAGGTTAGATGTCATTACTTTCTGACATTTCATGACATTTTAAAGAGAATATGGATAGCCCTTTACATGTTTTGTCACCTTTAACATCATTGTTTCTAGTAGACCTATTTTCTCTGGTTTGAATGTCATGAAAATATCTTGAACAAAATTTCATACACTCTTCAACAATGTATCCTTCATCAATTGATCCTTCTGGGAAACTTTTGTTATAAACATACATTTTCAATATTCGCAAAAACCTTTAATCAATCAACATAAATAATTTAATCAAATGTATAAAAAAGTTAAAAAAATGAAAACATAATTTATGTACCTCTAAATTGGATACATCTAATGATAATAAAATGGTCTAGTAATCATGGATTCATGTTCTAAATGAATTAATAAGTGTACCATGATGTCAAAAAATGAAGGTGGGAAGATGCACTCCAAATGACAAAGTATGGCAGCACCACGATGTTGTAACCTCTGAAAATATTTACATGTGGACACTTTTGAGCATAAATCCTTAAAAAAGTTACTCATATCAATAAACACACCGCTTACCTCCTTATTTTTCATTTTTCATAGATTCAATGGTAATAGATGTTGCATTAAAACATGGTGATCATGACTTTTTAAACCAAAAAAAATTCCATCTATAACTTTCCTCTTAATGTTTGATGAATACCCATCTGGAACTTTGATAGAGGATAAAACACTTATCATTTTAGATTTTTCTTGATCTGTCAATGTAAACCATTCCGCAAGTATATATGTTCAACCATGATCCACATATGTGTGAATATCATGCCATACATTTAAATATACCAAGTCAAGTCGAGATTACAAAGTATCTTTAGTTTTCCCCTCAATGCCAAAAAGTGTACCAATCAAACTTTCGAAGACATTTTTTTCTACATGAATAACATCCAAATTATGGTGTAGAATAGATTCTCCCAATAAGGGAGTTGAAAGAAAATACTTTTCTTTTTCCAAGTCACATCAATATCTCTCTTCTATTTATTATGTCTTTGAGTCTATATATTTTTTCCAAATATGACATCTAATCTTTTCATCTTATCTAACAATTCTAATACATTACAAGATTTAGGTGGTAGCCTTGTTTCTATTTCCCCATTAAATTTCTTTTTATTTTGATGAATTTGTGACTTTTATCCATGAAGCGTTGATGGGACATGTAACACATTTTCTTACTTTTTCTCAAGTATAATGAACATGTTTCAACATTGCAACATGGACATGAATTTTTACCCTTGGTCTGCCAACCTTACGGATTATCATATGTTGGAAAGTCATTAATAGTACACATTAATGCTCCTTTCAGTATAAATAACTTGTTTTTTGATGCATCAAATGTTTCAGCACCGAACTCTCATAACACGTTCAGCTCGTCAATTAAAGGTTCTAAAAATACACCGATATCATTGTCAGATGAATTGGGGCCAGGTATAAATAATTAAATAATAAAATATGATGGATTCATACATAACCATGGAGGAAAATTATAAATCATTAAGACAACAGGCCATATTCTATATTGACTATACAGCATTCCAAATGGATTAAACCCATCACTTTCCAAGAATAGACTAAAATTTATTGGATCACTTGAAAACCCATGATACTTATCATTAAAATCTTTCCAAACAAATGAATCTTCCGAGTGCCTTATCCTGTCATCTTTAACTCACTCATGCTTGTTTCATGTCAAGATAGGGGACGTTTTAGATGATATGAATATTCTTTTAAGCCTGGGTATCAATGGGAAGTGACGCAAAACCTTCATTGGTACTTTTTTACCATTTGTTAATTTCATAATACTTCCATCATTAGAAGTTTTCCACCTCAAATCACCACAATTTGGTAAATTATCATGACAATTTTTTTCCTTATGAAAAAGAACACAATCATTCAGGCATGCATCAATCTTATTATAATCAAGCCCAAGTTTCATGATAATACCTTTCACCTTCATAAATGAGTGAAGTAATGTTGAATCATTGGGAATATCTCTCTTAAATAGTTTTATAAGATCATAAATTTCCACGTTAGTGATCCCATGTAAACATTTAAAATAATACATTTCAACAATAAAAGATAATTTAGTAAATTCTTCACATCCGGGGTATAAAGGTTTCCCATAATCTTCAACCAATTTAAAAAATGTTTGTGCCTCATTAGAATGACATGATGAGGTGTTGTATGGTTTCTAAAATTTAAAGGCATCCCTCAGCATTTCAAGCATATCATCCTTATAAGAAATATCATTTTCAACACTAAAAAAAATTATTATCACCAATGAATGTCAACTCCCCGTGAAAATTCCAAATACATTTTTGATAATCGGCATCCATTTCTTTGATAATGAGATGAGCTTTCACAACATATCGATGCAAATAATGTCAATTAGCACAGCTTCAACATGGAAATGCAATCATGTTATCCCTTGCTGAAGTTTCAAAAGCAATATCAAGGAATAAATCTACACCACTTAAATAAGCTTGAGATGTTCTCATTAGCTTCACCCAACTCTTATCACTGAATATATTCATTATGAAGGTTCCTGGATATTATTAAATTTTCAAGAAATTAAACACAATAAACAAACAATTTTTGGATAAAATGAATTACAATTTAACATAGATTATAAAATTTATTAACATGGAAACCAAAACAATAAAATCTGAACCATAAGAGACAATAAACTAAAATTGAATACTGGTTTTTAATTTGTTTCATCAACTTTTTTAGGGAAATGGAATAAACTAGTATCTCAAATAAAAATCTCCAATGTTGCAGTAGAAGATGGGACGAGAGGGGGCGTAATAGAGTAATACTTACACAAATGAAGAAGAGGCTATGAAATGAATCAAATACTCAAGAAATCTTAGGCGATGGGAATCTGATATAGAGCAACAGAAATAAAAGAGTAAGGTTTTCTATGGTACCTTATAGAGCACCAAACTATATCGTGGGGTGAGAACGACCGCCCTGAATATCGGGGAAAGAGGCATGCATAGAGTGGATTTCACAGGTGGATTGAAGATTTCACGGGAAACCAAAAAGATGAATTGGGTCCTGTGATGAAGATTTATGAACTCATGGATCGAGCATACGTTCCAGAGAATTGAAGGTGAGCAACGATTCAAATGGAATCGCAGGTGAGGGGTCTGCTGGGGAGGCATTAGCGGGGGTGGCATCTGCGGGAACGAGGAGGCGGGTGCGGGGGAAGGGGCGGGTGTGGGGGCAGGGGCAGTATGATATATATTTACAAATAAATTAAATACATAAAACTATCAAATTATATTTAATATTTTAAATAAAAAATATTATCAATATATGTATATAGAAAAATTATTAATTTTTTAATATTAAATAAATATAATATATAATAATTTATTATATAAAAAATTCAATATGTAAATACCCATTACTAATTACTTAGTTTATTGTTATATAAGGAATATAAAAAATTATAAAAATTAATATTTTTTCTTTATAATATAAAATAAATTTTCAATATGTGAATATAAATTATTAATTACTTATATTTCAATTATGTTTATTATTTCTTTATCCATTACCTTGTTTTTTATTTATTATGTTTATTAAATTAAAATATCGTCATTATTTAATTTTTTTATGAAAAGTATTTAAATGTTTATTAAATTAAATACATTGGAAAATATAAGCAGTGTATATATATATGAGATGTTTTTAATAAAACCTTTATAAGTGAATATTGAATTTGGTAATAAAAATAATAATCTATATAAAACAAATTGGTTTCTCTTAATTGGTTATTATCATTGAATGATTTATTGTAACATATTTTATTGATGATAAAATATTTTTTGGTAATGATTATTATTAATAATAGATTTAAGTGTTGGTGAAAAAATGTTGGTATTACTATGATAAAGCAATAGATTTTACTATTGGAAAAAGATATGTTGGTGTTAAATGATCAATACCAATAGATATGTTTATTGGTAAAAAAAAGTGTTGGTACTTAAAATTAATACCAATAAAACTTAATATCTGTTGAAATTGCTCATTTTTACTAAAAAATATATTGTATGTCAATAACTTTTTGTTGGTATAATCCATTTTTTTGTAGTTTATATTTCCTATAAATATTATAATTTGAAATATACTATTTTAAACATTAAAATATATATATTAAAGATTTATATATGGAATAAAAAATTAGATCATCTAAATCCTGTTATAAAGACTCATTCTCAATAGAAATTTATGTTGAAGACCCCTAATCCAACATAGCAAAGTTAAATGACTATAGTAATAATCTAAAGTCAAATCATGGGGAATTAAATGAAATGAATATTGACTTAAAAAATAAATTTTAATTCATATATAATTAAATCAAGGTAGTGTTTGTTCAATTCAAAACTATCTCTATCAATCAACCTTCATCCTCTAAAAAGGTAATCAATGAAACTAAAGGACCCTAGAACACCCTGAGAGGGGGGGTGAATCAGGGTATCAACTTTTTCTTTTAAACTGATGGATCTTATTCCCACAGTGGTAGGAACCTATTAATCTTTTATGAAGAGGCAGTGTAGAAAATAAACAATCATGTGCAAAGCAATGACACAACAATTTTACATGGTTCACCACTAAGGTAAATGTCCAAGGGGCATATTCCGACAGTGTGCCGATCATACCAAGAACCACTAATCTTCACAAGTTGTGGATTACAAGAGTTTTTCATAGTCACTCTATTCCATGTGCACTGCCTTTACATGGTTTTAGGGATTGCACACTACATCCCTTAGATCACTTCCACTGACTCCCCCTTGCTCATGGTATTGGAAGAATCTTCCCTCAGTTTATCGACTTGAAGGTCTATTTAATGGTTTAGCATTAGATCTTGCATCCTAAATATTAAATGGATTCTTTTTTGAAGTCCCATGATCACCCACATATGTAATTTATTTTCCCGTAGACAATATGTTATGGAAATTAGTTTCGCAAATTGATTTGGTCAATTTTTAAGCTTCCTTGGGTGTTCTACGTACTATTGTTGTTTCTGTATACTACTGCTATTTTCGTATATCATGAAACTCCTCCACGAAGTTCTATGATTCATGTACAGCCCTACTCCCCATACTTATCTACTCCTTTGTATATCATCCTACTCTATGTGTTGCCTTGCTCTGCCACATATTGCGAGAGATTCCTGTGTCAGCCACACTCTCTTTCACGAACCATTTTCCTAATTCAGATGATCCTCTTCATGTACCATCTTCTCCTTTGCAAACCACTTTGGGTGTCACCATATTTCTTCCTGAAATTTTTATCTCTAACTTAATTTTTAACAAAGGGTATTATTGAAACTTAATTAGGCACATAACTCTGCGAATTCCACTAATCTGATTTACTCAAATTTTCAGTGTGGGACAATCTTCACTGTATACTAAAGTCCATCTATATACTGTTATCCTCCACTGTGTACCGCTCCTATTTCGTGAACTACAACAATCCCACCAACCTTCATCATTCCTCATATTTCACGTCTTTATCACGTACTGTTGTTGTGAACTGTTTTTGACAGCATTCCACGTACCACATGCCTTCACCGTGTATTGTCACTGCGAACTATTTTTTGCAGAATCCTCCATACTGCATGCCTTCACTGCATACCTTCATTATGAACTATTTTCAACAGCATCCTACGTACCACACGCCTTCACTTCATACCGTTGTTGCGAATAGTTTTCAGTTTTGCACACCATTCCGCGTAATGCTCCATATACCGTTCCGTATACGACTGCAAACCATCACCAAACTCCGAACTTTGAGGATCAAAAATCTAGAAAACACTGGGAAACTATGCCACCTTCAATACTGATTTCAACCTCAAATGTATGACCCCATTCTTTACAAACTCCCTTTTCATCCATGTGAAGATCGACAACAAACACAAACCAAACTCCAATATTATCAACGAACAGCCTTGGTTCCAACAATTTCCTCCTTTGTGTTTTTTGGAAATCTCCAGATAAAGTCACTGGTGTGCTAGCCATGTTCAAAACCTAAAACTTTAAGAAATAACTCAACCATCACTCTAAGTCTACGTGAGTTGTGCTCAGTGTCAAAAATAAGAGAGAGGACGTGAATTGAGTTCTCATTCTTTTCTTTTCTCCCCCATAGTTGTAGTTATGGCTTTTTATATTCTCCATCATTCCTGTATCTTCTTTTCTTTTCTCACCCATAGTTGTAGTTATGGTTTTTTCTATTCTTCATCTTTCTTGTATCCAGAAAAAAAAAGGATCACTCTCCATTGAATTTATCCATTCTCCCCCATTGTTAATAGACCTAATGAACTGATTCTTGACTTCTAGAGATAATAAACATGCTCCCCTTGGATTGTATATACCCTATAAACCTGCATCATTTATATAAGGAGATTAAAAATAGTTAAAACAACTTGGGAGAGGGGAATATCATATCCTCTTTATTTACTGGGAGGTGGTTGAACACTGAGTTTCAACTGATGTTTCTCAAGCACAGCCACTGACAGTGGCTTTGTCATGATGTTTTCCACTTTCTCATTAGTTCCCACATTGTCCATTTTTATCATGCCTTGTTCCACTTTTTACATTATTAAGTGATATCTAATCTCAATATGTTTCGTATGAGGATGTTGAATATGATTATTCATAAGATCAATTTCACTCTTGTTATCACAGTAAATCACCATTGGTTGCTTCACCTCATCACCTATGTCAATCAGTTTCTGCTTCATCCAAAGTAATTGAGTGTGCACCTTGGTAGTAGATAAATATTCAGATTCAGTAGTACTAATAGAAGTACTTTCCTATTTCTTACTCAACCATCCCACACATTTCTTCCCAATATAGAATGCTCCACCACTGGTGTAATTTATATCCGCTACATCTTCAGCACAATCAACATTAGAAAAAGTGGATAGTTTACTATCTCTTCTTATAGTAAAGTATATCCCATAATTATGTGTACCTTGAATATATATCATGATTTTTTTCACTACTTCCATATGTTCTTCCTCTAGATTACTCTAAAAGCAGGCCATAAGGAAAATTGCAAAGACAATATCTAGTCATGTTTCTGTCAGGTATAGTAGGATTCAAATGATTCTTTTGTACATGGTGGGATCCACAGAAGTCCCTTCCTCATGCTTTCCGAGCTTTGATCCAATTGTAATTGGAGTCAGCATTGGTTTGGAATCATGCATATTGAATTTCTTCAGTAGCTCTCTTACATACTTTTCCTGAGAAATGAAAGTGTAATCCTTCTTCTAAATCACCTGCAACCCTAAAAAGTATGTGAATTCACCAATCATGGACATTTCAAATTATGATTTCATTTGATTAGAGAATTAATCCACTAATCTATGCCTCCTTCCACTAAAAATATTATCATCCACATATACCAATACCATGAATTGATCCTTTGGATAATTTTTCACATAGAGATTGTGATCCACTCTTCTTTTAAAATCATGCTTTCTTAGATAAGAGTCCAATTGAGAGTACCAAGCCTATGGTTCTTGTTTTAGGCCATAGAGATCTTTCTTTAATTTGAAAATATTTAGTTCATTATTTCCAAGCAAGAACCCCATGGGTTGTTCAATGTAGAATTATTCTTCTAATAATCCATTTAAAAAAAATTTCTTGATGCCCATTTGATACACTTTATAACCTCTTTAGATTTCCATGGAAAGAAATATTCTAATTGTCTTCAGTATCGCTAATGGAGCAAATGTATCTTTAATATCAACACCTTCAATTTGTGAATATCCCTTATAGACGAATCATGCCTTATTTTTTATCACATTTCCATGACCGTTAAATTTTTTCTTGAGAATCCACTTCGTACCAATCACATTGTGACCTTCGAGTATTTTGATGATATCCCAAGTCTAATTTTTTCAATATGATCTAACTATTCATTCATTACTTTTACCCATAACTCATCCTTTGCAGCCTCTTCAAATGAGGATGGTTCCACAACTGATAGAAATGAAGATTGTGCATTATTCCTCATTCTTCTTGTCTATGTAGGTGCATTCTGATCTCTGATAATATTGGACTGGTCAATCTCTGCTCTTTGATTTCTCCTTTGGGGTTCAACTGAATTCACTCTATCTATGGCTTCCTATTCTAATTCTTCTTTAGATTCAACATCATGATGTGACTTTTAAGAGTTTTTCACACATTCATCTACCTCTGTATTAGAATTTGTTCCATGTTCACATTCTTCATCATCTTCTATCACATCAGCATAATAATTCCTTTTAGCATTCATGTTATTCTCTTCAATGATCTTTATATCTCTACTTTCCAAAATTCTTCCCAATCACTTATTAAAACACTTATAGTCTTTTTTGTTCATCGAGTTTCCAAGAAATATTCCTTCATCGTCATTGTCTCCATACTTCCCTTGATTTCCTTCTTTGTTTTGGATAAAACATTTTCTTCTAAAAACACAAAAATACTTCAAATAGGGCTTCCTTCCATTCCACAATTCATATGGTGTCTTTTTCTCACCCTTATATAGCCCTGTTTGATTTTGAATATACACTGCAGCTTGTACTGCCTCTTTCTAGTAATGTTGAGGAATACAACTCTCAATGAGCATAGTTCTGACCATGTTGTTTACCTATCGATTCTTATACTCAACAACTCCATTTTGCTATGGAGTTATCCTAGCTACCACCAAAAAATGTATCGTATTCTTCTCTAGGTCATTTTAAAATACAATGGATGTATATTCCCCTCCATGTCATATTACAGCACTTTTATCTTTCATCCAGTATCATTCTTGGTGATTCAATGATAGGTTTTCATTAAATCAAGCACTTGTTGCTTCCTATGTATAATGATCACACATGTCATTATACTATAATCATTTATGAAAATAACAAAGTACATTTCTCTATGTGTCCCAAAAACATTTATCAGGACACATAAATCTATATGGATGAGGTAAAGAAGATTTGATGCTATTTTCTTCTTTGGATGGTAGGAACTGCAGACCAGTTTCCCTTGCATGAAAGCATCACGGGTCTTTTCTCATTCATGCTTCAAATTAGGGATATCCATGACTATATTAATCTTAGATATATTTTCCATGTATTTCTGATTTATGTAACCCAATATAATATGCAATAAGTTGTTTTCCTCTTCAACTTATAGGTAGAAAATGTTCTCTTTACTGTCAACCTGATATAAGTTACCATCTATTCGGTAGCCTTTCATGAGAGAGTTCCCAGACTTTCCTCTTATAGTACAGCCATACTGATTGAATGTCATAATAAGACCTGATTCATAGATTTGACTCACACTAAGAATATTATGACATAGACCGTCCACATAAAGTACTTCAGTTTTATTCAGTTCTCCATTATCTAGATCAGTACTTCCACTGCCTTTTATTTTCAAAGCACTATCATTACTGAACCTCACTATTCCATCGACCTTTTTCTTGACATTTGTTAATAGTTCTGCATTACCCATCATGTGGGATGAACATCTACTATCAAGAATCCAAGTGCTATTGTTTTTTGTATCTTTGAGGGATACTTCTTCAAAATAGGATTTTTCACCTTTCCTCTTTTCTTTCCATGAGATATTGGATTGAGCATAAGACATTGATGGTATTTCAATTCTCTATTCTATGTACATGGGTTCTACATATTCAAATTCTTCTTCCAGAGGAGAAAACTTGTTTAAAATAGAAACATCATCTGGTTAACAATTAATGACTTGTATCTAAGAATTGAAATAATTTCTCTTGTCATACCTGAACCTGTAATACATGGCTTTATGGACAATGTTAGAACAGTAAAAACAATATCCATATAAATTTTTTATTATATAAGAAGTAGGATATGAATATATTCTCCTTTTTGGAAATCATAACTCTTACCCATTTATATATCTCCTTCCCTCTTCACAGTATGACATGGTATGTCCTAGATAGCCACAAAACTGACACTTCATGAAAGAAAATAGCTTCTCACTTCTATTTAACCTCATGTCTTATTCGTCAGTAAAATATTTTTACTCCCAATAATTTCTAGAAACTTGAGGATAATCTACAGTTCTCCTTTAAAATTTATTTGAGGGTTTCTTTTTCATCACTTCTGATGGTTTTCCAACATGATCAACTTTCAACTTGCCTTTATTCTGGTTCACTTTATTTATATAATTAGATATTTCAGCATCACAACTAATTCCACTATTTCCCATGAATGCGGGTCGTTGATCACTCAATATCTTTTCAACTTCATCAGAACCACGTTTTTCTCTGTCTAGTAGCTTATCATATGAGAACCTTCCAAATTGTATTTTCTTCTTTGCTTCTTTTGAAATTGATTCACTTTCGAGTTTACTTATCAGAGTAACAACTTATTTTTTGAGTCCCTCAATGGTCTTAGACTTCTTCTACAGTCTTGAGGTAAGGTCATTGGTGACCATTTCTTATTATTCAATTCTAAGTTTTAGTTCCACAACATCATCAGTGCTTTCAAGGATTGATGATTATACATTCACTAGTTCTTCCAGTCATTTAATTTCTACTTCCAAATGATCAATATATTCTGAAGATTCCTCCACCATTTATTTCCACTTATTTCATCTTTTACATTTATTCTCAAGATTACCAAAATCATCCTTAAGTTGAAACTTGGGATTGACATTAGCAGTAATCTAATTATATATATATTTATCTATCAATGGTTCTTACTTTTCAATGGTATCCATCATGGAAGCATGGTTCCCATATTTTAATTCTGCTTTCTATTCCTCAAAGAGTTCATTGTCATCGTCTTCTTCTTCACAAAAAAAACTCTTCTGTTGAAATTTATTTCCATACTTGAATTCTCTCTTTTTGAAAATCATTTTTTGAGGATTTTTAATGTCTCCATCTTCAATTTCTTCATCATTGAACTTTCTTGAGAAAATAGAGGCAATGTGGCCAACTCTTCCATAATGAAAATAATCCAGAGGTAGCTTTCCTTTAAATTTACATGTTCCCTTATAGAGTTTCTTAGAAATGAGAGAAAGAAATTCCTTTTTCTCATCATATTCATAAACATAATATCTTAAAATTTCCAATTTTTCCGTGTCTTTGAATGCCATTTCCTAACATACATGAGTCGTTGCATCTTCTGGGTTGAATCTCATCTGATATGCCACAGGGCTGCTCAGCAGATTATCAAGAGAATGTTTAGAAAGATCCCTTTCTTCAAGATCTAAAACCTTTGCATTATAAATGGGTGGAATTCTTCTCAATATTTTCTTTACAATATCAATGTCTTTGATCTCTTTGCCAAGTCCTCAAATTTCTCATACAACTTTAGTAATTCGATTGAAAAAATAATCTGCATTTTCATTAGGGTGTATCTTCATATCATCAAACATGTTGTGTAAAATTTGGAGCTTCGCCTCCATCACTTTGTTGTAACCTTCATAAATATTTTATATTTTCTCACACAAAGACTTTTATAACGTACATTTCATCACCTTCATGTATATATTTGATCAGAAAGAGCTATAGTTAGGGAATTATGTGCTTTAGCATTAGTATCTAGCATTTTTCTATCCGTATTTGTCAAAGATATATCGGTTGGATCAGTGACCTGTATTCCTTGTGAAGTGGAAAAAAGTACATCAATTCAAAGAGATATTAGATGAGATATCACACTATTATTCCATGTTTTAAAGTTACTTCCATCAAAAAAATGAACTCCGCTGACATTAACTATATTCCCTATGTCAGAAAAATAGGACAGATTTAACACCAACAACCTTTATGCTCTGATACCACTTGAAGGACTCTAGACCACCTTGAGATGGGAGGGGTGAATCAAGGTGCCAACTTTGTCTTTTAAACTTATGGATCTTGTTTCCACACTGGTAGGAACCTTTTAAACATGTCTGAAGAGGAAGTGTAGAAAATAAACAATCGCATGCAAAGCAATGACACAACAATTTTACTTGGTTCACCACAAAGGGCTACATTCAAGGAGAATACGCTAATAGTGTTTCGGTTGTACCAAGAACCACTAATCTTCACAATTTGTGGATTACAAGAGTTTAGCATAGTCATTATGTGCCTCGCACATTGCATTTACATGGTTTTTACGGATAGCACACTGCGTCCCTCAGATCACTTCCACTGACTCCTCATTGCTCACTATGTTGGAAGAATATTCACTCAGTTTATCGACTTAAAGGTTGATTCAATAGTTTATCATTAGATCATGCATCTTAAAATGTAAATGGATTCTCTATTGAAGTCTTGTAATCACCCAAATATGTAATTTATTTTTCCATACACTGATATGTTATGGAAATTAATTTCGCAAACTGATTTGGTCAATTTTTAGGTTTCCTTAGTTGTTCTGTGTACTCCTACAGTTTTCGCGTACTGCTTCTATTTTTGCGTACTGCTGTTATTTCCATGTACAACTTCTGTTTCCACATACTGCTGCTATTTTCACGTACTGTTTCTATTTCTGCATACCGTTCAGCTCCTCCATGAACTTCCCTGATCTGTGTACTGCCCTACTCCATGTACTACTCCACTATTCTGTGTACCATCCTACTCTGCGTACTACCTTGCTCCGCCACATACTGCGAGAGGTTCCTACGTGAATAGCAGTCTCTTTCTCAGACTATTTTCTTAAAGTGTATGATCCTCTCCATGTACCATATCCTCCTCTATGAACCACTTCAGACTTAACCGGATTTCTTCCAAAAAAATTAATCTTCGACTTCTTTTTTAACAAAGGGGATTTCTGCTACTTAAATAGGAACATAACTTTGCAAATTCTTCTAATCCTATTGACCAAAATTTTCAATATGGGATAATATTTGCTATATATTGAACTCCATATGTGTATTATTATCCTCCACTGCAACAATCCCACCAACCTTCAGCTTTCTGCATACCGCACGTATTCATGGCATACCATCACTGCGAACCGTTTTCTATAGCATTCCACATACCACATGCCTTCACCATATACTATCACTGCAAACCTTTTTCGGTAGCATCCAGTGTACCACATGCCTTCAAATTGTACCGTCACTGCGAACTATTTTTTGGAATCATCCCGCTTACCACATTCCTTCATCACGTATCGTCACTGTGAATCATTTTTTGGTTCTATGAACTACTTTGTGTACCGCTCCACGTACCATTCCGTATGCAGTCATGAACCATCACCAAACTCCTGATTTTGAGTCCCAAAAATATGGCAAACACAGGGAAACTATGCCTCCTTCAATACTACTTTCAGCCTCAAACGTATAACCATGTTCTTTGCAAACTCCCTTATCAACCATGTTCATATTGACAATAAACAAAAACCAAACTCCAATATTATGAACGAATAGCCTTGGTTCCAATATAATATCACCCAAAAAGACCACCAATTATGATAAAATAAAATAAAATATCCTGAATTTAAAAAATAAATATCTAAAAAATATTACCACTGCATAAATAAAAGGAATAAAAAACATGAAAATTGTACTTGAAATCCAAAAACCTCTAAAAAATAGATATGGGATCAAATATTCTAGATACAATAGAAGAATTTTATACATGTGTTATTTTTTTAAGTAAAGAAAAAATAATGTTATATGGATATTTCCAAAATTTGGGAAATACCAATTATAACTTATCATATAAGAAATATCAAATTATTAAAATAACATGAGAATTCCTCTCTAAATAGTTAATAAAAGATAAAAAAATAATTTCATATATAAAGAATGAAATAAATTCAATATTTCAAAGGAATTATGTACTATAAATTTTGAACAAAAGAATATCTAGGTTTCAAAAAAATTATCCAGTACTCATCATGAAGATTTAATAAATAGAAATAAAATCCCCTCTCATAAATTTTAATTTATAAAGTTCAATGGTGAAAATTCACTACTCTTTTTATAATATCTATTTAATTATATTAAAAAGTTAATTGATGAGGTAACAATGAGCCACCTATATTTATTATCTTAATTTATCAAGGTATATTTCTTTAATTTTTCCATTAAAATATCTCTATGAAACTCTTTTTATTCACTGTTAAATTTTTGATGATCAAATTTAGAGGATGGGTATTGTGAGGAATCTCATTTTACAATACATGTATTTATTTAATTAAGACTACCAAATTCTGATTTAATTTTTATAAAAATTAAAGTCCCTCCTTCATTCAAACTCATTCCTTAAGATATTTTTATTTCTAACTTATTTAATCCACATTCATAATAATATCACTCAATTTATCTCAAGAATAAAATCATTTCTAAATTATTCCCATATTTTTTCTTTTCTCTTAGTGTTTCTTATCCTTCATTATATTTTTATAAGTTTTCTCTAAAGAATTTATGGAATGTGTGGACTTAGTAAGTAAGTTCCTGTAATCAACTGAATAATTATCCCTCTCCTTTCTTTTCTTAGTATTAGTCCAGCAAAATGGGACTTGATGTGAATTTTATTTCCAAGACACGTGAATATCAGGAAAATATAATAAATGAGATTCTTGGATAAATATAAAAGTATATGAAGAGATAGGTGAGTGGATGATAAAATCCATAAATTATGAACTTCATTTTCATAACTTTTATATTATATTTTCATTTATAAATAGTATTCATATACTCTCTCATCCTCTATTTTATAATTTAATAGAAAAATAATTTTTATTTTACACCTACAAGAATATGGTGTTTTAATATAAAAATATCATATACTAATCATATCAGGATCGTCAAGTGGAAACATGAAATTTAAATCATACACGAATAATAAAAATCAACACATCTATGCATTAAATGATATATAAAAAATTTCATGTATTCTAAAAATTTTAGATTAAATTAATCTTATTGAATAAAGTCTTCAAAAAATGTGAAAACACTCAAAAAAAATATTTTTCAAAGTCTATCCTTTATAATTAAATCGATTTTATACCATTTATATAAAAATAAAATAGGTTCATTTTATATTATAGTTATTATGTCATAGAACATAGTAATATAATAAAATCTATCAAATATTTTCCATAGTGTAGTTTTATATTTTAATTCATTTAAATTCTTCTTATAGTAAAATTTATTTATCATATATTTTTTACAAAATTCTCTCTTTCAATATTTATAGATTTTCTACCTTTCAATATACAACTATCTCTTTTTTCAAAAACAAATCCATTATACTTTTTTAAAAAGTTAATATATCTAAACATGAATCAAGGATGTTCTTTTTCATAATGTTCTATAATGTTTTTATAATAGTTAATTCTTAACTCATACCATTTTTTAAAGTGAATTCTATTTTTATGGGGATGAAATACCTATATATTTTCCATTTTGGATAGTTTCTTATATATTTTACCCTCCCTTTTTCTACTCACAATGGAAGACAGTGAAATTTTAAACTGTTATGCTTTAATAAAGAGAAAAGCATGTCCAAACTTTGATAATACAAGAATATATATCATTACTATGACTTATTGGTAATAAATAATGGGGAGTTTAGTTTAAATGGATATATATTTAATTAGTTTATGAAGCCTAAACCAAATCACTTGGTCTGGTTGGTGTGCCAGATAACGCTCAGCATGCCTTCTCAATGCCGGAGGTATCCAACTAGTGGTGAGGTTCTAAAATAATAGTTGGGATATTATTCCTTATTATAAAAGCCTAAAGTATCATTATAATAAATAAAAAATTGTCATCCAAAATAATCATGAAGGTACATAGTAAATAACTAAACAAAATGATATATCAAATTGATGTTGATGTAGAAACATATAATCGGAATACCATTGTGCAAACAATATATACTAACAAATAGAAAACAAAAAAACATAAGTAGGGACTCCTACAACACCAACACACTTCATAATACCATTCCCCACATACCCATCAATTTTCAAAGTCCCAATCCACTATATATATTAGGCACTAATCTAAAAAAAATCATAACGTCTGTATATGAATCAAGATATATGTGTAGGGTGTGAGAATAATCTCAGTAGGGCGTCACCAAGAATCCCTAATATACAATTTTAAATATGTGTTCATTTATAATGAAATGAAATACATAAATAAATATTCTCATCAATTAATCATGTTCTAACCAGGCCACCAAGACACCTGAAAAAATACACATGCCTGTCAGGTTTTAGGATGAAAACCTAGATATACTGACACCTAACAATACCTACTTTAGCTCCATGGTAGATGGGAAGTATCATACATCATCACATATTACATCATGTCATAAGGCTAAGATTCCCATGGTACCATTTAGTCACCCTGAGAGGGGGTGAATCTGGGGTGGCCAACTTTTTAAAAATTAGGATAAACTTATATTATTTCTTCTTTTAAATTGATCAATCATCTGCTATCAGTTATGATGTATAGATATGTATAAATTTTTCTACACTACTTTTCCATTATTTAATGTAGATAATATAAAGTAAATACCACATTGTGATTCTTACAAGGATTTATAGAAAATCATACTCATTTCCATATTTTTTATAAACCATGACATGGGTTTTACCCTTAATATACATCAAATATTATAAGTGGTGTAGGAAGGAATCACCATTAACAATAATAATGCATCACACACTCTTCTGAAATCAATATATTATATATGTCATTGAACTGACCCCCAAAATCTCATACTTACTCTATTGGTTTTGTTGATGTTAGAACAATCAGTATTCAAGTAATATCCTTGACCTTCCTCGTGGATGGTTATTCAAATTCCAAATTAAAATTCTCAATGATCATATTGAATGTTAGCCCTATCCTTCTAATTTCATAGTAAAGTTATCCTGAAACACTCAATGCCATGATCATCAATATCTGGAACTTTTGTAAATTGTTGATTCACATTTTTTAGGCTCTACTACTTCTTGCCTTCTAGATCTGGAGAAATCATTTTACTTTGGAACTTCAAGTTATAGTATTCTCAACTTTGACCCATATGATCTTCCGATGGAAGTAGTTGTTTGAATTATACCTCTCAATTATATTCAGAAACTATATCTAATATTCTCATATTTAAATACATATCTCATATGTTATTCCGCATTTATATTGGAAACATTACTATAATATATTAAAGGAATGTTCATGTTTCAATTTTAAATTATTTTTAACTCAACCATTTTTTAATGAATGTCATTAATATTTTTACTCAGATATCAGGACTTCACTACCCACAAAACATGGAATCAAAAATCTTCAACTCTTACACAAATCATGGATGGAATAAAAAAAACCCTACCGTGAATATTGTACTTTGACCATTCAACTCAGCAATGTCAAAAAAAATTATGTTACAACAATATAAAGTCCTTCTAGCAGACTTCTTCAAATTTTTATTCCGCTATAATCAATATTATCATTCTATTTTTTCCTTTTCATTGGATGAAAATTTTTAATATTTTAATTTTTTGAACATTCTTTATAATGATACAAGTGCTTCAAGTGGACTCTATCTTATACACCTTCATTTATCTCGAACGTGGTCTTACATCTTTTTCTTTTGATCGAATCAGGTCCTCTTTTTAATCAACTCAACCTCCAGCGTTTGATGTTTTGTCCTTACACTTATCTAGACATACCTACAAAATTTATATTATTCTTATGATCAGCTCAACTCTCTATTATTATTCTGATTGATTCCTGATGTGGCCCTATTTTTGCATAGTTTTTTCACATCTTTTATTTTATTTTTATCAATTTAATTATGTATTTTGAAACTTTTTAATAAATAATGGAATTTTTGTAATTTTATCACTACATTTTTTTAATTAATCATTTTTATAATTAAATATGTGTTTTTAGTCCTTTTATATAGTCTTTCTAATTATTCCAAATTTACTAATTTACTTTTTATATTAATAATCTTAATTTGATAATGCTTTAATAATTTAAAATGTTATTATTTAATTAATTGTTCATTATTATTTGCATTGGTCTAATTTAGTTTTTAATTTAGAATTTTACCCTTTAAGTTAAATAAATTAGCCTTATTTTTTGTAACTGTTCTGCTAAGTAAATAAGTTTAAGTTAAAGTTTAATAAAATAATGTGTTTTTAATGTTATGTTTCATTTTATCATCTAACTAATTAACTTTTTCTTTTAATATCTTTAGTTAATTCTAATTATTTTAATTTTATGTTTGTGGTTAATTATTTTTAGGTGTTCTGCATTTATTTAGACAAGAATTTAATTAAATTTAACATTTATATTCTTAGTTAATTATTTAGTTTCCTTTATTTTTAGTTTGTTAAATAATTTAGTTAGTTTTTATTTATAGTTAATTATTTAATCTTAAACAATTTCATTAATTTCCATTTTTTGTTAATTAATTAGTGTTTGTTCATTTTATTATTTGTTATAAATTAATTTTTTATTGTTAAAGTATTCAATTTATACTATCATTGAGTGATGCATCGATGCTGTGTCACACCGATTCTTTGTCTCACCGATCTTTTAACACACCAATGTTTTCTTTATAACTATCGGTGAGTTGTCACACCGATGTTGCAACGTACGGATTCTTTCATCGGTTTCGGTTTCTCTTTTCATCGGTTTTGGTTTCTCTTTTCCTCGGTTTCGGTCTCTTATATCTTCGGTGTCTTATTTTATTTTCAACTATTGGTGAGTCACTAACTCACTAATCCCCTAAATCATCATCGGTTTCATGATGCGCCGATTACTTTTTTTTATTCTTTTATTTTAATTATTGGTGAGTCATTTTCTTTTTCTTCAATCGGTGTGTCGCTCACCGATACTTTTTTATTTTTAGCTTTCAGTGTCTGATTATTTTTATTGAAGACATCGATTTATTTATTCTATCGGTGATTCACTAACTCACCAATGAAAAACACACACCGATATAACTATCGGTCTCTCCCATTTCTACTATTACTGATGCACAGATCGGTTTCACCGTTTCTCCTCTGCTTCAACCCATTTTTTCATTCACCGATCCATTATCTCACCAATTTTTCATTTCACACCTCATTCTTCTCTACCTCCTTCTATCTTCATTCATCACAAACAATTTTTATTGTTCTCACATCTGTGGAACAATGTATTCACAACAAAACTAAAAACAAACTGGATTTGAACCATCTTGACTCTTTGGGAGAAATCATAACTTAGAATTTGCCAAGTGGGTTTTGATTCGTGCCTCCATGCTGGTTTGTTTATTTTAGAACTGAAAAAACTGCCACATTACAATCCAAACCAGGAGATCTCAAGTTACCGCTAATGTTGGTGAATCATGAAGCCACTGCATGCAGGACCAGATCTGGACGTAGTCACTACTTGAGGGGAGTCACATAGTTGCCTCAAGCCAGTGCACGGGTCGAATCACTTTTGAACCCTAGTGTATCCTCAAAAGGGGCCTACTTGCTCTTGTGCACTGGTTGAGCTATCTCACAGTATCGCGATAGGGGGACAATGTTTCAGCAGTGCGGCGAGAAGGGTCTTCATGACTGTACATAGTGCCTCTATTGTCTCATTACTGACGACATCTCTCGGTCTGGTGCTCTATGGAAGGGTGGAAAAGAGGACAAGAAGAGGGAAGCAGTTTCTGAGATCGTTCAGTAAGTGTAGGAAAAATAGAGATAGGACCAGATATCGGTTCAAGGACAAAGTGAAGATCCCCAGGAAGTCACGCTGAAGCTAAGGGTTCACTGGAGCTGAAGCTGGTGTGCGAACCAGCAGGCCACCGCTGTGGGTGACCAGGACAGCGCCTGGCTTGGAGGGAGAGTTTGAGCTGAGCTTGTGTCATCGTTGCATTTCTGTAAGAGTAGGCCACCACCGGGTCATTGAAGTAGAATCCGCAGTAGGGCAGGTTACAGCGTCGGAACCCTACCCCCTGGTTATGTGCGCTGGAATTGGGGGGGGGGGATGAAATGAAAATATAAAAAACAACTAAAACTAATTTAAAACATAGTTCATAATAAATGTTAATAATAAATTAATATACTATTAATAGTATAAATATATAATTAATAATAATAATTAAATAAACTATAAAATATACTAATTAATTTAAAAATATTTAAAACTAAAGTATTAATTCTAATTATTAAATTAAAATAAACTAATAAATAAATTTATTTATACTTAAATTAATCTAACAATTTAATTTCGTAAATAGTAATTATGATAATAATAAAATTATTAAATAAAAATAATTAATACAATCTAAATTATAAAATTTTTAATTACTTATTTACTTATGATGTTAAATTTTAATAATTTAGTTAAAAATGTTAAACTAAAAAATTTAGTATTTATATTTATTAACTTAATTAAATTAATAACTTTTTGATAAATTTTAGTTTTACCATAGTAATATTAAGTGAATAATTTTATAAAAGTAAATAATAATTATCAGTTAAGATATTTATTAATTAACTTTAATTACTTTTTAATAAGTATTATAACAGTAAACAAAAAAATTAACTATAAAATATTAATTATCTTTATTCATGTTTTAATTGTTTTATTTTGTTTATAACATTTTCAGGTTCATTCAAGAGTGTAAAACATGTCCAGGTTCATGCAACTAACTCAGCAGGAGTTAGTTACGTGAGTAGAATTAGCGCGATGGGCCTGTAGCAAAAAAACGCACGTGTACGGTGAAACTGGAAAAGATGAGTCCAAGTTGTTGGAAGAGAGTGGTGACATGCGGAAGATGACAGTTGATATATAAAGCAGAGTAGCAGCAGAATTGGGGGGGCGCTCATTCATTTGACGAACACACCAGATTCGAGCAAAGGATTTCATTTGATCATTCACTCAGAGTAGAGTAGAGAACCTGGAGCACTTCTCAGAGAGCCATTCTTTGGAGTTCCGAGGGCCAGGAGCAGCAGTGATTCATGCAAGCAGAGGGAGTTTTATTCCTCTGTTTTCTTTTAATTATCTTTCTCTATAATTTAGTGGTTTTAGTATATGTAATTGAAACAATGTTAGGCTAAATACTTTCAGTTCAGGGTTAAAAATAGAATCTACTAGTTATTTTCTTTTTCTCTTCTCACTATCATTTTAATGTGATCGAAATTGATCAGCGAGGTCAGTTCTGATTACATTCGATTGCAACGTACCACCTTCGCTTAATCTCAGAATTCCATATTCATAGGGAGAGTTTGAATATGGATTAATTTTCTTGAACATTTAAATGGAAATAAAATACTACAGGATATACGATGATTTTGTTCTGTGATTTTTTCAAACTAGAATTCTCATATTGATTAACTGAGGAGTGGCGAACTCCAAGATTTGTCAGCTTGAGTGATTTATCTCCTGGATAGGGAAGTAAGTCACTCCTTTTAAGTGGTATTAGCTGTAATCACTTTTTTTGAGAAGGAATGTTTTTGAAACCAGTAGAGTTGATATTTTCCCCAGATATATTTCTCTATATTGTTCACTCTTCAGCATATTATTTCACTGTTACTTACTGTTTTTAGCCTTTTTATTGCTTTGATACAGTTTAGAACAAAAACTTAAAGAGATTTTGATGTTTCATTTGTTCCATATATAAAACAAAATAAAAATAGAAAAATAGAAACTCAATTAAACTGCGGACAATAGTGGGATATTTTAGTTAATTTTTAGAAGACTAGTGGTCAAAATAGAATTCCTTGTGGGTTTGACCCTACTTGCCACATATACTGTAGTTAGTAGGATTTTAAATTTTAAACTTTGAACAGCTTCAATGATAGTTTAGGTCAAGTTTTTTGGAACCTTTTCCAGGGGATGCATGATCCATTATTCAAATAAAAAAAACTAAAAAAACACATACATAAAAATCTTAAAAAAATTGAAAAATTTAAAAACTGTAAAAAATATGTTACTTATCATTCTGAACTATAACTGCTGAGTGATGTTACTATTGTTTGCATGAGCATAATAACTTCTGGTGCTATATTAGATCCTCTAAACCTTGAATTATATAAACATTTAATTTCTCTAAGAAGGAAGAACAAAAATTGAAATGGAAAACCTAGATAATAGTGTTCCTGCACCTAACAACTTTCAAAACCATCCAGAACTCTTAGATGAAAATGAAAGGCTTGGGATGAGAAAATTCTAACTCCCGCAAGTTTCAAGCAATTCATCGTCTATTATACTATCTCCTAGGGCCAGAAATTATGAACATTAGAAATCACACATTTCACCACTTCCTGCTTTTAATGGGCTCTCTAATGAGGACTCTCTAGCCTTCATTAGAGACTTCTATAATACTGTTCAGCAATTACCTCTTCTAGGACTCACATAAAATGAACTTAAAATTAGACCCTTTCCCTTTTTCATTAAGGGTAATGCTAAAAATTGGTTTCTGGGCCTAGGTGAGAACATTTTTGAAAATTGGGATCAAGTGTATAACTCTTTCATTCTGAAATTTTATCCTCGAAGACTTAAAGGTGAACTTAGAACAAAGATAACTAGTTTTCATCAAGAGGATGGAGAATCTTTTCATGAATCTTGGGATAGATTCATGGATCTTCTTAGGTAGTGTCCTCATCATTAAATCCCATCACACCTTCTTATGGATACATTCTATGAAGGGTTGTCCTCCTCTGGATAGAATCTCGTTGACCAAGATGCTGGGGGAAATTGCAATGATAAAAATGATGAAGAACTTAGATAGATCTTTAATAATCTTGCATTGAATTTACAATATAAAAATTCAAGAATAAAAAGAGTCAATATAAATGTTAATTCAAACATTGGTTCAATAAATGAAACTCAAGCTCAACTGGCTAAAATCACCAACCAACTTCAATCCTTAATGAACCAGAATTCTAAACAAACTTTTAGCCAACTAGGATGCCAAAATATTAATCAATATTTAAGGGAACAGTGTGTCCAGTGTGGTATGTTTGGGCATACTGAAAATTTTTATCCTAATTTTGATATTCCAGCTCAACAACAAGAAAATTCAAACTTTGTTAACTATGGTCCCAGGATGCCTCCTAAAGAAGATCCGTTTTCAAATCATTATAATCAAGGATATAAGAACCACCCTAATATGTCCTAGAAAGACCAAGGCTTAATAAAACAATCCACTAACCCTAATTATTCTAATCAACCAAGACTAGTATTTCAAAATACACAAAGGGGTGAGTCTTCAAATGTACAAGGAACCAATAATAATAACATGTCTTCTAAGCTTGATCTAATCTTGAACAAAATCAACTCTCAAGAGGTAAGATACATGACTCAACTATCTAAAAATCAAAATCAATATGAGTCTGACAAAATGAAAACTGATGTTAGAATGAAAAACATAGAAACACAACTTGGCCAACATGCTAGAGATTTTTCATCTAGGTAAAAAGGTAAACTTCCAAGTACCACTAAGCTTAAGCCTAGGGATAATGTCATGGATTTTGTCACTAGAAGTGTGCTTAATAATCAAATTTTTGCTAAAAAACTAGCTGAAAATTCCCAAAATGAAAATCTTATTCAATCTGGAAATAAATATCTTCTTTGCACACATAATGGAAATTCATAGAAAAGTCTTGAAAATGATCAAAATCTGAATCTATCACTTGAAACTCAAGCTGAAATTTCTCTTAAAAATCAAAAGGATAAATGAAAAGAAAAAGTTGATGAAGAGGTGAGGGATATACCTACTATCCGGAAATTTTTTCCCCACCCATCCCTTTCCCTGAGATATTAAAACCTCAAAGTCATACCAAGGCTAAACTTCTTCAGTTCCTTGGTCTCCTTTCTAAACTTCAAGTGAACATTCCTTTCATTCAAGCCTTAATTCAAATCCCATCTTATCTGAAATATCTTAAGAAAATTATTTCTGACAAAAAAAACTCTAGAATAATTTTCTACTTATAGCCTCACCGAAGAGTGCAGTGTTGTACTCCAAAAGAAAATCCCACCTAAACTAAAAGATCCAGGTAGTTTTTCATACATTTCACACTAGGAAACTCTGATCAACTCAACTGTTTTTGTGATTTAGGTGCTAGCATTAATATTATCCCATACTCCCTATTTTGACAGTTTAGGTTAGGTGACCTTCAACCCACCATAGTCATACTACAGTTAGCTGATAGATCTTTCAATCATCCTGTGGGTAGGGTAGATGATTTTCAAGTTTGGTTAGGGAAGATGTTTTTGCCTGTAGACTTTTTAGTCTTAGATATGGTGTGTGATCAAGAGGTTCCCAACATCTTGGGTAGGCCCTTCTTGGCCACAGGTGGTGCTATCATTGATGTCTCTAAGGGTCAACTAATTTTTAAAATTGGAGAAGAACAAGAAGAGTTCAATGTGTTTAAAAATGTTAAAGGACCAATGTTTTTTGAAAACTATTCAATGCTAGAGTCCTTAGAAGATGAGAACCCAACTAAAAATATTGAAAAATCTGAAAATCAATACTCTATTGAAGGAAATATATGTGAAGCTGAAAATCCTATAGAATCTGTTTTAGAAGTTGAAAATACTAAGCAAACTCCAAAACTGGAAAATTTTCTAGAACTAGACAATTGTCCAGTTTCTACTGTAGAAGGGTCCTCTATTTTTGAACATAGGAAATTTTTGAGTGAATTTGACGGTTTTTCTGTTAACATCAACCTTTCTGAACACTTTGATGATATTGAGGGAGAACTTATAAGACAATTAGATGATTCTACTTTGATTAACCTGCTGAAATCTGATCTAGAAAATCTGGAGAGTGTACTGCCCAATCTGGACAGCAACACTGTTGCTTTTAAATCTGAACATGAAATTGAAAACCTTTCATAATTTAATACTCCTTAAAAGAGATATGTTGAAGATCTTGGACCTCTCAGGCCTAACAGTCTTCCTTATAGTGTAGAACCATCCACTCTTAAATAGAAACTCATCCCTACTCATCTTAAATATTCATTGTCACGACTCGTCCTCAGGGCTCGTGTCGTGACTACCCCAAGCCCGCCTTCCATAGGCCAGTGGCTGGCGACTAGAACCAAAGTCGTAAATCCCTATAAAAAGTTAAGGCATTGCCTTTATAAAGAAAACAAACACCATAGAGTAAGCAAGATGAGTAAACACTAAGTAAACTGAGTACAAAAGTAAGTGCTGGAAAGTAAATGGGCCAGAATACAAACCCAACTGAAAGTAAAGTACAACTGAAAAGGAAGTACATCAACAGTAAAGTAAATCAGTGAGTCTGAGTCGTCCTCTGGAAATCCCACCTGAAGGGTGGGTACAGATAGCCTCCTCTACTCCTCGGCTCTAGTCGTCCGCTCCGAGTAAGTACCGTCTAGTGATCCACCTCTAGGTACCATCCATCTCCACGAGCTCCCACCTCGATCAGTGTTGTTTGTCATCTGCATCCAACACAATGTAGTGCGGGCATAGCCCATGCAGGGGTGAGTATACGCTACTCAGTAGGGACCCTGAGACCCCCGAAGGTTCCCCATAATCCACAAAGGATAAACCACAAAGTAAAGATACAATCACGAAGTAACAACCAACTCCACTTAGGTATATGCCCATACATATACCTAAGTCATCATTTCCAGCTCGGCTCCAGCATATGAGCCCAAGTACAACCCAGTCCACACAGGAAAACATAACCCATTCCACATAGGAATTCACAACCCAATCCACATAGGAAGGCACAACCCAATCCACACAGGAAAGCACAACAATCATATCGATGATATTAATTGTAAGTTAAGACTCAGCTCACACAGGTATACTTCTTCATAAGAAGATAGAGATAATCAGATGTAGCCACTGATTCATCTAAGCTGTCGGACCCACATAGGATTCAAGACCAGCTAAGCTGTCGGACTCACAAAGGATACAAGACCATCTACTCTGCCGGACCCACATAGGATAGAAGTACAGAGTCTAATACTGCCAGACCTACATAGGTTACAAGAATAGTAGTCAAGAACTTCCAGACCCACATAGGATAAAAGAACAGTAGTCATCATCGTCAAACCCACGGAGGATTCTAGTACGGTCGTCGTCATTGTCGAACCCACGGAGGATCCCAGTGCAGTCGTCATCGTCGTCATAGTCGCAGCCAGCTCTAGGGTTCCCGCACACAGCCAGCTCGATTCCGGGAGGGTCCGCTCCACGAGCCAAGGGGTTCGATACATAAACTAACACAAAGTCTGTATTTTATGTATCTCAAAGTTCTGTATCATCAAAAGGAAATCAACGCGACAGACGGCGCATCAATCGGACGCTCGGTCTGAGAGTTATTGGCTTTTTTGTCCCATGGGCCCAGTTGGTTTTTAAGTCAAAACTAACCTGATTGTACTCCAACTGCATCCAAAACTCGAGTGGAGTAATCCAAAAGAACCATCTCACTAAGAGGAAACCAACAAAGTCGACGGCACTTTAATCGCACGTCTGGAGCTCAAGTTATAAGTGTTTCCGCCCCGAGGGCCCGGTTGGTTTCGTGTCCAAACTAACCCTTCCGTACCCAAAGCTCTCCTAAACCTTCATTGTAATATACCGAAATGACTGTTTCGATCCAAGGATCGCTACGCAACTAACGGTGCGTCGATCGGAGGTTCGTAGCCCAAGATATGGGAATTTGAACGGATTTGTCCGAAATTAGGGGGTTTGGGCCCAGACCGACCCGACCCAAAACCCCTTGGGTCGGCCCGAACCGGGTCGACCCGACCCGGGTCCGGGTCCGGACCATTTGGGCGTGTCCCGGCCCGGTTGGCACATCCCGGCCCGGCCCACGTGGCCAGTGGCTCTGCCTTCGGCTGAGCGGAATTCAGAGGGGGGGGTGTTGCCCCCTTAATTGACAAACGGCCGGCCATTTATGGTCGGCCTTAACTGAACCCGCGAGACACGTGGGGTCTCGCATCCAGCTGGCTCCAGCGGCTGGCTCAGCCGGCCGCTTCCCCGAACCGCCGTGGCCATAGGTCGCGACTCCTCCCCGTCCGGCACGGCGCGACGGCGCCGCACCCCTCCGCCACGGCCCGCCTCGGTCGTGGCCCTCCTCGGTGTTCTGGCACGGCGCGACGGTGCCGCGGCCCGACTCCAGCTGCGGCCTCTTTTTCCCTCAATGATGTGGCGCGACGGCGCCACACTCGTTCTCCGCGGTTTTCCTCATTCCCGCGCGGTGCGGCGACACCGCGTCGCCTCCGTTCCAAACCACAACGAAATACAACAACAATGGGGAGGAGGGTCGGTTGTGTTTGTGCGGTCCAACCTCCTCCCGTTATATCGATAGCAAGAGGCCAAGAACGAGTAATCACAATAACAAAATAAAGTGAAAATTTAATTGATTAAATTTGAACTTAACCCCTACCTCGAAAAGTTGTCGAATTATAATCTTCGCGGAAAACGGCGTCGTGAGGTGAAGCTCCGTATATGTTGACGGAGAACGTCCAAGGAGGAAATGGCGTCTCCCTTCCATTGACGCGGGGAGAAGATCGAAAGAGGGTGTTTCGTCATTCTTCGGAAAAGGCATCACACACTGGCTGTGGAGAGGAGAAGAGACGGCACGTCGATCTCTCCTTGCGGTGACGGCATTCTTCGTCGAGTGCTTGACGCTCTTCAACAAATATGATGGAATTCTCCAAGACTTAGAGAATTCTCTCCAAAGATCCTCACACAACTAAAAAAGCCCCAAATAAAATAAGGGCTTCCTTATTTTATTAACACATGCCATGCATTTTCAAAACTTCAAAAAAACTCAAACTCAAAATTAAATTAATTGAATAGCTTTAATCAATCAATTTAATGCGAGAGTTGACAAGCAATTAAAGAGGGAGAGTGGGTGAGTTACAAAATAATGGGGGTTTTTCCAACTTTAAGAGAGGTTAGAGGAATTTGAAAAGGTGGGGCTCATGTGGGGCCCACCTCACTAATATCCTATCAAGAGAAGTTAGGATTTAGTGGGTCCCACCTCAACTTTCACATGTAGGTTATAATTACTTAGTGTAGAAATAAAATTGTAACACGTATTTTATTTCACTCTTCAATTAAACCAATTCAATTTTTAAAAACACCTCCTAAGAAAACGCAACTCCAATGAAAGTCATATTAAGAAAATATTGGCGCTACGGTTTCATCGATGCCCTCGGATTTTGATTCTGAGCAACGGTTCAAAATTTATTAAAACTTGCTCGTCCTTTCACTAAACGTACCCGAGCTAAACTTCGGAAATTGATTCCGGGCGCACCGGGCCTCGGAATCAGGTGCCGTCAGAAACTGCATACTCATAAAATCCCAAAGAATTTAAGAAAAAACTTTCCTTGAAATTTATGGTTCTTTACATTACTCCCACCTCAGGGATTTATGTCCCTGTAAAGATACATCTCAAACTAGGGAAACAAATGAGGGTACTGAGCATGCATTTGAGCCTCTCGCTCCCAAGTGCTCTCCTAGAGGTTCCCATGCTTCCATCTGATGCGCACTAGAGGAATCGACCTCGCATGTAGGACCCGCTCCTGTCGATCCTTGATCTCCACCAGGACCTCCACAAAATTCATCCCATCCTCGATATCTAGCTCCCCATGGTCGATGATATGAGTCGGGTCGTACACGTATCTCCTCAGATGAGATACGTGGAAGACGTCATGCACCCGATGCATCTGAGGTGGTAGAGCCAGGCAATAAGCCAACTCACCTATCCTGCTGAGAACATGGAATGGTTCGATGAAGCGCAGAGATAACTTGCCACCCCGGCCAAATCTCCGTAATCCACGTTGAGGTGAGACCCATAAGAAAACATGGTCTCCATCCTTAAACTCTAGTGGTCTCCGCCTCCTGTCAGCATAAGACTTATGTCGGCTCTGAGCTGTCCTCATCCAATCCTGGATGACCCGAACCTTCTCTTCCATGGCCTGGACCATCTCTGGTCCCACAAGGGCTGACTCCCCAGGGTCTGTCCAGCACAAAGGTGATTTGCAAGGTCGGCCCTACAATTCCTCGTATAGTGTCATCCCGATGGTGGAGTGGTAGCTATTGTTGTACGAAAACTACACCAAATGTAGGTGATCCTCCCAGCTACGACAAAAGTCAAGGACACATGCACGGAGCATGTCCTCGAGAGTCTGAATGGTCCTCTCAGTCTGACCATCCGTCTGTGGGTGAAAGGCGGTGCTCAGACATAGTTGCATCCCGAATGCCTCCTGCAACCCCTTCCAAAGCCGAGAAGTAAAGCGAGAATCTCGATCGAAGACAATATATGATGGTACACCATGAATCCATATGATATCCTGAACGTAGAGCGTCCCAATCTCTCCACTAATCCCTACTCTCTGATGGGTAAGAAGTGGGCCAACTTGATGAGTTGGTCGACGATCACCCAAATGGAGTCGTGTGCTCTGGAATTTCGTGGAAGTCCAGTCACGAAATCCATAGATATCTCGTAACACTTCCACTTCGGGACCTCCAAGGGTTGTACCAAGCCTACTGGTACCTGGTGCTCCGCCTTCACCTGCTGGCAGGTGAGACATCGAGAAATGAATTCTGCCACAACCTTCTTCATACCCAGCCACCAGTGCTGTCATCTGAGATCCTAGTACATCTTCGCCACTCTTGGATGTATCGCTAAAGGGGAAGTGTGAAACTCCCTCAGCACCTCCTCCTGTAATGCAACTGGTACCATAGTACGTCCTCTAAAAAGGATGTCGTGCTCTCCTCC
Organism: Viscum album; assembly: GCA_963277665.1. Taxonomy (NCBI): domain Eukaryota; kingdom Viridiplantae; phylum Streptophyta; class Magnoliopsida; order Santalales; family Viscaceae; genus Viscum; species Viscum album. The sequence continues at coordinate 1,397,950,988 of OY728157.1, read as the reverse complement.
TAAAGAGAATCCATCAGGTTCCTGTCCTATAGAAATCTGGGCATGTCACATCTCACAGTCAACGCCCTCACGTTGTGCCTCTCTGACCCGCTGAAGAAGTGGAGGTGTGACTGTGAGAGACTAAAGGAAGACTGCCCCGTCTCTATCCACGAAGGATATCTGCAAAGTGGCTAACTGCTTTGTCGCCTCTCCAAGAAGTTGAATGCACATCCTCCTGCTGAGAGAATCAGCTACTACATTCCCCTTTCCAGGAGTATAGACTATCTCAAAGTCATAGTCCTAGAGGAACTCGAGCCATCGCTGTTGTCTCAGGTTCAGGTCCTTCTGCGAGAAGATTTACCTGTGACTCTGGTGATCAGAATAGACTGTAAAGCGCTCGCCCATCAGATAGTGCCACCACATCTTCAGAGCAAAGACCACTACTTCTAAATCCAGGTCATGGGTAGCGTAGTTCTTATCATGCTACCTCAACTGTCGTGATCTATAGGCGATCACTGCCCGCTCCTGCATCAGGACACACTCGAGTCTGGTCCCGGATGCATCGCAGTAGACTACATACCCTACTCCCTCCTCTGGTAGCCTCAATATGGGTGCACTGGTCAATCTCTGTCTCAGCTCCTAGAAGCTCTGCTGACATCTATCTGACCACACGAAGGGTTTTCCCTTCTTTGTCAAAGCAGAAAGTGGTGTCGCAACTCTAGAGAAGTCTGGCACAAATCTCTGGTAGTACCCAGCCAAACCTAGGAAACTTTGCACCTCTGTCACGCTCCTAGGTGGCTTCCAAGATAGCACTACCTCGATCTTCACAGGATCCACCAAAACTCCCACCTCAGAGATGATGTGCCCTAAGAAGTGGACCTCATGTATCCATAACTGACACGTCGAGAGCATACCATAAAGCTGGTGATCTCGGAGTGTGTCCAGTACAACCCACAAGTGGTAGGCATGCTCCTCCTCAGTAGTCGAGTATATCAATATGTCATCGATGAAGACCACGACATATCGATCAAGATAAGGCTGGAAGATCCTGTTCGTGAGACTCATGAACACTGCTGGAGTGTTGGTTACGCCGAAAGGCATAACTAAGAACTTATAGTGGCCATACCGACATCTGAAAACCGTCTTCTGCACATCCTCATCTCGAAATCTGAGTTGATGATAACCTGACCTGAGATCTATCTCCGAGAACCATCGTGCTACCTTGAGCTGATCGAAGAGGTCATCGATCCTCGGAAGTGGATACTTGTTCTTCACGGTCACCTGGTTCAGGAGATGGTAATTGACACACAGTCGCAAGTTCCTGTCCGCCTTCTTGGCGAACAAAATCGGGGAAGCCCAGGGTGAAACACTGGGTTAGATGAATCTATTGCCCTACAAGTCCTCCAGTTGCACCCATAGCTCTCGAATCTCAACAGGAGCCATCCTATATGCTGGAGTAGATATCAGGGTTGTCCTGGGGTATATGTCAATATATAATTCTACCTCTCTGCGAGGAGGTAGTCCTGGAACGTCGTTAGGAAAAACGTCCACATACTGATCCACCCCAATAGGGAAACTCAGACTCCGCACATCAACTTCTCCGAGGATGAGGCTAGCCAACTAATGAGTGATCGGCTGTCCTCTCCTCTGCGTGAGTCCATCCTGCGCTGCAAAGGCTCCCTTCTCGCCAGTGAAGGTGAACCTTCTCCCATCGGTGCAAACACACAGTACCTTGCGCCTAAAACAGTCGATCTGAGCATGGACTATAGATAACCAATCCATGAACAAGATGATTTTGTAAGGCCTCGACGTCGCTACAAGAAGATCCCAGCTAAAGCACTCACATCCTAGAGTAAGCTCACACTACCAGCACCAGTTCGTAATTGTCGAGTCCGCTCCTGTAGGAGTCTCTAGCTGTAAAGATCGAGCCAACGGCTCCGTCAGAATCTCCAAGCTCCGAACAAGGGAAACAGCAATGAAAGAATGACTCACTCATGTGTCTATAAGAACTATAGAAAGGGTGGAGTAGACACAGATAGTACCTAGAATAATCTTTGGTGCGCCGTGGTCATAGGCCTCCACTGCCTAAAGTTGAGCCTGTCTTTGTCCGCCAGCTCCCTGTGGTTGGGGTGGACCTCCTGGTGGTGGTGGTGGTAGAGCCTCAAAGGGTTTCCCACCACCTGCTGCTCGGCCAGCTCCTCTGCCCCGTCCGCCTTCTCCCTGCGGACCACCACGGTCGAACCTCTGCCTCTACATGGGAGGTCCCTCCACGGTCTGTTTCTCATCTGCATGTCATGTCAGGCAGTCACGTGCCATGTGGCCCTGCCCGCCGCATGCATAACATTGTCTTCTCCTCTAAAGGCTGGCTCTGCTCCGTGTTCCCCGCACCTCTGAGCCGGTATCCTGAGGTCGTTCGCCCGATGGTCTGGTCTGCTTGGACCCTTGTGAAATCCGTCGACTTCCAGCTGCAGAAGACTCTGCTACATGCCGCCCTGGGGTAGGTATCGCTGCTGGTGTAGGCTCAGCAAGAAAGATCTCTATAAGAAGGGCTCTCTCCAGTAATCCTGCCTATGTAGGAATGCTGATGGAGATCATCGAAGCCCTGATCTCATGCTTCAGTCCCTGCTCGAAGGTCCGGGCCCAGAAGAATGAGTCTCGTACCATGTCCATGGAGTAGCGCGAGAGATCAGTAAATCTCACTGAGTACTGGGATACTGTCATGCTGCCCTGCCGCAGCTGTAGTAGCTCCTGAATGCACACCGCACGGAGGGTGGCTGGAATGAACTCCGAGTGAAAGAGGCTCTCGAGGTCCATCCAAAGTAAAGATGCCTCATCGTGCACCTGGAGCATCAGGCTCCACCATCTACCTACTGCCGCGTGCAGGAGACTCACTTCAAGGATCACCATGAGGTCAGCTGGTGTCCCCACTAACCTGAAAACTTGCACAACAGCCTTCAGCCAATCCTTGGCTGCTTGAGGGTACGTCTCCCCATAGAACCTGTGCGGTCTCTGAAGTGGAAAATCGTGCAGTGCACTACGGTGATGTGTACTCTCAGTGGATGGGGATGGTGGAATCGATGGCTCGGTGGGTAGAGGTATCGTCGGTGCCTCCGCTGTAATAGGGCCCTGCACCGAGGCCTCGTCGCTCGGTGGGCTGTCGTCTATCACAAAGTTCGGAACCCTAGATAGCTGCTGTCGTGGGGTTATCCTGAAAAGAAACAGGTGTTCCATGGTCAATACAGTATACCTGGTGAGCTGACCGAAGTAATCACAAAGAAAACTTCTGAAACACTCATGCAATCAATGTTTTCGTGCATTAAGTCGGAAATCAGAAGTCAGGGTCCTAGTGTATGGATACGTCGGCCGCCGCACCAACACTGGACTCCCTAGACTGATAACCACAATAAATACCCTTAACACTATTGCTTCACATAGAAGAACAATCAGAGTCCTGGGTTCTACAGTAGAACCTAAAACCTTTGATACCAATTTGTCACGACCCGTCCTCGGGGCCCATTCCATGACTACCCCAAGCCCGCCTTCCATAGGCCAGGGGCTGGAGACTAGCACCAAAGGCGTAAATCCCGATAAAAAGGGAAGGCATTTCCTTTATAAATTAAACAAACACCACAGAGTATGCAAGCTGAGTAAACACTAAGTAAACTGAGTACAAAAGTAAGTGTGGGAAAGTAAATGGGCCAGAATACAAACCCAACTGAAAGTAAAGTACAACTGAAAAGGAATTACAGCAACAGTAAAGTAAATCAGTGAGTCAGAGCCGTCCTCTGGAAATCCCACCTGAAGGGTGGGTACAGATAGCCTCCTCTACTCCTCGTCTCCATCCGTCCGCTCCGAGTAAGTCTTGTCCAGTGATCCACCTCCAGGTACCGTCAAGCTCCACGAGCTCCCACCTCGATCAGCCCTGTCCGTCGTCTGCATCCAACACAACGTAGTGCGGGCATAGCCTATGCAAGGGTGATTATACGCTACTCAGTAGGGACCCCGAGACCCCCGAAGGTTCCCCAGAATCCACAAAGGATAAACCACAAAGGAAAGATAACATCACGAAGTAACAACCAACTCCACTTAGGTATATGACCATACATATACCTAAGTCATCATTTCCAACTTAGCTCTAGCACACGAGCCCAAGTACAACCCAGTCCACACAGGAAAACATAACCCATTCCACATAGGAATTCACAACCTAATCCACACAGGAAGGCACAACCCAATCTACACATGAAAGCACAACAATCATATCGATGATATTGATTGTAAGTTAAGACTTAGCTCACACATGTATACTTCTTCGTAATATGATAGAGATGATCAAATGTAGCCACTGATTCATCGAAGCTGTAGGACCCACATAGGATACAAGACCAGCTAAGTTGTCGGACCTACAAAGGATACAAGACCAGCTACTCTGCTGGACCCACATAGGATACAAGTACAGAGTCTAATACTGTCGGACCCACATAGGATACAAGAACAGTAGTCAAGAACTACCGGACCCACATAGGATACAAGAACAATAGTCATCGTCGTCGAACCCACAGAGGATTCCAGTACGTTCGTCTTCGCTGCTGAACCCAAGGAGGATCCCAGTGCAGTCATCATCGTCATCACAGTCGCAGCCAGCTCTAGGGTTCCCGCACACAGTCAGCTCGATATCGGGAGGGACCGCTCCACGAGCCAAGGGGGTAGATAAATCAACTGACACGAAGTCCGGAGTTAATGTATCCCAAATTTCTGTCTCTTCAAAAGGAACTCAACGCGATAGACGGCGCGTCAATCAGACGCCCGGTCTGAGAGTTATTGGCTTTTTCGTCATAGGGGCCCGGTTGATTTTTAATTCAAAACCAACCTGAATGTACTCCAACTGCATCCAAACCTCGAGCGAAGTAATCCAAAAGAATCATCTCACTAAGAGGAAACCAAAAAAGTCGATGGAACGTCAATCGGACGTCCGGAACTCAAGTTATAAGTGTTTCCACTCCGAGGGCCTGGTTGGTTTCGTGTCCGAACCAACCCGGACATACACAAGGTTCTATGAAACCTTGAGTGTAATATACCAAAACAACCTTCTTGATCCAAGGATCTCTACACAACTGACAGTGTATCTATTGGAGGTTCGTAGCCAAAGATATGGGCGTTCGAACAGATCTGTCCGAAATTAGGGGGTTTGGGTCCGGACCGACCCGGCCCAAAACCCCCCGGGTCGGCCCGGAACGGGTCGACCCGACCCGGGACCGGGTCCGGCCCATTTGAGAGTGGCCCAGACCGATTGTCACGGCACGGCCCAGTGGCGCGGCCCGGCCCAGCGGCGCGGCGCGGCCCGGCCCAACGGCGCGGCGCGGCCCGCGTGGCCAGCATCTCGGTCTTCGGCCGAGCGGAATTCGAAGGGGGTTGCTTCCCCCCTTGATTGAAAAATGGTCGGCCATTTATGGTCGGCCTTATCTGAACTCGTGGGACCCGCGAGGTCCCGCCTCCAGTGGCATGCTCAGCCAGTCGCTTCCCCGAACCGTTGTGGCTCCACCCCATCCGGCATCGCGCCCCTCCGTCGCGGTGCTCCTCGGTGTTTCGGCACGGCGCGACGGCACCGCTCCCCTCCGCCACGGCCCGACTCAGGCCGCGACCTCTTTCGGCCTCAATGGTGCGGTGTGATGGCGCCACGCTCTTTTTCCATGGTTTTCCTCATTCCTGCGCGGTGCGACGGCACCGCATCACCTCCGTTCCAAACCAAAATGAAATACAACAACAATGGGGAGGAGGGTTGGCCGTTTTTGTGTGGTCCGACCTCCTCCCGTTATACCGATAGCAAGAGGCCAAGAATGAGTAATCACAATGACAAAATAAAGTGCAAATTTAATTGATTAAATTTGAACTTAACCCCTACCTCTAAAAGTTGTCGAACGATAATCGTCGCGGAAAACGGCGTCGTGAGGTGAAGCTCTGTATATGTTGACGGAGAACGTACGAGGAGGAAACGACGTCTCCCTTCCTTTGACGTGGGGAGAAGATCGAAAGAGGGTGCATCGTCATTCTTTGTAAAAGGCATCACACACCGGCTACGGAGAGGAGAAGAGACGGCACGTCGATCTCTCCTTACGGTGATGGAGTTCTTCATCGAGTGCTTGACGTTCTTCAACGAAGATGATGGAATTCTCCAAGACTTAGAGAATTCTCTCCAAAGATCCTCACACAACTAAAAAAATCCCAAATAAAATAAGGGATTCCTTATTTTATTAACACATGCCATGCGTTTTCAAAACTTCAAAAAAACTCAAACTCAAAATTAAATTAATTGAATAGCTTTAATCAATCAATTTAATGCGAGAGTTGACATGCAATTAAAGAGGGAGAGTGGGTGAGTTACAAAATAATGGGGGGTTTGCCAACTTTAAGAGATGTTAGAGGAATTTGAAAAGGTGGGGCTCGTGTAGGGCCCACCTCACTAATATCCTATCAAGAGAAGTTAGGATTTAGTGGGTCCCACCTCAACTTCCACACGTAGGTTATAATTACTTAGTGTAGAAATAAAATTGTAACACGTATTTTATTTCACTCTTCAATTAAACCACTTCAATTTTTAAAAACACCTCCCAAGAAAATGAAACTCCAGTGAAAGTCATCTTAAGCAATTATTGGTGTTGCAGTTTCATCGGTGCCCTCGGATTTCGATTCCGAGCACCAGTTCAAAAGTTAGTAAAACCCGCTCGTCTGTTCACTGAACATACCTGAGCTAAACTTTGGAAATTGATTCCGGGCACACCGGGCCTCGGAATCAGGTGCCGTCAGAAACTGCGTACTTGTAAAATCCCAAAGAATTTAATAAAAAAATTTCCTTGAAATTTATGTGTCTTTACATTACTGCCACCTCAGGTGTTTACATGCCTGAAAATATACATCTCAAACTAGGGAAACAAATGAGGGTATTGAGCACGCATCTGAGCCTCCCGCTCCCAAGTGCTCTCCCGGAGGTTCCCGTGCTGTCATCTGATGCACACTAGAGTAAACGACCGCCCAGGTAGGACCCGCTCCTATCGATCCTTGATCTCCCCCGGGACCTCCGCAAAATTCACCCCGTCATCGATGTCCAGCTTCATATGGTCGATGATATGAGTCGGGTCGTGCACGTATCTCCTCAGATGAGATACGTGGAAGACGTCGTGCACCCGGTGCAACTGAGGTGGTAGAGCCAGGCGATAAGCAACCTCACCTATCCTGCTGAGAACCTGGAATGGTTCGATGAAGCGCGGATATAACTTTCCACCCCGGGAAAATCTCCGTAATTCACATCGAGCTGAGACCCGTAAGAAAACGCGTTCGCCATCCTTGAACTCTAGTGGTCTCCGCCTCCTGTCAGCATAAGACTTCTATCAGCTCTGAGATGTCCTCATCCGCTCTTGGATGACTTAAACCTTCTCTGTCATGTCCTGGACCATCTCTGGTCCCACAAGGGCTGACTCCCCAGGGTTTGTCTAGCATAAAGGTGATCTGCAAGGTTGGTCGTACAATGCCTCGAATGGTGCCATCCCAATGGTGGAGTGGTAGCTGTTGTTTTACGCAAACTCCACCAAAGGTGGTGATCCTCCCAGCTACAACCAAAGTCAAGGACACATGCACAGAGCATGTCCTCGAGAGTCTGAATGGTCCTCTCATTCTGACCATCTGTCTGTGGGTGAAAGGCGGTGCTCAGACGTAGTTGCATCCGGATTGCCTCCTGCAGCCCCTTCCAAAGCCAGGAAGTAAAGCGAGCATCTCGATCGGAGAAGATAGATGATGGTACACCATGAAGCCGTACGATCTCCTAAACGTAGATGCATCCCAATCTCTCCACTGATCCCTACTCTCTGATGGGTAAGAAGTGGGCCGACTTGGTGAGTCGGTTGACGATCACCCAAATGGAGTCATGTGCTCTGGAAGTTCATGGAAGTCCAGTCATGAAATCCATAGATATCCCATCCCACTTCCACTCCGGGACCTCCAAGGGCTGTACCAAGCCTACTGGTACCTGGTGCTCCGCCTTTACCTACTGGAAGGTGAGACAACGAGAAACAAATTCTGCCACATCCTTCCTCATACCCGGCCATCAGTGCTGTCATTTGAGATCCTGGTACATCTTCTCCACTCCTGGATGTACCGCCAAAGGGGAAGTGTGAAACTCCCTCAAAACCTCCTCCTGTAATGCAGCTGGTACCATGGTACGTCCTCTAAAAAGGACGTCGTGCTCTCCTCCAAAATAGAATCCATCAGGTGCCTATCCTGTGGAAATTTGTGCACGTCGCGTCTCACAGTCAACGTCCCCACGCTGTGCCTCTCTGACCTGCTGAATAAGTGGAGGTGTGACTGTGAGTGACTGAAGTAAGGTTGACCCATATCTATCCACAAAGGATATCTGAAAAGAGGTTAACTGCTCTGTCGCCTCTCCAAGAATCTGAATGCCCGTCCTCCTGCTGAGAGCATCAACTACTATGTTCCCCTTTCCAGGAGTATAGACTATCTCAAAGTCATAGTCCTGGAGGAACTCGATCCATCACCGTTGTCTCAGGTTCAGGTCCTTCTGCGAGAAGATGTACCTGAGACACTGGTGATCAGAATAGACTATAAAGCGCTCTCCCATCAGATAGTGCTGCCACATCTTCTGAGCGAAGACCGCTACTGCTAACTCCAGGTCATGGGTAGCATAGTTCTGCTCATGCTGCCTGAACTGTCGTGATCCATAGGCGATCACTGCCTACTCCTGCATCAGGACACACCCGATTCTGGTCCCTGATGCATCGCAGTAGACTACGTACCCTACTCCCTCCTATGGTAGCCTCAAGATGGGTGCATTGGTCAATCTCTGTCTCAGCTCCCAGAAGCTCTACTGACATCTATCTGACCACACGAAGGGTTTCCCCTTCTTCGTCAAAGCTGAAAGAAGTTCTGAAACTCTGGAGAAGTATAGTACAAATCTCCACTAGTACCCAGCCAAACCTAGGAAACTCCACACCTCTGTCACGCTCCTGGGTGGCTCCCAAGCTAGCACTACCTCGATCTTCACAGGATCCACCGCAACTCCCACCTCAGAGATGACGTGCCCAAAGAAGTGGACCTCACATATCCAGAACTGACACTTCGAGAGCATACCATAAAGTTGGTGCTCTCGGAGTGTGTCTAGTACAACCCGCAAGTGGTAAACGTGCTCCTCCTCAGTAGTCGAGTATATCAATATGTCATCGATGAAGACCACGAAAAATCGATCAAGATAAGGCTGGAAGATCCTGTTCATGAGACTCATGAACACTGCTGGAGCGTTGGTTATGCCGAAAGGCATAACCAAGAACTCATAGTGGCCATACCGACATCTGAAAGTCGTCTTCTGTACATCATCATCTCGAACTCTGAGTTAATGATAACCTGACCTGAGGTCTATCTTCGAGAACATCATGCTCCCTTGAGCTGATCGAAGAGGTCATCGATCCTCGGAAGTGGAAACTTTTTCTCCGCGGTCACCTGGTTCAGGCGACGGTTTTCGACACACAGTCGCAAGCTCCCATCCGCCTTCTTGGCAAACAAAATTGGGGAAGCCCAGGGTGAAACACTGGGTCGGATGAATCCCTTGACCTTCAAGTCCTCCAGCTGCACCTGTAGCTCTCGAAGCTCAACAGGAGCCATCCGATATGCTGGAGTAGATATCGGGGTTGTCCTGGGGTATAGGTCAATATAGAATTCTCCCTCTCTGCGAGGAGGTAGTCCTGGAATGTCATCAGGAAAAACTTCCGCATATTGATCCACCGCAACAGGGAAACTCGGTCTATGTACGTCAACTGCTCCTAGGATGAGGCTAGCCAACTAATGAGTGATCGGCTGTCCTATCCTCTGCGTGAGTCCATCTTGCGCTGAAAAGGCTCCCTTCTTGCCAGTAAAGGTGAACCTGCTCCCATCGGTGCGAACACACTGCACCTTGAGCCTAAAACAGTCAATCTGAGCATGGACTGTAGATAACCAATCCATGCCAAAGATTACATCGTAATCCCTCGACATCGCTACAAGAAGATCTCAGCCAAAGCTCTCACCTCCTAGAGTAAGCTCACACTGCCGGCACCAGTTCGTAATCATCGAGTCTGCTCCCGTAGGAGTCTCTAGCCATAAGGATCGAGCCAACGGCTCCGTTGGAATCTTTGAGCTCTGAACAAGGGCAGTGTCAATGAAAGAATGACTCGCTCCTGTGTCTATAAGAACTGCAGCAAGGGTGGAGTCGACACAGATAGTACCTCAAATCATCTCTGGTGTGTCGTGGTCGTAGGCCTCCACTGCCTGAAGTTGAGCCTGTCTCTGTCTGCCAGCTCCCTGTGGTCGGGGCAGACCTCCTGGTGGTGGTGGTGGTAGAGCCTCAAACCGTCGCCCACCACCTGCTGCTCGGCCAGCTCCTCTGCCTCATCTGCCTTCTCCCTACGGACTGCAACGGTCGAACCTCTTCCTATTCCTGGTAGTTCCCTCCACAGTATGTTGGTCATCTGTATATCGGGTCGGGAAGTCATGTGCCATGTGGCCCTTCCCGCCGTATTCATAGCATTGTATGCTCCTCAGAAGTTTGGATCTGTGTCGTGTGCCCCGCACCTCTGAGCCAGTATCCTGAGGTCATCCGCCCGATGTTCTAGTCCGCTTAGACCCATGTGACATCCGTCGACTGCTAGCTGTAGAAGACTCTGCTACATGCCGCCCTGGGGTGGGTCTCGCTACTGATGTAGGCTCAGGAAGAAAGCTCTCTACAAGAAGGGCTTGCTCCAGTACTCCTGCCTGCGTCGGAATGCTAAGGGAGATCATCGAAGCCCTGATCTCATGCCCCAGTCCCTGCTCGAAGGTCTGGGCCCGGAGAAATGGGTCTCGTACTATGTCTGTGGGGTAGTGCGAGAGATCGGTAAATGTCGTCGAGTACTGGGCTACTATCATGTTGCCCTGTTGCAGCTGTAGTAGCTCCTGAATGCGCACCGCACGGAGGGTGGCTGGAACGAGCTCCGAGCTGAAGAGGCTCTCGAAGTCCGTCCAAAGTAAAGATGCCTCGTCATGCACCTGGATCATCAGGCTCCACCATATACCTACTGCCGCATGCAGGAGACTTGCTGCAAGGATCACCATGAGGTCAACTGGTGTCCCCACTAACCTGAAAACCTACACAACAGCCTCCAGTCAATCCTCAGCTGCCTGAGGGTCCGTCTCCCCGCAGAACCTGGGCGGTCTCTGATGCTGAAACTCATGCAGTGCACTAAGGTGATGTGCACTCTCAGCGGATGGGGCTGGTGGCATCGGTGGCTCGGTGGGTAGAGGTATTGTCGGTGCCTCCGCTGTAATAGGACCCTGCACTGAGGCCTCGTCGCTTGGTGGGCTATCGTCTCGCACAAAGCTCAGAACCCTAGCTGGCTGCCATCGTGGGGTCATCCTGAAAAGAAACAGGTGTGCCACGGTCAATACAGTATACCTGGTGAGCTGACACAAGTAATCACAAAGAAAACTTCTGAAACACACATGCAATCAATGTTTTCGTGTATTGAGTCGAAAATCAGAAGTCAGGGTCCTGGTGTATGGATACGTCGGCCGCCACACCAACACTGGACTCCTTGTACTGATAATCACACTCAATACCCTTAAAACTATTGTTTCACATAGAAGAAAGATCAGAGTCCTGAGTTCTGCGGTAGAACCGAACACCTTTGATACCAATTTGTCACGACCTGTCCTCGGGGCCCGTGCCATGACTACCCCAAGCCTTCCTTCCATAGTCCAGGGACTGGAGACTAGCACCAAAGGCGTAAATCCCAATAAAAATGTAAGGAATTTCCTTTATAAAGTAAACAAACACCATAGAGTAAGCAAGCTGAGTAAACACTAAGTAAACTGAGTACAAAAGTAAGTGTTAGAAAGTAAATGGGCCAGAATACAAACCCAACTGAAAGTAAAGTACAACTGAAAAGGAATTACAACAACAGTAAAGTAAAGCAGCGTGTCTGAGCCAGCCTCTGGAAATCCCACCTGAAGGGTGGGTACAGATAGCCTCCTCTGCTCCTCGGCTCCAGCTGTCCACTACGAGTAAGTCCCGTCCAGTGATCCACCTCTATGTACTGTCCAGCTCCACGAGCTCCCACCTCGATTAGCTCTATCCATTGTCTGCATCCAACACAACGTAGTGCGGGTATAGCCCATGCAAGGGTGAGTATACGCTACTTAGTAGGGAACCCGAGACCCCCGAAGGTTCCCTAGAATCCACGAAGGATAAACCACAAAGGAAAGATACAATCACGAAGTAACAACCAACTCCACTTAGGTATATGCCCATACATATACCTAAGTCATCATTTCCAACTCGGCTCCAGCACACGATTCCAAGTACAACCCAGTCCACACAGGAAAACATAACCCATTCCACATAAGAATTCACAACCCAATCCACACAGGAAGGCACAACCCAATCCACACAGGAAAGCACAACAATAATATCGATGATATTGATTGTAAGTTAAGACTCAGCTCACACAGGTATACTTCTTCATAAGATGATAGTGATGATCAGATGTATCTACTGATTCATCTAATCTGTAGGACCCACATAGGATACAAAACCAGCTAAGTTGTTGGACCCACAAAGGATACAAGACCAGCTACTCTGTCGGACCCACATAGGATACAAGTACAGAGTCTAATACTGCCAGACCCACATAGGATACAAGAATAGTAGTCAAAAACTACCGAACCCACATAGGATACAAGAACAGTATTCATCGCCGTCGAACCCACGGAAGATTCCAGTACGGTCGTCGTCGCTGCCGAACCCAAGGAGGATCCCAGTGCAGTCGTCATCGTCGTCGCAGTCGCAGCCAGCTCTAGGGTTCCCGCACATAGCCAGCTCGATTCTGGGAGGGTCTGCTCCACGATCCAAGGGGGTCAATACATCAACTAACATGAAGTCCGGAGTTGATGTATCCCAAAGTTTCGTCTCATCAAAAGGAAATCAACGCGACAGATGGTGCGTCAATCGGACGCCCGGTCTGAGAGTTATTGGCTTTTTCGTCCCAGGGGCCCGGTTGATTTTTAATTCAAAACCAACCCAACTATACTCCAACTGCATCCAAACCTTGAGATGAGTAAGCCAAAAGAACCATCTCACTAAGAGGAAACCAACAAAGTCTACGGAACGTCAATCGGACGTCCGGAGCTCAAGTTATAAGTGTTTCCGCTCCGAGGGCCCGGTTGGTTTCGTGTCCAAACCAACCCGTCCATACACAAAATTCTCTGAAAAACTTGAGTGTACTATACCGAAACGACCGTCTCGATCCAAGGATCTCTACGCAACTAACGGTGCGTCGATCGGAGGTCTGTATCCTAAGATATGGGCGTTTGAACAGATCTATCCGAAATTAGGGGGTTTGGGCCCGGACTGACCCGTCCCAAAACCCCCTGGGTCAGCCCGAACCGGGTCGACCCGACCCGGGTCCGGGTCTGGCCCATTTGGGCATGGCCCGGCCTGGTTGGCGCGGCCCGGACCAGCGGCGCGGCTCGGCCCAGCGGCGCGGCCCGGCCTAGCGGCCCGGCCCGGCCAAGCAGCGCGGCCCGGCCCAGCGGCGCAGCGCGGCCCGCGTGGCCAGCGGCTCGGCCATCTCCCGAGCAGAATTCGGAGGGGGGGCGCTGCCCCCCTTGATTGACAAACGGTCTGCCATTTATGGCCGGCCTTAACTGAACCCGCAGGACCTGCGGGGTCCCGCCTCCAGCTGGCTCCAGCGGCTGGCTCAGCCGTCCGCTTCCCCGAACCTTCGCAGCCATAGGCCCTGGCTCCTCCCCGTTTGTCACGGCGCGACGGCGCCGCCCCCCACCATCGCGGCCCACCCCAGCCGCGGCCCTCCTCGGTGTTCCGGCGCCGCGCCCCTCTGCCACGGCCTGACTCCGGTCGCAGCCACTTTTGGCCTCAACGGCGCAGCGCGACGGCGCCGCGCTCTTTCGCCATGGTTTTACTCGTTCCTGTGCGGTGCGACGGCACCACGTTGCCTCTTTTCCAAACCACAACAAAATATAACAACAATGGGGAGGAGGGTCGGTCGTGTTTGTGCGGTCTGACCTCCTCCCGTTATATCGATAGAAAGTGGCCAAGAATGAGTAATCACAACGACAAAATAAAGTTGAAATTTAATTGATTAAATTTGATCTTAACCCCTACCTCAAAAAGTTATTGAACCATAATAGTCGTGGAAAACGGCGTCACGAGGTGAAGCTCCGTATATGTTGACAGATAACGTTCGAGGAGGAAATGGTGTCTCCCTTCCTTTGACGTGGGGAGAAGATCTAAAGAGGGTGAGTCGTCATTTTTCGGAAAAGGCGTCACACACCGGCTGGGGAGAGGAGAATATATGGCACATCGATCTCTCCTTGCGGTGACGGCATTCTTCGTTGAGTGCTTGACGTTCTTCAACGAAGATGATGGAATTCTCCAAAACTTAGAGAATTCTCTCCAAAGATCCTCACATGACTAAAAAACCCCCAAATAAAATAAGGGCTTCCTTATTTTTTTAACACATGCCATGCGTTTTCAAAACTTCAAAAAAACTCAAACTCAAAATTTAATTAATTGAATAGCTTTAATCAATCAATTTAATGCGAGATTTCACATGCAATTAAAGAGGGAGAGTGGGTGAGTTACAAAATAATGGGGGGTTTGACAACTTTAAGAGAGGTTAGAGGAATTTGAAAAGGTGGGGCTCATGTAGGGCCCACCTCACTAGTATCCTATCAAGAGGAGTTAGGATTTAGTGTGTCCCACCTCAAATTACACACGTAGGTTATAATTACTTAGAGTAGAAATAAAATTGTAACACGTATTTTATTTCACTATTCAATTAAACCACTTAAATTTTTAAAAACTCCTCCCGAGCAAACGCAACTCGAGTGAAAGTCATCTTAATAAATTATCGGTATTGTGGTTTCATCGGTTCCCTCGGATTTCGATTCCGAGCACCGGTTCAAAAGTTAGTAAAACCCGCTCGTCCATTCACTGAACGTACCCGAACTAAACTTCGGAAATTGATTATGGGCACACTGGGTCTCAGAATCAGGTTCCGTCAGAAACTACATACTTGTAAAATCCCAAAGAATTTAAGAAAAAAAAATCCTTGAAATTTACGGGTCTTTACATTCATTCTTGGATGAGAACTCCACTTTTCCTGTAATAATTTCTTCTGAACTTAATGAAAACCAAGAACAAATATTTTTGAATGTTTTGAAAAAGTTTAAATCTTCCTTAGGCTGGATAATAGTTTATATAAATGGTATTAGTCCCTCATTTTGTATGCACAAGATTCCTATAGAGCCTGACCATAAGCCTAGGGTAGAATTACAAAGAAGATTGAATCCAAACATGAAAGAAGTTGTGAGAGAGGAAGTGATTAAACTACTGGAAACTGGAATGATATATCCCATTTCTGATAGTGCTTGGGTTAGCCCTATCCAGGTTGTCCCCAAGAAGGGAGGTTTCACTATTGTTAAAAATGAAAAAAATGAAGAATTTCAAGTTATTAAAGCCACAAAATGGAGATTTTGTATAGATTACAGGAAACTTAATGCAGCCACTAGTAAGGAACATTTTCCAATTCCCTTTTTGGATCCAATTCTTGAGAGGCTTGCTAGAAATGAGTTTTTCTATTTTCTAGATGGGTATTCTGGTTATAACTAGATTCTTGTTGATCTAGAGGATCAGGAAACAACCACTTTCACATGCCCCTTTGGAACATTTTCCTATAGGTGAATTCCCTTTGGATTGTGTGGAGCTCCAACCACCTTTAAAAGGTGTATGATGGATATCTTTTCAGATATGATTGAAAGAATTATTGAGGTTTTCATGGATTATTTCTCCATTTTGGGTAGTACTTTTGATACTTGTCTTGAAAATCTTGAGTTAGTTTTGGAAAGATGCATTAAAATCAACCTTGTTCTTAATTGGGATAAATTTAAATTCATGGTTATAAAAGGTATTGTGCTTGGTCATAAGGTTTAAAAGAGAGGTCTAGAAGTTGATACTGCTAAGATTGATGTTATTCAAAAACTTCCTTCTCCTGTAAATGTCAAAGGTGTTACAAGTTTTCTAGGGCATGCCAGTTTCTACTGGAGATTCATAAAATATTTTTCTAAAATAACTAATCCCTTATGTTCTTTGATGGTAAAGGATGTACCTTTCAATTTTAATGAAAAATGTTTGAAATCATTTAATCTTTTTAATGAAAAACTCACTACATAACCTATCATCATTGCGCCAGATTGGAAACTACATTTTAAACTAATGTGTGATGGTAGTGACATGGTTGTAGGTGTTGTCCTTGGACAGAGGAAAGATAGGAAACTACATGTGGTTTATTATGCTAGTATACTTCTAGATGATTCCTAAAAGAATTATACCACCACTAAAAAATAATTGTTACTTGTTGTGTTTTCTCTAGATATGTTTAGACAGTACTTGTTAGGTTCAAAAGTCATCATTTACACTGATCATTCTGCTTTAAAGTACTTGTTGTCTAAGAAAGAAACTAAACCCAGGCTGATTAGATGGATATTGTTGCTAAAAGATTTTGATTTAGAGATTAGGGAGAAATAGGGAGCTGAAAATTTAGTTTCTAACTACCTTTATAGGCTTCCTCTTACCCATTCTGAAGATACTAGGGAGATAAACTATTCCTTTCTTGATGAGAAGCTGCTTACTATTTCTATCAGGAAATCTGCTTGGTTTGTATATTTTTCCAACTACCTTACAGTAGGTGATTTTCCCAAAAATCTTTCTAATAAAAAAAGAAATAAATTCATTTCTGAACATAAATATTATCTTTGGGATGATCCTTTGTTGTTTAGAAGGTGTTCTGATGGTATTCTTAGGAGATGTATACCTGAGGAAGAAATGTTGCATTTTTTAGAAAGTTTTCATTCTTCAACTTGGGAAGGTCACCATGGTGGTGATAGAACCGTTCAAAAATTCCTACAATCTAGTTTCTATTGGTTTACTCTTTTTAAGGATGCTAGGATCTTTTTGGTTAGTTGTGATAGATGTCAGAGGCTAGGAAACATTGGTAGGAAGCAGGAGTTACCCAAAAAAGGAATTTTGGAAGTTGAAATTTTTGATGTCTGGGGTTTAGATTTTATGGGTCCATTTCCATCATCTCATAGGAATGAGTATATTCTTGTTGTTGTAAACTATGTTTCGAAATGGTTTGTGGCAGTGGCACTGCCCAACAATCAATCCAATTCTGTAATCAAATTTGTTAAAAAGAACATCTTTACAAGATTTGGAGTCCTAAGAGCTTTTATCACTGATAATGGATCACATTTTAAGAACTATAAGTTTAAAGATTTGATGTATAAATATGGTTGTGTTCATAAAACTGGTACTCCTTATCATCCACAGTCCAGTGGATAGGTGGAAATTTCAAACAAGGAACCGAAACAAATTCTTGAGAAAACTATGTTGAACTCTAGGAAAGACTGGTCTCTTAAACTAGATGAAGCTTTATGGGATTAGAGAACTTCTTTCAAACTCCCAATAGGTATGTCTCCTTACAGACTATTGTTTGGGAAATGATGTCATTTACCAGTGAAGTTGCAACATAAGTCTTATTGGGCAATTAAAGCTCTAAACTTTGACTTTAAGAGTGCTGGTGAGGGGAGATTACTTGAGCTAAGTGAACTTGATGAGATTAGGAGAGAGATTTATGATAATTCAAGAATATATAAAGATAGGACTAAAATCTTTCATGATTCTATCATTCAGAACAAGGAGTTTAAACCTAGATAGAAGGTCCTTCTTTTTAACTCTAGACTTAAACTCTTTCCTGGGAAGCTGAAGTCCAAGTGGTCTAGACCTTTTACAATTGTGAGAGTACTTAAAAATGGAGATTTAGAAATTGTAGGTGAAGAGAATAAACCCATGTTAGTTAATGGGTAGAGAGTGAAACTTTATTTTGAGGGACAACCGAAGGGCTTGGCTTCCTTCATAGTGCTTGAAAACTGTTCTTGAATAAAGTCTGTATGGGGAATTTAAATCTAGCACTGCATGGGAGGCAACCCATGGTTCTTTTTGTCTTTATGTTGTTTCTTTTTAAACATTGAATAAAGTTCTACTTATGTTCTTTGTTTTTATGAAATACCTGTTACTTCTTGTTTTTTGTTTCTTGGTTCTATGTTTTTAGGTTTTTTTTGCTTGTTTCAATAAAGGAGTGGAATTCCCATGATCATTTTTAGACAATAACTTAGTCAGGGAAGTACTTTAATTTTCTGTATGTATTTATGCTCCTGTTTTTGCTAATAAAATTCTGCTCATTGGAAAATTCTGCTTGTATTAGAAAATTCTGCTACATGTGTATAGAAAATTATGTTGCCTGTTTTTTTCCACTACAAAAGTCCGTTTTTATTAAAACAAAATATGCATGTGTCTGTTGCTGTGAGCTGAAATTCGTTGTTTAAAACCTATTCACTACATGAAATTAATTGTGGGGGGGTACATGTTTGTTGGTACTTGTGTTTTTCATTGGAACTGATTAGTTTATAGGGTTTTTAGCATGCATCTTTCTGCTATATTGAACATCCATTTTAATCATACTTTGTTAAAATGATTACACCCAATTAATTGTGCACCCATTCCTTATATGCTTCTTTTGAGCTAAGTTGAAATTTTTTGTCATTGGACTTAATGTTAATGTTTGTACTTGCTAATGAACTTTCTTTTTATTTATTCATTGTGGAAAACAATATTTTTGAATTTCAAAGAGACCCTTTATACATGTCTTTAATCTACTTAATTGAAAATCTGTTTTGAACCTTAATTTGTCAAATTGTTCTTCTCCACTTTAGAAGTCAACTTTGGGGAAAAAGTTGGGTTTTAAGTGTGGTGGAAGGGGGTCAATTATTGACTGTTCTAAACTGTGCTTAATTGAAATCCCATCAATTCCCACTTCAATTTAAAATTTCTTATAAAAAATGGTTAAAATTTTTCAAAAATTTTGCATAATTTTAGAC
The DNA here is from genome assembly GCA_963277665.1 of Viscum album. Taxonomy (NCBI): domain Eukaryota; kingdom Viridiplantae; phylum Streptophyta; class Magnoliopsida; order Santalales; family Viscaceae; genus Viscum; species Viscum album. Next base: position 1,397,931,980 of record OY728157.1, on the reverse strand, counting down.
TTTACACTGTACTCAACTGGGTCTTGCCTTATGACAAGTTCTTTTTTAGTAGTTAAGAACTGCGTAGAATCTAAAATTTATGAGGTTGAATGATTTTTGAGTGGTCTTTCTTAGTGATTGAATAAATATCTTGATTTAGAGTCTATTTTTTAGAGTGATATGGGTACTATTTTAATGGATTTATGATCATAACCTTTGGAACTGGAAGTTTGATTTTGTTTCTAGGGGCCTCATTAATCTTTTAATTATTAAAATTAATTGCTCTAATGAGCCGATTTAAATGGTTTTTATATAAATCTTTTGAAACTGTAGTAGTTTGGGCATCTGAGATCCCACGGTGAGTCTCTGAGACCCTAGATGTTGGGTGTGTTTCTGTTAACTTTAATCCCTTTGTACACTTTGAATAAGTGCATTTGCACAGTGTTTAGCACAATGATACATGGCTTGGGAAAAATAAATGAAGTATCTAGGGTCAAAAATGAGTTCATTAATGTGAGGGGAATGATGAATGTCAAATAAAGAAGGGGATAATTGGTTTATATGGAAATTATTTAAGTTTTATCAATTAGGTGATTCAAAAAAATTAACTATTGTTTTAACCTAGGATTCTGTCAATGTATAAAGTTCCTGGGTTAAGATCTTACTTCCATTGATATTTTACCTCTTTTCATTATTGGATTTAGAATCTGATCATAGATTTAAATGAATCATTAAGTAGTATCAAATATGAGGCATGACATCTTCATTACTTGATGATTCATAGCTTTCTTGATTAATCTTTGATTATTTATTCTAGGCAAAACATCATTTAAAGCACATTTTTAAAAAAAACATGCTGACAGTTTATGTCCTCTGTTTTTTTAATGGCTGAACATGTTACAGTGTGATCTTAATTATAAAAACATTTTATTGTTTTTCAAAGAAGATAAAACATGGATTGTTTGAGGACAAACAATGCTTAGGTGTGGGGGAATTTGATGTGGCCCTATTTTTGCATAGTTTTTCCACATATTTTATTTTATTTTTATCAATTTAATTATGTATTTTGAAACTTTTTAATAAATAATGGAATTTTTGTAATTTTATCACTACATTTTTTAAATTAATCATTTTTTATAATTAAATATGTGTTTTTAGTCCTTTTATATAGTCTTTCTAATTATTCCAAATTTATTAAATTATTTTTTAGATTAATAATCTTAATTTGATAATTCTTTACTAATTTAAAATGTTATTATTTAATTAATTGTTCATTGTTATTTTCATTGGTCTAATTTAGTTTTTAATTTAGAACTTTACCCTTTAATTTAAATAAATTAACCTTATTTTTTTTAACCGGTTCAATTATTCTGCTAAGTATATAATTTTAAGTTAAAGTTTAATAAAATAATGTGTTTTTAATGTTAAGTTTCATTTTATCATCTAACTAATTAACTTTTTCGTTTAATATCTTTAGTTAATTCTAATTATTTTAATTTTATGTTTGTGGTTAATTATTTGTTGGTGTTCTGCATTTATTTATGATTTAATCTTAAACAATTTCATTAATTTCTCTTTTTTGTTAGTTAATTAGTGTTTGTTCATTTTATTATTTGTTATAACTTAGTTTTTTATTGTTAAAATATTCAATTTGTACTATCGTTGGGTGACACACTGATGTTGTGTCACACTGATTCTTTGTTTCACCGATCTTTTAACACACCGAAGTTTTATTTATAACTATCGGTGAGTCGTCACACCGATGTTGCAATGTACTGGTTCTTTCATCGGTTTTGGTTTCTCTTTTCATCGGTTTCGGTTTCTCTTTTCATCGGTTTTGGTCTCTTATATATCTGGCGTCTTATTTTATTTTCAACTATCTATGAGTCATTGACTCACTGATCCCCTAAATCATCATCGGTTTTACAACACGCCGATTACTTTTTATTATTATTTTATTTTAATTATCAGTGAGTCGTTTTTTTTCTTCAATTGGTCTGTCTCTCACCGATACTTTTTTATTTTTATCTTTTGGTGTCTGATTATTTTTATTGAATACACTGATTTATTTATTCTATCGGTGAGTCACTAACTCATCGATGAAAAACACACACCGATATAACTATCGGTCTCTCCCATTTACACTATTACCGATGCACATATCGATTTCACCATTTTTTATTCTACTTTAACCCATTTTTTTAGTCACCGATCCATTATCTCACCAATTTTTCATTTCACACCTCATTCTTCTATACCTCCTTCTATCGTCATTCATTGGATTTTTTTTTTACGTTTTTTAAAAAAAATATTTTCCAGAAAACGCTTACAGCAAAAAAAAATTTAAAATGCACCTCAAAGGCGGCATCTCGGATGCCGCCTTTGCATTTCGGGGGCAAGGCAGAATCCGCGATGCCGCCTTTGCGCTGCGAGTGAAAGGCGGCATCCGCGATGCCGCCTTTCTCCTAAAAAAATCTTTTTTTTTGAAAATTTTTATTTTTATTTTTGTTTTGTTTTGTTTATATATATATATATATATATATAAACAAAACAAAAAATTTCAGCAAAATTTATCTGCTATTAAAGATCCAGCGCTACAGCCATTACAGCAGTCTGGATTCTGATAGAAACTCTTACCCAGGCCTCCCATTTATAAGAGGGCTTGCCCTGAAAATCATTCTGCATTTTCGATGTGGGATTAAGGTTCTACCTTTACTGCACAGTACATTCTGCATTTCCGATGTGGGATTCTGTTACAAGTATGTGACTTTGAAATACAATAAAATATAAACTATAAGGCCAATATAAATGAAATTTTAAACATTGATTAAACATATAATAAATAGTTGAAAACAAAAAGAATTTCCTCAAAAATGTTGATGAAAAATAATCTATAACCTTTCAAAACCGCCTACTTGAAACTTAAAAATGTTTCAAATAAGTGAATTTGAAAGACTGTAAAATATAAACTATAAAACGAATATAATTGAAACTTTAAAAATTGATTAAACATATAATAAATATTTGAAAACAAAAGAAATTTCCAAAAAAATGTTGATGAAAAGTAATTTATAAGCTTTCAAAACCGCATACTTGAAATTTAAAAATTTTCAAGTACGTGACTTTGAAAAACCATAAAACATAAAATAGAAGACCAATATAAATGAAACGTTAAACATTGATTAAACATATAAGAAATATTTTAAAACAAAAGAAATTTCCAAAAAAATGTTAATGAAAAATAATCTATAACCTTTCAAAACCGCCTACTTGAAACTTAAAAATGTTTCAAGTACGTGAATTTGAAAGACTGTAAAATATAAACTATAAAACGAATATAATTGAAACTTTAAACATTGATTAAATATATAATAAATAGTTGAAAACAAAAGAAATTTCCAAAAAAAATTTGATGAAAAGTAATTTATAAGCTTTCAAAACCGCATACTTGAAACTTAAAATTTTTCAAGTACGTGACTTTGAAAGACTATAAAATATAAACTATAAGGCCAATATAAATTAAACTTAAAACATGGATTAAAAATATAAAAAATAGTTGAAAACAAAAAAAAATAATAAAAAATGATGATAAAAAATAATTTATAAGCTTTCAAAACCACTTACTAATTATTAGTAATTAGTAATTAGTAATTAGTAATTAGTAATTAGTAATTAGTAATTATTAATTAGTTAATTAGTAATATAAATATTAATTATAATTAGTCATTATAATTATTAATTATTAATTATTAATAATTAATTATTAATTATTAATAATTAATTATATAATAGTTAGTTAGTTCATTAGTTATATAATTATTAATTATATAACAATTAATTAATAAATTAGTAATATAATTTTTAATTAAATTTATTCATTATAATTTTTAATTATTAATTAGTAATTATTAATAATTAAATATGTCATAATTAATTAGTTAATTAATAATATTATCATTAATTATATAATAATTAATTAGTAATATAATTATTACATATATAATAAATATTTAGTTAATTAGAAATACAATTAATAATTATAACTAATTAATTAGTAATTATTAATTATTAATTAGTTAATTAGTAATATAAATATTTATTATAATTATTCATTATAATTAGTAATTAGTAATTAATAATTATTAACAAGTAATTAGTAATTATTAATTAGTTAATTAGTAATATAAATATTAATTATAACTATTCATTAAATTGTTAATTATTAATTATTACTCATTAATTATTACTTATATAATAAATAATTAGTTAATTATTAATATAACTATTAATTATATAATAATTAATTAGTTAATTAGTAATATAATTATAATCTTTCAAAGTCACATACTTGAAACATTTTTAAGTTTCAAGTAGGCGGTTTTGAAAGCTTATAAATTATTTTTCATTAACATTTTTTTGGAAATTGCTTTTGTTTTCAACTATTTCTTATATGTTTAATCAATTTTTAACGTTTCATTTATATTGGTCTTCTATTTTATGTTTTATGGTTTTTCAAAGTCACGTACTTGAAAAATTTTAAGTTTCAAGTATCCGGTTTTGAAAGCTTATAAATTACTTTTCATCAACATTTTTTTGGAAATTTCTTTTGTTTTCAACTATTTATTATATGTTTAATCAATTTTTAAAGTTTCAATTATATTCGTTTTATAGTTTATATTTTACAGTCTTTCAAATTCACTTATTTGAAACATTTTTAAGTTTCAAGTAGGCGATTTTGAAAGGTTATAGATTATTTTTCATCAACATTTTTGAGGAAATTATTTTTGTTTTCAACTATATATTATATGTTTAATCAATTTTTTAAATTTCATTTATATTGGCCTTATAGTTTATATTTTATTGTATTTCAAAGTCACGTACTTGAAACAGAATCCCACATCGGAAATGCAGAATGTACTGCACAGTAAAGGTAGAACCTGAATCCCACATCGAAAATGCAGAATGATTTTCAGGGCAAACCCTCTTATAATGAATAATTATAATAAATATTTATATTACGGATTAACTAATTAATAATTACCAATTACTAATTAATTAGTTATAATTATTAATTATATTTCTAATTAACTAAATATTTATTATATATGTAATAATTAAGTATTATATAATTGATAATTTTATTACTAATTAACTAATTAGTTATTATATAATTAATGATTAATAAACACTAATTACCAAATTACAAATTATATACTAATTAATTAGTTATTTCGTAATATAAATATTAATTATATACTAATTAAATAGTTAATTAGTAATAGAATTATTAATTATATAATTTGTAATTAGGTAATTAGTAATTATTAATGTTTTATTATTATGTTCGTATGGTTATATAAATATATATAAATAAAACCTAATTTACCCCCTCCTGAGATTCCACTCTGACCAACAAGTAAAAATAGTATTTTGATTTCAGTACACATAAAACATGTAAACAATAATGTACAATCAATGCATATGTCTGTAGCGAGGAGATTCCGTCCCACATGGTGGTCTGCGAATAGGACGTCCGCGTCGAGTGCGCAGTGGAGTCTGATGACCCGAAGAAGGCTGATCCTCAAGCACTGAAACGTCGACCATCGCATCCTCCATCTGTGTGTTAGTGGGAGGAGCTGTCAACTGCATCTCGTACTTCCATTCGGATCCTTCTCCCACTAGGGTGGTAGAAGGACCTGCCTCCATCGCAGAGGGGAACGAAGCCTGTGATGGAGCTATACCCCAAGACGAAGACGGCTCTAGAATCCAAGGTTGTGAAGGATCTGGAACCCAAGATGGAGAGAACTGCGGATATCATGTCAGGAAAGACGGATCTCATGCCACCTGAGGCACATCCTGAATAGACTGATCCTGGACTACTAGAGGCCCGACCTCTTCCTGTGGAACAGGCGAGGCCTCACGTGCAGCACGACGTTGTCTACGTCGTTGTGGTCGTGGCTCCTCAGCACCAGCAGCAGCTGTAGGATGTTCCTCTGGGGAAGGAACCTCCTGTCTCCGAGCCAGACGTGTGAAGATGCTCTCGGAAAGCGCATGAAAAGATGCCCTCGCCTCCAGCGTTGTAGAATGGACGGATGCCCGGCTAAAGACCCCCTCCTCCTCTTCATCGCTCATGTGAACAAGCTGCTCTGTGTGACTTCCCTGTAAGTAGATTCAAATGGAATTAGAAAATAATTCAATAAACAAACTAATTGGAATTTATTAACTTACCATCCTCTGCATCTCTATGCCAGCTTGGGTAAGATACAGTATAGACTTCAGTCTATACCATGGCGCATAGTCAACCTGCTCTGAAAGAGAGAATCAATTTGTAGGAACACTCTGAATACGTAACTCTGCACGTCTGTGCCAGCAGTCGATAAAACTCGCATGTACTTGGGACCGGTCATCATCCTTCCTCCCTGTCAGCTTCATCCCATGAAGCTTGTCTGTCTGTCTAGATGGTAATGGAATGGGCTGAGTACGAAAAAATTGGCGCATGACCCTGTCAGGCTGCTGCCACTCAATAATATGAAAGTGAATGAGGGGCACTACAGCCATAGCATCCTCAAGCCCAACAGTGCAGTATGCTGGCAACTGGTCCATAATACTCCAGTATGGAAGCCATGAAATCTGAAATGACAAGTGATTTTGTCAAAAAAACACCCAAATAAAAACCAAAATTGATGTTATTATTAAAAATGTTAGACAGTGATAGATTGTATATACATACCTGATCAGGTAAGAGACAGTCCAACTGTAGCCGATATACGCCCAAATGCTGTCTCGGAACCACATCAAAATTGTGTCGCTGACACCACCTGTAAAATACAACAATAATGACAAATAATGAGAAATTATAGTCAATAACTCATAGTAGAATCAAAAACCAATAGAAATGACTTATCATACCAGCGTCCACGTGGAGCGTCATGCAGCACCTCCATCTCGACCGGTGGACCAGCAAGGTCAGGGCGGAATGCTGGGATGCGCTCCCATGCCCACATCTGAATAAGGATGATGCATCCTCCAAGACCTGTACGGTCCCTATTGGATAGTCTGCGTAATGATCTGTACGTGTATGCCAAGCAGGCTGATCCCCAACTGTACGTCCCAGCCCGATCAAAGTCCTCTAGTAGGGGTAGATACATCATATGCACGTGCATCCCCGAGTGATCAGTACACATGGTCCCACCAATGAGTCGTAAGATATATGCACGGGCGTAACGCATGACGGTCTGCTCATCATCATCATCCTGTAAATGTGGAATCTGCGACTCCAACCAACGCATAGATATGGACGATCCATCTGTAGCCCTAAGTTCGGACAAAATATCAACGCCTAACAAGCGTTGAGCAAGGTCTGGCCAAGCTGCACGAGTGGGTCCAATAACGGGTCTCCCCTGGATAGGAAGACCGAGAAGCATTGCGACATCCTCGAGGGTGATGGTCATCTCCCCCTCAGGCAAGTGGAATGTGTGTGTCTCTAGTCTCCATCTCTCAACGGGGGCAGCAAGTAGGTAATGATCTACAAATGTGAAATCTGATACGGCAAGGCCATAGAAGCCAGCACGGCGCAAGTAAGGTCTAATGGCATGTGGAGGCTCCATGTGATGAAAATGGTGCACTCGACACACCTTCACAAATCGATCTGGATGACCCTCTAACACGGCCTGCGAAATATGGGTAGGCTGCTGAGTGAGTAGTATGGTATCATCCATCTGCATATAAACAAAGAAAATGAGTCGTAAGTGTAAAATGTAAATATAACATTATGATGTTTTTAGAATTTATCTAATTGTATGTATTCAATATCTTACGCTAATTATTATGATACTATAAATTTGTTATAGAACAGTTTGCTAAAATATCCTGCATGTTTAGATTGGGGTTTAGGTTGGAGGGTTTAGGGTTAAAATTTTTAATATTAACATCCAGGAAACATGTAAATGGGTTAACTGACATACACTTTTCAATATGGGTTAAGTGTTCCGCTTTCGGAGTTTTGAAATAAATTCTATTATTTCATATTTAAAGTTATTTCTTGAAAGCATGAATATTAATATGAAATAAGTTATGTTATCTAAAATATTGAGTCTTTAATTTGGTTACACATATTTTGGGGGAGCTTTGTGATTAACTACTTATGGATTGGATTAAGATAAACCATGTCAATTAGTAATGATGTTTTTAGAATTTATCTAATTGTATGTATTCAATATCTTATTTTAATTATTATGATACTATAAATTTGTTATAGAACAGTTTGCTAAAATATCCTGCATGTTTAGATTGGGGTTTAGGTTGGAGGGTTTAGGGTTAAAATTTTTAATATTAACGTCCAGGAAACATGTAAATGGGTTAACTGACATACACTTTTCAATATGGGTTAAGTGTTCCTCTTTCGGAGTTTTGAAATAAATTCTATTATTTCATATTTAAAGTTATTTCTTGAAAGCATGAATATTAATATGAAATAAGTTATGTTATCTAAAATATTGAGTCTTGAATTTGGTTACACATATTTTGGGGGAGCTTTGTGACTAACTACTTATGGATTGGATTAAGATAAACCATGTCAATTAGTAATGATGTTTTTAGAATTTATCTAATTGTATGTATTCAATATCTTATGCTAATTATTATGATACTATAAATTTGTTATAGAACAGTTTGCTAAAATATCCTGCATGTTTAGATTGGGGTTTAAGTTGGAGGGTTTAGGGTTAAAATTTTTAATATTAACGTCCAGGAAACATGTTAATGGGTTAACTGACATACACTTTTCAATATGGGTTAAGTGTTCCGCTTTCGGAGTTTTGAAATAAATTCTATTATTTCATATTTAAAGTTATTTCTTGAAAGCATGAATATTAATATGAAAACTTATCTCAGATGTTTGGGTTTTAGAAAACCAAGGAATAAAAAAGAGATAACAACATTTAGTTTACAATATGGAAATGTCACAATGAAGACAATACATCATTATGAATGAGACTGTGAAGTCGACCCAACAACGTTAGGGCATCGCTTCCGGTTATGACCTTCTTTATGACATATTGTGCATCGCAAACTCTGTCCTTGTTCTTGAGGCCAGTCCATCTCATTACGCATCCTACTCGCCTTTGGTCTCCCACGAGGACGTAACCGATTCATGTCAGGTATCACTATCAGCTGGCCTTCAGGCATTGGGAAATAACAATACTCCCCAATAGGTGTCCATGGTGCAGCATAACAGTTGTCAATGATATCCATCCGGTACACTGGATCAACATATGCTTCCCATGAGATGTTCACAGAGGCACATGCTGCGATGACGTGTGTACATGGAAACCGTAAGGCCTGAAATTTTCCACATTGGCATTGCCTTGTTTCCAGTAATACCACCATTTTTTCACCGACGTGATTTGTGATGGGGTCTGAACGCTCTTGAACTTCAAATCGGGAGTCTTCTCTTCGAAAGAGACATACGTGATAACCAGAAGCTTCTTCAATATTTTTTTCAATCTCTCGTTGAAAGTGTCTTCCATATCTTAGCCCTTAATGTATTCCGCCTGATGCTAGTTTTTGTCTATCCACAAAGTACTTCACGCATCGATATAATGTCTCATGAACTAAGGCGGTTATAGGTAGCTTGCGAAGTCCTTTGAAGATACCATTGATGCACTCCACAATGTTTGTCGTCATGTGTCCGTACCTCTTTCCCCCATCGTATGCCAATGTCCATTTCTCTTTTGGAATCCGCATCATATAATCATAAACTTCTTGATTAGCCTGACGAATTTGTTCAAAACGTTCTTCAAATCGTCATTGGTCCGAATCATATGCTACAAAACGTAGATGATATTTCACATAAATTGATTTTATATTTATATTGAAATAGTAAAACAGAACGAATAAAATACGTACCAAGCCTCGTGATTGCCTTCTTTATCGGTTCGTTGTGGATTTTTTTATGTACATTTCTAGCAATGTGTCTAATGCAGAACCGATGATGTGCATTTGGGTATCTCCATGTATCAGGATCTGCATTGATTGCCTCATTAATTGCTCGATGGCGATCAGATATCAAACAAACTCCCTGAATGTTGGTGAAATGGTTGTTGATACATGCCAGAAACCAACTCCATGATTCATAGTTTTCTTTCTCTACAATGGAAAAGGAAAGCGGAAGAGGTGAACGGTTTCCATCTTGGGTTGCCGCAATCAACAATACGCCCTTGTATTTTCCATACAGAAATGTTCCATCAATCTGAATAAATTGTTTGCAAAAACGAAATGCAGAGATACAAGGAAGGAATGCCCAGAACAACCGATGAAATTGAACACGAGATGGATCAAGTCGATTATCAGGAGACACATGTTCGTTTGTATCCAGATGGAAGACAACTTGGTTATGATGCCTCAGTATGGCTAGCAATTGCGGCAATACTCGATATGAGTCATCCCAATCACCATATACCTTCACAATTGCCTTCTGTTTCGCCATACATGCCTTATTATAGGAAATCTTATAACTGAATGTCTGTAGAATCCTCTCTTGCACAAGGGATATTGGAACATCTTGGCATGTCCTAATCATCTCAACAACAATAGATGACACAAATTCTACATCCAATGAAGTATGATCTGGTGTGAGACTTGGTTGAACGCAAGTATGAGCCACCTCAATCCTTGAGATTCTCCAACCTCCAAATGTAATGTCTGGAATAGCCCTTAAGCGAAATCTACAATCATCCTCATACTTCACGCACCATATAACATATTTACTACGGCATGATTCGTGAACTACATAGTTGAAGTTTCTCTCAATATGAAATCTCTTTAACGTGCTTTTTAAGGCATCTTTACTGGGAAAATTCCTTCCAATATATAAGGTTTTTTCCACCTCACTAAACCTATCTGGTACAACTCCAGGGAACTCAGTTGTCGGTGTGAGAACAGTATTATCGAATTTAGGCACGCGTGTCATTTCTTCTGACCAAGATGAAAATAATGGTGGATGATTTATTGACCGAGGTTGATGTACAACAATTGCATTTCTCAAAACCTCCTCTCTATCTTCTGTTGGTCCCTCCTCATCAGCACTGTTGTCGTCATCTGATCCATCATTACGAAACTCCTCATCAGAAGTCGGATTGACATGTATATCCGGAAGATCATCTAGGTTGTCCTCTTTTGCTGCATCATTTGGAATAGGCTCAATGTCATGGGGTAGACTGTCTTCAACCACTCTTGTATTTCTACGTCTTTGTACAAGTGGACGTTGTTGTTGTACAGTAGCAACAACAACGTATAACTCCATCATGGTATCATCTAACCGTTGAGAAAATAAATTAATTGCTTGGACTCACTGCGCATCAGCAACCAATGGACAAGCTATATGCCACAGTGTTGTTGGAAATTGCAAATGTCTATAGCTCATAGACATTATCTCTTGATCGGGTCCCAGATTTAAGGAAACACGAATTCTCTCTTGAAGGTCACTTATGGTAACACAATCAACTGTACTAACCACCGTAATTGGTTGTGTACTGTAAGAAGCTCCTTGCTCAGTTTGAATAATCTCCCCATAACAGTACACACAGGCAAACATGGCTCTCTACGTCAAAAATGTTTCTTTCATCAAAATTATGATAGTGTAAGAAAATATTAACAATTATGTTTGACGATATGATGTTTATTATAATGTAATTTTATTGCGCCTTTCTATACCATAAACTATGCTACTGATGTTTGACCATATGATATTTATTAGAATGTAATTTTAGAGCGCCTTTTTATTTAGTTTGTTTGTTCTTCTTCATTTCACTTTATATGTTCATTAGTATCGTTAGCTAATCATTATATGAATTCATGTTTTAATCCTATGTTATTTATTAATTATTCTAAAATTAACTAATAATAACTAATCGTTAATTATTCTATTATTCTATAATTAACTAATAATAACTTTAATTTGTTAATTCTTATGTCCTTATTTGATTCTATAACATTATATTTATCATTTATCATTGATAAATATACTAATCATTAGTATCGTTAGCTAATCATTATATGAATCCATGTTTTAATCCTATGTTATTTATTAATTATTCTAAAATTAACTAATAATAACTTTAATTCGTTAATTCTTATGTCCTTATTTGATTCTATAACATTATATTTATCATTTATCATTGATAAATATACTGATTTGCTTTTTCTTCTCTTAAAAATTTTATTAGTTTATAAAGAAAATATGAATCATCTTAAGCATATTCCCCGGGAGTGTTAAACCAGGATGCAGCAAGGCTCGTTATCGTGCACCAGTTCCCGTTCGAGTCTAGCTCGAAGCGGTGTTTTCGGGTTTTACCCCTATGTATATCTGTGCCAGAGCCACATCCACTTGTTTGTATCCAGACAGGAATTTAATTGCGTAGATAACCACATAATCTTTAAGCTACCAAAATTTCTAAATACTTAATCTTAAGTTAATTTATACTTAATCTATACTACCTAACAGTAATTATTTAAAACTATATATAACTAATTATAAAAACTAAATAACCAAATATTAAGAACTACCTAAACTACTTAACAAATGAAAGATTTAAAACTAAACAAAATTAAATTAATTAAATAAAAATATTAAATTAAATAAAGAAACATACTTCTAAATGAAGCTTCGTAAAAGTTCGCACAGCAAAGGAATTTTTTAGAGAGAGAGAGAAATTCGGAGAGATGAAGTGAGGAATGCAATGAGCAAGTGAGGAGAGGGGGGGTGGCCGCCCTTTTATAAGGAGTTCAGGCGAAGGCGGCATCGCGGAAGCCGCCTTTCGCCTGTGCGTATGGCCAAAGGCGGCTTCCGCGATGCTGCCTTTCGCCTTACCCTGAGGCGAAAGACGGCCTCCCCCCGGCCGCCTTTGCCATGTCATCGATCCGGGGCAAAAGCGGCGCGGGGGAGCAAAGGCGGCATCTGCGATGCCGCGTTTGTAGCGTATTTTTTAAAAAAAATTGACCTAGGTCGTTTTTCAGAAATATTTTTTTAGAAAAACGTATTTAAAAAAAAAAAACCTCATTCATTACTAAACCTTTTTATTGTTCTCACATAAGTGGAATAACAGATTCACAACAAAATAGAAAACAAACCGGATTCAAACCATCTTGCCTCTTCGGGAGAAATCAGAACATGGAATTCGCCAAGGGGGTTTGATTCATGCCTCTACGTTGGTTCGTTGCTTTTTGAACCAAAAATACCGCCACCTTATGAGCCGAACCAGGAGATCTCAAGTTGCTGTTGCTGTTGGTGAGTCCTGAATCCGCAGTGCGCAGGACCAAATCTGGACGTAGCCGCTACTTGAGGGGAGTCACGTCGTTGCCTCAAGGCAGCGCATGGGTCGAATCACTTTCGAACCCTAGTGTATCTTCAAAAGGGGCCTACTTGATCCTATGCACCGGCGGAGCTGTCTCGCAGTATCGCGGCGGGGGGACAGTGTTCCAGCTTTGCGGCGCGGCGGCGAGAAGGGTCTTCATGACTGTACATTGTGCCTCTATTGTCTCGTTGCCGACGACATCTCTCAATCCGATGCTCTGCGGAAGGGGGGATAAGAGGACGAGAAGAAGGAAGAAGTTTCGGAGATAGTTCGATAAGTGTAGGCCGAATGGAGATTGGACCAGAGATCGGTTCAAGGACAAAGTGGTGATCCCCAGGATGTCACGCTGAAGCCGAGGGTTCACCGGAGCTGAAGCCGGTGTGCGAACTAGCAGGTCGCCGTTGTGGGTGACCTGCACAGCGCCTGGATTGGAGGAAGAGTCTGAGCCGAGCTTGCGTCGTCACTGCATTGTCGTAAGAGCAGGTCGCCACCGGGTCGCTGAAGTTGAAGCCGCAGCAGGGCTGGTTAGGGCGCTGAAACCCTACCCCTAGTTCTGTGCACCGGAATTGGGGGGGGATGAAATGCAAATATAAAAAAAACTAAAACTAATTTAAAACTTAGTTAATAATAAATGTTAATAATAAATTAATATACTGTTAATAGTGTAAATATATAATTAATAATAATTATTAAATAAACTATAAAATATACTGATTAATTTAAAAATATTTAAAACTAATTATTAATTCTAATTATTAAATTAAAATAAACTGATAAATAAATTTATTTATACTTAAATTAATCTAAAAATTTAATTTCGTAAATAGTAATTATGATAATAATAAAAGTATTAAATAAAAATAATTAATACAATCTAAATTATAAAATTTTTAATTACTTATTTACTTATGATGTTAAATTTTAATAATTTAGTTAAAAATGTTAAACTAAAAAATTTAGTATTTATATTTATTAACTTAATTAAATTAATAACTTTTTGATAAACTTATGTTTTACCATAGTAATATTAAGTTTATAATTTTATAAAAGTAAATAATAATTATTAGTTAAGATATTTGTTAATTAAATTTAATTACTTTTTAATAAGTATTATAACTGTAAACCAAAAAATTAACTATAAAATATTAATTAAATTTCTTAATGTTTTAATTGTTTTATTTTGCTTATAACATTTGCAGGTTCATTCAAGAGTGGAAAACATGTCCAGTTTCACACAACTAACTCTGTGGGAGTTAGTTACGTGAGTAAAATTAGCATGATGTGTCTGTCGCGAAAAAACACACGTGTGCAGTGAAACTGGAAAAGACGATTCCAAGTTATTGGAAGTGAGTGGTGACATGTGACAGATGGCAGTTGATATATAAAGCAGAACAGCAGCGGAATTGGGGGGACACTCATTCATTCGACGAACACACTAAATTCGAGCAAATGATTTCATTCGATCATTCACTCGGAGCAGAGCAAAGAACCTGGAGCACTTCTCGGAGAGCCATTCTTCGGAGTTCTGAGGGCCAGGAGCAGTAGTGATTCATGCGAGCAGAGGGAGTTTTCTTCCTCTGTTTTATTTTAATTCTATTTCTATGTAATTGAGTGGTTTTAGTATATGTAATTGAAACAATGTTAGGCTAAATACTTCCAGTTTGGGGTTAAAAATTGAATCTACTGGTTATTTTCTTTTTCTCTTCTCACTGTCATTTTAATGTGATCAGAATTGATCGGCGAGGTCAGTTCTGATTACATTCGATTGCAACATACCACCTACGCTTAATCTCATAATTCCACAATCATATGACGAGTTTGAATGTGGATTAATTTTCTTGAACATTTAAATGGAAATAAAAGACTACAGGACATACAACGAGTTTGTTCTGTGATCTTTTCAAACTAGAATTCTCAAGTTGAGTAACCGATGAGTGGTGAACTCCAAGATTTATCAGCTTGAGTGATTTATCTCTCGGTGAGGGAAGTAAGTCACTCCTTTTCAGTGGTATTAGTTGTAATCACTTTTTTTAGAAGGAATGTTTCTGAAACTAGTATAGTTGATATTTTCCCCGGATGTATTTCTCTAGATTGTTCACTCTTCAGCATATTATTTCTCTGTTACTTACAATTTTTAGCCTGTTTCTTGCCTCGATACATTTTAGAACAAAAACATAAAGAGATTTTGATGTTTCATTTGTGCCATATAATAAACAAAATAAAAAAATAAAAAAATAGAAACTCAATTCCACTGCTGACAACAATGGGATCTTTTAGTTAATTTTTAGAAGACTAGTGGTCAAAATATCCTTCCCTGTGGGTTCAACCCTACTTGCCACATATACTGTAGTTAGTAGGATTATAAATTTTAAACTTTGACCAGTTTCAACGATGGTTTAGGTCAATTCCATCTTCATCATTTTACTAGTTCTTCTGGACATTATTCTTTACGAGATTCTCTATTTGGAACCTTCTCAAACTAATTGTGCTTTTCTAATGCTACATATTCTAGTAATTTTAAAACTCCATGATGAATTAAATGAATCCCTAACGTATGGTGGGTATGAATTTTTTAATTAAACTTATCTTGGATCACTATTGTTTGTTTTCCAAAGTGAAATTATTTTGATGAATGAACAGTTTAAATTCAACTTACTTAGTGCTTCAAAAACCATCAGTAGTTTGGGACACTCATTCTGGAATTTCCTTCAAGACTCTCCTTGTGAAATCTTCTCTTGGACTTCTAAACACTTCATTACTTCATGTTTTTGAAAATTATCTAGAACATTCTTCCAAAACCACTTCTACAGTGTATTTTTGGGCGGTGTTTCACTTCATTACATTTCCATATTTATAGCAACAACTCTCTTTACATTCTTTAAGGATGAATCATAGGGACTTTATTAATTCTTCATTGTGTTCTATCTATATGATCATCATGGTTTCTTCAACATTATTGTTTCTCTTCCAATTTTTTAACTTTATGTTTAACTATTCATTACTTTAGATCATATTCTAGATATATATCTTTCATATATGAAGTTTCTACTTCTAATGGTTCCTCTATCTGGCATATGTCCTTTTTGTGTACTATTCTTCTAGAATATCCATAGGTAGTTTCTTATTTTTCAACATACTTGTTGACTGTTCCATGTACTATTGACAAAAAATACTATATATCATTAACAAAAATTGTTGGGAACTAAAATCTCCCTTTTTGATTATTTTCCAATACCCATTCAATGAACTGAATTTCAATGGTATTTATCCTCGTTATTATCAATAACTTCAAAGTCACTTTTATAATCTTATTCCAAGAACTTAAATATAGGATCCTTATTCGTCAATTCCCCCTAATGATCTAAATTTAAATTCCCCTTACTGACATATTGGGGTAGGGGAGGAATTTTCTTAACATCATTTTCTTCTTCTCCCGTATTCTTCTATTTAAGTGATTATAACCCTTGAAATTTTTTGAGAGAAGGATAACATCACTTTTCTTAAAGAAATTAGTCACAAATCAATCAACTCTAAGTCTGCATTATACACGATCATTGTATAAAATAAGAGTGATTAACTCAAAAAATAAAGTTTTTCATAACATTTACCAAGTGATTCCAACTTTTATAAAGTCTTATTTTAGGGGAGAGTTCATCAAATTTTCATTCAACTTAAGTTCCTACACCCATCTTAGTAAACTGATAAAAAAATTCAAGAATAAATGTTTGTTTTCTCCCCCTTTTTATGATAATTTAAACATTGTTAGAGAAAAATAAATTTTCCCTCTTTTCCATTTAAATTTATATTTTCATATAAGAATCGAATAGTATAGAAAACGTACCTAAAAGATGATAGGAGCTTAAATTTTCTGTATCATTGATATTCATTACTTCTTTAACATCATTCGAAGCTCTATAATTCTTCCACTTCTATATTTAATCCACTATATATTCAACAACTAGTGTTGGAACACCATGGTTGTCCAGAATATTTGTTTTTTTACTTCTAATTATAAAAATTTAAAAATAGATAGCTTCATCTTTAATTTAGGACTCCCCTTGAATTACATCACCCTCAATTCATATTTCAATGTAGGATTTATAGAACCTATTAGGGAATAATGTGAATCTCCAATTTTATCAATTAGGGAAGTAGAGCTTATAAAGGTTTCAAAACATAACATCTCTCTTCACTTTAGATTCATTTTTATTTATTCCTTGACCCATGACATTATAATAAAAAATATTATTTGATATCATAATAATATAATATTTACATTCCATTTTAACATTGTGCAGATATTTATTCTTAAATTTATGTACAAAGACATAAGAATTATTCTTTCATTTTGATCATAACATCCTTTCTTCCTCTAGATGTTATGTCCATACAATCCAAAAATCATTTAGAACATGCTATACATTCTTTATCTGCTAATAATTTTCTTTCAACATAGACTTTTTATCTATCAAAGATTATTTCATATTATTTTCCAACTTATCTTTCCCTATTAACATTTTCATTCTTTTTACATGAGTGTGTATGGCCATCTTAAAGATTTCAAAAAACATATTCTCTTTCGGTAAGTTACTCATTATACATAACTTCAATATAATATAAACTTATTCATTGGAGATATATTCCAATATTCAAATATGATTGTGTTTTTATTTTATTTACTATCTTTTTTTATCACTCTTTAATCTATTAACATTGATATTCATGGAAATTTTCCAACATTCTATAAAGCAGACTTTTCATTCATGGAGGTGGAAAATTCTCATTGGCATGAAATATTCATAAACTTTATTCTTAAGTGTAACTTTATTTGTAACTTTTGATTATTTTCACCTAAAGGTATATTTATGTTTTATCTTTTTTATTCTCCTTCAGCTTGAGTGGACTTCTTACATTAGTGTTTGTTGAGTTGTGCTAGCTAAACCATCACTCACCATGATCACTTCTTCAACATCTATGTGATTTTACCTTTAATTTAAATTCCCCTTAATGTATCCCTTATTTATATTTATTACCTTGGAATATTACACCAAAATTAGATGGCCATGTATCAAAACATTCCATAGTAACAATATTATCCAATAATCCTTATCTTCTTCCATTCTATTGGATTTTAACTAGTGGTGATTTCTTTCGAAACTTATTTCTTCCAAATATTTACCCTTTTATTCTATAAATCATTTAGGGGAACTCTATATTTATTTATTTTATTACTTCTACTTTCATAAGAGATGTGATTTTCTCCAAATCACTCTCCACCCATCCCTATTTTCAACTAATTTCTAAACTATTCAAAATATGGGAGTTAGTGGATAAAAATTCATTTGAATGAGGGATTACCTTTTTAATCAACTTATCAGAAGGTTGAAAATCGATGATCTCATATTCCTCCTATTGATATATTGTGTCTTTCTATAAGTAATAATTTCCTTAGATACTTTTACAGTGACTCATTTTTCATCATTATGTGAAGATTTAAGATGAGAAGTTATTTATTTTTTTTAATATTATTTCAAAATCAAGAAAATTTATATTTAAATTGTTCTTATAATATTCAAATAAATTCAATTTCTATTTACATTTAGCTTTAAACTTAAAAACTATTTCATCATTAATATCCATTTCATTTTTTAGAGAGTTTTTAGTCCCTTTTATCATTATGACATTTACTTGTAATCAAGAGTTATTTACTTCTACTATTGATTTAAATTCATGGAATACTTTTAATAAAACAACTCACTTTATATTATTCTCACTAGGAATTCATTCCAATTCTTTTTCAACTATGATAAAAATTAAATTTCAGAGTTGAATAGATTGTTCCTTTTTTCCGCATGCTCTATGTGGATATTAAATTTTTGGAACTTCATTAAAAAGAATATTTTATTTCATCATATTATAATTCCAAACATGATTTACCTTTCTATAATCCCTTGATAAATCAATGTCTATATGTGATAACTTATACAAGGTAAATTTTCAAATAATATTTTATTTCTGAGTGAAAATCATCAATAGACTCAACAGACTCGTACTCACCACTACTATAATAACCTTATTCTAGATGATTAAATTTATTTAATTTTCATGAATTCTTACCACACAGTTTAAATTTTTGTAGTGGTGGATCCTCCTTTCGTTAGCATTGAGAGGATAACTTCCACAACTTGTAATATTATTTCTTCTTCTAATTCTTCAAGTATTAGGCTAAAACATATATGATTCTACAATCTAGGGTAACTTATATTTTATTTTCCTATGGATAAACTTTATTATCTTTACAAGGATGTATTTATTTAACTTCTAGAGATTTTCACATCATGTAAAATAGTCAAACACAAATGGGAACAAAAATTATAGATCCAAGCAATGGAAACCTCACTCAGATACCTATTGATATTTCTAGGGGATCATGTAGTCATTCCAATAGGGGTGAATTGGGGGAGGAAAATTTTTTACATATTATATTTAACTAAAATTAATCATTCATTTACATTGATCAAACCTCTAAAATCAGTTAGGGTATATATATCTTTAATAATTATCCATCACCACTTCTACCTTATGCTATATAGATAATGTAAAGTAAACATCACCCAAGTATTTTCACAAGGTTTAATATAAAATACTACTTCTTTTAATGTTTGTTGTAAAACCCAACATTAATTCATCACTTAATATCCATCATTGATTTCATGTGTTGTAGGAATGAATCACCCTTAACCCTTAGTGTTCATCACACATTCTTCTAAAACCACAATATTGAAATTTTGTTGAGCTAAATTATGAAGGAGCATTATTTATATACTATAATTGTTTATACTAGAACAAATAGTATTTGATTAATCTACCTGAACATACTTATGGGTGGTTCTTCCACTACCTTATAAACTTTTTCAACCCTCAACTTTCACGACATACCTATCCTTCAACTTCTAGAAGAAGAATCTTATTGAACTATAAATTCCTTGAACTTAAATATCTTGAACATTTGAAAGTTTATTCTTTAAATAGGTATAGATATTCTACATCTATATTTATAGATCTAGATAACTCACCCTCCTTCATAACTTTATGTTTGGTCTTCTCAACATTGAAACTTCTATTTTTATGATGGAAGTATATTTTTGGATTCTATATCACTTTTATATCCAATATATCTCTCAATTATTCTTCTTATTTAATACATAACTCAAATTTTGTTCCCATTTTATATAGGAAATCTTCACCTGATAGATAAGGTGAAGGTAGCGGAGTTAATTTAAACTTCCTTGTATCTCAACTCTTTTAATTAGCCACTATCAATATCATTATAAAGATATTAGGATTTTACTTCCTGTAAAACTTAGCATCAACAATATTAAACTTTTAATCAAATCCAAGCATTAATCAATAAATTTCCATCCATGGATATCATAATTTGAACATCCATCTCAGCATCATCAGAATGTATTAATGTTGCAACAGTGTAATTTCATGTTGGAATTATTTTATAAAATATTTTTCTAATGTAATAAATATTCTCATTATGGTTTTAACTTTCCCCAAACTCAAACATATGTAGACTTTAATGTTTTGAACATCCTTCATCATGATACATGTTCTTCTAGTGGACTCTATCTCATTCACCTCCATTTAGTTTAAAATTAGGATGGAAAATTTTTATTCTGATTGAATAAACTCTTCCTTATTTCAATCAAAAAAACCTCTAACTTATGATGTTCTCACCTTCCACTTACCTTGAATTACCATCTAGATTTATATTCCTCTCCAAATTATGTTGAAAACTGATCTTTATTTCAATCAATTCTAAATTTATCCCCTAATCCTTCCTTTTAGATATTTTTCTCCTTGAGATTATTCATCAGAAAGGTAAGTATTATTTTAGATCTTTTCCAATGCTCTATCCTATAATAATTTCAAAATAATAGGATTATATAAATTCATCCTTATCTTCTGGTGATCTTTCCTTTATAAATTCAACTTATATTTGATCATTATTGGTCTTATACTAAGGTTATTTTCTACTAATGAACAAATAGTTTAGCATTGTTTGACTTAGTTATTCAAAAACCTTTAATTGTTTGGGAATATCCTTCTAAAATATACTTCAAGAGTTTCCTTCTAGAATATCCTTCCAAAAATTCAAACACTTCATTAGTTTAGAATTCTCTAAATTCTCTACAACATTATTCAAAAACCACTTCTTTAGTGTATCTTATAATGGTGATTCACTTCATAACTTTTCCTTATTTATGAAAATAAATCTATTTATATTTCTTAGAAATAAATAATATGAACTTTATCAATTATTCAGTTTGGTTCTTTCTTCTAATCATTCGAGTTTAAAAAACTTTACTATTTCAATTATAATGGTTTTACCATTTGGATTAACCATTAATTGATTATGATCATCTACCAAAGGTATATCTTTCTGCTATAATGTTCCTATATATAATGGTTCCTCTATCTGGAGAATGTTCTTATGGTGTACTATTCATTTCTCCCTCTCTCGGTTTCTCCCTCTCCTAGGGTTTTCATCTTTCTTCTTCTCTGGTATGGTCACTCATTATCCTGGACTCCCTATCCTCCTCCCAATCTCTTATCCCAATTTTCCCCCTTATCTAAACCATGGACACATCTTTGGTTTCTATTTTTGTTGTTCCCGCCCTGTAGGACTCCATTTCTGATCTAGTTTGGTTATGTTCTCGGTGGTTTGGGATATGATGGAGGTTATGGTCAATGTTTCTTTCTTATTTTGGGGAGTTTTTTCTATATAGTCATGGTTCTCATTCATGTACTATCCACTCTTTTTTCTATCACATCACACTAGCCCCAATTTAGGTTGTCCATATCTCTATCCCTTCCTAGCTATTGAGGCCCTACTTCTACTCAATATCTACTTGGAATGCCTGGTCTACGGTATTAGTTCCCATTTAGGTCTGGTGTTGTGGTTTTAATGGGGGGTTTGGGATGTGTTGGTTTATAATTTGTGGGGTTCAAGGTGGCATGATCCATTTTTTTATCTAGTATCTTTATATTTTCATTCGAAAGTGGTTATGTGTGGTTCCCTTATTTTCTGTAGGTCTTTGATGATGGTGGTGTTGTTTGATTGTGAGTATATTTTGATCCGTTGTGGTGTTTCTCATGGTTTTGGTTTTGTCCCTGGTGTTTGTATTGGTCCAGATATGCTCATTTTTGTGTTTTCATCCATTTGGAGTTTTTGGTTTTTTCTGGTTCATCAATGGTGAAGATCTAAGTATTTTTCTTCTACTTGGTGTATGGTGGCTCCGACTATGATGAGTTACAGAAATTGAGTAGAGGTGACAACAACGGCATGTGGTGGATACATAAAGCACATATTTGATCGATAAGCTATGTGGTTGGTGAAGAGGTCGAGGTTTTTGTCAGTATTGGGCCACATTAAAGGTCTTTTGGCTTAAGGGGTTTTGTGGATTAGGATTTTCAGTGGAAAAGTTACTATCAATTTGAAATTTAAAATTTTCAAGTTGTTTTTTAAATTCATAATCTGATGTTTAAATTATTTATATATTTTACCTCTATGTTAAGGTTCACACTTAACCCTTATAAGTGTTTAGAAAATACCAACAAAATAGATTGGATGGTGATATAAGGCCAACATTTGTCTCGGATCATGAACTACAACCAAACAACCCTCGGGTCAGACCATATGGTTGTTACACCCCTTTCTCAACATTGGTTCAAGCCATAAGGCCATTATACCAATGATTATTCATGGTTAAACCAAAATTCCAATCAACCCATGATCAGGATGAAATGTTTTCTCCCCCATGGTTCTTCCTTGAGTCACACCACAAGGTTGTAATGGATCTATCTCTACTAGATCGATCCCTAAATTAAACTCACCCCATCATCTGTCACCAGTTAGTCCAAAAGGCCATCATACCTCTATCTTATCTCTATTTCCCATATTTATCATCATTTCACATCACACTAGCATACACTCTCCCATATAAGAGATAATAAATCCATGATGATTTCATAATTATTCTAGATGTAAACCTTCACAGACTAAGCATTCATGCACAACATGTAACAAAATATAAGGGAACAATCATAGCACCTAAATCATAGATACCATAGGCCACAAATTCAAACCATATGAAATCCCATTAAATGTAAGTCTCATGGGCCACCCACGAAGACATAATAATATTACATCACACAAATATCCTCATGGATATGCATACACACACATGCACAAAATACTATAAAATTTATTACCAAGGCCCCATGGTAAACACTTCCTACATTGACAATAAAACCCAAAGATTTACATTAACTATAGCCTTAGTAGTCAGGGTTCGAGTCCTACCCAATAAGGTGGGGTGCATGTCCTACAAAAAATCCCCTTAGAATCCCAAATAAGTATCCTTAACCAATTTCCATGACTCAAGATAGGGTCTCATCTCATTTCTCTCTAAGGAGAGTGTATAGTGCTCAGACACACCTCTATTTAGCCTTCCCAAAATGCTATATGGAAAACCAATAGGATATTTTTATAACCTATCTCATGTTTTAAGACCCATAAAGGTCTCTCTTCATCATAACTAGAACCATCTCCCCTTGGAGACAAAGTTGTTGAATGAATTTGAATATCCAAAATGTTTCCAAGAACTTATCCTAGATCTAAGGAGAAATACTACCCTCATCATCTAAATTAAGTGTCTCTAGTTCTTCATCTGATCTACCCAATCCCTTGAATAATGATTATAAAAATCTACACTTATTCATAAACTTACATATGGTTTTGTATGATATGTTCCATTTACCTCAAATGGACTTACAATCCTCACTAATATCTACCAAGACTTTGACTAGCCTGATCATACCTCGTTTGAGCCTATATTACCTCACTACCATCTACATTATATCACCCATCATAAATAATTAATTATATACAATTATAATTAACTATTTAATTTAATCTAATGTGGAATAATTCTAGGATATCACAATGAGTACCATTGTCGCATCAGAACCTTGACTAACCACACTTGGAGGGTCTATGACACACCCTTCGTATCATCCTAAATGAAATCTCTATTGTTAAACACTCATAAAATCATTAATTATATACAATTATGACAAAATAACATTATATAATTTTAGGGAAGTGGATTCCATCCCCTTCAAATCAAGATATATGAAGAAGATGTCTTAGAATGTCCTCTATGAAATACACATGAAATATACATCATCTGTAAAGACCCGTAAATTTCAAGGAAATTTTTTTCTTAATTTTCTTTGGAATTTTACAAGAGCTCAGTCTCTGACGGCACCTGATTCCGAGGCCCGGTGTGCTCGGAATCGTTTTTCGAAGTTTGGCTCGGGTACGTTCAGTGAACGGACGAGCGGGTTTTTCTAACTTTTGAACCGGTGCCCGGAATCGAATTCTGAGGGCTCCGATGAAATCGCAGCATCGGGATTCACTTAGAAATGCCTCTTTCGGAGTTGCGTTTTCTCGGGTGTGGTTTTTAATTTTCGGGCTTAAAGTTAAGAAATAAAATAATTTTGCGACAACTTTATTTTATTTCACTTAAGCCACTTGGAAGCCACTTGAAGCCACTTGTTGACGTCTTAAACTGAGTTAAACAGGATAGGATGCTATCCAGAAATATCCTACCCCCTTGGTAGGATATTTGTGAGGTGGGGCCCACACGAGCTCCGCCGTTTCTTTCCGCTAAGAAACACACCCGCGAAAACCCGTATTTATGAAAGTCAACTGATGCGTTTCTTAAAATCTTAACATACCATTTAATTGGGCGGTTTATTTCGTGAATTAAACGGGCTGTTTCTTTCGTTGAATTAATTCAACGAATTGATTAGTCGTTTCTTAACCAGTTTTCAAATTCGTTGGCGTAATAATAAAATAAGGCCAATGCACGACCTCTGGTTATTTGCGCGTTGAGAAGATTTGAGAGGACCCTTGTATCTTCTTCTCCCTCGCGAAGAACGCGAAGAATGCGAAGAACGTGAAGAACGCTGAACCCGGAAATCGACGATGCTTCCATCCGAGATGTTCTTCCCCGCTCCGATCTCCGATCACCAACCGTTTGAGGTGAGTGATTTCGGATTTCCTCTCAAGGTTCTTCTTTTTTGGTTTTAAACGAAACACAGATTTAATTATTTATAATTTAAATCTGTTGTTCTTGGTCTGTTGAGCTCACTGACTCAACGTCGGATTCCGCGACGACGCGACGCCTCCCCGCGACGACGCGACGATCGCTCTCTTCCGTGATGAGCTTTTCCGCGAAGAACGCCCGCGCGCGACGACCAACGAGGTAGGGATTTATTATGGGAATTACCCCTTTTTATTATTTCCCGTAAGTGTTTATTTAAAAAGTTAAAGAACCGGTTTCAAACGAACAATTTTATTTTATTAAAATTGTCGGTTCATGTGTTGAACAAAATTTCCCCCGTTTGTTTATCTCTAACGCGGAGGGCGTGGGCCAAACGAACACGGCCCGACGACCCTCCGCCGTTCTTCGTTTTGTGCGGATTTGACGGGCGACGACGGAACGTGCCGCAACGGATGTTTGATGATCCCGCAGTGAAGAACGAGTCCCGGGAGGAGCAATGGCGCATACGGGAAGAGAATCGGACCACCGGAACGATCCCGGTGGCCCGCGGAACTCGCCGGCGGCGCAGGTCGCCGGTGCGGCGGCGCCCCGACGCGCCGCCGGACAGCCGTCGCGGCTGAAGCCGCGGCGGCGGCGGCACCCGCGGCCGCGCGGGTCCGGTGCCCTCGGACGCGGCTGAAGCCGCGTCCCGACTCAGCGCGGCCCCATGCGGGGGGGCCGTGGCACCACCAGGCCGCGGGGGCAACGCCCCGCGGCGCAAGGCCGTTCGGCCGAACCGGACCAGGCCGGTCCGACCGGCCGGGCCGCACCCTGGCCAGAACGGACCGGGTCGGGTCGACCCGATTCGGCCGACTCCCCGGGGGGGGGGGGGGGGGTCGGGCCGGGTCGGCCCGGGCCCGTACCCCCCGTCTTCGGACGGTCTTCGTTCAAACGCCCGTAACTTGAGCTACGGGACTCCAAACGACTCGCCGTCAGCAGCAACACGATCCTTGGATCGAGACGGTCGTTTAGGTATATCGCACTCAAGGTTTCAGAATACTTTGAGTTCAGCCGGGCTGGTTCGTACACGAAACTAACCGGGCCCTCGGAGCGGAAACGCTCATGTCTTGAGCCACGGACGTCCGATTGACGTGCCGTCAGCTTCGTTGTTTTCCTCTAAGTGAGACGTATCTTTTGGCATACTCCGCCCGAGGTTTGGACGCAGGTGGAGTACGGTCGGGTTGGTTTTGCCTTAAAAACCAACCGGGCCCCTGGGACGAAAAATCCAATAACTCTCAGACTGGGCGTCCGATTGACGCGCCGTCTGCGACGTTGAGTTCCTGTTGACGATACGGAACTTTTGGATACATCAACTTCGGACTTTGTGTCAGTTGATGTATCATCCTCTCAGCTCGTGGAGCGGACCCTCCCGAACGAGCTTGCTGTGTGCGGGAACCCTAGTGTTGGCTGCGACTGCTACTTCGACAGCGACGACTGTGCAGAGATCCTCTGTGGACTCCGACGACGACCGTACAGAGATCCTCAGTGGACTGTGGCGACGACTATGCAGAGATCCTCCGTGGACTCCGACGACAACCGTGCAGAGATCCTCAGTGGACTGCGGCGACGACTGTGCAGAGATCCTCAGTGGACTGCGACGACTACTGCACTCAGCGATCCTACGTGGATCAGTGCTACGGGTCCTGTGTGGGCCCGGTCCTGTGTGGGCCCGATCCTGTGTGGGTCTGATCCTGTGTGGGTCCGCGCTCAGCGGTTCTGTGTGAGCCAGCGCCTACAGGTCCTGTGTGGGCCCGATCCTGTGTGGGTCATTGCGGGGGTTAGTTACCTATCGATCCTTCGTGGGTCCGACGACTTAGATGGATCAGTGATCATATTTATCGTCATCCAAAGAAGTATACCTTTGTGAGCTGAATCTTGTGTTACTCTCCCTTGTGGATTGTGTTGAGCTATCCTGTGTGGATTTACTGTTTACTCTCCTTTGTGGATTGTGATGAGCTATCCTGTGTGGATTTACTGTTTACTCTCCTTTGTGGATTGTGTTGAGCTATCCTGTGTGGGTATACGTTTTGCTTTCCTGTATGGACTGGGTTGTGCTTGGGCTCGGACGTTGGAGCCGAACGGGAATTGATGACTTAGGTATATGTATGGGCATATACCTAAGCCGTGACAGATGTTACTTCTTGATTGTATCTTTCCTTTGTGGATTATCCTTTGTGGATTTCGGGAGACCTTCAGGGGTCTCGGGGTCCCTACTGAGTAGCTTATACTCACCCCTGCACGGGCTTTGTCCGCACTACGTTGTGTTGGTTGCAGACGACGGACAGCGCTGATCGTGGTGGAGGCGTGCGGAGCAGGACGGTACCTGGAGGTGGACCACTGGGCGGGACGTACTCGGAGCGGTCAGGTAGACCCGAGGAGCAGTGGAGGCTATCTGTACCCACCCTTCAGGTGGTATTTCCAGAGGACAGCTCGACGCTACAGTTTTCCCTTTCAGTTGTTGTTTTTCCTTTCAGTTGTACTTTACTGTTGGGCTTGTATTTCCGGCCCCTTTTACTTTCAGCACAGCTTGTACAGTTTTTACTTAGTGTTTACTTTTCCGCTTGCTTACTCTGTGGTGCTTGTTTACTTTTCAAAGGCAATGCCTTCCCTTTTTGTTGGGATCTACGCCTTGGTGCTAGTCGCCAGCCCCTGGCCTATGGAAGGCGGGCTTGGGGTAGTCACGGCACGGGCCCCGAGGGCGGGTCGTGACATCATCTTCAATATATTATAGAATTCTCTAATGGAATCAACACCAACTACCTAAAATAAATCAAGGGAATTAATAGGGATGTGAATAGAGGTTTAATAATGAAAGAAAATTGATGATAATTTCTTGAATCATCATCTAAATACACCTGAATTATCCCCCTATAAAAGAGGGCTGAAGAAGTGAAGGGGAAATTCATCCAATAAATGGACTTTTATCAAGCCCCCTAGGAGGATTAATTCTAGGATCCCCAATACGAAAAAAAACCATGATTACAAATTTCCCATCACAACCCCACTGACTTTCCACTAGGTCACATCGGGGATCTGATGGACCACTAAGCGGCTAGTGAGCCCAGTAAAATACATAGGATATCAGGTAGCCTACAATTTATTCATTGGTATCTCACTGGATAGCTGGTGACTTCTGCAGCAACCAAGCTACTCTGTCCCTTCTTCAACTAGATATAACACCAAGTTCTTCTCCAAGATTCAAACCACATCCAAAAAAATTTATATGACATTGAAACATGATATCTTCTATACTAAGCCTCATTTATTAAAATGGACCACCAAATAATAGGAAAACTCAAATTTCCCTTGTAATTTTCAACATATAACAATGTATTTTATTACAACCTCCTAACCATAATGCTTCTTATCCTTGTGAGGTTGTGTTAGGACTCTAACCACATCTATTGATCTACCAAAGTCATCAGTGAACAAAGAATTAACTAAATCAAATCTATGAATTACAATATAATTTCATTGCATAACTCTAAACATCCAATACACTTTTCACCAAAAGACAAGTTGCTCACTTATTGACAACATGAACACTGAGATGATGCTCACCTCACCCATGTAACACCATAAGATTTTAAAAGATGAATATAATCTTCGATAGCATATATGAAATCCAACATTAATAATATAAAATAATATAACATCCCAAAACTTTATGACATATTTAATTTTAAATTAATTCAATATCTTCAATATCTTGTGTTGCATGTAACACCAAGTTTAAACAAAACATGATAATCTATTAAAATATTATTATTTAAATATGACCATTATAACCTATCCATTAAGTTGGTGGGTATGAATATGAAAAAATAAATTATTAAAATAATATTTTTTATAAATGAATAAAATAAACTCAATTGTTATATATTTATTATAAATATAATTAGAATCATTTGAAAGGAAAAAAAGAGAAGTTTTCCAAAAAAAATGTATTTTCATAAAAGTTGATTTAGTTACATTTTACAAACAAAATTTAAAATTAATTTTACCATTTTTAGAGATTTTATTTAAAAAAATAAATACTATTTTTTTAAATCTACATTATAAAATTATCCTTGGGTTAATTTTTTATAATTTTTTAAAAATATTGATTTTTTATTAAATAGTGAAAAATGCTTATTTTTCATGAGAACTAACTTTTTAAATTATTTACAAAGTTAAATTATATTTTAAATTGGGTTTAAAGTATAATAAGTTAAATTATTTTATGATTTAACAAAGTTATTTCATTTTAACTAATTTTATATCAAATTTTTTATGTAAAAACTTTTTAAACTTTTGAATGTTTTTCTTTAGAAATTTTTTTTTTTCAATGTGTCTGCGGGTTTATTTTTAAATTTAATTCTAAAAATTAAGTGAATTTAATTTTTTAAAATTCATTAAATATTATTAATCAACATAATTTATATTATAGGATAAGATAAATATAATTTTTTTACATAATTAATAATAAAAATGGTAAAAATTAATTATTGAGATTAAGGTGAAAACAGGTTTACTGGGGGTTAAACTAGATAAGATAAGGTTTTAAATGTCCTAGAAAATTTTAAAACATCCATTTTCTAACAATATTTAGACCCTATATCTTTAATTGTTTTATAATGACCCATTTTTTAGGCTTTTTTCATGAGAGAAATATGGGTATTACATTTTATTTTCAAAATTTCCAAGTGTGTCCCCTCTCCCACTTATAAAAGGATACATCTTATCCTCCATTTTTCACACTTACAAAACCCTTTTTTCACATAATACCTTGAAAAATATCTTCATTAATTCCCTAAACATATCCTGTCATCTTTATTTTGATTATTAAGACCTCTTAAAATGTATTTAGGTATAAACCTAATGTGGCTCTTCGAAGAAGTGGTAAAATTATTAAACAAGCATATTTGATTTATTTCATCTTCAAAATCACTAAAAAAATATTTAAAATGAGAATATAATAACACTAATACCCCCTATGTACTGATATTTTATTATTTTAATTTCATAACCCAACTCCATCTCCATTTCTGTCAAATAGGAAACAAAACTGTTGATTGTGTATACGGCAGAATACCGCCTCACGAACCAATGTAATTTTTTTTTTTGATCACTAAATTTTAAGGATGAATGTAATGATAGATTTTATATAATTATATTATTTTTAGGAAATTATTTTACTTAAAAAATAATTAAATCAGATATAACTTATTACTTTTCATTCTTTGGGGATATAATAATGTCACTTGTGTGTACGCTGGACTACTATCTCACCAAGCGATGTGATTCATTTTTTACGAATTGTTTACAAGGAAGGTAGTAAAGTTAAAATTAATAAATATATGTGATATTTATAAAAAAAATTAGAAATATGATATCATAAATAACTTCTTACCGTCCAATCCATTTGAAAACAATCACATCGCTCGTGCATGCATCTGGACTTCCACCTCCACATTGTGATGTGAATGTTTTCATTTTATATTTAAATGGATGGTAATAAGGATGGATTTTATTAATATAAATGATATATATATATAACATATTAATTATTATATTTATATCATTTTTTACAGTTTTTATGTTATTTAACCCTGAAAAAAGTAAAAGGACTGAAAATATCAAATCTGAACATACATGAAAAACAAAGCTATTACTACCTAAAACGTGATTTTAATAAGGAATTGTTAATAAACTTGTTATAAATGGTCATAGGTAAATCATATATAGTGTGATATATATATATATATATATATATATATATATATGTTTGTGTGTGTGGTTATGTTTATGCTTCTATAATATATTAATAATAAAACTATATTTATTATATAGGAGGTTCGAACACGTGTAGAGGAAATCAGAACTAAAGTAAGGATTTGAAATCTCATTTTTACTTTAGTGATACATATTCCATATTCAACACCTATTCCTTTGGTTGGTGTATATAATTCCCCTTTTGATATGTTTTACCATAAATCTATTTCTCTTCAAAATATTTAATTTTTCATTTAAATTAATTTCTTTCACAGGGATTACAATTCAAAAGTTACGAAAGTGGTAAAGTTTTATTTTACAATTTCATCTTTTATCAGGATTGTTTATGATTGAATTTATGATGATTAAATCTTATGATATATCATTAAAGAAAGATTGGAATTTTCTTTTCCATTTTTTAATAATGAACCTTTCAACTATTATTACTATTTACCTCTATTTGTTACTTAAAATGATTGAGAATATGTTTATAATAAAACCCAAATTTATTTCTCTCTTTGGTAAAAAATCCATTTTTTCCTTCCAAATACATGTTTTCTAAAAAAAATTCAGAAATGTTTTAAAATTTATACAAATGATTTATTAAATATATTTTTATCCATTTTTATGTTTTTGGAAAATGATTTTAAATGAATCTTCATTTCATCTTCAAAATAAGGCATGTTTGTATTTTACCAAAAATGTTAAATGAATATTTGCTTTAATGAGTATTTCATTTATATCATTTCATCTTCAAAATAAGGAATGTTTGTATTTTACCAAAAATGTTAAATGAATCTTTGTTTTAATGAGTATTTCATTTATAGAATTTCTTATTTTAATTACCTCTCAATGTTTTAAAGATTACTATATAAGTTTAAAAGTTTATTTTAAAATACATTTATTTTCAAAATATTTTTCGATCTTTTAGTTTCAAAAGGTAATTTTCAAAGTTAAAATATTATTTTCCTCAATAATGTTTTAAAGGATATTATCATGGAATTTATATTCATCAATGATAACAACCTTTATTTTAATTATCCTCCATTGGGGATATGTTCTAATAACACCATCCTTATTATTTATTTGGATGGATTTTGATTAGTTTTATTGTGGATGTACTATTTTATTACCATTCACAATATTATTCTAGATGGTTTTTTATTATGTTTATTGATTGGGGTATATATTAACATTTTATATTATATTTTTTCAATAATAATATTTATGTTTATTATGTTTCACCCCTTTCAAAAAAAGAATTAATGGGACTTAATAATTGATGGGTGGGGCCAACTATATCTTTTCAATGCATCAGTAGGTCTCATGAGACAAACTATCTTAGGTTTTTGGTCTAGACCTTACCCATTTAGGAAAGATGTATTAGAATGAGGCCTTGATGGTGTGGTTATGATGTTTGGAATTATGGATTCCATAATTATGATATTATTAATTGATGTCTATGAGATAACTCAATTAGTTAAAATATCCATTGAAAAGTTTCAAACTCATTTGATTATATATATTGTATTATTTTATCATCATTTATTCTTGGAATATTATTATAATGTTATTGATTAAATGGAATATGCTTCAAACATTTACCATTATATATTGATTATACTTTATTTATTTATAGAATCTATTATACTCATACCCTTACTAATCATTTTAGATCACCCTCTTTTTATGTTTCTTTCCCCGGGGTGATAAGATGAGTATTATGGTTGATATATAGTTTTTTTCTAAAGTAAATAATTATTAACTAAAATAAAATACTATATTGTATTTTATGTTATCAATTTTAATGTGGAATTCAAGTATGTGTCTATTTTGACAAGACTACTAAACTATTTGGTCCATCATAATGTGATTCCTTATATCTTATTCCAATATAATGAAGTAACTATCGACTCTAGGAAACTATATCTTGGGTCGTTATAGCTGGTATTAGTGGAAGTTTAGTGGAACCCATTGGAACTATATTTAGGAAAAAAATTATTTAACATAACTATATGATATAAATTGAGGATAAGTATAGAATAACTTCCTTCAGTTTTGATAAGGTGTAGATTATGTTGCTTTTTATAACAATTAATCCCTATCTAGATAATACAAGTGGACATGGTTCTTGTACCTATGTTCCTTGGGGTAGTAAATCTAAAAATGGTTCGTCATTCTTGACCCAATCATAACCCAGTACAAAAAAATGAGCCTTACTATGCACCTATTTTGATACTCTCGGGTGATATGCTTAAGACAATTCACATTTTCTTTAAAAATCATTATAAAGGGTGCAATTTTTTTTATGATTTTAAAACTTTCCCAAAGAAACCATTTTTATGATTATGATATTATCTATGCAAGTATTTTTTTTAATTTATATTTATTGTTTCATTGGTTTGGGGATTATACAATATGCTTCATAATGTTTATATATAATATAGTGTATTCCATCATCTATAAATGGTTCCAAATAGAAGGAATGGAAACTGTATAAATTCATATACCCCATAAAGGTATTTCCCACTTGGGAAATATAATGAAGTTGTAATTGGAGATAAAGTTGAAACTGATAAATTTTATCCATATTGGGGATACTAATTCAGGTTATGAGCAATAACCTTTCCCATATAGAGCATCCTACCGATCCATCATACAACATAACAATGTTATACCACTTCATGCATTATTAGCCTTTGTCATTCAATGGGACTACAAATCCATTTGTAGTTGAGCACTGGATAAGTTCTTTAGAGAATATATTTATTTCTTATGGAATTAATGATAGGTGGAAGGTTGTCATGTTAGTTTATCATCTATGAAGAGGTTAGGATCAATGGTGTATGTTGATTTGAAACTCTAAGGATGAATAATAAATAGGAAACATATAATGGAAGGATTTTAATGTACTCTTATTGAAAAAATAGTTTCCTCAAGAGAAATGAGTGGATATGGAAATATTGATATTGAGTCTATGACAAAAAAAGAGGAAAATGTTTCTAAGTATGAATCCAACATTATAATGTTATCAAGGAATTTTATGAACTATGTACATAATCCAAATGAAAATATTAAAAGTTTATTTTATAGGTTAAAGGAAATTCTTATAAAGGAAATAGTCCCCCAAACCTTCCCATCATACAAGGACATAGTATCATGTTCTGTCAAGATATAGAAACAATTCTACAATTCTTATAGAATCAATGAAAAGTAAGATATGAAGAATAAGGTATGTAAAAATATGGATAAAGGAAATAAGGTAAAGAGAAATTTTCCCAATGTGATAATTGTGGAAAGAAGAAAACTGGTACATACGTGAAGGTAAAGGGTGTTTTCTAACACTATAGAAATAAATTCCACCATGATCAGAATTGTAAGGGAAAGAAGTAATCTCAATGTGTGAAATTCTACAACTTTAGGTAGATGGGTCCTTACAAAAATTAATACACCAAGTTTCAAGGGAATATACCTCAAGAAAATATAATGGATCAGGGACAAGATTATCTTATTACAATGACTAACACAGAATAAAGTACTTATGTATTTAGATTCATTAATTTTGTTGAAGAATAATTTTATCACTGATGTTCTCATTAAAAGAATTATAAAATGTATAAGGATTGTGATGCAATTATTTTTCTCTAAGGATGTGAAGATAGATGTTAACTGTTACTAAGAAATATGATTAAGTGGTAAGTTTATATTTTTTGAAAACACATTATTGATGGAAAATAACCCTTAATATATTTGTGATGTTGAGATAATAATGATAAAAAAATTTATGGGACAGTATTGGTGACATTGAAATTGGTTAGTGATTTGATGGTTTATGTTATCTTCCCGAGAGTTTACTATATGTTTGTATTTATGGAATATATTCATCAATATGATATTTATTTTTTAATAATTCATTTTTTTAATTTTGTTTTTATAGTGATCAAGGTATTCATATATTTTTAATGTGACTTTAAAAGACACTTTATATTGTATAGATAATATAATGATGATTTAGTGACCTTTCTTCTAAATATTTAGACATTGAATTTTGAAAGATATATTTTTTATGATTATTAAGGTTAAATATTTATTAAATGAATTATGTTGAACATTTTGGTTATTTTTGAGGTTTTAGAAATTAAATTATTATTGGATAAATCATGTTTTCCATTTTGGTCTTAGAATATATCTAGAGACAGAAGGAATGACTTGTCATTATTTTACGGATCTTATGATCTATTAAAAGTTTCTTTTAGTGTCTCGAGTATAAATAATTCATATTGAATACTAATTTTTTCAAAAAAAAATATGATATTATGATGTAAATGATTAATGGGTAAAATTATATATGTCGTGTAAGTATATTTTTATATGTTCTTAGTCTAGATTGTAAAAGGATCCCCCAACTCTATGAAAATGATCTTGAAACAAAAAAATATCTTATTAACTTTATATTTTATGAATTAAATGGTCTCTTAACACATCATAGATTTAATATTTTTTTCATTTACTTTATTGTGATCAATGATCTTTATCACTCTCAATAATTATTAATGTGTTTCTTCCATTTCCAAATCTTTGTTTCCCACCAGTATTCTCCTATTTAGAAACCTAGTTATGTGATTATTATAGATTATATTCATACTTATATTTCTCTCTTATCAATAGGATATTTTATAAACCATTCTCACAATTTGGGATTTTAAAAAATATATTTTCAAATTTCAAGTCCTTAATTACTAATATTAAGATTTAATCATGAGGATGTAATTTATTTAAAGGGGTAGAAGGTAATACCTCAAGATTTTAAAAAGTAACAACATATTAGATAGAATATATGACTTGAAAAATAAATTTTAGAAGAGAATACAACACCCCAATACATTATGATATATTTATTTTTAAATAAATTAAATCTTTTTGATATATTTTGATGCACGTAAGACTGGGTTTAAACGAAATGTGATAATCTATAAAAATATTATTATTTAAACATGATCATTATAACCAAGTCATTAAGTTGGTGGGTATGAATATGAATAACTAAAATTTTAAAATAATATTAGTTATATATTTATTATAAATAAAATCAAAACCATTTGAAAGAAAAATAAATGTATTCTGAAAACTGTATTTTTCTAAATAATGGTTTAGTTTTACATTGAACACATAATTACAAATTAATTTTAAAAAACTATTGAAATTTTATTTTAAAAAAATTATTTTTTAAAATATACATTTCAAACATATCCTTGGGTGAATTTTTTGGAGTTTTCTGAAAAGATTAATTTTTTTATGAATAGTGAAAATACTAATTTTTTTAGAAAACTGCCTTTTTATTTAAATTATTTTAAATTTTAAATTATATTTTAAATTATTTTCATAGTAAAATTAATTCAATTATATTTAAATTTAACTAATTTAGGTCTTTGGAATCAATTTCATATTGTATTATAATGTAAAAACATTTTGATCTTTTGAAAGTATTTCTTTGGAAAAACGGTTTTTGATGCATCTATGGGTTTGTTTTTAAATGAATTCTTCCACTTATTTGAATTGAATTTTTAAAAATAAATTAAATATTTTATATAATAATAATTTATATTTTCTAATAATCCTATCATAATTTTTTACCATAATGATTAAAGAAAATGATATAAATTGATTATTGCGGTTAAGGTGAAAATGGGTTTACCAAGGGTTAATCTATGAAGATAAGGGTTAAAATGACCAATAAACTTTTCCAAAAACCATTTTATTACTATATGTAGACCTTATATCTTCCATGGTTCTATAATGACCCATTTTTTATGCTTTCATCATGATAAAAATGTCTGTGTCACTTTTTCTTTTCAAAAATTTCAAGTGTGTCCTCTTGACCATGTATAAAAGGTCACCCCTTCTCCTCCCCTCTTTAAACTTCCCAAACCCTTTGTATTTTCTATGAACTACCAAAATTTATTTATTAATTCCCTCAAAATATCCTATTGGACTTATTTTTATTATTAATCCCTTATAAGAAGGATATAGATATAAATCTAAAGAGGTTATCCAAAGAAGAGGTAAAATTCATAAACGCACCTATTTGTTTTATCTCTTTTCCACAACCTTAAAAATATCATGAAATGTGAAAATATAATAACACCATTATCACATATATACTTATATTTATTTTAATTTAATAACCCATTTCCATCTCCACTTTCATCAAATGGGAAAAAAATGTTGATTATGTGTACAGTGGACTACTGCCTCACGAACCAATTTAATTAGTTTTCCATAACCACCTTTCAAGGATGGATATAATGATGAATTTAAAGTAATTATATTATATTCATGAATTTATTATACATATAGAATTATTATGTCACATATACCTTCTTAATTTCCATTCTGTGTGGGATACGATAATGTCACTCATGTGTACAGCGGACTACCGCCTCGGGAAGCGATGTGATTTGTTCTTTACTTAGAATTTATACGGAAGGTTGTATGGTTAAAATTAATGAATATATGTTATATTTATGACATAAAAATATTTATTTTAATATAATATAACATCTAACAGCTTACCTTCCAATCCTTTGTAAAATAATAATGTCACTTATGTGTACGTGTGGACTACTGCCTCCACGTAGCATTGTGAAATGTTTTAACATTTATTTTTTAAATAGATAGTAATAAGGATAGATTTTATTAATATAAATTATATATATAAAATAATTATTATAATTTAAATGTGAATTAATATTTAATTTCCATTCATTCCATATGTCAGGAAAATGGAAACATTGTTCATACATGCGTACGACATACCGCCTCCATAAATGTTGTAATACATTTTCTATATTTAAATTTTATGGATTAATATAAATACACATAAAATGAATATATATTATATTTATATAATTTTTTTAATTATTTGGATGATTTAACCATGATAAATGTAAAAGGAACAAAAATACCAAATCAAAATATACATGAAAACATAGTTATTATTAACTAAAACAAGATTTTAACAAGGAATTGTTAATAAATGGGTCATAAAATGTCATTCATAAATCATATATGGTATGATATATATGTATATTTGGTTTTTAAAATTATTTATAATAAACATATATTAATTATATAGAATTTTTGAATATTTATAAAGTAAATCAGACCTAAGGTAAGGGTTTCTCATCTCACTTTTACAACTATGATACATATGCCATATTCACCACTTTTTTTATGGAGTATATACTACCAATTTTGATCTTTTATATCATGAGTATATTTACATTCATGGTTTTTAATGTTTCATTTTAATTTATTTCTTTTATGGGGCTTATGATTCAAAAGTTACCAAAGTGGTAAGGGTTTATTTTATAATCTTATCGTTTATCAGGATTGTTTGTGATTAAATTTATGATGATGAAATATTATGATCTATCACTAAAGATAAATTTTAATTTTATTCTTATCTAGTTATTCATGAATTTTTTATTTATTATTACCATACTCTCACTCTTTTTAAATTAATATTCTTGTGAAAATATTATTAAGAAAATTCTACTTTAGTTTTCTCTTTGATAGAAAATTAATTTTTCCCTTACAAAACCATGTTTTATAACAATGTATTAAAATATTAACATTATAAAAATGTGTTATTAATGAAATTTTAAGCCATTATTGAATATCTAAAATATTTATTGAAAGTAATCTTCATGTCATTTTCCAAACAAGACCCATTTGGATTTTACCATAAAAGTGAAAGAAATATTTTTTTTAAATGTATGGAATGTATGGAATTTCTCATCATTATGACATATAAATGTTATAAATATTACTTTATAAGTTTCATAGGATATTTTAAAATTAATTTTTTTAATTTTTTTTGATATTTTAGTTTTAAAAGATTATTTCCAATTTGAAAATGTTAGTTTCCTCAATAATGTTTTAAAAGATATTTTCATGGAATTTATATTCATCAATGATAACAACCATTATAATACATATTCTCCATTGGGGATATGTTGTAAAGAAACCATAATAATTATTTATTTAGATGATTTATGGTCTATTTTACTAAGGATGTACTATTTTATTACCATTCATCATATTACACTATGTGGTTTATGATTATGTTTACTAATTAGGGTAGGTATTAACATTTATAATACTATGTTTTAAATATGAATGTTTATATTGATTTTGTTTCACCCCTTTAATATGAGGAATAAATTATACATAATAAGTGAAGAGAAAGGCCTTCTATATCCCATCGATACATTGGTAGGTATCATAAGATAAGCTAGAAAGGTTTTTTGTTAAGGCCTTACCCATTTGTGTATAATGTCTTGCCATAAGGCCTTAATGGTACAGTTATTATTTCAAAAATTATTCATTCCTTCATTATTATATTATTCATTAATATCTATGTAATTATTAGATTAGTTAGAATATATGTTGAAAAGTTTCAAACTCATGTTATCATGTATATAGAATTATTTGATCATTATTTATTCCATCCATATTATGATAATGTTATTGATTAAATGGCATGTTTTTTAGTTATTTATGTTTCAATATTGATTAGGATTTATTTATTTATATTTTTTTTGTATGCATACCCTTACTGGTCATTTGAGAATACGCTTCTCTTATGTTTATTTCCCTTTGATACTAAGATGAGTATTATGATTGATATCTTGGGTTACGAAAGAATAAAGAATTATGAAATTGAAAAAAAATATCTTGTATTTTATGTTTTCAATTGTAATGTAAGATTGAAGTATTTATCTAGTTTACCAATAATAATAAACTATACAATCCTTTGGGATGTGATTCCTTGTATTTTATTCCAATACCAACTCTGGGAAACTAAGGTTGAGGTTATTACAACCCATCTCTTCTAATATAACTTGGTATCTTCTAACAGATCATTTTAAATATTGTGGTTCTCCCCACCACAAGTCACCCCAAGAGACATCCTATTCTAACCTATGGTTCTCCCCAATATAGGAATCACTTACCATAGATGCACCTAAAATGGTCAACCAACCCACTTACCAAATATAAACAATGTTTCATATGAGGTTTTTATTATATTTTATCTAATTATAATATAAAAACACATACAAACATTTTATAGTTATCCCCTTCCAAAAAAATTAGTTTCATCTTCTAATATACAACCAATCTACCTGATCCTGATGCCTAAAATCCCAATTAAATTATGTGATCTCCCAAAAAATTCACTGAATTCCAAACACAAAATTATTGTAAAACCATGGTTAGATCGCCAAAAAATTCTTTCAGTGATCATTCTCTCACCCCAAGAACTAATAAAACTTCGATCTAACTCAACCTTGGATTAGACCAAACTACCCTGATCTTAATATCAACGCACTAACTCACCTAAAAATGCATTAAATTTTGATTCTAGTATTTACTTTGGTACCATTTCACATCATATGTACTGCACTCTTGAAATAATATGTCACCTCAACCACTCATTGATTAGTCTTTCAGTTCCTCCATGATTCATCTAACGTGAATATCATTTACCCAAGATTGATATAGAGCTCCCCATAATAGGTGTATCATCATCATCACTCATCAAAACAAAACAATTATCTCCATAACCTACACTTTTTCCATCACCACCCATTTTTATTAGGCATAGAGATCCCACTCATACATGATCTTATCTTCAATATTGATTACTACATGTTCATAGAATACCAGAAATATCATTCTCAATATAGAAAAAATTCTTCCAAACTAAGTGTCACACCCTCCAACTATCCAATAGTTTTATCTCCACCATATATATTCCCTTAAATTTCTCTATTAGTTCTGACACCAAATGGTTCTTTATACTAAATGCATAATACTCACCCAGAGGCATTATTTCCTAACCATTCCAACCATTGAAATCATCCAGGATCCACAAGGATCAATCGTGAATCTGCACCCAATGCACAAAAAAATTTACCTATTACCAAAATGACATTCTAAATACTCAAGGAAAAATTTTGGTTCATCATGCTCACATGAATATCATGAATGCATCATTTACCTCACTCTGAGAGAAACCCCGAAGCAAAATAATCACTAGACAACCATCGAAGTTTCACCAAGGTTCATACATGACCCAAATAATCATTGATGAACCCCTATAATCCCTAATCACCAATTTTCCGCACACTTAGGCAACACAAGTACCCATCATGCACCTTCTTTCTCATAAACCCTCTACAATGCTCACTTCCCCCTTTCCAAGGTAGAATGACCTACCAAGAACCCTCACATAGGTCCTTGCTCAAGATACCACTATGTCCTAGACGAACCAAATGGATACACATTCCCATCAAACCTGATAACACACCTTGAATCATACCCCATTGAGTCATCTCCCATGGAACATAAGATCACACACCTAACTCACTGATCATACTTACATGCATGTCATTTCAAACCTACCAGGATGACCCTCGACACTCCCCTTAAAAACAAGTATCTCCATGGTGCCAATATTCACCATGAACCACCTTCCTGATGATTTAAAACCACTAAGTATCTTATAATTCTCTAACCCTTTTAGGTATGACCACCTAGTATTATCACTATTCACTTATTGAGAATCTAATCCTGAAACCAATGGGTTAGATATCCCTTGATCCTTCCATTGATTCTTGGCCTCGACTTCATAAGTGCTCATGCACTCCATAATATGACCCCAGTGAATATATCTTATTCTATTCTCTATAACCCACTCGGGGTTTCAACATACCAAGGGTAACCATTCCCATAATCATATCATTACTTAGGAATCCAATGCCCGTACCAAACCCATCATGTTCCAATACACTTCTTGAAATCCTAGGAAAATAAAACATAAGAAAGGGGTGAGATCAGATGCTTGGTAAGGTAAAACAATATAGTAGAAGCTTTCATAAATAACTATAAACATTAAAGAAAGTATAAAATTGAAACAACGGCCTTTTAAACATAAAATTGAACATAATATGGAAATAATAAACCAAATAATTCCATTTAAATATTCACGTGGATATTCTTCTAGTCGAATAATCACATGTATTATCAATAACTAATCTCATAATGAATAAATTCATAATGATGGACATATAAAACATATCACCGAGGCCTCTTCCAAGACATCTAAAAATAAATGATTAAGTCCTCATACAAATCCATATATGAAAATAAATGGGAAAGGCCTCAGCCAAGTTCATGTCTAGTTTGTC
This sequence comes from Viscum album, assembly GCA_963277665.1. Taxonomy (NCBI): domain Eukaryota; kingdom Viridiplantae; phylum Streptophyta; class Magnoliopsida; order Santalales; family Viscaceae; genus Viscum; species Viscum album. Next base: position 1,397,889,458 of record OY728157.1, on the reverse strand, counting down.
TCATGAGACCTACTGATTCATCAAGGGGCTATATTGGTCTCTTCCCATCACATACAAAGTCCAAGACACTACTCATAAGAAAATGGTGAAACATAACATAAACATTCATATTAAAACTAACATACAAAATATTAAAACTTTAACCATAAACCATGAATGGTATTAAAATATCACATCCACAGTAAAAAATATCATAAACCCTTCAATAAATTATTGAATATTGTATCATAATAAATAAATATCAATTAAAAATAAAATAAAACAAGTATTTTTACATAGATAAAAATAATAATCATTAAAACTCTTTGAGATAGATACCACTTTTTACTTTGAAATCATTTATTCAAAAGTTGTGAACTTATAAAAGGAGACATTTAAAAATATTTTTTTGAATCAAACTGTCTTATACCAACTTGAATCTTTTGGAAGGAGTTATAATTTTAAAACATTCATGTCCATATAAATAAATCCATAAAACCATTTTGAAAACATGTACATTAATTAGAAATATTTTGAGGAATAACTCTTTAAAACATTTAAAATGGCGTTTTTGTTAAAGAGTCCCTTACATAAAACCTTAAAAACATTACTTTTGAAAACATTTTAATGAAATTAAAAATAGTCATAAAATTTTCATTATAATCATTTATATACATATAAATAAATATGTATGATAATATCAAGAATATTGAAATGGAGAAAGGATTAATTCTTTAAACATTCAAAGAATCCCATACCACTTTGAACATTTAAATAATAATCCCAATATCTTAAAATTAATCTTTAAATACTATTAATATAAACATAGTAATGATATAAAATATAATATTAGTAGTATATACACCACACATAAGAAACTAGTGGTGAACATGGCTTATATCTCACGAAAATTAAAAGTGAGACAGAATTCTCTTACCTTAAGCCTAATACTCTACGTATGTCTATGAAACTCCTATATAATGTTTTTAAACATATTATTAACTTATAAAAAAACATAATAATATTTATGATATCATATATGATTCTTTTATGGATTTATATTACCCTTTTATTAATAATTTCCAAGTTAATGTAATATTTCGGGTAATAATCGCTTTCTTTATCGTACATGTTTTGACTTGTTATTCTTGATCTTATTACTTATATCATGATTTACTTAATTAAAGAATGTATAAAATTATTTATATATAATATATATTCAGAATAAAAATATAATATTTATTTATTTATTTATTAAATTGAATACACAGTTCATGTAGACGGTAGGTTGTACGTACGCATGAATGTTATTTCTGTTTTCTTATCGTATTGAATGTATGTAAGTGAATGACATTTATGTAAATAAATAAATATATATATTATTACAGTAACATTATTATGTCATTTATTTAATAATTAATAATAATATATATTTTTATAATCATCCTTGAATAGTGAACATGGAAGATGAATCTCTTCTTGTCGTGGAGACGGTAAGTCGTACATAAGAACGAGGGACGATATCATTCTGTATTGGAAAAGGGTTGGGAATTGGATGGAATATGAATTATAAAGAAACAATATTATTTAATATTTATTATTTAAATCCATTATATTCATTTTGATACCCATATAAATAAATTATACATGAAAAACTGTTTACACCACAGCATGGAGACGGTAAGTCGTATGTACGCACGCAAGGTAATATTGTTTTTCATAGGATGAGTAAAATGAGGAATATAGTTGTCCCATAATCATAAAAAATCTCATAATATATTATATTCAGGATTTTTTACTTTTTTATGGAAATAAAATATAAATAGGAAGTAGAAGAATAAAAGAACTTTCAAAGAGGTGATAAAACAATTACCTCTTTTTCGAGTATCTCCTTTTGATTTGTTAAAAAGGACTCCTTAGAATGGATTTATGCCCATATTATGGAATCTATGATGTATTTAGGGGATTTGGGAGAGGAAATAGGAAGGTTTTTTGGGATCAAAACTTCTTTATAGGTGTGTATTAAAGAGAAGGATAAATGACCTTTTATAAGAGAGGGAAGGGACACTTTAGGAAACTCTTAAAATATTAATTTATTAAAAATTTATTTTCAGTTCAAAATAGTTAAAAAGTGATTTATTTAAAGTATAATATGATTATGGGTTTAAATCCACTAAAACAATTAATTTTAGACATGTTTAGTTCATAAAATTAACTTTATCTTTTGGATTTAACCCTTAGTTAAACAGTTTAACTCTTACCGTATCTTTTTGTATTTTTACACTATAGGGTTAATATAGTTACTATAAAATGCCAAATGAACCCCAAGTGGATCAATTGTGACACATTTAACACTATAAAAGTTATTTGGAAGAACCTTATATTTTTATAGATTTTATATCATTTAATAAAATATTATTTATTTTAATGTATCATTTATGTCAATTTTAATACTATTCAATATTTGAATTTTTAAAAATATCAAAAAAACATGATAACTTCAAAATAATACTTAAAATATGTCACTAACATGTATATGTTATCTATAAAAAAATTATTCCAATAATTAAGTCAAATTATATTTATTTTAATATTTTTAATATCATTTATTTGATATCTCAATTAATTAATCAATTAATGCATCAACATTGTGTCACCATTTAATTTAATTATTTGATGTCCAAAAATTATAAATAAATTATCATGATGTAGATAAATTTATTATATTTATAAATAGTATTTACAGTTAACCATATCACTTATATAACCTCATATAAAAAATAAAATAGCAATTAAAATTTGAATATTACATTTTTAACTCTTCTTTAAATAAAATATAATAAATCCCTTAATCTAACACAAGTGGATTAAAAAGGATCATATTTTTTACCTAAGGTTTTTTGGGTAGAAAAATGCCTTTCCAATGAAATTAGGACAAGTATTAGGATAATTCTATATTATTATAACATTATTTTTACCTTTAAATACCCTATTTACCTTTAACCGTTGTAAATAAAATTCAAAAGTTACTATTCATAAAAAATTATTCTAATCCTATTATACCACATTATTCATAATTATTACAACCATATATGTCTGTTTTTTGAAATTAAATTCCCAAAAGTGATAAAATTATGTTTAATACTAAACTACAAATGTAGCTAGAATGAAGGTAAAAAGACGTTAAAAAAGTTCAATGAATTTTTATATCTAATTATATTATAAAATTGATCCCAATGACCTAAATTAGGTTAATATAGGTATTATTTGTCTATTGTTACTTTAAAATCAATATAAATTACAATAATTATTTAAATGAAAAATTTGGTTTTTAATAATAATGTAGTGTTTTCACTATTCATCAAAAATTAAAAATTTTCAGAAAAATACCAAAAGTCACCCTAAGTTAATTTTGATATTAAAAATTCAAAAATGAAGTATATTTTACTAAATTAAATTTCTAATAGTGTCTAAAATTAATTTTATTATTTTTCACAAAAGTATATAAAAAGTAGTTCCTTTAAGAAAATAATATTTATAAACATATAACTATTTTACCGAAACTTATACATTTCATTATAAATATATTTTATTTATGTGAAAAAAATTTAAATAAAATTTAAAAATTATTTATGACTATTAATATTACTATATTTAATGGATAAGTTATAAATATGTCTTTTAAATAATTATAATACTAAAGTGTTGTTTCGTAGAAACTTTATCTTGCGTGTAATGTAAGCCAAGTTAGTGTTGCATGTGAAATAAGTTATTAAAGATAGTGTACCATGAAATTTGGGGGTGTTAAATTTCTTCATTGAAATATATAATTATTTACCCATTGGGATGATCACATATACAGATTAATATAAATAACCAAAATACAAGGAGTCCCTCTTACAATCCCGAGCCTCATCTCAATCATAGTCTCCAATTTTCATTGAGATTCACAAACCCAATCCACTATGAATCTAATGCCCTGAACTAAAAGAATGTAAGGTTTTAATGCATACTGAGGTTCTCATAAAGGGTGTGATCATAAACACAGTAGGTTCTCACCATGAATCCCTAATATACATTGTAATATGTTTTTTCAAGAATGAGAAAAACAAATACATAAATAGACATTATCGCTGAGTTATAAAGTACTAAATAGGTCACCATGATACTTGATGAGGTACACATGCTCATAAGGTATTCAGGTACTAACTAGGACACCCTGATACCCAACAATAACTGCTTCATCTCCATGATAGAAGGTAAGTATTATATGTCATCATATAATGGATTGGTCCACAAGTCCAACGTCACCACTTATCCAATTAAGATGTAAGACCAACACATATCTTGAATCATGGCTTGTATCCAAACAAGATCTAGGCCAAACCATAAGGACCTATAACCCCTGGCTCAGCCTTTCATGAGGCCAAAATTCTATCATACCCCTACTTCCATTAGTGCAATACACAAGGCCAATCAATTCTAGGTGAATCCACAGGTCCACCAAACCCCAATCTCTACCTCGGGTTAGGCAACTGGGTCTTCATGCCCTAGTCTCTAATGGTTCTTTCCACAAGGTCATCACACCCCATAATCTCTCTCAAGTTAGGAAATAAGATCATCATACCCCTAACTAATCTCTTGGTCCCATCATCATCATTTTTTAATTCAAAATGGTATACCATTACCCTCTAAGTTCTAACCAAACCATGAAAATACATTATTCACTTTGATTTCAGATGAAAATCTCTATAAGGAAAGCATTCATGCATAATAAAGAATAACACATAATAGAACAATCATAACACTTAATGAATAGGTTTTATTATTCACACATGCATTCCATATTCAATCCAATCAAATATAGTTTGCATAGGCCACCCATGCACACACGAGAATACTAAATCACATAAATTTCCTCATGTATACGCACGCACACACACATAAAGATAGCATGTTGAACTATCTCATACAAAGTCCCCATGGTAAGTACTTACTATAGTGGCATTACTTCCATAAAGCTCACCTCATCCCTAGCATCATTCAGTGAGGTCTAGTTCATAACAAAAACCCCCTCAGTATCTCAATGCAAGGTCCTTAATTGATTCCCACGACACAAGATTAGGTCTCATCTCATATATCTCTAGGGATACCATGTAGTGCTCAGTCACACCCCTATTAAGGATACAAAAATGTTCTGGGAAAATAATCTAGGTTATTTCAATAACCCATATCACCTTTTAATACTACCCAAGGTCTCTCTCCATTGTAACTAGCACTATCTCCTCTTGGTGACAATGTCATCAGATGAATCCAAACATCTGAAATGATTATAAGAAATTATCCCAAGTCTGGGGAACAATGATAACCCCATCATCCATATTAATTTACTCTCATTCCTCAGCTAGTCTACCCAATCCCATATAGAATTCACACATTTATGGACACCAATTCATAAACATACATATGGTTTGTATGATCAATACCACCTACCTTGTATGGAGTTACTATCCTCATTGAGTTCCATTGATACTCTTCCTAGACTTACCACACCTCATCTAAGCCTGTACTACTTCTCGAGCTACTTAATTATCTAATATTTTATAAATATTTAATTATAAACAATTATAATTAACTATTTAATTTAATACAACATGGAATAATTTATGTAAGGTTCACTAAGTACCACCACTATGTTGGAACCTCAACCAACCACACCCAGAGGGTCCACAAAACTATATATGCATTATCTCACATGAGATCTCTATAATTTTATACATAAAAAACTAGTAATTCCATATAATTCTAAAAAAATAGTAGATAATTTTACAAAAATAGTTTATCTTTACTAAAAGGACTTCCAGTGGTGTGCATAATGTGTACCAAGATATTTACATTGTGATTTTGATAAAAAACCTATCATCCTTAGTCAACTTCACTATGCTGTAATAGAATCAACACCAACTCCCTAAATGAAATTGATGAAATTAAGTTGTAATTGAATAAAGGTTAAAAACATAATAAAATTTATGATCATACCTTGAATCATCATCGCATTTCACCAGGATTTTACCCTAGTCAAAGAGGATTGAAAAAGAGGCATGATAGAAGAAATTCATATGAGTAATGGATATTCCTAATTCACCCTACAAGATAAATCATTAGAGCCATGAAATGGGAAAATAAAAAAAAACTTATTAAAAAGTTTCCATCTTGGGTCCACCGACCTACTACTGGTCTCACTAGTGATCGGATGGACTATTGGTTAGCTGGTGTACCAAATAAGATACCTGGGCCATATTCTCACCTACTGGCTAGCCAGTGGTGTCTCTCCAGCTATTTAGACATTGTTGTATCCATTTTATACTCCAAACCTTCTTTGGATTTCTCTCAAACACCCAAGTCTTTCATTCACTTCAAAAAACATCAAAAACACATATTTAGAATGTGAAAACCATTGATCTTACAACCAAATTATCAGTTCTTAAAATAGACTACCCACCAAATGGAAAAGTTAAACTTTCCCCAGGAATTTCTCTCATGTAACGATTCAGGTTGTTACATAGAGGATATAACTTCTTTTATCTATTTTATCTCAAATAGTTTATTAGTTATTCAATAAATCTCAAATAAACTTATTTCAACTTGATTTATTCTTAAATTTATCAAGTGTTATGATCATAAATATAGAGATATTTGAGTTATCCTGTTGATGAAAAAAATTATTATCCTCTTGAATGATATGTTTTATTGAACCGAAGACACTTATATATTTATTTAATATATTTTCATAATTAATTCTAGATAAATAAATAAATAAATAATAGAAGATACAAAGGATGAAGATAATGATATACCAGAACCAGAAAGCTTCCTAATATAATTTTAAGGAAAATGTATTATATACTATATAGATGATGAAAAAGTAGGGTGAAAACTTTATAAAAATAGACATTAAATTATGACTTTATTTAGTGGTGGAACATCAAGTAATCATATAACACGCTAAATTTTTACATAAAAAGAAGAGTGATAACTTATTCTTAATTATTTTTAGTATCTAAATTTTACTTACAGAAATAGAATTTTAATAATATATAAAATTTATATAAACTTAGAATATCTATGAAAAATTTTAAGTGTGTTGTATAATTATATATGGACATTTATCATCATTGAGAGCATAACTATATCATGATGAGTGGATAATGAATTTAAAATGAAATATTTTTTTTCTAGATTAGCATTTACCTTTAACTATTACATATATATACTAAATATTAAATAAGTAATCTCTAAATCATATTAAAGGGATCATGAAAAGTCATGTAAGAATCCATTTTTATAATAATGGTACCATAGATAAATGGTCATAAGAAAATCTATGTTAATTATAATAGCCAAATGAGCGATGAACATAGGATAATCCACATCATCTCTAATTAATATATTAAGCCACATTGGTATTTTAAACTTTGTATAAAGGCTTAATAAGAACTCATTATAAGTAATTAATCTAGATGGATTAGAGGGAATTAACTTAAGAGAAAAATAGAGCATCAAAAAGTGCTCATACATTATAACACAACCCTTTGATCATTTTCTTAATCATCCTCCTTTAAGAGAAGGCCTTTTATTATGGTATCCAGTATCATTATCTTTAATTCATTCTGCCTTATCATTTTTTATTTTGAATTTATTTAAAAATGGAACAATGAATACACTATTTTATTTCTTTATCACATCATCCTGTATTCCTTGTGATCTACGATGTCTTGGAGATAAGTACTTGACCTTTTTTTAATCTTCCATTCAAATAATTTCTAAGTATAAGAGATTTACCTATACTAACATTCTAATAGAAGATTTATTTTGGAAAATGGATTTTCCATTTAGTAGAATGCAGTACATGCTTGTACTCAGGGTTTTTAAAATCTTTACATAAAATCATATTTCTACTTTGGGTGAAATGTAAATAAGTTTTAAGTGATAAGATCTTTTTTTATTAATTAAAAATAGGGGATTAGAGATTATTTATCCCAAACCTCTTTAAAATTTACCATGTCCAATCCATATGGATATTTTTTTAATTATTTATCTAATTTAATATTACATAAATCCTTTTTCATTTTAGTTAATTATTATATATAGGTAATAACCATGTTGAGAGACTAAGCCATTAGTATTCCCACATCATCCTCAAGAGTTTATTTTAATATCTATTTATTTTATTTCCTTATCATATATCCATATTAAACAAAACTTATAATAATTGGAAGTCATGGATTTATTTAATTTGAAATCCATTTCCTATATACTAATTATTTTATTCATTTTCAAGAATAATTTTCCTTATAAATTAATGTTTTCACTCTTTTAATTTTCTTATTCATAGTCATTTTTTTCTCTAATTTTTTTATTTATTAATGAATTTTAATTAATGGGGTTTTGTGTTAGATTTTTAACTTCACCCACACACCCACCATATTGAATATTACAACCCAAGTTTATCTTCTACCATTATATGAAAAAATAGTCATCCCCTTTGTTCTTATTCAATTATTTATTGGTTTTGACTTATCCTCCCTCGATAGATGGTATAACTTCTCCTCTATTATTCTCTCCTTCATATAATCTTAGTGGATCAATTATAATGGATTTATAATATGGGTTTTACCAGATCATACAAAATCCCATGTGAAGTTATATTTTTTTTGCTTATAGTGGTGAAAATATGCTTAGGTAGGTTATTTACGCATCGTTGATGGTACATTTCGTATTCACTGGTTGGTGAGTGATTTGTTTTTTTCTATCTAATCAAACATATTTTATTATGTTTTTCTATTATTGTATTTTATGAATCTTCTTTAGAGAATATCATATATGTATTTTTATTCATGGGTGTGAATAAATGGATTATTCAGAGTGATATGAGGTGTGGTGACTTTTCTACTTTAAAATTTTGGATGAATGTTGATGAATCAGTTTTCTTTTCTAGTTAAATTGTATTTATTTTAGCATTATTATTATTTTTATTGTGATGATTGTTATTTTTTAGACTCTCACTAACAAAAATCAAGAATTTTATTGATATTAGGATCTTATAAAATTAAACAGTACTTGTACCAATTTAATTATGATTAAAGAATTATATAACTGATGTCTTGGGGATTATTCTACTATGACCTAAAGTTAGATTTATCTTTTGTCTAGTATACTTGTAAATTTGATATTTATTTTAAAGTTTATTTTTTTTAAAATTATAAGAACTTTTTTTGGTAAAGTTGATTTTTAGGGTTTTTAGAAATTTTTGAAAAGTTTTAAAATTCCAAATGATTACATAGAAGTTTGATTCATTTTATTAAAAAAAATTAAGTTCTTGTTTGATACATGTTGTGTTTAAAGACACCAACCTTAGTATCATAGGATTTAAGGTTACTTCATTACATTGGAATAATATACAAATGATTTCATCCCAAAGGATTGAATTGTTTAGTAGTCTTGGTAAAATAGAGAAATACTTGAATCTCACATTAAAATTGAGAAATTAAATTAAAACGTAGTATTTTATTTAAGTAAAACATTATTCCATTTATTATATCCCTATAAATCAATCAGAAAAAACTTCTTGGAATCATAGGGAAAGGAAACATAAGAAAGGGGTGCACTCAAGTTCTTAGTAAGGGTATGCATAAAGAAAAATATATCATGAATACTGTAACATCCCCTGATCTGTCGCCTTATCATGTGGCCAAATCAGGTTGGTTATGGGACCTCAAGAGAGCCTCCCCGTATGCCATAGGATTCCAACTAGAAGTGGTGGTGTGATGATATAGTGGGGAGATTATACCCCCTAGTATGAAGTTATATCACAGTGTAAATAAATAATATAAATAAATATAATCATAGTAATGAACTTAAAGGAAACATTACAATATAAAACGGGGAGGTAAAAGGAGGAATCAATAAGCCAATGATGAAGAAACATGCAATGAAAATATGAGAAACATCTAAATGTAAAAATGATAAAAATACAAATAAAAGAATTATCTAACATGAATATTCTCAAAATACCCTTGTCCCAAACCCTATTTTAGTCCCATCTTCAAACACTAGCCCAACTAGAAATCAAAAATCAATAACAAGGTCCATTTCCCATTTCCAAACTCACATACATGTAATATTCTCGAGTACCAAACGGTGACCTTAATTGGGTGTTAGTAAAACTTAGTAGGTCAAAACCACCATGTATGAAGAAAAACCAATCTGATAATAAGTTCATTCAATAAATAAATAAATAGGTGTATTAATTAATCAATTAAAACAATACATAAATCATCCTACTTCGTCACTATATGGGAATATCTCTGAGCATGCAGCACAACCATTCCAACCATGACCATAAACCATGGAATAATCAAACAACTAGGAATAGACCTCTGTATAAGCATTTTAACCTCTGAGAATACCCCTATATATAAGCATTTCAGCACCAACTAGGCCAAGCCCGCTATATAATCATTTCAACATGTATCTCTAATATAATCACGCTATATAAGCATTTTATCCTTTGATAAAATCCTTATATTTTTATTCATTACAACATGTATCACTGGAAAACCCCTCTATATAATCATTTTGTCAACAATTCAACAATTCATAATAGTAAGTATATCACAATATCACATTATAATCCTAAATATTTAATTATTCAAATTATAATTTGTAATTTAATTACACTCACATTTATATATAAATTTATAAAAATCCATATAAATACCCCATAAGTTATTACCTTAGTGATCCTATATCAATAAATCACCTCCAATTTCACATCACAGTAAGAACACTTTAAACCATTACCCAAGATCTTATTAATCAAAGGTTTTCTCACCCAATGAGTATCCATAAGACAGGTCACATCAATAATTGAATCCAAATGGATCCAACCAAAATTACAATTGATGGTTTATCATTAATCGATGTATAAATTAATTAGAGCACATGTTACATCAAAAATATAATAATATTTTACATTCTAAAAAATTAAATAGAACATGGGTTTAGGTTTAAGACCCCACACCATTATCTAGAGATCAACACAACACTTGCAACCATAATCACCAACAAAAACGAAGATGCTGAAAATTTCAAGAAGAACCTAGATCCAAATAGATCAAGATCAACATGATTCCACCATGGAGTTCAAATGAAAACATTTCTTCAATGGAACTAAGAGGAAAGGGAGAAGAAGACCAAAGAAAAGGGACCTACTAGGGATCAAACACCAAGACACAACATCCAAAGATGTTCAAATCACTTTAGAACCATCAGGACATACCTAGGTCTTGAGAGGAGGGGATGCACAATAGTGGAATGAAATTAATCATATTAATTATATGCTTAAAACCACTAAAGCTGAGAAATACATGCCATGTAACAATTTCATGTCATGTATTTCTTGATTAAAGTGATATGATAAAAATGAATCACCTCAGGTTAATATTTATCATGATAAATCATTAAATGGCATGAACTAGGTACACAGAATGTAACCAATTCACATCATGAACCATTTCACGGCATGTTTTTATGATAGTTACACATCATGTAATTTTATAGCAGATAGTTTCCAGACTAGATACTTTGAAAGTGACTTAACCACCTATGAAGCCTTCCAATATCATTATAAACCCTTATAGTCATGTTTAACACATTTATACTTAGACTCAATTAATTAAAACAAATATAAATCCCTAAATATTAGGTAATTTTCCCCTAAAAATGATCTCCATCTCCAAACAAGACTCGACCATCAAGGTTTAAAGACAAGGGAAAACCCAACGAAATATGTTTAATGGAAAACTCAAAGTGGGATGTTCCTAGAAAAATATGGGATCTTAAAACATCCCCACCATATAAGATATCATACCTGAGCTGCTCCAAGATTCATTGTATGGTCTCAATGAACAATTCTATCTATTGTGATTACATTTCAAAAACTCTCTCATTGGTATCCTCTTAAACACGCTCATTCTACCACTACACTCAAACCATAGGTATAATCTTATCCTAGAGATACATCTCACTATGGTCCATAATCTGTATTAGATGCTCCTCAAAGTATGAATATTCACCAAGATCAGTGTCCTAGATGTCCACCTCATGATAATGGTTAGGAAAATATCACTGAAGTTGTAACATGTCAAACACATCATGCATGGTAGTACAATGTTGTGGAAGGTATAATCGATATTCTACTAGACTGAGCCTATCCACTAACTCAAATAGCCTGAAAAATATGGGTTCTAGCTTCCCTTGTTTCCTGATATGGTGTTTCCCCAACCTAGGCAACAACTGAATCAAAACATGATGACCATCCTAGAACTATATAGGTATTCTTTGATGGTCAATGTATGGTTTATTACTAATCTATGCAGTCACCAACTACCAACTGATCAACTGGACCAGCTCAGATGCCTCATGCATGGTACTAGGTCCAATGGAAACTGACTCACCTACCTTCAACCAATAAAGAGGATAATGAAATGGCCATCTATAAAAAAACCTTGAAACCTTCATTATGGATCAACTCCTATACGTTTCTATTATATTAAAACTCCAAAAGTGACATATGTTTCTCCCATTAACCACTCAAATCCAAAACACAGGCTTGTAATGCATCCTCCAAAACCTTAATTATCCACTCATATTGACCATCAGTCTGAGGATGATAGGTACTACTCAGAAGAACCTAGGATCTTAGAGCATTCTAAATACCAATCCAAAACCATGACATGAAACAAGGATATCTATCAAAAATTATACTCCTCAATACAACATGCAACAGAACAACATTTTACATGTAGAGACTACCCAAGTCATCAATAGTGAAGGTCTCCCTAATAGTAAAGAAGTTAGCTACCTTCATTAGTGTATCCATGATCACCCATATTACATAATTCTTATGGGTTTTCCTATATAATACTATCACAAAATCCTTATTCAAATCATCCCATTTCTAATATAGAATGGGAAGAGGCTATAACATTCTAGAATTCCTCTAATGCTTGACTTTCACCTGCTAATAGGTGAAACATATTTCCATAAATTCTGATACCTATTTCTTTATCCTTGTCCATTGATATTATCTATGGAGATCATGATACATCATTTTCAATCCCAGATGTTCCACCCATATATAATCATGAAACTCTCTCATCATATCCTCGTGCAAGTCTATAGGAACCCATACTCATCCACTAAAAATAATATAATTTTCACTACCATGAAACCATCCTAACAGTGTATCCCCACCATATAATCTATCTCTAAAAACTAATACAACGATATATGATGGTTTATCTATCTTGGTTAAGTTCAAAATCATAGGTATAACAAGTGTTGAAGTTGGAGCTACTCGTCCTTATCACTCCTTAACATCTTCATGCATGTCTAAAAATATTTCCATCATCTATCACTCATCGTAAGACTCCTTCATTTCCTCCATTTTCATCTTATGACTTAGGTAATAAACAACAACATTACCATTTCTCGGATTATAATCCAACTCAAAGTCTAAATACTCTATACCCTTAACCCACCTCCTCTGTCAAAGGTTTACGTACCAATGAGAAAAGGTGTACTTGAAGCTCTTATGTTCCATGTACACCACAAACCTTTCACCAAAAAGATAGTGTCTCCAATATCTCGAGGAATGTACCAACACAACTAAGTATAGATCATGATTAGGGTAATTCCCCTCATGTGGTATTATCTTTCTAGGGTCATAAGAAACCACTCAATCCTCCTGCATCAAAACTACTCTGAGTCCAACTCTGGATGCATCATAGTATATGGTATATTCTTTACATGGAATAGGTAAAGTTAGGATAGGTGATGAGGTCAACCATCCTTTCAGATCTTGAAAATACCTCTCACATGCATCTGACCAAACAAACTACACTCCCTTATTTGTTAACCCTGACTTCAGTTGTTCTAGATGGGATAAGTCTTAGATAAAATCACCAATAATAACCTTCTAAACCCAAAAATCTACAAATATCAAATAAATTCTTAGGTCTCTCCCTGGATAGCACAGTTGGGACCTTCTCTGGGTCCACTGACACTTTGGACTTTTGATATTATATAGCCCAAGAAGAGTAATTTATCAATCCATAAACTACATTTGGATAGATATTCATAAATCCAATGCACTCTTAATGTACTCAAGATAATTTCAAGATGTTTGGCACGATCTTCTACTGACTGGGAGTACACTAAGATGTCATCAAAAAAACCACTAAAAACTAATCTAGAAAAGGATGAAATATCTTATTCATCCAGGCCATGAATACCAATGATGCATTCTAAAAACCAAAAAACATCACTACATACACATATAAGCTGTACCTACTTCTAAAAGTTGTATAATGTATGTCTGATGGTCTCACCCTCAACTAAAGGTATCTAGATTTAATATTGATCTTAGAGAAGGTCTTATAACATCTAAAATAGTTAAAGGGAACATCGATACATGGTAGGGGATATCGGTTCTTGACCCTAATCTAGATCAATATCTAATAATCTACACATAAGTGAAAATTCCCATCATCCTTGATGGTGAAAATAACTGGAGAACCCCATAGAGAAGAACTAGGTCATATGAAACCTTTAACTTCTAGATCATCCTACTAAACATTTTATTCCCAAATCTATATTGGTCCCATCATGTATGGTGTGATAGAAATTGGTTCTACTCTCGACACTAACTTGATAATGAAATAAATATACCACTCCTTCACTAAGCTATAGAACTCATAAACAAACACATCATGAAAATGGTTTACCACTGGAGGAAAAAATCTTGTTTCACTTCCACATCATATAGAATACGAATTACTATTTGAGCCATGAGACAATCCAATCTACCTTTTATTGGTCCTATATGATCTGCTTGAATATCCCACCCACCCTTGTGAGGGAAGTTTCCTCTTTCTAGATATAGAAAGGTAACTCTCCTCTGGTAATATTTAATATGAGCCTCATATAGTACTAACTAATATATATCAATAATCAAATAAAAACATATGATTTTTATTATGAATAGTTCCCAAAATAAATAGTAACCATCAAAATCTAGAGAATGTGCCTTTAAATTTTTTATATTATTTTACTGCACTCCCAATGGTGTTTTGATGGTCAAAACTCCATCCATGATTTTCACAAACAAGACCAAACCATTTTCTAAAAGAGTAGATAAAAAAGGATTGTGATGTTTTTATATTAAAAAAAATTAAAGAAAGTGTATATGATATAAGAATAGTACCTATGATGGTAGATGGTCATGTATCCACAATAGTAGGAGTAGTCTCTATAGCATGTATCTGACTATCCCATCTCTCTTGGGCTCCAGTATGACTCCATGGAGTTATCCCCTCTACCTGGTACTGCTGCTCTTATACTAGGGTACCGCGTTCCCTTCCTAAACTTAAACATCCTATAAAACTCTAGATACCTATATGATAATAATTATATGATTCATTCCCAAAATATAGTACCTATCATAATCTACTTCCACTTATCTACTATGAGAAATTATTACCAAACATTGACAGATGACCCAACCTACCGCAAACATGGTACTCCAAAGTGGGGTATGGACACTGAGACCACCTTTGTCCCAACTTTTTACACTGATAGAACTGTAATGGAGCATGGTCTTAAGATGGCTAACCATAATCATGACTTCTTTGGCCACTGTTTCCATGGTGACTACTATCAGAGCGGCACTTCTTTCCACTAGAAGAAAAACACCTATCTTGTACTACTGAAACAGTTTGGCCACTACCTGGGGCCTCTTATTGATTCCCTTTCTTCATGAGTTCTTGATTCATCACATCTGAAAAGATACTAAGAAAAAAACCTTTCACCTATGACATAATCTCATATTGAATCCCATCCTAAAAACACCTCACCCTAGAGATCTCATTAGTAGCTAAAGATGGTAGAAATCATTGTAGGTTGATGAATCATTAAGCGTATTCCATTATTGATATACCCTCTTATGTTTGATTCATGAACTTATGATCCTTCTCATCACTCAATGTATCTAGATAGAAGTGGATCAAGAACCTTACCTCAAAGTCCTTCCATTATAACTCCTCCTTATTTCTATCCTGTTGTATAATGTCTTACAAACACTTGGAAGGTCCATGGAGTATATAAGATAAAGTGTCACCCTCCTATATATGTGTGTATCAAGGTTCTTGAATATCATATGGACTAACTCAATCTATAAATTTAATTCCTGGTAGCATCCCTCTCTAGTGAACATAGGAAGATTCTACAACTGAAACTCTCCCATCAACTCATACATTAAAGTCACGATGAAAACTATCTCCCTTTCCATGGATCTCATGATCCTCAAGAATCTATTGTGAAGATGAACATACATATGATCCTCAAAAACTATAGGAATCTTCGGCTCATATATATTAGGAGCATATAGATTGGCACTTTCTTGATTCTCAACATAAATACAATGAGGTGGAATTTTCTATATAAAATAAACACACCCCTTAGAACACTAGCTAGAATAATAAGGTCAACCTCAATAGGTGAAATCGATAGAGATACATCAACTCCCGGCCTCTATAAACATGGATTGCAAGTGTTTTAGCATGAAATATCAGTTTATTTTATTTCATTTATCAGATATAACAAGTATCACATATTATAGTTTACACAAAAAAATATACATCACATGCAATAAATATGTCCCTGTCGTGAACAATGTTAGCCAATATATATATACCTATGTGTAAATCATGATGCATGAAAACTCATATCACACCATATTAGGCCATGAGTGTAAATATCAAGAAACAATGTAATCACAAAATAATAACATAACACAACATGTGAATCACCTAAGTTGAAATAACATCAACTATAATAAGAGAATTGTATTAACAACAATCCCATCCTTGGGAACTCAGATTTTCCCCCATACATTGGTTAGATACTCTCATGAAAAAGCTTAATATGAAGTCCCAAAACATCCTAATATCCTTTGTACCTTCCCCAAATAGTAAATTAATAGAATGAAAAAACCTCCTCTCATACCACTTAGTAACATCCCTTTATCTGACACCCTCCCACGTGGATAAATCAAGTTGGTTATGGGAGCTCAAGTGTGCCTCCTTGTATGCAAAAGAATGTCGATTAGAAGAGGGGGTATGGTGATATAGTCAGGAGAATATACCCCTAGGTATGGAGTTATATTACAATAGAAAATATACAATAAATAAATATAATTGGAGTAATGGACATTGATAAAACATTACAACATACAATTGCGGAGTAAAAGTATGAATCAATAAACTAATGATGAATAATCATGTAATGAAAACATTAGATGTATCTAAATGTAAGACAAAAAATAAAAAAAATAAAATAATTAGACGAAATGAATAATCTCAAAACGCCCCAGTCCCGAACCCCGTTTTGGTCTCATCACCAAACACCAGCACAACTAGCAATCAATAATCAAGATAGGGTTCCTTTCCCTCATCCCAAACCTGCATCTATGTAATCTTCTTAGGTAAAAAATGGGGGACCAAATAGGATGTGAGTAAATATCATTAGTTAGACACCACCATGTTTAAACAAATTTTTATGTTAATAAATGCATTCAATAAAGCGATAAAAAAGATGTATTAATTAATCAATTAATATAATTCATAAATCAACCTTCTTTAGAACCATGATGAAATACCTATGAGCATATATAAAAACCATGCCAATCATAACCATAATCCATGGAATAATCAATCAACTGGGTAGATCCCTCTATATATAATTTCAGCCTCCAGTCATAGCCCTATATATAAGCATTTTATAATCAACTAGTATAAGCTCTCTATATAATAATTTTAGTATGTATCATTGGGCCATGCATTCTATATAAGAATTTAAACATGCATCATTGTGATAATATTGCTATATAAGAATTCCAGTATCCAGTTAAATCCCTATATATGTGAATTTCAACATGTATCATTGGGACAATCCCTCTATATAATCATTTCAACATCAACTCAACAAGTCATAACAATAATGATATCACAATACCACATCATAAGACTCAATGGTTAATTAGAAAAAATTATCATTCGTCATTCAATTACACATTAATTTATATATATATTTATCAATATCCATATAAATATCCCATAATCTATTTCTATAACACCATGATATTTTGTGAAATATATATTTTCGAATAAATTTAATCTTTTTCAATATTCATCATTTCACGCAACATAGAATATAGTTTTTTTATATGAAATCACTAAGTTTGGATTGCATTATATTAAACACCAAGTTAATCTTAAACTATAAGAAACACTTATATTATCTTTTGGTACATACAAAACTATGTTTGGCTTGTGTTCCACACAATATCGAGTGCCTTTTATAGCCGGTGTTACATGCAAGACAAAGTTTTACCAATCTATAATATACTATTAATATTATTATTAAAATAATTATAACCTATCCATTAGAATGGAAGATATGAATGAGATTGAATAAATTATGGAACTATGGTTTACACATATATATAAAATTAATCCTTTGGTTATAAATTAGTTATTAATGAAAGTAATAACTATTTGATAATAAAGAAATTAATTTTCTAAGAAAACTATTCATCTATATAAAGAAAACAATTTAGATCAATAAGTTAAACAAACCACTTTTGATGAAATTTTTAATAAAATTTATATATTATATATTAAATCTTATTTTTTTCACTCATCCAATAGATTTTATGGGCATAAGATAAAAATAAATCCAATTTTTTGAATAAAAAGATGTATTTTTCAAAAAGGTAATTTTACCACCTTTTAATGGCACGCCTATTTTAAATATATTTTTTGAATCTTTTATAATTTTTATTTGAAAAAATAAACTTTATTTTTTAACGATGAATATAAAAATTTACTTTCTATAAATTTTGGTTATTTTTCTGAGAAGTTTCATTTTTTGATGAATACTGAAAAACACTAGACATTAACTCAGAACTGCATTTTCATATAATTTACTTATATAGTTAAATTATATTTAAAATTGGTTTTAAATTATAATTATATCAATTATACATAAATTAATATAATTTAGTTCATTTTAACCAATTTCACATTGAAATTATACATAAAAATATTTCAAACTTTTGGACTTTTTTGCTTTAAAAACTCGTTGTCTCATCCTATCTGGGGGATTAATTTTAAATTATTTTATGCCACTTCTATAATTTTAATTTAGAGAAATAGATTCCATATATGGAATAATCATAATTTAAAATTTCTAATAATTTCAAATTATTTTTTGTTCAAAATGATTAGTGAAAGTAATTAAAATTAATTATAGTGATTAATGTAAAAATGAGTTTACAAAGTGGTTAAACATTAACTTAAGGGGCCAAATACCCTAGAAACATGTTCAATAACCATTATCTAGACATATTTTTACCATATACTCCCTCTTATTTAAAATTGAAAATTATCGGAGGCACATGATGTAAGGGGGACCTCTCAATAGGGTTTACCTTTTTGTATTTACAAGAATGACACTTATCCTCTACTATAAGAGTGCACTCACCCCCTCACTTACTCACACCTCACAAGACACTTTGGATTATCTGAAACCTACCAAAATGAGCTCCCAACTTCCATTACTTCATCCCATAAGACTACCTTTGGGCATAAATACAACCAAGGAATTACTTTGGTGCAAACTAAAAAGAGTTACTCAAATAATAGATAACATCCTTCAATAAGAACTTTGTTTTTATTTCTTTTTCCACCGCATAAATTCTTATTATTCCATTATTATATAATAACCTATATATCCTCAATATACTAAGATTTTTTTATATTAAGGGTTTGACCTACACACACATATAATTCCATCAAATGGGATACTAAATCATTATTCGTGTGTACGGTGGATTACTGCCTCACAAACTGATGTTTCACATTCTTCAATTTCCACCTTTAAAGTTTTTAAATAATGATGTAATTTCTTTTTTTATATGATATATATGATATTTATTATTTCTCCATTAACATTTTATTCCATTTCATATTTCTATATTTTATAGATTATGATTAATATCTATACACTAAATATATATGATACTTACATATTGTTTTACATTATTTAAATAAGTAAATAATGATCTAAGTAATCATATTAAGAATAACAATTCAAAACATATATGAAAAATGAATATCATATTACCCAAAACATAACATTAACATGGAATTGTTAATAAGAAGGTAATAAAAAATCATAATAAAATCATATATGGTATTAAATATAATAATATGGTTATTTGTAATATTTATAATAAACTTATATTTATTATACAAGATCATTGAATGTGTATGAATAAATTCAAGACTTAAGGTAAGGGTTTTCTCATCTCACTTTTATTTCTGTGAGATATATTCTATATTCACCACTTATTATTATTGTGTGGTGTATATACCACCATATGAAATGTTATAACATGAATTTAATTTATTTAATGATATTTAAAGTTTCAATTTATGTTATTATTTTATGGGTATCATGATTCAAAAGTTACTCAAGTAGTAAGGGTATTTCTAGTCTCACTTTTATTTATGTGAGACTTATACCTTATTCACCACTTGTTTACTATGTTTGTTATATATAATGAACATGAATGTATTTTATGATTATTATACTTAAATTTATGGGTATTTACATATCCATTTTATAATATCTCTTTCATGGGGATTATGGTTCAAAAGTTACCAAATCGATAAAGTAATTTTGTCTTAATTTTCCTTCTTTGAGACACATGTCATGTTATGTACCTATATTCTTCAACAAGGTGTACATATATCCCTTTGAAAAGATATATCATGAATATTATTCTATTAATGTTATTTTAAGATTCATGTAATGTTATTATTTCCATAGGATTATGATTCAAAGTTACCAAGGTGGTAACAGTTTATTGCTACAATCTCATCATTTGTCAAGATTGTTTATGATTACTCTTTAATTGATGAAATAATTTGATTAATATATCAATAACTCCCATGAATTTTCTTATTCTCTCATTATAATAGATATCTCCATGTATCGGTACAATTTTTTCACTCTTTGGTGCTTAATATAATTAAGAAAGTATTTTTAAGAAAATGTGACTTTATTTCTCTCTTTAATTGGAAACCTGTTTTATTTACAAACTGTGTTTTCTAAAAATATTTTCAAAAATTATTTTAAATTATATCTTAAAACAATTTTCATGGAAAAATATTTTCAATAAATTTTTTATGTTGTAATGTGTTTAAATGTTTTTCAAAGCTTCCTTTAAATATTTCAAGGTTACTTTCTAAAAAAGGTTTTAAAAATATTATCTGATTTAAAAAGATTTTTTCAAATAAGAAAGTATAATTTTCCCCAACACATGTTTTAAATGATTGTTAAAGTAACAATTTATATATATTCAAGTTTTTTTTCAAGGAAAATTATTTTGAAAATAATTTATGTTTTAAAATGTGATTTTCAAAGAAAGGCTATTTTCCTTAAGAAATTCATCATGTGATATTTCAAAATCCTTCCCCATCTAATTTAACATCCTTTGATATAGTTTATTCTTTACTAGGGATATGATAAAAGGAAACCAATATTTTTCTTTATTTTAATGGTTTATGTTAATATTACAAGTTATTTATGAAACTTGTTTCTCTTCTACGGGTTATACAATGATAAAATAATTATGAAACCCGCTTTCTTTCATGAATTATTCTTTGATGAAATTATTAAGAAACCTATATATTTTCCATTGGTTATGATATGATGAAATTTTTATGATTCTTGTTTCATTCCATGGGTTATGATATGATTTTTATAAAACCCTTCTCTTTTTATGGGTTATGATATGATGAATATTTTGTTATCTTATGTCACATGTATGTATGATTTCATTATGTGAAGGGTGGTACCTATATCTCCCTCCAATGAATTGGGTAGTGATAAATGTTTTATGTACTCAAAGGGTATATGAAAGGTAATCCCAAGCCCAAAAAAATAGAGAATCCAAATCCTGAAATAAGAGGGAATCCCAATCTTGAAATAAGAGGGTACATGGGAGGGAATCCCAATCCCAAAACAATAGGGTACACAGGAGGGAATCCCTAGCCCAAAACAAGAGGGCACATGGGAGGGAATATCAAGACTAAAATAAGAGGGAACATGGTAGGGAATACCAAGGCCGAAATAATAGGGTACTTAGGAGGTCATCCCAATCCTAAAATAAGAGGGTACGCAAGAGGGAATCCCAAGCCCAAAACAAAACAGTATATAGGAGGGAATCCCAGGACCAAAACAAGATGGTACATAAGAGGGAATCCCCTTTCCAAAACCAAGAGGGTTCACCATAGGACTTCCCAATCCCTAAGTAGGTACAAGAGTGATTAGCCCAATCCTAACATGTTATGATGGTCTTAGTAGTCATCCTTGAAATAAAATTATTTATAATTATGTGAATGCCACAATTCCATGTCTTATTCCTCCGTTATGATCTCAGGGATTATTCTCTTGATTCCCTTATGATTCATGTCTTATGATATGACAATATTATTCCATGACTCTTTATTATGATCTTAGATATGTAGGTTATGGTATTATAATTTTATGATCATGTTATCATACCCTTATGATCATGTTTTTCTTACATATTTCCCTTGTTTACCCTTACTAAGAATCTAAACTCACCCCTTTCTTATGTTTCCTTTATTTAGTTTATGAAGAAAGGTTTTAAGTTGGAGTAATAAAAGGGGAAGATCGATGTTAAATATCTTTCACTGATTTAGAATATTATGTTTCCAAGTTCCCAAAGACACTAAACTATTATGGTCCTCAGGCATAGATTTTTGTAATGTGTCGAATATTTATCTAAAATGATGGAATATCCATGTATGTTAAGCTTGGGTCACTATAGTTTGTATCAAATGAAAGGTTTAGTCAACCTTTGGAAACTATGATGATAAAACTTTAGTGAGATATGTAGGTATATTTCTAAGGATGTGTCTAGGGATGTCTATATGGATAAGCCTAAGGTGTAATGTATTAAAGAAGTAGGATCCATGATTTAGACATCCTATAAGTGATTTTCATGATTATGTGGTTTTTTATTATGATAATTATTTCTCACACTATAATTTCTAGTTTTATTCAATGGAGGGAACTAGAAGGAAATTAGTTAACATTGAATGCTTTAGATGTTGAAAGTATGTGAATTATGAAAAGTTATTTCCTAAGTGGAAATATCATGAAGAGAATCATGAAGGTGGTACGATTATTGGTTATACTGCTGAAGATAAATAGATAAAAAATTACAAATGAAAGACATAAGATATTCTAATGGTATTTTTTATATTAAATTTAAGAAGCATAATTAGATTAATGTTGAGGAACCATATGCCATGAATCATATTTAATATTATAATAAAGGGTTATTAAGGAATAAGTTGATGAAGCCTGAGTAATGGTTTAAAAATAAATCTAGATGATTGAAGTGTATATGTTTTCGAATTCAAAGATTATGTTATACTAATCATGATATGTATAAGTATTTACAGTATAATTTTTTCATTAAGGATTGAAAATCACATGTTTAATGGTTCTGGTAACTTAGAAAAGTGATTTAATGAAAATATGATATTTTGATTAAGGGAAGGTAACCTTTAACTTGTTTCATGGATGATAAAATGATATTTTTATGGATAAAGAGATGATGATATGGATAAGGTAAATTGGATAGTATTTATAGCTTCAGAACTAATGAATTATTTGTTGACAAAGTGGTTTTTTCTATCATGGATGGATATTATGTCATTTAAGGAATACATCCAATGATCTTTTGAATAATAAATCATGCATGTTTTCAATATGCTTGTATGTTAATTATAGTTTTTACCATGTTTAAATAGAATACATGATAAATTTATTTACATTTTTGGAACATGAAAACCAATAGTTACCTTATGATCTATGGGGGCTCAATGTTAAGTTTATTTAATGACCTTTCTAAATTTTTGGATTCATATATTTTGGAAGAGTTTCAAGGTTAACCATTTATGGAAGGGTTTAAGTTAAACTTCATATGAGATCTTATAGCTAAATTATTGTCTCACCACATGAGGATTTATGCATATTGGATAACATTTTCTAACCATTTTTATTTTGATGTTAACTAAGGATATGTAGAATGACCTATAATTAAATTTATGTATCTTTTGATCCATTAGTATGTTAGGGATAATAGATTCACCTTCATTTCTTGGAGTAAGAGATTAAGTGTAAATTGATCAAGGCACAAACAAAGGGTGATATTTCTCTAATGAAATTAAATGAAATCAAGTAAGTAAATTTTCTCTCAATAATTCTAAAATTTTAGGAAAGGGGACTTGAAATAAAATTTTATCCTTTTATCATCAATTTTGATGATATCAATGACATTTTCATGCCACTTTGGGTTATGTATTTTTTTATTGTTAACTTTATTCTAACCATGTTCTCTATCACTCCCCATTATAACTTGATGGTTAGATTTCACTTATATGTTCATGTTTTCACTTTCTACCTATGTTCTCCAATGTGGAAACCTAGTTATGAGTTACTTTTGGTAACCATTATGTTTCCAACTTTCCCTTTTTAAAGGAAGTCCTAGTATTCATTTTTACGATGTGGATTTCTAATAAAATAACCTTCAAGAATCAAACCTTTGATAAACTAGATGAATTTTAAGGTTGAAATTCATTTTAAGGGGGGTTTAATGTACACCCTAATATTTTGTCAAATATATTTTTTGAATTAATTTAATCTTTTCAATATTATTCATTTTACAAAACATTGAATATAATTTTTTTATATGAAATCACTATGTTTGGATCGCATTATATGAAACACAAAGTCAATATTGTATTGAATTAAACACTTAGATTATATTATGGTACACAAGAAACTATATTTTTCTTATGTTACACAAAATAATGAGTCCCTTTGATAGCTTATGTTATATGCAAAACAATGTTTTACCAAACTATAATATACTATTAATATTATTATTAAAATAATTATAACCTAGCTGTTGGAATGGAATATATGAATGAGATTGACTAAATCATGAAACTATGTAACACCCCAAGCTTCCACGGTACGTTTCCCTTCGAATAATGCAATGACGTGCATTGTACGCAACTTCAAGATTCTAACACACCACAACCAATCAAACTAGCCATTATGAATAGTAATACCTAATTTTTGAAATTTTATAAATTATATCTCTCAAAATGGACTTCATTTTTGGATTCGGAATATCGAATTTATCCTAGGGTGAAATTTTTTAACTTTTCATATAACACTTATATTTTGATGAATAGTGAAAATTACTAAATTTTAATTAAAAACAACTTTTTTAATCGAAATAATTTATATTGATAAATTATGAATTTGAGTGGTTTAAAAGTATATTTAGAATATATTTTTACCATTTAATACAATGTTGGTAATTGGACATAATTTCACAATTAAACCGAACATAAACAAGTATCAATCTTTTGATAGTTATAATATCTTAAAAACACGCTTTTTGTTTTGACAGCGGGAATTAATTTTAAATTAATTTCTGCCACTTCTGTGTTTTGAATTTGGAAAAATGGATTCCATATTTGGAATCAGGATGTTCAAATTGTGTAAATTGGTAACTTTTATTTTTATACATTTTGAATAATTACTTCGGTAAATATTTTATTTACCAGGGTTAAAGGGTAAATCCGGTAAATAAGGGTTAAAAAATAATATTACAATAATAAACAATTACCCTAAAACATGTCCTAACCTTATTGGCTGATACAAGTTCGACCATAGTCATCTTTGGGTCGATTTTGGGACCCCATGGTGCCACTTGTAAGTGATAGGGACACTTTATTTTAATTAAGTTAAAATGAATACAAAAATGATACAAGCATATATCTTTTAAAAAAACAATTTTTACATAGGGTTATATATGTTGGATTTTCGACTATAAATATTCATTAGAAAGATAAAAAATATTTCCTACATAATGATATTTTATTTATAATTTTTAGACATTAAATAATTTAATTTATTTATGACACAATGATGATGCAGTAATTACCATAATAGTGAAAAATTAAAATAATTGATATTATAAATACCCAAATAAACATAATTTGAGACTTTTAATGAATTAAACTAATTTTATAGGATAATATGACATATTAGTATTGATTTAATTGACTTTGTTCAAAGTAATCATTCTGTTATGAGTTTCACAAAAATCAACTATTGAATAGTGTCAAAATTGACATAAAAGAGTTTTTAAAGAAAATATTATATTATTAATTGATATTAAATTCCTAAAAATCTAAGGTTCTGCCAAGAGACTTATATCATGATAGGTATATTATTAATGGACCACTTGAGGGTCTCTTGGATGTATATAGTAAGTTTATTAACTATATAATATAAAAATACAAAGTTACATGGTAAATGTCAAACTAATTAACTAAGAGTTAAAACTAAAAGATAAGGTTAATATAGTGACCCAAAACTGTCTAAATTCTATTGGTTGAATGGTGTTCGACCTATCCCCACCTTAAACTTTTAATAATCAACTTTGGAGCCATTAGAAACCGAATATGAATTTATTATAAATTAATATTTTTAGCTTTTCCAAAGGTGCCCTCACCCCTCTTATAAAATGGCACTCCTCCTTCTCATTTCTTCACACCATCAAAGCCTTTTGGTTCGGCCAAACTCTGCCCAAATACTCTATAAACATCCATCACTTCATCTTAGAGGCCTTACTTTAGTCAGAAAGCCAACCTAAGAGCCCTTTTGATCAAATCAAAAGGAAGAACCCGAAGAAGAGGTAATGATTTCACCACCCT
Source organism: Viscum album (assembly GCA_963277665.1). Lineage (NCBI taxonomy): Eukaryota > Viridiplantae > Streptophyta > Magnoliopsida > Santalales > Viscaceae > Viscum > Viscum album. The sequence goes on along the minus strand of OY728157.1, from coordinate 1,397,862,459 downwards.
TTTCCAAGTTCCTTTCTTCTTCCACTTCTTATTCCTTTGTTGTTACCATTATAAAATAATAACTCCAGTATCATATATATAATTTGATGTTATTATAAATATGGTACAACCATATTCATTATTCTATCCATCCTTTTAATAACATGTCACCATATGTGCGTACGTACGGCTTATCGTCTCCACGTCGTGGTGTAATTGTTATTTAATATATTATTATTTGGATGGGTATAATAATGTTGTGTAACTCATGTAAATAATAAATATAATATGATAATTATTCTGTATATATGATATACTATCCAATTATATATTATTTTAATATCAAAAGAATGATATTGTCGCTCGTGCGTACGTACGGACTACCGTCTCCACGAACGCGATGAGATTCATTCTCCATTGTATCCATTCAAGTATAATTATCATTTGATAATTTAAAAATAATGTTTAAGGACTTTATATCATTATGGATATGAATAATATATAACCTATCCCTGAAAAACATGGCTTATGTAACAAAACATATAAAAGAAAACGAGTAAGTTAACACCCGAAATGATAATAATACTAAGATATTATTAACAAAGCAATGTTAAAAGATCATATATGATATCATATTAACATATATGATTCTTGTATAATTTAATAACAATTATTTCACCATTATACAGGAGGTTAACCTACCCCCAACCAAGGAAAAGTACAAGGTAAGGGGTTTCTTAACTAACTCTTAATTTCGTGAGAATTCCATTGTTCACCACTTAATTATTGCATGTGGTGTATGTGTACTGCCCATGATTGTATTCATTGTGTAATATAATTTAATTTATGGGTATTTAAATCATAATGGTATGATCCTTATTTCATGGGTGTATGTTTCGTAAGTTACCTAATCGATGAAGGAATTTGAAATTTCAATTTCCACTCATTTGGCTTTACGCATATTTCATTGATTATATTACTCCAAGATTATGTGTGGAATCACTATTCATTTTATTATGTCATAATTTCCACTCCCCTTCCTGTGGATATACTTTTGATACACATAATCACTCCATTGATAATTTCTCAAGTCATTGATATGAATTTGATAAGAGTAATTTTAACTCATTCTCCATTTGTTGAGTTAAACATCCAATTCATTGGTGTTGTTTTTACAAGATTATGTGTGAATGTCCTTTGATTGTTTTACACTAAATATCCAATCATATTTAGTGTATTTATATTTTTCACACATAACTATGTTGTTTATTTATCCTTAACCTAAAGATACGGCCTTTATGAGAGATTTCATCTCAATTTACATTCCATTGAGACTTCTTTGTTTTTATGCACCAAATCACTTTTATGTGGTGTATATAATGTACTTTGAGATAGTATATCATAAATCCCTTTATTCTCATGATATTACAAAGATTTTATTACCTCAATTATTTTCATTCAAGTGTCTCTCTTTTGGTTAGAAACTCTAACTAAAATACCATTTTTAAATGTTTTAAAGACTTATTCTTCTAAATCTTGCTCATTAATGTCCATGTTTTAAAAATGGTTTTAAGGATTTATTTATATGGACATTAAAGTTTTAAAATTAAAAATCCTTTTAAAAGTTTCAAAGTGGTATGGTATACTTTGATTCAAAAATCTATTTTTAAATGGCTTCTTGACAAACAGTGTGACTTTTAAATGATTTCAAGAAAAAGGGGGATATTTCTCTCAAATATTTTTGATGATTATTTTCATCTATGTCAATATCCTTCATTATTCTCGATTGAGGTTAATATGATACAATAAAATCTCCCATATTGTATAAAATGAGTTATGTTTGACTGTGGATGTGCTATTTTTATACCATTCATGGTTTGTGGATAAGTATTGACATTTCGTATGCTAGTTTTAATACGAATGTTTATGTTATGTTTAAAACTTTTCATATGAGGAATGCATTGGACTTAGTAAGTGACGGGTGGAGCCCGCTATAGCTCCTCGATGCATTGGTAGGTCTCATGAGACAAACTAGTGTCTTGGCACAAGGCCTTGGAAAAATCTTATTTGTAGTCTTGGCACGAGGCCTTGGCTATGTGGTTATGATAGTCTGGCATTATGCATTCCATCATTATGAAAGTGGTTATTGATATTGCATGTGATCATTCGACTAGTAGAATATCCATGTGAATAAGTAAATGGAATTATTTAATTTTATCTTTTCCATTTTATTCTGAAGATCAAGTTTAAAAGGCTTTTGTTTTAGTTATAAATTGCCTTAAGTGTTTATGCTTCTCTATGAAAGCTTCTGCTATAATGTTATCCTTAATGAGCATCTGATCTCACCCCTTTCAATTTTTTTTATTTTTCCCAGGATTATGAAGAAGTAATTTATGAATGACCTGCAGGTATAGTATGAGGTGATATGAAGACAATATGTTTTTTTTATGTAATGTAAAACTTTATGAATGTATCTAGTGTTTCCAAGGCTACTAAACTAATCGGTCTTTCGAGACTTGATCTTTCTTGTGATCATGCCAATGTTATATAATAATGCACCAACTCTGAGTAACTGGGGTCGGGGCGTTACAGTTGGTATCAGAGGATGTTTAGTACAAACCTTGGAAGCTAGATTTAGATAAACTCTGATTAGAGCACGTAGACCTAAGATGAACTTTGAGGATTAGTATAGAATAACTTCCTAGAATTTTGGTATTGTAGAGATTTTGTGAGTTTTCCGAGCAATACATCCATGTCTGGATACGAGCAGGTAGAGGCGGCTCTGGAACAGATGTACCTAGGGGTAAAACCCGAAAACACCGCTTTGAGCTAGACTCGAACGGGAACCGGTGCACGACAACGGGCCTTGCTGCACTCTTGGTTACGACACTCCCGGGGGATATGCTTAGGATAATTTACATTTTCTTTACAAACCGATTTAAAGTATTATATATATAAGATGAGAGTAAATGACCTTGGTTAATCATAATGTGTTTCAAATTGAGAATATGGTGACATGTTAATCTCTAAATGATTGTATGACTACTATTACTCACACAATGCTTTCTGGTTTTAGTCAATGGCTGGATTCCAAAGAAGTCATAGTGACTTTGAGAATGATGTACAAGGTGGGAACAGTGGTGGAAATGAGCAAAAAAATGGAATGTTGATAGGCGTAAAAGGTATCATCTTTATGCCAAATCAATTTTCCAAAAATATGATCAACAATATATATATTAACCAATTACTGGACTCAACAAAGAAGAGAAAGGTGATGAATGATAAGAGCTCCAGTAGCGGAGACCATGGAGAAAGAAATCCTAAATTTCCATTATGCGGGAAATGTGGAAGGAGACACCCAGGAAAGTGTCTCAATAAGGTTAGGAAACGTTTTAGGGTAATTTTTATTATTTTAATATTATTTTTTAACCCTTATTTACCGGATTTACCCTTTAACCATGGTAAATAAAATATTTACCGAAGTAATTATTCAAAATGTCTAAAAATAAAATTTACCTATTTACACAATTTGAACATCCTTATTCCAAATATGGAATCCATTTTTCTAAATTTAAAACACAGAAGTGGCAGAAATTAATTTAAAATTAATTCCCGCTGTCAAAACAAAAAGCGTGTTTTTAAGATATAATAACTATCAAAAGATTGATACTTGTTTATGTTCGGTTTAATTGTGAAATTATGTCCAATGACCAAAATTTTATTAAATGGTAAAAATATATTCTAAATATACTTTAAAACCACTCAAATTCATAATTTATCAATATAAATTATTTCGATTAAAAAAGTTGTTTTTAATTAAAATTTAGTAATTTTCACTATTCATCAAAATATAAGTGTTATCTGAAAAGTTCAAAAATTTCACCCTAGGATAAATTTGATATTCCGAATCCAAAAATGAAGTCCATTTTGAGAGATAGAATTTATAAAATTTCAAAAAGTAGGTATTACTATTCATAATGGCTAGTTTGATTGGTTGTGGTGTGTTAGAATCTCGGAGTTGCATACAATGCACGCCATTGCATTATTCGAAGGGAAACGTACCGTGGAAGCTTGGGGTGTTACATTGGCTCATCCAAAACCTACACAAATGATCTCTTAACTTACATACCTTCTTCTTGTAATCCTCCCTTTGGGAATAAATCCAACCAAGGAAGCCCTTAGGTGAAAACCAAAAAGAGTTACTCGAAGAAGAGGTACAATCCCCCAATAGGCACTTGTTTTTATTTATTTCTCCACCCACTAAATTATTATTATTAAATTATTATATAATAACATAAGTATAATTAAAATACTTATATTTTTTATGTTAAGTTTTAGACATAAAATCACATACTCTTCCATCAAATGGGATGTACAATCATCGTTCTTGTGTACGGCGGACTACCACCTCGTGAACCAATTTCGCTCGTTCTTCTGTTTACACATTTAATTATTTGAAATATTGATGAACTTTATATTTTTATATTATATATATGATATTTATTATGTATTTATTCTTATAAAATTATTATATAAAACATACCATCATGATTTCTATTTTTTTGTAAATATGATAACTTCATTTATGGACATGTGGACTACCACCTCCTTAAAGCGATATGATTCGTTCACACTTTACATTAAATGTATTAAAGATGGGTTTCCTAAAATAATATGATATATATTAAATATTAATACTATTGGAATTATAATATATATATATATTATTTTCTTTATTTCTTTTAATGCAACAATAAAACAGAAACAGCGTTCATGCGTACGTACAGCCTACCATCTCCATGAATGGTGTATTCCATTTCATATTTATATATTTAAAAAATTATTATAAATATTAATATGCTGAATATATATTATATTTAAATAATTCTTTACATTATGGAAATAAGTAAATATTTATCTAAGTAAGAGGATCAAGAATAACAAGTCAAAACATATATGAAAAACAAAGCAGATATTACCCAAAACATAACATTAACATGGAATTTTTAATAAATGGGTAATATAAAGTCATAATAAAATAATATATGTTATTATATATAATAATATGGTTTTGTGATATATTTATAATAAAATTATATTTATTATATTGGAGGTTTGAACATGTATTAATAAAGTCAAGACTTAAGGTAAGGGTTTTCTCATCTCACTTTTATTACTGTGAGATATTTTCTATATTCATAGGTTATTCTAATTGTGTGGTATATATACTACCCTATGAAATTTATATAATGAATTTACTTTATTTATTGATATTTAAAGTTTCAATTTATTTTTTTATTTCATTTGAATCATGATTGAAAAGTTACTCAAGTAGTAAGTGGATTTCTAGTCTCACTTTTATTTATGCGAGACTTATGCCTTATTCACCACTCATTTAATATGTGTGGTGCATATAATGAATAGTAATTTATTATATGATTATTATCCTTAGATTTATGGGTATTTACATATCCATTTTATGATCTATATTTTATGGGGTTTATGGTTCAAAAGTTATCAAATTGATAATGTAATGTTGTCTTAATTTTCCTTCTTTGAGACCCATGCCATTTTATGCACTTATATTATTCTACAAAGTATATATACTTACCTTTGACATAATATATCATGAATACCATTTTTTAATGATATTTTAATCTTCATTTAATTTTATTATTTCCATATGATTATGATTCAAAGTTACCAAATTAGTTATCGTTTATTTCTATAATCTCATCATTTATCGAGATTGTTTATGATTATGATTCCACTAAAGAAATATTATGATCCATATATCAAAAAATCTCATGAATTTTCTTATCCTCTGGTTATCCATGATATCTCCATTTATTGGTACCATTTTTTCATTCTTTGGTACTTAAGATAATTAATAAAGTGTTTTTAAGAAAATCCGACTTTATTTCTATCTTTGGTCTAAAATATGTTTTATTCAAAAACTATGTTTTATAAATAAAAATTCTAAAGTTTTTTTAAATTATATATATATATATATCCAATTTTCATGTAAAAATATTTTAAATAATTTTTTTATGTTTTAAAATTTTTAAAATGCTTTTTTGATCTTTATTTATAAGTTTTCATGGTTTTTTTCAAAGAAAAAGGTTTTCAATATGTTTTATAATTTTAAAAGCTTTTTTCAAAGAAAAAATGATATTTTTCTCATATAAATGTTTTAAATTATTATTAAAAGATTAATTTATATGTTTTAAATTGGTTTTTCAAGTAAAAGGATTTTTGAAAATGATTTATTATTTAAAATTTTATTTTCAAAGAAAGGTTATCTTCCTTAATAAATGATTCATGTGATCTTTCAAAATCCTTCCTCATCTAAGTTGACATCCTTTCATATAGTTTATTATTTTCTAGGGATATGATACAAGGAAACTATACTTATTATTTATTTGAATTGTTTATGTTAAGATTACAATTTTTTTATGAAACCTGTTTCTCTTCCACGGGTTATACCATGATAAAACGATTATGAAACCCGCTTCATTTCACGGGTTATTATATACTGAAAGGATTATTAAACCTATCTATTTTCCATATTTTATGATATGATGAAATTTTTATGATACCCATTTCATTCCATGGGTTATGATATGATGTTTACAAAACCCATCTCTTTTTATGGGTCATGATATGATGAATGTTATGTTATCTTTTGGCACATGAATGTATGATTTAATTATGTGTTGGGTAGGACATATATCTCCCACTAGTGAATTGGGTAATGATAAATGTTTTTTGAGATCAAAGGTACATGGGAGGGAATTATAGGACCAAAACAAGAGGCCATCCTAAGCACAAAACTACAGGGTGAACATGAGGAAATCCCAAGCGCGAAACAAGAGGGTACATGGGTGGGAATCCCAATCCTAAAACAACAGGGTACACGGGAAGGAATCCCAAGCTCGAAACAAGAGGGTATAAAGTTACCCAGGCTTAAAATACATGGATATTACATCATTTTTTATAAATATTCTGAAAATTACAAAAATACATACTCAAGGACCTTAATATTTTAGTATCTTTGGAAACATGGAACCCAGCCTTCTAATATGGTGAAAGATCTTCAATGTATTCAGTAAAGATCTTCCCCTTTGGTAATCCTACTTAAAACCATTAATCATAACATGGGGAAAGTAAACATAAGAAATGGGTAGATCAGACACTTAGTAATGTTAAATTTTCACAACTCGTCCCCTAGGGCCTGTGTCGTGACTACCCCAAGCTCGCCTTCTATAGGCCAGGGGCTGGAAACTAGCACTGAAAGGTGTATTCCCTAAAACTGGGAAGGCATTGCCTTTATATCATATAAACACACTCAACCAAGCACACAAAAAGATACGAACACAAGTAAATTGTAAAGTAAAAAAGAGTGTGTACAATAAGTAAAAGGGGTTAGAATACAAGCCCAACTAGAAATTACAAGAAAACTGAAAAGTACAAGTAAACTGAAACAGCTCCTGTGGACACTCTCCAAGGATCCTACCTAAAGGGTAGGTACAACTCTCGAACGGTCATATCTATGGTGCGCCTCGTCTAATGTCCACCTTCGAGCTACCTCTAGTCCTGGTACTCTCATCCTTAGTCAGTGTTGTCTGTCATCTACACCAAACAAAACAAGGTGCGGGCGTAGCCAATCCAGGGGTGAGTATAACGATACTCAGTAGGGACCCTGAGACCCTCGAAGGTCTCACAAAACCCGCAAAGGAAAAACCACAAAGAATGAAAACATCTGACAACCCTACTTAGGTATATGCCCATACATATACCTAAGTTATCAAGTATACACATCTCATTTGTGAGGAAACACAAGGCCCAACTCATTAGCTCAAATCTCAACTGTTCCACAAAGGAAAGAATACCATGAAGGTAACACCACGAAGGTAAATACCACAAATTTAATGCCAAACAGAAGAATACCACAAAGGTATCACCACGAAGGAAAGTACCACATAGGTACGCCACATAGAAAAATACCACAAAGGTATCACCACGAAGGTAAGTACCACACAGGTATGCCTCACAGTATAATACCACAATGGTATCATCATGAAGGAAAGTACCACACAGGTACGCCACATAGAAGAATACCACAAAGGTATCACCACGAAGGTAAGTACCACACAGGTACGCCACACAGAATAATGCCACAAAGGTATCACCATAAAGGTAAGTACCACACTGGTACGCCAAAAAGAAGAATACCACAAAGGTATCACCCTGAAGGTAAGTACCACACAGGTATGCCACACAGAAGAATACCCCAAAGGTATCACCGTGAAGAAAATTACCACACAGGTACACCACATAGAATAATACCACAAAGGTATCACCACGAAGGTAAGTACCACATAGGTACGCCACACAGAATAATACCACAAAGGTATCACCATGAAGGTAAATACCACACAGTTAGACCACACAGAAGAATACCACAAAGGTATCACCATGAAGGTAAGTACCACACATGTACACCACACAAAAGAATACCACAAAGGTATCACCATGAAGGAAAGTACCACACATGTATGCCACACAGAAGAATACCACAAAGGTATCACCACAAAAGAAAGGACTCAACTCACACCAGGTAAAACTTAGGTATGGTAGTAAAGATGATTATATGTAACTACTAAATCATCTTACTCTCTTAAGAGGAAGACCCACATAGGATCTTAAATCATCAGACCCACAAAGGATCCTAGTATAGAAAACCCACGTAGGATCATAGAGTAGTCCCATGTGAATTCCTGGAGTGGATCCAAGTGAGACTCTCGAGCATAGACCCACGAAAGATCCCAAATCACAAACCCACATATGATACCAAAGTACAGACCCACATATAATTTTAAAGCATAGACCCACATAGGATCCCTTTCTCATGTTACAGCCAACTTCAGGGTTCCTGCACTAAGCTCGCTTGATTCTGGGAGGGTCCACTCCTCAAGCCACAGGTCGAATAATCCAACTTCCATAAAGTCCCATTAATAAGTATCCCAAAGGACCTCCATGTAAAAGGGGCTCAATACAATAGACGGTGCATCAATCGGATGTCCGGTCTGTAAGTTATTAGCCTTTTAGTCCCAAGGCCCCAGTTGGATTCGTGTTTGATCCAACCCAGACATAACCCAATGTTATCCCAAACTCAAGTGGGGTATTCCAAAAGGTCTGTCTCGATACAAGGTTTCTAACGCCGTAGACGGTTTGTTAAACAGATGCTCGTAGCTCAAGATATGGCTGAAAGAGTGAAAAGGGTCGAAGTTGGTCTAGGTCTAGTCTGACCCGGTCAGACCAACTTGGACTGACCCGACCCGACCTGGGTCTAGCCCTAGGTCAGACCCATACCGTGGGATTTGACCTGGCCCGCTGGTTCCGGCCCGCAGAGCGGCCCGCGGTGGTGCAGTGGCCCGCGGTGTGGCGATCTGTGGTGGTGTGGCGGCCCGCGGTGCGGCAGCCCACCACAGCAGGCTGGACGTTTATCCCCCTCCTCCGTGCGGCGTGGTCGAACTCCGTGCCTTCACCAGCGGCTGGCAGTGAGCCAGCCGCCCTCCTCTCGCCGCTACGGCACAAGTTCGCATCTCCTATACACCGGGTCACGCAGACGCGCACCGCCGTCCCCTTAATGCGGCCAACCAGAGTACCAGCCTCCGCCCTTGCTCTGCCACGGCCGATGGGTCGCGGCTCTTCTCCGGTGGTGCAGTTGTGCTACTGCCATCTTTGCGACCAACCGTGGTGCTATCTGCCACTCTCGAGTCCCACCAGTTCCAATCGCCGACATCGATCGCTATCCTCCTCCACCGTGAAGAACACGTCAAAACCCACAAAGGTTGCGGAGAGGTCAGGCCATGTTTGTTTAGCCCGCACCCTCCACGTTAGGGTGGTAACAGGTGGCTCAATAATTCTTCAATCATGAAGAACTTCAAGAATGGGTAAGGGGGTATTCAAAACAACAAAACCTACAAACAATGGTGAGCGTGCATTTGTGGAAGTGGGTCGGTGTTCGTCATCCCTATAACTAGCCTCCAACGACGTCACTCGTTTGTCGATCTCCGGTTCTGGGTTTCGGTGTCGCTCGTCACCCCCCACTGGTACCGGCTCCATCCTCCAAGGGTTTGGCGTCACTGTACTTTGTCATCAATTCATTTTTTGGCGAATCAATACCGACACCTCTCCCCAAGCTCCATATAAATAGGAGAGGGAAATGGTGTTCAATGTTTGTGGGATTAATGGAGGCCCATTAATTAGAAACCTTCCTAATTTCCCAATGGTGCGGATACTTAGAATTAAAAGTTCAAGACATTTATTGGTCTGACACCTCACCAGTCCCACCTTACCACTCGTCCGTTGGAGAAATAGAATAAAAATAAAATAATAAAGTTATTTTATTTATTCTATTAAAAGTTCCAAAAACTAACTTTTTCTTCAGACCTACTGCGTTCGAAGTGAAAGTCTCCTTAAGCAAATATCGGAACTATGAGTTCAACATTGTCCTCAGATTTCAATTCTGAGTACCGGTTCGAAAGTTACAAAACGCCGCTTGCGCGTTTACTGAACGTACCTGAAAAAAAAGTACGAAAAATTATTTAAAGTCACTCTCGACCCGTGCCGGTCAAGGTTAGGATTTTACTAAGTGAAACACGCCCCAAAAAACCGATCAGTGCGCTCGAATTTCCGATCCGAGTTTCCGTTTAAAAGTTATGGATTTTACAGTAAAATAATTTTCACTTAATTATTTTATTTACGGCCAAAAACTAACTTTTAATGGTGGCATGTGCCGACCAATGTTAGTATCTTCCTAAAGAGAGTATACCCTCACAAGTTCAACAGTAGTCTCAGATTTTCAATCTGAGTTACTGTTTGTGAGTTATAAGCATTTGAAAAATAAAATAATTTATTTTATTATTTTATTTACGATTATGCCATTTTTTTGGTTTTCTTACAGGAGACCCACGCCAACTAAACTTGGGTTGAACCTAGGGTAAACCCGCCATCCTGAACGCAACTGTGCCCTCATATTTCTGATCCAAGTTACCTTTTAAGAGTTATTCCACTTTTTTATAAAAACTGCTTACGCGTGCTAATTAAAACTTAACCAAACTTCGATAGATCGGTCCGGGACATTACATTCTCCCCACCTTAGGGATTTACATCCACGAAAGCCACAACAAAGGAAAAACAACCAAAAGAGGGTACTGAGCATTAATCTGAGCCTCCTATTTCCATGTGATCTTCTGGAGGTTCTCATGCTGCCAGAAAAAGTGCACCAGAGGTATCGACCACCAATGAAGGACCCGCTACGGTCGATCCTCAATCTCTAATGGAACCTCTGTAAACATCACCCCATCATCGAAGTCCAGATCACTGTGGTAGATTATGTGGGGTGGGTCATGCACGTATATCCTCGACTAGGATACATGGAAGATATTGTGCACCCTCTCCAACTATGGTGGAAGAGCCAAGCAGTATGCTACATTGCCTATCCTCTAAAGTATCTGAAAAGGGCCGATAAACCTCTGTGATAACTTGCCACCTTGGTCAAATATTTATAGTACCTATCGAGGAGAGACTCACAAGAATACGTGGTCCCCCTCCAGGAATTCCAAGGGTTTCCGTATCTTGTTGGCATAAGACTTCTGCCAACTCTGAGCAGCCATCACTTTCTGATAAGTGAGACATCATGATATAAACTCTGTCACTGCTTCCTTCATCCCGAGCCATCATTACTAACGTCAGAGATCCTTATACATCTTAACCACACTAGGATGTACCGTTAGAGGGGATGTATGGGACTCCCTCAACACCTCCTCCTGTAGCACTACCGGTACCATGGTACGTCCTCTGGAGAGGATAACGTGCTTCCCACATTCATAAAATCCATCAGGTGGCTACCTTGAGGATATATAAACACATCGAGCCTCGCATTCAGTGTTCCCACACTGCGCCTCCCTGACTCACTGAAGAAGTGGGGGAGTGACTGTCAGAGACTAAAGATAGGATGCTCTATCTCGATCCATGTAGGATATCGTCAAAGTATCTAGCTTCTCTGTCACATCACTCAGCAGGACAGACCTCCCACTAAGTGCATCTGCTGCCACTTTCCTCTTCCCAGGAGTATAGATTATCTCAAATTCATAGTCCTAGATGAACTCTAGCCACTCTGTTGGGAATTGAAAACTCAAAACTCCTACTGCCACAACGTTAAGGTTGGCCGACTCAATAGTGATCGGTTGTACCCTCCTATGCATGAGTTTATCATGTGCTACCTAGGTTTCCTTTTTTGCCAACTAAGGAAAACCTCATCCCAACATTGTAGATAAACCAAAACCTTTTTTCCTAATACAGTCAATCTGTGTATAAATTGTGGATATGTTGTCATACCCAAACTAACGTCATAAGGCCTCGACACTGCCACCAATAGGTTTCAACTGAAACTCTCACCTCAAGGGTTAGATCACATCGTCAGCGTAAGTGTGATTATCGATTCTCCTCCCAAAGGTATCTACAGACATGAGGGTCAACTCAATAGTTTAACCAGAAACTCTAGGTCTTGGACAAGATTCGTGGAAGGGGGGAATGATTTTTACCTATGTCTATTGATACAGCAGTTAGTAGTAGACACAAATCATACCACAAATCATTCCTAATTCCCTTGGGTCACACTCCTTGACCGCATGAAGCTACTCTCTTCCCCTATCTTCTAGATCCCTGAGACTAGTGGGGACCACAATGGGAGGTGGTTGTAGCATGTCGAAATATAAACCACCTCATGCTGCTCTCCTAGCTCTACTTCTATGTCTGCATCCCTGCAGATTCATCTGTCCCTAACACTTCTTCTTCCCGAAACATTTTTACATGCCCAAGTCTCTAAGACTAGCGTCAGTTTCCTTTTTTCCAACTACTAACATTCACTGGCTGTATCCACTCATCCAAAGAACCTTCAACCACAAAGGTACTCTCTAGAACCCAAACATAAGTAGGAATGCATAGAGGAATAGTTCTGGCTCGGACGTCCTTAAACACACTGTGCTCAAAAGTCTGATCCCTAAAGCACTGATCGTATCGTATTCATCGTGTACCAGGAATTATCGGTACATCTCGATGAATACTCAACTCCCGAAATGTCATCCTGCCGAAGTTGTAGAAGATCTAGAGAACTCTCAACCACCCCCTCATTCCATTCCTCAGCCGCCTGTGAGTCGGGATCACCTCGGAACCTGAGGGGTATCTGATGTTGAATCACGCGTAAGGCACTAAGCCTATATGTGTCCTCTACCGGTACTGCCGATTGTAACTGCTGACCAATGGGTAGTGATATAGCTAACACACTACCTAAAGGTACCATCTTAGGCAACGGTCCAAGTACTGAAGCCTCGTCACTAAGAAAACCATTCTCATGGTCATTCACTGGGAAAGACTAGTATCTAAGATCATTATCTACTCTACTGGTGTCTCAAATAGGCGAGAAACTCTAGCAACCGCCTTCAGCTAGCCCTAAGCTGTGTGGGAATCTCTCTCGCCTCAAAACCTCAAAGGCCTCTACTGCTAAAACTCATGCAACGCGCTCAGTCGTCATGCATCGTCCTCCAGTGTGGCTGGTGGTAACTTCTACCCAATGGGTGGTGGTAATGCTGGTACACCACTAAAAGGTGCCGACATAGTAAGAGGGACCTGCACCGGAGCCTCGTCACTCAGTGGGCCTTCATCATCTACTCTCTCTCGGGAATCCTAGATGGTTGTCTACGCGGCAGCATCCTATTAAGTAATAGGTTCACCATGGTCATTAAGTTATACCTGGTGAGATGACTCAAGTAAATCACAAGAAACTCTTCAAAAACACACACAATCAGTGCTTCCGTGTACAGAGTCAGAAAATTAGAACTCATGGTCCTGGTGTATGGATACGTCAGTCGCCGCAATAAAACTAGACTCCCTAAATTGAAAACCACACTCATTACACTTAATACTATTGCTTCACAGAAAAGATCAGAGTCCTAGTTCTTCGGTAGAACCAACCTCTCTCTAATACCAATTTGTCATGACTGATCCCCTGGGGGCCGTTCCATGACTACCCCAAGCCCGCCTTCCATAGGTCAGGGGCTGAAGACTAGCACCGAAAGGCATATTCCCTAAAAATGGGAAGGTGTTTCCTTTATATTCGGTAAGCACACTCAACCAAGAACACAGTAAGATACGAACTCAAGTAAACTGTAAAGTAAAAAAAAGTGTGTTACAGTAAGTAAAAGGGGCCAGAATACAAGTCCAACTGGAAAGTACAAGAAAACTAAAAAAGTACAAGTAAACTGAAACAGCTCCTATGGAAACCCACCAAGGATCCTCCCTGAAGGGTAGGTACAGCTCTCGAATGGTGTTCTCTACGGTTCGCCTCATCTAATGTCCACCTCTGAGCTACCTCTATTCCTAGTACTCGTGTCCTCAGTCAGCGTTGTCTGTCATCTGCACCAAACACAACAAGGTGCGGGCGTAACCTATATAGGGGTGAGTATAAAGATACTCAGTAGGGACCCCAAGACCCTAGAAGGTCTCACAAAACCCACAAAGGATAAACCACAAAGCATAAAACATCTAACAAACCTACTTAGGTATATGACCATACATATACCTAACCTATCAAGTATACCAATATCATTCTTGAGGAAACACAAGGCCCAACTCATTAGCTCAATTCTCAACTGTTCCGCGAAGGAAAGAATACCACGAAGGTAACAACATGAAGGTAAGTAGCACAAAGGTAATGCCACATAGAATAATACCACAAAGGTATCACCGTAAAGGAAAGTACCACACAGGTATGCCACACAGAAGAATACCACAAAGGTATCACCACGAAGGTAAGTACCACACAGGTACGCCTCATAGAAGAATACCACAAAGGTATCACCATGAAGGAAAGTACCACACAGGTATGCCACACATAAAAATAACACAAAGGTATCACAACGAAGGTAAGAACCACATAGGTACACCACACGGA
This sequence comes from Viscum album, assembly GCA_963277665.1. NCBI lineage: Eukaryota > Viridiplantae > Streptophyta > Magnoliopsida > Santalales > Viscaceae > Viscum > Viscum album. The sequence goes on along the minus strand of OY728157.1, from coordinate 1,397,847,458 downwards.
AGAATACCACAAAGGTATCACCACGAAGGTAAGTACCACACAACTAAGTCACACAGAAGAATACCAAAAAGGTATCACCACGAAGGTAAGTACCACACAGGTATGCCACACAGAAGAATGCCAAAAAGGTATCACCATGAAGTAAATTACCACATAGGTACACCACAGAGAAGAATACCACAAAGGTAAGTACCAAACAGGTACGGCACACAGAAGAATACCACAAATGTATCACCACAAAGGTAAGTACCACACATGTACGCCATAGAGAAGAATACCACAAAGGTATCACCACAAAGGTAAGTACCACACAGGTACGCCACACAGAAGAATACCACAAAGGTATCACCATGAAGGAAAGTACCACATAGGTATGTCACACAGAAGAATACCACAAAGGTATCACCACGAATTAAAGGACTCAACTCACACCATGTATAATTTAGGTACAGTAGTAAATATGATTTGATGTAACTACTGAATCATCTTACTCTGTTAAGAGGCAGACCCACGTAGGATCCTAAATCATCAGACCCACAAAGGATCCTAGTATAGCAGACCCACGTAGGATCCTAGAGTAGTCTAATGTGGATTCCTAGAGCAGATCCAAGTGAGACTCTTGAACATATACCCCTGTAGGATCCCAAAACACAGACCCACATAGGATCCCAAAGTACAGACCCACAGAGGATCTCAAAGAACAGACCCACACAGGATCCCTTTCTCATGTTATAGACAACTTTAGGGTTCTTGCACTAACCTCACTTGATTCAGGGAGGGTCTGCTCCTCAAGCCACAGGTCAAATACTCCAACTACTACGAAGTCCCACAAAGAAGTATCCCAAATGACCTCCATGTAAAATGGGTCTCAACGCAATAGATGGTGCATCAATCGGACGTCTGGTATGTAAGTTATTAGCCTTTTAGTCCCGAGGGCTCAGTTGGATTCGTATTCGATCCAACCTAGACATACCCCAAATTTATTCAAAACTCAATTGGGGTATACCAAAAGGTCCATCTTGATCCAAGGTTTCTGACTCCATAGACAATTTATCAAACAGATGCTCGTAGCTCAAGATATGGCTGAAAGAGTGGAAAGGGTCGAAGTTGGTATGGGTCTGGTCCGACCCGGCCCGACCCAGGTCTGGTCCTGGGTCGGACCCGGCCCACAAGATCTGACTTAGACTGCTAGGTCTGGCCCACGGAGAGGCCTGGGATGGTATGGCGGCCCGCGGTGCGGCGGCCAGCCCCCTCCTCCGCGTGGCGCGGTTGCACGCCACGCCTATGCTGGCGGCTGGTAGTGAGTCGGCCACCCTCATCTCGTTGTCGCGGCACAAGGTCATGGATCCTGTACGTTAGGCAGTGTGTACGCACACCAACATCCCCTTCGTGTGGCCGACTAGAGTGTTGACGGCCTCCTTTGCTCCATCGTGGCCAACCGGTCGCGGCTCTTCTCCGGCGGCGCGGTTGCGCCGCCGCTGTCTTCACCACCGGCCATGGTGTCGGTCGCCGCTCTCGAGTCCCACCGGTTCCAATTGCTGGCACCGGTCTCCATACTCCTCCACCGTGAAGAACGCGTCAAAAACCAAAAAGGTTGCGGAGAGGTCGGTACATGTTCGTTTGGCCCGCACCCTCTGCGTTAGGACAGTAACAAGTGGCTCAATAATTCTTTAATCACGAAGAACGTCAAGAACAAGTAAGGGGGTATTCAAAACAACAAAACCTACCTCAAGAATGATGGTGATCACGTGTTTGTGGAAGCGGGTCAGTGTTCCTCATCCCCTGCAACTAGCCTCCAACAACATCACTCGTTCGTCGATCTCCTGTTCAGGGTTTCAATGTTTCTCATCACCCCCCATTAGTACGGGCTCCATCCTCCAAGGGTTTGGCACCACTGCACTTTGTTAGCACTTCATTTCTTGGTGAAGTAGTGTTGAAACCTCTCCCCAAGCTCCATATAAATAGGAGAGGGAAAGGGTGTTCAATGTTCGTGGGATTAATAGAGGCCCATTAATTAGGAACCTTCCTAATTCCCCAATGGTTCAGTTACTTAGAATTTAAAGGCAAATACATTTATTGTCTTGACACATCGTTGGTCCCACCTTACTGCTCATCCTTTGGAGGAATATAATAAAAATAAAATAATAATGTTATTTTATTTATTCAATTAAAAGTTTAAAAAAATAAATTTTTCTTCAAACCTACTATGGTCGAAGTGAAGGTCTCCTTAATCGAATATAGGCACTGTGAGTTCAATGGTGTCCTCAGATTTTAATTCCGAGCACCGGTTCGAAAGTTACAAAACACCGCTTGTGCATTTACTAAACATACCCAAAAAAAGTTCATAAAATTATTCACAGTCACCCTCAACCCGCACCGGTTGAGGTTTGGCTCTGCCTAAGTGAAATACTCCCCAAAGAACCCAACGGTACTCTCGGATTTTCAATCCGAGTTACCGTTTAAAAGTTATGGATTTTATAATAAAATAATTGTCACTTAATTATTTTATTTACAGCCAAAACCTAACTTTCACTGGTGTCCCATGCTGACCAATGTTAGTATTTTTCTAAAGAGAGTATACCCTCATGAGTTCAGTGGTGGTCTCAGATTTTCAATTCGAGTTACCATTTGTGAGTTATATGCATTTGAAAAATAAAATAATTTATTTTCTTATTTTATTTACTATTATGTCATTTTTGGGTTTTCTCACTATAGTCCCACGTCGACTAAACTTAAGTTGTGGCTAGGGTAAACCCGTCATCCTGAACGCAATAGTGCCCTTGGATTTCTGATCTGAGTTACCATTTAAGAGTTATTATACTTTTTCAGGAAAAATGCTTATGCGTGCTAATTAAAACTTAACCAGACTTTGACGGATCATTCCGGGCACTCTGGGCCTCGGAATCATGTGCCGTCAGATTTTTCAGTTGTGAAATAATTCCATATAATTAAAAAAAATACATAATTTCTGGGACATTACATAAATAAAGGAGATACATAAGTATAAACATGAGCATAAGGGTTTGAGAACGTGAGCCTAACATTAGAAGATCATACCTTGCATATCAAAGATCATAAAAATGAATTATGGAATAAATATTTTCAGTTCATAAGACATGAGTTATAAGGGAATCAAGAGAATAATCCATGAAATAATAACATAGGTATAAGAATTGGAATTTTTGGCAGACACATAAGAATATAAAATCTTATGTCAAGGATACCTACCAAGAAATTCATAACATGTTAGGCTTGGGATAATCACCTGGGTACCTATTTTTGGCATGGTATTCCCTCCCATGTACTCTCTTGTTTCAGGCTTGGGATTCCCTCTCATGTACCCTCTTGTTTTGGGGTTGTAATTTTCTCTCGTGTACCCTCTCACTGCATGATTAGGATGCCCTCCCATGTATGATCTTTTTTAGGATTAAGATACCCTCTTGTTTCAGGCTTTTGATTCCCTCTTGTGTACCCTATTTTTTTGGGTTTGAAATTCCATCCCATGTATCCTCTTGTTTCGGTATTAAGATACCCTCTTGTTTCTAGTTTGGGATGACCTCTTGTGTACCATCTTCTTTCATGCTTAAGATGCCCTCTTGTTTTAGGCCTGGGATTCCCTCCAATGTCCCATTTTTCTCTCATAAAACATTTATCATTACCCAATGAATTGGATGGATATATTGGTCTCAACCATTACATAATGAAATCATAAATGCATATGATACAATATAACAAAACATTCATCATATCATGACCCATGAAAAGAGATGGATTTTATAAACATAAAATCATTACCCATGAAATGAAATGGGTTTCATTAACATTTAATCACATCATAACCTATGGAAAATTGATAGTTTTTCTAAACATATCATTAAATCATAACTCATGAAAATAATCAGGTTCCAAAATTATATAACTCATGGAAGAGAAATGAGTGTCATAAACATCATTCCATCAAAACAAAAACCATTAAACAAAGAATATGAATGGTATTCATATATCATGTCCCCAATAAAGCCTAAAATATATCAATGTATTCCATCTTATATGGAGATGTATTTTGAAATATCACTTTTAGAATTTATAAATAAAAAAAACTTTCTTTGAAATTAAAATTTTAAAACATAGAACATATTCAAAATCCTTTTCTTAAACAATAATTTGAAGATATATAAGGTAGGATTCAAAATGATTTAAAACATTTCTTGAGGAAAATATATTTTTCTCTTTAAAAATTATTTATAAAACATAAATAATTTTGAAAAACTTTTTCTTTAAAAATAGTTTTTCAAACATATAAAGGAATCTTGAAAACATTTTAAAAACATTTTTCCTTGAAAAAAAATAAAAGAATCTTAAAAACATTTGGAAAACACTTTTGTTAAAAAATACTCTAAAAACTTATAAATAAATCTTGAAAAGGTTTTGAAAATATTTTTCATTGAGAATAATATGAAAACTTATAAAATAATATTTAAAATTATTAAAATTATTTTATTAGAAAATAACCTTTTGAAAACATATAAAGTAAGCTTTGAAAATCATTTAAAACACTTTTAAGGCATAATTATTTTTCAAAACCTTTTTTTTTAAATAAATTAAAAAATAGTGAATTTATAGAATATTAGAAAAACGGATTTTTTAAAAAAGTAATATTTTAAACATGTAAAGGAAGATTCAATGGAATGATGGTCATGATAGTGGAGAAAACTGTACATGTCGAACATTCCTTTTGTGTCGCAAAAAGTTTGGAAAGGTTCCTCGATCATGATAAGAAGATTTATTTTTTAAAAAAATTATTTAAAAGGTAAAACATGGGTAAAAATTTATTTTAAATATCATAGGAAAATATTAGAAAATATTAGAAAATATTTTTAGATAACATGGTTTTTAAGGAATATAGATTTCTGACTAAAGAGAGTGATAACATCAAATCTTCTTAAAAACACTTTCTTAAATATCTTAAGATCAAAAGAGTGGGAAAATAGTAAAAAACAGCAATATATCATTAATAAAAATAAGATAATAAAACTCATGAGAGTTCTTTATAGATATATCATATGATTTCATAAATGGAAGCATAATCATAAATAATATCTATAATCGATGATATTGTTTCAATAAACTCTTACCGCTTGGTAACTTTGAATTATACTCCCCATGTAAGAAAATGAAATAATATGATTCTTAAAATATTATTTAAATAATGTTATTTATGATATAAAATTTAAATTCCATTATATACACCTTGTAAAAGAATATAGGTGCATAACATGGCATGTGTCTCAAAGAAGGCAAATTGAGACAAAATTATTTTACCGATTTGGTAGATTTTGAAACAAAAACTTCATGAAAGAAAGTTAATAAAATGGATATATGAATACCCATATATTTAAGTATAATAATCATATAATACATCCATTATAATTATACACAACACATATAATAAATTGAAGCTGAACATGGCTTGTGTCTCGTGGAAAATAAAAGTGAGACGATAAAACTCTTACTACTTAAGTAACTTTAGAATCATGATACACATGAGAGAATAACATAATTTAAATATTTTAATATCATTAAATAATTTAAATTCATGATATAACTTATTTTAAGGTAGTATATACACCACACAAAATAAGTGAGTGGTGAATATACCCTATATCTCACGGAAATAAAAAGTGAGATAAAATCCCCTATCCTTAAGTCTTGACTTTCTTTGAACACATTAAAAACTCCTGTATAATAAATAAAATTTTATTATACATATACCAAAGAACCATATTCCTATATATAATACCATATATGATTCACTTATGACTTTATATTACCTGTTTATTAACAATTTCATGTTAAAGTAATATTTTGTGTAATAACTGCTTTGTTTATCGTACATGTTTTGACTTGTTATTTATTATCCTCTAACTTAAATAATTATTTAAATATTTAAATAATATAAATAATTATTTATATATAATATAAATTCATTATATAAATATTTATAATAATCTATATAAGATAGATATATGAAATGATATGTATATATATATATACTAATTACATTATCATAATTATTTCATATATATAATATAAATTTACTAAATCTATTCTTAATACACTCCATGTAGAGTGTGAATGAATCACATCGCTTTGAGAAGGTGGTAGTCAACACTATCACAAACAAAGTTATCATATTAAAAAATAGAAAGAATGATGATATATGCTATATAATAATTACATAAGAATAAATAAATCATATATATCATATATATAATATAAAAATATAGTTTCTATCATAATTCCTGACCAAGAGAGGTGGTAAATAAAACATGTCTGACATCGTTTCGTGAAGTAATAGTTCACTGTACACACGAACGGTAAGTTCATTACCCATTAGATGTAAGTGTGAGTAATTATAGTTCTAACCCATAAAATGAAAAAATATAATTATATTTAGGATTATAATGTTATTATATAATCATAGAAAAAGAATATTTTAGGGTTTGGATAATAAAAATAAAACAAAGGAGCTTGAGGAAGGATGTTACCTATTCTTTGGGTAACTCCTCTTGGTTTGCACCAAATGGATTCTTTGGATTACTTTCTACCCAAATTGAGGCCTCTATGTTTAGGGGATAAATTTTTGGAGAATTTTTTTTCATATTTTTGATTGTCTAAAGTGTATTTATAGGTTTAAGGAAGTGAGGGGGTGAGTTATCTTTTTTATAGGAGGAGGAGTGACATTCGTGTAAATATAAAAAGGTAAACGCTATTAAGATGTCTCCCTTATATAATCTGCCTCATATAGTTGATAAAATTAAATAAAATAGGTTAATTGGGAAAAATATTTCCATTAAATGGCTTTTTTACATGTTTCTATGTCATTTGGCTACTTAAGATTAATGTTTAACCATTAAGTAATCTTGCTTTTACCTTAATCGTTGTAATTAATTTTAATTACTTTAACTAATATATTTAGTAAAAAAATAGTATGAACTTATTATAAATTATAAATTATTATGATTAAAAATATTAAATCCATTTTTATAAATTCTAATCACATAATTTTTAGAAATTAATTTAAAGTTAATCTTGTTTATGAGACGAAAATCGGGTTTTAAAAGTAAAAAGTTCAATAGTTTGCTAAAATTTTATATCTAAATTTAATTTGAAATTGTTTGCAATGACCTAAATTGGTTTAAATTATATATAATGGGTCTAATTATACTTAAAAACCAATTAAAACATTATATAAATATATAATAAATTGGATGAAAATGTAGTTTTGAACTAAAATTCAGTATTATTCAATATTCCTCAAAATATGAAAGTTTTCATAAAAATACCAAAAATTCACCCAAATTAATTTTTATATTTCTATTTCAAAAATTAATTTCATTTTTTCAAATAAAAATTATAAAAGTTTAAAAAATTATATTTAAAATGGGTTCTCTATTAAAAAGAAGTAAAATTACCTTTTAAAAAAATACATCTTTCTATTCATAAAATTGGATTTATTATTATCTTATACCTATAAAATATATTTTATGAGTATCGAAAATATTTATTGAAAATATAATGTATATATTTTATTTAAAACATTTATCAAAAGTGGTTTTTTAATTTATTGAGATAAAATTGTGTTTGTACATAGAAAAATAGTTTTCTTAGAAAAGTAATTTCTTTATTTTCAAATATTTCTTTCATTAACTTATACTAATTAATAACCAAAGGATTCATTTTATACACATGTGTAAATAATATTTTTACAATTTATTTAAACTTATTTAAAACATTTATTCCAATGGATAGGTGGTAGCTATAATAAAATTTTAATAATATTATTTATAGTGTATTATAGTTCGGTAAAAACCCATCATTGCATGTAACATAAGCTATCGAAGGGACTTGGTATTTTGTGGAATAAAATCCAAACATAGTGTTGTGTATACCTAATGATAATATAAGTGTTTTGTGTAGTTTATGATTAAATTGGTTTTGCATATAACATAATCAACACTTAGTGCCTTTATATAAAAAACTATATTCAGTGTTTTATAAAATGAAAAATATCAAAAATAAATTAATTAATTAAAAAAATATATTTCACAAAATCTTGGGGTGTTACATTCTACCCCTCTTAAAATGAATTTCAACCTTGAAATTTTTCAAGGTTAATAAAGGTTTAATACTTGAAAGTTCCTTTCATAAAAACCCACATCATAAAAATAAATACTAAAACTTTTTTAAAAAAAAGAATGTTAGAACCATAACAGTTGGACAAAGTAACTCAAAACTAGGTTTCCATGTAGCAGAACATAGGTTAACATTTTGGAATGGAGGAATATCATAAATAATTATAGAGAGTGATAAAGATCACTAATCATAGAAAGTGGTTGAACCAGAGAAAGTTAATAGTCACAAAACCAAAAAACAAAGAGGCATGAAAGAGGTCATTGATATCATTAAAATAATGTAAATATGAAAACATTTTATTTCAAGACCCTTTCTCCTAAAGTTGAAAATTTTTCATTAGAATATATACTTACTTGATTTCATAACAATTTCACCCTTTTGTGCCTTGAAGTTTTTTCAATTCATCTCTTATTCCAAGAAATGAAGGTGAATTTGTCATTCCTGAAGAATTAGTAGATCATGGTATCTATAAATCGAATGACAAGTCATTCCATCTATCTTTTATTATCATCACATCAAAATGTTTAGCATAGGTTATCCAACATGCATAAATCCTCCTATGGTGAGATAATACTTTAATCACACAAACATTATCTGAAGTTTGACTTAAACCATTCTATAAATGGTTAACCATATAACCCTTCCAGAAGATGAAAATCCAAAACTTTAGAAATAATTTCACTTGATTAGATTAACATTGATCACACTTATATCATAAAGTATCTTTTGGTGGTCACATTCCAAACATGTTAATATCCTCATCATATATTATCTTGAAACATGGTAATAACCTGAATTACCATAAATCCATTTCGAAAACATGCATGCTTCCTTATTAAAAAGATTATTGGATATATTCCTTGAATCCAAGAAGTTTTAAAACTCATCTATTATAACATAGACTAATTTTTCAACAAATCCTTTCTCAATTCTAATGTCATAAATATTATCCAAATTACTTTATACATATAAAATATCATTTTATCATCCTCATGAACATGTTAAGGGTTACCTCCAATTAATGTAACATTTCCATTAAATTGGTTTTCTAGGTCATCAGTATCATTTAACACATTCTTAAAAATACTTCAAGAAAAAACTTATAAAAACAATCCTTATATAATTCACGATTCATATAGAATAATCTTTTAATTCTAAATCATATACACTTCAATCATATAACTTTATTCATAAACCATTACTCAAGCTACATCAAATTATTACTTAATACCTCTTTCGTAGAATATGAAATCTGAATCATCTCTTAAGGTTCTTTGTTCTCAATCTAATCATACTTCTTATATTTAATGTAAAAAATAATGGAAGAACAACCCATACCTTTCACATGTCATTTTCATTCTTCTTATCTTCAGTAATATATCTAATACTCATACCACCTTCCTAATTCTATTCATGATATTTCCAATTCGGGCATATATTTGAATAATACTCATAATTTCCGCATCTAAAAATTTAAATGTTAACCCAGTTCCTTCTTGTTCTTTATATTGACTAAGACGATAAATCATAGCATGAGGAACACTTATTATAAAAGAAAACCACATAATCATGAAAATTTACATATAGGATGCATAAATCATAAATCCTAATTTAAAATCTATAACACCTTAGTCTTATCATTATAGAAATCCCTAGACATATCCTTATAAATATTTTTAGGGATCTCAAAAAAAAATCTCATCCAAGTTTCCAAAGGTGTACTAAACATTTCATTTGATACCAACTACAGCGACCCTGGCTTAAAATACTTGGATATTACATTATTTTAGATGAATATTAAGATAATTAAAAAAAATTAATACCCTAGGACAATAATAGTTTTGTTTATTTGGAAACTTGGAATACAACCTTCTAATCTGGTGAAAGATCTTCAATGTATCTAGCAAAGATATTCCCTATTCATACTATTACTTAAAACCTTTCTTCATAATATGGGGAAAGGAAACATAAGAAAGGGTGATCTTAGATGCTAGGTAAGGGTAAATAAAGGAGATACATAAGTATAAACCTAAGCATAATGGTATGATAACATGATCATAACATTATAAGACCATACCCTGCATAAATATTGGAAGTTCATAAGACATAAATCATAAGGGAATCAACATAAAAGTCCCTGAAAGTATGCCTTAGGTATAAGAAATGTAATTTTTAGTAGACACATAAGCATAAAAAATTCAATTTCAAGGCTACCTACCAAGAACTTCATAACATGATTAGCTTGTATTAATCACCTGTTTACCTATGAAAACTCAAATAAAATTGAACCATTTTTTACATGGTGTGTTGAAAGTCCATTAAAATGTGTATACCTGTCTTATAATGATATCCCAACATTTAACATTCTATCGGGAGGAGTTGGCTGATTAAAAAGATATATGTATTTATATATTATCTCCATATGAAAAAAAGGTTCTCCAAACCCTCAATAATTGTTATATAAACAATTAACCTCCACAATATCATTGAATCGTACCCAATTTTCTAAAATTAAAATTGAGGTACCAAATGTATTTATTTATAAACAAATATGGAGGCTTTTTCCCTCAAATATTTTCTAATACCACATAGATAAATGTTATATAAAACTTATCGGTTGTATGCATTTTTTTAAAAAATATAAATTTCTTTCCCTACCACTTTAATTTATCTACATAGAATTTAGTATAAATTTGAGGTCCAGATTGGGAAAATGAAATAGTTAATAAAATTTCCTTATAAATACCATATTACTAGTAGTCCATAGATGGTGGTTACTTTATTAAAGTGGAACTACATATGAGGAATCACATCCCAAATGACCAATTACTTTATTATTCTTGGTAAACTAGATACATACTTGACTCCATATTAATTTTGAAAACAAAAATTACATAACATAGTGAATATAAATATTCTGAATTCATGAACTCACTCAAATATTCCTTATTCATATCCTTGAAAAAGGAAACAAAATAAGGGTGATCTAAGATTATAAATAATGGTTATATACAATGGAAGTAATCTTGAGTAAGTTAGAATCAATATGGAATAGTAATTAACTAAAAAAAATTCGATTTAATCAATAAATTGAGAATGAAGAAAAATATAACACAAAAATGAAGATCAAATAATTAATTGTATATAATATCATAAATAGGGGACTAAATCCATGGATATCATAACAAACTAAATAATTATATGGATAATAATAACTAGATTCATAATGATTGAATGCATCAGGTTGATCATCCTAAACATACCATTGAGGCCTCATACCAAGACATCTTATATTAATGGGTAAATCCTCAGCCAAATACTGAAACTAGTTTGTCTCATGTGACATAATAATTCATCAAGAAGATATGTAATTAAGTTCCTCATCCATCACTCAATAATTCTTATGCATTTATCATATAAATTAACAAACATCCTTAATCAACATGCCTTAAAAACAATAATTTCCCATATTAAAAGAACTCTTATATGGAATATCAATAAATTCTGCAATAAATTTGATCATAGATCTTTCATAGAAATATAGTGGATAGTGTCATAATATTATAACCTCAATGAATCATAATATCAGACAAATTATATTAACATTTATAAAAATAATTTCAAAATCCCACTAGAAATTTTATTGAGGAATATTCACTTTTCACTTTGAAAACACTTTTTTAAAATATAAAAAATTTCAAAATATTAAGGAAATATATTTCTTGGAAAATATACTTGAAAAAATGTAATGGAATATTCAAATAAATTAGTGTTCATAATGGTAAAAAACTTTGTTCGTGTTGTATAAGATAAAAAACCTTCCTTTAACACTTTTGTAAAAAAATCCAACAAAGTACCATGATGGAAAAATTACAAGAATATTCCTTTTAAAAAAAATTAAAATTAAAAAATTTGTAAAAATTTATTTAATAAATCATCATAGAAAATTTAAAACATTCTTTTAGATATTTTAATGAAAATATGGACATGGAATAGAAATATTCTCAGTCCTGTAGAAAAAACAAAGTCGATTTTCCTTAAAAACGTTATTTTAGTATATTGAGTACTTAAAGAGCTGAAAATGAAAGGATAACATTAAATTTTAGAAAATAACCATATTAAATGGAAATATATTGGGTATAATATATAAATCTTAAAAAATCACCCTAGTGAATACTTAAACATAAACAATCCTAATTAATGATGATATTGTGAAATAAATGATTACCAATTTTGTAACATTTGAATCATTGACCCCATGAAAGAAATAAAATCCAGTGAAAAATTAAATATCATGAATATAAAATATATTCCTAATTTAAAATTTCAAATTGGAAGTATATACACTTCATAAAATAATATTAGTGCATATCATAACATATGGACCAAAAAATATAATTTGAGATGATAAACCCTTACCTTAGGTATGACTTCCTTAGTATGTGTTCAAACCACGTGTATAATAAATATAGATTTTTTATAGATATATTAAATCACCATAATCATTTATATAATACCATATATTATATACTTATAACCTTTTATCACCCATTTATTTACAATTCTTTTTTAAAATCATGGTTCTGAATGATAACAGCTTCCTTTTTTTTAGTACGTTTTGGTTTAGTAGTTTTGGTCCTTATAATTTGATAATTGTTTCATCTTATCAAGAATTTTAATAATTAAATAAAAATAATATATATTAATTATATATGTATGTATATTAATTCATAAAATTAATGGATAGAAAAATAAATTACACTGTTCTTGGAGATGGTAGGCCATACGTATACATGAATGTTGTTTTCAATTTTCGACAGATGGAATAAATGAAAGGTAAGTAATAATTCGCATTTATATAATAATTATTATATATATATATATATCATATATGTTAATTAAATATATCCTTATTACCATCCATGTAAATTAGAAATGAAAAACAAATCACATCACTTTGGGGAGGCAGTAGTCCACACATATGCACGAGCGGTGTTATCATGATTTCCAATGGATTGGAAGGTAAGAAGGAATATATGATATTATAATTTCAAAATAATATTTATGTGATAAATATCATACAATTTCATTATCTCTATATTTATAACTATCCATGTAATGTGGTGATGAAAAATTAATTACATCACTACATGGAGACGATAAGTCGTATGTACGCACGAGTGATGTTTTCACTTTTTGTAGGATAGAAAAGAGAGAAAATTATTGTACCAAAATTGTAATAAAATATATATAATGATGATACTTTATTTGTTATTTTTGGATAATTAAAACACATTAAGATAATTTATAAGAATAAATAAATATGAAATAGTCGGTAAAGACAATTACATCTTCTTCAATAGAATTACTTTTGATCTCCTCTTAAGGATCTTAGAGTTAGTATTTTGGAAGGGAAATAACCTGTATAAATTTTATAATTATTTTGATGTAGAAATTTTTTAGTGATTGGTAAATCTAGGTTGCTTAATGTAGTGTGAAGAAAAGAGATTAGGGGTGTCCATTTATAAGTGAGGGGAGGGTCATACTTGAAATTTCATAAAGTATAAAACAAATATGAATATTTTCTTAAGTCAAGATAGAAAAAAATTAATATAATTATAATATAATATGAGGATGATTAAAAATACTCTCATAAAATAAAATTTGGACAAGTTTTTGTAAATTTTTCACCCTTATATTTTAGTCCCCCCCCCCCAACCCCTTTGACAATTACAACAAAATTAATGATTTCTACCCTTTAAAGGTAAATAATGTTACCATAAAAGGATAAAAAAACATAAATATACCATGGTTTATGTTTTAAATCATATATAATTCATTAGTAAGAACTTATTTTTTATGAATTTTAAATAATTTAATAAAATATTATTTATTATAAAATATTATTAATGTCATTTTTGGAACTATTCATTTAATATGACATTAAATACATCATAAAAAAGTGGTAAATTGAATATAATCATTTAAAACTTCCCTAACATGTCATATAGATCTATAAATTTTTTGGTACACAATAATCCATTAAAATTATATCACATTTAATATTATTATTATCATTTATTTTTTTTCTATTAATTGAATAAATATTGTGTTGGTGTTGCGTAAGCATTTAAGGTAACTATTTTATCACTATAGATTATAAATAAATTACCATGATAAAAATTAATTTTTTTTATATAAATATTTATAACTGAATGTATTAACTATTTATCCTTATATTAAAATTTTAAATACAATAAAACAAAGAAAATGAAATTTTTTACTTTTATTTAAATAAAATAATTTAAAGGTAAAAATCAATGCTGAATGGGAAAAAATCATATATTAGAATATTTTATTATTATTCATGAAATATATTCATAAAATGAAATTATGGAAAGTTTTGTGGTCATTTTATAGTCCTTGACATATTATTTTTCACCTTAATTACATGATTTACTCTTATGGTGGTAACAATAATTTAATATGGTTATTATTCATAATGACCAAAAATAAAAAGGGATTTATTTTTAAAATTTTTACCTTTTGATTAAAAATATGGAATCCATTTTTCATGATTCAATTTCTATAATTGGTAGTAATTAATTTAAAATTAAAATGCAAAACACAACCAAAAATAGTTTTTCAAAAAAATATCTTGTATGTATAAAAATGTTTTTATACCTAATTAAATAATAAAATTGATCCCAATAAACTTAATTGAATTGTTAATAATATAAAAGAACTAATTTTTCAATGAATTCATTTTAGAACAAAATGGAACTTTGTAAATTCTTGAAATAAAAATACAATTTTCAATAAAAATTGGTATTTTTCACAATTCACTAAAAAATCAATCATTTAATAAAAATCTAAAATTTTCACCCTAAGATAATTTTGATGTGGTTATTAAAAAAATTATATTGTTTTTATAAAATACATTTTATTAAAACTTAATAAATAAGTTATAATATTTTCTCACTAAGTTAATAAAAATTATTTTTTTAAGAAAACGTATTTCTAGAGCATAAAATAACTTTAATTAAAATTGAGTACTTATTTCCTAAGAATTGATAAATTAATTTGAATTGAGTATTTAATATATATATATATATATATATATTTGATAATTCTATTAATACTATTCATACCTTCCAATTCAATATCTAGGTTAAAACAATCATATTTAAATAGTATTATTTTGTGGTTCATTTAGGCTCGGTGTTGTGTATCTTATATGTTATAGAACATAGAGTTCTTTTAAAATCATAGTTTTTTACATTATACCCCTTAAAAAAATTAAATCCTCACAATTTGGACTTATAATATGTAATCAAGGGTTTTAAATTTGAAAATTCATTTTTAGAAAACCCACATAATAAATTTTTTTAATAAAACGTCCTCTTTGAAATATGGAGAGGGATATATAATGGGCGTCTACAATAAAAGATAACTAGGTTTCAAAATTTTAAAACATTAGTGGTGAGTGAAAATATATATGTGGATGAAAAGTTTAATTTCTAAATAATTATGTAGAGTGACATAGATCATTTATCATAAGAAATTGAGTGGTAATGAGAAAGTTAACGACTTTAAAACCATAAACCAAAGTGGTGTGAAAAAGATAATCAATTCATTGGAAATGAAGGTAATAGGATAAATTTTTTGTTTTAAAAATAATTTCCCTATAGTTTATTAATTCCATTTCCATATAGACTATGAATGTATGGAAATAAACTTGAAAATTTTGTCCTTTAATCAATTTCCATCACAATCTCATCTTTTTCTCCAAATGATTAGTATTCAAGATGAATTTTATATGCCCAAAGAACTTAAATCAACTTATAATGGATCACATAATCCAAAAAAGGATTAAAACTATTTTTCATATCTTTATACATTAACCAAAACATAAATGGTCATCCCAAGGTAAGATAATACCCAAACTTTAATATCCTTCTTGTGAAGATATAATACATTTTACTTCAAAATTTACACAATAACATCAATGTTTCAACTTAGATTATTTCACAAATAAATAACCCTACACACCAATTAACCTCAATAATCTCAAAATTAAATAAATTTTTAACCCCGAAGGTTATGTCATACTCATCTTATTACACCCTAAAAATGTAATAGTATTATTCCAAAATAATACATTATGTTAAACCTAAAGGTGATATATACCTTAACCTAATAAAACATCTCCCAAAATTTCCTTAATCACATCAAAATCCTAGAAACACAAAAATATTTAATCCTATAATATGATTCCAAAAATAAACATAATATTTATTTTTCAAATTTCTTATATAAAATAAATGTCATACTAACCATTATATCATGTAGTTCAGTGGTAGGTGATGAACCCTTTTCACCCTTCAGTTGTGGGTTTAAGCCTCGTGGCCTTTCTGGATGAGACATGTTATTTCTTGTAATACTAGTTTTACTTTTTCTAAAACTACAACATTACTAAGAATATGATTAACATCCTCAAAAATATCATTAATCATAAAAACACTATTTTTAATCGCTAAGTTTTTCTATTTGATCTATTCTAAAAAATGTACTAACACTTTTATCCTAATAAAACATAAATAACACAACCTAAAAAATCACTTTAACCCTAAATGATAACAATATATTTAAACTTATGTCCAAAAAATATAAAAGGAATTATTCTCTAAATAACCATTTTTTACTAAAAAGTATACTAAACCAAAGGTTTGTATTCCCATAAATATCTTTCAAAATATCCTAAATAATGTTAAAATCCCACTATATAAAACATCAAAAGGGGTATCTATGCCTTTGAAATTATGATAAACCTTATACTTCTCATCCCAAGACACTTTAGGTTTATCCCAACATCAAACCCATATTAAGGGTTATCAGTCCCTCAATGATGAGATTTTGAAAAATATCACCTTATCAATAAATCACTTTTCTATGTTAATGATACCATTCAAAATATATTTCCAATTTCTTAAAGAAAAACTAATGTGTAACAATATTTAGATGTTTTATAATTTTATGTCTATAATATCATTGATATAATAATTATATAATATAATACACAATTCATAATATAAAAGGACTTCAATTATACCACTTCAATGGTTGAAAGGTCATAGGTCCTTCCTTAGTCTAGGATATAACCCTTGGATTAAGGAATTTACTTAGATAATTCCCATATTCCCCATGAATAAGACATTAAACTACAAATAGTTTCTTATGATATAATTTATTCCCTTCCATTGTACTCCTCATTTTCCCTTGAAAATTCATTGATTTATACACTAATTTCCCACACATAAATAATTTTCTCATTCCTTTGAGACATTATCCATGGTGTCTCATTCCACATTTTTGGCATGAAATAAATTGTCCCTTCTTTCCTCCATGGTCTCAACTACTCATGGTCTCTATGAAATATATACTTATTTTCATTGGTGAGTTAGAGAGTTGTTTTTAATTCACATGGTAGTCATATATCATGATAATTGATTATTTTTAATCGCAATATTGTTTAATTTAGTAATAATCCCATTTGGTTTCTCATAATTAGTACATTTACCTTATATTAAACATTAACATGGTTCCTTCTGGTATAATTCATGGACTAAAACCAAAAATCATAGTCTGAGAAACAATAATTAGAGTAGGAAACCATGAAATGTCATTCATAGGGTGTATAAATCATGACACCTACTTTTTAATATATTGCACCTTAGGTTTAACTAAGGTCATACTTAGAAAATATCTATTTAAATCCTTTATAATGGTTCATAATGAAAATAGGATTTTAGCTAAGAATATTCCTTTGGAGTGCCAAACAAGCTGTGCAGTAAGGGTATACTAACCATACACCAAAATGATGGTCAATATATACTCAATCTACTATTTTTTTGGTTAACATATCTAGATGAATCTATTACAAAACCAAATCCACAAATATTATCTAGATGGGTATGTATTTCTAGGAAAACAACATAATATATACCTTTATAAATTTTTAGGATTTTATCATATACCTAGAATTATTATAAAATTCATTAATAGGGTTATATTACTTAATCTATGTTTTCTCAAATCTAATTCCCAAGATTTAAAATAAAAGTTATCTAATACCAACTATAAAGACCCCAACCCTAGTAGCCTAGAGTTAGTGGTTACTTTATTACATTTTCACTAGATACAATGAATTTCATACTGAAGGACTGAATATTTTAGTAGTCTTAGTAAACTAGATACATACTTAATTCTCACATTACTTTTGAAAACATAAAATAAATAACATAGGGAAATTAAATATTCAGAATCCTTGAACACATTCGAATATTATTTTTTCATATACTAGGGTAAGGAAAAAAAATAAGGGTGATCTCATATTCTCAGTAAGGGTTATATACAATGCAATATATCATGAGTAAATAATGAAAAATCAATATGAAATGATAAATAACTAAAAACACATGTAATTTAATCAATAACTTGAGCAAGAAGAAAAATGTGGAATATAAATGATGATAAAATAATGTCATATAATGAATATAATAAAAAGGGGACTATAACCATGGATATCTTAAAAACTTAAATAACCACATGGATAATAATATATTTTTTAATAATGATATAAATCATAATTTTAGATATATTAAACATACCACTGTGGCCTCGTGCCAAGAAATATAACATAAATGGGTAATTCATTAGCCAAATACCCAAACTAGTTTGTCTCATGAGACCTACCAAAGATTACAGGGGCTATGTAATTCCAATCCACACATGTCACATAATAATTATAGTTAATTCATCATATAAATAAACAATATAACTTAATCATCATTCCTTAAAATAAATAACTATCCATATTGAAAGACCTAGCATACAAAATATCAATACTTTTGCTAGTCAAGATAACCATAAAACATCAAGAGAAATATGGTGGATGGTATCATATGATTATAACCAAAATAAATTATAATATTAATTAAAGGATGTTGACATAGATGAAAATTCTTTCAAAATCTCACTAGAAAATTTCTTGAGTAAAATACCCTTTTCACTTTCAAAACACTTATTCATAATCTAAAAAACACTCAAATATTAAAGAAATAATTTTTATTGAAACAAAAAACTTATAAACTTATAAATTAATATTCAAAAAAATTATTTTGTATGATTCATGGAAATTATTATCATGTCATATAAGTTAAAAAATATATTCCTTTAACACTTTTTTTTGAAATAAGTCAAAATTTACCTTGTTGGGAAAATTCTAAGAATATTAATTTAAAAAATTGAAACAAATAAAAAAAATTGATAGAAATATATTTTATTAATTATTTTATAATATTAAAAACATTCTTATAGACATTTTAAGGAAAATATGATCTTGTAAGATAAATATTTATAATTGAGTAAAAAATAAAGATGGTTTTCTTTAAAAACATTATTTCAGTATAATGAGTAATTAAATAGATTAAAATTAAAGGAAAACTTGAAATTTATAGAAATTACCCAATTATAAGAAAATATAATGGGTATAATATATAACTATAACATAATTCCCCCATTATAGAATTAAATATAAACAATCTTGAATAATGGTGAGATTATGAAATAAACCCTTGCCATTTTGGTAATTTTTGAATCATAACCACCATGAAATAAATAGCTTCAAATGAAACATTAAATAATATGAATATTAATATATTAATGATCTAACATGTAAAATTTTCATTATATACTTATCATAAAATAAGATAGGTGTATAAAAAAACTTATGCCCCAAAGAAGACAAATTGAGACGACAAACCCTTACCAAAAGTTTGAATTCCTTCATATGTGTTAGAAACTCATTTATAATAAATTTTGATTTATTATAAATGTATTAAAAACCCATAATAATATATATAATACCATATTTTATTTACCTATATCATTTTATCACCCATTTATTTACAATTAATTATTAAAATCACTATTTTGGGTGATAATTGCTTCATTATTCATGCATGTTTTTTGGTAGTTTTAGTCCTTATAAATAGATCATGGTTTCATAAAATAAATAATTTTAATTATGATATAAATATAATATTTATTCATTAATATTTTTTTATATTCTTCTATAAATGTTATAGATAGAAAAATGAATTATACTATGCATGGAGATTATAGGTCGTACGTATACATAAACGTTATTGTCATTTTTCAAAGGATAAAAAAATAAAGAATACAAATAATTCAAATTTCCAAAATTATTATTCTCTATATATAATGTATATCCATTAAGTAAATCCTTATTACCATCCATGTGAATCAGAAACAAAAAACAAATCACATCGCTTTACAGAGGTAGTAGTCCACATGCATACACGAGTGATGTTATCATTTTCCATCAAATTGGGATGTAAGAAGATATATATGATATTATAATTTAATAAGAATATTTATTTCATAAATATCATAAAATTTTAATATCTCTATATTTATAAAAATACAAGTAAATTGGTGATGAAAAATTAATTACACCATTATGTGGAAATGGTAAGTTGTATGTACGCATGAGAAATGTTTTCATTTTTCATAAGGAAAATAGATGGAAAATTATTATAAAATAATTATAATAACATAAAATTAATTTAATTATACTGGATTAATTATTTTATTATTATTAAAACACATTAATATTAATTAAATGAAGAAATTAACTTGGAAAAGTCAGTATACAGAATTACCTCTTCTTTGGTAGAATTTTTATTAATCTCTACTTAAGGGACCAAGGATTAGTTTTTTGGAAAGAATAGAACCTATAGAAATTTTATAAGGATGTTTATAAGGGAACTTTTTATGGTTTTATGAGATAGTTTTCTCAATTTGGTATGAAGAAAAGAGAGAATGGGTGTCCTTTTATAAGTGAGGGGAGGGGCATTCCTAGAATTTCTTAAAGTATTAAATTAATATAAATTATTTTTTATGTAAAAATGGAACCAAATTGATATAATTAGAAGATAATATTTTGATGATTTAAAATAATCTAATCTAATAAAAACTGGATAAGTATTGGTCATGTTTTCACCCTTATCATTTAGTTTTAACCCATGTTAACCCTTTTGACAATTACTATAATATTAAAGTTTTCTACCATTTAATGGTCAGGAATATTACCATAAAAGGAAAAAAGTCAAAAATGTAAAAAAAATTATTTTTTAAAACAGATAAAATTCATTTTTATAATCCTAACACTGTTATTAATTTTAAATCATTTAATGAAATATTATTTATTATATTATTAATGTCATTTTGGACACTATTCATTTAATATGACTTTAAATACATCTAGACAAAGATGGAATTAAAATATAATAATTTCACACTATCATAAAATTTCATATATATCTAGAATATTTTTGGGTCATATTAACTCATTCAGATTATATAAATTTTACTATTTTTATATCATTTATTTTTTCTTTGAATTGAATAAATATTGTATCAGTGTTGCAAAATCATTTAATGTATTTGTTTCATCACTAAAAATTATTAATAAATTATCATGATAAAAAGACAATTTATATTTAAAATAACTATTAATAATTGAACATAGACTGTGTTTATCCTTATGTTAGTATTTTAAAGTTCATAAAACAAAGAGAATGTCATTTTTTACTTGTCTTTAAATAAAATAATATAAAGGTAAAAACCATATCTAAATGGAAAACGAACTCATATATTATAATATATTATTATTATGGATGAAATAGGTTCATCTAATGAAATTAAATTGAGTTTTAGATTCATTTTATGGTCCTTATCATATTATTTTTAACCTTAATTACCTGATTTACACTTATCATAGTGACAATTATTTAATTTGGTTACTATTCATAATGAACAAAAATAAAAGTGATATATATAAAAAATTAGGATATTATAACTAAAATTTTGGAACAAATTTTTCAATATTCAATTTCTATTAGTGGTATTAATTAATTTTAAATTAAAATTTAAAAAGCAATCAAAAAATAGTTTTTCAAAAAAATGTATTCTATATATGAAAATGATTTTATACCAAATTAACTAAAACATTGATACCAATAAACTTAATTAGATTATTAATAATGTAATAAAACTAATTTTACTTTTAAATCATTTTAATACAAAATTTAACTTTTAAATTCTTGAATCAAAAATTAAATTTTCAATAAAAATAAGTATTTTTCACTATTCACTAAAAAATCAATCTTTTCTGAAAAATTTGAAAATTTCACCATAATATAATTTTGATATTTTGATTTAAAAAATAGTATTATTTTTATAATATAAAATTTTTATAACTTCTAGAAATTAATTATAATATTTACTCACAAAAATCTATAAAAATAATTTTTCAAGAAAATGTGTTTATGAAACCTAAAATACCTTTAATAAAAATTGAGTACTTATTTCATAATAATTAATAAATGAATTTTTACTAAGTACTTTATATATATTTAATAATTAATTTAATATTAATCATACCCGCCAATTCAAAATCTAGTTTATAATAGTCATATTTAAAAAATAATATTTTTTGTTCGTTTAGGCTTGATGTTGTGTATCGTATACATTATCGAATATAGTTTTCTTTTAAAACCTTGGGGTGTCAAAATCCTCTTAAATATTGGTAGTTTAAATTAACTAAATTGGGATTACTTATCATTTATAAATTTTTATTTTATATTATTGGTGATCCATTCATATTATATAATCCCAATTTGATAGATATATATCTTATAATGTTAATTTTTACCCACTAAAACATTTTTACTTGTGTATAGTTTGGATCATTTCTATCTAATTGTTTCCTTGACTCTATAAATAAACTATAACTACCATGAAAACATGATAACCATGGAAATTTTCTTATTTTTTAATTAATTGTCATTAAGCACTTGAATTCTATTTTATGTGAAAATTTTATTTAAATCGATCAAATAAAACCAATAATAAATAAAGAATATAGGTATAAGGGTTGGAAATAATTGTGAACTATAATGAAATCACCACATTAACCAAAATATTTTCACCCATAAGAAAATACACATTCCATTTCATTTATAAATTTGGGATAAGATATATATGTAGATATTTCCCAATATATGAATGTTTAACATTTAATGGTTAGTCTCTTTATGGTAATAATGTAATCTAAAAAATCAATATTAGGAGTTGATTTTGATAATAATATAAGTAATTACCTCAATAATTGAATCAAAAAAAATATTGAGATGTAATATACTTATCACATAGAAATAAATTATGATTCAACTACGAAATAAAATTCCCAATGTCTTGGTGAAATTCATTTCATGTTTATTTTACCACTTTTTATTCATTATACATCATCCAATTAATAATTTTCAACTTAATAAATTATTTTTAATTGAGTTTTCTCTTATCCTTCATAATTTAAAATTCAAAACACAATATTCTAAGAATCCAAATAATTCAAACCATTATATATCAACCTAAATGTTTTGTTTTGTGTGTGTGCATGTTCACAAAAACATTGATTTAGTACTCAAACATATTTCAATATAGAATAATTATTAAACTAATATATAAAAGAAACAAATTATATAAAACCCGTTCTTTAAATCCTATAATAATTTATACAAATTATATTTTCTGTAAATTAAGTAGGAATAATTTATAAGTCAAAATTATGTGCGATAATGTGTAGAGATATTGAATCATATAATATTTCAATAAAAATGTCATATTGTGGGTGTTATAATCTCAAATATTATATAAAAAAATATGTAGTCATATTGTTAATATAAATATGGTTTTAATAAAATAAACCATTATTTTTTAATTCTTACTCATGCTCAAATTATAACAATTAAATAAATGAATTTTAAATGTTTTAAAAAATTAAAAGTGAAAATTCGTTAGAAATTTGTAATAAGCTCCATGAAATCGATCAAATGTGAATATCATGTTATAAAAAATATTCATTACAAAAGTAATTATAAGGAACAAAAATATCATAATATCCAAGAAATATTTAAGTAAAAAAATAAAAAATAAAGGTAAAAAACTAAGAAAAGTATCCACCCACCATACCTAAATTTTAGTGTCCCCTCTATAATGAATAAAGAGTATTATATGATAAGGGAGGATATGAACTATTGGTCTATATGGAATGGTTTATTCTTGAAGGTGGATATCCTCTACTGGTGGATGTGAAAGACTTTTATATAAGTGATTTAGTTTTTTCCCATTGATGATAAATCTCAATTGTGTTTCATTATTTTTAACCTATAAAACCTAAAAATGACAAACATTATTAACATTTTATCATCTAAAACAACAAAAAATAAGCTTTCCAAGGTTAATATTTAGGAATTTATTAAATAATAATACCTTTTCACCAATGTGAAACTGACAATAATGTATTAGATGACTTTGGGAATCATTATTTCTCTCCTTAATGATTCGAGAGTCTCAAATAATTTCCTCAAACTCTAGAATTTATAATATCCTTTAAAATAATGCACCTAAAAGGTTAAAATTTTATTTTTTAATATATAAATATGTATTATTCTTTTACTATAGAGACCCAAGCTTTAAACATATTTTATTTCATGATTTTTAACATAGTTTGATAACAAAAACAATCTTCTAAGGATTTAGAGGTATAGTTTCTTGTGAGATTAGACATATAAGTAAATAATTAAAAACATAAATTATAACATGTATATTTATATATATATATCTTAACTTTTATAGGTCTTATAAAATAATATAAGATAACCTGGATAAAATACATAAGGAAAAGGGTGAGCTAGAAAACCCATTAATGGAATAAACATGATAACGAAGCATAATATGTAAGACAAGAGGCATAATATGAAATCCTAAAAGAGATATATCATAAAAATGGAAACATGGAAAAAGATAATAATATCATAATATCATGGAAAAATAAATATGTGGAAACAACATAAATAATGACATCATAAGCTTATGTTGAGGTTCACTCTCATTTCCAACATTACATAGTGGAAAAGGTCTCATATTATATAACTTTCACTAACCAATCTGATAAATAATATTTCATGAGATATATATCTTTAACTAATACATTGGAGGATTATATAATTTTCATCCCACCAATCAAATAGCATAGTGTGCTTAGTTTAACCACCTATGAATCATACATGGAATCCCATGAGTTGAAAACACTTCCTAATAAATTAAAGGGCTATATAATTCTACAAACATAGGTTTCATAATGAAAATCATAATATGTAAATTCATATATATGCTACATGAGTAATAAAAACCATATTTAAATTATAAGCATAATAAAACCCATCAGAATGTAGTGGGTTTCATAGTCTTATCTCAAATCATAACTGAAGGATATAACATAAGGTATCCCATAATAAGGAATTAAATAATTTTATAAGTTTAAAATTTAATGTAGATCATAGTTATTTTAACATCATGTAATAATTTATGGAAAGGAAAAGGATTTATGTGAGTTAGAATACAAAACTAATCACATAGGTGATACATTTTGTAAATGAATAAAGGAAATTTAAAGAAATTAAGGGGATTATAATTTTCCATTAATCTAGAATTTAACCATAAGGGTTAAATATTAAATAATTATGTTTTTTTATAATCAATTCATGTTTTAAGAAAATTGTGTAGGTGGTACTTTGTATAAAATTAAAAAAAATGAAAGTTCCCTTAAATCAGGTTTTACATAAAATAGAAAATTGTAGAGTATGTGTAAACATGTATAATCCACAAGAAAACAAGGTAATTTAAACAAGTTGTATATTTAAGAAACATATATACTTTATATTTATGAAATTAATGAGATAAATATAGTGAAATGGGGAGAAAATGAAAGAGAATGTGTAATCATAACGTAACAAGGGTTTTTCAAAAGATCCCTTACCTTAGGTCTTGATTCACTCTGCACTTTCACTTAACTCCATGAATAATTAAATTAAGTATTTTAAATACATTCACAAGAACCTTATTCATATATATTTAATTTTATAATAACCATTTATTAACTTTTGTTATTTATTTTTAATATAATTTTTTTACATCAGTTACTCAGGGTTATTTAGTTAATTTCTATAAAACCCTATCAATTTGTTATCTATGATAAATGGTGTTGTAAAATAATATCATGATCTCTAGAAATTTTCATTTTTATATCATTTATTATGATATTATAAAAATATTTATAATTTTTTATAAATTATCCCAAAATTAACCAAAATTATGAAAGGTTCCCTGATCAATTCATTTATCACAATGAAAGATACTATAATAATTTATTACTAATATTACTTATATATTGTAAAATATATTAATAAAAAATATTAATAGTTTCATAAAAATAATTTTTATAAATTATATACATTTTTTAAATCATCTATGTTGGGATGTTATGAAAAAACAAATTACGTCATTCTATGAAGGCGGTAGTCTGCAAATACATGGGCAATGCTCTCATTTTTTATATAATATAAGGGGGTTTGATAATAAAATAACTATCATTTAAGAATATTTATCTTGTTATAATTATTATATTTTTTCACTAAATAAAAATATTTCTCTATCAATGTAAATATTTTATGGAAAATATAACCCATCGTTTATGGAGATGGCTTCTCGTACAAACGCATGACGACATTTTAATTTTTCATAATCATTTTAGAGGAAGGTATAAAATTTATATTACATTAGTATAATAAAATTTTAAAAAATTAATAATTTTTATATTATCATACCTTCATAGATAGAGGGTAATTTATGGGGGTAAAAGAATAGAAGATCTAGGAGAGTTTGGTTGAAATCATTACCACTCACTTTAGAAGTTTTCCCTTAAGTGACTTGTTATGGCTCCTTAGCATGGTATTTTGGGAGGAAAAAACTTCAAGGAAGTTGTTAGATAATTAAGAAGATAATAGGGAAGATTGATGGGTGATATATATCTTTGTAACAGATGGAAAATATAGAGGATGTGAGCTCCTTTTGAAAGTAAAGATAAATTCATTTTTGTAAAATCTCTTTACTTTTCAATAATATCATTGCAGTATTCAAGTATAAAGTCTCTAAGAAATGTCAATAATATAGTAGAGAAATAATAAGTTCATAAATCCACCCACCATCCATTATCACTCATTTTTTAACATGTATTATCATTTTTCACTGGGTTAAACCCCTTCTTTCCCAAATTTTCCCTTATCGTTGTAACTCCATTTTTACCTTAGGTAAATAATTTTAATGAACAAAATTAAAATTGAAATTATTTAATAATTTTAAAAATATGATTTCATATATGAAAATAATTTCATAAAATAAAATTTATAAGTTTTAGATAAGATAATTTTAGTATTATAGCACATATCATGTAAAAACTGCTTTTTTGAAAAAGTTCATTTTATCCATAAATTTTATGTGTAGGATTATGACGTCTTGGAATTAATCAGGTATAGAACATTTTTAATTTATTCTAGTATAATTAATTAAGTGACCTGGGTTGCGTGCATGCGCACCTCGCTGCGGGCCCCAGACATCTTTTTATTTAATTTAAATAATTGCAGACGTTTCATGAAAAATGTCACGTCGTGCTTTGGCACGGTGTTTGGGTTTTAAATAATTAATTAAGGATTGGAAAAGAGTAATAAGAGATTTAAATAATTTTTAAAATAATGCAAGAAAGGATATAAAGAAATTTTGAAATAAAATAAAGAGGGGGTTATGGGGAAAATGAAAATAATTAAAATGGGGGATTCCCGTTTTTAATTTTTTTTATTATTTTCCTTTCCATTATTTTTTTTATTTTATCTTTTTCTTTTATTTCCTTTTTTCCTTATCTTTTATTTTTCTCTCATTTTTCTTTTCTTTTCTTTTTCTTTCTTTTCTCTCTTTTCTTTTTTCCTCTCCTCTCTCCCTCTCCCACTCATCACGTCGCACCCCTCAATTCTATCACACCAACTAGCAGCCCCTTCAGGAGGTCGTTGATCCTTTGCCCGACATTCGATTCTGTCTCCATTAGGTGTGCAGTAAACCTTAGGGAAAGGATAACATTGCGCAAATGGAATCGTTCGATTCCGTTGAGTATTCTGTGTGCAGTTCGTCGTAGAAGATTCTTACCGTATTTTGGTTTTTTTTTTCAAAATCCTTCATTTTCATCTTTTTTAGGTAAAATCAAAGTTCACCATAGATCTTAGATTCATCTACGACTACAAGGTTGGGTTTGTACTCGCTTTCCCTCTGTTTTGTTGCGATTTATAAAAAATGCACCGTTGTGCCGTTAGTCGGTGCCTACAGGATTTGTGCAATTTTAGCCATTTTAATTACTTTAATGGTTTTATTTAATTATTGAAGACTTAATCATCTTAAATTAATTTTTTTTGAATGGTTTCAATAAGATCAGACCCCCCTTTGGGTGTGTCGACATAGTCGGTGTATTTTTCCGTTAGCCGAGTTATTAATTTAATTTGTTGCGGGTATTACGCAGCCCCTTTTTATTGTTTTTAAATTAAATGAATAGTTGTTTGAATTATTGCAACAAGGTTGGAAACCTCTTTGGGCGTGACAAAATGATCGGTGTATTCTTCCATTAGCCGAGTTTATTTTTTTATTAATTGCATGTGTTGCAAAGCAACTTTTTATTGTAATTAAATTAAATAAATAGTTTCTTGAACATGAATTTGAATTGTTGGATCATTGACACTTGTTTTGATGAACTGTTTATTATTTAAATATGAATTATCCACCTAGGTTGATATGATATGTATATTTCCTTGCAATTTTTTGTGTTGTACTGTTAAATTTATGCCTTGTGATGCACGGGTGTATCTGGTTAGTTTTCAAGTTGCGACTTTATATGTTGATTATGTTATATCTTCTACTGTGAAAACATTAATTAAATTAAAATCGGGGAAAGGAGGCGGGTCCCATATTAAGTTCCATGATTAGATCCTCTGTTCCTGATGGGTTACCTCTATGTTTCGGGGGCGATGTCGTTGGCTTTTCCGGACCGAGACTTCCCCAGATTTTCTAATACTTTTGAGTGATACTAGTTCCAAAAGGAACTATCGGGATGGATCCATTGGAAATGTGGCTAAGACATCCTCAGATGACACTCGACCCCTTTTTGTGAGATCAGGATTGACTCAAGGTAAAGCCATGCCTCGGGCGATACTTGGTATTTTGAAATATTTCCTTGGACGGGTTCGGTGGCATTGGATAAATTGATGGATGTTCCATAGCGATACCTTTGGGACGGGCTTGGACTCCAACTCTCAACTTGAACCTTAAATAATGATTCACTTAAGGTTTATGTTATTTCAAATTAAGTCTCTCGAGAATTAAAATATTTCCCCTGATATGTGGAAGTGTGTCTGGTTGACACTGGACTTGAACCACAAGTTAAAGCACAATATTGGGGTATAGTTTTTCCTGGTTTTACCTTGATTTCTGGGTTTTATATATATGTGTGTGTGTGTGTTTTTGTGCATTTTGGCTGATAGGTGCCCTTTCAGACTACCAGCTTTGGCTGAAGTAGGTGACTAGGCACAGGTGTCGTCGGGTACCCGGGTCGACTTAATTATTTTATTGCACTTAAATTAATTTATTTCAAATGGTTATATACTGGAACACTGCATTTTTATTTTTGTATGAAATGGAAAGGTTTAGAAACTGTGGGTGCCGGCCTACTGGGATTTTATCTCACACCCTACTCGGGAATCATTGACACCTGAGTAGATTACATGCTCGTAGGTATTGACAAAGGGAAGTATGCTGCTTTCGATGTTTTACTGTTCATTACTGCTTAAGATGGAGATTGGGGCAGAGGATCGGGTCTTGCTCACGATGCAGTTGCTGCTTGTGTCTTTTCTTTTAGTTTATTATGTGTTTGATTTCTTTTTTCCATACCTTCATTTTAGACTCATATCATGTCATGACATTCTTTTGTGAGCTTCCACACTTGTTTTTTATCTTTCAGTTGGATTTATTTATATTTCTTATGCTGTAGTTTATTCATTTACATGCTTCTGCTATTGATTATTGTTGTTGGTTACTTCTGCTGTAATATTATTTATTACCTATGAGGGCATAGTCTCCCCCACGGACACAAAACATCCCTCGCTACTAGTCGGCATCCTCTGGCTTTCGGGGAGATGCTCTTGAGGTTATGTAACCCACCGGTCTGGCCACCGTTTTAGAGTTGAGCCGAGTCGGGATATTACAAAGTGGTATCAGAGGTGGTTCTTCCTTTTGTCTTACTATTTGGGTTAGACAGGAGACTAGGATATAGGGATTTCGGATGTACTCTGTGCTCGGACATAGCTAACCCATGTACAGGGGAAAACTCAAATTCCTGGGTTGGGATTGTAGTTATTGATTATGCCAGTTACTGTTGATATGATTTCACCTTGGGTGACTCACTTGTATTACGTTGTTATTGTGCTGGTATTATTGAAATAATGGGTTTACCATTACAGCCTGATGATATGAGGGCAAAACATCCCATGCATCATGATATCCACTATAGGATTTAAATGTCATGCATATTGCCATGCCATATCTACTTTCAGCATGCATTTTCCTGTTTCATGTGAGTGCTATTATACCTAGTGGTAGAATTTTGAATTGTTGGTTTATTAAATATAAGGTTGTGTTAATCTATTATATGTTAGCCTGACTCAACCTAGGAGTAGGTTTTAGAACTGTTTAGTAATCCTTTTTAGTTGTCTCTTCTATATCGAAACCCATCTCTTGAGGAGGGTTGTATGTTGTTTAGTGCTCAGAGGCAGGATATGTACCTAACATCTTTTGCACCCTGCTTATTTTCTCACCTTCTTTACTCCTTGTCTAAGGGTGTGTTTGGCTGTCGTAGACAAATGATGTTGCGATGTCTTTATGTTGTGTCTCAGGAAAGTGTAAATGAGTGCATTTTAGGGATGGTGGGTCCTGAACCACCATTGGTTCCTCTCGTAGAGCCTCCTGTGGCGCTACCTCATGTCTATCTTTTGAGGGACCCTGAAGCTGAGTTGAGGGATAGTATCCTCAGGTTTATGCAGTCGGTTTAGAATATTCTTATACCTGCCCCGTCTATGGCAGACCTTACATAGAACTTTTTGCAGCAGCACCCTCCCACCTTCTCGGGGGGTGGCGGCCCTCATGCTGCAGAATCATGGATAGAAGCTATACGATCTATCTTCGATCACCTTGAGACACCTCCAGAACAAAGGGTCAAGCTTGCAGTCTACATGCTTCGTGACACCACCAAACGTTGGTGGAATGTTGTTTCTCAGGCTGAGCAGGTTAGTGACATGGCTTGGGCCAATTTCCAAGCATCCTTCTACAATCACTTTTTTCCACAGACTCTGAGAGATGATCGTGCACGGGAGTTCCTACATCATCAGCAGGGCTCTATGACTATGTTAGAGTATTCTACTCGTTTCAAAAAACTTCAGAATTTTTCCCCATCTATGACTGGCGACGCGTATACTACTGCGAGGAGTTTTGAGGACGAAGTTGAGTACACTATCCTCTCACAGGTGAACGTCTTCTGTTTGACCACTGTTATGGAGATCATGAAATAGGCTCTAATCTCAGAGCAAAATTTCATGGAAGCTAAACTAGTGATCCATGGTGGTTCGG
Organism: Viscum album; assembly: GCA_963277665.1. Lineage (NCBI taxonomy): Eukaryota > Viridiplantae > Streptophyta > Magnoliopsida > Santalales > Viscaceae > Viscum > Viscum album. The sequence goes on along the minus strand of OY728157.1, from coordinate 1,397,815,559 downwards.
TTCCGAGGTAGGGTGATGGCTCTTCTGGTAGCATGAAATGTCATTTTGAAAGTGAACATAGGGAAAATCCTAGCCAAACAGCATGTCTCGATAGCTCTGTCACTTGTTATTAGTGCGGTAGGGATGGTCAAAAGAAGCTGCAGTGCACGAGAGATCCGAAAGAGTGTCGAGCTTGCGGTAGGATGGGTCACCTTCAGTGTTTTTACCATTCCTTCTCTTCAGATTCTAGTGGTAGAGGATCCGCACCTGCACCTCCTTCAGGTGTGGGATCTATGACTCTATAACAGGATGGAAGTTCTTTTTCCACCGGTCAATCAAGCTGAGGAAATGGTGGAGGTAGTGGTCAAGGAAATCAAGTTACAGACTATCAGCGTCAGCAGAGTGGACCTGCTCAGGCCAACTAGGTAGCATATCAGGGTCGTGGCTCAGGTCCCATGTATGTAGTGCAATCGGCGGCATAGGAGCAGAGTGCAGGACCATCTACAGTGAGAGGTACTATTCTAGTATCCTCTACCTTAGTTTCTGCTCTTTTTAATACTGGTGCATCACACTCCCTTATATCTGTTTTTGTTGTTGAAATTCTTGGTTTTCCAATTGAGCACCTTTGCGGCATCATGTCTCTCGACACCCTACTTGGGGTCAGGATAGAGGGCATACTTTAGTGCCAAGAGTGCCCTCTCAAGATAGGCGGGTACCATTTTGTTTGGAATTTCTATATCCTTGATATGTCTGGCATCGAAGTCATTCTTGGTATGAATTGGCTTTCTCCTTACCATGACCAAGTGGATTTATATTGTCATCACGTGTCCTTCACATCCCCTGAGGGCGACACATATCCTCACAAAGGAGAATGGGACCTGCAAGCAGACTGAGCTAAGCCTAAATATGCATGGTTGGGTAGAGTGACTGCTCAGTTGGAAAGTCTCTTCATGAGCGATCAGGGAACGTAACTAGTTGAATTCCCTCCAGTGGTGGATCTTTTCAGGGATGTCTTCCCTGATGATTTATCTAGCTTACCTCCTATGAGAGACGTGGATTTCACTATTGATCTCATTCCTGGTGCGACACCATTGTCTATTCCTCCTTATAAGATGGCGCCAATATATCTATAGGAACTCAAAAAGCAGCTTGAAGACCTTGAGGCTAAGGGTTTTATCAGACCTAGAACATCGTTGTGGGGTTCACATGTCCTTTTTTCCAAGAAGGTAGACGGTACCCTAAGGTTATGCATGGATTATTGTCAACTCAACCAGATCATGGTAAAGAATCGATATCCATTACCTTGTATAGATGATCTCTTTGACCAGCTCCGGGGAGAAACTATTTTTTCCAAGATTTATCTGAGGTCGGGATATCACCAGGTGCATGTGCGACCATGTGATATACCACGTACAACATTCCAAAGCAGGTATGGATTGTACGAGTATCTGTTTATGCCATTCAGCCTCACAAATGTGCTGACATTCTTCATAGCCCTGATGAACCAGTTTTTTCATTCATATCTCAATTCCTTTGTGGTAGTCTTCGTGGACGACATCTTAGTTTATTCTTGTTCCAGAAACGACCATGCAACCCATCTTGAGATTGTGCTGAGTACACTGAGAGAGCACCAGCTATATGCTAATCTCAGTAAATACCACTTCTGGATTGATAAAGTACACTTCTTAGGTCATATTATATCTGAAGTAGGGGTATCAGTTGGTCCAGAAAAAGTGAGCACCGTGGTTTCATGGGAGCAGACCAAGAGTGTCTTTGAAATCCGCAGTTTCTTAGGACTTGCAGGCTGTTATAGGTGATTCATCCAGTATTTCTCTCGCTTAGCAACACATCTCATGGCCTTGACTAAGAAAGGTGTACTGTTCATATGGTTAGAAGCTTGTGAAAAGTTTTTTTAGGAGTTGAAAGGAAGACTGACCACAGCCCTGATCCTGATTCTGCCTGAACCTAGTAAGATCTATATAGTTTATTGTGATGCTTCAGGAATTAGACTGGGTGCAGTTTTGATGCAGGGTGATCGATCTGTGGCTTATAGATCCCGCTAGCTAAGACCTCACGAGAAAAACTATCCTACACATGACCTTGAGTTGGTAGTTTTGGTTCATGCTCTACGTTGTTGGATACACTATTTTTTGGGTGAGAGATTCATTTTTTACACAGATCATAAAAGATTGATATATATCTCCACTCAATGAGACTTTAATTTAAGAAAATGTAGGTGGGTTGAATACTTGAAATCATTCGATTTTGAGTTTGCATATACCCCTGGTAAGGGTAATGATGTGGCGGACGTTTTAAGCTGCAAGACACAGAATCAGGCCATGAAGGTAGCCAGTAGTGAGTGGCAGATGATGGCCTTGTTTTCATAGATGCATCTAGAGGTTCAAGAGCAGAGTGGACAACCGGTTCTAGAAGCTCTTACAATGACATCCTATCTTCTAGAGCAAGTTTGCAGGCAACAGTTGATTGACCCTAAGGGTCTCATTTTGAGGGAAAGTGTTACAGGAGAGAACCCACCCCCTGGTTGGGTTATTTATGGCATTGAAACTCTCCTTTACTGTGGATGTGTATGGGTACCTTCAGGTATACGGGAAGAGCTGATGAAGGAATATCACACCTCTGTTTGGGCAGTTCACCCTGGGCTGACCAAGATGTATAGAGACTTGTGTCAACAGTATTGGTGGCCTAGTATGAAAAAGCAGATAGCAGGTTTCATCACTTAGTACTCCACCTACCAACAGGTGAAGGTAGAGCACCAGCGACCTGCTGGACTCCTACAGCCTCTATCCATTCCTGAATGGAAATATAATGACATCGCCATGGATTTTATTACAGGCTTGAAAATATATCTTCAAGGCAGCTATGCAATATGGCTGGTTGTCGATAGGTTGAACAAGGTTGCGCAATTCTTTCCTATCCAAGAGACCTTTATGATTGATGAGTTGGGAAGGCTGTATATCCGAAAAATTGTGCGACTTCATGGTGTACCTCATTCTATTATATCAAATAGGGATTCCCATTTTACTTCACGGTTTTGGCAGGGGTTGCAAAAGGCACTAGGCTCATAGGTACTTCTGAGTACTATATATCACCCCCAGACCGATGGGCAATCTGAGAGAGCTATACGAGTGTTAGAGGATATGTTACGGGCTCGTATCCTTTATTTTAGAGGTTCCTATGAGAACCATTTACCTCTTGTCGAGTTTACCTATAATAACAGGTTCCAAGCAACAATCCAAATAGCACTATATGAGGCTCTCTATGGTAGACCATGTCGTTCGCCTTTATGCTGGCTCGAAGTAGGTGAGGCAGCTCTATTGGGTCCTCATCTTGTTCAGGATACTTCTGAGAAAGTTCAGCTGATTTAGAAGTGTATGACTACAGCTCAGTCCAGGCAAAAGTCTTATATCAATCGTCGTCACAGACCTCTGGAGTTTGAGGTGGGACATCGAGTCTTTCTGCGTGTTTCTATGAGGTTGGGTCACAGGCGGATCAAGAGATATGGGAAGTTATCAATGAGATACGTTGGGCCGTTTGAGATAGTAGAGAGAGTTGGTCTGGTAGCCTATCGGTTACTATTACCTCATAGGTACCATTCCATGCATGACGTTTTCCATGTATCTCAGCTTCTAAAATATCATCCAGACCCGTCTCATTATTTTGACCCTAACGACATCGAGCTTGATGATGATGCATCCTTGGCGGAGCATCCGATTTGTATCATCGACTGTAGCATGAATGTCCTCTGAGTCAAGTTAGTCTCACTGGTCCGGGTGTTGTGGCAAAACGGACGCGTTCAGGACGAGACCTAGGAGCGAGAGACGGATGTACATGCACAGTGGCCGGAACTCTTCTCCAGTGACATTCCACTACCCTCGAAAGGGCAACTTGGGGACCAGTTTTCTTAAGGAGGGGAGGTTGTAACGCCCTGATCTTAATCAGGAACAAACCGTTTTTACTTTATTGTAGTCTAATTAATTAAGCGACCCGGGGCGCGCGCCTGCGCACCTCACTGTGGGTCTTGGGCAGCTTTTTTATTTAATTTAAATAATTACAGATGTTTCATGAAAAATGGAACGTCATGCTTTAGCACTATGTTCGGGTTTTAAATAATTAATTAAGGATTGAAAAAGAGTAATAAGAGATTTAAAGAAGATTTAAAATAAAGAAAGAAAGGATAAAAAGAAATTTTGAAATAAAATAAAGAGGGGGTTATGGGAAAAATAAAAAAAATAAAATGGTGGATTCCTGTTTTTAATTATTTTTATTATTTTCCTTTCTATTCTTTTGTTTTATTTTATCTTTTTCTTTTACTTCCTTTTTTCCTTATCTTTTATTTTTCTCTTATTTTTCTTTTCTTTTCTTTTTCTTTCTTTTCTATCTTTTCTTTTTTCATATCCTCTCTCCCTCTCCTACTCATCACGTCGCACCCCTCAATCCCATTACACCAACCAGCAACCCCTTTGGGAGGCTGATGCTCCTCTGTCCGACATCTGATTCATTCACCATTAGGTGCGTAGTAAACTTTCGAGAAATTCTAACATTGCACAAGTATAATCGTTCGATTACATTGAATATTCTATGCACAGTTCAACGTGGAATATTCTTACCCTATTTTGGGATTTTTCTAAAATCATTCATTTTCATCCGTTTTAGGTCAAATCAAAGTCTACCACAGATCTTAGAGTCATCTACAACTACAAGGTAGAGTTCCTACTTACTTTCCCTTAATTTCGTTGCGATTTATAAAAAACGCACCATTGTTCCCTTAGTCGGTGCCTACTGACTTTGTACAATTTTACCCATTTTAATTACTTTAATGGTTTTGTTTAATTTTTGCAGCCTTAATCATCTTAAATTAATTTTTTTGAATGGTTGAAACAAGATCAAACACCCCTTTCGGTGTGCCGACATAGTCGGCGTATTTTTTTGTTAGCTGGGTTATTAATTTAATTAGTTGCGGGTATTGTGCAGCCCCTTTTTATTGTTTTTAAATTAAATAAATAGTTTTTTGAATTATTTCAACAAGGTTGGACACCCCTTTGGATGTGCCGATATGATCATTGTATTCTTCCATTATCCAAGTTTATTGTTTGATTAATTTCATGTGATGCGAAACAACTTTTTAGTGTAATTAAATTAAATAAGCAGTTTCATGAACATGAACTTCAATTGTTGGATCATTGGAACTTGTTTTGGTGAACTATTTATTATTTAAATATGCATTATCTTCTAAGGTTGATATGATATGTATATTTTCTTGCAAGTTATTGTGTTGTACTGTTAAATTTATGCCTTGTGATGCACGGGTGTATCTGGTTAGTTTTCAAGTTTCAACTTTATATGTTGATTATGTCATATCTGCTGATGTGAAAACTTTAATTAAATTCAGGGAGGGGAAAGGAGCCGGGTCCCGTATTAAGGGTCATGCTTAAATGTATTTGATTTTATTGAAAAAATGGTTTATTATAAAACATATAATTTATTTTTTATTTCATGGAAAACCAATAACAAATTTTACCAAAAATAATATTTAATTTAAAGAATAATCCAAAATAGTTTTTTATTAGCACTAATTATTATAAAAGTTAAAAAAAATTGTGCATATTTTTTCTAAGTTCAACCAAATATTTTAAAATGAAAAATTTTTTATTCCTTAAATAAATCTTTAAATTTTTTATAAATTTTTAATTCAATATTATCTTATGACAATGAAATAAAAATTATAGTTTTAGTATAAATAGTATTTTTCCATATTAAACTTTAAAATAAACTAATTTATAAAAATCCAAAAAATAATAATCCCGAGTAAATTTTTACATGATGAAAATGAAAATGAAATTCATTTTATTATATACAAAATATATGAGTGATAAAAATTAGTTTTAGATATAAGTTCTTAAAATGAAATAAAAATAGTTTTTTACTGCATTTTAAAGAATAAAATATATATTACCACAACGGTAATATTTTAAACATATTATTTTTATATTTATGTATAAGGTTATGTAATATTTTATTACTTATTTTTCCTAATATAACAAACATATATATTCATAAGGTAAATTTCGATATATATTTCCTAGTTTATTACATTCTTCCCACCTTAATAAATTTCACCCATGAAATTCCATTCCATAAACTAGGGTAAAATTAGAAGTGGGTACTTATGTTTTATTTTCTCTTTTGGATCCCATGTTTCTTCTTAATACATATCGTTTCATCAAAGTACTTTGATAAGGTGAGTTTTCTTATTGCATAGAACTTTGTCTTTATGGTTCAAGATCATCACCAGTTGGTCCTCATAAAGGAGATAATTCTCTAATTATAACACCTATGGATTCAACAAAAGTGATGGATATGGTATGTACTGCCTTAAAAGGGATACATGGAACATATCATGTTCTTTATATATGTTAAAATGGATCTCTATCTGATATGCTAATAATTTGATGTAAACAAGAATCTCAAATGGGCCGATGAATTTATGATTTAACATCCCCTTATTCACAAACCTCATGAATCACTTCCATGTATATATGTAGAGGAACATATTTTCAATAACCATCAACTTTAGGTCTCGTTAATGGTTATCAAAATAACTTTTTTTTCCTATAATATACCCTAATGTGTTGTTGAATGATATTGACCTTTTCTATAATTTCTTCGACCATATAGGGTCCTAGAAAATGCGGTTCACCAAATTCATCCCATCACATAGGTTTTCTACATCTCTTCCCATATAGGGATTCATATGGGGTCATTTGGATTCTCGACTGGAAACTATTTTTATAAGATAACTCGACCAATAGAAGATATTTGTCTCTACGTCCCTTGAAGTCCATAGAGAAAGCTCTCAATATATATTCAAGTGTTTAGATGGTTCAGTCAGATTTTCCACCAGTATATGGGTGATAGGCCATACTAAATATTAACTTTATGTTTAATGTTTATTGAATATTATTCCAGATCATCGAGCTTATACATGGGTCTGAATTAGATACAATCGATAGTGGTGTTTCGTGTAGCCTAATCACTTCCCTAATGTTTTTCCTTTCATGGTGATTGAGTGATAATTCTTACCAACTAGTAATAAAATGATATATATTTATAATATTTTATACCAAAACCCTTATGGAATTATTTCATTTATATTTCATTGGACTGTGAGAAAACCCATAGTGATGTACTCTCATTTCCATGTGGGTGTGGGAAATGGTTTCATCATCCCTTTAAATTTTTTTCTCTCATCCTTCCCCTACTGAAACAATAAGAAATTTAATGTATATTCTATAATATCCTTCTTCATATTTTCCACTAAAAGTGTTTTGAAAGATCTTTATACATCTTCATACTTTCTAGGTGGAAGGATTATGTCAAGTTATGAGCATAATTTAGTGTCTCTATTTATCTCCATCTATGTTAGAACACATATTCATTTTCAAAATCTTAAAAATCCTTCATCATCAGTACTGATCTTTAATGATTTTACCCTTAATACACCATCCAAACTCTTCATTATATTTACATCAATCCCTTGAGATTTTTTAATTTCCACTAGAAGGTATAGTTTTAAAATATTTTGAGAAAGGATATATGATGTTCCTTCCTTAATTATCCCCATGTTCATAATTTTCTTATCAAAAACTATTGGATCCTTATCAATCCTCATCCTAGATAAGGTTATAGAATTATTTTAATCAAATCATATTCTATTTTAATCACATTTCTAGGATGGTGGTATATTGAGAAATCATAATCCTTGAACATCTCTAACAATATTAATTGGATCATATTGATCTCCATATGTGTGAATATATATATATTAACCTCTTATTATTCATATATATATCACACTTCTCACTATAGAGATAATTCCTCTAAATATGAAATTTTAATATCACTACAGCTAACACTAACTCGTTCGTTATATAATTCTTCTCATGTGCCTTCAACTATATCAAAGCATAGACTATCACTTTATTATCTTGCATGAGTACACAACCCAAACCCTTATTTTAAGCATCACTATAAATCAAAAATCATTCCCCACTTTTGGATAGTATTAGTATTAGTGTAGTGGTTTACTTATTCTTCATTAACTCTCTTGATATCCATCTATCCAGACATACTTCATTCCATTCTAGGTTAGTTTTGTTACTGTGTTTGAAAATCTTGAGAAGTTTCTCATAAATTATCAATAATATCCAATTAATCAAAGGAAAATAAGGATCTCTATAATATATTTTGGTTTAATCCATTCCTCAATCACCTTAATCTTTGAATATTCCACATATATCTCATTACAAGTGATAATATACCCTAACAATTCTACTTTATCCATCCAAAACTCACATTTATAGTACATTTCATATAACTTTACCTTATTTAATAACTTTATCATAGTACTTAAATTACCCCCATGTTACTCCCAAATTTTTTAGTATATAAGGATATCATCTATAAAGACTACCATAAATTTTTTAGGTAATCTATAAATCCTCTATTTACTAATTCCATGAAGATCGTTGGATTATTCTTCAGTCCAAATGGAATTATTATGAACTCGTTGTGAACATACCTTGTATGAAACATGACCTTCAAAATATCTTTCATCCATTCATATAACTGTTGATATCCTAACCAAAGATCCACTTTATATAAGTACTAGGCCCTACATAGATGATTGAATAAGTTTTCAATATATGGTAGAGGATATGTATTCTTTATTCTGATTTTTTTAGTATGAAATAATTTATATAGAGGTGCATCGAACCATCCTTCACTTGAAAAAGAGAATTGTGGAACCCCATAGTGAATCACTGGGATGAATGAAACCCGTATCTAGATTATCTTGTAGCTACTTCTTTGGATTTTCCAGTTTAATGGGGGACATTCTATAAGGATTCTTTGATATAGATAAATATCAATTCAAATTTTAAATTGATAACTCAACCTATAGATCATGAGGAAGACTAGGAAACCCTTTGTGGAATACATCTCCACATTCCCTTAAAATGGGAATGTCTTCAAGATTTGTCCTCTTCTTTGTTCTGATCATTATATCAAGATATACTTGCTTACAAGGAAATAATATCCATTCTTGTAGTGATGATTCCAAAGGATATTCATCCTCATCATAAAAATTGTATAGAATCAGATGATAACTCAGGATATGGAAAGTGATTTCCTTATCTAGGTAATTGATGTGGGATATATATAAAGATATATAGTCCATTCATGGTATAGAATATAATTATACAATAGGAAGTATGAAAAGGTTTGTTGGAAGATTCATCCCATAAAGATTTACTGGAGTGGATTTAAATACTTGAGATAAAACAATTATGCCATTTTCTATCTTCATCGATAATTCAACACACAAGGAGAAAAGATGACAGGAGCGGGCTTTGGCGATTCTTGAATAGGCGATGGTGATGAACATTTTTTCTTCATCTGTTCTTGATCATGTGTGTATTTCACTTATATTGGTAGTTTCCCTTCAAGGGTGAATCTTGTTATTATTCAGATGTCTTTCATCCGAAAAAATTAGGTGTCTCCTTTGTGGAGGCCCTATCTGGTTCTCAAGATCTGATTAAAGAAAATGTACCTAGGATTTCAAACATCAAAAAACTTAATGATGGTGGTTTTTCAGTTGTGGAAGATTCAGAGGCACTACGGCAGATATTTAATCTTTTTAAATTATCACTTCTTGGTCATGTGGTTTTCTCAAAAGGTTATAAACCCTAGTATTTCCCTGATCTTAATCTTTGAATTTCTCATTATTGGAATATTCATTCTTGGAAGATCATTCCTATTGGTAGGGTATATTTTCACATTTTCTTTGAAAATAAAAATGATTTTCATATGTCTTGAAATATGGGTAATCTTCAACTCAAATCGGGTATCTTTAGGATATCTGAGTGGGATTTAAATTTTAATCCTCTCGCACATAAACAATCCAATGCACAAATCTGGATTCATCTTCCTGGTTTAAATTGGGTCTATTTGCATCCTAAAATCCTAAATTATCTTGATTCATGTATTGGAACTCATATTAAGATTTATCAGTGTACAATTAAAGGAGAACTTGTTTTTTTATAGAATTCTGGTGGATGTCAACCTTCTTTTTGAGCATCCAGACTCCATTATACTTATTTCTAATGATAGTAGAATTGAGGTCAAGATTGAGTATGAGCATGTTCCCCCTTTTTCTAATTATTTTAAAATTATTGAGAACTGTATTGAATCTTGTATAATTATTCATAGTAATGTTAGAGAGGCACCCAAATCCAAGGATTAGAATGAAGTTAAGAAGAACCATGAAATAAAAGGAGTGATCCTTGAAAAAAAAAGTTGATCCTAAAGCTTTGAATGTCAGTCAGTGTGTTGAGAACACTTTTACAATGACCAAATTAACCATGTCATGGGAAGATATTGTAGAAGAAGAGGAAAATCCACCTCCTACTCCTAGTAGTTTATTGTCTGGGTCTGAGGGTAATGAATTGGAGGAGCATGATTTCTTCTTGGAAATCTCACAAGGCATCAATAAGTTGGTCTATGGAATGCAGCTGAATTTAGAAGAGCAGACACTTGCTTCATATTTTGATAAAAACATATGTAATTTGGTTGTTTTGTTACATAATAATTATGTTTCTACAGTTAAAGGTTTGGAAATGGTTGTTCTCCCTGGGGATATAACTGGAGATTGTTTTCTGAAAATTGTGACATCTAAAAATGTACAGCATGCTGCCAAGATGAACACTTAGATGGACTCAATCATTTCAAACTCTGCTTATTATGATATGGATACCCCAAATTTCTTTTATTTTAAGGATTCATCTATAGTTTTTCCTATAAATACTACTAGTCTTCATTATAAAGGCTTGATCATAAGTTCTTCAGGCATTATAGATGGTGATTCTCAAAATGGGGAGCATCAGAAGAGAAGTGATGGTTATGGAGAACTTTAAAAGGAACCTGATAAAGAAGGTATTGTTCCTCGAAATGAAGATAATCTAGGTTGTACAAAGGATTATATTCTTGATGACTCTCAGAGGCTAGAGGAAAATGTTATTCTCTATAAAAATTCTGAGGCTATGAAAGTTGATGCCACTAAAATTAGCAATTTGCTTCATGAAATTGTTGTTCCCAAAAAGAAGGAAGGTAGGCCTCCTAAAATTATTAAAAGGGTATTTGGGGAAGAATATAAGGGGTGTTTTAACCATAGTTCAAAATCCAAATGAGGATACTTTTTTGGAATTTCTTAAGGGCTAACCAATAAATACACCTCCAGTTCCCTTAGGATTCACATTCAGAAGCGTAGTCCTATTCTAATTGGGTTAGAAAAACCCAAAAATATTTTATCTAATAATGTTTCTAATCTGAAATATTTGGGTTTTCATCTTCTGGGAACTAATAATAGATTTTTAGATATTAAAAACTTATGGGTTTTGTCTCACTCTTCTTTGATTTCCCCTTACCTTGTATCTTAAATCAATCATCATGTCACTTGTGCCTATAATATTATGGGTGTTCAACACTTTTTATCATTTATCTATGCTCATAACAATTATTAGGATCATAGGATTATTTGGTTGGATGTTTTTTATCTCAAGAATGGTATTGATGGCCCTTGGATTATTCTGGGTAAAATTAACTCAATATTAAACCCTGGTGAAAATATAGGTGATGTTACCAATATTATCTCCTACAGATAGTTCAGGGCTTGTATTGATCATAGTGATTTGATTGAGATCAATCTTGGGTGTTCCAAATATACTTGGTATAGGAGGCATCTCGGTGGTATGGTGAAAAGAAATCTTGAAAAATCCCTTTTAATGAGTCTGATTTAAATTCTTGGGACTTTATATCCTAAATGATATTAACCATGATCAATTTGGATCATCATATAATTATGGTTGAGATTGTTAACTGAGATTCCAAATATCTCCTTCCTTTTAGGTTCAATAAATCTTGGGTGCTCATTATGAATGTAGGAATATTGTGAAAGATGTATGGGATTTGATGAATTATAATAACAATTCCCTTTCTTACTTCCTTATATTGAAAATTCATAAAGGGTATTTAAAGAAATGGATTAAGGATGGATTTATCTTCATTGATCATGAAATCTCTGATCTTGAGATTTTCATTTAGTGCATTTAGGAGAAATTCACACACAATTACTTCCCAGATAGTATTCTAAAAGAATTTGAAATGACTCTATAGCTTAATAATATCCTTAATTTGAAGGATGTCATGAAAAGGGCCTCTTTTAGGTCTAATTGGCTTAATTATGGGGACAAAAACACTATGTTTTTTAATTCTCTCCAAATAGATAGAAAATTCTCTCGACTTTATCTTTACTAAAAAATGGAGAATAGGTCCTTAATAATATAAAGGTTCTCCCAAATCATGTTGTTTCTTATTACATTGATATTTTTAATGGATCTTCCACCATTGTTGATCTTTTGGATGGCAATATTCCAAAACTGGTTAATCATTAAGATAAATTAAGACCCTCCTTTATTCCCCTAGACCCATAAATCAATGAAGCTTTCTTTAGTCTCAATCCTGATAGTTCTCCTGGTCTAGATGGTTTTAGAAACTTCTTCTTTTAAACCTATTAGGATATTATTCAAGATGATATTTGAAGGCTTATCCTTCATTTTTTTAATGGTGGATCTCTTCCTATGGGGTTGAATTATCAGTTCCTTTCTTTAATTCCAAAGATGGAAAATGATAATGAAATCCATATTTTCAGGCATGTTGCCTTGGTCAATACCATTTATAAAATTATCAGAAAGATCCATGCTAATAGATTATCTCCCATATCCAAAAAAAATTGTTTCCTACAATCAATTTGGCTTCATCAAAGGAATTTACATTCATTATTGTCTTATTAATACCTCATAATGTACCAATATTCTCAAAAAATCTATTAGAGGAGGGAAATTTTCTCTCAAACATAACATCAAAAAGGCTTTTGATACAATGAACTGGAAATTTATTTGTATGATTCTTGAGAGTTTTGTTTTTGATGATGTCTTTATCAATTGGATTCAATTCATCTTGGGATCTGCGCATATCTTTGTGCTCATAAATAGACCCCCTAAAGGATATTTTACGTTCTCTAGGGGTGTCGGGAAGGGTGACCCATTATCGGCTATTATTTTCTCTATTGTCGATGATTATCTTAGTAGGTTGTTGTCGATCAAGGTGAAAAATGGGAAATTTAAATCTATCAGTGTTAGCAAAGGTGTTGCCTCTCAAACTCACTTACTTTATGCTAATGATATTATTCTCTTCACTCAAAAGTATAAAGGATACATTGGAAATATTAAAAAAGCTATATCACATTATGAGGAGGTTTTTATCCAACAAGTAAGCTAGAACAAATAATTTTTTTATTTTGGTAGGAACTTTTCTCCCTCTAGAAAAATTTAAATCATCAAGGACTTGTGTATTAGGGAAAGATATTTTATTTTTATTTACCTTGGGGTTCCTTTGTTTTGGGGGAATCCAAAATCTTGTCATTTCACTAGAATTATCAATCAAATTAGAAGGCAGTTATCTTCGTTGAAAGGAAAGTCTCTCTCCATGACAGGTCGTGTTTGTTTGGTTTGATCTGTTATCAGCTTGAAATTTATTTACTCATTTATGTTTTACAAATGGAATGTGTCCCTTATCAAGTGTATTAATGTTTCTATCAATAAAATGATCAAGAGTGGAAATATATTGCAGAGGAGAATTGTTATTGTTAATTGGGTTACTTATTGCCAGCCTTCTGATGAGGAGGTCTTGGTATCAAGAATCTAAGGGAATTTAATCATTCTTTATAAGTATCTTTTTTATGGAAGCTTATCAATAGAAACTCAGAATCCAAGGGGTTTTTATGCTAGGTTCTCAAGTAAACTCAAGTCTGGTAATTTCAATCATTTTGACTCTTCGGTATAGCCCTCCTTCAAATACATTTTTTCTTTAATTGATTATCATTCATGATGGTATGTCTCTAGTAATTATTCCCTTAATTTTTGGACTACCAACCGGTGTGGTGTTTCTATTTTGGATTTTATCACCCTTGATGTTACAGGAATTGATCTGGATCTTTCGATTAAATGGAAACTCAATGATATGGGGGATCTTTTAAATTGTTTCAAGGAGGCTGTTAGTGATTACTTCTTCTCTTCGGGTGATGATTTTTTGACATGGGATCCTAGGACTAAAGGGATTCTGAATTCAAAATTATTTTATCATCATTTCATTGGTTATTCTATAAGCATGTAGTGGTTTGGTAAATTGAACAGAAAAATTATCAATCCTTTTAGATTTATTCTTCTCCATAGGATGAATCATAAGAGTATTCTAATTGATGATTTTATTCAGGCTTGTGGTATTTCTCTATGCTCTCTTTTCCCTCTCTATCATTAATGTAGGGAGGACTTGGATCATATTTTTCTTAGTTGTGGTACTACATCGATAATGTAGAAAGATGTAGCTGATATCTTTGAGTTATAGCTGCCTTTTTCTTACTCTATTTGGGATTTCATCAAGAGATATTTGTACATTAGACTCTCTCCCCAACACTTGATTATTTTTCAATATATTGTAGTGTAATTTTTGTACATTATTTGGAAGGTGTGAAATAGGAAAATACATAATAATGTTTCTTTTAATCCCCAGGGTTCTCTTTCTTAATTACTTGCAGTTGTGAGTAGTGTTGTTATCCCTTAAAAAACATATTTACATAGCTCATATCATGTTCTCTCTATTCTCAAAAGGATTGGAATCAATGTTAATTTTCATCCTCCTCATGGCACAATATAGGTTTTATGGAAATTTCCTTTTTCAGGATGGATTAAAGTCAATACAGATGGCTCTTCAAGGGGAAATCTAGGTCAGTCTGGCTATGGGGTTGTCTTTAGGGATATTCATGGTGATGTAATAGGATGTCTTCATGGCTCTTGTGGATTTTATTCTTCATTGGAATCAGATATTCTTGGTGTCATCATTGCAGTCAAACAAGCTAAACAAAGAGGTTGGAATAAATTACGGCTAAAATATGACTCAACCATTGTGGTTCAAGCTATCAGATCAGGATCTATTCACCTTCTTTGGAAGCTTACTAACTGGTGGTCTATGTGCTTGGTTATTATTTCTTACATTGATATTATTGTCACTCATGCTTACAGAGAGGACAATTCTCTTATTGGTGGTCTTTCCAACAAAGGTGTGGATAGAAAAGATCTTATCTGATCTCATAAAATTCCTTCTAATATTTTTTATCTTTTTTATAAGGAATAATGTATTGGTCCTTATTTCAATCTTTTTTTTACTTGATTTTGTTTTGATAATAAAAGAGACATGTTTTATGGTAGGTTCTCATATTACCATAAAACACCCATAATTAGTGGGGTACTTTAATAGTTCTACTAAACATTAATTATATGAAATAATGGGTAGATATATAATCAAATAGTACATTCACTATTCTTGAATGAATAACTAGCATATTAGTCACCGCATTTATATCTTGATCCACCTCTATACTAGTTATTTCATAAGCTCTCCCTTACTCTATTGGACTTAGAGGTTTTTTTCACTAGTTATCTTAGATAACCCTTATCTTACTATATTGTTTAGTATAATTTTCATGCTTCTTGAAGTTGAACCATTAGACCATATGATGAGCATTGATCAGGACCTTCTTTTCCTCCAACCTATCAATTAGCTTCTTTATATCACTTTTACATTTATTAACTTGATGTATCTCCTTTATAGACTTGATATATTTCCCAATCCCCTTGATAAAATTATAAGGATGCTTCTTCCCACACTTTTGACATGTGGTATATTAGATCTTCTTTCTTCCATGAGATTTATTTGCTGGTCTATCAGAATTAAATTCCAATTATCGCTTCTTATCTTTAGTCCCCCAAGACCACTGGGAATCACCAATTTTTATCTCAAATTTGAAGACACATAAAAAAACATCCACATAACCTTAAAAGTCCCAAATTTACAAATCTCTCTATAAACTCAACCTTATCCTTCTATAGAAGTAGTTGATAATACATTCAATTTTAATGATAAATATAGAGACATACCATCTATTCCTTGAGGATTTTACCTCATAAGACACAATTTATTTATGTTCCTTTTTCTTATGTTAAATGAATACACTCTCAATTTTAATAATCGATGTGAGAGGGAAATATTTATTGGTAAATATATCCTTGAATTCATCCCACTCCATAGATTCAATGTCATTTGTGGGCTTGGTATTCTTAGACAATTTTCACCACTGATTGTATTCATCCTCAAGATGATAAATGGCCAGTGTCACCTCCTCTTGCTCAGAGAATTTAAGGAAAAATAATATCTTTTCAATGGAGTTAATCCATCATATGATGATTTTAGTATCAGAAGATCCATTAAAACTTGGCGGTCTCTATTATATAAAGGACTTAATTGTAACATGATCAAACGAATGGTTTTCCATGTGATGCAAGTTATTATTGAGAAATTGGGTTAGTTGTTCCAATACAGTGATGAAGTGTTTGTCTCCCACTCATATCATACACAACATTTCATTAGGGAAAAAATAACCTTTCCCACTATATAAGTTATTGGTGTGGATCCTCCTATTTCCTACCATTTTCTAAAATAAAATAAAGTTAGTGGTGAGATCCAAAAAAGGGCATCTATGAACATGGAAAGAATATCCAATAAAAAAATATACATTGTCTATAAATTTTAAGATCTCAATCTTGGTTATCCATGGTAGATTTACTATTATGTTCTCTAACCAAACATTATACTAAAATACTTCATAATATTTTGTAAAGAGCATATAAATTTTTCAATGTATATAACCAAGGAGTGTCAAAAAATATGTGTAGTTTAGCCTGTTTGTCATGCACTAAGTGGTGATTGAGTTAACACCCAATCCTCCATTTCTAGGGTTATTACCCCTAGGTATATTTGTGATAGAGTCTACATCAACTTGTTGTATCCATATAGGTATGTCATTTCTTAGAAAACCAAATACTCAAAACTTTACCAAAATTTCATGACGTTATCCAATACTTAGACTTATCCTGAGGGTTTTCACTAATGTTCTCTACTCCACATCTACAAAGTAACAATACCTTCCTATGATACCCACCATAGGGACCCAAGCCTTAAACACATTTCATTACATGATTTTTATCATAATTTTACAACAAATACAATCAAAGGGTCAAGAGGCCTCATGTCTTGAGTGATTAAACATATAAGCACATCATCATAAACAAAAATTACACTATTTTAATTTAATACTACACATAGTTATTTGAACTACCATAGGTCTCCCAAATTTTAATTGGATACCCTGGGGAAAATACATAAGTAAAATTGTGAGATAGAAAACCTAGTATGAGAATAAACATGATAACAAAGATTAAAATGTGAGACTAGAGGCATAATAGGATGTCATAAAAGGATAATAATCATAATCATGAAAAAATGGAATAAGAGAATAATATCAAAATATCATGGAATCATAAATATTTGGAAATTTTTAGGTTAGAATATACAAATATACACAAGAGGGGGTGAATTGTGTCTTTTACAATTATTTTTAAGTTCTTCCTCTTGATGTTGACTGGTGATTATGTAGGTAAGTAGTGTTTATCTTCTGTATAAAATTATGAGTAGTAGATTAAAACAGAAAAATAGAACATATCTATTTATAGTGGTTTTGTTCATAAAGATCCTCTTGTCCACTCCACCAATTACTCTCTCTGTGATTTTGGTGAATTTCACTAGTCAAATCCTCATATCATAAGACCAATCCACAACTGAGTTCAGGAAGTTGACACCTTTACAAACAAGACTAAAAACAAGTTCTTATGGTTCAATAATAAGGAACCGATAAATCATATCTTAGATCAAGAAGTTGACACTTCACCATAAATGAGTAAGAGTTTTTGAAACTCTCAATAAAAATATATTGATTATAAAGGGTTCTGGTTGAACTTTACATTTGAACAACAACTGGAAGTAGATGAATCTTCTTTTTCAGAAAATAGTTTCTTCATGAAAGAATAGTTCTGAAGCAATATGATTACAATAGATCTTTGAAATAAAAATAGAAATGAATATAATTAGCATACTTATATAAAATACAATATTTTGAATACATATATTTCCATTGTAGCCTCTTCTGTAGAAAAACAAAGTGTAGTAAATTGTCGTAGTAGATCTGTAAAATATCTTCACAATAATGTAGTTTCAATCATGAATATGTGTCACAATATATGGTTCAATATATATCTCAATATATATTCTTCTTTGAATCTTAGACCCACACAGATATATATATATATATATATATATATATATATATATATATAATACACTGATATAATAAGTAAAATAGAGAGCCTGTAATTTTTAATTCTATATCTAAGAAAATCTCCTGATTAACCGTAAGAATTAAAATTCTTGAGATAGATCAAAGTATTTATAACATCCCTTAAGAATAGGAGAGAATTTATCCACTTATTACTATTATTTGAATTAATCATAACTAGCTTTGAATCATTCGAAAAACAAGCTTTAAATCAGCCAGAAATTCCGTAAAGACTGTTGCACAAAACTCTGATAAAAATATAAATTCAAATATTCAGTGATGAAAATGCATACATAAATTTCCTTTATAAAATGACAAAATACCAAACGTAGGGTTCAACTATGTGGCTTTCATTCTCTAAATGTAAGGTTGAAAATGTAAGGTTGATCACAAAAGCAGGGTAGATGATCCATATGTTTGCTTCTCAAACGTAAGGTTCCATACTTACATAGGGTTATTTAACCACACTTTTTATCTTTTTCAAATGTGAGGTTTCATCCAAGAGTAAGGTTCTTTATCCATGTGTTTCTGTCAATATAGGGTTGATTAACCACACGCACTGATCTTTCAACATAAAGTATAATAAAAAAGTAGGATTTGTTCATTACATTATGTTCTTTAATGTACGATATGAACAGTGTTTCTAGAATATGGTTAGGAGCCTTCCGAACACTGTGATGAATATTCCATGTGAATAACGATCTTGAATATAATTCCAAAATAAGGAATAAAAATAATTTTAATTTCCTGAAATGAACTTAAAGTAATACCATTAGTAAAAAACAAGGTTATTTGTGAGAATAAAAATCAATAAGATTTATAGAGTATTGTTGAGATAATACATGCCCAATAATATCCCCCTTTTTTATGATCACAAAACCCATAAATTAATAATAGAATTTAGAATTTTGCAAAAAATTGAAAAAAATAATTCGAAATTCGAT
The DNA here is from genome assembly GCA_963277665.1 of Viscum album. Lineage (NCBI taxonomy): Eukaryota > Viridiplantae > Streptophyta > Magnoliopsida > Santalales > Viscaceae > Viscum > Viscum album. The sequence continues at coordinate 1,397,796,218 of OY728157.1, read as the reverse complement.
TTTACAAAATTATTTCAATAAAAAGAAACGTTGTGTTTACCCAAATTTCTCCCCCTTTTTGTGAGATCAAAAAGAAAGTGCAGAAAATGAATAAAACATGGTTAATTTTGCACAAACCTGTAAGTGAATGTTATAATAATTTGTTTAAATAAATAAGACTAGATTTTTATATTGAGTCATAAACATATAATATTATGAAATAAAATACACAAAAATAAAAAATAAGGTGATTTTATTGATCAAAAATTTTATAAATACAATAATTAGTTTGATTGGGAAATAAGTTTAGTCAACTGAAATGGTTAGGGTACAAAATATTTAGTAGTAGTTGGCTTAGTTAAGGTTTTAAAGATTTTGAGAAGATTAAAACATATTTTTTAACTAGGCCATCTGTAACCGAAACTTCTTCATTATACTATCCCCTAATAGTATAATTAAAACTCATGAATCTTGACTAATATGAAAATTCTCAACGAGATTGACTTTCAAAAATTCATTCAAACTCTCATATTATTGCATAAACTGGTCTAAATTTTCTGTGAATTTTTTCAGTAGAAATCTCATACCTGGTTCATTCTGTGTTAGTTGTTCAACTAGAAATTTTTGATTATCCAACATAACTGATAGAGGGGCACTATTACACTGAATATTTTGAAGATGATCATTAATATCTACCATGACATAGGTGATTTCCTGAAATCTTAAAATCAGATCTGGACTGGTAGTAGGAGCATAGGTAGATGTACTGGTCTAACCAACAGTACTTTTGATTGATTCTAATTGACTCCACAAATACCACTTTAGATCAGCAAAGTCTGACTTAGAAATAATTTCAGACTTTTTCTTTCCAACATCATTCGACAACTCTCACTTAAAAGTATCAAATTATTTCTTGGAAATAGAATTTTCATTGAGATATTACAACTTTTTCTTTGCAACTTCTAGCTCTTTTTAAAGATTACAATTCTCTTCCTAAGACTTATTAAACATAATTACAAGCTCCTCAACCTAATTTGATATGGAATCAGATGTCCCTTCATCTGGATGTTGTTATTGACCAACTGCTACACTTTCTATATATTTTGAAAAAGATTTTTACACAAACCTCTCCACTGGTTTTTCAATTGATTTTTCACTTGGATAAGACAAAATACCAAGAACATCTATTTTGTCTTCAGTTGCAGATCTTGGTCTCTCAATCACATGATCAAAAATAGAAAAAAGTAAATTCTCAACAATTTCTATAGCCACATTTTCAGATTTGATCAACTATTTCTCTTCCTGAACCGATAAATCAACAGTATATAGATCTATTATCTAGATTTCAATATGTTGATATTCCTCAATAAAATTTTCTTCTAAATGTACTGACTTGGTAGCCTCACCTAAACCCAAAACTGGTTATACAACATGTGGATCTACTCTTTTTTGTGGTTTTACAACCAATTATGCTTGCATAGCCTCTTCTTCCTCTTCTTATTCTTATTCTTCAACAAGTCTCAATTTTCTTTGGGTTGTTTTGGAAAGTCCTTCACTACGGGTTTCACCAATTCCTTTAATCCCATTTAAACTTTTCTCCCCCTAAGTAAAATATCCTAATATTTGTTGATCATCTACACCAACTGGTAAGATTTTTCCTTTGACTGTACTCTAGTAAAAGTATAATTTCCTTAATGTTCCCACATTGAGTACATTACTGTGATGACATTTTATTTGATAATCTATTAATCGAATCATTCCTTTCTTAACCAAAATTTGATAAATTATCCTTCTGTAAGGATAAAAAGTCATCCTAGCATCTGGTTGATAGCAGTAATTTAAATATATGAACATATAACTTGGAAAATTTAGATTTATTTCACTCATAAATAGAAACATGATATACATGTCAGGACATATAATCTTCTCTATCTTAGTAATTCTAGGATCAATTCCTATTTGAATAAACATAACTAATATTTTTTGGTCAGCCTCGAGATCCTTGAAAAAATATTCTAATGTTTTTTGATCCAAAAATAAAATACATAATGTCTTCAGATTTATAGTCCTTATCTCTGATATACCTTATATTAAAATGAAACACTCCCTAGTGAGGAAAGTTCAGGATTTGAGAAATTTCATTCGAAGAAGCTAAAAAATATTTATCTTTTAATCTTGAAAAAACTATATCTTCATAATCACCAAAACTAAACTGAAAACTGTTATAGAAAAACTTCAACTCTACCTCATAAAGGAATTTTGATTTCACCTCATTGAACACAGGTTGCAATCCTTAAAAGGATAGTGCTTGATTCAGAAGCATATTTTTCTGATAGAGTCATTTGAAATTAACTACTTTTCCATGCAGAAACATTCTGATGCTTCGGGTCGCTGGCATCACCATCTTTGGTTCTCTTATTTTTCGTCATTTATTAGAAATGAAAGCTTTGAGGTTTTTGTGTTTTTAGGGTTTTGAAGAAAATAAAAGGTATGCGAAGTTAGATGAGGGTAAATGAGGGTTTCAGTATTTGAAAAGGTTTTGAGAGCTGAAAAGGTTTGGTATTAAAAACGTTTATGATAGTCTCTTGTTTCCTATGTCATTACGTAAGATAATCGTTATAATTTTTGAAATAATGTGGCATGAATAAATTTGATATTAAAATAAATAAAATAAAATGTATAATAGAAAAAAAATAAAACAAATCAGATTTAAAGTAATCAGTAAATAATTTTAACAGAAATAAACTAGAATAAATAAATAAATATAATAAGATAAATATTAAAAAGATTAAAAAGATTAACATTTTAAAAATTAAATAAACCCGAAACCCCCTTAATAAAATCAAAACTTACAGTTTGAAGTGGTTTAGAAAAAATATCAGCTAGTTGATATTCGGTATTTACAAATTTTAAAGATATATCCTTTTTGAGAACATGATATCTTAGAAAATGATGTCTAATATCAATATACTTAGTTATTGAATGACTTATTCGATTTTTTGAAATATTTATAGCACTTGTATTATCACATAAAATATGCATACTATTAAAATTTAGTCCAAAGTCTATTAGTGTGTTTTTCATCCACAATACTTTTGCACAACAACTGCCTGCAGATATATATTCTTCATCGGTTGTTGACAGAAAAACCTTTTGTTGTTTTTTACTTGACCATGATACTAAATATTTTCCTAAAAAGTGAAAGGTTCCTGAGGTACTTTTTCTATCTAATCTATAACCTCTAAAATTAGCATCTAAGTATGATATTATATTAAAATCAGATGTTTTTTGATAAAGAAGAGATTGAAAAACAATTCCCTTTAAATATCTAAAAATCCTTTTGATAGCAATAAGATGAGATTCTTTAGGGTTTTTTTTTTTGAAATCTATCACATAACTATACTGAAAACATAATATCAGGTCTTCTATCAGTAAGATATAGTAAACTACCAATCATACCTCTATAGAACTTGTTATCCACTGATTTTACAACTTCATCCAAATCAAGTTTCATATTGGAACACATGGGAGTTGTATATGTCTTATTGTTCTCTAGAATAAGCTTTTTCAATAAATAAGTAATATATTTACTTTGGTTTAAAATAGTTCTATAATATTTTTGATAAATTTTAAGTCCTAAAAAGAAGTTCAATTCTCCCATCATATTCATTTAAAATTATTTTTGCATATGTTTTGAAAAAATAATTACAAAGTTTTTTATTGGTTTAACTAAAAATAACATCATCAACATATATTTGAACTAATAATATATTAGAACAAATGGTTTTCTTAAAAGAGTTGGATCTTCCATTCCATAAATCCATTTTTCAAAAGAAAAAACTTAATCTTTTATACCAATCTCTAGGTTCTTGTTTAAGGCCATAGTGATCATTAGTAAGTTTAAAAACAGAATCTGGTTTTTGATAGTTTTCAAAACTATGAGGTTGTTCGACATAAACTTCATCCATTAAATATCTATTTAAAAAAGGCAGATTTAACATCCATCTGATATAATTTAAAGTTCATATGAGATGCATAAGCTAAAAGAATTCTAATTGCTTCTAATCTAGCTATAGGGAGAAAAGGTTCCATCATAATTTATACCTTCTTCTTAATTATATCCTTTAGCTGCTAATCTATCTTTGTTTATAGTTATAATACCTTGATCATCTTGTTTATTTCTAAAGACCCACTTAGTTCCTATAACTGGATAATTTGATGGTCTTTCAACTAATTCTCAAACGTCATTCCTTTTGAATTGGCTTGGCTCATATTTCATTGCTAATATCCAACTCTTATATTCTAAGGATTCTTCAAAATATTTAGGTTCTAGTTGAGATAGAAAGACAGATAATTCAATAAGGTTTCCTGTTTTTTTTTCTCATTCTTATTTCTATGTGTAGGTCTCCTATTACAGTTTCTAAAGGATGATTCTTTATGGTTCTAGACTGTCTAAGTAAAACACTTTTAGGTTCATCAGTATTATGTTCATCTGAACTGGACTAAATTTTATTTATGTTATTTTCAAAATCATTTTTCAGGTTTTCATGTCTCATATTATTATAGGAGTTATTAGTTTCATCAATTTGATATTTCTCTTTAATAAAAGGGTCACTTTCATCAATCTTCACATGAAATGATTCTTCAACAATCCTTGAATTTTTATTAAATAATCTACAGGATTTATAGGTAGCATAATATCCTAAAAATATTCCTTCTTCATCTTTTGGATCGAACATACCAAGACTATCCTTGGTGTTCAATATATACACCTTACATCCAAAAAACTTTAAAGTACTTTACCTTAGGTTTTTTGTTATTCCAAAGTTCATAAGGTGTCTTTTTTAAAATAGGCCGAATTAAAACTCTATTCATGATATAGTAAGTTGTTCTTACCGATTATTCCCGTAAGTAGGTAGGCAGACTGTATTCATTCAGCATAGTCATATCTATTTCTTGAATAGTTTTGTTTCTTCTTTCAAAAATTATATTTTTTTGAGGTGTTCTTGGTGTAGAAAAGGTGTGTTTAATACCCTGATTTGAAAAAAAGGAATTGAATTCATGATTCTCAAATTCTACACCATTATCACTTCTTAATGAAATTATCTTAAAAACATTTTTATTTTGACAAATTTATAGAAACTTTCAAAAACAGTAAAAGCTTCATTTTTTAGTTTTATAAAATATATCCATGTAAATCTTGATTAATCATCAATTAAAACATATAAATATAATTTTCTAGCCAAACTTTCTACTATTTATGGTCCAAACATATCCATGTGGATAAGTTCTAGAAGTTTTGATGTAGCAATTTTGATAATAGATTTGAAATAAAATTTGTGTTGCTTTCCAATTTAGAATGCACCACAAAATATATCACTATCAAACATAAGGCTAGGTAAATAAGAAACTAACTATTTCTTAGATAATTTATGTAAATAATAAATATTACATTGACCAAGCCTTCTATGTCATATCCAAGGCTCATTTATCTTGGCATTTAAACAATTCACTTTCTATTTACACAAGGAATTTAGATCCAAAGTATAAACATTATCATATCTTGGTGCTCTAAAATTAAGTAGTTTATCTTTAAATACAGAGCATGAATTGTTAGAAAAATAAATATAATATCCATCATCACAAAGTTGAAAGATACTTATCAGGTTATTCTTCAACCCTTGTACATATAGTACTTTTTTGATTAAGTCTATTTTTTGATCTCCTATAGTTCCAAGTCCAATTATCTTTCCTTTGGCATTATCACCAAAATTTACTAGACTTCCATATATTTGAATCAATGTATTGATGTTTGATGAGTTTCCACTCATATGCCTGGAGCATCCACTCTCTATATACCATATATCTTTTCTTTTTCTGTGACTTGTTTCTTACAATGACAATTAAAAAAAGAGTTTGGTTTGGTACCCATTATCTTTTGGGTCTAGCGGTGTTAGCTAGCAAAGATTTAGGAATCCAGATCTACTTTTTTTCATAACTTATATCATTTGTTTCAGATAATCCATTGAAATAAAAGCCTTTTTAATTCCACTTATTTGAGTATTTCTTAAATAACTGTTTTTTTATATGTCCTTTTATTCCACAAAAATGACAAGTAAATGTTTTTGAGTTGGGAACAATAAAATTATTATATAGTTTAGATTTTTCACCCTTCCTTCATATACTAAATCTTTACTTTCTAATGACATTTTTTCCAATAATTTCATTTAGAATATTTTTCTCCTTTGGTAGATAAGATAGTATCACTTTTATAAGTTTCTACTTCATCTTGTAATGCTTTAATCTTATTTTTATGATCATCACAGTTTGTGTTAGATGAGTTAAATTTTTCAATTAAATCTTGATATTTTTTGAGTAAGGTATATCTTTATCCTAAAATAGCATTGTGAATATTCTTTACAGATTTGTGTTTCTTTAATGAGGAGTCATATTTTCCTTCTATCATTTTGCAGTAGGCAGCTGATTTATTATTTGAATAATTTGAATCAGAATCAAAAATAGATGAATAATAGGTTTATACCTTATCTTATTTTGTCATGAAGTACATATTTGATTTTAGATTTGATTCTTACTTTTCTGAATCATATTTTGTTGAGCTTCTCAAGTCTTCAGAAACACTCTAAGTAGCCTTCATTGCTCTTTTTCCTTTATGTTAATAATCAACATTTTTCTGATATGCCTTTTTTATCTTTCTCTTTTCACCTTTTAGCAAAGGACAATCAGATCTTATACAACCTAATTTCTCACATTCATAGCATCTGACTTCCCTAGAGTCTTTCTCATCCCTTTTCAAAGGATTTTTGAATCCTCTTTTCTTCTCATAAAACTTAAAAAACTTTATGGATAATTGAGACAATTCCATTTTAGAATCAGATGTATCTGAATTCCTTTATTCTTTGACTTCTTGATTTATTCTTTTTCTTTTCTTCTGAGATGTTACCTTTAGAGAATTATTATCCATTTTCACTAAGACTTTACGATCTACAGCTTCATCTTTCATTTTAGCTTCATACATCATCAGTCTCCCAATTAATTCTCTCATTGTTAGATTTTTGACAGGTGATGATTGTCGAAGTTTAGTTGATATACCATTCCATTTAGTAGGTAGTACTCTTAGAACTTTCAAAGTTTGATATGATTGTTTGATATGATCACCTAAGACTGTAATATTATTTATAATCTATGTATGCCTTCCATTCATCTGAGTGATACTTTCTCCATCACCCATTTTGAATGTATCAAATTTTAGTTTTGTTGTTTCATACCTCATTTGTATTACATTGTATGTTCTTCCATAAGAAACTACAATGGTTTGCCACATTTCATAAGTAGTAGGACATTGTGAGGTACGGTTGAATTCATTGGGTCCAAGACCACCGATAATGGCATTCATAGCTTTAAAATTCATGTCATACTCAGCCTCTATTGCAGCAGTCCATGTTGTAGGATTTTAAAGAATTATATAAGGAGTAATGATATTATAGTAGACTTTGAATCCCATATTCTTCAAATATATAATGATCTGTGATTTCCAGCATCCATTGTTTTCACCATTAAAATAAAGAGCATGAACCATTGAAATTCCTTCTCTCTAATCAGTCATTTTCATATTTGTATAGAACTTATACTTTTATCTTATTATAGACTTTTCCAAAATCTCTTCTTTGATGCCAATTATTAGGTCGGAATATACAAATATACAGAAGAGGGGGGTGAATTGTGTCTTTTCCAATTCTTTTTGAGGTCTTCCTCTTGATTTCGACTGATGATTATGTAGTTAAGCATTGTTTATCTTCTATATAAAATTATGAGAAATGAGTAAAAACAGAAATATAGAACAAGGCTGTTTATAGTGGTTCAGGGCATAAATATCCCCTTGTTCACTCCACCAATTACTCTCTCTGTGATTTTGGTGAATTTCACTAGTCAGGTCCTCATATCATAAGACCAATCCACAAATGAGTGCAGGCAGCTGACACCTTTACAAACAAGACTAGAAATAGAGTCTTCTGGTTCTATAACAGAGAACTGATGAACCACAGCTTAGATCGAGAAGCTAACACTTCACCACAACTGAGTACGAGCAGTTGAAACTCTCAATAAAAAGATATTGATTATAAAGGGTTTTGGTTGAACTTTAAAGTTGAATAACAACTAGCAGTATATGAATCTTTTTCTTCTTCAGAAAATAGTTTCTTCATGAAAGAATAGTTCTAAAGCGATCTGATTGCAATAGATCTTTGAAATAAAAAAAAGAAACGAATAGAAGTATAAAACTTACAACAAACACAATATTTTGAATACGTATATTTCCACTATAGCCTCTTTTGTAGAAAAATAGAGTTTGATTGATTGTTGCAGTAGATTTGTAAAAGATCTTCACAAGAATGCAGTTTCAATCATGAATATGTGTCGCAATATATGTTTCAATATATATCTCAATATATATTCTTCTTTGAATCATACACACATATATATAGAACAAATACACCGATAAAATAAGCAAAATAGAGAGCTTGTCCTTTTTAATTCCATATCCAAGAAAATCTCTTGATTAACCATAAGAATTCCAATTTACAGACAACTCAAAGTAGTCTTAACTTCCCTTAAGAATGGGAGAGAATTTATCCACTAATTACTATTATTTTAATCAATCACAACGAGCTTTAAGTCATTCAAAAAACGAGCTTTAAATCATCCTGATATTCCGTAAATACCGTTGCATGAAACTCTGATAAAAATGTAAATTCAAATCTTCAGTGATGAAAAGTCAAACGCAAGGTTCCTTCATAAAATGAAAAAATACCAAATTTAGCGTTCAACTACATAGAATTAATTCTCCAAACGTAAGGTTGGTCACAAAATTAAGGTTGATGATCCATATGTTTGCTTCTCAACCATAAGGTTCCATACTTACGTAGAGTTATTTAACCATATTTTTTCTCTTTTTCAAACATATGGTTTCATCCAAGCATAAGGTTCTTTATCCATACGTTTCTATCAATGTATGGTTGATTAACCATACACACTGATATTTCAGCATAAGGTGTAATACAAATGTAAGGTTTTTTCCTTACGTTATGTTCTTCAATGTACGATATGAACAATGTTTCCATAATACGGTTATGAGCGTTCCGAACACTTTGACGAATATTCCCCGTGAATAATAATATTGAATATAATTTCAAAATACAGAATATAAAGAATATTAATTTCTAGAAATACACTTAAAGTAATATCATTAGTAAAACAAACAATGGTATTTGTAAGCATCAAAATCAATAAGATTTATAGAGTATTATTGAGACAATATATGTCCAACAGAAACAACATAAATCATGACTTTATAATCTTCGTTTAAGGTTTAATCCCATAACCATCATGACATAGTGGTCAAAGTCCAAGTGGTTGTGTGGTTGTCACGGGCCATGGTCAAACAAAATTTTAAAATACTCCTAATGCTTCCTAGTAGTAGACCATGGTTATATATTAAGGAGTAGGGTTGGGGGGTTCATTCTCCAAACATTTATGCATTTTAATTTTGGTTTCTTAATTTTGAAATAAGACCAGAAATTATGTTTGGTGTTTTGATTTTATGAGTTTAAAATAGAATGAAGAAGTTTCGCGCAATAAATTTGGGTGAAAGGCGATTGGATCTGAATTTGATTATATAGATTCTTCATTACCGACCATTGATCTTATCCAACAATTGAATCAATATCATTCATTTATTGCTTCATTCTATCTAATTTTCAGTTATAAACACACATAAGAAGAACTCTCGATGCATATTCAGTTCAATATCCTCCATTGTGAAGAGGCAATGAACACACTCATTCAACGCATTCACTATCTACACACCCCATCTCCATCACATGTTGTTCAGTCCTCTAGTATATAGTGCTCCAATTATATATACCATAGCCCGAGAGAAGGGTGGGATAAATTATTTAATAGATTCAAGAATGAAACCGATCATCGGAGAGAGTAGATGAAAATCATCTATCCACTTTTGTCCATTTCATTATTTAACTGAGACTAGGTGTCATGACCCGCCTTCACCGAAAAGAGGGAAGGGACAGCAGATTGCCAAGCCCTTCCTTCTTTAATTTGAAGGAGAGATAATGACCCCTGAGTCCCGTCTCTATTAGTCCCTACAGTGGCGACTAGCACCAAGGGTATAACATTTTCACAATATGGGAGGCATTACCCTTTTTAGTTAACCAAGATTGGGAGAAAGAACGAGTCAACACCAAACACCACCAAGTATAGAAAACTCAAGGAAAAAAACTAAAATACATGCATTTTTTAATAATAAAACTGAACAAAGTACAAGGACTCCAAAGTACAATACCAAACAGGAAAGGAAAAAGGCTAAGAAGAATCCAACAGCGACCAATGGCAACTCCAACGTCCAGACTAGTAAGGTCCTGCACGGCCTCCCAAGCCCTCCTGGAAACCTGAAAGTAAACGTAGGGTGAGAATACAAAGTATACTTAGTAGGAAAACCTAAATCTCTCGTGCACAAGTGGGGAGATGTCCTAAAGTCCCGTGAGAAGAATAAGAAACATCATCTATCAATGAATCTATCCATCCCACCTCACCGGCCACGCTCACCAAATAACACAAGCAATAAGATAATAGTAAAGAACAAAGAATTTGGGTACCTCGCACCACTATTTCCCCCAATAGCTTGCTGCTCATCCCTAACGGAAAACGTCCTGACGCTACCATGCTCTTCCTGCCCGCACACACCTAGGCCTCACAACTATCCACATCCCTGCCCGCACACACCTAGGCCTCACAACCATCCACATTCGTGCCTGCACACACCTGGGCCTCATAACCACACATCCCTGCCCGCATACACCTAGGCCTCATCCCGAAGACACCTAGGAAAACAAACTTGCCCGAAGAGTCCTGGGCTAACAACACACCAAACTAAACCTACCCGAAGAATCCTGTGTGTAAGGTCGCCTCCATCCATTACAGCCTAGGGAAGATGGAGAAGAAAGGAGAGTAACTAGGGGGAAACACCCTTACCCATGAGATGGGGTGTCCGACACTAAGTTTCCAACATTGGTGGGGTGCGACTAAACACAAAACATACAGTTACACATACATATACCGACACACAGCCCAACCTATGGCTCCTCAAATAGATACAAACAGGTGCCCAAGCACTGCGACCTCAGAAAATAGGCACACAACAAACAGTTCCCAGTTTCCCTATTCAAGTATCATTTCATAACAGTTCAAAATGATTTAATCCCTTCACTACTGGGCAACTAACAGGCACAACCACAAATGAAACAACAATTAAAGTAGGAAGGAAAACTGTCAGAAAATTTAAGCATTCACACCCGGTTCTCTTGTAAAGTCACAACAACTAGGGATCAAGTGAGATCCCTCGAAGTACTGGAAACAAAACAAACCCTGAGACACATCCCCATGTCCCCAAAATCCAAGAGCCAATGGTTTCTCAACAACAGAGGATCCCACCCGAATTCGTGTCATAGCAGAGCAACCACACAGCCTCATATTCACAACCAGAAAAAGTATAACAACAGGGGATCCCATCCCCACCCATATCACCCTAGCAATCTAAGCCCTCATCCAAGAAAACCATAAAGTCACCCGCAATCAGCCCATGAAAGAAAACAACCAAATCACTACCACCAACACAAGGCAGACCCTTATAGGTATTTTTAGATTTAAAAGATTTAACACACTCCATGGTTTCAATTCCATTGGGCTTTAACCGGATTTATCACAGAAAAGGTTTGATCTTGGTGCTTTCAATTTATTTAACTGAGTATACATAATTAACCAATTCTATGTTACATTTATTTAAACATCCCGGAGCACCGAGGTTCATTAATTCACAAAGAAAGACCACCAATGGCCATGATTTTCAGTGAGCATAGGCCTGTATAATTTACAACACATATCAACATAAAATAGTACAGTAGAACATCGATCACACCCCCCTTCCTTCTTTAAATGTTCGTTCATTATCTTCATTAAGTTTGGTTTCTTCAATTTTCACAGAGACAAAAGCATACCCACCCCGCATGATTCACAGAAAGGAGAGATGAAGGAGAAAATCCCTACATGATTGATCAAGGATCGACGTTAAGTCCTCGCGTGGAAACTGGAAATCAAGAGTAGCAGGAACTCCACGGAAAGCGATCAAGGAAAACTTCATGGGGGTAAAACTCGTCTGGAGGAAGGGTATTTCGAGCACAGGGTGATAGAGAAAAAGAAACCTAGGGAGAAGAGAAGCCTTTAGGTTATAAAGGCTGAGATACAGCATTCCTGGGACAGTTAAGATATGGAGAAAAACTCGAAACTGCGGAAGAAGCGGGATCGTGGGTTGACCACACGGCTGGGCCACCCCACACATCCAACTTAAATGGTCCCTGCCCTTTGGGGCAGTTAAAACTGATGCACACCTCTTTAACCAAGGAAGGACTCCTCACAAGATGCGGTAGAGGTGTTTCTAAAAACACAGTTAAAGGCATGACCAAAACGCATGGTTTTCCATTTAAGGAGGGTACCTCACCAATCATTTAATTAAATACCATTAATGGGATTTAAAATAGGCTTAAATGGGTCAAAACATGGTTTACAAACCAATTTGTGCAAAAAGGAGGCTCTACTGGAAAACTCGTGGAGAGGTCACTGGTAGGCTAGGTCTACCGGTAGACCAAGCTATCGATTGGCCAAGGCTACCGATAGGCCGGGGCTATCGGTAGGTCGGGGCTACTGGTAGGCCGAGGCCACCGGTAGGCCGCACTACAGGTAGGCTGGGGCCACCAGTAGGTCGGGCTACAGGTAGGCTGAGGCTACCGGTAGGCCGAGGATACCGGTAGTCCGAGGCCACCGGTAGGCCCAGGCTACCGTTAGGAGTCTTAAGCTTCACCAAGAAGCTGGTATGGCCTTCCAGACCACCCAGAACACCCCAAACATCATATTTTCACCATGTAATGGGCCCCAAAACCCTGGGACATTACGTCAGATACTTCTCAAACTATTATCATCCCTGAGAATATAAGAACAAACCAGAAAAGAGAAAAGTGGGGTCCAAACAACCACCCTCTAAAGATACTTCTCAAGGGCAAACCCCTGAGTTGTTCGAAAGCTAGAACAAAACCCCCCTACATCCAGGAATACTCCCCCAAGAGTTATCAACCACAAACATTCACAACAATCACAAGGATCACACTATCCAACACCTAAGTCAGGGAGTCCCTTCCTACATGTCAGGATATTATCCGCTTTGGGCAGCACTGACTCACCTGCATGGGTTTAATCGCATCCACATTAATGCACCTTGATTAGCAGTCAGGTTTTCCCATCATCACACATTCGGTGTCAAAACAAGCAGAACAAGCATTTCATATATTAAATCACAAGGTGAAACATCTCAACAAAACTCATAACAACAACAACAATAAGGAATTCAAAACAGCTCTGGGTACTGAACGCGTAACTGGGCCTCCTGCTCCCAAGTGCTCTCCTCCAGGACACCATGCCTCCACAACACACGAACCAAGGGGATGGTTCATCCATGAAGCACTTTCTCTTTACGATCCTCGAACTTGATCAGACGTTCTATGAAGGTCGTATCGTTTTTGACATCTAACTCTCCCCAATTAATGATGTGGGAGTTGTCGTGTAGATATCGATGAAGTTGGGAGACGTGAAAGATGTTGTGAACTTTCTCCAACTAAGGTGGAAACGCTAGATGATACGCCACCTCACCAACTCGTCCCAACACCTCAAAAGGTCTGATGAACCTAGGGGAGAGCTTACTTTCCTTCCCAAACCTTCGCTGCCCACGTCGAGGGGAAACCTTCAAGAACACATGATTTCCAAACTAAAAATCCAAGGGCCTCCTCCTACGATCGGCATAAGACTTATGCCGGTCCTGGGCTGCCTTCATCCTCTCACGCATGAGCTGAACCTTCTCAGTGGTGCCCTTCACCACTTCTGGCCCAAGAACAGCTGCTTCCCCAATCTCTGTCCAGCAAACGGGTGAATGACACAACCTTCTATATAAGGCCTCAAACGGTGTCATGCCAATAGTGGAGTGGAATATATTTTTATAAGCAAAATCCACCAGATGCAAGTGTCGTACCCATGATCCCCCAAAATCCAGAACACATGCCCGCAGCATGTCTTTCAACGTCTAGATCGCTCATTCTATTTTCCCATCTGTCTGAGGGTGGAAAGTAGTGATAAGGCATAGTTGGGTGCCAAAGGCATGCTGTAATCCCCTCCAAACTCGTGAGGTAAACCACGTGTCTCGATCGGAGACAATAGATCTTGGAATCTCGTGCAACCACACCACCTCATCGACGTACCTTTGGGCTAAGGTGCTCACTGGGCTCGACTCCTTAATCTCCAAGAAGTGTGATGATTTTGTCAACCGATCCACCACTACCCAGATGGCACCATATCCTCCCTGAGCCCTAGGTAGCTCTGTGATGAAGTCCATCGAGATGTCATCCCCCTTCCACTCGGGAACATCTAAAGGCTATAACAACCCTCTAGGAAAACAGTGTTCAACCTTCACTTGCTGACACACCAGGCACTTAGCCAGAAACTCTTCCACCGCCTGCTTTACCTCGGGCCACCAAAACTGTCCCCTTAGGCCTTGGTACATCTTTGAGACCCCAGTATGTACCGATAAAGCTGAGCCATGGAACTCATGAAGAACACCTTTGCGCATCATCTCCAGAACAAAAATCCTTCCACGGAAAAGCATCTGATGTTGACCATCCCTCGGGATCATTTCCCTAATAAACACGATCTCACATCACTTCCACCTCTGATTCCCCCCACTGAGACTCTTCCACTTGCACCACTAAAGAGGAAACTGCAGTCATCTGAAACAGACATCCTCTTCCAACTTCCACCCTTGCATCCAAATGCAAGGCCGCTAACTCTTCCATCACTCTCCAAGCATCTGCAAATTCCCAAACTACTTTCTTCTACGATTTCCTGCTCAGGGCATCAGCCACAACATTACCCTTGCCCTCAGTATAAGAGATCTCAAAGTCATGGTCTTAGAGGAACTCAACCCATTTCCACTACCACAAGTTCAGATCCCACTGGGAAAAGACATAACACAAGCTCTTGTGATTTGAGAAGACCACAAAGCTCTCTCCGATGAGATAATGCCGCCAAAACTTCAATGCGAACACCATGGCCGCAAGCTCCAGATCGTGGGTAGCATAGTTACGTTCATGAGGATGTAACTACCTAGACCCATAAGATATCTCTCATCACTGCTGCATCAGCACACATCCCAACCCAAGGCCAGAAGCATCACATAACACTTCAAACAACACCCCTTCCTCTGGTAATTTGAGTACTGGATCACTAACCAGCTTCTCCTTTAGGTAGCCAAAAGTTTTCTGGCACTGGTCGCTCCACACGAAGGCCTTGTCCTTCCTAGTCAAAGCTGTCAACAGAGATGCAACTCGAGAGAAGTCGGGCACAAACCTCCGGTAATAGCCTGTCAAACCCAGGAAACTAAGAACTTCCTCCACATTCTTGGGTGCTTCCCATGAAACGACTGCCTCAACCTTCGACGGGTCTACCTCTATTCCCTTATAAGACACTACGTGTCCAAGGAAATGTACTTCTCACATTAAGAACTAGCACTTAGATAGTTTACCATAAATATGGTGGTGTCGAAGGACTCCCAAAACTTCCCTAAGATGCTCAACATGCTCTTCCTCTGATCTTGAATAGATAAGGATGTCATCGATGAACACCAAAATGAACTGGTCCAGAAACTCTTGGAAGACAGAGTTCATGAGGTTCATGAACATAGCTGGTGAATTCGTAACGCCAAACGGCATAACCACGAACTCAAAGTGTCCATATCTACACCTGAAAGTCGTCTTCGAGATATTACCTTCCTTCACTCTCAACTGGTGGTATCCAGACCGCAGATCAATCTTTGAAACCAACTCGCTCCCCTCAGCTGGTTGAAAAGATCGTCAATCCTCGAAAGGGGGTAATAATTCTTGA
Organism: Viscum album; assembly: GCA_963277665.1. Classification (NCBI taxonomy): domain Eukaryota; kingdom Viridiplantae; phylum Streptophyta; class Magnoliopsida; order Santalales; family Viscaceae; genus Viscum; species Viscum album. The sequence goes on along the minus strand of OY728157.1, from coordinate 1,397,780,171 downwards.
TCTTCACTTGATTCAACCTCCGGTAGTCTATTCATAGTCGTATAATACCATCTTCCTTCTTTATAAACAAAACTGGAGCACCCCACGGCGACACGCTGGGTTGAACAAATCCCTTCTCCATCAGATTGTCAATCTGAATTCGTAACTCCCACAACTCAGAAGGTGCCATCCGATAAGGAGCCATCGAGATCGGGCAGGCACCAGGCTGTAAGTCTATCCCAAACTCAACGTCACGTTGAGGGGGTAGAGTCACAACCTCATTGGGAAAGACATCAATGAATTCTCTTACGACCTCTGGGATATCCATTATTCCTGCGTCCGCCGACTCCACTGACACCCCGTCCAGCATAGAAAGGATTGGCTCCACGTGTCGACTCCCCACCTGATAACTCCGCTCCCCAACAAAAGCCACATGTCGTCCATCCTCGTTGGAGAATTTGATCCTTCTCCGATAGCAGTAGATGATGGCATGCACGGAGAATAACCAGTCGATGCCTAGAATGACATCGTATTGCTGCATCTACAATGAAAGAAGGTCTCCACTAGACTGATGCAGTCCCAACATCAGTCTACATCCCCGGAAAAAGTAAGATACGCTGGTCTGACCCCCAACTGGCATTCTCAACACTAGGGGCACAAAAATTCTCTCGGAATCTAGACCCAGAACATGGACTAATTCGGGCGTAAAAAAGGAGTGCGAAGCTCCCGAATCAAACAAGGCAGAAACAAGAGTTCTAAATAAACTGATCGTACCTCAAACGACCTCTGGTCCCGCCGGAGCTACTAACTCTGCAGCGTGCAACTGTCCACGCCCAGCTCCTCTGCCTCGCTGCTGTCGACCACCTCCCCGACCATGCCCTGGTCGAGGTCCCTAAGGAGCACCCTGGTGTCGGTATCCTCCCGCAAGGTCGTCCCTCGGAGGTCTAGGAGCCTGCTGTTGCTGCTGGAAAGGCCTCGCTGGAAACAGATGCTGCTGAGGTGGGTGTTGAAACTGCCCACCTCCACCATGTGGATCTCGAGTCGGACACCTGCTCTGGATGTGCCCGAAAACTCCACTAGAGAAACACTTCAGTCCTGGACCTGTGGAAAAGGGGCGAGGGCCAGAAGATCGGGACTGGAACTGATGAGGCCTAATCCCTGCTTGTCGAAACCTGGAAGCCCTATCACCGAAGACCTACTGCTGACCGCATTCCCCTTTGATGAACTCAGCTGGTTCCCTTCTCATGGTATGCCTCCCTTCCAGTGCATACTCTCTACTATCTCGGCCTTCTTCTATACTGCTAGGTACGTCAGAAGAGTGAAGGGAGTGACAACGTACTGAAGAGAAGGACGGAGTGCCTCCTCTAACCGTCTTACCCAAGACTCCTCATCCGGAAAGAGTTCTAGGGAAAAGCACAAGATATCTTTGAACTTGATCCCCAGCTCCCTCACTGACATGATTTCCTGCTGAAGGGAGAGCAACTCCTGTCTCTTCTCATCCTTCTCCATAGAGGAGAGGAACTCCTCAAGAAATTCCTTCTCGAAACTAGCCCATAAAACCACTGCCTCTGTCTTCTCTCCCAGGAAAAGAATCCACCACTAACGCGCTCCTCCTCTCAGCTGAATGATGGCCAATGGAACCCAGTACTCCCTCAGAGCACGGATCAAATAGAAGGTTATGTCTAGCTCCTCGAGACATCCCTCTGTTACTGAGTCGGAAACACTTCCCTCGTACTTCTCAAGGGTTTGTCGCTGGAAGGAGTGCAGAGTCCTCTACCACAAGTCATCCTCCTCATCTCGGTCAACCCTCTATTAGTCAACTGCCTCGATACGCTGGGCCTCAACTGCCTGAGTCACTCGTGGATAACGTCCGGGTGCCATAGCTGCAAGGTAAACAAAGAATGCCTAATCCTGAGTAGCAAGGGAATTATTATTATTATTATTAAATTTTTCTCCTCAAGGTGCCCCGAATCAATTAAAAACACAATCAGTATGATGCATGTACCATCACTAGGGTCTCTAGCCTGTAATAAATGTAGTCTCACTTGGTCGTTTGATAGGCTCAGAGTCCTTTCATCGGATCATGGGGGGCCCTAAAATCCCGTGTCCTAGTCGGTCCTCCCTGGTCTATTTCATGAACCAAGATCACCTAACATTGTTGCCCTACCATCCCATGCAATCCGTACTGTGCCTAACTCCAGACTTCATCCTATCCCTAAACCTGGCTCTGATACCATTCTGTCACGACACACCTTCACCAAAAGGAGAGAAGGGATAGCAGATTGCCAAGCCCTTCCTTCTTTAAGTTGAAGGAGAGATAATGACCCCTGAGTCCCGCCTCCAGTAGGCCCTAGAGTGGAGACTAGAACCAAGGGTATAACATTTTCACAATATGGGAGGAATTACCCTTTTTAGTTAACCAAGATTGGGAGAAAGAATGAGTCAACACCAAACACCACCAAGTATAGAAAACTCAATGAAAAAAACCAAACTACATGCATGTTTTAATAATAAAATTGAACAAAGTACAAGGAATCTAAAGTACAATACCCAACAGGAAAGGAAAAAGGCTAAGAAGAATCCAACAGTGACCAACGGCAACTCCAACGTCCAGACTAGTAGGGTCCCACACGGCCTCCGAAGCCCTCTTGGAAACCTGAAAGTAAACGTATGGTGAGCATACAAAGTATATTCAGCAGGAAAACTTAAAGCTCTCGTGCACAAGTAGGAAGATGTCCTAAAGTCCCATGAGAAGTAGAAGAAACATCATCTATCAAGGAATCTATCCATCCCACCTCACCGGCCATGCTCACCAAATAACACAAGCAGTAAGATAATAGTAAAGATCAAATCATTTGGGTACCCCGCACCACTATTTCCCCCACTATCTAGCTGCTCATCCCTAACGGAAAACGTCATGATGCTACCACGCTCTTCTTGCCCGCACAAACCTGGGCCTCACAACCATCCACATCCCTGCCCGCACACACATGGGCCTCACAACCATCCACATCTGCGCCCGCACACACTTGGGCCTCATAACCACACATCCCTGCCCGCATACACCTGGGCCTCATCCCAGAGACACCTGAAAAAAAAACCTGCCTGAAGAGTCCCGACCTAACAACACACCAAATGAAACCTACCCGAAGAGTCTTGGGTGTAAGGTCACCTCCAGCCATCACAGCCTAGGGAAGAGGGAGCATGAAGGAGAGTAACTAGGGGGAAACACCCTTCCCCATGAGATGGGGTGTCCGACACTAAGTTCCCAATGTGGGTGGGGTGTGACTAAACACAAAACATACAGTTACACATACATATACCAAAACACATCCCAATCTATGGCTCCTCAAATAGATACAAGCAGGTGCCCAAGCACTGCGGCCTCAGAAAACAGGCACACAACAAACAGTTCCCAATTTCCCTATTCAAGTATCATTTCATAACTGTTCAAAATGAGTTAATCCCTTCACTACTGGGAAACTAAAAGGCACAACCACAGATGAAACAACAATTAAAGCAGGAAGGAAAACTGTCGGAGAATTTAAGTATTCACACCTGGTTCTCTTATAAAGTCACAAAAACAAGTGATATCCCTTGAAGTACTGAAAATAAAACAAACCCTGAGACACAACCCCATGTCCCCAAAATCCAGGATCCAACGGTTTCTCAACAACAAAGGATCTCACCCAAATTCGTGTCACATCAGAGCAACCACACAGCCTCAGATTCACAACCAGCGAAAGTATAACAACAGGGGATCCCATCCCCACCCATATCACCCTAGAAATCTAATCCCCCATCCAAGAAAACCATAAAGTCACCCACAATCGGCCTGTGAAATAAAACAATCAAACCACTACCACCAATACAAGGCAGGCCCTTGCAGGTATTTTCAGATTTAAAATATTTAACACACTCCATGGTTTCAATTTCAGTGGGATTTAACCGGAGTTATCACAGAAAAGGGTTGATTATGGTGCTTTCAATTTATTTAATCAAGTATACGTAATTAACCAATTCCATGTTACATTTATTTAAACATCCAGGAGCACTGAGGTTCATTAGTACATAGAGAAAGACCACCAACGGCCATGATTTTCAGTGATCATTGTCCCGTATAATTCACAACACATATCAACATAAAAGAGTACAATAGAACATCGATCACACCCCCCCTTTCCGTCTTTAGAGGTCCATTCATTATCTTCATTAATTTTGGTTTCATCAATTTCCATAGATAAAAAAGCATACCCAACCCACATGATGCACATAAAGGAGAGATGAAGGAGAAAATCCCTACATGATTGATCAAGGATCGACGTTAAGTCCTCGCATGGAAACTGGAAATCAGGAGTAGCAGGAACTCCACAGAACGCGATCAAGGAAAACTTTGTGGGGGTACAACTCGTCCGGAGGAAGGGTATTCCGAGCTCAGGGAGATAGAGAAAAATAAACCTAGGGAGAAGAGAATCCATTAGGTTATAAAGGCTGAGATACAGCATCCCCAGGATGGTTAAGATATGGAGAAAAACTCAAAACCGTGGAAGAAGTGGGATCGTGGGTTGACCACGCAGTTGGGCCACCCCACATGTCCAACTTAAAAGGTCCCCACCCTTTTTGGTGGTTAAAACCGACGCACACCTCCTTAACCAAGGAAGGACTCCTCACAGGATACGGTAGAGGCGTTTTTGAAAATGCAGTTAAAGGCATAACCAAAACGCATAGTTTTACATTTAAGGAGGGTACCTCACCAATCATTTAATTAAATACCATTAATGGGCTTTAAAACAGGCTTAAAGGGGTCAAAACATGGTTTACAAACCAATTCGCGCAAAAGGGGGCACTACTGGAAAACCCGTGGAGAGGTCACCAGTAGGCTAGGTCTACCGGTCGACCAAGCTACCAGTTGGCCGAGGCTACCGGTAGGCCACAGCTACCAGTTGACCGAGGCTACCGGTAGGTGGAGCTACCGGTAGGCCGAGGCGACCGATAGGCCGAGGCCACCGGTAGGCCGAGATACCGGTAGGCCGAGGCTACCAGTAGGTCGAGGCCACCGATAGGCCGAGGCTACCGTTAGGAGTCTTAAGCTTCACCGAGAAGCTGTGATGGACTTCCAGACCACCCAGAACACCCCAAACATCATATTTTCACCATGTAATAGACCCCAAAACCCCGGGCCATTACACTAGGAATAAGAAAATTACACAATAAATATTTGGAGTACAGGTGGAATCTCTTCGGATGACTTATCCCTTGGGTTAGTTCTCTATCATTATAGAGTTAAAGATATCATGATACATCATAGATATTGAGAAAACATAAAGAAATTAAAGGAGAAGAGAAGAAGAACATGATGAACAATGAAAGTGGTAAAATTAGGACTAAAATGTAGAAAGAAAAGCATGAAAACCTAATTTGCAATCAGAAGGTGTTGTGGAAATTGCAAAATGGGGTGAGGAGAATATTTATAAGCTTCACCTTCTTCCTTCTCAAATTTAGTGTGGAGGTGATCTACCACTTAAGGATGATGTGTCCCATGTGTTGCATATTAGGGTCATAACTGATTTAGTTAAAATTATATTTTTTCCATGATTATGGACTTATGTCTTCGAGAAGATTCCCCAAATGAAATGATATGGTGCTTTACGGAGCAGTGAAAATTGGGTGTGCCCACTTAGGAATTTTAGGCCTGGTTTTGAGTTGGGTCTAGGAGTAATTAATTGGGCATACATGTGTCAAATAAAAGAGGCATGATACATGGCTTGTCCTCAACTTAGGTCTAATACACGCATTCAGGATGGAATTGAAGAGTTCGGGTCTGGATATTAGGCTTCTGCTGCCTTATTGTTTGGTGATCTTCGGTTGGGTGGAGCGGTTGTTCTTAATCAGCAACAGGATCTAGATATCATCCTAGGTGATCTTGGATTCAATGGATCTTGGGTATTCTTCGCACTCGGTTCTAATTTCTAACGTCTTCCATCATAGAGCTGGGTTGTGCAGTTTAGTTGCTCAGTTTCTGTCCAAATCAAATGTCTTCATGATGAATCATCTTCAACCAGTAAGGTTTGTCCATATCCTCTGTTTAACAAAATGGTGGAACATATTTTTTTGGATTCTACTTGGATCGAGGTATCTCAATTGTTTTCAACAGGCCCCACCTCGCCTTCAACAGTTCATTGGTTTGGGGATCTTGAAGCAAGCTCAGGCTTGGTATCTAGGTCTTCTACTTGGATCAATAGAACTGGTTCAATCTAGTTTGGAATCACCAATTTTTATCTCAACTTTTAAGACACATAAAAAACTTCCAAATAACCTTAAAAGTCCCAAATTTACAAATCTCTCTATAGACTCAACCTTATCCTTATAGAGAAGCAGTTGATAATACTTTCAATGTTAATGATAAAGATAGAGACATACCATCCATTCCTTGTGGATTTAACCTCATAAGACACAATTTATGTATCTTCCTTTTTCTTATGTTAAATGAATACACTCTCAATTTTAAGAATAGATTTGAGAGGGAAATATTTATTGGTAAATATACCCTTGAATTCATCCCACTCCATAGATTCAATGTCATCTATGGGCTTGGTATTCTTAGCCAATTTTCACCACTGATTGTATTCATCCTCAAGATGATAAATACCAGTGTCACCTTCTATTACTCAGAGAATTTAAGGACAAATAATATCTTTTAAATGGATTTAATCCATCATATGATGATTTTAGTATTAGAAGATCCATTAAAACTTGGTGGTCTCTATTATATAAAGGACTTAATTGTAACATGATCAAACGAATGGTTTTCCATGTGATGCAAGTTATTATTGAGAAATTGGTTTAGTTGTTCCAATACAGTGATGAAGTGTTTGTCTCCCACTCCTATCATACACAACATTTAATTAGGGAAAAAATAACTTTTCCCACTCTATAAGTTATTGGTGTGGATCCTCCAATTTCCTACCATTTTCTAAAATAAAATAAAGTTAGTGGTGAGAGCCAAAAAAGGGCATCTATGAACATAAAAAGAATATCCAATTAATAAAATATATACATTGTCTATAAATTTTAAGATCTCAATCTTGGTTATCCATGGTCGATTTCCTATTATGTTCTCTAACCAAACATTATACTAAAATCCTTCATAATATTTTGTAAAGAGCATATAAATTTTCCAATGTATATAACCAAGGAGTGTCAAAAAAATATGTGTAGTTTAGCCTGTTTGTCATGCACCAAGTGATGATTGTGTTAACACTCAATCCCCCATTTCTAGGGTTATTACCCCTAGGTGTATTTTTGATAGAGTCTGCATCAACTTGTTATATCCATCCAGGTATGTCATTTCTTAGAAAACCAAATACTCAAAACTTTACCAAAATTTCATGATGTTATCCTATACTTAGACTTATCCTAATGGTTTTCACTAATGTTCTCTACTCCACATCTGTAAACTAACAATAGCTTCCTCTAATACCCACCATAGGTACCCAAGCCTTAAACACATTTCATTACATGATTTTTATCATAATTTTACAACAAATACAATCAAAGGATCAAGAGGCCTAATGTCTTGAGTGATTAAACATGTAAGCACATCATCATAAAAAAAATTACACTATTTTAATTTAATACTACACATAGTTCTTTGAACTCCCATAGGTCTCCCAAATTTTAATTGGATACCCTGGGGAAAATACATAAGTAAAATTGTGAGATAGAAAACCTAGTATGAGAATAAACATGATAACAAAGATTAACATGTGAGACTAGAGGCATAATAGGATATCATAAAAGGATAATAATCATAATCATGAAAAATGGCATAAGAGAATAACATAAAAATATCATGGAATCCTAAATATGTGGAAATTGTTAGGTTAGAATATAAAAATATACACAAGAGGGGGTGAATTGTGTCTTTTCCAATTCTTTTTAAGTTCTGCCTCTTGATGTTGACTGGTGATTATGTAGGTAAGTAGTGTTTATCTTCTGTATAAAATTATGAGCAGTAGATTAAAACATAAAAATAGAACATAGTTGTTTATATTGGTTTTGGTCATAAAGATCCTCTTGTACACTCTGCCAATTACTCTCTCTATTATTTTGGTGAATTTCACTAGTCATATACTCATATCATAAGACCAATCCAAAATTGAGTGCAGGCAGTTGACACCTTTACAAACAAGACTAAAAACAAGGTATTCTGGTTCAATAATAAGGAACTGATAAATCATATATTAGATCAATAAGTTGACACTTCACCACAACTTAGTAAGAGTTGTTGAAACTCTCAATAAAAAGATATTGATTATAAAGGGTTCTGGTTGAACTTTACAGTTAAACAAAAACCGGACTTAGATGAATCTTCTTCTTTAGAAAATATTTTCTTCATGAAAGAACAGTTATGAAGCAATCTAGTTAAAATAGATCTTTGAAATAAAAATAGAAATGAATAGCAGTATCATACTTAAATAAAATACAATATTTTGAATACATATATTTCCATTGTAGCCTCTTCTGTAGAAAAACACAGTCAAGTCAATTGTCGTAGTAGATCTGTAAAAGATCTTCACAATAATGCAGTTTCAACCGTGAATATGTGTCAGAATATATGGTTCAATATATATCTCAATATATATTCTTCTTTGAATCTTAGACACAAAATATATATATATATATATAACAAATACACTGATAGAATAAGTAAAATAGAGAGCCAATCATTTTTAATTCTAGATCCAAGAAAATCGCCTGATTAACCGTAAGAATTAAAATTCTTGAGATAGCTCAGAGTATTCATAACATCCCTTAAGAATATGAGAGAATTTATCCACTTATTACTATTATTTGAATCAATCATAACTATCTTTGAATCATTTGAAAAACGAGCTTTAAATCATCCAGAAATTCTGTAAAGACCGTTTCACAAAACTCTGATAAAAATATAAATTCAAATCTTCAGTGATGAAAATTCATACGTAAGGTTCCTTTATAAAATGACAAAATACCAAATGTAGGGTTAAACTATGTAGCTTTCATTCTCCGAACGTAAGGTTGAAAATGTAAGGTTGATCACAAAAGCAGGGTAGATGATCCATATGTTTGCTTCTCAAATTTAAGGTTCCATACTTACGTAGGGTTATTTAACCACACTTTTTATCTTTGTCAAATGTGAGGTTTCATCCAAGAGTAAGGTTCTTTATCCATGTGTTTCTGTCAACATAGGTTTGATTAACCATATGCACTAATCTTTCAGCATAAGGTATAATAAAAAAGTAGGATTTGTTCATTATAGTATGTTCTTCAATGTACGATATAAACAATGTTTCTAGAATACGATTAGGAGCCTTCCGAACACTTTGATGAATATTCCCTATGAATAATAATCTTGAATATAATTCCAAAATAAGGAATAAGAAGAATTTAAATTTCCTGAAAAACACTTAAAGTAATACCATTAGTAAAAAACAAGGTTATTTATGAGAATCAAAATCAATAAGATTTATAGAGTATTGTTGAGACAATACATTCCCAACAATCTCCCCATTTTTTATGATCACAAAACCCATAAACTAATAATAGAATTTATAATTTTGAAAAAAATTGAAAAAAATAATTCGAAATTCAATTTTACAAAATTATTTCGATAAAAAGAAACATTGTGTTTACCCAAATTTCTCCCCCTTTTTGTGAGATTGAAAAGAAAGTGCAGAAAATGAATAAAACATGGTTAATTTTGCACAGATCTGTAAGTGAATGTTATAATAATCTGTTTAAATAAATAAGACTAGATTTTTGTATTGAGTCATAAACATATAATAATATGAAATAACATACACAAAAATAAAAAATAATAATGAGATTTTATTGATCAAAAATTGTATAAATACAATAATTAGTTTGACTGGGAAATAAGTTTAGTCAACTGAAATGGTTAGGGTACAAAATATTGAGTAGGAGGTGGCTCAGTTAAGGTTTTAAATATTTTTAGAAGCTTCAAACATATCTTTTAACTAGGCCATCTGTAACCGAAACTTCTTCATTATACTATCCCCTAATTGTATAATTAAAACTCTAGAATCTTGACTGATATGAAAATTCTCAACGAGATTGACTTTCAAAAATTCATTCAAACTCTCCTATTATTTCATAAACTGATCTAAATTTTCTGTGAATTTTTTCAACAGAAATATCATACCTTGTTCATTCTGTGTTAGTTGTTCAACTAGAAATTTTTTATTATCCAACAGAACTGATAGAGGGGAACCATTACACTGAATATTTTGAAGACGATCATTAATATCTACCATGACAGAGGTGATTTCCTGAAATATTCAAATCATATCCAGACTGGTTATAGGAGCAGAGGTAGATGTACTGGTCTAACCAAAAATACTTTTGATTGATTATAATTGACTCCCCAAATACCACTTTAGATCAGCAAAGTATGACTTATAAATAATTTCAGACTTTGTATTTCCAACTTCATTCAACAACTCTCACTTAAAAGTATCAAATTCTTTCTTGGAAATAGAATTTTCATTGAGATATTGCAACTTTTTCTTTGCAACTTCCGGCTATTTTTGAAGATTAAAATTCTCTTCCTAAGAATTATTAAACATAATTACAAGCTCCTAAACCTAATTTGATAGGGAATCAGATGTCCCTTCATCTGGATGTTGTTATTGACCAACTGCTACAATTTCTAGATATTTTGAAAAAGATTTTTACACAAACCTCTCCACTAGTTTTTCAATTGATTTTTCACTTGGATAAGACAAACTACCAAGAAAATCTGTTTTGTCTTCAGTTGCAGATCTTGTTCTATCATACACATGATCAAAAATAGAAAAAAGTAAATTCTCAACAATTTCTGTAGCCACATTTTCAGATTTGATCAACTATTTCTCTTCCTGAATAGTTGGTTCTTCCTCCTGGACAACTGGTAAACCAATAGTATGCAGATCTATTATCTAGATTTCAATATGTTGATATTCCTCAATAAAAGTTTCTTCTAAATGTACTGACTTGGTAGCCTCACCTAAACCCAACACTGTTTCTACAACATGTGGATCTACTCTTTTTCGGGGTTTTACAACCAATTCTGCTTGCATAGCCTCTTCTTCCTCTTCTTATTCTTCTTCTTCAACAAGTCTCAATTTTCTTTGGGTTGTTTTGGAAATTCCTTCACCACGGGTTTCACCAATTCCTTCAATCCCAATTGAACTTTTCTCCCCCTTATTAAAAGATCATGATCTTTGTTGGTCATCTGCACCAACTGGTAAGAGTTTTCCTTTAACTGTACTCTAGTAAAAGTCTAATTTCCTTAATGTTCCCACATTGAGTACATTATTGTGATGACATTTGATTCGAGAATTTATTAATCGAATCATTCCTTTCTTAAACAAAATTTGAGAAATTATCCTTCGTAAGGATAAAAAGTCATCCTAGCATCTGGTTGATAGCAGTAATTTAAATATCTGAACATATAACTTGGAAAATTCAGATTTATTTCACTCATAAATAGAAACATGATATACATGTTAGGACATAGAATCTTCTCTATCTGAGTAATTCTAGGAGCAATTCCTATTTGAATAAACATAATTAATATTTTTTGGTCATCCTTGAGATCCTTGAAAAAAAATTCTAATGTTTGTTGAGCCAAAAATAAAATACATAATTTCTTCAGATTTATAGTCCTTATCTCTGATATACCTTAGATTAAAATGAAACACTCCCTAGTGAGGAAAGTTTCGGATTTGAGAAATTTTATTTGAAGAAACTAAAAAATACTTATCTTTTAATATTTCAAAAACTATATCTTCATAATCACCAAAACTAAACTAAAAACTGTTATAGAAAAACTTAAATTCTACCTCATAAAGGAATTCTGATTTCACCTCATTGAACATAGGTTCCAATCCTTAAAAATATAGTGCTTGATTTAGAAGCATATTTTTCTGATAGAGTCATTCGAAATTAACTACTTTTCCCTGCAGAAACATTCTGATGCTTTGGGTCGCTGGCATCACCTTCTTTGGTTCTCCTAGTTTTCATCATTTTTGAGAAATGAAAGCTTTTAGGTTTTCATTTTTTTAGGGTTTTGAAGAAAAACAGAGGTAAGCGAAGGTAGATGAGGGTAAATGAGGGTTTTGGTATTCGAAAAGGATTTGAGATCTGAAAAGGATTGGTATTAAAAACATTTATGAGAGTCTCTTGTTCCCTATGTCATTACGTAAGATAATCATTATAATTTTTGAAAACACGTGTCATGAATAAATTTGAGATTAAAATAAATAAAATAAAATGTATAATAGAAAAAATATATTAAAACAAATCAGATTTAAAGTAATCAGTAAATAATTTTAACAGAAATAAACTAGAATAAATAAATAAATAAAATAAGATAAATATTAAAAAGATTAAAAAGATTAACATTTTAAAAATTAAATAAACCCAACACCCCCTTAATAAAATAAAAACTTATAGTTAGAAGTGGTTTAGTAAAAATATCAGCTAGTTGATATTTGGTATTTACAAATTCTAAAGATATATCCTTTTTGAGAACATGATCTCTTAGAAAATGATGCCTAATATCAATATGCTTAGTTATTGAATGACTTGTTGGATTTTTTGAAATATTTATAGCACTTGTATTATCACATAAAATATGTATACTATTAAAATTTAGTCCAAAGTCTATTAGTGTGTTTTTCATCCACAATACTTTTTCACAACAACTGTCTGCAGATATATATTCTTCCTCAGTTGTTGAAAGGGAAACCGTTTGTTGTTTTTTACTTGACCATGATACTAAATATTTTCCTAAAAAGTGACAGGTTCCTAAGGTACTTTTTCTATCTAATCTATAACCTCTAAAATTAGCATCTGAGTATGATATTATATTAAAATCAGATGTTTTTTGATAAAGAAGAGATCGAAAAACAATTCACTTTAAATATCTAAAAATCCTTTGGATAGCAATAAGATGAGATTCTTTAGGTTGTTTTTTAAATCTAGCACATAAAAATACTGAAAACATAATATCAGGTCTTCTAGCAGTAAGATATAGTAAACTACCACTTGTTATCCACTGATTTTCCAACTTCATCCAAATCAATTTTTATATTAGAACACATGGGAGTTGTATATGTCTTATTGTTCTCTAGAATAAGATTTTTCAATAAATCAGTAATATATTTACTTTGGTTTAAAATAGTTCTATAATATTTTTGATAAATTTTAAGTCCTAAAAAGAAGTTCAACTCTCCCATCATACTCATTTCAAATTCTTTTTGCATATGTTTTGAAAAAATCATTACAAAGTTTTTTATTGGTTGAACTAAAAATAACATCATCAACATAGATTTGAACTAATAATATATTAGAACAAATGGTTTTCTTAAAACAGTTGGATCTTCCATTCCATAAATCCTTTTTTCAAAAGAAAAAAACTTAATCTTTCATACCAAGCTCTAGGTTCTTGTTTAAGGCCATAGAGATCTTTAGTAAGTTTAAAAATAGAATATGGTTTTTGATAGTTTTCAAAACTATGAGGTTGTTCAACATAAACTTCATCCATTAAATATCTATTTAAAAAAGGCAGATTTAACATCCATCTGATATAATTTAAAGTTCATATGAGATGCATAAGCTAAAATAATTCTAATTGCTTCTAATATAGATACAGGGGGAAAAGGTTTCATTATAATTTATACCTTCTTCCTAATTATATCCTTTAGCTACTAATCTAGCTTTGTTTTTAGTTATAATACCTTGATCATCTTGTTTATTTCTAAAGACCCACTTAGTTCCTATAACTGGATAATTTGATGGTCTTTCAACTAATTCCCAAACATCATTCCTTTTGAATTGGTTTAGCTCATATTTCATTGCTAATATCCAACTCTTATATTCTAAGGATTCTTCAAAATATTTAGGTTCTAGTTGAGATAGAAAGATAGAGAATTCAATAAGGTTTCCTGTGTTTTTTCTCATTCTTATTTCTATGTGTAGGTCTCCTATTACAGTTTCTAAAGGATGATTATTTAAGGTTCTAGACTGTCTAATTAAAAAACTTTTAGGTTCATCAGTATTATGATCTTCTAAACTGGACTAAATTTAATTTATGCTATTTTCAAAATCATTTTTCAGGTCTTCATGTCTCATGTTGTTAGAGGAGTTAGTAGTTTCATCAGTTTGATATTTCTCTTTAATAAAAGGGTCAGTGTCATCAATCTTCACATGAAATGATTCTTCAACAATCCTTGAATTTTTATTAAAGACTCTACAAGATTTAGAGGTAGCATAATATCCTAAAAATATTCCTTCTTCAGCTTTTGGATCAAACATACCAAGACTATCCTTGGTGTTCAAGATATACACCTTATATCCAAAAAACTTTAAAGTACTTTACCTTAGGTTTTTTGTTATTCCAAAGTTCATAAGGTGTCTTTTTGAAAATAGGCTGAATTAAAACTCTATTCATGATATAGTAAGTTGTTCTTATAGATTCTTCCCATAAGTAGGTAGGTAGAATGTATTCATTCAGTATAGTCATAGCTATTTCTTGAATAGTTTTGTTTCTTCTTTAAAAAATTCTATTTTGTTGAGGTGTTGTTGGTGTAGAAAAGGTTTGTTTAATACCCTGATTTGAACAAAAGGAATTGAATTAATGATTCTAAAATTATACACCAATATCACTTCTTAATGAAATTATCTTAAAAACATTTTTATTTTGAACAAATTTACAGAAACTTTCAAAAATAGTAAAAGCTTCATTTTTTATTTTTATAAAATATATCCATGTAAATCTAGAGTAATCGTCAATTAAAACATATACATATAATTTTCTACCCAAAATTTCTACTCCTTATTATCCAAACATATCCATGTGGATAAGTTCTAGAAGTTTTTATGTAGCAAATTTGATAATAGATTTGAAAGAAAATTTGTGTTGCTTTCCAATTTGGAATGCATCACAAAATCTATCACTATCAAACATAAGGCTAGGTAAATCAGAAACTAACTATTTCTTAGATAATTTATGTAAAGCATAAATATTACAATGACCAAGCCTTCTATGTCATATCCAAGGCTCATTTATCTTGGAATTTAAACAATTCACTTTCTATTTACACAAGGAATTTAGATCCAAAGTATAAACATTATCATATCTTGGTGCTCTAAACTTAAGTAGTTTATCTTTAAATACAGAGCATGAATTGCTAGAAAAATCAACATTATATCCATCATCACAAAGTTGAAAGATACTTATCAGGTTATGCTTCAACCCTTGTACATATAGTACTTTTTTGATTAAGTTTGTTTTTTGATCTCCTGTAGTTCCAAGTCCAATTATCTTTCCTTTGGCATTATCACCAAAATTTACTAGACTTCCATCTATTTGAATCAATGTATTGATGTTTGATGAGTTTCCACTCATATGCCTGGAGCATCCACTGTCCATATACCATATATCTTTTCTTTTTCTGTGACTTGTTTCTTACAAAGACTATGGCATCCCACCATTTCATAACATAAACTTTCATTACATTACACATAACTGAGGATCTTTAAGGTCTAGTGTCTTGGAAACCAGGAACAAAATACATAAAAAAAACATAAAACATTCTTCTTAAACACTTGAAAGGCTTCTCCTTTAGTTCATCCTATGTTCATTATGCATCTCATAACCTGGGGACATACATCAAAAGAAAGGGTGAGCAGAAGGCCCAGTAAGGGAAACAAGAGAAACATTTTACAAGTGAACTTGAGGTACTTCAATAAGGACATGAAAAGAACTTTAAGGCATGAGAAAGAAATCATGAGATACATCATAATAAAAATAATCATTTTTCATAACTTGAAGATGTGGCTACAACATTTAATATTGACAATCGTTTTGTTTCACCAAGGTCCATCCCCAAGGTGTCGTTAAAAATTACCAAGGTTATTCACCAAGGCGTCGTTAAAATGGTCATCTCTAGAGATTAAGTCTTTACCCAATGCATTGGAGCGCTATCAGGGCGCACCCTTAAATTTGCCTTTATTATCATGTGATCCACATATATCATCATCAAAAATTTCATAAATAACCCATATAGCATAAAATAAATGGGTTTCATTTCATAATCATAACATTTTAAAAACTGCTTTAATGACATGATCTTTACGGCACTTTAAACCCACGGAAGGGAAAGTGGGTCTCATGTATGTAAATCCCAGAATTTGAAATAGAAAATTTTGATATATATGTGAATACCCTTGTAGAAATAAGAGCTTTGAGTTTTCACTTTATAACATAAAATAATTTTGAGAAAAGAGGGAGAGGCATTTTGAGACGAAAATTCTGCAGCATAACGGCTATGTTTCGGGGTTTTAGAAAACATTGAAAAGAGAGGGGACATGGGTCACCCACTCATAAATGATCCATAAAACTGTAAGGGGACAGAATAAGAAGGATATATGGACATGGTAATGAAATTTGAAGGACATACCATTTGAAATGAAAAACATGGAAGGAAGACAAAATTTAGATTTCTCTTATGAAAATTCGGCAGCCTAACGGCGTCACTTAAACTTCAATAAAAAGAATTGACAAGATCAAATAGGGTCCCTCATCATATGATCATAAGAGATCAGTATGATAGATATAGAGATCATACCCCAACATAATAAAAGGAACTTGAAAGACTTGACATGAAAATCGAACTTGAAAAATGAGAAGGGTGAAAGAATCACTTAAACATTCGGCAGCCTAACGGCGTCACTTAAACTTTCATAAAATGAAATGATGAGAGTAAGAGGGGATCTCTCATCATATAAACATGAAATGGGCAGTAAGAAGAATATAAAAGAACATCCTCTCACATAAGAAAAATGAGCATAAAAGGAATGACATAAAAGAGATTACATGAAAAGAAAGAGAGGGGTCGGATCCCTTACCTTAAAACGTGACTCTTGAAACTCAAAGGATTGGACCTTGAGGGCTTGGGGGCACCTTGGGAGGACTCCTTGGAAGGTAAGAAGACCAGAACTTCGTTGGGGGAGAGTTGGGAGTGAAAACTAAGGGAGGAAAGGGTGGGTATTTATAGGGAAAGTGAGGGGACAAAGCATTAATGGCCAAGGGACACCTCACATGTGTTTTTCTCAAACCCATGTGATCTCCCTTGGTATTTATCATGGAGTTAGGCCACATGGGGCCCCCAAAACAATAATTCATCACCCTTGGCCGGCCAACCCTCAAAAGATCTCATGACATCATCATTACACCATTATGATGTCATTAAACATACCGAAACCCTAAAACTGTATTTTTACTATTCACTGAAAATTCAACTTTCTCAGAATAACCCCAAAATTTCACCTTAACCAAATATCAATGCTCTGATTTCAAAAATGAAATCCATTTTATAAAAATAATTTTCTAAATATTTTTAATTTAATTTTTAAATAAAAACACTATTCATTGAAAATTCACTTTTTTCAGAAAAATCCCCAAAAATTACCTTAACATAATATCGATGCTCTGAGTTCAAAAATAAAGTCCTTTTTATAAAAAAAATTTTCTAATTATTTTTAATTAAATTTTTAATTAAAAAACACTATTCATCCGAAAAAACTAATACTTGAATAATAATTTATGAAACCGTTATTTAACCATTTTATTGAATCACATTACTTAACCTAGGTGTCTAAATTATATTAAAACTTTCTTTGAGTGAAATTACTAATCCATTTGGTCACATTACTAATCCTAAGCGTAAAATCACTATTCATAATTTATTATTCATCAAAAATTAAGTTGATCTTATTAGACTCCAAATTCCTTACTGAACACTTTTGTAGAAGACCATTTTTTGAAAATCATTACACATCATTAGTTATTTAGGGTTTACATAAATATTTTAAAATATCCCTTTTTCAAAATTCATCAATAAAATACATTCTAAAATTATCTAGACATTTGAAATTTCACAACATCACTAAAGGAAGAAATCTCAATTTATTCACCCGAAAGGATTACACAAGGAAACTAGGGTCTCATCACATAGCCCCTTATAACACTGGCATAAGACCTAAGTGTAAGGTGTGCTATGGTGAGAGAATCTGAGGGAGTCTCAGATAACATTGCCCTAGTAGCAATCTCCACTAACTTGAACTTCTCCTGCAAGCGTTTTCGTTCAAGCTTGACACGCTGGAGCTCGGCTTGGGCTTGGTCCAAAGCGAAGCCCACAGATGTTACCTCCTTCCCAAGCTCTGATAAGTGGGCTTCGTAAGGGTTTAGTCTACTGGATGAAGCCATCGACTCCTCTTTCTGCATTAACCATTAACATCTTATTAAATAAATAAGAGTAAGTTAATATACTACTCAAAAAGATTGGGTCGTTACATTCTTCCCCCCTTAAGAAATTTCGTCCCCGAAATTTACACTTGAGGCCTAGTCGAAAAGGTGAGGGTACTTTTGCTTCATCGTTTCCTCGGGCTCCCAAGTCGCTTCTTCGTACTTATGATTCCTCCACAACACTTTCACAAGGTGGGTAGTCTTGTTTCGTAGAACCTTGTCTCTACGGTCTAAGATCTCCACTGGCTGCTCCTCATAAGAGAGGTCATGTTCAAGTTGTACCACCTCTGGGTTTAGTACATGCGAAGGGTCGGGTATGTACTTCCTCAAGAGAGATACATGGAAGACATCATGAACTTGAGCTAGGTTCGGTGGAAGTGCTAGACGATAGGCCACTGCTCCTATGCGATCAAGGATTTCATAGGGGCCAATGTACCTAGGGCTGAGCTTCCCTTTCTTCCCAAACCGCATGACTCTCTTCCATGGAGAAATTCGAAGGAAGACTTTGTCACCAACACCAAACTCCAAGTCCCTTCGACGATTGTCAGCATAGCTCTTCTGCCGACTCTGAGCAGCCTTTATGTGTTGTTGGATGGCATGAACATGTTCCGTCATCTCTTGCACGAGATCAGGCCCAAGAAGCTTCCTCTCACCAGTTTCATCCCAACAAGTAGGAGTTCTACACCGCTTTCCATATAGAGCTTCATAGGGTGCCATCTGAATACTCGAATGGAAGCTATTGTTATAGGAGAACTCAACTAATGGGAGGTGTTGATCCCATCCACCTTTAAATTCCATTGAGCATAATCTCAGCATGTCTTCGAGTGTCTGAATAGTCCTTTCAGATTGGCCATCAGTTTGAGGATGATAGGCCGTACTAAAATTCAATTCAGTATTCAGAGCATGCTGAAGACTTCTCCAGAACTTTGATGTGAATCTTGGGTCACGATCAGATACGATGGATAGTGGTACCCCATGCAGCCTTACCACTTCCTTCACGTATATCTTGGCAAGCTGATCCAGAGAGAAATCTTCCCGAATAGAGATAAAATGGGCTGTCTTGGTGAGACGGTCCACAATAACCCATATCGCATTGTTTCCTTTGGATGTTTTCGGGAGACCAGTTACAAAGTCCATGGTGATATTATCCCACTTCCATACTGGTATGGGTAGCGGTTGTAATACCCCCTTAGGAAGTTGCCTTTCTGCCTTTACCTGCTGACACACCAGGCACCTTGTAGTGTAATCGGAAATCTCCCTCTTCATGTTATCCCACCAATAATGATCACGAAGGTCTCTATACATCTTAGTGCTTCCTGGATGTATAGAGAAGGTAGAGCTATGAGCTTCATCCATCAGTTCTTTCTTTATCTCCGGAATAGATGGAACACATAGTCTTGTACGAAATTTCAATACACCTTCTTGATCAATATTGAAATCAGGGAACATCCCATCTTTTACAGCCTCCAACTTCTCCTGCAGCAAAGGATCTTCTTTTTGAGCCTTCTTGATCTTCTCTAGTAATGAAGGTTGAGAAATCATTTGGAATAGGGTTGATGATGTCCCTTTCCTTATAATTCCCATGTCCAGTTTTACTAGATCTTTAATCAAGGGATCTCCTACGATCCTCATTGTTGCCAGAACAACAGGATCTTTCCTGCTTAACGCATCCGCGACTTTGTTTGCTCTTCCAGGGTGATAATGAATTGAACAATCATAGTCTTTAATAAGCTCCAAACATCTCCTTTGTCTCATGTTCAATTCTTTCTGTGTAAAAATATACTTTAGACTTTGGTGGTCAGTGTATATATCACATTTCTCCCCATAAAGATAGTGCCTCCATATCTTTAGAGCAAAAACAACTGCCGCCAGCTCTAGATCATGCGTAGGATAATTCTGCTCATGAATCTTCAATTGTCGAGATGCATAAGCAATTACCTTGTCATTTTTCATAAGGACGCACCCAAGCCCTTTCAGAGATGCATCGCTAAAAATAACGAATCCTTCTCCGATAGAGGGTAGTGTTAACACAGGTGCAGTAACCAATCTCTTCTTCAGCTCTTGGAAACTTTCCTCGCATTCCTTTGTCCAGATGAACTTAACCCCTTTTCGAGTCAACTTGGTTAGTGGATTAGAAAGCCGTGAAAAGTTTTTCACAAACCTCCTATAATATCCCGCTAAACCAAGGAAACTACGAATCTCAGTTACTGTTGTGGGTTGAGGCCACTCCTCCACAACCATTGTCTTTGTAGGGTCAACCGAGATTTCTTCATTGGTTACGATGTGCCCCAAGAAAGCCACTTGTTGTAACCAAAACTCACACTTGCTGAACTTCCCAAAGAGCCTCTCCTTCCGTAGAGTTTTCAAAATAACCCTCAGATGATCTTCATGCTCCTCACGACTTTTTGAATATATCAAAATATCATCAATAAAAACTACCACAAAGTTATCAAGGTAGTCCTTAAAGACTCTATTCATCAAATCCATGAAAATAGCAGGAGCATTAGTCAAGCCGAAGGGCATAACAGTAAACTCATAATGCCCATATCTTGATCGGAAGGCAGTCTTTGGAATATCTTCCTTCTTCACCCTCAGTTGATGATAACCAGATCGAAGGTCAATCTTAGAGAAGAATTGAGCCCCACGAAGTTGGTCAAATAAATCATCAATTCTTGGAAGAGGGTATCTGTTCTTCACTGTGATCCCATTCAGTTCTCTATAATCAATGCATAGCCGCATTGATCCATCCTTCTTCTTCACAAAGAGAACTGGTGCTCCCCAAGGAGACACACTCGGTCGGATAAACCCCTTCTCCAACAAGTCTTGGAGTTGTTTCTTTAGATCCTCTAGCTCCACATTTGCCATTCTATACGGAGTCTTTGATATCGGTTGGGACCCAGGTACGAGTTCAATGGAGAACTCTACCTCTCTCTGGGGGAGGTCCAGGTAACTCCTCAGGAAATACATCCATGTATTTCTGAACAATCGGAACATCTTCAATTTGTATGCTCCCTTTCCCTTCTTCCTCATCACCTATTAACTCCATAAAGAAAGCTATAGGAGGTGCTTATAGGTAGGGATCAGTTCGGGATATCTCTCCTCGGAAGATAACTGTAGGTCGTTCATTCAAGACCACTGAGATTTCCTTACTTCTGCATTTGATCTTAGCATTATACTTTGAGAGCCAGTCCATCCCTAGTATAATGTCGAATTCCTTCATGGGAATGACTACTAGATTTGCGATAAGATTGTGCTCACCAAAGTAAACACTAGAGTCTCTAAATACTGTTGGTGCAAGGATAATCCCACTTGGAGTCTTGACTGACAACTCTACCTCAAGCAATTCCGGGATTGATTCTATATTCCTTGCAAACTTGGAGGAAATAAAAGAATGCGTAGAACCAGAATCAAATAAAGTACTTGCTAGTTTTGAGAGGACAACAACAGTACCTGCTACCACATCATTCGGAACTTCAACTTCAGTTGTGGTGATAGAGAAAGCACGACCTTTCTCCCTTGGCCTCTGCTGAGGTTGATGGTGATTCCCCTCCATCGCCCTCGGATTTGGACATTGATTAGCAAAGTGCCCAAGCTGTCCACACTTGAAGCATGTGACTTCGGGTAGGGCCAGAACCATCTTTCCTCTGTCGTTAGTGTTGGGAAGCTGAGGCTTCACCTCACTATGACAATTCCGAGCAATATGGCCTCCTCTTCCACACTTGTAGCACTTTCCACTTCCACTCAAGCAGTTCCCCAGATGATTCTTCCCACATTTATTACATGTGGTAAGTTGCGTTTGCTTTCCACCTCTTCCCTGATCAAAAGACTTCCCTAAACTGGGCTCCAACGACCTCTTCTTTTCATTTGGTTTATGAGACCACTGTGTCTCACCAAACTCCAGCTCAACTTTCATAGCACTTCGGACTATTTCTTCATAGCTATCATAGTCCCTGTTGGCTAGATTCTTCCGCAGATGAGGTCGTAGTCCGCCAAAGAACCTATCAACCTTCCCATTAGGGTCCATGACAAAGCTTGAGGTATAACGGGAAAGCCTTGTGAAGTTCATCTCGTAGCTTCCGACAGATTCGTTCTCCTTCTGCTTCAGCTCGAGAAACTCTTTCTCCATTCTCGTTCTCATGGAACGAGGGAAATACTTGTTAAGGAAAATTCCCCGAAATTCTTCCCACTCCAAAGCTTCTATCTCTCCTCGTGGCTTCGTGTTTTTGATCAGTGACCACCACTGATCAGCTTCTCCCTCCAGGCGGTAAACAGCAAGGGTGACCTTTTCTTGTTCCGAACAATGAAGTACAGAAAAGATCTTTTCAATGGAGCTTATCCATTGTTCCGCAACCAACGGGTCAGTAGATCCACTGAATGTTGGCGGTCGTTGACGCATGAAGGACTCAACAGAGTGTTGTTCCCTTCGTGGTGAGGTCGGCCTCTCAGCTTGATTCAAGTTATTACTCATAACTTGAGTCAGTTGGTTCATCATTCGCATGAATGTTTCCATTCCGGCTTCCATCGGAGGGCCGTCAGCACATGGTGCATTGCGGTCACCATCGTCACAGTTTCTCCTATTGCCCGCCATTTTCTAAAAGAATAAAACCTTAGTGAGAAACTTATTTCATTTATGAATCTTTTAACTAAGAATTCGTGCTTAGACAATAATAGTTCTCTATAATTCCTTCATAATGATTCATAAAAAGCATGTGATTAACCAAACATATCCCCCGGGAGTGTCGTAACCAAGAGTGCAGCAAGGCCCGTTATCGTGCACCAGTTCCCGTTCGAGTCTAGCTCAAAGCGGTGTTTTCGGGTTTTACCCCTATGTACATCTGTGCCAGAGCCGCCTCTACCTGCTCGTATCCAGACAGAGATGTATTTGTTTGATAGACCACTTACTCAATACTTACCAAAATACCAGGAAGTTTTCCTATATTTAAACTTTTCTATAGGGTTCTTCCTAAAGTTTTTATATCCTAATTTCCAAAAATAACTAAACCATCCTTTGATACCAACTATGGCATTCCGCCATTTTATAACATAAACTTTCATTACATTACACATAACTGAGGATCTTTAAGGTCTAGTGTCTTGGAAACCAGGAACAAAATACATAAAAAAAACATAAAACATTCTTCTTAAACACTTGAAAGGCTTCTCCTTTAGTTCATCCTATGTTCATTATGCATCTCATAACCTGGGGACATACATCAAAAGAAAGGGTGAGCAGAAGGCCCAGTAAGGGAAACAAGAGAAACATTTTACAAGTGAACTTGAGGTACTTCAATAAGGACATGAAAAGAACTTTAAGGCATGAGAAAGAAATAATGAGATACATCATAATAAAAATAATCATTTTTCATAACTTGAAGATGTGGCTACAACATTTAATATTGACAATCGTTTCGTTTCACCAAGGTCCATCCCCAAGGTGTCGTTAAAAATTACCAAGGTTATTCACCAAGGCGTCGTTAAAATGGTCATCTCTAGAGATTAAGTCTTTACCCAATGCATTGGAGCGCTATCAGGGCGCACCCTTAAATTTGCCTTTATTATCATGTGAGCCACATATATCATCATCAAACATTTCATAAATAACCCATATAGCATAAAATAAATGGGTTTCATTTCATAATCATAACATTTTAAAAACTGCTTTAATGACATGATCTTTACGGCACTTTAAACCCACGGAAGGGAAAGTGGGTCTCATGTATGTAAATCCCAGAATTTGAAATAGAACATTTTGATATATATGTGAATACCCTTGTAGAAATAAGAGCTTTGAGTTTTCACTTTATAACATAAAATAATTTTGAGAAAAGAGGGAGAGGCATTTTGAGACGAAAATTCTGCAGCATAACGGCTATGTTTCGGGGTTTTAGAAAACATTGAAAAGAGAGGGGACATGGGTCACCCACTCATAAATGATCCATAAAACTGTAAGGGGACAGAATAAGAAGGATATATGGACATGGTAATGAAATTTGAAGGACATACCATTTGAAATGAAAAACATGGAAGGAAGACAAAATTTAGATTTCTCTTATGAAAATTCGGCAGCCTAACGGCGTCACTTAAACTTCAATAAAAAGAATTGACAAGATCAAATAGGGTCCCTCATCATATGATCATAAGAGATCAGTATGATAGATATAGAGATCATACCCCAACATAATAAAAGGAACTTGAAAGACTTGACATGAAAATCGAACTTGAAAAATGAGAAGGGTGAAAGAATCACTTAAACATTCGGCAGCCTAACGGCGTCACTTAAACTTTCATAAAATGAAATGATGAGAGTAAGAGGGGATCTTTCATCATATAAACATGAAATGGGCAGTAAGAAGAATATAAAAGAACATCCTCTCACATAAGAACAATGAGCATAAAAGGAATGACATAAAAGAGATTACATGAAAAGAAAGAGAGGGGTCGGATCCCTTACCTTAAAACGTGACTCTTGAAACTCAAAGGATTGGACCTTGAGGGCTTGGGGGCACCTTGGGAGGACTCCTTGGAAGGTAAGAAGACCAGAACTTCGTTGGGGGAGAGTTGGGAGTGAAAACTAAGGGAGGAAAGGGTGGGTATTTATAGGGAAAGTGAGGGGACAAAGCATTAATGGCCAAGGGACACCTCACATGTGTTTTTCTCAAACCCATGTGATCTCCCTTGGCATTTATCATGGAGTTAGGCCACATGGGGCCCCCAAAACAATAATTCATCACCCTTGGCCGGCCAACCCTCAAAAGATCTCATGACATCATCATTACACCATTATGATGTCATTAAACATACCGAAACCCTAAAACTGTATTTTTACTATTCACTGAAAATTCAACTTTCTCAGAATAACCCCAAAATTTCACCTTAACCAAATATCAATGCTCTGATTTCAAAAATGAAATCCATTTTATAAAAATAATTTTCTAAATATTTTTAATTTAATTTTTAAATAAAAACACTATTCATTGAAAATTCACTTTTTTCAGAAAAATCCCCAAAAATTACCTTAACATAATATCGATGCTCTGAGTTCAAAAATAAAGTCCTTTTTATAAAAATAATTTTCTAATTATTTTTAATTAAATTTTTAATTAAAAAACACTATTCATCCGAAAAAACTAATACTTGAATAATAATTTATGAAACCGTTATTTAACCATTTTATTGAATCACATTACTTAACCTAGGTGTCTAAATTATATTAAAACTTTCTTTGAGTGAAATTACTAATCCATTTGGTCACATTACTAATCCTAAGCGTAAAATCACTATTCATAATTTACTATTCATCAAAAATTAAGTTGATCTTATTAGACTCCAAATTCCTTACTGAACACTTTTGTAGAAGACCATTTTTTGAAAATCATTACACATCATTAGTTATTTAGGGTTTACATAAATATTTTAAAATATCCCTTTTTCAAAATTCATCAATAAAATACATTCTAAAATTATCTAGACATTTGAAATTTCACAACATCACTAAAGGAAGAAATCTCAATTTATTCACCCGAAAGGATTACACAAGGAAACTAGGGTCTCATCACATAGCCCCTTATAACACTGGCATAAGACCTAAGTGTAAGGTGTGCTATGGTGAGAGAATCTGAGGGAGTCTCAGATAACATTGCCCTAGTAGCAATCTCCACTAACTTGAACTTCTCCTGCAAGCGTTTTCGTTCAAGCTTGACACGCTGGAGCTCGGCTTGGGCTTGGTCCAAAGCGAAGCCCACAGATGCTACCTCCTTCCCAAGCTCTGATAAGTGGGCTTCGTAAGGGTTTAGTCTACTGGATGAAGCCATCGACTCCTCTTTCTGCATTAACCATTAACATCTTATTAAATAAATAAGAGTAAGTTAATATACTACTCAAAAATATTGGGTCGTTACATTCTTCCCCCCTTAAGAAATTTCGTCCCCGAAATTTACACTTGAGGCCTAGTCGAAAAGGTGAGGGTACTTTTGCTTCATCGTTTCCTCGGGCTCCCAAGTCGCTTCTTCGTACTTATGATTCCTCCACAACACTTTCACAAGGTGGGTAGTCTTGTTTCGTAGAACCTTGTCTCTACGGTCTAAGATCTCCACTGGCTGCTCCTCATAAGAGAGGTCATGTTCAAGTTGTACCACCTCTGGGTTTAGTACATGCGAAGGGTCGGGTATGTACTTCCTCAAGAGAGATACATGGAAGACATCATGAACTTGAGCTAGGTTCGGTGGAAGTGCTAGACGATAGGCCACTGCTCCTATGCGATCAAGGATTTCATAGGGGCCAATGTACCTAGGGCTGAGCTTCCCTTTCTTCCCAAACCGCATGACTCTCTTCCATGGAGAAATTCGAAGGAAGACTTTGTCACCAACACCAAACTCCAAGTCCCTTCGACGATTGTCAGCATAGCTCTTCTGCCGACTCTGAGCAGCCTTTATGTGTTGTTGGATGGCATGAACCTGTTCCGTCATCTCTTGCACGAGATCAGGCCCAAGAAGCTTCCTCTCACCAGTTTCATCCCAACAAGTAGGAGTTCTACACCGCTTTCCATATAGAGCTTCATAGGGTGCCATCTGAATACTCGAATGGAAGCTATTGTTATAGGAGAACTCAACTAATGGGAGGTGTTGATCCCATCCACCTTTAAATTCCATTGAGCATAATCTCAGCATGTCTTCGAGTGTCTGAATAGTCCTTTCAGATTGGCCATCAGTTTGAGGATGATAGGCCGTACTAAAATTCAATTCAGTATTCAGAGCATGCTGAAGACTTCTCCAGAACTTTGATGTGAATCTTGGGTCACGATCAGATACGATGGATAGTGGTACCCCATGCAGCCTTACCACTTCCTTCACGTATATCTTGGCAAGCTGATCCAGAGAGAAATCTTCCCGAATAGAGATAAAATGGGCTGTCTTGGTGAGACGGTCCACAATAACCCATATCGCATTGTTTCCTTTGGATGTTTTCGGGAGACCAGTTACAAAGTCCATGGTGATATTATCCCACTTCCATACTGGTATGGGTAGCGGTTGTAATACCCCCTTAGGAAGTTGCCTTTCTGCCTTTACCTGCTGACACACCAGGCACCTTGTAGTGTAATCGGAAATCTCCCTCTTCATGTTATCCCACCAATAATGATCACGAAGGTCTCTATACATCTTAGTGCTTCCTGGATGTATAGAGAAGGTAGAGCTATGAGCTTCATCCATCAGTTCTTTCTTTATCTCCGGAATAGATGGAACACATAGTCTTGTACGAAATTTCAATACACCTTCTTGATCAATATTGAAATCAGGGAACATCCCATCTTTTACAGCCTCCAACTTCTCCTGCAGCAAAGGATCTTCTTTTTGAGCCTTCTTGATCTTCTCTAGTAATGAAGGTTGAGAAATCATTTGGAATAGGGTTGATGATGTCCCTTTCCTTATAATTCCCATGTCCAGTTTTACTAGATCTTTAATCAAGGGATCTCCTACGATCCTCATTGTTGCCAGAACAACAGGATCTTTCCTGCTTAACGCATCCGCGACTTTGTTTGCTCTTCCAGGGTGATAATGAATTGAACAATCATAGTCTTTAATAAGCTCCAACCATCTCCTTTGTCTCATGTTCAATTCTTTCTGTGTGAAAATATACTTTAGACTTTGGTGGTCAGTGTATATATCACATTTCTCCCCATAAAGATAGTGCCTCCATATCTTTAGAGCAAAAACAACTGCCGCCAGCTCTAGATCATGCGTAGGATAATTCTGCTCATGAATCTTCAATTGTCGAGATGCATAAGCAATTACCTTGTCATTTTGCATAAGGACGCACCCAAGCCCTTTCAGAGATGCATCGCTAAAAATAACGAATCCTTCTCCGATAGAGGGTAGTGTTAACACAGGTGCAGTAACCAATCTCTTCTTCAGCTCTTGGAAACTTTCCTCGCATTCCTTTGTCCAGATGAACTTAACCCCTTTTCGAGTCAACTTGGTTAGTGGATTAGAAAGCCGTGAAAAGTTTTTCACAAACCTCCTATAATATCCCGCTAAACCAAGGAAACTACGAATCTCAGTTACTGTTGTGGGTTGAGGCCACTCCTCCACAACCATTGTCTTTGTAGGGTCAACCGAGATTTCTTCATTGGTTACGATGTGCCCCAAGAAAGCCACTTGTTGTAACCAAAACTCACACTTGCTGAACTTCCCAAAGAGCCTCTCCTTCCGTAGAGTTTTCAAAATAACCCTCAGATGATCTTCATGCTCCTCACGACTTTTTGAATATATCAAAATATCATCAATAAAAACTACCACAAAGTTATCAAGGTAGTCCTTAAAGACTCTATTCATCAAATCCATGAAAATAGCAGGAGCATTAGTCAAGCCGAAGGGCATAACAGTAAACTCATAATGCCCATATCTTGATCGGAAGGCAGTCTTTGGAATATCTTCCTTCTTCACCCTCAGTTGATGATAACCAGATCGAAGGTCAATCTTAGAGAAGAATTGAGCCCCACGAAGTTGGTCAAATAAATCATCAATTCTTGGAAGAGGGTATCTGTTCTTCACTGTGATCCCATTCAGTTCTCTATAATCAATGCATAGCCGCATTGATCCATCCTTCTTCTTCACAAAGAGAACTGGTGCTCCCCAAGGAGACACACTCGGTCGGATAAACCCCTTCTCCAACAAGTCTTGGAGTTGTTTCTTTAGCTCCTCTAGCTCCACATTTGCCATTCTATACAGAGTCTTTGATATCGGTTGGGACCCAGGTACGAGTTCAATGGAGAACTCTACCTCTCTCTCTGGGGGAGGTCCAGGTAACTCCTCAGGAAATACATCCATGTATTTCTGAACAATCGGAACATCTTCAATTTGTATGCTCCCTTTCCCTTCTTCCTCATCACCTATTAACTCCATAAAGAAAGCTATAGGAGGTGCTTATAGATAGGGATCAGTTCGGGATATCTCTCCTCGGAAGATAACTGTAGGTCGTTCATTCAAGACCACTGAGATTTCCTTACTTCTGCATTTGATCTTAGCATTATACTTTGAGAGCCAGTCCATCCCTAGTATAATGTCGAATTCCTTCATGGGAATGACTACTAGATTTGCGATAAGATTGTGCTCACCAAAGTAAACACTAGAGTCTCTAAATACTGTTGATGCAAGGATAATCCCACTTGGAGTCTTGACTGACAACTCTACCTCAAGCAATTCCGGGATTGATTCTATATTCCTTGCAAACTTGGAGGAAATAAAAGAATGCGTAGAACCAGAATCAAATAAAGTACTTGCTAGTTTTGAGAGGACAACAACAGTACCTGCTACCACATCATTCGGAACTTCAACTTCAGTTGTGGTGATAGAGAAAGCACGACCTTGCTCCCTTGGCCTCTGCTGAGGTTGATGGTGATTCCCCTCCACCGCCCTCGGATTTGGACATTGATTAGCAAAGTGCCCAAGCTGTCCACACTTGAAGCATGTGACTTCGGGTAGGGCCAGAACCATCTTTCCTCTGTCGTTAGTGTTGGGAAGCTGAGGCTTCACCTCACTATGACAATTCCGAGCAATATGGCCTCCTCTTCCACACTTGTAGCACTTTCCACTTCCACTCAAGCAGTTCCCCAGATGATTCTTCCCACATTTATTACATGTGGTAAGTTGCGTTTGCTTTCCACCTCTTCCCTGATCAAAAGACTTCCCTAAACTGGGCTCCAACGACCTCTTCTTTTCATTTGGTTTATGAGACCACTGTGTCTCACCAAACTCCAGCTCAACTTTCATAGCACTTCGGACTATTTCTTCATAGCTATCATAGTCCCTGTTGGCTAGATTCTTCCGCAGATGAGGTCGTAGTCCGCCAAAGAACCTATCAACCTTCCCATTAGGGTCCATGACAAAGCTTGAGGTATAACGGGAAAGACTTGTGAAGTTCATCTCGTAGCTTCCGACAGATTCGTTCTCCTTCTGCTTCAGCTCGAGAAACTCTTTCTCCATTCTCGTTCTCATGGAACGAGGGAAATACTTGTTAAGGAAAATTCCCCGAAATTCTTCCCACTCCAAAGCTTCTATCTCTCCTCGTGGCTTCGTGTTTTTGATCAGTGACCACCACTGATCAGCTTCTCCCTCCAGGCGGTAAACAGCAAGGGTGACCTTTTCTTGTTCCGAACAATGAAGTACAGAAAAGATCTTTTCAATGGAGCTTATCCATTGTTCCGCAACCAACGGGTCAGTAGATCCACTGAATGTTGGAGGTCGTTGACGCATGAAGGACTCAACAGAGTGTTGTTCCCTTCGTGGTGAGGTCGGCCTCTCAGCTTGATTCAAGTTATTACTCATAACTTGAGTCAGTTGGTTCATCATTCGCATGAATGTTTCCATTCCGGCTTCCATCGGAGGGCCGTCAGCACATGGTGCATTGCGGTCACCATCGGCACGGTTTCTCCTATTGCCCGCCATTTTCTAAAAGAATAAAACCTTAGTGAGAAACTTATTTCATTTATGAATCTTTTAACTAAGAATTCGTTCTTAGACAATAATAGTTCTCTATAATTCCTTCATAATGATTCATAAAAAGCATGTGATTAACCAAACATATCCCCCGGGAGTGTCGTAACCAAGAGTGCAGCAAGGCCCGTTATCGTGCACCAGTTCCCGTTCGATTCTAGCTCAAAGCGGTGTTTTCGGGTTTTACCCCTATGTACATTTGTGCCAGAGCCGCCTCTACCTGCTCGTATCCAGACAGGGATGTATTTGTTTGATAGACCACTTACTCAATACTTACCAAAATACCAGGAAGTTTTCCTATATTTAAACTTTTCTATAGGGTTCTTCCTAAAGTTTTTATATCCTAATTTCCAAAAATAACTAAACCATCCTTTGATACCAACTATGGCATTCCGCCATTTTATAACATAAACTTTCATTACATTACACATAACTGAGGATCTTTAAGGTCTAGTGTCTTGGAAACCAGGAACAAAATACATAAAAAAACATAAAACATTCTTCTTAAACACTTGAAAGGATTCTCCTTTAGTTCATCCTGTGTTCATTATGCATCTCATAACCTGGGGACATACATCAAAAGAAAGGGTGAGCAGAAGGCCCAGTAAGGGAAACAAGAGAAACATTTTACAAGTGAACTTGAGGTACTTCAATAAGGACATGAAAAGAACTTTAAGGCATGAGAAAGAAATCATGAGATACATCATAATAAAAATAATCATTTTTCATAACTTGAAGATGTGGCTACAACATTTAATATTGACAATCGTTTCGTTTCACCAAGGTCCATCCCCAAGGTGTCGTTAAAAATTACCAAGGTTATTCACCAAGGCGTCGTTAAAATGGTCATCTCTAGAGATTAAGTCTTTACCCAATGCATTAGAGCGCTATCAGGGCGCACCCTTAAATTTGCCTTTATTATCATGTGAGCCACATATATCATCATCAAAAATTTCATAAATAACCCATATAGCATAAAATAAATGGGTTTCATTTCATAATCATAACATTTTAAAAACTGCTTTAATGACATGATCTTTACGGCACTTTAAACCCACGGAAGGGAAAGTGGGTCTCATGTATGTAAATCCCAGAATTTGAAATAGAACATTTTGATATATATGTGAATACCCTTGTAGAAATAAGAGCTTTGAGTTTTCACTTTATAACATAAAATAATTTTGAGAAAAGAGGGAGAGGCATTTTGAGACGAAAATTCTGCAGCATAACGGCTATGTTTCGGGGTTTTAGAAAACATTGAAAAGAGAGGGGACATGGGTCACCCACTCATAAATGATCCATAAAACTGTAAGGGGACAGAATAAGAAGGATATATGGACATGGTAATGAAATTTGAAGGACATACCATTTGAAATGAAAAACATGGAAGGAAGACAAAATTTAGATTTCTCTTATGAAAATTCGGCAGCCTAACGGCGTCACTTAAACTTCAATAAAAAGAATTGACAAGATCAAATAGGGTCCCTCATCATATGATCATAAGAGATCAGTATGATAGATATAGAGATCATACCCCAACATAATAAAAGGAACTTGAAAGACTTGACATGAAAATCGAACTTGAAAAATGAGAAGGGTGAAAGAATCACTTAAACATTCGGCAGCCTAACGGCGTCACTTAAACTTTCATAAAATGAAATGATGAGAGTAAGAGGGGATCTCTCATCATATAAACATGAAATGGGCAGTAAGAAGAATATAAAAGAACATCCTCTCACATAAGAACAATGAGCATAAAAGGAATGACATAAAAGAGATTACATGAAAAGAAAGAGAGGGGTCGGATCCCTTACCTTAAAACGTGACTCTTGAAACTCAAAGGATTGGACCTTGAGGGCTTGGGGGCACCTTGGGAGGACTCCTTGGAAGGTAAGAAGACCAGAACTTAGTTGGGGGAGAGTTGGGAGTGAAAACTAAGGGAGGAAAGGGTGGGTATTTATAGGGAAAGTGAGGGGACAAAGCATTAATGGCCAAGGGACACCTCACATGTGTTTTTCTCAAACCCATGTGATCTCCCTTGGCATTTATCATGGAGTTAGGCCACATGGGGCCCCCAAAACAATAATTCATCACCCTTGGCCGGCCAACCCTCAAAAGATCTCATGACATCATCATTACACCATTATGATGTCATTAAACATACCGAAACCCTAAAACTGTATTTTTACTATTCACTGAAAATTCAACTTTCTCAGAATAACCCCAAAATTTCACCTTAACCAAATATCAATGCTCTGATTTCAAAAATGAAATCCATTTTATAAAAATAATTTTCTAAATATTTTTAATTTAATTTTTAAATAAAAACACTATTCATTGAAAATTCACTTTTTTCAGAAAAATCCCCAAAAATTACCTTAACATAATATCGATGCTCTGAGTTCAAAAATAAAGTCCTTTTTATAAAAATAATTTTCTAATTATTTTTAATTAAATTTTTAATTAAAAAACACTATTCATCCGAAAAAACTAATACTTGAATAATAATTTATGAAACCGTTATTTAACCATTTTATTGAATCACATTACTTAACCTAGGTGTCTAAATTATATTAAAACTTTCTTTGAGTGAAATTACTAATCCATTTGGTCACATTACTAATCCTAAGCGTAAAATCACTATTCATAATTTACTATTCATCAAAAATTAAGTTGATCTTATTAGACTCCAAATTCCTTACTGAACACTTTTGTAGAAGACCATTTTTTGAAAATCATTACACATCATTAGTTATTTAGGGTTTACATAAATATTTTAAAATATCCCTTTTTCAAAATTCATCAATAAAATACATTCTAAAATTATTTAGACATTTGAAATTTCACAACATCACTAAAGGAAGAAATCTCAATTTATTCACCCGAAAGGATTACACAAGGAAACTAGGGTCTCATCACATAGCCCCTTATAACACTGGCATAAGACCTAAGTGTAAGGTGTGCTATGGTGAGAGAATCTGAGGGAGTCTCAGATAACATTGCCCTAGTAGCAATCTCCACTAACTTGAACTTCTCCTGCAAGCGTTTTCGTTCAAGCTTGACACGCTGGAGCTCGGCTTGGGCTTGGTCCAAAGCGAAGCCCACAGATGCTACCTCCTTCCCAAGCTCTGATAAGTGGGCTTCGTAAGGGTTTAGTCTACTGGATGAAGCCATCGACTCCTCTTTCTGCATTAACCATTAACATCTTATTAAATAAATAAGAGTAAGTTAATATACTACTCAAAAATATTGGGTCGTTACAAAGACAATTCAAAAAAGAGTTTGGTTTGGTACCCATTATCTTTTGGGTCCAGCGGTGTTAGCTAGCAAAGATTTAGGAATCCAGATCTGCTTTGTTTTTTCATAACTTATATCATTTGTTTTATATAATCCATTGAAATAAATGCCTTTGTAATTCCACTTATTTGATTATTTCTTAAATAACTATTTTTGTTATATGTCCTTTTGTTCCACAAAAATGACAAGTAAATGTTTTTGAGTTGGGAACAATATAATTCTTATATAGTTTAGATTTTTCACCCTTACTTCATATACCAAATCTTTTCTTTCTAATGACATTTTTTCCAAGAATTTCATTTAGAATATTTTTCTCTTTTTGTAGATAATAGAGCAGCACTTTTATAAGTTTCTACTTCATCTTGTAATGCTTTAATCTTATTTTCATGATCAGCATAGTTTGTGTTAGATGAGTTAAATTTTTCAATTAAATCTTGATTTTTTTTAAGTAAGGTATATCTTTCTCCTAAAATAGCATTGTGAATATTCTTTACAGATTTGTGTTTCTTTAATGAGGAGTCATATTTTCCTTCTAGAATTTTGTAGTAGGCAACTGATTTATTATTTGAATAATTTGAATCAGAATCAGAATTAGATGAATAATAGGTTTATACCTTATCTTCTTTTGCCATGAAGTACATATTTGCTTTTATATTTGATTCTTACTTTTCTGAATCAGATTTGGTTGAGCTTCTCGAGTCTTCAGAAACACTCTAAGTAGCCTTCATTGCTCTTTTTCCTTTATGTTGATAATCAACATTTTTCTGATATACCTTTTTTGTCTTTCTTTTTTCACCTTTTAGCAAAGGAAAATCAGATCTTATACAACCTAATTTCTCACATTCATAGCATCTGACTTCCCTAGAGTCTTTCTCATCCCTTTTCAAAGGATTTATGAATCCTCTTTTCTTATCATAAAACTTACTAAACTTTATGGCTAATTGAGCCAATTCCATTTTAGAATCAGATGTATTGGAATTCCTTTATTCTCTGACTTCTTGCTTTATTCTTTTTCTTTTCTTCTGAGATGTTACCTTTAGAGCGGCATTATCCATTTTCACTAAGACTTTATGATCTACAGCTTCATCTTTCATTTTAGCTTCATACATCATCAGTGTCCCAATTAATTCTCTCATTGTTAGATTTTTGACAGGTGATGATTGTCGAATTGTAGCTGATATACCATTCCATTTAGTAGGTAGTACTCTTATAACTTTCAAAGTTCGATATGATTGTTTGATATGATCACCTAAGACTGTAATATTATTTATAATCTATGTATGCCTTCCATTCATTTGAGTGATACTTTCTCCATCACGCATTTTGAATGTATCAAATTTTAGTTTTGTTGTTTCATACCTCATTTTTCTTACATTGTATGTTATTTCATAAGAAACTGCAATGGTTTGCCACATTTCATAAGCAGTAGGACATTGTGAGGCACAGTTGAATTCATCAGGTCCAAGACCACCTATAATGGCATTCATAGCTTTAAAATTCATGTCATACTCAGCCTCTGTAGTATCAGTCCAAGTTGTAGGATTTTCAAGAATTATATAAGGAGTAATGATATTATAGTAGACTTTGAATCCCATATTCTTCAAATATATAATTATCCATGATTTCCAGCATCCATTGTTTTCACCATTAAAATAAGGAGCATGAACCATTGAAATTCCTTCTCTCTAATCAGTCATTGTCATCTTTGTATAGACCTTATACTTTTAGCTTGTTATAGACTTTTCCAAAATATCTTCTTTGATACCAATTGTTAGGTCGGAATATACAAATATACACAAGAGGGGGGGTGAATTGTGTCTTTTCCAATTCTTTTTGAGTTCTTCCTCTTGATTTCGACTGATGATTATGTAGGTAAGTAGTGTTTATCTTCTATATAAAATTATGAGCAGTGAGTAAAAACAGAAATATAGAACATGACTGTTTATAGTGGTTCGGGGAATAAATATCCCCTAGTCCACTCCACTAATTACTCTCTCTGTGATTTTGGTGAATTTCACTAGTCAGGTCCTCATATCATAAGACCAATCCACAACTGAGTGCAGACAGTTGACACCTTTACAAACAAGACTAGAAATAGAGTCTTCTGGTTCTATAACAGAGAACCGATGAACCACAGCTTAGATCGAGAAGCTAACACTTCACCACAACTGATTACGAGCAGTTGAAACTCTCAATAAAAAGATAATGATTATAAAGGGTTCTGGTTGAACTTTATAGTTGAATAACAACTAGTAGTAGATGAATCTTCTTCTTCTTCTTCAGAAAATAGTTTCTTCATGAAATAATAGTTCTGAAGCGATCCAATTGCAATAGATCTTTGAAATAAAAAAAGCAATGAATAGAAGTAGCAAACTTACAACAAACACAAGATTTTGAATACGTATATTTCCACTATAGCCTCTTCTACAGAGTTTGATTGATTGTTGCAGTAGATCTGTAAAAGATCTTCACAAGAATGCAGTTTCAATCGTGAATATGTGTTGCAATATATGTTTCAATATATATATCAATATATATTCTTCTTTGAATCATACACACACATATATATATAACAAATACACTG
This sequence comes from Viscum album, assembly GCA_963277665.1. Classification (NCBI taxonomy): domain Eukaryota; kingdom Viridiplantae; phylum Streptophyta; class Magnoliopsida; order Santalales; family Viscaceae; genus Viscum; species Viscum album. The sequence continues at coordinate 1,397,743,468 of OY728157.1, read as the reverse complement.
ATAGAATAAGCAAAACAGAGAGCTTGTCCTTTTTAATTCCAAATCCAAGAAAATCGCTTGATTAACCATAAGAATTCAAATTTCCAGACAACTCAAAGTAGTCTTAACTTCCCTTAAGAATGGGAGAGAATTTCTCCACTAATTACTATTATTTTAATCAATCACAACGAGCTTTAAGTCATTCAAAAAACGAGCTTTAAATCATCCTGATATTCTGTAAAGACCGTTGCATGAAACTCTGATAAAAATGTAAATTCAAATCTTCAGTGATGAAAAGTCAAACGCAAGGTCCATTCATAAAATGACAAAATACCAAACGTAGGGTTCAATTATGTAGAATTCATTCTCCAAACGTAAGGTTGATCACAAAAGTAAGGTTGATGATCCATACTTTTGTTTCTCAACCATAAGGTTCCATACTTACGTAGAGTTATTTAACCATATTTTTTATCTTTGTCAAACGTAAGGTTTCATCCAAGCGTAAGGTTCTTTATCCATACGTTTCTATCAACATATGGTTGATTAACCATACACACTGATCTTTCAGCATAAGGTGTAATACAAATGTAGGGTTTGTTCCTTACGTTATGTTCTCCAAGGTACGGTATGAACAATGTTTCCAGAATATGGTTAGGAGTATTCCGAACACTTTGACAAATATTCCCCGTGAATAATAATATTGAATATAATTCCAAAATACGAAATATAAAGAATATTAATTTCCTGAAATACACTTAAAATAACATCATTAGTAAAACAAACAAGGGTATTTGTAAGCATCAAAATCAATAAGATTTATAGAGTATTATTGAGACAATACATGCCCAACAGAAACAACATAAATCATGACTTTATAATCTTCGTTTAAGGTTTACTCCCATAACCATCATGACATAGTGGTCAAAGTCCAATTGGTTATGTGGTTGTCACGGGCCATGGTCAAACAAAATTTTAAAATACTCCTAATGCTTCCTAGTAGTAGACCATGGTTATATATTAAGGAGTAGGGTTGGGGGGTTTTATTCTCCAAACATTTATGCATTTTAATTTGGGTTTCTTAATTTTGAAAGAAGACCAGAAATGATGTTTGGTGTTTTGATTCTATGAGTTTAAAATAGAATGAAGAAGTTTCGCGCAAGAAATTTGGGTGAAAGGGGGTTGGATCTGGGTTTGATTATACTGATTCTTCATTACCGACCATTGTTCTTATCCAACAATTGAATCAATATCATTCATTGATTGCTTCATTCTATCTAATTTTCAGTTATGAACACACATAAGAAGAACTCTCGATGCATATTCAGTTCAATATCCTCCACAGTGAAGAGGCAATGAACACACTCATTCAATGCATTCACTATCTACACACCCCAGCTCCATCGCATGTTGTTCAGTCCTCTAGTCTATAGTGCTCCAATTGTATATACCATAGCCCGAGAGAAGGGTGGGATAAATTATTTAATAGATCCAAGAATGAAACCGATCATCAGAGAGAGTATATGAAAATCATCTATCCGCTTTTGTCCATTTCATTATTTCACTGAGACTAGGAATAAGAAAATTACACAATAAATATTTGGAGTACAGGTGGAATCTCCCCCGATGACCTAGCCCTTGGGTTAGTTCTCTATCATTATAGAGTTAAAGATATCATGATACGTCATAGAGATTGAGAAAACATAAAGAAATTGAAGGAGAAGAGAAGCACAACACGATGAACAATGAAAATGGTGAAATTAGGACTAAAATGCATGAAGAAAAGCATGAAAACCTAATCTGCAATCAGAAGGTGTTGTGGAAATTGCAAAATAGGGTGAGGATAATATTTATAAGCTTCACCTTCTTCCTTCTCAAATTTAGTGCGGAGGTGAGCTACCACTTAAGTAGGATGCCTCCCACGTGTTGCATATGAGGGTAATAACTGATTTAGTTAAAATTATATTTTTACCATGATTATGGACTTATGTATTCGAGAAGATTCCGCAAATGAAATGATATGGTGCTTTACGGAGCAGTGACAATTGGGTGTGCCCACTTAGGAATTTTAGGCCTGGTTTTGAGTTGGGTCTACTACAGATGAGTTCGGGTCTGGATATTAGGCTTCTGCCTCCTTATTGTTCGGCGATCTTCGGTTGGGTGGAGCGGCTGTTCTTAATCGGCAACAGGATCTAGATATCATCCTGGGCGAGCTTGGATTCAATGGATCTCGGGTATTCTTCTCACTCGGTTCTAGTTTCTGACATCTTCCATCACAGAGCTGGGTTGCGCGGTTTAGTTGCTCAGTTTCCGTCCAAATCGAATGTCTTCACGCTGAATCATCTTCAACCAGTAAGGTTTGTCCATCTCCTCTGTTTAACAAAATGGTGGAACAGATTTTGTTGGATTCTACTTGGATCGAGGTATCTCAGTTGTTTTCAACAGGCCCCACCTCGTCTTCAACAGTTCATCGGTTTGGGGATCTTGAAGCAAGCTCGGGCTTGGTATCTAGGTCTTCTACTTGGATCAACGGAACTGGTTCAATCTAGTTTGGAATCACCAATTGACATCTTCAATTTAGCCTTGTGAATTATTAGGGCTTCATCTTCTTTGAATCATGTCTTGGACCCTGATCAGCTCGACATCTCATCTGGTTCGGTCATCTCCTCACGAGCACGGGACTCAGCATCCTCAGTTTGGTGAGATTGGTTTTCTTCAGAACTGTATGACATGGGAAGCTTCTCCCCCGATAACATATGTGTGGCACGGCTCGATCGACCTCTGTTCAGGAACTGCTACATGTCAACATCATCCCTTCTTCATCAGAGTAAGGTGAACTTAGTTTCCTCAGTTGGGAGATAGTGTAGTAGATGGGGGAAGTGTCGTGCAGTTGAAGCTGGTGAATGGTGAAATTGTTCTCTCTCATTACCAAATTTTCCTTGGTGTGGATCGATGTTTACTTGCATTAGGGGTTTATTTCTATGCACATTTTCAACTCATATTACTCTTGCGCACTTGAACTATTGCACTCCCGAGAAATTTTATCACTTAATTTCATTTACTAAAAAGAAAAAAAAAACACTCATCCTTCTTGGATCTAAATATACAATCCAAATTTGAAAGAAAACATGGATTTAACCAATTTTTGAATTATCATGCCTCATATGTGAATTTGTCTCACTTTCCCATTTCCATTCAAGCCAGATCTTCAATTTTAGGAGTGGATCAAATTTGATTTATGTGGAATCAAAATTTTAATAAGAAGTACTTAATTTATCCCTTGCTAATAAATTTTTTAAGCAAGAGTTTGGATTTACAATTTATTGATATAACTCAAATGAATTCTCTACAACTCAATTGCCCACTTCTTTTGTGTTCAATATTCCCTTCACCTGGATGAATTTGTTCTTAACTATTATTTACTTATTCAGTTTTTTTGGATTTTGAATTTTTCGTAGACATGAATGAGATGATTACATTGAAAAGGCACTTACTGAATATGTGAAGTGGGTTTTATCTCACACCACTGGTGCATAGTGTATGTGGGATCTCAATTTTTCATTTTACTCTAATTTCAAAGAATTTGTATCAGTTTCAATCGAGGTGGCTCCCTAGGATGTACTTATTGAAAGAGGCCAAGTTACCTTGATTTAAGTTCAAAATTCCAGTGACCTCATTTTATAATATTATTCCACAGAAATATTCTCTTATACTCCCTTTTCTAGTTATAAGACTAAATTATCTTTTAAAGTTTTGACCAAATCACTCAACAATCATCTAACTCTTATAATATCAGAAACAATGAAATTATTAACTATAGCATGAAATTTAAACTGTGCAGAGCAGCATTTTAGTTTATGGAAAGTTTTAAAAATCAAAACAAGAACTATACAAAAGGGATTATATAGAACAATTACAAATAGAATAGCTTCTTTTTTTGTTTTTTCTTAGTGTTTTTTGATAGATCTAATAAAAACATAACAAAAAAGCAAGATTTTTTTTATTGATTTACATATTATAAAATAGTTCCTAGAAATAATTTAAAAAATATATATATTAAATGGGATTGAATCCCCTCCCCACACCTATTCAACAAAACTCATTTAAGTTCCAGAAAACATGCACAGAAAATTAAAATGAATAAACAGTGTAAAAGGATAGCTACAAGTAAGTGTTATTTGTCCAGCGGGTTTGAGTGAATCTATTTCCTAGGGTGCATGTACCTAGTCTTCAGCAAGTCTCCTCTGTGCTTTCCACTTAGGTAAAACTTGCAAAAAAAATAGAATATACATTAGAAATTTTATTAAAAACTATGAAAATAGAAAAAGAAAGAGGGGTAAAGAATCTTGGGTTGTTCACCTTTGTGATTAATTTCATAAAATGGGGTGGCAGGATCAGGTATGGGGTCTGCCAGACTCTTCCAAAACTATTTTGATTCTCCATCATCCATTGGTTGCTACAATAATGTTTCTTCATGATATTCATCAATGGTAGATTAGGTAAATAGTTCAAATTGAATAGAGTTAAAAAAAGGTTCAGTTAAGATCTAAATTCTCCCATTAATATGTAGAATGAACTTTTGTCTGGGAAAGAGAAGCCACTGGGAACACATATTCTAATATATCTCCCTCTATGTATTAGTCAATATAGAGTTGAGGGAGTATTTTCTTCACCATGGGTACCAAAGCATCTTCTTCTTCATCTAGTTCCCGAGTGGACTTGAAATCACCTTCCAGGGCTGGCTGTATGAGTTTTTCTTGAAATTGGCCGGTCTCCTGGTCTATTCTAGCTTTCTCAGCCACTAGTGTGTCTTCTTTAACTTCCTATAGACTATACTTGAGAATATTTTCAAAGAAATCTTCATCCAACTCTATTTCTTCATCGTTATGGACAACGTCTTCTTTAAATTTTCAGCATCGTTTTCACTTTAATGGTGACCACCATAAGTTAGTTTTCATTATTCAAGATAGGAATTAGTTGTTCCGAGTCTTTAAAATTAAATATATATGGATTAGTGGATAATTATCCCAGTAAAAATTTAGAATAAAATGAGTCTACTACTTTGGTTTCCCCATTTGTATCTCAGTATGTCTACCATTCTCCAGGTGTAATACCTCCCTGAAAAATTCTTGTATGGATGGTGGTAACAGTGGGCACTCTAAATTTTCCTCAAATTAGATCCTATCAATTTCTTCACCTTCATCATCCAATGTTCATATCCATTCCTCTTATTTTTATGTTATTTCATTTACAGTAGATGAGAGATCAAAATACAATTGAGTTTCATAAGAATTATAGAAAGAAAATTTCGAAAGATAGTCTCCTTCAATGGTTTCAACTTTTATTTTCTTTTATGGGTATATGATCTCTGGGAATATATGTTTAATGATGTATAGTGGAGAATCTTATATTTCTAAAAACACTCCATCCTCTTGAATATATTCTTAAGAAAAGACCATGGGCATTAATTCTTCATCTTGTTATTGTTCTCTTAGATTTTGTACGGTTGATGTGACTTCATCAAGCAGGTTCTTCAGCTCTTCCATGCTGGGTATTTCCTCTTATTTCTACACCAAGGTCTCTTTCTTATTCTAAGCCAGTTTATCCATCAATTCTTGAATATCAAGTGATTTCTTCTTTACTTCCTCCCCAACTGAAATGGATGCGCATCGGTTGTTGTGGGTGTTACTCCTCCCTCAGCACCTATGGAAATGTGAACTGGGAATATGTGTGGGGATCCATCAAAGAATGGTACCACAATGATTTTTATCCCATATTATAGGAAATAAGCAAAGAAGAGAACAAAAACAAAGAATAATTGAAAAACACTAATTACAGTTCTGTTAAGATAGTGAAAAAATGACCAAATTTCCTAGAAATGGTGCTAAGTTGATCATGCGGCTGTCATGAGCTATGATAAAAAAGAATTTATATTTACCCATCATGCATCCAAGCGGATGAAAAAGGTTCTTTATCAAGGAGTAAGGTTACAGAGTTTTAATATCCTAACACATACGTATTTTTTTAATTTGAAAGAATCCAAGAAATAATGTATGGGATTTTGATTTTTTTAGTTTAAAAAAGAACGAAAAAGTCACACACATGAAGTTAGGGTGAATTGTGGTTGGATATAAGTTTTATTATATAGGGTTTTCATTATCCTGCATTGTTATCATTCGACAATCAAATCAATATCATTCATCGATTTCTTCATTCTACCTAATTTTTGGTTTTGAACACAAGCAAGAATAACTAATACATATCCAGTTCCACCTTCTCCACAATGAAGAGGTAATAAACACATTGAATTAAGGAATTCACAGTTTTTGAACCCTTCTCTGTCATATGTTGTTCATTCCCTTAGTCTACAGTGCTCCAATTGTATTCACCATAGGTGGAGAGAAGGGGAGATAAATTATATCATATATTGAAGAATGGAACAACTCATAAAATAGGGGAAATGAATATCATCCATTTTCTTCTCTCTATTTTATTGTTTCACTAAGAATGATAATAAGAAAATTATAAAATCAAGATTTCTAGTGCCTATGAAATCTCTTTAGGGGACCTAGCCCTCAGGTTAGTTATCCATAGTTATGGAGTTAAAGAGATCACGAGACGGGATGAAAATTTAGAAAACATAAAGAAATCGAGGGAGAAGATAATCACATTAGGATGAACAGATAAAAAAGTGAAATTTGAATTAAAGAGGAAATAAATATATAAAAACCTAATGTTTAAGAAATAGTCACAAAGAATATTTATAAGATTCACCTTCCTTCTCCTTACATTTAATGTTGAGGAGAGCTCCCACTTAGGTTGGATGGGTGCCACGTGTCGTAGCCAAGGGTTGCAATTGATTCATTTGAAATTATCCTTTTTCCATGATCGAACCAGTAAGTCTTCAAGAAAATTCCCCAGTAGAAATGCTATGCTACTTCTCGAAGTATTGATAATTGGGCACTTCCAAGATTTCTTGCTCGGGGAATTTCACATATTGGGGCCTGGTTTGAGTTGGGCCATAGAGTGATGACTTGGGCTTCCAAATGATGGGATTGGTTTGAATATGGGATTTAATAAGAGAGGCGTGCTACATGGATTATCCTCAAATAAGGTGTACTGCACTAGAATTCAGGTTAGAATTGATGAGTTCAAGTCTAGATGTCAGGTTGTATGGACTTGGGTGCATCCTAGTGAAAGGATGGGATTGTAAATTCTGGTTTGGAAATTTGTTCGAACATGTAGTTTGTGAGGGTCTATATGTTTTTGACCAGTTGATGATTATAGTCTTGTGGCCTCGTTGTCTTTTTCTGCACAGCGATAACATGAATAAATGTAGCACATGGAATTTCTCAGATCTGTATCCTCACTCGAACTCTAATGGTTCAAAATCGTCTTGTTTGAGCTTGGGCTTTATCATCCTTATTATTCCGAGAGCTTCATCTAGGTGGCGTAGCTAGTCTTCATTAGCAACTGGCATCAGGTAACTTCCTAGGTGATCTCAACTTCAATGGCTGATGAATTCCAGCATAGAATAGGTTGGCACACATTAGTGGTTCGATCTTAGTCTAAATCAGAAGCCATGACACTAAATCATCTTCAACTGGAAAGGTTCAGTCATATTCTCTATTCAAAATAATGCGGCATGGATTTAGTTGGATTTTAATCAGCTCAAGGGATCTCAATCATCTTTAAAAGGAATCCCCTTAGCTTCAACAGTTCATCGGTTTAGTGATCTTCAAGCATGCTTCGGCTGGGCATCGAGGTCTTCATCTTGGTTCAACACAACTGGTTCAATGTATTTTGGAATTGAGACTAAATGAATGATCTCAGTTTTATATTCTTTAAATCATGGCTCAGACCTCATTCGGCTCAGTATCTCATCTTTCCCGGTCATCTCCTCACGAGCAGGGGACTCGTCATCCTCAGTTCGGTGAGCTTCAGTTCCTTCGGAACAAGGTTGAACGACAAGCTTCTCCTCTGATCACACAGGTGTGGCATGGCTCGATTGACCTCTATTCAGGCACTACATCAGGTCATATTTATCCATTCTTTGTAGGTTCAAGTTTCACTTATCTTCCTCAACCGAGAGATAGTGTGGTGGGGAAGTGTATTTCAGTTATTTCTAGTGTAGGGCGCAATCATTCTCTCCCTTTTTTAATTTTTCATTAGTGTGAATCAACCATGTGGAAGAATGGAATGGGTGCAGTCGATTAACAAGGTGCTCCTGGTCAATTGGAATTCTTCATGCTTGGCCAATTAGTATATTTAAGATGCACGTGCGGTACCTCTAAGTGTGTCAAATTTACAATGCGGTTGTCTGGGGGGGTATACAGCCAAAAAAGATTCTGGAATTTTCATTTTTTCTATGTTTAGATAAAAAAAAAGGGAATTCACGGATGATTTTGCTGTTTACCATTTTTCAAAAAATAATCTGTCATGCGGTCATTCCGGAATATCCATGGTCAATCGTTGACTTTTCCAAAAGTAACAAGAGTGGTTTGGAAAATCCTTTACCTCGAGTCCCGATTCACTCTGCACTGAAACATAACTCCTTGAATAATTAAATTATTATTTTTAAATAAACTCCCAAGAATAGTATTCATCAATATTTAATTTGCTAAGTTCTATTTATTATCATTTCTTATTTATATTTAATATAATTTCAGCTTTCATCAGTTACTTGGGGCTGTTTGGTCAATTTCGATGTAAAACTTTTTGGTTTGTTGGGGTTGTTTGGTCAATTTCTATGTAAAACTTTTTGGTTTGTTGACTGTGGTTGATGACGTTATTAAATAACATCATGATCTCTATAATTGTGTAGTTTTTTTTTAATTTATTATTACATTAGAAAAATAATCATACAGTTTCATAGGTTATCCCAAAATAGACCCAAATTAAGAAAGACATCCTCATCAATTTATTTAAAGCATCTGCATGAAATTCATGTGAATAAAATAGAAATAAATATAGAAAAAGAAATAGAATGTGTAATCCAAAAGTAATGAAGTGGTTTGGAAGATCTCTTACCTTGATTCCTGATTCACTATGTACTGAAACTTAACTCCTTGAATAATTAAATTAATTTTGTTAAATAAACTCCCAAGAATTGTATTCATCAATATTTAATTTTTTAAGTTCTATTTATTATCATTTATTATTTATTTTTAATATGATTTTGGCTTTCATCAGTTACTTGTGGCTGTTCGGTCATTTTCTATGTAGATTTTTTGATTTGTTGATTGTGGTTGATGATGTTATTAAATAACATCATGATCTCTATCTGTAGTTTTTTTTAATTTATTATTACTTTATACAATTTCATAAATTATCCCAAAATGGACCCAAATTAAAAAAGATGCCCCCATCAATTCATTTAAAGAAATTAAAGTAACTATAGTGGTTAATTAATAAAATTACTTATAGATTGTAAAATATTTTCATTATTGAATATTAAAAGTGGCATAAATATTATTTTTATGCATTAGATATATTTTTAAAATCATCAATGTTTGGAGGTTTTGGATAAACGAAATACGTCATTTCGTGAAGGCTTTATCCTACACGTACATTGAAGATGCTCTTATTTTTAATAGAACATGAGTAGGTATAAAAAAATTATTATCATTTAAAAATATTTATCTTTTTACAATTATTATATATTTTTATTAAATAATTATTTCTTACTGGATATGTAAAGAATTTATGAAAAATAGAAATTGGTAATTATGAAGGTAGTGGAGCCTCCCTTTTCCCCCTTTTCCAAACCCGAGTTTCTTCCTCCGTTCTCGCATTGCACTTTGTACCCTAAGGTTCCCGAGTTGTATGAAGGATGCCCTAACCACCCTTTATCGATTGCGGAGTTCAATCAAGCTTTGACGCTACTTAATCAGACCCTGATTGCTAGATTTTTGCAGTGAAGGCCTTCGGTGGACGCCTTTGATAGATTTGTTTTTGATGCTTGGGATCTTCAGGACAGAGCTACCGTCGTCTTGCTGGACAATAGGAATTTCATGATCCGCTTCACGTCGGGGGAAGATTTGACACAAGCCTGGTCTCGCGCTCCTCGCAAATGCTACAGGTCCCGCTTCTACCTTCACTGCTGGACTTACGACTTTCATATGAAGCGAGACACACCTTCGGTGGCGATTTGGGTTAGTTTCCCTAATCTTACCCTTCCATTTCAAAACCCATCCATTCTTAGGATGCTCAAAAATCTAGTGGGTAGGTTCTTGTGCCCGGATAGCCGAACCACTACTGTGTGCCATCCTATTAACCCTCGGGTGTGTGTTGAAGTAGATGTGTCAAGAAAGCCTTCTGATTTTATTTTGATCACAGTTGGAGATGAATCTCACTGTAGGCAAAAGGTGGTGTTTGAATCTTGGGTTGATTTTTTTTTCTTATTGCAAGTGGTTGGGACATTCATTGGAGACCTGTAGAATTGGGTCTAGACAGCAGGGTTTGTCGAAGGGTGTGGGTGCTGGTAGCAGAACTGCTCACGACGAGCCATGGGTTGGGTTTGGTTCTTCCTAGATGATGGAGGTGGCTTTGGGAAACAAGGGTAAGGGCCTAGTCAGCGGAGATTTGCCTGGTCTCGATGCACACCTGAATCAAGGAAGTGCCATCCCAAGGAGTGGTAGTCAACCGGAGATCACAAATTTGGATTCACAGGAGGCAGGGGGGTTGGCGATCTTGGGATTGTCTATTAAAACTGCTGTTGGCTTGCCTTTTAAGGAGGACCATTCAAAGTTGGAGGCTCGTTCAGTACCCCCTGAACCAAAAGTTGCTCATATTTTTCATAAACTGAAGCTTGACCTTGGAGGGAGTCGTGTTATTGAGTCTGTGAGGAATTGCAAGCGCAGAGGCTCCTACTGGGGCTGCAATGGAAGTGGTAATTGATGAGGAGGATAATGGGATGAGAAGGATGTAGCAAGGGCACCTGCACACATGGAAGATGGTGAGGGCTGGGTGAAGGCTACAGGTGGGGTGAGACCGGGAAGAATCAACCCAAAGGTTTCAGTTTGAAATTTATTCGAGTGTCTTGAGGCTGGAGACTTGCGTCAGGAACCAAAGGAAGGTATTTCTGCTGTTAGGGAGGTTCCTTCAGCAGGTTTAGCCTTACAACCAACCGCTGCTGATCATCTTGTTAGCCTCCAGTCAGTTGAGGTGAATTATCTTCACGTTGTTCATGTTGATGGTGAGGCCCCTCAAATGGGGTGAGGGTTGGGGGATTCTCCACAGGAGGGTGGCTCACCTCAGATATTCAACACACTTAACTCCCACAAAGAGATTGATGTCACTGTTCAGGAATATGAAGGCAACATGGCCTCCAAGGATGGACGGAAGGGAACCCGTGAAAAGAAGGATTACTCCTCACTCCCTCCCCCAAAGGAGACTAGGTCAGCAATGAAATCCAAGCAAATGAATATCCAGGGTAAGTCGGGTGATTCGCCTGAGCAATTCTTGGAATTGCTCATGAGCTCAGAAGATGAAGTGGCCGAACAGATTTTGTCTCTCAATGCTACCGAAGAATGACTCTCAATAAGGAGAAATATTCCTGGATTGACAAGAAGGATCTGATTTTGGTTGGGGGATTCAACAATGGGAAGATTAGCCTTGAGGAGTACATCCAGTCCTGGGACAAGTTAACCTTTAGGTTCGAAGATCTTATAATGGATGAGCCAAACACGCAGGTAAATGATATCTCTTGGAAATTATTTAGGGAGTTTAACTCTAGTAGGCTAAAGTTGTCTTTTAATGATCTTGATATCTCCTTTTGTGGTTGAACTTAGGTTTCTATCTGTTTCCTTAAAAGTGTTTGTTAAATAAAAATTTACTTTTCAATCAGTAAGGTAGTAGTCCCACACAAACGCTTGATGACATTTTCATTTTTCTTAATACTTTTTTAGAGAAATGTATAAAATGGATATCCCATTAGTATAAAAACATTTCTGAATATTAAAATTTACAATCTTATCATATCTTCATGGATAGAGGTTACTTGAGGGTGATAGAGGAAGATAAGAACTAGGAGAGTTTGAATGAGAGAATTACCACTCCCTTGAAATGTTCTCCTTTGAGTGACTCCTTAAGGCTCCATAGCTTGGACTTTTGGGAAGACCAAGAATTCTCGAAAGTGGGGAGGGAGTTGAGGAGAGACATGGGTAAAATTTTGGTTGAACTATATCTTTGTATTGTGTTGAGAAATGTAGAGGTGGTTAGATCTTTTTTAAATAAGAGTGGTATTTTTATAAAATATCTTTAATTTTCATTAATGTCATTACAATATTCAAGGATAAAGGCTCCAAGAAAGGTCAATAATGTATTGAGGGAAGAGATAAGGTATATAATTTATCCACCACTCACTATCACACATGTTTTTGACATGTATTAACATTTTTCACTGGGTTAAACCCTTTTTTACCCAAATTCACTCTTACCCTAGGAAACTAAATTATTGGAACAGAATTGAAATTGACATTATTTATTAATTTGAACTTATTGATTTAAAATATGAAAAATAATTTTATAAAATAAATTTTTTTATGGTTTGGAGAAATTAATTTTAGTATTAACGTACATAACATGTAAATTCAGTTAAAAAAATTATTTTAAACTTAAAATTTATGTGTAGGATAAGGTTTCCATTTTTTTTATTTTAATGAAAAAAATGGTTTATTATAAAACCTAATTTTTTGTGGATTTTAGGAAAAAACCAAGACCGATTTTTTCCAAAAATATTATTTAATTTAAATTAGTGGCCAAAATAGTTTTTTTATTAAAGCCAATTATTATGTATGATCCAAAATGCTAGGCATTTGTTTTCTAAGTTCAACCTAATATTTTAAAAATGAATATTTTTTTATTCCATAAATAAATTTTCAATGGGTTATAAATTTCAAAGTTATACTTATCTTTTGACTGTCATAAAAATTTTAGTTTCGGTAAAAAAATATTTTTCCATATTTACATTAAAAATCAACTATTTTAGAAAAATTCCAAAAAATAATCCTAATCATATTTTCATATGATGTATCTGAGAATGCAAATAATTTTATTATATTCAAATTGTATGAGTGATAAAATTTAGTTATATATATAAATATATATATGTTCATGCAATGCAATATTTTTTTTGGAAAATGCATTTTACAACATGAAATATATATACATATTATTACTATACCATAAGTTAGATTGATATCCCAAAGGAAATATTTTAAAAATATATTGTTTGGAATTATTGATAAGGTTATGTTAGTTTTTATCATCTGTATTACCTAATATAACACACATATATATTCATGAGGGAAAATTCTATATATAATTTCTAGGTTATTACATTCTTCCTCACTTTATGAAATTTTCCCTTTAATTATCTTTCCATAATATAGAGTGAACAAAGATGTGGGTACTTCAGTTTCATTATTTCATCATGTTCCTATGTCACCTATTTATACATATGTTTTCACCAATGTACTTTGATGATGTGAGTTGTCTTACTATGCTGAGCTTTGTCTTTGTGGACCAAGATCTGCACCGGCCGCTCCTTGTAAGAGAGAAAATTCTCTAATTATACAACCTATATGTATTACATTAAAAGGGATATGTGGAACACATCATATACTTTATATAGCTTTATTGGGAGCATTAGTTGATATTCTGCCACTCTAATGTGATCAAGAGTCTCAAAGGGGAAAATGTATACATGACATAACTTTCCCTTATTCCCAAACCTCATGAATCTATTCCATGGAGAGATAAGGTGGAAATTGTTTTTTCTAATCTTAAACTCCATATCTCATCAATTATTATCATTATAACTCTTCCATCGACTCTAAGATTCCCTTATTTGTTATTGAATGGTCTTGATTTTTTTTACCATTTCTTCAACCATATCTGATCTAAGAAACTTTTTCTCACTAACTTAATCCCATCACAATAGTTTTCTACATATCTTACCCTAAAGGGTCTTGTATGGGATCATTTGGATGCTCGAGTGGAAACAATCGTTATAAGAGAAACCCACCAAAGGAATATTTTGGTCCCCACCTCCCTTAAAGTATATAGAGTGTGCTCTCGACATAACATCATATGTCTAGATAATTTATTCATATTGGTCATCATTTTGGTGGTGATAGGCTATACTAAAGTTTGACTCTCTATTTATTACATGTTTAATTCTTTTCTAGAACTTTGAGGCGAACCTTAGATCTTGATCAGATACAATTGATATTGGTGTTCCATACAACCTATCCACTTATCTAATGTATATCCTTGAAAATTTATCAGGTTATATGTCCCCTCAAAAGGAAATAAAATGAGAAATATTTTCAATATGGTAAAAAAACCAATATGGTATTATTACCTTTAGATTTATTTAGAACACCGATTAAAGATCCATAGTAATGTTTTCTGATTTCCTTATGGGTATGAGCAATGGTTGCATAATCCCTTTAGAATTTTTCCTCTCATCCTTCACTTACTGACACACCAAGAACATTAATGTATATTCTACAATATCCTTCTCTATATTGTCCCTCCAAAAGTGTTCTCAGAGATCATTATACATCTTTTTTCTCCCTTACTGAATATAGAATGTCGACCTATGAGCATTATTTAATGGCACCTTATATATCTCTGGATCTATCAGAACAAATATAATTTTTCCAAATCTAACAGCCCATTCACCATCAATTTTGATCTCATATGATTTTACCCTTCTTACAACATCCAACTTCTTCTGTATCTCCACACAATTCCCTTGAAATTTCTGAATTTTGTTTTCAAAAGGGATGGTTGATTAATCATTTGAGAAAAGAAGGATGATATTTCTTCCTTAATGATTCACATGTTCAACCATTTCATTTCAAAAAATATTTCACCCTTCTCAATCCTCATCATAAATAAGGATTCCATATATTTTCTACTCAAAGCATCTGTCACTTTACTCACCTTCTCATGATGGCAGTGCATTGAGTATGCATAATCCTTTTTCATCGCCAACCATCTTCATTGGCATATATTTATCTCC
Source organism: Viscum album (assembly GCA_963277665.1). Lineage (NCBI taxonomy): Eukaryota > Viridiplantae > Streptophyta > Magnoliopsida > Santalales > Viscaceae > Viscum > Viscum album. Next base: position 1,397,728,458 of record OY728157.1, on the reverse strand, counting down.
TTCTATGTGAATATATATTTTAATCTCTTATGGTCCATATATATATCACACTTCTTTTTATAGAGATAATTCCTCCAAATCTTCAGCATGAATGTTACTGTAGCTAACTCCATATCATTTTTTAGATAATTCTGCTCATGCACCTTTAACTACCTTGATGGCTATCACTTTATCATCTTATATAAGTATAGAGCCCAATCCCTTCTTTGAACCATCATAGTAAATCACATATCATTCCCCACATGTTGGTAGTGTGACTATAGGTGCAGTGGTTAGCCTCTTCTTCAACTCGATGAAGTTTTATTAATATTTATTTTTCCAGTCATGCTTCACTGCCTTCTGATTTAGTTTAGTTAGTGGGCTTGAATATATTGAGAGATTTCTTACAACTTGATGATAATACCCAAATAATTAGAGGAAACTATGGATCTATGTAATATATGTTTCTCTATGATATTCCTTAGTAACCTTTATCTTTTATGTTTCCATAGATATCCCCTTACCCGTGATAATATTCCCCAAGAATACCACTTTCTTCATCCAAAACACACGTTTTCTATACTTTACATATAACCTCTACTTATTTAATGTCTTTAGCATAATAATTAAATGCTTCTAATGTCCCCCTATCTTTTAGAGTATATAAGGACATCATCAATAAATACTATCATAAAATCTTCAAGGTAATCCCCAAACACTATATTCATTAGGTGTATAAATATCATTGGAAAATTCATGGGTCAAGATGGAATGACTATGAACTCACAGTTCCTATAACTTTTATGAAAGGATGATATAGAAATATTCTCCTTCATAAACTTTTATTGATGATATCATCACTAAAATTCCACTTTAGAAATGTTCCGGTCCCAGTGTAGCTAACTGAACAATTCATAAATCTATGGAAGGAGATTCTTATTCTTTATAATTATTTTATTGAACTCATGATAATCAATGTAGGGATTCTTCAACACATCCTTCATCTTGAAAAATAGAACTAGGTCACCCTATGGTGAAGCACTGTTGTGAATTAACCCCTTGTTGAAATTCTCTTATAGATGCCACTTCAATTCTTCTAATTTAATAGGGGTAATTTAATAAAGATCCTTATACATTAGTAAAGATCTAGGTATAAATTTATCTGAGAACACAACCTCTTTATCAAAAGGAAGACTAAGAAACTCTTTAGGGACTACTTATGCATATTCCCTTATAATGATCATGTCTTCAAGAGTGGTCCTCTACTTTTATTCAATCATTTGAGATATATATGTTTTCCTACAAGGAAGCAATATCCATTCTTGTAGTGAAGGTTCCAATGGATAATAATAATCCTCCCGAAACTTATATAGAATCATAGTATAATGCGAGATATGGAAAGTGATTTCCTTCTCTTGGTAGTTGGTGTGGGATTTCTATCAAGATATCAAGTTCATTCCTAGTATAGTATCAAATTATACTAGGTTTACTGGAAGTTTCCTACCACATAGATTTACTGGAGAGGATTTAGATACTTGAGATGCATTAATTGCACCATTTTCTTTCTTCATTGATAATTCAACCTTTATGATTTTTGTGGTGTTTTAATAGTTATACTATGTTTTCATGATATGAAAGAATGCATTGAATATTAATCAAATAGTATGTTAGCTATTCTTGAATGAATAACTAGTGTACCAATCACCACGTAATTGTATTTGTCAACCTCAATAGTAGTGATAGCATAAGCCCTTCCTTGTACTCTTAGGCCTAGAGGTTATTATCACTAGTTATCTTTGAAAACCCTTGGCTTAATGAACAGTTTTGAAAAATTTCCGTGTTCCTTGCAGTTGAAACATTGAACCATAGGCTGAGGATTGATTAGGATCTTCTTTTCCTCTATCCTATCAGTAAGATTCTTCATCTAACTTCTACATTTATTGGATTGATGTCCCTTATTTCCACACTTGAAACATTTTCAGTTCCCTTTGAGACAATTCCCAAGATGCATCTTCCCATGCATTCAACATGTGGGAAGTTCTGTCTTCTTACTTCCATGATATTTATCTAGTGAACCTTCCAAATAAAATTTCATTCTTCGCTTATTACCTCCAGTCCCCCTATCCTATTGGGAATCAACATTTCCCATCTCGACTTTGAGGGAACATCAAAAAACATCCTCATAATTATCAAAGTCCCAATTTTTAAGATCTCTTGAAAAAATTAACCTTATCCCACTAAAGAATCTATTGATCTTACTTTCAAGGTTAATGAAAAATCTATAGGCGTACCATGAAATCTTTTTTATGTTTGACTCATGAGACCCGATTGTTTTGTATTCCTTTTGCCTAAGAAAAAGGAATTCCCTCTCTAATTTAAGATATAGAATGTGAGGAAAATATGTATTGGTAAATATCCTATTAAATTCATCTCACTCCATATATTTTATATCTTCCCTGGGCTTGGTATTCTTGATCTATTTCCACCATTGATCGGATTCTCCCTTTAGGTGATAAATGATTAGTATGACATTCTCTTGGTCAAAGAATTGAATGATAAAGAATATCTTCTCAATGTAGTTAATTTATTTTTTGGATATTATTTGATCAAAATATAAACTAAAAGTTAGAGGTATTTGTTCTATAAATGAATTAACTACAACTTAATCTCTTAGAGGTCATTCCATGTGATTTATGTTATTATTTATAACATGAGTTAGTTTTTCCATCACTATCATGAATGAAAAAACTGATACTTTATTAGTTATATTTGTTTCCTGAACAAATGTGGGTTATATTATATATTATTATACATATACAACACATAAAGAAACCAATTTTTTTCATTAATAGATATCGTTACATTAGTCAACAACTAAACCAATGAAAATTCCAAAAAACCACAATGAAACAAAAATATAAAATAAGAAAATTATAATGGGAAACATGGACCATTCTAATCTTCTAGAACCATCGACCCCATGAACAACACTATAAAAAAGATACAAAATATTAAAAAATCAATTGACATATAAAAAAATAAAAATATAGAACATTGGTAGGAATTGTACTGAATATTGGAGGAAGGAATGAAGAGTTATTTATAGGAGGTAATATGACTATTGGAATAGTAATGTGACCATTGGAATAGTGATGTGACCATTGGAATAATAATTTGACATAAAAATATTATAATGTACTTGTAACATCCCAGGTATTTATAGAATAATAAATTTTCATATTTACTAATATTTATGAATAAGATATTAATTTTATGTTAAAGGGTATGCTTTGTCTGAAAGCATACTCGACATGCAACAACATGTTTCTCCGAAATCTTACGTTGCACACAATGTTGAGTTATACCAAAAAATAATACAATAATATTATTATTATTTTAAATGGTAGTTAACGCCTAGCCATTGTATTGGTGAGAATGAACAGAACTAACTACAATATGATTATATATGTTTGTTAAATGTTTTTACATTTATTCAATAAATTTTAGACTCTTAAAATGAGAATGAATCCATTTTTAAGCATAAAATACTCTAATATTTTTAAAAGGTCGTTTTACCACCTTTTGATGGAAAACTCTTTTTAAATCTTGTTTTTGTCGCTTTTATAGGTTATATTTGACAAAATAAACTTTTTATTTAGAATAGGGACATCAAAATATACTTTGTTTGAAATTTTGGTATTTTTCTAATAAAATTCATATTTTAATGAATAGTAAAAAATACTACATTTTAATTCAAAACTGTCTTTTCGTCTAATTTATTAATATAGTTATGTTATAAATTTAATTGCGTTTAAAGTGTAATAGGATTAATTATTTATTATTTAATCCATTTTTTGTCATTGGAAGTAATTTCATGTTAAAATTAGATATAAACGCACATCAATCTTTTGATGATTATTACTTTTGAAAAACCTGTTTTATCATTTTGACAACTAGAATTAATTTTAAATTAATTACCGCAACTTCTGTGTCTTGAATTTGTAAAAATGGATTCCATATATGTAATAATAAGGTCCAAATTATGTAAATAAGACCCTTTTATTTTTGGACATTATGAATAGTAACTTCAGTAATTATTTTTATTTATCATGGTTAAAGGGTAAATCAGGTAAATAATAGAAAAAAATAATATTATAATAATATAAAACTACCCAAACACGTTCCTTAATCCTGTTGGATTAGATATGACTAACCATGGGCATCCTTGGGTCTATTTTAGGATCCCATAGAGTCACTTGGGTGTGATAAAGACATGTTATAATAATTAATTTAAAGTAAAGAGAAATATAACACAAACATGTATCTTTTTACTATTTTTTTTACATAGAGTTATATAATTGATCTCTATGACTATAAATAGTTATTATAAATCTAAAAATATTTCCTACGTCATGTTATTTTATTTCTAATTTTTAGATATTAACTAAATAAATTAATTTATGACACAATGATGATGCAACAATTACCTTATTAATGAAAGATTCAAATAAATAATATTATAAATATTAAAATAAATGTAATTTGAACATTTTTATGCCATCCATGATTTTTTTGGATGATTATGATATGTTATATTTGAGATAATGTAGTTTTTTAGAATCAATCAAGTTGTTATAGCTTTAACAAAAATCAAGTACTAAATAGTGTCAAAATTGACATAAATGAGTTTTCAAAATAAATACTATTTTATTAAATGATATAATATTTATAAAAATATAAAATTCGGCCAACTAAATTATATAGTGTTAAAAATTATTAATGTCACGACCCGACCCTACCCGGGCTCGGGCCGCAACTACCCCAAGCCCGCCTCCATAGGCCAGGGGCTGGCGACCAGCGCCAAAGGCACAATAACTCGGGGAGGCCTTTGCCTAAGTACCTGTACACACATACACGCAGCACACTCGATGCAAAAGTGTAGAATAAAAGAAAAGACAAGTAAAGAAAAGGGCACCTGCTATATATATACTACAAATGTGCATCGACCTCTAAACAGTACAAGTAAAGTGCTGAAAAGGAAAAAGGGACAAAATACGCGCCCAACCAGAAAAGGTTCCACAACCCGACAACAGGTAAACAAAAAGAAACTGCTGACGGGTCTCCCACCTGGAACCCGACTACGACCACCGCACGCGGTCCAAGCTCCCGAACTCTTAAGATCCTCTGAAGTCACGACCAACCTGTCTATCGTCTGCAAGGGCACACCAAGTGCGGGCAAAGCTCAAGAAGGGGTGAGTATAAAAATACTCAGTAGGATACCCCGAAGGCTCGAGGGAGCAACAAAGGAGGTACTGAAGGGTGAGCAGTAGATCGAACAGGGAGTAAAATAGAAGTACAACAGAGAGTGCAACAAAGAGTCCAGCTCAACCCAACAAGAGAAAGGAAGGTAGACTCGTCCAGACACAAGGTGCTGGAAACGGTGAGAAGATGAACTTCCCGTCGAGTCTTCGCTACCTATAGCAGGAGAGTAGACTCGTCCAACCATGAGAAGCTAGACACGGAAAGCACGTGGCATACCCCGCGCGTCTTCGCCTCTCCTGGAAGGAGAGTATCCAAGCTCAAGAAGGGGGTACCAGAACAAGGTATATACAAGTCCATATACTCAAACAAGAAGCCCAAACAAGATCGTAAGGGGATCTCCATCCCGTAGCTCAGCCCAAGAAAAGAGTAGCCAACAGTCCCAGAAGTAACACCATCGATGCCCAACATCTTGTATGTCTGCCCCGAACTACAAGTCAAGGGCTCAATCACCGCACCTCGACACTATCCGCTTTGGGCGGCACTGACTCGCCTGCACGGTTTTAGGCCACGTCACAAGGACGCGTCTCGGTGGGGAAAGCGCCCCTTGTACTTGAGAGTTCCGGGTTAAGTCAAACCACACCTTGTCACTGCCCCGTAGTCGAGAGGTCTCCTCAAAGACAAGGTCGTCCCATCACTGACCCGTACAACCAAGGGTCCCGCTCCGGTAATCACGGAGGAAAGCCACATACTAGCCTAGTAGATAGGACTGAGTCTGGAATGTCAACGAGTGACCCACTGCCCAGCCCTACTGGAGGGTAATTCATAATAAGATATCGGGTGACCCACTCCCCAGCCCTGCTGGAGGGTAAACCCTAATACATCATCAGGCGATTCACTGCTCAGTCCTACTGGAGGGTAAACCTGGAATAAGCCACCAGGCGACACACTGCCCAGCCTTGCTGGAGGGTAGACCTGGAATAAGCCATCAGGCGACCCACTGCCCAGCCTTGCTGGAGGGTAGACCTGGAAGAAGTCGACGGGGACCCACTGCCCAGCCCTGCTGGAGGGTAAACCCAGAACAAGACGACGAGCGACCCACTGCCCAGCCCTGCTGGAGGGTAGACCCTCAAGTGTCGTCGGGTGACCCACTGCCTAGTCTCTGCTAGAGGGTAAACCCTGAACAAGTCGACAGGCGACCCATTGCCCAGCCCTGCTGGAGGGTAGACCTGAAACAAGACGACAGACGACCCACTGCCCAGCCCTGCTGGAGGCTAGACCCTCAAGAGTCTTCGGGTGACCCACTGCCTAGTCTCTGCTAGAGGGTAAACCCTGAGAAGTCGATGAGTAACCCACTGCCCAGCCCCGCTGGAGGGTAAACCCAGAACTGTTCTGGCCATCTCTACTGGATGGTACAACACTGGCCAACCAAACACGGAGTGGGTATCGCGCAACCATCTGACTCCGGAACAAGACTAGGGGAAACCACTCAACCCTGCTGATCTAAACCATCGAGCACAGAGCCGGGGGAAACTCAACCCCGCTGGTCAACAAATGAGAACCGAGGGGCCATCTATGTCGCGAGAGGTCAAAGGTACACAAAGCAGAACATGGCACGCACATGGGGCCCACACGACGTGTGGCCCCAAGTCAACCCCAACCAAGTGCACAAACGTTCTCAGGTACCAACATCCACATGTACCTCCCAGCGTTCCCGTATACTCCCAGGGTATACCACGTTCCAGCCCAAAGGCTATCGTGCACACGGCACCCAACGTCAACGCGAAGGCGTAACGTAACCACTCCAACCTGCCACCTCAACGGCTGAGGCACAATCAACGACATCTCTTTAAACACCAAGCTCACTCTCCCAGGAGTGCACGCGATCACACGTCAAAGGTCCGCTACAAACATGGTAGAAGGACCGCCACCGGGGCACCTTTCATATTTCCACATTTAATAAGATCACGTTTGAGGCTCCGCCCGCCTGAACAGATTACACCGTTGTAATCCCCGCGGAAAAACACGCGAGATAGACTACTTAATCGCCCAAAACGGTCAACCGGTGGGAAAGGTACTATTCACCGTAACCAACCCGTGTGGGGCCCACCCCAAAATCCCGAAACTGAACAAACGGAGCATATCACTACGATCCCCTCGAAAAAACACACGATATTGACTACTCAATCACCCAAAAAGAACACTCGGTGAAAAAGGTACTATTCACTGTAGCCGGGTCGGGTGGGACCCACACCACGTCCCCGAAAAAGGTCGGGCGAACTGCACCATCACAATTCTCTCGAAAAAGCACGTCATAAGCACTACTCACTTGAGTGGAACGGGTATCTGGAGAAAAAGATGCATTCCGGCTTATCGCGCACGAGCGGTACCACGCGGGACCCGCACCCCGGTCCCGAAGCGCTGCCAACGGATCGCACCGTTGCGATCCTCTCGAAAAAGTACACAAGATGGACCATTCACTTGTCCAAAAAGGTTTCCCGGTGATAGAGACAGAAAAATCACCGTCAACGCCCAAACGACCCTCATGGGGTCCACACCATCGTGTGGAATTAGGGTTGGCGGATTGCACCATTGCAATCCCCTCGGAAAAACATCCAGAATCGACTTCCCGCACGCCCCGAACGGACGCCCGGTGAGGAAGTCGCTAAACGCTGCTCGCAGCTCAGAAGACGGGCCGTGGGGCCCACGCCTCAACTCCGGCTTCAATGCCCGAAACCACCCTGGAAAGTTCGCCTCGACACCAGGGTCCCAACGCCACTGACGGCGCTCAATTCGGACATCGGACACGTCAACGCCGTCCAAAACAAGATCCCCCGAAGAAAACGTCAATTCACTTAAAGACGTTCCACACCTTCGAGGCCCCTCGTTTTGGGAATTAAAAATTCCCAAAACCATCTCAAAGCATTCCCCTTGACGCGAGGTCCGCGCGGCCGCTGACGGTACGCAAAACGGGCGCCCGTAGCGAAAGTTACGGGTGTTGGAAAACTGAGGGGCAAAGCCCCTTGGGCTGGACCGGCCTGGACCGGCCGGTCCGCCCGGCCTGGGCCGGCCCGCGCCTGCTGGCCTAACTCGCAGCACCAGGCCCGCGGCTTGGCCGCGCGGGGCGGCGGTGGACTCGGTCCACCGCGTGGCCGACCGGTTGAAGCCGGTCGCTGCGTGACGACCCGCGCGACGCGGGTCGTTGTCTCCGCACGAGGGTCGCGCGCCGCGACCCCGCCTCGCCGTCGCGCCAGCCAGCGCCGACGGCGCCTCACACCCTCTCGCCCGCGGCCGCCCCGCCTCAGTTGACGCCACCGCTCGCCCGCACGGAGAAGCCACCGCGCCGCCTCGGTTCGCCGCCACGCCGCCATGGAACCTCGCCGACCGCCGGAAAATCCCCCTGAAACTCCTGAATTTCCCGCAAACTTCGCCGGACCGCTGCGGGCAGCTCGGGACTCAGAATTGAAATCCGAAAGATGCGTCGGAAAGAGAATAAAGACTACTACGCATTAATGGTATTTTATTCGACGATCAAACAACAATTGATGCATGTAATTGAGGTTGAAATAAGGTTCGGAAATTAAAACGCAACCAAAACCTCCTACCTCTTGGGCGTTGCCCGGAGCTTCACGGAGGATCCGCCGCCGCGTGGTCGCCTTGTCGGAGCTACCTCACCGGAGTGGAGGAGGAGAGGGAGCTTGAGGGGATTCCTTGAGGGGGTTTCTCCAGGGGAGAACAAGGGAGGAAGGGGAAGAAGAAGGGTTTAAATAAAAAAAAAGAATTTTAATTAATTAAAACCCATAATTTTCCTCGCATCTGAAACCTTTGGAAAGGTCAAAATTAAACCTCCCCTAGGGTAAAAAACACCTCCCGAGCACAACGGTGGTCTCGGAATTTGATTCCGAGCTTCCGTTTGAAAGTTATAAAGCTGAACGCCCAAATCTGCCAAATTACGAAAACGCCCCTGGGGCCATTTTTCACCGACGGCCCGCGCCCACAAAACTTACACCCCTACTAGGGTAAACGGCACACTCTGAACTCAACGGTGCCCTCAGTTTTTCAATCCGAGCCACCGTTTAAGAGATACCTGAGTTAAGCTGTTAAACGAATAAATTAATCATTTAATTTATCTGTTCCACGCTCCGATAGCGAGCGAGGGGTCCAAACGCTCCGCGCCGACATGTTTTATGTCGTTAATAGGGTAAAAACCCCATTACGGACCCATCCGTACACTCAGATCCCTGATTCAGATCACCGTTTAGAAGTTATCCCATTTATTTGGCGTTTCCAGTGTGAAGGCACTGAAAATTTAATTCTGGAAACACCGGGGCTCGGAATCGCACGCCGTCTGAAGGCGCTGCTCTGGAATATCATCAAGAATATTCCAAAGTCTTTCACAGCAAAATCCGGGTTCTTACATCATTCCCTCCTTCAAGATTTTCATCCCCGAAAAGAAAAACTAGGGAGCAACACAGGGTACTAAGCCCACACCCGGCTCTTCCATACCCAGAAGAACTCTCGCACAGCTCTGCGCCACCACACACAGACCAAATGATTGATCTGTTCACGCGAGATCGGCCCTTGCCGATGTCGTGCACCCACTCTAGACTTTGGGGTTAAGGCAAGGTGGTAGGGAACCTTTCCATCCCTTTGCACGGTTTCAACAACCCGAAGGCTCTCGGGGGTATCTCACCTCCCCGACCGAACCCTTACGTCGCACGCCGCGACTGGAATCACTACCCGCACCTGGGACAAGGCCCGGTGATTCCCTCCTTTAGAATATCCATATGGTGAAACACCCTAGGATATCTGGTCACGCATGGTTCCACAGTCGATGTCTCTCAACCAAGACTCTCTTACACGCTCGGGGAGCAATGGAGTCGACGCCATCGACTAAAGAGGAAGGTTACACACCTTCTACTCTACCAACACAGGGTTACACCCGACACCCTGCGTCACCCTGGTAACAACTCAAGCAAGGAGCGGGGAGGAAAGCATTCCACACACAGAGTCTATCAATTCTACTGCAAGAAGTAGAAGAGCTGTAGAGCGTAACTCTTATCACCTCATGCTCTGTAGGATCGTAGACATCCAAAGCTCGTGGCTATCCGTGGTCCCAATTGTCAGCTCCCGGAGCCTGACGTGGACCGCCTAGTGGTGATGGGAAGACCTCGTAATGTCATCCCCCACCTCCAGCTCCTCCCGCTCCTCTGCTAGCATCACCTCGCTGGGCGCTACTTCGATCTCGACGCTGCCTTCGTCGTGGTGGTTCACCTGCTGCTTGCCCGAAGCTCTTCGCACGCCTGGTCGGGCAGTCCCGTGCCAAGTGACCTCACCCGTCCCAAGCATAACACCGGAACTCTCTGGGCTGCCCTGGTGCCCTCCGGCACCACTGTGGTGTACGACCACGGCCCGAGATCCACTCACGGAAGGGCATCCTCGGCTGAGGCCCTGTTCCTTTTCTCCACAGTGGTATACGACCACGTCTCCGAAACCGGCAGTGGGAAGGCCACCTGAATCGAGGTTCTGTCATCCGGTGCCTGCTAGCTACGACAGACGTCTCGGCTCCGTCATGCCCACTACCACTACCAACCGCAAAACGTTACAGGAAGATCCATATCACCAACGCCTGCTCTAGCACCCCAGCATATGTGGAAATGCCCAAGGATACTATGACAGCACGAATCTCTCAGCGGAGACCCTTCTCAAACTTCCGCGCTCGGATGCTGTCGTCATGGACCAAGTCCGGGTAAAAGCGTGCACGGTCTGCGAAACTAGCCGCGTACTCGGCCACCGTCATCCCTCCTTGTTGAAACGGCAAGAGCTCCTGAATCCGAACGGGGCGCAAGCAGGAGGGGAAAAACTCCTCACGGAACAACAACTGAAATTCGCCCCACGAAAGCGACGACTTGTCAAGAAACTGAGTCACCAGACTCCACCAACACCAAGCTGATCCACGAAAAAGGCTGGCTGCCAAAGCCACTCTCTGATCTATCGGCATCTGCACAAGCCTGAAAAGGCTAACCACTGTCTCTTGCCAAACCTCTGCTGCCTGTGGGTCTAGCTCACCACTAAACCTCAACGGTCTCTGCTGCTGGAACTCACGGAGCGCGCTCAACCTGCGCTCAAACTCAGCCTGCTCTGCTGAAGCTGTCTGCTGCTCAACAGGTGGGGGTGCTGCTACCGGCCCACCTGGAGAAAAGGGCTCGCATGATGGGTTCTGGACTGTGGCCTCGTAGCTCACAGGGTTGTCGTCATGCACCAAAGCTAGTATCTTGGCTGGCTGTCTTCACGGAGACATCCTGAATATTATCAAGGAGTGCCGCAGTCAGATGAGCATATATGTATATACCAATAACAACGATGGGGAGATGACTCAAGAAGGACAGTTAAAGACTCAATCCTATGTGATACACAAAAAAATTTTCCCCGCAACAAGTGTCTCAGCATGCCGAGTCGACAAGTGGGTTATCAAGGTCCTGGTGAATGGATACGTCGGCCGCCACACCATCACTGGAATCCCTGGCCTGAGAGCCGCTCTCGAGACATGTTAACACTATTGCCCTAAATCCCAACCAATTCCTTTTTAGGGACGTCCGCACAACGCCCCAAGGAACGAACCACCTATGATACCACTTTGTCACGACCCGACCCTACCCGGGCTCGAGCCGCAACTACACCAAGCCCGCCTCCATAGGCCAGGGGTTGGCGACTAGCACCGAAGGCACAATAACTCAGGGAGGCCTTTGCCTAAGTACCTATACACACACACACACACACGCAACACACTCGATGCAAAAGTGCAGAGTAAAAGAAAAGACAAGTAAAGAAAATGGCACCTGCTATATATATACCACAAATGTGCATCGACCTCTAAACAGTACAAGTAAAGTGCTGAAAAGGAAAAAGGGGCAAAACACGCGCCCAACCAGAAAAGGTGCCACAACCCGGCAACAGATAAACAAAAAGAAACAGCTGACGGGTCTCCCACCTGGAACCCGTCTACGACCACTGCACGCAGTCCAAGCTCCCGAACTCCTAAGCTCCTCTGAAGTCACGACCAACCTGTCCGTCGTCTACAAGGGCACACCAAGTGCGGGCAAAGCCCAAGCAGGGGTGAGTATAAAAATATTCAGTAGGATACCCCGAAGGCTCGAGGGAGCAACAAAGGAGGTACCGAAGGGTGAGCAGTAGATCGAATAGGGAGTAGAATAGGAGTACAACAGAGAGTGCAGTAAAGAGTCCAGCTCAACCCAACAAGAGAAAGGAAGGTAGACTCGTCCAGACACAAGGAGTTGGAAACGGTGAGAAGATGAACTTCTCATCGAGCCTTCGCTACCTATAGCAGGAGAGTAGACTCGTCCAACCATGAGAAGCTATACACGGAAAGCACGCGGCATACCTCGTGCGTCTTCGCCTCTCCTGGAAGGAGAGTATCCAAGACCAAGAAGGGGGTACCAGAACAAGGTATATACAAGTCCATATGCTCAAACAAGAATCCCAAACAAGATCGTAAGAGGATCTCCATCCCGTAGCTCAGCCTAAGAAAAGAGTAGCCAACAGTCCTAGAAGTAACACCATCGATGCCCAACATCCCGTACGTCTGCCCCGAACTACAAGTCAAGGGCTCAATCACCGCACCTCGACACTATCCGCTTTGGGCGGCACTGACTCGCCCGCACGGTTTTAGGTCACGTCACAAGGATGTGTCTCGGTGGGGAAAGCGCCCCTCGTACTTGAGAGTTCCGGGTTAAGTCAAACCACACCTCGTCACTGCCCCGCAGTCGAGAGGTCTCCTCAAAGACAAGGTCATCCCATCACTGACCCGTACAACCAAGGGTCCCGCTCCGGTAATCACAGAGGAAAGCCACAGACTAGCCTAGTAGATAGGACTGAGTTTGGAATGTCAACGAGTGACCCACTACCCAGCCCTGCTGGAGGGTAATTCATAATAAGATATCGGGTGACCCACTGCCCAGCCCTGCTGGAGGGTAAACCCTAATACATCATTAGGCAACCCACTGCCCAGCCCTGCCGGAGGGTAAACCTGGAATAAGCCATCAGGCGACCCACTGCCCAGCCTTGCTGGAGGGTAGACCTGGAATAAGCCATCAGGCAACCCACTACCCAGCCTTGCTGGAGGGTAGACCTAGAAGAAGTCGACGGGTAACCCACTGCCCAGCCCTGCTGGAGGGTAAACCTGGAACAAGACGACGGGCGACCCACTGCCCAGCCCTGCTGGAGGGTAGACCCTCAAGTGTCGTCGGGTGACCCACTGCCTAGTATCTGCTATAGGGTAAAACCTGAACAAGTCGACAGGCGACCCACTGCCCAGCCCTGCTGGAGGGTAGACCTGAAACAAGACAACGGACGACCCACTGCCCAGCCCTGCTGGAGGGTAGACCCTCAAGAGTCGTCGGGTGACCCACTGCCTAGTCTCTTCTAGAGGGTAAAACCTGAGAAGTCGATGAGTAACCCACTGCCCAGCCTCGCTGGAGGGTAAACCCAGAACTGTTCTGACCATCTCTACTGGATGGTACAACACTGGCCAACCGAACACGGAGTGGGTATCGCGCAACCATCTTACTCCAGAACAAGACCAGGGGAAACCACTCAACCCTGCTGATCTAAACCATCGAGCACAGAGCTGGGGGAAACTCAACCCCGCTGGTCAACAAACGAGAACCGAGGGGCCCTCTACGTCACGAGAGGTCAAAGGTACGCAAAGCAGAACATGACACACACATGGGGCCCACATGACGTGTGTCCCCAAGTCAACCCCAACCAAGCACACAAACGTTCTCAGGTACCAACATCCACATGTACCTCCCAGCATTCCTGTATACTCCCAGGGTATACCACATTCCAGCCCAAAGACTATCGTGCACATGACACCCAACGTCAATGCGAAGGCGTAACGTAACCACTCCAATCTGCCACCTCAACGGTTGAGGCACAATCAACCACATCTCTTTAAACACCAACCTCACTCTCCCAGGAGTGCACACGATCACAAGTCAAAGGTCTGCTACAAACACGGTAGAAGGACCGCCACTAGGGCACCTTTCATATTTCCACATTTAATAATATTGCGTATGAGGCTCCGATCGCCCGAACAGATTACACCGTTGTAATCCCCGCGAAAAAACACGCGAGATAGACTACTTACTCGCCCGAAACAGTCAACCGGTGGGAAAAGTACTATTCCCCGTAACCAACCCGTGTGGGGCCCACCCCAAAATCCCGAAACTGAACAAACAGAGCACATCACTGCGATCCCCTCGAAAAAACACATGGGAATGACTACTCAATCGCCCAAAAAGAACACTCGGTGAAAAAGGTACTATTCACCGTAGCTGGGTCGGGTGGGACCCACATCACGTCCCCAAAAAAGGTCGGGTGAACTGCACCATCACAATTCTCTCGAAAAAGCACGTCAAAAGCACTACTCACTTGAGTAGAACGAGTATTCGGAGAAAAAGATACATTCCGGCTTACCGCGCACGAGCGGTACCACGCGGGACCCGCACCCCGGTCCCGAAGCGCTGCCAACAGATCGCACCGCTGCGATCCTCTCGAAAAAGTAAACAAGTTGGACTATTCACTTGTCCAAAACGGTTGGTGATAGAGACAGAAAAATCACTGTCAACGCCCAAACGACCCTCGTGGGGCCCGCACCATCGTGCAGAATTAGGGTGGGCGGATTGCACCATTGCAATCCCCTCAGAAAAACATCCAGAATCGACTGCCCGCACGCCCCGAACGGATGCTCGATGAGGAAGTCGCTAAACGCTGCTCGCAGCTCAGAAGACGGACCGTGGGGCCCACGCCTCAACTCCGGCTTCAATGCCCGAAACCACCCTGGAAAGCTTCGCCTCGACACCAGGGTCCCAACGCCACTGACGACGCTCAATTCGGATATCGGACGCGTCAGCGCTGTCCAAAACAAGATCCCCCGAAGAAAATGTCAATTCACTTAAAAACGTGCCACGCCTTTGAGGCCCCTCGTTTCGGGAATTAAAAATTTCCAAAACCATCTCAAAGCATTCCCCTCGACGCGAGGTCCACGCTGCCGCTGACAGCACGCAAAACGGACGCCCGTAGCGAAAGTTACGGGCGTCGGAAAACTGAGGGGCAAAGCCCCTTGGGCTGGACCGGCCTGGACCGGCCGGTCCGCCCGGCCTGGGCCGGCCGGCCCGGCTCGCAGCGCCTGGCCCGCGGCTTGGCTGCGCGGGCCAGCGGTGGAATCGGTCCACCGCGTGGCCGACCGGCTGAAGCCGGTCGCCGCGTGACGACCCGCGCGACGCGGGTCGTTGTCTCCACACGGGGGTCGCACGCCGTGATCCCGCCTCGCCGTCGCGCCAGCCAGCGTCGACGGCGCCTCGCGCCCTCTCGCCCGCGGCCACCCCGCCTCAGTCGACGCCGCCGCTCGCCCGCACGGAGAAGCCGTCGCGCCGCCTCGGTCTGCCGCTGCGCCGCCTTGGAACCTCGTCGGACCGCCGGAAAATCCCCCTGAAACTCCTGAATTTCCCGCAAACTTCGCCGGACCGCTGCGGGCAGCTCGGGACTCGGAATTGAAATCCAAAAGATGCGCCAGAAAGATAATAAAGACTACTACTCATTCATGGGATTTTATTCGATGATCAAACAACAATTGACGCATATAATTGAGGTTGAAATAAGGTTTGGAAATTAAAACGCAACCAAAACCTCTTACCTCTTGGGTGTTGCCCGGAGCTTCACGGAGGATCCGCCGCCGCGTCGTCGCCTTTCCGGAGCTGCCTCGCTGGAGTGGAGGAGGAGAGGGAGCTTGAGGGGCTGCCTTGAGGGGGTTTCGCCAGGGGAGAACAAGGGAGGAAGGGGAAGAAGAAGGGTTTAAATAAAAAAAAGAATTTTAATTAATTAAAACCCATAATTTTCCTCGCATCCGAAACCTTTAGCGAGGTCAAAATTAAACCTCCCCTAGGGTAAACACCACCTCCCGAGCACAATGGTGGTCTCGGAATTTGATTCCGAGCTTCTGTTTGAAAGTTATAAAGCTGAACGCCCAAATCCGCCAAATTACGAAAACGCCCCTAGGGCCATTTTTCACCGATGACCTGCGCCTGCAAAACTTACACCCCTCTTAGGGTAAACGGCACGCTATGAACTCAACGATGCCCTCAGTTTTTCAATCCGAGCCACCGTTTAAGAGATACCTGAGTTAAGCTGTTAAACGAATAAATTAATCATTTAATTTATCTGTTCCACGCTCCGATAGCGAGCGAGGGGTCCAAACGTCCTGCGCCGACATGTTTTATGTCGTTTCTAGGGTAAACACCCCATTACGGACCCATCCGTACACTCAGATCCCTGATTCGGATCACCGTTTAGGAGTTATCCCATTTATTTGGCGTTTCCAGTGTGAACGCACTGAAAATTTAATTCCGGCCACACCGGGGCTCGGAATCGCACACCGTCTGAAGGCGTTGCTCTGGAATATCATCAAGAATATTCCAAATTCTTTCAAAGCAAAATCCAGTTTCTTACAATTAATGATCCACTTGAGTCTCTATTTTTATTTTACAGTAACTATATTAACCATATAGTGTAAAAATACAAGTATACATGGTAAGAGTTAATTTATTTAAGGGTTAAATCCAAAAAAAAAGTTTAAATTTGTGACCTAAACATATCTAAAACCTATTGGTAGAGAGTATTTATACCCATCCTCATCTTATCCTTGAAATATATCACTTGGGGGCTATTAGAATTCGAAAATAAATTTACAATAAAATAATATTTCAAGACTTTTCTAAAGTGCCCCTCCTCCCTCTCATAAAATGCCACCATATCTACCCACTTACTCGCACCTCTCAAGCCCCTTGGCTTGTCCAAATTATACTAAAATAATATCTCAAAATCACTCACTTTCTATTATAAGACTTACCTTGGGAACAATGCAACTCAAGGAATTCTTTTGTCTCAAATCAAAAAGAGTTACCCGATTTAGAGGTAACGTCTTCTCTTAATATTCTCTCATTTATTTTCCTTCTCCAACCCCCTAACCTCTATTTATTCCATTATTTTATAAAAACACCAGTATCCTCAATATACTAGGATTTTTTTTCTCTAAGGGTTCGACCTACACTTACACACACCTCCATCTAATGGATATAGAACATATAGTTTCTGTGTGCGGTGAACTATTGCCTCACGAAATGATGATTGTTCAATTTTATCATACCACATCTCATGATGAACATTATGATGGTGATATATTTATATATGATATATATTATCATTATATTTACTCTATTATTTTTTAATTTTTATTTACAACACACTTCTATTCTTTCCATAATGTGTAAATACAATATTTTCATTTGAGGAAGTGTGGACTACCACCCCCTCAAAGTGATATGAATCATTCATGCCATACATGGAATGTATAAAGTATGAAGTTAATGAAATTATGTAATGTATATAACATATATATTATACTATAATTATAATATAACTATGTATCATTTAGTTTTCATTCCTTTAATATGACAAAGAAATGAAAGTAGCGTTCGTGCATACGTACGACCTACCATCTCTATGAACAGTGAATTTAATTTCTTATCTAAAAATGTTATGGACTATTATAAATACATATATATTGGATATATATGATATTTAAACCAGGAATAATATTCTGATGATGATGGACTTTTGACCACATGAACAATTTACATCAAAATAAGTTCATTTTCGACTCAAGTACCGAATATCGACAAAACAACCAATATAAACTTAAATAATTATGTAATTTTTATAACATGGTAATAAGTGATATAAAAGGAATAATAAACTTGAAAAAGGTTCTCAAGAAATTATAAATTAACCAAATTTTATTATTCAGGAACATAACGATTGTACGTGATGAGTCAGACTCAAGGTGAAGGAAATCTTAACTCAATATCCATTCATTGAGTTAAATATCCATGTCATTGGTTTTGTTTTTCCAAAAATATATTTGAATGAAATATAATTATTTTACACTTAATATACACTTATATTGGGTGTATTTTTATTTTTCACACATAATAATGTCATTTATTGATCCTTAATCTAATGATACGATCTTTGTAAGGGACTTAATCTTAATATCCTTTCCTTGAGGCATATCTTGATGTTATGAACTTTTATTATTCTATAAGGTGTATATACAATCCTTTTGACATGTTATATCCTGAATTAATATAGTCCCATTATATTTAAAGTTTAGTTTAGTGTTATTATTTAATGATTTTTATTCAAGTGTTTCTCAAGTGGTAAGAGATTCTTTAACTGAAACATCATTTTAAATGTATTAAAGTTTTGTTCTTCTAAATAATTTTCATTAATGTCCATGTTTTAAAATTGGTTTTAAGGATTTATTTATATAGACATGAGTGTTTTAAAGTGTAAATTACTTTCAAAAGTTTTAATGTGGTATAGGACACTTTGATTCCAAACTCTTCTTTTTGAATGTTTTAAATGAATTGATTATATCAACATTTTGAAATGATATATTGTGATTTCAATGTGGAAATGTTATTTTTTACTTTATGATTATTTTATGTGTTATGATTATTTTATGGTTCTTGGGAATTTTTTATGTATATGGGTGGTTCCATGATAAACTGAGGGTGGGTGAGCCCGTGATAACTCTCCAATGCATTGGGTAATGTGATGGAGGTAAACGTTAAGGTTTCTCCTAAGAGATTTAGAGAATATACTATGATGAGTATTCCAAACGTAACCACAAAGGTTACTCCCTATATATCTGTGAAAGCTACAATGTAAGTATGATATAGATTTCACAAGTTACCTTTTTTGTTTTATGACTTCTATGATGTTCTGTAGGAATCTTATGATTACATGATGTAAGATAAATAGTTTATGTTTTATGGGTGAGAAGTATGATTTTATGAAAATGTTTTCATGGGTTTTAAATATTCATGGACTAACAGTTTTATTCCTTATTTTATATTCCTTACTGAGATTTTTATGCTCATCCCAAGTTTTTGAAATGTTTTCTACAGGGTATAAGGATGGTTAAGAGAAAGGAAGAAGTCAAGAAATTTTTTTATCAAGAAAAAGAAACCATGTTTTGCTTAAAGGGCTTCTCTAGGTGGAAAAGTGGACACTAAGTGTAACTGTCCACATGTAATGTCTAGGTCTATTATGTAATAGTTATGGCCTAATTCTCTAAAACACTAAACCTAAAAAGATCCTCACTATGAATTCTTTACTTAAATCAAGATTAAGTATTGTTTAATATTGAAGCCTTATAGTTGGTATGAGAGATTGGTTTAGATAAATTTAGGGATTATGATGTCTTCTTAAGAGGAGGGATATCATATGAGTTTATAATTTTTAGGTTGATCATAAGTTCAATGTCTTAGCAATCCTGTAACACCCCGCCCCTACCTCATTGGCTTCAGGAGGCAGTGAGGGTTACTTGGCCTTAAGCGATGTTCCCAAGGCACCAAAGGCTGGTAATAAATGCCGAGGGATTCAAGATCAAGTTGGGGAATGATTTTCCCATAAGACAAAACCAACCAAACCAATAACTAATGATGCATGCACTTACAAACCCAAACATGTATTCCCAAAAGACAACCAAGTTGTTCCATGATACAACCCAAAACCAATACAACCAACCATATCAGAGTACAAGCAGAAACTAAACAACAAACACTATGAGCCATGACACCACCACAACTCCACACCAAACTCCAAGATCCAAGCTCCGCCGAGACATCACAATGCACCACTAAAGGAGGGAGATGCCTTACCTTTTCCCACGTCACGATATACAACATCTGCAAAGACACCAACGTGCCAAAGCAGGGGGTGAGTAATAAAACTCAGTAGGTTTTCCCCAAATGACTTTTCTACACACGCCACTAAGATAAAACTGTTAGCACATTTATATAAAACAGTTTATATAAAATAATCACAAGTGATACCATTACCATAATCCAACCACACCCTTACCAAGCCATTTCACCCAAACCAAACCACCAAGGGAAATCCAAACAAACAAACCACAAACCACAAACCATTCTAACCTTTACACATTAGCACAACAATTCCATCTTGTAAAGCAATGCACACAAACAACCATAATAGTGGAGATTTCTTCCAACCCGTATCACCCATTCACAACTAGTGGCTCTTCCCGTCCGCTTATCATTTGATGCTGGCCCTTACATCCACTATCCATCCCCTTTTTATAGTGGTACTTCTCACCACTTCCACACAACATTCACAACAATCCAATGCCAAGCATATAACCCACGAAGGTCACAACCACATACAATCAACCAATTCCATTGCATATCAATCCACTTCAATAAATCACCCATTTATTGGAAACCATTTTCCATGCCAAAAACATTTCAATAAAACAACCCTTTTATTGGAAACCATTTCCATCAATCATTTTCACAAATCAACCATAACATCCCATTTTAAAATCTTCATTTTAAAATCCACAAGAATAGCATTTCACCATAAAAACCCATTTTCCCCAAAAATCCCCAAATGGATTTCCAACCAATTTTTCACATCAAAACACAAATTAATTTAAAGCACAACAAATTAATTGTAACAAAAACCATTATCTCTAACCAAATGGAGTCGAGAGATAAGCCACCTACCTTTAGGGTTCCCGAGAAATCGACCCACGAAGAACCGCACCTCAAATCCAGCGAACGCACCACTGAAACCTCTCTAGATCCCCTTACCTAACATTCACAAGCCTTAAAAACATCATCCAAGGAACCCAAAACCCTATATCTACACACAAAAAGTGTATATCTAGAAAACCAAGAAAGATAGGGATGTAGATCTAGAGGAAAACATAGGAAAACCAAGAGGAGAGACTTACCCGGGAGAAACCACCTTCAATCCACCAACAAACCTCTTCAAAACGCTTCCAAATCGAGTGGGAAAGCTCCACCACCCCCTGAGAACCGAAGAACCCGAGTGAGTCACGAGTGGGAGGAAGTTTGGAGTGAAATAGGTTAAGCCCGAGGGAGCCCAGAACTTATAACCCTATTTTTAAGTGGCCGCACGGTTAACCCGCACGGTTTGGCAAACCGTGCGCTAACCGTGTGCACGGTACTGCCTCGAGAGCAAGAGTCTGCACAGTTTCCTCGCATGGTTTGGCAAACCGTGTGCAGGACGTGCGAAGCCTACTGTCTCCTTTGCATGGTTTCCTAGGGAATCCACACGGTTTCCACTAACCGTGCTCAAACCGTGCACCCATTTAAAAGTCTCCAAAATCATCCAAAACCATTCCAAACTCTCCCAACCTATTCCCAACTCATCCCATGCACTTAAACACATAAAAATGCATAAAAAAAGGCCACATACCTCAAACCGAGGGTACTAAATTCTCCCTACCATTGGACTTTCTGTCCTCGGAAAGTAGTGAACCTTCCCTTTTCCGAAAGAGCTTGGGCCACTGCTTGACCATCTCTTTCTCCCACTCCCAAGTCTCCTCTTGAATCTGACCATGTTGCCACAAAACATGAACTAAACCGATGCTTTTACCACGCAAGAATTTTTCTTTCCTATGCACAACCTGCACTGGCACGTGCACCAACGAAGCATCCGGTTCTAGCTCAACATGATCCTATCGAATCACATGGTCACGATCCAGCTGATAATTTTTCAACTACAACACCTGAAACACATTGTGCACTGCACTGAACCTAGGTGGAAAATCCAAACAATAAGCCACCTCACCAACCTGCTCAATAATCTCAAAAGGTTCAATATACCTTGGAGATAACTTTCCCTGCTTTCCAAACCGACGATGTACCAACCTAATAGAGATCCTCAAGAAAACATGATCACTCACCTCGAACGACAATGGCCGTTGACGATGATCCTCATACGATTTTTGGCGACTCTGAGCCGTCTCCATTCTCTTTCTGATCAACTTGATCTTCTCCGTAGTCTCCTGGACAAGGCTCGGTCCAACCATGGAGGACTCACCCGTTTCCACCCAACATAGTGGAGAACAACATGACCGCCCATACAATGCTTCAAACGGAGCCATATGTATGGATTCCTGATAACTGTTATTGTATGAGAACTCAACCAACGACAAGTGCTCCTCCCACGAGCCACTAAAATCCATGAAAAAAGCCCGCAACATATCCTCCAGAGTTTGTATCATCCTCTCAGATTGACCATCCGTTTGAGGGTGATACGCCGTACTCATAGTCAACTATGTCCCAAGGGATTGCTGTAAGGATTTCTAGAAACGAGATGTAAACCTCAGATCTCTATTTGATACAATCAAAACTGGAACACCATGCCTCTTTACCACCTCCCAGATATAGATTTTGGACAGATCCTCTATCATATGAGATTCACGAATTGGAATGAAATGGGATGACTTCGTTAGCCGATCCACTATCACCCAAATGGCATCATGCTTTCTGACCGTTCTTGGGAGACCTGTGAAAAAATCCATCGCTATTTGCTCCCACTTCCAAACAAGGATTGGTAAAGACTGCAACATTACTGCTGGCCTCTGATGCTCTTCTTTGACCTGCTGACAAGTCAAGCATCGCGAAACAAACTCAGCCACTCTCCTTTTTATACCAGCCCACTAAAACTACGCTTTCAACGCTTTATACATTTTCTGAATTTCAGGATGAACAGCCCACTTGGAATGATGATATGCCCTAAGATGATCCTCCTGACAAACAACTGGTACAACCATCCGATTCTGAAAACACAAAACTGAATCTCCATTCAGTTGCCAACCCTCAATGGTCTCCCCACCATTGAGTCTCGACCCCATGGTCACACACTCAGAATCAGATATCTGTGCCTCTTTAACCAGGCCAACCAAGTCAAGAATCAAAAAAACCAAAAAGAAGACCACTCTATCGCCCTGGTCCTCACATTCCAACCGCATATCAGACATAACCGACATCAACTGCCACTGGTCTGATGCCTGTTTTACCACCTGAGCATATGATTTTCTACTCAATGCATCTGCCATCAAATTTCACTTACCTGGTGTGTACATTAAGTCAAAATCAAACATCTGGAGATATTCCATCCATCTCCTTTGCCTCAAGTTCAAATCCCTTTGGGAGAAAATGTGCTTCAAGCTCTTATGATCTGTATATACCGTGAATTTATCACCGAAGAGATAATGACGCTACACTTTCAAAGCATGGATCACTGCTACCAAATCCAAATCATGAGTTGGGTAGTTCTTCTCATGCACCCTCAACTGCCGTGAGCCACACGCAACCACATGATTCCCTTGCATGAGAACTCACCCCAACCCTGATCCCGATCCATCACAATACACCACGTACCCTTTTCCTGGTTCTGGAAAAACCAAGATTGGTGCCGATGTAAGGTGATCCTTTAGCTCTTCGAAAAACTGCTGACACTGCTCATTCCACTGGAATGGAACATTCTTCCTTGTCAAAGATGTCATTGGCAAATCCAAACGTGAAAAATCACAAACAAAACGCCGATAATACCCAGCTAGACCAAGAAAACTCCGTATCTCAAACATAGTCTTTGGAGGTTGCCACAAGATAACGACCTCTATCTTTTCTAGATCCACTGAAACACCTCTTTCAGAAATCACATGGCCAAGAAAACAAACTCACCGTATCCAAAAGTCACACTTTGACAATTTGGCATACAACCGATGATCCCTCAAGATCCCCAACACTATCGCTAAGTGCTGTTCATGCTCCACCCTTGTCTTTGAATACACTAGAATATCGTCTACAAACACCACCACAAATGAATCCAGATATCTCTGAAATATATGATTCATCAATGCCATAAACACCGCTGGCGCATTCGTTAGACCAAAGGGCATAACCACATATTCATAATGGCCATATCTACTTCTGAAAGCTGTTTTAGGAATATCGTCCTTCCTCACCCGCAATTGATGATATCCCGACCTCAGATCGATCTTGGAGAACCACTGGGCTCCCCTCAACTGATCTAAAAAATAATCAATTTGTGAAAGTGGATATCTATTCTTTATCGTAACTTGGTTAAGTCTATGATAATCAACACATAGCCTCAAAGTTCCATCCACCTTTTTCACGAACAACACCAGCGCTGCCCACAGAGACATGCTAGGCTGGATAAAACCTTTGTTTTATAAATATTCCAACTGGAATTTCAATTCTCGTAATTCGGCTGGTGCCATCCGATAAGATGGAAGTGAGATTGGACTGGTCCCCAGAAGGAGATCAATCGTAAACTCCACTTTTCTTACAGGAGGTAACCCAAATAATTCTTCAGGAAAACCATCCATGAATTGATCCACCACTGCTAGAAGAACATTCTACTCAACACCGTCTACCAATTCCAACGACAACACCGCCAAATGATACGATAACGTTCCCACTGCTGGTGCCAACAAACCCGTTGCACCCTGCCTTTCATGCCCCTCTCCTCTAAAGAGATGTCTGACTCCATTGTGTGTTGTAAAATCCATTGTTCGCTCATCACAATCAATGTGAACCTTAAATGTCACCAGCCAATCCCTTCTCAGGATTACATCATACCCATCCATCTCAAGCATTGAGAAATTCCACACTAGCTCAACCTCACCCACAACGATACAACATCCTCTACACAAGAAGGATCAACACTCTCTTTGACCCAGAGGAGTTTGAAGTTTCAAAACCAAGGGCATCACTTCTACCCTTAAACCTATCAAATCAACCACACGTGCAACAATAAAAGAGTGTGAAGCACCCGTATCAAACAACACTTGCATCAAGGTAGAATTTAAAAGAATAGTACCTCGCATTGTGGATGGTCCCGACTAATCATCCACCACAACCTGCTCAACCCCAAACACATGTTTGCTTGACACACTCTGCTCTTTATTGCTTTGTTGAGGCGTCGTGGTATTCTGAGAATCACCATGACCCACTTTACTCTGCTGACGAGGGGTGTGCTACTGTCCCCGTCCCGTCGAAGCATACGACGTCTGCGATCCCTGAGGAGTTTCACACGCACCCGACCTTGGAGCATTCCAACAATAACACTACAGATGCCCCATCTTCTTACAATTATGACATGCTTGAGGTTGTGCCGTACAATCCCATTTGATGTGGCTCGTAGAACCACACTGAAAACATCCCAGCCTACTCTAAGGATTCGGAGGAAGATTTACCGATCCTTCAGTCAGATTATATTCCATATTCCCACCCTAGGAATAAGTGTCCCTCCTTCTCTTGAATCCAGCGTTAGAGTTCCCACTATTCCCCATGGGTACCACCATGCTTCCTCCACCCGGAGCGCCCAACAAATCCCGCTCAGCCACCGAGGCTCTATTCACCATATCTGTGTAATCATCTATACACAGCACTGCTATCTTTGAATGAATTACTTTCCTTAACCTCGCTTCAAAGATCCTTGACTTCAACGACGTGCTACCCGCCACCTCAGGTGAAAACCTCACTAAGTTCATAAACTTAGCTGCATACTCTGTCACCGACATAAGCTCTTGCTTCAAACTGAAGAAATCATTCGTATGATGAATTATGAATGTATGTGGGTAGAATTTTTTATTAAACAATTCTTCAAAGCCTTCCCACATCATACCCTGGTCCGTCCTCGCTTAGACTACCAACTCCCACCACTAAAGGGAAATATCTTCCAACATACATGTGGCCAACTTCACTTTTAACTCTACCAGTGTTCCCAAGAACTTGAAGATCTTGTTCATTCTATTCAACCATGCTTGTTCCCTCTCCGGTTTTCAATCACCCCTGAAGATGGGTGGATTCTACTTTTGAAACTGAACCGCATGATCCACATGCCTTGGTTCATCCACTTTGTTCCCACTTTCCACAGCTTGGAAAGCTTTCACTATACTTTGCACCGGCTACTGGTTCACCTAAGGCTCAGGTGCTACCACATTCTCAGTAGCCTCCTCCGGTTGGTCTCTACGACGCCTACCCGGTGCAATTTCTATAAACAGAAAACAAACAACCATGAGTTTCACTTCCGTAGACCTCACGAAATCCCATTTCAAATCACATTACAGAACACTATCACAACAAGGCTTTACACCTTTTCCACATGTGCCATGTTTCACCATTTTGAAAACCAAACCATTTTCAAAATACCAATTTATTCACAATACAATTTCACACATTCATATCACATCATAAATCATTATACCCCAATGAAATATGCATCCTAGAGGGAAGTCATTTCTACCATGCATGTCATGCTCATCTCATTGGCTACACCCACGACAATGAGATATCCAATGCCTATAAGTGTCTCCAAAACACTTATGTACCCAACTCCCTGGTAACTTGAATTTTAGTATAAAAGGGTTAGCTACGTCCTTTTATACTATACATTCCAAGTTCCGACAATCCTATGCCTTTCTACCATCCCGACTCATGGAATATACCACAATGAATGTCAACACCAAATCCGAGAATCAACTCCAAAGGACTGAACAAACTGATACCACTTGTAACACCCCGCCCCTACCTCATTGGCTTGACAAGGTGGTGAGGGTTACTTGGCCTTAAGCAACATTCCCAAGGTGCCAAAGGCTGGCAATAAATGCCGAGGGCTTCAAGATCAAGTTGGGGAATGATTTGCCCATAAGAAAAAACCAACCAAACCAATAACTAATGATGCATGCACTTACAAACCCAAACATGTATTCCCAAAAGACAACCAAGTTGTTCCATGATACAACCCAAAACCAATACAACCAACCATATCAGAGTACAAGCGGAAACTAAACAACAAAAACTATGAGTCATGACACCACCATAGCTCCACACCAAGCTCCAAGCTCCAAGCTCTTCCGAGACATCACAATGCACCACTAAAGGAGGGAGATGCCTTACCTTTTCCCACGTCACGATATACAATATCTACAAAGACACCAATGTTCCAAAGAAGGGGGTGAGTACTAAAACTCAGTAGGTTTTCCCCAAATGACTTCCCTACACACGCCACTAGGATAAAACCGTTAGCACATTTATATAAAAAAGTTTATATAAAATAATCACAAGTGCCTACCATTACCATAAGCCAACCACACCCTTACCAAGCCATTTCACCCAAACCAAACCACCAAGTGAAAGCCAAACAAACAAGCCACAAACCATTCAAACCTTTACACATTAGCACAAAAATTCCATCTTGCAAAGCAATGCACACAAAGAACCATAATGGTGGAGCTTCCGTCCAACCTGTATCACCCATTCACAACTAGTGGCTCTTCCCATCCACTTATCCTTTGATGGTGGCCCTTTCATCCACTATCCATCCCCTTTTTATAGTGGTAATTCTAGCCACTTACACACAACATTCACAACAAGGCAATGCCAAGCATATAACCCACGAAGGTCACAACTACATGCAATCAACCAATTCCATTGCATATAATTCCACTTCAATAAATCACCAATTTATTGAAAACCATTTTACATTCCAACAAAATTTCAATAAAACAACCATTTTATTGGAAATAATTTCCATAAATCATTTTCACAAATCAACCATAGCATCCCATTTTAAAATCTTTATTTTAAAATCCACAAGAATATCATTTCACCATAAAAACGCATTTTCCCCAAAAATACCCAAATGGATTTCCAACCAATTTTGCACATCAAAACAAAAATTAATTTCAAGCACAAAAAATTAATTGCAACCAAAACCATTAGCTCTAACCAAGTGGAGTCGAGAGAGAAGCCACCTACCTTTAGGGTTCCTGAGAAATCGACCCACGAACAACCGCGTCTCAAATCCAGAGAACGCACCACCGAAACCTCTCTAGATCCCCTTACCTAACATTCACAAGCCTTAAAAACATCATCCAAGGCACCCACAACCCTAGATCGACACAAAAAAGTGTAGATATAGAAAACCAATAAAGATAGGGATGTAGATCTAGAGGAAAACACAGGGAAACCAAGAGGAGAGACTTACCCGGGAGAAACCACCTTCAATCCGCCAAGAAACCTCTTCAAAACGCTTCCAAATCGAGTGGGAAAGATCCTCCACCCCCTGAGAACCGAAGAACCTGAGTGAGTCACAAGTGGGAGGAAGTTTGGAGTGAAATAGGTTAAGCCCGAGGGATTCCGGAACTTATAACCTTATTTTTAAGTGGCCGCACGGTTAACCCACATGGTTTGGAAAACCATGCGCTAACCGTGTGAACGCTACTTCCTCGAGAGCAAGGGTCTGCATGGTTTCCTCACACGGTTTGGAAAACCGTGCGCAGGCCGTGCGAAGCCTACTATCTCCCTTGCGTGGTTTTCTGGGGAATCCACATGGTTTCCACTAACCGTGCTCAAACCGTGCACCCCTTTAAAAGTCTCCAAACTCATCCAAACCCATTCCAAACTCTCCCAACCAATTCCCAACTCATCCCATGCACTTTAAACACATAAAAATGCATAAAAAAGGCCACATACCTCAAACTGGGGTACTAAAAATCCATTTTTAGGCTTTAAGTTCCACAATTTTAAGGTGATTAACGAAATTTTTGGAGACATTTATTTTTGAGGAAATTATAGATTATTACTTTTTGGGATGAAAAATGAAAGATATGAGATAACCTTTGAGATTAAAATATGTTATGTTTATTTTTGAGGATATTATCTAATTTTTGGGAATGTTATAAAAATTATATATATTTTTTAAAAAGGACAATACACATACAGTGTGACAACCCATCGCATTGGACAAAGCTGTGAGAATCAAACCCACAACTGAAGTGTGACTGGGATTTATCTCCTACCACTGACCTACGTGAAGTCCCTAGTTAGTATGACTTATTATTTTTAGTTAAATGATTTTATGTATTAATAATAAGTTAATTTTTGGTAACTTTTGTTTTATCAAATGGATATCCTTATTATAGGAAAATGATTTGGTGATTAAGTGAAAATTTTTATTTGGGAAGATGTTCGATCTTTTGGGAACACTATATGCCTAAGGAAAATAGAATACTATGAGATTTCATTTGAGGAGTAATGATTGAATTTTATTTTATAAGAATCTATGTTTTTATTGTGAACATATGGAGATTTGGGTTATTTATGGAAAAGATTAACCTATCATGGAGAATATGTGATTAGGTTAATTACTTTTCAGTATGAGACTTTAAGAGTAGTCGATGTTATTTGGTGATAAATGTTAAGATTTATTGTGGAAGACTATGTGATCAAATCCTTCTGAATTTTGGGTTTCAATATTAGTTTGGATTATTTTTGAGGAATTATATGGACAATTATTTGTTGAATGGTCTATGTTGGACTTTGGGTATTACTGTTGAATTTTGGAGATTAAAAGTAGTCTTTTTTTCCTTATAAAGGATTATTCTTTTTGGGGGATTATTTGATATTGTACTAACCATTTTGATTTTCATTAATT
This sequence comes from Viscum album, assembly GCA_963277665.1. Lineage (NCBI taxonomy): Eukaryota > Viridiplantae > Streptophyta > Magnoliopsida > Santalales > Viscaceae > Viscum > Viscum album. The sequence continues at coordinate 1,397,698,770 of OY728157.1, read as the reverse complement.
TTTAAAGGTAGGAGAAATAGATAGTTAACCTTTTGTGGATGATATGAGTTTTTATAAGTTGATTATAGTGCTTCAGGCATGAAAAAATCATCTTAAATACTCATAGTTTGAATAAAAAGATGAGTTTATGGTGGAAATTGATTAAGGGATGAAACTCTACATATCAAGTAAGTATATTTTCTTATGTTATTATTATATGTAGTAAAATAATTCCTCAACATTATTAAGTGGATATTAAATAATTTTTTTTCCATTTACATTTTCCTACTACAAAATCAAAGACCGTTTAACCCATCACAAGTTTGTGGTTTTCTGATTGTAAACTTTCTCCTGATCATGTTTTCTATCCCTCTCCATCAGAACAATATGGTTAGTTTTTCTTCCATATCCATGTTTTCTTACACGTAATCCTAGTATGTGTTATCTCGGGTGACCTTTATACTTCTCTTTCATTCTTTTAAAGTGGTAGTTTTATTAAATATTTTTCTGATGTTAGATTTTCAATGAACTCACTGAGCCTAATTTTAAAATTGTGAGGATGCAATTTCCAAAAGGGGGGAAGGATGTAACATCCCATATATTTTTAGAATAATAAATTTTCATATCTATTAATATTTATGAATAAGATATTAATTTTTTATTAAAGGGGATTCTTTTTCTAATAGCGTACTCAACATACACCAACAAGTTTCTATAAAATCTTACATTGCACACAATGTTGAGTTATACCGAAAAATAATACAATAATATTATTATTATTTTAAATGGTAGTTAACGCTATATTGTATTAGTGGGAATGAACATAACTAACTAAAATATGAGTATTCATGTTTGTTAAATATTTTTACATTTATCCAATTAATTTTGGATTATTAAAATGATAATGAATCCATTTTTAAGCATAAAATACTCTCATATTTTTAAAAGGTCATTTTACCATCTTTTAATGGTTAACCCTTTTTAAATCTTATTTTTGTTACTTATATAGGTTTTATTTGATGAAATAAAATTATTCTTTAGAAGTAGGATATCAAAATATACGTTTTTTTTGAAATTTTGGTATTTTTCTGATAAAATTCATATATTAATGAATAGAGAGAAAAACTACATTTTAATTCAAAACTATCTTTTTGTCTAATTTATTTATATAGTTAGGTTATCCTTTTAATTGGTTTTAAAGTGTAATTGGATTTTTTTTTCATATAATCCAATTTTGGTCATTGAAAGTAATTTCATGTTTAAATTAGATATAAACGCACGCCAATCTTTTGATGGTTATTACTTTTGGAAAACCCGTTTTATCGTTTTGACAATGGAAATTATTTTTAAATTAATTACTGCAACTTCTATGTCTTGAATTTGTAAAAATTTATTACATATTTGGAATCATAAGGTCCAAATTATATAAATAGTTACCTTTTATATATGGACATTATGAATAGTAACTTCAGTAATTATTTTTATTTACCATGGTTAAAGGGAAAATCAGGTAAATAAAGGGAAAAAATAATATCATAATAATATAAAACTACCCTAACATGTGTCATAATCTTATTTGATGAGATATGTCAGACCATGGGCATACTTGGGCCGATTTTAGGACCCCATGGAGCCACTTTGGTGTGATAAATATGTGTTATAATAATTAATTTAAAGTAAAGAGAAATATAACATAAACATGTATCTTTTTACTAAAACAATTTTAATATATGGTTATATAACTGATCTATATGACTATAAATAGTAATTAGAAAGCTAAAAATATTTCCTACATCATGGTATTTTATTTTTAATTTTTAGATGTTAAATAAATAAATTTATTTATCACACAATGATGATGCGGTGATTACCTTATTAATGAATGATTCAAATAAATGAAATTATAAATATTAAAATAAATGTAATTTGAACATTTTGATGCTATACAAGAATTTTATGGATTATTATGACATGTTATATTTGAGATAATGTAGGTTTTTAATCAATCAAGTTGTTATAGCTTTAACAAAAATCAATTAATAAATAGTGTCAAAATTGATATAAATGAGTTTTTAAAACAAATACTATTTTATTAAATGATATAATAGTCATAAAAATATAATATTCATCCAAATAACTCAGATAGTGTTAAATTTTTTATTAATTATCCACTTGAGTCTCTATTTTCATTTTATAGTAACTATATTAACCATATAGTGTAAAAATACAAGAAGACATGGTAAGAGTTAATTTATTTAACTAAGGGTTAAATCCAAAAGATAAGGTTAAATTTGTGACCTAAACTTATATAAAACCTATTGGTTGAGGGTATTTTGACCCATAATCATATTATCCTCTAAATATATCACTTTTGAGCTGTTATAATTTTAAAATAAATTTATAATTAAATAATATTTCAAGACTTTAAAGTTCCCCTCCTCCCTCTTATAAAAGGCCACCTGCTCTACCCACTTACTCACACCTCTCAAGCCCATTGTATCATTAAAATTCTGCCCAAATAAGCTCCAAACATCCCTAAATTCCTCCTATAAGACTTAAATTAGGAATATGGAAAATCAAGTACGCCTTTTGGCTCAAATAAAAAAGAGTTACCCGATTTAGAGGTAACATATTCTCTTAATCTCATTTCATTTATTTTCATTCTCCAACTCCATAAACTCTATTTATTACATTATTTTATAACAAAACCAATATAACCAATATAATAGGATGTTTTTATGCTATGGTTTAGAACTAAACTTACACACACCTCCATCTAATGGATATAGAACATACTGTTTCTGTGTATGGTGAACTACTGCCTCACGAAATGATGATTGTTCAATTTTCTCATACCACCTCTCATGGTGGCCATTATGAAAAAAATATATTTATATATGATATATATTAAAATTATATTTTCTTTATTCTTATATAATTTTTATTTACAACAAAACTTTAGGCTTTCCATAATGTGTAAATGTGATAATTTCATTCGAGGAAGTGTGGACTAACACCCCTCAAAGTGATACGACTCATTCATGCCATACATGGAAAATATAAAGGATAGTGTTAATGAAATTATGTAACATATATAACATATATATCATACTGTAATTATAATATACCTATGTATCATTTAGATTTCATTACTTTAATATGACAAAGAAATGAAAGTAGCGTTCATGCGTACGTATGACCTACAATCTCCATGAATGGTGCATTTCATTTATTATATAAAAATGTTATGTAATATTATAAATAAATATATAATGGATATATATGATATTTAAATCATGAATAATATTCTATATATGATGTACTTTTGACCCCGTGGACAATTTATAGAAAAACAAGTTTATTTTCGACTCAAGTACCGAATATCAAAAAAATGACCGATATGAACTTAAATAATTATGTAATTTTTATAAAATGGTAATAAGTGATATAAAAACAATAATAAAATTAAAAAATGTTATCAAGGAATTATAAATTAACCTATGTTTATTATTCAAGAATATAACGATTGTATGTGACGAGTCAGACTCAAGGTAAGGAAAATCTTAACTCAATCTCCATCTATTGAGTTAAATATCCATGTCATTGGTTTTGTTTTTCCAAGAATACGTGTGAATGAAATCTTACTGTTTTACACTTAATATAAACTTATATTAGGTGTATTTTTATTTTTCACACATAATTATGTCATTGATTTATCCTTAATCTAATTATATGATCTTTGTAAGGGACTTCACCTCAATCTCCTTTCATTGAGGAATATCTTGATGTTATGCATCTTTATTATTCTATAAGGTGTATATAAAAACCTTTTTACATGTTATATCATGAATTAATATAGTCTCAATATATTTAAAGTTTGTTTTAGTGTTATTATTTAATTATTTTTATTCATGTGTTTCTCAAGTGGTAAGGGATTCTTTAACTGAAACACCATTTTAAATGTTTTAAATATTTATTCTATTAAATAATTTTAATTAATGTCCATGTTTTCAAAATGGTTTTAAGGATTTATTTATGTGGAAATTAGTGTTTTAAAGTGTAAATTCCTTTCAAATGTTTCAAATTGGTATGGGACATTTTGATTCAAAAATATTCTTTTTGAATGTTTTAAATGAATTGATTATATCAATATTTTGAAATGATATCTTGTGATCGCAATGTGGAAATGTTATTTTTTCCTTTATGATTGTTTTATATGTTATGATTATGTTATGTTTCTTGGGCATTTTTTATTTATATGGGTGGTTCTATGATAAATTGAGGGTGGGTGAGCCCGTGATAGCTCTCAAATGCATTGGGTAATGCGACAGAGGTAAATATTAAGGTTTCTCTGAAGAGATTTAGAGAATATACTATTATGAGTATTCTAAAAAAAACCATGAAGGTTACTCCCTATGCAGCTGCAAAATCTATAATGTAAGTATGATATGGATTCCACAAGTTACCTTTTTATTTTATTATTTCTATGATGTTTTGTAGGAATTTTATGATTACTTGATGTAAGCTAAATAGTTTATATTTTATGGGTGAGAAGTATGATTTTGCGAAAATGTTTTCATAGGTTTTAAATATTCACGTGCTAACGATTTTATTCCTTATTTTATATTCCTTACTGATATTTTTATGCTCATCCCAAGTTTTTGAAATGTTTTCCACAAGGTATAAGGATGGTTAAGAGAAAGGAATAAGTCAAGAAGTTTTTTATCAAGACAAAGAAATCATGTTTTGTTTAAAGGGTTTATTTTTGGTGGAAAAGTGGATACTAAGTGTAACTATCTGTATGTAATGTCTTAATCTATTATGTAATAGTTATAGCCTAATTCTCTAAAACTATAAACCTGAAAAGCTCCTCAGTGTGAATTCTTGACTTAAATCAAGATTAAGTAATGTTTAAGGATGAGGCCTTATAGTAATATATATAATATTAATGATGGGAAATTTTAAAAAATAAAAACATTATAATTCCATAAAATAAATAACATGATTAAAAACTCAATGAACTTACTAGATCTTTTTTGAATAAATTGTATTATAATGTATTTTAAAAAAATTATAATTTTTTTGTTATTCATTAAAACCACCTTTGTTATAAAATTATTTTGACTAAATTAAATTCATTTTTAGAATTATAAGATTAATATTTTACAAAGGTTATTTTTCAGTAATTTTATGAAATACTTTAATTTTTATATGAATAGTAAAATTACTTTTTTTTAAATACCACATGTTTTCTGACATAATGATTATGCTATAAAGACTTAATTAATGATGAATTGGTTATTTCAACTCAACAAAATTTTATTAAGATAAATGGGTCATTTAAAAATAATAAATTTAATTACCAAACCTAAAAAGTACTTTCCAATGTCTAAATTCGAATGTATTCCATTAAAATAATATCTAGTAATTTATTCACCTTTTATTTGGATTAAAATAAAATATTTTAATTATAATGTGATTCAAGCCCTAGAATCATGTGATTTTATTGAAATATATTTTATAATGTCAAAAATGTTTCTATTCAAAGAGTTACCTTGTGCTAGTGTGTTTTCTTGTCTCACATTCAAATTTTTAATTAAGAACATCATTATGACACCCTAATTTATTTGTGAGACCCTTCACGATTCTTGTAGGATATGTTGAGCATTCTTAAACTGAGCTTATGGTCACCCATGGGGTGTGAAACTCCCTTTGATATGGTAAAATGTATTATAAAATAACGTTTTAAATGGTTTATAGTATTAAACCATATAAATTGTGTTTGTCTTGTTCACATTGAATAATGATTTGTTTAGATTAACATGAAAAAGTTAAATGAGTTAGTTATTATAAGGGGTAAATGTGATAAACAATTAAAGAGTCATATCTATGTGGGTAAATGGCATGAAAGGGGTGAACAATGGTCATAAATGTCCTTAAACGATGAAATGGGCTATTTATGGAATTGATTAAAGAGTTGAATACAATGAAACATGGTAATGTGATAAATAATGTGGTGAAAACATATCATTTTTATTTTTTAAAAAGGTCATAGAAGTTTAACCTTTAAATTAAAGGTGAATGGCATGGATGAGATGTTTGATTAAGGCTCCTCTCTCTTGGACCAGGCTTGAATGATTATCTAGGATCCAATGATGTATTGTATGGTTTAGTATACTAAAATTATGCTCTACACTCTTATGGTATGAACATGAGATGGGTTCTTATACTGATGCTCCAATGTACATTGTTAAATTGGATTAATAAAAAAATTCCCATCTTTTGTAAATTATTGAACCCCTTTATATGGTGTCTCTTGTTATTTTTGTTTAAGACTTTGAAATATTTATAGGAATATTTCTAGAGCTAGGTACTGAGACAATGTGAAATTTTTAGGTTCAGTGAGCCTGAAATTTATATTATAAAAATATTAAATATATTAATATCACATTCACATAGTTTTCCTAAAAAAGTATAATAACTCCCAAAATGAGTCTTATATTGGAACTACAATAACACCATTGAGTTCAGAACACATGGCTTACCCTAGGTGTGATATAATTTCTTTTTTCAGCATCAGGAGTTTATGAAAATGTCATAGTGAGTATACATAATAAATAAATAAATTTATTTATTTTTATTTGATGATGTAGTGATGCAATGAACTCCTATATAAACCCAGTTATAACCAAATTTTAGGGTTGGACCCCTAAACTTGGATATTGAGAGAGGGTATGGTGGAGGAGCATCCATGGATTAACATCGATGAATCAAGCTTTGGAAATCAGTGTGCTAATATAATTAGAGGATCTTTCCAATGACAATGACACCGATTTATTCTTTACTAGTGATTGATCCAAATCGAGGTAGAAAGTTTGTTTTGTGGAGTTATATTTGTTTTATTTTAGTATGATGAACACAAATCAATAGACTAACAGATTGATTCACGGTTCGATCATATTGTGGGTATGAGTTTATTTATCCAGGATTTTGGGGACGATAGTTAGTTGTTTTGATTTAATTATCTATTCTTTTATCACCCCACAATAATGAGTTGATCCCCACATGAACATTTTATGAGGTTCATTCCTCATATTAATATCTTATGGTTTTCCCATTCCGTTCTACAAATGTTCTTCGTTGGTGTTCTTTTGGCTGAAAAATCAATAAATACCTATAAAGTGATCATTGCATGTTTGATATTTTTTGAAATAGATTGTTTCCATGAATCTAGTTTTTGGATTGATGATGGAATCATGACATGTGATGACAAAGAGAAATCAAGGTCAGATTGGAGACCCTAGTTTGCTTTGGGCATGTAACAACAGAGATGCATGCCAACAGGTTATTCCATAGCATCGGGTACAACCAAAATTTGTCCAACAAGGATAATAGGGTTTAATATACTCTATATCCATGATGTAAGACATAATTTCTAGAAAAATTAGCAGTTGTGAAGGTGCAGATTAAGATGCTCGATTAATCCTACTGGTTCTTTGAAAAACTAAACTACACAACATGTAGTCCAAAAGAACACACACCATGTAGCTCCTATTTATGAAATACCAGGGTTTCTGTGTAGAGATAAGTATAACACTCCATGTGACACATGTAACACATCATGTAACCCTTAGATGACCAGCTCAGTGTGTATAGGGGGTACATTCTCAAGTGGCCCCACACGCCATGTACTTGGGAAGTACACAGGTAGGCTAGAGTACATTGGTAGATCTATGTACCCGGACATGAAAAATTATAAAGACATGTACAAGATGAAACATTGAGTTCTAGGGTGACATCAAAACTAAGTGTACCTCAAGGGACATGTCGTGTACTATGGAAAGGTGCTTACCATGTGAGCTCCATGAACGAGTAGTGTCAAGATTTCCGAGACACATCGTGTACCATAGAGACACACTGTTTACTCCTTTGATGATAGTTTGGAGTCCTCTACATTTCATCTTCTTTAGGAGCTTGTGTGAGTTTACTTAGACCAGTATTGGTTTACTATGTTCCCTTGGTCCATTCCTATGAGGTTTTAGGGCAGCATGACATTCCTTTCATAGAGGGTGACCCCTATGCATCTTCTTGATGATTAGTGTAGTGTGGGGGATTTCCCTTATTCTGGAATGAGTAGTACCAGTCTTCTTCGATTGATTCCTCAGAATCTTTGAGCATGTATCCCTTCGAGAGGCCTAGAAAGATCCTCATGTCCTTCATGTTTACTTATATAGGGTTTTTTTTCAAATTGTCATGAACAATATTTATACGAGTGTCGATCCCCTATCTAGGAGTATGTTTCCAGTAGGGTTTTATGTCCCCTCAGTATGCCCTGGGAATTGACCCCTAGCTATGCATCAATATATGATATTTATTATGAGTTATAATTATGATGGAGTGTGTATCTCATATGAAACCCCTCAGTTTCCTATGTGATTCTTCTTGGATAGACCTGATGACCATGATCTCTAGAATGTAAGGGGTGTAACACTAGTTTAGCAATACCCGATGAGTTATAACTCTTGCTGGAGTTCCTTCAGGGATGGCATGGCTCATGGAGTGAGATCTCCGAGATGATCACTACCTTGAAACCTCATAGTGGATCTATGGTTGGTAGTGGTTGAGACCTTTTTCAACTCAGATTCATCTAGAATTATATCTAGATGTTTTATTATAATTCTCTTATTATGATTAATATATCCTGTGATGAGATGACTACATTTGATGCTTTATGCTTGATGATTTTTGGGTGTCCTTCTGGGTATTATTATACTCACCCCTTGACGTACTCTACCTAAACATGTCATGTCTTATCAAGATGATGGATATTTTTTGGAGTCATTGGAGGACTCAAAGCAGGTTGATCTTAGTCTAGGCTAGATAGACCAAGGTTTATATCAGTGTTGCATTTGACTGTAGTCCCCTCCTTCTAAGTAGGTGAGACTTTATTTTACAATTTTGGGTGGGCTTGTAATTGGTCCCTTTTTATGATTTCCAGTACATTATATCATACTTTTATTATCATATTTTAGATGTATGCATGATTTTTTACTGGTTATTTACATTTCAGTATTGTATGATCTTAGATATGTGTGCATGTGTACAAGAACATTAGGCTAATGCCTCCCATGTGTGTGTTATACCTACTCATTACTAGTCACCATCACCTGACCTATTAGAGACAGTCTTGGGGTAGTTTCAGTTTGAGACCTATTGGGTTGGGCCATGAAAAAGTGGAATCAAAGGAGGTTTCTTATCGTGAAGTGTTATGGAACTTCCTTGGTTTAGTACTGGAGTTTGTAGTTTTTCCTAGATGTAAGGTTTGGTTTGGGAACTAAGGAAAACGTTTTAAATGTTTTGAGTTCATCTTTTATCCCAGGGAATCTAGTGTTGGTGTGGAAGCTTATGTATCCATTAAATAGAGCTCTAATAACATGATTTTAAACTTGGTAAATATAGGAACTGGTTACAAATAACTTTACTACATGTATCATATAGGCATGGGTTGTTATTTCCATATCCTTATTGAGTAATATCACAAGATATACTCATTGAATGTGGTATGAATTTTATTATTATAGTATTTATTAACAATGATAGTCGTATAGGTTTCCACAATAGAGATAATAGTTTTAACTGATGAGTGATGAGGCCTCTATGAAGGGGGTTAGTCCTGAGGAAATCATTCTTTAAGATGGTCAACACGTGGTGCTTTCCCCAATTGATTAGTACAAAAACCGAACTCCCATGGTTCAGGTGGATACAAAATGCCATAATAAGTCATGGATGGTTCTTATGGTGCTAGATGATTATGGTTAGGTTTTACATACATATCATGAGATTCTGAAGTAGGGATTTCTTGATATGCAGGGTCTACAAGACCTACTAATAGTAGGGGTGCAACACAAGTCATGGAATATGATGATTCATCAGATATATCAGTGACAAGTTATTTATCTAAGGTTGATACATTTCTATTCTTGTGATGGGATGTGAAATATCAGGAAGTATTGTCCTATACATTTTTCTATAGTCATAAAGGTGGTTGATGAACCGCCTAAGAAGAGGTAGTGGCTAGAGCAATGAGTCCACGAGATGACAGATGTGTTGAAGGAGCTTGGGGAGGAATATGAGGTGGTGGGTGCATTAGTTTGATATTACCATCAATACCCCATGTAGAACAATCCAAGATTATAAATTTGGTGGTAAAAAACATTGATAACAGCAGGCACTGGCAGTTCTTTACCCAAAGGCCCTATGAGTGTTTTGAGATAATATATGTGTTCCCTCTACTCTTTTTGTAGTAATTTTAGACGTAGGTATGATCCACTATTTTCCTCATTTGTTAGAGAATTTTCTAGGGATACATGGGGAATTAGTAGAGCCCTGTTTTGGTGTTTTTGGGAATTACATTGGACATGAAAGGAAGAAGGAAAATTCCCACACCAAAACTTGTTCTTGATATGAAATCAAAAACCATGTGGGTGAGTTAGTTCCACAAAAGAATATTATTTCAAAGTGTGTTCAATGATTTCCTATGAATTGTGTGGTGGGTTTGGTTATTGTACTAAGGTTTTAGATCAATCCCAAGTTGTAGTAAGCAGACATGAAAGGGAATGGGTGATTTCCAAGTAGTGGGATATTATAACGGATTTGAATGTGGTTTGAGGTTTGACGTGCACCTTCACTGCCTTAGTTATATTTTTCAAAAGGATCTATAAGCTCCTTTTACCTTGATAATGTCCCCTATTCGAGATCTAGTGATACTGGTGGATCCTTATTGATCGACCCCTATTTTTGAGTCTCCAATAGAGAGGATCAGTGATTGTACACTTCTACCAATAATGTGACCTGGATCTAGGAGAAGAGGGAGACTCACATGTAATCTCTTTTTGTAGGTAGTTAGACCCTATGATGTTTTCCTCAGTATGGATTGGTTTCTTACCATCCTTGTTCGATTTTTTACATTAGTTAGTGTGGAGGTATTTTTGGCTTGCGGGGATGGAGTTTTCCTCTTTTGATAAAAAGTGATCCTAGGGAGAGTGGGATGAGATCATGTGTGGGAGGTTATGACAAACTTCTTATCATTTGTCTAGTGACACCTTTGGAGCAATGTATTCTATGAGATTTTGTTTTCCTACAGTGGCAAAAGACTATGGAGACATCTTTCCTAGGGAATTTTTTTGTTAATCTCCTCACTGAGAATTAGTATTCTGCAAAAAAATGTTAGAAGTAATTTCCCATGATATTTTAGACAGTATATCGGATATCACCCATATAGATTCATAGGATAAAGGTTAAGTTAGTAGTTTATAATTAAAGGGGTATCGTAAGACCCAATGTGTTCAACTAGGAAGCACAAGGTTGTTCTCTTAAGAGAAGAATGAGTGTTTGATGTTGGGTGTGAATTTGTGTCACTTGAAACAGGTAACATAATGAAGAGTATCCACCCCTGAGAATTGTTGAGTTCTTTGAAAAGTGGTTTGAGGTAAAGTGGTTCTTATATTTTGACCTTGAGATAGGTTATCACATGCTCTTGTTTTGGAGTCAGATATACCATAACTAGATTTCTAAAGCCACTGTAGTTTTTTTGAGTTTGTGTTGATAACCTTGTGTGTGTTTTACACAACAGTAGAGTTGTAAGACTTGTGGAATAGATACTTAATACTTTATGAATCAATTCTTGGTATTATTATTTGATGTCATACATGTGTTCTCAATGTCCAAGTTGGAGCACTAAAGACACTTGAGGATTGTTTAGTTTATATCCAGTCGATAGTTGATACCCCTATGCTTCTTCAGAGATCCAAGGAGGTACAAATCAAGGATAAAAAATATTTGATTTTACATGACTCGATATCCACTGTATATGTTCCTAATGGGGTTTTCAAAGGTAAAGAGATCATCATCCTTGTTCAAGAATGAATGATGACACCAATCATGTTGTGAAAATTGGTTCTAAGGAGGATTTTTTCCCTTAAAAGTACATCTAGTGGAGGTGAGGATATACCGATACCTCTTGTCATCTATTTGTAATCTAAGGTAGTTGCAACAATTTTTCAAGCCATTATCTTGTTTTATTTTCTATATGAGGGTGATTGACCAACATATCTTTGTGAAGAGTTTAGGAAACTTGTGTGTGCTGTAGGTAGTCTGACATCATGGAATTCCCATGATGACTATTGCAGACTGTGATGCTTACTTCATAGCATGATTAGGGAGAGGATTTGGAAGTCTTTAGGGACTCATTTTCAGTTGAGAAGAGTGTTTTAACCAAGTCACATATCCAGGTAACGTGGACTATTCAGGCTTTGGTGAACAAGATTCAATTTCACATATTGTTTTTGGGCCATAGTTGGGAGGATATTCTACCATCAGTGGAGTTTACATATCACAATAATTTTCACTCCACCAATGTAGTAGAAATTTTTTGACCACATGTGTGAGGAATAGTGTAGGTCACTGTTATACTGGTCGGAGTCGGTGGGTAATAGCACATGGGTCCTCATTTTGGTTATAGTAATGGTTATAAGGGTTCAGTTCATCCAAGAGTGGTTGAGAACTACCCAGAAACATCAGGTATTATTTACATACCAATGGTTAATTCCTTTCGATTTTGATAGTTATAGAGTTTTATCTAGGGTTTTCGGTTATCTTTGGGGTCCTTAGGACCTCTCTATTTCCTAATATTGTGTTAGGTTAGAAAGTTGGTGTACTGATTAACCTCTTAGCCATAATATTTTTGATTTTTATTGCTCTCTACATGTCTTAGATGAGAAGTTATTCACAAATTTCATAGGGCATGGTAAAAATAATTATATTATTCCTAATGCAGCATAGTGGATGACCAGGGTTGTATCACTTGAAGAGCCATTTAGTGTGGTTCACTTCATATAAACCACATAAAATAATAATTTTCTTGGTTTTGATTTATTTAATAAAACAATTATTTTTTTGGGGTTTTTATTACTTTTATAATTTCATGAAAAATGAGAATTTATACTAACACAAAAACTAGACATAATAAGTCAAGGAAAGAAAGCACTTGGTTTGTGGGTTTGGTTTAAGGTTCAATAATTATTCTCCTTTATGTTTTTGATTTCAGTTTGATAATCCAAACATGAAATATCATGTTTTAATTAATATTATTTATTTAAAAATTATGGAATATCATTGAATTCTTAAGAACTCTTAATTCCACCTCCTCCTTTAATCATGTTTGATGACACACCTTGGTCTAAGGCGTGTCATCTTCTAGGACCTGAATCTATCGAAGTCGTTTCATCCATTGATTAGATCAAATCCTACATGTGAATAGATAATAAATGGATAGAGAGAAATGTGATTAAATAAAATAATAGAGATACATTGAGTTGCATGTCATCGGGGACATTTGACTCTCCTATGCATGCTACTTAATTCTATCTACAAACTTGAAATTAAATTTTATAGAAAATTCATGAACACCTTGATCTCCCCCAGGAAAAGAATCGAGGTTAGGCTCTCATTTCCAATAGTAAGAGATCATTTTGTGGAATGGGTGGAAGATAAGAAGAAGAAATATAATAAAATAAAAGAAATAAAATTTAAAAATAATAGTGATGAAAAAATAAAAGATTTAAAAAATAGAATTTGGGTGAGAGAGAGAAAATAAAATAATAAAATAAATAAAGAAAATAACAAATAACAAATTATATAATTTATAAATAATAATATAATAATAATAATTTATTATTATTATTATTATTAAGATAATAAGAGATTAAAAGAGTAAGAAAATAAAATAAAAATGTTAAAAGAGTATTAATAATAATTATAGTAATAGTGATAATAATAATAATAATAATAATAATAATAAAATTAAAAGGAATACTAAGAGATGATGGATCATGGGTGGAAACAAAATTTAAAACATGCATGCACAAATTTATTTAATTTAAACTAAAATTTAAATTATAATTTAAAATGAAAATGAAAATTAAAAAATAAATAAATAAAAGAAAACAAAATAAAATGAAGAAGGTGAATGGGGTATAAGGTTTAAGTGGCCTTCCTCTCTTGATGGAGACCTCCTCCTTGGTGTCATGGATGGTTTGGAAAGGAGGGGTTCACTTCCTTTTATAGGTGAGGAGGGAGATTTTTGGTTCCAGAATCTTTACTCTGAAAGATTTCACATTTTTGACCACTTAAATTGCCTATTAATTCATGAAATACTTAATGAAAGATGTTAATAAATTCCTTTTGCATCTCTCCTCCAAATTTAATTGTATTTGGCAATTTTTAGAGAGAGTTATAATAGTTTTAATTCGGGAATTTAATCTTCCCATATAGACTCTCCATATTCCATATCACTGGTTTCCCATGCATTAATGACCTTTAAAATGACCAACTCACACATGGGATTCTTCATGAAAGTTTTTCACCAATTTCTTGTGTATAACGCCTCTAAATGTAAACATTTTTGGTCAATCCAATCAGGATATATGGTCCAAACATTAAAAATCAACAAATCATTGAATAGTTTTCATGGCCCAAACTGTGAGCTGGTTTTGGACTTCCAAATGGTGGATTTAGATTTGGGTTCATAAGGGAAATTTGTATCCCAATAATCAAGAAATCCAAAAAAAATAATCATATCAATTAGATCAATAATTTAAATGTTATGATCAAAATAGAAAAGTGATTAAAATATGTCAAAATTCCAAACTTAAGAAATTTTCATATTTTAGCCCATTTTAATTCTATGATTAAAATTTCCCATTATTTTAATAAAACATTGAAATAAATGGGTTTTATCATTGAATTTTATGAATAAATAATCTGAATTTGAATAAAATATTTCACCTAATTTTTCTCTATCAAATACCCCCACACTCAAACCATGATATTCCTCAAGCATAAAATCTCAATAGGGAATTATAGAGGGAACCAATTTTATCAATATTCAAATTTAAATGGAATAAAATAAAAAAAATTCAATGTAAAATCATAATTTCAAATTCCATATAAAATATCAATTCAATTTCTCATTTTATAAATAAAAAATCAATCCAATTATTTTACTTGTCCCCTTTGAAAAATGATGGAGCTTATCCTTTCATTCATTTAAACTACACAATTCATTATTATAAAACATTCTATGTCATGATTTACCTCAATTTTAATTCTTTTCTCTCATAACTCATGAGGCAATTCAAGTAGAGTTATGCTCATATCATGAATACATGCTCCTTATCCATAAGCTTGTCAAGGAACAACTTTCTCCACTTTATAAAGACAAAAAGCACATAAAATCACAAGGGCCTGTAATTAAGGTTCAAAAATCTCTAAGTATTAAGGTTGGTAGGACTTGATGTTAAAAATTAAAGCTCAAGGAGGAGGTTTATCTCTTAAATCATAAAGCATGATATTCAAAGTAAAAGTTTAATGACATTCTTCCCTTCAATTTATATCAACTCCAAACTTTCCAAAAAGTCCAAAGTAAAGATTGTGGTCAGTTTGAGAATAATGAGTGATTTATACCCTCTCTTGAATATATATATATATATATATATATGTATGTATATATATATTTATACTTTTTTTCAAATAACATTTCATTTTTTTCTTTTTTTTTTAAATTTATGATTAGAATAAACCTCAAATCCACCACCTAACCACGTATGATAAAAATCATAGGTCTAGTAATGGTGTTTTTTGGTTTACCCAAATCACAACCCATTTTCTATTCTTTTTTGGTTCGTTTTGTCATTTTAATTTTTTTTATATTCAAGAGGGTAAAATCAAGAGAGTACAATTAATGATTCCACAACATTTTAAAATTCAGACAATATGCACCCTCACAATTCTTCCTTACAATGTAAATCATCCTATTTACAATGATTACCTTCACCCCTATACTTCAAAATTAAAATATCATTAAAATACTAAGAGGAGGGTAGGAATGGATAACAATATCTTGAAACATGGATCATTCCTCTAAAGGTCATTCATAGTCTCTATGGGCTAAAGTATGATTGATGTAAAGGTGATTTTTAAGGATAATTATCTTTTCAAAGGATGACTCAATCATTTTAAGTGTGGGTTTTCACAATCATAGCTTTAACAAGTTCAAATGAATGTTCTAGTTAGTGACATGCCCCAAGATCACTCAAGAAATAAGATCAAGATAAAATAAGAAGTACTTGGTCTAGAAATACTCTTGGAAATAGAAATATGATTTGGAACAATCATTCAAGGAATTTTTAACAATAATAAATAAATTCACATAAATTAAATAAATTTAAATCATGAAAAATGGTTAGGAAACTTCATTTACACGAATCAATCAATTTCCTCAAATCACAAGTCCTTGTTTTAATATCTATGCTTCACTTTAATCATCTAATTTTTCATTTTACTCATTCAATTTCATTACCATTTGAAATATAAAACATGTCATCACATAATTCCTAAAAAACTCATGTCTCTTAGAAAATTCATGTAAAGCATAATTCAAGCATGGACTTGCAATTTTAACTTTAAAGCTCAAAATATATAATCTGAAAAAATATGTAGAGAGTTTAAAAGATTATCATAAAAGGTGAAATCCATTTCCCATTAGTTCTTAATCCTTTTTCCTACCTTTACTATTGAGTCCACCCTCAACCATTTATGATTCTATAAAAGAGAATTAGAAAATTAAGCACAAGGATCATGTCATTTAAACTCAAAAAGATAGAGGGAGTGGGTATGAATGATAGACTACTCCTATGAAAGGAAATTGAAATCTAAATTACTAGAAATAAAGTAAATGGATAAGTCTTGGTATGAACCCCCAAGTGGACCTTGAATTTTTATTGCCTCTTGAGGGTAGTGCCAACTGTTATCCAAAATCAGACGGTTGATGAAGCTTCTTTTATTTAAACCACCACATGTGGATTTTGCTAGCTTGTGATTCATCCTTTATGGAAAGGAATGATCCATGCGCAGAGAATACAGATCCTCCCCATTACCAATTAGGTATAGATTGTATGGAGGGTGCAGGAAATATTATGAATCATCATCCTTCTTGGTTGCTACTTATGAAACCTCTTCCTTATCTTCCAGTGCAGGCTTTATATTGGATTTAAAATGAGAATCCTCTTTCCTAATTTCCTTAGGCTCAAAAACTTGGTTCTCTTCATGATGGGGCTCCTCCAATGCATGTTCATTTAAATTAGGGAGATGCATATGTTCTTTAGAAAGTGTAGGCCTAGTTTCTTCATTCTCCTCTAAGGTATGGAAAATATTGTCTGAATATGAAAATTCAAAACAATAGGGAGTGATACACAATTAAGATTGAATAAAATCAAAAAATAAAGAGTCAAACAAACTTCATCTCCCAAAGTTGGTTTAGGTTCAATAAATGCCTCAGAGGTGAGTGCCTCTTGGAGTCTGATTGTGGAAAGTGAAGGTAGGTATTTGGGATCCACCACCTCGAGTTTGGCCTCAAGT
Source organism: Viscum album (assembly GCA_963277665.1). NCBI lineage: Eukaryota > Viridiplantae > Streptophyta > Magnoliopsida > Santalales > Viscaceae > Viscum > Viscum album. The sequence goes on along the minus strand of OY728157.1, from coordinate 1,397,681,316 downwards.
TCTTGGATTTCCTCAGGAAAATTAGGAAAGAATATTGTAACTTGTTTCATGGACTCCTTATATGAGACAAGTGGATAATCTTCTAGTTCAGGTTCAGGATCAGATTGCACTGATGGTGCTTGGACATATGCAATTATCCAATCCATTTTCCCTTATAGATCTTACACCATCTCTTCAAAATCATGAATATCATATTTGAGTTTGTGTTTTTCCACTTACTCCTGGAAATATTCTGGTAGAACTTATTCAAATTTTTTGTGAGGAATCAATTAGCACACTTCTTGTGTCTTGAACACTTCTTGATAAAACTCTGGGAAGTACTCCCAGAATTCAGCTAGCTATATGGTCAATCCTTCAAGAATTGGTTGCTCAAGGGTCTCCTTGAGATACTAGATGAGTTCCTTGAATTCATCCTCTTTAAAAATTTATTTCTGTGCTCCCTAGATCTTTTTAAACCATATTGTAACACTATTCTACAGAATAGGGTGCTTCAACTACTAGTTCTTACACCTGAGAGTATTTTTTGTTCCAAGAATTGAAAAAATTGTCATGTGAAAACATCATGAAATATTTTTTTAGTTTTTTTTTTAATTTTTATAAAATTAAATAAAAACTATCTAAAATGTGAAATAGAAAAAGATAATTAAACTTAGGATTTGTTCCCAAAAAATGGTTCTAATTTTGATGCATGCCTAACGTAGGGTGTGGAAAAAACAATTATATTTTTCCTAATGCATCATAGTGGCTGATTAGGATTGTATCAATTGAGGAGCCTTTTAGTTTGGTTCACTTATTTTATCTAAATAATCTAAAATAATTCTTTTTTTGGTTTTTTATTTATTTAATAAAACAATTAAAATATTTTTTGGTTTTTGATTACTTTTATAATTACATGAAAAATGAGAATTTAAACTAACATGAAAACTAAACAGAACGAGTTAAGGAAATAAAGCACTTGGTTTTAGGGTTTGATTTAAGGTTAAATAATTATTATCCTGTATGTGTTTGATTTCAGTTTCATAATCCAAACATGGAATCTCATGTTGGAATTACTATTCTTTATTTAAAAATTATGGAGTATCATTTAATTCATAAGAACTCTCAAATTCACCTCATCCTTTAATCAAGGTTGATGAAACACCTTGGTCTAGGACGTGTCATCTTCCAGGACCTGACTATATTAAAGCTGTTTCATCCATTGATTATTTCAACTCATACATGTAAAGAGCTAACAAATGGAGATATGGAAATGTGATTAAATAAAATAATAGAGATAGATTGAGTTGCATGTCATTGGGATCAATCACTACATTGGGTACATTCAAATCACCCATGCATGCTACTCAATTTTGTCTACAAACTTGAAATTAATCTTTAAAGAAAATTCATGAACCCCTTGACCTCCCCTCGAGTCAAGCCTTGGGTTTAGACTCTCATTTCCAAGAGTAAGAGATCATTTGGTGGAGTGGGTGGAAGAGAAGAAGAAGAAATATAATAAAATAAAAGAAAGAAAGTTTAAAAATAATGGCTATGAAAAAATAAAAGATTAAAAAAATTGAATTGGGATGAGAGAGAGAGAGAGAAGAGAAAATAATAAAATAAATAAAGAAAATAAAAAATATGAAATTATATAATTTATAAAGAATATAATAATAATAATAATAATTTATTATTATTATTATTAAGAGAAGAAGAGATTAAGAAAGTAAGAAAATAAAATAAAAATGTTAAAAGAGTATTAATAATAATTATATTAATAGTGATAATAATAATAATACCAATAATAATAAAATTAAAAGCAAGAAGAAGAGAGGATGTAGCATGGGTGGAAATAAAATTTAAAACATGCATTCAAGAATTTATTTAATTTAAACTAAAATTTTAATTATAATTTAAAATGAAAATGTAAACTAAAACAAAATAAATAAAAGAAAACAAAATAAAATGAAGAAGGTTAAGGGGGAAGATGATTGTAGTATCTAGCCTCCCTCGGTGGAGATCTCCTCCTTGGTGCCCTGAATGGTTTGGAAAGAAGGGGTTTACCTCCTTTTATAGGTGAGGAGGGAGATTTTTGGTTCCAAAATCTATCCTCTGAAAGTTTATGCATGTTTGACCACTTAAATGGTCGATTCACATATGGAATCATTTTTTAATGTTTTTAAGAAATGTATTTCACAATTATCCAAATTTTAGCATATTTGACCACATGTAGAGGGAGTTATGACCATTTTATTATGAGAATTTAATCTGCCCAGGCAGACTCTCCATATTCTATATATCCAGTTTACCATAAATTAATAGCCTTTAAAATGTCCAATTAATGCATGGAATTCTTAATTAAAGTTTTTCACTGATGTATTTCATGTCAAACCTCCAAATTTCATCATTTTGGGTCTGTTCAGTCATGATATATGGTCCAAACATTAAAAATCCACAGATCTATGAACATTTTTGATGGCCCAACTTGTGAGCTGGTTTGGGGCTTCCAGATAGTATATTTAGCTTTGGGTCCAGAAGGGAAAGTTGTACCCTAATAATAAATTAATCATAAAATAAAATAATAATATAAATTGGATTGACAATTTAAATGTTATGATCAAAATAGAAAATTTATTAAAATGTGTCAAAATTATGGACTTAAGAAATTTTCATATTTTAGCCCATTTTCATTATATAATTAAAATTTCCCATTATTTTAATAAAACATTGAAATACATGGGTTTTATCATTTAATTTTATGAATAAATCATCTAAAATTGAATAAAAAATTTCACTTAATTTAGCTATGTCAAGAACTTATGTGAATAACTCATTGCATGACATCAACCTATGTAATATGGGCTGTGAGAGTGGAGTTTAATATTTCAAGGAGCTAATGGCATTAAGAATCAGTAGAGAAAGACCCTCTGTGGGAAAATTTTCTCCTTGTATTCATGTTTGTTTACATTATGGGAAACCTTTTGTGGAGCTTATGGGAGTGAGAGACCCATTTGGGGGCTCAATATCCATACCTTTTTTATAATTTGTTCTTTTCAGGGACAAAAATATATAAATAGGGGATTAATGTAGAATCTCAATTTTTTTACTTTTACGAATTTGGAATATTTCAAGGAATATTTTCGGTTCTAGGCACTAAGATGGTATGATATTCAGAGGCCCGGTGATCCAAGAATTGATATTTTAAAAATATTAAAAATATTAATATATGGTGAATTTTTTCCCTAAAAAAGTAGAATAACCCTTGAATGGAGTCTTGGATTGAACCTATGAGACCACTATTGAGTTCAAATATGGGAATTCCCTAGGTATGATATATATTTTTTATCGGCATTGAGAGTTTGTGAAAAATTAATCACGCGCATAAATAATAAATTTATCAATAAATAAATTTATTTTTCTTTGATAATGAATTGATCTAATAAAAACCTATATAAACAAAGTTATAACCAAATTTCATTGTTGGACTCATAACCTTAGAGTTTGAGAGAGGAACTATAGGTGGATATTCCATGGATGAACATTGAAATATTGAGCTTTGACTACCAGTGTGCCAATGAAATTCAAGGATCTCACTAATGACAATGAAACATATTCATTCTTCACCATAAATTGATCCAAATTGAGGTTGGGAGTTTTCTTGTGCAGATTTATCCCCATTTAATTATCCTATGATGAATGAAAATCATTTGAATTATGGAATGATTCACTGTGCGATCATATTGCAGTTATGGGTTCGTTTATCTGGGGTTTGAGAGATAAAAATTATATGTTTTGATTCAATTGTCTCTTTTTTAACCCTAAGACAAAGAATCAAGGCCAACATGAATATTGGTCAAGGTTCATTCCTCATGTTTATGTTTTATGGTTTTCTATTTTGTTATATGTTCATTCTTTATCAATGTTATTTTGGACGACAAATTGATGGATACCATGAAAGAAATTTTTATATATTTAATATTTTTCATAATGGATCATTTCTATGAATCAAGTTTCAAGATCGGTGATGGAATCATGGTTTATGATGTTGGTGGGTGACAATGGTTTGATTGGAGACCCTTGGTTCAGTTTTGGCATGCGATAGTGGAGAGGTATGACGACAGGTGATTCTGGAGCATTGCATACAATCAAAATCCATCCAAGGATGGTGAGAGGGTTTGGTCATCTTCAGATACATGAATTATAGTACGATTTATGTAAATATTGGTGGTGAAGGAGGTATGGAGGAAGATGTTTGATGAATCTTGTGGGTTCAGTTAAAAACCATACTATACGGGGTGTAGTCCAAAAGAATACACATCGTGTAGCCCCTCTTTATGTGGTTCTAGAGTTTCCATGAAGAGATAATTATCAAATTCTGCATGACATGTGTCACATGTCATGTGTACCTCATCCAACCAACTCATAGTGTATAGGGGGTACACGCCTAGGTTTCTAGGTGGATATAAACACCATGTAATTGGGAAGCATATTGATAGGACAAAGTATATGGGAAAATCCATGTACTCAAACATGACCAAGTACACAAACATAGGAAATATGGAACATTGAGTGCTAGGGAGACATCTACATTTCATGTACGTCAAGGTACATGTCATGTATTGTGTAAATGTGCATGTCGTGTGAGTGTTATACATGGGATGTTTTGTACCATGTGAGTAATTCCATGTACCATAGGGTCACACCATGTACACCTTCAAGGATAGGATGGATTCCTCTTTATTCTCAGTTCATCTTGGTTGTGATCTTGTGTGATATTCCTTAGACCAATGCCGGTTGAATATGTTCCCTTATTCCATTCTTATAAGGGTTCGGTGCAACATATTTTTCCCATCATATAGGGTGACCCCTATATAGATTCCCGATGATCAGTGCAATGTGGTTGAGTTCCCTTATTCCAAAATGAGTAGTCTCAGTCCACTTTAACTAATTCCTCAGTGTCTTGGAGCATGTGTCCCTCCAAGAGGCCTAGAACGATCCTAATTTCCTTTGAGTTTACTTAGATAAGGTTTTTTATAATTGGAAAGACCAATATTTACATGGACGCTGATCCCCTATCTAGGAGGATGTTTACAACATGGTCTAGTGTCCCCCAAGTGAGCCCTAGGCATTGAACCCCTAACTGTGTATTGAGATTTGATCTTTGTGATGATGTATTAGTCCGATGAAGTGTGTATCTTGAATGAAACCTCTTAGTTTCTTATGTTATTATTATTATCTTGACCTGGAGAGAATTATATTTGGTATAGTGGGGATGTTCCATTGGTTTAACAATATTTCATGAATTATAACTCTTAGTGAAGTGCCATCGGGGATGGTAGGGCTTATAGAGTGAGATCTCCTGGACGAGTGTTACCTTGAAACCTCACAGTGGATCTATGGATGGAAGTGGTTGAGACTTTTTGTGACACAAAGTAATATATGAGTATATATGGATGTTTTATTGTATGTATCATATTATTCTTGACATATCCTATGATGAGTGACTACTTTTGATTCATTATGCTTGGTTATTTCAGGGCGTCCTACTGGGTATTGTTATACTCACCCCTGCATGAGATTTGCCCGCACATTTCATATCATATATAGATGACATATCTTTTTTGGTGTCCTTAGAGGACTAGGAGTAGGTGGATCTTAGATTTTACTAGTAGAATGAGGTGTATACTAGTGTTGGATTTGATAGCGGTCCCATCCTTTTGAGCGGGTCAGACTTTATTTTCCAATTTTTGGGTGGGCTTCTATTTGGCCCCTTTTTATGCTTTATAGTACTTTATTTCATTCTATGATTATGGAATTATATATTTATACATGCATTATTATTATTTATTTATAGTTTATCATTACATGGGATTAGATATTTCTATGTTTGTATAGATACAATAGGTTAATGCCTCCCATGTATGTGATATGCCTACTTGGTGCTATTCACTAGCCCCTGGCCAATTGGAGTCGGGTTTGGGGTAGTTGCAGAACAAGCCCTTTTGGTTTGGGTTGTGAAACTTATTGTTCAGACCTCCAATGTAGGCTGAGGTAGGTTTAGTAGTTGGGTGGCCCAATCAAACCCAAGGACCAATAGTTTAATGAATAATTGTTAACATGAAACTTGATTATTTTCATAGTCTAATTTATTATTCATGTAACATTTTTATACACTTTTATTTGATTGTATATTTTTTAGTCACTATTTGTGGTGGCCTATTGACTTTTACTCACACCCTTATCATTCCATAATTGGGTACCCAAGAATACTTCATGGTTGTAGGTCAAGATAAGGGAAAGGTCCCCATGTTAGATGGAAGATATGGGATTCAAGATAGTGCATGGACTAGGAGACTGGACATGATGTCAGGGCCAACTTGGGGATTTTATTTAGTGTCTTATTTTTGTTTTATTTTGTAAATTTAGACTATCATGAAATGTCATAGATTACTGTATTGGTTATTTAGAACTTACTTAGTGGGAAATGGTGTATATGATGTTTAGTTATTTATTATTATTATATGTTGATTTTTATGTTGATTTCTATTATTAGTTCACTATGGTAAAGAGTGTATAGTCTCCCCATTATTTCCATTTTACCCTTGCTTATAGTTGGTATCCTCTAGAATATGGGGAGGTGTGCTTGAGGTCATGTAGTGATCTAGCTTGAGGCACCAGATATAGTGGCACCCAAGATGAGACATTACAAAGTGGTATTAGAGTAGTAATTCCTTTATGTTATTTATTTTATTTGGGGAAGGTATACAAGATATTAAGATATGTTGGGATTTGGAAACAGGATCATGTTTGGGAGTAACTTACCCATGTGCATAAGAAACATAAGAAACTAATGTTGGACTGTTGTTCTTGTGGTTTTTAGTTATCATTGGATGTTATTTTACCTTGGATGATGCACTTTTTATGCGATGTTATTGTTTTCTACGGCTTCATTTATGGATCTACATGGCATGATGTTTTCATACGCATGAATCATTTTAGGAACCTAATATTTATGTGATATGAATCATATTATGAACTCACAAAAAATTATGTTATGGTGGGTTATGGGAAATGAAAACTCTTTTCTGGATGATTTGAGGCTTAAGGAATATAGTGCCTAATGGGGAAGTTAAAATTTATAATGGTTAAAAAGTGATAAATTGAAAGGGTTAAAATGGTTCCTAAATGAGAAATATTTAAGTTATTTAAAAGTGAAATTATTGAATTTTTTCCAAATGAAAGGCTTGTGATTATGTATATTTGGTTTACCCTATGTTAGCCATGGCCCAAAATAGTAACGATTGAGGGTAATGTTAGATATGTAACACTATCCATTGGGATAGTACATGTGGAGTGGGTTTTTATTGGTTAATACTGATCCCTATTTTATATAAATTATTGAATCTATAATTAATGTGTTTTGAGATGTTTTTTTGGAATTGTAGAGAGATGAAACCATGATAAATGTTTACTAGTTGGGAGACTGAAGAACAATACCAATAATTCTCCCTTGGTAGAGGGACAAGAACCCCCATTGATTCTAGTTAATAGGGGGAAGTGTAGTTCTAGGATAAATTTTATTGTTTTATGTAGTTTATGGAGAGAGATCCAAGGTGGGATGCACCGAGAATGTTTAGCATGATGAGAGATTTTCATCTATAGCACCCTTAAACCTTTTATGGAGAGGGTGAACCTGAGGAGGCAGAGTTATAGATAGATTATATCAAGATGGTTCTGAAGCACTTATAGAATCCTCTATAGAAGAGGGTAAAGATGGAAGCATATATGTTACGTGGACTAGTGGAACACTTGTTGGATATTTGGGTTCCATATGAGCATTTGGAGGGAATGACATGGAAATAAATCTAGAATAAATTCCTGGAGAATTTTTACTCTGAGACATTGAGGAAAAGGAAAGCTGAAGATTTAATGAGTTTGACTTAGGAGAATATATCGATTATAGATTATTCTAGATGATTCCCTAACTTGCAGTGTTTTTAACCGATGTTTATTGAGGATGATGCAACTATGACAAATAATTTTTAGAATAGAATTATATGTGAGATCAATTCATAGGTAAATATATTTCATTTATAGAGTTTTTTTGGAGGAACTAGATCATTCCCTCAATTTTGAGGGGAACATAAAAGTGGATTATAGTGGTGGAAATGTGGTTTCAGATGGGAGGTTAAGTGGTATGACTTCCTATATTAGGAAGTATCATTTTGAGAGATTTCCATAGGGAAGTAGTGGAAAGAATACTCAAGGGATATGATCAAACTATTAGGGTAGTGATCAGATGTTCTTATATCAGTGTGGAAGAATGAGAAACATGCATTGTTATTTTCCCCAAAAACTAGTTGAGTGTTGAGTATGAAACAATATGGGATATATAAAGAGGTTCTATAGGAACCCTCAACAAATGGGCAGTTATGGAGGATCATTAATGATACAAAGTGTGGGAAGGGGGCCTACTATCCAATACCAGATAGGCAGTTAGAGTTCCACTGGACATACCAGTCATAGTGGAGCATGTGGTGCTCTAGGATTAGAGAGACTATATCAGTAGGGTAGTGTAGTGCATGGGACCTAAGTAGGTTCTCAAGATAGATATATATGTTAGTTACATATAGTTCAACCAAAACCCAATGGTGGAGATTCTAGACTATTAAATATATGAGGTACAATTCTTATAGATTCTATGATTTCTAGTGATTTTTTTGATGTAGGAGCATCACATTATATTATATCAACCATGTTTGTATGTGGTTTGTGTCTAGTAGTAGAGTATATATTTTTGGTGATGTGAATAGACATGTCTTTGGGGGTATGATCAGAGTGTATCCATTAATTAAAGGAGTGTACCCTTGAAGTTGGTGGGTACTATATCCTTTGGGAATTGTATGTGCCTGAGGTGTTAGGTTTTGACTTGATACTAGGGATGAAATGGTTGGTTACATACCCATATCAAATTAACTATTATCATAGGAGAGTTAGTTTCATGTCCCCTAAAGGTGAAACTTATTTCCATCGTGGAGAATATAATATCTAGGTAGGCTGTGTAGGTCCAATTCAACTGAAAATATGTAAGCTCATAGCTCAAGTAGAAATACTTAGGCTTGATGTTGAGGGAGTGGATCATAAATTCTTCCCTACTATGGTGGATTAGTATCAAGAAATGTTTATAATGACTTATTAGGGATTCCACCTGACAGATAAGTCAATTTAACTATTGAGTTGATGCCTGGAGCTGAGGCTATTTCTATTACGCCTTATATAATGGCACTATTAGAACTCAAGGAACATAAAACCTAGTTGGATGAATTTGATAACAAAGGGTATATCTATCTGAGTACATCACCATGGGGTTTATTGATTTTTTTCTAAGAAGGATGATAAAACATTGTGGGTGTGTGTTTATTATCATAAGATAAAAAGAACTGTTATCCTCTTCTACACATCGATGATCTTTTTGAACAACTAAAGGGTTCTTGTTTTTTTCCAAAATTTATCTATGGTTGGGGTATCATCAGTTGAGGGTGAGACCTTAAAACATACCATGATATGATTTCAAAATCTGGTATGGTTTATATGAGTATATCATAATTTTGTTTGGGTTGATGAATTCTCTTACTATGTTCTTGGATTTGATGAACCGAATCACTCAACTATAACTAGGTCAATTCATATTTTTCTATGTGTGAATAAAATATTTGTGTACTTCTAGAATCATGATGATCATGGACAACATCTTAAAAACATATTGAGTTCACTAAGAGATAATCATTTATATGAAAACCCATCAAAGTTTCATTTATGGATAAAAAAGTAACATTTCTTGGGTCAAATAATGTCATAGTAAGGTGTTTTCATGGACCCAGAGAAGGCTTAAGAAATTTAATCTTGGGGAAATCATAAGAATATTGTTGAAATCTGAAGCTCCATTGATTTGGTGGGTTATTATCAAAGGTTCATCAAATATTATTTTTGGTTGGAAGTTCCACTCTCAGGATTAACCAAGAATGGTATAAGGTTTGAGTGGTATGAAATATGTGAGAATGATTTTTAGGAGCATAAGATACATTTGAACACTACACCATTCTTGATCTTACCCAATCTTGGTAAGGATTATAACTTGTTTTGTGACGTGTTTGGGATTGGACTTGGGGTAGTGTTCATGCATGAAGATTGATTTTTAGTGTATGTATCACAGTATTTGATTCCAAATGAATATAACTATCCTATGAATGATATCGAGTTGACCATGTTGGTTTATGACTGGAAATTTTGGTATCATTATCTTTTGGGTGAGAAGTTTATTTTTTATACCGATCATAAGATCCTAAAGTACATATTTTCCTAGTGTGATTTGAATATTTGGAAATGGAGATGGGTTGAATACATGTAGTATTTTGACTTTGTTCCAGATTATATTCTTGGAAAGAAGAATAGTTTTTCATATGTTTTGAGTAAAAATATGCAGACTCAGACAATTCAAGAGTCTAGTTTCAAGTAGAGGATGATGTCTTTGTTCACTAAAGATGCATATAGGTGTTTTGAAGGATCATGAGGTGATGAAAATCATGTCTCTATCTGTTGAGCCATATCTTCTAAACTTTTTGAAGAAAAAGGAATATTAGGATTTAAAATATATATATTTGAGGGATAGTTTTGAAGGTGGGGATCCACCTTCAGATTGGAAAATTGATGATGATCATATTATCTATGTTCGTGGTCATGTTACTGTACCTACTTATATGTGGGAAGAGATGATGGTATTGTTTCATACCTCAAGTAGGTGGTACCCCCTAGATTGAAAAAAATTTATTACAATCTTAGGATACATAATTTTTGGTTGGGAATGAAAAAGGAGATTTTAGGATTTGTGACACAATGCTACATATGTCAGAAGGTGAAGGACAAGCATTAGTAACCTAGTGATTTGTTACAACTATTTTCAATTCTAGAATTGAAGTGTGATGATTTCACTATGGATTTTGTGGTAGGTATCCTAAGTATTTTTAATAATAATGGAACAATTTGGGTTATTGTGGATCAATTAACAATGTTAGAACAATTATTGTTGATATGGGAGACTTTCACCATTTCCTATTTGGGTGACTAGTATATTTTATAGATAATATGTTTGCATGGGATACCTCAATGTATTGTTTTAGACCTTGATCCATGTTTTATTTCAATCTTCTTGAAATGTTTATAGAATGAACTGGGTACTCTAGTATTTTTGAGTATAGCCTTTCACTCACAGACATGGGGGGAAGTCATAGTGTACTATATAGATGATAAAGGATATGTTGAGGGAATATGTCTCAGACTTTGGTGACTCTTGGGAGAAACACTTAGCACTTTTTGAGTTCACCTATAAAAATAGTTATCAGAAGACTATTTGCATGGAACCATATGGGGCACTCTATAGTAGGACATGTAGATATCCCTTATGTTGGATAGAAGTAGGGGAGCTAGATTTGTTAGAATTTAGTATCATACATGATACATTAGAGTATGTTTTGTTAATTTAAAAACATATGGTTATGTCACAAAGTAGATATAAGTAATATGTTGATCAATATCATCAACCTATTAATCACATCATGGGTGATCATGTGTTTCTTCAGGTGTCGCTGAGATTGGGTCATCATCAAATTCATAAATAGGGAAAGTTGGTGACAAAGTATGTGGGGCCATTTGAGATCATGGAGAGGATCAAACTAGTGGCATACTACTAGGCTCTTTTATAGTGGTATTGTTGTATACATGATTTTTTTCATGTGTCTAATCTTTGAAAGTATCACCCCAACCCTTCTCATGTGATAGATATCAACGATGTTAAGCTTGAGGATGATGTATCCATTGAGGTGAATCTAGTTCGTATTGGGGATCATAGTGAGAAGACTCTTCAGGTTAAGAATATTCCTTTAGTTTGAGTTTTTTTGGCATCATGGAGATGTTAAATAGGAAACCTAGGAGAGGGAGGTAGATATGCGACTCTGATGGCCCAATATCTTTACCAAGAAGACTTAGTGACACTCAGGAGAGAAACTTAAGGATGAATTGTTATAAGGTGGGGAGGTTGTAAGATCCTAACATTTATTAGAGTTATGTTCTTATTTAAATTTTGAATTAACTCAATTTATAATGGTTGTTTAAATGTTTCATGATAATATGAGGGGACTCAAGGGTTTTCCAGTTGTTTGGGGCACAAAAAAGGGATAAAGGATGTAATTCTATGCTGGGAGCATGATTGGAACATAGTTATTACTAATCGTGTACCAAAACCCAATAAACCTTGTGGCATAAGTCCATTGAATAGTGGATGGTTAATGGGAACCACACAATTTTTCAAACCATGATGGTGTCTCAGAAAAAATGTGCGGCTATATCGCTCTCTTGGATAGAGGGTTCCACATGGTTGATGCACAGTTTGGAAAACCATGCGGCCAAACCATGAACCTCATTTAAAGAGAGGAAATAACCATTTTAGCCCCTTATTATTCATTTTTATCACTCTATTTTCTTCCCTTTTCCACCTATATCATACTGAGTGAGAAACCAAAAGTTTTCCCCTCTTCCAAGGATCATTATCCCTTGTTTTTGAGTTGTTCAGTGAGAATCAAAGCTTCAGGTGAGTTTATCACTCATCTTCCTTCTATTTTATGTAAGAACCATGATGTTATGTTTCTTATCATTCTGAATACTTTAAACCCTTTTTAGGTAGATTCCACATTTGATCATTTGAGGTTGTTTTAGTTCGAATCAAGGGCCATTATTTGATGATTATTTGTCTACGAACTTGAGGTAGGTGGTCTACAAGATAATTTCCCATGATTTTGATGTTAATCATGTGCATGTGTTGTGATAATGTGATTCCATGATTTTCATCCATATTTTTAACTAAGAAAAACATTTTTAGACCTTAATTGATGTGTGGGATCCCTCATGATTCCTATAGGATCCGTTGAGGATTCTTAGACTGAGCTTATGGTCACCCATGGGGTGTGCCACTCTCTTCCATATCGTAAAATGTGTTTTTAAATGAAATTTTAAAGGTTTTATGATATTAAACCATATAAATGTTTTTTCCTTTTTAGAATGGAATAAGGGGCTGTTTGGATTAATTTGAATAAGTTAAATGATTTAGGGCATGTAATGGGTAAATGTGATAAATGGTTAAAGATGAATGTCAATAAGGGTAAATGGTATCAAAGGGGTGACCAATGGTCATAAATGTGCTTCAATGATAAAACAGAATAGTTAGGTAATTGGGTAAAGAGTTGAATGTGATGAACCATAGTAATGAGATAAATTAAGATGTTCAACCAAATTATTTTTTTTGTTAAAAGGTCACAAAAGATGAACCTTGGAATGAATGGTAAATGGTATGGATGAGATGTTGGACTAAGGATCCTCTCCTTTGGGTTAGGATATATTGATGATGTTGGATCCACTGATGTATTGAATGTTTTAGGATGATAGAATGATGCTCTAAACTCCTATGATATGAACTTGATATGGGTACCTAGACTAAAAATCCAATTTATATTGTTAAATTAGATCAATAAATGAATTAACATTTAATGTAAAGTGTAAACCCCCCGTATGTATGGTTCAGAACTCCAGTGTAAGCATAGGTAGATTTTGTAGTTAGGTTTCCTGGTGGAACCCAAAGTCCAAAATTATAATGAATAATTTTTTGTAGGAAATATGACTATTTTTGTAGTCTTATTTATTATTATTGGAACTTATATATACACTTATATTTGAATTTATATTTTGTAGACATTATTTTTGGTGGACTACTGATTTATAACCACATCTATCTTGGGAATTCATTGGGTACCCAAGAGGACTTCAAGGTTTCAAGTCAGTATAAGGGAAAATGATCCATGTTAGATAGATAATATTGGAGTTGGGATAGTGCATGGATAAAGGGACCTGAAATTACGTTAGGACCTATTTTGGTATTTTCTTTAGTGTCTTATTTTGGTTTTCTTTTTTCACTTTACACTATCATGATCTGTCATACTTTACTTTATTAGTTTTTTTTGTAATTTCTTAGTGGTAAATATGGAATGTGATGTTTTGTTATTTATTATTATTATATGTTGATATTTATCTTCATTTAAAATGTTGTTTCACTATATTAAAGAGGGTATAATATCTACACCTTTTTTATTAGACACTTAATACTTGCCAATGACATTTAGTGTATGGGAAGGCACATTTAATGTCATGTGGTGATCCAAATTGGGGAATCTGATATAGTGGAACCTATGATGGGTTGTTAAAAAATTTCTACCCAAATCCCATATCTTAATTCCCTTATAATCATTAAGTATGTTCTTAATCCACTCAATCCCAAGCACTCAAGGATTTTATTTCCATATAAAATAAGCAACACCAAGAAGAGGGTAAGTTTCCATCTAATTCTCTTCTCATTTTCCTCTTCTCTTTATCATTTTCTATATCCATTTATAGCCTAAATTTAAAAATATTCATTTATTAGTATGTTAACATTGCATTTATTATGTTATCCAACTATAATGGTTATAATTATGATGTATTCATATTAAATTAATTTTTCTATTGACAATGTCCCATTAACGGTCGGTTAACCGCTAACAAAGATATTAAAAATTATTTCCCCATCACCACCATTATGGATGATTATAATAAATTATCTATAATATATAAATGTATAACTAAATTTATTTATGAGATTATATATTTAATATTAATAATTTATAAGAATCAATAAAGATATATCATTAAATCAAATAAACAAGGGATATTTTAAAGAAAATATGATTTTAAAAATTTCCACCTTTATTGATGGAAATTGAGAAATATAATCCAATGATTATAATTGATAAATAATTACAAAAATAAACAAAATTTACTTTTGGTTCCATGTTTTAATCAACCTATTTTTTTATTATTGAGGTGGAAAAGTGAAAATTACAATTTATAGTAAAGGGGAATTCATGAACCTAACTTTTTATTTTTTGTTTATCTACAATTTCATAATGAATTCAGTATATATATTCCTCTAATATCCTAAAAATTTCTATTCAATATTATTTACCATTTATTTTTTGGGTATATACATGTTTCTTCCTTTCCAAAAAAATTTCCCAGCTAAATTAAACAATTTTTCAAAAAGACATTATTTTTTTCTATAATATATCATTGAATCATATTGATTCATTTCCTCTTCAAATGATCATTTTATTTAAATGTATTAACTCTATTCTTAATTTGGTAACTTAAAAGGTAATTCATAAAATTATTCTTTATAAAACCTTTATGAAACCCATTTATTTCTATGGGTTATTTCATGATTATGATTGTTTTATGTTCTATGTGGAATTCACGATTATGATCATTTGATGATGTGGCGGGTGGGCCCAAAGTTATATAGAAATCTAATACATTGGGTAATATGATATATCTCATGATATTATGTGTATTTATGTGAATATTATACTAACCTTGTTCACAACTATGATGTTTTGATTTATGCCCATATGTTATGCGTAAACATGATGCTATATTTGTTCACAACTATGTGTGGTGTTTGACCACTTTTTTATAATGTTTTATTATTATAGATATTCTATATTCCATGACTTTGTAAAAATTTTCCCGCATTTTTACGATTATGATACCATTCTTATGATACAATGATGATTATGCTCACCCATGTACTATTTATTTGTGTCTCTTATTGCTTCTATGTTATCCCTACCCTTAGTGGGATTTTTGCAAAACCCTTTCTTTGATGTATATCCTCTAGTGATTACATATACTTAAGATAGATCGAGATGTTCTAAGAGGATGAAAAATAAGTATTTCTATAATTTTTAAGTTTTATTATGTATAAGTGATATCTAAACCCAATTTTCCCATGATATTATACCTTTATATAATTTAATGTATCACTATTATGTTGTATATATTAAAACTAATGTAATAGTCTTGTAAGAAAAACTTAGTTCACTATAGTTGGTATCAAGGGTATGGTTTATTTAATTTGGGAATTAGGATTAAAAAACATTAGTTAAAATTATAAGTATATTTAGGAAATCATCCTATGTTTTATTAAAGTATAATATTTTGTGGTTTCTAAGCAATGAAATACCTATCAAGATACTATAAGTGGATGTGGCTCTGTAACAATTGTACTTAGGGGTAATAAACCTAAAAATGGTTCATTTGGTATTAAATTGATCAACATTTTTGAATAAAAAATAGGCATTGTTTCACACCTATTTTTACACACTCAAGTGATATGCTTCAGTTAATAAAAAACTATATACAAACCATTTTGAATGATATATAGCTAAATAAATTTTTATTTTAAATTTGTTAAATATTAAAGTACATGATCCTAGAAGCATCATTTGGAATAAGGATAAACGAATAGATTCCATAAAATATATATTATTTATCCATTATTTATTGAATTTTGTTTTGTTCAAACCTTTTCTATTTTAGAAAATGGTGGTATCCAAGAGAAACTAGAAAAATAAACCAAGTGAGGGATAATGCAATGATTTTCTAAACAATGTCACCAATTCCATATGAGGTGGAGTTCAAAAACCTATGGTGATTCTTACCTAGATATCTCTGGATATGAGAAATAACCCAAATTATGTTAAATTTCCACCTTTACCCAAGAAAGAGAAACTATAAATTGAGTTTTTATGAGGAAATGGCCACCAATATTCAGTGGGTCTTCCAATCTAATTATCAAATAATACTAGGTAAACTAAATAGAGAAGATACTTTCTATGATACATTATCTAAGAAGGATAAGGTGACTCTGTACTTTTATCATTTATATGGAGAGGCTAATAAATGGTGGGATTGATAATGAGTACCAATCTAAAGGATTAAATGGAAGAAATTGAGTGGGAATAATTTAAAAAGTTATTTATTAACAAAGTATTTCCCTTGAACTCTTCAAACAAACATGGAGAGATAATATATAAATAATTCACAAAATGAGGGTGATTATGTAATGGATTTTGAGGAAACTTTCACAGGTATTTAAAGATATACCTCGGGTTTTTTACCAACAATGATAGAAAAATAGATAGATTATTTAGTGGTTTAAAACCACACCTTCAAAAGGCTATATCTATCTGAGACTTTGGGAGTTATGAAGATTTTATTTGATGTTTTATTAAATTATAGATTATTTTTAGAGAATAGTCCCATATATATAGATATTATAAGATAATAATGGACTTTCATGCTGGAGGATCAAATAAAAATGGAGGAAAGAATATCCCACCACCCACATGTCAAAAATGTTAGAAAAAGAATCATGAGAATTTCTTAAAAGGGATGGGGAAATGCTTCAAATCTTGAAGAGAAGGCCACTATGATCATGAATGTCAAAGATACATGAAGAAGTTGACCAACATAATGAAGGAAAGTAAGGAACCTCCAATGGTTTAATGCTTCAAATTCAGAGACAAATGGTACTATTCTTGTCAGTGCACTAATCCATAGGCCTTAATGGGAAATATGCATCACCAACCATGAAATCCCAAGGAGAAATAGAAATATTAATCCATAACTATGAATTAAGTGGAATATAAAAATTAAGTCATATAAGGTACACTTTTTATCCACTCAGGAATGGAAATTTTTTTATTTAATTCTAGTTATACATATTACTTTATATCCTGCAATTTTGATTGAAATTTTGAATCAAAACCATAATACCTCGAAGTAGATATATCTATAGAAACACTTATTCGTGTGATCAATGAAACACAAGTGTTGGACTCTTCTCCTATTAACATCTGTGGGAAAATTCTTCTTGTGAATCTCATAATCCTTCCCTTGATGATATTTAATGCTATAATAGGCATGGATTGGATCCCATTATATATAGATAAAATAAACTATCATAAAAATGAAATATATTTTTATATTGCAAACCATCCCATGCTCATATATATCTATAAGGAAGATCATAAATCTCCTTTGGAAAATTATTCAATGACATGGGTGTGGATGCCCAGTGAAGAAGCATAACTTTCCCAAATGGTAGGGTAAACACATTTAAATTTCTATCATAAGGGAATATACTGATGTATTTATTAATGAGTTACCTAGCCTTCCCCTATATCATGAGGTGGAGTTCTTAATATAGATTATACCTAGATCCACTCCTATATTTAAATGCGTCTTTAGGATAGCCCCAACCGAACTGGAAGAGTTAAATAAGAAATAGAAGAACATTTAGAAACTAATTTTACACACCCTAATGCATCACATTGGGGTGCACTAGTGATTTTTTTAAGAAAAATGATAGAACAATATGGATGTGTATCGAATACTGAGAGATTAACAAGATCACAATAAAGAACAAGTATCCCCTACGAATAATTTATTAATTATTTGAAAAACATAAATGGGATTAGTAATTATCAAAGGGGGATCTTCATTCTAGATATCATCAACTGAAGGTGAATAAGGAAGATATTTATAAGATAACCTTTCATATGAGATAAGGACACTATTTTTTTATAGATATACCCTTCAGAATTAATAATTCCCATGAAATATTCATGGATTTGATGGATAGAGTCTTTAGAGACTTCCTTGAATTTTTTTGGTAGTATTTCTTGATGAAATTATCATATACTCCAAGATAAAGGTGGAAAATTAAGAGAATATATATTTTTAGTGATATTAAGAAAGGAGAAAATGTACACTATATTCATAATGTGTGAATTTTCAATGCAGTGACTCACATTCTTGGGGCTCATGATCAAAAGTGAGGGAATTTTTTTTCAACCCATCAAAGATAAAGTCAATTGAGGAATGCTATAGACCCTCAAGTTTCATGAAAATCCATAGTTTTCTTGGATTAACTGGGAACTATAAATATTTTTTGAATAATTTCTCACAATGTTATACCCCACTAACTAAGTTAACACAGAAAGGTGTAAATTATGTCTGGACATAATAATGTGAGGAAATCATTAAGGATCTTGAGAAGAGGCTAATAACTATTCCTTTACTCACACTACCATCATGTGGAGAAGGATTTGTGATATAAATTATTCATTAAAGAAAGAAATGGGTTATGTACTCATTTATAATGATAAATTGATACAATGATCTTTATAGTAGATAAAGATCTAATAGAAAAACTACCCAACACATGTTTTTTAGTTAGGAGATGTGATCTTTACCTTGAATATTTTGTGTAACTACCTTTATGGTGATAAGGGTGACATATAAATAGATCATAATATTATTAGATATATATTTACATATAAAGAGATGAATATGCATCAATAAAGATGGTTAGAGCTGATCAAAGACTATGATTACTCAATTCACTACCATATTGGAAAGGAAAACAAGGTAGTTTATGATCTTAATATAAAATAAACTAATGCTATATCCATGATATAGATTGAGTATGACCCTATCTATTTGGACATACCAAGGATGGGCCTTGAAATCATGACAGTAGGGAATACATCCTAACTTTCCCAAATGATTGTGCAACCAACTATCCAAGAGAAGATCAAGGAGGAACAAAGGGATGATATGAAGCATCAAAAGAATGTAGAAGTGGTTAAGGAGGGGAAGCTTCGTGAATTCTATATTTATGAAGATGGTGTCATTAATTTTGGAACTATATTTTGTGTTGAATATTGGGTAATGTGCATAGATCATCATTCTTCATTCATCCTAGAAGTACCAAGATATAATGTGATCTTTGAGAGAAATTCTAGTGGGAAAACATGAAGAAGGATATCATTGATTACACATCAATTTTTTTTGATATATTAGTAATTTAAATCCTAGTGACTTAATTCCAAAGGGATGATGCAACAATTTCCTATACCCACATGTAAATGGTAAAACATCACTATGAAATTTATCACTTGTTTCCCAAAGAAATCTAAACTAATCAACATGACATGGGTTTTGGTGGATTAACTCACAAAGACTACCTACTTCATCACCATTCAAAAATATTACTCATTTAAAAAACTTTCTATGATATACGTAAATGATTTTTTGATGATTTATGGGAAAAAATTTGATTGTATCTGATCATGATCCAAGTATCACTTCTAAATTCAAGAGAAGTATTTAATTTTCCCTGAATATTGAATTGAATTTCAATATGGCCTATCACTACCAAAATGATAGAAAATATTAAAGGAACATTTAGAAACATGGGGATATGATAAGATCATGATCAATAGAATTTAAAAGTGGATGGGATCAAAATCTCCCATTAGCTGAGTTCTCATTCAACAATAAATTCCTATCAATTATTCAAGTTGCCCCATAAAAAGATCTATATAGGATGTGATGCAGAAATCCTACTTACTGGGATGAAATTGGATAATGAAATATACTTAGACCTGTTCTTGTGTAAGATATGATATAAAAGGTTCAATCCATTAAAAAATTTATAAAAGTTTTTCAGAGTTTGAGGAAGAACTATCCTAACAACCATAGAAGAGACTTGCGGTTTGATGTGAGAGACACATATTTCCTTTGAATATAACCATGGAAGAGAGTCACATGGTTTTGAATGAAGGGTAATATTATCCCTATATACATTAACCCATTTGAACTCTTTGATTAAATTAGAGTAGTGGCCTATCGGCTAGAACTTTCACCAAACATAGATCATGTTCATAATATGTTCCATGTATGTCTCTTAAATAAGTACATAACTGATCCCTCAAATCTACTGAATATAGTGGTGGTACAAATAGAGAATGGAATTTCTTATAAGTAGCATCCAGTGAAGATCTTGGACCATAAAGAAAAAGTTATATATAACAAGACAAATCACCTTGTCAAATTGTTGTGCTGGACCATAAATATGAAGAGACAACATGGGAATTGGAGGAAAGAATGAAACAAAAGTACCCTCATCTATTATCATATTAAAATATGAGTTAAAATACAGGTGATTTTTTAATGGGGTAATAATGTATCAAACCATACTTTATTAGTGAATTTTTTCCCTTGATAAATTTTTGTGATATTATATAGCCTTATACACATACAATACATAGAGAAACAAACAAAAAATGATTTTATTAATAGATATCATTAAATTAGTTATAAAATAGGCATATTAAAATTACAATACTTATAATAAGAAAAAACTATAAAATAAGAAAATTATAATGAGGAAATTTTCATCATTTCAATATGCTATAACCATCTACCCCATGAATAATACTATAGAAAAAAATAGAATATTAGTAGACCAATCGAAATATTAGAAAAGGGAAATATAGAACCATGGTGGGGGGAATTGTAGTTAATGTTTAAGGAAGGATTTATGTGGTATTTATAGGAGGTAACATGACCATTTTAATAGTATATGATCATTGGAATTGTGATGTGAGCATTCTAATAGTAACCTGACTGCTGGGAATAATATCTTAGCTATTGGGAATAGTTACCTGCCTGTTAGAATAGTAATTTGACGTAAAAATAATAAAATGTAATATATATAATATTTTTCATGAGTAAATTAAGAAAATATAATTATTATAACTCTATAAAATAAATATCTAGTTTAAAAACTCAAAGAAAATATAAAATCTTCTTAGAATAATCTATATATTAATGTATTTCAAAAAAATCATAATTTTTTTGTTAATAATTAAAATTACATATTTTAGAAAATTATTTTTAGAAAATAAACTTCATTTTTAGAATCATCAGGTCAAAATTTTCCAAGATTATTTTTTATGGTAATTTTCTGAAAGACATTAATTTTTACATGAATAATAAAAATACTGTTTTTAAAATACTGTATTTTTTATGACATAGTGATGATGCAACAATGACATAATAATTATTTAACTGTTTAATTTAGATGAAAATAAATATAATAAGATAAATGGGTCATTTAAAAATAATAAACTTAATTTAATAAACTAAATATTATTTTCCAAAATCTAATGTCTAAAGTATTCCATTAAAATAATATTTTGTCATATTTTCAGAATTCATTTTGATAAAACTAATAATATTTTATTATAAAGTGATTCAAAGTCATAAAATCTTTTTATTTTATTCAAATATATTTCATAATGTCATAATTTAACTTGTAAAAGGTTTACCTTGGATATTATATTTTATTTAATATTTTATCCTTAAAAATACCCCACTCCTCAAGAATAAATAACACCTACCCCACTTTAAAATCCACTCCTCCCTCACTTTCTAAAACCAAACATCTTCCTAAATACCCTATATTAATCCCCTTATCATTATTAGGTATTTTTTAGATCCACTCAATTCCAAGCACTCAATGACTTCAGTGCCTAAGAAAAGAAGAAACATAAAGAAGATGAAAAGTTTTCATCTTCTTATCTTCCCATTTTCATCTTCTCTTACTCATTTTCTCTATCTATTTTAAACCAAAATAATATAATATTAATTTATCAGTTTATTAAAATTTAATTTATTATTTTAACCTACTTCAATAATTACATTTAATACATATTCATATTTCATACTTCTCTTTCTTTTTCTTTTGATAATATCTCGTTAATGGCTAGTTAACCACCAATGAGGATGTTGATAATTATTTTATTATTACCACACTTATGGATGACTATAATAAATTATTTATAATATATAAATGTATAATAAATTTATTTCTAGGAATATAGAGTTAATGTATATAATTTATAAGCAATGATAAGGAAAGATCTTTAAATTGAATAAAGATGATATATTTTAAATAAAATATGATATCAAAACGTTTCACCTTTAATAATTGAAGTTAATAAATATAAAATAAAAAAATAAAGATAATCCACTTACATTTACATGTTCTAATAAACCTATGTTTATTATTCAGGAAGTAGAAAAATGATAAAATAAAGATGGATTTATGGTAAGGTGAATTCATGTACCCAACTCCTTTTTGGTTTATCTCTTATTTCACATTGATATAAATATATATATATATATATATTCCAATAATATCCTAAAAATTTCATTTAAATATTCTTTCTCATTTCTTTTCAAGAGTATACATGTTTCTACCTTGCCAAAATGTTTTCTAAGCCAAATGTAAATATTTTTTAAAAAGTATTTATTAATTTATAAAACAAATATTTGAATCCACTTAAAATATTCTTTTTTAAAATGATCATTTTATTTAAAATTATGATATCACTATTTTTTTCATAAATTAAAAGATTATTAATAAATGTATGATTTATGAAGCCTTTATGAAACCCATTTGTTTCAATTGGTTATTTCCTGATAACAGTTTTTTTACATTATATGTGGCATGTATGATCATGCGACTTTTATGATGTGACCGGTGGTCCTGAAGTTATATAGTCCTCCAATTCATTGGGTAATTTTATATATATCATGATATTATGTTTATTAAGCATGAACATGATTCTATCTTTGTTCATAATTATGATGTTGTGATTTATGCACATATGTTTTGTGTAAACATGATGCTAGCTTTGTTCTAAACTATGTTTGGTTTTTAAACACTATGTTATAATGTTTAATTATTATGTATATTCCACATTCCTTGAATTTATCAAATGTTTCCATCATTATCGTGATGATAATCCCATGCTTATATATGATGATGATTATTCTCACCCATGTACTATTAATTCATGTCTTTTATTACTTCTATGTTATCCCTCCTCTTACTGGGATTTCAGATCACCCTTTCTTTTACAGATATCCTCAAGTGATTACATGTACAAATTAGAGTGTGATAGTTTTTAAGAAGATAAAAAATAATGTTTAATTATGTATAACTGATGTATGTTCCTAATTTTTCCAAGATACTAAACCTTTTACTCCTTTAATGTGTCACTATTATGTTTTATCTTAAAATGATATAATAGTATTATAATAAAAATCTAGGATGCTGTAATGAAGTTCTCAAAACACACTTCTATCATTATAACCATTTCATTATTGAAATCATTATATTTCCCATTGCATAAGTTTTTGGAATGATTCCTCTATTTTCTAATTGTTTTATAAAATAAAAAAAGTTATGGGTGAGAGCCAAAAAATTAAATCTATGAACATAGAAAGAATATAAAATAAATGAAATATATAACTTATCCAAGAATTTCAATTTCTCAATCATGTTTATCCATGGTATATTTCCTATTAATTTCTCTAACCTAACATTATATTTAAATCCTTCATAATGTTTTAAAAAGAGCATAAAATTTTTACAAGGAATATTCAATGGGAGTGTTAAACCAAGTGTGTTTTTAGGTCTCTTTATCATGCACTAGGTTATGATCAAGTTAATATACAGTCTACACTTATGGGGTTATTACCCCTAGGTATATTGGTGTAAGAGCCTTCATTCCCTTGTAGTATCTAGATAGAAATTTCATTGCTAAGAAAACCACATACTCAAAACTTTTCCAAAATATCAATATGGTATCCTATACATAGTATTACCCATAGGTTTTTCAGTAATGTTCTCTTTTCCTCATCCCTAAAATAACTATACCCTTATATGATACAAATATAGAACCCCAAGCCTTAAATACAATTTATGTCATTATTTTTAACATAATTTTCCAATAAATACATTCCAAGGATCGATAGGACTACTATCTTATCAGACTAGACACATACACACATCATCATAAACCCAAATTACAGTATCGTTTTATAAAACCACACATAGTTCTCTAACTCCCAATGATCTTCCAAAACTACCTTGGATACCCTTGGAGAAATTCATAAGGAAAATGGTGAGCTAGAAATCCAAGTAATGAAATAAATTTTATAATGAAGCATAACATGTGAGGCAAGAGGCATAATTAGATATCATAAAAATAAAATATTCATAAACATGGAAACATTGAATATTGGAATAATATCAAAATATTGAAAAATCATTAATATTTAGAAATAACATAAAGGAGGACATCATAATATTAGATCAAGATTCACTCCCATAACCATCATCACATAGTGGAACAATTCCCATAGTGGATTAGGTTCAATCCCTATTACCATACATAAAATCTCATAAGATATAAATCCTTAACCAATTCATTTGATGGATATATAATTTTGAGATCACTTGTAATATAACATAGTGTTCATAAGCAAACTGTATATACACCACACATGGTTTCTTATGAGATAAAAACATTACCCAATAAATTATAGGGATATATAATTTTTTGTTCACCCATCACATAATATAAATCATCATATGTTAATTCATAAGTATCCCACATGAGTAAAATAAACTATACATAAGTCATAAACATGATAAAACCAATGAGAAAGAAGTGGGTTTCATAATATTATCTCAAAGCATAACTAAAGGATTTATCATAAGAAATAATAGAAGAAGATATTAAATCAATTTGGATGTTATAATTTTAATAAATAATATATGTCTTTTAACTTAGGATTCTAATATATAAAAAATAATAAAAAAGATCAAGGAGAAGTAAGAATAAAAATATAACAACATTGATGATGTGTTTTCAAAAAGAGTAATGGAACTTTTAAGGAAGGAAAGGGATTATTATTTTATTTTAATGAATAATTTAACCAGAAGGGTTATATAGAAAATAATTATGGTTTTTAGAATCTGTTCAGGGTTAAAAATATTTCATGGAGTTGGTACTTTTCCTATAATGAAAAATAAAATTTCTCTTATATCATGTTTTTCTTAATTAAGAAAATGATAAAGTAGGTGAAAAAATGAATTAAACCCAATTTTTTTTAATGTAAACTTGGTAAATATATAAGTAACATAAATTCATGATATTTTTAAAATTAATGATAATAAAATATATAGAGAGAGAGATAGAGAGAAAAAGAAATAGAATATATAATCAGAATGTAATGAGGGTGGTTCAAAAGATCCCTTACCTAGGCTTTCGATTTTCTTGGAACATTACCTTAAATCAATGAATAATTAAATTAGTTTTATGAAATAAATTTTAAAAAACCTTATTCAACTATATTTTATTTTATCAGGTCCATTTATTATGATTTTTTTAATATAATCTCTTCTTATGTCGGTTACTTGGGGTTGTTCGGTCAATTTCTATTTAACTATTTTAGTTTGTTAACTATAGTCAAAGGTATTTTAAAATAACTTCATTAAATAAATAATTTTGGATATTTATTTAATTTATTTTTATATTAGAAAAATATTTATATAGTTTCATAGGATATCCCAAAATAGCCCCAAATTAAGAAAAGTTCCTTAATCAATTCATTTAAGTGGTTAAAATTACTATATTAGTGTCTTATTAATATTACTTATATATTTTAAAATTTTATCATTACAAAAAATTAATATTGTCATAAATTTAAAATTTATATATTATATACATTTTTAAAATCATCCATGTTAGGTGGTTATAGAAAAATGAAATACGTCGTTCTATGAATGCAGTGGTCGACATATATACAAACGATGCTCTCATTTTTCATAGAATGAGAGGGGGATATGAAAATAAAATAATTATAATTTAATAATATTTTTAATATTATATATATATTTTTCATTAAATAACTCTTTTGGAATAACTATATAAATAGTTTATGAAAAATAGAACTCATTGTTCATGGAGGCGGTAGTTCTCCCAAACGCATGAAGATGTTTTAATTTTTCTCAATAATTTTAGAGGAGGATATAAAATGGATATTAAATTAGTATAATAAAATTTTAGAATATTAAATATTATGATGTTTTCACACCTTCTTGGATAGAGGGTACTTGTGGGGGTATAAAAATAGAAGAACTTGGAGAGCTGGGTTGAGAGCATTACCTCTCCGTTTGGAGTTCTCCCTTGGGTGACTCCTTAAGGCTCCATAGCATAATATTTGGAGAAAACCAAGGCCTATAGGAAGTGAGTATTTAGTTGAGGATAGGTTGGGGAATATTTTTTTTAACTATATACTTTTATAAGATGGATAAATAGAGAGGAGGTGATCTCCTTATATAAGTTAAGAGAGTGGAATTTTTGTAAAATCTCTTTACATTTCAGTAATTTCATTGCATTATTCAAGGATAAGGGATCCATGAATGGTAAAAAAATTGAGTGTGGTACATATATTGTTGAGAATACCTATAATACCCATTATCAAACATTCTTTTAAAATTTATTATATTTTCACTAGTATAAAACCATTTTTATCCTAATTTACCCTTACTACGGTAACTTCAATTTTAAAATAGTTAAAAAATTTTAATGAAACAATTGAAATTGAAATTATTTAATATTTTTAACATGATGATTTAAAACATGAAAATATTTTTATAAATTAAAATTTATAAGGGTTGGAGAAATTGATTTTAGTGTTAGTGCACATAACGCGTAAAAACCATTTTTAGTTCATTTTGGGATTAAAATTTATGCATGTGGTAAGATTATTAATTTCTTCTATTTTCATGATAAAAATATGTTTATAATAATAAAAATATATTTTTTATATATTTTTTTGGAAAAAAGGCATAATTTTATGAAAAATAACATTTAATTAAAAAAGAGGCTAAACTAGTTTTTTAATAGAACTAATTATTATTTATGTTCTAAAATTCTAGGTATATATTTTCTAAGTTCAACCTAATATTTTAAAATTCATAATTTTTCATTCCTTAAATATATCTTCAATGATTCATAAATTTATAAGTCAATATTATCTTATTAAATTTCATAAAAACTACAGTTATGGTAAAAACCATATTTTTCCATATTTACCTTAAAAATAAAATATTTTAGAAAAATCCAAAAAATTAATCCTAAGAACAATTTCAGATGATAAATACAAAAGTGAAATTATTTTTATTATATCAATCTTATATAAGTGATAAAACTTTGTTTTAGATATATGTTCTTAAAACATAATAAACATAATTTTTTTGTAAATGCATTTTAAAGCATGGAATAGATGTCTATAATATTAATATACCATAAGTTTGATTTATATATCAAAGGTGGTATTTAATACATATCATCTTTGGAATTAAAAATATGGTGATATTAGTTTTTATTATCTATATTACAAATGTAACACACACATATATATTCATAATGGAAATTTAAATATATAATTTATGGGTCATTATACTAAACTTATAGGTAAATGAATATTTTTCATAAAAAATCTATCTAATTAAGTGATATGTCAATCATATTTTTGAATATAGTATGATAATATGATATTAATTCATCATGATAAGAGTTATTGGGCTAGAATATTTTTTCAATGATTTATTTCACCTCTCTATTGGAAAACTCAACTTACTCA
Source organism: Viscum album (assembly GCA_963277665.1). NCBI lineage: Eukaryota > Viridiplantae > Streptophyta > Magnoliopsida > Santalales > Viscaceae > Viscum > Viscum album. The sequence continues at coordinate 1,397,653,002 of OY728157.1, read as the reverse complement.
TTGGTGTAAGGGTTAAAAACTATAAAAACTCAATGTGTTACCCCATAATAAGAAAAATAAGTTTCATTTATCATTATAGAAATGAGAACTCTAATAATAGGGGATAAACATGGTCAATATAAACCTATAAAATATTTGGTTTCTAAAAACTTTCACAACATCCATGAAGATATTAGTCCTAAAGACTCATGTTTCTACCAATTTAAATACACAATTAATGGAAAGAAGAATGTCCATGTTATAAAATGAATTAATGAATGGACCTGTTGTTTAAATTCCCTAAATATAAAAAATTAAATGGTACAAAAAGGGTTATTATGGGCTTTCAGTATTTAGATACATTCCCTAACTTTTAAAAATGAAGAAAAGAATTAAAAAAATCACAGGCATCATTAAAAAAGATTATCCAAAATAAACTTATATTAATAACTTTTTTAGTAGTGTGGTGGGGATAAAAGTGAGATACATAATAAAGGGTGTGATAAAATTATAGAAAAAGTAGAAACTCATTATCAAGACTATAAATTCTTAAGAGTTAATCACTATAGTTATTTAAAGGTAAGTGTTGCACCAAATTTAATAACAAGAATAATGTTTTAGATATTAGTATTGGTTTTATTATATTCGACTAGAATATCAGGTGTTACCAAATTATTCACAGTTTCATAATACTAGGGAATTGTTTATTTCATTTAAAAATTTCATTATACCATAGAAGGATCCTATTTATATGTTTAGTTACCATATTCACCACTTATTATTTATCCCTAATTTATAAATTTAATTCATTAATAAGGATTATCTAGTGAATGATATGGGGTTTGACTTATAGCTTCTTAAAGTGATAAGGGATGGTTGTATGATATGGAAACATAATAAATTTGTTCCTTAAAAACTAATACATGAATTAATCCAAGGTGTACACAATTTTTTTATGGTGTAGTTTTATGGGGTAAGTTCTAGTGTGCATGCGACATATACAATGTCACATAGATCTCAATTGGAAAGATATTATAAAATATAATTAAATATGTAGTTAGAAGAATTACGCAGGATATAAAATGTTAAATCTCACTAAGGTTATTTTATTTTTGAGTTTTACATAAGAATCCATTTATTTTATTAAATATATCCTCACATTTATCATAAAAGACAATTTATACATATTTTTTGAGTAAATGAAATAAGTGTAGTTATTCATTACCAAATTAATTAATAAAATGATGATAAAATCTCACATTGACTAATAAGGTCAACACATCCTATAAATATCTAATTAAAGGTAAGGATGAAATGATATATATTTTTTTATACAAGGAAACCTTCCTTTGTAATGAAAATTCAAAATATTATCCCATATTATACCATGAAATGGAATTCTCCATAAGCTAGTTTAATATTATTTTTAATAATTTTTTTAAAATAATCCATGAATACTTTCATGAAATTATAAAGTTAATACAAAAAACATATTAATTATGAATTATTAAAAAATATTCTAGAGAAGTATAGTGTCTAAAAGAAATTCACCTATATGGAAATGTTCTGATCGAGAATGTGAATTTCATATTTTATTAATCATTATGATCAATAAGGATATAAAAATATCTAAAACACTCATATATGAAATATTATTGGATTTCACACCAATATCTATAGCACATAGACAATGAATAGTAATAATAAATAGTTATTTCTTTTATATTGGTTTTTTCGATGATATTCTATGAAAACAAACTAAATATTCTTCAAATGTTTTGGTACCAATTATCTATTTTGATTTTTTATTAACCTAATACAAGTTTTACTTATAAAAAACTATTGTACTACTCCATTAGTTATCAAAAATCAGGTAAATGATTTCAAAAACAATAATTTTCTCATATCCTTTTTTAACAATATCATGCAAGTTGAGATTTTTTTTCTCTATTTTTCTGCCTGAATATTTTTTTCTTTTTGTTTAACAATATATGATTAATGAAAATTAATGGGATAAAACTATTAATTTTAGTATTTTCTATATCACTTATATTTTATACTCCAAAAATATCATGAAATAATAATTCATTCTGTAGTAGCAGTGTAAAATAAATGGTTACTAGGAACTTGTGTACATTCTCAGTATATAAATATTTTAAATTTAGAGGAAGGGGTTTCTTTACAATTAATGGAGGTTTTACTTGATGTAGGTAATGAAAAATAGGTAATTTCATGGTAATATTTATCTTCTCATTGTTCAATTCCTTATAAGATGATTTATTTTCTAAAAGTTATATAGAATCATTGATGGTCATTGAATCCTCATTATTTTTTAATTTTATAATTAATAAAAATGTATGGAACCTTTACAAACCAATAAAAAATTAAAAAAATAATTTATTTACATGAGTATTTATTAATGATAAATACTAAAAAAGTGATTAGTTAGTAAAATAAAACTATCCATTAGAGTATAGAGTACATCAATAAGATTAACAGGGAGAGTAGATGTTCCTCGATGGGGTATTTCATAGCATCAAGGATATCTAGATTGAAAATTTATCTACCAAAATAAATGAATAATAAACCATTTATTACATTAATTATAGTTTTTTAATTTTTAATTATTTTTTCCCCAAAATGACTTTCTGATGTTCATTAATCATATCATATTCTATTTTAATCACATAAAAATCAGTAAGTAATATTAAATTTTTATCCCTTAAAAGAACATCCTCAATTACACCAATAAATTATATAATACTCTAGTTTTTAATGGGAATTACTATACATAAAGTATTTAACTTTAAAACCTACAAATAATAGAATACGGATGTTGTTTCATATTTATTTAAGCACCCAAATCAAGAGTAGTATAGAAAAAAATTTCCTTATTGTTCCTAGAATTGACAATGCATTGATAAACTTTCATTTAGTGGTTAGTGTTTGTTGAATAAATTCATACATATTAATCCCAAATATTTTCCATTCATCTCCTTGAATTCATTTTTGGTGGGTGAATATATCCATTAAAAAAAATTCATCTCATGTAATTTTATTTATGTTATTTTTCAAAATAATGTTAACCTACACCAATTTAAATATTTCCAAGATTTCTTTTTTAATATAATTTTATTTAGGATTAAGAAATTATGTGGATATTTAAGTAAAGGTAATAAATATGGTTAGGATAGATAAATCATTAATAAAAAATCTTTTAGCTTCGTGGGATACCTCTGCATACTTGAATTTTCAGTATTTGTAATTTTAGTGATCATTGTAAAGGTTGATTACTTAAAAAAATAACACTTGAGTATAGTGACCATAGGTCTATTAAGTTTTTAAATATGTCTTAGATTTGTATCTATAGAACTTATCTTATCCCATTGGTTGAATATGAACTAGGAATATTTTTTATTGGACTCATGGCCTTAGATTTCACCAAATGAACTAGCTAATTGACTCAATTGAGTTTACATGACATGTATAAAAAATATGATGGTTTTTTGGAATAATATATTATTAGAAATAATTTATTTCATTGAATTTTATAGGATAAAATATATTTTTTGAGTGGGTGGTTTAAAAATCCTTATAGTAGATGAATTTTTGAAGGTGGTGTGTAATAATATAATGACTCACATCATTTTCAGTCTTCAAATTATGCAGATAATTTTGAATTATTAGTCCTATAGCATGGAAAATTTCATGAATTGAGACTAATATAGTATTTAATAGTTTTTAGAAATCTCTAGAAGATGTTTTTGGATGTGGAAAAAGGTTTGATTGGTGGTTAGGGTGCTTGGGTGATCATCAGAATAGATACAAATTTACAACTTTTCCATTTATAACTGTAGACATTAGACCATGAAACAACTTGATAGGATACATTATTATGGTGGTATGGGGGAGAGGGCTGGGGGAACCCTAGGGGAAATGTCATAAATGGGGAGCTATAGGAATCTCTCATACCATATTTGGCTCAACTATATTTTAGTTAGGATGGACACACTACAACATGGCCTGGTAGGGAAGCCCCATATCGTAGCCTAGGTGTTGTTCCATGGTGGGTAAATTGGAGGTAAGTTCTTTGAATACCCCATGAAGTGGGATAAGTCATGTATCACTACTCCAAATTACATACATAGGACAAGAGAGTTCCCCTATGTCACAACCTAAGGGGTTGTGCCACATGGTACCTCTGTCAAGGGTGTTTTTTATCGTGTCCCCTATGGCCACGCAATGAAGGGCCCCAACCCAGGTTTTTAGTGTATTTCTTGTTATTTAAAGGGGATATTATTTGTACCCCCCTCAATTTCCTTTTCCTAAAATCATTTGATATAAAGGAGTAGATCCCTATTTATCTTTCTCATCTAACTCTTTGTTCCCTTTTTGTCTAGTTCATTTGATATTTTTTCATGCGAATTCAAGGAAGGTCCCTCCCCCTATCTTCTTTCCACTTTCCTTTTATTGATTTTTAGTTTTACTAGATATAGTTATGAGTGAAAATTTTACCAAATATTAGTGAAATAATACTACATAATTTGGATTTAGAATGTGTCTCATAGAGTAGTTTCTAATAGGAAATGTTCAAGATTCCATAAATCATTTTACTTTAGGTTTTTTTAATAGATTTAATTATATTTTTTGGTGTTTTTAGTGAAATTGATTGATTTTTTAGTGTTTAATTTGATGATTTTGTGTATCTTATGATTGGGTGTGTGACAAGAGGTACCACTCCAAATTTCTCAAGGTTTTTTAATAATGAAGTCATTAAGAGATTTGTTCACTGGTTATGATGATTTAAGATTTTGTGTTTGAAAATTTATTTAATTAATTTGATGTTGTTTATTGATGAGATATGTGATCATAGACTTAGTTGTGGTCAGTATGAGCATGGGATAGATTTATAGATAATTTATTTATGTAGGTTTCATTGACTATACCATGTTTCTTGTACTTTTGTTGAGTTTATGTTCATATGAAATCAATTATATTATTTTCAATATATTGCAAAAATTATGGAGTTTCCTTATAGATTGGAATGGTATTACATTATCCTAATATTCAAAAAAGACCGTATCACTTTATAAATGGTTATATGGTGGATCCATGGTAAAATTAGTGATGGTCGCTTTATTTATGGTATACTTAGTGGTGTTATTTGGATATCAAAGAGAAATACATTTACTTTTAAAATTGTGTTTTAAAAAGTGGGTTGACTAGAGTGTGAAATTTAAAAGAAAATGGGTAATTTGATAATTTTTTTTGAAATGGTATTTCAAAAATATAACCAAGTATTCAAAAAAAGTTTTTATGGGATTTTGTCTATGGTTTTATCATGATTAAGACAAAATATGGTTCCTTTTTAAAAAATGACCTGTAAAAAGGATTTTTATTTTATTTTAAATTGAAAGTTTAAAGGTCTTGTTTTTAGCTTGTTTTACTCTATTTGGCCTCATGCATGTGATGACCTATTTTCTAAATGTGTTTGATTTTATGTGCTATATATTTCTAGATGCATGTGGGATGTTTTGTTACATGGTGATGCATGGTTATGTGTGTTGGTAAATGATTTTCTTTTTTGTATCAAAGCTTGGGTATGGTTGAGATGAATTAGGTGACCCTTAGAGGGTATTGATGGGTTTTAATGACTGTAGTGGATACCCTTATATATATTCTAGGCCACAAGGGACTAAAAAAGTGATGACTAAATGATTTTCTAATATGGGTTGAGTGCCCTATTTTTTTCTACATGTATGTTTCAACAATGAACTTGTGATTGAATATGGATTCTAGTATGGATAATACAAATCATGAGGCCACAAATCTACCTTGAGTGAGGAGGTATAGGTAGTACCACTATAGGAGAGATGGGTCTTGGATGTATGTGAATTTTGGTCTAATATTAAGTCATAAGGTGTGGCTTCAGATAGGATGTGAGATCTCCCTTTAGTGAGATAGGTTATCTAGATTACTACATGTGAGATATATCTTTGGTGGGAAAATGTGACCAGGTTACATGGAGTATAACCTCCCTTGAGTGAGAAGATATGGTTTGAGACTTTAGAATACCCTTCCCTACACACTCGGGTTTGGGTTTAAGATTTGGTTGGACAACATACCTTGTATCTTTAGGTATGGGTTGGGTTTTGGTATGAGGTAATATTATTATTTCTAATATTGAGCCAAAGAAGGCATGTACATGTGTTATGGTTTCTAGGTTTTCACATGTATACCTTACTTGTTTTCTTTTATGTTCATTGTGTGTTAAATTTCTAGGTGTATGTGTTTCATGAGAAATATGTTTACACATTATATGTATTTCATGAACATTCACTTGATCATAGTAGAAATTTTTACTATTAACGCATTGGGGATTCCTATCGAGTTGTTAGAATCACCCTATACCCATGTAAAAAAATGGGTTTCAATGTACATGGGTAAGCCTTCATGTATTCTCTTAGGGTCTAGGTATCACATAGAGATGGAAACATGGTTCAATTACCAAGACTTAGAGATCAAGTTTTTAGTAGGATAATTAGGTGAGTTGGGAAAGAAGTTAGTGCATTTTATTTTTAGTTATTTTTTAGCTTTTATACTAGCCAGTGTGATATTTTTTTCTTATAAACGATGCATATTTATTTATTTATATTGTACTGATATATTATATATTGATGTATCATATATATAGATTTATTACTTTCTATTTATCACTACAAAGGCTCTCTAGGATCCTTATTTTATATTGATAGGTTTTTGAGATATTCATTATACAGATGGGTCATAATGATTTTTTAGTAGATTCGAGAATGCCCCACATGATTTAATTTAGAGGGAATAGTCTTCACATGACTATGTTAGGACCTCATCACTAGTCGGTGACCTATAGCATATAAGTAGGCATGCCCGGGGTTAAGTGAAAACCCCCACTTTAAATCCCTTCAATATATTGAGGTTGGGGTGTAACAAATGTTTTTAAAGCATATTTTGGGATGATTAGTATAGATAGATTTGGAGTTAGGTTCTTAGGACTCTAGAGGTAGATAAAGTTCATTCTTGGCCATCATGACATCAGTTGAAACCCAAGTTACTATGGGATGTCCAATATTGGTATTAAGACCACAAGGATGAGTGATTTGTTATATTTGATCGAGAAACTCAATGTGGGATAGATGAGTCTCATAATGAGTCATAATTATATGATGGTTAAATGATGAGTCATTCATGAATAATGATAATTTCATGCTTATATAATGACACACACACCTATGGGTTGTGGTTTTTGGCATGTTACATCATCATAACACATCATTAATTAAAAAAATTATAATATAATTTATTTTTCTCAATTTTATTTTAAGGGGTGATTATATTAATATATATTCAAGTGGAATGTTTGATTAATTATTATTTTAATTACTTCCCACCATAGGGAAATTATTTTAGAAGTGGCTAGTTTTTTAGAGAAACCATTTTTGTAGAGGAAAACTGATGTGTTAGAAAGATATGTGTGTAAAATGATTTTGGAGGTTAGTTTTATATAAAATAGATTTTGGAGAAAATAATTAGGATCATTATTTTTTTGAAAATAAAATCAAGGAAAATGGTTTTTTCAAAAAATATTTCAAAATGGATTTTAAATCATTAGAGATCTTCAGGATAGAGATTAGGGAATACTGTCATTTTTATTGTTATTTTTTTTTACAAAAAACCCCCCCTTAGATTATGAGGGGTGTTTTTAAAACTTAGGTGATTTTTCAAGTGTTTAAAATTAGTTTTATATAGTATTTCAAATAAGTGATCAATATATGTGTAAACTAAATTTCTTGGATTTTGTTTTATCTGGGTATCTCTTAAAAGTATGAATTTTCTATTGGGTTGATGTGTCATTTTTTCATTGAATATCCAAGTGATATTGTTCTATATAAACTGGATTTAGTATGATAATGGGAGAAAGAACCGAGTGTCCATATAGACCATGTTTTCTTAGTTTTTAGTGGTAGAAAGGGGTGACACTGGGTGGTTGGATCATGCAATTAGTGGAAATACCATGTGTTTTTAGGAGAGACACCTATAAAAGGATTTTGATATGGACATTTAATGTTAGGATATAGTAGTTGGATATGGGTTTTGATAGGTTTTTTGTTTTCATAAGTTGATTTTTGTTTCAGTGGGAAATTCCTTTGGCGGGGAGAACCATTATATGGAATCAACCATTTTGAGTGGAGTCTTATATTAGGAAGAATCAAAAGCCTTGGTATGAATAGATTTTTTAAAATTATATTTTTTTAGGATTTACTCGTGTGGTTCACCACCGTCTTGGTGTTTGGTAATATTTATTTCATGTTATCTCCTTGGTATAAGATGGGAGGTCATGTAAAGTGACAACATTTATTGTGGAAGAAGTGTGGGTAATGGAGATCTAGTGTTTTTTAGTGAGATAAAAATAAAGATACTCCTATGGTGGAAAGAATTCAATTAGTAGAATATGTAAAACCCAGATAACGGTTAGGCTCAAGGATGTAATGGATCTGAAAGTGAATCAGATTAGGGGTGTGTCAGGGTTCATGGCTAGATCATGATGGTTGTATAGTTCAGTTGAGGATAAACCAATAGAGCTACATGATAGGTTAGTTTAAAAATTTAGTGCGGGTTTCTAGATAGTCCAGGGAAGCCTTTGTGTGTTAAGGAATTTTGGGTGGGTGGTGTGATGATGCGATGGTGCTGTGGTAGTTGTGGTTTAGTATTTTTAAAGAATTCACCTAAGGAATGGTTGATGTGTGATTGGAATGAAAAATGGATACATTGAAGTGGAAACCATATCTAGAGAATCATATCGTATAGAAAAGACACATTTTGGATGGTGAACAAGGTTGTTTGGAGGAAAACATGGTGTATATTCTTGTAATGTTTGGAGTTTCATAGTGGAAGCACTTTCAGATATCAGATATGGAACACTATTAGTTAATTCTTAATTAACAATCAAAATTATTTAGGGTTCATTTCTAGAGGACTACCAAAAATTCTCATTGATAAGAAGAATTATTTTAGGGAGTTTGTAATGATTCATGTCATTATGGGCTGTGATATTATGAGGGAAATTTAATTTTTGGCCTCAGAGTAGGGGACATTTCATGAATCAAGACTTAGTTTAGAGTTTCGAGTGTTTGTGTATCCCTAGAAAATATTTTAGGGCTTGGAGTGAAGCATGGTTTGTAATTTGGGATGATTGAGTGACCATCAGAATGGGGTTGGGGGATCCATTTTCCACTTATGGTTACATGTGATAGAACACAACACAACTTGATAAGATACACCATGGTGGTGCAGTAGGGGAGGAGACCACAACGCAACCCAAAAATGTTATGTCCTAGAGTGGGGTCTATCATGATTGATCCCCTTACTTTCTGAGGGATGACTATGTCATATCTAGGGGTGCCAAGCTACAATCTGGCTGGATAGGTAATGTGACAAAGTAGTTAATAATAAATCAAATTTGTGTCTTATTAATATTCATGAATTATATTTTATATTTTTAAATTCATTATATAAATATTCAGTATTTTTTCAATCAAATTCATATTTATAAGATTATATATATAATAAAAATTTCAAAATATAAAAATTTTAATTTTATATAATGAACATTGTTTTTTAAATAATCATATAAATATTATATTTGAGTTAACTTTTTTTTTATTTTTTATAAAAAGATTTATTTTTCTGTGAGTATTTAAAAACATCAATTATTAAAAAACTATCATTTATTTTCAATAAATAAAGTAATTTAAATGAATAATTTGATCTTAAAGTAATATAAGTATACTTTAATTATAAATTATCTAATTTATAACTTAAGAATCATCATTGTCTTTGATTTTGGCAGAAGTCCATTTTTGGGATTAAAAACTCATTTTTCAAAAAAATATTTTTTCATTGTGTTTTTCACATTTATATTAAAATTGATTTCTATAACTTATATAAATTAAATATTTAAAAATATATTACATAATCTGAATCTAGAAGTTTAAATATGGTTAATAGTTCCCTTTTTTTGTTATTATGAATAATAACTGTAGTAAATATTTTTCATCTCGATAAGGGTAAATATGGAAATTAATATTACAAATATTGTGATAAGGCCTAAAATAACCCTCAGAATTGTATTTATTTTATTGGATAATTTTTTTAACCATTACCACCAAAGTTTAAAAAAATCAATTTCTTAAAACTTTCTTTGATAATGAAATTAATATGATTTTAAATAAAGAATAAAAACAAAATTCACGCTATTTATTTTAATAAATTTAATATTTTATCATAGGGATAAGAAGAGGTTTCATTTAGTTATAATTTTATATCTTAAATATGAATAATTTTTTTTATTAATTTTTTAAATTTTTAGTAATGAAAGAATTAAATTAAATGTTTATACAATATCAATATAGTGTTTATGAAAGTAGTAGAAAAATAAAGTAAATAATTTAAAATATATAAAAGTAATATTTTTTTGGGTGGTTTATACTGTTAAAAGATTTTTAAAGATAAATAAAACATATTAAGGATGTTTTTAAAGTTTATATTCAAATTCCATTATTATATTCATGCCATTAAAGTAAAACTATATGAATGGTTATGAAAATTACTATAATGGTTTATTATTTTAAATAATATTTTATTTAATGATGTAAAATTCATAAAAATTATTTTTAGAAAAATTAATGGTATTTGAATATCAACTATTTTCAATTTATGGGTCACTTTTCCTTTTATAGTACCTTTATTGACACCTAGAGAGTAAAAAATCATTAATGCCACATTAATTGTTAAACAGATTAACGAGGGGTTGAAACTAAGATATAAGAGTGAAATAATCACAACAAATTAACCACATTTTTTTGGATGAGTGGATTTGTAATCATACACTTCCTATCTTAGAAATATATCATTATGGTGTCACTTTTACATGAAAATTTATTTTTATTAGTTTAATAATTTATGTAATTCCTATTGGAATCAAGGATGTTATTTGATAGAAATTGAGAATGGTTTGTGTATATTTAAAATCCTCACATGGAAGATCTAGGATTTTATAAGATGAGTGATATTATAGTACATGTTGACATTAATATTGAAGGTGGTGTCGTTTCCTTGTGTTTTCCAAAATTTTGGGCCTCAAAATTAGGAGTTTATCTTTTTCTAAAAAAAAAGGTTTTATGAAAAGGAGTCCACAAAGAATGGTTTGCAGACCATGAAGCACAGTTCACAGAACACTAAGGGAGGTATGAAGAATGGAGAGGAAAAATACAAAATGCATGATTTCTGCATAGCTATGCTATGCGGACCACGAAGCACGGTATGCAGACCGTGTAGAGAAAATGGTTCATGGGGAGGCTTATAGTTTGTGGGAGGATAAGGGTTTGAAAAAATCATGAAGTATGTGGTATTGATCATCGTTTTTGGAAACAAGTTAGTGATTCGAGGATATGTAAAGTAAGAGAGATGACACACGGACCGCGGATAAAAAAAGGTTCGTGAGAGAATTAGTCTGTGGTAAATTCGGTACCACATCAAAGATTTTATGAATTTGGATTAGTGATATTTTTAGATCTATTTTATTATATAAGGATCACTAATCCATTCATTAAGAATAGACACTTTGATTAGAAATCCAAGAGGAATTTAGCAAAGTCTAAATTAGTTCATGGGAAGAAAACCCTGTGAAGGAGAAGAGGTTCATGAGGATGATTCTGTGAAAGGAGAAGTGGTCTATAGAGATAGTCCAAAAAAGGGGTTTTTTGAGGCACTGTAGAATATAAAGGAAAATAGTTTAGGAAGAAAAGTCGGTACATGGAGGCGGTATATTGAGGTAGTACACATAGGCAGTACATAGAAGTAGTATGTTGAGATAGTTCACAGAAGAAGAAAAATCATCTGAAAAGAAGGGATGGTTCACGAAGGAGATAAGGTCCATATAAGTAAAGGTAGTCTATGAAGAAGAAGTGGTCCACGAAGCACACACACTATACAGTACAATGCAGTTTGTGGATGAAGAAAAACAGTTCATGAAGGAATAGTTCACGAACTATTAGTGGGTGTAAAAGTGGATTACAACTATGTGTTGAAGTAGGACTTCAACAGAGCATCTATCTATAGTTTAGGATGTGTTATTTAATGAAGATGAAGGGACCTACATGTCCATAAACTGTGTGTGGATTCCTCCTAAGGCAGTGAGTTATGGGGAGTCAATGGTAGTGTTTCAAGGGTTGTAGTGACTTATCCCTAAAATATTGTAAAGGTATTGTTCCTGGCACAAAGTGATTGTTTCTAAAATATTTTACTCCAAAACGAGTGAATATTAGTAGATTTAGGTATTATGGATACACTGTTAGCGTATGCTCCATAGACTAGCCCTTAGTGGTGAACCAAGTAAAATTGCTCTGTTGAATCTTGCATGTGATTGTTGGTTTACTATTTATTCTCATTAGATAGATTTAACAGGTTCCTACCAATGTGGGAACAAGATCCGTCACTTTTTAAAAAAAATTTGACACCCTGAATCACCTCTCTCCTCTCAGGGTGTTCTGTGGTCCTTTAATTCCAAGAGCTCCCCTCACCTCAATTATAAAAGGGTACCCCCTCTCTTTTATTTCTCACACATTTAGAGAACTACAGTTTAAAGAATACCAACCCCAAGTATCTCTCTAATATCCCTTCCCATTTCCTAGAGGACCTATTCACACCAAGAGACTAAACCTAGAAGGCCTAATGTTTATGCCAATAATGTTATCTCAAGAGAAGGTATAAGTCCCAACCGACCCACTCCAAGTTTATTTATTCTTATACCTCATTCAAATATTGTTTAAACATACTAAAATAATAACATAAGTATCTTTAGTATACTTAAATATTTTTATTATTGCTATAAAAACCTTTTTTATATACTTTTTCAATCCCATGGGAAATCAAAACATCGTTTGTGTGTATATGAGGATTTCCACCTCTACGAAGCAATGTGATTTGTTTCCCGTCACCACATCTCATAGATATTTACAATGATAGATTTAATTTATACATATGATATTATTGAAATTATTATCATTATTGAAATATAATATATCATATATTTTATTACCCTTCCATATGTTAAAAAATGATAACACTGTTCGTGCATATGTGTGGATTACCTCCACCATGAAGCATTGTGATTTGTTTCTCATGTATGCCTTTAATTTATGGTTCAATTTTTTAATGAATAAAAATAATTTTTTTATCATTATTATAATTATTTATATAAAATAAAAATGAATCCTTTAACCACATCCATCCTATTGAAGTTGTTTCAGAATTATGAACCGAACAACCCGAAAACGTCTGATATAAATTTAATAGATTATATAACTAATGAAAACATGGAAATAAATGACATGAAAAGGATAATAAAAATAGAATTAACATGAAAAAGTTTATTATTAATGTAATAAATTAATATAATTTTATTATTAAGGAGTTAAAAATGTATGATGCTAGACAATATTTATGGTAAGTGACTTTCTTTTAAAAATACTCTTTTAAAGTTTCCCTTTCAATATTTTTTTTATTTATGTCAATGTTATTTTAAATGTTTCAATAAAATTATTATTTATGATTAAATGGTTTATAATGGTCAATTTTTACCATATTTTACTTTATTTACAATGTTTTAAAATGGAATATTTTTATATTTTCTATACGAGTCACTTTTGACTCATTTTACCAAAGTGTAAAATAACTTTTTTCATTAAAATTTTCAGAATGAATTTTTTTTCTATAATCATGAATCTTAATTTATTTTAATATTAATCTATAATTTTCCATGGTTATTATCATATGAAATCATTTCCACAATATTTGGGGGTGTTTTTATTTTAATACATTTTCAAAATAAAACGGTATTTCTCCTGATTTTTATTTGAAAATGAAAAATGAAATGCTTATCGATTGAAAATATTTTTTCAATGTTTTTATGATAAATATGTGAAATATTAAAATTTATTTATTTATTTTATGGTACTTTATCATTATATTTGATGGCGGTTGATCCCAATGTAGCTAACATGACAGTTGATCATGATATAGATCTCCAATTCATTGGGTAATGTTCCTTGTATTCAATGGTAATAATGACAGAGTTAACCAAGGTTTCTCCCAAGAATTAAATGGTCTCTATAAAATTCTTAAAAAAGTTAACACGAGTTATATATATGATTCTCTAAGGTTCCTACAAGGGTTTCAATTTTCTTTCTATGGGTTTTTAAGTTTTCTTTTAATAAAACATCTATTTTCCATGTGGATATTATAAATTTTACATGCTCAAAGAAATATATATAAAATTTAAAAATTTTATGGATTTTCATGTTTTTCATTGGTCTAATAGATATAATTCTTTTAAATACCTTACTATTCTTTTTTGTTTATCCCATTTTTTCAAATGCTCTTCATAGGGTTTAAGGATGAGTAAAGACAAAGAAGAAGTCAAATTAAACGTCATGATGATCTATCATGGATTTTTTTTTAATTTTAAAGGTTTTATATTATGGGGAAATGGGTACTTATAGAAAGTTTTCACTTTAAATACCTGAACCCTAGTATCTAAAAGTCAGTGGTTACAGTATTACATTGGAATTGAATACAAGGAATCGTATCCCAATGGACTAAATAGTTTGGCAGTCTTGGTAAACTAGATACATACTTGGGACTCATATAAAAATTGAAAAAATAAAATATAACATATATCTTTCTTTTATAACACTATAATTAACTTTATCATTTCCTTTCATATCAATCATAATACACTTTCTGACATCTTAGGGAAAGGAAACATAAAAATTTAGAAATATATAATACTTAGTTAGGGTATGAGTACAATGGAATAAATCATGAATAAAAAAGTAATAATAAATATGATAAGTAAAATAAATAAAACACATGTCATACAATCAATTACTTGAGCATAATATGGCAGGAATTGATGATGATAAAATAATACCATATAAATAAACGCATGATCGTGAAACTTAACCATGTATATTCTAACTAATCGAACAATCACATGGAACATCAATAACTAATCTGATAATAAGGGAATTTATAATTTCGAACATCATAACCATATAATCAAGAACTAGTTTCAAGATGTCTTATATAAATGGGTAAGGCCTTAGACAAAAACCTAAGCTAGTTTGTCTTATAAGGCATACTAGTGCTTTAAGGAGATGTATAGGTCCCCACCCATCACATATCATGTCTAATTAATTTCTCTATGAAAGGTGTGAAACATGATCAACATAAACATTTATATTGAAAAAATAGTATACAAAATTTTAATAATCATACCAATCAATAAAAATAGTCACAAACCATCTAGAGTAATATAGATAATGTTATAAAAATAGTACATTCCTAGTCAAATGATCATAATCCATCCAAATAAATAATAATAATTGAATCATTATAAAAAATTTACAATATATCATAAGTGAAATAAGGGTTGTCTTCATTGATGAATAGAAATAACATAAAAAAATTCTTCTGCAAAATTAAATTTTCACTTTTGAAAATTACTTTTAAAAACTATAAATTATAAAATATCTGAGAAAACATTCTCTTTGAAATAAACCATGTAAAATTTTAAATTAATATTAAAAATAATAAAAGATCACGATGGAAGAAAATACCGTTCATGTTGTGCATGTTAAAATAAAAATCCATTCACTTTTTTTTAAAAATTTCAAAAAGTGCCTTCTTTATAAAATAATAGGAAGATTCATCTTAAATTTTTTTATAAAAATCCAATCATGGGTAAAAAAATATCACCCCTAGTTTCAGGTAATTAAACCTTTATTTATGTGTTTCATGTATATAAAGTTAATGGGTTAACTTTTTAGAGTTTCAAATGAGTTTTGGAATGTTTTTGGGGATTTTCTGAATGTTCATGGTTTGAGAAAGGCTAGTATAAACTATGCAACACCTCTCATGATACCGTTCAACTGAAAAGTGGGCACCAGGTTGGCACAAAGTTAGGTGCATAGTTTTTCAAACCATACGGACACCTAGGAGAAATTATGTAATGATGGATATAGGGGTTTAGAATGGTTGGTGAATGATTTGTCTAACCGTGTGAGAAAACCATGCGAGGGGTGTTTGGAGGCAGTTACTAACGCAAGATTTTCCTAAATGTATTCCCTAACCAATGCATCATTAAAAAAATGATCCATATTTTATGGATATAATTCAGTGTACCCAATTAAGGGATTTGTTTTCCATTAATCCAACCCTAACACGATTTCTAATCCTTATAAACATAATATATACCTTTCCTCTTGATCCAAGAAAGATCCTTAGGTGAATCTGAGTGCATTAGAGGCCTGGATTCCTTGGAAAGTGCTCGGTCATTGTGGTTTTCCTTAGTTTTATTCATCTTACCTCTATTGGATTCATGGATATAATCCATTTGGGATATATTCCTGTTATTTGATGTCAATAATGATGATTTATGATTTTTTACATGATAGGGAACAATATCCAAGGATGGTTTTTGGAGTTTCAAGATGAGTTTTTAAAGTTTTCCATATTTCTTTATTTTTACCATCATTTGAGAGGTAGGTGTCTTCACTCTCAACTCCTCTTATTGGAAATTAATGTATTGAATTAAAATATATTGAATTGAATGAATTGAATTGTAAAATTGATGTGAAAATATTGATGGAAACCATCTTTAGTGATGGTTTATGAAATTTTGAAAATTGGTTGTTTTGTGAAAAGTGTATTTTGATACATTATTTTAAAATCATGTTTTAAATTTTTTTTTGAGTCTTGATTTATAGAAAAATGTTTATAATTTTTTTTCAATAAATTTTTTTTATTGAAATGGTTTTACATAATTGGTTGGACATGGTATTTTGCATAAATGGTTGACATGTTTTCATGTGCATTTAGGATGGATAAGGGTATGAAGTTTCTCCCATTAAGATGGTATGGGTAAGGGTATGGACTTTACCCCTTCAAAATGGTCAAAAAGTGTAAGCTTGGATAAAGGATGAATCACTACTTATGACTACAGGGAGGTCCATGGTTGCATATATGTGTGGATTTTTTTATGTGTGTAAATTGAATGAGGATACCAAATGGATTTGTGGAATGGTTTGAAACACTTGTTTGGTTTCTTTCCATGGGAAAATATTTTGATTATAAATGGTTTTGGTTTTGATATAAAATTCTTTAAATTATTTTAAACTATTTTATTTAAATTTTTTAACTTTTTCTATCCCAGTGGCATGAGTAGGGAAGTCATTGGTGAAATCCTAGTGAGTTTTATACTAACCACCTATTGGAGAGTTTGGTTCCTTTGCAAATATTCTATATTGATAAATAGGTAAAGGAAAGGTATCTCATTTCTTTCGTGATGCATCATGATACATTGGGTGTGGCTTGTGGAGATGGATATTGGATCTTATTTGGGAGTTATTATAGGATGTATGGGTTGTCTCTGAGATGTTGGTTTTAATTTCTACTTTGTACTCTGATATGGTTCATGCTGTAATTTGGTTTTTTGGTTAGTGGGTTATACTTTTAGTTTTATTACATTGTACTCTTATATTATTTAGTTTTTATTTAGTTATAGTTAACATAGTTCAATTATTTTATTATCTAAGGAAAAATTTTACCCCAACTATTTATGAATCTCTTGGAATTTATTTCTACCCTTTGGTTTCTTGGGGATGTCACAAAATTCTCAGTATCACACCCATCATTTCTAAATCCAATAAGGAGGGTGGAATTTTATAAATAGTATTAGTTTTTTCGGTCCTGGAGTTGAAAATAATTATAGTTTAATCCTTAAGTTGTGATGGTAGCATGGAGATAGGATCATTGGGACTTGAAATGTAGAGTATAAAGACTCATAACTAACCTATTTATATTGAAACTAAAGTTACCAATGATTTTGAGTACATGAGTGTTTTAAGACACATCTTGGAATTGTAACCTCATTATCTTGGGTTTAGTCAATGATAAGAGGATGGAATAAATTGACATAAATGACTTCCCACTAGGAGTGAATAATTAATTTTGAGTAATGATTTACGATTTGGTGAAAATGTGTTTAATTTTGAAAATATTTGAAAATGGTTTGATTTTCAAAAGCATGGTTGAATTTTTAAAAATGGTTTGAAAATGGAAATTGTTGAATTTTTGTAAATCCTTGTTGTTATATCTATGATTTGGTAAATTTGATATTGCTAATCCTTCAGTTGATAGAGAGTGATACTAAATGAAATTTTATTTTGGTTATAGAAAATGGAACATAATAGGTACCATAAAAAACAACTGGAAAAAACTGTTGAAAATGTGGTTACTCCTGAGCTACAGGTGAACCAATAGATAGTTTAGAGTATTTTTCAAGACATTCAATATTTAGATATAGGGAACATAAAGAATGAACCAAGTTAATTAGATCATTCCATTTAGTTCTAAACGTTGAATCCACCCATTTTTCGGGATGATTCAAAAATGAAAAAAATAAGTATAGCTAAATAGGATGAATCAAATATTCAATATCCTAGGCACAATAGCTGAGTTAAAAGTCAAGTTGGAAACATATATACTGGGGGATCTAGAATACCAGTGGTGGGATTTATTAGTGTAGGTTAAATTGGACCATAACACTGAATGGGATGATTTTGAATATTTTTTCAACAAAAAGAATTCTATCATCACACATTCAGAATTTCTAGAATGATGGACCTTTTCATCTTGAAGAAAAGGAATCTCCCAGTGATAGAGTAATTAGCTAAATTTAAGAATTTGGTCTTCTTTTCACCTGATGTTGCTACATGTTCATTATTAGAGGCACACATTTTTAAATCAGGGTTGAGGACCGAGATTTTCTCAAAGATTTTCATGATTTGTATAATGGATTTTAAAGAGATGGTCAATAGAGTGACAGTAAAAAAATGATATCTTAGGTAATAAGGGTGGAGAAATCATGTTCATATCTATGGGAAATGGTGGGAACTCTGATGTTGGGAATAAGTGTAAGAGGGGAACCAATATCCAAGGTAGTGTGGTCTGACTCCAAATTAGATATATAGATCGGTGAACCTTCCTACTAAACCCAACAAAAATCATGGATGTTTTCAATATAGTTATTTTGATCACATGAGGTGATATTTTCTAGCACCACCTAAAGAATGTAATAATTTCAACCGTATGGGATATCTTCAATGATATTATTGCAGTGCTCCATGGTTGGGTGCTTAGGACACATCCCATGTTTTACAGACATCGTATGCTTTGACAGGACGTGGGAAAAGGAATAATTCTTTCCATCAGCATCAAGCTATCCATGGTGATTCAAGGAATACCATGACTTTCAAAGCAGTGCTATCCCAATAGGGTAATAAAGAACAAAGTGAAATGAGTAAGTAGTTGTATGGAGATGATGAATTTATTAAGGATGATCAATCCGAACCATTGATGGTGAGAGGTATGATTCTTTTGAATTCTACCCTTATGCGAGCTTTATTTGATGGGGGTTCATCTCATTTTTTTTTATTTCTTCTTGTGATATTTATCTTCTGGGTTTGCATGTTGAGATAATTCCTTCTATTTTGAAACTTCAAAATCTTCATGGTCAAAGATAATGTCATGAATTTATATGTACACCATGTTCTATAACTATTTATGGGTCAGAATTGATATAGTATTAATCTATGCTTGGGGTGGATGTCTATGAAATAGTACTTGGTATGTATTGGTTGATAATGTTTAAGGCTCACATCGACTATTATACCTGAAGAGTTAGTTTTACAACTGAGGATGGTGTCAATCATCTCTTTAGAGGGGGATGGAATGTAAAGGTAGGTGAAATAGGCTTGTTAGAACTAGTGTTTGTAACTATATCATACCAGTTGGTAGTAATGACCTTGTAATTGGTGGATTATATTGAGAATGGTGGTTTTTTTATCAATTTTTGATCAGTTTTTGGATGATTTCCCAAGATTTTATTAGTTTTTCTACCCATAAGAGAAGTGGAGTTTATGATTGATCTCTTACTAGGGACTATTCCTATCCCACTTTTGTATTATTGAATAGAACCAATAGAATTAAGGGAATTAAAATAATAGTTGGAAGAGTAAGAAAGCAAAGGGTTCATTCAGCCTAGTATATCTTTGTGGGAAGCACCAATTTTTTTATAAAAAAGATGAATTTAACTCTTTATCCATGTGTGGATTATCATAAACTTAACCAAGTTATGATAAATAATTGGCATCATCATCCTCACATTGATGATGTGTTTGATCAATTTGAAGGGAGAGCAGTGGTTCTCTAAAATTGATTTGTGATCGGGATATCACCAATTTTGGGTTCAGAAGGAGGGTATTCAAAAGACAGCTTTTAGGAGTAGATATAGCCACTATAATTATGTGGTTATGCCTTTCAGCCATACAAATTCACCAACTATATTTATGGAATTGATGAATAATATATTTTAAAGGTATTTGGATTCTTTTTTGGTGGTGTTTTTGGATGAAATATTAGTATATTTAAGAAAAAGTGCTGATCATAATCAATACTGGGCGATAGTGTTAGAAATCATACGAGATCATCGCCTGTATGGAAAACTTTAATAATGTTATTTTTGTATAAAATAGGTACATTTTCTTGGCCATGTAATCTCTAAAATAAGTGTTTATATGGATATATAAAACATATAGGTTGTAATCTCTTGGAAACAGCCAAAGAATGTCTCTAAGATACAGAGTTTCCTTGGCTTAATTGGCCATTACTAACATTTAATTCATGATTTTTCTCAACTAGATTCATCAATTATAGTTTTTCAAGGAAAAATGTTCCATTATAATGTAATTAGGAATGTAAGAAGTCTTTTTAAGAGAAAAAATTTCTTCTCACATCAATACAAATCTTAAAATTTATTGAATCAGGATAAGGCTATTTGGTGATTTGTGATGCTTTAGGTCATGGATTGGGGAGTGTTATCATGCAGGGAGATCATGTTTTTGATTATGGATCACATAGGTTTTGGTTTCATGAGTATAACTACCCAACACATGATTTTGAATTTGTTGATGTATTACATGCTTTAAATGCTTGGTGTCATTACCAATTTGGTGAGAAACATACGGTGTTTATGGATCATAAGAGTTTGAATTTTTTTCTCAAAAAAATATTTTAATATGATACTAAGAATATGGATAGAGTATCTTAAAATTTTTTACTTTAAATTGTTGTATACAATAGGTAATGGTAATTTTTTACATGATGCATTATTCCAAAATTCATACGGTCAGTTGGAAAAAGAAGCTTCAGATCAGTGGAAGGTAATGTTAGTGATATATAACATGCACTTGGATAGTAAAGACCAAGGAATTAGGGTGGTTTTATTTATTGTGTCTTTTTTCCTGATTTGGTTGATAAAGTTAAATAGGAACATACATTCAATTATAAATTTGTTTCTATGAGGTCAAAACTCAATGGTGGGGAGACCATTAAGGGATTGAAGCTGGACAAAGGATTAATGTTGTATTTTTGAGATCTGATAGTCATAACTATGGATTAACAAGAAAAAAATTCATTATGATTACCACCATTAGAGATGGGATTTTCATCCTGGAATATAGATTATTATAAGCCACTGAAAGCACAATTTTTGTGCACTAGTATAATATGGGTAGTGAATGAGTTTATTATGAGAAGCCTCACCTATCAATAGGTTAAAGCAGTGCACCAACGTCTATCGGGTAGGCTATAGTATTTACATTTTTTTTATTTGGAAATGAGAGAATATAACCATGGATTTTGTGATAGTTCTCCCTAGGACAGTTCAGAAACACAATTCCATATGGGGGATAGTGGATCAGATCACAAAGTTGTCCCATTTCATCCCTATTTGTGAATATTATACAGTGGATGACATGTCTAAAATATATATCTAAGAAGTGGTAAAGAGGAATGGCATACCAATTTAGATAATATTAGACCAATATCTGAGGTTTACATCTCATTTTTGGAAATCCTTATAGAATCCCCTTGTGTCTCAGTTGAATACAATCATGAAATATCAGCCTTATATGGATGGAAAATAAGAAAGGATGATAAAAACATTGGAAAACATGATTAGTGATTGTGTAATGGATTTTAGTGGATCATGGGAGGAGAACATACCATTATTGGAGTTCTTATATAACAACAGTCATTAGGCCTCAATACATATGGATCATTTTGAAGAATTTTATGGGTTTCTTTGTCAGTCTCCATTTTTTTGGATGGAAATAGGTGAGACTTAACTAGTTAGACCAAGCCTTGTAAACGAGAAAATTGAGAATATTCAGTTGATCATGAAGAGAATGGACATGTCACAGAGTTATCAGAAATTATATTTGGATCATCTTTAACAGCCTTTCTCGTTCGAGGTGAGTGATCATGTGTTCTTGGTAATCTCTCCAAGGATTGGGTATCATCATTTTGGGAAGTAGGGTGGGTTATATTATTGATACATATAACCTTTTGAGTTACATTAATGGTTTGATGAGATGGAATATCAATTATATTTTCCACCAAGGTTCAATTCAGTTCATAATGTGTTTCATGTGTCTTAATTGAAGAAGTATCAACCTGATCTAGAATATGTGATTTTATGGGATCATGTTGACCTAGATCCAAATTTTATGTTAGTTCATGTGCTAGTGCATATTATAGATAGGAAAGAGAAAGTATTTCATGGTAAAATAATCAGTCTAGTGTAGGTTTTATAACAACATGGTTGGATTCAGGAAGAGACTTGAGAGTGGTATAAGTAAATGGATGATTAATGGCCTGAATTATTTCAGGCTAGTGGTGGTTTTCAACTTTCCATGGAAGTAAATACCAATTGTGTGGAGAATTTTTCTCCCATGGTTTTAGGTAATTAAACCTTTATTTATGTATTTTATTTATATAAAGTTATTAGGTTATATTTTGGGAGTTTTAGAGTAGTTTTGTCTTATTTTTAGGGATTTTCTAGAGGTTCATGGTTTGATCATGATTAATAGAAACTATGAAACACCACTAAGGAAACTGTGAAACTATAATAGTGGGAACTAATTAGGTGCATGATTAGAAAAACGGGTTTTCCAAACCATTTGGGCACCTAGGAGAAACTGTGTGATTTTGGATAAAGGGGACTAGCATGTTTGGCTCATGGTTTTTATAACAGTGTGATCCAACTCTTCAAGGGGTGGTTGGAGGTAGTGGCTAACTCACAATTATCTTATCTATGCACCTTAATCATACACCATTGAATAAAAGATCCATATTTTGTGGATATAATTCATTTTAACCCATTAATAGCTCATTTTTCTATTAATATGACCCTTAAAATATTTCCACTCCTTCCAAAGGCTGTAGAGACCTTTTCCATTTGATCCATGAGTTATCCTTCGAAGAATCTAAGTGTGTTGGAGGCCCTAATTCCTTGTTAAGTGCTCATTATTAGTGGTTTTACTAAGTTTTATTCATATTCTCTCTCTTGGATTCATAGATCTAATCCGTTGGTGATAGATTTATGTTTTTTTATGCTAATAATGATGAGTTATGATTGTTTTAAGGATAGAGAAAAATTTAAAAGGATGGTTTTTAGAGTTTCAATCCAAGTTTTTAATATTTTTTTTGGTTCTTCATTTTCACCATAGTTTGAGAGGTAGGTGGCTTCACTCTAAACTCCTATTATTATAACTCAAAGGATTTATTTAAAATTGATTGAATTGCATGAATCAAATTGTGAAATTTATGTTTAAAGCTTAATGGAAACCCAATTTAGTAATGGTTTGTGAAATTATGGAAATTAGTTGTTCTTTGGAAAGTGAAATTGGTAACATTATGTTAAAATGATAACTTTGATATTATTTTTGGGTTTTATTTAGGAAAAAATGTTTTTATAAATTTCTTCAATAAAATTATAGTTTTATTTAAATGGTTTTTTATAATTGGTTTGGCATGGTATTTGGAATAGATAGTTGGCATGTGTTCATGTGCATTTGGTATGGATAGGTGTGTTAAGTTTTCCTTGTCAATATGGGATGGATAAGGGAATGGAATTTTACCCATCAAAATGGTTCACCAAGTGAAGATTTTGTTGAAAGTATGACTCACCACTCATGAGTATATAAAGACCCACAGTTTCATGAATGTGTAGATGTGTGGAAATGGAATGAGGATTCCAAATGGATTTGTGGAATGGTTTTAAAGACTTATTTGGTTTCTTTCCAAGGAAAAATATTTTTCTTATAAACAGTTTTGGTTTTCATATACATTACATTAATTTTTATTAAACTATTTTATATAAATTTTCTAACATGTTCTATCATCTTATGTGATTATGGAAATCATTGGGGGAATCCTATTGAGTTTTATACTCACCCCCTGCTCAAGTAATTTGCTTAATTTGTTGATATTTTGTCCTAAGACATAAGTAAAGGAAAAGTATCTCATTTATTTAGTGATTCATCATGATGACTTGGATGTGGATTGTGGATTTGGAGCTTAGATGTTGTTTTAGAGTTTTTTTATATGTATGGGTTATCTTTGAGTTTTTAGTTTTAGTTTCCTCTCTGTACTCTAATATGATTAATATGGTAGTTTGGTTTTTAGTGGGTTATAAATTGAGTTTTATTAAGCTGTACTCATAAATCATTTAGTGGTTATTTTTATATACTTATCTTGGTTTATTTGGTTTATTATTAGAGAGAAAATCATCCCCAAACTGTTTATGAATCCCATGGCATTTATTTTTTTTGCCTTTGGTGACTTTGGGATCTCACATAAAGCCTAGTAGGACACCCTTAACTTCTGAATCAAGAGAGGAAGGGTGGGATGTCAAAAAAAGTTAATCTATAGTATCATAGTATAATATTGAAAACTTTAATTAATTCATTTTTATAATAATTGGATTTGGAAGAAAAAGAATTTTTGACTGAAGAGAGAGATGAAATCATTTTTCTTTAAAAATGTTCTTTTGGAATATTTTGTTCACAAAGAGAGGAAAATTAGATTAAAAAATATATTCTCCATAAATAACCATATGAGAATAAAATTAATGAGTTTCTTGAAATATATATCATAATATTTCATCATCAAAAACTTAATCATGAACAATCCTGATAAATAATGAGATTGTAATATAAGATTTACCAATTTGGTGAATTATGAATTATAAGTCCCATGAAAGAAATAACTTAAAAGGAAAATTTAAATACCATTATTATAAATGGATTCATGATATAACATATCATATGATCATTATATAAATCATGCAAAAGAATTAAGTTGTGAATATGGCATACATCTCACGGGAGTAAAAGTGAGACGAGAAACCCTTACCTTAGGCATAAAATCATTCGTATGTGTCCATAACTCCTATATAATAAATATATATTTATTATAAATATATTAAATAACCATAATAATATATTTCATGCAATATTAGGTTTAATTAAAATATTTTATGATCATTTTATTAACAATTCTTGGTTAAAATCATTATATCAACTGATACTTGTTTGTTTTTCATGTATGTTTTGGTTTGGTAATTTCGGTACTTTTACTTTGATTATAGGTACATAATATCAATAATGTTATAAATAAAATTATAATCATATATTATAATTATATAAGTATTTATAAAATTCCATAAAATTTAGATATGGGAAAATGAGTTACACTGTTCATAGAGACGGTAGATCGTACGTACACATGAATATTGTTTCTATTTTTCCAATAAATGGAATGTAAGAAATATAAATAATATCTCACATTTAAATAAACATTATTATATAAAATATTTCATTTATATTCATTAAATATATCCTTATTCCCAACCACTTAAATATAAAATGAAAGCATTTGACATTGAAACTTGGAGGCGGTAGTCCATACGTACGCATGAATGACTTATTTTTTTCCAATGGGTTAGAAGGTAAGAAGTTATATGTGATATTTTAATTACATAAATATTTTAATTTCATAAATATAATATAAATATTTTAAATACATCATTTCATCCTTCTGATATATTTTGTGATGGAAAACTGATTACATCGGCTCAATATGTGGTAGTCTACCGTACACATGATCAAAGATTTAGTTTCCCAGTTGATGGAATAAGAGATGGAAATAGGTTATTCCAATAAAAAATAAAATAAAATAATATATTATATAATTTTTTTAATATATTATCATATTTAGATAATATTTTATGGGGTTATAAGAAGAAGTAAACAAAAAACCCATGGTTACAAACTTTACAACTTCTTCAGAAAACTTATTTAGGTTTATACCTAGAGCCTTCCTACACTTAATTTATAATAAAAATAGGACTCTAGGATTTGTGTAAGAATATTATAATGAAATTTTTTCTATAGTTTTTTGAACAAAAAGATGTTGGGATTGTGAAGAGGGGAAGAGATGAGGTGGCCTTTTATAACTGGGGGAGAAGACACACTTGTAATTTTTGAAAAGAAAAAGTGATACCCACATTTTTTATATGAAAAATAGATAAAAAATGGATAATTAAAGAACCATGTATGATATAAGGTCAAAATATTCCAATATAATATGAATTTTACAAGTTTATAGGAAATTTTAACCCTTATCCTATTAGTTTAACCCCCAGTAAACCCGTTTTAACCTTAACCACATTAATTAATTTTTACTATTTTTATTATTCATTATGACCTAAAATTAACTTGACCATATTATGTAATATTAATTATGATTATTAAAAATATGGAATTATTTTTTACAAATTCAATTCACATAAGTGACAAAATTTAATTTAAAATTAAGCTCACAGATGCGATGAAAACAGTTTTCTAAAAAGAAAATTTTCATAAGTATATAAAATTTTAATATCCAAATTCAATAAAATATTGATTAAAATGCACTAAATTGTATTTATTATAATAAAATTTAAATAATTTTACTTCCATATTTGTTTTAAATGAAAATGGAAATTTTAAATTCTTTAAATTAAAAGGCAGTTTTCAATAAAAACTAGTATTTTTTCATATTCATCGAAAAATTAATCTTGTTATAAAATTATCAAAAATTCACTCAAAGATAATATTGAAATGATTATTAAAAAAATTATTATTTTTTAAATCAATTTTCTAGAAGGGGAAAAAATAATTTTCAATTATGTGCGCAGAGCGCAACAAAGCTTCTTTTTTAGAAAAAATATATTTTTTAGAAAAAATTTATTTTTTTAAGTGATTCTCATTTTATTTATAATTAATAAATAACCATTGAATTTATTTTACACATATGTAAACCATATTATTTTTATAATTCATTAATTAATATTCATACCCACTAATTCAATAGATAGGTTATAACAGTATACTATTTTACGGTTCCTTTAGATGTAGGTTGTGGGTACCACACACTATCGAAGATATTGAATTGTTTTAAAAATGAACATTTCATAAATTATTAGGGTGTAACATTATATTCTATTATTTTTTTTTCATATCATATACTCTATCAAACATGATGTTACTCTTTTACACTCTTTATTTGTTACATTCACCCCACCTTCAATAATTTATTCCCTCACAATTTGAATTTTCATTTGGAAATTAATTATTTAACATTTAAAAATATCCTTCATGAAATATAAAATCATAAAAAGGGTTAATAAAATATACCATTGATAATAGATGAAGCAGAATAAAAATTTCATATGGAATAACAGTTAACCTGGTTTATAAAAAGGATAATATTATTGTGAAGTGACGATATAGACATGGAATAAAAACATAAATAAATATGGAGATTGATAGAGATAATTTATCATAAGAAATTGGATTATCTTGATAAAGTCAATAACCACATTACCATAAATTTTTGATAAGTTAAAAGACCATTGATTCATTTGATACTAATGTAATAGTATATATATTTTTTATTTTGGGGTTATTTTCCTATAGTTGAGGGATTATTTTAATATTATGATAGAAAACACTTGAAAATATAATTACTTAATATCTATCTATTTTTATAGGAACAATTGTATCCTTTGGTTTTGCTTCAATCAACTTCCAATTCATTTATTAATCAAATAAATGAATATTAAATATTAATTTTTATGCCTAAATCACTAAAATTAACTTCTATCAAATCACAAGATCTATAAAAGAGTTAAAAGTCCATCTATATATCTCAAAATATCTATAAAAACCAAAATGGTTAGCATGAGTTATCCAATGTAATACATTAATATGTAATCCTCAATAGTAATACCCAACGTCAATCTTAATCCATTCCATATGTATTTAGTTATTAAATCATTTAAGTAAAAAGAATGAAATATATAATGGTACATAATGTTGGCCAATGGTAGGCACAACACCCATGTCACCCTTTGATTGTGGGTTTAAGCCCCATGACCTTGCTGGATGCGACTGGCTGTCACCCAGTATATAAGTTGTATTTTTTCCAAAAAATTATTAATATGTTTCCTAAATCATTAAAAAATTATAATAAACCACAATTATGTCAACATAAAAAATTAGATAAACCTTAAAGGTTACTAATACCTCTAATTTTATGACCAAAATATATAAAAGAATTATTTATCAAATAACAAGTTTGTTAAAACTTGTCCTAAACCAGTGGGTTGTATTACCATAAATGTCTCCTAAAATTTACTAAATCTTGATAAACTCCCATAACATAAAACTAGAGTGTTTAGGACTTTAAAATTATGATTATCATTAATCTCATAATCCCTTGATGTTATCCATAACTCTTAAGTTAATGAAGAGATATATTCTTATAAAACTAACACAATCCTGAGATGTTTTAGGATTTATATAACCAAAATATCATTAGTAAAAATAATTCTACAATATAATTCTTGAATCCAAATACATAAGTACTTTAATCATCCCACTTCTACTATATTAATAGTATAATATTGACCTTGACCCCTTATCTTTTTCTAAGGTATTTCCCTTGATGCTTGGGTCATTAGTTTTCATAATTCCCTATATCATTACAGTTTAAAAATTGAACATTAGAATCTTATTTCTTGTACTTTTAATCATGATCTTGATAGAATTTCTCTCCACACATGAAGAAAAATCTCATTCCCTTTAAGAAATTACCAAATTTTTTCATTCAAGAATTATCATATGTGGGGAAATCCTTTTTTCCCTTCTTCCATTTATCTATTTTTTTCTCTACCATCCTCTTATTATCTTACTTACCATAAAATCCATAAGACTTGTATTATTATTTATTTGTCTTGATAGCACATGATAATATATACTAGTATTATGATAAGTTTTGTGAGACTAGTTACCATTGAATAATTGGATTTAACCCATAAAAGAAATGATCAATATTTCTCTATGGATTATAGACATAGTTCATATCATGCCTTGATAACCTTTTAATGTTTTATTCATACTTATAAACATTTTACTCTTCATGTTTTAGACTCAATAATAATATCTCTTTATCCACTTGTTTCTCATGAGGAAAATATTTTTTTCCAAGAAGATTACCTTAAAATCCTTCAACTGCATGATTGTTAGTTTTCCTTTATCCTCTGTTTTGTATTAATGACCACTATTGATATGCATCTATGGAGAGATAATAAACCACCATGATAACCATATCCATTTTTGTACTACCCAGAGTGAGAAATATCTTCCATAAGAAACTTATCCATTGCTTAACAACAAATGGATTCATAATTCCATTAATTGATGGAGGTTCCTGAAACGTGAAGTGTTCTAAAATTTTTATACCACATAGTGGATCATCATGATACTTAATATAAGTAAGTTTATTACTTATAACTTGACTCATCTGTCCCAATATAGTTATAATTTATTTATCTTCAGTTTCACCTCTAAAACTAGCTTCATTATCATGACCAGGAGGAAAATATTTATATGGGGTACATGCATTGATACGGTTCCCAGTCCATCCACTACGATCCATTTCTAAAGAACAGAATACATTAGACTATATAATAACATTATGAAACACAATGAATAATCACAAAACTTGTGAAACACTTAAGATAAATTAAAAAACTTAGGCATTACTTATCTCATGATCATAAACATGGTTTCTTTCTAAAATTTTCAAATCATAAAAATATTTTCAAATCCTTCATAATGGGTTGTAAAGAAAATTTAAATTTAGAAAAGGGTACACCTATAATGTCAAACTAGGAACATAGTAAATCTTATTTTCATATACTATTTGATGATTAATTAGAATCCCAATTCAACCTTTTCAAAGTTATTACTACTAAGTACACCCATTTAAGAACCATGTCCACTTATAGTATCCATATATGGATGTATTTTTATGAAAAACAAATAATTTATTCCTTACAAAAACTTTAGGATGTTATTATATACATATCCTCAAAGTCTATCATAGGTTTATGTTCCCTTATCTATGTTTACCTAAATCCAGTTCCCATAGTTTATACTAAACTTTCTTTGATACCGAATGTAAATACCCTAGCCCTAGTAGCCCAAATTCTGTGGTTACTTTATTACAATGATACTAGATACAAGGAATCACATTCTTAATGACTTAGTAGTTTAGTAGTCTTGGTAAACAAGATACATAATTGAATCAAATTAAAATTAAAAACCTAAAATAAAACATAGAACTTTATTTGAGAACACCATAATTCCCTTTATCATATCCCTACACATCAATCGTAATGCACTTCCTGACATCATTGGGAGAGGAAACATAATAAATGGGTGAGATCTAATTATTAGGTAGGGTATCTATAAATATAAATAAATCAGGAATAAATAAGTAATAATAAATATAAAATAGATAATAATTGAAACATGTTCTATTTAATCAATTACTTAAGTATAATATGGAATGAATAAATGATGATCAAATAATGTCATATAAATAATCTCATGATCTTAAAATTTAATAATAGATATTATAACTAAATGAATAATCACATGTAATAGTAATAAATAATATCATAATAATATAATACATAATTATAAACATTATAATTATATTATCAAAGCCTCATTCCAAGACATATTGCATAAATGGGTAAGGTCTGTGCCAAAAACCCAAGATAGTTTTTCTCATTAGACTTACTGATTTATCAAGGGGATATAGCAGTTCCCACCCATAACTTACTAAGTCCAATAAATTATTTATTTGAAAGGAGGAAAATTTATCAATATAAATATTCATATTGAAATACTTTCTAACAAAATGTTAATAATTTCTCCAATCAATAAACATAATCATAAACCATCTAGAGTAATATAGTGAATGATATCAAAATTGTACATCCCCAGTCAAATTGATCATAAAAAATTTATAGAAATAATAATTAACGTATCATTATAACTTTTTACTAATATATTATAGGTGAAATAATGGTTTTTTTGTTGATGTATAAAAATACCATACAAACATTCTCGAGGAAAAGAAAAATTTCACTACAAAAAATTACTTTTAAAAACTAAAAATTTCTAGAATATTATAAAAACATAATTATTTGAAATAAACCTTATAAAATTGTAAAGGAAATTAAAAACAATGAGTTTTCATGATGGTGGGAAATACAATTCATGACGTAAACGTTAAAATAAAAATTCCTTTGATATTTTTTTTATAAAAAACCAAAAAGTGCCTTGTTTAAAAAATGATAATAAGATTCCTTTTATTTTTTTTAAAAAAATAGAATCATGGGTAAATTTTACTTTTAACTATCATACAAGAATTTTTAAAATATTCTTCAAAACATTTTTAGAAAAAATTGGATTTGGAAGAAAAAGGATTCTCGACCGAAGGGAGAGATGATTTTAGTTTTCTTTAAAAACATTTTTTAGTAACTTTTTTTCTTAAAGAGAGGAAAATGACAGGAAGAATAAATTATCCAGTAATAACCATAGGATAATAAAATTCATTTTTTCTTGAAATATAGATAATAATATTTAATTATCAGAAATGTAATCATGGATAATACTGGAAAACAATGATTTTTTAGCATAAATGTTTACCATTTTGGTAACTTCTAAATAATAATCCCCATGAATGAAATAAAATAAGATGAAAATTTAAATATGATTAAGATAAAAGTATTCATGATATGAAATATTAAAGGGTTATTATATACACTAAAAAATAACTAAGTGGTGAATATGGTATACGCCTCACGGAAGCAAAAGTGAGATGAGAAACCCTTACATTTGGTCCAATTTCTTTTATACATGTCCCAAAATCCTATATAATAAATATATATTTATTATAAATAGATTATATAAAAATAATAATATATTTAATACAATATGTGATTTACTTATAGTATTTTATGAACCTTTTCTTAACAATTCTTTGTTAAAATCACTAGTTTTGGTGATAATTGATTCACTTTTCATGTAGGTTTTGATTCGGTAATTTCTATCCTTTTACATGGATCATGGTTATATCATCTCCAAAATGTTAAACATTATATAAATATCATATATAATCATTATAGAACTTCAGGACATGCCATGAAGTGAAGTGGCATAAAAACGAAATATAACAAAGTTGACATTAGAGATTGAATCCAAAGAGACATAAAAAATCCATTAAATGAATATTTTCCATTATCATGGAAGATAACAAGAAGTTATGGAGGCACAAAACTGAAGAACCATGGAAAAATAGATCTTCTATCACTATATTATGACTTTAAGCATTATTTAATCATTACAAATCATGTATATTTATGAGTCATGACACTTCCAAATTTTTTATAGAGAGTTTGGCACATCATGAAGTAGGTTGTGAAGGTTTCATGGCCCAATTATTACAAGAAATTTAAACATTAAATGACATGTAAGTATCAAAAAGAGCATAATAATAGGGATTTTTATGTATCTTTGATGAAAGTTAATTCATTTGACACCCCAAATGGAAATTAAAATCTATAATTGACTCATGGAGGATGATTGATGACATAAAGGCTTATAAATATGTATTTCGGCCAAGCAATATACATTCTATTATATGCATGGAGAGGATAAACTACTAGGAGGCTGCTGTAGGGTTTTGATCTAAAGTTCTTTATAGATATGTTTTCTTTATGCTTTATTGTTATCCTTTTATTTCTTTAAGGAAATGTTAAATAATTTATAGTTTAATTACAATCTCTTTATTTTAATCATTCTCCTTCTCATTTACTCTCATCTATTCTCTTCTGTTATGGGTTATTGTTTATTCATCATTGAAGATTACCCAATAATGATCAGCTAATCCACTTAGGCTTATGGGTCAAGAGTAGAGGAGGTTTGAACTTAATAAATATTTAAAAATGAAATTGAGTAATAACCCTATGTCTAGTAACCTGTTTTAAAATAAATTTCAATCTCATTCTTTTTCATTATCCCTGACCATCGAAGGTACATGTTGAACAACCATGACCTAGTTGGAGGAGATCTAGGTAGGACCAATATCTTGTAATTATTCTTGACTCGAAGCCAATATTCTAGTGCTTAGGTTGTCAATTAATCTATATCAAAGATTATTTTCCATCCTAGGATGATATAATTAGTTATAAAGATATCAATTGGTATGTTTTTAACTGCTTTTCATCTTACAACATAGGTCTATCCCAAGTTAGATATAAGAATACCCTATGCCTATACCCTAAAATTGATCCTGACCCCTTCTTGTCTTTATTACTACATTTTTTTTATTTAATTTTCCTTATTTAATTATTTTAATAAAATAAAACTGAAATTGGAGTGAACTTACCTTTGGTTAATAATTGTTATCTATATTCCCCTCTCTCTGTGGGTTCGACCCTATACTTCCACTTTACTATGCCTTTGTAGTTAGTGTTATTCAGGATAAAATAAATTTATTTTTATTAGACCTAAGGGAAATAAATATTCCCTTTGGTCCTGTCAAAACTAGCATCATTTTTGGAGAGAAATAGAGCATTTAATATGACTTGAGACTGATTGATTAGGTCAAAGCCTTTTCTTATCCTATTTCTATTTAATGATTTTAGTATAGTTATTTTTTCATTAATTTTATTATTATTATTATTATTGTATTAATCTTATGGTAGTTTTTGGTGTTGTGTAGGATGTAATACTTGCCTCATAAATATCATGCCGCACCACCATTAGAGAATATTGAAATTCAGGAATATCTGACCATATGGGAAGTAATTAATTTAGTAGGGTGGTCACATAAATAAATGATATAGGGTGATTTATATTATTTTGAGTATGATAAATTCCAAAATCATCAGAGGATTAAAACCTACTATCAAACCTATTGATGAGACCCTAGTTTTGAAAACTACCAAGGAAAATTTTGGGTAGATTAGTAAAATTATAAAGACATATACATCCAAAAACCTAAAGAGAATCACTCAGAAGACAGAATGACCAAGATTATGAAAAAGTACACTGAAGTGATCGACAAAATGATAGAATATCATGAGCCCCAAGTTATCAATCTGAGATAATTAAATACTCACCTTTCTTAAATCATTTCAAATTTTAATTATCACATTAATAAGATACAAATAGTTTCTAATAAAGATACATGTTGGTTTAAAGATTATGAATTTCAATAACTAGAGTAATTCCAAGATATTGACATAATAGAACCTCAAGAGAGTAGTATTCAAGAAGACTATTCCTTCCAAAAATGCTAGGATATGAATTTAGATGGTAGACTAGGCACATTTATCACAAAATAAATTTTAGTATTAGATATGGGGATGGATGAGAATGAGGCCCAACTTAGTGAACATGGTGAATTGATTACTCACCTTTCTCAAGTTATTTAAAATTTAAATTAACTAGTATGAAACTTACCATTAAAATAAAATGCATTGATATTTTGGTTTGAATATGAACAAGAGAAATAGGTGTAGCAAGTCCATACTACATAAATATAAAATAAAGAAATATGGGAGAAAGAAAACAAATAACAATACCTGGATCATGTTGACAACACTGAAATAGATGAACCTATAGATTTATAATAATTATCAGAACCTGAGGAATACCTTATATGCATAAAAAATACCAATAATAACAATGATAACACCTTGTGAAGCTTCAAGAAGAAGAGGAAATAAATATTGTGGAAATTTAGGATTGGATGTTTGAAGAGGAAGATGAAAAAGTTAAGGAAGATAATGTTTATCAGTCATGAATCAACCTCACCAATATTATTAAAGATAAATAAGAAAGGGAATCCCTCCCAAAATTTCGAGAATAAGAGGAGAAAACATATTCTCTAATTCAAGAAGTAATTCTAGAAGCTAAGACTAAGGAAAATAATTAAGGGGCCATAATATTAGTGGAGAATTATAAAATCTTTTATTATTTTTATTTTATTTTATTTTAACAAAATTTATCCTCAAACTGTAGCCCACCAGAAGAACCAATCAAGTTTAAAAAAATATAAAAGGTAGTGAAGAAGTAACCTATATTCACAACAAAGACAAAAGTGGTTAAATACAAGATATTTAACTCTATATCATGTTATAATTAGCTAATAAAGTTAAAAGGTCAACCTACATACCATAAATAAATTCATCCATGAGAGAAACCTGATTTTAATATTTATTTCTAATACTTATATTTATTTTATTTTTTTAGTTTAAATAAATATCCCATTGGTTGAATTATTTGTCTTTTTGAGACATAAGTTTTAAAATATTAAAAATAGAACATACTTTCACTATTTATTCTTATTTTTCAGAAAATAGAAATAATAAGAAGGAAGAAACAAAAGTTTTATAAATAAGAACAGTTCACTTCACAAGTTTAATAAATGCCATGAAAACATAGTTCACATTATGAACCTGGTCAGATAAAACCTGAGAAACTCATTCAAAAGTGTCAATGGAAGGGGATTACTCTTTTTACTTGTTTAAATTTTTACATCCCTAGTTTTTTACCACATGATTTAAAAAAAATAAAGAACAAGAGATAAGAAAAAATGAATAGAATAATTTCATGAATTGAATTGAATTATATTCACCCACAATAATGCTTGAATTATTTGTCTTGTAATCACTTATCTAGGAGACATGAAATCTTATTATAAGTATGTGTACATGTTGGAAAATTGGGAATACAATGAAAATAAATGGAAAATATATAAATAGACATTTTAGAATTTACATGCTCACTTAAATTTTGAGTTTTTTAAAAATGATGGCTGATATAATTTTTTTTCATGATTTTTATTCCTAGAAATATACTTTGTGTAAAATAATTATCCATGATCATACTGTGACCTGATTGACTTATATTCTGTTCCCATTACCAAGAGGATTCTGATCCAAATATTTCCTATTTTTCTAAGCACATTTATTGAGTAAAACACTATTCATGTAAACCTACTATAACTTTCATTAATATATTCTCAAATATATGACTAAAGAAATTCAATTTTGAAATAATTGAGGCATTTTATTGACAATCCCTTTTATCCTGAGGCCCACTTACACATTGATCATTCTTTAGCTCATAGAATCCATGAATAAACTTACTAGTATTGAGCCTTGTTACAGGACACTATTTTCATTAAAACATAGCTCTTTGTATTTTTCATGAAATTCAATTGAATGAGGGAGGGGGAGGGGTTGTTCATTGTTGATATGGTATATTGTTCTTGAGAGGATACTTTAGGGTGTTTCCATGTTATTTTTGGGTAAGGTTCATATTTACATCTATTATGCTTCATTTTTTATGCCTCTTATTATAAAAAATTGTTTTTAACATAGGAAAATAAAAACTCACCATTAATAGAATGATGATTTTTAGTCTTATGTTGTTAGGTGGTGGAAGTTAGGTTCATTCCAATCAAGGTGTTCAATAATAATAATAATAATAATAATATTTTTTGGTTGTTCTTCGGGTAGGTAAAAAATAACTACTTCCAAACAGATGATATAAAAATTATGTGTGGTTAGGTGGTGGATGTGATAGTTATATTAGGTACATATTTCAAAAAAATAAAAAACATTAGAGGGTTATTTTTCAATATAATTATTTTTTCCATGAGAATTTACTTTACACTTGGGGGGGGGGGATGATATTATATTTTGGTGAGGATCATTTCATTGGGATTTTATTTTGAATATCATGTATTATATATTAGAGTTTATCCTCCTCCTTGAGCCTTACCCGATTTTTAATATTACTACTCATC
Organism: Viscum album; assembly: GCA_963277665.1. Taxonomy (NCBI): domain Eukaryota; kingdom Viridiplantae; phylum Streptophyta; class Magnoliopsida; order Santalales; family Viscaceae; genus Viscum; species Viscum album. Next base: position 1,397,615,736 of record OY728157.1, on the reverse strand, counting down.
TACCCTCAGCCTTAGAAACATTTTATCCTAATTGAAAATCCCTTCTGATTAATTGTGATATTTTCTTTATGGGGTGGAGATCTAAGATTCAATGCAAGGTTGTTGTTAGGAGCATGTACTTTAGATATGAGGATATATCTAGTAAATTTTTACCTTGATTGATGAGTGTAAAATGTAATGGATAGGTAAATAAAAAATGGAATGGGTGTTGATGAAAAGTTGATATTTATGAGTGAAAAGGGGAAAATGTCATGAATTTCAAATTATATATGAAGCATGATTTTTAGATTCTTTATTGAGTATGTTATTTTTTAAAAATATTCTATTATAACTTGTTTTTATGAGAATAATAATTTTAGAATTCCCTTGTTGATGTATGGATCCTTGGTGTTTCGATGATGAGGTTTTTCTCAAGGATGAACAAAGATTTGAGTGTGGGGGTATTTGATAACTCTTCTGTATATCTATATATATATGGATTTATTTATGTTAAATAATTTTATATTAATTTATTAAGTTTGAGTTTAATGGATGATTTTTAGGTATTTTTTATTCTTATGTCAGATCAACATTTAGAGAAATAGGACGGAAGACATGAAATTTTGAGAGGATAATATTAGTTCGCACTCTGCCTCAAAGCAGCACAGTGTAAAAATGGAAATATAAAAAAGTTGATATTGAAGATTGAATCCAAATAGAACTAAGAAATTCATTTAATGAAGATTTTACATTATGGTGTATGATCAAAGGAGGTTCCAGAGCAACAAAACTAGAGAACCATTGAAAAATGGAGCTTCTGACACTAGATGATGACTTCACATGTCGTGTAATCATTACATGTCATGTATATTTACAAGCCATTACATTTACTAAAATTTTCAAGATATTTTTTCACATTTTTAATTAGGCCCTAAAGATTTCATGGCCCAAATATTACACATCATGTAAACATTATATGATGTGTATGTATCGAACATAGCATAGAAACATGGATTTTTTTACATATCTTTGATGGGAGTTAATTCCTTTGACCCCTGAATGATAATAAAAATATATAGTTGACATGTGGAGGACCATTGATGATATAAATGGTTATAAATAAAGAATATATCCAAGAGAGATTCATTCCATTCCGGACGAGGAGATGATCAACTACTGGGGGGATACCATAGGGTTCTGACCAAGATTTCTTCATACATTGGTTCTCTTTATACTTTTTTCCTTTTCTTTATTTGATGTAATTTTAAATAATTTCTAGTTTAATTTGAATCTCTTTATTTTATTCATTTTCCTTCTTATTCACCGCCTTTTATTCTCTTCTGTTATGGGTTACTATTTATTCATCATTTTGATCACCCAATGATGATTGGTTAACTCACTTAGGGTTATGGGTCAAGAGTAGGGGTGGTTTGAACATAATGAATATATAAAATAAAAAATGGGTCAATCTATGGATAGTAATTAGGTTTAAAACAACTTTCAATATAATTATTTTTCATTATCCCTACCCATTGATAGTTCATATTGAATGGCCATGACCTAGTTAGAGAACATCTAGGTAGGACCAATAGTCTGTAATCTATTCTAATATGAATATGAGATCCTTACTCTTAGGTTTTCAATTAATTTGGAAAAAGGAATCATTTCCATCCATGTTTGATCCAATTGGTTAGACCAAGAACAATTGGTGTATTTTTCACCACTTTTCAACCTATGCCATTGGTCTATCCCAAGATAAATCTAGGATTACCCCTTTCCTATACCCTGAAATTGACATTGATCCCTTGTTTTCTTTATTCCCTCATTTTATTTATTTAATTTCTTCCATTTAATTAGTTTAAGAATATCAAACTGAAATTTTAGTGACCCAATCATTGGTTAAGAATTATCTTCCACATTTCCCTCTCTTTCTGGGTTCAACCCCGTACTTTCGCTTCACTATACCTTTGTAGTTAGTGTTTTTTTGGGATAATTTTTTTTATTTTTCCATAGTAAAATAAATACTTGGTCCTATCATTTTTATTGATAATATTTTATTATATAAAATATTTAACTAGGATCCTAAAAAAGACCTATGGGGTTTACTGTAAACATTAAAAGGAAAAAATTATATGAAAATTTTAGTAAATTTGAATCTTGGTTGAAATTGATTTCTTTCTTGAAGAACATTGTTTTTAAATATAGTATAATTATTGACCCTACTAAAACTAAAGTGGTGGAATAATAGAAAAGAATGAAAAATGTAACTGAGATTCTTTGTTTTCTTGTATTATCAAGTTACCACCAGTGGTTTCTTGAAAAAGTTTCTTGGTTATCTGACTAACTAAATTAATCTTAAAAGGATTTAAATTCATATAGAAAATAGGGTGTGATGATTGTTTCTAGGAACTAAAAATAAGATTACTGAATTCTCTTTTTTTCGAAATTCCCTCTAGAAATAATGAATTTTTTTATCTACAATGATACTTCTTTGAAGGTACCATGTTGTGTTCGGATATAAAACAATCAGGTAATCGCTTATGATTCATATCAATTGAAACCTCAAGATCTAAATTATCCAATACATGACCTTGAAATGGATACTATTTTTCTCATTGAAAATCTAGAAGTATAATTTATATGGAGTAATGTGTGAAATATATATTGATCATAAATGTTTGAAGAATATATTTACTCTAAAAGAGTTAAACATGAGGCACAAAATACAAATATAATTGATAAAGGATTATGATTTTTCAATTCATTACCAATAAGTAAAAGAAAAAAAATAATGATTTGAGTTGAAAACATAATGTATCATTAACCATGTTATGTATTTAATATGATCATTTTATATATGATTAAATGAATGAAGGCCTAGGAATTTTTTATACATGATCTTCCTTGGTTTTCTTTTAGATTTCAATTTAGTCATCATTTTTAGAAAAAATAAAGAAAACTCCAAAGGAATATCAAAACATGAAAGAAATGGTGGAACATTTAAGGAAAGGTTGGTTATCTAAATTAAGAATTGATAAGGAAAGTGTTTTGAGATTTGGAAAAAGGTTGCGTGTGCCAACTATATTCTAGTTGAAAAAGGAATTATTGAGTGAAGCTCATAAATTACCATTTTTTATACATCCTAGTAGTAAAAATATATAAAAAGAACTTTGAGAGTATTATTGGTGGAATGGAATGGAGAATGATATTATAGAGTTTTCCATGAAATGTTTGTTTTTTCAATCAGTTAAAGATTATTGAAAATTAGCAAAATAGATACTTCAACCTTTGCTAGTGCCAGAGTGGAAATGGGAAAATATATCCATAGATTTCATGGTGGGACTTTCAAAGAAATCTTGATGTAGTAATGTGAGTTGGATTATTATTAATCCATTTACTAAATTTATAAATTTTATTCTAATTTGAGATGAAATTTATTTAGATCAACTTACTCAAATTTATCATATGGAGATATTTAGATTACATGCAGTTTCTCTCTCCACTATATATAGCCATAGCCTCAAGTTAACTTCTAATTTATTAAAAGTTATTCAGAAGTCATTAGGTACTAAATTAAATTTAAGTACATATTTTCATACTCAATCTGATTCAAAATCAGAGTGAATGATTCAAACATTGGAATAAATTATTTGATCTTATTCAATGTATTACAAGGGAAGTTGTGATAAAAAACTTTTTTAGTTGAATTTTCTTATAAAAATAGTTTTCCTTCCACTATTCATATTGAACCTTTTGCTTAATTATATAAAAATAGATGTTGGAATATATCTTTTTAGGATGAAGTAAGAGGAAGGAAGTTGTTGGGACTAGGGTTGTTAGAGTAAATGGTTAATAAATTAAATATGATTCAAAATAATTTGAGAGTAGTTCAAATTAGACATAATAGTTATACAGATACCTGGGGGAAAGAACTATCATTCGAGGTTAGTGATTATGTTTTTCTTAAAGTATCTACTTGGATAATGGGTTGTGTTTTTGGTAAAAAGGTAAAGTTAAGTCCATGGTTCATTAGAACATATAAAATTATGGATAAAATTGGGTCAGTTTCTTATCAGGTGACCTTGCCTATGAGTTTATTGTAGGTACATGATGTGTTTCTTATTTCATTATTAAGGAAATATGTAATGAATCCATCTCACGTTTTAAGCTCTAAATTAGTTCAGTTGGAAGATAAAATTGATATGGGGAATGTCCAATTCAAATTATTTTACATAGAGATAAATTATTTCAAAATAAGGTGATTCACCAGGTTAAGGTTTTTTGGAAAAAATGAGTGATGTAGCAACATGGGAATCAGAAATTTCTATAAAAGAAAAATATTCTCACATGTTTACATAGTGAATAAAATTATGAAGATAAAATTTTAAAAATTGGAAATAATGTGAAAAACTAGGTAATATTAAATCAATTTCATGTCTTATTAATATTCCTAAATTATATTTAATATATTTATATTAATTATAATAATATTAAGTAATATTTCAATCAAATTTGTTATTTAAAATTTGTTATTTAAAATTTTTATTTTTAAATTTTATAATTTCTATATGATATAATTAAATTATTTTTTAAAATTATTAAACCAAAATTATATTAGGGTGAAATTTTAAGATTTTTCTAAAAGATTGATTTTTCAGTGAATAATGATAATACAAATTTTTGTAAACCTGTCATTTATTTTCATTAAATAAATTAATTTAAGTGTCCCATTTAATATTAAAGTTTCATAATTTTACTAAAATTATAAATAATATAATTAATTACATAGTAATCACCATTATACCTAATTTTGGTATAAGTTCATTTTTGGGATTAATAATGCAATTTAAAAAAAATGGGTTTCAATTGTGTTTAATGCATTTATATTAAATTTGATTTGTTCAATTATTGAAATTTAATCAATAAAAATTCATTCCATATTTTTAATCAAGAGGTTAAAATTTCATAAATAGGTCCCTTTTATTTTTAGTCATTATGAATAGTAAGCATAGTATATATTTGTCACCTCAATAAGGGTAAATCATGTAATTAAGATTAAAAATAATGTGATAAGGAATAAAAATAACCCTACCCCTTGTATTTATTTTGTTGGACTTGTTTTATATGACCATGACCATTAATTTTTTTAAAAGGTGAAAATTTATTATGACTTTCCTTTGATAATGACCATAATATGATTTTAAATGAAGAATAAAAACAAAATGTCACTCTTTATTTTAATATATGGAATTTTTGTTCATAGGTATAAAAATAGGTTATGATTGGATATATATGTTTATTTGAATTATTAATTATTTTTTGTCATGTTTATTTATTTTTAATTTTTAGTAATGAAATAATTTCCTTAAATGGTTACGCAATATCGATAAAGTGTGTGTGAAAGCAGTAGAAAAAACAAGTAAATGATTTTAAAAACTCTAAAAGTGTTGTTTTTTTTGTATGAGTTATAGTGTACCATGATTTTTTTAGATACATATTACATATTACGAATTTATTAAAATATTATATTCAAATTTACTACTATCTTGATGTCATTAAATTCAAACTATGTGAATAGTCTTGAAAAATGACTATAATGGTATATTATGTTAAATAATAAATTACTTAGGGATTTAAAATTCATAGAAAACTTATATTCATCTATTTTAATGTTATATTATTAATAATATCATTCATTATTAATAATATCATTCATTATACATTTATGGGTCACTTTTCATTTTATAGTATCTTCCTTAACCCCAAAAGTGTAAAAAAACTTTAATATCACAGTGATCGCCAAATATGTTAATAGGGGGTTAAAACTAGGAGATAAGGTTAAAAAAAACACGTAAACATATAAAAATTTTATTTGATGATATTTTTATACTCATAATCTATATATAAGTTAAATATATATATATTTTTTCAACTTTTCCATGAAAATTAATTTATATTAATTCAATACTTCATGTAATTACAAGAGTGCCCCTCCCATCACTTATAAAAGGGAACATCATATCCTCTCTTCCTAAAACCTTTTAAGCACTATATTTTGGACACTAACAACCCATGTGTCTCCCCAAATTCCATTACCATATCTTAGATACATTTTTCTCACTAAAAGACCAACCTAGAAGGCTTAAAATGTAGTCCAAAGATGATAAATAAGGAGAAGGTATAATTCCTAACCGACCCATTTCAAGTTTATTTTTTATTCAAAATAATTCAAATATTATTTAACCATGATTAAATAATAACATTAGTAAATTTTATATACTGAAATTTTATTGTGATTATGTTATAACCCTTTTTAATCTCCTTTACCCATCTTCTGGGAAATGAAAACATCACTCATGTGTACCTGTGTATTACCACCTCCACGAAGAAATGTGTTTTGTTCTCCATAAATGCCTTTCATGGATATTTTAATGATATATTTAATGTATATATATTATATTAATGAAATTATTCTTATTATATAAATATAACATATAATTTATTTTATTACCATTACATTTATTGGAAAATGATAACATCATTCGTGCGTACGTGTGGATTACCATCACCATAGAGTGATGGAATTAATTAATCTTGTACGAATTTTATAAATGTTTATAAAATTTTATTAATGTAAAAACTTAGGATTATTTAATTATTATAATTCTTAAAATGATTTAATAATTTACCACTTGACCATGGTCATCCTACCAAAGATGTTTTGGAATTATAAAATGACCTTTCCCAAAACGTCCAACGTAAACTCAATTGATTATGAATCTAAATAAAATATGGTAATAAATGTCATTAGATAGATATTGATACTAGAATTAAAATTAAAAAGGTTTTTAAGAAGGTAAAAAACTAATATAATTTTATTGTTAATGAGTTAAATAATTTTCGACGCTCTACGATATTTAAGGTTAGAGAATTTATTTTATAAATATTATTTCAAAGATTCTATTACAACTCTTTTTATTCCATGTCCATATTATTTTAAATGATAAAAGAAAATTATTATTTAAAATTTAATGGTTTATAAAGTTAAATTTTTACCATTTTTTACTTTCTTTACAATTCTTTAAAAAATAATATTTTAATTTTTCCATAAGTGAAATTTTTTAACTTTTTTACCAATGTGTAAATGAATGCATTTCTTTAACATATATGGAATGAAATTAATTTCCTTACATCATGAGTTTTCATTTATTTTATGTTTCATATCCATATTTACCTGGTTATTATCAAATGAAATCATTTCAATTTTTTTTTGAATTTTTCTTTTTAAAGTTCTTTCAAAAGAAAATGGTATTTCTCCCTATTTTTATATAAAAATGTAAAGTTAGTTACTTATGGGTTAAAAAGAGTTTTTCAAATTTTTATGATGAGAATGTGTAAGATAAAATAAGATTTGTTTATGATATTCTACACGATCATTATAAATTATGGTGGTTGATCCAAATATATCTTATATAACAGGTGATCTCGATACATATTATATGATGGGTGAGCCTGATATATCTCTATAATTCATTGGTTAATGTTACTTGTCTTCAAAGGTAAAAAAGAGGGAGTTAACTAGGGATGTTTCCCATATATATTTCAATGGGATAAAGTTATTTCTAATTTTATTTCACATGTGTTATGAATATAATGCACTAAAATTCCAAAAAGGGTTTCAATTTTCTTATTATGGAATTTAAAGGTTTTATTTAACAAAAAATGTTTTTTCTATATGGATATGATTTATTTTATATGCTCAAATAATGTTGTGGAAAAGGTAAAATTTTTATGTGTTTTCAGGTTTTTCACTAGATGAATGGATTTATTTATTTTATATCTATTGAAAACCACAATTGTGTATTATTCACTTTGTATTCAAAGATTTTAGAAATGTGGATACTATGAAAAAATATCGATATACCTCACATGAAGGACTTAGAGCTGGAAATAATAAAGGATAGTGGATTGAAATATAGTCATGGAAATTATTTTATCTTTTTTAATTAGATTATTTTTTAAGTGATCATCAGTGACCTTAGCCAAAAAATTGGCAATCCATGATAAACAGAAGGCTAGCTTAACCAAGTGAACTTGTGGGAGTCACCTCAACCATGCCTTGGGAGCCATCCAGCCAGCCCAGTGGTGGGAGATGGAGGGCATTGATAATGCAGTAGATGCATGGGTTTGTGTGGGTGTGCCTAGGTGGGCTACGCAATGGGAGTGAGAAGCAAGTGAGGGAATGGAGAAAGTGTTATAGATGTTAACCCCACTACTAGTGTAAGAAGATTATGTATGGGGTTGATTTATTAAGTGAAACACAACTAATTAGAAGCCTAATGTAGGACCTCCTCACTAGTGATACTATTCACATAATTAAAAGGGGATGGAAATAACCTCATCCATCTGATCATAGGAAACACAGTCATCTGATCCCACTCCCATGTTGTTTCCAACCTCCTGATCGCATGATCTCCTACTGAACTCCAGTCACCACTTGTTCAACACCAATATCCACAACTGATGTTTGATCAACATTTGTGGTCAATATCATCTAAGATATCCATCTATAACAATCATACCAAGTCATACAGGACTCTCTCAACATCTCTAATACATGCATGAAACTTAATTTTCATGCATGTGGTACTTCATAGAATCATGTTTTGAGATACCATCGCATGAATCCATTAATGAGAACCATGAGAAATCATAAATATAAGGCGATGTTGATCATGCGAGTCAGGCTGACGTCACTGAATCTTCTCATGAAAAACAAAGACATAATAATCTTTCATCTTTTATAATTTTGGTTATTTTCTCGCATGAAACCATGGGCGGTGGTCCAGTATTCATCCATGGAAAACCCACTAGATCATGAAAATCCTCCAAGACATCATGTGAATCCCTTAGATATTATTTAGAGAGCCACCTACTGAAAAAACCATGATCATGCAATGCATTGGAGCTGATTATGTGAAGCCTTGGTGGCTATCTAGTATTCCATCATGCAAGGAAATCTTGTGATCGCATGACAAGGATCACATAAATCCTCCACCAACTTCATCCATCGAACATGAAACCCTCACCATTAAAATAGGAATTAAACTCAACCTCCTTCACCTATTAAACCCCTAATCCCCATAGAAAACACACACACATGAGGGGGGGGGGGACAGGGATGAGTGCAGATGAAGGGAGAAGCAATGAAACAAAGGGGGAGATATAGCTTATTCCTTTAGAGAGTATCTCTCAGTAATCCTTAAACTCATGTCATGAGAACCTATCATAGTATGCCACCATAAGAAGCTATCACGTGATCACCTTGAGATCACACGATCACATGAACAAAAAATAATATCATGAAAACTATCTATAAAGAGACACCTCTACATAGCCATGAACGTCCATGGACACATATCCCTATTACATGAAAACCCATCCTTTGACATGTGAAATTGATTTGAAAAAGAACTAGTGCATATGAAATTCAACCATGCACCTCGTATACCATGAAAACCATCTCCCATGTATGTAGCACCAATTTTCTACCCCTATGCATGTTTGCAAGAACTCTCACAAGAACCCCCTTCGAGTAATGTGATCGCATGAATAATAGAATATAACACGACACAATAGTGTATGACCTTGTACATATGGGACACCAATTCGGGTGTTGGCTGACATACACTAGTGGATGATGCAATGCCTCCATGCAGTCCTAATGTGGGAACAACACGAACCCTTAGTCTCATGATGTTGAAAACCCTCAATATTATATTAATTATAGGAATACATTAATTTATATACCTTGACATGAAGCACCCCCATGGATCCTTTCTATGTTTTCATAACTCCTCACAAGAACCCATTTATGTCATGTTAATCACATGATAAATCTAGGATCATTTGGTGCCATCATGAAATAACCCCTTGATGTGCACATGACCTTAACATTCATGAGAACCCATGGAAATGCACTCATATTTCCATGAAAAACTTACAAAGTTTTCCTTCAACATAATCTATTATCCATGAAATCCTCCTAGGAAAATTATTTCCCATATGGATGAGGAATGATCCCTTTGGACATGAAACTACAACACTTGGTCATACGTGCAATCAAAAACATGTTCTCGATACCCTGTTGCATAATCCCCCTAAGGTCACATGAATGAAATATTTTTCACTAGTCTTGTGATGACCTAGGGAAACCTTGGATGTGTCATTTTGATCTCAAGACAGACCTAGGACAAGTATTTGTGATCAAATTGTATGACTTATACAATTCAGGTTTCTCATGTGACTATTGATTGACATGCCAGTATTGTAATATGATTTCCTATAGATAATCTAGGTTGATACCATGATAGCTCATTGAAATATCACCATTTCCATGTGATTTCCTATGGAAATTTATTTTTTGATCATGTGAGGGAATCCTATACAATGAAATTTCATCATGAAAATATATCCCAGACAATTCACTTTGATCATTCAAATATATATTAGAAAAGTTAGTTAATCATGTGAAAGATCATGGACACATTGACTTCATTCATGTGAAGGAATCTTGGACAAGTCACTTTGATCATGTGAATACATCTCAGAAAAGTTAGTTGATCATGTAAAATATCTTGGACAAGTCAACTTTGATCATCTAAAGACATCATGGAAAAGTCACATTAACAAAAAAAAAGATATCCTAGAAAAGTTAGTTGATCATCAGAAAGATCTAGGAAACTTCAACATTGAACACACGAATAAATACTGGAAATGTCATATGATCATAGAAATATATCTTAGAAAAGTTATTTGATCATGAAAAATATCTTAGACATGTCATCTTTGATTATGCATAGACGTCCTACACAAGTTAGTTTGATCAGGAGAATAAGTCTTAGAAAATTCAATTGATTATGTGAAGGGAATTGGACATTTCATCCTTGATTATGTGAAGACATACAGGATAAGTCAATTGATCATTAAAAAGAGATTGGACATGTCTGATTTGATAATGGGAAGACATCATGGAAAATTCAATTTGATTATGTGAAGGAATATAGGATAATCCATTTGATCATGCCAAAGTCATTAGACATGTTTTCTTTGGTCATGCGAAGAAATATTGGACAAGTCAGCTGATCATGCAAAATATCTTGGACACATCAATGTATATTATGTGAAACATCTAAAAAAAATTAGTTATACACCCTTGGATGTGTCTACCATGTCAGACTGATACCCTAGACATGTACAAAAGGAAATCAAGACATGTCTATCAAACAATCAACAAATGTACATCAGGAAACCAATACATGTTGGGAATATCCCCTTGGGCATGCCAACTTCATCTTGTAGACACACTTGGAATTATACCATGTGGACTCCCGAACAAGAACATTCTTCCGCACACCCCCTTTATAAGGGAAGTGTTATTAATGAGTTAGGGTTATGGACTCATGTGAACCTATTTTTGTCATGCTCTCAGAAGAGACCTTCATGTCATACCATACATATCTAACATACCTTTCATAGTCACCATCTCTCTTTATCTATAAGAATATAGGGAATAAATATGTAAAGGGGAATCCATCCAAGTATTATCCCTTAGAATTCCTAATCCACATTGATAAAAATAATTTCTCCAAGTGTGATCACCCACCCTAACACATAAGTAGGTTAGTGGGTAAAATTGAATATGGTAAATCTAATTCCTATTATAACCAAGATACGTAGGATGCATCCCTGATGCCTGGGCTCAAATAGTAATCCACTCTAGTGTATATCCCTCCATACCCCAAATATTCTCAACTCATGGGACTAGATTCTTACTATGAGTCTATCATCCCTCATCATTCAACAGATAATGAGGACTAGGCTTGTACATGGGCATACATGTAAGTGTAAACCCCAACCATGCCCTCAAGTACCTCTAACCCATAATTTGGTTAGAGAAGAATTGAACTACGATGAATATATTTCCTATTCTAAATAGAATACATAGGATGAATTCTAAAGGCAAGATCTTCATTCCATATCCTCTATGAGACTAGTAATGATAACTATCAAAGGACAATATTAGTGTGCACTCCCCATACAAGTATTATCTAATTCAATGTGTCCGACCTTTCGCTATCTCTTGTTTTTAAAATTATTATGACTCAAGTAGGCTTATAAACTGGTGAGGACTGTACCAATAACATGTTAAGGATACCCATGGTGTGGGACCTTTATTAGGATGTAAGTCTAATTACATCTAATCTTCACTCAAAGGTCTATACTCCTAATGACGCAATTTAGGGTAGCCATATATGCATAAGTGCTGCTCAAGGCCCCTGTTATTACATTGTTCATGATGAAGGCACCCATAACATGAACTACATAGACTCCAATTACTGAATTTATAAGTTACATAGGATGAATCAGTGGGGCCTGAGCCCTATATTTATGTCCTTACCACATGACATTAAAATATATGGATCAGACTAGTCACAAGACCTTAAACCATGTCAAATAAACTATGTGGATTTTTATTTCTATTCTCACAAGATATGTTGGATGCCTCATAGAGGTTAAATCCCATATCCAAGACACCAACCACCTCCCTAGATAGAAATAAACTCCATAGTGCTTGAATATGGATATAAATTAAGGTATCATAAATGAACAAGGGAATGATAGAGAAATGATGATACACACAGTTGTTCCCATAAATACATTATTATAATAAAGTTATTGACACATGGGTAAAGAGTACTATATTAGTGCTTAGGAAGGATTTCATGAACATATATTGAAACTATAAGAGAGTTATAGAGTATTTAATAATTCCCCCAAAAATGGTGTGATGATCTTGATCTCCCATCCTCTCAACAAATGTGAGTTCTTAAGCATCGTTGAATCTGATTCCAAAAATGGCCACCTAGCTTTGGAAAGAAGGTTCATACTCAGTTATGGATGTGGGAACCATTGGAAGTTTATATTAGATACAAATATGTTATACTTGACAAAAATGATTGTGCAACCAACTTCAATCACCCACAATTGAGTTTTAGCCCAAAAATTATTTCTGATTTTTTAGGAAAAAAATTGGTGAACCAGACATGAAATTATTTAACTGTGTAATCCCATTCATGGGTCAAAAAGGATAGAATTATCAGTTCCCATCGGACCAGTTTATTCCACACTTGTTGTGAAACAAAATGGTAAACCAAAAACATTTATTTAAACTGAGTTGAACCTTACATAACAAGAAGTATCCATCCCTCTATCCTATAACTATGAATGTAATTGATCAAACATGTAATCTTATATATGATTCTGCACTAATAAGATGTCTTATTTCCTCTTCAAGACTTTTCAGATTCCTTATAATCAAAATGACATCGTTGAATGTGCTAATAGATTTTGATACCACTGGATAAGCTGCTTTGGCACAAAGGCCTCGATGTATGCTATCACCAATGAAACACCTCTAGTGCCAGTTGGTAAATGTTTTGGTCCAAGAGTACCACATCAACGAATCATTCATAACATTGGAATTATCTCATGAAATCATTTAGAGGATTAATCCATATCATCTATATTTACTATGAAAGGCCACATAAAAGGATGTGGACCTTATTTCAACATTCAAACACTTTGGGAGCTTATCCCTAGAGCATAACAACACAAAACTTCCCAATGTGATGGATTTGGATGAGGAAAATGACCATGTCAACTCAATCACTCATGAGCTACCTATGAGGGATCCCATCTATTCTAGTTATAAAAATGTGACCATGATTCCAAAAGGAGATACATAGGAATTTTTACCCACACCGACTATGAAAATTGGGGCATCCAATAGAAGATTCTGCTAGGGGTGTCCAAATAATGAAGCTCCAAAGCAGGATTATATCCCTGTTACCATAAATCTATCTGAGGCCCCCTAGTGTGTCCTGAAAGTGGTCCAAAATCAATCCCACATCATCACTATCTAGGATCCTATGACATCATAACAACTACCCTTAGTGAGTATGGGATCCCATGGAGCTCCACAGACCACTAGGATGGGGTCATTTTTATCATATTTTAACCTAGAATTGTATTCACTATAGGCACTGAACCCCAAAACAGTTAGATGGGAATAGAACCCTCAAAAAATATAGTGGGAACCATCCCTCCATATGGAATATCTGATATCAATACACCAAACAGTACAACATGCACCATCCCATGACATTGAATATCAGGCACCAACCCATCAAATGAGATATTACATTGAGGAGCACCAGATCGCTTATTTATTTGTTAATATGATATCAAATGAATCTAAATACTTCTCATAAAATACATAAAAGCAAAATCTTTTAAAATATAATCATACCCACCTGTAGTAATTTGAGTCATAGTAGGCTGGCCTACCTTCTACCACTGGCATAGGAAATGAAGGCTTATATGATATCTCTCAAGAATCTACATAAGGTATTACCGACTATGTTGGTATTTCATACGGAAATGTTGATGGAGAATATAGCCAATAGAAGTAGTAGATTTAGTGTTTGAGGTCCATGTTAATACTCCCATCATCATCCACTCACCTTACCATTGATAGAGGAATGAGCGTTGTCATGAATCATACCAGTCATCCCCTTAATGATGATAAGGAAATTTCTGTAGAGGAATAGACCAATAAACTCCAGTGAGAGAATAGAGATATATGAGAGATAATTTTGGAAATGATCTTGGGATCTCTAGCATAAAATGACATACCATCAACTTCTTATGGAATCTCTCATTTTAGTAATGTACCCCAAACCATAGGTATGGGGGAATTTTCACAATTTTCATCCCCTCATCTGGTGAAATCAATACATTTTCCACCTCACCCCATTCTATATGGCTGTGGGAGCTTTCATATTTCAATACCCCAATCCCATAGGGCTGGGAGAACTTTTATAGCGACCCATAATTTACATACATGGTTAATACTTCAAAATTGAAGCATACTTATTACAACATATAACAAAACCATGAAAAGACCGTATATGTATAGTGTCTTTAGAAACTGGGAAACATAAACAACTGGTTCATAAAGAATCTACACTATCTCTCATTTATTTCATCATATATATAGTCCTTTTTGGCATATATTACTTAATAACCTTCTTCCTGACCTGGGGAAAGAAAACATACAAAAGGGTGAGCTCAAATGCTCAGTAAGGGTAAACAAAAGAAATATCAATCACATCATATTCATAAGAACATAACATTTTGGAAATCTTACCCTGCAAAAGAGATCATAATTTCATAACGTGGGATAAATCATGGTAGTGAAATGTAATCCCAATAATCATAACTTAAAACATGAAACTTTGTGGAATACACACATAATCATAGAGAATCATTTCTTATTAGTCAAGACTCATTGCCAAGACTGTCTTAGTGGACAAAGTCCATTTCTGAACTGAGTTCACTCCTCATTTCAGTCCTGTTTCACTGAACCAGTTTAACCTGCCGTTCCAGCCATGTCTATCTCATGAGATATAAAATCTTTACCCAATGCATTGGAGGGAGATATAGGTCCCACCCATCTCATAATGATACCATTATTATGTGTTCCACAAAATCATAAACCATACATCATAGCATAACCCATGTAATAAAAATGGGAATCTAAAACATCGTGACATCATAAAACAATTCATATAAGATAAATGAATTCATAAAAATATTTCCATCACAACATAATCAAATCAATGTAATAATAGGGATAGAAACAGAACCCTATATTATCTTAGATGGAAAATAATTTTGAAAAAACACTTGAACTCCATTCTTGAGGAAAATATCCTTTCTACTTCAAAAACATTTTTCCTTTCTTAACATGTCATACAATTTTAAACTAAAATAAGTTGATTAAAAATAAACTTAAAAACTTGTAAAGGAAGATTCTTGGAAATAATGTTTTAAAAATCCATTCATGCTGTATAAGTTAAAAAAAACATTCTTCTCGTACTTTTGTCAGAAAAGTCAAAAAGTACCTCGTATGAAAAACTACAAAATATTCATTTCATATATTTTACTAAAAACTCACTGAAGAGTAAAATTGGATTTAAAAAATTGTAGGAGGATGTAAATAATATTACATATTGAGGAAACATGGATGTGGATGATAAATATTCCCCAGTAAATTCTGAAGTATAAACAATCTCGGATAAAAATTGAGATTGCGAGATTGTACCTTACCTTAGGTACAATTTGCTTTGTAAGTGTACGAACCTCCTGTATAATGATTTAAATAATGTTATTGACTTATTACAGAATCATACTTATTTTTATGATATCATATATGGTCATATTCTTAGCTTCTTATTAGTAATATTTCATTACTACTTGTTATTCGGGTTTTTGTTCTTATGCGTGTTTTGTCGAATAAATTCTTATTCATCTCTTTAGGTTATAGATAACTCATTTCCAGAATGGTATTAGTGTACTATATATCATATTTATTCATTCAATTCATTTATATAATCATTATGCAATGAAGATCATGTAGAACGAATCGCAACACATCGTGGAGACGGCATTCCGTACGTACGCACGAGCGATGATATCATTCCCATGATCGTGGAATTGTATTGGAGTGTATGTATACTATTTCAGAATCAATAAAGCTTTAAAATAATCATATATAGTTATTTATTTTTACCATTATACCCATCAAAGTAAGGTGGTGATGGAAAATAGATTACACCACGTCGTGGAGACGGTATTCCGTACGTACGCACGCACGGTGATTTCATTTTCCGTAGGATGGATAGATGGTGAAATAGGATTGTTTCATACTTATAATAACATATCAGTATATGAGTGATACTGATGTTATTAATTCATAATGAAAAAAATAAATAAGAATAAGTGGAAGAAGAAATAAAGTTGAAAGAATCAGTAACGGACTTTACCTCTTCTTTGAAGCGCCTCTTTGAGACCTCCTCTTAGGGCACTAAAATTGATCTTTGAATAAGACCAGGACCTCTAGGATGTTTCTAGGGAAGTGGAGAAGTGAAATGGGTAGGGTTTGGCCGAGATTGAAGGCTCAAATTAGCGTGAGGAGGAGAGGGAGGAGGCGCCCTTTTATAAGGGAGGAGAGGGGCACCTTTGGAAATATAAGAAATATTAGTTTATATTAAATCCCAAACCCACTTAAAAACTTCTAAAATGAATAATATCCGAATATTATATGATATAGGGTTGTAATCGCATCAAAAAATAAAATTTAGACATGTTAGTAATTTATTTTAAACATTATCAACTTGATTTATCCTTATTTATCAATTTTATTTTATTTGTGGTAATAATATTCTAAATTTTAAATTATTATAAATAATTACATATGTGTTGTTAATTTTATATAATTTGACACTTTATGAAATTATAGACCATATAAATTTTAATTTATAATTTTTAAATATTTTTGTGGTTTTTAAACAATTTTATAATATGTTATTTTTATAAAATAACAATAGTGTCAATTTTGACACTATTCATTTATTTGAATTTAAATAAAATATATACAGAAGATATTTTCAAACTAAAATATTTAATAGATTCATAAAATATAATAGGTATCTAGAAAATTAGTGGATCACATTAAATATTTCATATAATATTTATTTTAATATTTTTAAAACCATTTATTTGATATTTTAATTAATAAAATAATTTCAACATCACTATTGTGTCCTAATTAATGATAATTATTTAATCCCTAAAAATTCAAAATAAATTCCTATGATGTAGATAATTGTATTAGATTTTTGGAGACTATTCATGTTTGAAGTTTCATTAAGTTAATCACTAAATTAAAATTATTATACTTATAAGATTTAAGAAAGTGACATGTTGTCACATTCTTTGGTTTTAATAATAATTAAATTATTTTCAGGGAAAAAAGTCCATTAAATGAATCTAATACGACCCTTATGTGATATGGGTCGACTTTTAGTCATCCAATAGGATTTTTTCAGGTGTTAGGGTAATTTTATAATCTTATATTTACCCTTAATTACCCGATTTACCTTTAACTATGGTAAATAAAATTTACCGTAGTTACTATTCATAATGCCCAAAAATAAAAAGTATCCTATTAACATAATTTGGACCCACTGATTCCAAATATGGAATCTATTTTTCAGAATTCAAAACACATAAGTTGCATTAATTAATTTAAAATTAATCCCGTTGTTAAGAAAACAGGTTTTAGAAGTTAAAACGTTGCCAAAGATTGAAATGTTTTTACCTATGAATTCAATGTGAAATTAATTCTAATGACATACATTGTATTAAATGGTAAAAATATATTCTATTTATACTTTAAAACCATTCAATATTATAATTTAACCATATAAATTATCTCAATGAAAAAAGTTGTTTTTAATTAAAAATTAGCGTATTTTTACTATTCATCAAAATGTGAAAGTTATCAGAAAAATATCAAAAATTTATCCAAAGTAAATTTTTATATCCTGATTCAAAAGAAGAATTTTATTTTGTCAAATTGAACTTATAAACATGTCAAAAAATATATTTAATGTGGGTGCGCTATCAAAAGGCGGCAAAACTGCATTTTTTTGAAAAATACTTATTTTACCCGAAAAATTTATTATGTTCTAGAAAATTTGTAAGATGAATAATAATGTTATAAAATTCAAAATGTAGTTAATACTATTCATAACGGCTATTCCATAATAATATATCATTGTTTAGTGAAACCCGGTATTGCGTACTACACACGCAATCGAGGAAGCCCGCGATTGCGTGTAATGCAAGCCAAGTCTGTATTGTGTGCTGTGAAAGCTTACTTTGGTCTTGCGTATAACATAAGGCATAAAAAAAATATTTCTCATAAAATCTCAAGGTGTTACATTCTACCCCCCTTAAAATGAATTTCACTCTCAAAATTTGTCACTTCATTACAAACGGATGAGGATACCTCTCCCTCATCATATCCTCAAGTTCCCATGTAGCTTCTTCTAATTGGTGGTTTCTCCATAAAAATTTCACCAAGCGAGTGGTCTTGTTCCTTAGGAATTTTTCGCTATGATCTAGAATTTCTATCAGCTATTCTTCATAATAAAGATCTTGCTCCAGCGATACAACTTCTGAGCTGAGTACATGTGAAGGATCAGGTATGTACTTTCTTAGGAGAGATACATGGAACACATCGTGAACTTGAGAGAGATTCGGTGGAAGCGCCAATCGGTAAGCTACCTTCCCAACATGATCCAGAATTTCAAAAGGACCGATATATCTAGGGCTCAACTTTCCCTTCTTTCCAAATCTCATGACCCTCTTCCAAGGAGATATTCGTAAGAACACTTTATCACCCACTTCAAACTCTAAGTCTTTTCTTCGGTTGTCGGCATAACTTTTTTGTCGACTCTGAGCTGCTCTAATGTGTTGTTGAATAGATCTGACCTTTTTTGCCATCTCATCAACAAGATCAGTTCCTAATAGCTTTCTTTCCCCAACTTTATCCCAGCAAGTTGGAGTCCTGCATTTCTTTCCATAGAGAGCTTCATAAAGAGCCATCTAAATACTGAAGTGGAAGCTATTATTATAAGAAAATTCCACCAAAGGTAGGTGTTGATCCCAACCACCTTTGAAATCTATAGAGAAAGCTCTCAACATATCTTCTAGAGTTTGAATTGTCCTCACAGACTGACCGTTTGTCTGAGGATGATAAGTAGTGCTGAAACTCAACTTTGTATCCAGAGTATACTGAAGACTTCACCAGAACTTCGAGGTAAAACTTGGATCCTGATCAGATATAATGGAAAGTGGTAATCCATGAAATATTACCACTTCCTTTACATATATCCTGGAAAGCTGGTCTAGAGAGAAATCCTCTCTAATAGAAATGAAGTGTGCAGACTTTGTAAGATGATCAACTATGACCCAGATAGCATTATTGCCTTTGGATGTTTTAGGAAGTCTAGTGACAAAGTCCATAGTGATGTTTTCCCATTTCCATTCTGGTATGGGTAATGGTTGTAACATCCCCTTAGACTTCTGTCTCTCAGCTTTAACTTGCCGACAAACCAAGCATCGAGAGAAATATTCAGCAACATCTCTTTTCATGCCATCCCACAAAAAGTACTCTTTTAGGTCCCTATAAATCTTCGTGCTTCTAGGATGAATAGAGAATGAAGAACTATGAGCCTCATCCAGCAGCTCCTTATTTAATTCGGGGATGGGAGGAACACAAACCCGATTCCTGAACTTTATTATCCCATCACAATCAAGGTTGAATTCAGGAAAATTTCTCACCTTCTTTTGTAACTTGACATCTTCTTTATGTGCCTATTTAATCTTCACATGTATAGATGGTTGAACATTCATTTGAGAAAGATTCGATTTTTCCCCTTTCATTATAATTCCAAGATCCATCCTTTGTAAATCCATAAATATTGGATATTTTGTGATCCTCATCATGGATAATCTAGCATGGTCTTGTCGACTTAATGCATCTGCCACCTTGTTTGCTTTCCCAGGGTGGTAATGAATTGAGTAGTCATAATCCTTAATTAGCTCCAACCATCTTCTTTGGAGCATATTCAGCTCCTTTTGTGTGAAAATATACTTTAAACTTTTATGATTAGTATAAATGTCACACCTTTCTCCATAAAGATAATGCCTCCAATTCTTTAATGCAAAGATTACCACAGCTAACTCCAAATCATGAGTTGGGTAATTTTGCTCTTGGATTTTCAACTGTCGTGAGGCATAAGCTATCACCATATCATTTTGTATAATAACACACCCCAATCCCTTCTTGGATGCATCACTGTAGATCACAAACCTTTCTCCACTACAAGGCAGTGTGAGCACAGGTCCACTGGATAACCTTCTTTTCAAATCCTTGAAATTCTCTTCACATTCCTCCGTCCAAACAAACTTAACTCCTTTCCGAGTCAACTTGGTGAGTGGATTAGATAATCATGAAAAATCTTTCACAAAACGTCGATAATATCCATCCAAACCAAGAAAACTTCAGATCTCGGTTACTATTGTTGGTCTCGACCATCTTTCAATAACCTCTGTTTTTGCTGGATCCACAGATATCCCCTCTTTTGAGATTATGTGACCCAAAAATGCAACTTTTTGAAGCCAAAATTCACACTTGGTAAATTTGGAATAAAGCTTATCCTTTATCAGGGTCTTCAATATAATTCTCAAGTGATCTTAATTTTCTTCCTTGCTATTTGAATAGACAAGAATATCATCTATAAAGACTACCTCAAACTGATCAAGATAGTCTCTAAAGACTCTATTCATCAGATCCATGAAGATAGCAGGGGCATTAGTAAGACCAAATGGCATCACTATAAATTCATAGTGTCCATACCTTGTATGGAAAGCCGTCTTTGGTATATCCTCCGTTTTGACCCTTAATTGATGATACCCTGAACGAAGATCAATCTTTAAAAAGTATTGAGCTCTGCATAGTTGGTCAAATAAGTCATCAATGCACGGGAGAGGATATTTGTTCTTGATAGTAATCTTGTTAAGTTCTCTATAATCAATGCAGAGTCTCATTGATCCATCTCTCTTCTTAACAAATAGAACTGGTGCTCCCCAAGGTGACACACTAGGGCGTATGAATCCTTTTTCAAGATTCTCTTAGAGTTGCTTCTTTAATTCCTGCAACTCAATTGGTGCCATTCTATAAGGTATCTTTGAAATAGGAAAAGCACCCGGTACGAGTTCTATTGAAAACTCTACTTCACGATTTGGTGGAAGACCCGACAATTCCTCCGGAAAGACATCATCAAACTCCCATACAATGGGCATATTCTTAATCGTGAGTTTCTCTCCAACCATTTGAGATAAATAACCCTCATTTAGTGGAATCAAGACCCATAAGATAGAAGAAATTTCCGCTGGAAGGTTATATTCATCCTTGCATTGATAGGCGATCATAGATTGATCTGGAATATGAAATGTGACTTCCCTTCTTTGGCAATTGATATAAGCTCCATATAAATAAAGCTAATCCATGCCAAGAATCACATAAAATTCCACTATAGGAAGGATCACAATATTTTCAAGAAGCACTTTCCCACAAACTTCAATTGGAGAAGAATTGTAAACTTTTGATGCGACTGTTGTGCCATTAGGAGTTGTTACAGCCAACTCAATATTTAATTGTTGAGGTAATACAACAATACCCTTAGAAAATTATTCAGAAATAAAAGAGTGGGTGGATCCAGAATCAAATAAAAAATTTTCTACTTTAGAGTTGATGGTAAGTGTACCTCTCACCACTTCGTTGTCGTACTCCACATCACCGATAGTAATTACATGTGACTTTCCTTTGTCTTTGGCCTTAAGAGTTTGTTGACATCGATCATCAGCATAAACCCTTGGATTTGGGCATTGATTGGCATAATGCCCCATCTCCTTGCACTTGAAACATTGAAGTGTAGTAGGTTCATTCTGTGTATCCCTTTCTTTTTTTGCATCATTAGACATCTTCTTCCCATTATTTCGACATTCAAATGCCTGATAACCTTCCTTTCCACATTTGAAACATTTACTTGTCCCTTTAAGAGAACTCCCTCCATGTTTCTTTCCACACTTTGAGCATAAGGGAAAACTCATCTTCTTTTCAGTGTGCTCTTTATATTTTCCTTTTAATTCCATTTTACTCTTCTTATCAAACCCATATGACTGATGGGTTACTCCAATATCCATCTCAACTTTGAGAGCACATCGAACGATTTCCTCGTAGCTATTGAAGTCCCTTATGGCTAATGCCCTTTGAAGACTTGGTTTTAAGCCACTAAATAATCGATCAATCTTACTCTCAGGTTGGATAATAATACCAGAAGCGTACCTTGCAAGTCTTGTAAAATTTGCTTCATAGGTACCAACAGATTCATCATCCTTTTGCTTTAGTTCAAGAAACTCCTTCTCCATCTTTGTTCGAAGAATACGAGGGAAGTACTTATTGAAAAATAAGTTCTTGAACTCATCCCATTCCATGGAATCAATTTCATCTCTTTACCTCGTATTCTTGATAAGATTCCACTATTGATCAGCATCACCTTCCAAACGATATACCGATAAGATGAATTTATCATGTTCAGAACATTAAAGAACTGAAAATATCTTTTCAGCAGTACTGATCCATTGTTCAGCAACTAATGGATCAGTAGACCCGCTGAATGAAGGTGGGCGCTGCCTCATGAAGGATTCAACAGAATGTTTCTCCTTCCTTTGATCATTTGGAAGTCCTTCATGATTCATAGCTTGAGAAAGTTGTGTGAGCATGGCTACAAGATTTTTCATTCTAGATCCCACAATGTTTGGTTGCTCAGGGGGACAATCATTACATTTCCCGTCGCATTCCGCATTAACACGGTTCCTTCGGGTTCTAGCCATTGACTAAAACCAAGAAGAATAGTGTGAGCAACACTAATTATAATAGAAAAAACACATAATCAAGAATAAAATTTCACACTTAAGGTCTTATCATAGGTTGTTCATGGCCATTTCTAAAACACTAAGATTGTGTTCTATGCTTAGACATATCCTTAGGTTTCTTACTAAGGATTTCACATCCTAGTTTCCAAAGGTTGATTATACCTTTCCTCTGATACCAACTATAGCGACCCATACTTTAAATACATGGTTAATACTTCAAAATTGAAGCATAATTATTACAACATATAACAAAACCATGAAAGGACCGTATAGGTATAGTGTCTTTAGAAACTGGGAAACATAAACAATTGGTTCATAAAGCATCTACACTGTCTCCCATTTATTCCATCATATCTATAGTCCCTTTTGGCATATCTTACTTAATAACCTTCTTCCTAACCTGGGGAAAGAAAACATACAAAAGGGTGAGCTCAAATGATCAGTAAGGGTAAACAAAAGAAATATCAATCACATCATATTCATAAGAACATAACATTTTAGAAATCTTACCCTGCAAAAGAGATCATAATTTCATAACATGGGATAAATCCTGGTAGTGAAATGAAATCCCAATAATCATAACTTAAAACATGAAACTTTGTGGGATACACACATAATCATAGATAATCGTTTATTATTAGTCAAGACTCATTGACAAGACTATCTTAGTGGACAAAGTCCAATTCTGAACCAAGTTCACTCCTCGTTTCAGTCCTGTTTCACTGAACCGATTTAACATGCCGTTCCAGCCATGTCTATCTCATGAGATATAAAATCTTTACCCAATTAATTGTAGGGAGATATAGGTCCCACCCATCTCATAATGATACCATTCTTATGTGTGCGACAAAATCATAAACCATACATCATAGCATAACCCATGTAATAAAAATGGGAATCTTAAACATCGTGACATCATAAAACAATTCATATAAGATAAAGGAATTCATAAAAATATTTCCATCACAACATAATAAAATCAATGTAATAATATGGATAGAAACATAGCCCTATATTATCTTAGATGGAAAATAATTTTGATAAAACACTTGAACTCCATTCTTGAGGAAAATATCCTTTCTACTTCAAAAACATTTTCCATTCTTAACATGTCATACAATTTTAAACTAAAAGAAGTTGATTAAAAATAAACTTGAAAACTTGTAAAGGAATATTCTTGGAAATAATGTTTTAAAAATCCATTCATGCCGTATAAGTTAAAAAAATCATTCTTCTCTTACTTTTGTCGGAAAAGTCAAAAAGTACCTCGTACGAAAAATGACAAAATATTCCTTTCATATCTTTTACTAAAAACTCACCAAAGGGTAAAATTGGATTTAAAAAATTGTAGGAGGATGTAAATAATATTACATATTGAGGAAACATGGATGTGGATGATAAATATTCCCCAGAAAATTCTGAAGTATAAACAATCTCGGATAAAAATTGAGATTGCGAGATTGTCCCTTACCTTAGGTCCGATTTGCTTTGTAAGTGTCCGAAACTCCTGTATAATGATTTAAATAATGTTATTGACTTATTCCAGAATCATACTTATTTTTATGATATCATATATGGTCATATTCTTAGCTTCTTATTAGTAATATTTCATTACTACTTGTTATTCGGGTGTTTATTACTTTTTGTTCTTATGTGTGTTTTGTCGAATAAATTCTTATTCATCTCTTTAGGTTATAGATAACTCATTTATAGAATGGTATTAGTGTACTATATATCATATTTATTCATTAAATTAATTTATATAATCATTATGCAATGAAGATC
The DNA here is from genome assembly GCA_963277665.1 of Viscum album. Classification (NCBI taxonomy): domain Eukaryota; kingdom Viridiplantae; phylum Streptophyta; class Magnoliopsida; order Santalales; family Viscaceae; genus Viscum; species Viscum album. The sequence continues at coordinate 1,397,590,497 of OY728157.1, read as the reverse complement.
ATGTAGAACAAATCACATCACATCATGGAGACGGTATTCCGTACGTACGCACGAGCGATGATATCGTTCCCATGATCGTGGAATTGTATTGGAGTGTATGTATACTATTTAAGAATCAATAATTCTTTAAAATAATCATATATAGTTATTTATTTTCACCATTATACCCATCAAAGTAAGGTGGTGATGAAAAATAGATTACACCACGGCGTGGAGACGGTATTCCGTACGTACGCACGCGCGGTGATTTCATTTTCCGTAGGATGGATAGATGGTGAAATAGGGTTGTTTCATACTTATAATAACATATAAGTATATGAGTGATACTGATTTTATTAATTAATAATGAAATAACTAAAGAATAAGAAGTGTAAGAAGAAATAAAGTTGAAAGAATCGGTAACAGACATTACCTCTTCTTTGAAGCGCCTCTTTGAGACCTCCTCTTAGGGCACTATAATTGGTCTTTGAAGAAGACCAGGACCTCTAGGATGTTTCTAGGGAATTGGAGAAGTGAAATGGTCAGGGTTTGGCCGAGATTGAAGCCTAAAATTGGTGTGAGGAGGAGAGGGAGGAGGTTCCCTTTTATAAGGGAGGAGAGGGGCACCTTTGGAAATATAAGAAATATTAGTTTATATTAAATCCCAAACCCACTTAAAAACTTATAAAATGACTCATATCATAATATTAGATGAGATAGGGTTGTAATCTCATCAACCAATAAAATTTAGACATGTTAGGAATTTATTTTAAACATTATCAACTTAATTTATCCTTATTTATCAATTTAATTTTATTTGTGGTAATAATATTCTAAATTTTAAATTATTATAAATAATTACATATGTGTTGTGAATTTTCTATAATTTGAAACTTTATGACATTTTAGACCATATAAATTTTAATTTATAATTTTTAAATATTTTTGTGATTTTTAAACAATTTTATAATATGTTATTTTTATGAAATAACAATAGTGTCAATTTTGACACTATTCATTTATTTGAATTTAAATAAAATATATACAAAATATATGTTCGAAATAAAAGCTTTAATAGATTCATAAAATGTCATATATATCTAGAAAATTATTGGAGCACATTAAATAGTTCATATAATATTTATTTTAATATTTTTAAAACCATTTATTTGATATTTTAATTAATAAAATAATTTCAACATCACTATTGTGTCATAATTAATGATAATTATTTAATCCCTAAAAATTATAAATAAATTCCTATGATGTAGTTAATTGTATTATATTTTTTTAGACTATTCATGTTCTAAGTTTCATTAATTTTATCACTAAATTAAAATTATTATACTTATAATATTTAAGAAAGTAACATGTTGTCACATTCTTTGGTTTTAATAATAATTAAATTATTTTCATGGAAAAAAGTCCATTAAATGAATCTAATCCGATCCTTAGGTTATATGGGTCGACTTTTAGTTATCAAATAGGATTTTTGCAGGTGTTAGGGTAATTTTATAATCTTATATTTACCCTTAATTACCCGATTTACCTTTAACTATTGTAAATAAAATTTACCGTAGTTACTATTCATAATGCTCAAAAATAAAAAGTAGCCTATTTACATAATTTGGACCCACTGATTAAAAATATTGAATCCATTTTTCAAAATTCAAAACACATAAGTTGCAGTAATTAATTTAAAATTAATCCCGTTGTTAAGAAAACGAGTTTTAGAAGTTAAAACGTTGCCAAAGATTGAAATGTTTTTACCTATGAATTCAATGTGAAATTAATTATAATGACATAAATTGTATTAAATGGTAAAAATATATTCTATTTATACTTTAAAACCATTCAATATTATAATTTAACCATATAAATTATCTCAATGAAAAAAAGTTGTTTTTAATTAAAAATTAGCGTATTTTTACTATTCATCAAAATGTGAAAGTTATCAGAAAAATATCAAAAATTTATTCAAAGTAAATTTTTATATCCTGATTCAAAAGAAGAATTTTATTTTGTCAAATTGAACTTATAAACATGTCAAAAATTATATTTAATGTGGGTGCGCCATCAAAAGGCGGCAAAATTGCATTTTTTTGAAAAATACTTATTTTACCCGAAAAATTTATTATGTTCTAGAAAATGTGTAAGATGAATAATAATTTTATAAAATTCAAAATGTATTTAATACTATTCATAATGGCTAGTCGATAATAATATATCATTGTTTAGTGAAACCTGGTATTGCGTACTACACATGCTATCGAGGAAGGTCGCGATTGCGTGTAATGCAAGACAAGTCCGTATTATGTGCTGTGAAAGATTCCTTTGGTGTTGCGTATAACATAAGACATAAAAAAAATATTTCTCATAAAATCTCAGGGTGTTAAAACTTTAATATATTCTACCTCATCATTGAGGTAACTTTGAAAACCATCCAACCTCAATCATTTCAGAAAATTCTCCAGGAGTGTCAGTATCTCTTAATTAGTGAGGATAATCAATGTCATCTATGTCCCCAAATTCCTTAACACCTACCACCAAACCACTGATGACTGGGGATCTACAACTTAGACTCCAAACCTAGATGTGTTCCTACATCAACCTTGGAATTGGTATCACATGGGAGAATCAGTTTGATTTCTTATCTCTTGATGAAAAAAATGAAAGGTATATTCTTTCCAATCAAAACATGTCCCCAAGTACTTTAATTATTCCATGTATAATTATTAGATAGCACTTCTAGAAATAAAGAAGCTGGGTGAGGCATGGTTGATAGGCCATGAGCATTACTTCCCCTACCACCAATGTCTCAGGCACACAGTGGAGAGTTAATTTATCTTTAAATATTGGTTGTAGAAGCACATAAATGATGGATTAATAGAGTAAAAGGATCCTAAAACTCATGAAATATACATAAGAGCTATCTGATCTACATAAAAAAAATAATTTCGTGCTATAAAAAAGTTATGGAATGGCATGTCCTAGTCACATGACATTTAACCGCATAACCACATCCTAGTCGTATGATGATTAAACTGAAAAATCACATCCTGGGCACATGATGATTAAATTGAATGATAATTTTTAATTTAATGATGATAAACCACATGAAAAATTTATTACCGCATAATATGAAACTATATGAAACACATACCAGTCACTGGATGGTAAACTGTGTGACATGTCAATCTTTGAGAGATATATTCAGCATCAGATATGAATTATAGTTGCCATAAGTACAAATGATATAGTACAATATTGATCCCAACCATATCACAAAATTTCCAATTCCCTTCAATCTTCTTCTAATTGAATTATCCGATAGGCCACCTCCCCATACACTTAGATCCGAGCATCAATGAAACCTTGTTAAAATGAAACAATTTGTGGACCGTAGGGAGTAGACTCATATCCCCACTTATTCAAAAAAATCCTATTATCATATCTGGGATGTAAGTATAAGGAAGGTATAAATCAATTCTCCAATGTGTAATTCTCATCAAAATATTTTGATGGCCCAAGTAGGGAATTAATGGGAATATATCCCCACTTCAATCAAAGACATCGACCATCATATCCTGGTACCTGAGAGCATACATGCATACATTTCTACACACACCCTATTGAAGTGATTGTACCTTGTGATAGCAATAGAGGATCTCTTTCGTTATACTCTGGTGATGATATAGGGATATGAACACATTCCTATCCCAATATCTAGAGTAGAATACCAACATGGTTAACATAAATATATAGCTACTTTGGAGAAATATCACAATCCTACTTCCATACAAGAGACTTATTGACATATTCCAATAAATGGAGAATCATAGGATCAAGCTCATATCGCCATTCAGATTGGGGATCACCAAGTGATAGAAGCACATGCCTTGGGATAGGCTAATATTCCTAACAAAAAATATTTGTGGCATACTCCAAAGGCACTAGACTGGGATCGTATCCCCATTCCGACTGGGGCTCACCAAGTGAGAGTGGAATATGCCTCGGGATAGGCTCATATCTCTTCTAATAAGGCCACTTGAAATATTCCAGTACCTTATAGGAAAAGGATCATACCCCTTACTCATTCTTAAGGTCTATTAGTATATTCTGAAATGGAATGCATATATGAATCATGCTCATATACTCACTTCATCCAGGATTGACCAGAATATATTTGTAACCACCTACAAGAAGGATTATATCACTACTAACAATATAAAACCTCATCAGTATAAATTAGATTATTATCAACAATGGTACCATCTCCTCACATCAACATATGGTTATCAACATATTCTAGAAGCCATTACGGTGTAGGATTATATCACTCAACCCCAAAAGGTAGGTTGACATATTCTGACCACAATTTAGAATGAGGTTCAAATCCCTGACCTGCTTAATTACAGTGTCCTTGAGGTTTTTAAAGGAATATTTGTATCACCTAAAGATTCCTTAGACTCTTAAACCAAATAATAAGGTGATTACAACTATGATAGTCTTCCTCATAGTAGTAAAGAGATGGATTGTAGGGACTCTACTCCTGGAATCTGCTATGGTCAACCTCCCCATGGTGATATATATCTCCCAGACCAGGAAATAATCCCCTTTCCAAGACACATAAATATTTATAGGTGCTTAAAAATCAAGAAACTTATTATATATATGTTCTAGAAACATTAGGTTTAACCATACATAGTGACCCGTCAACCATCGACAACACTTCACTACAGTCAGCTAGAGACCAAGAGAGGAAACCTTTTTGGTATGAAATTGTGAAGACATATAACCCTAATGAAGAAGAGTTTTACATGGATATATGGATAGAGTTAGTTAGAAAAAACCTCCCAAACATGTCCAGGCCCATTTCCACTACCAATTATGAGACCCCAAATTGGTTAGAAAGGGAGTGAATGTTTTACATTTTCCAGAATATGTAGGAAAATTGTCAAAGATCATAGGATAAACAACTAACTTATCAAGGGTATCAATATAACCTCCATATTGTAAATACAAATTGTTTTTATATGGATAAATGTGTTCTTTGTGGCTATAGACACAGAATCATAAGGGCATAAAAAATGCCTATGTCCTGTTGTCTTTGCATCATGAAAACTCTCCAACTGATTGGAAATGTTCTATCAGATGATTTTATCTTAAGATGGGGAAATATAAATTTAATACTACATTCCCAAGGCACTCCTATCACCAGTGACAACATAATAGAAAATAATCACCTCTAGAATCTCTCTTCAATGACTCTGGAAGTTCATGATAACAATGTCTCTTCCCATGGTCTCTCTTACTTCGATAGTGATGGATATTTCCCCTAATAATCCACCATAATAGAAAATGTATAAATGGATATAGAGATTTAATAAAGATAGGATAACCTAAGAAATTACCCTATTGTATTTGAGTAAGTAATCTCAACCAAAATCACTGAGCTCATACAACGAGTATAATAAGAGAAGAAGACTCACGACCTACATTGTTTTATGTTGGCATTCTTCTTGGAAAAAATGAGGTGTATATAGTATTTATAAAGAATAATTGATATTTTTTCACTTGTACTTATATATAAATTCCCAAGATGAGACCTGATGTGACTATACACCATCTATGGTTACCTGATGACCATCGAGGTTTCTAGAAATTAGCTTAGAGAATGCACCCCTCTCATGATACTATGCTCTAACCACATTACATGAAACTGTATGGAAGTAGTCATGGTAGTGAGTCTTTAACCTATATATAATATTTCGTCCTTATCACATGAAGTTAAAATGAATGATATTTCCTTACCTCATGATGTTAAACTACATATAATGCATCATCACTACATGATATTAAACTACACGGGGGGCATCATCTCACCAACAATTCACCACCCATGATTTAAATCTGTGAAAAATAGAAATGAATTTACTACATCCCTATGTTTGAGTTAGATCCAAATACTTAATTTCTCTATTCAATAACTATGATGGATTTATTACTATCATCATATAATATGTAGTGATTCCAAGATCTCAAATACTTAGTCTATCCACAACATATCAATCTCGGTATCAAGATATTATGCTGTGTGATAATGACTTAAAAATATCATATTAGAAGGTAGTCTTATTATAGGTAATAAGAATAAGATGACTTGATAAAATATATTAGGAAAACTAATTTCAAACACATAGGATGACTCTCATGATATGATTTCCCTAATGCCCAAATATCATTTATAGGGATTCAAACCTTCTTTATTTTCAAATCGGGTAACTTTATTCATTACCACATGATGTTAAACTGCATGAATATCTCCTAACTACATGACACTCAACTGCATAGTTTTTCAAGAACTACATGTGGATTTATTCTTACCATTATAGGATATATATGATTCCCAAATCTCCACACTTGTGTCTAACCGCAACATTTCATTTCTTTCACATTAAGTCACTTTCTTCCTCACTGCATGACATTAAACTATATGGATATTGTCTGCACCACATGAAACTAAACTAAATGGTTTTCTAGAACTAGATATAGTTTGATTCTCATTTTAATGAGATATGTATAGATTCCTAGATCCTATATCTTGGACCATCTTCCACATGATACAAAATACCAATTTCCTTTCATTTAATTTCCTCTATGTAGTGAAAGAATAATTTTTCATTCCCTTTTTCTCACATCGAGAATAGATCATGTGGAATTAGGAACTTTGGTAAAGAATTCCCCACATGATCGAGACATATTAGTTGATGTCAAGGTCAGTATAGTCCAAATGAAATACCTTAAAATGCACATTATAAGTCCTTGTTGAATGATGTGAAACTTCATAGTTGATGTCTCTTGCATGATGTAAAACTGTGTATTTTTGTACAGATTTCCTGATAGGACCTTACCCTTGGTGTTGGTATTCCACCACACCTTTATACGAGAACTACGTGTGGCTTAATTCCTATCATCACAATATATGAAGTGATGCCCAAATATCCAATTCTAGGTGTAGCCTCAATAATAAATGGGAAAAATTCCACCCTATATGAATGGAATATACTTGTGTAGAGAAATTCCTATTCAAGAAATATGTGTGGCTTGATTCCTATTATCATAGGATACATAGTTATGCCTAGATCTCTAATCCTAGATCTATCCATAAAAATCAATGGGATCAATGGCCCCCTCTTCATATGGGTTAGACCTATATAGGGAGTTTCCCATTCAAGAATTATGTGTGGTTAGATTCTTGTTATCATAGGATACATAGTAACACTTAAATATCTAATACTAGGTACAACTACAAACATTCCATGGGAAAAATCACCCCCTCAGTATACATGTAAGACTTGGGTGAAGAGTTACCCATTGAATAACTATATATGGATTGATTCCTATTATTGTAGGGATATTTAGAGATGTATGGATCTCCAATATTAGGTCCATCTATAACAATCAATATAAGAAAGTATTATTCTCTCAATACAATTCATACCTACACCAAGAGATTTCATATGATAAATATGTGTGGCAAGATTCATGTCATCACAAGATATGTAGTTATTCCTGGGTCTCTAATCTTCGGTCTAACTATAATAATAAATGGGAATAATTCCCCCATCTAGGTATGGGTTAGAGGTGCATAAGAGAGTTTCCCATTCATGAACTATGGGTATATTGATTCCATTTATTATAGGATATGTAGTGATACCCAAAAGTTCAATCCCAGTTTCATCCATAACATATAAAATGATAAAAATTTCACCGTGAAGTATATATGGGTTGGGCATATGCATCGAGCCATCTTAGTCCCACTCTTATGTAGATTAACTAAATATTCAGTTGTCCCTTATTTATCACACCGAGCATGGATCATGTGATCTTAGGGAACCTAGAAAGATGCTCTGTCCAATGTGACCGAGATACACTCGAGATAAGAAAACTTCTTTACCATTTGATGTAAAACTTCAAGGAAAACATCCTCACCGTATGAAATTAAACTACAAGGAAAACATCCCTGTCACATGATGTTAAAATTTCATGATAGATACGTCCACACTATATGAAAATGAAATGTACAATCCATCACCCATCCCCATTCCTTATCAAAGGACCACAAGATCTTAACCCGTTTCCACTAGAGTATGGGCTACTTCCGTCATCTTGTAATCCCCTCACCCCATAAATCAAACTTCATATCTTGAGCTACTTGGTTTGCTACAAACCATTCATGGACATTATAAAAGAAAATTGATCTATCTATTTGACCATTCTAGTGATACATAAAGGGATTTGACCTACCAAAAAAAGACATCTTGGACCATAAGGAAATTATTTTTTATCCTTGTTATCCTAAATTCATTATGGAGGATCTCAACACCTGAGGGTGTTCTGGACTATCCTCAATAAGATTTTCCCATATCATTACTCATTCTTTGAGATCGTGAAGTAAAGATTTACAACATTTTCATCTCACCCTCAGAAGGGTGTTGGTGTACTCTTGACCCTAGGTATCCTAATTTGGTTGTTGTGTAATATTTATCTCATACCAAGTCCATGTGAGTCACGACCTTATACTACATGCACTTGAAGAAAAATGAATGACATTAAACTTCATCATTTGTTTCTCCAAATTGAAATACCCAAACACTTATAGTAAATATTCATAAAACTTGTCAGTTTAAAAACTCGCAAAGATCTTCCTAATAAAAAGTCATGTTTTTTCTCACTAAAATTTTCATCTCCAGAGTTTAGGAAAATGTTAGAGTATAAATGAAAGAGGAATAAAGTTCATAGGGACCAATTTATGTCCCTAGTGAAAGCCAATACATGCTTTTTGGAATACCAGGTCCAGGATATAGTTAGATTAATGATTTGTTACATATCCTTACCAAGATAAACTATTCATTAGGTAGTGTCACAACATTTAGGGTTCTCAATCCATTCTTAAATACTACACATTTCATAGACCACATTCATTCCTTAAAAGTCTGAGCTGGCACAACTAGTTTCTTGAGTTGGTTTCCTTCTCTTAGATCCCCATGGAACTTAGGCTTCTTTTCTCTTAGATCATACCCATAAAAGACTAATAACAAGGACTATATAATCCATAAAGAACTTTGCTGGGATTCATTAGAGAATTGAAAACCATTCCTAAAAGCATGGTCCTAGAGGATGTTTAGTTCCAAATATAAGAACCCCCTAAAATATAGGAGTTATTTCATTAACCATATGGAACATTAGAATATTATTTAATTACCAATTTTGAACCTGTACTCACTATTTAGCACTTTCAATTAACTCATATATTATTAGACTGTGATATAAAGTCCCCATAACCAGACTATTCAAGTGGATTCGATATCCTCAATGTTACATCATCATGTATTTTACCCTTTCTCAAAATAGGAATGAGATGCTATATTGTTAAGACTTTTTATGGACCACACCACATGACTGAAAACCATGTAGGGTCCGAGCTTTCCAAAAAAAAGATAATCTTCCCTTGGGTTCTAGAACCCTTCATTGGATAGATTTTTCTCCACCTACAACTTTATAGTCCAGAAATCTAAGTCATCACAAATCTTTCATGGAAATTGGAAAAGAGTGAGGATCGCCTTAATTCTTTCCTGAATGTAATCCCTATGGTATCATCCATGATTTATTTTAACCTACCAAGTAGAGGAATATCCTCCTTGCATGTAGGGGACTTTGATCTTCATGATCCCTGATGACACCGTGGTAAAACCTAACACCTTAGGGTATTCTGGGTTATTCCTAATATGTATTCCCAAATCCGTATTTATCAATTCAAGAACTTAGAAATTTGAATTATACAATCCATTTCCAACTATCCTTGTGGACTTGTTATTATTAGTATTTCACTATCCATCAAACAGAAACTCAGTCAAGATATAGGGTGTCACGACCCACAATAAATACTCACCCCCATTATTTTTATAAGAATATGGGGTGCCATAAACCTTCATGAACATTCATTATTAGGATATTAATTAATAATGAAGGGAATCATAACCCTTATTGGACTCCCATTCTTAAAAATCCCATCAAGGATATTGGGATCTCAAACCCTTAATGAATACCCATACTCTATTTCTAGTAGAAAGTACAAGCTAGAAGACTCTAAAATACTATAATAATTTAAATCTTTAGGAAAATAAACTACCAGTAGTAGATATTTTGAGCTTGAAGATTCTAAACTACCAACAAAAAAAATTATGAGCTATAAAAAACTAAACTACTAGAAATAGAAGGTTAGAGTTAGAAGACTCTAAAATCATAACAATAGAAGGTCTAAGCTGGAAGACCTTAAACTATTGAAAAATAATGTTAATGTTTGTAAGACCTTAAAATATCTAACTGAAAGTGACACAATTCTCACCAGGTTGAAAACTCAGAAATGGAACACTAGGAAAAAATCCGATTGTCTACTTGATGCACATGAACTTTGCGGGATCCATGAAATATTGGGCATCTATAAAGTGTAAGTGGAAAAAACTTATCCAGACAAAAACCCATATGAGGGTGTCTTGAGAAAAATAAAATTCTATTCCCACTAACAATTCTTTATATGAAGAGTAGAAAAAATATAGGGCAATAAAATAAATTAGATACAAATATTTCATGAGTCATTATCTATCCCTTGAAAAAGTCAATATATGCTCACTATGTCTAATAAATTAGAAAGAAATTAGATAATTCTCCATCTAGGATGTATATCATGCCCAAATTAGTCTTCTAAATCATGATATCTCAAGATAATTGGAACTGGTTCATTAATGAGGAGTCTCTTGTTGAAGGGAATTCATGAGAATTTCCCAAGAAAAATATATTGTATATTAAGAACTCAAATCTATGCATTTTGGTTTATTTAGTATTAAACAAAGGATGGGTATTATTGATGATCCATGCAAAATATCCATCAAAACATGGGTCTCTGCATGGTATTTCATCACAAAATAGGGTCATTCCCTTTATTTCATACAAGAAATATCTACATAAGGACATTTATCATAGAGTTTTTTATCAATAAACCTATGTTCCCTATGCATGAGTTTGATCTATGTAGAAGTATATTTTAAAACAACATATGGATTTATTCCCATTCTCTTGGTATATATAAAAATTTCCAAGTACCTTATTTTGGATCTAGCCATAATTTCATTTCCACCTATTTTAAACTTTTAAACACGGATATCCCAGGAAAATCGAAGCAAATATAAGAAAGAAGAATCTCATGTTGGCGATATTTAGGAGTAATTCATAAGATAAATTGGTTATAATTCATATGTTAAAGTCTACAAGGTTGGGTTTACTTGGTATTATGTAAAGGATTGGTGGATTTGATGATCAAAATGATATCAATTAAATTCAAGTACTCATGGTCAGAAGTCCCCTCCTGATAGTACCTAAAATCTCCCAACTGACATGCTATGGAAAAATCCTCTCATGAGAATCAATATCAAATATCTTCATATATTCAGATATTTAGAAAAGTGATTTACAGATACCTTAAAATCATATTATTTTCATTCTAAATGAGTCTAATTCTACGAGGGGATTTTTTTTGATAACCGTAATTGTGTGCGATTCACTTTTCTGTTGAAGAATTTAGAAATATGGAGACTATGGAAAAATATTTATATAACTCCAATTAAATACTTAGAGGTATAATTCCTAAAGGATAATGGATGATAATGGGTACATTTTAATAAAATAATGTCCTTCATTTTATCTGTTCTACTAAGTTTCCTCAACCGTGCCCTGGGAGTTATCCATTCAGTTAGGTATGTTGTTAGAGTGGGATAGATTAGATAAATAAGTTCAAAAATGAGTGTGTGTGTTTGGGTATCCATTTTTGGGATATGAAATGGGAGGGTGTGGATGGTGAAGGCGTGGTATATGTTTTGAGGGTGATTACCCCACTTTCAGATTGAGGAAATGATGATGCAAATTGATTTCTTAATTAGCGCACAACCAGTTAGAAGTATGATGTGGGACAGCCCTGTGTGCAACACTATTCACATGATTAAAAAGGTAAGGGTATAAAATCATCCATATGATCATGCATACCATATCTATATGATCCTTATCTCGAGCCATATTTAACCTCCCACTCGCCTAATCACCCGCTTCACTCCAAACACCCCCAGTTTGACATTAAGAGCCAATCCTAGTGTCTTCTCAACCCTGGCACTCAACTTTATATATAAAATCCCTCTCTAATGATCAAGAAAATGTATCTATGTGTTGGGAAAAAATCCCCCAAGGTTTCCTCTCTATATGTTTTGGGTGAGATTGTGTTTGTTGACAAATCAAGATGATTGTGAATGAGTATGAATGGTGTTTTCCGAAGTAGGTGTTTAAGGTGGCATAATTTCCCAGCGTTTTCATAACTTTTGGGCCTCAAAATTGAGACTTCTATTTTGGAAAAGGAATATTTTCATGTAGGAGTACATGGTACACAGACCGCAAACCACAGTTCATGGAATGCATATTGTGGTACACATAATTTCAAAGGGAATTAGTAAAGGAAGGGAACTACGAAGCACAAGATGGAGACCTTGTATGGGAGGTGTTCACGGGGAAGAAATGGTTCACGATGATGTCATGCATTATGAAGAATCATTGAGGTACATGGGATAACTTGTTGTTCCTGGAAATGAGTATGTGACATGATAAGCTGTGAAGGGAGTCGTTCATGAAAACATGATGGTGATTTGGGCCACCGCAAAAGAAGAGAGGTAGTATGCAAACCATGTAGGGAAATGGTTCACAGGACGATTGCGGTTCGTAGAATGAGTAGTACGCAGTGAAGGTGGTACCACATTAAAGATTTGTTAATTATATAATTAGTCGATTTTGCGGATCTATTTTCTTATATAAGAAGCACTAATCCCATTATTAAGGGTGAGCGAATTCCATTAGATAAAATCATCACTCCAAGAATTCGGCTATGTATGAAGGTGATTTGTGAGGGATAATTCTGAAAAGTGGTTCCCATAGAAGAAATTCTACTGAAGGTTTTTGTGGGGAACTATAACCCACAAAGAAAGTGATACGTGGTGGAGGAAGATATAGTACGTGAATGTGGAAGACCTGGTTCATGGACAAGAGATGGTTCACGGATACAGAGACAGTCCAAGAAGTAGGGACGGTAACTGGAGGAGAGACAATTCATGGAAGAGAGGTGATCAGTGAACTATACCTGCTATAAAGTACATATAGAAAGCAAGGTGGTATGCGGAGGAAGCATGGTTTTTTGCGGAGGACTCAAGGAAGCTTTCAAAAGATAAAAAATTGTTCACAAAACCAATTTCCACTAACCTAACAGTACGTGGAAAAGTGTATTTCTTTTATGGGTGAAAAAGAGATTTCAATAGAGAATCTATCTATAGTTGAGGATGCATGATTTCATGAAAATAAAGGGACCTATAAGTCTACAAACTATGAGTGGATCCATTCCAAGAACAGTGAGAAAAATATGCGAAAGACAGTGATCCTTCCCACCGGTAGTGAGGAAGAGAAAGAGACATAAGAAGTGACCCTTGGGAATATAATGAGAAAACCCTAAACCTTGTAAAGGAAGTGAGATTGGGAATATAAGATATAGCATGAACCTTGTAATTGTCAGTGAGCTTTAGTGTATTTGGTATATCAACACATCGCCGTTGTATTCTCCTTGGATGTAGCCCTGTGAGGTTAAACCAAGTAAAAATCACCTTGTCCTGTTCATTATTTCATTTCTATTTATATATTGCTACACGAGAAAGAGAGAAGTGTGTTTTATTTAATTAAGAAACAATATCCAAAGGGGAAATAGTTTTAATATATCATACCATGATTCACCCCCCCTCTCAGGGTATTTGACCTAGTGGACCTAACAATTGGTATCAAAGCAAAGGTTAAAAGTCAGTGGTTCTCTCTCAGTAGAAAAAATGTAGGTGGTCAATCATAAAAGAATTACAACCTTCAATAGAAACAATTTTCAACTATGAAAAAATCGAATACAACACTATTTCTGATCATTATAAATTGACGTCTTCACAACATCTATCCATGAAATATTAGCCGATATCAATAGAGGTGTTTTATCAAAAGATGAAAGAAGAGAATTTGATGTCAGTGCTAAAGGGATCAATGTGTTAGGGGGAGACCTATAAAATTAAATTTATACAATGGTTATGTCATGTAAAACATCACATGCTATGTGGAAAAAGCTGTTGAATATCTATGAAAGAGATTCAAAGTTCAGAGAGGCAAAGCTGCAGGTTTTGTGGAACAAGTATGAAAATTTGAGAATGAACCCAAATGAACCTATTGATGTATTCTTTGATAGGGTTAATGTAGTTATGGAAGACATACATGGTTTTGGAGAAATCATTGAAGATATAAATATTTTCAAGAGCATCTTGAGAAAACTTCCACCTTGGTTTAATATGAAGGTTTTTGTATTGAAAGACAAATATTCTATGGAGTTGACACTGGATAACATGCATAGCACTCTCATTGCATATGAAATGAGAAATGATGATAAAAATATAGTGGAAAAGTAGAAGTCCAAAGAAGTGGCATTCAAGGCCATGAATAATCGCTCTGTTGAAGATAGTCATAATGAAGACAATTTAGATGATGACATGTCATTTTTCTCCTCAAATATAGAAAGAGGAAAAGGAAAGTTTAAAAGTAAACTTCTATTTTCATGTTTTTGATGTGGAAAGATTTAGAATTTTTCCGAAACATTTCTTAAGAATACTGAAGATGAAAATGAAGAAAATATTGAAAATACCCAAAAGAAGTATTCATCCAATGTGAAAGGTATGATAAGTAATAAGAGAAAATTATTCCAAAATAAGAATCTTCTTTCAAAAGAAGATAAAATTTTAGAATAATATGAGGAAGAAGAGTTAGAGGGATACAAAGATCCTGAAGTGGATTCTTTGGGGGAAGTTATCAGAAATTACTTAACAAAATAAAAAAGTGAGAATGAATAAGGATAAGTTGAAGGAAGAGTTTAACTTTAAGATGAATTAGAAGCATCTCTTTAAGAGATATATGTTTGGAGAACAAAAAAAAAGAAATATAACAATGTGGTTCATGATGAAAAACTCTATATGCAACAGCAGGAATAAGAGAAGTCTGAGCTGAATGAATAAATTGAAAAACCAAAGTCTTTAATGCCATAAAGCTCCGAAAATGTGGTTGAGTATAAACTCTAAATTTAATAATAGAAAATAGAAATTGATAATGTGACTAAAACTAGAAAATATCAAATCAAATGTATTAAATAACTTTAATAGGAATTCATCGATCTACAAAGAAGTGTTAAGGATCAAGAATAATTGTTGACCCATAGAATAACATTGGGAAAATAGATAACACAGACAACAAAAAAGATGAAAGTGGATCATAGTTTTCTAGCATCATAGAAGCAACAATAAAATTCAAATGATAAGGCTAGTATAAGGCTTAATTGAAAAAAAGCAGTACCAGTTGAAGTCAGACCATAAGAACCTATACCGGGATTGAAGATTGATTTGGGGATGATGTAGAATCAAATGATTTAGATAACCCAAGGGATAACTAGTGGTGCAATATTTCCACACAGGAATGTTCCCCACATAAGATTCTATTGTTGTGGCAATATGGGACATGTACAAAATTTTTGTTCCATAGAAAAGAAACATCGAAAGGAACAAGACCAACAGAGGTAGTAATATAGAGCTCAATTTTTTAGGTCATCATTTGATTATCACTATTTCAGGTGCAGAAGATTCAAAAATATAGAAATATATTGATCATCAATAATACAGAGGAATATTCTGAAGAAGACTGATATTGGTTATAAGAAGAAGAAAAATGTATCATCAAATGAGATGAAAATGTAAAATCAATTTGCATCTCTATAAGATGAAGCTAATTCATCATATTTTGAGAAATTTCAAGAGTATTAATCCATACTGTGTATGAAATCAGAAACATGGATCAAAAAAGAAAAGATCCAAGCAGGCAGTAGTGGAAGAAATTGTGTTCAAGGCATCAGATCACACTAGGATATGGATCATTAATAATGGATGAACCTCCCATATGACAGGAAATAGGGATCTGGTGATGAGAATCAGGTATGATAAAGAAGGTATCATAATATTTGGAAATGATGAAGGGTTGAAAATTATTGGCTATGGGAAAGAAAATTTTAGGGGGAAAAGACATGAGACATGCAAATGTCTTGTTTGCTGAAGGTATTAGTCACCACTTATTAATCATAAGTTAATTTTATAACTCAAGACATTCTATAAGATTTTCAAATAAATCACGTGACATCAAGAAAAAATATGGTGCTGTTTTATTGCAGGGAAATCATACAAAAGGTAATATCTACCTTGTGATTGGAAAAGAAGATATGTGCTTTTTGTCTGAGGAAGAAGAAAATAAGTTGCGGTATAAATGTCTTGGACACGTGATCTAAACTCTCTTGGAAGATATGGTGAAATTTAATGCTTCAAAATATCTCCCTCAATTATCACATGATCATACACATACATTAAATTTCTTCCAATATGGGAATATTATTTGAATGATATGCAAAGAAAAAGAGAAAATCTCAAAAATATTGCTTGATTTGGTTCATATTGATGTGTGTAGAGAAATTTCACCAAGAGAACTTGATGGTAGAAGGTACTATGTTCTCTTCATTTATGATTATTATATAATGGAATGGGTATCAATAATTACCCAAAAGTATGAGGTGCGAGGTTTCATTACAAGATATCGAAGGGAAGTTGAAATGATGCTAGGTCAGAAGATCCAAAAGATCCAAACAGATAATGGAACTAAGTTCACAAATATCTAAGTGGAGGACTGTATCAAGAAACACAAGATAAGACATCAAGTTTCAATTGTAATAACTCTACAGTCGAATGGATTAGTTGAGAGGAGAAATCAGATTTCCAATAACATGGCCAAAACAATGCTCACTGAGAAAGAACTTCCTGATAAATTTGGGGAATAAGTAGTGATGACAACAATATACACATAAAATAGAGCGTTACTATGTCTGAATGAATAAAATAATCCATATGATCTATGGTATATAAAAAATCCACCATTTAAGTACTTTTGAATATTTGAAATTAAGTGTTTCATTCTTAATAAGGATAAACACAAGAAGTTTTAATCCTGTGGAGATGAAGGGATATTTCTTGGATACTCAAAAAGAAGAAGAAAAGTTTGAAAATGATTCAAAATTAGTCTTTCAAATACTACTTAAAGGAATTATGTAACCATAGTGGAGAATTATATGAACCTTCAACAAATACATGATTAGTCTTAGGAGGATAGTGATGAAGAAATTAGTAGATCAGGGGATACTTCAGTTCTAGAGGCTAATCTAGAAGAAGAATCAGATGATGAGAAAGATGAGAACAATTTAGTATCTTCACAAAGACAAAATAGAAAATCTGAAATTGATAGATATGACATAATTTGTGATCATATAGCTCCAATGAAAACAAGGAGGATAAAGACTCTACAAAAATCATTATACCTATCATAGGTAGAGCCTAAATATTTTGATTAGGCAGCTAGTGATGAGAATTGGGTTCAGGCTATGAATTAAGAGATTGACCAAATTGAGAGAAATCATACATGGGATATTGTTTCAAGGACAATAGAAAAGAATGTCATCCGAAAAAATGGGTATTTCACAATAAAATGAATGAAGATGGTGTTGTGATTTGAAACAAAACATGACTAGTGGGAAAAGGGTACTCCTAGATAGAGGGTATCGATGTTTATGAAAAATTTTCACCTGTTTTAAGGCTAGATACAATAAGATTATTCTTATCCATAACAGTTCAAAGAATGTTCAAAGTTTTACAGATAGATTTCAAGTCATAATTTCTAAATGGAGTTCTAGAAGAATAAATTTTTATTGAAATTATAGATGGTTTTCTCATTCATGAAGATGAGAACAAAATTTTTTGGTTAAAGAAGGATTTATATGGTTTGAAGAAATCACCAAGAACATGGTATTAAAGGATAGATTAGTTCTTGAAATATATCTGTTTTTAGTTTTGTGGAGTTGATTACAATATACACGTCAATCATGAAAGTAATCAACAGATGATGGTGCTGGTATATGTCAATGACATAATCTTCAGGGGACTAGATGAAGCACAATGCAAACAGTTTTCCTAATTCATGAAAAGTGAATTTGAAATGTCAATGATTGGTGAAATGACATTTTTTCATGGTTTATAGGTATCATAAGGAAAGAATGGAACATTCATTTCTCAATTTAAATATTACAAGTCAGTTTTGAGAAGATTTGGAATGGATAATTCCTATTTGATGATGACTATGGTGGCTACCCAGATGAAACTGTCAAGGGATGATGAAGGCAATGAAATTAATATTATAGAATACTGGATAATAATTGATAGGCTACTATACTTGATAGCAATAAGACCTTATATTATTTTTTACACAAGCCATGAATCATGATATCAAAGTAATCCCAATGCGAGACACATGATTGCAGTAAAAATAATACTTCGATATATCAAGGGAACTGTGGATTTTGGTTTTTAGTACAATGAAAAATCTCAGCAAGAGTTATTAGGATATACAGATACAGATTGGGTCAGATCAGTAGATGATAGGAAATCAACATCATGAGGTGAATTCTATCTTAGTGGGCTGTGTATTTCTTAGATAAGTAATAAAAAAGATTGAATTTCATTGAGCACTGAAGAAGTTGAGTATTTTGTGGAAAATCAAGAATTTATGCAACTATTGTGGATGAAGCAGTAACTTGATGATATGGGAGTTGAATTAAAGTCTCCAATTGGAATATATTTTGATAATTTAAGTTCTATAAATATTAGCTAAAATTTAGTTCATCAATGAAGGACAAATCACAGTGAAATCAAATAACATTTTATAAGGACGTGTGAAGTTGGAGTATGTACCTACAAAAAAAAACAAGTTGTAGACATTCTGATGAAGGACTTACCCAAAGAAGCATTTGGAAGGTATTTAATAGCTTTGGGAGTCTAGTCGAATCCACTCATTTGAAAAAGTGTGGATGTTCCCCCCCTCTCTTCGAAGTATGGTGTGTTTTTCCCTAATGTGTTAATCTGTGTTATTTACCCTATTGCAAATCTCAAAGGAATGTCCTTATAGTTCATTGATAAACAAGAAGAAATTATGGCTATAGCAAGAAGAAAATGTCAAAATCAAGACATGGGTATAATTTTCTAGGTAGAGCAGCGAGATAGGGGGAGTTGAAGCTGTTAGGGGGAGTAGTGATATAGGGGGAGTATTAAATATGACATTGCTAAACATAATCAATAAAAGGATACATATCATGAAAAATGAGGTTCATGATGAAAGAATAAGAGTGGTGTTGGAATGTAATTAAGTGATTTATTGATGAAATTTTCATTATAATGTTGTTTCTAACGCCGAGTATGGCTCATGTGGGATTAGAGTATGTGTTGAGTAAATCCTTGATCTCTATCTTAATCGTAAGAAGTGAATACTGGAAAAAGTTGGAAGAATATTTAATGATATATCAAATTATGAAAGTGTTTTCAAAAAACCCAAAGGGGGATATTATTGGGAAAAAATCTATCAAGGTGTCCTCTCAGTATGTTTTGGGTGTGATTGTGTTTGTTAACAAATCCAGATGATTGTAAATGAGTATGAATGATGTTTTACGAAGCAAGTGTTTAAGGTGGTGTAGTTACCCAATGTTTGCCAAATTTTTGGGCCTCAGAATTGGGATTTGGATTTTGGAAAAGGAATATTTTCATGTAGGAGTACACAGTACACAAACCTCAAACCAGAGTTTACAAAATTTATATGGTGGTACTTGGAACGTCGAAGGGAATTAGCGAAGGAGGGGAACCGTGAAGCATGAGATGGAGACCATGTGTGAGAGCAGTTCGTGAGGAGAAAATGGTTCTCAGTGAAGTCATGTGGTACAAAAAATGGTTTCAGTATGTAGGATGGATTTTCAATTGTGGAAATGAGGTGGTGATTTGAGAAGCTGTGAAGGGAATCTTTCGTAAAAATGTGATGGTGATTTGGGCCGCCACAAAAAAAGAGAGTAAGTACATGAACCACATAGGGAAACAGTTCATGAGATGATTGTGGTTCACCAAAGGAGTAGTACACAGTGAAGGCGGTACAACATTGAAGATTTGGTAAATCTCAGATTAGCAGATTTTTTGTATCTATTTGCCTATATAATAAACACTTATCCCATCATCAAGGGTAAGAAAATTCCATTAGAGAAAATCATCACTTTGGGAATTCAGATAATTCTGAAGGTGATTTTCAAGGGATAATTCAGCAAAGTGGTTTGTGTGGAATCAATTATTCCAAATGTTTTTTTTGGGGAACTATATCCCACAAAGGAAGTGTTATACGTAAGAGGAAGATAATTTATGCGAAGTAGGAAGACCCAGTCTACAGATGAGAGAAGGTTTTCCAAAGTAGAGACAGTCCGTGAAGTAGGGATGATACACAGAGGAGAGACTGTTTGTGGTGGAGAGGTGATCTACGAACCATACCCTCTATACATCACATGGAAGAAGCAAGGTGGTATGCGAAGGAAGCTATGTGGTTCACGAAGGACTCAAGAAAGCTTGAAAAAACTCAAAAAAAGTTCACGAAATCAATTTTCGCTAACCTAATGGTACGCAGAAAAGTGTATTTCATATACAGGTGAATAAGGGACTTCAACAGAGCATCTAACTATAGTTGAGGGTGTGTGATTTTATGAAAATTAAGAGACTTGCATGTCCATAAACTGTGAGTGGATCCCTTTGAAGAATAGTGAGCAAAGAAAGTGAAAGATTGTGATATTTCCCACCTGTAGTGAACCAAAGGAAGAGACATAGGGAGCGACCCTTGGGAATATAATGAGTAAACCCTAAACCTTGTAAAGGTAGTGAGCCTGGGAATAGAAGATATAGCCTGAACATTATAATTGGCAGTGAGATTTAGTGGATTTGGTACATCGGCACATCTCCATTGTATTCTCCTTGGATGTAGCCTAGTGATGCTAAACCAAGTAAAAATCATTATGTCCTATGCATGATTTCATTTCTATTTACATATTGTTACGAGGGAAAGATAGAAGTGTGTTTTGTTTAACTATGGAACAAGATCCAAAGGAGTATTAGTTTTAATCTGTCATACCCTGATTCACCCCCATATAAGGGTATTTGACCTAGTGGACCTAACACTGGGACTCACTGGAAGTCCCTAAGGATAACATGAAACATTCTTTTCATGCATGAGGTACTTCAAAGAATCAATCTACAAGATACCATTACATGAATCTATTCATGTGAACTATAAAAATTAATCGCATGTAAGTAAATGATGATCATGCGATACAGGATGAAATCACTAAATCTTCACATGAAAAACAATGATGCAAGAAGCTTCCATATTTTATAATTTTGGTTATTTTATCACATGAAACATTGGCAATGGTTCGGTATTTGACCAAGGAAAACCTACCAGATCATGAAAATCCTCCAAGATGTCATGAAAATTCCTTATCAATTTTACAGAGAGATAAAACATGAACAAAACATGATCACATGATGCATTGGATCCAATCACACAAATATTTGGCTACTATCAAGCATGCCATCATGTGAGGCCATCTTGTGATCTGATGATGTGGATCATGCGAAGCCTCTGCCACCTTCATCCAACGCATGCGACACCTTCACCATAAAAAGAAACACTACCCATATCTTCTTTTTTCCAATATAAACCCTTTCTCCCCATAAAAAACAAACACATGTGAGGGGGAGAGTGGAGGTGAGCAGATGAAGGGAGAATAAAGGGAACATAGGAGGAGATCCTACTTCCACCTTTGGATGGTATCTCCAGGTAATCATGTGACTCTTGTCAGGAGAACCGATAATAAGATTCCATCACAAGAAGCTGTCATGTGATCACCTTGAGATCATGTAGTTGTATGAAAAAAATAACATCTTGTGAACCCTCTATAAAGAGACACCTTCACTTGGCCATGAACCACCAATGGCATGCATCTCTATCACATGACTACCTCTCCCCTAACATGTGGATTTGATGTGTATAAGAAACTATGGACATGAAATTCATACTCACTCCCCATTTTATATGAAAATCACCACCCATTCATACAACACTGATGTATACCCCCTACACATGTTCACAAGACATCTCCAATGACCCCCCATCAGGTTATGTGATCACATGAATAATAGAGTATCATATGATGCAATAGTGTATAACCTTGAACATAAGGGACACCTATAATTGTGCCATGGACATACACTAGTAGACAATCTAATGCCTCTATGTAGTTCTAAATAGGGAACCACAAAACCCCCTAGTTTGGTGATGCTATGAACCCTTAGTCTTATGGTCCTTATATGAAACCCAAAATGTGGATTCCATAACTTGAAGCACCCCTATGAATCCTTGTAATGTTTTTAAAACTCACCACAAGACCCCATTGAGGTCATGTGAATCTCATGAGAAATATAGTATCATGGGGAACCATTTTCTAAGTGCCCCTTGACATGTATGCGACCTTAGCATGCATGAGAACCCATGTAAGGGCCCTCCTATCACCATGAAAACCCTAATACATACATCTTCAACATAAGTTCTTGACCATGAAACCATCATAGGAAATGTTTTTCCCATGCGGTGGAATCCTGATCCCTTTTTATATGAAACTACAACAGTTGGATGTACATGAGATCCTAAACATATTCTCAAGACTAGTTCATGTGATTCCCTTAAGGTAACATAATAAAAATATTCTTCACTGGTCTCACGATGCCCCTGGGTGGCCTTGGATGTTTTGTTTTGATCAAAAGAAAGACCTAAGAAAAGTCTCTTTGATCACATGATAGGCCTTGGACAATTTAGGTTGCTCATGTGATAACTGATTAAAATTTCAACATTATCATAAGATTGCCTATGGATAAACCAGTTTGATCCCATGATAGCTAATTGTCATATCAGAATTGTCATGTGATTGCCTATGTACATGTCTATTTTTATCATTCAAAGACATCAAAAACAATGTGATTTGATCATGAAAATATATCCTAGATAGTTCACTCTGATCTTGCGAAGACTTCTCAGAAAATTAAGTTGATTATACAAAAGATCTTGGACATGTCAACTTTGATCATGTAAATATGCCCATTACAAGTCACTTCGATCATGCCAATACATCTGATAAAAGTCATTTGATCATGTTAAAGATCTTGTACATGTTAACTTTGATCATGTGAAGATGCACTGGACATGTCACTTTGATCATTCAAAGAAAACCCAGATAAATTAGTTGATCATGCAAAAGATCTTGGACATGTAAAATTTAATCATGTGAAGAAATCCAAAACAAGTCACTCCGATCCTGAAAAGACATCCCAAACAAGTAATTTGACCCTGAAAAAGATAATGTACATGTTAAATTTGATCATGAAAAGATTTCATGGAAAGTATCTTTTATCGTGAGAAGAAATCCTGGACAAGTTAGTTGATTATGCGAAGGGAGCCGAGCATGTCTTCCTTGATCAAGCGAAGAAATCTAGGACAAGTCAGTTGATCATACAAAATACCCAGGGTATGTACAATTTTATCATACCTTGAAATCATATAAAATTTACTTTGTTCATGAAAAGGCATCTAGGAAAAGTTATTCGATCATATTAAAGACCCTAGACATGTCCTCTTTGGTAATGTAAATACATCCCAAACAAGTCAAATGATCACATGAAAGATCTTAGAAACATCAACATCTGTTATGAAAAGCATCATGAAGACACCCTCAGATGTGTATTCCATGTCATACTACCACCCTATACATTTCCAGAAGGAAATCAAGAAATGTCTAGAGAACAATAAAGACATGTCAAACATACAACCAAGACATGTCAGATAGATCCCCTAGGGCATGTCAACTTCATCTAGAATAAACACTCAGACTTATACCATGTGGACCCCTGGATAGGAACCTTCGACTATTAAACCCATTTATAAGTGGAGTGTCCTTAATGGGTTAGTGTTATTCACTCTTATGACCCTATTCATGTCATGCTCTCAGATGGACCCTCCATTCCATACCAATCATATCTACCTGGGCTTTCACAGTTGTTATTTCTATTTATCTATTAGAATATAGAGAATGAATATGCAAAGGGACATCCATACTAGTATAAGCCCCTAGAATCACTAAACCTCGTGGATAATAAAAAATTCTCTTAGTGTGATCACCTATCCCAAACCATCAGTGGGTTATGTGGTAAACTGAACTATGAGAACTCTGATTCTTGCAATAACTAAGATACATAGGAAACCTTTTTTATGTCTAAGATCAAATGGGAATCCATACTGGTGTAAGTCCCTCTATATCCCAAATATTCTCAGCTCATGGGAATGGATTATTCCTATGATTCTATCATCCTTCTTTGTCCATCAGTGGATGAAGAGTGAGCTTATATATAAGCATCCTTGAAAGTGTAATCCCCGACCATGCCCTCATGTACCTCGAACCCATCAGTGGGTTAGGGATGAATCTAAATATGATTGATCTAATTACTATTATAAATGAGATACATAGGATTCCCTCTTAATTCCCAAGATCCATACTGAATCCTCTATGAGACATGTAATCATACCTCTCATTGGAAAACATTAATTTATAATCCCCATACAAATATATTATCACGAAATGTGTCTGATATTCTATTATCCATTGTTTCTCACACCAAGAATGAATCACATGGGATTAAAGATTGGAAATTATTGTACCAATAGAATGGAAAAGATACCCCTAACATGGTATATTCAAAGGGATGTAAGTCTAATTACATATCATCGTTACTCAATGGGTCATACTTATAATGAGGAATTTTAGGGTATCCATATATGTATAAGTTCTTCTCAAGCCTCTGTTGTTTCATCATTTATGATACAAGTTATCATAAAAAAACTATGCATGATCTGATTCATGTCTTAATAGGATATGTAGGATTCCTCATCAAGTATTGAGCCCTATATTGTTTTCCATACTATATGAAGTTAAAACACAAGGATTGGTCCAGTCACATGACCTTAAACCATGTTAAAATAACTACATGGGTTTTGGTTCCTTTTCGCATAGGATATGCATGACACCTCATAGAAGTTCAATACCATCTCCAAGACACCAACCTCCTACAAAGATTGCAATAAAATCTAGAGAAACTGAACATGGATATAAAATAAGGCACCATAAATGATCAAGGGAATGATGGGGAACCTGTGATACACATATTTATTCTCATTAGCATATGATCTTAATCAAGTTATTGACATAGGGATAATATGTATTGTGTAATAGAATGGGAAGGATTTCATAAACATATCTTAAATATATAATAGATTCCCAGAGTAGGTAATAATGTCCCCCAAATGGTATGATGAGAAAGACTTTCTATTCTATCAACCAATGTGACTTGATAAGCATATTTGGGTCTGAAACCCCAAAGGACCACCTACCTTTGGAAAAAAGGTCTGTACCTAGTTATGGATGTGGGAACAATTGGGAGTTTCTATTAGTAAAAAATATGGTAAACCCGATTAAAATGATTGTGAAACCACCATCAATAACCCTCAACCGAGTATCAATCCAAAAACCATTCTTGAATTTTCAAGAAACAATATCCCTTACATAGAATTTTTATTATCACCACACATTTTGAAATGCTTTTTTACAAGTTTTAAGGATGATGTGGGATGAAGAAGAATTCATGTTGAGAGTCATGAATATTTGACATGAAATGAAAATATGTTTCATTTTAAGAGTTTTATATAATGTAAAAAATGAATACCGAGTTTAAGTGTCCAATTTGTAATATATGGGTTTTTATATAATATTTATGACCTAATCCACTAAAAAACTAAACCTAAAAGGACTTTGGGAATGAAGGAAAGTTAATTATGGTCTAAAGGCACTAGATTATGTAATATTTTAAATCTAGGAAAATGAAAAAACATATTTTTAATACACTTTAATTATTCATTTATTACATAAAGTTTAAATTAATGCAACCCAGAAAATTGATAGGCATACTATATTCAGTAGATTAGGTACATTAAATAATATCATTAAATAAGGATATAATGAATTTATTGAAAAATTCCTTAGCATTATCTTAAATTTTCATCATTCTTATAAAACTTCATGGGATAAACTAAGGACATACATAATAAACGTGTGCGATATAAATTCTATTAAGGGAATAAATGAAGAATAATGTGATTAAAGTATTACATTTTATTCAATATAAATATAAATGAGACTTAAAATGGTGGAGAATCATAAAGATATTAATCTAATCATGATATACGATGATAACATAAAGGAAACATAGAAATGAGGCAACAATATTTGACATGACATCATAGATATAATTAATGGTCACCCACCAAGAAATCATAACATAATATTCTTAGTATAACCTCCCATGAACCATCAATGGTATCTCATGAAACTAAAACATTACCCAATGTATTGGATTTATATATGGGTTCATCCATTCATAATCATATCATGTACATATATAAGTGCACCATAAGGACCATATAACATAAGAATGCATTTCATCAATTTTAACCCCATTATCAAGGAGTGTTGGTTACATACATTGAATTCCAAAGTCAATGAAGGATGGGAATATCTATTTGAATACCCATTACTTTAAATCTAAGTGAATAATCACAACAGAATCATTTGTCATGAAAAATCATAGTGTAATTTCAACATCATAACGAAAGTAAATTATTTTTAATAAAATTATTTAATGAGAGAGAAAGAGGTCTATAATCATTTGAACATAAAAATTATAGTATGAAGGATGTGGAAACACATATCCCAACATCATAAATTGGATATCAGGGCATAAAATAAAGAAGGTTCTTGAATGGAAATGAAGAGGCATAGGTCCCTTACCTTAGGAGGGTGTTTTGAAAAAGATTGTGAGAATCTTCTTGATAGATTATGGAAAATGAGGGAGGGATATAGATAGGTAAAGGAAGATTAATAATATTATACAAGGTTTTTGAGTAAAGAAAAATTTGAGGTTTTGTGGGTTTATATGGGAAAATATAGGGGAGTTATTTATTATTTCTCAATCTTAGGTTTTGGACTCTATACAACAAATTAATAAAAACAGCAAACATTTACATAGTTTTTGCCCATGTTTTATGCCAAAGGATATTTAATTTCATTATTTTATAATTCTAATAATATAAATAATTAAAATTTTACCCTTGGTTATGTGGAAGTGAGTCATGTTTATACAGAAATGTTTTAAAAAAATTAGAATATTATGTAGGATTTGGAGGATTCATAAAGGATTTATAAAACTAAATAAATAAAATAAAAACATATTATATTAAAGGGGAAATATTTATTTGGTAAATGGTGCATTTTATGGAAAATATTACTTCAATTTGGGTCTTTATTACCTCATAATATATATCATATTTAATTTTTACCCAAAAATACGACTGTCCTAGAAATTTATATAAAATTCACCATTAAATAATTTAACATGATGAATCCAAAAATAATATTTATTTTATCAAAATAATTATATAAATATTATAAATTAACCTTTCAAATTAAAATCCCCTTTTATTAATTTTTTTTGACAATAACAATTTTTAAACCCTTATAAAATTTACTTTTTCACTTCATAAAATTATATCATAATTTATATTTGATATATACTATTTAATAATTATTTTTAATTAAATATAATTAATTTTAAAAATTATTGAATTAATCCAAAATTTTGTATTGATTAAAACTATATATTACACAAAATTCAATTTGTGTTTTATTTTATCAAAATCTAATTTAATAAAATTGGTTATTTAATCATTTCTAAAGTATAAAAAATATGGAATAAGTAAAATAATTATTTTATTGAAAATAAAATATATATATTAATTCTATTGGGGTAAAGATAAATATACATTCATTATATCAATGAATTCTATAAGGGTAAGGTGTGTGATGGGAAAATTTTCTTTAGTTGGTTCAGTGAACATGGTTTTGGTCATGATCTAGATGATCTTGAAATTCTCACATGAACAGTTTATCTCATATTTTATTTGTTAAATATTAGCTTGGTCATGGGAAAGGGAAATGCCCAAATATGTTATCTTCCTTAGAAGCTATGATAAATTGTCTTCATCAGGTATGATCTTACTAGTGAAGGCCATCATCACTTGTTTTTTCTATGTCATTAGGTCTTTATCAAAATTCGTAATTTATATTAATTACATGATCACTGATCAATGGATATATTATCAAATATTATGATTCTTAACGATATTTCAAATCTGATAGGATGTAATATTCCCAAATAACCAAAATAGTACATTTTTTCTATATAAACATTAATAAAGAACATATTCATTTTAAAAGGTAATTTTTATTTATGAATGTTTGAATCATTAAATTATTTCAGTCATCAAATATCTCCCCATATAAATTTTTATTTAATACACTAAAACTGATGAGGGTATTTTTGTTTCTTCAACTCCTCTAGTTTCCACATAACTTACTCAAGCTTGTGGTTCCTACATAGCACTTTGATCAGGTGAATTGTATTATTTTTGTAGAGTTGTGTCTCTATGATCCAAGATCATAACCGTCTTCTCCTCATATGAAATATCATTTCCCCATGGTGACACTTATTAATTCATTAAATGTGAGGAATTTTCTATATAATTATGTAATAGTGATATGTGGAATACATTATGTACTTGAGATAAGGTTGATGAGAGTGGTAGTTGATAATCCATGGATCTGATGCTATTATTAACATCAAAGAATCCAATTTACCCATTAAATAGATTACCCTTCTTCAAAAATATCATGAATTTCATCCATAAAGATATGTGTAGGAATACCTTATCTCTAAACTTAAACTCAAGTTCTCATCGATGATTTTTAACATAGCTATTTTTTTGACTTTGAGAAACCTTGATGTGATGTTGAATGGTCTTGACCTTTTAAACTATTTACTCAACCATTTTAGGACCCAATAATTTGTGTTCACCAATTTCATATCATCATATAGGTGTTATGTATATTTTCCCATAATGGTCTTCATAGTTAGTCAATAGGGTTATTGAGTGGAAACTATTACTATATGAGAACTCATCCAGATAAATATTTTGATCTCAACCTTCTATGAATTCCAATGAGAATTCTCTCAACATGTCTTCCAGTGTGTAAGTAGTCTACTCAAATTGGTCATTAGTTTGAGGTTATAAGTCATAATAAAGTTCATCTTTGTTTTTAGATCTTGTTGGAGACTCTTCTAGAACATATAGTTAAATATTGGATCTCAATCATATATAATTGATAGAGGTGTTCCATATACCCTCACCACTTTATTGATATATATCCTTGAAATTTGATCAAGTGAGAAGTCCTCTCAAATTTAGATGAAGTGATTAGTATTTTTATGATGATCCAACACAACCTATGAAAAATTATTTCCTCTTAAAGTCTTTGGAAGACTAGTGAAAAAGTCCACAGTTATGCTTTCCCATTTCCATGTAGATATGGGTAATGGTTTTATCATACCCTTGGACTTTTTCCTTTAACACTTCACTTTATGACATACAAGGAACCTTGATGTATACTCTGTGATGTCCCTCTTCATATTATCCCACTAATAGTGCTCATAAAGATCGTGATACATCTTTATGCTCCCTATATAGATGGGTATGGTTGAGCTATGTGCATAATCCAATAAATCTATCTTTAAAACATGATTTGATGGTACTCATAGTCATGAACCAAATATTATGACTCCTTAATTAATTTTTAACTCCAAGTATTTACCTTTTCTTATAGCTTCATCCATCTTCTAAATTTCAACATCATCTCATTCAACATCCTTTATCTTATCCAAAATGGATGGTTGAGAAATAATTTGTTAATGGATTAATGGTTTTTCTTACTTTATTATTCCCAAATCCATCTTCTTAAAGTATGATAATATCAAATCCATCTAAACTATCATTAGTGATTAGGATGTAGGATCATTTATACTTAGAGTATCTTCTACTTTATTTTTTTCCCAAGATGGTAGTGGATTGAGAATTCATATTTATTAATCATCTCTAACCATTTTCACTAGTGTATATCAATATTTTTCTATGTGAATATATAATTGATACTCTTATGGTCCATATATATTTCAAACCTCTCCCCATAAAGATAATGCTACCACATTTTCAATGTGAATATCACTATAGCCATCTCTATATCATACATTGGACAGTTCTACTCATGAACTTTCAATTGCATTGAAGCATAAGATATCACTATTTCATTCTACATTAGTACACAACTCTTAACCTTATTGAAAACATCATTGTATACCACAAATTTTCACCACTTTTGGTCAGTGTATGTATAGGTGTAGTGATAAACCTATTTTCTAACTACTTAAAGATTTATTGAAATTCACTATTTTAAAAAAACTTGACTCTAGTTCGAGTCATATTGGTTAGGGGGATTTAAAATCTTTATAAATTTCTCAAAAATCATTGATAATATCTAGCCAGTCAGAGGAAACTATGGATTTCCATCATTGATGTCAGTCTCATCCAACCTTTGATTTCCTATTTCTTATAAGGGTCTATAGATATCACATTTTTTTTGATAACATGGCCCATGAATGATAATTCCTTTAAAAAGAACTCAAATTTGTTGTACTTTATATAAAGATCCTCCTTGTTTAGATTCTTTAGCATAATTCTCAAATGATCCTTATTCCCAACAATGATTTTTGAGTAGATTAGAATATAATTCATAAAGGCTAAAACAAAGGTTTTGAGAAAATCTCTAAACACTCTATTCTTTAGGTCCATGAAAATTTATAGATCACTATTGAGTCCAAATGGAATCACCATGAACTCATAGTTCCCATACCTTGTATGAAAAATGGTCTTGGAGATATCCTCCTTCTTCACATTTATATTATAACATCCTTAACAAAGGTCCACCATGGATAAGTATTAGGATTCATGCAGCTGATTTAAAAAGTCATCAATTCATGGAATATGATACTTGTTGTTTAATATGATGTTGTTGAGAACATGATAATTGACAAATAGATGCTCAACCCATCCTTTTTCTTTATGAAGAGAATTAGTGTTCCCCATGATGAAACACTTTGGAAAATTAACCGTTTATCTGGATTATACTATTGTTTTTTCCTCGTTTACTCAATTTAAAAAATGTCTATTCTATATTAATTCTTGGATATTTGAAATGCCCGTAGTATAATCTTGATTTAAAATTCAACCTCTCAGCTAAAAGGAACAACCAGAAATTTCTCATGAAACACATAAATGTTTTCCCTCATAATGTTTATGTATTTAAGGATGATATTTTAATTTGTTTTAATAATTTTATCTAGATAATCATGCTTATAGGAAAATAATATCCATTCTTGAGGTGATGATACCAAAGAAGATTCACTCTCCTCTTTGAAATTTTACAGAATCAAAAGGTGTTTCGTGGTATGAAGGTTGAATTCCTTATCCTAGAAATTTATGTTTCATTTATAAAAGTAAACCCATTATATAACTAGGATAACGTCAAATTTCACTAAAGGGTTATTAATCAGGTTTTCAATAATAAAATTCCCACAAACTTCAACTTGTGATAAAATAATCATTGAATTTTCTCCTATGATTTAAAATAATTTTATGTGGTAAAATGATATTCTTAGAAAATCTAAAAGATATGCTAATATGGACTGAATTGAAATAAAATAAAATATACATAACTCTATAGTAGATTTTACAAGTAATTTATTCATTATGATCCATCTCAACATAGGACATTACATATTCCCTTAGTCTTAGATATTTGTGGTGCTCGTCATGCTTGTCAGCCATTAGAATAGAGCATTGACATGGATAATGTCCAACTTCTCCAAATTTACAAAATAGAACTGTATTTGGTACCTTATATTAAAATTTATTTTCCTACATCATGTTATTCATTTTTTCCATTGAAATTGGATACTTTATTCCTTATTTTCCACACTTAAATCATTTCCCATTGCCTTTGTATAATTTCCCTTGATGCCCCTTTCCACATTTTTTTCACAAAGAAAATTTGTTTTACTTTCCTTTATCACCTTTATCAGATAAAAATACATACATTTTTTCCTCTTATTATTTTATATAATTTAAAATTCAACCATGTTTGAGTTTTAATCATGATTTTTGATATTCGGTTTGGTATAATCTCAAGATTCCTTACTTTAGCTTCCATTATGTTAGGTATCTCACTTGGATAGTCCTAGAATTTCCCATCACATAGGTTATTGACTCTATTCCTCATATTTCCAACCATTTAATATAATAAAACTAATATGAAGGATAATTAATTTTAAATTATTGAAGACATATACATAAAACCATTAATATCAAAGGAATAACTCACAAATGACATATATTCCTTAACTTATGAATTTATAGTATTCAATCTAAGTTATCAATGATCTATTTCCTAACATAAACTCTATTGGGAATTTTTATTCCCTTAATAATGGTTTATAATGATCTTTTGAATGTGCCAGAGAATATATCCCAGGAGTGTCAGACCAGCTGTATAGAAAGGGATATTTTCATAAACCATTTCCTGATGGAGTCCAGCTCAATACGGTGTTTTTAGTGTTAATATATTTAGGTACATCTATTTCAAAATCACATATACTTGTAGAATAAATACATGAATTTATTTCATTAGAGTGATGTCTTCATATGTTTAGTCTTACACCTAAGGATTTTATTCGAGTTTTCAAATCCTAATACCAAAAATAACTACTCTATCCTTTGATACCAACTATGATAACCTATATCTTTAATACAATTTAATTACTAATTTATTATATAATGTTTCACTAAATACAACCCATAAGATCAATATGACTAGTTTATTTGAGATATTAGGTACAGAAAATACCATAATAAAATAGTGATATAATTACTTTATTGAAAATTTTCATAACATTCTCTAAAATTTTAACCATTATTCTAAAACTGATAGGAATAACCTGAGGACATACATAGGAAAGCAGTAAGCTATAAATCCCAGTAAGGGAATAAAAAAATCATAACATGATGAAATTATTACATGTTAGTAAATATTCATATCAATGATACATAAAAAGGTTAATAATCGTAAACATGATCATCGAACCATGATATATGATGATAACATAAAGGCAACATGAGAATGTGGAAACAACATTAAACATGATATCACAAGAATAAGTCAAGGTTAACCATAAATACATCATAACGTAATGTACTTATTATAACCTCTTATGCACCATACATTAAACTCATGTGACTAAAACATTACTCAATGCATTGTAGAACAATGTTATCACACCATTCATAATCATATCATGTACATGAAATAGTGTACCATATGAATCATATAACATAAGAATGTATTTTGACAATTTTAACCCCACTATAATGAAGTTTGGGTTACATAAAAGGAGTTAAAAAATAAATTAAAGATATATATATTTAGAAGAATACCCATATTTTTAAATGGGGGTGGATACTCACAATATAATCGTTTGGCATGGAAAATCGTAGTGTAATTTTAGGAGCATAACGACATTTCTTAAAGTTTTATAAAATGTTTTAATGATATTTAAATGGGTCTATAATCATTTTAACATCATAATTATTGTATTAGGTATGTTTAAAATCATATCCCAACATTTTTAATTATAAATCAAGCCATAAAATAAATAATGTTATTTGATGAAAAAGAAGAGAGAGAGGTCCCTTACCTTGAGAGGGTGTTTACAAAAGCATGGGAATAACTTCTTGAGAGATTGGGGGAACCTTGAGAAAGATCTAGAGAGTTATGGGTGGAGTAATGAAAACCTAAAATGTCTTTGACTGAAGATATATGGGATATTTGGTGGTTTATATAGGAAAAGATAGGAGAGTTCTTTATTATTTCCCTAACTTAGGTTTTTGACTCTATACAATAAAGTAGTCAAATAAAAAAACCATACCATGGTTGTTGAACATGTTTACTTAAAAATGGTGATGATTTTAATATTATTTTTAAAGGAAAATAAAAAAAATTATTAAAATATCACCCTTGGTGATGTGGAAGTGAGACATGTTTACAAAGAAAGGATTTTAAAACCATAAAATATTATATAGGTTTTGGAGGATTCATAAAAGCTTTATAAAAATAATAAAATCACATAAAAATCACGTTATATTAAAAGGTAAATATGTATTTATACTTTTATACCTTTTATGGAATATATTACATCAATTTTTGGTCATTATAATGTCATAATACATAGCATATATTTATGCCATATTTAATTTTTACCTGAAAATTCCACTATCTCAAAAAAGTATGAAAGATTAACCATTGGATAATTTTGAATTGATGAATCCAAAAATAATATTTATTTTATTAAAATAATCCTATAAATATGTGAAATTAAACTTTTAAATTAAAAACTTTATTATTGAAAATTGTTGTTTTTTTGACAATAACCATTTTATACCATTATAAAAATTATATTTTCACTTTATAAAATTACATTATCATTTATACTTAATATAAAATATAAAATATAAAATATAAAATATATAATTTATAATACATAATAATTATATTTAATTAAAATATAATTTATTTCAATAATTATTTAATTAATCAAATAATGTTTCTTGATTAAAACTATATATTACACAATATAGATTTTTCGTTTTATCATATCTGAATCAAATTTTACCAAAATAATTATTTAATCACTTATAAAGTATAAAAAATAAGGATTAAGTATAATAATTATTTTATTATAAATAAAATATAAAAATTCATACTCTTAGTGTCAAGATACATAGCTCTTTATTACACTAGTGAAGGCTTTATGTGTAAGGTGAGTGATGATGAGACTTTCGTGGGGTGGTTCGACAAACATGGTATAAGTCATGCTCTCAATGAGATTGAACTTTTCACATAAATAGTTTTTATCAATATTTAGTTATTTAATATCAGATTAGTCTTACTAAAGGGTAAATACCAAAGATGATATCTCCCTTGGAATCTATGATAAATGGGGTTCACAGGGTACAATCATACTGGTCGAGTCCATCGCTTCTTTTGTCTATTTCAATAAGACATTATTATAACACTTAGTTTATACTAATCATATGATCTTGGTTAAATTACTACATTATCAATGGTTTTGATTATTAACTTTATTTTAAATCAGATAGGATATAATATTCTAAAAGAACCAAAGTAATGCATGTGTTTTCTATATCTACATTACTCAATAAGGCGCATATTCATTTAAAAGGGATTTTTTATTTATTAAAATTATATTTTTATAGGGTATTTATAGGGAATACCCACACTATATACTTGTGGCTATACCATGGTTACCCCTTAGGATGCAGGGCGTCAGGCTACCCCTTAAGGTTGGAATCACTATGATGCTCCACTTTATGTTACAACTGGAGGCTAGGGGAGTGCCCTTATACTTCACCCCAATGGGTTGAACCACACAAAACCTCTAGAGAGGGACTTTGTTTCTTGGACCCCATATCCAAGCTACAAGGGATCCATATTATATTTTTTTCCAAGGTAATACTAGAGATTTCATTGGGATCATATTTCAAACCCCCTCAGGGTTTTTAGCCTATAATAAATAGAGAGGAATGAGGGAGCCCTCTTTAGATCTCCCATATATTCCTATGGTTCTCCTTTGATCCAATTAATTCAAGTTAATTTTGTCACATGAATTTGAGGTAGGTTCTTCCCATTAAATTCTTTATTCTACCCCCTTTCTTATTTTGATATTTGAATTTCCTAAAATGGGTTTAGAGTGGAAATTTCACTGAATCATGGTGAAATAATCCCAGTTGATGGGACTTTCATGTTTGTATCGTAGAGGAGACAACAAGATGAAAGTTTAAATACTTTATTTTTTGTTTTACTTGAGGTATTATGTTTCATGTATTTAATTAGGGGTTTTAGCATATTTTTTTGACAATTATTGTTGATTCACATGTTTAGTTTCAGGATATTATGTGGCTTAGGATTTTGTGTGTGTCAAGAGTGAACCACACCTCTTCACTTGATGTTTCAACATTATGAGTTCATTCAATGATTTTGAAATTGGATATTTTGATTTTAGATTTTGGCTTTCAATGTTTAGTTTATTAATTTAATGGTGTTATTGATGAGATTGATGCTCTTGGACTCGGGGAAAGTCATTATGATCATGGGATAGCATTATTGATTACCAGTTGAGGCAGGTGGCCTTGATTTTATATATTCACTTGTTATTTTAGTTATTTTAGGTTTGTACTCCATCATTATAATTATTTTCTATATATTTTAGTAATTTTTTTTGTTTTCCACATAGATTTGGTTGGTTTTAAGTTAGTATAATATTCAACATGGACCATATATCTTACTAAACTATATGATGGTGGATCATTGGTTATCAACTGTTAGTATCCCAAATTATGGTCTAGTTATTATAATTTAATATATTTCAAGGATAACGATATTTATTTTTAAAAATATTTTCTAAAAATGACTTTGACTAGTTTGAAAATTTTAAAGGAAAATATGTAATTTGATAAATGGGTATTGAAATGGTATTTCAAAACAAGAATGAGGTTTAAAAAAAATGTTTTAATGGTATTTTTCTATGGTGCTAGTACGAGTAATACATCACATGGTTCCTTTTTTAAAAAATTTTTTTGAAAGGGATTTTGAATAATTTTAAAAAATAAAAAATAAATTTCTTAGTTAAAGGTTATATTGGTTAAGTTGACCTTGTAAAGAAGATTCCCAATTTTTTAAATGTGTTTTCTTTAATGTTCTCCCTATTTTTTAAGGATAGTGGAATGTGTTGTTAAATAATGATGTGTGGTAATGTTTGTTTTAAAATGATATTATATTTTTTATCACAACCCATGTATGGTTGATAAGATTTAGTTTACTCTTAAGGGTAGATAAGGGTCTGAAGGACCTTGGAGGATGCCCTTATTTGTGGACTAGTTCTTGGGGGACTAATATCAGTTAATAGTGGGGGATATTGTGGGATGATTTTTTTCTCTATTAATTATTTAATTCATATGTTAAATGTTTACTTATTTTTAGAAATGTATTCGGTTGTGGGTGATACATATCCTGAATCCTTGGCCCAACTTTGAGTGAAAAGGTACTGGAAGGACTCCCAAGGGTGAGATGGCATATTAGTTGTATGTGAAGTCTAGGATAACCTTAACTAATAATGTTAGGATTGAGATAGGATGTAAAAACAGCATTGATTAATAATGGAAAATTATTGTACATCATGTGAGGACTCACTTGAGTGGGAAAAGTGACCAAGTTACTTGGTGCATGAGCTCCCTTGAGTAAGAATGGAAGGGTCAAGAATTGAGGAATCCCTACCATACACAATTGGGTATGGGTTAAGGACTTGTCTATAAAAACTACCCAATATCTTTAGGAATGGTTAAGATTTGGTATGAAGTTACTTTCTTCATTATATAATGAAGTCAAAGTAGGTAGGTTCAGGTGATGTGGTGGCCTGGTTATCACTCAAAAACCTATCTTGTGTGCTTATATAGGTAATGTGTGTTATGTTTTTGAGTGAGTGTATTGAAAGTTAATGATGTTTACAACCTATATATTTTTCATTCACATCCACTTGATCAAAATTGTACTTAGTATTATTGAGTTATTGGGGTCTGCTACTAGGTCATTAGACCCATTCCCTACTCACATACATGGAATGGGTTTCAATAAACATGGGTGGAACTCTAGGTTTTATATCAGAGAAAATATATATCTTGGATTTATATACATGGTTATATATTAGGCCATAGAATCCAATGTTTCAATATGATAATTAGGTGATCTGGGGTAAAGTCTAATTATTTTTTTAGTTATTGTTTAGGATGTGTACTAGATAGTGTGTCATTGTTTTCTTATATATATTTCCTATTTATTTTTTATCTACTTATTTTTCTATGTTTTATATTAATATATCATATAAATATATTTAACAGTATCTATTATAGATTTCAGGGTCCCCATTGGATCATTGTTTTATGTCTACAACTCTTTAGGATTTCAATTATAAGAAAATGTCATACTAAATTTTTGGTAGATTAAGAGTGAACCTGAAGAATTATTTTAGAGGGAATGGTCTCTCCATGACTATGTTAGACCCTGTCCACTTGTTAAAATCCTCTAATGTACAAGGAGGCACACCTGGGATTAATTTATGACCCCCACTTGGATACCATTTGGGAAATATGGTTCATGGTGTTATAAATTATTTTATATTTCAAAGGAATAATTTATTTTTTAAAATTATATCTATTATTTGTGTCGGTAGGTTTATTTTTGATAAAAAATTAATTTAGTGGTAATATAATAGATTTTTAGAGTTTTTATAGAGGTTTTAGTTCTGTTATTATATATAATACAAGAGTGGGTACCTAACAAAATTCCTTCAAGTACATAGTGACCTAAATAGTATAAAGAGGGCCTTTTTCCTAACCAATGGGTAGTTATGTGTTACCGTCAGGTAGTGGATGGTATTTAACCAAGTACCCAATAGGTTATGAAACCATTTTTTATAATGGAAAAAATTTGGTAATTAGGTTTATATTTTTATTAAATTTATATTTATCCTCCTTTATGGATTGATAGATTATGCTTCACCCAAATTCTCTCTCCTTTTCTTCCTCCTTAAAATCTCCCTATACTTTTCATTACTCAATAGATTTTAAATCTATTTTTTATATTGAAATAATGAGTTATTAGATAGGGTATGTTCTATTATTTTTCTTTATATTATTTCTATTTCATTAGGGTTTGGTTTTATAGATATCATTTTCTTAATTATAAATGTTTAATGAATTTTTAGTGATCCATTACAAATAAATCCTTCTTTTTTATGATAAGATATTTGATTAAGACCTATATAACTGACCCTAAACCTATCATTTGATATAATAAATGTTTTATATGTAAATTTGTTTCTGATGATTTTTAATTTGAGATTGGAAGCTAAAATGAATATCAATGGTGTTTTTATTTTAATAATAATATTCATATATATTTTAATGTTTATAATGGTGATTTTATATAGGGAATTTCCCTGATCGAATCTATTAGACATAAAAATACTTAATTAGACTTTAAATCTAATTGATAAATAAATATTTAGTTATATATAAATTATTTTAATGATATAAAAAATGATTTAATAAATTTTTTCTGTGAAATTAAATTTTAGATGATTAATTTGATATATATTTGTAGTGAGATATTTTTAGTAATGCGTATTAGGTGTGATATAGGTTATGTTTTTATTAAAAAAATTTAATGCATGAGATAAATTATTATATATTGTTATTGATGGGTACATGATATTAATATAGTGTTTATACCTTATCTATGTTATGTTTTGGATGCCCAAGGTATTCCCATTATATTTTTCATTCCATGAACACATGAGGGGAATTGAAATCACCTGTGTTATTCAATAGATGATAAATGATTCAAAAATATATATTATACTCTTAAAGAAGTATTTCTTTAAATATGTTATTTATTATATAAGATTTGATTCTATAAGTTATGTTATTATTCGGAAAGATTATCCCAATAATTTTTTATACTATGTATAAGATATACTTATTAAATATTCATTATCATTAAAAAAATGGTTAGGGTAAAATTAGGTAAGAAAAAAAATTATGGTAGCCTAGTTAGCACATAATTTCTCAATGTGTTTAATTATTTTGATTTAATTAATGTATCATTTACATATGTAATTTCATAATCACATATGTATACTAATTATTTAATTGGATATGTTTTGGGTCATTTGGTTTTATCCTGGTGATTTATACTCACACCCTATATTCACACCTATCATATAAATGTAATATTTATGTCTTATTGTGAATGTAAGAGAAAGGGTTATATGATAAATGGATAAAGATGATAGGAATTTTGAGATTGGGTATTAAAGAGAAACTAAGGCCTACTTTATGAGATATCATGTTCTTTTTATGTTTAAATATTTTAGTTTGGTTCTATATTTTATATTGTATTATGATATATCAATTTTTGAAATATTAGATCTTAGAATTACATGTATATTTGTTTTTTAAGAAATTGGTTCAGTTTGGATGGTTTATAATTAATTTCATTGAGTATAATCTTTATTATTATTATTTAAGATGTTTTTATTATAGTAGAGGATAAATTTGTCCCAAATTATTCTTTTATACAATTAGAACTTACCTAAAAACTGTAGAATTCAAGGGTTGTGTCATTTCACCTTGGTGTGTAATAACCCAAACCAAGATACCATGTATCAATACACTATATGGTTTATTAAAAGGATTAAAGTGAAGTAACAATCAATATAGATATAAAAAAATTGTTAATTCTATCAACTATGTCTATTGGGAATTATTTTTTCGGTTACAAACCATAAAAAACATGATTTTCACCCAAAAACCTGACATAATGATTCCGTACATTAGACATGTCATATCAAAAATTTAATATTATTTAAATAAGTAACATAAAAAACTTTAACATAATAATAAGAATCATAATAATATATATTGAATGTATTCCATTAACAAAAACGTTAATATACATTTAAACTATTTACATAATGACCAAAATTAAACCAAAATGAGGAAGAAAGACTATGAAAAGCCAATAAGGATAGGTATATGAGATTCACCCAAAATAAATAAATAAAAAATAAACCAAAACTATCAATCTTCATATGATAAGTATCAGCATTATACTTCTCACTTCCCCCATTTCTAGAACAAGGTACAGGATTATCCACTATATCAAATTAAAGCTTTTACTTTACATTTATCATAGGAAATCAACTCCACATACACAAAAATGTGTAAATATAGGGTATGGGTAATGATCCTATAAAGACACCAATAATGTTCTATACAAACACTTTTATAAAACAAACCACAACATGCCATTTTTATATACACAAAAAAAGCACTTTTTTTAATTTTATGGAACCAAATATAAGAGTAAAATATATTTTTATATTTTTTTAATAAAATATGAGATACATAAAGTTGATCAAAACATTCCATGTTCATTTATATAATCATAAATGGAAATAATTATCTTAATATGTATTTTATATTTTATATTCATTATGAGATACTACAAACTAACCTAAGGATATGGGTTAGGATCCTCATACCCAACCCATAACTAAATATATGATGTTAGTCAAAGAATAGTCATAAATTAATGTGAAAAAACACTATCCAAAGTGGAATCATAATGTAATTTTAATGTCAATGTGAAACTGTTCATTGTGTAACACTAAAATAGACCACACTATCCATAGTAGAATTATAACTTGTTTAGGAAAGGCTAGTTGTAGTATAATCAAGACCTATAAATATAATTATCATTATAATTCATATTAGATGACCAATCCTTTCAATGAGTGTTTTTTAAACCAAAAAACAATCATCATAACATTTAATAAACCCACATCTCACCTCTAAACACCCTTTAATGAAATAAACCATTTCACATAAATATAAATCATTCTACATAACATAATTCCACTATTATATTATTAGAATGAATGTGGGAACAATAATAAAGGCATATATCTCCTGATAAAACATCTTCAACCAAGAAAAAAAGTCCTTATATTGTACAAACATTAATAAAATAATAATTTATTACTTTAATAATATATATAAAAACATTAAATAATATTATTTTTTGTTATTATATAAAAATAATCTAGTAATTTAATTGTTCACATAATGTGAAACACATTTATAAAAGTAGAATTTATATGTTCCCCTAAAAAATTACTTTTATATAAAATGGTATTCATTAAGGGTAAATAAAATATTGATAAAAATAGATTATAGATTCTAAATATAAAGGATAGTTTGAAAAAAAAAATTATTTAAAACATCCATACACACAATTTAATTTTAGAAAAGGGAAATATGTGGAAAACCCTGAAAATAATTGATGATTTAAATCTGTCATAGTTTTAGTCTACCAAGAAATATGATAAGGTGTCCTTAGAAGATGATAACAAGAACTAACATGAAAAAACTAATTATTATTTTTCCAAGATGAACCCCAGGCTACCATAACTATATTAGGGTAAGGAAATAGAACAACAAGAGTGAATAATTGGAGAGGAGGAATATTTAATCACCATAACATGAATAATCAATCACAGTTGATGAAAAAATACTTAAGTAAAAGAAGGGATAAGAAGATAGAAAAAAGGGTTCAATACCTAAAAGACTCTAAAATGTGGGGAGAATAAATAAATCCTGAAATAATTAATCCAAATTTTGAAAATAAAAATATTTAAAATTTTATGTGGACACATGGGAATGATGAATAGTAAAATAAACCAAGCATTTAATCATGAAATGGTTCTGAACAAATTGTAAATTCATAGGATTTTGATTGGTTTGGGAGATCATTCATCATATCCTTGAAAGGCAAAAGTTCCTACAAAAGTTCCAAAATGTCAATTTACACTCCAAATAATGAAATAATGTAATTAATATACAATATACAGACTGAAATATTATCATTATTTGACCTAATATACAACTTTCTTCCCATATAATATCCTCATGAAGTCCTATGATCAAATAAAATTTGAGAAAATTTCTCATTTATTTGGAATTATAACTCACATGTTTTATGAGAGTCACTTCCATATATCCATAACATAAACACCAATAGAATCAATTTCCCCTACATAACATTATCATAATTATTAGGAATTTTAAGAGGTTATTTTTTTTATGAAGTTCCATACTCAAGTTCCAAATTTTTATAATCAAGAATATGAAAGGGATTAGGAGGATACTTTTTCAAATGGGATACATGAA
Source organism: Viscum album (assembly GCA_963277665.1). Lineage (NCBI taxonomy): Eukaryota > Viridiplantae > Streptophyta > Magnoliopsida > Santalales > Viscaceae > Viscum > Viscum album. The sequence continues at coordinate 1,397,547,384 of OY728157.1, read as the reverse complement.
AAACATTTAGAATATATGACATGTTAGGAGGAAATTTTATCAATTATGTAACCTTTATAAGAAATTTCAAAACCTCAAATGGTCTAATACACCAAAACCTAAGCTTACCATACATTCCCAATCATTTATAACCTAGTAAAGGATTAAATTTAACAAGTAACAGATCACATACTGAGAATTATAGTGATCTATGATGATGATCAATATAAGGTTTATAGTAAATTTGATCCATCACTAAACATTTATGAATCAACTAAGGTTTATCCCTCATCCATTTTTTTTAATAATTATCCATACTAGTTAATATTCATTAATATCAACCCAAAAAAAGTGGAGGAAAAAAATATTACCATAAAATTCCTTCAAAGTAAATATATTGATTGAATATTGATATCTATTATTATATTGAAAAATAAAAAATGAATGACTATTATTGAAAGATATCCTAAAATAAAACACATAAACAAAAATCTTATCATTAAATATTTGAATTTCTATATCTATATGACCATTATTCCAAGGGTGATACACCATGATAGGCTTCAATTTAGTTCTTTTAGACTCTTGTATACCTTTAAAATATCAGTATGTGAAATGAGTATTCCTATTAAAAATTACTATTAAAGGAAAACCCTTATATTTGATTATTTTTTTAATATAAAACTTTACTAAATCTTTACCCATCAAAATTTATTTAAAAATAAGTAAATGGAATGATTTATTAATCCAATAAATCCTCAACCAAATTTAATTCCTCACACATGGTGACTGTGGTAATCTACTATTGAGGATATATATTCCCACATCCATATATGAATGGGTATGGTATGAAGAATATTAGTAATATTATAATTTATATCCTTCACATTCTAATAATTAAAGCATCAAGAGGAATAATTAGAGACATACCTTCTAATTCTAGGTCACCAATATTGATGATTAATATCATAGTATATCTTGGGCACACCTAGATGAATAGACCACCAAGAATTATGGAAAATTTGAATCACTATATTTCTCAATGAAAGATTTACCACAAAACAATTTCTAAAGAAAACAAAACTCACAAAGGGAAGGTTCCATAAACCATTGGTCTCACCATTATTTAAAATTATTTTAATATATAAGCATTAAAAATTTGATAGATACACATGATAAATTAAATCATGGAAAGAAGAGTAAATTTGGGCATTTAAAAAAATATAAACTGCATATCATCCTTTACCTAAAGGTTATATCCTTTAAAGAGACTCATTAATTTCCAGTCATCACTAGATTATACTACTGTATAAGATATAATATTATTATTGATATTATTAGGAAAAATACTGTCATTTTCTGGAGTGTTGGTGACATTGAAAGCAAATGTATAAATATATTTTACCCAAAATATTTTTCTGAGATTCAAATATTTCCATTAAAATATATAGTTCATCCTTTTTAAGCAGTGTATAATATAATGTTTTTAATAAATATATAGTTTCATCAATAATATAGAGAATTTATGACCACAAAAAATAAAAATCATTGGTTAGGAAGTTTTTCTCATCTAGATATTACTTGTATGAAATATATGCAACAACATGATCATTTTGAAATATCATAAAACCTAAACCAATAAATGATTCAATTAAATAAATAATATAACCTTATCCAGGTCCTAGAACAAATACAATATATTTCATTGTTAACGTATTCTTAAACTCATCAAAGGATGTATGAAATTAAATAATCCAATAAAACTTTACCCCTTTATGAGTAAGGTCTATCAAAGGTTATGTTAGTTTCATAAAATCCATTAAAAACCTCCAATAATATTATACTATATCCATGAATATTCATGTCTAAAAAAATTATTTATATTCTCCTAATACATAATAGTTTCTACCTTTTATAAATCAACTGGTATTTCTTGATTAGAAACCACATGTAACAAGAACTTAACTTATTGGATATTATAATGGAACTTGGATAAATTTGTATATAATTGTTGATATAGAATATTTTCTAATTTAATTCACAAATTATACTCATTATTTTCCTTAATATTATAAGAAACCAAGATATAAACCCTGGACACCATAAAAAAAGAGTATGTATCAATGAAGAGGTCCATAAGTACCATAAAAACTATAGGAGGATTTATTAATAAAATTTAAATCACAAGATACTTGAAATGAATATACATAATTTTAAAAATAGTCATGGGGAAATAAACTTCCTTCACTATAAAATAATTGTACACAAACCTGAGATCAATCAGAAAGAACAACCTCTCCCATTTTAACTGACCTAACTAGTCATCAATTTGGTTAAGAAGATATTTTTTCTTCACTTTCGCTTTATTAATATTCTAATAATGAAGTCAGGTACATAGACACAAATTATCCTTCTTATTAGAGAGAATAATATCTACACAATTTGACACACTAGTATGAATTAATCCTTTAACCTCTTGATCTTCAAATAAAATTTTTAACTCCTTTATTTCTATAAAAGTCATTCATTATAATAGTAATTATATAATACTCTTTCATGGAATAAAATTGATGGAAAATTCCACTTATCACTCTAAAGTAAACCTAATGAAATCAACAAGATATTATTTAATAGAATATCATTCTACACATGTAAGTCCATTCTTTGAATTATATTCACCAAATTCCCCCAAAAGAGACTTTAGTGGGTATGATAAATCAACGAATTAAAAAATATGAGGTCTATATCAACTAGATTAAGGATCAAATTAAATTTGAAATAAAAAATATTTCCCTTTATAAGATATTAAGGTCACCCTTTAGTGATGATAATAGATATTAATTTTAAATTTAATCATATAGTTCATTACCAGGATTAGTTTGGGTATGTACATAACTAAGACAAAGAAATATCATGCTTTATCAACTTTATGAATCATTATAAGAGAACAATAACACTGAAAACAATATTTATTATTCTTTTAAAAATCATTTTATATACCCATCGCATAAGTAATTAGTTTATACAGAATGTTTAATAGTTTTTTAATTTTAAAAAATATAAAAGAGGGAGAGGCAACTATATCAAAAAAATATAAAAAATATAAGATTTAATAACAAAAATATCTATAATTTATGTAGGTATAAAATTATATCCCATGGTTACTTTATTATGTTTTAAAGTGTACCATAATTCAGGATGATTTTACAATTCTCCACTAAAATAATGCTTCTTGTAATGACTCAATATTTTAAAAAAGATATCCCCTTCTGAAATAATACATTTTTTATTATGTAAATTAGTTATAAAAACAAATTCACTATATTAATTTTTTATTTTGGACCATCATAAAATATAGTCATAATTTTTTGATGGGTTTAAAGACTGTTAATCATCATAACCACTGATAATATACTCATTCTACAAAGAACATTAAGATAAGTATACATATAGGTTTATGATAAGATCTAATTTTCATATAAGGAATAAGTGATAAAATCAACCAGTAAGATTGGACCATATGAAGCCCATTTATTAGATAATATTGGGGATATGGAATCCATAGGATTTTCCCTTGATCAATCCCAATCCCATATTTCATTAATTGAAACTTGAGAAAAACTATTTATGATAGAAGTTCAAGATTATCGAGATTAATACACAAACCATGTTCACTGAACCACCCCAATAAAGTACCATAATCACAAAGATTGACCTTAGGGCATACATGAGTGTAATAAGGGGTTATGTATCTAGACCCCATTGGTATGAATTTTTATTTTTTTAACAAAGTACTGATTATACTTATATGTTTTAAGTATTACTTGAGTTTCAAGATTTTATAATGAGTTTAATAAAAATGAGATTTTGATTCGAAGAAACCAAAATAGCATTTTCTTTAAAAATATATAATTTTAATTAAAACGTACTTTTTGATAAATTAAATAATTTTTTAATAAAGTATATTTTTTTGAAATATTCTTATTAAATGATATTTATTTAAATATAATTGAAAAAATAATTTAATGACATCCAATATAATTTTTATAAGGGTTAGAAAGTTATTAGTATCATAAAACAAGTATTTTCTAGTAACTATGGATTTTTATTTATAAGTGAAAATTAAAATATTTAGAAAATTATTTTAGAAGAATAAATATTATTTTTTTAATCATCACATTGAAATGATCCAATGGTTAATTTTTCATAATTTTCAAAGATAGTTGAATTTTTGGGAAAAAATTAAATGTGATATGAATATGTTGTATGTATTATGACATCATAATATCATAATATTGATGTAATAATTAATATAAAATGCATAAAAAACAAAAAATACCTTTTCCCTTTAAAATATTTTTTTTGTTTTTTCATTAAATTTACAAGCCTGTAATGAATCTTTTAAAACCTATATAATAATTTCATGTTTTAAAAATAATTATTTATAAACACAACTCAAATCCACATCATGAATTGTATTATTTTAATTATTTAGGTTCTTATCCTAATAAAATATTTAAAACCACTCCTCTTTGATAGAAATATTTTTCTAAAACCCTGGGAATATTTTTATTTTTGATTATTTTGTCACTTATAGTCCAAAACCTATGTTTAAAAATTAATAAAGAGTTCCCCTATATTTTGAAACAAATACCCACCCAACTTCCCATTCCCATTCAATAAAAAAATTGATTTATAAGTTCCCCCCTCTCTCTCTAACTCTAAATACCTACCAAGGTGTTATGAATCTATTAATAACTCCTCCTATGATTTTAGAAGGACCCTCTAAAGGTATGGGATTATCTCCTCTTCCTTTTTATTTAAGAATATTATTTGTACTATGTTTTTTATTTCCAATTTTCATGTTGTAATGTGTTTTCACACATAAATTTACTCTCATTAAAACTACCAAGTATTGAGATACAGCTTTTAATCCTCATTAAACCCTTCTATGAACAATTTTGTAATCCCATAATACCGTAAAAACTGTCACATTATTCTCCATGTAAAAATTTTATATTATGAGTACTCATTCCTACTTCCACTCAGGGGTATTCAAATAGATGTAACTATAATTAATTTATTGGAGACTTCAATTTATTTATATTAAACTCTTTAATCTTGGGATTAAATTTTATGAAATAAGTTTTTATGTTAAATGATATATGTGGAACAAAAATTCATGTACAAAATATAAATGTGACTAATGGGCCCAGAATTATATAGGCCTCTAATACATTGGGTAATGTTTTTATCTCATGATATACCATGAATGGTACAGGCACAATTTACCTAAGTATATTATGTTATGATTTCTTGGCTGTTATCATTGACTTATGATTAAGATTTCAAATTATATATTGTGGGAAAATTCCTATATTTCATTTATGTTATCATCTTATGTCATTATCCATTATTCCTGATTATGATTCTCACATTTCTATGTCACCATGTTATACCCCATGAATCGATTTTAATTCTTTACTTAATTATATTATTTGATTATTTCCTTACAAAACTTTATACTTTACCCATTTCTTATATACGTCACTAGGTTATCCCATGAAAATTTATAATATAAATAGATTTTAAGGTATTGATAAAGAGTTTTAAGTAATGTATTTATATCCTAATTTCAATTTATTTTAATATGTATCAAATTTGATAAATATACCAGGCCTCTCAATCTTTTTGGATTGTGTTATGTGTATATTTATGTAAAAAATAACGAAATAAAGTGTATAAAATATATGGGTTTTCATACTTCTCAATCAACTCGACCCATTAGGAGAGTCACCTCTACCTAAAAACTTTTGATAATGATATTTCATATCCATATATGTATCTAGATACACCTTGACCCTTTAGAATCTAAATAAACGACACCACTTTTTATGAAGGGTTAAACCGTTGGAACCTATGAAAAGGTCCAATATGAAAATATAAATGAAAAACCTTAATAATTTCCTAGAATGACATATTAAAATTCTATTTAATTACATATTTATGTCATATTTTAGGTCTATTATCTAAAGGTCTTGAACAAATAAAAAAATATGGTCTCCTTAAACTACCATTACTTTCTTATCTAAACTCATTAGGAACCCACTTCTTTTTTTTGAATATGACTTCACTTCTACTTGGATCAAATAAAGTGCGTCCCATTTCAGATAGATTGGTCTAGTTTATCACCAACTTAAAATTTTTATACACAACATCAATATAAGAGGGTATATTTAATAAGAACATCTTATAAAAGATATTAGAGAAATGACACATTGAAAAATACCAATCCTTAAAAGTTTCATTAGTGGAAGGATATAATGATAATTATATTGGCTTAGATATATAGGTCACAAAAATCATAACTATATGAGTTCCCTGATGAAGAAATACAAAGTACCATACCATTTCCTAATTTATTATGTCCTGATAAAACTTCTAATTGAACATGGTTTTGAAATCATTCCCAGATAAATTACTATATAGATATTACTAGATTATAAACTCTAAAAACTTCTTAATGGTTCAATAAATCATGAATGCAGAACACTTAAACTTCAAGGAATTACAATTTTTGAGAAAATAAAAAAATCTCTTGACTTTATCTAGCCAAACCCACACTCTTTAAGGATCATTACATAATTTAAAAGAAAGAGTATTATATCCATGGAATTATTAAAAACCATATCTGGATTGATCTAAGCCATGATAAATTTAGATTTTCATAGTGTCGAAAGTATAAAAAATTATATTTATTCAATATTTATTAACCAGAGGGTTCACTTGAGAAAAATTATTTAATGCTCCCTCTTTAGGGTTCACTAAGACTCTTTAGGGAGGAACAATTCTATAAAATTCATTACAGAAATAAAATTTCATAAAAAATGACTATATTCCTATAAAAAAATTAATTTTAATTAATAATTATGACATATATAAATTTGAAATTATGTATAATTATTAAAATAAATAATTAAATTGAAAAATATTATTATTTATTCTGTGTGGTTTGGACATAATGTAAAACCCCATGATTTTAAAAGAGCAACATCATGTTTAATAGCATGTATAAAACACAACCCTAATCTTAGAAGAGAATATAACACCCTAATAATTTTTGATATATTTATTTTTAAATAAATTCAATCTCTTTCATAGATTTTAATGCACATAACACCAGGTTTAATCGAAACATGATACTTAATTAAAATATTATTATTTATTCATGATCATTATAATAGAGATGTTAAGATGGAAGGTATGAATGGTAATAAAAAAATTATGAAAATTTTATGGTTTAAACATGTATAAAATAAAGTAAATTGTTATGAATTGATTATAAATAAAATAAAAACCATTTGAAAGTAAAAGTAATGTTTTCTGAAAAGGGTGGTTTGGTTTTTATTTTCACACATTATTTATAAATAAAGTTTATTACTTTTATAAAATTTATTTTAGAAAATATTTTTTTTAAAAAAATCCTATAAAATTAGATTATGGCGAATTTTTTGGAATTTTCTAATTTTTTTTGTTTTTTATTAATAGTGAAAAATATTGAATTTTAATTGAAAACTATATTTTTTTTAAATTATTTATAATGTTAAATTATAATTTGAGAATTATTTAAAGTAAAATTAGTTCAATTATATATATTTCAATAAAATGTTGGTCATTTTTATCATTTTTATATAGAATTTTGATAAAAAAATCTTTTTAAACATTTAAACATTTTCTCTTTGAAAACACGTTTTTTGTGACGCTTGTGAGATTAATTTTAAATTAAAATTTAACAATTCATTGATTTGAATTTAGAAAACTAGATTAAATATTTTTAATAATAATAATTTATATTATCTAATAAGTTCAAATTAAGTTTTTACAAAAATTAATAGTGAAAATATTAAAGATTAATTATTGTGGTTAAGGTAAAAATGGGCTTGCAGAGGGTTAAAATGAGAAGATAATGGTAAATAATTACCTATCAACTTATAAAAATATTATTTTATAGATAAATATACACCTTATAATTCCTAATTTCTAATATAGTGTTATTTTAAGGGTTTTCAAGTGAATTACTATCATTTTATATTCTTTTTGGCTAATCTCCAAGTAATTTCCAAGAGGGTTCCCTTTCCCCACTTATAAATGGGAAATCCCTCCCCTTATTATTTCAAAACTCCAAATCCCTTAAAAAATGAAAACAAACTACAAAAATATATCCAAAAAATATTTATTCACATTATATTGGTTATATTACCCCCAAAATACCATCCCTAGGGTCCTTGAGAGGAGATTTAAAGGAGGTTTTTCAAATAGAAGGTAATTATCTTAACAAAACTCTTTTATTTTATTTATTATTTTTCTACATTAAATTATTAATTAACCATTGAAATATAATAAAACAATTATCTTCCATGTAATAGGATGTTATTATGTTTATGAAATAATATTTATCCATGTCCACTTCCATCAAATGAGAAATGAAGTCGTCTATCTTGTGTACGGGGGACAACCGCCTTGTGAACTTATGTAACTTGTTTTCCATTAACACCCATTGTGGTTGGATATAATGATAAAATTAATGTTTATATATAATATTTATGATATAAATGATCTTTTTAATTATAATTTCACATATAATTTTTTAATTTCCATGCCATCTAAAATATGATAATATCTCTTGTGTGTACTGTATACTACCAGCTCATGAAACGTTGTGAATAATTTTTCACTTACACATTAAATGGAATGTAATAAAGACAAAATTAATGAACATATGTGATAAAAATTATATTATATTTATTCTATAAATTTAATATATCACTCACTTTCTTATCCTTTCTCACGTTAAGGGAATGATATCATCGCTCATGCGTACATACAACCAACTCTCTCTATGAAGTGATGCGATTCATTTTTTCTTCCCAACATCCAATAGTGGTTATAATAATGTATATACTAATTAAATATGATATTTACACCATTATTATAATTATATATATTAATTAATTATATCCTATTTGAAATAATCATAACATTCGTTACAAAATGCATATGAGAAAACAAGGAAATTAACACCCAAGACAATGAAAATAGTGTAATATTGTTTCAAAACGGGTGGTAAAATGTTATAAGATGATTATATATGATATTATAAATGTTAATATGATTATTTTATAAATTAATAACAATATTAAAACCATAATACAAGATTTTAAATCACATTCAACTAAATTAAAGCATGAGGTAAGGGACTTCATCTAGATTTCCCTTTATTAAGGCATATTGTAATTTTTTGCACCTAAATTATTTTATATGGTGTATATAATGGACCTTGACCTGTAATATCATGATTAATTAATAAATCATGATATTTTATGTTTCAATTTGATTTATTTCAACCAAGATTATTTAACATGAAAATTACCAAGTGGTAAAAGTTACTGTATAATCTCACTTTCTTTTATGATTGTTAACTTTATACTAAAAAAATAATTTCCTTGTGATCATTTCTCATTGTAAATTAAATTTATATTAAATACCCATATTATTGTATGATTTATATGATTATTTCCTAAACCATATACCATTTTTACATTTAGTGTTTACTTTTAAAGTTTTTTGATTAACTTGGGAAATATTGATAAATCTGTATCCTTTACTCAATATGGATATTTGATTATAAGGAATATTGAATCATGAATTAAAATAATCATTCAATATATAAATAATAATTTGGACATGTAGTGATGGGTGGGGCCCAAAATTATATATCCCCTCAATGCATCATCTGTTCTCATGAGATAAATCATTTTTCTAAATTAAACAATATTTTAACTATAATTTTAAACTGGCTTGTGAAAGGTTATGATAGTAGAGGTATCATGTGCCTTATAACATGAAATATAATTATTAATCATTTCCTTCATTAAGAATTCAGTTATTATTATACATGAGTTTTCCACATTGATATTATCTTTGGATTCATTTCATTTATAGATTATGGACTAAATGGATTGTGTTTTCTGTTATTTATATTACCTTATTAATTATGACTTATCTAATTATGATTGTTAAGTTTTTGATTAAATTGAATTTAATTTTAGTTATTTACCATGACATATTGATAATCATTTATTTATTCATGATATCTTCCACAATACATATCCCTTAATGAGTATTTAATCTCACCCACGTCTTATTTTTTGTATTCCATAAGATAACATGAAGTGATTTGTGATTGATATGTATGGGTATTTTAAGGGGGATAATGGAATTCAAAAAAAAAATTATTTTATGTTTTAAATTTAATGTGAATATCAAGTATGTATCTAGTTCACCGAGACAACTAATATTTTTGGTCCTTTGGAATGTGACTACTTGTATCTTATGAAAACGTAATAATGTATACACCGACTATGGGTTATAGGGGTTAGGGTCGATACAATTGGTATTATATAAATTTTAGTAAAAAACATGGACACTTGATGAAGAAAAATGTATATTAGGGAACATAACACTATGATATAATTTAGGGATAAGTATGGAAGAACATCCCAATGTTTTAATGTGGAACAGATTATGTGGTTTTTCCTTACAATACAACCCTTTCTGGATACTAAATGTAAATTTGGTTCAGGAATATAGATACCTAGGGGTAATAAATCCAAAAAGGGCACATTGGGATTTAATCGATAATCAATTGTTGTATAAAAATGATCTTTACTCCACACATAGTTTGACACTTCCAGGGAATTTGTTTAGGATAATTCACAGTTTCTTTAAAAACCATTATAATGGATTTAAAAATAAATATATCCCCAAAAAACATATTTATGATTATGAGATTAACTACACATAAAATTTTCAATTTAGGTTAAGTGTTTCTTTGGTTTTGGGATTATACATTATGTTTCATAATGTTATGGTATAATCTAGGGTATTCCATTAATTATAAATGGTTCCAAGATGAAGGAATTAGAACTATATTAATGCATGTAATATAAAGAGTAAGAATTATCATTTCTTTAATGGGATTAATCAAATATTTCGAAGGTAACTAGTCTCCCAAACATTCTAATCCTACAAGGAAATCATATCATGTGTTATAATGACTGAGAAAGAATTATCTAAGTATATTGGCTTTAAAGGGAAGTCAGAGAATAAGAGGGCAAAAGAGAAAAAATTGGATAAGGGGAAGAAAGTAAATAAGTATTTCTACCCATGTGATGATTTTGGAAAGAAACACCCTCGTACTTTCTTGAAGGGAATGAGAGTTTACAATAATTTTGGAGAAAAAGGCCAATATGATCATGATTAAAAGAGAGATAAATAATCTACCAAAGTTCACTGCTTCAACTCTAAAGAGATGGTTCACTGTTAAAATGAATTCTCTAAGATTAAAAAAATATACCATAGAATAAGTTAATGGATCAAGGTCTAGATTATGATAATACTACAAATGAAGTAGAATGAATAAAGTGCTTATGTTTGGATTTAATAATTACATTATATTAATATTTTATCAATGATATTATATTTATAAGAATCATGAAATATATAAGTAATGTACTACATCACTATTTATTACAGGACTGTAGAGAATATGTTAAATGGTGACGATGACTAAAAAAATTGATTCAGTGAAAAGTTGATACTTTTGAAAAATACAAGATTGAGGGAGAATAATCCTTAATATATTCTTAATGTTGATATAATAATGATAGAGTAATGTTTATGGGATAATATTGGTAACCATGAAATTGGTTTAGATTTGATGGCTTATGTTATCTTTGTTAGTGTTTATTACAAGTATTGATTTATGGAATATATTTGACAAACTAAGATTTTATTTTTGGAATCAAGAATGTTTTAATTAGGGTCTTATGGTGATAAAGGTATTCACATATTTGGAATATGGCATTAAGAGATAATTTTTATTTTCGGGGGAATATAAATGTTGATTTAGTAACCTTCCTTAAAAATTTTGGACTTTGAATTTCAAAAGACTTATTTTAGATAGGTCTTATTATTAACTATATATTGAACGTATCAAGTTTAAATTTCACTATTGTTGGATAACTTGTACTCACCATTTTTATTTTGGAAAATATATAGAGACATGAGGAATGACTTTTCATCCTAATGATCTATTAAATGTGCTTCAGAGGAAAAATTAATTTTTATATATTCATTTATTTTTGTATGATATGAAGTGTAAATTGATCGAAGAAAAAACTAAGGATTAAATTGTTCTTATAAAGTAAGTATATTTTCTTATATTATTAAATAGTAAAATAATTCCTCAACTTTAGGGAAAATATCTTGAATTTTTTTATCATATTACCTTAATATTAGATGAATAAATGGTCATTTAAAGCATTACAGATTTATAGTTTTAGGCCCTTAAATTTCCATTTATAATTTACTTTCTTTTGATCAATGATCTCTGACAGTCTCTATAATTATTTACACTTTTATTCCATGTCCATATCCTCACTTACCACATATGTTATCTTAATTGGAAAACTAGTTAAGTGTAATTATATAGGACCTTCAAACATCCCTTTATCACTTATCAAAAGGATTTTTTATTAACCCTTTTCCTGATGTGGGATTTCAATGAGGTTATTTTCAAATTTCAAACTCTTGATTATTGAGATCAAGATTAAATTGTAAGAAATAGATTTAGTTAAGGGGGAATAGAATGTACCTCCCAAAGATTTTAAAAGAGTAACATCATGTTCAATAGAATGTATGAAACACAACACTAATATTAGTAGATAATATAACACCTTGATATTTTATGATATACTTTTTTATAGAGATTCAATCTATTAGATATCTTTCGATGCACACAACACCAAGTTTAAAAAAACATGATACTCTATTTAAATACTATTATTTAAACATGAATATTATAAAGTAGATATTAATATGGAAGGTATGAATAATAATAAAGAAATAATAATTTTTTTTACACATGTATAATATACATTCAAAGGTTATATATTGATTACAAATAAAATAAGAATCATTTGAAAGTAAAATAAATGTTTTTTGGAAAACTATATTTTTATATAAGGTGGTTTAGTCATGATTTTCACACATAATTTAAAATTAAATTTTACTAATTTTATGAAATTTATTTTAAAAATTAAAATCAATTTTTGGAATAAAAATATCAAAATTATATTATAGTGATTTTTTTGATTTTTTTTAAAATTTTATTTTTAACGAATAGCGAAAAATACTGAATTTTAATTATAAATGACATTTTTGATTAAATTATTTGTAATGTAAAATTATATTTTAATTTTTTTAATGTAAAATGAGATCAATTATATATCTATTAATTCAATTTCTATCATTGAAATCATTTTCATAATAATTTTGATATAAAAACACTGTAAACATTTGAACATTTTTTCTTTGAAAACCAGTTCCCTCATCGTGTCTGTAAGATTAATTTTAAATTAAAATTTTCAAATTTTGTGAATTTAATTTGGAAATGTGTATTATATTTTTGTAAGAATAGTAATTTATATTAGCTAATAATATATACTTAAGTTTTGATCAAAATTAATTGTGAAAAAGTAAAAATTTAATTGTCGTGGTTAAGGTAAAAATGGATTCACTGGGGGTTAAACTAAGAAGATAATGGTTAAAAATGACCTAAAAAAAGTAAAAATATTATTTTATAGAATTATTTACACCGTATACTTACCAATTTATAATATATGGTTATTTTTAAGAATTTTTTATGTGAATGAATTTATCATTTTGGACTATTTTGGGAAATTTCCATGTAATTTCTAAGAGGGTACCCTTTCCCCACTTATAAAAAGGCACACCCTACCCTCACTTTTTAAAAACTACCAAGACCATTAGATAGAAGAAAGCCTCAAAAATTCTTTCCCAAACATCCTTATTCAAATTATCTAGCTTCTGGTCCTTCCAAAAGACCATCCCTAGGGTTCTTGAGAGGATATCCAAAGGAGGTTTCTCTTAGTGAAGGTAATTGTCTTATCAATGATCTTTCATTTTCATTGTTATTTTTTCCACATTAAATTATGTATTAACACATCCAATATAAAAAATATTATATACCATATACTAAGATGTTATTATGCTTATTTAATAATATTTATCTATCTCCACTTCCATTAAATGAGAAACAAAATCATCGATCGTGTGTACAGATAACTACCGCCTCGTAAACCGATGTAACTCATTTTCCATAAACACCTATCAAGGATGTATATAATGATATAATTAATGCTTATATATAATATTTATGATATATTTATTCTTATTTAATTATAATATCACATATACCTTCTCACTTTCCATACTTTTTAAAATACGATAACATCGCTCGTGTGTACGGCAGATTGACTCCTCACAAAGTGATGTGAATTGTTTTTCACTTAAGATTTACATGGAAGGTAATATGGATAAAATTAATCAATATATGTGATATATATTTTATTATATTTATTATATAAATTTTATACATTAACCACTTCCTTAACCTTTCACTCATTAAGGGAATGATATTGTCACCAGCGCGTACGTATGACCTACCTTCTCCATGAAGCGATGCAATTCATTTTCCATTCCTAGATTTTAAGAGTGGTTAAAATAGTGTATGTAATGAGTAAATATGATATTTATAACATTATTATAATTATTTATATAAATTACTTATATCCTATTTACAATAACCACAACTTTCATTACAAAACCCACATGAGAAAATAAGACAATTAACACCCAAAACAATGAAAATAATGGAATATTATTGACAAAAAGGTGGTAAAATGATATAAAAGGATCATATATGATATAATAGATATTAATAGTGTTATTTTATAAACTAATAACATGATTAAAAATATTATACATGAGGTTAAAGCAGGCTCAACTAAAGGAAAGTGTGAGGTAACTAAAATCGTCTCAATTTCTCTTTATTGAGGCGTATTGTAATGTTATGAAACCAATTTTTTATATGGAGTATATAATACCCCTTGAAATTTAATATCAGGATTCCATAATAATTTATGGTATTTTTTGTTTTAATTTTAATTATTTCATCCAAGAGGATTTTACATGAAAATTACTATGTGGTAAAATTTATTGTATAATCTCACTTTTTTTTGCGATTGTTAAAATTCTCTTGAAATAATAAATTCCTTGTGATAATTTTCTAATGTATGTTAAATTTATATTAAATATACAGATTCTTATATAAAGGAAATAATTATTTCCTAAAGTATATACCATTTTTATATATGTTGTTTTCTTTGAAAGTTATTTGATTAAATGAGGGAAAATAGATAAATATGTATTCTTTAATCAATATGTATATTTGATGATATGTTATATTGATTCATAAAATAAATTGATCGTTTGATATATCAGTAATGAGTTGAACTTAAAATGATGGGTGGATCCGAAATCATATTGCCCCTCGTTGCATCTTTAGGTCTCATGAGACAAATCAATTGGCCAAAATAAATAGGTTTATAACTATATTTTTAAAACTTATTGTTAAATATATTGACAACATATATATCATTTTCTTGAGAAAATTATGTTTAATGATTAATCATTTATATAATTAAGAATTCAATTATTATTATCTATGATATTTTCATAATGATATTATCTCTAGATACATTTTGTTCTTATTTTATTGATTAAATGGAATGTGTTTTTAGTTATTTATCTTTCCGTAATGATTATTCATTATTAATTATGATTGTCAAGTTATTGATTAAATGGAGTGTGTGTTCAGTTATTTACCTTTCCACATTGATAACTCTCTATTGATTCATGGTAAATCATTTATACTTAATCCTTACTGATAATTTTAGCTCATCCATTTCTTATGTTTTATTTTCCACTTGATACTAGGAAGTGTTTTGTGATTGACATATAGGGTTATTCTAAGTGGAATAATATAATTCAGCAATAAAAATTAATTTTTTTATTTTATGTTTATATTTTAATATTAATTATATATATATAACTAGTTTTACAAGTTTACTAAACTATTAGGTACTTTAGGATTTGATTCCTTGTATCTTATTCTAATGTAATAAAGTGAACATCGACTCCAATTTACTGGGGTTGGGGTATCTATACATAAGGTATATCAGACCATATATCTCACCATTAGACCCTACTTGACCTTCAAAATAGATTAAAAAAATTCATTAATAAAGTATATATCCCATTCACACTAACAATTGTAACGTCCAGAATTTTCTCAAATATATGTACCATTAGTTTTTAGTTTTAATTATTTATTTATCCCTAATATTGATTTATAAAGGATTCCTTGAGGTATCATGGGTGTCTAGGGCTTGTTTGGAGCCCTGGATTTTAATGAAATAGACTAGTTTTCACAGTTATAAGAAACCATGGCACTCAACCCACATGGATTCTCTAACCATGCGGCTTGAGGAAATGGGGTATTTGAGGACACACAGTTTGCCTATAACCATGTGATTCTAAGAACATATCCCTATGGAATTGTAAACCACCTTGACAGTGGACCTCCTCATGGTTGGTGCATGGTTTGGCTAACTGTGTGGCCAAACAATGCACCCTTGATTGTGTGGTTGAATTTTTGATTTTACCCCTAAAATTTTTTACTTTCAAATTTCCTTCCTCCTATTTTTCTCTAGAGGACCTCTCCTTTTCCTCCTCATAAAAGAACTCTCCTACCTCAATATCTTGTGATCATCATATCTCCCTCTTTTTTCATCCAAATCACTCGTCATTAAATCCATCAGAAAGATAGAGGTAAGCTATTTAATCCCCTCTCTTATATTTCAATTTTCTATTCCTATATATTTCTCTATCTTAGTGCAACATCATTTGAACCATTTCAGGTCATTTAATAATTTATTCAATATCTTCCATTCTAACTCAATTCAAAGGCTGATAGTGGATGATGGATGCACTATGAGGCTAAGGTAGGTGGTATAGTTTTTTTTCACTTATTTTTTTGCATCCTATATCATGCGTCGTTGTTATGAAATCCTAACCTTCCTAAAGACACCTCATAATTACTAACTTAATTAAATGTGAAGTCTTAACTTGCCAAATGAGACCTGATCTAGTGGATAATCAAACCCTTGGTTTGATATCATATACTTATTCCACCCCAATGGGTGTTCTCTACTGCAGATGCCCATTTTACCTTATTCTAAAGTAGATAAGCACCCCTTGGGGTGTGTTTACATATAATTAATTATTTTAATTAATTAATTAATTTGGTTAGGGTGATGAACCATGAGTTAGACCCTTACATCCCATTCCATAAATGAAATGGTTGGAATAAGTTAGTTGGAAAAATTCTTATACATTACACTTGTGTCATAAATGGTTTTTTAATTGAATATTTTGACCAACTTGTTAAACTATGTTATAAATTTTTTCATTGTTAATGATATGGATTCAATAACCCAACCATATCCTCAACTTAGTGTCAAGAGCAATATAAGGGGTTCCAAATTAAGTAACTCTTGGACGGGATCACCATGCATCAATTAGAATTATATAATGACTTGTATATATACCAGGATGACCCTAGATATGTGTAGGATGTGGTTACTACAAATTTTCTATTTTACCTCTAGATAAGTGACACTGATTCCCTATAAGAGACCCTATGTTTAGGATCAGTGGTGTGATCTTTATATTATTCCATGGGAGTGACTAATTCCCCTATATTCGATACCAGGGATGGAATTAGAGTTTAGTACATTTTGTAATCACACCATTCCTTGAGTGACATTTGGGATCTCATTCTTGGGTAACCATGGATGAAATAATTTTCATTTGGGATTATGATTATCCCATAGAGTGATTCCTAGAATTCCATTAGAATTTCCATGGATGGGATCTGGTTGAATCCCAATGTTTTAATAAAGTGGTTAATTTGATTAAAAGGAAAATTAATGCTTTTAAATAAGAAGTACATTTTTAAAATTGGAACCTTTAGGATGTGTATTCCATGAAAAATGACAAGCTTGGGGATAGTCTAACCCTTATTATATTATCCCACTCACTTTACTCATGCAGGAACCCTTAGTTCAGACACACCATCTTAGGTCAAAGTAGGTAAATTAGATGGGTGTCCAAAGTGGAACCCAATACAATGTACTTATTTATTTATTTATGTCTTAAATTTATTAATTATGGAACATTGTTAATTTTATATTACACAATATGGATTGAGCTAGACACCAGTGGTGGTGGTATACTGGGATTTTATTTCACTTCCTACTTAGGCTGCCCTTTGTACCTGAGTAGAATTTATGGTTTCAGTAATAGATAAAGGAAAGTGTCTAACTTCAAATGTTGGATCCTGATTACTAGGTTGGAGTTCGGTGAAAGAGAACTGAGACTATGATGGAGATGGTTTTTGTAGCTGTTTTTGGTATTTTTTTATATTTTGTTAGCATTTGGTATATACTTGTATCTCCTGACTCTTGTGCATTATTTTTTATAGATACATCACCATGACCATCTTATTGTATCTTCTTATTATTTATCTTCCTCCAATTATTTACATTAATTTCATTATTTAATTGGTTTTTGATACTATCTATTTATTGTTACTACTTTTTCTACAATAGGTCACTGGTCCGGTCATATGGTTCCTTTTTCTATTATCTCTTATTCTTTCTTTAATATATATTTTTGTTCCATACTCTAACTGATGAGAGAATAGTCTTCCCATAGACACATCCCAGGACGTCGATGCTAGTCGGAAGCCTCTAGCATTTAGGGAGGTGAACCTGAGATCTTGTGGCTACCATCTCGGGGCATTGATAAGTGTAATCTGGGGTGAGATTCTACAAACATTAACCCCTATAATGTATCTAATTTTCTATTCCTAAATTAAAATTTCTTATAAATGAGTCCCTTATAAGTCTCAACACCAACATATCTCATAACTAAATGAAAAAATGAGCTCAAAATTAATATAAAATTACCTAAAATACTAATATAAATTAAGTATTATCATGAAAAGTATTAGATATACACTTTTTTATAACTTACCCCATGAGTTTTGATGACATTTTCCCTATTAAACCTTATTTCTCAAATAACATTATAAAACCTGAGAATCGAATTATATTTTATATGAATAAAAATATGATATATTAATACCTAAAATATCCTACCATAAGGAATAAAGTTCATTCACCATCATTACAGGATGGAAAAAATTCATAATGGAATCAAATATATCAATTTTTAATGTTTTTTATATTTATAAGTAAAAAATAAGACCACTACTCATAAACTGTCTTTCCCATTCCATACATTACTTATATTATAACTATAATTTAACACTTCTTAAAAAAGTAACATCTAAATAAAAATTTTATTTATTAAAAAAAATATTATAATAAATATATAATTTAATCCATTGTCATCAAATTTAACATGTATCTAAACTTTATAATATTAATCCATTTTCTCAAATGACACCTTATGCATCCTTATTTTGATAAATCATATTACACTAAAATTTTTACTTAAACGAACTTGTAAATTTTTTTATGACTATCTTAGAAAATTTTTAACTCAAAAAATAATATCTTATAAATCACATCATTATGAATATAACTTGTTCAAAAACATCTCAAATAATCACCTGAACCCTACATAAAAATATTTTGATGATAATGAGGTGAATATAAAATTTATGTAGTGCTAGTTGTCTTCTCGGTGATATCAAAATGTTCATTATAAAGTTTTTGAAACTAGTACCTATAACTTTAAGATGAAGAATCTATGTACAAGAGGATGAAATAATGAAATCTAATAACAAATTATGACCCATGTAATAGATATCTTTCATTTTTTTATTTTCATTGGGATCTTAGTACTTCCTATTGTGATTTTTTCATTATAAAAGAACTAATAATTTCATTAGTAATTGTTTTTCTACTGATCACTTATGATTAAAGAAGTCATGGGGATAAGAAATCAGTGCTTCTGATCTTATTTGATCAAAGTAGATCTTGGAATAATTGTATTGTCTTATAAACTCCTATTATATAAAAAGTTACAATATGGGATGCTATGATTTCAATATTTTAATGGAATAGGTTACATTTTATAACTTAGTGTGATTATGGATCTAGGGGTGATCTTCCTCTTACATTGGGTAAAAATAGATTATTTTTTAGGGATAATACGAGGAGTATCCTTATTTCCATAAAATTTTAGGGGTATATTTATTTTCATCTAGAACCTCATTTATTTTGTTACTCATTCAATTTAGTACTTTTTATATTCTCTTGTTATGTTTTAATCTTCACAATTTGATTTTTTGTACCTTTTGAATTATTTCATTATTTCATTGATCTATTTCATTTTTTTTATTTTAGAACATTAGTTAACTTATGAAATTTATAATCCGATTATTTGTTTCTACGTTTTTTAGTTCAAAATGGAACTTATTTGGTCTTTCCAAAATTATACTAGATAGAGTTGGAAATATTTTATAATATTGTAAAATATTCAATCCATCCCTATCTTGAAGCATCCATACCAGGATTAAATATAAAAAGTTACCAAAAATTTAAAAAAAAGTAAGGAATAAAGGTGATAAGAAGCCAATAATGATGATTATAATAGATTTAACCAAAATAAATAATTGAAAAAAACTACTTATCTTCACGTGAAAAGTGATTACCTTTCACTTATCACCTTCTCCAAATCTCAAAGAATATACATGATCATATATTACATGAAATTAAATTCTTTACCTTACCTACATCATATGAAATCATGTCCACATACAAAAAAAGTGTGTATTTATACTGTGGGAATAATGATCAATAGGATACCACCAATTATCTATATAAATCATTTTTAAAAACTGACCATGACATGCTAGTTTTGAAAATGTATATACAAAATCAATTTTTATTTTATAAAATTGAATATAAGATGAAAATAAATTTATATTAATATTTTAGATATAATATGAGATGCTTAAGGTTGATTTAAAATATATAGGTACATTTATAAAATCAAAATTTGAAACAATTCCCTTAACATACATTTCACATTGTACTTTATTCATGTGAAATACCTATGAACTGAATGAGATGGTCTCAAATCCTCATACCCAAATAATAACTTCAATTATGCCACTAGTCAAAGTGTAACCCTAAATTGAATGGAATACTCAATAGTAGAGAATAATATGAAACTTGTGGTAATGTTGAGAAGGGAAAATCCAATGTATAATAATAAACTAGTTGACATTGGATAAAGTGTAATTATATCTATTTTAGGTAAGGATATTAAAATATAATACTGACTTAGCAATGTAATTATTACTATAATCCATTTAGTTACCAAAGGATTCCAATGGTTATTTCTAAAACAAAACCTTAATCGGCATAACATTTAATAAACTCACATCTGATCTCCAAACACAAATCATAGAAATACTAAATTTCACACAAATATTATTCATTAAATATAACATAATTCCATCTTTATAATAATAAAAATAAATAGGGAAACAATAAAAAATGTTTATATTAATTTATAAAACGTCTTAAATCAATCCAAGCAAGTACTTATATTTAATGTTTTTATAAAAACATAATTTCCTCCATTCATAATCTATATTAAACCATTCCATAAAATCATATTCCATTATTTCATAAAAAAAAACTTGGTATTTTATCAAGAATATATTTTGTAGAGATTTTATAAAAGTAGAACTTATATATTCCTAGGAAAACCCCACTTTTATATCAATTTAAATTTAAAAATGTATAATAAAATCATGATCAAAAAACTATTACTGATAATAAATATAGTTGGTAATTTAATAATAAAACATTTAAAACATCCAAAATAACCTGATTATGTCAATAAATGGAAATATATATATACACCTACTAAAACTAATGAAATTAATGTCGAACGATGTTATTTCACTAAGAAAGATGAGAAAGATTCCTTAAAAGATGATTATAGTCCCCAACACAGCTAAAATCCTAAATAATTTCTTTCCAAGACGATTCCTAGGTTACATATCTGTATAAGGGAAAGGAAATGGAATTAAAGGAGGGAATATGAATATAGAATGAATATTAGAGCATTATATTTTAATCAATCAATCTAACTTGTTGAAAATCACGAAGTAAAAGAAAAGAGAAGAGGAGATCATAATGGGATGGTGACTAGAAGAATCTCTAATATATGAAAAGGAAATGAGTTATGAAATAATTTATTCTATATTTAATAAATAAAAATATATAAAATTTTATGTTGATTCATGGTTAGAATGAAGTTTTAGAAAAACAGTGCATCTAACCATGTGGAAATTATAGAAAAAAATTAAAATTCATGGCCCTACTATACAGTTAGAGAGAATATGTTCCCTGATTGTGTAAATTATAAATTCCATAAAATATTTTAAAATTTCAATATAAATTTCAGGGAATGAAATACGATAGTTAAAATATAAAATACTTACCAAATAATGACATCATAGGTGTCACACAGAGGCATGGTAATGTCATGGAAATATGTTAAAAAATGGTTTTAAATATTTTATTTATTTTATTTACTTTAAACTTAATGTAATTGTGGTAAATATTATATAAATTGTTTGAATTCTGAGATGAATTTTTTTTAATAATGCAAAGAGAATTTAACATGTAAGATTATTTTTCTATGTGTTAAGGTTTGAATCTTATTTCTCATACTAGAAATATCTTGAAGAGAATTATGGATCATCTCGAGCATTGGTGGAGCAATCATGATGGTGAATTTTTTGAAATATAAGATCAATTGTGGTGTGTTGTTGAGTGGTGGAAGTAAATTTGATTAATATTTGAATGTATTTTGGTGGTGGAGTTTTTTTTTCATATAATTTTCAAGTAAGTTGGTACAACTAGAACAAATAGTAAGCAGTGATAAAGAAATATACAAGTATTACTTATTATTTGTAGTGAAAAATTATTGAATAGATATTTTAAGTATTTTTTATAAATTTATTCTACCCATAAGGATATCTATAACTTATAGTCACTTCATTCAAGTAGTGATTTGTGAGATCACTTATAACTTGAGAGATTATATCTTCTATCTATTATAGTGGACTAAAATATTTTACTATGGATATAAGTAATTTCTGAAACCATGAAAAATTACTTGTTTTTCAATATTATAGGTGAGTCCTCTTCCTTATTCTATTTTCATTCATCATTTACATTCTAGTTTTTTTTTCTATTTTTGTTTAATAAAGTATATGGTTTCTAGCTTTTATACACTATTATCGGGTTCCTTTGGATATAATTTATTTATTTTTTATTTAATGTTTTAAGTATTTAATTTCATTATAGGACAATAGGTTTACTCTAAGATTGTAATTTTATATTAAGGGCACAAAAAGTGATATCATAGATATAGCAACCCATAATTTCATACATAGTTTTAAATATAATTACTTAAAAAATTATTACATTGAAAATTTCCTAAAGACCATTTTAAGGTTTATTTCCTTAGAAACTAGGAACATAATACATTAAATTCATGGATCATATAATAAAACATAAAAAAATTTAACTCTCTTTAAGTATTTTCTTATTATGAAATCCTATATCACCTTATTTCATTGGATTCCTAGGAGACATTTTTCAAAAGAAAGGGGTGATCTTATAGAAATGTAAGGGTTAAGTAATGAAAATAGAGCATAAATAAACATCAAGGGTAAAACCTGAGGGATAATATAATAAAATGAACATAATTAAATCATTTATAACATGATAAAAAGAACATTAGGCACATCATGATCATATGTACATGATCCATAACAAGGAGATGGTTATAACATAAACATGAAACATTTATAATCATATCACCAAAGTTCATCACTAAAGTTCCATATGATCATATATATGTGTTTATTCACCATGATATCATAAAAAATAACCAATTTATGCTTCTAAATAATGATGAATAATTCATCTCTAGAGGTTAATTATTTTCCCAATGCATTGGAGCGTTATCAGACTACACCCTTCATATGTATATCATTATGTTTTCCACATCAATAAAATATCATAAGAACATAAAATCTTAACTCATTATTAGGGAATATAGTTTTAAAATATAGAATTATATAATAAATAATATAATTTTATATCTAAATGGATAAATTTTAATGATATTATAGTTGGGAATTCACAGCATGAATATATGTCATGGAAAATCAAGGAGATATTTTTATAGCATAACGATCATATAAAAGGGATTATAGAATGGGTATAATGGGAGATAAGGGTAGTATATAACCAATATATAATCATATGGAAAGTAAATTATTTATTATTAACACATCAAAGTATAATAACATGGAAATAAAGAAGTATTTCAACATGAAAATATGACATGAAAAATAAGGGAGAGATTTCAGCAGCATGACTATTATAAAAAAAGTATTATAGAATGGGTTTAAGGAGAGGTAACTGTGTTATATCATCAATAGTTCATAATTTGGTTATTAATGTATTTATAATGATCACAAATAAGAATAATCATATTTAAATAAAAAAGGTATGATTAGAAAATAAGTACTTAAATCAAAAGGAGGAGGAGGAGAACCCTTTCCTTGATAAGTTGATTCTTAAAGATTGTAGGACAAAATAAAACCTTAGTAACTCCTTCAGATGGATTTATATCGGTATAGGTAAGGGAAATTAATTTTGAAATCGTTTTGGGTTTATAGGGATGATAAAATGGGTGGGAGTGTGAGACACTTATAGGTGAAGAAAGGGCCCTTTGTGGAAACTAAAGTTAGGTGAGGGGTAAGAATTATATAACATGGGTGTTTAGTGGGTTTAGTGTATTAGGTAGATTATTTGGGGAAATCTTTGTGATAATTTTGGGATTAACACACCAACCAAAAAAATTGTATTCTAGAAGGTCTAAAATTCATGTTTATTTAGGAAAAATCAGGCCACATTAAATTACCCATTCTAACACTTATTAATCTTAATTAAATATTAATAATGATAATTATTTTATCAAAACAAATATTATATAATTTTTTTAATGTTTAATATTAATTTTGGATCAATTTAACCTAATTGAATTTCTAAATATGTTAAAAATAACTTTTAAAATTAAAAAGGGCAAAAAACCGTTTTGTAGAAATTGTTATTTTAATCATTATGTGTTATTAATATTAATTACCATAAATTTTCATTGAGTTTTAATTTATTCTAATTAAATTTTAAACATTATATTAACGTCATTATTTAAATAATATAAATTTAAATTAATTTATAAAAATTATACATTTTAAAAAAAATAATATATACGGGCATAAAATAATTTTAAGAAAAAAAATCTTCTAATCATAAAATAATTTTTTTACTTTCTTAGTAAAAACTATTGTATAGATTTTAATTTATTTTATTGTATATATTATTAAAAAATTTATTTAAAAAAATTATCTAATTATAATATAATAAAATTCATTAAATATAAATGTTTTTTTAGTAAAAACATGTTTTCATTATAAAATAATTTAATAGTAATTTAGCTATACCATGTGAATTTATTAATAAATTACCATTAATTTTATTTATATACAAATTTCATAACACATTTAACCTTATTTACCACAAAAAATCTTATGTATACTTTAAAATGACTATATTAATTTCAAAAAAATGTGTTGTGGTTCATCTTTATTATGTGATGCATATAGATGAAAGAGCACTATCGTGGGTGCCCTCAAATGATTAGTGTGATTTTGGGGTACTTAGGTGCAGCAGAGTGGCTGACCAAGGTCGTCTCTCAAAGGAGGAAGTGAATTTAACAACTTATTAGAGGTATTCTAAAAAAATGAAATATAATAGAATAAAAACACTACTTTAAAGGATTGGGGTTTTTTATAGTTTATGAATCTAGAAGAAGCTTGCTGGAAGAAGATTGTATAATTTTTTTTTGTTTTTAGTTTTGAAATGAATTTCGATTAAAATGACACAACAAGAAGAAGTTTTTTTAGAAAATATTTTAAAAGGCGTAATTGATCTAACTCTACCTATTCACTATATTATTAATCATTATAATTTAAATTAAAATTCACTTAATTATGATCCCTTAATTTGTTAAATCCCGAACCCTACAAGAATTAACTTTACCACGAAGATGAAGTGAATTTAGCCTTAGGCTAACTTCGGAACATGCAATCGCAACACCCTGCTTTGATTGATGTTCTAAGATTAGCTTATGGTCAGTGATAAATTAAGGCACATAATCACTCTATAAATGAGTATTAGTTAAGTTTAGGGATTGTATTTGAACCCTACAAATTGATCCCGTGTGGTCTTGTATTACCGATTAAGATTACGCTCTCACAATTCACACAAATCCCGACCTCGCACGTTTTGTGTTTATTGTTCAATTGCTTGCTTAGTTTCATTTAAATTGAAAACTCAATTAATAGATCATAATATGTGAATTATAGTATCTCATTGATTCAAAATAAATGAATGAAGAAGTATAGATGTCGATCGATTACTTAAAAGAACTACTCTTCCATGGGTGGCATAATCATCGTAGAAGCGTTTTGCATGTGCAAAGGTTTATAATGGGTATAAAACAATAACGCTTCTACTAAAGAATTACATCCCAAAGAGTAAGATTAAGAGAAGAATAAATTTAAACAAAACATAAGAAAATAGAAGAAATAAAAGAAGAACAAAGAAGTTTATTACACAAGTGAAAACATTACAAAATGAAGAAGAGAAGGAGGCTTCGATGAGGGGATCCTTGCTTCAAGAGCAACCCATCTTACAATGGTTGGATAATTTAGGTGAAACAAATTCTACTCTACCTCCAATCTACTAATTCACGTCCCAACCCCTCCAAATGAGAAAAACTCTAATTTATAGAGGGGAAGGGAGGAGAGGTTACAAGTGGTTTCAAGTATGAATGTGGAAATTCAGCCAAATATTTTAATTCAACTTTCACCGCCCATTTGGCCACCAAAACGTGTGAATTGGCCGTCCTTCCAGAAGGATAATATGTGCGGATATGGGTCCTCTATCTCCTATAAAACTTTGGGCTTAATTCAGGCCCAGATGAAGGAGTTATTGCCGAAATACAGAAGCTTCTCCATTCTTGCGAGTCCACCCCAACTGTGACTTAATGGCCCATTTTCAACAACCTAATGCACTATTTAGCTTTAGTGTCCTGAATAAAAGTTGTAGATAATTATGTTAGGAACACTTTTAAAAAGTTTCAAATTCCAATAATAAATATAAAAATATGTATCTTCGAAATACTACAGTGAACTATAAAGGGTAAAACTGGAATTTTCATCAAATATTCAAATGAATGATCTAATTCCAAATACTTTCTAATTAAACATATTTAACACAATGTGAGGAAATTATATCATTTATTATCAATAAAATATTCAATAAAATAGTGTTTTATCAACTCCCCCACACTTACCCTTTTGCACTCCTGGGTAAAACCTTATATCAAGTAAACATCAATATCAAATCAAAACCAATTTTAAAACACATATCCTTGAGATCAATCAATTACACAAAAAGAAACAAAAGATATCATGCCCCATAAAAAACCATTATTTCAAGTTCTTCATTTATATCATTCAATATATTTCCACTTGATTTATCCTCCCATGCACAAAACACTTACCTCGCTTGAATTTTCTCTCATCACTCAAATATCAATTTTTTTTGCAATGTCTTTCTCATCCAAACTCATACAAGGGTCACCATAGGCTTGATAGATTCCTACATCGCTACCTGATGTGAGTCAAGGAAATATGTTTATCATGAGGACTTTTTAGGGTTGTTCTGTGGCTTTCGGTTGGTAGGTTTAAGATGTGAAAATCTCTGAGGCTGAATGAGGAGGGCTTGACTCTTTTGAAGCAAAATTGCATTAATCTAATTTTCACTTAAATATGGTCTTCTCCTCAATCCCCATAGTATCAATTCAGATCCATCGTCCTGAAAAGTCATGAAAAGTTTACACCATTCATCATTTCAGCATAAAAAATGTCAATCTTCTCAAACATGATTTTCCTGAAAGCTCCAGATGGGCACAGCTTTCCACCTCAATTAGAAGCTCCAGAAAAGGCATAGCTTCACTTATCATGAAAGCTCCAGAAAAGGCACAACTTTCAATATAATGGTTTTCTTCAGTAGAAAAAACATCTCTTCAGAATTTAATTTTCCACCCAAAGTATCACATAATGTGGTGGCACAACACAAGATAGATTCCCCCACACTTAAGCTCAACTAGATTATGAAATTTCACTTCAAGAGTTGGATGGATAGGGAAAATTGGCTTGTAATGTGGCTAACCTAATAGGCTGTGCATGGATTCTAAGGGCTAAAAGGATTAAATATTCATGGTAGGCCATTATAAAAAAGGATTCTTTGAAATAGGGGCTTTAATACCAAACAAATGCCTCAATCATTTAAACATAAGTACCTCAAACCCTCAAGTTTTGACAGGAATAGATCAAATTCTGGTTAAATCAAGTATGGTTTGGTTCTCTCAAGAAGTGAGGTGAATGTAAAGAATATGAAAATAATGGTTTAGAAGCCTCACAGGAAAGTTATTTCAAATATAAAGACAGTGAGATTGGCATGGGATTCAAAATTCAGCGTACTTTTCATGAAATTACTAAATATTTGAACTTGAAACAAAGTCATTTCAATATTCATTTAAGCTTAGTTTCAAGGGGTAAATTTTTTCACTTATTGATATGCATTTCAAAACTGTTATGAGAATCATTTCAGCTCAAAAATTTCAAAAACACAAAGAAAATTGAAAAATAAACACACAAAATTTGAAAAAACACCCAAATTTTTTGATTTTTTTAAATAGGAAAACAATTTAAATTACTAAACTAAAAGGTTTCCTCCCCCACACTTAAAATATTTCATTTTCCTCAATGTGAACCCATGAGATTATATATGCACATGAAATATAGAATTTTTAAATAGGACAAATAATATAAAAGTGAAAGGGTTAGGA
Organism: Viscum album; assembly: GCA_963277665.1. NCBI lineage: Eukaryota > Viridiplantae > Streptophyta > Magnoliopsida > Santalales > Viscaceae > Viscum > Viscum album. Next base: position 1,397,518,311 of record OY728157.1, on the reverse strand, counting down.
ACAGCCTGATGTGATCAAGTGATGATGGGGTCATGCAGTGTGATAAAATCCACTACATTAGTAGGAAGTCCCTCAATGTATCTCTTCAAACGTTGCCCATTGACTATAAAGCTCCTTCCAGTGTCCTCTTTTGTGATCTACACTGTACCATAAGGAAAAACATTAGATACAATATAAAGACCTAACCATATGGAACGCAACTTACCAGGCATCAGCTTCAGTCGTGAACTGTAGAGAAGGACTTTCTCTCCAACATGAAAATCCCTTTGTTGGATCATTTTGTCATAAAATTCTTTTAATCTTTCCTTGTAGAGCCTTGAGTTCTCATATGATGATAGTCGAATCTCCTCAAGCTCTTGAATTTGAAACTTCCTTTGAAATCCAGCTTGGGCCAAATCCATGTTGCATTTTTTTATAGCCCAATATGCCCGATGATCGACTTCCACTGGGAGATGACATGATTTCCCAAAAACAATCCTAAATGGGGATATACCAATGGGTGTCTTGTATGCTGTCCTATAAGCCCACAATGCATCATCCAAGCACTTGCTCCAATCCTTCTTATTTGGCTGCACGGTTTTCTCTAATATTTGTTTCAGCTCACGATTTGAAACCTCAGCCTGACCATTTGTTTGGGGGTGGTATGGTGTTTATGTTTTGTGTGTCACCCCATACTTCTGAAGGAGGGAAGCAAAATTCCTATTGCAAAAGTGTGTCCCTTGGTCACTGATGATGGCCTTTGGTACTCCAAACCTGCAAAAAATATGTGCTTTGACAAAGTCCACAACAACATGAGAATCGTCAGTCCTGGTGGCCTTGACCTCCACCCATTTAATCACATAATCAACAAAAACCAAAATATACAGGAAACCATATGAACTTGGAAAAGGACCCATAAAATCAATGCCCCACACATCAAAAATCTCACAAAATAGTATGGGTTGTTGGGGTATCTCTTATCTCCTAGAAATATTACCAGTGTGTTGGAAACGAGAGCATGACTTACAAAACACATGGCCATCATGGAATAAACTAGGCCAATATAATCCAGAGTCCGAAACTTTCCTAGCTGTCCGTTGGGGTCCAAAGTGTCCACCACATGCAAGTATATGACAGAATTGAAAAACAGACTCAAACTCACGATCAGGAATACACCTCCTAATAACTTGGTCACTACACATGCGCCAGAGGTAAGGATCATCCCACACATAAAACCTAGACTCACCTTTTAATTTTTGTACTTGATGCTTCTTCAAATATGCTGGGATTTTAGAGGAAACAATGTAATTAACTAAATCAGCATACCAAGGATGCGTACCTGAGATGGTATAGAGATGCTCATCGGGGAAAGTGTCCTGAAGTGGTACCTGGTACAAGGTGTCATCCTCTAGTGTGTGAGTAAGCCTACTCATGTGGTCTGCCACCAAATTCTCTGATCCCTTCTTTTCCTTTATCTCAATATCAAATTCCTGAAGAAGGAGCATCCAATGGATATGTCATGGCTTTGCATCTGGCTTCTTTAGGAGGTACCTCAATGCTGCATGGTCAGAAAAAACAACTACTTTAGAGCCCAATAAATATGAATGGAATTTATCTAAAGAAAATATGACAGTAAGAAACTCCTTCTCTGTGGTTGTGTAATTTGATTGGGCTGAATCCAGTGTCCTCGATGCATAGGCGATCACATGTGAACGTCCTTCCACCCTCTGAGATAAGACAGCTCCAACCGCGAAGTTGGAGGCGTCACACATAAGCTCAAAAGGAATCTCCCACCGTGGGGGTTGTATGATCGGTGGAGTGGTCAGACACTTATTTAGATCATCAAAGGAAGTCCTGCAAGAATCATCAAAAACAAAATCAGAATCCTTTTGGAGTAATCGTGACATAGGAAGAGCAATCTTACTAAAATATTTGATGAAGCGCCGATAAAATCTTGCATGCCCTAGGAAAGATCTAACATCACGCACACATGAAGGATATGGTAAGGATGAAATAATGTCTATCTTAGATCTATCAACCTCTATCCCATGTTTTGACACTACATGCCCTAAGACAATGCCATTCTCTACCATGAAATGACACTTTTCAAAATTCAGGACTAGATTCTTCTCAATACAACGATTCAATACCTTTCCCAAACTATTTAGACATTCATCAAATGAATACCCATACACTGTAAAATCATCCATAAATACCTCCATGCAGGTCTCAATAAAATCAAAAAAAATACTCACCATGCATCTCTGAAAGGTACTTGGGGCATTAAAAAGTCCAAATGGCATCCTCCAGTAGGCAAATGTGCCAAAGGGACAGGTGAATGTAGTCTTATCCTGATCCTCTGGAGCTATAGGAACCTGAAAATATCCAGAAAATCCATCCAAGAAACAATAGTGTGTTTTCCCAGTTAGTCTCTCAAGCATTTGATCAATAAATGGGAGGGGAAAATGGTCCTTGCGAGTGGACTGATTTAGTTTCCTATAATCAATACACACACGCCAACTGTTTTTCACCCTCATTGGAACTAACTCATCTTTCTCGTTTTTAACAACAGTAACACCACTCTTCTTAGGCACAACCTGAATAGGACTTACCCACTAAGAATCTGAAATGGGAAAGATTATACCTACCTCAAGCAATTTATCAACTTCTTTTTAACAACTTCCAGGAGGGTGGGATTGAGTCTCCTTTGTGGTTGTCTCACCGGTTTAGCTCCATACTCCAAGAGAATCCTATGCATGCAAATGGAGGGGCTAATACCTGATATGTCAGCCAAGGTCCACCCAATCGCCCTGATATTCTCCCTCAGAATATTCAAAAGATTTTCTTCATGTTCAAAAGGGAGATTATTAGCAATGATAATAGGTAATCTCTCACCACTCAACAAGTATGAGTATTTCAGATTTGGTGGCAATGGATTTAGTTCTAATGAAGGAGGGTGTAGTATGGATGGAGACATTAAAGGAACTAAAATATGTGCACAAAGAGCATCAGTATCAGAATATACATCATCAAAATCAGAGAATAAAGCATCAAATCCATCAGCATACTCAACATCCATTTCATAATTAGAGTGAACATGATAAAAATTAGAATATGATTCCATTTCAAAAATCAAATCTTAGAGAGTCTTGTTCCTTAAAAACGGGTGTAGAAGTACTCTTAGACACCAAACTAGAACCAATACTCATAATCTCCCTAAGCATAGGACAATCCAATTCCATGATGTTTTTACTTGGTGGTTCAAATGGGAGATAACAAAAGCAGAATGGTCCTCTGAGGGGTACTTCATGGAATACATAACATTAAATATCACAAATTCATCTCCAAAATCCATGGAAAGTGTACCCTCATTGACATTTATGATAGTTTTTGCAGTTTTGAGGAAGGGTCTACCTAAGATAATGGGGGCATGAGAACTTACCTGATCATCCTCCATGTTAAGCACATAGAAGTCTGCTGGAAAGATCTTGTCTCTTACCCGAACAAGTACTTCCTCAAGAACTCCCACTGGATATGCCATAGCTTTATTCGCCAACTGCACCACTACTCTTGTTAGCTTCAACTCACCAACCTGTAAGGAAGAGAATACAGAGTGAGGCATCACATTTATGGAAGCACCTAAATCACAAAGTGCATAAGAAAAGTGCAACTCCCTTATGGTGCATGGGATGGTGAATGTCCCTGGATCCTTGAACTTTGTTGGCATTGCTAGAGTTGGTGAAGTGAGTGCTGAGACATTCCTTCCAAGGTTGATCCTCTCATTTCCCTTGAGCCCTCTTCGATTGGTGCAGAGTTCTTTTAAGAATTTAGCATACCTTGGGATTTTCTTAATGGCTTCAAGTAGAGGAATGTTGATCTCCACACGCTTGAATGTGTCCAAAACCTCCTTTTTCATTGCTTCTTCAGCCATATTCTTGGTTTGAACAACCCTATTTAGAAAAGGAAGGGGTTTAGGAGGAACATCATCAATCTTTTTCTTACCTTTATCTTTCTCCTTGGGTTGCTCATCAGTTGGTATGGAATGCGGCTTCTTTGGAGTAGAGGTGAATCCTGGTGGAATGGTAGGTCCAGATGTATCATTCATTTGCTTCCCACTTCTCAATGTGATGGTACTAACATTTCCCTTTGGATTTGGGGTGGGTTGGTAAGGTAGATTTCCATAATTCTTACTCACAAGTTCATGGAGGGCGGTGTCAATCTGGCTCATTTGAGTCTTTAACTCCCTCTGCTCCGAACCTTGAATCTTTAGCTTATTCTGTTTATTAAGAACAATTTGTTTCAAAAGATCATCAGTGTTAGAGTCTACCTTGTGTTGGAGATTCCCTTGTTGTTGACTCATTGATGTTTGATATTCTAATCTCGTTTGGGGTTGTTGGAAACCCTGTTGGTAAGGTGGAGGATGCTGGAAGTTTGGTTGAAAAGGGGGCCTTTGTTGTTGTCCAGATCCATACCTCATGTCTGACTGATCTTTCCACTCTTGGTTGTATGCTGGATCAAACTTCTTTTGGGGATATGGTTGTTGTTGTTCCTGCTGAAATGGTCTCCCAGGGAACACTGCTGTACAATCTTCTGTTTATTGGAGTTGTGGGCAACAGTCAGTTGGGTGGCTTGTCTCAGTGCAAATACCACAAGGCCTTGAAGGAGGGGGTAGAGATGTATTTTGTGCCAAAGCAATTTTCCTCACCATAGTGGTCAATTCTTCCAACTTAGTATCAATCAAATGACTTTCAAGAGAAGTACTTACCTAATGTACTCCCCTGACATGTGGTGTACCTCTATCACCAAATTGTTGGGAGTTTTGGGACATCTTGTCGATCAACGCACGTGCGGCTACTAGTGTCTTGTCCACCAACGCTCCTCCAGCTGCAACATCAACCATGCTTCTCTCCATAGATGTGAGTCCTTCATAGAAGTACTGGATGAGGAGTTTCTCACTGATTTGGTGATGTGGACAGCTTGCACATAACTTCTTGAATCTCTCCCAATGCTCATACATTGACTCCCCTTGGGCTTTCTTGATCCCTGATATCTCCTTTCGAATGGATTTGGTCCTTGATGCAGGAAAAAATCTCTGCAAGAAAAGACGTTTCAAATCGTTCCAACATGTTACATCTTCAGGTTGTAAACAATACATCCAATCCTTTGCAGCTCCATCAAGTGAAAATGGGAATGCTCTTAATTTGATTTGATCTTCAGAAACATTTCTAGGTTTTAGGGTTGAAAAAACCACATTAAATTCCTTAAGGTGTTTATTGGGATCCTCACCAGATAAGCCATGAAACTTTGGAAGAATGTGAATTAATCCAGATTTTAACTCAAAGTCTGATTCGAGAATTGGGTATGCAATACAATTTGGTTGATAGTTAATATCTTGTGCAACCAATTCTCGAATGGTTCTATTAAGTTCATTTCCATTATTTCCAGCCATTGGTTCCTCTTTTATGTTTGAATTTTAATTGATTCCAATTTCAATGTCTCCATAAGAGAGGAATTCACCAACTGGTTGAATATTGAAACTTCCCGTAGACTGAGAGTGTCTGATTCGTTCCCTAAGGCTGCGTTCAATCTCAGGGTCAAGATCTAAGAGATCTTCGGGATTAGTTCGTGTCATAAATTGAATAAAAATGAAAAGAAAGAAGGTGTACCATAGTAAATCAAATGAGAAGTTTGAGTTGATGGTCCAAAAAAAAAGAAGAGGATGAAGAAAAAAAATGAAAACTTTAGAAAGGGGAAAGATGAAAGAGAGATGTGAAGAAAACAATAAAATAAAAAATAAAAGAAATACCTCTAAATGGTTGAATAAATTACTTGCCTCCCCAGAAATAGTGCCAATTTTAAATAGCACTTTCATGGGTTCCCTCAAATGATTAGTGTGATTTTGGGGTACTTAGGTGCAGCAGAGTGGCTGACCAAGGTCGTCTCTCAAAGGAGGAAGTGAATTTAACAACATATTAGAGGTATTCTAAAAAAATGAAATAGAATAGAATAAAAACACTACTTTAAAGGATTTGGGTTTGTTATAGTTTATGAATTTAGAAGAAGTTTTCTGGAAGAAGATTGTATAATTTTTTTGTTTTTAGTTTTGAAACGAATTTCGATTAAAATGACACAACAAGAATATGTTTTTTTATAAAATATTTTAAAAGGCATAATCGATCTAACTCTACCTCTTAACTCTATTATTAATCATTATCATTTAAATTAACATTCACTTAATTATGATCCCTTAATTTGTTAAATCCCGAACCCTACGAGAATTAACTTTTTCACGAAGATGAAGTGAATTTAACATTAGGCTAACTTCGGAACATGCAATCACAACACCCTGCTTTGATTGATGTTCTAAGATTCGATTATGATCAGTAATAAATTAAGGCACATAAGCACTCTGTAAATGAGGATTAATTGAGTTTTGGGATTGTATTTGAACTCTACAAATTGATCCCATGTGGTCTTGTATTACCGATTAAGATTACGCTCTCACAATTCACACAAATCCCGACCTCGCGCATTTTATGTTTATTGTTCAATTGCTTGATTAGTTTCATTTAAATTGAAAACTCAATTAATAGATCATAATATGTGAATTACAGTAGCTCATTTATTCAAAATAAATAAATTAATAAGGATAGAGGTTGATCGATTACTTAAAAGAACTACTCTTCCATGGGTGTCGTAATCATCATATAAGCGTTTTGCATGTGCAAATGTTTATAATGGGATAACCCAAAAATGCTTCTACTCAAGAATTCCAGACCAAAGAGGAAGATTAATAGAAGAATAAATTTAAACAAAACAGAAGAAAAGAGAAGAAATAAAAGAAGAACAAAAATGTTTATCACACAAATGAAAACATTACAAAATGAAGAAGAGAATGAGGCTTCGATGAGGGGATCCTTGCTTCAAGAGCTACCCCTCTTACAATGGTTGGAGAATTTAGATGAAACAAATTATCCTCTTCCTCCAATCTCCTAATGCACGTCCCAACCCCTCGAAATGAGAAAAACTCCAATTTATAGAGGGGAGAGGAGGAGAGGTTACAAGTGGTTTCAAGTGTGAATGTGGAAATTCGGCCAAATATTTTAATGCAAATTTCACTGCCAATTTGACCACCAAAACGCATGCATTTGTCGGCCTTTTATAAGGATAATATGTGCGGATATGGGTCCTCTACCTCTTCTAAACATTTGGGCTTAATCCAGGCCCATATGAAGGAGTTATGGCCCAAATACAGAAGCTTCTCCATTCTGGCGAGTCCAGCCCAACTTTGACTTCATGGCCCATTTTAAACAACCTAATGCACTATTTAGCTTTAGTGTCCTGAATAAAAGTTGTAGATAATTATTTTAGGAACACTGTTACAAAATTTCAAATTTAAATAATAAATATAAAAATATTTATCTTCAAAATACTACAGTAAACTATAAAGGGTAAAACTGGAATTTTCATCAAATATTCAAATGAATGATCTAATTCCAAATACTTTCTAATTAAACATATTTAACACAATGTGAGGAAATTATATCATTTATTATCAATAAAATATTCAATAAAATAGTGTTTTATCAGTAGAAAATGTTGAAAAACACATTAGATATATTTAAATTCATGATATACATATATGAAAAAATATTGAGGCACAACAAGAGCTACTAGTTTCAAAGACTCTGTATTTCCAAAGGACTTGAAGACATTCAGTGTGTATTTATATTTTTAATTTTATACATGAAGTTCTATTTAGGGTGTTTAGTTCAGAGGATATATCATTATAATAATAAAAATGATGGATTTATGGGATTCTATATGATATATTTTATTTTATAGAAGATGAAAATAGATGATTTTTTAGAGAGATCAAAATATATCATTAATAAGTATGAAGAAGAAGAGTATGGAGAAAAGTGAGTGGGATAAGCTTGAATGAAGGAATTCTATAGTTTTACAGATGAATTTAGCATGTAATGTTTCTTTAAATATAAAAAAGCATGAAAACTTATAAGATGAAATCCATGCTCACAAACATGTATGAGACGATAACTATTACAAACAAAATATTTTTAATATAGTGACTAATTAGATTGCAGATGAATAAAATAAAGTCTATGGTTGATTATATAATTGAATTAAATATAATAAAAGTCCAACTGGTGACTTTGAAGGTGAATTTAAAAAATAATGTATGGCTATTGGTCTTATTATCATCATTTATAGAGTTATGGAATATGATGGTTACCATTGTGGGTAGTTTAAGTGGAAATAAGAACATAGTGTTTGAGGATATATATAATATAATTTAGAATTAATATATATATATAAATAATTATAGAATTATACTATAAAAAAATACAATGTAGAGGGTATAAGAAAACCATCTCCTTAGATAATTCCAAAAGAGAGTTGATCAAGAGAAAGGAACAAATGTTAATGGGTGGGTGTATGTATTACATGATCGTAGTGTTATAATAAAAATACTTTGATGAAAGAATATAATGATTGAAGGGTAAAATTTATAACATTATTTTTAAATACCATAAATGTCAAAGGTGGTGAAAGTGTGTTTTTGAGTTTCAATGGTCTATTAAGGTCATAAATAACTATCTCCAAATCCTTATTTTCAAAAATATTAGAGAGTATTCGTTTATAATTATGTGACTCAAAAGGGAGACTATTCTCATATAATGGGAATAAAAAAAATACCTAAATAGTGTACTTGGGAAACTATTTCCTAAAGTACCCCCATTTTTTATCCTTGGGGAAACTATTTCCCAAAATAAAGTTGTTTTCCATCCTCCTATGGAAAATTTGGGGCACTTCATGAAATAGCTTCCCAATTACCCTATTTAGGGAATATATATTTTTTATTCCCATTATATGAGGAAACTTTACATCCAAAAAGGTTCAGTAAGATCCTTATTATCAATGATAAAACTATTGATATTATAGAAATTTTTTTTGTGGATGATGGAATAAAGAATATATTTTTTAAAAGTGGTAAGGTATTATAAAAATACAAATATTAAAAAAGAATATGATATTGGTAGCTTAATTAGATGATATAGGGTTCTATATAAATTTTGTGGATAAGGTGTGTAAGATCAACATGTGTGTCATGATGTTGAAAAAATATGTGAAAGATATAATAATGTGTCTAAAATTATTGTATGATAGGAAAATGATTGTTAGTAGGCCTGTTGAATATGCCCAATTATGACATTACCGTCCTAGCCACATTAACAAAAATAAAAAAAGAGATTCTTAGTTACTAAAACCATACTAAAAATCGAGAACATGGGGTATAAAACATGTGAAGTGTATATATATGGAACATTTAAAAGGGTTTATTTTGTTACAAAAGAGAAGGTGACCAAGTATCATAATTTGGATATTATGCATATAGATATGAGGGCTGACTAAGGAACATTCTCATGGTGACTTAATTTACTATGTTACCGTCATAAATGATTCTATATGAAAATTGTGTGAGTAATATTTCTAATATAAATCACAATTCATGAAAATATTAATCATTGAAAGAGACATGATCGATAATGAATCTAATTTATAGTTGAAATTCTTGAGATCTAAAAATAGTGATGAGTACAATAGTATATAATTAAATATATTCTATTATAATAAGAAAATTAGTCTTGAGAAATTAGTACCTAACACACCATAAAATAATGTTTTATTAGAATAGATAAACAAGGCAGTGAATGGGATACCCTAAAGTATATGGTTTAATTATAGATTTCTAAAAAAAATAGCAAATGTAGTAAGTATTATCAAATCATAAAGATAATTTTCAAAATGATATATAAATAGATTTATGAGGAACTCTGATTGTTAAGCTTGTGGATGTATCACACCTCAAATATTTCATTTTGGCCCCTTATATCAATGTTGATTCTAGTGATAGGGACAATTTATAAACTAATTCAGAGATATGTTTCTTTTTGAGGTTTTTGATGAAGAATTTCTTTTTTATTTAAGATAATGAAAAAATACCATAATAAGTCAAAATGCCTTAGTTAATGAATGGATCCTATATTAGCATCATCACATGGAAAAAGATGATGTTGAGATCAAAGAATTAAAGTTTCATTAACAACTTGAATTGAACAAATGTCAATAAATATTGGTTAGTAACATCATATTATTTTAAAATATGTTTATTTTTTAAATAAATTTAGTTTCTTTGATATCTTGTGAAACACGGAATTCCGAGTCTATAAGAACTATAATGATGTATATAGTTATAACCTAGTTGTTGGATAGGAAGGTATGAATTGAAAAAAATAAATTTTGAAAAATTTATGGTTTACACATGTATAAATTGAATTATTTGGTTATATATGATTATAAATGAACATAAAAATCATTTAAAAGTAAAAAATATATTTTTCAAATTTTTTTATATGTGCAAGGTATTTTTATTTTAATAAATTTAATTTATAACTTTTAATGAATGATTTTAATGAAATTTATATATTATATATTCAATATTTTTTTAACTTTCATATAATTTTTATTTTAGGCATGAGATAAGAATATATATTCATTTTTATGGTTAAAACTACATTCTTCAAAAAAATAGTTTTCGTCTCATTTTGCTTAATACTTTTATGATAAATTTCTTCCATTTATAGAAATTTATTCTTCAAAAATAGATTTTTTAATAGTAATTATGAGATTCTAATTTTTTATATTGTTCCTTTTTATTTTTGGTCAATATTTATAGTGACCATAAAAAACTTTTTCTACCCCATAAGGGTAAAATGAGTAAAATATGGTTAAAAATTTGGGATAAGACTTTAAAATTTATCTAAAAAATACCTTTATTCTATTGGTTGAGTTTAGTTTGGCCATTTTCATTCAATTCTTAAATATACGACCACTTAGAAACTTGTTTATTTGAATATGACAATTATATTAATTTAATAAAATAGTAAATACAAAATGTGTCTCTCTTGACTTTAATATCTATACTTTTTTTTCAAAATGATCAAAAGAGGTTATGTTTGGTTTTGAATTTTTATTTAAATATTAATAATTTTTTATAATGGTAATTTAGTTTTAATATTTACTAATTAAATAATTATCATAAATTCCAATGAAATTCCAAAACAATATTTATTCAATTAATATAAGATTGTAATAAATGATTTTAAAAACATTGAAAGTAATATAGTTTGGGTGAATTATGGTGTTCTAAAAATTTTGTAGATAAATATAACATAATATTTATGTATTAAAGGATTATATTTGAATTCCATTTTTTTCTTGATGACTTCAAATTCAAGTTAAATGAATAGCATAAAAAATTACATTAATTATATTTTTGGAAAATACTATGTTTTAAAATTATTTAAAAATCATAAAAATAGTGAAAGAGTACATGGTGGATAACATATGGTATAAAATTTTATCCCTTGGCCATTTATGATCCTATTTTCACATTATAAGTAAAATTACAATCCTTTAATATTGAAAAAGGCGTTACAAAAGTTGAGGTAAAAATTGGTTAACTAAGGAGTACAATCAAAAGTTATGGTTTAAAATGACCCACAAAACTATCTAAATTTTATTTTATGGTGTTATTTAGTGTGCTGACCAAGAATATTTTAAATGATATTTATTTTATAAATAAATGTTTATTAAATATTATATAATAACATAAGTTTCCAAAATAAAGAGAAACAAACAAAATTTTACCTCTTTAATAATGATCATTTCATTAGTCATCTATGACACCAATTAAAATTTCAAACATTATAACTGTACAAAAAATATAAAATAGAATAGATAAAATTGGAAAGGATGGATCACCCCAACATGCTAGAATCATTTCTCCAAAATAAAATAATATAGAAATTAAACAAAATATTAGTAAACCAATCAACATCTTATAAAAATGAAAATATCACCTTATGAGAAATTGTATTGAATCTGGAGTGAAATAATGAAGTGATATTTATAGGGTATAAAGGGAAACATGACTTTTGGGATTTGAATTTTATATGAACATTGGTCAAATATTACCATTGGTTAATATGAACGTTAAAAACTATAACCTTGGTGATAATTTAATCATTTTAATTTTTGTTTATAGGTATTAATGACAAAGGATAATTGATACATATAGAAGAATTAATGACATCAACTAGTAGAGTCATGCCATTTGAAGACCATTTATCAGAAATTGGGATGGATCTATCATCCATAGGGTTTTCCCTTGACCAATCCCAATCCAAGCTTCAAAAAGTGAAACTTTAATGAAACTTCTAATGGGATAATTTAAAATTAGTGGAGATTAACACTTAGTCGATGTTAGCCGAGCCACCGCACAAAACTACCATTATCAAAAAACTTACCCATAGAGAGTATTTGGGTTTAATAAGGTGTTACATGTCCAAGAATTAGTTACTTATAGTTTAATTTAATTTGTATAAATAAAATTATAATTCAATCAATTCCTTTTAAGAGGATTTTTCTTAGTAAAATATATGTTTAATGGACATGAATTTGATAAATTGATTTTTGGAAAAAAATAAAACACAATTGTTTTTTTCTAGAAAATATATACAACTTTATAATAAATTCAAGTATTTTGAATAATATATTTTTTAATCCAATAGTGTTTTAAAACACTATCACTAAAATATAAATGATAAAATAATTTTATAATGGCCAAGGAAATCTTTTTAAATGTCAAAAATCTGACTCTGCCTTAAAAACAACTAGTTTTAAATAAATAAGGGTTTTTATATTTAAAAGTTAAAATTATCATGTTTAGAGAATTACTCTTGAAAAAAAATTAAATTTTAATTTATTATATCAAAATTCGGTTCGGGTGAATTTATGATAATTTTTTTAAAATACTTTATTTATTTTGTAAATAATAGAAAAATATAGTTTTAGGTTTTTAGTATATTTTATGAAATCATATTTATGTCATAAGGATTTAATAGTTAATTAAACACAACCCACAACCTTAAATATATTTTTTATTAATATTATGTATTTTAATATATTTTAACCAATTTCTAAAACTATTGGTGACATTCCAAAGTCTAAAAAAGAAAAATTGATTTAAAAAAACATTAATTTTTGGAATCTTTAAAATTCCATTAGAAAATAAGTATTATAAAATAGTTTTTGGTTATATTTGAATAAAATAACATAAAATATGACCCAAATGTTTAAAATCATGAAAAAAATCATGGGTAATCCAATGGTTTTTCATTTTATAAAAACTATATTTTCCAAGAACAATATTTTGAAATTATTAAACAATTCTTCCACTTTTTCTATAAATAACTACCCATTTCTCCATTTACATTCACTCCTAATCCATCCATCATGAATATCTGGTAATTTTATCTCCCAAGGAGTCCCCTCCAAGTAATCCTCAAGCCCCAAAGCTTCCATCCTAAAGTTTTAGGAAGAACTCTTCAAGGTATGGGAAATCACCACTTCTCTTTTCCATTCAAGTTGCCTTTACATGTTGTTTGTATTATTATTTCCAATCTAATTTCTTTTTTACACATACTATTACCCTATTACTATAAGAATATTATTTTATAAATGAGATAACCTTATTACCTCTCATTTTAACATTTTCTAAAACAATTTTTTATACCCATCTTGCTTCCAAATTTACTTCTAAAATTTCCATCTTTTATATGTAAATTACCTTTTCCTTTTTATTTGAATACCCAAAAAACTTTTATTTTTAATGGGAATTCAACTAGATTTAAAAAGTAATTTTTATTTTTTTTGTATTTACATATATGAAACTCAAATTTATTTTCATAGGTTAAAAATGATGCAATAATCATGTCTTTAAGTGATTTTGTATGCCAAGATTTTGAAAACAAACCCATTATTTATCCTCCATGGGTTACTAATGAAATTATTTATTATGATCTATTTTGTTTAAATAAAATTAATACATATAAATGGTGAACCGTGATATCACTCTAATGCATTGTGTAAAGAATTAAATCTCTAGAGATGATATGTTTTACGATTCCTTGGTGAATAACCTTGGTAATTTTTATTTATGACACCTTGGTGATAAACCTTGGTGATATGATTATGAATGTCTCATTTAAATATCGTAGCCACATTTCCATGTTATGATTTAGGTTTCTATGTTATCTATCTCATTCATGTATTATTGTTATTCCTCATGTTCTCATTGATATTTCTCAGGATCACATTCTTTTTTTCTCCATTTCTTATTCTATTACTGGGTTTCATGATCACCCATTTTTTCTATGTATGTTTCAAGTATATGATATGAAATAAAAGTAAATTAGGATGAACCCATGAAGATTTCATTCAAGTGGATTTAGAAGGATATTTTATGTTTTTATGTATTATGTACCTTATTTACAAGAAACTAATCTTTAAAAGATCCTCTATTTGTAAAATGTAATGAAAATTCATGTAATAAAAAAGTGGAATTCCATAGTTGGTATCAAATTATGGTTTAGTTATGTGTGGAAATTAGGACATGAAAAATTTAGGAAGAACTCTAGGGACAAGTTTATATTTCAAAAACATCCTTGTATTTTGGTATGTAATAATTAAGTGGTTTCTAAAAACATACATCCATATCTATATACTATAAGTGGATGTGGATTTGGCATATATGTAGCTAGGGTTAAAACCTGAAAATATAGCATTGAGCTAGACTCAAACAAGAACTGATGCACAACAATGGTCCTCACTACACACATGGTTTGACACTCTTGAGGGGAATGTTCGATTAATCATAATATTTTTATAAACCTTTTATGGAATATATATATATATAATTTAATTGTTATTATAAGATATTAATAAAATATTTAAGCATGATTTTTTAAGACATAAAATCCATTTAGAATTATAAGATTCCTAACAATAACATGTTTTCCACTAAGGTTTTATTCTTTTAAAAAAATGGTGGGAAATATTAGTAATTTTTTAAATTATGAGTGCAACGGATGATGCACTGATGGAATTCCATTAGAATATGGAATGGAAAACTTCATGAGGATGATGTATCAACTAAGTCGAGTTATGAACAATAACTTGAATCAAGCCGAGAGACTAGATTCAACTCAAAGTTAATAACTTTTTTTTTGAAACCTTCATGCATCAATAAAAACCTTCTTTAAATGGATCTACCAACCCATTGATTTCTAAACACTGGATAAGATCTATTGAAAAGATGTTTTTTATGCACTGTAGTTCAGAGAAAGATAAAGTAACCCTGGCAGTATACCTCTTAGAAGTATAAGTTTATCAGGGGTGGACACTGATTAAAAACATGAAGACAATAAGGGTGATAGATGCTATGGAGTGGGAAGAGTTTAGTGGAATCTTTTTCAATTTATATTTCCTCCATTCAATGTGAACTAAAATGGGGAAGGAATTAATTGAACCAAATAAAAAAGAAAATGATTCAGTGGGAAGCTATGAGATAAACTTTAAAAGACTTCCTCAATACACCTTTAGATTTTTATGGATCATAAGGGAATGGTTGATAGATTCTTCGGTAGACTGAGACCCCATCTATAGAGGAATCTTGAAAATCAAGACTATGAAATATATGAGGAGAAAGTGTTGAGTGATATGAAAGATGAATTGGATTTTGGAGAGATGAAATTGCCACATAGGTCAAATGAGAAGAAGAGAAAAATGGTGCCAATATTGGGGAATAAATTTGATCAGGGAAGATGAGGATAGAAAGTGAAACTTCCCACATGTAACAAATGTGATAAGAACTATTCAGGGAATTGATTAATTAGGAGTGGAAAGTGGTATAGGTGCAAGAGAGATGGCCATATAGATCTAAAATGATGTGGTGAGGAGAAGCCTCAAATTTTCAACCCTAATTATCGAGGAAAAATAGTTCATTCCTAGATAAAAGTTCAATGATTCAAGTTTGAACAACTTTTTATGTTTTCCAATCAATGTCTAAATCGAAAGATAATTAAGGGGACCAATCATCAACCTCAGCATAGGCTAAGGTAGAAAGGTTGAGAATTTTATATCACGATGACAGAAGTGGAGGTTCTAAATAATGTGGTCGAAGGTATACTCATTGTGATCTCAAAGATAGCAGGTACTTTGTTTGATTATGGTTCTACACATTCCTTTATTTCTCTTATGTTTTCAAAGAATATAGAATCAATCCCTAAACTTATAGAAGCAGAGTTTTCAATCAAGACTCTTGGAGGAATTATCCTAGCATCAATGGTGTATATAAACTCTATCATTAACTTCAGAAATCACAATCTCATCATAAATATAGTAGTCATTCCCATGGTGGAATTCAAAACCATACCAGGGATGTAATGACTCTCAAAGTATAATGCAAATATCAACTGCTAAATTAAGTAAATTTTAGTATTCTTGAATGAAAAACCTACAATCAACATCAAAGGGGAGATATCCTAGATCGATCATTGCTTGGAAGTACCTCCAATAACCTTATTTATGTAGATGACCAGTGAATAGGGAGATGAAAATAAAAGTATAAAATTAGAGAATTTCCCATCATGCAGGAATACATTGATGTATTTTTCAGAGAGTTACCTGGACCTCCCCTATAAAGTGAGGTATATTTCTCTATTGAACTCATACCTAGATCCAAGCTGATATAAAAATCCATATATAAAATGGAAAATATGGAGCTATAAGAATTAAATAAAAAACTTTAATATCTTATGGATAAGGGATTTATTCAACCAACTGTGTCTCCTTGGGGAACACCTATTCTCTTTGTATAAAATAAAGACAAATAAATGTGAATTTGAATTGATTATATAGAACTTAATGGGATCAAAGTTAATAACAAGTACCCTATCATAAGAATTAATGATTTATTTGACCATATTTATGGGGTTCAATTCATCTCTAAGATTGAACGTTGATTTGTGTATCATAAATTGAGGGTGAAGAAAGAATATATTCCAAATACTATGTTCTAAACAAGATATGAGAATTATGAGTTTGTTGATATACCCTTAAAGTTGAAAAATGATCCCTATATATTTATAGATTTTTTGAATAGTATATTTAATGACTCCCTTGATAAATTCATGGTATTTTTTTGATGATATTATTATATATTCTAAATGTTTTGAGTAGGATAAATAACATCTAAGGGTTATGTTTATAAATATGAGGAAGGAGAACCCTTTTAAAAAATTCACAAAATGTGAGTTATGGTTATAATAAGTTTCATTCTTGGGGAACATTGCAATCAATGAAGGAATCTCAGTTAACCCTATAAAGACAAAGTCTATAGATAAGTGGCCTCATCCTAAAATAGTAAGTGATATTATTAGTTTCTTTGGTTTATAAGGATATTATAAGAGGTTTGTGAAAAAAAAATTCATGTATTTATAATCCAATAACCATGTTAGCTCAAAAGGGGTAAAGTTTATCTAGAAAAAGGAGAGTGAAGAAATTTTACAAGAACTGAAGAAGAAATTGGTTAGTACATCTGTGTTAACTCTATCCTCTTTTAGAAAAGGATTCAATATTTATAATGATGTATCTCTAAAAGTTCATGAGTTCATTATCATACCCTGACCTTAGATAATCCATTACGTTATCCTTTTATTAGTATTGGGTCTTTGGATTGAGCTTTAGGTTTGATCCCCGATCAAAATTTTTGGTTTTTTGAGTTTTCAGGTGGTTTTTCCAAGTGGAGCATGGTTACCATACAGTTAGTAGAAACTTTGTGTCCCGATCATATGGAAGGTATGGGTTTGTATAGAACTAACTACATGACCAGTGCATAGATGTGCATTAGGTCCTAGGTAATCATGTTCTAGTCCTTCGTGGGAAAAGAGCTTCGCACGGTTTGGAAAACTGTGCGGCCAAACTGTGCGGTTATGCCAGGTCATTAAAAATCCTAACTCTAAAATACCTCTCTCTTATTTTAGCCCAAACAAAGTCTCCTCCTACCTCATCTAACCTAGGTTCACCATGGGGTCCTCCCAAACCCCTCTTCCTTGATTCCCTTCCTTCATGGAAGGTATTCAATGGTTCTAATGTTAGGTTTTGTGGATTCATGTCCTTTGTCTCCCCTATTTCTCTTTCCCCATTGGTTTTTAGGGTTCTTATTTGGGGGTTTTCTTATTGTCCAAACCCTAATGGCTTGGGTTTATGCTTGTATTTTTTTTCTTTTGATTTAGGGAAATCAGATCATCCTTGAGGCCCTAATATTATGATTCCAAGAGTTATATTATATCTGCGTGTGGTTGAGGTAGGTGTTTCCATGAATTTTCTTTATGATTCACTTCATATGATTCTTGGGTGCTTTTAATTAATTTTTAAACATGGTTCTCACAACCCTAATACTCTTGGTTAAATTATTTTGGTGTTTTCTTGGGGAAATGAATTGTTAAAAATAGCTTTTTAAGTGAACCTTTAGTTATACCTACGTTTTTTCATGCCAAATATGTATGGTTAAATGTTAATTATATTTTAATAATGAAGTTGGATAATTGTGCATTATTTTCCTTTATTAATTTTGTTTTAAAATGGTTGGGTTTTAATATGGAATTTTATATGAAGCATAATTATTTTTTGGGTATAAATTTCATGTTGTTTGGGAAAGTTCTTTTGGTTTCTAGAATGTCCATTTGTACTTTTGGAATGTGGTGGAATTGATGAGTTGGGTTTAAAAATCAAGTGATTGTTTTAAAAATGTTTTTTGCGTCCTTTCATGGAATTTTGAGGGTTTCATTGGATGATGGTACATCAATGGGTGAACCATGTGCACATGTGGATGGGAAATCTAATGAAAAAGGAACTCTAGAACAAATTCTCCCTCAAGAGATCTACTTATCCCCTTTTATAATTTCCCTAAAATAGTTCCATGTTTTTTATAAAAATCAGAGAAGTGGTTCTTCTAGCGTTTAGAAGTGATTCCAAGTGTGTTCCTTGAAATTTGGACAGGTTGTACATGAATCATATTTTGGTAAGTGGTTGAAAAATGTAAGTCCCATTTGAAAAATTCTTAATGAAAATGGGATTTCACATTATTAAAAATGGATTTGGAAGTGTTTTTGGTAAATGTATTTGGGGTGTGTAGATTTTAAGTTCCCATTTGGAATTGTGTATTTAAAAGATATGTTTTGTTTGGACTTTTGAAAAGAATTTTGTTTGGAAAATGTGTGTTCCTAATTGGAAACCTAAAGTGTTTTATGAAATGGTTTGAATGTCTATATGGTGTAACAGCCCAATTGGAACCTTGATGATGTGAAATGTTTTGATATATATATATATTTATATATATATATATATATGGAGCACCTCTATAGGAGGGATTTCCATTTTATGGGTTATCAAATATTGGTTTCTATGTTTGGGGTAGGAATGTGTGGTGACTGAAGTTAAGATGAGTCACACATGTGTTGGCCTCCTACTTACACAGTTTTTCTATAACCATGGGTTCTAGACATCTTTTAGATGATCGAGTGATGGTATCTTAACATACCTGATTAAAAGGGTTGGTACCCTCCTGGAGTTGTAGATATACCAGGATGGTTATGCCACTGGTGAGGCTAGGATAGAGCAACCAGTTGGTTATTGAATTATGGGAATCACCATATGCCGATAGGTGGTTTCAAACTGAGTACATTCGGGGGTCTTTTAGGGATGTTTAGGATCACCCATGGATATTATCTTTATTTGCTTCTTTTTTTCTTATGTATTTAGTTTTTTAGCTTGAAATATGTATTTATTCATTTTCTGCACAAACTTAGTATTATGTGGTTTGGGTTTTGGTTTTGAAATGGTATCCTTGTTTTTAAAATAAATATGTGGAGTGTAATGTTTTGGAGAAATGAAAAAAATGTATTGATTTGTTAAAAATGAGAAAACCCTATTTTTTATAACTATATTTTCAGACTAGTCTTGATGGATTGTTTTTGGGAAAGGAAACATATGAATTCTATGGTGGTTTCCAAATGAGATTTCTAGCTCACACCCTACTTGTACCATTAGGGGTGGGTAGATTCAAGTTGTTTTAATGGATCATGTTTCTCTGGTTCATGTCCTTGTTGTTGGAGTAGTTTGGTCTTATGGTTGTAGGTGACCAATAGGTCACATAGAGATCTCATTTAAAGAGACCATTTTTATTTTTGTATTCAGTTTCCAGTTTTTCCCCCATTTAAAATTGTATGTGGATCCGTTTTTATAATTATTTATGTTCATTTTTTGGTTATTTTTTTAATTCTCAGTTTGATTAGTTTATTTATTTGACCCTGGTTTTTTTGGGATGAATCTATTTACATTCTTGTTTTTATTTTATACTTGGAACTATTTTCCATCCTGTCAGGATTGGGAATGACCTTTGGGCCATGCCACAGACCGGGTCGGGTGTCGGGTCAGATGACATCCTGAGCTGGTTTGTGAAATGCATCCTCATGAAAAATGAAAAGTTGATTTCTTATTTATCTCAATAGATAAAGCATCATGAGAATAATTATCCTATGTATGAACTAGATATAGCTATGGCCATTTTTGTTCTAAAAATATGGAGGCCATATCTTTATGGAGAGAAATGTGATATATACATTGACCAATAAAGTTTGAAGTATATTTAAAAAAAAGGAATTGAACATGAGGCAAAGGAGATGGTTGTAACTTCTTAAATATTGTGAATATTCAATTAATTATCACTCTATAATAGAAAAAAAATTCACCGATGAATTAAGTACGAAAGACCCTATTGTGTTGGTAATGATGAGGATTCAAGGATATCCTTTGATCAAAGACCTAGAAAAATTGGACATGCGAATCACAAGGGAAGGGACATCAACAACCCAATCCCAAATAATTTATCAACCATAATTACTAGAGAAGATCAAGATATCTCAAAGATAATATCTTTAGTTATAAAACAAGATAGATTTTGTAAAGAATGAGAGGTTTCCTAAGTTTATTATTGATCAATAAGGTGTTATAAAATTTTATACATGGCTATGTGTACCATATATCCTATATATAAAGAAGGATTTGATGGATGAAGCTCATATATCTTCATTTTCTATACATCCTAGAAGTATTATAATGTATAGGGAATTTCATGATCATTATTGGGAAGAAAATATGAAAAGGGAGAGTTTCGACTACATTGCAAGGTGCTTAGTATGTTAGCAAGTAAAGACAGAGTCACAACATCCAAAAGTGGTATTTGAACCACTAACCATGCCAACATTGAAGTGTGAAAATATCACCATGGAATTTGACATTGTTCTCCCAAGAAAATCCAAATTAAATTATGATATTTGGGTTATAGTGGATCAACTCACCAATAATTCCCATTTCATCGCTATTCGGGAAGATTTCTATCTTGACCAACTTTCCAAGATATATGTGAAGGAAGTGGTGAGGTTTCATGGGGTGAAAATTTCTATAATTGTTTATCTGGATGCAAGGTTTATATCTAAATTCTAGATAAGTCTTCAAAATTATCTGAATACTTAATTGGATTTTAGTATCACCCATCACCCCCAAAATAATGGCCAATATGAAAGGACTATTCAGACAATCAAGGACATGTTGAGAACATGATCAATGGAATTTAATGGTGGATGGGATCAAAACATCCCATTAGTTGAGTTCTCATACAAAAACAGCTTCCACTTGAGTATTTAAAAGTAACCATATAAAGATATATATGGAAAGTGATGTACAAATCCTACTTTTAGGGATGAAGTTAGTGAGAGGAAATTTCTTGGGCCCAATATTGTGCAAGAGATGAAAGAAAAGGTTCATTCCATCCAAAAAAATAAAAAAGATTATCAAAAATAGGTAGAAGAGCTATTCTAAAAATCATCAAATGGACTTGGATTATGATGTTGAGGAATTTTTTTTCCTTTGAATATTCTAATGGAAGAGATTAATATGATTTATAAAGAAAGGGAAGCTTAGCCTTAAGTATATGGGACCCTTTTAAATCCTTGATCACAGAAGAGCAGTGTCCTATCAGTTAAAACTTCCACCAAATATAGCTCAAGTTCATGATGTATTCCACATATCTCTCTTGAGTAAGTACATATATAATACCTCACATTTATTGAATCTAGGGATTTTACAACTGGAATATAACCTCTCATATGAAGGATAAGTCGATAGAGATCGTGAACCATAGACACAAGTTCCTACACAAAAAGACAACCCACCTCATCAATGTGTTATGAGTGAACCATAAATATGAATAAGTGATGTAGATTCTATAGGAGACAATGATATAGATATACCCTCACCTTTTCTCAACTGAGAAAATGAGTTGAAATTTAAGGGATGAAATTTATTAAGGGTGGAAGAATGTAAAGACCTAGAATTTTTTAAATGATATTTGTTTCCTAAATAAATGTTTGATAAATATTATATAATATCATACAAGTACATAATAAAAAGAAACCAACAAAAAATTATCTCTTTGACAATGATTATTACATTTTTTAGGTATGAAACAAATTTAAATCCCAAACATTACAACTATACCAAAAATATAAAATATAATACCTAAAATGGGAAGTATGGATCACCTTAATATGCTAGAATAATCACTCCCACTAAAAATAATTTAGAAATAAAACTAAATATTACTAGAAAATAAATTTATTATGAAAATGAAAATATATCCTTAAGATAAATTATAGTGAATTTTGAGTGAAATAATGAAGTGGTATTAATAGGTTATAAAGGGAAATGTGATCGTTGGTATTTGACCATAATATGAATGTTGGTAAAATATAACTATTGGTAAATATGAACATTGGAAATTATACCATTGTTTAATAATTGTACCATTATAATTAGTGTTTATAAGCAGTAATTACAAAGGATCATTGATACGGAAAGGAGAATCAATGGCCTCAATGAGTAGAGTCATTCCATTTGAATCCCATTTGTCAAAACTTGGGAGGGAGGTATTGTCCCAGGGGGTTTCCCTTGACCAAGCCCAATATGAGATTCAAAAAGTTAAGATTGATTGATATCACCTACATGATAAGTTAAAATTAGAAGATATTACCACTCAGTTGATGTTCGTCAAACCACCCAACAAAAATACCATCATCGCACACCTTACCCTTTGGGTGTATGTGGGTGTAATAAGGGGTTTTGTTTCTAGACCTTAGTTAGTTAAAGTGTAATTTAATATTTTGAAATAAAATTATAATTTCGTAAATTAATTTTAAGAATATTTTTTCTTCATAAAATATATGTTTAATTAAGATGAATTTGATAAATTGATTTTTTACACAAATAGAACATGATTGTATTTTTCTAGAAAATATATACAATTTTATAATAAACTCATGTATTATAAATAATTTTTTTAATCAAATAATATTTTTAAAAACTCTCAACTAAATATAAATGATAAAATAATTTTATAATGGCCTAAGAAATATTTTATAAATGTCATAAATTTTGTTGTTCCTTACAAACTAATATTTTTAAATAAATAATGTTTTTTATATTTAAAATTTAAAATTATAATATTTATAGAATTTTTATGGAAAAATAAAAATTATATTTGAAATTATAACATAAAAATTGGGTTATAGTGAATTTATTAGAATCTTCTAAGATACTTTATTTATTTTGTGAATAGTAAAAAATACAGTTTTAGATTTTCGATATATTTTACGATATCATATTTATCAAATAAGAATTTAATAATTAATTAAACACAATAAAAGACCTAAAATATTTTATTTTATTAATATTCTGTATTTTAATATATTTTAATCAATTTACTAAACTATAAGTGATTTTACAATGTCTATAAAGAAAAAAATGATTTTTAAAAAACATTATTTTATGGAATATTTACTCTTTTATGCCAAAATAAGTATTAAAAAAATTTATTTAGTTATGGTGGATTAAAATAACATAAAATTTGACGTAAATTTATAAAAAAAGATAAAATCATGGGTAATCCAATTATTTTTCATTTTCCACTACCTAGATGTCTAAGACCTATATTTGGAAATCATTAAACAATTCCTCCAGATTTTCTGTAAATACACACTCATTTATCCATTTCCTTTCTCTCCCAATACATATTTCATGAGGATTTGGTGATTTTTCCTCCCAACGTGTCCCCCCAAAATGTCCTCAATCCCTGAAGGTTCCATCCTCAAGTTTTAGGATTACCTCTCCAAGGTAAGGAAAATATTCACTTCTCTTTTCCATTCAAGTTCCCCTTTCATGTGGTATGTATTATAATTTCTAAAATAAGTTCTTTTTTCCACTTTATATTACCCCATTAATATAAGGATATTTTTTATGAATTGGAGACCCTTTTCCCTCTCATTTTAACATTTTCTAAAACCATGTTTTATACCTCTCTTATTGCCAAATTTACTTCTCAAATTTCCCTCTTTTATATGATAAATTATATTTTCCTATTTATTTGAATATACCAAACTATTTTCTTTTCAATGGGTATTGAACTAGATTTAAAAATTAATTTTGGTTTTTTGGATTTACATATATAAAACTCACATTTCCTTTAATGTGTTAAAAATGATATAAAGATCATGTATTCAAGATCTTTTTTATGCCAAGAATTTGATAACAAACCCATTATTTATCCTCCATGTGTTATTAATGAAACTATTTATTATGATCTATGTGGACCACATGAAATTAGTACATATGTAGGGTTCATATTGTTAGCACTCCAATGAATTGGGTAAAGAATTTAATCTCTAGAGATGACATGTTTTTCGATACCTAGGTGAATAACATTAGTAATTTTTTTTTATGAATCCTTGATGATAAAACTTGGTAATATTCTTATGAATGTATCATTTTAAAGTTTTATCCACATTTCCATGTTATTATTCA
Source organism: Viscum album (assembly GCA_963277665.1). Taxonomy (NCBI): domain Eukaryota; kingdom Viridiplantae; phylum Streptophyta; class Magnoliopsida; order Santalales; family Viscaceae; genus Viscum; species Viscum album. The sequence continues at coordinate 1,397,493,429 of OY728157.1, read as the reverse complement.
TGTTTCTATATTATGTATCTTCTTCATTCATTATTTATATGCCTCATTTTATCATTAATATGACTCATGGTCACATGAATTTTGTCTCCCTAGATAATTCCCTTACTGGTCTTCATGCTCACCTCTTTCCTTTGATGTATGTACCTAGGATATTAAATGCAACAAAAGTAACTTAGGGTGAACCCATGAATATTTATTTCAAGTTTATTTAGAAGGGTGTTTTATTTTTTCATGCAATATGTACCATATTTATAAGAAACTAAAAATTAAAAGATCCTATGTGTGTACAATGTAATGAAAAGTTATGTAATAAAAAGGAAGGATTCCATAGTTGGTATCAAATGATGATTTAGTCATTTGTGTAAATTAAGAATTTAAAACCATAGGAAGAACCCTAGGGAAACTTCTAGATATAGGAAAACATCATGGTATTCTGGTTAGTATTAAGTAAGTGGTTTCTAATTGAATACATAAATGTATGTATACTACATGTGGATGTGGATCTCACACAGTTGTAACTAAGGGTTTCAAATGAAAATGCCACTTTGACATAGACTCAAACATGAAATAGTGGATGAAAACTGTCATTATTGCACATCTAGTTTGACACTCCCAGGTGATATGTTTGGTTAATCAAAATATTTTTATGAACCTTTATGAAGTATATATAGAAAATATAAATTTTATTAGAAGAGATTAATTACATATTTAAGAATGATGTTTTAGGACATAATATCCCATTTGAATTATAATATTCATAAAATTAACACATTTCTCACTAAGGTTTTCTTCTTTTAGAAAAATAACAGAAAATAGAAGGAACCACATAAATACGAGTGCAATAGATGTCACACTAGTGTATTTTGATGGAATATGGAATAGATAACTTCCTGAAGATGATGAATCAACTAACTCAAGTTATGAACAATAAATTGAATCAAGTTGATATTCCAGATTCACCTCAAAGGGAAAAAAATTTTATTGAGTCCTTTATGCAATCAAAAACCACATACTTTCACTGGATTTACTGACCCATTGATTTCTGAACAATGGATAATATCTATAGAAAATATTTTTTCTATACTCTATTTTTTGGAGAAACTGAAAGTAACCCTGAATGTATAAAACTTAGAAGTGGAAGTTGACCACTATTAGAAACTGATTAGAAATAGAACACCCAGAAGGGATATCAATGATATAGAGTGGTAAGTTTTCATGGTAATATTTTTCAATAAATATTTCCCCCGTTTGATGCATATGAAAATGAATAAGGAATTCATTGAACTGAAATAGAAGGAAAATTAATCAGTGGGTATTTATGAGTTGAACATTGTAAGACATTCTCAATACACCTCTATATTTGTTATATATCCTAGGGGAAATGTTGATAGATCCTTCAGTGGATTAAGGCCCCATCTGAATAGGAATATCGAAAATAGAGACTATTAAGGCTATGTAGAGAATGTGTGAAGTGCTATGAAGGTTGAATTAGAGTTTCTAGAGAAGGATTTATTCAACCAAGTGTGTCTCCTTGGGAAGAACATGTCCTATTCATGAATAAGAAGGATGGATAAATGTGTATATGCATTGATTATATAGAACTTAATGAGATCCTAGTGAAGAATAAGTAACCTATCCTAAGGATTGATTATTTATTTAACCAGCTTTATGGGGATTAATTATTCACCAAGATTAAACTTCGATCTATATATCATCAATTGAGGGTGAAGAAAGATGACATTATAAATACTATCTTCCAAACAATATATGGTAATTATGATTTTGTTGTTATGCACTTCATCTTGACTAATTCTCCTTCTACATTTATGGGTTTTATGAATAAAATCTTTAAGGACTAACTTGAAAAATTCATGAGAGTTTTTATTGATGATATTTTGATATATTTCAAAAATCATGTGGATCATGAGGATTATTTTCAGAAATCAGAGGAAGTAGAATCTTTTTGGAAAATTTAAAAATTAGAATTTTGTTTATAGAAAGTTGCATTTTTTGGGAACATTGTATCCAATAAAGGAATCTCAGTAGACTCTTCAAAGATAAAATCTGTAGAGGAGTGGCATAATCCTACATTAATAACTAAGACCAGTAGTTTCCTTGGTTTAGTATGATAATACAAGAGGTTTAAAAAAAATAACGAATTTCTAATACACTAACCAAGTTAACTTGAAAAGGGGATAAGTTTATATAGATAAAGGAGTGTGAAGAAATTTTCCATGAACTAAAGAAGAGATTGGTTAGTGAACCTTTTTTAAATATACCCTCTATCATTGAAGGATTCAATATTTATATCTATTCATATCTATAAGGTAATGTGTATTTCCTCATGAAAAATAAAAAGTTGATTTCTTATGCTTCTCAAAAGTTAAAGCCTCATGAAAAGAATTATCCTACACATGAGCTAGAGCTCACTATGGTTATTTTTGCTCTGAAAATATGGAGGCACTATCTTTATGGGGATAAATCATATTTTTACATAGACCACCAGATTTTGAAGCATATTTTCACACAAATGTAATTGAACATGATAAAAAGGATATGGTTGGAACTTATTAAATACTTTGACTATTCAATTCATTATCACATCAGAAGAGAAAACAAAGTCGCTAATGCATTATGTAGGAAAGACCATGTTGTGATAGAAATGATGATGATTTAAGGATATACTTTGATCAAGGACCAAATAAAACTAGACATGGGAATCATAAGGTAAGGTACATCATCAACCCCTTCCCAAATGATTTCTCAAACATTGTTACTAGATAAAATCAATAGATCTCAAATATAAGATCCTTTGTTACAAAATAAGATAGTGGCTATGAAGAATGGGAAGTTTCATGAGTTCAATATTGATCAATAAGGTTTACTGAAATTTCATACAAGGCTATGTGTCCCATCTATCCCATATATAAATAATGATTTGATGGATAAAGCTTATATCTCTAAATAATCTATACATCATGGAAGAACTAGAATGTATAGGGACCTTCATGATCATTATTGGTTGGACAATATGAAAAGGGAGATTACTAACTACACTACAAGGTTATTAGTATTTCAACATGTGAAGGTAGATTGAAAAATTATTAAAGGGGTATTGTAACCACTACCCATACCAACATGGAAGCGGGAAAATATTTCTATGAATATTTTCATTGGTCTCCAAAGAACATCCAAAGTAAACAATGAAATATGGGTTATAGTGGATCAACCCACTGAGACTGCTCATTTCATCACTATTTGGAAAGATTTATCTCTTAACCAACTTGCCAATATATACGTAAAGGAAGTGGTGAGGTTTCATAGGGTGACAATTTCTATCATTTCTGATTTTGATCCAAGGTTCACATATATATATTCTAGAAAAGTCTTCAACATGATCTAAATACTGAATTTAATAGTAGTACAACCTATCACACCCCAATTGATGGCCAATAGTAGAGAACTATTTAGACACTTGAGGACATGATAAGTACATGTTGAAAGGAATTTAAAGGTGGATTAGATCAACAAATCCCATTAGTCGAGTTCTTATACAACAACAACTTACACTCAAGTAGTCAAATCACATCATATGAAGCTCTATATGGAAAGAGATGTCAAACTCCTACATTTGGGATGAAGTTGGTGAGTGAAAATTGATTTGGCCCAATCTAGTGCAAGAGATGACAGAAAAGTTTCATGTCATCTAACAAGATATAAAGGATTCTCAATGTCATAAAAAGAGATGTGTTTACAATCATCAAAGGTACTTGGGGTTTGATGTTAGGTATTTGTTTTCCTTTTAATATCACCGTGAAAGAGATTCATACAATTTATAAAAAAAGGTATCTTATCCCTAGGTACATTGGACCCTTGGAAATCCTTGATCACATAGGAGTGGACACCTATCAGTTAGCACTTCTACCAAATATAGACCAAGTTCATGATTTATTCCATGTTTCTCTCTTTAGGAAGTGCATACCTAATCCCTCACATTTAAATAATCTAGAGATGGTAAAACTGGAACATAACCTCTTATATGAGGATCATTTGATGGAAATCTTGGACCATAGAGACAAGGTCCTGTGAAATAAGAATATCCACCTTGTCAATGCATTGTGGAAGTACCAAAAATATTAGAAAGTGATGTGGGAACCAGAGGATACAATGAGATAAAAGTACCCTCATCTTTTATCAATTGAGAAAATGAGTTTAAATTTTGGGGACACAATTTATTAAGAGTGGAAGAATGTGACGACCCAGAATTTTTTAAATGATATTTATTTCTTAAATAAATGTTTTTTACATATGATATAGTATCATAAATGTACAGAATAAAGGGAAACCAACAAAAATTCATATCTTTAACAATGATAATTACATTATACAACTATTAAACCAATTAAAATGCCAAACATTACAACTGTACAAAAAGTATAAAATAGAATAGCTGAAATAGGAATGTATGGATCACTAAAATCTTCAAGAATAATCATTACCACAAAAAATGATATTGAAATAAAACAAAATATTATTAAATAAATCTACATCTTATAAAAAATAAAATATAACCTTAATAAAAAGTGTAGTTAATTTTGACTGAAATAATAAAGTGGTATTTATAAGGTATAAAAGAAAATGTGACTATTGTGATTTGACCGTTATATGAACATTGGTACGTATAAAAATTGTAAACTATACCCTTGGTTGATAATGTTACAATTATAATTATTGTTTATAAGTAGTAATGACAAAGTAAAATTGATACAGAAAGGAGAATTGATGTCCTCAACTAGTAGAGTTGTGCCCTTTGAAGTACATTAGGAAGAACTTGGGAGGAAGGTATCATTACTAGAGTTTTACCTTGACCAATACCAAGTTGAGCTTTAAAAAGGGAAGATTGAATGAAATATATTATGCGAGAAGTTGAAATTAGTGGATATTACCACTCGGTCGATGTTAGCTGAGCCACCCCATGAAAATACCATCTTCACACACCTTTCCCTTAGGGTGTATGAAGATGTAATAAAGAGTTACGTGTCCAGGAATTAGCTACTTAAAGTGAATTTTCATTTTTATAAATAAATTTATTATTCCATCAATTATTTTTAAGAATAGTTTATCTCTATGAAATATATGTTTAATTGAGATAAATTTGATAAATTTATTTCAGGATGCAAATGAAACACAATTATATTTTAATAGATAATATATACAAATGTATAATAAACTCAAGTATTATGAATAATATTTTTTTAATAAAATAGTTTTTTAAAACACTTTAAACTAAATATAAATGATAAAATAATTTTATAATATCCTGGGTATTTTTTTATAGGTGTCAGAAATTTGAATGTGCCTTAAAAACTACTATTTTTAAATCAATTATAATTTTTATATTTAATAGTTAAAATTAAGATATTTAAAGAATTATTATGGAAATAGAAAAATTATATTTTAACTATGAATATCGAAATTAGTTTAGATTTAATTTTTGAGAATTTTCTAAATTACTTTACTTATTTTGTAAAAAGTAAAAAATACAGTTTTAGGTTTTTAGTTTATTTAATAACACTATATTTTTTTACATAATGATATAATAATTAATTAAATCCAACCCAAGAACTAAAATATGTTATTTTCTTAATATTATGTATTTTAATTTATTTTAATCAATTTCCAAAACAATAATTTACTTTTCAAAGTATAAAAAGGAACATTTGATTTTTAAAAACATTAATTTGTGTAATATTTACTCTTCTTTTCCAAAAGAAGTATTAAAAAATGGTTTTTGGTTCTAGTGGATTAAAATAACATAAAATGTGACCAAAATATCCAAAACCATAAGAAAAAACCATGGGTAAGCCAATGGTTTCTCATTTTCCATAACCTAGTTTTCCAATACCTATATTTGGAAATTATTAAACAATTCCTTCACATTTGCTAGAAATAACCACCCATTTATCCATTTCCTTTCAATACTAATCCATTATACACGAATTAATGGAAATATTTCTTCCCAAGGAGTTAGCCTAAGGTGTCATCGAGCTCAAAATGTTCCATCATCATGTTTGAGGAAAACTCTTTAGGGTAAGGGAAATCATCGCTTCTCTTTTTCCATTCATGTTCCCTTTTCATGTGGTATGTCTTCTAATTTAAAAACTTAGTTCTTTTTTCACTTTATATTATCCTACTACTATAATAATATTCTTTAATAAATTGGTGACCCTAGTCCCATCTAATTTTACCATTTTCTAAAACCATGTTTTATACCCATCATGACACCAAATTTACTTCTCAGATTTTCCTCTTTTACATGGGAAATTATCTTTTACTTTTTATTTTAATACCCAAACATATTTTATTTTCAATGGGTATTAAAATAGATTTATAAATGATAATTTATTCAAAAATTTAAATATATAAAACCCAAATTTCCTTTTGTGTTCTAAAAAAAATTTAACCATCATACCTTTAATCTCTTTTGTAGGCTGAAATTTTGATAAGAAAAATGTTATTTATACTCCATGGGTTATTAATGAAATTATTTATTATGGTATATGTAGATCACATAAAATTAAGACATATTAATCATGTTTTCTGATAGCTCTCTAATTTATTAGGTAAAAAAATTAATCTCTATAGATTACATGTTTTATGATACCTTGGTGAATAACCTTGGTAATTTTTATTTATGAATCCTTAGTGATAAACATTGGTAATAAGTTTATTATTGTCTCATTTAAATGTTATAGACACATTTCTATGTTATTATTCATGTTAATATTTTATGTCTCTTATTCATGACTTATTTTTATGCCTCATGTTCTCATTGATATGTCTCATGATCACATGCTTTTTGTCTCCCATGCTTATTCCCTTACATGGATTCATGATCAACCCTTTATTTTGGTGTGTGTACCTAGGATATAAGATATAGTAAATTAACTAGGGTGAACCCAAAAATATCTATTTCAAGTTGATTTATAATTTTGTTTTACATTTTCATGTGTTATGTAACTTATTTATGAGAAACTAAAATTTAAAATATCCTCTGTTTGTACCATGTAATTAAAAGTTATGTAATAAAAAGGATAGATTCCACATTTAGACCCTATACCCTTTTTATTTGAGTATATATCCATTTGGAATCATTTTTTATGATAATTAATTAATGATACTTTAATATTTTTAGTAATTCCCAGTGTTTCCTTTGTCTCCCTTATAAAATGTAACCCATTATCTGTCTTATTTAAAACAATTTTAGACATCTTTATTAGCCAAATAGAAAATATAATATCATCCCAGATTCCTTTATTGTATCTTATAGATTTATTTATTTCTATAAGACAAAAATTTCAAGGCATAAAGTGTAACACGAAGAGAGTTCTTCCACAAATAGGTATAACTCTTAACCGAGTATTTTTAAATTATTTTATTCTTAAACCACCTTTAAATCTATGGTATACATTATAAAATAATGACTTTATTATCTTCGATATAAATAATTTTTATTATGTTTATGGTAAATCCTTTTTCAACCTATTTCCCATCATATAAAAAATAAAATCATCGCTTGTGCATACACAGGGCATACCATCACCACATAGCAGTGTATTCATTTTTCAATTAAATATTTCATGGATGGTTGTAATGATGGATTTAATATTTATTTATTATATTTATAAAATAATTACACTATGAGAAAAAGGATTTTTGCGATGGGATTTGAATCCCATCGCAAATAGTAGTTAAAAACATTATTTGCAATGAGAATGTTTTCCTATCTCAAATACCTTTGGGGTGCACTACACGCCAAGCCTTAAGAAGACTATTTGAACGGGAATATACCCCCATTATAAAAAAACGATCAGTGGGAAAGTATTTAGGACATGACCTATCACAAATAATTTTTGTCATTATTTTTTATTTGCAACAAAATTCTCTCCCATCGTAAATAAAAGACCGATAGAGAGTATTTGTGATGGGTCCCATCACAAATACACTTTTTTTACTGCCACCATAATTAATATCGGTACTTCTATTTGCGATGGTTCTTATGGTAAATAATACTATTTACGACAGGAATATCCTCATAAATAGTCCCATCACAAATTATCTAACATTTATATACCCCCACCCTCATTTTTTCTATTCCATTCTTCTTTGAAATCCTCTCTCCTTTTCTGGTATCATATTCTCTTACTTAAAGTTTTCGAAGTTTAAAATTTTAGAGGGAAACAACTTTTAGGATTTACATCCATTGAAAAATTCAGTTTTAAGGTATTTATTAAATGTTCTTAATTTTTATTTATTTATTTTATTTTATATAAGTAATATTTTTTAATTAATTAGTAGTAATTAAATTTATTTAGAATTAGTTAGTTTTATTTTTCATTAATTAGTTTTAAGTAATAATAATTATTTTTAATTACAATTATTAAGTTTTAATTATTAATAATTATTTTTAATCAGAAGTATTTAATAGTAATTACTTTTAATTAGTAGTACTTAGTAATAATTTGTAATACTTTGTGATAATTAGTAAAAATTAAGTAATATTTAATGGTAATTTTTAATAATTTGTGGTAATTACTAACAACTTGTTATAAACTAACAAAAAATTATGGTAATTAGTGGTAATTAGTTTTAATTAGTTCCAATTATTGGAAATTAGCACCAATTAGTGTTAATTAGCAGTAATTGGTAATAATTAGCGTTAATTGGAAATAATTAGCGGTAATTGGTAATAATAAGCAGTAATTGGTAATAATTAGTAGTAATTGGTAATAATTCGCTATAATTGGTAATAATTAGTGGTGATTTGTAATAATTAGTAAAATATTATAATAAATTGTTATAAAGTAAAAAAATAAGTAAATTGATATAATTTAAAAAAATTGATATACAATAGTATAAATTAATATAAATTATTATAAATTAACATCATTTTTTATAAATTTATAAAAAAAATTAAACAGATAAAATTTGTATAAATCAAATAAATTATTTTATACTAGTATAGTTTATTATAAATTACTATAAAGTAATATACATTATTATAAATTACTAGAACACTGAAAATGAAATAGGTTGTCAATTTTCAAGTGAAAAGCAATGAAAATTTTAGATATGATTGGCATAAATTTGTTTCATCACCTAAATATTGTAAAATATGAGAGTAATTTGTGCCAACCATGCCCAAATTTGTCATTAGGACGGTGGAAATGGGGTAGGAAGGATGTGACGCATTGATGGAAACAAAATAAGGAGAAGATTCATCGATAATAGGAGTAGCAGCAAGACCATATGATGGACTACATGTGATAATTATTATAAATTAGAAATATTTAGTTATAATAAGTAGTAAATTTTTTTAATTAAAATTAAATAGTATTAATTTTCAATATTTTTTTAATTACTAGTAAGTGGGTAATATTAATTACAATTACTTTTAATTGATAAATAAATTGTTTTAATTTATAGAATTTAGTAATAATTTATAGATCTTAGTAATAATTAGTGGTAATTATGTATAATTAGTGCTAATAAGTAATAATTTGCGGTAATTAGGAATAATTAGCATTAATTAGTAATAATTAGTAATAATTAGTAATAATTAGTAAAAAAATGTTTAAAATTAAAAAAATAGTATATAGATATAATTTATAATAAATTTTTATAGTATAGTATAAATTAATATAAATTATTATAAATTAATAACAATTTTTTTTGAATTTATAAAAAAATTTAAACATATATAATTTGTATAAATTAATAAAAATATTTCACATTAGTATCATTTGTTATAAATTAATATGGAATAATATAAATTTTTATAAATTTATAGAAAACTAAAAATGAAACAGGTCACTAATTTTCAGGTGATGAGTTGTGACAGATTTGGAAATTGTTGGAATAAAGTGGTTTCATCACCTGAAGATTGTAAAATCTATGAATTACACGAATTTAGTAACTTACAATATATATTATTACTACATATTAAATTATACTCAAAATTAGTGATAATTAGTGCTAATTATTTCTAATTACAATTAATCATTGCTAATTTTCAGTACAATTTATTATAAGTTAATAAAATAAATTATAAATTACTAATAATGTGTAAATCATAGAATTTACAATCTTTAGGTGATGAGAAACGAACAATTTATGCCATCCATGTCCAAATTTTTCATCCGGTCGACAAAAATAAGGTAGGCAGGATGTGATGCATCAATGGTAGGAGGAGGAGGAAATGTGTTGATGATAGGAGAAAAACATGATTAGATGATGGAGTACATGTGATACTTACTATAAATTAGACATATTTAGTTTTAAAGTAGTAATGTTTTTAATTAAAAAATAAATAGTTTTAATTTGAAATAATTTGTTTTAATTATTAGTAAGTGAGTATTATTAAAAGTAATTACTTATAACTGATAAATAAATAGTATTAATATATAGGACTTAGTAATAATGTATAGATCTTAGTAATAAGTAATAATAATTTATAAAATTTTTAATAAATAATATTAATTAGTAAAAATGAATGTTAAACTACTATAATTAGTAAAAATTAGCAGTAATTAGTAAAAACTAATGTTAAATCACTATAATTATTAAAAATTAGGATTATTAGTAAAAAATAGCATCAATTAGAAAAAATTAACGACAAATCACCATAATTTTTAAAAATTAGCGTTATTAGTAAAAATTAGTTGTGATTAGTAAAATTTAGTAAAACTAACTAGAAAAGACTAAATATTAGTAAAAATGAGTAGAAATGATTAAAAATTAGAAAAAATTGTAGTTATTAAAAAAATGAGTAAATATTAGTGGTAAACCGATATAATTAGTAACATTTTCAAAAATTAGTGAAAATTAAAATCAAGTCACTACAATTCGTAAAAAATTTCATAAAGTAGCATTGATTACTAAAAATTAATGATAAATCACTATAATTATTAAAAATTAGTGGTAATTAAAAAAATTAGTAAGAATTACTAGTAATTGGTAAATATTAGTAAAAAATTAAATTAATTCACTATAATTAGAAAAAACTAACAGTAATTAGTGAAAATTAATTGTAAAGTAGAATTAATTAGTAAAAAATAATGAAAAATCACTATAATTATGAAAAATAATTATAATTTGAAAACAATTGTAAAAATTAGTGGTAATTAGTAAATACTAGTCAAATTGAACTTTAAATCACCATAAGTAGTAAAAATTAATTTTAATTAGTAAAAATTTGTTGTAATTAATAAAAAAATGATAAATAAATAAAATTGATAATATTTACAAGTAAATTATAATTTTTTAATTTTCTATTTTTTTGGATCATATTTTCCATATATAAAATAAATCATAAGTAATTTATTTATTTTATATTTTTTATAGAATTATGGAATAAGAAAGTCGAAAATAATAATAAGAAGTAAATAGATAAAATTTACAATATTTAAAAATAAATTATATTTTTTAAATTTTATACTCTTTTTTGGATCATATTTTTATATATTAAATTAATTACAAAAAATTTATTTATTTTATAGTTTTTAGAGACTTATGGAACATAGAAGTTGACAATAATAATTATTACATGATCATGATTTGATAAATCATCATAGTAATCCAAATGTGTTTGGTATGAATCCTGTATATATTGAGGATGTTGAAGAGTTTTTGTCATTTGAATCATCAATATTAGAATTTATTTTAGATGGTACAATTAAGCATTAATGTAAGAGATTTGATCATAAATGGTTTAACACATTTGAAAATTTTGTGGGACATCTATTCCATTTTGGTTTTCAAAAAGATTATGATTTTTGGTATCAACATGGAGAACATAGTTCCAGAGAAGATACTAATAATTTGGTTTCAGATTCACCATGATTTCAAAATTTTGAATGTGATGTGGCTGATCCATCTTTTCAACAAACTAAAACTCAAGATGATATTGATTTAACTCTTGAGTTAGGGCCATCTCAATTTTATGAGTGTTGAAGTCTACTATGGATTCCTTTTATCCTGGTTGCAAGATAAAGAATTTTGAAGTGATTGAAAAATTTATGGATATTAAATTAGATAATGGAATATCAAATAGGTGTTTTGATTAGATATTCTATTTGGTTAAAGCACTGTTACATGATGGAAAAATGTTTCCTATTACTTTCTATTAAAGAAAGATGTTATTTCATAATTTGGGTCTTGGTTATTAAAAGATTCATGAATGTTTAAATGATTAAATCATATATTATGGTGAAAATGAGTCATTATTAAGTTGTCCTACATATGGAAAATCGAGGTACAAAGAGGCTCGACTTGGGAAGTATAGATTGATTCCTATAAAATAGTTGAGGTATTCCCTACTTACACCCAGACAAGAGTGTTTATTTATATCTCAAAACACATCTTCACTGATGTCATGAAAAAAATAGTATTAAAACTAATAAAAGATTAAATAATCCCTATAATGTTGATTCATGGAAACATTTTTACCAAGTATATTCGTCTTTTTCTTTAAAAGCATGAAATGTGTAGTTGGAACTTTCTACAAATGGTTTATATTCTTTTGGTTCTTATAGTAGTCAATATTCTTTTTGGCCTGTATTTATTTATTTATAACTCTTTACAATTTACCTCTTTGGATATTGATGAATGAGCCATATATCTATTTGACCTCATTAATTATAGGACTTCCAAATCCATCAGTTGGTGAGTTAAATTTATTATGGAGTAATGGTGTCAGTATATATGATATTGTTGTGAAACAAAATTTCTTAATGAAATATTTATTGATGTGGACAATTAGTGACTTCACAACATATGGAATGTTATCTGGATGGAGTAAAGGTGATCTAAATACATGTATGTACTATATGAGTGATAGAAAATAGTTTATACTCTTTAATGGAAGAAAACAATGTTTTCCGACTATCATTGATGATTTATTCCTACCAATCATCATTTTTAGAGGAACAAATATCATTTCATAAATGGTAAAATTGAAAGAGATGAACTTACAAAAATGATCTCAGTTATTGAGTTAAAATCTATGTCTCTTTATTACTTCTCATTACCTTTGTACCAACTATAAACCAATAACAGATAGATAGCTTTGGGAAAGAACACAATTGGATTAAACAGATAATTTTTTGGGATCTTCCATATTGGTGTGATTTGTTGGTCTGTCACATGTTGGATCTCATGCATACTGAGAATAAATATTTTGATAATATATTTTATATAGTTTTGTACACACCTGTTATGACTAAAGATAGTGTAAAGTCATGATTAGATCTTTCTAAAATTGTTAGGCGACCAGAACATGAACTGTTTGAAAATGTCATATCATAGAAGATAATTAATCCAAAAATAATCTTATATAGTTTCCAAAGAAAATCATTTATTATTTTTTCAGTGGGTTGAAAATTTGAGGCTTCGGGCTGGTAATGTTTCTAATTTGGCTAGATGTGTCATAAATGGTCATATTAACAGATTAAAAAGTCATGATTGTCATTTTATAATGGAAATACTTCTACTCATTAGATTTATTGGTTAGTTGAATTATATGATTTGGGATGTACTAACAAAAATATTATATTTTTTCTGATACATTTGTGTGTAAAAAAACCAACTATGATTTACCAATTAGACTACAAGAATACGTTATTTTAATTTTATGTAAATTGGAAATAAAATTCACGCTTTATTTTTTTGTTTAAATAGAAATTTTGATATTAAATTTTTCACATGAAGAAAAATGTATAGGTCTTTTACAGTTCTAATATATGTAACAATATGAGATATGCATATAGAAATTGAATAAAAAGGTACATAACAAAGAATCAGTTGAAGGATCAATTGTAGAAACTTATTTACTAGAGGAAATTTATTTTTCTTACTCTTCTTATTTTCATTTTGAATATCTCTCAAAATATAGCCGCATGGTATGTAATGAGGGAAATTTTTACAATGAAATATATAATCATTATCAGTTTTTAATTATCTTTAACTTATCTTTGGTGGAGTTTATGAATGATAGATTTTAGATGATGAACATCAGATGGATCATGCATACGTTCTGCTCAATTATGAAGAAATGAAACCATTTTTACTGTGAGTTCTCCTATCCTTTATTCTAGAATGTTTTGAAATAAAATTAATATTATTTTATTTTTAGACTATATGATAATCATATTAAGAAATGGTTTCCACAAATTATAGCGGCTACTCTTGAATAAAATGAGTAAAATAATATTTTCTACTTATTTAAAAAAAATTTAAAGTAATTTTTTATAGTTTAACATATAAAATATATTTTTCACTTTTTATATTTATAATTGTTTTTCAAATTTTCAGATATATCATCATGTTGATAAAATTGATAATTGATTTTTTTATTGAGTAACCCACCATGAAAAATGGTTAAATATTATAATGCATATGTGGTGAATGGTTTTCTATTTCATACACATGAATATGATGAATCAAAAAACACAATGAATATAGGTGTTTTCTTGAGAGGATCACATCATAGAGAAAGTGAATTTTAATATTATGGCATACAGGATGAAATCACTTAATTGTGTTATCTAAGATAGAATTATGTTATGATTTTTAAATGTCATTGGTTAGATAAAATAGAGGATTCCATGTTCATCCATGCCATAAAATCATTTATATTAAATATAAAAGCCTTCTTTTAGTAAATGAACCATTTTTATTAGATCATCAGGAACATCAAATTAATTACACAAATTATTGTGTTGCATCAAGAGAGTTAAATAATTGGTGGAGCATAATAAAAACTAAATCTCATGAAAATCAATTTATCGTAAGTAAATGTGGTTTTGATGAAGGGAAAGGAATTAAAAAATTTCAAGATACTACTCCAAATCCATTTTTCCATGAAGAAACATGAATATTGATGATCACACCCCATAGTTATGGGTTAATGGTGACAATGATGTTATTGATTAAACAAATGGATTTAAAGTAGAAAGATATTATGAAGCTAAAACTACTATAGAAATTGATGATACTAAGGAGGTATATGATGATATTGACACAATCATATATGAATATAAGTATGAAGATGTATATTGACACAATTAAATTCTTATTATAATAATTTATAAAATATATCTATATAAAATAATTGATTTAAATTATTTGACAAAAATAGTCATTTCATGTTTTATATTTCTGATGACCATTTATCTGATCTATTTCATGATTTAGAGGAGGTTGTAGAACCTGGTGATGAGCCTTATTCTATATCATCTAACCCTCAGACTATTAGTGGTTTAGTGATGAAATGGAGGGTTCATGGTCCTCTGAGATTTATGATTTATTACCATATCCTCGAGAAACATACACGTCTTGATTTTGATCCACACATTCAGAGGTATGTTTTGTTGTGTAGTTTATTTAGTTTTCATTAATGTTTATTAATTATATATATAATAATTGTTTGACTATTTGTTCTATTTTTTCACAAATTTTTTTATATAGCTATTGGATAGGGGAATTCTATATTGTTGAATTATCTTTATTGAGAATGGGTGACATGGAATAAGATTCCCATTTATTTTTTTCACCCCTTGTTTGATCATTAGATGGTATAATAATAAATAATATTTATTTCTAAATTTATTTAATTAGTAACTTGATATTATTTATTATTTATAGGTTTTATGGTATCCCACTAATTATAGAATATATTTCTCTATCTGGGAGGCATGGTATTTCTATATGTGTGAGAATTTCTGTCAATTTTTTTACAATTTGTGTAGGAAAACTATGTGGAAAGTATGAGGAGATGCATCAATAGAAGGAGTAATAGCATGAGTAAAAGATAAAGTACATACGACATATGACTCATGGTTTATGGATGACGCACTCTCCCCAACCTTCTCCTAATGATCCTACCCCTCAGTTATTTATTTATTTTTTATAAACATTTGAATGTACATATTTTTTGTAATATTTTTATTAATTCATATATTTAAAGCCATATATAGTATGTTCTTTGATAGTTTTGAAAATATTTTTTTTTATTTTTAATTTTTTTAATTTTTTATACATATTTGAAATGGAAAAATTCACCTATCACAAAGAATTATTTAATATGGTTGAATTTTTTCATCTCAAAAGAATTTTTCTATATCGATAAATATTATTTGCAATGAGATACCTACCGATCATTATAAAAGTTATTTGTGATGTCATTTTTTGGAACATGTCATTTGTGATGGGGTCCCGTCACAAATGACCCATAAAAAATAATTAAATTTCTAGTTGTGAAATGATCTTTTAATTATAATATCTTATATACCATATTACCTTTACATCTATTAGAAAATTAAAATGTTTCTTACGCATACGTGTGGACTACCACCTCTACAAAGAATTATGATTCATTTTATTTTTTACATAAATGGTAATAAGGACATATTTAATATATATATATATATATGTGTGTGTGTGTGTCTGTGTGTGTGTGTGATAAAATAATTATTTTTATATTATAATTATTATTTACCTTTCTTTCATTCCATCCTTCAAAAAATGGAAACAATGTCCATGCTTACATATAACCTACCGTCTTCATGAATAATGTAATTCGTTTTTATTTCTCTAAAATTCATGGATGAATATATATATATATATATATTATGATCAATATTATATAGATGAGATTAACATGATCAAAGTATAAGTACCAGGACTTTCATACTAAAACATTCATGAAAAACGAAGTAATTATCACATAGAACAATGATTATAATAACCAATAGTTAATAAACAAGTGATAATATTTCAGAAGTAGATAATAAATGGTATTATATAAATTAATATGTTTCTATAATTCATGTAAAATTAATATTCATTTATTTTAAAGGAATTTTTAATGCATACGAAGAAATATGAGACTTGAGCTAATGGACATTTCATCACACATTTATTTTTGGGATATATATACAATATTCACCACTTGTTTATTTTGTGTGGGGTATATACTACTCATGAATGTATTTATGATGATTCTAATAAAATTTTTTGGAACTAAAAATCCAACTAATATTCTCTCTTTCATGAGTATTTTATTTATATATTACCAAAGTGGTAAAGGATTTATGTTTCAATCCCATAATAATCGGGATTTTTTTTATACATGAATTTTCAATAACGAAATTATATGTTCATTATCTGATAAATATATTTAATTTTCATATACTATAGTTATTAATATAAAATAAAATTTTTCATTTCATTTTCCACACTCTATGTACTCAATATATTGAAATATTTTTTTTATGGTAAACTGATTATGTTTTACTATACGGTCAAAAATCCATTTTCATCCATGTACGTTTTTTCTCTAAAATGTTTTCAAAAATGTTTTACTATTATAATATGATTATTTAAATTAATATTTACCAAATATTTACTATTAACAAGTATTTTTGAAAGGAATATCATTATCATTTTCTAAATAGGGTACTTTAAATTTTTTACCAAAGATATGAAATGAATCTTTGTTTTAACGTACTCAACATGAACAGAATTTACCATCATCATAAACACTCAACAATTTGAATATTCCTTTATAATATTCCAAGATTATTTCTAAAGAAATTTTTTTCCTTAATATTTTTTATGTTTTTATATTTTAAATAATTTATTTCAAAATGAAAAGGGTATTTTTTGTAGGAAATATTCTGGTGATTCTTCGAAAGGATTTTTTATCTATGATAGTATCATTTGATGTTAATTATGTTTTTATATAGATTTTATCCAATGATACTATACATATTATTTCTTTTTATGGTTTAGTGTTATGATGTTTATATTTTTATGAAACCTATTTTTTTATTTTTTTATACTATGAAGAATTTATAAAATTTTTATGAAACTGATTTTCTTTGAATGGGTTATGATATATTGATATTGTGAATATTTTATCATCTTTTGGAACACTTTTGTATGGTTTTTATTATCTTATAGGTGTTCCTTTGTTTTTATATCCCTATTACATATTGGGTAATGTTTTATATCTCATGGAATAACTATGGAAAACAAGTGAATGTTCTTAATCCACTATGTGATACAAGTCGATGTGCTTGATCCACTATAAGAAATAGGTGATGATGTTTAATCCTTTATGATATGGGAAATTGTTGTTGATTACTAGTCCACTATTATTTTATGTTACCAGTAGTTATACTTGATATATTAAATGGTTTCTATACTTATGATCATTCCATACTTTTATGACATGAACTTATAGTTCATGATTTATTTGTGATGATTTATCACTCTTATAATTCATGTCCTTTGAAATGATAATGTTTTATAAAATGTATCATGTTTATCACCCCTGATGTATTAGGTATATAATTTTTAAGTTATGTTCATGATCTCATACACTTATATTTATCTTATGCTTTTATACGATCATTGATTGATATATCTCATGTTTACAATTACTGAGTATTTGATATAACCCGTTTATATATTTCCTTTCCTCAGGTTATGAGGAAATATTTGAGTATGGTATGTCTATGAAGGGTACTCTATTGAAATATCATTATGGGAGATATTGAAGATCTTTTATGAAGTAAAATCATTATGTATCTAGAATCCAAAGACACTAAACCTTTATTGTCCTTGAGATTGTATTTGTAAAATTCAATGACTATTTATCTCAAAAGATATAATATTTATGTTTTAAAATTATAGTTCACTATATATTGTATTAGATGATAGGTTTAGTCAATATTTTGAAATTAGTATTAGAGGACATTAGTGAAAACCCTAGGGATAAGTATAAGTATAGGATGACATCGTATAGTTTGTGTAATGACCATTTGTAACCTAGTTTAAACCTAAGGTTCCATATATTTATAATAATTTGTAATGATTTAGACATAATATGAATGATATTTCATGATTATATGATTTATCACTCTAATTAACAATCTTTTATGATCATCCAAACCATTTGGGTTTTAGTATAGGATTTAAGATAGAATGATGAAGTTGACAATGGTAATATGTATGATTAAATATTGAATTAAACTAATTTTCATTTTTTATATGAATTAATGTATATCATAAAAAATATCAATGAATGTTAATTTAAATCCTTAATTATTATATATTGAGTTAGTGGTTAAAACACTTATTTGTACGATGGTCACATATCAAGTATATAGTTCCTATTTGATTGATGTTTATGGGAAATCACTTCCTAAAAATATTTTGATTATCCCTTTAATTGAATTTTATGTGACTATTGGCATGGATTTGATTTCTTTATATAAATCACATATCAATTTCCAAGGAACGTAAATCACATTTTATAATCCAAATGAACCTACGATCATTTATCGTTGTGAGGATGAATTTGAACTTCCCATGGAAATTAATGTTATCTTGTGTGTCTTAATTTATAAACATTAAGGGTATCTATATTATATTGTTGGGGATAAACTCAAAATTTATGATAAGACTATTGTATGGGAGTTTTTTTTATGTCATTACAGAAGAGTTATCTAGGATTCCTCTGAATTGTGAATTTGTGTTTTTAATTGAACTCATAACTGGTGATACATCTATTTCAATGACTCCTTATAGAATGAACCCAATTAAGTTGTATGAATTCAAGAAGAAACCCTAGGAGAATTATGATAATGGATTCATACCCTAGTGTGTCACCATGTGGTGCACTTGTTCCGATTTTGTAATAAAGATGGGTCAATGCATCTTTTCATTGATTATCCATAACTTAATAAGATCACTTTCAGGAGCAAGTATCCCGGACCCTTTATCGATGATTTTTTATCAATTATGAGGATATTAATACTTTTATAAGATTTATCTTCATTCTAAATATCAAAATTTGATGGTTAATAAGGCTAATATACCCAATACAACCTTCCTCACGTGGTATAGTCAATATAAATTTATAGTGATTCCATTTATACTTACTAATGTCTCTAATATCTTCTTGTATTTAATGAATATAGTCTTTATATATTAGCATGATTAGTATTTTTTAGTCTTTATAGATGATATTATTATATATTAAAATATTAATAAAGGCCTTAAATATTATTTGAATATTGTGCTGAAGTAACTGAGGAGGGAGAAACAATATGCTAAATTTACCAAGTGTAAATTTTAGAGTTATAAATTTCCATTATTGGGTCAAATAATCTAAATTGAGGGTATATAAGTAGATCCTTAAAATTTATAAGTTATAAATTAATATCCTAGACCATCCACTATAACTAAAATCTATAGTTATCTTGGGTTAGTAAGATATTTTCGATTCCTCACGAGAGATTTCTCGTGACTATCTAATTCAATCAGTAAGTTTACTTGTAATGGGGTTAAGTTATTGTGGATAGATGAATGTGAAGATAATTTAAAGGAATTGTAGAGAAGGTTAGTTAGTGAACCTATGGTCACACTGACTAGTAGTGGAGGAGGGTTTGTGATCTATGGTGATAAATTAAAGAAGTTATTGGGATGCATACTCATGTATAAGGATAAGGTGATATCATAAAACCCACAAAAAAATGAAAATAAATGAAAAAATTTACTAGAAACTTGATTTGGAGATTAAATTGGTGATTTTTTCATTAAATATATAGAGACACTAATTTTATGGTAAATGGTGTGATATATATACAATCCATAATTTTTTAAGTATATCTTCACCCAGAAAGAGATGAATATACACCCGAGAATATGGTTGGTGTTAATTAATGATTATGACTGCACATACATTACCACCATAGGAAAGAATACAAGGTGGTAGATTCTTTGATTCAAAAGTATTATTCAGTATTATTTATGATGAGTATTGAAATAAATCCCATACTTATGGATTTTCCTAAGATGAAACTTGAAATCCTCAGGAAAGGGGATAGATCCTATATTTGTTGAGTGAAATTGCAACCATCTATCCATGTGATGATTAAAGAGGTGTATAGGGAAGATATAGAACTACCAAATAAATTTAGAAATGTTCTATAGTTAAAATTTTATTATAATAGAATGATAACATTATGAAACTATTTATGTGTTCCATTTATACTCAATTTGAAGGAGCTATTAGATGAAGCTCATAGTCCATAATTTTCTATACATCCTAAAAGTAAAAATATGAATAGAGATATAAAATAATATTTACTATGGTTCCATATTTCATTAAAAATGATATTTTTATTAATTTAATTATGAATAAATATAACATGTCACTCTCTTGAAATTAATATTTGTATTTTTTTAATAAGGAAAAAAGAGGTTATGTTTAGTTTTAAATGTTTATTTTAAATATTAATAATTTTTTTATCATGTCAATTTATTTTTAATGTTTAATAATTGAATATTTAACTTAAATTCCTATTCAATTCCAATACAATATTTATTCAATTAATAGAAAAATTTTATAAATGATTTTAAAAATATTCAAATTAATAATATTTTGATGAAGAATTGCATTACCCATTTTTTAGAGAAATATAACATTATAGTGATTCGTTTTGAAGGATTATTGTTAAATTACTTATTTATCTTAATGTTTTTAATATAAAATTAAATAAATAGTGTAAATAATGAAATTAATTATTTTTTATGAAAATAATATTTTTTTAAAAAATTTAAAAATAAAATAAAAATTAAATTAGGACAAATTGGATAAAATATAGTCTATAATGTATTTATTTATCCATTGATGAGCCAATTTTTACATTATAAGTAAAATTATAACCCTTTAATATTGAAAAGGTCATTACTATGGTTAATGTAAAAATTGGTTAACCAAGGGTTTAAACAAAAAGATAAGATTTACCAAGAAGATCTTGGAACTAGGCAAGGCCAATCCCAAAATTTATTAAAGAAAATGAATAAACAGAGTCAGGTGATACACCAGAGTTTACAATGTCAGGGGTGAACCACTCCTTGAAAGTCATTGTCTATCAGTGATGCGCAAAAGTTATGGTCTCTGAACGACCAAATCATTCTTGGTTCCATTATTTATCTCTTGGAAAGGGAATCAACCACCTAATTTGACTCACTATACACATGTGAAATACATAGATTTATCTGAGCGGCACGATTGATGTAGTCAATCCAGTGAGGAAAAAGTTCCCATGTTACATTCCGAGTAGAGGTTATAAAAGCTGTGACTATAGTTTCAAAGTTTGATTCAATGAATAGGTTGGTCCATTGATAGTGGACAACATGCTTACTGGAAATAATCATCATCCATAATTTAGTTTTGTATGAATTTCCAACTCCAATGTAGTGGTAGAAGCATCCTTTGAAAAATCCACTATGGGTTTAGAAAATACCTCCACAACCCAAGGGTCCAGGAATACCCAAGGCTATCCATCCACTTTGAATTTAACCCAATAGAAAATTAGTGGGACCCATCTTAATTATTTCACAACCATGGGATGCTTGGATCGACCTGCAACTCCCAATAGTTGAAGCATAATCAGATCACTTACAATGTGGTTTATAGACCCCATTTACACCTTGGCAGCAACATACACCTCCTTGTGCATGTCAATAATTCTAGAATGAGTTGTTGGTGTATGGACCATGAACTTTCATTCATTAATGGACTTCTATATCAAGGAGATCATTGACGTTGTCACAAAAAATAGGAGTTGGTGCACCTTCTCACTTTTTTCAGTACGAGAAATAAAATCCTAGAGGTCCACAAGTTGTCTTCCAGCTCCTAGATTCACTCCAAAAATCCAGATAGTATTTTCCCACAAATTCTATGCACATTCACAGTCAATGAATAAGTGTTGCATATTCTATTCTATTTTGAGGAAAATATTGCTTGTTGAGACTATGTGAGGTCCATTTTTTCAGTTGATAATATAATGGTAATCAGTTTTTCTAGATTCTTTATAGGAGTATTCACCTTGAGGGTCGGATGAAATCTTCCTTAAACATGGATAGCCATGTAGGCTTCATGTTGTTTCTTGCACTCTCCAGCATGTAGTAACCCTTAAAATTAAATCAACCACGGTAATTGGTGTCCAGAAAAGGGTGTCAATGTCAATTAAGGTATGATGATGAATTTTAAGTTTAACATGCATGGGAAAAAATCAAGAATATTGAAAGTTACCATGATCTCACTGATAGTCATCTATAATCACTTAGTAGGAATAAATAGATGAACCTTAGCGGTCTATCTAGTGAGAGAGTGTTCCAGAAATTCAAGTTCGATTTCTTGGAGACCAACTATTTGGTATTTCACACAATCCCATTTAAAGAGTGTTTAATTGTGGGCCACACTAAAGACCCAAGATAATAGTTATAATCATCAAGCATCCTCCTCTGGAACCTACTTGCTAAGAAGCTAAAGGAGAGTTCATTTGTGGTGAACATATTCCATGTGAATTTACCAACAAGACCATCATTGAAAATTCTCAGATCTTTAATTCGAAGGCCCCCATTACAATGGGTTTAATGAATTACTTACATGAGACCATAATTAGTTTCCTTTCAAGAATTTAACTGGTATAAATGAAGTTCTTGATTATACCTTATGGCTTCTTAAGGAGTCCTCTTGGCCATCTGTATAAAGAGAAAGAGTAGAAAAATTTAGAGGTAATGACTTAGTTCACAAAGCACACCCTCCCAGCTCATGACATTGATTTCCCTTTCCATATGGAAAACTGATTAAAAATTCCAAATCCCATTCCTCTAAGAAATTGGCTTTTGAGTCTACCCAAAAAAATTCAGACACCAAGGTAGGTGATGTGTAGATACCCTTTCCTCACTCTAAGCCTCCATGCAATTTTGTTCTATCTTCCCACCATGAGCCCATCAACATAGACAATAAAGAATTTTCCCCAAGAAATGGACTACCCTTCCACTGCTTCATAATGAGTGAAAATAGAATGAATGGAAGAAATGGTTCTCCAGGAGGCTTGAACAAAGAGGATAATTTCATCTTTGTAAAGGAGGTGTGACAAAATAGGTTCACCTCTACTAGCTCTGATTTTTTTATCATGGACAACCTGGGTAAGATCTTTAATTTATATGCTCATATAATATTATGCAATGGAAACAAGGAGGTCTAAGATTGGATCACCATGCCAAACTCCCCTTGTACACTAATATAATCACTTGGGAGACCCATTGATAAGAATTTAAAGCCTTACAGATGAAAGGATTGATTTTATCATTCTTAGAAAGGTATCAGAGAATCCAAATATTTTAAAAACATTGAGTATAAAATTTCATTTAAGAGTATCAAAAGACTTTGATATATCAGTATTCAGTGCAATGTTCCCTTCCTTTTATTTCCTCCTAATTATGTTCACACTTTCTGAAGATTTGAATAGGCAATTATGTATATAGAAGACAAGGACCAATCCATATTGATTTGAGGTGATATTCTCCTGGATGATTACTCCCATCCTTAGAATGATTATTTTACTGAAAACTATTGGGATAGTGTTCCCAAGGGAAATCGACCTAAAATATTTGATATCCACTGTGGTATTTTTCATGGGGATTAAATAAATGATGTTTGAATTTTTTCTATGTGGAAAGTGTGCTTTGGTTAATAAGTCCCTTACTTCATTAACCATGTCATCTTGTGAAACTTCAAAATAAAACATAAAAAATTTATTTTAGAAACCATCAGGCCCGACATCACTTTCCATGTTGATGGAAAATTGAGACTTCATAACTATTTCTTTGTCTGGTGGTGAGATAAGGATTCAATTTTGTTTATTATCAATGCAGGGAGTAATATATTCAACCATTATAGATGTGTAATCATCCCCATCATCTGTGTAAATCTCCCAAAAGTAATCAATGATGACTTTTGAGATGCCATTATCAGAGGTGTGGAGAATCCCATTAATGCTGGTGGAATTATTCTCCAATTTCGATCACTCTCACTGTGTAATCTATGAACAAAGCTTGAATTTATATACCCTTCCTTTAACCATTTCACATTCATTTTATTCCTTTAAAACCTCTCCTTAATGGTAGTAAGATCAACTAGATTTTAATGGGAATGAACCTCCTCACTAGATGAAGTATCTTGTCTCTGATTTTTAGCTTGGACCTCAACGAGATTCTATCCAATATATTTAATATCATCACAAATATTTGATAAATAGGTTTTACTCCATTCCCTTAATAGATTCTAAGTATATTTGAGTTTCTATATAAGACTCTGGAGTGGGATTCCCACTGACATAAGTTTCTAAGTCTGAAAGATGGTTTCCCTACATATTGGAGAGACAACCCATCCATTGTTAAAGAGAAAAGGCATGGGGACCAGAATATTTATTAAGAAGTCATACACAATAATGGGGTTATGGTAAGAATGATATTTGGGAATAATATAACCTGAAAACCCATCAAGAGCACTCCTATCAGCTAAATAGAGAAATCACCTATGGCATCCCACCTTTTTATAACATAAACTTTCATTACATTACACAAAACTGAGGATCTTTAAGGTTCAGTGTCTTGGAAACCATTAACATAATACATGAAAACAACATAAAAAATTCTTCTTAAACACTTGAAAGGATTCTCCTTAAGTTCATCCTAGGTTCATTACGGCATCTCATAACCTGGGGACACACATCAAAAGAAAGGGTGAGCAGAAGTCCCAGAAAGGGAAACAAGGGAAACATTTAACATGTGAATTTGAGATACATCAACTATGTCCTGAAAAAGAACTTTAAGGAATGAGGAAGAAATCATGTGGAATATCATAATAAAAATAAATTTTTTCATAACTTTAATATGTGGCTACATCATTTAACATAGAAAATCATGAACATATCACCAAGGTCCATCCCCAAGGTGTCATTTGAAAATTACCAAGGTTATTCACCAAGATATCGTGAAAATTGTAATCTCTAGTGGTTACATCATTACCCAATGCATTGGAGCGCTATCAGGGCGCACCCTTAAATTTTCCTTTATTATCATGTGATCCACATATATCATCATCAAAAATTTCATAAATAACCCATATAGCATAAAATAAATGGGTTTCATTTCATAATCATAATGTTTTAAAAACTGCTTTAAAGACATGATCTTTACATCACTTTAAACCCACGGAAGGGGAGAGCGGGTTTCATGTATGTAAATCCCAGAATTTAAAATAGAAAATTTTGGTATATATGTAAATACCCCTGTAGAAATAAGAGCTTTTAGTATTCACTTTATAACATAAAATAATTTTGAGAAAAGAGAGAGGCATTTTGAGATGAAAATTCTGCAGCATAACAGCTCTGTTTCAGGGTTTTAGAAAATAGTGAAAAGAGAGGGGACATGGGTCAAACAATCATAGATGACTCATAACCAGTAGAGGGACAGAATAATAAGGATATATGAACATGGTAATGAAATTTCAAGGACATACCATTTGAAATGAAAAACATGGAAGGAAGACAAAAATTAGATTTCTCTTATGAAAATTCGGCAGCCCAACGTCGTCACTTAAACATCAACAAAAATGAATTGAAAAGATCAAATAGGGTCCCTCTTCATATGAACATAAGAGTTCAGTATGATAGATATAGAGATCATACCCCAACATAATTAAAAAAGAACTTGAAAGACTTGACATGAAAGTAGAACTTTGAAATGAATGAGCAGGGTGAAAGAATCCCCTTAAAAATTCGGCAGCCTAACGGCGCCACTTAAACATTCTTAAAACAAATTGATGAGAGAAAGATGGGGTCTCTCATCATATGAACATGAAAATGGAAGTAATATGAATATAGAAGAACATCCTCCAACATAAGAACATGGAGTATAAAATAAATGACATAAAAGAGATTACTTGAAAAGAAGAGAGAGGTCAGATCCCTTACCTTAAAACGTAACTCTTAAAACTAAAAGGTTTCGACCTTGAGGGCTTGGGAGAACCTTGGTAGGACTCCTTGGGAGGTAAGGAGACCAGAATTTCGTTGAGGATGGTTTTGGAGTCGAATGGATGAGAGGAGGTCTTGGTATTTATTGGGAAAGTGAGGGGACAAGGCATTAATGGCCAAGGGACACCTCATTAGTGGTTTTGGAAAAACCATGGGCTTGCCCATGGTATTTGCCCATGGTATTGGCCACTTGGGACACCTAACACCATTATTCATCCCCTTTATTCGACCATCCCTTATAATATCTCATGACATCATCATTACACAATTATGATGTCATTTAACATACCGGAACCCTAAAACTGCATTTTTACTATTCACTAAAAATTCAACTTTCTCAAAAAAATCCCAAAAAATTACCATAACATAATATCGATGCTCTGAGTTCAAAAATAAAGTCCATTTTATAAAAATAATTTTCTAAATATTTTTAATTAAATTTTTAAATAAAAAACACTATTCACCCAAAAAAACTAATACTTGATTAATAATTTATGAAACCGTTATTTAACCATTTTATTGAATCACATTACTTAATCAAGGTGTCTAAATTATATTAAAACTTTCTTTAAGTGAGATTACTAATCCATTTGGTCACATTACTAATCTTAAGCGTAAAATCACTATTCATAATTTACTATTCATCAAAAATTAAGTTGATCTTATTAGACTC
Organism: Viscum album; assembly: GCA_963277665.1. Lineage (NCBI taxonomy): Eukaryota > Viridiplantae > Streptophyta > Magnoliopsida > Santalales > Viscaceae > Viscum > Viscum album. The sequence continues at coordinate 1,397,465,793 of OY728157.1, read as the reverse complement.
CAAATTCCTTACTGAACACTTTTGCAGAAGACTGTTTTTAAAAAATCATTACACATCATTAATTATTTAAGGTTTACATAAATATTTTTAAAATATCTTTTTTTCCAAAATTCATCAATAAAATACATCCTAAAATTATCCAGACATTTGAAATTTCACAAACATCACTAAAGGAAGAAATATCAATTTATTCATCCTAAAGGATTACACAAAGAAGCTACAGTCTTGTCACATACCCCCTTAACACCAGCATATGACCTAAGTGTAAGGTGTGCTATGGTGAGAGAATCTGAGGGAGCCTCAGATAACATTGCCCTAGTAGTAATCTCTACTAACTTGAACTTCTCCCACAAGTGTTTTCGTTCATGTTTGACACGCTGGAGTTTGGCTTGGGCTTGGTCCAAAGCGAAGCCCAAAGATGCCACCTCCTTCCCAAGCTCTGATAAGTGGGCTTCATAAGGTTCAAGTCTACTGGATGAAGCCATCGACTCCTCTTTCTGCATTAACCATTAACATCTCTATTAAATCGTTATGAGTAAGTTAATATATTATTTAAAAAGTTTGGGTTGTTACATTCTTCCACCCTTAAGAAATTTCGTCCCCGAAATTTTATTCTTGAGACCTAATCGAAAAGGTGAGGGTACTTTTGCTTCATTGTTTACTCAGGCTCCCAAGTCGCTTCTTCATATTTATGATTCCTCCACAACACTTTCACAAGGTGGGTGGTGTTGTTTCGTAGGACCTTATCTCTACGGTCTAAGATCTCCACTGGCTGCTCCTCATAAGAGAGGTCATGTTCCAGTTGTACCACCTCTGGGTTCAATACATGTGAGGGGTCGGGTATGTACTTCCTCAAGAGAGATACATGGAAGACATCGTGAACTTGAGCTAGGTTCGGTGGAAGTGCTAGACGATAGGCCACTACTCCTATGCGATCAAGGATTTCATAGGGGCCAATGTACCTAGGGCTGAGCTTCCCTTTCTTCCCAAACCGCATGACTCTCTTCCATGGAAAAATTCGAAGGAAGACTTTGTCACCAACACCAAACTCCAAGTCCCTTCGATGGTTGTCAGCATAGCTCTTCTGCGGACTCTGAGCAGCCTTTATGTGTTGCTGGATGGCATGAACCTGTTCTGTCATCTCTTGCACAATATTAGGCCCAAGAAGCTTTCTCTCACTAGTTTCATCCCAACAAGTAGGAGTTCTACATCGCTTTCCATACAGAGCTTCATAGGGTGACATCTAAATACTCGAATGGAAGCTGTTTTTGTATGAGAACTCAACTAATGGGAGGTGTTGATCCCACCCCCCTTTAAATTCCATTGAGCATAATCTCAGCATGTCCTCAAGTGTCTGAATAGTCCTTTCAGATTGGCCATCAGTTTGAGGATGATAGGCCGTACTAAAATTTTATTCATTATTCAGAGCATGTTGAAGACTTCTCCAGAATTTTGATGTGAATCTTTGATCACGATCAGACACGATGGATAGTGGTACCCCATGCAGCCTTACCACTTCCTTCACATATATCTTGGCAAGTTGATTCTGAGAGAAATCTTCCCGAATAGAGATAAAATGGGTGGTCTTGGTGAGACGGTCCACAATAACCCATATCACATTGTTTCCTTTGGATGTTTTCGGGAGACCAGTTACAAAGTCCATAGTGATATTATCCCACTTCCATACAGGTATGGGTAGCGGTTGTAATACCTCCTTAGGAAGTTGTCGTTTTGCCTTTACTTGCTGACACACCAGGCACCTTGTAGTGTAATCAGCAATCTCTCTCTTCATGTTATCCCACCAATAATGATCACGAAGGTCTCTATACATTTTAGTGCTTCCTGAATGTATAGATAAAGTAGAGCTATGAGCTTCATCCATCAGTTCTTTCTTTATCTCTGGAATAGATGGAACACATAGTCTTGTATGAAATTTCAATACCCCTTCTTGATCAATATTGAAAACAGGGAACTTCCTATCCTTTACAGCCTCAAACTTCTCCTGTAACAAAGGATCTTCTTTTTGAGCCTTCTTGATCTTCTCTAGTAATGAAGTTTGAGAAATCATTTGGGATAAGGTTGATGATGTCCCTTCCCTTACAATTCCCATGTCCAGTTTTACTAGGTATTTAATCAAGGGATATCCTAGGATCCTCATTGTTGCCAAAAAAACAGGATCTTTCCTGCTTAATGCATCCACAACTTTGTTTTCTCTTCCAGGGTGATAATGAATTGAACAATCATAGTCTTTAATAAGCTCCAACCATATCCTTTGTCTCATGTTCAATTCTTTCTGTGTGAAAATATACTTTAAACTTTGGTGGTCGGTGTATATATCACATTTCTCCCTATAAAGATTGTGCCTCCATATCTTTAGAGCAAAAACAACTGCCGCTAGCTCTAGATCATGTGTAGGATAATTCTGCCCATGAATCTTCAACTGTCGAGATGCATAAGAAATTACCTTGTCATTTTGCATGAGGACACACCCAAGCCCTTTTAGAGATGAATCGCTAAAAATAATGAATCCTTCTCCGATAGAGGGTAGTGTTAACACATGTGCAGTAACCAATCTCTTCTTCAGCTCTTGGAAAGTTTCCTCGCATTCCTTTATCCAGATAAACTTAACCCCTTTTCGAGTCAACTTGGTTAGCGGATTAGAAAGCCATGAAAAGTTTTTCACAAACCTCCTATAATATCCTTCTAAACCAAGGAAACTAAAAATCTCAGTTACGGTTGTGGGTTGAGGCCACTCCTCCACAACCATTGTCTTTTCAGGGTCAAACGATATTCCTTCATTGGTTACGATGTGCCTCAAGAAAGCCACTTGTTGTAACCAAAACTCACACTTGATGAACTTTCCAAAGAGCCTCTCCTTCTGCAGAGTTTTCAAAATAACCCTCAGATGATCTTCATGCTCCTCATGACTTTTTGAATATATCAAAATATCATCAATAAAAACTACCACAAAGTTATCAAGGTAGTCCTTAATGACTCTATTCATCAAATCCATGAAAATATCGGGAGCATTAGTAAAGCCGAAGGGCATAACAATAAACTCATAATGCCCATATCTTGATTGGAAGGCAGTCTTTGGAATATCTTCCTTCTCCACCCTCAGTTTATGATAACCAGATCGAAGGTCAATCTTGGAGAAGAATTGAGCCCCATGAAGTTGGTTAAATAAATCATCAATTCTTGGAAGAGGGTATCTGTTCTTCACTATGATCCCGTTCAGTTCTCTATAATCAATGCATAACCGCATTGATCCATCCTTCTTCTTCACAAAAAGAACTAGTGCTCCCCAAGGAGACACACTCGGTCAGATAAACCCCTTCTCCAACAAGTCTTGGAGTTGTTTCTTTAACTCTTCTAGCTCCACATTTGCCATTCTATACGGGGTCTTTGATATCGGTTGAGATCCAGGTACGAGTTCAATGGAGAACTGTACCTCTCTTTCTAGGGGAGATCCAGGTAACTCCTCAGGAAATACATCCATGTAATCCTGAACAATTGGAACATATTCTATTTGTATACTCCCTTTTTTTCTTCATCATCACCGATTAAATCTATAAAGAAAGATATAATAGGTGCTTCTAGATAGGGATCAGTTCGAGATATCTCTCCTTGGAAGATAATTGTAGGTCATTCATTCAAGACTACCGATATTTCCTTACTTCTGCATTTGATCTTATCATTATACTTTGAGATCCAGTCCATCCCTAGTATAACGTCAAATTCCAACATGGGAATGACTAATAGATTTCCGATAAGATTGTTCTCACTGAAGTAAACACTAGAGTCTCTAAACACTGTTGATGCATGGATAATCCCACTTGGAGTCTTGACTGAAAATTCTACCTCAAGTAGTTCAGGGATTTATTCTATATTCTTTGCAAACTTGGAGGAAATAAAGGAATGCATAGAACCAGAATCAAACAAAGTACTTGATAGTTTTGAGAGGACAACAAGAGTACCTGCTACCACGTCGTTCGGAACTTCACCTTCAGTTTTTGTGATAGCAAAAGCACGACCTTGCTCCATTGGCCTTTGCTGAGGTTGATGGTGATTCCCCTCCACCGCCCTCAGATTTGGACAGTGATTAGAAAAGTGCCCAACCTGTCCACACTTGAAGCATTTGACTTCGGGTAGGGACAAAACCATCTTTCCTCTATCGTTAGTGTTGGGAAGTTGAGGCTTCACATCACTATGAAAATTCCGAGAAATATGTCCTTATTTTCCACACCTGTATCACTTACCAATTCCGATCAAGCAGTTCCCCGAATTCTTCTTCCCACATTTATTGCATGTGGGATGTTGCATATGCTTTCCACCTCTTTCCTGATCAAAACTTCTTCCCAGGCTTGGTTATATAGTTCTCTTATTCTCATTAGATTTCTGAGACTACTGTGTCTCCCCAAACTCTAGTTCAACTTTCATAGCACTTCGAACTATTTATTTATAGCTATCATAGTCCATGTTGGCTAGATTCTTCCGCAGATGAGGTCGTAGTCCACCAAAGAATCTATCAACCTTCCCATTAGGGTCCATGAAAAAGCTTGAGGTATAATGAGAAAGCCTTGTGAAGTTCATCTCGTAGGTTCCAACTGATTCATTCTCCTTCTGCTTCAGCTCGAGAAATTATTTCTCCATTCTCGTTCTCATCGAATGAGGGAAACACTTATTAAAGAATATTCCTCAGAAATATTACCACTCCATAGCTTCCATCTCTCCTCATGGCTTTGTGTTTTTGATCAGTGACCACCACTGATCAGCTTCTCCCTCTAGGCGGTAAACAACAAGGGTGACTTTTTCTTGTTCTAAACAATGAAGTACAGAAAATATATTTTCAATGGAACTTATCCATTGTTATGAAACCAATGGGTTAGTAGATCCACTGAATGTTGGTGGTCGTTAACACATAAAGTACTCAACAGAATATTGTTCCCTTCATGGTGAGATCGACCTCTCAGCTTGATTCAAGTTATTACTCATAACTTGAGTCAGTTGGTTCATCATTCACATGAATGTTTCCATTCCGGCTTCCATCGGAGGGCCGTCAGCACATGGTGTATTGCGGTCACCATCTGCACAGTTCCTCCTATTTCCCACCATTTTCTAAAAGAATAAAACCATAGTGAGAAACTTATTTCATTTATGAATCTTTTAACTAAGAATTCATGCTAAACAATTACACTTCTCTATAATTCCTTCATAATTATTCATAAAAATATTATTATTAACCAAAAATATCCCCCGGGAGTGTCGTAACCAAGAGTGCAGCAAGGCCTGTTATCGTGCACCAGTTACTGTTCGAGTCTAGCTCAAAGCGGTGTTTTCGGGTTTTACCCCTATGTACATCTGTGCTAGAGCCGCCTCTACCTGCTCTTATCCAGATAGGGATGTATTTGTTTGATAAACCACTTACTCAATACTTTCCAAAATACCAGGAAGTTTTCTTATATTTAAACTTTTCTATAGGGTTCTTCCTAAAGTTTTTATATCCTAATTTCCAAAAATAACTAAACCATCATTTGATACCAACTATGGCATCCCTTCTTTTTATAACATAAACTTTCATTACATTACACAAAATTGAGGATCTTTAAGGTTTAGTGTCTTGGAAACCAGGAACATAATAAATGAAAACAACATAAAACATTCATCTTAAACACTTGAAAGGATTATCCTTAAGTTCATCCTAGGTTCATTACATCATCTCATAACCTGGGGACATACATCAAAAGAAAGGGTGAGCAGAAGTCCCATAAAGGGAAACAAGGTAAACATTTAACATGTGAACTTGAGATAGATCAACTATGTCATGAAAAAGAACTTTAAGGCATGAGAAAGAAATCATGTGGCATATCATAATAAAAATAACATTTTTCATAACTTTAAGATGTGGCTACATCATTTAACATAGAAAATCATGAACATATCACCAAGGTCAATCCCCAAGGTGTCATTTGAAAATTACCAAGGTTATTCACCAAGATATCATGAAAATTGTAATCTCTAGTGGTTACATCATTACCCAATGCATTGGAGCGCTATCAGGGAGAACCCTTAAATTTGCCTTTATTATCATGTGAGACACATATATCATCATCAAACATTTAATAAATAACCCATATAGCATAAAATAAATGGGTTTCATTTCATAATCATAACGTTTTAAAAACTGCTTTAAAGACATGATCTTTACGTCACTTTAAACCCACAGAAGGGGAGAGCGGGTTTCATGTATGTAAATCCCAGAATTTAAAATAGAAAATTTTGGTATATATGTGAATACCCATGTAGAAATAAGAGCTTTGAGTATTCAATTTATAATATAAAATAATTTTGAGAAAAGAGAGAGGCATTTTGAGATGAAAATTCTGCAGCATAACGGCTATGTTTCGGGGTTTTAGAAAACATTGAAAAGAGAGGGGACATGAGTCAAAAAATCATAGACGACCCATAAAACAGTAGAGGGAAAAAATAAGAAGGATATATGAACATGGTAATGAAATTTCAAGGACATACCATTTGAAATGAAAAACATGGAAAGAAGACAAAAATTGGATTTCTCTTATGAAAATTCGCCAGCCTAACGACGTCACTTAAACTTCAACAAAAATGAATTGAAAAGATCAAATAGGGTCCCTCATCATATGAAAATAAGAGTTCAGTATGATAGATATAGAGATCATACCCCAAAATAATTAAAAAGGAACTTGAAAGACTTGACAAGAAAGTAGAACTTTGAAAAGAATGAGAAGGGTGAAAGAATCCCCTTAAAAATTCGGCAGCCTAACGGCGCCACTTAAACATTCTTAAAACGAATTGATGAGAGAAAGATGGGGTCTCTCATCATATGAAAATGAAAAGGGAATTAATATAAATATAGAAGAAAATCCTCCAACATAAGAACATGGAGTATAAAATAAATGACATAAAAGAGATTACTTGAAAAGAAGAGAGAGGTCAGATCCCTTACCATAAAAGGTAACTCTTAAAACTCAAAGGTTTGGACCTTGAGGGATTGGGGGAACCTTGGGAGGACTCCTTGGGAGGTAAGGAGACCAGAACTTCGTTGAGGATGGTTTTGGAGTCGAATGCATGAGAGGAGGGCTTGGTATTTATAGGGAAAGTGGGGGGACAAGGCATTAATGGCCAAGGGACACCTCATTAGTGGTTTTGAAAAAACCATGGGCTTGCCCATGGTATTTTCCCATGGTATTGGCCACTTGGGACACCTCAAAAAATAATTCATCCCCTTTAGTCGACCATCCCTTAAAATATCTCATGACATCATCATGACACAGTTATGATGTCATTTAACATACCGAAACCCTAAAACTTCATTTTTACTATTCACCGAAAATTGATCTTTCTCAAAAAAATCCCAAACAATTACCATAACATAATATCGATGCTCTGAGTTCAAAAATATAGTCCATTTTATAAAAATAGTTTTCTAAATATTTTTTATTAAATTTTTAAATAAAAAACACTATTCACCCAAAAAAACTAATACTTGATTAATAATTTATGAAACCATTATTTAACCATTTTATTGAATCACATTACTTAATCAAGGTGTCTAAATTATATTAAAACTTTCTTTAAGTGAGATTACTAATCCATTTGGTCACATTACTAATCCTAAGCATAAAATCACTATTCATAATTTACTATTCATCAAAAATTAAGTTGATCTTATTAGACTCCAAATTCCTTACTGAACACTTTTGCAGAAGACCATTTTTTGAAAATCATTACACATCATTAATTATTTAAGGTTTACATAAATATTTTTAAAATATATTTTTTTCCAAAATTCATCAATAAAATACATCCTAAAATTATCCGGACATTTGAAATTTCACAAACATCACTAAAGGAAGAAATCTCAATTTATTCATCCCAGAGGATTACACAAATAAGCTACGGTCTCGTCACCTACCCCCTTAACACCAGCTTATGACCTAAGTGTAAGGTGTTCTATGGTGAGAGAATCCGAGGGAGTCTCAGATAACATTGCCCTAGTAGTAATCTCTACTAACTTGAACTTCTCCCGCAGGCGTTTTCGTTCAAGTTTGACACGCTGGAGTTCGGTTTGGGCTTGGTCCAAAGTGAAGCCCAAATATGCCACCTCCTTCCCAAGCTCTGATAAGTGGGCTTCATAAGGTTCGAGTCTACTGGATGAAGCCATCAACTCCTCTTTCTACATTAACCATTAACATCTCTATTAAATAATTAAGAGTAAGTTAATATAATATTTAAAAGTTTGGGTCGTTACATCACCTATCAATATTTCTTGTCTGCCTTCCATTAAAGGTATACTGACTCCAAGTAAAATCAGCCCCTGCAATTGAAACCTACATAAAGTTGCATTGATCAATGAAGGAGGAAAAATCCAAAGAATACTCTCTATTAAACATTGATCCAAGTCTTTCCTAAGGTGTCAAAATATTATTTAAGTCACCCAGAATAATACATTTTAGATCTCATTTAAAGAAATGTCTTCCCTATCCTTCCATAGATCTCTTATCCTAATATATTATGTCAATGCATAAACATATAAAACCTAAAAATTGTGGCATAATCTGCATATGGAGATAGTAACACATTGTTCTCTCTTATCACATGTGATCACTTTGACACTTTCATGCCTAAGAATCCAAAGGCAGTCAATACTGGAGTTTTGAAGATTTTGGGAGACAAAAGTGTATCCCATATATTCCCATTTAACATTATTTCAATTCTCAATCAACATAATCGGTTTAAAAATTCCAATAATCGGTGGTTTGTTGGCCATGATAAAGTATATAAGGGTTTTTTCTGTATGGGTATTCATTAACCCTTGGAAATTCCAATATAAGATCTTCATCATTTGAGGGCTATACCCCTTGTGAAAGGTCATTCATCATGGGAAGTCTTAGTGGGTCCTTTCCCTTTCCTCTTTATTTCTTTACCCTCCCTTATGGTCATTTCAATCCTTGCACCCTTATTTCCCTTGGAAAGATTCTATTAATCATTCTTTTTCCTCATTTCCCTTAGGTTGCACAGGGGAATTTTCTTCATCCACATCATCACTCCAAAAGTTTCAACTTAGTTGAGTAAAAGTGTTGTTGGATAACATGGGTTTAGGTGAACTTTCTACTAATGAGTATCTTTTTATTGTTTTGGAGGATGGAGCTCAAGGAATGATTCCCTTGGTTTGGAAGTTTCATCATGCTGAGGAGAAGTTAGGTTGACATTGACAGGTGTCCCTACTAATGAGGGGAATCTATCACTAGATGGAACATAAATTCTAGAATTATGTATGACCTTCTATGAACCAGGATCATCTAGGGATTTGTAAATTTCCTACTTAATTCCCAATATTTGGGCAAGGGTGAAATCCCTAGTAGACCCATCTGTGGTAATGCTCATACAACATGGGTGCATATCCTACCCAGTTATGGGTAATGCATGTTTCTACGGGAGATTTCCATGGGTTTATGTACATACAACCTACACATTTGTGTCCTTGTATCCCTTCTCAAGAACATCCCTATTAATTCCATGAAAGAAAAGACTGACCACTACATGAGGTACATGTGAGGCATCGTGTTCTAACTCTTCTTGTGTGCCAACTAGATCAACATTGAGGGTACTTAAATTCACCTCGGTATTTTTCCTCTCATAAGAATATTGTGTCCCAGTATCATGATGAGTTCCATATCCAACCATTATAATTTCATTGATTCCATTGGGGCATCCATCTGGTTGAGAAACCCAACTTGATCATTGTCTCATTCAACAAGAGTGAATATAAATGAAGTGTTTTTATAAAAAAATAACTTTATGGACATAAAGTTTTTTTAAAAAATAAATTAAATTAGTCATTATTATTAAAAAATAATAATGAAATTTATATTTTTTATACACAATAAAATATTTTTCAATTCATCCAATATGTTTTATAGGCGTAAAATAATAACAAATCCAATTTTAAGGAGAAAAGCTATATTTTTTCTAAAAGGTAGTTTTGCCACATTTTAATGGAAGACTTACTTTAAAAATAAACTTTCCACACTTTTATAAATTTTATTTTAAAAATAAATTTTCTTTGAATTCATAATATCAAAATATAATTTTGGTGAATTTTTCATATTTTTCAGATAAGATTCATTTTTTGATGAATAATAAAAAACAATTAATTTTAATTGAAAAATTATTTTTCTTATAATTTTTTATAAAGTTAAACTATTTTTTTAAATTGTTTTTAAAGTATAATTATTTTAATTATATATCAATAAATCTAATTTATGTAATTTTATTCAATTTTACATTGATATTGGATATAAAAAAATTTCATACTTGTGAACTTTCTTACATTAAAAACTCATTGTTTTGTCTCGTCTACGAGATTAATTTTAAATTACATTCTTCCACTTATGTGATTTTATTTGAAAAAATGGATTAAATAATTATAATCATCATAACTTATAATTTATATTAAGGTAATCATAGTTTTTGACCAAAAATATTAGTGAATGTAATTAAAATTAATTATCGTAATTAAGGTAAAAATGATCTTAATTAATGATTAAACTTATAAGGTGTAAAAATTATCCTAAACATGTATACTTTTTTTAATGGAAATATTTATACGAATAATCCTATAATGTTATATAATATTCCGATTTGGATCATTGGGGGATAAGTAAAACATGGGGAGCACTCATATATTTTCAAAAATACCAAGTGTGTCATCTCCCACCATAATAAAAGGCCACCACCCTCCCCCACTATTCACACATATCAAGCCTTTTTGATCATCCAAACCCTAAAAAAATAAACTCCGAACATCTCACCTATCATTCCGGTAGCCACACTTTGGGCATAAAATAATCCAAGGAAGTCCTTTGGTGAAAATCAAAAGGAGTTACCTGAAGAAGAGATAACTTTCTTTAATGAGAACTTTTGTTTCATTTCTTTATTCACCACTTAAATTCTTCTTATTTCATACTTATATAATTTACTTATCATCCTAAATATACTGATATATCGTTATGTTAATTTTTTGACCTATGCATAGACACACTTGCATCAAATGGGTAACAAAATCGTTGTTTGTCTGTACGTCGGACTACCACCACACAAAAAGATGTCATTTTTTCCTTTAATTCCTATCATGGTTGGGAATTATTATGTAAATACAATTTTTATAGGATATATATTATTTTTATAATTTATTAATATTTTTTAAATAATATATAGAATGTATCTTAATGATTTCCATTTTTTGGGAATATGATAACATCATTTGTGGATGTGTGGACAACCATCTCCTCAAAGTAGTGATATTAGTTCACTCTTTACATGGAATTTATTAAGTATGGGTTAAATAAAAATCTGTGATATAAATTAAATATATATGATATTAATGAAAAATTAATTTTTTTAAAAATATAATATATCACTTTATTTCTTACCTTTTCACACATGAAAAAGTGATAACAATGTTTCTGGACATGTGGACTATCGCCTCATCAAAGTGACAAGATTCTTATTTTTTTTATCACTAAATACCAAGAATTATATATATATATATATAAGTGTTTATAATAAAATAACATTGTATTTATTATATCATAGAATTTTTACAAATATAAATATTACTTACCTTTTTTTCATAATGATCATTGAAAAATGGGAACATTACTCATGCATATGTACAACCTACCGTCTCCATGATCGTAATGCTGGTTAATTTTTTGTAACCATAATTACTTTTTAATTTTAAAAGTGCAATTGATGTAACAATTTGATAATTATTTCATGTTTATTATTATTGATATGTTTTCCTAATAATCATATTAACCTTATTCAACCCATCAAAGTCAATTTTGACACATAAGTCGGATATTGTCAAAACATCTGACATAAAAATTATTGATTAAGTAATTTTATATAACATGTTTAAAAGTGTAAAAAAATGAATAAAAAACTTGTAAAAATTTATTGAGAATTTAAATAATTAACATAATCTTATTATTCCGTAAGATAGATGATAATAATGACAAATCAGACTCAAGGTAAAGGATTTCTAAACTCAAATTCCATTCATTGGGTTAAACTTCTATGTAATTTGTTATATTATGCAAAAAATATGTATGAAATTTCCTTTTATTTCTTAGAATATATTTAATTTTTTATTTTTTGGATTTAAAATTTTCACAAATAATTATTTCATTGATCAATTATCACTCTAATGATATGATCTTTGTAAGGGATTTTCATCTCATTTTTTACATCTCTAAGATAAATGTCATATTCACCAATTACATATTTTTTATGGTGTATCTACTGATGTTTTATCATGAATTATTTTATTTACATGGTATTTAATTATTTAATTTTATTATTATCACTTTCGGGGTTCCCAATTCATATGTTTCCACAGTTGTAATGTATTTTCATCTCACTATTATTTTTGTGAGATACCTTCCATATTCAAAACTTATTTTTCTTCTATGGTATATATAATTACCATGAATTATTATTTATTATTATAATTGAATTTATGTGGTTTTAAATATATATTTTATTATTTCTATTTCATGGGGTTTATGGTTTCAATGCTACCAAAGTGGTAATGGATTTTTGTCACAATTTTCTTTTTTTGAGATTTTTGTTATGTTATACATCATTCACATTTTATTAGGTGTATATAATAATCCTTCAACATGTTATATGATTAATATAATTATTTTCATGATATTATAATTTTCATATAATGTTATTAATTCAAGGTTATTATGATTCAAAGGTTTTAATGTAGTATGTGACACTTTGAATGTTTAAAGATTATTTTGCTCAAGAATGTTTTTAATGATCTTCCAAGGGAATTTACATTCATAAAAGTAAAAAACCATTTTTTACTTATCCTAAACTATAGATATGTTTTATTTATACCATACTCAATATTTATTTCTATTTATTATGATTTTTTAAGAGATATTGTTAGGGAACATATATTTTTTCCACAGGTAAAGCTTTTTTCAAAGAGATTGTTATAGAACCCATTTTCTCCAAGGGTTAATCATCTTAAAATGATATTTTTATGGAACCCATTTCATTTCCATTGGTTAATTACATTTTAAAAGGATCTAAATTAAACTAATTTATTTTCCATTGGATAATTAGGTAATAAATAAATTATTATTGTTTCTATGAGTTTTATGGTGAATGTGTTTTATTCATGATATGGTACTTAAGAATTATACAAAATGGGTGAGATGGATTGAAATTATAAGAAGGGTTGAGCCCTACTATAACTAAAGGTTGAGATGGATATAGATTTTATAAAGGTTTGAGACACATTATAGATCATGGAAAATGGGTGAGCTTGATATAACCTATTTGAAGGGTGATCCCCATTATAGATCTATGATGCATTGGGAAATGATTATATTAAAAGTTGGACATATAGTTATTCCTATTAAAAGGGAATTTAAAGGTTATTTAAATGGTTTTATGAAAGTGATTATCCATGTTAAAAAAGGGTCTTAATTAATTTTTATGGGTTTATAATGTTTCAAATGATTGAGATTGATATCACATAGCTCATTATTATTTATTACAACTATTGTTGACTTTTCCTTGTTTTCATATTTCATTATATAAGTATATTTGTGTATGATTTCATTGATTATTCACTCATTCACTTTGTTCTTTTCATCATGCCCTTATTCTCACTTATTCACATTAATGACATTCAATTTTTAATTCTTATGTTTAACATTACTGAGAATCTAAGACCACACTTCTTAGGTTTCCTTTTCTCAGGGTTTTAAAGAATGATGTTGAATGAGTTATGTATATAAGGTATTTAATATGGATGATAATTATGTATTAATGTGGAAAATAAATTTTGGGTTAAGTGGGATAAATTATATTTTAATGTCGTTTTAATTGTTTATATAGGAGTTTTTCATAATTCTTTAAAACTATAAACCTAAAAGGTACTTCAGTATATAAGTGTTCCAATTTTTTCTTTTGAATTTGTAAGGTTTAGATGAAAATTTTGGGCAAAAATTATCAGAATCAAATTTGGGAATGTAAATTTATGGATTTCAGCATAGGATCCTTGAGTACATGTTTTGGACTATTAAATTTTTCTTTAGAAGAGATTAATTGTATTTCAATCATTTTATTAATTCCAAGTGTGTCATTTCCCTCCCTTATAAAACTCCACCCATTATATATTTTTATTTACACCAATTTGATCAATATATCTTAGCCAAAATAAAATCTAATATAATCCAAGATTTATACAACACATCCTAGAGTTTATATTATTTAAAAAACACCATTCTTTCAAGGCTTAAGGTGTAATCCAAAGAGAGATTCTCAATGAAGAGGTATAACTATTAACAGAGTGTTTTCAATTTCATTTTTTTATAATTACTATAAATATATGGTATATAATATTAAATAATTAATGAATTATATTAAATATACTAAATTTTTATTATGATTATGGTATAACCTTTTCCCACCTTTTTCCAACCTCGGTAAAATGAAAACATCATTCATGTATATGTGCAGGTTACTATTGCCACGTAGAGGTGTAATTATTTATTCCTCACCATCTTTCATGGATGGTTATAATGATTGATTTAATATTTATATATTATATTTATTAAATTATTATTATATTTTAATTATATTGTCTTATATAAGTTCGTACATTTCGTTCTATTGGAAAAGGATAATGTCACTTATGCTTATGTGTTGAATACCACCTCCATAAAGCAATGTGATTCATTTTTCAATTTATTTTTAACATGGATGGTAATAATGACAGATTTAATGAATATATATAATACATATAATATATTAATGACAATTTAAAGTTTAAATTTTATTTACCTTTCTTTTTTCCATCACTTGAAACATGAAAACTGCATTTATGCGTACGTTCGACCTATAATCTCCATTAATGGTGTAATTCATTTTTCCACCTCTAAATTTTATGGATGAATGTAAATATATATATAATGAATATATATGATATTAATATAATTATTTAAAAAATATAGATGATGGACCATGATCAAAGTATAAGGATAAGGACCGCTGAACCAAAATGTACATGCAAAGTGAATCAATTATTAACCAAAACAGTTATTTTAACAACCAATTGTTAATAAAATGGTGATAAGACGTAATATATAAATCATAAATGGAATTTTAGATATGAGTATGATTTTATTATAAATTTATTATAATTAAATATGTAATAACTTAGATCTTCATTTCAGGTTTGGATCTTGATTTCAGGTGTTTTGAGAAAAAGGGGAGAATTTGGAAATTTCTTAAGTACACACTGTGTACTTAAGATTACACAATGTGTACTTGGTTGTTATGGGTAGCCATGTACTGGCCGTGTAATGGTCGAGTACATGGCCATGTGAGGTGACCTAGAGACTTCCTAAATAGGGGCCCAGTAAAGGACTTTACACACCGTGTATCCTCATGGAATACTCCATGTATTTTTATTTTTAATTATTACATCGGATCAGGGTCACGTCTCATTGATAGAAACATATTCTTCTAGCATTGTCTCATCCAGGAGTGACTAAAGATTGCTGATTCTTCTCCAAGCCCCTGATCGACCACCTGTGCTCTAAATCTAACACCTTCAATTGCATTGGAATCACCTCAAGGAGTTATTCCTTATTCAAGAGCCCCTCCTCTTGATTCCTCCTCTTTAGTGAGATATCATTGGTTGAGTGTTCTTGAAGTTTTTGTAGATATACCACATTCTAGGTCGATTCTAAGGATGAGGTTCAACTATATCGATCGTACAATGTCGAGGTAGGTGTTTTTTGCATTTCCATTGATGTCTTTGAGTTATATGTGAAAAAAGTTTCCAATACCCTAGTTTATGGTATTGTGTGTTTAGGGAATTTAACCCTATTAATGCCTGCTATGACTGGTTTTATTGATTAAGGGTATTTGATTATGAATTGGGTTTATTACATTGCTATGGATGTGTTTGCCCGTGTTGGTTTGATATTGGCCATTTGGTCTAGAATTTACTATTAGGATATTTTCTTTCGATGCCAAATTCTTTTAGGATGGAGTGATTATTATATGACATGCTTGTTATATGCACTGTTGTCACGACCCGTCCTCGGGGCCCGTGCCGTGACTACCCCAAGCCCGCCTTCCATAGGCCAGGGGTAGGCGACTAGCACCAAAGGCATAAATCCCCACACTGTGAAGGTATTTCCTTTATAAAAGAAAAAAACACAAAAGAGTACACGAATGAAGTAAGAACTAAGTAAATAATGTATACAGAAAGTAGTGATGAAAGTAAAGGGGGCCATAAATACAAGCCCAACAGTAAAGTACAGGTACAACGGAATGCAAGTACAACTGAAAAAGAGACAACAACTAAAAAGGGCAGCTCCTGGAATGTCTGTCGAGTAACCTACCTGAAGGGTAGGTACAGATGTCCACCTTAGTACTCCACGTCTATTAGTCCGCTCCGTGTACCATCTTGCCGTGTGGTCCACCTTTGGGTACCGTTCGATCCTGGCTCGCTCTTGGCCTCCGTCAACACTGACCGTCGTCTGCATCCAACACAATGAAGTGCGGGCATAGCCTGTGCAGGGGTGAGTATAAAGATACTTAGTAGGGACCCCAAGACCCCGGAAGGTCTCCCATAATCCATAAAGTATAAAACACAGAAGAAAGATACAACCACGAAGTATCAACCAACCCTACGTAGGTATATGACCATACATATACCTAAGTTATCAATCTCAGTTCGGCTCTAACTCTCAAGCCCAAGCACAACCTAGTCCACACAATAAGTAAAGTCAAACACATCAATGATAATGATTGGAAGTCAAGACTCATATCCCACAGGTATGCCACAATAGTAGAGAGATATAGATGATCTGATGTAGCCACTGGATCATCTAAGCTGTCGGACCCACACAAGATACAAGACCAGCTAAGTTGTTGGACCCACACAGGATACAAGACCAGATATCTCGAGAGTAATAGAGATGATCAGATTTAGTCACTGATTCATCTAAGCTATTGGACCCACACAGGATACAAGTCCAGCTAAGTTGTTGTACCCACACAGGATACAAGACCAGCTACTCTGTCAGACCCACACAAGATACAAGTATAGAGGTCAAACTTCCGGACCCACACAGGATACAAGAATAGTAGTCATCGCTGTTGAACCCACGGAGGATCCTAGTATAGTAGTCATCTCTGTCGAACCCACGGAGGATTCCAGTACAGTAGTCATCGTAGACGCAACCAGCTCTAGGGTTCTTGCACACAGCATGCTCGATTCCGGGAGGGTCCGCTCCTCAAGCCAAGGGGGGTCGATACATAAACTGTCACAAAGTCCTGAGTTGATGTATCCTGAATTTCCTTCTCATCAAAAGAAACCCAACGCGATAGACGACGCGTCAATTAGACGCCCGATTTGAGACTTATTGGATTTTCTATTCTAGGGGCCTGGTTGGAATTACGCTCGTTCCAAACCCAGGCATTTTACAAAGTCTTCCAAAAATAACTTAGAGTATCTCACAAGGGCCGCTTCATCGCGAGGGACCCAGTTCTGCAGACGGCGCGTCAATCAGACGTGTGGTCTTAATTTTATTCATGTTTAAGTTAAACGGGCACAACCTGTCAAGCCTAGTGGGCTTGCGGGCCGGCCCGACCTGGTTCGGCGGGTCTGACCCGACTGGGGGGTCGGCCCGGCCCAGTGGGGCGCAGCCCGGCCGGGCCAGGCGGGGTGCGGTCCGACCCGGCGGCAGGCGGCCCGACCCGCACAAGGGCGCGGCCTGGCCTAGCGGGGCGCGGCCCGGCCCAGTGGAAGGCAGCCCGACCCGCGCAAGGCGGCCCCACCCATGGCTGGCTGAGCCGGTGTGGGGGCACGAACTTCCCTTAGATTTCTCGAACCGGTGGTGCTGCCCCTCCTGTCTAGCCGGCCGAAGCCGGCTGGTCTTCCCGGCCTGAGCAGCCTGCATGGGAGGGCCGCAGTTCTCCCGCGCTGCACCTACAAGTGTCGCGACCTCCTTCAACCCGACCGGCAGGCGGCCGGCCGGTTCGCCGCCGAAGTGGCCCACGGTGCACGAACCATGGTTCTCCGTAGTGCGGCACCTTAGAGGCACCACAGTTCTCCAGCCCGACCTGCTATGGCCGGCCGGTTCGGTTTGTCTGCTGAGTGGCCTGGGGATGCGGGTCGCGGTTTCCTCCACGCGGCCGGTGCGCAGCCGCCGCCTCCATTCGCCTCTGCCTCCGGTCTCCACCATCTCCCATTTCCACTGCCAAAATATTCAAGAACCATCGGAGGGTCATCGGGCCGTGTTCGTTCGGCCCACGCCCTCCGCGTTAGGCGATGTCAATTGGCCGAAGACAATACTAGAATTCACCAATGTCGGAATATAATTTCATTCACTTAAAATTATATCAAACCCCTCTACCTTGTAATTGAGGTTCGTTCATCAACGAGCCACGGAAGATGAGCGTCGCAGTAGTCGGGTGTTGTGGAAGATGGCGTTGTAGAGAACGGTGTCGTCCCGTCAACTTTGGAAGTTGTTGTCGTAGACGGCAATCCTTACGAGCGGTATCTTCTCCCTTAACATGGAGGAAGAAGAAAGGATGAAGGCATTCCTCATGATCTTGTTCCGGTTGAAAAAAAAGTGGAAAGAAATTGCTTCCCGTTCTTCGAGTCATGGAGCATTCTTTGCGGAGAGGAACACTTCCTTCTAATTCTCTAGAGGTTTTCCCCACCGAAATATTTTCCAAGAAAATATTATAATAAGGCTTCCCAATTTAATAGAATCACCATGCAATTAAAATTGATTCAAAAGTGGTGCCAATTAATTAATATAGATATTAATTAGATAGGTTGGCACATTCAATGGGTGGGTGATGGAGAGGCTCCACCATAATAAATGAGAGGAGTTGTCAAATTAAATAATAGGGAGTTAATGGGGAGTTGAGGGGAGGTGAAAGGGTTAGGGTTCCTATGGGCCCCACCACACTAAATCCTCTCATGGGAGGTTATGTTGGTGTGGGACCCACCTCTAACTTCCCCTTGTAGGAAATAACCACCATTTATAAATAAAATTGTATACAACAATTTTATTTAATTTATTATAAATCCCTAAATTATAACTTTCAACCCGTATAAAATGCAACTGCGGTAAAGGTCCCCTTAAGCGAATACCGGCGTTGCGAGTTCATTGGTGCCCTTAGATTTCTATTCCGAGCATCAGTTCAAAAGATAGAAAAACCCACACATACGTTTACTGAACGTACCCAAACAAAACTTTAGAAATTGATTCTGGGCACACCGGGCCTCGGAATCAGGTGCCTTCATAAACCGCAGACTCGTAATATTCCAAAGAATTTAAGAAAAAATTTTCCTTGAAATTTCTGGGTCTTTACAATAGTAGTTGTTTAGCCAAGTAGTATTTGAGATTTAAATTGCCTTTTGGATATTGTTTGTACATGATTGTATTACAAAGTGCTGTGAGAACCTGGTGTAGTTAGAACATAGGGGGAATGGATGTTGAGGGCTTCCCCAGAGTGTATGTTATACTTTTCATGTTACAAGACCATAGGGGGGATGAACGTGATTGCTCCCTCAGAGTGCCTGTAGTTCCATGTTGTTAGACCATAGGGGAAATTAGACATTGAGTGCCTCCTCAGAGAGTCTTTAGTTTACCGTTACATGACCGCCGACGAATTGGTGGTGAGTGATTCCTCATAGAGTCTTTGTCTAAGTTAAACTAGAGGGGTTAGTTTGTGAGAATATCCCAGAGGGTTTCTTGTGAATGTTTGGTTGAAGTAGAGGGGTTAGTCTGTGAGAACTTTCCCAGAGGGTTGATTATGTTTTTTGGCTAAATAATTTATAAATGTAAATGAATATAGCATGAACTATAGGATTGGTTACTTTTGAGTAATTCCTTGTTTATTACTTCATTTTTCATATTGCCTATTATATATATATATATATATATATTACCTATTGACCTCACCTTTTATGATAATCCCAATTATGATTTCACATACCTTGAAAATCCCAATTAATGTTTATCTATATTCTAATCCTCTCAATATATTAAATTCTATCTGATAATAATACTAAAATAATCCTTGAAATATGTTAATCAATGTTTATCTTTGTTTATATAAGTTTTAAATTAATTCTAACCCAATCGAATTTGTTTTACATAAAACAGATAAGTGTTAGTAACTGATCTACGTATATAGAGCTACCAGTACTTAGTATACCGATAAGCTAAGGTCACCGATACGTAGAGCTACCGATATGTACAAGTCCACCGGTAAGCATAGAACAAGTCTTCTGATAGTACAGAAAGGAGCTACCGATATGCATAAGTCTACCGATATACATAATCACTAGAACTAAGCAAGCTACCAATACAAACAGTCACTGATACATAGAGCTACCAATAGACCAGAGCTACTGATAGAACAAGAGCTACCAATATACAGAGTCACCCATACATAATGAAGCTACCGATACAAAGTAGAGCTACCGATATACAGAGTCACTGATACAGAATGAAGCTACCGATACAAAGTAGAGCTACCGATAGATCAAGATCTACTGATAGAATAAAGTCACCAGTATATAAAGCTACCGATACCAAAAGTTACTGATACACAAAGTAAGAGCTACTGATATCAGGAGCTACCGATTCAAGACCTACCGATATCAGGAGCTACCAATTCAAAGAGCTACCGATGGAAGGTCACTTCCACACAAATTCCACCATACATATCTACCAACAGAAGGCTAATAATGATTGACCAACAGTCAAACTCTATACTCTCAATATTATTTATTTATTAAGCTAACAGTTACATTTGATGATTTTAATGTAGTTAATGTTATTTAATGATATCTGTTGGCATGTTAGGGAACTATACCTAGTACCCTTACAAAAGGTAATCATTCCTTTTTCTGGAGCTGAAAGTTATAAAAGGGAAGATAAAGATCTAGCTGGATACATAGAAAGTAAATACAGGAAGATCATGAAAAGGGAAACTAAGAATGTGCTTGGAGTGTGAAGAAAGAACTAAAAAGTGGTGCATACGGAAAGACTAAATCCATACTCCGAGAGCACTGGACATACACGAAGCAATTCATTTCTAGAGGAGAACAGAATCTGCATATTGAGTGACGAACTACATCAAACACTTCATGCACTCAGGATGCTAAGCTGAACCTGGAACCAAGGAAGGAAATGATACTTTATTTTCAGAACAAAAACCATAGAAGGACTCAGAAGCTTTTCTGACCAATCAAATGAGTCCAAAGCTGCACTGCCAATCACTAAATATTTTATAAAATCATTCATACTTACTCTAGTGATTCTTTTATTTACATTTCGAGCAGTGTGTGTGCCCTGTTTATTTTACACACACACTGTCTCCTGAGCTAAGCTGAAGGATTCTTAAATCCTCATTTAAACTCTATAACTCCCTTGTATCCCACCGTGGATAGTGGTAGAGGTCAAGTAAGACCTGGAAAACTGTGAGTTATTGTTTGTTTTCCCACATAGAACTGTGGTAGAGGTCTTTGAACCTGGACAGTCTTTGTACTGTTGTTTACCTCGATCCAGGGTGTAGATCAATTTATATAAATTGTTTGAGAGGACAAAGTCTTAGCTTGAGACTGAACCTTGTGGTTATATCTACTATGAATTTTAGTTTAAGTCATAATTATACTATATATTTCATATTACGCTGCTAAATACTTTGAAATATAATTTGTTTTAAAGCTACTTTGATAGTTAAATTAGCAAGTGTTTATAGTTATTGAAAACCAGTAAGTTAGTTTCAAAAGTCAATTTAATCTTCAGATTAAATTAACTGAGACCTAATAAATATTTGAGAAACTAATTGAACATTTAAAATCTGTATAAATTCACTACAATTTAACTTTGTTTTTAAATTGGGGGATTTTAAGAGAAATATTTTTAACATAAATTTTTATTGGAACTCAATTCACCCCCTCTTGAGTATCCACTCTGACCAACATTCACTAACAGTTGGGCATAGATATTTGGGTAGTTTTCTATTGGGATTCATCGCACACTATATTTGGGTCATGATTTTGGGCCCAAAAAGATTATAATGTTATAGGTATAGATAAGGGAAACCTCCATTCTACTTCAGGTACTTGACTATTGTGGAGCTAGAGAGCATGGGACCAAGCTGAGGCTTGTGATGCTATTGGAGTTGTCTACTTTTTTTCCTTTTTTTACTTTGGTTTAGTACTATATTCCATCATTGTGATTTTTTTGGATGCTTTCCTAGATACTTGTGACATGAATCATTATTTATATATATGTTAAAGTTGTTTATTTATTTTCAAACTTCCACTATTTACCTTTTTTATGGTATTAATGATTCTTCTATTGTTATCTATTTTTTTCTACTGTGTTACTCTGCCAATGAGGGCATAGTTTCCCCATAATCACACCTAAGGCCTTCACTACTAGTCGGCAGCCTCTGGCATTTGGGGAAATGCACTTGAGGCCATTTGACCAACCGAGTACAAGGCACCTCTGGGTGGCACTCAGAACCGGGACGTTACAAAGTGGTATCAGCAGGATTATTTTCTTCTTGAATTACTATTTGGAGCATATAGAAAGGGATATGAAGGAATTGGTAGTTGGTAATAAGCTGTTCCCGGGAGTAGCTAACCTGTGTATAGGGAAAATCCAATATTCTTAGATTATTTCAATTTTATAGTGTTTTAATTGTTATAGTTGATATGATTTCACAGTTGGATGATTCACATGTTTTGTTTGTTATCATTGAGCTTATTGAGCTTATAATTCTATTGAAACCCAATTAGATTAGGGTATTCCATCATATGAATCATATATGCACATGCTAGAGATCACATGTCATGCATTCTTTTCATTCCATTTAGGGTGCATTACAAATTGCATGTTGTTGTGATAGATGTTGTGCTAGATATGCATGATGTTGTAATAGATGCCCAGATAGAGTACCTGATATTTGATAGGGTATTGCTTATATGTAATGTTTCATTTGAATGAGTTCCAAACTTTGGTCCCTAAGGTGTTATTGGCCCTCTTGGATCAGAATTTTGTAGATCATGTGATTGATTGCACTACTATACCTAGTGATATACATGAAGATGATTCTAAACTTTGATTCATGGGGAGTATGGCCCCCCATGGATCAGAAATTGGTACTTTACTGTTTGTTTTAGTGTTTTTATGGGGTTATAGAGTAGTTTTTGAGGCTTACACTCTAGAAAAACCCAAAATAAATGATGTGTAATGATGAATACATGCCATGTATCCTTCCGTACGGAAAGGAACTATTTTTATTAAGTACATGCTGTGTACTATATATTCGTGCCGTGTAGTTTAAAACCTTGTGATGATCCGTGTGGGAAGAGACAAGAGGTTGATAAATATTTGATGGTGTTAGGACCAAGCTGAAGGAAGAGATGGTTTACATGGATTGTATTTTGTTGAGCTTGAGGAAGTTTTCATAAAGGAAAGGCACCTTGAATTTCTAAGAATTCGGAAGCTGGAAGTTTGAAGTTCAGAACCAAGAATATTGAACATTCGAAACCTAGTGTTCAAAGAATTCGGAGTCTGGAATCCAAAGTCTGGAAATTGAGATGTTCGGAACTGGGAATTTGCATATTCTTAAAAGCTGGGTGATAGGAGATGTGAAGAAATTTAATTGTGATGATGATTTTCTGTTTTGTAACTCTAAATTGTGAGTATATTCATGTTCTCATGATGCAAGAAAACTTTGGTAGGAGAAGTCATTCCGATAATCAGGAAGAGCTGTTCTGAGAACCGGTGAAGTCGTAACGAGGAATAGAATTTGCGGAGTCTACTTCCTGAATAGAATTTGCAGAGTCTACTTTCTAAAAAGATGTTCGGAATCAACTTCCAGAGTCAGAAGTTTGTTATCAGAAGTTCGGAGTCGACTTTCTGAAGAAGAAGTTCGTAGAGAAAAGTTCAGATTCAACATGCTGAAGAAGAAGTTCGTAGCGATAAGTTATGAGTCGACTTGCTGAAGAAGAAGTTCTTAGCAAGAAGTTCAGAGTTGACTAGCTGAAGAATAATTTTGAAGCGGGAAGTTTGGATTTGACTTTCTAAACCTGAAGTTCGTAGCCATAAGTGTGGAGTCATGCCGAGAATTGAAGAAGTCATACCGAGAACCAGAATTCCATACCGAGAATTGGTGAAGTCGTAATGAAAACCCATACCGATAAATGATGATGAGTCATACCAAGAATTTAAATGGTGTCATGCTGAAGAAGTGGTGAAAAGTCATGCCAAGAATTGAAAGTGATGCCTAAGACTCAAGAAGAGTGGATCTGAGAAAGTGATGCCAAAGAATCAAGAAGGGAGAATCCAAGAAAGTGATGCCGAGATGACAGATGAGTGGATCTGAGAATATGATTCTGAGAAACTTGGTCGGATCCAGAAAAGACCAAATATCTAAATCAGGTGAAGGGGAAGAAGACTCAAGAAGATTCTAGAAGCGTTGATAAAGTCTTAATTACTTCGATATTTCAGGAGAAATTAAGATTTGGGTGAATTTAAGTGAGCGGGAAAATATTTTGGTTTCCAGCCTAAGAATAATTTGGAGCACCTATAAAAGGAGATCCAGGTGCTAAGTAAGTGTGTGATGAAAAAGTAGAGAGAGAAGATCTTGTAATCTAAAGAGAGGAAGAAGTGTTTGGTCGACATAGTTTCATTGCAGTTTTAATCGTAATGAGAATTTGATACTAGTTGACACCGTATTGAGTTTCTCTGATTGAAGAATTCGGAGTGAAGTATTCAGAGTGGATATTCGGAATGGGGAATCAGTATTAGCTTTCTCCGTATTGAGTTTCTCAGACTGAGGAAGACTCGAATTGAAGAATTAGAGTGAAGAAGAAATTCGGAGTGGAGAATTCAGAGTGAAGATTCAGAGTGAAAATTCAGAGTGAAGAATTCAGAGTAGAGATTCAAAATGGATAATCGGTACTGGCTGTCACCGTATTGAGTTTCTCAGACTGAAGAAGATTTGAATTGAAGAATCGGATTGGGAAAATTCAGAGTGGAGATTCAGAATGGGAAGTTCAGACTATAATTGATCTATCTCAAGTCCAAGGAGTCCTTTCATATCTTCTGGGTAAGGAAGTGAAGATTTGTGATGAACTTTCTTACACTTGTGTATTTGAAAGGAAGTGCAGGTAACATAAGTTTTTACAAGAAAAGAGACTTTTTCCTATTGTGCAAAGAGGGTGCACACACACTGGAGTGATTGTTTCACAGTGCTTCATGAGTGTAAGGGTATATCCTACTCGTTGTAATCCAAGGATTGTTTTCTTAGTGGATTTTATGGTGATGGATTGTTTCCAACCATACCAAGGATGTAGTTATTCTTATTGAATAGTGAACCTTGTAAATTGCTGTGTTCTTTTGGATGTGTGATTGTTTGTTTCTCAGTAGGTAATTATACCCTTAACATGAGACAAAGGTTGTTCTCAACATTAAGGGAACTTAAAAGAAGAAAAAGGGGTACCACTGATTCACCCCCCCTCAGTGGTTCATTACTCCATCCGGGTCCTTACAAGTGGTATCAGAGGGAGGTTGCCTTTGTTTTCCTTGCTGATGGAGAATCTGAATTGTGTGAACAGTAAAGGCATTCCTATATTTTATGGGAAGAACTATCACATCTATAAGGATAGAATTCTACCATATCTCATGTCTATCAGTTATGAAGTTATTGAAGCTACAACAGTTGGTTTTCCCCCCATCGAAGACAATGTTCTACTTACACCTATTGACAAGAAGTTTCTTGAGAATGATGGAAGAGCCAAGAATGATATATTGTCTTCACTTTCTAAAAGTGAATTCTTGAGAGTAAAAGGAGTGACCACCTCCAAAGGTATATGGGACAAACTGAAAAACATATACGAAGGCAATAAAAAAGTCAAGAAGGAAAAACTCCAAATCTGGAGATTGAAGTATGAAGACTTGAAGATGGGAGAGAATGAATCGGTTGGGGATTTCTTCACCAGGGTAAACGATATTGTTATTACCATCAGATTTATTAGAGAATAATTGAAAGAATCTACTATGGTAGAAAAGATCTTGAGGATTCTTCTTGATAAATTTGATACGAAGGTATCTTCATTAGAAGACAGAGACTCAGAGACTCTATCTCTTGATGATTTTCATAGCACACTCATTACTTACGAGATGAGAAGGGAAAAGGCTATGAAGACCAAGAAAAAGGTTAGCAGAGAATTATCTTTCAAATCCATGAAGAAGGAAAAGTATAAGAAAATCTTTATTGAAGAAGATGGTGGTGACTCTGACTTTAAAAGCGAGGTATGTAAAACTCTTAGCGATATTTTATCCTTGTTTTCAAAAAATGTTAAAAGAGGCACAGGTAAATTCAAGGGAAAACTTCCCTTGAAGTGTTTTGAATGTAGAGGCATTGGCCACTTTGTGGCTAACTGTCCTCGATGGGAGAATGAAGAAGACAATGATGAAGAACAAAGAAATCAAAGAAAGTTATGGAAGAAGTAGGGTGGTAAAGGAAAGTCAGGGAGAGAAAAGAAGTTCTTCAAATCCAAGAGAAAAAGTTTTTTATTCGTAAATGAAGAAGATGAAGAAAGTGATGATGAATCTGAAAAATCAGTTGAGCATGGTGTGGAAAATACTTTCATTGCAACAGTGAATGATGAAGATTTCGGAATCAGCAACTCAGAAGAAGAAGAAACTCAGCTTGAGATGCATCTGAAAGAAGAATTGAAGGAATGTTTAAGAAAGATCAGAAGGCTGGAGAAGCTTAACAAAAAGTTGGAAGAAGAATGTTCCTCAGCATCCAATCAATCCAATGATAAAGAAGAACTTGAGAAAGAGCTTGAAGACTTAAAGAATTCTCTTGAAGATGAGAAAAATCAAAATGAGCACATGAGAGTGAAGTTGAAGGAAAAAGAGGAAGAATTAGAGATTGTTCAAAAGAATCTCCCAGAAGTTGAATAAAAAAACATTTGTTTTCAAAACTCAACTACTAATGTTGGTGAAGGCTCTCAACAAGCACATTTTGAGAAAATTCAATAGAAGAATAAAGTGGTTGTTGTGAAGAAGAAAGCTGAGAAAGTTGCTTATGTGGTCAAGACCAACGTTACTTGGAACTCTGAAGTTTCTAGGAAACCTAAGTCTAACACTGGTGAAAAACAACCAAAATCAGAGAAGGAAAAATTTCAGCAGAGCAATATTTCTAACAAAAGAATGGTTGGTGGGGCTGAAGAAAGAGTAACAAAGAAGTATCAGAACAAAAGCTTTTGAGGAAGATACTCCTTCTATGGGTACTGTTGGTATTGTGGTGGATTCGGGCATACAATGAATATGTGTTGGTTCAATCAACATTATTACCACCACCCCACAGGTTATGAAAGGCAGAGATTTAGGGGGAGTCAATCTCCTCAAAGGAAGAAGAGTGAAAAGGTGTTCTTGAAGAAAGGTGAGATGAATGAAGTTAAGACAAGAAATAGGTTTCAACCTCTGGAGACTATTTGCGAAAGGTGTGAACAACCTGGAAATCTTGAAAAAGGATGTCTTGTGCTATTACCAACTCAACAAAAAGTTCTTAATTCTCAGAAGCTGAAGGAGAAAAAAGAAGTTAAAGAAGAAAAAGCTCTTGTTGTTGAAACTGATCTAAAAGTTACAAAGGAAGAATGACCATGGGTACTTGATAGTGGGTGTTCTTCACATATGACAGGAGACTTGAAGTTTCTTAAGAATGTAAAAAAGTTTAAAGAAGGCACTGTGACATTTGGAAATGATTAGTCTTTAAAAATAAAAGGTGTTGAATCAGCCATCATTAGGAAGGAAAAATTGAAGTCCAAGAAAACTCTATATGTTGATGGGCTGAAGCACAACTTCCTGAGTATATCACAATTGTGTGATGAGGGTAAAAAAGTTATCTTCAAGAAATATGGATTTTTTGTGAAAAGTGAAGAAGATGGGGATATTGTTACAAGAGGACAACGAACTAAAAGAAATTTGTTTCAGGTTGGAAATTCACAAAACTATTGTTACATGAGCATAGTGGAAGAAAATCAGCTGTGGCACAGTAGACTTGGGAACATGTGTCAGAGAAATATTAGTAAGTTATCTCAAAGGGATATTGTTCAATATATTCCATATTTTCCACGAAGAAGAGATTGGTGTTGCACTACCTGTCAGAAAGGAAATATTACAAGTGTTGTGCATAAGAAGGTTGACATTTGTTCTAAACAACCCCTTGAACTAATACATTCTGATATATGTGGGCCGAGGAGAAAATAATAAAAAATGGATACAAGTACTTCATCACTTTCATTGATGATTTTACTCGCATTACATGTGTTATGTTTATGAAGCACAAGTCATACGCCCTGAAAATGTTTAAAAGATTCAGAAGGAAAGCTGAGAAATAATGTGAGTACTCTGTGAAGAAGTTGAGAACAGATAATGGTGGTGAGTATAGAAGTGAAGAATTTTAAGACTATCTTGAGAAGCATGGGATTCGACATGAATATAGTGCACCATATACACCTCAACAAAATGGGGTTGCTGAAAGGAAGAATAGAATCTTAGTGGAAATGGGAAGAACCATGTTGCTTGAACATGGCCTTACTCATTACTTTTGGAGGCAAGCTACAAGTACAACTGTTTATATTAAAAATAGATGTTTCTATAAGCCTCAATCAAAAAAAACTCCATATTAACTTTTCTATGGAATTACTCCAAGTATGAAGCATGATAAAGTTTTTGGGAGCCCATGCATTATAAATAAGAAAGGTGGAAGTAGTGGAAAATTCGAGCAGAAAGGAGAAGATGGAATTTTTCTTGGATATGCACCAGAAGGAAGAGGTTATAGATGATTTAATAAATAAACAAGAATAATTTTGGATGCAGTTGATTTAAAAGTCATTGAAACTACGAGAAAAGATAAGCATGTCCAGACAGACAAGGAAGATGAGGAAGATAAAGTTAACAATTCTGATAAGGATGCAATGAATTATAAACCTAATCAAAATGAATAATTGGATTCATCCATATCAAGTGATGAGGAAGGCACACGAAAAACCTATCCAAGGCTGATGAAACAAGTGCAAGCTCAGAATATTATTGGTGATCAATGTCACACAATTCAAACAAGAAGAACAAGTAATTCTATATCACATACTTCCTTGTATTCCAAAGTTGAACCAAATGATGTTAAAAAAGCCTTTGAGCATCCGGAATGGGTTCAAGCCATGAATGAATAATTGGATCAGATTGAAAAGAATGGCACATGGGAACTCGTACCCAAGCCTAAAAGTAAGAACATTATTGGCACCAAATGGGTCTTACGGAACAAGTTGAATGAAGAAGGTGAAGTTATTAGAAATAAAGCAAGATTGGTTTGTAAAGGCTACTCTCAAATTGAAGTAATTCACTTTGAAGAAACTTTTGCTCCGGTGTCCATATTAGAAACTATACGAATCTTTCTTTCTATTTCTGCACAACGAGGCTACAAAATCTTTCAAATGGATGTGAAATCTGCATTTCTTAATGGTGATCTCAAAGAAGAATTTTATATTGAGAAACCATGTGGCTTTGTCGTTGGGAAGAATGAAAGTTATGTGTGAAGGTTGAAGAAAGCCTTGTATAGGCTAAATCAAGCTCCAAGAGCATGGTACTCTAAACTAGATACTTGCATAAAAGAGATGAACTTAAATAAAGGAAGAGTTGATAGAAATATGTACATCAAGGAAATCCAACATCTTTCTCTCATTGTGATTGTCTATGTTGATGACATTATTTTTGCTGGGAATGATGAAAGGAGCTGTGAAAGGTTTGCTGAAGAAATTGAGAATGTATTTGAGATGTCTATGTTGGGTGAAATGAGATACTTTCTTGGGTTACAAATTTTGCAACAAAAAGAATTCATTTTTCTTTCCTAAGAAAAGTATGCTAAGGAACTTCTTAAGAAGTTTGGGATGGAAAACTCAAAACCTGTATCAACTCCTATCTCAGTGGGAACGAAGCTAAGCAAAGATGATGAAGGAAAAGAAGTTGATCAGAAAGAATATCGGAAGCTAATTTGAAGTTTGTTATACCTGACTGCATCAAGACCAGATATTGTTTTTGCTGTTACCTTATGTGAAAGAATTCAGAATGCTCCTAAAGAATCACATCTTTTTGCTGGAAAAAGAAATCTTAGATACATAAAAGGCACAGAAAAATTCAGAATCAAGTATAGTGGCTCAAATAACATTGATTTGTTTGGCTATTTAGATGCAGATTGGGTAGGAAATGTTGATGATAGAAGATCCACATCTGGTGGAGTGTTCTTTATAAGAAAAAGTTGTGTTGGATGGAACTCGAAGAAGTAAAATTCTGTAACACTTAGTACGACTGAAGCTAAATATGTTGTTGTAACCATGGCTGCTACTCAACTTATCTAGATGAAAACACAGTTGGAATATTTTTTAGTTGAAGGGAAGTTGCCCTTTCTCTTGAGTTGTGATAATCAAAGCACAATTAATCTTACCAAAAATCCAGTCCAATATTCTTGATCGAAGCATATTGACATCAAATATCATTTCATCAAAGAGTATGTGGAAAAGAATGAACTGAAACTTGAATATGTTTCATCTACTGAACAAGTTTATGATATTTTCATGAAACCCTTGCTGAATGAATAATTCTCAAGATTGAGGTTTAACATGGGTGTCCAACCTCTTTCTCTTCAAGGCTAACGTATGTTGTTCTGTCCCCTCCCTCTTCTTACCTTTGGATTGTTTTGTCAAGGGGGAGAAGTTGTTTGTATCATAAATCTACTGTTCAAAGAGAGAGTTGTGGGTAAGCTGTGAACTCAACATTGTTTGTGTATGTGAACTATTCTAATTGTTTGTTGGTGTGGTTGTAAGAAAGAAATTGAAGTTGTTTACAGGATGTATGAAGTTGAAGATGTATGAAGTTGAAGATGGACAACATGTTTTTGCTGTCAATGATTCTTGTTTCCTACAATGAGTTAGCTCATGTAGGCTTAGAGTTATTAATAAGTAATCCATTGATTGAGGTTACAAAGTTTGGGGATTTATGAAAACTTGGTTGACAACAAAATCCAAAGGGGGATATTATTAAGACCAAGCTGAAGGAAGAGATGGTTTGCATGGATTGTCTTTTGTTGATCTTGAGGAAGTTTTCATAAAGGAAAGGCACCATGAATTTCTAAGAATTCAGAAGCTGGAAGTTTGAAGTTTGGAACCAAGAATATTGAACATTCGAAACCTGGTGTTCGAAGAATTCAGAGTCTGGAATCCGAAGTCTGGAAATTGAGAAGTTCGGAACCAGGAATTTGCATATTCATGAAAGCTGGCTAATAGAAGATGTGAAGACATTTAATTGTGACTATGCTTTGCTGTATTATAACCCTAAATTGTGAGTATATACAAGTACTGACGATGCAAGAAAACTTTGGTACGAGAAGTCATTCCGAGAATCAGGAAGAGCTATTCTGAGAACCGGTGAAGTCATAACGAGGAACACGAATTTGCAGAGTCTACTTCCTGAACATAATTTGTGGAGTCTACTACTTGAACAGAAGTTCAGAATCAACTTCTGGAGTTAGAAGTTTGTTATCAGAAGATTGGAGTCGACTTTTTTAAGAAGAAGTTCATAGCGGAAAGTTCAGAGTCAACTTGCTGAAGAAGAAGTTAGTAGCAAGAAGTTTGGAGTCAACTTGCTGAAGAAGAAGTTCGTAGAGAGAAGTTCTGATTCAACTTGATGAAGAAGAAGTTCGTAGCGAGAAGTTCGGAGTCGAATTTTTGAACCTGAAGTTCATAGCCAGAAGTGTGGATTCATGCCGAGAATCGAAGAAGCCGTACCTGGAACCAGAATGTCATACCGAGAATTGGTGAAGTCCTAACGAAAATCCATACCGAGAAATGATGAAGATTCATACCAAGAATTGAAATGGTGTCATGTCGAAGAAGCGGTGAAGAGTCATGCCAAGAATTTAAAGTGAAGCCGAAGACTCAAGAAGAGTGGATCCGAGAAAGTGATGCTGAATAATCAAGAAGGGTGAATCCAAGAAAGTGATGCCGAGAAGACAGATGAGTGGATCTGAGAATGTGATTCCGAGAAACTTGGTCGGATCCAGAAAATACCAAAGCTCTAAATCAAGTGAATGGGAAGAAGATTCAAGAAGATTCTAGAAGAGTTGAAAAAGTCTTAATTACTCTGATATTTAAGGAGAAATTAAGATTTGGGTGAATTTAAGTGAGCGGGTAAATATTTTAGTTTCCCACCTAAACATAATTTGGAGAACCTATAAAAAGAGATCCAGGTGCTAAGTAAGTGTGTGATGAAAAATTTGAGAGAGAAGTTTTGGTAATCTAGAGAGAGGAATAAGTGTTTGGTCAAGAGAGTTTCATTGCAGTTTCAATCGTAATGAGAATTTGATACTGGTTGACACCATATTGAGTTTCTATGATTAAAGAATTCGGAGTGAAGTATTCGGAGTGGATATTCGAAATGGGGAATAAGTACTGGATTTCACCATATTGAGTTTCTCAAACTGAGGAAGACTCAGATTGAAGAATCAGAGTGAAAAAGAAATTCGGAGTGAAGAATTCAGAGTGGAGATTCAGAGTGAAAATTTGGAGTGAAGAATTCAGAGTAGAGATTAGGAATGGATAATCAGTACTGGCTGTCATCGTATTGAGTTTCTCAGACTAAAGAAGATTCAGATTGAAGAATTGGATTAGGAAAATTTAGAGTGGATATTTGGAATGGGAAGTTCGGACTGTAATTGATCTATCTCAAGTCCAAGGAGTCCTTGCCTTTCTTCTAGGTAATGAAGTGAAGATTTGTGCTGAACTTTCTTAAACTTGTGTATTTGAAAGTAAGTGTAGGTAACATAAGTTGTTACAAGAAAAGAGACTTTGCCCTATTGTGATAAGAGGGTTCACACTCACTTGAGTGATTGTTTCATAGTGCTTCACGAGTGTAAGGGTATATCCTACTCGTTGTAATCCAAGGATTGTTTTTTTAGTGGATTGTATGGTGCTGGATTGCTTCCAACCATACCACGGAAATAACTATTCTTATTGAATAGTGAACCTTGTAAATTGTTGTGTTCCTTTGGATATGTTCTTGTTTGTTTATCAGTAGGGAATTATACCTTTAACAGGAGGCAAAGTTTGTTCTCAACATTAAGGGAACTTAAAAGATGAAAAAGGGGTACCACTGATTCACCCCCTCTCAGTGGTTCATTACTCCAGCTGGGTCCTTATATATGGAACATGTCATGTACCCGACATACATGCCATGTTGTAGATACCATGTATCCGGATGTGTGAATAATAACACGGGTCGGTGAAATAATTCTAGTACATGACGTGTCTGGAATAAACACTCTGTGTAGAATCAAATGTGTCTCCAACTGTGTGACTAATGACACAAATGGTTATAACTTAAAGACTACATGCCATGTCTAGGGAGAAAATTCCTTGTAGGGTTACCCAGGAAGAATCCATGTGTTTGGACATGTATAAACTCAGTCAAGGGGGAAAAGATTCAAGTACATGCTATGTATCAAGGAGAAAATGCCATGTGTATTGGTGTTAGATAACCATGTTTAGAAGAAGTACACACACATGTAAAGGCTTAAGGAAACACACCACGTAGGTGTCATACATACTGTGTATCCCTGTTTTGATAAACATGGATGTTTTCTTTCTCCTATTCCCTTCTTGCACTTCTAAATTTCAGTCCTTGATAATCTTGATCTATGGTGTGCGATTGACCTTGCAGAGTCATGCCCCCAAGACATCCTCCGATTGTATGAAAGATACAGGTCAACAATCAAACAACAGACATGGTATATCAGAGACTACTAGGAGATCCACCCATCGTTCCCATCTTGGAACCACCCATCATTCTGGATATAGGTAATGATGCATAGTTCTGAGAAGGTTCATGAGGTTTATGCATACCTTTAAGAGAGCACCACATCCTTCCCATTCTCTAGAAGAGTTGATGCGGGTCTTTCAGCAGAAGCATCCTCCCACCTTCTCATGGGAAAAAGGACCTCAGGTTGCAGAGTTATGATTAGAAGCCATGCAATCTATCATCGAGTATCTGGAGTCACTTTTAGAGAAGAGGGTAAAGCTCACTATGTACATGCTTTGGGATTCCACCAAGAGATGGTGAGATGTGATTTGAAAGGCACGATGCTTATAGGTTATAGATTGGGATGAGTTCCAATGTGCCTTCTATGATTACTTCTACCTAGATACTTTGAGTTCCGATTGAGCCCGAGAGTTCATGATTTTGGTGAAGGGTACTCTGTAAATTATGAAGTACTCTTCTCGCTTCATAGAGCTGAAAAATTCACACCTATTCTAGGGGGTGATGAGTTATTTATGGCGAGGAAGTTTGAGGATTGTCTCAAGCATGATATAAAATCTCAGGTGAACATATTCAGGTTGACTTCCATCACTTCTATAGTCTACCAGACACTGATTATAGAGCACAACCTGAGGGATTATAGAGCTGTGAGCCAGGGAGGTTCGACATCCAGAGTTGGTACCCCTTCAATTGAAAACAGGAAGCACTGTAGAGAGTCTACGTGTGAAGATCCGAGTAGGATGAATTCTTCTTTAGGTATTCAGGTGGCGTGATACAAGTGTGGGAAGAGTGGGAATATGATCCCACATTGCCCGAGAGACCTAGTGGAGTGCCGATCCTGTGGTAAGATGGGTAATATTTAGCATTTCTATAATATTTTCTCACTAGCTGCAGGTGATATGAGTTCTACTCTGACTCCATGTTTGGGAGCAGGACCACCAGTTTCTCATCAATCTGGGAATTGGAGTTCATATGACCATTCAAGCTGGGGTGGAGGTTATAGCTATGGTGGTCAGACACTGGGTTTTTGATAGCCGTAGGGTGGATCATCTCACTGATTGCTAACATCATCACCGGGTCATGGTGCAGGTTAGGCTTTTTCTATAGAGAAGACCCATCAAGAGAAGGATATCAGACCCTCTATAGTTAGAGGTACAATCCTAGTTTCCTGGGTTTTATTTTATTCACTTTTCGATATAGGGGCTTCCCATAGTTTCATATTTGTTGCTGTTGTGGAGAGCTTTGGGCTCTATATCTTTACCTCTACTGATATCTTGATGTTAGACACTCCATTGGGGATTAGAACAACAAGTGTACATCAGTGCAATGAATTCCCTCTTGAGGTTGGTGGGTGTCACTTATTATGGGACCTTTATGACTTGGAGATGACAGACTATGATGTCATTCTCGAAATGGACTGGTTAGTTCCCTTCCAAGATGTTGTCGATTGCTATCACCATAGGGTGAGTTTCACGTCACCAGAGGGCGGTTTATTTCTACATAAAGGAAAATGGGATTTCCAGACGAGTAGAGGAGGACTCGAGAATCATGGTTTGGGAAGTGTTACAGCCTAGATTTCTAGTTTGTATTTGGATGACCAGGGGACATCACAGATGGACTTTTCTCTAGTAGTGGATCATTTCAGAGATGTCTTTCCAGAGGAATTTTCAGGTTTTTCTATGGAGTGAGAGGTAGATTTTTCTATTGAGATTGTCTAAGGAGCGACACCAGTGTCCATTCTTTTTTATAGTATGGATACACCAAAGTTATAGGAGCTCAAGAAGCAGTTATAGGAGTTACAGGTAAAGGGTTTCATCCAACCTAGTCCTTCATTTTGGGGTTCGTCTATCCTATTTGCGAAGAAGGCATACAATACCCTTAGACTTTGTGTGGATTATTGGAAGCTGAACTAGTTGACGGTCAAGAACCGATATCCCTTACCGAGGATTTATGATCGATTTTATCAGTTTCAAGGAGACCAAGTGTTCTCAAAGATTGAATTGAGGTCCTATTATCATCAGTTGTACATTAGACCATCAGATATACCTCTTACAACCTTTCAGAGCAAGTATGGTCTATATGAGTATGTGGTTATGTTGTTCGGTCTCATGAATGTGGTTCCAGTTTTTATGAAACTGATGAACCGAGTGTTCCATCCATATATGGACTCCTTTGTGGTGGATTTGGTGGACTATATCTTGGTGTACTATCATACTCAACACGATCATTCCACACATCTTGAAATCATTTTGAGTACATTGAGAGAGAATCAATTATATGCTATACTCTCAAAATTCCACTTTTGGATGGACCAAATTCACTTCTTGGGTCATGTTATCTCATAGACCGGAGTGTTAGTAAACCTAGAGAAAGTGAGGGAAGTAGTTTCTTGGGAGACAATAAAGAATGTATTTGAGGTATGTAGTTTTCTTGGGCTGGATGGTTACTACAAACGTTTTATACAAGGCTTTTCATGGGTAGTATTTCCATTCACAGGACTGACTAAGAAGGGTTTGAAGTACCTATGGATAGATTCCTATGATTTAGCATTTCAGGAGTTGAAAGGGAGGTTGAATTCAGCACCAATACTAGTTTTTACAGATCAAGAAAAGAGTAATATTGTTTACTGTCATGCATCAGTTATCGATATGGGAGTAGTGATTATGCAGGGGGAAGGAGTCATTGCTTATGGGTTTAGGTAGTTGAGGCCACATGAGAGGAATTACCCAACGCACGATCTCAAGTTGGCTACAGTTGTTCATGCCTTGCATGGATGGAGACATTTTGTGTTGGGAGATCATTTTATTGTTTTCACCAACCACAAAAGTCTCAAGTATATATTCACTCAATGAGATCTAAATTTGAGATAGAAGAGGCAGGTTGAGTACCTTAAGTCATTTGATTTTGAGCTTGCCTACACATCTAAGAAAGGTAATGCAGTGGCTGATGCATTGAGAAGGAGGACTCAGATACAAGTAGTTTAGGAGGCCAGTAGGGAGTGGTAGCTTATGGATCAATACTCTGAGATGCATTTGGAGGTACACGACATACATTGGCAAACGTTTCTTTCTTCTTTAGCTATTACCTCTACTCTACTAGATCGAGTGCGGATGAGGAAACTATCAGATTCTAATGGCCCAGCTCTATGGGAGAGTGTGTCTAGAGAAGAACCTATTACTGGATGGACAGTAGGTGAGGATAAGATCTTACATTTTCATGGCCGCGTATGGGTGTTAGCAGACATACATGTGGAGCTAATGCGGGTTTTTTATTCTTCAGTTTGGACAGTTCATCTTGGTGTCACCAAGATGTATCAAGATCTACACTCTTAGTATTTGTGGCCCAGTATGAATAGAGATGTTTTGGGTTTTTTCATGATGTGTTCCACCTGTCAACAGGTAAAGGCGGGGCATCAGTGACCAGTAGGGATTTTGCAGTAGTTACCCATTCTTGAGTGGAAGTGGAATGATGTTGTGATGGACTTCGTGATAGGTTTGTTGAGGTCACCTCAAGGGGATGGTGAATTTTGGGTTTTCATTGAAATAATCACAAATGATTCACATTTATTACCGATCAATGAGACCTTCAGTGTTGATGTGTCGGAAAGATTGTACATCCAGGAGATTGTACATTTTCGTGGAGTTCCACACTCCATCATTTCTGACTGGGATATCCGTTTTACTTTTCCGGGTCTGGAAGGGACTATAAAGGGCCTTGGGTACACATGTACATTTGATTACATCTTACCATCTCTAGATAGATGGACAATCCAAATGTACAATTCAGGTGATGGAGGGTATGCATCGAACATGCGTCCTTGATTTTGGAGGATCTTGGGAGAAGCACATAACTTTGACGGAGTTTGCCTATAATAATATTTTTCAGGAAACAATTAAGATGGAAGATTATGAGGCTTTGTATGTTAGGCCATGACGATCACACCTCTGTTGGCTAGAAGCTGGAGAGGAAGCTATTCTGGGACCTCGTCTTGTCTAGGAGACAACAATGCATGTGGAGTTGATTCAGAAGAGAATGGATATTGCACAGTCACGGTAGAATTCTTATACTGACCGACGGTGACGACCTATGGAGTTCTAGGTTAGAGATCAGGTTTTCCTACGTGTCACACTGAGGTTGGGAAACAGGTGGATTTGGAGACAGGGAAAGATTTCACTAAGATACATTTGTCTGTTTGAGGATTTTGAGAGTTGGGCTGATTGCCTATCATTTGCAGTTACCTCAGAGGTACTAGTCCATGCATGATGTTTTCTAGGTTTATCAACTACAATATTACTTTCCAGACCCATCTTATGTTTTCCAACTTGAGGAGGTTGATTTGTAGGTGTGATAATAATTTGAGGAGCATCCTATATGGATTGTTGATCGAAGCGCGAAGGTTCTCCATAGCTGGTTTGTTCCTCTGGTATGGGTGATATAGAAGAATGCGCGAGTATAGGATGAGACTTGGGAGAGGGAGACTGATGTGTGATCGTAGTGGCCAGAGCTATTTTAAGATTCTTCTTTTCCACCTTTTTAGGGAAATTTAGGGATGAATTTATTTAATGGGGGAAGTTTGTAAGTACCCAAATCTTTATTTTAGGTATAGATCATGATTTCATGTGTTTTTGAGAAAAAGGGGAGAATTTAGAAATTTCATAAGTACATTCCATGTACATAAGAGTACATGCTGTGTACTCAGTTGCCGTGGGTATCCAGGTACTGGCCATGTAATGGATGAGTACATGGCCATGTGAGGTGACCTAGAGACCACCTAAAGCGGGTTCCAATAATGGTCTATACACACTGTGTATCTTTAGGAAACACGCTGTGTATTTTTATTTTAATTGTTATATCAGACCGGGGTCGCGTCTCATCGACAGAAATGTCTTCTTTTAGCGTCGTCTCATCCAGGAGTGATCAAAGATCACTGATTATTTTCCGAGCCCCCGATAAACCATCTGTTCTATGAATTGAACACCGTTGATTGTGTTGTAATCACCTCGGTGAGTTATTACTTATTCTAGAGTGTATTCTCTTGATTCCTCATCATTCGTGAGATATCCTTGGTTGAGAGTTCTTAATGTTTTTGTACATATATCACGTTCTAGGTCTATTCAAAGGCTTATGTTCAACTATATCGATCGTACAATGTCATGGTAGGTGGTTTGTGCCTTTCCGTAGATGTCTTTGATTTTTATGTGTAAAAATCCCCTAATACCCTAGTTTAGGGTATTGCATGTTTAGGGAATTTAACCCTATTAATGCCTGTTATGATTTTTTTTCTGGAGTAGGGGTGTTTGATTATAAATAGGGGTTATTTCCTTACTATGGATGCGTTTCCCATGTTTGTTTGATATTGGTCGTTGGGTTAATAATGGAATGTTGGGCTGTTTTCTTTCCTTGCCTAGTGCTATTAGGATGGAGTGATTATTATATGACATGCTTGTTATATGAATTTTAGTTGTTTATCCAAGTACTATTTGATATTTACTTTGACTGTTGGATATCATTTGTGAACGATTATATTACATAGTGCTATGAGAACTTTGTGTAGTTAGACCATAGGGGGAATGGATGGTGAGGACTTCCCCAGAGTGTCTGTAATACTTTTCACGTTGCTAAACCAGAGGGGGGATGGATGTGAGTGCTCCCTGAGAGTGTTTGTAGTTACACATTGTGAGACCACGGGGGGAATTGGACGTTGACTGGTTCCTCAGAGAGTTTGTAGTTTACCGTTACCAGTGGGGTTGGTCTGTGAGAATTTCCCAGAGGGTTTCTTGTGAATTTTTATTTGAACCAGAGGGGTTAGTTTATGAGAACTTCCCTAGAGGGTTTCTTGTGTTTGTTTGGTTGAATAATGTATAAATGTAAATGAATATATCTTGAACTGTAGGATTAGTTAATTTTGAGTAATTACTTTTTTATTACTTCATTTTTCATATTTTCTATTATATATATATATATTCACTGACATTTAGGAACAGATCTTTGGGTGGTGGCTTACTGGGATTCATCTCACACCCTGTTTGGGTTATGCTTTTGGGCCCAAACAGATTATAATGTTGCAGCTATAGATAAAGGCAAGCACCCTTCTACTTCAGGCGCTTGACTACTATGGATCTGGAGAGAATGTGACCAAGCGGAGGCTTGTGATGATGTTAGAGTTATTTACTTGTTTTCCTTTGTAATTTTGTTTAGTACTATATTCTAGAATTGTGACTTGTTTGGATGCTTTTTGAGATATATGTGACGTGCATCATTATTTATATATATGTTTAAGTTTATTTATTTTCAGACTTCTGATGTTTACTTATTTTATGGTATTACAACTTCTACTACTGTTGTCTATTTTTTTCCGCTGTGTTACTCAACCAATGAGGGCATAGTTTCTCCACTATCACACCCAAATCCCCCACTGCTAGTCAGCAGCCTCTGGCGTTCGAGGAAATATACTTGAGTCCATGTGACCAACTTGGTAGGGGGAACATTTGGGTAGCACCCAAAACATAGATGTTACAATATATTTATTATATATGATGTTTGATATCATATAATTAAAGATGAAACTTATGGTAATAGATTTTCCCTTATAATTTTTATTTCTATGATACATATGTCATATTCACCAGTTTTTTATATTTTGTGAGTTATATAATAAAAATTCATATAATTTTTATGATTATCATGAAAATTATGGGCATTTTAAAATCCATCTATGGTTATATATTTCATGAGGAATTTATTTAGTGATTACCAATGTTGTAATGTACTTTTGTTTCAATCACATTTTAATCGGGATTATTTATGCTTGAACTTTAATTAAGATAATTATATTATAATTATCTAATAAATGCCTTTAATTTTATTATTCTATAGTAATTTATGGGAAAACAGTATTTCCTTTAATTTTCATCACATTATGTACTCAAGATTTCGAAAGAATGTTTTTAAGAGAAACAGACTATATTTTACTATCTAGTCAAAAATCAATTTTCTTCCATGTTCATGTTTTCTCTAAAATGGAGTTTTTTAATATTATGTTATGATTATTTAAATTCCAATTTAAAAACTTTTTAATTTTTATAAAAAAATTAAAATGAAACTTCTTCTCACATTCTGAATGAGGTATTTTTGAATTTTTATCAAAATTGTGAAAAAATATTTGTTTTAATGTAATCGGTATGAATGAAATTTCCCACCATCATGAAAACTCATTACTTTGAATCCTAAGTTAAAATTTTCCAAGTTTATTTTCAAATAAAATTTTCTCCTCAATATTTGGGAAATTTTTATATTTTATGTAATTGATTTCAAAATTAAAAGGATATTTTCCACGTGAAATATTCCAATGATTCATTTAAATTATTTTTATCTATGATAAAATTCTTTAATGCTAATTATTTTTTACTAAGGATATGATCCAATTATAAATTATTTATATTTTTTTGGATGTTTTATTATTATAATGATGAGATGTTTATGAAAGCAATTTATTTTCCATGGATTATGCTATGATTAATTTATGAAATGTTTATGAAACCCATTTTCTCTAAATTGGTTTTGATACGATGATATGATGAATGTTTTATGAACTTTTTGAA
Source organism: Viscum album (assembly GCA_963277665.1). Classification (NCBI taxonomy): domain Eukaryota; kingdom Viridiplantae; phylum Streptophyta; class Magnoliopsida; order Santalales; family Viscaceae; genus Viscum; species Viscum album. The sequence continues at coordinate 1,397,424,179 of OY728157.1, read as the reverse complement.
ACATATGTATGGATTTCATTATGTTATTGGGGGGCCTAGGATTATATTTCCCTCAAATTCAATTGTTAATGTTTTATATCTCATGAGATAACTAAGAGAAATAAGTTGATATTCTTGATCCAATATGGTAAAAAAATTGATGTGCTTGATCAACTATAGGAAACATGTGATGAAGCTTGATCTATTATGATATATAAAACATGTTTTTATGCCTATTACACTATAATTTTGTGGTATTATTAGTTAAAATTGACATATAAAATGTTTTCTATATTTGGGATGGTTCCACACTTTTATGACATGAACTTATGGTTCATGATGGATTTTTGATGTGATTCATGTCTTTTGAAATGATAATGTTTTATAGAATGACCCATTTTTACAATCCCTAATAGATTGGGTACGAACATTGTATGTTATTTTCATGATCTCATAACATTTTTCTTATCTTATTATTTCATATGACTATTGACTAATATATCCTATGTTTACCCTTTATGAGAATCTAATCTCACATTTTCTTATGTTTCTTATCCACATGCAACGAGGAAAGGATTGGGTATGGTATGTATTTCAAGAGTACTTTATAGAACCCTATTTATGGGAGATAATGAATATCTTTCATGAAATAGTAATATTATATATATAGTCTACAAAGAAACTAACCTTTTATGGCCCTCAAGTGTGTATTTATGAAATGTATTTAATATACATATAAAAAGTGTGGGGCTCTATATGGATAGATTAAGAAGTAATGACTATATAAAGGCATTGAAAAGTTTGGGAAGACTAATAAATTCTTAGTATTCATACATACTATGAAGGAAATATATTATAAAACATGAAAAGATGATAATTCATAAAAGTTATTTCTATATGGATCAGTTTATCATCAAACTAATTTGAGGAGGGCTACCAGGTTTAGAAAAATAGTATAGAGATTTGATTAAAACTAATTATAATTTATTCTAATGGATATTAGAGAATTATAATTCCTTAAATTAGTTGAAATTATTTATTACTCAAAATTATGGGAAATAAAAACGAAGAGTCAAATTCCATAGATGATATTAGAATATAAGAGTTGATGGATCTACCATTATTGGATATATCAATTAAAAACAAATAATTTTTATTGTTAAAATAAAAAGTGGGTGGTAGGAAATTGTACAGGGCATGGTTAATTATGAAATAATTTTATTAAAATAATGAATTTATTTAAGAGAAGTATTTTCTCTAGAGGTAAAGCATAATACTATATATATTTTTACCTTAATGATTTCATAAGAAGGTATAAATCTAGGTAAAATTGATGAAATGATGATATTAATTATATTAATTTAGAGGAAAAAATTATCCTCATATTTCTACGAGATTTTTAATCAAATTGAAATGGAGGATATGGTTTTCAAGATTAAATAGAGTTTGTATACGATGAAACAAACAACTAAAAATGGAATAATATTATTCTTTCATGAAAGATAAATATTTAAACTATTATAATTTAGATAATTTTTGTTACTTAAAGGTACATGATAATGGGAGATTCGATATAATCCTCTTCTATGTGGATGTAATCTCTTGGAAAATACAAATATAAAACTTATAATATAGTTATAATGGGATTTGTATAGAAAATTCTAGATAAAAAATCATGTACAACAAAAATAATTTTAATGGAAAGGATAATTAGTTACTAGAAGATTGTAACTATGATGTTTTCTTAGTTAGACTATATCTCAAAGGTTTTCTAGAGGTTTGGAATGTTTGAAAAAAAATCTATTTTCAACATGATCGATCGACTACTTAATGTTTTCCAAATAGAAATCCTCTAAAATGGATGATGAAGTTATGTATATGGAAAGAATTTTATATGTATCCACAATTGGAATATGGATGTATACCATGATTTTTTAGTGAAATTTATTTTATATTACGAGTTATATGTTAGTTCATGCCGAATCAAAGGAAGTAATTCTAGGAATATGTGAAGTGGATACTCTCATATATCAATTAGCGCATGAGATTTTATCCCTTTTTTTGGATTACTAATCAATCACAGTGATATAATAATTATGAATTTATAGGATATATTTTCAAAGAAGAAAAATAGGCTATGTGTCAACTTATAGTGTAATGGTAGATAGTTGGATATCCCAAATATAACTAATAGTAACACAATTGACCATAGAACCGAAGTATATGTAAGCAACAAAGTTAGGGAAGTAGTTGGTATGACTAAAGGGTATATTATAATTAATTTAAATGAAGAAAGTTAATATAATTTTATTCTTTTATATTTGGAGTGGAATCTATATTTATAAGAATATTGTGCTTTTCTCAAGGATTAATAAAATTATGTTGAAATATCATTAAATTCGTATTCTTCTATATGAAATAGTCTTGTAACTTTGGAAGGTGAGTGTGGGTAAAAATATGATATAAATATTTAAAAATATAATAGTATGGTAAATTCAAGTGTGACATAGTGCCTCTGTGGAACTTGGATGACTAGAAGGCGATTGGAAGAACAATAATACAGTAAATCATAAAGAAAGATAGTTGTTTATATGGTTCTTGAATGAAATCCTTTAAATAGTTTTTAAGGGTGATATTTTTGAGGTGTAAAGGCACTTTATTATCCTATAAATTGTTTTTTGAGAATTAGTGGATTGGATAGAGCACTGGGGGTGCAATAACAATGGTGAAATATCATAACTCGATGATCAATAGAGGTTTGCTTTTGGGTAGGGAAGGAAATATAGTAAACTAATGGATGTAGTTGGGATACTAAGTTATGTTTTCCATAGTAACAGTAAGTAAGTCGATAAAATTAAAAGAAACAATAACGAGCGATGAATGAATATTTAGAGAATAGTTATTATATATGTTTAACAGTGATTGGTTAGAGATTTTGGGTTTTTATTATAAATAGTTGGTCCCTCTAGGGATATTTATAACTTAAAATTACTTTAATCAAGTTTTGATTAGTGAAATCACTTATAACATTATTGTTTTTATCTCCTCTATCATATAGTGGATTGTAATGTTTCCCCATAAATGATAATAATTTTCCAAAAAAATAAATTCCTTATGTGTTAGTGTAGTGTGTGTTAAATCTCATATAGTTATATTTTTATTCATTGTTTGGCTAAATATTGATGTATTATCTAGTTTTTTTATTAATAAGGTTCATGGAATCTTTTTTGATACATCATTATCATGTGCCATTAGATATTTAGTATTTATTACTCATTTTAATTGAAATAAACATTGATTTTAGAATATATTCCTCTAAATTTTTTTTCGATAGATTGTGTTACACACAACACTAAGTTTAAACGAACCATAATATGGTATACAATTATAACATAACTATTAAATTGGTTGTTATGAATACTAATAATTGAATTGTAAAAATTATATGGTTTAAACATCTATAAAATAAATTCATTTGTTAATAGTTAAGTATAATTAAATGAATGTCAATTGAGAGGAAACAAATATTTATTGAAAAACAATATTTTCCTAAAAAGTGATTTCACCACATTTTACACAATTATTTTGAAACTAATTTTTAATTTTTTTTGAAAAAAATGAAAAAATTAACTTCATTTTTGGAATCATATTTTCATAATTATCTTAGAGTAATTTTTTGAAAATTTTATGAAAATATAATTTTTTGATGAATAATATAAAATACTGATTTTTATTTAAAACTTATTTTCAATTAAATCATTTAAAAAGTTCCAGTTAAAAATAATTAAAATTAAAATTAGTGAAAATATATTATTATTAATCCAATTTAGTTCATTATAATCATTTTTAGTTTGAATTTTATATGAAAATTTTTTATACTTGTGAAAAATTTTCTTTGGTAAATGGTTTTCTCATCACGCTTACAGGTTTAATTTTAAATTTAATTATATAAATATAATTATTTTATTTTGAAAAATATATTTAATATTTTAAATATGAATAATTAATAGTATTTAATAAGTTATACTTAATTTTTTTCATAATTACTAATAAAAATGGTAAAATTTAATCACCACAATTAAGGTTAAAATGGATTTTTCGATGGTTAAAAGAAAATGATAAGGGTTAAAATGAACAAAATGCACATTTAATTTATAATATATAACCACATTTAAACCTTATCTCATCTAATATTTTATAATGTTCTATTTTTGATCCTCATGGATTTTGTAAAATGCGGGTATATCTTTTTCTTTTCAAAAATTACAGGCGTGTCCTCACCCCAACATATATAATGGAACCCCCTTTACTAACCTCTTTACAATTCATAATAACATTGGTTGTTCCATATCATGCCTAAATCCCTTCCTTACATCCATAAACATAACCTATATTCTAATTTTTTTTATCATAAACCTATTTTATGAAGGCTTTATTTATAAACCAAAAGAGGTTGTCAAAATAAGAGGTATAGTTCTTAACCACACATTTTTGTTTTCCTTCTTCTTATAATTACTTAAAAACATCATAAAATATGATAAAATAATAACACCATTGTATACCATATACTAATATGTTATTATGTTAATTGAATAACCTATATTCATCTCATTCTCCTTCAAATGTGAAATGAAATTGACTATACAATGCACGATGGACTACAACCTTGTGAACCGATGTAATTTTTTTTCCATCACCACCTCTCAAGACTAGGGATAATGATGTATTTAACATATATATGTTAGATATTTATGATATAATTATACTCTTTTAATTATAATATCACATATATCTTATTACGTTCCAATCCGTTTCAAAATGTTAACTTCACTTGTGCGTATGTGTGGACTAATACCACTGCTTAACGATGTGATCCGATTTTCATTTAATTTTGATATGGATGGTAATAAGGATATATTTGGTGAAAATATATGATTATATGATATAATAATTATTTTATAAAGTTTAATTATTATTCATATTTTTTTTCTAATCGTCAAAAAAATGAAAATGATATTCATGTGTACATACGGCCTACTATCTGTATGAAAAGTGTAACTAATTTTTGAATATATAAGTTTTATTGACTAATATAAATATGTATATAATTAATAAATATGAAATTAATATCATGATTAATTTTTTTATATGATATGATTCATGAACTAGCCTGGGTTGACCTTAAACTGGTCACCAAGGCCGCTCCGCGACAAGTCTCAAGAGGCATTCCTGATCCTCCTGAGATGGTGACAAGCACCAAGGGAGTCAGTAGAGTGACAAGGTAACGATTATTCCCAAATATAATCAATGAATAAATAGTGTAAATAAATGGAAATCCCAATATATGTTTATATAAAATTTAACTGAACATTATTTATACAAGAAAATGAAAGTACAACTAAACCATACAACCAACCGACCAAAATAACACCATTTGACCCCACTAGTCACTCTCTAACACAAAGAATACTTTTCTCCCAAAGTGACCTAACTCAATCTGAAAACTGAAAAATGGCTAAAAATAGAAGAAAAATATAGACGTGAGTATTAAAAATCAGTAGGTTAGCCCGATATTCTATTCCAAATGCACATCCATTAAAATAAAAGAAACATTAATTTCAAGTTTGAGAAACAATATATAAAAATATGTTTTCCAAATGAGGTTCCATTCCATAAAAATTACCAGACAAAATCTCTCAAGTTTTATAAACAAGAATAATAATAACAATTTTTCAAAGAGGCACAACTTCAAAATGAAAATAGTTTTGTAGAGGGATGATTTAAAGAATGAAAACTTTTAAATAAAACACACAAGATAATGAATTTTCTAACCATACACACTATATGTTGATGGTGATTACAAAATAGCCAATGAGTCCAAGTCACTAGAACACCCCTAGGCACTAGTTCGTTGTGGACCCCAGGTACCTTGTATATCGGTGTAAAAGTAACCATAAGAAATATACTTTCTCATGCACACAAGACACTAGTAGGAGAATCATACATAACCTAGTGGTACCCAACATCATAATCATCATATTTTAGTTAGTGTTGTCATCATAAAGCTTTCTACGTGAAATAGAGACAAAACCCCTCTGGATCACTTGCATACTAGTACACGTCTGCCCACCTATATACCTGAGTTCTCCCTTTTTCTGCTAAAAAAAGTTATACATCTATAAATTAATATTTTCTCATGAATATTACATTTAAAAATCATACACACATCAAACAACCCAAAAAAATGTTTCACATTTCTTTCACAGATCAATAAACCACAAATTTTTTATAAAACAATTTAAAGAAGTATAACGAGGGCTTGCACATAAAATCCATTAAAAAAAGGCTATTTTAATTTTAAAAACCCACCAATTCCATATCAAACCATATTTGGAAGCCCCAAAACCATTTAATAAATTAAATTCTATGGACCATAAAATGGCCCCAAATGATACAACATGAAATACACATGGAAACCATTTTTACAAGAAAAATTCCAAAAGTGCCTTTAAATTTTTTTTAAAACTAACATTTTACAAATGTAAATTTTTTAAATTTAATAAAGATGTGTATAAATAACAATTACATAAGAAAACCAATTTCATAAATCCCTTTAAACATTCAGGTTACACATCCAAAGCATGACCATTTTTATAAGGATGCCAAATGGGCCATTTTTCTGGCAACTCAGGCCAAAACATGTTTACCAACAAAAACCCATTTGTTTTTAAAACCAAAACTAATTTGGAAAGACATAAAGACCAAAAAATACCATTTTTAATTCTGAAAATGTATTTATATGTCCAAAAAAATCATTTTAAATTGTACTAAGCACATAAAAGCCAACCAGGCAGTTTATCAAACACATGACATACACTTTTAAACAAAAACTTATTTTAAGAACTTGAAAAGGGATAAAATTACATTTTCATGCCATAAATTTAATCAATACACTAAAACTTGTTCAAAATACCATAAAATAAATGTGTAAGCTAACATAACATTTATGCAAGCAAGCAGTGTACACGTTTATAACAAAACAACACTACTATTCAAAAAACATTGCTTAAACAACTATTTTTCACACCAAAAAAATTATAAAAATGTTGAAAAAATATTAAACTTATATATCAGGTGTCAAAAAAATTAAATGACGAAACTTTAATGATAAAGTCATGTTCAAGGGATATCTTACCTCAAAACCATGGCAGAAAGGAAAACACACACCCGATATCACCCACTACGGTTCCCGACACTCTAGATATATTAATAAAAGACCTAAAAGAACAAAAAACCCATAAAAATAATTTTATAACATAAAAATAGGTATTTAATGACCATGGGAGAAGAGGAAACCAAAATAAAATGGAAGGATAAGGTAGATGGAGAAGAAAGGAGAAAGAATCTCACCTGGAAAATTAGAGAACTCTTCATCTTCCCTTAGATATACACTATTAGAGTAAAGGGAATGGATTGGAACTTCTTGGAGAGTATCCTTAGGTATTTACTAACCATAGAAAGAATATTTATAGGAAAAATAGTAATAAATTAATGAGTTATTAAAGAAATAAATTACATTCTCAAATATGGATGATTTGAGAAACCTTGAGTGATTTCGCCCTAATCCATGACCAATATGAGCTCCAAAGAAAGAAAATGGAACCTAGGGGTGTGAATAGGGTTATTGGGATTGTGAGAGATATTAAATCACCTAAAAATATAAAACAAATAATGAGATATGAATGAAAAAAAATATTTTTTTTAAAACTAGAAATGTCATCATGGGTTGGCCCAATACCTGAATACATAACCCAAATCCACCATGATTATGAATTAATAATGGTTCCAAAAGGATATGGTGGTTTGAATAGGTCTGGGTAAGACAAGTGGGAACTATAATTAGTGAAGAATCTTGAAAATATTAGTATTTATAAAAGAAAAAAATTGTTTTTAAATCTGGAAATGGGATCACGGTTGGCCCAAATTTTGAAGTAACCACCCTTTTCTCCAAAAACTCCCAAAGAATCTATGAGGAACCTATGGTAGGATGATTAGACATATCTAGAAGTTCAAAAATCAACATTCAACTCACCAAAAACCCAATAAAAGGATCAGTATTTCCAACAAACCGGATCACAACCAAGACATGAAAATTCAGGTGTGACAATATGACTATGATAAAGGTACAAGTAACGAAACTAAAAAACTTAAAAATTCATGAAAAACGAATTAGTTATTACAAAAAAAAGTTATTTTAAAAAAATAATTATTAATTAATGGGCAATTAAAAGTTATAAATAAATAATATATGCTATTATATATATATATTATGGTTATTTAATTTATTTATAATAAGTCTATAATTATTATATATGAGGTTCTAACATGTGTAATAGAAAATCAGTCCTATGGTATGGGTTTTTCATATAACATTAACTTCTGTGATACATATTCTGTATTTACCACTTATTTATTTTTTTTGATGTATAAATTTCCCCTGAAATACTTTATGATTAATATCATTAAATTTATCAGATATAAATATCCCTCTATGGTTCTTTCTTTCACGGTACTTATGAATCAGATGTTACCAAATTGGTATGGTTTTTACTATCATAATATTATCATTTATTATGATTTTTATGATTAAATTTATGATAATTAAATATTATGATCTTTCAATCAAGAAACTCATGACTTTTATAATCATCTAGTTATTCGTTAACTTTTACAATAAAAGTACCATTTTCTCTCTTTGTTAGTTAAAATGACTGATAATTTTTTTAATAGAAAATCCAACATTATTTCTCTTTTACATTAATTTTTTTATTATATATCTTTTTTTTCCAAAAAAATAAGTAATTTTTTCAAAATCATCTCAATGATTTATTAAAGATGTGTTTACCCATTTTTTAATTTTAAAAAAATATTTTAAATATAATCTTTCTTTCATTTTCTGAATGATGTACTTTTTACTTTTTACTGAAAATGTTAAAGTGATATTTTTTAACATACACATCATGAATGAAATTTCCCACCATCATGAATACTCATTACTTTGAATAATACTTTAAATATTTACATGACTGTTTTTAAAGAAAATGTTTTTCCTAATATTCTAGAAATTTTTAGTTTTTCAAATTTATTTTAAAAGTGAAAATAGTATTTTCCTCAAGAATGTTTTTAAATATATTTTTATGGTATTTATATTCATAAAATAAACACTTATTTTACTTATTCTACACTTGGTATATTTTATAATAATTCCATCCTTATTATTTATCTAGACCGTTGATGAGAATTTTCACCCGGAATGTACTATTTTAATACCATTATCTATATTACTCTAGATGGTTTATGATTATTTTTATTGATTTGGGAAATTATTAATATTACATATTCTATTTTTCAAGAGAAAATTTTTGGTGATTATTTTTCTCCCATTCCATATGAGGAATTCATTATAATTAGTAAGTGACGATCGATGCCTTCTGTGTCCCCATATATGAATTGGTAGGTATCATGAGGAAAACTAGCTTGGGTATTTGATCTAGGCCTTACCCATTTATGTAAGATGTCTTGGAATAAGGACTTGATGGTACGGTTATGATGTTCAAAATTATGAATTCCCTCATTAGTGGATTTGTAATTGATCTACATGTGATTATTTGATTTGTTATGATATCCATGGAATTTTTTCAAGATCATGTTATTTTAAATGGAATTATTTAATCATTATTTTTTTCTACAATATTATTCTTCATGCTCATGTTATTGATTAAATGAAATGTGTTTTTAGTTATTTACCTTTCCATATTTATTTTTATTTATGTATTCATGAAACCATTCATTGTATACATACATTTACTGATCATTTGATCTCTCCCCTTTCTTATGTTTCCTTTCCCTGGGATTCTAAGAAGTTTATTATGATTGATATGCAGAGATATCATAAAGGTAATAATAGTGTACTCAAATAAAATACAATATTTTATTTTAACTTTTTAATTTTAATTTCAAATTCAAGTATGTATCAAGTTCATCAGGATTACTAAACTATTCAATCCTTTGGGATTCAATCACTTGTATCTTATTCCAATTTAATAAAGTAACACTCGATTCTAGTCTACTAGGGTTGGGGCCTTTATTAATGTTATCAGATAATTTTTAGTACAAAACTTTGGAATTAGTTTTAGGAAAACAGGGATTATATAATACAACCCTGTGACTTCCTTTTAAGATAAGTCTATGTATAAGATAACATCATAATTTTTTGTAAGGAAGAGATTATGTGTGTTTACTAGTAATAAATCCCTTACTAGATACTATAAGTGGATGTGGATCTAGAATAGGTGTACCTAGGTGTAATAACTCTGAAAAGAGAATATTTTGCTTAGAATTAATTATCACCTAGTTCATGATAATGGGCCTTTCTACACACCTATTTTATCACTCCTGAGTGATATTCTTAGGATAATTCACATTTTCATTTCAAAACATTATAAATGATTTTAAAGTATTTTTATAAATTTAGAATATTCCCAATGATTCCATGTTTATGATTTTTAGATTAGTTATAGATAAATTTTAAAGTTATATTAAGTGTTTCACTAGTATTGAAGTGATACACTTTGATTCATAATGTTATGATATAATATTGTGTATGCCATTATTTAGAAATAGTTCATAGATAGAGGAATAAAAATAAAATCAATGCACATAATCCATATAGGTATTTCTATTATCTGTTAGATAATAAATATGGAGTTAGTGATACATTGATAGCTAAATAGACAATAAATATATCAAGGGAGTTGAATCGAGTTATGACCAAAAACCATTCCTGTATGGAGTATCATGCTAGTCCGCAACGTTATATAATAATGTTAGACCACTTCATTCATCCACAACATACATCATTTAATTGTACTAAAAACCATTTGTATATGAGAAATTGATAAGTTATTTAGATAAGATATTTCTTATTTTGGGATGTAATGAAAGGGATAAGTTTTTCATGGAAGTATATTATCTCTCGGGAGACACAGTTCAATGGTGGTCATTGATTCAAAAAAAAGGATGAGGATGAAATAGAGAGTGTAGAATAGAAGGATTTTAAGGATCTTTTCTTGGAAAAATATTTTCCTCATAAAAAAAGAAAGTATATAGAGATACAATTCTAAAGTCTAAGACAAAAGAATGAGAAAACTATTTTTAATTATAAAGATAACCTTACAAGGATATCAAGGCTTCCTGTGGACTACGTATATAATACAAGGAGTATGATTGACCATTTATTTGATGGTATAAATCCAATATTTCAAATAGTGAAAGTCTCCCAAAATTTCTCATCAAATGATGATATAGTATCATTTTCTATTAGTAAATAGAAATAATACTTGAAGACTTATGAATTTTAAGGAATGTAAGAGAAGATGAGGAAAATAGAAAAAATATGGATAAATAATATAATATAAAGAAGGATTTTCTCACATGTGATAATTATGGAAATTAATACCCTAGTACTCACTCTAAAGGAATGGGAGTTTTATTCAAGTGTGGAGAGAAATTCTATCAGGCACATGAATGTAAGGGTAAGAAAGAAACATTTAGTGCTTAGTGTTTAAAATTTAAGGATATGAGAACTATGAAAACAAATGCCCTAAGTTTCATGGGAATATATATCAGAAGAAGCTTAGGGATCATGGTTAATCTTATGTTATTACTACAACCAAAGAAGAATAAAGTTCATATGTATTTAGATTTAATAATTATGTTGTAAAAGTATTTTATCAATGATATTTTGGTAGTAAGAATAATGAAATATATAAGGATTTTATTGAAATAGTTTTTAATTAATAAATTGAAAAAATATGTTGAATGGTAATAATCATAAATGAAATTGATTTAGTGGTAATTTGATATTTTTAGAGAATAAATAAATAAGGTAATGATAACCCTTAATATATCCCATATACTGAATTAATATTTTTTAGTTGGGATAAATAGGTAATTGAAATTGAATAAGTAATTAGGATTGTATTGGTGACCTTGAAAATGGTTATTGAATTGGTGAAAAAATTATTTTATGATAGAGTTTACTACTTTTTTGAAATCATGGAATATATTCAATAACATGTTGTTTTATTAAGATTTTATAGTTATTTGGGTTATTAGTATACTTTAAAAGGATACATGATCAATGTATTCACATGTTTGGTATGTAAAATTATGAGATACTTTATGTTTTTTATAAATGTTTAATAAAATCATTCATATTTTCATATTTGAATTTGGCTAGATGTGTTTTAGAGGATTCTTAAGGTTAACTATTTATGGATTGGATTAAGTATAACTTTGGGTTACCTATTGAAATTTTAGAGATTAATGAATTATACTGGATAACTTTTTAAACCCACTTTGGTTTTGGTAAATATTTAACTATATATAGAAATACTTTTCACTCTTTTATAGATCTTATGAAATATTAACAGTTAATTTTATCAATTCAGGCATAAAAATTCATCTTTCATATTCATTTCTTGGAGAAATAAGTGAAGTGAAAATTGGTAAAAGATTAAAAAAGGATAAAATTGCGATTATAAAATAAAAATATCTTAAGTAATTATATTTCATGGTGTACTTTATCATGATAATAATTTGGAAATTTAAAAATTATCCCATTACCTTTATTTCCATCATAGATTTATAGTTTTGTAGTTATAAACTTTCTCATGACCATGTTTTATATCACTCTCTATTTATCGTTAGGGATTAGTTTTCTCATCCATGTCTATATTATCACTTTACACTAATTTTTCCTACTTGGAAACCTAGTTATATGTTATTCTATATAACCTCAATACTTACCTTCTCTCTTATTAAGATAATGTTTTATTAACCCTTCTTACGATGTGGGTTTTCAACAAATGTTAGACCTATGATGAACAAAATAGAATTGTGAGGATATAATTCTTTAAGGGGATAATAATGTAACACTATAAGATTCTAGAATATATTCTTTTTTCAAATAAATTTGATTTGTTTGATAGTTTGTGTTACACGCAACACTGAGTTTAAACAAACCACAATATGGTATACCGTTATAACATATCTGTTAAATTAGTAGTTATTAATAATAAAAAATAAATTAAAAAAAGTATATGGTTTAAAAATTTATAAATTTCCTTAAAATTTTCCGAATTAATTATAAATGAAAATGAAAATCAAATTAAAGAATGATAATTTTTTTTGAAAAACTATATTATCCTGAATAGAGGTTTCATCAAATTTTTCACAAATATATTAAAATTAATTCTTACCAATTTTATAAAATTTATTTTAAAAAATAAACTTAATTTTTTAAATAAAGATGTTAAAATTATCTTCGAGTGAGTTTTTGATACTTTTTTGAAAATATTAATTTTTTGATGAATATTGAAAATACATATTTTTATTAAAAATTGTCTTTAGATTTTATTTTAAAATGTTATAAAGGTAAAAAAAATAAATTATTTTATTATTAATAAAATTAATTTCAATATAATAAAATTCATGTTGAATTTTTATATAAATATTTTTACACTTAATAAAACTTTTCCTTGGAAACTTTTATTTTCATCTCTCTTGTGAGTTTAATTTTAAATTAAATTGTCCAAATATGAGATTTGAATGTGAATAAATGGATTCTATATTTTAAATAATAGTATTTAATATTAGTTAATATTTTCTTCCTAATTTATGGTTATAATGAATAATAAAAAAAGTAAAAATTAATTATCGATGTTAATGTTAAAATGGGTTTACAGGGGACTAAACAAAAAATATATGGGTTAAAATGATACAAATTGTTTTTTTTAATTTATATTTTATTACCATATTTCAACCTTATATCATCTAATATTTTATAATGATCCATTTTTGAGCCTTTTGGCATGTGTAAAACATAGGTATATCAATTTATTTTGAAAAATTACTAGTGTATCATTTCCCTCACTTATAAAAGGGACCCCCTATCATATCTTATCCAAACTTAAAGAGCCATTTTTTTGGTAAAAACATGAAAAAATACCTTTATTAAATTAATACCCCTGTCCAATGTTTCCTTTATTTTTTTATAAAAAAAATGTTTTAGGAATGTTTTAGGTATAAACCTAAAGAGGTTGTCCAAAGAAGAGTTATAGTTCTAAACCGTAAATTTTTATTTTATTTATTTTTATAACTACTGAAAATATTCATAAAATATTTTAAAATAATAAAATAAATATATACCATATATTGATATTTTATTATATTAGTGTAATAACCTATATCTATCTCTTCCTTTATCAAATAGAAAATAAAACTATCGATCGTGTGTAAATCGGACTATCGCCTCGCGAACTGATGTAATCAATTTTCTACCACCACCTATCATGACTGGATATAATGATTCTTTTAAGTATATATATAATATTTATGAAATTATTTTACTTCTTTAATTATAGTACCACATCAATTTTTTTACCTTCCAATCCATTGTAAAATGATAATGTCGCTTATGTGTATGTGTGGACTATCGCCTCCACGTAGGAATATTATCCATTTTTTATTTTATTTCTACACGGATGGTAATAAGGATGGATATGATGAAAATATATGATGAATATTTTATAATAATTTGTCTTTTAATATTAATTATGATTTAACTTTATTTCTTTCCATCCATTGAACAAATGAAAACAATGTTCAAGCGTACGTACGACCTACCGTCTCCATGACCAGTGTAACCCATTTTTCAATCTATATTTTTTTATGGATTAATATCTCTATATATATAATGAATATATATTATATTAATATCATGTTTAACATTCTGGGGATGATGGAACCATGATCAAAGTATAGGGACCGAAACTACCAAATAAAAACTTAAATGAAAAACGAAACAGTTATTACAAGAAAAATTGTCTTTAACAAGATATTATTATTGAAAGGGTAATAAAAAAATATAAGTAAATCATATATATTAGTATATATATTTTTATTTTTTTAATATATTTATAATAAATCTATATTTGTATTTCAGTATGTTTAAACATGTATAAAGGAAATCATACCTAAGGTAGGGGTTTCTTATCTCACTTTTACTTCCATGAGAACAATAACATATTCAACACTTATTTATTTTATGTGCTGTATAAACATCCAATGAAATCATTTTATTATTATTCACAAAAAAATTATGGGATATAAATATCCATATAAGGTTATTTCTGTCATGAAAATTATAATTCAATAGTAAAAAAATTTGTAAGGGTTTTAGGATTACAATCTCATCGTTTATCATGATTATTTTTTATTAAGTTTCTGATGATAAAATATTATAATATATATCTTAATAAACTCATAATTTTTTTATCATCTGCTTATTCATGAAATTTCCTATAAATAGTACTATTTTTTTCTTTGTAGCATAAAATGATTCATAATTTGTTTTTAAGAAAATACAACTTTATTTCTATTTGTGGTCCAAAATGATTTTTCTTCCAAATCCATGTTTCCTAAAAATATTTTAAATAATTTTTATAAAATCCACCAAATTAAATATTAAATAAAATTTTAATTATTTTTGAATATTGATATAATGGTATAAATGTAATCTTTCAACCATTTTCCAAATGAGGAACTTTTGACTTTTTACTAAAAGCATGAAAGGAATATTTGTTTTAAATTACATGTAATGAATGTTATTTAACAACATCATAACCAATAAATAATTGGAATAATACTTTATAAGATTTCAAGATTATTTTTAAATTATGTTTTCCCTAAAATAATTGTAATTTTTATTTTTTAAAATTGATTCTCAAAGTGAAAATGATATTTTTATCATGAATGTTTTTTAAAGATAATTTTCTGGTATTTTAATTCATCAATTAAAAAACCATTATTTTACTTTTTGTAAAATATGGATATGTTTTAATGATACCATAAATATTATTTCTTTATATGGTTTATGATCAGTTTTACCGAGGATATACTATTTTTATCATTCTCCGTATTATTATATATGGGTTATGATTATATTTATTGATTAAAGAAATTATTAAAATTTCACATGAAAGTTTTCAATATGAATGTTTACATGATTATATTTCTCCCCTTTCATATGAGTAATTAATTGGACTTATTAAGTTATGAATGGGGCTCTCTATATCCCCTCAATGCATTGGTAGGTCTCATGAGATAAACTAGCTTGGGTATTTGGTTGTAGCCTTTCCCATTTATAGAATATTTCATAGAATGAGGATTGATGGTATGGTTATGATGTCAATCACTATGAATTCCCTAATTATGAGATTAGTTATTAATTTATATGTGATTAAATGATTATTTATTATATTCAGGGAATAGTTTCAATACCATGTGATTATTTATATGGAATTATTTGATCATTATTTATTCTTTTCGTATTATTCATCATGATTAAGTTATTAATTAAATGTAATTAATTTTTTTTCATTTACATTTCCATATTGATCATACCTTGTGCATTCATGATATATTATGATTTATGCATATCCTTACAAAGCATTTGAGCTCACCCCTTCTCTTATGTTTCCTTTCCCCAAGATGCCGAAAAAAATGTATTATGATTGATATCGAGGGATCTAAAGGCTGTAATGGTATACTCAAATAAAATACATTGTTGTATTTTATGTTTTCAACTATAATTTTAGATTCATTTACGTATTTATTTTATAAAGAATACTAAATTATTTGATTCTTTTGGATGTGATCACTTTTATCTTATTCCAATGTAATAAAGTAACCACCGATTCTAAGATACTAGAGTTAGGGTATTTACATAAAGTTTAGGGTATAGATCAAATTT
Source organism: Viscum album (assembly GCA_963277665.1). Taxonomy (NCBI): domain Eukaryota; kingdom Viridiplantae; phylum Streptophyta; class Magnoliopsida; order Santalales; family Viscaceae; genus Viscum; species Viscum album. The sequence continues at coordinate 1,397,407,324 of OY728157.1, read as the reverse complement.
TTGGGTCAAAAATCTATATTTTTTTGGATTTGGAGGTCATAATAATAATGATTATGGGATATTATTTATTGGTTTTATTTGATTATTGAATGTTTGATTTATAAAGGGTATTATTTTTATATGAGTTTCAAGTTATTTATCTACTACTAACATGATTGGTAAGGGGGTGTGTCTTAATTAATCATGTTTAAAATATATTATCATGACTTATGTGCTCCTTAAAGTTGAATTTATTTATGAAATATTGATATGATAATAGATTTAGTTTATTTAAAGGTAGTAAAAATTTATTTAATGTTTTATAAATTTGTTATTAGTGACTTAATTAAATAATCCCAGTTTTATTGTACAATTGATTAGATTAGATGCATTAATTTTTTATGATCCATGGTGATTTAATTTTGATTATTTATAGACTAATTTTTTATTTTATATAGCAATAGGTCCTAGGAGATTTATTTAAGAGCTCCAAAGAGAATATTTTAAGAGCTTAAAGAGGATGAAGTAAATCATACTCGACCAGTATAATCACTTGTAGCACTGAATGATTTTAATCTCTTAATGAGTTTTCATACAGTGCACCAAATTATTGATAGATTTCTTCCAATTCTAGAAGCCATGACTATTTACATGACTAATGATTTCCATGTGAAATATCCTATTGGTGTTAAGGTTTGGGTTATACCTTATATTATAAAGGAAATGATTTAAAATGTTTGTATAAATTATATGTATATGAAACTCTGGAAGACAATAAGAAAAAACTGGTTATTTTTATACCAGAAAGACCAATGAGACATCAGTAGGATTCATTGGTGCGGGTGAGGAAGGCTAAAGGGATATCATAAGATGTATTTAAGGTCATTATGATTAGTTTTTATTAACACATTGAATATAGATAAAAATAACGATTTTATAGATTTGAAGTAGGGAGATATGATAGTGATGGAATATTCTACGGTGTTTATTAGTTTTCTTAGGTTTGAAAAATATTTTGATATAGATGAATTTATAGAAATTAAAATAGCTGAGAATGGATTAAATCCACATTTTCAAGATTAGGTGAAGATGTTCTATTTACTTACCTATACAGAAGTAATGAATCAATCACACATAGAAGAGTAGTATTTGTGGGAAGATTAGAAATTTTGTTGTTGTTATAAGACCATTGTTTTGGAAGTGAATATTTAGGTAAAAGGAAGTTAATATATAAGGAATTATTCTATGTAGGTGTGTGATCAAATGATCAGAATCAGATTATACATTTACCTCATTTTAGGTAATGAATTCACTATGGTGTTATCAGGGTGACCAAGTAGGCCATAATAGGTTTTTGTTTGATATAACTAGAGTACTATCACTCTTTTTTATGATAGGGGAAATTATTAATGTTTTTTATAAGGTAATTAAAAGATATAGTGGATAATATTCTATATTTACCTAGGTATCACATGAATGGGTGGGAGGACCATAGTATTGTGATAATGGGATCTCATCACGAAGGTATGATAGTGGTTGTCACAAAAATGAATTTTTTTAAAGTCATTTTTCATTTAATTTGCATTCCTGGTTTGTTTTGGGGGTTTGACACACATTTTGGTTAAAATGGTGGGTTTTGAAAATTTGGGCCAAACTGTGAGCCCATTTCCAGATTATAAAACCAATTTTGTTTCTATTATAACTCCATTATTTTTAATAGTTTTTGTCCATTATAAATCATACATGGACTAACCTGACCTATTAACACCACCATGTCAATTTGGAGCCTTTATAAATCCATAATCATGGTGTATTTGGATTTTTACTTAAAGTATTGGGCCTGCCCGTAATCCCATTTTATTATTTAAATATTTTTTATTAATTATTCAATATCTACTTAATGTTTTATTTTTTTCAGTGATTCCACTTCCCTATATAAGACATTATACCTAGGATCACACCCATTATCAGTTTTTCATTTGTTGATCTCATTTGTACCCTGAATTTGGGTGAATCTTTTCAGAGTTTCTAAAACCGTCCAGATTTGAGAAGGTAACTTTATTCCTTCATAAATCATTCATTTTTTACTCTATTATCCCCATTTCAGTCCCCAAATGACCTCCTGAGCCTCAGTTGAGCCTCAATATCAGGTTTTGTTGCTTGGAGATTCAACATTTTGTTAATTTAGGGTGATTTCTCTATGATTCCATCAAGTAAGTGTTCCTCCCTTCCAATTATTCCATTTCCTTAGGGTTTAATCCCACTTTATTGATGTTCCAAAGTGTCAAGAAGTTAGGTTTATAACATAGGGTTTTACATGGTGTCTTTTTGTTGTAATATTTAGATTTTAGGTTTCTCTTCACTTTCTTGTGTTGCAGCGGTGGTGCGCTTGATGTTTCGCACCAAGATTTGAGGGTTTTAACTCAAAAGGTATGTGATTACATTATTAACCATTCCCTGATTAGTTATTTTTCTTGTTTTACTGGTTTTTCATGTTACCCATATGTTGTGTGTGTTTTGAAAGTTGTTTTTGAGGGTTTTGGTTAGTGATTTAACTTTATAATTTCATTTTGGTTGAAAGTTGTGAACTTTTCAAATGTAACACATGTGGTATCTTTTATGGTAGTTTATAAAATATAAAATTTATTTATTATTTTCTAAAGAGGCAAAAATTCTGTTTTTTAATTCCTTAGTTTCTTGTGGGACTTATAAGGGGTATTTTGGAATAGTTTTGGTGTGTAAAACTTTTTTATACTTCTTGAGATCATTTTATGAAAATGGGTGTTTTCATTTGTATCTTTCTTGGTATTATTCAAGGTGATTTTATAACACTTGAAATTGGTTTTATAAATGTCTTTAGGGATAAAAATTCTATGTTGGTAGTGTTTTGGTGTGGTTTTTCCTTTAAATATGGTTTTGAAATGAGTTTTATGAGCAATGTTTGGGTATACTCTTTAGAATTGTTTTATGAAAGATTTGAAAGATTTAATGATTTATGTAAGAGGTGAAAACATATTGTAAAATTGTTTTGGAGTGTGTATATTTTGAAATGGTACATTTTAAATGTTAAAGGGGTTGTTTTGTGATGCGTGAAATCTTGGAAATGTTTTATAAAAATGTTTGACGGATTTACTAAAGTGTGTAAGAGATGAGAAAGTGACGTGGGATGTTTTCTATGAGTGTGATGTGAAAAATGGATTTTGGTTCAGAAGAGGGTATTATGTCACAGGTGATTGGATGTTATGTGAGTTGAAATATCTTGGAATGGTTTTAGGAAATTGTTTAATAGATTTGTGAAAGTGTTAAAGAAATGTGAAAAGTGTTGTGGGTTATTTTTGTGTGAGTCGGATTTCAAAATCAATTTGAATGAAAAGTAGAATTTTGTGACTTGTGTGGTATAAATGTGGATTTTTTTGTGAATTTGTGATTTGGAAATGATATTTTCTTGTGAAACGTATATTTCTTGACTTGTTGAACTTGTTTGAGCACAAGGGGAAAACTCAAGTATCTAGGTGGGTAGACGCGTACTAGTATGCTAATGAATCCGGGGGGTTTGGCCTCAGTTTCACTTAGCAAGATAGATTCTTGAAACTATAACTAAACTATGAAGATGATGATTGGGGATTACTACGTTATGGTTATGTTCTATACTAGTGGCTCGTGCACGAGAATAGATATTTGTGATGATTACTTCACCACCGAGATAAGAGGTACATGTGACCCACATCTAGTTAGTGCCTAGTGGTTATTTTTTATTGGTTGTGCTTATTAGATCATTTATACTTACCACAGGCATATAGTATATTTAGAATAAAAATTCATTATATTTTAAATTTATTTTAAAATTGTTTATTCTTTATAATATCCCCTTGAAAACTGATTTTTTTTAATGTTGCATCTTTTAGAAATTGTAACTAGATTTTACATGTTTTTGAAAACATACATGATTTTCGTCTTTGAATGTTTATCACATGGAATATCTTATTGGTGGTATCCTACTGGGATTTGTCTCACACCATACTTAAACATTTGGGTGTAATTAGACTTGGTTATTTGGTTGTACCAGGTTTGTGGACAACTTCTGTGCCAACAGTTCTGGTTTTTACCGATCGTTCGTGATGCAGTTTTGTAGAGATGGCTTGAGGGCTGTGTCTCTTTCTATGTGGAGGTTCTTGGGATATCCTTATTTAGTTTTATACCTTTGTAATGGTCTTTAAACATAGTTTTATCTTATGTAATTTAGTTATGAAAATTTTTAAAAGATAGTTTTAGTTGAAAAATACAGATTTGTTTTATTGAGTTTGTTTATTTTTTAATGTTTATAAACTCAGATAAATCATTCCCAAACTTCATTTTATGATACTTGGGCACTTTTTCCAGACCATGGGGATTGGGAACGCCCTTTGGGCCATTTCGCGGGTTGGGTCGGTTGTCGGTTTTGATGGTGACCAGATTCGGTTCGTGATAGTGGCGAATCATGAGGTTCGTATGTATTCCCTCAAAGAAGAGCTTATATAAAGTATTGTTAGAGAGATCTTGGTCTGGGTCATATTGTAGTTTTGGAATATCTATATGTTGTGAATCATATGTAAGTAATGATGGTGAGGGAGATTTGATGGTGTGAGGTAGTGTTTTGGGGAATTATATTAGGCATTTGGTTTTGTTTATGTTGGTGCATCTTATTACCACAAATTAAATATTTATTAGGATATATCCTAAAAAAATAATTTCACTATGTCATACCATGTTTGATCCCTATAGAATCCTATTTTACAATTTCCTTATAATTAAGAGGTAAAGATTGAATATAAGAATATAAATTAAGAGTATTATCTTATCCTCCCTTTGAGTAAATAATGTGATCTGCCTTGTTACCCTCACATAAAGTATAAGAGATATTCACCTATATATTAAGGAATTTACTATATTACCTAGCTTGGTATTTCATAGGTCAGTGTGTAGGAAATTTTCCAAGAATATATCTTTGATCTAATTCAAAGTATATTTCAATTGTAACCCAAGCTTCTCATACATGGATATTACATCATTTTAGATAAATATTAAGAATATTTCAAAATTACATTCCTAAACACGATAACAGTTTAGTGTATTTGGAAATTTGGAACACAATATTAATACATGGTGAATAATATTCAATGTTTCGCAAATATAACTTCCCATTTATCACTATTACTTCAAATGTTTATTCATAACTTGGGGAAAGGAAACATAATAAAGAGTGAAGTCAGATTCTCGGTAAGGGTAAATAAAGTAGGTATAGAAGAATAACATGAACATAAGGGTATGCGAATATGATCATAACATTTGAAGATAATAATCAATATTTCAAAGACCATCCACAAGAGTCATGGTATAAATATTGTAAAATCATAAGTTATGGATCATAAGGGAATTAAGATCATAATCCATGAGAGAATAACATAGTAATAAGACATGGAATCATAACATACACATAAATAAATGAAATTATTTCCATAATAGTAAATCCATACTTCAAAGGCTATCTTAGCAGAATGGGTTCACTCCCCTAACCATCTTAGTATTCAAGGTTTACTCCCAAGACCATATTAGTAGTCAAGGTTCACTCCCAAGACCTATTAGTTTTAATGATCACTCCCAATACCATCTCAGTAAAAAAAGTCCCTTTAAGAACTAGGTTCCCTCCCCATTTCAGCCATGTTTATCTCATGAGATATAAATTCTTACCCAAGACATTGTAAAGATATATTTGTCACACTTATCACATAATAAAATCATACATATGTGTGCCACAAGATCAAAAAAATTTATCCTATCATAACCAAATATATAAAATGGGTTTAATAAAAATTTAATAAAATAAAAACCTTTAAAAAAAGACAAGTTTAATATTAATTTTTATCTTATTATAACCTTTTAAAATAATCAGATTTCACAGTATATTTTTTATGGTATAACCCATGAAATAGAAATGGGGTTCATAAACAAATTCTCATCTTAATAAAAAACCATTCAAAGAGAGAATATTAATTATTTCATTGGATCATATCCTCAATAATCATAAACTATATCAATGGATGTCATATTAGATAAAAAATTATTTTTAAAGATCAAATGTATAATTTATAAAGGAAAATATCCATTCTTTGAAAATCACTTTCATAAAACATTTCCAAAATCATTTTCTTTGAAAATAACACTGAAAACTTATAATGAAAGCTTTAAAAATTCATTTAAAACATTTTTTTTATGAAAATATAATTTTCTGTTAGAAAAAATAATTTTAAAAAGTACAGCCTTTTGAAATCCATTTCATTTTAAAATAACTTTAAAAACATGTAAAGGAAGCTTTGAAACCCATTAAAAACACCTTTTAAACATAAAACACCTTTAAAATCAATTTATTTGTAAATAAAATTTGAAACATATAATGGAAGAATTGAAAATAATTGAAAATAATTTTTAAAAATAAAAAAATTTGGAATAGTTTTCTTTGAAAATGACCTTAAATGATAATTTAAAAACAATTTTATTAAACATTGTTTTGGAATAAAATAGATTTTCAACCAAATAGAGAAAAAAGTCAAATTTTCTTAAAAAACATTTTCTTAATTATTATAAGTACCAATGAGTGGAAAAATGATACCACTACATGAATATATAATGAATAAATATAAGAGAAAAAATTCATAATAATTCTTCATATGTGGATAGTAATATTTTATCAGTGTAACCATAAGCATAAAAAATTCTGATAAACAATGAGATTGTAAAAATAAACTCTTACCACTTTGGTAACTTTGTATCATAATACCCATAAAAGTATAACATTAAATGAATATTTAAATAATATGAAAATATGGATATTCATGATATAAATTGTAAAATGAGAAGTATATACACCTCTTAAAATAAAATATGTGTATAATATAACATGTGTATCAAGGAAGACAAATTGGGAAAAAACTCTCTTACCGTTTTGGTAACTTTAAAACTGTAACACCATGAATGAGATATGCCAAAACAGATATGTATATAGAAAAAAAATTTAAGTATAAGAATCATAAATTATATTCCTTTTCATTATTTTCACCATATAGAAGAAAGAGGTTTTTAATATAGCATGTGTCTCACAAAAGTAAAAAGTGAGACATAAATCTATTACATTAAGTCATGACTTCAACTGTACCCATTGAATAATCCAATATAAAAAATATTGGTTTATTATAAATATATCACATAACAAATTTAATTTATATCATACCATATCTTATTTTACTATGAACTTTTATTACCCTTTTATTAACCATTCTATGTTAAAATTACATTCCGGGTAATAACCGCTTCGTTTTTTGTATTTGTTTTGATTTGTCATATTTTTTGTCCTCTTAATTTTATCAAGATTTAATTATATCCAGAATGATTACTATGATATAAATATAATATATATTAATTATAAACATATTTATAACAATCTATAAAATATATAAATAGTAAATGAAATACATCATTCTTGGAGACGGTTGGTCATACGCACGCATGAACACTGTTTTTCTTTTCTTGTTGAATTGAAAGAAATAAAATTATATGAGATATTATAATTATAAAATTATTTTAATTATATATATATCAAATTCTTTTTGTTAAAACCATCATTAATTAATCCTTTGTAAAATTTGAATGAATCACATCGGTTCATGAGGCGGTAGTCCGTCGTACACAAGAATGACTTTATCGTATCCCCTAAATATTGAAGATAATGAAGTTATGTGTGATATAAGAATTAAATAATAATAATAAAATAATAAAATTAATAAATATAAAATATAAATAGCATTCACATCATTATTCTAAACCTTGATAGGTGGTAATGAAAAAATGAACGACGTCGGTTCGTGAGGCGTTTGTCAGCCGTACACGTGAATGATGATTTTGTAACCCTTTTAGTGGAAGTGTGTGTGGTTGTAGTTAATACCCTTAACATAATGAAATGTATTTATATTAAAGATACTAATTTTTATATATAATGTTTATATAAAAATAAGTGATGAGGTTTGATGAAGAAAAAAACAAAAATATTTGTTGAAGCCTCTTCTTTAGGTATCTCTTCTTAGTTTACACCAAAGGACTTCGTTGTTGGATTTATTCCCAAAGTAATGATTTTAGGATGAGATGAGGGATGTTTGGAAAAGTTTTATTTTCTAATATAGGTATATACAAATGGCTTTATAGGTGTGAAAAATGGGGGAGAATGAGTTCCCTTTTATAGTTGAGGAGGAGTGTCATTCATGTAAATACTAAAAAGTATTTAATATTGGGAGGTATTTCTTGCCTCATATGTCTCAAACATTGGATAAACATATAGGGGAGGGTTTATATGGTTTATAAAAATATCTAAGAGACAAAAATAAATTCATTTTCATAAATTTATTCCATAACTTCAAAGTTTTTTTTATTTTTTCTATTTTGGTTCTTATTATGGTAACTACTTTTATAAACAAGATAAGTTGCCCATTAGGACTAAATTAAAGTTATAATTATTATTAAATTTAGAATCAATGATCATAAAATATTATATCTAATCTATAAACTAAAAATACAATATGTGTTGAAAATTAACTTTAATAGAAGCACATATAATGCACAAAAACACTACTTTAACCGTAACCGCACAAACAAAGTTATTTATTATTTAGGGGTCAATATTTTCATCATAAAAGATAAATTGGTACATTAATAGAAAATATTTGATATTTTTTAAAATTTAATATTCACTTAAAATAATATAGTTTGTTAGTAATTAAAAATCATTTAATAAAAAATCATTTATTATAAAATACCATTAATGTCAATTTTGAAATTATTTATTTAATTCAAATTTAAAAATATCAATAAAATCATGAAATTTTAATATATTAATGTAACACTTATGTAAAATTATATATTCCTCTACAAAATTAATGGAATAAAATAATTTATTCAATTTAATTCAATTTTAATATTTTTAGTATTATTTATTTTTATTAGTTATTAACTAAATAATTCTTGCGTTGGCATTTCTAAAGAATTTAATGTGATTATATCATCTCTAAAAAAATTGAAATAAATTATTATGATACAAAAAAATAATTTAACTTCAAAAATAATAAATATAACCAAATATATTTAGTTTTTTTATCTAATATAAATCTTTATAGAAATTAAAAGGAAGGAAGGTACATTTTTTTCTTTTTCTTTACTTAACTTATTACATGGGTACATTTCATGGAAAATTGTCCCAAAAACTCCTAAAATTAAATAATAAGGTAAAAAGGGTATAAATATCTCCATAAAATGGGTTTTTGATAAGTTATGGGTTAGGTTTACATTTTATTTGCAAAGTTTAGCCACTAAGTAATCATGTTTTCACATTAATTGATGTAATTAATTTTTACTGTTTCAATGATCATTATGGTAAAAAATTAAGATGAAATTATTATATAATAAAAATTATTATGATTCCAAATATGGATTAAATTTGTCTAAATTCAACTCAGATAAGTGGATGAATTTAATTTAATATTAATCTAACAGGTGCGATAAGAAAATGAGTTTTTAAAGTAAAAATGTTCAAAAGATTACAAAATTTATATATCCAATTTCAATATGAAATTGATTAAAAAGACATTAACTAGATTAATAGATGTGTAATTAAAATAATTTTACTTTAAAACCAATTTAAAAAATATAATTTAACTATATACATAAATTAGATGAAAAGGGATTTTTAAATTAAAATTCTATATTTTTAACTATTTATTAAAAAAATGACTCTTTTCATAAAAATCCCAAAAATCGACCCTAATATAATTTTTATGTTATATTTATAAAATTAAGTTTATTTTTTAAAATATACTTTATAAAAGTTTCAAAAATTATATTTAATATACGTGCACAATTAATAGGTGGTAAAACTCCCTTTTAGAAAAATACATCTTTTATGCATAAAATTGGATTTATTATTTTATATTGTCTATAAAAATCATAATTTGATTGTTAAATAGTTTATTTAATAATATATATACATATATACATCATTAAATTAATTAACCTAAAGTGGTTTGTTTAATTTATTGGGATAAAAAGAGTTTTTTCATGGAAATATTTTCTTTTTTGGAAAAGGAATCTCTTTATTTTCAAATAGTTCTTACTTTAATTTATAATTAATTGATTACCAAATAATTAATTTTATAAACATTAATAAAACATAATTTTCATAATTTAGTTAATCATTTTTATAACTTCCATTCAAATGTCTAGTTGATAACTATATTAATATTTTAATAATATGACACATTTCATTTAAACTAATTTTTTCATGTAACTCAAGCTATGATTGGTGTTATGTGTAATGAAATCTTAAATTTATAGAGTGTTTAATGAAATACATCAAATAATTTTAATTTATTAAAAAAATTATTCATAAAAACTCAGGGTGTTATATTGTACTCCCAATAAAATGAATTTCTCCCCTGATATTCGTCTCGGTAATCAAAGCTTTAATAATTTAATGTTACTTTAATAGAAACCACATAATAAAAATGAATAATAAAACATCATTTAAAAAAATAATGTTGGAAACATAAAAATTACCCAAAGTAACTCATAACTTTTTTTCTAGATAGGAGAACATGGGTGTAAAGTTAAGATGTGTACAAGTAAGAAAAACATAAATAATTATAGAGAGTGATAGAGACCATTGATCACAATAAAGTGGATGATCCATAGAAATTTCTTGGTCATAAAACCATGAATATGTAATGATATAAGGTGAAATTTTATTCATAAAACATTATGGTACTAGGATATTTTTTTAAATATCTTTTTTCTTAATGTTGAATAATTTTCACAAGGAGATATACTTACTTCATTTCATTCCATTTAATATGAAAAATATCACCCTTTAGTTGTGCCTTGATAAATTTCCACATCTTATATTAATCCTAGAAATGAAAGTTAATTAGTTATCCCTAAAGTAAAAATGGATCATAAGATCCATATATAGAATGATAAGTCATTCCATCTATCTTTAGTTATCATCACATCAAAATTGATAACACAAGTTATCTGATATGAATAAATATTAATATAGTGAAATAAATATTATTAATCTTTAAAACTTTATCCACAATTCAACTTAATACATTTCATAAATAGTTAAACTTACAACCCTTAAATATATTAAAATCCAAAACCTTATAAGTAAGATCACAAATTTTTTGAAATGAACTTATCATTAATCCCCCATATACCATAACATGGATCTTGATTGTTGCATACCAAACATGAAAATACCTTCATCCTGTATTCTATTGAAACATGGTATTAAATTTAACTACAATCAAACTTTATTTAAAGAATGCATGCTTAATCATTATTTATAAATATTATTGGATATATTCCTTAAATCCAAAAATGTTGTAAACATTATCAGAGATAATACAAACCAATTTTTCAAAAAATCCTTTATTATCTATGTGGTCACCAATTCTATCCAATTTTCTTTATCCATATCAATAATATCTTTATAAATACTAAATATTATTTCATCATTATCTAAAACATATTAAGGGGAACCTTACCATAATCAAAATTTAACATTTCTATTAAATAACATCACTAGTCCATCAACATTATTCCAAATTTTCATTAAAATCCTTAGTAAAAAAATTATACTAAACAATCCTTATATATTTTACAATTAATAATTATTAATTCCAAATACATAAATACTTGAAACCTTAAACTTCAATTTTTTTCGTGGAAGAGTTTCTTCCTTTTTCTAAAAGTAAATTATTGCGCCAGGGAATTGAGTTGGTTAATTACCATGTTCTCCATAGATAATACATTGAACTCATCAGTGATTTTTCACTCTATGACCCCTTTTTCCTCATAGATAACATATTCCACTCCATTTGAGATATTCCTTCATATTTTTCCCAAACTTATTTATTAATAGGAATATGGATATTTTTTCCACTATGTTCATTACCATATGAACTTTCATAAAAGTCCATCATCCTCATATCCGATGTGTCAGAAAGCTTACTAAAGTTAATATTTTTAATCAGATATCACAATAGATGATTAGGAATAATCAAAATATATTTCTCTCTAGTAATCAAAATTTGTTTTCTCATAGTCATTGAATATTCCATTATATTGAAATCTAGCATGGTTACTTTTGGTTCCAACCATTAACTGAAACCAAAAAACATTTTGCGAGAAACACTAATAATAGTGGAAACCACATAATCATGAAAATAATGTATATGTTGTCTAAATAATGACACATTATTCTTTAATATATTACCCCATAGGTCTCTAATAGGCAATTCATATTAATCATTTTTATATCCTTTATAATAATTCATAAATAGAATTTTAATTTCCAATGTATGTCACTCAAGAGTGTCAAATGAGGTGTGAAGTAAGGTTCATTGTCTTGCACTAGTTATTGATCACGTCTTATTCAAGAAATCATTTTTGGGTTTTTCCCCATAGGTACATCTATTATAGAGCCAAATCTATTTGTAGTATCCATACATGTATGTATTACTAGGAAATCACATGCTTTATACTTTTCAAAATTTCCAATAAATTTTATTAAACTTCGACTCATCCTTATACTTAAACTTATTGGAATCACTAGACATAGACTTAAAAATATCCCTAGGGATATCAATTGGGTTTTATCCTCCTAGTTTCCAAATTTTTACTAAACCTTTCCTTTGATACCAAATATAGAGACCCAGACTTCATATACATGAATATTACATCATTTTAGATGAATATTCAGCACATTTAAAAACTACATGCTTGAAGACTGTAATATTTTAGTGTCTTCGGAAACTTGAAGCACAATATTATAACTTGGTGAATGATCTTAAATGTTTTCCAAAAAGATATCCCCATTTATTACTCCTACATAAAACCTTTCTTCATAACCTAGGGAAATTAAACATAAGAAAGGGAGAGCTCAGATGTTTAGAAAGGGTAAATGAAGGAGATATGTAAGAAAAATATGAATATAAAGGTATGAAAACGTGATCATAACAATTGAAGATATTACCCATCATATCAAAGATCACACACATGAGACATGAAATAAATATTGGTGGATCATAAGACATGAATCATAATTGAATCAACATCATAATCCATGAGAGCATAATATAGGAATAAGACATGTAATAATGGAAGACACATAAATATATTAAATGATTTTAATAGTAGTTAAGCTCACTAGAAAGGATATCTTATTGGAACAAGTTCACTTCCCAAACTATTGTATTATTCAAGGTTCAACTACAAGACCATCTTAGTGGTCAAGGTTCACCCCCAAGACTATATTGGTTCTGAAGGTTCACCCCCAAGACCATATTAGTGGAAAAATCTCCTTATTGAATCAGTTTCACTACCTATTCTATCCATTTTTATCCCATGATATATAAATATTTACCCAATAAATTGTAGGGAGATAGAGGTCTCTCCCATCACATAATGAAATCATACATATATGTGCCACAAGATCATAATAATTCATTATATCATAACCTATGACATAAAATGGGTATCATAAAAATTTAATCACATTCTAACCTATGAAAAAGTGAAAAGTTTAATAATAATTTCATCATAACATAATCCATGAAAATAAGTAGTTTTCACAAGCATTTTTTCATGGTATAACCCATGGAAGTGAAACATGTTTCTTCAACTTAAACCATTCAGAGAAAAAATAAGAATGGTTTCCCTGGATTATATCACTAGTAAATCATAATCTATATCAATGTATGTCATCTTATATGTAGAAGTATTTTTAAAGACCATATGGAACATTTATTAAGGAATATAGACTTTCTTTGAAAATAACTTTCACAAAACATCTTTAAAATCAATTTCTTTGAAAATAAAATTGTAAACATATAACAAAAGATTTGGAAACTCATTTAAAAAATTTCTTGAGGAAAATATACATTCCACTTTGAAAAAAACATTTCAAAACATAAACCATTTTTAGAACCAATTTTATTGAAAATAACCTTTAAATCATATAAATTAATCTTTCAAAACACTTTTAACTTATTTTTAAACATAAAACAACTTTGAAATCCTTTTCTTTGAAAATAACCTTTAAAAATAATAACATAAGATTTGAAAATAATTTAAAATAATTTTTCAACATAAAACAACTTTGAAATAATTTTCATTGAAAATTATCTTAAAAGGCCATTAATTGTTTTTGAAAACAATTTTTAGGATGAAAATAGAATTTTAACCAAAGAGAGAAATAAATTTAAATTTTATTAAAAAAAATTCTTAATTATAATAGGAAAGATGGAGTGAAAAATGGTACCATTAAATGAATATATCATGAATAAATAAAGTAAAATAGAATTAATCATAATTCATGAGAGATGAATCATAAAATTTCATCAATGGGATCTGAATCATAAACAATCCCGATAAACAATGAGATTGAATTTATAAAATCTTAAAAATTTGGTAACATAGAATTATAATCTCCATTAAAGGAAAAAATTACATGAATATTGAAATATCATTAAAATAAGGATATTCATAATATAACATGTCCAAGGGTCGGTATATACACCTTGTAAAATAATATTCATGCATAACATAACATGTGTCACAAAGAAGGCAAATTGGGACAAAATTCCCTTACCGCTTTGGTAACTTTGAAATTCTAACCCCATTAATTAGATATAATAAAATTGATATGTAAATAAAGAAAATTTAATAATATTAATCATAAAGCACATTAACTTTTATTATATTCACCACATAGAATAAAGTGGTGGTGAATATAGCATGTGTCTCACAAAAGTAAAAAGTGAGGTGTAAATCTCTTACCTTAGGTCTTGACTTCTATTGTACTAATTCAATACTAATTTATAATAAATATAAGTTTATTATAAATATATTACATAAAAAAAATCATTTATATCATACCATCAATTATTTTTATGTCCTTTTATAACCCATTTATTGTCAATTCCTTGTTAAAGTTACATTTTGGGTAATAACCACTTTGTTTTTCATGTATGTTTTGATTTGACATATTTTTGGTCCTATTACTTCAATAATGATTTAATTATCTCCAGAATTATGACTATAATATAAATATCATATATATTCAATATATATGTATTTATAAAAATCTATAAAATATGTATATAGAAAATGAAATACACCATTCATGAGGACGGTAGGTCGTACGTACACATGGATGTTGTTTCCATTTAGTTGTCAGATTAAAAGAAATAAAAGTGTATTAGATATTATAATTATAGAATAATTCTAATTTCATATATATCACATATTTTTATTAAACCCATCCTTAACACATTTCATTTAAAGAATTAATGAATGACATCACTTCGCGAGGCGGTAGTCCACCGTACACACAAACGACATTATTGTATTCCAAAAAAAGCATGTAGGTATGTTTGATATAAGAAATAAATAATCATAATAAAATCATAAAAATCATAAAAATAAAATATAAACATCATGTTCATCATTAATCCAAACATTGATAGGTGGTAATGGAAAAACGACCAATATCACTTCGCGAGACGGTAGTACTCTGTACACACGAATAATGATTTAGTATCCCATTTGTTGGATATGTGTGTGGTTATAGGTCATAAAATTAACAAAAAAATCTAATTATATTTACTATGCTTAGTTTAATATATAATATTGATATAAAAATAATTGAATTGGTTTGTGGAATAAATAAAACAAAAAATGTCCGTTGATGAACATTACCTCTTCTTTGGGTTCTGCCTTTTGGTTTTCACCAAAGGACTTACTTGTTTATATTTATGAACAAATCATGTATTCTAAGATGAGGTAATTGTATTTGGGAATTTATTTTGGTACATCATGGTCAATCCAAATATCTTGAGAGGTGTGATGAATGAGGAGAGTGAGTATAGTTGAGCGGGACTGGCATTCTTGTAAATACTCAAAAGTTTTATTATTGGGAGGTATACATTACCACATGTGGATAAAAAATTGTATAATAATATATTTAAGGGTCTATTAGGTCTATAAAAACCTTTTCCACACAAAAATAATTTTATTTTTATAATTTTCTTCCTTAACTTTTAATTTTCCCAATTTTTACCATTTTCGTTTTTATTAAGGTAGATAATTTTCTAACCTAGTAATTTATCCATTAGGACTAAATTAAAGTGATAATTATTATAATATTTATAAATAATGTTTAAAAAATATTATATATAATTTAAAAAATAAAAACCTAATATGCATGGGAAATTAATTTTAACATCAGCGTATGTAATGCAAAAAAACACTACTTTAACCCTAACCACACTAACATAGTTATTTACTATTTTGGGGTCAATATGTTCATTGTAAAAGATAAATTGGCACATTAATGGAAATTTTTATTTATTTATTAAAATTTAATAGTAATATTTTAAAATGTATATATTTTTACTAATTTAAAATCATTTAATAAAATATCATTTTTTATTAAATAACATGAATGTCAATTTTGAAATTTTTATTTCATTTGAATTTAAAAATATCCATACAATATTTGAATATGAATATATTTAGTTAACACCTATATAACATGATATATCATTATAAAAATTAATTTAAGGTAATAATTCATTAAATTTACTTCACTTTTATTATTTTTAATATCATTTATTTTAGTCGATTATTAACTTATTAATTCTAGTGTTTACATTTCAAAAACATTTAATGTGATTATATAATCTCAAAAAATTATTATGATTAAAAAAATAATTTATATTATAACATAATATCTATAACCTAGCTTATGTAGTTTTATCCCTATTATAAAGCTTTACAGAAATTAGAAGGATGAAAAGTATATTGTTTCCTCTTATTTACTTAACTAATTATATGTTTCACTTTCATGGAAAAAAACTCATCAAATTCAATCCAAAGGAAAAAAGCGTCTAAATATTTCTATCCAATGGGGTTTGGATTCGTTTTGGGTCATTTTTACACTTTATTTTCAATGTTTAACCACTTAATAATCAATTTTTTACATAAATCACTATAATTAATTTTAATTATTTTCACTAATATTTATGGTCAAAATTAAATTCGAAATTATTAGATAATATTCATTATTATGATTCCAAATATGGAATACATATTTCCAAATTCCACTCATGGAAGTGGTATAATTTAATTTAAAACTCACCCCTCAGAGGTGATGAGAAAGCAGGGTTTTAATGTGAAAATGTTCAAAAGATTAAAATGTTTTAATTTCCAATTTCAATATGAAATTGATTCCAATGAATTTAATTGTATTGAACGATATATAATTTAACTAATTATACTCTAAAATAAATTTTAAATATATTTTTAACTACATAAATATTTTTGACTAAAATAAATTTTTCAATTAAAAATCTGTATTTCTCATTATTCATCAACTAATTGAACTTTTAGGAAAATACCAAAAATTAATCCTAAGATAATTTTGAAATTGTGATTTAAAAAATAGATTTATTTTTTTATAATTGAATTTATAAATGTTTAAAAAATTATATTTAAAATAAGTGTTCCATTAAAAGGTGGTACAACTACCTTTTTGAAAAATACATCTTTTTTTGCATAAAATTGGATTTATTCTTATCTCTTGTCTAGAAAACATAGAAGATGAATGTTAAATAGTTGATATAATAATAATATATATATATATATATAAATATCATTAAAATGATTCTTGAAAAGTGGTTTGTTTAATTTATTGAGATAAAAAATGTTTGTTCAGGGAAAAATAATCTTTTTTAGAAAATGAATCTCTTTATTTTCAAATAGTGTTTACATTAGTTTATGATTAATTGGTTACAAAAGAATTATTTATTTAAAACATTAATAAACCATATTTTCATAATTTAGTTAATCCTCATCATACCTACCATTATAATGGCTTTTTGATAAATATACTAATATTTTAATAATATGACATATTTTGTTTAAACTGAGTGTTGCGTTTAATGCAACCTAACCTCGATGTTACGTGTAATGAAAGATTAAAATGGTGTAGCATGTAATTAAATACATTAATGAATTTAAATTCATTAAATAAATAATAATTCATTATAACTCAGTGTGTTATTGTTTCAACCAAAAAAATATCGTTGTTTTAGAAATTACATAATGTGAGTTCTCAATGCATTTTCTTGGATTCAGTTTGTATGGAGTTTTTAGGACATAAGTATACACTGAAAGCCATCATCACTAACCCCCATGAATCATGGATTATTCCTAATCCATTAATGTTATCTTGATCATAGTATCTATTAGTTTATAGTTTTATATTAGAGTTGGGATTTCTCTAACAATCCTAACAGCCATTCATATTTTTATTGGAACCTTGGATCCCTAATAAGGAATAAGAATTTTGATAAAGGGTGCTAAATCCCATTATTTTATTAGGACACCAAGCTCTGAGATGATGGAATATAATTTTAATTTTATAAAATAAGGAGTGAAAAACCTATCATCATTCCTTGTATAATTTTGGGACTCCTAAATAACAAAAAAAAATTACAAATACGATGAATCAAGGATTAACTTATACTGGTCAGCTATAGATCTCATAATACCAATTGTTGAAAAAGATTTTCATGGATCTGTCCTAGTGTATATTCCCATGAGACCTATTATCTAATTCCATATGAATGAAATTTATATGAATGTTGTGTAGGATTAAATTTGTGATAACATAAAGTTATCACTTCTCAGATGGAAGTCATGATTCTTGATTTAGTATAAAAAGACGGGAAGTGATTTATTTGGATATTTTATACTTAAATATAGTATAATAAAGATACAAAACTTATCTATAAGATCAATAAAAACTGTAAATGATTAATTAAATAAAATAAGTTTACTTTACTATTCATGTTGAACCCTCTACAATAGTGAGTTCAATTGAGACCCCCTAATAGAAATCGAAGGAATATTTCCTCAAAATGTAACCACTATAAAACATTTATCCACTGAATGCTTTGTTAGGATCCCTTAATTTTTCAAAGGTGTGATAACACATTTTTTATAAATGAAAATACTGAGAATATTGTGAGAGAGATTCATCTTTAAATATTTATTTCCCCTATTTGAAAATAATGTAAATAAATTCCTTTATATATAATGCATCCATTGAATGAAAAATCCTATTGAAGTCCATATGTTTAATATTATTTAAAACATCATTAATTTTTTTAAAGACCATATTATCTATATGAAACCTAAATTTTTTTGATCATTAGAAGACCCGACAAAGAGACAAATATCCATGGACAAAAAGGATGTTGTAATTATCTTGGACCAACTAAGATTTTCCCCAGAACTAATTATTCCTTGAGAATCACCCCCCATATGGGTATTATATTACCATCAATTATCTCAAAACACCATGGAACCATATGCATAATGATCTCACACCTTTTTGACACAAGAAGAAACATTTGGAGCCATCATTAGCTACACCACCAATCATGAGAGTTGGTGGAAGTGTGGATTATTGGGACATCACCCACAAAAAAATTCATAGAATATTAGTATATAAAGAGAGGAGATTAAGGATAAGATCACTAACCCTATAAGGATTTTCAAGCCAGTGATATGAATTATTTATCTACAGTAAGATAAATGTATTCCAATATGACTCTCACTGACCACATTTCTCACTCTAAAGGATAGAACACCAAAGGGTATCACCACCCACCACCTACAAGAATATTAGTGAATCATCATCATGAAGATCATGTTGAATCATTGTAAGAAATTAGTAATAATCCTATGATGGAAGATTAATTTATGGGAACTCACAATGTAAATGGGTGTGAGGAATAAGAAAAGTCACCTAAAAATTGTAATAGAACAAATAATGGGTGGAATATAGCATAACCTAGTAACTCAAACTCAAAAATAGTATCCATGTCAGTGAAACACTTTGGATTTATTATGAATTTTTGGACACATATTAATCATCACCCTAACTATCACAAGATATTTATGGGGCTAGAGGTGAGGCTGGATTCTATTGGAAACCCTTTCCTTAATCTAATTAGAATGTCAAGGATAAAGTTATTGACTTAGAATTCCTTGAACAAAAAGTCACAAGATAATGAACCCCCTATAATGGACAACATAAAATCACTTAATTGACTATCAGAGAAGAGAACCTATGAGTATAAGAGGATAAAATTGAACAAACACTAATGATTCAATGGTTAACTAGTGGATAGTTACTTGATCTGAAGGAACTAGAATAAATATATGTTTTATATGAATAATTAATGATGAAGATCACCTCCTTTATACTAATAGTGAGGAATAAAAGAACAAGTATAGTGATGATTACAGTGGTCCCCATCACAAAACTGAGTCTCCTAACCTATATAAAAATGACTTTAATTTTGAATTATAGGTCAATATCTGAGAAGGCGTGGAATAAATTTGAAACTAAAATTCCTAAAAATAATATATAATGAAAAAACACCACTAAATTCGTAATTTAAAATCATTTAGGAACCCTAGATCCTTCCCATTCTATAAAAAAAATTCCATCTATTTCATACATTATAAATTAGACAACATAATTCTTCACCTTTTTAATAATAATAATGGATCCTCATTTATTTATGTGATTATTAAACTCCTTTAACAATCAATATACAATATAAACATCATCACATTATGTTTCATAGGATAAATAAATTATGATTATTAATATATGAATGTTGGATGAATGATACTTTATATCATTCATCTTAAACAACATGATGTAGTGTCACCAACCACGACGTAACATTATCTAAGACATATCGACTCTCACAATGCCATGTTTTATGAGACTGTTTATATTTCAAAAAATATCCCACTTGTAATAAATTATCTTAGAAATTATTAAACTTCACTATTTTTTATGATTCTATCCAAAATCTATTGGATATGGTTATCATTTAAACTATATAAAATTTTGGGAAAATAATTTATAGAAAATTTAATCCTTATTTAATGTTCTATGGTGTGACTATAGGATCCTTTATAGCATTAATAATTATTATGAATACCATTTTTATTATCTTGAATAAACAGACTAGATTAAATGATTGTATCATATTCTAGTCATCTTATTAGTTGAGTACATCACACATAACTCAACTAAGCATAGTCATGCATTTCCTTAAACTAATTAAAATTAGGGACTAGATGTTATACATATCATGCAAGATTATAAATATCATCTTGGTTAAAAAAAATAATGAAATTATTTGGAACATAACTAACCACCATGTAATTATATCATCCTCATGACTATCATAATAATGTTATCATAGTATGAAGGTCAAGATTCTAACAATCTTTTTAAAATCAGGTAATGGGGGCTCATATGAATAATAAACCAATATATATATCAATAATCATATAATATTATATGGTATATAATTTTCCATGTCAATATAGATAATAAGTATTTTCTTATTATATCATGATTATAATATTTATCATATACAAGATTATACTCATGTTAATACTATCATATCATCACAATCCATAGTACTTCATAATGATAATCGATTTAGGGTAAAAAAATCATACTTTTATGGGTTTTTATCATTATAATTTAAAAAATATATGAATCATACATTAATGAATGATAAATAGATATTTATTTTATTATAAAACCATAATACAATGACATTAAAGATAACTATTACATCTAATATATTCTATATCAATTTTTAAGGACTTTAACAATCTTTAATGATTATATTGTGATAATGAATTTGTCAATGGATCCACTAAATTATCCTTTGTACCCACCCAACAAATCATTACATCACACCTTTAAATTAATTTTCAAATGAGCTAGTCTTTATGAATGATATATTTAGTCCTCTGGTGAGACTGGTGTTCCATGGCTTCAATAATTTATTTATTGTTGTCATGGTAAAGATTAATTTCTCCTAAAATTCTAGTAATTTACACAAGTTCAGTGATTAAATTGTTAATACAAATATCATTCTTCATATAATCTAGTGAAATAATGTACTTTTCCTTTGTTATTAAATCATTTATGGTGGGTTGTTTGTAAATATTTTAACTAATAGCTTCACCATTAAGTGAAAACGCAAAACAAGATTGTAATATGGAATCATCCTTATTAGTTTAGGATTAAGAATCTATATAACCCCATATAATTAGGTCCTCATCATCTTAAAAGACCAATAAAAAATCCTTTGTTCTTTTAAAGTACTCTAGGATGATCTTTATAGCTATGTAATAACTCTCATCAGGATTGGATTAGTGTATATTAGTTATACCCAAAGAATAATAGATTATTGGCTATGTAAATAACATGACATACATAATATATCCCATGGTGTATGTATAAGAAATATTATCCATTTTTCTTCTTACAACTCTTTAAAATAAAAATGAGTCTTTTTAAGACTCATTCCATGTAATAATGGTAAAAAAAGCCTTTTTAAAGGTATTCAAGTTAAACCACTAATTTTTTTACTAAATTAAGTGTTTTAACTTAGTCTAAATATCATTTTAAATCTATCTCTATAGATATTCATACCAAGTATATAGGATGTTTCACATATATGTTTCAATGAGAAGAATCATCAAACCATTTACTTTTTAGAATGTAATGTTTGGATATCATTTTTGATTGGTAATATATCATTGACATACAAAACCAAAAATATTAGCATGTCCACTTACCTATTTTTATATATATACTGACAATCATTTTTTTTCGATTTTCAAAGAGCCGGTTTAAGGGTAGCCGGTTCCCCTACAGGCCGGTTTGAGGAGAACCAGAAACCACATCATCGTTTCAACGAGTATCACAGGATTACAACGGGAAGATCAAATCCAAATTCAAACACCATGACGACCACATGTCCCCCCTCGAGCCATGATCCCATCACGCGACCACACGCCATTCTGTCACCTCGAGACGCGCCGACACGCACTGACACCACGGGTGAACTGTTGCCTCGAAACACGCTTCCAAGTCGCCGGCGAGACACGCCGGACCGACTACCGATTCACCGCCGACAACAGACGAGTCGCCGACTAGACGCCACCATCAGCCCGCCCACCGGAGAAGCAGCAGGAACACATCCACCAGGATGAAGGTGGGCTTCACCAGCATCCGGCCATTCCACTACGCCGTGGCCAAGAACCATCCACCGCGGGAAACGCCGACACGCACCGAGAAGGACCCAGAGCGCTCCAAAGAGTGTGCTGTTGAGAGAACCGGTCTTACACTCAAAGATCCATCCAGGAACGCATCAAGCATCCACCGAAGCAGAAATCCAAGGCCATCGGAAACAACCAACCCCCAGCTAGAAACACCGGAAATAATTCCATAAAAGACAAACAACCATTCAGAGAAAACAACCCAAACCATCAAACCTCACCTCCCTGAACGAGGGACCAGTGAGCCTCATTCTGCCGACCACAACTGCACAAAGAAGAAACAAACCCCCAGCGTCGCCATCCAGAACGTCCACAAATGAAACTCTCAACTTACAAAACCCAAATCAAAGAGAAAAGTGACATCTTACCCGGCCAGACCAGGAACTCCGGCGCAGAAACAACATCGAGTCGCGAAGACCCCGATGCGCGCAAGACGAGCCCAAACCTGGTAGCGATAGGGAGAAGAACACCACCTCAGCTTCCAAAACAGGGAAGAAGGAGAGTCGATCCGTGCCGGAGGAGGCGGCTCGAGAGAACCCTAGCAGTGAGCAGAGCCCCTTACGGGTTCATAATCTATTTTTATATATATAGATCATATACATTTTTAATGAAACCAAACTCCTTGATTGCATCATCAAACTGTATGTTCCATCTCTGAGAATCATATTTCAATCCAAAAATGGATTATTACAACCTATATAACATAAAAAACCTCATTTGGTACTTTAAAACCTATGGGTAGTGTCATATACACATACATGAATAAATTCACATTAAGGAAATTGGTTTTGATATTTATTTGATGTATCTCATAATCATAATGATATTCATGTAAAGAAATAGAAAAATAGAATTTATCATAACTAATGGTGAAAATTCATCTTTATAATCATCTCAATGAATTTTTTTATAAATATTACTTCCCAAAGATTGATTTATAGGTAAATATTTTTGAAATAATTACAGTTATCTAACACAGAAATAACTTTTCTCCTATAAATATCACCCTTTTAAGTTCATTCCCCAAGTTGCAAGCTTGATTAGTGTACATGAATTCTATCTCAAATCTTATAGACTCCAACCATATCTCGAAATAAAAACCTATCAATGGAAACTTGTTAGTTAGTGGTTTCATCCTTTATGAATATAAATTCATTATCATTTACGCCATTAAATCGACATATCTTTAGATCTAGATAAATTTTATTTGACCTTTAACGTGGAGACATTGATCTAGGAGTTCGATTCCCAAGACCTAGGCTAGCATAACACATGGCCTTTGGAATATTTCTTGATCCCTGAAGGATGGAACTAGTAACAAGGTATAAACATAATAATTGGGGAATTATTTACCCTAAAATTAGAAAAAAACTACTATATAAGAAAAAAATAATTTTATTTAAACATTAAAATAACCATTTAATGTAAACTGAAAATAAAATAGAGTAAAATAGACATAAAATTTCCAAAAATCCCATATAAAATGAAAAACTAAACCAAATGATTCCTATCAAAGGTAGGTAGTCCAAAAACTCTTACAAAGTATGAAAAAACATTTTCTTATCCACCATGATCACATCCTCTTGTATCCATCACCAATTAACATCATAGTCTTGACTATACATATTCAAATTATTAGAGATCTATAGGCACATCAAGATGTGTGAGTAGGGGTGAGTATTAAAATTTTCAATAGGATTCCCAAATAAATTCTCATGAAATCCCAATAATGTATAATTCCCAATTTTTTAATCAATTCCATTTTAAACCAGATAATTGTTTCTTTAAAATGATTTATAAAATAATTATACATGAAGAAAATTAACACATGAAAAAAAGAACAACTAATAATTTTACCTAAATAAGAAAGACAAGATCATACATATTAATTCACATTATACATGATAAATAATAATACATTTAACATGAATAAATTATTAATACAATAAGATATACCAGTTTTCTATCATCACCCACATGATTATTTTATAGCTTCACATCCCACCCCACCCACATCACACACGATATGAAACTTCTTATCAAAAATAAATTTTCATTCCCTTTTATCCATACCAAAAACATAATAGTCATTTCTCAAACCCATATAATTCAATTTAAAATATTATTTCACATATAGGAAATAATTTTTCCAAATAACCAATTTATGAAACAAAATTTCATGGTTTAGTTAAAAAACCAAAAAATCCTTGGTTTTTTAAAATTTAAAAATTTCAATAATCAAATCATTTCAAGAAATTATTTCAAATAAATATATTTAAGGAAGTATCTTAAAATCATAATAATTATAGAAGAGTAATTATAACCCCCCAAGGAGTGAATAAGATTCACCTACTTTAAATAATGAGTACTTGAATTCCATGAAGTCCAAAATATGGCATCAATAATCATAACATGATTCTTGAATCCTCTAGAAATAAGAACATGATATAATTATTTATAAATTAATATTTTCAATTCTATAATTCAATTTACCTAAACCAAATCCTAAATGGTAGACATTCTATAAGATCAAATTAAATATATGATAAAATAACTAAGATCCATTCATAAATCTTATGTAGATTCGAAAAATAATAAAGAGAATCATCATATAATTTCAATGGATAAACCTTAATGTTTCTATTGAGACACCATAGTGTTATAAAAATATAAGTTAGGGTGTTAATGAGGATTTTAAGTGGATAATAAGGGATTTAAAATGGAAAAATATGAAATCCAAACATGATTTCATGGCCATATACCTATTCCCTAGGACCATGTAGGTCACTCTTCCCATAAACCCAAAATATATGTCGATAATATATAGTCCAAGGACTATAAAAGAGACAATTAATTCCTTAATACCTTACCTAAATAATATGTATTTTCATTATGTATGGTTTCTAGGGAAATACACTCTATCATAAAACGCTTAATGGGCTTCTAAAAACTGTAATTTCACAACAAAACACTAATAAAAATCAAAGGATGACTTACCTAAAAATACCAAGGCATTATAGATTATTCACTATAGGAATCTTAATCATTGAAAATTTGTTGGGATTTATTCTTCATGAACCAATCTATATAATGATTTAATATTTTACCCTATCATTCCTACAACTCTTCTAGGGTTAGTCCGTGTTTCCACAACAGTCTCACCAGTTCAATAATACATCCTCCCAAGATCTTATCCTACTTACCAATAATTATTTTTTAAATTTCACAAATGTTAAATCCTAATGAAAATACACCACATAATATAGAATAACATGATATGTATTCAGTTGGTACTTCCTTGGCTGAGAAACATGAATCACATAATAAAATTTAGCATATTTTTTAAGAAACTATAAATGATATTCCATGCCTCCAATAAATCCAACATTCTATAATGGAACAATATATATGGGATCTAAATTCTCTTAATTTCCTATCCATTTACATACTAGACATTCTGATATCCACAAAATGACTATATCTCTAAATATAAAATTCAACAATAGTTTGTGATGATCAACATAATACTTTTTAAAAGTTTGATATATCACAAATCACTTATAAATTAAATAGAATAATTTTTTAATCACTTACACCAATATATGTATTAAAAGGAATATTTCTCCTACCATAACCAACAATATAGATATTTCCATATTATTTTATACAACTCTTCAAATAGATCCATTTGAATTGACTCTTGATAGATATTATTATAGAAAAACTCTACCAAAGAAATGTGATCATACTATGATATCCTAAAATACATCATAGAATATTGAATCATATTTTCTAAAGTTTATATGGTATATTCTAATTGATTGTCTCTTGGAGGGTGATATAAATAATCATATTTAGATAAGTACCCTTCAAATTTTTCAACCATATCTATATTTTTAATGTAAATTGAGGATCTCTATATTAATCAATATATTAAGGAACCCCTTGAAGCCTAAAAACCTACTCCATATACAACATACCAATGTCCTACACCAAGAACATAACTATAAAAATCTATAAGTGATAAAAAGTTGAGAGACAATCCATAATCACCCATATTACATCATATATCCATTATGATTTGGTTAATCCAATTAAAAATTAAATCATAATATTTTACAACTTACAAGTCATAACTAATTGAGATATTCCATAAATTGAATATACATAAGATATTATTTTGATTATATCATAGTATCTGAAATAATTACACCATATGTAACGATATATAGAAAATTAAGGCATATCATATACCTTTTTGTGGGCATATCATAAAGCAGGATATAGATATATCAAACCAATTCCTAACTTATCATATTGTATGATACAGATACACCATAATAATATATCATATGTGTTATTATAGGATGAATGTTATTATAAAATTCTCATGGAATCATAATATTGAAAAGGACTATGGTTTTTTAGTTTTAGTTTTCAATTTCTATTATATGTAAGTTATCCTTGATCATAAACCTTTCATGTGGCGAAATATATATAAAATCAAATGTATATATAATCAAATGTATATAAATATTAGATTCACAGTGAAGGGTTACAAAATTTTGTAACTATATTCTATTTACTTTTAAATTATGAACATATGAGTAAATTCATAGTGCTGGAGGCCCAAATTCCATAAAAATGGAATTTTTTTTGTTTTTGTTAATTCTCTTGAATCGCTCTTCTCCTTTATTTTCTATAGTGGAATACAAAAATATTTTTCTCATAAGGAGGATCACACAAAAATATTTGGTAATTCATCAATCTATGGATACACTTAGGAGGAAGGAATACTTTTGCTACTACTTAGTGATATTTTTAAATTTCATGTTTATAGAAAGTATACTCAGCCAACGTTCGTGTAAGATACACTTGTTTGGAATTTAATAGTATAAATTGTTTTGGTTTCAACACATAAAGATATTAGTTAAAGGTTTATTTAATATTACACTACTTGAATAATTATTATTTGATTTTAAGAATACCCACAATGGTATTAGAGTAATTCCAAGTGGTTAATTCATCAAAATAATGTAAAAATAAAGAAATGGATGGTATTGTAATTTATATCACTGAATATGATATAATTTTTAAAATATGTAATGTATTATTTTAGGGTATATAATTGTAAATACTCATACCTTTTCCATTATATGAAAATTCAGAATGAATTTTAGTTATTATGGTTGGTCAGATTTTTATTTTTGGGAAATGGAGTTCAATTTGGAATTATGAGAGATTAAACATTACAAGGATATGTTTTTAGACATAGATCAAGACATATGAAATGTTTTAGGTTAATGAGGGGATGGTGCTGAGGATCTGACTGTAATTGTAGCTGAAATTCACTATAGGTGTACCACTATGGGAAAGATATTATCATGGTGGATCCCTTGGCGGAGGTAAAGATTCTTAGGTTAAGGTTGAGGTGCTCTAGGCTTTGTGTGGGACTAGGTATAGGTACATGTTTGAAAAATAAAAGGAAAACACCCATTTCTCTGGTCATGGTGCTTGTAAAATAACTAGGAGGGATTCCCTAAGTCATAATCTTGGGTGTGTTGGCTTGACTAGAGCATTCTTGGATTGGAATATTAATGTATTTTCCACCTTGGGTTTGGCATAGCTCTAGGGAGTTTTCCGATATGGGAAAAAACTAGGGAGGCTTGTCATGGTAGACGTGTGGGGCCCATTTTGAAGGACCATGGTGAGAACTATGTTGTTGTCCATCACATGGTGAAATATAGGGAATATTCTATATTAAATGGAGATAAGTAATCGGTGAGGGCCTCTTAATATTCTTGGGCATGTTAGGGGCTCATTGGGGATGCATCTAGGTGAACCATGTCATGGGGAAATCCATTATGAAATTTTTTTGGGACATATGTGGTTTAAATTTTTTGAAATTCTCTTTTTACCCACTTTTACCATTAAGTAAATAGATGCCTTTATCAATTTCTTCCTTGTGTGTGGTTGATCCCCTCTCAATATTATTAGTTCTTGGATTTATTTTTTCAATGGTTTATTATATGTTCTCCCTCTATTTGTTTCATTATTATTTCCCTTCAACCACCTCTAATTTATGGTATGAACCTTCTAGAAATTAATTAAGATTTATACTAAATTATAGTGGGAATTTACTATTTTTATGGGGATTTTTCTTGGTATATATATATGATTTCTTGAGAGGATTATTGCATGTCTTACTTTCCATTTCATTAATGGTACGTCTCTAAGTTGTTTTATTCAATTTGTTTCCTAAATTGAATTAAATTTTCCATACAATATATTTTTGTTTTTATATATTCTTCCTAGGATGGTGTTAGGTGTATTCCATGGACCTTAGATTAGTGGTCAGTCATGGTTTCAATGTAATGAGGTATCTCCTGGCGGTATTAAATGATAATTAATAATCTATTTAAATTGAGAAATTAATTATAAATTTATTAATTAACTATAATATTATTATAATTAATTAATTTTGATGTTTTTTCATGATTTAGGGCCTTGCGTGGATGGATGATTTTCCATTAGACATGGATGATCTTGGGAAAGAGACATTATGATATGAATTAAAAGACAATAACTACATTAATTGAGGTTAGTGGTCCCTTGAGCATTCTCCAATGGTAAAAACAATTTAATTATATATATGTGATCTATGGCCTCACTAATGAGGTCAATTGAACATTTATTTAAAATTAATTATTCCTTTAAAATGGAATTCCATGAAATGGATAAACTTTCAAGGGCCACAACTTACCCTTATGCATTGGATTTATTCCTCGACCACCGATTTTTGAGTCCTTGATTATGAAATGTATTCCCTAAGATATAGACGCCCAGAGGTGTTACTTGAATGTAATTGAATGAAAAAGAAGTAGTGGACCTTTGTATAGTTTATTTTAGTCCTCTTTGTAGAGGATATTGTTGGTTTATGAATGGTTAGTCAGATTATTCCAAGATGAAACCATGGTATTACTTATACTTATAGATCTATTTGATTTACCAATGGGGAAGCTATTCCTACCCCCACTAGAATGTAAGTACTTGGGTGGGATTTCTATAGTGACCCATAATTTACATACATGGTTAATACGTCAAATATGAAGCATACTTATTACAACATATAACAAAACCATGAAAGGATCGTATAGGTATAGTGTCTTTAGAAACTAGGAAACATAAACAACTGGTTCATAAAGCATCTACACTATCTCCCATTTATTTCATCATATCTATAGTCCCTTTTTGGAATATCTTACTTAATACCCTTCTTCCTGACCTGGGAAAATAAAACATACAAAATGTGGAGCTCAAATGCTCAGTAAGGGTAAACAAAAGAAATATCAATTACATCAAATTCATAAGAACATAACCTTTTGAAAATCTTATCCTGTAAAAGAGATGATAATTTCATAACATGGGATAAATCATGGTAGTGAAATGTAATCCCAATAATCATAACTTAAAACATGAAACTTTGTGGCATACACACATAATCATAGAGAGTAATTTCTTATTAGTCAAGACTCATTGCCAAGACTATCTTAAGGGACAAAGTCAATTTCTGAACAGAGTTCACTCCTCGTTTCAGTCCTATTTCACTGAACCGGTTTAACCTGCCATTATAGACATGTCTATATCATGAGATATAAAATCTTTACCCAATGCATTGGAGGGAGATATAGGTCCCACCCATCTCATAATGATACCATTATTATGTGTGCCACAAAATCATAAACCATACATCATAGCATAACCCATGTAATAAAAATGGGAATCTTAAACATCGTGACATCATAAAACAATTAATATAAGAAAAAGGAATTCATAAAAATATTTCCATCACAACATAATCAAATCAATGTAATAATAGGGATAGAAACAGAACCCTTTATTATCTTATATGGAACATAATTTTGATAAAACACTTGAACTCCATTCTTGAGGAGAATATCTTTTCTACTTCAAAAACAATTTTCCTTTCTTAACACGTCATACAATTATAAAATAAAAGAAGTTGATAAAAAATAAACTTGAAAACTTTTAAGGGAATCTTCTTGGAAATAATGTTTTAAAAATCCATTCATGCCGTATAAGTTAAAAAAACATTCTTCTCGTACTTTTGTCGGAAAAGTCAAAAAGTACCTCGTACGAAAAAAGACAAAAGATTCCATTCATATCTTTTACTAAAAACTCAACGAAGGGTAAAATTGGATATAAAATATTGTAGAAGGATATATATATATTACATATTGAGGAAACATGGATGTGGATGATAAAATACACACCAGTAAATTCCAAAGTATAAACAATCTCGGATAAAAATGAGATTGTGATATTTCCCTTACCTTAGGTCCGATTTGCTTCGTAAGTGTCCAAAACTCCTGTATAATGATTTAAATAATGTTATTGACTTATTCCAGAATCATACTTATTATTATGATATCATATATTCTCATATTCTTAGCTTCTTATTATTAATATTTCATTACTACTTGTTATTCGGGTGTTTATTACTTTTTGTTCTTATGCGTGTTTTGTCGAATAAATTCTTATTCTTCTCTTTAGGTTATAGATACCTCATTTTCAGAATGGTATTAGTGTAATATATATCATATTCATTCATTCAATTCATTTATATAATCATTATGCAATGAAAATCATGTATAACGAGTCGCATCACATCGTAGAGACGGTATTCCGTACGTACGCACGAGCGATGATATCGTTCCCATGATCATGGAATTGTATTGGAGTGTATGTATACTATTTCAGAATCAATATCACTTTACAATAATCATATATAGTTATTATTTACACCATTATACCCATCCAAGTAAGGTGGTGGGGGAAAATAGATTACACCACGGCGTGGAGACGGTATTCCGTACGTACGCACGTGCGGTGATTTCGTTTTTCGTAGGATGGATAGATGGTGAAATAAGGTTGTTTCATAATTATAATAAAATATCAGTATATGAGTGATACTGATGTTATTACTTCATAATGAAAAAACTAAAGAAGAATAAGTGGAAGAAGAAATAAAGATGAAAGAATCGGTAACAGGCATTACCTCTTCTTTGAAGCGCCTCTTTGAGACCTCCTCTTAGGGCACTACAATTGGTCTTTGAAGAAGACTAGGACCTCTTGGATGTTTATAGGGAAGTGGAGAAGTGAAATGGGTAGGGATTGGCCGACCTTGAAGGCTCAAATTTGTGTGAGTAGGAGAGGGAGGAGGTGCCCTTTTATAAGGGAGGAGAGAGGTACCTTTGGAAATATAAGAAATATTAGTTTATATTAAATCCCAACCCCACTTAAAAACTTCTTAAATGACTCATATCTGAAGATTATACGAGACAGGGTTGTAATATCATCAACCAATAAAATTTAGACATGTTAGGAATTTATTTTAAACATTATCAACTTGATTTATCCTTATTTATCAATTTAATTTTTTTTGTGGTAATAATATTCTAAATTTTAAATTATTATAAATAATTACATATGTGTTGTGAATTTTCTATAATTTGACACTTTATGAAATTGTCGACCATATAAATTTTAATTTATAATTTTTAAATATATTTGTGATTTTTAATCAATTTTATAATATGTTATTTTTATAAAATAACAATAGTGTCAATTTTAAAACTATTCATTTATTTGAATTTAAATAAAATATATACAGAAGTTATGTTCAAACTAAAAGATTTAATAGATCTATAAAATGTCATATGTATCTAAAAAATTAGTGGAGCACATTAAATAGTTCATATAATATTTATTTTAATATTTTTAAAACCATTTATTTGATATTTTAATTAATAAAATAATTTCAACATCACTATTGTGTCATAATTAATGATAATTATTTAATCCCTAAAAATTATAAATAAATTCCTATGATGTAGATAATTGTATTATATTTCTGGATACTATTTATTTTCTATGTTTCATTAAGTTTATCACTAAATTAAAATTATTATACTTATAAGATTTAAGAAAGTGACATGTTGTCACATTCTTTGGTTTTAATAATAATTAAATTATTTTCAAGGAATAAAGTCCATTAAATGAATCTAATCCTACCCTTAGGTGATATGGGTCGACTTTTAGTCATCCAATAGGATTTTGGCAGGTGTTAGGGTAATTTTATAATCTTATATTTACCCTTAATTACCTGATTTACCTTTAACTATGGTAAATAAAATTTACCGTAGTTACTATTCATAATGCCCAAAAATAAAAAGTAGCCTATTAACATAATTTGGACCCAATTATTCTGAATATGAAATCCATTTTTCGAAATTCAAAACATATAAGTTGTAGTAAGTAATTTAAAATAAACCCTGTTGTTAAGAAAACGAGTTTTAGAAGTTAAGACATTACCAAAGATTGAAATGTTTTTACTTGTGAATTCAATGTGGAATTAATGCTAATGGCATAAATTATATTAAATGGTAAAAATATATTCTATTTATACATTAAAACCATTCAATATTATAATTTATCCATATAAATTATCTCAATGAAAAAAAGCGTTTTTTAATTAAAAATTAGCGTATTTTTACTATTCATCAAAATATGAAAGTTATCAGAAAAATATCAAAAATTTATCCAAAGTAAATTTTTATACCCTGATTCAAAAGAAGAATTTTATTTTGTCAAATTGAACTTATAAACATGTCAAAAACAAGATTTAATGTGGGTGCGCCATCAAAAGGCGGCAAAACTGCATTTTTTGAAAAATACTTATTTTACCCAAAAAATTTATTTTGTTCTCTTACCATGTTATAGAAAATGTGTAAGATGAATAATAATGTTATAAAATCCAAAATGTAGTTGATAATATTCATAACGGCTAGTCCATAATAATATATCGTTTTTTAGTGAAACCCGGTATTGCATACGACGTAAGCTATCAAGCAAGGTTGCGATTGCGTGTAAAGTAAGTCAAACTAGTGTTGTGTGTAGTGAAAGATTCCTTTGATGATTTATATAACATAAAAACAAAATATTTCTCATAAAAGTCTCGGTTGTTACATTCTACCCCCCTTAAAATGAATTTCGCCCTCAAAATTCGTCACTTTGTTACAAACAGATGAGGATACCTCTCCCTCATCATATCCTCAAGCTCCCATGTAGCTTCTTCTAATTGGTGGTTCCTCCATAAAACTTTCACCAAGCGAGTGGTCTTGTTCCGTAGGACTTTTTTGCTATGATTCAGAATCTCTATTGGTTGTTCTTCATAAGAAATATCTTGCTCCAGCGGTATAACTTCTGAGATGAGTACATGTGAAGGATCAGGTATGTACTTTCTCAGGAGAGATACATGGAACACATCGTGAACTTGAGAGAGATTCAGTGGAAGCGCCAATCGGTAAGCTACCTTCCCAACACGATCCAGAATTTCAAAAGGACCAATATATCTAGGGCTTAACTTTCCCTTTTTTCCAAATCTCATGACCCTCTTCTAGGGAGATATTCGTAAGAACACTTTATCACCCACTTCAAACTCTAGGTCTTTTCTTCGGTTGTCGGCATAAATTTTCTATCGACTCTGAGCTGCTCTTATGGGTTGTTGAATAGATCTGACCTTTTCTGCCATTTCATCAACGAGATCAGGTCCTAATAGCTTTCTTTACCCAAATTCATCCCAGCAAGTTGGAGTCCTGCATTTATTTCCATTGAGAGCTTCATAAAGAGCCATCTGAATACTGGAGTGAAAGCAATTATTATAAGAAAATTCCATGAAAGGTAGGTGTTGATCCCAACCACCTTTGAAATCTATAGAGCAAGCTCTTAGCATATCTTCTAGAGTTTGAATTGTCCTCTCAGACTGACTGTCTGTCTGAGGATGATAAGCAGTCCTGAAACTCAACTCTGTATCTAGACTACGCTGAAGATTTCTCCAGAACGTTGAGGTAAACCTCGGATCCCGATCAGATATAATAGAAAGTGGTACTCCATGTAGTCTTACCACTTCCTTTACATATATCCTGGCAAGCTGATCTAGAGAGAAATCCTCTCTAATAGCAATGAAGTGTGCTGACTTTGTAAGATGATCAACTATGACCCAGATAACATTATTGCCTTAGGATATTTTAGGAAGTCCGGTGACAAAGTCCATAGTGATGTTTTCCCATTTCCATTCAGGTATGAGTAATGGTTGTAACATCCCCTTAGACTTCTGTCTCTGAGCTTTAACTTGATGACAAACCAAGCATCGAGAGACATATTCAACAACATCTCTTTTCATGCCATCCCCCCAGAAGTACTCTTTCTGATCTCTATACATCTTCATGCTTCCCGGAAGAATAGAGAATGAAGAACTATGAGCCTCATCCAGCAGCTCCTTCTTTAATTCTGGGATGGGAGGAACACAAACCCGATTCCTGAACTTTATTATCCCATCATAATCAAGGTTCAATTCAGGACATTTCTCACCTTCTTTTGTAACTCTACATCTTCTTTCTGTGCCTCTTTAATCTTCAAATGTATAGATGGTTGAACATTAATTTGAGAAATATATGATTTTTACCCTTCCATTATAATTCCAAGATCCATCCTTTGTAAATCCATAAATATTGGATCTTTTGTGATCCTCATCATGGATAAGCTAGCATGGTCTTGTCGACTTAATGCATTTTCCACCTTGTTTGCTTTCCCAGGATGGTAATGAATTGAGCAGTCGTAATCCTTAATCAACTCTGACCATATTCTTTGGCGCATATTCAGCTCCTTTTGTGTGAAAATATACTTTAAACTTTTATGATCAGTATAAA
This sequence comes from Viscum album, assembly GCA_963277665.1. Lineage (NCBI taxonomy): Eukaryota > Viridiplantae > Streptophyta > Magnoliopsida > Santalales > Viscaceae > Viscum > Viscum album. Next base: position 1,397,371,241 of record OY728157.1, on the reverse strand, counting down.
TATCACACCTTTCACCATAAATGTAATGCCTCCAAATATTTAATGCAAATATTACCGCAGCTAGCTCCAAATCATGAGTTGGGTAATTTTTCTCATGGATTTTCAACTGTCGTGAGGCATAAGCTATCGCCATTTCATTTTGCATGAGAACACATCCCAGTCCCTTCTTAGATGTATCACTGTAGATCACAAACCTTTTTCCACTGTAAGGTAGTGTGATCACAGGTGCACTGGCTAACCTTCTTTTTAGCTCTTTGAAATTTTCTTCACATTCCTCTGTCCAAACAAACTTAACTCCTTTTCGAGTCAACTTAGTGAGTGGGTTAGATAACCTTGAAAAATCTTTCTCAAAACGTCGGTAATATCCAGCCAAACCAAGAAAACTTTGGATCTCGGTTACTGTTGTTGGTCTCGACCACCTTTCGATAACCTCTATTTTTGCTGGATCCACAGATATCCCCTCTTTTGAGATTATGTGACCCAAAAATGCAACTTTTTGAAGCCAAAATTCACACTTGGTAAATTTGGCATAAAGCTTCTCCCTTCTTAGGGTCTTTAATACAATTCTCAATTGATCTTCATGTTTTTCCTTTCTCTTTGAATAGAAAAGAATATCATCTATAAAGACAACCACAAACTGATCAAGATAGTCTCTAAAGACTCTATTCATCAGATCCATGAAGATAGCAGGGGCATTAGTAAGACCAAATGGCATCACTATAAATTCATAGTGTCCATACCTTGTACGTAAAGCCGTATTTGGTATATCCTCCCTTTTGACCCTTAATTGATGATACCATGAACGAAGATCAATCTTGGAAAAGTATTGATCTCTGCATAGTTGGTCAAATAGGTCATCAATGTATGGGAGAGGATATTTGTTCTTGATAATGATCTTGTTAAGTTCTCGATAATCAATGTAGAGTCTCATTGATCCATCTTTCTTCTTAACAAACAGAACAGGTGCTCCCCAAGGTGACGCACTAGGGAGTATGAATCCTTTATCAAGATTCTCTTGGAGTTGCTTCTTCAATTCCTGCAACTTAATTGGGGACATTATATAAGGTGTCTTTGAAATAGGCAAAGCTCTCAGTACGAGTTCTATTGAAAACTCAATTTCACGATTTGGTGGAAGACCTGGCAATTCCTCCAGAAAGACATCATCAAATTCCCGTACAATGGGCATATTATTAATCATGAGTTTCTCTCCAACCATTTGAGATAAATAACCTTCATTTAGTGGAATCAAGACCCATAAGATGGATGAAATTTCCACTAAAAAGTTATGTTCATCATTGCATCAATAGATGATCATAGATTGATTTGGAATATGAAATGTGACTTCCCTTATTTGGCAATTGATATGATCTCCATATAAAGAAAGCCAATCCATGCCAAGAATCACATCAAATTCCACTATAGGAAGGATCACAAGATTGGCAGGAAGCACTTTACCACAAACATCAATCAGAGAAGAATTGTAAACTTTTGATGCGACTGTTGTGCCATTAGGAGTTGTCACAACCAACTCAACATCTAATTATTGAGGTAATATGGTGATACCCTTAGAAAATTATTCATAAAAAAAAGAGTGGGTGGATCCAGAATCAAATAAAACATTTTCTACTTTAGAGTGGATGGTAAGTTTACCTCTCACCACTTCATTGTCGTACTCCACATCGCTGATAGTAATTTCATGTGACTTTACATTGTCTTTGGCCTTAAGATTTTGTTGACGTCGATCATCATCATCAACCCTTGGATTTGGGCATTGATTGGAATAATGCCCCATCTCCTTGTACTTGAAACATTGAAGTATAGTAGGTTCATTCTATGTATCCCTTCCTTTTTTTGCATCATTAGACATCTTCTTCCCATTATTTCGATATTCAATTGCCCGATGACCTTCTTTTCTACACTTATAACATTTGATTGTCCCCTTAAGAAAATTTCCTCCATGTTTCTTTCCACACTTTGAGCATATGGGAAAACTCATCTTCTTTTCAGTGTGGTCTTTAGATTTTCCTTTGAATTCCATTTTCCTCTTCTTATCAAACCCATGTGACTGATGGGTTACACCAATCTCCCTCTCAACCTTGAGAGCACATTGAATAATTTCCTCATAGCTATTGAAGTCCCTTATGGCTAACCCCCTTCAAAGACTTGGTTTTATGCCACTAAAGAATCGATCGATCTTACTCTCAGGTTGGATAATAATTCCAGAAGCGTACCTTGCAATTCTTGTAAAATTTTCTTCGTAGGTACCAATAGATTCATCATCCTTTTGCTTCAGTTCAAGAAACTACTTCTCTATCTTTGTTCGAAGAATATGAGGGAAATACTTATTGAAAAATAAGTTCTTGAACTCGGCCCATTCCATGGACTCAATTTCATCCCTTTGCCTCGTATTCTTAATAACATTCCACCATTGATAAGCATAAACTTCCAAACGATACACTGCTAAGATGACTTTATCATGTTCAGAACATTGAAGAATTGAAGATATCTTTTCAGTGGTACTAATCCATTGTTCAGCCACTAATGGATTAGAAGACCTGCTGAATGAAGGTGGACGCGACCTCATGAAGGATTCGACAGAATGTTTCTCCTTCTTTTTCTCATTTGGAAGTCCTGCATGATTCATAGCTTGAGAAAGTTCTGTGAGTATGGCTACAAGATTTTGCATTCTAGCTCCCATAACATTTGGTTGCTCAGGGGGACAATCATTTCATTGCCCATCGCATTCTGCATTAACACGGTTTCTTCGGGTTCCAACCATTGACTAAAACCAAGAAGAATAGTGTGAGCAACACTAATTATAAAAACCACATAATCAAGAATAAAATTTCACACTTAAGGTCTTATCATAGGTTGTTCATGGCCATTTCTAAAACACTAATATTGTATTATATGCTTAGACTTATCCTTAGGGTTCTTACTAAGGCTTTCACATCCTAGTTTCCAAAGGTTGACTATACCTTTCCTCTGATACCAACTATAGCGGACCATACTTTACATACATGGTCAATACTTCAAAATTGAAGCATAATTATTACAATAAATAACAAAACCATGAAATGACCGTATAGGTATAGTGTCTTTAGAAACTGGGAAACATAAACAACTGGTTCATAAAGCATCTACAATGTCTCTCATTTATTTCATCATATATATAGTCCCTTTTTGGAATATCTTACTTAATACCCTTCTTCCTGGCTTGGTAAAAGAAAACATACAAATGGGTGAGCTCAAATGCTCATTAAGGGTAAAAAAAAGAAATATCAATTACATCAAATTCATAAGAACATAACATTTTGAAAATATTATCCTGCAAAAGAGATCATAATTTCATAACATGGGATAAATCATGGTAGTGAAATGTAATCCCAATAATCATAACTTAAAACATGAAACTTTGTGGCATACACACATAATCATAGAGAATCATTTCTTATTAGTCAAGACTCATTACTAAGACTGTCTTAGTGGACAAAGTCCATTTCTGAACCGAGTTCACTCCTCATTTCAATTCTGTTTCACTTAACCGGTTTAACCTGCCGTTCCAGCCATGTCTATCTCATGAGATATAAAATCTTTACCCAATGCATTGGAGGGACATATAGGTCCCACCCATCTCATAATGATACCATTCTTATGTGTGCCACAAAATCATAAACCATACATCATAACATAACCCATGTAATAAAAATGGGAATCTTAAACATCGTGACATCATAAAACAATTCATATAAGATAAAGGAATTCATAAAAATAATTCCATCACAACATAATCAAATCAATGTAATAATAGGGATATAAATAGAACCCTTTATTATCTTATATGGAAAATTATTTTGATAAAACACTTGAACTCCATTCTTGAGGAAAATATCCTTTCTACTTCAAAAACACTTTTCCTTTCTTAACACGTCACACAATTCTAAACTAGAAGAAGTTGATTAAAAATAAACTTGAAAAATTTTATGGTAATCTTCTTGGAAATAATGTTTTAAAAATCCATTAATGCCGTATAAGTTAAAAAAACATTCTTCTCGTACTTTTTTCGGAAAAGTCAAAAAGTACCTCATACAAAAAACGACAAAAGATTCCTTTCATATCTTTTACTAAAAACTCACCAAAGGGTAAAATTGTATATAAACTATTGTATAAGGATATAAATATTACATATTGAGGAAACATTGATGTGGATGATAAAATACACCCCAGTAAATTCCAAAGTATAAACAATCTAGGATAAAAATGAGATTGTGATATTTCCCTTACCTTAGGTCCGATTTGCTTTGTAAGTGTCCGAACCTCCTGTATAATTATTTAAATAATGTTATTGACTTATTACAGAATCATAATTATTGTTATTATATCATATATGGTCATATTCTTAGCTTCTTATTAGTAATATTTCATTACTACTTGTTATTTGGGTGTTTATTACTTTTTGTTCTTATGCGTGTTTTGTCGAATAAATTCTTATTCTTCTCTTTAGGTTATAGATAACTCATTTTCAGAATGGTATTAGTGTAATATATATCATATTAATTCATTCAATTGATTTATATAATCATTATGCAATTAAGATCATGTAGAACGAGTCGCATCACATCGTGGAGACGGTATTCCGTACGTACGCACGAGCGATGATATCGTTCCCATGAACGTGGAATTGTATTGGAGTGTATGTATACTATTTCAGAATCAATATCAATTTACAATAATCATATATATTTATTATTTACACCATTATACCCATCCAAGTAAGGTGGTGGGGGAAAATAGATTACACCACGGCGTGGAGACGGTATTCTGTATGTACGCACGCGCGGTGATTTCGTTTTCCATAGGATGGATAGATGGTGAAATAGGGTTGTTTCATACTTATAATAACATATCAGTATATGAGTGATACTGATGTTATTACCTCATAATGAAACAACTAAAGAAGAAGAAATGGAAGAAGAAATAAAGATGAAAGAATCGGTAACGGGCATTACCTCTTCTTTGAAGCGCCTCTTTGAGACCTCCTCTTAGGGCACTACAATTGGTCTTTGAAGAATACCAGGACCTCTAGAATGTTTCTAGGAAAGTGGGGAAGTAAAATGGGTAGGTATTGGCCGAGCTTGAAGGCTCAAATTGGTGTGAGGAGGAGAGGGAGGAGGTGCCCTTTTATAAGGGAGGAGAGGGGCACCTTTGGAAATATAAGAAATATTAGTTTATATTAAATCCCAACCCCACATAAAAACTTGCAAAATGACTCTTATCCAAATATTAGATGAGATAGGGTTGTAATCTAATCAACCAATAAAATTTAGACATGTTAGGAATTTATTTTAAACATTATCAACTTGATTTATCTTTATTTAACAATTTAATTTTATTTGTGGTAATAATATTCTAAATTTTAAAATATTATAAATAATTACATATGTGTTGTGAATTTTCCATAATTTGACACTTTATGACATTTTCGACCATATAAATTTTAATTTATAATTTTTAAATATTTTTTTTTTAAATTTTTTTTTTATTATATGTTATTTTTATAAAATAACAATAGTGTCAATTTTGACACTATTCATTTATTTGAATTTAAATAAAATATATACAGAAGATATGTTCAAAATAAAAGCTTTAATAGACCCATAAAATGTCATATGTATCTAGAAAATTAGTGTAGCACATTAAATAGTTCATATAATATGTATTTTAATATTTTTAAAAACATTTATTTGATATTTTAATTAATAAAATAATTTCAACATCACTATTGTGTCATAATTAATGATAATTATTTAATACCTAAAAATTATAAATAAATTCCTATGATGTAGATAATTGTATCATATTTCTGTATACTATTCATGTTCGAAGTTTCATTAAGTTTATCACTAAATTAAAATTATTATACTTATAAGATTTAAGAAAGTGACATGTTGTCACATTCTTTGGTTTTAATATTAATTAAATTATTTTCATGGAAAAAAGTCCATTAAATGAATCTAATCCGACCCTTAGGTGATATGGGTCGAATTTTAGTCATACAATAGGATTTTGGCAGGTGTTAGGGTAATTTTATAATCTTATATTTACCCTTAATTACCCGATTTACCTTTAACAATGGTAAATAAAATTTACCGTAGTTACTATTCATAATGCCCAAAAATAAAAAGTAGCCTGTTAACATAATTTGGACCCACATATTCTGAATATGGAATCCATTTTTCAAAATTCAAAACATATAAGTTGTAGTAATTAATTTAAAATAAATCTCGTTGTTAAGAAAACTGGTTTTAGAAGTTAAAACATTGCCAAAGATTGAAATGTTTTTACCTATGAATTCAATGTGAAATTAATGCTAATGACATAAATTATATTAAATGGTAAAAATATATTATATTTATACTTTAAAACCATTCAATATTATAATTTATCCATATAAATTATCTCAATGAAAAAAAGTTGTTTTTAATTAAAAATTAGCTTATTTTTAATATTCATCAAAATATGAAAGTTATTAGAAAAATATAAAAAATTTATCCAAAGTAAATTTTTATACCCTGATTCAAAAAAATAATTTTATTTTGTCAAATTGAACTTATAAAAATGTCAAAAACTAGATTTAATGTGGGTGCGCCATCAAAAGGTGACAAAACTGCATTTATTGAAAAATACTTATTTTACCCGAAAAATGTATTTTGTTCTTTTACCATGTTCTAGAAAATGTGTAAAATGAATAATAATGTTATAAAATTCAAAATGTAGTTTATAATATTCATAACGGCTAGTCCATAATAATATATCGTTGTTTAGTGAAACCCGGTATTGCGTACGATGCAAGCTATCGAGGAAGGTCGCAATTGCATGTAAAGTTAGTCATGATAGTGTTGTGTGTATTGAAAGATTCTTTTGATGATTTATATAAAATAAAAAACAAAATATTTCTCATAAAAGTCTCGGGTGTTACAATTTCACCATGGTAGGATTTTCATAGGATGGGTGGGAGCACCGACCTAAGACGATCAATGAAGTGTGATGGGAATTATGTTATCTATTGATACCAATGATATTGAGCATTTCCTTGTGATGAAAATGAGGCTATAAAGTATTTATATTGATTTCTAAGTATTTTACACACTCTGAGTGATGGGTGTTGAACTAATAGGTGATTTTGAAATTGTGGAGACCATGTTTGGTATATGATTCTTACTAAGATCTAGGGGATACTAGTGGGTGTATCCATGATTATGTTAACCCTTGAAAGGGTAAGTTTGATATTGGGTAGTAATATTATATGGTTTCATCCTGGAACCATAACTAATACTTTGAGTCAGATATGGTTTTAGTGACCAGGATGGATGAGCACTTGAACAGTTGACCTAAGAGGTTTTTCTTGGGTTTTTGTGAGTGTCCAACTCACATTTTACGGTATGATGTTTCAGAGTTAAATATTATGTTTTCATGTTGTAAGAGGTATAAGAGAGGATGTTCCCCCAAGTATATATGTTTCATTTGATATATATATGTGTGTGTGTGTGTGTGAATGTGTGATCAGGTGCCCAGGAATTTTTGTATCTCTAGGTAATAAGAGCATGATACCCAGATTTGACTCGAGGATGCAACCCCATTAATGTAAGAAAAATGATGTTTATCTGTGATATGATACATGAGGTAAATATTTTTTAGGGTGGGGTTCCCCCTAGGTGGATATTCTCATTGTTTTAGAGTAGTACATGGATACCCTTGGGTGTTACTCTTATACTTTTTGTATGGTTATATTTCCCCCAAGAGGCTTAATATGTTTCGAGGATAGGTATATTTCCTCTGGGTAGTTACTTATTCTTAGAGACATGCCGACACTAGTTGAAGTGAGTATAGTCGGTCATGGGATTCATGTTAGAACTCATAGATTGATGATGGTAAATTATTTATATTTATATACTATATTTATTTATTCATCTGAAAAAATCACATGTAAATGAAATGCATTACTAGATACATTATGTGCCATATTGGTGGAGCTAGACTGAGTTATACTCACAACATGCTCATATTTCCATGGCACTTAGCTACCTAAGTAGACTTCACTAGTCATATATTCTTATTGGAAATATGCTTAGTGTATAATGCCAATGTGTGATAACTTTTCTCTGAGTGGATATTGGTTTATATGTATAGATCAGGTTTGATAGTAGAACATTTATTCATTTTATTTATTTTGTTTATTTTTATTGGTGATTAGACCGGTGGGTTGTCAATTGATGTGTATTGGCATGACTGTGAACCTGTATGATTCATTTATTCTACATTCATTTATTATTGATTTTAATTTATTGATTATGCATAATATAATGGATTTATTTTCTATTTGTATGTTTTTTGGTTACTTCTTATGTTCTCACACTGATATGGGGGCATATCATCCCCATGGTACCATCATAAACTCCCACTACTAGTTGGTATCCTCTAATGTATGAGGAATCATGCCTAAGGTCCCAGTAGCTCTCTAACCAGGATAATGATTAGTGGTATGGGGTTGTGTTTATTAGAAAGTGGTATCATTATGTCTTTTTCCCTATCATATTATTTGAGGATATAGTAGAAAAAGATAAGAGTCATGTCATATCTTGTGATGTAACTTGTATGAGTGCATCATGAATACATTTTTGGATGAAAATTATATATTACCAGGGATATTATATATATTTTTTGGTTTTTTTATATTATGGTTGTATGATTTCACCTAATATGATGCACATGATTTTTTTAATTAAGTTTTTTTTCTCTTTGATTGATGTAAAGAGTTTGTATACATGCATCATTATTTTCATGAAGGATTCAAATAAAATTCCCATGACCGTGTTTGATATTTTTGAATATAGAGTGGTCAAACATTTTAAATGAAGAAAAATAATATATGGAATTATTCCATATATTTTTTGGGTGGAATTCTACTTAGTTAAACTATAATATATTTTTTCTAATGAAAATTAATGTGGATTATATGGAGTGATACTCCTCAATGATGAATCCTATGTATTCCATCTTATAAGGGATGTATAGTGACCCTTAGTGGGTTGTCATGGGTATTTAATTCCTTGGTAGTGGTTTTGGTAAAAAATGGGTTCAGTTAATTAAAGTGTTAAAACAAACTATATAATGTTTTCTAATATTGCTTCTTGGTGTAATTATAATTATCTAAAACATATGACTAAAACTTTCTCAAAATAATTATAAAAGGATAATGTTGGTATATATATATTTATGTATTTGAATGAGATTATAGTCCTTGAGAGGGTAGTATTGTATATAGATTCTCAATCAAGATCAGTGCCCTAGAAGGATGATGACTTGGAACTTTATTTGTTGTGTGATATCTTAGATGGGACTATGGATGTTTCATTTCACTTTTGATCTATATGATATGTGATTATATGCTAGTATGAATAGTTTAGTTCCCTTGATAAGTGAATTAGGGTATTTATTAGTCTGGTATTATGGATGAGATGAGTTGTGCTATATGAGGGTAAACCGAGAGAAGGGTTAGCTTAGGCTCTTGAGTTCCTTAGAGATGGAAATAATGGTTAGATTCTTAGGGTTATGAGATCAGGTTACAATGTTTGTAATGGGTATATAGTGTATTCATGGTAATTAATTGATTTTTTTATCAAAAACACTTTTAGTGCTTTGGTATCGAAGTACGATTTTGAAGCAAAGGATCAGTAGGTTGCCTAATCCTTAAGAATTCAAGTATAGTTCCCAATGAGATGGTAGTTTCATTTCTAGATGGTCAAATATACTATAGTTAAAGAGTGGGTAAAAGTTTATTTTTCTGGAGATGATTCTCATGTTGTGGGTGATTGTGAGGTATACCATGACATATGTTAAATATCCCATTTTGAAACGAAACATCGAGTGTGATTATGTATAGATGAAATTAATATTTCATGACTATGGTTTGTATTTAGGTGCATAATCCTAGGTTAAAATTTGTATGATTCATGGTACTATGAGTTAAGTAGTTTGTTATAATGTTATGAGAGAGTTAACTGATTTTATTTGGTTGAAATAAACTAAGAATCAAGTTCTGAAATTGGTGTGGGTGTGGTACAATCTTAGTATTCCTTCAAGGAGTTAAGACATCATGGTTAGGAAATATTGTGATAGTGAGTTAGTTTGTTAAACTATGTAAAGGAGGAACAACTATAGTTTTTAGTAATAATTGATTGTTGTGAGATGGAAACCACATTGGGCATGTTGTTGAACCAATGGAAATGTGTTTCGGTAGGCGATTCCTTTGATGGGGTGCATTGTGGCATAGAATCAACCCTTAGGATATATGTAGGGGGGAGTTCCATGAGCCTAAGGGTGAAATGCTTGATGTTAATGTGGTATCTTAAGATAAAAAATCACGGGTAAGTATCATCTTAATGTTGGTAATGGTAAAAATTTGGTGGCTCTATATTTAATGAATAGTGTGCCTCATGTTTGTTGTTGTACAATAGAATCTTTTTTAGCATTATAAAGTAGAACTTAGATAATTAAGTGTAAATTGATTACCAGGTAGTTAGTCATTAATGGTTGATGGACCTCCCAGGCTTCTCTAGGATGAGAAGTGCTATGGTGGGGAGGTTGTAAAGACCCATCCCTTTTCTTGGTTATAAAAATTTGTAATGAATTCATATTTTTAAGGTTTTTGAGGGTTATTTTAGAACTAGAGTTTTTTTTTGAATTCCTGGTGTTTTAAAATCTCAAGGAGACACTTTTGGATATTAATAGAGGCCCATTGGGTGTTTTGGGAGATCAAGTGGATGTTTGAGCGTTGTCGGGTGAACCTACCTCTCAAATTCACTATATGTAAACCACTATGGAGGGAACAACATTTTAGTGGAATCCTTGGGGGAGGGAGAAATAACCAGGTTGAGGATATGAAGATTTAGAATTATTTTGGTTTTGAATATACACATCTGTGGGAAATAGGTAAAATGAAACTTTTATTTTTGAGGCCATGGTGCTTTTAAAATGGATAGGAGGAAGTCCATATGGTGTGGTGTTGGTAATTTTATAATGATTGGAGCCTTGGTGTCTTGGAATTTTGAATCTAGTTGTAATTAGGTTGGGAATAGTTCATCAAAATTTTTATTTATGGGAAATGATCAAGGAGGTAATTCCCTAGTGGACCCATAGTTAACCTTTTGTGTCACTATGGGGAGAACCACAGCGTGGTGGATGGCATGGATTTATGAAGGGATCCAATGTGGGAAATGGAGATCAGCAAAGGGTGATGTCTTTTTTATGGCCTTAGGTGTGTTGGGAGATCTTCAAGGGATGATTAGATGTTCCCTATAGCATGATTCATGTTATGGTATAAGTCATGGCTCCAACCTATGTGGTTTAAATTCTTGGGAAGTTACTATTTTTCCAATCATAGATTATTAAGGTTCTGGGTCCCATTTTCTCTTGCTTCATCATATATGGAATACCAAAGAGGGTTTCCCCACTCATTTCAGTCTCCATACCCCATCTATTTTGGGTGTTATTAGTTTTTTTTTTCAATAGTTTATGGCATGTTCTCCCTCTATTTTCTTCACTCATAATTACCTTCTATATAATTTGTTTTATGGTGTGAAATGGCTATATTTTGGGCAATTATTTCCCTCAAATCATGGTGAAAATCATCTATTTTGATGGGAACTTTTCTTGTAATAGCTATAATAATTTTTAAGATCATAATCAAACACCATGCATGCCATTTCATTAATGGTACCTCGTTGAGTGGGTTTATTCAGTGGTTAATCCTAAATTAAATTAAATTACCCAATGAACAAGTTTCAATTATTTGGTATTTTTTTGAGATTGTGTTGGGAGTACACCATGGACCTTCTAGGGTGGTAGGCCATGGTTTTGGCATGACACGGTTATTCATTGAGTTATTCATTGATTATTCCTAATCTCTTTAAACTGAGAAATTATTTACAAATTTTTAAATTAATTATAATTTGATTATAATTAATTAATTTGGATGTTGTATCATGGTTTAGGGCCATGTGTGGATGGATGATGGTTGGTTGGACTATGAAAAACTTGGATGATATCTATCTAGTTGTTAATTAAAAGTGAATAACTCTTTTAATTGAGGTTTGTGTTCCCTTAAGCATACCTCTTTAGAAAATTCCTTTTATTTATATGCATGTGAATTGTTGTCTACCCACTAAGGGTGATATTTCTTTAATTTAAAATGAATTTTTCATTTAAAATGAAATTCTTGGAAATTGAAAAACTACCATGGGCCACAACCAAACCTTGTGAATTTCCTTGATTCTATGGTCACTGATGGTTGAGGCCTTGATTATAAAATACATGATCTAATTTTTATGGAACTTGAGGGGTGTGACTAGAATGTAATGGAATTAATGAGACATAGTGACCTTTAGAATAGGTACCATTAGAGCCTCCTTTTAGAGGATATAATCTATTTAGGAATGATTGGCCCATGTAGGCCAATATAGTATTGTGATATTCCTTATAAAAATTGGGATTGTTGAATTGAGAGTGAGATGAGTGTTCCTCCCCAACTGGATTGTAAGTAGCTAGGTCAGAATACCATTGATACTTTACAATAGTTGGATGATAGGACTGAACTTAGACAATCTAGAAATTGGGATGGGCATTGGGACATCTCTTAAGAATAATGCAAGTGAGGCTTTACATGTGAGGCCAGTGAGGTTGTGATGTGTTTACATTCACATTGAGAGATTCAATTCCATTTTATTGATTGGTGTTAACATAAGATATTATTTTGAGATCACAGATCCCATGATCGGTATGTAATGTCCCAAAATTCCATAGATTTTTTTTAAAAAAATTAAATAGGATTTTTACGAGAATATGCTCTGAGATGGTATGTAATTCCTTGGAAATGAGTGGCTGAAATTGAATTTTGAAATTTTTTAATTTTATTAATTAAGTGTTCGAGTGGTTTTTCTATCTTTTGAACTAGTGTCTAGATCAAAAATCCAAGGCCACCTTTGAAATCAAGAACATTGTGATTCACCTAAAAAGGGCCTAACATTGTCCAGCACAGGCCAATAGTAAAAGTTAGTTTATGGCCATAAATAAAATAATTAATTAACAATTATTTTATTTTCAAATCCTTATAACTCTTAAATAGTAACTTGGATTAAAAATCGGAGCATACCATTGAGCTTGTGAGGGTGTGTTTCCATTAGGTGGAGCTTAACCTCAACCGGCACGGGTTGAGGGTGAAAGTTAGTTTTTGAGTTTTTTAAGAGAATTAAAATTGCGCACGTGCACAGTTTTGGAAACTTCTTAACTGGTTCCTAGATTAGAAATATGAGGGCATTGTTGCATCCGGAACGATGACATTACCTATGAATGGACTTAACATCGACAGGAGTGGGTCGACTAAAAAAGATAATTTTCAGACTTTTTAAGAAAAAGTTAAAATAAAATAATGTGGACGTGTTATTTTATTTTGGAACTTTAGAAACCTTTGTAGTGAAATGACATGTAATTAAATGAAACTGAAACATTTTTCTTTAATGAAACAGTGTAACAACATTGTAACACATTATAATTGAAATTATGAATCACGATTCGCCACTTAATGGCTTGGTAAGGACCCAAGGTCGGGGGGGGGGGGGGATGGATTTTGTTGATAAGCCTTGATGAATTCATTAGAGAAAAACCAACGATGAAAGGATCAACGAATGGGATCGAAGCAGACATTGACAATTGATGATCGAAGAATTCTAGTGGAATGAGGATCGACCTGGTGACACAACATCAATCTACTTCTTCAAACAATCCAAGCTTCAGGTAGGGGATGTTATTTGAATTAAATCCTCCCCCATTCTTGGTTTTAAATGGAAAACTCAGATCAACCCATGAAAAGGATGACTCGTGGTTTGATCATTCTTGTGGGATGATTTTTGTTTTGTTTTCTTGATCCCTCTAATGAATCAGGTCGAGGCTGGAACAAACGAATGGCTGAGGTTCAAACCTCATGTTGATTATTGTGATTTTCACCAAACACAATCTTTGCATTCTTTGTGGGTTAGAGAACATTGGATCATTGTGCAACCTTCTTTAGTGCAATAATTCGAAATCTTGGATCGGAGATAGACATAATATGACAAAGGTGTGACAATGATTGATGATGAGTGGACCGAAGCGGTGAATGAAATACATGTAATCAGGAATTTTCCAGTGGAAGGGATTATAATAGAGATTTAAACACCAAGCGATTAAGAATGCGGCCTGAGGGTTTCAGAACACCTTATAGTTCTAAGAATGGACCACTAGTGCTGGTCTGGTGGTTTGAGGAATAACATCCTGGTGTGCCGGTGGCATGCAGCGGCGGTCGCGTGCTGGTACGGTGGAGGCCAACCACCTGTAGAGACGGCCAGAAGAACCCTCAACATTCACCATGGGGTTCTTGGATGTAGTATCCATCATGGGGTTCCTAGACACGGTGAACTGCCGCACTGATTGCAGCTGTGCTGCGTGACTGGATACACACTGCCGAGCCGTGTGTGGTATTTTCAGTCTGGTCATGTGAACTAGATGAATAGGGTGGTGGTTCTAGCTGACACTGCATGGTAAAAAAGTCTATGTAGTAAAGTCGCATCCGTGATGGAGGAGCCGACCCGGTCTGATGCAAGTCAGGCTTGTACTGGCGGGCTGCGCCAAGCCAGACGATCTGGGATGGACCCGCAGCCTAGCGATCTAAGCCCAACGGGCAGGAATCGTATTCCAAAAGGCTGATCCTAATGGGACAGGTTGGGTCTATGGAACTGTACTAGGTTGGGTTGGGATGGTTTGGCTGGGTCGGACTGAAGCTGGAGTCAACTAACCCACAATTTTCTAAAACGCCTGTAACATTCAAATGTATCATCCGATTATTGAACCATCTTGGACGTTGGGAATATTTAAATGAGATTGTCCTTTTAAGATACTATAAGTTAATTTTTGAGGAAGTTGGAGGATGTCCTATGGGTTTGAAGAGTATGCTCTCCTGGTACAAGCAGACATTGAGCAGAATCGAGGTGGTTCTTATGAATAGATGCTAGGATGGTTATTCCCCTGACGAATCAGGGAACATGTAATCCTTAAACTTAATCTTAGGTTGATATAGGACTCCCCACGTCATGGGTGCGGGTGTTTTTTCCTTTGGGTTGCTTCTTTCAGGAGTGATACTCCCTTGAAGGACTAGGGTGCGAGTTTCTGGAGATGTTCGTAAAGTTAGAGTAAGTACTCCCCTATGGGACCAGGGAGTGAGTCCTATATCCGTGGAGTCGGTACTACCCTATAAGACTTGGGTGCATGTCCTCCACATCTGACACACATAATATTGGTACTCCCCTACCAGGTAGGGTGTGGGTCCTCCATGATTTGAGTCAGTACTCCCCTACTGTTACAAGGAACATGTCCTCCATAAACCTAACGTACATAGAGTTGGTACTACCCTATGGGGTAGGGTGCATGTAATCTATGATAGGAGTCGTTACTCCCCTACTATTTTGTGGCACAGTTCCTCCACACATAATTGAATAGATTCGGTACTCCCCTACCAGAAAGGGTGTGGGTCCTCTATGATAGGAGTCGGTACTCCTCTGTGGTTTCAGGGTGTGGGTCTTCCACACCTGAACTGACAGAGCCGACACACCCCTGTCATACTAGGGTGTGGGTCCTCTAGTTACTGAGTGGAACTCCTCTACCGGGTAAGGTGCGGGTCATCAATTGGGGATTGGAGCTCCTTCGGCTTTTGGAAAAAGTAGTGAGGAGCGAGCCCATCCACTTGATGAAAACGTTACCTAGATAGAATCTAGTGCGGTAACATCCCAAGACGTCACAGTAAGTTATTTTTTTAAAGTAATTCAATAGCTTTCCCTACACGCAACATCGAGTTCAAGCGCACCACAAATTACCAAACTATCCATTCAAAAGTGATTATGAATAATATTAACTGAATTTTGAATTTTATATACTCCATATAATTTTATAATCAATATTATGTGTTTCTTAGACATAATATAAGAACAAATTCATCTTTTCAGATAAAAGAAGTATTTTTCAAAAAAAATGCGATTTTTACCACCTTTTAATGGAAAACCCTTTTTAAAAAAAATATTTGACACTTTTATATATTAAATTTAATGAAATTAAATTATTCTTTAAAATTGGGACATAAAAATTTATTTTGGATAAAATTTTGGAACTTTTCTAATAACTTTTATATTTTGTTGAATACTGAAAAATACTAAACTTTAATTGAAAACAACTTTTTTAATCGAAATAATTTATAGTTTTAAATTATGTATTTGAATGGTTTGGAATTATAATTATATTATATTTTTATCATCTAATACAATTTAGGTGATTATAAGTAATTTCATATTTAAATTTGACATAAACACATGTCAATCTTTTGATAGTTTTTACTTTTTAAAAACCCGCTTTTCGGTTTTGACAACGAGAATTAATTTTAAATTAATTAATTAAACTTATTTGTTTTTAATTTGGTAAAATAGAATTCATTTTTGAATTTGGAATATCAAAATTATCTTAGGGTAATTTTTTGGTATTTTTCTAAAAACATTCAATTTTTTGATGAATAGTGAAAAACACTGTGTTATAGTTTTAAACCAACTTTTTATTTAAATAATTATTTATTTTATTTAAATTTATTTTAAATCAAAATATATGTATAATACCTATATAAGTTCAATGTAATTCATTTGTTTCATTTTATAAAAAATTAGATGTATAAAATTTTATTGAACTTCTTACCGTCTTTTACCCACCTCCTATGAGCATTTCCAAATTTACAAAAAACATAATTTTACCACTTCTATGAGTTGAATTTAAAAAATCCAAGAGACACGGTTGATATAAGTAAGTAAAATGTGGTTCAGTAAGATGAATTTTTTTTGGTGAATAGTAACTTTTTACTTTTATTTACCATGGTTAAAAGTAAATAGGGTAATTAAGGGTAAAAATGATATTATTATTACCCTAACACATGTCCTAATTCTATTGGATATGTTTAATTCGACCAAAAACAACCTTAGGAATAAAATATGATCCTTTAGGTCTACTTGGATTAGATTAGGACATTTATTATTATTTTATTTAAAGAAGAGTTAAAAGAGTTAAAATTAAAGTTTAATAAATAAAACATATTTAATATAGGATTATACATAAGATAAATTTGACTATAAATATTCATTAGAAAGCTAAAATGATTTCCAAATTAATGAAATTTATTTTTAGTTTTTAGAAATTAAATAATCTAATTTATTTATGACACAATGATGATGTAGTAATTACCTAATTAATGAAATATTAAAACAATTGATATTATAAATAACAAAATAAATTTAATTTGATACTTTTTAGGAATTAAAATAATTTTATAGGTTAATATGACATTTTAGTTTTGGTTAGATGAATTTTTTTCTAAGTAATAATGCTGTTATGAATTTAGCAAAAACAAAATACCAAATAGTGTCAAAATTGACATAAAAGAGTTTTTAAAACAAATACTATATTATTAATTGATATTCTATTACTAAAAATCAAATGTTTGACAAAAGGTATTAAATAATATTATATATGTCATTAATGACCCATTTTAGGTTCTCTTGGAAGTTTATAGTAAGTTTATTAACCATATAATATAAAAATACAAAGAGACATGGTAAATGTCAAACTATTTAACTAAGAGTTGAATCTAAAAGATAAAAAGTTAATATAGTAACCCAAACCTGTCTAAAACCTATTTGTTGAGTGGTTTTAGAACCATACCCACCTTATCCTATAAATAATTCATTTGGAGGCCATTGTAAACTGAAAATTATTTTATTATAAAATTATATTTCTAGCTTTTCCCAAGGTTCCCCTCACCCCTCTTATAAAAGGGCACTTCTCCTTATCTCTAATTCAGAACTTCAAAGCCTTTATATCATCCAGACCCTACCCAAATACCCTCTAAACTATATTCACTACATCCAAGAGGCCTTAATTTAGTCATAAAGACAACCAATGGAGCCCTTTTGATCAAATCAAAAGGAATAAACCAAAGAAGAGGTAAATATTTCATCACCTATTTCAAGTTCTTTTCTTATTACACTTCATCTTTATTTGTTGTTTCCATTCTAAAATAATAACTCCAGTATATTCTATATATTATGATGTTATTATAAATATGGTACAACCATATTCATTATTTTATCCATCCTTTGAATGACATGTCACCATACGTGCGTACGTACGACTTACCGTCTCCAAGTCGTGGTGTAATTGTAATTCAATACATTATTATTTGGATGGGTATAATAATGATGTGTAATTGATGTAAATAATAAATATAACATGATAATGATTCATTATATATTATATAACATCCAATTATATATTATGTTAATATCAAGAGAATGATACTGTCGCTCGTGCGTATGTATAAATTACCGTCTTCACGAACGCAATGAGATTCATTCCCCATCGTATCCATTCAAGAATAATTTTCATTTAATTATTAAAAATAATGTTTAAATACTTGATATAATTCTGGATATGAATAAGATACATCTCATCCATAACAAATATGACTCACGTAACAAAGCATATAAAGGAAAATGAATCAATTAACACCCAAAACGACAATAATACTAAAATATTATTAACAAAGCAATATTGAAAGATCATATATGATATAATATTAATGTATATGATTCTTATATAATTTAATAACAATTATTTCACCATTATAAATGAGGTAAACCTACCCTCGACCAAGGAAAATTACAAGGTAAGTGGTTTCTTATCTCACATTTAATTCCATGAGATTTCCATTGTTCGCCACTTATTTATTGCATGTGGTGGATTATGTACTGCCATTTGATATATATTGTCATTATTATATTTATAGTCATGGTATTATGAGATTCATTTGGTGGTTATTAACTTTTTGTTTTCATACGACTCGATTGATAACAATGAAGTATGGGTTTTTCATCTCACTTTTATTCCAGTGAGATTCATGCTATATTGGCCACTATTTCCTTTTGGGTGGAGTATGTACTGCCCATGATTGTATTATTTTTATAATATAATTTAATTTATGGGTATTTAAATCTTCATTTTATGACAATTATTTCATGGGGTGTATGTTTCATAAGTTACCAAATCGGTAAGGGAATTTCAAATTTCAATTTCCACTCATTGGGCTTTATGCAAACTTCAATGATTATTTTACTCCATGATTATGTGTGGAATCACTATTTATTATTTTTGTAGTAATTTACAATCCCATTTATGTGGATATACTTTTATACACATAACCACTCCATTGATAAATTCTCAAGTCATCGATATGAACTTGATAAGAGTAATTATAACTCAATCTCCATTTATTGAGTTAAACATCCAATTCATTGGTGTTGTTTTTACAAGAATATGTGTGAATCTCTTCTTATTGATTGACACTGAATATCCAATTATATTGAGTGTATTTATATTTTCACACATAATTATGTCTTTGATTTATCCTTAACCTAAGGATACAGTCTTTATAAGATATTTCATCTCACTTTACATCCATTAAGACCTCTTTGTTGTTATACACCAATTCACTTTTATATGGTGTATATAATTTACTTTGACATATTATATCATGAATACCTTTATTCTCATGATATTATAAATTTTTGATTACCTAAATTATCTATTTTCAAATGTCTCTCTTTTGGTTAGGCACTCTAACTAAAATATCATTTTAAATGTTTTAATGATTTGTTATTATAAATCTTTATCATTAATGTCCATGTTTTAAAAATGGGTTTAATGATTTATTTATATGGAAATTAATGTTTTAAAATTAAAATTACTTTTTAAAGTTTCAAAGTGGTATGAGAGACTTTGATTCAAAAGTCTATTTTGAAACGGATGCTTAACAAATAGTGTGACTTTTAAATGTTTTCAAGAAAAAGGGGGACATTTCTCTTAGATAGTTTTGATGATTATTTTCATCTATGTAAATATCCTTCATTATTCTCAATTGAGGTTAATCCATTACAATAAAATCTTACATATTGTATTTAATGAGTTATGTTTGACTATGGATGTGCTATTTTTATACCATTCATGGTTTGTAGATAAAGTATTGACATTTCGAATGATAGTTTTAATATGAATGTTTATATTATGTTTCAAACTTTTCATATGAGGAATGCATTGGACTTAGTAAGTGACGAGTGGAGCCTTCTATAGATCCTCGATGCATCGGTAGGTCTCATGAGACAAACTAGTGTCTTGGCACAAGGCCTTGACAAAATCTTATTTGTATTCTTGGCACAAGGCCGTGACTATGTGGTTATAAATGTCTGGCATTATGCATTCCATCATTATGAAAGTGGATATTGATATTGTATCTGATTATTCGACTAGTAGAATATCAATGTAAGTAAATGGAATTATTTTTAATTTATATTTTCCATATTATGATGAAGTTTATGTTGAAAAGTCTTTTGTTTTAGTTTTATACATTAACTTAAATGTTTATGCTTATTTATGAAAGTTTTTGCTATATTGTTATCCTTACTGAGCATCTGAGCTCACCCCTTTCTATGTTTTATTTTTCCCAGGATGTGAAGAAGTATATTATGACTTACCTGTAGTGATAGTCTATGGGATCTCAGTGTTGTCTATGGAAACAATATTATTGTATATTTCCATTTTACGAGGTAATACAAACCTTATGAATGTATCTAGTACTTCCAAGGCTACTAAACTAATTGGTCTTTCGAGACTTGAACTTTTGTGATCATACCAATGTTATGTAATAATGCACTGACTCTAGGTAACTGGGGTAGGGGTGTTATAATTGGTATCAGAGAAAGTTTAGTACAATATTAGGAAACTAGATTTAGATAAACCCTAATTAGAAAACATAGCCCTAAGTTAGAATTTGAGGATTAGTATAGAAGAACTTCCTAGAACTTTGGTATTGTAGAGATTTTGTGAGTTTTCCAAGAAATAAATCTCTGTCTGGATATGAGTAGGTAAGGGTGGCTCTAGAATAGATGTTCCTAGTGGTAAAACCCGAAAACATCGCTTTGATCTAAACTCGAACGGGAACTGGTACATGACAATGGGCCTTGCTGCATTTTTGGTTACGACACTCCTAGGGGATATGCTTAGGATAATTCACATTATCTTTACAAAATGATTTTAATGATTTTAATATAAGATGAGAATAAATAACCGTCATTAATCCTAAGGTGTTTTAGATTGAAAATAAGGTGTTATGATATTTTCTAAATGATTTTATGACTCACACTATGCTTTATTGTGTTAGTCAATGGATGGATTCCAAGGAAGTCATAGTAACACTGAACATGATGTACAAGGTGGGAATAACGGAGGAAATGAGTAAAAGAATGGAATGTTGATAGGTGTAAAATAAATTGTCTTCATGATGAATCGGTTTTCCAAAAATATTATAAAAAACATATATATTAACCAACTCCCAGACTAAACAATGAAGAGAAAGGTGGTGAATGATAAGAGCTCCAATAGTGGAGACCATGTAGAAAAGAAATCTCAATTTCCATCATGTAGGAAATGTGGAGGGAGACACCTAGGGAAGTGTCTCAATTGAATAAATAAATTCTTTATGTGTGGGAAAGCAAGACATAAAGTAAGGAATTGCTGAAAAAAATGAAGAGTATTGTGGAAGAAAATAAAAATGATCCCAGGAATCCATTTATAGTCATTTTCTATAAATGTAGGGGACTGGGAATTACCCGAGTGAATGCCCTATTCTATAAGATAACCCCTTGGTCAAGGAAAAACCTATGTTAAAATAAGTGGATGGTGAAATGTTTTAAAGTATTAGTGCTCTTTGGTGATGGGATTAATTTGGAAGACTTTTCTCTTATGTGTAACACTGCAGTTTATTATGTGAAAATGCAATTTTAGGAAGAATTGTATTTTCTATTATTGATATAGTTATAAATAACGATTTAGATTTATATGATCCTTGAATTTAAGGCAATTACATGTTATTAAATTTTTGGATGAAAATGTGAGGTATGAGATAAAATTTGTGGTGAAATTATGTTATAGTTATTTTGAAGAATTTATCTCATTTTGGGAATGCTATAAAATATAGTTTTTGAAAAAGGATAACACACTGACCATGTGACAACCCATCGCGTTGGACAAAGCTGCAGGAATTAAACCCACAACCATAGTGCGATTGAGATTTATCACCTACCACTGGACTACGTGAAGTCCCTGGTTAGTGTGACTAATTATTTTTAGTTAAACAATTTTATTGATCAATACTCAGTTGATTTGGGATCTTATGTATTATCAAATTGATATCCTTAGTATAGGAAAATGATTTTTGGATTAAGTGATAAATGTTATTTTGGAAGACGTTCGCTCTGTTGGGAATACTATATGCCTAATAAAAATAGAATACTACGGGATTTCATTTGATGAGTAATGTTGGATTTTTATCTATGTTTTTATTGTGGATTTATAGTGATTTTGGTTATTTATAGAAATGATTAACCTATCATAGAGAATATGTGATTAGGTTAATTACTTTTAATTATGTTACTTTAAGAGTAGTCAATGTTATTTGGAAATACAATTTATCGTGGAAGACTGTGTAATCAAATTCTTATATGTTTTGGGTTTAAATATTAGTTTGGATTATATTGAGGGATTTTAAGGGCAATTGTTTATTGAATGGTATTTATTTAACTTTTGGTATTGTTGGTTTAATTTTAGAAATTAAGATAAGTATTTCTTTCTCTAAAGGATTATCCTTTTTTGGGATAATCTGATCTTGTACTAACCATTTTGGTTTTGGTTACTCTATAAAGACAAGGAAAATATATATATTTTATCTTTTGTGGATGACTTGATTCTCTAGAAGTTGATTCTAGTGCTTCAGGTGTGACCAAGTCACCTTGAATACTCATCGTTTGAAAAAAAGATGAGTTAGTGGTAGAAATTTGTTAAAGGATTAAATTCTACTTAAAAAGTAAGTATATCTCTTTATGTTCTTAGTCAATCTCATAAATAAATTCCTCAACTTTATAAAATGGAACTTAAAACAAAAAAATGTTATCCGTTTACTTTTTCTACTAGGAAACTAATGAACGTTTATCTCATTACACATTTTTGGTTTTCTTAGGGTTAACTTTTAGCTAATCTTGTTTTCTATAACTGTCCACCAGAACATGACACTTATTTTATCTTCTATATCGATGTTTTCCTACATGGAATCCTAGTGTGGGTTATCTTGGGTGTCCTTTTTACTTCTCTTTCTTTATTTTAAAGAGATATTTTTATTGACTCTTTTTCCGATGTGGGACTTTCAATGAAGTTACCAAGCCCAATTTTAAAATTGCGAGGATGCAATTTCCAAAAGGGGGGAAGAATGTAACCCCCCAAAATTTCATAGTAAGTTATTTTTATTAATTTAATTCAATAGCTTGTGTTACAGGCAACACCGAGTTCGAGGACACCACGACTTACCAAACTAGACATTCAAAAGTGGTTATGAATAGTATTAACTGAATTTTTAATTTTATACACTCCATATAATTTTATAATCCATATAATGTGTTTCTTAGACATAATATAAGAACAAATTCATTTTTTTAGATAAAAAAAGTATTTCTAAAAAAAATGAAAATTTACCACCTTTTAATGGAAAACCCTTTTTAAAACCAATGTTTGAAACTTTTATATATTAAATTTAATGAAATTAAATTATTCTTTAGAATTGGGACATAAAAATTTATTTTGGATAATTTTTTTGGTACTTTTCTAATAACTTTTATATTTTGATGAATACCGAAAAATACTAAATTTTAATTGAAAACAACTTTTTTAATCGAAATAATTTATAGTGTTAAATTATGTATTTTAATGGTTTGGAATTATAATTAGATTATATTTTTATCATTTAATATAATTTAGGTTATTATAAGTAATTTCACATTTAAATTTGACATAAACACATGTCAATCTTTTGATTGTTTTTACTTTTTAAAAAACCGCTTTTCAGTTTTGACAACGAGAATTATTTTTAAATTAATTAATGAAACTTCTATGTTTTCAATTTGGTAAAATATAATTCACTTTTTAATTTAGAATATCAAAATTAACTTAGGATAAATTTTTGGTATTTTTCTGAAAACATTCAATTTTTGATTAATAATGAAAAACACTGTGTTATAGTTTAAAACCAACTTCTTATTTAAATAATTATTTATTTTATTTAAATTTATTTTAAGTAAACATATATTTATAATACCTATATAAGTTTAATGTAATTCATTGGTGTCATTTTATAATAAAATTAGATGTGTACAATTTTATTGAACTTTTTACCGACTTTTACCCACCTCCTAGGAGCATTTGAAAATTTACATAAAATTTAATTTTACCACTTCTATGAGTTGAATTTCAAAAATCCAAGAGACACGGTTGATATCAGTAAGTAAAATTTTGTTTAATAAGATGAAAATAATTTTTGTTGAATAGTAACATTTTTACTTTTATTTACCACGATTAAAAGTAAATAGGGTAATTTAGGGTAAAAATGATATTATTATTACCCTAAAACATCTTATAATTCTATTGGATATATGTAATTTGACCAAAAACAACCTTAGGAATAAAATATTATCCTTTAGTTCCACTTGGATTAGATTAGGACATTTATTATTATTTTACTTAAAGAAGAGTTAAAAGAGTTAAAATCAAAGTTTAATAACTAAAACATTTTTAATATAGGGTTATACACAAGATAAATTAGACTATAAATATTCATTAGAAATCTAAAAATATTTCATACATAATGTTATTTTATTTATATTATTTAGACGTTAAATAATTTAATTTATTTTTGACACAGTGATGATATAGTAATTATCTAATTAATGAAATATTAAAATAATTGAAATTATAAATATCCAAATAAATGTAATTTGAGACTTTTTATGAATTCACTAATTTTATAGGTTAATATGACATGTTAGTATTGGTTAGATGAATTTTTTTTAAGTAATAATGCTGTTATAAATTTATTAAAAACAAAATATCTAATAGTGTCAAAATTGATATAAAAGAGTTTTTAAAATAAATATTATATTATTAATTGATATTATATTCCTAAAAATATAATGTTCAGACAAAGGTCTTAAATAATATTATTTATGTCATTAATGACCCACTTGAGGTTCTCTTGGAAGTTTATAGTATGTTTATTAACCATATAATATAAAAATACAAAGAGACATGGTAAATGTCAAACTATTTAACTAAGAGTTAAATCTAAAAGATAAAGTTAATATAGAAACTCAAACATCTCTAAAACATATTGGTTGAGTGGTTTTCGACCCATCCCCACCTTAGACTTTAAATAATTCATATTGGAGCCATTAGAAACCAAAAATGATTTTTTTATAAAATAATATTTCTATCTTTTCTTAAGGTGCCCCTCGCCCCTCTTATAAAAGGGCACTTCCCTTTATATCTAATTCAGATCATCAAATCCCTTTGGATTGGCCAAACCCTACCCAAATACCCTCTCAAATATCCTCCCTTCATCCTATAGGCCTTCCTTTAGTCATAAAGACAACCTAAGAAGCTCTTTTGATCAAATCAAAAGGAAGAACCCGAAGAAGAGGTAAATATTTCATCACCTCTTTCAAGTTCCTTTCTTCTTCCACTTCCTCTTTCTTTGTTGTTTCCATTCTAAAATAATAACTAAAATATATTCTATATAATGTGATGTTATTATAAATATGGTACAACCATATTCATTATTCTATCCATCCTTTGAATGACATGTCACCATACATGTATACGTACGACTTGTCGTCTCCACATTGTGGTATAATTGTTATTCAATACATTATTATTTGGATGGGTATAATAATGATGTGTAATTGATGTAAATAATAAATATAACATGATAATGATTCTGTATATATTATATACCATCCAATTATATATTATTTTAAAATAAGAGAATGATATTGTCGCTCGTGCGTACGTACGAATTACCATCTCCACGAACGTGATGAGATTCATTCCTCATCTTATCCATTAAAGAATAATTTTCATTTGATGATTAAAAATAATTTATAAAGACTTGATATAATTCTGGATATTAATAAGATATATCCCATGCATAAAAAATATGACTCATGTAACAAATCATATAAATGAAAACGAATCAGTTAAAACCCGAAAGAACGATAATACTAAAATATTATTAACAAAGAAATATTGAAAGATCATATAAGATATCATATTAATGTATATGATTCTTGTATAATTTAATAACAATTATTTCACCATTATACAGGTGTTCAACCTACCCTCTACCAAGGAAAATTACAATGTAAGGGGTTTCTTATCTCACAATTGATTCTGTGAGATTTCCATTGTTCGCCACTTATTTATTTCATGTGGTGGATTGTGTACTACCATTTGATATATATTATCATGATTCTCTTTATATTCAAGGTATTATGTGATTCATTTGGTGTTTATTAACTTTTTTTCATATGACTCGATTGATTACAATGAAGTAAGGGTTTTCATCTCACTTTTATTCTCGTGAGATTCATGCTATATTGGCCACTATTTCCTTTTTTTTGTGGAGTATGTACTACCCCTGATTGTATTATTTTTGTAATATAGTTTAATTAATGGGTATTTACATCTTTATTTTATGATTCTTCTTTCATGTGGTGTATGTTTCATAAGTTACCAAATCGTTAAGGGAATTTCAGATTTCAATTTCCACTCATTGGGCTTTACGCATACTTCATTGATTATTTTACTCCATAATTATGTGTGGAATCACTATTTGTTATTTTTGTAGTAATTTACACTCCACTTTCTGTGTATATACTTTTGATAAACATAATCACTCCATTGATAAATTCTCATGTCATCAATATGAACTTGATATGAGTATTTTTAACTCAATCTCCATTTATTGAGTTAAACATCAAATTCATTGGTGTTGTTTTTACACGAATATGTGTGAATGTAATCTGATTGATTTAAATTGGATATCCAATCATATTGAGTGTATTTATATTTTTCACACATAATTATGTTGTTGATTTATCCTTAACCTAGGGATACGATCTCTATAAGAGATTTCATCTCAGTTTACATCTATTGAGACTTATTTGTTGTTATACACCAATTAACTTTTATATGGTGTATATAATTTACATTAAAATAGTATATCATGAATCCCTTTATTCTCACGATATTATAAAGTTTTTATTAACTCAATTATCTATATTCAAGTGTCTCTATTTTGGTTAGGATCTATAAATAAAATATCATTTTAAATTTTTTAATTATTTGTTATTCTAAATCTTACTCATTAATGTCCATATTTAAAAATGGGTTTTAAGGATTTATTTATTTGTGCATTAATGTTTTAAAATTAAAATTCCTTTTAAAAGTTTAAAATTGGTATAGGAGACATTTATTCAAAAATCTATTTTTAAACGGCTTCTTGACAAATAGTGTGACTTTTAAATGTTTTCAAGAAAAAGGGGGACATTTCTCTCAAATAGTTTTGCTGATTATTTTCATCTATGTCAATATCTTTCATTATTCTTAATTGAGGTTAATTTATTACAATAAAATCTTCCATATTACATTGAATGAGTTATGTTTGACTGTGGATATGCTATTTTTATACCATTCATGGTTTGTGGATAAAGTATTGACATTTAGTATGCTAGTTCTAATACCAATGTTTATCTTATGTTTCAAACTTTTCATACGAGGAATGCATTGGACTTAGTAAGTGATGGGTGGAGCCCGCTATAGCTCCTCGATGCATCGGTAGGTCTCATGAGACAAACTAGTGTCTTGGCGCAAGGCCTTGACCAAATCTTATTTGTAGTCTTGGAACAAGGCCTTGACTATGTGGTTATGAATATCTGTCATTATGCATTCTGTCAATATGAAATTTTCTATAGATATTTCATGTGATTATTCGACTAGAAATATCCATGTGAGTACGTAAATTGCATTATTTTGATTTATATTTTCCATATTATGTTGAATTTTATGTTAAAAATACTTTTGTTTTAGTTTTATACATTGCCTTAAATATTTATGCTTATTTATGAAAGTTTCCTCTATATTGTTATCCTTACTGAGCATCTGAGATAACCCCTTTCTATGTTTTATTTTTTCCAAGATGCGAAGAAGTATATTATGGATGACCTTTAGGGATAGTCTATAGGATCTCAGTGTTGTCTATGGAAAAAATGTTGTTGTACTTTTCAATTTTATGATGTAATGTAAACCTTATGAAGGTATCTAGTACTTCCAAGGAAACTAAACTAATCGGTCTTTGGAGACTTGATCTTTTGTGATCATTCCAATGTTATGTAATAATGCACCGACTCTGGGTAACTGGGGTCGGTGCGTTACAAGTGCTCTGTCAACGGACTGAGGTGTGGGCCACTTCTTATATAAGTGTCATAGTTTTCATGAGATGGTTAGGAGCGGGGCTCCCTCTTATGTGTATAGGGGTGAGGGAGGGAATCTCCACTTGGGTATCCTTAGTCTTGCATGGGGCAAATAACTGTTATAAATAAACCTCTAGTGCCGAGCACTAGAGTCAGACCTAGTAGAATGTTCCCGAGTAAGAAAGTTATCTCGAACGTACCATTCAGAATGGTAGGAAAGAACCCAATGGAGTGCATATCTTGGACAGGTTCTATCAGGGATGGATGAGATCATGGAATCTGATCTCTTGGTTTTTGTGTTATGACTTGAGCCATCGATGAGAATCCTGAAGATTGATATGTGGTTGGGACCACATATTTTCTTAGTGGATAAGATGAGTATATCTAGATGTTCTAGGTATATGTATGGGGATATACCTATATAGAGCTGAATATGAATTTTCTTTGTGGTTTCCATCTTCTGGTTTATCATTCTGGTTTTGGGGTCCCCTACTGAGTATTTTTTTACTCACCCCTACACGAGATTTTCCCGCACATGTCATGTCTTGTGCAGATGACCAACGATTTTACGAAGTCTTGGGAGGGCCAGGACTATGTGGTGTTCAGTGAGAACAGACAGACGAGGCGTACTCATATGACTTCAGGCATTTACCCTCCACCTTCCATTTAGGTTGGGTTCTCAGCGGACGAGTTTCAGATACCTTGGTTTGTTCTTGTGTTTTGTTTTTCCTTTGTTGGGCTTGTATACTGGCCAGGTTTACCCCTTTTACTTTACTTATAGTTTTACTATAGTTGTGGTTTTCTTAGTGGATGCATTTATTATTTTAATTTTTAGATTGTGGGTTGGGGTTGTGGGTGTGTGTGTGTACAGGTTCTCGGAAAATGCCTCCCACTTGTAGGATAATGCCTTCGGTGCTAGTCGCCAACCCCTGGTTTTTGGGATACAAGATTGAGATAGTTGTGACATTGGCCCCAAGGGATGGGTCATGACAAATTGGTATCAGAGCTCGTTGATTCTACCTCAAAGACCAAGGGTCTATTGTTTTTGGTTTTGGGAAACAATGTTAAGTGTTTCAAGTTCATCTTTCATGAAAAGGACTCCATTATTGGTGCGACGACCAATGTATCCATAAACCATGACTTGGGACACCTGTTTTTCAACTCTGTACATTAAAACACTAATTGTGGAGAAATAAAGGGTACATGAATCATGTAAGAATGATTGTTCTTTCCATGTCCTTCTTCAGCCAGCTCTCCAAATGTGCTCTTTAATCGTGGTTCATCTTGATATATTTCAAGATTCCACCACGATGACAACTAGATAGGTTTATTCAACATGATTGTAATGATGATCCACCTTGAGTGGAGGATTTAGTGAAGGGAACTAAATCTGAGGTGTTACCTATGGGTGGTTCCCCAGTGATGCAACCACCTGTTAATCAGTAGCTGCAACCAGTGCTACCAGTGGAAGATGCGAACAAGATGAGTATGATACATGACTTCCAAAGGCAGAGGCCTCTCAAGTTATAAGGTGAGACAAATCTCCAAGTATCTAAGGATTTGATTTAGGCAGTTACACAAGTCTTCTACTTACTGAGGACCCCACCCGACTAGATGATTGTCCTAGCCACGAACCTCCTACAGGGCTTAGCAGGATGATGGTGGAGATTAGTGATATAGACACATGAGGAGGTGAACCTTACTTGGATATACTTTGAGAGCTTCCTTAGGGAGGAGTTATTTTTGGAGACTTTACACTCTATGCGTATACATGAGTTGTTGTACCTACGGTAGGGTAGCATAACAGTAGCAGAGTACTCAGAGAGATTCACAGATCTTTCCTTTTACTATATGGATATGGTACATGACCCTTACATCAAGGCCTGAACCTTTGAGCATGGACTATGTGGGAGATCAGGGCATCTGTGATACCCCTTAGCATTCCATCATATGCTAGGGTGCTGGAGTGAGCACTAGTGGTTTAGAATTTCATGGTGAAGGAGAAGATGGATGTGACCTACAACAGAGGCCATGAGGTAGAGGTGTCTACTAGAGCTAGCAAACAATAAGCAAAAATATCACGACATAAGAGGAATACCTATGTCCGAATGTAGACACGTGGGTTTGTGGGGTAGGAGAAACGCTAAAGAGAATATCAGCCACATGAGGGGTGATGTTATGCTTGCAACGGTCAGGGACATCTCAATAGATATTGTCTAACCCATCATGCCATTGATAGAGAGATGGAAAAAAATCCTTCTTGTTAGAGATAGTTCTTGGAGAAAGGAGTTTCGAAGGTCAGCAGATGTGGCATAATAGATGGACGAGCAACATGAGGTGCTCTGTGCTAGGCTCAGGGAGCTAGAGGGTGATGGTGAGGACAACTTTATGCGGTCATGGCTTATAGCCAAGAATCTCTAAGAGAGATTCAAGGTACGATCTATGTCTTTTATTTTGGATCCTTTTTAAATAGGCATAGGTGCTGGATGTTATCCTTTTTCTTATGAGTTCTGTTTGAGACTTCAAGGTTTTGGTTGGACGGTGGACTTGACACTCATGCTTAGAGACTCCTGCTGGAGGATACCTATTGATCACACACTGGCGCTGATAGTGTGACTTGAATCTTGGAGAAGAGAGTTGTAGTTGGGATCTCTTTGTCATGGCGTTGAGTCCTTACAACCTCATTCTAGGTATAGAATACTACCATTCATAACTGGATTAATGATATTAGGAAAAGGATGTGGTGTGTCTGAAATGGTGAAAATGGGTTTTCCTTTGCGGTAAAAGGGAAAACCTGCGCAACACAGGGAGGAATCTATCAAGGATTAATGCTTGGGATCATTCCAAGGTGGAATTTTTAGTCCCCATAATGTTTTCACAAAATAAAATGGTTTCTAACAACCCATACTCAGCTGGGATTCCACTAGTGAGTGTGGAAGTGTTCCTATTTCGGCAATTTGTGTGGCCACTAAAGGTCATAGACAGAGGGCCTTGTAAGACAAAATGTTTGCTCTTAGGTAGCCTTATTTTGTTCGTAAATACACCTATGTGTTTAGAATCAACCCTAAATATGTCATGATTGTGGAGGCTTTATCATAGTTCATCCAAGGGTGGATGTGAAATGTGGGTTTTGGTCTGTATCTGTGACATGTTAGCACGAAGGTGAGATGATAGAACCCATGATTGCCGATAGATCATAGTTCTTGGTGCTTTTTCCCATTTGCAGTAGCTAAATAAACTTGTTACCATCATTTCATATTGTTGACCTAGCAAGATCTGGATATGAGATTTGTCGATCTCGGTGGTTCCTCAAGGCACGTACTTGTAAGAAGCACAAGGAACCTTTATAAACTCAGTTTTCTACCCTTGAGAATAGAATTTTGATTTTCTAGGATGAAAATACCTAAGGTGGGGGTAATGTAATGGCCTGGAATTCCATGGATTTTCTTTAAATTAAATGGTATTTTTATGAGACCAGTTTCTGAGACAGCACGTAATTCCTAGTCCTTGAGTGGCTAGAATGAAATTTTGAACTTTTTTTAAGTTTATTAATTAATCGTGTGAGTAGGTTTTTCTATCTTTGGAACTAGTATCCGAAACTAAAATCTGAGGGAATCATTGAACTCAAAACACAGATATTTTCCAAGAAAGTTCCTAACATGGGCCAGCATGGGCCAATAATGGAAGTTGGTTTTTGGTCATAAGTAAAATAATTACGTAACAATTATTTTATTTTTAAATCCTTATAACTCATAAATAGTAACTCATATTGGAAATCCAAGAGTACCGTTGAGCTCGTGAGAGTGTGTTTCCATTAGGCGGAGCTTAACCTCAACTGGCACGGGCCGAAGGTGAATGTTATTTTTTGAGTTTTTTTTAAGATAATTAAAATGGTGCACATGCGCTATTTTAGGAAATTCTAAAAGGGTGACTGAATTAAAAATATGAGGGCACCGTTGCATCCTGAATGAAAACATTACCAAAAAATGGACCTAATATCGACCGACACAGGTCGAACGATAATGATTGTTTTTTAACATTTTAAGAAAAAGTTGAAATAAAATAAATTGGATGTTTTATTTTATTTTTTATCTTTTGAAACTGTTATAGTAAAACGACGTGTAATGCAATGAAACCAAAATGTTGTTTCATTAATGAAACAATGTAACAACTTTGTAATGCAGTGTAACAGAAAAATCTGAATCACGATTCTCCACATAATGGCTTGGTAAGGACCCAAGGTCAGGGGGACATTGGATTTTGTTGAGAAGGCTTGATGAATTCGTTGGTGAATGACAAATGACAGCTGGATCAATGAATGGGATCGAACCGAGCATCGACATTTAAAGATCGAAGAATGCTTATGGAACGAGGATAGATGTGGCGATGTAACTTCAATATACACCTTCAAGTGATCCAAGCTCTAGGTAGGGGCTATTATTTGAATTAATTATGCCATTTTCTTGATTTTAAATGAAAAATTCAGATCAACCCACGAATCGGTTGACCTATGGTTTGATAGTTATTGTGAGATGATTTTTATCTCATTTTCTTGATCCTTCTAATGGATCAGGTCAAGGTCCGAATAAACAAACAACTGAGGTTCTATCTTTAGGTTGATTATTGTGATTTTCCATACATTCTATGAATTATCTATGGGTTGGAAAATGGTTTATCATTACGCAACCATCCTTGGTGCAACAATTAGGCATTTTGGATTGAGAATAGACACGACACAACAAAGGTGAGACGATGACCGATGATGGGTGGCCTGAAGCGGTGCATTAAATACCATTAATCTAACATTTTCTGGTATAATGGATCACAATAGAGATTTGAAACCCATGCGATGAATAACATGGAACAAGTGTTTTAGAACACTTTTCGGTTCTAAGAACGGACCATAGGAGCGCGTTTGGTGGTCCGCGGAACAGCCTGCTGGTGCGGCGAAGGCCAGCCCCCTTCGGCGGCAGAAAAAACAACCTGCATCATTAACTATGATGTTTCTGGATGAGTTGGAGCCGTGTGTCCGGACGCATGTGGTTGGGCCACGTGCGGTATTTCTGGTCTTCTCATGCAGTCCGGCTGGATGGGGTGGCGGTGCCAGTTGGATTTTCTTGGGGCAGAATGGGACACGACAAAGCTGCGTTTGGGCTAGAGGAGCTGACCTACTCTGATGAAAGTCGGGATTAAACTGGTGGGCCATTCCTAGCCAAGTGATCTGGGCTGGACCCACGACCCAGCATGCCGGTTCAAGTTGGGTCGATCCGACCGGACTCGGACCCATCTGGCCCCCGATTTGCTAAAATGACCATAACATTCAAATTGAACATCTGATTGATGATCCGTTTATGGAATTGGGACCCATGAAAATAGGATGTACTTTTTAGATACTATAAGTGATTTTTTAAGGAATAATGAGGATGGAATTTCTGTTTGAATAGTAGGATTTCCTGGTCCAAGCAGACTTTGAGTAGAATCAGGGTGGTTCTTATGAAGATATGTTAGGATGGTTACTCCCCTGATGACTCAGGGCGCAGGTAATCCTTACCCCTCTACTTAGGTAGATATGGGACTCCACAAATCAAGGGTTTGGGTTCATTTTCTATTGGGTATCTTTTTTCTGGAGTGATACTCCCCTAAAGGACTAAGGAACGGGTTCCCGGAGATGTTTGTAAAGGTAGAGTAAGTAATCCCATGTGGGAACAAGGAGCGAGTCCTCTATATATGGATTCGGTACTCCCCTATAAGACTAGGGTGCAGTTCTTCCATATCTGATGCACAGAGTTAGTACTCCCCTACCAGGTAGGGTGTGGGTCTTCTAGGATCAGAGTTGGTACTCCCATGTTGTTTGAGGGCGTAGGTTCTCCATAAACCTAATGTACATAGAGTCAGTACTCCCATACCGGGTAGGGTGAGGGTCTTATATGATAGGAGTCGGTACTCCCCTACTTTTTCAGGGTGCGAGTCCTCCATGCATGATTGAATAGAGTTGATACTCCCCTACCGGGTAGGGTGTGGGTCCTCTATGATAGGATTTGGTACTCCCCTACTATTTTGGGGTGCGATTCCTCCACACATGAACTGATAGAGTCGGTACTCCCTTATCGTACCAGGGTTTGGGTACTCTAGTCACCAAGTAGTACTCCCCTACTGGGTATATTCTGGGTCCTCAATTCGGGATTAGATCTCCCATAGTTTTTAGACACAATAGCGAGGAGCGTGCCCATCCCCTTGATTAAAATGACACCTGGATAGAAGCTAGTTCTCCCTCGATGGACTGAGGTGTGGGACACTCCCTATAGGAGATAAAGAAGTTTTGTGAGATGGTTAAGATCTGATCAACCTCTTACATGTACAGTGGTGAGGGAGTACCTCTCCACTTGGGTTTCCTTAGTATTTCATGGGGTACATGACTGTGACGACTAAACCTCATGTGCCGGGTAATAGAGTCAGACCTAGTAGAATGTTTCTGATGGAGCACGTTATCTCGAACATACCATTCAAGATGGTAGGATTGTACCCGATGGAGTGAGTCTCTCAGATAGGTGCCATCAATGATGGTTCAGCACATGGATTGTGATCTCTTAGTTTGTGTGTTATTACTTGAGCCTTCGATGGGAATCTTAAAGCCGGATGTGTGGGTGGGACCACATGTTTTCATAGTGGTTGAGATGAGTATATCTATATGTTATTGGTATATGAATGGGAATATACCTATGTAGAGATGACTATGCATTTTATTTGTGGTTTCCATCTTTTTCATTATCTTTGTGGTTTCGGGGTCCTCTATTTAGTGTTGTTTTACCCACCCCTGCATAGGCTTTTCCCACATGTGTCATGTCTTGTATAGATGCCCGATGCATTGATAGAGTCCAGGGAGGTCCAGGACCAGGTGGTGTTCAATGAGAGTGGATAGACGAGGAATACTCTTGTGACTTCAAGAAACTACTCTCCACCTACCCTTCTGAAAGGGTTCTTGGAAGACGAGTTTTAGAGACCTTGGGTTGTACTTGTGTTCTATTTTTCCTTTGGTGGCCTTTTATACTGTCCCAGTTTACCCCCTTGTACTTTACTTGCCGTTGTAGTCTAGTTATGGTTTTCTTAGTGGATTCATGAAGTGTTTTAATTTTTTATCTTGTGGTTTGGGGTTGCGAGTGTGTGGGTGTATATGTTCTCAGAAAATGCCTCCCACTTTCACGATAATGCCTTTGATTCTAGTCACTAGCCCCTGGCCTTTGGGAGCCGGGCTTGGGGTAGTTGCAGCACAAGTCCTAGGGGACGAGTCGTGATAGGGTATTTGATCTATAATGAGGTATATGGGACCATGGTGGGTGACCTCATGATTATTCTAACCCTTGGGGGGTTAGTATGGGAATTAGTATTGATGTTTTTGAGTGTCATCCAAGAATATAAACAGATGATTTGGGATTGATATGGTTTTAGTGGTCTGGATGGGTTCAGTGCTTGAGAGGTCTACATAGTCGGGGTGTGTTGGGTTTGGGTGAGTGGTCGACCTAATTATTGTAGTAAGGGTTTTTTAGCTAGGATATATTGGGTGCATTCTATATAAGAATTTGCGGATAAAGTACCCCAGGTATATGTGGTTTATGTGAAATATATGTATATATTTATATGTGTGTGATTAATGTGATTGTGGGGCCATGAACAAGTTTCAATTTCTATATTTTGATAATGATGGTATGATACATAGTTCTAGGAAGGGGATATGACCCATCAAGTATATAGAATAGGATGATTCCTAGTGAGCTACAACCCAGCAAAGATTTGGTTCTTGGGTGGAATTCCCCCTTGGGGCGATATTTTAATGATCCTGGGTCAAGACATATATCTCTATGGGTGTTAATTTTGTATTTCAAGGATAGGTATATTTACCCAAGGTGGATTGTTATGTTCTAGGGATGGTTATATTTCCCCAGAGTGTTTAATTATTCTTAGAGACACTCTAGAACTGGTCAATGTGGGTGTAGTTGATATTGGGTATCTATGTAGAACCTGCAGATCAATGATGGTTAATTATTTATGATTCTACACTGTACTTATTTATTCACCTAAGAAAATCACATGTGAATGCACTACATTATTGGTCATGTTAGTGAATGTTTTGGGTTCCCTACTATATTATTGTTTCACCCTTTATGGGAATCTATGGAAATTGGGTACCTAAGAAACCTTCTCTAATCATAGGTTCTTGTTGGGAAGAGGCCCAATGTTACATGATCTAGTAAGATAACTTGATTGGGTGTGGATATTAGAATGGAGTTAAGATTATGGGTTAATAAAGGGACTTTTATCATTTTATTTATTTCATTTACTTCTATTTTTGATTTGACCAATGGGTGTTCAGTTGATGTATATTGGATTGGTCGTGAGTCTATAATAATTTTTTATTTTTTATTTATTTATTATTCATTCTTGTTTATAAATTATGCATAATATAGTGGATTCTTATTATTTTTGGATGATGTTTTGTTATTTTTTTTGTTTCTAACTCAAGTAAGGGAGTAAAATATCCCCAAAGTACCATCCTAAACCCCCATGGCTAGTCAACAGCCTCTAGAAAATAAGGGGGTGCACTTAAGGTCAATGTTGCTCTCTAGTCAAGACACCAATTTATGATCTGAGGCCTAGGATGTTACAACCATAATTTATAATATGATCGCACCATATGATATAAGATATCATAACTGATGATGTAGTTTAATTCTTCAATTTTACATATATAATATTTTATGATATGAGAATTCATAGATTATGATGTCATTAATCTTTTATATTTCATTACAATAAAATAGATCTTCTTATCATAGAATAAAGGTTAAGGATATTGTAAAATATGATTCCTTAGTCATAAAAGATGATATTAAGGACCACTGCTACTTGTTGTAAGTTGTGTTATATGTTTTGAACTATATTGTGGTTTACAATAGAGTATATCAATGAATTTTACTAATAATTATATATTTTTCAATCATAGATCATAGTTCACCAATCGTAATACTCAATATCAGTTTTGAACAAAATATCATATTATTATATAAGGGATATAGTTAAATGAAATTCAATGAAAAGTATAATTTTACTATTTTTCAATTATGGATTGAATTTTATAATCTATAACATGTTTATAAACCAGGTAAAAAAGTATTTAAGCTATATATTTAATTTATAAAGTTTTTATAATTTAATTAATTAAAAAATGTTTATACTTAGTTATTAAATGTTTGTAAAACATTTAGTATATTACTATTAATAATATTAAATGTTAATATTAAAGTATGATGGATGGATATGGATTAACTTTTAATTTTTATGTGGTGTTTAAATTGAAATTTTGAGTTTAGAAAATGATTTGATATTACAAGATAATGAAAAATATAAAGAATTTTCTATTAAATAATGAATTGTTTGTAATTATTTATTTGAAATGGTCAAATTAAAATGTATTATTTTTCAAATTATTTAAACCATATCAAAATTAGTTCTGAAAATTGATATGATCATGGTTCATATAATAATAAATATAAAATATTTTTATTATGTAAATTTTTTGCATAATAAATATGAAATATAAAAATTTTATTTTTAAAACATCATATATTTAATTAAATTCCTTATAATGGATAATATACAAGAGTTATATTAGAAATAAATATAGAGTATTTTTATTTATTTGATTATGGAATGTCTATAATTC
The DNA here is from genome assembly GCA_963277665.1 of Viscum album. Classification (NCBI taxonomy): domain Eukaryota; kingdom Viridiplantae; phylum Streptophyta; class Magnoliopsida; order Santalales; family Viscaceae; genus Viscum; species Viscum album. The sequence continues at coordinate 1,397,332,943 of OY728157.1, read as the reverse complement.
AAGGTGATATTAGAAAGTGTTTATAATTGTTTTTATGAATTGATCATAAATATGTATGTCTCAAGTCTAAATTTTTGAATTGTTTATTTACTTAATTTTATATCCTACATTATTCATAAATATAAATTTATATTATACATGGATTTAAGTTTTAGTTTAAAGGGTTAAAGTTTCTCTATAAATTATCATATATTCATTTAAAGAGTTACATGCAATGTAGGATAATTGCTTTAGTTTTCATCTATATTGAATTTTGATTGTATAGGGTTATAATCTTGAATTGTGAATTTATTATAGTATATACATATTGGGTTATAGAATTGGGATGGAATTAAATTCTCTCATGAATAGATAATTGTGAGTAGAAGGAATTTGTGTCAAACTGCTCACTGGCCATGGAGCTTAGGCTCTATCTAAAGAAGAGGGGGTTGGATACCTGTCACTCCATGCTTTCTCTTATGAGTATTATTGATTTCATATATTTATAATACTTTACATGAAAGGGTTTCATGTATCATATTCATGTGATTTCCTAGGATATTTTTAAATATGAATTTTATTTTAATTTGAGTTAGTAACACATGCTTTGAGTTTTTCAAAGGTTTACACATCAATATGTTTTGAACAGAATGGTCAGTGGTAGGGATATGATTTAAAATTAAATCATTAGAAGCATGTATACTTGAAAAAGGAATATAATATATAATACAGTGATATATTAAAAAAATTAAAAAAAAATAAGTTTTGGATTCCTTCCAAATAAAACACATGTCTATTCCTCAATCTTTTAAATGGGTAGGTTATACTAAATTATAATTCCCATGAACTATGTTATATAAGGCATGGTGGAAATGGATAACCCTAACAGTTAGGTATGAAAAAATTATTGTGATATTTACATTACACTTAGTAGAGAAACCCTAAAATTTTTGGATATTACAAGAATTATGTTGATTGAATCAATTTTTAATAACCCATGTATTTATAGATTTTTTATATTTATTAGTATTCATGAATTAAATGGTTAGATTCATTATGTCAAGTAAATCCTAAAATAAATAATATATTATGTGGTTATTTATTTAAAAAAATTATTTTAAAACTATAGAATTTTAATTTGAGAAAAATGATATCATTTCTAAATTCAGAAAGTAGAAATTATCTTAGTGTTATTTTATTAGGATTTTTAGAAATTTTTTAATTTTTAATGAATGGTGAAAAATACTGCACTTTAGTTCAAAACTATTTTTTTGTCTAATTTATTTAAATCATTATATTATTTTTTTAATTGGTTTTAAAGAATAATTAAATCATATTTTATCATTTAATCCTATTAAGGTCATTGAAATAAATTTTACATTAAAATAGCACATAAAATCATTGTGAACTTTAGAATGTTTTTACTTTGAAAACCTGTTTTCTCGATCTACTAAGAGGATTTATTTTAAATTAATTATCGATACTTATATCTTTTGAACATTGAAAAATTTACATAAACATATGTAATTATTGTGAAATTTATGATCTAATAAGATCAGCTTATGTTTTGGAAAATATGAATAATAACATTACTAATTATTATTTTTTACCATGGTTAAGGGTAAATTAGGAAATTAAGGGTAAAAATAATAAAATAGTCATTATAAAATTATGCTTAAACTTATCCTAATTTCATTTGATGAGTGTGTTTTGACAAAAATCATACATGGGTGGATTTTAGGACCATTTGGAGAAACTTGGATGACTTTAATCCATTTGTAGTATTCTATTTAAAGAAAAGTACATTTAAAAAATTAAAGATGTTTTCCTGACATGGATATAAATAAATATATATATATTAAATGAATATAAATAATTATTTTGAATCTAATTTATTTATTTTAATAATGGTAATTTTTTCTTTAATTTTTAAATATGAAATAATTAACATTAATGACTATGAAACACTGATGTAGTGCTTGTGAAAGCATTAGGAAAACACGTAAAATGTTATTATTAAAATTGTAAGAATTATTAAATGAACCAAATTCTAGATAAAACTTTTTATATAATAAATTTATGACCATTATCATGTTTTTATTTGAATTTTTGACATTTTGGATCCATATGAACCACTTTAAGACCTTCATATTATTTTATTTTAAATTAAATAATGTTTTTCAGAATATACATTTTAGCATGTATAATATTTCAATATGAGGTTTTACAAAAGTTTTTTTCAAACAAGAATAGTATTTTGAAATATGATAAAATTATATTTTTCATGGAATTTTATTTTTATTTTTTATGGAATATGTAACTACTCTAATGGCTTCATAAAAATGATGTAGTAATTATTTAATTAAAGAATAAATAAAATTAAGATATTAAAAATAATAAAATAAAGATAAATTGATATTTTTAAACTAATTTATGAATTACATATATTAATATGATATGTCTAGGATATGATAAAAAATTGGATTTGAATTCAAAACATTTATTTGTTATTTTTAAATTAAAAAGTTGTGAATCATGTTTAATTTAAAAAAAATAATTTTTCATGAATATAATATTTACTTAAAATATTTAAAAATCACAAAATTATTGAACAAGAACAAAAATTAAAATATTTGGTCTAAAATGTGATATATTATTATTTTTAGGCCTTTTTAAATTCTTTAACACTATATTCGACCTAATATAATTTAATATTTTATGTAATTCCTAAATAACAACACCTTGAGCTTTATTGATAAAATATTCTCTAAAAATTTCTTTTATCCTAATTCTTTTAAATACTTTCGAGTTTTTGGTCTCAAAAAAGACCACTTCTAAGAGCCTTAGGGAGGTTCTCAAGGAGAAATTTTCAAGAGGTAAAATTCCTTCTTCACCTATTTTAAATTCTTCATATCTTCTACCTTTGTCTTCCTCATACCAATGTTTAAAGATAACTCCGATATCATATATATAATTTAATTTTATTATGTTAAATTATATATTAATCTTTGAATCTCTCCTTTTTCTCTTTATTCTTAAAAATGAAATCGTTGTCCGTGGTGTGTCAATTCACCGCCTTCATGGACAACGAGTTATCATTTCTTAATACAACAATTATGGGAAGTTTGAATTCACTTATAATTGGTTAAAATGGAAAAATAAAATATTTTCTCATGCCTAGATTGTTATTTCCATTTTACAATAAAAATCCATGAAACATTGACCATGGAAACCATAAAAAGAATGCACTGAAAAAATGGAAATAAAAGAAATTTTGTTAATAAATGGGAGGAAAATGTTATAATAGGATCATGTAAGGTATTATAAACATGATTATAGTTCTTTAATACATCAATAAAACTATTTAAACCATTATAAAAGCTGTTTTATCATGATTTAAGTAAGACAAACTTGATAAAAGGGAATTCTTAACCCAATTTCCATTCTTTGGGATAACCTTTTACTTCATTGATTATATTTTTATAATATTATTTGTGAAGTTAATATTGATTATATTGTGTTTTATTATTTATATTTACAGTGAATATACATATTCATTTCATTTTTATGATTCTTTCTTCAATGATATAATATTTGTAAGGGATTTTTCTTTAAAAATCATCTTTTCAATTTATATTTTTTCAAAATTCAAAAGAATGATTTTTATGATGAAAGTATTGTTATTTTATGACTATTTTATGGTTCTTTAGAATTTATTATTATGACGGGTGGGGCCTATATCTAACTCTAATTTATTGGGAATGTTTATGTTGGAGGTTGGTTGTATGATTACAACAAGTGTAACTGTGATGGTTACACTATAAGGTAACAACGATGATTACGTTGTAAGGTATCCATGAGGGTTAAAAATCATAAGTTAGTCATAAGGGTTAAAATATTAAGTATGTAATTTCCCAAGTTACATATATTTTTTATTTATATTTTTCCATGTTTTATAAAAATCACATTTTTTTCACAAGTATGTATATGGTACTTTATAGAAGATAATTATATCTTTTTTGAATTGATTTCATGTACATAAAAGTATTTATAGAATAATGGTTTCATTCCTTATTTTTAAATCCCTTTCCAAGATTTTTTTTCTCATCCCAAATTTTAATAAGTTTTTTCCTAGGGTTTCAGGACGGGTAATAGAAAATTATAATCCAAGATGAATGTTGTGATGAATTTTTATAAAAATATTTCATATCTTTATAAATAACTTTTGTATTATGAAAGAAATTTATATCATTTTAGTAGTTACCAATTTATAATTTTTTGGGTTGTTATGTGTGAATTATTTCATAATTTTTTTGAACTCTAAATAGATAATATATTTATGAATGTAAAGAAGTTAATTCTAAAGAAATTTACGAGATTATGTAATATTTATGTCTAGGTCCTTATAGTTGGTATCATAGAACAATTTAGATATCATTAGGGGTTATAATGATGTTAATAGAATACCATAAATTATTCTTACATTATGTTTATAATGAAATTATTTAAAATTTGAAGATTACTATTATTCTTTATCTAAGATATGTTTGTTGTGAATGGTCTTCCACAGATGAAACATGGATGCTGAAGTTGGAAGGAACCGAGAGGTTGATATCCTTCTAAATTCACAAAGTAAAATGGTAGGGATTGGAACTGGGTAGTTTTTGATAATAATGGCTCAATTTATGTGGAAATAAATTCTAGTTTCATACATGCAAGAGAAAAACCAAAAATACCATAGAGGAACATAATGATAGTGTAAAATTTTATGAGGCAAAACCCTCATGATTTTAGTGGATATTCTAAACCTGTGGTAGATAAGGGGTCTATTAAATCCATTAAAAGTTTATTCGATGTCATGGTTTGTTCAAATAATCAAAAGTTTAGTCTTTATATTTAATATTTTGAAGGTGAAGCGGACCAATGGTGGTTAGTGGTCGAGAATATTGGATAGAGTGAAGATATTTATGACTTGTAATGGGATGAATTTATGAAAGGTTTCTGTGAAAAATATTTTACTAAGGTGGTTTTACATAGGATGAAAAATAAATTACATGAAATAAAAAGAGGAGGAATATTTAGTGGTCGTGTATGAATAAAACTTTACCCGATTGGAAAGTTACACTCCAAATCTTATCTGGGATATTGATAGTAAAATAAATCATTTTTACTCAGGATTGATGCCAAGATAATGAAGGGAATTAGACTCATGAGAATTCAAAAGTTATGTGAAACCTATTCGATGTGATGAGAGGGTTGAAATAAATTTTTCTGAAGATCATGTGTACTTTGAAAACAAGTAGAAGAAAAGGTCTACATGGAAATAAATGGGTAAGAATCATCCAAATATGTATGAAGGTAAGAATTTCTAGTTTCTAGGGTGTGGGAAGTGTGGTAAAAATCACCATGGGGGATTCCTTAACAAATATAGAATTTTTTTTAATGTGGTAAGTTTGGAAAGATGGCTTGACGTTGTAATGTAAATGAGCTTAAGATTAATTCTGATAAAAAATCTGTAAACTATTTCAAATGTGGTGAGATGGGTCATAAATTAATTCCCAAATAAAGATCTAAATGATGGGAAGTAGCCAAATTATAAGTAGAAAGGTGTAGTGAGATTATTTTCGACTAAATCAGTAGATGTTGGGCCATCCAATGAAGTGGTATCAACTCCAGGGAGCTCATTTTTTTCGAATATTGACTTGAGATTTGGGTACCATCAGTTGAAGTTAGAGGAAGACGACATTCCAAAAATAGATTTCCGAACTAGATATGGGAATTATGAGTTTGTTGTTATGACCTTTGGTTTAAAAAAATGAGCCTACTATATTCATGGATATTATGAATAGTATATTTGGTGATTATTGGATAAGTTTTTTGTTGTTTTTATTGATGATATTTTACTGTTCTCCAAATGTTATAAAGTTCATGAAAAAAATTTAAGGATTTCCTTGAAAACTGTCAATGAAAAAATGTTATACAAAAAAATTTAGCCAATGTAATTTTTGGTTGAAACAGATTTAATTTATTGGGATTATTATAAATAAGGATGGTATAACAGTTGATCCTTCCAAAACAAAAGTGATTGATGAATGGAGAAGAACTAAAAATTTAATAGAGATTCATATTTTTTCTTGTATTAGCTTATTATTATAGATAGTTTATTAAAAACTTTTCACAGTTTACTAGTATTCTAACTTAGTTAACATGAAAAGGGGATACATTTATTTGGATAGAATATTGTGATGTTTTTTTCAATAATTGTAAATGATATTGGGGAATTATCCAATTTTGTCCCTACCTATTATAAATGGTGATTTTTTCATATTCATTGATTCTTATTTGAAGGTACTTGGTTTTGTTTTAATGAAAAATGATCAGGTGATTGATTATGCTTCAAGACAACTAAAACCTCATGAGGTAAATTATCCCACTCATGATTTTTAATTATAATATTTGGGGTTTTCTTTAGAAATTTGGAGACAAAATTTAAATAGAGCTAAATGTGAAAGATATACTAACCATAAAAATTTAAAGTATATATTTTCTCAGAAGAAATTTAACATCAATTATACATGATGGTTTGAAATGTTAAAGTATTATAATTGCATGATCAATTACCATCATAGAAAAGAAAAAAAATTGGTGGATAACGTGAGGAGAAAACATCATGCTATATTTTCCATGTTATATTTAGAACAGAAACCCTTGATTAATAATTTGATGAATTTTGGATTGGAAGTTTTTGGTGTAGGAATTTCCTCTGTTTTTAGCTGTCAGTGCAGTTCTCTCTGTCAGACAGAATTAAGAAAGCATATAATGAAGACAGTGAGTTACAAAAAAAGGTATAATTGGTTAAAAGGGGTAAGTCCATAGAATTTAACAATGACAATTTTTTTAATATTTGGTAAGATATTATGTGTGCCTTTTGATTCCCATATTAAGAAATAATTGTTGTGTGAATCTCATAGTTAACAATTTTTTAGTTCATCCTTGCAGTACTAAGATGTACGGGGACCTTCGGGAGTATTACTAGTGGGATGAGATGAAATGAGATATTTTTGATTTATAATGAAATGTTTGAATTGTCAATAGGTTAAAGTAGAGAGGCAACTACCAAAGGGGATAATTCAGCATTTTATAGTACGAGAGTGAAAATAGGAAAATATATATATGGAATTTTTTTAAGAGAACCAAAGAAATATTGAGGTTACAATGAGATTTGTGTTATTTTTGATTGACTGACTAAATCTGAAAATTTTCTTTCCTATTCAAGATACTATGTATTTGGATCAACTTTCCCAATTGTACCTTAATGATATTATCTTTTTTACATAGAGTTCCTCTTTCCATTATATTTAATAGTGATCTTAGTTTCACTTATAACTTCTAGAAAGGCCATCATGAGTCATTGGACACAAAATTAAATTTCAATACTACTTTTTATCCTCAATATGATAGAAAAATGAGAGAACAATTCAAATATTGGATAAATGGAGGGTATTCAAGAAAATATTGTAAGGGAAGTTGTCGAATGTCGTTTCTTATGGGGTGGCTTCATGAGAAAGAAATACGATAGATTCCTTGATCCACCAAGATGGAATTATTCCTCCCTATGGTGCCTCATTCATCCTTATTTCATAGATCTTCATTGTCATCCTAGGTGGATCATAAGCAGGGGAGACTTCAACTTATGGTACCTGAATTGGTTGGGGAATATCATCAGCTTCCATAGATTCCCCATGATGGACTCAACATTTAAGAGAGAAAACGAGTTCCCATATCTCTCACATTCATCCCTCATTGAGGATCAATTCAAAATCTTCGATCTCATCAAACATTCTTCTGAGCCGGTCAAGTGTGTGTTTTCTAGTTCCTCATCAGGATATTTTTCAGGTAGAGAATATCAATTATTTACCACCTCTACATATGATATGGACAGTTGGGGTCACACCCTCTAGTGCAAAGATATTCTTTAAAGAACACAAATTTCTCATTTGGTGCATTCATAAAAAAATACCTCCATACAAATGAGATTCTCCAGTGCATGGGAATTCAGATCACCTCTAGGTGTTCTTACTGTCGTTCTACCAGAAAGAGTTTGTTGATCACTTATTTTTAAAAGGTAAATGGGCATGTGAAATATGACACAAGTTTATAGGATTCACCTGTATTCACCTACATGATCTGTGGGGAGGAAATTTTCTCACCAGTTAGATTCAAGGAATGAATCACAATAAGCTTGAAAGAAAATAATGGTCCTATATCCTAGCCATGAGATACTGGTGTTTCTGGAAATCCAGGAACAAGGCTTGGTTTGAGGACACTCCCATCTTGAGATTATCCTTAGTCTCCCGGGCCCACAACATACTGATCAATTTTTCCCTACTCATCAAAAATGTCAAAGGGACCCCATCATTCAGCTAATTTCTATAGTCCATATGCTAGGATATTTTCCATGGCCCCCTGTTTAGGGGATCTGGTGGCACCCCAACCTGAGTGGTCTCAAGATAAACACCAACAGCTCTTACCTCATGGGACTCATGAGGGGCAGAGGCCTGGTCTTCAAATCATAGGGCTCATTCATCCTACCTTTCAATACTTTATTAAGACATAGAGACTCATTTTAGGTATAATTCATGGATATTTTCACTAGTATCCAACTTTTTAGTTAATGACATATTGATCTGGCCACAGTGAAAACTGATTCCATGATTCTCCACAACTCTTTGTGTGACAGAGATAGATCTCCTTGGACTATATCGTACTATATCTATAGGTTATCAAGGTATATCAATAGCCAAATGGGTATCCTTCACACTTTACATGAGGGTAAACAAGTATTGAACTACTTTTATTCCTTTGCTTCACATGACGAGCTGGTTATCTGCTAATCCATCTTGGATCTCTTCCACATGAATGTGTTGACATTGTCTGAGGATATTTTCTCGGAATTTATTACTTCCGTCCCAAATATCCCCCCCACTTATTCTTTTGTCAGTTCTCATTCTTTGGTCTTTTTTCCATGTGGTCATTTACAAGTGGTCTCTTTAGTTTTGAGTGTAGGCCTTTGGCCCTCTCATGTTTTCTATAATAAGTAATGAATTATAGATAGAACCTTTTGAGGAATTATATGGGAAACAGTGTTGAACTTCATCATTTTAGGATGAATCCTAGGAAATAAATCTTATGGGAATAAAATTACTTTGGGAAGTGGCTGAGAAAGTGAGGATGATCCAACAACACATGAGGAAATATAAAATCAGGCCGAAAAGTTATGCAAATAATAGGAGGAAAGCCTTTTATTTCAAGGTAGGTGATAAGGTTTTCCTTAAAATATCTCATTGGAAAAGTGTTATCCATTTTGTTAAGAAATTAAATCCATGTCCATGGTTCATTAGAACTTTTTAAATCCTATATAAAGTTGGAAAAATTTCCTACTGAGTAGCGTTGCCTCTGAGTTTCTCTGAGGTACACAATGATTTTTCAGGTTTTAATGTTGAGAAAGTATGTTCTAGATTCATCTCACATTTTGAGCTCATAATTAGTTTATTTGGAAGATAACATCTATTATAAAGATAAAACTATTTATATTATTGAACGTAGAGAGCACTTATTGCAGAATAAGGTAATTCACCAAGTTATGGTTTTGTGGAGGAACCACATGGTTGAAGAAGCAACATGAGAATTTGAAAATGCTATGAGGGAAAGTTATCCTCACTAATTTAACAAGTGAATAAAAATTAAGAGGAATAAATTTAAATAATATGGGGAGACTTTAAAAACATAGGTATTTATAAAATAACTTGTTTATATATTTATTTGTATTCTTGAATTAAATGGTTAAATTCATTATGTAAAGTAATTCTTAAAATAAATAATTTATTATATGGTTATTAATTTAAAATTTTAATTTCAAAATTATAGAATTTTAATTTCTTAAAAAATAATTTCCTTTTTGAAGTCATAAAGTTTAAATTATCTTAGTATGAATTTTCAATAATTTCTGGAAAAAGATTCATTTTTAATGAATAGTGAAAAATACTGAACTTTAGTTCAAAATTGGTTTTTCATCTAATTTATTTATATCATTAGATTATTTGTTAATTGTTTTTAAAGTAAAATTAAATCAATTTTTTATTATTTAATCCAATTTATTTCATTGTAATCAACTTCACATTCAAATTGGACATAAAAACATTGTGAACTATAGAACATTTTTACTTTGAAAACTCTTTTTATTAACATGTCAACATGATTTAATTAAATTTTATTTTAGCTACTTATGTGCTTTTAATTTTTAAAATTGGATATGTGTGGATTTAATCATTATTATATTTATGATCAAATAGGGTCAAGTTATTTTTTTGGAAAATATGAATATTAACTTTAGTAATTATTTTCTTACTACGGTTAAGGGTAAATCTAGTAATTAAGAGTGAAAATAATATTATAAGCATTATAAAATTTCCATAAAACGTTTATTAATTTTTTTTGATGATTTTTTGACGAAAATAATAAATGGGTCGATTTTAGGACCACTTAGAGCCACTTGGATGACTTTAAACTATCTAGAGTATTTTATTCAAAGAAAATCCAATTTTACAAATTTGAAATTTTTCTTGACATGGATATAAGTAAATATAAATAATAAATAATATAAATGATTATTTTGAACCTGATTATTTTATTTTCATGATGGTAATTTTTTTTTAATTTTTAAATATGAAACAATTAATATTAATTCATGTGTAACGTTGATGTAGTGCTTGTGCAAGCATAAGGAAAATAAATTATATGTTATTATTAAAATTTTAATAATTATTAAAAGACCTAAATTTTGGATAAAACTTTTTATAAACTTTTTATATAAGAATGTGACGACCATTATAATTTTTATTCGAATTTGGGAGATTTTGGGCCCATATGAATCACTTTAATCCCTTTATAATATTTTATTTAAAAGTAAATCATGTTTTTCACACTATAAATTTTAGTTTATATAATATTTTAATATGAAGATTTCTAGAAGATTTTTTGAACAAGAATAAAAGTTTTAAATATAAAAAAATTATATTTTCAAGGATTTTTTGTAAAGACCCGTAAAATTCAAGGGAAATTTTTTCTTAATTTCTTTAGAATTTTACAAGAGCGCGGTTTCAGACAGCACCTGATTCCGAGGCCCGGAGTGCCCAGAATTAATTTCCGAAGTTTGGCTCGGGTACGTTCAGTGAACGAACGAGCGGGAATTCCTAACTTTTGATCCGGTGCTCGGAATTGAAATCCGAGGGCACCGATGAACTCGCAGCGCTGATATTCGCTTTAAAGAGACCTTTTCGGGAGTTGCGTTTGTTGCGGGGTTGAAAGTTAATTTTGGGGTTTTTAGTTTGAGTTAAATAAAATTTGTGTAGAACAAATTTTATTATAACTTGATAAAACCTACCAAAGGGGGGTTGGAAGTGGGACCCACACCCACTTAACCTCCCTTGGGAGGATTAAGTGTGGTGGGGCCCACACGAACCCCTAATCCTTTCAAATTCTCCCAACTCCCTTAACGCCTCATTTATTGTCTTAAGTTACTTATTTAATTATGGGAGTTAATCCTTTTGAATTTCAAACTTTTTGAAATTCTATTGTGTTATGTAATAATAAAATAAGTTGTTGTCTTATTTTATTTTGGGTTATTTGTTTGTCTTCTTGAGAGGTGGAGAGCTCTTCTTCTTCTTCAACTCTGATGAAGAACTCGAAGAACGTTCATCTTGACGAAGAACGCTCAAGCTCCGATGAAGAACGCCGCACATCCATTCTTCGTTTACCGTGTCAACGAAGGGGACGCCACTTCTTCCTCGGACAACCTTCGTCGGCGTACAAGTTTCGCCAACGACGCGTCTCTTCAAACGCATCCCTTGGTCATCGGATTTGACGAACGGCTACCGCGACGCCCGACCTCCGCGACGTCGTCTTCCGCGGAACGTTCACAATCTTCGAACCTTATACCCGAGCTAGGGGTTGTTGATTTCTTTTTGGTTTCCTTATTTTTATTCTTGATCGTGAATAGCAAGTCTAACGTGTGGCTTGAATTATTTAAGTTGCGTTATTATTTTTAACGTGAGGGGGCCGGACCGCACGAACACGGTCGAACCCCCCTCCATCGTTCTAGATTATTCTTGCGGGTGGAAGCAAGTGGCGTGGTGCCGTCGCACCACGCGGATGATCGTGCAAATATTTTACGCGGCGCCGTCGCGCCACGCCGAGGTAGAATCTTCAAGAACGCGACGCCGTCGCGCCGCGTTGAAAGGAATCAAGGCACGGCGAAAGGGGCGCGGTGCCGTCGCACCACGCCGGACGACGAACACCGCGGCCGGTTCCGGGCCACGGCGGGACGAGGAGACCGCGGCCGGTTCCGGGCCGCGGCGGAAGAGAAGACCGGCAGCTGGGCCGCCGGCGTCGGAAGCCGAAGGGGGGACCGGAATTTCCGGTCCCGTTGGAGAAAACCGGCCGGCCAGCTGGCCGGCCGGAAGGCATTAAACCGGGGGAATTAATCCCCCGGCCAGCATGTAAAACCCCCCTCTTTAAGAGGGGGGCGGTTCCATGAAGGGGGGGGGGGGGAAGCAGCCCCCCGGTTCTCTTAAATAAACCGGCCCCCACGTGGGGGCCGTTTGTTGCAAAGGCGCGGCACAAAGGCCTCGCCGCTTCCCAAATCAGCGGGGGCTTGCCCCCCGCGTGCCGACCGCGTGCGGCCCCTCGCGGCCCGCCGCGCCGCCGCGGCCCGCCGCGCCGCCCCAGCGGGGGGTCGGGCCGGGTCGGCCCGGACCCGGACCCCCCCGTTTCGAACCAGAATCGGGATTTTGGGCCATATCTTGAGCCTCAGACCTCCGAATGACGAACCGTCTGCGGCAACGCGATCCTTGGATCGAGACGGTCGTTTCGGTATATCGAACTCAAGGTTTCGGTTTACTTTGAGTTCGGCCGGGTTGGTTCGTTCACGAAACCAACCGGGCCTTCGGAGCGGAAACGCTCATATCTTGAGCTACGGACGTCCGATTGACGTGCCGTCAGCTGTGTTGTGTTCCTCTTAGTGAGACGGATCTTTTGGCACACTCCGACCGAGGTTTGGACGCAGGTGGAGTACGGTCGGGTTGGTTTTGCCTTAAAAAGCAACCGGGCCCCGGAGACGAAAATGCCAATAACTCTCAGACCGGGCGTCCGATCGACGCGCCGTCTGTTGCGTTGAGTTCCTGTTGTCGATACGGAACTTTTGGATACATCAACTCTGGTCTTCGTGACAGTTGATGTATCAGCCTCTCGACTCGTGGAGCGGACCCTCCGAACGAGCTTGCTGTGTGCGGGAACCCTAGTGCTGGCTGCGACTGTTCTACTGCTACGACTACTACTGCTACTGTGACTGCGACGACGACAGTACAGAGATCCTATGTGGATTCGACGACGACGACTACAGCACTCAGCGATCCTACGTGGATCAGTGCTACAGGTCCTGTGTGGGCCCGATCCTGTGTGGGTCCTTGCGCTCAGCGGTTCTGTGTGAGCCAGCGCCTACAGGTCCTGTGTGGGCCCGATCCTGTGTGGGTCTTTGCGGGGGTTAGTTACCTATCGATCCTTCGTGGGTCCGACGACTTAGATGGATCAGTGATCATCTTTATCGTCCTTGAAGAAGTATACCTGTGTGAGCTGAATCCTATTACTTTCCTGTGTGGATTGTGTTGAGCAATCCGGTGTGGATTACGTTTTGCTTTCCTGTGTGGAATACGTTTACTATCCTGTGTGGACTGAGTTGTACTTGGGCTCGGAGGTTGGAGCGTATTTGAATTGATGACTTAGGTATATGTATGGGCATATACCTAAGCAGTGTCGGTTGTTACTTCGTGATTGTACTTTTCTTCGTGGTTTATCCTTTGTGGATTTGAGAGACCTTCAGGGGTCTCGGGGTCCCTACTGAGTAGCTTATACTCACCCCTTCACGGGCTTTGCCCGCACTACGTTGTGTTGGTTGCAGACGACGGACAGCGTTGACCTTAGCTGAGGCTTGCACAGCGGGACGGTACCCGGAGGTGGACCCCTGGGCGGGACGTGCTCCGAGCGGACGGCGGGACCCGTGGAGCAGAGGAGCTATCTGTACCCACCCTTCAGGTGGGATTTCCTGTGGATAGCTCGGAGTAGCGGCTTTTACTTTTCAGTTGCTGTTTTCCCTTTCGAGTTGTACTTTACTTTCAGTTTGGGTTTGTATACTGGCCCATTTACTTTTCCGCACTTTCAGTCGTACTCTGTTTTGTTTAGTGTTTACTTTCCGCTTGTTTACTCTATGGTGTGTGTTTACTTTTCAAAGGCAATGCCTTCCCTTTTTACCGGGATTTACGCCTTGGTGCTAGTCGCCAGCCCCTGGCCTATGGAAGGCGGGCTTGGGGTAGTCACGGCATGGACCCCGAGGGCGGGTCGTGACAAATTGGTATCAGAGGAGTTCGGTTCTACCGCGAACTCTGATCTTTTCTATGTGAAGCAATAATGTTTAGCGTATTGAGTGTGGTTATCAGTCCAGGGAGTCCAGTGTTGGTGCGGTGGCCGACGTATCCGTACACCAGGACCCTGACTTCTGATTTCCGACTTAATGCACGAAAACATTGATTGTGTGTGTGTTTCAATGTTTTCTTTGTGATTACTTATATCAGCCCACCAGGTATACTGTTCTGACCGTGGCACACCTGTTTCCTTTTCAGGATGGCCCCACGACGGCAGCCAGCTAGGGTTCCGAGAGTCGAGCGAGACGACAGCCCACCGAGCGACGAGGCCTCGGTGCAGGGCCCTTTTCCAGTAGTGGCACCGGCGGTAGCTTTACCCACCGATCCCCCGATGCTTCCAGCAGCAGCCGCTGACGATGCACGTCGCCTCAGCGCACTGCATGAGTTTCTGCGCCAGCGACCACCCAGGTTTCGCAGGGAGACGGATCCCCAGGCAGCAGAGGACTGGCTGGAGGCAGTGGTTCGAGTGTTTAGGCTAGTGAGGACACCAGCAGACCTCATGGTGATCCTCGCTGCGAGCTTACTACACGCAGCAGCAGGACGATGGTGGAGCTTGATGCTCCAGGTGCACGATGAGGCATCTCTACTTTGGACGGACTTTGAGAGCCTCTTCCGCTTGGAGTTCGTCCCAACCACCCTTCGTGCGGTGCGTATCCAGGAGCTTCTACAGCTGCGGCAGGGCAGCATGACGGTCGCTCAGTACTCGGCGAGATTTACCGATCTCTCGCGCTACTCGACCGACATGGTACGAGACCCATTCTTCTGGGCCCGGACCTTCTAGCAGGGTTTGAGACACGAGATCAGGGCATCGCTGATCTCTCTCAGCATACCGACTCAGACAGGAGTACTGGAGCGGGCCCTTCTGATCGAGAGCTTCCTTGCTGAGTCTACACCATCACAGCGACCCACCGCAGGGCGGCACGTGGCAGAGTCATCTGCAGCAGGCAGTCGACGGATGACTCAGGGGTCCAGACAGACCAGTCCTTCGGGCAGACGATCTCAGGGCACTGGCTCAGCAGTGCGGGGCACACAGCGCGGGGCCAGTCTTCCGAGAGGCAGACAGTGCTACTCGTGCGGCGGGCAGGGCCACATGGCTCGTGACTGCCCGACCCGCCGTGCCGAGGAGCAGCAGTCAGTTGATGGACCACCGAGGCAGAGGCAGAGGGTCGACCGTGGCGGTCCGCAGGGAGGAGGCGAACGAGGAAGAGGAGTTGGACGAGCAGCTGGTGGTGGCCGACGCTTTGAGGCTCTACCACCACCACCACCAGGAGGTCCACCCCGACCACAGGGAGCTGGCGGGCAGCGACAGGCACAGCTCCAGGCAGCAGAGGCCTACGACCACGGCGCACCCGAGATGATTCGAGGTACTATCTGTGTCTATTCCACCCTTTCTGCAGTTCTTATAGACACATGAGCGAGTCAATCTTTCATAGCCGCTGCCCTTGTTCGGAGCTCGGAGATTCCGACAGAGCCGTTGGCTCGATCCTTACGGCTAGAGACTCCAACGGGAGCAGACTCGACGATTACGCACTGGTGCCGGCAGTGTGAGCTTACTCTAGGAGGCGAGAGCTTCGGCTGGGATCTTCTTGTAGCGGCGTTGAGGCCTTATGATGTCATCTTGGGCATGGATTGGCTATCTACAGTCCATGCACAGATTGACTGTTTTAGGCGCAAGGTGCGTTGTGTACGCACCGACGGGAGCAGGTTCACCTTCACCGGCGAGAAGGGAGCCTTAGCAGCACAGGATGGACTTCCGTGGAGGAGAGGACAGCCCATCACTCATCAGTTGGCTAGCCTTATCCTTGGAGCAGTTGACGTGCAGAGTCCTGGTTTTCCTGCAGTGGTGGATCAGTTTGCGGACGTTTTTCCCGACGACGTTCCAGGGCTACCTCCTCGCAGAGAGGTAGACTTTTATATTGACTTGTACCCCGGGACAGCCCCGATATCCACTCCAGCATATTGGATGGCCCCCGCCGAGCTTCGAGAGCTACGGGTACAGTTGGAGGACTTGCAGGGCAAGGGGTTCATCCGACCCAGTGTTTCACCCTGGGCTTCCCCGATATTGTTCGCCAAGAAGGCGGACGGGAGCTTGCGACTTTGTGTTGACTATCGTCGCCTGAACCAGGTGACAGTGAGGAACAAGTATCCGCTACCGAGGATTGATGACCTCTTTGATCAGCTCAAGGGAGCACGGTGGTTCTCGAAGATAGACCTCAGGTCAGGCTATCATCAACTCAGAGTCAGAGACGAGGATGTGCAGAAGACAGCCTTCAGATGTCGGTATGGCCACTATGAGTTCTTGGTTATGCCTTTCGGTGTAACCAATGATCCAGCAGTGTTCATGGCTCTCATGAACAGGATCTTTCAGCCATACCTCGATCGATTTGTCGTGGTCTTCATCGACGACATTCTGATTTACTCTACGACAGAGGAGGAGCACGCCTATCACTTGCGAGTTGTTCTTGACACACTCCGAGAGCACCAGCTTTATGGTAAGCTCTCGAAGTGCCAGTTCTGGATACGTGAGGTCCACTTTTTGGGACACGTTATCTCTGAGGCGGGAGTTGCAGTGGATCCTGCGAAGATTGAGGCTGTGTTAGCATGGGAGCCACCCAAGAGCGTGACTGAGGTTCGGAGTTTCTTGGGACTAGCTGGATACTATCGGAGATTCGTGCCAGACTTCTCTAGAGTTGTGACATCACTCACCGCTTTGATGAAGAAGGGGAAACCCTTCGTATGGACTGACAGATGTCAGCAGAGCTTCCAGGAGCTGAGACAGAGATTGACTAGCGCACCTATCTTGAGGTTGCCTGAGGAGGGAGTAGGGTACGTAGTCTACTGCGATGCATCAGGGACCGGACTCGGATGTGTTCTGATGCAGGAGCGGGCCGTGATCGCCTATGGATCACGTCAGTTGAGGCCGCATGAGCAGAACTACGCTACCCATGACCTGGAGTTAGCAGCAGTGGTCTTCTCTCTAAAGACATGGCGACACTATCTGACGGGCATTCAGCTGCTTGAGGAGGCGACGAAGCAGCTAGCCTCTTTGCAGATATCCTTCGTGGATAGAGATGGAGCAGCCTTTCTTCAGTCTCTCACAGTCACTCCTCCACTACTGCAGCGAGTCAGGGAGGCACAGCGCGGGGATGCTGACTGTGAGACACGGCGTGCACATATATCCTCGGGACAGGCACCTGATGGTTTCTCCCTTGGAGCAGAGCACGGTATCCTTTTCAGAGGACGTACCATGGTACCAGTCGCATTGCGAGAGGAAGTACTGAGAGAGTTTCACACTTCTACTTTAGCGGTACATCCTGGAGTGGCGAAGATGTACCAGGACCTCAGACGACAGCATTGGTGGCCGAGTATGAAGAAGGCTGTAGCAGAGTTCGTTTCTCGATGCCTCACCTGTCAGCAGGTGAAGGCAGAGCATCAGGTACCAGCAGGCTTGGTACATCCCTTGGAGGTTCCGGAGTGGAAGTGGGACTGCATATCTATGGACTTCGTGACTGGACTTCCACACACTTCCAGAGGTCACGACTCCATCTGGGTGATTGTTGACCGACTCACCAAGTCGGCACACTTCTTACTCATCAGAGAGCAGGGCTCAGTGGAGAGCTTGGGACGTCTCTACGTTCAAGAGATTGTGCGGCTCCACGGTGTGCCATCATCTATCGTTTCCGATCGAGATGCCCGCTTTACTTCCCGGCTTTGGAAGGGGTTATAGGAGGCGTTCGGTACGCAGCTACGTCTTAGCACAGCTTTTCACCCTCAGACGGATGGTCAGACGGAGAGGACCATTCAGACTCTCGAGGACATGCTTCGTGCATGTGTCCTCGACTTTGGTCGTAGCTGGGAGGACCACCTACCCTTGGTGGAGTTCGCATACAACAACAGCTACCACTCCACCATCGGGATGGCACCGTACGAGGCGTTGTACGGCCGACCATGTAGATCTCCTTTGTGCTGGACAGACCATGGGGAGTCAGCACTGGTGGGACCGGAGATGGTCCAGGCCACGACAGAGAAGGTCCAGGTCATCCAGGAGCGGATGAGGACAGCTCAGAGCCGGCAGAAGTCATACGCTGACAGGAGGCGGAGGCCACTGGAGTTCGAGGATGGCGACCACGTCTTCTTGCGGGTCTCACCTCGACGTGGTATTCAGAGATTTGGCCGAGGCGGCAAGTTATCTCTGCGCTTCATTGGACCTTTCCAGATTCTCAGCAGGATTGGTGAGGTGGCTTATCGCCTTGCTCTACCACCTCAGTTGCACCGGGGTGCACGACGTCTTCCACGTATCTCAGCTGAGGAGATACGTGCACGACCCGACGCACATCATTGACCATGGGGAGCTTGACGTTGACGATGGGGCAACTTTTATGGAGGTCCCGGTGGAGATAGAGGAT
This sequence comes from Viscum album, assembly GCA_963277665.1. Classification (NCBI taxonomy): domain Eukaryota; kingdom Viridiplantae; phylum Streptophyta; class Magnoliopsida; order Santalales; family Viscaceae; genus Viscum; species Viscum album. Next base: position 1,397,314,024 of record OY728157.1, on the reverse strand, counting down.
CGACAGGAGCGGGTCCTGCGTGGGCGATCGATTCCTCTTGTGCGCATCAGATGGCAGCACGGGAATCTCCAGGAGAGCACATGGGAGCGGGAGGCTCAGATGCGTGCTCAGTACCCTCATTTGTTTCCCTAGTTTTTGATGTATCTTTACGGGGACGTAAAGCCCTGAGGTGGGAGTAATGTAAAGACCCGTAAAATTCAAGGGAAATTTTTTCTTAATTTTCTTTAGAATTTTACAAGAGCGCGGTTTCAGACGGCACCTGATTCCGAGGCCCGGAGTGCCCGGAATTAATTTCCGAAGTTTGGCTCGGGTACGTTCAGTGAACGAACGAGCGGGAATTCCTAACTTTTGATCCGGTGCTCGGAATTGAAATCTGAGGGCACCGATGAACTCGCAGCGCCGATATTCGCTTAAAGAGACCTTTTCGGGAGTTGCGTTTGTTGCGGGTTGAAAGTTAATTTTGGGGTTTTTAGTTTGAGTTAAATAAAATTTGTGTAGAACAAATTTTATTATAACTTGATAAAACCTACCAAAGGGGGTTGGAAGTGGGACCCACACCCACTTAACCTCCCTTGGGAGGATTAAGTGTGGTGGGGCCCACACGAACCCCTAATCCTTTCAAATTCTCCCAACTCCCTTAACGCCTCATTTATTGTCTTAAGTTACTTATTTAATTATGGGAGTTAATCCTTTTGAATTTCAAACTTTTGAAATTCTATTGTGTTATGTAATAATAAAATAAGTTGTTGTCTTATTTTATTTTGGGTTATTTGTTTGTCTTCTTGAGAGGTGGAGAGCTCTTCTTCTTCTTCAACTCTGACGAAGAACTCGAAGAACGTTCATCTTGACGAAGAACGCTCAAGCTCCGACGAAGAACGCCGCACATCCATTCTTCGTTTACCATGTCAACGAAGGGGACGCCACTTCTTCCTCGGACAACCTTCATCGGCGTACAAGTTTCTCCAACGACGCGTCTCTTCGAACGCATCCCTTCGTCATCGGATTTGACGAACGGCTACCGCGACGCCCGACCTCCGTGATGTCGTCTTCCGCGGAACGTTCACAATCTTCGAACCTTATACCCGAGGTAGGGGTTGTTGATTTCTTTTTGGTTTCCTTATTTTTATTCTTGATCGTGAATAGAAAGTCTAACGTGTGGCTTGAATTATTTAAGTTGCGTTATTATTTTTAACGTGAGGGGGCCGGACCGCACGAACACGGCCGAACCCCCCTCCATCGTTCTAGTTTATTCTTGCGGGTGGAAGCAAGTGGCGTGGTGCCGTCGCACCACGCGGATGATCGTACAAATATTTTACGCGGCGCCGTCGCGCCACGCCGAGGTAGAATCTTCAAGAACGCGACGCCGTCGCGCCGCGTTGAAAGGAATCAAGGCACGGCGAAAGGGACGCGGTGCCGTCGCACCGCGCCGGGCGACGAACACCACGGCCGGTTCTGGGCCGCGGCGGGACGAGGAGACCGCGGCCGGTTCCGGGCCGCGGCGGAAGAGAAGACCGGCGGCTGGGCCGCCGGCGTCGGAAGCCGAAGGGGGGACCGGAATTTCCGGTCCCGTTGGAGAAAACCGGCCGGCCAGCTGGCCGGCCGGAAGGCATTAAACCGGGGGAATTAATCCCCCGGCCAGCATGTAAAACCCCCCTCTTTAAGAGGGGGGCGGTTCCATGAAAGGGGGGGGGGGGCAGCAGCCCCCGGTTCTCTTAAATAAACCGGCCCCCACGTGGGGGCCGTTTGTTGCAAAGGCGCGGCACAAAGGCCGCGCCGCTTCCCAAATCAGCGGGGGCTTGCCCCCCGCGTGCCGACCACGTGCGGCCCCTCGCGGCGCCAGGCCGCCGCGGCCCGCCGCGCCGCCGCGCCGCCCCAGTGGGGGGGTCGGGCCGGGTCGGCCCGGACCCGGACCCCCCCGTTTCGAACCAGAATCGGATTTTGGGCCATATCTTGAGCCTCGGACCTCCGAATGACGAACCGTCTACGGCAACGCGATCCTTGGATCGAGACGGTCGTTTCGGTATATCGCACTCAAGGTTTCGGTTTACTTTGAGTTCGGCCGGGTTGGTTCGTTCACGAAACCAACCGGGCCTTCGGAGCGGAAACGCTCATATCTTGAGCTACGGACGTCCGATTGACGTGCCGTCAGCTGTGTTGTGTTCCTCTTAGTGAGACGGATCTTTTGGCATACTCCGCCCGAGGTTTGGACGCAGGTGGAGTACGGTCGGGTTGGTTTTGCCTTAAAAACCAACCGGGCCCCGGAGACGAAAATGCCAATAACTCTCAGACCGGGCGTCCGATCGACGCCCCGTCTGTTGCGTTGAGTTCCTGTTGTCGATACGGAACTTTTGGATACATCAACTCTGGTCTTCATGACAGTTGATGTATCAGCCTCTCGACTCGTGGAGCGGACCCTCCGAACGAGCTTGCTGTGTGCGGGAACCCTAGTGCTGGCTGCGACTGTTCTACTGCTACGACTACTACTGCTACTGTGACTGCGACGACGACAGTACAAAGATCCTGTGTGGATTCGACGATGACGACTACAGCACTCAGCGATCCTACGTGGATCAGTGCTACAGGTCCTGTGTGGGCCCGATCCTGTGTGGGTCCTTGCGCTCAGCGGTTCTGTGTGAGCCAGCGCCTACAGGTCCTGTGTGGGCCCGATCCTGTGTGGGTCTTTGCGGGGGTTAGTTACCTATCGATCCTTCGTGGGTCCGACGACTTAGATGGATCAGTGATCATCTTTATCGTCCTTGAAGAAGTATACCTGTGTGAGCTGAATCCTATTGCTTTCCTGTGTGGATTGTGTTGAGCAATCCTGTGTGGATTACATTTTGCTTTCCTGTGTGGAATACGTTTACTATCCTGTGTGGACTGAGTTGTACTTAGGCTCGGAGGTTGGAGCGTATTTGAATTGATGACTTAGGTATATGTATGGGCATATACCTAAGCAGTGTCGGTTGTTACTTCGTGATTGTACTTTTCTTCGTGGTTTATCCATTGTGGATTTGAGAGACCTTCAGGGGTCTCGGGGTCCCTACTGAGTAGCTTATACTCACCCCTGCACGGGCTTTGCCCGCACTACATTGTGTTGGTTGCAGACGACGGACAACGTTGACCTTAGCTGAGGCTTGCACAGCGGGACGGTACCCGGAGGTGGACCACTGGGCGGGACGTGCTCGGAGCGGACGGCGGGACCCGTGGAGCAGAGGAGCTATCTGTACCCACCCTTCAGGTGGGATTTCCTGTGGACAGCTCGGAGTAGCGGCTTTTACTTTTCAGTTGCTATTTTCCCTTTCGAGTTGTACTTTACTTTCAGTTTGGGTTTGTATACTGGCCCATTTACTTTTCCGCACTTTCAGTCGTACTCTGTTTTGTTTAGTGTTTACTTTCCGCTTGTTTACTCTGTGGTGTGTGTTTACTTTTCAAAGGCAATGCCTTCCCTTTTTACCGGGATTTACGCCTTGGTGCTAGTCGCCAGCCCCTGGCCTATGGAAGGCGGGCTTGGGGTAGTCACGGCACGGACCCCGAGGGCGGGTCGTGACATTTTTTTAATTTTCATAAAATATATAACTACCCTAATGGATGTCCCAATAATGTTGCTGCAATTATTTAATTAATGATCAAATAAAATTAATGATATTAAAAATAATAAAATAAATATAAACTGATATTTTTATGCTAATTCAAGAATTACCTAGTTTAATTTTATATTTATAAGATATTATAAAAAAATGGATTTGACTTTGAAACATTATTTTGGCATTTTAAAGTCAATAGTTTGGAATAGTGTTTAATTGGACAAAATCATTTTTTATGAATGTAATATTTACGTAAAATTTTTATAAATAAAAAAATTGTTGATCAAGGCCAAAAATGAAAATATTTGTTCAAAAATGTGATATCTTATTCTTTTTATCCCTTTTTAAATTCTTTAACCTTATATTTACTTCATAAAATTTAATATTTTATGTAATTCCTAAATTACCCCTCAACTCAATTATAAAAGGAGGCTCATCCCTTCACAAATATTCATCACCTTGAGCATTATTGATCAAATATACTATATAAAATTACGTTCTTCTCATTCCTTTCCACATTTTAGTGCTTCTGGTCTCATAAAAAGACCACTTCCAATAGCCTTAAGGAGGTTCTCAAGGAGAAATTTTCAAGAGATAAAATTTATTCTTCTCCTCTTTTAAATTCTTACTCTCTTCTATATTTGTATTCCTCATATAAAATATTTCATGGTAACTCCCATATCATATATATAATATTATTTTATTATGTCATATGGTATAATCATATTTAAATCTCTCATTTCATTCTTTTATTTTTAAAAACAGAATCGTCGTCTATGGCCTGTTAATTCCCCAACTGCATGGATGATGTGTTATTGTTTCCTAATACTACAATCATGGGAAGTTTAAATTCACTGATAATTTTTTAAAATGGAATAATATATATTTTCTAACTTTTGGATTGTTATTTCCATTTTACATTAAAAATCTAAAATAAACCGACCATGGAAACCGTGAAAAGAATGCATTGAAACTATAGAAATAACTAAATATTGTTAATAAATGGTTGGAAAATGCTATAAGAAGATCATTTAAGGTCTTATAAACAACATTAAACTTCTTTAATATTTCAATAAAACTCTTGAAACCATTAAACATGAGGTTTTAACACGATAGATGTTCGAAAAACCTGAGCTAAGGGAATTCTTATCCCAATTTCCATTCTTTGGGATAAAATTTTACTTTAGTGATTTAGTTTTTATTAGATTATTTGTGAAGTTACTATTGATTATATTTTGTTGTATTATGTTTATTTATAGTTAATATACATATTCATTTCATTTTAATTATTCATGCTTCAATGATATGATATTTGTAAGGGGATTTTATTTAAAAATCCTCTTTTACATTTCTATTTTTACAAAATTTGAAAGAATGATTTTTTAGGTTTAAAGTATTATTATTTTTTAATTATGTTTTTATTATTGGTAATTTTTTATGATTATTTGTGAGGCCTATATCACGTTAAAATTCATTGGTTATGTTTAAGTTGGAGGTCGGCTGTATGGTTACTCCAAGTGTAACTATGATGGTTGCACCATAAGGTAGCCATGATGGTTGCATTGTAAGGTAGACATTAGGGTTACAAATCATAAGGTATCAATGAGGGTTACAATATTAATTAATTAATTCCCCAAGTTAACTATATGGTTTATTTATATTTTTATGCATTTTATAGAAATATCATGTTTTTTCACATGTTTGTATATGATACTTTATGTGTGAGAAGTTTTTTTTATGTAATTGATTTCATATTCTTATAAGTATTTATAGACTAAAAATTTCTTTCCTTATTTTTATATACCTTACTAGTATTTTGTGATAATCCTGAGTTTTAAAATGTTTTCATAGGTTTTAAGGATGGGTTAGAGAAAAAGAGAAGAAAAGATGAATTTTGTGAAGACTTTTCATAAAAATATTTCATGTCATTATTAAAAACATTTGTATAATGAAAAAAATAGACAATGTTTTAGTAGTACCAACTTTGTATTATTGTGGGTAGATATGTATAATTTATATCATAATTTTCTAAAGATATAAACTAAAAATATCTTTAGGAATGTAATGAAGTGAATTCTAAATGAATTTACTAGATTATATAATGTTTAAGGCTAGGTCCAAATATTATTTTATGGATTAGGATAATGAGTTATTATCTTAGTTATCCAAGAGTAATATATAATGTTATTATCATAAATTTATAACTATATATCTATGTAGTGAGATAATCTATAAATAAAACACATTACCTAGTAAAATATATATCTTGTACTACTGTTAGATATGATTTAATTAAAAGGTGTTCATTATTTTAGTGGGATTACATTTAATAAATATCCTTATTAGATGAATGTAAAATGTTAAATTTATCAAATAAAAGATTATATTATAGATAAAATGGTATCATAATCCTTATAAATTACTTTTAGGTCAATCCTCAATAAGTAAAAAAATAATGGAAGTTATTTATATACTGGTATTGGAATATAAGAATCATTCATAAAATAGAAGGAAAAAATATATGACTTTGAGAAACCTATTCTTAAACATCAAAAAAGTGAATTCTTTAAAAAATGGATTTGGTTTCTTATGGAAATAATTTAAATATTCATAGTATGCCTTAACTGTCATTCCCATATCTTTAAATTCCACATTTCGAAGACAACATTAGAAAATGGATGCGTTCAAGATGATAAAATACATGAAAACGTTCTATCAATAGAATTCTAGGAATTATGGGTATAAGGTTTAAAATAATTGTTTAGATGAAATATTTCTAGACTAAAGTTTTCTTTTACTCAAGTTCTCAACATTATTAGGTACGATAATGTTTTATAGAGTATGTATTCACCTTTATGACATGATATGGATATAAAATTCAAACTATAATTGATTATGGGAAGGTTTTTATGGTTTATTATGAATTATGATATCAATTAATTTAATAATAGTTTTCATAATATCATTAATATGTTTATTAAATCTTAGTAGGATATGGTAGGTCTAGGATTTAGTGTTTTATTGGTAGTAAAATATGTTAACAGTTCAAACTAGTCACTAGAAGATGAATTTACCAAAATACCTAAAGGTTTTAATGAATCATGGTAAATAATCCACATCATGTATTATGTTATATAAATCAATTAATATATTTTTAAGGGTGTTTATTACAAATTTTAGATTTTACAAGTGTTTTAAATATATCAAAGTTCAAAATTAAGGAATATTTTATTGATAAAACTTAAATTATGTATTCAATTAATGGAAACATTGCTTCTCCTTAGAAGAGATGGATGTGGTGGATTTCTTTAAATCTCTGAAGAATCAAGAATAAATATTGTGTATTATCATCTTATTTTCCTACTATATAATAAGTGGAATTGTTATGAATTTTTTTAGGATCAATAAATAATATTATATTTTGATGAACATATTTTGTTTATTTTATAGTTCAACAACATGTTTTGAAAAATTACATATGGATTAAAAAAATTATTCGGGATAGAATATTTTATCTAAAATAATTTTTCCATATAAGTGGGAAATATTTATATGACCCAATACTGATATAATTTAAATAATTAAGTATTACTTTACAAAAATATTCTAAATACATATAAATCCATATAAGATATGGTTATTAACAGTTTATTTATGAAATATACCCACTAATGGAAATAAGTGTTTTTTTAAAGATAATGGAGTTTGTGCATGTTAAAATGATATTCTGGAAATAATATATTTTCTAAGAGACTAATGGGAATATATTTTTACTTAAATAAGATCCAGTGTAATAATTAAAAGATTAAACTAGTAAATATTTTAAGTGAAATTTAATTTATATCCTAGAAGAGTTTACTGTATATTAGTAAAGATGTATAATGTAAAGAGTTATATTTTTTACTAAAAAAATAACAAATCTTTTTTGGAAAGTATTCAAATATGAAAATGATGAAATTAAAAAGATTTTTAATAAGACTAAATAAATTTTTAATGTCATTGAATTAGATATCGTGAAGAAAATGAGTCTAAATACTTGTTTAAAGAGTAAAACATCATTAATATAACTCATAATTACTACATTATTTTAACAATTTTTACTCATATATATGATTTAATAAATTAGTTTACTAGAAGGTATTATTTGAGGGATATATAGATAATGTTTAAATAATTACATTAATATGTATTGAGGTTAACAAAACCTTAAAAATGTTGTAAACATAAGGCATTTTGGAAATTTTTCATATGAGATATAAGACTAACACTTATGTATGATTTTTTATGTATTCCTAAATGATTTAAAGAATAAAAAATATATCATGTTATATAAAGGAATAATCCAATTTATCATTATTCATTATGGGATGCACATATATATAAAGTGAAATGATAATTAACCTCTTAAATCATGACTTTGAGCTGTCCATAATTGATGTTCATTATAAAGTATTATAGGTTGTGATGAAATGTTAAGGTTTTTGTGTATGGGATTTCATATCAAGATATAAAAAATAATAATGAGACACAAAATGAGTTTTTTTATCTTGGATGACCCATTAAGTATTCTATAAAGAGTTTCATACACTGTATCATTTGTATATTAGGGGTGGTTGTTTTGAATCTTTATTTCTCAATTACACAAGTTAAAACTATATATCTAGTATGAGAACCTTCATACATTAACAAAATTATTGCACCAAAATTTATTATGAACTAATTAGGGGGTGGTTGGTATGTTTTTGATCATCTCATCAGTTGAGTTTAATCAAGATTTTCATTTTCCTCACATATAATGAGTATGAAATCTAGACCCTTGATTAGTATAAAATTAATGAGTGTATGATTATTCCTAGATAAGTGACATATAATGTGACTATCTATTAGGTTATGGGAATGATATGTTTAAATTAATTTTGATGAATGGAATATGATGTGTTTTTAGTCTATATAGAGATAATCAAGAACATATGACTATTAATATAGGATTTACATACTACGTGTCTCATGGTTTCTTGATGTCTTAGACAAAGGTATAATATGATAATTCATTCTTGTATATGATACATATAGTAGAAATAAGTATTGAGATACATGTTTATGATAGAGTTCATGCCAGATCAACTAATATCTTGAGTTTCACCAGTGTTTTCTATTGTCTTGTCTTTTGTTACAATAATGAATTTATGAATTCCAATTTATTTTTAGTTCTATAAAGATATATTACATCAAACTTTATAGTTTAATTAATGAAGATTAAGTTATATAAGAAAAATTTGCACTCAAAAATTATTTTAGAGTTTATCAAAAATTATTTTTGAAGGAAATTAAAAAAGTATTTCATATGATGTGATTCAATATAAATCTGATGATACCATTTTAAATATTTTTTAAAAACTATAAAAAATGAGTTTTAGGTATGGTTTCACAAGTTGTTTTATATGATACAATATAAGATGAAATAACACAATACCAATTAGAGTTTATTAAAAGTAGAAGATTTATGGAGATGTGAGCTAATGTCAATATATATAATTTGTTTTGGCTGATATAACAGTGTATGAAATTATTGTGTTTTATTGTATGATATATTAGAAACCATGATGTAACATATTCCCTACCATGGATATAATATTGGGAGTGAAATATAGATATCGTGTTTCTGGAAAACCTATTATATTATATGATACATTTATATCATAAGATGATACCCTATCTGTTATTGGAACATCCCAATATTTTAAAAGGAAACACTATGTTAGATTGTGTACAAAATACGCCACATCGAGCTGAAACAAACAACAAAATAGTATTATTTAATATGAAAGTTATCCTCTAACTATTATATTGGAGGGTATGAATAATAATAATTATATCATATTTAAACATGTATATATATATTTTTTACATTCATTCTATAGATTTTATTCGTATAATATATGAATAAATCCAATTTTACACATAAAAGATGTATTTTTATAAAAGGCAAGTTTTCTGAATTTTAATGGAGGAAATATATAATTTTTTTTACACTTTAATAAATTTTATTTTACAAAATAAGATTCATTTTTTAAACCATAAAATCAAAATTTATAATTTTTGAATTTCTGGTATTTTTTTGATAAGTTTCATTTTTGATGAATAGTGAAAAATACTGCATTTCAATTGAGAACTATATTTTCATCTAAATAATTTATAATCTTAAATTTTATTTTAAATTTATTTTAATGTTAAATTATATCAATTATAAATATATTTATCCAATTTAGGTCATTGGAATCAATTTCAGATCGATATTCTTTATAAAAACTTTTTGAACTTTTGATCATTTTAATATTAAAACCCCACTTCCTCACCCCATCTATGAGATAAATATAAAATTAAATTTATAAAAACTTCTGTTTTGAATTTTTTAAAATGGATAATTTTTTTTAATAATATGTTACAAATTTAAAAAATAGGTCTCTTTTATTTTTCCCATTATGAATATTAACTTTAGTAATTTTTTTACCATGGTTAAGGGTGAATTAGTTAATTAAGTTTAAAAATAATCATGACGAGGATTATAAAATTACACAAAAACTTGAAATTTTTTTATGATTTATTTTCTAAAAAAATCATCCTTGGGTTGAACTTATGACCTATTGAAGCAACTTGAAATACTTTACGGCCTTTAAAGTATTTTATTTTAAAGAAAAGTCAAAGATATCATACTTATTTTTTAATTACTATAACATTTTTAGTATAGGGTTATTAAGAATCCATATTTGGCCATAAATATTAAAATAAATTATAAAATATTTATATATATCACCTTAATTTATTTATAATTTTTATTAAAGAAATAATTACCTTAAATAATGATACAATGACGATGTAGTAATTATTAATGTAATGGAAAAATAAAATAAATGGTATTAAAAATATTAATATAAATATAATTTATGATAATTATTGTCATGCATGAATTTCATTTATGACCTTTAAAAATTGGGATGCATTAAAATATCTGGTTTGAAGATATATTGTCATGATGATCTTTTTTAAAAGTTAAAGTAATGAATGGTGTCAAAATTGACATTAATGGTATTTAAAATAAATAAAATTTTATTAAAAGATATAAAATTCTTCCAAATTATTTTTATAAGGTTGAAAATTTCATAAATTATCCATTTATGGTTATTTTTCATTTTATAGTAACTATATTTAACCTCAGAGAATAAAAATACATGTTTTTTGGGTAAGAGTTAAAGGTGTTAAATAAAGTTAAAACCGAAAGAAAAGGATTAAAAAAATAGTCAAAATATGTATAATTTTAATTGGTTGATTTTATTTCAATCCATAATAGTAATATATTTTAAATAAATCAGTTTGGATCCATTTTTATTTGAATATTAATTTATATTAATTTAATATTTCGAGAAATTCTAGGAGTTCCCCTCCCCTTATATAAACGAAAACTTATTCATCTCTTTCATTAAAAATGAATAAAACTATTATATTAATCCAATATCTACAAACAAACCTTAATATAATCCATAAACTCATTCTACAACTCTTATTTTAGAAATAGAATCACCCTTAATGGTTTTAAGGTGTTATGAAAAGGAGATTGTTTGAAGAAAGGGTATTGTTTTTAATTAAGTGTTTATGTTTTGTTTCTTCTTCCACCTAATTAAAATATTGAAAAAATATTATGAAATAATAAATAAAGTATAATACATATAATTATATTTTATTACGTTAATATCATCACTTAAATTCATTTTCACTTCCATTAAATAGAAAAATAAGTTAACCTTCATGTGTACGACCGACTACCGCTTCGTGGACCGCTGTAATTAATTTTCCATAACCATCTCTCAAGACAGGTTGTAATGATGGAATTAATGTTTATATATGATATTAATAAAATATTTATAATTATTATAATACAATATATCATTTTTATTCTTACCTTTCCAAGAAAGAAAAATGATAACATCGTTCATGCGTGCGTATGAATTATCACCTCCATGAAGCGATGTGATTCATTTTTCATCACCAAATTAAATAAATGATATATATATATAGGTATATTTAAATTAAATATATAATGTTATGATAATTATATAAATATAAAATAATACTTACCTTATTTCTATATTGACTGATGAAAAAATGGAAACATTACTCATGTGTACATACAACATACCATCTCCATGATTATAACATAGTTCATTTTTCATAACCATATTTAATGGATGAATTTACAAGTACAATTTATATATAATAATAGTAATAATTATTTCATGAATATTATTCTTGAGATTATGGAATAATGACAACTTTGAATAAAGACATCATATTAAAGTCATTTTGGACTCATGTATCAAATATCGTCAAAACATCCAACATGAACATAATTAAGTAAATGTTATAGAATAGTAATAAGTAATATAAAATAAATAATAAACATTAAAAATATTCTCAAGAAATTATATAATTAACCTGTGTTTATTATTCCTAAATATTAAGAATACATGTGATGATTTGGACTCAAGGTAATGGACTTCATATCAATTTTCTTTCATTGAGACATATTTTTTATGTTATGCACCAATATTCATTTTTGAGGTGTATAAACATATCCTTTGAAAAATCATATCATGAATTTATTTTTTCTTATTTTATTTAATGAGCCTTAATATTCAAAAGTTTAAAATATGTATTAGACACTTAGATTTAAAATATCTTTTTAAATGTTTAAAATTGGTTATGAAAATTGATTGATTATTTCAATAACTTGAATGTTTTATTATGAGTGAAAATAAAATTAAAATAGTGGTATGTTGAAAATTTAATGATTTTGTGTGTTATGATTATATAATGTTACTTGGGAATTTAACAGGTGGTTGCATGATAATCCAATGATGGGTGTTTCTATGATAAACTAATGACGGGTCGGTCTATGATATCACTCCAATGCATTGGGTATGGAAGTCGACCATGTGGTTATTCCATTTGTATGAATGAAAAGTCACTACTGGAAAACTAACCTTTACCAACGGTTTGGAACCGTTGGTATAGGCCTCCAAACCGTTGGTATAGCCTATACCAACGGTTTGGAGAACCGTAGCCAAGTAAGCCGTTGGGATAGGTCTATACCAACGGTTTTCCAAAAACCGTTGGTATAGACCTATATCAACGGTTTTGGAACCCGTTGGTATAGGTAATACTAAATCTATACCAACGGTAATGGAACCGTTGGTATATAAAATCCAAAAATAAAACATCCGCTGGGATTTGATCCCACGACCCCTCGTTTATAATCGAACGACTTAACCACTAAGCTAACATCACTTTGTAAACATAATTTCATAAATATATATATGTATTATCATAATTATTTAAAATTTTGATTCATATAATGTTCTCGGTTAGTAGATCTGGAAAAAAATTAAAGAACCTATCCCAACGGTTTTAAAACCGTTGGGATAGACCTTTCCCAACGGTTTTTAAAACCGTTGGGAAAGGTTTGGGTGGGATAACCCTTTCCCAACGGTTTTAAAAACCGTTGGGATAGGTTTGGGTGGCTTGAAATCTTTGTGGACCGAAGGTTGATTTATCCCCTTCCTTTCCCAACAGTTTTGGTGAACCGTTGGGAAAGGGGACTCTTTCCCAACGGTTTTGATGAACCGTTGGGAAAGAGGAGGAAAATAAGACCCTTTCCCAACGGTTCAGCAAAACCGTTGGGAAAGGGGACTCTTTCCCAACGGTTTTGATGAACCGTTGGGAAAGAGGAGGAAAATAAGACCCTTTCCCAACGGTTCAGCAAAACCGTTGGGAAAGGGGACTCTTTCCCAACGGTTTTGATGAACCGTTGGGAAAGAGGAGGGAAATAAGACCCTTTCCCAACGGTTCACCAAAACCGTTGGGAAAGAGTCCCCTTTCCCAACGGTTTTGGTGAACCGTTGGGAAAGGGGAGGGAAATAAGACCCTTTCCCAACGGTTTTGGTGAACCGTTGGGAAAGGGTAGCTATACCAACGGTTTTTACAAACCGTTGGTATAGAAGTGTTGGGAAAGATCATCTTTCCAGTAGTGAGTATAATTATGTCCCAAGACACTTTAAACTATTATCTATTCTTGATATTGATTTTATAGTAATCTTATGATTATAAAAAGTGTAATCCATGATATTTTTTGAAAGGAAAGTTTTTACTACTTCTTAAGGAAAAAATATTACTTTATTATAATGTTTTCATGTTTTTTATGTTTTCATAGGAGTAATGGTTTTCCTTATTTGTTTATCCCTTACTGGGAATTTTGTGCTCATCCCATGTTTAAAAATTCTCTTCATAGTCTTCTAAGGAAGAGTAGGGACAAAGATGATTTCAATATAAAATTTATAATGATATGTTATAAGGGTAGAACATGTTTTATTGAAAAAACTTTTTTTATATAGAAACTAGATACTGAGTATAAGTTTCAAATTTTTTTGTATGTATTTACTATGTTATAGTTTTTACTATTTATTTAAAATGCTAAACCTAAAAGATATTTAGGGTATAATGAAAGTCAATTTTAGTCTAAAGTCACTAGAATATGTGATGTTTAAGGACAGATCCTTGCAGTTGGTATCATAGTAGGGTTTAGATAACATTAGATATTATGATGTTTTCATTTGATTTTTCCATAATATTTATGTATATCATCATGGGCTTATATTTTTACAGTTTATTATAAGTTTAAATTCTTATACAACCCTTTTTGAGGTTTTAAATGTGGATTTTTAGGAGATTAATTTTATTTTATACGATTTTAAATATATGGATAATCCTATAAGATTAAGGTAAATGGAATACTATAAAATTTTATTTGACAAATTAATTTTAAATTATATTTTGGAATAATCTATGATTTTATTGGGGATTTATAGTGATTCAGGTTAGTTATAGAAATTATTATCATATCTTAGAGATTATATGATTAGGGAAATTAAATTTTGGTGTGAGACTTTTAGATTAATTTATGTTATTCGGAGAAAAATATTAAAATTTTCTTTGAATAAAATGTGATCAAATCCTGTTGAATTTTGGGTTTCAATCTTAGTCTAAAGTATTTTTTTACGAATTTTAAGAAAAGTTGTTTATTGAATAATCTATGCTGATCTTTAGGTAGTACTATTTAATTTTGGGGATTAAATTATTTTTTCAACATATAAAGTTTTTTTATTTTTATAGAATTATCTTATCTTATAATAAAAATTTTGGTTTTTCTTAATGTTTCATGATAAGAGAAATATATAGTTAATATTTTTTGGAATAAGTGATTTTCTAGAAGTTGATTCTAGTGCTTCAGGTGTGAACCATTCATCTTGAGTACTTATCTTTTGGAGAAAAAGATGCATTTTTTTGTGTTAATTGATTAAAGTATGAAACTATACTTTTAAATTAAGTATTTTTACTTGTTTTATTAGTCTAGTAAGTAAAAGAGTTACTTAAATTTATGAAATGTATTTGAAACAAAAACACTATTGATTTAATTTTATCATGGGCCTTTTATCCCAACACATATTTATGGTTTTGGGATGGTTAACATTCCTATGATAATATTATATATCACTCTCTAATAGTCCTTGAGAGTTATTTTTATTTTTCTTTTCCATGTTTTTCTACATAGAAACCTATTATGTGTTATCTCAAGTGACCTTCATACTTTCTTTTCTCTCTTATTAAATGGAAGTTCTGTTGATCCATTTTTCTATATTTGATTTCTATAATGGTATTTTTAATAATCAAACCCTACTTTCTAAGATAGATTCCAAATTGTTAGGTTGAAATTTATTAATGGTGGATAATATAACATCTTGATATTTTAAAAGGAAACACTAGGTTATACAGCGTACAAAATAAATAATATCTAGCTTAAATGAACAAATAAGTATTATTATTTAATTTGGAAGTTATCGCCTTAATATTATATTATCGAGTATAAATAGTACAAATTATATAATTTTTACACATGTTTATAAAATGTTTTTACATGCATTATGTAGAATTATTAGGTATAATATAAGAACAAACCCAATTTTACAAATAAATATGTATTTTCCTAAAAGGTAGTTTTGCCTCCTTTTAATGGAAGAATTTTTTTAAAACTAATGATTGAAAGTTTTATAAATTATATTTGAAAAAATAAACTTCACACTTAAAATAATAAAATAAAAATTTAATTTGGTTAATTCTTTTTTTTTATATGTTTCATTTTTTTATGAAAAGTGAAAAAATTGTATTTTATTTGAAAACTGAATTTTCATCTAAATAATTTATAATTTTATATTATATTTTAATTTTTTTAATGTAAAATAAGATTAATTATACATATATTTATCCAATGTAGTTCATTGGAATTAATTTCATATTGAAATTGGTTATAAAACCATTTTTAAATTTGGAACATTTTCACTTCAAAAAACTCTCTTTCTCACCCCATCTAGGGTATTAATTTTAAATTAATTTTAGAAAATTTTGTGTTTTCAATTTATTAAAATGGATTATAAATATTTCATAATAAGGTAAAAATTTATTAAATAGTTACCATTTTATTTTCTTCCAATATAAACAAAAACTTTAGTATTTTTGTTACCGCGGTTTAGGGTAAATCAGGTAATTAAGTGTAAAAATAAATATGATAAGGACTAAATAATTATCCCAAAAATTGTCTGAATTTTATTATATGAGTTATTTTAGAAAAAAATATTCCTTGGGTTGAATTTATGTCCTCTTGGAGCCACTTAACAGACTTTAGTCCCATTAAAGTTTTTTATTTTCAAGAAAAGTCAAAGATGTCATATTTATGTTTCAATAACTATAAAATTTTTAATATATGGCTATTCAGAATATATATTTGAATATAAATATTAATTTTTAATCTATAATATTTTTTTACATCATGGAAATTTATTTATAATTTTTTGTGAAGAAATAAATACCTTAAATAATTATACATTGATGATGCATTAATTACCCAATTAATTGGAAAATCAAGTAAATGATATTAAAAATATTAAAATAAATATAATTATATATAATTAATGTCATCCAAAAATTTTAAATACGACCTTGAAATAATTTGGATTAATTAATTTTTTTGAATTTATCTTGATGTTTTTTTAAAAGTCAAAGTAATGAATTCTGTCAAAATGGATATTAATGATATTTAAAATAAATAATTTTTTTTATTAAAGGTTATAAAAATATTAAAAAACTAAAATTGGGCCAAATTATTTAGATAATATTTATGATTTCATCGATTATCAATTTATGGTTTGTTTTAAATTTTATAGTAACTATATTAACCCATAAATACTAAAAATCTTTGTTGTCACTATAAGAGTTAAAAGGGTGAAATAAGGGTTAAAATCAAAAGTTAAGGATTAGAAAATAGTGAAAATATGTAAAATTTTAATTATATTATTTTATTTAGTCACATAATAATTTTATATTTAAAATAAATCTTTTTCCTCCATTTTTAATAGAAAATTAATTTATATTTAAATAATGTTTTGAGAAATTACAAAAGGGCCCCTCCCCTCTCTTATAAAGGGATCTTCTTCTTCTCTTTATTTCACATGTAAAATCATATTAAATTAAAAAAATGTATGAAAAAACTTTCCTAGAATACCTAAAAACTTTATATATCTCTTAATTTAAGAATATCACCACCCTTAGTGGTCTTAAGGTGTTAAGAAAATGAGATTGTCCAAAGAAAAGATATAATTTTTAATTATGTGTTTCCATTTTATTTCTTCTTCCACCTACTTAAAATATTATTCAACCATAAAAAAATAATAAATATAGTGATATACATATAATTATATGTTATTATGTTAATATAATCACCTAAATCCATCTCCACTTCCATGAAATGGGAAAAGAAGTTATTGTTCATGTGTACGACGAACTACGACCTCGCGAACCGATATAATTAATTTTTTATCACCAGATATCAAGAATGTATATAATTATGTAATAAATGTTTATATATTATATTAATGACATATTTATCATTATTAAAATATAATATTTCATTTTCATTCTTACCTTTCCATGCATAAAAAATGATAATGTCACTCATGCGTACGTGTGAATTATCAACTCCACGAAGTGATGAGATTATTTTTTTCATTACCACATCAAAATAGATGATATATATTTTTATATTTAAATGATATATATTATATTATTATCATTATATAAATATAAAATAATACTTACCTAATTTCAATATTTACACATGAAAAATGGAAATGTTACACATGAATACATACAACCTACCGTCTCCATAATCATAAAATAGCTTATTTTTCATAAACATATTTAATGGATTGATATAAAATTATAATTTATGTGTGTAAATTATTATTATTTCATGAATATTTTTCTATATATGATGAAATAATGATCACTTTGAATAGAGAGATCATACAAAATTTATTTTTGGACTAATGTATGAAATATCAACAAAACATTCGACATGAACATAAATAATTAAGTACTTGTTATAGAATTATAATAAGTGATATTAAATGAATAATAAACTTTAAGAATTTTATAGATAAATTAAATAATTGTCTTATGTTTATTATTCTGGAAGATAAATAATATATTTGATGATTTGGACTCAAGGAAAGGGACTACATCTCAATTTTCTATCATTGAGGCATACTATTTATGTTATGAAGCTATATTATTTTATAAGGTGTATAAAAATAAAATTTTACATATCATATCATGAATTAATTTATCACATTTTATTTTATGTGGTTTAAGATTTTAATGTTTTAAATAGGTGTGGTATATTTTTATTTAAAAACATTTTTTAAATGTTTAAAATTGGGTTTTAAAATAGATTGATTATTTCAATAACTTGAAATGTTTACTTATGAGTGAAAATTAAATTTCCATAGTTTAATGATTAAAATTGAAATATTTTATTTTTTATGATTATATAATGGTACTTAGACATTTTTTATATGGTTACGTGATAAACCAATGATGGGTGGTTCAATGATAAACTAATGATGGGTGGGTCATTGAAATCCCTAAAATGTATTGAGTATGGAAGTAAGCCATATGATTATTCCATATATAAGAGTGACATGTATTAAAGTCAACTACATGGTTATTCTATTTATGTGAATGAAATGCATAATTATGTCTCAAAATTCCCTTATCTATTATCTATTCTAGCTATGTGTTTTATGGTAATCTTGTGGTTATAAAAAGATTAAGAAATGATATTATTTTCAAAGGAAAGTGTTTACTACTTCTTAAGGGTGAAAAGTATTAATTTATGATAATGTTTTCATGGATTTAAATTTTTTCATAGGGCTAATTGTTTTCCTTATTTATGTATCCATTACTGATATTTTTTTACTCATCCCACATTTTAAAATGTTTTTTCACAGGATTTTAAAGAAGAATAGGGAAAAGGATGATTTCAAGATCAAATTTGTGAAGATATTTCATGTGAAGAAAAAATATTTTATTTTAAAACATTTTTTATAGATAAAAATGGATATTTTGTATAAGTTTCAACTTGTAATATATATGTATACTATGTAAGAGTTTGTCCCAATTATTGAAAACATTAAACCTAAAAGATCATTAGTAAAGAAAGAAAATAATTTCTAGTTTAAAGTCACTATAATATGAGATTTTTAAGTCCAATTACTAATAGTTATGATATGATTAATTATATTTTATTATTCATATAAAATCATATGATTTTTAATGGTGTATAGACATTTAGTGTTAAAGTTTGGTTTCTCTTCCATATAATCTGTCACTGATCATGAATGTTTGATACAGTAAAACATATGGAGATTCAAATTCATTTAAATGTTAAATTTATTGTTGGGGGTTACAAATTTTTTTTAGCTGAATTCCATTACCTCTTTTTTATAGAAATATTAGTAAATACAAGGTTTCTTGGAGAGAATTTCCAAGGATTATATAAATAGGTCAATGTTTATGAAACTAAAAGAATCTGTGGTTCTTGTTGATTCCATTGAATCTATCATCTTCATATTCATTTTCCATTAAGAGATACTGGTATATCATGGTCATAAGGAGTATTGTGCCCAAATTTTAGGTGATTCATCCACCCAAGGAAACACATAGAAGGCAGACATTCATTTGGATACTTAATAGTTATATTCATAAAACTCATCAATGAATATAGTTGATTTATTCTACATCAGTGTATGGTAAACATGTTCTTCATTTTACAGTATAAATGGTTTCATATTCAATGTATGAAGACATTTGTTAAGTTATATTTTAATTTTTACGCTATTATAATATTTTTTTATTCAATACTAAAACACAAAAGGCATGGGAAAAAGTTGAAAAGTTTGACAAGTCCCTGATTCTCTTCCTTTATAGGTTGTAAAATCAAAAACCGAGAGAAAAAATTATACACGTCCTTTTTCAACCCTACCCAACAAAAAAATCATCTGATGTCAGGATATATCTTTATCACTATAAGATAAAACTTCCCAAAATGGGGTTATTAAACACACTCATAAATTATTTCTTTGGGATCATGGAGACCACCACTATATCCTAAAAATAATTTTTCAAGTTAATTATTAGTGAACTTTCTTTCATATTTTATCCACTACTTAACTTTTCACCTGTTGTTTCGAATCCCCATGATCTAAAACCATCTTGTAGGAAAAAAATTTTATGAAATGGTTATAGTAGTTCCCAAAATGAAATAGTGGCAGTACTCAGTTCATTTGAAATGATAAGTGCCATCCATGCACAAAAATACCATAATAAAACCCTAAGATCACACCCAAAATGGAACAAAGAAAAATAGTTTTAAACACTCAAAATAGAACGATGAGAATTTATGTGGTTTTAAATATGTTATAAACCATAAAAACATTAAATATTAAATAGAGTAACAATATAAATTCTCACTGAGTTAAAAGTTTCCAAACCTCTGGAACACATCTCTAGTACAATTGACTCCACCTTTCTTTTTATAGATAATATTAACTCTATCCCTTCTAGTTTTTTTTTGGTTTCAATACCTTTTGATCATTACATTCAACCATAAATTTTACTAAAAAATCACTAACTACCCACTAAATTTATGATCTCTAATACTCTATCTGGTGACTATTACCATGTATATAACTCATTTGTTTATTTATTCTATGCTTATTTATGTAATAAATTTGTAATAATTACTTCTTAGTTCTAGACTCCTAGTTTTTAAAACCACTTCCTCTATCAAGTTATGTAAATAGTTCCTAAAATATTTCCTTTAAAAATCTCTTTTTACATATCCAAAAACATTTTTCACACAACCAATCCTAAAAATATCTCACTTCAAAACTACTTTTCTAGGATTCCAACAAGTTCACCATGCCACTTTTAAACTTACCTTGTTCTTTTCATTTTTTTTCTACTTTCATTATCTTTAAACCATTGTTCATTTATATCCCAATAAGGCATATCACCACCCAATCTTTCTTAGAATATTCCTTTTATAATCATGTATATTATATTAATATTACCACTAAAATTCCATATCTCTAGCATCATGTCCACTATAATCTACCAAAGGAATTGATACTTTAGTTAAATGTGTTTCATCATGGATAAGAAAACTATTTCATCATAAGATCAATCATAATATTACTTTCACAAAATGATGCTCCATTTTCATACTATCTTCTAACTTACTCTAACAAACCCTTCATCTAAATATACTTATTCCCTTTATTAGTAAATGTAACGTACTCATCTTTTAAGGATTATGGTGGAATTATAAGTTAAATTCAAGACATTTAAGCCAATCTTGTCCCTCAACAAATAAACACAATTATTTCGATACTCATCTGGGATTCTGTATCACCTTCAAAGTCTACATCCAAAAATCCATAAAATGGATTATTTATTCCCAAATAGAGACACATTCATACCAAACCTTTAATATTCAAGATTATACACTTCACTTCTTCCCAGTGTTCCTTACCTAGATTTTCCATGAATTTTATAACTACTCCCACTATATGTGAAATGAAAAGACTTGTAAAAACCATGGAATAAATCACTATTATGAACGTTTATATATATGGAACCCTATCTATATATCAAGACTCTTCTTTCATTAATGGTTCCATATACATGGATAAATTAAAGTATCCATCCAAGGGATTCATCACTGGATTATACTCACTCATTCTAAATCTTTCCAAAACCTTCCAAATGTTCTATGAAAGATATGGTAAAAATAGTCTTTAAGTCCCATCCAAACTATATCACAAACATATATTTCATAAGACTAAGATATTTCATAGAAAAAATTCTAGAAAAATCAATAATCATGCCTTCAATATTTTCCTCGATAAATTGTGTTAAGATTATATCAAATATATAGAGAAAAATATTGGTGAAACATCCCCCATAAAACATTGTCCAAAAAAATCAATAATCCGAATTGAACCAGAAAATAATAGTTCTTCTATGAATAAATAGATCTTTTTGTTCTATTTTTATGTTTCTTACTTTAGCTGATACAATATTTTTTTGAGACTATATTAGATACATTCTAGAGTGTTTCTCATGAGACCTTATAGTTATTCCATGTAGATATCTTCCTATAAATCACCATGATAGAACATATTTTTCACATCCAAATTCTTTAAAAATAGATCTTTCATTGAAACTAAGATAAGAACAGTTTGATTAATTAAATGTATCAAAACTAAAAAAATATCTCTCTGAAATCTATTACTATTTTTTTAAATCCCTTCACAACAAGACTCACCTTTTACCATTTCCTATAATCCAATCATTCTTTGAACAAGTAGACCCACATATTGTAAAGCAATTATTTCCCTAGAAGTAATTTTTTAAGATCCTTTGTAATATAAACATACAAGGAGTTCACCCCCTCCTTCATTTATATCTCCCACTATTCTATGTCACTCAAGATTCTAACCTATTTAAATCTCTAAATTTATAAACCATCCAAATAAATTTTATACTATATTATGGATTAAAATCACTTCATGAGTTTACTATCCATATCAGAATACCTCTACACTTAAGGTGTAACTCATTATTGACCATATATTTTTTGAAAATATTCATCACGATTTCACGGTAATAGAGTATTCTAGTACATCAAACATCAGTACTTCTGAAACCTAATTAGAAAATTATATTCTAAACATTATATACCCTATTAACTTATATAATTATTAAAAAGTATAGAACAAACATACTTTAATTTATATCAATTCACATGATCCATTGGTTATATTCACTAAATTGTACCTTCCACCAATTTATAATCATTATAAAGGTTCTACTTATATAAGATGACATTCTAAATTTTAATAAGATTTCATTGATTGTCATTATATAGATAGAATACAATTTTTTTATCACTATACCCAATAAAGAAACATTTGTGGATCTTAGCTTATATTTTATCCCTTTACTTGGCATCAACATGGACATACACAATATGTCGAAAAAAAATAGGTGAGATAAATGAACCATTATTTCAATCTCTAGTTATTTTGGAATTTATTTCCCCATAAATTCAAAAAGATCATGATTCAAAGTATTGGTCACATAGTTAACCACACCCTCCTAGAAATCCTTGGGAAAATATATTGTAACAAAAGACTTCTAGCACACCCATCAAAAATTTTCTTTATCTATTCTACCACACCATTTTTATTTTATGTACCAAGTATATTCTTGTCCATTCAGACAACTTTTATCTAAATGAACTTTCAAATTTTTTTTATTTTACACTCACTTTTTTTTTCTAAATATAAACATTTTAGTTTCATTCAACACTTATTATCCACCATGGTTCTCAACCTAATGAAATTTCTATAAACCGTATACTTCTATCTTAAGAAAAATACCCATGCCTTCCATATAGAATCAAAGATAAAGGTAACTTACGAAAAACCACCCCATGATATTAAATAAATTTTTATCCAGATGTTTCTGTATGAATAAAATAAAGATTATAATTATTTGGTGACATGTATAGTTATGTAATAAAAACTATTAATTTCTTCACAATAAAACAATTTTTTCCTAACCAATACTCAATGTGGTTGAATTTTAGTATCATACCCTGGTCACGATCCTTAGACCTTTCTCAGTGATGTGTCCCAAGTGGTCATTCCACAGCTTCATATTTCTTTAATTTCATTCAACAATATACAATTCACCTTCTAAATTCCCAGTCAGGTAAAAATATCAATCTTTAATAACTTAAGCCTCTTTTATAGGACCCTATATGATATTCCACACACTATTTTTATAAATTCATATAGAAAGCAACATCATTCAACTAACTAAATATGATTAAGTTATTTTATTTCATGATATGTGATTATAAATTGGAAATTTTAGTATGGATATTTTTTTTCTAGATATTCACATCATTCGTTCAAATGATCTCATACACTTCTCCCTTCATAAGGTAAACTATCTTAAAGATTCATGATACATATTTTTTTATAAATCCCTTTTTATATTTTTAGGGATTGGATGCCTTAGAGTCAAGGATCTAAGGATCTAACAATTATAAAACACTTAGAATCAATGGTGTGTCTTACTTAGTTGTGGAGTTTATAGATATACCAGATTCATACTATCTAGAATGAATTCATCTTTACAAACAATCCTTTAAAAAATACCTTTATTCTTTAGTTCATGTATAAAGAATTAACTACAGAAGTTGATTTCACTTGTATCCTTTATCTCATACCCTTTTCCTTGATTTGAGTTTAAAATTCCCTTCAAGTGAAACATCCATTATCTTTTTCACTAAAAATAGTTCCAGTATTACATGATACTTTCTTTCTCAAGATATCTTTATTGAGGATCAAATCAAGGATTTACTTGAACAATAAGTCATTCATATCAAAAGAATTATTCACTAAAATAACCATCACATCCCTTAATTCCTAAAATGATGATGGAAGGATTAATTGCCACACTCTCCCAGTTAAAATTACTATAACATACTATAACTGACTCAAAATAAAATTAAAATCATTGATAAAATTATCCACCAACCATCCTTTTAACATATTTATAATAAAAATTTACTAAATTAGAAACACCATTTTCACTGTGGTTGGATTAAAATATATATTGGTTATCATGGGCACATGCTCCAAAATGGTCTTCACTTCATTGATGTTGAAGGATATGTTTTGGACCAATGTCATCTAAATTACACCATTGACCTTTTATTTATTCACTCCCTTATCCCCTTTTATATAATTTATATATTTTCCTTTATCAATAAAATATTGGTATCACCTAAAAATTGATAATCATTTAATTAAATCCTAAAAAATAAAAAATATAATTCATTAAACTTTTGTAGTTACATTATTCCATTTTTAAGCACTATCCTTTTGAATTAGAAACTCACACTAAAGTGAAAAGTTATAAAGGGTAGATAACAAAATATTATACATATCTCTAAGTTGAATCTTTCAAACATCACTAAACACTAAAATTGGACCCTAATACCACTTGTTGTGATAAAACCCCATACCCAAGAACCAACTTATGAAACCTTAATTGTGTAATATGGTTATATAAGTTCCAAAATATAAATAGTTCTATAACTCAGTGTATCTAAATAAAGAATAATCACAACTTATCCATACGCTAAATCACTATTGTAAAATCATATGATCTCTCTTAAAATGGAAAATGATAAATGGATGTAAACACTATATATAGAACACCATGGATTGAAATGGTTTTAAATAATTCCTACTCCATGGTAAATAATACAACTTAATTAGAAGATCAAAATAAATTTTTACAAAGTTACCTGTTTCCAAACATCTAAAAAACTATAAAAGAAAAAATAAAACCATATTTTACAGTTAGTCTAAACTAACAACAACAAAAATCAGTCTCTATTTTAAGTAACATACCTATATATTTATAAATAATCTCAACTATAGCCTTTATTATGAAAAATCCATGTCAATATGGTTTTATATATTCTACAATTTTGAGATATTTTATATTTTAAATAGTTTTTCCTTGTTTCCTGTGTTTTTTGATCTTGTGGAATGGTTTTTAAAGTATGGGTGACCTCAACACACCATAGTGCATGTTAAAAATGGGAATATTATTAGTCAGGTTAGTGAAACAAAGAAATAATTTATAAAATGATCATTTAAAATGTTTTTTCTATCATGTGGATTCCATGTTGTAAATGGGGATGGCCTCTAATCTTAGATTTTTTGTCGTAGTGTGTGGATGAAATTTCTACATGAAATTGAAAGAAAGGATGAGACCACATCATGGTCATTGGTCATAAAGTTGTTTGGGACAAGAATAGTGAGCCTTAAAACACATTGGTTAGGTATATTGGTGTTCATGGAGTATGTTCAGGATCCCAAGGATAAAAAAGATGCCCTCTATTTTATGGTTGGATTTTGGTGGCCATTTTAGCAGGACCATGCTGAGTGTCATCTCACAATACATTCTATATAGGATGATTGAAATACTTGAATGAAACATTGAGTAAGGATATTCCTCACCATGTGTTCTGGGTGTTTAGAGGATCATGTGGTCATTTTAGAGGGGATCCATGTTATGGCACATGTGTCCATTCCATGGTGATAATGTGTCCAGTTTTTTTTTAAAATGTTGAAATTCTATTTGTACCCCCACTTTGTTTATCTTTGTTTTTATATCCTCCTTTCTATTATCTAGTGGTCGACTCATGGTAGAGCATAAGGGAGGTCTAAATTACACCTCTTTGATTCCAATCCCATCCTACTTCAATATTAAGTGTTTTTTGAGGTAAATCCCTTATTTTCTATTCAAACTTACCTTATTTATTTCACTTATTCATTCTATAGGGATTTATTTTTTTCCTAAAAACCCAATGATGATAGGGGTTGGAATTTAGGGATTGGTTGGGTTTGATTTTGGGATTTTTATGTACTGGTATTAGAGAGGTTGTACCATTGCTCATTTTTACTTTCACCATCAAAGACAACTTTATTCTTCTAGATTGAGTAAACTATTTATATTAAATTACTTTGTAGAACAATTCATGAAATTATTTATGTTTCTTAATGTTCTTATTATCAAATTTGACATATATTTAATACCTTTAATAATGTTATAATTTTTTAATGGGTCCCACAAACAGCAAGATGGAATTTTAATGGTTCTATAGACTCAATTTTTATTTTTTTTATAATGTACAAGAAGTCTGTGTGTTCATGTGTGTTTATAAAATCATTATATCACTATTTAAAATTATTTTTATTGAAAAGTTTTTCTTGGAACTTATTTTGGTTTTTTGAGAAATGAAATTTCCTTTTTTCAAAGGTTTTTTTGTAAAAAATTATGCGTGGTCAACCTATGCTTAGCAATTTTGTTTTTATGTGATTAAAATAAAAAGTGTGGTTTTTCAATTTTTTTTGAATAGTGTAATTTTAAGGATGGATATTAAAAAAGGGTAATGTTACTTGGAATTAAATTCTTTTTTCTTCAGAAGGCTATTTTTTCACTTTCATTAATGATTTATCAAGAAATGTGATACCTAAATTTTAGTTGGTGTCTATTCAATGTCTTGTATAGACCCTTTACCTTTATAGGAAGGATGGTATTGTTATGCTATTATTGTATGGCTATGAAAATGAGTTTTTCCCTAAATAGGGTGTTGGAGGTGAGATGCTATTTATTTAGTGTATTTTATTATTGATTTATATAATGATAATATATATTTCCTATTTTCTTGACTACACTTGATTTATATCATTATAACCCTATATTTCTAAGTAGAAATTTGGGATTCTTGTTACACTAGCTTAGTTTTCAAATTTTAACTACTTCTCAGGGAAAATTTCACCCTCATACGGGTTTATATTATTTTTTGAAAGCCTAAAATGAGAACTCAAATGGGATGTTATAGATGCACATAGGGGTCTATAGAGTGATCAAATGAACCATTTTTAACATCATTTGTGTTAGAGACTAGTGATTTTCCCAAGATACCTTGTTTCTGTTGAGGACAATTAATGACATTTTTTTATTCCTTGTTGTATCCCCTATATCATTATTTGATTGTATAGAAACATTAATTTAGTTTTTATATAAATTATTGATGTCTTGGTGATAGTTTGTGTTCCATTACAGTTAATATATATCTTGGGTTTAATTTCAAACTTATTTATAAAATGGCTTGGAAAGTGGGGTTTTAAAGGAAAGTGTAGTTTTATAAAAGAGATTGGTGTTCATCTTATATTAGATTTTTGAGAAATTTTTTTTTGTAAAATAAGAAAATATTTTTTATTTTTACTTATGAATTTTAAAAGTACTCTTTACTTGGTTTGAATTTGTTTTCTTTTAAAGTGATAGATTTTAAATTTATTATGTAAAAAGTGGTGGATTATTTGTTAAAGTGGTTATGGTATGCGATTTTTTCCTTACATTATTTATTTTAAAAAATATACTTTTTTAATTTCAATTAAAAATTTTGTTATTGATTTTTTTATAAAATTAATTTTATAGACACTTGGTAGTTATCCTGCATGAGTTTTTATCTCACAACTTGCATATACATGGGTGTGTGTGTATGAATGTTTAATGTTTTTTCTCAAGTCCCCTCGTAATGATCCCATTCATTTTATGTTTTTTTGGGTCAATTGATGAATGTGTTGGAATGAGGGTGACCATGAGTCACATGGATTTTTTATGGTACATGTTCATGCTTTTTTTATTTATGGTTTCTTGAGTATTGCCCAAGCTATCCCGTTGTACCTAAATTTATGGTTCATATTTTAGTTTATGTTATGTATTTTCTTCTATAGTATGTTATTAAAGAATTTTTTTTTTGTTTAAATAGTCCATGTATTGAATTATATTAGTAAATTTTATTAATTATGACTTGTTTGGATGTTAAGGTCACATATTTTTTGTTTGTATTGTTTCCTTATCTTAAAACTATTTATTTCATATGCATGGAAATCCAAAGTATGGATGCCCCATGTTAGATTCTTAACTAGTTTTTACTATGCAATTATTAATATTATATGGGGATGAAACCATTCCCATGAATGTATTATTATTTATTAGTCACTGTTTTCAAGTCTTTTTTGGATCAGTAATGCCTTTTAGTTCTAGTGGTGGGATGGGTTAATTTTTTTTTCAGGTCAATATATAATGGTTCATTAAAAATTATATTAGATAATAGGTTTTAAAAAGTATTAGGATCATAAATATATAACTAATTATTTTAAAAATCAGTATGTATGGAGATAGGAATTTTGGAACTTGAGAGGTGGCTATAAAGAGAGTCTAGAAAAATCTTACTCATCTTGATCCTTGACTTACCATTATTTGTTGGGATATAAATCTTTAATTTCAGTTTTTATTTTGGTTATTATTAATATTTTTTATTTAGATTGATGTTTATTTGAACGTATTTAGATATATAAAAAAATTATATTTTATATATATATTTAGTATGAAAAAATGGAGGAAGAAAAGGAATGCATTTAGTTATCATGGACTAAAAAACATCATAGAGACTGTGTGCTTGGTTCGAGAAAAGTTACAAAGACTCATGCACGATTAGTGAATTGTCTATAATACCATGCACCAGGCCATGAAAAAAACTACATCCAACTTAGGATTTTTTATTTATACATATTTATTCTTATATTTCTATTGAGTGGTTCTTAGTAATGGTAAATTAATCAAGATGGATCTTGTGATGTGTTGATGTTATAATTAATGTTATTTTGGGTATAAAAATGTATTTATTGATAAATTATTCAAGTTTAAATTATTAATTAAGTCTTTCCTATAAAATGGATTTGTTTTTTGTGAAATTTATCTTGAATGGGTTGATTTTATCATGAAATTTAGGAATTGTTTTTTGTTTTAAAATTTTTTTTCTGGTTTCTTTATAATAATTTTTAACCCCATTAAACTATTTTTTTAAAAAGGGGTTAGTTTTAGAATGAGAAAAGAAAAGTGTTTTGAATTTTTTTGAAGGGTGATTTGTTTTTAAAATAAATGGGATCTATAAAATTCATGGGTGGGTTTCTTAAAATTTTATCAAATTGTAAAATTCATTTCCTTGTGGTTTTAAATGAGTTGAAATGTTTAAAAAAAAGCTGGATTTATTTGATGTTTTGAAAGAGAAGTTTGGGTTTCTATTTTTTAGAGATTTATAAAATTAATTTTTGTTAGATTTTTGGAATGAGATGGTATGTTTAAAAATGGGTATTTTTTGAAGCATTTTATTTTATCCCTTGGTTAATATTTGGACCCTTCGATTTGATAATGAAACATGAATGGGGTGAATTCATGTATCGTGTTGTGTCGATTGTGCCTCACAAAAAATTATTTAGGAAAAGTAGGATGATTATCACATGGAATTATTCTTAAGGTGATTCATTTTATCATAGGTATATTTTGTCTAATCATTATCCATACCCATGCTCATAATAGAGTATTGGATCGAGAACCATTTTTTCTCTTGGACTTCTTGAATTATATTCACCTACAATTTGCAGTTATCACCATTTTCCTAAAGGGATTTAGTGACTAGGGTGTGTTAATGGAGGTATCAATTCTTCATAAACACTAAAAGTATTTATTTTAAAATTCGCGTGGGTTTTATTGTGATATTTATTATTATCTTCTCTCAATATAGATTATGGTTTGTTTTGGGATTAATATATGGTTATTCTGGAGCCAATTGAAATATTTTAATTAATTCTTATTGGTGTAATTTTGGGTTTCTCATTTATTTCTCCCTTATGTGTGGTGATTATTTTGTTTTCACTAATACCCCCATTGACTTTTTGTGATCCTTGTGGTATATATGTGATGTTTTTTTATGATGACATTAGGTTTTTATGTATTATAAATCAGAATCCTTAGTAATATTCTTGGGAAACTGGTATGAACATTTTACCAATTTATATTTTGCAATGACGAGTGCTTAATTTATATTTTTTATGGTTTTTCTTGGGTCAGTGTTCCATTAATAAGGTCCTAGGTTACTCTACATTAGCTTCATGACCCATGGTTTTATCTTATGTTGATCCTTTTTGAGGCATTATTTGAATCATATAACTTTTCCATTCCTAATTTAGGAAGTGTTTGTTGATAGTTTTATGTTGGTCATGGTAACTTGTAAGTTCTTATGGATTAGGCTTCCTTGATTGAATATTGAACCTATTTCTTAATTATCTTACTGAAATTGATGGATCATTTTTGTTTCCATTGGTGATTAGTGGAGATTTATTTATCATATAAATACTTTCTCATATAGGCGTTTATCCTTTCTATACTATTTTCAATGAATGCTAAATGGTTGAGAGATCTATACTATGTATTCTCATTGTGGATTGGGTAATGCTTGTGGGTTTTTATTAATTATTAAGGATGAATTTAGTTGATTTTTAGAAACTATTGCATGATATATATTTAATTTTTATAGTTCCTTCTTAAATTATTTCTAATACTCCAACCTAATGTGCTTATGTATAGCCGGATTGGTTTTTTTATAAACTTATACATTAACAAATGAATTTTATTGAAAAACATGGAATGGTGGGGAGAATAGTGACACCCCCAAATAATAATTGTTTTGTATATTCAATGTTTTTTGGATATTTAATGTTTTTTTGGGAAATTTTCATTATTTTCATGGTGTTTTGATCTTGATGATTGGTTTTTAATGGATGGTTAAACTCACCTTGTCACAGTGCTCGTAGAAATGGGCAGAGTGCTGGTTTGGATGGTGAACTTTTAGCCTCTTGTTGTCATGGGATGTGAAAATTTGGAAAAATTTGATCTTTTTATTATCATAAGTGTTTCGGTAGAAAATGGTAATTTCCCCTATGAGATAATCTCATATAAATTTTCACACCACTCTGTCCCAGAATAGGATGTTTACCCTGGAGTGGGATTTTTGTGGAAATATGAGTCATTTTAATTTTCATACAATATATAAAATTTAATTTATTAAATATTAATTTGTTTGCACATGTTCATTCAGAGATATATTTTCTATAGAATTTGATATTGATATTACTTCTCTACAGTCGAGTCTGGAATAATGTAATTTTTCTTAGAAAGTTATCGTATTGTAATACGCATCAAGGCTAGGCTTGGACCTATTTTTTATTTTTATTTTATTATTATTATTTTAATATTTTTTATTTTCATTTTCCTCATTCCATTCTACCCTTTATATTCTTATGCATTCCTATGGGGATTCCCCACCCCCTTTGGGGTCTTTAGGTGAGAGAGGGATATAGAAAGAAAAGGTTGAAAAAGGAGGATGTTCCACCCTAGGATAAGTTGTGAAGCTATATCGGGTGTTAGTAGATGCATCTCACAGATCTGGGATTGAAGCATTGGAGTTTTATACCTGGAGATAGGATGGTTTTATTTTTTTTCACCCTGATCCCTATATAATAATATTTTTTAATGTTTTAATTCCATAAATGTGTTTTTGGGGACCTATCTAAGGATCAATCTAGGGTTAATCATTATGGAATGAGTGTTCTAGCTAGTTTTGGGGGTTATCTATTTGGGAGAACCTCAGTACACAATGTGTGGTTTTAGGAACACACAATGATTATTATTCCTCTTAACAGAATATGTGATTTGGGGACTACACATCACATACTTGGGTGTACACGTCGTGGAATGGTTACTCAGGGTGTGGTTGGGGGCTCGTCTAGACACCCCATGTTAGGGAATGTGTCTCTATAGGTTATAGATCTTGAGAGTAGTTGAGACACATGGTCAATGTCCATATATTATTTTTGTCCAGACCCCGTGTGGGGTACATGGCTAGGTGCATGGACAGACACCCCATGTTTTTATACAAACCGTATACCTAGGGAGTTCATTGTGTACTCTGGCATTTTATACATCCATTTGGGATAAGGTTTATGGGAAAGTACCACATATTGTGTACAAAAAATGTACATGTAACAAACATAATATAATTTGGAAAATTACACACTGAGTAGCCTTTGGCACACATCTAGGGAGGACCATTTGGGGCAAATACCATGTAATTTTTCCTAAATTGTGTGTTTTTTTTTCACCATGGATTCATAATTGGGAATAAGAGGATTATGTTATGAGTTTTTATAACAAATATCATGGTGGTGGTATGTTTTGAATGTTTAGTGAAATTCTAGATGGTTTTTTAGTATGGGAGAGAATTTATAGGAATATTTCATTGATGTTTGGATTCAAAATCATCGAACATGTTGGATTGTGAGCTATGAGCCCTTGGTGAGGGTTGTGATCTCATTAGTTAGAATGTATTATGTGTACGAGTTTGGTTTTTATGTTTCCTTAAAATTGATCATATAATGTGGGATCAAGTAGTATCTCTGAGGAGAACTTGGATTATATCTGGATATCAATACCATTTTCTCATGGTTAGAGCTTTGAGGTTTAGATCATTTGAATGAGGATCAGATCTATTCAATCATTTGGGTTGGGTTAATTTTTTTGGATATCAATTATTTCTGGGTATCATTGTGGTGTTCAGTTGAGTCTGGGGGACTCTTGAGGAAGCTCTTGCGGGTGATTTAGTACCCAAGGATGGGTTTTTTTATAGGAAGGTCAGCTGATGTTTTATTATAAGGAGATTTTTGCTAAGGTTTATCTTTTTTTGAGAAACCCTTAGAGGGTTTATCTTATAATTTTTCATGAGGAATTTTTATAATTCCCTTATTGAAATTATCATGTTTTTTATTCGCTTTGGGTACATTGTGGATCAATGATTAGTTGGATATCACTAAGGGCTATATATTGTGTTTTTGAACTAGGCTTATATCATGATTTGGATGATCTAGAGGAACCCCTCCTAAGGTGTCCCACTCTATCTATGTCCTCTAGGCTGGTTATGGATGGTTTGATGGGCGTAGCCTGAGAGATTTGGTGTAGATGAGGAGTCATTAGTTAGATGCTGCATTATGCTATGACCTTGGGAACCATGGATGCCCTGAGTTTTGGTTTGGTCCTGAGTAGGGTTTGGATAGATCATGGTGGATATTTACTATATGAGGAGATCCATAGGACTAGTAGAGTCTTATTCTATGTTGGATGAGAGTTTATCAGTGTAGCTAATTTAACTTTTTGGACTATGGGTTCATGTTTTGGATCATCCCATGTTCTGTTGGCCTTTGGCCTAGATGTTTGAGGTGATTTCTTCTCAAGAGTTTGGTTTATGGATGATACCATTAGAAAATCTTGGATCGAGAATTTTATATATGTTTGGATATAGTTTTATCCTATATCATTTGGCTATGGTTATATGATCTTAGTGCACTAATATAAAATTGGGATGAGTGAACCTCCTTTAGTTGGGTATATGAACTGGGTATAGGATATGTTTTCCTTGGATTCTAAGTGCCTCTGTTTCTATGGATGTTGATAACTCCCATTTTTTTATATGCGTACCATAGGGTAGTGTATCCATTAGGTCCATGTGGATGGATACCATAGAGAGGATTATTTTTCATGTTCATATTTGATCTTGATTGTTTTGTAGGATTTTAGAGATAAGAATGTTTCTCATATGTGTGGTGGAGAGATTCTATCACAAGTTTATATTATTCAATTGTAGTCCTGTATCCAGGTAGATGTGCATTATCATATGGATTCTTGTGGTTAAAACTTAGGGTCCAATTTTCATGCCAATACATTTATACGTCTTGGAGATCCTATGAAAGTCTAGTGAACTTGCCTATTGTCATGTAGTTGGGTGTGAAATGTTCTATAAATCCTCCGGCATAGGCCGAATTGGGGTTAGATTCACCATGAGTGTCAGGTTAGAACCCATAGTTGGTTGTTTTATTTTTTTTAAAATCCTTAAATTTTTATGCAATTATTTATATTATGCTAGTTTTTATTATTTTTTGGCTCAGCTAGGCATATCATGCGTGTGTGCACTTATTATGATATTATATTATATATTTTTCATTGGGGTGTCCTTCTAATATTTAATTCTCAACCCCTATATGTGATCCTCAGTGTGCATGGAAATTGTATCTCTAATTTTAAGTTGAAGCACAAGTTGCACTAAGGATCGGGCACATGCCTAATATTTCTTGATCAGGTGGAGTTTATCTTCTTGTGTATCTAGATCAGGCTGGTATAGCTCAAGATTTGTAGAGACTAGGTATATGGTTTTTCTTATATTTGGTAGTATAACCTAATGTATTTATTTTTAGTTCATTTATTTTTTATATTTGGTTGGCCCAGTTGGAGACCATTTGATTGTTTATCTTCTCTGAGTTTGTATGGATGTATATTGAATTTCATTTATCATAGGATTCCATTTTTCAGTTTAATTATTATGAATACTTTAATGTTTATCCTTTTGAATGTTTTAGTTATTTTTTACTATTATTTCACTCTGACAAGAGGGTATAGTCTTCTCACTGTATATGTTAGACCTTCGCCGTTAGTCAATATCCTCTGGCATACTAGGATACATGCTTAAGGTCTTATGGCGGGCTGGATTGGGTGACATGTTTGGTTAACTTGTGTCATTTCATTACCAAAATGGTATGAAATATATCTAGTTTTATGATTTTGGGAGTAGGTATATGGGTGGTCTATGAATCTATTGGAACTTGTGATGGAAATCATACAGGTGTGTGGTGAACACCTTTACTGATAGGAGGTCTAAGTTTCTAGGGAATGCGATTACTATTCTTGGTTTCTATTTTTCTGGTTGTGTGATTTCACCTAGTATGATGCACTTGAGTTTTTAGATTTATGGTTTATCCATGTTTCTAGATCTTGTCCAAATAGAAATAATCCGGTGTTCATGTATCATTATAGATTTCTAGGATCAACCTAATATATGCCAATCTATGGTGTTTTTACTAAAGATAAAGGTTAAGTTGTTCAAAGTGTCTC
This sequence comes from Viscum album, assembly GCA_963277665.1. Classification (NCBI taxonomy): domain Eukaryota; kingdom Viridiplantae; phylum Streptophyta; class Magnoliopsida; order Santalales; family Viscaceae; genus Viscum; species Viscum album. Next base: position 1,397,278,436 of record OY728157.1, on the reverse strand, counting down.
CAATGAGCTATATTGTGTATAAAATATATCTCTTTGAGGGAATTGTATTCAACTGAATTTCATGTATATATTTTCTTATGATGACAAGCATTATGGATCATGTCATGAGCGGTTCACTGGTAATGGAAATGTAGTCCCTTCAATGAGTGATGCATAAAGAACCTTATGGTCTAATAATGAGATCTAAGTGCCTTACTAGTGGTTGAATGAGGGAAATATTTCCTGATGGATGTTTTTATTAGGACCGAGTTTATGTGATGTTGTGGTTTCCTTGAAGTCCTAGTTTCGAGTTTCTTGGATGGGTGTTGTTATTTCTATGTGTTATCTGTTGGGTTATGTGATGGGGTTTGAGTGACTATTATCACCAATTACTTTGGTGGGTGTGGTTATTCTTCCTTGGTGGGTCCATTGAGGTCTATTTTCACCAGGGTGTGGTTGGGAATGGGGATTCTTATTATTTTAGAATTTGAGCATAGGGAGTTCCCCAAGTCTCATGGCTAGCTTGAGAGGGAATGTTTGTTTGGATACCTAGACCTACACATTTCTAGTTTCAACTTGGGTTTCATGGTGAGAGTGTGGTTAAAATCTAGTGGTTTAGGATAAATAACCAAGTGGAGGGTGGTTGTGTTGTTGATCATGGAATGAGGGAGATGCTTCAATTTTAAAGAGGAGCATAGAGGGTTCACAATTTTTTTGTAAATGGCCTTTGTGAGGTGAGTGGTTAGTGGTTTTAGGCCTGTTAGAATAACTTCATTAGGATATGAACCATGTGATTGAATGTCCTATTTATCTATTGGGAGTAGTTTATGGAAATCCTTATATTTGGTATTTGACTATAGGTTTTTCAAGGACATGAACCGGTTTAAATGTATCTTCCATCATAGAGGTTTTGTTCATAGTGATCAAATAATGAGCATTGGTTGTTGTAGGTTTTCATATTGGTGCTTAATAGTGATATATTTTACATTTTCTCTCTATTATTTTCAGTGATGAATATAGAATGGTCCATTTAGTTTTCCATTTGGTAGGTAGGTAAATGATAAGGATACTCTTTTGGTGGGGATAATCTGATTGGTCGTAGTAGAATGTCTCTCATGTTGGGATAAAATTGTGTTCACTATAAGACTGGTCATCTAATGGTTGAGAGAGATTCGATTGTGCTAGTTTGTATGGTAGAGAATGGTTATTGGTCATCCACCAAGGATTCTGGGGGGGGGGAGATAATTTTAAGTGGGAAGTTTTTGATGACTCACATTATTATGGGTTTTGAAAATAAAAATAATATTGAACTATTTTTCATCAGAAGTTTTTCATGTGTAAAATGGAAATTTTTCCTGTGATATTATCTCAAAAAAATTCCAACCACTCTTTTTGTTCCATAATAACATGTTTGCCCTATGATAAGAGTTTGGTGTAAATATGAACCAATTTAATTTTCCTATAATATTTAATATTTAATATATAATAAATTAAATATTATTTTTTTTACATAGTCTTTCAGTGATATATTTTATAAAGAGCATAGAATTGAGATTATGTCTCTAGGTTTGAGTCTAGAATAGAGGAAGTTTCTTATAAGATTAATAATAATTACATAGTCACTAGGGTCAATCCTAGTCCACTTTTCCTTTCTTTTTCTTTTTATTTTTTCTTCCTATTTTTTTTAATTTTCACCTTCCATTTATCTACTTAGTCTTCTCCCTCATACCCAAGGGTCTTCACCCCCTTAGGGTATTCATTAAAGAGAGATATTGAGAGAGATATAAAGATAATATGGAGAGGGAAGAAGAGGAGCCACCTAGGGAGTTACTGTAGATCTAAATTAGGCATTGGTTGATGCATCTCATGGACCTAAGATTAATGAATTAGTGTTCTATACATGTAGGGTGGTCATTTTTCATTTTTCCCCTTATACCCATAGAGTGGTTTTTTATGTTTTAATTCTTTAAATGGGTTGTTTGGGACCCCACCCCCTGAGGGTCGCTTTCAGCTTAATCGGAGTGAAATATAGGGTTTTGGGCCATTTGGTGGTTTTTCTATTCGAAATAACCCATGTAAAATAATTTTGTTCAAGGATAAAATTCCATGTGTTCATTCTATTCTAAGAAGATTAATATTTGGGACTACATATCATGTACTTGGGAGTACATTCCATGTTGTGGAGAATTGATGTGTGGTCAGGGGATTGGCTGGACACACCGTGTTGGGGAACTTGGTATTGTAGGGTACATGACTAGAGCCTGGGTGAGGCACATAGCCAATGGTCATGTACTATTCGTAGTGAGTGCCTATGTAGGGTAAATCACTTTCTTCATAGTCAGGCACCCTATGTGTGAGTACATATCAGGTACTTGAGGACTAATTCAGGTACTTGGGTGTTTTACATGTCGAGTTGGGATGAGGTACATGGTTGGGTACCACATATAGGGAAAACACTATGTATTGGGTACACATGTTGTGTACTTTGGAAAAGTACACACCGAGTGGCTGGTGGCACATAACAAGTGAGGAACTTTAGGGGTACACATCATGCACATGAAATACACAGTAATGAATTATTCCTCCATAGTTTTCCCTATTTTCACCGTAGATTTAGAATTGAACATAAGAGGAGTTCATTCAAAGAATTTCCCCACATAGATCTAGATGGTGGTACCCTTTCATTGTTTAGAGGCCATATGTATGGTGTTTTGGTCATTAAAAGTGTTTTTAAGAGGATTTATTTGAATTTTGATTTTAGAATCCTCCATTGGGTTGGATTTTGAGATGCGAGGCCAGGGTGAGGGTTGGGATATTGTTAGTTAGCATATCTTGGGGATACCTAGATGGTTTTTTCAAGGTTATTTTAAATGAATTCCATAATATGGTATCAAGTAGTATCTCCTAGGAGATCTTAGATTATCCCTGGATATTGGGAGAAGTTACTTAAGGTTAGAGATATTGAGTTTTATATCACATGATTGAGGATCATAAATTTTAGAGCATTTTGAATGGGTTAACATTGTGAGACAGTGGTTATGGATGGGTTTCATTGTGGTATTTATATGAGTTTGAGGGATTTTAGAGGATTTACTTATGGGTGATTTCAGACTTTAGGTTGGGTTTTTTATCGAGAATTTTAGGTGAGTTTTTCTTTCATGGTATTTTGACTTGAAGTTTGAATTTTGTTGAGGAGGCCTTGTTGGGTTTCTATCTTTGACTTGGTTATAAGGACCATTGAGAATAACCTTGTAGAAATGATCATGATTTTTAATTCCCTTTAAATGAATTATTGGGGAAGGACTAGTTGGAGGCCACTGAGTTCCATTTGGGATTATTTATCAATAGGATCTTCCCATTCTTTTGATGAGAAAAAAGAACTTTTCATAGGGTTTTCCCATTATTATTGTGGAATTTGGATTGGTTGTGGATACATTTATGGGCATGTATTAAGAGCTCGGGTGTAGAAAGTTCATCCCTAGTTGGAAGTCACTTTATATTGTAACCTTGGAGGTGGTGGGAGCCAAAAGTTTTTGTCTAGACCTAAGGAGGGCTATGGAGAGACCATGGTGGCTGTTTTGTGGATGGGGAGATCTAGAGGACTGAGAGAGACCCATTCTATATTGGTCGATAGTTGATAGGTTATTCCAGTTTAGATGTTTGGATTGTAGGTTCAAGAGTTGATTTTCCCACATTCCAAAGGACTTTATTTGGAATGTTTGAGGTAGTTTATACTCAAAATTTTTCTTCACATAGGATACATATAAAATATATTGGATCAAGTGTTGGTCCTATGTTTTGATCTGGTCCTCTCCTTCATTTTCAGGTTGTGGTTAGATAGGCTAATGAATCTAATGAATGATTTGGATGAGTGAACCCCTATTTTTGTGTATGTTCCCTAACGATAGGGTATAATTTTTTCATGGATACTGAGAAATTTTAGTTTCATGGATACAAAGTTCTCTAAGTTTCATGTATGGATTCTATAGGGTAGTGCATATGTTAGGTTCATGTGGATAGAGCCCATATTGTAGTGTATATAATGCGTCCAACTCAGAGCCTTATTTTTGTTTTCTGTGTGGAGTAAAGATTCTATCACCAGTTAGGATCATGTCATTAAAGTCCTAGAAGAAGGTTGATATGTGTTTTCAGGTGGATTCCTATGATTATTCCATGGGGTTTTGAATTCATGACTTTTCATATAGACATATTTTAGCTCTTGTGAATGTCAAACAGATGCACTGGGTGTCATTTGGTTGGTTGAGTCATGTGCTATAAATCCTCAATAATGGGCTAGAGTTGGGGTAGATTTACCTCGGGTGTTAGGATAGAACCTACAATATGATGTATTCTTTGTTTTGGGTTTCCCATTTTATATTTTATTTTTTTTGTTTGTTTTATTCCATTTTTAATTATTTTTCAATTAGTTTGGGAATATAAATTGTGTGTTAACTTGTTATGAATGTATATTATAGGTTCACCATTGTGGGTGTTCTACTGAGATTTATCTTTAACCTCTTATATGTGGACATCAGTGTGATTGATTACTATATATATAACTTTAGGTTGGTGTATAGGTTGGATAGATGATCAAGTGGAGTACCAATGTCACTTGATTAAGCGATGCCTCTAGTGTGGAGTCGTAGGATCTGGTGGGTGCAACTCAAGATTCTGGGAAACTGGGAATGAGTTTTTTCTTAAAGTTGATGGAAGGGAAGATTTTTTATTTTTTTTATTTTTTATATGTGATCATCCTCCTAGGAAAAAATTTGTTTATTTTTCATGCTTCGAGTCTATATGATTATATTCTACATTTCATTAAATATAAAATCCATTTGTTTTATATTATTTATTCTTTATACTCTAATGATTATCTTTTTTGTTGTTTTTTTATTTTCCTATGCCATTACACCCTGAATATAGGGTATAACATCCCCACCATATCTGTTATACCCTTTATTCTTGTATGTGGCCTCTAAAATATGGGGAGGTGTTCTTGAGGCATTGTGATGAGTCAGATCAGGTGATGTGTTAGGTTATCCCATGCTAGTTTTTATAATAAAATTATAATATAACCTTTGAAAAAAGAATTTTAAAGAATATTTATATCATAATATTTCCCTGTGGGTAATAACTATGGCTACCACACCTATGTTTGAGATAGAAGTGCATAGTCGATGTACCTACTAGAAACAACAAGTCAGCAAGGAACCTACCATGGTGTCCAGCCATGGAGGTTATTGGGGACCAAAATAGTGAGTCTTGAAATGCCTTGATCAAGTGTCATGGTAAACATAGAGGATTTCTAGGATCCTAGGGATTAAAAAAATCTTCTACACTGAGGTGGGATTTTAGTGGTTTTTAAAGATTAACATAGGGTGTACTACATTATGGTTCATGTCATAAAAGGTGATTGAAATACATGTACATAATAGTGATTCAATGTAGTCTTCATTGTGTTTTCTGGGTGTGTTAGGGATTCCATGGGGATCCTTAGAGATGTGCCATTTTAGGTTGAATAAGTCCATGCCATGGAGACCCTATGTCTGGATCATTATAAAATCATTGAAATACTATTTGTAATCTCACTCGTTTTATGTTCCCCCCCTTCTTTCTTATTTCACATGGCCGAATAATTGGAGAGATCAAGGGGGGGGGGTCTCACATTTTTCCTCCTTAGTTCCAAGATAATACTTATTTTATTTCAAGTTATATTTTATGGTAAACATATTCTTCCATCTCCATATTTCCCCTCATCTTATCCTTTTGTTTTCCCCTAAAATTTCCTCTCTTTCTAAAACCCTAATGACTATAGGGTCAAAATTTTTGTTTTGTGTTCGGTTCGAGAGACCATCAACTTTCTCAATTTTGATTTTCCATCAAATAAAAATTATTTATATTCAATTGATGTTGGTGTTTTTATGAAATTACATTAATCAACATGACATGAAATTTTTTGTGCTTTAAATGTTTTTTGTATGAAATTTTACATACATGTGATAAATTTTTAGACATTTTAAAATGTTTTCAAGGGTTTCTATAGTTACACTTAAGTGTTTTCTAGGGGTTTCTTAAAGTCATTTTCTAATGTTTCATTCTAATGTATTCTAATTATATGTTTAAATTTATTATAGGCTTCTTTAAAATTAATTTTAAGGTATATTGGTTCTTGGATCATGTTTTAGTTTTCCATGAAAAGTCAGTTCATATTTGCAAAGGTGTTGTTTATAAAACAAATTAGGTATTTATAACTCATATTAAACCATTTTAATACATTAGAGTATTTTTATTTGTTTTAAAGTGATTCTAGGAGAATGTGAGGTTTTCAAAATGATTTGAAAATTTGTATTTGATGTGTGGGTATTCAAAGAAGGACAAAGTGACCTGGCATTCAGAGTAAGTTTTCATAAGTTCTTTTTTCAATTAAAAGAGAATTTTTCTCAAAATATGTGATACCATAATTTAAGAGTCTTGGTTTTTTATGTTTTTATTTTATATATCCCTTTTATTATAAGTAACATATTTTTATGTGTTGGTGTATTATTGTGAAAAGGGGTTTTTTCTTAAGAGGGTGTTGGTGGTGAGATGATATTCATTTAAAGAGATTTATTTTTTATTTATATTTTGATAATATATATTGATTATATAGTCACATACACTTGATTTATATCATGGAAATTTTCAGTATCTATGTATAAGGTCTAAATGAGTGTAACATTATCTTAGTGTTTTCCTTATATCTAGTTATCTAGGAAAGTTTAACTCTCCTTTGGGTCTTATATTTTACTTTTAAAGACCCAAAAGAGAAGAAAAATGGGTTGTTAGGGATACAAATAGGGGCCTAGGGTGTGGTCCAATAAACCAAGTTTAGTAACATTCTTGGTATATCCCAGTGAGTCACTCATGATACCCAATTCCTATTGTGTGTCATTTATGGGATCTCATCCTCTTTTTTTATAACCCCTAGCTCTTTATTTTATAGTATGTCCCCATTTATTTGGTTATTTATTTTTATTCTCTATTGATATCTTCATTCCTATTTTTTAAATTTCATTTTAGTTATGGTTTTTTGTTTACTTTCAAACTAATTTATAAAATGTTTTGGAGAGTAAGATTTTAACGTAATGTTTTGTTTTAAAATAAATAGTGGTATTTTTTTTATAATGGATTATTGAGAAATAATTTTGTAGAAATTAGAAAATAAGTTTAGTTTTTTTATGAATTTCAAAATTCATATTTCTTGGGTTTGGAAGTGTTTTCTTAAAAAAATGATGGATCCACCCTTACTTATATAAAAGTGTTGGATGTTTTGTTAAGGGGAGTAAGGCAGGTGATTTGTTTTCCTTAAACTCTTAAATATGGAAAAACATACTTTTCAATTGTATTTAAAACTAAATTTAATGAATTTTTTTCTAAATGTAATTTCATAGAATATTTCGTGGAATCCTACTAATATATTTATATCTCACCCTTATTATACACCTGTGTGTCAATATGTTTAGGTATTATATTTTCTATTAGGTTCTCTGGTATTGATCCCATTTTTCTGATGTTCATTTAGGTCCACTTATGGATGAGTTAATATGGGGTGATTGTGGGTCACATGGATTTTTTATAGAAGTTATTTAGGAATTTTTTTTTGTTTTGGGAAGCTATAGTATTATACTAGTGATCCTATTTTATATTTATTTCTATTTTTTTATTTATTAGATGTATTTTCTTATAGGGTGTGTTGTTAAAGGTTTAATCAATTATTAAAATTGTTCTTGTTTCAAATGAGGATAGTCTCTTTTATTTAATGTGTCTCATTTGGATGTTTATATCATTTTCCTATGCTCTGTTTGTTTCATTATTTTTAAACTGTTTATTTTCTATGTATTGAGGTCCATAGTAGAAACCACATTCTATATTCTCATCTAGTTCCAATATTTTTATAATTATTATATTAAGATATAAGTATTCCCAAGAATGTATTCTTGATTACTAAGAAATTTTTTTTCATCCCATGGGGATCAAGAATACCCCTCCGACCTTGTGGTAGACTAGGTCCGGTGACATGTCAAGTCAGGACCAGGCTGGTTTATAACACTTCTCATTATTTTAATTTCATTACCTTAAGATATTTACAGTTGAAACTCACTTGATCAAGGTAACCACAAACATCTCATTGAATACAATGACACTATCACACATTTTAGTGAATAGTTCTACGTTTGAATCTAATTAGTCTATTCATTCCATGCTCCCATCTAAAATGAAATTGTTTCCATCATTATCGGTCCCAAACTCCAATTTTCACTATCAAATACCTATTTTCCGACTCCAAAAAAATATTACCATATCTCTCATTCTATAATGTTAGTTTACTTATCAAAAAAATATAGTTTTCATATAATGAATCCAAAAATAAATAAGTCTTTTATATCGAGAATCGATCATTCATCCATTCCTTAGTCCACAAGAATATAAGTGATGTTAATATGATTTAATTCTATAAAAAATCCCTACCCTTGAGATTCAGGATGAAAATTCACCTTCAATATCATTGGATACCACATATCCTCTGATTCCCTCACCACTTGATTTTTCCTAATCAATGAATCCACTATGAAATTTCCCTTACCCAATGTATGAGATAATTTGAAATAAAAAGTCCAAAGATACTCAACCCACATTTATTTCCTCAAATTAAAATAAAATTTGGTGAAATGATATATCACAATTTTATGATTTTAATATACCATAATGTTTTCACCAAATAGGTAATGTCTCTAACTCTTTAAGGTTTGTAAAATTATAGCTACGTCCAGATCAAGCATGGGATAGTTATTATCATGTGGTTGAAACTACCCCAATCTATATGCAATCAAATTAACCCATTACATAAGAATCATAGACTATTTCATCTCTAGATAGATCATGATATACTAAAAATACTTTGTGAGTCAAAGGAAATATTATCACTAGTACATAATTCAATCTCTTATTTAGGTCATTTAATGATCATGGGTATTTCTTACAATGCTAAAACTTCATGTTTTTCCAAGTCAACATTTCCATTGATTCAACTAACATTGAAAAGTTTTTAATTATGAATTAGTAGTAAACTAATAACATAATGATACTTTGAATCTCAAAATCATTCTTGGGTAATTCCCAAGACATCGCAATGTCATTTTTCATTCATCCCATTGAGTCACTCTTCTCATAAATAACATTTCATGAGAATTTCACCTTTTGTATCCATAATTGACATTTGGACATCTTAGGGTATAACATGATTTTTGATAACATCTCAAAAATAATCTTAAATTATAATTTATGATCATCTCCAAACCAAATTAAATTATAATATCATCCAAAATCATCATGATAAACAATTTTTAGTATTTATGGAAGATGTGATTCAACAAGGAAATGGAGACAATATGAGTATAGGCAACCCCTAATGGAATCACAAAATACAACTAATTCCCACACCTAATCCTAAAATATAACATTGTAAATTCTTTATCCATCACACGTAGTGGGTGATATCCTAATAAAAAGTCAATCTTTTAACACCACCATGATCCCTTCAACTGAACAAATAGATCATCGATGTAAGGTAGAGTATATTTTTTCTTTACAATCACTAGATCTAACTTCTAGCAGTAAATTCATAACCACAAGATATTATTATATTTATTTTCAAACATAATCAGTTCTTCCCATGGAAAAAATTCACAATTGAATTACTCTCTTCCTCTTTAAATATTCTGAATGATTATCCATTTATCTTATCTCTGAGGAAAAATGTATTGTGAGGGAAATGAAATTGGACTCATCCTAGATAAAAAGTTGATGTATACATCCATATATATCTCTAGTGGAAATCTATATAAGTATTTCATAAATATATCTATGAAATATTTCACCATGAATAGAAATTTAATTATATTATTAAATTAAACTAATCCAAGAATTAACCTAGCCATGAAACATGTCAATGATCCATGATGTTTAAAATATGAACCCTCCATACTAGCATAAATATCCCACTCACCTTGAAAATTATGAAATATGTCATTGGGTGATGTAAACGAAACTTTAATCTCACAGTAGTCGATATTGTACATTCAATTCACCATACAATCTTATCAAATTATGGTATTTTAGGCATTCATCTTTTAAACCAAGAGGTCTTATAATATTTTCATATCATCTATCATAAATTATTAAGCAGGAAACGGAATACCTGATTCTAAATTTCCTCTAATATATGTCTTAATATTTAAAGAATAATTCTTTAACTCAATATAAAAATTAATTTGGTGTACTACTCTTGAATATACATATAAATGAGATACACATAAATTAAACATATTATAGACTATAATATAAAAAATAATAAGGGTACCTCTTAATGTCATAGGTTAAGCCTCAGACTCATTTGGTGCATTATTAGTAGAAAAAAGTTACCTAATTCTTATGGATTGAAACCATCATGGATTACCACTAGTCCTTACCTATGACTCAACACTGAATTTATTTTATTTTTCTATAAAAATTCTTAGTATCTATGTATGGATGTAACTGTTAATTCTAGAGTCCCAAGAGTGATAACTATTGAACTTCATTAGATGCTCAATATTCCCTCACTGATAGAATATACAATGTTATTTATGATATTCCCTCTTTAATTGTTTCATGTTTCCATATAGGTAAAAACTCACCCATCTCTTCATTTAAGATGAACCCAAAATTATAGTTCTTTTTTGACTAACTCCATTATAAGAGTCATACTACTTCAACTTATTTTAACTAGAAAAATTCTGAACCCCCTTATGTTGGGGAATAAAATAATTGACACCCTTTAGGTCTATTATACACACATATTTCATCATTTCCTTATTCACCACCACTATATAGGAAGATAGGTCAATAAAGATCATCCAAAATTTTATCTCAACTCAAATTTAATCATGAAAATTCACACCATTAAGCTATCATTGGTAATCAACTTTTGATAAAAATGAGTTTACTTAATAAGTCAAGAAATATACTAAAAAAATGCCTTATTTTTTCCCAAAAACAAAAAATCTTGATATTTACTCTCCTTCAACATATCTAGATTAATTTTATGTAAAATAATCTTTTATAATCTAACCCATACCAAATCCTCATATGAATTCACTTTCATGGTCATTTTCCCCCACTTATAAGATACTCCCTAGATCATATAAGTATCAAAATCCACCTTTTATGTCTTAGAGGCATGAAGAAACCAGAATATTTGAATGATAATTTCCAACCATTCCTTATATTGATATACTCTTCCATCACCAAAAAAATATTAGATTATTTTGATTCTAGAACTCCAAAGAAAGACCACATACTTTGCTCTCTCTTGTCCCACTACTCTCCTAAGGGATTGGATCACTTGGAACAATAAGTTCAAGAGTTCAAGGCTCTCTATAAATTCCTATATCCTTATTTATGAATAATATTAATCAATTTAACCCTAGATCGACCATCATTAATGGTCTCTCTACATGGAGATATATCTATAAAATTATAAACCAAATAAAAACCATAAGACAAAAAATGAAAATTACTTATACATAAATCACAAGGTCCAAAAAAATACTTATGATTCTAAATATAAGTATTTATTCAACTTCCGATAACTCACTTCTTCACATATCAAGTTTTAAATAGGTGAACACACAGAATCTCAATCAACTCCTTTCATAAAAACAATTTTAAAATAGTTTAAAATCAGTTTTAGATAATGAATTATTTTATAAAAGCCCAATAAATATGTATATAATCTCTATTCATATCTAACATGATTCGAGAAGACACTGCATATCCCATACCATAATGGTTGTAATAATCTATACGTCATAAGTAACTAATATCCTTTAAAGTATCTATGAATCACTTATCCTACTTAAACTCCATGAAAACAAAAATATTACTATAAAGATGTTAGATATGAATTTTAATGAGTTCCTCTAGAGTTCTAATAATCCTAATATTCATTCCTACTATAATTACACAGTCTCAACCTTTAAAATCACACTTTGATACCTTTTTCTAGTAATCATGACCCATGTTCCTCAATCCCGAGACTTGATTTGGGATTCAACATGTCCTTAATAATCTTCCCTGATTGAAAGAGGTTGAAAACTAATGTTGGGGGATAAAAATAATCATTGGGGAATTATTTATCCTCAAAATGATTAACTAACTAAATGATAAAAATAAAAAAATAAATTTACTCAAAATAAAAAACAAATAATCATTAAAACAACCATTTAATGTAAACTAGAAACAAAATAGAGTGAAATAGAAATAAAATAGCCACAAATAATAACATGACATGAAAAAAAATTCGTTTGTTCCTATCCAAGGTTGGTGTCCTAAATAATCCTACAACACATGACAAAACACTACCACATCTACTACAATAATTTCTTCTAATATCAATCACTAATAAAGACCAAAGACTTTCCTTTACCACTACCATGACATAATAAATATATATGTACATTGAGATATTTGATTGGTGGAAAATGTTGATATGTGAACTAAAGAAAAAAATCATGGTATAGTGAAAATCATTATTCTATTGACCTCTCTATCATTTTATGTAGTAATGAATGAAATTTAATATCATTTAATCAGTAAATATTTTAATAATTTCTAATTGATTTTTATAATTAATCATTTAATACAATCAATGTTGTAAATAGTTACAGTGGAGGATGAAAAATGAGTTGGTATTTTATATGTTATAAAACACTAAAACATTATGATGGTCCATTATGTAATTAATGGGGTCTATAAAGTGTATTTTCATGGACCTCATTGGAGAAATTAGATTTCATACTCTAGCTAAAAATCTCTCTCCATTTATTGGTTCTCAATTTACCATAAAGGAAGAGGTTTTATAATGTCGTTTGGTGAATTTTGGTTTTACTGTATTTTTGGGTGATTTTAGTGGTTATTCGACACCATTAATGGCATGAAACTTTTAGTTATTTATAAGCGACCTCAATAAATATAATCATTGGAATTAAAATTTCATGGATATTTTGGAATATATATTATCATTTTACTATTGTATTATATTGTTTTACCTCAATGGGATCTTGGGTATGGAATATATATCTTCCTCCTTTGTTAATGGGCATTGAGATGTCAAAAAAATCCCATCAGTTCTATCAGAGAATATACCAATGATAAATAGATATTATAAGGATCTATAATTTAATATCCAAATGGATTCTTCCAAACAATGTTCTGGTATTTGTGTTTCTTCATGGAAAATGGCTATTAAAATTAGAAAATTCTAATTTTTATTCTCACTAAAAATAGAGAATTGTACTCACCATATATATATGAAAATATTATCAAATCACATTATCATGGTCTGATCCACCATGATGTATACCCATTATATAATTTCTCTCAAAAAGTTATTTTTGTTCTTAGTAGGAATCCAGAACAAAAACCACAAAAATGTTTTTTTCTATGTTATAACAATTAATAAAATCAAGAACCACAATAGTAGCCAATTTTTTTGTTCTGCATCATGATCTATGGTCAGACCAATGAACTAAATTAAAGAGAGAACCAAAATGTCTTGTGTCACTGTAACACCTCATAGAATAGAAATAACATCTAAAATGGTTTGGACTATACAATTTTCATTATTACGGTAAAAGGACCAAAATAAATTAAGTCTTTTTCACTATAGTGTAATATTTGGAGGGTCCAAAAGTTATAATAAGGCTTTAAACTTTAGACCATGAAATTTTATAAATTCATGGTCCACAAGAATTCTATATATATATATTTTTTTCTATAACACCTTATCCAGCATAGGCCCTTCACATAGCTTCATACCATTTCAAAGGTTACTTTGATGAAATTTGTTTCCTAGATTTGTATATATTAGGATAAATAAATGAATTTGTCAATTATATAAATTTTTATTTTTTAATTATATTCTTTTTATAAAAACTATTTATATAATGAAAATATTCTATTCTTTAGTTTGAATTGTTTAAACTTCTTCTGATAAAATTGGCATAGCATGCTTTACATTTTTTGTAATGAAAACATACAATTTAGTTTTAACCTAAATTGAATTTAATTTTTTCAAGTTATATACTTAAATTTATAGTTTGAGTATATTTTATTCATATTATTTGTTAAAATTATGATGAAATTAAATTATCTCTTGAGTAAATAACCATGATTAGAGGGACTTTAGGGTGAACTTCTCACTATCCCCGAGGCTTATTCCTTGCCATGAAAATTTGGGGTTTGATACTAATTTATCTATGATTAATCTTGTGGGAAATATTGATTTCATATATTTATAAACCTTTACATTAAAGGTTTATAATTACAATATATTCTAAAGTATTGATTTTATCCAATTATTGCAAAAAATTATGTAATTTGTTCTATTATGGGTGTTGGAGGGGTCATTAGAGGTTCAAGATCATGTTTTCAGGAAAATAGTTTATGGTGGAAATATAACCAAGTTGTATAATACCATAAAAGTTCCTAGGATCCCAATAGAGATCTTATAGGGGAGTAAATGACTATTATATCTACCATAGAAAGGTTTCTGAGTGTATATTAGAACCCCAATGAGCCCTTGGAGTACTAGTGGGTCCCCCTGAGAGTTCTGTTGGGATTAGTCTAATATTTTTTTTCATTTTAATTAAATTAAATTGTTTTAAATGGAAACAAATTAATATTTCTCCTTATTTGTATCTTGAAGAAGTAATAGAAACTCTACCTCCATTCTCTCACATTCTTATTCGTCCCATGGTTGGATATCTCTTGTGTAAAATCTAATATTAGAGTTTATCATTATGTCAGGCCACCATGGGTAAAGATACTTCTTTTATTACTTTTATTCAATGTTTTTATCATTTTTTATACATGTCTGTGGTTATGAACAAATTTGAGGGTGGTGGGGGGGGTGTTAGGTTTCCAATTTTTTTAGATCAAATCAGCCACAAATCTTTGATGAGAAGGGCCTTGTTAGTCCCATATATGAGATTCTTTTATTTATCAAGAGTTTTTACATATGTGGTATTTATTTTATGAAATAAAATAAATTATGAATTTATTATTATTCTCTAAGACTAAATTAATTTAGTTTACTTAAATACCTAAGACATGTGTGGATCCTGGGATCTAAAAGAGTGGTCTATGTGGGAGTGTTGACACTTTTCCTAATTAACAATCATTTACCACGTGAATTGAATGTAAAATTATTAACGAACACCTAGGTTAGGTTATTGGGATAGCTAATTTACCATATGATCCCAGTATGGTGTACTAGTCAATTCCTTTCTATGGAATGGATTGATAAAGTACTACGATATGGGTTAGAAGGCCTATGAATGTGACTTTGGGTGGGTTAGTGGAATGATTTAATTATCCTTGATGTTTATATAGTGGTAATTTATTTATATTGATTTAAAATAACAATCATTAATCTTGATGGTATCTGGTTATGTGGTGATTCCCTATCAACCTATATTTTTTTAGTGGTTTTATATCTCCCACCATTGATATATGGTAGTATATTATCCAACCTCTGTGAATTAGTGGTATATTGATCACTTTATGCTTGTTGGTGTTATCTCTCCCCCTTAAATAGGGACAATGATTCGTTGTTCAATATGTGTCCAATTAAATAGTGCAACCCTATTCACATTGAGAAGTTGTGATAGAGGAAGATGTTCCAAAAAAGGTATTATTTATTAGTGAATCATCCACCTATGGGGTTAGACTCAGTGGTTTGTCATCCACTCAGAGACTCATAATGTTGGTGTATCATACATTGGAGTTTTAAAATGGTGGTATATAATTAACCAAAGGATGGTGGTTAATCATCCACATGGGGTTGGTGATACCCCATTCACTTGGTGATTTCTCAATCACATTTTATATTAGTTTAGTGATAGATCATTAACATGTATGAATTTGTATGGTAATACATTTATTACCCTGTGATTATCGATGTTGATTACTCATTCACTATATTTATGAAAATATTTGTGATATATCATCAATCCTTAAAGTGTTCTTAGACTATGGTATATCATCTAATTATGGAACTAGAATAAAAAAGTATGGTCACACATATTTTAGTTGTTGACCACAACATGATGTGATGCATTATTATATTTATCAACTAATTTTTAATATATATAAATCATGAAACTATCTTTACTAAACTTGTTAGGGACACCATTTTTTATGACCAGATGAATTCTACTCACACATTGATAAGGAAACATGGTACCTAAAAAGAAATATTGTATCATAACCTAGATAAAACCATGACCCTACTGATTTAGATTTCTAATTTATTAAATCTTGATTGAATTTTGGATATAGAATCATGCCAAGACTCAAGGAATGTTTTGAAAATAAATTTATTAATTTTGTTTACATTTTGATGAAGTTTTATATGATATTCTATGGGATATCTTTTTTATATTTTATGGCTTGTATGAAATGTATAGTAATTAATTTTGGATATAACATTATGTTTATATTTATTATTGGTTAGTATTTAGTTGATCTCTTAGTTTTTATTATATTTTAGTTTTGGGATGACTACTTCTTGACATTACTTACATTTTATTTTGGTGGTTATATGTACATTAGGACATCATCTCTTCACTTGTTATATTTTGACCCTTACTTCAAGTCATCTTCCTCGGGTTTGGGTTAGTAATAAAAAATATTATTTTGTAAAGAGTTTCACATTAATATGGATTAAAATTTTTGTTTTTAAATAAAATATACATTCCAAAACTAGATCATTTGATGAATTATTAAATATATGAATAATATAAGAGATAATAAAGATTCCCTAAGGTGTAACATTTATTAATTTAATATTAATAATATGTATATTATAATAGAATTAATTAGTAAAACACCTTAAAAACTATGTTTGAGATTTAATAAACATTATACACATATAAATACCATGATCATTCAACTATGTAGTTTCATGAAAAATATAGGTTCCCATTAATTATCCTGTGCAAGGCAATGTGGAAATGGATAACCCTAAGAGGTAGGTAACCAAATACCATTGGAATATTTAGGTGAAACTTAGTAAAGAAACACTATATTATTAGATATAATAAGAATATAATTTATTTGTTCTAAATAAAGAATTTTGGAAATAGGTTTTCCACTCAAATGTCCAAGAATCATCTATGATTTTATTGGTTGTATGGCATATCTAAATATATATGTTTGAGATGAACTATAAATTGGACTCAAATATTAGTGAAATATTAATATTTTCCCACTAAACATAATGATAATAAGGGTTTCCATATTAATGGGATAACTTTTATTAAAATTCATTGATGAAAAAAATATGAAATATGATACTCAATAATAAATATGTATTTATTATAGTTAACATAATGTATCATAATTATAATTTTGTGATATCTTATAGGTATAAACTATAATATAATTATTGAATGATATTTAAGGTTTAAAAATGTTCTCAAAGAGAAAAATTATTTTTAAATGGATATTAATATTATAAAATAATTTTTTTCAATTTTGACTCATTATTATTAGATATCGGGTGTGCATCACAATTTTTTGATAAAAATAGAATAAAAAATATGAGATAATTAATTTAAGGATAAGTATATCAATATCTTAGAGATAAGTAAATAGTTACAACATTATTGTTATGAAGTTATGATCTAAATCTACCAACTAGATTAGTTTTAAAATTAGAAAATCATTAATATTTTACTTTTATATTTAAAAATTTTATTTCTATATCTTTTTTTGATATGATGGGATTTTTATTCATTATTTAGAACTAGATTTTTTTATATATATGAATGAAATATTTTATGTCTTTATAAAAAAGAGGAATGGTTTATATATTATTGATATATTATCTACAAAATTTAAAAGAATAATGTTATGGTTAATTCTAACACCACTTATCTTTAGCATTGGTGTCTTGGAAATATAAATAAGAGACAAATCCAAAGGCTCTATATAGATGAATTTTTAGAATCACTCAATGGCCATTCATTTGATACTTGGGAATATTATTTGTTAGAAAAAATGAACAAATCACATTTTAGTGGAAGAGGTGAATGAGATAAAGGGTTATTAGATCTTATACATATTTATTTATGTGCACTAATTCATGTAAAACAATGTGGTAGTTATAGGTACTTTGTAACATTCATTGGGAACTTTAGTTGGTATGATTATTTTTTTCTAATGAGGAACATGTTTAAAATCTTAAAAAAGTTTAAGGCGTTCAAAATTTAAGAACATAATCAATTAGGAAAACGTATTATGATTCTCTGAATATATTAGGGAAATTAATAAATTAGTTAAGAAATCATTGATCGTCTAATTGATTGAGAAATTATTTTAACATGTGCTCCTCCTAGAACACCACATTGAAATGATGTGTCTACATAGATGAATAATACCCTTTTAGACATGGTTTGATCATTAATGAGTTGATAGAACCTCAATAATGAAAAATGACATTATACCAATGCTTTAAACACATTGGTATAGCCTTGGTAACCATTGGTATATGAAATATCAATTCTTATTAGAAAAATTGGTATATAGGCCGTGAGGATACTAATATACAAATGATTCTTTGAGAAAATTTGATATAGAGGTTCCTAATTTTACGTATGAAAATGGTTTACTTGAATTATTAGTATATAGGCTATACTAATAGTTATAAAATCATTGGTATAGGCTATAATTAAAGAAAAAATCCATTTTGGCCACCACAATCCACATTCAACTAATAAATTCTAGACAAAAAACACATTTAGTCTTAAACCATGGACTTATACATTTAATTAGTTGAAAATCTAAAAAATAGAAACCCAAATACAATCAATTTCAACCATCAAACACTATTAGTATTTTTTATAAATATCATGTCAGAAATGTAGTGGATTAATATCTCCCTCAAGCCCACCTCTTCCATCATGGTCATCACCGTTAACATGAATTTCCCAAGTTATATTATCTCCTCCTACATCTTCATCTCATCACCATCAGTAAATTCGTCACCATTCCCAAAACTAGGACCATAATCCTCATCATTGGTTTCATTATATATGGATTGAATCATCAATATACATATATTAAAAATCAAATTAGTATCTAATGGTAGTGCTGGTCATAAATCTGTTATAGATTTTAGAAACTACTTTTCAGTCTTTAAACTTATTTCATGCTCATTCATGAATATGTTTTTAGTCTATACAGCCTCTATATAGGCCTCTATATCCTCTACATGTGCCTCGTACAACTCATTACTACTAGATATATTATAGGTTCATGAAGTGGTCCAATACCTAGTTGAGAAAATAATTTTCTTGGCTTGAGAATAGACTCTTCCATGGTGATCGTCACCTAATATCTATTACAAATAATTATCTAGCGTGAAGTTTTCATCCTATTTCTCTTAAAGGGCCTCCAAATAATGTTTTTGATAATATAACTTATATATTTAGCAAAAAATATGTTTAAAAAATTTATAACTATAGGAATAAAACATACAATATTTTCTTGCACAAGTTCATTTTACAATACAACCGTTTTTTTTGCTTGAGAAAAAAAGTCTCTACTAAGTCACACACCCATCTATGTTAAATAATACCCTCTAAAAATAAAATATAATATAATAAAATATAAATGAATAATATTTTATAGATTATTTAATTTATTTTTTCAAAATTTCTTGGAAACATTTCAATGTTTTGGGTATTGAGTGATGAAAAAGCCTTATTAAAATGTTTGTTTATAAAATATTTGGTATACTTTTTCAATTTAAAAATGATGAATTTATGAAATTGGTACTTTTAAATGTTTTTTATATTCAAATATCATTATTTTATTTTAAAATAATGGTTTTCACATGATTTTATTTTTAAAAAATATTTCATATTATTGGTTATAACATATTCATTTCAATTAATATAAATTATGGGAGGTGTTTATGTATTTATAGTTGAAAAATGTTTTCTATTTTAATATATTTGTCTGTTTTGAGTGAATTAATTTATTATTCCTATGGTTTCTTTTACTTGTTATTTTATTGGGTTTTCTTGCTTTTATGAGTGATTTAGTTATTAGGTTACATTTGGTAAGAAGTGGAAATTTGGGAATTTAATGTTAAGTGCAATGATATTGTTGATTTTGGGTCTTATGTGTGATATAAAGTTGGTAATGGTTTATTTATGATGAAATGAATATATATGGTTTCCTTAAATCTTATTAGATAGTACTATGTTGGTTTGGTTGGGCATTTTTTATTTTAACCATTTTTGGTAGATATTAGTTGTATAAACAGAAAGGGAATGTATATCCTTTGATATATTAATAGTTTTATGTTTATATGAATTTAATTATAGTAATTTAGAATTTTAGTATGTGAATTGTATCTTGAATATATGATTATAATGTTATTCAATAGTCTCAGGATGAGAATTGTTGTTTTTTTGTTGAGGTTTCCATATTTTTTTGGAATTCTAATGGATGTTGATGTTTTGGGTGATAAAATTTTAAAATATCATTAATCTTTTGTTTTCATGGTTGAAAAGAAACATTATATATATATATATATCTCTGTGTGTGTGTTAATCATGTAAAATAGTGTCTTAAAAAGTAATTTGTTGGTAAAACTATAAATAGTTTACGAACTATAATTTGTTTATAGTTTAAATGTAAAATTAAACACTTTGTGGTTTATTTTGAATATTTTTGTTCAATTTAGTTTGAGCAAGTTCAAGTTATTTTATATTCATTTTAGTTAAATTATATTTCTTTTAATTAAGTATAGATCGGTTTAGTTGTGGTAGAGTTTAGTTGGCATGGTTCATTTTTGTTAGTATCAAATTAACCATTATTTTAAATGATTTTTCTATAGGCTCTCAGTTTTTGACATAATAGTTCAACCCAAAGTGTTGGCATACTTCATATCATACTTGATTTTTTAAATTCTATTAATGATTAATAGAAAATAAAATTCAATAATAAGAAACTATGTATTAATAAAAATAATAATTAGTTTCAATAAAAAAATATTATATTTGAATAATACCTTAAACTCATTCCTCATCCAATAGACAACAATCTCATTCTAATTTGTCATTATACACTCATCAAAGGTTAATATACTTTCTAAATCTGATCCAACTCTACCATCCCATCCACTATATAGCTTACTCTTATATTCTCTCCATATATTACATAATTCCATTACTCGTGCATTCCTCACACCATATCTCTTGGGAAAATCATAGAGAATATACTACTACTACAGTAGAATAATCATCTGTCAAAGTTTATAATGCTGCTTTAATAAACCATCACTAAATATTTTCCATTTAAAAGAACTTCTTCCCCTGAATTCCCCTGAACCCCACCACCCCCACCCACCCACCCACCCACCCTCTCCCCCGATCCCCTCATGCCCAATCCCTCATCACCCGTCTCTTTTCTCCCAAAAGCGTTGATGTCGCCCCACCCCCTTCTCTCCTAAACCATCTAACCCTATACCTCATCACCATACCCCATTTCTACCCTAAGTCCCTCAATATTTTTTCATTTTCTTTAGACCCTTTATCCCCTGAACCCTCACTATCAACCCTTCACCTCACCGCCACCACTGATCCCCCTCATCACCACTCTCCATCCTTACCACCTGAACCCTCAATATCATAACTTTCTCTCATTAATTTTTTATTTTTATCCTCTCCCTAACTTCTCACACATTTTAGTGAAACCCTAACATGATTTTTGATGTTCTATTTTTTATTCTTCGTTTTTATGGTTCGTAGGCCTCGAATAAAGATAATAATTCCTATAACCATTGAAGATGAAGAATTTCCATTGAGTCCATGTTCTTTTTTGGTTAATTATTACATTTTAGATTGATTTTAATTAGGTTTTTCTTAATTTTTAGATCCCACTTTCTTATCTGGGGTTTCTTGGACCTCATTGATGTGTGATATTAAAAACATTTTCAAAGGAAGAGAGTTTCTGGTAGGTGGCACTTTTTTTGGGTCTTTATATTTTAAAATATTGATTTATTGTATTTTTAATAATTCATTTGGTTATCAAATTATAATAATAATTATGCTCCAAACAAATTTAATGAATAAATCATGTTTTATTTGATTTGAAATTCTATTCTAAGATTATTCCCTAATGGAAAGTTTGTTAAAATCCCACTTTAATTCATTTCATACAAAAATGTTTTGTACATGACGAAATGACCTTTAATTAATAATTAAAATGTTCTAAAAGAGGTTTTGGTTTTAAAAGTTGGGTTATCTCTTGTTCAATTTTTTTAATAAAGTTATCTTCTTTTAAAATGACTTTTGAGATATATATATATATTGTGATTTTACACATATACATAACTATATATATATATATGTGTTTGTGTGTGTGTGTTCATATATAAAAATACACATGAGAATATGTGAATTTATAAAATGGGATGTTTGTATATATCCCAAAAGCCCGAGACCTCGATCCCCCTGAGCCTGATCCTGAGCTAAGGATGAGCCCCCTGAGACCAAGTCCACTCTCTCACCACCACCCCCAATTCTCCACCAATCCATAATTTTCATACCCCCTTTTCCCTCTTCTCCCCCTTCTCCCCTACGTCCCCAAGACCTCACCCTCACCCTTGCTACCATACCACATGTCTCCCCTTCTCTCTCTCTCTTCTCCCCCTTCTCCCCATCTCCCCCATCTCCCCCAAGTATCCCTTTTATAGGGTTTCTCTTGACATAAGGTAGTTATTTCTATGAAATTTACTTATAATGCGTGGTTTAAATTTATCAAACAACTTTAAATGAATTATTAGCATTTTAGAATCATTTTATAAGAATTATTTAAGATATAATTGATTTAAAAATGAATTTTGTAGTTTTCATGGATGTGTCACATGATAAGAATTTAGTTTAGGTCACTAAAGATTTATTATAAATCTATAAATAATGTTAAAAAATAAACATATTAATATTATTATATTTAAATCCAATTTTATGAAAGAGTTGAAAAATTTGGGAAAATTAAATATTATATTTGTTTGTATGTGAAGTCATTCATTATCATAACTATGTATATTTTGTTTTTAAGTGTTGTGAATTTGTTATGATTTCTATTTTTTCTGTGTGAATTTTTTTAAATATATTTTCTAAAGTTTTTTTTATTTTTTAAAATGAAAGTAATAACAGTGAAGAAGAATTCCACTTATCCTAGTAAACTCCCCGATGATGTTCCCTTGACCACATAGAAACAAGACGCTCCATCAGGCTCCCTCCCTACTGTATATGGGACACCCTCCATCTTCCCCCACCCCCACCATCAATGTTTGTAACAACCGATGTCTCCATAATGCAAGTTTCTAGAACACCCTCCTCCATCCCAATAACATCTAGTACATTACTAATAAATTCAGCAGGTTTATCACATGGCGAATCCAAAATGAGGGAACATGTGGTTACTCCTATTTAATTATGATGATATTATAGAGGGATTGTTATTGGAACAAATATTTACATGAATAAAGTTATTTCACATTTTAATACTAATAACTATTGTTTCATAAAATATAGAAACAATGTTACTAAGGAGACAAATATTAATAGTTCAGATGTATAGAATCTGAACGGATTGAAGATAGTTCTCCCATTTTATTATTATGGGGTCCCCATAGATGATTCTATGAGATTATTTGGAAATATTCTAGGCCAGCTGGTGGTTGATCTATTACCCTTCTGATTATATATTTTGATTGCAGGAATATTCCTCAATCTTAGAAGAATGAGGTATTTGATTCCAAGATAAAGGTAATATTAATACATTATGATTCAATTTAATTCAATTAGTTAATTAAATTCTAATATTTGAAAAATAAATATCTCTATACCAATGTTACTCCACTTTACCGTTGCTGATCTTATCACATGAAAGTGGACACTAAAAAGTTAGGGCAAAAAATGGAATGATTTTCAATGTATATTATAGAATGAAATCAATGATATATCATTGACCACTCAAAATTAGTATGATAAGGTACCATAAGGGATACCTAGGTAGAAGTGGAAGGTGTTTTTTGATAGACATAGAAATGATAAGCACATGGTATTAAAAAATATACTATTATATTAATATCATTTTATATATAAGGAGATGAAATTGAATAAATTATGATTAAATTACATGATATTTATTTTAGGATGTTTCAAGAAAAAATAAACTAAGTAAAGATAAACAAATAATCCTCCACCCTATAGGGTCAATTAGTTTTTCAACAAACAGATTGACTCTGGTAGTATTTTAATTAGTTTAAATATTTATAAGATAATAAAACTCTTTCATATATTAAATAGTTTATTTATATTTTTAAAATGTAGTTAAAGAATTTAGGGTACCATGTATTCTGAATAGAACAATGGTTGGATGTTCGTATGAAAAATGATGAGAGTTATACGAATGATACTTCCAAATAACTGAGGGTATGAATGCCTTTTTCATTATAATAACTTATTTATAGTTTTCACTTTGTTAATATTTATTGATATAAATATGACTGATATTTGAATTATGGGTATAACTAAAAGAACTATGATATTCTAATCCTGAAACATCCTACTCGGTCTCCCAGGATGACCTAGTTGGTCAGGCCCTTTGGAAAGAGCATTCTATTCGCATGTGTGAGATGGGTTCAAGACCAGTTCTATCTGAGGTCTTTGGATGTTCAATAAGTATTGTGGCTACATCAACTCTTGGTTTTAGTTACTCCCTACACAGAGATTCTCAAAGGTAGTTTATGGAAATAAAAAGCACAATTCAGGAATAAGGGAGCACAATCCAACAATAGATGTCTCATAGACATATGCAGATAGGGATGTTTTTTTCTCTATAGAGAGAATTATAAAATTTATATCAGAAGACAACTGGATGTGTCCCAAGTTATATTTCATCGATGTATGTTTTTAGTGAGAAGGTAAATCACATAACATCAAAATCATTTAGTACCCTAATTTTTATTGGTTTTAAATTTAAATTTATATAAAAAACACCGTTTAATTTACCAGAATTTTTTCATATAGGTGCTGGTAATAGGAAGTGGAGATGGAGATATAGATGGTGTTGATATTATTTTTTTTGTTAGGTATTAGTTTTGGTGATGGTGATGTGTAACAAAATTCATGGATTACTAAGACAATGACATGGTGATCAAGAAACCATGTTGTGTCATGAGGTTAATAGTTTTATAAAACTCTTTATTTGACATTCCAGGGATGCTTTAGTTTTCTAAAACTCAACTTTTATTCATTATCAACTTATATACTCCAACATTGACAATGTTAAATAGTATTACATTGTAATGATGTTTTACAAACTTGACATAAATAGTTTTTCTATTGGTTTCTATGTTTTAAACATGTATAAAAATTTCATGTACAATCCATATGTTTGATAAAATGCATAAGAGGCTCCTTTAAAACAATTTTTAATCAAATTTATGTTTCCATTTACATTTTTTATCTCTAAATAATAATAATAATATATGTTGTGGATTTAAGTGGATTATTATCAAAGGGTTATTGGTGGTGGGCTAAAGAATATGATTTAATTTGTTTTATGGGTATTATGATATGTTTCCTCACTTCCCTTAGATGGTTTCATAGGAATCCTGGGTATCTTCGTGGGATATCATTAAATAGTTGTTATGTTAGTAATGATGAGACTCTGACAATTATCTTATTGTGAATGAAAAGATCGATCTACGGTGAGTTCTACCTAGTGAGTATTTGTTTGTTAAATTTATGATGTTATTTGTTAGGAACTTCGTCAATAGGTCATAAGATACTTCCACACGATTATTTCTAGGATTTTCTCACTAGAACCTATGGTATTTCCATTGATATATAAAATTTTACATGTAATCATTATTGGGGTGGCATTAATAATGGTTAGGAATAGTCATGTATTCTATCTGAAATTCCTCTTCATCCACCCAACAAAAGAGACAGGTTCACTACGATCACTTAATTTCCTCTTTTTGATTATGTATTCCTTTGAGAATGGGAACATCTCTAGTTCCCCTATCAACCCATTAGGTTCAAATAAATAAAATCAATTATATATTTGTCTTATTAAAATCACCCATGTATCTAGTCATCCTTTCCTTAAGCTAGTTATTAATATATAGAGTAAAAATAAAAAGTCCCCCTAAACAATTTTAGGTCTAACCAGAAAGGGCCACTCTTGCATAATTCCCACACCACACCATTACTAAAAACTCATCCATGAAGGACCTGATAATATGCAATTAATGTGTAAAAAATAATAGATTAATCTATATGGAATTAAATTGATCATAATATGTCTAATAGAGATTAACTTAAAATTAAAATCATCCATTATAACTGCACCACCATAAAAGGTACCATAATGGTCATTACCATATGATCTTAAAAAGAATAATGTTCCTATTTAAATAGTAATTAACTCTAGAGTCCCATTTCATTATCTGAATTCCAACTCCACGATATATTTCATGTCCTTTGATTATAATAAATTTTAGAGTGTCTAGTTTTACTACTTCAAACCATATAATAATTAACAAATAAAAATGTTAATGAATCTATTATAAATGAGTATTCTGAAAAATTATTAGTAGTAGTTGATTTCATTCATGGAAATGGAAGCATGTATTGTCACCCAGAAGGATTTCATGAATTCACATAAATTCCTAAATAGAGGTTTGGACTATAAAAGAAGATCCCTAATGAGATGGTAAAATCTTCAATCCTTTTATCAAAAAAATATTCTATATTCACAACCCTAGGTGATTGATAGGTCAACCACCTTTAAAAAGTGGTAGAATAACATGATATCTGAATATCAAAAATATGGATTTGAAAAAAAAGATCAACAAAAACATTTCCATATGAAATGATCATAATCTTATCTAAATAACCCTGATAAATAGATTATATCTCTATAAGTCATCTTATAAGCCTCTTTTACCATTACATGGATCATATAGAACAAGGTATATAATTATTTTAAGGGAACAATTATGGGATATGAGTATGCCATACCTAATTGAAGACCACTAAATAAACCCTACCCATTTATTATAAATTCAAGTTTATATTTTATAAAAAAATATATGTAATAAATAATGATATTTAAATTAATTTATTAAATAAAATATGGAATAATATTGGTATTAATACCTTCAAATCATATAAAATCACCCAATGAATCATTCCTTACTATCATGATGGTATATAATAAATAAAATAACAAAACCTTCTTCAAACAATGCCCAAAATCGTTGTTTACAAAGAAAGAGGAGAGTGACCATTATAAATATTCTATTGGGAAAAAATAAATGTGTGTGCATGGGTGGGTGTGTTTTTGTATCTATGCATGTCTATTTTTAATTCCATATCAACCATCCCATGTAATTCTATAGATTGATTGATTTTATACTTTATTATATGGAAAACATATACATAAATATTGACGTGACAATATTAAAAATGAATATATAAAAAGTGTTTGAGGATGAAGAAACTTTGTATACTTGTGATTAAAGTTTGGAGACCAAGGGATTGAGCCTGAGTGGTTTTTGATACGTTTGAGAAGGCTTAGTGTGATTTTTATATAAATATTAAGGTAGATGAATTGATCAAACCACTTATATTGAGTAATACCACACCCAATGATTGTTTCTAGAAAAAGGGATGATCGATCATATAATGGAACATAGTGATTGAACAAATGGGTTGAGCAACTGTGTTGTACAACAGAGAAACCACATGTTTAGATGATTTGAAACCACCACTAAAAAAAATATTTAGGTACTTAATCAATAGGTCTTAAGATACTTCAACATTAGTATTTCTTGGTTTGTATCACTGGAACCTATAGTATTTCCCATGATATATAGAAATTTGACATACCTTCCATATTTTTGAGTTCTGATTACTTCTTTGGTTACTGTATTTCTTTTTTATATATTACTTTCCCATGATATTCATTATATTGAATATAATCTTTTCTAAATTTTGTTCCTTTATCAATGATATTTATTCATTCTCATATGTAATTAATTATTTTACTTTTACCTTTTAACACTACTTCCTTACTTGTGTCATGTTTTCTTTGATTTAGTAATTTGGTTACTTTTTGGTGTTTTTTCTTTTATATAGTTCATTTTTGTCCTCATTTTTTTTCAAATGGGTTATCATTTAAATTAATTACTAAATATTTGGATGAGGTTTATCATTTTCTTTGGTTTCTCTATTTTTATCTACCCTTTGTGCATGTTTCTTGATATTTAATTTTTTTTAAGTTAGATATGCATAGATTATATTATTATTTATTTCATTTTTTACTTATATATGAAATAATTTATTTTTATATAGATGGAATTCCAATTTATAGTAGCACCATACTCTGATTTTATCATTCTATTAATGGTTATAATTTTCTATTGGTCTTTTTTATGGGGATAAATTTTTTGTAGGATTAATTTTTTTAAAACATAAAGAATAGCAGTAGTTCAAAACACTACTATATTTGGTAAAAAAAAAATAGCGGTTTAAACATCCTCAATATTTAAAAAAAAATATCAACAGTTTCAACCACCACTATATATTATTATGTTTAATGGATCTTTAAAACACCACAAAAAATAAAACAACAACTGCTAAAAAAACATTTCACAACAATTCCCAGTAACCAACACTAAATTAGAGACACCGATAAAACTTGGATGTTCATTCCAACTTTAGAGGTGGATTTAAAAAAATATCGCCACAAATTTCTGCGGCCATTTAAACTACCACCTAATGAAAAAATAACCACAGCTAGACTCATTTTTTATTGTAGTGTACCGAAATTTTAATCCATATAAATATTGTTTTAATATAAAATTTGATCAAATAAACATTATTAACCATATTTTAGCCCCTGTATATTCTTTTATGTCCTTCTTAAGGTGTATCTAAAAAATTGGTTTTTTTTAGATTGATGTCGCAGTATTTAGATATTGTTTCTGTAAAACTCTAAAATTAACTCACAATTTTTCCAATCACTTAATTATCTTGATTATAAATAACAATTGCCTATGTATAGTGGTTCCAGACTTCATGTATGAACGTATATACACACCACCTAATATTTGGAGATCCAACTATGGAAAAAATAAAAATATTAAATTAATAAATGTAGCAATGAAAATTATTCTTAAAAATTTACTATGGTTGTTTACATATACATAATCCAAGATGATAAATAGGATATCATTGATCTCTGGATCTGAAAGATCAGTAACCTATGTAGTGTAATGTGGTCTACTGTATGCTAGGGATTATCTAATGGTGCCACACCAAAATTTTAAGTATCATAGACATAAATTCTCATAGATAATGGAGAAGTATGTAATTGTAGTTTTGACATTGAATACTAAGTAAAATAAAAATATGGATGGGTAGTAGTAGCTATAATTGAATATAGAAATGATATATAAGGAGGATGAACAAAAGAAAATAGTGGAAAAAGTATAGGTGGTATGAAAATCCATGAAAGTTATTGGAGAATGGGTTATAATGATATATGGTTTATATTATATTCAGAGAAGTGTATGGTTTTTATTGGGTATGAATTATGTTGTGAGTATCTCTAGTACCCCTTAAAATTGGAAGGTTGGTCAAAATTAATAGTTTTTTGGTCAGATAATGGTTGTCTCTTATATGGTAGAACCTAATTAAATTTTAAAAATTATTAATGACATAACATTACATGTTTTGTAATTGATATGTATATTTTAAATAGTATACTTATAATGGTAACAAGAGGAGTACTTCTCATCTCTTTTATTCAGTGATCACTTTTAAACATTCTCTTTATTTATGTATCTTTGATATTTTGAACTTATTATATTAATAGATTAGTATAAATATATTTATAATTTTAAAAATAATATCACAACATAATCAACACATATTAATTACTTGGCATAACATGGGTGTGATACGATTTTCTTCTTGTATTTTCAATTTAGTCTAATTCAGTTCGTATTACATTATTTGGTAATTTGGTAATTTTTTCATTTTAGTCATTTAGTCATTTGGATCATTTTTTGGTTAAGTTATTTGGTCATTTTTTCAATATTTTATATCATTATGTTCATTTTTGAGGCTATTTAATTCATTTTAGGTGAGTTAATTTCCATCAATAATTAGTTAAACTGTTTTTTTCATTTTTGGTTTAGGTATTTTGGAATATCTAGTCATTTGGTTGGATCATTTGGCTCATTTTTAGTTATATCATTCTGATTGATTTGGGTGATTCCATTTTCTTCATATATTGGTTAATATATTTTTTAGTTACACATTTTGGTTCATTATGTGTTTAGTTATTTAGTTTATTTTGGTTTAGATCATTTTGGGTTAGGTTATTTGATTTATTTTTATGTTCTTCCATTTTTTGTTAGGTAATTTGGATTATTTTAGGATAATTCATTTGGTTCATTTTTTGGTTATCTCTTTTGTTCATGTGTTAATTTTTTTGTTAGACCAAATAGTTAACTTGGTGTTAGGTTATTTGGTTTATTTTGGGTTATGTCATTTTGTTGGGATATTTTATTTGGTTCATTTTGGTCATTTTTTCATTTATTCATTTTGGTTTTGTCCTTTTGTTTAATTTTTCATTTTTTGGATAGGTCAATTGATTCATTTTGGGTTGGGATATTATATTTATTTTGGGTGAGGTCATTTTAGTTGATTTTTATTAGTCAATTTATATTATTTTTGGTTAATTCATTTTTTAGTAACATTGTTTGGTTCATTATAGTGTAGGTTATTTGGTTTATTTTTGATTATGTTATTTTGGGTTAGTCACTTTGGTTCATTTTTGGGTTATTCTATTTTTTGAAATGCACTATTTGGTTCATTATGGGCCAGGTTATTTAGTTCATTTTGGTTTAGGTATTTTTGGTTTATGTCATTTTGGGTTAGGTCATTTGGTTTATTTTTGCATGATGTTGTTTTTTAGTCAGATCATTTGGATCATTTTGGGTTAATTTTGTTGGTTTATTTTTGGGTTACGTCATTTTTAGCTTATTTGGTCATTTGTTCATTTTTTTTGGTTAAGTCAATTGGTTCACCTGGGGTTAATTTATTTGGTTTATTTTGGTTTATATCATTTGGTTCATTTTGGTATAGGAAATTTGGTTTATTTTTGGGTTATTTCTTTTTTAGTTTAAGTCATTTGGTTAATTTCAATCATTTAATCCTCTATTTATCCTGGGTTATCTTATTTGATCAATTGTTTATTTTTTGCTAGGTTAATTGGTTCATTTTAGGTTAGGTTATTTTCTTTATTTTGAGATAGGTTATTTAGTTCCTTTTTTATCATATTTGGTATATTTTTTTGTTAATTCATTTGGTACACTTTTGGATTTGGTCATTTAGGGAAAATAAAATTAAACGACCTCTTTAGGTGGGTTTGATTCTATTTAATTTTTTTTGGGTAATTTAAATGGGATATATGAAATTAAATGTAATTAGATTTTATAGTTTAAATGTAATGTATTTATTAAAATTAGTTTATTGTTTTCAAAATAAAAGTAAAATGAAGAAATTTGAATAGAAAAAACCTAAAAGACTCAACTGAAGCTATAATAAATAAACTAAGAACATATATGGTGGATTATATATATTACTCTCCACTACATCAGGTTTACAATCAACTCTGACTATTAGACTATATGAGTACTATATGGAATATATTGATCAATACCAATGGAGATAGAAAGAGTGTCAACTCCATACCCACTATAATCAAAAATATTTCTTGGGATTACTTCTGAAATGACACAGAATTCATGTATCAGCTGATATTTTAAATAAAATAATTTTTGCACCATTGAAAAAAAAATATATAGCTCATCTATAGTCAGGAAGTGAGTCACATCAATAACTATAAGTAAAAAATCATCAATAAATGTTTCATGTTAGTCCATTGAATCAAACCACATTCCTTTCATTACAACAACTTTACAATGGTAGTAATAATCCAATATTATTATTTTATCAAAAACTCCAAAATAATGAAATTTTTTATATTTAGGCCTATTATTCAATGCACTAGAAAACCAGTATGTTATTGTAGTTAACATAACTTCATCATTTTATGGTTTCATGTTCATTATTTGATAAATTATAACAAATTTTTTACCATTGATGACTAGTGTTGTGAATTCATGAACCAAAGAATTAGGACCAAAAGACAACTCTCTTTTTTATACAAAGACAATTTTAATATATAAACTTCTTACCTAAAATAAAAATGAAATTTTATTTTTTTCCATTTTATTAAATTAATTATTGTATATTCAACTTCAACCATAGAGAAAAATAATTTCTATTAAAAGTATCTCTCCTTCTCAAATGAAACTAATGATGAGTTCTGCCTAAAATATTTTCATGTTCCCTACATAAAAAAGGTAATCAAATTTTAAGATATATTTGAAACTACTTAGTATGAGATAACTTATACATGTTTAACTTCCTTACTTGATGTAGAATTCTAACAATTTATAATTAAAAAAACATTGTGTGATGTGCCATCTCCCACTCCTCAGGGATCAATGTATTCAATGTATATGATCCCATAATTCTCCATTTTGGGGGAAGTGATGGAAAAGTGGGTTCAATTTTATCATACTACTCTTATTCATATCTCAATGTTCGGTTATGTCTTATGATCACATCACCAAAATAAATTGAACATAAATCCATACATTCTTGAGCCATGTCACTATTTACAGTAGAACCTTCAAGATTATTGTTTTTTTAAACTTAATACTACGTTGTGAATATATTTATTTTAGTTTGATATATATAATAAAAAGTGATGGTTCCCCCAAGTAGAATTTCTGTTAGAATATGTATAGTTCGATGAAGCATGAAAGTGAAAAAAAATAAGGGGGAAAACTTTTCTCTAACATGAATAGAATTAAAAGAACATCTTAATTCATTTTTTTTCAAGAAAGACATGGAAAAATATTTATAAAATATATATTCATACAAATAGAACCACTGAATCCAAATACACCATACATTAAAGCTTGATAAATTTCATATTTCTATTATAATCAATTTATGCAAAATGATTTTGTAGTCCTCAGTTTTTAAATATTTTAGTCTCAAATCTCTTCCATTTACCCACATATATATATTTCTTGACTATCCATTAGAAAACATTACAATCTTAATTACTTCTAGAAATTTATTTTTCTTAAAAAATTTCCACACATAAGAATAATAGGGAACTTTCCAATTATAATGACTGATATACATAGGATGTTGTTCTGGTTTGATACCCCAATCTGTTCATGTTGAGATTATATATTTTATTTATTCCTCCCCATGACATTTAGAATAATTGAAATCAATATTAGTCATATTTATATATCAATGATCATTATTTAGAAAAATGATGTAAAACATTGGTTGAAATATACTTAAAATAAAATAAGAAACTTTTCTTTTTTCCAATTGTACTTGGATTAAGTGGAAGAAATATTCCTCTTTTTAGATTTTCTATAACCATTACTAAGTGAAAAATTGAGATCTTTCAATTATTTAAGAACATCAGTTCTAGAAATTTGATGTGTTTGCCTATCGACTTCAATGGTTTTATTAAAACTTTGATTATTATTCCTATATGAATGATCAATTGGAAGGAATCTATGGTGTCCCATGAAACTAAAACAAAAATGATATTTAAGTCTTCTAAATATTGTATCCTTCATACCAATTGGACATGTATAACATCCTATCACTATATCTCATGTATTTTTAATCCCTTATTATAATATTCCTTTTTATCAGTGCTTTATGGTAATTTATGGTGTTTTGTAATATTATTGTTTTCTACACTGGGGACTATGCCTTGGAGAGGTAGGGTATGGGGTGGATGGCATTGGTTGTGTAATGGAAGTGATAGCTATGGTATATTTCTACAAGATAATGTTTTTTGGTTTCTACCTTATTTAAAATATTTGTTCTATATTGTGTGGGTTGTGTTGTAATCTTACTATTATGGTTGAACATTGTGGTATGGAGGAGAAGGCCACCCCATAGTGCTCCGAGGGGTGGGTTTAGGTGGCTCTGCCACATAAGGTATTAGTTATGCCATGGGGTTCAAGATACGACAAAGCCCTATTTTTGAAGTGGATATCTATCACTATAAAAAAATCATTGGTTAGTAGTGGTTCTATTAACCACCACTAAATTAATTCAACTTCAAAAAAATAACGATGGTTTCCATTAAACAACCACAAAATGTTTTAAAACCCCCTATTTCCCCCCCATCCATCACTCCCTCTATGCAACCTAACCTTGACACCTATCCCCCCTCACTCCCCATGTGATCCCCCCACCCTCTGACCTTCCTCTCTCCGAGGTAATACGCCCCCCCCCCCTCTGACCTCCCTCCTTCATCCTCAGTGGTAACATAGACCCCCACTAGCCCCCATCTGACCTCCCTCTTCCCAAAGATGATGTAAAACTCTCCCTCCAACCTCCCTCTCTCTAGTTGTTCCCCTACCTAGTGGCGATATAGACCCCCCCTCTTACACCCATATCCCAGGCTTGGTTCCCCTACTCCTATCCTCTTAAGGCATCTTTGGCCTTTTGTCATGATTTTCTGTCCCATGTAATAGAAGTGTAAAATCATATGTTTGTTTTATCCATTGCATAGTTCATTAAATTAATAAAAATTGATTTCATTCCTCTTTAAGAAAGGTTTTAGATTCCTAATTAAATTATTATAAGTGTATATAAATATATTTGAAATGGAAAACATGTTTCTCTTTTTTCTATTAAATGCAAAGTTTTTTTACATGAAAAAATGTATTTTGAGTTTATTTTTAAACTACCACACACACCTAACATTAAATAAACTAGTATAATATATTTTGTTACATGATTTCTTATCTAAAAAGTTGTTTTGGTTCCTAAAATAATTTTTATTGGAAACTCATGACTTACAAGGGTGTGAATGGGTGTTTAAAACCCAATGTTGGGTTACCTTTAATATAGTGAATTTATGATGATTGAGTATTTTAGTATTTAAATGAAATTTTATAAAAATGTTTTTCAAAGTGAATTCTCTTATGGAATCCATACCAAATAATTATTTTATTAGTTATAATAGAAATAATTTTAACCTATTGATTTATCTTGAATTTTTTCACAATAATTGGTGGCACAATGAAACTTGGTTATACCCATATAATTTAATGTAAATTATACACCTTGAGTGTTTTTGAGTTAGTTTTACTCTTCTAACTACTTATTCTACTCCATGTGATTTATTAACTTCATTCATTTAATCTTCCTTCATTTTTATTCCATAATAAATTCTTAATCTTGGGGTTGTGGTCGAAAACACAATCTAATAAGAAATTCTAATTATGAAAACACTAATCCTAAAGAGTAAAAATGAAAAAATTAAATGGGGTGAGAAATGATGTGTATTAATCTATCCAATATAATCTTCCACTATGTTCACTTGGTATTGATTAATAGTTCCACAAACATGACTAAGATTCAAGAATCATTACTTATCACAATGGATAAATTTTATAATTTTAAATAGTTTTCCTTGAAATCAATAACTAATAATTTTTAGTATGTTTCTAGTAAAATTTTACCATCCCAAGTTAGTTTTTTGGGAAATTTAGGTGCACATATAAAATGACCTTAAATGATAGAATAATGTATAAGCAAATATAACACCCTAAAACTACTATGTTTATCATTTTTATCCATCCAGTAGTGTGTGATATCCAAATAAAGGAAACTTTTCTTTCATATTTTTAAATGTGTGCTCTTGGTATTCGTTAGACCATGGGAAATGGTTCATATATTAATCAATGTTGATAATTTTTCAATGGAAAAACCCCTCCATAGTTACAAAACTAAGATAGAATACTCCATTATCCTTTTATCCCATAAAAATAATATAATATACATATAAATATAAAAAATTGATACATCTTTATCATATTTAATGTAGAGGTTGTTTTACACACTTACATCATTAAATATTAATTGTCCTAAGAATGTATTTAACATCAAATAACATGCTCTTGAGTCTTATTCTAACCCATGTTGTTTTTCATTAATTTTGATTGTACCTGTTTGATTAAAAATATATCTTTATATTTTAATGTATTGGGAGAATAATATCTAATAATTAAGGATACAAGTTGGGTTAGTTTACCTTGAACCACACCTTTTTATTCTTATGGATTAGAATAATTGTTAGATAATGTAATTGAAAACCGATCAGTGGATGGTAGAATAAAAATTCCATATTATGATTCTAAATTCAAGAGATGGTTGAATATACATGAAGTATATGATCATTTGTTATTGATATATTTCCCTGATCGATACGTAGGATGGATTCTACCTAGTTAATAAAATATTATGGAAATTAAAAATAATGACCATACTGTCAACAAAATACAAAGCTACTTTGTAGAGGATAATTCAGTTCAAATTTTTTTAAATGAAGTAATTAGTTTTGAAGAATATAATCTACAAGATTTTAATAGATTAACAGAATATACAATTGATCCTAAATGGGATAAGCTTGCTTAGAACTTCAGTGAACACAAAAATTATTTGTTTGAATTGGTTGAAGAAGGACAATAAGAACTATATAAAGGGTGTAATAAATATTCAAAGTTTTACTTTCTACTTAAGTTTTATCATATCAAATGTCTTTGTGGTATTACTAAAAAATCAATGTCCATTATTTTATAGTTTATTAATGATTCAATTACTGAATCTAGGATCCCTTCATTATTCTATTCGATGAATAAAGTCATCTTCAAACTTGTACTTGATTATAAAAAGATACATACATTACCTAATGATTGAATTCTTTAATGGGGAGAATAGTATGATAAAGTAGAGTGTGAAAGATGTTGTACATGAAAATAGAAGTTAATGAACAATAGAGAGATTACAAATCAATGCAATCCTAGGAAGAAAAATAAGAACAAAAATCTTGTGAAGGTATTGCATTACTTTCCTCTGAACCCACACTTTTAAAGATTATTCATGTTATCATAGACTACATATAACATGAAGTGGAAAGAAATTGGGAGTAATGATGGATTGATGAGACATCCAAAAGATTCAACATCATAGAAGATGATAGATTCACTATATCCAAATTCTTCTTTTGATCCAAGGAATGTCGGTTTGATATTGTATTATAATGGTTTTATCCCATTTAGGACATTAAGTACTATTTATAGCATTTGGCCTGTTGTTTTAATCCCCTATAATATACCTACATGGATATGTATGAATAATAATTTTTTTCATTATTTTAATGGTTATTCATGGAAAGAAAATTCTTGGAAATGACATTGATGTATACCTTCAACCTCTAATCAAATACTTTTTAGAATTTTGGGATGATGGTGTGGAATCATATGATTCTTCAATAGTACAAATATTTAAAATGAATTATACTTTAATGTGGATAATTATTGAATTTCTTGGACAAAGAAATTTATCTAGTTGGAATACTCATACTAGTTTGTCTTGTCCAGTTTGAAATTTTGATATTTCCACCTCAATAATTTTCTCATAGTAGAAAATGGTGTTTTATGTGTAATTGTAAATTTCTTAATGATTCCCATAAATTTTATTTTAACAAGACATGATTTAATGGTTATATTGAAATTATAAAGTCACTGAAGTGGTTATCTAGTTCAGAAATCTTAGAAAAATTAATGAATTCCACTCAATAATTTTGGAAAATGTCATTAAATTAAATAATTAGGAAAGAAGCACGAGGTACAATATGAACAGAATATGGAACACAATGATGGATGCAAAAGAGTATATTTTTTAAAAATCCTTATTTGGAGTTTAATTTGATAGATCATAATATTGACGTAATGCATTTTGAGAAGAATGTATGTGACTATTTAAATTTTATAGTGTTTAATGAGTAGGATAAATTGACGGATCACCATAATGCTCATATGTATTTGGTGTCAATGAATAATAAGCATGGTTTTTGGGAAAATTATAATGGAAAGTATCCTTTGACTATTTTTACATTGAAAAATCATGAGAAATATGTATCCATTTGAACTTTAAATAATGTAAAGATGCTAGATGGATATTCAAGTAACATGTCAAGGTGAGTTGATTTGAAACATCGAAAGTTACAGGGATTGATAATTCATGAATAACATATTATGATAGAGTAGTTGTTGCCATTGTATTTTTATAATACTTTACTCAAAAAAGTAATTGTGGTTATTTTTGAGTTTTGTACCTTTTTCTGAGATCTTTGTGGTAAAATTTTAAATCTAACCAATCTTGATAAACCTAAAGAATGATTTTTTTCACACTATATCATTTGATGAATCTATTTCCCCCTTCATACATCATAGTCAAGATTCATTTCAGTATTTATTCGGTTGAATAAGCTACACATGGTGGACTGGTACACTATTGATGGATGTATCCAAATGAGCGGTATATTGATATATATTTTTATTTTCATTGGTGAATTTTATTTTATCAAATCATTGCATAATATTTTTAATATGTTTCTTATATATTTACAATAGGTACTTAGGTCATTTGAAATCATATATGTGGAATAAATCTTAACCAGATGGCTCTATTGCTGAAGGTTACAAAGCGGAAGTGTTATTAACCTTCTACTATAGGTATTTGTATGGGATTGAGATTAGATTCAATCATTTTGGCCTTTCTGACAACATCTCCAATAATTATAATTCTAAAAATCAGTCATCAATATTTCTAACTATTGGATAACCAATTAGAAAATGGGACAAACTTAACACTGACTGAATTGGTGTTGGTACAAGAACATAGATCTGTGCTACTCAAATGTGTTATCTCATATCCATTTATTGAAGAATTGTGACTAAAAAAAAGTTGATATTGAGGGGTTGAGCTCAAAATGAGTTGGAATTAACAAAATTTGTTAATAAGGATCTTGTTAAATGGTTCTCCTATCGTGTAAGTATACAATCATATTCATGTTATTGACATGTAGTTATTTTTTCTATGTTAAAAGTAATAGCTTATATCATTTTTTATTCATAATGAATGATGAAAATTGAGATGAAATATCGAATTATTTGATGTTTTTGGCTTTAGGTCCTCTTAAGGATGTTAAGATATTGGATGTATACAATATTCATGGTTTCAGGTTTTATACAATTTTTTATGAAGAAGACTTGAAAATTTAGAATAGTAATGTATTTACATTGGTAGAGTTGGGATATTAAGGGAAAATGATTGATATGATTGAAGTAAACTATCAGGGATAGTTTATAGTTTTCTTATTCAGATTAAAGTGGGTCAACATTGATAGGGGTATAATGAATGTTTAATTACATTTTACTTATGTTGTTTGATGGATATCAGTGATTGTGTAGAGCATGATTCATTTATCTTAGCATCACAAGAGAAGATGGTTTATTATGTGGATGATTATCACAACCATGACTTATTTTAAATGTATTTTTTCATTTAATTTCCATTCTTTCTTTGTTTGGGAGGCTTCAAATTCATTTTGGTGGAAATGGTGGGTTTTCAAAATTTGGGCCAAACTGTGAGCCCATTTTCCAATTTAATTCTTTTATAACTCTTTCATTTTTTAAAATTTTATATCTATTCCACTTCCTAATTGGAATAAACTTGTATATTAAAACCACCATATTAATTTGGACCCCATAGGAATCCATAATAAATATGAATTTGGGTTTTTTATCAAGGTTTTGGGCAAGCCTGTAATCCCATTTCCTACTTAAAATTATTTTAATAAGTTTTCAATTTATCATTCATTTTATACTGGTTTTTGGTGATTCCACCTCCCAAAAAAATCCAAAATCCCTAGTCTTACTCTCATTATATATTTTCCCACTTTGGATCTCATTTGGATCACGTATTAGGGTGAATATTATCAGGGTTTCTCAAATCATCAAGATTTGAGAAATTCATTTGATTCTTTCATAAAACTTTCAAATTTCACTCTTTCTCTCCCATTTTAGTCCCCAATTAACCTAATAAGCCTAATTGGAGCATAACTATCTATTTTGGGGTCTTTCAGATTCAACCTTCAATAGATTTTGGGTGATTTCGTCAAGATTGTTCAAGGTAAGTTATTCCTTCTCGGTTTCTCCCATTTTTTAAAGGTTTCCTCTCACTTTAATGAAGTTCTAAATTGTTTAGAAGTTAGGGTTAGAACCTAGGGTTTGATTTGTTGTATTTTGGGTCAAATTTTAATGAACCAGACTTTCATTAATGGAAATTCCTCTTTATTTAATTAAATGTTCAATATGGTTATATAAAATGTGAACTTCATTGGTTTTATGTTTCTGGATTTTAAAATACCGTTAAGAATTGTGACTATTGCAAATATAGTCGTTGAACAGTGATCACGTGATTAGTATAAATATAGGTCTTTAACAAATCCAATTTACTCAGACAAAGGAACTGATGGCCTCATCTAGTAGAC
Source organism: Viscum album (assembly GCA_963277665.1). Classification (NCBI taxonomy): domain Eukaryota; kingdom Viridiplantae; phylum Streptophyta; class Magnoliopsida; order Santalales; family Viscaceae; genus Viscum; species Viscum album. The sequence continues at coordinate 1,397,237,750 of OY728157.1, read as the reverse complement.
TATCCCCGTACAAAGCACATTTGTTGGAACTCAGAAAGGAGGTGGCGTCATTGGGATTCACTCTTGACCAAGCCCAAGCCGAGCTTGAATACTTTAAGCTCTAGTTGAACCGCCTATGAGAGAAGTGAAAATTGATAGAGATTACCACCCGAGCAAAGCTATCCGAGCCATCCCAAGAGTCTGTTACCATCACACACCTTACCCTTCTGTCTTATGCGGGTGTTATAAGGGGTTTTGTAACAAGATCGTAGCACTATGACTATGTACATTATTTTTTTATAAATAATGTGTATTTTATTTTATTATTTTTATTTGTAAATACTTTTTAAGAACAAATAGTATTTTTAGTTAATATTCACCTAAGAAATAAATTTTTATTAATTAATGATTTTTTGAATTAAATAATATTTTAATAAAATATTATTATTATTAAATTAATTTTTGTTAAACATAAATTATCGTATAATTTTATGAATGCAATTGTAATTTTTATTAAGGTTTAAAAACTGTTTTTGTTAAAACCCATGAATTTTGGATAAATGTCAGTTTTTATTTTAAAAGTAAAAATTCACATATTTAGAAAATTATTTAGATAAAATGAATATTATTTTTTGAATCAAGATGTCATAATTATCTAATGGTTAATTTTTCATAATTTTCTGAGACAATTGAATTTTTGGGTAAAAATTAAATACCATTTAAATATATAATATATTCTATGACATTATAATGACCCAATAGTGATGTAATAAAATACCATAAACATTAGTTTCACCAAATATATGTTTTAAAATTAAAATACTATGATTTTGGGTTTGTTTTATTTATTTTATAAAGCTTTAGTTGACCCTTTGAGGCTTATAAAATATTTTGTCTTTTTAAATTGTTTTCAATGAGAGTGTGACTCACCTCCACAAAATCAACCCTATTATTTTAAGAAGATCGGCTATTTTCCTTATAAAATATTGTTTCCCACTCCCCTTTGTCAAAAAATACGGGAAAAACCATGGGCTAGATTGTGGTTTTGATTAGTTTAATGTGAGGTGTCCCAAACCTAAATAATAAAGAATTCCATCTCCTTTCCAATATAAACCCAACCAAGATCTCACTTCCTCTACACTCAAAGCATTTGGAGTTCGACAAAACCTTAACCTCCTCTCTCTATAATCCTCCCAAGGTGCCCCAATATCCCAATAAGCCTCTCTCAAGCCTTTGAGATCACACATCCAAGTAATGGATTTCTTCCTTTCTCATTTTGTCCAATTTTATTTAAGATGTTATGCCATTTTTTTCAATTAAAAATTTTGGGGTATGATTTATCACCCCCCATACATTCCTCTTTATGTTTGGATGATTGGATACCCTTTCTCTCTCATTAATGCGTTCCATGTACACCCTTTACCATGCTGAAATTCCTTGAGGGATTTCTCTCTACTATATTACATCCAAGTAATTCTTTTTTATTATGCATCTAAATTCCATTAAGTTTGTTGGGACACGTATCTATATGACCCATTATAGTAAATTTAATGTATATATGATGAGAAACCCATTTCTCTCTCATCAACCATTTTCAGTAGTCCTTATGTCACCCCGTTATGCTGCCAAAATTGCACCCTGTTTTTCCAAGCCAAGATCATTGTGTAGTGAATACCATACCCATGTCTTTATCAATGGTATTAAACATTATGAACATATAAATATTTAATTTTAATTTCATTTATTTATTCCACATTACATAATCATGGAATAACTGATGATTTTGGTTGATTCCATGATCCATGTGGCACACTTATGCATGAAATGAAATGTTTAAGAAGGGTGTGCCCTGATAGCACTCCAATGCATTTGGTAAAGTATAGTATCATGATATTTCATGTGTAATGGGTTTTGAATCATGATAATTCAAGTACAATGAGTGTTTAATCATGCTTCATGTTCAATGAGTGTTTCTTCATGCTCTATGTGCGATGAGATTTGGCTCATTCTAAATCCATGTCAAGTGTTGTTTCCACATTTCCATGTTAAGATTATCATGCTTTATCATGCCTTTATGTTCATGTTTCTCTTATGCTTCATTGATATGACTATTTTCTAACATGTATTTTATTCCTCATGTTATTCCATGTTTATTCCCTTAATGGGTTTTATAGCTCACCCTTTTCATATGAATATCCTCAGGTTATCCCATGCAATGCTTTGTACGAGGGAATGTAGTGGTCATGTAAAGGAAGTTTTCAATAAATATGTTGTGTGTTTTATGTTCTAAGATGTTATGTAATGTTACTAATCCATAAATACACTATACCTCTATATATTCTATATTGTATCAAGTGATGATTATTTTAATAAATCATGTTTAAGTGTGTAATAAAAAGAAGGGTTGTTATAGTTGGTATCAGAGTATAGGTTTAGTTATTTTTGGGATTATGACTAGAAAATCCTAGTTAAGACTTAGTGACAAGAATAATTTTAATAAAAACATCCATAAGTATTGGTGATTATTGAGTAAGTGGTTTATCAAGTAAAAACATCCCTGTCTAGATACGAGCAGGTTGAGGCGGCTCTAGCAGAGATGTATCCTAAGGGTAAAACCTGAAAACACCATTTTGAGCTAGACTAAAATGGGAATTGGTGCACGACAATGGGACTTGCTACACTCTTTGTTATGAAAATCCCAGGGGATGTTCTTTGGTAAATTCAAAATCTTAGTATGAACCCTTATTAAGGGAATGAAAAAAATTCCCCTTAGAATATATGTTAGAAATTAGATCATGAATAGCATTGATTGAAGCATATGGATTCATAAGTTAAAGAAATACAAGTTATTTATAATTAAATAGTTTTTTCCATGGGTTACCCATTATTTTTTGCCACAAACATTCCTTTTATTCCACCGAATGGCTAGTAATAGGAGGACTAAGGATAACAACCGATGTGAAGATCAATGTGATGACTATGCTAATGAGATGCCCAATTCGATGGGAGTGGTAATCACAAACTTTGTCATGATTCTATCTCAGTTAACTCAAGATTTGAATAGAAACATGGGTCAAGAAAAAATTTCAACCCCCCTAAGAAAGAACAAGTATCTGACGAGAGCGTCATGAGACAAATGCCTCATACTTTTAATGGATCATATGATCCCTCAATCGTTGAAAAATTGATCAACTCCAATGAAAAGATCTTCTGAATCCTTCAATTTTCTAAAAAAGAGAAGTTTATCCTAGATTCTTATCTTATGTAGGGTTAATCTAATCAATGGTGGACATTGATCAAGAATACAAAGCCTGAGGAGGAGAACGAGGTGTCAGAATGGAAGGATTTCTAAAAGATGCTTTTTGATAAATATTTTCTGTGTACCCTCCAACTTAAGATGTAAAGAGACTTCCTTGACCTCAAGAAAAAAATATGATGAATCTTTCGGAGCCTATGAGGGAAACTTCACAAATCGTTCATGATACCCCTCCCTCTTTGTCGCTACCCCCGAATGCAAGGTTGGCCACTTCTTTGGTGGGCTGAAACCTAGCCTACAGAAAGTACTGGCAATCTATGAATTTGACAACTATGATGAAATTGTCTGATGTGACCTCAAGGTCGAAATAGAGATCGAAGAATCTCAGCGGTATCATGAGGATAAGAAGAATATGGTGGACTTCAATTCTGGGGGTCCGATGGATAAATCCAACAGTGCTAAGAAGATCCAGCACCCCACTAGCCAAAGGTGCGGAAAGAAGCACCAAGAAAATTGCCTAAAAGGGACAAGGAAATGATTTAGGTGTGGAATAGAAGGGCACCTAGATATTAACTGCTGAAAAGAAAAACCCGTGGCTGCAATATAGGAGAGGAACGCTCCGTTCGAACCTCAACATGTTGTTCATTGCTACAACTGCAAAGAACCAAGGCATCTTACAAATCAGTGCCCTAAGACAAGTGTTTTTGGAGGCAACCAACAACCTCCAAGGTAGTAAGGGAGATATTTTGACATCACTACTACCGAAGTGAACCCTGACAATAAAGTGGTAATAGTTAAGCTACTTATTCATTCAAGAATAGTGAACATACTTTTTGATTCTGGTTCTATGCATTCTTTTATATCCCAAAAGTTTAGTAGAACAATTTAAGACCACCAAAAATCATGGAAGTAAAGATGTCGGTGAGTACGGAAAATGGGGAAATCATTGCATCCCATGAATATAACCCATCCCCTATCATAATTTGTGGATTTAAATTCCTGGAGAACCTCATCATACTCCCTCTAGTGGAATTTGATGCAATTCTTAGCATGGATTGAATTTCTTTATATAGAGACCACAAAAATTGACACGAGAGGGAAATAACTCTCCATATGAAGAATATAACCCCAATTATATACAAGTGAAAGGAGGAAGATGAATCTTTTTTAGCTCCATCATCTCATGTGTGGATATTACTGCCCTATGATCATGTGTATCTGGCATAGATGATTGAGTCTAAGAAGGAAACCATCCTTTAAGACGTGCCTATTAGGAGGGAATTTTCTGAAGTGATTCCAGATGAATTGTCTGGTCTTCCTCCTATAAAAGATGTTGAATTATCTATTGATCTTATATCTAGGGAATTGAAAATATTCAAGACTCCATATAGAATGGATATTGAGGAGCTTGAGGAGCTGGAGAAAGAACTACAAGAGAATCTGGATAAAGGGTTTATACGTCCAAGTGCTTCACCATGGGGTGCACCAGTCCTCTTCATCAAGAAGAAATATGGGTAAATGCGCCTTTTCATCATTTATCATGAGCTTAAAAAATCACGATAAAGAACAAGTATCATCTCCCATGAATCTATGACTTGTTCAATCAGTTGTGTGGAGCACAATACTTCTCCAATGTGGTTTTGTGTTTGGGATGTCATCAAGTAAGGGTAAAGAAGAATGATATCCCTAAGACTTCTTTTAGTACAAGATACGGGCACTATGAATTGATAGTAATGCCTTTCGGACTCACTAATGATCCATAAATATTCATGGAATTGATGAATAGAGTCTTTAGGGATTACCTTGACAAATTTGTGGTAGTCTTTATAGATGATATTCAGATATACTCCAAAACCATGGAAGATCATGTGGAGTATCTAAGAACTGTACTAGAGATATTGCGGAAGGAGAATCTCTATGAAATGTATAATAAGTGTGAGTTCTGGTTGAATGAGGTCTCATTCTTGGTTCATATCATCACAAGCAATAAGATATCTGTGGATCCCTCCAAAATAGATTTAATTTAGGGATGGATGATGCCAACATCAGTAACGGATATCCGTATCTTCTTGGGGTTAGTAGGATATTATCGATGATTTGTGAGAAATTAATCATGATAGTCCAACCCTCTTCCCAAGATAACTCAGAATTGAGTAAAGTTTTCTTGGTGTGATGAATGAAAATAAATCTTCAAAGAGTTAAAAAGAAGGCTTATCACTGTGCTTATGCTCACTTTACCCACAAGTGGAGAACTTTTTATGGTATTCAGTGATTCTTTGAAGACGGGGTTGGGCTGTGTGTTGATGTAAAATAACAAATTCATTTCCAATGCTTCAAGGAAATTGAAAGTTTATGAGCAGAATTATCCAACACATGATTTGGAGTTGGCTGTGGTGATCTTCACTTTAAAAATGTGGCGGCATTTTTTATTTAGGGAGAAGTGTGAAATATATACAGACCACAAAGGCCTCATGTATATATTCATAAAGAAAGAGTTGAACATGCGCCAACTTATATGGTTAGAGATGATCAAAGACTATGACTGCTCAATCCATTACCACCCTAGAATTGATATATACTAGGGAAGTGGTAAGGCTACATGGATTACCACTATCTATTATATCTGATTGAGATCCAATATTTACCTCTTTGTTTTAGATGATTCTTTAACATGCTCTGGATACTAAACTGAACTTTAATATGACCTATCATCCTCAAACAGATGTCCAATCTAAGCGAACTATTCATACATTGGAGGATATGTTAAGATTATGTTTTATGGACTTAAAAGGAGGGTGGGACCAACATCTTCCACTGGTTGAGTTCTCCTACAATAACAGTTTCCACTCGAGCATCTGAATAGAACCTTATATATCCCTATATTGGAATAGGTAGAGAACATCGACATGTTGGGATAAAGTTGGTGAGAATATGCTGATAGGACTTGAAATGGTCGAAGAAATGGTGGAGAAGGTGAAAACCATTTTGCAACATATCAAGGCAGACCAGAGTCAATAGAAGAGTTATGTAGATAACCGTCAATGATACCTTGAGTTTAAAGTTGGAGACATGGTATTTCTACACATATATCCGTGGAAGAAGTTCATGAGGGTTGGAAAGAAAGGGAAGTTAAGTCCTAGGTACATCGACCCCTTCGAGATTCTTGATTGTGTTAGGGCTATGGCCTATTGACTAGCACTTCCACCTACCATGGCTAAAGTACATGACATATTTCATTATCCCTCTTAAGGATGTACATACCAGACCCTTCACATGTACTCTCTTCAGAGGTACTACAACTAGAGGATGATCTTTCTTATGAGGAGCAACTAGTGAAGATCGTAGATCATAGATAAAAAGTTCTATGAAATAAGACAATGCCCCTCATCAAGGTGTTGTCATGAAACCAAAAGTTTGAAGAAGCGGAGTGGGAATCATAAGAAATGATGAAACAAAGTTACCCACATTTGTGGGAAAAAGAAATTTTGATGGAGAAATTTTTTATGGGGGGAATATTGTAACGACCCAAAATTTCATTAATAGAAATTCCTCCTGATCTAATTAAATACTTATTATGGTTATATAAAATGTGAACTTCATTAGTTTTATGTTTTTGGATTTTAAAATACCATTAAGAATTATGATATTTGCTAATATAGCCGTTGAACAGTGTTCACATGATTATCATAAATATAGGGCTTTAACAAATCCAATTTACTCAGACAAAGGAAGTTATGACCTCATCTAGTAGACTTTACCTATACGAAGCGAATTTTTTAGAGATAAAAAAGGGCGTGGCTTTATTGGGCTTCACTCTTGACCAAGACCAAGATGAGATTGAATACGTTAAGCTCAAGAAGTACCGCCTATAAGAGAAGTGGAAATTGATAGAGATAACAACTCGAGCGATGCTATCCGAGCCTCCCCAAGAGTCTGTCACCATCGCACCCCTTACCCTTCGGTCTTATGAAGGTGTTTTAAGGGCTTATATAACAAGACCCTAGCACTATGACTATGTGCATTATTTTTGTATAAATAATGTGCATTCATTTTACTATTGTTACTTTTTAAATAGTTTTTAAAGTAAAAATATTATTTTCAGTTAATATTCAACTAAGAAATCTATTTTGATGAATTAATGAAATTTTTAATTAATTAAAATTTTAATAAAAAATTATTATAATTATTAAATTAATTTTTTTAATATAAATTATCGTATAATTTAATGAATGGAATTGTAATTTTTATTAAGGTTTGAAAGCTGTTTTTTGTCAAAACCCATGAATTTTAGATAAATGTCAGTTTTTATTTTAAAAGTAGAAATTCAAAAATTTAGAAAAAAATTTAGATAAAATGAATATTATTTTTGGAATCATAACATTGAAATTATCCAATAGTGAATTTTTCATAATTTTCCGAGACAGTCAAATTTTTGGGTAAAAATTAAATACCGTTTAAATATATAATGTGTTTTATGACATAGTAATGACCCAATATTGGTGTAATAAAATACAATAAAAATTAATTTCGGAAAATTTATGTTTTAAAATTAAAATAATGTGATTTTGGGTTTGTTGTATTTATTTTACCAAGCATTAGTGGACCCTTCAAGGCTTATAATACATTTTGTCTTTTTAAATTGTTTTCCTTGAGCGTGTGACTCACCACCACATAATAAACCCTATTATTTTAATAAGTTAGGATATTGTCCTTATAAAATATTTCATTCCACTCCCCTTTGGATAAAACCATAGGCAAAAACCATGGGTTTGTTTGTGGTTTTGATTAGTTTAACGTGAGGCGTCCCAAACCAAAATAATAAAGAATTCCCTATCCTTTTCTATATAAACCCACCCAAGCTTCCACTTCCTCTTCACTAAAAGCCTTTGGAGTTTGATCAACCACTTCCCTCCTCTCTATATAATCATCCAAATGTTCCCCAAGCTCCCAAGAAGCCTCTCTAAAGCCTCTCCCAAGCCTTTGGGATCACACATCCAAGTAAGGGATTTCTTTTTTTCTCATTTTAGTCCAATTTTATTTATGTTGTTATGCACTTTTGTTTTAAATTATTAATGCTGAGGTATGATTTTTCACCTCCCCCATACTTTAATATTTATGTTTGGATGGTGGGATACCTCTTTCTTTCTCATTAATGCCTCTCATGTACACCCGTTACCATGCCAAAATTCCTTAAGGGATTTCTCTCTCCTCTTTTGCATCCAAGTAATTATTTTGTATTATGCATCTAAATTCCATTATGCTTGTTGGGAAATGTATACATATGGCCTCATTACTATCCATTTCATGTATATATATTATGAGACACCCTTTTCTCTCTCATCAACCATTTTCATGAAGCCTTATGTCACGCTGTTATGCTGCCGAAATTGCACCTCATTTTTCCAAGCCAAGATCATTGTGTAGTGAATACCACACCCATGTATCTATCAAGGGTATTGACCTTTATAAACATATACATATTGAATGGTACATTCATGTATTTATTCCACATTACTTAATTATGGAATAACTTATGATGTTTATTGATTCCATGATCCATGTGGCACACTTTTGCATGAAATGAAATGTTTTAGATGGGTGCAACCTGATAGCACTCCAATGCATTGGATAAAGTATAGTATCATGATACGTCATGTGAAATGGGTGTTGACTAATTATAATTCACGTGCATGGATTTTTTACTTGTTCTTCATGTGCAATGAGGTTTTACTCATGCTTCATGTGTAATGAGCCTTGGCACATGCTAATTCCATGTTAAGTGTTGTTGCCACATTTCCATGTTATGATTATCATGCTTTATCATGACTTTATGTTTAGGTTTTTCTTGTGATCTATTGATATTCCTATTGTATAACATGTATTTTATTATTTATGTTATTCCATGTTTATTCCCTTACTCATCTTTATAGCTCACCCTTTTCATATGCACATCCTCAGGTTATCCCATGCAATGCTAAGTACGAGGGAATTAGTGGTCATGTAAATGAATTTTTCAATAAAGATGTTGGGTGTTTTATGTTCTAAGCTGTTATGTAATGTTGCTAGGACCCAAAGAAACTATACCTATCTATCTTATATGTTGTATCAAGTGATGACTTTATGTAATAAATCATGTTTAATAGTGTAATAAAAAGCATGGTTTTTATACAAATCTTATGGTTTAGGGTTGGTTTTCACCCTCCTCTGGTGCGGCGGTGGCGCAGTTGATGTTTTGCACTGAATATTGAGGGTTTCTACACAAAAGGTAGGTGATTCCATGTGTAACCATTTTATTATGATTTATATTGCTTCATTTACTCATTTTTAATGTTCCTCATATGTTGTGTGTGGTGTGAATATTGTTTATAATTTATTTGCTTAAGCTTTTAATTTTATAATTGCATTTCAGCTTGAAATTTGGTGTTTTTCATGTGTAACTTTTGGGGTATTATTTGGGTGTATTTTATAACATATGTCATTGGTTTAATAAATCTTATTTGGGGTAAAAATTTTGATTTGGTAGGGTCTTGGTGTGCCATTTGTTTTGAAATAGGGGTTTTGAATGGGTTTTATGTGTAAAACAATTTTATGCCTCTTGAAAGTGTTTTATGAAAATGTGTGTGTTTTCATTGAAATATTTTGTGGTATTATTCAAGGTGATTTTATCATACTTGAGAGTGGTTTATTAAATATTCCTAGGAATTCCAATTCTATTTTGGTTTGGCATTGGTGTGATTTTTTCCTTGAAAGATGGTTTTGAAATGGGTTTTTGGTGCAAATCTTGGGTACACTCTTTAGAATTGTTTTATGAAAGATTTTAATAGTTTAATGATTTATTTATGGAGTTGAAACCATATTGGAAAACTATTTTGGATTATATATATTATTAAATGTTTCATTTTAAATGTGAACATTTATGTATTGTGATGCATATCCTCTTGGAAATGTTTTATAAAAATGCTTAATGAAATTACTGAAATGTGAAAGTGATGTGAACGTGATGTGGGATGTTTTGTGTGAGTGTGATGTGAAAATGGATTTTTTTTTGAAAAGGGTATTATGTAACATATTATTGGACTATTATGTGATGTTAGGAATCTTAGGAGAGATTTTATAAAATTGTTAAAGGATTTTTTGAATTGTGAAGGATATGAAAAATGTGTTGTGGGATATTGTGGTGTGAGTTGGATTTAAAAATAAATTTGAATGAAAATGGGAATTATGTGATTGTGTGATGTATGTGTGGGTTTTTTGGTTTATGTTTAATGTGGACATGGTATTTTCATGTGAAATTTATATTTTATGGCTTGTTTAAATTGTTTGAGCACAAGAGGGAAACCCGAGTATCTAAGTGGGTGGATGTGTACTAGTATGCTAGTGATCCCATGGGGGTTTGGCCTCAGTTTAATGTAGCAATATTGACGCTTACAACACTAACTAAACTATGTATATGATGATGATTGTGGACAAATAGGTTATGGGTATGTTCCCTACTAGTGGCTCGTGCACGAGAATGTATATTGTGATGGTTACTCTCACCGAGACACGAGGTACCTGGGACCTACAACAAGTTAGTACCTAGGGGTTATTTCTTATTTCTTGTGCTCATTAGATGATTTACACTTAACATCAGCATATGGTATATTTGGATGGAAATTTCTGTAGCTTTGGAATTTTATTTAAAAGTGTATATTCTCTAAAATATCCCACTTGAAAACTATTTTAATTTTTAAAGTTGAATCTTTTAGAAATTGTAACTAGCATTTCATGTTTTTGAAAACATGCATGTTTTTATTAATTTAATGTTTATCACATGGAATATATTAGTGGTGGTATCCTACTTGTATTTTTATTACACCATACTTACACTTTTGGGTGTATGTAGACTTTCTGATTTTTTTCCCGCAGGTTTGGGTATAACTTTTGTGCCTATGGTTCCGATTTTAGCGGTCCAACATGATGTGGTGTTGTGGAGATGGCATGAGGGAAGTGCCTCTATCTATGTGGAGGTTCATGGGCTATTATATCTAGTTTTGTACCTTTGTAATGGTCTCTGATAATTGTTTTAAGCTGTGTAATTAAATTCTAAAATTTTATAAAAGATGATTTTGTTTGAAAAATACAGATTCATTTTATTGGATTTGTTTGCTGTTTTATGTTTATAAACTTGGGTAAATTGTTCCCAATTATTAGTTTATGATACCCGGGAACTTGTGTCAGCCCATGGGGATTTGGAATGCCCTTAGATACTTTTCTCTTGCTGGGTTTGGTGCCTGTTTAGATGGTGACCAGATTCAGTTCGTGACAAAGTGGTATCAGATGGGGTTCACTCTTTTGGGTCAGGTTATATGGGGAATAGTCAGGATAATCTGGAGTTAGGATTGTCGGGACTTGAAATTCTGGTTATGGGTAGTGTGTCTGGCCAGTCCACCCCATGATAGGATTTTTATCGCCAGGGGAAGTTTGGAGTTGTATGAGTCCTTTGGTTTTCTTGGTTTGATGATGATTAGAGGAATTGAAAAGAGAGTTGGGTTAACGGTCTCAGTGAGCTTCCAGGGCCTAGAAATCCATGTGGAGATGGGGATATTTTCTTATAGAACTCTCTGTGATGGTTAAGTTATTGGCGTATGGCCACCAAAAATATGTCTAAGTAACCCACAGAAACTAGTTTCCTCTCGCATTGTATTGTGTTCTTTTGTTTTGAAATCATGGAAGTTTGATTTTAAAGCAAAAATGACTTGGTTTTAAAAAGTGTAAAGTTTTAGTGAAATGATTTTCTAATAAATAGGGAATTTTTTTATTTTTGAAATGGTGGAAATTAATTTTCAAAATTTTTTTGAAATGGAAAATGGTGTGTTTACTCCTCTTTTGAAAGTAGGAAATTATGTTAAAGTTGGTTTTGAAAAAGTGTGCCCAATAGAGTTTTCTAAACTATTGAAAGGTGTTTTAATGGGTTGAGATGTTTTAAAATTGTTGTATATGAATTGAAAGTGAGTATTAATTTGAATTATTGGGGTTTTGATTTTGTGGTTAGCGGTCTTGAGAAAAAGGAAGTATTGGTTGATTGTTTTGGTTTTGAAAAGTGGAAAGAATTTTTGTTTTTACCTTTGGGATTTCCGTGAGCAACCAATTGAATGGGGTTATATGGGATGATGGATGGTTAATGGAATGACTGGATGAGTGCTTGGATGGATATGAGGATGGTTCCTAGGGTGGCACATAAACATGCATTTGTGTGGTCTATGTGGTACCATTGGTGGATACTATAACTGTTAAGATGTTTGTTTTCAAAGAATTTTTTTTAAAGAAAAACATGATGTCTAGATAACTGGTTTGGTATATTATGTATTATGTGTTTTTTAAAAATTTTATGTTGTGGGATGTTTTGATCCCAATAATCCCTCTTGTTTGAACCACGATTCGAGTTTGTGTTTGGTCGGTAAGCTGGGTTGAAGGGATAGTTAGTGGTATCTTCTTAGAAAAGTTTGGAAAGCCTTTATGGTGGTTCCCCTCACGTATTAGGTTCTGATTTGAGTCACATTTCGACCAACATACCAGCATTGTTGGGTCCTTGGGTTCTTTCGTTGGATAAGGTATTCCCCCATTAAGGGTTAGTGCACGATTGAAGTGCAACCCGGATTATTTCACCATTGAAAAATCCACCTGTTGATCAATAAAAGGAATCCTTTTCTTGAGCTTGGGATATTGAGTTGACATTATTTCATTTATTTATTTTGTAGACCCTCTTGTAGTGAGAGAGTTTTCATGGAAGGTTGAAAGAGACCTTAGTTTCTTAAGTTACCTGAATCATTGAAGGTGGAAGTGGTCTGTGTTGTTACTGTGGATAAGTATCTGGATGGTGTCTAAGAAGGCCTTTGGGTCCTTCATATTCTCTTCAAAGTAGGGGTTTATATTAAAAAATTAGTGTTGTAAATATGGTCATGAGAGGCTATTATGGACACTTGCTGGAATGGTGTGTTGTTTGGGGACTTGGCATAAGGTCCCCTTTCATGTATTGCTTCTATCAGTCGTAATGGTCACGTTTGGTGACTCCTTGTGATGTCGTGTTCTTGTTGACTATAAAGGGGAAGGTCATGAAATCCTCTGAGAGTCTCCAACATGTAGGGAGTATGTTTCTCTTGGAAAAACATCAAAATCCTTTGTTTTAGAGGAAGGTGATTATATGTATTGTTTCCTTCTGTTGTTTCTCACCCGAAGAAACAATGTGTGATGTGTGTGTGCATCTTATAAGCCCTTGTTTCAGTGAAATGGAAGGTTAGGGTAAAGTGAGTTTTGGAATGTGTTATGTCTTGGTGAACCGATCTGGGATTAGGTTAAAGTTTTCATGGCACTGAAACGAAATGTTCAGTTTTTGGGTTTCCAAATCCTAACTACAAGGTCGAAAATGCTTCAATCATTTGAGCTCCATCCATATGTCCCAGATATATGCTAGTGCATAGTCAGGGGAAATACCAGGGTCATTTAAAACCTTGTACCAAGTCCTATCCTCAATATGAAAGATGGGGAATAGTTTAAACCTCTTATGTTTCTATCTTGATTTTTTTCCCGTTCGATGGAAATTGGTGGGAGGAACTCATGTATATGTTATCACCCAATGTCATTGTTTTTCCCTTTGGTTTCCATTGAGTTTTTGGAGTATGGTTGGGAATTTGGTTAGATATGTTGAGCACACAGTTTTCACATGGTTATTAGTTACCATGCACCAGAAAACCATGAATGTAGAAGGATTCACATAGTAAGAGAACGGTTTCTCAAACTACACAGATTAACCATGCGGTTATCCCAACTCTTTAAATTTTTGTTCTTCCTGTGTTGGCCCATGCTGGTCAGTTATGATGGTTGGTTGTTATGGTGGGGAGACCCACTATGATTCTCATGTATGTTCTTTTTTAAATTTCGAATGGATTTCTACCCCTTGTATTGGGGATTCCATTTGGGCCTCCCCCTATTAGTGTCCTGATCTTGTCTCGGGAAAATTTGAGTTGTCTCTTATGGGGGGAGCCCATTTGTGTCTCCCCATACTAGTAACTCAGCTTCGTCTTTGGTCATGGCTTGGCAGTAGGTCAAATTTTTCAGAGATATCTAACTACGTACATCTTCCTTTGGTAAACATTGGGAGTGGACAACTCCTAGTGGTCTTGTTAAAGCAAAGTATGTGTAACCTTGTTTTTTGTTGTTGCTCGTTTGGGTAAATTGTTGGAATCCTATTTGGATTGTGTTTGAGGAGTTTTATTTTGGGATAAAATAAGAATATACTTGATCAATTCAGGAAGTGGTGTATGTTTTTGTTGGTGATGGTATTCCTTCCTTTATTGATCAATTGGAGGTGTTTTGGCCTTTTGGGGGTGGGTGAAACATGGCAAAGGAGTCCATTTTGGAATTTTGGTTGGGTTTTGTTTTTTTCCTTTGGACTTGTTGTGGATTTACGAGGGTGAAAAGTTTTATAATTGGGATAATTTTCATACCCATGACTTCATTTAAATGTAATTTTTCATTTATTTCTACTCTTTCTTTGTTTTAGAGGTTCCACATTCATTTTGGTGGAAATGGTGGGTTTTCAAAATTTGGGCCAAACTGTGAGCCCATTTTCCAATTTAAAAATAAATTTGGTTTCTTTTATAACCCCTTAAATTTTTTTAACATTTTACATCAATTACACTTCCCAATTAGCATCCCCTGGTATATTAAAATCACCATATTAATTTATACTCCTTGGGAATATATAATAAATATGGATTTGGGTTTTTTATTAAGGTTTTGGTCCATCCCGTAAGCTCATTTCATCCTTTAAATTAGTATTTTTTATTTTTCAAAATATCATTAGTTTTTTTAATTTATTTTGATGATTCCACCTCCCACCCAAATAAAAAAACCCGAGGCTCACTATTAGTATATATTTTGCCACTATGAAGCTTATTTGGATCTTGTATTAGGGAGAAAATTTTCAGGGTTCCTCAAATCGTCCAGATTTTGAGAAGGTAATTTGGTTCTTTCATAAACCCTTCAATTTTCACTCATTATCCCCCATTTCAGTCCCCAATTTACCTATTAATCTTCATTAGAGCCTACCTATAATTTTTGGTTTCTTGGAGATTCAACCTTTGGTTAATTTGATGTTATTTCTTCATGAAGTTATAAAATTTCCAAAAGTTAGGGTTATATCCTAGGGTTTGCTTTTTTTGTCTTTTTTGTCAAATATTGTAGTTTAGGGTTGGTTTTCACCCCCTTGTCGTGCGGCGATGGTGCAGTTGGTGTTTCACACCATGTTTTGAGGGTTTCGACACAAAAAGGTATGTGATTCCATGTGCAATCATTTTATGATGAGTTAGCTTGCTGTATTTACTCATTTTTAATATTACTTATATGTTGTGTGGGGTGAAAAAACTGTTTATGATTTATTTGGTTAAGCATTTAATTTTTTAGTTGCATTTTATCTTGAAATTAGTTGTTTTTCATGTGTAACTCTTAGGGTATTATTTGGGTGTATTTTATAACATATGAAATTGGTTTACTAAATCTTTTTGGGGCTGTAAATTCTTCTTTTTTAGGGTCTTGATGTTCCATTTGGTTAGAAATATAATTTTTAATGGCTTTTATGTGTAAAACCATGTTATGCCTCTCGAAAGTGTTTTATGAAAAGGTGTGTGTTCTCATGTGAATATTTTGTGGTATTATTCGAGGTGATTTTATCATACTTGAGAGTGGTTTATTACTTCTTTCTAGGGATTTTAATTCTATTTTGGATTGGTATTGGTGTGATTTGGTACTTGAAATATGGTTTTGAATTGGGTTTTTTGTGCAAAGCTTGTGTATACACTTCAGAATTGTTTTATACAATATTTGAATGGTTTAATGATTTATGTAAGAGGTGAAACCATATTGGAAAACTGTTTTGGATTGTGTATATTTTGAAATGGTCTATTTTAAATGTGAAATGGCATGTCATGTGATTTGTATCCTCTTAGAAATGTTTTATAAAAATGTTTAATGGAATTACTAGAATGTGAAAGTCATTTGAACATGATGTGGGCTGTTTTGTGTGAGTGTGATGTGAAAAATGTATTTTGTTTATGAAAAGATTATTTTGTAACATGTGAGTTGGATGTTATGTGATTTTTAGCATCTTGGGAAATATTTTATAAAATTGGTAAAGGTTGTTTTGAATTGTGAAAGATATGTAAAATGTGTTGTGGGCTATTTTGGTGTGAGTTGGATTTCAAAATCAATTTGAATGAAAAGGGGGATGATGTACATGTGTGATGTATATGTGGGATATTTGGTTGAGGTGCGATTTGGAAGTGGTAATTTCATGTGAAAATTATATTTCAGGGCCTGTTGAACTTTTTTGAGCACAAGAGGGAAACCCATGTATCTAGGTGGGTGGACATGTAATAGTATGCTAGTGATACTATAAGGTTAGGCCATAGTTTCACATAGCAATATTGATGCTTACAACAGGAACTAAACTATGATGTTGATGATGATTGGGGACCACTAGGTTATGGGTATGTTCCCTACTAATGGCATGCGCAAGAGAAAGGATATTGTGATGGTTACTCTCACCGAGATACGAGGTACGTGGGACCCACAACGAGCTAGTGCATAGGGGTTATTTTCTATTTCTTATGATCATTAGATGATTTACTCTTACCTTCGACATACGATATGTTTGGATGAAAATTTCAGTAGCTTTGGAATTTTATTTAAAAGTGTTGATTCTTTAAAATAACCCACTTGGAAACTGATTTAATTTTTAAAGTGGCATCTTTTAGAAATTGTAACCAGTATTTCATGTTTTTGAAAACTTGCATTATTTTCATCTTTGAATGGTTATCATGTGGAATATCTTAGTGGTGGTATGCTAATGGGATTTTTATCACACCCTACTTACACCTTTGGGTGTAAGTAGACATGTTATTTTTTTCCATAGGTTTGGGTACAACTTTTGCGCATATGGTTCATGTTTTAGCGGTCCAACATGATGCAGTGTTGTGGAGATTGCTTGAGGGAGGTGCCTCTTTACATGTGGAGGTTCTTGGGATATGATTTATGGGTTTTCACCTTTGCAATGGTCTTTGAGAATTGTTTTATGTTGTGTAATTAAATTCTGAAATTTTATAAAAGATGATTTTGTTTAAAAAATCTATATTCATTTTATTGGATTCGTTTGCTGTTTTATGTTTATAAACTTGGGTAAATAATTCCCAATTTTTAGTTTATGATACCTGAGCACTTGTACTTTCCCATGGGCAGTGGGAATGCCCTTCGGACCTTATCATAGGCCGTATTTGGTGCCAGTTTAGATGGTGACCATATTTGGTTCCTGACAATGATAAAATACATGAAGGTTTGAGTGTTTTCATACAATTAATGCAAAGATACTTATATGATATGGGAGATGAAGATCAATTGGTGACCTTTTATAGTTAACCTCATCAACCAAAAAAATTGAGCAATTATATCCTGAAAATATCTAAATGGTAGAACATGCAAGAGAGGGTGAAAAAGAAGGACTCGTCGAAATGGAAGTAAATAAAAATGATGATAATGAAGATGAAGTTAATTGAATGTATAAATCAGTAATGAAATTATAATAATATTTCTCATTAATAATTGTTTCATACATATATACACTATTCTAATTTTTTTTATAAAAATATTTTAGTTTTTCATTATTTATATATTTGAGATACCTTAACTATTTGAAATGTAGGAATGTTAACCGGTGATGCTACTGAAATATATGTGCATATTCATGGAAAATATGCTTTCCAGATAGTGAGATTTTCCATTAATTATAAAGTTGGAGGAATATTCTTAAATATTCAAAACATGAGGTCTTTGATACTCAAGTAAATGTAATTTTTATTTCATATTCTTTGATAAATAATTTAAAATATGTGATTTAATTTTATAATTTAATTATAAGGTGTTATATATTTTTATTTATTGATATTTGTTTTCATTTTGGTGTCCCTAACTCCGTTTCACACCCATGGAATTCAGAAAGAACACATAAAACATCCATAAAAAACTAAAAAGACACATTTGTATAGAAAAACACATTTCAAGTTATACAAACAACATATTGTTCCAATTTAAGTGTTGTTTATTACTACAAATAAAAAATAAATTATATATCATTATTCATAAGTTTGAAAATAATCCAAGATTTCTTACTCAGTTTTGACTAGGTAAACTCTTATGAAACATACAAAAGCCTTTTTAAAAAAGTGTTAGGGGGTAAAAGCCAGGTAAATGATATTATATTGTCCTAAAATTAAGGGACAATGAACATAAATTTAATTTTAAAATGTATTAACTGATGATGCGTCATTCTAAGTGACAGTTTTCTAGTTATAGCCGTAAACATGTTATCAGTGTTTTAAAACACTAAACATGTATGGAATGATAAAGACCAAAAAATTGTTGTATTTTTCCATAATCAGGGGACAATGACTGTATATTTAATTTTCAAATTTGGGAACCAACTAAACATTATTTCAAATGATGGTTTTCCCATTATTTCCATAAACACATATTTAGTGTTTTAAAACACTAAAACATGTGTGAAATGGTTAATACCAAGAAAAAGATGTCAAATTTTATTGAAATTAAGGTATAATAACTAATTATTTTTTTATGATGTGTACGCATAGAAAACACATCAATCTAACATGCAGTGTGATTAGAATTATTCAATAAAAACTTATAAAAGGCATAAAATCCTTTAAAAATAAGTTTTGGGGGTAAAAACTAGGGAAACAAAATAGAAATATCCTGGAATTAGGGTCAAATTACCTTATATTTAATTGTGAAATGTAAGAACCAACCTAATTTCATTCAGAGTGTCTGTTTTTCCATTTTCGTTGTGTTGGACCCTCCATGATATTTTAGTTTTCATAATAAAAAATTATTTCAATATATAGATTCTACCCTTTCATGCAATTTTAATAATTCTATGAAAATCAATTATGTCATACAACAACATATACATTAATAATTCAATTACATATATTCATGGATAAATATGTTTATAAGTGTATTTTTACATGTAATTTTTATTAACACTCTGTCTTGTAATTGTATATGTAAGATAAACTCTTCATAATCTTTTTGGATTCCCAGACAAACAGAAGTCGACACACCAAAACTGAAGTCAACACACCGAAATTGAAGTCGACACACCGAAACCGAAGTTGACACAACGAAAATGAAATCGGCACACCGAAATCGAAGTTTGACAGACCGAAGTACGATAGACTGATGTCATCAGGCCGAAGTATGACACACCGAAGTTCGACACACCGAAGATGAAACACCAAAGTATGACACAACGAAGTTCGACACACTGAAGATGACACACTGAAGTATGACACATCGAAGTTTGACACACCGAAGATGACATACTGAAGATGACAGACCTATGTTATCAAACCGAAGACAACAGACCGAAGATGAGTCATCAATTGATATAAATATATATTTCCATTTTATTAATTCAAATTTATTTCTATCGGTCATATTTAGAGAAATTAATGTTTCTGACATTATTTAATGTTGTCTGTAGGATAATCCATAGACAGTACGAGGTACATGCATGTGAGAAGATCTTAATGCCAAGAGGATCTTAGAGTATAAAAGGACCTCATCTTTTGCGTTAAAGAAGAAGTACACAATGAATTTCAAGAAGTAGTACATGCTTAGACACAGACTGTGCGAATTCTAAAAGAGAAGAACTAAGAGTTTGAGATTACAAGAAGACTGTAACAAGCTACCTTCTCCAAAAAGGGAAAAGTATACATCGAGACATTAAAGAAATGAACCTTTTCACTCCTCAAAGTTGGATTACAAAAACTGTGAGACGCTGTTCTGAAGACAAATTCTTGAAGAAGAATCAAATACCATTTTCTCAACATTCATTGAGTCGATAACATTACTTCACAACACACAAAGAATTTTTAACTCTATTCTCTTTCTTAACTCTGTTGTGTTTTATATTCACTATTTAAGTAGTGTGTATATTTGTTTGTATAACACACACTGTCTCTTGAGTATAACTAGAGGATATCAAACTATCCTCATACTCAATCACTCATTACATTTGTTTCCCCCAAATAATTGTGGTAGAGGTCAAGTGTGACCTGGATAACCGGGTGTGCTGTTGTAAACCCTGATCCAAGGTGTGGATCAAAAGTTTATTTATTTAAACAGATTAGTGTTAGGTGATCACCAAGTGGAGAGGATTAAGTCTCTGATTGAAACTGAACCTCTTGTTTACATTGTTGTTCCAATCCTCAATTACTCTATTTTGTTTTATCAACTTACTATATTTTTCAAATACAAAAAACTCTATCTACTTTAACTCTGATAGTTAATTTTGGTTAGTGTGTATTTATTCTTAATTTATTAATCCAATTTCAAATGTTGAATTAGTTATTACATTGATTCAATTGAGGAATAATCAACAATAGAGAAAATTATTGATCAATTAAACATTTATATCTCTACTGCCTTAATTTACTAGGCTATTTTGAATTGGGGGATCTTTATCATAATTTTTTGAACAGAAATTTTAATTGGAACTCAATTTATCCCCCTCTTGAGTATCCACTTCGACCAACAGAGTGTAAACATGTTTTTAGTGTTTTAAAATACTACAACATGTGTGGAACAGTCAAACCTAGGAAAAAAACATCATATCATACTAAAATAAAAGTTGAAAAACCATATATTTAATTATGAAGTTTTGGAACTAACATCACATCATTCTGAGTGAAGGTTTTCCTGTTATGGTCGTAAATTCATTTTTAGTGTTTTAAAACACTAAAATGTGCATGGAACTATCAAAACATAGAAAATGATGTCATATTATCCTTAAAACATGGGACAATGACTGTAGATTTAATTTTGAAATCTATGAACTGATAACACATCATTATGAATTACAGTTTTCCAGTTATGACTGTAAAAACGTTTATAGTGTTTTAAAACACTAAAACATGTGTGGAATGGTTCAAACGAGAAAAAAATGTTAGATTGTCCTAAAATAAGGTGAAAAGTATATAGATTAAATTTTCAAACATAAGAACCGACGACATATCACTTCTAATAAAGTTTTTCCTATTATGGATGTAAACACATTTTAGTGTTTCAAAACACTAAAACATGCGTTTAATGGTCAAAACCAAGAAAACGATTTCATATTTTATTGAAATCTAGTGAAAACTAATATATATATAATTTTTAAATATAGGAACTTAAGACACATCATTCCTAATGATAGTTTTTATGTTATGTCCATAAACAAGCTTTCAGTGTTGTAAAATAATAAAACACGTGTGGGATAGTCAAAACTAGACAATCGACTTCAAATTATCCTAAATTAAAGTAAAAATATTTTTATATTTAATTTTAAAATTTAGGAACTAACATAACATTATTCCAAATGACGGTTTTCCCATTATGTCCATAAACATATTTTTAGTGTTTTAAAACACTAAAACGTGTGTGAAATGGTCAAATCCAAGAAACTGATGTCATAATTTCTAGAAATCAAGGGACATCCACCAATATTTTTTTGACTTGTTTATGTAGAAAAAAAATCAATATGGCATGCAATGTGATTAGAATTACTCAATAAACACTTGTGAAATGTATAATAGCCTTTAAAAACAAGTTTCATGGGGTCAAAACCAAGGAAATGATGCCAGATTGTCCTGAAATTAGGTGAAAATGATAGTAGATTTAATTGTGAAATCTAGGAACCATGACCATGTCATTTCGAGTTATGACTTTCCTATTATGGATGTAAAGGAACTTTTTTTGTTTTGAAACACTAAAACATGCATGGAATGGTCAAAACTAGGAAAATGATGTTGGATTGACCTAAATTCAGGTTAAAATGACCATATATTTAATTGTAAAAATAGGATCCAATGACACATTATTCTGAATGGAGGATTTCCAATTATGTCCATAACCATGTTTTTAGTGTTTTAAAACACTAAAAGATGCATGGAATAGTCAAAACCTAAAAAATGATGTCGGATTGGTTAGAAATTAGGGAAAAAAGACAATATATTTAATTTTCAAATGTAGGAACTAACAACACATCATTTCTAATGACAGTTTTCCCAATATGGTTGTAAACATTTCTTTGGTGTTTTAAAATAATAAAACATGCGCGAAATGGTCAAAACCAAGAAAATGATTCTATATTGTCTTGAAATCATGGTACAACCACCACTTAGTTGTTTTTGAGTGTACATGTAGAAAACACGTCAATCCGATGTGTGGTTTGATTATAATTACTCGATAAACACTTATGAAAAGTACAATAGACTTTAAAAACAAGTGTTGAGAGACAAACTAGAGAAATGATATTGTATTTTCCTTAAATAAGGGTAAAATCATAGATTTAATTGTGAAATGGAGGAACCAATGACACGTCATTCTAAGGGAAGGTTTTCCCTTTATGTCCGTAAACACGTTTTTAGTGTATTAAAACACTAAAACATTCGTTGAGTGGTCAAAACCTAGAAAATGATGTCGGATTGTTCTAAAATCAGTGAAAAAACACCGTATATTTAATTTTGAAATGTAGGAACCAATGACACATCATTCTAAGTGAAAATTCACCTGTTATGTCGGTAAATGCATTTTTGGTGTTTTAAGACACTAAAACATGTGTGGAATGGTGAAAAATTTGAAAATGAGATTGGATTTTTTGAAATCTAGGGAAACAAATGTATATTTAATTGTGAAGTGTATGTACTGATGACACATCATTCCAAATGAGGGTTTTCCCATTATGGACTTAGAATAATTTCTAATTTTTTAAAAAACAAAACATGAATGAAATTGTCAAAACCATAGAAAATGATCTTAGAATTATGTGAGATCTTGGGAAAACCACTACTTAATGGTTTTTAAATTATTGGATTATCTCTAATATTAAAATGTTCAAAAACATTTATTAAATAAATATCAAACACACCACATGTCACTTTAAAAATAAATTAGAATATTTACATATCCCTTTTCAGTTTCAAGTGTTAAATATTATATTAAATAGGTATGTTTCTATTTTAGAAGTGTTTTTCATTATATATTATTTGTTTTAGGTTAAAATTTATTTATTTTATTAAAAAAATAAGAAATTTTATGTGAATTATTCTGAATATATTATGTGTCTTTCTCTTTCCCATTTCTTATCCAAAATGTTCTAGTTTTCATTGTAGGTTGTAGATATCAATAGTAGGTATAATGATGACCATTCCAATCCATGATATTATTCTTAAGGAAATCACAATAGTTTTTATTTTTAATGGTTTGTTAACATTTTATCAATTATTCTACTATAATTCTGGTTTATTATTTTAGTTTTTTTTATAATTGATCAGATGATGTGCTCGGTTTTAGTTTATACGATGTCGAGTTAGAAAGATGTAGTTGAGGTCATTACATGGATGTATATTGGTCATGAGTTATTATTGCACATGTTTTATATTTATATATTATGACTGAGGTATTGGTTGATGTATAGGGTCACTCAAACTTAGGTTATTTTGACCATGGTTGTGTGTATATGACTGTTCATTCGTGATGTATGAATTATGGGGTCATCATATATATATATATATATATATTAGTTTCTAGAAAGTTTTTTTATAGTTTTTTATTACATATTAAACAAACAAAACAAATTTAGCTGAAGTTTGTTGTAGCCGCCGCTAAACACATAACATTGAATGTATTTCGTGGTGGTTACGACGAACTGTCAGTAATTTCATAGTTGCAGTTAAATTTATTTTATTTATATTAATCGTATAAATTAATTAACCATTTATAATTAAAAAGAAAACCAATTCTAAATGATCAGAAAATGACACTTAAAAATAGCCTCTAACTAACTCAAATCACCGCTAAATTACTAGAGACTGTGCAATATACAACAGTTTTCGAAACCACCACAAAATTATTTGGTGACAGTTTAGACAACCTTTAGACCACTAAAAACCCATGGTGAATGACCCATTTGTTTAGTGTATGGTGCAGTGTGGGTGGATATGTCTTGGTGAATACCTGGTAAAATAGGATTTATGGCCATGGAAATTAGAAAAAGTTTTCACTAGAAGGTTGTAGTATGGCCCTTCACATTGTGTCGTAGAGAGAGATTTTACCAGCACCTTTGGACCATGGTCTTAAGGCATGTGATGTGGTATTATATTTTATAGTCTAGGTATAAATACCCTTAAACCCCTCTAAACTGTCACTTCCTCTACCTTCCTCCATCAAACATTAGGCACCCAAGAGAGTTCTTTAAAAGCCTTTTAATCCCTTCTTGATTAGATTCAACCGAGGGATTTCAGAGAGAAATCATTATTGTTTTACTCGATTAATAATGTAGGAATCTATATAAAGAGGTTATAATTTTTTAATAACTTGATGTTTTATTTAATTCCTTGGTCATTGTTATTAAATGTTTTTATTTGATATCAAAATCAAATTTCTTCATGATATTTAGGTTTTTAAAGGGGTTTTTATTAAAAAATGTTATGGACACATGCTGTGTTGTAAAAATTCCCTGAAGTTGGTTTTGGTTCTAAAATTGATTTTGAGGAATTGAATGATATATTATTAGCTGATAAAATGTTATATACAAAGTGAGAAATATTTTTAAATGGTTTTAGCATGCAAAGTACATTGGTAACCTTGGCTACGTCGGTAATTGGACATGTCACATTAGTGTATGTAATTCCACTGGAGGTTTTTTATATTGATAGATCATTTTGGGACTCAATATTGGTTGGATTCATTATATTAATGTTTTAGGATAATTTTTATCTCTAGTATATACTCCAATATTTTGTATCCCAATATGCTATGATTTTTTGTATATTATTGGTTTTAAAAATTATGGTATATTTTATGGTTATATTGCTCAGTCATTTATCTAATGGTGTATCCATGAATGGTTTATCTTTTTGTCATTATTTTTTTATAGATACATTTCATGTTCCTTCTTGTGTGAACAAGAAATGATTTTATTAAAACAAAAGTATTTCTTATTTTTTTAAAATAATTTATCTTATGGAAATTATTTATAAACTATTTTTTATAATGTTTGAACTATATTTTTCTTGATATTATACTTTATATAGATTATTTGGTGAAATACCACTTGGATTTTATCTAACCCCCTACTTATTTCCTTTTGAAATTTATAGATGTGGTTTTTCAGGACACAAGTAAAGTAATTGTTATATTGTAGTTTTTTTACTTCTATTGAGTGTTGTCACCTTCATTTAACATGATGACTTGGTGGTGATGGATGGTCACACGGTGGCTCATTATTGGGATGGTCTTGTTTTCATTCTAATTTAGTTATTTTGGCATGGATTTGGTGGTCTCATGGATATATATCTTTATTTTAAATGTTACATTGGGTTTTTGACTCGTTTTCTGTTATAAATGAGTCTTGATTAGTTTTTTTTGATGATGATCACCTGATAGAAGACCTTCTTGGGTAACTTGTAAAATTTACATGGGTTGGTTTATTAAAAAATTGTATTAGATACAATACCTAGCCTAAAGTGCAATAACACTACCTAGTTTTTGTTTAGGGTCTTTATTAGACTTGATCTAGGGCTCGTCGGAGCTCAAGGTGTGCTTGAAGAGTAGGTTCTTGATTACTACCTCTCATAATTTCAGTTTATTTAGAAAGGTAAGTTGGGATATATTTTCTTTTTTGATGTTTCCCATGTGTTATTGTTTAGTATAATTACTTTTTGATCCACATTTTCATGTGTTAGTTTCCCTAGGGGTTAACCTAGATTTGGTTTGTAAACCAAAAAAAGAATCATATGGTAGATTTTATCTAGATGACCTGAAAAACCATTCAGTGACTGAGAACTTGGTTATGAAAGAATTATAGGGGTTGTTTACCACTTAGCACATGACTTTAAACCAAATTTCTTGGTCGATCATGACTCAAAATCCTATTTATTTTGTTGTTTAGGACATATGATTCTTGGATTATTTTAGTGAATCTCATTGAATGGAAAATAGTCAAGGTGGTTATTAGGATATATTGATATCAAGGGTCATTTTGAATAACAATTATGGCACGATTTTCTTTCTTTGGGAAGTAATAATGAGTTTATTGTGTGGAAATGGATTTCATGAAAATTAATTTTGATTTAAGAGTAAATATTTATTAGTTTCCTATGACGAGTTTCTTGGATTCTAGCTCTTTTTTATAAAAATGGTTATTAACTCATAAAAACTAGGATTTTTTGTTTTAATCTAGTTAATAATATTTCATTAAATAATATCACACACTTGAATAATTTTTTCAATAATCGATAAATGTTTGAAAAAAATGGCTGTTTTCAACTTTTAATCTAGATGGTAAAATGGATTTTAAAAGATAAAATATAAATTAAAGGAAGATTAAAAATTTTATGGAAAACCAATTCCACAACTTATTTACTAAATGAATATTTTTGGGTGTTTTAATGGTGGTTTCCATTAAAATATTTAAAAAATGGGAAAAATAACCTAGTGGGATAATGAATTTTGTTTAACGATATTGTTTGAAAGGTATGAGTTTTCACTTAGTAGTAGAAATGTTGTGAAATTTTCCTCTTTTGGTTTCCTTTCTAAAGTAATGAAAATTGTTTATTTATTAAACCAATTATTTTTAAAACTCCTTTTCAAGTGATGTTTGGAGGTTTTCAAAATGAATAGTTTTTTTAAGAGGATTCTACTCCTTGAGAGGGTTTTCTTTGAATCCTATTTGAATGTTTTTACTCGATTTGTTGACTTTTATGTTTGTCTTGAACCTTAATTTTGTTTTGTGGTTAACTAATATGATATAAATAACATGATCTTATATAGATCATTACTTAAGTAGTTTGAGTGAGTCTTCTGAAGATGTCTTAAGTCGGAGTGGAATGCCTTCTTTAAGAGTAGTCCTTTATCCTAATATCTTTAGTCTTTCCCAAACTCTAAATGGAGTGATGACTGTTATCATTTCTATATTAATGCCTTATTGAGATAATTTTTGGAGATTAATGTAAATGATGCTCTTTTATGACCTGATTAGATAATCATATAGGTTTAGTTAAGTAAATGGGCATTTATGGACCAGTTTACTAGTTTTCATATATTCCATGGAAAGAGTGGAATCTTGGTTATATCCTGAGTTTTCTAACTAAAACCTCTGATTTCACACTCACATGTTTTTTAGTGGTTATAGTTATGAGATACTTATATTTAGATGTGATCTTGATGCCCTCCTTGGGATTCTTGATTGAGGGTAGTGGTCATTCCGAGTTTCTTTTATCTCATTCTTTTCCTCTCACTCTATGATTTATTTTCTACAGACTAATGATTTTATGGTAGTTATTATTTAGTTTTATGCTTACTGCACTGGACATGGTGAACCTTTGGTAATTACCCGGGTAATAGGATTTAGTTTCATAACTGGTTGGCCAATATATCCATTGATGATATGTTTTTATCGGTCATATAGTAGAGAACACCAGGTTTATATTTCTGAGTTACCATAGATATAGATTGATGATCCATGACTAGATCCTTATAATTTCTCATTAATTCATGTATTCATTGGAACTATATCTGGGTTATGTGAGTCATGGTGAATTTGGTGATCTCGTTTGTGCCTTTAAAAATATTACTAGGGCGGTTCAACCTAATGAACTAGTTGAAGTTTATGGTGGATAATGACTTTTCATTGGATCAACCATGTTTTCCCTTAGTTGATTTTATCTAGAGACAATTTTTCAGTTTCCCTTAGTATGAGGTGGAGATCTATAAGGTTTCCCTTGGTTGAAATGTAAAAACCTCAGTTTTCTTGTAAGTGTTTTCCTATATCGATGAATTTTATTTTTATTTTTCCTTTTAGATTGAGTATAAATGCTGGGGATACATATTAGAGTCCACTATTTTCTTTAAAGGAACATGTTAGTAAATTATGGAAACTATGACTCTTTTTAATAGTTTCAAATGGGGTTATCTTTAGATCTAGTGTTGGTTCCTGCTAAACCTGGTTGAGTTTTTTCTATATCATTGTGAAGCTATAGACATGGATTTGGAGTACATATTGATGTCAGAATATGGGTAATGGTTTAAGGATTTTTTTCCTTCAATTTTGACTCTTTTTATTATTTTTTGAAAGTGATGCGGGATTCATTTTTTGGAAGAAAAAATGTGTTCTATGAGGAATTGATTTTGGTTTTAAATAAAGTTCATAGGTTTTGTTTGTAAAACGAGTTGTTTTTATGAAATGTTTTTTAAATATTTTATTTAATATTGGTATTTTGAAGAAAATTATTTTTGATTGATTTTTCTAATCAAGTGCAGAATATAGTATAAAATATGAGTTAACTATTTTAAGGGAAAATAGTGATTTAAAATTCATTTTCTATAATATTTTTTCTTGTACTCTTTAAGTGTGAATTTTCAAATGATAATTGATTTGAAAACTAATTCAAAAAGGAAAGTGCTTTATTTATTTTGAAACCAATAATGGTGTTTTAGTTTTAAAAAAAGTGGTGTTTTTTTGAAATTGTTTTCAAAAACATTTAAAAATCAACCAAGTCAAACACGAACTTGGAGTTTGAATATTTAAAATTGTTTTATTTTATTTTTGAATTAAGGAAGGACTATTTTTAATGGTGTTAGGGTTTTCAAAAAGTTATTTTGGTAAAATAAAAATTCATGATGTATATTTTTGTCTTCCTTTTTTAAGTTTTGTACATTAGATTACTATAAGGTATTGAATATTTACTATCTCGTTCTGATAATTTTGGGTCTTGTTTTTTATACCTATAATCATTGTATTGATGGTTTGATCTATAGGGATAAACTTTTCTTGGGGAATTTTATGTGAGCTCGAGTTGATAATTTTTACTTATTTTTTTAGAGAAATTTGAGGTTTAATGAAAGAAAAACCATTTTGGGGTTTTCTTCTTATTTGTTTAGAGTATGATTGGATTGATGAAATCATGGTTTAGTGCTTCTGGGGTTCTTATTTAGGTACCCATTATGGGCGGTGTACCTTTTTTGGAATTTTCTTCATGCCTCATTTCTTGTTGTTTTTTTCTCCCTTATGTGGTGTAGACTATGGGTTGTCTTGTACTAGTTTCTTTAGACGTTGAAAATACCTAGGGTGTATGATTCAGTATTGGGGGTATATATTATTTTATGGTTAGTATATGAATGTGATCAGTGCACGTTTCCCTTCATAGTTACCATGGGATGTTGTTCTAGGGAGTTGGATCTAAATGCCCACATATTCTAGTTGTGATAGTTAGGTTAGAGGCTTATCATTTCTTATCATGTAATTCTTTATTTATGATCACATTATATGGATTCCTTGTTTTGGTGATCATATTTTGGGATCCTTTGGGATGTTTCTATGAGTAGTTCTCTCTATGTGGTTTTGAACCAGTAGTGTGTGGTCAGCATTGACGGGTGAAGTTTTTTTGAATATCATAAGATATTTTTGGAATGTGGTTAATTAGCTAATTTATATTGTTTATGGTAATTAGTTTCTAATTGTTCCACCATTTTAGTTCATTTTGAAATTTTGGGAGTATAACAACCCACAAATAGTTCTTCTTTTAAATGAAGGATCTCTTTCCTCTCAACAAATTTTATTATGTTTTAAAATAGAATAAAATAATAAGACTTTTACATTTCATAATAAAATTACACATAATGCTTAGATATGGAATAAAAAACAATATATAGTAAAGGGATATACATATGTAGGATTAATACATTCATTTAAACAATATGCATAGGCTTGAAATCCACCAAGAAGATCACCCATTCAATAAAGATCATAAAAAGGAAAAGAAGCAGTAGGATAACAATAAACATTATAAAATTATGTGTAATAAGCATTATAAGTGGAGTATTGAGGAATTCAGAGATTATTATGGTGTATTTATAGGGAAATATAAACTTTTGGCATGAGGAATGTTGTCCAATATGGCTGATGGGCTGTATGACCATTATTCAATATGATAATTGGTCATTATTATTATTGTTGGCATAATAAAGTGACTTTTGAGATTATGTTATTTTCTTAAAGAAATAATATAAATATTAAATTTTTCTTAAAAGTATGTTTTATAATAAATATATATTTATTAATTATTTTCATGGAGTTATATTATAAAAAAGTTTTATATAATAAAAAAATCAACTAAGTCCTACATAATTTTATAATGATGAGACACTTTATTATATCATAAAAGACTGTTAATTTTCAATAAATAAGTTTTTTTGAAAGTAAAATTATAATATTTATAGAATTATTTTGATAACATAAATACAATTTTTAGATTCAATACATCGAAATTAACTTAGGGTGAATCTTTTATAACATTATAAAAATTAGGATTTTTGAGTAAAAATGTGAAAATATTATTTTTTTACAAAATGTTATAACTCTTTTGATATAATTAGGATATTATAAAGATTTAAAATTAAATTTTCAATATTCATAATAAAAATATTATTTAGTTAACAACATAGTATGTAATTTTTTTACATTTAGAAACACAATCTAAGTATTTTTAAAACCATGATTTTATCCTTTATAAAAAATTATTTTATGAGTTATATCTGTATCATATTAGAATTTAATTTTTTCACTCATATAAATTGAATAAATTAACATGGATTGAATATTTTTAATAATAAATTTCAAATTAGGTAATAAGTTTAATTAAATTTTTAGACCTAAAATAGTTACCGTGGAAAAAAGAGAGTTACTACAGTATAAGTTTAATAATGTAGTGGGTTAAAGTGAAATGTTAAAGCATAAAATACCTTAAAAATACAACATTAAATGGGTTTTTATTACATTATATGACCTTAACCATCCTTCAAAACATTAATTTTCAACCAAAATCACTTGAATTAATTCCACCCAATAGTGGTTAGGTGTAGATACAAAATAATAAATATTTAATCAATTAAATACACCCCTCTTAACATATAAATACCCCCTTACCACCCAAATATCAATTCTAAATCCCTTAATAATGAATTTAATATCATTTAACCTCAAAAATAGTCCCTCAAAGGTTCCATAATAGTCTTAAGGTTCCATCCTCATGTTTTAGGTAGAAAATATTCTAGGTAAGGGAATTCTCATCTTATCCATTTTCATCAAAGTACCCATTTTTTATGTACATTCTAAATGTTAATACAATTTATTGTCTTACACTTTGTATATTAACCTTACTAAAAAAATTTTTTTTATTAATGTCAGACCCATTTTCCCTCCCATTATTCCATTTTCATAAGCTACAATGTATATCATCATGCGACAAAACTCAATTTTGGAATTTTTTTTTCTACATGAGAAATTTTCATATTATGAATAATCAAACCTCATATATTTCCATGTGTATTAAAATATACATAAAAATGTCTTACGTATTTTGGTATTTAAATATATTAAACAGAAATTCACTTTTCATGGGTTAAAAATGATATTATGTTAATGTCGTTAATCACTTTGTACGCAAGGATTTTGATATGAAATCAATTATTTATCTTCTAGTTCTTGATGATGTTATTTTTTATGATCAATTCCACTCACATGAATTAATAGATATAAAGGGTGTTCCATGATATAAATCTATTTCATTTGGTAAATAATTAGTATCTCTATATGGCATGTTTTATTATACCTTGGTGAATAACCTTGGTAATTATGATTTATGACACCTTGGTGGTAATCCATAGCAATATACTCAGGAATGTCTAATTTTTATGTTTTATCAGCATTTACATTTTATGATTCATGTTCTTTATATTATGATATACCTCAATTTTTTATGATCATGCATTATTATTATACATATTTGTCACAAGATAATTATCTTTAATGATTATTCCCTTCTTGGGATTTATAATTATCCCTTTCATTAATGTATGTCCAAATGATATGAGACCAGGTAAAAGTTACATAGGACTAAGCTATGAATATTTCTTTCATGTGTATTATAATAATGTTAATTTTTTCTTTTATGTATTATGTTCTTATTTCCAAGACACTAAACCCCATAAGAACCTCTATATTTCTAAAATTTTGTAACATGTAATGAAGGGTTTAGGAAATAAAAAGTTGGGTCACCATAGTAGGTATCAAGTGACATTTTAGTTATTTATGAAAATTATGAATTAAAGAACATTAGTATAAACCCTAATGATAATTATAAATATAGGAAAATATCCCAGTATTTTGGTGAAGTGTTAAGTAAATGATTTCCAATAAAATACATCCCAATATAGATACTACAAGAGGATTTTCTTCTAGAACAAATGTACCTAGGGGTAAAACCCCCCAAAATAGGGTATTTATCTATAATATATCATTAACTAGTTCATGAAAATGGTACTTTTTTACACCTAGTTTGACACACCTATGGATATTCTTTGGTTAATCATATGCTTGTAAATATTATTATGATTTATTTAGAGATAATGTAAAACTTTTATTAATATTGAAGTATGTCATCCTATAAGAATTATTTTAGAGAATTTTAGTATTAATATTTTATTTATATTTTTTATTATAAGATTCACTATATTAACAAATCTCTCACTTAGTTCCTCTCATTCTACTAAAAATGGAAGGAAATAAAATGACTAATGAAAACAATAGATTGAATGGAAAATGTGATAATGACCTTCCCAATATGGGGATAGGGAACTGATGTAAGACATATAATGTTTATTCTCAACTAGTTATCACATATTACGATTAAAAATAGGAATATATATGAGTTTACAAAAATAACAATGAAGAGAGAGACATAGTATCCTAGAAGTTCAAGAGATAAAGATGATAAAGAAAATAAGATTCAATTTCCTACATGTAAAAAATGTGGGAAGATGAACCAAGTATAATGTATAAAAATAACTAGAAGTGTCTTTATGTGTGGTAAATAAGGACATAAAGAATATATTTACCTAAAAAATGAATATTTTAGTTCACTTAATGGAGTGAAAAAAGGTTCAACCTTAGTCACCACTAATAGTTCAACATTGTAAATATAAAGAACATAGTCATTATCCTAGTCAATTCAATAATCTAATGGATAATAAGGATGATAAGAACATGTAATATAAAAATATTGGGAAATATTTAGTGACTTCACTATGATTATTATGATCCACCACTCTACAGTTCTATTTGTATTGTTGTGAGTCTAATTTATATTGGATGTTTTCTAAAATTATCGGGTCATAGTCTGAAATGAATTTATATCATCAATGGAAAAAATTTATGATTATTGTATCACATATTAAATTTTATTTCATTATACTTATTACAAATCATATGATACCTACTTTAGTGGAATTTATTATTACTAAAAGTAAACTTATTTTTAGTTATGTTTTTATTTTCTTTTCAGTGGATAAAAACTTAGGGTAATTAAACATGCAATAATTTAGTTACAAATAATTAATTTCATGTTTTGACTTTTTCATTTCAACATATCATAGATCACTTATTCGATGGAAGGAAATAATCTTATATAAAATTATTATTCTTTAAAGATTATTTAATCATCTTTATTATTGAAGAATCTAGTTTGAATGATATTAAAAGTTTACCAAATATTCTACTCACTTGCAAGAAACTATTTGATCTATCAAACACCATTTTATTTATCAATAATTTTTATGTATCATGAAGATTTTTCAAGATGATTTCAAAATCTAAATTTTTTCATCTCTTTCAATAAAGAAAATACTTCCATGGGATTCACCATTTCTATAATGGACTTCAAGAATTTATACTAAATTATGAATTAAATATCAACCATGTTAAGGAAGAACCTGATATATTGAATTAAAGTATAAATAAATAAGAGAAAATTATGAAGAAAAAATTTATTTAGTGTGAATGATTTTAACACCTTAAAAAAATTTCTTATTTTAAATAAAGGACCCTTTTCCTCCCCAAAACATCGTATCAGGTTTTATAATAGAAGAACATAAAAATAATTTTCCATTTCATAAGAAAATTACACATCATGTATAGATATGGAATAATACAACAAGGATGAGTAAAGGTATATACACATGGAAGAATAACACATTAATTAAAAAAATCTTCATTGAATTTAAATACCCCAAGAAGATTTTCTCGACCATAAAGAATGTAAAAAAGAAAAATAAGCTTTAGAAAAAAAAATAGAAATTTATAAAGGATGTGTAAGAACCTTTATAAGTGGAGTAGTGAGGGATGAAGAGAGAATTATAGTGTATTTGGAGGGAAATATAACCATTGGGCATGAGTAATAGTGTCCAATATAGCTTATGATCATTATGAACATTAATCAATAAGACGATTGGTCATTATTATTGGTATTCCCATAATCAAGGGATTGTTGGGATTATTTTTTAATTTGTGGTTTTGTAAAATATATAAATATTTTTATTTTTGATAAAAGTATGTTTTATGATAAATATATAAATTTAAAACAAATTATTTTCATGGAGTTAACTTATAAAATACATATATGATAAATACCAATCATACAGTCTTATGTGATTCTTATAAAAACTAGACAATTTATTTTATCATAAAACACTGAAAATTCAAAATAAAAAATTATTTTAGAAAGTGAAATTTTCATATATATATATATATAGAATTATATAGAAATCTTAAATATAATTTTTGGATTCCGTACAGTGAAATTATCTTAGTGTGAGTATATAGTAATTTTCTAAATAGTTTATTTTTTGGTTAAAAAGTGAAAATATAGTTTTTTACATAATAAGATAACTCTTATTATAAAAGCATGATATGATAAATATTTAAATTTTCTTAATCCTTATTATTAATAAGAAATTATTTAAGGAACAAAATTGTACATAATGTGTTACATTTAGAAACATAAGCTTAGCATTTTGAAGATCATAACATTATGCCTTCTAAAAAAATATTTTTTATGAGTTATACATGTATAATATTCTAATTTATTTTTTTATCCCATATAACTTTAATAAATTAAAATGGATTTAATATTTGGAATTATAAGGTTCAAATTAGTTAATAAGGTTAATTTCATTTTTAGAAATAAAAATGTATCATGGTTAAAAAAGTGTTAGCACGGTATATGCTAACTAATATAGTAGGTTAAATTTAAATGTTAAAAGATTAAAATACCTAAAAATAAAACATTAAATGAGTGTTTTATGTATTAAATAACCTTAAACTAACTTGAAAACATTAATTTTCAACCAAAATATTCAGAATCAATGCCACCCAATAGAGGTTAGATTTGAATACAAAATAGTCATTATTTAATCACTTAAAGACACTCCTCCTCAAGTAAAAATACACCCTTCCCAACCCCACCCATGCTCAATAAAGGTAAAAAACTAAGATATCAGTCATATCATAATCATAATATATAAGAACATGAAATTTGAAAATCTTATTCTGCAAATGAAAGATTGTGATATCACTCCATGGGATTAATCATAAAAGTTCACAAGAATAAATGAATATAATCCAAAATTCATAACATATTAAATCAAATTTTGTGGCATACACATGAGAATAAAAAATAATTTCATATTTTTCAAGGAGCATTTCCAAGACCATCATATTAGACAAATTCCATTGTTAAACTGAGTTCACTCCTAGTTCTAGCCCTGTACTACTTAACCAAGATCATTTCCCATTCTATCCATGTCTATCTGATGAGATATAAAACTTTATCCAATGTATTAGAGGGAGATATAGTCCTCATAAAAATCATAATGAAATCATTCTTACGTGTTCCACATAATATAAATCATTCATCATAACCCAATGAATAAAATGGGTTTCTTTAAACACAATAACATAATCCATTTTAAACAAATGGATATCATAAATAACACACAATAAAACCATAGGGAAAATAAGGATATTATAAATGAAACATAATCCTATTATGTAATTCCATGTTATGTGGAAAATAATTTTTATATAACACTTGAAATTAATTCTTGAGGAAAATATCCTTTCTTCATAAAAAAATGTTTTGTTTTCTCAAAATGTCACATATTTTTAAAGGAAAATAATTTATTTGAAAATAAAATTGAAATCATGTAGAATAAGATTCATGAAAATAATTTGTTTTGAAAATGAAAAAATTCATTAATGTTCTAAAATTTAAAAAAACATTATCCTCATACTTTTTTTTCCAGAAAAGTCAAAAATTGCCTCGTATCGAAAATGACAAATGATTCATTTTATACTATTTTATAAAATTTTACCAATGGTTAAAATTGAATATAAATTTTTTTATAAGAATAGAAATAATATTTTGGAATAAATAATTAGGAAACATGGACAAGGATGATAAATATATTCCAGTAAGTACTTATGTATAAACAATCTCGAATAATAATGAGGTTGCGAAATTATCCCTTACCTTAGGAATGATTTTATTTTTATGAATCTGAACCTCATATATAATGATATAAATATTGTAATTGACTTATTTCAGAATCATATTCATTTTTATGATATCATATATGATCATATTATCATCTGTTTGTTGGTAACATTATTACTCACTTATCGAGTGTTAACTTCTTTATTTTCTTACGCAAGTTTTTTCAGATAAGTTCTTGTTCCTATTCTTAGGTTATAGTTATATCATTTAAAGAATGATATATTATAATCTATATTATATTGATTCATTCCATTAATTTTTATAATAATTATTCAATGAAGATAATTCAAAATGAATCGCATCACATCATAGAGATGATAGGTCGTACGTACGCACGAGTGATGATATCATTCCCATAATTGTTGAATGGTATTGAATTGGATGTTGTATGATATTTCATAAAAAATATAATTTTATAATAATAATATATAGTAATTACTTTCATCATCATAACTATCCAATTAATATAGTGGTGAAATACAGATTACGTCGTGGTGTTGGGACGACAAGTCGTACATACACATGTGTGGTGAGTTCATTTTTTGTAGGATAGATAGAAGATGAAATATGGTATTTTCATAATCATAATAACATATAAATATATAAGTGATATTGAATTTATCAATTTCTAGTGAAACCACTTATTAATAGGAACTATAAGAAGAAATAATTTTAAAATAATCGGTAGAGGAGATTACCACTTTTTGGATGTGCACCCTCTAAATCTTTCCTTAAAGCAATAGAGTTTTTCTTTAAAGAAGACCAAAACCTCTAAAATATAACTAGGGAATTTTATAAAGAAAATGGGTTGGTAATTTATGATCTTGAAGGCTCAATGTTAAGTTTAGAGGAGAAGTAGTGGGTGCCTTTTATAATTGAGGCGAGTGACACTTTTGGGATCTCAAAATAATTAATTTATAATAAAATTGAAATCCATAAAAAACCTCCAAAATGTCCCAATTTATAATATGACATGATATAGGGTTGTAAAATCATAAAATAATAAATTTTATACACATTTTTCATTCAAATTAAACCTTAAAATTTTAATTAACTTTTAGTTATTCTATTTAATTTTTAACTAGGGTAACAAATATTTAAATATTAAAAGGGTGAAATATTTGCTTATTTGATGTCAAATAGACCATAAATAAATAAATTAAGAAATTATCAACCATATAATAATTATAATATATTTTTTAAAAAAATTATGATTTTTATATAATTTAATAAAACATTATTTTGATAAACAATCAATAATGTCAATTTTGACACTATTCAATTCATTGATTCATAAAAATATTAAGATAACAAGTTAATTTCTAACCAATTATTATATTATATTACTAAGAGTTCGATTTCATTCAAAAAATTCATTGGAAATATTAATTATCAATAATTATATTTTTTTTATTTTTAATAATATTTATTTGATATTTACCATAATAAAATAATTACTACAACAGATTTGTGTAATTATTTAATATAATTATTTATTGAATAAAAATTAAAAATAAAATACCATGACAAGGATAGATCATCTATATTTCTTAATAATACTTATAATAGAATATATCTTATGTATAATCTATAATTAAATTTTTTTTACAAATTAAAACATGAATGTGACAAGTTATCATCACTTTAGATAAAATAATATAAGTGTCATAATCTCTTATATAAGGATCCAAATGGTCAATAACTCGAACCTTGGATGGTCATGTTCGTTATATACTCAAAAAATAATATTTGGTCTGGTTTTTGGGTCTTTTAATGGTTATTATTACTTTAATAATAATTATTTTATTGATTTCTCATCAATGAAATAATTTATGCATCATTAAAGTGTAAGTCTTTATGGTATTTATTTACTTCCAAAATTTTACAAATAATTTATCACGATAAATATAAAAATTAATATTTCAAATGAGTATTTATAATCAAATTTATCATATTTATAACCTTATATTAAATATGATATAGTCATTATAATTTGAGTAAGAAATTTTAACTTCTCTTTAAATAAAATAAATTAAATGTCCTAATCTCATCCATGTAGATTCAAAAAGACACCATTTCAACCCCAGGATGGTTTAGGTCAAAATGCACACATCCAATGATGTTATAAAAAATTTTAGGGTGATTTCCAAATATTATTTTTACCCATAATTACCTTATTTTTCTTTTTACCAAATTAATTAAAATTACCAAAGTTACTATTAATAATGCCGAAAATAATATTAAGTTATTTACATAATTTGGAATTACTGATTCCAAATATGGAATTTATTTTTAAAAATTTAAAGCACATAAGTTTTTGTAGATAATTTAAAATTAATACCATTGTCAGAAAGAGAGAATATGTTTTAAAAGTTGACACATTGCAAAAGATTGAAATGTTTTTACAACTGAATTAAATGTAAAATTAATGCTAATGAAATAAATTATATTGATTGATAAAAATATATTATTTTTATACTTTAAAATAATTCAACATTATAATTGAATCATATAAATTATTTTGATGAAAAAAATTCTATTTAATTTTTGAGTATTTTTACTATTCATCGAAACTTTAAAGTTATCATAAAAATATCAAAAATCCATATAAAGAAAATTTTTATATACTACTTCATAAATAACATGTCTATGTTATCATATAAAAATTATTAATGTGTCTGAATGTTAATTTAAAATGGGTTCACCATTAAAAGAAAAACAAATTACCCTTTTGAAAAATATTGGTTTTTTATACATCTAATAGGGTTTTCTCATACCCTATGAAAAAAATATCTATTAGATTGATATGAAAAATATTTTATTAAATATATGAAAAATATATTTCATTAATTTAATTTATTAAATTTAAATCACTTAACAAAAATATTAATATATAATTGATTTATATTTTTTATTCATGATACATTTTCATAAGTTAGTTATATTTATTCCCTACTAACCTAACGACAAGATTATAATGGTTATTTTATAATAAGGGTGTCATGTGGTTTGTTTAAACTCATAGTTCTGTGAAATTCAGTCTATTGAAGAATTAAATCTATTTAAATAAAATATTTCATAAAACATACAGGTGTTACATTTTACCGCCCTTAAAATGAATTTCTCCCTCAAAATTCATCAATTGGATACAAACAGATTAATATACCTCTACCTCATCACATCCTCATGTTACCATATAGCTTCCTAAAATTTGTTATTCCACTATAAAATTTTAACCAAGAGAGTGGTATTGTTTCGTATAAAATTTTCGCTATGATCCAGTATCTCTATCAGTTGTTCTTCATAAGAGACATCTTGCTTCAATGGTACAACTTATGAATTTATTAAATGTGAAGGATTAGATATGTACATTATCAATAGAGATATATGGAACACATCATGAACTTGATAGATATTCGATGGAAGTTCCAATCAATAAGCTACCTTCCCAACACAATCCAGAATTTCAAAAGGAATGATATAGACAGGGCTCAGTTTCACCTTCTTTCCAAATATCATTACTCTCTTCCAGGGAGATATTTACAAAAAAACCACGTCACCCACTTTAAACTCTATGTATTTTCATTGGTTTTTAGCATATATTTTTTTTCGAATATGAGTTGCACTTATGTGTTGTCGAATAGATCTAACATTTTCTTCCATTTCATCAATAATATATTTTCCTAATAGCTTTCTTTCCCCACCTTCATCCATAAAAGTTGGAGTTCTGAACTTCTATCCATATAGGGATTCATAATGATACATATGAATACTAGAGTGAAAGGTATTGTTTTAAGAAAATTCCCCTAAAGGTAAGTGTTTATCCGAACAACCTTTGGAGTACAGAAATAAATCTCTCTACATGTCTTCTAGAGTTTGAATTTTCCTCCCAGAATGACCATATTTTTAAGAATGATAAGTTGTGAAAAAACATAACACAGTATCC
This sequence comes from Viscum album, assembly GCA_963277665.1. NCBI lineage: Eukaryota > Viridiplantae > Streptophyta > Magnoliopsida > Santalales > Viscaceae > Viscum > Viscum album. Next base: position 1,397,197,027 of record OY728157.1, on the reverse strand, counting down.
TGAGCCTTCTAAATACTTCTCCACAACTTCAAAGTAAACCGTGGATCTTAATTAGATAAAATGGAAAGTGGTACTCCATATAATCTATCCACTTCCTTTACATATATCATGGAAAGATGATCAAGAGATAAATCTATCTAATAGCAACGAAGTGTGCAGACTTTGTAAGGAGATCAATTATAACCTATAAATCATTATGGCCTTTAAAAGTTTTGGGAATTATAATGACAAAGTACATAGTGATGTTTTCCCATTTCCATTCGTGTATGGGTAATGGTTGTAACATCCCCTTAGACTTTGGTCTCTCAGCCTTAACTTTCTAAAAAACCAAGCACGAAGAGACATATTCGATAAAATATCTTTTCACCCCATCCCCCCAAAAATAATCATTCAATCCCCTGTACAACTATGTGCTACCAGGATGAATTGATAATGAAGAACTGTGAGCCTCATCCAATTGTTTCTTCCTTAATTTTTGGTATGAGAGGAATACAAATCTGGTTTCTAAACCTTATTATTCCATCACAATCAATGTTGAATTTAGGAATAGTTCTCACCTTCTTTTATATCTCTACATCTTCTTTTTATGACTCCTTAATATTCACTTATATAAATTGTTGAACATTCATCTGGTAAAGATAATATTTCTCCCCTTCCTTTAAAATTTCAAGATCCATCCATTACAGATCCATAAATATTGGATCTTTTGTGATCCTCATCATAGATAGGATAACATGGTCCCTTTAACTCAAATTATCTTCCACCTTGGTCATTTTCCCTAGGGGGTAATGTATTGAGATGTTTTTTTCTTTAATCAACACCAAACATATTCTTTGATGCGTATTCATCTCCTTTTATATGAAAATATAATTTAAACTTTTATGATTAGTATAAATATCACACCTTTCACCATTAATATAATGCCTCCATATCTTTAGTGAAAATATTATGGTAGATAACTCCAAATCATGAGTTGGTTAATTTTTATCATGGTTTTTCAATTTTCTTGAGGCATAAGCTTTCACCATATCATTTTTTATGAGAACACAACTCAACCACTTCTTGGATGTGTCACTTTATATAACAAACCTTAATCCACTACAAGGTAGTGTGAGAACAGGTGCACTGGCTAACCTTGTTTTTAACTCTTTGAAATTCTTTTCAAATTCCTTTGTCTACATGAACGTAACTAATTTCTGATTCAAAAATGGTGATTGGATTAGATAATCATGAAAAAAATTCACAAAACATCGATAATATCCATCAAAACCAAGAAAACTTCCAATCTCAGTTACCATTGTTGGCCTTAACAAACTTTTAATAACATTTTTTTGGTTGGGTCCACAGATATCCCCTCTATTGAGATTATGTGACTCAAAAAATGAAACTTTTTTATGCCAAAATTCATACTTGGTAATTTTTTCACTAAGATTATCCTTTCTTAGGTTCTTCAGTAAAATTCTCAAGTGATATTAATTCTCTTCCTTTATCTTTGAATAGAAAATAATATCATGTATAAAGACTACCAAAAACTGATCAAGATAGTCTCTAAAGACTTTATTCATTAGGTCAATGAGGATAGTGGGGGAATTCGTAAGACCAAAAGGAATCAAAGTTAATTCATAGTCTCCTTACCATATAAAGAATTCCATATTTTGTATATCCTCCTTTTTAAACCTTAGTTAATGATATCTTGAATGAAGTTGAATATTGGAAAACTATTGAGCTCTGCGTAGTTGGTCAAATAAATCATCAATGCAGGAAGAGGATATTTGTTCTTAGTAGTGATCTTGTTAAGTTCTATATAATCAATGTAGAGTCTGAATGATAAATCTCTCTACATAAAAATAATAATAAGTGAACGAAAAGGTGATGGACTAGGGCATATGAATCTCCTGTCATGATTCTCTTAGAGTTGATTCTTCAATTCCTGCAACTCAATTGGGGCTATTTTATATGGTGTCTTTGAAATAGGTGTAACACCAATTATGAGTTCAATTGAAAACTTAACCTCATGATTTGATGTAAGACCTAGAAATTATTCTAGAAAGAAATCATCAAACTCTCATAAAATAGGTGTATTCTTAATTGTGAGTTTCTCCCTAACCATTTCAGATTGATAACCTTATTTATATGAATCAAGACCTATAAGATGGAATAAATTTCTACTGGATGTTCATATTCATCTTTTCATCGATAGATGATCATTGATTGATCCAGAATATGACATGTAACTTCCCTTCCTTGGAAATTTATGTGATATGAATATAATGAAACCCAATACATGATAATAATAACATCAAATTACACTATAGGAAGGATCACAAGATTTTCCAGAATGAGTTTGAATAATTATAAACATATGATGAGACCGTTGTACAATTATGAGTTTTCGAAGCAAAATCAAAATCTAATTGTTGTGGTAATATAAAGATACCCTTATAAAATTCTTTAGAACTAAATGAGTGGGTGGATCCAGAATCAAATAAAATATATTTTTACGTTAGAGTGAATGATAATTGTACCTTTCACCACTTCATTATTCTACTCCACCTCGCTGATAGTGATTACTTGTGACTTTCATTTTTCTTTGGCCTTAAGAGTTTTTTGACATCACTCATCGTCAATTACCCTTAGATTAGGGAATTGATTTAAAAAATGACCCATTTCCTTTCACTTGTAACATTGAAGTATATGAGGTGAATTATATGTAGCCTTTTATTTACTCAGTTCATTAGAAATATTTTTCCCATCACTTCGGTATTTAACTACCTGATGAACTTCTCTCCCAAACATAAAACAATTATTAGTCCCTTTAATACAATTTACTCCATTTTTTTCCAAAATTTGAGCATAAGGTAAAAATTAACTTATTTTCATTATGGTATTTATATTTTCCTTTAAATTCCATTTTTCTCTGCTTATAAAACCCCCAGGACTAATGGGTTATTCAAATATCCATTTCAAACATGAGATAAAATTTAATGATTTACTCATAGATATTGAAGTCCCTTATGGTTAATTCCCTTTGGATACTTGGTTAAAGACACTAAAGAGTCAATCAATTTTACTCTCAGGATGGATAATTATTTCGGAAGTGTACCTTTCAAGTATTGTAAAATTTACATTATATGTACCAATAGATTCATCATGATTTTTCTTAATCTCAATGAACTACTTCTCTATCTTTGTTCAAATAGTATGATCAAATTAATTATTGAAAAATAAGTTCTTGAACTCATTCCATTCCATTGATTCAATTTCATCTATTTGCCTCACATTCTTGATAAGGTTCAACTTTTGATCAGCTTCACCTTCCAAATAATAGACTGTTAAGGGGAAATAATCATGTTCTAAACATTAGAGAACATAAAAAATCTTATATGCGGTACTAATCCATTTTTCAAATACTAATGGATTAGAAGACCCGCTGAAATAAGGTGGATTCTACCTCATGACGTAATCAACACAATTTTGTTCCATACTTTGCTTGTTTGGAAGTCCCTCATGATTCATAGCTTAAGAAAGTTGTGTGAGCATAGTTACAAGATTTCTCAATCTAGATCCAATAAAATTTGGTTTCTCAGAAGGAAAATCATTTTATTTCCCTACACATTTATAATTTACATGGTTCCTTCAGGTTCCATCTGTTGACTAAACCAAGAAGCATGGTATGAAAAAAAATAAGCATAATGGGAAAACCGCATAATCAAGAATAAAATTTCAATTTATGGAACTTTATGTTTTATCCTAGGTTATTCATGATAATTTATAAAACACTAGGATTGTAACACATACTTCGACATATCCTTTTCATTCTTACTAAGATTTTCTTATCCATGATTCCAAAGGTTAGTTATACCATTCCTTTACTAAAGAATATAAAGACCCATACTTTACATACATAGATATTACTTCCAAATTGAAGAATATTCACTACAAAATGTAATAAAGACATGACAGTACCATATAGGTATAGTGTGTTTAGAGACTAGGAAACATAAACAACTGGTTTATAAGACATATTCATTGTTTCCCACTTATTTCGTCATAAATAGACCCCCTTTTGACATATCGTACTTAACACCCTTCTTCAGGACCTTGGGGAAAGAATGGTATGAAGGGGAGAGCTTAGATTCTCAGTAAGGGTAAACAAGGGAGATATCAATCATATCATAATCATAAGACATAAGAACATAACATTTGAAAATCTTATCCTGTATATGAAAGATCATGATATCATGCAATGTGATAAATCATAAAAGTTTACTTGAATCAATGAAGGTAATAAAAAAATCATAACATAAGGTGTGAAATTTTATAGAATACACATAAGAATAGAAAATCATTTCATATTATTCAAGGCTCATTTCCAAGACTATCATAGCGGACAAATTCTATTACTGAATTGAGTTCACTCCTCGTTCAATCCATGTTCTACTGAACTAATTTCATTTATCGTTACATACATATTTAACTCATGATATATAAATCATTACCTAATTAATTGGAGGGATATATAAGTCCCACCCATCTCATAATTAAATTATTCTTTTTATGTTCCACAATAACATAAATCATTCATCCTAACCCAAGGAATAAAACGAGTTTTTTTAAAAACATAACATAATCCATGTTAAAAAAATGGATTTCATAAATAACACATAATAAAACCATAATACAAATAAAGATATTATAATTTAAATGTAACCATATTATGTAATTCTATCTTATATGCAAAATAAATTTGATATAACACTTGGAATTAATTCTTGAGGAAAATATCCTTTCTTCTTTAAAAATGTTTTCTATTCCAAAAATACCGCACAATTTTAAAGGAAAATAATTTATTTGAATATGGAATTTAAATCGTATAGAGTATGTTTCATGGAAATAAGGGTTTATGAAAACAAAAAAATGTGTTGATTCTATATAAGTTTAAAAAACATTGTCCTCATACTTTTTCTAGAAAAGTCAAAAAGTACCTCGTATCGAAAATGGAAAAAGATTTATTTCATACCGTTTAATTAAAAATTTACTGATCGGCAAATATGACTCAAAATAATTGTATAAGAATATAAATAATATTTTGAAATAAAAAATTAAAAAACATGCACTTGGATGATAAATATACCCCAGTAAATATTTACATATAAATGATCTTGGATAATAATAAGATTGTGAAATTATCCCTTACCTAGGTCTGATTTACTTTCTATGTATCCTAACCTCATATATAATGATTTGAATAATTTCATTGAATAATTTCAGAATCATATCAATTTTTATGATATCATATATGATAATATTATCATCTGTTTGTTAGTAACATTGTTACTCTTCTATTTGGTGTTAACTACTTTATTTTCTTATGCATGTTTTGTCGGATAGGTTGTTGTTACTCTTCTTAGGTTATAGTTATATCATTTATAGAAGTATATAATATGATATATATAATATTGATTCATACCATTAATTTATAAAATAATGATTTAATGAAGATCAGGTTGAATTAATCACATCACATTGGGGAGACGATAGGTCGTATGTACGCACGACCGACGATATCATTCCCATAATTATGGAATGGTATTGAATTGGTTGGTGTATAATATTTAAAAATAAATATAATTTTATAATAATCATATAAAGTTATTATTTCCATCATTATACCCATCCATGTAAGATGGTGGTAAAAAATAGATTACACCACGACGTTGAGATGGTAAGTCGTACGTACGCATGCGTGGTGATTTCATTTTTCGTAGGATGGATAGAAGATGGAGTATGGTCGTTTCATAATCATAATAAAATATAATTATATAATTGATACTGGATTTATTACTTTATAATGAAAAAATTCATGTAGATGACGTAAAAGAAGAATGATTTTGGAAAGAGTCGATATAGGATATTACCACTTCTTCGACGTGCTCCCTCTAAATCTCCTCTTAAAGAACTAGAGTTGTTATATAAAGAATACCAAAAAATCTTGAATGTAACTAGGGAATTTTAGAAATGAAATGGTCATGGAATAGTTGACCTTGGATGCTCAAAGTGTTGTGAAGTGGTGAGGGAGGAGGTCCCCTTTTCTAATTGAGGTGATGGGCCCTTTTGAGATCTCAAAAATATTAATTTATAATAGAATCAAACCCCATAAAAAAACTATAAAATGTCCAAATATTTAATATTATATGAGATAGGGTTGTAATATCATCAAACAATAAATTTTAGACAAGTTTTTATGTCAATTTAAACCTTATCATTTTAATTAACACTTAGATATTCGATTTAATGTTTAACTAGGGTAACAAATATTTCAATATTAAAAGGGTACAATATTTACTTATATGATGTCTAATAGACCAGAAATAAATAAAATAGAAAATTTAGAACCATATAATAATTATTATATATTTTTAGAAATGTTTTATGATTTTTAAATAATTTAATAAAACATTATTTTGATAAACAATTAATAGTGTCAATTTTGATACTATTCAATTCATTGATTTATAAAAATATTATGATAACAAGTTAACCTCAAAAAAATTATTTTATTATATTTCTAAGATGTCAAGGTGATATAAAAATCATTAGAAATATTAATTAGACCAAATTATATTTACTTTAATATTTTTCAAAATATTTATTTGTAATTTCTCTTAATAAAATAATTGCTACAACAGTTTTGTCTGATTATTTAATATGCTTATTTGTTGAATAAAAATTAAAAAATACTATAAATAATATAAATAATCTATATTTCATAATAATACTTATAATAGAATATATATTATTTATAATCAATCACTAAAAACGTTATACTTATTAAAACTTGAATGTCACAAGTTTATCATCCCTTTAAATAAAATAATATAAGTCTAATAATCTCTTCTATAAGGCTCCAAAGGGTTAATAACTTGACCCTTGGATGTTTATGGTCGATATATATTTTTTAAATAACATTTCCTCATGTTTTTGTGTCTTTTAATGGTTATTATAACTTTAATAATAATTATTTCATGGATTTTCCATCAATTAAATAATGTCTACATCATTAAAGTATAATTATTTAATGTAATTATTTATTTCCAAAAAATTAAAAATAAATTATAATGAAAAATTAAACAAAATTATCTTTAAAATCATAATTGATAATCAAATTTATCTTTCTAAAACCTTATACTAAAAATGATATAGTTATTAAAATTTGAGTAAGTCATATTTAACTTTACTTTAAAAAAATAAATTAAATGTCATAATATCATCCAATTGGCTTTCAATGGACACCATTTAGATTCAAGGATGATTTAGGTCAGAAAATCATCATCCAATGATATTAGGAAAATTTTTGGGGTAATTTCATAATATTTTCTTTACCCTTAATTACCTGATTTACCTTTTTACCGTATTAATAAAAACTACCAAAGTTACTATTCATAATGCCGAGAAATAAAAGTAAGAAATTTACTTAATTTGGAAATAATGATTCCAAATATGGAATCCATTTTTCAAAATTTAAATTATAGGAGTGTCAATAATTAATTTAAAAGTAATCCCATTCTTGGAAAGTGAGAACAATTTTTAAAAGTTTAAACATTTTAAAATATTTAAATGTGTCTATATCTAAATTCGTTGTAAAATTAACGCTAATGACATAGATTATATTTAATAATAAAAACATATTCTATTTATTTTTTTAAAAAAAATTAAACAATATAATTTAATCATATTAATTATTTCAATGAAAAAGTTGTTTTCAATTTTTTTTTGTATTTTTACTATTCATTTAAACTTGAAAGTTGTCATAAAAATATCAAAAAATCATCCAAAATAATTTTTTACATCTTGATTCCAAAAAAAATGTTTATTTTATTATATAAAAATTATTAATGTTTCAAAATATTAATTTAAATGGGGTTCCCCATTAAAAGGTGGGAAATTACCTATTTTTAAAAATATAGGTTTTTATACATGAAATAGGGTTTATTCTTACCGTATGAAAAAAAATCTATTGCATGAATATCAAAAATATTTTATTAAATATATGACAAATATATTTCATTAATTTCATTTAATTTTAAATATTTTTAAAAAATACAAATATATAATTGATTTATATTTTTTATTCACAATATATTTTCATAAGTTAACTATATTTATACCTATTAACCTAACATCTAGGTTATAATGATCATTTTATACTAAGGGAATATCGTAGTTCATTTAATATCATAGTTGGGTGCAATGAAATCTATTGAAGAATTAAAGTTATTTTAAGAAGATATTTCATAAAAACATCAGGGTGTTACAAGTAGTCCTCTATATCATTCTATATATAAATTAATGATAAATGATTTCATTTGGATGATACAATAACACCTGTTTTTATGTTTTTAGAAATCAAATGATCATGTGATTTTTAGTGGATCTATTTATGGTTGTTAAATGTTTTTTTAAATCTTACATTAAATTAGGTATCCATTGTTAAGATTCATAATGGAGGAAGCTAAATGAGTTTGTTATTTCATATGTTATAAATAATTAAAACTTCAATATTTTTTTGCGTTCAATGAAGGAGGCCTATAAAGTAATGTTTTACAGACCTCATTAAAACATTAGAGATAATCCTATTGGATTAAATTCTCTCCCAATTTAACGGTTATCCATTTTCCTTTTAATTGAAGGTTCAAGATGATTATTCAGTGAGTGGGTGTTTTATCAAAGTGTTCAGAGATTATAATGGTTAGTGGATACCATAAAAGAAATAAACCTATTGGATATGTCTAAGGGAACTAGATTAATCTCATTGTTGGAATTGTAATTTCATATATAGTGAGATACCCATGGATTACCACTTTATCATTTTATTATATCATTTTATCTCTGTAAGATCTTGGGAATGGAATTCATATTTTTTCACTCTTTATTGGAATTGATTTATCCATTGAATCCCATTAGTATATATGTGGATAAATATTTGGATTTCAAAAAATTAATATCATGGAACTCCATACATGAAATATTCCAAATCATGTAGTCAATACAATTAAAAATATTAAATAGATTTCAAAACAAAAAGAATATCACCTAATTATGGATAAATCAAATCTACACATGAAAAAAAAATATTATTGTTTCCCCCCAAATAAGAAAAACAAGATCATATGTTGTAATTTCAATGATAATTGTGAGATAATAAGATTTTTAATGAAAATTCCAACCAATTATCATATCATACACACATTGCAGACTGTCACAAACATTAGTGTTTCTCAAATACACCACCATCATTATCTTTATCAAAAGTGAAATAAAACATCATTTTTGATATAATTTACTTCACCCATCCACTTATACAAAATACTTATCTATCAATTCTAATACCTGACTCATTTATTTTATAAAAAATATTTCACTTCCAAAAAATAGATTATGAAAAAACCCATTTATAAAAAATATTACAATGGTTTAGTTAAAAATCTAAAAACCCCATGCTTTTTCAAATCCAAAAAATATTAGTTATCAAATAAATTCATGAAATTATTTAAAAAAATTAAACATTAAAAATGGTTTAAAAGAACATCAATTATTATAAAATGAATCATATTTTTTTTGAAGAGTGAATAAAATCAAAATTATATAGATAAATATTACTCAAATTCTACAAATCCCTAGATCTAGCATGAATGAATATATATTTAAACTTTAAACCCCCAAAAACAAAATAGGACATCATGAATCTTCCATTAATGTTTTTAAATCCATAAATAAATCACTCTAGACCCAATATAAGAAGGTATATATCTATATAAAGAGATAGATCCAAGAAATTTAAATAGATAAAACATTTAATACATTAAATACTCAATCAAAATTAAGGGGAATTGAATTGTTATTCCATAGAGAAGATTAATTTTTTCTCTTAATAAGCCATGTAGTTTTCCAAATCCATTTTAGATATTTAATGAAGGTTTTGAGAGGAAATTAAAGGATATAAAAATCAAAAACATTGAATATAAACTTGATTTCATGGTTTTTCCTCATGGTCTCTTGGTCTATTCATGGGGTTGTGAAAGTCCTATAAGAAACCTAGAATTCATTGACTTGAGATCATACACATGTACAAGAAAGCATCACAACCTTTCCCTAATAACATACATAGTGTTCTTAATGACCCTATGTACGATGCAACCCTCACATGGCCCAAAAACACTTATTTCACACTAAAATACAACCAAAACTCAAGTGGTATTGTCCTGTAAAGACTAGGGTGTAACATTTTAGGTTCTTAAATAAAATAATCTGGTTTTATTTCCCCAATAACTGGTAGAATTGCAACACTTTTTTATTTTTAGAATCATTCCTATTTATTGGTTTCAAAATTCCCTAAGTCTAACTTTTCTTCCCCTGAATCCTTATGAAAGGGATAATTTAAAATGAAAAAAACTATTTATCTTTATAATTTTTTTCTACCTAGTGGGATTATAAAAATAATGTACCACTATTTTTTGGGGATAATTAAAAAATAATTTTCTCGAGTTTAGGGATATGTTTTTCAGAATCCAAATTTCATTTCTATGCTTTACAATAAAATATTCCCATAAATAAAAAATTGGGATTCCCATAAATTAATATCTCATATAGTGTATTTATGAATTACTTATATAGAACATAGTTTTGTATGAAAGAGGATTGTTATGAATAATATCCCCAGAATGATAAAAGAGTGTCACACTAACTCATCTCCAATTAAACCATGTCTGAAAATTTATGAATCATCCTCTTGTAGAAACCATTCCAATATAGAGTTCCCTAAGGATTAAGTTATAAATAAATTCACAAATCTATCAGATAATCATTAAATTCTTAGATCATGTATTCAACACCCCAATCTAATTGAATAATTTCAATACATTTCCCTTCTGGTTTTTTTACTTTATTTTTAACTGTCTAAACTTTTCTATTTTTTCAAAATTATAACTCATAAGAAACACATAACTATACCTATTATATCCATAAATAATTTTTATGATGTTTCTAGACCCACCACTTGGTTTTTTACTCATTGGAAAAAATACATAACTATGTATAAGATCCAATATCCCATTATCCCTCTCACCTTTTCAGCTAAATGGTTCATTTGGAATTTTTCTTAATAAAAACGTTAATATTATCTAAATGATTCATGATTTCATAATTAAAACTATCCATCTATAGTGAACCTATAGATTTGTTTAACATTTATATTCCTAGGGAGATGATTCTAAATATAATTAGTGTTAAATTCAACCATTAACTTTTTATATGGAATTTTATAACCTATATTATCCATAATAAGAATCTATAAACCATTCACTACATTCCAAATGTTTTAAAACATTGTATTCATGAATATAAAACAACTATTTTTTAAATGATGAGTAGAAATACATTGTTTTCCAAACAAGATATATAAATAAAATTTCTATATATGGTTAGAAAATAACAATAGTTTTCTATTTATTGAATTAATTCTGTTACGTCCCGACCCAGATCACACTAAATCGACATTCCTAGTCGGAGGGTTACAAGGCCTCATGTGTGTCTCCCCATACACCAGAGAATATATAATAGCAGTGCGGGACTAGGGTGTGATATTGGGGAGACTATGCCCTCATATCGGAGTAAAAAATAGTGGAAAATAGATAAGTATAATACACAGTGGAAAGTAAACATAGTGCAAGAGTAGTAAAAAACTAAAATAGAACATGTTGTAATAATTAGTGAAATGTTTTAAAAACCCAAAAATCTATGCAATAAAATAAAAAACTAGTCAACTACTTGACTGAACATATAGATAAAAAAGTATAAAAGAAACTAAAATTAAAAGTATAGTCATCTACTACTATCTCCTAGCCAAACCATGTACCCGATGTCTAGACACCGCCAAACTGCACTAGCCTGGTCAGTAGAACCACTTGAGCAGCTCCGATCAATTATGAAACACTAGGCCTCATCCATATCCACCATGAAACTCATTATCAATAATAAAAGAATACATAAGATCTACACGTACATTGAGGTTCATGTATAGGGTGAGAATGAATATCAGTAGGCCACCCCAACAAGAAACCCATAATTATACTGCTATAAGTGTATGAAAAACCAACGTGCTCAGCCTAACAGAAACACAACCAAAAAGAAAAGTAAAACCAACATGATCCCACATTCAAACCCAGGGTCCATAATCCCCATCAACTAGGAAAGTGACACCATGGATTTCCATAACTATATATGTATACATGTATAGTCCCATACCTATAAAAATATACATAGATATGAAAATTCATTGGTATGTTAGTCAATAACATGAAATTACAACAATAGTCAATCCTTGGGTGCATAATCCCAATCACATGGACATCCTATGTAAGGGAATTAAGCAGGACGTCATGACACTCAATCCATGTATCATTAAGTTGATATTTGGGTCTATAATCCCAATCGATATATACGTACTTTATCCAACACCAGAATTATATCTCTGAGAAAGCTAGATCATCAAAATGTTTTACTTGTCCTACATCTGGGTTCACATGTACTCACCACCAATCACTAACAAGGATACTGTATACCGATAGTCAATCCTATAAATAAGGATGATGTATTTTGATGGAAAATCCTATAAAGAAGTATACCATATACTGACAGTCAATCCTATAAGGAAGGGTTATAGGGAGTACATTTGGGCATCCTGCAAAAGGTCATTGAGTCAGTCACCTAGATGCACAGGCCTACAAATCCAGTCCAATGTCTAAACCTAGGTCTTGGTCTGTAGTCGGTCATGAAATTCGTAACTCAGATGATCCCTAAGGGACTTACCCTTAGGTGATCTGTAAAGAGAGAACTCATCAGTGATATGTCATGCTCCACCCCTCGAGTCTCGTAACTGATTCGAAAGATCTTAATCATTCCGATCAAAGGCTGTGAAGATCGTACTCATCCCCACCACCTGGGAGTTCACAATCTACCATTTGTCTTGGGAAGAAATACCCTTATCAAGAGATAACTCACTGGTGAGACATTATACTACACCCCTCGAGTATCGTAACTAATTCGAAAGAGCGTTATCATTCCTATCAAAGGCCAAGGTGATCGTAATCATCCACACCTCTCTATAGTGCGTAATATAGCATGAGTCTTGGGTATCCATGAACAAAATCAAGGAGAGAGTAATTATCCTCAGAACGATACACAGGTATAGGGATCCTAACAGTGAATCCATAGATCAACATATAAGAGAAATCATCCCTCATGGGATATATATAAGAAACATATATCATGGCCTTATAGGCTATAAGGTAATGCCTCACATGGGAATGTCCTACGAAAAAATTTTCACAAGAGATAACTCATAGATCACCTCAAATAAAGATATCAACTAGGTTATTATGAACACCCAAACTATCATTCATGCTCTGGTCTCACTCTCAGGAGACAAATGAAACAAAAATCCAAAGGAATACATCTCCATTTAGATCAAAGCCCAAAAACACCCATCATGAGTCCTCAAACCACTCCACGAGTTTTAGCATCACGATCTATGTGGAAAAATACTCAAACTAGAGTACTCATAAGCCCAAATGTGATTCCAATGCATGAAATAGGAAAATACCCTCAAAGTGTATGAAGAAAAGAGTACACGACATTTAGAGATCATACACGGTGTGTACCCTTGATCTCCCACATGGGTCTGTAATTCCTCTAGCTTGGGCATGTTAAAAGACCAGGTACATGACGTGTAACATGGGCACATGGTGTGTACCCAACATGGGTTACATGCTCAGGTCCCCCAACTGACTTGGCAATCTTATTGGCTAAGCTGTGTACCTATCCATAACAAGTCACCCACATGGGGTCTCACTGTGTACTTCGCACGACCGTGTACCCCTACACGGGTAGACATGCCCGGGTACTCGGCTAAACAGCCGAGTACCTATACACGATATATATACCCCATACCCAATGTGTACCCCTTGAAGCTTCATCTTCCGTAAATGATAATAACACACACCATGTCCCCCTAATCCACCAGTTGTGTTTTCAGGTTTTCTCGAATGGAAAACCCTCCAGATCACCTAGAACCCCCGTTTAAACCCCCAAATCAACACATCGGGCCACTAGGGCCCGCATACAAGCATAATACATCTATAACCACTTGAAATAATGAATTTAAAGGGTATTTGGGGTAAATCATAAAAATATCCCATCTTCAGGCAGAAACTGCAGATGCTTGGGTCAATTTTCGGTCAACGGTCACCACACATCGATCCAACTCATCGAGGTCTGCGTGGTGGATCCTCCCTCTCTTCCTCCCTCTCCCTGTCCTCTATAGGTTGCGTGACACCAAATACCACCAAGAGGATTACTTGAGTAGCATAAGGTAGAAATAAGAAAAGAAAACGAAAATAATGAAAATAAAAAACAAAAACAAAAAGAAAGAAAAAGAGGCAGGGCCGGCCCCGACACTCGACTCAAGTTCATGCCTCGCTAAGGATAAGCTCCCCATTTCGGACTTAATGGAAGAGAAATAATCTCAATCTGATGTCTTTTTAAAATTTATGTCTGAATGAACTGGCATGAATAATTTAATATTTAATTTAATAACATTAAATATTTATTATTCCACTAAAATCCGAACGGCTCAGATTTCCATCAAACTCATATCCGTGGGTAAACACCATATTTCAGAACCAATAGAGTAGTCATAAAAATTATCCAAGATCATATACTAGGGTAAAATATCATTTTTAATCCTCTTGAATATTAGAAAGAAAAAATTTGAATTTTTACTTAAACCTGTAGTCAGAAAAAACACAGGTCTTTAAAAAATCGATATGTAAACTTAGATCATAATTTCTTAATTATAATTTAATAACTTTGTCTATAATGATGATATTTAGATTTAATTTTTATTGAATCAATTATTTCTTATGTTCAATCATGTGTAAATATGTTAAAATGTGCAATTCACACTCAGTATCTAACACCCATGAGTTATAATTTTTATGAAATTATTTCTACAACATTTACATGCATTTGATTTAATTAATTCCAATTAAGAATAGTTCTCAACCCTATATACCAATCAATTAAAGAAAAGGTCCAATTTATAATAGATCATAAAATTATGTTCATGATACATGCCATAATCTTTAAGAAGAGATGTCTTTGGCTGAGTATCATGTTTTATATAATTTTCATAATTACTATTATTGAATATACTAACATGAAAATTGATAACTCCCTTTATAATATTCATTTGTTGGAAAATACCAATATTCTATCAGGAATTTACCCATATAAGTTCACAACTTAATCTAGGACTATATCCAGTAAAAAATAATATAAATCATATCACATAAGAATATTGGATTGTTGGGTGGAAAAGTCCTTATACAATTTACCATATGATTTATGTATTGTTTTCTTAAAGAATAAAAACAATCTGAATAAGTTTTCTCAATTTTTAGTATGTCAACTATTTTTTTACTAAAATTTCATTTTAAACTCGAAAAATATAATTTGGGTCATAATGGTCACATCAGGTGTCATTTTTATGTTAGACTAAATCTTGCAGGTCAAAAATGACTTATTTATTGTTTTCCAAAATTATCAAGACAATATGATCATGTTTTCTTAGTTTTGAATGAGTGCCCCATGTTTTGACCTGAATTGTCAATTTTAAATAGATAACGGACTCTTTGAGTCATACTAGGAATAATGTGTATCAGATTGAGGTGAAAGTAATTCCTACACATCAAAAACGACTTATATATCATTTTCCCAAAATATAAAAACAATAATAATGAATTTTATTAGTTTTGAGTATGCCACTTTTATTTTTTACTAAACTTAATGACAATTTTAAATACAAAGAAACATTGGGAGTCACACTGGTGACACTATGTTTATAATTCAGGATTTTATGATCCCTAAATTTAAAAAATGACTTATAGGTCATTTCCATAATGTATCAAAACAATATTATTGTGTTTGACTAGTTTTGAGTACATCACTTGTATTTTTTTTCTAAAATTAATGTTAATTAGTTTTAAAAAAAAGACACAATTAGAGTCATACCAGTCACACTATGTTTCATATTGAGGTGATACAAATTCCTACACATCAACAATTAATTATAGATCATTTTATTATAGTATTAAGATAATATGAATGTGTTTTATTAGTATTGAGTATGCCATTTTTTTACCAAATTCTCATTTTAAACTTGAAACAAGCACTTTGGGTCATACTGATTACATCATGTGTTAGTTTCAAGTGATATTGATTCCTATATGTCTCAAATTAATTATGAATCATTTTCCTAAATTATCAAGATAATCCAAGTTAATTTTATAAGTTTTCAATGAGTGACACATGTTTTGAACTAAAATGTCAATTTAAAATTGATAACAGACATTTGTGAGTCATATTGGGAACAATTTGTATAACATTGAGGTATGAACAATTTATACACATAAAAAATTACTTATATATCATTTATCTGATGTGTAAAAACAATATTAATGTGTTTATTCAATTTTGAGTATGCCACTTGTCTTTTTTTAATAAAATTAATGATAATTTTAAATAAAAAGATACCATTAGAGTCATATCAGTCACACCATGGATCAGTTTGAGGTGTAGCTAATTCTTACACATCAAAAATGACTTATGGATAGTTTTTATAAAGTATCAAAAAAAATGCAAATTAATTTTCTTGGTTTTTAGTATGTCACATGTTTTTTAGTAAAATTAATGACAATTTTACATAAAAATACACTCCTGGAGTCAAATTGATCACACTGTGCATCATATTGAGATGCAGTTGACTCCTATACATAAAAAAAGACTTATGAGTCATTGTACTAAAGAATAAAAATAATTTAATTTTTTCCTAGTTTTTTGTTTTTCACTAGCTTTTTTACTAAAAATAATATCAAATTTAAATAAAAAGACACACTTGGAGTCAAAATGGTCACACCATTCATTATATTATGGTGAGGATAATTCCTAAACATCAAAAATGATTGATGAATCATTTTTCTAAAGTATCCAAAGGAACCGAATTCTTTTTCTTAGTTTATTGTATGTCACTTTCATTTTTTACTAAAATTAATTTCAATTTATAATAAAAAGATAAAATTGGGGTCATACCAGTCATGCTATGCATTGGATTGAGATTTGGTTGATTTATACACATCAAAAATGGCTTATCGATATTTTTCCTAAAGTATCAAAATAATACTAATGTGTTATCTAAGTTTTGAGTATTCCACTTTTATTTACTAAAATGTCATTTTAAACTAGAAACACATAATTTGAGTCATACCAGTCACATCGTGTGTTTATATGATATGGGAATAATTCCTATACATCATAAATGACGTATTAATAGTTATCCTAAATTATAAAGACAATTTTAGAACATTTTCTTAGTTTTTAGCGACCAACACACTTTTTGAACTAAAATGTCAATTTTAAACTGAAAATAGAGATATTGAGTGATACCGGGAAAACTGTGTATTGGATTTAGGTAAAGATGATACCTACACCTAAAAAATTACTTATGGATCATTTTCCTAAAGTATCAAAACAATCTAAATTATTTTCCTTGGTTTTTGAGTGTGTCACTTGTCTTTTTTAATTAAATTAATGTCAAATTTAAACAAAAAGGCATACATGGAGTTATACCAGTCACACATTGTGTCATGTTGAGGTGAGGATTATTTAGAAATGTGACAAATGAATTCTAAATTGTTTTCATAAATTATCAAAAAAATATTCATTTTGTTTCTTAGTTTTGAGTATGTCACTTTGTTTTACTAAAATGTTATTTTATACTAAAACACTATGAATTGATTCATACCATTAATATCATGTTTCATTTTGACTTTAGACTAATTCAATCACATAAAAAATGACTTATAAATCATTTTACTAAATTATCAAGACATTTTGATCATGTTTTCTCGAGTATCAGTGACTGAAACACATTTTGAACTAAAATGTCATTTTTAAACTGATAAGAGACTCTTTGAGTTAAACTAAGAACAATATGTGTCAGATTGAGGTGAGGATAATTCCTACACATCATAAAGGACTTATGGACAATTTCCCTAAATTTAAAAAAATTCCAATGTGTTTTCTCAGTTTTGAGTATGTCACTTATATTTTTTACAAAAATTAATGTATATTTTAAATAAAAAGGCACAATATGAGTCACACAGATCACACTATGCACCAAATTGAGGTGCAGCTAATTCGTACACATCAAAATTAAATTATGGATAATTTTAATAAATTTTAAAATTAATCTGAATGTTTTTTCTCTATTTAGAGCATGTGGTGTATATTTTTAACTAAAATATAAATTATAAACTAAAAACATACATTTTTAGTCATACCGAGCACATTGTGTATCACATTGAGGTGTATCTTATTGAGTATGTGATGTGTGTTTGGATTTAAAATATATGAAATAATCCCAATAATATAGAACATGTTCTATTTGTATGAAATAGGTAACCTCATTCTACCTGAAACACTTCATGTTTCTGGTAGCATAGAGTTTCCTCTTTGGTCCAAAAAAAACATGTTCTATCTTTTTTGTTTTTTTGTGGATAGTTGAAAGAAAAATATAACTTCACAAAAAATATTTGAAAACACTAAATAATTATAAAATCAAAATGATAAGGATATTAAATTAATATATATTAGGAAAAATAATAAAAAAATTAATTAAATTAGTAGTAATAGTTTTCCTTTTCATGATGTCTATATACATTCTTGATCCATTTTTTTGATTCCATTATCTCAGATGTAGTCTTGAAGTTCAATATCTCATGAGAATGAGTAGCTTTGAACAAAACACCACAAATTGATAAAAATAATCAACCTATATAAGAAAACAATTATTATGTTATTATACTATAAATAAATAAATTAAATATAAATATGAAACAATACATTAATAAAATGTTAATTTTAAACTGAAACCACATAATATGAGACATACCAGGTACACCATGTATCATATTGATATATGGTTGATTGCACTATGCATTTTTATCCCAAAATGCATTAAATATTATAGGTTATCTAACAATATTACTGTTTGATAAACCAAAATATTGAATTAATTTGGGAATACAAAGAAAATTACATCATCATGAGTGCATCATCCTTTTTGAGTGCATGATCATAGTACATGAGTGAAACATCCTTGTCAAGGAATTTATTTCTTCATGATCTCTAATAAAATTAATAAAATAAGTATTATAAAAAATGATAAGGAAATTAACTATGAAATAGATAAAACAATGAGAAAATAAACAAAATATGTAGTAGGAAGTCACATATTCATGATATATGTGTTCAATATGAGCTTATCTACTCATTTTGACTATTTGATTTATGTTTTAAACTTAAACGACACCTTTTTAATGAAATAACATACATAGTGTCATACCAACCTCATAAGGTATTAGATTGATGTGCGGTCAATTGCTACATATGAAAAATAAAATATGGGTTGTCTTCATAATGTTTAAAGACAATCCAAGATCTATTTCACAATTTTGAAAATATAATGTATATTTTTAACTAAAATGACACTCTTGTATTGAATTTGTGTACTTTGAGTCATACTAACCACATTGGGTTCCAGATTGACATGTTGTCAAGTTTGACTCATTAAAAATGAATTACGGATCATTTTCCTAAATCTTGAAAACAATCCTTGCTCATTTGGTCATTTTTGACTATTAGATGTGTTTTTTAAACTAAAATGACACTTTTTTATTGAAAACATGTGCTTTAATTCATACTGACCACATCGAAGGTCATATTTATGTGTAGTAAATTCATACACATGAAAAATTACTTATGGATCCTTTCCCTGAAGTTGGAATACAATCCAAACTTGTTTTATTAGTTTCGATCATGTGATGTGTGTTTTGAAATAATTTATAAATTTTACAAAAAAAGTATCAAACAAAAATGATAAGGAAATTAACTAAAAAATCGATAAAATTATGATAAAATGTACGAAATAAGTAGACGGAAGTCACCTCTTCGTGATGTCTGTACACATTTTGACACCACTAATTCATATTATTTGTTTCTAAGAAATTGATTTCCTTTATTGTAATTGTCCATTATAAATAGATCAAAAATATATATATAATCATTATAATACTAATTCTTCAGACCCCAAATATATTTCTATGTTTATAGCTAGAACTAGATCATAAATATAGTAGGTAATGAACTAATTTTGATATCAGTAAACATTCTTCCCCCATTTACATTGCCCCCTCATCTTTAAAAAAATTACTTCTTATTTTTAGTATAGAGTTTGTCCGTAATATTTTTATTACAAAGAAAAAAAATACAAACATATTAAGAAATATTTTTAATGAAATTGTAACTACCATTAGAAATTACCAATTCAAGGATTTTAGTCTTTTGATGGTTTATAATATCATTCAAAAAAATGTGAACATAATATCCAAAATTGTTTTTGTTATCATTCTATGGAGATTGTAGAATCATTAAAAAAAATTATTATTTTTTGAAATATCTTTTGGAAGTTAAATAATTCTATATATACCGTAATATATTTTCATTTGATTTAATTTGTGAACTTATTATATTCAGGCACTGATTACATAGCATGCTTTAGCCTATATTTAGAGATCACCCTATTATAAAAAAATTATTGTTAAAAGAAACAGTAACACATATAATTCAAATTTTATCTATAAAATCATTATTACAGTGCATTAAAAATTCACAATAAACATCATGTGTGGTCAGTTTTTTGGATATCCATGCATTGGATTCAAAAAAAATAAATATTTGGGTATTCAGATTGATCGTGATCATCATCCAATGCTTCCTAAAAAACAAAAATAAATAAGTAATAAAGAAAATAAAAAATATATTTTATATAATTTGAATGTATAGTTTTACCCCTGAATTGTAGGAATCAAAAAGAGTTTTTCATATATTATTTTCTTCTCAAAAACCTCATTTTGAACATCTTTTTTCTTACCAATTTCTTCTATCTCCATAGTATATTTCTGTATAGAAATGATATAGGAATTAATGAATCCAAATTGTTGTTTTTACAATTTTCCAATTATATAATAGTAATATAAATAATTGTAGAAAATATGAATAGTTATTAACTTAAATGAACATATTATATCATTTTTTGGATAAATTTATTACGAAAATATACCTTATGTATGTATTCAAAATTGAGACACCCTTCCATTCACACATTAGAATAGAAATTATAATCTTAAGACCAACCATGTCTGTAATGAAAGTAACAAATATGTCATCATCATATACAATATATGACACATCTCCATATTTGTATGTGGTGTCTTCATGAATTTATAATGATAATATATACTGTAATGGAACTTTTTGGGAGAAGGTACTCTCAAAAGGTGTTTTTATTTTCTCGTTCGATCCACTAGATTATTTTTATCTAAACATTCATTTCCAAATCATTTTATCCATATTTAATACCATACCACCCTTCATAAATTTTTTCATAAACTATTTTAAGATGTTCATTTGAAAAAAAATATTCACAGACATACCTCATGTATTCTTATAAGATTATACATCCATGCTACAAATGTTTGGGTAGTATAATTCACTATTGAAACATCTAGATCATCAAGTGGAACCAGAAACTAAGTAATAGGCTCTTGAGATACCTCAATTTCTACTCTCGTGTGATCTTTTGGGAGTGATTTGTTGTTTAGAATTTCTCTTTAGATATTATACACCATACCACTTGAAACAAGGAATTATGTGTGTGTTGGTAGATAAAAATCACATAAACTTCAACCTATATAATTTTAGTTATATAAAATTATCATAAGTTATTTTATTGAAATTTAGGAGAAAGAGTAATGATAAAATGGATTACATTGGTAAAGGTATGTTGTTTATGGGAATGAATAACCTCGAAGCTAGAGGGGTCATTTCATTTTTCATGTGCTAATATTTGTTCCACTTTTGGTTCACTTTGATCCTTTTTCATATATTAGTCTTCCAAACCAAACCAGACAATAATATATTGAAAAGAATATATTTTTTCCTAAAATACATTCATCTTATTATATGTATCATCTTGTGATTTTTCCTTCTTGGAATACATTTTAGGAGACACTCTAAAACCTACACCTCCAACTCGACCACATTGTATTGGATGATTCATAACTACTGAAAGTAGTTTTTATTTTGGTAAGGTCACTAAAAATTCTTATGTCCAAAACATATAAAAAAATATAAAAATAAATATATTTTTGTTTTAATACTATTATAAATCATAATGAAATAATATTATGTCATACTTACACGTGTTTCTAATATTTATTTTGTGTTTTCATTAACTATTTTATCCTAATTATTTATGAAAACCTACTTCTATAGCACATGGTGTGGGATAAAAGTCACTTAAAATTTTTATTCATAAATCTTCATATAAACAAAGGAATATATGATGTTTCATATCTGTAACACCCCAAGATTTCATAGTGTGTTATTTCTTCAAAATAATTCAATAACTTGCACTACACGCAACACCGAGTTCAAGCGCACCATAACTTACCAAACAAGCCGTTCAAAAGAGGTTATGAATAGTATTAACTAAATTTTAAACTTTATATAATCCTTATAATTTTAGAATTCATATTATGAGCTTCTTAGACATAATGTAAGAACAAATTCATTTTTAGTATTTCACTTTTACCAAATTTTAATAGTGAACCCTTTTTAAATACAATATTTTAATCTTTTTGACTAAATGAGGACATCAAAAATTTAAAATGAAACATCCCAAGATTCTACGGTACGCTTCTCTTTGAATAATGTGATAGTGTGTGTTGTACGCAACGCTGAGTTCTAACACAACATAACCAATCAAACTAGCCGTTATAAATAGTAATACATACTTTTTGAAATTATATATATTTTATATTTAAAAATAGACTTCATTTTTGGATTTGGAATATCGAATTTGGCCTAGGATGAAATTTTGGTACTTTTCGGATAACTTTCATATTTTGATGAATAGTGAAAATTAATAAATTTTAATTAAAAACAACTTTTTTAATAAAAATAATTAATATTGATAAATTATGAATTTGAGTGGTTTTAAAGTATATTTAAAATATATTTTTACCATTTAATACAATGTTGGTCATTGGACATATTTTTAAAATTAAACCGGACATAAACAAGTGTCAATCTTTTGATAGTTATTATCTCTTAAAAACACGCTTTTTGTTTTAAAAACGGGAATTAATTTTAATTTAATTTCTGCCACTTCTGTGTTTTGAATTTATAAAAATGGATTCCATATTTGGAATCAGGATGTTCAAATTGTGTAAATAGGTGACTTTTATTTTTAGACATTTTGA
This sequence comes from Viscum album, assembly GCA_963277665.1. Taxonomy (NCBI): domain Eukaryota; kingdom Viridiplantae; phylum Streptophyta; class Magnoliopsida; order Santalales; family Viscaceae; genus Viscum; species Viscum album. The sequence goes on along the minus strand of OY728157.1, from coordinate 1,397,173,529 downwards.
ATAATTACTTCGGTAAATATTTTATTTACCGTGGTTAAGGGTAAATCCGGTAAATAAGGGTTAACAAATAATATTATAATAACAATAAATTACCCTAAAACGTATCCTAGCTTTATTGGTTGATAAATGTTCGACCATAGGCATCTTTGGGTCGATTTTGGGACCCCATGGAGCCACTTGTAGGTGATAGGGAAACATTATTTTAATTAAGTTAAAATGAATACATAAATGACACAAGCATATATCTTTTAGAAAAACAATTTTTACCTAGGGTTATATATGTTGGATTTTCGACTATAAATATTCATTATAAAGATAACAATATTTAATACATAATGATATTTTATTTATAATTTTTAGACATTAAATAATTTAATTTATTTATGACACAATGATGATGTAGTAATTACCTAATTAATGAAAAATTAGAATAATTGATATTATCAATACCCAAATAAATATAATTTGAGACTTTTTATTAATTAAACTAATTTTATAGGTTGATATGAAATATTATTATGGCTCTAATTAACTTTTTTCTAAGTAATAATTCTGCTATGATTTTTTAAAAAATCAATTATTGAATAGTGTCAAAATTGACATAAAAGATTTTTTAAAAAAAATATTATATTATTAATTGATATTAAATTCCTAAAAATATAAGGTTCGGCCAAGAGACTTATATCATGATAGGTGTATCATTAATGGACCACTTGGAGGTCTCTTGGATGTATATGGTAAGTTTATTAACCATATAATATAAAAATACAAAGAGACATTGTAAAAGTGAAACTAATTAACTAAGAGTTAATACTTAAAGATAAATTTAATATAATGACCCAAAAATGTATAAATTCTATTGGTTGAGTGGTTTTAGACCCGTACCTACCTTAACCTTTAAATAATAAACTTTGGAGCCATTTGAAATCGAATATAAATTTATTATAAACTAATATTTCTAGCTTTTTCAAAGGTACCCCTCACCCCTCTTATAAAAGGGCACTCCTCCTTCTCATTTCTTCACACCTTCAAAGCCTTTTGGTTCGGCCAAAATCTGCCCATATACTCTCCGAACTTCCCTCAATACAACATAGAGTCCTTATTTTGATCAGAAAGCCAACCTAAGGAGTCCTTTTGATCAAATCAAAAGGAAGAACCCGAAGAAGAGGTAATGATTTCACCACCCTTTTCCAAGTTCCTTTCTTCTTCCACTTCTTCATTCATTGTTATTACCATTCTAAAATAATAACTCCAGTATCTTATATATACTGTGATGTTATTATAAATATGGTACAACCATATTCAGTATTCTATCCACCCTTTGAATAACATGTCACCATACGTGCGTACGTACGGCTTACCGTCTCCACGTCATGGTGTAATTGTTATTCAATATATTATTATTTGGATGGGTATAATAATGATGTGTAACTCATTTAAATAATAAATATAACATTTTAATGATTCTGTATATATGATATACCATACATTTATATATTATTTTAATATCAAAAGAATGATATTGTCGCTCGTGCATACGTACGGACTACCGTCTCCACGAACGCGATGAGATTCATTCTACATCATATCCATTAAAGTATAATTATCATTTGATGATTTAAAAATAATGTTTAAGGACTTTATATAATTCTGTATATAAATAATATACAACCTATCCATGAAAAACATGTCTTACATAACAAAACATATAAAATAAATGAGTAAGTTAACACCCGAAACGACGATAATACTAAGATATTATTAACAAAGAAATGTTAAAAGATCATATATGATATCATATTAATATATATGATTCTTGTATAATTTAATAAAAATTATTTCACCATTATACAGGATGTTAACCTACCCTCAACCAAGGAAAAGTACAAGGTAAGGGTTTATTTCACAATCTCTTCATTATCCGAGGTTGTTTATACGTAATTATCTACTGGGATCTCTTTATCATCGACATCCATGTCCCATAAAAATGTATTTAAAAACATTTTTTCTATTTTCTAGAAAATGGGTTGAAGTCATTTATACCCTTATGTGTTTTGAAAGGAATCTTTCCATCATTTTGTAAACAGGGCACTTTTAACCTTTTCGACAAATTTAAGGTAAGAATGTTTTTTTAACTTATACAGCGGGTGCGGCTATTTACCGCCATTATAAAATCGTCAATGCTTCCCTTACAAGCTTATAAAGATATTTTCAAAGTAAATGTTTTATTTTATAATTATGTGACTTTTAAATGATTTCAAAATGAATATTTTAAGAATTTATTAAAGGTACTCTTTATCAAAATCAGAATTTTAAATGTTTTAAAGATTTATCTTTCTAAATATTTTTAATTAATATCCTTGTTTTCAAAATGATTTTAAGGATTTATTTATATGGACATAAATGTTTTGAAATGACATTTCTTTTCAAAAGTTTCAAAGTGGTATGGGACACTTTTATTCAAAAAATCTCCTTTAAATTACTTCCTTTATAAATGGGTGACTTTTCATTGATTTCGAGAAAAGAGATATTCCTCTAAAATGGTTTTGATTTCATCTATGTCAACATCCTTGTTGGATTTTAAGTTTATTTGAAGTTGATTTATTATGATACAAAACTTTTTTTATTCTATTGAAGGTTTTGTGATATGTCTTACTGTGGATGTGTTATTTTTATACCATTCATGGTTTATGAAGAAAGTATTGACATTTCGTATGATAGTTTTAATACGAATGTTTATGTTATCTTTAAACCTTTTCATATGGGAATGCATTGGACTTAGTAAGTGAAAGGTGGAGCCCGCTATAACTCCTCGATGCATCGGTAGGTCTCATGAGACAAACTAGTGTCTTGGCACAAGGCCTTGGCAAAATCTTATTTGTAGTCTTGGCACGAGGCCTTGGCTATGTGGTTATGATAGTCTTGCATTATGCATTCCATCATTATGAAAGTGGTTATTGATAATGCATGTGATTATTCGATTAGTAGAATATCCATGTGAATAAGTAAATGGCATTATTTCATTTTACTTTTGCCATACTATGTTGAAGTTCAAGTTTAAAAGGCTTTTGTTTTAGTTATAAACTGCCTTAAGTGTTTATGCTGATCTATGAAAGATTCTTCTATAATGTTATCCTTACTGAACATCTGAGCTCACCCCTTTCAATGTTTTATTTTTCCCAGGATTATGAAGAAGTAATTTATGAATGACCTACAGGGATAGTATGAGGGGATATGAAGACAAGATGTTTTTTTTATGATGTAATGTAAAATTTTATGAATGTATCTAGTGTTTCCAAGGCTACTAAACTAATCAATCTTTCGATATTTGATCTTTCTCGTGATCATGCCAATGTTATGTAATAATGCACCGACTCTAGGTAACTGGGGTCGGGGCGTTACAGTTGGTATCAGAGGATGTTTAGTACAAACCTTGGAAGCTACATTTAGATAAAATCTGATTAGAGCACGTAGACCTAAGATGAAATTTGAGGATTCGTATAAAAGAACTTCTTATAATTTTGGTATTATAGAGATTTTGTGAGTTTTCCGAGCAATACATCCCTATCTGGATATGAGCAGGTAGAGGCGGCTCTGGCACAAATGTACCTAGGGGTAAAACCTAAAAACACCACTTTGAGCTAGACTCGAACGAGAACTGGTGCACGACAACGGGCCTTGCTGCACTCTTCGTTACGACACTCCTGGGGGATATGCTTAGGATAATTCTCATTTTCTTTACAAACCATTATTAAGGGTTTATGAGTATATACTTCCTCAAAGGAGACATTTTTATGATTATGGATTATATCCATAAACTATTTAATTTATGTTATGTGTTTTACAAGTTTGGGATTAGGTATTGTTATTTATAAACTAATCTAGTGTATGTCATTGTTTAGAAATGGCGCCCAGTAGAAGGAATGAAAACTTCAGCATTGCAAATGATTCAAAGAGAAAGAAGGATCATATCTTTCATGGTCTTAAGCCAGAATTTATAAGAGAAATAGTCTCCGATGTATTATCATCATATGAAGAAATAATATCATGTGTTGATAAGATAAGTAAAGAGTTTACTGAGTCCTATGTCTTTGATGGGAATCAAGAGAAGAAAAGGATGGAATAGAGAAATATGGGTAAAGGGAAGAGGTAAAAGAATAATTTTTCCATATGTGATAATTGTGGGAAGAAACACCCTGGAACTTGCCTGAAAGGAATGAAAGTTTGTTATAATTATGGAGGAAAAGGGCACAAAGTACGTGACTGCAAGGGTAAGAAAATGGTTTCAAATGTACAATGATTAATTTTCAAGGATTTTTGACACTACGCAAACCTATGTCCCAGTCATCAGACTATGCCGAAAATGATGCTATTGGATAATAATCAGGTTATGATACTACCACAGATGAAGAGGAATGATTAGAGTTATTCTGTTGATTATGTCATTTTAGTGTTGTATAAACAATGTACTTGTTATAATAATTATGGAGTATATAAGGATTGTACTATAGTACTATTTAATTAAGGACTATTGTGTGGAACAAAGAAAAGTGACTCAATAGCAGGATAAATTTTTGGAAAATATATGGTTGAGAGAATGATAAACCATAATATAGTTCTGATACCGAGGTAGTGATTTTGGAATAATACATGATTGATTTAGATAAATTATATTGGATATTCTTGACTACCTTGAAACTGATTAATGATTTGTATATTCCATCATTGTTGGGGTTTAAAACATTTTTGGATTGAAGGAGTATATCTATTATTCTTTAAGGAATAAGGGATCATGAATGTAATCAACAAGGTTTTATGGTAATTGAAGATGTTGCAGTGTTTTAAAAGAATACATGATTAAGGTGTTCACATGTTATTACGCAAAAAAAAGGATCTTTATTGTGTTTACCTTCCTTATAAATTTTGTACTGAAGTATTATGGATAGTTCTAGTTTGGATTATTTTGATTGCCATAAAAGGAAAACCCGGAGGTCGGGCGGCAACCCGTCGCGTCCGGCAAGGCCGCGAGACTTGAACCCACAACCGAAGGGCGAAAAGGGTGTATCACCTACCACTAACCCACATGATGCCTGGGATTAAATAATGTAGTTTTTTTAAAATATTTGGTAGATGAATTATAAATTCATTTTTTTGGATCCCTATACAAATAGGATAAATAGAATATTTTTTTAAGTTCTGTTATCTTTTAGAGTGAAAGATGAGTTTGTGGTAGAAATTAGTTAAAGGAAGGAACTCTACTTGTCAATAATATGTTTTTCTTATTCTCTTATTCTATGAAGAAATTAATTCTTATACTTTATTTAAGGAATCCTAAAACCAAAAATGTGTTATCCTAATACCCTATGTTTTGTTGAACCAATGGTATTTCAAATCATCATAGATTGATGAATTTAAGGACATCAATTTTACACTTGTTTGTGATTGATGACCTTAATAACTACCTATAAATATTTACGTTTTTCCTCCAATTATATGTCTCTAATTTCCACCAATGTTCTCCTAATCGAGATCATAATTTGGTGGTGACCCTTTCAATTCCCTTTTCCTCATATTAAGACTAAATTTTAGTAACCCAATTTTCGATATGGGTTTTCACACAAAGATATTTTCTATTTTCAACCTTTTATTTTTGAAGAACAATTTCAAATTGCGAGGACACAATTTATTGAAGGAGGGGAGAATGTAACACCCCAAGATTTCATAGTGTGTTATTTCTTCAAAATAATTCAATAACATGCACTACACGCAACACCGAGTTCAAGCGCACCATAACTTACCAAACAAGCCGTTCAAAAAAGGTTATGAATAGTAATAACTAAATTGTAATCTTTATATAATCTTTATAATTTTAGAATTCATATTATGAGCTTCTTAGACATAATGTAAGAACAAATTCATTTTTAGTATTGCACGTTTACCAACTATTAATAGTAAACCCTTTTTAAATACAATATTTTAAACTTTTTGACTAAATGAGGACATCAAAAATTTAAAATGAAACATACCAAGATTCTACGGTACGCTTCTCTTTGAATAATGTGATAGTGTGTGTTGTACGCAACGCTGAGTTCTAACACAACATAACCAATCAAACTAGCCGATATGAATAGTAATACCTACTTTTTGAAATTATATATATTTTATATTTAAAAATAGACTTCATTTTTGGATTCGGAATATCTAATTTAGCCTAGGATGAAATTTTGGTACTTTTCGGATAACTTTCATATTTTGATGAATAGTGAAAATTAATAAATTTTAATTAAAAACAACTTTTTTAATCAAAATAATTAATATTGATAAATTGTGAATTTGAGTGGTTTTAAAGTATATTTAGAATAAATTATTACCATTTAATACAATGTTGGTCATTGGACATAATTTTACAATTAAACTGGACATAAACAAGTGTCAATCTTTTGATAGTTATTATCTCTTAAAAACGCGCTTTTTTGTTTTAACAACGGGAATTAATTTTAAATTAATTTCTGCGACTTCTGTGTTTTGAATTTGAAAAAATGGATTCCATATTTTGAATCAGGATGTTCAAATTGTGTAAATAGGTAACTTTTATTTTTAGACATTTTGAATAATTACTTCGGTAAATATTTTATTTACCGTGGTTAAGGGTAAATCCGGTAAATAAGGGTTAACAAATAATATTATAATAATAATAAATTACCCTAAAACGTGTCCTAGCCTTATTGGTTGATACATGTTCGACCATAGGCATCTTTGGGTCGATTTTGGGACCCCATGGATCCACTTGTAGGTTATAGGGAAACTTTATTTTAATTAAGTTAAAATGAATACATAAATGACACAAGCATATATCTTTTAGAAAAACAATTTTTACATAGAGTTATATATGTTGGATTTTCGACTATAAATATTAATTAGAAAGATAAAAAGATTTATAACATAATTATATTTTATTTATAATTTTTAAACATTAAATAATTTATTTTATTTATGACACAATGATGATGTAGTAATTACCTAATTAATGAAAAATTAGAATAATTGATATTATCAATACCCAAATAAATTTAATTTGAGACTTTTTATGAATTAAACTAATTTTATAGGTTAATATGACATGTTATTATTTCTATAATTAACTTTTACTTAAGTAATCTTTCTGTTATTATTTTTAAAAAAATAAATTATTGAATAGTGTCAAAATTGACATAAAAGAGTTTTTAAAAAATATATTATATTATAAATTGATATTAAATTCCTAAAAATCTAAGGTTCGGCCACGAGACTTATATAATGATAGGTATATAATTAATGGACCACTTGGAGGTCTCTTGTATGTATATGGTAAGTTTATTAACCATATAATATAAAAATAAAAAGAGACATTGTAAAAGTTAAACTAATTAACTAAGAGTTAATACTTGAAGATAAGGTTAATATAATGACCCAAACCTATATAAATTCTATTGGTTGAGTGGTTTTCGACCCATACCCACCTTAACATTTAAATAATAAACTTTGGAGCCATTGGATTCCGAATATGAATTTATTATAAACTAATATTTCTAGCTTTTCCAAAGGTGCCCCTCACCCCTCTTATAAAAGGGCACTCCTCCTTCTCATTTCTTCACACCTTAAAAGCCTTTTGCTTCGGCCAAACTCTGCCCATATACTCTCACAACTTCCCTCAATACAACATAGAGGCCTTAGTTTGATCAGAAAGCCATCCTAAAGAGCCCTTTTGATCAAATCAAAAGGAAGAACCCGAAGAAGAGGTAATGATTTCACCACCCTTTTCCAAGTTCCTTTCTTCTTCCCCTTCTTCATTCATTGTTATTACCATTCTAAAATAATAACTCCAGTATATTATATACACTGTGATGTTATTATAAATATGGTACAACCATATTCAGTATTCTATCCACCCTTTTAATAACATGTCACCATACGTGCGTACGTACGTCTTACCGTCTCCACGTCGTGGTGTAATTGTTATTCAATATATTATTATTTGGATGGGTATAATAATGATGTGTAACTCATGTAAATAATAAATATAACATGTTAATGATTCTGTATATATGATATACCATCCATTTATATATTATTTTAATATCAAAAGAATGATATTGTCCCTCGTGCGTACGTACGGACTACCGTCTCCACGAACGCGATGAGATTCATTCTCCATCGTATCCATTCAAGTATAATTATCATTTTATGGTTTAAAAATAATGTTTAAGGACTTGATATCATTTTGGATATGAATAAGATACAACCTATTCATGAAAAACATGGCTTACGTAACAAAACATATAAAAGAAAATGAGTAAGTTAACACCCGAAACGACGATAATACTAAGATATTATTAACAAAGCAACGTTAAACGATCATATATGATATCATATTAATATATATGATTCATGTATAATTTAATAAAAATTATTTCACCATTATACAAAAGGTTAACCTACCCTCAACCAAGTAAAAGTACAAGGTAAGGGTTTATTTCACAATCTCTTCATTATCCGAGGTTGTTTATACGTAATTATCTACTGGGATCTCTTTATCATCAACATCCTTGTCCCTTAAAAATGTATTTAAAAACATTTTTTATATTTTCTAGACAATGGGTTAAAGTCATTTATACCCTTATGTGTTTTGAAAGGAATCTTTCTGTTGTTTTCCAAACAAGGCACTTTTAACCTTTTCGACAAATTTAAGGTAAGAATGTTTTTTTAACTTATACGGCGGGTGCGGCTATTTACCGCCGTTATAAAATCGTCAAAGCTTCCCTTACAAGCTTATAAAAATATTTTCAAATTAAATGTTTTATTTTATAATTATGAGACTTTTAAATGATTTCAAAATGAATATTTTAAGAATTTATTAAAGGTACTCTTTATCAAAATTATAATTTTAAATGTTTTAAAGATTTATCTTTCTAAATATTTTTAATTAATATTCTTGTTTTCAAAATGATTTTAAGGATTTATTTATATGGACATGGATGTTTTGAAATGACATTCCTTTTCAAAAGTTTCAAAGTGGTATGGGACACTTTGATTCAAAAATCTTATTTAAATTACTTCCTTTATAAATGGGTGACTTTTCAATGATTTCGAGAAAATAGATATTTCTCTAAAATGGTTTTGATTTCAACTATGTCAACATCCTTGTTGGATATTAAGCTTATATGAAGTTGATTTATTAGGATACAAAACTTTTTTTATTCTATTGAAGGTTTTGTGATATGTCTTACTGTTGATGTGTTATTTTTATACCATTCATGGTTTATGAAGAAAGTATTGACATTTCGTATGATAGTTTTATTACGAATGTTTATGTTATGTTTAAACCTTTTCATATGGGAATGCATTAGACTTAGTAAGTGACGGGTGGAGCCCGCTATAGCTCCTCGATGCATCGGTAGGTCTCATGAGACAAACTAGTGTCTTGGCACAAGGCCTTGGCAAAATCTTATTTGTAGTCTTGGCACGAGGCCTTGTTTATGTGGTTATGATAGTATGGAATTATGCATTCCATCATTATGAAAGTGGTTATTGATATTGCATGTTATTATTCGATTAGTAGAATATCCATGTGAATAAGTAAATGGAATTATTTCATTTTACATTTTCCATACTATGTTGAAGTTCAAGTTTAAAAGGCTTTTGTTTTAGTTATAAACTGCCTTAAGTGTTTATGTTGATCTATGAAAGCTTCTGCTATAATGTTATCCTTATTGAGCATCTGAGCTCACCCATTTCAATGTTTTATTTTTCCCAGGATTATGAAGAAGTAATTTATGAATGACCTGCAGGGATAGTATGAGGGGATATGAAGACAAGATGTTTTTTATGATTTAATGTAAAATTTTATGAATGTATCTAGTGTTTCCAAGGCTACTAAACTAATCGGTCTTTCGAGATTTGATCTTTCTCATGATCATGCCAATGTTATGTAATAATGCACCGACTCTAGGTAACTGGGGTCGGGGTGTTACAATAACACATTAAACTATTATTTTTGATTTAAAATACATTCAAATTTCTTCTCTAGTGAAGATTACTCCATCCTTGCTTTTCGATAGGGGTACATTGGTTTTGATGCTTGTCATTTATTTTCATCACTCCTTTTTGTTTCAAAAATTAACAATTTTGAATCAAATTGGATAACAATAAATAATATTAAATAATATAGTATTAAATAAAATAAAAATGAAATTATTTCTCATTATAATTACTTATTAAATCATTTCATGTTTCCTTATTTATAATTTGAACATAAGTAATTGGTTGGTGGGGATTTACTTTACCCTCAGAAAACCTAAGATGCACCTTTGTAAGAAGACTCTAGAAGACTCTAGTGGATTTTATGTAATCCATTAAGATATATTTATTATAGAATTAATTTAAAATAAGTCAACTCTGTAAGAAATAATGAAAATTAAATCAATGTTTCATTATAAAAATTTTCATTAAAATATTGAAAGGTTATTATAACATTACCATTATATATTCCAAGAGGGTTTCCATTATTATTGGTTGGACATGGTTCCACTAATTTATATCAATCAGCACATTCATCCTCATTGTGACCCCAACAAAACTAATGAACATTGATTTTTTAAGGTTAGTAGGCTAGGCATGTTAATTCCATACAACCACAAATATTATACCCTTACTTCTTTCCTTGATTATTTTATTCAATAATATAATGGTGCATCATTCTTGATTTTCTCATCTACATGTTTTTTATCCCCTAATAATTCTATAGTTTCATCATCAACCACATGTTACTCCTCAATATTGGTAACATCATAATGTGTACAAGACATTGTCTTCATGAGTAGTAATCATTTATTTCAGATTATGTTAATATAGTAGGGAACACATAATATTATGATGAAAATTCGTAGTATATTAAAAAATTATATAACCAAATCATTGAACCCTCTTTCTTACCATTACTCATCTGGTAACTCGCTCTCCATCGGTGGACAAGGCAGCGACGATCTTTGATCCCGTCTTGTGTCTCAGCCGTGGTGGCTTCCCTCCACCCCAGACGTCTCATGTTTCCCCTTCAAGCCTCTATATGACTGTGGACACCTTCAAGGATGTGATCTACAGCTCTCTGCACAGTTCTTTGTCCCCATGCTTCCCCAAGCCTCCCTTAGTGGCTTCAATTGTTTCAAGTGAGGGCGTTGAACTATCCATGGTTGTATATACAACAGATTTTGAAGTGGCATTTTTCATCTTAAAATGGACTCTTGTAACTGGGTTTGGTGTTGGAAAACCTCCTCTCCTGGTCTTAAAACATTGTGTGGACTCTTTGGGGATGCAGGATCTAGTTTGAGTTGCTGGTATCTATTGTCTATCCTTCTATTTGGTCTTCTCATCAGAGGAGGAATTCTTCCATTATTGGTGAAGAGCTCCTCAGTGCATGGGTATGTGGCATTTTAGCTTGGTGAGGTGGTTTATGGATGTTCCCAAAGGGAAGGATAGCTCAAAAGAGGTGGTGTGGATTAGTCTACCAGGGCTATCATTGCCATATCATAATGATTCTTTACTTAAGTCTATCAAATACTCCCTTGGAGGTTTCCTCTACGTGGATGATTGTACCCGGAATAGCGCAGTTATGTCGAATTCCCGAATGTGTGTTGAACTCAATATGTATCTTCACATTCTAGAAAAAATCTCCCTGAGGTACAGGGTTCAGTGATGTGGAATCAAGCAATTGTTTACCCAGTGCTCCCCTTGTTATGTTCTTCCAGTCTTCTCTAAGGGCACTCCTCACAGATGTGAAAGTGGTGCTACCCTGAAAATATTTTGCTAGAGGGTGGTCCACCCTTGGGATGTGAAGCTCTCCCTTGAGGGTAATATGGTTCCCCATCATCCTTGGTCCAAGATGCCCCTTAGGTCGATGCCCAGCTCACAACTTCTTATGAACCCCCACAAACCCCAGTATTCCCTCTTGCTCCGGACAGAGATGATTTGCTCAATCGAGCTCTATTTATCCTCCCTCAGGGGATTTCTATTACATGGGAGGATAATATTCTTGGTTGGGAAGTGGGTCCCCACCAAATTATCTCAATAGGCAGGTTACTAGAACTCTTTGTACGACTTCCTACGGACATTCGAGATGTCTATTTTCCTCCTATCATTTGTGTTATGGATTCTTCTATGACTGGAAAGATAGAGAACAGAGGTAAGATAGTTGATACCCTCAATAGGTCGAGTGTAAAGGATTTGGTTGGATTGAATGGGCATAAGGATTCGGGTACTCAAACACCATAGGAAAAGGGTAAATGACCAATTTAACTGTCTGCCCCCAGTGCTATGAGAGGAAAGACAATCAAGATTCACACTCAGTTGGAAAATAATTCCCCAAATATATGGCATAGAAATTCAGGAGTGCGTACTCAAGAAAAATCCAAAAAACAAAGGTCACATATTAGTGAGTCCCTCTCCCACCACCAGAAAGAGACCATGTTGACTGGGGCCAAAGCTAGGCCAAAGGTTTATCTATGATACCCATCTTCATATGGAACTCTTTTGGAATTGGGGAAAGGATCAAAAATAATTTCATTTCTTTGGAGACCAAGAAAAATAAATCACTCATTACTGCTATTATGGAACCCAAATAGGACCCGACAAAGATAGGTGATTTCACCCACATGATAAAAATGCATGCGTCCATGCAGGAGGCTCCAACAAACCGACTCATCTGGATTATTTGGAGGAGGGATATTTCAGTGGACCTGAAGTAAGCGGGGGACTAGGCCATAATGAATAGGGTGACAAAGGGGTCTCTCAATTTCTTCACATCCTTTGTCTATGGTAGCTACGAAAATGGAAGAAGAGAAGCCTTATGGTATGAGATAAGCATGTTTGATCCTGGAAATGAACCACAGATTATTGGTGGTGACTTCAATAGCATCACAGAACCATTGGAGAAAAGAGGACGTGGGGGGTTTCCATGCCACGTGAGTAAAAACTTTGTACAGTTCCTATCATGCAATAGCTTAATGGACCTAGGGTACACTATCGAATTATATAAATGGTGCAATAATCAAAGAGGGAATAGTGGATGTTGGAGTTGGCTTGAGCGCTGCCTCTCTATCGTGGATGCCTTAAAAAGGTTTTTGAATACCATGGTGAATCCTCTAGTGCGGAGTATCTCTAATCACTCACATTTTATGCTCTCATTTTCCTCAATGAAATTCCTCTAAGGGAGGTTTAGGTTCTATTATCATTTTACTAGGAAGTCGGAGTTTTTTCAGGTGGTGAGGTCTTCATGGGGGGAATGGGTTCAAGGACACTCCTGGATGGCTCTATATAATAAATTAAGCTAGCTAAAACAATATTTATAAGAATGGGTGGGTGGGGGGGTCTTACTTTAATCGATCAGGAGATGTATGATCTCAAAATGGATGTCAAACGACTAGAGGCTGGCCTGGAGGAAGCATGTAATGATGATAGTTTTGAGGAACTCTCAAACAAGAAAAATATCCTAGAAGATCTGATCCTGAGATAGGAGTGAGAGGCATGAGAGAAATCAAGGATAAAGTGGTTTCGTGAGGGTGAAAAAACCACAACGTACTTCCACTCTTTCATTAGGGAGAAGAGACAACCCATCCAACCCAATATCAAGCTCGAAGATGGCACTTAAATAGACGATATGAATTTTGTGGGTGGAATGAATTACTCCTTCTTCAAATATCTTCTTTTAGGTTTAAACACTAGGATGGACCGAGGGTACCCACACAGAAGTGCAAAGCTATGGGAGGAAATCCCAAGTAGGGTATCCTTCGAGGATAATGAACACTTGGAAGGGTCCCCAGAAGAGATATATATATCTAAAAATCCATGAGGAAGCTCAACCCAAAGTGATCTAGGGCCCGACTGTTTTCTAGGTTCATTTTATAGAGCCTCGTGGGAAGTGGTCAAAGGAGCCATGGTTGTAGCAGTTCAAAAAAAATTATGAGGTGGATCCCTCCCTTGGGTTATAAATTCCATGAATATGGTGCTCATTATTAAGGTAAAGGAACCCTCCTCCATTCTCCAATATCAACCTGTATTTTTGTGTAACTTCACTTAAAAGATCCTTGCAAGCATCATTAACATGATATTGTCCATGAGTCTTCCATGTTGGACCTCCATATAACAACACGACTTCGTGAGGGGTCAATCAATTCAAGGGGAAATTACACTGGAGCATGAAATGATTAGGGAATTGAATACCAAGACACACTGATCCAACATGGCCATTAAAGAATATATGAACAAGGTGTATGATAGATTGGAATGGGTCTTTGTTAACATGGTCTTATCTTGTATAGGGTTCTCTCCTAAGGACTAGGATATCTTCTTCTAATGTTTTAGCTCACTATGGATGGAAGTATCTTTCATGGAGAATCCCATTGCTTCTTTAAGCCCACTCATGGATTACAGTAAGGTGATCTGATATCCTTGACCCTATTTATCCTTATGGAGGACACACTAAGTAGTCATTTGGATAGAGGTATATCCAAATGAAGTATTCTTTCCTATCTAAGGAAAAGGAACCTTCCTCCCATCTCACACTTGATGTTTGTAGATGACACCGTCATTTTTCCAAATCTAGGGAAGAGATCTGTGAACTCCGTAAAGAGTATTCTTGAAGAATAATGCTACTGGAGTGGTCATGTGATTAACCGCTCAAAAAGAAACATTTATATCTTAAACAATGTGTAGCAAGACATGCCAATATTCTTTTCACTAAAATGGAAATTCAGCCTGGAAACATCTAAATAGAGAACCTTGGAACCCCTCTTTTTCTATGTATAATACGCATTTGGGACTTTGATCAAGTGGTAAGAAGGATTATAAGTCATTTCCTCAACTGCAAGAGTCACATATTATCCATTGGAAAGAATATTTAACTATTTAATAGTGTTTTGGCCACTATTCTGCTGCATGATATGGTGTCAACATCAGTGCCTAAGGAGGGTGATAAAATGTATCGACAAGGTCTTGGGTATCTTTTTATGGAATACGCTTGTAGAAGGGAAAACATTGGGTTTCATGGGACTGGATGGATCATCTGATTCATGCAGGGGAATTAATGTTATGAGCTTGAGGGACACGATCAGGGGAATATACGCCAAACATTCATAGGATATCGTGGAGGGCTTCAATCTCTATGGGAGGGTGATGCTGTATAGATTTTTCAGCAACACAGATATGGAAAGCATATGGGTATCCCCTATTTGGAAATTGGTATGTCCCCTCATACTGAGCCTCCAACAGCACTCTCAGTGGAATGTGGGAGAAGGAAATATTCTATTCTAGAAATAGAACTGGGTGTGAAAAGTGCTTGACTTCCTAGGGTGCCCGGTCCCGAAAATTATCTTCAAGGATGCAAGCTCTCATCTAGAATGCATTAAGGAAGTGCTTGAAAAGAACCAGCAAGACATCTTCCACTTTATCCTCCTCAAATCAGAACCAAATCACTTTGTCTTCACCCCCTCATCATCTGAGTAGTTCAATAAAAAGGAATTCCAAGGGATATCGATCCTCTAGGCACAACAGGAAAGCTGGAATGTTCTTTTGTGGTTTAAAAAACTCCCGACCAAAGACTACTTTCATGTGTGGAAAATTAGGAACTCCGAGATCCCATCCGATGAAGGTATAAAGAAAACAGGGATCAAAATTTTCTATTTTTGTGAGTTCTACAACAAAAAATGCGATGAAATCACTATCCATATCTTCTTTGAAGGTGAATGGGTGTAAGAAGTATGGAATTTATATGGTGATTTCATGAAAATATCTTATTCGGACCAACGGGACACGTCTTTTCTAAAGAGGTGGTTTCATGGGACTACAGACAAAGGCCCCAAGAGGGTGGTGAGGTGCATTATTCTTTGTGCTGGTTGCTGGTTCCTCTATTAGGCTCGTAACAAGGACATATTTATGGGGTCTCCCACCAAAGGATGGTCCGCCATTATGAGAACCATGCAATTATTGATCTATATGATCACCCTAGTCGAAAATTGGTGTGAAGCACCCTCCCTGAATTTTATGTAGGATCAGCTGTCCTTGGCCATTCCTCCCACAAATGGAGCATAGGGTCACTAGATTAAGTGGTCTACTCCAACTAAAGGTCTAAAGTTAAATACAGATGGTTCTTGCATCATTATGGGCATGAAGGGAGGTGGAGTGGTTTGAAACCCAAGAGGGAGTGTGTTCCTGGAATTCACAACACACTATGGTGATGGAATCTCACTTCAGGTGGAGGATAATTCATTCCTCACTGGGCTCACTCTATGCAAATAGAAATTCATTTCTCCCTCCCAAGTTGAAATATACTCAAGGATTATTTATGAATATCTTATTAGTAGAGAATACACTCCTTGTACGGTTTCATACACAATCAAGAAGTGCAAACAGCTCCTTGAAATCAAGATCCAAATCACACACACGTGGAGAGGGGGGAACACGGTTGCAGACTATCTTTCCTCCCTGGCTTTCCCAGGATCCAAAGTGACTTGTCTGCCCAATGTGTCTTCCATCAAGGCTGATGGGATTAATTTGATTGGAGGGGATTCCCTTAGGCTCCATTATTTTTTACCCCCTAATCATGGGTTTTCTTTGGCTCCCCCTACACCCTGTACCTTTTTTGAATAAAAATAAAAAGATCATGATGATGAAAAAATCTCATCTTTTTGGTCCCCTCTAACATAAAAGACATTATCTATATTGGGACCAATAAGAATTTATTTGGATCTCCTAATGAAAGGGATATCCTCAATTTAATTTTCATGTGACCTTATAATTGTTTTATTTACCAGTAAGACAATCGAAAAATTCTTTTTTATTGGATCCAAGACATAAAATAATTGAACTACTTGTGATTCCATTATTTATGGATTGTATTATCCCCTTCCACAATGAAATTAACCTTCATGAATTCCATTTTATCAACTTTCTCTATACTCCTTTTTTCAACCCATTTATAATGGAAAATTAGAACATGAAATGTTGTATAATAAAACTCTTATATTTATTAGATAAGACCAAAATAAGACATATTTGAATAAATTGGATTTCTATCATTGGAACTAGAAATATGCACCATTTCCACCACAAGCATAACTCCACTTTTTGGATCATTCTGCCATCACTATGTTCTTTTATATAAAATGTATAAAAATTGATTAAAAAACCAGTGTAATATATAACATTTTCATTTGGTAACCTAGATGGACATTGAAGTCATTCATCTATTGAAATCATAATTTCAGATTACACATTATAAATATGATCTCGGAACCATCCTAAAAACTGTTGATTATGTGTATTTGATATCTATCCTTCAGACTTTAATGGATTAAAATATCTAATAATTTCTTTGTGGGATTCAATGTATGGACCAACATATTCAATATTATATAAAATTTAAATGCGCACATTCTCATGATCTAGTATGGTAATTGTAATAACTTCTCTTCCGTAAATCCCTTTTCCAATAAGACATACACTATGATGGTACTTTGGAAGACCAATGTTATAAATATCAGATAGGTAATCAGTACATAATTCAATATATTATTCAGAAACATATCATTCTATAATAAAGCCTTCTGGATGAATTATATTCTTGACATACCCTTTCAAAATATCTACATACTTTTAAATTTGGTAAGTCCATTTGTAATGGAAAATTCCACATATTTAAACCTCACTAACCTAGTGAACCATTAGGAAAATAATTATAATAAAGAATTATGGCGGGAATAACATCTATAATTTAGATAATATGACTGAAACTTACTTATTAGTTATTGGAAACATCACCAAGTCTATTAATTTACTACATAGTTATTTGAAAAAGAAGCAGAGTGAGGTTAATTTATGTCATATATTTTTAGACAGATTGTAATGAAAGGTGATAGGAATAAAATATTTCATAAAAACATTATAGTCGTATGATTTTAGTCTATGTAACTTTAAATTTGTCATTTATATGAAATTAATAATATTTTATGAATATCCCTATAGAACTTTTACACCATTAAAGAAAATTAAAAATTGTAATTTGTTCTATTTGGATAGAGTGTAAGCTGATGGTGGAAGAAAATTCTACCATTTACCTTTCATCAGTTCTAAATTTTTGTTTATCTCCAAGTCAATCATGTCTATCCTATCCTTGATTCCATATTTTTTCTTGGGAACATTTAGTAACATTCCAATGACACTATCAAATACATTTTTTCTATATTCCGTACATCATGAAAATTTCTAATATATAAACACTTTTAATATGGTAATTCAACGAAAATTGAACTATTTTTTCCAATGTGAGTTCATATAGAATTTTTAAAATTGTTTACCAAAAATAGTGTCAATAACAATTACTTTATCGAACATTTGATCACCCTGTAGTGGAGATGGTTTTTTACCTTATTCAATAGTCCTATTGAATGTTTTCATCTCGGATTTTTATTTATTTTTTCAAGGTAAAAGTTCCCGATTATCAAAAAAACATTCTTTGAGAAATGTCTCAACATAATTGAGTGTGTGAATTTTTCACAATTGGAACACCCCAACATTCATTTAATTTTATAACCTGAAAAAAATTATTAGTAGGAAACTCATTTATCCTCCCATACAGCATGGACCTCAATGTGAATTCTTCACTTCTATGAGCATCATACTTTGTGACATATGTATCCGACATCAATTCCAGATATTTGATTAGTGGTTCTAGGTATACATCAATATCATTAAAAGTTTTTGGCCCTAATATAAGAAGAATCAAAATAATGTATTTGAACATCATGCATAACCATGGAGGGAATTTATAATTTACCAACATGACTTGGCAGGTAATTTGAGTACTACTATATAAACCAAAAGTATTAATTCTATTTTTAGTTAATTCAAGATGGAAGTTTCTTGGATCATCTTCAAATTCAGGATACTCATAATTAATTTTCATCCAGTAAGGAGAGTCTTCTGGATGAAATAGATTCCCATATTTAAATCTTATATATTCATTTCTTGTTAATTTTCTCAAAGTTTCTTGAGATTCATATAGTCTTCTAAACTATGTAATTATAAGAATGTACCATACATATTTTAATGGTCTTCATTCATCTTTTATGTTTTGATTTGTTCCATACTTAATAAATTTTAAGAGGGATTCATGTTGCTTGAGAAACAATGTGGAATCATTTGGACAAGAATGTATTTTTAGAGATCATTCCCATTGAACGTAGTACTCATTTAGAATCAAATGTTTGAAAAGGAAGATCATTTTATTCTGGTAGCATATCATTTAGAAAAACAAGTAGTTCTATAAAGCTGATGTCACACCATCAACTTCCAACTTTCAAATTATAAAACTTCAATATAGCTGATAGTTTTATGTATTTATTATAACCAGTATACAATGGTATATCATCATAGATGTTTAAATTCTCAAAAAAAAGGATAATCACAAAGTTTATCTCCAATTTCCATTGTCACATCTTCTATATGATCTACATTATTATTTTCACTGGTATTTATATCAAATGAACTATAAAACACAGTATCATCCCAATCCGTGTGCTGGTCTATTTTTTATTCGTGTTTAATCCGACATTTATATCTATGATGGATTTTTTGAATAATAAAATGTTCTCAAAACTCTTTTGGTCTATTTTTTGTTGAATTAAAACAATATAAACCTGGATAAAGGATTTAAGAAGGGTTTTATGCATCCTCTTTTCCAAAAATTATAAACTATATAACTCCAACTTCATACTATTTTTTCATATGATTAGTGTGCACACATTTTTTATTCATATCTATCCTATTAGGTTCATTAAAATTTCATTTTATACAAAATGAATAAATAAATATACATAAGATATTTATAATGAAATGTGAAAGTTGTAGATAATCATAAAAAAGGGAATCCAACATTTGATTGTTTCAAATAATCTGAGTTTGATTTTATGAAAATTGGTAATCGAATTAAGGGAATAATTACTACACTTGTGGTAGGTGTTATCCTCTAAATTTATCATAATTAATCACTGGAACCTAGTATGGGATGACTACTGCTCAAAGTAGTTCAAGAAACATAGGTGTAAGTCCATAAGAGATGGGGGGAAGAGTCTCAATAAACAAAATAAAATAATAACTATTCAGGAGATGAATCTGATGGGGATGATAGTTTTCTCCTTAAATATAAATATTATTAAGTTGGGAGTTGAAAAATCACCAGAAAAAATATCTTAGTTTGTTAACTAAAGCTAAAAAACTAGCAGGAGAAGACTGATCCCGATAACGGGCTCCTTGATTTGTGTGAAAATGAAAGGCTCACCTGGATGATCTTACTCACACTCATGCTGAGATAGTCATTTCAGTTTCAACATTATATGGAATCTTTCAATTAAACCATGAAATGGAAAAGTACTTTATTATGAGGATGGAATTTTAGAAGTGATTAGCTTCCCAAGACAAGACTGTCACGACCTGACCCTACCCTGGCTCGAGCAGCAACTACCCCAAGCCCGCCTCCATAGGCCAGGGGCTGGCGACCAGCGCCGAAGGCA
The DNA here is from genome assembly GCA_963277665.1 of Viscum album. NCBI lineage: Eukaryota > Viridiplantae > Streptophyta > Magnoliopsida > Santalales > Viscaceae > Viscum > Viscum album. The sequence goes on along the minus strand of OY728157.1, from coordinate 1,397,152,935 downwards.
CAACAACTCGAGGAGGCCTTTTCCTATGAACCTGTACACACACACGCAGCACACTAAATGAAAAAGTGCAGAGTAAAAATAAAAGTAAAGTGAAACTTTTATATATAAACCACAAACGTGCATCAACCTCTATTAGTACAAAGAAAGCGCTGAAAGTAAAATGAAAAGAAAATGGGAAAAACACATGGCAAACCAGAAAAGTTCCACAACCCGACAATAGGTAAACAAAAGCAAAAACAACTGGAAGGGTCCCCCCACCTGGAACCTGACTACGACCACCGCATGCGGTCCAAGTTCCCGAACTCTTAAGCTCCACTGAAGTCACGACCAACCTGTCCGTCGTCTGCAAGGGAACACCAAGTGTAGGCAAAGCCCAAGCAGGGGTGAGTATAAAAATACTCAGTGGGATACCCCGAAGGCTCGAGGGAGAAACAAAGGAGGTACTGAAGGGTGAGCAGTAGATCGAACAGGGAAAGTAAAGGATTACAACCAAAAGTGCAGTAAAGGGTACAGTAAAGAGTCCAACTCAACCCAACAAGAGAAAGGAGGTAGACTCATCCAGACATAAGGAGCTATAAATGGTAAGAATATGAACTTCTCGTCGAGTCTTTGCTACCTATAGCTGGAGAGTGGACTCATCCAACCAAGAGAAGCTAGACACAGAAAGCACGTGGCATACCCCGCGCGTATTCGCCTCTCCCGGAAGGAGAGTAACCAAACCCAAGAAGTGTGTAGTAGAATAAGGTATATACATATAAATATGATCAACAAGAATCCTGGACAAGGTCATAAAGGGATCTTCATCCCATAGCTCAGCCCAATAAAGTGATTAGCCAACAGTCCTAGAAGGAAACACCATCGATGCCCAGAATCCTACAATTCTGCCCCTAACTGCAAGTCAGGGGATCAAATCACTGCACCTCGAAACTATCCACTTTGGGCGGCACTGACTCTCCCACACAGTTTTAGGTCACGTCACAAGGACGTATCTCGGTGGGGAAAGCGCCTATCGTACTTGAGAGTTCTTGGGGTACGTCAAACCACACCTCGTCACTACCTCGCAATCGAGATGTCTCCTCAAAGTCGATAGACGACCCCCTTCCCAGCCCTATTGGAGGGTCCCTGAAAGTCGACGGGTTCCCACTATAGGGAGACCCGGTAAGAGTCGACAGGTGCCATGCTGCCCAGTCCCACAACAGGGTAATCCACTAGAGGGTGACCCGGCTAAAGTTGGAGACGGGACCACTGCCCAGCCCAGCTGGAGGTAACCCGGGATTGGGGACCACTGCCCAGCCCAGCTGGAGGTAATCCCGGCATAGGGGACCACTTCCTAACCCATCTGGAGGTAAGCTCGGCATCGAGGACCACTTCCTAGCCCCACTGGAGGTAAACCCGGAACTGATCGGGCCATCCCTGCTGGATCGTACTGCTCGGTGAACACCGCTGTACTGGCCATCCCTGTTGTATGGTAAAACTGGAAAGCCCTACTCAAAAAAACCTCAGACCTACTGGTAACAACCTCAGCCCTACTAGAAATAACCTCCTAGGTAGAGGATCGGTGCCTGCGTAAAGCGTTGGTCACACCGATTCCATAAGAACTCTACCAGGGAACACGAAGGGACGGTAGAAACTTCCTGGGCCTCTTAGGGTGATCACACTCCAATCTACTGAGTCACTGTCGAAGTGGAATGAGTCAGCTCATCCTAGAAAGTGGGGAAACACCAACTTCGTACGAGCACACGTAGTTGTAAACGATGCCACATTCCGGAGAAAGGGCGCGATACTGAAACCACTCACAACTGAAGAAACAGAGGAACCAAACCATCTCTGCCGGCTAAACGAGAATAGCACCATGGGAAGACTCAACCCTGCTAGTCAAAAAATGAGAACAGGACCCGGGGAAAACTCAAACCTGCTGGTAAAAAAACGAGAACATGACTAGGGGAAAACTCAACCCTGCTGGTCAGCAAACGAGAACAGAACCAGGGGAAAAACTCAACCCTACTGGTCAAAAAACAAGAACAGAGGAACCCTCTACGTCGCGAGAGGTCAAAAGTACACAAAGCAAAACACGACATGTACATGGGGCCCACACGACGTGTGGCCCCAAGCCAACCCCAACCGAATGCACAAGTGTTCTCAATTACAAACAACCACATGTACCTCCAAGTGTTCCCGTATACTCACAGAGTATACCACATTCCATCCCAAAGGTTATCGTGCACACGACACCCAATGTCAACGCGAAGGCGTAACATAACAACTCCAACCTGCCACCTCAACAGCTAAGGCATGACCAACCACATCTCTTTAAGCATTACTTCACTCACACAAGAGTTCATGCGATCACATGCCAAGAGTCCGCTATAAATATAGTAGGACTAACCACCACCAGTACACCTTTCATATTTCCATATTTAATAAGATCGCATAAGAGGCTCTAATCACTTGAACAGATTACACCGTTGTTATCCTCGAGGAAAAACATGCGAGATCGACTACTTACTCACCTCCAACAGATGTCCGACGGAAAAGTCGTCCAACACCTCTTTACGCCCGAACGACGTCCCATTATCCGGAGCCTCGGCCCCAAAAACAGTCGGGCGCATCGCACCATTACGATCCCCTCGGGAAAAGATGTCAAAAGGACTGATCACTTGAGTGCAACAGATATTCGGAGAAAAAGATGCATTTCAATGTACCGCACACGATCGGTTCTTCATGGGACCCGCACCCCAGTCCTGAATCACAACAAACGGATCGCACCATTGCGATCCTTCCAAAACAGTGCACAAGTTTGACTAATCACTTGTCCAAAACGGACACCTAGTGATAAAAATGGAAAAACACCATCAAATCCCAAAATGGCCCTCGCGGGGCCCGCACCATCGTGCGGAATTAGAGCAGATGGATTGCACCATTGCAATTCCCTCGAAAAAACACCCAGAAACGACTACTTGCACGCCCCAAACTGATATCTGATGAAGAAGTTACAAAATGCTGCACACAGGTCAAAAGACGGGCCATGGGGCCCACGCCTCAACTCCAATATCAACGCCCAAAACCACACCGGAAAACTCTAGCTCAACGCCAGGGTCGTAATGCCATTGACGACACCCAATTCGGACATCGAATGTGTCTGCGTCGTCCAAAACAAGAATCCCCGAAAACAAAAACGCCCTATCGCTTGACGGCGTGTCGCAATTACGAGGCCCCTATCTCGGGGATTAAAATCACTTGAAACCATCTCAAATTATTCCTCTCATTCTGAGGCACGAGCCGCCACAGACGGCTCACGAAACCGACCCCTGGTTAATGATTTATTAAAATATAAATCATTTTATAATATTAATAATAATAATAATATATTATTATTATTATAACCTTATATTTTTCTTAAACCAAAACCAGACCAGCCAGGAGGGCCGATCTTCTTCCACATGCTGCCAGCAGGACCCACGCTTCGCGGGTCCTTGCTCCCCCTTGCAGACCGTCTTCAGCTGGTCTTCTTCCTCCAGACCAGGACCCGATGGATGCGGGTCCTTCTTCCACAAAACGGTGACCCAGGTTGCCTACCGCACGCCAACAACCTCTACCACAGCACCCTGGCCGCTCGCCCGCAGCCCCAGCGGACCACCACCGCAGCCCCGCTCCCCGCAGCTCCTGCTGCCGATGACCCCGCGACCCAGCGCTCCGCCGTGATGCCGCAGCCGCCCGCCTCCAGCTCCGCTCGACCGGGGTCCCCGGCCGCCAGCCGCCTCATGCTGTCCGTGACCCACCGCATGCCGCCACCATGCTGGAAGCCGTCACCACTGCTCGAGCTCACCGGAAAACAAAGAACAACCGCCGGAAACTTCAAAACCCGCTAACTTCTCCGGACCACTGCGACCTCCTATGAACTCGGATTTTGAATCCGAAATAAGCATCAGAAAGAGAATAAAAACTTCTACGCATTCATGGGCTTTGCATGAAAATTAAACAGCAAATAGATTCCATAAATTGGGATCAATATTGGTGCGGGAATTAAAAACGAAACAAAAACGACGCCTACCTCGCAGGGCTTCACTCGACGCTTCCCGCACGATCCGCCGCTACCGCAACGCACCACCTTGATCGGAGGAAGAGGAGTAGGAGAGGATGAGAGGAGGTTGAGGGTGAGGGGTTTCGCCAGGGGAGAGGAGTGAGGATGGGGGAGAGGTGAAGTTTAAATAAATAAACTCTTTAATTAAAATACTCAACCCCCGAAAACACCCGCGTCCAAAACCTCCAGCGCGGTCAAGATTAAGCTCCCCCTATGGTAAAAATCACCTCCTGAACACAAAAACAGTCTCATAATTTTAATCAGATACCCCATTCAAAAGTTATTAAACTTAGCGCCTGAGGCTGCCAAATTACGAAAATTCTCCTGGGGCCATTTTTCACTGACTGCCCGCGCCCACAAAACTTATACCCCTCATAGGGTAAACAACACACTCTAAACTCAATGGTGCCCTAGGTTTTCCAATCTAAGCCACCGTTTAAGAGATACTTGAGTTAAGATGTTAAACGAATTAATTAATTATTTAATTTATCCGTTTAACGTTCCGAAAGCGAGTGAGGGGTCCAAACGTCCCACACTGACATGTTTTATGATGTTTCTAGGGTAAACACCCCATTACGAACCCATTCGTGTACTCAGATCTCTGATCTGAAGTTCTGATTCGGAGTTATCCCATTTATTTGGCGTTCCTAGTGTGAACGCACTGAAAACTTAATTCCAACCACACCGGGGCTTGGAATCGCACACTGTCTAAAGGCGCTGCTCTGGAATAACATCAAGAATATTCCAAAGTCTTTTATAGCCAAAAACTGGGTTCTTACATCATTATCTCCTTCAATCATTTCATCCCCGAAAATCAAAACTAGGGGAATAACTCAGGGTACCTAGCCCACACCTGGCTCTTCTGTACCCAGAAGAACTCTTGCACAGTCCCACGTCACCGCACACAGACTAAAGGATTTGATATGTTCACGTGAGGTCGGCCCTTGCCGATGTTGTGCATAGGAGCACACACACTTCTTCTTGGGTGAGTCACGTGGGAAACGCCATGCACCTAAACCAGCCTTTGGGGTTTGGGCAAGGTGGTAGGGAACCTTGCCATCCCTTTGCACAGTCTCAAACGGCCCGAAGGTTCTCGTGGGTAGCTCGCTTCCCCGACCGAACCCTTATGTCACACGCTGCGACTGGAATCACCGCACGCACCTGGAACAAGGCCCAGTGATTCCCTCCTTCAGAACATCCATATGGTGAAAAACCCAAGGATATCTGGTCACACAAGGTTTCACAGTCGATGTCTCGCAACCAAGAATCTCTTACACGCTTGGAAGCGAAGGAGTCAACACCATAGACTAAAGAAAATGGTCTCACTACTTTTTACTTTACCAACACAGGGTTACACCGATGCCCCGCGCCACCCTGGTAACAACTCAAACAAGGAGTAGGGAGAAAAAGCATTTCACATGTAGAGTCTAACAATTCCACTACAAAAAGTAGAAGAGCTGTAAAGTTTACCTCTTATCACCTCATGCTCTGTAGGATCGTAGACATCCGAAGCTCGTGGCTGTCCGCAGTCCCAACTGTCAGCTCCTGGATCCTAATGTGGACAACTTAGTATTGATGGGAAGACCTCGTAAGGTCGTCCTCCACTTCCAGCTCCTCCCGCTCCTCTGCTAGCACCACCTCTCTGGGCGCTACTCCGATCACGACACTGCCTCTGTCCTGGTGGTGCACCTACTGCCTGCCTGAAGCTCTCTGCATGCCTGATCGGGCAGTCCCGTGCTAGGTGACCTCGCCCATCGCAAGCATAGCACCGACTCTCTCTGGGCTGCATTGGTGCCCTCCGGCGCCACTATGGCGTTTGACCACTCCCCCGAGCCTGGTTGTTAGAAAGCCACCTGCGTTGAGGTTCTACTTTCTGATTCCCTCTAGCTGTGGAAGACGTCTCGGCTCTATCAAGCCTGCTACCACCACTAACTTTAGAGCGTGATAGGAAGCTCTCTATCGCCAGCATCTGCTCTAGCACCCCAACATATGTGGGAATTCCCAAGGGTACTATGATAGCACAAATATCTCAGTTAAGACCCTGGTCAAACTTCAATGTCGGATGTTGTCGTTATGGACGAAGTCCGGGTAAAAGTGTGCACAGTCTGCGAAACTAGCCACGTACTCGGCCACTGTCATCCCTCCCTATTGAAACTGTAGGAGCTCCTGAATCCGAACAGAGCGTAAGCAGGAGGGGAAAAACTCCTCCCAAAACAACAACTGGAAGTCTCCCCATGAAAGCGAAAACTTGTCAAGAAACTGAGTCACCAAACTCCACCAACGCCAAGCTGCTCTGTGGAAAAGGTTGGATGGCAAAGCCACTCTCTGATCTGCCAACGTCTGCACAAGCCTGAAAAGGTGAACCACTGCCTCTAGCCAAACCTCTGCTGCCTGAGGGTCTGGCTCACCACTAAACCTTAGCGGTCCCTGCCACTGGAACTCACGGAGCGCGCTCAACCTGCGCTCAAGCTCAGTCTACTCTGCTAAAGCTATCTGCTTCTCAACAGGTGGGGGGTGCTGCTACCGGCCCACCCGGAGAAAGGGGCTCACATGATGGGTCCTGGACTGTGGCCTTGTAGCTCACAGGGTCTTCTTCATGAACCAAAGCTGGTATCCTGGCTGGCTGTCTTCGCGAAGAAATCCTGACTGTTATCAAGGAGTGTCGCGACCAGATGAGCATAATGTATATACCAATAACAAAAAAGATGTGGAGATGACTCAATAAGGACAGTCAAGAATCAATCCTATGTGATGCACAAACCAATTTTCCTTGCAACGAGTGTCTAAGCATGTCGAGTCGATAAGCAGGTTATCAGGGTCCTGGTGAATGGATATGTTGGCCGCCGCACCATCACTGGACTCCCTAGCCTGAGAGCCGCTCCCAAGACACGTTAACACTATTGCCTTAAATCCCAACCAATTTCTTTTTATTTTAGGGATGTCTGAACAGTGTCCCAAGGAACGAAAAACCTATGATACAACTTTTTCATGACCCGACCCTACCCGAGCTCGAGCCGCAACTACCCCAAGCCCGCCTCCATAGGCTAGGGGCTGGAGACCAGCACTGAAGGAACAACAACTTGGGGAGGCCTTCTCCTAAGAACCTATACACACACGCGCAACACACTCAATGTAAAAGTGCAAAGTAAAAAAGAAAAGTAAAGTGAAACTACTATATATAAACCACAAAAGTGCATCAACCTCTAACAGTACAAAGAAAGTGCTGAAAGTAAACTGAAAAGAAAATGGAAAAAACATGCACCCAACCAGAAAAGTGCCAAAACCCGGCAATAGGTAAACAAAAGCAAAAACAGCTGGAAGGGTCCCCCAACCTGGAACTTGACTACGACCACCGCACGCGGTCCAAGCTCCCAAACTCCTAAGCTCTACTGAAGTCACGACCAACATGTCTGTCATCTGCAAGGGCACACCAAGTGCGGGAAAATCCCAATCACGGGTGAGTATAAAAATACTCAGTAGGATACCCCAAAGGCTCGAGGGAGCAACAAAGGAGGTACCGAAGGGTGAGCAGTAGATCGAATATGGAAAGTAAAGGAGTGCAACCAAAAGTGCAGTAAAGAGTACAGTAAAGAGTCCAGCTCAACTCAACAAGAGAAAGGAGGTAGACTCATCCAGACACAAGGAGATGGAAATGGTGAGAAGATAAACTTCTCGTCGAGTCTTCACTACCTATAACCGGAGAGTAGACTCTTCCAACCACGAGAATCTAGACACGGAAAGCATGTGGCATACCCCGCGCGTCTTCGGCTCTCCTGGAAAAAGAGTAACCAAACCCAAGAAGTGGGTACTAGAACAAGGTATATACATATACATATTCTCAATAAAAAGCCTGAACAAGGTCGTAAGGGGATCTCCTTCCCATAGCTCAGCCCAAGAAAGTGAGTAGCCAATAGTCTTAGAAGGAAACACCATCGATGCCCAGTATCCCGCACATCTGCCCCAAACTGCAAGTCAAGGGATCCAATCACCGCACCTCAAAACTATCCACTTTGGGCGGCACTGACTCACCCACACAGTTTTAGGTCGCGTCACAAGGATGCGTCTCGGTGGGGAAAGCACCTCTCCTACATGAGAGTTCTGGGGGTACATCAAACCACACCTCGTCACTGCCCCGCAGTCGAGAGGTCTCCTCAAAGTCGATAAGTGACCTCCTACACAGCCCCACTGGAGGGTCCCTGGAAGTCGACGAGTTCCCACTATAGGGAGACCCGGCAAGAGTCGATAGGTGCAACACTGCCCAGTCCCACAACATGGTACTCCACTGGAGGGAGACCCGGCTAAAGTCGGCGACGAGACCACTGCCCAGCCCAGCTGGAGGTAACCCGGAATCGGGGACCACTGCCCAGCCCAGCTGGAGGTAACGCGTAACGTAACAACTCCAACCTTCCACCTCAATGGATGAGGCACGAACAACCATATCTCTTTAAGCTTTACTTCACTGACACGAGAGTTCATGCGATCACACACCAAGGGTCTACTACAAACATAGTAGGACGAACCACCACCGGTACACCTTTCATATTTCCACATTTAATAAGATCACATAAGAGGCTCCGCTCACCTAATCAGATTAATCCGTTGTAATCCTCATGGAAAAACATGCGAGATCGACTACTTACCCGCCTCCAACAGATGTCCGACAGAAAAGTCGTCCAACACCACTTTACGCCCGAACGACGTCCCGTGATCCCGAGCCTCGGCCCCGAAAACAGTCAGGTGCATCGCACCATTGCGATCCCCTTGGGAAAACACGTCAAAGGACTGCTCACTTGAGTGCAACAGATATCCGGAGAGAAAGATGCATTTCATCGTACCGCACATGAGCGGTTCTTCGTGCGACCCACACCCCAGTCCCAAAGAAAAACGAACAGATCGCACCATTGTGATCCTCCCGAAAAAGTGCACATGTTTGACTAATCACTTGTCCAAAACGGACACCCGGTGATAAAGCTGAAAAAACACCATCAACTCCCAAAACGGCCCTCACAGGGCCCACACCAACATGCGTAATTAGAGCAGGCGGATTGCGCCATTGCAATACCCTCAGAAAAACACCCAGAAATGACTACTCACACGCCCCAAACGGACGTCCGATGAAGAAGTTACAAAATGCTGCACGCAGCTCAAAAGATGGGCCTTATGACCCATGCCTCAACTCCGGTATCAATGCCCGAAACCACACTGGAAAACTCCGTCTTGACGCCAGGGTCGCAATGCCACTGACGGTGCCCAATTAAGACATTGGATGTGTCAACGCCGTCCAAAACAAGAATCCACGAAAAAAATGCCCAACCACTTGACGACGGGTCATGCTTTCGAGGCCCCTATATCGGGGATTAAAATCACCTGAAACCATCTCAAATTATTCATCTCATTCCGAGGCACGCGCCGCCGCAGACAGCTCGTGAAAACAAATCCCGGTTCAAGATTTATTAAAATATAAATCATTTTATAATAATAATAATAATAATAATATATTATTATTATTATTATTACCTTATATTATTATTAAACCAAAACGATATCGGCCAGGAGGGCCGGTCTTCTTCCACACACCGCCAGTATGACCCATGCTTCGTGGGTCCTTGCTTCCCCTTGCAGATCAACTTCGACTAGTCTTCCTCCTCCAGAACAGGACCCCGTGGGATGTGGGTCCTTCTTCCTCCAACCGACGAACTAGGACACCTCCTGCACGCTGGCACCCTCTGCCCCAGTGCCCTGGCCGCTCGCCCGCAACCCCAGCGGACCGCCGCCGCAGCCCTGTTCCCCGCGGCTCCTGCTGCTGACGACCCCGCGACCCACCGCTCTGCCATGACGATGCGGCCGCCTACCGCTAGATCCTCTCGACCGAGGTCCCTGCCCGCGAGCCGCCTCATGCAATCCGCGAGCCACCGCACACCGCCCCCGCGCTGGAAGCCTCCGCCACCGCTCGAGATCGCCGGAAAACAAAGAACAACCGCCGAAAACATCAAAACCTGCGAACTCCGCCGGACAGCTGCGACCTCCTCCGAACTCGGATTTTGAATCCGAAACAAGTGCCAGAAAGAGCATAAAAACTATTACACAATCATGGTCTTCTCTTGAAAATTAAACAGCAAATCGATGCCATAAATTGGGATCAAAGTTGGTGCGGGAATTAAAAACGAAACAAAAACGATGCCTACCTCACAGGGCTTCACCCGACGCTTCCCGCACGATCCGCCGCCGCCACAACGCACCACCTTGATCGGAGGAAGAGGAGGAGGAGAGGATGAGAGGAGTTTGAGTGTGAGGGGTTTTTCCAGGGGAAAGGAGTGGGGATGGGGGAGAGGGGGAGTTTAAATAAATAAACACTTTAATTAAAAGACTCGACCCCCAAAAACACCCACGTCTAAAACCTCCTGTGCGGTCAAGATTAAGCTCCCCCTAGGGTAAAAATCACCTCCCGAGCACAACAGCGGTCTTGTAATATTAATCTGAGACCCTGTTCAAATGTTATTAAACTTAGGGCCTGAGGCTGCCAAATTTCGAAAACTCCCCTGGGGCCATTTTTCACTGACAGCCCGCGCCCACAAAACTTATACCCCTCCTAGGGCAAACGACACGCTCCAAACTCAACGGTGCCCTCAGTTTTCCAATCCGAGCCACCGTTTAAGAGATACTTGAGTTATTCTGTTAAATGAATAAATTAGTTATTTAATTTATCTGTTTAACGTTCCGATAGCTAGCGAGGGGTCCAAATGTCCCGTGCTGACATGTTTTATGTCGTTCCTAGGGTAAACACCCCATTCCGGACCCATCCGTGCACTCATATCTCTGATCCAAAGCTCTGTTTAGGATTTATCATATTTATTTGGCATTCCCAGTGTGAACGCACTGAAAACTTAATTCCGACCACACTGGGGCTCAGAATCGCACACCGTCTGAAGGCGCTACTCTGAAATAACATCAAGAATATTCCAAAGTCTTTTATAGCCAAAAACTAGGTTCTTACAAAGACAAAAATAATTCAAGCTTGTTTTTTGTAACCTTTCTAGGTGGGAGTCAAATGAGTTGATGTTTATTCATTTCTTAACTTGGTAAGTGGTGGGTCTGGTGGTTTTTCCGTGATAGTTTGGGTGGAGATTTAAAGGATAGGGAAATATCTGGTGACCATCACTTGTCAATGGAAAATTTTTACATATTTTTAATTCAAATTTCTAGAAAGATAAATGATCAATTGAAATCCTACAGTACATTTGACCACTAATAAGTATCGATGAACCCCTGATCACTCTTTTCTTTAATTATGACATCTTACTAAATATGGGTATAAAATTCAAGAATAAATGTTTCCTCTCTCATTTATTCCCATTTACCATGTTCTGATACACATTACACCATAAATCAAGGGCTTTAAAATCATTATTTTATGTATAATTATATAATATATTATAATTTTTTTAATAAAATGGATTTATTACTCAACTATATCACAAAAAACATATATTAATCTAATCATGACTAATAAATATTTTTTAAAACAACTTTTATTAATTGATTTTAAGATGAATAAATAAATTTTATAGGAGGGGGTAAAAATTATTTAATATTAAAAATAAGTTATGTTTTCAATGAACTATTTTTATTAAGTATGGGGACTTTTAAACGTAATAAATTGAATTGATTAGTGAATTTTCTATGGGTTGAAGTTATTTTTTTTAATTCATTGGCAATGTAAATTCAATTTCTTTTAAAGAATCATGAAGTTGAAGTCAGCAATCAGTGGACATGAAATGGAGTAATTGTCTTATGTTGGAAAAGTAATGTGGAAGAGTTGGATAGTTGGTGAGAAGCCATTAATTCTAGAATCATCTTTAACAATAATTTACAAGGGAAACATAAGTAAAAAAACCAATAAAGATAACATTTTCAAATAAAAAATTCCTATATTAAAGATATTATAATCCAAATTTAAAATCTACTATAAGCCCCCAATATAAACATAGAATCTACCAACATTTGGGTGGGATGTTTGTACCTCATTATAAATAAGGAATCTACTAGACTCAGGTTAAAATTGTTTCTCATGACATCATTTTGAAATCAATTTTGAAATCATTATTTAAAAACTATAATCATTAAATTAAATATTTTAGGACCAACACATCCACTATTTATTTGATTTATAAAATCATTCCAAAAAAATTTTATAATTTTAAATTTTAATCCTTTTTTCAATAAATCACAATATCATTATTTTATAATGGCATTGATATAAAAAATAAATAAATCATTAAATTATTTTCACAAAGAACATTTTTATAAATTCTAATAGACTTTTAACATTTAAAAAATATTTTTTAGAAAAAAATTAGATGTCTAAAAAAAATCAATAAAACTATTTTCATCAATTAATATAAAAATTATCAAGAACCAACAGATTTTCAATGGTAAATAATGTTATCATTTATATAAAAGTAGAATAAAAAACAACAAATTGATCATCCATTATCATAATAAAATACCATATTCACCAATGTGTTTTCAAAATTCTATAGATTAAATAAACTAAAAAAAATCCTATTTATATTATCCTTAAATACCTAACATAATAATCATAATATTAATTTAACATATCCAATAAGAAAAAAAAAATAATTATAAGTTTTTGGCATAGTGTTTTTTTTTTTGAAACTCCCAGAAAACCTTAGAGAAGAAGAGAGTTTACATTATACTAAGTGGAAAAATAATCATTCCATTTAGCAGGGAACATGATCCGTATATAAGGGATCTCTCATGCCACACCTTGCTACACAAGGATGGAAAAAAGGAGAGGAAGATATGATTCTAGGAAAAAAATTCCTTAGGAAGGAACCTAAACCAATTATAGAGAGCTCATTGAACTCAAAGGGTGAGATCTTGATCATAAAAGTTTGTAAAATCACTAAGAGTTGAATGAGAATGAATAGGTTCCCTAAAAATGTAACCCATGAGAGAATCGAGCCAAGGAAATTCCACACTAATGCACACTATGAAACCCGAACAACCAAGAAACGAGAGAGGAGGAGAAAAAATAACATACCTTAGATTTGAGGCTTTATTCATATGAGAGAAAGTAAAGATAGAGCAATGATAGTATTTGAATTCTATGAGATCTTGAGAGGAATAACTAAAATTAGTTCAGTTAGGGTTCTTTAAAATAGATTAGGGATTGTTTTATTAGTGCTTCCAAAAAAACGTAGATAATGATACCATTTATCAGTGCTAAAATAATAAGCGTTGATAAAATGTATCTTTATCATTTCTAAAAAAGAGTTGATAAAATTTATCTTTATAAGCATTAATGTTTAAGCACTCATAAAGATATATTTTATCAACGATGAAACATTAGCACAAATAAAGGATTTATATCTTTAATTATAAAAAAATATTTTAATAAATATATTTATAAATATATTTATAATATTTTAAATGTATTTATATCAGTATCTATATTTATATAATTATATATATAATAAATATATTAAATAAATTCATTATTATATATATTTTTATAATTTTTTAAATTATTTAAATATGAAGTTATTTATCTATAAATATATATATTCCTTTTAAGAAAATATTTATTTATTTATAATTATAAATATATAATTATATAAATGTAGTAAATATACATTTATAAATATATTTATAATTATAAATATATTTATATTATTATATATATTTATTTATATAATTATATATATATAATAAATTTATATAAATAATTATATATATATACTATATATATTCATTACATAAAAATATTTATTTTTACTTTATAATTATATATATATTTATTTCATTACATATATTTATATAATTATATATATATATATGATTAAAAAATAAAAATAAAAATAAAAATATAAATATAGTAAATATATTCATTATTTAAATATAAAATTATTTATTTAAAATTATATAAATACTTTTAAATAATATTTATCTGTTTATAATTATAAATATATAATTTTATAAATATAGTTTATATACATTTATAAATATTTTTTGGAAATATTTATTTACAAGTGTATTTTAAAAATTATTAAATAATATATAATCTTAAAAGCATGCATGTTAAAAATGAGTGAAATTGAATAAATAAAAATGAGTAAAATTTTAAAATATTGAAAAAATGGAAAAGTTTTTTTAATTTAATATATATTATTAAAAAATTATGAATATATATTGAAATGAATATGAATACATATTGAAAATATTAAAACATAATATATATATATATATATTAGAAAATGATTAAATTTCAAAAAAATATTGAAAAACAAAATAATACATAATTATAATAATATTAAAAATAAATAAATTAAATTAAAGATTATAATATATTCAATATATAATTTTCCTTAATGAAATTATAAAATGAATATTAAAATTTGAATAAATTGCATAAATATTTGGTATATGTTAAACTATATAAGATTTAATTAATTATGTAAATATTTGTGTGTGTGAATTGTATATAAAAATGCATTAATTTTGTATAAGTATTTGTGAAATAAATTTAACACATGTTTGATATATGATAAATTGAGAAATCAAATGAAATTAAATTAATGTCCCTTACTCGATACAATTAACTCCATATTTTTAATTAATATTAATTTTTAATTATAAACAATTATTCCCTAAATATATGACTTATTTAATGTAAGCATAAAAATTCTGTATTAGAAAAATAATATTTTAGGAAATATTATATATATTGATATATATATATATAAAGAAATATAGAAAAATATATTTCTATATTAAATGTCTTAATGAATAATTAGTTATAAAAACCATTAAAAATGAGTAATAAATTAATATGTTTTTACATTTTATCCATTTACTATATATATATATATAATATATATATATTATTTATAATTGATATATATATATATTAATTTTTTTTCATTTTTATTATTAATTGTTTAATTAATAATTTTTTAATAATATTTTAAATTAATTCATTTTTAATGTTTTTGTTTAATTATTATTGTTTATTCATTTTTATTTTTTTAAAATTATTAAAATGTATTCAATTTAAATATCTATATTTATAATATACTATTTATTAATATTTATAATTTATATATGTGTATATTGCATTTATTCATTTTTACTAATAATTATTTAATTAATAAAAGTATTAATATTTTTTAAAATTTACTAATATTTTATTTTTATTTATTTAATTTTTTTGATTTATTCATTTTATATATTTATATTTGATATATACTATTTATTAATATTAATAATATATATATATATATTAAATTTATTAATTATTATTTCATTAATAAAATTTTTAATATATTGTTAATTTTTGTTGGTATAATTATTTCAATATTTCAATATTTTTAATACTTGTATTTTATTATTAGTTAATGAAATTTGGTAGTTCCTGTGGGTCAGGTCGTGTAGGGCTCGACTGTACATTTGAGTTGGGCCAAGGCATGCAAGATGTATAGGGTGGGCCTCAGCCAGCGAGGGCCCATGAACGAGGTTATATGTGAGTGTGTGGAAAGTGCATGTGGGAGCCCATCCTTAGACTAGGCTTCTGATCTTGTGATGTAGAAGAATCATTTATAATAAAGGGGCTTAACAGGCACTATTTTTTATGTAAGACTGGCATGTGCAATCGGGACCCCTATTATCAATGAAAAATGTGTTGTTAAAGGGAACCCTTTATCAACACTAAAAATAAAATTCTGATAAAAATAGCCTTAATGAACATTTTTTCTAGTGCTGATATAGTCTAGAGTCGTATATTTTTGGTTTTGCAGTAGTGTGGGTGCTTTGAGTCGTACACCCCTTTCACAATATCTTCCCAAGATTTCATGCATGATCCATGAGACTTGTCACTCAAATATTACGCAATAGTAGCCAAAGGAATGGAAATAACTTAGCCATACACTTTTCCTTTACTAGTATAGGGTTTCCCCAATCAACAGTCTCACCCATATTCAGCTTCTTAGGCATTTATGTCAGTTCTCCAGTTGAGAAACCAGTGTCCTGTCTATATATCTTTCAATTTCTAGCAGTGGTAGCAACATTACTTGAATCTTTTCTTCATCTTCAATGGTCTTGGTCATGTCCCTTCTTGTGGTAATCCCAACATAGAATTTTGTTGGCCAATTGGACAATGAATGACTAATAGTTCCTTAGACTAGATAGAACATCAACTTCTTTTCATATTGAATACTAAGAGAAACCTCATCTTGGGGGGTAGAAAATATCACCTTATCTGTTAAGTTAGAGCTAAGGTCTCCCTCATCCAAAACCCTCGCATAATAACTAGAGGAAGAAAACATGGTGTCACTGTCCATCTTTATTGACAACCCAATTGATGATGAAATATCAAACAAAATCATTCGGTTCTATAGAACTCAATTCAATCTAAAGATCATCAACCATACCTACAAACATGTTTTTTCTGAAATTAGATGGATTTAAACCAAGAGTCGATTCATGGATTCTCAACACACCTAATTTCAAATTGATCAGTCCAAATCCCCATGCTTTACGCTTTATAGCACATAGGCTCTATAGCACAACGTCATTACATAACCTTAAGTTCCAATCACAAGATCCCACACTAAAGGAATGCCTTCAAATATATTAATAAATATAAAATTATAATTATTTATATTTAAATATAGTTTATATATATAGTAAAATATATATTTATTATAATAAACACATATATAAAAATTTATATAAAAATTGATTTAGAAATAATTTTTTATAAATATATTGATAAAAATTTATATTTATAAATGTATTTTTATATTTATAAATATATGTATATAATTATATATATATATATTATTTCGTTGACAATTATAAATATATATTTTGTTGTTAATGATCCAGATGACTTAGATTTTTTATTTTTATTTCTGGATAATCAACTTTTTAACTAGGTTGAGAGAGAACACTTAGATGGAAAAAAATCTTAATGGAATAAGGCTATTTCATATCTCATGGACCCAATGAAACAAGTTTATTAACATACCTAATGGCCCATGCACAAGACCCAACACTGAAGCATCCAAATTTCCTGGACTTTTGCATCTCTCACTCAAACTTGTAGTCTTGACTTCACATTTGTGTTTAGTAATCTTTTATTACCCTACTTGGGGTATTTAACTAGTTCCTAACAGCTGCACCATGATGTAAAATCCACCTTCTAATGATCATTAGGCCCTACATTTTCTCTTTTACTTCTCCACCGATTGGGAGTAGCTCTAGCATGAAGTTCTAGTCCATTTTTTAGGGGCTCAAAGGCCCAAGATAATGCCTAGAATCCATGACCTGGCGACCTATCAGCACTAGACTAATGTTCTAAAGGACCATTGGATTGAAAACCTAGATCTAAGGCCTAAAATCCCAGTTTAGGTGAATACGGTTTCCACTACAGTAACATAATAGTACCCTCTAGAGTACTTCAGAAATACTCCCTTAACCAGATTTGACCCCAGAACTCATACAAGATTACGGAGTGTGTTAACCAATTGACTACCACCCCAACTATAATTATAAATATATATTCATTAATAAATTTATATATAAATATTTTTATAAATATATCCTTACAAATATATTTATATATAAATATATTTAGCAATATATATTTATAATTTGTAAATATATATATATATATATATATTTTAAAAATATAGTATATATACCTGAAAAAATATATTTACTATAATAAATATATTTATAATTTTATTAATATATATATATATAAATATATATATTTAAAAAATGATATAATAAATATAATAAAATAAAAACTTTTTAGTTTTAGTATACTATAATATTTATATGAACTTTCTCAAATTAATAATCATTTAATAATTTTAAAATTTTAACCCTATCTGAACCCAATTTCAGGGTTCTCGAACTCAAAACATATTTACACATACTAGTTTATGAATATATTAATACATATATATATTTATTATACTTTTGGAAATGTATTTTCTAAATAATTATTATTATATATTTAATTATAAAATATATATATATAATTGTACAACTATATTTATATACTTATTAATATATTTATATTTATTTATTTCTAAATTCTCATTTATAGTTTTTTAAGAATATTTATATTTTTTAAATATAAATATAATTATATATATATAAATATATAAATATATTCATATGTATATATATTTATGATATAAATTTATAAATACAAAAATATAAATATATTTTTAATTATATTTATATAATATAAATAAAATAAAAAATAAAAAATAAAAAGGAGGTAAGAGAGTCGAATTATAAAAAAAATTAGTGAAATTACAATGAAAATTTATTAAAAATAATATAGTAAGATTTAACTCTCCAAATATTCTTCTATAAACAGATTAAAGGTTATTAAAAGAAATTTTTAGAATCATAAGGGAGTGAAAATTATTTAAAAATAAAATATTCAACTGATTCTAAAAATAAAATAGAACACTTATCGAAAACCAAAATAATTTTTAGCAGTAAACAATCAAGCAGTTATTCAATCCTTATAAGCAAAAAAGTGTAAACATATTGAAATAGTTAAGGAATGGGTTATGCAATGAAAATTTACAAATGATTTTAACATGTCATGTTCATGTTTAATCTTTTCAAATTTAATAGCATTTAGTGGTTTAGTGAATATGTAAACTAGTAGAGTTTTAGTAGTTAAAAATTGTAGAATAATATCTCCTCTATTAACATGATCCTGAATAAAATGAAATCTAACATCTACATTTTTAGCCTAAAATGTTGTAAAGAATTTTTAATATTTAAATAGAAAAATAATTATCACAGTTAATATGAATTATGAATATCAAAATCATGAAAAGTTTGTTTAACCCAAAAACATTGAGCATAATAACTAACTCCCTCTATACACTCAACCTCAATTGGGGATAAAGAAACCAATAGTTTTTTCTTAGAACTCTATGAAATTAAACCTTTTGTGAGGAATGACATACACTATAAGAGGGTTTCCTATCAATCTGATAACCTCTAATATTATAATATGATTAACAAAAAATATTAAAACAGTTTTTTTGGAAATAAAAAAACTCAAATTAAAATTTCCTTTTATATATCTTATTATCCTTTTAACTTATTTAATGTAACCTTCCTTAGTATTTTCCTAAAACCTAGAACATAAACAAACAATAAACATTATATTAGGCCTAAAAGCACTTAGATACCAAAAAATACCTATCATACCTCAAAATTTTTTAATATCAACATGTTTTATAGATTAAAAAATATCTTATTTTGAACTTGTACTCACGGTGGTTATCATACTTTTTCTATAATATAAATCAAACCTCTAAACTAACTCTTTAGCATATTTAGACAGATTAAGAAAGATATCATATTTTTTTTAAGAAAATTAATGGTAAAGTAAAATATTTAACTCACACATTAAACTCATACTAAACTCATTAGTCATGAGATTAGAACATTCCTTACCAGAAGATTCACTTGAATATCCAAAAACTATATCATCATCATATATTTGAATAATTTAAATATCATTATAAATCTTCTTAATAAATAAAGTAGTATCAACATTTCCTTTATTAAAACCATTATTTATTAAAAACAAACATAGTCTTTCATACTATTCTCTTGGAGCTTGTTTAAGACTATATAAAACATTAATAAGTTTAAAAACAAGATTTGGGAATTGTTTGTTTTCAAATATGAGGGGTT
The DNA here is from genome assembly GCA_963277665.1 of Viscum album. NCBI lineage: Eukaryota > Viridiplantae > Streptophyta > Magnoliopsida > Santalales > Viscaceae > Viscum > Viscum album. The sequence goes on along the minus strand of OY728157.1, from coordinate 1,397,133,092 downwards.
TATTAATATAAACTTCTTTAAAATTTACACAATTAAAAATGAACATTTAATATCTATTTGAAACAAGTTAAAAACTTACAAAATGTGAAAAAATATTAATAGGTTCTCTCTTAACAATCTGAGCAAAATAATATTCAAAATTTATTCCTTCCACCTAACAAAAACATTGAGATACAAGCCTAGCTTTATTTTTAATTATTTGATAAGAATCATTCAACTTATTCTAAAAAATCCAATTAGTTACTATAATCTAATTTTTAGGATGTTAAACTATATTCTACACATTATTTCTACACAATTTATTTATTTACTCTTTTATTTAAATTATCTAGTCAATATATTTAAATTATTAATCAATTTAATTAGGTACACTTTCAAAAAGAAAAGAAAAATTAGTGCATAAATTTTAAACTAACTTATTAGTCATAATCCCAGACTCTATATTTCCAATAAATTTAAATATGGAGTGATCCTTATGAGTTAAGATGTTTTAAGAATCATATTGATTAGGGATATACTCCCTATAAAATTATTTATTATCTTTATTAGATTCGTATTCTGCAAAATAAAACACTTTAAATTCTTCTTCAAAATTTTCATAATCATCAAATAGTTTTCCATTATTTTCTTCAAACCTTACATTCACATATTCTTAAATTGTAATTATTATCTTATTAAAAACTATATAAAATTTACAATTATCATAATATCCTAGAAAAATAACTTTTTTGATTTTGCAGTCAAATTTATCAAATTTATTTTTATTAATTATGATAAAAAAAATTACACCCAAACACTCTAAAGTAACCCACTTTATTTTTTATTCTATTAAAGAGTTCAGAATGGGTTTTATTTAAAAAGGGTCTAATGAAAATTTACAAAAAATTTAATATGTATTATATAAATATATAACCCTCAAATATTTAGGTAAATCATATTTTTTAGGAATTATTTATTCCATTTTAACAATAGTTATATTTTTTATTCTACAGTACCATTTTTTGTAGTCTTTTGGGAGCATGAGAATTATTAAAAATTTCATTTTCCACCCAAAACATTTAAAAATTAATATTATAATACTAACCTTATTTATAAATTATAATTGATAAAATTAATTGAACTTTTTTTGAACAAATTTACAAAACACAATAAATTTAGACAATGTTTCATAATTATGAGTCATAAAATAAATTGAAATAAAACTATTTCAATAATAAATAATTACAAGCACATAATTTTTACCTCCTAAACTAGTATTTTTCATAGGTCCAAAAAATCCAGATGAAATAAATCTAATGGTCCAATAGAATTCACATTATTTACTAATCGAAATGTTTCATTATGTTGTTTTTCATTAAGACATGAATCATATACAGAATATTTACTAATCATTAACTTGATAAAATACAAAACCTATCCATATCTGGTCATTTTATGTAGCATCTTAAAATGATCAAGTCACATACTCTTATATCGAGTAAAATCATATTTTTCTATAGTATTAAGACACTTGAAATTTGATTGTTGTTTCACAAAAATTAATTTAGTAAAATTATATTTTCTATTTTCATAAACTAAAAAAAAATTCTTTTAAAAACTACACTTCTATTATATTCAAACATAACACTCATTCCATCATTACATATCTATGATATTCTTATTAATTTATTCTTAAGACATTCAACATATAAAATAATTTATATTGTAATAGACATAAGTATACCACTTCTCCAAAACCTATAACTTTTCCTTTGTTATTATTTATGAAATTAACAGATCCTCCATCACATTTATTGTAAGATAGAAATATTGAGGTGTACCTAATATATGTTTGGAGAATCAATTGTCAATATTATATGAATCCTTGAGACTTTTAAGGTAATATTTATGAAAAATAATTTAAGTATATAGTTTCTTTAGTACCCATGCTATCTTGGGTCCAATATTATTAGTAACAAAAATTCTCAGGTACCCATATAGATTTAAGAAATTTATTTTCTTGTAATCAAGATGATTAATTTTTAGAAATAAATGTATTTTTGTGTGATAAATATTGATTAAATATCAATGATACTTTTTCACTATAATTTCCTCTTAAATTATATCCAAAATATGAGACATTAGAGACACTTCCTTTAGTACTTTTAACAAATACCATTTTATAAATCGTAAGAATATTCTTATTATAAAAAAACTGTTATTTCCTTATTATGTTTAATCATGGAAATCATCTTATCAAAAACAAAATTCCTTGAATAAATATAGATAATGTTATTTTAAATCAAACAATTTCTTTTTATGTTTATCATTTTCTTCTAAAAAATATTTAATTTTCTTTCTTCTTATTGATTATTTTTTAGGCATAAAATCATTAACCATACCATTTTATTATTTTTCTTTTTAATAATCTATAATTTAGTATAAAATTGGGTATTATAACATGATTTATGATTTATATATTTCTCATTCTCATTATCCACCTTCTTTATTTACTTTTTGAGCTTCTTATGTCTAATTTTTAGTCCATCATTTAACTCAACAACTTTCTAAATATATTTTTGTAACCTGTAATTTTATTCATTTAATATATCATAAATAATAAATTAATAATCAGTTTCATTAACATAAATATAATCTAAATTAGTGCAAAACTCATTTACATTAGTATATATAAATCATAGGTTGGAAAAATCATTCTCCCTTATATATTCATCGATTGATTATAAATTCTCATTAAAACTCTATCCATCATGATATAAATGTTCTAATTCCTTCTTCTAATGCCTGTATTTCCTTTCTCACTTCAACTTTTGGTGATCTAATTTTATATATCCCTTCTTTATATACTCATAGATTGTTATTTGTGAAACACTATTATATTTACTTGAGTTACCTTTATTTCCCTTGCAATCAGCCTTCTTATAATCCTTTTTTGGTGGCCTCCTATAACCATTATTTCTTTTCACCATGTTATATAATACTTTATATATACTACCAATTTTATCTTTCTCACTTTCTCTTGACTCTAGACTATATGAGTTATTAGAAATGGATATAGTGGATTTAAATGTTATCCCTTGGTTTTTGTCATAAACATTACTATTATTATTCTTCAACTCCAACTCACATTGAAGAAAGATCCTATGATTAGTGATTTTGTTTTGTTTAATGAATTTATAAATTCATTTTCCATGGATTAGAATGTGTTTTCTCTGAAAATTATAGATCCAAAATTTCTTATATAAAATTTGTGGATTTTTTTAAAGTGTGTACAGAAAGTGAGGTATTTTTCTTACACTCTTTTATGTGAAAAAATATAATTTTAAATTATATTTCAAAATAAAATTATTGAAATTTTTCTCAAAGGAATAGAAAAAACACTTGTTGGAATCCTACTTTGAACATTTTTCATACAACCTACATAGACCCCAGTTTGTATATGTGTGTAATTTTTATGTTTTCTATTATGTTCTCTATAATTTATCTCATTTGTTTTATGTTCATTTGGGTTCATTGATGGATGGTTTGGGATGGTTTGATCGTGGGTCGCTTGGAGTTGGTATGTAAGTTTTTCTGAAATTGGTTTAATTTTGGGATGATTTAATATCATCCAAGTAGGCATATAATACCATTTCCCTTTTTTTATTGTTGGATGTATTTTCTTTAGTGGTATGTTATTAAAGAATTTATCAATTGTTTAAATTGTTCATGTATCAAATTAGGATAGTCAGTTTTATTTATTGTGTCTAATTTGTATGTTTATGTCATTTATTCAATGTTTGGTTCGTTTTCGTATTTTTAAACTATTTATTTTAGATGCAAAGAGGTATAAAGAATGGACACCCCATTATAGATTCCAAAATAGAACCAATGTGTGTTTATTATTGTATGAGGCTGAAACTATTCCAAGTAATGTATTCATATTCCATAGGTACTAGTTTCAATTCCATGGGGGTCAATAATTCCCTTTAGGATTAGTTTGAGGTTGGGTCGGGTGACATGTCGAGCCAACCTGAGATATTTTTAACACATCTCATTTTATCAGCTCCACTAACTTCTGATCTTTGTTGTAGACCAACTCATTTTCAAAAAAACCACCTCATTCTCATTGAATTCACCAATAATAACATTCTTAATAGTGAATAATTATATATTTGGAACTCATACATTAATTCCTTTGATGATTCCATCTAGAATGATTTTTTTATTAGAAAAAGATCTATACACTTGGTTCCAATATCCACTACCCCCTTTCATCTCCACAAACTAATTTCAAAATATAAAATTCCAAAATAATAGTGTAATTATAGAAACAAAATTCAGAAAACCAATATTAACATAAATGACTCTATACTATTCACAATCAATCATTCATCCATTCCTTAGTCCATAAGTATATAAGTGATGATAATCTTATGAAATACTATAAAACTTCCCAATTTTTGAGACTCTATGTGAAGATTCACCTTTAGTCCCAATAGCTTCCACTAATCCTATGATTCCCTCATTGGTTGATATTTTTACTAAATGAATCCACTATGGCATTACCCTTACTTGGTGTATGAGATAATTTAAAATAAAAAGTCTGAAGATACTCTACCCACCATTGTTTCCACAAATTAAACTACAATTGGAAGAAATATATATCAAAATTATTTTATTTGAACACACCATATTCATTTCTCCAAATTGGTCATGTCTCTAACTCTTCATTTTATGGAAAACTACCACCATCTTCGAATCATGAATTAGATATTTCTTCTCATGTGGTAGAAACATCCTCAATCCATACGCAACCACATTATATCCTTATATAAGAACACAATTAATTCGACCTATATATGAGTCATGATACACTAAATTTTATGCCAACGAGCCTATACCCTAGTGGTACAGGCTCCTTCTTGGCATCCAAAACACCCAGGATCAAATCCAAGAAGGGGCATATTTTCAGCTACTCTAGCAGTACTGTAGCTGCACTATAGCAGGTCACTATAGCATTACTATAGTAGTGGCGGAACTGTAGCAGTGGAAGCACTGTAATGGCGGAGGGACTGTAGCAGGGACTGTAGAGGCAGCTGTACTGTAGTAGGGACTGTAGCAGCAAGGGTACTGTAGCAGTACTGTTCAATGAGGGGTCCTTTGGCCCAAAATGGGCTTTCAATCCTTATATTCAGGCCACTTGTCCTTGGGCCTTCGGGCTATGTAATGGGTCTCCCTCTACCCAGTATAAAGAGGTATTTTCTTTAAATAATAAATTAAGGCTTCAGCCCCAACCATTTAAAAAAATGATACACTAAATTTTATTTATCAGTCATTGGAAAGGTCATCCCTAGTGTGGAATTTAACATATTTTTTAGGTCATTGAAGGACACCTAGAATTTCTTATTATAATCAAACATCATACATTTCCAAGTTAATAATATTATTGATGCCACTAACTTTGAAAATTGTTAAATGAGGTATCAGTAGTAACCTGCTAATATAAGGAAACTATTAATATGAAAAATATTCTTATATCATTCCCAATACATCATCACATTAAATTTCATCAAACCCACTAATAAACTCTACTCATAAATTATATGTCATGATAACTTCACCTTCTATATAAGAAATTTAAATTTATAAAGCTTAGAATATAAAATGTTCTCTCAAAACATCTCTAGCATACTCTTAAATTACCTTTTATGATCCTCCTCCATTATAGAATAAATTGGATTATCATCCATAAAAATCAATAAAAATATGTTATAAAATTTATGGAAAATAAAATTCATCAAATAAATGGAGACAATATGTTAATTATAAGCCTAAAATAGAATCACTAAATACTCAAAATTCACATAATTCTTTAGAATTATGACATTGGAAGGTTTTTCTCCTTCACCCTTAGTAGGAGATATACTAATCAAAATCCTATCTTTTAAAACCACCAAGTTCCCATTAACTTATTAAACAAATCATCGATGTGGGGTGGAAGATATTTATTCTTTAACATCATTAGATTTAACTTATGGTAGTCAAATCATAACTAAAAGGTAATATTAGATTTCTAGAAAAACATAATCAGTGCTTCCCATGAAAAGATTCACATAAAAACCTTCAAAATAATTATTTATCCATCATATCTTTTAGGCACCATGTATTTTGAAGGGAATGGGATTGGACTTATCTCAGAAAAAAAAAGCTAATGGATATCCCTATATCTATATCTAGTGGAAGTCTATAGAATTATCACTGGAATATATCTATAAAACAATTCAGCACCACCAAAAATTTAATTTAATTATCAAATTCTGCTAATCCAAGAATTCACCCAGGGAACAATCACATCAATTCTTCAAGATCATTATCAACCATACCCTTTAGACTATCAGGAATATAGCACTTACCTAAAAAATTGGGAATATTCTCATTGGGTGAATTAAATTTTATTCTCACAGTATTTGATATTGGAATTGAACATTTATATCAAATCCTTTAAAATAAAGAAATTATATGTATTCATCTATTAAATCAAGAGGTCCTATAATATTTCCATATCATCGGTCATAATTAAGTAAGCTGGAATCCTAATCCCATATTCTGACTTTTCACAAATATATGTCTTAATATTTAAGGAATAAGATTTTAACTCTATATGAAAATTTAGTTAGTATTCTACACATTAATATATTAATAAATGAGATACACCTATATCAAACATAGTAGAGACTATAGTGTAAAATAAATAAATGGTTACTCTTAATTTCAGAAGTCCATCCTCATACTTATTTGGTGCAATATTTGTCGAAAAAATGATACCTAATTCCTATGGGTCAAAACCATCAAGGATTATTACAATTTTATACCTATGATTTATCTCTAATATGATTTGGTCTCTCCAAAAATAGTCATGATCACTTTGACTGGAAGAAACCTTTAATGATAGAGTCACAAGAGAGATAATTTTAGAACATTATTAGATGGTCAAGAATCCCATGCTGATGGAATTTCAAAGGATCAATAAGATAGTCCAGATTTAATTATTTCAAGATACCTCACGATTAACAGTCAATAAGTCTCCCCTCTTGAGATGAACCTGAAATCACAAATTTTACTTGAATAACTCCCTATCAGGAGTCATCCTGCTTCCTTTTCTTCTAGCTATAAAGTTTTTTAACTCCCTTGGATCTAGGATGAAAGGAATTGACATAGTTATGTCTATTATATGATTCTATATCGTAATTTCTTTATTCACCACCACTACATAGGTTTTTTGGTCAAGGAAGTTCACCCTCGATCGGATATCAAGTTGAATTATAACCACAAACCATCACACCTTAAGACTATCATTGTAAATAAAATTTTGTTAGAAAAGAATTAACCTTATAAATAAAGTAGTATAATCCAACATTACCCTGTTTATTTACCCCAACACTAGGACCTATCAATCATTCCTCACCATCATAATCTAAAGTGAAAATTTGAAACAAAGCATCTTTTAGAATTTTACATATATCAGATCCTCATAAGAATTTACTTACACGATCATCTCCCACCACTTATATAATAATCCCTTGAATATATTAGTATTGAAATCCACCTTTTATGTATCAGGGGTATGGTGAAATATGAATATTTTATCGATCATTTCCAACCATCCCTCATCTTCTTATTTTATTCCCTCGGCTCTAAATATAGTAGTATTTTGATTCTAGAACTCAAAGCATGATCAACTTCATTAGGTCTCTCTTGATCTACTCCCCTAAAAAGTGGTTGGATCACTTGGGTCAAAAAGTTCAAGCACTTCTATTGAAATTATTATATCCTCCCTGATAAATGGACTCTCTAAATGGATTTATATCTACTACACTATAACCAAATAAAAACACACGGGACACCACACAAAGATTCCTTATGCCTAAATCACATGGTCTAAAAAAACATAATTTTGATTCCAAATATAAGTTCATATATTTAACTTCTAGTAACAAATTCCTTCACATATCAAGTTTTAAATAAGGTAGAAATTATTAATCGCAATAAATTCTTTTCATAACCAAAATATATTTTAACCCATTAGAAAATGATTATATATAAAAATCATTTTTAGAAAAATCTTATACATGTGTATATAATTTACACACGTATGTAACCTGATCCACGAATAATCTAGCTATCCCAGCCCATCTTGAGGATATTAATTTACAATCCACCACTATCCAATATCCTATAGGGGATATCTCAATAACTTATCTTATTTGAACTCCCTAAAAACACAGGTATTATAATAATTAGGTTGGGTACATATTTTTATGGGTACCTTGAGTGTTATGAACATACAAATCTTCATGCTTACCATAATTCCAATTTTTCATCCTTTAAGATTTTACTTTAATTCTATTTTTTATAATCTAGAGTCAAGATCTTGAATCCAAAATTCTGAGTTAAGATTCCACCTGACGTCAAGAAACTTCCTCAATGGATAGAGGATAGAAATTGGAGTTGCGGTGTGAAAATAATCATTGGGGAATGTTAAAATCTCAAAATGAATAACTATATATATGAGGAAAATATATATAATTTTATGTAAAATAAAAAACCAAACTTTTAAAAAAACTATTAAAAGTAAACTAGAATCTGAATAAAGTGAAAAAAATAAAATAGTCACAAATATTGACATCACATTACAAAATAAAGTAGTTTGTGCCTATCCAAGATGGATGGACCAACTCTTCCTTCAGTACATGACCAAACACCGCCATATCTACCATAATAATAGATCTTGAGATCCATTACAAATAAATATTAAATCCCTTACCTTACCTCTATCATGATATAAGAAATATACATGTACATCGAGATATTTGGGGAGGAAAAATATTGAGATGTGCACTAAAGCACAAATCATGTCATAGTGAAAGTCATCATGCCAAGGTCCTCTCTATAATTTTATGTGATGATGAATGATATTTTATATCATTTAAACTATCCTCCCTCATAGGATATAACATTTATTTTAACTATTAATTTATGATGTGATAATGAGTAAATATGTCTATAATTGTTAAAGGAGTTTTACAATAAAAAATTAAGTGGGGTCGATGTTGTAAAGTGTTACAATGGAGGATAACAAATGATTAGGTAGTTTTATATGTTATAAAATTTTGAAACATAAATATAATGAATCATTTGATGAAGGACGTTAATAAAGTTATGTTTCATGGACCACTTTTGTTAGAGTGTAGTTCAACCACTTGGAAAAAAATCTCTCCCAATTTTTTTGGTTATATCTTTCCATTAGAGATAGAGGTCATAGAATAGTATTTGGTAAATTAAGGTTCTATTAAAGTGTCAGATGATTCTAATATTTAGTGTATACCATTAAAGGTAATAACCTGTTGGTTATTACTAAGGTAACTGAATCAATCTCAGCATTCACATCAAAATTGAATGGATAGGAGGTATACATGGATTATAATTTTAATATTTTATTCTATCATTTTATATTGATGGGTTATTAGGTATAAAAATCATGATTTCTTCCAATAATAATGGGAATTGAGAATTCACACAAATCTAATTTGTGTTATCAAAGAAACTACCAATGATAAATTGATAGTATAAGGATCCATTATGTAATCTCAAAAAGGATCATTCCCAAGAGTTGTGGTATGGTCTCCCAACTATTTTGTGATCTTTGTATTTTTTCAAGGAAAATGTCTATTCAAATTAGAATATTACCATTTCAAATATAACTAGAAAATATAGAATTATATTACCGTCTCTATGTTAATTTTTTCTTATCGTTATAACATGTAACGATCCACAATGACATCTAACAAAAAATTAGTGTTTTTAAAAAAGTTGTTTAATTCATAATAGGACTAAAGAACCAAAGAAACATAAATATTAGTTATACTTTAGAGTAATTAATGTGATCAATTACAAGAATAATATAAAAAAAAATTGGTATTTCTTATGGTATGTGTTAATACTAATGAACAAAAATAGAAAGAGAAGAAAAATTCATTGTTGCATAAGAACGACTCATAGAACTAGAAAAATGTCCAAAATGGTTTGGACTTTATTAATTTCATTTTTAAGTCCAAATGACCAAAATAGAGTGGGGTTTTCACTATGGTGTAGTCTTTAAAGGGTCTAGTGTCCCATGAAGGCTTTAAATATTATACCATATCCATATAGAAAGTCATGTTACACCAAAATACTATATTAACAAATGGTTTATATAGAACATTTTCTAGAATTAGACCTTCACATGAATTTATAACTTCATAAAAATGATTTTGATAAAATGGATTTTCTTAAAAGATTATATCATGTTAAATAAATGATTTTTTATCATGACCCAACCTACCAGGGTCTCAGCCGCGACTACTCCAAGCCTTCCTCCGATAGACCATGGGATAGAAACCAATGCTGAGAAAGAATATATCTCATATGGTAGGAATTATCCAATGGTATCTATATAAACATAAACACATAAATCCCCATGAAAATGTTCAAAGATAATAAAAACAACATAAACAAAAAAATGAAAGAATATGTCTATCCTATAATCAGAGTATTAAAAATGTACTGAAAGTAAAAAAGAACAAAATAAAGTCCCACCAAAAACTAAAAAAGTATAAAAAAATGATCTGATGTAGGGGACTATTATAAAATGAAACCAATAGTATACACCTTGGTCTCTCTAGCTCACTATTATCTTTCTACTACAATTCATCCTCATACTCCACCCTAAAGACTTTGGTTTTCACATGACATGACATCTGCAGGCAGAGTCCGTGCAAGGGTGAGTATAATAAATCCTAGTATGAACCCCCAAAACCCAAAATAAAAGGGATAAACTAAAATGAAATAGTCTAATCGACCCAAATACAGTGGAGTAAACCCAAGATAGAGAGAAAAAGAACTCAATATCAACCACTCCTTAGTTATACAAGGAAAGTCATCTAATCACCACTCAGTGTGCTGATCAGTAATCACCACATGAAATCCTAGAATATCCTAGATATATTCCTCTGAGACTCCAAGTCTTATGATATCTTGAACTCATACCGATCATAGGATTTTGCTCAGGGTTCAAAGTAATGCCCATCTAAGAGAACTCACTCTACGAACCATACCATTTTAGATGGTTCTCTTTCAAGAGATATAACTCATTGGGAATATCTCTTCCATCCCTCATGAAACTCATCTAAGAGATATTATTTATTAGTTATCATAAATACTATGGTACATGCCTTCCTTCTCAAGTGGAATACATCCAAGAGAACAATATTATTAGGTCTACCATGAATAAATTCATGTTGGAACCCATTTAATTTCGATAATTAGATAAAAGATATCACCCTTCAAAAATGGGGTACTCCTAAAACCCTACAGGAAACACTAATGATCTCATATCACAAAAAGGGTTTCACACCTAGGACCACTGGGGGATACCACAAACCCAATATGGTACCCTCATGATTATATCACTCAGATAGGGTATTTCCTCCCTTGTAGTGTTAGTCATGAAAATTCCACAAACCTCAAATGAAACAATATGTAAATTAGGGTGTCATATATATAACAATACCACAAAACCAACTAGAACTACTTTCTATGTAGGGAATCATATACTTCATAATAACAAAAACCCTACTAAATCTTCTCACAATATAAGAAATCATATACCTGAGAAGGGAACTAACCCCAGTGGGATTAGATTCTAGATAGGGTATCACCACCCATGTAGTATTGGTCATGGTGATACCCCAAACCCCACCTAGGGAATTTAATAAGATAAAATGTCCTTCCCAGGCCTCCCAGAGGGTTACACTAACTCTATATATTCTTATCCTATTAAGGAGATAACAATCCTATGGTGAATATATAATTACACACTATACCATCATAGTGATAAACTAAGGTAACCCACTCAACTGATATTATTCTATATATCAATAACATAAGAAACACGCAAACATCACCTCATGTCACATCTATAATGCCCAAAATATGGCCACCAAAGTATCCAATGAAGAAAACTACTCAGGATAGGCTACTCACGGGCCTCCATATGAGTCTTGAAAATAGATATGCATGAGGGAGAAATATATAAGGGGAGTACATGGTGTGTACCCATAGTACAAAATGTGTCTCAAGAAACTATCCCCTAAACGTGTCTACTTTTGTTAGTCAATATTTATTTGGAAATATACAAATAATGTACCTCATGTCACATGGTATATAACCCCATCTAGTCTCTAGGGTGTATTCTCACCCATACACAACAAACTGGCCATGTCTCCCCACATGGCGTGTACACTTGGTACACAATGTGTCTTTGAACCCAACTACTTGGTTGTGTCCTTATCCCATGCCTGTGCTTATCACCCTGTGCCCATGTACCTGACCATGTACTTATACACTGACATGCTTCTTGACACGACATTTTTATCCATGTCCTCGACAACATTGAATGGTCTCACTATATGGTGTTTAAACCCTATACACAACTTATATTCCCAAAATTTTATCATCCCTAAAAGGGAATAACAGATAACATGTGATCCTCTGCACTACACAACATGTAATTGGTAATTACGAATGGGAGTTCCCTATGTGCCATCTAAAACTCTTTGATTTCCACCAAAACCAATAGATCAACCCCCAAGGGATTACTAGGAGTCATAATATGGATTTAAAACACTAATACAACAAAAATATGAGGATTAGGATGAAAAGATAAAAAATATGCCCACATCATGGTGAAAAGAAGAATGTTCAGGTGAAAAATGGTTCTTGAAACCTATTTCACCATGATCCAGTGACAATCGGTATAAAATTGGAGATCTAAAGAACCCCTGTCCTCGGATAGACCTTAAGTCATCTGTCGTGCAAGGTTGGGCCGCTCCTCTTCCTTGCGTGATAAGATAGTGGGGCGGTTTTCCACCCATTATTAATTAATTAACTAATTAACATTTATGCCCCTGGTCACCTCTAACCAAGAACCCAATACCGAAAAAATTTAGGTCCCGCCTAGGGTAAACACCATGTTTTAGACTCAACGATGGTCTCATATTTATGATTCGAGACTTAAATTGGTAGTTATTATACTTTTAATTAAAATATATGTGTGTGTGATAAAATATATTTAATATTTTTAATATCATCACACTGATACTCTTTGGACCCCGAAATTCCATTATGACTTAGTTCCTGACATCATAAATATTCCAAAATCTTAAATGAAAAAAACAGAGTTTTTATACTCTCCTCTCCTTTAAGGGTTTTCATTCCAAAAAGAAAAAACTTTTTCACAACAGAGACAACATATCTCTCAACTAGAAACCCCACACCAATGATCTCACTAGAGGGTTCCCATGCTATCTACAAACAGTCACTCAAGTAAAATACAAGTCCAAATAGGGTCTTCTCTAGAAAGCTACAAAACACCATTGGGTACCTCAAAAGGATACTACCCACCTACAATCTAGATTGCACCAGGTCAGCATCATGCAATAAAGTGTGTACACGTCACCTTAGTTGTGGTAGCTAGAAAATAACAAGAACCTAGCCTATCTGTGGTCTTATGGTCTAGATATACACCATCTTTCTTACTTTACATGGACACTAGCATAATAAGACAGTCCTCATCCACCCCTCGATGAACTGCACCCTTTACATCCATTGCTAGCACTGATGTTATGACCACAAATGCTCAAAACCAATATCAATGACCAATATAGGAGAGACCTATAGGGACTCTTAAATGTGGCATAAAAATAGTGAAACACCCATGGTTGAGTTACTAGTACACATGGAAACATAAATATTTGAAGCATGTTGTCCCGAAATATGAAAATTCACTCTTCTTAGCATAATTACCTCTCTCATGGGTGTACTACAGAGGGAAAGAAACCTCCTTAGCACCTAGACTCATAGATTTACTAGTGTCATCATCTATCATAAAATTTCAAAACACTTATCACCTTTGTAAAATTCATCAAGAACACATCCATTGGATATCTAGTAAAGTAAGACCTTATGAACATACTCTTCTAGTTGTACCTCCCTACTTCTATCTAAATCAGAGGGGAACGACCAATAACTAGGGAATTGTAAAATAATCCTCAAGTGTCTCATGTATAAATCTAATGATGAGAAAATGAGGGTACCAAAAAAATATTAGGATTCCCAATAATACACAATGGGTCTTACTAAGACCTCTTTCTGCAAACCTATAACTACACAACAACTCATGAATCTCCACGAGAGTCAAACGATATGCTGACATAAATATCAGGGTAGTCCCTAGGTTCCAGTCTATTTTTAATACAACTCTTATTGAGGAATTAAAACCTGAAATTCCTTGGGTAGACGCCCTCAAATCCACCACTACAATTAGAAATTGAAGACCCATAGCACAACTTCTCCAATGGTAAAATTAGCCATCTGATAAAACTCATTTGTATCTACCTACACTTGTTCTCATCCCAATCATCCTAGGATCACTCCTCAATAAATGAGGAAAACGTTTTCCCATAATCTGGAGTCACTAACACAGCAACTAGAAAAAACCATATGAGCATGTGTAGTAGGAAACCAATCTACATTGGGACAACATAACATGGCCTCTCTCTACCTCTACGGAAAGGTTCTACTTGAGTTTTTCCCTCCACCAGAGTCGGGTCACACTATAGATTGGAGTTCATGTCTACCAATCCTCTCTTATGATTTCTCCAAGCATAAGGGTCAATCAAAAAAAAGGATATATTGGTATCAATAAGAGTCAAATAGTGTCTACACATTGGTTTTGATCTAACACCTATATACCAACTTCCCCAAACACACAGTTCAAAGGAACTCATCTACCAAACCTTGGCACAATCATATTTGTGCTGCATTGACATGCCCGCATGGGTTTTTCACATCATAAGAATGCATCTCAATGGGGGGGGGGAATAAATCTTCCTCATGAGTCCAAATCTAGATCAAGCATCACCATCACATGACTCTACTGATGCCCCAGGTTACCCTAGATAAGCCTTGAGAAAGATGTAGAAGGAAAAGGTTATCTCACACTTGTATCTATCAATACTATTAAAAATTTAGAAAGGATACATATTGTACCTATAATAATACTTTGATTTACTAGGTATAGGCCTTTTTGGCCAACATTTTTCCTCACCCTAATACTCTAGCTCCCTATGCCTAGAGTAGACCACCTAGGGGTGTTGGTGGAAACATATGAAACTTCTTCCACCTCCTGCTAATCTTTCCCCTCATCCAACAAATATAATATCATGAGAAACTCCATTATACTATCACTAACTTTTCTAGTGATTTCCATCAACCATATACCTCTTGGAATCATGGTGGGTCAGAAAATCTTGCGTGAGATGTCTTTATCTATCATAACTGAAAAATTCTTTCTCTCGTGGATGACTAGATTTAACCTGGGATCCCTAAGCTATAGACTCTATATATTAGTATCATCTCATAAAGAATCTAAAATTCTTGGATATATGAGCCTTTTATTGGCTACTAGCTACAGATGTTTTATCTCTTTTGTTCCTAGCATTAATAGTTGGATTCTTCTCAACCAGAAATCTATCAATCAATAAGGACTTATTGAGCACTCCAAAATAACTAGGAATGAATTGTGATATCATTGAATCCCTGATATATTTGTGTAAGACCTTATCAAAGGTATTTTCTTTTAAAAATAGATCTAAAACCATTTCCATGGAGTATCATTAATGTTCTGTAAACCTTTCCAAATATTCTTTCATAGTCAAGCTACCATACCAATGCTTAAAGATCTCCTCAATACGCACTGATCATAGTGTCGGCGGAAAAAAATATTCCTTGAAGAGCCTCTAAAACTATGTACAAGTGTGTTTAATCTCATAATATTTCTGTGTCACTAGACTCCACCATTTCCTAGCAACGCTCTATATAAGGCTCACCGCTAGGACCACTGTCTGAACGAGTAGTGGCCTAAAAATGTGAAAACACACACGTGGCAGCCTCAAAGTAATCATATGTTTCCTGGGGGTCTGTCTTTCCCAAATACCTACAAGGTCTCTACCTCTAAAAATCACATATCATACTCATAATATGTACATCCTCCTCCTGAACTAATGAAACAACCTACTATTCAACAGGTGGTGGTTCGACTAGTAGACAACTCATAGGTTATGACTCATAACTAGTGCCCTATACTGAAGCCTCATCACTAGATAGATTATCGTCACAATCCTACTATGGGACCCTATCTGGATATCAACTTGTCATAATCCTAAAATAGAATCATGAAACAACATGATCAATATTATATCTAGGGAGAAAACTCAAGAAGGACATAGAAACCCCAACCCAGTACTATATGATGTAAGTACCAATGTATTTCTACAAATAGTGCCAAAATGTTATGAATAAAAAAGTAGTTTATCAAATTCATGGTGACTGGATACATCCGTATTCCCACTAACATTGAGTCCCTTCCTAGAAATCCAAACTTGAAACACTTCAACATTCTAAATATAAATCCCAATCTGATCTCACAGCTAGAAAACTACCTCTAGTCTTAAGGAAATACCTCTATTGATACCACTATGTCACAATGAAATCCTTCAGAACCCAAGATGATACTACCCTAATCCTGACTCAAATATACGAGGGGCTGGAGACAAGCAACCATAAGGTATATCTCACATGTGGGAGGCCTTATACTATGGTACTGGTATGCTTTCACACGTATAAATTTCCATCAAATAGTATAGAGTTAATAAAAAAAGATACAAAAAATGTATTCATATGTTTATCCCATAATAAGAGTACAAAATTAAGTACTAAAAGTAAAAAAGGGTTAAATTCAAGCCCAACCAAAAATAGAAAAATCTTCCAACCTACTCAAATAGAGGGGACTATTATCAAATGAAACCACTACTACACATCTCAGTATATCTAGCTCATTATGATCCACCAACTCTATGTCCTTCTAGGACTCCTTCATAAGGCATGTTGTCTATATAAGAAATGAAATGTGTGAAAAGACCCCATGCAGGGGTGAGTATAACAATACCTATAAGGTGTCACAAAATACTGAAATAAAAGAGATCAACTAAAAGCCAATAGTCTGATCAACACATATTGAGAGGAGGAAACCCAAGTGAGAGGGAATAAGAATTCCACCTCAACCACTTCTCAACTATACCGGACAAGTCATCTCATCTATACATAGTGTTTCAATCATACCTCATTGCAAGGAATCATAGAATAATATAGATATACTCAAATTAGACTCTATGTATCATGAGGTCTTGTACTCACATCTAGCCATGTGATTCTATTCATGGCCCAAAGGTAATTCTTATTGAGGAGAACTTATTCCATAGGCCTTTCCATCCCATATCAAACTCCTCTAAGAGATATCACTCATAGAGAAGAGATCTTTAATCCCTAATGGAACTCATATGAGAGATCTTACACCTTGGATGTTGTTAAGTAGATAGAACAACCCTACTATCACTAGTAGAATACATCTGAGAGAACATGATCATCGTGTCTCAACATGAATAAAGCCATGCTAGAACCTAGTAGATCTTGATACTCATATAGGGTATCTCACCCATCCCTGATGGGGGGATCCTCAAACCCTATTGTAATTAATGAAGATCTAATCTTACAGATAGGGGATCATACCCAATACCATTGGGGAACACAACAAAACCAATATGGTACCCAAGAGATAATACCACTTGGATAAGAGATCATCGCCTATGAAGTGTTGGTCATGATAATTATGCAATACCCATCGGAAAAACATGATAATTAGGGGATAGTATAGCTGATGATACCAAAACCCTAATGGAACTAACCACTATATAGGGGATCATATATACAATGATTCCATAAACCCTATTGAATCTACCCATAATGTAGGGGTTTGTATACTAGAGGATGACACAAACTCTGTTGGATTGACCTTCTAGATAAGGGATCACTACCAATGTAGTCTTGGTCTTAGTGATACCTTGAAACCCACCTAGGGAATTTGATCAGATAGAAGATCATGCCCCATACACATAAAGGGGTACACTCACTCTATCTAAGCTCCTTTTAACAAGGGGATCACAATTTTTTGATGATGACATAATTCCACATTGTACCCTCACAAAGATAACCACCGAAACACACTCAACTGATATTATTCTCTATATCATTAACATAATTTCCCATAAATATCACCCCCATTGCATCTCTAGTTCAAAAACCATGTACAACATCACATCCAACGTAGAAAAATAATCAGGTTAGACTAATTATTGGCCTAAATCTGAGTCCTAGATATAGAGTTTCATGAGGGAAAGGTCTCCAATGGGTGTACACAGTGTGCACCCATAGTACAGAGCTTGTCTCAATAAACAGGAACCTGTTTATATCCTTTATATGTACTCAACATGTATTTGGAAATATACATGGCATGTATGACATGCCACATTTTGAGTGACATAATCTAGTTTCTTGGGCATGTTCTCTCCAATACATGGTTAGTTGGCTATGCCTCCCCACATGGCATGTAAACTTGGTACACAACATGTATTGGACACCTAGCTACTTGGTCGTGTCCTCATCCCAAGCCCATGTTCGTAACCTCGTGCTCGTGTACCAAGTTATGCACTTCCATGGGGCTATGTCTCTTGACATTACATGCCTGGCCATGTCATCATCCACAAATCTAGGGATCGCTACATGGTGTGTACACCCAAAACACAACATGTGGTCCCCAAGGTACATCTTCTCCAAATGATAACAACACATGACGTGTGCACCTCTTTATTACATGTCGTGTGATTGGTAATTCTGAATGGGAATTCCATGTCAGCCGCCCGCAACTCCCTTGTTTCCATTAAAACCCACAAATATATCCCCAGGGGATCACTAACAGTCATAAAATGGATTTAAAACAATAAATAAATATAAATAAAAGGACCATGATGTAAATATCATAAATACACCAACCTCATGGTGAAACATTAAAGATTCGGGCCCAAAACAATGCCTATAACCTACTACAGCTCGATCATGTGATGATCAGTGTCAAAAATGGGCATCGATGGCACCTCCTATAATCAGTTCATCCTTGGACCATGTTTCATGCAAGGGTGGATCCTCCTAAACTTTTCATGAGAACCCCAGGGGGAGGGGTTTCCTCCCCTTATTAATAATTAATTAATTAATTAATTATTATTTCCTTTCTTAGTCTCCTCTAACTGGGCACCTAATTTTGAATAAATTTAACTCATGTCTTGGGTGGACACCACATTTTAGAGTCAACCACGATCTCGGATTTTTGATCCAAGACTCTGATTAGAAGTTATTCCACTTTAACTAAAAGGGATGTAATTCAATGATATTTTAAAAGTTTGAATTTGATCATTTTCCAACCAAACCTTGTGTATTTTGGTATATTATGTGTGTTGGATCAAGTGGAGGAGGCTCAAGATCATGTTTTTAGGAAATGAACTAGCACTAAATATCTTCCCAAGTAGTATATTCCTATAAAAATACTGTCGTGATCCAACTAAAGATTTGATGGGGGAGTTAATAACAAAAATTGATACTAGTGAAAGGTCATTAAGTGTATAGTAGAACCTCAATGGGCCATGGATGTTCTAGTGGGTGACTAGAAAAGTTCTAGTTGTATTAATCTATGCTTTTATTAAATATTAATTAAATTAAATTAAATGATTTTAAATTGAAAAATTTGAAGACTTATCTCCATTTTTATCCACGTAAAGTAATAGAAAATTTCCCTCTATTTACTCTTATTCTTATTCCTTCAATGGTCGGATCTCTCTTTTGTAAGATCTAGTCTTCAATTCAATCATCATTTTTGGTCACCATGGGAATGGTTACTTCTCCTATTATATTTATTCTAGGATTAAATAATAATATATCCACACATCGATGGTTATTCCATAATTTGATTGGATTTTTAGGTTTACTAATTTCTTCAGTTTGAGATTGAATCAACCAAGGATATTCAATTTGAAGCAACTTTCTACACTTAGGTAGGTGTCCTTTTGAATTCCCATGAGTTGTTACATGTGAAACATGAATTTTATGAAATAAAATGAATTATAAATTATTTCATATTCCCAAAAATTAAATTAATTTTATTTAATTAAATTCATAAGGTATGAGTGGAGCCAACTACATCCATGAGTGGTCTATCGGGTGTGTTGTCACTATTGGTAACTAATGACAATTTCACATGTGAATTGAATGTAAAAAATGGTAATTTAGACATAGGATGGGTTCATATAACTGATAATTGTCTCTAGGACCCTAGTATGGTGTTCTATTGTATTCCTTTATAAGTAATATCTTACGAATGTGTTAGGCTAGTTGGGATCCAGCCTAGGGATTGAAATTATAGAATGTTATTTGCACGAGTGAATATTTGTCGATGTTTTATATAGTTATAAATTCCTTTTATTTTCCCCAAATTATAAATCCTTACATTTAATTATTGATTACTATATGGTGATTCCTTGTCCACCTAGAGTTGATTAGTGATGGCTTTTATACCCTTTCTACGTGGGTGTATCTTATCCTCCCTTAGTTAATTACTAGTATATTGATCTCACTAGGTTAGTTGATGGTATCTCATCCACCTTAATAGAGTCACTGATCCATTATTCACTATGTGGCTCATGAAATAGTATAACCCCATATTCTTTGAGAAGTTGTGATAATGAATGATCTTACACAAAAGAAATTATTTTGTAGTGCATCATCCACCTATAGGTGTAGTCTCAGTGCTACATCATCCGCTCAGAGACTTCTAATGGTGGTTTATCATACACTTGAGTTGTTAAATGGTTTTATATCATTCACTTATGTTTTTTTTTCAGTGGTTAATCATCCACATGGGATTGGCGATGTCACATTCAGTTATTGATACCTCATTCACCTTTGAGATTGGTTTGGTGATGGGTTATTCACATTGATGGATTCTTATGGTGATACATTATTCACCTTATGATAATCAATACTAATAGTTCATTCACATTATTTAAGATAAGAGGAGTGATATATTATTCATCATTAAGTTGTGTTTATACTACAACTACATCATCCCATTTTGAAACAGGTGGATGAAATAATGGTCAAGCATGGTTTGTCTAATGAGAACTCCATGATGTGATGGATTATTTATTTATTAATTTTTTTTCATTTTATATCAAGAATGATCCTATATTTATTAAACTTTTTTGGGATACCATTTTCTATGTCCCATTGAGTTGTAATCACACCATGATCGACCATCAAGGTACCCAATAATACATTATCTTTCATATCCTAGATAAAAGTAAGGGCCCTACTTATTTGGATGGTCGATCTTATAGATCATGATTGAATATATGATATAGTACTAGGCCCTGAATAAAGACCAGTTCGGGGGAGAACCCACTTACCTTTTTTTACTTTTGGACCAAGTTGTATATGGTCTTCCATGGGAGATCTTTTTTATGTTGTATGACTTGTATGACTTTCACAATAGTTTATTTTAAATATAACATGATATTGATATTTATTATTTTATTTAATTTAGTTTTGATGTCAGTTTTCATTATATTGTTATTTTTGGATGATTGATTCATGATATTTCTTCCATTTTGTTATGATAGTAGTATATACATGAAGTTATCAACTTTTCCCTTGTTATATGTTGACCCCCAAAACTAGTCCTATACATTGGGTTTGGGTTAGTAACACAAAATATTAGTTGTTTAAATATTTACACATAAATATGGATTGAATATATTAATTCGTAGATATGATAAAGATTCTAAAACCAAATCCCTAGATGCCTTCAAACATAAAGGAATAAAATATGAGACAATAAATATTGTATGTGGTGTAATAATTATAGATATAATATTTTAATATTGTATATTACAATTGTGAGATTATGAAAAAACCATTTATTAATAAGTGTGAGGTTTCATAGAATGTATACACATGTCTAAACCTATATTATTCAACTAGGTAGTTTCATGATAAATCTCGGTAAACATAATTATCTTTTGTAAGTCATGGTGGAAATGACTAGTCCTATGAGTTATGTAACCAAAAACCATTGTAATATTTGGGTGACACTTAGTTGGGAAACCCTATGAGATTAGATACCAGAGAAATATATTTTATTTTTTCTATATAATGTATTTTGGAAAAGGGTTCTCCACTAAACTATCAATGAATTATACATCATATGATTGGCATGATGGCCTATCTAAATAGAAAAGTTTTATATAATCACTAAAGTGGACACAAATCTTAGTGATATAAGGATATTTAAACACTAAATATAATGATTAATATGGTATTTATATCAATGGTATATATTCATTAAAATTCATTGATGAAAATTTATAAAACATGACACTCAATCATAGATATTACTTTACTATAGATTATGGAATGTATTAATTATCATTTAGATATATATTATAGTTATGATGTATAATAAAATTCTTTATTGCTATATAAGGTTGAGAAATGTTCACAAGGATAAGTATTATGATTAAAATGATATTAATGTTATGGAAATCAATTTCTCCAATTCTAACTCATGGGTATCTAATATCAAGTGTGGAACACACATTTTTGTTGATAAATATAGACTGAAAATATGAGGTAATTAATGAAAGTATAAGTAGATATTTATGTTATAAATAGGGATATCATTCCAATATAAGAGGTATAAACTTATGATCTAAATATTTCAAGTGAATTAGTTATAAAATTAGAAAATCATTAATATGTTCCTCCCATAAATATAAATTTTATTTCTATATCCTATTTGGACAAGGTATATTTTTTATTCATTATTTAGAACATAATTTTTTCTATATGTATGAATAAAATGTTTTATATTATTGAGAATATGAAGAATGGTTAATATGTCCATGATATGGATAATTTTTTATAAAATATTCAAAATAATAAGGTCAAAATTGATTCCAACACAACCTATCATTAGCATTGTAGACTTAGAAATATAAATGAAAATCACATTCAAAGACACCATATATATGGATTTTTAGACTCATTAAATTAATAATTATTTGATATATGAAAATTCTTTTTACTAAGAAAAATGAATAAAGAACATTTTAGTAGAAAAGTTGAAAGGGATAAAGATTTATTCGATCTTATACATGGTTACATATGTAGACTAATTATTATACAAGAAATTGATGGTTATTGGTAAATTTTAACCTTAATTGTTTACTTAAATTAGTATGATTAAGTGTTTCTGAATAAACAAAATTTTAAAATCATTTAAAGTTTCAAGATGTACAAAATAGAAGTATAGAATTATTTGAGAAAAAATTATTATGTTTCACTAATCAGATCGAGGTAGTGGATACTTAACATAGGAATTAAATAATCATCTAAGTGATTGTGTAATTTTTTTACAACTCATTCCTCCTAGAACACCATGGTGAAATGGCATGTCTATGAGAAGGAATCATACCCTTTTAGACATGGTTCGATCAATAATGAGTCGATGTGACCTCATTTCTAGAAAGGGGCCCTATAACAAAGGTTTAAAACCACTGGTATCGATCTTGGAAGCATTGGTATACATTAAACTAATAGTTCCCAAAACCATTATTATTTAGGTTGTTGGAATAACCCAATACCAATGGTTCTTCAAGAATCATTGGATTAGAGTGTCATGATTTTATGTATACTAATGATTTACTAAACAATTGGCATAAAGGATATAGAAATTTTTCAAAACCCATTTATATAGGCTAGGATTCTGGATATAATCCATTTTATACACCTTAATCACTATTAAACTATTACATTATAGAAAAAAGATACATTTATTTCTTCAACTAGTGACATTACACATTTAATATGATGATAATTTTAAAAATCAGACACAATAAATTTCTATCATAAAACATCATTCACATAGTTTTTTTATAAATATCAATTATGAAAAGTAGGGGATCAATATATACCTTCGGACAATCACTATTATCATGGATGTCATAATCATCATAAACATCCATAGTAACATCATCACATTTTACATCATTATTTCCATCACCATCAAGAAATTAATTATCCTTCCCAGCACTAGGAAATTCATCTCCATCACCAGGGGAATCATATATGGAGAACATCAGAAAAATGTATGCATCAAAAATTACTATGGAATTTGGTGGTTGTGATGGGCATAAATATTCTTTAGCTTTCATAAACCAACCATTGGAATTTTCCCTTCTTTCACACTCATTCATTGATAATTTTTTAGCTTCCACTACAACTATATGGGCCTCTAATTTTATTATATGTGGCTCTTACAACTCAGTTCTACTAGAGCTGTTAGAGGATCCTAAAGTAGGAAAATACCTAGTTGAGATGATACTCTTCATGGATTACTAATAGAATCTTCCATGGTTCTTATCACCAATTATCTACCAAAAATTTTCATCTAGTCTTAGTTTCTCATGCTCTTGATTATTAAAGGCCTCCATAGCACGCTGTTAATAATATAAATGAGATATTTAGTAAAATATTTTTTTTTAAATTTGAAATTAATAGAATAAAATTTACAATATTTTTTATACTTATTCATTTACAACACTTTATTATTTCATATTTCTTATTGTGGAAAAAAGTTCACCAAAATAAAACTACCTTGTATGTTCAATACAAATCATTGTAAATTTCATAAAATATAAGAAAAAAATTCTTAATAATATTGTATTGATGATTTAATTTAATTGGGGAAAAATTTTTGTTAACAGATTAATATTGTGGGAAACTGGTGATAAAAAACATTATTGAACTGTATGTTTATCTAATCTTTGGCATATTTGGTTTTCAATTTAAAAGTAGTGAATTTATGAAATTTATAATTTTAAATGATTTTGTGACATAAAAACCATGATTTAAATTTAAAATAAATTCATTGACATGATTTATATTTTAAAACATATTTTATCTTATTTTTATGGATTATTTGGTTTAAATAATATATATTATGGATGATGTTCATGTTTATATAGCTAAAATCATTATTCCTACGGTGATCTGTTTTGGTGTTTTGAATTAATTTATTTCATGTTTCTATGGTTTATTTTACTTTTTATTTTATTAGTTTTAATTGATTTCATGAGTGATTGAGTTGTTAGGTTGTCTTTGGATTGAAGATGAAATTTAAGAATTTAATTTTATGTGGAATGATGTTATTGATTTTGGATCGTATGTGTGATATGGATTTAGGAATATTTTATTTTTCATCAAATCATTATATATGTTTTACTTTGGTAAAATTAGGTAAGAATGTTTTGGTTTGGGTGGATATTTTTAATTTCAGAGCTTTTTGGAGGATGTTAGTGGTTTAAACAAAATGGCGAAGTAGGTTCTTTTCGGATAACTAGTTTGATTGTCATACGGATTGAATTATTCTAATTTCTGACTGAACCATGAGTATTTTATATTTAATAGATGACTAGTATGTTATTCAGTAATGTTTGTATGGGTATTGTGGTTTTGGATATTTAGGTTTTCATGTTTTATTAGAATTATAATGTATGTTGATGTTTTGGGATAAAATAATTAAAATATCATTCATTTTGTGTTTTAATGATAGTAACTCAAATTTATATATATATATATATATATATATATATATATATCTTGTTAAATAGTGAGTTATACAAGTAATTGATTTGTAAAACTATTAATAGATTAAAAACTATAAGTCTTTTGCAGCATATTCATAAACATTAAATGTTTTATAGTTTATTATGAATTTATTTTGTTTTATTTAGATCATGTAATTTTAGTTCTTTTTTATTAATTTAATTCCTTTTATTTCAATTCATTTTAATTCTATTGGGTATGTATTGTTTTAATTGTGGTAGGTTTTAGTTGGATTCAATCATTTGTGTTAGTACTTAGTTAAACATAGTTATACATGAAAAATATATGTTTTCTCTCACACTCTAACATATTAGTTCACCCCAAAGTGTGTAAATACTTTTTAGAAGCCTTGTTTTTTATTTATATTCAAAAATTAGAATAAAATAAAATTAAATAATAATAAATGAAACATTAATACAAATTATAATCAGTTTTAATAAAAAACATAAGATTTTAATAGTACCTTAAATTCCTCACTCATACAATAAAACAATCCAAATGAATTTGTTAATGAAAACTAATAAAAAGTTGTTATAAATATTTATTTTGAGCTAAACATACATGCCCAACCATTATATTTCTCATTATTTTATAATCATTATTTCTCACCCAATTCCATTAGTCCTACAACCCTTCTATCTTCACCGTCATAAAAATTATAGAAAAACTTCTACCAAAATATTAATTCATATAAACACGGTAATAATATATATTTTAATTTAATTAACTTTATTACCCATTTTTAGCCTATGTATCATAGTTTATTTATTTCTTAATGAATCTCTAGGAAAATAGTTTCACAGTAATGATGTACTAGTATTTAGAAAGAGTTTTCAAAAAACTTCTATATTTTCTCCCAGTTTTTCAAATCATTTGATTGTAATCATTATACTCAACCATAACCTATGTATTCTAGTTCAACACGTCATGCATGAAAGTATGCCCATTCAGACTAATAGTGGTTGATTAAACTTCAAATAAAATACAAATATTAAATTAATACACGTGATAATGAAAATTATGGTTAACAATTTTACTATGATTATATATATATACCTGATCCATGATGACCATTGGACTATTATGGATATATGGGATCTGAAGGATCTTTATCCTATGCAGTTCATGGGAGTCCAATGTATACTTGATATGATCTTAAGGCACTACAACAAAAGAGGAAGGAGCAGAGACATAAAATCCCAGAAATAATACTGAACTTAGTAATAGAGGTTGAAGTATCGAAGTCTATGTAAATTGAAAAATGTAGATGGGTAGTGGGAGCAATCATAAGACATTGTAATTATATATGAGGATAATGATCAATAGAAAATGGTATAAAAAATATCGATATTCTAAAATAATATATTCCTATAAAGGAAATATATGATAACATGTTTTGTTATATGGTATATCTAGAGAATGTTCTGATTTTCAGCTGGCATAACGAGTGCTGCAATTGGCTCCAATACCCCCTTATAATTAGTAAATTTTTCATCATTTTTACCTTCCTGGAATGATAATAGTTGTCTCCTGGATGGTGGAACATGATTAAAATTTAAAAATGGTTAATTTCATTCCATTACTATTTTTCAATTCATATATATTTTTTAAATAGTATACTCACAAGGGTTACTATATGATTAATTCTCATATATCTCATGTACCAATTATTTTCAGACATTATCTTCCTTAATTTCTCTTCAATAATTGATATTTCATAAATTGAATGATAAATATACATTTAACTAAAAATTTAATAATAATGACCTAACATAATAAACACTTACTAATTATCATGCTAAACATTGGTATGATATGGAATTATTATTTCATGTTCAATTGGTTCCAATTCAGTTTTTGTTACCTTATTTGTATTTGATCATTTTTTCATTTTGGTCATTCGGTCACTACGTTCACTTTTCAGTTATGATATTTTTTTATTTGGTCAATTAGTTATATAATTTGGTTATTTTTTTAGGGAATTTGATTAATTTTGGATGATGGAGTATTCCCATTAAGGAGTTACATCATTTGGTTAATTTTTTGGTGAGTTATTTTGGAATATTTAGTTATTTGGTCATTCCGTTAGACCATTTGGTTCATTTTGAGTTAGGTCATTTTGGTTTATTTAGGTTAGATCATTTTATTAATTTTTGGGTAAAGTCATATTTAAGTTATATAATTTGATTCATTTTGTGTTAGGTTATTTGGTTCATTTTGATTTAGGTCATTTTGGGTTAAGTCATTTAGTACATTTTTTGGGAAATTCCATTTTTTAGTTAGGTCATTTGGATTATTTGAGGTTAAGTAATTTGGTTAATTTTTTTGTTAGGTCATTTTTTGTCAGTTCATTTGGACAATTGTTCATTTTTTGGTTAGATCAATTGGTTCACTTAGGGT
Organism: Viscum album; assembly: GCA_963277665.1. Taxonomy (NCBI): domain Eukaryota; kingdom Viridiplantae; phylum Streptophyta; class Magnoliopsida; order Santalales; family Viscaceae; genus Viscum; species Viscum album. The sequence continues at coordinate 1,397,104,946 of OY728157.1, read as the reverse complement.
TAAGCCATTTGGTTTATTTTGTGTTATGTCATTTTATTCATTTTGGGTTATCTCATTTTTGGGTTAATTAATTTGATTTATTTAGATATTTTATCCATTTTTTCATTTTTTGTTAAGTCATTTTATCAATTGTTCATTTTTCTGGTTAAGTCAATTGGTTCATTTTGGGTCTGGTTATTTTTCTTATTTTGAGTTAAGTATTTTTGGTCAACTAATGTTAGGCAATTTTCTTCATTTTTAGGTTAATTTATTTTTATGTTAAATTATTTAGTTCTTTAAATGTTAGGTTATTTGGTTTATTTTGTTTAAGGATATTTTAGTTTATTTTGTTTTTAGGTTATTCCATTTCATTAATTTTTAAGTTATTTCATTTTTTAGTTATATAATTTAGTTAATCATGGATTTGGTTATTTGGTTCATTTTCGTTAAGTTTATTTTCGTTTTGATCATTTTAGTTTGGGTCATTTGGTTATTTTTTGGGCTATGTTATTTTTGAATTAGTTTATTTGGATTACTTTTCGTTATTTCAATTGGTTCATTTTTAGATTATGTCATTGTTTCAACTCATCTAACAAGTTGTTCATTTTTTAGTTAGTTTAATTAGATCACATGGGGTTATGTTATTTGTTTTCTTTAAGGTTATTTTATTTGGTACATTTGAGGTTAGGAAATTTATTTTATTTTTGTGTTAGGTCATTGGATTCATTTTGGTAATTTGGTCATTTATTCAATTTGGGACAATTAATTTAATAAATTATTTCATTTTTTGGTTAGATTAATTGGTTCATTTTGGGATAGGTTATTTTGTTTATTTTTCGTTAGGTTATTTGGTTCATTTTGGTTTATGTAATTTGGTTTATTTTTGGTTAACTCATTTACTTCACTATTGGGTTAGGTTTTTTGAGTTAAATAAATTAAAAAAATCACTTTTTGTTTGTCTAGTTTTATTAAATATAGGATGGGTTGATTTTAATGAATAATATGAAATTACCTGTAAGCATATTTTGTATTTTACTTTTAAACTTTTTATTAAAATTAGGTTACAATTTACAAAATGTAATCAAAATGAAGCAATATGAATAAAACAAACCTTCTTCATCCCCACAATCACTAAAAATGTTTCATGGGAGTAATTCACTAATAACATCAAATTTTGGACTCAAATGATCCTTCACATAAAATTCATGTCTATCCATAAATGCCAACATATATGGATCATAAAAATTTAGGGAGGGAGTCATGTTAATAACTATAAATCCAAATTCATCAATAAATGTATCATTTCATGTCATTTAATCAAACTATTTTAATTTCATCATAGCAACTTTACAATGGGATTAATAATTCAATATTAGTATATTATCAATAACTCTGTAATAAAAAACATTTATTAATGACAGAAATTATGTTATTCCCTACATAAATACTATATCATTGTAGTTAACATAACACCATCATGTGATGTTCTCATGTTCACTTATTAATCAGTTATAAAGAATTTATACTAATTGATGACTAGTGTATTACATTCTCAAACCAAATAATTGGGTCCAAAATCAAACACTCATATTTATTCAAAGACAGAGCCAATGGGTAAACATAATTCTTTAAATAAAAAAGAATATTACAATTATATGAATATTTTTTTATATTTTATTAAATTAATACTTGTACCGTTTATTTCAACCAAAGAGGAAACTCTTTTCTATGGAAGGTCTCTCTTTTTATCTAATGAAACAAATGAATACTTTTACCTAAAAAAGATTCTGATACATACATAAAAATATAATAAAATATTAAAATATATTTCAAACTACTTTGTATGAGATAACATGTGTATTTTAAAATCACTTACTCGATGTAGTCATAAAAAATCACAGTTAAATAAAATTATGTGATGTCGAATCTCCCACTCTTCAAGTCTCAATTTAGTCAATTTATATGATATAATAATTCCTCTATTTTTGAAAGTGATGGAAAATAGTGTTTAACTTACTCCAAATACTCTTCATAATTTCTCATTGGTTAGTTAAATATTATGCTCATATCACCCAAATACAATGAACATAAATTAATAATTTCTTGAGCTAACTATAAATTTACAATGGAACCTTCAGAATTATTATTATTTAAAAAAAATACTTTATTGTGAACATATTTATTTTGGTTGGATACATCCAATGAAATTTAATTTTTCCCCCAAAAATAACTTTAGTTGGGAGATGGATAGTTAGATGCAGCATGGAAGTGAAAAAGTATGGATACAAGTTTTCTCTAACTCACATAGAATTAATAGTGAATATTCTTGTATTTTTTTTTAAGAAATACATAGATAAGATTTTAGAACATATATTTCTATAAATATTGAACAACTAAATCACCTTCACTCATATATTATTGGAAATTAAATGGAATATTAAGATTAGAATATGTTCATACAAAAGGATATGGTAGTCATGAGTTTTAATAGATTTCAGTTTAAACTCACTAAAATTGAACCATTTTTATATATAAATTTAAAATAAATCCGAAAGATTGAAAGTCTCTAGTACTCCGAAAAATAATTCCATAAATGTGTCAACACATAAAAGTTACAAGTATATTGATATTTACTTTCACTAATAGACAAAAGATGATATTCTAGTTTCATACCCTAATCCACCAAGTCATGTCAAGATTGTACTTCATCTTGGGTCTTCCACTTGACATTTTGAAGAATTGAAAGAAATATTTCAAATATGTTTTTCATAATTAGTATTAAATTTAAAAAATTACATAAAAAATTGTTTGACCACTAAGGAAAATCAAAGATGATATTTTTCTTCATCCAATTATATATAGATTTAGGGGGAACATTATTCCAAATTTTAAATTTTTCTTGACCATTACCAAGTAAAACTAATAATATCTTTCACTTATTTAGTCACATATGTTCAAGAAACTTTTTTTGGTGGCCTATTGATCTCAATGGTATTATCAAACCTTGGATGATTATTCTTGTATGTATAATCCATTGTAAAGAATCAATGATTCCCCCAAAAACTAAAACTATGATGATATTTAAGTATTATAAATAATGTATCCTTTATAAAAACAATACATTATTGTTCCCCCTTTTTGATTTAAATAGCTATCATTATAAAACCTGGAAAATCATTTATCATATTAATAAGTGAAACACACATCAGAAATAATCCTTTCAAAGAGAATTGTATGTGAACACACCCACATTCAAAATAAAATTCAACTCTTTTATTAAAGGTATCATGTACCAATATATGTAATTATTAGGATTACAATTCCCATATGTGAGTATTCTTATCAAATTCAATTGTTTTTCAACCAAATCCATTGGGGAAGGTTATAAATGTTCAAACAAATTGGACACATTTTCTATAAAGTAAGCATCTGACCAAATGGATTAAAATATTCACATGATATACCCAACTTTGTATTACTCACCTCCACTAAAAAATCAGGATGTTTTACATTAAATGTATTCCATGATAATGCATCTATAACATGAACCAACTTATCATTATCCTTAATTCTCACAGAATTATGTCTTCACATATTTCTAGATATTTCATTAGTTGTGAAAAGATTTTTGAGCCTATGAATAAATGGACAGTTCCATATTTCTTTTTATGGAACAAGAGATGGTGTTACAAATATATTTAACTTATATTGAGATGTACCACCTCATTTTAAAAAAATTTCACCATTGTTTCCTCCCAGAATAAGTTCCAGTATTTTAGGATTATATGAATTTTATTTAAAGAAAATCAATGTTGACTATTTTACATTGATACCCTATAATTATGTGAGGGAATATATACATCATCAGGAAGTAATTTTTTCAAAACGTATACAATTGATGGTAGTATTAGAAATTCTATATGTGGTTTACCCATGATAAATCACATTAAAAATTGATGCTCTATCATTTTACCATATCGTTGATATACAGGAGTCCTAGTATTATCAATAAATTTTTTCACCCTTTTAACATTATCATTTTTAGTAGTTACATTAATTTTACTCATATTATTATATTATTTAATTATATTACTTTTTTATCAAGATAAGAAATAAATATAAACTGATTAAATATCAAATTATCCAGTACCCAGAGTTCATTTTAATAATAAATAGTCTAACATTATCTTTTCCCCTGTTATTATAAAAGAAATAATATATTTTTTTGAAAACAATTATTTATATGATATCTAAATTATTCATGATTTAATTTAAGTCTTCCAACACAATTATAATAATGAAACTGTATAAAAACTATATTTGAAGAATTATTGAATGAGAAATCTAAAAAACAATCCAATTTATTTTAAAACATGGTTGAGATACAATCCAAATCATACCTCCAACTTATATACATTGTGTTACCAAAAACAAGTTTATATTAATATTAACATGGTAGAATATAACTAAAATACATGATGGTAGAGGGAAGGAGGGGGTGGAGGGATCGAATGGTTAGAAATTAGAGGGACCTTATACCAACATTTTAAAAAACCCAGTTAGTATAGGATAATTCTGTACCAATAGTTTTGAATGACTGTCGACATAGATCTATTAGTACACCACTGGATTCTAGTAGTGCCTTTATATATCCTAATGGGAATATAATTTATACTTTTTTTATTCCAGCTTAATCACATTCAATTTAAAGTGATCATAAAAAAACTATTTGAGATAGGAATTGGAAAACATATCAATTTCTCTTTTTATGAGGATTTAGAGTTTTTAAGTATATGTAAGATATTTTCTTTCTAAAAAATGATCATAAATAAAAAAATATTATTATTTAGTCATCCCAATGAAGTAATGTGATATTATTTCTATAATAATATTAAACACAAAGTTTTTTTCGGGCCAATATGGTGTTTTACATAAGAAGAAACACATTAATCAAGGATATAATGGGTTGAAAGTTAAATGTAAAGAATTTAAATGCTAAAAAATAAGAATTTATACAAATATGGAAGTTTATCTGGTTTCATAAATAGTTATGGAAGATCAACCAACTCAGGTTACATAAGAACCTCAATGAACTGTTCATATTCATCCAGATCATGATAAATATGGATTTATAGAAAATAATAATGAATTAATGTTTGTAGATTATGAAACTAAAACCTATCAATAGGATATTATGATTTTTATATCCAAGAAATTTTTAAAATAAAAAATATATGGTATAGAACCCATGTACACTAATAAAGTTTGGAACATTGTTTATTCACCTGAAGGGGTAAGACCCATAGGATAGAAGTTGGTTTGTATGATAAAATTGAAATTTATAGAAGAGATTCTACCTATAAAGCTTATTTTGTAGCTAAAGGTTACAAATAAATTCATGTAATTAATTATAAAGAAACTTTTATCTATTTGAAATGATAAATTTAATTCATATGTTTCTTTATGTTATAGATTTTAATGATAAATAGATATATCAAATGGATCTCAAAAACTACTTTCCTTAATGTGAAATTTAGATGAGTATTTTTATATGATACATCCTAATGGTTCTGAAGTTCTACATGATCTTACTATGTTTTACAAGTTAAAATGGTCTATTTAAGGATTGGAGAAATATTTTTGGAATTAGAATAACCATGTTGATAATGTAATCAAGTAATTTAGTTTCATCAAGAATACAAATTATTCTTGTGTGTATAGGTGGGTTAGTGGGAGTTTTGTGGTATTTTTGATATTTTATATGGATGAAATAACTCTTATAGAAAATTGAATCCCATATTTTAATTTTATAATGGTATTTTTGGAAAAATTATTGTTAATGAAATATATGGGTTAAGAAACATACATACTAAGCAGGAATATCTATAGTTTTACATCAAAAGGTTGTTTGGATTGAGTTAAAACACATATATTGGTAAAGTATTAAATAGAATTAGAATAAATAACTCTATAAAGTCGTATTTTTTAATGTTTTATAGCCCTAATATTAAGATTTTTCTGGATCCTTCTAAAGAGTTATAAATGATGGATATGATTCCTTATAAGTTTACCATTGGATCAATCATGTATGTTATGTTATATACTCAATTATATGTTTCTTATGCACTGGTAATAATAAGTAGATACCAATGTGATCATGGATAGATTCATTTAATTTCAATCAATAACGTCTTTAATTACATAAAAACAATAAAGAATAAGTTTTTAGTATTTAGAGGTATAAATGAGCTCAATGTAAGGGGTTACACTAATTTTAGTTTCCAAATCCAATAAGTATGCCATGAGATCTCAATATAGTTTTTTGTTTTTTACTTTATGGTGGAGCTTTTATTTAGTATATCTCTAAACAAGACACCATGTAAGAATTAAAAATTAGAGAGCATTACTACGTTGGATGGTGTGAATAAAATATGGGTGTTTCTTAGAATCTAGGGATAAATTGAGATTTACTATAACAACAATAGAATTATTTCTCAAGAAATTGATGCTCAATCTCCCCAAAATACCAAAAAACATCCTTCACCAATATCATCTCACTCAATATATTATTAAGAGTGCTGATATAATTACTTTTTGGGTTGTCTCCAGAGAAACAAATGTAGCAGATCCTTCCAAAAATCAATAATGTAGTAAAATAATGAGGTTTTAATGAATCAATTGTTATTTATTACATTAGAGATTAGATGTAATGGTTTTAAAATGTATTATTGTTTTATAATAAATGCAATCTGAATTTCTCATTTATATCAATTTTATAAATAACATGATGAGTAGAATGATAATATCTTCTAAAAATATGACTTTAATTTATTCCAAATTAATGATCATCATGTATTATTAAGGGTTTTGATGATATGTTTATATTAGTATGAGTAAAATAGTTTATGTGATACATAGTAGAATCTGATATAATATTTATAGAATTATAATCTAGATTTATTCTCAAAAGTATATCAAATGGAATTTCATACAGTCATTGATATAATTAGAATTGTTTTATTAATATAAATCACTATTACTTGAGGTTTATAAGTTACCAAGAATTTATACTTTTATACTTGTATACCGTTCATATTACTTCCTTTTGGATGAGAAAATCAAGAATGGTTCTAGTATTTTTTTGATCATATCATCGGTAGAGTTAAACTAAGATGGAATTCTTTCCCTTATATGAAATTTTTGAAATTTGGGTCTATGATCTAATAAGACTGAAGAAATTCATGGATATGTTTATTTTTGTAGAATGTGGTGTGATAAAATACTTAGATTAATGACATGTTATGTATTCATTTACACTGGCTAGATTATTTTAGGGAATCATGAACATATGAGTTAGCCTATATTAGATTAGAGTGTTCCATGTATACTGGTAACATAATGTCTTGTAAAAAAGGATTATATAAGTACACATATGATTTATATATATACATATTATAGTTTATGTGATCATATAAATATTTGAGTGTGTTTGATCAAGATCACATCAGTCCTTTTGTAGCATGAGTTGAAATTATGTATTTTTATACACTATCCTTTTCTTATAAGTATGGATTTTAGAATTCATAATTATTTTCTCCAATACTATAAAATACCATGAGGTACCACCTAAGGTTCTATAATTAGGATTAATTCTCATATAAAGTATTTTCCAAATAAATTTGAGAGATTGTGAGAAACATTTCCAAAAGATTTTTAATAGATTCATAAAGGTTTGTGAATTTTTACATAAAGTGTGTGAGGCTTTATTAAATGAGGGATATTATTGAGATGTTAACTAAATCATAGGTCATGGAATAATGAAATTAACTATATAGTGGTCCTATCTATCATTTTATATGTCAATTAATGATATATGATATCATTCTAAAAATCCTCGCAGACTAGTTTACAATTTTTTTACATTAATTCATTAGGTGGTGGTGAGTAGATATGTCCAAAATTTTTAAAGGTTTTTTAAAATCTAAAATTTAATTAGGTATCCATTGAAATGGTTTACAATGGATGAATCTGAATGAGTTGTTCATTTTATATGTTATTTAAGAATTGAAACATGAATAAGTTCCTTCATTTAAATAAGGATACCTATTATATATAGTTTAATGTAACACATTAAAACATTATACTTAATATTCTTGGAAAAAAAATCCCTCTAAAATTTTTGTTCTCTAATTTCCTTTTGGGAGGTGGTTCTAGAACACCATTTAGTTAATTTAGGTCTTATCAAAGTGTTCAAAAATTCTAGTGGCTGGTGGATATAATCAAAGGAAAGAACCTACTAGTTATGTATGAGGGAACATGATCAAGCTCATTGATAGAATCATAAATTCACAGATATTTATGTATGAAAACATTATCATTTTAAGATTTTATTCTATCATTTTATCTTAGTAGGATCTTGGGTATGGAATTTTTGTTTTATTTTGTTTCTAATAAGAATTGAGATGTCCCATGAATCCCATAAATATTTATGTGAATAGCCAGTGGTATTTTACCAAATGACTATTATAAAATCCCATTAAAGAAATATTTTTAATCATATAATCTATACCATTGAAAATAGGTAACTCATTTAAAAACAAAAACAAATACCACAAAACTCTAGGTGGATCAAATCATCACATGAAAACACTCATATTATTTTTCTACCCAAATAATAATTACAAGATTATATCTAAAAATTTCCAAGAAAAATGAGAAATAATAATGTATTTAATGAAAATACCTACCAATTATCATAACATACAAACATTTTTTATAGTCACCTACCTGAGTTATTCTTAAACGCATCTCCCTCACTGTCTATATCACGAATGAAATAGAACTTCCCTTTAAACATAATTTACTCAACCCTTACACCAATACCAAATAATTATTGATCATTACTCATAACCAAATCATTTAATTTCAAAAATTATTTTACTACCCAAAAATAATATAACAAAATAACCTGTTTATAAAACTAAATCCCATTCATTACTTAAAAATATTTAAACTCTAGGTTTTTTAAAATCTAAAAAATACTAGTAATAAAATCAATTCAAAAAATTATTTAATAAAACAAAAAAACATAGTAAAATGTTTTAAAATAACCAAACTCATTCAAAATAGAGTCATTTCACATTAAATAGTGAATAAAATCAAAAAACCATAGTTATTAAGTACTCCAATTCCACAAACCCCTAGATCCAACATCAATAGTCATAGCATGAACCGTCCAACCTCTAAAAACAATTACATGATATAATTATTCTTAAATTAAATATTTGAAATCCATAATTTCATCACCATAGCCCTAATATGACAATGTAAATACCTCTAAAAAGAAATATATCTAGGAAGATCACAATGATATAGTATTTAATCTATATAGATTCAATCTTTCCTTGAGAGAATTGAATTATTATCTATTAAAAAAGCCTAAATTTTTCTCTCAATAATTCATAGTGTTTCTAATGATAGATTAGGTTATTAAGGGGGGTTTTGAGTGGCTAATCAAGGATTTAATAATATATAACATTTGACATAAACATGACATCATGGCTGAACTTCATGGTCCTTAGAACTACTTAAGATGCTGTATAAGTCCTTCTACCGACAAAACAAGTATTCATGGTCTTAAGATCATGTACAAGACCTAGCAGGCCTCACTACCTCACCATAATGACAAACACAATGTTCTTATTGATCCTTAGGGACAGAAAACCCTCATATGGCCACTAAAAACTACAATTTCATACTGAAAGACCACTAAAACTCATGTTGGGTTGTCTTATAAAATCTCGGGTGTTATATTTGAGGTTCTTATGTTATCTAATTTTGTTCTTTTTACACATCCATTGGTATAATCAGATCACTTTTCCTTTTTTGGAATCATTCCCATTTATTCATTTTATGCTACTCTAAGTTTAACTTTACTTCCAATGATTCCTTACATAAATTAATCATTCTCCATAAAATTATTATTTTGGGCTATAAAAACTTTTTGTCCTATAATATTATAAAAATAATATCCCAAGATGTATTTTTTATAACTAAAAAAAAGAGTTTCTATTGATTTATATAATTTTATCTAAATATAAATGTCATGTTAATGATTTACGACCCCAAATTCTCATTAGTTTAAAATTGGGATTTATATTGGTTCATATCTCATGCGGTGTCCTTATAAACACCTTAAATAGAATGTAGTTTAATTTAAAAGAGGATTTTTATAGAGAATATCCCCAAAATGATATAGGATGGTCACAATGACTCTTCATTAATTAAAAAATGTCTTTAAAAGTATGACTCCTACCCTTGGACAAACCATTCCACTATGGTATTTTAGGAGGATAAATTTGTAAAACAATTCCTCAATCCCTTAAATGGTCAATAAATTTCGTATGCAAGTACTCACCACCCCAATATGATCAATCAATCCCAATACATTTCCATATGTTTTTTATTTTCATTTTAAATGATTTAAACTTTCAAATGGTTTAAAACATATAATCATAAGAAACACATAACTATATTAACTAGATCCATAAATTATGGTTAAAATGTTTCTATACCTATAGCATACTTGTTTACTCATTATTTTATATACATAACTATGTATAATATCCAGTAGCTCATTATCCCCCTCAAATTTTCATCTGAATAGTTATTTGAGATTTTTTTCTAATAAAATAGATTCATATTTTCTAAATGATTCATAATTTAAACAATAATTCTCTATATAATCTATAGATGTGTTTCTACTTTATACTACCAAGGAGACAATTCAAAATATAAGTGGTGTTAATTTATCTATTAATTTTTATGTTAAATTTCATAAACTAGATTATCTATACTAAAATTGTATAAATAATTCACTATATTCCTAAAATTATAAAACATTATATTATTGTATATAGAAAAAATATTTTTTTAATCATCACTAAAAACCCTTTATTATCCAAAAATATATAGAAATCAAAATTTTATTTATTTATAGAACATAGTAGTAGTTTAATGATTCCAAAATTAATCCTCTAGGTAGTCTTAGAGTATAATTCCTTACTTTCAATGAAATAAGTTTTTTCATTTATGATATTTATATTTAATTTTACTTGAATAAAATATATCTTATGTTTGATCCTATGTAAATTTGTAAAAATGGGGAACACACACTCATTATCCAACTCCCATGAGTGAAAATTTATTGAAATTTATTTCCATAACATTCACATACTTATTCATTGAATAATTATCCTTAATAATAGTTCTCAACATTATTTACTAATCAAATAATACAGAGGTCCAATTTATATTAGATCTTAAAATTATTTTCATGATATATTCCATAATCAATAAAAAGGCATATATTTAGGTGAGTATCATGTTTTATATAATTTTAAAAATGAATTTTATATATTATATCTCCACAAATATTCATATCCCCTTATATAATATCCATTAGTAGGATAAGAACCATATTACATCACAAATTAACACAGCTAGTCTCACCAATTAATCAAAGAAAATATCAAGTAAACAATAATATCAATCATAGTTAGGTGAAAAAAATCCTTTCCCAATTTACCATATGAATTACTCTTATTAAATTTCTATAAGAACCTAACTATCAGGGTTAATCAATTAAATGTGGCACAAATATCATATTAGATAAATACATATAGTTTTTCACCTCTCTCTATCTCTATCATGGTGTTTTAATGATCACAAACACTCATATATGTCTCTAATAATTTTTCTAAGTAAGATTCAGTGACTATATTAAATATCAAGAAGAATGAAACTTATTTTTGTTGGATGAAATTATTAAAATATATGAGTATCTTTGAATATATTATTGAAGTCTTATTTCATGTATCAAGGATTTTTAATCAAGTTTTATGGACCATATAAGATCATTTTATGAAGTATGGGGTCTTATTATTATAGATTCATGCAAAACTGACCCAAATGGATAGTTCCAAGGTGTAGTTAACCTATGCTAGGTTGTGTTAGACATATTTCATGGAATGGTTCTAAGAATTTTGAAGGATTATAGAAAAAAGTATTTAAACTATGACATGGTGCAAGTAATGTTGTGTTGTTATGGGTTTGGGATATATTTAATATTAGTTAAAGATTCATTAAATCTGGTCTTCAAAGTCGAAATTTATTTGGGAAAATTATATAAGATTTATGATGGTTTTTGGAGCCTACAAATAGAAGATCAAGGAGGCTCTCAAAAATCAAATTACTCCCAATATCACTCTTGATCTGAATCGATCCCAAAGTTCTATAATTATCCAAAACCCCTCAAAGAGCCAACTATATATTCTCACTCTCTAAACCATTCTATAAAATCAATCATTCCCATTTATAATCATACTTCTAAGAGATTTTTTAGTGCCATTATAATGGGATTCTTGAAAATAAAACCACTCTATTATCGATCACCTTTATCCAATGCTTATCAATTTGTATAAGTGAGTGATGGATTCTTTAGCTATCGATGAAGCTCGAGATGGTGATTGCAAACAATAATTATGAAGTATGGGTTTATGGATCACTAATAAGATCATGGGATTTATAAAATAAAACAATTGAGTTGAGTGACAAAGTCATAGGGGCTCACATCAATATTGGATCAAACTCCTTATCAATTGTATTTAACCTCTATTTACTTTTTCCATTAATGAATTTAACATCAATTCACATACCTGCATAAATTTTGTCTGATCATATCCTTCCTTAATGTAATTTGACATTAATTTTATAACATGGATAAAATTTATTAACCATTTCATATAAATTTATCTCTTTATTCTTTGTTTCCATTTTAATGTTTATTTAGAAGGAAATTCACCCCCAATTTTTTCGTATTTATCTAATCAACAATTTGTATCAAATGAATGAATTATTTTTATCAAAAATCTATTATTTCCAAAAATTTCATTCTTTTTTATTTTTCAAATACTAACTGATTTAAAATATAGATTTTACTATGGAATCTAATTAAAATTCATATGATCCAATATTTTATAGTACTGGTTACTCGTACTAGAAAAAATGGATGTCAAATTTCCTTGGAATAATTAGTTATTATGTATGGAAAATGGTAATGCTTGTGTATTTTCCCACCAAATAATCTAAAGAAAAGTTGAATCATGATGATATTAATAATTATGAAATTAATTAAACATATTTGAATGCCTTTCATTGGGTTCTTTATATAAATTAGTTCAATCACATTTCGTCTTCAAAAACTACTTAAGAAATTTAGATATTATTATAAGTCACACATGAAGTCACAAAAAAAACAAAAGTACACTATATTAGATATGTATCATCCGGATTTCGAAATCTACATTTTTCATTATAATGAATCGATTGTAACTATATTTAATAGATTTATTAAAATAAGAAATGGTAGAAAGTACCTTGGTGGTGAATTATCTATATAACTAATCATAAAGAAAATATTATGGGTTTTACCTCTCACATGGGATCCAAACATCACAACTATTCAAGAATAAAAATACAAGAAAAATATGGAACTAGATAAAATCATCATCTCTCTAAGGAGATATTAAATAATGAAGTAATGAAAAGGAAATAAATAGGATAAATAATATAAATATGTTATAAAAATAACAACCATCAAATATTACAGTGATGAAAAATCTAGAGGTGAGGTAATAGAGTATTCTAAACCTTCTATGAGTATATAAAACTAATTCCAAATGATTAAATTCAACAATCAATGAAAAAAATCACAAGATAGAACTGGAAGTGACCTATTATGAATATAAAAAGGAAAGTCACATCAAGTCGGATTGAATCATATATAATAACAATCTATAATAAAGTAACCATGGTAAAAATGATTTTAAAGACACAACATAGAGTGAAAGTGATGAATCCATGTATTTTAGATCATCATAGACTTCAATTGACTCAATCCCCAAGTACATTTTGGAACATATTGATGAAGATGTTGAGGTTAGTATACATATTCCTATATCCTCGTCTGTTTATTCTATTGTTTCTCCTTCTCTCTATTATTCTTCATTCACCTCCTTTCACTTTAATTCTGATGACCTAAAATATGTTTTAAGTAAATTTCAAAATGGTTTTCAATAACTCACATCTATATATTTGTGAATCTAAAAGAGTTATAAGAAATTTTTCAAGAAAAATAAAACATCATAAAAGAAAATGATATTTTCTTCATATAGTAGCAATTTATCATCATGAAAATAAAAAATAAACCAGTTATTAAGATACTATAATTTACCATTAAAGACCTAAAAACTCTATTACCAAATTCACCCAAGGTAAAGAAAATATGCATAAAATTTTGAGCTCTAAAAAACATGGGAAATAAAATGTCAAATTTTCTTTCTCCAATATTACTAGTACCTATAAAAATAAATAAAAAACTATGTTGGTAAAATTATGATCACAAGATAAATATTTTAGTTATTTTAAAAGAATCGGTCATTCAATTTATTAATGGGATTGAAAAAAATCACATTATGGGAGATTAAAATCAATCCAAATTTTCTTAAATTCATCCAAAATTAATCCACCTATGAAAATCAATATTATTAAATCATTATTGGCTAATATGAGTGGACCCAAGTTTTTATGGATATTAAATCTTTCAATCATATAATCTTATAAAAAAAGTTTCTTCTAAGGAAAAACTAATAATAATTTTGGCACAATGATAGTGGTTTATCATGAAATTTGTGCAGTGACCTCACCAAATTAAATCAAATTTATAAAATATAAGGAGTTAATGTCAGTTTTGGTGATAAATTAATGGATAAGATAATTAATGATGATACAATCAACATTTCTAGCTCAACTCATATAATTGTTTTTAATCATTAATGGATTAATGTAATGTTTTATAAGAATTACTCAATTGTGAGATGGTGGATTTAAAATATCTTTCAAAAAATTTATCAAAAAATTGTTTATTCAAAATTAAAAAGTTTATTTACCACATCTTGATTTAAAAATGTTTACAAAATAAATTTAAAATATATTACTAAACGAAATATTGAATGTTTGAGTGCACAATTTTTTGAGACATGGATTTGGAATTGAAACCTCAGTACCTACATCACACAATCTCTAGTGAAACTAAAATATTATATATTAAAGAAATATTTTTTTAAATTTCATTTGAATTATTATATTTATTGTGAAGAATTATAATATTATAAGAAAAAAAATCTTCTTTTATGTCAAAAAAGGTTTTTTTTCCTTCAAAATATATTTAATTAATTAATCTTGATTTTTTTGGTCCTTCTCAAATCAAATGTCTTAGAGTAAAATTATATAATTTTTCAATTACGTACAACCTTAAAAGAATCACATGGTCTTATTTATTAATTTATAAAAGTGGTGCTTACAAATAATTTATCATATTTTTTAAAAAGGTTTTAAAATTATTTCAATTTATAGTGATCATGGTAGAGAATTTAATAATAATGAGTTTAATTATCTTTAATAAAATACATTTAGGTTGAGATAATGGATACTAAATTCCTTAATCATGTTCTCATAAGATAGTTTTCTCAAGAAAAATCATTTTGTTCATTTTCTTAAAAAACCAAATTCTAAAATTTTCAAGGTTTTTGGTTACAAATTTTTTATTTTAAACACAAAATTAAATATTGTAAAATATGATTCTAAATATGATGAAGGTATCTTTCTTGGGTACTCTAACTCAATTAAATATTACCGTATATTTTATAAAAGTACTAAAATTGTGGAAGTATCAATCCATGTTTGGTTTGATTAAAATATTTCCAAAACATCTTCTCAAAAATCTTTTCAATATTATTTATTAAATAAACCTTATCAGACTAACGAAATTAGATAACAACAATAATCTATTTAAAATTCATTGACTAACGTTTTCATAAAATCTAAAGAACATCCCCTTGAAAATTTCATCTGAGATTTATAAGAAGTAACACATAATCATTGTTAGGTTTTAAATATGGTTGAACACCTAGCCGTTGTCTCTCACCTTGAACCCCAACACATTAATGATTCCCTTAAATATAAATAATAGTTATTTTACATGCAAGATGAACTAAATAAATTCACTCAAAATAATGTATGGACCATAATATAAATAAAAAATAATTATTATATTATAGGAACCAAATTTTTTCATAATTAAACTAGACAGTTCTAGTAATATTACCAAAAATAAAGCATATTTAGTTTCCAAAGTTTATTACCTTGAAGAAGGAATCAACTGTGATGAAACCATTGTATCCATGGATTTTTCAAAATCAATTAGAATATTATTACATTTTTTCTCTCATATTAATTTTATACTCTTTAAAATATATTTCAAAAGTATTTTTAAAATGGTTTTATTTATATATTTTTTTAAATACCACCCATATTTTAAAATTCACTTTTTCTAAAATTTATTTTCAAATTATCAAAAACTCTTTATAGTCTAAAATAATCCCTTAATGTGTGGTATGAACATATTTCAAATTATGTTATTTAAAATTGTTTTGAAATAGGAAAATATAATTCAAATAACTTTTTAAAAAACAAATCAAATGATCTTTTAATCATTTAATTTTTTTTGGATAATGTTTTTTAGCTCTAAAAATGATTTTTTTAATTTTTTGATTTAATAAAAAAATTAATTTGAGATAAAATTTATGGGAAGAATTAGATTCTTTATTAATTTTCAAATATCTCAAATGAATGATAGTATATTTTTAAACATATGAAAATTCACCAATTAACTTTTCAAATGATTCGGAATAGATCTTACTACAGAAATTAATACTCCCATGAGTAAAATTTCTATGATTACATTTGATGAAGCTAGAAAACCAGTCTACACAAAGCTTCATAGGAGTATGATTGGTAGTCAACTTTTCCATACTATAACCCGGTCTGATATCATGTTCATTTTTTGTCTCTATGCTCATTTTCAGTCAAATTCAAAGGAATATTATTTCAAATATATCAAAAAGACATTTCATTCATTAAAAGTGTCTAAAAATATTAATCTTTTTAATTAAAAAGAACCTCTTATGAATTATACTCTTTTCTAATGATGATTTAGGAGGAACCAAACTGGATTGAAAAATTACTAGTGGAACTTCCCATCTCTTAGGAAAATACATTATCTCATCAAGTTATAACAAGTAGAACTTCATTTCCCATTCTATAGTTGAACTAGAAAACATATCCACATAGATTTTTTGTGCCCAAATTTTTTGATGCACAATAGGAATATTGCAATTTCATGGATGTTATTTTGGGATATGGTGGCGATTTAAATCGTCACTATATGCTTCTGTGGCGGTTTCTAAAACAGAATGCCAAATTGTGTGTCGGGAAACTATTGGCAGCAGTTAAAGCAGATTAGTGGTGGTTTATGGGAACCGTCATAGTTAGCACATTTTTACGGTGGTTCTATTGTTTTTCACGCTGGTTTGTCCGGGCATGAGATTATGTTTTTAGCACTGGTTAAAACCACCGCTAAAGAAAGTAATCCCATGCCCAAAAAAACCACGGCGAAAAAAGTGCAGAAGATGGGCCAATGTAGTAGTAGTTAAAACCACCACAAAATTTAAGACCATAACAGTAGTTAAAACCACTGCTAGTAGAAAAATAATAATATTTAGCAGCAGTTAAAACCGCCGCTAAATTTACCTGTTATAATTAGTGATGGTTAAAACTGCCTCTAAAAAGAAGATTTACAAAAAACCAGTTTCTAGAGCCCCTATACCAGTTCCCTAAAAAACCATTCCAAGAATACCAAAACACCAATATAATACATACTACAGTCAATATGAAATGAGATGCTTAACTAAGCACAACCAAATGCATCTTTTAGCGAGTAAAGGAATGTAGATAAACATATGACATGGCCTTTAGAACTTTAAGAAAATTATAAACAAGCATGTATGCCATATTTCATGAAAACAGCACCAAGCCTACATTCAACCTATTCCATCCATACCAATTCCATCCATGACATAACCATTCATATCAACATATATCCCACTACCAATGGTGCTAACTATTTCAAAAAGTCAGGCCTCCCTACCGATACCTCATCAACAAATATCCATCCCAATATAACATAACATTATATATAAAGGCCTATATATAAAGAAATAAAAACACAAAAAACATCAAACGAAGTAAATATGGAATCCAATCCCTAAAATAAAAATCCATCCATTCTACCCTTATTTAATTATTTTTGATATATTATTTTATTGGGTGAATTCTTAGGTTTGTTTTTGGGTTTTATGCTTTATAGAGTACTCTAAATGGTTGAATGATAGGAACATGGTCATGGGAAACCATTTGGTTCTCCCTAGAAAACCATGTGGCTTGGTTGAAGAAAGCTACTAGGTGGGGAATGGTTAGAACAAAGTTAGAGATGATCATGAATCATTTACCTTGAAATATATGTGTCTCAAAATAGAGGAAAAAATAATTGTTAGCACAGAATTTACCAATTGAAAATATTAATTCATTGACTATGTGATATAATATCATATTCAAATAAGGAAGAATTAAGAGAAATGAGTCTCAGGTAAAGTAGAAAAGACCAAGAGTATCATGAATACCAGGGAAAGTAGAAAATTTTGATGTCAAATATTTTTAAATGTTAGAAATAGAAAAGTAGTGGTAAATTCATTGGTCTAGAAAATTTAGGATAATTTATTATAATGAAAAAATGAATTAAGGAAAAATGAATCATAAAAATTGAATCATCACAAAAATGATTCGACATATATGGTGCATACCACACTCATAAAATCAAGACATAAAAGGAAACATCAGAAATCAATAAAATACATAAAAGGAAACATGAAAAATTAAGAAAATGTTATGTTATGAAAATGATTGGAGGCAACTCTGTGGCACACATGATACATATACAAACTGACTGTTATAGTATTTGTCCAACATATCAACAATACTACTAATCATTGTCCGATGCTGAACAAATATAGTCACCCTCTCCACCTCCATCTCCACTTCATGCTACCACCTATAAGAACATTATATTGAAAATTAAATAGTGGTACATATTTATATTTAGACTTAAAACCAATAAAATTTTGAAAACTAAATGATTTTTAATTTTTGTGATTTAACTGCTCACAACCAGTCGATGAAATACCACCGAGGGATATCTGCTCATCTGCAAACGTATATCAGTCAACCCTTTCAACAAAGTGGATATCGGAGCCCCCTGGTCTTGAACTGTGTTTTGTAGAGAAAAAGTCTCTTTCTGAGCATCTCCGAGTATGGATTGACTACATCCAGGAGTAGATGCAACTGAAATCCCCGATGGCCTGCAAAAGACCTCAGATGGTACAGGTCCCAAACCCATCCCACACACTCGACCACGATGATCCTTCCCAAGGAGTTTAGCAATCAGGTCATCTGGAGAGACTGAGTAGGATTGCCCAAGATTGGCATCCCATATTTTGTTAATTTTTACATATAAATCAAATATCAATATATATTAACATATTAAAAACTGAAAATAAGTTATTATAATGAAAAAATGAGTTCATACATCAACTTCTTTGGTAAGATCATTAACAAAACATCCATCATATTTTTTGTGAACATCCAACCACACTTCATTTTAGGATGCTTCGTGGCCTAAACTCTGTGACTATGTTAAACTAAGATAAATAAAAAATTTAATATATTAAACATATAATATGGTCTTATACATATTTAAACCAATAAAAATATTACTATAGTCGATCAGCTTCTAGAAAAGCTTTTTGACCCCGCAGTGTGAGGGATGACTTGCTTAGCCTATCTTGATGTATTATTTCTTGAGAGATCCTGAAATAAATAAAATTAAATTTAATAGTAATTTATTCAATGTCATCTCCTCTTCATATACATGTATAAATGTAAAATAAGGTTAATATAATAATATATATTTAAATATCATCTGCTTCTCATCACGATGTTTGTCAACAAAAACATTCCATTATTCACTAGGTACCCCATTAGGTAGATTATCATAAATTTGATGGAAGGTCAATGAAGAATCATTGACATCACTCCACAATCTCCATTTGAATTCCTTCTATTTCTTACCAAGATTTTTCAGCTTCAACTTCCGTGCTATCACATCAGCAACTGTAAAGTGGAAAAACATATGTATATAGAAATTAATTTTGAACATATTAATAACATGACATTAAATTACAACATAATGTATTAAAATTACCTTTAGTTGGGAATAAAAAACCTTATTTTTCTAATTTTTAGGCATATTTATCCAATCATCATAAGAAATAGGAAGGGAAATGGGCTCTGCTGCCTGTTGGCCTAAAATTTGGCCAAGTAATCCTACGACGTCATCCGTAGGGACCCCATATGAATCAAATGGAACAACTATCTTCTCACCATTCATATTCTTCACATCTGCACTTTTTATATTTTTCTCCACATTTTCATTTTTTCATCTTTAATAAACAAAAAATTAGTATAAAAAAGTGCATTAAATTTATTTATATTAAAATTTGTACCAATAACAGTGACCCTCCAGTATGCCCGTGATGAACTAGAAGTGGCGCACCGCTGCCCCACTGCTGAGGCTGCTGAAAGGAGAGTCGATGACTCACCTTTTAATGGGATGCTCATAGAGGTTGTGATAGATGGTGTAGGGGGGGATGGTGTTGGGGGTAGGTAGCTGGTGTCTCAAATGTTGTAGGGAGGGAGACAAATGGATCGTCATCTGTCGTAGTAGTTGATGAAACATTGTATCACTTCTTCCTTGGCATTCCTATCATTTAATAAAATAAAATAAAGTTTAGAACATATATTTTAAAAAAAATATGTAAAAATAAAAATTTAAAAATTATAATAGATGCCCAATTCTCATAAACGAAATATACATTACAATGATAATGAATGACTGCACAAATGAAATAAGTGGTTGTTGAATGAATATATAATTGTACATATAATCATTTTTCCCTTCAATCATGTTGGTTTTCTGGTCCATTACTTCATCTAATGGGCTACAAGCCCACTGGGCCTTCGGTCTATGTAATGGGTCTCCCTCTACCCAGTTAAAAGAGGTCTTTTCTTTGCTTTATTTATAAAAATGAGGCTTCGGCCCCAACCTTTAAAAAAACTACACTCCACCCTTCATCCACAACATCATTCACATAATATAACATTTTTTCTTACGATGATAAGATATATGGATCATGCAGTTCATGATCACCAACATCCATCAAGCGAGAGAAGTTCACAGAAGTAAATTGCAAGGAATCTATTTTAACACCTCTGATAATATCGACCCAATTGTATTTGAATAAAACAACTAAAAAATGATCGTGGTAGTTTCATTCAATAATATTAGTCATCTTTCCATAGTATCCCACTTTAGAAAATGTAAATATACCACTATTCGGTGTTTTCAATCCCCTTTCTCAATCGACTGTATGAAATATAAAGCCATTCACATTGTAAGCACTGAACATTCTAACTTGTTTTAGAGGACCTCAAGAAAGAACCTTCAAATCTTCTAAAAACTCTGCTTGAGTATCAGTATTCGTGATCTAAAAAAAGAAATATACTTTATTAGAATTACTAAATATATGTGTCAAACTAATATTCGAATTTATTTCAATATTTATTAACATACACGTCGTGCAAACCATTTTACAATCTCTTTATTAATAGATTTTGTTATATATTTATCATTTTGTGTTTGACCTCTCATTTGTATCTTTGTTTGTATCCTCAAATCATTAATAAATGGATCTACAATTTCACTATTCAGCAACACATATCTATGTGCCTGTAATAAATCTGATTTTGTCAGTGTCACATTTGAGGTCTTCCCAACTGATCAGCCAATAAGAAGAAATATTTTTTTTGATGTATTTAAGATTGAATCAATGTGTATTCATCATGTCCAACTTGATTAAATATTGTCTCAATATCATCCATGTATCTAGAACAAAAGGTAATATACTCCTCAACCAAATAGCCTTCAACAATAGAGCCTTCAGGTTAAGCTTTATTTCTCACGTATGATTTCAAATTCCCAAGATATATATGAAATAAAATAAACATAATTATGCATTTAATTAGGTGCCTAAAATTGTTTACATGACTGAAAAACATATAAATAAAGTACCTCTCAATTGGATACAACCATCGATAATGAACAAGGCCTTTTAATTTAGCTTCCTCAACCAAATGCATAGTTAAATTCATCATGACAGTAAAAAACGATGGAGGAAAGATCATCTCCATTACACAAAGGGTCAATACAAACCTCTCCTAGAGATTGTGAAGCGGAAATGGATGCAGTGATTTCTCACAAAGTTGTCTAAAAAATGTTCACAATTGGAGTACAATAGCAGTAACTTTTTCTGGTAATAATGTATGCAATGCCAATGGTAGTAACTATGGTAACAAAATATGTGAATCATGACTTTTCAATCCTTGTAAATTATGATTATTCAAGTCAACAGGCCTTGATATGTTACTTCAATACCCATAAGATACATTCACATTATTTAAAAATAAATGGAATTTCTCTTTATCCCTATTTTTCGTTGAAAAATTTGTCGGAGCATACTTTTCATTCTCATCTGGCCAAAGATCACATTTTATGTTCATTACTTGTAAGTCTTTGAAAGCACTAAGATGATCCTTTGACTTTCTATGTTTATTAAGCAATGTGAAAATAAAATTGTCACATACATTCTTCTCAATATGCATCACATAAATATTATGCCACAACAAATTAAATTCCCAATATAGAAGTTTGAATATTATACTTTTTTTCTTCCATTGTTACATTCTAATTTCATTTGACGAGGCACTTTTAACCTGTATCCCACTATCCTTCAGAAGATGAACCTTCCAAAATTCGGTTTCAACATTTTCAAGTTTTTTTAATATTTCATAACTAGTTAAATTTTTTTTGGTGGTCTATGATCAATGAAACCATTAAATTTTGATCTGTTATGTCAAAATCTATGAAATGCATTGAGAAATATTTGATGGCACAAGAAGCACCATTTTCTACTCTGAGGTATCTATTTGGGCTCAAAATCAAAGATACAAATAGTACAATCCAAAATCTTGTAAATGTTCCAACCAGATAAATTCCCAAGCCCAGGGAAGTCACTAATGGTCCACCTTAAAGCAGCATGCATTTTGAACATTGTTTTAGAAGAAGCATCAAATTTCTCAACACTGTTTCTCCATAACTCCTGTAAATTTCAATCAAAGGCTGCAAGTATACATCAATATCATTTCTAGGAATTTCTTTCCAGGAATAATCATCTAAATGATAAAAGATGTTTGTTGCATGCACATCCATGGATGCAAATTGTAAGGGATCAAAACAACTGGCCAAATATTATAAATGGTACGCAAAGTCCCAAATGGGTTGAATCTATCAGCAACCAATCCTAACCAAACACTCCTCGGATTAGCTGAGAAATATGGATTTAATGAATCAAATGTCTTCCAAAATTTTGAATCTCGTGGATGTCTCATTAACCCATCATTGTTATTATATACAGAATTCCTCTTCATGTGTTCAGTGGTTTCCGATGACATGAATAATCTTTTCAATCAAGGCTTTAAAGGAAAGTAACGCAAAACCTTTACAGGTCTATTCCCTTTCTTATTCATCATTAAATTATGTTGATTCAGACTTCCAACATCACCCATTGACTACCATCTAGAAGAACATTTTCTTCAATTCTGTCTACTTGAATCCTCTCTCCAATAAAGCATAAAATCATTGGGACACACATGTATTTTTGTATAATTCAGACCAAGCCTGTTAGCATAGTTTTTCATATCATAGAAAGACTCGGGGATTTTTTCTTCAAAAAATGCATCACGCAAAAATTCCAATATCATGGACATTTCCTTATTTGTAATTCCACATAGACATTTTATATGGTACAACATTAGCAAAAAAGATAGATTTGAATATTTCAAACATCCACTATAAAACTCTTGATTTTCATTGTCAACTAAATCATGAAATTTATTTTTCTCATCGATGTTCTATATTACATTTGACTCCACAAAATCAAGAGGAGGATCCAATGATATGTTACAATCTTGATCTAGTTGTGTTACAATCTCAAAAACATCACTTGTCACATTACAATGTTTTACACCCTCATCAGATTGTTCTATTATGTTTTGATGTTAATAGTGGTGTCTTGCAGTGCTGAATGCATCATTTATGAGGTTTTTCATTTCATTTTCCATTGTTGATTAAGTAGGGAGCTCATTCTGTGGATTAACATCAATGTTCAACCTTTCTATAATTTTCGATTCTCCATGCCAAATCTAACACAAATATTGACTAGGGAATTTCTTTAGTATTAAATGTTCATAAACATCATCTCTCTTCATCCATATTCTAAATTTAAATTTTGGACATGAACATATTATTCTCCCTTTAATGGATCGATTGGAAATTTCAAAATCTAAAAACTCCTTCAAACACATAACATACTGAGGTGTGTTCCTCAGTAATGTGATCCAGCTTTTATCCATGTATATCACAATGTGCCTCCACAATATTAAGAAAAATTAAAACACATAGTTACTACTAAATAGGGAAAGAGATTCATATATACTAGTTGAAAATATATATAAATATGTTACATAAGGTTTTCCTATATAAATACATATGGTAAATCACCCATTAGAAAACCAAAGTGCATATGTGCATGCATGTGTATGCTTATACACATGTGATTACAAAATCACTTGAAGAAACAAGAAGATAGAGAGTATTTTCTTAGGAAATATACATTTTAAGAAGATAGTGAGTATTTTTAGATATATTTGAGCAAGTTCAGCATTTGTAAGAAAGTTAAGAGTTAATCTGAAGCATTATATTAGAAGTCAACTTGCAGAGCATTGGGATATTTTCAAGTTGATCATTCTGATATAGCAGTTAGTTGAATTAGAAGTATTATATTCTACAATTTGTGAGATTATATTAAACATACTTTTATGCAAAGTTAGTAATTATATTTATTGTATGCCATTGAATTTTAGTTGAAGTGATCAAGTGATGAATAAATTTATTCTTGGTGGTTGGAAGAGGAAGATCAATTGTTGTGTTGCAGTGGCAACCTGAATATCTTATGATCTTACTCATTTTTTTAGTTTTATAATTTGGAAACACTAGAGGGATTCAGTATAAAGAACACTGGTGGTATTCCAGTATAATTAGGGAAAAGGGTCATACCTACCCCCCAAGGTTCCAAGGTGATACCTAACCATCCCACTTGTAATTTGTGATTGACTAATAGTGGAGAATATGTCTCTTGGATCATCCAGAACAAAACAAGTATATAGTCACCCACATTGGGGGAGAACCTTATAAAAATATTATGTATTGTGCTTCATTTTCGTGTTGCCTTTCATGTGGTATAATTGTGATGGTTAACAAGAAATATCGATTCACTATAACAAGTTTAGAGGTTTGATTTAAAAAGGGGGTAAATAAAAGAAAAGAAAACTGGTAAAAACTTGTGTACACTAATTCACCCCCTCTTAGTGTACCTAGATGATACACTGGAAACTTCAATTGACTATATCATAAGGTAGGATATAAATATTCTATATGGTACGACATAGAAAAAAGAAATGCATGCTATATTATTTTTGGGTATATCGTTTCTTACAATATAAAGATATCATAATTCACTACCATGGCCTATTGTTTTCTATTACACGGGAATATCATAAAGAATAGAATCATAATGTACAATTCATATATCTTTATATGATTCAGTGGAATCTAATTGTTAATATGTTAATATCTGAATCATTCGTCCATGTAAGATATCATTAACAATTATAAAATTAATGAACATAAGAGTTAAGTGCATGAATAAAGGGCTACAAACTATTGTAACCACATTCCATTTACTCATGTGTTATGTAAAACATGAGTAAATTCATGGAAATAAAGTATTATCTTTGAGGTACCTTATAATGAAGTGATCACCATGATATTGGGTGGTTTTCAAGATTAACTTGCATACTTCTAACTCTCCAATCTGGTGAGATTTCATCTTCTTCCTCCTCCTTTATTGTGTGAGAAACTAAAATTACATGAGTGATAGGGAGAATATCTCTTTAAATTCAAGTGTTTTTTTAGTTTTTGGATACACCATGGAGGAGGGTTTCTTTTATCTTTCTCTTAATGATCTTCATCAAGAATATTTTTTGAAGACAGTGGCAGTAGAGCTCATCGATGTATGGTTAAAAAAAGTTCTTTAATTTATGTTTATACATGATTTTAGGTTTCAGACATGGTAGATTTTGGGAAATGAGGCTTATTATTTCCTCCTTTACATTAATTATGTGTTAATCAATCCTTATAAACCCATCATAAACTTCTATGTAACCTTCTATATTATAGAATGACATTAAACTCTAGTATAACCTTCTATATTCTTGGATGACACTAAACATTATCATACCCTTCCATATTCCTAGATAAAATTAAAATCCAACATACCCTTTTGTCTTTCTAGATGATAATAAAATCTAATGGAACCATTTTTTCTTTTTAATAGGAATCCCTAAATGTGGAATTTCCGAACGCTCTACACAAGGGAACCTCCTCCCCATGAAGGGGCCACTCCAGGGAGAACCACAACAGGGAAGGATCTATTTCCAACCAAGATTGTAGAGAATATTGGAGGGTTACAACCTGATCAGTGATGGTTCAACATATAAATTCATCAACTCAGGTGGTTTCCATCTCATTTCACCCACCGAGTTGGGAACCAGGTGACCCGACAAGATGGGTGGATCCCAATGGAAAGAGAAATGCACCTAAGAACGGACTCCCAAGAATAAAAACATGCACCTTCTGAAGAATAACAAGGTTATTCTCCTCAGTTTCACCACTATTCCACCACTGAAGTGGGAAATCATGTGTAAGGGTAATGATCACCTTCCACTAAGGGCCCCCACCAAGCCCAGAGCCTGCCACACGTTCCCTGTCTAAGAAATAACATTAAGTCTTCCTAGATAACATTAAACTAATACGTACCACTCCATCTTTATAGATGACTATAAACTCAAACCTATCCAATTAATCATTAATAGTGAGAATTAAACTCTATAATAACCCTTTAGGCCTTTCTAGATGGCCTTAAACTCAAGTGTAACACTTCCATATTTCGATAAAACACAAAACTTTGGTGTGGCACCTTTAAGTCTTCCTAGATGACATTAAACTTCATTGTAACCTTCTATATTCTTTGATTTTAGTAAACTTTAGCATAAATCTTTAAGAATTTATAGGAAACAATAAACACCAATGTAATATTTAAGACTTTTTGAATGAAAATATCTCCTACACAACCTTTATGTCTTCATAGATAACATTAAAATCTTTCATAATCTTTCTATATCTTAGAAGAAAAAAATCCAGAATCAACCCTTTTACGATTTTTGAAAATCACTAAACTCTAGTATACCCTTTATACCTTCCATATATGGATTTAAACTAGGTAATAACCCTCATGACTTCTTATGTGGATTTAAACTATGGAATAACTCTCATGGCTTCATGGATGGTGTTAAATTCTATAGTGGATTTCAATATGGATTTAAATTATAGCATAACCACGCCTCCATATATGATTAGTGTTTGATACCCTATGATTTGGTATGAAATGATTTAATTTTAGGAGGTTTCCATCAAATTCATAAAGAAGTAACATTCAACCAATTTTAAATAAACCAACTCAAAATCATACCACAACTACACTATAATGGTATAAAAACCTGTGTGGAGGGGCAGAAAATGTAGTCAATGATGGCGATGGGTGGCGAGGCACACTGATGAACGGAAAGAACTGTCACTGGCATCAAGGAGTCAAGCCAGGGTTTGGGTCTCATGGGGGTAGAGGGAAGCATGTGGGGTCATGGGGGTTGGGGGAGAATGGGGTTCGAGGTTGGGTGTTGGGGGGAAGTGGTGCTGATGGGCGGCGCAAACTATCACCGATAGTGGGGAGGCGAGGTGGGGTTCGGGGATCGCAGGGTTCGGGGGAAGAAGGTAGGGTCATGGGGGTTAGTGGGCGAAGGGGGGTCGAGTTGGGGGGTTGTTTTTCCACTGAAAAAAGGGGTTTAGTGGTGGCTTTTATTAAACCATCGCTAAACCCTTTTTAAAAAAAATATAGCAGCGGTTTACAAAACAGCTGTTAAAAGACTACCGCTAAAGGGGATTTATGTTTTAGAGAAGAAACACTATCTTGGATTTTTATATTTTTTTGATCATGTCTCTAACATGTAAGACAATACCAGTGCCATCAATATATTTAAAAATTCTAGCTAGCACTATTACACTATACACATAGATCTGAGAATCCATTTCTTACGAGATCACTTCCAAAAAGTTGATATATTATTAGGTTTTACGGATGGAATACTCTCTTATAACATTATTCAATTTATCTATGGATATCGAGAGTTAATTATTTATAAAATATTTTTAAATATTATCTTTTTCTTTAGTTTTTTTATTTTATATTAGTTGTGATGCCTTTATCTAACCTAAGTTATCATTTTAGTGGAAACCTTATCTCTTTTAATTATTAGATATTTCTTAAGTGATATGTTTGTTTTCAATTTAATTATTCTCAAAATGTTTTTCACTTAATTTAAAATCCTCATTTCCAAAAAATAAATACTTTTTAAAATGTAACTATTTTTTACAAAACATCCATTATATACCTTTAACTTTAAAATATTTTTCAAAATTCACATTCAAAAATATTAAAATTATTTATGTATATACTTATTTTAAATTAAAAATTTTCTTCTTTTATCGACCTTAAATAAGATTAATATTGAGTAAATATATTTTATATATTAGTCTCTATAAAATTTCTCTTAAGTTATCCTTAACATAATAAAAAATAATAATGATTCCAAAATGTGCTTTCAGTTCAAATAAACCTTGATAATCTATCTAAATTAATAAATTAATGGAGTTGAACTCTTTACTTATGGAAAAGTGATGTCGTGGAAATTATATGTCATGTTTTATTTTCTTTTTCTTCATTATCTTTTTCTCTTCTTTTATCTATTTCTTTATTATTTTTTTCATCTCTTAACATTTTATTTTGATGCCCCTTTTTTCTTCTCTTCTAACATACCTATCTATATCTCTCTAATAATCATATTATTTGGGGAGTTTGGAAGTTAGAATTTCTTGTTAAATACTTTTGGTCTTTCTAAAGTCTTTTTCTCTCTTAAACTATTTTTCATGTTCTATTTTTATTTTTTAAATATCCTTTGATTATATCATCAAAATAAATCTGAAGTTTTTTTCCTCTCCTTGTTTTTATCATTTTTATGTTTTTTTCTTTTTGATAATCTTAAAGGGGTATAAATTTCCTAAAATAGAGAATTGTTAGATTTTTCAAAGCGGTTACATCTTACAAAAATTTATTTTCACAAAGGGATAGTAGTTCTTAAATAGTTTCTTACTTATTTTTACTCTTCTATAGTTCTTAATTATTTTACAAATAGTAATAATTTAAAATTATCATTTTCGTTTTTAATATCCTTATTGATATGTTTTCTTCTTAATCTCATTGAATATATTGTATACCTCTTGAATTATAATTTTTATATCTTTCATTCTTGATTTACGCCAAATTTATCTTTTTATGATAAGTTTTTTTGTCATAAAAAGGGGGATATAACTTTACTTCTCCATCTCATGGTGTATTCATTATAAAAAACACTCATTCATGTTTCTAAAAATTTCATTTGAGTAATTTTTTGTGATTATATTGAATATCAACTGAAGGAATCTTGTTTAAGTTGAATTATATTATCAAAGGAATTGAGTATCCTTGAAGATATTTTTGAAGTATTATTTCATGTCTCAATTTTTTGGAATCAAATTGGAATAACCGTAGACTATCATAATTTAAATTATAGGACCCACTTATTTTAGTTTTATAAAAAAATTCCAAAACATCAAATTCCATGGATTGGTGGACCAATGAACATTCATGGTGGACCTATATAATGGTGTAGTGTTAAAAGTTTTTATGGGAAAACTATAAGGTTTTTTGAACCAGGGAATGGTGCAAGCTGTTCTTAGTTGTGACGGTTTTGGGATTAATTTAATTTTGGTAAAAGATTCATTTATTATAGCCTCTAAATTATTAATTACATTTGGACAATTCAATAAATATTTCTAATGGTGTTTTCATTCTATAAATTTAGGATCTTTGAGGCTATCAATAATCAACTTTCTCCCAACATCGCCCTTGATATGAATTGACACTTAGGTTCTATCATTCTCTAAAACCCCTAAAAGAACCAACTTAGAGTTCTCAATCTCTCAAAGTTCCCATTCTTTATCTCGAATATATCTTTCCCATTTATAATCATCTTTCCAATAGACTTTTGAGTAGTGTTGAAATGGGTTTTCCAAAGGAGAACCACTATCTTCTCAAACTCCTTTTCCAATGGTTCTCACTTCCCAAAAGCATGGGAAAATTTCCTTAGATTCTATAGAAACTCAATAGAGTTCTCACATGCCACAATTTTAAGGGATGAGTTTCTAGATCACCACAAAGATCAGCTAATTGATAAAAAATACCACTATATTCAATAGGAGTAGATATAGGGTATCACATCTAGATTTATCCAAAATCCTCGTCAATTGTGTTTTTCCACTATTTAATTTTTGGTATTGAATAATTTAACATCGATTCTAATGCTTGAATAAATTTAGTTTAATAATTTCACACTTTATTCACTTTGATACTGACTTTATAACTCAAATTGAATTTATCAAACATTACTTAATTTATTTCACTACTTATTCTTTGTTTCTACTTAAAATTTCAAAAATGTGAGATTTAACCCCCCCCCCCCCTCTTTCTATATTTCACAGACCAACATCAAGTGGTTACAATCACCTAAAATTTATTCTCATTGTATACGATAATTCATCGGTAATTATCAGTTAAGGTTACTTATATTGAATCATTGTGGTCTTAAAAACTAATTTAGAAGGAATGTTATCATTATAATTTTAAGTGGTTTTTATTAGTATCTCCATTTTCATATGAATCTTATTCTTATTGTATATAATTATTACAACTCATATAATCATTAAATATGATAAAATCTATCTATGTATACATGATTTTTGTTTTTTAATTTTGAATAAAAATTATTTAGTGAAATTAATGTTTTTCAAACATATTATTATAGAAAACATTATACAACTCATTATTTGTACTCATTTCCAAAAAATAAAAGTTAATTATATATATATATATATTCAAATTCATCACATTTATAATATGAATCAAATATTTTCATGTAAATAATTAGAATCATTTGAAACCAAACTACTTATAATATAAAATATAGTGTTATGGGTATCCAACCCCCACTTTTCCATATAGAGTAAAATACCCCAATATAGCCATAAGTCCAACCGAAAGTCTCACTACTCATAGATAAATTATCAATAGAGACTTCAATACAAATATAAATCTAAAATTGAATATAAAAATTCAAAATCAACCTTTGTTATTAAATTTTTAAATAAAATAAAAAATCCACGTTTTGGTTGAGAAAAACTAAATCTTTATGATATACATAGAATATAACTATTATATGTAAGGAATGTCCATAAGAAGCAGTTTAAAAAGTATAAACTAATTCATACCAATATTTATTGTATAGAAACAATTTATATACATGAATATTAGTTTAATATTCAATGTTTTCTAAGTTGGAAAATTGAAAAGGAAATTAAGTTTTCAATTAATAGAAGGGTCAATTTTTTTATCAGAGATTCGAAATAGAAATTTCAATTTTTTAGATTCCTATAAATAATGTTTTTAAATAGAGTTTGAGGTTGGGAAATTATATAAAAGTTTTTAACCGAATTTTGGGGGTTTAGGACCTAGAGTTGTGGCTTTGGAAAATTGTATCATAGGGTGAAAAATTAGATAACGATTAGTGAAACCCATGTAGATGAATGTATACAGGCACATAGTTTGAGAAACAACGTGGAGAGTTAGAGGAGGCCATTAAAAGAATTTAAATTCACTATTGATAGGTCACGTTGTTGGTGAATTATATATTAAACTAAGAACTGAATCCTGGTAATATGGATGGGTCATGATAGTGTCAACCATATGGTTGGTAGATGATCTATTCAACCACTCAGCTAACCATGTGAGTTATGATTACCTTGGATAGAGGGGGTGAACAATTGGCACATAGTTTGAAAAAATGTGTGACCAAAACATGTGGAACATTAAAAATGTGAAAATAACTATCCCCCCCTTATGAATCTTAATGTGTTTACCATCTTTTCTCCTTTATTTCATCCTAACTCTTCTTCATGCACACCCTACTCCTTCTCCCTTCATGGTATATCTTCTTCATTCTTATTCTGAATCAAACATCATCGAATGAGTTAGATGCCTTGAGTTAATTCTTTAACTCAATTAATGTCTTTTTTTTCTCCTCATTCCTATAAGTTTAAATTGTAACATCTTGGCCCTTGGTGCCACTAAAAGGTGCCCCAAGCCTGGTTGGCCACATGGAATTAAGAGAATATCCTTAAATGCCAAAGGCTACTGACTGTAAGTGAGGGCCAAGTTGTATTAGTGGGGAGACTATTCCCTAATCACTAAAGTGTATCATAGTATAAATATATTATCAAATAAGTAGCGAAAGTTGAAAATCAATCGAACAAATGATAAATGAACAAGACTAGAACATATAAATCATACTAGAAGGAATCTCATATACATAAGATGATGATACATTTCATGTGTCTAAAAGATCATCCAATATAGGTATACATTCCATATGTATAATATATGGAATAAGGGTACAAAAAGTATCCTAGCTATAATCATAAGCCTCAAATCGGTCCCATGCTCCACTAATACTAAGTAGAAATCATGAACCTCTAGTAGGTAGTTTTCCCTTATCTATACCTACAATCATATAGTCTATTCGGGTACCCAAGAAGGCTTGAATAGGGTGTGGGACTAAATCCCAATACTAACCACCTGAGGTCAATTTCCACCTAATCGGTGAGTATATAACAATAATAGTGTTCAGTAAGTGATATAATATGTAAAGGAAGTACATAATGTAAACATCCTATATAGTATTGGTTCTCATTCATAACCTAATTCATTTTACCAATTTCATTTAAAAGGTATGTCTCAGAAGTAATATCCAGGCATGCATCATTTGTATTCAAGTTCATTTAACCATTAAATATCATTCAAATAATATGTCTTGAGACCTAAAATAATTCTTTAGGTCCCCCGTGATAACATTATAAAAGTATTCCCAAATAGTCCATCCATAATGAGCAACAAAAAGATCAAATCCAAGCTTGTGATTTGGCTTGGAAGACACATCATGTAACTCATTTCACTCTTTATTATTTTATGAACCCAATCTCATCCATAGAATTTCTAATGAAAAATCTAGGTATCAACCTAGTTATAATATAAACCAACACCATACAAGATCATCCATGTAGATCTTCGGGATCCCAGGTATTTCTCTTGGTTTGGTAAAATTTCACTACCACTCGATTCTGACCTCGGTGGTCCATTATGTGTGACCCAGTATCAACCATGGAATATATGAACAAATTCACTTTGATTTCATCCTTGTAAATTAATATGGAATTACAATTATGAATTGAAATAAAATAGTCAGCCCCTTTGATTTCATCCTTTGCTGTCCATATCAAGATTCCAAGAGTCACTCGGGTATAAGAAAGGTAAAATCAAAATGATTCCATCCATGGAATTATTATCTGAATATGTGCATCTATTAAGTCTTACAATAATTTAATTAATTCAAACCATTCAGTCAATATCATTTGAAAAATTTCATTTAAACATGTTAAGGTAAAAACCAAGAACTTCTCATTTACAACTCACCTTATAAGGTTACTCATCATTGAGAAAACTCATAAGGTTTTCCTTTAATATAACTGATGTGGTAATTTTATTATAACAATAATATCATGCTTAAACAATCCATTGAAAGGAAAGGGCCAAGGGTCATGGTGTCCTGACCCATCCCCCGGGGTCCGTGTAGTGACTACCACAAGCCATCCTTCTATAGGCTAGGGGCTGGTGACTAGAACTAGAAAGGAATATCCCTAAAACGGGAAGGCATTGCCTGTTTAACCTATACAAACACACAGTCCAAGAACACAACCAGAAGCAACAAAAAATTAAACTTCTGTAGTAAAAAGTGTGATGAAAGTAAAGGGGCTGGAATATAAGCCCAACAGAAAAGTACAAGTACAACTAAAAAGTGAAAAATAAATGATGGATCGTCCATTGAGAATCCTACCAGAAGGGTAGCTATAGCTCAAGATCTATTGTCCCTATGACACGTCATGTCAAATGGTCCACCTCCGAGCACCATCCAATCCTGGCTCCCCCAGCCTCTATCAATGTTGTTCATCATCTGTACAAGACAAAACAAGGTGCAGGCATCACCCATGTTGGGGTGAGTATAACGATACATAGTAGGGACCTCAAAACCCTCATAGGTCACACAGGGTTCCACAAAGGAAACACCACAAAGAAAGACCTTCATCTCAAGCACGAAGTGATGGAAATAAACTCTACTAAGGTATATGCTTGTATATATACCAAAGTTATCAAGATATACTCCTCTCACACAGGAGGGAAGAATAGCACAAAGGTAACACCACACTGATAGAAGTGCCACATAAGTTACACCACAAAGATAGTAGTACCACATAGGTAACACCACAAAGATAACGCCATGAAGGTAACACAATGAAGGTAACACCACGAAGGTAGAAGTACCACATAGGTAACCCCACGAAGATAGAAGTACCACACAGGTAACACCATGAAGATAACACATCCAAGGTAAAGGTACCACATAGGTGACACCAAGAAGACAACACCACAAAGGTAAAGACTCAGCTCACAGTAGGAATAACTTAAGTACCGAAGTACAAATGATTACTCGTAAGGATAGATCATATAATTCTATTAAGAAGCACAACTGCTGACCCATAAAGGATCGTTAGGTAATAACCCCCACTGACCCACACAGGATCTAACCCACATAGGATTGGTATGTGCTGACCCAAACATGATCGATGAGTGTTGACCCACATAGGATCTGATAGATTCTGACCCACAGAAGATTTATAGTTGCTAACCCACTTAGGATCAATGTTCTTTATTCACGTTACAGTCAACCACATGATTTCTTGCACTAAGTGCGCTCGAGATCCATATAATTGGTCCCTTGAGATACCAGTAGTACCTCAACCACTAATAATCTCCACAATTGAGTAACCCAAAGTAACATCTTGTCATAATGGTTCCAACTCAATAGAAGGTGCATCAATGGGATGCCCGGTCTGTGAGTTATAAGCATTTTAATTCTGAGGGCCCTGTTGGATTCGGGTTCGATCCAACCTAGCCGTACTCCAATTGTCTCACAAACTCAAGTGGAGTATACCCAAAGGACCGTCTCACTCCAAGGGACCAGTTCCACTTATGTATCATCAAATAGATTCCTGGAAGTCAATTTATGTCCCTTTAAGCGAAACGGGTCCTGGTGGGGTCCAAGTCCGGTCTGACCCGGTCGAACTGACCCGGCTCGACCCGGTCTGGGTCTGACCCTACTGGGATGGGCCGAGGTCCGGCCCAGCCCACAACGGGGTGTGGCCCAGCCCTAAAGGGGGTGGATTATTAGTCTCACGCATCCCGTTGGGCTCGCGCAGCTAGTCCCACGACGGGGCACGGCCCACTGGCATGCGCGGCCCGACCCGCGATGGTGTGTGGCCCATTGGATCATGCGGTCTACCCGAGATGGCACGAAAGGGGAGAGGCCCCCTCCTTATTTGGAAGGTGAAGTGGAAATACCTAAGGGGAACTGCCAGGTCACCCACAGGACCCGCTTCGCGTCCCACCGCTGTGGGGTCAGAGTCAAAGCTCCTCCGGCGGCGCGCCGTTGCGCACCGCTGCCTCCACCTATTGTCTTCCTTTTCCAGCCTCCCTTCTTGGACCTTCCACCATTAGAAATCTATGGCCCTTATCCACTAGTAGTGTGTGGTGGTGCACTACATCACCACCACAGCCGACCGGTGTCGGCCGCTCTGTTGACCATCATGGAATAGTGTCGCGGCCTCCTCCTGCGGCGTGCATTGACATGCCGCCTCCATCATAGTCTGCTGGTGTCGGCCACCACCATCGTCTGACATCATGGATCTCTTCCAACTCAAAGATAAAGTTTTCTATGAATCCACCAAAATTCCAACAATGTAGGAGGGTCCGGGCATTGTTTTTTTGGCCCGTTCCCTTCGTGTTAGCTTGATAGCAAGAGTGTTGGATTCTAAAATCAAACACAATTATAACAAAATAAATTCCTACCTCCAGAACGATAGAGAGAACCTTCGATTGAGGAAGTGGGTTGGGTTTTTTTGTCCCCACATTAAGCTACCAACGTTTCCGCTCAAGTATCATCCTTCGGTTCATGATTCTGCGTCACCCATCACCACCTGCTAGAACCGACTCTGTCCTCCAATGTTGGCATCATGACACTTTACCAGAACTTCGTTGCTTGGTGAAGTTGTTCAATTACCCCTCCCCAAGATCCTTATAAATATGAGAGGGGGAGGGTGAGAAATGCTCATAGAATTTATGAAGATTCATTTAATAGGAACCTTACTAAATTCTAACAATGCTATTACATATGATTAGAAGTGTCAAGCTATTTAAGGGATTGACACACCGTTGGTCCTAAACTGCTACTTGTCCATTGGCGGAAAATAAATAAATAAATAAAATAATAAAGTTATTTTATTATTCTTTTAAAAAGTCCCAAAATGTAACTTTTTCTCCAGACCTACTACGGTCAATGTGTATCCTCCCTTAAGCGAATATCGACACTGCAGATTCAATTGTGCCCTTGGATTTTTAATCTGAATAACAGTTCAAAAGTTAGAAAATTTCCCTCGCACATTTACTGAATGTACCTTAAAAAAAGTTTAGAAATTCATTCCGGGCACATCGGGCCTCAGAATTACGCGCCATCAATTTTCACAGACTCATAATAATTCCTTATAATTAAAAAAATTACATGTAAAATTAGAGTCTTTACACATGGTCATTTCATCCCATCCTAATAACCAATTCAACTACAATTGATAACACAATTAAATTGACATATCAAATCAAAATTCAATTCATCATATAATAATTTAATATTAATATCCCATGGAAAGGGGTAAAGTTAACACCTTAAGGGTATCCAAAATCACATTCCACCCATGGTGGTATATTTATAATAATCGACACACACAAATGGGTGATTCCATTCAAAGAATTCAACATATAATAAATTATTAATGAGCCTCTTTAATTACAAAGAACATAACTAAAAAATTAATTCAAGGATTCAAATTCACTTCAAGGGGTCATCGAGAATTGGGAACACAGAACAAAAACATATATAAGCACTCTGACATTTAATGAATGTCATGATACCACCTTCTATAGGTATGCAGTGAATAACTTGTCCAATATCAAGTCCTAATTTGACTCAGATCCAAAGAAAATCAAAGAATAGAAGAAGAACCTATTAATAGGAAATATTATCTTGCACCTAAATAGGGAAGCTGATACCAAACCTAACAAGGAATAGAAAAAAAGGAATCAAGACCATACCGATGCAGATCCAATAAGGTTAATAGTTTCTAATTCGGAGCTCAGACAGAGAGTCAATGAAAAATCCTACTTTAGAGCTTCAAAATAGCTCTTAATGGCCAAAGATATCCATAATAATAACAGTGAAATTTGGTTATATTTTAATAGATTAATTATTGGTTAAATTGTAAAATCATCTAAAATTTGGAATCCCATGGTTCGGGTGTATGGTCCACAAAACTGTGCACCAACCATGCATTCTTTTCTGTAGGAAAGGTCACCTCACACATTTTTCCAGCATAGTTTATCTAATTGTGTGAAAACCATGAAAAAATCCTATATAAAAATTATATACATCACCGCATAGATGTGTGCCCCAAATCTCATTATGTTTTCTAACCTGTGGCCTATATCACCCTACTTTCCATCCTTCCATAGTTTTGTCTAACCGTGTGGCCTACCCTGCACTATTTTAACTAACCTTACTTTAGGATTATTTCACCCCAAAACATTGGTTCCAGGCTCCGTACCAACCCCAAAACCCCCCAATATGTCCATATGCTCAAAGGGAAATACTATTAGGCAATATTTATATATTTTAACTGAACTTTGATAGATATTATAGTATTTTTACATCAGTAAATAACTGAGTTCTCAAAAACATCCCCTCTTAATGCAATATTTCCTCAAATTTCCTTCTCAAGGGTGGTCAAGCATGATCAGAGAATATCTCATCCCACTACAATTGTACATTGGCATCATGTTACCAAGTATCGTCATGTATGTGGTCATGCTGTCATAGAACCCATACTAGAGGAACATGACAGCCTGGGAGAACCTTCATGGTATGATCCAAAATATGAATAGGATGCTCCTCAAAAGATGAATCTACCATTAACTCAACCTCCTCATGATGAAAGGCATGAGTTGAGTCTGAATAATAATATCATAGCTGAGAAACATGGAATACATCATGCATGTATGGATACCTATAAGGTAACTACAACTAATAGGCTACTGGCTCAAATCTCTCTAGAGTCTTGAATAGCCCAACATACCTCGGTGAAATCTTACCATGTCTTCAGATTCTCATGTGTCCCAATCTCAGTGAAACATGTAAAAATACCCAATCCCTAGCCTCAAACTCTAGAGGTCATCTGCATTGATCAGTGTTAGATTTCTATTGAGACTGTGCCACATCCATCTACTTCTCAATCAACTACACCGGCTCTATGGCCTCCTGAACAAGATGAGGTCCAAGTATTGCTTCCTATCCTACCTTAAACCAATACAGGGGTGATCAGTATAGACTATCATACAAATTTTCATAAGGAAACATCTATATAGTATCTTGAAAGATATTATTATAGTAGAATTCCAACATGGGTATATTCCTCTCCCAAATGACCCTAAAATCCAAGATGCATTCCTAAAATCATGTCCTCAAGCACTTGAATAGAACACTATGACTAGAAATTAGTTTGAAGGTGATAAGATATGCCCAGAATCACCTATGTACCTAATTCCCTCTACAAAATCTCCTAGACACAAGACTTAAATAGGGAATACCTAACTAAATTGATAGTACACGGGACCCCATGAAGTTGTATTATCTCACACATATACAAACTCCCAATCTCATCAACACTAAAGGTATCATTGATAGGTAGGAAATGAGAAAACTTTGTGATCCTTCCAACAACAACCCATATGACATCATTACCTCGAGGTGACCTTGTTAAACCTGTCACAAAATCTATCGTGACGTCATCCCATTTCCACTTTGGAATTGACAACTGATATAACTGTTTGTATGGTCACAAATTCTCTTCCTTAACCTACTGATAAGTGGAACATCTAATTAAAATACTAGCTACATATATTTTCATACCCAACCACTAGCATCAGTGATGTAAATCCTGATACATTTTAGTGATGCCAAGATGCACTGCCCAAATTAAAGAATGATAATCTCACATCATCTCCACATGCATGTATTATATAACCCATATGAAATCCTGTGCATAAATAATTTCATCTTCACCTATGGTTTAACCATGATTATGGTTCTCACCTTCCACACTCTCTCGTAGGACTAGTATCTTAGAATCCAATACTGGAATCATCCTTAATCTATCTAGAAGGGTATAGATAATAGATAAGGATGATAGAAAAGTCTTACCCAGACTATCCTTCATCTCCAAATACATCTCAAATAACAAATCCATGAGCTTCCACTCGCTACTGGCCTGCTAAACTACCTGTATCTAATTCCTCATGCTCAATGAATCATCCATTCCATTGTATTTATAAATAATGTATGCAATCTAAAAATTGAAAGATTTTGGGTACTCAAATCACCTATACTAACTCATATTTAGATTACTCTATGTAAATATGAACATTATATTATTTTGACCCATGTACACCACAAAACACTATCCTAGTAAGTAATGTATTCAAAAGATCAATGATGAACAACTACTGCTAACTCAAGGTTGTGTGTTTGTTAATTTCTCTCATATGTTCTCAACTGCCGATAATTATATGCCATGACTATATTACCCTACATCAGAACTACTCTAAGAAAAATAAATGATGCATCACAATAAACAATGTAACTCTTACCTATCTTAGGAAAAAAATTTATCAATGCTAAAGACAATCTCCATTTTAGATCCTGAAATGCCTTCTCATTGGAGACTATCAATGTGAATTGCACACAATTTTTAGTCAAGAACATAAGAGGTTCTTCTATGTGTGAGAAGTTCTATATGAAATAACTATAGTAACCTAATATCCACAAGAGTCATTATACCTCAATGACTTTATTGTGTTGTTCCTAAGAAACTATAACTCTCACCTTCTCTTGGTCTATTCATGCTACTGTCTTTGAGATAATGGGACCCTGTAAGTGAATATAATCTATCCAAAAGTGGAACTTTGTGATCTTATAATATAAAATATTTTCTCTCAGTGTATTAAATATTATATCAAGATTTTTGGAATGGTAATGTCGATTTCGAGAATACACCAAGATTTCTTCCACTAACACCACTATAAATCGATCCAAATAAAGATGGAAAACTTGATTCATCAATTCAATGAAGAATGTTGGTGCATTTGTGAGACTGAGAGGCTTAAAAAATACTCATATAGACCATAAGTACTACAAAATATTGTGCGAGGTATGATTGATGGTCTAACATGAACTTGATGGTAATCGGATCTCAAATAAATTTTTGAGAAAACCAAATTTCCTCAGAGCTGGTGAAGGAGTTCATCTATCTAAAGTAAAGGATACTGGTTCTTAATTGTCAACTACTTAAAGTTTTGGTAATCCAGATATATCATGTGGGTACTTTCCACCTTTTACACAAAAAGAACTAGGGAACCCCACAGAGAAGTACTGGGTCGGATAAACCACTTTAGCATTAAATCCTATAGTGGCCTATTAAGTTTTTTCATCTTAGTAGTATCCATATTTTAAGGAGAAATGGATACTGATGTAGCACCTGGAACTAGATCGATAGAGAATTATATCTCTCTCACTAGAGGTAATCCTAAAAATTCGTCTAAGAAAATGTCCATGAAATAATCAACCACTTGAGGGAAATATTCCTGACATTTCCTGGTCATCTAGATATAAACTCATAATCTTGGTTGTTATCCTACTCATACCATGATGCTTGGGTGCATCTCAAATTTCCAGATTATCCCATTAACCTTTGTGAATAAACTCTCTTCCCTATGGTGATGTAAAGGTCACCCTTCGGTGATAGAAGTCATAGAAAGAGTGAAAGGGAAACAATCAGTCCATCTTAAGAGTAATAGAAAAACCTTTAATATAAAGTAAAAAGAGGTCCCATATGATGTGACACCCACCAATCTAAAGGGGAACTCCCTGCACTGACATGAGCCCTCCATTCTAATCCCTAACATAGTTTCAAACATCATAAAATCATTTGAGGTATAAAAATTGAGACCAAGGATCTTCACAATGAGAACATATATAAGGCTATGAGAATACTTGATATCATAATGTGTAGAAGCTAAAGTTGAGGATAATATAATAGAACCTATAAAAATAGAAGTTCCAGGATCTTTTACCTCAAGGGTCTATTTCACTGCATATATCTGGCATGAACCGTAGCTCCATTATATTTCCTTGACACCTGAACAAGTCCACCATGTTGTTTCAATAAAACATGGGTCAAAATAGCACGACCATGACAACCACTTCGACTTTATTGGGCAGTTGTACTCCATCTCACTTCCTAATGAGAAGTTGTTGACCCCACTTTTGAACATGGAGTTGGTGAAGAACCTCTCTCACTATCTTTTGGAGGCAAAATTATGCAGTAGCATAGTATATTACACATCTTTCCATATGATCTTCACTCAATTGGGTCCCTCGTACACTATAGCCTCATATGTCCTAACATACCACACTGGTAGCACATCACCTAGATACCTGAGTGTGTGATCTGACTTCTAGTATCATCATGTGGAAGCTCCAGATGATGCTCGCTACTACCATTTGATGCAGTACTATATCAAGATGATGAACAACCCCAACTTTCACCTCCATCCTCTCTTAGGTTATGCTCTGTGATAAGCACCAGATTCACTATTATAGAAATGGTAGTCAGAAGAAAGGCATTCAACTATGATTAGATTTCGTACCTGATACTATCCTCGATTCATTAAGATTTAGATAACTCTTCACCCATAAGAATAGGTGTGAAGTGTTGGATCTGAGTTAAATGGTCCAAATAATCCATAGCTAATAACACACCCAACTCTGGGTGCCTGAAATCCTAGGATATATCATCCCTCAATGTCTGAGGAAAGAAATAATCATAAAAGGCCATAAGAAAATCCCTCTAATCCATTTCTTGATAATGTTCCATCTGAGTAAAAACATCCCACCCAATCTTAGCAGAATAATGAAACATGTATGTAGAGACATTTACCCTCATATCAAGAGGTTTATCTAGATTCCCAAATATAGATATTATAGCCTCTAACCATGACACTGCAACCTATAGTCCATCATCCCCTAAAAACATGGGTGGATGTTATTGCTAGAAATCACACATCAACTCTTACATAGTTGGGGCGGGTCATAGAGCTCCATGGAATATATGCATGAACCACATAAAACCCTCATGGAATTGTGTCTCATCACCTATGTCTGGTGCAACTACTAGTATCACAACTATCACCAAAGTAGGATCTACCAGGAGCCCATGGTCCACCGCCTCTATAATGTGGTCATCTCTGCCTTCCTAGCTACGACTGGAGGACTTCATGTTGGCATGCCTCTATAATTCCAAATTCATTCCTCAATTCAATTTTATTATCAATGTTTAGATCTCAAAGCATAGATATTTCAATAGGATATATACAAGACTTTCTATATAATAACACACCCCTATTCTTTCACCTAGAGTCAGGTATGGGTGGTGTACAGATAGTATAGAACAAAGATAAACTACATACTTCCCACTACTAAGTCGAGGTCTGGGTAAACTTCACAACTATAAGAAACTCAATTTCCATTCCAATTTACTTGAATTCGCATATTCATATTCATTTTTCATTTAAATTCATTATCAATTCACATTTATATCATAGTACATTTTAAAAGTTTTAACCAATGGTTCTCCAAATTCTAATCCATGGGGGACGGTACTCCTCAAACCAAACTATGGAATCCAACCAATTAACACCATAAAACATTCTAGTACACCTATCACAATACTAGGAATATTTATCACGACACCTATCACAACATCATGAAATAAGTAATGCTTTCTAAATGGAATGGCATAATTCAATACATGTGATTCTTGTAAAGTTCCTAAAATGATGCATGAGATGGAATAACCTCCTCTGATTGGGTTGAAAAAAATATAACCCATAACCATATCAATAATGACATCACAAATAAAGTTCATCACACAATGGTGGAATCAAATCAAATGTAATTGTCAAAATTTAAAAAAACTATAATTTTATTTGATGCAATTTGGATTTTTCCTATAAGCAGGTTAGCTACGCATGAGCACAACTCATTAACAAATTATTATTCCTCTTTATCCATGTCTATTGTCTTGAAATATTAATGCAAACTAGAAAGGAAGTCTTTGATACCACTTTGTAACATATCAGTCCTAGGCTTCACTGAATGGTGCCCCGATCCTGGTTGGTCACATGGACTCAAGCACATATCCAAAAATTTCAAAGGATAACTATTAGAAGTGAAGGCCTAGGTGTGTTAGTGGGGAGAATTCCCTCATCACCATAGTGTAGAATAGAAGAAATACAATATAAGATAAGTAGAATAAGCAGTAAATCAATCAGACAGATGATAAATAAACAAGATAAGAATATATAAATCATACTTGAATGAATTTCATATATATAAGATGATGATACATGTCATATGTCTCATAAATCGTCCAAAAAAGTATACAATGAATATGCACAATACATGGAACAATAATATGAAAACCCAAAAATTAACCCAACTAGAATTATGAGCCTCAGCTCGGTCCCATTCTCCCTTGATCCTAAGAAGCAATCAAAAACCTTTAGTAAAAAATGTTCCCTTATCCATACCATAAATCATATAGTCTATTAAAGTACCCAGTGTATCCTGACCATGGTGTGAGACTAAATCATTATAGAAAACCACCCCAAGTCATGTTCCATCAAGTCATAACGTATATAAATATCATAGTGTATAGGCAGTGATAAAATATGTAAAGGATTCACTGAAATTAAACATCCTATAAAGTTGAGGTTCTCATTAATAACCAAATTCATTTTATAAATTTTATTTGGAAGGTAAGTCTCTAAATTAATAGTCAGTCCTCTATTATTTATATTCAAGTTCATTTAAACATTGAATATTATTTAATTAACAAGTCCTGAGACCTGAAACATAGCATGATCTCTATTGTGATAACAAGATAAAAGGATGCCTAAATAGGCCATCCATTAAGTTTAAGAAAAAT
Organism: Viscum album; assembly: GCA_963277665.1. NCBI lineage: Eukaryota > Viridiplantae > Streptophyta > Magnoliopsida > Santalales > Viscaceae > Viscum > Viscum album. Next base: position 1,397,060,137 of record OY728157.1, on the reverse strand, counting down.
ACTGAATCCAAGAATTTTTTTTTCTTGGAAGACATGTCATTTAACTCTTTTCATTCATTATTCATTAATGAACCTGAGACTATCTATGGAGTTCCTAATTTGGAATCCATGTATCACTCCATGTATAATATAAACCAACACCATAAAATCATTTCTATGTTAGTCCTCAAGAACCCAGATATCTCTCTTGGTGTTGTATAACGTCACCTCAACTCGAGTCCATCCTTAGTGGTTCACTAAGGGATCCCAAGTATCAATCGTGGCATATATGATCAAATTCCCTTTGATTATGTCCTTATAAATCCATATGGAATTATAATTATCACTTGGAATATAATAGTTATCCCCTATGAGTCTGTCCTTGGAAGTCCATATCAAGAGTCCAAGAGTCACTCAAGAATAAGCAAGGTAAAATCCAAATGATCTTGTCCATGGAATTATCATATAAATATATCTGTCACCCAAGGTATATAATAATTTAATCAATTCAAAACATTTATCAAATATCATTTTAACAATCTCATTTAAACATGTCAAGGTCAAAACCTTGAACACCACATTTACAACTCACCTTAGAATGTGACTCAAGCAATAGACAAACTTAGAAGGCTTTTTTTTAATTTATCTCATAAGATAATTTTATTATGAAAATCATATCATGCTTAAAAAATCTATTACAAGGAAAGGGAAAAGGTTTATGGTCATTTCAACCATTCCCATTAATCAATTCAATTATAATTGATATCGAAATTTGATTCACATATCAGTTCACAATTCAAATCATCACATGATAATTTCATATTAACATCCCAAGATAGAGGGTAAAGGGAACACCTCAAGGGTATCCAAAATCACATGCCACCCATGGTGGTCCATTTATAATAATCAACACACCGAAAGGGGTGGTTCGATTCAAGGTTCTCAACTTATTATCATTTATCAACGAGACACTTTAATTACATAAGTCATACCTAAAAATTTAATTCAAGGATTAAAATTCATTTCATGGTGTCTCTCATGAATTGGGAGCACAAAAGAATAGAATATATAAACACATCTACTTTTAACAAAAGGTATGAGACCACCTCCCACTGTACCTTTGTTGATATTTCATCTAGTATAAGCTCTTAATTCGACTTATATCGGGAGAAAATTGAAGAATAGATTAAGAACCAATTAGTATAGAAAATTATATGACACCTAAAAAGGAACAACCCACACCAACCCAATTGATAAAGGTTGCAAAAGGAATCAATATCCTACCGATGTGGATCTAATGAGACCCATTGTTCTTGATTCAGAGATCAGATGGAGAGTCAGTGGCAAATCCTACTTTTGAGCATCAAAGGACCTCTAAATGGACATGGTTATCCATAAGAAGAAGAATGGTATTAGGTAATATTTTAATAGATTAATTAGCAGTAAATTTGTAAAATCAATGAAAATTTTTCATCTCATAGTTTGGACAAATGGTTGGCCAAACCGTGCACCAATCATGCATGCATTGTTGTAGGTAAGGGTACCTCACATGATTTGTCCGCACTGTTTGACTAACAGTGTGAAAACCAAGAAAAAATACACTATCAAAATTACAAGCATGGTTTCATAGTCATGCACCCCAAATCGAATGGTTTTATCTAACCTTTCATCTTTTATCACTCAAATTTCCATCCCCACATTGTTTTATGTAACCATTCGTCCTTCCCTACACGGTTTTCAATAACCATGCTCCAGGCTTATTTCATCCCAAATCATGGGTTCTAGGCTCCGAACCAACCCCAGACACCTATGATACCTCCACAACCTCAAAGGGAATTAACATTAGTCCATATTTAGATATTTGAACTGAAATTTTATGGAAATTAAAGGATCCATACCTCAAGAAAAAACCCAGATCTAACATGGATTCTCTAGTTATGGTTTTTATTCCTGATTCCACCAGATCATCATAGAATCAAATAAAAGTGTAAGGTATTTTATCTTCCATGTAATTGGATTAACAGGGAGGCTATATGCACTTTTTTTTGTTTCATTTGGTCAATATACATCACCAATGTGAATTTATAATGATTTAATGATTTAAAATAACTGGGGGTCGTTTTGAAACTATTTTCTGGGGCCTATACCCTATTCAAGGTGGAGGATGTTTCATGGGTTTTTAGTGAGTGTTGGGTCATAGTTCTAGTGGGAAATGATTGGCCAGTGAGGTTTCATGATTTATAAACTTATAGTTATTTTTTCTAATTATTTATAACATGAAAAGTTAAATTAATTAATTATAGTTGTTATAATTAATAAATTCTGATGATTTCATTGTGATATAGTGACACACACTTCTCTATAATCTTGGATGAGATTTGGAAGCTACAGTTATCCTTTGTAAAAATAAATGGAAAGCTTCCTAAAGGTTGTTGGTATGTTTTACATGCCCTATGGTTTTTGTGCTTGTTTATAATTGTATATATATGTTTGGGATCACCCCTAAGGGAGATTTACCTTGTTCAAATATAAACCAATGGCTTGTTTAATTAATTAAACAAGGTAATTAAATTGAATGAGATCCAAGAGTCACTAAAAACCCTTGTGTGATAGTCTAATTCCTTAGATCGTAGTGGCTGAGACTTAGTCCCTTGATACATCGAGTAGCATTTTGACCTCTTAGGAGGTGATAATGAACTTGTTGAGCGATCATAGCCTTTGTACAAGACTAGGTGGATAAACTATAGGTAGACTAGGACTAATTTAGGTGTGTATACCAACATAGAGAAACCTTGGCATTTAAATTAGGTCATGACCCATATCTTAATGGTTGTCATAGTGACATGACCCCATGTAGTCGGTGAGGATGTGATGCCCTTTTTATGATGCCGTGGGATATCTCATACTGGTTTGTTCATTGTTTATACAAGACCATGGTACTAACCTAAAGAATCATAATAGGGATTCCTTCACTTATATGTGGACCTATAAGTTCTTGATTTGGATTCCTCATCCAGTGTATCAATCTATGTGACCCCAAGGGTACCCTAGTGGTTGACCAACCCCAACCTAGTGCGTATATTTTTTCGTATATATGTTAGTGGGTTTTACCTCAGAACCTATACCGAACATCTAAAACCAATTGGAAGTAATATTAGTGGTGGTTTTAGGCATTCTTTATCCCTTACTCTTTATTTATACATTCACATGGTTCTTTTTAATGAAACTATGATTCCATAATTTCATTATGGAACACATCCCTTGTGGCCTAATGTGATATAATGATATGATGGGGATTCCTAGAGGCACTTATTGGGGTCTGACTTTTAAGCCGTCATGATGGACTGTTATTATATCAGGATTCCCAAATGTACTTCTTTGGATATGTCCTAAGAGTATTCATGATTGATTGATACTATTACTGGAAGTCCCATTTTTCAAAAGGATTCCTCCATGCTTAGGGATTATAGAGGAGGTAGTGGAGGATGTATCAGAACCACTCTTTTAGATATTCTAAGGGATTGATGATAAACTTCTTGAGTGAATCCTGTATGATCTCTAAGTCTAGGGTGGACACTCCATTATCAACCACCCATACATGCTTGGGGTTGGGGATGTTAATATATTTGTTAAATTCATCATGAGTAATTATCAAGATTTATGATATAATTTATTACAGATCGCCTAAGGGTTATCACCCTTAGGGTTCATCTAAGCTCTAATGTTGTGATTTCTTGTGGAACGAGACCAATGTTTTAGAAATAGGGATATATTTATAAGGAGTGAGTTGTATGAAGTCCATATCAGTTCCATATTTATACGAAATCTGAATATTTTCTATTATCCTTTATTATAGTGATTGGAGGAGAGTATGGGTGATCTCTGGATTAGGACATGTATCCCCCTAGGGTGACATATCTTTCTGAGAGAAAATTTTTTGTGCTGGTTAAAGTAGGTATAGTGGATGATGGTTATATACCCAAGGATAAACTTTATTATACACATCATGAGTGGGGTTAAATCCAACCCAATTCTTTTTTCACTGGATATCTGTTCGATTGGGTTCATTGACCCAGGGATCGAATGTGTAATTATATTACAACTTTTTATTTTAGGTGTATGAAGGTTTTAGTTATCATTATTATTTTTATCTTGATGAGAAGCTTAAATGTACCTACACTACATTTATTAGACATGTACAGAACTGTGTTAGTAGTTCCCTACATAGTTTTTCACTCACATCGTTCTCGATCCATCATTACACTGGTGTAACTGAGCAAACTTTCACTTAGTTATAGGCATAACATGGATTGAGGCCCAAGACTGATTGATTAGGATGTATGAGATGTGTACGTGGATCTTGGTAAGTTTTTCATCTTTAAGTTGGTAGTAGAGCCTCGTAATTTTATTTATTTTTCTTTTATTTACTCATATATATGTGATCATCCTAGTGGGAGATGAGTGTTGTATGTGTGATTTTTTTTTCACGATTTTACTACATTTTACTAATTATATCTTTATTTATATTTATTGCTTCTATAATCTAATAATTTTCTACTATGGATGATTTTTTGTTATATTTTTTATTTTCTTACTTTAATATAATAGAATAGTCTCCCACTGACACACTATATACCCTCGTTGCTAGTCAACAACCTCTAGTGTATGGGGAGGTGTGCTTAAAGCCTTATCACCAACCAGTCCAATTAATATTATTCTGTGAACCAGGTCAAGATGTGACAATTAAATAAGTATTTAATAAATAAATGAAAAAAATAAAATATGATATATGATATATAAAAATTCAATATAATTATAATTATAAAAAAAACTTTTGTTATGGTCTATGGTCCTATTATGGTGAAGGTTTCCTAAGAATATTTTTTTAATATTCAAAAAATCCATAGAAAATAAATAAGACATGGTTTCTCACCCCAAGTAATTTCAGATAAAAAATTCCTCAAATGTAATTCCTTGAGTAATTTCATGGTTTTCTAGTATAGTTCTTTTTTCAATGTTCATAACTTGAACTATATCTTGTTACTATTTGTCACATGAGATTCTTTCCATATAGAAATATAATTTTTATGAACCATGACTATTTTAGTCAAAACGTTGTGTAAAAAATATGGTTTTTATGATTCTATATTTTCAATAATCAAAACATGGCCTTTTTTAAAAATTATTCTATTTTTTATAAAAAAAATCATAGAATATGATGTGGTTATAGAAATAACGGTCTTGGTTCTAGAAGAGATCCAAACTAGTTTTCATTCTTGAATCTTGTGAAAATTGATTTTTCACTAAAACATTCTCTATTAACATTGAAATAATTTCTTGGACATATATATGAAAAAAAATTAGTGCAATAAATATACAAAACTCTTCCAAAATATTTATTAGGAAAGGAAATGATAAAATTAAACGAAAAAACAATAAAACAAAGCATGAATCATTGTACATGTTAAATGAATGAATGGGATGATATAAAAATAAGTTTCATCATGTGATTATTCAAATCCTCTTGGGGAATATAAATAAGTAATAAGATCTTTTACATTTGATAAAAAACTAGAGAAACATTCTATGAATATTGAGAAATATTCAAAAATTTCTTTTCAATTTTTCCTCATCATGATATGGAATATCATAAATTCCTAATAATTTTTTACCAAGGACAACTGGATAATGATAGTAACCACTTGGATGCATCATCGGGAGGATCTTGGATTGATAAGTTAATGATGTAAGCTAAGATCTTAAATGAGAATATGTCACAAAATTCACAAAAGTTTCGAATAAGAGGTACAAAAAAAAGTGGTTTCTATGAGGTAAAATAATCTGAATCATAACCTTGTATTAAAACCAAACATTAATAGTTAACAATACTTGTATGAAAGATGGTTGTGAGATAAGTTAATGAATAACATGCCATACATCAATTTTATGATCCTAGGTTTTATTATGAGGTATATATATTTTTATTTTTATTTTAACTTCTTGATTTTGACCTAGAGTAAACTATTGAGGGGGTCACAAGAGTTTAAGGGGTGTCTATGGATTTTTCTAAGCCTAGATATCATATTTTTTTTTAAAAGTTAGGGTCGCATGGTTATAAGAAATCATGTGGACCAATAGACATAGTTAGGAGTAATCATGTAAGGATGGGAGATGGCCAGTGGGAGGCCACATGGTTTCTAGAAAACATGCCACTAGTGGAGAATTCCCTTGCGGGATCATTGAAGTTTTTACTAGAGGTTTACATAATGTTTTCCTCTCGGTTTCCAAAACTATGTGCATGCATTCGTGTGAGGTCCCAATTGATATAGATAAGGGTGCATGGTTGGCACCCAGTTTAGCCAACCATGCGGCCAAATCACGTGACCTAGTGTTTTTGGGTGAATTTTCCATCCTTCCATTAATGAGTATACAACATAAACAATCTTCCTAATTTATTTTCTCCAACACATTGTTTTCCTCTCATTTGATATCTCATCCTAGAACTAGTATAGGAATTGATGTATCTTCACCATCCAAAATCGAATTCAAGTGTCGTTGGTATCATTGTACCTATGACTATAAGTTATACATTCCTCTTACATTGTTCTTTGTTTTAATTCATATCGATAGAGTTATTTTGGTGAAATATAATATTGAATATTTCTAGTATTTTTGTTCATTATTTATTTTTCTTCTAATCTAGATAGAATCAAATGTCAATACTAGATGAATACTCTATTACTGACCTACAGCAGGGGATATATACATTTCATTTTAGGTTTGGTGTTTTATAAGAATATTTTTCATTCTGTTTCATGTCAAACTTTACAGCGATGCCCATTTAATTAATGAAATTCTTGAATTAAATATATTTGAACCTTTTAGGTTTCCATTTATTTATCATTATGACAGTTGGAGATCATTTATATCTACCCAAGACACCCATGGGGTGTTACCTTGTATCTTACCTATGTTGTACACCCATGTTGGGTGTGTGGGTGCTCACTAATTGTAGTGGGATTCTTAATGTGAATTAAATGAATTATTTAAGGCAGTTAGAACCTTTTTTACCTATTCATTTGTAATTAAAAGGAATGGATTGATTTGAATTAATAGGATATGATTGTTTCCTCCTTTTAATGTTATACCATATTATTAAAATGGATAAATGGATTATTTGGAAAATTAAGAATAAGTTGGAAGAAGTAATTTCTTTTGAATTAGGAGTGATTTGATTTTTTAATATAAATAAAACTGGATTCCTTGGAAGATCTCTTTGGATTCGGATTCCATAGATGCAATGGACATTTATCCAAGGATCAAATCATGGTCGTAGATCCCATAGACCTATTTACTCCTTGGATACTGATTTCGTAGGATTACTTGGGCCTTGCTACCCTTTGTACATAGCTTTCTTGGACTCTCATTAGACATGATCTGTTGACATGATCTTTATACTCCACTCAGTACTTTACCAAGTTTCCATTTAGATGCTCTTGGAACTCCACAAGGATTCCATGGTTCTACTTACCATGGATTTTACCCTTTTTTTCAAACACATGATTTCATGGAGGAACCACTATAGATGTTGATAATGGATTCCATAGTGAGGCAATTGTGATTGTTTACATTTGATTACACGACATGGCCATTGTGGGTATTTTCCTATGCTTACAGATAGCCTTGGTATGGGTATTAGCTTACAATTGTTAAACTATGTAGTATTGAACCTATTTTACATTTTCTTTACATATTTCCTTGTTCATGGGATCATGACTATTGTTTATAGGGAGCCTTAATAGGCTATATAGTATTACTTGACTTGGATCACACTTTACTTTCAAAACTTTTATACCTGTGATATATTTCACACTCCTTTTGTTTATATTAATTATATTGGATTGTTATAGACACTATTGGAGTTTTCCTATATATTTTTATCTCACACCCTATTTAGGCTTCCATTGGGTACCTGGATAGACTTATTTGATGTAGGTATGGATTGGGGAATGCACTCACTATATGATGCTTGATTTTTTCTAAGCTCATGGTGACAATTAGTATAGTTTCTTTTTGGTCTTTATATAGTTTTAATACATTTATTATACTAGATGTATATATAAATGTTTTCTTTATTTATAGAGACATACATGAAAAATCGTTTGTATATTAGATAGCATTTGTCATTATTTATTTATTACAGTGTTTTGGATGATTTATCTTCTATCATTGTTTTATATTATGCTTATGTTGTCGATTGATATGGTTATTCCAATGAGTTACACTCTAACATTATGGAATCCTCTACCCACAAAAACACCCAAATCCCTCAGTACTAGTCAGTATCCTCAAGTGTATGGGAGGTGCTCTTGAGGCCAGTGACACACCAGCTCAGGGAACCATTTAGTGGAACCCATGTCGAAATGTTACAAAGTTATATTAATGAATTTATTTTTTTGTTTTAATACTATTTTGAGACAATATATAGGGATTATGAAGGTATAGGAATTTGGTATGAAGCTATTCCTTGGAGTATCTAACCCACATATAGGAAAATCCAAATATCTAGGAACAAAACTTGTTTTTCTAGAAATTTCTTATTGCATTTTATTTGACTGCACTATTCTATGATAGACTATTTTTTTGGTGTTTCTTTTGATTATGGAGTTTATTATTTCACTATGAGATGATGGTATGCATCCCATGTATCATTTTATGTACCTGTTAGAATTCATATGACATGCATTATTCCATTTCATATAGGATGTGTTTCTTGACTACATTAATTTATTATGTATTCCTTGAGTGATATACCTATTGTTTGATAAATGATTTTTTTAGGGGATTGATAAAAATTATTGGTATTTAGAGTTCCTGATGTAACCTAAATTTTTTTTCCTAAATATTCTACTTTAAAAACCCTAAGAATAAAATTATGGCATGTTGAGTCATGGACGATTGGTTTCAAGATCTGGAACTTGTTATGGTATGGATTAAGTGGATTTTGTATTTTAATTCATATTGTGTTTGTGACATTGTGGATTAGAAGTGGTCACCCATTTGGTTCATCAATACAAAGATAATTTGTATATAAATATGAGTTTAAATGAAATTTAAATGGTTAAATATAGAACTTGAATTGATCCAAGATTTTGAGTGGGTAGTAGGCAATGTCTCTAGTACTTTTTACGGGTATTCTTTTTTACCCAATCCTAGATTTAGGAGTAGGAAGAGGGGTGTGACTTTCTTATAATAAGGTTATGAACTATCATACACTTTTAACTATGAAATCTTGTTATCGATATTTTCCAAGGAATGTGTTTTTCATTGTAGATACATGCCACTATGATGACCCACGATCGTACTCTAGGAGGGTGGTGATGACCATGCTCCAGAGGTGGTAGTATATGGAATTTTAGTAGATCCTATGGTAGTGAAAGCTATGGAACCAGTAGTTATTCCATATATAGTTGTTGAAGCATAGTTATAAGAGGGTTTTATGCACTTTATGTAGATCGTACAAGGGACCCCTCATCCTACCTCATTTATGGAAGTGCAGACATGCATGCTCCAGCAGCAAAACCCACCCTTGTTGTCGGGGGATAGTGGTCTACATGATGCTAAGATGTGCATAGATATTGGGTTTTCAACCTTTGAGAATCTAGAGACACCTCTTGATTGTATAGTGAATCTTAAAAAATATATTCTTCAGGGAGAAACTACGAACTTGTGGGATGTTTTGAGCTAGGCCGATATGCTCCAAGATGTGGTTTGGAGGGATTTTCAATCCAGGTTTTATGATTACTTTTTTTTTCTAATACCCGGTGAGTTAAAAGGGCCTATGAGTTTATGAATATATAAGAGGGATTGATGATTGTTATGTAATATTCATAACTATTTAGAAAGATTTATAAATTTTTACTGGTTTACCATGCTGATGAGGAATCAAGGGAGATACGCTTCAATGATGGTCTCAATAATATCGTTCAATAGAAGGTAAACGTGTTTTTTCTGTATAAAATTAGAGTTATAGTGAATTGGGAATTGATTACTTAATGAAACTACAGGGAATCTGAGGTCACAGATTAGGAAAGTTCAACATCTCAACCTAATGGTTAATATTTTAGTAGAATGAAGCACCATTTTGAGGCTTCCTGTAAGGGGAGTACCAAACCGACTATTTGTGATGATAGTGCTATCTTATGTCACCAGTGTGGGAGATGGTAACATATGAGGAATCAATGTGATAGAGACCCAGTAAAGTTCCAATAATTTTGTAAGATGGTCCATGTACAATGTTTATATAGGGAATTCCCTCCAATAGTCAGTAGAATGGGATCGAATCCAACTCCTAGTTTAGAAGTGGGATTGAAATTTATGTGTCATACAGGGAGTTGGACTAGTATAATTCATTTAGGTTATGGTGGTGGTCTTTTTTAAGGAATCTAGGCACCAATTTTATCTGGAAAGAATAGTGGTATTTCTCTATGTAGTGGTGTTGTTTCACAGAGCCACAGATCATGCCAGATATATTCTGTACCATCTACTCATGATGATCAGAGTTTCGAACTATCAATGGTGATAGGTATTATATTAGTAACCTCTACTCTGCTATCATCCCTTTTTGATATAGGTGCATCACATAGTTTCATATATATGCCTATTTTGGAAATATTTGTGCTTGTTGTTTTGTTTTCTAAGGGAATTATGACACTCGATACTCAATTGGGAATCAGAGCATAAGGTATGCATCCATACAGAGAGTTCACCCTTAATATTGGTGGGTATCACTTCATATAGGATTTTGTTTCCTCTAGATGACAAGGATTGACATTATACATAGGATGGATTGGCTAGTTGCTTATCATGCCTTTGTTGATTGTTATCTTTCAAGGGTGACATCACCAGAGGGTGTAGGTTTTATTCACAATGGTGAATGGGATTTCAACTAGTCCTAAACATCATGGGTTTGGAAGGATGATAGCCTTGATTTATATCTTATATTTAGATGATTGGGAAATTCATTAGGGATATTTCCTTCTAGAGGTTGATCATTTCAAGGTCGTTTTTCTAGATGAATTTTCTTATTTACCTCCTAAAAAAGTGGTATAGTTATCAATAAATCTAGTTATAGGAGTTATACCCATATTCATTCCCCCCTTATAGGATGGATACTAAGGAGTTTTAAGAGCTCAAGAGTTAGCTAGATGAATTGTAAGCAAAGAGGTTTATAGGACCCAATACTTATCTATGGGGTTCGTTGTCCATTTTTGTGAAAAAGGTAGATGGTTCCCTTATTCTATGTGCATATTATTGGAAATTTAACAAATTTATGGTTAAGAACCAATATCCCCTTCAAAGGATAGTTGATCTCTTCAACCAGATTTTAGGTGCTAGGGTTTTATCAAATATTTCTTTCAGATTAGGTTTTTATCATGTATGTGTTCGACCTACAGACATACATCAAACAAAATTTTGAACCAGGTATGGTCTATATAAGTATCTGGTTTTGTCATTCAACCTAATGAATGTTCCACTAGTTTTTATGGTGCCAATGAACTTAATTTTCCATCCTTCTCTGTATTCTTTTTTAGTATTTTTCATGGATGATATTGTGGTGTATTCTCACAATCTTCATGACCATTCCAAACATCTTTAGACTATTTTGGATACACTGGGAGAGCATAATTTATATGAAAAGATAAGAAAGTTCCACTTCTGAATGGATAATATTCACTTCCAAGGTTATATTATCTTAGAGATAAGAGTTTTAGTTAACACAAAGTAGGTGAGAGCTATAGTTTACTAGATGTAGCCCATGAACATATTTGACATATAGAGTTTCATAGGGATAGCTTGATATTATAGAAATTTCATATAGAAAATATCAAGCTCATAATCACCTATTAGTGGAAAAACTAAGAATGGCGTATTGTTTTTGTTCTTAGATACCTTTGAGATGGATTTTAGGATCTTAAAGGGAGACTAAGTTTAGATTCAGTCTTGATTCTTCTAGAGTTAGGAAGGAGATATGATGTTTATTATGATTCATCTGGTATTTCTCTAGGAGAATTTATGATGTAGGATGATAGATTCATGGCATACAGGTCCAGTTATTTAATGCCACATGATCAGAATTAACCAATTCAGAGTCTCAAGCTATCCACTGTTGTACATGGATTGAATTTTTTGAGGCACTATTTACTGAGAGAGCATTTATTTCATTTACATGAACAAAAAAAATACTCAAGTATATATTTTCACAACATGATCTAAATCAGAGGAAGTGAAGGTGGGATGAGTACCTATATTCATTCGAATTCAAGCTTTTCTACATGCCCGAAAGGGAAAATTCATTGGACAATGAACTGAGCAGGAGGACTCAGATACAAAAAACATCATAAGGCCGGTAGTGAGTGGAAGCTTATAGCCTTGTTTTCTAAGATGCACTAGGGGATTCATGATGGTGATGGGATGAATTTTATTTCATCCTTGGTGGTGAATTCAAAATTTCTCTATAGAGTGGTGATGATATAGTTATCTAGTTTATAGGGTATAGTACTATGGGATAGTGTGGAAGGTGAGGACCCACCTCTTATTTGGATTGTGGGTGAGGATTAAATTCTGAATATTCATGGTCATGTCTAATTTATAGTATACATACATGAGGATATGAAGTGGGGTTTACATGCTACAATTTTGGAAATACATCCTGATGTTACCAAGATGTATCATTAATTGTTCCATTAATACAGTTGGTCAAGGATGAAACATATGGTAGGTGGTTTTGTCATTAGGTGTTCCACTTATCAACAGATGAAGGTGGAATACTAGTGACCAGATGAGATTTTATAGCATTTACCTATTCTTGAGTGGAAATGGGATGATGTTGCAGTGGATTTAGTGATTGGGTTTCTGAGGTCACCTTGAGGTAGCGTTGTTTTCTGGGTTATTGTGGATATGATCATGAAGGTCACTCATATTTTACTGATCAGTGAGACCTTACAAGTAGACGAGATTGGGAGGTTTTATATTCATGAGATATTAAGACATCGTGGGTTCCTAATACTGTGGTATTGTATAGGGATTATAGGTTTATGCATCATTTCAAGAAGAGTTTACAGTGAAATTTTGGTACATAGGTACTTATGAGCACAACATGCCACCCACAGGATGATGTCTAGTTAGATCACATTATTCAAGTTCTTCATGACCTTCTTAGAGCATATGTCCATAACTTTAGGGGTTCTTGGGAGGGGAATATACCCCTAGGTGATTTCAACTACAATAATAGCTATTATGAGACAATACAGATGGCACCATTTGAGGCATCGTACGGTAAGAAATTTTGATCAACCTCGTGATGGTTAGAGGTAGGAGAGGAAACTTTACTTAGATCGTATAACATAGAGGAGAATGTTGAGTAGGTCCAGTTGATTAGAAAGTGGATGGATACTAAACATTCTATATAGAAATGATACACTGATCATTGTTGATGACCTCTAATGTTTGAGGTCAGGGTTCAGGTATTCTTACATATCTCATCGAAGCAAGGACACTAACGTATTATGATATAGGGTAAGATATCATTGTGATCTGTTGGGTAATTAAATATTCTAAATAGGGTAGAGTTGGTAGACTATCTGTTTCAGTTACCATAGAGGTACTGATCCAGGAATAATTTCTTCCATGTATCTCCGTTGAGTCATTATCACTCAGACTTGTCTAATACTCTCAAGTCGAATGAGTTAGAGATATAGGTAAATTTTTCCTTTGAGGAGAATCCTATTCATATTATTTACAAGAGCATGATGGTTCTCTTTGTCTGGTTAGTTCCTCCAGTATGGGTGTTATGGTAGTATGACTGTTTATAAGATTAGACATGGGAGTGGGAGGCCGACATACGTGCACAGTGGCTGGAGTTATTCTCAAATGATTCTTGACCACCCTTAGAGGGGAAATCCAGGGGAATTTTTGTTTAATGGGGGAGGATTGTAAGTTATCATGCTTTACTATGAGGTATAGATGTTTTTTTTTAAATGATCATTTTTTGACCTAGGGTAAATTTTTAAGGATGTTATGGGAGTTTCATGGGTTTATTTGGCTTGTTCAGATCCTGGAGCCCAGTATATTGAGAAAAATAGTCAGGCCACATGGTTAAGAGAAATAATTAAACCCAATCCACTTGTTTAGGAGTAACCATACTATGCTTTAAATTTGGTTGTAAGAGGCCACATAATTTGAGGAAACTGTATTGGCAGGGGTACATGCCCATGAAAAAGCTATGATTTTTTTATTATAGTCATGAATCATAATTTGCACATAATTTCCCAAACCATGAACATGAAACCTTGAGAGACCCCCCTTGAGAAAGATAAGGTCGCATGGTTGGTGCATGGTTTGGCCAATCATGCAGCTAAACCAGGCAATCTGATGTTTTTTGGAAAATTTTCCATTTTCCCTTCAATATTTTAAAACATGAACCATATTTCTTATTTCACTTCTATAATGCATAGGGGGTGTCCTATTTGATCTATCCTTATTGGTTTAATCTAGTAATGGATGAATATTCATTGTTCGAACCCGAATTCAAGCATCGTCAGTCTCATTGGTTCTATTTTGGTATGTTTCTAATTTATCTTATGTAGTTATTCATATGAATTTGTATCGATAGAGTTATTTTGGTGCAAGATAATATTACTTATTTCAAAGATTTTCATTCATTCTTCATTTTTCTTCTGATATATACTAAATCAGAGGTTGATATTAGATGAGTTCCTTAATAATGACCTACAATAGGTGCTCTATACCTTTCCATAAAGTGTTGGTGTTTTATAAGAATAGTTTGTATTGTGACACAAGATGAAATTTCCAAATATGCCCCTTTAATTAATTATATTCTTGAATTAAATGGATTGGAACATTTTAGGTTTCCCATTGTGAGTAATTGTGATGGAGGGAGGTCATTCACCTCAACTTAGGCCACCCATGGGGTGTGCCCTTGTATCTTCCCTATATTATACCACTATGTTGGGTACATGGGTGCTTATCAATTCTAGTGGGAGCCTTAATGTTAATTAAATTAATTTTTTTAAGTTTGTTATCACCTTATTCTACTAGTTCACTTATAAATTAAAGTAATGAGTTTAATTTAATTCAAGGGAAATCATTGTTTCCTCCTTTTCTTGTTATCCCATATGATTAAAATGGATAAAAGGTTTATTTGGAAAAAAATTAATGAGTTTGACGAACTCATTGCTTGTGATTGATGAATGATTTTATTAATGAGTTGAAATGGTATTAAATTAATTGGATGATCTCCTTGTATATTGATACCATAGATTCCATGGATGTTTCCCCCATGTATTTTATCACTTCACTAGATTCTTTGGACATATATCCTCCTTGGATCATGATTCTATAGGATGGCTTGGCCCTACTACCCCTTGGATCTAACTTGAATGTACTCTCATCAGAAATTCTCTTTTAATAAGGTACTTGGACTCCACATAGTTCTTTACTGATTTACCATCAAGATGCTACAAGGACTCGATGAGGATGCTATGTTCTTTTATACCTTGTATCTGACCCTTCGTGGTTTGAAACTTGATTGCACGATGTGGCCATTGTGGGTGTTAAAAAAGGATTATACGGTAAGGAAGTTTTGGATGTTTACATTTGATTACACAACATGGATATTGTGTATATTTTTCTATTATTATAGACCGAC
This sequence comes from Viscum album, assembly GCA_963277665.1. Lineage (NCBI taxonomy): Eukaryota > Viridiplantae > Streptophyta > Magnoliopsida > Santalales > Viscaceae > Viscum > Viscum album. The sequence continues at coordinate 1,397,044,428 of OY728157.1, read as the reverse complement.
ATGATATAGGTATCATCTTATAGTTGTTAGGCTGGACTGTATTGTACCAGATTTATTTATGATTTAAAGTTGTCCTTGTTTATGTGAGCTTGGCTTGGATCATACTTTACTTTTAGTACTTTTATACATGTGATATATTTCACACAAATTTTGTTTATATTACACATATTGGACTATTATAGACACCATTGGTGGTGACCAACTAAGTGTTATCTCACACCCTATTTGTGTTGTCGTTGGGTACCCAAAAAGACTTATTGGACGTAGTTAGGGACCATAAAAAGTGTATGCTATATGATGATCTATTGTTCTATGCTTAGGAGAAGGGGATCACATTATTGATCTTATATTATTATTCTAGTAAGGATAGTTCCTTTTTGGTATATTTTAACTTTTGATACATATATTGTGCAACATGTTTGTATACATATTTTCCTAATTTGTAGAGACCTTACATGGCACATAATATATATATGATACAACCTTTGTAATTTTTTATTCATTATAGTCCTTTGGACAGTTTATTTTATGTTGGTTTTTTATATTATCCTTATGATTTTGATTGATATAGTTATTTCATTATGTTACACTCGAGCATAAGGGAATAGTATACCCACAGACACACCCTAGGCCCTCACTTCTAGTTAGTAGCCTCTAGCATATATGGAGGCATGCTTAAGTCCATGTTACCCACTAGATTGGGGAACAATTTAGTTTCACCTAGGTTGGAATGTTACATAAAGTATGTGGTTTTTTTCATCACCCCATCACTTTACTAATCAATGTGATGAGGTGCAATGTATGGAAAGCTATACAGCCACACATTATAACAGGGAATTTCAAAAAAAATACCATGGAGAGAAGGTAAATCCCATCCGTGATTCTTTAATAAAAACCCAGGTTAGGCCACCCTTTCAACCCCATTTTCAGTAGAAATTTCCAAATTCACCCCCTTTCCAATAACCATGCGAAAAACAATACGAACAAAAAGCCTATCAATCACCTCATTTTTAATAAAGAACCTATGGAGAAACCTCATCTAGTGCACTAATAGTTGAATGAAGGCAAGGAACATATATTGTAAAGCTAAAAAATATAGTGAATGATATTTCAAATATAATTGAAAATCTCATGGGCATGTTATCCAAATTCTTGGAACAATTTATACTCAGATAATCCCAAACCTAATGTAAAGTGTAAGTATGATCATCACAAGAAGTGGGAATAATATCAAACCACTAGATTCACTAGGATATCAAGATTAACTAGAAGAAGACGAGTATAGAAATAATAGATAGATTCTAAGAGAGAAAACCACTCCACTAAAAGAAGAATATAAATATAAATAAGAGAAAGAAAAGAAAAAAATTAGAAAGTAAAGGCCAGAAACTCCATTGAAAAGGAATCAAAGGGAGAAGAAGTAAATTCTTTTTCTATTAAATTCTATTTTTTCTAAATCAAATAATATTGATGAATAATAACTCTAAAGAGAGATTCAAGATACATTTCAAAATGTTAAAATTAACATACCTATATTATAATCCTTTAAGAAAATTTCAAAATATACTAAATTCCTCAAGTATATTTTTACTAAAAGAAAAAATATTAATGAAATGATAGTATCATACTATAGATTAGTGTTCTGTATATTATCACACCACCATTTCCCAAAAAAATTCATGATCCAAGGATATTTCCTATTCCCATCACCATTGGTTCTTTGAATTGTTTTTGATTCATTGTGTGATATTGGGGGTTCCATTAATGTAGTCTATCATTTTATTTTTTTCATCCTTAAAAATTAATGAATTAAATCCCACAAAAATGGTGGTCCAACTATAAAATAGATCCACTATTCTTCTAGTAATAATATTAGAGGATGATTTTGTGGGAGTGGAAAGACTAATTTTTTCAAAACATTTTCAAGAGATCATTGTATAGAAAGATAAATCACTAGGCTATTCAAGTATCATATTGGAAAGAATATTCTTGAAAACATACAATAAAATAATCAATTCACATGAAAGAATACTTTCAATGGATCTTAGAGATAGAGAATTCAACTTCATCACCCTTGACTCCAAAATGAATCCTTCAATAAATCTATATCTCTCTTTGTAATCACTCCTGAAAAAGGTATTGAGACCATTAAAGACTTGGGTACCCTTAGAGAATTTGTATCCTTAAGAGATCAATTTTATATGAAAAGAACTAAGAATAAATTGAATATTCAAAAAACTATAAATTATATTATTAAAATTTCAAGATGAGATGACTTTTTATGTATTTGATATTTTATTAGAAGAGGATGAAAAAATTCCCTTTAAATAAGAAATTAATGCTTTTGAAGTGGGGAATTTTTGTTCAACCACATATCTAGACCAACCCTAAAATATAGAATTAAATACCCTCCCATGTGATTTAAAATATTCATATCTTATGTAAGAAGAAAAATTTATTGTAATTATAGCTAAAAATGTGTCCAAAAATCAGGATAAAACTTTAATTGACCTTTTTAAAAGAAATATCCAATCTATAGGGTGGATCCTAGGAGACATTAGTATAATTAACCATGAGGTATATTCCAATATAATAGTTCTAGAGGGATATTACTAACCTATTAGGAATCTCCAAAGTATTATAAACCCATTGATTATGTAATTAGTAAAAAAATAAATAGTGATGTTTATGGAAACTGACATAATATACCAAATTTTAAACTCACAATGAGTCAGCCTCATCCAAGTGGTTCCCATGAAAATTGGTTTGATAATTGTAACAAATGAGAATAATGAACTAATACCCATGAGAGTTCATAATAGTTGTAGGTTCTTTATACACTATATAATTCAGAATCAAGTCACTTGAAAAGACCACTTCCCCATCCCATGCATTGACCACATTATAGAAAGGTTAGTAGGCATGACACATTAATATTTCTGGGAAATATTTTCTCATTATTTTTAGGTATTAATTTACCTATAAGACCAAGATAATAACATATTAACCTATCATTTTGGGACATTTTATTATAATAGGATGCCTTTTGGGATAATCAATGCACAAGTTAGATTTCATAGATGTATGGTAAGCATCTTCCCAAATCACATTGAGGACTTTATAGAGATATTTCTCAATGACTTCACTATATTTGTAAATTCTTTTGATAATTTCTTGTGAAATATATAAAAATTATTAAGAACAAGTATCGAGAATAAACTTTTTTTTAACTTTGAGAAGTGTAACATCATGGTTGAGAAGAAGATAGTTCTAGGTCCTATCAATTCAAAACAAGGCACTGAGGTTTTAACAAACTGAACTTTTGAGTAATATTTGTTTCTTAAATTTTTGTTTTGTTTTATACTCAACAAAACTATGTCCATTAATTAATCAAGTGAGTATAATTAATACGAGACCATTGGGTTTCGATAGTTATATGCCTATTAGTCAATATAACCATTGGAAACTATAATGTTAATGTTATTATTATTGTTTATAAATAAAAGTGACCCTGGTTAATTAATACAGAAAGAGGAGTTGATGGCCTCAACCAGAAGACTCAGACCATACGAAGAACATCTGTCAGATCTTGGGAAAAAGGTTGTGTCACTAAGATTTTATATGTACAAAGACAAAGATGTGCTTCTACATGTGAAGCTTAAAAATAATCCCTTTTGGGAGAAGTTCAAGCTGACAGAAATCACCACTATAAGAAATATTGTCTGATCCGCCCTAATATTCTCTCACCATAGCACACCTTACTCTTATGTCCTATGCATGTGTTATAAGGGGCTATGTAACAAGATCATAGATACTTTGTGTAATCCTTTTGTATAAATAAAATTTCTATTTCTTATTATCGAAAACATTATGAAATTAAAATATCAAAATAAATTTTGGAGAAATTAATATAAGTTCCATTTTATTGGTAAATTTTGGAAAAATGGTATTTTAAAATTTTTCTATATACTTAAAATAATTAATAATGTGAAATGATTTTCAAAAAATGGTCTTTTACAGTTTTGATCAATAATAAATTTAGAGTCTAATGAGAACAATATAATTTTTAGTGAATAATAAAGTATGAATAGTAATATACCCATATGAATAGTTATTTGACCAATTGAATAGTAACCTCACTTTAGAAAGTATAAATATAATTTAGGAATATTGAATGACAATGTGATATAATAGCATAAGTAAATAACTGTTTCAGAAATTATTAGTGAAGTTTTAGTATTTTTTTAGGTAAAGTGTGTTTTTACATAAAAATTAAATATCTCATAATTAAAAAGAAGTTTCCATAAAATGGAGATATTTTTTGAATTCATAGAATTGATATTAGGTTAGGGTAAATTTATGATATTTTTATAAAATGTTTTGTTTTTTAGTCAATATTAAAAATACAGTTTTGAGGTTCAATGTGTTTAATGACATAACTAATGATGTAATCATGATGTAATAATTATAGTATACTTTTGTACTGTAAGATATGTTATAAGGTTTCCCATGATGTAAATACCATGGGAAAATACTATGGGAAAGCGCATGTTTTTTCAAATTCCACTAATGAGGTGTCCCTTGGAAATTAATAAAATATTCCCTCATTTTTTATATAAATACCAACACATTCCTTCATTCCTTTCATTCCAAATTACTCCTCAATAAATATCTTGTATTTTACCTCCCAGTGAGTCCTCCCAAGTTTCCCTCAATCCCCCCCCCAAGGTCCCAACCTTCATGCTTTTGAAGTTACTCTTCAAGGTAAGGGAACCTTTCACCCTCCACTTTTAAGTCATGACTTCCTTTATGTTATGTTTTTTAGTTTCCATCTTATTATGTTGGGGTATGGTCTTATATATCCTTATTATTGTAAATTTTATGTAAAAATGATGATATACTATTTCTACTCTCATCAAATTATTTTTCTTAATTTTAAGCGATGTCATTAGTCTGCCAAATTTTTCATAAAAAGAAATCACATCTTCTCTTTTCTTTCAAGTTTACTTTTCATGTTGTATTTCATTAAAATATACATAACATGATCTTAATTATTTTTTATTCTATACCCATACTATATTATGAGTTATTTATGAGTGGGAGACCCTTTACCCCTCTCTTTTCAATATTTTCTAAAACCATGTTGTATAGCAGTTATGCTGCAAAATTTTCATCTAAAAACTCTCTCTCTTTTTCTTCAAGAAATTATTTTATTTTATTTATGGGAATTACCAAAAAATAATTTATATGGGTATTAATAAATAAACCAGAATAATATATTTGATTTTGGAATTTACATACATAAAACCCTCATTACTTTTACAGGGGTCATAAAAGACATAACGATCATGTTTTTAGGAACTTTTAAAACGTCAGGATTTTGAAGTGAAATCCATTTCTTTTACTTATTATGGGTTATTTATGAAGTGTATTATTATTATCTATGTGGATCACATGAAAATAAATTCATATTATTGGTGCACCTTGATATCTCTCTAATTTATTGGGTAAAGAATTTAATATCTAGAGAATACATGTTTCACGATACCTTAGTGAATAACCCTGATAATTTTAATTACACCTTGCGGATTAACCATGGTGTTATGTTTATGAATATCTAAATTAAATGTTGTAGAAACATATTCATGTTATGAGTCATTTTATTTTTTGTATTATATGCCTCTTGTTTTATTTCTCATGTTATTATGTTTTTCATCATGTGCTTATTGATATCATAAGTAAACCGATTCCCTTGCTTTCCTTACAACGGGCCTTGTTTCACTCCTGGTTTGACACACCCGGGGATATATTTGGTTAACCAAAAGATTTTTGTGAATCATTATGAAGGATTTATAGAGAAATTTAATTGTTTAATCATGATGTTTTAAGACATAAAATTCTTTATAGTTAAAATATTTGTAAATGAAATAAGCTTCAAACTAAGGTTTTATTCATTTAGAAAATGGTGGAAAATAGGAGGAACCATGAAAATGGTGACCGCAATAGAGCATGCAATGAAATCCCTATAATGGAAGCCATAATGGAAACATTCCTGAGAATGATGAACCAACTAACTCAAGTTATGTGAAATAACTTGAATCAAGATGAGAGACTGATCTCACCATAAAGGGAACAATAATTTGTTGAGTCCTTTATGCATCAATAACCACCAAGCTTTAGTGGATATACTAGCCCATTTATTACTAAACAGTAGATCAGATTTACAGAGAAGATCTTTTTTGTGCTCTACTATTCAGAGATAGAGAAGGTCACCCGGGCTATTTACCACTTAGAAGGAGAAGATGATTAGTTGTGGGAGCTAATTAAAAACATGAGGCTAAGAGTGGAGGTTGAATTTATGGAGTGGGAAGAGTTCAAAGGGATCTTCTGAAATAAGTATTTCCCTTGTTCTATGAGAACAAAAATGAAGGATTTTCTCAAGATAAAGTAGAAGGATAATGAATCTGTTGGAAGCTACGAGATGAACTTCATCAGACTTTCCTGTTATACCTCAATATTTATCATGGATCCTAATGGGACTGTTGATAGATTCATTGGTAGACTGAGACCTCATTTGCAGAAGAATCTAGCCAACCAAGACTATGACAGCTATATGGAGATTGTATATAGTGAAATGAAGGTCAAAATATAGTTTGGTGAGACACAGTGGTCTCATAAATCCAATAACATGAAGAGATCAATAGATCCATGCTTTGGGAGGAGCTTCGATCAGGGAAGCGGAGGCAAGAAAGTGAAACATCCCACGTGTAATAAATGTGGGAAAAAACATTTTGGGAATATCCTTCTTGGTAATAGGAAGTTCTAAAAGTGTGGAAGAGATGGCCATATCACACAGAATTGTTGTAGTGAGTTGATGCCTCAACTTCCCAACACTAACGACAATGGTAAGATGGTGCAAGACCTACCTAATGTCCAATTCTATAGGTGTGGACAAATTGGGAACTTTTCCAATCACTTTCTAAATCTCAGGGTAGTGGAGGGGAACCATCATAAACCCTTGAAAAGTCTAAGTGAATAAGGTCATTATTTTTCTATAAAGACGACTGATGTTGAAGCACAAAATGATGCGGTGGAAGGTACTCTTGTTGTTATCTAAAATCTAGAATGTACTTTGTTTGATTCTGGTTCTATGAATTCCTTTATTTCCTCCAAGTATGCAAAAAATTTTGAATCAAACCTCATTTTTTTAAAAAGTAAAGTTACCAGTCAAGACTCATTGTGGGACTATCCAAGCATCATCAATTTTTAGAAAATCTAGTTTTTACATTTGTGAGCACAATCTTATCACAAATCTAGTAGTCATTCCCATGATGGAATTTGAAATTACACTAGAGATGGACTGGCTCTAAAAGTATAATGCTAAGATCAAATGTAAAAGCAAGAAAATATTAGTAGTCTTGAATTGGAAACCAAAAGTTATCTTACATGGAGAGATATCTCAACTTGATATTTGTCTAGAAGAACCTCATATATCCTTATTTATGGATTTCATCAGCGAAGAAGGAGAAGTAAATGATAGTATAATGATAGAAAATGTCCCCATAATTTGGGAGTACATTGATGTATTTTCTAAGGAGTTACCCGGACCTCCCCCAAAAAGAGAGGTAGAGTAATCCATTAAAATCGTACCTGGATCTCATCCTATTTCAAATACCCTGTATAGGATGGAAAATGTTGAGCTGTAGGAATTAAAGAAACAACTTCATGATATTTTAGGGAAGGGGTTTATCCAAGAGAGTGTGCCTCCTTGGGGATCACCTGTTATCTTTGTGAAGAAGAATGATGCATCAATATATCTATATATTGATTATAGAGAAATAAATAGGATCATAGTGAAGAAAAAATACCCTCTTATAAGATTTGATAACTTATTTGACCAACATCATGGGGCTCAATTATTCTCAAAGATTGATCTTCATTCCGGTTATCGTCAATTGAGGTTGAAGAAAGAAGATATTCCAAAAAATACCTTCTGATCAAGATATGGGCATTATGAGTGTTTGGTTATGACCTTCATATAGACTAATTCACCTCAAATGTTTATGGATTTGATGAATAGAGTCTTTAAGGAATACCTTAATAACATTGTGGTAGTTTTTATTTATGATATTATGATATATTCCAAAATTCGTGGGGAGCATGAGGATCATCTAAGGTTTATTTTTCAAACTCTATGGAAGGAGATGATTGTTGGAAAGTTAAGAAAATTTGAATTTTGGTTACAAAAAGTTTCTTTCTTGGGTAATATTGTAACCAATGAAGGAATCACAATTGACCCAAAAAAGATAAAGGTTGTAGAGGAGTGGCCTTAGCCTACAAAAATAACTGAGATTCATAGTTTCCTAGGATTAATGAGATATTATAGTAGTTTTTTAAAAAACTCTTCATGGATTTATAATCCATCAACCAAGTTAACACAAAAAGGGGTCAAGTTCATTTGGAAAAAGGAGTGTGAGGAAAGTTTACAAGAGTAGAAGAAGATATTGGTTATTCCACCTGTGTTAACTCTACACTCATGTGAAGAAGGATTCATTATTTTTAGGGATGCATCTCTAAAAGGACTTGGGAGTGTCCTCATGAAAAATAAAAAATTCATTTCTTATGCATCTCAACAGTTGAAGACTCATGATAAGAACTATCCTATGAATGATCTTGAGATATCTGTAGTTATTTTTTCTCTGAAGATATGGAGGAACTATATTAATGGGGAGAAATTTGATATATACAGAGAACATCAAAGGATAAAGTATATTTTCACACAGATGAAATTGAACATAAGACAAAGGATATGGTTGGAACTTCTTAAAGACTATTACTGTTAAATTCATTGTCATCCTAGAAGAGAAAACAAAGTCGCAGGTGCATTAAGCAGGAAAGACCCAGTTGTTCATTCCATGACGAGGATTCGAAGAGATCCTTTGATCAATGACCTAGTAAGGCTGGAAATGGGAATTGGAAGGGAAGGGACATCATCAACCCTATCCAAAATTATTTCTCAAACTTCATTAATATATAATATCAATAAGGCTCAAAAAAGAAGATCCTTTGTTACTAAAGAAGTTTGAGGTAGTGAAATATGGGAAGTTTCTTGAGTTAATTATTGATCAAGAAGGTGTACAGAAATTTTGTACAAGATTATGTGTTCCATCTTTTCTGGAAATAAAGAAGGAGTTGATTGATGAAGCCCATATCTCTACTTTATTTATACATTAGGGAATCAAGAAAATGTAGAGGGACCTTTGTGATCATTTTTGTTGGGATAATATGAAAAGTGAGATTACTGATTACACTTAAAGGTGACTGGTATGTCAAAAAGTGAAGGTAGAGTGACAACTTCCTAAATGGGTATTGCAACCAATACCCATAACAGCATGGAAGTGGGACAATATCACAATGGAATTTGTAACTAGTCTCCTAAGAACTTCCAAAGGAAACAATGTGATATGGGTTATTGTGGACCATCTCACCAACACTTCCCATTTTATCTCTATTTGGGAAGCTTTATCTCTTGATAAAATTTCCAGGATTTATGTGAAGTAAATAGTAAGGCTTCATAAGGTTCCACATTATATCATATTTAATCATGATCCAAGGTTCACATCAAAATTCTGGAGAAGTATTTAGCATTCTATGAGCACCGAATTGAATTTCAGTATGGCCTATCATCCCCAAACAGATGGCCAATCTGAAAGTACTATTGAAACACTTGAGGAAATGATGAGAACATGCTCAATAGAATCTAAAGTTGGATGAGATTAACATCTCCCATTAGCTGATTTCTCATACAACAACATCTTCCACTTGAGCATTCAAATGGCACCCTATGAGGCTCTATATGGGAAGCGATGTAGAACTCCTACATGTTGGGATGAAGTTGGGGAGAGAAATCTTCTTGGGACTGAACTTGTGCAAGAGATGACAGAAAAAGTTCATGCCATCTAGTAACACATTAATGTTGCTTAGAGTCGGCAAAATAGATATTCCGACAACAGTTGAAGGAACTTAAAGTATGATGTTGCTGACAAATTCGTTCTTTGAATTTTACCTTGGAAGAGATTCATGAGGTTTTGGAAGAAAGGTAAGATCAGCCCTATGTAAATTGGCCCCTATGAAATCCTTGATCACATAGGAGAAGTGGCATATTGGCTTGCACTTCCTCTGAATCTAGCACAAGTTCATGATGTCTTCCACGTATCGCTCTGGAGGAAATACATACCTGACCCTTCACATGTACTGAATCCAAAGGTGGTACAACTAGAACATGACCTCTCTTATGGGGAGTATCCAGAGGAGATCTTGGATTATAGGGACAAGGTTCTATGCAACAAGACTACCCACCTTGTTATGGTTTTGTGGAGGAACGACAAATGTGAAGAAGCCATGTGGGAACTAAAGGAGTCTATATGGTAGAAGTACCCCCACCTTTTCTCTTCAGATGGTATGAGTTAAAATTTCAGGGGCAAAATTTCTTAAGGGGGGAAGAATGTAACAAACAAAATTTTATAATAATATTTATTACTAGAATTTGTGTGTTATTTTATACTATAAAAAACTATATCCTTTAATTAATGAATATAGTATAATTAAAATGATACCATTGGGTTTAGACTGTTATATGACTATTTGTCAATATGACGGTTGGAAACTATAATCTTAATGTTATGATTATTATTTATAAATACAAGTGATCATGGTTAGTTAATACAGAAAAGGGATTTGATGGCCTCATCCAGTAGAATCGGGCCATACGAAGCCCATCTGTTAGAGCTTGGGAAGGTGGTTGCATAACTAGGATTTTCTCTAGACTAATCCTAAGCTGAGATTCCATATGTGAAGTTTGAATAGAATAACTTACACAAGAAGTTCAAGCTAATAGAAATCACCACTAGTGAAATGTTTTCTGAGCCGTCCCAAGATTCTATCACCATAACACACCTTACTCTTATGTCCTATGCAGGTATTATAAGGGGATACGTAACAAGACCTTAGTTACATTGTTTAATACTTGTGTATAAATAAAATTTTTATTAATTATTATGGTAAACTTTTTGAAATTCAATTATCAAGATAAATATAAGAGGAATTTATAGAAGATACATTTTATTGGTAAATTTTGGGAAAAAAGTATTTTAAAATATTTTTGTACACATTAAATAATTAATAATGTGAAATGATTTTCAAAAAATGGCATTCTACCGTTATGATCTGTATGAAATTTTGAGTCTAAGAAGATAAACATAATTTTTAGTGAATAATAAAGTATGAATAGTAATATTGCCCTTATGAATAGTAATGTGACCAATGGAATAATAACATCACTTAAGAAATTATAAATACAATTTAGGCATCTTGAATGGTAATGTGACATAATAGCATAAATAAATAACTATTTCAGAAATTAGTAGTTAAGTAATAGTATTTTTTTGGGTAAATTGTGTTTTAACATTTAAATTAAATATATCAAAATTAGAAAATTGTTTTCATAAAATGGATTCCATTTTTGAATTCAGAGCATCGATATTAGGTTAGGCTGAATTTATGATATTTTTATAAAATGTTTTTTTCGATGAATATTAAAAATACAGTTTTGAGTTTCGGTGTGTTTAATTACATAATTAGTGATGCAATCATGATATAATAATTCTGGTAGACTTGTGTATAGTAAGATATGTTATGAGGTGTACCAATTGTCTGATACCATAGAAAAATACGATGTGTAAGCCCATGGTATTACAAATACCACTAATGAGGTGTCCCTTGGAAATTAATAAAACATTCCAACATTTTTACTATAAATACCAACCCATTCCTTCATTACTTTCATTCCAAATTCCTACTCAATAATGCTCAGGAATTTCACCTCCCAAGGAGTCCCCCTAAGGTTACCTCAATCCCTAAAATGTCCCAACCTTTAAGCTTTTTAGGTTACTCTTCAAGGTAAGGGAACCTTTCACCCTTCACTTTTAAGTCATGACTTCTTTTATGTTATGTCTTCTAGTTTCCATCTTTTTATGTTTGGTTATATTTTTATATTTCCTTATTTATATAAATTTAATGTACAACTATTGAGATACCCTTTAAACTCTCACCAACTTATTTTTTTATGAATTTTAAGCGATGTCGTTAGGCTATCAAATATTTTGTAAACATAAATTGTATCTTCTCTTTTCTTTCATGTTTCCTTTTCATGTGGTATATCATTAAAATATCCATACCATGATATTAATTCTTGTTTATTTTTTACCCATACTTTATTATGAATTATTTATGAATAGGTTACCCTTTTCCCCTCTCTTTTCAATATTTACTAAAACCATGTTGTATAGTCGTTATGCTGTTGAATTTTAGTCTCAAAATATATCTCTCTTTTTCACCAAGAAATTCTATTATTTTATTTATATGAATTACAAAACCAATTTCTTTTATATGGTTATTCATAAAGACACAAAAATGATATATATTATTTTGGAATTTACATACATGAAACCCTCATTAGTTTTCTAGGGTTTATAAAATACATAAAGATCATGTTTTTAAGCACTTTTAAAACATCATGATTTTGAAGTGAAACCCATTTCTTTTACTAATTATGGGTTATTTACGAAATGTATGGTTATTTTATATGTTTATAACATAAAAATAAAGACATATTAAGGGTTCACCCTAATATAACTACAATTCATTGGGTAAAGAATTTAATCCCTGGAGATGACAAGTTTCACGATACCTTGGGGAATAACCCAGGTAATTTTCATTACACTTTGGGGATGAACCTTGGTGATATGTTCATGAATGTCTAAATTAAATTTTGTATCCATTTATTCACATTATGATTCATGTTATTTTTATTTTGATATTACTCTTCTTCCAATTCTCATGTATTTATGTTTTTCATCATGTTCTTATTGATATCACAAGTAAACTGATTCACTTTATTTACTTATTGGTCATTCTTCTCACCCTTTCATATGATGTATGTCTCAAGGTTATGAGATGCAGTAACTGTACATAGGATAAACTTTTAAAGTTAATTTTTTCTATGGTATTTAAAATATTGTTTTCTGTTTTCATGAATTATGTTCCTTATTTCCAAGACACTAGACATTCAAGATCTTTTTTTATAAAATGTAATGGAAATTTATGTTATAAAATAGTGGTATGTCATAATGGTAGAAAATTATAAAGTTGAAGTGATCAATTAGTTTTCATATACCATTTTTTCAAAACATATTAGACCATTCTTGGGCCATTAGAGATTCTATAAAAGGTTCATCCAGGAATTCAGTAAGATTGATCTTCTTATTTTTTTTATCGCTTTTAAAATAAGCTTAATTTTACTTTAGAGATGATTATTAGAAGGCATTTGATGAGATTAAGTAGAAATTGATCACCACACCAATTATAAAACCCTGAAATTGGGATCAACCATTTGAACTACTTTTTGATGAATCAAACTAAGATGTGGGAGAATTCCTTTCCCAAATAATTGAAGGCGTATGGGAAGTCATAACATATTCCTCAAGAACCTTGGATTCAAATAAAATCAATTACACAAACACTGAAGAATAATTCCTTGTTATTGTATTTTCATTTGATAAATTTAGATATTATTTATAAGGAACTATAGTGGTTTTATTTTCTAATCATGAATCACTTAGGTACATAGTGGAGAAATTTTATGCCTAGACTTGGTTTGTAAGATTGATAATACTCTTGAAAGAGTTTAACCTAGAGATCAAGGACAAGAAGGGAGAAAAAAATCAATAAAAGATAACCTTAATAGAATTCAAAACAGTGATAAAACAAAAATTCCAAAACAACAACCACTCAATGATGACATACCATGAGAAAAAATCTATATCATTGTATGTGTCATACCATAGTATACTGATATAGTATGTTATTTATACACATCATAGATACCATTTAACCTTAACTATTATCAAAATCACAAAGACAAGGCTGAAGCAGGAATCTATATTTTATAGGATCCATTTCTGTGTAAAATATATAATGATCAAGTCATAAAGAGGTTCTTAATATTAATTTAAATAGAATCTATATTTGATTTTTTATAAAATTTCTTATGAAAGACACTTTGTACCTTAAGGAACATCTAGAAATGTATTTGAATCTATATTTTATTGACAAAACATGTTTAATAATGCTCTTGAATACTATAAAAAATATGACAAGTATCAATATTATAAATTTATTTTGAAAATATTGGAGATCAATTAAAAACCTATCATTTTCTGTGAAAATTTTGAATTATGTGGTATTGATTTTAAGGGACCATTTCCCATATCTTTTGGGAAATGTTATATTTTACTTAATGATGATTATATCTCTAAATGGGTAGAAGCCAAGGACACCAATACTAATGATTCCAAAGTTGTGCATGTTTTTTCAGGTCTAACATCTTTTGAAGGTTTGGAGTATCATGAGACATCATCAGTGACCAAGGGAACAATTTTCCATTAGAAGAATAGAGTATATGATTAAAGATTATGGTGTGCACCACAAGACATCTACACCTTACCATCTGCGAACAAATAGCCATGATGATGTTTACAACTGAAAGATTAATGGTATTATAGAACAAATAGTTAAACCAAATCAGAATTATTGGAGAAAAGGTATTGATGAAACCTTATGGTCATACTAGATAGTGATAAGACACTCATAGCTATGAGCCAATATTAATTTATTAATGAAAAAATTTGTTATATTCAAGTGGTTTTGGATCTGTAAAAATATTGGGTAGTTAAAAATATGAAATTGGATTTAGTGAGTGATGATAAATAGATAGAGATAGATTAAGTTATAAGAGCTGGAAGAAATCAGAGGAGAGAATTTTGAAAACTCCAAAATTTATAAAGATAATACAAGTGTGGAACATGAAAAACTGATTTAGAAAAATACCTTTCAACCCAAATGTAACACCTGAGACTTTTATGATAAATATTTTGTTTTTATGTTATATAAATCATCAAATTAATCTTTCACTACACACAACACTAGCTTGACTTACTTTACACGCAATCGCGACCTTCCTCGATAACTTGCATCGTACGCAATACCAGGTTTCACTAAACAACGATATATTATTATGGACTAGACGTTATGAATAGTATCAACTAAATTTTGAATTTTATAAAATTATTATTCATCTTACACATTTTCTAGAACATGGTAAGAGAACAAAATAAATTTTTCGGGTAAAATAAGTATTTTTAAAAAAATGCAGTTTGTCTGCCTTTTGATGGCGCACCCACATTAAATCTAGTTTTTGACATGTTTATAAGTTAAATTTGACAAAATAAAATTCTTCTTTTGAATCAGGGTATAAACATTTACTTCGGATAAATTTTTGATATTTTTCTGATAACTTTCATATTTTGATGAATAGTAAAAATACGCTAATTTTTAATTAAAAACAACTTTTTTCCATTGAGATAATTTATATGGATATATTATAATATTGAATTGTTTTAAAGTATAAATAGAATATATTTTTACCATTTAATATAATGTATGTCATTAGCATTAATTTCACATTGAATTCATAGGTAAAAACATTTCAATCTTTGGCAATGTTTTAACTTCTAAAACCCATTTTCTTAACAATGAGATATATTTTAAATTAATTACTACAACTTATATGTCTTGAATTTTGAAAAATGGATTCCATATTCGGAATAAGTGGGTCAAAATTATGTTAATAGGCTACTTTTTATTTTTGGTCATTATGAATAGTAACTACGGTATATTTTATTTACCATAGTTAAAGGTAAATCGGGTAATTAAGGGTAAATATAAGATTATAAAATTACCCTAACACCTGCCAAAATCCTATTGGATGACTAAAAGTCGACCCATATCACCTAAGGGTTAAATTAGATTCATTTAATGGACTTTTTTCCATGAAAATAATTTAATTATTATTAAAACCAAAGAATGTGACAACATGTCACTTTCTTAAATCTTATAAGTATAATAATTTTAATTTAGTTATAAACTTAATGAAACTTCTAACATAAATAGTATCCAGAAATCTAGTACAATTATCTACATCATAGGAATTTATTTAGAATTTTTAGGGATTAAATAAATATCATTAATTATGACACAATAGTGATGTTCAAATTATTTTATAAATTAAAATATCAAATAAATGGCTTTAAAAATATTAAAATAAATATTATCTAAACTATTTAATGTGCTCCACTAATTTTCTGGAAACATATGAAATTTTATGGATCTATTAAAGCTTTTATTTCGAACATATCTTCTGTATATATTTTATTTAAATTCAAATAAATTAATAGTGTCAAAATTGACACTATTGTTATTTTATAAAAATAACATATTATAAAATTGTTTAAAAATCACAAAATATTTAAAAATTATAAATTAAAATTTATATGGTCTAAAATTTCATAAAGGTTCAAATTATGTAAAATTCACAACACATATGTAATTATTTATAATAATTTAAAATTTAGAATATTATTACCACAAATAAACTTAAATTGATCAATAAGGATAAATCAAGTTGATAATGTTTAAAATAAATTCATAACATGTCTAATTTTTTTTGGTTGATGCGATTACAACCCTATCTCATCTAATATTCGTATATGAGTCATTTTGGAAGTTTTTAAGTGGGTTTGGGATTTAATATAAACTGATATTTCTTATATGTCCAAAGGTTCCCCTCTCCTCCCTTATAAAAGGGCACCTCCTCCCTCTCCTCCTCACACCAATTTGAGCCTTCAATATCGGCCAATCCCTGCCCATTTCACTTCCCCACTTCCCTAGAAACATCCTATAGGTCCTGGTCTTCTTCAAAGACCAATTTTAGTGCCCTAAGAGGAGGTCTCAAAGAGGCGCTTCAAAGAAGAGGTAATGCCCGTTACCGATTATTTCATCTTTATTTCTTCTTCCACTTCTTCTTATTTAGTTGTTTCATTATGAAGTAATAACATCAGTATCACTAATATACCGATATGTTATTATAAGTATGAAACAACCCTATTTCACCATCTATCCATCCTACGGAAAATGAAATCACCACGCGTGCGTACGTACGGAATACCGTCTCCACGCCGTGGTGTAATCTATTTTCCCTCACCACCTTACTTGGATGGGTATAATGGTGTAAATAATAACTATATATGATTAATGTAAATTGATATTGATTATTAAATAGTATACATACACTCCAATACAATTCCACGATCATGGGAACAATATCATCGCTCGTGCGTACGTACGGAATACCGTGTCCACGATGTGATGCGACTCGTTCTACATGATCTACATTGAATAATGATTATAAAAATGAATTGAATGAATGAATATGATATATATTACACTAATACCATTCTGAAAATGAGTTATATATAACCTAAATAGAAGAATAAGAATTTATTTGACAAAACACGCTTACGAACAAAAAGTAATAAACACCCGAATAACAAGTAGTAATGAAATATTACTAATAAGAAGCTAAGAATATGACCATATACGATATCATAACAATAAGTATGATTCTATAATAAGTCAATAACATTATTTAAATCGTTATACACGAGGTTCGGACACTTACGAAGCAAATCGGACCTAAGGTAAGGGAAATATCACAATCTCATTTTTATCTGAGATTGTTTATACTTTGGAATTTACTGGGGTGTATTTTAGAATCCACATCCATGTTTCCTAAATATGTAATATTTTTATCCTTCTACAATATTTTATATCCAATTTTACCCTTCAGTGAATTTTTATTAAAAGATATGAAAGGAATCTTTTTTCGTTTTTCATACGAGGTACTTTTTGACTTTTCTGACAAAAGTACCAGAAGAATGTTTTTTTAAATTATACGGCATGAATGGATTTTTAAAACATTATTTCCAAGAAGCATTCCTTACAAGTTTTCAATTTTATTTTTAATAAACTTATTTTAGTTTAGAATTGTGTGACGTGTTATGAAAGGAAAAGTGTTTTTGAATTAGAAAAGATATTTTCCTCAAGAATGGAGTTCAAGTGTTTTATCAAAATTATTTTCCATCTAAGATAATAAAGGGTTCTATTTCTATCCCTATTATTACATTTATTTTATTATATTGTGATGGAATTATTTTTATGAATTCCTTTATCTTATATGAATTGTTTTATGATGTCACAATGTTTAAGATTCCCATTTTTATTACATGAGTTATGATATGATGTATGGTTTATGATTTTGTGGCACACATAAGAATGGTATCGTTATGTATGTAAAATATGGGTCACTATAGTTGGTATCAGAGGAAAGTTATAGTCAACCTTTGGAAACTAGGATGTGAAAGCCTTAGATATAACCCTAAGGATAAGTCTTAGCATAGAACAAAATCTTAGTGTTTTAGAAATGGCCATGAAAAACCTATGAAAAGACCTTAAGTGTGAAATTGTATTCTTTATTATGTGGTTTTTATAATTATTGTTGCTCACACTATTCTTCTTGGTTTTAGTCAATGGCTGGAACCCGAAGAAACCGTGTTAATGCAGAATGCGACGGGTAATGCAATGATTGTCCCCCTGAGCAACCAAACATTATGGGAGTTGGAATGAAAAATCTTGCAGCCATGCTCACACAACTTTCTCAAGCTATGAATCATGCAGGACTTCAAAATGAGCAAAGGAAGGAGCAACATTCTGTTGAATCCTTCATGAGGTAGCGTCCACCTTCATTCAGCGGGTCTTCTGATCCATTAGTGGATGAACAATGGATCAGTAACAATGAAAAGATATTTTCAGTTCTTCAATGTTCTGAACATGATAAAGTCATCTTAGCAGTGTATCATTTGGAAGGTGATGTTGATCAATGGTGGAATCTTATTAAGAATACGAGGAAAAGGGAAGAAATTTAGTCCATGGAATGGGACGAGTTCAAGAACTTATTTTTCAATATTTATTTCCCTCGTATTATTTAAACAAAGATGGAGAAGGAGTTTCTTGAACTGAAGCAAAATGATGATGAATCTATTGGTACCTATGAAGAAAATTTTACAAGACTTTCAAGGTATGCTTCCTGAATTATTATCCAACCTGAGAGTAAGATCGATCAATTCTTTAGAGGCTTAAAACCAAGTCTTCGAAGGGCGTTAGCCATAAGGGACTTCAATAGCTACGAGGAAATTGTTCGATGTGCTCTCAAGGTTAAGATGGAGATTGGTGTAACCCATCAGTCACATGGGTTTGATAAAAAGAGGAAAATGGAATTCAAAGGAAAATCTAAAGACCACACTGAAAAGAAGATGAGTTTCCCTTATGCTCAAAGTGTGGAAAGAAACATGAAGGAAATTGACTTAAGGGGACAAGAAAATGTTATAAGTGTGGAAAAGAAGGTCATCGGGAAATTGAATGTAGAAATAATGGGAAGAAGATGTCTAATGATGCAAACAAAGGAAGTGATACACATAATGAACCTACTACATTTCAATGTTTCAAGTGCAAGGAGATGGGGCATTATACCAATCAATGCCCAAATCCAAGGGTTGATGATGATGATTGACGTCAACAAAATCTTAAGGCCAAAGACAAAGGAAAGTCACATGAAATTACTATCGGCGATGTGGAGTACGACAACGAATTGGTGAGAGGTACACTTACCATCCACTCTAAAGTAGCAAATGTTTTATTTGATTCTGGATCCACCCACTCTTTTATTTCTGAATAATTTTCTAATGGTATCACCATATTACCTCAACAATTAGATGTTGAGTTGGCTGTGGCAACTTTTAATGGCACAACAGTCGCATCAAAAGTTTACAATTCTTCTCCGATTAAATTTTGTGGGAAAGTGCTTCCTGCAAATCTTGTGATCCTTCCTATAGTGGAATTTGATGTGATTCTTGGCGTGGATTGGATTTCTTTATATGGATCTCATATCAATTTCCAAAGAAGGTAAGTCATATTTCATATTCCAGATCAATCTATGATCATCTATCGATGCAAGGATGAACATAACCTTCTAGAGGAAATTTCATCCATCTTATGTGTCTTGATTCCACTAAATGAAGGTTATTTATCTCAAATTGTTGGAGAAAAACTAAGGATTAATAATATTCCCATTTTATGGGAATTTGATGATGTCTTTCCGGATTAATTTTCAGGTCTTCCACCAAATCGTGAAGTTGAGTTTTCAATAGAACTCGTACCGGGATCTTTGCCTATTTCAAAGACACCTTATAGAATGGCCCCAATTGAGTTGTAGGAATTGAAGAAGAAACTCCAAGAGAATCTTGATAAAGGATTCATATGCCCTAGTGCATCACCTTGTGGAGCACCAGTTCTGTTTGTTAAGAAGAAAGATAGATCAATGAGACTTTCCATTGATTATCGAGAACTTAACAAGATCACTATCAAGAACAAATATCTTCTCCGATGCATTGATGACCTATTTGACCAACTACGTGGATCTCAATACTTTTCCATGATTGATCTTCGTTCAGGGTATCATCAATTAAGGGTCAAAAGAGAGGATATACCAAAGACGGATTTCCGTACAAGGTATGGACACTATGAATTTATAGTGATGCCATTTGGTCTTACTAATGCCCCTGCTATCTTCATGGATCTGATTAATAGAGTCTTTAGAGAGTATCTTGATCAGTTTTTGGTAGTCTGTATAGATGATATTCTTGTCTATTCAAAGACAAAGGAAGAACATGAAGATCACTTGGGAATTGTATTAAAGACCCTAAGAAAGGAGAAGCTTTATGCCAAATTTACCAAGTGTCAATTTTGGCTTTAAAAAGTTGCATTTTTGGGTCACATAATCTCCAAAGAGGGTATATCTGTGGATCCAGCAAAAACAGAGGTTATCAAATGATGGTCGAGACCAACAACAGTAACCGAGATCCGAAGTTTTCTTGGTTTGGCTGGATATTACCGATATTTTGTGAAATATTTTTCAAGGTTATTTAACCCACTCACCAAGTTGACTCGAAAAGGAGTTAAGTTTGTTTGGACGGAGGAATGTGGAGAAAATTTCAAAGAGCTAAAAAGAAGGTTAGCCAGTGCACCTGTGCTCACACTACCTTACAGTAGAGAAACGTTTGTAATCTACAGTGATGCATCCAATAAGGGACTGGGATGTGTTCTCATGCAAAATGATATGGTGATAGCTTATGCCTCACGACAGTTGAAAATCCTTGAGCAAAATTACCCAACTCATGATTTGGAGCTAGCTGCGGTAATATTTGCATTAAAGATTTGGAGGGATTACCTTTATGGTGAAAGGTGTGATATTTATATTGATCATAAAAGCTTAAAGTATATTTTCACACAAAAGGAGCTGAATATGCACCAAAGAATATGGCTGGAGCTGATTAAAGATTACGACTGATCAATTCATTACCATCCTGGGAAAGCAAACAAGGTGGCAGATGCATTAAGTCGATAAGACCATGCTAGCTTATCCATGATGAGGATCACAAAAGATCCAATATTTATGGATTTACAAAGGATGGATCTTGGAATTATAATGGAAGGGGAAAATCATATCTTTCTCAAATGAATGTTCAACCATCTATAAATGAGAAGATTAAAGAGGCACAGAAAGAAGATGTAGAGTTACAAAAGAAGGTGATAAATGTACCTGAATTTAACCTTGATTGTGATGGGATAATAAAGTTCAGGAATCGGGTTTGTGTTCCTCCCATCCCAGAATTAAAGAAGGATCCACTGGATGAGGCTCATAGTTCTTCATTCTCTATTCATCTTGGAAGCACGAAGATGTATAGGGATCTGAAAGAGTACTTCTGGTGGGATGGCATGAAAAGAGATGTTGCTGAATATGTCTCTCGATGCTTGGTTTGTCAGCAAGTTAAAGCTGAGAGACAGAAGTCTAAGGGGATGTTACAACCATTACCCATACCAGAATGTAAATGGGAAAACATCACTATGGACTTTGTCACCAGAATTCCTAAAACATCCAAAGGCAATAATGTTATATGGGTCATAGTTGACCGTCTTACAAAGTCTGCACACTTCATTGCTATTAGAGAGGATTTCTCTCTAGATCAGCTTTCCAGGATATATGTAAAAGAAGTGGTAAGATTGCATGGAGTACCACTTTTTATTATATCTGATCGGGATCCAAGGTTTACCTCAAAGTTATGGATAAGTCTACAGCATACTCCGGATACAGAGTTGAGTTTCAACACTACTTATCATCCTCGGACAGATGGTCAGTCTGAGAGGACAATTCAAACTCTAGAAGATATGTTGAGAGCTTACTCTATATATTTCAATGGTGGTTGGGATCAACACCTAGATTTGGTGGAATTTTCTTATAATAATAGCTTTCACACAAGTATTCAGATGGATCCTTATGAAGCTCTCTATGGAAAAAATGCATGACTTTAACATGTTGGGATGAAGTTGGGGAAAGAAAGCTATTAGGACCTGATCTCGTTGATGAAATGGCAGAAAAGGTCAGATCTATTCAACAACACATAAGAGCAGCTCAGAGTCGATAGAAAAGTGATGCCAACAACTGAAGAAAATACCTAGAGTTTGAAGTGGGTGATAAAGTGTTCTTACGAATATCTCCCTGGAAGAGGTTCATGAGATTTGGAAAGAAGGGAAAGTTGACACCTAGATATGTTGGTCCTTTTGAAATTCTGGATCGTGTTGGGAAGGTAGCTTACCGATTGGCGCTTCCACCGAATCTCTCTCAAGTTCAAG
The DNA here is from genome assembly GCA_963277665.1 of Viscum album. Lineage (NCBI taxonomy): Eukaryota > Viridiplantae > Streptophyta > Magnoliopsida > Santalales > Viscaceae > Viscum > Viscum album. The sequence goes on along the minus strand of OY728157.1, from coordinate 1,397,021,667 downwards.
ATGTGTTCCATATATCTATCCTGAGAATGTACATATCTGATCCTTCACATGTACTCAGCTCAGAAGTTATACCACTGGAGCAAGATCTTTCTTATGAATAAAAATCGATAGAGATTCAGGATCATAGCGAAAAAGTCCTACAGAACAAGACCACTCTCTTGGTGAAATTTTTATAGAGGAACCACCAATTAGAAGAAGCTACATGGGATCTTGAGGATATGATGAGGAAGAGGTATCCTCATCTGTTTGTTACAATGTGACGAATTTCGAGAGCGAAATTCATTTTAAGGGGGGTAGAATGTAACACTAGAGACTTTTATGAGAAATATTTTGTTTTTATGTTATATAAATCGTCAAGTAAATCTTTCACTACACACAACACTAGCTTGACTTACTTTACACGCAATCACGACCTTCCTTGATAGCTTGCGTCGTACGCAATACCGGGTTTCACTAAACAATGATATATTATTATGGACTAACCTTTATGAATATTATCAACTACATTTTTAATTTTATAACATTATTATTCTTCTTACACATTTTCTAGAACATGGTAAGAGAACAAAATAATTTTTTTTGGTAAAATAAGTATTTTTCAAAAAATGCAGTTTTGCCGCCTTTTGATGGCGCACCCACATTAAATCTAGTTTTTGACATGTTTATAAGTTCAATTTGACAAAATAAAATTTTTATTTTGAATCAAGGTATAAAAAATTACATTGGATAAATTTTTGATATTTTTCTGATAACTTTCATATTTTGATGAATAGTAAAAATATGCTAATTTTTAATTAAAAACAACTTTTTTTCATTGAGATAATTTATATGGATATATTATAATGTTTAATGGTTTTATATTATAAATAGAATATATTTTTACCATTTAATAAAATGTATTTCATTAGCATTAATTTCACATTGAATTCATAGGTAAAAACATTTCAATCTTTGGCAATGTTTTAACTTCTAAAACCTATTTTCTTACCAACAGGATTTATTTTAAATTAATTACTGCAACTTATATGTTTTTAATTTTGAAAAATGGATTCCATATTCGGAATCAGTGGGTCCAAATTATGTTAATAGGCTACTTTTTTATTTTTGGGCATTATGAATAGTAAATACGATAAATTTTATTTACCACAGTTAAAGATAAATCGGGTAATTAATGGTAAATATAAGATTATAAAATTACCCGAACACCTGCCAAAATCCTATTGGATAACTAAAGGTCGACCCATATCACTTAAGGGTTGGATTAGATTCATTTAATGGACTTTTTTTCATGAAAATAATTTAATTATTATTAAAACCAATGAATGTGACAACATGTCACTTTCTTAAATCTTATAAGTATAATAATATTAATTTAGTGATAAACATAATGAAACTTCGAACATGAATAGTCTACAGAAATATAATACAATTATATAAATCATAGGAATTTATTTAAAATTTTTAGGCATTAAATAATTATCATTAATTATGACACAATAGTGATGTTGAAATTATTTTATTAATTAAAATATCAAATAAAGGGTTTTAAAAATATTAAAATAAATATTATATGAACTATTTAATGTTCTACACTAATTTTCTAAATACTTATGACATTTTATGGATCTATTAAATCTTTTAGTTCGAACACATATTATGTATATATTTTATTTAAATTCAAAAAAATGAATAGTGTCAAAATTGACACTATTGTTATTTTATATAAATAACATATTATAAAATCGTTTAAAAATCACAAAAATATTTAAAAATTATAAATTAAAATTTATATGGTCGACAATGTCATAAAGAGTCAAATTATGAAAAATTCACAACACATATGTAATTATTTATAATAATTTAAAATTTAGAATAGTATTACCACAAATAAAATTAAATTGATAAATAAGGATAAATCATGTTGATCATGTTTAAAATAAATTCCTAACATGTCTAAATTTTATTGGTTGGTGTGATTACAACCCTATATCATTTAATCTTCAGATATGAGTCATTTTGAAGGTTTTTCAGTGGGGTTGGGATTTAATATACACTAATATTTCTTATATTTCCAAAGGTGTCCCTCTCCTCCCTTATAAAAGGGCACCTCCTCCCTCTCCTACTCACACCAATTTGACCCTTCAATATCAGCCAATCCTTGCCCATTTTACTTCCCCACTTCCCTAGAAACATCCTAGAGGTCCTGGTCTTCTTCAACGACCAATTGTAGTGTCCTAAGAGGAGGTCTCAAAGAGGCGCTTCAAAGAAGAGGTAATGCCCGTTACTGATTGTTTCATCTTTATTTCTTCTTCCACTTCTTCTTCTTTAGTTTTTTCATTATGAAGTAATAAAATCAGTATCAATCATATAATGATATGTTATTATAAGTATTAGACAACCCTATTTCACCATCTATCCATCCTACGGAAAATGAAATCACCGCACGTGCGTACGTACGGAATACCGTCTCCACGCTGTGGTGTAATCTATTTTCCCCCACCACCTTACTTGGATGGGTATAATGGTGTAAATAATAACTATATATGATTATTGTAATGTGATATTGATTCTTAAATACTATACATACACTCCAATACAATTCCATGATCATGGGAACGATAACATCGCTCGTGCGTACGTACGGAATACCGTCCCTACGATGTGATGCGACTCGTTCTACATGATCTTCATTGAATAATGGTTATATAAATGAATTTAATGAATTAATATGTCATATATTACAATAATACCATTCTGAAAATTAGGTATCTATAATCTAAAGATAAGAATAACAATTTATTCGACAAAACACACATAAAAACAAAAAGTAATTAACACCCGAATAACATGTAGTAATGAAATATTACTATTAAGAAGCTAAGAATATGACCATATATGATATAATAACAATAATTATGATTCTTTAATAAGTCAATAACATTATTTAAATCATTATACAGGAGTTTCGGACACTTACGAAGCAAATCGGACCTATGGTAAGGGAAATATCACAATCTCATTTTTATCCGAGATTGTTTATACTTTGGAATTTACTAGGGTGTATTTTATCATCCACATCCATGTTTCCTCAATATGTAATATTTATATCCTTCGACAATAGTTTATATCCAATTTTACCCTTCTATGAGTTTTTAGAAAAACATATGAAAGGAATCTTTTGTCGTTTTTCATACGAGGTACTTTTTGACTTTTCAGACAAAAGTACGAGAAAATTTTATTTTAACTTATACGACATGAATGGATTTTTAAAAAATTATTTCCAAGAATCTTCCCTTACAAGTTTTCAAGTTTATTTTTAATCAACTTCTTTTAGTTTAGAATTGTATGACGTGTTAAGAAAGGAAAAGTGTTTTTGAAGTAGAAAGGATATTTTCCTCAAAATGGAGTTCAAGTGTTTAATCAAAATTATTTTCCATCTAAGATAATAAAGGGTTTTGTTTCTATACCTATTATTACATTGATTTTATTGTGTTGTGATGGAATTATTTTTATGAATTCCTTTATCTTATATGAATTGTTTTATGATGTCACGATGTTTAAGATTCCCATTTTTATTACATGGGTTATGCTATGATGTATGGTTTATGATTTTGTGGCACACATAAGAATGGTATCATTATGAGATGGGTGGGACCTATATCTCCCTTCAATGCATTGGGTAAATATTTTATATCTCATGAGATAGACATGGCTGGAACGGCAGGTTAAACTGGTTCAGTGAAATAGGATTGAAACGAGGAGTGAACTCGGTTCAGAATTGGACTTTATCCACTAAGATAGTCTTGTCAATGAGTCTTGACTAATAAGAAATTATTCTCTATGATTATGTGTGTATGTTGTTGGAACCACTTTGTGTATAGGTTTGTATTTGTTGTCAATAGTTTTCAATGGAATATCAAAATGAAAGAGATCAAGAAGTACTCCAATAAAATGGAGGAATGGAAGCTCACAATGAAGGAGATCATGAAGTACTCCGATGAAGTAGAGGAGTAGTGATTCAGACGATTGTTGTGTTGATCGTAAGTTCAAAGAACATGTGTCAAAGGTGATACATTGTTTACAACAATGAAAAACGTGAGGAGTAATCCATCCAAGGATGATTAAAGCAGGATGGTGTTTTTGGATGAAGACCATGCAATTCATCATTATTGCATGAGAACAATGGGTTTTGATGAAGACCATGAAATTACTCATGATTGCGTGAGAACCATGCTAGAGACTTCTTGACGGATTGAATCACATGGTTTGCATGAAGTTGATCATGATGGTTGATGAAGGGGGCAATGTGCCAATGAGTTGACTTATGAAATGGCCATGCACATCACATTGTCATAGAAGATGATGGTACTAAAGTTGTTCCTTCAAAGAATACATATCACAATAGTGGAGTTTGTGATAAAAGCAAAAGAGTTGTTGAAGGATACAGATCACCAAGAAGAAGTGTTGTTGAGGTGATCGTGATTGTCGACAAAGCAAACAAAGGACATACAAATTTGTTGACAAAGTAGATTCAATGGTGACATGTCGAGTTCAAGAGTTTTGGTCAACGATCTATGTTTGATTCAAGAACATCGACAGAGGAATGGATGATCTGAAGGAAGTACAAAAAGAGCAGATACAAGGTGGCGTCGTTTTCCAGTGTTTGCCAAATTTCAGGGCCTCAAAATCAAAAAATGAAGAAGAGTGGTTTTGGAAAAGGGACTTGTGCGCCATACTCTTGGAGGATAGGAAACTTGTGTGCTATATGTTTTGAAGATCAGAGCATCAAAATATGGAAAAGGGATAGGGGTCGCGCAAGTTTTGGTGAAGTCGCGCAGGTGAATTATGTGCCGGGAAGAGACTTGCGTGCCGACGCCTTGAATGCATTATAACTTGCGCGCCTATAGTTTTTCGAGATCAGAAGATCCAAGTTTGGCAAAGGCAAGATGTTTGCGCAAGTTTGGATGTTGATCGCGCAAGTGCCTAGCAGGGGCCGAGACTTGCGCGCCGATGGATGACTTGCGCGCCGTCGCGCAGGGGGTCCAGTTTGCCTATAAATATTGGACCACCCCTCCTCATTTCTCATGGATCTCAAGACTTAGATATTGTTTGAGCTCTCGTCGTGCAGTTGGTTGAGCCGCGCAAGTGGTGATTGCGTGCCGATTGATGGTTGCGCGCCCCAAGTTATTTGGGCAAGGAAGGAAGTGAGTCGCACGGGTTTGAAGTTCAAGAAGGCAGAGTCGCATAGGTGTTTTGGAGACACTTGTGCACCAGGTTATACTTGTGCGCCTAAGACTTGCGCGCCAGATTGAGACTTGCACGCTGGGCGTGAAAAGGAGAGCCAAATATTGTTGAAGCACGCCCGCCTTTCTGGAGCTGCACAAGAGATAAAGATTGCCTAATACTTTCGGTGCAAAGCGAGATTGAAGAAGAAATCTAAATGATACATGCATGATCTCATGCATACATGGTGAATTGATTCTGAAGAATGCAGAGTAAGCTGAACATCATTTATTGAGCAATCACATAAGTGATTGTGATTTAGGCAAACGAAGACAAGGGGATCTAGTGCATTCAGTCATTGCACTAAAGAAGAAAGATTGAACTATAAAGAGCATCAACTCTGAACCCTGATGCAAGAAAAGTCTCATGCTGAACAGGAGACAAAGAACATCAATGCACATTTATTGAAGAGACCTTCACATCTATAAACTGAGTGGGACTTCACCAACGGTAGTGATCCAGGGGGAGTCAACGGGAGTGACCCGAGGGACGCAATGAGCTATCCCTGAACAATTGTAAAGGCAGTGAGCCTGGGACAGAGTGTCGGTACCCAAAACTTTGTAATCTACAGCTAGTGAAGCATAGTGGATTTAGGTACGACCGACAACCTGTCGGAGGATGCTCCTTGGACGTAGCCCTTAGTGGTGAACCAAGTAAAAATAGTTGTGTCATCTCTCTACATGTGAATGTTTAATTGCTGATCATATCCATCATATAGGTTTAAGTAGTTCCTACCAACGTGGGAACAAGATCCACAACTAAAAGAAGAAAAATTTTCCACCCTGATTCACCCCTCCCCTCTCAGGGTGTCCCGGGGTCCTACATATGCCACAAAGTTTCATGTTTTAAGTTATGATTATTGGGATTACATTTCACTACCATGATTTATCCCATGTTATGAAATTATGATCTCTTTTGCAGGATAAGATTTTCAAAATTTTATGTTCCTATTAATTTTATGTAATTGATATTTCTTTTGTTTACCATTACAGAGAATTTGAGCTCACCCTTTTGTATGTTTTCTTTTCCCAGGTCAGGAAGAAGGGTATTAAGTATGATATGCCAAAAAGGGACTATAGATATGACGGAATAAATGGGAGATAGTGTAGATGCTTTATGAACCAGTTGTTTATGTTTCCCAGTTTCTAAAGACACTGTACCTATACGGTCCTTTCATGGTTTTGTTATATGTTGTAATAAGTATGCTTCAATTTTGAATTATTAACCATGTATGTAAAGTATCGATCTCTATACCAAAGGTCAATTTATTATATACAATTCTATATTTATGTTAATATTGGGTAACCTTAATTCCAATTATTAATGACCTTTTATAGTCATTAATTTTTAACCATTTAATTCCATTCAGATTAAGAAATAATAAGAATTAAATTCATTTAATTTCAAGAGGAAAAGGCTGAAACAGATCCATTGGTGTCTACCTTAAGAACCGATGGAGGAACTTAAACTTCTCCAACCCATCTAATTATTTAATCCCATAAGGTTAGGTCAATATAATGACAATAACCAATGTATCTTTCAAGAAGAAAACTAAAATTTAAAATTTTCATAAGAATTAAGAGTTTAGGAAAAAATCACCTCTTCTATTTACCCCTTTGAGCTTTGATGGAATTTCTATTACACTGGTATGTGTTGTTTTATTAGACCACTATGAATAAAGTCAATAGGAATCCCTAAAAAATGAATAGAAAGTGGAGAAAAAGATGCATGTGAATAGGGAGTTTATTCATTAATTATTTATGTTTAACACTTCATACATTATTTTGACATTATATTTTAAGAAATACATTCATGCAACTGTTCTAAAACTGAAAATTTCATGCAGATACTTAAATTTATTTCTTTACTAGACTTATCTAGGAGACATTATTTTATTAGGAACCCTATAATTCCATGTTTTAGATTTAAATTATTATGATATTGAATGAGTAAGGTGGAGGGTTGAATTATTGCAGTTAATCATGGATATTGAAATAAATACTCATTATTTGAGGGAATTGGTTGATTCATTTATATTAAATTTACCTATATTTTTTTCATACATTGGATTTTAGATATTTATGTAAATTTATTTTTTATTATTATTCATTCCATGAGTTATTATCATAAATCATATGTTCTATTCCTAAAAGGATTTCTAGACCAGATATTTCCTATTTTATCTTGAACATATTTCTTTAGTGACATTGGGGAATGTTTCCAACTAGAACTTACATTATAACATTTCAAAGAAAATGACTATAAAAATACATATTTAAAATGGTTGGTGAATATTTTTATAAGCCCTTATCATTGAGACCACATTTTACAATTATCACTTTTTAACCTATAGAGACCATGAGTGACCTTGTCAGGGATGAACTGTTTTTATATATTCTTTTCCTACTCTTAATATATTTCATTATATTTTAAAATTAATGTGTGGGGGTGAGGGAAGTAATGGTGTAAAGATGAACTAAATTGTAATGAAAAGTGTGGGGGTGCTACTTTGGGTCTTGAGAAAGTTTTTTGATTCTTACATTGTACTTTCATTATTTTCCCTTCTTGAAAAAATAAAGAAAATAGGAATGGGTTGTGATGTGGGAAAATCAAAAATCACTATTATTTGATCTATTATTTTTATCATATGTGGTTTGGTGGTAGATTTAAGGTTTATTCCAAGTATTAATTTTGAAAAAAAACTATGAACAAGTACTTAGAGAAAATACGTAAATGTAAGAAAAAAATTAATAAAGTACAATGCATTCACCATACATTAATTGATCATTACCTTTACATTGAGAAAAGGATGTGGGAGATATAACTTTGAATGGGATATTTTTCATTGATATTTTACATTTTATATCATGATTTATACATAAAAAATAGAACTCATTATTTGATCTATATTTTTCACATTAATTTCTACCATTCATAAGCCTTAGAATCATATGAACCCTGATCAAAAAGACCTCCTGTTTTCATGTGAAATTTTTATTAACAAAGTGGAGAATGTGGTTACATTTCAAGCCTATGGATAATAAGAATATACTAATGATATGAGAATAACTCTACTTGAATTTTTATCATGGGTGATTAGTGAAAAGATTCAAAATCAAGGTAAATCATGTCTTGGCATGTTTAATAAAAATAAAAAGAGGAACATAAAGGAATGAAAATAGAAAATCTACCATTTTGAAAATGGAGAAATTAAAATACATGGATTTTATTCTTTTAAAAGTATAAAATTGAATTATGTTTTTATATGGAGCTTGAAAATTTAAGTTTTATATTGATAATAAATTTTTCCTAGATTTAAATATTACAGACATTGGTGCCCAATTGGATTCAATGTTGATATTTTCTATTTGAGGAAAATCATAGTTAGTGTATGGGTATTTGATGCACATATATTTTCATTCTTATTTTAACCACTTCCAAGTATTTTTAATGATTTTTACTAAATATTCCCACATAATACATTGTTTTATTAACAAAATGTAAATATTTAATTGAGTAATTAAAATATATTTAAATGGATAAAATTATGAATGTTTAAATTGTATATTTATTGAGATATTATTTTTAGATATATTTATGAATGTTTAATATTTATTATGGTTTAAAAAAAGGCCAGCCATGATCTAGCCCTCAACCAATGGCTATAATCGACATAACTATCCCCGTGAAGGAGTTAGTCTACCAAGGAATCCAAAAAAACGGCCTACTCAGGTGGCATGAGGGTATATTACCAAGAGGTGGATCCCATGTAACATAAGTGAGCCAAATCCTACATGGGTTGGTGTGGCCCATACTTTTGTGTGTAGTGTACTCAAAGCCCATCCATGGAAAAAGATTCTAATCTATGTTTAATGTATAAACACATTTAAATGATCGCCTCCACCATGAATTTCTATGATATGGGAAAAAATTGTGGGCACTACTCAAATTAATAGAAATGGAACTGTGTCTCTTGACTTCACACAACCCCAAATCGGACACATTCTAATGACAGTTGACACTATCAGACCACTACCATAACTCACTTGTGACACCATGGATACCAATTACAAATCTTAGTCCTAATCATATTTTCACTACTAAAGCCTGGGGTCTCTATGGATGATCTCAAGGAGCTCGTATAACCTTGTAGATGACCTCTTAAAAGGAGAATGAAGTTCAAATAAAATAAAAGCTTCATATAGACATTTTTAAGGTCAAATGACAATGAGTATGATTCTTTTTCCAAAAGAGTACTTGATATTTCATGGAGTCACCACCATAGGAAACTGCACCATTATGATGACTAGAACTAGTTACAACACTCAATATAATTTCCAATAGGAGGCTATACTGGTAGAAATTAATGGTAGTCATTTATACAATTATGATTATGGTAAATGTGCTACCATGAAAATGAGATGGCGGTTGTGCCAACTATGGATGGTGTGACAGAAGATCCACTGAAGAACCACACCAATGATAGTGTTGTTGAGGAATGGTTTATATGATACCATCGATGAGTATAAACCATTGATGAAACTATCATGGATCAAAATGGGAATTATTATGAGGAGGAAGATGACTGAATATGCATTCTACCATCATGGTGTTGGTATCTGATAAACTACCATTGAGATACCTTAATGGTAGATGTTGGCACAACTGATGGTGGAATGGTAGCACATGAAGTTCTACCATGAGCTCAAGATGACATATTTTTTGACATGGTAACCATAGAATCATGATGGTAGATAACAGATATGTGAGGGATCAAGTAGTCAACCGTGTTAAACTAGTGGTGTGTATGAGAGGTTACATAATCTGGGGTTTTCACAAAGGTGGATTTGTGGGAATTTTTTTCTACATAAAATGATACATGAATAAATAATAGCTATTATATCTATATATATTTGATGAAAAATTGATGGAGTTGTACTAAGATGGGTGTCAATATGAAAGAAAATGTGCAGATACCATCACCGGTGCTACCACGATGATCTATCATCAAGGAATGGTAAATATTTATATCATGTGTTTTCTATTTTAAGGACGTGGTATTAGATTCAAATGGTAGTATCGGAAGTGTTGTCATTGTGAACAGTAATGGTAGGTTCACCTATCATCACTATTGAATACGATCCAATGTTGAAATTTGGAAACGCTCGATAATTCATCAGATTTAATATGACTAATATTTTAATAGCCATATCATGACTTAGAATGGAGATAAATGACATACAAAAAAGTGAGATAAAAGGGAATCATTTATATATAAAAACAAGGATTATTGGCATTGAAATGGGGGAACGATCAAAGTATCGAGGATTGGAAGAACAACCACTTCTACTACATTCTCTTTTCTTGTTACTTTTTTCATTTTTTTATCATGGCTTCTTCCATTTATACTTACATTTTTCTTTGTGTTATGTATGTTTATAAACCTTAAATGATTTGGTGAAGGTAAGATCACCAAAATATGTAATATTTGAGTCTATTCCAATTTATATAAATACATTGTTATATTTTATTTATTTACATAGTTTTCAATTCTAAATTATATAATTTTATATGAACATGATTGCATTTGTATTTAATTATGAAATTTTACTATTTACTTGATTAAATAATTATTATCTCTCTCTTCTTGGTTTTTTATAAGACCAATTTTTTTATTTAGATTTAATTAGAATTGTTTTTATTGATTTCATAACATATGATATGGTAATAGGGATCTCATTTGGATGCTTGAGAATTTTAATACCAGATTTAGTATTTCCTAAGAAATTAAAATAAGAATAATTGTTTGTTTCACACATTAGAAGGATAATTACCTGAGAAAGGAAATTGTGAGTATTTTCACATTAAAATCAAACTTTATTAATGGTAGAAAAGGAAAAAAAATTGTTCATATTTTTATTAAATAAGTTAATTAAAATTATAGATTAATTTCAAAGGGAATGTGACAGCATTACAAATAGGGAAGAAAACCTAAAACCCCAATCACTTTTTATCTTATTTGGAATCTCAAAGAATTTTTTTATATAAATAAGAGTCCAAGTAGTTTTATTATTTACTTTTTCAAAATAAAATTAAGATTAAAGCAGTTCTCCTTGGAGATAACTTTTGTTTACTACACATAATACATTCCTTAGGGATAATAATTAGATTTTAAGACACCCCATGATAGGCAACTGTAAATAACTTGTTATGAGTAGGGTTTGTGGTTGGGGTGTATAATTTATTATGAGAAGTGGAAATTATGATTAGGGGTATAACCAGTTACATGGAGAAGGAACATAGTGGACTCTTTGTCGGTGTATCTTCTTGCATATATAGTGGTCAATCCATGTTAGGGTTTTTAATCATCATAAAATGGAGTAGGTATTTAAGGTCAAAATCTTATAAATATATTGTTTCTCTCTCTCTTTATAATTATGGAATATGAGGTGAGGTTGTGAGTTTATGCTGAGTGGATTGAGAAATATAATAGGTTCAAGAGGTTTACATTAAAAGAGAATAAGTTTTAAAATAAATAACATTAATTTACCCTCAGCCTGTCAATTTCCAACCAATCTGGGACATCATAAGTGGTATGAGATCCACATTGCCTCTTAAATATATAAAGAATCAATTGAAAATAGAGAGCCTAAATTATGTGAATAGATTAGGATTACCTATCACTAATATAATAATATATCATAGTTAGAGTAAAAAGATACTAACCTAACACCTTTCACATTGATAACATGTTATAGATATTACAAAAGTTTGTTTTTCACATTTTCTTGATGGTTCTTCTATGACCCATGTCAACAAGAGAATTATAAAGATTTAGGGAAAAGAAAGAAATTATTTCTTGATATTTATATCATAGAAATATTATACTAATGTCATGGGACACCAAACTATAAAGGAGATTTGGGATAAGTTGAAAAGTTGTTATAAAGGAAATATAAAATTCAAGGAAGCCAAGATGCAAGTCTGTAGAAGTGTACTTAAAAAAATTAAAATGACTGATTAGGAATAGATTGATTATTTCACCTGGTTAAATTATATATTGAAAAAAAATGATGATTTAGTGTCAATTTCGAGGATTATACTATAATAGATAATATTACATGAAATTTCATAGACATATTTGATCATAATTTTTATTCTTTGTAGGATAGGGAATATTTTTTCTAGGATTAATTGTACAATATTATCATATAATAAGAGATGAAAATATCACACCCAAATATTGTTTTATTTACTATTTTAGTTATTTATTTATTATTACTTTTTCCATTGGTTTATGGGTTGAGTTCTTAGTTGAAATATTTGTGTTTTGGAGTTTTCAGTCATTTTTTTATCTTTGCATGAAAATGTGCACAATTTAGAGGGAAACTATCTTTTTACCTAACCAAAAGAACATTTATAGTTCATTTTTTTATTAAATGTTTTTTATTTCCAGAAATATTCATGGTTTTTCCCAAAAAAAATTTGAGAACAAGGGGTAATCATTCCGAATTATTGCAATGTATGAGAGCTACCACACGACTTGTGTACAGTTAGGAGAAACTATACAGTAAACATGAAAATGTGTTAAAATATTATAAGTGTGTTTTTATGGTTATTTCATGGTATCTAGACTGTTAATAAAAACTATATGTGTTTCTTGTGACCTTATAGTATTGTGTACACATTTTGTGTAAAGCTTGGAAAAGCATGTGGCCTAAACGCGAGGCTTTCCCAAGTTCCTAAAAATTTGAAATTTCATCTTTTACCCTTCTAAAAATAAAACCCCTAATGGATTTTATCCTCCCCCTCATGAATGAAAATTCCATTGGGATACAAGGCCAATATCCTCCTCCCATATTCCTTATATTTTGGGTACTTACCTATTTGATTCTTAGGGTATTATTTCTTGGGTAAGCCTTCTTATCCATTTTCTTTTTTTCTTTTTATTATTTCTCATTTTTTTCTTATCTTTATTCTCTCTTAGATAGGCCCTAGAGTTAGGGATGTATTAATTGGTTGGTTTATCTTGTTGTTAGGTTATGCGGTTTGTTACTTGGGATTTGTTCTACCCTATTCCAAAGTTTCATTACATCAACACATCATTGAGGTAGGAATTTGAATCCATTTCCTTTATGAAACATTCCATGTGATTCTTGAGTCATTATAAATTAATTTCTAATGTTTGAATCATGCTTTTGGTTTGTTATAATAATTTCATATGGATTTATAAGTTGGTTTTTTATGGAAAAAAGGATTTTTTAAAGGATTTATATGGTCAAGCCTATATATATCTAAAGTTTATGAATGTTATGTGCTTGATAAATTTCCATGTGGACATTTAAATGGATTTGGGTATTTTAAAATTTTACTTGGCCTTATTTTAGTTTTAAAATATTTGGTTGTTAAGTGGAACTATTATTTTTATGGGGTTTTAAACTCTTTATAGTTTGGTTCTTTTATGATATCTCTTTTTCTTTGACATGATTCTACTAAGTGCTTATTTTACTAAATATCATATATTCTTATAGATGTCCATATACATCACAATGTGATATATACATATCTATATGTGTATAAGGTGTTCATATAGAAGTTTTAATGAAAATAAATGGACTTCCATTTAATTTCTTCTTTGGAAACATTGTATTTTCTATACTTCCTTTATCATTTCCACATTATCTTCCCATCCCTTTATCAAATTATTTACACATTTCTAAAAGTTTAATAAATGGTTTCTTGGTTTCCAAATGTCTACCAAATAATTTTTCAAAGTATTTTATCCTAGATTCTCCTTTGGAAGGCCCATTTATCACCTTGAATGTGTAGTTGGATGATTCTCTTGGCTTTTAAATATTTTGTTAATGAAAATTGTTTTTCATGGAAATAGTTTCAGATTTTAAATTATAAGGCGTGTTTGGTACTTTGAGATGAATCTTGAAAATGGATTTAAAGTCTAAAGGGAGTAGGGTTGGTTGGAACTTGTGAAATTTTTTATATGTAATGGGAACCCCCATGGTTTTCCTACTTCAAGAGGGAATCTAAATGGACGGTGTTAGGAAGTGGTAAAGGCATGAATGTTAGAATTGGTTAATGCTAATAATAGGATAACCTCATCACTATTCCATTATAATATTGTCATAGGATCCTAGATATTATCTATAGGGTCAAGAGATATTTCTTTTTTATGCCTGATTAGATGGAATAGAACCCCTTGGTATGAAAATGGATATAGTAGGATATACCAATGGTGAGGCTAGTTGAGAGTAGCCAAATTGGTGATAGACTATGGCTTACATCATATGATAGAATATTGTTCCAACATTATTATATATAGGTTCAAATATATGTATTTTTAGGACATTATGATGACTATATACTCTATATGTTACAATATTGTTTTGTGGGACCTTGTTTTCTTTTCATGTTTACATGTACCAGATTATACTTGTGTTACTTATTTTTATATGGCATCGTGTTTTAGATATACCCTATTATTTGTGTTTAGTTTTTATTACTTTTATAGTTTCATTCTCCTAGGTTGTGTTTTCTTTCTTGGAATTTTTTTTCACAACTATACCAAAAATGAGAATCTATTTTCAAATAATGGTCATTTTTTTTTCTTTTTTAGAAGTGGATTTTGAAAAAATTGTGTTTGGTTAAGTAAGAGAAAAAAACAACATTTTTTAAATATATTTTCATACTAGTGTTGATGCACTATTTTAGGAAAGGACAAGTATGGATTCTGTGGTGCTTATAGACTGAGTTATTGTATTCTCACACCCAACTTGTGCCTCTCAGTGTCGGTAGACCTGAGCTATTTGATGGGTTCATGTTTTTTTTTCTTTAGTTTGCTCATGGAGAGGGTTGTTCTTAAGGATAGTGGTGATAAAAAGTTCACATAAAGATCATACTTAGTTCTTATTCGGTTGTAGTTTGTTTTTTGAATATTTTATTTGGATATATTTATGTTGCATTTATATTTAGTGATTTATGTATCCTCCTTGTGATGCATTACCTTTTTTATTTTATTTTTTATTTTTGGTTTATTATTATTGATTGAAATCATCATCAATGGTCTAGCTATGATTCCCTGAAACTTAAATTCATCCCCTAGGGATTGAGGACTCCCTTTAGGCCTTCACATGTGCCATTCTTGGTGTCTTGTTCTGTGGTGACCTAGAATGGTTTATGAAAAAATGTCATCAGAGTATTACTCTATTATTGAGGGTGTCGGGTAGATTTGGGAAAGGATTTTCATAGATCATGAGGTAGGTCAAGATTTAGTTCTCGATCACCACAACTCATGGAAAAACATTAGTTACGAGGTATATTTGGATTTAGATTTTTTTATTTTTATTTATGGTTTATACAAATGGTTTTTTAGGAGTGATGTGTTTGTGTGTTCTTGGGGATGACAGTGGGAGTGATATTGTGTCATATGAAGAGATTACATGGAATAGAGAACCATGTAGAGACTGATCACATAGTACATTCTACTTCCAGTGGTAGGTGAATTATTAGAACATGGTATATTAAACCATGTTTCCAAGTCATGTGTGATCACTCATTACCAATTTTATATTTTTTATGCGAGTTATGTTATTGGTTTGATTTTGGGATAGTATGAGTGTATTTTAAAATTAATATTATTTCCCAAAATTGTTTTTATTAAAATGGGATAGTGAAAGTGTGTTTTTTGATTTGAAAAGTGGATAATCTAGTTTTTTATGCCATGTGGACTTTAAGTGGGAAACAATGGATATGGAAAGGGATTCTTGAATTTGAAATGGTTTTGGAATTTAAAATTATATTATATTTTAACTAGAAATGGTGGTTTTTAAAAAAGGATTATTTTTCTTTTTATGTTTTGTATTATGTGATTAGTACCATGTATTGAGGTGTTATTTTTATTTAGATTTTGTTGAAATTTTATTCAATATTGATCATGTTTATGTTTTTTATTTTATTTATATTATACTTCCCATAAAGTTCATGAAGCTTTCTATAGAGCCACTTTTAGTAGTTGACCCTACCCAGACTCATAGTGAAGTGGTGAAGTCAAGTTATTCTTAGTCGTTTACTATCCTCCTTGGTGATCAATGTCTAGTAGAGGTTGTGGAGTGTCTTGAGGAAGTTGAGAGTGTCTTTAGATCTTTGGAAAAAATAGAATTATTGAGGGTGTCAGTTGTCTTGGGTCTATTCAAGGGACTCAGTTTGGATTATTAGAAGTTTATCAATCAATTATCATTTCAAATTAGGATAAATTGGGAGATCTTTAAGACCACTTTAATCTATTAGTTTATCCTTGAGGATGTGAAAGTAAAGAAAGTGGAAAATATCATGGGTATTTAGTATGGTCAACATACGATAGAGTTGTATGTTTACTATATTAAGAAGATGTTTCTCTTTTTATTTAGAAATGGAATTGAGTATTATATTAAAAGATAATATCTTTATATGGGGTCTCTATCCAAAGACTAAGGATCAAGTTCTTTCACCAACGTATATTTTTTCAGGAAGTTTGTGGATGAATATTTTCTAGACAAACTAGTTTCTAGAGGGAATTCCATGGTGGTGGCCCATATTCTATTAGTGATAGTGGAGATTCCCCATTTGTGTGAAGTGTAAACTAGAAGAATCTATTATATATTAGTCTCTTTATTCATTTCATACTTCTTATTGAAATGATTTATTATTCATTTGTATGCTTCTAGTGTGGTCGTGTTAGGAATTATAGGAAATATTTTCATGGAACACCAAAGGCCTTATATCAGTTAGGTTTTTTGGGAAATATATAGAAATTATACTAGGTGGGACCTCGGTAGAATAAAAATATGTCCAATCTAGTTTTGGATCCTCGAAACCCTATATCTTGGAGTTTTTGAGGTAATCCTTTTATGTTTATCTTTTACTTACTCTTCATTCCCCACTCTTTGTTTTTTCTTGATCTATGTGTTTCATGGGTGAATTATTATACGGTTCTGGTTTGGAGATGGATTTTTTATGTAAATTTTAAGTCATGGTTAGATCTAGCGCTCCATTTAAGTTTCTTCAATTTAACCTTTCTCATGTTAGAGGTCAATGTCATGTAGTCTGTTCCTTAAATGGTGGAGAGACCCACTTTGCGTATCTTAGATTTTCTCTATTGAACTAGTTGGGCGTGACTTATGGCGATCAAGGTCACACTAGTGATAGAGGTTTCTTTTCATTTTGCACTTATTTCTGAGGATTTTTTACACAAGTTCTCTCTTTTTTATCTGAGAGCTCCAGTTTTTTTCTCATTATGAGTTGGGTGACTTTATAGGGAATAATTGTTTTTAATGGCCTTATTTATAACACCCTGACCTTAATTTTATTTATTATTTTATTTACTTCTTGATTATTTAATTTCTCTTTTCTTCTTGAGTTGAGTTCCCATGTGAAACATTTTCTTTTTGAAGTTTTTGGTCTGTTTTTTGCCTTTGTGAATTGTAATGACCCCAACCCTAGTTTCCCAGAGTTTGGGATTACTTTATTACACTAGTATAAGATATAAAGTATATCATATTGAATGAATGAATATCTTAGTAGTTATAGTAAACTAGATACATAATTGAAAATAACATTACATTTTAAACATAAAATACATAATGTTCTCTATGAGGTTGTCATTATGCACCTCAGTATATTCGAGTATATCAATCAAAAAAACACTTCTTGGTATCTTGGAGAAAATAAAATATAATAAAGGGGTGAGATGAGATTCTATGTAAGGGTAATTATATATTGGAATATGTCATAAATACATAAGAAATGATCAATATGGAAATGTAAATAACTTAAACATGTTAAATTTAATGAATAACTTGAACATGACAAATAATATTAAAGGAATAAATGATGATCAAATAATGCCATATAAATAATCACATGAGCATGAAACATAACCATGGGTGTTATAAATAATAAAATAATCACATTGAACATCAATAATTAATTTTATAATGAGGTAATGCATAATTACATACATAATAACCATATATTCAAGGACTGATTAGAATACATCTTTCATAAATGGGCATGGTAACGTCTACAAATCAATCTAGTTTGTATCATGATACCTACTGATAAATCGAGGGGCTATAGAGGCCCCCACCCATCACTTACTATGTATAATTCATTCCTCATATAAAAGGAATGAAACATTATCAACAAAATCAATTTTATTGAAAAAATAACATACTAAATATTAATAACTACCCTAATCAATAAACATAATCATAAACAATTCAGAGTAATATGCTAAATGGTATAAAAATAGTTAATCCCCACTCAAGCATATCATAAAAAATCTAGAGAAATAATAAGTATGGTATCATTTAATTTTTCCCCCATTAAATCTTATGCAACAACAATGTATTTTATCTTAGTTTGAAAAATATTTTGAAATATCACTTGGAACATTTCTTGAGGAAAATAACCTTTATTGGAAAATAAATTTTTTAAAACTAAAAAATTTATAAAATATTGTTAAGATACATTTCTTTGAAAATAACTTCATAAAATTATAAAGGAATCTTCCAAATAAATAGTTTTCATAATGGTAGCTTCTTTTTCATGTCATATAAGTTAAAAGAAAACAATCCTTTCACACTTTCGTAAAAAGTAAAAAATTAGCCTTATTCAGAAGATGACAAGAAGATTATTTTTAAAACCCTTTATAAAAATTAAATCATGGTTAAAATTGTCTTTAATAAATCCTTTGGTTAATTTTAACAAATTTTTGTAAATATTTTTATAAAACATTGATATTGATGAAAATGGGTTTTCAACCAAAGAGAAAAATAAAGATAAATTTTCTTAAAATAATTCCTTTAAAAACATGAGTACATAAAGAGAGGAAAATGAAGGGAAAACATGTATTTTAATGATATAAATAGAGGATAATAAAATTATATATTTTATTGAGGGGTGGATCATAAAATTTCATCATTGAAAGCATAAAAATTTTAAACCTCGATAAATGATGAGATTGTATTATAAAACCATTTCCACTTTGGTGACATTGAATCATAATACCCAGGAAAGAAAAGTATTAAATGAAACATAAAATATCATTAGAATAAATAAATTTATTACATTACATGTTAAAGGGTCTATAAATACACCTCATGAAAGATAATAGGTGAATAAAATGACATATATCTCAAAGAAGGAAAATTGAGAGAAAATTATCTTACTTCACGCTTTCCATCAGTTGAAAATTATTTAAACTCCTATATAATGATTTTAAGAATTTTTTAATTTATACTGGATCCATAATAATATCTATTATATCATATATTATCCTATTAAAAATGTTTCCACCTATTTGTTAATAACATTTAATTATTTTCATAGTTTCGAGTGTTAATTAAATAGTTTTCTCATGCATTTTTTTCATGAATGTTCTAGTTATTATACATATGATATAAATAAATCATATAAATAATTATAATAATTTTATAAATATCATATTTACTCATTATATTCCTTATTATAACCATTCTAAAATGTTGGTCATGGAAAATGAATCGCATCGCTTCATAGTAATGGTAGGCTATACGAATGTTCAAGTGATGAAATAATTATATTAATGGTTTAAAGGGTAAGTAATTGTATGATATACTAATTTTAAAATTTATATAATTTCATATATATTACATATATTCATTAATTTTATCCTTATTACCTTCTATGTAATGTGTATGTGAAAAATTAATCACAACGCTCCGTGAGAAGGTAGTCTACCGTACACACAAGCAGAATTATCATAAATTAAATAGAATGGAAAGTAAGAAGGTATATGTGGTATTAAAATTAAATAATTATAATAATATTATAAATATCATATAAAGTTTTGTAATCCATAATTATACACATTCTTAAAAGGTGGTGATAGAAAAAAAATTACATCGGTTCGCTAGGCGGTAGTCCAACATACACATGATCGACGGTTTCGTTTCCCATTTGATGTAATAGGAGATGTATTTAGGTTATTATATTTCCACAATAACATATAATTATATTTAATATATTTTATTTAATATATAATTATTTTTAAAAAATATTTTTAGGTGGTTAAATAAGAAACAAAATAAGAATTCGCATTTAAGAACATTACCACTTTTTTAGGTTCGCTCAAAATCCTTCCTAGGTTCGATTTATGACAAAAAAAAAAGGAATATATGATGTTTTATGAGATTAATAATTTTATTTGGGAAGGTATTTTCTGAATCAAATTTATTTGGAAGTGGAAATAAGGGAGGAGTGTGGTGGCCATTTATAAGTGGGGAGAGGACACATATGAAATTTTTGAAAAGAATCAATTACCCCCATGTTTTTATCATGAAAAAAGACTCCAAATTGGATAATTATTGATCTTTATAGGTGATAAGTTTGAAATATTTATATAAAATTATATTTTTACATGTTTTTATGTCATTTTAACCGTTATATTTTTAGTTTAACCACCCTGGTAAATCGGTTTTACCTTAACTATGGTAATTGATTTTTACTATTTTACTGTTGATAATCATAAAAATTTATGTTAAACATATTAGATAATATAAATTATTATTATTACACACATTTAATCCATTTTACCAAATTAAATTCATATAACTAGAAGAATTTAATTTAAAATTAAACCCTAGATGCGATGAAAGTGCAGTTTTCCAAAGAGAAAATTCTCTGAAGTATAGAATGTTTTAATATCAAAATTCTTTTATGAAATTGATTACAATGGAATGAATTAGTTAATCTGTAAAATAATTATACTAATTTTACTTTAAAAAAAATTAAAAATATAATTTTACTTTTTAAATATTTTAAACAAAAGGCATTTTTCAATAAAAAAATATGTTTTCACTATTCATCAAAAAATAAACTTTTCAGAATCTTTTCAAAAATTTACACCACGATAATTTTTACCTCTAGATTTAATATAATAATTTTTTTTACTAATATAAAATTTCAAAAAAATTAGAAAATAATTTTAAATTATGTGTGCAAAATGCAACTAATCCGATTTTAAGGGAAATACATTTTTTCAGAAAACATTTCTTTCTCTTTCAAGTGGTTCTTATTTTATTTATAATGAATAGATAAAAATTTATTTTTTTTATACATGTTTAAACTAGATAATATTAATATTTTATTTATTACTATTCATTCCCACTGTCTTAACATCTATGTTTTAATGGTAAAGTTTAAATAATAATATATTAATAGTGTCAAATTTCGTTCAAACCTGGTATTGCGTGCATTATAAGCTTTCAAAGATATTTGATTTGTTTAAAATGTAATATATCATAAAATATTATGGTATAACATTATATTTCATTCTTTTTGTTGTGTGTCATTTTAATATCACACTTTTTATAGAACCGACTGAACAAATTATTTCAAAAACTGTATAGGACCAAGGAGTAACCATGTTTCCAAAGTCTCATAATTGTAAAATGTATTTCAGAAGTTTCTTAAAAACCATATGACAAGGGTGAAAAGGTATATGTAATAATAATAGTGTAAATTTTCATGGTTGGTGGATGGTCTCCACACCGTATGGTAAAAATGTGAATGGATATTGTGTCCTTCAAGTATGGATCATATGGTTGGAACACAGTTTCACTGATTATATGGCCTAAATGTGTGGCTTTCCTAGGACCTACAAGATTTTAAATTTCCTCTTTTCCCCTTCTAAAAATACAACTCTTATTGGTTGTTATCCTCCACCACTAAAACATACAGCCCATTGGGAGACAACGGTAACCTCATACTACCCTATTCCTGGGATTTGGTATGTTTCACTCTTTCATTATTAGTGTATTATTTATCAGGTAAGTCTTCTTCTCCCTTACCTTATTTGTTCTTCTTGTTTATCCTTTCTTCCATGGCTTGGTTTAGCTTATATTGGTGGTTTCTTTTATGTTAGGGTGTGAATTTTATTTCATGGACTTTATTAATACCTTTTTTGGAGTTTCTTCACATTCATAAACTATTTTTGTTGGTTTTTTCATCCATATCCTTTCTGAAACATTCCATGTAATTATTGAGTCTTTCTAAAGGAATTTCATATGTGTTATTCATGATTATGGTCTATTAGAAAGATTTTCTATGGCTCTCTATGTTGGTTTCTTAATAGAAAATTGTTTTTTAAAGGATTTATATCGTTATTGTAACACCATGAGATATTAGAAAATATATATCTTTAAATAATTTTATTTCATCGATGGATTTCCATACACACAACACTGAGTTTAAATGAATCGTGATAAACTATTAAAATGTTATTATTTAATTTGACAACTAAAACCAAGGTATTAATTTGGTGGGTATTAATATTATTAACTAATTTATGATATATATATATATATATATATTTCATAGTCAATATAAATTTATTTATGAATTCATAGTAAATATTCATTCAATTTTTAGTAAAGGCATTTTATTCTTAAAAAAAATTTCTCTAAAAATTGTTTTTATTATGAGTGAATAATATAATTAATTTATGAAAGTTTTAGAAAATTAATTTTAGAAAATTAATTTCATTTTTTAATTCATAATTTCTAAATTATTTAAGGATGATTTTTTTATTATTTTATAAAAATTTTAATTTTTTAATGAATAATGAAAATACCAATTTTTTAAAAACATTGATTTTCTAAAAATTAAAAAATACCTTGGTGATATAAACATGATCTAAAGCTACCTTAAGAAATATTTGTTTATATATATTCTAATTAATTTTATTTTTATCGTCTTTATACCTTCTTGTGATATAAGTACATCTTGGGATTAAAATGCATTTTTAAAGAATATTGTTTTTAATTGAATTTTGTGATATTAATTTAAAACTAAATTTTGAAACCCATGGGAGATTAATCTTGAAAAAATTATTTCATATTTCGAATCATTGGGTCTAAATATTTAAAATATTTCCCTTTTATTTGTTGTCATTAAGAATAGTAACTATAGTAATTGTTTTACTGTAGTAAGGGTAAACTTGGTAATTCGATTAATACTAAAATGATAAGGACTATCAAATTACCCCAAAAATTGAATAAATTTTATTTTATGAGTTAATTTTGTCCAAAATAATCCAATTTTTAATTATATAACCTTTTTTAACATTTGAATGATATTATGACCTTTAAAGTATTTTGCTTCAAGGAAAGTCAAACATGTAACCCCCTTGTTTTTTATTACTATAATATTTTTATATAGTGATTTTTATAGGATATTTTATAATATAAGTATTATTTTTAAAGATAAAATATTTATCTTCAGGATGTTAATTTATTTTTTCTTTTTAGGTAATAAATATTTACCACAACTTATTACAAAATAATGATGCGGTAATTATTCAAATAATAGAAAATTGAATAATTGATATTGAAAATGTTAAAAGTTTTACAATTTGAGATAATTTATGATATCCAAAAAAATTATTAAAATTAACTATTATGGATGTATTAAATGATTCGGTTCGAATTTATACTATTTTCTTGATGTTAATAAAGTCAAAGTAATGAATACTGTTAGATTTGACAATGATGATATTTTAGGAAAATAATATTTTATTAAATTATTTAAAATAAATATAAATATTAAATAAGAAAAAATGGAATAATATATCATCTATAATTTCATACCCTATGAATTTATAGGCCACTTGGAATCATTTGTCACTAGGATACTCTTATTATACTTTTATATTTGGAGAGATTCCAAAAGTTCCCCTCACCTCAATTAAAAAAGGGTCCCTCCTCCATCACTTCTTAACACTACTTTGAGCCATATATATATAAAATAACCTAAAAATGATCATATAATATTCATTATAAACATTATATAGGTTTTTTCTCCTAAAAATATCAACCCTATAGCCCTTAACATGTGATCTAAGAGAGTCTTCTATATAAATAGGTAATATCTTTAACCAGTCACTTTATTTTTATAATCTTCCTTAAATCCTAAAAATATATAATTTAAATCATAAAATATATACTTACCTATCCTAAATATTCCTAAATTATATTAATATTATTAAAATATTACTATACATCCTCTTTCCCATCAAACAAGTAATGAAAGTATCTATCGTGTGTATGTTCAGCTTACCATATCCATGTAGCGATACAATTCATTTTTCATCACAATATTTTAGAGAATATTAATATTATGGGTTTAATGTTTGTATATTATATTTATAAAATAATTATACTTCTTAAATTATGAAATCCTATCTACCGTCTTTCCTACTAAACCGTTGGAAAATGATAATGTTCCTCATGTGTACATGTGGACAACAATTTCCATGAAGCAATGTGATTTTTTTCATTTCTATATTACATGTATGGTAATGAAGATGGATATGATCAATATATATGATATAAATGATATAATAATTATTTTTTAAAATTGAATTATTATTTACCTTCTTTCGTTCCATCCTTCTAAATGAGAAAATTGTGTTCATGCGTACGAACGACCTACCGTCTCTATGAATGGTGTAATTGATTTTTAAATCTTTAACTTTCATGGATAAATATAAACATTTATATAATTATATTTATATCATTAATTATATTATTAATATAAAGTAACAATTATCAATGAAGAAATACCAATGCTACAGAACCAAAACATAAATGAAAAATGAAGTAGGTTTTACCCAAAAAATGATTTTAACAAATAATTGTTAATAAATTGGTGATAAAATATTATGATTAAATAATATATGGAATTATATATATATATATATATGTATTTCTAGAATGTATGTATAATAGATCAATATTTATTATACATGAGGTTCGAACACATACAAATAATGTTGGACTTAAGGTAAGGGTTTCTCATCTCGCTTTTACTTCTGTGAGATATATGTAATATTAACCAATTATTTTGTTTAATGTCGTTTATATACTAAAAATTATATATTTTATATCATTAATATCTTTATATTTATTTTATCTAATGTTTCATTTGATTTTATTTGTTTCATATGGATTATGATTCAAATTTTACCAAACTCGTAAGGGTTTACTTCACAATCTCATCATTATTAGAGATTGTTTATATTTTAAGTATCCACTAGGGAATATTTCTATTACAAGTCCATGTTAACTAATATTTCTTTCAAAAAGGTTTTTAATATTCTCCTACAATTTTTAAAAAACATTTTTCCCATTTTTTATTTTTTTATAAAATGTTTTGAATGGAATCATTTTCAAATTTTAAAAATGGTGTACTTTATTACTTTTCAGAAAAACAAATATAGAAGGAATGGTTTTTGACTTATACAGAATGATAGGATTTTACTAACATTTTGACACCTAAGTTAATTTAATATTACTTTACATGTTTACATGTTTATTTACAAATAATTTTCTTCATTGATAAGTGTGTATCATTTAAAAAAATAGAAATGATTTCAAAAGGGAAAACTTATTTTCCTCAAGAATTATTCTAAATGATATTTCAAAATCATTTTCCATCTAAGATAAAATCCTTTGATGTTATATAATATTTATTGTGGATATTATCCAATAATACATTCTTTATTATTCATTTTTATGGTTTATTTTAATCATGATAATATTTTAATGAAACCTGTCCCCTTTTCCATAGGTTATAATTTGTTGAAATGTTTATGAAATATATTCCTTTTCATGAGTTCTATGATCATGAAGGTTTTATGATATTGTAGGACACATATGTATAGTTTTATTTATGTGAAATTTTGGACCTATATCACCCTCTAATGAGTTGTTTAATTATGTATAACTCATGAGGTAAATATGTTATACATGAACCTAATTTCATGTTAACAATTTTATATATAGACCTAGATTTAATATCCATAAGTTTATATATGAACCTGGTTATCATGTCTATAATTTTATGCATGGAATTGTATTTCATGTCCATAAGATCATTGTGTGGACCTGGTTTCGTATCCAAAAGTTTTTGTGAGGTCCAGATTTCATACTTAACTTATTTATTGAACCTGTTTCTATTATACATGTTCAAAAATATATAAGTTAATGTGTGTTCCATAATTTCATTTCTTATTCCAATGTTATGCTCTCATGGATCCTATTTTTTGATTATTCTATGATTCTTGTCTCATTAACGGCTACTAATTATTCCATTACTATTCTTTGTGACTCATGATAGATTGGGTACAAAATTTGTAGTTTATGATATCATATTCATATTATTATCTTAGGCTTTAATATGATTAATAGTTTATATATATCATGTTTACCCTTACTGAGCATCTGATCTCACCCTTCATTATGTTTCCTTTTTTCTAGGTAGTGAATAGAGGTTTTATATAGGGAATTTCAATGAATAATACTAAATGGGGAGATATTTATGGGATATGTTGAAGGTATTTCATAAAATAAGAATATTTATATCTAATATGAAAAGACACTAAACTTATATGATCCTTAGTATTACTTTTTTTATAATTTATTGAATATTCATATATTAAGATGTAATATTTATTTATTAAAATTATGAGATGTCATAGATGTTATTAGAGAAATTTTTATTCAACCTTTGGAGATTATGATTAGAATTTTTTTTGAAAACCTTGGGGTAAAGGCTAAGAATAGGATAACATCCTAATTTTTTGGTATGTAAAATTTTATATGTTTTTCCAAGAAATTACTTTAGTGTTTGGATACTATAAGTGGATGTGGCTTTGAGAAATTTTTACCAAGTGGTAATAGTCCTAAAAAGGTTGCGTTGATATTAACTCTATCATCACCTAGTACATGATAATGATCCATGATGTATGCCTATTTTGACACTCTTGAGGGATATTTGTTGGGCTAATCCATATTTATTTATGAATAATTATGAAGGATTTGAATAGATTATAATCATGGATAACCTAGGTTAAAACTAAGGTGCCATAGATTAAAAATAAGTTGTTATGATTTAGATATCCTATAAATGATTATGTGGTTTTACACTATGATTATGTTTTATTACACTATGATTTTTGTTTTAGATAATGGCTGGAACTAGGAGGATTACATTTAATGGTGAATATGTTTTACAATGGAATGATTTTCCTTTTAAGCAACCAAGAGAAATGGGAACTTGAATGAGAAACTATGTTATTATTAATACTCAAAAACATCATAATATGATCAATAATATCAACTTAGGTGAGTTTATTGACACACCAAATAAGAGGATAATAGAGTCTCATGACGACCATAGTGGAAGGAATGTCCAATTTTCAGCATGCCAAGAATGTGGGAAGAAGCTTAGAGGAGAATTACTTAGAGGAACAAGAAGCTATTTTGGGGGTAGAATTTAATGACACAGAGAAAATATTTTTTCAAGAAATTTGAATGTTTCAGTTAACATAAGGGGTGGGAATAATGGTTTAAATAAGGTATCATAAATGGTTGAATGTTTTAAATGTTGAAATTATGGGCATTATGTAAATCAATGTCCTTTGGGGAAATATTGAGAAACAATTATCAAGGTTGTATAATTAATGGTTTTTTAATTTATGATGAAGAGAATTTGAATGAAATATGAAAGGAAATCCATGCTAAGTAATAAGATGATGAAGCTTTAATAATATATTAAGAAGGAAGTGGAATAATTGAAATGATTCTATATTGGTATTTGAGAATTGTTTTGTAAATGTGTTTGATGAATAATATTATGGATTATAAGAATCATAAAACAAATATGGATTGTTTTTCATTAATTTTTCTTTATATAATTGAAATTTTATGTTGAATGGTAACAATAACCAAGAAAAGCGATTTAGTGTGAATATGATCTTTTTAGAAAAACATATGATTGAGGGAGAGATAACCCTTAATATCTATCCAATGTAAGATAATGATTTTTATTTGGGATAAAGAGATGATTAAAAATAATGGGATTGTATTGGTAAACTTGAAATTGGTAAATTATTTTATATATTTTATCTTTGATAAAGTTTATTACATTTTGGATTTAAGGAATATATTCAATAGTCTTCTATTTTATTTGAGGAAAAACGAAAATGTTAATTTTTGGAAGAAATCATGTTTACATTAAGTTTTTATCATAATTTAGATTACTACCATGTTCTATAGAATATATGATCAACATTTTTCACATATTAGGTCTGTGAAATTTAGAGCTACTTTTTGGGACTAATGCTAAGTTTATTTTTGAGCCCTAGTGAATTTCTTTTTAAACATTTGGGTCCTGAATTTGGTCCAACATATTTTTGTGGAGTTTTATGATTAACTACTTTTCTATTTGATTAAGATAAACCTTGTTAATTATTTATGTTTTATAAATTAATTTATTTATACATATTGGATAATTTATGCTAACTATTTGGGTTTTAGATAATATCTGAGGATAGAAGGATTATATTTTTATCCTATTATGTTTTCTGTGATCCATTAGAAGTTGACCATAGTTATTGAGGCATTAAATATTTATATTATTCATATTTTGGAGAAAAATATGAGATTGTGGTAGAAATTGATTAATGGATGAAATCTCAATTGTCAAGTAAGTATATTCCCTTATGTTCTTAGTCAAGATTCTAAAGAAATTTATCAACTCTAGGAAAAGGATCTTATGATCAAAAAAGTTTCTTGTCTTATAACCTTAAATTATTATTAATTTATAGTATTTTCCACATCATTGTTTTTTGATTTTGTGATTGTTAACATTTTTAAGATCCTTCAATTTCATGAGATCAATAATATTTGGACATTAAATTTCTTCCATGTCCATATCTTCACTTAAAACTAATGTTATTATATTTGGAAACCTAATATGTGTGATCCCAGATGACCTTTTTACTTCCATTTCCCTTTTTTCCAAAGAATGTTTTGTTAACCCTTTTTTACTATGTGGGTTTCCATGAAAGAGTTTTCAAATGTCAAAATTTTGATTTAGGAACACAAGTTAAAATTGAAAGGAATTTTTTTAAGGGGTAGAATGAAACAACCTAAGATTTTAGAAAATATTTATCTTTAAATAAGTTTATTTCATTATTGTATTTCATTACACGCAACACCTATTTTAAACGAACCACAATGTACTATTAACATATTATTATTTAATATAATAGTTATAACCTAGACATTAATTTTGAGGGTATGAATATGATTAACTGATTTATGAAATATATATAAAAATACCACTCAAAATAATTTTATTATTAATTTCTTAATAAATAGTCATTCAATTTTTTATAATGTTATTTCATTATCTAAAAATATGTTTTATCCAAAAATAGTTTTTTTGTGAGTGGATATTATAATTAATTTATGAATGTTTTAGAAAAATTATTTGTAAAAATAAAATTTCATTTTTTTAATTTATAATGTCAAAATTATCTTAGGATTATTTTTTAAAAATTTTATAAAAAGATTAATTTCTCAATGAATAGTGAAAATATAGATTTTTATAAAACTGTAATTTTATTTATATTAAAAATTCCATTTATGATTTGAACATGATTTCAAATTAAATTATGTACTATTTAGTTATATATATTATAATTTATTTATTTTTTGTTATACTTGTACCTTATTTTGGTATAAGTAGATTTTTGAGCTTAAAAACATATTTTCCAAGAAAACTATTCTTATTGTGTTTTATGAGATTAATTTTAAATTAAATTATTTCAAGTATTTGAGTTGAGTAGAGAAAAATGGATTAAATATTTTCAATTAGTTGTTAAATTTTTTTAAAATATTTCCCTTTTACTTTTGGTCATTAATAATAGAAACTATAGTAATTTTATTACCACGGTAAGGGTAAAACGACAAAATTTATGTTAAAAATAAAATTATAAGGACTATTAAATAACATAAAAACTTGCCTAAATTTTATTCAATGTTACAATTTTCTCAATACTCATCTTAGTTTTGTTTATATTACCTTTCTTGGCTATTTATTTGAGATTATGTCCTTTATAATATTTTATTTCAAGAAAAGTCAAACATGCCACACTCTTGTTTTTAATAACTATAATATTTTAATATGGGGTTATCCAAAAAAAATGTTAGACCATGAATATTATTTTTAAACATAAAATATTTATATAAATCCTGATAATTTTTTTTAAATTTTTTATGAAATAAATAATTACTTTAAATGCTTACACAATACAGATGAGGTAATTTTTCACTTAATGGAAAAATAAAATAAATGATATTAAAATTTTAAAAAAATATAATGTTAGATAATTGATGTGATACATGGATTTTATAAATTAAAATTCACTTTTGGGTTGTATTATGGTATTTTTTTTGAATTTCCATTTTTTCTTGATGTTATTAAATTAAAATTAATGAATATTTTTAAAACTAACAATAATAATATTTTATAAAAAAAATATTTTATTAAATTATATAAAAATCAAAAAAATAATAAATAATAAAAACTAGGATAATATATCATCAATAATTTCGTTGAATATTCATTTATAGTTCATTTTTAAACATTTGGATCTAAAATAGTCATATTATAATAAAATAATTTGAGAATTTCCAAAAGTGCCTCTCACCTCAATTATAAAAGGGCCTCTATTCCCTGACTAATTTAAAAAACATTGAGCCTTATAAATCATACAAAACCAAAAAAATTATCTTCTAAAATTCCTTATTCACATTCTAGAGGTTTTGGTTTCCTCAATATACTAACCCTAGATCCCTTAAGAGGAGATCTATGGGAGTCATCTCAAAGAAGAGGTAATATCCCTAACTGATAAGTTTATTTTTCTACTGTTATTTAACTCCTAAAAATATATTATATATATCATAAAATAATAAATTAATTATCCTAAATATTTTTAAATGTTATTATAATTATTAAAACACCACCGCACACCCTCTTTCCCATCAAACAAGTAGTGAAAGTATCACTCATGTGTATGTATGACTAACAGTCTCCACATAGCGATATGATTCATTTTTCATAACTGTATTTTAGAGATGATTATTATGATTGGTTTAATTTTTATATATGATATTTATAAAATAATTATATTTCTTAAATTATAATATTTAATCTACCTACTTACCTTTTAAACCCTTAGAAAATGATAATGTCGTTCATGTGTACACGTGGACTTCCATCACAATGAAGAGGTGGGATTTATTTTTTATTTCTATTTTACTTGGATGGTATATAGTATGAATATTATGAATATATATGATATAAATTTTGTAATAATTATTATTTAATAGTGAATTATTATTTACTTTCTTTCATTCCATCCTTTGAAATGTGAAAACAATGTTCAAGCATATGAACGACCTACCGTCTCCATAAATAGTGTAATTCATTTTTTATCTATAAAATTTTAGGGTAACTCTAAATATCTATATAATTATATTTATATCATGATTTATATTCTTAATAATAATTAAAATGATCTAAGTACAACTATCAAAACAGTAGAACCAAAACATAAATTTAAAATGAAACAGTTATTACCCAAAATGTTGATTTTAAAAAGAAATTGTTAATAAATGGGTGATAATATATTATGAGTAAATGATATATGAAATGATATATATAATTATTGTTTTTTAATATATTTATATTAAATATATATTAATTATACAGTATTTTTCTACACATACATAATAATTCAGACCTAAGGTAAGGGTTTCTCGTCTCACTTTCACTTCCACGAGACGTATTCCATATTCAACACTTATTTATTTGGTGTGGTGTATATACTGACCCTTTGATATATTATATCATTAATTTTTTATCTTAATGTTATTTAATGTTCCATTTTATTTTATTTCTTTCATTGGGATTATGATTCAAGTGTTACCAAATTGGTAATGGTTTACTTCACAACCACAACATTATTCAGGATTATTTATTTTTAAGTCTCTATGGGGGAATATTTATATTCCATTTACATGTTTTATAAAAAAATTAAAAATGTTTTTATTATTTACTTATAAATTTTTTAAATCATTTTTACCCATGTTTTATTTTTCTATAAAATGGTTTAAAAGGAATCCTTTTTCATTTTCCAAAAGAGGTACTTTATAACTTTTTAGACAAAAATTTGGAAGAAATGTTTTTTTAGCTTATACATAATGAGATTATTTTCCAACCTTCATGATGTATAAATTATTAATATATTCCTTTAAAATTTTATAAGTTTATTTTCAAATAAAAAAACCTTTATTTATATGTTCACGATTTAAAAAAAAGATAAGTTATTTCAAAATAGAAAAGTTATTTTCCCCAAGAATTATTCTAAGAAATCTTTCAAAATCATTTTGCATTTAAGATGACATCCTTTGAAGCAAATTAAGCTTTTCTGGTGATATAAACCATGGATATGATTCTTATTCTTTCTCTGTATGGATTTTTTTATAATGAAAATATATTGATGAAACTTGTTCCCTTTTCCACAGGTTATACTTTGATGAAATGTTTATGAAATACATTTCTTCTCATGAGTTCTATAATGATGAATGTTTTATGATCATGTGCCACATATATGTATAATTTTATTTATGTGATCATTAATATTTTTATCTCCCTCCAATACATTGGGTAATTATTGATAACTTTTGAGGTAAATATTTTATCCGTGAATTTGATTTCATGTTCAAAATTTTATATGTGGACTTAGATTTATTGTTCATAATTTTTATATAAACCTGGTTATAATATCCAAAATTTTATGCATGGAACTGAATTTCATGTCAATAAGATCATGATTGGACTTCATTTCATGTCCATAAGTTTATTTGATGGACTGATTTTATGGAATTAACTTAATGAGTGAACCCATTTCTATTTATAAATGTTCACAAAGTCATAACATTTTGTTTATACCATAATTCCATATATTATGTTGATGTTATGCCCTCATGACTCATGTTCTTTGATCATTTTATTATTTAAGTCTTTATAATTGATAATATTTATTATATGAATCTCATTTATGATCCATGATAGTTTAGGTAAAAAAAATTATGTTATGATTTCATAGCCTTATTCTTGTCATATGATTTTGTATGATCTTCAATTGATATATCTCATATTTACCCTTATAGAGAATCTAAGCTCACCCTTTCTTATGTTTCCTTTACCCAGGTAATGAATAATGGTTAAATGTAGGGTGTGTATATAAAAAGTATCAAATTGGGAGATCTTTATATGATATTTTGAAGATATTTCATAAAATATGAAGATTAATATCTCATATCCAAAGAAACTAAACTTATACAGTCCTCAGGTAAATTTTTCAAACAATGTTTTAAATATTAATCTATTAAGATGTAATATTTATGTACAAAAATCCTTGGTTGTTACAGTTATTCCAATATCTATCTAAAGTGTATGTATGAAAAGTGTTTGATAAAAATCCATGTGGCCCTTCAAATGGATTTTTGTATATTAAAATGATTCTTGTCCTTGTTATAGTTTTTGAAACATTGGGTGATAAGTTTATTTATTCTTTTTTTTGGTTTCTTACCTCTCTATTATTTAAAACTTATGTGATATCTCTTATTATTTAATGTGATGCTACCTTTTTATTATTTTATATAACCTTTGATGTTATTAGGGATGACCATATGTATGCTGGGACGATATATGAAAATTCATATGTATATGGTGATTGTGTATAGATGTGTATATGCATATAAATGTAATTTCTATAGGATTTATTCTTTTTCAACCTTATATTTTCTAAACATCTCTTCCCATTTCCACTTTCTCTTCTCATCCATTTCCTTAATGGTTTCCATATTTCTAATTATTTATTAAATGATTTTTTGGTTTCAAAATTTCTCCAACATAATGTTTCTATTTTTTCCTGATGTTTTTTGGGAAGGCCTATTTAGAACATTGAATGTGTACTTTGATGATTCCATTGGATTCTTAAATGTTTTTTGAAGGAATAGTCATTTTCCTGGAAAATGGTTTATGATTTCAATCGATGAGGCTGATTTGTTACTTTGATATGTCTATTGGAAAATTTCTTTAAACTCTCATTATGTGTTGTCCTGGTTGGAATGTGAGAAACATTTTTTGTTTGATGGTTACCCCTTGGTTTTCCTCTAGCTTTAGAGGGTCTCTTTATTGACAGTGTTTGGAGGTGGGGAAGAAATGCATGTTATCATCAGTTGATTCCAATCATTTGATAATATCCTCACTCTTACATTATAAAAATAACAAGGGATCATATATATCATGTAGAGGGTTAAGAGACGGATTTTTCGTAGTCTCTATTAGGCATACTAAAAACCCCTAGTATAAAAATGGATAGTGCGTGTTGTGGCATAAGTGGGGATAGTTGATTGCATCTAGGTTGGTGATAAATTATGGATCACATCATAAGATATTAAATAGTTTTGAACCTAGTACATCTCTGGTAACCTCTAGGTATGTCTAGTACAATCCCATGACTATGTATAGTGTATGTTCCAATATCATTTTGTAGAACCATGTTTTGTTATTCTATTTTTATGTACCTACTAATACTAATGTTGTTTCTTTTTATTTTGGAATAAATCTTTTAATATAGCCTATTGTCTATTCTTTTTATGCCTTTTGTTTGTTCGTTAACATAGGTTTTATTTTCCTTATTAGAATTGGATTTCAAAAATAGGTTTGTAATGGGAATATGTTTTCAAATGAAATCCATGTTTTTGTTTTTCAGAAGTGGATTTTTAGAAAAGTTATGTTTGGTTATTAAAGATATAAAAAACAATTTTGTAACTGTATTTTCAAACCAATATTCATGAACTATTTCAGGAAAGGAAATATATGGATTATATGGTGATTACTTGCTGATTTTTTATATGTCTGCACCCTACATGTTCCACTCAGTGTAGTGACCTAACCCCAGAGATCCTAGAGTTAGTGTATACTACCATTATATTTCCATAATTACAAGAAATAATATTATGAAAGACTGAAGAGTTTATTAGTACTGGTAAACAAGATACATACGTCAGCCTTGTATTAAAAATGAATACACTAATTACCAAATAATTTTTTCTTTAGAGAATAACTTTATCCCATCTAGTATATCGATGCATATATTTTAGTCTTCTTATTAGATTCCTAGGGAAATGAAAAAAATATAAGGGTAAGATCAAATTCTTAGTAAGGGTAAGGTATTTCAGAATCAATAATGAATAAATGAGAATAATAATTATGGTATGGTAAATAAATAAACATGCATACCATGACCTCAGAAAACTGAGAAGATCATAAATAATATAGAAAGGTTATAACTAGAAACATGTGTCATTAAAGTATCTAGATAAGTGAAAATCAATATCAAAAGGTAAGAAACTGAAACACCTTCTATTTAATTAAATAAGTAAGAATGAAATTATTCCAAAGATATATCGATGAAAAATCTCATTGATAAATAATAACTGAATCCAAATTATGGGAATGCTTAATTATTGGATGTCATGTCCAAGGCACATGAAAACATCTACTATCAATATCTATCTTCCATAAAGTTTAAAACTATAGGTAGAAACCCATCTATTATACTTGGAAATATACTTGTTTGGTTTTTCACTAAATAATTTCATCTCCTGAGACAACTGATGCATCGAGGGTATTTCATTAACTGTTCCCCAACCCATGTCTTTCATGTCCCAATATTTCCTCATATCAAATAAATAATATACCTTATAAAATATTCATATTTAATAAAGGATAAAGATTTATAAATATTTCCCTAAATAATCAAATAACATTCAACGTAAACAGCATATGAAAAATGGTGTACGGTTCTGGAAATAATCATATCCATGAAAAATGATATGGATATTTATACAAAATTTAATTTCAAATAGTCATAGTAAATTGAATATTTCGAGGGGACTAAAAGGAGCCAATGAAGTTAATATGAATATTATACATTGATAAATAAATCATAAAACATCCAGAGGAAGATTAAGGATGTAATCAATACAATATATCTCTAGTGGGGTCAAATTAATGGGTTTTTTCATTGATTGATATAAATACTATAAAAATATATTTTAAAACCATTATTGAGGAAAATATCCCATTATTTGGAAAAACCATTTTAAAAAAAATCTTTCAAAATCATTTTTTAAAGAATTTTCTTTAAAAAATAACCTTTTATACATGAAAAGTAACTGTAAAAAAATTTATGGTGGTTAAATACGTATATGTTGTACGAGGTAAAAAGAACATTCATTTTTCACAAGAAATAGGTAAAATAAATGTTGTATTCTGAAAGCGACAAGAATATTCCATTGAAAAAATTATTAAAAGAAAAAAAGGGTAAAAATTTCTTTATTAAATCATTTTGTAAATCATAGAAACATTTTTTTAAAACATTTTTAGAAAAAAGGTTTTATAAGAAAACAAGTTCTCCGATTAAAGAGAGAAACTAAGTCGGGTTTTCTTAAAAAAATATTTTCTAAAGCATTTTCATTACCAAAGAGTGGAAAATGGTACTAATAATTGAATGAGGTCATGAATAAATAGAGGAGAGTAAAATTAAAGTTTTTATTAGACATTATTCATATAATTTTCTCAAATGAAAAGGAAACATTATTAAAATTATTCTGGAGGAAAATAATCTTTAAACATTCAATAGCGTCTCATACCACATTGAAACATTTTAAATCATAATGATCATGAAGGAATAACATTAAATTAAAGTTATAAATACCATAAATATAAAATAATTGATGATACAATATATCAAAAGGGGAATTAGTTACACCACAAAAAATAAGTAAGTGGTGAATATGACATTTATCTCACAAATGTAAAAAGTGAGATGAAAATCTCTTACCTAGTGTTTCCTTTAGAGTGAATGTCATTTAAATTCATGTATAATAGTTTTAAACATGTGACTAACTTATACCAAAACCATAATCATATTTATAATATCATATATTAAATTATTATAATATATTATTATTCATTGGATAATATTCTTTCATTATTTTTACTATTTTAGGTTTTAATTGCCTAGTTTGTTGAGTATGTTTTAACTAGTTACTTGTAGTTCCTATTAATTAGATAATGATTTCATAATATAAATAATGTAAACCATGTTTTTTTTATCATATATATATATAATATATGTATTTATAATAATCCAAAACATTTGAATATAAGAAATGAAATGCTCTGTTCATAGAGATAGTAGGTAGTACGTACGCATGAACGTTATTTTCATTTAATTTTTTTATTAAAAGAATGAATCTTAAATGATATAGATGTGTATTATAATTATAGTATCATATCTATTTCATATATATTAAATATTTTTCATAAACCATCATTTATACATTCCATGTGTAGTGTAAAGGAATCACATCACTTTGAGGGGGAACTAGTCCACACTTCTACAAACGATGTTTTTGTATTCCCAAAAAATTGAGTTCTTAAAGGTGTGTTATAAAATAATTTAATAAGTATAAATAAATTATAATTATAATTATAAAATATATAAACATAGTGTCTATCATAATTTCCAACCATGATAGGTGGTAATGGAAAAATGAACACCTTCATCTCGGGAGGTGGTTGTTCTGTATATACATAAACAGTAAGTTCCTTACACATTATATGAAAGTGTGTGTAATTGTTGGTAAAAAAAGTCATGACCCACCTCCACCAAGATTAGAAAAGGAAAAAAACTGCTAGACCCTTCCTTCATCAAGTTGAAGGAGAGATAATGACCACTGATTCCCGCCTTCAATTGGCCCCAAAGTGTCGACTATCACTAAGGGTATAAAATCATAAGTGATATGGAAGGAATTAACCCATTTTTTAAAAGGATTAGGAGATAAGACAGTAAATACCAAAAAACACCAAAACTAGAAGTAAAAGTAAATCCAAAAACAATCCATTCCCATATTAATGTTCCAAAACAAATGCTACAAAATAAAAGAAAACTCCAAAGGGAAGTACCAAAAGAAAAGAAAAGAAAAAACGTCAAAGGTCCCAAAGTCCAAACTAGTAGGGTTCAGCATAGTCCTAGAAGTACTCCTAGAAACCTGAGAGCAGTTTTATATACATGGGGTGAGTATACAGGTATACGCATTAGGGAAAACCGAAAGATCTCATGCACAAGTGGGGAGGCATTCTAATGCCCCATGAGGAAAACAGATAACCAAAGCACCTAGTAAAGATACTATCCACCCAAACCTCACCAAGACACATTCCTCAAATAACATAAGTCAAGTAAATTAATATTAATAACACATCAATGTTTGGGTACCCTACACCACTTTCCCATTGGTTATTGAACACATCCTACGCATCAAACCTCTTCCACTATTATCACCAAAATCCCACTACAGCCCTAAAAACAACCTTTTGGGCCACCACAACCACAGCTACACCTTCAAACACCTGGGCCACCACAACCACATGTTACCACACCCAAAGACACCTGGTTTAGAACAACTAACTCCATATCTGAAGAAACCTTGGCCCAAAAAACTGCCACCATGCTTGAAAACACTTAGGCCACATCCCGAAGGTACATGGAAAAACAACCTGCCCACACACACCTACGACAACCACCACAACATACTCTGCCCGAAGAATCATGGGATATAATGAACCTCAGGCAGTCACATCCTTCCTAAAGAGTCTTGGGCTACTCTGGAAAGGGAGAAAAAAATGTGCTAATAACTAGCCACTTATAGGAGTGTCAGAAAAAACACCCCCCATGAAATGGGGGTTTTCTGCATGAAGTGCTCAACTTGGGTGGGGTGCGAATAACAAACTTAAGAACTAAATTATACATAAAGGTAAACAAGAACTCATCCCAACCTAGAGGTTCCGAAACCATCCCATACACAAACACCCTTGTTACTATTCATTCATAAAAAGCACTACAACCACAACCAAGTCACAACTCATTTCCAGAAATGAATTCCCCATTTAACCCATTCTTTTTGACACATTATAGTGGTTCCATTAAAATAATTATTCACTACCAGGAAACTAACAGGCACAACCACAATCCAAGGAAGGAAAAATATTCAAGTAGCAAATTAAGCATTCACACCTAGTTCTCTTATAGAGTCACAATAAGAAAAGGGGTCTGTGAGATCCCACAATGTAATGGAACCAACCCAAGACCCAATATACGGCCTCGTATGGCCCCAAATCAACAACCTTACAATAGCGTAATAGAGGATCCCATCCCCATCCACGGCACCTCACAAGCATCAATAAGAACAACCATAAACATCACTAGAACATAGAAAGGGAGTTTCCATATCTGAACATGCCATTCATTTAGTTTGTTCTCTCCATTTGGTTAACTGTGGTGACCAAATAAGGATTATCATTCAATGGGCATCCATTTAATCAACCTAGCTTATGTGATTAATCGATTTCCATGTTATTTCCAATCATTCATAGGATTTTCTAGAAAACAAAAGTTCATTAGTGCACAAGAAAGGACCACCAATGACCATG
This sequence comes from Viscum album, assembly GCA_963277665.1. Lineage (NCBI taxonomy): Eukaryota > Viridiplantae > Streptophyta > Magnoliopsida > Santalales > Viscaceae > Viscum > Viscum album. The sequence continues at coordinate 1,396,981,869 of OY728157.1, read as the reverse complement.
ATTTTTAGTGGACATAAGCCCTTACAATTCACAAAATATGAGCAAAGATAAAAGAGTACAACAGAATCATCAAACACACCCCTTAATTCATTAAAACCCATTTATTATCTTTGTTATGGTTTGGTTTCATCCATCCCCAAAAGATCATCATCGTACACACCCCACATGATACACTGTAAAGAGAGATGGGGGAAACCATACTTGTATGATCAACTATTGATGTTTATCTCCTCGCGCCAAGAACTTGGGATGCATGACATGAGGGGAAAGAACTCTGAGGGCTCCAAGAGTGAGTAGGAAAGGCTCCAACACAGGCGCACCACTAGACTCAGGAGGGGGGGGGGCTCCAAACACACCAAGGAAAGGAAAAGAGACTATCCAAGAAGAAGAAGGAATCTGGTGTGTTAAAAGGTGATATCCTGCAGTTACAGGGTATGAAATCTTGAACGACTTTAAAGGCAAATCGTGGTTTCACTATGTGGTGGGACAGTTACAAATGATCAAATTAATTGTTATTTAATAATTCTCATCTTAGAGGTGGACATAACAGTCGTGAGTAAAAAGTTTTCATTTAAATAGAGGAAAACATGTAACAACGACACAAGGTTTTGGGTCAGTCGAGAGTCTCTCCACTCGTGGAGATCTAGAACATCATTTAAGGTCCTTAAAAACAACCTCTACCCACATTAAAGAGGAATTAATGCTTAAATAAAGCATTATCGTGCAAGAAAACCCCGACAACCCCGTGGTACCGATCGGGTGTGGTACCAATTGGTGACACACTGATTGGTGACTCACCGATGGGTGAGACCGATCGGTGACACATCAATTGGTGACCCACCAATCGGTGACACCGATCAATGAAACACTGATCTGTGACACCACGGTGAAACCCTACCACCGAAACCTCCACCCTCATGGATTACTGATGGGTCTAGGGCACCCCAACACCAGAAATTGACAATATAATGGACCAGTAGGGTCCAAGCTATTACATCAGATACCTCTAAAACTATTCTCATCCTCAAAAACCAAAACTAAACCCAAAGAAAAGAGAGGGATCCAAACAACCATCTTGAAGATACCGATAAGGATTAAACCTCCTCAACATATAGGAACAATTCTCCCTTATGTATACAAACATACAATGTTCACATCGTCCAGTCATATGGATTAGGGATTCCCTTCCTCCATGTAAAAATACTATCCACTTTGGGCGACACTGACTCACCAGCATGGGTTTAATCGCATCCACCCTAATGTGTCTTGATTAGGGATCAGGTCCTTCCATCCCCATAATCATAACTCTTCATATACATTAAAATAACAATTAAAACAACACATTTATTGGTTAACAGGGTCCAATACTACATCAAAATCAATTATGAAACAAAATAGAACAAAACTCAAAACTACTCTAGGTATTGGGCGCGCATATGAGCTTCTTGCTACCAAGTACTCTCCATGAGGCCACCATGCCTCCACAACACACGAACCAAATTAATGGTTTGTCCCTGAATCAATTTCTCCTCTTGATCTTTGATCCTTAATGGTCACTCCACAAATGTATCATATTCCCTTATATCCAACTCTCCCTAGTCAATGACATGGGAATCATCATGTAGATATCGACGATGTTGTGTGACGTGGAAAATGCCATTGATCCTTTCCAATGGAGTTTGAAATGCTAGTTGATTTTCCACCTCACTGACTCACCCCAACACTTTGAAAGGCATGATGATACTAGAAGAGAGTTTTTTCTCCTGGTCGAACCTTCACTTCCCTTGTCGAGGAGAGACCTTCAAGAACCTGTGGTCCCCGACCTCTAACTCTAAGGGTACCCTCATATGATCGGTGTACGACTTCTACTAGTCCTAATCCACTTGAATCTCGTCTAGTATGATACGAAATTTCTCTCTAGTGCTTTGCACCACCTCTAGTCCAAGAACACCTAATTCCCCATCCTCTTTCCAGCACACGGGTGAGTGACACAGTCTCCCATACAAGGATTCGAACAGAGCCATGCTAATGGTAGAGTGATAGCTATTGTTGTAGGCAAACTCTACCAGAGGAAAGTTTCATACCCATGATCTCCCAAAATCTGAAACACATGCTCGTAGAATATCCTCCAATGTCTGGATGGAACGCTCTATGTGCCCATCTGTTGGGGGTGGAAAGCAGTGCTAAGGTGTAGTTGGGATCCAAAAGCATGTTGTAATCCCCTTTAGACTTGTGAGGTAAACCATCCATCCCAGTTTGAGACTATGGACCTCATAACTCCAGGAATCTGCACCACCTCATCCATGTATATCTATGCTAAGTCATCCACCACACTCATCTCCTTGATCGCCCAAAAGTGAGCTGATTTCGTCAGTCGATCCACCACTACCCAGATAGCATCGCAGCCTCCTTGAACCCTGCGTAGTCCTATGATGAAATGAATCGATATGTCATCCCACTTCCACTTGGGGACATAAAAAGTCTACAACAAACCTCCTGGGATGCAGTGTCCAGCCTTCACCTAATGAAACACCAGGCACCTTAACACAAACTCTTACCCTGCCCGCTTCACCCCGGGCCACCAAAACTGACCCCTCAAGCCCTGGTAAATCTTGGAAACTCCTGGGTGTACCACCAGGGGTGAGTTTTGGAACACACTGAGAACTCTCATGCACATTTCCACCGAGACAAAAAAAATTCCATGAAACAACATCGGATTTTTTCCATCTTCTAACCATCCTTCTGGGTCATTTCCCTGGTTAACACGATCACGCAACACTTCAGCCTCTACATACCCCCACTGAGACTCCTACACTTGCTTCAATAGAGATGATTGTACTGTAGTCTGAAATAGATAGCCTTTACCATCCTATACCCTTGCATACGGGTTTAGGGCATCCAAATCCTCTATTTATTTCCAAGTATCTATCGATTCTCAGACTACATCCTTCTACGACTTTCAACTCAAGGAATCATCCAACACTTTCCCCTTTCCTGAGGTGTAGGAAATCTCAAGGTCATTGTCCTAAAGAAAATCCATCCACCTAAACTACCTCAAGTTCAGGTCTCACTGAGAGAAGATATACCTCAATCTCTTGTAATCTGTGAAGACCACAAAGCGCTCCCTGATGAGGTAGTGTTGCCATAACTTTAGTGTGAACACAACCACTGCGAGCTCTAATTCATGGGTGGCATAGTTACGCTTATGGGGACATAACTGCCTATACACATAAGATATCACCCCTACTATTTCATCAACACACACCCCAATCATTGTCCCGAAGAATCATAGAACACCTCAAACATCACCCCTTCTTCTGGTAACCTCAGAACTGGGGAACTAACCAACTTCCTTTTTAGATAACTGAAGGCAGCCTAACACTGCTCACTCCATATGAAATCATAACCCTTTCTGGTCAAATATTTCAAAGGAGCTACAACTCAAGAGATGTCAGGAATGAACCTTTGATAATAGCTTGCAAGACCCAGGAAACTACGATCCTCTGTCACATTCTTTGGTGCATCCAAAGAAATAACCAATTCAATATTTGATGGATCAACTGCCATTCGCTGCTCAGACACCACCTATCCAAGGAAGTGCACTTGTCGTGTCTAAAACATTAACTTTGACAACTTCCCGTAGAGCTGGTGTCATTGGAGGACCTCTAAAATCGTTCTTAGATGCCCGGTATGATCCTCCAATGATCTGGAGTATACCAATATGTCATTGATGAAAACAGTGATGAACTGGAAAAGAAACACATGGAAAACTGAGTTCATGATCCCCATGAACACAGTAGGTGCATTCCTAACACCGAAAAACATGAATATGAACTCAATGTGCCCATACCAGCACCTGAAAAAAGTCTTCATGATATCACTAGCTTTCACCCTTAACTGGTGATACCCAGACTACAGATCGATCATAGAGAACCAACCAGCTACCCTTACCTGGTCAAAGAGGACTTCTATCCTCGGAAGAGGGTAACGGTTCTGGACAGTTACCTAATTCAGTCTCCGGTAGTCTATACACAACCTGATACCACCATCTGCCTTCTTTGCAAACAAGACTGGAGCACCACATGGAAACATTCTTGGTCAAACAAAACCCTTCTTCATTATTTTGTCAATCTGAATCCATAACTCCTGCCACTCAGAAGGCACCATCCGATAAGGAGCCATCGAAATCGAACAAGCACTGGGTTGTAAGTCTATCCTGAACTCAACGTCACATCGAGGGGGTAGAGACACAACCTCCTCAGGAAAAAAATACAGTAACTCTGTGACAACTCCTAGAACATCCATCATCTCATCATCCACTGATTCAACTGAAATCTCAGCCAACTTATAAAGAAGAGGCTACACACGCCATCTCCCCACTTGACAACCCCATTCACCGACAAAATCTACATGCTAGCTACCCATATCTGAAAATAAAAACCGTCTCTGGAAGCAGTCGATAGGTACACACACATAAAACAGACATACGATGCCTAAAATGACATCATATGGCTGCATCTATAGTGAAATAAGGTCCCCAAAGGAATGATGTGGCCCCAACATTAGTATAAATCCTCAGAAAACATAAAACAAGTTAGTCTAACCTCTGATTGGCGTACTAAAAACAAGGGTCGCAATAAGTATCTATGTATCTAGACCCATAGCATGGGCTTGACTAGTTTCAAAAAAGAAGTGTGAAGCTCTTGAATCAAAAAAGGCACAGGCAAGACTGTTAAACAAGTTGATCATACCTTGAGCAACTTCTGGCCCTACTGGAACTACTGCCTCTGTGGCGTGAAGCTCCCCACTCCCAGCTCCCCTACCCCTCGGCTATAAGATGCCTCCCTGAACACACCCTAGTTGAGGTCCCTAAGGTGAACCCTAAGGTCAGCCTCATCTTGCAATGTCTTCTCTTTGAGGATCAAGAGCTCACTGTCCCCGCTGCTATTGCTGAAAGGTCTTGGCTTGAAGTTGTTGCTACTAGGGTGGGTGCTGAACCTGCCCACCCCCACTGTACTACACTCAGTCTAGACAATGATTCTGAAGGTTCCCACAGCTACCACAGATGAAGAATCTCTATCATGGGCCCACAAAGAAAGGTTGATGACTAAGAGATAGAAACAGGAACTGTTGGGGCCTACTCCCCACTGGCTAAAACCTAGAAGGCCTTGACATTGGAGACCTGATGCTAATTACCTTTCCCATTGATGAGCCCAACTGGCTCCCCTATTATAGAACACTTCACAGTATGTTAATCCTCTCCACCACTTCAGCCTTCTTCTAGACCCCCAAGTACATCGGTAGGGTGAAAGGAGTAACAATATACTGAAGATATGTTCAGAGTGCCTCCTCTAAACATCTCACCCGAGACTCCTCATCCAGAAAGAGATCTGGAGAAAAGCAAAGTAGATCCTTAAACATGATCCCCAACTCCCTCACTGACATGCTCCCATACTAAAGGGAGAGTATCTACAGCCACTTCTCTTCCATTTCCATGTAAGAGAGGAATTATGCCTGGAACTCCCTCTCAAAGTTGGTCCATGAAACCTCAGCCCCCCCCTTCTCCCCAAGATAGAGCGTCCACCACTGATGCGCCACTCCCTGCATCTGGCTTAGAACAAGAGGAGCCCAGTATTCCGTTGGAGCCTAGATCAAGCTCAAATCTATAACCAGCTCCTTGAGCCAGCTCTCTATTTCCATGTTCAAGACACTACCCTCATACTTATCGAGGGTCTGCAGCTGAATAGAATGAAGTGTCCTCTTCCACTGGTCATCCTCCTCCTCTTGATCATCCCTCTACTTATCAGCCAAATTAGCCTCATGGGCCTCAATTTCCCACACTACCTGTGGTCTTCATCTGGGTTCCATAGCTACAAGGTAAACAAGGAATGCCTATGTCTGAGTAGTGTAGAATATTGTTTCTAAAATTTTCTTAGACTTTTTATTTATTTTCAATCCCCAAAATATCCAAGACACACAAGAACACAAGTCATTATGATGAATGTACCTTTCCTATGGTCTCTACACTTCAATCATTGTATCATCACTTGGTTATTCAGTAGGTATAGAGTCCTTTCTTCGGATCATGGGGGGACCTAAAATCTTGGTTCCTAGCCAGTCTTCCCTTTCCTATTTCACGCGCCAAGATTTCCTAACATTTTTTCCCTACCATCCCATGCAATCATCACTGTGCCTAACCCTGAGCTCTATCCTAAATCTCAACCTCCTTTGATACCATTATTTCATGACCTGCCTTCACCAAGATGAGAGAAAAAATAGTAAACTACCAGACCCTTCCTTCTTCAAGTTAAAGGAGAGATAATGACCCCTGAGTCCCACCTTCAATAGGCCCTGGAGTGGTGACTATCATCAAGGGTATAAAATTATATGTGATATGGAAGGCATTACCCCCATTTTTTTAAAGGATCAGGAGATAAGATAGTAAATCCCAAACAACACCAAAGTGAGAAGTAAAAGTAAAGAAAAAAACAATTCATTCCCATATGAATGTTCCAAAAAATGATACAAAATACAAGAAAACTCCAAAGGGAAGTACCAAAAGAAAATAAAATCAACAACGTCAATGGTCCCAATGTCTGAACTTGTAGGGCCTGGCACGATCCTCGAAGTCCTCATGGAAACCTAAAATTATTTTTATATGCGTAGGGTGAGTATATAGTTATAATCATTAGGGAAAACCAAAATCTCTCATGCACAAGTGGGGAGGAATTATAATGCCCCGTGAGAAAAGGAGATATCCAAAGCACCAATCAAGGAAACCATCCACCCAAACCTCACCAATGCATGCTCCCCAAATAACACACGTCAAGTAATGTAATAGTAATAACACATCAATGATTGGGTACCCCGAACCACTTTCCCACTGGTTATTGAAGACATACTACACACCAACCCCCCACCCCCCATTCTCCCTACAGTCTCACTACTGCACCAATAACAACCCTTTGGGCCACCACAACCACATCTACACCCACAAACACCAAGTCCACCACAACCACACGTAACCATGCCTGTAGACACTTGGTCCAGAACAGCTACTGCCACACTCGAAGACACCTGGGCCTAAACAACTACTACCATTCCCGAAAACACCTGGGCCTCATCCCGAAGACACTTGGGAAAACAACCTACCCACACACACCTTGGCTAAAGACCACAACATACCATGCCTGAAGAATAATTGGATATAATAGATATCAGGCTATCACATTCGGCCCAAAAAGTTTTGGGCTACTTAGTAAAGGGAGTATAAAATGAGCTAATAACCAGCCTCTCATAGAAGTGTTGGGAAAAACACCTTCCCCCATGAAATGGGGGTGTTCGGCACGAAGTTATCAACTTGGGTGGGGCGCGAATAAGAAACATAAGAACTAAATTATACATATAGAGAACAAACACTCATCTTAACCTAGGGGTTCCAAAACTATCCCATACACAAACACCCTTATTAATATTCATTCATAAAAAGCACAACAGTCATAACCAACTCACAACTCATTTCCAGAACAAAATTCCCCATTGAACCTATTCTTGTTATCACATCCAAGTGGTTCCATTTAAATAATTCATCACTACTAGGAAACTAACAGGCATAGACACTAGTTAAGGAAAGAAGAATAGCCAAGCAGCAAATTAAGCATTCACACCCAGTTCTCTTGTAGTGTCACAACAAAAAAAGGGATCTGTGAGATCCCTCGACATACTGGAACCAAAAAAACCCCAACATGTGGCCTTGCATGACCCCAAATCCCCAAACTATCAACTTCACAACAAGGGTTCCCATCCCCATCCACGTCACCTCACAAGCATCAAGCAGAACAACCATAAACATCACCAGAACAGAGCAAGGGAGTTTTTAGATTTAAACACCCCATTTATTTAGTTTGGTATTTCTATTTGGTTACTCTGGGTGACCAAACAAGGATTTTTATTCAATGGGAATCCATTTAATCTACCTAGTTTACATGATTAATTGGTTTCCATGATACATCCAATCAATCACCGGATTTTCCAGAAAAGAGAATTTCATTAGTGCGCAAGGAAGGATCTCCAACGACCACGATTTTCTATGGACATAAGCCCATAAAATTCACAACATATAACCAAATATAAAATAGTACCACAACATCATAAAACACACCCCTTCAATATTTAAAAACCATTTATTGTCTTCGTTAAGGTTTGGTTTCATCCATCTCTGAAGGAACATCATCATACCCCCCCCCCCCCCGCATAATACACAGTAAAGAGAGACAAAGGAAAAAACCTTACATGGATGATTGATGATTGAATTTTTTTTCTCCTTGCACCAAGAAATGGGGATGAAAAAATTGTAGGGTAAGAACTCTGAGGACTCCAAGAGTGAGTAGCAAAGGCTCCATCATAGGAACACCACTAGCCTCAGGATTGGGGTCTCCAAAGGCACCAAGGAAAGGAAAATAGACTAGCCAAGAAGAAGAATGAATTTGGGGCGTTGAAAGGTGAGATCCTAGAGTTACGAGATTTGAAATAATAAAAAACATTAAAGACAGATCATGGTTTCACCGTGCGGATGGACAGTTACAAACGATCTAATTAATATTCATTTAATATTTCTCATCAGAGAGGTGTCCATGATAGTTGTGAGTTAAAAGTTTTCATTTAAACAGAGGAAAACGTGTAACAACGACACAAGTTGTTGGGTCAGTCGAGGGTTTCCCCACTCCTGCAGATCTAGAACATGATTTATGGTCCTTAAAAACAGCCTCAAACCACTTTAAAGAGGAATTAAAACTTAAAGAAAGTGTTACTAGGGAAAAAACCCCAACAACCCCATGGCACTGATCAGGTGTGGTGTCGATTAGTGAGATCGATTGGTGACACACCGATCGGTGACACACCGATAGGTGACTCACCGGTCAATGATACAGATCAGTGACACACCAATCAGTGACTCCCCGATTGGGGACACACCGATCAATAACTCACCGATCAGGGACACATCAATCTATCACATTGATGGGTGACACTGATGGGTGACACCACGATGACACTCTTCCACCAACACCACTACCATCATAACTTATTTATGGGTCTAGGGTTCCCCAACACTAGAATTTGACAAAGTAATGGACCAGGAGGGTTTGGTCCATTACAAAACCCTTAAAATAACAACAAACTTGTATATTCAGGCTAATCTTTTTGATATATAATCATGGAATAAGTATATTTTAATGGTTGGATCATGGATCTAAAACTAAATTTCTTGAGGAAAGATGTTACCTCTTCTTTGGGTAAATCCTTTTAGTTTTTACAAAATGGATTCCTTGGATAGATTTATGACTAAGGTGATAATTCTAGGATGAATTTAGGCATATTTAGTAACTATTTGAGTAGATATTTTTCAAGATAAATTTTCTTGATAGGTGTGAGGAAGTGGGATTCTTGAGTGTGTTTTTATAGTGGAGGAGGAGTGACACTCTTGTAAATTTTGGAAAAGGGAATTCCGCCCATGTTTTCCCTATTTTATATGGCACAAATAATGGACCAAATTTTATACAAGGAGGAATAATGTTTAAATATGGTCATAAAAAGGCTTTTGGACAAGTTTATACGTTATGTTTTCCCTTAATCTTAAGGTTTAGTCACTTGTTAAGCTTAATTTCACCTAAATCATTGTAATTAATTTTAATTACTTTCACTAATATTTTGAGTCCAAAAATATATTGAAATTATTAAAATTTATAAATTATTATGATTTCAAATATGGAATCCATTTTTACAAATTCCAATCATATAAGTGGAAGAAATTAATTTTAATTTAATCCTGTAGATAGGATGACAATGAAGATTTCTTTAAGTAAAAACGTTAAAAAATTCTTTATTTTTTCCAATTTCAAAGTTAAATCGATTAAAATGAACTAAATTGGATTAACTGATAAATAATTAACCTAATTAAACTTAAAAAATAAATAATTTAACCTTATAAATTAATAATACGAAAAAAATAGTTTTGAATTAAAATTCATTAGTTTTCATTATTCATTAAGAATGAGACTTCACAAAAAAATATCAAAAAAATCTATATAAGATTACTTTTATATTTTTATTTCAAATATTAAGATTATTATGACATATAAAATTTATAAAAGTTCCAAAATATTGGTTTAAATTAGGTTTTCCTTTAAAATTTAGTAAAAGCGCCTTAATAAAAATATAGGTTTTTATGTGTAATATTGGGTTCATTCTTATCTTATGCCTATAGAATATATTGGATAAGGATCAAAAATATCTGGATTAAAATATAATATATATATTGAATTAATATCACTCACTAATTTTAATTAATTTATTTTTTTAGTATAAAGAATATTTCTAAGCATAAAAATAGTTTTCTATAAAAATATTCCCTTTATATTCATTTGGTTTATATTTTTGTTTCTAATTAATTAGTTAACAATGAATTCATATTATATTTTTATGAAATTGTATATTTTCATAAGTTAGTTAATACTATTCATTATATCTAATTTAATTTATAGTTTTTGTCATATTATATTGAATAATAATATTTTAATAATATTTTAATAATATATTATTGTTCGGTAAAACTTAATCTTTCATGTAATGCAAGCCATTGAAGAAACCCGTTGTTGCGTGCAAAGTATGATAACTGAGTGTCGCGTGGATTACAAGCTATAAAATATATAGAATTTATTTTAAATGTTAAATATATTATAAATAATCGTGATATTATATTCTCTTACATGTTTGGTGTTGCGTACCATATAGGTTATCGAATAAAACGTTCCTACTTTAGATTTTTGGGGCCTTACACTCGATGTTAGTAGACTTGAGCTATTTTTTAGGTTCATGTTGGTTCCATATCTAGTTATCTCATGGAGAGGGTTAGTCTTGAGGTTTTTTGTGACCAAGAGGTCACACGAATATCGTGTTTAGTTCTATTTTGGTTGTAGTTTGTTTTTGGTATCTTGTCTCTATATCTATTTATATTTTATTTATATTTTTTGATTTATTTATCCTCCATGTGTTGTGTTCCATATTATTTTATTTATGATTATTAGTTCAAATCAACTCCAATGATCTATCTATAAGTCACAAAATCTTATTGTCGCCATTGGAAATTAGGGATGCTCTTTGGGCCTTTCCACTGCCTAGTTCAGGTGTCTGGTTTTGAGGTGGCCTGGGCCGGTTCGTAATAGATAATAGAAATGTCTTTGAAGTATAAATAAAAACATTATATCTCCATTAAATCAAAGAGAAACTGAAAAGTAAAATAAGATAACGTTTCAAGTTAAAGTGAGTTTAGTGATGATGGTTATGATAAAAACATCATGTGAATTGTTATATTTAATCAAAGGGGTTCATTAATGATAAATGAAAAGTACACATAATAATATTTATAATATATTATAATTCTTATGATATTGTTCATATTGAAAAATATTTCAAAAAGAAAAAAGTTGAAAAATCTTAATTAGACAAGAATGGTGATATGATACAAAAATAGAAAAAATGTAAGAATAAGAATAAGAATTTCATCATAGAAAGATGAAGACTTATGAGATAGAAATATAAATATAACATTTATAATGGTTCAAATAATTAATTCAACTTCATTTATCAATTTGAGAGAAGATATTATATCTCAAGAAGTGATAACAGAGAATAAACAACTAAACATGAGTGGCAGTTGAATGGATAATTGAAAAAAAATGTATTGATGGGATTAAATTGATCACGAAGTAAAATATAAAACTACTTAAATATAATAACAATACCAATTAAGAAATTGATAATCTAGTTTTAAAAATATAATCCTATGTTGATGAGATCATGAATAACAACCTTGGAGAAGCTTAGAAAGTGAATATTTTTAGTGATCTTGATGAGAATCTATATTTAAAGGAAGAATAATTGGCTGAGATACAATCCATATCTCTTATTATTCAAATTGATTTCGAAAAAGTTATATAACACTTCACCAAGTCTATTGATATTAAAATGTAATATTCTCTTGTTTTTAAAATGAGGTTTTCCAAAATGGAATAAAAAGTTTCATCAAATTCTTCAAAAATAAAATGTATTATCTCTAACAAGTTAGGTGATTAATTCAAGTAGGAACCTATTTATAATAAGAAATATATTGAGAATAAGACTTCTATATAAAACTAATGGAAGAAAATTATTAGGATATAACCAACCCATAAGAAAAATAAGTATAAATATGAATAAAAATAAAACCAATAAAATTATAAATAGATTTATAGAAGATTAGTATTTCAATTCTTTTACTAATGTTTTGTAAGGTATGAAAATAAAACCTACTCTTTCTATTACAATATGTATTTAGCAGGAATGATATGAGAACCAAGGGGGGGATTTGGTGAGATACTAAGGATAAAAACTTACAGTAAGAAAGTTATGACTAGGAATATAAAAAATATATCCACACACAAATAGATTTTAATATTTATAAATGTGTTATGGTAGATTTGGAATAAAAGGACAAAAATATAAGGAATGTATAAAAATTGTAGATAATGAATCCATGTTCTATGAAAGGGAATAAAATTCAAAAATCTAAGAAGTTTGAATCATAAAATTTTACATCTTTCAAGAATACATGTGATATACCAAAAGAATATAGGCAAAAAAGGAAGAGTTCTTAACTATTTATCATGGCTAATTATCTAATGATAAAATAATTAAAGTTGTAAGTGAGTGCTGAGGATAAAGGAAAACAATTGGATTTAGATAATGAGGTTAAATCTCAATAGAATTTGTTCAAAAATTAATGTTTAAAAATTCATGATAAGTTTTGTGAAAGGTGTGTATAGACTAGGCATGGAAAAAATTATTTTATGAAAATAATACTAGATTAAGAAGATTATATCAGGAAGATGATGAAATCCTAATGTAGTGAAGTTTCCTTGATTTTAGAGGAAAAGAAAACTGTCTCACAAATGAGTATACATCATGGATATAATATTAGTTCTCAACCTATAAAGGCTATTAAAAAGATAAAATTCACTTAAAAATATAATATAAGAAGAATGAAAAAGGAGAAAATTGTGAGAAGAAACTCTTATCCTAGGTTTTTATTCTAAATAACAAAAGGTCCCCCCCCCCCTTATTCCTTTATTTATTGGTATTTTCAGATAATATATAGGTAATTGAAGGATTTTATGTGGTTTTTCACTACTAGATAGTAAATTAGTTATTCTTAATGGTTTTTTATAACTAATATTGGTAGGAAGAATTTAATTAATCCTTAATGGGGGGTTAAAATGAGGGGAATATTTCAAAAAAATGACAAGTTGTGTTAATCTAGATATTCTAAACAGCTATACAGAAGTGAAGATTAAGGTTTTCTGAACACATTTACAACCATATTTTTATATTAAATTTGGTTATAAATGGGGAGTGTTGGTTAATAAAGGCATATGGTAAGGGGATTATTTTTTTCTAACACATTAAATATTTTTATGGTTTGTTGAGATGTGTACATGTTACATATTACACTTTTTAAATCTATCTTGATCATCCCTAAAATGAGAATCCCTAATCATGGTATCACATGAATTAGATTTTATAGATAGCCTTGATGTCTTAGTAAAATTTATATTATTTTATACATATGGTTAACCAATGTAGATATAAAATTTATCAACTAAAGGCTCTTAACTAACTAGGTATGTGGTATCATCCTTCTCTCAACAAGTGCACAAAGGCTATTATTTGGGTTTAAAGAGGGATAAGAAGAGTTTTACTTGAGAAATATCATGCATTCCATTTGTATTCATTTTCAATAAGTGGGAGAGAAAAATATAGATAATAGAAACTTTTAGTGGTAAATTTTTAAGGTTTATTGAAACAAAATTCATATGGGGTGATTATTTTTCCCACTTGGATTAAAGTTGAATTTTTTGCAATATGTTTTGAGGGAAGTGTTTTTTAGATGATTGAAGAGGTTTTAGAATTATTGAGAAAGACCCTAATTATTTTGAGTGAAGTCTAAATTTTGAGGGTTGAAATGAGATTCCAAAAGGGTATGAATTCATAAGACATAGAGTTTTTCAGATAGATCTAGAATGAATTTTTATTACTTTTAAAATTTCATATAAAATAATATAGTTTTGTATAACTTTAATCTAACATAGAAAAATGGAGAAGGGGTGATTTTATGACTTAAAAGTAATATTAAATGGATTTCATATGACTTATTAATAATATAATATTACTTTAGATAATTTTTCATGACTTCACAAGTCATAATAAATTACCATTTTCCAAAATATATAAAATGTGGGAAGATTTAATATGAATTATAGATTCTATATCAATTTTACACTTATCAAAATTTCAATAATTTTAAATGATGAAAATTATAAGGATTTTCATAATTAATATTTTAATAATTTCAAAGGAAAACTATGATGAAATTGTGAACAAAAATAGGAGTACATATTCTAAATTATTGGGAAATATTTTGGACATTAATATTAAGTCATTCTTAATGGATTAAACATTATGATCATATATGGATCATGAATCAAGAAAACCTCAAGTAATAATTATAAAATGTAGAATCTAGTATTATTGAGATATGTTCCACCATGCAGCATAGGAAGTCATGATGTGAAAAATGGTAATATGGTGTGGAAAACACTATTTTGAATGTTTTAGTTACTATAAAATTAGCATATTATTATGAAAATTACATAGTGAATTTTGAGGGGGGATTTTTATCACCATGGTGGGAGATTGAAGAAATTAATAATGATTATAGAGTTAAGATAGGCATGCTAAGATCACCACATTATACCACTGAATATTTTTTGTGAGAAGTATTATTATGAAAATGATAAGTTAAAACACATTGTGATAATTTCTAAGTAACTATTTTTAGAAACCATCAACATTGAAAGATGATCAAGGTCTAGCATGGGGATAAACACATCATATAACATGTATTTTTATTGTATGATTCGTGAACACATGGAGGTTTTGACGGTGTTTGAATAAAACGATTTTATGGGAAGAAAAGGGAGTGATATTTTAATATCACATAAAGGAATTAAATCACAAATCATATGAATGTTAAAAGGAGAAGTTTTGACCAGGGATTTAAATGATTTTTTAATAAGGGAAGACCTTACAATAAGTCATGAATGCATACATATATTGAATATATATGATGATATTCATTTTGTTACTTTTTGAATATATATGTGCGGGTATAAAAGAAAAAATATGTGTGATTTTTTAAGATGACTTATTAATACAGTTCCAGAGAATTAAAATAGTTCCATATTTTATAGAATTGGAACGATATGAAATGTCTAATTTTGGGGAAATATCTTGAAGGAGAAGGAGAACTAATATTGAGTATTCAAAAGGAAGATAAAGACTCAGATATTTCAAGATATAGTGTGAGTTATGAGACCAAAAGTGTTAATAACCACTCTTTCCTATTGAAGATCTTGAATATGTGTCAACAAGAAAACCTAATCTAATGAGATCATGGAGAAATATCATATAAATGTTTTCATTTTGGTACCACTATAGGATATTTTAAACACTGTGAGGGGTTTGAATAATTTTTAGTTTCATTTTAGATCAATTTATCCTTTTATTTGTTTGACCTCTTTGACCGATTAAGATCTTGATGCTCATGTTCACTTAGTTCAAATTCATTCTTCAATGAACGCACAAAGTAGATAGCATATTTATAAGTTTCACCTTTCTATAATAAATTTTAGTAATTTTTAATGGGGAAAAAATTCATGATCACACAACCCACTAGAAATAATCAGTGAGTTTCAAATAGGTTGGGTATATCCTTGAAACCAGCATTACACTATAGTATCTTAGGCAGTGCTTTGGTGCTTCTTTTCATACAAGTTCCTCATATATCTTTTTATGAGTATTGGTGTAAAACCTATTAATTATCCTTCCTTTATTAATTTCATATAATAATGAAAGTAAACTTTTTAATTTTAGCCACAATGGTGCATACACTCTTTATAGTAGCAAGTCTTTGTAGTACTCCTTTCTTTGATTCTTTCTATGAAAACTAAATTGACCATCCCTATTCTTATTTCCAACTTCATGTCCAAAATTTCCAATTATTATTCATATTTTTTCTATGAAATATAACTACATATCACTCTTCTCTTCTCCTTGCATATTCTTCTTTCTTTTTATATACAAACAGATATTCACAAAACTCTCTTATCTTGTTATTTCTTCTTCACTTTTCTCTTATATTCTTATTATTCTTCAATTAATATGATCTATATTGGTTATATTATCATTTATTTGACTCTTTGGGATGTATATTAATGGACTTAGTTGGATCTCTATATTTTTCGTTGATACTAATAAATATTCTCTTTATTTTATGTATTGGATCTCAATCATATTTAACTTAGATAGCCAATAATATGTAGATATAAAAATAATAACAATTTTACCATAATTTATCTTTTCCTCTCTCTCTTATTTATGATAGTATTAACAAAACTATGTAAATACATGATTTGAATTAACAATTACTATGTTAATTCAAATCATCCTTAATCTTTATCCATATTTATTGAATATATCCACAATTATCAACCCCCATCTTCTTTTCATAAAACAAATTCTAAAATTATAACTATATGTGAATGAATACACACATTTATAGTTCTAGATATTTATTATTTGAATGTGTAGTAATTATCATGATATTCTACTCCTCATCATTCCAATATAATTTCATGTATTTAATTTTCCTAGAAATACATGACTGAATGCACGAAACTACTTCAGTCATCGTACCACCATTTACATCATAGGATAATCCCACAAACACTTCATACATTTTATACCTACTTGAAATAAAATATATAGAGTAACGTATTTTCATTTAAGTATTTCTTCACCTAGAATCATTTTAATTAACTATATTCCTCATATAAATGTGGAATTTCATGATATGCATGGTATTCCTCATTTAATTTCTCTACACATAGTTATCAAAATACCCACAAAACTATAACTTCTTTATTCATATATGGATTCATCCAAAATTCCTATAGTTTTTGTGTGTAGTATTTCATACCTAATTAATGGATCATCCTCATTATATTCAATATTTTTTGGTATATATTATCTTTTTTCAAGAATCCAATGAATGTGAGGCATGCATTGAGTTTTCCTATGGTATAACACTTATTTGGTTTAATATCGTCACATATTTTTATTTGAGTAACATGAACAAACGTAAAGCTGCATGCATGTACCCATATTTACTCTTTCTCATGCATGCATAACATTTCTCCACTATATTCTTGAGCTTATCTTTATTTTATAGAGATAACTTATGGTCAATCTT
Source organism: Viscum album (assembly GCA_963277665.1). Classification (NCBI taxonomy): domain Eukaryota; kingdom Viridiplantae; phylum Streptophyta; class Magnoliopsida; order Santalales; family Viscaceae; genus Viscum; species Viscum album. Next base: position 1,396,964,465 of record OY728157.1, on the reverse strand, counting down.
CAAGCTTGTGATCACTCATATTTCTTGGGAGGCTCATGATTGATGGACTTATTCCCACAGAAGGTCTGTTCTTGATTAACAAAAGTTATATTCCCTAAATTTATCCTAGAATGACTATGAAATCCTCATTCTCGTGCATATTCCGTGCGATCTTTATTTTCATAGAATATTTATGCTCAAACCTCATGGAAAATTTGTTTCACTAATAAAAGATTTTTGTCTTGATATGTGTGTTATTAATGGAAGAATAATTGACTCTTCAAGGAATATCATCTTGAAAGGAAGGTTTTTCTCTTTAAAGAATCTCCATGATTATGCTAATGAAATATCCATAATTCGTAGAAGCTTAGGTCAATTTCCTTCTTCCCAAAGAATATATGTGATTTTCACATCGAAGAATGATTAGAAAATGTTCATGCTTATTTATAAAAATGTATCATTCCCTTTATATGGAATCTACTTATGTAATTTATATAATTTTTATGTCATCATACAGAAGCATGGTTGAATATTTAAAAAAAATCATACTGTAATATAGTTCACATGCTCATAGAAGGTCTATATCGGCTTCCTTCATTGGTAGTGATCTTATCATGATCATTTGATGATGTTGTGTCCTGTTTGATGGATCTATTATTTCTCATGGTCTTGATCATGGTGGAATTTATGCATGTAGAACAATCCTTATATCAAGTGGTGGAATAAAATATAGGTGATTGATTAGATGGTGTTGATCAGTTCAATCGAGTGGCACCAGTTATTTTCCTACCTTTTTTAACAGGTGAACAATAATTATGAATCAACATTCCCACATCATAGTTTCTTTAGTATATGGGTAACATAATAATAATTCTCACGACTTCATTTTTCCATATTCTGTTATCAAAGTCCTCTTCAGGCTATGTATCCTTCGCCATCATGCCTCCCCTAATTGAGTTTCCTTTTCCACTCTTGTGTACACCTAGTACATGATTTGAAATTCTACCGTCCTTTATATCTAGGATCTTCTACCTTGGGCCTAGTATGTAGGACGTTTCCCATGTGAAGAGTTCCACTTCAATATATTTAATTGAGCTAGCCTCTTACTTGGTTTATGTAGGCTAAATTTTTTATTAAACTCTCTGTAAAAAGTGTTATTCAAATTTTCAACATATGTTATACACTTATCAGGATTCATCATCATTCATTCTTCTTTAAAAAATATTAATAATTGTGTATGGAATTCTAAAATAATCAAATGTATTTTTCCATGAATAATACATGATCTTTGAATAATTCCATAGGTAAAAACTCATACATTCTTCATATCACTTTATTTTATTATTCGTTTAAGATTTATCATATTTCCATCAAATGAATCTTTAAATTCATTGATAACCTTTCATAAAAAACACATTACAGATGAATTAGGAACAATAGTGTAGAATAAACTGAAAGCATGAATAAGGTCTTTCTATTTTTGGGTCAAATAATATTTATGATAGGGTTTTATAACCAGTAACAAGGAGGATTTATGGTTGGGGTGTATAATCAATCCTGAGAAGTGAGAAGTTTGATTGTGGTGTATTACAAGTTACATGGACAAGGAACACATTAGACTATGTATTTGTTTAACCACTAGTGTATATAGTGGTTAATCTATACTGGTGTGTCTAACCAAAATGACATGGAGTAGGTCTTATAGCTCTAACCTTATAAATACTATGTGTTTCATCCTTTTTATTACTACTTTATAAAAGTTGAGGTTGTGATTTGATGTTGAGTGTATTAAAAACTATAACAGTTTCAAGGGATTGAATTTAAAAGAAAATAATTTATAAAGGAAAAACCATAGAATCAACAATAGTGGTCAACAAGATTTCGGTATCACAATAATGAAAAAAAATGATTATATGTTTGTTTAAATTTTACATTTTTATCAATTATAAAATTTGGTTTATTATGGGGGATTTAATGTTTTTTTCATTCTTAATTTTAGTTTCCCAATATTTTTTTCCCTTTTTCATTTTTTGAAAATAAATAATGAAACAAGTTTTAAAATATCTCTACAAAAGATGAAGAAAATTTTAAGATTTATATAATAGACAAAATTATATTATACTCTCAATAATATAATAATAAATAAGAGAATTCAAATATTTTATAAAAAAAATATTAAGGGATAATTGATTGTATTCCAAACTTTCCAAGTGTCTTTTTTTGAATCATGGAGGTTAAATTTCTATGACATTGGGTATTTTAAGTTGATTCTATAGTGGATACAAAAAGGATTATATAAATTATGTATTCAAGTGCACTAAAGAATATATTTAGGATTAGAATATTTCTTATTACTATTGGATATTATTGATGGTTTACCTAATGCTTCAATCTATTTATGGTAGAAATTATGTCTTCAACTAAGAAGTGAGAGAAGTTTCTATAGGAAAACTAAGGTGAAAACGTATTTTAGGAACTAAGGAAGAAACCCAAATCAATAAAAGTCCTTATCTTACCCAAGTTGAGTAAAAAAATGTCATGTATTGTGGTTCAACAAACATATGTATGGTTTATTTTACTGATGTAGTAATTATTGATTTTTTACTTGTGTTTTTCAATAACTTAGACCATGTGAAAATAATTACCCAAACTAAGATCATGAGTTTTTGTTTGTAGTGATTCCTCTTAAATATGTGTTTCAAAACATATTTAGTGTGAGGCGTTTGGTATATATTGACTATAAAATATTGATATGAATCTTCTATCAATGTGATTTGAATCACATGCATATTATATTAGTGGAATATTTCCAATATTTGGATTTTGAGATGGTGAATACTCTAGAGAAATGGAATGTAGTTTTTGATGCGTTAAATGGGGATTCATACTCTTTAGTATTATTTGAGTAAAAAGAGGATTATAATATTATGTTTCACTTCACTTAATTACACTTCAATGTGATTGTTGAGTATATTTGACTAGTTTTAGTAGTTTTTACTAATATGTGAGAAGAGGTAATACATGAATCTCATATTTTGAAGTGGTTTGTTTATCCTAGATTGACTAATATATATCATTATATTTTGAAAGTGACCTTCCAGGATAATTGTATCACTGAGTGGGAGAGGGGTTGAATCATTGATACCTTTTTTTATGTTTCCTTATAATTGAAACAGCCTTCGCCACTTGTTAAATATTTCTTTCCCTACTGAAAACAAAAATACATATATACATAGTAACACAAGTATTTATAAGGTTCACTATTCTATAATAATAGAAACGTCATTGGAATGGTATGGAAATAATCCAATACCACCAAAACCATTATAAAACAATATTTGGATTACAATGAGTAGGATATACCATTTCACTTGTATAGCACTATGCGAAAAATTCTAATAGTGTGTGTGCACCCTCTTAGCACAAAAAGGGTAAAACAATATTTTTGTAACATCATATGTTACCTATATTTATTTTTAATTACACAAATGTATTCAATTGAAATAACTTCTTTAATTTTCTACCTAGAAGATATAAATCACTTCCTGAACTTTGTTATGAATACTCTTCCTAATTTTCTCCAATACATTTTTTTCAGTCTGATCCCTTCAAGTCAAATTACCTCTAATACGATTCTTCCTAGTATGATTCTCTCAGCCCGATTCTTCTGATTCTGATTCTTCCCAGTACAATTGCTCAATACGAAATGATATAACACTTGTTGAGTATGATTGAGACAATTCAATACTCTCTCTTTCTCAGTCTGAAAATCCTTTCATAGAAATCCAAATATTATATTCCATCCTGATACAATGATAAAAAAAATAAAATTGATAATACAAATATGGTAATTAGTTGAGTATGATAATTACTGAGTACGATTATCAGCTAAATACAATGTTGTGATCTTGTTTATTCACTTTTACTTCGATAATTCAAGACTTTTTCAATAAATTCTCAGTACGAAAACTTATTCTTATCTCTAAAAAAACATTGATATTCTCTCTCTTATTGGATGAAAAATACATTAGTCATAAAAAAAGTATGATGTACTTTTTTCCTTTTATAGGTATCCCATAAGAGGTTTTGGATGGAATCCCAAAAAATTTCCCGCTCACATAAATTCAACCAAATATCGATTTCCCTTAAATATCAAGTGCATTTATGACTTTTTCAACTCTTATTGATTCTTATTTAATATTCTAAAATCTTCAATTATTCTTCAAAATTTTATTTAAATTACTAGTCTGATTTAAATTCATGATTCAAATTTTCTAAACCTTATTTCTTCAACAGAAATCTCTATATCAATTTAATGTAAATGTTCAAAGAAATAGATATCATTTTGCTTACTTAATATGATGATCCATATCAATATAATGAAATAAATATTTTAAATATCTAGCTCCCCCTTAACATCCCATTTAGAAAACTCATTTATCTATACTCTCGAATCACTTTTTCTTGTTCACCTTTTCTCTTGACCAACTCATCCTGAGTATGATTGTCTAAAGTATTATCTTTCCGAGTATGATTTTCAAGGATATGATCATCCTAGGTATGATCATTCTGATTATGATCATTAAACTTATTTTTTCTTCTATTCCTCCTAGATACAATTATACTGGGTATGATTCCTTCTTAATTGGTAGCATCTCTTTCTTCTCTTCCACCTAGATGTGATAAATCTAGGTACAGTTTAGAATAACTCTTTTCGATTTTCTTCCCTAAAGATTGTATAATAAGTTCTCCAATCAAATTAAGATTTGTGTCAAATAAAAATTATCAAAGCATTGTCACATTTAATTTATCATACTCATGCAAAATCCGGTTCTCCATTAAAATAACCACTCCTTTTACACTAGTTCAAGAGTGAATCTGATGACCATTTACTTCCAGCAAGATATATTTTAAATGAAATCGGTCCTTTCATTCTGGAATCAGTTTGAATCTTATTACAATAAATTCCTCATTATGATCTTCTCCAATATGTCCATGGTGATTCTGGTTCTTTTGAAAATAATGGTCAATATAATTTTTACTAATATAAAAAGTGATGTGATTTCCCTTTCATCTTAAACTTATTTGACAACAAAAGAAAATATTTTTAAAAAAATACCATCCTCATCATCTTGGTCCTAACAATATACCCTTTTATATTTTTTTGTCAACCAAGATTCATAAATCACTGAACTTTTTATTCTAAATAAATGGATCACTTGTCAACAATTCTATGCCTGCATGATAGAACTCATTATAGGAAATTAAAATTATTGAGAGAATAACCATGATGTCCAAAATTAGTGGTTATGAAAACCATCTTCATTTTTCTTCCTCAGATTCTCTTCCTCAACTCTTCTACTTTCCAGGAAAACAATACAATTTTTTTCCTACACCCACTCCAACAAAATAGTTAGAATAGTTCTCTCACAAAAAAATGATGAATTAAAAGCTTACCCACAACTCCCCCATTTTTACATGCATTCAAAAGGATAAATTTGGGAAACAATTCATTCTACCCCTTGACAATTAAATCCAAAGATAAGATGAGAGTGGGGATTGAAACACATACCTAATTATTGATGAAAAATACATTAGACCCCCAAGTTCAACCTCAAATTAGAGAATGATTCATTTGGTAAAGGTTTTGTGAAAATGTCAGAAACTTTTTTCACTGTTAGAACATGTTCCAGATTCAATTCATTCTTCGCCACATACTCTTTGATGAAATTATATTTGATAATAATATGTTTTGAATGTGAATTCTAAACTAGATTCTTGGTGGGATTGATTATACTTTTATTATCACAATCCAAGATCAAGGGTGACTTTACTTCAACAAGTAACTCCTCCAATTGAGTTTTCATTCAAATAATTTGAGTAGTAGCTTGATTGGTAGAAACGTACTCATCTTCATCCATGCTGGGATTTACTGAATTATATTTATTTGAATGCCAGCTAACACAATTCATTCCTAGAAATAATACTCCACTAGATGTGGATATTATATCATCAACAGTTTCTACCTAATGAACATCTGAATACCCAAACATTTCAATACTGTCTGAGCTGCCATTCCTAATTCCAAATTCTTTTGCAGCATTTATGTATCTAAGAATTATTTTTCAAGTAAGTAAATTTGATTCTTTTGTATCACTCTAAAATATATCACATAAGGTAATACCATAAACAGTGTTGGATCTTGAGGTAGTGAAATACAATAAACATATAATAAACTTTCAAAATTCTTTCTGATCAACTTTTTTTCCTTCTCCATATTTAGAAAAATTTGTTTTTACTAATATTGGTGTGGAAAAATGTTTTTAGTTTCCATGAAAATCCTCTTAAAAAGTGAATTAGCATACTCTTCTTGAGAAATAAAAATGTATTCATTCGTTTGATATATTTTTCACCCAAGGAATTATTCGTTTCCCCCATTATGCACATTTTAAATACCCATTTCATTTCATCAACAAAACTTTTACAAATTCTTTTATCATTCCCAGCAAAGATAATGTCATCAACATAAACAATCACAATAAGGGATTACTCTTTACTTTATCTGAAGTATAGATTTCTATCCACCCTTCCTTTCATGAAATTAAACATCTTTAATCATGTATCTAATTTGGAGTACTATGCCCTTTGAGCCTATTTTATCCCATACGAGGCCTTCTTCACTCTATATACATAACTTTCATCTTTCCAAAAAATAAATCCATAAAGTTTTTTAATGTAAACTTCCTCATCAAGATTGCCATTTAAGAATGTAGATTTAACATCCATTTGAATGATCTTGAAACCTCATTGTGAAAAAATAGAAAGAAAGATTATGATTGTTTCCTATCATGCCACTGGATAAAAGGATTCATCAAAATCAATACCTTCAATTTTTAAATACCCTTTCAAACCAATATTTCTTTATTTCTTATCACTTCGCCTTCTCCGTTTAGCTTGTTCTGGAAAACCCACATTCTTCCCATAATGTTTTTCTAATATGTATTTGGTATGAGTTCCCATGATTTTTCTTTTCAATTTGATCCAACTCTTCATTCATTGCATGAACCCATTCCGGGTTCTCAAAATATTCTTTCACATCATTTGGCTCCACTTTTGAATATAAAGAAGTATGTGTAATATCATTTTTGTTATTATTGTTTGAATATTCTAATGATGATCACTGATTATATTCTGAGTTTCCACTTGGTTCCTCATCCTTGGATGATATTTTAAAATACATTACTCATCTCTAAAAATAGTTGAGTTAGTTTCTTCTTATTGAGTGGGAATACAATTATCGGTATCCTTTTTAGAATTGTTTTCTTCAACTTGCTCAACTTCCTTGTCTGTATAAGCATGTTTGTCTTTCTCTGATTTTTAAATAACTTTCACATAAATTGAATCAAAAATTATTTTTTTTCTTTTTTGAAATATCTATATCCTTTTAATTTTATAGCATAGCCACGAAAGACTCAATCTTCACCTTTCTTCTTAAACTTTCCATAGTTTCCACATTTATTCATTACAATAATTAGAAGCCCGAAACCTCTTAATTGGTTCAAATTGGGATTTTTTTCATAAAAAATTCATATGTGTTCATATCTAATTGAGGCCTATAAAAACAATTATTTTGGATATAAGTAGAAATACTCATGATTTGACTCCAAAAGTAATGAGAAAAAACATGATCAAGTAATATAGTTCTTACTATTTCTACTAAATTGCTATTATTTCTTTTAGAAATCACATTTTGTTGAGGAGTGTATGAGAAACTATACTCATAATTAATTCCATACTTCTTAAGATAAACATAGAATTATTCACTTATGTATTCACCATCATTTCATGTTCTCAACTTCTTCACTGAATACTCACATTCCTTCTCAAATTTCTTTTTGAAACTTTTAAACATTTTCAAACCAACTAATTTGTGTTTCATATAAATAAAACAAGTAATATGATTGAAATCATCAATGAAATTGATGAAGTACATATCCCCATTTATTTACTATTTTCTCAATATCCCACTAATATCAGAATAAATCAGCTCCATGGGTTATCTCAAACAAATCTCAACTTTCTAATGCACTGAGTGTATAATCTTTCCTTTATGAAAAGTAGTGCAGCACCAGTCTCTTATTATTAGAAAAAAAAGAATGTATCAAACAATATCTCTTTTATATAACTTTATCATGTTTATTTGACACATGTTTCCAATACTTTTATTCCATAATTTATTTTCTTCCACCATACTCATGTAACAATAGTTTTGTATTTCACCAACTTGAAACATTTTTCTTATTGTATGATGGACTCTAATAACAATTTTTTCATATTCTTCAATTTAAACAAAAAAAACAACCTCTTCTAAAGATAACTTTGTTACCCTCATCAAACAATTATCAAACACTTAGTAAATTTTGTTTCATCCCATCAATAAAAAAATATTTCTTGGATATCATCTTTTCATTCCCAATGATAGATGAATGGACACCTTTGATTTTCAAGGATTAACCATTTCCAAATTTCACTGTTCCTTATTTAAAATCTTTAAATTTTTTCAAAAATTTAAAATCTCTTCTAATATGATAATAACACCCACTATAAATAATCCAAGGTTTTTCTCCTTTTGTTTCTTTCAATGTAGTTTCAACAATAAGAGAATTCTCTTCTTTCTTTTCTTTCTTATCCCCTAGCATTTGAAAATTGTTAAGGGAATTTTGTTATTATAGTAACAATTCAAGACATCCTTTTTCAAGGTTTCCTAGTTGATCAAATAATTCAAAATTATTTTCTAATGGTTGGAACCTATTTTCAACCATTACTCTAACTTTTTTAGTTTTATTCAAAATAACCTTCTCAAAATTATTTCTCTATGAAGATACAATCCCCCTCGACCATTGTATTTCAAAACTTATAGAATAATAGTAATTTTTTTGGTTAAACCAACACATATTTTTTGTATGTACGAATCTAGCACAACATCAAAAATATACATAAAATTAGTATTTTCCTCTAAATCTTACATACTGGCTAGAATTGTGAATACGTTTCTCATCCACCATCTTTTATTTCTTTTCTAAGCTGCTAACCGTTATATTTTCAATCAGAGTCTTACTTTTCTCTTCTACTTTATAGGAACTATAAGTATTTGAACCATTTCCATATTTATATTGTTTTAAATATTTTTTTAGACTTAGGGTTCATTGAGACTTATAAATTCCCTTCTTTTATGGTCTTGGAAACATATATAAGTTTCCCAACATTCTTATTTTCAAGAACATTTCCATCATTATTTTCAACCATTGAATATATCTTTTTTTATCATTTTTTGGTTTCTCCTTTCAATAAATTTCACTTAATTTAGAGATAGAGTTTTTTAAACTTTTATTTCTTTGTTTATATTTTTAAAGTTTATGTTGGATATTTTCAAACTCTTATTATTTTTCCTTTAACTTCACCTCCAGATACTCATTAGTATTATTTTCTTCTTCGATAGATTTATTCAAATCATCAATTTTTTTACTATCCTTTATTTCTCATCTAGAATGCATTATTGATTGTTTCATAAAGAGTATTCATCTTCCAAATTCTTTTATTTATTCTCAAGTCTCATAATCTTCCTCAGGAATTCTTTCAACTCTTCTTTTAAATGATTCTCACATTGAGTTTCTTTTTCTTCAGAATTACTAGTTCCAATTTCATCATCATTCACTATCATAGTGAAGGTATTTTCAATACCAAGCTCTCAACATATTTTTTAGATTCAAAATCACCACCTTCTTCTTCATCATTATATAATATACTTTCTCTTTGGGATTTAAAGAATTTTCTATCTTTACCTATGGAATAAAATTTTCATTTACCCTATCATTTGTTCCATGATCTTAATAGATTTATTTATTATTAATCACTATCTTCTTCATTCTTTATTTGAGGAAAATTTTCTGAAAAGTAACCAATGGATCCCAATTCAAAACATTTCAGGGGATGTTTCCCTTTTTATTTCCTTGTACCTCATTTCACATTTTTAGGAAACAAGTATAAAATTTCATCAAATTTATTTCATACCTTGTTTTTAGAATTGGAATCTCCAAGTTTATCTTCTAAAGGAATATTCTTTTACTTTTCTTTCTTAGCATCCTTAAAAAAAATTATATTATCTTTTTTTATTTTTTTTATTTTTATCTCTTCTCATTTCATAAGTGATGAGAGTACTATGAAAATCATCAAAAGATAATGTTTCAGGATCTTCATATTCTAATAAATAAATTTTTCATCAAACATATCGAGAATGATTCTCAATATATTTTCAACAACTATAGAATCATGTAAATTTTTACCAAGACATCTGATAGTACTCACAACATTATTCACCATGGTAAATAAGTACCAACAATTTCATTCTCACCCATCTTCAAATATTTATATTTTAATCTCTAGATTTAAAACATTTCCTTTTTAAATTTTGTATTTCCTTCGTATATATTTCCCAATTTATTACATATACCTTTTTTGTGGATACACCTTTAACCCTTTGTAATCCACTTTTAAAAAGTGATGATAATTTGGAATTCTTATCCCTTCAATATTTCTCAATATTCTTCTGTTCAATAGATGTAAGAGGCCTTTTATCATCAATAGGAGGAAACCCATATATTCCTGCTTCAAGAACATCATATCCAATAGATATAAGATAACACAACATTCTATAATTCCATATATGATAATTTTTCAATTGAATACTATAATACCTTTACTATTTACACAATTTAAATTCTCTATTAGAAAAGAAAAGGTAAATGGAACCTCCTCTTTGATGCCACTTGAAAGTGCCCAGTTAGGATAATTGGTCACTGAGAGGGGGAGGGGTGAATTAGTGATACTTTTTGTTTTTATGTTTCATTGAAATTGAAACCACCATCACCTCCTGTTAAAGATTTATTTCCCTCCTAAAAACTAAACAAACACACATCCATAGGAACACAAGTTTTTACAAGGTTCAGTATTCAATAAGAATAGCTACATATTTGGTATGGTATAGATATAATACAATACCAAAAAATAAAATAGAAAAAAAAAATCCTTATATTAGTACAAGTAAGATATACCCTTTCACTCATGTAATACAATGTAAACTATTTCAATAGTGTGTGTTCAACCTCTTAGAAAAATTATGGTAAAATAATATTTGTGAGCAATGCATGTTACCTGTGTTTCTTTTTAATTACAAAATTTTATTAAATTGAAAACACTTATTCAATTTCTTTCCCCAAAAGATGGTAAGAACCTCCTAGACATTGTTATGAAAACACATTCTGATTTTTTCCAGTATGCTTTTCCTAGTCCGATTCCTTTGAGTCTAATTCTCCCCAATACGATTTTTCTTGGTATGATTCACTCATCTCGATTCTTCCATGTCTGATTCTTCATGGTATGATTTCTCAATATGAAAAGGTATAACACTGGATGAGTACATTTGATACAATTTAAAACTCCTTAATCAGTTTAAAAATCCTAGGACATAGATACTGATCCGATAATCCAACTTGATACGATGATTAACTAAATATAATTGACAAGTCAAATATAATAATCAATTAACTATGATAATTAATGAGTACGATGATTAGATAAATATAATATTTTGATCTTGTATCTTCTCTTTCACTTCAATCCATAAAAAAATCAACAAAGGCTTTGTATGAAAACTTATTCTTCTCTCTAAAAAGCTCAGAGCTTCTCGGTCTTCTATGGTTAATAGCACATCGGTCATCAGAAAAGTGCGATTTACTTTTCACCTTTTATAGGTGACCCATAAGAGGTTTTGGTGGGAATCTAAAAAAATATCCCTCATATAAATTCACCCAAATATATATTTCCCTTAAATCTCAAGAACATTAATGACTTCTTGAATGCTTCTCAATTCTGCTCGAATCTTCTTCAGTATTCACCTCTTCTTTGGGCATTCATTTCAATTTTCAGTCTGATTTCAATTCCGGATTCTGATTTTCTGGATCCTATTTATACAAAAAAATCTATGTATCAATTGAATATAAATGTTTGATGAAATAGATACCATTCTGATTTCTGAATACGGTTCTCCATATCAATTAAATACGATCATGCTTTTGAATACCAAGCTCCTTCTTAAAATCACATTCAACAAACTCCATTATCTCTTCTCTCGAATCTCATTTACTTCTTCAAAATTTCTCTTCACCAACTCATCCTGATTATTATTTTATAAAGCATGATCTTTATAAGTACGATTCCCCAAGATACAGTCATTTTGGGTACAATCATTTTGAGTATGATCATTCAGATTCAATTTTCTTCTCCTCCTTCCGGATACAATTATAATAAGTATAATTCTTTTTCAATCGACAACGTCACTTTCTTCTATTCCAAATAGATACAATAAATCTGGGTACAATTTTGAATACCTCTTTTCCATTTTCTTCCATCAATATTGCATCATAAGATCTTCAAAAAGATTATTATTTTTGTGAAATACAAATAAGTATGGCATCGTCATATTTAATTTATCATAGTCATACAGACTCTAATTCTCAATAAAAAAAACCAATCCTTCCACACCAAATCGAGAGTGAATCTGATGACCATTTACTTCTAGTAAGATATATTTTTAATATAATCTATCCTTTAATTCTAGATTCAGTGTGAATTTCATTTCAATCAATTCCTCATTACGATATTCTCCAATACCAGACCCATGGTGAGTCTAATTATTTTGAAAGCAATGGCCAACAAAATTTTCACCAATATACATGGTTAAATAATTTACCTTCCATATTAAATTTCTTTTAAAATAAAAGACAATATTTGAAAACAAATACCTTCTTGATCAGCTTGGTCCTAATATATTTAACTCTAATTTTTGTGTCTAGGGTTGAAAAGGTATATTTTAGGGTTCCTTTTATATTATCAACAGGTAAAGATATAGAATCAAATGAATGGTGGTATATTACACCCAATTTTTATTCCACTGTAATTTTTAAAATATTAAACCCATTACTTACAAAAACAAGAATCGTAGTTTATGTATAACCTAGGTAAGTTATTAATGTGGGAAATGCTGAAGTTTTATATAGTTTATATGAGTATTATTTTTGATAGGGACTCAAGATTTACTTCTTGATTATGCAAAGGAATTTAATATTTATTACTTACATAAGTGGAACTAAGTATTTATTATTATCTATAAGATGGTGGTAAGCTTGATAATATTATCCAAATTCTAGAAGATATGTTATTGATGTGTATTCTAGATATTGAAAAAACTTGGGAATAAAATTTCAATTTAATATTTTTTTTATAAAAATAGCTACTGGTATGTTATTTAGATGGATATTTTTATAGTGTTGTTGTTGACGCTCATTTTTATCACAAAGAACAAAGAATGGAAAAGGGGAATACCTTAAGCACAAATAGGGTCACCGTTTGAAGAACATCAAAAATTGAAAAAGGCATGGACTAGGAACCCATTTAGAGGGAGTCGCGCAAGTTTCATATGCGTTGTGCAAGTAACTTGTGTGCCACCTATGGGTTATTCAAGTCACTTGCATTCCCTATTCTTCTTTTCGCCCAAGGTTCCCTGTGGCCTATAAATAGCCCCTGTGGGCCCCCCATTTCAAGGACAAATTTTCCAAAACTCAGATTCAAGATCTGGTCGCCCAAGTATTCAACTCAACTTTTCCGAAAGTTTCTAAGGTAACTTTTTACCTAGAATGGAAGACTTGAAGAAGTAAGATAAGTCCTAAGTGTTTAGAATTCATCAACACTTGAACGCCTAAGTGTCCAGTCCTCGTTAAATGTGGAAACACTTGCACGCTGCCCTACCGTTTCAATGAAACTTGTGTGCCTCCCTTTTGGAAAAATCTTAGGATAATACTAAAGGCTTGAGTTAAGTCTTGCCCAAGTATTAACATATATATTCTTTATCGCCCATGTGATCCCATGCCACATAAGTACACTTTTGCGACCAAGAATTACGTGCCAAATTATTTGTGAGGCTATACTTGTGCACAAAATTTATTTGTGTTCCCCTCTCCCTTTCACCTCTCCTCTTCAAGATATTAGCCCTTGAAAAACTTTTCCAAGCCACTTATGGCATGGTTTTTTTGTTTTCTTCCTTATCTGAAAGGAATTCTGTGAGAACCTCTCCCAAAACCTCATTAATTAAAAGCTTTATGTCACCATGGTTAGAGGTTTCCTATATAACCTCATCTGATAAGATGAGAAGATCTTTTGATTTTGGGGATCCTCTTTAAGAGTAAGCCCCAAGTTCTACTGGTTTGGGCATTTTTCTTAGGAGTAAGCCCCAAGTCTCAAGTCCCCTTAACCTGGGCCTCCTTCTCAGAAGTAATCCCCAGTCATAATTTCCTTTAACATTGGGCCTCCTTGTCAGCAGTAAGCCCAAGGTTAAAAGTTCCCTTTAATTGGGCATCCTCTTCAGGAGTAAGCCCCAATCTTAATTTCTTTTTATTTGGGCCTCCTTATCAGGAATAAACCCCAATTATATGTCCCTTTTAATTTAGGCCTCCTTCTCAGGAGTAAGACCCATGTTAAAACTCTAAATATCCATAAAGTACAAATACCTTTATGGACCCTGCTCCTGGGAATCTTTTCTGAAGTAAGTCCTGGTATTCATCTACTTGGGAATTCATACATACGTAAGCCCCGCATCATTTCTCATGACTACATCTTTCATGGCACCATCATCAAGTTTTCTGATACCTCTTGTTTCTCACACCGAGCATGACTAACATGAGCATAGAGTGTAAAAGTAATCACGACATCTCTTTTTGGGCCATTAACCATGCATAAACCCCTTATTTATTTACCCGAACTACATGGACTTTGATCTCTACCTTAAAAGTAGAGTACGTCAGAAGCCTTTATAAGGTTCAAGCCCATCTTTCATTAATTATTTTCCATCCTATATGAAGTTAAACTATATCCTTTTTATAGAACTATGTGGGTTTTTATTCTTTTTTAAAAAGGATACGTAGGTAGCCCATCTATGGGTACGATCCCAACTCTGAAATAATCCATGTCTTTCTAAATGACAATAAACTTACAGTGCCCCACTAAGTGGCTTTCAAACTAGTATGGTTATCATAATGACCAAGATATTTCTATATAATGTATTGAAGGATACCATTGACTAAGAATCTCTAATACATAAAGATGATTCTCCATCGATGAAGAACTTCAAATATATATAAAAGACTCTCTAAATCCCATACATATCAATCATTGATTGCTAAATCTAAAGGAAAACTCATTTCTATACTTGGTGAATTAATAAGGATTCATGAACATAACTTAAATCTATGAGAGAGTATCTAAGTAGGAAATAATTCCCCCCAAAAAGGTGTGATGAGCCTTTCCTCCCATCCTCTCAACCAATGCAAATTCTTAAGCCTCATAGGTCTACAACTAATGAGAATATACCTTTGGAAAGTGGGTCCAAATGGATATATAATCATTGGATGTTTCTGGTTCTATGAATAAACCCGTTAGAAACCGATTGGAATGTTTGAACCCTAAACAAACAATGTCATACACATATCCATAAGAAACAAAAAATGGTGAACCCAACGTGAATCCTTAACCATGTTAAATGATGTTTTACTTATTTTTTGGCCCCTATTAAACTCAATATGAGGGCCAACAAAGCAATCAATAACATATGTACTCATCCAAAAGATGTAGTCTGGACAAACTTATCTTGATTATGTATGCTCTATCAAATAGGTACTATTTTCCAAGATCTATATGCAACACAAAATGTCTTCTTTAAAGTTCACACCTGTGAATGCCTCGGTCGTTACTCCAGCTGGATCCTCATCCGCTCTGAGGAAGACATCACCTACTCAGTGCCTTCAACACCGGGTCTCGAATGCATTGGTGAGGTAATACCATCAACATGGTACCATCCTGACTTTGGAGGCTACTAGACAAGCCCTCCAAGTTAATAACTCACCCTGTTTTTCTGGACAGCGATGACTAGTGGTCAAGAAGCAGGTGGTCCCAACCACTGTCTCCAACCATTTAGGTTCGTTATCCCTGAAATGCAACAACCAGTCCCTCTCATATTACAGGGAGGTGAATGAATAGGTAACTCAATGCCTCAGTTCAAAAATATAGGAGTGCTTTTTGAGGAATCCCACCAACAATTGCCGCCAGACTCGTGCGGTAGTGCAGCCTCAACATGATGAGGGTATCGCCTCTAGGTGTTCGTCTCAGGTTCCTTAGACCCGAGCATTCAAGATGAAATATCAGAGGTGAAATTCGGCCAATATAGAGACGGTTCTTACATATTTCCCCTCCAGATAAGTCCATCAATCTAACTTGATGGCAAACAACAAGCGGGCATATACACCCATCCGTCCTGATTTCACTGCCCAGCAGACTCTTCTGGCAGTAACACATCAATCCCATCAGGCAATTCCAGAACAGTACTATAGACAGGTACATACACCTATTTATAATTCATCATCCAGTCAGTAGGCTTATCTAACTGCAACCAAAAAAGGTCACCAACCAAATGTTCTCACCACCTATAAATAGGCACATACACCTACTTATATTCATCAATTCTGTAAGCAGTCTCGTCTGCCAGTATTGAAGGAAGTTCATCAATCAT
Source organism: Viscum album (assembly GCA_963277665.1). NCBI lineage: Eukaryota > Viridiplantae > Streptophyta > Magnoliopsida > Santalales > Viscaceae > Viscum > Viscum album. Next base: position 1,396,947,811 of record OY728157.1, on the reverse strand, counting down.
ATTTGGTGGATAATAATCAGCAGGCACATACACCTACAATTCATCAAGCTAACCAACAGTCTCGTTTGGTAGCACCCAGAGATGTCAATAGGAAAGCCCTAATGACAAACAGGAGTCAGACACAACTTTCTGCCCACACACATGAGTACTATCAGAATTCACTGACAGGAAAAGAAGGACAGGAGGAGGAACACACATCTACTCCAAACACGGAATGAACATATATTCCCATTCTGGCAGCTGAAGTCAGCAAGCACATTCTTACAATGGTGAAAGAGTAGAAGCAAGTCCATACCCATATTCTGGATACCTGTCAGAATATTATAACAACTTCAGCGACATCACAGGGAAAGAAACATAAATCTATCCCTATTAGTGGAGTGACTCATCAACATGCCACTCCAGAGCAGATACACACCTCTTTTCCATTCTAGGAGGGTCGTGGGGAATACTCCCCCATGTCATACAGACAATCAAGTCGGGCACATACACCATGTTTAAATGGATATAATCAGCCTAACCTAACCATTTCTCTTGAGTAGGCACGTACTCCTACCCATAATAACCACTTTCATCAACAAGTGGTTTCCAAAGTCAGTAAGAAGGAATCCAAGAAAAAGACACATTCATCACATTTGAAAAATCAAGAGCCAATCTACAATAAGGCCTTGCTCATTGCTGGAGTTCTTGAAGCCCTTAGACAATTGTCTTCTGCAACTCAAGATTCTACTCTCTCATTTCCAGATTTCAGAAGTAACAACAATAATTATGAAGGTCGTCATCAGACACTTCCTCATGAAGGCTTGCTTCATGACAATTCAGTGAATCTCAAAGTATCAGCTTTAGATGAGAGCCACGATAACCCTCAGCATGGCCAGACTACCAAGGAGTAAGAGGCTTCATCTTTTGTTGTAACCCACCATGGTGGTACTCCCCATGATGGTGAATTTATCTACAAAATTCCCCTTTGTGGTAGTAATTCGCATTTCCTGGAAAATTCTTCAATGGACAATGCAGTAATGAGAAATCTCCATTATCTTGAGGCACATTCAAATGTGAAGCCAGTCATGTCTGATGCATTACCGCTAGCAGGTGAAATACTTTCTCAATCAAAAGATAGCCTGAGGTGTAGTTCATTCTCTGAACGAACCCTGGGGTATTCATCTTCTAATTTGACAATTGAATTCTCTACCAATCTTGTTGAATCTGGTGAAGCAACAAAGAAGAACCAGCTTTGGTCTAATCAGGTAGAAGAATCATTATCAAATGACAAAGAGGAAGTGATGAATATGAGAAAACAACTGGCGAAAGGTGAAATACCAGTCATTTTTGGTCCTTTGGATGACTCTCAGTATGATATTCTAGAAAATTTGATAGAAGATTGTATTCGCGATATTCGTCTCTAAATAAAGAAAAATATTTGACACTTAAAAGAGAAAATACTATATTATGATGAATATCAAAACCATGTCAAGATAATATAATGGTTTAAACGCCAAATTGACTTGGAATATCTCTCACTTTCCCGAAATCCAAAGGTTAAAAAGAAGCAGAGAGACCTTCAGCATACATTCCTTGGCGCATTAAAAAGGTTGTGCTAGTTAATTACCAATGCCCCATATGGTATTCATATCAGGGGGTGTGGTGTTTATGAAGCATTGAATTTCACTATGCTCTCTAATCAACAAATCCCGCCAAAAGTGGTATCATGAAATGTTATTTCCCATGGCTGGCCACATCTAACTGGTTTTGTGAGTAATCAAAGGCTTGCTCAAGAACAGGCCTCAACTTGTTCCTCCTAAATTCAGGCATATAAAGAACAAGTTTTCAAATTACTCTTGCATCACAAAAATGAGAATATCTAATAGGATTCTTGTTTATATCATGCGCATAATCAGGTGATAGAGGTTTCAGAAATTATCCAATGGTCATCTGAGCCGGGTGATTTGAGTGGATGTAGGATGATGCATCCGACTAATTTCCAGACTAAAATCTGTAAAACCTGGAGAGCTTTTAAGAAATTTTCAGATGTAGCAGCTCAAGATCAACCTCATCTTGTTAGGCTGGGGAATCTTTTAATCCAACCCTTAAGATCAACAGACAGGATTCGAGGAGTTGAGTAGGAAAAACTGGAACAGCCCCAGTCCACTGGACTGGGGACATTTTCAAATTCTCAATCTCTTCCTCAGTGAAATTCAGTCTTCTATCAATTAGGGAATAATCCAGAAGAGGAACGCGGATCCATATTATCAGGAGATTCACTCCAAATTATGGTTCATCAAGAAGTTCCTGATGGATCAACCAAACAAAAGGCAATGTCTCAAAAAGGACATAGAAGAAGACAATATCGCAGAATCGCTAACAGAAGGGTTGTAATGCATTATGCATCGATAAATGTCATCAATGTCATTATCACTAATCCCCCAGAACATGAGGCTCGCTCAGAGGAATCAGATGGAGAATTTCTTGTTCAAGAGGTTGTACACACAGAAACGAATGAAGGAGGTGTGCGTACCATAAGACAGAGGGTTGCCCAGTGGAAAGAAATTACTTTAGGTATTTCCCATCCATACTCCAGAAAGGTATATTCCAAGGAAAAGGGTAAAAGTCAGGTTACATCTCACCCTACCTCTGGATAAGGCCAATCACTCTCATTAGAGGAAAGGTTCGCACAAGAAGAAGAAGAAATGAGGGAATTAAGGATGTTAAATGTAGAACTACTTCAAGGTAGTCTTCCCCCTAAGCATGATGGAGTTAATTAATCCGGGGAATTTATTACAGCTACTAGGATGGATAAAAAAACATCCCCCTTTACAAGTACAACATCATAGGTCCAATCCTATGGGTCATACGCGACAACAACTGGTAATATTACCATCAGTGCTAGTACCGGTCACCACATCCATCCAGAATCCATTTATTACACCTGCTCAGGTCCAAGCACAACTAGATGTTTCTCAAAAATTAATGGCTACCATTGATTCATTAATGGCTCGGTTGGATTCTATGGAAGGAAAGCATGCACAATTTCAACTAGAAAAGAGAGATTACCCTGAATGGGTGGATGCAATCCCTCCCCCATAAAATCTTGTGAATACCACATTCCCAATTTTTAATGGTTCAGGAGATCCAGAACAACACTTGACACATTTAATTTCTTGTTGTGATCCTTTGAAGGGAAATCCTCAACAATAAGAAGCAGTTAAGCTTAGGTGTTTTGTGCAGTCATTACAAGGACCTGGTTTTTTCTGGTATACAAGTTTGCAATCTCGGTCAATTACTGGGTGGGAAGATCTTCGTCAAAGATTTATTCTTCAATTTAGCTCAACATTATCAAAGAAGACATTTTTTTATCCTACCAATTATAAGAAAAGGGAAAATGAAAGAGGTTTAAATTTCATTGCTCACAGGAAGGGACTAACATATTCCTTAAGTTTAGCACTCCCTCGTGAAGAGTTGCTTCCAATCTATGTGGAAAATCGGTGTGATGAATTACGCACACCGTTGATCCCTGTGAAATCCATAAGAGGATTTTGAGACCTTACTTCAATCGTTCGGCAAATAGAAGACTCTCTTATAAATACTAAGGCTAAAACTTGTGTAATTCTGGAAGTTCCAAGAAGGATAATAGGGAAAGTAGAGACTGCTACAGTTACACTTAAACAAGCACATGTACCTGCTTCCACTTCAAAACCTTCATCATATCGAAGGGATCCACCTCCTGAGCATCAACAACAATGGTCGCCTCATCAAGATGATCAAAAAGATCAAAGGAAGAAACATTTTGTGGATTTAAAGAACAAATATTTTTCTTTACGGAATGAACAAGTTCCTGGTTACTTCATCTCGGCTCTGGAAAACAATTTGGTTCAGTTTCCAAGGCCCAAAAGGCCGAACAAGGAAGGAGATGAAGACCTCCCCACATATTTTCCGTTTCATCAGATGTTGGGGCATCCCATTCAGAGGTGTTTTCTCTTCAAAGGCCTCCTACAAAAGATAGTGGACTCTGGACAAGTGAAACTGAAAGGTTCTTCAGCCCAGGTAACATGTCGTACTACTACTGATCCAGAGTAAAAAAGGTGAGTGTCATGAAGTCAAAAGTAAAAATGCATAGAAATATGATGATTGGATGGTCAGAAAAATGATCAACTGAACTCATGCCATATTATGAACAAAATTGAATCAACTAATTGTGTCTTATGCTATTTATGCCAAAACAAAACCCCCTTTATCAGAAGGAAAATTTTCAAAGAAGTAGCTTAATTTGAATAAAGAAGAGCAGTCAGAAGAAGTCGAGCTCGTGTCAAAGCCTAAATTGTCTTTGACTCTGGAAGATTTTATGCCATCTGTTTCAAAAGCACGGGCACCGCCCCACAAAACAGCACAACCTGAATTGGTTCATCAGGCAGAATATTTATCAGATGAAGAATTGATCTTTGGTTTTGTTAACAAGATTCATTTAACGGATCCTTATGCCAATGAAAATTTTGATTATGGGGAGCCTAAGTTCCCTGTATCTAACAGAGGAATTAGAGGAAGAGACAGAGGTCTACGATACGGGGGAAGACTTGGATATTCCAGAAGCCGCTATTTCAATCCTACCCCTACTAGAATTGTATGTGTGGCAGAAACTCATGGAAAAGCTCTTCAGCTGGCTCAACTAGAACAAGAAAGTTCTTCCACACATAGCAGATTCAGTCCTGACACAGTTATTTTGGAGGACCGGTTAGAGGTTACATCTTCTTCCTCTCACCAAATATTTAGACCTGGTTGGTCTAATATACTGAATCAAGGAGTGTTTTCAACTCCTAACCTGATACGGGATGCATCTAATGCCAAAGAATCAACTTCCAAGGCACCTACAAAACCACATTTTCGTGATGGTAAATACAGACCTTTGAACCAAAAGTATGTTGTCTTAAAACATATAGACCAAGTATCGGATATGTTATCAATTCTGGATTCCTTGAATCTATCAAATGATCTTTGGGAGGTGCTTATTGAGGCTTTGTAAATTCCTCAAGAATTCGAAATTGAAATTGTTACGGCTGAAGTCTACCATAGTGAGAATGATCCTGCAAAATTCCATGTAGTGATATCTTTTACAGATGAAGATGAAGATGATGTTGTACATGGACTTATCAGACCTTTGTATCTATCTGGAAAAGTCAATGACATAGACATTCGATGATCTTTTATTGATAATGGATCATGAGTAAACCTAATTTCTATTCGTACACTTCGTCGATTGGGCCTCACCAAATCTGATTTATCTCCTTCTACTGTGATTTTGCAAGGATATGATAAGAATGAACAAGAACCTCTGGGTGAAATTAAACTCAGAATTCAGTTTGGAGACCTTGTGTGTCTAATTCAGATTTTATGGTTGTTCGTCAGGACACAACCTTCAACATTTTTCTTGGAAGACCTTGGATACATAAACATGTGGTCGTACCTTCGTCATACCATCAAAGTCTCAAATATTATTTCAATGTCCAAATTGGTACATTGTATGGTGACAATGCCCTATTCAAAACGTGTGAATCTCAATACATTGAGGCAGAATATTATCACATGGAGGGAAAAGAAAAATCCACAGAAAAGAAGGTCACCAAAATTAATTATCCAAATGGTTTGGAAAAGATTCTAGTAAACCCATTCATACATGTGAGTACAGATTATGTGTTTCCTATCAGTCAAATTGAATGGATAGACCTAAATCCAAACACTCTTATGAAAACTTCCATAATGTCAATTACGACAATCAAGCCAGACAGCATGGGAGAAATTGTTGATTCATCAAGAAATGAGGAAATCTTAAATGGGGATGTCTTCATTTCATCCACTGAAATCCAGCAATTCTATACTTCATCAACTAGGTCAAAAGAAGTTATAACGGTACTAGAGGAAAACAATGATGTCGATTCTCAATCCATCATCACCTCTCTATTACCCTAGGAAGACCCTTCATCATCAACAGGGTCAGAAATGGAAACCTCTTCTCCAAGATGTTTAAATTTTAAATTCTCCACTAACCATGGAAATTCTAATTTGTCATCTACTATGCAGGTAGAAACAGAAGAAGTAACACATACTGAATAAGAAGGGGAAGATCTCAGGGATGCTCCTCCAGCATTTGAAGAGGGTATCTCTACTACCGTGGATGAACTCAGAGAAATAAAAATGGGTACAAAAGAAGATCCATGACACACATTAATTAGTGCATCCATGACTCTTGAAGAGAAAGAAATGTATTCTTCATTTTTAAAGATAAATCAAGATGTATTTTCGTGGAATTATACATAAATTCCAGGTCTTGATCCCGATGTTTCCACTCATCATTTGGGTTTGTCAGCAGAACATCGAGGATTCAAGCAAGTAGCAAGAAGAACACACCCAACTTATGCCTCCAAAATTGAAGCTGAAGTTGATAAGATTATCAAAGATAACTTTTTTAGAGAAGTTTAATATCCCAAATGGTTTTCCAATATTGTCCCTGTGAAAAATAATAATGGAAAAATTAGAGTTTTCATTGACTTTAGAGATCTTAATCGGCATTGTCCCAAGGTTGATTTTCCAGATCCAATAAGAGAAATATTAATTGATGCAACAGCTGGCTACAAAGCTCTTTCCTTCATGGATGGTTACTCTGGGTACAATAAAATATGAATGGCCCTAGAAGATGAAGAGTCTAATACCTTCAGAGCTCCTCAAGGTGTGTTTTTCTATCGGGTTATGCCCTTTGGCCTGAAGAATTCAGGTACAACGTATCAAAATGCCATACACCATATCTTCAAACCCTTTTAGGGAAATTTATTGAATGTTATGTGGATGATTTTGTGGTTAAATCCCGACAATGTTCTGATCACTTGGCTGATCTAGAAATCATATTCAACAAACTTCGACAACACAATTTGAATATGAACCCCTTGAAAGGTTCTTTCGGGGTAACCTCAGTAAAATTTCTTGACTTTGTTGTACGCCATCGTGGTATCAAAGTTGATCTTGAGAAGAAAAAATCAATCCTTGACATGTCACCTACTAGAAATTTGAAGGAATTAATATGACTTCAAGGACATTTGGACTATATTTTTCATTTCATTGCCAATTTGGCAGACAAGTTTTTACCCTTCACCAGATTAATGAAGAAGGGAGTCACCTACTAGTGGGCTGAAGAATATCAAGAAGAATTCGATATTCTAAAGAAATATCTTTTGAGTCAACCAGTATTAATGCCACCTCTTGAAAGAAGACCACTTATTCTCTATGTGACAGCTTTAGAGAGATCATTAGATGCCTTCCTTACCCAAAAAATGATGCTGATAATGAAAACAGACTTTACTATCTCAGTCAAACTATGCGTGAGGAAGAAACTCGATATTCAAGTTTTGAAAAGTGATGCCTAGCATTAATCTTTGTAGTTCAGAAATTGAGACACTACCTGAAACATTATGGGGTCCAATTAGTATCTTTCAATAACCCTCTCAAATTTATCCTTAGTCGACTAATGCTTACAGGACGTCTAGAAAGGTGGGAAGTTATTTTGCAGCAGTTTGATATCCATTATATGTCTCAAAAGGAAATAAAGGGCCAAGATCTGGTCGATTTCCTTGCGGTACACCCATCTGTAGAAGATACATCTTTAAATATTGAACTTCCTAATGAGGAAGTCTTCTCTATTAAAAATAATCCTCAAACCTGAGAAATGTACATTGATGGTGTCTCCAGAAGTCCAACAAGGAAGAAAATGGAAGATCCTAAATTCAACAAAGTTAGGTTAGAAATCGTGCATGTTTCCACAAAAAAGGCCGTGCTACCCTACTCTTTCTTATTATTGGAAGGCGGTACAAACAATGAAGCAGAATATCAAGCTATCATCATAGGCTTGGAATTGGCACTGCAGGCACAGGTGAATAACTTGAAGGTAAAAGGTGATTCATATTTGGTAATCAAACAAATAAATGGGGATTATTCCATCAGAAAGGAAGAGTTAATACCTTTGTGTGATTACATCAGAGAGTTAATGGAGGAATTTCCCTCAGAACTGACATTTTCTTGTGTCCTGCGATCACAAAATTCCCAAGCTGATGCACTGGCTAATGTAGCCAATTCCCTGGAAGATCCAAATCGGGACGAAACAATCATCAGTATTTCCCACCACCATGTAGTTTCACCTTTTGTTAAAATCATTACAAAGGAAATCAATGAAATCAGTCCTATTTTTGAACCATATGGTCATACTACAGGATAGATGACACCTATCAAGGAATAACGTCAAAATGGAACACTCCCACCTAATAGAGCTGGGAAAGAACAAGTTCAGTGAATTGTGGTCAATTTTACTCTTTATGATAGCCCAGATCACCAAAAGATTCTTTACAAGAAAGGTTTTGATGGAATTATCTGCAGTTTTATTGATGGTAAAGAGACAATGGTTGTCATGAATGAAGTCCATACAGGAGTTTGTGGTGCCCACCAGTCTGGACATAGACTTTCTGGTCAAATTCGAAGGCTTGGATACTCCTGGCCTTCAATGGTGAAAGATTGTGTTGATTTCACTAAAAAGTGTCATTCTTTCAAAATATGTGCCAACTTCATTCATTAACCTCCAGAGTTTCTTCATACGGCTAAATACTCCTGGCAATTTGCTACATGGGGAATGGATGTAGTAGGACCTTATCCTCCAGCTACAACTAAGTAGTTTAAGTATATTCTTACTACTACTGAATTCTTTTCCAAATGGTCAGAGGCAATACCACTCAAATAAGTTGGTGCTAAAAGCATTGTTAGCTTTTTCAAGTCTAACATCATTACTGGATTTGGTGTTCCTCATACCATATTGACAGATAATGGCACAAACCTTTGTTCATCCGATGTAAGAATATTGTATCAAGAATACAATATCAGATCCAACCATTCATCTTGGTATCATGCAGTGGACAATGGTCAAGTAGAGGCTTTCAATAAGACTCTTTAAAACATACTTTAAAAGATGGTGTATAAATATAAGAAGTCATGGCCTGATAAAAAATTTCATTCTCTATGGGATTATCATACTACCACCCGCACTAGTACACGATCAACTCCATATTCATTGTTATATGGAACGGAAGTAGTCTTTCCTATTGAAGTCCAATTACCTTCTCTTAGAGTTTCCATTTTTTATCAGTTATCTACAGATGAACATTCTTAAAAGTGATTGGATGAATTGGAATGACTAGATGAAAAAATATTTCGCACACTGCACCATTTAGAAGTCTATCAGAATCAAATAGCACAAGCTTTCAACAAAAAAGTTTTTCTTCATTCATTCATTCAAGGAGAATTGGTATTGGTCCTCAGAACCCCAATGATACTGGGAAAGAAGCCTCCAAAGCTTGATCCAAAGTATGAAGGGTGTTACTCAATACATAAGGTCTACTCCAATAGAGCTTATTCTTCAATCTCAATGGATGGATAACACATTACAACTCCAACTAATGAAATAATATTGAAGAAGTATTTTGTGTAACACAAATACATATATTTTTTTTACTCAAGAACATTAAACTACATATTCACCTCTATTGTCGAATATGATGTTAAACTGTGTTCCCTTTATCATCCAAAATGACATCAAATTGTTCCCCTCTATCATCCAACATGACGTTAAACTATGTACCTCTATCGTCCAACATGACGTTAAACTGTGCATTGTCCGAGCTGCAAGACATTAAACTGCCAAGCACCCCATGTCTGTGACACATGACATTAAACTATGATCGCCACATGCACATTTTTCTTTTAAACTATGTTTCCATGCGTGCCTCGGGCAGCTAACCATTCATAATCCCCACATCATCCTTCGTGATCGCATCTTTCGTGACACGATCATCAGATCTATTGCTTCTCCTTGTTTCTCACACTGAGCATGACTCACGTGAGCCTATAATAGGCTTCGACCATGACATTTTCTCTGGGCCTCTAACCATGCTTAAGTCCCAACATCATCTTTGGGTCGTTGTCCTCAAGTACAGCTTGATCATAAAATCCCTCTCAATTAAACTACGCGGACTTTGATCCTTGCCTCCTAGGTCGGGTACATAGTAAACCTTCTGAAGTTCAAGCCCAAAACCACTTTCTTAACATCAATTCACATTCATCTCATATAATATGGATTCTTGAATCCCCTATCAACCATATTATTCATATCGGTTCACTTTCGTCCTACATGACGTTAAACCATGTATGTCCTATCGTCCTAGTTATATGACATTAAACTATATAGTCTCCCATTGTCCTTGCTGGGGACATTAAAATTATTAGCACGGGTCCATGTATATGACCTTAAACTATTTTTTCACCTTTTGTCATGTATTACAATAAACTACAACAATCCATGATACCCTCACTCGAGATGAATCATTATTGACATGGTCTCCAACCATGTCATGTTTCAAGAACTATGTGTGGCTTGATTCTCATCCTAATGAGATACGTAGTGACACCCAAGTCTTCAATCATGGGTCCAACCATAATTGCAATAAAGTCTTCTTTACCCCTCATATGTACGAACCAAATCTGTACAAAGGGTATTTCAAGAACTACGTGCAACTTGATTCCCATCCTCATGGGATACGTAGGAACACTCGAGCATTCCTCGATTCCAGCCCCGAGCCTTTGGGCCTAACCACATACTCCACTTTCAGTCCCTTGACTGAAAAGTACCCTTGGGAGCACATGGTGTGATATGGAACACCCTGGTCTTTATTCACATCAGGTTTATAACAAATGCACGATGTGTCTCCCTCACTATAGTCTGAGATCTATAACCCTAAATGAAGATCTTCCATGCTCTCGTCCTGCATGATGTTAAACTATATTTCAAGAACTATGTGTGGATTGATTCTCATCCTAATGATATACGTAGTGAAATCCAGAATTTCAATTCAGGACCCAGCCGCAACATTATACAAAGAATATTCATGATCTCCATAACCCTTTTCTTGACTTCTGGTCACACAATGTTTGATACCTGAGAGTTCTTTTTCCTGACTATGTAGCATGTTCCCTTAGGTGTCCTTGCATAAGTTTTCTACATAACAGACCTATCAGCAAAAAGATGCTACTATTTGACAATGCAGCTTATTCCCTAGTTGTCCCTATATAATTCAACCTCCATAACATGTTTGTCAAGTAATGGTAACTTCATTCTTAGGAGAATCCTCTTTTGTTATGATTAGTCTTAACGATGATATGTAGGGATCTGCAAAAAAATTCCATCCTTAACATATGTTTTCCATAATCTTTCTCATGATCTAAAAGTATTATGTCATATAATGTTTCTATCTCTGATTTTAGTCATATTATATGAAACTATTGATAATTGTTTTCCTACGTTTGGGTCAAAACTTCGTAGAAGTCATATTACTTCAATTCTTTGACAATTCAGATTGGAAATATCCTCTCCATATTCAAGTACCTTTCTCCATAAAAGCAGACTCTATGCTTTGGAAAATTTGAATCCCCATAAAACTTTCTTTCAATTTTAGAAATAGAATGTCAAATTTCTGAGAGTTATTTTTTCTGACTATGCAGCATGTGCCCTTAGGTGGTCTTGCATAAGTTGTCTACATAACAGACCTATCAGCCAAAAGATACTACTATTTGACTATATAGCTTATGCCCATTTGGCCCTGCATAATTCAACCCCCATAAAGGGTTTGTCAAGTAATGGTAGCTTCATTCTTAGAAAATACTTCCTCTAATTCATTTTAGCTCGTTCCCTTGTCATTCCTCAGATTCAAAATTTCTCAAGTCACGGTTTACAATTTTCCCCCTCAATACTTGAATATGGTAATATGTTTCCAAACAAATTATCAATAATTGAGTCAATATCATCCATTGTTCAAATCTATTCGACTTTAAATATTAGAATTTTTATATTCCAACATGCATGACTTTAAACTGCCATTAACAAAAGATATGGTACTCATTAAATTGAGAACCTATAAAGGGTACTCTGAACAAGATTCGAGTCCTAGCTCGCTAGACATACATTTTGTATGATTTAGGTAATATTGAGAAATTAAAAGATAAAGTTTGTGGGGTTGTTTATATAACCCTAGTAAAAATAAAACTATGTTTACCAAGTCCATTGGATTAGGAAAAAATAAAGATCAATTATCATGATTGAAGATGAATTTTTTTTCATTGATAAATAAGATTAGAAGAACATCCACTGACTGGAGTCTCTTCTCTTTTCTTTCAGAAATTACAGAAGACTTTCAACATGACTTCTCATCTATTTCACAGCATCCCGAGCTTCTTCAGCAGCCACTTGAAGTTCATCTACTCGACCATCTTTACTCTCTTTAGCTCGATGAAATTCTTCTTTGGTATCTTTGTTGGCTTTTATACCATCCTCTTGGAATTATTTTATGGAATTATAAAGCTTGTTAGGCTCCCTAGTAACAGCATCTAGCTATTGATGAAGGTGTAACTACTTGAAAATCTTCTCCTTGATCTTTTGCTTCAGCTCCTTCAGCTATTCAACATGATCAGCCTCAGCTCGGGACACTGCAGCTTGAAATTCATTGATATTGATTAGTAATCTAGCTCTGATCAGGTCTTGACAGCACCTTTGATCTTTCTCCCTCCTTTGAATGAATTGTTTCACTATGACATGGATTTCTTTATATTCAAAACTTCTAAGTCCCAGCATGATGAACGAGGATGAAAGTCTTGGAATTTTTGAAGGTAGATCTTCAAGAGGCACCTCAGATATTATCTTCCCTATATTCTTCCATGCCTTGTGATGTGAGAATTGGACCGCCTTTTGCACCTCTGGGTCTGATTCAACATCGCTATCACAGGGAGGAACATAGTCTGGGATTAATGCACTTAAGGAAGTGCCCTATTCTGCTCCTTCCCTAACCCTGGATGCTTCACCTTCTGCTACTGTTTCGGCTGAGGCTGAGGCTTCACCTCCAGATCTAGCCATTGAAGTTGAAAACCCTATTTGGTCAATTGAAAGTATGGTTAGTTTCAAAGGACAGTAAAATTTGATTGATTATCTTGCAGGTTAATTAAGCCACAAATATCATTATCTTTTACCAAATAGTAGATCAAAAACTTTTAAAGACTCCTCCCCATATTTCTTAGCTTCAAAAGAATTTTTAGGATGGGTTTCAGGAGGGTCTGTCGTGTTAAGTTCCACCTGAGCCAGTGTTTCTGCAATAATAGGGTTGACATCAATGTCTACACCCCATTCAATCATTATTGGTTTAGCAGTCTCTTTAGATTGAACTGTACATTTTTAACCAAACAGGGTTAGAAGTGTAATCATGATAAGATTAAAAGGAAAATGTGAAACTCACATCCAGTTTATTCTATAACAAGATCTCCAAAATATTCTAATTCACATGGTAATTTAAAAAGATCTAAAATTTCTTCAAAGGATATGCCAAGTTTCATCATTTTATCCAATGATGTCCTAGATCCCAGGTTAGTCTCACCAGTGGGAGCACTCATCATGTATTCTTCGTGACTTTCATCTGGTAATCTTTGACCCTAGATAGATTCTTCAAAGAAATTTGTGGGGTCATCTTCATCAGTTACCAAATGTTATGGTGCATGTGTTGAACCTAAAACATCACAAAATGGAAGTCAGTTGTTGTCTCATTTGAGGTTATATGAAGTATTGTTAATTTACCAGAAGCCTTTTATCTCTTATCATCTGAAACAGGAGCGTTTTTTGGGAACAGATGTCGGCTCATCTTCTCTCAGTATTTCTTCAGGAACGACCATTTGAGAAGGAACTTATGGCCGTTTTCCAACACCCTCAGTTGTACTCTAAGGATGGTCAGTCTTTTCCATTAAAGGGGAAACTGAAGAAGCCCCTCCAATCTTGAGAAGTTTGAGAACTTTTTCATAAGTTAAGATTTATGACTACTAGAAAGACTTACCACTACTGATAAAGCATTTGACTGTGGTCTTTTTTCTTGGATGCTTTTACTTCTTTTCCTTTTTGGGTGGATTAGCATCATCATCTCCAAAAACAGGTATCAAAGAAAACAATGCCCTTTCTATCTCTTCATCCATATCTTGCTGTCCTGGAGATACTTCACCCGTCTCACGAGGAGAATCAGTGGCTCCAAGAGCGGTGCCACCATGGCTATACCATGGGGAAGGGATTTTAGTGGTTCTTTCCTTTACAAGTTGCAGGATGAAGAAGATTATTTCCTTAAATAACAAATCTTTGACTAAATTCAATTTTCAAAGCAAATAGAAATATGAGAAAAAGGAAAACATACATCTTCTAGATCCACGTAATCATGCAACTCTTTGTCTAATGAAGGACCAATCCCCTCAGTGGTACCACGGTCCATCATTTAATTCACCTTCTTGGTGACAGGAACTGACTTATCAGTGGCATATATGAGAATTTCCAACTCTTTAATCTAAGCCTTCACTTCATTGGGGTTGTCTTCAAAATGGATGTCAGAGAAAGCCCAGAAATTCCCTACTCCAGAGACATGTAGCCCTTCGCATAAGTCAATCTAGGTGGTTTCAGCGTCGCAATAAAAACTCCACCATGTTCGGATAGCCTCTTGTCATAAATATTCAAAATGTAAACTAGAAGGCCGTGAGGAGGGTCCTACAATCTGGGACATCAACTTCTTCCCATCTCCTATAATCACAGATAAAGGAAAAGAAAATGAAACTTGTTTCTCTATAAAATAATGGTGACTAAACTGCCTTAATGATATAAATCACCATGAGTCGATGGAATAGGTCTCTTGACTCTGGAAGATGGATTATATCTGGAACGAGGCTGCTTTGATGCATTTTTTGCCTCATCATCTCCATCCTAGGAATCTTTTGAATCAGCCCCTAGTGAGGAACCGGATGAATCAGCTCCGGGTGAGGAAGATTTTCCTTCCAAATTAAAATCTTCTTTCCTAAGAGTTCTCTTCTTTTTCCCTACCCGAGGGACCAGGTGATTCAGTACCCCTTCAGTGTATGATGCTACCCAGCTCTCGGCATACCATGTAGTCAATCGACTTGCCACTCCAACAGTTGGTAGATCAAATAATGCCCCAGTTTTCTCCATAGATTTCAGGAACCATAGTTGACGAGCAACCATCAGATGCTACTCTAACCTGACATGAATCGGAGGGGATACATTAGTTTTATATAGACATTTGAATTAATGTGAGAATCTGTATAGATCATAGGCCTTGCATATAATTTCTCCATCAATCATCGTGGTTGGTGTACCATCTCTACATGCCAGCATGTATGCCCTTAACTCCAGGTTGGTTGTTCTATCATCAACAAATCACCCTGTTGGTGGATTTCCACAAGGAAAGAATTGAAACTCCTTGAACATGCTTAGCCTTATTTTGATATCATAAGCATTGAGTGATAAGGGAGAAATTCCAGAAAAGGCCTAAACAAATGGCCAGAAAAAACATCCAAGAACCTATACCCCACATTGTACAGCATATTTCCTGAAGTGAGTAGTAATCCATCCCCATAAAACTTGGAATGGTCCAACTATTCTTAGAGGAGACTTACCCATATAAACAAGAAGTAATATCCTATGAATCTTTGCCAAAACTGGGGTTTCCAACCCAACCATTTTCCTTTCATCCAGCTTTTCTGCAATGATAAAGGTCCCCAGACACACACCTTCTTTCGAATCCCGAACTGGTAAAAGGTAAACACTGATCCCCAAAGCCAAAAAGCCTTCTAGATGGGTCTTCACTATAATTTTCTTGTTCACTTCATACCCCCACCTGTCAAACTCTCCTGCTTCCAAATTTGGCCAAAATGTGCCCGGGGCACCCCTCTTTGCTGCTCTAGGGCAACTAGTATGATGAGTGTCGAAAGTTCCCTCCTCTTTCTTCTTAATAAAAAACATGTCCATCTACTCCTTTGGATTGATATCTTTTCTGGAGTGGGTTTTTATGGTTTTGGTAATCTTAAGATTGTTGAAAATTTTCATTAACTCTCAATCCAAATCCGGAGTCTTCTCTGAATCATTCCAAGTCACCTTGGGTGGATGAATTAATCATACATATCTGTCAAAATTGGAGCCCTTGAAATATTTTAGACATCATAAAAATTGATGCCTAATTATCCATGAGTCAAATGAAAAGAATTCGTTTCTGGGCTCCAACGACTGATTAACTCCAGCACAAAATTGTTATTACTATAGACATATGTCTGCCCAGCCCAGACGGCTTCATATATTGCAGCTCCCTTCAGATCATTGACAATATATGCACAGGTTTGTCACACCCAATATTCCCACATCCAAGTTGGTTTTACACTTCCTCTAGGACATAAATCCCAACTCTTTTTCCATCCCTTAGATTGGTCCATCAAATAATTTCGGAAAATATAGGGATAACAATGCGGCTGTAGCTTAGGCTTGTGAGGCATTAGATCTGGAGCACATGGGCTATGATGAATTATGAATGCCTTCTCCACTGTTCCATCATTGGAAAATGATCCTAAAATTGAGACATTTTCTGAAGAGAAATTGGTGTAAGTCTGAAACCAGGAATGAGGAATATAATTCTTTCCCTCTAGAACGTTGACTCCTTGCAGGTGACTATGGCCATATAAAGTCAAGTAGATGCTCTATGAGAAATTGGCATGATATTTCTTTAAGTACATAGCCAAATCCACAAGATTGATGTTGCAGATAACATAATAATCATGGCCGACAACATTCATCATGTCATTTATTCTCTTTCTTTCCAACTCATCACCTAATTAAATTCTTCTAGGAGCCATTTAATCTGCACAAAGATCAAACAGACGAACCTTAAGTAAGTTTGTTTTATGAAATCTTGTTGAAGGAAATATAAAAATGGAAAAGGCATTAAGGCGTGAAAGTAAAACTTGGAATGCAAGTCAATATGGTCACACAAGTTTTTCCTCCCTAGTCATGACGTGCAAGTCAGATACCTTCTGTAGAAGCACGACAAAAATCCAGAAGACCGAAGAACAAAATCTGAAGCACCTGTGCGGCGAGAGATCATGTTTCCAGAAGTTGAATGAGATCGTGCGGGAGTGAGCCAATATATATAGGAGATCTAGACCACCTGCATGCCATACTTGTGCGCCCCAGCATCTGTGCACCGAACTTACGCACCACAGACCCTTGGTTTTCCAGCTTTTCCTCAGAGTCGGATCCTCTTTCCTTTTCAGATCCAACTCTGAGGGGGGGACTTTTGTTGATTCTCATTTCCATCACAGATACCAAGGAATGGAAAAGGGGAATACCTTAAGCACAAAGGGGTTCACCCTTTGAAAAACATCAAAAATTGACAAAGGCATGGACTAGGAACCCATTTGGAAGGAGTCGCGCAAGTTTCTTACATGCCGCGCAAGTCACTTGCGCACCACCTATGGGTCGCATAAGTCACTTGTGAGATCTATTATTTTTTTCACTCAAGGTGCCCGGTGGCCTATAAAAAGACCCTGTGGGCCCCCCATTTGAAGGACGAATTTTCCAAAACTTAGATTCAAGCTCTGGTCACCCAAGTCTTCAACTCAACTCTTCCGAAAGCTTCTAAGGTAACTTTTTACCTAGAATGGAAGACTTGAAAGAGTAGGATAAGGCCTAAGTGTTTCTAATTCATCAACACTTGCACACCTATATGTCCAGACCTATTTAAAAGTGGAAACACTTGTGCACCGCCCAACCCTTTCAATGAAACTTGCGCGCCTCCCTTTTGGAAACATCTTAGGATAATTCTAAAGGCTTGAGTTAAGTCTCGCCCAAGTATTACCCTATAGATTATTTGTATCCTAGGTGAACCCATGTCGTGCAAGTACACTTGCGCGGCCAAGACTTGTTCCACAAATTATTTGTGCGGCTATACTTTCATGCCAACTTTATTTATGTGCCTCTCTTCAGTTCACCTCTCCTCTTCAACATATTTTCCCTCAAACACCTTTTCAAAGCCATTTATGGCATAGTTCCTTTGTTGGATTCCTTATATAAAGGGAATACTATGAGAACCACTCCCAAAACCTCGTGACTTACAAGCTTTATGTCACCACAGTTAGAGGTTTCCTATATAACCTCATCCTTTAAGATGAGAAGATCATTTGATTTAGGGCATCCTCTTCAGGATTAAGCCCCAAGTTCCCCTGTTTTGGGTCTCCGTCTCAAGAGTAAGCCCCAAGTTCCCCTGTTTTGGGTCTCCATATCAAGAGTAATCCCCAAGTCTCAAGTCCCCTTAACCTAGGCCTCCTTCTTAGGAGTAATCCCCAGTCATAATTTACTTTAACATTGGGCCTCCTTCTCAAGAGTAATCCCCGGGTTATAAGTTCCCTTTAATTGGGTATCCTCCTCAAAAGTAAGCCCCAATCTTAATTTCTTTTGATTTGGGCCTCCTTATTAGGAATAATCCCCAATCATAAGTCTCTTTTAATTTAGGCCTCCTTATCAAGAGTAATCCCCAAGTTAAAACTCCAAATCTCCATAAAGTACAAATACCTTTATGGACCCTACTCCTGGGATTCTTTTCTGAAGTAAGTCCAGGTTTTCATCTACTTGGGCAGTCATACATTCGTAAGCCCCACATCATTTCTCGTGACTACATCTTTCATGGAACCATCGTCAAGTTTATTGATACCTCTTTTTTCTCACACCGAGCATGACTCACATGAGATTAGTGTGTAAAATTAATCACGACATCTCTTTTTGGGCCATTAACCATGCATAAACCCCATATTTCTTTACCCGAACTACATGGACTTTGATCTCTAACTTAAATGTAGAGAATGTAGGAAGGCTTTATAAGGTTCAATACCATATTTCATTAATTATTTTCCATCCTATATGACGTTAAAATATATCCTTCTTATCAAACTACATAGGTTTTGATTCCTTTTTAACAAGGATACGTAGGTAGCCCATATACGGGTACGATCCCAACTCTGAAATAATCCATGTCTTTCTGAATGAAAATAAATTTTAAGTGACCCACTGAGTGGATTTAAAACTAGTATAGTTATCATAATGACCAAGATATTTCTATATAATGTATTGAAGGATACCATTGACTAAGAATCTCTAATACATATGGATGATTCTCCATCAATGAAGTACCTCAAATACATATAAAAGATTATCTAAATCCAATAAATATCAATCATTGATTACTAAATCTAAAGGAAAACTCATTTTCATACATGGTGAATTAATAAGGATTCGTGAACGTAACTTAAATCTATGAGAGAGTCCCAGAGTAGGCAATAATTCTCCCCAAAAAGGTGTGATGAGCCTAACCTCCCATCCTCTCCACCAATGCAAATTCTTAAGCCTCATTGGTCCACAACTAATGAGCACCTACTTTTGTAAAGTAGTTCAAAATGGATATAGAATCATTGGATGTTTTCGGTTCTATTAATCAACCTGTTAAAAACTGATTGGAAAGTTTGAACCTCAAACAAACATGGTTATCCCCATTTATAGAAGAAATAGTTGTATATACAATCATGTCAATCACCTATATATTAGGTTCAAGTAAGAGAGTCACCATTGCATGGTACAAGACTTGTTAAAAAAATTAAATTAATTCAATTAATTAGTAAGTGGTTATATATAACTCGGATTAGGTAATAATATCATATAAACCTAAGACATTGGTTATTAAAATATGATATTGGTGACTTGGAATTTTTTGTGAGTATCATCTCAATAGGGTTATCGTAGATTAAAAAAAGGAAATTTTAAATTTTAGTTTGCAAGACCTTTTGATATTCTTGAATATATTAGAGAGTTATATTATTTATTTGATTTACCTCCTTGCTTTAGTGAAATATATGTTGTATTTATTAGTTAGGGTAATATAAACTATATCCTACTAATGTCATTACTATGATGAGGTGAATTTTGATCTAGGTGTTTTATTCATTCAACAACCAATGTGAATTATTAAATAGAGTGAGAATAATCTATGATGGAATATTTTTTCATTATTAAATATGTTTTAATAATATAAATAGCTTTAAGAGGATACATGGGAGAAAAAGTCCTACGTGAGGGCTCAATGGCCTGAGTTATTCAATGGAGTTTCACAATGAAACTTCTTGGGGATAAAATGCATTATGTGGGGTAATTTTATAACGATTCTATGTTTCTAAGGTATTATTTAATCTATAATTTCGTATTCTATGGGTGTTTGTCTATTTTTTTGGTTGAAAATTATATTAAATGGTAATAAAAAGAAGTTTTGGAATAAGAGGAGCATTATTAGTCATATAATTCCAAAGTAGGCATCATCGAGTAACTGATAGGATGACACTGAATACCCAATGACCTAAATATAGATACAGAGAGCCTTTTTCTGAACCAACGATTAGTCATTAGGTTACCACCAAGTAGTCAATGTCCACCAAGTAACTAGTGTTATTTTACAAGGTACTTTATAAGATGTAAACCCTTTTCTAATGTGGATATTTTCATAATTTTGTTTTTTGTATTACGATTCAATTTTCTATTTCTCTTCATTTCTAGATTGATGAATAGAACTCAACCCAATTTTCTCTAATTTTATTAATCATTAAAATATATATAGATTTATAATTACTTATTAAAATTGTGATACATGTGTTGTTTTTGAATCATGAGATTAAGTCTAAGGTAAGATCAATTATTTTACATTATGTTATTTCAATTTAAATTGAAATTGTTTATAACAATATTATTTCCTAAATTTTGAATATTTTATGAATTTCTAATGATCCATTGGAAATCAATAATTCTTTCTATAATAAATGATTCATTTAGATTTTTTATTAGTTACCTATATCCAATAATTTGATCTAACTGAAGTTTTATGTGTAAATGTATGTTTAATGATTTTAAATTTGACACAAAAAGATTAACTTAATATCTAAAGTGTTTACACTTTAATAAAAATTATAGATATAAATATTTATATCTATAATGGTGATTATAATTTGGGAAATGTGAATATAGAATCTTTCTAAAATTTAATTACTCAATGAAAATTAATATTTAATTTATAATTAACCATTTAATGATATGAAAATTCTTTTAGTGATATAATAAATGAATTTATGAATTTATTTCAACATGGTTAAATTTAATATTATTAAATATATGATATTCTATATGTGATATATTTCCTATAATGCGTGTTATCTATGATAAAATTTATCTTTTGATTAAATTAATTAGTTTTTTTGATCTAAATTGTTATGGATATATGATATTGTTCATTGGTTTTATCCATCTCCTTTGTTAAGTCATGGAAACATGTTGTATTTTCATGAGCTATGTTAGATCAAGGACACATGAGGGGTATCTCTATAAATTATTATGTTATGGATGAGATGTGATTACATGATCTATGGTGTGATCTAGATAAAGTATTTCATTACGTATGTTATATCATAGATAAGATTTTATACCGCGAGATATATTGTGATCTAGATAAATTATCCCATAAGATATGCAATGTCATAGAAATGAGATACTTATGTGAAATTAACTATCATGTCAAAAATCATATCTAAATCCAAAAAGGTAATACCAAGAATTATGGTGTCCTTGTTAACACATGATATATAAGTGTGTTTTTTATTTTGATTTAATTATTAAATCATATGTATATATATATATAATTTTGGAATTACCCATGTATACTCATGATTTTAGGAGATATGTTTTGGGATAGTTACTATCATCCTACAGGGTTATACTAAAAACATTTATGTGCAAATATTATGTAAGTGAAAAGTTTATGTCTCATTGTTCAAATAAAGGGAAATGGATTAATGATAAATAAAAAATTTATAAGTAATGAAAAGTATATGGTTTCTAGGATTTAATAAGATTATTGGACTCGTTTTGGGAGATCTTTTGTCTTTATTGTCTTTAACATTGTTAGTTTGGTCCTATATTTGATATTACATTTTCATAATAAGATTTTTTGATGTATGACTACTTAATATTACATTCATCTTTAAAGGATTGAGGTAATTTTTTATGTTTAGATGGTTTATAATTATTTTTGGTTTGTCTATTATTTATTATTTTCTAAAATATTATTATAATATTATATGGTAAATAGGCCACCCACCCAATGATATTAGTATACCATTGGAAGTAACCACCAATATCTAGCTAACGAGGGATGTGTTTGAGGTTTTATATAGTTTTTCCTCGATATCATGGTCAGTACATAGTGAGACATTACATGGTGGAGGGTGAATATCCTATCACAATGGATACCATGATTATTATGGATATAAATAATTCCATCCTTATAGAAATTATTTGTTTCTCTAATAAACATAATTGAAAGTTTGGTATGGTTCTTACTTAAAGGGTTCTCAGTATGGTCAGCCTGAAAAAATTATTTCATAACTCTTGAAAGGATTTATAAATTAAGAAAATTAGTCAATATAGCGATAATTCATGGGATAGATTCAATATTGTATAATAGTATGAGGTTAATAGTTCCCATTCTCATATGAATGATTTTAAATAAAGGTACTTTCCTCATCAAAACTTCAACTCTCTCACTTCTTTGATGAGTACATTAGACCTTGAACTAAACTACTGAGTATTTTATGCCATATTTATGATAATAATCCTTACCAGGAATCAAGTCTTATATATAAGGTATCCATATAATTAGATGAGTATTGAAGGTTTTATATGTCTCATTTTTTCTCATAAAGTGGTTAGATATCATGGTTACAAATTCCTTGATACAAAATCCTTTCATGTTCAACGTCAAATGGTTGTAGTTATTATAGAGTAAAGAATTTCATAAATAAATCCTATATATTGAAAAATTTATTATAAAACTTAATTTATGAAAAATAAAATAAATAAATACAAATATTTATAGAATTTTCAAAGCATTTATAACAAAAATGTACAAGATAAATAGTAGTGTTCGTCGATAATGATGAAAAAATTTGACTATGTTGTCATTATATACCAAATTAATTAATTATAAAACATGTACTATAGTATATCAAATAACTTAGATTTTATCTCAAATATCTTTAAATTTTAATTTGTTGAATTTTTAATAATCAAAAAAATATAACTAAAAATAAGGGGGTTTCTGAATGATTTTGAAATAAAAATTAAAAAACTTGTATTAAAATTATAGATTTATTAAAATTATATTGGGTTTAATATGTGTATTAAGTAGTTATCATTGAATGTTTATAGACTCAATATTTTTTTTTCATTGAGTTTTAACATGAATCTTGATTACCCTCTTTTCCCATTAAAATAGAAAATATAGAGATAGACCTTCGCTAAACAATCAAATAAATATAATCCAAAACTTATGAATGGTATGAGAGATACAAAATCACACTAATATGATATGTGTATGAGAAATAAATGTATAATAATTTTGTACAATTGGAAAAATAAGTGTTTCTCACTCAATAATCTCAAAATTAATTATTTAAGTAAAATAAAGTATTTTAATTAATATAAAAAAACATATCACTCCAATTATAAAATTATCAAGATATAAAAAAAATAAATTTTCACAAACCCTAATACACAAAACCAATTGTCACATTGTGTTTTAAATCTCACTATATATATTTGTATCTCACTTTTAATGATCACTCAATATTTACCCTCTCATGGAATGGTGGAGGATGAATGAATGGATCATTATCTTCATATCTCAACTTCCTATGAGGAAGGGAAGATCCATAAACTAAATAATGATTAAAGTAAATCATAAAATAGTGAATTTGACATAACATTTACCATTTGGATAAACTTATAAATTAATAACCTAATTATTTTGTTTTTTTAGAAAAAAAGGCTTAAAATTTTAAAACATAACTTTAAATTAAATTTAATAAAAATTAATGTAAAATAGGGATAAAAAGAACGTAATAAATTGAATAGAAAAAATGGGAGAACAGATTTTCCAAGATTTTAATGGGTTGACATCATATATATTTGATGGATATAGAGAGAATATATTATCCTAATAAAACCCCTTTCTATAAAATCCTTGATTTCATTCCCTTTCAAGGGTTATCTAATCTTTAATATGTCATATATTGTTGAATGTGTTATAAATTTATACATAGGGACCTCACTGATTTCCTTATTGTATATGGCCTAAACAAATAGAGCCATATCATTAATATTCTATTTTTTCTTACCCTTTATATATTTCTTCTTATTCTTCTTTCCTCCCAAGGATTTAGATGGATAGGAGGAAAAAGGTGGACCCTTTTATTTTTTCAATTCCAAATTGAATCATGTGTTTAATTAGGGATATGGTGTAAAATTTCAGTCAATCCGAGTTCTAGTTTTGTGACAATTTCTACGCAATAAAAATTTTTATAGTCAAATATGTGTTTGGAAAAAAAATTAATTCTAATTGTCCCTGTGATTTAGTAATGGATAATGTATTATCTTTATCTCAAAATAATTAATAAATAATGGAATTACATATTTAAGGTCACTATATAAATATTATTGGAAATTTGAGGTTTATTGTGGGAGATATGAAAGAATTACTAAATTATACACTTGACTATGAATAGTTTATATTTTCTACAATGATTTTATAGTTTGGGACTCCATATGGATGAACTTGACTTACTTATCTTTTAAAAAACATCATCTCACATGGTAAGTGATCCACTCATTAAATCTGATACAAATTATATTTAAATGTGTAGGTTCATGAGGATTTATTTACAATTTTTTGAAAATAAAAAGGATTAAATAAACCTTAAATCAAGAATTTCATGTAATGAAACCAAAATTATATATACTTTAAAATTAATTACATGCATACTGTACACTGAAATTAGTGATAGATCATTCCTTCAATCACACTATTTAAAGAAGATCACTAAGAAGAAACCAACAAGTTTCTTCCTCCTAGGACTATACATGGGTTGATGAGTCACCCAATGCTTGTGTAGGATCCAATTTATGACCATGATATGCTATTACATATTTATTGGTAAAGTAATAAATAGAAGACTACATCAGCATGGATAATCTATAAAATTCATAGATCAAACAGAATAATATTTCAATGATTTTGGCCTCCTTATATAGGACTTAGGGATACTCTCTGATCCTTACATACATTTACTCAAAAATTTATAATGTATGATAAAATGGAATGTTTTTACAAATGGTTTTTGTTTTCTAGGCTATACATGCATAAATTTTCACTACTCAATTATTCTCTATGTTTCAACATATAAAGCATTAATAATCAATCATAATCATTTTTGGGAGATTATATAACCTTAAAATTTAATTTTTAATTTCCATAAATAAAAAATCATGTTAATATTATAATATAAATCATCATATACTAAAACTTATGATATGGTCTTACAATACAGTCTTTACATACAATATTATGATAGTTTAATTAGTGGTGTGATATCACCATGTCGTAACTAATTATATACCAATCTAAAGAATATAATTTTCCTTTCCTAAATGGATATAATACAAAATTATATACCAATATCGTACACTTTTATATGAGATAACATATGTCATATACACATTACGATTTAGGTAATATCTCTATCAATATCTCACTTGTACTAAATCCTCGTAGACTTTGTGCTATTTAACTTTATATTATATCATATATAATAAATGATGAAACCATATCCAAATATCTATTTGGATATAATTATTAATAATTGGAAAGTTATCAGAAAATTGACCATGCATCACATCATATGAAATACTTTGTGAATATCCACCCAAACCTTATTTTGTATAAATTATAAAACACTTTTAGAGAAACTCTCTAAGTTTTTAAAACACAATACCTATTTAGTCAACCAAAGTTTGTTACCACATGGTCTATTATAGCATTTAAAATAAATAATAATTCTCAAATTCAAATATTTTTATAAATATTGGCCTCTAAAAAATCATTCATGTTATTCAAGATACAAAGGGATCTAGCATAATCACCATGAAATAGAAATATCTTGATAATTGTTTCCATTAGATGTATCATATATAATTATGCATTTTTATATGATCCTTTTTTCAAGACATTGATTAACCATAAAATATAGAGTATTTCAATCTTTTATAGAAACTCATATGTTCTTGATTCCCCAAATATATATTTACTAAACTGATGAACACATAAAATTCCATTAATCTTAATAGATGAGTACATCACATGTCCCTTATCCAATAAATAAATACATCACATGTTACTTATCTAGTTACAGTTATGAACTGTTAGGTTTATCTCAATCTTGGGTTCATATGTTCTACTCATCATAAAAGAGGATAAATCCTACTTGATTAAACTCAACATATGACATCATCAACAATATACCCAACCATCCTATAATCAGCTCAACCTCAAGGATTGAATAATAAAAGTACCAAATTATGATGGTTCTCATGCTCGATATCATTTCTAACATATTATAATAGGTAAATAAAAAATATGAAACATGCACCCCTAATATACAAAACACATAGTGTATCACACTCTAGGTGGTATACTTTGTGGGTCATTCATTACACAAAACTCATTTTATGGCTCAGGAGAATTTCTAGTATCCTAATATGAAATATTAATCATGATAACCTTAACATTTATTCACAACCTATAATACCTTATGATGAACATCAGCTAAGGATAACTCAAATTCAAACTCTGAGTGGTAAATTATCATTCAAATTATGTGTCAGATGAAACCAATATGAATGAATAACAAAGTGGGTATTGTTAGCTGAGTTTCATGTGATTAACAACTATATTGGAGGTGAATAGATCTTTAAAACATTCCATTTAATTATAAATTTTTAGATTTAACATCACATGTATAAGAGATTACTATATTCTAGTTATTTAAGATATTATATTTGAATGAGAAAAATTCAATGTAGTAAAAAGCATAAATCAATGAACACATGAATTTTTATAGTAGTTTGTTTCTTGGATAACATGTCTATACTCTTTACTTGAATCTTATCCTTGATTGAAATGGAACCTACTAAAGAAATAAAAGTTACTTTTTAAGGTAGTAAAAACACTTTATAAACTCGCTACCTTTTTCAACCTAGAGGCACAACCCTAAGAAAAACAAAAAAATGGTTTTTCTAAGTGAGTCACAAATCAACACCAATATACCTTTGAAGTGGAGGTATAATAAGACTTAAATTTTCTTTTGTAGTAATAATTATAAACAAAAAGATTAAGATCAAATAGTAAAATAAAATTAATCCACTGTGGAATACTGAAGAACCATATTAAGAATAGAGTGTAGAAGTAGTTGATTGAACACTACTTGCAAAAGACTGGATCATTAAAGCACCATGACAATGATCAAGATAGAAGAAATAGTTGTGATCGAAGAATTTCATCCTCTTAATATTCTGAATTGTATTTCTATCTCCTCCTAATATCTTCCATAAATCTATATTTATAGATGAAAATCATTAATGTTCAATCCACGATCATCACATGGTTCGTTAACATGTGTATGATTCTTAATTTGGATCCAAATATTATAACTTCAAAAGAGTTTGCAAAATATACTTCATAACCAACAATAAAACTTTTAGACATAAAATAAAATGTAAATACTATGGTTCTCTTCGTTTAAGTTTCTTGTGAATCTAAAAATTAATTCTTATTTTTACTCATACAAAACACTCCAAAAATACTTTGTATAGATTTTTAGACATTGATAATTAATAATAAATAAATAAAATAATTCAAATAAATCCAATATCATTTTACTATGTAAAAAATGAAAACAATTTAAAAATAGAGTATTATAGTAGTCTCCAACTTTGTATAGGGTTATGGTATCTTCAATGATGTAGAAATAAATTTACTCCATGATATTATATATACATAGTGTATAGAAAATTAAAATTGCACATAATGAATTAAATCCATTCTAACCATGGCATATATTAAATTCAACATTATATCAAAAGAAATTTTAAAAACCTATAAATGAGTCAACGTGTGTGATGTGAGTCGAGGTGTATTCATATTAAAAATTCTCATATATAATCATGTTTTTAGAATGTGTAATCTGCATTTTATGTTGTGTAATTTAGTTTACAATATATATTACATATATTATAAAACGTGAAAAAATTGTATGAGACGTCTTCAGTGTAGGGTAATTTTTTATATTGGATTTTATTTATTTAATATTAAAAATTAATTAGGTGTAGGTTTTTTTATTTTGGTTTTAAAGGTGCCAAATGATTTGGTGCTCTTGACACCAGGGCAAGATATCCAAATGATTTGGGGCCCCCCCCCCCCCCATTTTTAAATTTTTTATTTTTATTTTATATATATATATGTAATTATAAATGTATTTATAAATATGTAGTTATAGATATATATTTTGAAATATATTTATATATAAATTTTTCATTATATAATTATAAGTATATTTAAATAATTGTAAATATGAATTTATAATTATATTTATAAATATATATTTATAATTGTATTTATAAATAAACATATTTACAAATATATATATATAATATGTAAATATATTTATACAATTATATATATATTTATATAATTATGAACAAATTTAATTATTTATTATTTATTTGTTTATCTATATATATTTAGAAATATATTTATTTATAATTAAATATATTTATAATTTATAAATATTTATTTACGGTATTTTGGGTTACAATTAAAAGAAACGTACACACAAACCTGCTAGCCTAGCAAGGTTTAGACATCATCCACCCCTAAAGATAGGACCATAGCCAATATAGCTCGTTATAATTATAATACCTCAAAGGCCCAGTGTGTATAAAGCCTATTACATGGCCCAAAGTCCCATTATTTAGCCCAAAGGCTTAGTGCAGCGTCATGCCTCTATCATTCTGCCTTTGTCACCACCTCGTTGCATCATCATCTGCATCACTGCCTACATCACCACCTACATGGTACTCGAATAATACTCACACCGATAAATGATTTAACCCAATACCTCTTAGATGTGGATACCCATGACTGAGTACCACTCAGTCACAACGATGACCACATATCTAATTTATATATATATTAAATATTTATTATAAAAATATAGAAAAAATTTAATATATAAATTTATAATTATTCAAATATATTTATAATTATATATTTATTTAAATATAGTATATATATTATAAAACATATATTTATTGTAATAAACATATTTTTATAAATATATTCATAAGTAAATATATATTTATAAATGTACTATATATTTATAAATATATTAATATAATTATATATTCTATTGTTAATGGTCGGGAGGGCATAGATTTTTTTATTTTTATATAATATTCTTTTTAACTGGGTTAAGAGAGATCTCTTATATAGCTCGAAGGTCTAGTGGCACAAGACCACTACATAACTCTTAGGCCCAGTGACATAAGACCATTTAATGATCTAAAGGCTCAAGCCCAAGACCCCACTCTAAAGTAGCCACTTTAAATATATTTATAATTATATATATATATATACTAATAAATTATAAATCTATTATAATAAACACATTTATAAATATTTATTTATAAATATTTTTTTTATAAATAAGTTCAAGTATATATATATTTATAAATTTGTTTTCTATTTATAAATAATTTTTATATTTTTATATATTTTTATTAATATATTTATTTATATAATGATAAATACATATTTTGTTTTTAATGGCTTAGAGGCCTTAGTGTTTTTATGGATAATCCTATTTTTAATTGGGTTGAGAAAGAACTCTTAAATGGCCTGAAAGCCAAGTGGCACAAGGCCATTACATAGCTCATAAGCCCAACATCACAAGTCCATTACATGACCTGAAGACTCAAGCCCAATACCCCACACTAATGCAGCTTATTTTCTTTATCTTTTGTAACCATCAATCCAACTTGTAGTCCTAACTTAACTTCCATGATTAGTCATCACTTCATTCCCTGTCTGGGGTCTTTAACTAGTGTGTGTTAGTTGCTTCATGATAGAACATCCATGTCCAGCTAATCGTTAGGTCTCGCCTTTTCCCTTTTTCTTCTCCACCGGTCAGGAACTACTTCATCATGATGTTTTCATCAACCATTTATGGGCCTGAGGCCCTAGATACTACCTACTGTCCCTGCCTTGGGGACCCATCAGATCTGTATTACTGATTTGAAGGCCCTTTGGCTTGAAAGCAATGTTCTATGACCCAAAATCCCAGTGCGGGTGAATAGTATCAAAGGTGAAATACCGCTACAGTACCCCCTATATTATTTCTACAATACGTCAGAAATACCCTCCCTCATCCGGATTTGATTGTGGGTTTCATGTAGGATTATAAGGTGAGTTAACCACTTGACTATCACCCCAAATGAAATTATAAATATATGTACAAACATATATGAATTATGAAAATATATTTATAATTTTATGAAACAATATATATATATATATAATTAAAAATGATATAAAAAAATGTAAAAAATAAAAACTTTTAGGTTTTGGGTATCTTATAAAATTTATTCAAACCCACCCAAATTAATAATCAGGTAATATTTTTAAAACTTGAACCCTACCCAAACCTGATTTTAGGGTTCCCGAACCTAAAACATATTTCAAATTATTTATTTATTATTATATTTATAAATTTATATTTACTATATTATTTAAAAAAAATATTTTTAAAATTATAATTATATATTTATAAATTTATATATAAATGTATATATATATATATAATTTTATAAATATATTTTCATATTTATAAAGACAAATTAAATTTTTTTAATAGATTTAAAATTATATAAATATATTTATATTTACATATATATAAATATATTTAAATTTACATATATATAATTATATAAATATATTTATTTGAAAATATATTTATAGATATAGGTATATAACAATATAAATATAAACATATTTACAATCATATAATTATAAATATATATTTATAATTACATTTAAATAATATAATAATGATAAAAATTAAAAATTAATAAAAGTTGGGTAAGATTGTAAAATCATTTGGTACTCCATAAACCCAAATCTCTAAGAAAATATACACCTAATTAATTAAAAACATATTTTAAAAATTTACCCTATATAGCTTAAATATAAAAAAAGTAGTTAGATGATAATGAAAATTTATTATAAATAAAATAGTATTCTTTAACTATCTAAATCATTTTCTATGAACATATTATAGGTGATTCGGTAAAATAGTTAGAATCATAAGACAATTATAATTACTTAAAAATCTAATAGTCAACTGATTCTAAAAAAATAGACAAATTCTCTGAAACTATATTAATTATTAGTAGTGAAAAATCAAGTAGTTATTAAAGTATTATAAGAAAAAAAATAAATGAATTGAAATAGTTAATGGATAAAGTATACAGTGAAATTTTCATTATGATTCCAACATTCCATGTTCAAGTTTAATTTTTTCAAATTTAATAGCATCCATCATTTTTGTAAATACGTCAACTAATTGATTATTAATATATAAAAATTATTAAATAATAACACTTTTATTAACATGATCCTTTATAAAATGAAATCTTACATCAATATGTGTTTCCTTGAATATCAAAAATAATTTTGTAAAATTGAAATAGTAAAAGAATTATTATAGTAAATTGGAATTATAAAAATCAAAATCACATAAAGTTTATTTAACCCAAAGACCTTGAACATTACAACTAGATACCTCTACATAATCAACCTCAATTGTGGATAAAGAAACCAATAATTGTTTCTAAGCACTCCATGAAATTAAACTTTTATCAAGAAATAGAAAAACCATAAGTGATTTTTCTTTCAATCCAACAACCTCCAAAATAAAAATTTGAGTAACTAAAAAAATTAAAATGGTTCTTCTTGAAATACAACAAAATATAATTAAAAGTTCTTTTAGTTTATATTATTATAATTTTAACAGATTTAAGGTGACTTTCCTTAGGATTATCCTAAAACCTATCACATAAAAATACACTAAACATTCTAGAATGTCAC
Organism: Viscum album; assembly: GCA_963277665.1. NCBI lineage: Eukaryota > Viridiplantae > Streptophyta > Magnoliopsida > Santalales > Viscaceae > Viscum > Viscum album. Next base: position 1,396,915,757 of record OY728157.1, on the reverse strand, counting down.
GACCCGTCCCCTGGGGCCCGTATTGTGACTACCCCAAGCCCGCCTTCAATAGGTTAGGGGCTGGTGACTAGCACCAAAGGCCTAATTCCCTAAAAACTAGGAAGGCATTGCCTTTATAAAACATAACACACACTACCAGAGTACAAGTGGAATAAAACACAAAAAAAAAAAGTTGTTTAACAAGTGTGATGAAAGTACAAAGGGGCCGAAAATACAAGCCCAACAAAAAATTATAACTACAACTGCAGAAAATACAACTGGAAAAGACAAACGGATGAAAGGTGGAAGCAGCTCCTAGATCGTTCTCAGGGATAGTCCTCTGGGTTCCTACCTAAAGGGTAAGTACATATGTCCTCCTCGGCACTTCGCGTCTATCGGTCCGCTCAGTGTGTCGTCATGCCGAGTGTCCACCTCTGGGTACCGTCCAGTCCTGGTGCTCTCAGCCTTCGTCAGCGTTGTCTATCGTCTACATCCAACACAATGAGGTGAGGGCATAGCCCGTGCAGGGGCGAGTATAACGATACTCAGTAGGGACCCTGAGATCCTCAAGGTCTCACAAAATCCAACAATGATAAACCACAAAGTATGATTTCAACGGATAACCATTACTTAGGAATATGCCCATACATATAACTAAGTTATCAAGTAACTCATCTCAATCATGAGGAAAACACAAAGGTCATTAACTCAGCTAAAACTAGGATTTTCATTATCGAAGTTGAAACCACGGCTACTGGAGAACTCCTCCTTTGTCAATTATAGTGGGCCTACCACTACAACCAAGCACTTCTCACTAACCTCGGATTGTTGAAGTACTCCACCTGTCGAGTACTGTGGGTCTGCTGCTACAACCAAGTGCTTCCCACCATGGGTCTGCTGCTATAACCAAGCACACCCCCTCATAGCCTACATAGGTAGTCCTTCTGTCGAGTACCGTGAGTCTGCAACTACAACCAAGTGCTCTTCCGCTATGGGTCTGCTGCTATAACCAAGCGCTTCCCACTAGGCCATCTGAATCAATCTGAGTCAATCGATCAGCAGTCGTTAGGTCTCAGCCAGCTATTGGGTCTCTACAATCTGCTCTTTCATAACTATGAGGATCCGCTCCAAAATCCTCAATTCGATACTCCAAGTGTCAAGAAGTCTCATGTAGAAGTATCAAAAAGTACCGCCTTGTCATAGGGGTCTCAACGCAATAGACGACGCGTCAATCGGACGTCTGGTCTGTCAGTTATTGGTTGTTCTGTTCCAGGGGCCTGATTGGTTTTTAAGCTAAAACCAACCCGACCATACTTCAATATCATCCAAATACCATGTGAAGTATTCCAAAAGAATAATTTCAACAATAAGAAACCAATATAGAGGACGGAACATCAATCGGACGTCCGGTCCTTAAGTTATAAGTATTTCCGCTCCAAGGGCCTGGTTGGTTTCGGGTTAGAACCAACCCAGTCATACAGAAAATTTTCCAAAAACTTGAGTGTAATTTACTGAAATTACCGTCTCGATCCAAGAAATCCTACACAACTGACGGTGCGTCAATCGGAGGTCTGTAGCTCAACTTATGGGAAAATAACCGAAAACGGTTCGAAGAGGGGGGTCCGGGCCGGGTCCGACCCGGGCCAACCCACCCTGGGTAGGCCCAAACCAGGTCGAACTGACCCGGGTCCAGGTCCGGCCCAGCTGGCGCGGACCTACCCACGGTTGGCGCAGCCCAACCCAGCTGGAGTGGCCCGGCCCGTGGCCCGCCACGGCTCGGCCAAGCTGGTCGAGCAGGGGTGGGGGGGTGCATGGCCGCCCCCGGTTTTGTATAATGGCTGCTCCAGGCTGGCACGCCCTGTCTCCCCGGATCCCGCGCGGCGTGGGATGCACTCCACCACTATCATGGCTGGTGTCACGGTGCACCGCCGCCGGTCACCGGCGCCGCCGCGCCGGCGACCCGTGCCGTCGTGGCCTTCCGCGGGCCACCAGAGTAATTCCGGTGGTCCGTTTTAGCTCTTGTCTGCGCCTTCAGCCTCCTCGGGTCCCTCTCTTCTCTGTGACGACCTCAAATCAATGTTTCCCTTCTTTTCATCCATTTCAAAACATTCCGCGCATCACTAACAAGTTGGCGGTGGGTATGGATTTCTTTGTTAGCTCGTACCCACTGCGTTAGTGGTTCAAATAATCACCCAACAAATAAACGCCCATGTTCAAGGGTATAAATCACATATATGTAATTATACAATATCCCCCTACCTCGGTTTCAAGAGCGGAGCACATCGTCGAGCTGCGGAAGACATGCGTCGCATATGACGACGTCGATTCCGTTGACGTCGGGGAAAGAAGAAACGATGAAGTTGCTTCTCGTCCTTCGAATTATGGAGAATTCTTTGATGATGGAGAATAATGTTCTTCTTCGGAGGTGTTATTCGTCGAAAGAATAACACTTTTTATTTCTCCAGAAGTTCCTCACCCAAATATTTTATATCACAAATATTATAAAAGACTTCTCCCATTTCAAATAAGTGCCATGAAATTTAAATAAATTCAAATTGAGATGTTTCAATTAAATTTATATAGTCATTAATTTAATTGTGTTGGAAAACTTACTGAGAGGGAGGTGCAGAGATCTCATTAATAGGGTAGTTGTCATAATAAACAAGGGGGTTTAAGGGAGTTAAGTGGAGATGAAAGGTTACGGCTTGTGTGGGCCCCACCTCACAAATATCCTCTCATGAGAGGTTATGTGGGTGTGGCCCCCACCAATAAATTCCCCGTGTAGGATTTAACTACCCAAGATAAATAAAATTGTTCACAAAAATTTTATATAACATTTTTATTAAACCTCAAAAAATTAAATTTCAACCCGCATTAAACACAGCTGCAAAAAAGGTCCCCTTAAGCGAATATCAGCACTACGAGTTGATCGGTGTCCTCGGATTTCAATTCCGAGCACCGGTTCAAAAGATAGAAAAACCTGCATGTACATTCACTAAACGTACCCGATCAAAACTTCAGAAATTGATTATGGGCACACCGGGACTTGAAATCAGGTTCCGTCAGAAACCGAAGACTCCTAAAATTCCAAAGAATTAAGAAAAAAATTTCCTTGAAATTTTTGGGTCTTTACATTACTCCCACCTCTGGGATTTACGTCCCCGTAAAGCTACAACACACACTAGGAAAACTAAAGGGTTACTGAGTAGGCATCTGAGCCTCTTGCTCCCATGTGCTCCCCTGGAGGTTCCTGTGCTGCCAGCGAATGCCCACCAGAGGAATCGACCATCCACATAGGACCCGCTCCAGTCGATCCTCAATCTCCACTGGAACCTCAGTGAATGTCGCCCCATCTTTGATGTCCAGCTCCCCATGGTCGATGACGTGGGATGGGTCATGCTCAGTTGTGATACGTGGAAGACGTCGTGCACCTAGTGCAACTGAGGTGGAAGGGCCAGGTGGTAAGCCACCTCGCCTACTATGCTGAAGCATTGGAGGACTGACTGCAGATAGGTTGCACCATCCCTATCTACAAAGGATATCAGCAATGCGGTTAGCTGCTCTGTCACCTCTCCTAGCAGCTGAATGCCTGAACTCCTACTAAGAGAATCTACAATAACGTTCCTCTTCCCAAGAGTATAGACTATCTCGAAGTCACAGTTCTGGAGGAACTCAATCCATCATCGTTGTCTCATGTTCTAATCCTTCTGAAAGAAGACATGCCTGAGACTATTGAGATCACATTAAACCGTAAATCATTTTATCAATGAACTATGGGTGAGACTAGCTGATTTTAAGAACACGACTACACCCTTCTTCGCCTATGTTTTACAAGAGCTGCTAAGATTTCTCTTTTGCCGAAAAGGAAAATCCAGTCTCATCCCCTAGATGAACCACGTCCTTTGCCTAATACAGTCAATCCTGACATGAATGGTACTAACTCATGCCATGGACGACGTCGTAAGGTCTCAACGCTACTACTAAGATATCCAACCGTTACTCTCGCCTCCAAGGGTTGAGTCACACTGTCGGCATCAGTGTGTGGTCACGGAGTCTCTTCTTGTAGAAAACTCGAAAGTGAGGGTCAAGTCAACAGTTTTAACCAAAACCTCTTAGTATTAACCACACAAAAGGCAGGAAAGAAAACATCACAATGAAAAGTGTATTTTATTACTGCAGCTCAAAGTAAAAAGACACATAAAAACCTCAAACAACAACAACAAGAAAGATAGAAGCACTAAGAACCAAATCCTCCATGCCTAGAACTAGTCCCGCTCCTGTCCACCTGCTTCCGGAGCTCTATAGTCTAATGCTTCAGCTACCTGAAGATGTGATCTCCCATGTCCACTCGTTCCCTGCGGTTAGGGTCGATCTTCATGTGGTGGTGGTGGCAACACCTCAAAGTGTCATCCACCACTAGCTACACGGCTAGTTTCTCTGCCTCGGTTTCCTAATTATTATGGTCCGCCTCGATCGAACCACTACCTCTGACTTGGAGGTCCTTCATCTATCTGTTGATCGTCCGTATGGCGGTTCGGACAGTCACATGTCATGGGACCAAGCCCATCGCAGGAGTAACATTGTCTGCTCCTGGAAAGTCATTCTCTGCCCCGGGTACCTTGAACACATGATCCTGAGTCATGTGGTCGACCACCCGTGGGTCCGATCCTCTTGGACCTCTGCGTCATCTACCTACTGTCAGTTGTAGAAGACTCCGCTACATGTCGACTAGTGGTGGGTCCCACTACTGGAGATTTCTCAGCAAGGAAACTCTCCACTAGGAGGGCTCGATCCAACACTTCTTTCTGCGTTGGGATTCTGTGAGAAACAACTGAAACTCTAATCTCTCGCATGAGCCCCTGCTCGAAGGTCCGAGCCCTGAAAAACGGGTCTTCTTCCCTATCTGAAGAGTAGCGCGAGAGGTCTATGAACCTCGCTAAGTATTGTTCCACTGTCATGCTTCCCTGCTACAGATGCAGTAGCTCTTATATACGCACCTCTAGAAGGGTGGCTAGTAAAAACTCCACCCGGAACAGGCTCTCGAAGTCTTCCCATAGATGTGTCGCCTCATCGTGCATCTAGAGCATCAAGCTCCACCATCTTCCTACTGCTTCTTGAAAGAGTATGGAAGCAAGGATCACCATAAAGTCGGCTGGTGTCCCTACCAGTCTAAAGACTCTCACCACATCCTCCAACCTATCCTTAGCCACCTATGGGTCCATCTATCCCCTGAACCTGGGTGGCCTCTAGTGTTGGAACTCATGTAGCGCGCTCAAGCGGCGTGCAATATCTGCTGCTGGGGCTAGTGGAATCGGTGGCCCAACTAGAAGTGGTATCACTGGTGCCTCTGCTGGTGCCTCAACTGGAAGAGGGCCCTGTACTGAGGCCTCGTTTCTCGGCGGGCTGTCAGTACATACAACTCTCGGGGCTCTAACTAGTCATCCGTGGGGAGGCATCCTGAAAGAACAGATGCGACACGGTCAAAAGACTATACTTTGTGAGCTGACCTGGTGTGAGCTGACTTAAAGAAAAAACATTTGAAAACACACACACAATCAGTGTTTTCGTGCATTGAGTCAGAAGTCAGAAGCCAGGGTCCTGGTGTATGGATACATCGGCCCCCCACACCAACACTGGACTCCATGAACTGAAAACCACACTTAGTACCCTTAACACTATTGCTTCATTGAAAAGAGTTCTGAGTTCTATGATAGAACTGATGTCCTCTTATACCAATTTGTCACAACCCGTCCCCCGGGGCCCGTATCGTGACTACCCCAAGCCCTCCTTCCATAGGCCAGGGACTGGCGACTAGCACCAAAGGCGTAATTCCTTAAAAACTGGGAAGGCATTGCCTTTATAAAACGGAACACACACTACCAGAGTACAAGTGGAAGGAAACACTAAGAAAAGTTGTATAACAAGTGTGCTGAAAGTACAAATGGGCCAAAAATACAAGCCCAACAAAAAGGTACAACTATAACTAAAGAAAATACAACTGAAAAAGACAAACAACTGAAAGGTGGAAACTGCTCATGGATAGTCCTCTGGAATCATCCTTTGGGTTCCTACCTGAAGGGTAGGTACAGGTATCCTCCTCGACACTCCGCGTCTATCGATCTTCTCCATGTTTCATCACACCGAGTTTACACCTCTGGGTACCGTCCAGTCCTAGCGCTCTCGGCCTTTGTCAGTGTTGTCCGTCGTCTACATCCAACACAATGAGGTACGGGCATAGCCCGTGCAGGGGTGAGTGTAACGATACTCAGTAGGGAACCCGAGACCCTCAAGGTCTCACAAAATCCAACAAGGATAAACCAAAAAGTTTGATTTCAACGGATAACCATTACTTAGGTATATGCCCATACATATGCCTAAGTTATCAATTAACCCATTTCAATCATGAGGAAAACACAAAGGTCATTGACCCAACTCAAACCAGAATTTTGATTATCTAAGTCGAAACCACGACTGCTGGAGAACTCCTCCTATGTCGAGTACAGTGGGCCTGATGCTACAACCAAGCGCTTCCCACTAACCTTGGACTGCTGAAGCACTCCACCTATCGAGTATTGTGGGCCTGCTGCTACAACCAAGCGCTTACCACCATGGGTTTGCCGCTACAACCAAGTGCTCTACATCATAGCCTACAGAGGTACTCCTTATATAGAGTACCACAGGTCTGCCGCTACAACCAAGCACTCCTCCATCGTGGGTCTGCTGCTACAACCAAGCGCTCCCCACTGGGTCGTCTGAATCACTCTGAGTCGATCGATCAGTAGTCGTCAAGTCTCATCCAGCTACTGGGTCTCTGCAATCTGCTTGCTCGTAATCGGGAGGATCCGCTCCACGAGCCTCAAGCCGATACTCCAAGTGTCACGAAGTCTCACGTAGAATTATCACAAAGGACCGCCTCGTCATATTTGTCTCAACTCAATAGACAGCTCGTCAATTGGACGCCCGGTTTGTGAGTTATTGGATTTTCCATTCCAGGAGCCCGATTGGTCTTTAAGCTAAAACCAACCAGACCATAGTTAAATCTCATCTAAATCCCATGTAATGTATGGAAAAAGAACCTTTTCATTAATAGGAAACCAACGTAGTTGGAGACATGTCAATCGGATGTATGGTCCTTAAGTTATAAGCATTTCCGCTCCGAGGGCCCGGTTGGTTTCGGGTTCAAACCATCCCAGCCGTACATAAACATCTTCAAAACCTTTATTGTAATATACCTAAACTACCATCTTGATTCAAGTAATCCTACGCAACTGACGGTGCATCGATCGGAGGTTCGTATCTCGAGTTATGGGAAAATAACCGAAAATGGTCCGAAGAGGGGGGTTTGGGCCCGGTTCGACCCAGCCCAAACCACCCTGGGTTGGCCCGAACTAGGTTAGCCGAACCTGGGTCCGGGTCTGGCCCGGCCCGGCTGGGGCCGCCCGGCCCGCGGTCGAGCTGGGGGGGGGGGCATGACCTCCCCCGGTTTCGCATAACAGCGGTGCTAGGTTGGCGCTGCCCTGTCTCCCTGGATCCCGTGCGGCGCGGGGATCTGCTCCACCGCCGTTGTGGTCGGTGTTGCGGCGGGTCTTCCGCTGGCGGTGCACTGGGGCACCGCCGCGACTTTCTGCGGGCCACCGGAGTCATTCCGGTGGTCCGTTTTAGCTCTTTTATGTGCCTTCGGCCTCCTCGGGTCCTGCTATTCACTACGACAGCCTCAAATCAACGTTGCACTTCCGTTCATCCATCACCAAACCTTCTGCGCATCACGAACAAGTTGGCGGTGGGTCCGGACTTGTTCGTTAACTCGTACCCACCGCGTTTTTGGTTCAAATAATCATCAAACAAATAAATGCCCATGTTAAAGGGTATAAATCACATATATGTAATTATACAATATTCCCTACCTCGGTTTCAAGAGCAGAGCACATCGTCGAGCTGCGGAAGACAAGCTTCGCGGCTGACGACGTCAATTCCGTTGACGTCGGGGAAAGAAGAAAGGATAAAGTTTCTTCTTGTCCTTCGAATCGTGAAGCGTTCTTCGATGAGGGAGAATAACGTTCTTTGTCGGAGGTGTTCTTCGTCGAAAGAAGAACACTTTTTATTTCTCCAGAGGTTCCTCACCAAAATATTTTCTATTGAAAATATTTTAAAAGACTTGTCCCATTTTAAAGAAGTTCCTTGCAAATCAAATAAATTGAAATTGATATGTGCCAATTAAATTAATGAATTCATTAATTTAATTGTGTTGGCAAACTTACTAAGAGGGAGATGCAGAGATATCATTAATAGTTGAGTTGTCATAATAAACAAGGGGGTTTAAGGGGGTTAATAGGAGATGAAAGGTTACGGCTCGTGTGGACCTCACCTCACAAATATCCTCTCATGAGAGGTTATGTGGGTGCGGGCCCCACCAATAACTTCCCAATGTAGGATTTAACTACCCAAGATAAATAAAATTGTTCACAACAATTTTATTCAACTTTTTTATTAAACCCCAAAAAATTAACTTTTAACCCGAATTAAACGCAACTGTGGTAAAGGTCCCCTTAAGTGAATACCGGCGCTGTGAGTTTATAGGTGTACTAAAATTTCAATTCCGAGCACCGGTTCAAAATATAGAAAAACACTCATGTACATTCACTAAACGTGCCTGATCAAAACATCAGAAATTGATTCCAGGCACATCGGGCCTCGGAATTAGGTGTCGTCAGAAACCGCAGACTCGTAATATTCCAGAGAATTAAGAAAAAAAATTACTTGAAATTTACGGGTCTTTACATATCATGTATAGAATAATTTACATAAAACAATATATCACACCTCTAAATAGTTTAATATATTTTGTTTTCTAGATTCAACCATGTATAATTTTGAATTTCTACTCATAGGGGTTTTCATACTTTTACTATAATTGAAACAAAACCTCCTAACTAACTATTTAGCATATTTAAGCTTGTTAATAAGTATATCCTCTTTTATTTGAAAATTTTGATGACCGAGAAAAAATTTTAAATCACCCATTAAACTCATATCAAATTAATTAGTCATAATATTATAAAATTACTTCCAAGAAGACTCACTGAAGATCTAAAAAATATATATTTGAATAATTAAGATATCATTAGAATCTTTCTTAACAAATAATTTAGTATCAACCTTTCCTTTATTAAAACCATTATTTAATAAAAACAATCTTTTTCATTCATACCGAGCTCTTGGAGATTGTTTAAGACTATAAAAATAATTATTAATTTTAAAAACATGATTTGGGAATTGTTCATTTTCCTATCCTAGTGGTTCATTAACATAAACCACTTCAAAAATTACATATTTAAAAATTCAATTGTAAAATCCATTTGAAAAAATTAAAAAACTTGAAAACAAGAGATGGAAAATAAACCCTAATAGGTTCAATCTTAGAAATCGGATTAAAAAACTCTTCAAAATTCGTTCCTTTCTACTGAAAAAAAAACCTTAAGCTACAAGTCTATCTTTATATTTAATTATTTGACCAGGTTCATCCATATTATACATAAAGATCCACTTAATTCTTATAATATATTTTTATTTAGGGAGTTCAACTTGAGTCCACACATTATTTATAGAGAATTTATTAAGTTTCACTTCCATTTAAATTATCCAGTCAATATCTTTTAAAGATTTATCAATGTTATTAGGTATAATTTCGAAAAAATCATAATTATCAAAGAAATTTAAAAATAACATTTTATTTATAATCCTAGATTCAATATTTGCAATAACTTCCTATATGGAGTGATCTTTATGAGTAACCCATTTCCTAAATCAGATTGAGTGGGGGAAATCCTTATTTGTGTTGAGAGTTTTAGTTTCAGTTTTACATTATTTATTTTATTATTTTTTAAAATTTAAAATAATTTCATTTAAATTTTTTTGAAAATAATTTAATTTATAATAATTAATTATATTATATTTTATTCATTTTATTCATTTTATTCATTTTTTATTTTTATTATTCTATGATTATTTTATTTTTGTCTAAATTATATTTCTAGTTTTTATAATTTCTCTAACTATTTTTTAACATTACATAGCTTATTTGTACCCATACGTATCTTTCACTTTACATTTACATAAGTTCCTTAAACTTAGTTTTACCTTTAAGTAGGTTTTCATTTACCCATATACATCTTATTTGATACCTTTACATAAAATATTATAACATTATGTTACATTTACATAACATGTTTTGTATCATTACATTACATGTTCTCTAACATTATGAAAGAATTTTAATATTTTTTTACCCTTATGTGTCTTGGTTTTATGCTTATGTTAGTGTGCATTACCCTTAAACATTGTCTTTCTTTAGAAAAACAATAAAATTTTAGTCCTACATTTACATATTTTTTGGAATGTTTAGGATACCTTTATGCAATATTCTAGTTACCTTTACACAGCTTGTTAGAAAGTATGTTTACCTATACGCATGCTTTAGAAATAATGTATTACCCTTACACAGCATACACCTTTCTCTTAATAAATTCATATATCTTATTCTTTACCATTATGAAACATATATATCTTATGATTTACTATTACACAATGTATAGTATACCCTTACATAGACTATGTACAATCTACTTCACTAATACAAAGTGAGAAAACATACTTTTATGTATTCGCATGCATGGAAATAACTTTACACATCTATTATATCCTACCCTTATACAACACACACAAAAAAAATTTACCCTTATTCTAGAAATGGAATCCACTTGTATTATTATAGTGTTATTACCTTCTAATAGTGGTAGAAACCATCTTTGAACAAGTGGTAGCTTTCTCTAAATGAGTAATGGTATAAACCTATTTATTTTAATGGTAAAAATATATATTTTTTAAAGTAGAAACCTATTTTGTTCCATTGGTAGAAATATATTTTTTTCTTGTTATAAAAACCACAAAACATACAATAGAACCTAATAACTAGTGTTAGTACCACCTAACTAGCGGTAAGAAGAATATCAGTAGGAATTGATGCATATATATTAATGGTAGAATGAATATTAGTGTAACACCCCATGTAAATAATGAATATGACATTTTCATATTTATCCATATTTGTGAATAAAATATTAATATGACTTTAAAGGGGATGCTATGCTCGATTGCGTACCCAACATGCAACAACGAGTTTCTTGGAAATCTTACGTTGCACTCTAATAATAAAATAATATTATTTTAAATGGTAGTTAACATGTAGCCGTTGTATTGGTGGGAATGGATAGAAATAACTAAAATATGATTATATATGTTTTTAAATGTTTTTAAATTTATCCAATAAAAGATAAAGGCTTAAAATACAGAAAGAATTCAATTTTAGGCGTATATGCCCTAGTTTTCACTAAAGGTTCACTTATCGCCTTTTGATGGTGAACCGTCATTAAATATAGTTTTGTTCACTCTTATACATTCTATTGGACCAAATAAAACTCTTCTTTAGAATCGGGACATCAAGATTTACTTTGTGTAAATTTTTGGTATCTTTCCGATAAAGTTCATTTTTTAATGAATAATGTAAAATGTTGTATTTTAATTCAAAACCTATTTTTAATATAATTTATTTATATGATTAGATTATCTTTTGAATTGGTTTTAAAGTGAAATTAGATAATATTTTTACCATTAAATCCAATAGTGGTCATTGGAATTAATTTCACTTTGAAATCAGACTTAAACTAGTGTCAATCTTTTGATACTTATTGTTTCATAAAAACACGATATTTGCTTTGACCGCGGGAATTAATTATTAAATTAATTAATGTGACTTATATGTTTTTAATTTTTTAAAATAGACTTCATTTTTTAATTCGGTATATCAAATATATCTTAGGGTGAATTTTTGGGATTTTTCTGAAAAACTTCAATTTTTGATGAATAGTGAAACCACTAAGTGGTACTTATAAAAACTGATTTTTCGTTTAAATGAAATTTTACCACTTCTGTGTTTTGAATTTCAAAAATCCAACATACATGGTTGTCATTAAGAAGTAAAATGTGGTTCAATGAGATTAAAATATTTTTTTGGCGAATAGTAACTTTTAAGTTCTTAATTGCGATTAGAGGTAATTAGTGCAATTTAAGGCAAAAATGATATTATAATAAAATGAAAATACCTTGACACATGTCATACCCTTATTTTATGTGTCATGGACGACCAAGACAAGCCATGGTTCAACTTGGGGACCCCATGGAGCCACTTTGGTTGGGAAATGACATAAACAACATTTTATTTAATGTTAAAGTAAAAATGACACACACATGAGATGTTTTACTAAAACAATTTTTACATGGGGTTATACAAGTCATATTTTTGACTATAAATATTTATTAGAAAGATAAAAATATTTACTACATCATAGTAATTTTTATAATTTTTTTACATTAAATAAATTAAATTATTTATGACATCATGATGATGCAGCGATGACCTCATTATTTAATGATTTAAATAAAATGGAAAGATAATGTAATATCTAAGACCTACACATGTCCAAAACCTATTGGATGAGTGGATTTCGAACCCTTATCACCTTATCCTCGAAATACATCAATGTGGGACCTTTAAAATCCGGAAATCGTTTAAAAATAAAGTAACATTTTGTAACTTTACAAGAGTACCCCTCCTCTTCTATTATAAAAAAACCCCCACCTCTACCTCCTTACCCACACTCCCAAAGCCTTTTGCTCGGCAAAACTCTGCTTATTTTGTCTCTCCACTTCCCTATATTACTCCTTGAAGCCTCACTTTGGGACTAAGTCTTCCCAAGTAAGCCTTTGAGCTCAAACCAAAGGGAGTTACCCGATTTTAAGGTAATGTCTTCTTTTGAGTCCTTTTGTTTGATTTTGCTTCTCCAACCCCATAAACTCTTTTTATTCCTTTCTTTTGTAACAACTACAATATCCTCAATATACTAGGATGTTGTTATAAGAATGATCCGAGCTACATTTACACACACCTACATCTAATGGTTAAAGAACATACTGTTTTCGTGGATGGTGAAAATCTGCCTCCCGAAACGATGATTGTTCAACATTCTTTTAACTCCTTCAAAGGTGGCCATTAAGATGAAACTATATTTATATATGATATATAATATGTTTATGTTTTCCTTAAGCTTCTGTATTTTTCATTTTGGGCATACTTTTATGGTTTCCATTATGGGTAAACACGATATCTACATTTAAGGAAGTGCGGACTACCGCCCCCTCAAAGTGATGTGATTCGTTAATGCCATATGTGGGACATATAAAGGATGGATTTAAAGTTATTATATATGATGTTATACTGGAATTATAATATACCTATATATCATTATTATTTCTTTCCATTAAAGTATGAGATAGAAATGAAAGTAGCGTTCATGCGTACGTACGACTTACCGTCTCCATGAATGGTGCATTTCATTTCTTATCCCCAAATGTAATGTACTATTAAAAGTACATGTATATAATGGATATATATGATTAATGATACATCTAAATGATGAATATAATTCTGGAATTAAAATATACATACCTCTCATTTAGTTTTAATTCCATTAATATGACAAAGAAATGAAATTAGCGTTCATGCGTACGTACGGCTTACCGTCTCCATGAACGGTGCATTTCATTTCTTACCTCTAAATGATTATGTGATATTATAAATACATGTATATTATAGATATATATGATATATATGATATCCAAATCAGGAATTTCATTCTGGATATAAAGAACCTTTGACCACACGAACAACATGTAATTGTAAGAAGTCCACTTTCGACTTAAGAACCAAATATCGACAAAACAAACATTATTAACTTAAATGGTTACATAATGTTTATAACATGGAAATAAGTGATATAAAAGGAATAATGAACATCAAAAAGGTTCTTAGGAAAATAGAAATTAACTCAAGTTTGTTATTCAGGACGTTAAAGAATGATCGAGTCAAGTCGGACCCGAGGTAAGGGATCATACTCCTCTCTTTCTTTTTAAGTACACTCTTTTATGTCATTCCTTTTAAAGCTCATATTTCTTGTTATTGGGATGTTATTTTATATTAATATTACTGTAATTTTTATGTTCATGTGATGAGAGACCCTATTCTCTCTCTTCAATCCATTTTGTAAGTTTTAAGTGGCGCCGTTAGGCTGCCGAATTTTCGTAAGAGATCTAACCTCTCTCTTTATTTTTAAGTACTCTCCTTTATGTCACTTCTTTTAAGATCCTATTTGTTATGATGGGGGATGTTATTTTATATTCCTCTTGCTGTAAATTTTATTTTAATGTGATGAGATACCCTATTTGATCTCATCAATCCGTTTTTGGAAGTTTTAAGTGGCGTCGTTAGGCTGCCGAGTTTTCGTAAGGGATTTTTCATCTCACTTTTATTCCCGTGAGATTTATGGTACATTTGCCACAATTTCCTTTGAGTGGTGTATGTAATGCCCATTATTATACACTTTGTGTAGTATAATTTCATTTATGGGTATTCACATCCTCATTGTATGACCCTTCTTCCATGGGGTGTACGTTTCGAAAGTTACCCAACTCGGTAAGGGGACCTTTCACCCTCTTTTTTTTAAAAAAGAATTCTTTTGTTATGTCTTTTAATTCACATACTATTATGTTGGGATATGATCTCATATATTCTTATTTATGTAAATTTTATGTCCAAGTTATGAGACCCCGTTTATCCCTCTCATCAACCCTTTTTGTAAAATTTTATGTGACGCCGTTAGGCTATCGAATTTTACCAAGGGAACTTCTTAACCCAATTTTGATTTCTTTGGGTTCAATAAGTAGTTATTGAATATATCATCCTTTGAATATGTGTGAATAACATTTTATTGTTTTACACTTAATATCCACTTACATTGGGTGTATTTATATTTGTCACACATAATTATGAGATTGATTTATCCTTAATTTAAGGATACCTTCTTTATAATGGATTTCATCTCGTTTTACATTTCTTTTGAGACTTCATTGTTGTTACACACCAATTCACTCTTATATGGTGTGTATAATGTCCTTTGACATATTATATCATGAATCCCTTTATCCTCGTGATATTATAATGTTTGGATTAAATGTTATTCCGCTATTATTTGTATTCAAGAGTCTCTAATTTTGTTAAAAACTATTTAACACAAATATTGTTTTAAATGTTTTAAAGATTTATTATTCTAAATATTTATCTTTAATGCCCATGTTTTTTCAAAATGGTTTTCAGTATTTATTTACATGGACATTAATGTTTTAAAATTTTAATTCCAATAAAAGCTTCAAAGTGGTATGGGACACTTTGATTCAAAAAATCTCTTTTAATGATTTTTGAAAATTGATTGATTAATTCAATATCTTGGAATTACTTATTTTGATTGAAAATGAAATGTTGTTCTTGAAATGTTTATATTTTCAATATTTTATGTGTAATGATGGTACTTGGACATTTTACGGGTGGTTACGTGATAAACCATATGACGGGTGGTGTCGTGAATACCAGGACGGGTGGTTACGTTATAACCTCCAATGCATTGGGTATGGAAGTCGGCCGTATGGATATTCCATTAAGTATGTATGTAAATTGTCCGTATGGCTATTCCATTAAGTGATATGTGTGGAAGTCGACCGTATGGTTATTCCACTTAAGTATGTTTATGTCCCAAGTTACCTTTATATATGTTATGTGTTCCTTATATGGGTTTTATGGTAATCCTTTGGTTACAAAAAGGTAAGTAATGATATTTTATTCAGTGAAGAGTTTTTTACTACTTCATGAAGGTGAAGGTATTACTTTGATAAAGTATACATGGTTTACTTGATGTTTGAAAAACTAACAGTTTTCATTCTTTGTGTATACCTTACTGAGCTTTTTATGCTCATCCCAAGTTATTGAAATGTTTTCCACAGGTCAAGGGAAAGGTACAGGATGTGATGATAGTGTCAAGGATGTGTCAAGAAAGAATCTGTGTTTTATTTTAAATATGTTTCCGTTGATGGGAAGAATGAATACTGTCTTTTATGTAACCACTTTGTTTAAATGTGGAATGTAATGCAAGTTTCTTGATCTAATTATCTAAAACTCTAAAACTAAAAAGATCCTCAATGTGTAATCTTGTAATAACTCAACATTGAGTAAGGTTTAAGGCTGGGGCCTTATAGTTGGTATCAAAGGTCGATTTAGATAACTTTAGAGGTTAGGGTATTCTTTAAGCATAAGTGACATTACCATAATGGTTAGGATTTCAGAAAGAGTCCTAGTTTTAGATAAAGTGAATGAGTAAGAATATCTTAGTGTTTATCTTCCTCATTAGTACAAGATGGTTTTTTTTATATACTCACACTGACCTTTTTGGTTTTTGTAAATGGCTGGATCTAGCAGGCACCAAAGTAACAGTGGATGTGAAGGAAACTGTGACAGTTTTTTGAGCAAGCAACTGAATGATATGGGAGCTACAATGATAACTCTTGTGATTATCCTCAACCAACTATCTAGAGTCATGATTGACCACCTAGACCTTGGTGATTTCTCTAAGGAATCATATATGTGAGAAACAAATCCCTACGGAAGTACAGGTAATAATCATAAAGGTAAGTGTGTTCAAAAACCTATGTGTCCAAGATGTGGAAAGAAACACCTATGAAAATGTTTCAAAGGGACAGAAATATGCTATAGATGTGGAAATGAAGGTTATAAAGCAAGAACCTGCCATGGAAAAAGGAAGCATCCAGTTGACTTGAGGAAAGGGAAAGAAGTTCTTTCTGAGGGATAAATTGAATGTTTTAAATGTGGTGTGCATGGTCATTATGAAAACACATGTCCTAGGAAGAAGTTTCGTGAATGGGGTCACCAAGAGCGTACAAATGTTCGTTTACCAATACCTAATGTCATTCCGATTGAGGATGAAGAAACTGACAATGACCAATCAAAGGTATGTGTTATTTCATGACTATTGTTTTCCTATTTTGGAATATTAGGATATGATTCATGATTTTGTTTTTAGGAAAGAGGTATTTCGGAATAAGATGGAAAGGAATGGTTAATGGATCATGAAGAATGTTGAATGAGTAAGATGTCAACATATAAGGTCTTCAAGAGTTATGGTGAAATTCTTAAGATTATTAAGTATCTTTTGATGATGGGGTTACATTAGAAGACTTTTTATATTATGTGTAACCCTGATGTTTAATATAAGAAAATTTTATTCAATGAATAGTTATCTTTTCTTTTGTGGACATAGTTATAAAGAACCATTTGGGTTTATATGATCCTTACTTTTGAGGTAATTATGGGTTACTATATGTTATGATTGAAGTGAAAGGAATGAGATAAAATTGAGGTTAAATTATGTTATGGTTATTTTTGTTGATTTTATCCCTTTTTGGGGAATGATTTAAGAATTATATAGTCTTGGAAAAAGGACAACACGCAGACCGTGTGACAACCAGTCGCGTCAGACAAAGCTGCGGGAATCGAACCCACAACCAAAGTGCGACTGGTATTTATCGCCTACCACTGGACTACGTGAAGTCCCTGTTTAGTTTGACTGATTATTTTTAGTTATATGATTTTATGAATTAAGAGTAAGTTGATTTTGGGTTATTTATGAAAATTATTAACCTATCATGGAGGATATGTGATTAGGTTAATTACTTTTCAATGCGAGACTTTAGGAGCAACTGATGTTTTTTGGAGATAAATGTTACAATTTAACTTGGAAGACTATGTGACTAAATCCTTAAAATTTTTGGGTTTCAATCTTAGATTGGTTTACTTTGAAGAATTTTATGGACAAATTGTTTATCGGATGGTCCTCGTTGAACTTTGGGTTTTGTTGCACAAATTTTGGAGATTAAGAATAGATTTTCTTTTTAATGGGTTATCCTTTTCTGGATTATCTGACCTTGTACTAACCTTCTTGGTTTTGGTTTTGGTTAAAGCCTAAAGACATGGGATGTATATAGTTCTCTTTGGTGGATTAGGTGATTCTCTAGAAGTTGATAATAGTACTCTTTATGCGAACAAGTCTCCCTAAGTACTCGTCTTTTGGAAAAAAATATGAGTTTGATTAAGGAATCTAGTAAAATTTGAAAGTCAACATGATAAGTAATTATGTTTCCTTATGAATAAATTCCTCAATAAAAAGTAACTTAAAACAAAAATGTTGTCTATTAACTTTTCCTACTGGGGAATCGAATACCATTTAACCCATCACAAGTTTGTGATTTTCTTGTGGTTAACTTTCTCCTAAACATGTTTTCTATCACTCTCCATCAGAACATGACCCTATGTTTTCTCCTCCATGTCCATGTTTTCATACTTGGAATCCTAGTATGGGTTAACTCGGGTGACCTTTGTACTTATCTTTCTTTATTTTAAAGTGATTGTTTTACCAACTCTTGTTCCGATGTGGGACTTTCAAGGATGTTTCCAAGCTCAATTTTAAAAATTGCGAGGACGCAATTCCCAAAAAGGGGGAAGGATGTAACACCCCAGGTAAATAAAGAATATTACATTTTCATATTTATCCATATTTGTGAATAAAATATTAATATGACTTTAAATGGGACACTATGCTCGATTGCGTACCCAACACGCAACAATGAGTTTCTTGGGAATCTTACGTTGCACTCTAATAATAAAATAATATTATTTTAAATGGTAGTTAACAAGTAGCCATTGTATTGGTGGGAATGGATAGAAATAACTAAAATATGATTATATATATTTTTAAATGTTTTTACATTTATCCAATAAAAGATAAAGGCTTAAAATACGGAAAGAATTCAATTTTAGGTGTATATGCCCTAGTTTTCACTAAAGGTCCACTTATCGCCTTTTGATGGCGAACCGTAATTAAATATAGTTTTGTTCACTCTTATAAATTCTATCGGACCAAATAAAACTCTTCTTTAGAATCGAGACATCAAGATTTACTTTATGTAAATTTTTGGTATCTTTCCGATAAAGTTCATTTTTAATGAATAATGTAAAATGTTGTATTTTAATTGAAAACCACTTTTTAATCTAATTTATTTATATGATTAGATTATCTTTTGAATTGGTTTTAAAGTGAAATTATAATATATTTTTACCATTAAATCCAATAGTGGTCGTTGGAATTAATTTCACTTTGAAATCAGACTTAAACTAGTGTCAACCTTTTGATACTTATTGTTTCATAAAAACACGCTATTTGCTCTGACCGCGGGAATTAATTATTAAATTAATTAATGTGACTTATATGTTTTTAATTTTGTAAAATAGACTTCATTTTTGAATTAGGTATATCAAATATAGCTTAGGGTGAATTTTTGGGATTTTTCTGAAAAACTTCAATTTTTGATGAATAGTGAAACCACTAAGTGGTACTTATAAAAACTGATTTTTCATTTAAATGAAATTTTACCACTTCTGTGTTTTGAATTTTAAAAATCCGACATACATGGTTGTCATTAATAAGTAAAATTTGGTTCAATGAGATTAAAATATTTTTTTGGTGAATAGTAACTTTTAAGTTCTTAATCGCGATTAGAGGTAATTAGTGAAATTTAAGGAAAAAATGCTATTATAATAAAATGAAAATACCTTGACACATGTCCTACCCTTATTGGATGTGTAATGGCCGACCAAGACAAGCCATGGGTCAACTTGGGGACCCCATGGAGCCACTTTGGTTGGGAAATGACATAAATAACTTTTTATTTAATGTTAAAGTAAAAATGACACACACATGAGATGTTTTAGTAAAACAATTTTTACATGGGGTTATACAAGTCAGATTTTTGACTATAAATATTTATTAGAAAGATAAAAAGATTTCCTACATCATAGTATTTTTTTATAATTTTTTACATTAGATAAATTAAATTAGTTATGACATCATGATGATGCAGCGATGACCTCATTATTTAATGATTTAAATAAAATGGAATGATAA
The DNA here is from genome assembly GCA_963277665.1 of Viscum album. NCBI lineage: Eukaryota > Viridiplantae > Streptophyta > Magnoliopsida > Santalales > Viscaceae > Viscum > Viscum album. The sequence continues at coordinate 1,396,895,802 of OY728157.1, read as the reverse complement.
TGTAATATCTAAGACCTAAACATGTCCAAATCCTATTGGATGAGTGGATTTAGAACCCTTATCACCTTATCCTAGAAATACATCAATTTGGGACCTTTAAAATCCGAAAATCTTATGAAAATAAAGTAACATTTTGTAACTTTACAAGAGTGCCCCTCCTCTTCTCTTATAAAAGGACCCCACCTCTACCTCCTTACCCACACTCCCAAAGCCATTGGATCGGCCAACCTCTGTCCATTTTGTCTCTACACTTCCCTCTCGTACTCCTTGAAGCCTCACTTTGGGCAGAAGTCTTCCCAAGGATGCCTTTGAGCTCAAACCAAAGGGAGTTACCTGATTTTAAGGTAATGTCTTCTTTTGAGTCCTTTTGTTTGATTTTGCTTCTCCAACCCCCTAAAATCTTTTTATTCTTTTCTTTTGTAACAAATCCATTATCATAAATATACTATGATGTTTTTATAAGAATTATTCGAACTACACTTACACACACCTACATCTAATGTTTAAAGAACATACTGTTTCTGTGGATGGCGAATTTCTGCCTCCCGAAATGATGATTGTTGAACATTCTTTTAACACCTTCAAAGGTGGCCATTAAGATGACACTATATTTATATATGATATATAATATGTTTATGTTTTCCTTAAGCTTCTGTATTTTTCATTTTGGGCATACCTTTATGGTTTCCATTATGGGTAAACGCGATATCTTCATTTAAGGAAGTGCGGACTACCGCCCCCTCAAAGTGATGTGATTCGTTAATGCCATATGTGGGACGTATAAAGGATGGATTTAAAGTTATTATATATGATGTTATACTGGAATTATAATATACCTATATATCATTATTCTTTCTTTCCATTAAAGTATGAGATAGAAATGAAAGTACCGTTCATGCGTACGTACGGCTTACTGTCTCCATGAACGGTGCATTTCATTTCTTATCCCCAAATGTAATGTACTATTAAAAGTACATGTATATAATGGATATATATGATGAATGATACATAAAAATGATGAATATAATTCTGGAATTAAAATATAAATACCTCTCATTTATTTTTAATTCCATTAATATGACAAAGAAATGAAAGTAGTGTTCATGCGTACGTACGGCTTACCGTCTCTATGAATGGTGCATTTCATTTCTTACCTATAAATGATTATGTGATATTATAAATACATGTATATTATAGATATATATGATATATATGATATCCAAATTAGGAATGTCATTCTGGATATAAAGAACCTTTGACCACATGAACAACATGTAATTGTAAGAAGTCCACTTTCGACTTAAGAACCAAATATCGACAAAACAAACATTATTAACTTAAATGGTTACATAATGTTTATAACATGGAAATAAGTGATATAAAAGGAATAATGAACTTGAAAAAGGTTCTTAAGAAAATAGAAATTAACTCATGTTTATTATTCAGGACGTTAAAGAACGATCGAGTCAAGTCGGACCCGAGGTAAGGGATCCTACTCCTCTCTTTCTTTTTAAGTACACTCTTTTATGTCATTCCTTTTAAAGCTCATCTTTCTTGATATTGGGATGTTATTTTATATTAATATTACTGTAATTTTTATGTTCATGTGATGAGATACTCTATTCTCTCTCATCAATCCATTTTGGAAATTTTAAGTGGCGCCGTTAGGCTGCCGAATTTTTGTAAGAGATCTAACCTCTCTCTTTCTTTTTAAGTACTCTCCTTTATGTCACTTCTTTTAAGCTCCTCTTTGTTATGATGGGGGATGTTATTTTATATTCCTCTTTCTGTACATTTTATTGTAATGTGATGAGATACCCTATTTGATCTCATCAATCCATTTTTGGAAGTTTTAAGCGGCGCCGTTAGGCTGCCGAGTTTTCATAAGAGATTTTTCATCTCACTTTTATTCCCGTGAGATTTATGCTACATTTTCCACAATTTCCTTTGAGTGGTGTATGTACTGACCATTATTATACACTTTGTGTAGTATAATTTCATTTATGGGTATTCACATCCTCATTGTATGACTTTTCTTCCATGGGGTCTACGTTTCGAAAGTTACCCAACTCGGTAAGGGGACCTTTCACCCTCTTTTTTTTAAAAAGACTTCCTTTATTATGTATTTTAATTCACATAATATTATGTTGGGATATGTTCTTATATATCATTATTTATGTAAATTTTATGTCCAAGTGATGAGACCCCCTTTATCCCTCTCATCAACCCTTTTTGTAAAATTTTATGTGACGTCGTTAGGCTGTCGAATTTTACCAAGGGAACTTCTTAACCCAATTTCGATTTCTTTGGGTTCAACATGTAGTTATTGAATATGTCATCCTTTGAATATGTGTGAATAACATTTTATTGTTTTTCACTTAATATCCAATTATATTGGGTGTATTTATATTTTTCACACATAATTATGAGATTGATTTATCCTTAATTTAAGGATACCTTCTTTATAATGGATTTCATCTCGTTTTACATTTCTTTTGAGACTTCATTGTTGTTACACACCAATTCACTCTTATATGGTGTGTATACTGTCCTTTGACATATTATATCATGAATCCCTTTATCCTCATGATATTATAATATTCGGATTAAATGTTATTCCGCTATTATTTTTATTCAAGAGTCTCTCATTTTGTTAAAAACTATTTAACAAAAATATTGTTTTAAATGTTTTAAAGATTTATTATTCTAAATCTTTATATTTAATGTCCATGTTTTTTCAAAATGGTTTTCTGTATTTATTTATATGGACATTAATGTTTTAAAATTATAATTCCAATAAAATCTTCAAAGTGGTATGGGACACTTTGATTCAAAAAATCTCTTTTAATGATTTTTGAAAATGGATTGATTAATTCAATATCTTGGAATTAATTATTTTGATTGAAAATGAAATGTTGTTATTGAAATGTTTATATTTTCTATATTTTATGTGTAATGATGGTACTTGGACATTTTACGGGTGGTTACATGATAAACCATATGACGGGTGGTGTCGTGAATACCAGGACGGGTGGTTACGTTATAACCTCCAATGCATTGGGTATGGAAGTCAGCCGTATGGCTATTCCATTAATTATGTATGGAAATTGGCCGTATGGTTATTCCATTAAGTGATATGTGTGGAAGTCGACCGTATGGTTATTCCACTTAAGTATGTTTATGTCCCAAGTTACCTTTATATATGTTATGTGTTCCTTATATGGGTTTTATGGTAATCCTTTGGTTACAAAAAGGTAAGTAATGATATTTTATTCAGTGAAGAGTTTTTTACTACTTCATGAAGGTGAAGGTATTACTTTGATAAAGTATACATGGTTTACTTGATGTTTGAAAAACTAACAGTTTTCATTCTTTGTGTATACCTTACTGAGCTTTTTATGCTCATCCCAAGTTATTGAAATGTTTTTCACAGGTCAAGGGAAAGGTACAGGATGTGATGATAATGTCAATTATGTGTCAAGAAAGAATCCATGTTTTATTTTAAATATGTTTCCGTTGATGGGAAGAATGAATATTGTCTTTTATGTAACCACTTTGTTTAAATGTGGAATGTAATGCAAGTTTCATGATCTAATTATCTAAAACTCTAAACCTGAAAAGATCCTCAATGTGTAATCTTGTAATAACTCAAGATTGAGTAAGGTTTAAGGTTGGGGCCTTATAAGTAGTGTAAGCAAGAATCTTCCACCATCATCTAAAAATTATATATGCTACTATCATATACAAAATATTTTTATTATTATTGCATCCTATAAAAAAGATTAGTATTATTATTTTATTTTTTATAAAATTATTTTGTTTGTCTAAGATATAATTATATGTTTGATTAAATATTTAGAGCATAAATTATTTATACAAACTCACATGAAATATTTTTATTATGGTGCTCTGTTTTCGTGAAGTTTTGATATTTTAATGAACTATAATTTTATTAAATATATTCCCAATTATTTAATTAATTTTCAAAAACACATTTGGGTTAACAACCATCTTGGATGTGTTTTTAATTAATTTCATTTAGGAATAAAACAGTATGATAATTCTTTGATAATGAGTGTGATATTTCAAATAACAGGTAATGAGTATATTTTAATGATTATTATTCTCTAACATGGAATTATATAGTTGTTTTTTTATACACTCTATGATCTTATAGTTAAGAAGATAGGATTAGATGTTGGAACACGATAAAGGGGAAATGTGATGAAATAAACATGATATGGTTTATTCAAGAGAGATAAGTAATACATATAGAAAACATAAAACATTCATATGATAATTTCAATGTGATGAATATTTTTTTCAAACTACTATTTCATTAAAGTGATCGTGAAGGACTTTTTGTTTGATCATCTACTACTTAAGCAATTGAATTTATATAGCTAAATCGACATTTGTCATCATCTTCTAAACATTTCTTATTTTTTTGGTTATACTATATTATATCATTATATCTTATGTTTGGGATTCTAGAGTTAGTTTAAACATATACCATCCAAAATATTTATTACCAGGTTATTCCTCCAATTCATAAGGGAGATCAGGTTGTGATTCCTAAATGAAATTCAGGTGGTTTGTGACTCTTATAAAAGATAGTTAGGGTTATACCGTTAGGTTAGTAAATGGGACATCTAAAATTGGGATATACTACTAGGTGAGAAAAATGTTCTTTTGTAATAGGGTTATCACTCTCCAACAAAAGTGAGTCTCTTAGTGAATACCAGTATTCTCACCAAGTAAATAAGGTTAAAGAGTGGACTATGATCTTGGTGTTACAAGCCACTATAAAAATATCTTGTTCTCTTCATTTTAATTTCCAATACACTATTTATTTTAATTATTTCAATGCTTATTTATCTAGTAAATATAATTCATTTAATTTTAAAAAAATCACTATTTTCCTCCCCCCTCCCTGAGTTAATAATGTTATCTCACTATGACCTAAAAAATTGGTATCAAAGGTTATGGATTTTAAGGATTTTGTTGATGATTATTATTTCATTATATTTTATTAATTATCTTTTTGTACAAACCATTATCCTAGACTAAAAATTCAAAGGAATGACACACTTATTTTTTATGGAAAATTGTGAATTTGTGTTATTAAATCCCATTAGAACACCTCATTTAAATGTAAGTGATTATGTATACTAGAAGGATCATATGGATGTATTTCTAAAAAATATAGGTCATTAATTTTTGGAAATCCTGTTAAAAACTTATAAATTTACAATGGTATTTTATAAACTCTAATCAGAAATGATGGTATAAAATGTGTTCAAAACTATAAATTTATAAATTACCTATATTATTTTTTAAGTGGAAATATTTATAGGCATATTTAAATGTGTAAAACTACATCTGACATTTTTAGGACTCTATAAGTCACTCGTTAAGGAATTTATAAGTTGTAGAGAACCACGTTTTCCATTCATAGGGATGAGATTAAAAAATATAGGATGAATTGTCAAGAGAGAATCAATGAGATATACAACATATTCAATAAATTTGTAAAAATCATGGTTGAACTAAGGGAAACCATGAATAATAAATTTCTTAAAGAAAGAATAAATTGATCCCTATATAAAATGTGGCACTCAAAGAAGGTTATGATTAATGAAAGTAAGGATTTCACTATGTATTCATTGGATGACCTAATAAGATCATTTTTTTAATACGGGGTTGAAGAATGATAATGGTGAATATCATGAAAAAAAGAAAAGTTATAGCATTCAAATATAATATAAATTTCTCTTCTAATTATTTTGATTCTGAGTTATAGAAAATAGAGAAAGATAAAATAGAAAATTTCACTAAAGGAGTTTATAATTATATGAAAAGTAAGATTGGTTCAAAAATAATCCCATAAGATATCATCAAAAGGATGATATAAAGGGAAGTAAGAAAGGTAATGTTATAAAATAAAATGTTTCAGAAATAATATGATATGAGTGCAGGAAAAAGAACATATCAAATCAAACTGTTCAAAATTAAAACAAGAAAGAAAATAGAATCATTATAAAAAGGTGTTAAAATGTGTGTATCATACTGTATGGAGTTACACAAAGGATTTAAAATCGATCAGTGGTGATTATGAGAGTAGAAATGAATAAGTCAGTTTATTATTAATTGAAAAATTATGAATAAGGTAAACACTAATTTTGATTCTAGTTTAAGTTCTAACTCTTATATTTATACTAATGTAAAATAATTAACTAAAATAATGTAAATTTTCAAAAGTATATTTTGAGAATGGTTTAACTATACAGAGACTTGTAAAGTTAAAATTATAAAATTATGGAATAAAATTAAAAAAACATAAATTTTCTACTTTAAGTAATGTAGTATAGAAAATGGTTGTATATTTTCAAGTGATAAAGCTCAAAGATGATAATGAAAAAAATAAATGGTTTCCCTTTAAAAAATTATGAAGATAAAGACATGATATTTAAGATATTTTATTATAATATATCTAAAATTTAAAAGGAATGTAATAATATCAAATAATAAAATAATAAATTGGGAAATACAATATCATGTTCGAATGGTAAATCCTATGATGACATTAAAGTCATTCAAAAAAGATATTGAAAATATTAAAAGGAAAATTACTTGATTAAAAGAAAATTTTTCTATTGTTGTTCATGTAAAATAAAAACATGATAAGATGATGGATATGAACAAAAATGATAATGATAAAAATGTATTTGGTCATAATGTTCATAGTCCTAAGATAGGCAAAAATACTTTTGTTAAAATCAGTAAATGGAATGTCTCAAATGTTACATTATTTTGATGTAATTTGAAATGGAATTATCAAAAATTGATTTTAATTCTATTTAATAAATCAATAGGATATAGAAAGACAGTTATTTATTATAATATATCTTATATATTACCAAAAAATAAATTTCTGAAATCATTATGGATGCTTAAATGTTTTACCACTAACCCAATTGGACCCTAAATAGATTGAGTAAAAAATATATCGGATTAATATATTTTACCATAAACCTATCTGAATAGTTATAAAAATAAATATTATATGTAAATTAGGTGTTTCAATAACATTAATTGTGATATTTAAATATTTTTTATCTTTTAATTTAGATTATTTAGGTACTTTCACTTTTGGTGATAACTCTAAATGAAAGGTTAGAGGTTTTAGAGAAGTAGGAATAGTAAAATATGTTATAATTTCAAAAGTACTATATGTAGAGAGATTAAAACACAATTTAATTAGTATCTCATAAATATTTTATGATGGAATGTGTTTTAAGTATAAAGATAATAAATTTCTTTTTTGAAAAGATAATACTATTTTATTTTATAAAAATTGAAAAAAAAATATTCTCTATAGATTTTTCAGAACTAAACTGAAAAAATGTAAAGTTTTTAAATGTTGTATAAAATGGCCATATTTGTAACACCCCAACCCCAGAAGCCCGAAGTTGGTGCACTATTTTAATACCAAAAAAGCCGTCAGAGGATAACCCTCTGACCATTTATTAAAAAGAGAAAGAAACCCGGTTTAAGGGTTGCCGATACCCATTACAAAACATCCCCGCGCCATACATTCAAAACAACTTTCAAATTTCAAAATCACAAAACCATCCAGCTGTCCTCGATCAGCATGCCATCACCACACACCTTTCCATGCCTCCTCGGGCCGCTCACATCTCGAAACTCACCCAGCCATCAAACCCATTTGCTTCACCGTCACCAACCAGACTGTTCATCGGCGGCGAGACCCCCTCTGGCATCACCGCGAATCCAAGATACTCCCCGCCTTACAAACATCGCCAACGAGAAACGACGGGACAACGACAGACCGCCATCTTCATCACATCCCACCATAAAAACAAAATCAAAGCATAAAACCACCAAAGTCAACATCAAGCGCCACGATCCACCAAAACGCCCGATCTGTGACTTCAGACCACAGTCAGCCGTGAATCGAACGACCTCATCCACATCAACTAGCACGCCGTTGAAATCGACACAAACAACCAACAGATACACAGTTGCAACTCCTCCATTAAACTTCAAAAAATCACAAAACCATCCATCATGCTCCACTATTGTCGGAACACGTCGCCGCCACAACGCCGGAACAGTCCAATCGCAAACCATAAACCCAGATCCAAACCACAAACCAATAGCATTCAGAATCAGCCAAGCATAAACCCTGCAGAAAAAACACTGCAGCAAGATAAAAAAACCTCCCCCCTCCGGAACTGCAGATCGACATCGTGCCCCACGGAAACCCGCCGGAACCACTCGAGGCGACGCTAGGATGCGACGGAAGAACCAAGACGGAATGCATTCATCGCCGGTGGACGATTCGACAGATCTGAGCGAAGCACCACAGAGACTTCGTAGAACACGTCGTTGTCGGAAGGCACGAGCACGCCGAGCCGCACTCCGGAACACCACCGATCTGGCGACACCGGGAGCAGGAGCCGGAGAAGGACCCTCGGAACCCAGACGCGTCATACATGAATGCCACGCCGACCCGAGGGCCGAAGGAGCCGAGCCGATCCAGGCTGGAGGGGGAAGGGGAAAGGGAGAGGAGGTGAAACCCTAGCCGCCACGGAAGCTTGGGAAGACGCCGCTCAGAGGCCTTCTCTCTCTATATGAATATATATTTAATATATTGATTTAAATACGTCATTGGTGCATTATTTTAATACATTGGCATGATTATAAGGAATCAAGTCCCGAAGGACCGATCAGTTTTGCAGTCTTGGAAAATAGATTACATACAAGAATGTTACATTACAATTTATAACATAAATCACAGCATAAATAATCCTTTGAGAATTAGATTATTACCTTAGATTAACCCTGAATATCAATCATAATACACTTCTTGGAATCATGGGAAAATAAAACATAAGAAAGGGTTGATCTCAGATGCTTAGTAAGGGCAAATAATTTAGCAGAAGCTATAAACTTTTAATGAAAGATGTATAATAAAAACAACAGCCTTTTTAAACATAATAATGAACATAATATGGAAAAAAATAAATCAAACATCACCATATAAACATGAACATTGATATTCTACTAGTCGAATAATCACATGTAATAACTAATGGCATAATGAGGGAATGTCTAATGTCAGACATCATTACCACATAGTCAAGGCCTCGTGCCAAGGCTACAAATAAATTTTTTATTAAGGCCTTATGCCAAGACACTAGTTTTTCTAATGAGACCTACCGATGTATCGAGGGGCTATAGAGGGCCCCACCTTCACTTACTAATTCCACTGAATTCCATATATGAAAATGTTTAAAAATAATATAAACATTCATATTAAAACTAGCATACGAAATTTCAAAACTTCAACCATAAACCATGAAGGGTATAAAAATAGCACATCCAGAGTCAAACATATCATAACTCATTCGATAAAATATGGAAGATTGTATAATAATAAATCAACCTTAATCAAGAATAATATACAGTAATGGATTTTCACATAGTTGAAAATGATCAGTAAATTTTTTTGAGAGAAATATCCCTTTTGGTGAAATCATTTAAAAGTCACACATTTATATAGGAATTAATTTAAAATATATTTTGGTATTAAAGTTTTGCATATCAATTTTAAACTTTTGAAAGTAATTAACATTTTAAAATAATCATGTTAATATAAATAAATCCTTAAAACCATTTTGAAAATATGGACATTAATGAGAACAATTTAGAATAATAAATATTTAAAACCTTTAAAATGATTTTTTAGTTAAATATTACCTTAAAAGAAAAAATTTTAAATGTATTTTATGAAACATTAAAATGGATAATAAATACTTCCCATAAAATACTTACACATAAACAATCTTGAATAATAATGAGATTGAGTAATTAACCCTTACCTTGCACTTTCCTTTGATCGAGGGTACATTTAACCTCTTTTATAATGACCATAGTATGTTATTAAATTATAACTAAACTATATTCATATTTATTATATCATTAATGATTCATTTATGACTTTATACTACCCATTTAATAATTATTTGTATGTTAAATTAACATTTCAGGTAATAATCGCTTTCTTTATAGTATGTATTTTAACTTGTTATTATTGATCGTATCATTTAGATCATAATTTAAATACTTCCAGAATATAAAACATTATTTATATATCATATATATTTAGAATATAAATATGTATAATTGATAGATATCTTAAATGGAAAACACCGTTTTTGGAGACGGTAGACTATACGTACACATAAACGCTATTTTTTCATTCATATCATATTGAACAGAAGTAAGTGAAAAAGATATATGTAAGTATATATATGAATATAGTAGAATTATTATTTCATATATTACATACTTATTAATAATATTTATTTTTATATTCATCATTGAATGGTGAACGTGGAAATGAATCCCATCATGTCGTGGAGATGGTAATCTGTACGTACACACGAGCGACAATATCATTTCTTGAATAATTAAAAGGCGTAGAATTGGATGTTATATTAATTTTATAGAGAAATTATCATGTTATTTTAATTATTTATATACATATTACTCATCATTATATCCATCCAAATAACATAGTGTTGAATAACAAATTACACCACAGTGTAGAGACGGTAAGTCGTACGTACGCACGCATGGTGATATTATCATTCATAGGATGGATAGAATAATGAATATAGTTGTACTGTATTTATAATAAAATCACATTATGTATAAGGTACTGGATTTATTATTTTTGTATTGTAATAAAAAATAAAGAGAAAGTGGAAGAAGAAAAGAAGTTTTAAAGAGGTGATAAAATAATTACCTCTTCTTTGAGTGTTTCCTTTTGATTTGAACAAAATGTCTCATTAGGTTGGATTTTTTCTCAAGGGAAGGCCTCTAGGTAGAAGTTAGGGAAGTTGGTAGGAGATTTGGTCAGGTTTTGTCTGAGCCAATTTGCTTTGTAGGTGTGATTTTGAGAGAAGGGAAAGTACCCTTTTATAAGAGAGGTGAGGGTCACTTTAGAAAAAGTTTAAAATATTATTTTATTATAAAATTATTTTCGGTTTATAATGGCTCCAAATTATTATTTTTTTAAATATAAGGTGAGTATGGGTCGAAATAAGCTCAAAAAATTGGTTTTAGAGATGTTTAGGTCACCATATTAACCTTATCTTTTAGATTTAACTCTTAGTTAAATAGTTTATCTTTTACCATGTCCTATTGTATTATTATATTAAATGGTTAATAAACATATTAAAAAATCCAAGATATCCCCAGGTGCTTAATTATTGACACATATAATCTTATCTCAGAACTTTGGATGAACCTAATATTTTTAGGAGTAATTTATCATTTAATAAAATGGTATTTGTTTTAAAAACTCGTTTATGTCAATTTTGACAGTATTTAGTATATAGTTTTTTTGATAGTCATAACAACATTATTACTTTAATGAAAATTCATTTAATCAAACCTAACAAGTAATATTAAGATATAAAATTATTTTATGTCATAAAAAGTCTCAATTTACATTTATTTTTATATTAATAATATCAATTATTTTAATCATTCAATAATAAGGTAATTTCTACTTCATCATTCTGTCATATATAACTTTATTATTTAATTTATAAAAATTATAAATAAAATACCATGATGTAGGAATTAATTTTATATTTATAATGAATATTTATAGTCGAATTTATCTTATGTATAACCCTATATTAAAAATGGTTTTGTTTTTAAAATTTGAATTTAACACTTTTAACTATTCTTTAAATAAAATATGATAAATGTTCTAATCTAACCCAAGTGAATCCAAAAAGATCATATGTTTTTTATAAGCTTTTTTTTGGTTGAAACAAACTTATCCAATAGAATTAATACATGTTTTGGGGTAATTTTAATATTATTTTTACCTTTAATTACCTTATTTATTTTTAACTGTGTTAAATAAAATTCAAAAGTTACTAATCACCAATAATTATTTTCATCCTATTGAATAAAATTTTACTTACTTATGTCAATTGTGTCTCTCATATATTTTAAATTCAATTCATATAAGTGGTAAAATTATGTTTTCTGCAAATTTGCAAATGTGCCTAGAAGGTGGGTAAAAAGATGTTAAAATGGTTCAATAAAATTATATATATATAATATTATTATAAAATGAATCCAATTAATTAAATTATACTAATATATGTATTATTTATCTATTTTAAGATAAATATTTAATTGAAAATAATTATTTAAATGAAAAAGTCAGTTTTTATCTATAATGTAGTGTTTTTTACTATTCATCAAAAATTGAAAGTTTTCAGAAAAATACCAAAAATTCAGTATAAGCTAAATTTTATATTCCAAATCCAAAAATGATTTATATTTTACCAAATTCAAAACATATAATTTGAATTAATTAATTTAAAATTATTTCTCGTTGTCCAAACCAAAAAGTGGGTTTTTAAAAAGTAAAAACTATCAAAAGATTGACATGTGTTTATGTCCAATTTAAATGTGAAATTTCTTATAATTACCTAAATTATATTAAATTATAAAAATATAATCTAAGTATTCTTTAAAACCACTCAAATTCATAATTTAACACTATAAATTATTTTTATTAAAAAAGTTTTTTTCAATTAAAAATTATTAATTTTTATTATTCATCAAAATATTAAAGTTATCAGAAAAGTACCAAAAATTTATCTAAACTAATGTTTTATGTCCCTATTCTGAAATAGAATTTAATTTCATTAAATTTAATATATAAAAGTGTCAAATATTGTATTTAAAAAGGGTTCTCTATTAAAAGGCGGTAAAATTGAATTTTTTTTAAAAATACTTCTTTTATCTGAAAATTTGAATTTGTTCTTATATTATGTCTAAGAAACACATAATATGGATACTAAAATTATATAGAGTATATAAAATTCAAAATTATGTTAATACTATTCATAACCGCTTTTTGAACGGCTTGTTTGGTAAGTCGTGGTGCACTTGAACTCGGTGTTGCATGTAGCGCAAGCTATTGAATTACTTTAAAGAGATAATGTACTATGAAATCATGGGGTGCTATAATATTATTTAGAATGTAAGGATGGTAAATGTTAACCTTTGATTATTTTAAAAGTATTAAAAACATGGATATGTTTTGGAACTTCCAAAATTCATAGCAAATTAGTATTTTGTGTGTGACTTTTTTTCTAAAGAGTAAGAATCACAATGAGGATTTTAGATCCATTAACAATTTAAATACAATAAGATGTATAGAACCAATTAATATTGGTTTATTTATACCCATGATAACATCTAGTTTAGGTAGTATGAAATATGTGTTTGTAATAGTAGATGATTTTAGTAGATTCACTTGGACTCATTTCCCATCTCATTAAAGTGAAGCCATAAACAAGTTTATTGATTTTTAAAAAAAATAAACTATAAAGTAAATTTAATTTCTTCAATTAGAACTAATTACGGAGGAGAAATTATTAACTTATATTTTGATAAATTTTGTAATGATAATGGATACATTTATAATTTCGTTTCCCCTAGTAGAGAGGAAAAATAGAACTATTCAAGAAATGGAAAGGAATATACTACATGAATTAAATTTACCAAAATATTTTTTGGGGTGAACTAGTTAATACTACTTACTATATCCTAAATAGAGTTTAAATTTGACCCATGTTAAGTAAAACATTTTTTGAACTGATTAAATAAAAGAAACCCAAGATTGGAAACTTTAAATTTTTTAGTTCTAGAGTATATATTTTCAATAATAAATAAAATTGGGATAAGTTTGATGCTAAAAGTGATGATAGTATTTTCTAGGATATTCAAATAATAGTAAATCTTATTGAGAATATAACAATGGTACCATGTTAATGGAAGAATATGTGAATATAAAGTTCATTAAAAATAATGAAAAAATAAATAAATATTCTAATAATCCTAATGAAGAATTTAAAAGAGTTATATGTTTCTTAATATAATATTAAAAATGATAATACATTAGTTAATGGGGATCACATCTCTTATAAATATGATCCTTTGAATTAGATTACATACATATATCATCATTTAGAAAATGTAATTGAAAATGTTGAGTGTCACAACCCCCTTCTTCCAAAGATAACCCACCTAGGATGGAAATGAAGAAAGGGAGATAATGACCCCTCATTCCCACCTCTAGTAGGCCCTGAGTTGGAAACTAGCACCAAGGGTGTACAGATAAAAAAATATGAGAGGCATTACCCTTTATAAGAAATAAGATCATGAGATAATATGGATCTATCCACACAAAAATCCAAGACATAATATAAAATAGAAACCCAAACCATCCCACATGTATTCATAAAATAAAAAGTGATATATATTCAATAAAGTCTCCAAAGTAAATACCCAGAAATAAGGCTAAAGCAGCGACACAACAACTAACTTAAGGCCCAAGCTAGTAATTTCAAGTATATTCCATGTAATCCTTTTGTAAACCTGAAAATAGTTTTATATACATAGGGTTAGAAAACAAGTATACTTAGTAGGAAAATAAAAGTCTCTCGTGCACATGTGAATGAAGCATACTAATGCCCCTATGAGAAAACACTAGAACCAAATATCACCTAATAAGGTAGACAAATTAGAACAAACCTCACCAAGGCATACTCACCAAGTAACTCAAGTCATGTAGAATAATATATTACGAAGCACATCAATGATAGGGTGCTATAGACCACTTTCCCACTGGTATGCCTCTATCGCCCAACATTGTATGTCTAAGCACTCTCATTCCTTATGTTACCACATTACATCCTACCCACACACACTTTGGCCTCACATCCCACCCACACACATATGGGCCTCACAACACATCTCACCCGCACACACCTCAGCCTCACAACACATCCCACTCATACACACCAAGGAATCACAACACATACCCCCACAAACACATGGTCCTCACAACACATCACGTCACATCTCATACTAAAGACACCTGGGAAATCACATCCTAACTCATCTTGAAAACATGTAGGAAATAAACCACCTAACCCAAAAACACCTGGTATATCATGACCACTATATAAAAGAACTAATAGGCCACAGGTCATCATATTATGGGCCACACCTACCATGACTGGAAGATAGAGAGTAAAAGAGAGGGTACCCATCCATCTGTACTCCTCACCAGATGTTAGTAAAAACACCCTTTGTGTGACAATACGGGTGTTTGGCACATAGTGCTCAACATGGGTGGGGTGTGTATAGAAATCACAAGTAAATACATGTATATATAAATAATACCAAACACTCAATCCCAACCTATGGGTTCTCATAAAAACAACCAACTCACAAAACCATCACCCCTGCTACCTCTAAATGTACAACACCACCTAACAAGCCACAAATCTTGTTTCAAATTTACATCCAATTCCATGTAACCACATAAATTTTGTTAATCAAACCAACCCAAGCCACTCCAATTTTTATTGAACAATTATTTATTCATTCCATCACTACATGGGAAACTATCAGGCAGGACACATAACAAGTAATGCAGCAACAGTCATTCAGGAGGTGAAAAATCAAGGTAAATTAATGCACTTTACATTAATGACAAATCATACCAAGACCTTTATATATGGGGTGAAGCTTTCTCTATGTTATCAATGAAAAGACTCATGAAAATTACCACACAAAAACTAATGTCCTTATTAAAACTCATCTGCCTAGTTCATCATATTAACAAAAACAACCCCCAACTCACAACGACATCTAAAAACACATTACAGCCCAACTAGTGTCGTATCCCTACTACATAATCATACCACATCCCTCACAACCCCACTGTACAACCACATGTCATCCACTTCTCCACACACATAGACCAAAACAATCCCAAACATCACATCATTGCACATACCAAGTAAAGCACATTTTTTAGATTTAATAAGGAATCCCTTATTTAATTCCACTTGTTAATTTAGGGGTTATCACAGAAATTCTATGATCCTGGACATCCATTTATTAGCCCAATATACATGCTTAACCAACTATTTTATATAAGAATTCAACAAAACCAAACAACATGAATTCCAAAAACCATCCAATGCTCAAATAAAGACCCAGAACATCCATGATTTCTAGTGGGTAGTTAACCCATACAAACCACAATATCAATAATAACAAACATATAGGAAGATCGTGTGTCACTTTTCCCCTACCCCTATATATCGATTCTTAAACCAATTTGATTATCTTTATTAATCCAGAATCAAATATCTTTTCATGGGAAAAAATATATATACCCATCCTACATGATAAAAAATTTAGAAATATAAAGGAACCATACTTTGAATAATAATGATTGAAACCTCATGGTTGCACCAAAAAATAGGGGCACGCGTATAGTATGTAACACTCCAGGGAATCATGAACCAACTGTAGTATCCTAGACACATGAATCCAGTGGGAAGACGGATTCAACACATATCGTACCAAGAGAATACAATAATGAATGAATAATGGGAAAGATAGATCGGCTTTAGGAAGATTTGATCCGAGTCACAAGGTAAGATATAGTTTTGATTTTCCATTAAAGGAAGATTTGTCCAAGACAACACATTTTGACCACTTAAAATCCTCAAGAACCTTATGTAATTAAATATATTATTGATTGCCTTTGAATTAGTATCAAAACCTTTTAAATTTGACCTTAATTCCATTTTTCGTCAATGAAATATGACCAATGGGATAAATTGGAAACACTACTCATGAGGAACTTCTAGAGAGACACAGCTGGATGAGGTACTGCCAGTGGGACACTTCCAGATGAGGAACTTCCAGTGATCCACCGCTATACAAGGAACTACTAGACTAGTGACCCACCACAAGGGTGAGACACCTCTAGAAAGCCACCTCTGGGGTGAGACATCACTAGGTTGAGCTACTGTTAGTGAGGCACCGCCAACGCGATACACTTTTGGGATGAGGCACCATTTGGAACATGGAAAATTGGGAAATTTATAAAGTTTATCAAAGAGTCACATTGACTCTCCAGTACACCAAAAACACTAGATTTTCCAAAAATTAATGGACTGGAATATTTCAAGACTTTACATCAG
The DNA here is from genome assembly GCA_963277665.1 of Viscum album. Lineage (NCBI taxonomy): Eukaryota > Viridiplantae > Streptophyta > Magnoliopsida > Santalales > Viscaceae > Viscum > Viscum album. The sequence continues at coordinate 1,396,878,667 of OY728157.1, read as the reverse complement.
ATATCTCTCATAATATTCTCTCCCTTGAGAATTCAAAACCAACCTAAAGGGAAAGAGAGTAAAGGTCCAAAAAATCATCTCTCGAGATACCTCTTAAGGATATTGTCACACTTGAAAAACGGTTATCAACTAAACACATAAAAATTCAATGATAAACTGCCTTGTGTTATTCTAAAGCTGTATTGGAAACCTCTACACCAAAGAACACCCCCTACTACATCTTCCAACTAGGCCTTATCCTCATGGTTGTTGACAAGTTAACCTAAATGACAGAAAAAAATTCAAAACCACAATAAAAAACACCATCTGAACACACAAATTAGGTTATTTCATCCTCTATATCAAGATATTATCCACTTTGTGTGTCACTGACTCATCTACATGGGTTTAATCACATCATTGTTAATGCATATTGATTAGGTATATGGTCCTCCCCTTTTCATATGTCAGGAATTTATCACACATCACAAACCAAGGTAAAATAGCTCATCTAATAATAAAAAAGTTTCAATCATCACATCACAAAGAAAAATAGAACAAGGAAAACTCAAAACAAATCTGGTTACTAGTTACGCATCTGGATCTCTCTCTCCCAAGTACTCTCCTTCTGGCCACCATGCCTCCATAACACATGAACCAAAGGAATGGTGCATCCATAAAACAACGAGTCTCGACGATCTTGGATGTCATGCCCCAACCCCAATTACCTAGAGTTAGTGATTTATTACATAACATTGGAATGATACAAAGAATCATGTCTCGAAAGATAGGTTGGTTTAGTATTATTGGAAAAAAGATACATACATAAGTTCAACATTACAACTTGAAAATAAATAAAACACTAATTTATTCCATTAGAAACATCCTTGCCTCCTAGATTATGCATTAAAGTCACTCATAAATAAATTCTTCATATCCTGGGAAAATGAAAAATAAGAAAGGGGTGAGCTCAAATTCTCAATAAAGGTAAGTAATATAGCGGAAGATAATCTAAACATTAGGCATGATGAATAATTCAAAACACATGCCTTTACAATTAATAATCAAGAACACTTTATGGCAGGAATATGAGCTGAGTAAATAATGCCATAATAAAACATAGCCATGGGTATTCTACTAGTCGAATATTCACATGAACCATCATTATTATTTTCATAATGAGGGAATTTATAATTCCGAACATTCTGAAACATTTTTTAAGGCCTTGTCCAAGACATCTAAAAATGATTAAGGCCTCAGCCAAAACCATATATCAAATTGGAAAAGGCCTCAGTCAATTCCATGTCTAATTGTCTCATGAGACTTTCCTATGCACCGAGGATCTATAGAGGGCTCCAGCCATCACATACTAAGTCCAATACATTCCTCATATGAAAAGGTTGAAACATAACATAAACATTCGTATTAAAACTAGCCTATGAAATGTCAATACTTTAACCATAAACCATGAATGGTATAAAAATAACACATCCACCATCAAAAATATCACAAAACCTTCAATACAATATGGAATATTTGTACCATAATAAATCAACTTTAAACAAGTTTAAAATATATCAAAGTATGTTGAAATAGATGAAATGAAAACTATTTCAAAGAAATACCGCTTTCTATTTTGAAACCATTTAAAAGTCACATAATTATAAAAGAAAACATTTATTTTGAAAATATTATTATAATATTGTAAGGTAAGCTTTGATGATGTTATAACGACAAAAAATAGCCACACCCACCATATAAGTTAAAAAACATTCTTACCTTAATTTTGTTGAATAGGTCATAAAGTACCTTGTTTGGAAAATGATAGAAAGATTCCTTTCAAAACATATAAGGTAAAATAAGGGTATAAATGACTTTAACCCATAGTTTAGTAAATAGTAAACAAGTTTTGAAATACATTTTTAAGAAAACATAGATATGGATGATAAAGAGGTCCCAGTAGATACTTACGTAACAACAACCTCAGATAATATATAGATTGTGAAATTAACCCTTACCTTGTAATTTTCCTTACCCGATGGTATTTTAACCTCTTGTATAATAGTTGAAATTTTTTTATTAAATTAAACAAGAACTATATACATAAATATGATATCATATATTATACTCTATTATTGCTTTGTTAATAATATTTCGGTAGTATCATCGTTTCGAGTGTTAACTGATTCATTTTCCTTTATATTCTTGCTTACATAAGCCTTGTTTTTTATGGATAGGAATTATTTGATTAAAATAAAGGATTATATTATGTTCTTAAACATTATTTTTAATCATAAAATGAAAATTATTATTTAATGATTGCGATGGGGAAATGAATCTCATCGCATTCGTGGAGACGGTAATCTGTATGTACGCACGAGCGACAATACCATTAAATTGATGGTGAAATCATATGTAATTGGATGGTATATCATATATTAATAATACATAACATGTTATATTTATTATTTACATTAGTTATACTCATTATTATATCCATCCAAATAATTAAGTGTTTTAATAACAAACTACACCACGACGTGGAGACGGTAAGTCGTACGTATGCACGTATGGTGACTTTGTCACTCATATGATGGATGGAATAATGAATATGGTTGTACCATTTTTATAATAAAATAATAATATATATAATATACTATATTTATTGTTTTATAATGGAAACAACAATGAAATAGGAAGTGGAATAAGAAAAAAATTGAAAGAGGTGATGAAATATTTACTTCTTCTTTGGGTTCTTCTTTTTGATTTGATCATAAGGGCTCCATAGGTTGGATTTATGACCAAATAAAGGCCTCTAGGATGAATGGAGTAAAGTTGGGAGGATATTTGGGGTAGGGTTTGGCCGATAAAAATGGATTTGGAGGTGTGAAATTAAGAGAAGTGGAAGTGCCATTTTATAAGAGAGGTGAGGGTCACTTTAGGAAAAGCCTGAAATATTATTTTCTAATAGAGTCATTTTTGGTTTATAATGGCTCAAAATGATTTATTTAGAGTCTAAGGTGTGTAGGGGCTGACAAACTCTCAACCAGTTGGTTTTAGACAGGTTTAGGTCCCCATATTAACCTTATCTTTTAGACTTAACTTTTAGTTAAATAGTTTGACATTTACCATGTCTCTTTGTATTTTAATATCATATGGTTAATAATCTTACTATAAACTTCCAAGAGAACCCCAAGTGGTTAATTATTAATATATATAACCTTATAAAATTCATTTTTCTGATCCTTAGATTTTTATGAATATTATATCAATTAATAATATAGTATTTGTTTTAAAAACTCAATTATGTCAATTTTGACATGATTTAGTATTTGATTTTTTTGAAAGCAATTAAAACTTTATAACATCTAATAAAATTTATTTAACCCAAACTAACATGTAATATTAACCTATGAAATTAGTTTAATTCATCATAAGTATCAATTTAAATTTATTTGTATATTTATAATATCAATTATTTTAATATTTCGTTAATAAAATAATTACTGTATCATCATTGTGTCATAAATAAATTCAATTATTTAATGACTAATAATTATAAATAAAATACCATTATGTAGGAAATATTTTTATCTTTCTAAATAAAATTTATAGTCGAATTAATATTGTGTTTAACCCTATATTAAAAATGGTTTAGTTATTAAACTTTGAATTTAACTCTTTTAACTGTTCTTTAAATAAAATAATAATAAATGTCCTAATCTAATCCAAGTGGACCAAAGGGGGTCATATTTTATTCATAATGTTGTTTTGGGTCTAATTACACTTATCCTATAGAATAAAGACATGTTTTAGGGAAATTATGATATCATTTTTACCCTTAATTACCCTATTTACTTTTAACCGTGGTAAATAGAAGTCAAAAGTTAATATTCACTAAAAATTATTTTTATCTTATTGAACTACATTTTACATACTGATATTAACTGTTTCTCTCAGATTTTTGAAATTCAACTCACAACAGTGGTAAAATTAAGTTTTATTCAAATTTTAAAATGCTCCTAAGAGGTGGGTAAAAGACGGTAAAAAGTTCAATAAATTTTTTATATATCTAAACTTATTATAAAATGACTCCAATGAATTATATTGATCTTATATAGGTATTATGTATCTATTTTGACCTAAAATAAATTTATATAAAATAAATAATTATTTAAATAAAAAATTGGTTTTAACCAATAACACAGTGTTTTTCACTATTCATCAAAAATTGAAAGTTTTCAGAAAAATATAAAAAATTCACCCTAAGCTCATTTTTATATTAAGAATTCAAAATTGAAGTCCATTATGAAAAATAAATTTATTCAATTTCAAAAAGTGGGTTTTACTATTCATAATGGCTAGTTTGATTGGTCGCGGTGTGTTAGAATCATGAAGTTTCGTACAATGCAAACTATTGTATTATTAAAAGGTAAACATACCATGGAAGCTTGGGGTGTTACATTGGATCTCTACTGGCCACTCCACAAGCGTTTTTCCATCCTCGATATCTAACTATTTTCATTCTATGGCATGGGATTCATCTTGAATATACCTATGAAGATGATAGATGTGAAAGACATCGTGGATCCACTCTAACCACGGTGGAAATTCCAATTGATATGCCACATCGATAACTCACCCCAACACCTCAAAGGTCCTAACAAACCTGGGAGAAATCTTACTCCCTCCACCAAATATCTGCTTCTGAAATCGAGGTGAAACATTTAAAAACATGTCATCCCCAACCTCAAACTCCAAGGGCCTTCTTATGTGATTGGCATAATACTTCTTCTGATCTTGCATTGCTTTCAACCTCTCATGAACAAGTTAAACATTCCCTGTCGTGATCTGCACCACATCCGGACCAAGAATGGTTTTCTCCCCAACTTCCATCCAGTACGATGGAGAATGACAAGGTCTCCTGTATAAATCCTAAAATGGTTCCATTCTCATGGAAGATTGGTATCAATTATTATAAGAAAACTCTACCAAGGGTTGGTGTCATACCAAAGATCCACTAAAGTCCAAGATGCATGATCACAACATATCATCCAATGTATGGATAGTTCGTTCCATCTTCCCATCTTTCTAAGGGTGGAAAGCAGTGTTGAGGTGTAATTAAGTGCCAAAATCATGATACAGTCCCCTCCAAACTCGTGAGTTAAACCATGCATACTGATCTAAGACAATGGACCTCAAAAATCCATGAAACCATACTACTTCAACCACATACGTTTCAGCTAATGCATCTATTGTGCCTGACTCCTTGATCACTAAGAAGTGGGTTGATTTCATCAAATGATACACTATCACCTAGATAGATTAACAAGTCGCCTGATATCTGGGTCACCATGTGAAGAAATCCATTGGGATTTTATCCCATTGCCACTTGGGAACATCCAAAGGCTGCAACAAACTATTGTGAACATGGTGCTTGGCCTTTTCTTGCTGGAAAACCAAGCACTGTACCACAAACTCGAACACTTCCCATTTCATCCCAAAGCACAAAAAATTACATCCATAAGCCCCGATACGTCTTGGAAACTCTAGGGTGTACCACCAAAGGTAAACGTTGAAACTCACAAAGGACTCCATCATGCATCACCACCAGAACAAACAACTTCTCCCAAAACAACATCTGGTTTCGACCATCTTTTGATCATTATTCTAAAGCATCACCATAGCCAACACGATCACACATCACCTCCACATCTGAGTCTCCCAACTGAGAATCTTTCACCTACTGCATCAGATAAGATTTCATCGTCACTTAAAAAAATATCTTTTACCACCATCTACCCCTACATCTAAGTGCAAGGCAACCAACTCCTCCATTGCTCTCCAAGTATCATCAGATTCTCAAAAAATATCCTTAAATTACTTTATACATAAATAATTGGACATGACAATCCCTTTTTCTAAGGCTTAAGAGATCTCAAAATCATAATCCCAAAGAAAATTCATCCACCTTTATTTTCTTAGATTCAGGTCATACAGGGAAAAGATATACCTCAAACTTTTGTGATTTGTGAAGACCCAAAAGATCTCCCAAGCACAAATTTAGCGCAAACACAGCTGATTCAAGATCTAGGTTATGGGTGGTGTAGTTATGTCCATGGGGATGTAACTTCCTATACCAATAAGAGATCACATCTCACTTCTGCATCAGTATACATCCTAAACCCAAATGAGAATCATCACAAAACATCCCAATCATTACCCCTTCCTCAGGAAACCTGGGAACTACGGCACTAACCAACTTCTCCTTCAGGTAACTGAATGCTTCATGGAATTGATCAATCCATGAAAAAACTTTTTCCTTACTAGTGAAATCTATCAACAGGTCTGAAAATCAATAGAAATTGGGCCCAAACCTCCAATAATAGCCTATGAGACCAAGGAAGATGTGATCCTCTACAACATTGTTTAGTGCTGACTAAGAAACCACTACTTCAACCTTTGATGGGTCTACTGCCACACCCTTATGAGACACCACATTCCAGAGGAAATTCACATATCATTTCTAGAACTTACACTTTGATAACTTTCTATAGAGGTGGTGGCATCAAATAACATGCAAGATAGTTCTGAGATGCTCGATATGCTCATCCTCCTCCACCGAGTAGATTAAGATATTTTTGATGAATAAGAAGAAAAATTGATTTTGTAACTCACAGAACATGATGTTCATAAGACCTATGAACACAGATGGTTTATTTGTATCACCAAACAACATGACTACGAACTTGAAGTGACCATACCTGAATCTTAAAGAATTATTTGGGATATCTCCCTCCTTCACCCTCAAATGGTGATATCCATACCAGAGTTTGATCATAGAAAACCAAATATCCTCTTGTTATCCGGACTAAAAGATCTTCTATCCTCTGAATAGGGTAATGGTTTTTTATCATCACCTAATTTAACCTTTGGTAGCCTTTGCACAACATAATACCACTATCCACCTTATTTGAGAACAACACTGGATCACCCCATAGTGAATCACTATTTTGGATAAAACCCTTTTTCATTATATCATCTATCTAGATCCTAAACTCCAAAAATGTAGAAGGTACAATCGAATAAGGATCCATTGAAATCAGATAATCACTAGGTTGTAAGTTTATCCCAAAATCAATATCACTTTATAGGGGTTGCATCACAACCTCTGTAGGGAAACCATCCAGGAACTCCCCAACGGCCCTTGGAAACTATACAATATCAATGACCACTGATTCCACCTATAACTTGAAAAACAAGGAAAGAAGGGTATCCACACACTCTTTGACAATCTGGAAACTTTTCTCACCAATGAAAACCACATACTGATTTCCCCCATCCAAAAACACGACTCCCCCCCCCCCTAAATTTAGTCGATAATAGAACACATGGAATAAAACCATTCGATGTCAAGTATGACAACATATGGCTGCATCTGTAGCATGAAAAGATCCCCATAGGACTGATGTGGTTCCATCAACAGTCTTCACCCCCAGCACACATCAAACAATCTAGTCTCGCCTCTGACTAGCATACTCAACACCAAGGGAATGGGAGGACTCTCTATGTATAGTATCATAGAATTATCTAGAGAGGGTGAAACAAAGGAGTGTAAAGCTTCAGAATCAAATATGGCACAAACAAGGGCATTAAACAAACTAATCATACCTATAACGATATCTGGTCCCATAGTAACTGCTACCTCTAATTAGAGCAATTGACCATGCCCAACTCCTCTTCCTCTCTAATGATGACCACCTTCATGTCCATGCTCAGTTTTTGGTCCCTGAATAAAAGGAACATGCTGAGGTCTACCTCTACTTGCTCCATATCCCCTCAGTGAAGAGAAATCCTACTACCCCTACTGTTGAAATAGTCTCACTAGAAACTGCTGTTGAGACTATTACCAAACCTATCCATCTCCACCAAACTGAACTTGGGGGACTACTAGGCACTTTCTCTAGAAATTACCAGATTCCACACAACCAAAATGAACTGGTACAAAGTTCCCAAGAAAATCATGGAAACCATTGGCACTAGAAGGCCAGAAAGAAATCTGCTGAGGTCGAATCCCTGGTGGTCAAAACCTTGAAGGTCATGGCATTGTATATTTTCCACTGAAAACTCTACCTCTCAAAGAGCTCTATTGAATTCCCTCTCATAATAGACCTCCTGACTAGTGCATCCACTTGATCACCTCTTCTTTCTTTTGAACCTTTATATACGTTGGAAATGTAAAAAATAGTAACCACATACTATATAGAAGGACGAATTGCATCCTCAAGACATCATTCATGAGACTCCTCATCTTCACTACTAGAAAAATACCCTATAACAACGGTTTGAAATCGTTGGTATAGGCCTCCAAACCGTTGGTATATCCTATACAAATGGTTTGGATATCCGTAGGCTAGTAAGCCGTAAGGATAGGTTTATACCAACGGTTTTTGAAAAACCGTTGGTATAGACTTTTACCAATTGTTTTCAAAACTGTTGGTATAATTAATACAAAAAATATATACCAACGGTTCCATAAAACTGTTGGTATATGTATTTCAAAAAATAAGCATTCTATTTGTTTTGATCCATGTACCTTCAGTTTATGATTAAACGACCTAACCACTAACCTAACATGACTTTTGTGAACATAATTTCATATATATATATATATATATATTATCACAAATATTTTAAATTTTGATTTATTTAATGTTCTTTGTAAGAATATTCCATAAAAAATACATGTTACTATACCAACGGTTCTCAAAAAAATTGGTATAGGTCGATACCAACAGTTTTGAGAACTGTTGGTATAGATTCTTTGATTTTGGAGCCTATACCAATGGTTTGTCCAAAATTGTTTTTATAAGTCCAAATTAGTTACCTATTCCAATGGTTTTAGTCAAGCCATTGGTATAGGACCATATAAGTGAACTATACCAATGGTTTTCCCAAAACCGTTGGTATAGATCTTAATTCCAGTAGTACTGGGAAAAATATAGGGAAAATAAAAAAGGTCCTTGAACTTGATTCCCAAATCCCACACTAACATACTCCTCTACTAAAGGGAGTGTAGCTCTTGCCTTTTATTACCCTTCACGATTGAGGAAAGGAACTCTTTCTATAACTCCTTCTAGAAGTTCACCCAAAAAAATTATACCTCATTTAACTCTCCCATATACAGTGTCCACCACTAACTTGCTACACCCCACATCTGATTGACTACTAAAGGGACTCAGTACCCTGTTAGGGACCAGATCAAATTGAAAGTGATCTCGAGCTCCACAGGAAAGATCTCTATCTCCACTATTGAAACACTACCGTTGTACTTCCCTAAATATTTCCAATAGAAATCGTGAAAAGTATTCTACCACAAATCCTCCTAGTCAACTGGATCAAATCTACAATGATCAACTGGAGCATCCTGCTGAACCTCGACTTCCTGAGCCACATTATAAGGACGAATAGGATCCATAACTAAAAGGAAAATAAAGATTTCTTAAGCCTAAGTAGTATGGAATTTTCAATATGATTTATTTTAGTTCATTTTATTTATTTTATCCATTTTAACCTTCCTAAAACAACCCAATTCAAACAATAACACAAGTCATTATGATGCATGTACCTCTCTTAGGCCTCTACCCTACAAGCAGGTCCATCTAAGTTGGTGGTTCAATAAGCTCAAAGTCTATGTACTGGATCACAGGGGGCCTAAAATTCTATGTCCGAGCTAGTCTCAATTGCCTATGTCATACACCAAGGTCAAATAGAACTATTACCATGGCACTCCATGTAATAATAATTGTGCCTTACTCTAAAATGTATCCTATCTCTCAACCATAAGCTCTAATACCACTCTTTCATGACCTCATTCCTCAAAAGATACCCCTCTTGGGAAGGAAATGAAGAAAGGGAGATAATGACCCCCAATTCTCACCTCCAGTAGGCCCCGGGTTTGTGACTAGCACCAAGGGTGTAAAAATGTCACAGTATGGGTGGCATTACCCTTTATAAGAAAAAAAATATCAGGAGAAAATATGGATATACCCACAAATAACTCTAATAAATAATATAAAAGAGAAACCCAAACCATCCCACATGCATTCATAAAATAAAAACTAATATAGATACAATAAATTCTCCAAAATAAATACACAAAAGTAAGGATAAAGCAACAACACAACAACTGTACCAAGGCCCAATCTACTAATTCCCAACACAGTCCACTTATTCCTAATAGAAAACAGAAAATAGATTTATATACATAGGGTGAGAATACAAGTATTCGCAGTAAGAAAACCAAAGTCACTCATGCACAGTTGAAAGAAGCATACTAATGACCCTGTGAGAAAACAATAGAACCAAACAGCACCTAAGCAGGTACACTAACCAGAACCAAACTCACAAAGGTAGGCTCAACAAGTAATGGAAGTAAAGTAATATAATATATTACAAAGCACGTCAATAATATGGTACCCCGCACAACTTTCTAACTGGTACGTTTCTCTCACCCAACTTCATACGTCCTGAATCTCCCATCCCTTTTATATACCACATCACATCCTGCCCACACACACATGGGCCTCACATCCCACCCACACACACTTGGGCCTCACAACACATCCCATCTGATACACACCTGGTCCTCACAAAACATCTCACCCGCACACACCTGGGCCTCATAACATGTCACGCCCGCATAACCTGGGTATCACAACACATCACATCACATCACATCATAACTCGTCCCAAATACACATAGGAAAACACATCACAAATCATCCTAAAAATGCCTAGAAAGCATACCAACTCACATTAAAACACATGGGGTATCATGAAAAACCATGTAAATCACTAAAAGACCTCCAACCATCACAGATGGTGCCATACCTACATTGAATGGAAGAGAGAGTGGGAAAGAGCGGGTACCCCGTCATCTGTACTCCTCAAAAAATATTGGGAAAAACACCCACAATGTGACGATGTGGCTGTTTGGAACATAGTTCTCAACATGGGTGGGTGTGTATATAAATCACAAGGAAATAAAAGTATATATAACTAATACCAAAAACTCATGCCCAACCTATGGGTTATAAGACAAACAACAAACACACAACACTATCACCTTTTTTTCTACCTCTAAATGCACAACACCACACGACAAGCCACAAATCTCGTTTCACATTTCCAACCAATTCCATTTAATAACTTCCATTATATTAATCCAACAAAACCAAGCCACTCCAAAATTTAATAAACAATTATTTATTCATTCCATCACTACCCGATCAACTGTCACACATGAAACATAACAAGCAACATAGTAATAGTCATTCAAGAGGTGAAGAGTAATAATAATTTAATGCACTTCACATTAATGAAACTTCATACCACGACCTATAGATATGGGGTGAAGCTTTCTCCATGTTATAAATGAATGTAATCTTAGAAATTACAACAAAAAAACTATTATCCTCCAAAATCATCTTCCAAGTTCATCATATTAACATAACCAACCCCCTTCTCACAACCATATCCATCAACACCATATAACAAAACTAGTTTCATAACCCTACTGCATAATAATATCATAACCATCACATCCCCACTATATGACAACAGATAATCCACTCCCCCCCCCCCCCCACACATACAAACCACAACAATCCCATATATGACAACACCACACGTACCAAGGAAAACACATTTTTCAGATTTAATAAGACATCCCTTATTTAATTTCACTTGATAATTTAGGGGTTATCACAGAACCTGTATAATCTTGGGTCATCTATTTATTAGAAAAATATATGTGGTTAACTAAATTTTATATATAAGATTTAAACAAAACTCAAAAACATGCATTCCAAAAACCATTCAGTGTACAAACAAAGACCCCCAACGACCATGATTTTTTGTGGGTAGTTAGTCCATATAAACTATAATATCAATAATAACAAACACACAGCAAGATCACACATAACTTTACCTAGAGCCCTATATATTTACTCTTAAACTGATTCAATCGTATTTATTAATCCATAATCAACTATCTTTATAAGGGAAAACATTTATATACCCATCCGGCATTATGCACAATTTATAAAGATAAAAGAAATCCTACTTGGAAGATGAATGATCGACACTTCCTAGTTATGCCAAAAATAGGGGCCCATATAGCAGGTAACCCTCTAGAGAATCACAAACCAACTACAATAGAATATCTAAACAACTATGATGGGAAGAGGGATTCCTCACATCTTGTAGCAAGATGAAGCAAGATAGATTGAACAAGAGGAAAGATATCTCAGCTTTATGAAGATTGGATCTGATTCACAGGATTATAAATAGTTTTGATTTGTTATTAAAGGAGTATTTGGCCAAGGCCACATGTTTTAACCATTAAAAATACTACATACCCCTAGGGAATTAAAGATATAATTTATGACCTTTGAGTTAGTCTCAAACCCTTTTAAATCTGGGCTTAAACCCATTTTATGTCAAAGAAAGATGTTAGAAGGGAAAAAGTAGAAGAACGAGAAATACTACTCATGAGGCAGCACCAGCGAGACTTCACTGGACGAGGCATCGCCAGTGAGACACTTCTAGCCAAGTCACCACCGGATGAGGCACTTCCAGCGAGCCACCGCCAAATGGAGCAATGTTGGACGAGTGACTGCTAGGGTGAGACACCTCCAGTGATCCACTACCATGGTGACACACCACTAGAGAGTGACTACTAGGGTGAGACGTAGCCAGCAAGCCACCGCTAGGGTGAGACACTGCCAGTGAGTATCCACCAGGGTGAGACACAACCATCAAGTCACCATAATGGTGAGACACCGCCAATGAGAAACTCTCAGGGTGAGACACTACCTATGAGACACCACTAGGGCGAGTCACCACTAGGGTGAACTACCGTCGGTGAGCCACTGCCAGCGTGAGACACTATCGGAATGAGGCATCATTGGAAAACAGGGAAAACTAATAATTTTGTAATGTATTGAAAAGAGTCACCATGACTTCCCAAGACACCGCAAACACCATATTTCCCACAAATTAATGGACTAGAAAGGTCTAGTCCATTACATTGAATCTGTAATAAGAACTATAAAATTAGTTTTAAATTTTTATGCTAATTCTAAATTTGTGGATGATTTTTGTCCTTTTAATGTTAATGATGCATTGAGTGATTCAAATTGGATAAATTTTCTGGATAATGAACATAATCAATTTTAAATAAAATAAGTGTAGAATTTGGTTGAGTTTCCCAAAGATAAAAAGTCTACTAGAACTGAATGAATTTTTTAAAATAAAATGGATGGGTCTAGTAATATAGTTAAAAATAAAGATAGACTAGTTACCCAATGATATTTACAAGAATAAGGTATTTATTTTAAATATTTATTTCCACCAAAGTATAGAGTAGAAGTAATTCACATTCTATTTTACTTTTCTTTTTATAAAAATTGTAAATTGTTTCAAATGGTTGTAAAAACTGAATTTTTAAATTTTTCAATTTCTAAAGTACTGTATGTTAATAAACAACCCAATTTTTAAAATTATTAATTTATAAATCATGTATTCATACTATCTAAATCTTTTTATGGTCTAAATTATTCTCTAAGAGAATGATATGATAGAATAATGATATTTTTATTGCAAAATTATTTTAACGAATGAAAGGTTGATCCAACATTATTTATAAATAATGTTTCTGATGATATTTTAATAGTATAAATATATGTTAATGATATAATATTTGTATTTACAAATTATATTATTCGTAATAAATTTTTAAAATTAATGATAAATGAATTTGATATGAGCTTAATGGGTGAATTGAAAAATGTTTTTTCCTTCAAATTTTAAAAATAGAAGATGTAATTTTCTAAATAAAATAAAATAAAATATATATTTAGTTAAAAAATTCAATATCAATCCATGTAAAACTATTATAACTCCAATTTGAACCAATTCTAAACATGATGTATATGAATATGGAAATATGTGAATGATAAAATGTATAGAGGAATGATATCAACCCTGCTTATTTTACTTCATCTAGGAGTAAAATTATATTTTTAGTCTTTATGTGTTTAATATATCTATATAATCCAAAATAAAGTCATTTAAATGCATTAAAATAATAATTAGTTATTTTAAAGGAGCTATTAAAACTTGTTTGTTTTACTCTAATCAAAATTGTTTCAATTTTTTATCATATTCTAACTCTAATTTTGGAGTCTACAAACTTGATAGGAAAATCATATCATGTATGTGTCACTTACTGAGGAAATTTTTAATATCATGGAGTTCCAATACGCAATTTTTAGTTTCATTATCCATAACTAAAGTTGGGTACATTGTTGTTGCAAATTGTTGTCAACAAATTCTTTCAATAGAAACTATATCTAATTTAAAATATTATTTAGATAAACTATATATATATATTATGAGAATACATATACTATTTTTTAATCTAAAAATCCATTATATTATTCTAGTAAAAACATATGTGTGTTCTATTTAATTTTTTAAGATATCATGTTAATTAAAGGAATATCATTCATGAATATGTTCCAATAGAAAATCAACTTGTATATATATCTACAAGACCATTACATTCTATAAGTTTTGAGAAATTAATGTTTGAACTAGGGATTATGGAGATTTAGTTTATGTGAGAATGTTATTTTTTATTTTATTGTTCTTATATCATTTTTAGAAAAACATGAATTTAGGGGGAGTTTTCCTTTGTTTTCTAAATTTTGTTTTTGAATAACATGTTTTTAAAAGTATAAGAGGGGGAAATTTTTTCTTGTTTTAAATTATTAATATTTTTCCTTTTTTTGATACATTTGGAGAAATTATATATTTTTTAAAAAAAATTAAAATGGGAGAGAAAATTTGAACTTTTTAAATCAAAAAGTTTGGTTTTGGTTTTGCATTTTACAAAATGGAGGAGATTGTTTATATTAAGAGTTTTGGTTTTGGTTTTAGTTTAATTATTTTATTATTTTATTAAATTAAAAATTCTTTCATTTAAAAATAATTTCTTAAAATAATTTAATTAATAATAATTTATTTTATTATTTTTATTCATCTTTTATTTTTATTATTCTTCAATAATTTTATTTTTTTATAAATTTGATATAATTTTCTTATAATTTCTCTAAGTATTTATTTACCCTTACATATATTATTTTTACCCATATGTATCTTCTACTTTACCATTTAGTATCTTTTTTAAACGTAGTTTTACATTTACGTAGGTTTTCATTTACCCTTATGTATCTCTATTATTACATTTATGTAACATTTTGTTGCCTTTATGTAGCATTTTTTACCCTAAAATAACATGTTCTCTTTACTTACATAAGTATTTTAATATTTTTTTACCCTTACATATCTAGGGTTTACCCTTATTTAAGTGTGATTTACACTTATGAAAGTTTTCTTCAACCTTTACATAACCAATACAATTGCAGTATTCCATTTACATATTGTTTAGAAAAGTTTAGGTTACCTTTATAAAGCATGATAGTTATCCTTATGTAGCTAGTTCAAAAAAATTACCTTTACACATACTTTATAAATTGTATATTACCCTTACAGAGTGTATACTTTACCTTTAAGAAACACATATATTTATGTTTTACCATTACATAGTGCATATATCTTATGTTTTACCTTTATGAAGTGTAAATTATACCCTTTCATAACCTATGTATAATTTAATTTACCAATATGTAGCAAGTGAACAAACCTTTATGCATTCACAAGCATTGATATAAAGTTACACGTATATTATATCCTACCCTTATAAAACACATGAAAATCATTTTTTACCCTCATGTGATAAATGAAATTCCCTCATATTCCTCAACTGGTAATACCTTGCACTGGTGGTAGCAACCATATTTGAACTATTAGTATCACTCTATTAAACAATAATGGTAGAAGCCTATTTTTTCTAATGGTAGAAACCTATTTTTTTCTAACTATGGAAAATTATTGTGTTCGATGGTATTAGACTATTTTGTTCTAGCGGTAGTAACTGTACAGCTAATGGTTTCACCTGATAACTAGTGGTACCACAAATTAACTAGTGGTAGCATCAAATCAATAGGAATTATAGCATGTATATCAATAGTAGCATGAATAGTAGTGGTAGAAATAATCTTCTATATTTAGTTAAAAATTATATATGTTATTTTAAAATAAAAAATATTCTTTATATTTCAACATCTAATAAAAATAAGATTAGTTTCATTTTATTTTCATAAACTAATTTTATTCATCCTAAATATATTATGATGTTTGATTAATTATTCTGATCATAAATTCCTTATAAAACACACATGAAATATTTGTGTTATGGTGCTCTATTTTAGTGATGTTTTTATATTTTAATAAACTGTAATTTTATTCAATCTATTTCGAATTGTTTTATTAAGTAAAAAAATACAATTTGTGTTAACAACCATTTTGAAATTCTTTGAAAGTTATTTCATACAGAAATAAATTAACATAAGAATTATCTAAAAAAGAGCATGAAATTTTAAATTACATATAGAGAGTATATTTTCATGTTTATTATTTTCTAACATGAAATTCTATAATTAGTTTCTCAAATACTCCAAGATCTTGAATTTAATTACATGGGATTATCTATTAGAATAAAATCAAGGGAGAATATGATAAAATAAACTTGATACATTTTATTCAATAGAGAAACATAATACATGTAGAAATAATACAACATTAATATGAGAATTATGAATTGATGAATCACCACAGCGATTACTGTTTCATTAAATGGATCATAAAGAACATCATTATTTCATAATCTACTACTAAATTGATTTATGTTTTTGAGCTGGATCAATATTCACCATTATCTTCTAAACTTATATTATTAACTTGTTTTGGTTTTTCTCCATTGTACATTTCTATATTCTATTTTTTATTTTAGAGTTAGTTTAAGCTTTTACCATCTAAAAGTTGTCTAACTAGGTTATCCATTCTATTCAAAAGAAATGTCAAGTTGTGAGTCCCTGAGAAAAGTGAAGTGGTTTGTGACTCATAAAAAATTAAATTAGGGTTATACCACCAGGTGATAAAATGGTACATTTGTAATTGGGTTACACATCCATGTAAGAAAAAGGTACATATGTAATATGTTTATCACTCCCTAACAAAAGTGAGTCTCATAGTGAATACCAGTCTCTTAGATGATTATAGAAGTTTGAAGAGTGGATTATGGCCCTGGTTATCTAAACCACTATTAAAATATCATGTGCTCTTAATTTTATTTTCCATTACTCTATTTTTTTTTAATTATATCATTTTTATTACATTAATATTTATAATTCATTTAAATTTTAAAAAATGGGCACTTTACCCACCCAGTAAATTTTTTAATCTCACTAGGACCTTACGACCCCCCCACCTCAATAGATAACTTATATTTATTTCATTATATTCAAAAAAATTAAACTCTTTAAATTATTCTTCATCGTTTTCAAAATCTAAAAATATTTTATCTGTATTTTCCTCAAACTTTTCATTCATAAATCTTCAATAGTAATTATTCTCTTATTAAACACTCTATAAGACTTACTATTATGAAAATATCTTAGAAAAATACCTTCATAAAATTTTGCATCAAATTTACCTATGTAATCTTTAGTGTTTTAGATAAAAACCTTTCACCCAAATACTCTTATTTAATAGACATTAGTTTTTCTTACATTAAATATTTTATAATGGGTTTAATATAACAACGGTCTAATAAAAATTATATTTAAAATATTACATGTAGTATAAAAATATTAATCCCAAAAAAATTAGGTAAATTATATTCTATGAGAACTTTTTTATCAATTTAAATAGTAGTTCTATTTTTTATGCAACACCAATTTTTTTTGGCATTCTAAGAGCAAAACAATTATGAAAAAATTTATGTACCATAGAAAAAAAAATTTCAAAATTTATAATATCAAACTCATAGTATTTACCAATTCTGATTGAAATAATTAAATGAAATATTTTATTTTGAACTAATTTAAAAATCACAACAAATTTATACAATGTTTCATGCTTATGATTTCTATAATTAATCCATGTAAAACTACTAAAATAACTAATAATTAAAAAGACATATTTTTACCACCTAAACTAGTATTTTTCATAGTTCCTAAAAAATAAAGATGAAACATTTCTAATGTTCTAGTGAAATTTACATTATTTATAGATCTGAGTGTTTCTTTATGTTTCTTACCTTTTAGATATGAATCAAAAACAAAATATTTACTAACCATTAACTCAAGAAAATCCTAAACCTTACCATATTTGGATAGTTTACGAAGAAGTATGAAATCAGTATGTACAAGACTTTTATACTGAATAATATCATCAGTTTCTATAGTATTAAGAAACTTAATATTTTTCGTGGTTAGTTTAGATAAAATAATTGAGTCAAAATTACATTTCATATTTTCATATGATAAAATATATTTATCTTTAAAAACAATAGGTCTATTATCTTTAAACATAAAAATAAATCCCTCATCGAAAATATGTAATATATTTATTAATTTATTCTTAAAACCTTATATATATAAAGAATTTGAAATTATAATATATTTAAACATTCCTAATTATATGAAAACTCTAACCTTAACATTATTATTGTTTCCAAAATTGAGACATCCTCAATCACATTGATTATAAGATAGAAATATCAATGGGTCCCCAATTATATGTTTGGATTATCAAGTGTCCTTATACCATGTATCCTCAATAATTATAATAAAATGTTCTAGAAAAATAAATAAAGTAGAGAGTATCGTTGGTTCCCATGCTATCTTGGGTCTAACCAGATTAGTAACAAAATTCTTAGGTACCCATACAGATTTAAGATATTTATTGTTTGCTAATCTAGAAGATAAATTTTTAGAAATAAATCCTTTGGTGTTCCCTAAATATTAATTAAATATGAATGAGAAATCATCCATATAATTTTTTATTAAATTAAATCTAAAACATGTGACATTCGAAACATTTCATTTAGTAATTTTTAAAAATACAATTTTACATATCTTAAGAATATGCTTATTATAACCAAAACCCATTTTTTCATTATTATGTTTATTCATGGACATCATCTTATCAAATATTTATTTCCTTAAAAAATATAGATAAAGTAACTTTTATATCAAAAAATTATTTTTTAAATTTATAAATATCTACTAAAATAATCTAGATTTTTATTTCTTAATCTAGATTATTTTAGACATAAAAACTTTAATCTTTTTATCTTATTCTTTCATTTTCTAATTTTCATTTTTAAATATATACATAAATTAGTACAAACTTTGGTATTATAACATGATTTATAATTTCTAAAATTCTCATTCTCTTTATCCAAATTCTTATTTTCATTTATTCATTTCTTATTTTTACATTTTAGTTCATTATATAACTCAACAACTTTCTGAACATCCTTCTGTAACATTTAATTTTATTCACTTATTTCAACATAACTAAGACCTTAATAATTTTTTTCCTAATTGAAACTATAATATAAATGATAACATACCTAATTTACATTAGTATCCATAAATAATAGGTTGGAATAATCTTTCTTACTATCATATTTATCACTTTAGACTAATTCCTTAGTAAAAATCTATATGGCATGATATGCATGTTTCATTTCCTTCTTGTATTTATTATATTTTCTTTCTTGATTTAACATTGGATGATCTGATTTGATATGTCCCTTTTTTCCCTCATAGAATGTTATTTGTGAAAAATTATTATATATACCAAAGTTATGTATCTTTCCTTTTCAAGAATCCCAATTATAATTTTTTTTGGGTTAGCTCCTGGAAGAATTTTTTGTTTTCAATAGGTTATAAAGTAATTTTCTTATAATACTTATTTTCGCCTTTTTACTTTTCTATAAATATAAATTAAAAGATTTAGTAAAAAAGTAGTGTATTTAATTGTTATACCTTTCTTTTTCTCATAATCATCGATATCATTTTTCATTAACTCCAACTAATATTGAATAAAAGATCATATGATTTAATCCATATCATGATCTGTGAAATATTTTTTTCTAATAACAACCTTATATGTGTGACTTTTTTTTAGGTTTTTCTTGAAGTATTCTCACAATAAAAATGCCATTATTCGTAGTTTCCCTGATAATAACCATGTTGTTCACAATATTGGTAAATATGTTGTACATATTGCTGATGTTTTCATGATAAAAAATTTTGTATTCCTATAATACAGCCTTGTCAATGCCCAACATGGAGTTATGCAACTTAGAATTGCCTTAATGAGTGACTTTTAAATCTCTCCAAATGGAAAAAGTAGTTTTACTTGATGAAATATGGATATTAATATTTATAATTAAATCATAATAGTAATAATACATAAATTTTTAGTTTAACACATATTTTACAAGATCATTACTAGTTAGAGTATATATATCAACATCGAGTAATTTATATGATTTTTAAATAAGTTTTCAATATTCAATACTATTATTCTTTAAAAATACCCTCATGTGATCCATCTAATTTCAATAATCACTATCATTATAGCGAGGTAGTCTAAGAGGATTTAACACTTCAAATTCCTAACATGTCATTGTAAAATATATATTATAATATTTTATTAGTTTTAAGACTACATAATCATATAAAATAATAAAACTTAATATTAACATATACAAAGGAAAAAATATCTCATACTAATTATTGGAATAATGTGATGTGATAAACAAGTATATAGGGGTGAATAATATATTAAAACATTATAATAAATTAAAAATTATAAATGTTAGTAGAACCTGTAGAATTCATTACTCTGTTCAACTGATTTAAGATAATATATCATGATGAGAAAAATAAAATGTGGTGAAAAACATAAAATAAAGAACACATGAGTATTTATTATAGTTTGGTTCAATATGAACTCATATCTACTTTTCATATCACTCTTATCCATGATAGAAATGACACCCACTAAATAAATGAACCTTTCTTTTGAAGTTAGTAATAACCCTTTTCAAACACAATTTATTTTACAACAGGGAATAATAACGCTATTCAAATACATCTCGAACAATTATTGAAAAATATTATAGGTTGTCTAAGTACAACTCCAATAATCAACATAAAAGTAATAGTTATTATCACAGTTGTTGAGCTTTTCATAATTGTGAATCATATCTATATCTCATCCCAAAAACTTCCATCTGTTAACATTTATAGAAAAAAAATCATAAAAAATTAAT
This sequence comes from Viscum album, assembly GCA_963277665.1. Classification (NCBI taxonomy): domain Eukaryota; kingdom Viridiplantae; phylum Streptophyta; class Magnoliopsida; order Santalales; family Viscaceae; genus Viscum; species Viscum album. The sequence goes on along the minus strand of OY728157.1, from coordinate 1,396,857,366 downwards.
CCTTGATCATCACTTGGTTCATTATTATGTGTATTATTTCAAGTTTTGATCATTCTGTTGTAAATTAAAAAAGAGTTTCCTTAATACACTTCACATCCAACAATGTATATCGTAATAAACTCGCTATTTCAGTGCATATTTTAACACACCCACTTGGAAAAACAAAATCTATATAAAGTGTGATATCCAGTGTTTTACATTTCACGTTTCTCATAATCCAAGATTATAGAAGATGAAGGTTATGAGTAGATGTGATCATAATTATTTAATAGGTTTTTTTAATTATTTAAATAATGTAATACATTTAAAAAACATGTTTCTTTTATAAACACAATATAATAACTCATAATGGACTGTAAGACTCTAAAATATTTCTTTAAGCCTTTAAAACACATCATAAGTCTTTAAGAAAATTTAATCTGCAAACATAGACATTATACATAATATAAATAAAAAAAATTCTATAAAATTTTTTTTAAAAAAAATAAAAAAAATAGTAGACTAAAAATATAAATAAAAAAAAATAAAACCCAAAACATTTAAAAAATATTTATCAAGAAATTTTAAATAAATTTGTGTGAAATAATCATTTTTTAAATAATAAAATAATTAATTTTGAGGTGTTTTTAATATTCAAAACATAAAAAAAAGGATTTAACATCAACAACCACACTCTTAGAATTAACCGAGATTCCATTTGTATAACAAAATATATTTTTCTATATTCTTAAGCTCTTTTAAGAATATTAATAGAACTATATATAAGGACTAGTCACATATATCATGAACAACTTACATAAGTGATTATATTTATTTAATTTTAGGTTTTCTTAAATACATTATATCTCAATATGATTTCAAACACATATCTATTTGACCATCTGATAAAATACTCTAACTAAACTATTTAACAAGTAAAATATATGAAGAAATGTGGTTTGAATAATGATATGACTTGGAGTCATATTCCAGATGTTAAACATTTGAAAAAGTATTCAAGGAAGGGAGGATGAAGTTTTAGGTTGTAGTTTCTAATGGTGCCACATCAAGATAGGTTATTGAGCCCCGATCTATGATGGTTCCTCACTTATTTGGCCACAATCTGGTATCACTCTATTTATATGGGGTTTGGGTAGAGAAGCATGCACGATATCTATTGTGGGATCCATTTGAGCTTGCTTCGTCAGAGAGGCATCAAACTCAACAAGTTGAGGATGCCTCAATGAATGTTGCAGTGGTCTCGTCCAAACCTACGTCATTTAAGCAGTGTGAATCTCGAAGAACCAAGGATGTATTGGTGAATGTTGTGGAAGTCCCATCTGAACTAGCTTCATCTGAGTGGTATGTATCTCAGTGAACCCAGGATGTCTCAGTGACTGTTGTGGTGGTCCCGTCGGAACTTACCTTGTCTGAGAGGTGTGGATCTCAGTGAACCGAAGATGGGTTGGCTTGATATGATGAATGGGTGGTTAATAAGGATGGTGTGGGTCATGTACTTATTGATTCTTTTTTTCAAGCAGTGGTTATGCCCCAGATGATTTTGGGGGCAACGGTGGGTGAAACTCGTGAATCTGTTACAGGGTTCTAGTCCTAGGAGAGCAATGGTGCTCCTCATGAGGGTACATCTACTAAACATTATTTTTCTAGCTTCAAATGAGGTATTTATTCTTCCATTTGAAGAAAAGGGGACATAGTAAACATCAAATCTGACCCTATCTCAGTCTCAGAGTGGCTCAAAATGGGTGAGTTCTCAATTATTACTTGCTTATTTCTTCTTAAAGGCTCTCAGCCTCTAAAAATTGATGAACTTAAAGATAAGATTTCGTTGATTTGGGGTTTTGATTCATGTAAGTGGGTCTCTCTTGGTTGAGGATACTTCTGCATGCTATTCCCCATGGAAGAATTGAATGTTTGAGTTTGGGGCTTTGGTTCCATTGCACTCAAACCTAGGATTATTTTGTTATGTGAATGGGATAAAAAATTCAATCCCATTGAGATTGGTAACACCACTACTCAAATTTGGGTAAAAGTTTATGGGTTAAATTGGATACTTAGGAACCCCAAAATATTGTATGATATTTCTTTATCCATTGAAATCCAAATTAAAAATGACAAGGAAATAGAAGTGGACTATTTTGGTCACTTCTCCAGGTTTTTTATTGAGATTGAACTTGGATCGACTCTTATTGACAAGTTAATTCTTGCAACTGATGATGATATTATTGAGATAAAGTTCATTTATGAAAAAATTCCTAAATTCTACAAGAAATGAAATGTCATTGGTCATGATTTATCTACCTGTCGGTTCTCTACACTTTTCATCTTATGTGATTTATGCAGTCATGATGTGAGCAATTGTCTCAATAAGAGAAAAAGTGCATCTTCTCGAAAAACTGATGTCCTTCCTCGGTTACTAAAGAATGAGGATGAAAAAAGTACTTTGTAAGAGTGATGATAGTCTACTAATTGATGCTAACAAGTACAAATAGATGGATGTAAAGGGTTTTGTTCTTGGGGATTTAGTTAATCAAATATTTGAGAAGGGTTCCCACCCAAGTGGCTCACCTAATGTCTATGCCTCCACCTAAGAGAATAAGATGAAGTCTTCGGTTGCCATCTTTTTTGAAGAGGAAAATTTTCACAATGTTGATACTTATAACAAAGGAGAATGTGTTGTATCATAGAAAAATAAACCTTGTTTGACTCCTAAAGATGACGATTCAATAGCTGAGAAATAATAAGAAGTCCTACTAGATGTGGATCATCAGCTCTCATATGAATGGATAGCTTCCTCAGGTAGCCGAAACTATAAGAAAATTTTAGAATCTAACTCTCAAGTCAATTCTAAAACTTTTCTTACTTCATCAAATTCTGTTGTAGATAATTAGGGATTTCATCTTGTCTCCTAGAAGAATAAAAAGTCCCCAGTTGTTACTTCAGTGGTGGTTGAGTAATCAATTGTAGGTAACACAACTTATTTCTCTGATCAGAATATTGATGGTGTCATTGAGATACAAGATTCAATTTTGAGCTCTCCTGATAAGAAAATTCATTAGGAGACTTTGGATCTAGTTGAATAAATGGTGGTTAAGGGGATGATGATGCCAGTGAAAAGAGATTCTTCTCCTAAAAAATACAAGGAAAGATAATAGGGTAGCTCTGATTCTAAAAACATTAATGTTGAGATTCTTTACAAAAGGCATAAATATCTTACTTTAAGTAGGGTAGATTGAGAGGTCGGGGTCACGGTCATGGAAGGGTTGACTAGAATGAAATTAAAGAATAATAAAGAACGCTAAGCATGCGATTGTTAAAAATGATAAATAAATAGTTTTCAACTTTGGGTTTTTCCTTGTTTTACCATACACTTTTCGGTTCCTATCTTTTTATTATTTTCAATAAAAGAGGATCATCCTCCATATTTCTCAAAAAAAGTATTCAAAATCCTTTTATATCAAAATATCTGATTTTATGATGTTAATAACTTATATTATCTACTTAGAATTATTTTTAATCTCATCATTGTTATTTTTTAGAAAATTTCCATTAAAATATTTCCATAGAGATTATAAAGGTATAAAAAGTCAACTCTTTACATTATTTTTTGTTACCAACTTTCCCTAAATGTCACACTATTAAATTTTTTTATTAAAATTACTACACAATAAAACAATAAAATTAGGGAAATAAAGGATATGAAAAATTTATAATTTATTTGAAATAAAAATTAAATCACAAATACAAGAAAAAGAGACACTATTATTTTTAACAACCCAGGGAATGATAGAAAATTTTATTTTCATATTTATAGTAATAATTAGATAGTTTTATTAGTTATAAGATATTAAGTAATTTTCAATCAAAAATAAAATTATTTTAATTAAACACTCCTATTATAAGGTTTTATTTAAAAGATTAATATCTAAATTTTTTAATTTAAATTATATTAAATGAATATTATTTTGTAAATAATTATATAAAAATATACTTGGTGTTAAATTTTGGGATTTTTCAAAAGAATATTGATTTTTCAGTAAATCGTGAAAAATATTGATTTTTATAAAAAAAGTATTTTATTTTGAATAAATTAATTAATTTAAGAGTCCCAATGTATTTTTAATATGATTTAAATTAAACTAAGTATAAATAATTTATATTTAATCCACTTAATTAATTTTTAATCAACTTTATATTTTTTTTATAAGTTTTTGTTGAGTTTGAAAATGGTTTTTTCGAAAAACTATTTCACAATGAATAATGCTTCTCCATTTAAGTTAATAAAAATAATCCCTCATAGGGAATGTTTTTAATTAAATGTATGTAAGATATTTTATAAAATTTTAATTGAGTTTAATATAATGATGATTATTATTATTATTCATAGAGTTATTATAGAATCATAATTTTCTTAAAAAATTACTCTTCTTAAAAACTCATTATCTTATCACGTTTGTGGGATTAATTTTAAATTAAATTATGCCACTTAGGTGAGTTTAATTTTGAATTTTTGATTAAATAGTTATAATGAAGGTAATTTATATTTCTTAATAAGACCAAATTAATATTTGTTCACATTTATTAGTAAAAATAGTTACAATTAATTACCAAGATTAAGGTTAAAATAGGGTTTTACGCATTACATGAATTTGTATTAAAATTAATTTTACACACATAAAGTATTTTTATTTAATGAATTGGATTTAATATTTTGAATAATTATGTCTAAATTATTTAATGAAACTCATTTTTATTGTATTATTAAAGGATAAATTTCCAAGGTAAATATATTATACAAGTTACTATGGTAAAGAAAAAAAGGGTAAAATCGAGTAAACTTAAAGACTAAGAAATAACATTAAAAAATGTCTTTATTTCTGTGTGTTGGAGATTAATATTTACCACATAAACCCTAACCTCCATAATTGATCTATTTTGGAGGCACATGAGGTAATGGATACCTCCCAATAGTGAATACTTTGGGGTATTTATAAGAATTCCACTCCTCCTCAATTATAAAAGGGAAATCACTCTCTCCCCATATTCACACCTATCAATACATTTGACTCAACCAATAACTATAAAAATAATTTCAAAACTTCACTAATATCATCCTAGAAACCTTAATTTTTTCATAAATCCAACCAATGAAGGACTTTGGTGCAAAGTAAAAGGAGTTACTCGAAGAATAGGTAACATTCATCAACGATCATTTCTATTTTATTTATTTATACACTCCATTAAATTATTATTATACCATGATAATATAATAACCTCGTTATCTCCCATATACTGAGAATTTTTTATGTTAAGGGTGTTATCTAAAACTACACACACTTCTATCAAATGGGTTACAAAATCATAATTCATTTGTACGGTGGACTATCGCCTCACAAAACGATGTCATTCGTTTTTCTATTACCGTCTCACATAGTTGGGTATGATGATGTATATATAGTTTATTTACAATATTTATAAAATAATTATACCTTTGGAGTCATTATATCATATATATCATTTTACATCCCATTTCATAAGGGATGTGTTAACATCACTTGTGTGTATAGTGAACTGCCTCCCTGCAAAGCGATGTTGTTCGTTTTTCACTAACAAGTTACATGGAAGGTAATAAGGGTAAAGATAATAAATATATGTGATAAAAATGAAATATTTATTAAATTAATAAAATATTTATCATTCTGAAAATATAATATATAATTTTCTTTTTAGCTTTTCACTCACTAAAACACTAATGGAACAAATTTCCTATACCAATGGTTTAGAACTATTGGTATAGGTCCCCAAAGCATTGGTATAGCCTATACCAATAGTTTCGGAAGCCGTTGGTTGATTTGGTGTGGGGATAAACCAATCCCAATGGTTTGGGGAAAACAATTGGGATAAGTCTATACCAATGGTTTTCCAAACCGTTAGGATATGTCTTTCCCAACAGTTTTCCCCAAACCATTGGCATAGGTAAATCTAGAAAAATGTTATAGTGGAGGTTTGAACCCATAACCTACATATTATATATCAATGACATTAACAATATCCTATAGTTACATTTTTGAATATATTTGGATAAATATATATTTATATTTATATTTATATTTATATATTGATTTATTTGATGATATTCGACAAAAGAATTTATAAAAAATAAGGGTGTATATCCCAATGGTTTTGAGAACTGTTGGGATAGGTACCCACCCTTTCTCAATAGTTTTTCAAAACCATTGGGAAAGTTGGTCTCAAAGTGGCATATCATAATGGTTTTGGAAATTTTTTGGGAAATACATACCCAAAGTGGCATATCCTAATTATTTTGGAAAACCATTGGGAAAAGTGTTCTCAAAGTCACCCTTTCCCAACGGTTCTCTGAAACGATTGGGAAAATTGGTCTCAAAGTGGAATATCCTAATGATTTTGGAAAACCATTGGGAAAAGTGGTTTCAGAGTGGCATATCCCAAAATTTTTGGAAAACCATTTAGAAATAGGACCTATACCAATAGTTTTTACAAACCGTTGGTATAGATGTGTTGGCATAGCTAGGATTTCTAGTAGTGAAAAAATTATAATGTCATTCATGGACATGTGTACTACCACTAATTTGAAGTGATGTGATTAATTTTTTTATGAACACATCAAAATTATTATATATATTAGTATATATAATTAAAAAATATTGATCATTGTAATACGAAAGTGTTACTCATGTGTACGTACGACATACCATCTGCATGATCGTAATGTTATTTAATTTTTCATAATCATATTCCTTGAATATTTTTAAAAGTATAATTGATGTATAAATATGATAATTATATAATTATTATTGTTCTTTATATGTTTAGATAATATACACTTTGACCATAGTCAACCTACCAAAGTCATTTTTCACAAATAAGTTGAATATGGTCAAAACATCATACTTAAACTTAATTTATTAAGTAATTATATACTACTTTTTAATAAGTGAAATAAAATAACAATAAAAATTAAATTTTTTCTCAATAATGTAAATAATAAACATATTTTTATTATTCAGGAAGATAAATACACATGTGATAAGTAGAACTCAAGGTAATGGATATCATCTCAATTTCCTTTTGTTGTTTCATATATTGATGTAATAAACCTTTATTATTTTACAAGGCATATATACATCCACTTTGACATTTTATATCTTGAATTTATCAATTATCATGGTATTTAATATATTTTTTATGATACTATTTTGGGGGATTATGATTTAAATATTTCCAAAGTGATAAGGGATTTTTCTTCTAAATAAATCATCTTTTAATGTTTCATTTAAAATCTATTTCACTTCTATTTAAATTTTTTAAAAATGATTATTTATATGTTTTATATGGAAATAAAATATTTATAATGTTTATTTTATGTCTATTTTATATTATTTAATATTTTTAAAATTGAATCAATTTATATATTTTAAGTGGAATTAACCAAATGAATTTTTCTAATATCATTACTGTTATTTCATTTCTTTCTTTCTTAACAAAGGCCCAATCCCATTTATTAAAGAAGTAAAAAACAAAAAGGAAAAATACACATAGGAAAAGTTCCCCACATCAAAAAATAATAAATCAAATGGTTTCGACAAAACAACCTTAAAAAGTTACTAGAAATTAGGAAAATCCACCACATGAGTAATGTTTGGGCAACACCTACCCCTGAAATGAGGGGGTATTCCATGCAGGTGATGTCCTCATTTCCAAGGATTATCTTTCTTATATGGACGATGAACTTCATCTGGAGATCTCCCTGCCTCCATAGAATCCATAAAATCAACAACGCCTCATGTATTAGAAATTTTACCACTTCCATCTCCTTGAGAACTATAACGAAAGGCCGCAGGTAGAACACATTCAGCAATCATAGTGAGTGACCCAACCAAAAAGTGAACTGCATCAACCATCTTGTTAACATCATACAAAGTATCAACCTTTTTATCACTCAAGGAACCAATTTAAGAATCATTATGCATGTCCACCCGAAATGGGACATCCACTTTATAATTTCCCAAAACAATAACTTGTTGATTAGTCACATCAAGTGACTCTGACTCTAAGTGTATCACCTGATAAAATGAAGCATCCAAAATAGCATTCTTCTATTCAACCAAAACCCCAAAGTTTGAAAAAATAAGCTCTTATTTTTTAAACACATTAAGTTCCCCTACCTCCATATTCATACAATTAACATTCTTCTTTTGAGTTGAATCTATCACCAGTTTTTCAGAGTTGACCATAGTGTCCAAACCACCAGAGGCAACAAGAACAATATCTTACTGTTCACCCATAATGAAAACCTTAAAAGTACCATGAAAATTATCATAATCGTGATTATCTACCTTAAAATTACCCATAAAAATATTATGTTGTTTATCCATATTGGGTGACCCTACTTCTAAAATAATCCCATCAATAACCTTCTGTTAAGCTGAAACTATCACAATTTTATCAGAAATATCTGGGGCAGTTAGATCACAAGAATCAGAAACCTGAGAATTACCTAGTGTAGCATTCCCATAAAATAGAATAGTATCTTGAAGAGGATAAATATTGACCATAGTATCCTTCTTCTCAACAAGTTTCATATTTGAAATATGATCATTGTATCCCAAAATAACATCTCCTGAAATTAGAAGTTTAAACATACACTTCTCCAAAACATGACCAAACCTTTTACAATTATAAACACATAATCCCTTTCAACATTTATCAATATAATATCCAAAAATGAAAACCAAGTATCATAAAGGCTGATGTATTTGGGATATTAGGTACATAATTAGAAAAAAATGAAACCAAAATATAACATATTTTGTATAATGTTCTTCTAAATTCATTCTATATCTTACAACTACATAGGATAACTTGGGAAATTATATAGACAACACGAATGGTCTAAAAATCCCAATAAGGGAATAAAAATAGGAATAAATCCTAATACATGAGTTATAAAGCATAAAATGATAAAATAAAAGGAACAAAACATGAGTAATAATATGGAATCATAGAACCTAGAACATGTAATCATATGATCATGGTAACATAGGAATGTGGCAGCAACACACAACATGACATGAACTTGTGTCAAGGCTAATTTTCAAGACTACATCACATGGTGTACAAAGGGCCATAATGGATTATATTTACTCCCTAATCTCATACATGATGAATCAAGATACTAAAAATTTTCTAATAAATTGGAGCACTATCTAGGTGAGACCATCATAACATATTTATTTATAGGTGTTCCACATGAATAGTCAAACATAAGGGTTACCCGTGGAAATAAATGGGTATCATAATCATGTCATAACGAATACCAAAAGTAATATCATAATGGGGTTCATTATAGAATGTATTTAATTCATAATTGGACATTAATAAAGGGAAAATAGGCATAGATCATGATAAATTATGACCAACTAAAGTGAAAATATATAAAAAGAGTGTTTAAGAAACTTTATAAATGAGCCACTATAGTGTGGTTTAATAGAAAATATTAAAGAGTATTTAAAGTAGAAAATGGAATAATTATTTGTATAAATCCATAAATGAACTAAGTTAGATTTTAATGATGAAATTAATTATTTTTATAAAAATAATTATGGGGTAAAACATATTATGGAATGTATTTTAAAATGTGTAAGATGTTGGTGAAGTTATCATTTATTGGGCTTTCTTATCATGAGGAATTGAAAAGGAAACCTTATAAAATATTTATTTCCCAGTAAATAAAGGATGAATTGACCTGGATATATAATTTTGGAACATATAAACAATATAATGAATAAGTGTACAAGAATAATGAATAAATAAATAGGTTTTAATAGAGAAAAATTGTAAACCAGAGGTAATTAGAAGGTTCGGAGAGATCCCATGACTTATGTTCGAATGTGTTCTGCAATTTCACATAATTTTCTAGATAATAAAATGTGATTAATTAATAAAATAATTAATAACGAATTCATAATATATTTTATTTATTATAATTTTATTAAGTTAATTTATGGCCATTTCTATGGGTTATAATGTTTAATTTCATTGCTCTAGGAGCATTCATTTCATGGTTTCATGTTCGGTTCACTTATGTATAATTATGGAAGTTCTTTTAAAAAGGAAAAAAAACTCTAGAAGTGGAATTATTTGGTATTAATTTACTTAAAGAAATTTAAATGGTCACATGTATCATTTTTTTTAGATAGGATAATGATTCATTAGGTGAAATATCAATGAAAAATGATTAATTTATTTTAGCAGGTTTTCGATCATCACAAACTAGTTTTGTTTTATTATTTAATATTATGCATATATATTAGTTAAAAAATATTAAATACATTATAATATAAATTTTAAAATATTTTAAAACTAATATAATGGTTTTATGACCATACATGAATGCAGTAATTAAAAATGAAAACTCATCATCCACAAAGGCGGTGAATCGACACATCACAAACGTTATTTTCATTTTTAGAAAAAAAGAGAGAAGAGAATAGATTTGATGATGAATATTACATTTGAAAAATAAAATTATAGTATATATTTTATACTATAGTTATAATTTAACTTTTAACAGTGTAGGAAATGATGAGGTAGAGGAAAGAAATAATTTAAAAGAGAAAGGTGGTGGATTTTACCACTTGAATATCATCGCTATGAGAACCTCCTTAATGAACTCGATTTTGGTCTTTTGTTGATACCAGAAGCTCATGGATGTGGGAAGAAGGATTAGGAATTTAATTGGGTAGAATTTAGAAAAACTTTAAGTCTTTTTAGGTGTTAGGATAAGTGGTGGTATTTATAAGGGATGAGAGGGGTGTTTTTGATTATTTTATTCATTTTTTTATTATTTCGGATCAAGACTATCATTAGTGTTGATACTTATCACTAAATACGTTAAATTATGAAGGATAGTTTTATATAATAGTTCTTATATCAGCCATACATCATACACACCCCAAAAAATCATGTATTAATCTTATACCATAAATTACTGTATTTCATTATTCCCCAAAAATAAACTATTTTAGAAAAATAAAAAAAAAGTTGCCCTAACAATTTTTCAATGTTTATATTTAAAAAATGGAATCCATTTTATGAAAATAATTATATAAATATGAAAATTTTAATGTTTAATTAAAATCATCATTTATTTAAAAAATGTTGATTTTAATATTATAGTTGATTTTATGACACTTTGAAAAATTAATTAAGGTCTTCTAAAATATACTATAATTATAATAAAAAAATATTAATTTATGATTCTATTTTATTAATATAAATTTACTTTTAATTCATTATATTAATTATAAAATTTTAAATAAAAATTTATGTTTCACAAATATGTCAATACTTAATTTATCATTTTAAAACATTTATTTACTTATTTCATGATATAAATATATCATATTTTCATTTATAAGATACCTAAATTTTATTTATACTTTTATATGTGAGGATACTATTCTAATGGCCATATTACTATTCATAATGGTTATATTTCTATTTGAATAGTCATGTTGTTATTCCAACGGTCAGATTTCTAATGGTCATAAGGGTTTACTAATTATTATAAATACCTCCTATTAAATTCATCAATAAATTCTATTTTTTCTCAAGGTTATATATACATTCATATTTTAAAATTGAAATTTTATTATTAAAATTAATTTTTATTTCTATAGCTTTGTTCGTGAGTGTGGCCATTCAATTGGATCAAGAATATCCAAATTTTATTTTTCATGTTATCATATTTTATATTTATTATCTTGCTATAAAATTTGGAATTATTATTGGTTTATTTGATGACTAATATATATTATTCATTTATGAGAATAATATTTTGTTATTTTCTCTATGTGATGTCCATGATTTATACTATATGACATAATTATAAAAAGGTAATTTCCATTGATAAAATTTTAGGTTGTTATATTCTCCCCCCTGATATTTCACCCTCAAAACATTTTTCCAAAAAAATAATGTTAAAATAGGTGAGGGTGATTCTCCTTCATCGCTTACTTGGGTTATTATGTCATCTCTTTTTATTTAGGGTTCCTCCATATTAATTTCACCAAGTGTGTAGTCTTTTTGTGTAGAATTATATCTCTATGGTCTAATATCATCACTGGTTACTCCTCATAAGAGATATAATTTTCTAGTTGTACCACCTCTAAATTAAGTACATGTGAGGGATTTGGTATATACCACCTTAAGAGGGATACATCGAATACATCATGTACTTGAGACTTCCTTGGTGGAAGTGCTAGTTCATAGGACACAGCTCCAACATGATCTTGAATCTCGAAGGGACCGATGTACTTGGGACCTAGATTTCCTTTCCTCCCAAATATCATGATCCCCTTCCATGAAGATATATCAAGGAATACAATATCTTCAACCTTAAACTCCAGGTCACATCGATGATTATATACATAGCTCTTCTATAAAATTTTGGATTCCATGATGTGATGTTAAATGGTTTTCACCTTTTCTACCATTTCTTTGACTATTGCAGATCCCAATATCTTTCATCCACTGAATTCATCTCATTATAAAGGCGTTCTATAAATTTTATCATAAAAGATTCATATGGACTAATTTGGATGCCTGATTAGAAAATATTTTTGTAAGAGAACTTGAACAAAGGTAGATTTTGGTATCATCCTCCTTTGAATTCCATAAAACATTCTATCAATATATATCCCAGTGTCTAAATTGTTCGCTTAGATTGACCATAAGTTTGATTATGATAAGTTGTACTAAATTTCAACTCAATGTTTAAAGAATTCTTGAGACTTTTTTATAACTATGAGTTAAATCGTGGATCATGATTTTATATAATCTATAATGGTACTCCATACATCTACAACACTTCTTTTATGTATATCCATGCAAGCTGGTTGAGAAATAAATCTTCTCAGATTATAATAAAGTGGGGTATCTTTGTAATATGATCCACAACAAAACAATATAGTGTTATTTCCTATGGATTTCTTTGGAAGTACAGTGAATAAGTCTATAGTTATGTTTTCCCATTTCCTTGTTAGTATGGGTAATAGTTGCATCATCCTATTAAAATTTGTCTTTCATCCTCACTTTCTAATATACCAAGAACTTTAACGCCTATTCAGTGATCTCCTACTTTATATTTTTCCACTAATAGTTCTCTTGTAGATATCCATACATATTTTTTCTCCCTGGGTGGATATATAATATTGAACCATGTGTATCATTCATAAGATCATTATTTTTCTCTAGATTGGATGGTACACATAGTCATGACCCAAATTTTACAAATCCTTCCTCATCAATTTTGAACTCTGACAATTTCCCATTTTTGAAAGATTCTACCTTCTTTTAAATTTCTACATCATTTATTTTAGCATCCTTTATTTTCATCATCAGGTATGGTTGGGAAATAATATGAGAAATGAATGATTATGTACCTTCCATTATGATTCCCATGTATATCCTTTACAAGTCTGAGAAGATTGTATCCTTCTCAATTCTCATCATTACTAATGTTACAGGATCCTTTCTACTTACATCATTTGCCACTTTATTTTATTTACCATGATGGTAGTGCATTGAGCATTCATAATCCCTAATGATCTCTACCCTTATTCACTAGCGCATATTAATATCCTTCTATGTTAATATATATTTAAGGATATGATGTTGAGTATATATCTCACACTTCTACCCATATAGATAACTCCTCCAGATTTTTAGTTCGAAGATAATATCTTCCAACTATAGATGTGTGTAATAGTTTTTCTCATGAAATTTCAACTACCCTGAGGCATAGTCTTCCACTTTATCATTTTTCATCAAAATAAAACCTAATCCCCTCTTTTAAGTATAATTGTATACCAAAAATCATTCCCCACTTGTTAGTAGTGTAAGTATTGGTACATTGATAAGCCTCTTTTTCAACTCTTTCAACCAGTCTTCACATTCAATAGTCTATATAAACATTACTCCCTTCTGAGTCATCTTGGTTAGTGGGTTTACCAATCATGATAAGTTCTTCACAAATAGTTCGTAATACCCAACTAGTCTAAAGAAACTATGGATATTCATTATAAATATTGGCCTCGTACACTCTTCTATTAACTTTTCCTTGGAAGGGTTAACAGATATTTCTTTATTGGTGATAACATTCCCCAAGAATGATAATTCCTCTATCTAGAAATTTAATGTACTATACTTTATATACTTTTTCTCCCTTTTCAAATTCTTCAGTAAAGTATTCAAATTCTCCTCATGACCCTCCTTGATTTTCATGTATATAAGAATATCAACAATAAATACTAAAAAAATTTGTGTGGTAATCTCTAAAGAATATATTCAATAAGTCTATGATTATTTCTAGATCATTACTAAGTCCAAAGGGAATCACTATGAACTCATATTGTGCATACCTCATTCTAAATGATGACTTGGAAATATATTCCTTGCTCCCCTTTAATTGGTGACATCATAACTGAATATCCACCTTATATAAATACTTGGAACCCCGTATTTGATCGAAAAATTCATCTAATTTTGTAAGGGGATATTTGTTCTTTATTGTGAGTTTTTTATGTTCATGTTAATAAATTCAAAGTTGCATTATTCCATCCTTCTTCTCGATGAAAAGGATAGAAGAACCCTATGGTGAGGAACTCAAGTTTATAAAATCCTTTTCTAGATTATATATTAACTAATTCTTTGTTTCTTTAGGCTCACTTGTGTCAATTCTAAATGGAATCTTTGGAAAAAGCAGAGATCCAAAAATAAGTTCAATGGATAACTCAACCAATCGATTGGGAGGAAGGCCAAAAAATCCATCGAGGAACACATAAGTGTATTAACTAGAAATAAGAATGTCTTTAAGAATGATTATATCCTTTGTCTCAATAATTTGAGCTAGATATACTTTCTCAGAAATAATATCCACAATTGAGCTGATAATTATGAAGGAGATTCACCATCCTCATTACATTTCTATAGAATTGGAGGATGTATCAGGGTGTGAAGAGTGATCTACCTTTCCCAATAGTTGATGCTGAATTTATATAAAGATATCTAATTCATTCCCAATATAGAATAAAACTCCACTAAAGGAAGTAAGAAAATATTTTTTGGGAGGTTCAGTCCAAAAACATTACTCATGGAGGAATTATATACTTTGGATTCAATAATTTCCTCATTAGTTGTTCCCATGGATAACTCAACCTTTATATTTTGAGTTTGTATACGAATAAATATACTAAAGATTAATGATATGAATGAATGTGTAAAAATATATTCAAAACATGTTTTTTTATTCTAGAATGAATTACCATTGTACCTATTACCACATAATTTTGAGGTTCCACCTCAGTAGTAGAGATAGAATATTCCATTAATTTCTGCCTTGGAGGTTTTTGTTTTCAATTTCCTCTAACAACCCTTATATTATAGCAGTGGTTCATATAATTCCAATGTTCCTTGATATTGAAACACTACACTAAATGCTAAGTGTTTATCTAAAACTTCATTTATTCTTCCATATTTGTAGGTTTCTTCATTTCCCTTCAGCAGTAATTAGCCTAATGCCCCTCTCTTTTACATTTGAAGCATCTCATGGTTCCCTTTAGATAGTTCTCAGGATGCATCTTCCCACACATTTGAAACATAGGATGTTGGGTTTTATTCTCATCATGGGTTTTTTTCTATTGATATTCCCATGTTAAAATATATTTCCCTCTTTTTATATTTGGTCCCATGATACCACTAAGAGTCTATGATATCCATTTTAACCTTAAAGAAAAATGGAAAATCTCCTCATAGCTGTCAAAGTCTCGAATCACTAATAATTTTTATATACTCAGTTTTAGTCCAATAACAAATCGATTCAATTTTATTCTGGGGATCATGAAAAATCTATAGTTTTATCATGAAAGCCTTGTAAATATTACCTTGTATGCCCTGATAGACCCATCTTTCTTTTCATTCAGTCCAACAAACTCTGTTTATATATTTATTAGGGTAGTTCAGGGAAAATATTTATTGAAAAATATTTTCTTGAATTCTTCTAATTCCATGGAAAAAAATTCATCCTCATACTTCCATTTTTTTTATCAATTTCCACCACTGATCAGCTTCCCCATCAAAATAATAGACTTACATCACAACTTTCTCTTATTTTCAGTACTGGGGGACAACAAATATGTTCTCAATGGAGTTAGTTAGTTGTTCCACAATAAGTGGATCATAATATCCATAGAATAAAGGAGGCCTTTTCACATAAATGATTCCAAAGAAACTTTATATTTCTTAGTATAATGAGGGTTTTCTACACAATTCCAGTTAGTATTCTTAACATGAGTTAGTTGTGCTAGAACTACCATGAATTTTTGAGATCTTGTTCCCATTGTATTTAGAATTTCATTAAGTAAATCATCACATTTACTTTCACATTGATTATTGGCATGGTTTCTCATATTTCTATCCATTAACTAAGAAAAATAAAGTACAATTAGGGTGTCTTGAATACTTATCTGATAAGAATATAAAAAAAATTAAACATAGAAGGATAAACTTATAAATGAAAATATATCCTAACATGTGATTACTTAAGTTTCAATATAGGTTATACATCATGATAGAATCATACCAAGGGTTTTTACTAAATATTTTTAGTCATAATGACCAAAAATAACTATACCATTCTTTGATGCCGCTTATAAAAACCCTATCCTTTTACACATATTATTATATGATTTTAATCATAAATATCTATCAAATACAAACCAAGGATCATAAATTCTGGTATATTTGGAAGATTAGGTACATAATTAGAAAACATGAAACCAAAATATAAAATCTTTTCCATTATTATATCCTAACATCATTTGAGATCCTATAACTACATATGATAATATGGGGAATTACACTGACAAAATGGATGAGCTAAAAATCCTCGAAAGGTAATAAGAATAGGAATAAAGAAAAATACATGAGTTAGAAATCATAACATGATAACATAAAAGGCATGGAACATGAATAATAATGTTGAATCATATCATATAGACCATGGAATCATATGATCATGGTAACCTATTAATGTGTTAGAGTCATATAACATGACATAAACAAGAGTCGAGGCTAACTACCAAGACTGTATCACATGGTGGAAAAAGTACCATAATGGATTAGGTATAGTTGATAATACCATACATGATGTATCATTAGAATAAACATTACCCAATTAATATGAGTGCTATTTGGGCACACCAATCATAACATTTTCAAGAATATGTATGACATATGAAAATAAAACATAAAGAATATAAATAAGGGTTACCCATAGAAATAGATGATTATCATAATCATGTCATAAGGAATAACCAAAGGGAATATCATAATGGTTATCATTAAAGAATATATTTAATTAATACATAAAGTTTTATAAGGGAAAATAGTCATATATAATGATAAATTATGTCCAACTAAAGTGAAAACATTAAAAAATTGTGTTTAAGAAATTTTAGAAACAAGCCACATTAGTTCGGTTTAAAGGAAAATATTAAAGTTCCATTAAAGCGGAAAAATTAATAATTGTTTTTATAAAACAATATATTAAATAATAGATATATTCAAGATTAAATAAGTGGTTTTATAAAAACAATGGTGTATTAAAATAGATTATGGGTAAGAAGTTAGAGAAGCTCTTGTTTAACAAGCTTTCTTATCAGGAGGAATTAAAAAGGGACCTTATAAAATATGTAGTTCCCCATAAAATAAAAATGAATTGATCTAGATGAATAGTTATAGAACATATAAACATAATTTAGAACAATTATATAATAATAATTAAGAAATAAGTGTGTTTCAAGATAGAGAAATCATAACCCAAATGTAATTTGAAGGTTAGGAGAGATCTCTTACCTTATGTTTGAATGGGTTCTGCACTTTCTCTTAATGTCATGAATAACCATGTTAGATTCGTTAATAATTTAATAATGAACCTATTAATCATATATTTTATTTATTATAATTTTATTAAGTTAATTTATGGCCATTTTTATGGGTTATAATATTTAATTTCATTATTTTAGGAGCATTCATTTCATAGTTTCATGGTTGCTTAACATGTGTATAATTATGGAAGTTCTTTTAAAATGGAATTAAAACTCCAAAAGTAGATTTATATGGAATTAATTCACTTATATAAATTTAAATGGTATCATATATCATTGTTTTTATAAATTATAACGATTCATTTGGTGAAATGTTAATGAATAATGATTACTTTATTTTAGTGGTTTTTCGATCATCATGAACTAGTTTTGTTTTATTATTTAATATTATGTATATATATCACATCCTAAATTTTAAAAAAGTTATAATATAGATTTAAAAATCAGTTTTAACCATAATAATGGTTTTATTACCATCCATTAAGATGTTAATGAAAAACTATAACTCATTGTTTATGAAGGCTGTGAATCAACACATCACATACTATGTTCTCATTTTTAGAATAAAATGTGAATAAAAGATTTTTTATGATGAATATTCCATTAAAACAATAAAATTATAGTATATATGGGATAATATAGTTATCATGTAACTTTTGATAGTGGAGGAATGTATGGGGTATAAGAAAAAAATAATTTAAAAGAGAATGTTTGAGGATTTTACCTCTAAAATATCATCTCCTTGAGAAAATCTTTAAGGCACTTGGGTTTGGTATTTTGTTGATACCAAAAAATTCTAGACATGTAGAAAATTATTATTATTATAATTTTTAATAATTTAGACAATATTCAATGATTTTGATGTGTGAGGAGAAGGGGTGGTGAGGGGAAGTATTTATAGGGTGGAGAGGGGTGTTTTGATTATTTTATTCATTTGTTTATAATTTTTGCTCAAGACTATCAATAGAATTGATAATTATCATTAAATTCATTAATATTTGAATGGAATTTCGATATAATGGTTCTTACATCATCCATACATCATACATGACTCAAAAATTCATGTATTTAGCTTATACTGTAAATTATTGTATTTCACTATTCACTAAAAATTCAACTATTTTAAAAAAAACCCCAAAAATTCACCCTAAGAATTTTTCAACATGTATATATAAAAATGGACTAGATTTTATGAAAATAATTTTATAAATATGATAAATTTAATGTTTAATTAAAATCATCATTTATTCAAAAAATATAGCTTTTAATAATATATCTGGTTTTATAACACTATGAGAAATTAATTAAGGTCTCATAAAATTATATTATAATTATAATGAAACAAAATATTAATTTATGAATTTATTTTAGAAAAATAAATTTTCTTTCAAATAATTATATTAATTATAAAATTATAAATAAACATTTATGTTTCCCAAAAATACCAATACTTAATTTTTCAATTTTAAAACATTTATTTACTTATTTTAGGATATAAGTATATTATATTTTCATTTATAAGATACCAAAAATTTATTTATACTCCCATAGGTGAGGCTATTGTTCTAATAGACTGATTATTATTCCTCATGATCACATTATTATTCTAATGGTCAGGTTTCTTATTGAATTTCCATATTTCTAATAGTCATAACAGTTTACTTCTTTCTATAAAAACCTCTTATTAAATTAATCAATCTCTTCTTTTTCTCCAAAGGTTATATATACTTTCATATTTTAAAATTAATTTTTTATTATTAACATTATGTTTTATTTATACGTTTTTCCTGAGTGTGTTCATTCTACTGGATCAAGAAGATCAAAAATTTCATATTCTTATTATCATATTTTCGATTTATTATCTCGATGTTCTATTTTGAATTTTTGTTGGTTTATTTTCTGACTAATGTATCATTCTTAATTTATGAGTGTAATATTTTATTGGTTTCTCTATGTGATTTTCAGGATTTATATTAGATGAAATAATTATAAAAAGGGAATTTCCATTGATAAAATTCTAGGTCATTACAATTTTGATATTTGAAAATGATGTGGATATTAGTTTAATTTTTTATAAATGATTAAGTTTTTTATTCTTGTGGTGGTTCATAGAAATTATATATGATGGGTGCACCTAGATATCACCATATGATCCTATTATATATTATACAATGGGTCCACCAAGATAGCACTTCAATGCATTAGGTAATGATTATGTTCTCTGTAGAATTATATTGGAATTGGACCTATGCTTATTCCAATTTGTAAGGGTTATGTAAGGGTTCTCTAAGGGTTCTGTGATATGATTTCCTAGGTTACCTACACGAATTTTCTATAATTGATAATGATTTTTCATGGAAAACATTTTTCTCAAAAGGTAAAATAATAAATAATTTTAAAGGAATGATAATTACCTTTATGGCTAAAATTTTATGCTTTTTAGAAAATGTTTTTATGGTTTTTAATGTTTTTCACTGGACTAATGGTTTTCTACATTTTATGTACCTTATTGATTTTTTTGTTAACATTCCACATTTTTTTAATGTTTTCAAAGGATTTTAAGGATGCATAAGTTAAATGAATAGGTCAAGTTCAAATTCATTAAGATTTTTCATCAAAAGAGATCAGGATTTATTTAAAAAAATATTATGGGGAAATAGATACTAATCGGATGTTTTCACATTGTATTTTATGGTTTTGTTAAATATTATTTATGGCCTAATTTTCCAAAACTCTAAACTTGAAAGTATCTTCTAAGAGAAAAATTAAATTTCATGAATAAAACTCAAGATAATCTAATATTTAGGGATGGGTCCTTACAGTTAGTATCAAAGATTTGTTTAGATAGTTTTAGAGGTTTGTACTATGATAATATAATTCCCTTTAAATGTTTTAAATTATGTTCAAGTTAAGATGATATAGAGTTTAGATATTACAATTTTGCTTAATCTAAACTATGTTTTTTTATAATGGTTTTCTATAGAGGAAACAAGGAAGCTATAGTGGGAAGGCATCGAGAGGAAAATATCCTTCAAAATCAGCAGTCTGAGATGGTTGGAATTGGAATATAGTAGTTTGTTGCAGTGATAGCTCAGTTGAAAAAGGTTATAAATAAGGATGGTAGATATGCCTAAGAGGAACCTGATACACAATAAAATAACATGTCTATAGAAGATAATTTCATGACGCACCATCTCCCATCATTCAATGGATCATCTAACCTAGTGGTTCATGATGGATGGATCAATACTCTAGATAATATTTTTGATGGCATGGGATTTTTGAAACATAAAAAGGTAACTCTTATCATTTATTGTTCTGAAGGTTAACTTGATCTATATTTCTCTTTGGTGAAAAATACTAAAGAAAAAGATGATCTTGATACCATGGAATAGAAAATATTTAAGGATATTTTTCTTGATAAATATTTCCCAAATGTTGTCCAAATATGAAGGGAAAAAATTACTAGAATTGAATAAAAATATCAAGACTAAATATTTATATTTAAAGAAAATTTTAAAAGACTGACCTAGTATGTGCCAGATTTTATTTCATTCACCGATAGAAAAATAAATAGGTTTTACTAAGAATTAAAACCTAGACAAATAAAGGATTTAGTATCATGAGAAATTAAGATCTATGAGAAAGTTGTCTGTTGTGTTAAAAAGGTTGATATGGAGTATTCAAACTCTTATGTGCTTCATGAAGATGAATGTAATAAGTGGTTAGGATGGCAGGTGATAGGGAATCCTACAAAAAATATATATGGAGGTAAGATAATTAAGTTACTATCTTGTGTTAATTATGGTAAAAAGAACCCTATAGAATGTATTATGAAGTTATGGAAGTGTTACCAGTGTGGAATATTTTGCCACATGGCTTGTGAATGCATGAAAAATAATCTTGAAGAATCAAATAATGTGGTAACTAATTTCCATCCAATGGTAATATGTTTTAGTTGTAATGATTTGGGTCACTATTCTAATGTGTTCCTGATGTTATTTTCATAGGACGGAAATATTCATGATCTAAAATATAAAGGTGTATCAAAGTTATTTTATACTACTACAGTTGATGTTGGGAGGTAAAATGAATTAGTTACAGTTATGTTAATTGTGTATTCATATTATACCAATACCTTGTTTCACTCTAGATCTTTACATTATTTCATTTCAAATAAATTTGAAGGTAAATTGTGAATATCACCTAATGAAAGTAAGATTTAGCTTTTGGTTAAAAATACATCTGTAAGTATCAAAGTAACTAAGAATTATATGAATATTTCTATTATTATCATTGGGATGGTATTTCATACAAATCTTCTTAAACTGGCTGTAGTAGATTTTGATATCATGTTGGGTATGGATTGGATTTTATTATATCATGATATGATAGATTAATGTGTCAAGAAAGTTTAAATAAATGATTCATGCCTTTGATAACTTGCCAAGAAGCTGAGAAATTGATTAGAGGTTGTAGTCAAGGTTACCTATCTCACACCATTGAAAATAATGAAATTATTCAAATTAGTGATATTATAGTAGTAAATTAATACATTAATATATTTTTGGATGATTTTTCTGGTATTATTCCTGATTGGGAGGTTGAGTTTACTATTGACTTAGTACCTGATTTTAATCCTATTTCTAAACCCCATTATCAAATGGATCAAGTTGAACTTTTATAATTTAAAAATAAATTTTTGGATTTATTGGATAAAGGTTTCATTTGACCTAGAACTTCACCATGGTGTACCCCTATTTTGTTGTTAAAAAAAGACAAGGTTTAATGAGACTTAACATTAATTATAAAGAATTGAATAACATCACTATTAAGAACATGTATCATTTTACTCCAACAAAATATTTGTTTAATCAGCTCAAGTTAGATCAGTATTTTTAAAATTTTGACCTGAGGTCAGGGTACCATTAGTTGAATGTGAGGGAAGAATAAATTTTGAATTATTCATTTCAGACTAGATATGGGCACTATGAGTTTGTAGTTATGTCATTTGGGTTGTCTAATGAACCTGTTGTATTTATGGACCTTATGAAAGTATTTTTTCATGAGTTCTTATACAAGTTTTTGGTTGTTTTTATTTTTGAAATTTTGGTATATTCTAAAAGTCAATAGGAACATGAAGTCACCTAAGGATTGTTTTGAAAACCTTAAAAAAACTATATGGAAAATTCAGTAAGCGTGAATCTTGGTTGCTGCAAATTTCATTCCAAGGAAATATTTTTTCTAAATATGAAATAACTATTGACTATTCTAAATAAAATTTGTTGAGAATGGAAAATACCCAAAAATATCATAGATATTCATTATTATCTTGGATTAGTAGGTTACTACTAGCAGTTTGTTGAATACTTTGCCCAGGTTTATTGACCACTAACTAAGTTTACTTTGAAAGAAGTTAAATTCATCTACAAAAAATAATGGTATGGTTGTTTTCAAGAACTAAAAACAAGATTGTTGAATGATCCTGTTTTTTCTCTTCCTTCTAGAAATACGGAATTGTTCATCTATAACGATTATTTATTGAAAGGATATGGTTACATCCTAATGCAGAATAATCAGGTAATTCCTTATGAATCACCTCAGTTGAAACCTCATGAGTTAAATTACCCTCTAAATTATTTGGAATTAGCTATAGTTGATTTTTATTTAATGATTTGGAGGAATCATTTTTATGTAGTAAAGTGTGACATATATATTGATCAAAAAATTTGAAGTATATATTCACTTAGAATGAATTAAACATGATACATAAAAAATGTTTAAACTAATATAGGATTACTATTGCACAATTAATTACCATCCTAGAAAAGAAAACAATGTATTTTATGCTTTTATTAGAAAAATTAATGTTATATTAATCATGTTATGTTTAGAATGTGACCCTTTGGTTAATGATTTGATGAATTTTATCCAAGAAGTTGTGGATGTAAGGACATCCTGTATTTTTTATAGGCTTCAATATAATAGAATTTATCATAAAGAATTAATATAGATCATAAAGAGGTTCTATATTTATAGGATAGGTAGAATCTATTGGGAAGGTAAATTTTACTAAATTTAATATTGATAAAGAAGATGTTTTATGATTTAGAAAAATATTATATATGCCTTCTGATTACTAGTTGAGGAAAGAGTTGTTGACTAAAAATCATTGTTCTCTATTTTCAATTTATATGGGAAACACTACGATGTAAATGGATCTTCAGGAGTATTACTATTGGGATAGAAGGAAAATGTTATTTTTGAATTTACCATGAAGTGTATGATTTGTCACCAGGTTAAATTATAACTACAATTAGTGAAGGGGATGATTCAACATTTTCTAGTTCTATAGTGGAAATGGGAAAATATATCATTGGATTTTATAGTAGGATTTCCAAATACTTCTCAACTTAATAATGTGATTTGGGTTATTATTGATAAATTAACTAAATGTTCACACTTCCTTCACATTCAAGGTATAATGTATTTAGACCAGCTATCATAAATGTATCTAAATGAGATATTCATGTTATGTGGAGTGAATCTCTCCATTATATCATATAGTGATCTCATCTTCATATTTAATTTTTTGTAAAGTAAATCATAAGTCGTTGGATACTAAATTAAATTTAAGTATAACTTTTAATTCTAAATGTAATAGATACTATGATAGGACAATTAAAACCATGATAGATATGATTCATTCTTATTTAATGGATCACTAGGTAAGTTGGTAATAACATCTTTCTTTTGTTGAGTTTTCTTATAAAAAAAGTTTTTATTCCAGAATATTGGTGGCACTATTTGAGGCATTATATGGAAAAGAAATTTCGGACACCATCATTTTGTAATGATGAAGGATAGAGGAATTTTATAGGACTATATTTGGTTTAGAAGATGGAATAAAAATTTTATTTTATCTAGAAATATATAAGGAAACCTCAGAGTAGGCATAAAAGTTATGTGGATAGTCGAAGGAAAGATCATTCTTTTGAGGTAGGTGATCATTTCAATATCAAAGTTTCTCTATTTAAAAGTGTGATGAATTTTGGTAAGAAGGATAATTTGAGTTCATGGTTCATTGGACTATATTTAATCCTAAAGAAATTTACATCATTTACCTATAGATTATCTTTTCCCTTGAGTTTATCTTAGGTACACAATGTATTTCATGTCTAAATGTTAAGGAAATATGTGTTGGATTCATCTCATGTTTTGAGCCCCAAAGTAGTTCAGTTGGAAGAGAATATTTCTTATGAGGAACAAATAGTTTATATTATTTAAATTAGGGAGAAATTGTTGTGAAATAAGGTGATTCACTAGGAGGAGTTTTTATAGAAAAACCATATGGTTAAATAGATAACATGGGAATCTAAAATGCAATGAGGGAAATATATCCACACTTAATTAATAAGTGAATAAAATTGAAAAGAAATTATTTATAAAAGGGGTAATGGATTTAAAATCCTATTTAATTATATAATAAGTCATTTTAATATTTATAGTTTGAATTAGATTTTAATATTAGTTATAAAAATATCAAGTAATTTTTACTCAAAAAGAAAATTGTTTTAATTGAATACTTTTCATATAAGGTTTTATTTAAAAAATTAAATTTATAAATTTTAGAATTTTAATTTAAAAAATTAATATAATTTTCTAAGAAAAAAAATTTACTTTGGGTGAAATTTTTGTTTTTTCTAGAAAATATTGATTTTTCAGTGAATAGTAAAAATACCGATTTTTATGGAAACATATTTTTTTAAAAAAATTATGTAATTTAAGAGTCCCAAGATGTTTTGAATATAATTTAAACTAAAATAAGTATTTTTTAGATATATTTAATCCATTTAGTTAATTTTAAATAAACTTTATATTGGTTTTTAGTATAAGTGATTTTGGGTTTGAAAATAGGTTTTTCAAAAAACAATTTTAAAATACATAATGTTTCTCCTTTATAATTAATTTAAATAATACCTAATGGGAATTGTTTTAAATTAAATTTATAGAATATATATCATAAAATTTTAATTTATTTTCATACAATTATTATTAATATTTATCGATTTAATATGGAATCATATTTTTCTATAAAACATTCATCTTAAAAACTCATTGTCTACCCGCATTTATAGGATTACTATTAAATTAAATTACACCAATTTGATGAGTTTAATTTAGAAAAAATGTATTAAATTATTTTAATCAATATAATTTATATTACCTAATATGGAAAAATTAATTTTTTACTATAATAATTTGTGAAAATAGTTAAAATTAATTTTCGAAATTAATGTTAAAACAGAGTTTCGTGCATTACATGTGTTTGTATTAAAATTAATTTTACACATACATAGGATTTTTATTTAATGAATTTTATTTAATATTTAGAATCATTAGGTATAAATTATCTAATAAAACTCATTTTATTTATTGTATTAAAGAATTAATTACCAAGTAAAATTAAAAGATAGAAGTTACCATAGTGAGAACTAAAAGTGTAAAATTAAGTAAATATAAAGACTGAGGAATAAAATTATAAAAATGTATTTATTTTTGTGTTTTGGAGGTTCTTATAGACCAAATAAAACATACCCTTGATTTTTTATCTATTTTGGAGGCACATGAGGTAAGTAAGACCCCACAATATTGAATAATTTTGGGAATTTACAAGAATGTCACGCCTCGATTTTAAAAGCGCACTCACTCTCTACAATAATTCACACCTCTAAAACCATTTTTATCAACCAAAACATGAAAAAATAACTTTTAAAATTCCCTAATATCAACCTATAATCTTTAATTTGGTATGAGATCCAACCAAGGAAGGAATTTGGTGCAGACCATAAGGATTTTTCTGAAGAATAGTTAATTTTCATCAATGTGTGTTTTTATTTTATTTATTTCTCCACCACCTTAAATTAATCTTATAAAAAGGTTACATAATAACCTCAATATATTCCATATACTAAGATTTTTTATGTTAATTTTATGACCTAAAATCACAAATAATTATATCAAATGGGATACAAAATCATCATTAATTTGTACAGTGGACTACCGCCTCACAAAATGATGTCATTTTGTTTTCCATTACCACCAATTTTGATTGGGTATGATAATGGAAATGAAGTTTATATATGATATTTATAACAATTATATACATATGGAGTCATTATATTATATATTTTTTTATGTTCAATTATGTAATGGATATGTAACGTCACTTATGTGTACAGCAAACTACAGCCTCACGAAGGGATGTAATTCGTTTTTCACTAACGCATTACATGGAAGGTAATAATAATAAATATAATAAATATATTGGATATAAATGAAATTTTTATGATATTAATGACATATTTATAATTATTTCAATATAATAAATCATTTTCTTTTTATCATTTCACTCTTAAAAAAATGATAACATTGTTAGTGGACGTGTGGACAACTGCCTCCCTAAAGAGATGTGATTCGTTTTTTCACCACCACATCACAATAATGATATATATATATAAGTACATATAATTAAATAATATGGTATTTGGTGTATTATTATTATTATATAATGATAAATTTTACTTACCTTCTTTCCATAATGGTTATTGAAAGATGGAAACATTACTAATGCATATGTATAACCTACTATCTCTATAATCATAACATCAGTTCATTTGTTATAACCATATTTCATGATTTTTTTAAAAATATAATTGATTTATAAATATGATTATTATGTAATTATTCTTGTTCTATATATTTTAAAATAATGAAATCTTTGACCATAGTAAACCTACATAAGTCATTTTGGACACATAAGTTGAAAAAGGTCAAAACCTCTAACTTCAACTTAATTGATTAAGTAATTATATATAACATGTTAATAAGTGAAATAAAAGTAAAAATAAACTTGAACAAGTTTCTCAAGAAATAAAATAATTTACATAAGTTTTCTATTCATGAATATAATGACAAACATGTCAATTCAGGCTCAAGGTAAGGGACTTCATCTCGATTTCCTTTTGATGATAAATATATTTATGTTAAGCACATATATTCTTTTATAAGGTTTATATACATTCCCTTATAATTTTTATATCATGAATTTATTTATTCTTGTGGTATTTAATGTTTTTTTAATGTGATTATTTTATGGGTATTATGATTTTAATATTTCCAAAGTGATAAAGTAATTCTATTTTAAATAAATCATCTTTTAATGTTTTCCTTAAAACTCTCTTTCTATTACATGTCTATGTTTTAAAATAATTTTTTTGAAATATGTTTTGTATAAATAAAAGATTTATAAAATTAATTTATGTATACATTACTTTATTTTTAAGGTTTTCATAAGGAATCTATTTACGTGTTTTAAACAGAATGATGACAATGACTTTTCCTATCATTGGGACTATTATTTCATTTCCATCTCCCTTTGCACGATTACTTGTTTTATTAAATGAAAAAACCATATATGTTTTTTTTGTTTCTTTTTATTGAAAATGGTTTTTTAAAATAAAAATTATTTTTAAATACAAAATTTATTTTCATATTAGTTTAAAATATATTTTCAAATGATGAAATGTTTTAACCATATTATGGTTCTTTGACATTATAAATGATGGGTGCATCCAGATAGTACTGGGAGAGCCTGTTATAGCTTATTGATGGGTGTGACTGGATAGTGCCAAACTGCATTGGGTAATGATTATGTTCTCTAGGAAATTATAATAAACGTTTGTAGTATGTTTGTTCCAATTTGTAAGGGTTCAGTAAGGGTTTGTAAGGATTCGGTAAGGACTCTATGAGTTGATGTCCCAAGGTACCTACATGACTTTTCTATGCTTGCTAATGTGTTTTCATGAAAATAATTAGTTTTCAAAAGGTAAAATAAATGATCTTTTTTAATGAATGATACTTACCTTTTATAATAAAATGTTATGTTTTTAAGAAGAAAAATTTATGTGTTTTAATGTTTTTCACTAGACTAAAGGTTTTATTCTTTTTATGTCCCTTACTAAGATTTTTGTGCTCATACAACATTTTTAAAATGTTTTCACAAGATTTTAAGGATGGGTAAGGTAAAGGAAGAGGTGAAGTTGAAATTCATGAATAATTTTCATGAAAAGAGATCATTCTTTATTTTAAAAGTTTTATATTATGGGGAAAATGGATACTAATCGGAAGTGTCCAGGTTGTATTTTATGGTTTTGTTATGTATGAGTTATGTCCTAATTCTCTAAAAATATAAACCTAAAATAATCCTCAAATTTAAAGAAAGTAATTTATTAAATAAAACTCAATATTTTTTGATGTTTAATTCTTTTTCCCTATAATTATAAACATTTGAAACATTTTTTACAATTATATTAGCAATTATAATTTATCACAATCATTCTAAAATATAAATGGTTTCATTTCCATTAGCACCTAACCCCCCCTCAAAAAATCTCAACCAAGGTATCATTTTCCAAAAAAACTACCCCAACTTGAATGAAATAATCCACCTAAATAAGAAAAATATTCTTATGTTAGTATCACTATAAATAAATTAATTAATCATTAATATGGAACAATACATTAATAAAATTTCATTTTTAAATGAAAAATGTACAATTTGAGTAATATTGGTCTCACCATGAATCAAATTGAGGTGATGATGATTACTTTAAGTCACAAATGACTTATGGATCAGTTTCCTACAATATCAAAACAATATGATTGTTTTTTCTGGGTTTTGAGTATGTAAATTTTTTTGTAAATTTTATTTTAAAATGAATACATGCACTTTGAGTCAGAACAGTCACATCATGAGTAGGTTTTATATCAGATCGATTTATACACATCAAAAATGAATTATGAATTTTTTTCATAAATTATCAAGATAATCCAAGAATTTATTCTTAGTTTTTAGTGAGTAATTCATGTTTTGAAATAAAATGTCAATTTTAAACTAATAATGGAGACTTTGTTTAATACTGGTCACCCCATGTATTAGATTGAGGTGAAGCTAATTACTATACTTTACAAATCAATTATGGATCATTTTTAAAAAATATAAAAACAATTTGAATGTTTTTTATTGGTTTTGAGTTTGTCTCTTGTCTTTTTTACTAAAATTTCAATTTTAAATAAAAACATGAACTTAGATCCATACCATTTATATTGGGAATCATATTGAGGAATGGTTGATTCCTACATCTTAAAAATTAATTATGAATATTTTTCTTAAATTATCAAAATAATTCAAATGTATTTTCACAATTTTGAGTATGTCACATGGTTTTTTACTAAAATGTCATTGTAAATTGAAAACATGTACTTTGATTCATACAGAACATAACATGTGTTGGTTTGATGTGGTACTAATTTCTACACATCATAAATTACTTGTGAATATTTTTCCAAAATTATAAAGATAATCTCAGAATTTTTTCTCGGTTTTTAGTGAGTGACACATGTTTTGTACTAAATTGTAAATTTTAAACTGATAATGGATACTTTGATTCATATAGATCACACCATGTATTGGATTGATGTGTAGAAAATTATTATACATCATTAATGAAATATAGATAATTTTCCTAAATTATATAAATAGTATGAATGTATTTTATTGGTTTTGAGTACATCACTTATCTTTTTTATGAAAATGACTATTTCAAATAAAAAGATGTATTATGAGTAATACTAGTCATACTATGCGTCGGATTGAGGTGCACCTAATTCCTATATATCAAAAATAAATTATGGATTGTTTTACTAAATTATCAAAACAATATAAAATTATTTTATTAGTTTTGAGTATATCACTTTTTTTACTAAAATGTCATTTTAAACTAAAAATAGGAACTCTGAGTCATACTGGTCACATCATGTGTCAGTTTCACATGAGATTGATTCCTATACATAAAAAATAAATTATAAATCATTTTCCTAAATTATAAATAAAATAAGATCATGATTTCTTGGTTTTTAGTGTGTGACACACATTGTGAACAAAAATGTCAATGTTAAACTGATAACGAACACACTAAGTCATATCGGGAACACTGTGTATCAAATTGAGGTCACAGAGGATTCCTACATGTCAAATATTACCTATGTATTATTTTTATAAAGTATAAAAACAATATATAATCATTTGCTCAGTTTTGAGTATGTCATTTTTATTTTTTAATAAAATGTCAATTTTAAATAAAAAGACATGTTTAGAGTCATACCAGTCACACTATGTATCATATTGAGGTGCGGTTGATTCTTACATGTCATAAATGACTTATGAATAATTTCAATAAAGTATCAGAAAAATTTGAATGTGTTTTCTAATTTTTTATTATGTCACTTATATTTTTTACAAAAAGGTAAATTTTAAATAAAAAGACACACTTAGAGTCATAACGGTCATAATGAGCATCAGATTTAGGGGCTATTTATTCCTACATGTCACCAATGACTTATGGATATTTTTCTTATAGTAGAAAACTAATTTGAATGTGTTTAATCATTTTTTAGTATGTCACTTGTTTTTTTTTCAAAATTACATTTTAAACTGAAAACACACACTTTGAGTCATATCGGTCATATCGTGTGTCAATTAGATGTGATATTGATTCCTACACATCATAAATGAATTATAAGTCATTTTTCATAAATTGTCAAGAAAATATAAGCATGTTTTATCATTTTTTAGTGAGTGACACCCATTTTGAACTAAAATTCCAATTTTGAACTTATAACAGACACTTTGAGTCATACATGGCACACCGTCTATCAAATTGAGGTGCAGCTGATTCCAACATATCCAAAATGAATTATGGATTTTTTTATCAAATTATAAAATCATTATTATTATTTTTTACTATTTTTGAGTATGTCACTTTTCATTTCAACTAAAATTCCAATTTTAAATAAAAAAGAAACACTTAGATTCATATCAGCCACATCGTTCGTCAGATTGAGGTAAACATGATTCCTACACGTCATAAATGAATTTCGGATCATTTTCTTAAATTATAGAAACAATACAAATGTTTTTTATCATTTTTGACTATGCCACTTTTCTTTTTTACTAAAATGTTAATTTTAAATAAAAAATACAAACATGGGGTCATACCGGTCACATCATGCATTAGATTGAGTTGAGGATGATTCCTACACATTAAAAATGACTTATGGATCATTTTACTAAAGTATAAAAACAATCTTAATGTGTTTTATTTTTTTTGAGTATTTCACTTGTGGTTTTTACTAAAATTTCAATTTAAATTGAAAACATGCACTTTGAGTTATACTGGCCATATTGTGCGTTGGATTAGAATGATTTTGATTCATACATGTAAAAACTAAATTATGGATAATTTCCCTAAAGTATAAAAACAGTTAGAATAAACTTTCTTGGTTTTGATTATGTCACATGTCTTTTTTTACTGAAATGTCAATTTAAACTGAAAACATACACTTTGAGTCATACCAGTCACATCATGTGTCAGTTCGACATGCGACTAATTCCTACACCTAAAAAATGATTTATGAATAATTTTTCAAAATTATAAATACTATCCAAGTTATTTTTATTAGTTTTCAATGATTGAAACATGTTTTTAACTAAAATTTCAATTTTAAACTAAAAATGAACACCTCGATTAATACTAGTAAAATTATGTATCTAGTTGAGGTGAGGTTGATTCCTATATGTCAAAAATGACTTATAGAACATTTTCCAAAAGTATCAAAAAATCGGAATGTGTTTTCTCAATTTTGAGTATGTGATGTGTGTTTTCAACTAAAATGTCAATTTTAAACTAAAAACCTATAATTTGAGTCATACCAGACACACCATGTATCAGATTGTGTTTTTTTTATTTCTATATGTCACAAATGACTTTGTGATATTTTTTTCATGATTAGATGAAAATGATAAGGAAACAAACTAAAAAAGTATAGAAAATGATGAAAAATTAACTAAATATGTAGCAGGAAGCCACCTCTTCATGATTTTTGTATACATTCTTCCAACAGATATGATTCTCGTTAATTTATAAATATATCTATTTGGCTATGTTAGTTTTTTTTATGGAATATGGTATCTTTCATAAATTTTAAAACATAATAACCACAATCTTTTCCATTAGTTTCAAACACTGCAGAAACATTTAAAAATATAAGTAATTTATTTTTATATATGTTTTGATTGTGAACTATTATTATATATGATGTAATACTTAAAAACTTTTATAAGTTGATAGGCTCATTGTATTCATGTACTTCCAACATTACATGATTATGATGATATTTTAAAATCACCATATCATAAGATAATTTTCATTGAAACATAATATAAAATATAAAACATTACATTTACTTGTAAGATGTATCATGCAGTGTATAAAAAATTTATAAACGTCATCATGTGTGGTTATTTTTTTGGGAATCTATGCATTCAATATAGAAAATAAATCATTATAGTATCCAAATTGACTGTAATGAGTAACCAATTATAATGTTTTATCCTGTGAGCTACTAAACTAGTGCCCCAAGGTAGTCCACCAAATGACCTCAGGTGTGCATCCCCACATTTTAGAGGTTTCCAAATTGTAGTTCATGTATATAATGGTATAGTGGGGAGACTATAACTACTTATAATAGTAAGTCCATATCAAACGTGATAAAAACAGATATATCAACCACATGAAACAACACAATGGGATGACCAGAGGTAAGTGCCAACAATAAATGAAGTGAAACATAATATACACATGGAATGTATACACAACTTTTTTGGTAGTCATATAGATAAATAATCTAATACCAAAACCATAAAATATCCTAAACATAGACCCGATTCCCAAATTGGTCCTAAAATCCTATGCTCTAACCCATTATCCCATGCACAAGCAACACTAGGTCCATGTTCTGAACCTGTACCATAAAACAAGTAGCATCTTCTCGAGTACCTAAGTTCCATGGTGGTATGATCAAGGTGTGATTATAAGTCATTCGGACACAACCAATGGTTTCTAAAGAAAAATCTAGTCCGTACAATAGTTTATGCCGATAATAATAAGTTTAAAAAATAAATAGGTAAAAATAAAATAAACATGATTCGCATTTAAAAAAATATTAATTAAATATTCCATATATAAAACACCATTATGAAATCTTACCAACCTAAAGTAATTCATCCATGATGAGCGCCTAATCCATAGCATAAAGTGTTACACACTTATAGATGTAAAGAAGGATTCACTAATCAATAAAATTTAACCATGCACCTTAGAGAATAATTCCAATTAACCAAAACAACTCCATACATTGGTAGCATAGATCCTCATTCCATCATCACAAACCATGCAATATTTTAGAGCAAGTTGCCTCAGTCTGACATCCCAAACTAGGAAAAACATCAGTGGGACCTACAACATCATTTTAGCCCGACCCAAACATGAGGAGACTTAGTCCAATACTCTAGTCATACAATACATCAGTGGGTCTTAGATCATCAGTCTAGCCCGACCAGTGGGAGTATAACTTCAGTACAATACCCCACACATACAACTTATCACTTGGACGTGCTTCTTTAATCATTTATCACAATTACCCCTTACATTCCATAACCCATTTGACTATTTAATTTTCCAGGTCATTAAAAACTTAAACCAACACTTCCTTTAAACATATCTAAGACACCATTTAAAACATGTGTCTTCCTATGAAATCCAAAAAAGTACCAATACCTTAATTTCCAACAAAACCATTCAAAACATCATTTAGATAATTTTCACTAAAAATGAATTGCACCCTCATTTCAAAAAAACAATTAAAAATCATTGGAAAACTCATTTAAAATAATATTTAAGTCAATGACCCATTTTAAATCATAAACCCCTATTTAAAAAATCATTACCTTCATTGAAAATCATGAATAGATAGAAATCCACACACAACATTTAAAACATTTCAAAAGACTATTAGGCATTTCAAAAAATCCACCTAAAATTGTTTCAATCAACCCTTTAACCATGCCCACAAACAAAATTAAAAATTTATTCTTGATAACTATAATAATTACCCCCTGACAACATTTAAAAATTCATTTCACCATTTCCATGTTTTTGGCATACCCCATGGGTATCCCTAGGTTCAGCCTCACATCATCATTGAACCAAACGGGGTCTGTGAAGTTTCACGCCCCACAATATAATTCCAGAATTACTTCCCTTAGTCAAGTACATTAAAATTCATCAATTAAGTAACTATGATTAACCACAAACACATATAAAAATAAATATTATGGTATAAATCTTTAATAGAACATACCCAATGTTCATAGACAATTGATCATCCAACCTTGGCCCTTGATCCCAGCCCAAACAACCTTTAACATCCAAACATTGAATATGATGTGAAAAAGGTTTTTAAAGTTTTGGAAGGAGATAAAACATTCAACCAAGACTCTTTCATGAAATAGAGAGGAATAGAGTTGAAGACTTACCTAGAACATTGATTTTCACTAAATGGAACTCTAAATTCCTAAAAATTGGGGGAGAAACACCCATAGATGAGGGGGAGGATACTAGTTTATCACCCTAGCTGTAAAGGGTAAAATGGGGGCGAAAATTTGAAGATAAAGAAATAATATTAGGAGAGAAAAATGGTAAAACCACACTCTTTAATGAGGCACATAGTTTGGCTACACGGTTTTCCAAACTGTGTGCCAACCATGTGGTTCCCTCTATCTAAGAGGAAACTAAGCCACATGATTTTCCTTTCCACCTATATGGTTTGACAAAAAATGCGGTGGATGTGAATTTTCCACTATCATATGGGAGCTTGATCTTCATGGTCTCATGGTCCACCCATTATGGTTTTCCCTAACCATGAACACCACTTCTACAGGCCACACAATTACGGTGCATGGTTACTACTAACCATGCACTAACACTTCAGCACAGATTGTCTTATTTTCTATATTTTTCATTCACTGAACCCCCAAAACATCCTTAAAACCTTTTATACTCATTGGAAACATACCTTGTACCAAAAAACTTCATTCTGGGACATACCTTATCTTAGAGTTGGGATCTTACAACCTTCCCACCTTATAACAGCTCATCCTTGAGCTGCAATCCATAGCATCACCAAGCCTCCAAGACAAACATCAAGTCCATGGTCCCACTCATTAACTTCCATCCTACCAATTTTCTCCAAAACATATACATTTCATCATAATAGTTAGACCAAATAATCGGTCTTAACCCAAAGAATTTTTCCATTGTAATCCATAATATAAGCTTTATTCTCCTTAAAGGATGCAACAACCTCAACTAAAAATCACCAAAACCAATAATAAGAACCATGTGAGATAACCATTGTAATATTACTAAAACTTTGGCACAATAAAACATCAGGAGAATAATAAACCATCCTAAGAGAGCTAATATGTACACCATTTGTCTAATTATCCCCACAACTCTCAAATATCCCAACACATCTGGAACCAACTGATTTTCCAACCACATCCCCTAACCTACATCGGTCGACAACTCAAGGACCAATACCCTCATTCCATATCTGAACATCCCAAACACAACCAAAACAAAGCACTTATCTCAATAAATTAACTGATCAATATTATTTTCAATGTTTGTTTCCAAAACTAAACACCAAGACGTATTTTACATAATCCCATCCTTCTGGAAACACTAGTCACATCATCATCCAACCACTCACTAACTATGATGCTTCCAACCATATTTTTTATAAAAATAACATGAACTTATGATGGTTGGAACCTATACAAATAAAAAATGTTACTAAAACCTTGAACCCAAAATTATATAATGCACTCCATGTGTTTTTAAAATTTCCATTCCAAAACGTGCACAAGATCACTAACCAACATTGGCCACTATTCCTTCCATAAAAACCACCCAAAAAGAATGAACCTCTTTTGTCCAGAAATCAAATAAATGAAAAATGGTTCTTCAAAAAAAATCAATCCCCATTTTTAAAATGTAGTAATCATTTAAAACCATCTACTGAATGTGGTTCACACTCACCACTTTCATTCCTTTCTATGACGTGTCAAACCATCCCCATCCGACTCATCCCAAATCCCCCAACTACCCTTGTTGGCACATTACAAGTTCACCAGGCTAGGGTTCCTTCTCACTTAAGGTATACTACCATCGTCTGACATACCTATCAGAGCCTATCCCTAACTTCTGGTGAATTTTTAACACCAAACCTCCATTTCCCACAAATTTCTATCACACCTCACTACACTAATCAACATTCCTAACACAAGCTCCTTGGATTACATTCAGTAACACCTCATCCCCAAATCCAATGCTCATCTTGAATATCCACTCGTCCAAGGCCCACCAATACTTTCCCTTGGAATCCCAAAATCCTCCTTATATATTTATTATTATAATCTTAATGCCTTCATATCCAACCCATGGTTTGGTATACACATCCTTGACTAACATACCACTCCCCACCTTGTGGGTGTCGTTATCACCAATTTCCACAATAGATTCCAACCATTGTGGCTCATGTCCCCATAACTTCAAATCCCAATAAGTGGTAAGGACCACCTCACCCTCAATAGAGTGTCAAAACTAAACATTAACCATCATTCATTCCCAATTTCCAATAATGAAACCTCCAGGATTTACCGACACACAACCACCCCACGAACCTCACTTAGAGACAGCCGGTGCTGAACCACCCACCATATGGATTCACATTTAACTTTATTTAAGGGTGAAAATTTCAAGGAGGCCCTTTATCCCCTCAAAAGAAAACTTTATAAATCTTGAATTATAGCCACTTCTCTCCCGGTTTACCCTAGAGAATGTCAATATATTGGTTATGATCATATCAAGTCTATAAGTACACCACGATATCATTAAAGAAACCACCACAATTGATAAAAAACATAACACCTCTCACATAACCAGTTATTCCTTATTTGATTTCATGAAGAACCATGGGTGCTTTATCCCATTACACATGTTTACATAACCCAAATGGAGTCATGAATCACTAGCATGTGCACAACAACCAGTCCTCATCATAACCCTTAAGGCCATGCACTTTCTTGTGTCCATTCACTGAAGTAGGCTCAAGATCCCATGATACATACATCATTAGAGATAATCCCAATGCCTACTCACAAAAATAGCTATGCCTCTTAGTTTTTCATCTCCATCAGATTCAAGGAATTATCAACATCCCCTTACAACAACACAATCTTTCATACCAACAACCCCAACCACATGACCACCCCTCGCCCTAGGTGTCACCTCCAAATCAAAGAATCCCTCCATCATTTTTTTCTCTTTTATTACAAATAAAAATTTAATCAGAGTAATTTATTAAACACCGTCCAAATAGATGGGTCAGGAACCCAAATAGCTCTGCCTCTTTTGAAACTGACCTTATAACAATCTTTAGAAACTTAAGTACTTACATGAGAGGAAACCAAGACATAATCGTGTATTTTTACTAAAATTATATGGAACCCACCATGCCTCAATTACACCTATGAAGAACCCACATGTTTTTCACATTCAAAGTTACTTGCAACACTAGAATAACCTCCCTCAATGTTATACTCAATTTTTAAAAACCACTAGTGCTTAACTGCAACTTGAATCGAATATCTAAAACCATTATTTTTCCCACATCACCCACTATCCCAAACTCATGCTTGGTAGTCTTCTCTATCCACCATTTTCAAGGTTCAATAATATACCTCTTCTATACACCTAAAAGAACTAGAAACTAGATCGATCTCTCTCATAGGTCAACCTCGAAGATCAAAAAATATCGAATTCCCCAAATTGGAGTCAAGTCTAACAAGGTCATTGGATCTCTCTTTGTCTCTCTAATCCATACACATAAAAACTCAAACAACTCTCTACTCCCTGGTGTAAATCCTTCCCCCATTCTAAAAAATGTTATGTCTAACACACCAAACAATCATTCACTCTAGGTCTCACAACAAATACACTCACCCACATACATCAACACTACAATCCAAACACCCAATATAGGGTCCATAACACAAATTCAAGGTCTCAAACAAAAAGGGTTGCCACATCCACATTATTGGAAAATATCTCACATCCCAAAGGACATATCCCTATTAAAGATTCAATAGGAACATACCTTTAACCACATATCAAAACCCCACAAATCTTCATAATCCATAACCAAGTCTCAAAATAGGGAACACTCAAGACCAAACCACTCATAAAAAGGGTCAGATAAACAACACTAGGGACACTCATTGCCAATGTATCAATGTTCCATCATTTCTTTTTCCCCCTTTTTAATTTAAACTTTATCATTTTAAAAACATGACAATTCGCATTCCAAAACATTACATTTTTAAAACCTAAGGATTTTAACTTTCCCAAAACTGTTTTAATACCCTACATTATCAAAATATCATCATTATTCTAATTCAATTTTTTTCAAAACGTTTTCATTAAAAACCTTTTTAAAAGATATATCAATAGGAATAAACCATAGATATAAGGTACACTACCAGTATATGAGTCACAAGAAACTACCATTCATAGGAAATATACGAATGACCTATAAATCCTATGTGCCTATCAGGATGCATGAACATTAACACCCTCTCTTTCCATACCAGGAAAATAGATAAAACCTCATAAACAAATAACATCACACACAAGTGTGCCACTTGAGGTGGAAGCATCAATAAACTATTAAATCACAAAATGGAACATCAATTACCACCCCTAGAAACTTGGGTTTTCCCTCATACATTGGGTTGTAGAAACCCAAGAACGAGTTGATTAGAAACCCTAAAAATATCATACTATCATTTTCTACCATATCCAAATAGTAATACAAAATACACTAATTTGATACCACTTTGTAATTCTGCAGCTAGGGAAACACTAAACCGGTGCCCCCAACCGATCCACCATATATCCTCAAGTATGAATCCCCGTATACTAGATACTAATGACAAGCAGTGCAGATCTATAAAGGTATAGTGGGGAGACTATACCAACTTATCAGGGTAAAACCATAATATAAATAATAACGACAGATATATAAACCACATGAAATAGAAAAACATAACGTCTAGAGGAAAGTGCCAAAAATAAAACAAGTGAAACCTAATACACACATGGAATGTATGCACAACATGTGAGGTGGTAAAATAGATAAAGACTCCAATACCAAAACCATAAAAGATCTAAATCATAGAACCAAGTCAAAACTTGATCCTGACATCCCATACTTCAACCCATCATCCTTTGTATAACCAACACCAGGTCCCTATCCTGAACATGTACCAGAAAACATGTATCATTTTCTCAGGAACCCAAGTTCCATGGAAACCCGAGCAGGGTGGGAGTATAACATAGTAAGCCACCACCAATGGTATTTAAATCAAAAAAATATTTTTTAAAATAGTGTATGTAGATAATAAATGTGAAATAAATAAATGGGGAAAAATAAAAGAAACATAATTAACATTTAATCAAATATTAATTAACAATCCCATCCATAA
This sequence comes from Viscum album, assembly GCA_963277665.1. Taxonomy (NCBI): domain Eukaryota; kingdom Viridiplantae; phylum Streptophyta; class Magnoliopsida; order Santalales; family Viscaceae; genus Viscum; species Viscum album. Next base: position 1,396,816,809 of record OY728157.1, on the reverse strand, counting down.
AACTCTATTATAAAATGAATCCAACCCAAGACACTATGAACATGCAGGGAGCCTAAGACATAGCATAAGGTGGTACATACTTATAGAAACAGAGATTCATTAACTAATAAATTCAATTTACCCATGAACATTGGAGCATTACCTTGGGAGTATAGAGCCTCAGTCCATCATCCCTATACATGCCATCTTTGGGAGAAAAGAGCCATAGTCTGACATCCCAAACCAAGAAAAACATGGGTGGATCCTAGATCATCATTCTAGATTAACCCAAACATGGGGATTCTCATTTAAATAATCTAGTTATACAATACATAAATGGGACCTAGAGCATAATTCTAGAATGGCCCATGGGATTAGACCCTCATTCTAATACCCCACTCATACAACTTATCACATGGATATTTTTCTTTACTCATTTATCACATTTACACATTATGTTCCATAACCAATTTACATCTTTAATTTATCACATCATAAAACACTTAGACAAAATATTTTTTTACACATTTAAAATAAACTCTTTAAAGTATTGGTCATCCTATGAAATCCAAACAAGGACCAAGACGATCATTACCAATTAAACCGTTCAAAATATCCCCTAGGGAATTTTCAACAAAAAGGAACCACGCCAATATTTCAAATAAACAATTAAAACACATTTTAAAACCCTTTTCAAATCACATTGAATTAAACACCTATTTTTAAATTATAAACCCATTTTTAAAATAGAATTACCTTTATTGAAACCCATGACCAAATCAAAATCCAAAACCCAACATTTAAATAATTTCAAAATCCTTTTAGGAATTTCAAAAAAACCACCAAATGTCGTTTCAATCATCTCGTTAACCATGACCACATAACAAATTAACAAGTTCATCCCTTTTACAATCTCAATTACCCCTATAAATGTTTACAAATTCATTTCACCATTTACAAGTGTTTTTCATACCCCATGGGTAGCCCTAGGTTCAGTCTCAAATCATCAAAAAAACTCAATAGGGTCTGTGAAGGGTCTCAAACCTTAGTCAAAGTCTTTAATTTAAACCCTTTATCAAATACATTAAATCATATGAAGGTAGTATCTATGCATATCTACATAAACATATGAACATCAAGACTATGGGGAAATGCTTTAAGACCACCTACCTCATGCTTGTAGACAATCGATCATCCAACCTTTTCCTTTGATCCCATATCAACCAAAATTTAACGTCCAAACTTATAATCTACTAGAAAAAAATAATTTTAGGGGTGATGAAGGAGAGAAAGAATTCAACCAAACCTCTTTTAGAAAATTGAAAGAAACTAAGATAATCAGCATGTATAGAAGTCAATATCTGCAGAAGTGGTTTAAATTTTAATCTATATTGTGTAAATGCGGTAGTGAATAGATATTAAAATGAAGTGATGAAACGTATATTGAAGAAAATATACAACATGATTATATAACTATATTTTTTTAAGGTTGAAGGGATTTTACCCCTCTATCAAGTATCCAAGTCCCTTCATTGTGGTCTCCTCTGACATAAAAGGCCACATCAATATTGGGACCACTGTGAAATAATTGTAACGTCCTAATGAAATGATCATATTTATTTAATTGACATATAACCCTTTAGTGGTTTTCATTAATAATATAACAATTGAACACTTTTGGTTTACAAGATATAGAATATAAAATAATTATACTACTTATGATTCCATTATAAATGGTTCATATTTATACCATTCCTTACTGAAATCTCCTTTCAGAAATCCTAATTCATCTATTTTAAAAGTACTCCTATTATCAACCCACTTGAATAGAAAAATACGAGCTTGTAATGTTGTATAATCAAAATACCATTTTTTTATGATTATAAATTATGAAATATTCACAAGAATTGGATTTCTTCCCTTAGAACAAAATACATGCAGCATTTCAGCCAGAAGTGTAACTCTACTATTTTTCATGTTCTTATGTTCATCATGTTCATTTTTATAGAACATATAACCATTAATTACATAACCATTATAATATAATACAAGCACACTTGGTCCTCTGACTATCCATCAAATCCATTTTGAAATTGAATCTATATTTTCATCAGACTCCTTAAAAATATGGTCTTGAAACCATCCAATAATCTATTTATTATGTTTATTATATATATATATAGAATTTATCCCATGATGGATTAAAATGACTAATAATTTCTTTTTGGTTTTCAACATAATGTTAAACTAGTAAAATGTTATGAAAAACATAAAGGTGGGACTGATCCTAATCGACAATAGTAATTGTGAGAACATTTATTCCATAAATTCATTCACCCACAAGCCGTCTGATGTGATGAGAGTTTGGTAAGCCAATGCTTTCCACAGCGTATAGGTAGTCGGTATAGAATTCAAAAACTTATTCAAAAACATATTAGTCTATAATAAAAACTTTTGCCCAAATTCTGTTTTTTATATACCCTTTTAAAATATTCATATACTTTTTAATAGGGTATATCCATCTATAATATATTGGACCTAATAGTTGATTCTCTCTTACTAAGTGAACCATAAAGTGAACCACCATATTAAATAATTTTTTTGGGAAGAACATATTCAATCACTACTAGAAATTTAGGCTATATCCATGCTTGGAAACCATGTCAATAAGACCAAAAACCGTGGTTATAGGTTTAAGTCATGGTTCATTGAATCATGGATGGTATTGGAGTGGATATAGGGATTTAGTCACGGTTCTAAATCATGGTTATAGCCCTTCCCATTTCATAAAAAACCATCCCCACCCCACACCTGGAAAGACCCCCTTGCACCCTGGACAAACCCCCTGCCTCCCCCCTCCCCCCTCCCCCCTCCCTGGATAGACCCCCCCTGCCCCCCCCCCCAGCACCCCTGTAGACCCCCTTGCACCCCTGGATAAAACACCCTTGTACCCCTACAAACCCCCTTTGCATCACTAGAAAGACCCCCTTACACCCTGGACACCCCCCACCCACCTTGCACCCTTGGACACACTCCCCTCCCCCTACTAGTCCCCCCTCCCCTATACCAAATCCCCCTTTCACCCCTATAGACCACCCTCCCTACTTCCCTGAACCCCCCACCTTGCACTAAGGATAGACCCCCCCTGCACCCCAGGGCAGACCCCCCTTTCACCTCTAGATAGACCCCCCCCCCCCCCCCGCACCCCTGGACAGACCCCCCATTGCACCCATGCAGACCCCCTCCCCCCCCCCCCACTACCCCCCATGCACCCCCTTCCCAACCCCCCTTTCACCCCTTGCCCTGCAGACCACCACCCTCTCCCCATTGCATCCCACCTGCACCCTCCCCCTCCCCTACCCTGTAGACCCCCTTTCAGACCATCCCTCTACCCTACAGACCTCCCCACTCCCCACTACCCCCCCCCCCCCACACACACACACCCCCCTCCCCCATCTGGCTTAAAGACCTCCCCCTACCCCCTCCACCCACCCCCTCCCTCCACCCACCCCCTCCCCCTCTTCCCTATAGACCCCCCCCCCCACCAGGCCCCTGGCCTATAGACTCCCCCCCCCCTTAAAAAGACACATCTCTATTACAAAATACGCATCAACCAATAACAACCTAAAAAATACACATCTTCAATACAAAATACACATATCCAGTACACAAGATAAATCCAAAATACCAGTAGAATATATAGAATCAACTAAACTTTATATAATATATGCAAGAGACGGTAGACACAAATATATCCCATGAGGTAAATATAATGAAAACAAGACATATAAAAATTCTATAGAACACGAAGTACAGAGAAGATCCCCCACATTTCACATACAATTAGATCACTCTTTATCGGTATAGTTGACCACAACTATCACAAATCCCCATGCTCCATAATGAATCTCCTATAATCCCCAAGCATTTTCTTTGAACAAGACACCCAAACTCTATGTCTATCCAAGCCATCTCCAAACCCATGAATTTTTTACTCAATCACAACACATGTGGGAATAGTTCATGTGCATGGTTGTGTATAAATATACCCAAAAGGGTTCTTTAAAACCATAGAGGTAACATAATGTGACAATTTAGCTCAAATATCTAAGTAATCAAGACTGTTTGAGAGAAAGAAAATAAGGAATAATCCATACATTCTGAATTACTAAAATTAACAGGGACATAAAGAAGTCCTGATTATCTCAACCTTAATCCTTTAATGTCATAACATTTGAGAAAACAAGGAAGATCAGAACCCCTTCCCCCATTCAAAGACCCCCCCCCTCACTCTCCCCTATACAGACACCCCCCCCCCCCAATCCCCCCCCTCCCGCACAACCCCCCCTCCCAAACAGATCCCCCTTATAGACAGTCCCCCCCCCCCCGAACAGGGCCCCCCTGGAGATAACCCCCCCCCCCCAAAGGATAGATCCCCCCTACAGACAGCCCCCCCCCGGACACATCCCCCCTACAGAAATCCCCCCCCCCCCGGACAACCCCCCCCCCCCCCCCACAGTGGTTCTCCCACTTTTATTCACACGGTGATAATCCAATGCTCTAATAAATGACCCACTGCTCAAAAAAATGCATATTCTAATGGTCTAAAAAACTATCCACTGCTCAAATTAAATAAATCATCAACTGTTCAATAAGAGTACATGCAATCTAAAAAATGATGCATAACTCTTATTTAATACAAGTAAAAGAAAATATTAACTGAAACAAAATAAAATGACCCACTGCAAGAAAATATATCATTTCTCCAGTCTTTCATAGAGGTGTATTTCTCCAAAATTGAATGTTAGTCCACCCAGTCACCTTGTATGCAAGATCGAAACCCTGCATGAATATTGATTATACTTAATTTATTGAAAAAATACATTTGTGGTATATACTATTGCATTAAAAGTGAATTAAATATGAGTAAGCAGCATAAGTTACAGAAAATTTAAATTTGAATTCATGGAGAAAAATATCACCAAATGTAATAATGAATTTAAGACAAGGTGCATGTTTACTAATTACACCATGTGGATAGAAATTAATTGTACCATATGGGATATATAATGTATTTGTACATGTCTAGACAATCTATGTATATAGAGTGCACAATAATATGTGAGAATACACCATCATTGATTGGAGTACACGAGCATGCCCCTGGGAAGATAAGATACTTTGTGTTCCACATGTAAACACCATGTAATTTTACAAGGATTACCATGAAATTTAAAGATGAGGACATTCCCAGGTGTCCAGGAATGGTCACGCATCATGTCAAACTATATAAACATCATTTGAATTTCTATGATACACACAACCTATGAAAGTGGAGTTCAAGTCACCATGAATAATTCACTCTATTTATTTCATGACATCCAGTTAAACTTTATATTTTAGGCATAATTGTTACATAATTCACTACATGAGGCATTACCACTCATGTGCCAAGTTGACGATGTTCGGTTAAATTTAACTCATTAAATTCATTAAAACATAGAAATTCTATTTATAAGATCAAATGGGGGTCACTTAGTGGTGAAATGGTCATTACAGCACTTTCTTACTTGGGAAATTCCATCTTAAAAGTCAAACGGCACTTAAAGGGTGTTTTGGTTCAAACAACCGCTGTAATAAAAAGAGGGAAACCCCTGACACACACCCCCTGCACACCCCTCTTCCCTTCACACCATGCACACCCCCTGCACACCCCCTCCCCCTTCCCCCAACACACACCCCTTCCCCCATGCCCCCCCCCCCCCCCCGCCCTGCACATCCCCTACCCTCATTCCCCCTACCCACCCCATGCACCCCCCGTTCCACCCTCGATATTTCATTCCACTTCAACCACTTAATTCAAGGAAAATTATGGAAAAACACTCTAAGACATGTCACTTAATACAGGCATAACTATTCATTTTATTCTAAAAATTACTCTCAATTTAAACACTCAAGGAATGGATTTCCTCCACAACAAGTCATTTTATCCAAATCTTTCTATTCACATAGTGGTGACTTGTTCATTACAACACTTTCCTACTTGGGAAATTCCATCTTAAAAGTCTAACAACACTAAAAGAGTGTTTTGGTTCTAACAATTATTTTAATAAAATGAGGGAAACACCCTATAGGGATATAAAAAGGGTCAAGTACGATGGGTGATTTATGACTAACAATGACATTAAGTATAAGGAAAACATCAATGCAATAATGTCAATCTAGGTATACCACTGTGAGTTTTCGCAGACAACGGACCTCCATTGGAGGGGTTTTATTACCAAACCATGAATTGTTTATCAAAAAAAAAATTATCTTAACGAACACTTATTCAAGAATTGAAATTTTATATAAACATTCAGAATTCATAAGGAAACTACATGCAATTTAAAACATTCTTGAATTAAAGAGGCTTGGAGGGGGGCCCAACCTCAACCTCAAGGCGCATTTTCTTTTGACGATGGCAACTCAAATATTCTTTTTTTCCGCTTGCACACAAATAAAACTTCATATATATATATATATATATATATAATGACAATTATCCCTTATGTACATATTTTCATGGCCAAATATGCCCAAGGGGTCCTTAGATATATGTTTATACCTTCATATACCCCTTTACACTTACACATGTATTCATTTTTCATATCTATATATAAGCACACCTAGCCCTAATATGTATATTTATACTACGATGAGTGAATATATATAAAGGGGGGACTTATATATATATATATGTGTGTGTGTGTGTGTATCTACCTATGCATACACATGTAAGTCTTCATCAAAGGCAACTCAAATCCACCTCAATGAAATCCAAAACGCACTGCAAAAATATAAATAACCCAAAAATCAAAAATATGCTCACATGAATAAACTCGTTACCATCCACACACGTATACATTTTCCATATATATATATATATAATCACACCTATCCCATTATATGTAATCATGCTACTATGGTCACATATACATATAATGGGAGAACTTATTATATACATGCTTACCTATGCATACACGGTGAGTTTCCTTTGACTCCAGTGACTTGAAACCTCCTCAACAATGATCAAAAAGCTATAATAAAATTAAAAAGGGCTCTAAAATTACAAAACCTTAAATTATAAACTAAGAGTCATTGAAGAATGAAGGAAAAACTTGCCTTAAACCGTTGGTGGTGAACCCAATCGACCTAAACTGCTTCACCTTCGGTGACAGTTGCAGCAATGCACACGAACAGGTCATGTAAGACTTCAACAAAATGCCAGTGCTCTAATGATTCCTCATTATTGGAACCTAAAAATTTAATTGGGAGGAATATTATTAGTGATAAAGGAAATAATATAATTGTTGATGTTGAAATTATTTTAAAGTAAATGAATTAGCTATAAAGTATAAGTGCATACCCTAGGGGTTCCATCCAGTCTAGATAACGGAACTCATGAATTTTGCAACTCCAATGTTGCAACATGATGTTCGAATATCGACATGCACTTGGTAAGAATTAAAATATACCATAAAACTAATTAGTATGGTTAGATCTATGAAAAATATATAATCAAAATAGCATGCACAAATTGGGTGCATCATACATGAATCAAGATGCATAACTATAAGGATTATGTGGTTGGATAAACTATTATAATTCTCCTATAATCTATCTACCACCACAACCAGAGAAAATAATTCTCCCATTATAAAATCCACAAACACTTAAGAGAGTCAATCTAATCATATACAAGAATAAAATATTGATATGTTCCCCCTAAAATCCATCAGTGTGATTACATCAAAGATAAAAATTATCCTCAAAGATATAGAATCTCACTTTACATGAACCATCCAATCAATATTACCCCACCAACACCTCATCACTTTGAATCAATCACACTTTAGTAAATTAGTAGCAACAAGTGACAAAAATAATATTTTATATGAATTCCAACCCCCCCCCCCCCCCACACACACACACACACACCCACCCACCCCCCACCAGCCCACCCACCCCCACTAGCCCGCCCACCCCCACCAGCCCGACATCATCCCCCCTACCCCCTGCCCCCTACACCAACCCCCCTGCCCCCAACCACTAGTCCCCCACCCCCCTACACCAGCTCCCCCCTCCCACTACACCACACCCCCAACCCCTGCATCAGCCCCCACCCCCCACACTAACCCCCCAACTTTCTCTAATAACTATCGGAAAAATAAAAAAACATAATCACATCCATGAACAACTAAGAAAATAGAATTTTTCATTAATATAAATATATACCTATAAGGTTAAGAGATGAATAGACATTACCTGTAGTTAAGAAGAAGAAAAGGGGGACGATTATACAGAATATATTCTAAGAGATGGTTGTATTTCTTACTTTGACCATGATTCCATATATTAAAAGAAAGTAAAACTATCGAAAAAGAATAAAATAAGTGTAAATGTGAAGTAGAATGATCTCATAGAAGATATAAAAATGTCCATGATGAAATGTGTATAATAAAATAGGATACTAGAATATCCTAATATAAAACTGGTTGTGAAATAAAAGGAACTTCATGAGGCAAAATATAGGTATCTTAAATTTGGAAACACCATAAAGAATATGATATAAGTCTATAAAAATTTGGGGCATATTCAAGCGAAACCATCCCAGGATGATGAGAAAACCATCCCCATGAAAAAGGTACAACATTTTTCTAAATTTTCATGTGATACTAAATCTATTACCTTTCATTATAAAGATTATGAAACATAATTTGAATATTTTTAGATTGAAGAATGGTGTAAAAATCTTCCTTCTATGGATGACCTGAGAATGGAAAAACCCCAAGGAAAAGGGAAAATAAAGGCTGGAGGATTCCTGGAAAACAAGCAGAATTTTATAAAAAAAATCATTAATATATAAGAAGATCATGTTCTAAGGGATATTAATATTGTTTTAGAAGTTTTTAGTATAAATTTTTTGATTACTGGTACAACATGTCATTTCACTAGAACTAGGATGAAAAAAGGTGGAGCAGGGTAGAGAAGAATAGAAGTAGGAATGCTCTTAGTAATAAAAATTTATAGCCTAAAAAAACTAATGTAAAGGTATCACCTATTTATTCCCATTAATTTTATGTATACTTACCTATAGGTAATTAAAGAAAACAATTGGGGATGTGGATGAATGTTGTATTATTCGGGTATAATAAGAATGAATTATACTTCCTAGAATACCATTGAAGTAAGATTTTACATGATGAAGAAAGTGTGGCCATACCTCAAGGGGTGAAAAGGCATAAATTAACATTTTCAATAATGAAAAACTGTATAGATTCTAAAAAATCTGAACAACCGAATTCTAATTGGTCATTGAGGTTATGTTGAACAACCTCAAAATTAATTTTTATATTGACATCACATACTCAATTATTTATTTACTCCATTGATCACTTGTTTATAAACTCTTGTTTCTATAATTGTTTTGCCTCATATACTTATAGGTGAATATCTCAAGTATGTTTTACAAGAATATCAAGTGATTCTATCCTTCTCTCATAAGTGGATAAGTTTGAAACTTCAAATATATGGAGGAGAAGAAGATTTCATGATGGGAGTGCTTGGCATCCATGACCACTATCAGTGAGTTATAAAAATCCATTCCCACAGACCTTATAACCATTTTGTAACTATAAACCAAGGGGTACACTAATTTTGATCACCCAATAGCTCCAAAGGACCTGTAGAACACAACCAACAAGCTAATAAAAGAAAACATCATATCAATATCATGGCCTAATTCAAATCCAGTAATATCCTAAAGTTTCCATCCTATTTCTAGTACCTGAGCAAGGAACTTCTTCAACCATCTTTGGTATAAGGTATAAAACACTATTCAGTCAAATTCATGAACAAAAAATTAAAAAAATAGCTACAATAGGCTCACATTTCCAAACTCTAGGTTCTAAGGTAACACCCAAAGACATGAATTATTAAATCAACACTGACCTTCTTAGGGATAATAAAATATAGGGCACCCATGGTCCCCTATATCATGTATATCAAATCATGATCCAATTTAGATAGGGAAAACTCATCCGGTGACTCTGAAAACTAACCCATCCATGATCATCACCTCACCCACAAGGTAATCATCAAGAAACACCACACCCATAAGAAAATCATCAAGGATTCCTCAGACCCATCTCAAACCTAATCTCAGTGACACCCAGCCTCAACCAACACCCTGTAGTGTTGGCCCAACCTAAAGATTCCAATTGTATTAAATCTCCAGCAAGAAGTTCCAAAACATCAAAAACTCAAACCCCAAGAAATTGGTCCAAACATCCCAGAAACATCTAAAATAATACTTTTTCATGCCTTCTGAGAGATGTAAAAACACCTAAATCTATACCCCTTGGACTACACAAGGAAATTTCCTCTGAACATCAAAATAATCCCATTGGAATCACTAGAGGAAAGTTGTAAAAAAACGTAAAACCCCCACTTGGTTCTCACACCACACCTCCATTTGACGAACTATCAAACCAAAACTTTCATGGAAAACCTATCTATACACTACTCGCATTGAGGGTTCTAGATCTAAAAACTTGAGGGGAACCTACCATCTATCCTAGAATAAAATAAGCATCTCAAAAAAGGCCTCTAACTATATGAGGGTTCTAACACCACACCCCACATAGAAATCCCTATGGATAGACCACTCACAGGTCCAAACTCAAATCCCAAGGAAATAAGTATATCCATGTTTCTCCCCTTTCCTACCCTTATGTGTCACCTAAGAGAATGTGAGGTTTTATATTGAATCAAAAACCAAGAGAGAGGGTTTATGAACAAAACCCCTATGTGAGACACCCAAGACCCTCACTTCTCAAATATGACCCACAAAGGTTCTCAAGGGACTGCCAGAAAACCAATAGTCATTTAATAACTAAATAAATTAATAAAAATCTATCGATTGGGGAAATATAACAAATAAAGAACACCCAACATACCATATGATGAAAATGACAAAGCTAAAAACCTTAAACTATGATAAAATAGCGTCCTGGGAACCTATCTCATGCCTTGAAATAGAAAAAATTAATTATAAAAAATTATAATTAATTAATTAAAAACAACCAAATAGGAATAAATTCCTAAAAGAATATTGAGGTGCTTCCACATTCTGAAACCACAACCAACTACCTAAAAGAGGTGTAAAATATAACCATGAAATTAATCTCGAAAAAATACCTAACAAAGAAACACTTGATTCCCAGTAAATTCAAATCATTTTAACTAAAAAATCAAAACAAATCCATTAGGCCTTATACCATCTCTAAAATGATGAGTGATGGAAAGTGTTCTACATCACGAGACATCTAATCTCTAAGAAAAAGTAAATAACCAAGATTATTGGTCAATTACATCATGTTACGGTGGAATCGGAACAGAAAAACTTAATGGGAACCATTAAAATTAAAGAGGATAAAATTTGAGTAATAATGAAGGTGATAGATGAAGATTCCTACCTCAAATCACTGTGTAGGAGGTGTACTAGAGGAAGAGGTGGGAAGGAAGCCTCACAGCAGTGTCGGAAGGGAGGTGAGGTATCCATAGAGAGGTGGGTAGGTCGTGCTAGCAGGGAGGCAGGCTGGTAGTGCCGGATCTGCATCGGTAGGGAGGCATCAGAGCCATGTCAGAGCCACGTCAGAGCTACGTCGGAACCGATGGGGAGTTTTTCTATCTCCATTGGAGCCGAAGGAGGAGAATGAATTGTGAGTCTAGGAGGAATAACGAGAAAAGGAGGAATGGAGAAGGAGGAGGAGTGGAGGAGGAATCCCGAGGGGAATAGGGGAGGAGGAATAATGAGAACGGCAAGGACGGTGAGGGAGGAGGAATTGCAATGCGGGAGGGAGAAGTTGTGGGAGGGAGTGGGCTTTGAGTGGGGGAGGAAATACTGATCAAAATGAGATTTTATATGATCTATTGCCATGCCTAGTTAATTGGGTGTGTCTATATCTTAGCTATAGCCATGGATCATTTAAACTGTGGCTATAGATCTGTGGCTATAGATCATTTTTCAAACATCACTTTCATTTTTTTAGTTGGTAATTTTTCTGAGTCTATAAATTTGATGCATATAGCTTTGAAAAATAAAAATATCTTATTCAATGTATCACATAAATTCTTGGGTAAAATGATATAAAAATCTACAGGCATTATATTTTACATAAAACATGATAGTAATGTGATTTTAGAACCTTTAACTTTAAATAAGTCATTGAACTGATATTCTTGATATTTGAATAATACCCCTATAGAACCTTTACATCATTTAATAAGTTGATAAATTTATATCTCTCTTTCCTGGAAAGAGATTAAGTGGTTGGAGGAAGAAAATTTTGTTTCACACTCTTCATAAGTTCCAACTCTTCATGTATTATCATGTAAATCATGTACAAACTATCCTTAATTATTTTCTCGGTTTTTATGAGTTCATTTAGTATCACTCCAATGACACCATTACATACATTTTTTTCAACATGCATAACATCAAAAAAATTCTAACATTAAAAAAAATTTAGTATGGTAATTCTATAAAACTGATCTCTATTCCCACCAATTTTTGTAAAAATTTTCTAAAAAGGTTGACCAAAATCAATGTCTATATATTTTACTTTCTCATGAATTTGATCACCTATTAGTGGAGATGGTGTTTTATGTTCTTCTGAACTCCCATCAAATGATATCGTCTAAGATCGGTGCTTATTTCATTAATGGATAGATCACTAATGTACTAGAAACATATTCTTTGATGAATAATTCAACCTAATTGATTGTGTACATTATTCACAAATGGGACACCCTTTAGTTCCATTGATTTTATATCCTAACAAATTTCCATAACCAAGAAATTCATTTATCATAATGTAAAATATGGATCTCAATGTGAAATCTTTATTTCTATAACCATATTACAAAATAACACATGAATCTCACAATAATTTCAAATATTCGATTAATGGAGCCAAATAAACATCAATATAATTACCCATTTGTTTTAGTCATAATATAATTAGAGATAATATAATGTATTTTCATTTCATGCATCACCACAGTGGAAATTTATAATTTACTAACATAACCATCCATGAACTGTGAGTGCTATTTTGACACCCAAAAATGATTCACTCCATATATAGATAGTGCAAGATGAAGGTTTCTCAGCTCATTTATAAATTTAATATACTCATGATAATTTCTATTCCATTGAGGAGAGTCTGATTGGTGATGAATATTCCCATATTTATTTCTTATATTTCCATGCCACATCAATTTTTTTACAGTCTCCTCAGTTACAAATTGAAACTTATACCTTGTAACGATTTTAAAGTACCATAAAACTTTCATAGGGCCCAATTTATCTTTCTTGTATCAAGAAGAACCACACTTTGATCATTTTTAATTGTTATGTGGTACTTGAAAAATAGTATGTAGTCATTTTTATAAACATGTATTCTTTTAGAGATCATACCCATTGAACATAGAATTCATTTAGTGTGATATGTTCGGAAATGAAGCTCATTATCTTCTAGGATCATGCCAATTAAGAGAGAAAGTAGTTCAATAGAACTATTGTAACTCCATCCATGTATAAATTTTTAATTTTATGGATTCAGTATGGCTAACAATGGTGTATATTTTGTATCACCAGTATACAATGGAATATTTTCACAACTCTTTAACTTATCAAAAAAAATTGGATAACCCTGAATTTCATCTGTAACTGTCATTTTCATTTAATCAATACTATCTTCATCATCATTCACACTTGTAAAAAAATCCTTAATATGCTCTTCATCATTGTCCACACTTGTAATCATATCAGATGATCCATAAAATGAAGTCTTATCCCAGTCACTTGCTACATTCAATTTTTCCTAGTGTTTAGTATAACATTTATAACATTGTTCTATTATGTGATAGATAAATTGTTCTACCAAATCCTTTGGACTAATTAGTCTTGAATTATAATAACATATACACGAACAGAGGATTTGATATTGGTCCTATGCATGATCTTTTGAGAACTTGATGAAATATTTCACCCCATTCTCATACTGATTTGTCATACAATTGGAATATATCCATTTTCAGTTCATATCCATCCTATTTTATTTGGTAATATTAATATTTAACAAAATAAATAAAGTGTAAAAACCATATCAGGGAAAACGTTTATCGAATGATTAAAATATTAGTGTAATGTAAGATTATAAATGGTTGTGATTTTAATGACAAAAATTGGTTCATTAATGGTTATGATTTTACAAACTTGGGTTATCATTAATCTTTTCTATATTATATGAACCTAATATACCATTTTCTGGCACTAATTAGTGGGGGAGAAATGGATCACAATTGATCAAATAACATTATTTTAATATATCATTATAATTCCAAAAAAACAAAATTAGATAAAATTTATGCTAAGACAAATATATTTATACAAATTTTAAAATTTTAAAAAAATAAAAAAAGAAATTATTATAATTTTAATTTCTCTTCATTTTGTTTTGATGTGAAATTTAGTAAAAGAAAAATTAAATATTACGAACACATGGGAACATATCCACCTAGAAATGAAAATTCATATAAAAAGGAAGTTATAGAATTGATAAGAGTGGGGATAGAACCCTAATCTTGAGATTTTTATTCTTAATGCATGGTAGGATCACTGTAGTACCTCAAAAACTCCACAGTAGGGCTCTAGGGAGAGAAATTGAGTGGGATTTCATGTTTTAGGGATTTTTAGTGAAGGGTGAGAGACAATGGATGGTGATTTATAGAAAAATAGAGGGTGTTGTTTATTAATTTTCAAAAAAAGGCATTGAAAACCTTGTTAATAAAAAATAAAAAACCATTGGTATTCCTATAGTTTTTTTCCAAGGTATTTGCAAAGGAGGAGTGGTTTTTAAAATTTCATTACTTTAACAATTAAACCCTTTAAAATAAAACCATTATTGATGTGGAAGTGATTTATTTTCATATCAATGTGATGATTTTAAAAATTAAATCAATTTAATTGAGAAAATTAATGAAATTTGAAATATTTAATTTTTAAATAAAATTTTTATTTATTGTAAAATATTATTTTAAATTATAAAATCGAATTTCTAATTCTTATAAGAACTACATATGATTTCATAAAATAGTTTTACTATTTATGTGTGAATAATCATTATTGTTTATTAATTTTATATGAAAAAGTACAATCATATTTTATTTAAAATATATTTTAATAATTATGAGGTATATATATATATATATATATTTCTAAAAAAATTGGTTTATAACAATGAAACCCTTTTGAATTTGAGGAGGTAGATATTCTTTTCCTAAATATTTCTCAATGATATGGGATGTTTATTTTTAGTAAGGGATGCAATACATCCTAGAGAATTATCATACCATTCCATATATTGTTACTGGGATGTAAGGATGGTTACTACCTAATAATACCCCCATATTTCGAAGTGGTAAACAACATCTTCAACCTATCATAGCTAAGGATGTACATTTAGGACCCATCACATGTCATATAATTGGGATATCTAGATAGTGAAGATGATTCTACCTTCTCACGGTATAGGGTTACAATTAAGGACCAATGAGAGAGGACCATATAGGTTTAGTAATGTGAGAATTATATGTGGACTCACTACCCTCACCTATTTGATTAGGATATAATTTTCAGGTCAAAAATTTATATTGTTGAGCAGCATTTAGATACCCAAATATTTTTTTTAACAATTATAATTTTTCCAATTATATTATAAAAGTTGGTCACTAAGTGTTTTTAATATAAATTTCATTATGAATGTACAACTATATTATTTTAAAAGTAATATATTAATTTTAGTCCATTGAAATGTGATCTTAATGAATAAGTTATATCTCATAAATGGAGAACCATTTAAAAAAATTGACACATTGGTTTTGTATAAATATTAGGGTTTTAACTTAGGGGTGAATTAATTTTTGATCGGGGTTTCACACTATAGGCCAACCCAATTTTAAGTGTTTAATTTGAAAACAAAAAACCCAAAAATTCTCTATTTATGTTTTCATATCATTTAAAATTAGTGTTAGTATTCATGAGCTCTAATTATAGAGGTGATCCTTTTGTATTGGATATAAATATACATTCTTAGATAAAAATATCCAATGGTGTCTGGTGTAATTGCAGTCTTCATTGAATATCATTCTAAACAAAAGTTAGGGATCATTATTTTTTCTTACTCTATTCTTCTTGGTTTGCATGTATAATTTATGTTATAAAATTTCATGATTCAAACTCAATCCCCATTTTATGGAATTTTTGGAAAAATAGTATCACTGTATTATTATTTTTTATTTCAATATATTTATTTTAATTTTAAATTTATTTAAATACATATTTATTTATTTATTTTATAATTATAATTATAAATAAATATATTCAAAAATATATATATATAATTATAAACATAAATATATATATATATATAATTATAAATATTTATATAATTATATATATATATTAATATATATATATATATAGTTATAAATATAATAAAAATATTTATTATTTAAATATATTTATTTATTTATAATTTTGTGAATACATTTTAAAAAAAATTATATATATTTATAATTTTATAATTAACTATTTAAATTACAATATTATTAACAAATTCATATAAATATATTAATTATATAAATTTCAAACATATTTTAAATGTTAAAAATTAAATGACAAAAATGAATAAATATAATTTAAATTAATTACAAATGTATTAAAAATATTACATGTATAGTAAATAAATATATATTTAAATTAATATTAAAAATTAATAAAAATATAATTTTAACATTATTAGTGAATAAATAATAATAGATGATTAAATAAAAGTAAATAAATTAAAAAATATATATTAAAAATTGAATTCTTAATATTTACTTGAATTATATACACATAAAAAATGAAGACCAATGAATAAATAGATTATTTTAATTATAAAAATAAAAAATATTAAAAAAGAGTCATATATATTAACTATAGAATGATATTAATAATTAAATTAAATCGAATTAAATTGAATCAAATAAAATTAAACACACACACATATATATTCATGATGAATATACTAAAATAAATTTATATTAAAAATGAATTGTCAGGACTCTTCTCAACGGGACATGCGTCGCGACTACCCAAGTGCACCTCCAATAGGTTAGGGGTTTGGGATTAACTCTGAGTAGGCATATCACTCACATGGGTGGTCTTACCCTAAGGTACTTGTACAAACGCATATATCTCTAAGCTCATACAATGCTGAAATGTAAAACAACAGTTAAAAACATGAAAGCATACATTTAAATCTCAATACCATAGTTCGGTGGAAGGTACTAAAGAAAAAAATGGAAAATACAAGCCCATTATAAGGAAACTGAAACAAGTCCAACCTAAAAGTATAGAAGGGTATTGTTGTCCAGGTGACCATAGAAACACACCTCGTTCTTTCTATCTCACTAAGCTTCACCTGGTGTCGGTCCCTAGAGGTTTCTGTCAAAAGGTCGATTGTCTACATAGGATACAACATGTGCAGGAAAGGACTGTGTAGGGTGAGTATAACAATACCTAGTATGACACTTCGAAATCATTAAGCATATAACAACATGAATAATAGTTATATCAACACATGTATATATCTACAACACATATAACAAGAATTTATATATATACTCAATAGAGTCACACAGTCTGAAGGTAGAGTCACAACTATAATGTTAGACTAGGAATCATGCTCGAAGGTTCCATATAGCACTCATCTAGGAGAACTGACTCCATGAGTCAGATATCACTAATGGTGTCTATTCAAGGTGTAATGATCATTGGATCTTGCAATAAGAAATATACACTAGAAGTATGAAGAGAACAATACACGGATGAGGATCACACCCTAGTCCATGGGGTATACTAAAAAGTCAATCTAGAATAACATGCTAAGTATAGGATCGATGTCGTTGTAGTATTGGTCACAATGATACAAAGAAATCCACCTAGTGAAAGTTGATTATAGAGGACCTTACTCTAGACTTTAGGTAAGGATTACAACAACTCTATCCAAGAGGACTCACTGAACAGATCAGTGTCTTGTGTGTAGGACATGATTCCATACTAACCAATAGGGAATGGATCAAGGGAACACACCCAAACAAAACTTTTCCAAAATGAAGAGGACAATGTTACGAAGCCAACTTTGAAGGAGTACATGGATTGTACTGGTAGTACATTATGTGTCACATTGACACCAGGTTCTTCTTGTATAAAATGGTATGTGACTGTGTCCGTGTTTGTGCTTAAGTACACAGTGTGTTCAAGCTTGTGCACCCTTGGTCGTGTCCATGTCTGGTTGTTCATGACTTTGTACGGATAGTCATGTCCATGTATGTCTAGTAATGTATCCTTCGTGATACATGCAAAGTTCAAGTTGACGGGTCATATGTCGTGTAATTTATAACTCCACACGAAAACCATAACATTGCACCATGGGTCCCACATGGCGTGTATCTCAAAAATACACACCGTGTATAGCTAGATTTTTCATAATTCCTAATATATATCGTGTGTATTATTCTACTCCTCTATCCATGGATCTTGCTTTGCACATCCTCAAAATCTGAAAATCAATATTCAACCAACCCTTGTTGTCAGTGATCATCAAGTTCCAGCCTTTGAGTATATATAAAAAATCCCTCCATGCATCATCCATCATCGTGTTATGAAGAACATGAATATCAGGTATCCCTAAATCCATATGATCCACTACTACTTCTATAGTTTTACAATCCCCATGTCATATCAATCATGATTATGCAATATCAAACCATTATGCCAGGAAATAGGTGCACAATGGTTGATTATTTGGTAATTTAGTTGAACCATTATTCAAACGAACACCAGTGATGAGCACATGAAAAACGGTGGGAGAAATCTAAGAAACACGTAAAGAGGAACAAACCTCATCCATGTTTGGTTGGACTCAATTATTTTTCATTATAATGATGAAATAAGAACCAAATAAAGATAAATAATTTTTCAAATAAATCCCCATAAACAAACCCATCCCACAATACAACCAATCTTTGAATCAATCTGTTAATCGATTTATTTGAGTTCATCATTGAAATAAAAAATAGGTAAAGAATATGGATAAATAAATGTCTTACCATGATTGGGATCGATCTCCTATGAAGAATGAATCTGAATCATTTTCATTGGAGAGATCCTTGAATTCTATTGCACAAATGTTTTCTATCTTCGATTCAGTTATCATTCTTCAATGGAAGATCCTCCAGTGGATCCTATAGATCTATAGGGTTATATAACTAACCCTGAGATTCCACATAGCCATATATTTATAGAAAATAATTAATTATCTATATAATTTCAAAATAAATAAATAAATTTTACTAATTTATTTATAATCCATACCTTTGATGGATTTTCCACAAACACCTCGCACCGAAAAAGGTTATGTCGCACCTAGGGTAAAACTCACACTCTAAAATCAATGTAGGCCTCATATTTCCAATCCAATCCTCCATTTATATTTCATTAAACTTATTTAAGAAAACCATTTGTGCGTGAATTTAATTTACTTAACATATTTTAAAATTTAATTTTAGGAACACCAGTCCTCAGAATCATGATTCATCTCAGCATCTGGTCTTAAAAATATTTCTAGATATATTCCAAGAATTTAAATGGAAAAAATAGGGATGTTACATTATTACCACCTTAGGGATATATGCCATAAAAATCCAAAAAAAATTCTACATAAATAGATGTGTGTACTGATCATGCATTTGAGTCTCCTGATCCTAGGTACTCTCTTAAAGATTCTCATACTGTATCCCTGAAAATGAACTAGGGGGATAAATCACCCATGAAAGATCCTCTCATATCGATCCTTGTTCTCTACCAAGTAATCTGTAGAAGTAGATCCATCCTTGATTTCCATCTCACCCCAGATGATAACTTGTGATTAATCATGTATGTACCTCCATAGTTACGACACATGAAAGATGGTGTGTACCCAATATTACTATGATGCAGGAGTTAAGTGGTACACAACCTTACCAACTCTACACAGTATTTGGAAAGGGAAAATGAATCTCTAATATAGGTGGTCGCCCTGGACAAATATCTACAATCAACATTGAGGTAAACCCTATAAGAACACATGGTCTACCTCCTTGAACTCTGAAAGACTTTACCATTGGTCATAGTAGGACTTATGATAGCTTTGTTCAGTCTTCATCCATTCATGGATGATCTTCACCTTCTCTATAGTGGGTCGCACCAACTCTGGGCCCATAACTGCTTACTCTCCTTGGTCGTTCCAACATAGTGGTGTCCTATAGGATCACCCATACAAGGCCTCAAATGATGCCATATTGATGGTAGAATGGTATATTTTTTTTTCATTAACTCCACCATTGGTAGGTGATCCTCCCAAATACATCTATAGTCTCACATCCAATCCCAAAGAAAATCCTCTATGACCTAAATAGTCCTATCAATCTAGCTGTTAGTATGGAGGTTAAAAGTCATGATCAAATGCATCTGAGACCCAAAATCTTCCTAAAATCCCTTCCAAAATCGATATGTGAAGTGAGCATCATGGTCAGAAAAGATCTTTGAGTAAAAACCATGGATTCTGATTATCTTCTACACAAAGAGGCATCTCAGGCTCTCTAGTGAACTCTTCTCTTGTATAGCAAAGAAGTCAGATGACTTGGTGAGTTAGTCTATATTCACCTAGATAGAATTGTGTCCCCGGGACATATGTTGTAACCCCATCATAAATTCCATGGATATCTCATACCACTTTCACTCTGTCACCATAAGGGGTTTGCCTAAACCCATTAGAACATGGTTCTCGTCCTTTACTGGTTAACAAGTAAGGTTTCAAGAGACAAACTCTGCAACTCCCTTCTTCATCCTTGGACATCAAAACTAACGCCTGAGGTCTTGGTATATCTTTTACACACCTGGATATACTACTAAATGATATGAATGAAAATTTCTTAGATTCTCCTCCTACAACATCACTAGTACCATCGTTCTCCCTCTAAAAAGAATTACATGCTTCCCACATTCATAAAATCCATTATGATCATGTTCAGTGGATATCTGAATACATAGGGTCTCACAGTCGGTATCTCCAATATGTGGCTTCCAGGCTCGTTGTAAATAAATATGGGTAATAACCATTGAATGAAGGTAAGATTATTCATCACTGTCTACAAAGAATGTATGTAATGAGGAAAAAATTTCTAATTTCTTGCTCAGTAACTATAAACAAGATCTCCTACTAAGAGAATCTGCTACAAAATTCCCCTTATTCTAGATTGGATGGTTTGGCTTCCGCTACTTGGTTGAACGCGATGCACACACCTCCTTTAGTTTTTAATTTCATGCTCGTTGGATCCTCTTCATAGGAATCTTCGAAGGTGGTGAAGCCACCTCTAGCTACCTTTGATTCGGGTTCTTTGTCGTTGGCTCCAGCTCTACCTCCAGTACTTCCATCGGCTGCTTCCTCGTTTCCATCCAAGAAGGGTTTTTCTTTTAGGGATGTGCTTTGTGGAAGGCCCTAGGAGCATCACCAGGCTCACTTTTGGGATGTCCCTTTCGATGCTCCGGTTGTATCGATGGATGGTTCTTGTCTATCATTGGCCATTCTATCAGACGCGTTCAGTACTACCTCAGAGTGTCTACAGTGGACGTTGGTGGTAAAATTTGGTGTTAATCATCTGTCACTCTTTTCCTTTCAAAATTTTGTTGGCTCGTGGAATCTAGATGCTCCAAAAACAGTGTCCTCTCTGAACCATAAGTCCTTCTACATAATTTTTAGTTCAAAGGTTTATTTCATTACGGCTTGGTGTAAGACTCCCAGGTCTATGGGGAAGTGGTGTTTCACCCTTTTGTGGTGGGAAATGGAGGTTCAATAAGGGAGATACTCTCTGTGTGCTCCCGTGTGGGTTTCTCTCCCTGGGCTCCCACTTCTCTTCTAGAATGATGCCTTTATTCGTGCAATTGGTAAATCTATTAGGAATTTCTTGTTTGTGGATGACCAGACCTTGTTCCTAGAGGAGGCCTCGATTGCTCGCATCTGTGTTGACATGGACCAGTCCTTCCCTCTCTTAGAGAAGATCTCCCTCTATGTCCAAGATTCCTTTGTCTGGTTCCAAGGCCTGGTATACCCTTCCTTACCCATGTTCTTCTCCTTCTATCACCTCCAAGGACATTCTCTCCCTGATTTTAGGTGGAAGCATCGTGTGGAAAGAGGGAAGTGCATCTCTCCATACTCAATCCATGGGCCTGGTCCTAATGACTATTGGATAAAGATCCCTCAAGGTAACATTGCAGCATTTTTGGGTTGATTGTGTTTGTTGACAAATCAGGTTTCCATGGTGAATTGTCAAGTTTTAGATATATTGTTGACAATCAATGTTGACAAAGAACCATGACAATGGAATGGACGATCTGGAGGTGGTACAAAAGAGCAGTACAAGGTGGCGTTGTTTTCCAGTGTTTTCCAAATTTTTGGGGTCTAAAATTTTGAGGTTGGTGAGAATCACGAAAAGTGGATATCCTTGAAGATCTTATTTAAATATGTAAAAGGCAGGAGTTTCGCAAAGATAGGCATCATGGATTGAATTTTTCGAAGACAAAAAGAATGTTGACGGTGTTCTTCACGATTACGTCAAGCTTCGCAAACAGTATAGGTTGAAGCGCATCGTGGCAGTGAAGGGCTTTGCGAGGGAGCTTCACGGTGAAGGTGTGAAGGGATTAACGGTGATAATCCACGATTATATCAAGCTCTGCGATCGGAAAATTTCCATGGTGCTTTGCGAGATTGAGAGAAATTCGGTAGAAACTTCAGAGCTTCATTATTTGTGATGACATGGCGTTGAATTCACGCAGAAGGATCGAGGGTCGGTGGAATCGCCTATAAATAGAGTTCGACCCCCTCGAGAGAAGTAGAGAGAGTTTTTGAAGAAAATATTTTTCTCTCGGTTCTCGATGGTATTTCATGAAGGTAGTGTTCTTCGTGAAAGAGAGGTGCTTCGCGTCGACTAATCTAGCTCCACGAAAGGAAGTGTGCTTTGAGAGGCCGTGTTCTCTAAGGAGTGTGCTTCGCGAAGAGGAAAGAGATTTGTGATGGCCTAAGATTTGCAAAGTCTTGAGCTTCGTGAAAAGGAAGGAGCTTCGCGAAGGCTTTTTTGAGCTTCACGAAATTGAGAGCCTCGCGAAGTAGGGTGGTTTGCAAAGGTTTTCCAAAGGAATTTCCATGTGTTCAAGGGAAAAGGGGTATTCATCAATGGATGAAATTTGGACTTCAATAGAGCATCTACATACAGTGGAGGATTCATTCATTAGTGGTAATGAAGAGACCTATAGGTCTATAAACTGTGAGTGGATCCTTTCCAGAGCAGTGAGCAAAGGAAGAGGAAGAAGGTGATCCTCTCCACCAGCAGTGAGCCAGAGAGAGAGAAACATTGGGTGACCCTTTGGTAAGTAGTGAGATGACCCTAAACATTATAAAGGCAGTGATTCTGGGAATATAAGTGATCTAGCCCGAACATTATTGGCATTGAGCCTTAGTGGATTTGGTACAGCGGCACATCGTCGTTGTATGCTCCTTGGACGTAGCCCAGTGAGGGTGAACCAAGTAAAAATCTATGTGTCTACCTGCTTTCTTACATGCATTGAATTTAAAGCATCATAATCAGATAAAGAATAAAAGAAGTGGTCATAATGAACACACAAGTGAAAACAAAGTGACCCTTGTAATAAAGATTTCAAGATCCAGTGGGGCAGGAAGAATCTCAGAAATGAATATTCATACCCTGATTCACCCCCCCCCCCCCCTCTCAGGGTATATAGGCCCCTATTGGTCTTAAAAATGACCTTTCACCAAGTCGGCTAACTGATTTTCCTCCTATGGCCTCTCCAAGTGTCCCCTTTTCTGGTCCTTTGAATCCTTCTATTGCGAATGTGGGATGTAAGCCTCTGGATTTGATCTCTTCCCCCTTTCTAGTGGCTAGTAGGCTATCCTACTTTTCCCTTATGCCAATGGTGGGATTGAGTCCTCATACTCTTGTAGATCCCCTTTGGTCCTGGATCTCACGGTTCTCTAAAGGTATGGAAATTTTTGGTCACTATTTAGACCCTCCCTCACCCTCCTCAACTATGGGTGTGCTTTCTAGGGTGATCCCTGGCTATGAGGTCCTCCCTGTTCATTGCCCCACTTCTGGTTTTTTCCTGGGGCTTACGGCCTTCAGTCAGGACCCTCCTCTCCCTCTTCCTACTCCTGTTTTGTGCTCCTCTCTTGAATCCCCCTGGTTTCTAGGGCCCCTAGCCAGACATCTTCCCTTCACCCCCTCCTACGTGCTCCTGTTCTGGTCTCATCAGACGATTCTCCTGTGATCCCTGATGGTTGTTTTCAGGAGGCTCCAGCCTCTTCATCTCGTAGGCCACCCAGCCATATGCCTAGCTCTAGGGACCTGTCCCTCCCTCCTTCTCGGACCCCTCATTCAAATCGTAGTGGTGTGACGACCAGATCTTAGACAAAACATCGAAGTTGCCCTTCTCTTTAGAGTAATGTAGCCAAGCAGCCTAGGGACAAATCCAATCATATTATGTTTTAATTTTATCTTTCTTAATTTGGAATTCTTGTGGCCTGGGGGCCTGGGTTAAAACTTACTATATAGTGAATGTGGTTCGGTCCAAATCGTTGTCTCTTGTTGTAGTAATGGAACCCAAACAAAGAAGAGACAGGATTTCTGATTTTGATCATAGAATTAGTATGATTGGATTCATGCAATCTGGGTCTCAAAGACCCTCCATCTGGATCTTCTGAAAATCGATCAATATTGTGAATCTTTTTCAGGCATCAGATCAATGTATCACTACTGAAATCAATAATGGTTATCGATCTTTCTTCTTCTCATTCATGTTTGGAAGTTTTAATGTCAAGGAACTAATTCTTATTTGGAATAAACTCAAAGCGTTTGATCCCAAGGACTCCCCTTGGTTTGTGGTAGGCGATTTCAATGTGTTGGATGAACCTAGTGAGAGGAAGGGTATGGGATCCTTCTCTTGTAGAGCTAGTTTGTAATTTTCATAGTTCATGTCTTTTCCAGGGCTTTTAGACTTGGTTTTTTCAGGAAGTATTTTTACTTGGTGTAACAATCAGAGAGGTGCACACCAGTCCTGGAGTCGTTTGGATAGATGTCTTTAAAATTTCCATGTTGTTTCAACTTATTAGAATACCAAAGTCACCCATCTGGCTCACAGTGTTTCAGACCACACCCCCCCTTCTTTGACATTTTTTCCATCCTGGATAGGAGAGTTTATTTTGTTTTCTCCCAGTTGTGGACTATGCATCCATATTTTCTCTGTACAGTGGA
The DNA here is from genome assembly GCA_963277665.1 of Viscum album. Classification (NCBI taxonomy): domain Eukaryota; kingdom Viridiplantae; phylum Streptophyta; class Magnoliopsida; order Santalales; family Viscaceae; genus Viscum; species Viscum album. The sequence goes on along the minus strand of OY728157.1, from coordinate 1,396,791,312 downwards.
AAAATCATGGAGTAAACCATTACATGGGGTTCCAAGGGACATATTGAAAAATAAACCTCGTTGTCTCATGGTAGACCTCCGGGAATGGATCAGTATCCAGGAACCTCCTACACATGATCTGGATGAGGTCCAGCTCAAAATTGATCACCTTGAATCCATGTTGGAAGAAGACTGAAATGAAACAATATTTGGGGAGCTTGTTGTGAAGAATAATGTGATGGAGGATCTGCTATTAAGAAAGAAACATCTGGCTCATGATTAGTCTAGAGCCAGATGGCTGAGGGAGGGGGACCGTAACATAGATTATTTCCATGTCTGCATCAAGGAAAGTCTGAGGTCACCTCGGCCTAATATCTGGCTGGAGGACGATTCATATTCTGATGACATCAATGTGGTGGGTAACATGGATGAGTCCTATTTTAAGGAGCTTCTTGATGGCCCCAACCCTATCTTGGCAGATGGGTATCCAAGGGGTCAGGATGAGGATATGGGTGTTATTTTTACTACAGTTTCTCGGTTAGATAATGACCTAATTGAATCCTTTCCACAGGAGGATGATATCTTAGGGATTCTGAGGAGCCTTAACCCGAAGAGTACTCCTGGCCCGGACGGGTTCCCTAGATCCTTTTTCAGAGCCTCTTGGAGTTTTGTTAAAGCTGAAATGGTGGCAACTATCCTGGATTTCTTCTGTGGAGGGTTCATTCCTTGTGCTACTAGTGCTACTACCAGGTCCTCATCCCGAAGCTGAAAAATCCTTCTTTGATTCAGCACTATAGCCCGGTGAGTATGTGCAACTTTTCTTATAATTTTTTGGCCTCCATTATCAACAATAGAATTAGTAAATATCTTCCCCACTGGATCTCCCCGGAGTAGTACAGTTTTGTCAAACAAAGATCAATTCAATGGGTTATTGCAGCATGCCAAGAGGTCACTAATCAAATTAACACTAAAGTTCATGGTTTCAATATGGTGATCAAGCTGGATATGGATAAGGCTTGTGACAGGATGTATTGGTCCTTCATAATCAAATTCATGATAGGTATGGTCCTTTCTCCTTGGGTTGTTGACTTATTTTTCAGGTGTTTCAGCTCCTTGTTGTTGGAAGTTTGGTTCATGGGAAGGAATTTTGGCTCCTTCAAATCGGTTAGTGGGTTGAGGTAAGGGGATCCCTTATCCCTGAGCATTTTTTTATGGTTCAGGATGATCTCAGCCGCCTTATCAATAAGGGAATCATGTGGGTCTCTATCCTGCCTTACTGTTTTAAATCCAGCCCTTGTGGTATCTCTTATCTCATGTTTGATGATGATATGATTATTTTTATTAATGCTGGATTGGGGTTTATCCATGGGATCACTAAGATCCTTAATGATTACTGACACTGGAGTGGTCAGAAGATTAATAGGATTAAGATCCAATTCTATATCTGGAATCATCGCATGGATAGAAGGATTGACTCCCTTTCAAGTAGGCTAGATATGCAGCATGACATTTTTCCAATGGAGTATCTTGGTTATCCTATATCTCCTAGTAGGATTTGAATTCATTATTTTGATAATATTGTTGGGAAATTAACGAGATGTGTTCACAAATGGAATAACCATTTTTTATCTTTCGGCGGCAAGATCACCTTGGCTAATAGTGTCTTGACTTCTATTCCAGGTCATGCCCTCTCGGCCACCAAAGTCCCAAAGGGGGTGATCACCAAGATCGACTCTATCCTCTCCTCCTTCATTTGTGGTTCTCATGATGAGGGTAGGAGACATTGGGAATTGTGGAGTAGACTAGCACAAACTGTTCAGGAGGGGGCATCGGTATGAAGAGAATCTCTGGTACGCTACAATGTATGCGGGTGAAGCTGGCATGGGAGGTTATTGAGGATCGATCTTGTTGGGGTAGTTTCATGGCCAAGAAATTTAGTAGAGGTATAAGTAGAGCTAATGGGGGTCAGGCCTCATTGCGTACTATGATTTCTTCCCATATTGAACCCTTCTTCCCCACACTAGATGGATTGTGGGGAATGGTGATCTTTCCTTTTGGCATCAAAACTGGGCTGGAGCACCTTTGGAGTTCCCTGGATGCCCAGTTATGGGCATCACATTCAAGCAGGCTAGCAGGTTCCCGAGTTTTATCAACATGGTGCTAGATAGGGACCAACAAATGGTCTTTGATTCCATTGTGATCATAGATGATCCAGATAGATGTTCTTTCACTGCTTCTTCCTCAGGTGCCTTCTCAGCAAGGGACTATCAGAGGGTGATCAGTATAGCGGCTCAACATGGTACAAGGGACTTGATCCTATGGATCAAGTAAATCCTAGTGAAGCTCAATTTTATGGTGTGGCGTCTCAGGAATCATGCCCTTCCCATAGACAAGTTTGTAAAGAAGTCTGGTGTTCCCTTGGTTTTGAGATGCATGTGTTGTAGGGGTTATATGGAGGATAGTTCATTGAATCTATTCTTCAAAATCCATTGGGCTCATTAGGTGTGGTGAATCTTTGGGTATTTCACGGGGATCTATGTTCCAACTTCGAGAGACTCTCCTTTCAGGGATCGATGGTTTCATGGGGAAAGAGACATTGGACCTGAGAGGAAAGCCTGTGTAGTCATACTAGCGGTTGTTTATTGGTATATTTGGCTGGTAATGAACAAGGAAAACCATAATGGAACTCGGTGCTTGGGTTAAGCGGTGATGCAAAGGACAAGTTCCTTATAATTGATATGGTATGATCATGTAATGATTGGATTGAAGCTCCCTCTCTAAGGCCATTTTATGTGGGTGTTGTTGACAGAAGTCTGAGGAATAATGGTAATTGGGTCAGATGGTTCCCACACCACTAGGGCCTTAAGCTTAATACTGATGGTCCCTGCTGCTCAGATGTCATGAAAGGTGGCGGTGTGGTTAGGGACTCAGGGGGCATCATTTTCCTTGCCTTCAATGCCCACATTGGTAGAGGGAATTATCTAAGGGTCGAGGCTCTGGATTTGATAACTGGCCTTCAGATTTACAGGAATAATCATATCTGATTGGTTGCAGTGGAAATAGATTCTATCATCATCCATGATTCCATGCTGGGCAGATGCAATACTCCATGGTCAATTTCTTATGTTATGAGAAAGTGCAGATCTCTGGTCAGCGTTGAAGTTTACATCCTTCATACTTGGAGGGAGGGAAATATGGTGTCGGGTCATTTGTCCTCTTCGTCCTCACAGGGTATTTGTATCTTCCTTCCATTAGACTTGAATTCACTCTCAAAGGAAGGGAAGAATCTTATTAGGGGGACACCCTTGGTCTTCATCACTTCAGTCCCTCATAGCCTCTTGTCACTTGTCTGTTTTTGTATTTCAGATGTTCTGCTCTTTATTTAATAATAAAAATAAAAAGTGTTTGTTGTTACTACAAAATTCCCCTTCCCAGAAGTATAGATAATCACTAATTCATAATCCTGATGGAATTATAGCTAGTGACTCTATATCAAACTAAGATCCTTATGGTAGGATATATAATTGAGACTCTAGTGGTCTGAATAAATAATAAATCACTCTCACATTAGGTGGGGTCTCTATATATTCAGTGTGAAGACTATCACTGAAAACATAATATTGTGGGTCACACAGTTCTTATCATGTGGTCTCAAATGACATGAACCATAGGAAATCACCACCTTCCTCTACATCATAACATAACCAATCATGGTTCTTGATGTATCATAGAACACTATATACTCAAAACCCTCCTACTGAAATCTCAATATGGGATCACTCCACAATCTCTAACTCAACTCCTAGAAAGCCTGTTGGGACCTCTCTGTCCACATGAAATGATTTCACCTTTAGGTCAAATCTTTCAAGGGAGATGATATCTTGTATAATTCTTGTAATAATCACTGATATTATCCTACCAACCCAAGGAATCTATATACCTTTTTCATGCTCTTGGGTGGATCTCAGGCTAACATTACCTTGACCTTTGATGGGTCCACACTACCCCATCGCCTAAGATAACATGTCCCAAAAGGTGGACCTCCTAAATACATAACTGGATCTTCAAGATCTTACCATAAATATTGTTCTCTTAGAGTACATCCAAAACCGTCCTAAAGTGTCTTGCATGATCCTCCTTGGATGTCAAGTACATTAGGATATCATTGTTGAAGACTACCACAAAAGGGTCTAAGAAGGGATGAAAGATCTAGTTCATGAATTCCATGAACACTGTTGAGAAGATTTTATACCAAACTAAATCAACAAGTACTCATAGTGGCCATAGAAACATCTAAATTTTGTCTTCAGTATATCTTCATCTCGTACTCACAATTGCTGATATCATAATCTGAGGTCAACTTTCGTGAACCATCATGCAACTCTCAACTGATTAAAGAGGTCATTGATCCTTAGTGGTGAATAATTATTATTTATAGTCACTAATTATTGGATATGATAGTCCACACATAGACTTGAGATCTTTTCTAGATTTTTGGAGAACAAAACTGGGTATGCCCGAGGTGAAATTCAGGGTCTAACAAATCTATTCCTCTATATGTCCTCTAAATGCACCCTCTGCTTGGAAAGCTCTGTTGGATACATCCAATTTACTGTTGTAGATATCAGGGTCATCCTGGGCTATAGGTCAATGCATAAGTCTTTATCTATGTGTGGAGGTAAGCCTGGAATGTCCTCAAGAAAGACATCCTCATACTCCACCACTATTGCACTGAACTGAAAATACATATCATTCACTCCACCAAGGGTCATGATAGCTAAATGATGAGTGATATTATCCAACCTCCTATGCATGAGTTCATCCTATAATGTTTGGGTTTCCTTTTTACCCAAAAATAAAAACATGGTTCCACTATTGTAGACACACTGCATCCTTCTTTTGAAACAGTCTATTAGGGAATGAACTGTAGATAACCATTCCATACCTAAGATGAAGTCATAAGCCTCATTAATACTATGAATATATCCTTAAAAAATCTCTTAACTCCAATATTCATGTCACACCATCAGTATAAGTGTGTGATTACTGAGTCACCTCTCATAAGAGTCTTTAAGTATAAGGGTCGAGCCAAGGGACCAACCAGAATCTCTATGTCTCAAAAAAAAGATACATGGAAATAAATGAATGAATCACACCTATCTATATTAGTATTATATCTAAGTTACAAAATACACATATCATAAATTTTATCAGACCAAAAAAATTTGGGTCATAATCCTTGACCACCTACAACTACCCTCATCCCTATATATTAGATCCCCGAGCCTGGTGTGGACCACTAGGGGGTGGTGGTAACAATTTAAAATTTATACCACCTCTGAATACTCTTCCAGTTCCTCTTCCACATCCATTGCTATATAGATAAATATTATCCTTTCGTTGCCTATACCTAGGTGGAACATCCATTATTTACATGTCATCCATATAGTGGGTCATACAATATCATGCAAGATTCCCCCCACCATTGCAATAGTAGCATTGCCTCTTCTTAGGATAACTAGACCTATCCTGTGAGCCATGAACTGTAGATCATCTATCCTAGGCTACCTCCTAAAACATATCACACTTCCTATTCTCTGAGACTAGTGTCGACTCCTTACTACTAAATTATCTGCTTTTGTGTGCCCATTATTGGCAATTATTGTCTACATCTACTCATTTGGGAAACTCTTAACCACCAAACCATGCTCTAGAACCTCAACATAGGTAGGAATGTAAAAGAGGTATAAATTTGGATTATATGTCTCAATGTAGTATTCTCTAAAATGTATTATCCTGAAATAACTAATCATGAACCATATCCATTGTAACACCCCGGCCCCAGTTACCCAGAGTCGGTGCATTATTACATAACATTGGCATGATCACAAGAAAGATCAAATCTCAAACGACCGATTGGTTTAGTAGCCTTGGAAACACTATATATATTCATAAATTTTTACATTACATAATAAAGTGAAAAAATACTACAAAACCATAATTGTCTCCATAGTCCACACTATTATCCCCTCATAATATCCCTGCAGGTCATTCATAATTTACTTCTTCATATCCTGGGAAAAAAACATAGAAAAGGGGTGAGCTCAAATGCCCAGTAAGGATAACAATATATCAGAAACTTTCATAAATAAGAATAAACATTTAAGGAAGTGTATAACTAAAACAAAAGCCTTTTAAACTTGAACTTCAATATAGTATGGAAAAAATAAAATGAAATAATGTCATTTACTTATTCACATGGATATTCTACTAATCGAATAATCACATGAAATATCAATAACCACTTTCATAATGAAGGAATGCATAATGCCAAACTATCATAACCACATATCCAAGTCCTCATGCCAAGACTACAAATAATATTTTTCCAAGGCCTTGTGCCAAGACACTAGTTTGTCTCATGAGACCTACCGATGCAATTTTTTTAGAAGATACTTACATTTAAAATTTCCAAAATATACTTCAGTGTTTTTATGAAAACATTATGCAAGCTTCTGAAAACAAAATAACTAATTCTGAGACTTCTCGACTAATTACAGGCCATGATGGGTCCACGCCCAATCCCTTCCAATCTACCACACTCGAGAGTCGGGTTTTCTGAAAACATTTTTAAGCTTGCGTTAAATATATATACATTTGCACTGGATTTTCATATATTTGAAAGAAATATCTCTTTTTTGAAATCATTTAAAAATAACATAATTATAAAATAGAACATTTAATTTGAAAATATTCTTACAGGATTGTAAGGGAAGCTTCGACGATTTTATAACGGTGGAAAATAGCCTCACCCTCCGTATAAGTTAAAAAAACATTCCTACCTTAATTCTGTCAAAAAGGTTAAAAAGCACCTTGTTTGGAAAATGACGGAAAGATTCCTTTATAAACCTCTTATAAAAAGTCAAAAAAGGGTATAAATTACTTTAACCCATATTCTTTTAAATATTAAAAATGTTTTGAAATACATTTTTAAGAAACATGGATGTGGATGATAAAGAAATCCCAGTAGATTATTACGTATAAACAACCTCGGATAATGAAGTGATTGCGAAATAAACCCTTACCTTGTACTTTTCCTTAGATGGGGGTAGGTTAAACTCCTTTATAATGGTGAAATAATTGTTATTAAATTAAACAAGAATCATATACATTAATATGATATCATATATGATCTTTTAACATTGATTTGTTAATAATATCTTAGTATTATCGTTGTTTCGGGTGTTAACTTACTCATTTTATTTTATATGTTTTGTTACGTAAGCTATGTTTTTCATGGAAAGGTTGTATCTTAATCATATCCATAATGATATCAAGTCCTTATATTCCATTATTAATCATCAAATGAGAATTATACTCGAATGGATACGATGGAGAATGAATCTCATCGTGTTCGTGGAGACGGTAGTCCGTACGTATGCAAGAGTGACAATATCATTCTTTTGATATTAAAATAATATATAATTGGATGGTATATAATATATACAGAATCATTATCATGTTATATTTATTATTTACATGAGTTACACATCATTATTATAACCATCCAAATAATAATTTATTGAATAACAATTACACCACGACGTGGAGACGGTAAGCCGTACGTACGCACGTATGGTGACATGTTATTCAAAGGATGGATAGAATATAGAAATATGGTTGTAAAATGTTTATAATAACATCAAAGTATATATAATATACTGGAGTTATTATTTTGTAATGGTAATAACAAAGAAAGAAGAAGTGGAAGAAGAAAGGAACTTGAAAAGGGGTGGTGAAATCATTACCTCTTCTTCAGGTTCTTCATTTTGATTTGATCAAAAGGGATCATTAAGTTGGATTTATGACTAAATTAAGGCCTCTAGGATGAATTTAGGGAAGTTGATAGAGTATTTGGGCAGAGTTTGGCCGAACCAAAGGCTTTGAGGGTGTTAGTTAATGAGAAGGGAGAGTGCCCTTTTATAAGAGGGGTGAGGGGCACCTTTGGAAAAGCTAGAAATATTATTTTATAATAAATTCATATTCGGTTTCTAATGTCTTAAAAGTGGATTATTTAAAGGTTAAGGTGGTTATGCGTCGAATAAAACTCAACCAATATAATTTAGACAGGTTTTGGTTACTATATTAACTTTATCTTTAAGTATTAACTCTTAGTTAATTAGTTTCACTTTTACAATGTCTCTTTGTATTTTTATATTATATGGTTAATAAACTTACTATATACATACAAGAGACCCCCAAGTGGTTCATTAATGATACACCTATCATGATATAAGTCTCTTTGCCAAACCTTATACTTTTAGAAATTTAATATCAATTAATAATATACTATTTGTTTTAAAAACTCTTTTATGTCAATTTTTATACTATTCAATAATTGATTTTTGTAAAAATTATAACAGAATGATTACTTCAAAAAAGGTTAATTAAATCATTCCTAACATATCATATTAACCTATAAAATTATTGTAATTCATAAAAAGTCTCAAATTATATTTATTTGGGTATCTACATTATCAATCATTTTAATTTTTCACTATTATGGTAATTACTGCATCACCATTGTGTCATATATAAATTAAATTATTTAATGTCTAAAAATTATAAATAAAATACCATTATGTAGGAAATCTTTTTATATTTATAATTAATATTTATAGTCTAAAATACAACATATATAACCCTATGTAAAAATTGTTTTTCTAAAAGATATATGCTTGTGTCATTTTTGTATTCATTTTAACTTAATTAAAATGAAGTGTCTCTATCATTTACAAGTGGCACCATGGGGTCTCAAAATAGACCCAATGATTCCCATGGTCGAACATATATCAACAAATAAGGTTAGGACATGTTTTAGGGTAATTTTTTATTATTATAATATTATTTTTAACCCTTATTTACCGGATTTACCCTTTAACCATGGTAAATAAAATATTTACCGAAGTAACTATTCAAAATGTCTAAAAATAAAAGTTACCTATTTACACAATTTGAAAATCCTGATTCCAAATATGGAATCCATTTTTCCAAATTCAAAACACAGAAGTGGCAGAAATTAATTTAAAATTAATTCCCGCTGTCAAAACAAAAAGCGTGTTTTTAAGATATAATAACTATCAAAAGATTGATACTTGTTTATGTTCGGTTTAATTGTGAAATTATGTCCAATGACCAAAATTGTATTAAATGGTAAAAATATATTCTAAATATACTTTAAAACCACTCAAATTCATAATTTAACACTATTAATTATTTTTATTAGAAAAGTTGTTTTTAATTAAAATTTAGTAATTTTCACTATTCATCAAAATATTAAAGTTATCCAAAAAGTACCAAAATTTCACCTTAGGCTAAATTTGATACTCTGAATCCAAAAATGAAGTCCATTTTGAGAGATAAAATTTCTAAAATTTAAAAATTATGTATTACTATTCATAACGGCTAGTTTGATCGGTTGTGGTGTGTGTTAAAACTCGATGTTGCGTACAACACACGCTATTGCATTATTCAAAGAGAAGCGTACCGTAGAAGATTGTGGTGTTACATTCTCCCCTCCTTAAAATAATTTCGTCCTCAAAATTTCTAGAATACTACCGCATGAAAAGACTCAGGTGGTTCTTCATCATAATTTCCTCGGGTTCCCACGTTGCCTCTTCCATCTTATGGTTTCTCCACAAAACTTTTACCAGACGCATCGTCCGGTTTCTCAGTACTTGTTCTCTCGTATCAAGAATCTTGACGGGCTCTTCACAATAAGATAGATCGGGTTCGAGTTCCAATTCCTCATATGTGAGTACATGCGTTGGGTCAGGCATGTATTTCCTCAATAGAGATACGTGGAACACATCGTGAACTTTGGAGAGACTTGGTGGCATTACCAATCGGTAAGCTACAACCCCAATTCGTTCTAGAATTTCGAAAGGTCTGATGTACATGGGACTCAATTTACCTTTCTTACCAAAACGTATAAATCCCTTCCATGGAGATACCTTCTAGAAAAAATGATCACCGACTTGAAATTCCAAATCCTTCCATCGATTATCAGCATAGCTCTTGTGCCTACTTTGAGCTGCTTTGATGTGATTTTGGATTACCTTCACCTTTTCTATCATTTCCTCTACCAGTTCTAGGCCTATAAGTTTTTTTTCACCAATGTCATCCCAACAGGTTGGTGTACGACATCTCTTTCTGTATAACTCTTCATATGGTGCCATCCGAATACTCAAATGGAAGCTATTGTTATAGGAAAATTCTACCAGAGGTAAATATTGATCCCACATACCCTAAAAGTCAAGTGAGCAGGATCTCAACATGTCTTCTAAGGTTTGAATAGTTCGTTCTGATTGTCCATCTGTTTGAGGGTGGTAGGCAGTGCTCAAATTAAGTTCAGTATCCAAAGCATTCTAAAGACTTTTCCAGAATCTTGACATAAAACGAGGATCACGATTAGAAACAATCGATAGGGGTACTCCATGAAGTCTCACAACTTCATCAATATATAGTCTTGCAAGACGTTCCAATGGTAGATCTTCTCTTATAGAAAGAAAATGTGCTGACTTGGTAAGACGATCAACAATGACCCATATTGCATCGTTCCTTCTAGGAGTCTTTGGTAGCCCCATAACAAAGTCCATCGTAATATTTTCCCATTTCCACTCCGATATGGGAAGAGGCTGCATGACTCCTCCAGGCCGTTGCCTTCTAGCTTTCACTTATTGACAAACCATACATCCTGACACAAAATCATCAATCTCTCTCTTCATGTTGTCCCACCAAAAATGTTCCTTCAAATCTCTATACATTTTGGTGCTCCCAGGGTGTATAGAGAAATTGGAACTATGAGCATCATCCATCAATTCCCTTTTTAGATCAGGTATATCGGGAACACAAAGTCTCTTCCCGAATTTCAAAATTCCATCTTCACAAACAAAGTCTCTCAATCTCCCATCATTCACAGCTTTAATCTTCTTTTGAAATTCTTCATCATCGGTCTGAGAACTCTTAATCCTTTCTAGTAAAGATGGTTTGGCAACCATTTGAAAAATCATTGATGTTTCACCTTCCCTGGTTATTCCCATGTCCATCTTCACTAGATCCATGAAAATTGGATCCCTTTCAATTCTCATATTGTTCAAAACTCCATGGTCTTTTCTGCTCAAAGCATCTACCACCTTGTTTGCCTTCCCCAGGTGGTAGTGTATCGTGCAATCATAATCCTTGAGTAATTCAAGCCATCTCCTTTGCCTCATGTTGAGTTCTTTTTGTGAGAAAATATAATTCAAACTCTTGTGATCAGTATAAATCTCACATTTTTTACCATAGAGGTAGTGCCTCCATATCTTCAAAGCAAAGATCACAGCTGCTAACTCGAGATCATGATTAAGATAGTTTTTCTCATGGATTTTCAACTATCATGATGCATAGGCAATAACCCTATCATTCTGCATAAGGACACAACCAAGTCCTTTCTTCGATGCATCACTATAAATAACGAACTCATCATTCCCCGATGGTAGAGTCAATATAGGAGCATTGACTAATCTTCTCTTCAGTTCTTCGAAAAATTCTTCACACTCTTTTTTCCAAACAAATTTAACCCCTTTACGTGTGAGCTTCGTTAATGGGTTAGCCAATCGGGAAAATTCTGGACGAAACATCGATAATAACCTGCTAAACCAATAAAACTGCGTACCTCAGTTATACTCGTAGGCGCTGGCCATTCTTGGATTGCCTTGGTCTTAGAAGGATCAACAGAGATTCCATATTTAGAGACAATATGGCCAAGAAAAGAAATCTCCTGAAGCCAAAATTCACACTTGCTAAACTTCCCATATAATTCATGTCTTCTCAGAGTCTTCAGGATAATGCACAAGTGATTTTCATGATCTTCGTAGCTTTTGGAGTATACCAAGATATCATCAATAAATACCACCACAAATTCATCAATATACTCCTTGAAAACTCTATTCATCAGATCCATGAATACAGAGGGTGCATTAGTCAATCTAAAAGGCATTACTGTAAACTCGTAATGCCCGTACCTGATTCGAAATGCTGTCTTCGAAATGTCTTCCTTCTTCACACACAAGTTATGGTATCCAGATCGAAGGTCAATCTTTGAAAAGTATTGAGCTCCATGCAGTTGGCCAAATAAATCATCAATACGAGGTAGGGGATACTTGTTATTTATTGTTATAGCATTGATCTCCCTGTAGTCGATACATAGCCTCATAGATCCATCTTTATTTTTATCAAAAAGAACAGGGGCTCCCCATGGAGAAACACTAGGGCGAATAAATCCCTTATTACTCAATTCCTCTAGTTGTTTCTTTAGTTCAACTAATTCTACAGTAGCCATTCTATAAGGGTTCTTCGATATAGGCCTTGATCCAGGAATTAAATCAATGGAAAACTCAACTTCTCATTCTGTAGGATGTCCAGGTAAATCTTCCGAAAATACATCTACATATTCTTTCACAATAGGTACATCCTCTATTTGAACATTCCTTTCCTCACCCATAGTCATTTCCATCTCTTCCTCACCAATAATTGAATTTAGTTCAGCTACTGGGGTGGATCTAGATAAGAATTAGGTGGTGACGATTCTGCTCTAATGATAAGGTGTTCCTTATCATCATCATCAAAAATCGTAACCTCCTTCTTCTTACAATAAATCCTCGCATCATAGTCCAAAATCCAATTCATACCGAGGATTATATCAAACTCAATCATAGGTAAGACGATGATATCAGCAGATAAAGAACATTTATGTGCTCTAATGGGGACTGATTCACAAAACATTATTGCAAAGATACTTCCCTTAGGAGTTTTAACTGACAACTCCCTTGTTAAATCAAATTGGAAATATCTAATTTTCTTAGCAAACTGGGAAGATATAAAACAATGCAATGATCCAGAATCAAATAATTCATTTGCTAAAATTGAGGAACCCATTAAATTACCTGCCACCATGTCTTTCAGAGATTCTACCTCAGTAGTAGTGATAGCATAAGCTTGGACTTGATCCCTTGGCCTTTTCAGAGGTAAGATCCCCTGATGCTTAGAAAATTAATTTGCATAATGTCCCATCTCCCTACAATTGTAGCACTGAACATTGGTAGCTTCTTTCTTCCATTTTCAATCACGATCTTGGTGGCCTTTTTCACCACACTTGTAACAGACACCCATTCCCTTCAAGAAAGTACCGGGGTGTTTCTTCCCACATTTACCAAAGGATGGATATTCAACCTTTCCCTTCTTCCCCTTATTTCCATTCCCAGATTGATCATCAGATCTCTTATTCTCTTGCTTTTCTTTAAATTCATAAGACTTAGAGAATTCCTTTTCAGTCTTGATAGCACATGAGACAATGTCTTCGTATGATGAAAAGGATTGCAAGACTAATGCTCGACGGAGAAATGGTTTTAACCCGTCAAAGAAACGATCAATCTTACTTCTGGGGTTACGTATATAATCTCCAGCATACCTTTCTAACCTTGTAAAGTTAGCCTCATACTTTGTGACATTCTCATCCTCCTTTTGTCTCAGACTCAGAAATTGCCTTTCTATATCTGCTCGGTGGTCACGAGGAAATTATTTTTCTAAAAACAGATCTTTGAACTCCCTCCATTCCATATTTGATACTTCATCATCTTCCTTCATGTTTTGAATCAATGACCACCATTGATCAGAATCTCCAGTGTGGTGGTTAACTGCCATGATAACTTTTTCCCTTTCACTACTCCCCAAAGCCTGAAATATTTTCTCTAGGGAATTTATCCATTGCTCAGCTACTAATGGATTTTTACTCCCATTGAACGTTGGTGGTTGTTGCCTCATGAATCGGTCTAGCATTGATCCTCCACGCTACGGATCAGGGTCCTCCATACGGGTAATGTTATTATTCAGAACCTGAGTGAGTTGTCCCAGTATGGTGATTAGCTGATCGGCACCAGTTGCATCACCAGCTCCACTATAATTATCTTGAGCAGGAGGGAAATCCCTACATGGAGTGTGTGCATTGATACGGTTTCCATTTCTTCCACTAGGCACCATTTCTAAACAATGGCATAAACTAGATCAGTTTATGAATCAAAATACATAATCCCATACTTATAAAACACTTAACATAAATTGAACTATTTATGGATATAATCCATAATCATAAAAAAAGGTTTTCTTTGAGTAAGTATATACTCATAAACCCTTCATAATGATTTATAAAGAAAATGAGAGTTATCCTAAGCATATCCCCCGGGAGTGTCGTAACCAAGAGTGCAGTAAGGCCCGTTGTCGTGCACCAGTTCCCGTTCGAGTCTAGCTCAAAGCAGTGTTTTCGGGTTTTACCCCTAGGTACATCTGTGCCAGAGCCTCCTCTACCTGTTCGTATCTAGACAGGGATGTATTGCTCATAAAACTCACAAAATCTCTACAATACCAAAATTCTAGGAAGTTCTTCTATACTAATCCTCAAAGTCCATCTTAGGTCTATGTGCTCTAATCAGAGTTTATCTAAATCTAGCTTCCAAGGTTTGTACTAAACTTCCTCTGATACCAACTGTAATGCCCCGGCCCCAGTTACCTAGAGTCAGTGCATTATTACATAACATTGGCATGATCACAAGAAAGATCAAATCTCGAAAGACCGATTGGTTTAGTAGCATTGGAAACACTAGATATATTCATAAAGTTTTACATTACATAAAAAAGTGAAAAACTACTACAACAACATAATTGTCTCCATAGTCCATACTATTATCCCCTCATAATATCCCTGTAGGTCATTCATAGTTTACTTCTTCACATCCTGGGAAAAATAAAACATAGAAAAGGGGAGAGCTCAAATGCCTAGTAAGGATAACAATATAGCGGAAACATTCATAAATAAGAATAAACATTTAAGGCAGTGTATAACTAAAACAAAAGCCTTTTAAACTTTAACTTCAACATAGTATGGAAAAAATAAAATGAAATAATTCCATTTACTTATTCGCATGGATATTCTACTAATCGAATAATCACATGCAATATCAATAACCACTTTCGTAATGAAGGAATGCATAATGCTAGACTATCATAACCACATAGCCAAGGCCTCGTGCCAAGACTACAAATAAGATTTTTCCAAGGCCTTGTGCGAAGACACTAGTTTGTCTCATGAGACCTACCGATCCAATTTTTTTAGAAGATACTTACGTTTAAAATTGCCAAAATATACTCCAGTGTTTTTCTGAAAACATTATGCAAGATTCTGAAAACAAAATAACTAATTCTAAGACTTATTGACTAATTACAGGACATAATGGGTCCACGCCCAATCCCTTCCTGTCTACCACACTCTAGAGTCGGGTTTTCTGAAAAAAAAAATTAAGCTTGCGTTAAATACGTATACATTTGCACTGGATTTTCATATATTTAAGAGAAATATCTCTTTTTTGAAATCATTTAAAAATAAAATAATTATAAAATAAAACATTTAATTTGAAAATATTCTTATAGGATTTTAAGGGAAGCTTCGAAGATTTTATAACGGTGGAAAATATCCACACCCGCTGTATAACTTAAAAAAACATTCTTACCTTAATTCTGTCAAAAAGGTTAAAAAGCGCCTTGTTTGGAAAACGACAGAAAGATTCCTTTATAAACCTCTTATAAAAATTCAAACAAGGGCATAAATGGCTTTAACCCATATTATTGTAAATAGTAAAAATGTTTTGAAATACATTTTTAATAAACATGTATGTGGATGATAAATAAATCCCAGTAGATTATTACGTATAAACAACCTCAGATAATGAAGAGATTTCGAAATAAACCATTACCTTGTACTTTTCCTTGGATGGGGGTAGGTTAACATCCTCTATAATGGTGAAATAATTGTTACTAAATTATACAAGAATCATATACATTAATATGATATCATATATGATCTTTTAACATTGATTTGTTAATAATATCTTAGTATTATCGTTGTTTCGGGTGTTAACTTACTCATTTTATTTTATATGTTTTGTTACATAAGCTATGTTTTTCATGGATATGTTGTATCTTAATCATATCCAGAATGATATCAAGTCCTTATATACCATTATTAATCATCAAATGAGAATTAGACTTTAATGGATACGATGGAGAATGAATCTCATCGCGTTCATGGAGACGGTAGTCCGTACGTACGCACGAGCGACAATATCATTCTTTTGATATTAAAATAATATATAATTGGATGGTATATAATATATACAAAATCATTATCATGTTATATTTATTATTTACATGAGTTACACATCATTATTATACCCATCCAAATAATAATCTATTGAATAACAATTACACCACGACGTGGAGACGGTAAGCCGTACGTACGCACGTATGGTGACATGTTATTCAAAAGATGGATAAAATACTGAAATATGGTTGTAAAATGTTTATAATAACATCAAATTATAAATAATATACTGGATTTATTATTTTATAATGGTAATAACAAAGATATAAGAAGTGGAAGAATAAAGGAACTTGAAAAAGGGTGGTGAAATCATTACCTCTTCTTCGGGTTCTTTCTTTTGATTTGATCAAAAGGGATCCTTAAGATGGATTTATGACTAAAGGAAGGTCTCCAGGATGAAGTGAGGGATGTTGAGAGAGTATTTGGGCAGAGTTTGGCCGAACCAAAAGTCTTTGAATGTGTGAGTTAATGAGAAGGGAGAGTTCCCTTTTATAAGAGGGGTGAGGGGCACCTTTGGAAAAGCTAGAAATATTATTTTATACTAAATTCATTTTCGGTTTCTAATGGCTCCAAAGTGGATAATTTAAAGTTTAAGGTGGGTATGGGTTGAAAAACACTCAACCAATAGAATTTAGAAAGTTTTGGGTTACTATATTAACCTTATCTTTAAGTATTAACTCTTAGTTAATTAGTTTCACTTTTACAATGTCTCTTTGTATTTTTATATTATATGGTTAATAAACTTACTATATACATCCAATAGACCCCAAAGTGGTCCATTAATGATACACCTATAATGATATAAGTCTCTTGGACGAACCTTAGAATTTTAGGAATTTAATATCAATTAATAATATACTATTTGTTTAAAAAACTCTTTTATGTCAATTTTGACACTATTCACTAATTGATTTTTTTTAAAACTCATAACAGAATGATTACTTATAAAAAAGTAAATTAAATAATTTATAACATGTAATATTAACCTAGAAAATTAGTGTAATTCATAAAAATTCTCAAATTATATTTATTTGGGTATCTACAATATCAATCATTTTAATTTTTCACTATTATGGTAATTACTACATCACCATTGTGTCATATATAAATTAATTTATTTAATGTCTAAAAATTATAAATAAAATACCATTATGTATGAAATCATTTTATCTTTCTATGTAATATTTATATTCGAAAATAAAACATATATAACCCTATGTAAAAATTGTTTTTCTAAAAGATATATGCTTGTGTCATTTTTGTATTCATTTTAACTTAATTAAAATGAAGTGTCCCTATCACTTACAAGTGGCACCATGGGGTCCCAAAATCGACCCAAAGATGCCCATGGTAGAAAATGTATCAAACAATAATTTTAGGACACGTTTTAGGGTAATTTGTTATTATTATAATATTATTTTTTAACCCTTATTCACCGGATTTACCCTTTAACCATGGTAAATAAAATATTTACCGAAGTAATTATTCAAAATGTCTAAAAATAAAAGTTACCTATTTACACAATTTGAACATCCTGATTCCAAATATGGAATCCATTTTTCCAAATTCAAAACACAGAAGTGGTAGAAATTAATTTAAAATTAATTCCCGCTGTCAAAACAAAAAGCGTGTTTTTAAGATATAATAACTATCAAAAGATTGATACTTGTTTATGTTCGGTTTAATTGTGAAATTATGTCCAATGAACAACATTGTTTTAAATGGTAAAAATATATTCTAAATATACTTTAAAACCACTCAAATTCATAATTTATAACTATTAATTATTCTGATTAAAAAAGTTGTTTTTAATTAAAATTTAGTAATTTTCACTATTCATCAAAATATTAAAGTTATCCGAAAAGTACCAAAATTTCACCTTAGGCTAAATTCGATACTCCGAATCCAAAAATGAAGTCCATTTTGAGAGATAAAATTTCTAAAATTTTAAAAAGTAGGTATTACTATTCATAACGGCTAGTTTGATCGGTTGTGGTGTGTGTTAGAACTCGATGTTGCGTACAACACACACTATTGCATTATTCAAAGAGAAGTGTACCATAGAAGCTTGCGGTATTACATCCATCAATTACTTGGAGTGGTTGGTGAACCTCTATTAATACTCAGACATTATCTTACTACCCTACTAAAACAATAGAATATCTCATATGCGTATATCCCTTATCATATCTTAAGATAACTCCTCTATGAAAATTTGATCAAACTCTGACCAAGCTAGATTCACCTTGTCATATGAATGTGTTAGTAAATCCCACAATATTCTTGTAAATACAAGGATAATACTCATTATTAGGACCAATATTAGATATTTCGGTGTCCTAGAAACACAAAAAAAATCACATCACTACCTCAACCTAGTCCTCATCCACCTATGGGTGGGGCTTGACTTGGAACTTGAGGGGTCAATATTTTTGAAACTCATGAAGCGCGCTCAGACTTCACACCTCATTTATTGGTATTGTGGATAACATCTGCTTCTCAAAAGGTGGGATAACTAGTTCACCAACTAGAGGTAAATACTCTGGAATAAGTCCATGTATCGACACATCATCACTGAGGACATTATCCCCATGATTATGATGTTGAATCCTAGCTAGAATATGTCATGGAAGTGAGCAGACTTCTGCTGTATGGATATGTTGACCACCGCACCAACACTGGAGTCCATAACCTGAAATCCAAACTTGAGACACTTAAAATTGTTTCCCCAAACCAATCCTTCATACTCGTATCCTATGGTAGAATCGACTACTCTAATACGACTATTTAAAAACCTATCCTAATGGGGAATGTGTTGTGACTACCACAATCCTACCTCCCATAGTCCAAGGGCTAGTGACTAGCATCTAGTAGACATATCACTCACATGGGAGGACTTAGCCTAAGGTACTTGTACACACACACACATAACCTAGACCATAAAATGATGAAATGTAAAACAACTGATAAAAACATGCATGCATACATATAAATCCCAATTCTAGAGTATGAAAACAAGTAATGATTCATAAAAGGTCCAAATACAAGACAACCACAAAGAAACTGAAACAATTAAAGCTTGAAAGTATAAAAGTGGGATACTTTCAAGATTACTATAGAAACACACCTAATTTGTCTGGCTCACTAAGCTATACCTAGTCCTGGTCCCCCTAGGAATCTGTCAAAAGGTCGATCGCCTATATAATGAACGACACATGTGGTCAAAGCTGTCACACCCCGACTTTTTAATTAATTTTTATTTTAGTATTACTTGGCTTCAGGTCCCCGCACCAAGGTTCAGGCTGGGTCCCAGATTAAAATTTAGGTCATTTAATATATTTTACTGGGTTTCGGACCTGTGCGCAGTCACCGGACGATGGGTGGTAGCCGCACAGTCAGCCCGAGTACCGTGCAATAGTCTAAAGTTTAAAATAACTAAAATTTTATTCAAATAAAAACTAGTTTAATATTTAAATCATTATAATAATAATGCTATTATGTAGATTATAATATTTTCATTATTAAGAATTGATAGTAATATCTTTGTTATTTTAAAAATTTGTTGTTAATATAATTATTAATAGATTGTTATTAATAATATTATTATTATAATTAATATTTTATAATTATTATTATTAAATTTATTATTATGTTATATTATTATTAAGTTTTTATTATTATTATTATTATTATAATTATTATTATTATTTGTAATATTACTATTATTACTATTGAAATTATTAATTATCTATTTATAGTTTTATTATTATTATTATTATTATTATTATTGTAATAATGATATTACTAATCTAATAAAATGAAAAAAAAATCTTGGAAAACCCTAGCTACCCCGTCACCCCCTATTTCCCCCATTCGTTGTGTGTCCCCCCTCCCTCCCTGGATCCTCGCTCGTGCGCCCCTCGCCCTGGCCTTCATGATCGCCAGTAGCCCTCCAGACCACAGGCCTCGTCCACCCCTATTTTTCCTCCTCCTTGCCCCGGTCGGACCCTCCACACACCCGCCTTCCTGCTCGCCCCTCTTGCATCCGGCTCCCGCTTCCCTGCTCACTCCCTAACTTTCCTTGCCCAGCTGCCTCCAGGTTGCCTCCGCCTTGCCACCTCGCCAGTGCCCAACCGAACATCCAGCATGCCAGCCAAGCCTAACCGCCTTCACTCTTTTAGCCTCTTACTCTCCGCCGGTTCTCCACCATCTGCGACCACCTCCCACGACCAACCACACCCCCTGTCCAGCAAGTGTGACCCTCGGTCGCACACAACCCTCCTCCGGCGAACCTTGCCAGTGTGGCCTCCCCTATGGTATTCTCTTGTTCTTTCTCCCTTTGATTTAGGGTTCTACCATGGATGGAGTTTTTATTTAAGGGTTATATTCTTAATTTATTGAGTTATCCTTCATTTTGTATTAAATCTTGGTTATGTTTTGATACATGTTTTGATTTGTTTTTTCAAAACATGTTGAGCTAGTTATTTTGCGTTGATTGTTCGTTTGGATCATTTTAAGTCCATGTTTATGTGTTTTAGTAGTTTGTGCAATTGTTGTAGTGTGTCAGTGAGGAAACATGTGATACTATGATCATCGGCGTGTGCGTGCTTTCACACAATTGCGAGGCGTGTGGCATTGTCACGTTCAATCTATGAGTCGAGGTAAGTTCCCATTGCACTGCTTTTTTAAATTTAAGTTACATTATTTCCTGCTGTTTGTGTACACTATTTTTTTAGATTAAATATTTTATTAATTTTAGTAAATGTGAGATAATATAGTATAATTAATTTTTAAATTATTATTTGGTGTAAAAAGAGTCTTATTTTATACAGGACACTTGAAATATTTTCTTGACGAACGGACACCCAGTAGTGAAAGAATACCAGTTTGTCTTTTAAACATAATTCACAGAATTTCAATTATAGTTCTGGTTTTAATGATAAATGATTTTTATGAAGGTTAAACAAGCGTTTTGGTTCTTTTTAAAGTGGTTATTGTGAAATGTATTTAATTCCCGTTTGGAACTTTATGGAAAACAATGAAAATGTTTTGATAAAAACCTCCTAGGATGACTCTCCTACCTTGGTTGCAATTGATTTTTTTGGAGATAGTGCTTAGAGGCTCCCAGGTACATGATTAGTTTAAAGGAAAGAGGTTGTCCCATAGAGTGGATCAGGCTGATTCCTATTGTGCTTTATATATATATATATTATTGGATGCTCGGTTGGAATCGGTGGGCTCACCCCCTTTCCAAATACTCGAGACATGGGAATCTGGCATATTGAGAGAATATTCTAAGAATGATTGTTGCACTGGTAGGTTATGGTACTGACTAGTGGCCCATATTAGGTGGATATATTGGTTTTATTACTATGGGATTTTCCCTCGGCCTTCTTGAGAAAGGATGGTCGAGTGTATTGGGTGTTTTTATTTCATTGTGTGTGACATGTCAACGAGGATAATTTCTCATGTATTGGTGTCTTCTGGTTTATTATTGATCTCCTAGGTTCACCCATGTCTGTGGGCTTTCAGTTACTTGTTGTGATTAATATGTTACTTGTATATATTTTCTTTTCATTTCCCTTATTGTGTAACTACTGTAGCATTTTCATGTGTAGTGTTTTTACTAGAAAGTGATGTGTGGTTTTAAAGTGGTTTTTGAAAATTGTTTTCAAAGAAAGGTGTTTTATAATTTTTGTGCAAATCGAAAATGTAAACATCACTTCCCCTTTGAAAAATGTTAATGTCTCAATAAAATAATGACTTGGGATTTTGAAAAATGAATAGGGGAAATGGCTCATACTTTGTTTTTGAGTAACATGTAGAAAACCTTACTTTTATAAATTGTAGTTAAAACTTGAAATGGTGTTTCTTTTATTTTAAAGGTAGTGAATTGGGAATAGATATCGAGCTAGATTTCTGAGTTTTAATACTCACACCTATAGTGTTTTCCTATTTTTAGTTTTTTTCAAGGCTTGACTTGACCTTGTTCATCGTGGTCAAGACTTGGTTGTGGTCTGGTGAGTGACTCTCAGAGTCACGAGGAGTTTTGGTCGTGGTCTGGTTAGTTTGTTGTAGTTGGTTGTTCCTCCCTTTTCGTGTCATGTATTTGTCTTGCGTTATTCTAATTTGTATACTACTTTACTTGTCTTTCATTTATGGGCTAAATCATTCCCTCTTGTTTAGTTTTGATGTCGGGCACTAGTTGCCCGCCCGTGGGGATCGGGAACGCCCCACGAGCCATGTCACCGGCCAAATCAGGTGACCGGTTCAGGGTCGACCTGGGTTGGTTCATGACAAAATGGTATCAGAGGAGGTCCTTGTTATTTGGGGTGTCCAATAGATTGATATTAGGACTGTAGGGACTCGAGAGGTAGGAACAGAAAGGACGTCATGAACCCTTGCCTGTTCCGAACCTCGAGTTTCCAGGGGTAGTCCGGGAATGGAGTTCTTGTCTCGTTGTGATTTGTTTTGGATTGAGGGATGACAAAGGAGCCAAACTAATGTTACATTGTGATTTTACATGGAGTAGTTACCCATGTGGAGTCTGCATACATGGTTTAAGTTCTTCCTAGTTGTTGATGCTTACTTGGGGCATGGCCCACTACCATGTCGCAAGCTAAAGCATGACTACTAGTCCCTCTCTTTAGTGATTTGATGAAAGTTGTGTATTGTCTTGGTTCTTGTGGGTGTAAGTGCACTTTTGGAAATGAAAAAGGGTTTTTGAAATGAGTATGTTTTATTTTAAATGGCTTTAAATTTGTGAAAGGGATTTTCAAAACTGAAAGCTCTTGGACTGAAAATCTGGTGGTTGCATAGAACTAGTAGATATATGGTTTGGGTGAAACCTCGGGTACTCTTTGTGAATGTTTGAACATGCAAGGGAATACATGAGAAGTGTGTGTTGGTTCATATGGATGAAAGTGGATGAAGACATGTGAAATGGTTCATGGGATTTCTGGGGTATGCACTTGGAATTTAAAGCTTGACCTTATTTTTCCAAAGTGTTTTTCAAAAAAAAGGAAGTGATTTTTGAAAATTGAATTTGGTTTGAAAAGTGGGTTTGGGTATTTGGAAAGTGGCCTTGAAGGAAAGTGGTTTTGAAATAAAAAAAAATGGAAAGGGGATTTTGGAAGAGGAATATTTGAGTTGTGTTTGTATTTTATTTTTTATTTTGAGCTGGTTGTTTTGGATGAAAGTGCTTTAAATGATATTTCTTTGGCTTGATATTGGTATTGGCTCTGTGTTTTATATTTTGTTAAAAACGTGCCACCTAGAAAGGTCCCCAGAGTTTCTGATAAGTCATGCCCATTTTTTAGTCCTTCTTAGACATTGTCTGTACTTAATGGTGACCGGGGTCTGTTAAAGGTAGTTATGTGGTTTGAAGAGGTCGAGTTTACTTTAGGATGTAGGGAACTCCCAAAGCTATCAGAGTGTGTGCCGTTTTGGGCATGTTCAAAGGTCCATCCCTGGACGAACAAGAGTTTCTCTCCCCACCATCAATACAAGTTGGGATGATGTGAGATGTATTTAAATCTGTATTTATCTGATGGTTTATACCTAACAAAGTGAAGACGAAGAAAAGGTAAGAGCTCATGCGTATTCAACAAGGACAACAGTTGGTGAAGACTTATGTTGACCATTTCAAGGATCTTGTGTCCTTTTCTCCAGAGGTAGCATCACAGGATTTGATGAAGACTTCTATCTTCATTGGGGGTCTTCATCCATAGATCTAGGAGTGGGTCCTCCCTTCAAGGGACCATCATTTTGAGAAGTTGGTGGATGAGGTGTTTTTAGTTGAGTTGGTCTCCGAAGCGCAGATGGTTGGAAATCTAGGGTATCCAGTAGCTTGAAAAGGTTCCCCATCTGGAAAGATGGGTGTGCAAGAGGAACCTATTTCTAAGGATTCATCTATAGTGGTTTGGGCTTCTAGTTATTTGGACCATTCAGCGGTGTGCCACCAGTGTTTCTGGTTCGGGAACGTGAAGCTGTCATGTCACAACCCTCCAAAAATGTGTCGTCGTTGTGGCTGTCAGGGTCACTTGGAGAAGTTTTGTAGGAAGCGTAACCTGAAGAAGATGTTGTGACCAGAATAATTCTTGTACCTGACTGTGGAGTAGGAGATGCTTCATCCATCAGAGCCCCAACTATAGGTCTTGGGGAGAATCCCGCACGAAGTCAGGAGTTTCCAGGGGTTTGAAGCCTTTGTTCGGGTTTTGTGTTCCATGTTGGAAGTGGAACATTTAAAGTTTTACGTTCTTGTTTTTATGCTCTTAAAGTTATGACATTGTTGTAGGTCCATTGTTTTATTGTGGCGTTATGACTGACATGTTCTGTTATAATTATTATAGTTTTGTTTGTCTGGTCATGGTTTTCTGAATCGTGCACTTTTCTTAAAAGTGTGTTTGACCCTTGTCTGGATTTATTTTGGTTTAGCTGTGTTCATTTGGATATGTAAGTGCCTATGATAGGGGAGATGTTTGTGGTTGTGCTCAGGTTTAATTCTTGGGTTAGGTTTTTCTTGAAGGTTTTCCCCAAGTGTTGGGAGTGTTTGTTCTGGGTTGATAGTTCTAGGTTTTAGTAGAGGTGTTGTTTTCTCGTGCTATAGAACTTATTTTAGATCGGTTGGGAGTTCCCTCAACGCCCCCCCCCACCCCTTCCTGGGGTGCTATGGTTGGGTGTTAAATTTCTGAATTAGTTGAGCTCTTGTGGTGGGGATAACCCTCTCGAGTTCTCATGTTCTCTCGTATTGTGGTTTCCCTTGGTTTCATTTGGGAATGGGTCCTTGTTCAGTATGTTGTTTGGCTGGGTGACTTTCTGGGGGCAGAAAGTGTCTATGGTGGGGAGAATTGTCAGACCCCGACTTTTTAATTAATTTTTATTTTAGTATTACTTGGCTCTGGGTCCTCGCGCTAAGGTTCAGGTTGGGTCCTAGATTAAAATTTTTGTCATTTAACATCTTTTACTGGGTTTCAGACCTGTGCGCGGTCACCACACGATGGGTGGTAGTCGCACAGTCAGCCTGGGTACCGCACAATAGTCTAAAGTTTAAAATAAATAAAATTTTATTCAAATAAAAACTAGTTTAATATTTAAATCGTAATAATAATAATCCTATTGTGTAGATAATAATATTTTTATTATTAAGAATTTATAGTTATATATTCGTTATTTAAAAAAAATCTTAATATAACTATTAATAGATTGTTATTAATAATTTTATTATTATTATTGATATTGTATTATTATTATTAAATTTATTATTATGTTATATTATTATTAAGTTTGTTGTTTTTATTATTATTATTATTATTTGTAATATTACTATTATTATTATTGAAATTATTAATTATATATTTCTGGTTTTATTATTATTATTATTATTATTTTTGTTGTTGTTTTTGTTGTTGTTGTTGTTGTTGTTGTTGTTGTTGTTGTTGTAATAATGATATTACTAATCTAATAAAATGAAAAAAATGGAAAACCCTAGCTACCCCGTCCCCCCCCCCCTTCCCCCATTCGCTGTGCGGAACCCCCTCCCTCCCTGGATCCTCGCTCGCGCACCCCTCACCTTGGCCCTCATGCTCACCAGCCACCCTCCAGACTCCAAGCCTCATCCACCCCTATTTTCCCTCCTCCTGGCCCCGGTCGGACCCTCTACACACCCGCCTCCCTGCTCTCCCCTCTTGCATCCGACTCCCGCTTCCCTGCTCGCTCCCCGACTTTCCCTGCCCAGCTGCCTCCAGGTTGCCTCCGCCTTGCCACCTCGCCAGTGCCCAGCCAACCAGCCGGCATGCCAGCCAAGCCTTTCCACCTTCACCCTTATATCCTCCTACTCCCGGCCAGTTCTCCACCATCCGCAACCACCTCCCGCGACCAACCACACAGCCTGTCCAGCAGGTGCGACCCTCCGGCGCACACAACCCTCCTCCGGTGAACCTTGTCAGTGCGACCTCCCCTCCAGTATTCTCTTTCTCTTTCTCCCTTTTATTTAGTGTTCTAACATGGATGGAGTTTTGTTTTAAGGGTCAGATTCTTAATTTCTTGAGTTATCCTTCATTTTGGATTAAATCTTGGTTGTGTTTTGATACGTGTTTTGATGTGATTTTTTAAAACATTTTGAGCTAGTTATTTTGCGTTGATTGTTTGTTTGGATCATTTTATGTCAGTGTTTATGTGTTTTAGTTGTTTGTGCGGTTATTGCAGCGTGTCAGTGAGGAAACCCGCGATACTACGATCATCGATGTGTGTATGCTTGCACACCTTTGCGAGGTGTGTCGCGTTGTCATGTTCGAGCTGCGAGTCGAGGTAGGTTCCCATTTCACTACTTTTTAAAATTCAAGTTACATTATTTCCTACTATTTGTGCACACTATTTGTTCATATTAAATATTTTATTAATTTTAATAAATGTGAGATAATATAGGATAATTAATTTTTAAATTATTATTTGGTGTAAAAAGAGCTGTTTATTTTATACAGGACACTTGAAATATTTTCTTGAGGAACAGACACCCAGTAGTGAAAGAATTCCAGTTTGGATTTTAAACATAATTCATGGAATTTCAATTATAGTTCTATTTTTAATGATAAATGATTTTTCTAAAGGTTGAACAAGCTTTTTGGTTCTTTTTATAGTGGTGATTGTGAAATGTATTTAATGCCTATGTGGAACTTTATGGAAAATGATGAAAATGTTTTGATAAAGACCTCCTAGGATAACTCTCCTTCCTTGGTTGCAATTGATTGTTTGGGAGACCGCACTTAGAGGATCTCAGGTACTTCGGTAGTTTAAAGGCAAGAGGTTGTCCCATAGAGTGGCTTGGGGTGATGCTTATTGTGCTTTATATATATATATATATGATTGGATTCTCGGTTGGCATCGGTTGGCTCACCCTCTTTCCAAACACTTGAGGCATGGGAATCTGGCATATTGAGATAATATTTTAAGAATTATTGCTGCACTGGTAGGTTATGGTACTGACCAGTGGCCCATAGTAGGTGGATATGTTAGGTTTATTACTATGGTATTTTCCCTCGGCCTGCCTGATAAAGGATGGTCGAGCATATTGGGCATTTTGATTTCATCATGTGTGACATGTCAACGAGGATGATTTCTCATGTATTGGTGTCTTCTAGTTTATTCTTGATCTACTAGGTTCACCCATGTCTTTTGGCTTTCTGTTACTTGCTGTGATGAATATGGTACTTTTATATATTTTCTTTTCCTTTCCCTTACTGTGTAACTAATGTAGAGTTTTCATGTGTAGTGTTTTTACTAGAAAGTGATGTGTAGTTTTAAAGTGGTTTATGAAAACTGTTTTCAAAGAAAGGTGTTTTATACTTTTTGTGAAAATTGAAAATGTAAACTTCACTTCCCCTTTGAAAAATGCTAATGTCTCACTAAAATAATGACTTGGGTTTTCAAGAAATGAATAGGGTCAATGGCTTGTACTTTGTTTTTGAGTAACATGTATAAAACCTTAATTTTATAAATTGTATTTCAAACATGAAATGGTGTTTCTTTTATTTTAATGGTAGTGTATTGGGAATAGATATTGGGCTAGCCTACTGAGTTTTAATACTCACGCCTATAGTGTTTTCCTGTTTGTAGTTTTGTTGCAGGATTGACATGAGCTTGTTCTCTATGGGAAAGACTTGGTTGTGGTCTGGTGAGTGACTCTTGGAGTCACAAGGAGTTTTGGTCATGGTCGGGTTAGTTTGGTGTAGTTGGTTATTCCTCCCTTTTAGTGTCATTTATTTTCCTTGCGTTATTCTACTTTTTTCTCTACTTTACTTGTCTTTCATTTATGGGAAAAATCGTTCCCTCTTGTTTAGTTTTGATTCCCATCACTATTTGTCAGCCCGTGGGGATTGGGAACGACCCTCAGGCCATGTCGCAGGACGAATCGGGTGACCAGTTTAGGGTCGACCCGGGTTGGTTCGTGATAAAAGCCCATACAGGTGGAGTATAACAATACCCAGTAGTACACCTTGAAATCACTAATCATATAACGAAAAGAATAATAGCCAGCTCAACAAAATTATATGTCTATAAAACATATAATAATAATATCCATATATACTCAATAAACACACACTGCCTCAATGTAAATTCCCAAACATAATTCCAGAATAGGAATCATGCTCAAAGTTTCCATATAGAAATCATTTATGATAACTCACACCACCAGTCAGATATCACTGATGGATTATATTTGAGGTGTGATTCTTGGCGTAGTGTTGGTAAAAAAGATACCAAAAACTATACCTAAGGATAGAAGAAGATAGAGGATCTCACTACTATCCATGTGGAAGGATTCTAACAACTCTATCCAAGAATTCCCACTGAAGATATCACTATCATATGTGTAGTACATGATTCCATATAAACCATCAAGGAATGGATCATGTGAACTTACCCGAATTAAAATTGTCCAAGTTGAAGAGGTTAAGGGATCTAAGCTAACATTGAAGGATTACATAGTGTTTATTGGTAGTAAATGTCATGTGTTGTAGTTTGATCCCTAGAACCAACTTATATATACTTTATGATAACATGTATTCATATTTTTTAATATTAATAAAAAAATTATCACATCATGATTATTCTCTTATGTAACATAGTATGTGATAATGTCCCAAGAGTAGATATTGCACTAAAAGGTCCAAGTAGTTCCCTTCCATGATGAGAATCAAGAAGTGATATGAAATTATTCTTAAATATGTGTTATTTATCTAGATGATATTATTTTAGGGACAAAAATGATATAGGATATCATGAGTGGAGACTCATAGAACTTTAAGCCATCTTCTCATGGTGTATGCCCTTGGTAATATCTAGTATAGAGTATTATGAGAATGAGACCCACCAGTAAGAAATCCAAATTTATGTGTGTCATTTGATGTTACTATTTGAGGACGTGTGTTTTGGTCTTAAGAATTTAAGATAATTACTGATGAGTATTTTGAGTTGCATACTTTGATATATTGACCAAAATTGTGACGACATGTGTTTGTAGCAAGGTAGGATGTGTTGGTTGCATCATGATTAATATTACATTAATGAATAATGAAAGAAATGATTTTTCCCTTATGTTATTTAATGAAAATTGAAATCATAGGCTCCTTCATAGAAATGATATAGTCTAAATAAATCCTTGTCCATGGTGTTCTATAGGCAAGATCAATTTTTGGGAATCCAAAGACAGAGAAATCGAGAACATAATTTGATGGCACCAGCATGCAACCTGTTTGATTAGAGATGTCATGATAAAGGGAGTATATTACATAGTAAGTATTCTTATGAGGTAGTATGTTTGTTCAGCATTAACTTCATTCTCTATAGGTGCCTTTTCATATTGCTCGACTCTAACCTAGGACATTTGGCTACTTCACCTAATGACACAAAGAAAGAGGACTAGAGGATCACACACTAAGTGTATCCAAAATCTCAGTTAAATAATATATTATTATTTATTATTTAACAAGTTGAATAAATATTATTCCCACACATGGTTTAATAATTATTCATGTTACCAAGATTGCATGTATACCATCACCAATTATTCAAGAGAATATAATATGAGAAAAATATTTAATAAATATTTTTTTAATGAATATAATATTTATTTATTAACTGGTGACTAATGTAGTGATATTTATTTAATAAATAAATAGTCATTATTCAAAGTTTGATAAATATTATGGAGAAATTTAGGATCGAGTTTTTTTGGACCGATGAGAAATAATATATATTTAACATTATTTAATTAAAAAATATTTTATTTAATTCACAAGTTAAGAGCGTTTCAAATAAATAATAATAATAATAATAATATTATTATTATAAACAAGGGGTTCTATAAGGGATTAAATAAATAGTAAGGAGAACTTGTGTAATTATTTATTTCTAACCCTAGTGATATATAAACCCAATTATATTATTTTTTGAGAGAGACAATTCATTTTTGTATTTGTGCATAATGGATTTGGAGAATCCTCTCAAGACCTAGATAGATCCCTTATCCAAGAATGCTCCCAAGAATGGAGAGTGATATTCTTCCACCATTCTCCCTCAATTCAAGAGAGTTCAAGGAGAATGATTTGGATGTCATTCTCATGGAGATCAAAGTTAAATGAAATAAGTCATAGGATCTATTATGCTAGCACCCAGAGATACCTATGGCGACATTCGGAGATTTTTGGAATATGTGTGGATCACCTATAGATAGAATCTTCTCTATATTCCTATAAAACAATGAGGGTCCAATGAAAATCTCTTTTAAAACTCATAAATACGGAAAAAATCCAACAAGGTAGTTCTTTAATTGATTAAATTAATTACAAATAATATGTGATGGTCCTCTCTCTGGTTCCATAATTTTATCCATTATCTATTTTATTTGATTCAATTATGTTGATCACAATGTTTATCATTGTGTAAATCTCATATTGATCAACAATCATGGAAAAAAAGAAAATTTGGTCAAAATCCATCAATTTCTTCTACTGCTCTTGAAACCCTCAAGTGTAATTAGAGTGGTCACATAACTATTTATAATTATTTAAAGAATCAATTTACACATTTTTTATTTAGTTTTCAATTCATGTTTAATCGTTCATTTAATTCTAATTGCAAGATCTAATTCTTCCATCTTAATTTATAGTAGATCTAATAAAAATGAAAAAATTTATAAATGAAATAAAATTAAATAACTCATCTGAAAATGTCGAGGATTCTTGCTGGATAACACCGGAGTACACATCATGTAACCAGAGTTACACACCATGTAGTTTTGTTCATTGCACCAAAAATTAATTCATGATGAATTCAAACTATGTGCATGTATTACATAGGTTGAATTTAATATCTTACACCACGTTTTGTCTGGGCTAGCCTAGCACACGGTCATCCGAAGTACACGTCATGTATCCCACGTACACAACGTGTAATCCTTTAAGTCACATAGGAGACATGTATTTCCATACATAGGCTACCTGATTGGTGAGCATGTAATTTGGAGACCACACGCTATGTATCCCATTTTACACATCATGTACTACATTTTTTCAAGGCATGATTTATATGTCGATTCCCTAGGCGTGTGTCTCGGATAGAAAGTGAGAGACGTACACACCATGTAACTCACTTGTATACACCGTGTAGTTATAAAAATTTACACAGAATTAAAATTAATTTATTATATTGTGTAAACCATAACGACATGTTCTTGTGTGTGGTCATTAAGTTGATAGGAAACACCATGTGATGAGTTATATATATGTGTGTGTGTGTGTGTGTGTCTTTAATTAGTTTCTACATAATGTTCAGATCTTTATATCATGTATGATTCACATGATTGATATTACTCTAAGTTCATTGAAGCATAACACGTTACGAAAAAAATCATGTTATTCATGTAATCATTAAGTTAATAGTACATGTCATGAAAGTACATGATAATTCGTGTATTCAATATTTAACAAGAGTAAACTATATACAAGTATAATACATGTTTGGTATATTCGGATGGGTATTCACCATGTTTCCACCAAGTTGAATTTATTCACATAGTTGATTTTAAATTTATTTATTTAATTTGTTTAAAATTATGATGGATGAGAATAATAAGGAAATTTGGGTGAAAATTAATATAAAATAATTGATTAATTAAAGAGTAAAATTAATTTAATTGAGTGCAATTTATCCTAAATAAGAAGGATTAAGAATTGAATGCTTGTTTTATTAAATTTGTAATTCTTTAAATGCATGTGGATGATCATGGTCATAGAGCAGACCATTATATGTGGTTGGTTTCATTTAATTTATTATTAAATTAAATTATTGGTATGTTTTCCATTTATCCTCTTATTATATAAGGGCTTGTGTGCCCATGGTTTCATTTATATAAACCTATTGTTTCCCTCACCTGCATGTGAGTAAAATCATATGTAATGGATTGATCTCCCAAACTAGTGGGGGAAATTTAAGTTATGGAGTGAAAGAGAAACAATTCCAAGAGAGATATATAGGTGGACTAGTGGAAATATGTAACACAAACATTAATTGGTTCATGGTGTTTTCCCCTAGGTTAACGATTAGTCTATCAACCGCTAGATAAACTAACCATTATAAGAATATAATATTCATACCTCTTTATTATTTTATTTCTGTCAAGTTTCATGGTTATTTGATTCTAGATGTTTTTTCATGATCACTTGAATTAATGAAATTAATGATCTTGAAATATAGAATTAAAATAAATTGGATTATGCATAAATATTATCTAATACATGGTTAATCACTTAAGTAAATACATTAAATATTAATAAGAATTTATTAAAGATAATAATTGGTAATTTACTCATAAAAGTATAAAATCCCTCAATTATAAATATTAATTCATTATAGTCTTCCACTAAATCATTTAAAATTAAACTATAGTTCAATGTGTTTGACCATCCAAAGTTGGGGTGCTTTCAATTATCAAAGAATTCTAACTTGATTTTTTGTTTATTTAACTTATTTCACATCAATTTTTGACTTCCAAAGAAGGACATGGTGTAAATAAGAAGAAATGGTTGAGGAAATCCAATATAAGGATTTTAGGATTGGTGATTCTACTCAATAGATCAAGGAAATGTGAGTTAATATAGTTTTAATTAGGAATGCCTACCTAAAACCATTCAAGTTGATTGACAACCAAAGTTGGGGTGGGGAATATGGATCATTTCCACTAGAATATACAAGCAATGGGGTATTCTGAAGCTAATGGTGAGGGATATTGGGTTTCAATAAAATAGTGGTAGATTAGTAAATATAATATTTTTTATAAATTTAATAAGATAAAGTACTAAAAAATTTCCCATATTATTATATAGAAACAACAATAAAATAAATTCAAACATATCACTATGATCCATACTTGAGAAGGATAAAATTCTCACCAATAAAAATTTCTAAGAGTGGAAAATGTTCTTACATGTTATCCTTCACCATGAAATAAAATTATATGTTCTAGAAAAACATATTCCTCATGTTCTTGGTAATAATGAAAGTGGTGAAGAGTTATCACTCTATGAGAAACATTTGAAATATTCCATATATGTTCAATGGTTTCTACTATCATCCATGTCCAATTATCTTTTAAAGAAATATGAGTACATGGATGTGTATATCATGATAGCTTTCCTTTATGATCTCAATCAAGAGAAGGTGAGACAAGAGAGGTATGAGATCTCAATTTATTTGTTTACAACTAACCTTAGAGTGTTTCTGCTATTTGGGACTCATGTAGTTAAGAATATTGGATACATTGAACACTTATAAATCTTAGAGATTAAATTCCTAGATGATTTCTGTACAGATATCATACTTCCATCACATTCTAAGAACTTCTCCAATTTTATTATTAATTAAAATATGAAAAATAATGAGAAGAGTCTTCCGAAACTTCTTATCTTGATTTTAAAATTAGATAAGGACACAAGGTGTGATAAACATGTGGTCCTAATAGTTAATAATAAAAATAAGAACAAGGAAAAGGGGACCAAGACACACAAAAAAGTATAAAACCCCCAATAACCATCATTCCAAAAAGAATAAGATCCATAGGTAGGGTAAGAAAAAGGAGGTAGTATGTTTTTCATGTGGAAAACCATGCCACTGGAAGAGGAACTAAACCCATAATAAAGGGGGATCTAAAGTTGTGTTTTTTATGGTTTGTAATCTTTCAATATCTACATACTAGGTATTAGATACAGCTTATGGTGCTCACATCTATATCCAAATATAGTAACCAAGTATATTCTAAAATATTTCTAGAGGA
Source organism: Viscum album (assembly GCA_963277665.1). Taxonomy (NCBI): domain Eukaryota; kingdom Viridiplantae; phylum Streptophyta; class Magnoliopsida; order Santalales; family Viscaceae; genus Viscum; species Viscum album. Next base: position 1,396,757,251 of record OY728157.1, on the reverse strand, counting down.
GAGGTGGATCTAAGAACTGTTAGCGGTGTGAGGCTGGTTTCTCTAGCCATTGGTGACTAAGACATTTATTTTTTAATGGGAATGATTTATGTTTTTAAATATTTTTATTATGTACTGACTGTTACCAATAACATAACTTATGTATCATGCCTAGTTACAGAAGGGTTTATTTTCATATTTGGAAATAAAAGTTGTTTCTTTTATAAGGACAACATATGTTATGGTATGAAACATTTAAATAATGGTCTTTATGTATTAAATAATGAAAACCAAGTATTATCCATTGATAAAAAATCATTTTCACACAACTTATATAACTCCCAACTATGGAATCATTGTCTTGGTCATGTAAATGGGAAGTGTTTGAAAAAAACGGTCAAGATGGTTATTTAGACTTGTCGGAGCTAAAACCACTCGAAAAAATTCATGATTGTTTACATGAAAAAATGAATAAACTTTTATTCAGTGAATATGGTGAAAGGTTCAGAGAACTTCTAGGATTGGTACACACTAATGTGTGTGGACCATTTCCAGTAGAAGCTAGAGGTGGGTATTCTTATATCAAAACTTTTACTGATGACTTGAGTAGATATGGTTATGTCTAGTTGATGAGGTATAAGTCTAATTCCTTTGAAAAATTCAAGTAATTAAAGAATGAAATAGAGAATAAACTTGAAAATGGGATAAAATAACTTTTATCAGATCAAGGTGGTGAATATCTTAACCATGATTTTATCGACTTCTTATATAAGTTTGGGATTCTATCCCAACTCACTCCACCTTATACACCATAGTGGAAAATCATTTTTGAAAGGAGTAACCATGCCTTTCTAGACATGGTAAGGTTGATAATGAATAAGGTACATATTACATTATCCTTTTGAGGACATGCATTACAAACTACAGCATACACATTAAACTGAGTACCAACTAAAGTGGAAAATGGAATTCGTTTCAATTTATGGTGTGGAAAGAAACCCGTTTTGTCTCATACATGTGTATGGGGTTGTGAGACATTTATTAAAGCCTTTTTAGGAAACAAACTAGCACCATGGGAAAAAAATTGTATCTTAATAGGGTATCCAATGGAAGTAAAGGTATACTACCTATATAACCCCTCATACAAAAATGTGATTTTCACCAGATAAGTCATCTTTATTGAATGGTATAACATCCTTAAAAAGTATAATGGGATCAATATTGACTTCAATGAAGTTGATAATCTAGATACACAAGAGTTGGTACAGGAATAGGTTCCACAGGTCCCCATGGAAGGAGTAGTTCCTGAAACACAAGTAATTCATAGGAGCATAAGAGAGGTAATAGAACCAGATAGATATTGTTTTCTATTCACCTAAGATGGTGACTCATTATTGGTTGTAAATGATGAACCTATCTCCTAAAAAGTGGTGGTAGATAACTCAGAATATATAAGATAGAAATAATCCATGAATTATGAAATGGATTCCATGTATCAGAACTAAGTTTGGGTTCTAGTTGATGAACCAATTGATGTAAATCACATAGGATGGAAATGGTTATTCAAGAGTAAAATGGAAATGGATGGTAACGTAAATAAATATAAAGCAAGTATAGTGTATAAAGGGTTTGAAAAAACATAAAATAATTGACTATGATGAAACCTTTTCACCAGTTTCCATGTTTAAATCCACAAAAATTCTACTTGCTACAGAAACATACCATGACTATGAGATTTGAAAGATGGATTTCAAAACTTTATTCCTTAATGGTACCTTCAAGAATATTTCTATAATACACAACTGAAGGGTTTTTGACTCCAAGTTATTTCAAAAGTATTTTCAAGTTTTATAGATCCATTTATGGAATGAATAAAGCATTTAGGTCAGGGAAATTTTTATTCGATGGAGCTATAAAATAATTTGGTTTCCTGAAGAATGAATGTGAGCCATGTGTTTACAAGAGGTTTGGTGGAAATGAAATAATTATCCTAGTAGTATATATTTATGACAAATTACTTATTGGAAATGACATAAAAGTCTTATAGTATGTTAATAACTAGTTAAAAAATGCTTCTCCATGAAGGACTTAGGTGAAGCAGCCTGTATTATATGGATCAAGATCATTCATGATAGATATAAGAGGATACTTAGACTAACTCAAAGTATATATATTGACCAAATAATGAAGTGGTTTAGTATGGAATAATCCAATAGGGTATTGGTTCTAATGTCTCATGGTTTATATCTTTCCAATAAAATGTTTCCTCATAAACAATAGGAGAAAGAGAGAATGAGTAAGATCATATACACTTCGGTGATAGTATCAATCATGTATGTAATGTTATGCACTAGACTTGATGTTTACTATACATTGAGCATGGTATGAAGATATCAAGATGATCTAGGAGAACAAAATTGGTCTGTTGTTAAAGTTATCCATAAGTATCTGAGAAGAACTAAGGATATGTTCCTGGTCTATGGAGGAGATGAGAAGATGGTTATAATGGGTTATATAGAAGCTAGTTTTCAGATAGATTGGAATGATCTAAAGTCGCAGTTAGGATATTTTTTTGTATCAACAGAGGAGCTGTGAGTTGGAAGAGTTCAAAGCAGTTATTTTTCACTGATTCTATAGCAAATTCTGTGTATATAACAGCTTCTGATATATCCAAGAAAGTTATTTGGATATCGAAATTTTTCTTGGATCTTGATTTGATGCCTAATAGTAAACACCCTATCATATTATATTATGATAATATTGTACTGGTGTCTCTTGTAAAAGAGCCATGGTAACACCAACAGACAAATCATATACTCCGGAAGTATCACCTCTTAAGGGATTTTTATAAAATGGGTGAAGTTTTAGTAATCATAGTACCCATGGAAGAGAACATGGTAGACCCCTTGACTAAAGGCCTATCTCAATAGAATCATGAGTATCATGTGAGAGCTAGTGGACTGAAGGTTGTTAGAAGTTATCTGTAGTTCAAGTGGGAGTCTATTGAAGTTGGTTTCCTAGAACCCAATTTAGTGTACTTTATGATAACCTATATTCATATTTTTTAATATTAATAAACTTTTTTATCACATCATGAGTGTTATTTTGTGTGACATAGTATGTAATAATGCTCTTAAAGTAGCTTTCACACTAAAAGATCATAGCAGTTCCCTTCTCTGATGAGAACCTAGAAGTGTTATAACACTATTCTTAAATATATGTTTTATAGTCGTATGATATCATTTTAGGGACATGAATGATACAAGATGTCATGGGTGGATACTCATAGGACTTTGAGGTAGCTTCTCATGGCGTATCCCCTTGGTAATGTTCAGTGTATGATATTATGAGAATAACACCCACGAGTAGAAAATCCCCATATTTTGTTTGTCATTGGATATTATTATCTTCAGATGTGTGTTTTTATCCTTATACATTAAGATTATTATTAATGAGTATTATGAGTCATGTACTTTGATTTATTGATGAAAACCGTTATGAAATATGTTCGTGGAAATGTAGGATACGTTGGATGCGTCGCGAGTAATATTTCATTAATAAATAATGTGATAAATGATTTTTCCCTTATATTATTTAATGAAAGTTTATATCTCGTTCCCATTGATGGAAATTATATATCCTAAATAGATCCATGGTCATGGTGTTAAATAGGCAAGTTTAATTTTTAGGAATTCAAATAAAGAGATATCGATCACATAGGTTGATGACACCAGCATATAACATGCTTGATTATAGATATAATGATAAAGGGATTATACTACACAGTAAGAATTTTTATGAGGTATTATGTCATTATGGAATTAAATTTTTTCTCTATGGGTGCTTTGGCATGTTACTAGACACTAACCTTGGACTTTAGGATTCTTTTCCTAATTCCACCAAGAACAAGGCCTAGAGGCTCACACACTAAGTGTATCCAGAATCTCAATTAAATAATATAATATTTTTAATTATTTAGAAAGTTGAATAAATATTATTCTCAGACATGGTTTAATAATTATTCATGTTTTCTTGATCGTATGTATTCTTTCACCAGTTCTTTGAGAGAATATAATGTGAGCATAATTTTTAATAAATATTTATTTTTTAATTAGTGAATATAATATTTATCTATTTATTATAGGATAATGTAATGATATTTAATTAACAAATAAATAGTCATTATTCAAAGCCTGATAAATATTGTGGAGGAAAAATGGACCATGTTTTTAGGTTCGGTGATATATAATATATATTGAATATTATATGATTAAATAATATTTAATTTAATATGCAAGTTAATAGCATGCCAAGGAAATATTATTATTATTATTATTATATAAATGGGGTTCCGTAAGGTATTAAAAAAATAATAAGGGGCACTTGTGAAATTATTTATTTCTAACCCTAGTGATATATAAGCCTAATTATATTATTTTCATTGAGAGGTAAATCATTTGTTTGGTTGTGGACAACAGAATTGGAGAATATTATCAATACATAGAGAGACCACTTATCCAAGAACACTCCATATAATGGAGAGAAATATTATTCCACCATTCTCCATCATGTCAAGAGAGATCAATAAGAATTTTTTTCAAGCGATTCTCGTGGAAATCAATGAAGAACAACGCAAGAGATAGGATCTATCATGTTAGCACCTGGTGATTCCGATGATGACATATGGAGATTTTTGGAACACATGGGGATCACCATTAGAGGGAATATGCTCTTGATTCGTACAGTTTAACAATGGTACAATGCAAATCTATTTTCAGAATCATCAATGAGGAAATAATTCCAACAAGGTTAGTCTTTAATTGATCAAATTAATTATAAATAATATGTGATGATCCTCTCTCTGGTTTCATCATTTTATCCATTATCTGTTTTCTTTGATTCAATTTCGTTGATACAATGTTTATTGTTGTGTAAATCCCAGATTGATTATCGATCATGAAAAAAAGAAAAGTTGTTCATGACCCGTCGCATGCTTCTTCTATGCCTGAACACATGAGAATGTATGGGTAGTACATGGTGTGTCCCATCGACACCAAGTTATACCCATGTAAAATGACCAATGTTTGTGTCTTTGTCTTTTCCTAAGGACACAGTGTGTCTGGGCCTGTGTACTCATGGTCGTGTCTGTGTTCGGGTGGCCATGTTTGGCTAGCCAAGTCCATGTACAGCTAGAAGTGTCCATGTCGGGTTGTTTGTGTATCATATGTGATAGACACTGAGTATCAGGTGAGGGGTCACACACCATGTGATAGGTTCCACATGTCGTGTGATACTTAAATCCACATGAAAACCCTAGCGCCACACTAGGGGTCCCACGCGGCATGTTGCTCTACAATACACGTAGTGTACTGTGAAATTTTCCAGAACCCCATATCAAAATCATGCATCTTCTCCCACTCCCTCGGTTATTGATATAACCCCTAACCATAATGGAAAACATTAATCTATAGTCCACCAACCCTTATCATCACTGATCACCATGTTCTAGCCTTCAAATCCGTTCAAAAAATTACCTTTTGCGTAATCCATCATCATGTATCGAAGAACACAAATATTAAGTATCCCAAAATCCATTTGATCCACTAAAACATCCATCATCATATAATCCCCAATTCACAAGGATCCCAAATCTACAATATTGGACCGTTGTACCAAGAAACAGGTGCACAACGTTTGATTACTCAGAAATTTGGTTGAACCCCCGGTCAAAAGAACACCGATGTTGAATGCACAAAGAATGGTGGGAGAAATAAAAGAAACATGCAAGGAGGAATGAACCTCATACATTATTGGTTGGACTTGATTCATTACCATTATAATTATGAATTATGAACCAAATAAAAATAAACAATTCACCCAATAAATCCCTATAGATCAACCCATGTCGTAATACGACCGATACGCGAATCAATTCGTTGGTCAATTGATTCATGTTCATCATAGAAATAAAAAATGTGGAAAATCCTAATAATAAAAATCCTACCTATACTTAGATCAATCCTTGATAAAGAATGAATCTTCATCATTTTTGTTGGAAAGAACCTTTAATTCTATTGCACACCAGTTTTTGATCTTCGATCTGGTTGTTGTTCACCAACAGAAGCTCCTCCAACAGATCCTCTAGATATATAGCGTTATGTGGCTAACCCTAAGATTACTCATAGCTATATATTTATATAATATAATTATATTAATGCATCATTTACAAATAAATAAATTAATTTTATTAATTTATTTATTACCCACACTTGCGATGACCTTTCCATAAACACCCCGCGCTGAAAAAGGTTATGTCACACCTAGGTTAAAACCCATTCGTTGAACTCAATGACGACCTCATATTTCTAATTTGAGCCTTCGTTTAGAGTTTATTCCACTATTTCATAAAAATTGTGCACATGTTCATTTAATATATTCATTATATTTAAAAAATTAAATTCAGGCACACCAGACCTCAGAATAACACATCATCTAAGAACCTGGTCTCGAAAATATTTCTAGATATATTTCAAGACATTACATGGAAAAAATAAGGACTTTACATGAATAAATACATAAACTCAAAAAATAAAGATATAATAAAAAAAATATTAAGTCAATAAAAATACTTGCACACACACATATATGTATACATGACAAACATACAAATGTGTCTATAGACATCTACAAACACACACACACATACATATAGTTATACATATGTAAATATATTTTAAATTATTTAATATCAATTTATATACATATATTTTAAATTTTTTTAATATCAATATAAATATATATTAAAATAGATATATTAATTTATATATTATATAATTTTTTAAATAAAATATTAATATATTATATTATTTTAATTAAATACACATCTTTTAATTATTGTATATAAATAAACTGTTAAACATTTTTTGACTAATATAAATTTGACAATTTTTTATATATAAAATTATGAAAATACGAATCATTTTTTATTATAATTTATATAAATAATATTTATATATTATATTTAAATATTTATAATTTTTTTAAAATAAATCCTATTTAAAAATATATAAATATTTATATATAAAATTATATGAAAAAGTTATATCTAGAACCCAAATCTCTTGACATTTTATTAAAAATAAAATAAAAAAGAGAACAAAAAAGGTAGAAAATGAAATGTGGTCATAAAAGGATACATTCCCTCATTAAGAAAAGAAAACTATGGATAAAAAAGTAGGATTATTTCTATTGTCATAATAAAAATCATCAACATCATCAGCAGTCTCCCAATCCAATTATGAATTACCTTGATTGGAAATCCCAAGGATCCTCTCCTAGGACATTTCCTGCTCCAAGGTGAGCTTGGACTTTAAATACTTAGAGGAAGATCTAGTAGACACATTACTTTTCAGATTAGAATAATACATACATGGTATTATTTTTGATGTAACCAAAGTTAAATCATCATTATTTTCTTTTCCATTAATGACAACATTCTTAAAAGAAACAACACCACCAGTGCCTGAAGGCCTGGTCTGATTAGTGTTCAATAAAACCAACTATTTCCCTTCACATCCATCATTAGAGACATTACCCCATTTCCCAATTCTTGAGGAATAGTAGGAATTATGAAACTCTTCAGAATAATTCACATTCTACTGAGAATCAGATTTCTCATCTTCATGTGTATCATTCCCTGAGAAATTCATTGACATTGGTTTCACAATGCAGCATTGACCTTCCAGCCGTGAAGGAGCATCCTCAAGTGTAGAATACTGGGAAAGGGTCTCATTTGCAGACACTTGTAGCTCCTCACCTTACTAAAAGGTGTCACTTTTATCATCACTAAAAAAATTAATAAATGATGTACTTTTATCAGTTCTATAAAAATCACTAACAAAGGATACCCTTTTATCATTGTTTTTTATCACTGATAAAAGGAAACTTTATCATCACTTTTTATGGGTGATGATAAAAGTCACCCCTTTATTAGCTCTTATTGTTTAGTATTGTTAAAGGTTAGCACTGTATAAGGTTGGATCTATGGTAATTTGATTAATATAATCTAATATTTATAATATTTGATCTTCTCTAAGTCCAATCATACTACTGCTAACATCTTATAAACTGTATTATCACAATAATATCATGTTATGATATAAAAAATTCTTTTTATTTAGGAAATAAAACTTATTTCCTTTAGTGAGAGTATTTAGAAAAACTATTGCCAATCATATATTACATTCTATTATATGTGTTTAGATCATTATTCTAAAAATAACACTTTACTCTGTGAAATATGCCACTGATGGTGGTGGTATCGCTTTACCTTGTATTTTAACAAGTATCATGGATAAAATCTTTTTCCCTAGATAAAAAATATCCTTGAATCCTTTTAAAACCATGTTATAGATTTTGATGAGTCATAAACCATGCATATCATAAAATTAGCATGTTTTATTCATAATAAATCTTTCTAAAAAAATTACTTCTCATATCATATAAGAGAAATAAGATGAAAATGTACATCATTTATTTAGATCTATCTGAGTTTGAAATATTTCATTTCATTTAAGTAATTAACTTTTCAAGTTTATTTAAATGAAAATTATAAACTCCATCAATTCATACCTTTTTTAACATATGTATATTTACAGCATTTTTAAAGTATATAATTGGAACCATATACCCTTCAAAACCAAAGAATTAATTCCGACAATATTAATACCTGATTTGGAATCTCAATAGAGTTTCACAAACACCTTTAGGTATCCTAAAAAATTCCAGCATATGGAAACATGAAACCTCCTTCCTAACACATCCTTTAGATTTTATTTAACTATGTTGATAATTGAACAATTCAATCATCTTTTTTTTTATTAAAATTTTACCCATTTATACTGTCAATAAATTATCTTGATTTTATATCAATATTTTTATTCGATTTTATATAACTTTTCATCATTTTTTATTATAAAATATGATATCAATGTCTAATTTTATTATTTTAATGGTAGGGAATACTTTTATTCAAAATTAGTGGAAAAGAGAAGGAAAATGAATAAAAAAATATATTTATAGTGATAAAATTGGAAATATTTTATCTTAGGATAGCTCATGAGGAATCAATAAAGAAGTAAGGAAAGTGTGGGTTAGTGTTGGGAAAGGAAAATAGAGGTTCATTCAAGGAAGCACTAATAGAGAATAACATTGGTGGTTGGGTGTGTTTTTCCCTATAAAAAAATCTACGAATAAAAGTAAAACTGATGTGGGATTTAAAAACATAAATTTTGTCTAAAGAATATTAAGTGTGTATGATGAAACAATGTAGAGTTATTCAGAGAATCTCTATCTTTGATCTGGGGTTTTTATGTGTTTCAACACCCACCGCAATGTTGTTCAAAATAGATACATTTTGTGTCCATAATGGACATCTTGGCCTCAAGTGAGATGAGTTGATGATCAAACACTACCACATATCATGCCTTATCCAGCGCCGGTTTTTATCAACGCTAAACATAAAGCACTGATAAAAACTTTTAATAAAAAATATTATTAATATATATATATAATTATGATATTTATATTAATAAAATAATTCTTATTAATATATACATTAATTAAAAAATGCATGCATATAATTAATAGAAATATGATATATTAATATATATTTTTAATAATTCAAATATATATAATGTTTTAAAAAATATTTTAAAAATTATATATATATATTTATTTATTTATTTAAATAATTATAAAATTATAATAAACATATTTATTATATTTACAATTTTATATATTTATATATTAATAAATATAAATATAATTATATAATTATATTTAATTATATAAATATATTTATGAATATATAAAAATATTTAGAAATATTTTTTTGTAAATATGATTATAAATAAATAAAATATGTTTTCAATAATTATAAAATTATATTAAATGTATTTAAATAATAAATATATTTAATATATTTATAATTATATATATATATATAGGGATGCTTTATTTGAAATGATTGGGAGTAGCGTCTCCTAGGATGCAGAAAAAATGATTTTCCCTGTGGATGCTGAGGAGAAGATGGGAAATAAGGGTTAGACTACTCAACAACTCACTTTTAATGTTATTGATACCTCACTTCAAGGGGTGTCCACGCTTATGGGTGTAGATTTATTTCAGATGGTCAATTATAGGAAACTCATGACTCCTTCAACTATGACTAGGCAGGATTTTCCTGCTAGTCTTAAGGATATAGTGGGTGGTCCAACTACTAGTGGCACTCTGGAAGGAAAGGTGACAAAGGAGGTCCCACCAGTCTCTGGTCCAGGTATTAATAAATTATCATTACTTGATATTTTTAATAGATCTAATAGTAAGGAATTATTTCGGGATAAGTTTGTAAATATTCATAGAACTGGTGACATTCGGCCTCATAATGAGGAAGATAAATCATCACGAAAGGATGGTTAGGAGGAGAACAGGCAGGCTCCTAAATAATTGAAGAGAGCAAGACATATGAGGGGTCGTGGTGGCTTCTTTGGAAGGGGAAATAGACATAAAAGGAGGTGAATGTGGAATAAATGTTGGGGATTCTTCTTAAGCATTTTAAATGCTTCTATAATTTCTTGTACTTTCTATTTTTGAATAAATTTTCTAGGTCCATGGATTTTGTCTATGGTCTGCACCATTTTGAGTAATTATCAAATTTGTATTAGTCAAAATGTTTAACAGTTTATTTATATATATTAATTAAAAAATGAGTATATAATTGGAATAAATATAATATTTTAATATTTTAATTTAACAATTACATAATATATAAATGAATATAGTTATTTTGATATATATTTATATTAATATTAAATAATTTAAAATGTATGTACATGTACAACTACATGTATGTATTTCCATGTGTGTGTGTGTGTACATATGTATGTATGTAATTCACTTAAATGTTTTAAATTCACTTTTTAATATTTTTGTAATTTATTTAGTTTTATTTATTCATTTATTATTGTATAATCATTAATAATTTTAAAAATATATTTAATCATTTTGTAATATTTATTTATACATATATTTTTTTTATAAATTTGTGGTTGAAGCCACTTATTACCAAGAAAACACACCATTTTTCTATGTAGGGGAAGACCCATTACATAGCTTGTAGGCCCAAAGTAGGGATGCCTAATGACATAACCTAGAAGACCCATGATGTAATCCTCTGATTTAGGCAGCCCAAGAGCCCCACCCGGTGAGCCACACAGGACGTCATACTAATGCACACCCCTGTGTCAGTACACAGGCTGCAATCCATAGTCGGTCCATCCCCACATGCGTACATATTAAGCAGTTTGTTGACATCACCCAATGCCCCTAACCCGGCCTATGTGAAGCTCGCCATCATGAGCCTTATGGTTGAAATCCCAATTGTTGCCTGACATCATCATCCTTCTGAAGCCGCACAAGACAAAAACACAATTGGGATGCCTTCCTTATGCTGAAGTTAACACCTCTAAAATGGTCCCTGATGAATAATATATATATATTTCATTCAGTTTTAATATTTAAATTATGTCTAAAATTTATATAAATAACCAATTTAAATGATTTTTTTAATAATTTTGTGATTTAAATTTTTGATTGTATAATAATAAATAATATAATTTAAAAAAAGTATTTATGAAAATATAAATAAATAAATTTATTTATTTATTTATTTAAATAATTTTAAAATTATAATAAATTTATTTATTATATTTATAATTATATATTAATAAATATATAAATGTATATAAATTTATATATAATTATATATAATTACTTTTTAAATATATTTATTTATAATTATAATTATAAATAAATAAATTCATATTTATATAATTATAAAATTACAATAAATATATATTTAAACACTAAATATATTTATTATATATATAATTATATATTTATAATTATATATAAATATTTTTTCAATATATTTATTTATAATTATATCTAACGTCCTGACTCGGGTGCCATTAAATGGTGCCCCGAGCCGGTCAGTCACATGACCTCAGGTGCACCTCCCTATATTCCAGAGGCATCTGACTTGCAGCGAGGGTCTAATAAGTTAATCATGGGGAGAATATACCTTCTTTTATCAGAGTAATACACCAATGGAAGTAAATAAACAATAGAGGAATCATATATATATAAATATAGACAAAACCAATATCATAAGATGACCAAAACCAGAAATATAGAATCAAAACTGAATAATAGATATGTCATGCTAAGTATGTGCAAAGTGTCGAATGCAAACCCAAATCTAAATACACTGACAACTCCCAAGAAGGCCCCGAACCACATATGGTTTCCTCATTTATGATCCATCCCAACACAACTATCTAACACACAGTATCTTCCCTTAACCTATCCAGAAAACACAAATTCTATTCGGGTACTGATCAAGCAGCCTGAATAGGGTGAGATTACAACTTAGTAGGCCACCACCAATGGTGTTTAAAGAAAACCAATAAATGACAAGCGTATGAAGTTGTATAAAGAAAATAATTACAATGAATAATTGAACAATTATCACAGTATCAATTAATCTTTATTAAACCACATAGACCATCAGGTTTGAACCATGTCACACATTCAATCCACAATTTATACATATTTATCCTTGGTGTTGAACACCATGTCTAACACCAAAAATTTCATCAGTGTAGAATTCCATGTCTAACACCCAAAATCCCATTTGTTTATATTTATCATTAGTTTAGTGCGCATTTCATAACACCCTAATTCTCAACAATACAGATAGATCTATCATCAGTGTAGAACGCCATGTCTTACACCCACAAATCCCATCGGTGTAGAACGCCATGTCTAATACCTAAAATCTCATTCATTTATTTGAATTATTGGTGCAGAATGCCATGTCTAACACCCCAAATCCCATTGGTGCAGAACGCCATGTCTAACACCCCAAATCTCATCATTGTAGAACGCCATGTCTAACACCTAAAATCTCATTAATTTATTTATATTAATGGTTCAAAATTCCATGTCTAACACCCAAAATCCCATTTTTGCAGAACACCATATCTAATACCCAAAATCCAGTCCATTAATTAATTCATAAAATAATTACTTAGGTCTGTTAATTAATTCAAAAATCAATTAATCACTTCAAAACTCAACATCTAATAATTAATTCAACAATTAATTATTCACAATTAATAGCTCAACAATTCAATAATTAACTAAACAACTAATTATCCTCCGATTCTATTACTAATTTAACAAATATTTTTCCATATAAATACCCATAATTAATTCCCCATTTAATTAATGAAAAAATCCATTAATTAATTCATCAATTAATTAATCAATATCTAAAAACTCAAAATCCCATAATTAATTCCATAATTAATTATCTCATTCAAAATATCAATACTTCATGATTAATTCCACAATTAATTATTTTAATTCTCAAATATCAATATGTCATAAATAATTCATCAATTAATTATCCAATTCTATCATCTCAATATCCCAAAAATCCACATTAACTGATTCACTAAATAATTAATTCAATTCATTTGATTGCACTATCCAAATAATCTCTATTAATTAATTTATCAATTAATTTATCCAATTCATTCAATTTATTTAACACAACAATCTCCATTAATTAATTCTCCAATTAATTAATCAAACTCATTCAATTGCTTCAACACATAAATACACAATAATTAATTTTCCAATTAATTAATCTAACTCATTCAATTGCTTCAACATAATAATTTATATTAATTAATCCTCTAATTGATTAATCTAACTCATTAAATTGTTTCAACACAACAATCTCTATTTATTATTTTTCCAATTAATTAATCTAACTCATTCAATTGCTTCAACACAACAGTCTACATTAATTAATTTATAATTTATTAATCTTATAAATCCCATTAATTAATTCAACAATTATTTAATCTCATCAATCCTATTATTTAATTCATCAATTAAATATTCACAAAACTCCCATTAATTAATTCATCAATTAATTAATTTGTTTATTTAATTAAACAATTAAATAATCATATAAATCTCATTAATTAATCCGTAAATTAATTAATCTGATTGTCTAATTCAATATTTAAATAATCACATAACTGCCATTAATTAATTTCTCAATTAATTAATCCATTTATTTAATTTCAAAAAATAAATAATCTCATTAATCATATTAATTAATTCATCAAATAATTATTCACTTTATTTAATTCAATAATTATATAATCACATTGCTCACATTAATTAAATTGGAAATTAATTAATCCCATTTTTTAGTTAAACAATTAAATAATCACATTGTTCAAATTAATTAATTATTAAATTAATTAATCCCATAATTTAATTTAGCAATTGAATAATCAAAATACACCCATTAATTAATTCATCAATTAATTAATTCAATATCACCAATTAATTCATCAATTAATTGTTCTATCTTCATTATTTCATCCACCCTAATTAATTCTTCAATTAACTATTTCATCACAATCAATCTAATAATCATGAAAATCTCCAATAATTAATTCTAAAATTAGTTATACCTATTCAAAAACTTTAATATAACAATAATTAATTTGTCAATTAATTATTCAATCTCAAAAATATCTATCTCCCCACTATTAATTCAACAATTAATTATCTCGGATCACAATTTCATAATCCCAACCATTCACATTAATTAATTCTATAATTAATTAATCAAGTTCAACAATCTCGATAACTCCTTAATTAATTTATCAATTATTTATTCAAGATCAAAAATCCCAATATCCCAATTTCACATTTCCCTTAATTAATTACTTCACCAAATTAATTAATTTAATCAAGAACACAATTGTTAAACAACTAATATAAAATCTATAATTAAATAGACATAAATGTAATTAAGACTTTCGGATTTGAATTATAGACCACCTACATCAAGAACAGTGATGAAGAACACTCGGCAACAAATAATCCCAATTTGAAGCAGTTCAAATAAGAATGCAACAATGAATGCAGTCTATATCCAAAACCTAAATACATAATTAAAATAAACAAGATCCCTTAAATCTAGATCTAAATCCAATAAGCCTATATCTAGATTCAAACAATCTAGATCTAGATCCAACAACGGATAAACATCTTTCTTTTATCCGAATGGAGGATTGAAAGATAAATATATATCTAAATGCAAAGAACACCCATACCCGGGAGGTGCACGTAGGGTATTCGATCGAAGATGGTGGTGCATTGAGGAGTTTTGATCCAAGTCGGAGGTGCGCGGAGGAGTTCTGGTCTAATGTGGAGGTGTGTGGGACTTATGAAGGAATGAAAAAAAGGTTCTAAGTCCTGACAGTGGAGGAGAGGAGAGTTTGGAGGCTTACACAGTACTGGATATGCATTTTTAAAAAGTTACTCATAATAATTACACGACATGAATCCTCATCTCACGTCATGTAATGATTTGTAACTGATTTCCTCTTTTTCTGGAGGAAATCCCATCAAACCATTAAAAATATAAATTAATTATTACATGTTGTGTAATATAATTTCACATCGTCTAATCTTACGTGTGGTGTAATATAATTTCTTAACATGTCGACATGTGGTAAAATACAGTTACAGGGTGTGTAATATACTTTTGGGACATGTCTTCATGTGCTGTAACCCACTTATAGGGGGTGTAAAATTTCATGGTTGATAATTAATTTAAGCCATGAAATTAATTCATAAGGTCAACCCAAAACAATTCACCTTGTGAATTGGGTCTATAACATGTATTTTTTTCTGCAACCAGAACTCATCACTTAATCATGTTGCACCCCTTCAAAATACAGGATCATACAATATGCTCACCTTATAACAAATCATCCTTGATTTGTACTCCCAACCACCTCAATGACTCTGACTCAAAAGATCGGGCCACTATTCCATGTTATCAGATTCTCTCTCCCAAGTTTCTTCTTACTCACATCCATGTTTCCACAATACATGAACTATCAACAAGTTGTTTTCCACAACACTTTCCCACAGCGACCCAACACATGTATCAGATGCTCCTCAAAGGAGGCATCATTCTCAAGATAAACTTCCACAACATACCCAATGTGTTTTCCAACACATTTTTCCCAACAACTGAAAGAATCCATCCAAAATTGGCACTTAGGCTTGCCATCAAAAACTACCTAGAAAGGACATACAGCCACTACCTCTAAGGCCCACTTGGCCTTTCCCCAAGGAATTTAAACATTCACCTTATAAGTTCCCCATTATAATTTTGATGCCACCACTTCAAACCAATGGTCTTGATCCCCACACCTAATATTGAAATATTGCTCCCCACCTTTGGAGATTTGTTAACAATGATTTTTCAAGCAACTCAGCCACCGTTTTTTTTTATCAACCTCCGATCAATCCATAGAACCTCATCTATAAACTGTCGATAGTGTAATATCCACCATCTAGCTCCATAAATACATCTTTATAAGCACAACCTCTATGGGGTCCTATATCCAACCAAAACACATTTAGGTAGCTAGGAATAAATCCAAATCATTCTCATTGTACCCAAGATGATGTCAAGGTATGGGACATGATCTTTACTAATTAAAAGTGCACTAGGAATTTGTCGATAAATACCACAATAAATTATCTATCACTAATGTTACCTCCCACTATGTAAACATCTTAACCTATATAAAGTCTCACGGTTCCCTTCCCACCAATCAGCTCACCAAACTGATCCAAAACTAGACAGTCATTCACACAACCCATAACAAAGTTCTCAAAATAGGGCATTCTCACCACTCACATCAAGGGTCAAATAAACAAAATGAATGAATTTTATTTCACAACATTTATAATAGTTAGCAAGAGTGATTAACATAAAACAATATCAAGTATTTATCACTTTATCCTACCACACGGTCAAAACTGAGGCACTATCACTAACGTTAACCATCCAACACCTAGGTCTTGGTTAACAAGGGTAAACACATTATTCATTTTTATCATTTAGAATCCAATTTTTTCTCATCTTGTATCTTTTTACAATCTTTTTAAATTTCACGTTAGGCAATATTTTCAATTCAATTTCACAAGAAAAGAAAAACAGTTCTAGTTCAACAACTTACCCAAAACCCATTTTTCTGTGTGTTCCTATAATAATGCTTGTCACAAAATAATACTAAGTTCCTAGAATGATACATACATACTCAACTCCCATTCCATTCAGGGCCATGAGTCAAAACTCAAAAAATCTAAAAAATAATCACATCACACAACAATTGTGTCAACCAAGGTTAAATAATATTCAACTATAACATAAAACAATAATAAAAACAATCCTACCTTGAGTACTTGGGTTATCCCCCATACATGGGGGAGCTACTCCCATGCACGAGCTCATAACCAATACCTGACTCTACCTAGTCCCTTTTCTACCTTTCCCAAATATTAATACAAAAATAAGAAGAATAAAAACTATACCATTGATACCAATTTGTAACATCCCAACCTAGGTGCCACGTAATTGTTCCTCAGGACGATCGGTCACATAACCTTAGGCGTGCCTCCCCATACGTCAGAGGCTGGTGACTAGCAGCAACGGTCTAATAAGTCAATCATGGGGAGAAAATACCCTCTTTTATCATAGTAATACACCATCGGAAATAAATAAACAATATCATAATCATATATATATATATATTCATAGAAAACCCAATATCAAAAGATGTCCAAAACTAGAAACATAGAGTCAAAACAGAACACTAGATATGTCATGCAAAGTACATGTCAAGTGTCAAATGAAAACCCAAATGTAAATACAATTACAACTCCCAAGTGGGTCTTGAACCATGTCTAGTTCCATTTTTTATGCTCTATACAAACTCAATTATCTAAAACATGGCCTCTTCATTTAACTTATCCAAAAAAACACAATGTCTATTCGGGTACCAATCAGGAAACCCGAGTAGGGTGTGAGTACAACTCAGTAGGTCACCACCAACAGTGTCAAAAGGAAATCCAGTTAATAACAAGTGTATGAAGTTGTATGAAGAAAATAATTACAATGCATATTTCAACAGTTATCACAATATCAATTAATCTTTATTAAACCATCATGTTTAAACCAAGTCACACATTCAACTCACAATTTATACATATTTATCCTTAGTGGTGAATGCCATTTCTAACACCCAAAATCTCATCAGTGTAGAACGCCATGTATAACACCCAAAATCCCATTTTTTTATATTAATCATTGGTGTAGAAATCCATGTCTAGCACCTCAATTCTCAATAATACAGATAGATCTATCATCAGTATAGAACGCCATGTCTAGCACCCCCAAATTCCATTTGTGTAGAACGTCATGTCTAACATCTGAAATATTGTTCATTAATTTATATTATTAGTGTAGAACGCCATTTCTAACACCCCAAATCCCATTGGTGCAGAACGTCATATCTAACACCTGAAATCCCATCAGTGTAGAACATCATGTATAACACTCGAAATCTAATTCATTTATTTATATTATTGATGCAGAATGCCTGGTCTAACACCCAAAATCTCATTGTCTTAGAACGTCATGTCTAATATCCAATATACCATCAATTAATTAATTCATAAATTACTTAATCATGTCTGTTAATTAATTCAGCAATTAATTAATCATTTCACAAATCAACATCCAATAATTAATTCACTAACTAATTATTCACAATTTATAATTCAATGATTTTATAATTAAGTCAACAATTGATTATCCGTCAATTCCATTATTAATTGAACAATTAGTTCTTCATATAAATACACTTAATTAATTCCCCAGTTAATTAAGGAAAACAATATCATTAATTAATTCATAAATTAATTAATCAATATACACAAACTAAAAATACCATAATTAATTCCTCAATTAATTATCTCATTCAAAATATCAATAATTCATAATTAATTCAGCAATTAATTATATCAATTCTCAAATATCAATATCTCCTAATTAATTCAGCAATTAATTATCCAATTTTATCAACTTAATATCCCAAAAATACATGTTAATTTATTGACCAAATAATTAATCCAATTCATTCAATTTCACCATCCCATCAATATCAATTAATTAATTTACCAATTAATTAATCCAATTCATTAAATTTATTCAGTACAGTATTATCTATTAATTAATTCCCCAATTAGTTAATCTAACTCATTCAATTTCTTCAACACATAAATATCCATTAATTAATTCACCAATTAATTAATCTAACTCATTAAATTTCTTCAACCCAATAATCTACATTAATTAATTCTCCAATTAATTAATCTAACTCATTAAATTACTTCAAAACAACAATATCCATTAATTAATTCTCCAATTAATTAATCTTAACCATTCAATTTCTTTAAAATAATTATATCCATTAATTAATTATCTAATTAATTGATCTTGTCAATCTCATTAATTAAATAAACAATTAATTAATCTCATCATTCCTATTATTTAATTCATTAATTAAATAATCACATAACTCTCATTAATTAATTTTTCAATTATTTAATACGTTTATTTAATTTTACAATTAAATAATCAAATAACTCTCATTAAATAATCCATCAATTAATTAATCCATTTATTTAATTCAACAATTAAATAATCACATAACTATCACTAATTAATTCATTAATTAATTAAAATGTTTACTTAATTTCAATAATTAAATAATCTCATTACTCACATTAATTAATTCATTAAGTAGTTAATCCCTTTATATAATTTAATAATTAAATAATCAAATTAGTCACATTAATTAATTTTCCAATTAATTAATCCCATTATTTAATTTAGAAATTAAATAACCACATTGCTAAAATTTATTAAATCAAAAATTAATTAATCAAATTTTTTAATTCAATAATTAAATAATCACATTGTTCACATTAATTAATTATACAATTAATTAATCCCATTATTTAACTCAACAATTAAATAATCACAATAAACCCATTAATTAATTCATCAATTAATTAATTCTACCTCAAATAATTTAATATCACCAATTAATTCGTCAATTAATTTTTTTTATCTTCATTGATTCAACCACCCCAATTAATTCCTCAATTAATTATTTCATCATAATCAATATAATAATCATATAAATCTCCAATAATTAATTGTACAACTAATTATCCCTATTAAAAAACATCAATATGACAACAATTAATTCATCAATTAATTATTCAATCTCAATAATCTCTATCTCACCATAATTAATTCAATAATTAATTATCTCTAATCACAATTTCATAATCCCAACCATTCAAATTAATTAATTCTATAATTAATTAATCAAGTTTAACAATCCCAATAACTTCATGATTAATTTAACAATAAATTATTCAAGATCTAAAATCCTAATATCCCAATTTCACATTTCCCTCAATTAATTAATTCATCAAATTAATTAATTTAATTAGGAGAAAAATTGCTGAACAACTAATAACAATTCTATAATTACATACACATAAATGTAATTAAGACTTCGGTATTTGAATTATAGACCACCTACCTCAAGAACGGTGACGAAGAACGCTCAACAACAAATAATCCCAATTTAAATTAAATCAACCAAGAACGCAACGTTGACTGTGGTCTAGATCTGAAACCTAAATTCATAGTTAAAAGAAACAATATCTCTTAAATCGATATCTAAACCCAACAAGACAATATATAGATTCAACAAACCTAGATCTAGATCCAATAGCAGATAAACATCTTTCTTTTATCCAGGAAGAGGAGCGGAAGAGAAAGATATATCTAAATGTAAAGAACACCCATACCTGAGATGTTCATAGAGGGTATTCGATCGAAGAAGGTGGTGTGTAGAGGAGTTTTTCTCCAAGGAGGATTTGTGTGGAGGAGTTCTGGTCTAATTTAGAGGTGTAGGGGGTTTATACGACAATGAAAAGAGGGTTCCAAGGTCCTAAAATGGAGGAGAGAAATGTCTGGAGGATTACATTATATTGGATACACATTTTTAAAAAAAATATCATGATCATTATATGATGTGAATCTTTATTTCACACCGTGTAATGATTTGTAACAAATTTCCCCTTTTTCAGAGAAAATCCCATCAAACCATTAAAAACATTAATTAAAGATTACACATGGTGTAATATAATTTCGTGACATGTCGACACATGGTGAATGACAGATACAGGGGGTGTAATCTACTTTCGTGGCATGTCTTCATGTGGTGAAAACCACTTACAAGGGGTATAAATTTTCGAGGCTGAGAATTAATTTAAGCCATGAAATTAATTCACAACATCTACCTAAAACAATTCATGTCGTGAATTGGGTCCATAACATGTATTTGTTCTACAACCAAAACTCACCACTTAATCCTGCTACACCCCTGGAAAAGGATGGGATCTTAAATTATAATGATAAATAAATATTTATTTATTTAAATAATTAAAAAATTATAATAAATATATTTAAATAAGAAATATAGTTTGTATATTTATAATTATATATATATATTGATATAAATATATATAATTATATAAATATAATTATAATTATATTTAAATATTTTTAAATATATTTATTTATAATTATAATTATAAAAAAATAAATATATCTTTAAATAATTATAAAATTACAATAAATATATTTAAATAATAAATATATTTATTATAATTTTATAAATATATATATTTATATAAATATATATATTTATATAAATATATATAATTATATATATGAATATATAAATAAAATAATAATTATATTCAAATATTTATAAATATATATATTAGGTGTTTGGGGGTACAATTACATTAAACACACACACTACACACACATGCCGGAAAGGCAGGCCACACCCCCCCCCCCCTAAAGGATAGCGCACCCATTAAGCCATGTTTATTCAGTACATGGACAAATGACATAGTGGGAACGAAGATCATTACATAGCCTGAAGGGTCAGTGTAGCATCATGTTTGCATCATACTGCCCACGTCACCAAACCTACATCAACCCTACGTCGCCGCCTGCCTGCGGAAATTTGCTCCCACCTGGATTTGAACCCGGGTCTGATTCAAGATTAAGGGCAGCCTTTACCACTCGGTTAAGACCCCAATAGAAATATTAATACATATATTTATTTATAATTATATATATTAAGTTTTTTGGGGTAAAATTACATAAAATACAAACACACCACACATATAGGTTGAAAAGGCAGGTCATAGCCCCCCCCCCCCAAGGGATAGCTCACCTATGAAGCCTTATTTAATTAATATATGTCTCTAAGGTCCAATGGGAATGAAGCCCCTTACACTGCTGAAAGTCCCAAAAACTGGCCTGAAGGCCCATTGTAGTGTCATGCCTACATCACTGCCTACCTACGTCATGCCTACGTCACTACCTTCTTGCATCATGTCTGCGTCACCGCCTACTTGCACCACTGCATACCAGTAGAAATTCTCTCCCATCCGGATTTGAACTCGGGTCTGATACATGATTACGGGGAGCCTTTACCACTCAGGCAATCATTCAAATACTATTCATTTATAATTATAATTATAATTATATATAATTATATATAATTATATATAATTATATATATATACAGAGATTTATAATTATATAGAAATATTTATAAATATATTTTGATGGAAATTTGGGGTCTATTCCCCTTTATTAAAGTAGAAACAAACAAACATAATGCATAAGAAAGGATAGGGCAGAAAATGAAACTTCCCTCATCAGTTACATATCGAGACTTTTAATAATTTCTTTTTGAGCACCTAGACTCTTAGCATGTCTAGTTGCCCAATTAATTCAACCATGTCTGTGACCCCAATTCTATGGATATCATCATATCCTACTAATTTTCACTCGTTACCAAATATCATCAGTGTCTTTTGAGTCATCTAAGTCACTCTCATCAATATGATAACATTTCTACCTCATAAGAGCTTGGATTTTAGGATCAGGTAGGTCTAGTTTCCCTTTAGTTAGACCGTTTACACTATGAGATAGAACAGGCACTCCAAGAGGGTTGTCTACAGCTTCTTGTAACCTGCTTCCCTTGGATTGGTTGTCTGATTCATGATGATGGTCAAGAACTCTAAGAGGGTTGGGAGTAGGTTCTTGTACCTTTCAAATAGAATCCTAATTAGAAACATATTCCTCTATTAATGTAGTTTCTACATTCATCTGCACTGCAGGTAGAATGTTAAGAGAATCATAGTAGAGATCTTCTGTTCTAGAAGATATATTAATATCCAGTGCCTTAAAGGAGTTGGTGGTAGCCACCTTTTCCTTGTTGATGATCTCGTGTGTGGAATACCATTATTCCTCCAACTTCACATGTTCATTAAAAAATATATCATTAATATTCTTGACATCTGGCATCAAAGATTAAGAACATTGACTTGCTGCATGTTCCAAATGAATCTTATCATCCACCTTGTCAAGATTAGAGGATTTGTTAGTCACTTAACCTTGATTTACACTGGAGACCTCTTGGAAAAAATTCATTCCCTCTATCTTTTCATTCAAACTGCCCTCTGAAACCTTCAGACAAGTAGGAAAATCCTTGTCTTTAGCCTCTTTATCTGGGTTAGATGAAGGCTTTACAAGGACAAAAAAGTGAAATTTTTGTCCTCTGAGGTACATTAACAATTCCAGAACACACCATGGTCTCTTTCCTTTGGGAGTTAGAAACCCTCTTGATGTTGGATCCCTTTCCTAAAGAAAGGACCAATTTCTTCTTGCCTTGGATTTTAGAATCCACCAGTTTATGTTCAATCCATAGATATTTATCATCCATGAATTGCACCTCATTTTCACCATATGATTGAAAAATCAAGGATTCCATCTATCTTTCATCCTCCAAGTTATGTGCAAGTTCATCCCTAAAAGAGAGGGAGTGTTTCTCCTCTGAAGCTGCATTGTTCTGACACCCAAGAAGATAAGAAAGAGATAGGTTCTTATTCAGATCTTGTTCGCTAGATGAATCATCCTCCTCTATCATCACTAACTAGGTATTGGAAGGCCCATTGTTTTTATAGGTCCTAAATGATTCTGAACCATTTTTCTCAGTTAGGGGATGTCCATATTGCATCAGCCCCTCCTCCTTCATTTCAAGCTTCTAGGAATTTTCTTTCTCCATAAATCCAAGCATCAGGTCCAGTGAGTTTCTGGGTTCTTTAAAGTCCATCTCCTTTTGGAGATGATTGATTTTTAATAGCATCCTTTCTACAAAGAAACTTATGATATTTAATGGAAAGATTCCCCTTCAACCCACATTTATCACATGAGGCTTTCCTATAGAAAAATTCCAGGGAACTCCCACTAACCATACACACATAAAAAATGACTATTCTCATACTCAATAGTGATGTGAATTTCATTAGTGAGAGTGGAAAAATTACCTTGTCAATCAGAGTGGAACTGAGGTCAACTTCAACAAGAATTCTAGCATGGTTCTGAAATCTCACTTGTTCAGTTTATCTATCTGAAAGTGCCAAGTTAGGATAATTGTACCACAAAGAGGGGAGGGGTGAATCAGTGATACATTTTTCTTTTATGTTTTCCTTGTAAATAAAATAACCTTCCCCTCCTATTAAATATTCCATTCCCTTCTGAAAACACACATCCACAAGAACATAATAATTTATCAGGTTCATTATTCAATAATAATAGCTACTTCTTTGGTATGGTTTAGAAATGATCCAATACCACACAATACACTATAAAACAATACTCTTATGTGGATTAAAACGAATAGGATATTCTCTTACACTAGTGTGGTGCTATGTAAACAATCAAATAGTGCGTGTGCACCCTTTAGAACAATTGGGGTAATACAATATTTGTGTAACAACACATTTTACCTGTGATTCTTTTCAATTTAAAAAAATGTATTCTTTTCAAAAAAAATTATTCAATTTCTTACCTAGAATCTATAAATATCTTCAAGGACTTTGATATAGGATTCAATCTGATTTCCCAATCCGATTGCCCAATCTGATTCTCCAAATCTGATTCTTCATATCTGATTACCCAATACGATGGATATAAATCTAATAGAATATGATCGAGACAATTAATAACTCCTTCTTTGGTCCGAAAATCCCAATATGGAAGTCTCGATCAGATTTTCCATCCTGATATGATGAAAAAATGAATATGATGAAAAGAATAATACAGTAGTCAACTGAATATAATGATCACTAAATACAATGATCAGCTAAATAACATTGTGATCTTATCTCTTATCCTTTTACTTAAATCCATCAAATCTTCTTCAAAAGATCTAAATACTGAAAACTTATTATCTCCCTAGAAATGGTGGAGCTTTTATCTCTTCCTATGAATAGTACATCCATCAAAAAAAGTACAAAGTACTTTCACCATTTATCGGTGAACCAAGAGTTGTTTTGACAGGAATCAAAAATGGTTTCTTGATCAACAAAATTCCCCACATTTTCATGATTCCTTAAATTTTGGGTGCATATCTGACTTCTCCAATGCTTCTCAATTCTTGTAAAATCTTCTTCATGACTTCAGTTATCCTTTAGAATTTCTTTTCAATCATCAATAATATTCTGATTCCTATATTGATTACCATAGTCTGATTTCTTCATTACGATGCTCTGAACTAGTTAAGCTTAAATGTATGAAGAAATATATATCTTTCATCTTTTTTTCTCAAAATCTATTTATATTCTTCATTACAATTCTTTGTACCAATTGAAGAATCAAAATATCTTATTTGTATTTCATGAACCCCTGGACAATACATCTAGCCATCTCCTTCAACTCTTCTCTTGATCCACTTGATAAAATAATTTGAAACAAATTATATTTCATCTATATCTTCTGAAACCCATCATCTTCAATCATTGAGTTTTTATATATTTTTTCTCTTGGTCTAACTAAAAACAAATACCTTCAGTTTCTCACATTTTTCATAATTCTCCAAAACCTTCAAATTCCAAACTCTTCCTTTGATAATTCATGAAACCATTTTAAATTTTTTACTACATTGTTGATCGGTATTTTTAATTTAGATTTTCATCAGCTTCAACTAAATTCTTTTTAGATCAGTTTTTTTCGGAAAAAAATTCTTGAATACGATGGAACACTGAATACAATGGACCCGTTTAGCATATTCAACTCTAGAAACTCTTTTATTTCACAAACTTCAGCTTGTACCATGACTTCATGATTTTGAATATGTTTTAGAACATCTTAAATGTCACAATATTTCAATAGAAAGTATTGCAACTTCCAAAATCTCTAGAAACTAAATTTCATTCCAACTCATCCTGAATACGATTTTCCATAATTCTACTGACCTGATTATGATTGACATGTATACAATCATCATGATTATGATCATTATGAATGTGATGTCTAGTATCTTTTATCTTTCCATCTAGATACATTCAATATAAATACGTTGGCATCATCTCTTTCACTCCCCCATTATTTCATCAAGATTGCATCACAAGGTTTCCAAATACTTAGGATTATGAGAACTCTAATATCAGCAAAGCATTGTCACATTTTAATCATAATCATAAAGACTCTAATTCTCCTCTTATACAATCATAACATTCATACCATATTCAGAGTGAATTTGATAACCATTTTCTTCAACAAAGATTCATCCTTAATATGATCGGCCACTTCACACATTGTGGGTCTGATTCTTTGAATATGATGTTCAGTCCAGTTTAAATACAAAGTGAGGTGATTTTTCTTTCCTCTCAAACTTTTTTTATTCTTTGTGAACCTTTCTTCATAACAAATGAAAACATCTAAAAAATCACCTTCATTATCAACTTTTCAGTAATAATATCCCCCTTTGGATTTTGTTTTCAACCAAGTTTTATAAATTTCTAAACTTCGTATCCTCAAGCTATGGATTACATATCAATAATTCTAATCCTACATGAGCTAAATCATTGTAGGAAAAAAAATAATCATTGATAGCAAAACCATGTTGTCCAAAAGTAGTTATCATGAAACCTCTTTAACTTTTCTTCATGACTTTCTTCCATAGCATTTTCACATTCCTTGAATATAAAAATTTGTTTCCTATAATCACTCTAACAAATAGTTAGAATAGTTCACACACTTACAATGTTGAATTCATAGTTTACCCACAACTATGTCTTTTTACATGCATTCAAAAGGATTTATTTATGAAACAATTGATATCTCCTTCTTGAAAACATTATTCAAAAGTAAGATGAAAGAGGGGATAAAAACATGTGCCTCAACCTTAATGGTAAAGAGGTTGGATTCCCATGGTCAACCTCAATTTAGAAATGGATTCAATCGGTAAAGGTTTTTTGGGAATGTCAGCAACTTGTTCCGATATAGGAACATACTGCATCTTCACTTCATTATTATCTGCATGCTCCTTCATAAAATGATATTTGATGTCAATATGCTTTGAACGAGAATATTGAACTTGATTCCTGGTGAGATTGATTATACTTTTATTATCACAACCCAAGAGCAAGGGTAACTCAATTTCAAAATTAAATAATCTAATCGAGTTTCCATCCACATAAATTTAGTAATGTCTTGAGTGGAAGAAACATACTCAGATTTAGTCATATTGAGAGTCACTGAATTTTGATTATTTTAATGTCAACTAATAAAATTATTTCAAAGAAAGAATACTCCAAAAAATGTGTATCTTTTATCATCAACATTTCATGCCCATTCAACATCAGAAGACCCAAAAAAATAAATACTTTATGAGATGTCATACCTAATTCTGAAATTTTTTGTGCCTTTCATGTATATAATAATTTTTTCCTACAATTAAATGTGATTATTTAGGGAGAACTCTAAAATATGGAACATAAAGTAATTGTATAAACAAAGTTGGGTCTTGAGGCAGTCAAATACAATAAACTTACAATCAACTTCCGAAATTATTTCTGATCAACTTCTTTTTCTTATACATCTTTTGTCAACTATTTTCCCATTGAAATCGATGTGGAAATAGGTTTTTGAGTTTTTCTTGCCAAACCTCTTTAGAAGTTCCTTAGCATACTTTTATTGGGAAAGTAATATATGTTTCTTCTTTTGTAAAATTTGTAACCTAAGAAAGTATTTCATTTCCCCTAGAATGGACATTTCAAACACCTTTTTCATCTCTTCATCAAATCTTTCACAACTTATTTCATAATTACTAGAAAAATAATATCATCAACATAAACAATTATGATGAGGGGATAATCTTGACTTTATTTGATATAAATATTTCTATCAACTCTTTCTTTCTTGAAACTCATCTTCCTTAAGCAAGTATCCAATTTGGAATACCATGATCTCAGATCTTGTTTTATCCCATACAATGCCTTCTTCAATCTACACACATAATGTTCATATTTCCCAATAGTAAATCCATAAGGGTTTTCAATATAAACTTATTCATCAAGATCACCATTTAAGAATGTGGATTTAATATCCATTTGAAGGATTTTGTAACTTTGTTCTACATTAATTGAAATAAAAATTCTATTTATTTCTAATCTTTCAACCAGAGGAAAGGTTTCATCAAAATCAATACCTTCAATTTGTGAATACCCTTTTCAAACCAATCTTACTTTATTTCTTATCACTTAAGCTTCTTCATTCATATTGTTCAAAAAACCTAAATTTGTTCCAATAATGTTCTTGTTTTCTATCTTCGGTATGATTTCCCATATATCATTCTTTTAAATTTGATCCAACTATTCATTCAAGGCCAAAACCCATTCTGAATACTCAAAATCTTATTTTATATCATTTTGATAAACTTTTGAGTATAGAGAAGTATGTGTAATAGCATTTTATATTATTTTTTTATGAACCTTATGATGTGCATCACAAATAATGTTTTGAGCTTCCACTTATTTCCACAGCATAGGATGATATTTTTGAGTATCTTCTCCATCATTGTAAATAGATGTCTCTGATTCTCCTTCTTAAGTAGGATTAAAATTGTTTATATCCTTATCCCAATTGTTTTCCTTATCCTACTCAACTTTCTTATCTTCCTGAGTATGTTTTTATTCTTCATCCCTTTCAATAAATTTAAAATAAATAGAATTAAAAATTCTTCCCATTTCTTTATTGAAAAATTTGTATCCTCTTCCTTCTCGAGTATATCCAAAAAATATTCCATTTTCACCTTTCTTCTCAATCTTTCCCAAGTTTCAAAATTTCTTTTTTATAATGCACGAACTCCCAAAAACTATGAAGTGTTTCAAACTTGGAGTTTTTCCATAAAAAATCATATGGAGTCATATGTGATCGTGGTCTATAGAAACTTTAGTTTTGAATATACACAGCAGTACTCATGGCATTTGTCTAATAGTAATGAGAAAGACAATGTTCAAGTAACATTGTTCTCCCCCTTTCCACCAAAATTTTATTATTTCTTTTAGAAACCCCATTTTGTTGAGGAGTGTATAGGGAACTATACTCATGATGAATTACAGGATTCTCTAGATAAAATTCAAACTCTTAACCTCTGTATTCACCTCCACAATCATTTTTAAACTTCTTCACTAAATACTCACATTCCTTTTCATCTTTCATTATGAAACTTTTAAACATTTTCAAAGAATCTAATTTATAAATCATATAAATAACACAAGTAATGTGAGTAAAATAATCAATGAAAGTGATGAATTAATTATCTCTATTTGTTGATTTTTTTCCTATTGGCCCATAGATGTCAAAATGAATCAACTCCAAATGTTGTTTTGAACAAATATAAACTTTCCTATGCAATGAGTTTGTAATCTTTTCATTATGGAAAATAGTGCAATGCCAATCTCTTCTTCTTAGAAAATAAAGTAAGTCTTGGACACTCTCTCACTTTGAAAATTTTCTCATGTTTCTTTAACACATGTGTCATAGCCTTTTATGCCACAATTGATTCTCTTCCACTATACTCAAGTAACAAGTGTCTTGTATTTCACCAACTTGAAACAAATTCCCTTTTGTATATTTTCCTCTTTTTAACTATCTTTCCATTTTATTCATTTTTCACAAAAAAACCATAATTTTTTAAGAAAACTTTGTTACCCTCCTCACATAATTTTTAAACACTTTTCAAAAAAAATTAACCAATTAACATACAATGCTTTCTTGGATTTCAACTTCTCTTTTCCAATGATGGTTGATCCAACACCTTTGATTCTCAAAGATTCATCATTGCCAAATGTCACTATTAATTATTTAAAATATTTCAAATTCTTAAAAAACATAAAATATCCCATAATATGATAAGAACACCAACTAAAAAGAATCCAAGGTCATTCTTCTTTTGTATCTTTCAAATGGGTTTTGACAACAAGATTTATTTAATATTTCTTTTCTTTCTTCACTTTCAGCCTCTAAGAGTTGTCGAGATACTTTTTTTGTTCCAGTAACAGTACAAGACAAACTTTTTTGAGGTGTTGAGGTAGTTAAAATCTTTTGAAAATAGTTTTCAAAGGTTAAAACCTATTTTCAACTTTCATATCAACCTTTTTAGGTTTCTTTAAAACAACATTTTTAGACTTCATTCTTTGAGGTTATTGAATCCCCCTAAAACCATTCCTTTCATAACCTACAGAATAATATTAATGTTTTAGGTTGAACCAAAACATGTTTTCCATATTTTATAATCCACCACAATACTAGCATTATCCATAGAAAGATAATTTTCCTCTGAAACATCCATACTGATCAAAATTTTGAATATGTTTCTCATCAAACTTATCATCTTTCTTTTTTGAGCCACCAAAATTTTTGTTATAAATCAAAATATTCTTTTTCTTTTCACCTTTCTCAGAATCAGATATATTTGAAATCTTTTTGGATAAAAAATGTTTAGAAGAATTTTTGGAATCCGGGTATTTTGAACCTTCTGAATTCCCAAATTTATTGGTTTTGGTTATAAACATAACTTTCCTGGATTTATTATTCTCAAAAACAATTCCATATTTTTTATCAACCTTTAAGGTATATTTTTTTTATTCTTATTGGGTTTCTTCTTTCGATAACTCTCAAAAAATTCATAGATAGAGTTTTTTAAACTTGTATTTCCCTATTCATCTTTAGAATGATTTTATTGGATAAGTTCTAACTCTTCTTCTTTTACTTTAAAATTCACCTCCATATACTCATTACGATTATTTTCTTCCTCAAAATATTTATTCATATAATCAATTTCTTTCACCATATTCACCTTATCATTAGAAAAAAATTATTTATTTCTTGTTTAGGAACATTCATATTCTATATTTTTTTTCTTTTCAATCCTTCTGATCTTTCTCAGTTCCTTCAACTCTTCTTTCAAAATTAAATTCATGTTTAGTTTTTTATTCTTCGGAACTACTTATTTTGAATTCTTCATCATTAACTATTGAAATAAAAGTATTCTCAATACCATACTCAATAGATTTTTCAGATTCATTTTCATTGTCTTCTTCTTCTTCGTCTTTAGATAAGAAAATTCTTCTTTTGGATTTGAATAATTTTCTATCTTTCCCTATAGAATATGATTTTACTTTATCTCCTAGTTTCTTCCACAATATTCTTATCCTTCTTTTTTCTTCATCACTATCTTATTATTTCTTTCTTTGAAGACAATTAGTAGAAAAATTCCCAATAAATCCATATTCAAAACATTTCAAGGGAAGTTTCCCTTTGTATTTCCATAAACCTCTTTTCACATTTTTAGAAAACAATGATAAAATATCAACAAAAATTTTACACACCTCATTTTTAGAATCAGATTCATTAGTTTAATCTTCAATAAGAATCTTCTTTGACATTTCTTTATTAGTATCCTTGAAATACATTTCTCTATAAACATTTTATTTAATTCTCATAGCTTTCTCCCTTCTCATTTCATAAGTAATGAGAGTGATATAAAAATTGTCTAGATATATTGTTTCAGGATATATTTCTTCTAGTGAGAAAACTTGTGCACCAAACTTCTTGGGAAGTATTCTCAAAATATTTTCAGCAATTGTAGAATCATCTAACTTTTCATCAAGACATATGATAATGATTACAATTTCATTTACCCTGGTAAATAAGTCCCCAAAAAATTTGTATTCAACCATCTTCAAATATTCATACTTCAATATCCATATTTATAATTTTTCATTACTCTCTTTTGTATTTCCTTTATATATATTTTTCAGTTTGTCCCATGTACCTTTGGTTTTGGAAACACCTTTCACCCTAAAGAATTCACTTTCAGAAAGTGATGAAAATAAAACATTCTTGGCCCTTCCATAATCCTCAAGATTCTTCTTATCAATATTTGTAAGAGGAACTATTTAATCAATAGAAGGAAACTCATATGTTGCAGCTTTAAGAATATCATATCCAATATTAATAAAGTAAGTAAATATTCTATATTAACATATATGACAATTTTTTCTATAAAAATCTATAATACCTTTATTGTTCACATAATTCAAATTATCCATCAGCAAAGAATAATCAAAGAGAACCTGGCTTGGATACCAGTTGAAAGTGCCCATTTAGGATAATTGTATCACTAATAGGGGGTGGTGTTAATTAGTGATAATTTTTTCTTTTATGTTTCCTTGAAAATGAAACAAATTTCCCCTCCTATTAATGATTTCATTTCCTACTGAAAACACACATCCACATGAATAAAGAATTTGCAAGGTTCACTATTCAATAAGAATAGATACCTCCTTAGTATGGTTTGGAAATGATACAACACCATAAATCCACTAGAAAATAATTCTTTGATGTGGAATAAAATGTGTAGGATATTCATTTACACTCACATAGAACTATATAAACAATACCATAGTGTGTGTGCACCCTCTAGAACAATTGGGGTAATAAAATATTTTTGTAACAACACATGTTACCTGTGCTTCTCTTAAATTTACTTAAATGTATTCTTTTCAAAACAATTCTTCAATTTCTTACCCAGAAGCTCGTAATAACTTCAAGGACAATGATATAGGATTTAATCTGATTTCCCAATCCAATTCTCCAAATCAGATTCTTCAGAGCTGATTTCCAAGTACAATGGATATAACTCTAAAAAAATATGATAGATAAAATTCAGAAATCCTTCTTCCTCATTCTAGAAATCCCAATCCAATTATCCATCCCGGTACAATGATAAAATAAATATGATGAAAAGAAGAATATGATATTAAACGGAATACGATGATCACTGAATATGATGATTAGTTGAATAACGGTTTGATCTTGTCTCTTATCCTTTCACTTCCATCCATTGAAACTTCTTCAACAGAGCTCAATACAGAAACCTTATTGTCTCCTAAGAAATGCAGAGCTTCTCTCTCTTCTCATGAATAGTAAATCCATCAGAAAAAGTACAAAGTACTTTTTCCTTTTATAAGTGAACCAAGAGAGATTTTGGAAGGAATCTAAAATGGTTTCCCTCTCAACCAAATTCCATGAATTTTCATGATTCCTCAAATTTCATGTTCATCTCTGACTTTGTCAATGCTTCTCGATTCTTCTCAAATCTTCTTCATGACTTTGATTATCCTTTAGACTTTCTTTTCAATCATCAATCTGATTCTTATTTCCATACCGATTAGCTCAGCCCGATTTCTTCTTTATGATTATGTGAACCGATTAAACATAAATATATGAATAAATAATCAGCTCTCATCATTTTCTCAAACTCCATTTTTACTCTTTATTACAATGCTTAGTAAAAATTGAAGAATCAATTCATCTTCTTTGTATTTCATACACCCCTGACAATACATCCACCCATCTCCTTCAAATAATCTCTTTATCCACTTGATAAAATCATTTGAAACAAATTATAGTTCATCTATCTCTTCTGAAACTCATCATCTATAATCATTGAGGTTTTATATCTTTTGGATTTTGGAATGATTGAAAAACAGTTCCTTCAATTTCTCTTATTTGTCACAAATCTCCCAGTCTACAAATTCTAAACTCTTCCTTTGAAAATTTATTCAACAATATTAAATGGTTGACTAAATTTTTGGTTGGACTCTATCATTTCAATTTACATTGGCTTAAAATCAATTCCCTTTAGATCGATTTTTTTTAAAAAAAAATTCTTAAATATGATGGAATGCTGAATACAATAGACCAGTTTAGCAGCTTCAACTGTAGCAACTATTTTCTTTCATAAACTTTAGCTTGTATCAGGACTTCCTTCATGATATTGAGTACATTTGAGAACATCTTCTGTATCATCAGTATTTCAATGAAAAGTATTGCAACTTCCCAAAACTTCAACAACCATATTTATTTCCAAATTAGCCTGAATAAAAATTTCCATAATTCTACTGACCATAATAAAATAGACATGAATACAATCAGAATGATTATGATCAGGATGAATATGATCTCCTATATATTTTCTCTTTTCATCCAGATACAATCAATCTGAATATGATTGGTATCCTCTCTTTTACTTACCCTTTCTTTCATCAAGCTTGAATCAAAAAAAATTCAAATAATTATGATTTAAGATAACTCCAAGATCAACAAAGCATCATCATATTTCAATCATAGTCATGCAGAGTCTAATTTTCCTCCAATATGATCATACCATTCATACCAGATTCAGAGTTAATATGATGACCATTTTTTTCCAGAAATATTCTCTCTCAATATGATCAGCCTCTTCAAGAATTGTGGGTTTGATTCCTTGAATATGATGGTTAGTCTAATTCAAATATAAAGTAATCTAATTTTCATTTCTTCTATAACTTCCTTTATTCTTTTTGAAACTTTCTTGACAACAAAAGCAAAAATCTAAAAACAATCACCTTCATCATCAAATTGGTCCTAACACCATCAAGATGGATAGGAGTTCCAATTTCCATAGCAATTTCATGTAGAATCTTTGGATGCCAAAGTATCCAATTGGTTCCATACAAGAGAAACCATATCTGAGAAAAATAATTATTTACACATGAGACATCAAAATATAATTTTTGTTCATGGAAATGTAAAACTCCAGGATTTAGTAAAAAAAGGACTAGAGCTCCATTCTCAGAGCTTAGATCGATCTAAAGAAAAAATAATATGGAAGAAACCACTCCCCATTGATATAGACCTACAATATGAGAAACCTAAGATAAAAAAAACCTTATAAATCATGTCTTCAAAATTCCAAGCTTTCACTCATTAAGGTATAACCATCTGCACAATAAGAAAGTTTTCCACATGGAAAACTTTCTGAAAATGAATCCAGATTAACTTCCATATGAGTAGAAGATCCTTTCTTGAGGATTCTTCTAGTGAATGAATCTTTAAAATACACTAAATCTTGCTTTCCTAAATTTTATTTTGGATCAATAACCACCCTTGATCTTCCATATGGAGACTTAGATGCTTTAAAATGCTTCATATTAAGCTTTTTATTTTGGGATGCATCATAACAGGGCCTCCTTGGATGGATCTGGAAACAAAGAAAATATAGAATAACTATGGTATGGGATTTAACCAAGGCACCATTACTGCCTTCGCGGATCAATTATCAATCCTGATTCCTCACTTTACACTATTTTTTTATAATTAAAATGTATATATATATAATGATAAATTTTTTGATAGAGGATGGTCGGGAGATTCTCAATCTATATATAAATTGATATTAGGGATATTTGATGTATTCATCGATTAATCCTTCCTCAGTTTTGGATTTCATTATTAATGGGAGGTTTGATTATCACAAATAAGTTTCATATTATTGGAGGAGAAAAACTCCTAACCATGGTTCGGTCATTTTTCATGATGTTGTATATGGTTAATCTTTCTTCTACTTCAAATAATTGAGCACTGGAGGTTCTCATCACCAAGGTAATATAGCACACATTAAATTTTATCTTGTTATAGTTGTATAAAGATTAGATAAAGTTAAGCATTCAATTTTTTCTAAGCTTCTCTTACAAAGGGGTTCCAAAACATGGAAAATTAGTGACCTAGATAAATGTCTCTTAGAGATTTGGGGATTTTTAGGATGAAAATGCATCTCCCTTGTCCATGACTTCAATTGACTTCTCTTTAACACTAAGGAAATGAAAGAAAGAGCATGAGGATTTGGATCACTATTTCAAAAACTAGTATTCCTTCATATTTAGAAATGGGATCATGATTTAAACCCTTTATAGGTATTAAATTTTTTTGTTCAATCTTGGGTCAAGGTGCACGGGTTATACTAGATACTTTGGCATCCATACATATTTCATGACATTACTGTTATGATCATAACTCCTGTAAAAATGGATCTAGAGATTGAGATATCTAGGGTTTTCCATTACACTCAACTTCTAATTGAAATCAATGTGTTCAAAAATCTCGTTGATAGAGTAATCCTCTCATCTGAGGATAAGGATGTGAAACTATGTATCGAGTACGAAAAAAACCTCACTTTTGTTCAGAATGCATTATGATTTGGAATCAAAGGATTAGTTTTAGAAGGAAAGTGATATGATCATTCTTCTCAGAGAGAGTCCATGATGTGCATCAATGTCTCATGAAGCTTAAGAGGAATAAACCTACTGATCTGTGTGGGGGTAATCAGGATAGGCCCATGTATCCTCATTCTTACCCTACTGGATATGGAATGGTCTCATAGAAAATTTAATAGTAGGAGCATGTTCGTTTCTACACAGAGGCTGTAGAGGAAGGGGTTTCTTCTGTTCAATCCCTTATTCTTTTCTTGAAGTCCACAAGAGAGGTTGGGCTGGCTTTCAAAATTAGAGAGGATGATTTGAAACTTTCAGGAACGGATGATTTAAATCAATCTCTGAATATGAGGATTGTGTGGGAAGACTATATAGAGGATAAGTAGTAGACATCTACTAACATGCTAGATAATTTATACAGGAATGGTGAGTTAATGTATAATAATGTCGGATTATCTGATGCTTAAACTAAGCTTGATATTTACATTTAGTGAGAAGTCGATTATGGAATGTAGAAAGAATGATTATTTCTCATGGCCAAGAGAAAAAATAATAATCAACTCAAGGAAAATGTCTCTTTAAATTTTATGAAGACTAGATCTCACCCAGGATCAAAGTAAGGTAGTCAAAATGCATCTTTTATTAAAGGGAAGAAGATATTGGTGGATGAGGAGGGCTTTCTATTGGTCACCCCTTGGAAGTCTAAAGTGTATGAATCACAATCATAGTCCATGTAGGTTTCATCTACTCTAATTTAAATATAGGTTGATCCTATAGGTGATGAGTCATTTCACAACCCATTATGTAGGAGTACTGATGGTGTAGAAAGTATGGGGTGGTCATTTCCTTCTCACTTCACCGATTTGATGAAAAATGCATATATGTTCTTTGTAAAGGACTCTGATGAAGAGTGTGACACTAAAAGATCCATGAATTATTGTATCATACCTCTAGAGGACTAGGAAGGTGAAAGACCTTCTAAAGGCCTCAATCGGGAAGTGGTAGACTGGTATTTCTTGTAACTTGAATCCACCTTCTCTATGATGGATCTGGAGGTATTTGGCTTCATTTATTATATAATAGTCCAAAAGTTTCTATCAATTAACATTGAAGATGGATTTCTATTCAATCTAATGGTGGATTTTTGGGATATAACTTGGAAATTTAAGATTTATCATATTTTAGAAGTCCCTTTTGAATCGTCATCAGATGAGGAATATGAACTCCCACAAAGGGCCAAAACATGGTGAAGAGGTTGACACCCAAAGGGTAGAGGGAAATACCCAAGGAATTTGGGAGTTAGGAGTTGACATATGGGTTTGGATTTCTCATTAAAATGTGGGAATTTATTGGTTTGATTGACCCTTTTCCTTTCCTTCCTTGTACATTGTCTTTTTAATTCATAAATTTGGGGTTATGGGTTTGGTCTCCAAATCCATGGTAAACTGTTCTGACAATTATAATTAAAAATATATATTTATTTATTTAAATTATTATAAAATTATAATAAATATATTTAAATAATAAATATATTTTTTATATTGAAAATTATATAAATCTATATTAGTATATAAACATATATAATTATATAAAAATATTTTTAAATATATTTATTTATAACTATAATTATAAATAATTATATTTATTTATTTAAATAATTGAAAATTATAATAAATATATTTATTATATTTATTATATTTATTATATTTATAATTATATAAATGTATATAATTATATAAATATATTTATAATTATATTCAAATATTTTTAAATATTTATATTGAAAATTATATATAGATATATTTATTTATAATTATGGGAATTTAAAATTTTTAATTATATTAATTATATACATTTAAATTTTTTAATTATATTTTTTATATTATTAGAATTAGATCTTAATGAGTGAATTTTTAGCACTGATAAATATATATCTTTTTTAATGCTAAAAAATAGCTGATAAAATATATATTTATCAGCGCTAGAATTTTAGTGCTTATAAAGAATCATTTTATCAACTTTATTTTAGCCCTGATGAAAAGGTATCTTTATCTATGCTAAAAACCAAAACCACTGATGAAGAGTAGTTTTGTCTGTACTTAATATTATAACACTGATAAAAGACTCACCTAATCTTATAATAAGAATCCTAATAGAGTCTCCACTCTTATGCCATTCAAGATCTCATGGAACCCTACTGCTACTGATGCTCTCACTCTTTATAAACTTTCTCAACGAACAGATCTTCTCTAAATCGAAGGTATGCGTCGATTCATTTTGTCAACACCTGAAGATCCACTGCTCGTTATTTATTCATTTATCTTCTATAGTCCGTAATTGTTGTCTTCTTCAGATCTATCCCTCGACCGCACATTTTACCGATGAAGTTTAGTCTTGTTTTTATGTGTCGTGTAGCCACATGTTTCACCCCTACACCACATTGAAACACCCATCAGATTTATTTATATCCACTAACATAATCCTCATCGTTGTGATGATTTCATTCACCACACGCACAACCACAATCTTTTGGTTCTCACTTGGATGTTATTCATCTCAAGCCATTTTTAATTTGATCGTGTATTTCATGATGTTCATTTCTAGATCAGGATAAAACTCATTAATATCATTAATATTCCCATTGTATATTACTTTTGTTAACATGGACATGATAACAAGGCATAATAAACCAATTAATGGAATAAATAAAAGGAATAAAAACCAAAACACTGTAAAAATGTCATAATTATTCTAGGAATTGTATGTTATTATCCCTGAAAAGGGTATTATAAATTTGATATCCCTTGAAGGGTGTTGATAAGTCTAAAAGGGTAGTAAAATTATGAAATTTCTAAAAGCCTAAAACTAACTGTTATATGGAGAATGTATTACATGGTAAAGTAGAGTGTCAAGCCTTTAAAGATTTTTTAAAATAAATCTTTAGAAATTAAGTGATTGATTGAGAAAGATTAATTTTTTGAAAAATTAGATTCAGATGACATGCCATGTTTTTTGATTTCCATGTTTTTCGTATTAGTGAATTAAATAATTAAATTCATTATCAATGTTTTTATCATATTTTAGACTAATATAATCTTTGGTCTTCATATTCTCTATCTCTAACTTGATAATTCCCCATTCATATGATAAAATACTTTTGGTGATTAATGAATTATTTTTCTTAATACTACA
Source organism: Viscum album (assembly GCA_963277665.1). Taxonomy (NCBI): domain Eukaryota; kingdom Viridiplantae; phylum Streptophyta; class Magnoliopsida; order Santalales; family Viscaceae; genus Viscum; species Viscum album. The sequence continues at coordinate 1,396,717,510 of OY728157.1, read as the reverse complement.
TTTAAACATAATTACTTTAATTTACTCAAAATGTGAAGGGATTGGTTTTGAAAATAGTGAGTGAGTTTTCAAAGGCATTTTAAAAATGAATTCAGTGTTAGATTTTCTAATAAATAGTTTTTAATGGTTAATTTTTTTTGTTAAAAAGTGATTTTAAATAAAGGGTAACATTATTTTTAGAAACGAAAATAATTTTTAAGAACTAAAACAAATTACAAATGATTTATTAGGACAATATTCATCAACTTTTAAAATTTTAAATGTGATTTTAAGGGTAAATGATAAATTTTAAATTTAATAAATTAAATTTCTATGATGTTTCAAAATGAAGACGATATTATGGATTTTAATGATGACCTCAGTAAAGGATGTTTTAAATTTTACATTGACTTTAAAATGGAGTTTTGTGATTTGAAATTAATGTGAAAAGATTCATTAGTTTTTTTTATAATGTTGTATTCTCTATTAGTAATGTTTGATACATATCAACTAATATTTAAATCTTCAGTTAAAAAACATTTTATTATGTGGTATATGGAACTCTAGGTTCTTGGTGAATAGCACGCTTCTCAAAATAATCATCAATTGTTCCCTTTATAAAATTAATACCATTATCTGTTCGGATCATCTATAATAAGAAATAACAACCCTTCGCTACTTTTCTTCTAAAAAATCTAAACATATTTAGATCCTACGATTTATGTCTCATAATGAAAATAGATTTTATTTAGGTAAATTTATTAATAATAGAAATAATATAATTCTTACCATTTTTTGAATACTTCCTCATATTCCCATAATGATATTAATAAATGATCTTCTATTATTGGGTAGATTTTATCTCTAAATTATTCTATAAAGAGTTAACAATTTTTCCATTTAGACATATTGAGAACATCATATTCCTTTATCTTCTTAGTATTGGTGAGTCATAAATATTTTATCCTTAGGTAATCCTACTCACATTTTTTTCTGTGATGAACAAGTTGTCTATTCCGTAATTGGATTCCTATGTTAAGTCATAAGTTGAATGAATTTATTACATCACCCACTTGAATTATATTTTCACTTTGTTCAATGACCTCTTATCAAAATACATCCCTAAAATTTTGTATTGGTTTTTTTATGTGAAGTATGAAACTAGAAATGGGAAACAATGTATTACCTTGGTATCATTCAAGAAAATCATAAACTCCAACCAAAGCTAAGTAACATTGAAGGATTGAAAAATATTCAATGGCCTAATACCATATTGAAATGTGTAGGGATACTATAAAAAACAAAAAAATTAAAAAATTATAGGAAAGAATATAGACTCACATTTTTTGGAATATCCCTTATTTAAGATTCTAGGGAAGTGGTAATTTATCACTAAAAAGGTTTAATAAAAAAGTGATATGCTTTTTCTTTTCAAATTACTCATAAGAAATTAACTTCTTTTATTGATTAAAGTCTTAATCCACTCACTTACTAATTTTCTTTTACTTTTTTAACACTAGCTAAAATATGTGTCAAACATTTGAGTGGTATCTATATTTATAAATGCAACGGGATGAGTGGTATATATATTTATAAATGCATACAGGTGTAAGGAGAAAGGGTGGTATCTATATTTATATGATCATATTAACTTTCAGAGACCTCCTAGATACACAAAATCTCACCTCCTAAATAATATATATTGATAATAACACCATTGAAGGGGCATTCTAATAACTCTATCCAACCCATAGGATATCCTTCATAACCCTTATCCGGCAACCTTGTCCTCATAGGAAGCTAAGCACTAATAAATTTAGTCCTCATACCAAAAGAATTTTCATTTTCATGGATTAATTTAAGTATTTCATTGAATGTTGAAACTAAAATGGTTGTATCATCCGGAGGTCATGTAAGAACATCTAACTAAGCATTATCATGGTTACACCAATCAAGGATCCCTTTATAGGGATCATACTAATACTACTACTTTTTTTAAAATTTAAATAGAAAAATAAAATGTTGTTCAGTGTTTCACCAACTCCCCAGCCTTAGAACATTTAGATTTAAGGAGACAACATTCGTCCTGATCAGCTTCATATTTCAAACAGTTATTATTGAATTTGTTTCCTGAGACTCATCCCCCATCTCTTATGAAAATGAATTTTTTTTCTTAAACTACTCTAAGTATTATTCAACCTATAAAAGATATAGGTGATAATTATGAATAAATTAAAGGGATAACACCAACCACTAGTGGAGAAATTATTTTCTTAAATTCAATTATGCATTTCATTCAAAGCATGATGAGATTATTTGAAACATTCAAATATCGGTTTACCCTTTTTTGAACGATCCATTTTTGTATTTATTTATTTATTTAAATATTAATATTACTGAATTAAATAATATGGATTTGAATCAGAAATTGATAGATTACAATCATATGACAAAAGAGTATGAATATGAGGTTAAAAGGTTCATCAAGTTTTAAAAATATCATATATATAAACCTTATCAAATCCTATGTCCATGTTTATGCAATTTTTATTCAAGAATAATTAGTCCAGAGTAATAGGAAGGAAATAAGATCTTTAATGGAATATATCAATGTTATAAATGTTGGACTAAACATGGGGAAAATTGAATGTTTCTAGTGACTAGGATAACACTGTGTTTTATGGATCAACTAATTTCATTAGAAGTGTAGACAATAAAGAAGTCTATTTCAAGGATATAATTACAGGTGTGAATGATGATGAATATCATATTGAGTAAATGGAAATGACAGTTGAAGATGAAATTTTTGATTGCCCAAAAATGTTTGAGAAGTTAAAAAGTTGTGAAAAAACTTCATTGTATGCTGGTTGTACTAAATACATATCATTTTCCGCCATATTGAAGCTATATAATTTATAATCTAGAAATAGATGGAGTGATGCCTGTAACACCCGAGATTTTTATGAGAAATGTTTTTTTATGTTATATACATCATAAAAAGAATATTTCACTACACACAACACTAGATTGGCTTGCTTTACACGCAATCGCGATCTTCCTCGATAGCTTGACTCGTACGCAATACCGAGTTTCACTAAACAACGATATGCTATTAAAATATTATTAAAACTAGCCATTGTGAATAGTAATACCCACTTTTTGAAATTTTGTAAATTTTATCTCTCAAAATGGACTTCATTTTTTGGATTCAGAATATTGAAATTAGCCTAGGGTGAAATTTTGGTATTTTTCTGAAAACTTTCAATTTTTGATGAATAGTGAAAACACTAGGTTACTATTTAAAAACTGACTTTTTATTTAAAAAATTATTTATTTTATTTAAATTTATTTTAGGTAAAATTTGATACATAATACCTATATAAGTTCAAAGTAATTAATTGGAGTCATTTTATAATAATTTTAGATATATAAAAATTTTATTGAACTTTTCAACGTTTTTTACCCACCTCCTAGGAGAATTTGTAAATTCACATAAAACTTAATTTTACCGCTTCTATGAGTGGAATTTTGAAAATCCGAGAGACACAGTTAATATTAAGGAGTAAAATGTGGTTCAATGAGATGAAAATAAATTTTGTGAATAGTAACTTTTTACTTTTATTTACCACGGTTAAAAGTAAATAGGGTAATTAAGGGTAAAAAGGATATTATTATTACCCTAACATATGTCCTAATTCTATTGGATAAGTGTAATTCGACCAAAAACAACCTTGGAAATAAAATATGACCTTTTAGGTCCACTTGGATTAGATTAGGACTTTTATTATTAATTTATTTAAAGAAGGGTTAAAATAGTTAAAATCAAAGTTTAATAAATAAATCATTTTTAATATAGGGTTATACATAAGATAAATTCGATTATAAATATTTATTAGAAATATAAAAGGATTTCCTACATAATTGTATTTTAGTTATAGTTTTTAGACATTAAATAATTTAATTTATTTATGACACAATGATGATGCAGTAATTATCTTATTAATGAAATATTAACATAATTGATGTTATAAATACCCAAATAAATGTAATTTGAGACTTTTTAAGAATTAAACTAATTTTATAGGTTAATATGAAATGTTAGTATTTATTTAATTAACTTTGTTCGAACTAATCATTCTGTTATGATTTTCACAAAAATCAAGTACCAAATAGTGTCAAAATTGACATAAAATAGTTTTTAAAACAAATATTATATTATTAATTGTTATTTTATTCTTAAAAATCTAAGGTTCAGCCAAATGACTTAGATAAGGTTATATATATTAATAATAAAACACTTGGGGTTCTTTTGGCTTGTTATAGTAAGTTTATTAACCTTATAGTGTAAGAAAACAAGAAGACACGGTAAAAGTAAAATTATTTAACTTAAAGTTAAATCTAAATAATAAGGTAAAAATAGAACCTAAACTTGTCTAAATTATATTGGATGAGATTATTTCGACCCATAACCACCTTATACTCTAAATAAATCCATTTAGAGCTATTAAAAACCAAATATGACTTTATAATAAAATAATATTTTTAGTTTTTCCAAAGGTGCCCCTCTCCTCCCTTATAAAAGGGAACCTCCTCCCTCTCTTCCTCACACCACATTGAGCCTTCAAGCTCAGTCTAACCCTACCAATTTCTCTTCTCCACTTCCCTAGAAACATCCTATAGGTCCTGGTCTTCTTTAAAGACCATCTTTAGTTCCCTAAGAGGAGGTTAAGAAGAGTCGCTTCAAAGAAGAGGTAATGTCCGTTACCGATTCTTTCAACTTTATTTCTTCTTCTACTTATTCTTTAGTTTTTTAATTATGAAGTAATAACATTAGTATCACTCATATAATGATATTTTATTATAAGTATCAAACATCCCTATTTCACCATCTATCCATCCTACGGAAAACGAAATCACCGCGCGTGCATACGTACGGAATACCGTCTCCACGCCGTGGTGTAATCTATTTTCCACCACCACCTTACTTGGATGGGTATAATGGTGTAAATAATAACTATATATGATTATTGTAAAGTGATATTTATTCTGAAATATTATAAATACACTTCAATACAATTCCATGATCATGGGAACGATATCATCGCTCGTGCGTACGTACGGCCTACCGCCTCCACGATGTGATGCGACTCGTTCTACATGATCTTCATTGAATAATGATTATATAAATGAATTGAATGAATAAATATGATATATATTACAATAATACCATTCTGTAAATGAGGTATCTATAAACTAAAAAGAAGAATAAGAACTTGTTCGACAAAACACGCATAAGAACAAAAAGCAATAAACCCCCGAATAACAAGTAGCAATGAAATATTACTAATAAAAGCTAAGAATCCAAGAATATGACCATATATGATATCATAACAATAGATATGATTTTGTAATAAGTCAATGACATTATTTAAATCATTATATAGGAGGTTTGGACACGTACGAAGAAAATCAGACCTAAGGTAAGGGAAAATCTCAGAATCTCATTTTTATCCGAGATTGTTTATACTTCCGGATTTACTGGGGAATATTTATCATCCACATCCATGTTTCCTCAATATGTAATATTATTTATATCCTAATACAATTTTTTAAAACCAGTTTTACCCTTCAGCGAGTCTTTAGTAAAAGATATGAAAGGAATCTTTTGTCGTTTTTAGTACGAGGTACTGTTTGACTTTTCTGGCCAAAGTATGAGAAGAATGTTTTTTTTAACTTATACGGCATGAATGGATTTTTATGATTTCATATAAAATTATTCCCATGAAGTTTCCTTTATAAGTTTTCAAGTTTATTTTTAATCAACTTATTCTAGTTTAAAATTGTATGACATGTTAAGAAAGGAAAAATGTTTTTGAAGTAGAAAGGATATTTTCTTCAAGAATGAAGTTCAAGTGTTTTATCAAAATTATTTTCCATCTAAGATAATATAGGGTTATATTTCTATCCCTATTTTTACATTGATTTTATTATGTTATGATGGAATTATTTTTATGATGTCCTTTTATCTTATTTGGATTATGTTATGATGGCATGATGTTTGGGAATCCCATTTTTATTACATGGGATATGCTATGATGTATGATTTATGATTTTGTGGCACACATAAGAATGGTATCATTATGAGATGGGTGGGAACTATATCTCCCTCCAATGCATTGGTTAAAGATTTATATCTCATGAGATTGACATGGCTGGAATGGCAGGTTAATCTGGTTCAGTGAAACAGGACTGAAATGAGGAGTTAACTCGGTTCAGAAATGGACTTTGTCCACTAAGATAGTCTTGGAAATAAGTCTTGACTACTAAGAAATGATTTTCTATGATTATGTGTGTATGCCAAAAAGTTTCATGTTTTAAGTTATGATTATTGGGATTACATTTCACTACTATGATTTATCCCATGATATGAAATTATGATTTCTTTTACAGGTTAAGATTTCCAAAATGTTATGTTCTTATGAATATGATGTGATTGATAATTCTTTTGTTTACCCTTACTGATCATTTGAGCTCACCCTTTTTTATGTTTTCTTTCCCCAGGTCAGGAAGAAGGTTATTAAGTAGGATATGCCAAAAGGAAATCTAGATATGATGAAATAAATGGGAGACAATGTAGATGCTTTATGAACTAGTTGTTTATGTTTCCCAGTTTCTAAAGACACTATACCTATACGGTCCTACCATGGTTTTGTTATATGTTTTAATAAGTGTACTTAAATTTTGAAGTAATAACAATGTATGTAAAGTACGGGTCGTTATAGTTGGTATCAGAGGAAAGGTATAGTCAACCTTTGGAAACTAGGATGTGAAAGCCTTATTAAAAACCCTAAGGGTATATCTAAGCATAGAACACAATCTTAGTTTTTTAGAAATGGCCATGAACAACCTATGATAATACCTTAAGTGTAAAATTTTATTCTTGATTATGTGGTTTTCCTATTATAATTATTGTTTCTCACACTATTCTTCTTGGTTTTAGTCAATGGCTGGAACCCGAAGGAACCGTGTTAATGTTGAATGAGACGGGAAATGTAATGATTGTCCCCCTAAGAAACCAAACGTTATGGGATATGGAATGCAAAATCTTGTAGCCATTATCACACAACTTTCTCAAGATATGAATCATGTAGGACTTCTAAAAGAGCAAAGGAAGGAGCAACATTCTGTTGAATCCTTCATGAGGCAGAGTCCACCCTTATTCAGCGGGTCTATTGATCCATTAGTTGCTGAACAATGGATTAGTAATACTGAAAATATATTTTTAGTTCTTTAATATTCTGAACATGAAAAAGTCATCTTAGTAGTGTATCGTTTGGAAGGTGATGTTGATCAATGGTGGAATCTTATCAAGAATACGAGGCAAAGAAATGAAATTGAGTCCATGGAATGGGATGAGTTCAAGAACTTATTTTTCAATAAGTAATTCCCTCGTATTATTCAAACAAAGATGGAGAAGGAGTTTCTTGAACTGAAGCAAAAGGATGATGAATCGGTTGGTACCTACAAAGAAAATTTTAAAAGACTTGCAAGGTACGCTTCTGGTATTATTATCCAACCTGAGAGTAAGATCGATTGATTCCTTAGTGGCTTAAAACTAAGTCTTTGAAGGGCATTAGCCATAAGGGACTTCAATAGCTACGAAGAAATAGTTCGATGTGCTCTCAAGGTTGAGATGGAGATTGGAGTAACCCATCAGTTGTATGGGTTTGATAAGAAGAGGAAAATGGAATTCAACGGAAAATCTAAAGAGCACACTGAAAAGAAGATGAGTTTTCCCTTATGCTAAAATTGTGGAAATAAACATGGACGGAGTTTTCTTAAAGGGACAAGTAAATGTTTCAAATGTGGAAAAGAAGGTCATCGGGCATTTGAATGCTGCACTGATGGGAAGAAGATGTCTAGTGATGCGAACAAAGAAAAGGCTACACAAAGTGAACCTCCTACACTTCAATGTTACAAGTGCAAGGAAATGGGGAATTACGCCAATCAATGCCCTAATCCAAGGATTTTTGATGATGATCGACGTCAACAAACTCTTAAGGCTAAAGACAAAGGAAAGTCACATGCAATTTATATCAGCGATGTGGAGTATTATAACGAAGTGGTGAAAGGTATACTTACCATCCACTCTAAAGTATCAAATGTTTTATTTGATTCTGGATCCACCCACTCTTTTATTTCTGAATAATTTTCTAAGGGTATTTCCATATTACCTCAATGATTAGATGTTGAGTTAGCTTTGGCAACCCCTAATGGCACAACAGTCACATCAAAAGTTTATAATTCTTCTCCGATTGAAGTGTGTGGGAAAGTGCTTCCAAAAAATCTTGTGATACTTCCTATAGTGGAATTTGATGTGATTCTTGGCATGTATTGGCTTTCTTAATATGTATCTCATATCAATTGCCAAAGAAGGGAAGTCACATTTCATAATCCCGATCAATCTATGATTTTCTATCGATGTAAGGATGAACATAACCTTCCAGTGGAAATTTCATCCATCTTATGGGTCTTGATTCCACTAAATGAAGGTTATTTATCTCAAATGGTTGGAGAGAAACTCATGATTAAGAATATGCCCATTGTACGGGAGTTTGATGATGTCTTTCCGGAGGAATTGTCGGGTCTTCCACCAAATCGTGAAGTTGAGTTTTCAATAGAACTTGTACTGGGTGCTTTACCTATTTCAAAGACACCTTATAGAATGGCCCCAATTGAGTTGTAGGAATTGAAGAAGCAACTCCAAGATAATCTTGATAAGGGATTAATATTCCCTAGTGCGTCACCTTGGGGAGCACCTGTTATGTTTGTTAAGAAGAAAGATAGATCAATGAGACTCTGCATTGATTATAGAGAACTTAACAAGATCATTATCAAGAACAAATATCCTCTCCCACGCATTGATGACTTATTTGACCAACTACACGGAGCTCAATACTTTTCCAAGATTGATCTTCGTTCAGGGTATCATCAATTAAGGGTCAAAAGGGAGGATATACCAAAGAAAGCTTTCTGTACAAGGTATGGACACTGAATTTATAGTGATGCCATTTGGTCTTACTAATTCCCCTACTATCTTCATGGATCTAATGAATAGAGTCTTTAGACACTATCTTGATCACTTTGTGGTAGTCTTTATATATGATATTCTTATCTATTCAAAGAGAAAGGAAGAACATGAAGATCAATTGAGAATTGTATTGAAGACCCTGAGAAAGGAGAAGCTTTATGACAAATTTACCAAGTGTGAATTTTGGCTTCAAAAAGTTGCATTTTTTGGGTCACATAATCACAAAAGAGGGGATATCTGTGGTTCCAGCAAAAACAGAGATTATCGAAAGATGGTCGAGACCAACAATAGTAACCGAGATCCGAAATTTTCTTGGTTTGGTTGGATATTATCGATGTTTGGTGAAATTTTTTTCATGATTATCTAATCCACTCACCAGGTTGACTCGAAAAGGAGTTAAGTTCATGTGGACGGAGGAATGTGAAGATACTTTCAAAGAGTTGAAAAGAAGGTTATCCAGTGCACCTGTGCTCACACTGCCTTGTAGCGGAGAAAGGTTTGTGATCTGCAGTGATGCATCCAAGAAGGGGATGGGGTGTGTTCTCATGAAAAATGATATGGTGATAGCTTATGCCTCATGATAGTTGAAAATCCATGAGCAAAATTACCCAACTCATGATTTGGAGTTAGCTACAGTAATCTTTGCATTAAAGATTTGGAGGCATTATCTTTATGGTGAAAGGTGTGATATTTATACTGATCATAAAAGTTTAAAGTATATTTTCACACAAAAGGAGCTAAATATGCGCCAAAGAAGATGGTTGGAGCTGATTAAGGATTATGACTACTCAATTCATTACCACCCAGGGAAAGAAAACAAGGTGGAAGACGCATTAAGTCGACAATACCATGCTAGCTTATCCATGATGAGGATCACAAAAGATCAAATATTTATGGATTTACAAAGGATGGATCTTGTAATTATAATGGAAGGGTAAAATATTATCTTTCTCAAATGAATGTTCAACCATATATACATGTGAAGATTAAAGAGGCACAAAAAGAAGATGTAGAGTTACAAAAGAAGGTGATAAATGTTCCTGAATTCAACCCTGATTGTGAATGGATAATAAAGTTCAGGAATCGGGTTTGTGTTCCTCCCATCCCAGAATTAAAGAAGGAGCTGCTGGATGAGGCTCATAGTTCGTCATTCTCTATTTATCCTGGAAGCACGAAGATGTATAGGGACCTGAAAGAGTACTTCTGGTGGGATGGCATGAAAAGAGATATTGCTGAATATGTCTCTCGATGCTTGGTTTGTCAGCAAGTTAAAGCTGAGAGATAGAAGTATAGGGGGATGTTACAACCATTACCCATACCGGAATGGAAATGGGAAAACATCACTATGGAATTTGTCACTGGACTTCCTAAAACATCCAAAGGCAATAATGCTATCTGGGTCATAGTTGATCGTCTTACAAAGTCTGCACACTTCATTGCAATTGGAGAGGATTTCTCTCTGGATCATCTTGCCAGTATATATGTTAAGGAAGTGGTAAGATTGCATGGAGTACCACTTTCCATTATATCTAATCGGGATCCGAGGTTTACCTCAATGTTTTGGCAAAGTCTTCAGCATACTCTGGATATATAGTTGAGTTTCAGCACTGCTTATCATCCTACGGTCAGTCTAAGAGGACAATTCAAACTCTGGAAGATATGTTGAGAGCTTCCTCTATGGATTTCAAAGGAGGTTGGGATCAACACCTACCTTTGGTGGAATTTTCTTATAATAATATCTTTCACTCCAGTATTCAGATGGCTCTTTATGAATCTCTCTATGGAATGAAATGTCGAACTCCAACTTGCTGGGATGAAGTTGGGGAAAGAAAGCTATTAGGACTTGATCTTGTTGATGAGATGGCAGAAAAGGTATGATCTATTCAACAACACATAAGAGCAGCTTAGAGTTGAAAAAAATTTTATGCCGACAACCAAAGAAAAGACCTAGAGTTTGAAGTGGGTGATAAATTTTTCTTACGAATATCTTCTTGTAAGAGAGTAATTATATTTGGAAAGAAGGGAAAGTTGAGCCCTAGGTATATCAGTCCTTTCGAAATACTAGATTGTGTTGAGAAGGTAGCTTACAGATTGGCGCTTCCACCGAATCTCTCTCAAGTTCATGATGTGTTCCATGTATCTCTCCTGAGAAAGTACATACCCGATCCTTCACTTGTACTAAGCTCAGAAGTTGTACAGCTGGAGCAAGATCTTTCTTATGAAGAACAGCTGATAGAGATTCTGGATCATAGCGAAAAAGTCCTACGGAACAAAACCACTCGCTTGGTGAAAGTTTTATGGAGGAACCACCAATTAGAAGAAGCTTCATGGGAGCTTGAGGATATGATGAGGGAGAGGTATCCTCATCTGTTTGATACAAAGTGACGAATTTTGAGGGCGAAATTCAATTTAAGGGGGATAGAATGTAACACCCGAGATTTTTATGAGAAATATTTTGTTTTTATGTTATATAAATCATAAAAGGAATCTTTCACTACACGCAACACTATCTTGGATTTCTTTACACGCAATCGCGACCTTCCTCGATAGCTTGCATCGTACGCAATACTGAGTTTCACTAAACAATGATATGCTATTAAAATATTATTAAAACTAGCCGTTATGAATAGTAATACCCACTTTTTGAAATTTTTTAAATTTTATATTTCAAAATGGACTTCATTTTTGCATTCAGAATATCGAAATTAGCCTAGCGTGAAATTTTGGTATTTTTCTGAAAACTTTCAATTTTTGATGAATAGTGAAAACACTAGGTTACTATTTAAAAACCGACTTTTTATTTAAATAATTATTTATTTTATTTAAATTTATTTTAGTTCAAAATTTATACATAATACCTATATAAGTTCAAAGTAATTCATTGGAGTCATTTTATAATAATTTTAGATATATAAAAATTTTATTGAACTTTTCACCGTCTTTTACCCACCTCCTAGGAGAATTTGAAAATTTACATAAAACTTAATTTTACCGCTTCTGTGAGTGGAATTTCGAAAATCTAAGAGACACGGTTAATATCAAGGACAAAAATGTGGTTCAACGAGAGGAAAATAATTTTTGATGAATAGTAACTTTTTACTTTTATTTACCACGGTTAAAAGTAAATAGGGTAATTAAGGGTAAAAATGATATTATTATTACCCTAACACATGTCCTAATTCTATTGGATAAGTTTAATTCGACCGAAAGCAACCTTGGAAATAAAATATGACCATTTAGGTCCACTTGGATTAGATTAGGACTTTTATTATTAATTTATATAAAGAAGGGTTAAAATAGTTAAAATCAAAGTTTAATAACTAAATCATTTTTAATATAGGGTTATAAATAAGATAAATTAGACTATAAATATTCATTAGAAATCTAAAAGTATTTCCTACATAATGGTATTTTATTTATAATTTTTAGACATTAAATAATTTAATTTATTTATGACACAATGATGATGCAGTAATGATCTTATTAATGAAATATTAACATAATTGATGTTATAAATGCCCAAATAAATGTAATTTGAGACTTTTTATGAATTAAACTAATTTTATAGGTTAATATGGTATGTTATTATTTATTTAATTAACTTTTTTTGAACTAATAATTCTTTTATGATTTTCACAAAAATCAAGTACCAAATAGTGTCAAAATTGACATAAAATAGTTTTTAAAACAAATATTATATTATTAATTGTTATTTTATTCTAAAAAACCTAAGGTTCGGCCAAATGACTTAGATATGGTTATATATATTAATAATAAACAACTTGGGGTTCTTTTGTCTTGTTATAGTAAGTTTATTAACCTTATAGTGTAAGAATACAAGAAGACACAGTAAAAGTAAAATTATTTAACTTAAAGTTAAATCTAAATGATAAGGTTAAAATAGAAACCTAAACTTGTCTAAATTCTATTTGATGAGAATATTTATACCCATCCCCACCTTAGCTTATAAATAAATCAATTTGGAGCTATTAAAGACCGAATATGACTTTATAATAAAATAATATTTTTAGTTTTTCCAAAGGTGCCCTCTCCTCCCTTATAAAAGGGCACCTCCTCCCTCTCTTCCTCACACCACATTGAGCCTTCAATCTCAGCCAACCCCTGACAATTTCTCTTCTCCACTTCCCTAGAAACATCCTATAGGTCCTGGTCTTCTTCAAAGACCATCTTTAGTTCCCTAATAGGAGGTTAAGAAGAGGCGCTTCAAAGAAGAGGTAATGTTTGTTACCGATTCTTTCAACTTTATTTCTTCTTCTACTTATTCTTCAGTTGTTTCATTATTAAGTAATAACATCAATATCACTCATATACTGATATGTTATTATAATTATTAAACAACCCTATTTCACCATCTATCCATCCTACGGAAAATGAAATCATCGCGCGTGCGTACGTAAAAAATACCATCTCCACGTCGTGGTGTAATCTATTTTCCACCACCACCTTACTTGGACGGGTATAATGGTGTAACTAATAACTATATATTATTATTGTAAAGTGATATTTATTCTGAAAAAGTATACATAAACTTCAATACAATTCCACGATCATGGGAACGATATCATTTCTCGCGCGTACGTACGACCTACCATCTTCACGATGTGATGCGACTCGTTCTACATGATCTTCATTGCATAATGATTATATAAATGAATTGAATGAAAAAATATAATATATATTACACTAATACCATTCTGAAAATGAGGTATCTATAACCTAAAAATAATAATAATAATTTGTTCAACAAAACACGCATAAGAACAAAAAGAAATAAACACCCGAATAACAAGTAGCAATGAAATATTACTAATAAAAGATAAGAATCTAAGAATATGACCATATAGGATATCATAACAATCGGTATGATTCTGGAATAAGTCAATGACATTATTTAAATCATTATATTGGAGGTTCGGACACGTACGAAGCAAATCAGACCTAAGGTAAGGGAAAATCTCACTATCTCATTTTTATCCGAGATTGTTTATACTTCCAGATTTACTGGGGCATATTTATCATCCACATCCATGTTTCCTCAATATGTAATATTATTTCTACCCTCATACAATTGTTTAAAACCAATTTTACCCTTCTTCAATTCTTTAGTAAAAGATATGAATGGAATCTTTTGTCGTTTTTAGTACGAGGTACTTTTTGACTTTTCCGGCCAAAGTACGAGAAGAATGTTTTTTTTAACTTATACGGCATGAATGGATTTTTATGATTTCATATAACATTATTCCCATGAAGTTTCCTTTACAAGTTTTCAAGTTTATTTTTAATCAACTTCTTCTAGTTTAAAATTGTATGACATGTTAAGAAAGGAAAAATGTTTTTGAAGTAGAAAGGATATTTTCCTCAAGAAGGAAGTTCAAGTGTTTTATCAAAATTATTTTCCATCTAAGATAATATAGGGTTCTGTTTCTATAAATATTTTTACATTGATTTTATTATGTTATTATGGAATTATTTTTATTATGTCCTTTTATCTTATATGGATTATGATATGATGGCATGATGTTTAAGAATCCCATTTTTATTACATGGGATATGCTATGATGTATGATTTATGATTTTGTGGCACACATAAGAATGGTATCATTATGAGATGGGTGGGACCTATATCTCCCTCCAATGTTTTAGGTAAATATTTATATCTCATGAGATATACATGGATGGAACGGCAGTTTAATCCGGTTCAGTGAAACAGGACTGAAACGAGGAGTGAACTCAGTTCAGAAATGGACTTTGTCCGCTAAGATAGTCTTGGCAATGAGTCTTGACTACTAAGAAATGATTCTCTATGATTATGTGTGTATGTCACAAAGTTTCATTATTTAAGTTATGATTATTGGGATTACATTTCACTACTGTTATTTATCCCATGTTATGAAATTATGATTTCTTTTGTTGGTTAAGATTTCCAAAATGTTATGTTCTTATGAATATAATGTGATTGATAATTCTTTTGTTTACCCTTACTGAGCATTTGAGCTCACCCCTTTGTATGTTTTCTTTCCCCAGGTTAGGAAGAAGGTTATTAAGTAGGATATACAAAAAGGGAATGTAGATATTATGAAATAAATGGGAGACAATGTAGATTCTTTATGAACCAGTTGTTTATGTTTCCCAGTTTATAAAGACACTATACATATACGGTCTTACCATGGTTTTGTTATATTTTGTAATAAGTGTACTTCAATTTTGAAGTAATAACAATGTATGTAAAGTATGGTTCATTATAATGCCAGTTTTACTGAACAACATTTTCTCTTGAATTATATGATCTTGGAAGATAATAAGCATCCTAGCCAAAAACATGATGCTAAAATAATTTTAAGTTCAGTGGGTATGATCTCTGAAGGAATACATACCTTTCCAAATAACTGTATAATGTTTTTAATGACATAAAATCACTTAAATAATTCTCAAAGTGTGGTGATTCTCAATACAAGAAATATGAATTAGGGCCTACAAAATTTTTATGGTACTTTTCAATCATTCCAAGGTTTAGGAGCCTATATGGGTGTGTAGTGACTGTTGTAGGAGTTGGTTCCCTAAAACGAACTTATTTATAATTTATGGTAAACATGTATTCATTACTTTGAATATTAATTAACTACTAATCACATCATTATTGTTATTCTGCATGACATATTATGTCATAACATCTTAAGAGTAGTTGTATCACTAAAAGGACATAACAGTTCCCTGCTATGATGAGAACTTAGAAGTGCTACGATGCTATTGTTGAATATATGTTCTATAGAATGATGATATCATTTGAGGGACACAAATGATATAGGCTATCAGGGTTGGAGACTCTTAGGACATTGAGGAACCTTCTCATGTTGTACGCCCATGGTAATATTCATTGGGGATAATATGAGAATGAGTCCCACCAGTAGGAAATCCACATTTCTATGTTTATTGGATGTTTCTATCTATGGATATGTGTATTGGTCCTTTTAAGATCATTATTATTTATTATTATGAGTTGCACACTTAGTTGTATTGATGAAAACCATGATGAAATATTTTCACGGTGAATTAGTATATGTTGGGTGCATTATAAAAATATTGCATTATTGAATAATGAGATAAAGGATTTATCCCTTCTATTCATTAACAGAAGTTAATATCTCAAGCCCTTTGATGGAAATGATATAGCCTAAATAAATCCTTGTTCATAGTGTTCTATAAGAAATTTCTATTTTTAAAAAGTCAAATAAAGAGATATTGATCACATAGGTTGATGGAACTGGCATGCAACCTGCTCGATTAGAGATATTGTAATAAAGGGATTATATTACATGATAAGCATTCATATGAGGTAGTATGTCATTGCAACATTAAATTCATTATCTATGGGTTACTTGGCATGGTTCAACATGGTAACCTTGGACTTTAGTTTACTTCATCTAATGCCACTGATAAAGAGGCCTAGAGGGTCACAAAGTAAGTGTGCCAAGAATCTCAGTTAAATAAAATATTATAATTAATTATTTAAGAGGTTGAATAAATATTATTCTCTTATGTGGTTTAATAATTTTTCATGTATGCTTGATCACATTTATTCCATCACTATCTATTCGAGGGAGTATATTGTGAGCGGAATATTTACTAAATATTTATTTTCTATTTAGTGAATATAATATTTTTTTATTTATTGGAAAATAATGTAGTGATATTTATTTAATAAAAAATAGAAATTATTCAAGGCCTAATAAATATTGAGGAGGAATTGAAGACCGAGTTTAATAGTCTGATGAGAAATGAAAATATTGAATATTATTTTATTAAATAATATTTAATTATAATTCAAAATTTTAGTTCATGTTGAGAAATAATAATATTGCTATTATTATTTTACATGGGGTTTTTCTAGGATTAAATAAATAATAAGAAAACTTGTGAAATTATTTTATATTAACTGTAGAAATATAAATACCCAATTATGTTATTTTCTAATTATCCTATTAGGTTGTGCACAATGGATTTAGAGAAAACATCCCAAGCCTAGAGAGCTCTATTCTTTGAGAGTGCACTCAATAATGGAGAGAAATCCTCCTCCACCAGATCAAGAAAAATTCTTTAGAAGCAGTTCTCGAGGAAATAAAAGGTGGACAATGAAAGAATAAGTATCATCTGTGCTAGCACCTGGAGACTCCTTCAGTGATATCCAGAGATTTGTGGAACACATGTGGTTCACTGCTTGAGGAAATGTAAACTTGGTTTCTACAATGCAATGATGGTGCACTTGAGATCTCTCACTATACTCATCAATAAATAAGAAATTCCTTAGAGGTAATTATTTATCTAATTAAATTAATTATAAACAATATGTGTTGATATCCTCTCTCTCTATTCCAGTGCAATTCTTCTTTGTCTATTTATTTTACTCAATTATATGGATCATGGAATTCATCATCATATAGATCTCATATTGATCATTGATTACGGCAAAAATAAAAGTTGGGAACCGCTCATCGCACGCTTTCATTGCACCTGGAACCTACAAGTGGTATCAAAGAGGGAACATAATTATTTATAATTATTTAAGATCGTTAGTGATTTATGCATTTATAATTTTGTTTATCAATTCATGTAAAATATTTCTTTTAACATCAATTATGATATCTGATTATTCCTCAATTTTTTCTCATAGATCTAATAGAGACATTTAATTTTATGATTAAAATAAAATCAAGGAACTCATCCGAAGGTGCCAAAGTTTTTGGACAGAAAACACAAGACTATATTTCATATAACTGGAGCTAAAAATTGTGTATTCATGTTCAATGTACCATAAGTTAATTTAGAAATTAATCAATCTGTGTGCATTAATGACACATGGTGTAGTTAATTATTACACCGCATGTTGACTGAGATAGACTGGTTCATGGTCATCCAGACTACATGATGTGTGGCCCATTAGATATGGTGTGTATTCCCTTTAGGTCAGAGTTGGTCCATGTATTCCATACATAGCTTACCTGACCGGTGACCCTATAAAACGAAGTTAACACGGCGTGTGGCCCATTGGACATGTCGTGTACTCCATTTTTTTTTTTTGAGGTATAGACTACACACTGAGTCCCTAGGCTTCTGTCTCGGATAGATGGTGAGAGGTGTACAATCCATGTAGGTCGGATCTACACATCGTATACTTATATCATGTTACAAAGATTTAAAATTTATTTATTATAAATTATAAACCTTGAGACATGTAATTACATGTGGTTGTAAAGATAGGACATGTCATGTGATAAGTTTTAATATATATATATATATATATATATGTATGTATGTATGTTTAATTGATATCTATGTAATGTTCAGATCTACATATAATTTATGAGTTGTATTATAAGTTGTCAATCTACATTCATTGAATCATAACACATGACCGATAAATCATGTCATTTGTGTAATCATCTATGAAGTACACATCATGAAAGTACGTGATAAGTTGTGTATTCCATATGTCAAAAGAGTAAAGCAGTATATGAGTATAATACTTGTTGGGTAGATTTGGATAGGTATTCATTGTATTACCTCCAAGTTATAAGTTATGTAAACTGTTAATTTTAAATGAATTTGTTTAATTTGTTTAAAATTATAATGGATGATAATCTCAAGGAAATTCATATAAGGATTAAGATAAAAGTATCGATTAATTAAATATAATAATTAATCTATTCGAATGTGATTTATCTTAAATAATATTGGTTAAATAATTTAATGTTAGTTTTATTAAATTTATAATATTTTTCATGCATGTGGATGGTCATGAGCTAGACCAGACCTTTTGTATGTGATTGGTTTCATTTAATTCATTATTGAATTAAATTGTTGGAATGTGTTCCTTATCTCCTCATTATTATATAGGGCATGTGTTCCCATAGTTTATTTTATATAACCCCCCCCCCCCACCTACATTTGAGTAAAAGGTATATGTAATGGATGGAGCTCCCAAGCTAGTGGAGGCAGTTCAAGTTAGGAGTCGAAGAAAAACCAATCCAAGGTGATACAATGGTGGATAGGTAGAAATATGCAAACACAAACCTTAATTGGTTCAAGGTGTTTCTCCCCTATCTCAACGAATATTTTATCAACCTCTAGATAAATTAACCATTAGTATAATCTCATGATCATTCCCTTTATTTTATTTTTGTCAGTTTCATGGTTATTTCATTATGAATATCTCGTCGTGACCACATAATTAATGAATTAACAAGCATGCAAGATGGAACTAAAATAAATTGGCTTATGTGTAAATATTAACTAAGATGTAGTTAATAACTTCATTAATCCCACCTAATATTAACAATCATGTAATAAAAATAATAATTGTAAATTTACACATAAAGGACTAAATACCTCAATAAAATATTAAGTCGGTATATCCTTCCATTACTTTGGTTAGAATCGAACTATAGTTCAAAGTTCTTGACCATAAAAAAGTTGGGGTGCATTAATTTATCGGGGAATTATAACATGAGGTTTTGGGTTGACTTAACTTGGTTCACATCAAGGGTTAACTAGAAAATAAGAACTTAGTGTAACTAAGAGGAAAAAGTTGAGGAAATCAAAATTAATGATTTCAAGATTGGGGAGTCTACTCAACAGATCAAGGAATTGTGAGTTAATGTAGTTGGAATTTGGAATGACTACCTAAAACCATTCAAGTTACTTGACCAACCAAAGTTAGGGTAATGAGAAGGGGAATATGGATCCATTAAATTATAAAAATCCAAGAAGCAAGATATTCTGAAGCCAATGGTGAGGGATATTGGGTATCAAAAAAATAATGGGATATTGATAAATATAATATTTAATTATTTGTCTAAATGTATCATATAAAGTACTAAAATATTTATCATCTTATTTTTTAGAAACATCATTAAAATAACATCAAACATATCATTGTGATCTATACTTCATAAGGAAAACCTTCTCACCGGCACTAATTTACAGGAGTAGAAAAGGCGCATATGGGTCATCCTTCTCCATGAAAGGAAATTGTATGTTCAAGAAGAACCTTTACTAGTGGAACCTAAAAATATGGAAAGTGATGAAAAAATATCTCTCTATGAGAAACATCTTAATGATGTTATATATTTTTAGTGCTTAATGCTATCATCCATGTCCAATAATATTTTCAAGAAACATGAGTATATGGATTCCTATAGCATGATGTCTCACCTTATATATCTCTATCAAGAGAAGGTGGGAAAATATAGGTATGATATCTCCAATGATTTTTTTACAACAAAGCTTTGAGAGTGTGGTCCAGTTTCTCATGTAGTCAAGATTATTGGCTACATTGAACGCCTGGACATCTTAGGGATTAAATTCCCAGATGATTTGCATACAAATATCATACTTTCATCACTGCCCAAGACCTTATCCAACTTTATTATTAATTACAATATGATCAATAGTGAGAAGATTCTTTCAAAACTTCTTACCTTGATTTGCTAAGTGGATAAGGACATGGGGTGTGATAAACCCGAAGTCCTTTTGGTGAACAAGAAAAATAAGAACAAGTAAAAGGAGCCCAAGACATATAAAAAACTAAATCTCCTGATCACCGTCCTTCCAAGAAGAAGAAGATCCCTAGGTAGGGAAAGGAAAAAAGATTCATTATGTTTTTCATGTGGAAATTCAGGCCACTGGAAGAGGAAATGAACCTTGAAGTAAGGGGAAGTTAAAAGTGCATTCATTATCAAGTGAAATCTTTTTTGTATCTACACATGTGTATTAGATACAACTTTTGGTTCTCACATATATATCCAAATGCAACAACCAAGTAGATTATGAAAAAAATTCAAAGGAGAGGTGGATATGAAAGCATCCAATGGTGTGAGGTTGGCTGATCTAGCCATTGGTGAATACCACATTTCATTGCTAATGGGAATGATTTTTTTAAAGAGTTTTTTATTATGTACCAACATTTACAAAAAACATAATTATTGTGTCATGTTTAGATACAGATGAGTTTATTTTCATGTTTAGAAATAAAAGTTGTTTCTTTTATAAGGAAAACATATGTTATGGTATGGAACATTTAAATAAAGGTCTCTATGTATTAAATTATGAAAACCAAGTTTTGGCAATCGATAATGAATCATGTTCACATGACTCATATAACACCCAGTTGTGACATCTTCATCTTGGTCATGTAAAAGAGAAGTGTTTAACAAAGCTCTATGAAGATGGTTATTTAGGCTCTTCCAATATAAAACCACTTAATAGATTCCATGCTTGTTTATAAGAAAAAATGACCAAACCACAATTTGGTGGATAGGGTGAAAGGTCCACAAACCTTATAGGATTGTTACACAATAATGTGTGTGGACCATTTCTAGTAGAAACTAGAGGTGGATATTATTAATTCATAACTTTTACTGATGACTTGAGTATATATGTCTATGTCTACTTAATGATGTATAAATTTGAGTCTTTTTTTAAATTCAAGAAATTCATGAATGAAGTAGAGATTCATCTTGATAAAAAGATAAAAAGCTTCGATCAAATAGATGTGGTGAATATCCTAACCAAGAGTTCATTGAATTTCTATAGGAGTATTAAATTTTATCTCAACTCACTTCACCTTATACACCATAGTGGAATGGTGATAGTGAAAGGAGGAACCATACCTTATTATACATGGTAAGTTCGATGATGAGCCATGCAGATCATCCATTATCCTTTTGGGGGTATGCATTAAAAACTACGACATATACATTAAACTGAGTACCAAATAAAGTGTAAAATATAATTCCCTTCGAGTTATGTAGTGTAAATAAATCCATTTTTTTGCATGAACATGTATAGGGTTGTGAGGTATTTGTTAAGGCCCTCTTAGGCAACAAAAAAGCACCCCAGGGCATGAGGTATATCTTTATAGGGTATCCTAAGAAAACAAATGGATACTACATATAAAACCTCTCAGACAAGAAATTGATTGTTTCCAGACAATCCATATTTCTTGAGAGGGATCACATCCTCAAAAATGATAGTGGGATAAATATTGACTTCGATGAAGTTGATGCTCAAGATACACAAGATTTGGTACAAGAATATATTCCATGGGTCCCCATGGAAGAAATAGTTACTAAAACAAAAGTACTTCATAGGAGCATAAGATAGGTAAGAGAACTAAGGAGATATGGTTTTTTGGTCACCGAGGATGGTGAATCATTACTGGTTGACAATGATGAACCTCTCCTATAAAAAGACAGTATAGATCTCAGAAGCTTTAAGATGGATAGAAGCTTTGAATTATGAGATTAATTCCATGTATCATAACCAGGTTTGGGTTATGGTCAATGAAACAATTGATGTAATGATTTTTGGATGAAAACTGGTATTCAAGATGAAACTGGATATGGAAGGTAAAGTAAGTACCTGTAAAGAAAGGATACTGGCTAAAGCGTTTAAACAACATCAATGAATTGACTAAAATGAAGCCTTTTCACTAGTTTCCATGTTTAAATACATAAAAATCATACTTGATATGGTAGCTTACCATGACTATGAGATTTGTATTTTGGAGTTTAAAAATGAATTCCTTAATGGGAACCTTCGGGAAGATATATATATGACACAACCAGAAGGGTTTGTGACTCCATATGATTCCAAAAGTATTTTCAAGTTGCAGAGATCCATTTATGGATTGAAACTAGCATCCAGGTCATGGAAAATTCGATTCGATAAAGCCACAAAAGAATTTGGTATCATTAATAATGAATGTCAGCCATGTGTTTACAAGAGTTTTAATGGGAATGCGGTCATTATCCTAGTAGTATATATTGATGAAATATTACTTATTGGAAATGAAATACTGGTCTTACAATTTGTTAAGGACTGGTTGAACAAGTGCTTATTAATGAAGGACTTAGGTGAAGTTGCCTATATTTTTGGGATCAAGATTATTCATGATAGATGCAAGAGGATGCTTGAACTAAGTCAAAGTATATCCATTGACCAGATACTAAAGAGATTTAGTATGGAACAATCCAAGAGATGATTGGTTCTAGTGTCACATGGTTTACATATTTCTAAGAAAATGAGTCCTTAGACACAATAATAGAAAGAGATAATGAGTAAGATCTCATAATCTTCAGTGATAGGATCAATCATGTATTTCATTATATGTACTGGGCATGATGTTGACTATGTATTGATCGTGGTAGTAAAATATTAAGAAGATCCAAGATAAAAACATTGGACTATTGTTAAGGCTATCCTTAAGTATCTAAAAATAACTAAGGATATGTTTCGGGTGTATGGAGGAGATGAGGAGTTGGTATTCAAGGGTTATACTGATGTTGGTTTTTAGACAAATCAAAATGATCCAAAGTCATAATCAAGATATGTTTTCTGTCTCAACAGAGGATTTTTGCGCTGGAAGAGTTCAAAGAAGCCGGTTGTCACTGATTCTACAGTAGAGTCTGAGTATATAGTAACTTATGATGCATCCAAGGAAGCTATTTGGATTTGGAACTTTGTTTAAGATCTTGATATGGTACCTAGTAGTAAATACCCTATCACATTGTATAGTGATAGTACTAGAATGGTGCCTCTTGAAAAATATCCAAGATTGCACCAATGGACGAAACATATACATTATAAGTGTCTCCTCTTGAGGGATTTCTATCATAGGGGTGAAGTTACAATAATAAGGGTACCCACAGAAGAGAACCTGGATGACCCCTTGACTAAAGGCCTATCTCAGAAGAAGGACGATTATCATGTGAGATCTAGCATACTAAAGGTTGTTAGCAGTTGGCTCTAGTGAAAGTGGGAGTCTGTTGGGGTTAGTGCCCTAGAACAATAAGGTCTCAGCCTTAAACATTACTTAATCTTGAGATAAGTCAATAATTTGACTTTAATTCACATTGAGGATCTTTTTAGCTTTAGAGATTTATAGAATTAGGTCATAATATATACATAACAACTTGAATATTAAAAGTAGACACTTCTACTCACTATCTATTTTTTATAAAAAATCTATAAAAAACATGACATTGTTCTGTGTTTTAATAGCATAACTTTTCCTTGATCCCATATTTGACTCTATTCTTCTTTATTTACTATAAAAAACATTTCAAAACCTGGTTTGAGCATAAAAATATTAGTAAGGGATAAATAATGAATGAAAACTATTAGTCTTTTGAAAACATGTAAACCATGAAAAATGTATCATAAAGTAATACTTTCCACCTTTAAGAAGCAGCAAAAACACTTTATAGAATATAAGCTCATGACTTACCTTTTTGTAACCAAAATATTACCATAAATCCCATAGAAATAAACATATAACATATAAAGGTTACTTAGAACATAAACATACTTAAATAGAATAACCATACGGTTGACTTCCACACATATCACTAAATGTAATATCCATACGGCCGACTTCCATACCCAGTTCATTGGAGGTTATAATGAAACCGCCCTTCCCTGGTTTATCTTGGAACCACCCATCATTTGGTTTATTATGTAACCACCCGTCATTGGTTTATCATGTAACCACCCATCAAATGTCCAAGTACCATTATATAATCATAACACATAAAATATTACAAATATCAACATTTCACTAATAACATTTAATTTGAAATCACAATAAATCATTCAAGATATTGAAATATTCAATCCATTTAAAAAAACCATTTTCAATACCAAAACACCCAAAAATGGAATAATGGATTTCTTTTTTTAAAAACATTAAGGCTTATAGAGGAAGCCAAATATCAAATAACAATTATGACGGCGGAGAGGTCGTCGCCACCACATAAATTAAAATGAAACATTCCCTTTGTCATTTATTAAAATGATTCATAGAAAAAAGATTCCTTTTGAATGAAATTAAAATCCAAAGTGGTTTACTATACACCGTATAAAATAAGGAGGTGTATATTATCAAAATATGCCTCAATGAAAGTAGATTGAGATGAAGCCCCTTACCTTGAGTCTGACCTATCTCGTTCATTCTTTATATTCCTTAATAATAAACTTAGGTAAATTTCTACTTTATTCAGAACCTTTTTCAATTTTATTATTCCTTTTATATCACATATTACCACATTATAAAAATTACATAATTATTTAAGTTAATATCGGTCATTTTGTCAATATTCGGTACTTGAGTCAAAAATGAACTTGGTTTGATATAAATAGTTCATGTAGTCAAAAGTAAATCATCTCTAGAAAGATATAAATAACATATATCTCCATTATATATGTATTTATAATACTCCATAACATTTTGAGATAATAAATGAAATGCATCGTTCATTGAGATGGTAAGTCGTACGTGCGCATGAATGCTGCTTTAATTTCATTGTCATATAAAAAAGAAATTAAAACTAAATGATATGTAGGTATATTATAATTCCATTATAATATCATATGTTATATATGTTACATAATTTCATTAACACCATCCTTTATACCTTCCATGTATGTAATGAATGAGTTATATCACTTTGAGGGGGCGGCAGTCTGCGCTTCCTCAAATTAAATTATCCTATTTACACATTATGGAAAGCGTAAAGGTATGCTTTAAATCCAAAATAAAGAAGCATAGAGAAAATATAAATATAATATATATCATATATAAATAAAATTCCATCACAATGTCCCCCATGAGAGGTGGTATGGGATAATCAAAAAATCATCGTTTCGTGAGGCAGTAGTTCACCGTACACAGAAACTGTATATTTGTATCCATTAGATAGAGGTGTATGTAAGTGTAGTTCGAATAATTATCAAAAAAAAACATCATAGTATATTTAGTATATTGGTTTTTTTATGTAATAAAAGAATAATAAAATCATAGGGAGTGTATAATTAAAATAAAGGAAATGAACTTGAGAGAAGATGTTGCCTCTAAATCGGGTAACTTCTTTTGATTTGAGCCAAAAGGCATTATTGGATTTCCTTCTACCCATTGTAAGGATTATAGGAGGAAGGTAGTGATTTTGGGGGAATATTTGTGGAGAATTTTGATGAGATGATTGGCTTGAGAGGTATGATTAAGTGGGTAGATGTGGTGTCCTTTTATAAGAGGGGGGAATGGCACTTTAGAAAAGTCTTGAAATACAAATTTATTATAAATTCAATTTCAATTAAAAATGGTCCAAAACTCATTTAATTAAAATAAAAGATTATTTTATTTCGAATTCCTGTAATCCAATAATTTTTAGACAAGTTTTGAATATTTATTTATCCTTATCTTTTTGGTTTGACCCTTATTTTAGCTTCTTTAATCTTACTGTGATATGTTGTTATTTACACATTGTGGGTTAAGGTAATTACAATATCATGTCAAAAAACACAAAAGAAGTAATTTATGACATATTTGGACTTATATTAACCATTTTTATGAATCTTATATTTTTTAAGAATTTAATATCATTTAATAAACTATTTTATGTTTTAAGTTTTGAATTATGTCAATTTTGGACACTATGCATACATGACTTTTTTACAAATTCATAAAATCCTGATTCCTTAGAATCAAAGGCATTAACTCAAAGATAATATGTTAATATAATCTATAAAAAAATTATGTCATTAAAATAATCAAATTACATTTATTTGAATTTTTATAATATCATTTATTTAAATCCTTTATTAATAAATCAATCACTGAATCATCATTGTGTCATAATTAAATTTATTTATTTAATGTATAAAGATTATAAATAATATAACATGATTTAGGAAATATTTTCATAATTATAATTAATATTTATAGTTAAATAAATCAGTTATATAACCCTATATTAAATTTTTTTTGTAAAAGATACATGTTTATGTTATATTTCTCTTTACATTAAATTAATTCTTATAAAATGTCATTTTCACACCCAAGTGGCTCCATGGTGTCCCAAAATATACCCAAATATGACCCTAGTTGGAAATATCTCATCCAATAAGATTAGGACACATGTTAGGGAATTTTATTATTATTATAATATTATTTGTTTCCCTTATTTACCAAATTTACCCTTTAACCATGGTAAATAAAATAATTACTGAAGTTACTATTCATAATGTCCAAAAATAGAAGGTACTTATTCACACAATTTAAAACTTCTAATTCAAAATATTGAATCCATTTTTCCAAATTCAAAATACATAATTTTCAGAAATTAATTTAAAATTAAATCTCGTTGTCAAAACCAAAAAACGGGTTTTTAAGAAGTAAAATCTATCAAAAGATTGACATGTGTTTATATCCAATTTAAAAGTAAAATTACTTCCAATAACAAAAACTAGAATAAATGTTAAAAAAATAATCCAATTAAACTTTAAAAACAATTAAAATGAAAATATAACTATAAAAATAAATTTGATGAAAGGACAGTTTTGAGTTTAAATATAGATTTTTTTTAAAAGTGGTGACATAAATCGGTCACCCAGCTCATGCCCCAGGGAAATTTATTAAATAAAAAAGGTTACAATACAAGCACAAGGTGTAATGAATTTACACCAATAGGGGATTTAAAGGGGATACAAGTGCATAATCTAAGAGAAACAAACCAAGAATCAAGGGTTGCAACTCACAATACCCAATCAAAAGAAACAAAACCAATGAGAATCTGCAGCTGAACAAACATACTCAGCTTTGTTTGAAAAAATAGCATAGGAAGTATTCTGGAAAGAAGTAACCATAATTATAATCCATTCATTTCAATAAGTAAGTAGTGGGTATAAAAAATTTGAGGGCCAATGAGCTCCAATCAACGAAGAGTAGGATCCGACCAAGCAAATCCTTCACAAACACAGAAGTAAAATCTCCAGAGAGAGTCCAAACACTGCCATAATGCTGTGAAACCAGAAAACCGTTAGAAAAAAGGGGGTATGACAGGGGATAAAGCATTCTAGGGAGTCAGAACATGGTTTGGGCAGCCAAGCCAAGCCCTTCCTAATTCAAAAATGAAAATCCAAAAGACATCCAGGAGAGAGCAATACCGAGAGAAAAACCTTCACCCAAGAATCCTAAACAAGGTTGAATTAAGAAATAAAATCAACCAGACACTACTTCAAGTCTGCCTTCTTCAAGAGGGTAGCATCTCCAGAATAACACAAAAATGATCCAACAGCTTCTTGAAAAATAGTACCAATAGTTAAGTGAGTCGAACCAACCGAAACAGCAACAACACCAATCAACTGAGAAGAAATTCAAGCTTCGAACAAGGTAGTGAAAAGGAATTCTGAAAAATTTATAGAGAGATTCCCAAATATAGTTCAATAAAACTAGAATCCATAACTCATTTCCAAGGAATATCTTTGAAGTTGAAGTTTGGTTCCTTCTTAAATTCCTCGACAACTTTAATAAACATTATTTTTCTGATATCAAGATAAATATCAGCAGTCATGTCACCATTTTTATATTTCTGAAAGGTAGTTGTTTCATTCTCCTCCATCCAAGAATCAAGATCTTCTGGGAAGTCTAAATTCTCCCTTATCTGATAAGCATCCCTATAAGCTAGATCATTTTCATTGTCGCCACTTGAGGAAGCTTCTGAGTCAGAATAGTCAGATAAATCTGAGGACAAAATGTGTTGTTGGGTAATGAGGTATTGGGGTGGCCTCCCCACCTGCGCGATGCACGTCCCCAAAAAGGCCCAATGTGGCCAACCCTTGGGCTTAGTCTAGTTCCCAATAGGGTAGAGGGTCTCACGATATGTTTGTTAGAATATAGTGAACATTTCCTTATGAGGACTCAAACCCAGAACCTCGGGGTCAGGATGCCACCGCCTTTAACAAACTCACTCGTGCCCCATTGGCAAATGTGTTGTTGGGTAATGAGGTATTGGGGTGGTCTCCCTACCTGCATGCCACATGTCCCCAGTGAGTCCCAAGGTGTCCAACCATTGGGCTTAGGCTAGTTCCCAATAGGGTAGAGGGGCCCACAAGAGGTTTGTTAGAAAAAGACGATAAAACATCATTTTTATAAAACTACTACTTTTATCAGAAAATTTCAATTTGTTCTTATATAATATCTATAAAATATATAAGATAAATTTAAAACATTAAATTGAAAATATATAACATATATTTTTCATGAAATAAAAATCCATAAAGAGTTATATGATTTTAGAAACACAATTATTATTTTTTAAATATGTTTTCATTAAAACCCAACCTTTATATTCAATTGGTTTTTATTTCCATTTCTAATAAATTTGGTAACCAATGAATCATTGTTTAAACATATGTAAACCATATTTCAAAATTTATTTGATACTATTAATTCTCTTCATTCCAATATTTAGGCTTTAACTACAATTTAAAATAATAAAAAATTTATTTTATTTTTTTCAGTATGACTCAATGTTATGTGTAATGTAAGATTTCAGAGAAACGCATTGTTCTGTGTCGAGTACGCTATTAAAAAAGCATCCCCTTTAACGTAAAATTAATATTTTACTCATAAATATTAATAAAAATGAAAATGTATTATTCTATAAATACCTGTGTCATTAAATAATTCTCCACTCATGGAAATTGTGCCCTCGTAATTTTTAAATTGGGCTCAAAAACTTCATTGAAAATCCCACATGAGAAAAAGAGTCAATAAATATTTCACTTTAAAAGAATGAAATAGAAGTACAAAGGTTACCCAAGATAACACATACAATGATTCCATGTAGGAAAAATGGATATAGAAGATAAAACTAACCATTAAGTTCTGGTGGAGAGTAAAAGAAAACATGATTAGGGGAAATTTAACAACCAAAAAACCACAAACTTGTGATGGGTTAAACGGTATATGATTTCATGATAAGAAAATTAAATGGAAAAAATTTTTATTTTAAGGTCCTTTTAATAAATTTGAGTAATTATTTTACTACTTAGAATAAGAACATAAGAAAACATACTAAATTGTCAAGTAGAGTTTCATTCTTTAATAAATGTCTACCACAAACTCATCTTTTCTCCAAACGATAAGTATTCAAGATAACTTGGTAACTCCTAAAGCGCTAGAATAAACATCTAAAAAATCACATAATCCTCCGAAGATTAACTATCTATTCATCCTATCTTAAAACATCAACCAAAATGAAAATTGTTAATACAAGATCAGATAATCCCCAAAAAGGATAATTTTTTATAAAAAGAAATGTTACTCATAAACTCCAAAATTCAACAAGGATCATTCAATAATTAATTGTATTTAAAATTCTTCAGAGTAATCTAAACTAATATTGAAACCCAAAAATTCAGAAGGATTTGATCACCTAATCTTCTATGATAAATGTTAACATTTGTCTCCAAATAACATCGACTACTCTTAACATATCACACATAAAAGTAATTAACCTAATCAAATATTCTCAATGATAGGTTAGTCATTTCCATAAATAACCCAAAGCACCATTTTTTCACAATAAAAACATATATTCTTTGAAAATAAAATTCAACCATTACTCCTCAAATAAGATCCCATAGTATTGTACTTTCTTTAGGCATATAGTGTTCCCAAAAGAGTGAACGTCTTCCAAAATAACATTTATCACTTAATCATCGAATTTGTTTCCTTATACTAAGGATATCCATTTGATATGCATAAGTTACCAAAATCAACTTATTCTTGATCCATAAAATCAGTTAAACTAAATATAATAAGTCATACTAACCAGTGGATTTATCTAGGCCAATGGTAGGTGATGCACCCTTATCACCCTTCGGTTTTGGGTTCGATTCCCATGGCATTGTCGGACATGATGGGTTTTCACACTTCCTACAGTTTTTCCTTTTCCTAAAACTATATAATTCTTAAAAAATTCCCAAAATGAGATAAAATCTTTAAAAATGGCCATAACATATTTTAACCTCAAAGGTTATCTAATACCGCGCATTTTTCATCCCAAAAAGTAATAACCTGTAATTGCCTCAAATTCAAGGATCATATAAACTCTAATGGTTCTTGATAACTATATCCACAAAAGAAAAGATAATTATTCCTCAATTAACATTTTTATAAAACAAACTTAAGAGTTAAAAATACTAAAAGTCTTCCAAAGTAATCCCATCATTAATACATTCAAACATATCTTCATCCATAGATCCTACATAAATCTTCAATTCCTAAAATGTAGACATCCTAATCATCAAACATTCATCGTGATCTTTTAGCCATGTTTTTACATATTATTCTTTAATACTTATTTCCTACAAACCAAATCATGTGTAATGTCCTAAGATTCAATAATGTAAAAACATGAGCTAAAAAATAATTCATACCTTTCATAGGTCATTTTTAGTTTTCTTATCTTCATTTGGAATGGAATTAGGTGTTGGTAAACATATATTTGTATGGTCTTCTTGATCCCATTCTTGAACCTTCTTCTTAGGAAATCTATTTGTGTAATGACCATGCACATCACATTTAAAACATTCAATTGATCCCTTAGAAAGAACTTATTTCCCTTTCATGGAGTCAACTAAATGCTTCCTTTTTCCATGGAAGGTTATTGCTTTATGACCTTCATTACCACATATATAACATATTCCCATCCCTTTGAATCATTTTCCTAGGTGTTTCTTTCCACATACTTAACACAGAGATTTTTTAATATACTTACCTTTTGGATTATCACCTAAAATTCCATAGAGATTCTTTTCTCGAATATATGATGCCTTAGAAAAATCACCAAGGTTCGAGTGGTCAATCATGACTCCAAATAGTTGGTTAAGAATAACCACAAGAGTTCGCATCTCAGCTCCCATTTCATTCAGTTTCTTATTCATAAAACCACCACAGTTTCCTTCACATCCATTGTTACTTTGGTGCCCACTAGATCTAGCCATTTACAAAAACCAAAAAGGTTAGTGTGAGTATATGAGTAAAATCATCATATACTATATTATGAGGATGGTAAACACTAAGATATATTTATTCATGTTATCTTAAACTCGTTTAGTTTATCAAAAATAACTATGAATCTTTCTAATATGCTAACCATTTTGGTTATATAAAACATGTCACTTATGCTAAAATGAAACCCTAACCTCTAAAGTTATATAAACCGACCTCTGATACCAACTATAAGGCATCATCCTTAAAAAATACTAAATCTTGAGATAAGTCAATAATTTTAATTTAATTCACATTGAGTATATTTTCAGGTTTAGAGCTATATAGAATTAGGTCATAATAGATACATAACAACTTTAGTATTTCAAGTAGACTCTTATACTCAATATCCATTTTTTGTAAAACAAAAACTATTTAAAAAGAAACATGACATTGTTCCATGTTTTAACAGCATAATGTTTCCGTGATCCAATCCATGAATCTATTATTATTTATGTCATGTGAAAAAACATTTCAAAACATGGTATGAGTGTAAAAATCTCATTAATTGATACATAATGAATGAAAACTATTAGTCTTGACAAAACATGTAAACCATGAAAAATATATATCATAAAGTAATACTTTTCACCATTAAGAAGTAGAAAAAACACTTCACTAAATATAAGCTCATTTATTACCCTTTTTTAACCAAAATGTAACACCCCAAGCTTCCATGATACGTTTCTCTTTAAATAATACAGTAGCATGTGTTGTACGCAACTTCGAGTTCTAATACAAACCACAACCAATCAAACTAGCCATTATGAATAGTAATACCCACTTTTTGAAATTTTATACATCTTATCTTTAAAAATGGACTTCATTTTCGGATTCGGAATATCGAAATTATCTTAGGGTGAATTTTTGGTACTTTTATGATAACTTTCATATTTTGATGAATAGTGAAAATTACTAAATTTTAATTAAAAACAACTTTTTTAATCAAAATAATTAATAGTGATAAATTATGAATTTGAGAGGTTTTAAAGTATATTTAGAATATATTTTTACCATTAAATAAAATTTTGGTCATTGGACATAATTTCACAATTAAACCGGACATAAACAAGTAACAATCTTTTGATAGTTATTATATCTTAAAAACACGCTTTTTCTTTTGACAACGGGAATTAATTTTAAATTAATTTCTGACACTTCTGTGTTTTGAATTTGGAAAAATGGATTCCATATTTGGAATCAGGATGTCCAAATTGTGTAAATAGGTAACTTTTATTTTTAGACATTTTGAATAATTACTTCGGTAAAAATTTTATTTACCATGGTTAAAGGGTAAATCCGGTAAATAATGGTGAAAAAATAATATTATAATAACACTAAATTACCCTAAAACATGTCCTAACCTTATTGGTGGATACATTTCCAACCATGGGCATCTTTGGGTCGATTTTGGGACCCCATGGAGCCACTTGTAGGTGATAGGGACACTTTATTTTAATTAAGTTAAAATAAATACAAAAATGACATAAGCATATATCTTTTTAAAACACAATTTTAACATAGGGTTATATATGTTGTATTTTCGACTATAAATATTCATTAGAAAGCTAAAACGATTTCCTACATAATGGTATTTTATTTATAATTTTTAACATTAAATAATTTATGGTATTTATGACAAACTGGTGATGTAATAATTACCTAATTAATGAAAAATTAGAATAATTGATATTATAAATACCCAAATAAATGTAATTTGAGACTTTTTATAAATAAAAATAATTTTATAAGTTAATATGACATGTTAATATTGATTTAATTAACTTTTTTCGAAGTAATCATTCTGTTATGAGTTTTAAAAAAATCAATTATTGAATAGTGTCAAAATTGACATAAAAGAGTTTTTAAAACAAATATTATATTATTAATTGATTTTAAATTCCTAAAAATATAAGGTTCGACCAATAGACTTATATCATGATAGGTGTATCATTAATGGACCACTTTGGGGTATCTTGGATGTATATAGTAAGTTTATTAACCATATAATATAAAAATACAAAGAGACGTTGTAAAAGTGAAACTAATTAACTAAGAGTTAATACTTAAAGATAATGTTAATATAGTAACCCAAACCTGTCTAAATTCTATTGTTTGAGTGGTTTTAGACCTATCCCAACATTAACCTTTAAATAATAAACTTTTTAGCCATTATAAACTGAATATTAATTTATTATAAATTAATACTTTAAGTTTTTCAAAAAGATCCCCTCTTCCCCCTTATAAAAGGACCCAACTTCTAACCAATTCTTCACACCTTCAAAGCCTCTTGGTTCGGCCAACACCTGAAAAAATACTCTCTCAACTTCCCTCAATTCAAAATAGAGGCCTTATTTTGATCAGAAATACAACCTAAGGATCCCTTTTGATCAAATCAAAAGGAAGAACCCGAAAAAGAGGTAATGTTTTCACCACCCTCTTTCAAGTTCCTTTCTTCTTCAACTTATTCTTTATTTGTTATTTATATTCTAAAATAATAAATCCAGTATCTAATATATAATTTTATGTTATTATAAATATGGTACAACCATATTCAGTATTCTATCCATCCTTTTAATGGAATGTCACCATACGTGCGTATGTACAACTTACCGTCTCCACGTCGTGGTGTAATTGTTATTCAATACATTATTATTTGGATGGGTATAATAATGATGTGTATTTGATGTAAATAATAAATATAACATTATAATTATTCGGTATATATGATATACCATCCAATTATATATTATTTTAATATCAAAATAATGATATTTTCACTCGTACGTACGTACGGATTACCGTCTCCACGACGTGATAAGATTCATTTCCAAGTTCATCATTCATCGACAATTATCAAAATATATATTACTAATAATTATGTAATATATGACATAATAATGCTACTGGAGATATATATATTTATATATATAAGGATTTATGTACTTACATATATCTTATTCACTTACTTCTGTTCAATACTATATGAAAACAGAAACAACGTTTATGCATACGTACGGACTACCGTCTCCATAAACGGTGTTTTCAATTTCATATATATTTATATTATACATATTTATATTCTAAATATATATGATATATTTATCATTTTTTAAATTTTGGAAGTATTTAAATCATGATCTAAGTGATATGACCAAGAGTAACAAGTTAAAACATGTACGATAAAGAAAGAGATTATTACCCGAAATGTTAATTTAACATAGAAATTATTATTAAATGGGTAATATAAAGTCATAAATGAATCATGTATGATATCATAAATATTAATATGGTTCTGGTATAATTTAATAACATACTATGATCTTCGTACAGGAGGTTAAACGTACCCTTGACTAAAGGAAAGTGCAAGGTAAGGGGTTATCATCTCACTCCTTATTCCTGTGAGATTCATGACATACTGCTACTATTACCATTTTTGTGGTGTATATACTGACTATAATTGTATTCTTTCTGTAATACACTTTAATTTATGTGTATTTACATATTCATTGTATGATACCTCTTTCATGGGTTGTATGTTTTGTAAGTTACCAAATTGGTAAGAGTTAATTTCACAATCTCTTTATTATCCGAGGTTGTTTTTACGTAAGTATCTACTGGGACATATCTATTATCTGTGTCCATGTTTTATGAAATAGATTTAAAATGGACACTTTTAAGGTACTTTTTACTAAAACATCATTTCAAATGTTTTAAATATTTATTCTTCTAAATCTTCCTCATTAATGTCCATGTATTCAAAATGGTTTTTAAGGATTTATTTATATGGAATTGAATGTTTTTAAAATGATTATTCCTTTCAAAAGATTCAAAGTGGTATGGGACACTTTGATTCAAGAATGTCTTTAAATGACTTCTTTTCAAAATTTTGTAACTTTTAAATGTTTTCATGAAAAAGGTGTATTTCTCTCAAAGTGTTTTACAAATCATTTTCATCCATGTCAAGATCCTTTAATAGATTTTAAACTTGTTTTGAAGTTGATTTATCATGATACAAATCTTCCATATTGTGTTAAAGGTTTTGTGATATGTTTGACTGTGGATGTGTTATTCTTATACCATTCATGGTTTATGGGTAAATTATTGAAATTTCATATGCCAGTTTTAATACGAATGTTTATGTTATATTTCATCCTCTTATTAAGATGAATGTGTTGGACTAGTATGTTCTGGGTTGGGGTCCGGTTATAGCAGACCCTCCGGGTTGGTGTCTGGTTATTAGAGGCACTACGGGTTGGTGTCCGGTTATTAGAGGCACTCTGGGTTGGTGTACGATTATTAGAGGCACTCCGGGTTGGTGTCCGGTTATTAGAGGCACTCCGGGTTGGTGTCCGGTTATTAGAGGCACTCCGGGTTGGGTTCCGGTTACAGTTAGCCCCTAGGTCTTGGCATGAGGCCTTGACAAAGAAATTAAAGTTCAGCATTATGCATTCCATCATTATGAAAGTGGTTAGTGATATTGCATGTGATTATTCGACTAGTATAATGTCCATGTGAATAATTAAATGGCATTATTTCATTTTATTTCTGCCATATTTTTCTGAAGTTCAAGTTTAAAAGGATTTTGTTTTAGTTATACATTGTCTTAAATGTTTATACTTATTTATGAAAGATTCTGTTGTATTATTATCCTTAATGAGCATCGGAGCTCACCCCTTTCTATGTTTTATTTTTCCCAGGATTCCAAGAAGTGTATTGTGATTGATATGCAGGGTTAAGACAAGGTAATAATGGAGTTCATAAAGGATTATTTATGTTGTTTTGTACGTTATGAAGTGTAATGTAACATTCATGTATGTAATCTATTTTCTAAGACTGCTAAACTGATCGGTCCTTCGGGACTTGATTCCTTGTAATTATGCCAATGTATTTAAATAATGCACCGACTCTGGGTAACTGGGGTCGAGGCGTTACAGTTGGTATCAGAGGAAGTTTAGCAATAACCTTGGAAACTAGATTTAGATAAACTCTAATTAGAGCACATTACCCTAAGATAGACTTTGAGGATTAGTATAGAATAACTTCCTAGAATTTTAGTAATGTATATATTTTGTGGGTTTTCCAAGAAAATACATCCCTGTCTAGATACGAGCAGGTAGAGGTTTCTCTGGCACAGATGTACCTAGGGGTAAAACCCGAAAACACCTCTTTGATCTAGACTCGAACAGGAACTGGTGCATGACAACGGGCCTTGTTTCACTCTTGGTTATGACACTCCCGAGGGATATGCTTAGGATAATTCTCATTTTCGTTACAAACCATTATGAAGGGATTATGAGTATATACTTACTCAAAGAAAAACTTTTTTATGATTATGGATTATATTCATAAACTGTTTAATTTATGTGAACTGTTTTACCAGTTTGGGATTAGGTATTTCTATTCATAAACGAATCTAGTGTATGCCATTGTTTAGAAATGGCGCTCAGTAGAAGGAATGAGAACTCCAGCAATACGCATGATCCAAAGAGTAAGAAAGATCATATCTTTTATGGTATTAAGCCATAATTTAGAAGGGAAATAGTCTCCCACATATTATCATCATATGAAGAAATAGTATCATGTGTTGATATGATAAGTAAATAATTCTTGGAGTCCTATTGCTTTGAAGGGAATCCAGAGAAGGAAAGGATGGTAGAGAGAAGAACAGATAAAAGTAATATGGTAAAGAAGGATTTTCCCATATGTGATAACCTATAGAAAGAATCACCTTGGAAAATTCTTGAAGGGAATGGGAGTATGTTATAAGTGTGGAGAAAAAGGACACCATGTACGTGACTGCAAGGGTAAGAAAATGGTTTCAAATGTACAATGATTCATTTGCAAGGAGTTTAGACACTACGCGAACCTATGTCCCAGTCATCAGACTATTCTGAAAATGATGTTATTGGATAATAATCAAGTTATGATACTACCACAGATGAAGAGGAATGATTAGATTTCTTATGTTGATTATGTCATTTGAGTGTTGTATCAACAATGTACTTGTTATAATAATTATGGAGTATGTAAGGATTGTAATGCAGTACTATTTCATTGAGGATTTGAGATTTTATGGTACTAAGAAATGTGACTCTACAGCAAGTTAAAATTTTTGGACATTATATGGTTGAAGGAAAGATAAACCTTAATATGGTCCCAATATTGAGGTACTGATTTTGGAATAAGATATGGTTGATTCTGGTAAATTATATTGGATATTCTTGACTACCTTGAAACCGATTAAAGATTTATATATTCCATCATTGGTGGATTTTACAACATTTTTTGATGGATGAAGTATATCCAGCATTCTATATGGAATAAGGGAGCATGAATTTAATCAATAAGGATTATGGTAATTCAGGATGTTTCAGTGTTTTAAAAGAATATATGAGGAAGGCGTTCACATGTTATTACCTGGAAAAAAGGATCCTCATTATGTTTAACATCCTTGTAAATTTTGGACTGTGAGTTTGGATTGTAGTATTTTGGATAAGTCTAAAGGTTGGAATTGATTAATTTTGAAAGGTTATTTTTGGATTTTTATAAAAGGAAAACACGCAGACCATGTGACAACCCGTCGCATCAGACAAAGCTGCGGGAATCGAACCCACAACAATAGTGCGATTGAGATTTATCGCCTACCACTAGACTACCTGAAGTCCCTGGATTGTATAATGTAGTTTCTTTTTTTAAAAGGGTTTGATATATGAATTATAAATTCATTATATTTGGAACCCTATACGATTAGGATAAATAGAGTATTTTTGAGTTGTATTATGTTTTGGAGTGAAAGATGAGTTTGTGGTAGAAATTTAGTAATGTATAAAACTCAAATTATAATGTAAGTATATCTCCTTATGATTTTAGCCAATTTCATAAATAAATTTCTCAACATTAAGAAAAGGAACTTAGAACAAAAACGTTGTCCTAGATAGTACCTTAGATCATCAAAAATTTATGGCTTTGTGATTGTTGGCCTTTTCATAGCCATGTCCTCTACCACTCTCCATCAGATATTGATGGTTAGATTTCTCTTTCATATCCATGTTTTCCTACATGGAACCCTAGTATGTGTTATTTTCGGTAACCCTCATACTTACCACTCTTTATTATAAATAGAGGCCTCATTAATCCATTTTTCGATGTGGGATTTCAACTAAGATATTTTGAAATGTCAACCCCAAGTTTCCAATACCAAGCACAAATTATGAGGACACAATTTATTGAAGTAGGGGATAATGTAACACCCCAATATTCCATGGTACGTTTCTCTTTGAATAATACAGTAGCGTGTGTTGTACGCAACTTCGAGTTCTAACACACACCTCAACCAATCAAACTAGCTGTTATGAATAGTAATACCCACTTTTTGAAATTTTATACATTTTATCTTTAAAAATGGACTTCATTTTTGGTTTTAAAATATCAAAATTATCTTAGGGTTAATTTTTGGTACTTTTCTGATAACTTTTATATTTTGGGGAATAGTGAAAATTACTAAATTTTAATTAAAAACAAATTTTTTAATCAAAATAATTAATAGTGATAAATTATGAATTTGAGTGGTTTTAAAGTATATTTAGAATATATTTTTACCATTTAATACAATTTTGGTCATTGGACATAATTTCACAATTAAACCAGACATAAACAAGTATCAATCTTTTGATAGTTATTATATCTTAAAAACACGCTTTTTGTTTTGACAGCGGGAATTAATTTTAAATTAATTTCTGCCACTTCTATGTTTTGAATTTGGAAAAATGGATATAATATTTGAAATCAGGATGTCCAAATTCTGTAAATAGGTTACTTTTATTTTTAGACATTTTGAATAATTACTTTGGTAAAAAAATTATTTACCATGGTTAAATGGTAAATCCGGTAAATAAGGGTTAAAAAATAATATTATAATAAAACTAAATTACCCTAAAACGTGTCCTAAACTTATTGTTGGATATATTTCCAACCATGGGCATCTTTGGGTTGATTTTGGGACCCCATAGAGCCACTTGTAGGTGATAGGGACACTTTATTTTAATTAAGTTAAAATAAATACAAAAATGACATATGCATATATCTTTTAGAAAAAAACATTTACATAGGGTTATATACATTTTATTTTAGACTATAAATATTAACTAGAAATATAAAAAGATTCCCTACATAATGGTATTTTTTTTATAATTTTTAACATTAAATAATTTAATTTATTTTTGACACAATGGTGATGTAGTAATTACCTAATTAATGAAAAATTAGAATAATTGATATTATAAATACCCAAATAAATGTAATTTGAGACT
Organism: Viscum album; assembly: GCA_963277665.1. Classification (NCBI taxonomy): domain Eukaryota; kingdom Viridiplantae; phylum Streptophyta; class Magnoliopsida; order Santalales; family Viscaceae; genus Viscum; species Viscum album. Next base: position 1,396,677,219 of record OY728157.1, on the reverse strand, counting down.
TTTTATAAATACCAATAATTTTATAGGTTAATATGACATGTTAGGATTGATTTAATTAAATTTTTTATAAGTAATAATTCTGTTATGATTTTTATAAAAAACAATTATTGAATAGTGTCAAAATTGACATAAAAGAGTTTTTAAAACAAATATTATATTATTAATTGATATTAAATTCCTAAAAATCTAAGGTTCGGTAAAGAGACTTATATCATGATATTTTTATCATTAATGGACCACTTTGGGGTTTCTTGGATGTATATAGTAAGTTTATTAACCATATAATATAAAAATACAAAGATACGTTGTAAAAGTGAAACTAATTAACTAAGAGTTAATACTTAAAGATAAGGTTAATATAGTAACAAAAACCTGTCTAAATCCTATTGGTTGAGTGGTTTTCAACCTATAACCACCTTAACCTTTAAATAATCCACTTTGGATCCATTATAAACCGAATATGAATTTATTATAAATTAATACTTTAAGTTTTTCCTAAAGAGCCCCTCCTCCCCCTTATAAAAGTACCCAACTTATAACCAATTATTCACACCTTAAAAGCCTTTTGGTTCATCCAAACCCTTCAAAAATACTCTCTAAACTTCCCTCACTTCAACATAGAGGGCTTATTTTGATCTGAAAGCCAACTTAAGGATCTCTTTTGATCAAATAAAAAGGAAGAACCCGAAGAAGAGGTAATGTTTTCACCACCCTCTTTCAAGTTCCTTTCTTCTTCAACTTCTTCTTTATTTGTTGTTTCTATTCTAAAATAATAAATCCAGTATCTTCTATATACTGTGATGTTATTATAAATATGGTACAACCATATTCAGTATTCTATCCATCCTTTGAATGAAATGTCACCATACGTGCGTACGTACGGCTTACCGTCTCCACGTCGTGGTGTAATTGTTATTCAATATATTATTATTTGGATGGGTATAATAATGATGTGTATTTGATGTAAATAATAAATATAACATTATAAGTATTCTGTATATATGATATACCATCCAATTATATATTATTTTAATATCAAAAGAATGATATTTTCGCTCGTGCGTACGTACGGATTACCGTCTCCACGACGCGATGAGATTCATTTCCAAGTTCACCATTCATCAACGATTATAAAAATATATATTACTAATAAGTATGTAATATATGACATAATAATGCTACTGGAGATATATATATATTTATATATATAAGTATTTATTTACTTACATATATCTTATTCACTTACTTTCGTTCAATACTATATGAAAACAGAAACAGCGTTTATGCATACGTACTGACTACCGTCTCCATAAACGGTGTATTCCATTTCATATATATGTCTATTATACATATTTATATTCTAAATATATATGATATATTTATCATGTTTTATATTCTGGAAGTATTTAAATCATGATCTAAGTGATACAACCAAGAGTAACAAGTTAAAACATATACGATAAAGAAAGAGATTATTACCCGAAATGTTAATTTAACATAGAAATTATTATTATACGGGTAATATAAAGTCATAAATGAATCATGTATGATATAATAAATATTAATATGGTTCTGGTATAATTTAATAACATACTAGGATTTTTTTACAGGTGGTTAAACGTACCCTCTACTAAAGGAAAGTGCAAGGTAGGGGGTTTTCATCTCACTCCTTATTCCCATGAGATTCATGAAATATTGCTACTATTACCATTTTGTGGTGTATGTACTACCCATAATTGTATTATTTTTTTAATACACTTTAATTTATTTGTATTTACATATTCATTGTATGATACCTCTTTCATGGGTTTTATGTTTCGTAAGTTACCAAATTGGTAAGAGTTAATTTCACAATCTCTTTATTATCTGAGGTTGTTTTTACGTAAGTATCTACAGGGGCATATTTATTATCCATGTCCATGTTTTATGAAAGAGATTTCAAATAGACTCTTTTAAGGTACTTTTTACTAAAACATCATTTCAAATATTTTAAATATTTATTCTTCTAAATCTTCCTCATTAATGTCCATGTATTCAAAATTGTTTTTGAGGATTTATTTATATGGAATTGAATGTTTTTAAAATGATAATTCCTTTCAAATGTTTCAAAGTGGTATTGGATACTTTGATTCAAAAATGTCTTTAAATGACTTCTTTTCTAAATTGTGTGACTTTTAAATTTTTTCATGAAAATGGTGTATTTCTCTCAAAGTGTTTTACAAATCATTTTCATCCATGTCAAGATCCTTTAATAGATTTTAAACTTGTTTTGAAGTTGATTTATCATGATACAAATCTTCCATATTGTGTTGAAGGTTTTGTGATATGTTTCACTGTGGATGTGTTATTCTTATACCATTCATGGTTTATGGGTAAAGTATTGACATTTCGTATGCTAGTTTTAATACGAATGTTTATGTTATATTTCATCCTCTTCTTAAGATGAATGTGTTTGACTAGTATGTTCCGGGTTGGGGTCTGGTTATAGCAGACCCTCTGGGTTGGTGTATGGTTATTAGAGGCACTCTAGGTTGGTGTCCGGTTATTAGAGGCACTCCGGGTTGGTGTCAAGTTATTAGAGACACTCCGGGTTGGGTTCCGGTTAAGTTAGCCCCTAGGTCTTGGCATGAGGCCTTGACAAAGAAATTAAAGTTCAGCATTATGAATTCCATCATTATGAAAGTGGTTAGTGATATTGCATGTGATTATAAGACTAGTATAATGTCCATGTGAATAAGTAAATGGCATTATTTCATTTTATTTATGCCATATTATGATGAACTTCAAGTTTAAAAGGCTTTTGTTTTATTTATACATTGCCTTAAATGTTTATGCTTATTTATGAAAGTTTTCGTTGTATTATTATCCTTACTGAGCATCTGAGCTCACCCCTTTCTATGTTTTATTTTTCCCAGGATTCCAAGAAGTGTATTGTGATTGATATGCAGGGTTAAGACAAGGGAATAATGGCATTCATAAAGGATTATTTATGTTGTTTTGTATGTTATTAAGTGTAATGTAACATTCATGTATGTAATCTATTTTCCAAGACTGCTAAACTGATCAGTCCTTCAGGACTTGATTTCTTGTAATTATGCCAATGTATTTAAATAATGCACTGACTCTGGGTAACTGGGGTCGGGGAATTACAAAAATATTACCATAAATCCCAGATAAAGAAACACATAACATATAAAGGTAGCTTGGGATATAAACATACTTAAATAGAATAACCATACTATTGACTTCAACACATATCACTAAATGTAATAGTCATACGATTGACTTCCATAACCTATGAATAGGAGGTTATAACGTAACCACCCATCCTTATTTTATCACGGAACAACCCATCATTTGGTTTATCATGTAACCACCCTTCATTGGTTTATCATGTAACAACCCATCAAATGTCCAAGTGTCATTATATAATCATGACACATAAAATATTGAAAATATCGCCATATCACTAATGATATTTAATTAGAAATTACAAGAAATAATTCGAGATATTTAAATATTCAATCCATTTAAAAAACCATTTTAATACCAAAACATCCAAAAATAGAATAATGGATTTCTTTTTTTTAAAATTAAGGCTTATAGAAGAATCCAAATATTAAGTAATGATTATGGTGACAGAGAGGTCTTTGTGATCGTATATGTTAAAAAGAAACATTCCATTTGTTTTTAAGAAAAATGCTTTGTAGAAAAATATTCCCTTTGATTGAAATTAAAATTCAAATGGGAATATTATACACTATATAAAAGAAGGAGGTTTATATTATCAAAATATTCCTCAATGAAAGAATATTGAGACGAAGTCCCTTACCTTGAGTCCAACTTGTCTCGTCTATTCTTTATATTCTTGAATAATAAACTTAGGTTAATTTATTCTTGAATAATAACCTTTTTAAAGTTTATTATTCCTTTTATATCACAAATTACCACGTTATAAAAATTACATAATTATTTAAGTTAATATCAGTCGTTTTTTCGATATTCGGTACTTGAGTTGAAAATGAACTTGGTTTGATATAAATTGTCCATGTAGTCAAAATTACATCATATCTAGAAATATATAAATATCATATATATCCATTATATATCTATTTATAATAGTCTATCAAATTTTGAGATAATAATTGAAATTCACCGTTCATTGAGACGATAGGTCATACGTACACATGAACGCTACTTTCATTTCTTTTTCATATTAAAAGAAATGATAAATAAATGATAAATAGGTATATTATAATTCCAGTATAACTTCATATGTTATATATGTTATATAATTTCATTAACTTAATACTTTATACATTCCATGTATGGCATGAACGTGTCATATCATGTTGAGGGGCGGTAGTCTGCACTTCCTCACATGAAATTATCGTATTTACACATTATGGAAAGCATAAAGGTATATTGTAAATAAAAAATACAGAATCATAGAGAAAATATAAATAAAATATATATTATATATAAATATAGTTCCATCATAATTCCCACCATGATAGGTGGTAGGGGAAAATCTAACAATCATCATTTTGTGAGGTAGTTTTTCGTCGTACAGAGAAACTGTATGTCTGTATCCATTAGATGGAGGTGTGTGTAAGTGTAGTTAAAATACATCTCATAAAAAAGTCATATAATATTTATTATACTGTTTTTGTTATTTAACCAAACAATAAGAATATCATAGGGAGTGGAGAAGGAAAATAAAGGAATGGAACTTGAGATAAGACATTACCTTTAAATCGGGTAACTTCTTTTGATTTGAGCCAAAAGGATTTATTGAATTTCCATCTTACCAAGGTAAGGATTTTAGGAGGAATTTAGGGATGTTGGGATATTATTTGAGTAGAATTTGGATGATATAAGGGGATTTAGAGTTTTGATTTAGTGGGTGGAGGTGGTGGCCATTTATAAGATGGAGGAGGGGCACTTTAGGAAAATCTTGAAATATTAATTTATTATTAATTCAATTTCGATTACAAATGGTCCAAAAAAAATAATTAGAATATAGGATTATGTGGGTTAAAATATTGATAATCCAATAATTTTTAGACAAGTTTTGAATATTTTATTATCTTTTTCTTTTTTGTTTAACTCTTATTTTACCCTTTTTAATCTTTCCGTGATATCATGTTATTTACACATTGTGGGTTAATGTAATTATGATATCATGTAAAACAACCCACAAAAAAGTAATTTATGACATATTTGGAATTTTCTTAACCATTTGGAAGAATATTAGATTTTAAGATATTTAATATCATTTAATAAACTATTTTATGTTTTATGTTTTGAATTATGTCATTTTTGGACACTATTCATACTTGACTTTTTTACAAATTAATAAAAACATGATTCCTTCAAAAAAGGAATTAAATAAAATATAATATGTCAATAGAATCCATAAATTTTTTGAATGTCATAAAAATAATAAAATTACATTTATTTTAATATTTATAATATCATTTATCTGAATCCTTTATTAATGAATCAATCACTACATCAGCATTATGTCATAATTAAAATTATTTATTTAATGTATAAAAATTATAAATAAAATATAATGATGTAGGAAATATTTTTAGATTTATAATTAATATTTATAGTTAAATATATCAGTTACATTACTCTGTATTAAAATTGTTTTAGTAAAAGATACATGTTTATGTTATATTTCTCTTTACATTAAATTAATTCTTATAAAATGTCATTTTCACAACCAAGTGGTTCCATGGGGTCCCAAAATTGACCCAAGGATGACCATGGTAGAAAATATCTCATAAAATATTATTAGAACTTGTGTTAGGGTAGTTTAATATTATTATAATATTATTTTTTACCCTTATTTACTATATTTACCCATTAACCATGGTAAATAAATTAATTACTGAAGTTACTATTCATAATGTCTAAAAATAAAAGGTACATATTCCCATAATTTGGAAATTATGATTCCAAATATGGAATTCATTTTTCCAAATCCAAACATAGAAATTTCATAAATTAATTTAAAATTAAATCGGATTGTTAAAACCAAAAAGAGAGTTTTTAAGAAGTAAAATCTATCAAAAAATTAACATGTGTTTATATCCAATTTAAAATTCAAATTACTTATAATGAAAAAAATTATAATAAACGGTAAAAAATAATCCAATTACATTTTAAAACCAATTAAAATGAAAATCTAACTATATAAATAAATTAGATGAAAAGGCAGTTTTGAGCTAAAATGCATTATTTTTCACTATTCATTAAAAATGATTTTTTTAGAAAATTTCCAAATATTTAACCAAAGTAAATTTTGATTTCCCTATTCTATAAAAGAAGTTTATTTTTTCAAATAGAACATATAAAAGTGACAAAAATTATATTTAAAAAGGGTTCTCCATTAAAAGGTGGTAAAACAACATTTTTATAAAAATACTTCTTTTATCTAAAAAATTGAATTTTTTATTATATCATATATATATAATATGTAATATGAATTTAAAAAATTACATTTAATATATATAACAGATATTTTTCATTAAATAATAATTCAAAAAGATTGATATGATTTTATAAAAACAATTATTCTCTTTTAAATAGGGTTTCATAAAAACACATCCTTTATATTCAATTGGTTTTTATTTCCATTTATAATAAATTTGGTAAGAAATGAATAATTATTTAAACATGTGTAAACCATATTTCAAAATTTAGTTGATACTATTAATTCTCATCAATCCAACGGCTAGGCGTTAACTACCATTTAAAATAATATTATTATTTTTGTATTATTTTTTGATATAACTCAATGTTGTGTGCAATGTAAGATTTTGGAGAAACTTGTTGTTGTGTGTCGAGTACACTATTAGAAAAGGAATCCCCTTTAATTTAAAATTAATATCTTAATCATAAATATTAATATAAATGAAAATGTATTATTCTATAAATACATGGTTCGTTATAAGAACCAACTACTTTGTACTTTATGATAAAAATTTATGAATTTATTTGAATATTAATAAACTACTTTTCACATCATGATTGTTCTTCTATATAAAATAGTATGTGATAATATCATGAGAGAAGCTGTCAAACTAAAAGGTCATAACAGTTCCCCACTATGATGAGAACCTAGAACTGCTAAGATACTATTCTTGAATATATGTTCTAAAGTCGAATGATATCATTTGAGGGACACATATGATACAAGATATTAGTGGTGGAGACTCATAGGAATTTGAGTTACCTTCTCATGGTGTACTCCCTTGGTAATATCAAGTATAGATATTATGAGAATGAGACCCTCCAGTAGAAAATCCACATTTCTATGTGTCATTGGGTGTTCCTATATATGAACATGTTTATTGGTCCTTAGACTTTAAGATTATTACTAATGAGTATTATTAGACACAAACTTAGATGTATTGATAAAAATTGTGATGACAGATGTTCACGGCGAAGTAAGATATGTTGGGTGCGTCACGAGTAATATTGCATTAATGAATAATGCAAGAAAGGATTTATCCCTTCTGTTCATTAACAGAAGTTAATATCTCAGGAACCTTGATGGAAATGATATAGCCTAAATAAATCCGTGGCCATGGTATTATATAGGCAAATTCTATTTCCAAAAACTCAAAGAAATAGATATCGAGCACATAGGTTGATGACACTGGCATGAAACCTACTCGATTAGAGATATTTTAATAAAGAGATTATATTTCACGGTAAGCATTCGTATGAGATGAAATGTCCTTGTGACATTAAATTTTTTCTCTATGGGTGGCTTGGAATGTTGCTAAATGCTAACCTTAGACTTTAGGCTGCTTCACTAAATTCCACTAAGAAAGAGGCCTATAGGATCACACACTAAGTGTGTACAAAATATCAGTTAAATAATATATTATTATTTATTATTTAATAGGTAGAATAAATATTATTCCCGTACATGGTTTAATAATTATTCGTGTATGCTTGATCACATTTATTCCATCACTATTTATTTCATAGAATATATTGTGAGAAAAATATTTAATAAATACTTATTTGTTATTCAGTGATTATAATATATATTTATTTATTGGAAAATAATGTAGTAATATTTATTTAATAAATAAATAGACATTATTCAATCCCTGATAAATATTTTGGAGGAATAGTAGATTGATTTTAATGGTCTGGTAAGAAAAGATAATATTAAATATTATTAAATTAAATAATATTTAATTATAATTCACAAGTTTAGTGCATGTCAAGAAATAATAATATTTCTATTATTATTTAACATGGTGTTTTTATTGGATTAAATAAATAATAAGGGCACTTATGAAATTATTTTATTTTAAACCTAGAAATACAAAATACCCAATTATGTTATTTTCTAATTATCATATTCAGTTGTGCACAAAAAATTTATAGAAAACATCTCAAGCCTAGAGATATTTATTCTCTAATAATACTCTCAATAATGGAGAGAAATAATCCTCCACCGGATTAAGGAAAATGCTTTGGAATTTATTCTCGAGGTGATCAAAGGTGGATAATGCAAGCATAAGGATCTTCCATTCTAGGACTCAGATACTCCTTCAGCAACGTTTGAAGATTCATGGAACACATGTGGATCACCGCTAGAGGAAATCTACATTTAGTTTCTACAATGAAATGATAGAGTACCATAGATCTGTCGCCGAACTCATTAATAAATAAAGAACTGATTATAGGTAATTCTTTATCTAATTAAATTAATTATAAAAAATATGTTTTTATCTCTTATCTCTCAGTTCCATTGAAATTATTCCTTGTATATTTCTTTGACTCAATTATGTGGATCATGTCATTCATCATTGTATAGATCTCAGATTGATCATTGATTATGAAAAATATTAAAGTTGGGCACCACCCATTACATGCTTCCACTGTGACCAGAACCTGAAACTACAAGGAAATGACATGAAGGTACAAGAAATAAAGATCAGAAACTTTTTCACCCAACAGACTCTTCTCAGTGGAAGGTAATTGATCACAGGTATTCTGAATTTGAAAAAGATCTGAGAAACCTTCACCATGAACTATCTGTAGATGGAGTGAATCCTTTTGGTTTTCAAAGTAGCAGTCCTAGTAGATGGAAAATTATGTTAGTGAATTATAACTTCCCCCATGGTTATGCATGAAACAAAAATATATTATGTTATCTATTACTATATCGGGACCAAAACAATCAGGTAATGATATTGATGTTTATTTGTCTCCAATGATCAAAGATTTGAAATTATTATGGGATTCAGGTGTTACATTGTATGATGATTACATAAATGAAGGTTTCATGTTGAGATTAATATTGAATGGGATGATAAATTGATTTCTTTATTATGGAAATTTTTTAGGATATAGCATTTAAGGAACTCAAGGGTGTCTGATTTGTGAACTAGGTATATAGTAAATTAGGCTGAAACATTCATTGAATAATATGTTTCTAGGATAGCGAAAATTTCTACCAGAGTGAAATAAGTACCTATCTGGGATGACATCACTAAATGGGTGTTAAGAATAATGTACAACACTACCTTAACTAAATGAACCTAGAAAAAAATATGGAATTAAGGCTAGGTTGGACATGAATGACAAGGGAATATAGGAAGAGTTGGCACCAACAAAGGTGAAAATGGACTTTTATTCCCCCAACTCCTTACTTTCCTTACAATAAGTAGAGATATCAGTTTTGAAACTTCTTTAATGATGTAAAAATTCTAGAGGTGTATTCATAAAATATCAAAAATATCATTTCAATTACTGATTTAAAGTTAAAGGTCCTAAAATCACATTACTTTCAAGTTTTGATTCAAGATCTAATTCTTGTAGATTTACATTTCATTTTTTCCAAGAATGACCATAATATATTAACCAAGATTTGTTTATTTTTTAAATCTATATGTATTAAAGTTATAGACCAAGAAAAATTACCAGCTATGGAATAAGAAATTGACATAATATTATGATAATTAGAAATATTCTTTCCACCAGCATTCTTTGATATGATGGTTCACTTGATGGTATAGTTTCTAAGAGAGAATCGACTATGTGGTTTTGTACATTATATATGGATGTACCACCATTGATTAGTATATGAATATTTTGAAAGGGTATATCAAAAATCAAAGTCATACAGAAGGTTGTATTGCATAGCGATATATTGTTGAGGAAGTTATTGTTTTCTATATTGACTACTAATCTAGTGTGGAAAGCATTGGTCCACCAAAATATAATCACACTGGGTTTCTTTTGGGTGAAGTAATTTTTGGAACAGATGTTGTCACAGTCACTATTACAAATCAAGAGAAAGAATACTTTTACATTATTCATAATAGTTTAGAGGTTTCCCTATATGTTGAAAACCACAAAGAAATTATTATGAATTTGAATATATCAAGGGCTGAAATTTGGATATAAAATACACATAATCAACAGTTTATAGAATGGTTCAAGGCCATGTTTTTAAAGAGTTAGATGAAAATACAAATTCAATTTCAGAATGAATTTTATGGAAAGACAGAGGACCAAGTGTGCATGTATTATCTTTTAATGGTTTTGTAATTAATTGTTATACATTCTATGAAAATGAATATTATGAATGTAGTAAAATGGAAAATAGTGGAGTTACACTTTTTTCTAAATTGATGCATGTATTTGGTACCAAGGATAGAAATAAAATTTATGTGAATATTTCATAATTTGACATCATCAAACAATTATGGAGGTTTTATTATACAACATTATAAGTGTTGAGGTTTTAATTCAAGTGGGATGATAACAGGTGTGCAGTTTAAATAAATATATTAGAATTTCTGGAAGTGGATTTCAGTAATGAGGGGTACAAATATAAACTGTTTATAATGGAATCAAAATAAGCATAATTATTTTATGTTCTAGATACCGCAAACCAAAAGTAGTCAATTATTCTGTTATCGACCAAACCCTTGAAGAGAAAGATGAAAATTCAACTAAGGTTTGCCCTTTGATTGGGGAATCAAAATCATTTCGCAGTGGTATCAATGTATATGGGATATTTTATGTTATAGGAGACTATAATTAAGATATTTGGATACTCAATATAGGGGTTAAATCCCTTCAACCTTGAAAAAAAGAGATTTCAATAATCATGTTATATTTTTTTGTAATTTACATTGCATTACCTCATATTATTATCTGTTCACTACTAAATTTACATAATATAAATTAAATGTTCCACCACTTTTGTTGACAATGACTTATGAAAATTTAGATGCTTACAATCCTGAGGAACAATAGGTTTCTCAACCTAATGGTGATCCCAATATAGAGGAACAAAAACATTCTACACATGCTGATGATACCAATCTATAGGAACAACATATTGTTGATGTTGAACCTGAGGAAATGGTATATTATGAACAAACAGTGTCCCAAAAAATAAGAGCATCATAGCATGATGGTGTTATCAAAATTTATTAAGTCAAGAAGAAAAGGCATCAAATTTGAGGTTGGATAGAATTCACATGATGTGGTTGTTAACCCCAACAAGGCCATGATCAGTAGTTTCATTAGGCTCATCACTTGGTATTACATATCGATTGTTATAGATTTGTGGAAAAAAAAATTTACCACACTTAAGACACTGATTTGGTAATATATTAGGGTAACATTATGATATACTTTATTTAATTTACTAAAAAAACAAAACAATGAAACATTGACTAACTATTCATTATCCCTTCTAGAGTACATTTATAGTATATGACACCTGAATGAAATTAGTATTAATGATTACTAGAAAGGATCCCATAGGATTTCACACAATTCTTACAAATTTTCATCTCAAATATGATAAAGGGAAATAAACCAACACCCACCACAGATGTATGAACACATGATATTCCAAGAATCATGAGATCTATTTATTAGACATCATGAGGATACATCTTTCTAAGTATGTTTTGATTGGTAATACATTGTTTGAAAATACATGTATTATTAAATTTGATTAACAATTTTATATTTTTGAAACAGAAACTAAGTGCTGAAAATAAGAAACTGGTAGAAAAACCAATGTACCCCTACTATAAAGCAAGGATATAGTATGCTTCACTTGGACAAAATTTGGCACATATTTTAAATATAACATAATACTTTTATGTGACATGAAACAACAACATAATTATGTTCCTCTGTTTATATTCATATTTATGAATCTAATTCAAAACACACTTTCACCCCAAATTATGTTATTTGGAAGGAGGTACGTTTAAATAAATATGGTATACTAATAGAAGAAAACACACAAAAAGTATGGAAATCATGTGTAAGTATGTAATAATAAAAGTTTGTTTCTCTTTAAATTTGTATTACATTACAATGATTACTAATTTTCCTCTATTTTTTATCTAAATTAGACACAGTAATCATCATCAGCTATACTAGATAAATAGATACTATCAGCGGTTTTCAAGTGGATAGAATAGTATGTCCATGTCATAGGTGTGGGTTTGGGGGTAACACCCCAAACATATTTTAAAAAAAATGAATAAGGGTATAAAGATAGAAATAAAATATTTGTAGACATTATTAGATTCTCTTGAATAAAAATTTAATTTTTAGTCATAGTTTCTTGAAAATGTTATGGGAAGGAATCAAAGAGAAGAAACAACACAACAACAACCATTTCATGAAGATCCCCCCACCCCCGCTAGATTTCTGGTGATCCATTCCCCTCAAAGAGTTGTCTTAGGTAAGGTAATCAATATTATAATATATATTTTTGTGAAATGTGAATTGGGAAAACATTGATACATTTTCTATACATATATTATATAGTATGAAAATTATTATGATTTATATCTATTAACACCCACCCATCATCATATTGTGAGGGGTACAATGTTCAATATCCAAGAATATATTGTACACAACAAATAAATTCAAATAAGACATGTGAGAGTGTGGATTAACATAGCTCATGATCTAAGCATCGAGATACCTATTGCACTTGATGATGCATATATTCATATGGTCAATCAAGTTATTGAAACATTCATAGCATGGATGTTAGATCTTATAAAAAAATTAATAAGGATATATTCATCTCATATTTATTTTTCATGAAATACCTTTAATAATTAATGAAAAAAATGTTTGAACTGATGAATTTTATTATAGACGTAAAAAGGGAAGGGGTGAAATGAAATGTATAATCAAAATGATCTACCGGATCAATCAACCAATCGAAAAGCTATTTACAAAGAGCCTTTACCCCACTCGTTCAATTTATGAATTTACTGACATTAAATTTTCATATGCATAAAAGGTTAAAAAGTAGTATTGATGTCATTTTTTATTTTGAATAATAAGTTTATAGATAGTACATTACATACTTCATTGCTCTTGATAATGAAAATTAATTCCTCAAGTATTAAGTCTTAGTTTTAAATGTAAACATGATGTGTGTTTTCAAGATATTTTTCCAATAGCTGATCTAATATGTTAATTATGACTATATATAATTCATATTTTCTGAAGGTTTATATATCAATACTATTTGAAGGGAAGACCCTAGGAACATAAATATAGACTCATTAGTCCTTGCATCACTTCTACACAACTAAACTCAATGGAATTAGATCAAATCAATGTAATAATGGAAAAACTAGTTGTGATGTTTGAAAGAAAACTTATGGATGACATACTCTTCTTTTTACCAATGACAGGGGTAAAACTCTATAATTTAATATTATCAAATATATTTCCATTCCATTAATTACTTATTCATTTTTATTTTTTTAGGAGGAATTAGTTAATCATTACAATCAATTAGGATACTCCAAATATTTAGTTTCTAGATTCACTGCATGGATACCCAACAAACCGACAACATGTGATGACATTTGTAATTTATAATACACTACATGTGATGTTTTAGAACTAAACTTCAAGTTATATATTTTATATTATGTTTTAATAAGAATTTTTTTATGATAGGGTAGTGTTTAAATATCACCAAAATCTTAGAATAAGGATATTCCATGCGTACAAGAAACCTATTGAATTCTACAAGTATATCAGTATTAGGGTATATATATTAATATTTCATTATATATAAAAAAATTAATTATTTTTTTAAATGTTTCTGAAGTGTCTAAAAAACCAATGGTAAAGATTTTGGATAATATGTTTGTAAATTTATGAAAGATATCACATACGATTAACAAAATAGAATCCATAAAGAGGTATTATCAAAGATAATTATAATTTCATTTAAAATATTGGTTTATCCTTTGTGTATTTATATTTTCCCAATACTACCAGTGCTATAAAAATTACTAATATTCGCAAGATGAAATATATTTGTTTAGAAATGACTGGTCATTATACATAGTGTCAGAATGTACACATATATCATGAATATGTTACTTATTACTAATTATTTAGTTGATTTTATCATTATTTAATATAATTTGGTTAGTTAATTTCCATATAATTTTTATCTGATACTTATTATTTTAATTTTCACAAAGATCATGAAGAAATTAATTCATCAACAAAGATGATTTACTCATTTACTATGATCATGCACACAACAAGGATGATGTAGTCACGATGATGAAATTTTCTTTTTATTCTTTGATTCATTCAGCATTATCAATTATCAAACTGTAATATTATTATATAACCTAGAATGTTTAATGCATTATAGGATAAAAAATACATGGTGGAATCAGCCATACCTCAATATAATGTACAGTGTACCCAGTATGATTCAGATTGTGTGGTTTCTGTTTAAAATTTACATTTTGTTAATATATTAATTCATATTTATGTTTCATTTATTTAAATATAGTATTACTAACATAATAATTGTTTTCTTATACATGTGGATTATTTTTCTCAAGTTAAGGTGGTTTGTTCGAAGCTAATCGTGATTATGAGATATTGGAATATGATATTGAAATTGAGATAATAAAAACAAGGAAATGGGTCAATCAGTCACACCTCAATCTGATACAGAGTGTGATTGGTATGACTTTGATTGTATGTCATAAGTTTATAATTTACATTTTAGTTGAAAAAACACATCACATACTCAAATCTAAGAAAATTAATTCATATTGTTTTGATATTTTAGGATAATTATCAATAAGTCATTTATAATGTGTAGGAATCGACCGCACCTCAATCTGATACATGGTGTGACCACTATGACACCAATTTTATCTTTTTATTTAAAATTGATATTTTAGTAAAAAAGATAAGTGAAATAATAAAAATATTGAAAAAAAACATTTTTATTGTTTTGATACTTTAGTAAAATAATCCATATGTCATTTTTGATGTGTAGGAATCAACTGCAACACAATATGATACACCGTGTTCCTATTGTGACTCAAAGTGTATGTTATCGGTTTAAAATTAAAATTTTAGTTCAAAATGTGTGTCAATCACTGAAAAAAGATAAAATGAACTCTGATTGTATTGATAATTTAAGATAATGATTCATAAATCATTTTTGACAAGTATGTTTAAGTCTCACGTCAAATCAATATATGATGTGACCAGTATGACTCAAAGTGTGTGTTTTCAGTTTAAAATGACATTTTAGTAAAAAATGTGACATAATAAAAATTGAAAAAACATATTTGGATTATTTTTATACTTTATTATAATGATATATAATTCATTTGGTACATGTAGGAATCATTCAAACCTCAATTAGACTCACAGTGTGACCGATAAGACTCCAAGTGTGTCTTTTATTTAAAATTGTTGTATTAGTAAAAAAGATAAGTGACCTACTCAAAATAATTAAAATACATTATTATTGTATTATACTTTAGGATAATGATCCATAAGTCATTTTAGACATGTAGGAATCATCCACGACTCAATATGATACATCTATCCTTGGTATGACTGAAAGTGTTTGTTATCTATTTAAAATTGACATTTCAGTTCAAAACATGTGTCACTCATTGAAAACCTAGAAAACATACTTATTTTGTCTTGATAATTTTTGAAAATTATTTATACATCATTTTTTATGTGTAGGAATCCATCTCACATCAAACTGACACACAATGTGACTAGTATGACTCAATGTTTGTGTTTTCAGTTTAAAATGATATTTTAGTAAAAAAACACAATTGACATACTCAAAACCAAGAAAACGTGTTAGGGTTATTTTGATACTTTATTAAAATGGTAAATATATCATTTTTTTATGTGTATGAATTACATAAAAATCAATCTAACACACAATGTGACCGGTATGACTCCAAGTGTGTCTTTTTTATTTAAAATTTAAATTTTAGTAAAAAAAAGACAAGTGATGTACTCAAGAAAAATAAAACAAATTAAAAATTATTTTTATACTTTTGGAAAATGATCCATAATTAAATTTTTAAGTGTAAGAATAAACTCCACCTCAATTTGATACACCTTGTTCCTGATATAACTCAAAGTTCCTGTTATTATTTTAAAATTTACATTTTAGTTCAAAATGAGTGTCGCTCACTGAAAACCAAGAAAACATGCTTGCATTATCTTGAAAATTTAGAAAAATGATTCATAATTCATTTTTTATGTGTGGGAATTAGTCTCAAGTCCAAATGAAACATTATGTGACCTGTGTGACACAAATTTCATCTTTTCAATTTAAAATTACATTTTAGTAAAAAACATAGGTAACATGCTCAAAATAAAGAAAATGCATTTGTATTATTTTCATACTTTAGTAAAATGATCCATAAGTCATTTTTTATGTGTATAAATTATATTCCCCTCAATACAACACAGGGTGTGACCAGTATGACTCCAATTTTGTCTTTTTATTTAAAATTAATATTTAAGTAAAAAAAGACAAGTGTCATACTAAAAACAGAGAAAATGTATTCATATTATTTTTATACTTTATAAAAACAATCCAAAAGTCATTTTTGATGTGTAGAAATAATCCAAACTTCAATCTGATACATGGTTTATCTAGTATGACTCAAAGTGTTTTCTATCAGTTTAATATATACATTTTTGCACAAAATGTGTGTCACTCACTAAAAACCAAGAAAACACACTCTGATTATATTGATAAATTAGGATAATGATTTATAAGTAATTTTTTATGAGTTGGAATTAGTCTCACATAAAATCGACACATAATGTTACTGGTATGACTCAATGTGTTCATTATCAGTTTAAAATTGACATTTTAGTTCAAAACATGTGTCACTCACTAAAAACTGAGCAAACATTCTTTGATTATGTTGAGAGAAACATCCTGATATTTTAAGAAATATATAATTTAAAATAAATTTAAATTATTTTATAGATTCCATTACACAAAATACATATTTTACCTTTCATCACACACAACAAAAATTTTATCTAGTGTTGCACGCGACATTGAGTTCCTTTGATGACTTATGATACACACAAGCCTGAGTCTTACTGGACAACAATATACAATTAATATTATTATTATAGTTATCACCTTATTTTATGAATGGTGAGAATAAATGATATTAACCAAATTATGAAATTATATTTTAAAAATTTTTATAAAATAAATTCAATGGTTACCAATAGATTAGAAATTAAAATAAATTCTAATTGAATATAATGGATTTGTATTTATGAAAAACTATTTTTATGACCAAAAAGTCATTTTACCTTAATAATTTAAATTAATCACTATCAGTAAAATATATTAATTAAATTTATATGTTATAAACTTAATATTTTTTTTCAAATTCATCCAATAAGTTTTGTATTCTTAATATAAGAATAAATATAATTTTAAGCAAAAAAAATGTATATTTTTAAAAGGTAGTTTTACCACCTTTTAATGGTGTCCTTGTTTTAAAACTAAATTTTTACACTTTTATAATTTCTATTTGAAAAAATAAACTTAATTTTTGAAATTTTAACATCAAAATTTACTTTGGGTGATTTTTTTATATTTTTCTAAGTTTCATGTTTTTATGAATAGGTAAAAAAATTGGATTTTAATTGAAAATAGTTTTTTCAACTTCATAATTTATAGTTAAATTATATTATTAATTGGTTTTAAATTATAATTAGATAAATTTTATAAAATTTAATACAATTTATTTCATTGGAATCAATTTCACATTGAAATTCAATATAAAAAAATTTCAAACTTTTGAACATTTTACTTTAAATACCCTCATTCTCGTTTGGTCTGTGGGATTAATTTTTAATTAAATTCTGAAACTTATGTTATTAGAATTTGAAAATTGTTTTATATATTTTGAATAAGAATAATTTATAATTTCTATTAATGTAAACTTATTTTTTGACATAAAATATTATTGAAATAAATTAAAATCAATTACAACGATTAAGGTAAAATTGAGTTTACTTAGTGGTTAAACTTTAGTCTTAAGGGTTAAAATGACCTATAAACTTGTAAAAAATGCACTATATGGACATATTTTGAAAATATCCCCACTTCTATCTAATATTTTTCACTTTTGGAGGCACAGGATGTAATGGATACCTCCTAATAGTGTTTACCTTTTTTGTATTTATAAGAATATCACTCCTCCTCCACTATAAAAAGGCACTCTCTCTCCTCAATTATTTACGCCTATAAATACCTTTGGATCATCCAAAACCTGACCTTATAATCTCATAATATCCCTCAAATAATCCTATAATCCTCTTCTAAGGATGAAATAAAACCAAGAAAGTCCTTTAGTGAAAACCAAAAAGAGATACCCAAAGAAGGTGTAACATTCTTCAATGAGCACTTTTATTTTATTTCTATCTCCACCAATACAATTATAATAATTCCTTGATTATATAATAAAATCAGTATTAAAAATATACTTATATGTTTTTATGTTTATGATTCAACCTACACCTACACAGAATTTCATCAAATGGGTAACGAAATCACCATTCCTGTGCATATTAAACTACCGACTCACAAAATCATGTCATTCATTTTCCTTTACCACCTCTTATGGTGGAAAATTTTGATAAAAATACTATTTATATATGATATATATGATATTTTTAAAGTCTAAATACTTCTTTAATTATTATATAATACATATCTTCATGATTTTTATTTTTTTTGGAATACGATAACATTGTTTGTGGATGTGTGGACTACCAACTCCTCAAGGCATTGTGATACGTTCACACTTTACATAAAATATATTAAGGATGGGTTTAATAAAAATATATTATATAAATGAAATATTATGATATTAATAAAATAATTATCTATCTGGAAACATATAATATCATTTTCTTCTTTCCATTTCACACAATGAAAAAGTGATAACATCGTTTTTGGACGTGTGGACTACCACCTTCTCAAAGCGATGTGATTCTTCCTTTTTCATCGGCACATCACAAGAATGATATATATAAGTATATATAATTAAATAATGTGGTATTTATTGTATAATTTTCAATATAGAAAGATAGATTTTATTTACCTTCTTTCCATAATAATCATTGAAAAATGGGAACGTTATTGATGTGTATGTATGGCCTACCATCTCCATGATCGTAACTTTGGTTCATTTTTCATAAACATATTTTCTTTATGATTTTAAAAGAAAAATTGATTTAAAAACATGATAAATATGAAATTTTTATTATTCTATATATTTTTAAATAATTACCTCATTAACTATAGTCGACATATCAAAGTCAATTTTTAACACATAAGCCGAATATGGTCTACACGTCAGACTTAAACATTTTTGATTAATTAATTGTATATAAATTTTTTATAAGTGAAATAAAATTAATTATAAAATTTTAAAAGGTTCTTAAGAAATTAAATAATTAATAATGTTTTATTATTCATGAATATAGAAGACAATCATGACAAATCAGACTCAAGGTAAGATATTTTCATCTCACTTTTTACATCTGTGAGATAAATTTCATATTCCCCACTTACTTATTTTGTGTAGTTTTTCTACTGAAAATTTTCATATATTATATCATTAATTATTTTATATTACATTTTTTTAAATTTTTAATTTTATGATTATTACTTTTGGGGTTTTTGATTTAGATGTTACCACAATTAAAAGGGGTTTCTTACCTCAATTTTCATTAATTGGGTTAAACTATTATTTCATTGATTATGTTTTTTCCAAGAATATGTGTGAAATGAAATATGATTTTATTATTATATATTTCCACTTTTATTTTTTGGATTTAAATTTTTTACTCATAATTATTTTATTGATTTATTCTTACTCCAATGATATGATCTTTATAAATAATTTTCATCTCAATTTTTACATATGTGAGATAAATATCATATTCACCACTTATTTATATTGTGTCGTGTTTATATTGTACATGAATGTATTTTATGAGTATTATACTTGAATTTATTTGGATTTAAATATTTTTTATTATATCTATTTTATGGGGTTTATGGTTTCAAAGTTACCAAAGCGGTGATGGATTTTTGTCACCATTTTCTTTCTTTGATACATTTTTTATGTTTGACACCCATATACTTTTATGAAGTGTATATAATACTCCTTGATATGTTATATAATTAATTTCCTTATTATAATGATATTATAAGATTCATTTAATGTTATTAAATTCATGGGAATTGTGATTCAAGTGTTTCAAAGTGGTATGTGACACTTTGAATGTTTAATGATTATTTTCCTCAAGAATGTTTGTAATGATATTTTAAGGTAATTTCCATTCATCAACATAAAAAACCCTTATTGTTACTTATCCTACACTGGGGATATTTTGTATTTATATCATCCTTATTCTTTATTTGGATGGATAATTATTGTTTCAAAGAGATTGTTGAGGAACCTGTTTATTTTCCACTGGTTAATCATGTTTTAATGAGATTGTTATGGAACCCATTTATCTTCATGGGTTAATATTGTTTCAAAGATATTTCCATGGAACAAATTTATTTTACAGGGGTTAATTATGCTTCAAAGAGATTATTATAGAACCCTTTTATTTTACATGGGTTACTCATGTTTCAATGAGATTTTTATGGAACCCATTTATTTTCCATGGGTTAATCATGTTTTAATGAGATTGTTATGGAACCTATTTATTTTACATGGTTTAATCATGTTTCAAAGATATTGAAAATAAATCTTGTTATTTTCCATGGGTTTATTAGGTTATAAATGAATAATGATTATTTCTATGAGTTCTATGATGAAAGTGTTTTATTCTTGATATGATACTTGAGCATTATACGAAACATGTGAACCTGATACAGCTTATACGAAGGGTTGAGCCCCATTATATCACATGAGTGAGCTCAATATAGATTATGTGAATGGTTGATCCCTATTATTGATCAAGGAAAACTACTGAGACTAATATAGCTTATACGATGGGTGATACCCATTATAAATATTTAATAAATTAAGTAATGATAATGTTGGAAGTCGATTATATGATTATTCCAATTAAAAGGTTTTGAAAGGGTTTTATGAAAGTGATGATCCAAGTTACTAAAAAGAGTTTTAATTGATATTAATGAGTTTATAATGTTTCTCATGATTGATATTGATATCCCATGGCTCATTATTATTGATTCTATTGTCTTTTTTCTTTTCCATGTTTTCATATTTGATAATCCAGGTATTGATGTGTATGATTTTCTTTACGATTATCTCATGAACTTTAATTACATCAACATACCCTTATGAACTCTTATGCTCATTTATGACATTAATTTGTTAATTTTTACATTTCCCATTACTGATTATTTGAGCTCACATTTAATATATTTATTTTTTACCATGTTTTAAATAATAATGTTTAATGATTTATATCTATAAATTATTTCACAAGGATTATATTGATGGCCTATTATGAAATAATAAAAGTTATGTTAAATAGAAGAAATTTCATTTTCATGACTTGTGAATTTTTTATATAAGAGTTTTTCATAATTCTCTAAAACTCTAAACCTAAAATTTATTTTATTATATAAGTGATCTAAGTTTTACTTTTTATGTTTTAAGGGTTAGATGAAAAATTTGGGTCACAATTATCATCATCAAATATGAGAATGTAAAGTTATGGATTTCATCACGGGATCTATGAGTGTGGGTTTTGGGCTATTATTATTGGTATTAAAGGTTAGTTTAGATAACTTTAGAGATTAGGATGTTATCATGTGAGGTTATCTTAGGAGTTATTAATACCATCATAGGTATATAAGATTAAGGACTACCGTAAGTTCAAAATCTTAGACACCCTATCTGAATTTTTTAAGTAGTAAATATTTTTAGGTAATCAGTGACATTTAAAGATATGTTTTATTAGGTTGAAATATATGTAAAACTTTGGTTTAATGTGAACTATTCCTTTACATTTTTCAGAAATAAATTTTAAGTTATTTCTAACTGTTAGTTTTTATATGATCTTGGATGTTGCGGTAATTATGGGAACACAAGTATTATTGTATAGATAATGACATGATTAAAAAGTGATTTAGCGATTAAGTGAATAATGTTACATCAAAATAAGATCTCCATATTTTGGCCTCAAAATATAGAATGCATGAGATAACAATTGAGGTTGAAATACTCTTTGACTTTGAATTTATTGATGTTATTTGGGATATAGGGTTATGTAATGATTTAGTTTCAACTTTGGGTATTACTATTGAATTTTGATGATTATTTTATAAATTTTTATTTATTTTTTGAATTATATAACAATATGCTAACCATATTTTATGATGATATCAATGCAATTTTCCACACATATTTGTCTTTTGGTTTTATTATAATTGACTTCCTCTTGACCACGTTCTCTATCACTCTCTATAGTCTATGGGAATTAGTTTTCCCTTCTAAATACAAATTTTAATTCCCCACCAATGGTCCCCCTATTTGGAAACATAGTTATGCATAACTTTAGGTAAACTTTATGTTTCCCACCTTAAATTTTTAACCTATTATTTATTTATTTTATTTGTATGATGTGGGTTTTAGTAAATGAATTCTAAAAATCCTTTGATAACCAAGATGAATTTCAAGGGAAAATTCTTTTTAAGGGGATAGGATGTAACATCCCAAGATTTTAAGAAATATATTCTTTAAAATTAATTAATATATTTTATTGTATAAAATATATATTTTAGTTCTCATCACAAACAACACTATGTTTATCTTATATTTCATGCAACATATCGTTCCTTTGATGACTTACATTATACACAAGCCCAAGTCTTACCAAACAACAATATACTATTAATATTATTATGATAGTTATCACCACGCCATTGGAATGGTGGGAATGAATGAGATTAACTAAATTATGAAATTATAGTTTAAAATTTTTTATAAAATTAATTCATGATTACCAATTACATAGAAATAAAAATAAATTCCAATTGAATATAAAGGATGTGTATTTATGAAAATCTATTTTTATGACCAGAATGGAATTTTATCTTAATAAGTTAAATTAATCACTGTTATTTAAATATATTAATTAAATTTATATGTTATATATTTAATAAAATATTTTTAAATTCATCCAATAAGTTTGATAGGCTTAATATAAGAATAAATCCAATTTTAAGCATAAAAAGTTGTTTATTTCTAAAAGGAAATTTTACTGCCTTTAAAAAGAAGACTTATTTTAAAAATAAATTTTAACACTTTTATAATTTTTATTTGAAAATATAAAATTCACTTTTAAATTTTGAATATCAAAATTTAATTTGGGTGATTTTTTGGTATTTTTCTGAGAAGTTTCATGTTTTTACGAATAGTAAAAATACTGGATTTTAATTGAAAACTTATTTTTAGTCTAAATAATTTATAATGTTAAATTGTATTTTTAATTGGTTTTAAAGTTTAATTAGATTGATTTTATATCATTTAATCCAATTTAGTTCATTGTAATTAATTTCACATTGAAATTAGATATAAAAATATTTCAAACTTTTGAACATTTTACTTTAAAATATCACTTTCTCATTCTATCCATGGGATTAATTTTAAATTAAAATATACCACTTCTATTATTGTAGTCTGGAAAAAAATAGATTTATTATTTGTAATAATAATAATTTATAATTTCAAGAAAGTTAAAATTATTTTTTAACCAAAAATATTAATGAAAGAAATTATAATTAATTACCATGATTAAGGTAAAAATGAGTTTACTTAGTGGTTATAGTTTAATATTAAGGGGAAAATGACCTAGAAACTTTTTCAAAACCAATTGGATGGCCATATCCTAACTTTTATTTAATTTTTTTCATTATTGGAGTCACATTATCTAATATATACCTCCCCACAGTGTTTACCTTTTTGTATTTACAGGAATTCCACTCCTCCATTATAAAATGGCACTCACTCTCCTTGATTATTCACACCTCTCAATACCTTTTTCACATAAAAACCTACCAAAATAATCTACCAACATATCTCATATTGTCCAAGAAGCCTCTCCTTAGGATGAAATCAAACCAAGGAAGTCTTTTTTTGGAAACCAAAAAGATATACCAGGAGAAGAGGTAACATTATTCAATGGGAATTTTTTTCTTTATCCATACATTAAATTATTATTATTATTATATTATTATTTACCTACTAGTTTTAATGATAAAAAAATAATGATTCTAATGATACCGATGAATTTTATGTTTTTCTGTAAGAAATTTGTTTTTTGAGAATAGGTGATAAATCTGTCTAAGTATGAGACACCATTGAGACAGACACCATTGTCCATGACACACCACCATTATAAAAATACATAAGTCTAAGATACCACTAGAATATCACAATATCAAAATGTTATACTTTTTCACTGAATAATTGACAAATTATGAGACACCATCGGTCGACACATCGCCAAGATTGATATACTGCCATGATGTCATGCTGCCAAAACATAAATTTGGATAAGTATGAAATACCACCAGATGTCACACCACCAAACTCATACCACCAACACTGAAAAATTAATTCTGAGACATCATCATAGTATACACCATTAGACTATACACCGCTAGTTGAGACACCACCAGCATACTAAAAATTTGGTAAAGTCTAAGACACCGCTAGTTTCATACCGCCAGAGAAACATACCACTAGAGCTTAACACCTCCAGATCCTAAGACACCATTACTATTTTTATTACTTTGCTTATTTTCAATTACAGTATTCCAATATTTATATTCATCGAATTTAATTCCATTTACTATTTTAATGATTTTAATTAAAATATCTGATAGAAAGCATGTCAGAATGTTTAGTACAAGGAAGTTGTTGATTCAGATATTCCTATTATTACTGATAAAATAAGAGCACCCTCCCTCATGCAGATATAGAGAAAATTTTTCAAAACATATATTGAATCATTGTAGAGAATCAAAGAGACATGTATATAAAGAGATCATGATTCACTGAATATCTAAGAGCTGAAGGGATAAATCTTTTTTTTAAACGCCAATATATCACCTACTATAAACACGCGATTAAGGAATCCTAAGCATCATTACATTCAGTGTTTTCCTCCAGTAAAAAAAAGAGCTTATGACACTCTATTTTTTTTAATATTTAGAAAGGATATGACTCAATCTTCATTGATAATTCAACTCAATAGTAACAAACTAAATTTCTATAGACCAATCACTTTAAAACTACTTACTCCTAGATTGATCGATTTTGTTTAGTTTTATTAAATTTATTGAGAAGTGTGTGTGGTTACTCTACTTTACCACAGGCACACTATCTGCTACACTAAACTTGAAGATACTTGATATATTCTCAAACACTTTTCTTATTTTTTTTCTCCCATGGATAATAGTGGTAGAGGTCCCTGTGTAGCCTATTTCTTTTTACTCCCACACATAACTATGGAAGAGGTCGTGTGTGACCAAGAAAATTATAAACTATTATATATACCTGATCTAGGTTTTGTATCATCTAGTTTATTTTATATAAACTTCTTACTGGTGGGTGATCACCAAGTGGATAGTACTAAGTCTCAACTTGAGACTGAACCACTTATATTCATCCTTTCTATTGTATGTTTTAATTTTGTTTTATTTTATTTCTGCTTTAAAACTAAAAATTGTTTAAACTATAAACAAAATTCATAATTTGATAGTTTATCTTAATTCATTTTCATATAGTATTTTGATCAAGTAAATTTATTTTAAAGGATTCACAAATATTATTTATATTATTTATCTGATACCTAATAAATCTCTTGATAAATCTTTAGAAAGATTAAGATATCTATCATACTATTTATTTTGATAAAATTTCCCATATTTAAACATTTGGGGGATTTCCAAATAATATATTTTTAATAGAAATTATTATTGGGTACTTAATTCAGCCCCCCCCCCCCCCTCTTGAGATAATCACTCTGACCAATATTTGGTATCAAAGGGATTTTTCTTTATTTGGTATTCAAGTTTTCAAATTTGTTTTAACTATGATTTTATTTATACATTAAAGATATTAAATTTATATTAGTTCTAAATTTAATTAATTAATATGGATAATCATAAAGAAGGTTATGCTACCAACAGACCTCCTTTCTTCAATGGTACAAATTATGCCCAATCAAAAATAAAGATGAAAATGCACATAGAGAGCATGAGTTTTGATATTTGGTCTGAAATAGAAGATGAATATGTAATACATGATACTAATATAAGAACATTGGATGATGAAAATAAATTAGCATACAATAGTAATTATAAATCTATGAATTACATGTATTGTTCCCTTGGTGATGAAGAGTTCAATAGAATTTATGCTTGTAAAACTGTTTTTTAAATTTGGGACACTTTGTCTGTTTCATATGAGAAAACTTCAAATGTTAAATAAATAAGTCTTAATACCTATACTATTAAATATGATTGTTTTAATATGAAACCTGGTGAAACCATTTTTGATATATACCATAGTTTTAATGAGATTTTCAACACCATGAGATCGCTGGGAAATCTTGTATCTGATAATGATCAGATAATGAGATTATTGAGATGTCTATGTGAAAGATGGAGAGGCACTTCAGTGTTAATAATAGAATAATATGATATAAGTAAAATACGTATGAAAGAGTTGATAGGAAAATTATGATGTATTAATAGGAGTTTAAGGTAAACAGAGAAGAGGATGGGGAGCCTAAGAGAATTTCATTATCTTTCAAGACAATTATCCCTAGACAATAGAAGTAAAATGAAAAAGTGAAGGCACGAGCTTCCAGTTTTAGTGATAGTGAATCTTCCTCTGATATTTATGAGTAAATAGATCACCTAAATAAAAGTTTTAATAAGTTCTATAGTAAGAAAAAAAATCAGAAAACCAAACTATAAAGTAAAATATGACAATAGAGTAAATTGAAAGAAAGGGGATGATAATCCAAAAGAAGTTGTCTATTATTAATGCAAAAGAAAAGGTTACATAAAATTTGATTATCTGATGATGAAGTGAAAAATAAAATATGAACATAAAGAAATAAGATGCAAGAAGTTCATGAAAGAAACATGGAGTGCTTTAGAAGATAGTTCATGTGATTCAGATGCAACACCTAAAAATAAACCAAACAAAACAAACATTCTCTTCATGACTAAAGTCAATGAGGTACTTGACTTGCCTACTATTATAGTGTTTTTCCTATGCATAAGTTTAATGAGTCTGATAATTATGAAAATGAACAACATGATGATTATAATATGTCAAATTAAGTATTATTTTACGACTTTAATATGCTAGAAAACACCTTTAATGATATAAAGGATAAATACAAAGTTTTTAAAAGATAGAATGCTCTAACTATAAATGTAAAATCTAAACTATCTATAAAAAAGGATAAAATGTTCAAATTATCAATGAAAACAATGAAATTAAACTATTAAATGATAAATTAAATAAATACCTTGAAAATATATAGAAATGGTAGAGATATATTGACACAAATTTTTGGAAAGAAAGTTTCTCAAAAATATGTTACTGGGATAGGATATAAACCTAGACAGAGGAGAATAACTAATAATATTTTTGTTCCTAAATCTAGACTTGAAAGCTCTACTTATAATCATTTTACAAAATTAAAAAATAGAGTTTTTATTTTTAAAAATTTTCAATCTACTTATAGGAAACCCAAAAGAAAAATTTGGGTTCTTAAAGCTTTTATTACTAACAATTATAGACCCAGAAAAATTTGGGTAGGAAATTATTTCTTGTTTAAAACTTTTTTTGTAAGAAAAAATCTTGAAGACCTAAAGTAGAAGTATATGGTACTTAGATAGTGGTTTTTCAATACATATGACAGAATATTACTCTGGCTTCAAGATCCTTACCAAGGCTTATGGTGTCCATGTCACCTTTGGTGACAATTCAAAAGGAAAAATAATTAACCTTGGCCAGATTGGTAGCAAAAAGTCAGTTTTGATTTCTAAAGTTTTATATATCGATGGTCTAAAATATAATCTACTTGTAATTTCTCAGCTATATGATGATGGTTTTTATGTTATTTTTGAGAATGATTCTTGAATTTTTTTTAATCTTAAAATGATTTAATTTTTACTACTTTGAGAAATGACAAATTTAAATTCTTTAGTTTCTTAGAATGCTTCGTGATTGATTGAATTTCTTAAGGAATCTTGGGTTTGGCATAGGAGACTAGGTCATTACAACATTCACTCACTTAGGAAGCTAACTGGAAAAGGGTTATTTATGGATCTACCTAAACTTTATTTCCTAGCTGATAAAGTCTGCAACCCCTATCATAACAGGAAACATCATAGAGTTTATTTTAAACTAAATAAATAAGGGTCAACTTCTCAACCTATTGAGTTGGTTCACATGGATTTGTTTGGACCTTCTTGATTTTCAAGTCTTAATGGGAAGCACAATGTTTATGTTCTAGTAGATGACTATTCTAGGTATACTTGGGTATATTTTCCATCTCACAAAAGTAAATCCTGCTCTTATTTTACCAGGTATTCTAAGTCTATAGAAAATATTATTAGACATAGAATTAAGACCCTATAAAGTGAACATGACCATGAGTTTTAGATTCATGATTTTGAATCATTTTTCTCACAAAATAGATACAATCATAACTTCCCTAATCCTAGGACACCCCAGTAGAATGGAGTAATTGAAAGAAGAAATAAAACCCTACAATAGATTTCCTGGACCATGTTAAATTAGTATGACCTACAAACCTATTGTTAGGAATAAGCTATTAATACAGCCATCAATGTTATCAATATAGTTTTTAATAAACCTATTCTTAAGAATAACCCTTATGAGTTGTGAAATAATAGGAAACCTAAGGTTAATTGATTTGGAGTTTTTGGTTGTAAATTATCTATTCTAAACACTAAGAACAACTTTGATAAAATTTCTTCAATAAGTGATGAAGAAATTTTCCTTAGTTACTCAGTCTCTAGAAAATCCTATAGAGTGTTCAATAAGAATTCCAAAACTGTGGAAGAATCATTTCATGTAAAATTTTCTGAAATAGATCCACATGACCCTAATACCTCCTTAGAAAACCTTAAGGATGATTTAACTTCTCTAACCTTAAATTCCAAAACATTAGATTCTATTATAAAACAAGCATAAAAATCATCCAATTCTGAATACTTTTATGAACTTTCAGAACCTAAACATGAAAATCCAAAAAGTGATCAATCCCTCCTTCAATAGATCTATTAGAACTATTAAGTACCATCCTTTAGATGTTATTGTTGGTGATATTAATAGAGTAACTCAAACTAGATCTTTTATTAAGAATTAGGTTGAACATAAAGCTTTCTTGTCTCATCTTGAACCTGAAAACATCAATGAAGCTATTAATGATGAATTATAGGTAATAGTTATGCAAGAATAGTTAAATTAGTTTCAAAGGAACAAAGTTTTGGAACATGTAGATATACCCAAGGAAACCATGAACATTGGAACTAAATTAGTGTTTAGGAATAAATTTGATGAATCATGAAATATAGTTAGAAATAAGGCTAGACTAGTTGCACAAGGTTATAGTTAGAAAGAAGGGATTGACTATGAGGAAACATTTGCACCTGTAGCCATATTTGAGTCCATAAGAATCCTTCTTTCTTATGCAGATTATCTAGATTTCAAGATTTATCAAATACCTATCAAGAGTTAATTCATAAATAGTTTTATAATTGATGATTTTTTTGGAAAAACCCCCAAATTTTCAAAATCCCCACTTTCCAAATCAAGTTTTTAAATTATATAAAGCTTTATATGTTTTAAAACAAGCTTATAGATATTGGTATGATAGGCTCAGTAATTTTATGATATTAAAATTATTTTCAAAAGGAATAGCGACCATACCCTTTTCATAAAATTAATTTCAAAATATCTATTAGTAGTACAAATCTATGTTGATGATATTATTTTTGGATCTTAAAAAAATTATTTATTTACTAATTTTTTAAAAATAATTCAAAATAAATTTGAAATGAGTTTAATGGGTGAACTCAAATTCATTCTTGGATTTCATAATTTTCAAAATAAAGAAGTAATTATTTTGAACCAAAGTAAATATACAAAAGATATTCTAAAACATTTTAACTTGGATAGCATTAATAGTAGTGATAATCCTATCAGTACCACCTGTAAATTGGATATTGATGAAGCTAGGAAACTATTTGATAAAACTGGTTACATAGTTATGATTGGAAGTCCTCTATACTTGACTGCTATTTGACCAAATATTATTTTTAGTGTGTGTATGGGTGATCATTTTTAAGCAAACCCAAATGAGTCACACCTAGTTGCAGTAAAAATAATTTTCAAATACCTCAAGTATACTACCAATTTATGATTTTTTTACCCTAGAGGACAATCATTTGATTTAGTAAGTTATATTGATGCTGATTTTGGTGGATTCATGTTAGATAGAAAAATAATATCTGGAACATGTAACTTTTAGGCAAGTATCTAGTTTCATGGTGTAGTAAAAAGAAAATATTTCTTGCATTTTCCACTACTAAAGCTGAGTACATAGTTGTAGGAATTTTTTGTGCACAAATTTTGTGAATCAAACACACTCTACTGGACTATGGATATAAATTCTTACATATCCCCATAAACTATGACAATACAAGTGTAATAAACATATCTAAGAATATTATTTCAAATTTTAGAATAAAACACATAGATATAAGACATCACTTTTTAAAAGATTATGTTTAAAAGGGAGATATCACTCTTGAATTTATTGGAAAAAAACATTAGTTAACTAATATATTCACTAATTATATGAATTTTGAAAGAATAAATTATATAAAAACTGAATTAGGAATGATAAATTTTGGTTAATTTTGATGACATACCATTGTGTATGATATACAGTTGTGCATGACACACTATTGGCATGTCATGTCGTTGGTTTGTCATACCACTAGCCTGTCATATCGTTGGTATGTCATGCCATTGTCCTATCACACCGTTTTTTTTCATTCAAATGGATTTTTACACTATTTATTTTTCATATTGTTGATTTTTCATGCCATTTATTTTCTTTCCTTTTTAAATATTTTCTATGTTTTTCATTATTTTGAACTATCTGTTTTTTCCTGATTTATTCAATTTTTTGAAACTCGATGCAATTTTTTTCTCGATCTTAAATTCGATTTAAAGTATAATTTATATTTTATAATACCAAATACCCCCAAATGATATTAAAATGACATAAGTAAATTCCCAATAAATCATGATCCCCATGTGATACTCGTGTATATCACTCTCAAGCCTAGTGAAACCCTTTTGTCTCTCATTGTTCAAACCTTCTCCTTACCCTTGACTGAGATTTTTGATCTGATCTATGTTCTGAGAATGAAATTTACTTTTTATAAGTCCAAATATTCAAAGAAGAAGAATAAAGATCTGATTTCACCTGCTCCATCTACTTCAGTTAATCTAGAACTTTTCAACCAAGTTGTTGGTACAGAAAAGGAAGTATACTCGAAGTGTATACTGTCGAGTAAGTCTCTGGTACTTAAGGTTCTCAAAAAATAAGGGTGGTTGGAGTGGTTTTCTTCAATAAGAGGAATTTATACCCAAATACAGTATATGAGTATTATCAGAACATATAGTTTGTGTTTGAACAAGATGGTACTGATTAGATTAAAAGTCATGTTCAAGGATAGGTTCTTGGTTTTTCTTCAATAAATTGGGTTAAGTGTTTAAATGTACCACATGATGGAGTATTTTATTATTACTAAGGAAGTATTTCAAAATATATTGATGTGTTTATATATGAGTATTCCCTTTTTATGCTCACAGGAGATGGTTCAACTAGATTTCATGTTTCCTTGGAGTTGGATGGAGAATGTAGGTTCCTTTTTAAGTTCTTTCAGCATATGTTATGTATAAGAAAAGGATATTTTTTAACCCTAAGGTATCAATATGTTTATCTCCTATTTATTATGATAGAATGTCACGAGATTAATCTTTGTAGATATCTAATGGTACATATGTGTGAGATGATCAAACCACCCTTCATATTAAATTCATTGATCTACCCAAAGATAATTTCTTCTATGTTATAGGTTAAGGGCCTAGTACGTGATGATGATGAATCTGTTATAGACTATGGTGGTTTTTGTATAACTAGTTCCACATGTTCAAGAATGATGATAAGTTGGAACCCATATAAGATACAATGGGTTGGTGATATTGAGAAGTTGTACGCTGAATATAATCCGGTTGATCATCTAACCAGACCTAAGGATGAATTTGATCAAGGCTTGGATCCTGATGAAGTTGTGGAATACATAGATGAGGAAGAAATTGTTGGTGAATAAGTGGGAAAATAAAAATATATTGATGTAGGGAGTGACCCTAACTTTTCTCCAAAATCCTCTCCCATTACCTTTGTATCTCTTAGTCCACCTAGGAGGTTGGAAAAAAGAGTAAAATTGGTTAAGACTAATGAAGAAGAGATTGAGGTCTCTGGAGAGGATTAATATAAAATTTCCAAATCCACTGAAGGTGATGATGATGATAACTAAGAAGAATAAAATGAAGTATAAAATGAGAATGGAAGTGATGGAAAATATTCTAAACCTGATGATGATAGTAGTCAGATCAAGAATAAGGATGTGGAAATTCTTCTAGAGCTTAAAGTTGCATTTTTTTAGGGTGATAATTCCCCATTAGTGGATATTTTTCATGAATCTCTAATTTTTTATGATGTTTAGTCTAGTTTAGTTGCCACCGGTCAAGATGTTCTAGATTCTACTATGGATGTACATATAGGAGTTATGTATGTTGTGGAACAGCATGTTGTCGAACAAGAGAATAAGGATATTATTGAGGAATAATTTAGGAATGAACTGTTAGCTATTTTAAATTTTTATATGTCTCATGGGGATGGAAATGTGGAAAGTGATTCCACTGTTCTTGATGCCCAAATGGATGTTGAGATGGATTATGCACCAACTATTTGTACACAGTTGGAAGTAAATCCTTCCAATGTTGAACATATAGTGTTTGGTCAAAGTTTAGTTACTTAAAGAAATATGGAAGTTTCAGTTGTTTCTACTAATGGGGTACCTCCTTCCACAATATCTGTTTTTGGGAGTTGGATAGACCCTATGAAAGAGGAGTGGGTAAAGTTCTCTAATATTATAAAAAACCATATAAAAATTGATAAAATTGAAGTTAGTTTTGAAGGTGATCCTAATATATCCTTGATATCCCAGGTTGAACTTGAAGATCTACTTGAAAATTTTAGTTCTATGAGAAATCTTATACCTGAACCTAATACATCCCCTAAAGTTGTTCCAATGGATGTGGTCACACAATATAACTAGAATCTTTTGGTGAAAAGCTGATTTATGAGTCTCACAAGTGTGCTAGGAATCAATCCCCTATTTTGACAAAGCTCGGTGAAATGGATTCAAGGTACATATTGGAGTTGGTAATTTAGCACAACTAACCTAATATGATGTATCACATTTATGATATACAGATTGATAATAAGTTGATAAGTGGTGAACTGGAAACACTCAATTCTTTGATTGAGGAAATAAAATATGAGGTTAAAGATTATTTGGATGGTATACTTAAAAGTCTTGAGGATACTTCATTAAATAATTCTATTGATGTTTTACCTACTCCTCTAGTGTCTAGTGTTGATTAATTGAGATCATTTTTTAGAGATGAGCTTAGAGCTGCATCTTCTAGTACTTCAGCTAATATAACAGATCAACCCCAAGAAACCTTAAGTTGAATTTAGTATAATTATGACCATTTTCTTAATATGGTTTCCAATTATTCATGTGATATAAAATCTGATATAGAAACTATAACCAAGTCCATAAATTTTTATCTCTCTTGTATCTATATCAAGTATGCAATGGATGCCAATTTTAAATTCATAGTTAAGAATTCAAGAATTCCTTTTGTGGCTCAAGATTTCAAAGAGAAAGTCTGATAGCTCAAGTTTATGACTCTATTCTTGAACCATTTCATATAAGAGAAGGTTAATTTCTTTAGTTAAATAGAAAGGGTTGGAAAAATTATAATGGATTTCATCAATTTCATGAAGTCATTTCTTCATGTCTATGGCCAAGCAGTGGTTGCTTAGAAATATATTCCTATTGCTCCTTATTTTCTCTCAGACCTTGAGTTTCTCAAGACCCTTTAGTACCTTTTCTTTATCATTTCTAGACATTTACAATGTCTCATGCTCAATATTTGAGACACCTCTAGTCATTTTTTATTTTGGAATACCAAACTCAGACTGTATCTGGAATCTCCTTTGGTGTTCCATCTCTTCTACCTCAGTTTGATCCTACTACCTCAGATATTTAGCAAGATAAATCTAAGGATAAAGAAAAATAATTGATGGACCACTCTTACAAATCTTAACTTTTGTATTTTGTTGTATTAAACTATACTTTATTTGATGGTATCTATATTGAAATAACTTTGTGCTCATAATTTTTCATGTCTTTCTATCCTCTTATTTTTTCTTTTTACTTTTATCTTTCATTCAAATCTTTTAATCTTCTTTTTATTCCCACATTTAATGTCTTTATTTTTATAATCTTTACCTTTTTTGATCATTCCAATAGGGGAGAATTTTTATGGCATATGTGTTTATGATAATTCTTATGGCATGCTTGTTTTTATGGAGAATTTTAATGCATATTTTTTTTGAATCAATTTATGGAATAATGTTTCTATGTTATCTAACCATATTATCTTTGATAATATTTTTTCATGGTACTTAACTTTGATACTTATTATTTTCTTATTATTTTCCTTGATACCGTATACACATAATGTGAATGATAAGTCTCGATTTATATTTGAATTTTACCTTAGATATCATGTTTCAACTTTGGTAATACCTCTAATGACCTGTTTTTACATTTATAATATTCTTTTGATGTCATGATTTGTGATCATCAAAAAGGGGGGATTGTTGAACTCCTAGTTTAAATGATCAAAAATCATGATTCTAATGATACTGATGAATTTCATTTTTTTCCTGTAACAAATTTTTATTCTCATAATAGGTGATAAATCTGTCTAAGTATGAGGAACCATTGACACAGATGTCATTTTCCATGACACACTGCTAGTATAAAAATATTTAAGTCTAAGATACTGCCATAATATCACACCATCAGACAATCATACCACTAGACTGAAGAATTGAAGAAAAAATTAGACATTGTTAGTTGACGCGCCTCTAGGATCGACATACCACCAAGATTTCATGTCACTGGAACATAAATTTGGTTAAATATGAAATACCACTAGATGTCACACCCCCAGACTCATACCGCCAACACTGAAAAATTATGTCTCAGACAATTTTAGAGCATACACCGTCAGAACATACACCGTTAGTTGAGACACCTCTATAATAATGAAAATTTGGCTAATTCTAAGACACTTCTACTGTCATACTAGCAGAGAAACATACCTCTAGATCTTAACACCTCCATATCCTAAGACACCATCACTATTTTTATTAATTTACTTATTTTTAATTACATTACTCTAATTTCTATATTCATTAAATTTAATTCCATTTATTATTTTAATGATTGTGCATAAAATTTATTATGGAAATCATGTTAGAACATAAAGTATAAGGAAGAATCTAATTTGGATATTCCTAATACTGCTGAAAAAATAGGAGCACCCCCCTCATGCAGATACAGAGAATAACGTGCAAAAAGGATATTGAAATTTTGTAGAGAAGAAAAGAGACATGGAAAGAAAGATCTCACGATTCACTGAATATATGAGATATAAAGAGATGAACCTTTTTTAAAAATATGAAGACCTCACCTATAGTGAACACTCTACTAAGGAAGGTTAAGCATCATTATATCCAATTCTTTCCTCTAGTCATAAAATAAGATTTTGCAGCAATCTATTTTCCTGAATATTTTGAAAGATCCTGACTCAAGATTCATTGTTCATTCAACTCAATAATCACAAACTACATTACAATAGACCGACCACTTATAAACTCTTTACTCCTTTATTACTCGATTTTATTTATTTTTATAAAAAAATTTAGCAGTGTGTGTGATTTCTCTTCTTTACCACCCAAACACTATTTCCTTCACTAAACTGAAAGATATTTGATATCTTCTCAATAACTTTTCTTATTTGTTTCTCCCATGTATAAGAGTGTTAGAGGTCCATGTGTGGCCTATTTCTTTTTACTCCCACACTTAACTATGGAATAGGTCATGTGTGGCTTGGAAAGTTGTAAATTTTTGTATATACCAGATCCAGGAAGTGGATCATCTACTTTATTTTATATAAACTCTTTGGTGGTTGGTCATCACTAAGTGGAGAGGACTAAGTCTCAACTTGATACTTGACCTCTAATATTTATTCTTTCCAGTGTTTTTTTTTATTTTGTTTTAATTTATTCCAATTTTAAAACTAAAAAATATTTTAACAGTAAATAAAATTCATACTTTGATAGTTTATCTTAATTCATGTTCATATAGTATTTTGTTCAAGTAAATTGATCTCAAAGGATTTTATATTATTATATATAATATTCATCTGATACCTAATCAATATTTCAATAACTCATTAGAAAGATTAAGATATATATCATACTACTTATTTTTATAAACTTTCAAATATTTAAACATTTTGGGGATTTTGAAATAATCTATTTTTAACGTAAAGTTTTATTGGGTACTCAATTAACCCCCCCTCTTGAGATACTCAATATGACCAAAAATTATATAATAACCTAATTATACTCAATTTTCTGATATATTATTATGTTAAAGATTATACCTACACCTATACACACTTCCATTAAATGGGTAATGAAACTATTGTTCGTGTGTATGGTGAACTACCACCTCATGAAAAGATATAACTTATTTTTCTGTTATCACCTCATATGGTTGGGAATTATGATATACATACTATTTTTATATGAAATATATTATATTTTTAATGTCTTCATACTTATATAATATGACAACCTTGCTTTTATTACAAACTTAAACCTGATTTATTACATACAACTTCTCTTGATACAACAAAAAAGATCAATAGGTTTAGTGTATTTGGGGCTTAGGATCATAAAATAAAAACTTGAAACCTGAAATAAAACATCTTTATTGAAAACTTCCTTTACATGACCACTACATTCCCTTGTACTTAGCATTTCATGGGATAACCTAAGGACATGCATAAGAAAAGGGTGATCTATAAAGCCCGGTAAGGGAATACACATGGAATAACATGAGGAGTACAATACATGTTAGACATTAGGCATATCAATAGAGCACAAGATAAACATGAACATAAAGGAATGATAAATCATAATAATCATAACATGGAAATGTGGCAACAACACTTAACATGGAATTAGCATGAGCCAAGGCTCATTGCACGTGGAGCATGAGTAAACCCTCATTGCACCTGAAGCATGAGTAAATGCTCATTACACTTCAATTAGCATGATTCAACACTCATTGCACATGACGTATCATGATACTATACTTTACCCAATGCATTGGAGTGCTATAAGGGTGCACCATTCTTAAAAATTTCATTTCATGCATAAGTGTGCCACATGGATCATGAAACATGGATTCATAAAACATAATAATTTATTACATGATAAAGGAATGTGGAATTCATACATGGAACTTTATAATCAATAATTAAATGTGCATAAAGGTGAATACCCTTAATGGAGAAATGGGCATGGTATTCACTACACAATGGCATTGGCTTAGAAAATCGGAGTGATTTCGGCAGCGTAACGACATGACGTAAGAATTAATATAAATAGTCGATGAGAGAGAAAGGGGTTCATCATAATATTTACATTTAATGTACAGTAAGTAGGTAATATAGATACATGTCCCAACAATTTTAATGTAATTTAGATTCATGATACAAAAGTATTGCTTGAATGTAAATGAGGAGAGAGAAGTTCCTTTCGGAATTTCAGCATAGTAACGGGTGTACATGGGAGGAATTTAATGAGAGAGAAAGGGGTCTCCCATCATTAAAAAATAAAGAGGAAAGTATGAGGGAGGTTTGAAACCATACCCCAACATTCATAATTGAAATTAAATGGGAAAACAACTTAAAGAAAATTGGACAAAAATGATAAAGGAAGAAAAAAACCCTTACCTGGAAGTGTGCTTCCAAAGGCTAGAGAGAGGCTTGAGAGAGGCTTCTTGGGAGCTTGGGGCACCTTGAGAGGATTCTAGAGAGATTAGGGCAGAGTTTGGACGAACTCCAAAGGCTTTGAGTGAGG
The DNA here is from genome assembly GCA_963277665.1 of Viscum album. Lineage (NCBI taxonomy): Eukaryota > Viridiplantae > Streptophyta > Magnoliopsida > Santalales > Viscaceae > Viscum > Viscum album. Next base: position 1,396,638,399 of record OY728157.1, on the reverse strand, counting down.
AGTAAGTGGGATCTTGGGTGGGTTTATATAGGAAAGGTGAGGGAACTCTTTATTATTTAGGTTTGGGACCCCTTATATTAAATTAGTCCAAACCACAAACCATCCCATGGTTTTTGGAAAAGGGAAGAGGAAAACAATATTTTATAAGGCCAAAGTCCTAACTTCTTAAAATAATAGGGTTTCTTATGTGGAGGTGAGTCACACTCCCATGGAAAACAATTTAAAAAGACAAGATGTTTAATAAGTCTTGAGGGGTCCATTAATGCTTTGAAAAGTAAGTAAAACAAACCCAAAATCACATTGTTTTAATTTTAAAACATATATTGGACGAAAATAAAGCTTATAGTATTTTATTACATCACTATTGGGTCATTATGATGTCATAAAACACATTATATATTTAAACGGTATTTAATTTTTACCCAAAAATTTGACTGTCTCGGGAAATTATGAAAAATTCACCATTGGATAATTTCAACATCCTGATTCCAGAAATATCATTTATTTTATCTAGATAATTTTCTAAATATGTTAATTTTCACTTTTAAAATAAAAACCGATATTTATCAAAAATTCACAGGTTTTGATAGAAATAGCTTTCAAACCTTAATAAAAATTATAATTGCATTCATAAAATTATATGATCATTTTATATTTAATAAAATTAATTTAATAATATTATTATTATTATTTTATTATAATACTATTTAATTCAAAATCCCTTAATTTAAAAAAATATAATTCTTAATTAAATAATAACTAAAACCACTATTTGCACTTTAAAAACTATTTACAATGTATCAATAATGACAAGAAAGTATATTCATTATTTTATACCAAAAAATAATGAACATGAACATAGTACTAGCGATTTTTTACATAACCCCTTAAAACAGCCGCATAAGACCTAAGGGTAAGGTGTGCGATGGTGACAGATTCTTGGGGTGGCTCGGATAACATGGCTGAAGTGGTAATTTCTATAAACTTCCACTTTTCCCGTAGACGGTCATGTTCGAGCTTGACATGGTGAAGCTCAACTTGGGATTGGTCAAGAGTGAATCCCAAAGATGCCACCTCTTTTCCAAGCTCAGACAAATGGGCTTCATATGGAGCAATTCTACTGGATGAGGCCATCGCTTCCTTTGTCTGAGTAAATTGGATTTGTTAAAGCCCTATATTTATACTAATCATCTGATCACTGTTCAATGACTATAAAATCAACGGTCACAATTCTTAACATAAAACCAAATAATTTGACATTTTATATAAACTTTTTACATAAAAATAAATTTAACTAGATCAAGAGGAATTTTTATTAATGAAACTTTGGGTCGTTACAATATTCCCCCCTTAAGAAATTTCGTCCTCGAAATTTCCTTTTCCCACACTAAAACTGATGTGGGTAACTCAGCTTCATCATTTCCTCTGATTCCCAAGTTACTTCTTCAGACTTGTGGTTTCTCCACAACACCTTGACAAGGGGAATTGTCTTATTTCATAGAAAATTTTCTCTACAATCTAATATCTTCACTGGTTGCTCCTCATAAGAAAGATCATCCTCCAACTGTACCACCTCAGAAGAGAGTACATGTGAAGGTTCTGGTATGTACTTCCTTAATAGGGATACATGGAATACATCATGTACTTTGGCCATGGTAGGTGGAAGTGCTAGTCGTTAAGACACAGCCCTGACACGATCAAGAATCTTGAAGGGGCCGATGTACCTTGGACTTAACTTCCCTTTCTTTCCAAACCTCATGACCTTCTTCCATAGAGATATGCGTAGAAAAACCATGTCTTTAACTTTAAACTCAAGGTCTCATAGATGATTATCTGCATAACTCTTCTGTCGACTCTGGGCTGCCTTGATATGCTACTGAATGGTTTTCACCTTCTACACCATTTCCTCAGCCATTTCCATTCCAAGCAGCATACATTCACCAACCTCATCCCAACATGCCAGTGTTCTACACCTTTTCCCATAAAGGGATTCATATGGTGCCATTTGGATGCTCGAGTGGAAACTGTTATTGTAAGAGAACTCAACTAGAGGAAGATTTTGATCATATGCTCATTTAAAGTCCATTTATCACACTCTCAACATTTCCTCAATTGTTTGGATAGTTCGCTCAGATTGGCCATCGGTTTGAGGATGATAGGTCGTACTGAAGTTCAGTTAAGTATTCAGATCATGTTGAAGACTCTTCAAAAACTTAGAGATGAATCTTGGATCTTGGTCAGACACAATAGATAGTGGCACTCCATGAAGCCTTACCACTTCCCTAATATATATATGTGCCAGTTGATCCAATGAGAAATCATCCTGAATAGCAATGAAGTGTGCAGTATTTGTAAAATGATCCAAAACAACCCAGATTGCATTGTTGCCTTTGGATGTCCTTGCAAGTCCGGTGACAAAGTCCATGGTGATGTTCTCCCATTTCAATTCTAGTATGGGCAATGGTTGCATCATCCCCTTAGACTTCTGCCTCTCTGCCTTCACTTGCTGGCACACCAGGCAATTTGATGTATATTTAGTGATCTCCTTTTTCATATTATCCACCCAAAAGTTTTCTCAGAGATCTCGATACATCTTTGTGCTCCCATGATGAATAGAGAAATTTGAACTATGTGCATCATCTAAAATTTCCTTCTTCATCTCCAAACGTAATGGAACACATCGCTTTTTCCCAAATCGCACAATTCCTTCTTCATTAACATTAAACTCCGAGGATTTCTCTTTTTTGATAGCTTCCACTTTTTTCCTAAATTATCACATCATCCTTTTGAGCATCCTTTAACCTTTACAAAAGAGACGGTTGAGCAATCATTTGTGAAAGGATTAATGATGTTCCCTTATTTATGATTCCCATGTCCATCTTCATCAAGTCTAAGAATATTGGATCCTTCTCAATTCTCATCATTGATAGAATCGATGGGTCATTTCTACTTAGGGAATCTGCCACCTTGTTTGCTTTCCCAGGGTGGTAATGTATTAAAAAGTCATAATCCTTGATGATCTCTATCCATATTCTCTGATGCATATTAATCTCTTTCTGTGTGAATATATATTTAAGACTCTTGTGGTCAGTATATATCTCACATTTCTCCCCATAAAGATAATGTCGCCAGATTTTCAAGGAAAAGATCACCGCCGCTAACTCCAGATCATGCATTGGATAGTTTCTCTCATGGATTTTCAACATCCTTGAGGCATAGGATATCAATTTATTATTCTACATCAGCACACAGCCTAACCCCTTCTTCGAAGCATCACTGAATACCACAAAACTTTCCCCACTTGTGGGTAAAGTGAGCATGGGAGCAGTGATAAACCTCCTTTTCAACTCCTTGAAGCTTTCTTTGCATTCATCACTCCAAGAAAACTTTACTCCTTTTCGAGTTATCTTGGTAAGAGGGTTGGAAAATCGTGAGAAATTTCTCACAAATCGTCGATAATATCTAGTTAACCCTTATAAGCTACGAATATCCATTACTGATGTTGGCCTTGGTCATCCCTCAATTTCATCTGTTTTAGAGGGATCCATATATATCCCATTGCTTGTGATGATATGGCCCAAGAATGAGACCTCCTTCAACCATAACTCACACTTTTTGTACATTTCATAGAGCTTCTCCTTGCGCAAAGTCTCTAGTACAGTTCTTAAATGCTCCTCATGATCCTCCTTGGTTTTGGAGTATATTAGAATATCATCTATAAAGACTACCAAAATTTGTCTAGGTAATCTCTAAAGATTCTATTCATCAAGTCCATGAAAATTTCTGGAGCATTGGTGAGTCCGAAAGGCATTAATATGAATTCAGAGTGCCTGTGTCTTATACGAAAAGTAGTCTTGGGGACATCTTTCTTCTTCACCCTTACTTGATAATATCCCGACCGCAAATCTACCTTGGAGAAGTATTGTGCTCTGTGCAGATGATCGAACAAGTCATCGATCAGTGGCAGAGGATACTTGTTCTTTATCGTGATTTTGTTAAGTTCATGATAATCGATGCAAAGTCGCATTGACCCATCCTTCTTCTTGACGAAGAGGACTGGGGCACCCCATGGTGAAGCACTTGGGCGTATAAACCCTTTATCCAGATTCTCCTGTAGTTGTTTCTTTAGCTCTTCAAGCTCCATGACAGCCATTCTATATGGAGTCTTGGATATTGGTAGCTCCCCTGGTATAAGTTCAATTAAGAATTCAACATCTCTTCTAGGAGGAAGACCAGGCAGTTCCTCGGGAAACACTTCAGCGAATTCCCTCACAATAGGCATTTCTTCAAGGATGGTTTCTTCCTTGGATTCAATCATCTGAGTCAGATACACATGCTCATAAGGCAGTAATATCCATGCTTGAGATGGTGGAGCTAAAGGAGATTCATCTTCCTCCTTACACTTGTAAAGAATCGGGGGTCGATTCTCCATATGGAGTGTGATTTCTCTCTCCTGACAATTTATGTTGGCTATATATAAGGAAAGTCAATCCATGCCAAGAATTGCATCAAATTCCACCAGAGGGAGTATGATGAGGTTCGCCGCGAAATTCAATCCACATATTATAACATGGGAGGACTTATATTCATGGGATGCAATGATTTCCCCATTTTCCGTACTCACTGACATCTTCACTTCCATCATTTGTAGTGGTGCTGGGATTGTTCTACTAAACTTTAGAGATATAAAAGAATGCGTAGAACCTGAATCAAAAACTACGTTCACTATTCTTGAATGAATAACTAGCGTACCTACCACCACTTAGTTTTCGGGGATCACTTCAGCAGAAGTGATGGAAAAAGCTCTTCCTTACTGCCTTGGAGGTTGTTTGTTGCCTCTGAAAACCCTTGTATTAGGGCACTGATTTGCAAAATGACCCATTTCTTTGCATTTGTAGCATTAAACAACACATTGAGGTTAGAACAGAGAGTTTCTCTCCTCTATCGTAGTTGCGGTTCTTTATTGCCGACAGTTAACAGCTAGGTTCCCTTCTCTTCCACACCTGAAGCATTTCTTCGTCCCCTTAAGGCAATTTCTAGGGTTCTTCTTTCCACACTTTTGGCAAGTGGGGTGCTGGATCTTCTTAGTACTTTTGGATTTATCCATCGGACCACCAGCATTGAATTCCACCTTACGCTTCTTATCCCCATGATAACTCTGTGATTCTTAGATCTCCATTTCGACCTTGAGAGCACATCGGACAATTTCCTCATAGCTGTCGAAGTCGCGGATCACCAATGATTTCCGCAGGCTAGGCTTCAGCCCACCAAAGAAGCGGTCAACTTTGCATTCGGGGGTAACAACAAAGCCGGAAGCGTATCGTGCAAGCCTTGTGAATTTTGCCTCGTACGCTCCAATAGATTATTCATCTTTCTTCTTGAGGGAAAGGAATTCCTTTTCCATCTTAAGTCGGAGGGTGTGTGGAAAATATTTATCGAAAAACATCTTACAGAAATCCTTCCATTCCAATGTCTCGATCACCTCCTCAGGCTTCGTATTTTTTATCAACGTCCACCATTGATCAGCTTCACCCTCCATACGATAAGCCGCCAGGAGAACCTTCTCTTGTTGAGAACATTGAAGGATGGAGAAGATTTTTTCAATGGAGTTGATCCATTGTTCAGTGATCATGGGATCGGATGAACCACTAAAAGTAGGAGGCCTTTGTCTCATGAAGCTCTCGATAGCGACTTGTTCTTTCTTAGGGGGGGTTGAATGTTCCTCTTGACCCATGTTTCTATTCAAAACATGAGTTAGCTGGGAGAGAAGCGTGACAAAGTTCGCGATTCCCGTTCCCATTGGATTGGGCATCTCATTAGTATAGTCATCACACTAATCTTCACAATGGTTGTTAGCCCGAGTCCTCCTATTACCGGCCATTAGCTGGAATAAAAGGAAAGTTAGTGGTAACACATAAAGGGTAATCCAAATACAAAAGTTTATTACTTATAAATAAACTTTTATTTCCTTAACTCATGAGTCTATAGGCTTCAATCTAGGCTTTTCATGATCTACCTTCTAACATATATTCTTAGAGGAATTTTTTTTAATTCCCTTAATAAGGGTTCATACTAAGCTTGTGAATTTATCAAAACATATCCCTAGGGAGTGTTGTAACCAAGAGTGAAGCAAGACCCGTTGTCGTGCACCAGTTCCCATTCGAGTCTAGCTCAAAGCGGTGTTTTCGGGTTTTACCCCTAGGATACATCTATGCCAGAGCCGCCTCTACCTACTCGTATCTAGACAGGGATGTATTTTCTTGATAACCCACTTACTCAATACTCACCAAAACTTAGGGATGTTTTTATTATACTTAGTCTTGTCTCTAAGGCTTTACTAGGGTTTTCTAATCCTAATCCCAAAAATAACTAAACCTATCTTCTAATACCAACTCTGACAACCCTGCTTTTATTACAAACTTAAACATGATTTATTACATAAAACTTCACTTGATACAACAAATAAGATCAAGAGGTTTAGTGTCTTTGGGGCTTAGGATCATTACATAAAAACTTGAAACATAAAATACAACATCTTTATTGAAAACTTCCTTTACATGACCACTACATTCCCTCATACTTAGCATTGCATGGGATAACCTGAGGACATGCCTAAGAAAAGGGTGAGCTATAAAGCCCAGTAAGGGAATACACATGGAATAACATGAGGAGTACAATAAATGTTAAACATTAGGCATATCAATAGATAACAAGAGAAACATGAAGGCATGATAAAGCATAATAATCATAACCTGGAAATGTGGCAACAACACTTAACATGGAATTAGAATGAGCCAAGGCTCATTGCACATGGACCATGAGTAAACCCTCGTTGCACATGAAGCACGAGTAAACCCTCATTGAACTTGAATTATCATGATTCAATACTCATTGAACATGATGTATCATGATACTATACTTTACCCAATGCATTGGAGCGCTATAAGGGCGCACCCTTCTTAAACATTTTATTTCATGCATAAGTGTGCCACATGGATCATGAAACATGGATTCATAAAACATAATCATTTATTACATGATAAAGGAATGTGGAATTCATACATGAAACTTTATAATCAATATGTAAATGTGCATAAAGTTTAATACCCTTGATGGAGAAATGGGCTTGGTATTCACTACACAATGTCATTGGCTTAGAAAATCGGAGTGATTTCGGCAGCGTAACGGCGTGACGTAAGAATTCATAAAAATAGTTAATGAGAGAGAAAGGGGTTACTCATCATATTTAAATTTAATGGACAGTAATGAGGTCATATATATACATGTCCCAACAATTTTAATGTAATTTATATTCATGGTACAAAAGTATTGCTTGAATGTAAATGAGGAGAGAAAAGTTCCTTCCGGAATTTCGGCATAGTAACGGGTGTACATGGGAGGCATTTAATGAGAAAGAAAGGGGTATCCCATAATTAAAAAATAAATAGGGAAGTATAAAGTAGGTGTGAAACCATACCCCAACATTCATAATTGAAATTAAATGGGAAAAACAACTTAAAGAAAATTGGACAAAATGAGAAAGGAAGAAAAAACCCTTACTTGGAAGTGTGCTTCCAAAAGCTAGAGAGAGGCTTGAGAGAGGCTTCTTGGGAGCTTGGGGCACCTTGAGAGGATTATAGAGAGATTAGGGCAGAGGTTGGACGAACTCCAAAGGATTTAGTGAGGAGGAAGTGGGAGCTTAGGTGGGTTTATATAGGAAATGTGAGGGAATTATTTATTATTTAGGTTTGGGACCCCTTATATTAAATTAGTCCAAACCACAAACCATCCCATGGTTTTTGCCCATGGTTTTTGGAAAATGGAAGAGGAAAACAATATTTTATAAGGAAAAAGTCCAAACTTCTTTAAATAATAGGGTTGCTTATGTGGAGGTGAGTCACACTCCCATGGAAAACAATTTAAAAAGACAAGATGTTTAATAAGTCTTGAGGGGTCCATTAATGCTTTGAAAAGTAAGTCAAACAAACCCAAAATCACATTATTTTAATGGTAAAACATATATTGGCCGAACAAAAATCTTATAGTATTTTATTACATCACTATTGGGTCATTATGATGTCATAAAACACATTATATATTTAAATGGTATTTAATTTTTACCCAAAAAATTGACTGTCTCAGAAAATTATGAAAAATTCACCATTGGATAATTTCAACATCCTGATTCCAGAAATATCATTTATTTTATCTAAATAATTTTCTAAATATGTTAATTTTTACTTTTAAAATAAAAACTGACATTTATCGAAAATTCACAGGTTTTGACAGAAATGGCTTTCAAACCTTAATAAAAATTATAATTGCATTCATAAAATTATATGATCATTTATATTTAATAAAATTAATTTAATAATATTATTATTATTTATTTTATTATAATATTATTTAATTCAAAAAAACCTTAATTTAATAAAACATAATTCTTAATTAAATAATAACTAAAAAACGCTATTTGAACTTTAAAGACTATTTACAATGTATCAATAATGACAAGAAAGTATATTCGTTATTATATACCAAAAAATAATGTACATGAACATAGTACTAGCGATTTTTTACATAACCCCTTAAAACAGTCGCATAAGACCTAAGGGTAAGGTGTGCGATGGTGACAGACTCTTGGGGTGGCTCGGATAACATCGCTCGAGTGGTAATTTCTATCAACTTCCACTTTACCCATAGACGGTCACGTTCGAGCTTGACATGATGAAGCTCAGCTTGGGCTTGGTCAAGAGCGAAGCCCAAAGACGCCACCTCTTTTCCGATATCAGACAAATGGGCTTCGTATGGAGCAATTCTACTGGATGAGGTCATCGCTTCCTTTGTCTGAGTAAATTGGATTTGTTAAAGCCCTATATTTATACTAATCATCTGATCACTGTTCAACAGCTATAAAAACAATGGTCGCAATTCTTAACATAAAACCATAGAAGTTTACATTTTATATAAATGTTTTACATAAAAATACATTTAACTAGATCAAGAGGAATTTATATTAATGAAACTTTGGTTCATTACATATAATTATTATTTAACACATTCCTTCATACATTCCATTTTGTAGAAATATGATAACTTCGTTTGTGGATGTGTGGACTACCGCCTCCTCAAAGCGTTGTGATACGTTTACACCTTACATGGAATGTATTAAGGATGAGTATAATAAAAATATATGATATAAATGAAATATTTATGATAATAATGACATAATTATCTATCTGAATATATAACATATCATTTTATTGTTTGCATTTTACACACTGAAAATGCGATAATGTTGTTCGTGGATGTGTGGACTACCGCCTCCTTGAGGCGATGTGATTCTTCCTTTTTCATCAACAAATTACAAGAATAATATATATTATAACATACCAACCTTTTTATATATATTTATTGAGATCATTTTTAAGTTTTTTTTCCATTTTTTATTTATAATTTGGTTGAGGAATGTATTTGGTACATTTGGGTGAAATTAGGAAGTTTTTTTAGGAGTTTTGGGCAGTGCATGGTTGGCTCGTAGTTTACCCTAACTGTGCACCCTACCCCATAAAACCATAAAACCCCAATCAAAGAGGTATTTCATATTTGGTTCATATTTTTTCAAAAAAAATCCCTCTTAAGAGTAACTATGCACCCTCATAGGAGAGGCGCATAGTTAGGGTGCACGGTTTGGAAAACTATGTGCCCCTTCCCAGGAAACTATGAATGCAGAATTATTTCCCCAAAAATAGTTTTAAAATTCCAAAACCCCTAGTTATTCTCCCTAATTTGACCCAAATTGACCATAACTCATTTCACTCATTTTTTTAGGCTTCCGGACAGATTGCAAGGGCTTCTAAAGTCTCTTCTTGATGAATTGATGACCAGATTGATGAATATGAACCTCTCCCAATAATAGATTCTCATCATTATTGGTTTCCTCCCACTCACCCATATTTATCACATATTTTGAATATATTTCTTCCTCCATTGGTGATTTATATAGATCTAGGTTTTTTTAGATCTTAATCTGTTCAATTTTGGATCTAGGTTTTGGATCTTTATCTTGTTATTTGTTATGAAATTGAATGTATTACATCAATTTGGGGACTTTCATTGGAAATCATCCATCAACGGTATTGAGTTAGGTGGTCTAAATTGAAAATACCATATTCTTAAATTTTATTACATGTATGTAATTGTGAAATTGAAATTTCATTAATTGGGCAATTGCATCCAAAATTGAATTGATTAAATTATATTTTCATGTGATAATAAATTGGATTGAATTGATGAAATTGAAATTGGTAAACTTGTGATTATGAAATTGATGGGATAATAGGCCTACATAATTGGTAAATTAATGGGATTTTGGAGAGAAGCATTGTGAGAACTTTTCTCATTTCATGCAGTTTATAGAGAGATATCTGGACTAGGTTGTGAAGAGTATGTCTGACTTGACACGGGAGTTTCAGTTACAGCACCCTTATATTTTCACTGGAGAGGGTGGACATGAGGTAGCGTAGTTCTAGACTGAGTCCATAAATACTATAATTTACCATTTATAGACTCCTTCTAATAAGAGTATCATGTTGGATTCTTATATGTTATGAGGATCAATGATGTTCTGGTGGGATGTTCAGGCTCAAACTGGGACAGAAGATGGTGTGGTATCGGAGGACTTTTTGGAGATTTTCCTGAAACACTTCTATCCAGTGACACTGAGATATGATAAGGAAGTTGGGTTCATGTGTTTTACCCAAGATAGTGTGTTTTTTATGGACTATTTTGGTCACTTTACTAACTTACAGTTCTTTGCTTCATCACTGGTAGGGGATGAGATAGCTATGGTAAGTCATTTCCCAAACTAACTTAAATGTGATATTAAGTCTGAGGTAAACATATTTTGGTTAAATAAGTTTGTTGATGTAGTGGATCAGGCTATCATATATAAGGGGAACCAGAAGGAGGATTCCAGTGTAGGACAGGTGGTTTCTGCTAGATGATCAAGAGGTAAGTCTTCCAAGAGTAAGAAGCATAGATATGATAATGTTGACTAAAGCAATGGAAATAATAGTGGAAATGGGAAGGATCAGTTACTTAGGATATTAACTGAGTGTTTTTTCACCAGTGTGGTAGGTTGGGCCACTTTCATAGGCATTTTCAACAACCATAATTAGAGTTTCGATCTTGTGGTAGGATGAGACATCTATAGCAGTTCTATAGGAACCCATTATAGATGGGTAGTGATGGGGTGGCTAAACGGAACCATAGTATAGGAAGGGGTCTTTTACATCGTATTAGTTTGGAAGTTAGTGTTCTACTGGCTATGGTGGTCAAGGTAGTTGATGAGGTGATTTTGGGAAAGATAACCTATATCATCAAAGTGAAGTAGCTCAGGGGACCTAGACTATAGCACAGGGAAGAGGGGTGGGACAGTTGCATGTAGTTCAGCCTACACTTATGGATAGTGAGTTGTACCATAGATGGTTAGAGGTACTATTATTATATCTTCTATTATTTCTAGTGACTTATTTGATAATAGTTTTTCGAATTCCTTTATATCTTCACAACCTGTGAGTGGTTTGAAACTGATAATGGAGTTTGTGGGAGAGGTTATGACAATTGATAAACCATTGGGAGTACGTTCAATGGGCATCTGTTTATGCAAGGGGTGTTCTCTCAAGTTTGGGGAGTATCATTTTCTATGGGATATTTAAATCCTTGAAACGTTAGGATTTGACCTAATTGTGGTAATGGAATGGTTAGTGGAGTACGGATACCACATATATTGTCACCACAACATAGTGAATTTTACTTCTCCTGATGATGAAAATTATGTTTATCTTGGAGAGTGGGATATCCAGTCAGTTCATGTAGGGGAAATTCATCAAAACCTAGGGGAGATCACTACCCATGTTACAAGTATATTACTAGATTATGGGGTTGTGAAATAGGACATTTTTTTACCTACAGTAGATCAGTTTCAAGATGTGTTTCCTAAAGACTTCATAGGGTTTCTGCCTAATATAGATGTGGAATTTATGATTGAGATCATGTCGGGGGATAGGATAGTTTATATTCCACCTTATAGAATGACACCAACATAGCTTTAATATCTCAAGACCCAGTTGTAAGAGTTTATGTGTAAGGGTTTTATCCATCCAAATATGTCTCCTTGGGGTTCTCCAATATTATTTTCAAAGAAGGTTGGCAGGAGTTTTCTCTTGTGTATCGATTATCGAAAGTTGAATCAGATGAAAATCCAAAACTGTTATCCTCTTCTTCTATTAATGATCACTTTGTCCAATTGAGGGTATCTTGTTCTTTCTCTAAGATTGACATGAGATTGGGGTATCATTAGTTGATATTTTGACCTTCTGACATACCTCAAACTACTTTCAAAAGAAGGTATGTCTTATATGAGTTTATCATGATTCTATTCAGGATGACTAATGCACTAATAGTTTTTATGGCCTTGAAGAACTGAATTTCCCATTCATACCTAGATCATTTTGTGTTTTTTTGTGGATTGTGACAAAGGGGCCCCAGTTACAGTACAGACACCCCACCTTAACATGGTTGTCGGGTCATGGCCCTCTTGGTACCACTAGTTTCCCTGCAAACATGTGTTCCCCACCCTAGGGCCCACCCATGTGCCCGAACGGGTCATCTGACTAATGGTTGTCCCGAAAGGCCAACATATGTCCTTTCCAGTGTGTTTTTTCCTCACTCATACACACTCTAGGAAACTTCCTAGAAGGTCACCCATCCTGATCACTACTACCAGACAAGCATTCTTAACTGTGGACTCTCAGGACCCTGGAAAATATTATGAATGCCTTCCTTTGGGATGAAAATAAAGTTGGGTGTTGCCATTGGGCCTCATGGAAGCGACTAGCTAGACCTGTCAATGAAGGGGGTATTGGTCTTCGCGATGTGGAAGAGTCCATGCAAGCTATGCAGGCAATATGGGCTTGGGAGATTTTTGAAGGGAGATCCCTTTGGTCAAAGTTCATCACTTATAGATATGGGAAGGATTGGAGGAGTTGGACATTGAATCCCAGTAGATTATCAGGCCTTGCTCGCTGCATGTTAAATCGTTTGGAGGTAATGGAAGGAAGTGTTTGTTGGACTGTTGTCTATGGTGATGCTAACTTTTGGAACTCAAACTGGTCTGGAACAACTCTTCATTTTTCAGGCTGCCCAGCTCCGACTATCTCGTTTAAAGAGGCATGTCTACACTCAGAATTAATTGGTGTGATCCTGAATAGGGAACAAATGTAGGTTTTTGACAGCATCATCTTGGTGGATGAGATGGACCAGTGTAATTTTTTGGGATCCCCTTCCGGTAGATTCTCCGTTCGTGATTTCAGGAACCTAACCCATGCTAGCAGGGGTATGGATGTGTGGGCTTCAAAGCTCTGGTGCAAGGAGATCCAAAGAAAGATGAACTTTTTGTTTTTTCACCTAAGGAATCATGTTATACCAACGAACGAGAATGTGAAAAAAGAGGCGCGAGTCTGGATTCCTAGTGCCAATGTTGTAGCAGGTCGCAACAGGAAACATCGGATCATATTTTATTCCACAGCAATTGGGCCAAAGGCGTCTGGTCTTTCTTATAATAGAGGTTCAATCTCCACATCTCCTTTGGTCCCATGCAGGAGGTGTTTTTGAGCTGGTTCTAGGGGTCGGGGCAATTGGGGACAGAGGTTCAGATCTGCGGGATGGTTTTTTCATCTTCTTGTTGGGTTCTCTGGGAAGCTAGGAACAAATCGAGGTATGGAGCCAAGATATTAGTCTACTATTTACAGGTGCAGGTGAGGCTACTTGTGATGGAGTTGGGGGATCTTATTAAAAATTCATGGTAGTCTGTGACTTTGAGAAGATTTATCCCCGGTCTGTGCTCGAGTTTGGTTTCCACCCAACTCAACCAGGGCTGATGGGTGCGATGGGTCCCTCCTTGTATGAGGCTAAAATTGAATGTGGATGGTTCTTGCTTGAACGGAGAAATGAGAGGGGGCGGGCTAATTCATGATAGCAAGGGTTCCATGCTTATAGACTTTAGTTCCTACTTTGGTGTCGGTAATTCCTTGGGTGCAGAAGCTAAAGCCTTGGTCACAGGTATTTCCTTATGCAGGCAGTTCAATATCCACATCACTGAAGTTGAGACGAACTCTGCTATGATGGTCAAATTTCTTCAGGGAAATTTGGTTGTCCCCTGGGAGCTGGTTTATATGGTTTGTTACTGTAAAATATTTTCCAACCATAATATTTCTTTCAAGCACACTTGGCGTGAAGGTAATTACGCAGCTGACTTGTTGTCTAGTAAGGGAACATCAGGAGAGAGACTAATTACCTACACTAGCTTGGGATCTCTGCCTGATGATTGAAAACTCATTGTCAGAAATGACGCTCTTGGTCTCCATTACTTTTTCCCTCCTTGATGACTTTGGTTTTATGCTCTCGATTTTTGATTTTGAATAAAAATTTACTTTTCAGGAACATTCACCCCCCTTTAGATCACAATGTCCTCATTGTGGGCCCTACATCTCAACCCAAGCAGTGCACTACACTTAAGGTTGGGTTCTATGTCTGATACTAAATGTGACGACTGGTCCCCAGTGACAGCACATACACCCCACCTTAACATGGTTGTCAGGTTCTGGCCCGCTAGGTACCACTAGTTTCACCCAGACACATGGTCCCCACCCTAGGGCCCACCCACATGCCCGAATGGGTCATCTGACAGATGGTTGTCCCCATAGGCCAACACATGTCCTTTCTGGTGTGTTTTTTCATAACTCACACACACTATGGGAAACTTCCCTGAAAGTCACCCATCCTGATCACTACTCCAATCCAAGAACGCTTAACTATGGATTTATAATCAGGAAGGCTTCCAAAAATGAAGGTTCACCTTGTTGACATGAGTCATATCATTTAGTCATTTAACCCTTTATCATTATGGGGTGTTACATGGATGACATCTTGGTGTACTCCAAGACTCATTACAATCATTCCCAATATCTTGACATCATCCTAATTACGCTGAAAGATCATCGGCTATACTCCAAGATATCTAATTTTCAATTATGGATTGATTAGGTACATTTCATAGGTCATATCTTCTTGGAGTAAGGTGTGTCGGTTGACCTAGAGAAGGTTCGGGTTGTGGTTTCTTGGGAACTATCCAAGAATTTTTCTGATATCCATAGTATTATGGGGTCAGTGGGTTATTATCAAAGGTTCATCTATGAAATTTCCCAATTATCATAATCTATTTTGGGAATGACCAAAAAGGGAGTTAAGTTTGAATGGTCAGGATCATGTGATAGTTCTTTCTAAGAGATAAATAATAACTCAACAACGACACCAATATTGATCATACCTGAGCTAGGGAAGGATTACATGGTGTTTTCTAACACTTCTAGGATCAGGCTTGGAGTAGTGTTGATGTAGGGAGATTGATTTGTGGAGTATGGTTTGTGGTTGTTGAGGCCAAATGAACATAATTACCCTACATAAAACCTCAATTTGGCTACAGTGGTTTATTCTTTGAGTTTTTGGTGGCATTATCTATTGGGAGAAAAGTTCATTGTGTATACTAATCACAATATCTTAAAGTATATCTTTTTTCAACATGATTTAAATATTTGGAAATGGAGATGGGTTGAGTATATAAAGTCATTCGACTTTGAACTAGAATATATTCCTGGGAACAAAAACAATGTTACTGACCCTTTGAGTAGGACAACATAGACTCGGGCAGTTTAGGAGTCTATTTTTGAGTGGAAGATGATGACTTTACTAGCTAAGATGCATGTTGTGGTTTAGTAGGGTTAGAAGGAAATGAATTTCATGTCTGTTTCAATAGAGTCTACTCTTTTGATCCAAATTATGGGGAGGCAGAATGAGGATCCAGAATGTTTGGCCTTGAGGTAAATCTTATAAGTAGGAGAGTCACCTTTCGATTAGACCATATATTAGGATTATATCATCTATGTCAAGAACCATATTGTTTTTCATATGATTATCAGAGAGGATATGTTGCATGAATTTCATCCATTAAAGCAGGTGGTACATCCAAGTTTAACTAAAATGTATCACGACCTATGTCTGAAATATTGGTGTCTAGGCATGGAAAAGAATATTAAAGGGTTTGTGAAATGATTATACACTTGAAAATAGTTAAAGGCTGAGCATCAATGACCTAGTGATTTTCTATAGCCATTTCCCTTTTTGGAATGCAAGTGGCACGACGTTACCATGGACATTATCATGGGTCTCTTAAGGAAGCCTTGGAATAATGAATCTATTTGGGTGATTTTGGACTATTTGACAAAGGAAGCGTATTTATTGCCTATAAGGGAGACTTTCTCAGTGGATAAGTTGGTAGAAATGTGCGTTCAAGAGATAGTCCATCTTCATGGGGTTCTATGAAGTATAGTTTTAGACTATGGATCATGTTTTACTTTGCGCTTCTAGAAGATATTGTAGAAGGCATTTGGTACACTAATTTTACTAAGTACATATTTCTACCCATAGATAGATGAAAAGTTAGAATGTACTCTACTGGTTCTTGAGGATATTCTTTAGGCATGTGTCCAAAATTTTGGTGCGTCTTGAGAGAATCACATATTATTGGTGGATTTATCCTATAAAAACATTTTTTAGGAAAATATATAGATGGAAACATATGAGCATATTTATGGTAGGCCATGAAAATCCCATCTATGTTGGATAGAGGTAGGTGATTCAAGGTTGTTGGGACCGAGTCTCATGCAGGAGACGTCAGAGTAGGTTCAGCTAATTCAGAAGTGTGTGGATATGGATCAAAGTAGGAATAATTTGTATGTTGATAGAATTTGACAAACCCTAGAGTTTAAATAGGGTGATATTGTGTTATTTTGGGTGTCTCCTATATTGGTTCACCATAGGATTCGTAGGAAGAACAAGTTGGTGCCCAATTTTGTTGGATTATTTGAGGTTTTGGAGAGAATCGAGCTAGTGGTGTACTAATTGGATCTTCCATAGAATTATAGTGTTATACATGATGTTTTTCATGTGTTGAAACTTTGGAGGTATCATCATAAACCTTATCATATAATCTACATGGTTTATGTTGATTTCACGACCCGCCCTCAGGGCCTGTGTCATGACTACCCCAAGCCCACATTTCATAGGCTAGGGGCTAGTGACTAGCACCAAAGGCATAAATCCCTAAGCTGGGAAGGCATTGCCTTTATAAAAGTAAACAAATACAACAGAGTATGCAACTGAAGTAAGAACTAAGTAAAAACTGTATACAAAAAGTAAGTACTGAAAGGAAAAGGGGATGGAAATACAAGACCAACAGTAAGTACAGTACAACTGAAAAGATAGTACAGCAGCAGAAAAGTAATAAGCAACTACTCAGTCATCCTCTGGGAATACCACCTGAAGGGTGGGTATAGATGACCTCCTCAGCACCTCGGGTCCGTCCGTCTACTCTGTGTACGTCTCGCCAAGTGGTCCACCTTTGGGTACCGTCCATCTCTACAAGTCTCTACCTCGATCAGTATTGTCCGCCGTCTACAACCAACACAATGTAGTGAGGGCATAGATCGTGCAGGGGTTAGTAAACGATACTCAGTAGAGACCTCGAGACCCCCAAAGGTCTCCTAGAATCCACAAAGGATAAACCAAAGAAGAAAGATACAACCACGAAGTATCAACCAACCCTACTTAGGTATATGCCCATACATATACCTAATTTATCAATCACTGTTCGGCTCCAACTCTCGAGCCCAAGAACAACCCAGTCCACACGGGAAAGAATTCAATCACATCGATGATAATGATTGAAAGTCAAGACACATCTCACACAGGTATACATATTTTTTATAGAAATAGATATGATCAGATATAGTCACTGATTCATCCAAGATGACTGACCCACACAGGATACAAGACCAGCTAAGTTGTCGGACCCACATAGGATACAAGACCAGCTACTCTGTCAGACTCACACAGGATAAAAGTACAGAGGTCAAAATGTCGGACCCACATAGGATACAAGAACAGTATTCATCGTCGTCGAACCCATGTAGGATTCCAGTATGGTAGTCTTCACTGTCTAACTCATGGAGGATTCCAGTACAGTAGTCGATGCAGTCGCAGCCAGCTCTAGGGTTCCCGCACATAGCATGCTTGATTCTAGGAGGGTCCGCTCCTCGAGCCTAGGGTTCGATACATCAACTATCACGAAGTCCTGATTTTATGTATCCTGAAGTTTCTTCTCATCAAAAGAAACCCAACGTGACAGATGGTGTGTCAATCGGACGCCCGGTCTGAGAGTTATTGGCTTTTCCGTTATAGGGGCTTGGTTGGAATTACTCTCGTTCCAAACCCGTTCGTGTTCCAAAGTTGTCCAAAACTCACTTAGAGTATCACAAAAGGACTGTCTCGTCATAAGGGTCACAGTTTCATAGACGGCGTGTCGATCGGACGCACGGTCAAGAATTTATTCACATTTAAGCGAAACGGGCCCAGCCCGTCAAGCCCAGTGGGCAGGCGGGTCGGCCTGTCCTAGATTGGCGGGTCCGACCCGGATTAGGGGTTGGCCTGGCCCGGTGGGGAGCGGCTCGGCCCGCATATGGCCACGGATCTACCAACTAGCCGAGCGGATCGGGGGTGGGGCCCCCGATTTTCCGAAATGACGGCACCGAGCAGCGCCGACCCTCCTGTCCAGCTGGCCAAAGCCAGCTGGTCTTCTCCTACGCAAGCAGCCCGCACAGGAGGGCCACTATTCTCCCACGTGGCACCTTTGGGTGTCGCGGCCTTCTTCAACCTGGTCGGCCGCCTGCTGGCCAGTTTGCCCGCCGAAGCGGCCTGCGGAAGGGCGACCCGAGGTTCTTCGCAACGCGGCGCCTTGACGCGCCGCAGTTCTCCAACCAGCTGGTTCTTCCTCGGCCGAGCGGCCCGTGTATGCAGGTCGTGGTCTCCTCCACCCGCATGGCACCCAGTGCTGCAATCCTCTAACGGGCCAGCGTGCGGCCACCGTTTCCACCGCCGCCTTCGGTCGTTGCCACCTTTTTCCATCACCGCCTCCATCGCGAATAACAACGAGGATCAACGGAGGGTCCTCGGGCCGTGTTCGTTCAGCCCGCACCCTCCACATTAAGCGATAGAAGATGGCCGAAGATAATCCAAGAAATTCAACGAATAATGGGGTAAAAATTATTCACTTAAAATTATCCAAACCCATACCTCGATTTCGAGAACGGTGCACGCCAACGAGCCGTGAATGACGAGCGTCACGGAATAAAAATGTTGATTCCGTTGATGTCGGGGTGCATTCAAAAAGGGTGCGTCCTGCGTTCTTCATCAGAGATGTTCTTCATGGAATAATGGTGTTCTTTGTCGAGAGAAAAAATCTATTCTTCTAATTCTCCAGAGCCTCCCCAACACAACAAGTGCCAAACAAAATAATAACTTAGGCTATTATTTTATTCCCACATGTTTTTCAAAATTCAAACACTTAAATTAATTAATTAATTTGTGGAGTTCAAATAATTAATTCAAGGTGTTGTCATATTAATGAAAACAAGTTTAAGTTGGAGAGTTTAACAATAAAAGAGGGGAGTTGTCAAAATTAATTAAAGAGAAGTTAATGGGGAGTTTAAGAGGGAGTTGAGGGGTTAGGCTCATGTGGGCCCTACACACATTATCCTCCCATGGGAGGTTATGTGGGGTGTGGGCCCCACCCCAACTTACCTTTGGTGGAAATAACCACCTCTTAAATAAAATTGTACAATATAACAATTTTATTTATTTTGCTACGAATCCCCATAAATTAACTTTCAACCTACATAAAACACAGCTATGTTAAAGGTCCCCTTAAGCGAATACCGGCTCTGCGAGTTCATCGGTGCCCCCAGATTTTGATTCTGACCACCGGTTCAAATTATAAAGAAACCTGCACGTACGTTTACTGAACATACCCGAACAAAAATTCAGAAAATGATTCTGGGCACACCGGGCCTCGGAATCAGGTGTCGTCAGAAACTGTGGACTCGAAATATTCCAAATAATTTAAGAAAAAATATTCCTTGAAATTACCAGGTCGTTACATTACCCACACCTCAGGGATTTACATCCCCGTAAAGCTACAACACACACTAGCGAAACAAAAGAGGGTACTGAGCAAGCATCTGAGCCTCCCGCTCCCATGTGCTCTCCTGGAGGTTCCCGTGCTGCCAGCGAATGTGCACCAGAGGAATCGACCATCCACATAGGACCTGCTCCTATCGATACTCGATCTCCACCGGGACCTTCATGAATGTCACCCCATCATCGATGTCCAGCTCCCCATGGTCGATGATGTGGGTCGAGTCGTGCACGTATCTCCTCAGCTGAGATACGTGGAAGAAGTCATGTACCAGGTGCAAATGAGGTGGAAGGGTCAGGCAGTAAGCCACCTCTCCTACTCTGCTGAGGACCTGGAATGGACAGATAAAACGTAAAGATAACTTGCCGCCTCAGCCAAATCTCTAAAGACCTCGTTGAGGTGAGACCCATAAGAAGACGTGGTCGCCATCCTCGAACTCCAGTGGTCTTCATCTCCTATCAGCATAGGACTTATGTCTACTCTGTGCAGTCTTCATCTGCTCTTGGATGATCTACACCTTCTCGATTGTAGCCCCCACCATCTCTGGTCCTACAAGTGATGACTTCCCAGGGTCAGTCCAGCACAGAGGTGATCTGCAAGGTCAGTCGTACAGTGCCTCGTAAGGTGTCATCCCGATGGTGGAGTGGTAGCTATTATTGTACGCAAACTCCACCAAGGGTAAGTGATCCTCCCAGCTATGACCAAAGTCGAGGACACATGCACGGAGCATGTCCTTGAGAGTTTGAATGGTCCTCTCAGTCTAGCCATCCATCTGAGGATGGAAGATAGTGCTCAAATGAAGCTACGTCCCAAAAGCCTCCTGCAATCCCTTCAAAAGTCGGGAAGTGAAACGAGCATCTCGATCAGAGATGATAGTTGATGCCACACCATGAAGTCGTACGATCTCCTAAATGTAGAGGCATCCCAAACTCTCTACTGATCCCTGCTCTCTGATCGATAGGAAGTGGGCCGACTTGGTGATTCGGTCTATGGTCACCCAGATAGAGTCATATCCTCTAGATGTACGTGGAAGTCCTGTCACAAAATCCATGGATATCCCATCCCACTTCTACTCTGGGACCTCTAAGGGCTGTACCAAGCCTGCTGGTACCTGGTGCTCCACCTTGACTTGCTGAAAAGTGAGGCATCGTGAAACAAACTCTGCTATAACCTTCTTCATACCCGGCCACCAGTGTTGTTGTCTGAGGTCCTAATACATCTTCTCCACACCTGGATGTACCGCTAGAGGGGAAGTGTGAAACTCCCTCAGCACTTCCTCATGTATTGAAACTTGTACCATGGTACGTCCCCTGAAGAGGATGACGTGCTCCCCTCCTTCAGAAAATCCATCAGGCGCCTTCCCTATGGATATCTGAACACGTCGCATCTCACAGTCAACGTCCACATGTTGTGCCTCTCTTAATCGTTGAAGAAGTGGAGGAGTGACTGTGAGAGACTGAAGAAAGGCTGCTCCATCTTTATACACAAAGGATATCTGCAACACGGCCAGCTGCTCTGTCGCTTCTCCTAGTAGCTGAATGCCTGATCTCCTGCTAAGAGAATCTTCTACAACGTTACCCTTACTAGGAGTATAGACTATCTCAAAGTCATAGTCCTAGAGGAACTCGAGCCAATGTTGATGTCTCAGGTTCAGGTCCTTCTACGAGAAGATGTACTTGAGACTCTGGTAGTTAGAGTAGACTGTAAAATGCTCGCCCATCAGATAGTGCCACCACATCTTCAAGGCGAAGACCACTGCTGCTAACTCCAGGTCATGGGCAGCGTAGTTCTACTCGTGTTGTCTCAACTACTACAAACCATACGTGATCACTGCTCACTTTTGCATTAGGACACACCCGAGTTCGGTCCCTGATTTTTCACAGTAAACTACATACCCTACGC
The DNA here is from genome assembly GCA_963277665.1 of Viscum album. Taxonomy (NCBI): domain Eukaryota; kingdom Viridiplantae; phylum Streptophyta; class Magnoliopsida; order Santalales; family Viscaceae; genus Viscum; species Viscum album. Next base: position 1,396,616,345 of record OY728157.1, on the reverse strand, counting down.
CCTCCTCTGGTAGCCTCAAGATGGGAGTACTGGTCAATCTCTGCCTCAGCATCTAAAATCTCTATTGGCATCTCTCTGACCGCACGAAGGTTTTCCCCTTCTTTTTCAAAGCTGAAAGCAGTTCTACTACTCTGGAGAAGTCTGGCACAAATCTCGGATAGTACTTAGCCAAACCTAGAAAACTACGAACCTCTGTCACACTCATGGGTGGCTCCCAAGCAAGAACTGCCTCGATCTTTGCTGGATCCACTACTTCCCCAGCCTCTGAGATGAGGTGTCCAAAGAAGTGAACCTCTCAAATCCAGAACTATCACTTTGAGAGATTACCATAAATCGGGTTCTTTTGGAGTGTGTCTAGTAGTACCCACAAATGGTAGGCGTACTCCTCCTCAGTAGTCGAGTAAATCAGTATGTCGTCGATGAAGGATACGACAAAGCGATCAAGGTAAGGTTGGAAGATCATGTTCATGAGACTCATGAACACTGTTGGAGCATTGGTTACACTGAAAGGCATAACCAAGAACTCATAGTGTCCATACTGACACCTGAAGGATCTCTTCTGCAAATCCTTGTCTCGAACTCTGAGCTGGTGATAGCCTGACCTGAGGTCTATCTTCAAGAACCATCGTGATCCCTTGAGCTAATCAAATAGGTCTTCAATCCTCGGGAGTGGGTACTTGTTCTTCATGTTCACCTGATTTAGGAGACGGTAGTTGACACACAGTCACACGCTCCCATCCGCCTTCCTGGAAAACAAAATCGGAGAAGCCCAGGGTGAAACACTGGGTCGGAAAAATCTCTTCCCCTGAAAGTCCTCCAACTGTACCCGCATCTCACAAAGCTCAGCGGGAGCCATCCGATATGATGGAGTAGATATCGGTGTTTTCCCAGGGTACATATCAATATAAAAGTCTACCTCTCTACGAGGAGGTAGTCATGGAACGTTGTCAGGAAAAACATCAGCATACTGATCCACCACAATAGGAAAACGTAGACTCTGCACATCAACCGCTCTGAGGATGAGACTAGACAACTAATGTGTGATCGTCTTCCCTATCCTCTGCGTAAGTCCATCCTATGCTGCGAAGTCCCCCTTCTCACTAGTGAATGTGAACCTAGTTCCATCTGTGCAGACACACCACACATTGCGCCTAATACAGTCGATCTGAGCATGGATTGTAGATAACCAATCCATACCCAAGATGACGTCGTAAGGCCTCGACGCCACTACAAGAATATCTCAGCCAAAGCTCTCACCTCCTAGAGTAAGCTTGCACTGCCGGCACTAGTGCGTAATCATTGAGTCTTCTCCCATAGGAGTCTCTAGCCATAAGGATTGAGCCAACGACTCCGTCAAAATATCTGAGCTCCGAACAAGGGCAGCGACAATAAAATAATTACTCGCACTTGTGTCTATAAGTACTACAGCAAGGGTGGAGTAGACACATATAGTACCTAGAATCATCTCAGGTGCACCGTGGTTTTAGGCCTCGACTGCCTGAAGCTAAGCCTGCCTCTACCTTCCAGCTCCCTGTGGTCGGGGTGGACCTCCTGGTGGTGGCGGTGGTAGAGCCTCGAAATGTCTTCCACCACCTGCTTCTCGGCCAGCTCCTCTACCTTGTCCGCCTGCTCTCGACGGACCACCACGGTCAAACCTCTACCTCTTCCTGGGAGGTCCCTCTATTGTCTTCTGCTTGTCTGCATGGCGGGTCGGTAAGTCACGAGCCATGTGGCCCTTCCCACCGCATGCATAGCACTGCCTGCTCCTCGTAAGACTGGATCTGTTTCGTGTGCCCCACACAACCGAACATGTATCCTGAGGTCGCCCACCTGATGGCCTAGTCCTCTTGGACCTCTACGAAATATGTCTACTGCTGGCTGCAGAAGACTCTGATACGTGTCGCCCTATGGTGGTTCGCGCTATTGGTGTTTGCTCAGCGAGGAAACTCTCCACTATAAGGGATCTCTCTAGCACACTCGCCTACATTAGAATAATGAGGGGAATCGTTGAAGCTCTGATCTCATTCCTAATTCCTTGCTCGAAGGTTCGGGCCCTGAATAACGGGTCTTATACCATAACCGTGGAGTATCGTGAGAGGTCAGTAAAACTTGCTGAGTACTAAGCTATTGTCATGCTTCCCTACCGCAGATGTATTAACTCCTGAATCCACGTCGCACGAAGGGTGGCTGGAACAAACTCCGAGTGGAAGAGACTCTCGAAATCCATCCAGAGTAAAGATGCCTCATCATGCATCTGGAGCATCAGTCTCTACCATCTTCATGCTGCCGCATGCAGGAGGCTCGCGGCAAGGATCACCATGAGGTTGGCTAGTGTCCCTACCAATCTGAAAACTCCGACGACAGCCTCCATCCAATCCTAAGCTACTTGTGGGTCCATATCTCCATGGAACATGGGTGGCATCTGTTGCTGGAACTCGTGCAGCGCACTCAGGTAGTGTGCACTCTCTGCTACTGGAGCTGGTGGTATCAGTGGTCCAGCGGGTAGAGGTACTGATGGTATGTCTGTTGTGATGGGGCCCTACACCGAGGCCTTATCGCTCGATGGGATTCCATCTCGTATGTAACTCGGAACCCTATATGGCTACCTTTGTGGGGCCATCCTGAAAAGAAATAGGTGCGCCATGGACAAAACAGTATACCTGGTGATCTGACTCAAAGTAATCACAAAGAAAACTTTTGAAACACACAACTAATTAGTGTTTTCATGCACTAAGTTGAAAATAAGAGGTCAGGGTCCTGGTGTATGGATATGTCGGCCACCGCACCAACACTGGACTCCCTGGACTTAAAACCACACTCAATAATCATAACACTATTAATTTATAGAAAGAATGATCAGAGTCCTGAGTTCTATGGTAGAACCGACTCCTCTGATACTAATTTGTCACGAACCATCCTCGGGGCTCATGTCGTGACTACCCCAAGCTCGCCTTCCATAGGCCAGGGGCTGGCGACTAGCACCAAAGGTGTAAATCACTAAGATGGGAAGGCATTACCTTTATGAAAGTAAACAAACACAATAGAGTACGAAACTGAAGTAAGCACTAAGTAAAAACTGTATACAAAAAGTAAGTGTTGAAAGGAAAAGGGGATGGAAATACAATCCCAACAATAAGCAAAGTGCAACTGAAAAGATAATACAACAGCAGAAAAGTAATCAGCAACTAATGAGTCGTCCTCCAGGAATCCCACCTAAAGGGTGGGTACGTATGGCCTCATCAGCACCTCGGTTCCATATTTATACTCTGTGTACGTCTCTCCAAGTATTCCACCTCTGGGTACCATCCAGATCTACAGGTATCTACCTAGATCAATTTTGTCTGTCGTCTGCAACCAACACAACGTAGTGCGGGCATATCCTGTGCAGGGGTGAGTAAACGATACTCAGTAGGGACCCCAGGATCTCCGAAGGTCTCTTAGAATCCACAAAGGATAAACCACATAAGAAAGATACAACCACGAAGTATCAACCAACCCTACTTACGTATATTCCCATACATATACCTAAGTTATCAATCATAGTTCAGCTCCAACTCTCGAGCCCAAGCACAACCCATTCCACACAGGAAAGAATTCAATCACATCGATGATAATTATTGAAATTCAAGACTCAGCTCACACAGGTATACATCTTTCGTATATCGATAGAGATTATCAGATGTATTCACTGATTCATCTAAGCTGACGGACCAACATAGGATAGAAGACCAGCTAAACTTTCGAACCCACACAGGATACAAGACCAGCTACTCTGTCAGACCCACACAGGATACAAGTACAGAGGTCAAACTGTCAGACCCACACAGGATACAAGAACAGTAGTCGTCACCGTTGAACACACGTAGGATTTCAGTATGTTAGTCGTCACTGTTGAACCCATGGAGGATTCCAATACAGTAGTCGACGCAGTCGCAGCAAACTCTAGGGTTCCCGAACACAGCACGCTCGATTCCGGGAGGCTCCGATCCTTGAGCCAAGGGGTCGATAAATAAACTATCATGAATTCCTGATTAGATTTATTCCAAAGTTCCATCTCATCAAAAGAAACCCAACGCGACAGACGGCGCATCAATCGGACGCCCGGTTAGAGAGTTATTGGCTTTTTTGTTCCATGGACCCGGTTGGAATTACGCCCGTTCCAAACCCAGCCATTTTCTAAATTTTTCCAAAACTCACTTAGAGTATCTCAAAAGGACCGTCTCGTTGTAAGGGTCCCAGTGCCGCAGATGACATGTCGATCGGACGCATGATCAAGAAGTTATTCGCATTTAAGTGAAACGGGCCCAACCCGTCAAGCCTAGTGGGCAGGCGGGTAGGCCCATCCTAGCTCAGCGGATCCGACCCATCTAAAGGGTTGGCCTGGCCCGGCTGGGCATGGCTCAGTCCATCTAGGCACGGCCCGACCCGGCTGGCGCGGCCCGGCTCGGCTGGTTGCGGCTTGGCCTACGGCTGGTCGTGGCTCGACCAGCTGGCCGAGCGGATCGGGGGCGCGACCCCCGGTTTTCCAAAATGGAAGCTCTGAGGGGTGTTGCCCCTCCTATTCGGCCGGCCGAAGCGGGCCGGTCTTCTCTGGCGCGAGCGGCCCGCAGAAGTGCAGGTCGTGATTCTCCGCAGCGCGGTGCCATGAGGCGCCGCGGTTCTCCAGCCTGCCGATTCTTCCTCGGCAGAGCGGCCTGCGGATTCGGGCTATGGTCTCCTCCGCCCACACGGCACCCGATGTCGTGGTCCTTTAACGGGCTAGCGCACGGCCTCCATTATCGCCGCCGCCTTCGGTTGTCACCGCCTTTTTCCATCACCACCTCCATAGTAAATAAAAACAAGCATCAACGGAGGGTCCTCGGGCTGTGTTCGTTCAGTTCGTGCCCTCTGCGTTAAGCGATAGAAGATAGCCAAAGATAATCCAAGAAATTCAATGAATAACGGGGTACAAATTATTCACTTAAAATTATACAAACCCCTACCTTGATTTCAAGAACGGTGCACGTCAACGAGCTACGGATGACGAGCATCACGGAGGTCGGGCATCGCAGAATACAGACATTGATTCTGTTGACATCAGGGCACGTCAGAAAAGGGTGTGTCATTGGAGAAGTTATTCGCATTCTTCGTTGAAGATGTTCTTCATGGAAGAACAGTGTTCTTCGTCGAGAGAAGAACTCTATTCTTCTAATTCTCCAGAGCCTCCCCAACACAACAAGTGCCAAACAAAAAAATAGATTAGGCTATTATTTTATTCCTATATGTTTTTTAAAATTTAAACACTTAAATTAATTAATTAATTTGTGTAGTTCAAATAATTAATTCAAGGTTTTTTCATATTAATTACAACAAGTGGAAGGTGGAGAGTTCAACAATAAAAGAGGTGAGTTGTCAAAATTAATTAAAGGGTAGTTAATGGGGAGTTTAAGAGGGAGTTGAGGGGTTAGGATCATGTGGGCCCCACACACATTATCCTCCCATGGGAGGTTATGTGGGGTGTGGGTCTCACCCCAACTTGTTTTTGGTGGAAATAACCACCTCTTAAATAAAATTGTACAATATAACAATTTTATTTAGTTTTCTACGAATCCCCAAAAATTAACTTTCACCTTGCATAAAATGAAACTGCATCAAAGGTCCCCTTAAGCGAATACTGGCACTACGAGTTCATTGGTGCCCTAGGATTCTGATTCCGACCACTAGTTCAAAAGATATAAAAACCCGCACGTAGTTTTACTGAATATACCCAAACAAAACTTCAGAAAACGATTCCGGGCACACCGGGCCTCGAAATCAGGCGCCGTCAGAAACTGCAGACTCGAAGTATTCCAAAGAATTTAAGAAAAAATCTTCCTTGAAATTTCTGGGTCTTTACTATTGAGATTGAGAGAAATTTATATTTTGAGGAGCATATGATATGTGTATTAGATCGTGGTGATAAAGTGTTTTGGGGAAAGACCATACCAATAGTTCATATATTTTGGTAGCATGGACTTGTTCGAGAGGAAACTTGGGAGGGAGAAGCAGATATGTGGGGTTTATGGCCTGATATTTTTACCTGAAAATCTTAGAGATGTTTGAGATTATATCTTGAGGATGATCTATTATAAGGTGGGGACATTATATGATACCAACCTTTTTCTATAGATTTATCTATCTCATTTCTAGGTATTATTTTTCCCTATTTTGGTTATACTTTGATTGAGGCATGTATTCGGTGCATTTTGGTGAAATTTGGAAGTTTATGGATGGTTTTTTGGAAGTACATGGTTGGAATAAACTTTTCCCAAACCATGCACCCTTCCCTAGAAAATCGTGCAACCACATACAGATAATGATTTCACAGTTGGCACATGGTTTGTCAAACCATGTTCCCTATTAAGATTAAATGTGCACCACCATATGAGAGACGCATAGTTGGGGAAACCATGTTCCCCTAACTAAAAAACTATGTGTGAAGAGTTAATTCCCCAAAAAAATATTTTTAAAATTTATGAACCCCTAGAACTTCACCCTAATTCAACCCAACTTAAACTTAACTCATTTCTATCCTTTTTAGAGGCCTATAGATGGATTCCAAGGGATTTAGAACTCTTTTCTTAATGAATAAAGACTATCCCTTTAAAAATCCTCACCTCTCATCTTAAGATATTTTCATCCTAATTGGTTTCTTCCCTCTCTCCCATTTTTAAGGTATTTTTTCCTCTATTGGAGATGGATATAGATCTTGGTTTTGTTAGATCTTAATCATTTCAATTTTGGATCTTTTTTTGCATCTTGGTAACATTATTTGTTGTGAAATTGAATATTTTGCTTCAATTTTTATTATTTACATTGGTAATCATTTGTCAACGATCTTGAGAAAGGTGGTATAAATTGTAAATCCAATAGTCTTGATTTAATTACATGTATGAAATTATGAAATTAAAATATCCATGATTGGGAAATTTCATCTAAAATTAAATTGATTAAATTAAATTTCCATTTGATATTTAATTGGGTTGAATTGAGGCAATTGAAATTTTTTGACTCATGATTATGAAATTGATGAGATAATGGGGTTATGGAATTGGTCAATTGATGGGACTGTGGAATTGTTTGATTAAGTGAATTTTTATTAGTTTATTAATTGGAATAGAGGGATGTTTGGATTAACCTTGAAGGGTTAATAAATTATTTGATTAGATATTTATAGTTGGTTTAATAGTGAATTGTCCATATTTTTCCTTACAATTGAAATAAATAATTATGATTGTTGTGATAAATTGAAAAGGTGCACATTAATGAAAAAGTTTGATAAGAAGGTTAAAAATTCATAACCTTAATGTATATGTAATTGTGATTTGTGTGATATTTTTAATATATGTGTTAGTGAGAGTGGGATAGGAATTGAGGCTCTAAATACCCATATGTGACACTGAGGTGTGGGGGAGGGACTAAGGCTCCAAATACCCATATGTTTTAGTGAGTGTTAGATAAGGAATGAGTATCTAAATAGCCATATGTGAACTTGTGGTGTAGGACATGTACTGAGGCTCCCAATACACATATGTGATAGAGAGTGTAATATAGGGACTAAAACTCCAAATACCCAAGTGACATTGTGGTGTGGGATAGGTACAAGGGATCCAAATACCCATGGGGTGTTAGACACATTGTTTTACACCCATGAGATTAGAATTAGACTATGGTTCCAATTGGTCATGATATGTATTGAAATGAAATGATAAATGATAACCATGGAATTGTGATATGTAATATCCCTTAAGGATATTTTAGACTTTGGAATGGTCTAAAGAAAGTACTGATAGTATGGGAGTTATCACGATCTTGGGGATATGTATGGTTAATTAATGAATAATGAAATTTGATAACTATTTACTTATATATTTTAATTTATTATTTATAAAACTTCATACACTATTATTGACTAAATATTGTTTTAGAATCCATAGGTGGTGACCTACTGAGTTGTACTCACACCCTACATAGGATTCTTGATCGGTACCTAAATATACTTCATGTTTATAGGACAGGATAAGGGCAAGATCCCTATGATATATGGATGAGTTGGGATAGATAATGGATAAGGGAACTGGATATGGTGTCAAGACACACTTGGGGAGTTTTTAGTGTCTTTATTTTGGTTTTTCATTAGACACTTGTAACTTATTATGGCATGACATATCTACTATTGGTTTTGGATATTGTTTTCATGTTTTACTTCATCATGTATTATTGGTTGTTATGGTTATGGATTTATTATGGTTGTTGGTTATTGTCTTTTGGTTATTTTTTATTTATTTCCATTATTTTTCTACTTTTATAAAGAGTGTATAGTCTCCCCATGTTTACATATATTATACTCTCACTGCTAGTCAGTAGCCTTTGGCATACGGGGAGGCACACTTGAGGTAATATGACAGGCCAACTCGGGGCATTGGTGCGTGGAACTTGGTTCAGGACGTGACATATATAAGTATATATAATCAAATAATATGGTATTTATGATTTAATGGTCATTATGGAAAGATAAAAATTACTCACCTTCTTTCGATAGTGATCATTGAAAAATTGAAACGTTACTCATGCATATGCACGACCTACCATCTCCATAATCATAATGTTAGTTCATTTTTTCATAACCATTTTTCTTGTATGATTTTAAAAGTATAATTTATGTAAAAATGTGATAATTATTTAATGGAGATTATTATGGAGATTTTAAAATAAGGACCTCAATGAACATAGTCAACCTATCAAAGTCAGTTTTGACACATAAGTTGGATATGATCAAAACATCAAACTTAAACATTATAGATTAAATAATTGTATATAAATTTTTTGTAAGTAAAATTAAATTAATAATAAACTTTCAAAAGATTATTAATAAAGTAAATAATTAACATAAGTTTATTATTTAGGAAGATATAGGACAATCATGAAAAATCATACTCAAGTTAAGGGATTTTCATCTCACTCTTTACAACTATGAGATAAATTTCATATTTGACACTTACTTATTTTTTGTGGTGTATATAATACCCATTTTGATATATTATATAATTAATTATTTCATATTAATTATATTTAAATGTATGATTTGATTATTATTACATTCAGGTTTTTTGATTCAGATGTTATCACAATTGTAAGGGGTTTCTTAACTCAATTTCCATTCATTGGGTTAAAATTTTATTTCATTGATTTTTTTACCAATAATACATGTGAAATGAATTGTAATTGTATTATTATATATTTATACTTTTATTTTTTGGATTTAAATTTGTCACATATAATTATTTCATTGATTTATTCCCACTCCAATGATACGATCTTTGTAAGGGATTTTCATCTCATTTTTTACATCTATGAGATAAATGTCATATTAACAACTTATTTTTGTTGTGTGGTATATATATTTTCCATGAATGTATTATATTATTATTATAATATAATTTATTAGGATTTACATATCCTTTTTATGATCTCTCTATCATGGGGTTTACGATTTCAAAGTTACCAAAGCGGTAATGGATTTTTGTCACAATTTTCCATCTTTGAGACAGTTGTTATATTATACACCTATCTAATTTTATGAGGTGTATATATTTCTCATTGACATGTTATATCATGAATATCCTTATAATAATTATATTATAAGTTTCCTTTAATTTTATTCCATTCAAGGTTATTGTGATTCAAATGTTTCAAAGTGTTATGAGACACTTTGAATGTTTAAAGATTATTTTCCTCAAAAATATTTTTAATGATCATTTAAGGGAATTTCCATTCATCAACGTCAAAAACACATGTTATTACTTATCCTACACTAGAGATATTTTTATTTTCATCATACTCATTATTCATTTAGATGGATTATTATTGTTTCAAGTAGGTTGTTAAGGAACTTTTTTCTTTTACAGAGGTTAATCATGTTGCAAAGAGATTGTTATGAAACTCATTTCTTTTCCACGAGTAAATCTTGTTTCAATGAGATTTCTATGGAACCCATTTATTTTCCATGGTTTAATAATGTTTCAAAGAGATTATTATGGAACCCATTTATTTTACATGGGTTACTCATGTTTCAGAGATATTTTTTATGGAACCCATTTCTTTTCCATGGGTTAATCATGTTTCAAAGAGATTGAAATTAAACTAATTTCTTTTCAAGGGGTTTATCAGATTATAAATGGATAATTATTGTTTCTATGAGTTTTATTATGAATTTTTTTTCTTGATATGTTATTTTCAAATTATAAAAAATGGGTGATCCCGATACAACTTATACAAAGGGTTGATCCCTATTATAGATCACGGGTGAGCCTGATATAGCTTATACTAAGGGTTGATCCCCATTATAGTTCAAAGAAAATAGGTTATCTTGTAACATCTTATATTTTTTCATGTATTATTTTTAGATATTATATGGTTTGATTTCGAGATCAGGTGTTGAGGTGGTTGATACAGAGGCATCAGCGAGGCTGGTGGAGGTGGACATAGCAGTGAGCTGTGTGATATGCGGTGATCATTCTTCATCAGGAAGCAATCTGAATCAAGGAAGAACTTATTATATTGATTTGATTTCCCTATTCTGTAATTACATGATGAACATGGACCAATAAACAAACAAATCGATTTGTGATTTGGTCGTATTTGTGGGATGGTTTTGTTTGCGGGTTATCAAGGTTTATTAAATCTATTTTTCTAATCCCAAATCCCTCGTTCTTGATCGTTGTACAAGAAATATTATCCAATGATGTTAAACCTTTTCTCATAATCATTTCTCCTATTGTTCTTCATGTTCTTCACCATTGGAACCTCTAAGTTCATGAATCGATGTTTTCAGGTGGTTTTGAGCATTATCAGACCCCCCAGATTAGAGGCGAATTGACAATTGAGGTCGGATATATCTAGATCAAGACCTAAAGATCTCATATCTACAACCATTCGATTTTTCAAGCATAGGAGGAGCTGTAGTGGTCGGTGTAAGGTACCACTAGTGCAGCACCAGTGATCGGCGGTGGCGTGTAGTGGCAGATCCATGTGGGGAAGGTGCGTCCAGTGGCATCCATGGAGGAAACCATGTAAGGCGATGGAGGTGAAGGGGATGTGGAGGAGGTGGTGATGTAGTTATGGAATAGGCTCACGAGGGGTGGACGCAGAGGCACCAGTGGGGCCGGTGGAGGCAGACATGGCGGTGAGCTGCATGTGACACGCCGACGATAGAATGGGCTGAGTCGAGCCAGGGGGTTAGTCATGGCAAAGCAAAGCCATGTTGGATCTGAGTCAGACCCGAGTTGTATTTGGGATGACAAAGGCATAGACTGGTTACAGTAGACTGTGATGATCGATGGTGGGTAAAGTTATCATGCAGTTAGTCAACCGACCATGATAGTAGACCGTAGCGGTAGGTTGGACCTATCACGGTGGTAGGTTCGTAGGTCTAGGATGGCCTACAAGCAGTTTTCCTCAAATTATTGTATCTCCTAAATAGAGCACCCAATCGATGAGCTATCTACATCATTGAAACCCTAGCATTGAGACATTCATTTTGGGAAAAGTGGTGATTTTTTATTTTTGACCAGTATAGGTTGAGAGTGTTCCCTTGGTCCTTTCTCTCAAGGGTTCAGTACATCATTAAATCCCCGTCGCTGGATTATAATACCCTCTAGAGGTCGAATATTAGATAGAGTATGGTATCCCTCCTGATGACTAGAGTGTGATCCTCTATCCCCCCGAGTAGAGTCTGGGGAATTATGTTACCACCTTGATTAGGGTGTTGATCCTCCATCTAGTGGTCCCCATCAGTACGGTCAGCGGTATACCCCATTGTGTCTTGGAATGATCCCCTATGTAGTGGATTGATCTAGATTAGGTATGTGGTATCCCCCAGTGATTTTGGGTGCGATCTTTGGTTTCCCCTAATTAGTTCTAGGAATGACCCCTCTCTATGTATCATAGTCTTCATTGACCAATACATCCTCTTTGGACAGAGCCCAAATAAGTTAGACCTATTTTTGAGTGTCTCTAACGATATTAGGGCCAAGGAGTGAGTTCTCCCAGAACAAGCATGCTTCAAGAAGAATCATGTGGTTGGTAGTTGGTTGTGACTGCCCGATGGACTGGTGTTTCTCATGGGTATATTTGGATATTCTTGTTATATGTTTTTTAGACATATACCTATATAGAGATGACTGTACTTTTCTTTTTGGTATTCCTTTGTGGTATTCCTTTATAGTATTACTTTTTGGTATTACTTTGTGGTATTCCTTTGTGGTATTCTTTTGTGGTATTCCTTTGTGTTATTTCTTTATGGTATTCCATTATGGTATTCCTTTGTGGTATTACTTTATAGTATTATTTTGTGATATTTATTTTTGGTTTTGAGGTTTCCTACTAAGTATTGTTATACTCACCCATGCACAGTATTTTCCTGCATGTGTTGTTTCTTGTGTAGATGATCGACCATTTTATGGAGACCTAGGTGGACCAGGACCAGATGGTTTTTAGTGAGATCGGAAAGACCGAGGTGTGTTCTTGTGTCTTTCAGACAGTATTCCCAGTACCTTTACTTTTAGGTTGGACTTGTGTTAGACTCTTTATGGTGGGATTGTATTTGGACCTATTTACTTTCCAATACTTTTATTGTCATACTCTGTTTGTGGGATATAGTGGTTTTCATGCATTTTTTACATAGTGTTTTTACATTTTAGAATTTGTGTCTTAGATATGTGTGTGTGCGTACAAATACTTTAGTCTAATACCTCTCATTTGTGGGATATTCCTACTTGGTGCTAGTCACTAGCCCCTGGCCTATTGGAGGCAAGATTGGGGTAGTCACGACATGGTAACCTTTGGGATGGGTCATGATAGAATGGTATTATATGTAGGTTGGTTTGGGTAAATATTGTTAAGTATTTCAAGTTCGGCTTTCAGGCCAGGGAATCTAGTGTTGGTGAGGTGGCCAACGTATCCATACACCGAGACTCTCATTTCCTACTTGTCGACTCTATACATGAAAACACTGGTTGCAGGAAAAAAATGGTATATGAATCATATATAAATTTTTGGTTTTTCTATATCCTTCTTGAGTTAGATATCCAGATATACTCTATTGACCATGATATATCTTTTTTTATTTTAGAATTCCCCCACGTAGACAGCCATTCGGGATTACAATGCATGATCACGAGGATGATATGCCCTGTGATGAGGCATTGATATAGGGGATTGTACCAGAGGTATCACCACTTGGTGGTTTACCAGTTATACCACCACCCATTGAATAGAAGTTACTACCATCACTTCCATCTAAGGATGCATGCAAGATGAGTATGTTACATGAGTTTTAGAGTCAAAGACCTCTTAGATTTTGGGGTGAGCCAGACCCCCAGTTGGATGAGGATTGGCTAGAGTCAGTCACCTGTGTTTTCCAACTTGTGAGGATGCCTTCATATTAGATGGAAGTCTTTACTGCAAGTCTCCTTTAGGTCTCTGAGGTGTGATGGTGGATCTTGGTGACTCAATCACATGATGAGACAACTCTCTCCTAGGCAGAATTTGAGCATCTCTTTAGAGATAAGTTCTATATGGCCACCTTGTGATTCGTATGCATATAAAAGATTCTACATTTGTATCAGGCTAGTATGACCGTGGAGGAGTATTTAGAAAAGTTTATAGAACTTTCACACTTCTCCATGTACATGGTACGAGACTTGTTCTTCGGGTCTCAGAACTTTGATCAAGGCTTAAGTCGGGATGTCAGTGAATCTGTTTTATCCCTTAGCATTTCTACCTCTTATAAGGTGTTTGATAGATCCCTAATAATGAAGAGTTTTCTAGCAGAGTAGACACCGATAGTGGGAGCTTGCAGTGGGAACCGGCTAGCTGAGACTTCGGCATCAAGTATCTGATGTTAGTCATAGGGATCCAAGCAGGTCAATCGTTTTAGGGGGTGATCCTAGGATTCGGGGTTAGTAGTTCAGGGCTACCAGGGTAGCTCAAATCATCCCATAGATAGATGGTGTTACTCATGCAGAGTTCGGGGACATCTGGCATGATATCTCCCAACCCATCGTACATCTGATCGGGAGATAGTCGAGGGACCTTTGGGGAAGAGGCAAATATAGGAGTAGTGTGGTCCATAGGGTGGAATAGATGGAAGTGGTCCAGGAAGGGCAGTAAGAGGTGGTTATAGGTTCGACCTATTACCATTACCACCACCAAGTGGTCCACACCAGGCTCAGGGAGCTAGCATTCATGAATGAGTATAGTTGTAGGTGATGGAGAATTATGACCCCGAGTATCTAGGGATGATACAAGGTATGATCTGTGTCCTTTCCACCTTAGTTGTAGTTTTTATAGTCACAAGTTCTAGTAATTCCTTTCTTTCCATGAACCTTTTTAGAGACTCGGAGTTTCCAATTGAACTGTTTACTCAGCCATTATACTTAGAGACTCTTACTACAGGAGGCTTTATGGTCACACATTGGTGCTGACAGTGTGACCTGACTCTTAGAGTCGAGAGTTTTGGTTGGGATCTCTTGGTAGCATCATCGAGGCCTTATTACAACATTCTTAGTATGGAGTGGTTATCAATAGTTCATGCTCATATTGAATGTTTTAGGAAAAAAGTGTGGTTTTTCTGCAGTGATGGACATAGGTTTTCCTTTTTTGGTGAAAATAAAATATATACAGTGTAGGATGGACTCGCTCATAGGAGGGTGCAGCTGATTACTCATCAGTTGGCTAGCCTCACCCTTAGTGTGGTGGATGATCAGAGTATTTAGTTTCTTATAGTGGTGGTGGAGTATGAGGATGTCTTTCCTGAAGATGTTCTAAGTTTACCTCTCCACAAGCAGATGGACTTCTTTTTTGATCTAAACCCAAGTAAGACCCTGATATCTACACATGTATATTAGATGTCTCCCACAAAACTTCATGAACTAAGGGTGAAGTTGGAGGATTTATAGGGGAGGGGATTCATGAGGCCCATTTTTTTACCCAGGATAGCCCCAGTTTTTTTTCAAGAAGGTGTACGGGATATTGAGGTTATGTATAGATTACTTATGCTTAAACCAGGTGACTATGAAGAACAAGTATCCACTACCGAGGATCAAAGACCTTTTTGATCAGTTGAAAGGGGCGGAATGGTTCTTGAAGATCAAATTCAAATCTTTCTATCACTAATTATAAGTAAGGGGTGGGGATAAACTAAATATGGCCTTTAGAATTCATTATAGTCACCATGAGTACTTGGTGATGCCATTTGGAATGACGAATGTACCAGTAGTATTCATGGGACTCATGAACCATATCTTTCATCCTTACTTAGACCAGTTCATGGTGGTCTTCATCAACAACATCCTAGTGTACTCGACGACTCTGGGGGAGCATGTGAGACAATTGAGGATGGTCCTAGACACACTTTGAGAGAACCAACTTTATAGGAATCTCTTTAAGTGTCAATTATGGATTCAAGAGTTACATTTTCTAGGACACATCATCTCAGAGGTTGTAGTTTCATTGGATCCAGTGAAGGTTGATATAGTTCTTTCTTGGGAGCCACCCAATAGTGTTACTAAGGTATGGAGTTTCCTTGGATTGGTAGGGTACTATTGGAGGTTTTTTCATGAAAACTACAGAGTATCAGAACCCCTTACATCTTTGAAACGAAAGGGGAATGCTTTCAAGTGGACTGAATAGTGACAATGGTTCTTTCAAGAGCTAAGGCAGAGGTTGAAGAGTGCTCCCATCCTGAAGTTATCAGAGGAAGGAATCGAGTACATAGTGTTCTGTGATGCATCAGGGACCAGGCATGGTTGTGTCCTAATGTAGGGGAAAGTGGTGATTGCCTATGGTTCACACCAGTTGAAACTACATGAGCGGAACTATATGACCCATGATCTTGAGATATCACCACTAGTATTCTCATTTAAGATGTGGAGACACTACATTATGGGTGAGTGGTTTATCATCTACTCTGATCACAAGATTATCAAGTATATCTTCTCTCAGAAGGATCTGAATTTGAGAAAGAGGGGATGTTTAGAGTTCCTCTGTGACTATGACTTTGATATTTTCTATACTCCTAGGAAGGAGAATGTGGTGGTAGATGATATCAGTAGGAGACATAGTTTGAAGTTGCTGAATGAGGAGTCAGAGAAATTGTCCTCGTTGCAGTTATCCTTTATAGATAGAGATGGAGCTAATTACCTGTATTTGATGTTCTTCAACCATATTCTCTTACAGCAAGTTAGGTAGGTACATCTTGAGGATACTGACTGTGAGACCGTACGTGCCCATATGTCCATAGGTAATACTCTTGATGGATATTCAATAGTTGAGGAGAATTTAATTATTTTCATAGGATTCTCAGTAGTACTAGTGGTGTTGTGGGAGGAGGTTCTGAGGGATTTTCATTCATCCCCTTTGGCATTACATCCAATTGTGGAAAAAATGTACCAGGACCTATGACATCAGTTTTGGTGGAAAGGGATGACAAAAGGAGTTACAGAGTTTTTCTCTTGATGCCTTACTTTTTAGTAGGTGAAGGTTGAGAACCAACTTCCAATGGGTTTAGCTCAACCCATTTTGATGCCGAAATGTAAGTGGTATGGGATATTGATGGACTTCATGACGAGTTTACCATGTATGTTTAGGGGACACGATTATATCTATGTAACACCCTGACCCCTCTAGGCTGGAGCCGGTGTATTACTTGTGATATTGGAATGGTCATAAGGAATGGAAATATTTAAGGAACAATAATTTTAGTAGTATTAAAGATACTAGATACAAAGATGTTACTCAAATTACATTGGAAAAGTTTACAAAATACAATACATAATGAAAACTATAAACGACATCCACAAGAACTCAATAAATGATCTCCTCTTTGTCACCTGTTGAAAGTGAACAATGAAAGGGGTGAGCTAAAATTCTTAGTAAGGGTTACAATAGAAGAAGCATGAATACAATAATAATTTAATAATAATCAATCTGACATAATCAATATGGCATGGTTAATAAATGAAAAACTAATGCCATTAATAAACTGAGAATGAAACTGCATCCATAGATTTTGTCATAGTAAAAACATCATGGATAATAATAATAAATAATAATGAATAAATAGAATTATTATTAATTGGATGTCATGTATCTGGAATATGAAACCATAATACCGTAAAAACGATTTAGTTCTATGGGTAGAAACTCGTCTGATTTTTGGAAACAAACTCGAGGGGTTTGTCGCCAAACTGATTTGTCTCATGAGACCTACTAATGCATCGAGGGGCTATAGAAGGACCCACCACCACTTCATGTCCAAATAATTATTTATACATTGATTCAATACAAGAGAAATATGTATTTTCAATATCCGTATAGAGTAGAGTATACGGATTCATCAATATTTCCATAATTAAAATAACTTTCCAAATAAACACCGTAGGTAAAATGGTATACGGTTTATAAAACAAACATATCCATGATATGAGATTATGGATATTTAATATAAATATAATTTCAAATGAAAAGTGATCTCAAATGGTCAGTAGGTACAACACATAAGGATTATTAGGTGCACAATACAAAGTTAGTCACAACAAAATAGTAGTTGAGACGAAGTCTCCTACCACAATGTAATCGGTCGAATCATATGACCAGAACTTAATAACTCTAAAATGAATCTTTGAATAACATGAATATAAAAATAATCATGTTATTATATATCAAATGTAAGTACACATGTTCCACATACAAGAAATAAGTGGTGAATAATGAAAATCTCACAGAAATGAAAGTGAGATGAGAAACCTCTTACAAACATTTCAGCATGGTAACGAGTGTTATTGTGAGGGATTAATGAGAGGTAAAGGGGTATTACATTATTTATATATCACAAGGGAATTATGAGGGAGGTGAAAAAATATACCCCATCATTTGGAATTAAAAATAAAAGATCATAACATAGAGGATATTCTTGAACAAAAGTGAGAGAGAGGATCCCTTACCTTACGCTCGAAGGTGTTCTTGTTTGTTATTAACGACCTGAATAATAAAATTTATCTTAATTAATTAATAATTACAGAACCTCATAAACATTTAATTGATATGGTATAACCTTATTAAGTTAATTAATGGCATTTTTATGGGTTTAAGAGATTCAATTTTATTGTTTTGGAAGCATTTTCTTACTTGGTTTCATGATTTGTTTACTTGTACTCATTAATGGAAGTTCATTTGAAATGTGGTTAAACATCCAGAATTGTTAATATAAATTATTAGTGACATTAAATAGATATAAATTATCTTATAATGATTCTGGTTATATACCATGAGGATGACTCATTCGATGAGTTAAAAATAAACGCTTGGATTTGGCTTGGCGTTTTTGTGCACAATAAACTTGTTTTGTATTTTTATTCCATATTATGAACGTGTAGAGATTCCAAAACATTAATCAAGATAAAATACATATATTATGATCTGTTTCAACAATTTAAAATGTTTCATGACCAGTATTGAATATATTAATGCAAATTGAAAACCCATCTTCCTTGAGTGTGATAAATTTACACATCTCGGACGGTGTTTGCATTTATCATATAAAAGGAGGGGAAAAAATAGATATTATGATGAAATATTCCATTATCACAATGAAAATATAGTACATGTAAGGTAATGGAATTATCATGACATTTGGATGAGGGGATGTGAGAATAGAGAACAATAGAATGGAACTTTGTAAAAGAAATTGAAAGAAAAGAGAAGGAAGGTTCACCTCTTGAGTACTCCTCCTTGATAATCTCCTTAAGGACTTTGTTTTTGGACTTTTGGTGAGACCAGAAGGTCTTGGACGTGGGGAGAGGACTTGGGAAGAGTATTTGGCGGAATTTAGTCAAGGATTGAAGCTTGAGTGGTGTGGGAGGAAGAGGGGGTGAGGGGTGGTTTATATAGTGGAGGGGAGAGGAGTTTTCTTAATATTATAATCATTAATTTATTATTTCCCCTCAAGAAAACAAATAGTGAGTATTAAATGACCAAGAATAGTAATATATGCATGTGACTTTGAACTAATTGGTCTTACATCAGAATATCATCATCAATGACTCAATTAATCCATTATTTATCATTTATTGTGAATTATCGGATTAGACTATTCATAAAAATTCAAGTATTTCAGAAAAATCCCAAAAATTCACCCTAACCATTTCTCGACGTGTAGAATCCAAAAATGAAGTCCATTTTTAAAAAATAATTTTCTAAATATGATTAATTAAATATTTAATTAAAATCATTATTTAATCAAAAAATAGAAACACTTAAAATTTTCATCTTCATTTTTATGGTGCCTAAATTCATTTATACACTCAATGGTATGGATACCATTCATAAGATTCATATTACTATTCATAAGGGTAAGTTACTATTCATAAGGCTAGGTTACTATTCATAAAGGTATGTTAATGTTCACCAAAAATTAAGTTAATTCTATCAGACTCTAAATATCATCTTGAAAACAACTGTGTATGTAAGATTTTTAAAATTCAAATCGCAGAGTTGGAAAATTTAAGTTTAATGGCTAGGTTATGGATATCTCCTATAAGTAACCATGTTTTGTTCTATATAGGCTCAGTGATTCATGAAATATAGGCTATAACTAGAATTTATATAAGAGAAACATACCATGAAATGTTTGGGGTGCTACAATCTAGGTGATTATTGACCGACTCACCTAGTCATCCCACTTCCTAGCTATCCAGAAGAAGAGTTTAGTATAGAGATTTGGATGCCTCTACATCCAGGAGATAGTTTGACTCCATTAAGTTACATCAACAATTGTTTCATATTATTATTCTTTCTTTACATCCCTATTGTTGAAGGTATTACAAGGGGAATTTGGGACACAGTTACGCTTGAGCATGGGGTTTCACCCACAGACGGATGGCCAGACTAAATAGATCATTCATGTTCTAGAGGACATGTTGTGGGCGTGCATGTTAGATTTTTTCCATAGTTTGTAGGATCACCTACCACTAGTGGAGTTTTCATACAACAACAGTTATCATTCCACCATTGGTATGGCACTATTCGAGTCTTTATAAGCGTGACCCTATAGGTCACCACTTTGCTGGACTAACCTAGGAGAGTCAGCACTCATGGGCCCGGAGTTGGTGCAGCCTACTACAGAGAAGGTGCAGATCATCCAGGAGTGGATGAATATTTCATAGATCCATCATAATTCTTATGTTGACAAGAGGTAGAGGCCTTTGGAGTTTAAGTAAGGAGACCATATGTTCCTTCAGGTTTCACCTTGATGGGGATTACAAATATTTTTCTAGGGAAGTAAGCTATCTTTGGGGTTCATCCGCCCTTTCCAGATACTGTGTAAGGTTTTCAAGGTGGTGTACAACTTGGATCTACCACCACAGTTAGATCAGGTACACGACGTCTTCTATGTGTCGTAGCTAAGGAGGTACGTACATGACCCATCTCACATCATCGACTGGGGTGAGTTGGACCTCTAGAATAAAGCAACATTAGATGGGTACCCAGTAGAGATCAAGGATCATCAAGAGAGGATCCTTTATGGATGGTCGATTCCTCTGGTGTGCATTTAGTGGTACCGCATGAATCTTTAGGAGAGCACATGAGAGAGGGAGACTCATATTTGTACTCAGTACCCTTATATTTTTTTAGTAGCCTTTTTTTGTATTTTCAAGGCATAAATACCTAAGGTGTAGAGAATGTAACATCCTTTATTTTTTCATGTATTATTTTTAGAAATTATATGGTTTGATTTTTAGACTATTCATTGAGGTGGAAGACATAGAGGCACTGGATGGTCCAGTAGAGGTAGACGCGATGGAGATCCATGTGAGATGCGGTAACCATTCTTCATCAGCGAGCTATCCAAATCGAGGTAGGACTTATTATATTGATTTTCATTCCTTTTTCTTTAATTCCACAATGATTGCGGACCAATCAATGAAAAGATTGATCCCTAATTTGGTCATATTTTTTAGATTTAATAATATATTTTTCTAACCCCAAATCCCCCATTCTTGATCATTTTCCAAGAACAGTTGGACAATAATGTTAAACCTTTGCTCGCATGCATTTCTCCCTCCATTCTTTGATGTTGGAACCTCACGGTTCATGGATCAATGTTGTTAGGTGGTTCCGAGCACAATCATACCTCCAAATTTGAGTTGAATTGACAACTGATGTCAGATATATATATATAGAGACCCAAGGAACTTGGATCTATGACCATTCTATTTTTTAGGCATCGGAGGAGGTGTGATGGTCTGCGAAAGGGACCATCGGTGCGGCACTGGAGACCAGTGGTGGTGGCAAAGCCCCGTGCAGAGGGTGCGTCTAGTAGTGGATGTAGTGAAGACCATGTGAAATGGTGGTAGAAACAGGGAAGTGGAAGAATCGATAATGTGGTGATGGTAGAGGGTTATGGGCGGTGGATGAAGAGGCACCGGTAGGGCCAGTGGAGGCAGACGTGGTGGTGAATCGCGTGAGATGTGGTGGTGACAAAATGGTTCGGGTTGGGCCAGTGAGCTGGCTTGTTGAAGAAAACTCGACTCGGATCCTAGTTAGACCCAATTCATATATGGGATGATTGGGTCCGATATCGGTTGTTTTCAACCATGAAGATCGACTGGAACAGTCGACCATGGGGTCGCAGTAGTCCAAGCTATCATGGGAGCACCGACCATGATGGTCGACCGTGATAGTCGACTGTGGGTGTAGTAATCATGTGGTTGGTTCGTTAAATCAGTAGAAAAACCAGGAAATTCGACCATAACGGTAGGTCTTTATGATCGAGCAGGCCTATGGGTTATTTTTCTCAAATGAGTGTATCTCCTAAACGGAATGTTCAACCGATGAGTCGTTTGTGGCGTTGAGACCCTAGAATTGAGATTTTCATTTTCAAAAAAGTGGTGAGTTTTTAGTTTGGGCCAATATAGGTTGATAGTGTTCCCTTGGTACTTTCCATTAAGGTTTCATTACAGCATTACATCTACACCACTAGATTGCAATCCCCTATAGAGGTCGAGTCTCAAATAGATTATGGTATCCCTCCCGGGGACTAGAGTGCAATCCTCTATCACCCCTATTGTAGTATGTGGAATCATGTAACCTTCTTGAGTAGGGTGCTGATGGTCCATCTAGTGGGTGGCATCAGTAGGGTCAGTGGTATCCCCTGGTGTGTCTCTATATAATCCCCAATGTAGTGGGTTGATCAAGATTAGGTACGTGGTATCCCCCATTGAGTTTGGATGCCATCTATTGTGTCCCCCAATCATTTCTGGTCCTGACCGCCTTTTTGTGTATCATAGTCTTTATTGACCAATATATCCTCTTTGAGAAGGTCCTAAATGAGTTAAACCTCTTTGTGAGTGTCTCTAATGATTTCATGACTCGAGGAGTGTGTAAAACCCCTGAATGATAAAGGGTTAAATGACTAAATGATATGACTCATGTCAACAAGGTGCACCTTCCTTTTTAGGAGTCTGCCTGATTAGAACTCCATAGTTAAGCATGTTTGGTCTGGAGTAGTGATCGGGATGGGTGACCTTCTAAGAAGTTTCTTAGGGTGTGTGTGAGTGAGGATAAAGCACATTGAAAAGGAAATGTGTTAGTCTGTGGGGACAGTCATTAGTCAGATGACCCGTTCGGGCATGTGGATGGGTTCCAGGGTGGGGACCATGTGTCTGTGGGGCAACTGGTGGTACCTGGCGGGCCAGGACCCGTCGACCATGTTAATGTGGGGTGTATGTACTGTCACCGGGACCCAATTGTAACATTTGGTATCAGAGGAGGAACTCATCCTTAAGTGTGGTGCACTGCCTGGGTTGAGATGTAGGGCCCACAATGAGGACGTTGTGATCTAAATAGGGGGTGATTGTAACACCTCTGAATGATAAAGGGTTAAATGAATAAATGATATGACTCATGTTAACAAGGTGCACCTTCCTTTTTTAGAGTCTGTCTGATTAGAAATCCATAGTTATGTATGCTTGGCCTGGAGTAGTGATCAGGATGGGTGACCTTCTGGGAAGTTTCACAAGGTGTGTGTGGGTGAGGACAAAACACACTGGAAAGGACATGTGTTGGCCTGTGGTGATAGTCATTAGTCATATTACCCATTTAGGCACGTGGATGGGCCCCAGAGTGGGGACCACATGTCTGCGGGGCAACTGGTGGTACCTGGCGGGCCAGGACCCATTGACCATGTTAATGCGGGGTGTTTGTGCTGTCACTGGGACCCAGTCATCACATTTGGTATCAGAGGAGGAACTCAACCTTAAGTGTGGTGCACTGTCTGGGTTGAGATGTAGGGACCACAATGAGGATGTTGTGCTCTAAAGAGGGGTGATTGTAACACCCCTGGATGATAAAGGGTTAAATGACTAAATGATATGACTCATGTCAACAAGGTGCACCTTCCTTTTCAGGATCCTGTCTCCACAGTTAAGCATGCTTGTCCTGGAGTAGTGTTCAGGATGGTTGACCTTCTGGGAAGTTTTCCAGGGTGTATGTGAGTGAGGGAAAAGCACACAGGAAAGGACATGTGTTGGCTTGTGGGGATAATAGTTAGTTAGATGACCCGTTCGGGCACGTGGATGGGCCCCAGTGTGGGGACCACGTGTCTATGGGGCAACTGGTGGTACCCAATGGGCTAGGACTGATTGACCATGTTAATGCGGGGTGTCTGTGCTCTCACCGGGACCCAGTTGTCACATTTGGTATCAGAGGAAGAACCCAGCCTTAAGTGTGGTGCACTGCCTGGGTTGAGATGTAGGGCCCACAACAAGGACGTTGTGCTCTAGAGATGGGGTGATTGTAACATCCCTGAATGATAAAGGGTTAAATGACTAAATGATATGACTCATGTCAACAAGGTGCACCTTCCTTTACAGGAGCTTGTCTGATTAGAACTCCACAGTTAAGCATTCTTGCCCTGGAGTAGTGTTCAGGTTGGGTGACATTCTGGGAAGTTTCCCAGGGTGTGTGTGAGTGAGAACAAAGCACACTGGAAAGGCCATGTGTTGGCCCGTGGGGACAGTCGTTAGTCAGATGACCCATTCGGGCACGTGGATGGGCCCCAGCATGGGGACCACGTGTCGGCGGGGCAACTGGTGGTACCTGGTAGGCCATGACCTATCGACCATGTTTATGCGGGGTGTTTGTGCTGTCATTGGGACCCAATTGTCACAGAGTGAGTTCTCCCAAAACAAGTGTGCTTCGAGTAGAATCTTGTAGTTGGAAGTAGGTTGTGACTGCCCGATGGCATGGTGTTTCTCATGATTATATTCAGATATTCTTGTAACACCCCTAAATGATAAAGGGTTAAATGACTAAATGATATGACTCATGTCAACAAGGTGCACTTTACTTTTCAAGATCCTGTCTGATTAGAACTCCAAAGTTAAGCATGCTTGCCCGGGAGTACTGTTCAGGCTGGGTGACGTTCTGGGAAGTTTCCCAGGGTGTGTGGGAGTGAGAACAAAGCACACTGGAAAGGACATGTGTTGGCCTATGGGGACAGTCGTTAGTCAGATGACCCATTCGGGCACGAGCGGTGCACTGCCTGGGTTGAGATGTAGGGCCCACAATGAGGACGTTGTGCTCTAAAGAGGGGGTAATTGTAACACCCCTAGATGATAAATGGTTAAAGGACTAAATGATATGACTCATGTCAACAAGGTGCACCTTACTTTTCAAGAGCCTGTCTCATTAGAACTCCACAGTTAAGCATGCTTGCCCTGGAGTAGTGTTCAGGCTGGGTGACGTTCAGGGAAGTTTCCTAGGGTGTGTGTGAGTGAGAACAAAGCACACTGGAAAGGACATGTGTTGGCCTGTGGGGATAGTCGTTAGTCAGATGACCCGTTCGAGCATGTGGATGGGCCCCATCATGGGCACCACGTGTCTGCGGGGCAACTAGTGGTACCTGGCAGGCCAGGACCTGTCGACCATGTTAATGCGGGGTGTTTGTGCTGTCATTGGGACCCAGTTGTCACAGAGTGAGTTCTCCCAAAACAAGTATGCTTCGAGTAGAATCTTGTAGCTGGAAGTAGGTTGTAACTACCCGATGGCATGGTGTTTCTCATGAGTATATTCAGATATTCTTGTCACACCCCTGAATGATAAAGGGTTAAATGACTAAATGATATGAATCATGTCAACAAGGTGCACCTTTGTTTTCAGGATCCTGTCTAATTAGAACTCCACAGTTAAGCATGCTTGCCCTGGAGTAGTGTTCAGGCTGGGTGACGTTCTGGGAAGTTTCCTAGGGTGTGTGTGAGTGAGAACAAAGCACACTAGAAAGGACATGTGTTGGCCCATGGGGATAGTTGTTAGTCAGATGACACGCTCGGGCACGTGGATGGGCCCCAGTGTGGGGACCACGTGTCTGCGGGGCAACTGGTGGTACCTGGCAGGCCAGGACCCATCGACCATGTTAATGCGGGGTGTTTGTGCTGTCACCGGGACCCAGTTGTCACAGATCGAGTTCTCCCAAAACAATTATACTTCGAGTAGAATCTTGTAGCTGGAAGTAGGTTGTGACTGCCCGATGGCATGGTGTTTCTCATGAGTATATTTGGATATTCTTGTTATAAGTGATGTAGAAATATACTTTTGTAGAGATGATTGTACTTTCCTTTATGGTATTCCTTTTTGGTATTTTTTGTGGTATTCCTCTGTGGTATTCTTTTATGGTATTCCATTATTGTATTCCTTGGTGGTATTCCTTTGTGGTACCCCTTTATAGTATTCTTTTGTGGTATTTCTTTGTGATATTCCTTTATGGTATTCCTTTGTGGTACCTAGTGGGCTAGGACCCGTCGACCATGTTAATGTGGGGTGTCTATGCTGTCACTAGGACCCAGTTGTCACATTTGGTATCAAAGGAGGAACGCAGCCTTAAGTGTGGTGCACCACCTAGGTTGAGATATAGGGCCCACAATGAGGACGTTGTGCTATAAATAGGGGTTGATTGTAACACCCCTGAATGATAAAGGGTTAAATGACTAAATGATATGACTCATGTCGACAAGGTGCACCAGGACCCATAGACCATGTTAATGTGGGGTGTATGTGATGTCACCGGGACCCATTTGTCACATTTGGTATCAGAGGAGGAACTCATCCTTAAGTGCGGTGCACTGCCTGGGTTGTGATGTAGAGCCCATAATGAGGACGCTGTACTCTAAAGAGGGGGTGATTGTAATACCCCTGAATGATAAAGGGTTAAATGACTAAATGATATGGCTCATGTCAACAAGGTGCACCTTCCTTTTCAGGAGCCTGTCTGATTAGAACTCCATAGTTAAGCATTATTGGCTTGGAGTAGTGTTTAGGATGGGTGACCTTCTGGGAATTTTCATAGGGTGTGTGTGAGTGAGGACAAAGCACACTGGAAAGGACATGTGTTGGCCTTTGGGGACAGTCATTAGTCAGATGACCTGTTTGGGCACGTGGATAGGATCTAGCGTGGGGACCACGTATCCGCGGGGCAACTGGTGGTACCTAGTGGGCCAGGACCCCTCAACCATGTTAATGCAGGGTTTTTGTGATGTCACTGGGACCCAGTTATCATAGAGTTAGTTCTCCCAAAAGAAGTGTGCTTCGAGTATAATCTTGTAGCTGGAAGTAGGTTGTGACTGCCCGATGGCATGGTGTTTCTCATGAGTATATTCAGATATTCTTATTATAAGTGATGTAGACATATAATTTTGTAGATATTATTGTACTTTCCTTTATGGTATTCCTTTTTGGTATTTTTCTATCGTATTCCTCTGTGGTATTCCTTTATGGTATTCCATTGTTGTATTCCTTGGTGGTATTCCTTTGTGGTACTCCTTTATAGTATTCTTTTGTGGTATTTCTTTGTGGTATTCCTTTATGGTATTCCTTTGTGGTACCTGGCAGGCCAGGACCTGTCGACCATGTTAATGCAGGGTGTCTGTGCTCTCATCGGGACCCAGTTGTCATAGAGTGAGTTCTCCCAAAACAAGTGTGCTTCGATTAGAATCTTGTAGCTAGAAGTAGATTGTGACTGCCCGATGGCATGGTGTTTCTCATGAGTATATTTGGATATTCTTGTTATAAGTGATGTATACATATACTTTTGTAGATATGATTGTACTTTCCTTTATGGTATTCCTTTTTGGTATTTTTTTGTGGTATTCCTCTATAGTATTCCTTTATGGTATTCCATTGTTGTTTTACTTGGTGGTATTCCTTTGTGGTGCTCCTTTGTAGTATTCCTTTGTGGTATTTCTTTATGGTATTCCTTTATGGTATTCCTTTATGGTATTCCT
This sequence comes from Viscum album, assembly GCA_963277665.1. NCBI lineage: Eukaryota > Viridiplantae > Streptophyta > Magnoliopsida > Santalales > Viscaceae > Viscum > Viscum album. The sequence goes on along the minus strand of OY728157.1, from coordinate 1,396,588,989 downwards.
TTATGGTATTCCTTTGTGGTATTTATTTTTGGTTTTGGGGTTTCCTACTGGGTATTATTATACTCACCCCTACACGGGCTTTTCCCGCACATGTCGTGTCTTGTTCAGAAAATTGACCTTTTGACAGAGACCTAGGTGGAACAGGACCAAACGGTGCTTAGTGGGACCGGAAAAACTGAGTCGTGTTCCTACGACATTCAGATAGAAATCACAATACCTTTACTTCCATTTTGGACTTATGTTATATATTCTTTATGGTGGGATTGTATTTGGTCGTGTATACTTTTCAGTACTTTTACTGTTGTACTCTAGTTGTGGGATATAGTAGTTTGCATACATTTTTTACTTAGTGTTTTTACATTTCAGTATTTGTGACTTGGAGTTGTGTGTGTGTATACAGGTACTTTAGGATAATTCCTCCCATTTGTGAGGTATGCCTATTCAATGTTCGTCACTATCCCCTGGCCTATTGGAGATGGTCTTGGGGTAGTCATGGTATGGGACCTTATGGAGTAAGTTGTGACATATCCCGATATAGATTATACAAAGATTTATCCCTATTGTAGATCTCCAATGCATTGGGTAATTATAATGATGGAAGTCAGTGTATGGTTATTCCAATTAAAAGGGTTTTGAAAGGGTTTTATGAAAGTGATTTTCCAAGTTACCAAAAAGAGCTATAATTTATAGTTATGAGTTTATAATGTTTTTCATGATCAATATTGATATCACTTGGATCATGACTATTGATTCTGATGTGTGTTTTATTTTCTATGTTTTCAAATTTGACGATCCATGTATTTATGTGTATTATTTCCTTTATGATTCCCCCATGCACTTTGATTATGTCAACATTCCCTTATGCACTATAATTCTCATTGATGACATTCATTTCTTAATTTTTATTTTTTCCCTTAATGAGCACTTAATCTCACCCTTATTGTGTTTCTTTTTTCCCATGTTTTAAAAAATAATGTTCAATGATTTATGTTTACAAATTATTTCACAAGGACTTTGTTGATGACCAATTGTGAAATAAGAAAAGCTGGGTTAAATGGGAGAAATGTTCTTTTGACTACTTTTGAATTGTTTATGTAAGATTTTGTCTTGATTCTATAAAACTCTAAACCTAAAAGGTATTATGGTATCTAAGTGATCCAATTGTTCCTTTTCAAGGATTAGAAGAGAATTTTGGCTCACAATTATCAACATCAAAGATGAGAAATTAATGTTATGGATTTCATCACAAGATCGAGGAGTGTGGGTTCTAAGCTGTTATATTGATAATTTATGGAAAAAATTAATAATCCATTTTTTATTTGTATGAATCATTCTCACATAAAACCAACACAAGATGTGACCAATATGACTTAAAGTGCGTGTTTTCAGTTTAAAATGAAATTTTAGTAAAAATCACAAGCAGTATACTCAAAACCAAGAAAACACATTTGAATTATTTTGATACTTTAGGAAAATAATTCATAAGTCATTTTTGATATGTAGGAATTATTTTCACCACAAATTGATGCATGGTGTTCCTGGTATAACTCCAAGTGTGTCTTTTTATTTAAAATTAAAATTTTAGTTAAAAACAAAAGTGGCATACTCAAAACTAAAAAAAAATCATTGGAATTGTTTTGATATTTTATTAGAATTATCCATAAATCATTTTTTATATATAGAAATTGTCTTCACCTCAATATGATATGAGGTGTTCTCAGTATGACTTAAAGTCTTTGTTGTTAGTTTAAAATTGACATTTTAATTCAAAACATGCTTTACTCACTTAAAATCATGAAAATGCACATGAACTGTCTTGATAATTTTGGAAAAATATTCATAATTTATTTTTGACTGATATGAATCAGTCTCATGTCAAACTGACACATAATGTGACTAGTAAGGGCTCATGCTTGGCATCCAAGAGACCCCGATTCAAAATCGGGTGGAGGTGAATTTATGGGTTATTGTAGAAGTACTATAGTAGTCATTGTAGCAGTATTGTAGCAATAAATGTTCGGTACTGTAGCAGCCAGAACTATTCACCCAATTTGGGTCTTCGAGCCACTGGTTTGGGCCTATGCGTATCAGGGCCTTCTGGTAATCAAAGGCCTTCGAGCCTCACGTCCTTCGGTCCATTCATACAATGGAGTAGCCCAGTTCACATAGAGCAGGCCCCAGAAGAGGATCAGAGCTAGAGTAGCAGTCACTAGAGTAAAGCTAATTATATTGAAAGAATGAGAGGGTATGGAAACCGCCATTGGGACCAGGCACTGTGTATCTTTGTACGGGGAAATGCTAGCTGATTAGATGTGTTGAGCTAGGCAATCAATGATGAAAAAGCTGGGGAGGGGCAATTCGAGTGGGTTGGGCCTATGGGTCATGTTATGGGCATGTATACCTCTCAGCATTTGGGTCATTTAATTGGCCTTCAAGTCATGTTGGGCCTTGTGCCTTCGGCATGTGGGTCATGTAAGGGTTCTCCTTCAACCCTTAAAATGGGTATTATCTATAATAAAATAAAAATAAGGCCTTTTGGCCATTTGGGCATGAATTAAATTATGTGTTTGTAGTTTAAAATAACTTTTTAGTAAAAAAAACAATTGACATACTCAAAACTGATAAAACACATTCACATTGTTTTTATACTTTAGGAAAATAATGAATATGTCATTTTTGACTTTTATGAATTAACCTCACCTTAATATCACACACAGTGTAACCGTTATGACTCTAAGTGTGTCTTTTTATTTAAAATTGGCATTAATTTTAATAAAAAAGAAAAGTGACATATTAAAAACTGAGAAAATGAATTCGAATTATTTTTATAATTTATTAGAATGATCTATAAGTCATTTATAACATACATGAATCTACCTCACATCAATCAGATACGTAGTGTTCTTAATGTGACTCAAAGTGTCTGTTATCTATTTAAAATTGACATTTTAGTTCAAAATGTGTGTCACTCACTAAAAATCAAGAAAATGCACTCAAATTTTATTGATAATTTAGGAAAACTATTCATAATTCATTTTTTACATGTAGTAATAAGTCTCACATCAAACTGACACGTGATGTGATCAATATGACTAAAATTATGTGTTTCTAGTTTAAAATGACATTTTAGTAAAAAAATTAACATTCTCAAAATTGGGAAAATTCATTTGGATTGTTTTTATACTTTAGTAAAATAATCCATAGGTAATTTTTTATATCTCAATATGATTAATTGTGTGACTGGTATGACTCAAAGTGCATGTTTTAAGTTTAAAATGAAATTTTAGTAAAAAAAATTAACATACTTGAAACTAATAAAAAACATTTAAATTGTTTTTATACTTTAGGAAAAAGATCCATAAGTAATTTTTTATGTTTATAAATCATCTACACCTCAATATGATGTATGGTGTGAATGATATGATGATAAGTGTGTCTTTTTATTTAAAATTGACATTAATTTTAGTAAAAAAGAAAAGTGGCATACTTAAAATAGATAAAACTCATTCAGTTTGTTTTTATATTTCAAGAAAATGATCCATAAGTCATTTTTGATGTTTGGGAATCATTTACACCTCAATATATTTTGTACCTCATATGACTCAAAGTGTCTATTATTAGTTTAAAATTGAAATTTTCATTCAAAACATGTGTCACTCATTGAAAACTAAGAAAATGTTCACCAAAATTTTTTATGATTTATAAAAACAATTCTTAATCCATTTGTGACATGTATAAATTAGTCTCACATAAAACTAACACACAATGTGATTGGTATAAGTCAATGTAACACCCCAGGTAAATAAATAATATGACATTTTTATATTTATCCATATTTGTGAATAAAATATTAATATTACTTTAAAGGGGATGCTATGCTCGATGGCGTATCCAATACGCAACAACGAGTTTCTTGGGAATCTTACGTTGCACTCTAATAATAAAATAATATTATTTTAAATATTAGTTAACGCATAGCCGTTGTAATGGCGGGAATGAACAGAACTAACTACAAAATGATTATATATGTTTACTTTTTACAATAAATGTTAGAGGATTAAAAATGCGAATGAATCCAATTTTAAGCGTAAACATTCTAATATTCTTTAAAAGGTCGATTAACCACCTTTTGATGGTGAACCTCTTTTATATCCACTTTTTGACAATTTTATGTGTTATATTTTACAAAATAAAATTATTCTTTAGAATCGGGACATCAAAATTTACTTTGTGTAAATTTTTGGTATTTTTCTGGAAAAGTTCAATTTTTAATGAATAGTGAAAAATGTTGTATTTTAATTCAAAACCTCTTTTTATTCTAATTTATTTATATGATTAGATTATCTTTTGAATTGGTTTTAAAGTGAAATTAGAATATATTTTTACCATTTAATCCAATAGTGGTCATTGGAATTAATGTCACTTTGAAATCGGACTTAAACTATTGTCAATCTTTTGATACATTTTGTTTCATAAAAACGCACTATTTGTTTTGACAGCGGAAATTAATTATTAAATTAATTAATGCAACCTATATGTTTTGAATTTTGTAAAATAGAAATAATTTTTGAATTCGAAATATCAAATATAGCTTAGGGTGAATTTTTGGTAATTTTCTAAAAAACTTCAATTTTTGATGAATAGTGAAACCACTAAGTGGTACTTATAAAAACTGATTTTCTGTTTAAATGAAATTTTGCCATCTTTGTGTTTTGAATTTCAAAAATCCGACATACATGGTTGTCATTAATAAGTAAAATGTGGTTCAATGGGATTAAAATAATTTTTTGATGAATAGTAACTTATTAAGTTTTTAATCGCGATTAGAGGTAATTAGTGTAATTTAAGGTAAGAATAATGTTTTAATAAAATGAAATGACCTAGACACATGTCCTACCCTCATTGGATGAGTCATGTCCGACCAAGACAATCCATGGGTCAACTTGGGGACCCCATGGAGCCACTTTGGTTGGAAAATGACATAAATACCTTTTTATTTAAAGTTAAACTTAAAATGACACAAACATGAGTTGTTTTACTAAAACAATTTTTACATGGGGTTATACAAGTCAGAGTTTTGACTATAAATAGTCATTGGAAAGCTAAAAACCTACATCATAGTATTTTTTTATAATTTTTAGACATTAAATAAATTAAATTATTTATGACATTATGATGATGCAGCGATGACCTCATTATTCAACGATTTAAATAAAATGGAAAGATAATGCAATTTCTAAGACCTACACATTTCCAAAACCTATTGGATGGGTGGATTTCGAACCATTATCACCATATCCTCGAATTATATCAATGTGGGACCTTTTAAATCTGAAACTCGTTTTAAAATAAAGGAACATTTCTTTACTTTCCAAGGGTGCCCCTCCTCTCCTCTTATAAAAGGCCCCTACCTCTACCTCCTTACCCACACTTCCAAAGCCTTTGGCTCGGCCAACCCTTGCCCATTTTGTATCTCCACATCCCTCTCTAACTCCTTGAAGCCTCACTTTGGGCAGAAGTCTTCCCAAGGAAGCCTTTGAGCTCAAACCAAAGGGAGTTACCCGATTTTAAGGTAATGCCTTCACTTGAGTCCTTTTGTTTTATTTTGCTTCTCCAACCCCCTAAACTCTTTTTATTCATTTATTTTGTAACAAATCCAGTATCTTAAATGTACTATGATGTTGTTATAAGAAATATTCGAGCTACACTTACACACACCTTTGTCTAATGGTTAAAGAACATACTGTTTCTGTGGTTGGCGATTTTCTGCCTCACGAAACGATGATTGTTCAATATTCTTTTAACACCTTTAAAGGTGGCCATTGTGATGTCACTGTATTTTATATATGATATATATGGTATTTATGTTTACTATATGCTTCTGTATTTTATATTTAAAACATACCTTTATTCTTTTCATGTTGTGTAAATGCGATAATTTCATATGAGGAAGTGTGGACTACAGCCCCCTCAAGCGATGTGACTCGTACATGCAATACATGGAATGTATAAAGAATAGAATTAATGAACATATGTGACCTATATAACATATATATTATACTGGAATTATAATATATATATATATATCATTTATTTTTAATTCCATTAATATGACAAAAAAATGAAAGTAGCGTTCATGCGTACGTACGGCCTACCGTCTCCATGAACGGTGCTTTTTGTTTTTTATCTCCAAATGATATGGAATAGTATAAAATGAATATGTAATGGATATATATGATATTTTAATCATTAATACTATTCTGTAAATTATTCACTTATAACTACATGGGCAATCATTTTTCAAACAAGTTCATTTTTGACTCATGTACCAAACATCGGCAAAAACGTCTGATATGAACTAACATTATTAAACAAATATTATAACATTATAATATGTGATATGAACTGAATAATAATCTTTAAAGGAGGTCCTTAGGAAATTATAAATTGACCAAAGTTTATTATTCAGGAATATAAAGAAACGAACAAGACAAGTCGGACTTGAGGTAAGGGATCCTACTCCTCTCTTTCTTTTTAAGTACACTCTTTTATGTCATTCCTTTTAAAGATCATATTTCTTGTTATTGGGATGTTCTTTTATATTACTCTTACTGTAATTTTTATGTTCATATGATGAGAGACCCTATTCTCTCTCATCAATCCATTTTGGAAGTTTTGAGTGGCACCGTTAGGCTGCCGAATTTTCCTAAGAGATCTAACCTCTCTCTTTCTTTTTAAGTACTCTCCTTTATGTCACTTCTTTTAAGCTTCTCTTTGTTATGTTGGGGGATGTTACTTTATATTCCTTTTTCTGTAAACTTTATGTTAATATTATGAGAGACCCTATTTGATCTCATCAATCCATTTTTGTAAGTTTTAAGTGGCGTCGTTAGGCTGCCGAGTTTTCGTAGGGGATTTTTCATCTCACTTTTATTCCCGTGAGATTTATGCTACATTTGCCACATTTTCCTTTGAGTGGTGTATTAAATGCCCATTATTTTACTCATTGTGTAATATAATTTTATTTATGAGTATTTACATCAATGTTGTATTGTCCTTCTTTCACTGGGTGTATGTTTCGAAGGATACCCATGTCGGTAAGGGAACCTTTCACCCTCCTCTTTATAAAAGACTTCTTTTGTTATGTATTTTAATTCACATAATATTATGATTGGGATATGTTCTTCTATATCCTTATTGATTTAAATTTTATGTCCATGTGATGAGAAACCCTTTTTATCTCTCATCAACTCATTTTCTGAATTTTGTAGTGACGTCGTTAGGCTGTCAAATTTTTGCAAGGGAACTTCTTAACCCAAATTTGATTATTTGGTATAAACTTGTACTCCTTGAATATGTAGTTCTATGAATATGTGTGAATATCCTCTGATTGTTTTACACTTAATATCCACTTATATTTTGTGTATTCTTTTATCACACATAATTATGTAATTGTTTAGCCTTAAACCAAGGATACCGTCTTTGTAAGGGACTTCGTCTCAATATCCATTCATTGAGACATATTTTGTTTTATACACAACCTTCTTTTATACGGTGTATAAACCCCTTTTACTTTTACGTTTATCCAAAAAGGAATCTTTTTATACGAAGCATTCTACTAAATGACAAAAGGGAATGTTTTTGTCGTACGTATGCGGTGACAACGACTTCTCCGCCGCCATGACCATTATTTGAGTTTCGGCTTCCTCTACAAGCCATAACTTCTTTTTAAAAGAAAAATAAATACCATGTTTTACTTTTATTTTATTTTGGTATTGAAAATGGTTTTCATAATGTTTTTATACCAATGTGTTGTATTGATATCTTGTTATTGAAAGGTGTAAATGTTATGTTTCCTTTATGCATGTTTTATGTGATAAGATTATGTTATGGTTCTTGGGAATTGTTATGAAGATGGGTGGTTCCATGATAAACTAAGGGCGGGTGAGCCCGATATAGCTCTCTAATGCATTGGGTTACGCGAAGGAGTGAAACGCTAAAGTTTCTCCGAAGAGATTTAGGGAATATACTGTGGTGGGTATTCAAAACGTAACCAAGAGGGTTACTCCCTACGTAAGAATGTTATGAATGCCTCAAGTTACCTTTATGTATTATAATTTCTATGATTTATTCATGATTTGATGAGGTATGTTAATGTTCCTATGTTTTAATGGTAAAGTATGATTTCATTCTTATGTATATATGAACTCATGTTTCCTTTCCATATTTTTATAACCCTTACTGAGCTTTTTATGCTCATCCCAAGTTTTTGAAATGTTTTTCATAGGTCAAGTGAAAGGTACATGATATGATGATAGTGTCAAGGAAGTGTCAAGAAAGAATCCAAGCTTTATTTTTAAATATGTTTCCGTTGATGGGAAAAAAATAAATACTATCTTTTATGTAACCACTTTGTTTAAATGTGGAATGTAATGTAAGTTTTATGATCTAATTCTCTAAAACTCTAAACCTGAAAAGATCCTCAATGTGTAATCTTGTAATAACTCAAGATTAAGTAAGGTTTAAGGTCGGGGCCTTATAGTTGGTATCAGAGGTCGGTTTTAGACAACTTTAGGGATTATGAGTTTTTGTTAGACACATGATTAGTCCCTATATCTATTATTTCAGTTAAATCCTTGTTTTATAACTTTTTTTAGGTCAAGTAAATTCATTTACAAATTGAAGGTGAAGGATCTCAAACGACATTCCTATCTCTTCCTGATGACATGCTTGCAATAATTATTGCAAAGTCATGTTCGGATGATTGTGAAACTTTTTCTAGAATACAACTCACTTGCAAGCAGTTGTTTGAGATATCAAACACCTCCACTATACCTCATTATCATCGTGGATCATGGGTTGTTTTTAGACAAATACTATTTTCACAATATTCTCATATTTTCAATAAAGGTAAATATTATCAAGGTATTTTCAAATATTTTACCTTATCACAAGAATTTGAAGCATATTATGATTTTAAAAATGGTGTTGAGGAAAGAGACCCTTGCGCAACCTATTTATATTTGATTTTAAAATATAGTCTCTCAGCACATACATATGGTATTTTAAAAGGACCAATAATAGAAAGTTTCAACTCAAATTCTGTCTGACTATTTTATAGAAATCATGTTTTATCAGATGTTTTGGAATTATATGTCATACATGATTATTTTCCCAAAACTGTTTTTCTGTGAACACCCATATGACCCATGTTGTACAAGGTGTATTTTGATGGAGGAAGTAAATGATTTTGAAAGATCTATAAATCATTTTTGTAATGCATGGGACTTCTACCTACGTGAGAAAGATGATGATGAAACCAAGTGGACGCCATGATCAAGGTATGATGTTATTCATTTTGGGAATCGTTTTATTTTATCTTATGGTGGTGAAATAAAACTTCAAGAATTAAGATGTTGAGATCGTAACGAATTTGGATGAAAATGAGAGGTATAAGGAAACTATTTATGTTAAAACATGTTAGGGTTATTTTTGGAGTTTTATAAAAAGGACAACACGCAGACCATGTGACAACCCGTCGCGTCGGACAAAGCTACGGGAATCGAACCCACAACCAAAGTGCGACTGGTATTTATCGCCTACCACTGGACTACGTGAAGTCCCTGGTTAGTTTGATTGATTCTTTTTAGTTAGATGATTTTATGAATTAAGAGTAAGTTGATTTTGGGTTATCTATGGAAATTTATTAACCTATCATGGAGATATGTGATTAGGTTAATTACTTTTAAATACGAGACATTAAGAGCAACTGATGTTGTTTGGAGATAAATATTACGATTTAACTTGGAAGACTATGTGACTAAATCCTTCAAATATTTGGGTTTCAATCTTAGTTTGGTTTACTTTGAAGAATTTTATGGACAAATTGTTTATCGAATGGTCCTTGTTGAACTTTGGGTTTTGTTAGACAAATTTTGGAGATTAAGAATAGATTTTCCTTTTATAAAGGGTTATCCTTTTCTGGATTATCTGATCTTGTACTAACCTTTTTGGTTTTGGTTTTGGTTAAAGTCTAAAGACATGGGAAGTATATAGTTCTCTTTTGTGGATTAGGTGATTCTCTAGAAGTTGATTATAGTACTCTTAATGTGAACAAGTCTTCCTAAATCACTACTACAAATACGGCCTTTATCAGTGCTAAAAATGGCCTTTATCAGTGTTAGAAAAGCGCTGATAAAGCCGGTGAAGATAAAGGGGGGGTCCCCTTTATCAGCGCTCCGAAAAGCGCTGATAAAGACCCCTTTTATCAGCGCTAAAAAAAGCGCTGATAAAAGTACCCCTTTATCAGCGCTTTTTTTAGCGCTGATAAAGGGGTCTTATATCAGCGCTTTCGTTTTAGCGCTGATAAAGGAAACTTTTATCAGCTCTTTTAAAAAAGTGCTGATGAAAGTTAAAAAAATTAAAAAAATTAAAAAAATTTAAAAAAATTAAAAAAATTTAAAAAAATTAAAAAAAATTAAAAAATACTGCCAATCGGGGGGGTTTTTATAGCGCTTGAGCCCCCCCTTTTACAGTGCTTTTTGTCCCCTATACAGCACCCCACGCACCCCACGCACCCCCTCCACCCTTTAACAGCGCTTGTTCCAATTTTCCCCATGCGTGTGCACCACTGCCTCCACCAGGATTTGAACTCGAGACCACCCCCCTGCACGCCTAAGCCCTTACCACTACTCTATTTTGATTTTCTTTCCAATTCATGATATCTCTCTATATATGTATTTATATATTTAGTTATATTTATTCGTATAGTAATATATATTTATATTAATATATATATATAGTTATATTATAATATATATATATATATAGTTATATTATAATATATATAGTAATATTAATATATATATATATAATGGTATTAATATATATCTATATCTATATATATATATTTAGTTATATTTATTCGTATAGTAATATATATTTATATTAATATATATATAGTTATATTATAATATATATATATATAGTTATATTATAATATATATATATATATAGTTATATTATAATATATATAGTAATATTAATATATATATATATATATAGTGATATTAATATATATCTATATCTATATATATATATAGTTATATTTATTCGTATAGTAATATATATTTATATTAATATACATATATATATAGTTATATTAACATATATATAGTTAGATTAACATATATATAGTTATATTATCATATATATAGTTATATGAATATATATATATAGTTATATTAATATATATATAGTGATATTAATATATATATTTATGGTGATATTAATATATATATTTATAGTAATACTAATATATATATATGTAGTTATATTAATATATATATAGTTATTAGATTAATATATATATAGTTAGATTAATATATATATATAGTTAGATTAATATATATATATATATATATATATAGTTAGATTTATATATAGGTATATAAATATTCATTGTATTTTAAATAAAATGGATGTTAGTTATTATTTAGATAAAGCTAATATATTTTATATGTAAATATATTTTATTATTTATATTTATAATTAAATTTTTAGGTGTGAATATTTAAAAAATATGTACATATAGTTATATATTTGATTATAAATAGCAGTGCATTATAAAAAATGATGAAATTTCAAAGACATAATATCAATATGAATGTAATGCCTTGGAATAAATTGAGACCCCACCAAAAAAATCCAATAATACCCCCTTAAACGAGGGTGAAAATCCACAAAATGTTAAAAAATCGAGGTACCCCGACTAAAAACTCAGTTTTGGAGGCCTTCTGGGCCTATTTTGGCCACGAAAATCCCTTGACCAAGGTCCCCCCTAGTGACAACAACGTAAAGCTCATCGCAGGCTTCGATTTGATATGTGGTAGAGCTCAAACGGACACCCAGATCAAAAGTTATGGTCGTTTGAAGTTTGAGTTGCGTTTTCAACATATTTTGGATCTTTTTTAAATTTTTTTAATTTTTTTAGTCTTCAAATTGTTATTAAATGACTATTACTCCATAATGATTAGAAAATTATTAATTAAAAATATTTTTTTAATTTTTTAAGAAGCCATTTTCACTAAATATCTTATATATTATGTATAATAAGTGTAAATGTACATTTATAGTTATCTAAAATATATTTAAAAATTATATATTATATTTATATATCAATATAACTATATTTATATATTAATATATTAATATAATTTTTTTTAAAAAATTTTTGAAGCGGACACTTTATCAGCGCTTTTAAAAAAAGCGCTGATAAAGGCCCCCCCCCTTTATCAGCGCTTTTTCGTTAGCGCTGATAAAGGGGGGGCGCTGCGAAAAACTGTTTTTGTGGTAGTGAATACTCGTCTTTTGGAGAAAATATGAGTTTGTGTAAGGAATCTAATAAAAGTTGAAAGTCAACATGATAAGTGATTATGTTTCCTTATGAATAAATTCCTCAATTAAGAGTAACTTAAAACAAAAATGTTGTTTGTTAACTTTTCCTACTGGGGAATCGAATACCGTTTAACCCATCACAAGTTTGTGATTTTCTTGTGGTTAACTTTCTCCTAAACATGTTTTCTATCACTCTCCATCAGAACATGACCCTTTGTTTTCTCCTCCATTTCCATGTTTTCCTACATCGAATCCTAGTATGGGTTAACTCGGGTGACCTCTGTACTTATCTTTCTTTATTTTAAAGTGATTTTTTTACCGACTCTTGTTCCGATGTGGGACTTTCAAGGATGTTTCCAAGCTCAATTTTAAAATTGCGAGGACGCAATTCCCAAAAGGAAGGATATAACACCCCAGGTAAATAAAGAATATGATATTTTTATATTTATCCATATTTGTGAATAAAATATTAATATTACTTTAAAGGGGATGCTATGCTCGATGGCGTACCCAATACGCAACAACGAGTTTCTTGGGAATCTTACGTTGCACTCTAATAATAAAATAATATTATTTTAAATAGTAGTTAATGCCTAGCCGTTGTAATGGCGGGAATGAACAGAACTAACTACAAAATGATTATATATGTTTACTTTTTACAATAAATGTTAGAGGATTAAAAATGCGAATGAATCCAATTTTAAGTGTAAACATTCTAATATTCTTTAAAAGGTCGATTAACCGCCTTTTGAGGGTGAACCTCTTTTATATCCACTTTTTGACAATTTTATGTGTTATATTTTACAAAATAAAATTCTTCTTTAGAATCGGGACATAAAAATTTACTTTGTGTAAATTTTTGGTATTTTTTCGGAAAAGTTCAATTTTTAATGAATTGTGAAAAATGTTGTATTTTAATTCAAAACCTATTTTTATTCTAATTTATTTATATGATTATATTATCTTTTGAATTGTTTTTAAAGTGAAATTAGAATATATTTTTACCATTTAATCCAATAGTGTTCGTTGGAATTAATGTCACTTTGAAATCGGACTTAAACTATTGTCAATCTTTTGATACATTTTGTTTCATAAAAACACACTATTTGTTTTGACAGCGGAAATTAATTATTAAATTAATTAATGCAACCTATATGTTTTGAATTTTGTAAAATAGAAATCATTTTTGAATTCGGAATATCAAATATAGCTTAGGGTGAATTTTTGGTAATTTTCTAAGAAACTTCAATTTTTGATGAATAGTGAAACCACTAAGTGGTACTTATAAAAACTGATTTTCCGTTTAAATGAAATTTTGCCATATTTGTGTTTTGAATTTCAAAAATCCAACATACATGTTTGTCATTAATAAGTAAAATGTGGTTCAATGGGATTAAAATAATTTTTTGGTGAATAGTAACTTATTAAGTTTTTAATCGCGATTAGAGGTAATTAGTGTAATTTAAGGTAAGAATAATGTTTTAATAAAATGAAATGACCTAGACACATGTCCTACCCTCATTGGATGAGTCATGTCCGACCAAGACAATCCATGGGTCAACTTGGGGACCCCATGGAGCCACTTTGGTTGGAAAATGACATAAATACCTTTTTATTTAAAGTTAAAATTAAAATGACACAAACATGAGTTATTTTACGAAAACAATTTTTACATGGGGTTATACAAGTCAGATTTTTGACTATAAATAGTCATTGGAAATCTAAAAATATTTCCTACATCATAGTATTTTTTTTATAATTTTTAGACATTAAATAAATTAAATTATTTATGACATTATGATGATGCAGCGATGACCTCATTATTCAACGATTTAAATAAAATGGAAAGACGATGTAAATTATAAGACCTACACATGTCCAAAACCTATTGTATGGGTGTATTTATAAACCTTATCACCTTATCCTCGAATTATATCAATGTGGGACCTTTTAAATCCGAAACTCTTTTTAAAATAAAGGAACATTTCTTTACTTTCCAAAGGTGCCCCTCCTCTCCTCTTATAAAAGGCCCCCACCTATACCTACTTACCCACACTTCCAAAGCCTTTGGCTCGGCCAAACCCTGTCCATTTTGTATCTCCACATCCCTCTATAACTCCTTGAAGCCTCACTTTGGGCAGAAGTCTTCCCAAGGAAGCCTTTGAGCTCAAACCAAAGGGAGTTACCCGATTTTAAGGTAATGTCTTCACTTGAGTCCTTTTGTTTTATTTTGCTTCTCTAACCCCCTAAACTATTTTTATTCATTTATTTTGTAACAAATACAGTATCTTAAATATACTAGGATGTTTGTATAAGAAATATTCTAGCTATACTTACACACACCTTCGTCTAATGGTTAAAGAACATACTGAATCTGTGGTTGGCGATTTTCTGCCTCATGAAACGATGATTGTTCAATATTCTTTTAACACCTTTAAAGGTGGCCATTATGATGTCACTGTATTTTATATATGATATATATGGTATTTATGTTTACTATATGCTTCTGTATTTTATATTTAAAACATACCTTTATTCTTTTCATGTTGTGTAAATGCGATAATTTCATATGAGGAAGTGTGGACTACCGCCCCCTCAAGTGATGTGACTCGTACATGCAATACATGGAATGTATAAAGAATGAAATTAATGAACATATGTGAACTATATAACATATATATTATACTGTAATTATAATATATATATATATCATTTATTTTTAATTCCATTAATATGACAAAAAAAATGAAAGTAGCGTTCATGCGTACATACGGCCTACCGTCTCCATGAACGGTGTTTTTCGTTTTTTATCTCTAAATGATATGGAATAGTATAAAATGAATATGTACTGGATATATATGATATTTTAATCATTAATACTATTCTGGAAATTATTCACTTATAACTACATGGGCAATCATTTTTCAAACAAGTTCATTTTTGACTCATGTACCAAACATCGGCAAAAACGTAT
The DNA here is from genome assembly GCA_963277665.1 of Viscum album. Lineage (NCBI taxonomy): Eukaryota > Viridiplantae > Streptophyta > Magnoliopsida > Santalales > Viscaceae > Viscum > Viscum album. The sequence continues at coordinate 1,396,573,619 of OY728157.1, read as the reverse complement.
GATATGAACTAACATTATTAAAAAATTATTATAACATTATAATATGTGATATGAACTGAATAATAATCTTTAAAGGAGGTACTTAGGCAATTATAAATTGACCAAAGCTTATTATTCAGGAATATAAAGAAACGAACAAGACAAGTCGGACTTGAGGTAAGGGATCATACTCTTCTCTTTCTTTTTAAGTACACACTTTTATGTCATTCCTTTTAAATCTCATCTTTCTTGTTATTGGGATGTTCTTTTATATTAATCTTACTATAATTTTTATGTTCATATGATGAGAGACCCTATTCTCTCTCATCAATCCATTTTGGAAGTTTTGAGTGGTGTCGTTAGGCTGCCGAATTTTCCAAACAGATCTAACCTCTCTCTTTCTTTTTAAGTACTCTCCTTTATGTCACTTCTTTTAAGCTCCTATTTGTTATGTTGGGGGATGTTATTTTATATTCCTCTTTCTGTAAACTTTATTTTAATATGATGAGAGACCCTATTTGATCTCATCAATCCATTTTTGTAAGTTTTAAGTGGCGTCGTTAGGCTGCCGAGTTTTCGTAGGGGATTTTTTATATCACTTTTATTCTCGTGAGATTTATGCTACATTTGCCACATTTTCCTTTGAGTGGTGTATGAACTGCCCATTATTTTACTCATTGTGTAATGTACTTTCATTTATGAGTATTTACATCAATTTTGTATTGTCCTTCTTTCACAGGGTGTATGTTTTGAAGGATACCCATGTCGGTAAGGGAACCTTTCATCCTCCTCTTTATAAAAGACTTCTTTTGTTATGTATTTTAATTCACATACTATTATTATTGGGATATGTTCTTCTATAACCTTATTGATTTAAATTTTATGTCCATGTGATGATATACCCTTTTTATCTCTCATCAACTCATTTTCTAAATTTTGTAGTGATGCCGTTAGGCTGTCAAATTTTTGCAAGGGAACTTCTTAACCCAAATTTGATTCTTTGGGATAAACTTGTACTCCTTGAATATGTCGTTCTATGAATATGTGTGAATAACCTTTGATTGTTTTACACTTAATATCCACTTATATTTGGTGTATTCATTTGTCACACATAATTATGTAATTGATTTATCCTTAAACCAAGGATACCGTGTTTGTAAGAAACTTCGTCTCAATCTCCATTCATTGAGGAATATTTTGTTTTATACACAACCTTATTTTATATGGTGTATAAACCCCTTTGACTTTTACATTTATCCAAAAAGGAATATTTTTATACGAATCATTTTACTAAACAAAAAAAGGGAATGTTTTTGTCGTACGTATGCGGCGACAACGACTTCTCCGCCGCCATGACCATTATTTGAGTTTCGGCTTCCTCTACAAGCCAAACCTTATTTTTAAAAGAAAAATAAATACCATGTTTTACTTTTATTTTATTTTGGTATTGAAAATGGTTTTCATAATGTTTTTATACCAATGTGTTGTATTGATATCTTGTTATTGGAAGGTGGAAATGTTATGTTTCCTTTATGCATGTTTTATGTGATAAGATTATGTTATGGTTCTTGGGCATTGTTATAAAGACGGGTGGTTCCGTGATAAACTAAGGGCGGGTGAGCCCGATATAGCTCTCCAATGCATTGGGTAACGTGAAGGAGTGAAACGTTAAGGTTTCTCCGAAGAGATTTTGGGAATATACTGTGGTGGGTATTCAAAACGTAACCAAGAGGGTTACTCCCTACGTAAGAATGTTATGAATACCTCAAGTTACATTTATGTCATATAATTTCTATGAATTATTCATGATTTGATGAGGTATGTTAATGTTCCTATGTTTTATGGGTAAAGTATGATTTCATTCTTATGTATATATGAACTCATGTTTCCTTTCCATATTTTTATAACCCTTACTGAGTTTTTTATGCTCATCCCAAGTTTTTGAAATGTTTTTCACAGGTCAATTGAAAGCTACATGATATGATGATAGTGTCAAGGAAGTGCCAAGAAATAATCCAAGCTTTATTTTTAAATGTGTTTCCGTTGATGGGAAAAAAATGAATACTATCTTTTATGTAACCACTTTGTTTAAATGTGGAATGTAATGTAAGTTTTATAATCTAATTCTATAAAACTCTAAACCTGAAAATATTCTCAATGTGTAATCTTGTAATAACTCAAGATTAAGTAAGGTTTAAGGCTGGGGCCTTATAGTCAAAGTGTGTGTTTTCATTTCAAAATGAAATTTTAGTAAAAAAAAGTGACATACTCAAAACCGATAAAACAAATTCATATTGTTTTGATACTTAGTAAAGTTATACATAAGTAATTTTTGATGTGTAGGAATCATCTTCACCTCAATCCAATGCATGGTGTGACCGTCCTGACTCCAAGTGTGTCTTTTTATTTAAAATTGACATTTTAGTAAAAAACACAAGTGACATACTCAAAACTAATAAAATACATTTGTATTTTTTTATAATTTAATAAAATAATATATAAGTCATTTGTGACATGTAGGAATCATCCTCACCTCAATCTGATACACGATGTGCCCAGTATGACTCAATGTGTTTGTTATCCATTTAAATTTGATATTTTAGTTCAAAATTTTTGTAACTCATTGAAAAAAAAGAAAATCCACTCTGATTGTCTACATAATTTAGTAAAATTATTCATAATTCAATCTCAACATGTAGGTTTTAGTCTCACATAAAACCAACACGTGATGTGACCAGTATGACTCAAAGTGTGTGTTTTCAGATTAAAATGACATTTTAGTAAAAAATAAATGTGACATGCTCAAAACTAATAAAACACATTCATATTGTTTTTATACTTTAGGTAAATGATCCATAAGTCATTTTGGACATTTTGGAATTCACTGCACCTAAATATGATGCATGGTGTTCCTGGTATGACTCCATGAGTGTCTTATTTAAAATTAACATTTTAAAAAAAATGTGACATACTCAAAACCAAGAAAACTCATTCTGATTGTTTTGATACTTTACGAAAATGATCTATATGTCATTTTTGACATGTAGGAATTATCCTCACCTCGATCTGATACACAGTGTGCCCAGTATGACTCAAATTGCATGTTCTCTTTCTAAAATTGACATTTTAGTTCAAAACATGTGTCACTCATTAAAAACTGAGAAAACATGATCGTATTGTTTTGATAATTTAGTACAATGATTAATAATTAATTTTTAATGAGTAAGAATCATTCTCATATAAAACTAACACATTATGTGACTGGTATGACTCAAAGTGGGTGTTTTCAATTTAAAATGAAATTTTAGAAAAAAAGACAGGTGGTATGCTCAAAACTGAGCAAACATATTCATTTTTTTTTTGATAATTTAAGAAAATGATCTATAAGTCATTTTTGAAATGTAGTAATCATCCTTATCTCAATCAAGCACATATTATAACCCATATTAATATAAATGTGTCATTTTATTTATAATTAACATTTTATTCATGTATTGTTTCATATTCTGTTTAATTTATTTATTTATAGTATTACTAACATAATAATTGTTTTCTTATATAAGTGGATTCTTTTTCTCAAGTTGATGTGGTTTGTTCAAAAAAAATTACCATGATCATCCTTTTTTGAGAGGGGTCCGGGTGCCAAAGACAATAAAACATTAATGTGTTTGAATTTTTGTGATAGCACTTACTAATGTAATTATACAAAAAACTGTTTGAAATGTCTATAGTATAGTGTTTTTTTTGTATTTTTGATATAATTTTTATTTCAATTAAATTATTATGAAATTTCCATATACAGGTTTCTACTACAGTTTGTTTTAATTTAAAGAGTGCACTATAGTAGTGGGGACTTTATTAGTGTTATTTCTAGCACTAATAAAGGTCACCCTTTATCGGGGCTAACAAAAGTTTCGATAAAGGGTTCCCTTTACTATATCCATAAATAGTGATGATAAAGGGGTCCCCATTTTAAGGGAGCCTAGGATAAAAATGTTTTTTTAGCTTACTTGAATCCCATTTTATGCATTGTTAAAGGTCTGGTTTGTGGTAGTGAAAACAAAAACCATAATGATTGAAAAGGATGGTTTATGGGAGTATAAATCTTACAGTGAAATGATCATGGTGTACAAGTAATTCACTTAGTGTTTATATCTTGCAACACCCACTGAAACATAATATGTCATTCCTTGTATGGAGTGTGTCATGATGAGGATGTATCTATAGATATAGTAATATTCTGTGAATAATTGGTTTATTTCATGGAGTACAAGGCTATGAATACTTATGGATTTTCTTCTTATATTGGTTTTAAGGGGAGTTACCATGTAATATTTTGAAGTATTTTTAAAGGAATGGGAGGAATCATTCAAGGGGATCGATCATTTTTTAGGAGGACTAAGAATCAAACTAGGGAGTTCATGTATCTAGGGATTTGATTTCATTTGTTTCTTTATCTTTTTATTGTGTGTTATTGGAACTCATTCTTTGGATGATCTTTCATTCAGGTAAGTTTTTTAATATTATTCAATTATTTTTTATCTTTAATTTTTCTATTATTTCTTCTATGGTGTACATTTTATTAGATGTCAATTACCAATTGATGATGAGTGGATAAACTCTTAAAAGATAGTGGTATCGATGGAAGAGGTTGTGTACAAAAATTATTAATTATTCTTTTCTCATGGGATAATTTTATTCATTGGTTCTATGTTGAAACAATATTTATTTATTGTATTCATTATTAAATCATTAACCAATTATATATGATAATTGATGAAACTTATTTTTGTAAAGGTAATAAATTCATTAATAGTGAGTTTAATTATTCTTTTACTTTTTTTATTAGATATTAATTCACTTTATCCATTTTGATTCCTCTAATCATGAAAAGTTGAGGTGCTAAAGTAGTACTGATATAATTAAACTAAATGGATATCAGTTACATTTATTATTGTGAAACTATTGAGTCTTATTATTTTATGTGTTAGGTAAAGTTTTTCTTTTAAGAGAAACCATCCTTGGATATTGATTTCCCTCTCTTTATCCTTTTATTTGTCCTTGAGTCACCAACTTGGAAGCTTAATTTAGTCTAAATCCCATTTCATAGTTCTAAAAAGATTATGAAGGTCTAATATCTGATTTTGGGTTGTCATTGGGATTCCCAGTTCCTCATGGGATCAACCTTGTACTTTTACTATGTTATGACCTAGTAGATAGTTTTGGTTTGAGAGAACCATAAATTCTAATCTTTTTCCATTGTGAGGAATTAACAACACCTCGTGACCTATCACATAAATCAAAAATCTATCCCCAATTTATTTATCCTTGGAACTTTGAGTGAATTGGGTAAAATTTTATTAAACTCATTCATATTGTTAGAACCTTTTTGGAAATAATTATAGAATAATTCCATAGACATATCAATATTTAAAAGAAACCTCAGTCTCCCTAGGTTATTATCATACCTAGTCATATTGGATTCATAAGTGGGGATTAAAATTCCTTCAATCATCATGATTTTAAACAATTCCTTTGAAACTATAAATGAATCCATCTATTATTCTCATAAGAATCTAAATACTCTTGTTGGAAAACATTAACATTAATCTATTTATTAAGGGGTTACTATGACATATAAAATTTAACTTCTTTCTTTAAGAATGATTCTTAAATTTAAAATTGGTTTTGGGAATTACTTCAATTTAAATTCTCCCTCTCAAGGGTTGATCACAAAGTATTATTTTATGATGATGATTCCATTTTATCTATAACAGAATATTTTATCATATGAGTATCATGTCTTAAATATATTTAATAATAATCTTTATTAAATGTTATCCTATTAATATAATGACCCTTTTTAAATTAAATCATATCTAGTACTAGGATAAGATCCATATTTCATCATGACTCATCCTAGATAAAACCATAATATAAATCATGATAATATATGGTAGAGAAAAATGTTAATCATATCATATATGACTCTTGGATATTTGAGATGAGAACTCATTACCCAATCCATCATATAGATAAACTCAACTTTATTCCTCAGGTGTCCTAATGGTTAAGTTTTCCCAGCTAAGTGTAACCAGAAGATCACATCAGATATAGGCACCTAGAAGTTAGGGTCACCTATAGTATTCATTTCATACATAAGATAATTTATGGGAACCTAATCATTAATGTCACATGTACTAAATGATCGATGTCTTGAGAAGTGTTCATTTTGAAAGGAATCAAACAGTTAGTATTTTTTAAGGGATTTTTATTATGTCATCGTCTTATTAGATGTATTCCCTTTAAATATTAATGTTTATAATGATTTTTTTTAATCCATATTCCTTCCAAAAAATCAATATTCTCAAACTATATTGATGTTGAACTTTTAAAAAACTTGCATCTTGTGTTGGTGACCCAAATTAAAAGCCAGCTTATATTTACACATATCCAAATGCATCGTATGCATAAGGTACATAAAACCCCTTAATGTAATGTCTTGGAATCATATGAAACTAATAATCCCCACTAGATTAAGCATGGAGTGACATGTATCCAATCTCCAATTTTATAAATAGAGCATGAGTTTCCAATCCAAAGTGTAGTTGGAACTAAAGTCCCTCTAACCACCATTCTATTCTCAATAGAGAGCTTAATTCCATCCCAATTATAACATCTAATATTTATAAACTATAATTAACTTATCAATTCAAGCTCATAACCCAATATATATTCCACTAAATCAATTATCATACCTTACATGTAACTCCTTAAATGCATGTATGATAATTTAAAGAAACATGTTAACATTTTAAACTAAAGTATACAAATATTCCTAATATAAATAATATATATATATGAATAAATATATATAATGATGCTAAATAGATGAACATTTCATAAATTTATACAAGAGATAAAAATTTATGAACAATTAATAAATCAATCAATTATAAACTCTTTATAATTTAGTCATGCTTTATGGACATTCTATAATCAAATAAATATAAAACTTTTTTATTTATTTCTCACACAAACTCCTTAATATTTTCATGATATATTGAATTTACTTAAATATATAATATTTAAAATATAGACATTTTATATTTCATATTTATTATGTAAAAATTTTTCATAATCAAAATAACACATATTTTAAATTATTTGAACCTTGGTCTTATCAGTTATAAAAAATTATTTTGATATGGTTCAAATAATTTTCTTAAATAAGGATTTTTAATTTAAATATTTCAAGTTATCAATTATTAAAATTTCATAATTCAATATAAACTAATTTATATTTTTTATTATTTTATAATTTATAAACACTTTATAAATTAACTTATAATTTATTTATAAACACTTTATTTCAAAATTGTAAGTCCTTAAATATAAAATAGTGGAATTAAATATTAACAATAAATATTAATGATAGTTTTTAATTAAATTTTTCATAAACATTAAATAATTAATTATAAACATTTTATAAATTACATTAATATCCCATATACCTTTTATAATAATAAATAAACATTTTATAAATAATATAATTCAATTCATAAATGATAAATTTTAAAAAAATATTTTTTCTTCTATGTTGTATTTTAAAACATATATTATATCATAAGTTGTGGTTTACCCCATCTTATATCACATTTTATGATTGGAAAACCATGACCCACACCAACTTCATTGGTCATAAGTAATCATATGTTATGATATCACTATATCATATATTGTGGTTTTCTGTCATGGCTTACAATAATACCAATATCATCAAAGTGATACGATGCCTAATTTTAATGATGCATAATAGTAGGAATTGGTTTTATCATATATTATAACTATCCATATAATGTTCTATGATATATAAAACCCAAATGTTTTTCACTAGATAGCATGTTATGATGGCACATATCATTTAGTGTGATCTATGTCATAAAACTAACCACAATATAAATTCTATATCATATTTGATGGTATCAATTATGATATCCATTTTTCAAAGGAAATTTAATTTTTTAGCTTATGATATCCAGTATGATATTAATTAATTCTTCATTTCAAATTTTATTTTAAGAATCAAGAATCATGACATAGATCTAATACCAATGTTAGGTTTCTTATGATTGAATGGAATTTATTCAACCAATGTAAGGTTTAAGGAAACCCTAAACCAAGATCTTCATGCTATGAAACAGAAATCATTTATGCTATAAAATTAAGAACACATGTCCCTTACACAAAATTTTTTTATAAATCTTATTTTTAATCACATTATTTGATGAATATCACTGAGAATCTATCAATGGGTTCCTTCCTCTTAATTGTATCCCTAAGTTAAAAAATCACCCAATGCTTGGATATGATCCTCCTTAAACCCACAGTATACTAGTACCTCTCAAGTGGAAAAGGAATAAGAAGAAGAGATCTTTGGAAAGGAGAATCAAAAAAAAGTATTGTACTAGATGGAACACCATTCTAATGGATTTTTCTTATTTATATATTCATCAGGGACACTACTCAATCCTTCCATGAATTTACTCATACATTTATGATGTACGAGTAAATGACATATGATTACAAATGGTTTGTAGCAGTTATTCTATACATGTATGGATTTAACATTTAAATTAATCGTTCAATTATCTTAAATATTTCAACATATGAAACATTAATAATCAATGATATCTATATATATAAGATTTTTGAGTGTTAAAACTTGACATTAGACTATCATAACTAATCATAAACCATTATATAAATCATACAATATAGGTCATCATATCACAACACTTATGATATGTTCTTCTGATAAATCCTTATAATGAAATATGATAAGTTTGAAATTTTTGTGATATCACCATATCATAACTAATGATATTCCAATTCAGGAATATTATTTTCCTTGTATAAATAGATATCATACAAAATGATATACCTATATCATATTCTAGGACATAGGCTAACATATATCACATGCACATTAGTCTCTATAGAATATCTCCATAAAAAAGATATCCTAAAATGTGAATCTCAATCAACTAAATCATTCAATATTGTGTGAAATTTTCCTTATTTTTCTCTAATTGCTTCATGGGATTCCCAAATCACTTCCACCAACCATGAATACATGAAAAAATTGAAATTGTATTATTTTAAAATTCATAATCATTAAACACATGAATTATGTTTTAAGTGAAAATTATACTTAAATTGTGTGATTATATCTCTTAATAAATTTTGAAAAATGGTATAAGGGTGAAAAATAATGGTGAATCTTAATTAAATCGTTTATTTTTGTAAGGTTTGGGTTGTGTATTTTAACTTGGGGAATGAAAGATGTTATGGGTTGGCACATAGGGTATTGGGGTATTGAATTTGGTTTGTTTAAGGGGGAATTTAGTCAATTTTGTGATCACTCGCTCGTATTTTTTATGGTTGAACTTTAGGATATAAATTAATGTGGTATAAACCAGTGGAGTGGGTTTGGATTGAAACCAATGTGATTATTAATTTATTTTAGTTGCATTAAGTTATTGGAAAATTTCACATAGAGTTTTGAAAGATAATTATAGAAATGAGGAATGAACGAGGGATTTTTAGAATGAGGGTACATAGGGGAATACGTGATTATATGTATAATTAGTTAATGTGAATGAAAATCATGATTTTTAAAAAAATATATATATAGACATAGTATAATTCATGGTTAGGTGTATAGTTAGTTAACCATACAAATAAATAATGAATTTTCTTTGTTTTTTGTTCTATTTAATCCTAAACTAATTGGAGATTAGTGATAGATATTATTGAGTCTTAGTTATAATTTATAAATGATTTTGAGACCCTTAGAGGGTTGTATGACCTCAGTAAGAATAGTTGTTATCATTTTAGGTTCGAGTAAGAGTGTTGGCCTTTGATGTTTAAGTTATTTTCCTAAAATGGTAGTCTGGCCTTATTAACTTAAGGATAGGGAGGTTGTATGAAAATAAAAAATGTTAAAAATTTGTGAGAGTGGTTCATTTTTTGATTTGTTAATGTGTGAGTTATACCAAGTCATTGGTGAGAAGGTTTTCTTGATGTTAATTGGAAAGTATCATTACATGAGATTTGACAAGAAGGTTTTCTTGAGGAAGATAGATAGGAAAAATTTTCTATGTTTGGAGAGTTATTTTTTTCAAGGATTTATAATGTTATTATTCTTAGTTATTATATAAATTTGTTGAGATTTAATGAAAGGGAAAATACATATAACACCACTATTTTTTCTTTTTTAATAAATGATTATTAAAATAATTTTTGGAATTTAGATAGTAGGAGTTTGAAATTTTTTGAGAAATTTGGATGAAACATGGTTTGAGAAAAATTATTGAAACCATTCATGTCAACTATAATTCACTTAAAAGTAAAGATAGTGACTAATGCAAGATTATATCATAGTTTGAGGAACTGTGTAGGATAATCGTACATTTCTATTTCTTAACCCGAATCTTTGTTCTTCATGTCCAAACTTCCTAAGACCATTCTTCATTGAATTATAGATTATTTTAATGATGTTATTGAGTGTTTTTTATGGTTATATAACTTATGGAATGGATTTCCATTAATTATTTTATATCCTTATTATGTGTTTTATGTGTTATATATTATTTTTATTATTATTTTTACTATTTTAGATGGGTTATTGACATAGGATTATTGTTATTTGATTCAAATTCCTAAGTTGATAGATATTTATATAAAGGATTTTATTATTATTATCACGTTTTTATTATAATATTATTATTATTATTTATAAATAATGGACATAGTTGGGGAAATTGAACGAGATATTCCCTAAATACATAATTGTATATGATATTATTATGATCTAATTTGTATTGCATGAAAATTATGATTTGTATAGAAAATACAATTTATCGTTTCATACAGATGTATATGAAACTAAATGGTAATGGTTACCATTCAATTTATTCTTCCACATAATCTATCATTATTGAACCATTCAATGATATGAAACCCTATGGAGGAATTTAATTCATGTATATGATTCATGAACCATCCATGGAATATACTCATGTATTATGAATGCATGAGAAAATGTGACTACCCAAGGATAATCCTTGTGGGTTATATATAAATACTACCATGTGATGGTAATGTAAGAGTGGATTCAGATTGTCAAGCATGGTTGATACTTTCTGGCACGTTTCTTTCTTTCAACTTCCTCCCTTTTCGTTTAGAGGTACTAGCATGCCGTGGAGAGTAGATAAATCCCAACCAAAAATTGGATGCTATAGGTAGAGCCCATGGATTCACTATAGAGTTTGGATGATTTTGTTTTCCAGTTTGGTGATATTTATAAAATTCATCAAATGGAGATCAAAAGTTTACCGTCGATCTTCGGTTTAAGGTACACATATTTATAGTATTTCTTCACTTCCTTTTACATAGGTTTCATATTATATTACATGGAAGATACTAAGACAAGGTTTTAATTTATTCTACCACTTATAAAATAATTATTAAACTCTAATAAAACCCTTCAGTGGTATCAAAGGAATCTCATGATTTAGATTTATGAAATATACTGATGAAATGAAGAAGAAACCAAAAAAATATAGCAATATTTCGATTTCTAGAAATCCAGTTTCAAAAAGGGTTTACCCTTAAATAGCTAGGATATGTAAAGGTCATCAAGACCTTACTCTTACACAGTTGTGGTCCGTAAGGGTAACTAAGGGGTTACCCTTATGTAGAATGATATGTGTAAGGGTTATATCACCTTACCCTTATGTAAGTGGGTTTGTGTAAGGTTCATCTCAACTTACCTTTACACAAAGGGCTTCATAAAGGTAGTTGTGATTTTAAATTGGTTGTGTAAAGGTAGATAAGACTTTAGCCTTACATGATAACCATACATAGAAGGTATTTGTAAGGTTAAACTCTTTTTTACATTTACATAAATGGATTTCATGAAGGTAGTACCCTTACGCAGAAATACTAGGAAGTCGCATAAAGGTAAATAATGACTTACAATTACATGAAGCATTCACATAAAGGTATTATCTTTTATACCCTTACACAGTGTGTTGCATTTAAGCTAGATAAAGGTGAGGAGTGACTTAACTTTATGAAAGGGCTCCAGAATCATATTACCCTTATGCAGAATGTCTACATAAGGGTAGAGTGAGGTTAACTTTACACAGGAATGGGTTCCTATGTAAGGTTAGATAGAAAAAAAAATTAAAAATAGTTTTTAACATATAAAATGGTTTTAATAGTTTATAAAATGTTTATAAATTATTATAAAAGGTATTTTGGGATATTACAATTTATAAAAGTTGTATAAATTATTTAATTATAATTTTCTTATAATTAATTAAATGTTTATGAAACATTTTTATTCCCAAATATTAAAATTTAATATTTAAAATACCTTTTACAAAATTATATGGCATGGATTACGATCCAGAAACCAAATTTTTTATTTATAAATCATAATTTATAATTTATAAAGGATTATAAATTATGAAATAAGTCCAAAATATAAAATTTTTATATTTAAATTATGAACTATTCATAATTAATTACTTTCAATTCTTCAAAATAAATGGGGGCCTTATTTGGATATTATTTAAGCCACATAAAAAATGTTTTAATGATTGATATGATCAAGGTTTAAATAATGATTAATTATATGATATTTTGATTATTTAAAATGTTTACATAATATAAATTATATTATAAATAGTTTATAATTATTATAATATCATATATTTAAAATTAAAATGTCATATAATGATAGATATGAAGTTGTTCGTATTGGAAGGAATATAAAGTGTTTAGATTCAAAATTTTGAAATGAATATAAAATGTTTATATTCAAATTTATATAATGTATATAATTTTAAAGATTAAATTAAAAAATTATTTATAATTATATTTTATTTATAAATTGTTCATAAATGGTTATCTCATATTTAATTTTTTAATTATTCATTTATTTAATGTTTATTCCCATATATATTCATATTTATTAAATTCTTTAAGAAATGTGAATATTATGTATGATTTAGTTTAAAATGTAAAACCACTTTTAGGATAGATCCTTGCATTACATGTTAGGTATTGTTAATGAATTTAGTTTGTCATCTACCTTGATTTCAGTTTATAGTTGAAGTTATTATATTTAATTTAGTGGTTTAATATAGTTTTTATATATTATGTTTTTAGAGTTATGATAAATTGGATTCTATATTGATTAAAGTATCCTGAAGTAGAGGGACTTAGGGTTAGACTACCTACTTACCTGGAGTCCAGTGACTTGTTTAGGAAGGTAATAGTGATGATTATCTGTCACTCCAAGATTACTCATATAGATATTTTCAATTTCATATAATTATATTCCTTTATATAAATTTTCCATGGACCTTATTCATATGATGCATCTAGATATGTATGAATATGTTTGGGTTCTATTTTTGGGTGAGTAACACAAACTTGTGGGTTGTATAAAGGGTTACACATCAACGTGGTTTGAAAATATTGGTTTCATAAAGGGAATAGTATTACAAAATAAATTACTTGAAGAATGCATACATAAAAGGGAATAACATGAGATAATATGGTTAGATTTAAATTCCCTTCAAATACTAAATTTGATATTCCTTATAAAGAGGTAATTTTCAAGACCTCGATCATCCATCTAAGTAGTTTGATGGTAAAAAGGGGTTCCCCTAGATCATCTTGTGTAAGGAAAGAAATTAACGAGTGATCTTATATTATCCTTGGGTAGTTTCATTCTAAAGAGGGGTGCCCATAGATTCTATTATGATTATATCATTTTTTATGTTTTATATGGGTTATATTAGCTGGGAAACCCCAAGGGTTGGCATATAAGAGGAATAGAGTTGGGTTTATCCATATTATGGATTGGACAATGAGTTTTCTACTCAACTATCTAATATTTTTATATGATATGATTGGGATGATTCCCTATCTAAGTAACTAAGCGGTGAGTTTCACACTAAAGTAAGATCGTTTTCTTATTGAAATATGGATATTGGATCACTAATGGGAATTATGTATTTTAAAAGGAATCATATTTTAGTGGGATCCCATTTAATATAATTAGTTATTGAATGGTTATAAAACATGATAATCAACTAATAAAATCTTCTGTTGTAGATAAATTTCATCATCATCATCAAGCTAAAATATGTGATCAATCCTTAAAATGATAAGTTTAAATTAATATAATATTAATACTAATAAATTTAGAAAATTTCTTGCAGCTAGGGTGTTGGTCGAGTGATAATAAAGCCCTATAAGACTACATGATGTATGAGGTTTAATCCCTAACAGCCCTTAATTTGGGGGAAAATTCTCAAGAGGTTTATCCTACAAGGAGTGGGGGATGGAAGTGGGTGGTAATGACCAAGGTAGAGGTAACAAAATTGGAACTTTAATGGACTCTAATGCATGATAGTGCATAGATGGTGAACGGCTCCAATGGTGTAGCTCGAGGGAAATGGGTCTCTAAAGGTGCACAAGCAATGATAGTGGAGACACAGGTGGGGTTGTTCAATGATGTTTTGGGAACATAGGGATGATGTTGCATGGGAATTTAGGGTGGAAGAGGCTAATGAATCTAGTGTAATGAGAATAGGAGTGCATAGTATGGATAGTTGCAATATAGTTAAGACAATAATGATCCATGGGTCAGGGTAGGTGGGATATGTATTAGGTATTTCATGCCCATTGGGATTTTTTTCCAATCAAAGAACCTATGGTATGTAATAGGTTACCCTATACCAAATAAAAAATATGTGTTTCTTACTTTAAATAAAAAGGGTCCATTTTCCCCACCTATTTAAAAAACTTAAGAAACGTTCTTAAGAAAGATTGGTGATTTAATAAAAATTATTAAGGAAAAATCTATGTGTTAGAATATTTCATTTCATAGTAAACAAGTGTTTAAGTTGTTCGAATAGTCAATCTAGATGCTTAATGAAGAATAGAGTTATTAATTGAAAGTTTCAAATGCATTAGATGAAAAATGACCAAAGTAATCTTAGTATCCAATCATATACTCATTATGATTGGTTACATCAATGATTTTAGTCTCATATACTCAATATTAATGGGTATGTAAAATTATATTCAATATGATTGAATATACTAAATGACTCAATGATACTAAAGGTTTCCTTAAATGTTTATTGGGTATAGAAATCAATTATATTTTTTTGATAGAAATATGATATCAACTGTATGATTTTTAGGTTTTTAAATATATAGAAGGTCAAAATAGATAAATAATTGAATTTTGGAGTTTGAATATTGTTTTCATGTAATAGAGAAAATGAGTTTACGCATTGATAACTTGGATGCTTCAATCTTAGATAAACTCATCATTATATATGTATTTGATCTCGTTTTATCTTTTTAAGTGCATGAAAACAATTTATGTTTAATAAAATACGATAATGTTTTTTTGATACCCATGGTTTTTTATTTGTTTAATTCTATAACATACTTTAAGGAGAGACTAAACATGGATTTTTATAGTTATGTAATTTATCTTATTTTCATCAATGGAAATTCTATGAAAATGTGAGTAAATTCAAAGAAAATTTACTCGATATTCTCAAAGTTTTGGGAAAATATATAAACTAGGAATATAATTTCTATGTTCTAAAGTACTGTATAGATAGTAAAATTTAGAAAAATTTCAAAATGGAAGAATAAAATTTGGTTGAAAATTTCAATAATGTTTATTCATGAAATCAAACAAATTCATTGAATCCTAGGGTTGTTAGGAAGGGGGAATAATAATTCAATATGGTTGCATTATCCAAGATATACCTGAAAAAGTTTTGGAAACTCTATTGAATTTCCATGTTAGGTATTGATTTTATCAAAATTAATTCTTCAATTTTTAATGGTATGTGATACAAAATATATAGTTTACAAAGTGTTTAAAATATACAGGTGTTCAAAATTAAGGGGATAATTGATCGATCTTTTAGTTTATATTCATTAGATGATTTAAATAGTTACTATATCAAGGATTTTATTATAAAGGATTTTATCAAGGTCAAATGAATATAAATAAAATATGTGTATATTCATCTCACTTCCCTATGTGATAAAAGAATTTGTTAAATTACAAATAATTTTTATGAATAAACATGAGATTATTAATTGTATACACATGGTTTAGGATTCATAAATTTCTATAATATTTTTTTAGAAGAAGATATGGAAAAAAATGTGTTATCTAGGATAAAATGTTTATCTGGGTATTTGTTAAAATATGTGGGAATGTGTTCTCACTGCCTACCAGTGCTATATTTTAATAAATTCTTCTTTTAAATAAAATTTTTTCCAAACACATAGAATACCATATATGATATAAAATAGTTTGTTTTTAAAATATTCTTACTAAAAAGAAATAAATGTTATTTTCTAACACAAAATGGTTTGTGTATCTTAGAAATATATTCTAAAAATAATATAGTGACTAAGAAGATAGTGGAAGTAATTTTTAACTTAATGATGTTCAAAATTAATAGATAGAGGATAACATAAATATTAAGTTTAATTTTTTTCCTCTTAATATACTATAATGTTTAGGATAATTGACACTAAAGAAAAAAATGTAAAGTGTTAAATTTAGCTACCATTTAGAAAGTGGATATCACTATTATAACAGTTTGAGATAAAGTTTTTTTCACTCAATATCCTAAAATAGTGTAGGATATGTGATGATAAAGAAAAAATTAAAGGGTAACATTTATTCATAATAAGATTAAAAGAAACTATTTTTTGAAGGGTTGTGCCAATAAAAATGAAAATGTGAATTTCACTTGATATTCTAAAAGAGTTTTGGGTTTTGTGGTAAAGATAAATATAAAGAGTTGAATTTAGTTACCATATTAAAGTGATTGTCACTTTATACTAAAAATTTTAGGAGGAATGATAAATAATAATGTAAGTAGTTACATTATTTCAAGTAAAATTTTGATTTAATAGAGTTCCAAGGATGATAATGGTGAACTTAGAAAGATTTATAAGTAAATAATAGAAGTTTACATCATGATATTTGATGTTGTGAAGTTAAGAGATTTGAATATGTTCAAGAATTAAAAAAATTAGGAATATAAGTCCTAAGTCTCACCAATATTAAAATTGGGTTACTTAATAGATGTATCTCAGTGAAGAGTTTAGTGGGAGGGTTTTATCAGATGTTCACATAGATATGTGATGTAGATTACATATGATGTAATGTGTTATAAAAACCCAGAAAGTGTAGCGAACATAAGGCTGATATGACAGTTTATCATGTATGATATGATAAACTGGTGCTTATATTGGTTTTTTCAAATATTCTTAAAGAGTTTAAGAATAAAAAAATGTATCATATTAAAAGGAAACATCCATTTTATCATTATTTCACATTGTCTATATAAATGTATATACATATATATATATATATATATATTATAAAGTTCAATGACAATAATTGACCTCTTAAAGTATAACTTTGAGTTTATACCTAACTAATGTATGTCATAGAGTATTATAGGTTATGACAAAATGTTAAGGTTAGCATGAGTAGGATTCTTGTAGAGAGATACAGAATATGCTCAGGAGGAACAAGTAAAATAATATGATTCTTTTTATGTCCTAGATGACCTACTAATATACCACATGGAGTGTCATACAGAGATATCTTTGGTATACTAGGAATGAATAGATCATATTGAGTTACCACTACCTATGTTTGGTCAGATACATGACATGAGAATATTCATACTTTAAAACCTTACTTATGTAGGTCTACATATTGACTTAGCTAATATGGGGTAGTAGAGTATATTGCTAATTATTTCATTGATTATAGCTTAACTAATATGGAATTTATCCTCTTGTATAAATTTTAGGACATTAGGTCCCTCAATTAAGATAAAATATGGGAGTGTATTTCATCACCTAGATATTATATATATCTATCTGGATAAGGTACATATGATGTGTTTATCTATATTGATGAATTACAAGTGATTTATTCATTTATTAGTTCGTTAAATACTTTGAGAATCAAGAATAGATGATTTGGCTATATGGGATTTCCATGTTTTGTGTCCCATGGTCATACTATGTCTTAGAAAATGGGAAAATATGAGAATTCATATTTTCATATGATGAAAACTAGTGGAAACAGGTATAGATATACATGTGTTTGATTGATATCATCCTAGATCCCTTTATAGTTTGAGTAGAATTGATGCTTTTCTAGAGGATTCACTTTTCTTACATATATGGATATGGAGATTCATATTTTTTGTCCACACAATAAAATTATAAAGGGTCACACGTTATGGATGACTAAATGGGGATTGATTTTAATTCAAATAGATACTCTAAAAGTGTTTTAGAGTTAGTCTAAAAGTATTTTGTATAGGTGTTCATGAGGTATTTCACTTTATTTTATATAAGATGATGTTAATGATAACTTTTCAAAATTGTTTTGGAAGATATCTAAATGAAATTTTGGATATGGTTTCACAATTTATTGTATACAATACAATATAAGGTGAAATGAAACAAATTATATTAGGATTTAGTGAAAGTAGGATATTGAAGGAGATATTCCTTAAATCCATATTTGTATATGATCTAATTATGATCTAATTTTTACTACATGCAAATTATGATTTTCATGAAAAATAGGGAGTATCATTTCTTATAGTTGTATATGAAACCGAATGATAATGGTTTTCATTCAATAAATTATTCCATATAATTTATCGTTAATGAGAAGTTTCATGAGACAAAATGATATGGAGGAATTTCATTCATGTATATGATACATGAACATTCCATAGAATTTACTCATGTGTTATGAATGCATGAGTCAATGTGACTTCTTAAGGAGTGCCCTTATTACTTATATATAAATACTTCCATGTGATGGAAGTGTAAGAGTAAATTCTAATTCTCATGGTTCTTTGATACTTCATGGCCTATTGCTTTATTTCATCTTCCTCCTTTATATTTAGAGGTAATAGCATGTTGTGAAGAGAAGATGGATCACATATGAACATCAGTTGATTTAGGCAGATCTCATGGATACACTGCGGAGGTGGGATGCTTTCATTTTCCACTTTGGTGATCTTTATCAAACACATCAGACAACGATCAAAGGTTTTTTTTGGCCCTTTAGTGTAAGTTATGCATATTTATTGTATATATTCATTTCTTTTTACATAGGTTACATATTATCTTACATGGGAGATCCTAAAACGAGGTTTTAATTGCTTTTACTATTTTTAATAATTGTTATTAGACTCTAAAAAACACTTCAAAAATAACCCCTCCTATATTTCTATTTTAGATGATTTGTTCATAGAAAATTAGATGAGAGGATTTCCTCTCCTACCCAATTCAACTCTATTCCTTCCATGGAGAATCCAAGTATGTTCTTTCATTTTCCACTATTTTCTATCTATTCCCTTTTCCTATCATCTATTATCTTAATCTAGGTCTTACATAAAGTGGGGATTTTCCATTTCTAGGAAAATACCTTGAATATCATAGGGATTTTGGTATAAAATGGATGAAAACATCATTGGTAACCTTTATTTTTCATTTTTCTTGAATGCTTTAATGTTTTTTTGAAATTCATGTGACTATCTTTATATAATTCCTTTAATTTTATATAATTTAGGTTATTAAGATTTATAAATGAGTTTTATTAGTTATAAAGTGTATCTACAATTTATTTATGGTGGTTTTCCTATAATATTTAATTATTTGGAACTAAATATTTTTTATTTCAAGGTATTTCTCAAAAAATCATTTTATAAAATCCATATTATATAATATTTCACAAACATGGTGTTTGATAAATTTAGTTTGAGGTTATTTAGACCTAAAATTAATTGATAAATAGGGTTTTTGAATCAAGTTTTATTTCCATAAAAATGATTTTCATTGGTAATATAATGTTATTTTTTGAAAAAATATATTATGCACAAAGGGTGTTTGATAAAATGTCACTATTTTTTTATTCCAATAAAATTATAAGTGGAACCCCACCATCTGATGTTATAGGTGGATATATGGGTAATCAGAATGAGTGATCCTCTATCTTGTATTATTACACTTTTTTGAATCCCTTAGTGTGGTCCATGCCCTAGAAAGGGGGTTGCTGTTCGGTGGGGCCATGGGGGTAAGTTGGAGTTTGTGGTTATTAGGATCACAATTTAGGCTAGTAGTTGGATCCATATTTAGTGAGGTACAAGATTATTCCAATAGTCTTGAGATTTTTATCAAATTTTTTGGTTTATCCTATGATGTGATTTAATTTATGTCATGTTTTACTTTGTGAGGTGTTTTTTCTGATATCATTCTTTTTACAGTATGGTCTATAATATTATGATTCTGTTGGACTTTTATTCAGATGTTTTTTTGGAATCCACCTCACTATTTTATCACTAAACAATATCCTTTGACTATTGTAATCCCACCATCAGATGATACATCTTATGGAACATAGTTTTGGATTCTTTAACAATTGGATGATCCCTTATGGCCTCAGCATCCAGAACTAGGAAGTCCAGGAACCCTAGTCAATACACCAAGTCTCCCTCCTCTGGTTCCAACTCCCTCTCTTAGTTAAAATTCAAGGTCTTCTTTTTAGATAACTAATAATAAAAAAATCACATGAAATGAAAGAAATGTGGAAACACAAGGACATAAGGGATTACATTGTTTAAAAAATGTGTCTTATATCCATGGGAGAAACATATGCATCATCATTTATTGGAAAAAATATTCATATAGTTTATAATAATAATCACATACCATACCCAGATTCATAAAAATAATCTTACCAATTCTTTCCCATGAAAAATTACCTATTACTGGCTCTCCCACCGTGAAGTACCATTAGTGAGGGGATGTGATCCCTCAGGTAGAACCTTCTTCCTCTACTTATCCTTCTAGTCATATTTTTCTGATCTCTGAACAATGAACACTAGCTATTAACACTGTGTCTGCCATCCCATGGAAGTGTTAAATTTTTAATCCATTCTATAATTTATTATGATATTAGTTATACCTCTAGAGTGATGTATCTCCACTATTTAAAGACGAATTTAGAAGGTCATGTGGTCCTTACAGCCAACTAATTTTCAAGGTATGCATGCCCCAAACTTTTGATCTTTGAGAGACTTTATCCATAATTCAAGGGAAATAATTACCTTAACATGACCTTTTAGGGAATAGTGCATGATGCTTCCCATATCTTATGCACTTCTATCACTGACACCAAAACTCTGTGATACATTTGAAAACTTCCCCTTATGTCTGCATCACTTGTTCCTCTAGAACATGATGCCTAGAACTAAGATCCTGCATTGGAAAATCTTCCCCTACATTTCCATGCATGATCACCATTATTATTCTATGACCAAGTTGTATTCTTCTTAGATGAACCACAATACTTCCATTTAACACTATCCATTTAGTTATCTCTAGTGAATGTCATTTATTTTCTGAAATCTGAGGTTCCTATTATTCTGGTGTATAATCCTCATCTAGCTTACCCAATTATAAAATTCAAAGACCTAATTCCTAGAGATTCCAACACTTAACTAGAAAATATTTCTCACACAAAAAAATAAAATTATACCATTTTATAATTGTTTTCATAGGTTAATTATAGTAATTTTCTTCTTGAAGGATATTCGCATTCTTACACCATAGTCTCACTAGCTTAACATCCATTCACCCCTTGTAGTGTCTGCATGGTTCTCCTCCTTGATGCTTCTAATCATCCATGCCCCACTAAAAAATATATTCCTTTTCCTTTCAAACTAGGATCACATATAAATCCCTTCATGGAATTCCTCTAATGTAAACAGGCTTGAGTTTTATCCCTCTAAATATATTCCATCAATAATCTTAAGTCATATACCATGTCCATGGCCTTATTCCTTCTGAAACTTTTATTCCAAAGACTTTATCACTGAGCTTATGAAACTTATGAGAGATTTATGTTATTAAAAAATCTAAGGATACCATCAAAACCGACCTCCATATAGATAATTAACTTCTAGAAATTTTGATATCATCATGCAATGAACTCCTACTAAAACCATACTTTAGTGAAATCAAGATAAATATGGTTTTTTCCCAATATATCCATCCTATTTTGAAAAATTTTGAGGCTAAACCTTATCACAGAGGTCCTTTTATTACTATTAATACCTCCTAAAAGTAGACCCCATAAATTTGAAAACCAAATTATCCAATGCCAACCTTCTAAATAAACACGCCTAGGCTTTGGGGGTGTCCAATTATGGCATAAAACTATTCTTAAAAGATTCTCAAGACTCTGCTGATGTGGGAGTAATAAACTACCTTAACTTATAAAATTAGAGTATATTTTTAAGATATTACCCTAAAATAATTCAATTTCTACTTCAATACACCTTTCAATGTTCTAGATTTAGGTTCATCAAACTATAGGCAAACACATATAACATCCCTTAAAACACTCCATTTTCTACACATATCTCATCCCAAAGTTATCTTATGATAACAAGATCACACCATATTTTTTCCTGATGAATGGTCTAAAGATTACTCATACCTTTTCTCTAAAGTAATAACGCATTCCCTCAAAATTTTCTTCATTAAATAAGGTACTTTAAAGTACTAATGAAACCAGTGAGAAAACAACTAGTACTAGACAATTTCTAATTCAAGATACCTCCTCCTTCTGGAACAATAATACCATCATCTACTTACAAATATTTCACTCTATGTAAGTTGTGTACTCTTTGTATCCAAGTTACAACATAGTGTCAAGAAACTAAGGATTTTCACCCCATTATCACTTCAGTTATAAAGATTTCACATCATCACTCCCACTACTTATGGAATTAGCACTCCTTCCAAAAAGAACCCATCTATAAATGTATTTCACACTTTTCTATAACCATGATTCCTACACATAAATCCCACACCATATGAAAACTTTAGTATAGAAACTTTCACCTTCCACTGAACATTGGAAACACCATATAATAATCTAGGACCATTCCATACTCCTTCCTTTTGTTCCTTCTAGATAAAACCACCACATCCTAGAGTTCACCAGATTATGCCACCCATTACCTCTTGGATATTGATAAATGAACCCCATATTCACTTCTTCTTACTAAAACTTGGGTTGGTGAACATTTGGTAGCAATGATATCCACCCTATAGAAATGGTATTTGAAAATTATCCTAAAGTTACCTTTCAGGCTAGAATATTTGTTCCCAATAGTCCTACAGCAATCACCCTTTTGGGGAACCAACCAAAATTTCATCAGCTTTAAACCTTATTTAAAATATACCACCTAAGCCTCTTTTCATTAACATGTAGGTAATATTAATACATTTTAAAAATTAAGACTATGCTCAAAAGCATACAAATACACAACATCATGCTTAAATAAACAATGAATTATTATTATTTAAAAGTGATCATTATAACCTAGTCATTCAATTGACAGGTATAAATAGGAATAAAAAAATTATGAAATAAATATAAAGTTCTTACTCAATAAATATTCATTAGTAAATTCTAAGAAAATAAAAACTTATTTTTCTTAAAGTCATTTTATTGTTCAAAAATAAGTTTTCTTTAACAATGGTTTTTCTTTCTTTTCATGGTGAATGTTATAATTAATTTATAGAAATTTAAAAAAAAATATTTGAAAAATATATTTTTTTGAATAAATCATATTTAAAATATCTTAAGATAAATTTTTTATAATTTTATGAATATATTTATTTTTCCATAAATAATGAAATATATTGATTTTTATTGAAAACCGTATTTTCTTTTAAATTATTTACAAATTCAAATCATCTTTTTGGATTATTTTTAATATTTAATTAGTTAATTTTTTTTTAAAATTATCTAATTATGGTTTTTAAAATACAATAAATACTTGAATTTAGTATAAAAATATTTTATATTTTAAAAGGTCATTTTTCTGGAAAAAAAACTATTTTTCATACCATTTTTTGTTTTATTTTAAAATTAAATTATACCACTTCTATATTTTTAATTTTGAAAAATATATTCCATATTTTCAATGAGGGGTCCAAATTTAGTAAATATTCCGCTTTTATTTTTCACTAAAATGAATAGTAACCTTAGTAATTTTTATTACCATGGTAAAGGGTAAATCGGGTAATTAAGGGATAAATATAAAAAGATAAGAACTATAAAATGACCCTAAAACTTGCCTTAATTTTATTTTATGAGTCCATTTCATCCATAATCATCCAAGATTAAGTTATATGGAATATTTTGGCCATTTGGATGATATTATGACCTTTATAATATTTTATTTAAAGAAAATTTAAAAATTTCACACTCTTGTTTTTATTAACTATAATTTTTTAACATAGAGATTAGTAGAGGATATGTTCATTTATAATTTTTTTTAAACAGGTGGTGTCTCAGTCAAGGACCAAGATACAATTTATTAAAGTAATAAGGGGTGGTTACATGATTCTGAAGTAAGGGAATGTTTTACAATCCCTTTCATAAAGAGGAAGGAGCTCAATAGCTAGATCCTCTTTCCAAGTAATGCCCTGACTAATACCCATGTTAGCAAGACTATCAGCAACCTTGTTCACCTCACAAAAGGAGTGTGTGGAAATGTAGTTGATATCCATGAGAGAATCCAGACATCTCATCCAGAGAGTAGTGATGGGCCAGGCTAGATATAATTCCCCGTTTCATATAGATTGAACAACGGTGGATGATTCAATCTCAATCCAGATGTTGTTCCAGCCCTTTTTCATGATGAAATCCACAGCGTGAATCACACCCATCATTTCCGCTTTCAAGGAAGAGGTCGTACCACAGCTGCCAAAGAAGAATCCATGGCATTGCCCATTATAATCTTGGAAAATCGCACCATAACCATCAGGTCCAGGATTTCCTTTAGAAGCTCTATCAACATTCACTTTAATACAGCCTAGAAGCGAGTTTTACCAAAAAACTTCAAGGGTACACTTTAGTTGCCTGTAGATACCATCAACTCTGAGGCAACGAAGGATCTCTAAATCACCAACAGAGTTATCACAATAGGATTTTTTAATTGAAGCGGCATCCTTGATGTCCATTCAAATTCGCATACGACCTGCATTAAGATTGTATGAATAATTTTTGTGAATAATGGAATTTAGATCATACCAGATCACATGTAGGAGCTTCTCCACCACTGTTAGGAAGTGGTTCTTGATTTTCTGTGAATAATTTAGCTCCATACAGTATTTTATTTGAGTACTAATTGAGTTTGATTGTAACCATCTGTAGCCAAACAAGTTAGTAATATAATTCCAAAGCACTGAAGCTATAGCACAAGACAAAAATAGATGGTTAGCATCTTCCCTATGGTGATGGAAAAAATGGCACTTAGAATAAAGTTTTATTTAAAAAGATTGAAATTATTAATATTTTATGATAAATAATATTTTATGATAAATAATATTTTATGATAAATAATATTTTATTAATTAATATTAAATTAGTGAAAATATTATATTCAGCCAATTGATTATGATATATTTTATAATATCAACCATGTTCCATTTATTTCTTATTTTCCCATTTATAGTAATTATCATGACCCTCAAAGAGTAAAAAATATTATTGTCATAATAAGTGTGAAAGAAGTTAATGATGGGTTAAAACCAAAAGATAAGGGTAAAAACATATTCAATACTTGTATAATTTTTATTTTTTGAGGATATTTTGACCCACCATCATCTTATATTTTTTTCCATCACTATCTCTCAATAATGGGTATAATTATGGAATTAATGTTTACATATGATATTTATAATATATTAATCATTCTAAAAATATAATATATCATTTACTTTATTACCTTTCCATTATCTAAAAAATGATAACATCATTCATGCATATGTGTGGACTACCACCTCGATGATGTGATGTGATTCATGTTTCATCACCACATCACATGGATGATATATATAAGTATATTTAAATAATTAATATTATATTAATTATATTATGATCATTATATAATGATAAAATAATATCTATCTTCTTTCCATAATGATCGTTGAAAAATGGAAACGTTACTCATGTGTACGTATGACCTACCATATTTATGATTGTAATATATTTCATTTTTTATAACCATATTTAATGGTTAAATTTAATGTATAATTAATATATAAAATTGATAATTATT
The DNA here is from genome assembly GCA_963277665.1 of Viscum album. Lineage (NCBI taxonomy): Eukaryota > Viridiplantae > Streptophyta > Magnoliopsida > Santalales > Viscaceae > Viscum > Viscum album. The sequence goes on along the minus strand of OY728157.1, from coordinate 1,396,547,325 downwards.
TCATGATTATTATTTTAGAAATGATGAAATACTGACCTCTTGGACTATATTCAACTTACCGAATCCATTTTAGACGTATGAAATGAATATATTAAAAACATCTAATGTAAATCTGATTAAATAATTAATTATATATAGTATGGAAAGAAATAAAATAAAATTAAAAATAATATTGAAAAAATTTCTTGAGAAAGTAAAAAATTAAACTAATTTTATTATTCTGGAATACAAACAATGTATGTGATAAGTCAAACTCAAGGTAAGGGACTTTCTTTTTTAAGAAAATCAACTTTTAAAGTTTACCTTAAAACTCTCTTTTACTTCCATATCCATATTTTCTAGAAATATTTTAAAAAGGTTTTTTAATATTATCCAATGATTTTTAAGGTTATTTTTATCCATGTTTTACTTTTTTAAAAATAGTTTTAAAGGAATCTTCTTATCATTTTCCAAATGAGTTACTTTGTGAATAATCCAACAAAAGTGTGGAATAAATGTTTTTTAAAATTATATAGCCTAAAATAATTTTTCCATCATCATATATAGTATTTTATTTTAAATTTAATTTACATGTTTAAAACGTTATTTTAAAATAAAAAATTTTCTTTTATAAATGCATTATTTTTTTAAAATAAGTTATTTTAAAATGGGAAATGGTATTTCCCTCAAGAATTACTTCATGTAATCTTTCAAAATAATTTTCCATATATGATGAAATCCTTTGATATTAATAGATGAGGAAAGTTTATTTTCCTTTAAGTATTTTTAATGATCTTTTATTCAATGAAAACTGTCTTTCCCTTTTTCTGGATATTTTGGTATTGGAAATGGGTATTTAAAAGAAAAGTGTATTTTGATATTCAAATGTGTTATTCATGTGGGTTTAAAAGATTCTCTCAAAGTTTTTAGTATGAAAATGTGCAAGAATAAATTATTTTATATACTAATTGAGAATTATTTATGAAATGGGTGAGCCCGATACAACTTATACAAAGATTTGATCTCTATTATATTCCACAGGTGATCCTAATACAGCTTATAAGTTGGGTGTGCCCAGATAGCATCAAGTGAGCCTATTATAACTTATATGATGTGTGTGCCCATATAGAACTCCAATGCATTGGATAATGTAACTTTTATTTTGTGGAAATAAGGTGGGAGTTACTGAATTCTTTATCCTATGGATTTAACTAGGCTCTATTTATTTCTGACATGGGTTTAAAATGAGATATGAATGTGATGATCTAAGTTTCCAAAAAGGGGTTTTATTTTCTTTCTATTAGTTTTAATAGTTTTAATTGAGAAAAAAAAATGTGTGTTTTTCATGTGGAAATTATTTATTTCATTCTCTCAAATTAAATTGATATAAAGGTGAACATTTTGTGAGATTTCATGTTTATTACTAGACTAATGGATTTCTTATTTTTTATGTACATTACTGATATTTTTGTGATAATTCCACATTTAAAAATGTTTTTCATGGGTTTTAAGGATGTTTATGTAAATGGATAAAGTCAAGATAAAAATTTTGAAGATTTTTCCTGAAAATAAATCATATTTTATTTTAAAGAGTCTTTTATGGATAAAAAGGATACTTAGTAGAAGTGACCACTTATAATGTATGAGTTTACTATGTAAGAGTTTGTCTTAATTTTCTAAAACTCTAAACCTAAAATATATTTAGTAAAAAATGAATTTAAATTCTAGTATGAATAATCAATATTATGTTATATTTAAATAAAAAAATAATGAGTTATGGCTCTACACTCACCTGGCTCTCGGTACTCCCGATGCCCCCTCTTTCCTTTCTACTATGGTTTTGAGGGTATACTCAATGGAAATAGCACTCCTATATTATATTGATTCGTTATTCTCCCTTATATCACTTTATTATTCTCCCATCTCAAATGATGTGGCTTGTTGGTGTGGTCATCATGCAACGCTCACCACCCCTCTTTCAGTCTATCCTTGTACATCGAACCCCCATTCTAGCTCTGTGTGATAGAGATTTAGAAGGCTTGGGTTAGTGTTGGTGGTAGTTTCTAATGCCTGTATTCTCTACTACCCTTTATTTACAACCCATAATGTTCAACTCTACTTTGCTTAGGATCGATTTGGGATCTTTTCCTACTTGGGATGGTACTAGAGGAGTGCTGGGAGCAGTCTCAGTTCAGGTTCTTCTTCAATGCAAGCCATGACCTTTTTTCTGCTTGACTCCTTATATCAATTGCGAGTTTGGTTCTCTTTTATTTGATTATTCCTATTTTCAGATATTTTTTTGTATCTCTAGGTTTGGTCTTTTTAAATCTGGTCTGGTGATTTTGTTTGGGGTTGATCCTTCTTTTGGAGAAGTGTTTTATGGTGGTAGTTTTTTCATGATTCTCTATTTTTTGGTTCGATGTTTCATTGAAAATATGCTTCTCTTCTATGGTCGACGATGTGGTTTCCACCATGGTACCCTATCAAGGCCTCCATATGCTCAACCCTTCTATGAATTGTGGGTCCTATTCTCTTTTACTAGTCGGTCTGGTGTGCGGTTCTTCAAGGAGATTCTAGGAGGTGTGGTTTGAGTGACTTATAGTCTCTAGAAGGGTGACTGGATTATCGATGAAGGTTTGGATTCTATGAAGTTTTTTTATGATTCTTTCATGTTGGTGATGTTGGATTTATAAAATAGCTATTTTAAGAAAAGGGTGGTTTTTTTGGATGTTCTCATTCTATTTTCTCTGGTCATCTACTCTGATGGTGATGGTCGACGGCAACGATGAAGGTTGTGTTGGTGGTCCTAAAGGAAATCAGTGATGATGAGATAGTGTTGTACAGAGATTATGACTATGGTGTATGATGATGGAAAGTGATTTGACTTCTAGAGATGTGGGAAAATCTTGGATCGTGATCTCCTTAGTTTTGTGAATTTTTGAATTTTGTATTTCGAATTTGGATCACCCTTCTTATTCCCGTGTGATGTTTTGAGTATGTTGTTTCAGTTATCACTCTACCACAGTGGCCATTTTTAAAATCCTAAAAAAATAATTTTCATCCATGTTATATTTAAGGTTGATTCCTTACAGTTGGAATCAAAGCAAGGTTTATACAAATTTTGATATTAGGATGTTTTCATGTAAGGTTTTCTTAAGGGTTATGGATACCAGCATGGGTTTACAATTTTAAGTTTGATTATAAGTTTTAAGTATTAGAAACCCATTTTTTCTTTAAATTGATGAATTTTGAGGAGATTAATGATGTTTTTGGAGATTTTATTTATAATGGTAATCAAATTAGGTATAAAGGATTTGAAGGTTAAAGTATTAAGGAGTTTTAAGGGTATTATCTTTAAAATATCCATTTTCATTTTAACATATAGTAATCCATTTCATGTTTTAAGGATATTATTTTCTATAGATTAATGATAGATAATAAATATGAAAAGTAAATGATATCACAATACCTTATTATCCCTAATAGATGATTTAATTATCACTATCATGAAAAAGTTTGTTCAAATGATTTTGAAATTTTTTTGAACATCCAAATAACCTGTAAAAACTAATTAATGTATCCAATAAACATTAATTTCTCAAAAATTTCTATGGATTGTGGATTCGATTTTATCTAATTTTAAAATATCAATTTATATATGTCATTATACAAGGTAAATACCACTAAGGACTTAACTATTTCTTTTTTAAAAGATAAAGGAGATATCAACAGCATAAAGCAATATGTTGATGTTTGGATTTAAGGTATGAATTATTTTCTTATACACTAAGTTTGAAACTTTTTGGGTTGATATTGATAAATTATAAGGATATATTTCACATCTTTTATTTATATAGATAAATTATTAAGGAATAAGACAATAGATCATGGTTAAATGTTTAAGAAGGAAGATGATTGAAGGTTGTGTTTATCACTTCTATTGTGATATATTCTAAATATCATGAGAATCATGAAATGCCTAAAGGATATTCTATAACTAGTTTTTTTCAAAATTTTAAAATATGTGTTAAATGGAATTGATGCCTTTGAAAAGTGGTGTAGTGAAAAGTTGACAATTGTTTGGAGACATTTATAGAGTTTTGATCAATTTTTGAGGAACATGTAACCTTTAAGTTTAACATGTGAAAAAAATGATATTTGGGAAAAATGATATTTTCATTTCATGGACATCAGTTTAAAGATATGGATATCCTTTAAGGTTTATATGATCTTTTATTTTGAGGTAATTAGGGGTTTTATGCAAAATGAAAGGCATGAGATAACCTTTGAGGTTAAAACATTTATTTAAAATTGAATATATTAAGGTTGTTTTTGAATTTGTTTATCACATTTCTATGAATGTTATAAGGATTATATTTTACAAAAAGGACAACCAATAGGCTAAGTGATAGCCAATCATGTTTGGTAAGGCTGCGAGGCTTGAACCCACAACCGAAGGGTGACAAGTGTGCAACACCTACCACTTTCCAATGTGTTGTCTTGGTTGGTATGAAATTATTTTCCATTATTTAAATGTTATGATAGACAATGTTTAAATTCATTTTTGGAAAATCTGTTTTATCATATATAAAACCATGGTATTGGAAATTGATTTGGTGATTAAGTGATTAATATTATTTGGAAATAATCTCACTATAAATTTGTGGAGCATTGTAGGATTAAGGTAAAAATAGTACTATGAGAATTTATTTGAGGAATAATGATTAAATTGTCTTTTGGAAGCATATATGATTTTAATGTGGCATTATGGTGATTCAGGTTATTTATGGAAATTATTAACATATCTTGGATATTATATGATTATGACAAATAATTTTTGGAATGAAACATTAAGAGTGATGGATGTTATTTGAAGATAATTGTTAAATTAATCTGGGAAGACTATGTAATCAAATCCTTTTGATTTTTTGGTTTTAATCTTGGTATGGAATATTTTGAGTAATTTTAAGGATATTTTTTTACTGAATGATCTAAGTTAAACTTTCAATATTATTATTGAATTTTGGAAATTAAAGTTGTTTTTCATCATATGAAGGTTTATTAATGTTAGGAATGATCTTATATTATCCAAACCATTTGGATTTGATTAATGTATAAAGACAAGAAGAATACATTTCTAACCTTTTTTGGATTATGTGATTCATTATAGGTTTATTCTAGTACTTTATGAATAAAAAATTCATCTTGAATACTCATAATTTGTATAAAAAAGATGATTTTGTGGTGGAAATTGATTAAAATACCAAGTTATTCTAGAAAAGTAAGTATATTTCCTTATGTTTTTAACATAGGTAGTAAAATAATTCCTCAACTTAGGAATTTTTTTTGAAAATAAAAACATTATCTGTTTAATTTTCTTAACAAGAAATCAATATTCTTTTAACCTATCACATATTTATTGTTTTTTGGTGGTTAACTTTCTCATGACCATGTTCTCTATAACTCTCTAACAGTCCTTGGAAGTTAGTTTTTTCTTCTATATCCATTTTTTCACTACACAATTATGTTCTACTACTTGGAAACCTACTATTTTTTATTCTATATGACCATCATACATCCCATTATCTCTTTTCAAGAATAATTTTTATTGACCCTTTTTACGATGCGGGTTTCCAAAAAAAGTATTTTGAAAAGTAAAACCCTAGTTACCAAACCCAAGTTCAAATTATGAGGATAAAATTTCTTAAAGGGGGTATAATTTAATATCTTTATATTTTAATTAAAGGGTATATAATTTAATATCTTGATATTTTAAAAAGGAATACTATCTTCAACAGTATATATGATATAAAACACCAAGCTTAAATAAAAAATGAATTATTATTATTTAAATGTGATTGTTATAACAAAGCCATTAAATTGGTATTTTGGAATATAAATTACTGATTTATGAAATAAATATAAGTTTCCTACTAAATATAAATTATTATAAAATAATCACTTAATTTTTAGTAAGGTCATTTGATTCTTCAAAAATACATTTTCTTTAAAAATGGTTTTTCTTTATTTTTATGAGTGAATAATATAATTAACTTTAAGAAATATTATATAATTTACATAACAAAATGAATTTATTTTTTTAACTCGTCATGTAAAAATTATCTTAGGGTTATTTTTGGGAATTTTTTGAAAATATTGATTTTTCAATGAATAGTGAAAATATTGATTTTTATTGAAAACCATATTTTCTATTAAAGTATTTATGAATTCAAATTAAATTGGGGATTTGTTTTAAATTTTATTTGGTTACTTTTTATTTAAAATTTTCCAAATATTTTTTTAAAGGTATTTTATACTTGATTCTAGTATAAAAATATTTTTTATTTTAAAAGATCATTTTTCTGGAAAAAAAAAGTTTTTCATCACATTTTTACGATGTAATTTTAAATTAAATTATACCAGTTATGTGTTTTGAATTTTGAAAAATGGATTCCATATTTCGAATCAGGAGGTCAAAATTTAGTAAATATTCAACATTTATTTTTTAAAAAAATGAATAGTAACCGTAGTAATTTTTTATAACAGTAATGGGTAAATCGAGTAATTAATGGTTAAAAATAAAATGATAAACACTATAAAATTACCATAATAATTTACATAATTTTATTTTATGACTAAAATTAATCCATTATCATACTAAATTCATTTATATGGAATTTTTTGACTATTTAGTTGATATTGTGACCATTATAATATTTTATTTAATGAAGAGTCAAAAATGTCACACTTTTTTTATTAACTATAACATTTTTAACATAGATATTAATAGATAATATGTTCAGTTATAAATATTATTTTTAAATATAAATATTTATATTCACCATGGTAAATTATTTTAAATTTTTAGTGAATAAATAATTAACTTAAATTCTTATACAACACTGACGCATTAATTATTCAATTAATAAAAGAATTAAATAAATAATATTAAAAATATTAGAAGAAATGAAATTTATTAATTAATGTGATTAAATAATTTTATGGATAACCATAAAATTTTAGGTATGTTTTTAAATCAATAGTTTGAATTCTAATTATTGTATTGATATAATTAAATTCAAAGTAATGAATAGTTCCAAAAATTGACATTATTGATATTTTATAATAAAGAATATTTTACTAAATGATATAAAATTTATAAAAACCTTATATTCATCCAAGTTATTATGATATTGTTTATAATATCATCCATGGTCCATTTATGGCTTGTTTTTTCATTTATAGTAATTATCATGACCCCCAAAGTGTAAAAAAACATTATTGTCATAGTAAGTGTGAAAAGGGTTAATGAGGGGTTAATGAAAAAAACCAAAGTTTCATTAATAGAAATCCCTCTTGATCTAATTAAATGCCTCTTTATGTAAAATTTTTATATAAAATGTCAACTTCTTTGGTTTTATGTTAAGAATTTTGACTGTTGCTAATATAGGCGTTGAACAGTGATCACATGATTAGTATAAATATAGGGCTTTAACAAATCCAATTTTCTCAGACAAAAGAAGCGATGGCCTCATCTAGTAGAATTTCTCTATACGAATCCCATTTGTCAGAGCTCGGAAAAGAGGTGTCATCCTTGGGTTTCGCTCTTAACCAAGCCCAAGATGAGCTTCATCATGTCAAGCTCGAACGGGACAGTCTATGGGAAAAGTGGAAGTTGATAGAGATTACCACTCGAGCGATGTTATCTGAGCCACCCCAAGAGTCTCTCATCATCGCACACCTTACCCTTAGGTCTTATGCAGCTGTTTTAAGGGGTTATGTAACAAATTTCTAGTACTATGTTCATGTACATTATTTTTGTATATAATAATGAATATAATTTCTTGTAATTATTGACACATTATAAATAGTTTTTAAAGTACAAATAGTGTTTTTAGTTATTATTTAATTAAGAATTCTATTTTATTAAATTAAGAAATTTTTTAATTAAATAATATTTTAATAAATATTATTATTATTATTAAATTAATTTTTATTAAATATAAATGATCTTATAATTTTATGAATGCAATTGTAATTTTTATTAAGGTTTGAAATCCATTTTTGTCAAAACCTGTGAATTTTCGATAAATGTCGGTTTTTATTTTAAAAGTGAAAATTAACATATTTGGAAAATTATTTAGATAAAATAAATGTTATTTCTGGAATCAGGATGTCGAAATTATCCAACGGTGAATTTTTCATAATTTTCTGAGACAGTCAAATTTTTGGGTAAAAATTAAATACCGTTTAAATATATTATGTGTTTTATGACATCATAATGACCCAATAGTGATGTAATAAAATACTATAAGCTTTATGTTAGTCCAATATATGTTTTAAATTTAAAATAATGTGATTTTGGGTTTGTTTGAATTATTTTACAAAGCATTAATGGACCCCTCAAGACTTATTATATATCTTGTCTTTTAAAATTATTTTCCATGGGAGTGTGAATCACCTCCACATAATCAACCCCATTATTTTAAGAAGTTAGGACTTTGGCCTTATAAAATATTGTTTTCCTCTCCCCTTTTCCAAAAACCATGGGCAAAAACCATGAGCTGATTTGTGGTTTGGATTAGTTTAATGTAAGGGGTCCCAAACCTAAATAATAAAGAATTCACTCACCTTTCCTATATAAACCCACCCAAGCTCCCACTTCCTCCTCACTAAAAGCCTTTGTAGTTCATTCAACCTCTTCCATACTCTCTCTAGAATCCTCCCAAGGTTTCCCAAGCTCCCAAGAAGCATCTCTCAAGCCTCTCTCAAGCCTTTGGAAGCATACTTCCAAGTAAGGGTTTTTCTTCCTTTCACTTTTTTTTGTCCAATTTTCTTAATATTGTTATGCCCTTTTAATTTCAATTATAAATGATGGGGTATGGTTTCTCACCTCCCCCATACTGCCCTCTTATTGTTTTAATGATGGGATACCCCTTTCTCTCTCATTAAATTCCTCCCATGTACACCTGTTATTATGCCGAAATTCCGAAAGGAACTTCTCTCTCCTCATTTACATTCAAGCAATACTTTTGTATCATGAATCTAAATTCCATTACAATTTTTGGGACATGTATCTATATGACCCCCTTACTATCCATTTCATTTATATATGATGAGGCACCCCTTTCTCTCTCATCGACCATTTTTTTATGAATTCTTATATCACGTCGTTACGCTGCCAAAATTACACCGATTTTCTAAGCCAATGCCATTGTGTAGTGAATACCATGCCCATTTCTCCATAAAGGGTATTCAACTTCATGAACATTTACTTATTTATTATAAATTTTCATTCCATATTCCTTTTTTGTGGAATAAATGATTATTTTTTATGAATCCATGTTTTATGATCCATGTGGCACACTTATGCATGAAATGAAATGTTTAAGAAGGGTGCGCCCTTATAGCGCTCCAATGCATTGGGTAAAGTATAAGATCATGATACGTAATTTGCAATTAGTGTTGACTCATGCTAATTCAAGTGCAATGATGGTTCATGTGCAATGAGAATTTACTCATGCTTCATGTGCAATGGGCCTTGGCTCATGCTAATTCCATGTTAAGTGTTGTTGCCACATTTCCATGTTATGATTATCATGCTTTATCATGCCTTTATGTCCATGTTTCTATTTTGCTCTATTGATATTCCTATTGTCTAACATGTATTTTACTCCTCATGTATTCCATGTTTATTCCCTTACTGGGCTTTATAGCTCACCCCTTTTCTTATACATGTCCTCAGGTTATCCCATGCAATGCTAAGTACGAGGGAATGTAGTGGTCATGTAAAGAAAGTTTTCAATAAAGATGTTGTATTTCATGTTTTAAGTTATTATGTAATGATCCTAAGCCCCAAAGACACTATACCTCTCAATATTCCATGTTGTATCAAGTTAATAGTTTATATAATAAATCATGTTTAATTTTGTAATAAAATTAGGGTTTCCATAGTTGGTATCAGATAATAGGTTTAGTTATTTTTGGGATTAGGATTAGAAAACCCTAGTAAAGCCTTAGATACAAGACTAAGTACAATAAAAATGTCCCTAAGTTTTGGTGAGTATTGAGTAAGTGGGTTATCAAGCAAATACATCCCTGTCTGGACACGATCAGGTAGAGGCGGCTCTGGTACAGATGTATCCTAGGGGTTAAACCCGAAAACACCGCTTTGAGCTAGACTCGAATGGGAACTGGTACACGATAATGGGCCTTGCTGGATTCTTGGTTACGACACTCCTGGGGGATATTCTTTGGTAAATTCACAAGCTTATTATGAACCCTTATTAAGTGAATAAAAAATAACCCCTAAGAATATATGTTAGAAAGTAGATCACGAAAAGACTAGATTGAATCCTATATATTCATAAGTTAAGGAAATAAAATTTAATTTATAAGTCATAAACTTTTGTCTTTGGATTAACCTTTATGTGTTACCCCTAACTTTCCTTTTATTCCAGCCAATGGCTGGTAATAGTAGGATCGGGCTAACAACTGATGTGAAGATCAGTGTGATGACCGCACTAATAAGATGCCCAATCCAATGGGAGCGGGAATCACAAACTTTGTCACACTTTTCTCTTAGGTAACTCAAGCTTTGAATAGAAACACGGGTCAAGAGGAACGTCCAAACCCCCCTAATAAGGAACAAGTCACTATTGAGAGCTTCATGAGATAAAGGGCTCCTACTTTTAGTGGATCATCTGATCCCGTGATCGCTGAACAATGGATCAACTCCATTGAAAAGATCTTCTTCAACCTTCAATGTTCTGAACAAGAGAAGGTTCTCCTGGCGGCTTATCGTATAGAGGGTGAAGCTGATCAATGGTGAACGTTGTTCAAAAATATGAAGCCTGAGGAGGAGATTGAGGCATTGGAATGGAAGGATTTCCGGAAGATGTTTTTTGATAAATATTTTCCGTGCACCCTCCAGCTTAAGATGTAAAGGTAATTCCTTTCCCTCAAGCAAAAATAAAAATAATATTTTGGAGAATACGAGGAAAACTTCACAAGGTTTGCACGATACGCTTATGGATTTGTTGTTACCCCCGAATGCAAGGTTGACCGCTTCTTTGGTGGGCTGAATCCTAGCCTACGGAAATCATTAGCAATCTGTGACTTCGACAGCTATAAGAAAATTGTCTGATGTTCCCTCAAGGTCAAAATGGAGATCGGGGAATCACAGGGGTATCATTGGGACAAGAAGCGTAAGGTGGAATTCAATGTTGGTGGTCCGATGGATAAATCCAACGGTGCTAAGAATATATAGCACCCCACTTGCCAAAAGTGTGGAAAGAAGCACCCTGGAAATTGCCTCAAGGGGACAAGGAAATGCTTTAGGTGTGAAGAGAAGGGCACCTAGCTATTAAATGTCGACAAGAAAGACCCGTGGCTGAGATAGAGGAGAGGAATGCTCTGTTCGAACCTGAACGCGTTGTTTATTGATACAACTGCAAAGAACCGGGGCATTTTTCAAATCAATTCCCTAATCCAAGGGTTTTAGGAGGCAACCAACAACCTCCAAGGTAGCAAAGAATAGCTTTTTCCATCACTTCTGGCTAAGTGAACCCTGACAGTGAAGTGGTGATAGGTACGCTAGTTATTCATTAAAGAATAGCGAACATACCTTTTGATTCAGGTTCTACGCATTCTTTTATATCTCGAAAGATTAGTAGAACAGTCTTAGCACTACCACAAATCATGGAAGTGAAGATGTCAGTGAGTACGAAAGATGGGTCAATCATTTCATCCCATGAATATAAGTCCTCCCCTGTTATAATCTGTGGATTGAATTTCCTAGTGAACCTCATCATACTCCCTCTGGTGGAATTTGATGAAATTCTTGGCATGGATTGGCTTTCCTTATATAGAGCCAACATAAATTGTTGGGAGAGTGAAATCACACTCCATATAGAGAATGGACCCCTGATTCTTTACAAGTGTAAGGAGGAAGATGAATCTCCTTTAGCTCCATCATCTCAAGCATGGATATTACTACCCAATGAGCACACGTATCTGGCTCAGATGATTGAGTCCAAGGAAGAAACCATCCTTGAAGAAATTCCTATTGTGAGGGAATTCGCAGAAGTGTTTCTCGAGGAACTGTCTGTTCTTCCTCCTAGAAGAGATGTTGAATTCTCAATTGAACATATACCAGGGGTGCTACCAATATCCAAGACTCCATATAGAATGGCTGTCGTGGAGCTTGAAGAGCTGAAGAAACAATTATAGGAGAATCTGGATAAAGGGTTTATATGCCCAAGTGCTTCACCATGGGGTGCACCAGTCCTCTTCGTCAAGAAGAAGGATGGGTCAATGCGGCTTCACATAGATTATCGTGAACTTAACAAAATCACGATAAATAACAAGTATCCTTTTCCACGGATCGATGACTTGTTCGATCAGCTGCATGGAGCACAATACTTCTCCAAGGTAGATTTTCTATCGGGATATTATCAAGTAAGGGTAAAGAAGGAAGATGTCCCCAAGACTACTTTTCGAAAAAGATACGGGCACTATGAATTCATATTAATGCCTTTAGGACTCAATAATGCTCCAGCAATCTTCATGGACTTTATGAATAGAGTCTTTAGAGATTACCTCGACAAATTTTTGGTAGTCTTTATAGATGATATTCTAATATACTCCAAAACCAAGGAGGATCATGAGGAGAATTTAAGAACTGTACTAGAAACTTTGCACAAGGAGAAGCTCTATGCAAAGTACAGAAAGTGTGAGCTCTGGTTAAATGAGGTCCCATTCTTGGGCCATATCATCACAAGCAATGGGATATCTGTGGATCCCTCCAAAACAGATGCAATTGAGGGATGGCCGAGGCCAACATCAGTAACGGATATCCGTAGCTTCTTTGGGTTATCTGGATATTATTGACAATTTGTTAGAAATTTCTCATGATTTTCCAACCCTCTTATCAAGCTAACTTGAAAGGGAGTAAAGTTTTCTTATAGTGATGAATGCGAAGAAAACTTCAAGGAGTTGAAAAGGAGGCTTATCACTACGCCCGTGCTAACTTTACCCACAAGTGGGAAACCTTTTGTGGTATTCAGTGATGATTAGAAGAAGAGATTAGGTTGTGTGCTGATGCAGAATGATAAAGTGATATCCTATGCCTCAAGGTAATTTAAAATCCATGAGGAAAACTACCCAACGTATGATCTAGAGTTGGCGGTGGTGATCTCTGCCTTGAAAATATGGCGGCATTATCTCTATGGGGAGAAATGTGAGATATATACTGACTACACGAGTCTTAAATATATATTCACACAGAAAGAGCTTAATATGCGCCAAAGATGATGGATAGAGCTCATCAAGGATTATGACTGTTCAATACATTACCACCTGGGGAAATCGAACAAGGTGGCAGATGTCCTAAGTAGAAAGGACCCAGCAATTCTATCAATGATTAGAATTGAGAAGGATCCAATATTCTTAGACTTGATGAATATGGACATGGGAATAATAAATAAGGGAACATCATCAATCCTTTCACAAATGATTTCTCAACCGTCTCTTTTGGAAAGGTTAAAGGATGCTCAAAAGGATGATGTGGGAATTCAAGAAAAAGTGTAAGCTATCGAAAAAGGGAAATCCTAGGAGTTTAATTTTAATAAAGAAGGAATTGTGTGATTTGGAAAAAGACTATGTGTTCCATCAATTCCGGAGCTGAACAAGGAACTTTTGGATGATGCACATAGTTCAAATTTCTCTATTCACCCAGGGAACACAAAGATGTATTGAGATCTTAGAGAAAACTTTTGGTGGGATAATATGAAGAAGGAGATATTTGTATATACATCGAAGTGCCTGGTGTGCCAGCAAGTGAAGGCAAAGAGGCAGAAGTCTAAGGGGATGATGAAACCATTGCCCATACTAGAATGGAAATGGGAGAACATCACCATGGACTTTATCACTGGACTTCTGAGGATATCCAAAGGCAACAATGCAATCTGGGTCGTAGTGGATTTTCTTACAAAGACTGCACACTTAATTGCTATTCGGGAGGATTTCTCATTGGATCAACTGGCACGGATACATATCAGGGAAGTGGTAAGGCTACATTGAGTACCGCTATCTATTGTTTCTGACCGAGATCCAAGATTCACCTCTATGTTTTGGAAGATTCTTCAACATTCTTTGAATACTGAACTGAACTTCAGTATGGCCTATCATCCTCAAAATGATGGCCAATCTGAGCAGACTATACAAACACTTGGGGACATGTTGAGATCATTCTCAATGTACTTTAAAGGAGTATGGGATCAATATATTCCTCTGGTTGAGTTCTCTTATAATAACAGTTTCCACTCGAGCATCCAAATGGCACCATATGAAGCCTTGTATAGGAAAAGGTGCAGAACACCGGCATGTTGGGATGATTTCGGTGAACGTAACCTGCTTGGACCAGAAATGGTCGAAGAAATGGTGGAGAAGGTGAAAACCATTCAACAGCATATCAAGGCAGTCCATAGTCAACAGAAGAGTTATGAAGATAACCATCGACGATACCTTGAGTTTAAAGTTGGAGACATGGTTTTTCTACACATATCTCCATGGAAGAAGGTCATGAGGTTTGGAAAGAAAGGGAAGTTAAGTCCAAGGTACATCGGCCCCTTCAAGATTCTTGATCGTGTCGGCGATGTGGCCTATTGACTAGAACTTCCACCTACCAGGGAAAAAGTACATGATGTCTTTCATGTATCCCTCTTAAGGAAGTACATACCGGACCCTTCACATGTACTCTCTTCTGAGGTGGTACAGTTGGAGGATGATGTTTCTTATGAAGAGAAACTAGCCAAGATCTTAGATCATAGAGAAAAAGTTCTACGAAATAAGACAATTCCCCTCATCAAGGTGTTGTGGTGAAACCACAAGTTTGAAGAAGCGACTTGGGAATCAGAGGAAATGATGAAGCCGAGTTACCCACATCTGTTATAGTATGGGAAAAGGAAATTTTGAGGGTGAAATTTCTTAAGGGGGGAATATTGTAACGACCCAAATTTTTATTAATGGATATCCCTCTTGATCTAATTAAATATCTCTTTATGTAAAATTTTTATATAAAATGTCAACTTCTTTGGTTTTATGTTAATAATTTTGACCGTTGCTAATATAGACGTTGAACAGTGATCACATGATTAGTATAAAGATAGGGCTTTAACAAATCCAATTTACTCAGACAAAAGAAGCGATGGCCTCATCCAGTAGAATTGCTCCATATGAAGTCCATTTGTCAGAGCTCAGAAAAGAGGTGGCGTCCTTGGGTTTCTCTCTTGACCAAGCCCAAGCTGAGCTTCATCATGTCAAGCTCGAACAGGACCGTCTACAGTAAAAGTGAAAGTTGATAGAGATTACCACTCGAGCGATGTTATCTGAGTCACCCCAAGAGTCTGTCACCATCGCACACCTTACCCTTAGGTCTTATGAAGCTGTTTTAAGGGGTTATGTAACAAATCACTAGTACTATGTTCATGTACATTATTTTTTTATATAACAATGAATATACTTTCTTGTCATTATTGACACATTGTAAATAGTTTTTAAAGTACAAATAGTGTTTTTAGTTATTATTTAATTAAGAATTCTATTTTATTAAATTAAGGGATTTTTTAATTAAATATTATTTTAATAAAATATTATTATTATTATTAAATTAATTTTTATTAAATATAAATGATCTTTTAATTTTATGAATGAAATTGTAATTTTTATTAAGGTTTGAAAGCCATTTTTGTCAAAACCCGTGAATTTTCGATAAATGTCGGTTTTTATTTTAAAAGTGAAAATTAACATATTTAGAAAATTATTTAGATAAAATAAATGTTATTTCTTGAATAAGGATGTCAAAATTATCCAACGGTGAATTTTTCATAATTTTATGAAACAGTCAAATTTTTTGGTAAAAATTAAATACCATTTAAATATATAATGTGTTTTATGACATCATAATGACCCAATAGTGATGTAATAAAATACTATAATCTTTATTTTCGGCCAATATATGTTTTAAAATTAAAATAATGTGATTTTGGTTTTGTTTGACTTATTTTAAAAAGAATTAATGGACCCCTAAAGACTTATTAAACATCTAGTCTTTTTAAATTATTGTCCATGGGAGTGTGACTCACCTCCACATAAGCAACCCCATTATTTTAAGAAGTTAGGACTTTGGATTTATAAAATATTGTTTTCCTCTCCCCTTTTCCAAAAACCATGGGTAAAAAACATGAGCTGGTTTTTGGTTTGGATTAGTTTAATGTAACGGGTCCCAAACCTAAATAATAAATAATTCACTCACCTTTCCTATAAAAACCCACCCAAGCTCCCACTTTCTCCTCACTCAAAGCCTTTGGAGTTCATCCAAACTCTGCCCTACTCTCTCTAGAATCCTCCCAAGGTGACCCAATCTCCCAAGAAGCCTCTCTCAAGCCTCTCTCAAGCCTTTGGAAGCACACTTCCAAGTAAGGGTTTTTCTTCCTTTCACTTTTTTTTTGTCCAACTTTCTTAATATTGTTATGCCCTTTTAATTTCAATTATAAATGTTGGGGTTTGGTTTCACAAATCCCCCATACTGCCCTCTTATTGTTTGAATGATGGGATACCCTTTTCTCTCTCATTAAATTCCTCCCATGTACACTCGTTACTATGTCGAAATTCCGAAAGGAACTTCTCTCTCCTCATTTACATTCAAGCAATAATTTTGTATCATGAATCTAAATTCCATTAAAATTGTTTGGACATGTATCTATATGATCCCCTTAATTTCCATTTCATGTAGATATGATCAGGCACCCTTTTCTCTCTCATCAACCATTTTTTTATGAATTCTTATATCATTTCGTTACGCTGCCAAAATTACACTGATTTTATAAGCCAATGACATTGTGTAGTGAATACCATGCCCATTTCTCCATCAAGGGTATTCACCTTCATGCACATTTACTTATTAATTATAAATTTTCATTCCACATTCCTTTTTTTTTGAAATAAATGATTATGTTTTATGAATCCATGTTTTATGATCCATGTGGCACACTTATGCATGAAATGAAATGTTTAATAAGGGTGCACCCTTATAGCGCTCCAATGTATTGGGGAAAGTATAGTATCATGATACGTAATTTTCAATGAGTGTTGACTCATGCTAATTCAATTGAAACAAGGGTTTACTCGTGCTTCATGTTCAATGAGAATTTACTCATGATTCATGTACAATGGGCCTTGGCTCATGTTAATTCCATGTTAAGTGTTGTTGTCACATTTCCATGTTATGATTATCATGCTTTATCATGCCTTTATGTCCATGTTTCTCTTGTTCTATATTGATATTACTATTTTCTAACATGTATTGTACCCCTCATGTATTCCATGTTTATTCCCTTACTGGTCTTTATAGCTCACCCCTTTTCTTATGCATGTCCTCAGGTTATCCCATGAAATGCTAAGTACGAGAGAATGTAGTGGTCATGTAAAGGAAGTTTTCAATAAAGATGTTGTATTTCATGTTTTAAGTTGTTATGTAATGATCCTAATCCCCGAAGACACTAGACATATCGATCTTCCATGTTGTATCAAGTCAATAGTTTATGTAATAAATCATGTTTAAGTTTGTAATAAAAGCGGGTTGTCATAGTTAAAAACCAAAGATGAGGGTAAAAAAAATTTAAAAACTTTTATAATTATTATTATATTAGTATATTTTTAACCATACTCATATTAGCTTAAAAATAAATCAGTTTGGATCCATTTTTAATTGAAAATTAATTTATATTAATTTAATATTTTGAGGAATTCCAAAAGTGCCCTTATATTCTCTAATAAAAGGGAATCTCTTCTCAAATTTATTCACACTTAAAAACTATTTTTTTCATAAAATAACTACTCAAATACCTTCATATAATCCTCCCATAATTTTTGAGTTCTTGGTTTAAGAGAAATACCAACCTTATAGGGATTAAGGTGTTAAGCAAAGAAGTTTCCCAAAGAAGTGGTATAGTTTTTAACTGTATGTTTTGGTTTTATTTATTCTTCCACCACCTTAAAATATTTTTAAACCATGATAAAATTAAAAAAAATCTTACATATAATTAGATGTTATTATATTAATTTAATTACTTATTTTCATATCCTCTTCCATCAAATGGGAACCGAAACCATTATTTGTGTGTACTAAATAATGGTTATAATGATGTAATTAATTTTTATATAATATATTCATCACATATTTATATTATTAAAATATAATATATCATTTACTATATTACCTTTCCATTCACTAAAAATTATAATGTCATTTGTGCGTACGTGTGGAAAACCACCTCCATGATGCGATGTGATTCGTTTTTCATCACCACATCACATAGATGATATATATAAGTATATTTAAATAATTAATGTGATATTAATGATATTATTATTATTATATAAATATAAAATAATAATTTTCTTCTTTCCATTATGATCATTGAATAATGGAGATGTTACTCATGTGTACGTACAACCTACAGTCTCCATGATTGTAACGTAGTTCATTTTTCATAACCATATTTAATGGTTTGATTTAAAAGTAAAAATGATGTATAAAAATAATAATTATTTCATTATTATTATTATTTAGATGATTTAATACTTACCTCTTAAACCATAGTTGATTTATCAAATCCATTTTGGAATTATGAAACGAATATCATCAAAACATCCAATATTAATTTAATTAATTAAATAATTAAATATATTAAAGAAATAAATAAAATAAAATGGAATAAAAAACTTGAAAAAGGTTCTTAATAAATTAAATAATGAACCCATGTTTATTATTCGTGAATATAAAGAATGTACATGATTATTTAGACTCAAGGTAAGGGACTTTCATTTTTTAATCTCTTTTAAAGTTTCCCTTAAAACTATATTTTTCTTCTATATCCATATTTTCTAGAAATGTATTAAAAATGTTTTTTAATATTCTCCTATTATATTTAAAATTCATTTTTACCAATGTTTGACTTTTTAAAAAATATTTTGAAAGGAATATTTTTTTTTCTAAATGAGGTACTTTATGACTAATCTGTCAAAAGTATGGAAGGAATGATTTTTTAACTGATATAGCATGAAAAAATTTTCCCACCATCATGAATAATCTTTATTTTGAAGGTTTTCTTACAAGTTCACAAGGTTATTCTCAAAGAAAATTTTTTCTTTTATAAATACGTAGTTTTTTTTAAAATAAGTGATTTAAAAATGGGAAAGGTTATTTTCATAAATAAATATTTCAATTGATCTTTCAAAATCATTTTCCATATATGATGAAATCCTTTGATATTAATCAAAGTGAAAAGTTTATCTTTATTAAGAATGTTTTTAATGATATTTTGTTCAAATAAAATCCCTCTTTGCATTTTTCTAGGTATTTTGGTATTGAAAATGGCATTTTAAAAGAAAAGGGTATTTTGATATCCAAATGTGTCTTTCATATGGGATTAAAAGAGTTTTTCAAAGGATTTATGGTGAAAATGTGCATGTATAATTTATTTTATATGGTTATTGAGAATTATATGTGAAATGGGTGAGCTAGATATAGCTTATGTGAAGGGTTTATCCTCATTATAGCTCACTAGCATGCCTGATACAGTATATAAGTTCAATGCACCTAGATAGCACCGGGTGATCCTGTTATATCTTATATGATGGGTGCACCCAGATAGAGATCCAATTTATTTGGTAATGTACCTTGTCTTTTAGGGAAAGAAATATTTATTTACTAAATTTTTTCTCCAATGGATTTAATTGGGAACTAAATATTTTTGACACTAGTTTAAAACGGGTTATGAATATGATTCGATAAGTCTCTGAAAATGGGTTTTATTTAGATTCTATGAGTTTTAATGGGTTTATTTAAAAAAATTGTGTGTTTTTCATGTTGAAATAATTTATTTTATTTTCTCAAAGAAATTTGGGATAAAGGTAAATATTTTATGGTATTTCAGGTTTTTTACTAGGCTAACGGTTTTCTTATTTTTATGTCACTTACTGATATTTTTGTACCCATTCCATGATTTAAAAAAAATTCATAGGTTTTAAGGATGATTAGGGATATAGATGAAGTCAAGATGGAAATTTTAAATATTTTTCATGAAAATAAATCATATTTTATTTTAGAGTGTTTTTTATGGGAAAATGGATATAAATATAAGTGTCGACTTGTAATGTATAGGTTTATTATGTAAGAGTTTTTTTTAATTCTTAAAAACTCTAAAACTAAAAGATATTTGGGGATTAAGGAAAGTTAATTATAGTATAAAGACTCAAGATTTTGTTATTTTTAAGGTCATTTAATTACAATGCATTAGGTCACCTAACTATAACCATCATTAATAATCCTTATGATTATTTTTATAGCCTTATAATCTATTAAACACCTTGCTTCTAGATGAATTTCCATATAACATATATTTCGGACTCATGGGAGTAGAAAACCTATATCCCTTAATGACTGAATCTTTCTTCAATTGAGTCATCAAACTGAACCATACTTATATAATTTTATCCTCTATAAATAGAACACCATATGCTTATTAATAATATAAGGATTATGACTATCTATGGAAAACTTTGACAGTATCCACTAAGTTATAATATCATCTTGATGAATCGAATATGCCAAAAAACTCAAAATGGTAATGGAATTATTTTTAAAAACCTAGAATATCAGGTATAGCCACCATTTGCACTGATAAATATCCTCTAGAAACTTAGTGACTGATTCACTAGGGGAACCAGCAGTCTTCCAACTAAGCTCACTGATAAATAAATATTTTTCATGCTTATTTTAATATAAAAAATATTTTTTATACATTTTGAAGGATTATTTTTTACAATATTTAATTTTTTATGCTTTGTGGTAGGATATGGTGATTGATCAAAATTTAATAAAAATATATGAATATAGTGAGCCACAAACACTCCGCGCCATGCGGAAAAGTGGTGTAGCTTGACACCATATTTTTTGAAGATAAAATATAATGATTTCATGATGAATATGATTTCCTATGATGAAAGGAAAGTACTAAGTTCGAAGCTTGAAAATGAATAAGTAGGTTGATTATGAGAAAACTTGACTGGAAATCAACTTTACCCATCGTGTAAGTAATCCATTGTGTGTAACATAAGGAATTGAAAAGTGTAAAAACATGACATTAAAAGGACAGTACTTCACATTACACATCATGAATATAATATTCATGATGGTTAATTTTTTATAAATCAAGGGGATAATCCCACACATTACACATCGTGAATATCACATACACGATTTGAAAATTTTAGGAAGACCGAAAAAATAGATTTTTTTATGGAAATTTATGACACCACCCCTCTTAATTACCTTGGTATGACCCCTTATGACTAGAGAACCATTAATTAAGACATTTATAATGTCCCAAATATTGGTAAATCATATAAATAAGAGGGACTAAGAAGATTAAATGGGGATCAATTAGTTAGGGAAGCTTTAGGTGATAGTTTATTGAAAATTTATTTCCTTGCTTTCATTTTCTTTTATTTTATTCATTATGGGATGTGTCCCCTCTCCCAAATAAACTCAAATCCCCTATACATGGAGGGTTAGTTCTGGTGAGTGATTAGTAAAGAGGCATTATTTACCAACTGATATGTTTGGGTTACTATATTTAATGGAATAAACCCTTTCTTTTTCTTCTACCAATTAGTTTCAATTGTTAATTATGTTTTTAATTCTGAATGCATCTTTTCTAGGGTTAGATTATTTTTATTTCAATTACTTTGTTCGATAATCCATATCTCCCTCCACCAAATTAATATTTATTTTTTACAGAATAGATTAAGTTTGGGTGGTGAGTTTTTAGCGATCACTAACATGTGTGAGGAATTGGGATGGGGATTATTGTTAATTTAAGAATAAAAATTGCCAACTGGTAAATTAATTAATTTATAAAAATGACTTGTTACAACACCACACACACAGGAAAGAGGGTTTAAAAATTGAGAATTTATTAATAATTACCTTACCATCACCATCTGACTAAGGTGGAGATATAAATCAATATAGAAATATCTATCTTAGCATCCATCATAAGTAAAATTGGTAAAAAATAGAAAAAACAATAGAATAGAACTATTTTATCCAAACTCACTCTGATCACTAATTCCATTATCTGATTTAGAATAAAAAAATTTAAACTACTTTTTATCTTCAATTTCTCAAACCAATCAAATAAATAATTTTCTGAAAATCAATCAAAAGTGATAAACTATTTTGCGTTAACTCCTCTTCAGAAGACTAACTCATGTTAACCAACTATACTACACCTAGGTAATTAAAATTTTATTTTCCCACACCCCACGATAGGCATGCATCCCTCATCTTCTAATTCTTGATAAATTTATCCACTAAATGCTTTGGAACAAAACTATGATACCAATTTTTGGGAATCTACCTCACCATTTGATCATCAGAAGGTATCCTTTGACCATCAAAATCCCACCACTGAAAGTTATAACTTATTAAAAATACTTATGGATTTTTCAATGGTCAGAAGATCCCCAATTTTTTATTTCTAAACAACTTAAATAAGTTAATTACTATGATTTCAAATGGAATTAGATTTATAAATAATTTTGGATATTTTTTTGGTAAAATAATATTATTTTTACCACATTTAAAGTGTTTTCTAATGAACCCAAGGTTCATAATTTATATTTTTAAATTTAATAGATCATGAGGTGTTATCAAGAGTAATAATTTTAAGGATTTTAAAAGAAATTTATGGTTCTTTTATAAGTTAAAGGTTCTAAAACTAATATTTATTTCTCTTAAAAATCCATAAAATTAATGTATTTACTAAATTCATTGAATGAATTACATTTAAGATTAATGTATCAATTATAAGTAGGGAATTTTATATATTTCATTGTGAACTTTTTATTATTAGGTGAATTTGTTTGGTTGATACTATATTTACTTTTATGAGGATGACATAAAATTTAATGGGGTTTTCATTAATTTAAATGTCACTAAATAAGTTGTATAGATAACTTTAAATGGATTTTTTGAATGGAGACCTGGTTGGAAATGATTTATTGGTCAATTTTTCAAATTAATGAAACCAATTTATGATTATTTTTTATGTATCTATTTGTATGAAATTTTACTTGGTGATAAGTAGAGATTTATGGAATGTTTCCTTTTAACCTATTTTTAGAAAGTATAATGTGTGAGTAAAAACCTATATTTTTTGTGATTTTATATAAATAATTATTTTTGGAATGATTTACCTTATATATACCAATATATTTGAAATATATTATGAGTAATGAGGATTTACAATTAATTTTCCTTCAGAACAATTTGGGTATTTTGGAATTAAATTATTTGGTATACCACTTTTGTAATATTGTTTTTTAAAATTATTAGGTACTTTGAAAGTGGGATAATTTTATTTATGTATATGTTTTAAAAATAGGTGGTATGTATATTGGTATAACATATTATTATAGTATTAGGATAATAAATGAATGGTATGGACCATGTTTTTCATTAAATAATAAATTCTTCAAGATTTATCTTTTATAAAAAAAGGTTTTCAATTAGTTCACATTTATATTGTTTGGAATCTGTTATGATAGGATAGTTTTTGTGAGGCTAAAGTGTTTTATTTTTTTATGTTTTTAAGTTGTTTTATAAGAGAAATTTTATCATCTCCATATTAAAATTTATCTATGTTGTTTTTATAGATGGAATTTTTTCAAAAAAAAAACTGGTATATTTCAATGTAAAGACTTTTAAAATTATTCATCCATGTGATTTTAAGTATGAGGTGTCATGTTTTTGAAGATGTTGGTTAAATAATTTTTGTTTGGTTAGTGTTTATATGGTATTATTTAGATTAATAATGTCTTAAAGTTTTGTAATAATTGGAAAATCGCATCATCTATTGTAAGGTTTTGAAGTCAAAATCATTTTTGAGTTCAAATAATTTTGAATATTTTTCTGGTTTTCAAAGTAATTTATGTAAAGGGTTTCGGATAATTGTGTAAATTATTACCTTGATACAAATAATGGGTTTGGTTTAGGAAAGTGTTTGTATCATGTATTACATTATTAAATAAATAAATGCATTCTACCATTATCATTATTTTTTGTTCTATTTCCTTAAACACACCAATTATGATAATAATCCTCCTGGTAATTAATGTACATGTTTTATTGCAAGTCGAGAACAACCATGGAAGTAAGGCTTGTGATATGAGGTTAGAATTAATAGTTCTTGTATAAATTTAGATATACAAAGTTCTCACATGGGTTAAAGGTGGGACCTGATGAATCAAATGTGACCAAACTTGAGAAATCCCATATGGATTGTCCCATTTATGTCTTTATTATATCTATTCTGGGATTTTATTCACGTATTTTTTGACCGATTGGTTAAGGTATGCTTTCTATTATAACTTTCATACTTATACTTCCATCGTATTTAGTTTTGAAATTCAAGATAAATAGGTAGTCATTGGGAATGTTACTAATCATGAGTGGGACATAAATTAATATTGTATTGGGAATTGTCCACCAGTGGTACAGGTTTGACATCACAATCCTAATTTGAATTATACTGATAAAGTTAATATCCAATAATAATACATTAAATTATTTAAAATATTTATTTAATTCATATATATGAGAGATATATTAAATTTTAGTGATGTGGGGTTGGCATAATCCATGTATTGTACTCAGAATTGATGTAATAGATAATTGGAAGTTGATATAAAATACACATGGGTGATGGGATCTTGATGAAAATTTTATTATGTATATTATAATTATGAATTGGATTCCTAATTTATAAAAATAATATAAATGGTTAAAATGAGTCACAAATAATTTTCCCAATGATAGAATTTTAGCCTAATTGTGTTAGGTATTTTACGGGCTTTATTTTGATTAATTATTTAATCAAAATAAAATAATAAATATTAAATGATTATTATTTATAATATATAACATTAATTTATATATTTGGGTTATATATAAAATTTATTTTGGTATTTAATATTGTATATATATATACAAATTTTATAAATATAATTTAATTTTTATTTACATATATGGGATGTATTTAAAAAAATGTAATGGTGTCAGTTACAAATGTATGGTTGATATTTATTCAACTGATTCCATGGTAAATGGATAGATGAGATTTTTAAAATTAATGGAATATATTAATAGTATTGACTATTGAAATTAAATTAAATAATTATCATGGCCTAAATCATTAGCTTGGGGAGCCTATAAAAGGAGTGTCAAGGGGACCATTATACCATAA
Organism: Viscum album; assembly: GCA_963277665.1. NCBI lineage: Eukaryota > Viridiplantae > Streptophyta > Magnoliopsida > Santalales > Viscaceae > Viscum > Viscum album. The sequence continues at coordinate 1,396,521,973 of OY728157.1, read as the reverse complement.
CCATTGGAAAGGAAATATCATTCCTTACGAATTTCTTCATTGTTGAGAAATCATTCCCCTCCACCTTTTTTTAGATATTTTACTTCTTGATGATCGAAGAATAAAGAAAAAAGTACACCTTTCAACTAGAGAGAGAGAATCATTTTCTCATTATAAAAAGGATAGAGACCATTCTTGATGATAGAATCAATGAGATAAAATCCTCATCTTCTCACTATAAGTTTTTTAATTAATATTATAGTTTTAATTTATGAATGATTTTGTTATTGTAATTTTTTTATTATTTATGTTGCATAAATGATTCTTAGAGCACATATAGAATTATTAAAATGGTATCAGAGTAATTCTGGTTTAAAATAACTTATCATTACTTTTACTAATGTTTTATATTTAAAATTCTTGTTTTAAAATTAGTTGTTGGGAACATTTTATTTTCATAATAAGAATTTTATTTTGATCAAGGTTCAATGTGTTGTAAAAAAAATTGACTAAAAAAATTAGTACATTTTATTCTAATTATTTAATTTAATAATTATTTTAAAATTTGTGGTAGGGCCATTTATTACATGTTTTATTTATGAAATTAAAAGTTATTAATTGACTAGGTGTCTTTGTAATTAAAACATATACTTGATATTTATTATATATTGTTGGATATTTATATTTAATTTATTTTTATTAGGGTCAATTTTTTTTATTTTAAAAATATTTAATGTCAACATTTATATTTTTAATATTTTTTATTAAAATTTAATAAAATATTAAATAAACTTTATTATTTTTAAAAAATGGACTTTTCATAGGAATTTATTTAAAATTTAATTCCTTGAAGTAAACGGTGTTTGATATCATTTATTATGTATATTTTTTAATATTGTATTGAATTTAAAATTAATAGTGGTAGCTTTAAATGCATTTTATTAATCTATTAATTAATATTGGTATGAATTTAATGTAATAATTAATAAATATTTTAAATCTAAAAGGGGAATAGTCCAATACCTTAATTTCACCTATCGAATTTAATTGGCATCTTTATTAAATTTATGGTAATTTATTTTTTATTTTAAATTCTAAAATTCCCATGATGTTCTTACCCTAAGGAATTACAGGGGCCATGAATAGTAAAATTGATACTCATTTTGAGGCGAACATTATAAAATTAATATAAAGAAAAAAATTGAATTAAAAATAATCATTAATTAATGGGTAAAATTATATTTAATCTAACAATCAAAACAATTATTAGACATTAAAATTTTCTTGTCTATACATTTATATTAATAATTTTGGTGTCCATCATAACAACATTTACCCGTGATGAGACATTGGATAAGTAGGATTTTACTCTACCTCTTTGACCATGTGATTGAATGTCCTATATTCACTCTATTAGTTTTTCTTGGGTGATTGTTGGGTGTATGTTATTAATATATCAATATAAATTCCATTGGGAATAGATAAATACATTTGATGTATATAAATATGCATGATATGTATATTAATGTTTTTATAGATGTCTATTGGATTCATTTATTAGTAAAAATTAAATTCATGGGATGTGTACATTTTAAAAAATGGTGAGATAATTATATATATAAACAAACCCTCAAATAAATATCTATTGTAATCATTTCTATGTTCACACTGTTCAATATCTTGATCGGTCAAAGATGGTGGGTCAGTTTGAATCTAATTACTTATGATCTATCTTTGATAAGTTGAGGAGAGAGTAACATCTCAAACATGGGAATGTGGTTTTACTTGACTGGGTTTTTGATGAGTGTCAAAACTCAGAGGCAAGGTGTAGGGTAAATTCCTGGGATTAATTTATATAGAATTAGATACATCACCTATCCTATCAAGAGTGGAATGGATTATTATTGTAAAAGTGGTTCTTATCAAAAATAATCTTAATTTTAGAGAAATAAAATAGTTAAACCTAGTCATGATGATTTCTGGATCTTGTTTCACTATACATAGTGTAAGATATATCAATGAAAATTGTTCAATAAAATTCCTTACTATATTTTATTAAATACTTTATATTAATAAATTTTATTATTTCACGTGTAGATAAGTGAACATGATGCTTACTATAATAATAAAGTAGATTCCAATGAGATCTCAGGTCTCATGCTAGTGACCTGTTGTAGCTTATGATTGTATTATATCTTAAAAGGGAATGGTATGATTCTGTTAGTTCATATTTTAGATTACAATTGACCTTATGATATATGTTTCATGGGATGTGGATACATGAAACACTTATCTCATGTTTTTTAATCATTTATAAATCAATGATATTTGTATTAACATCTATGCATATATTCATTTATGTGTTCAAGGTATAACTCCTATGGGAAATAATGTGTGACGCTTGTCATGAGATGGTAACTAACAATCCAGGCATTATGACTATGTTCATTATATAAAGAGACTCTATATAAGGTATGTTATCCCTCCTGTTGTCATACCTTCAATACATGAAATCCGAGTCGATGTTATCTTTATTCTAGATTTGTCATTTATATCAAACAGAAGGAACTAGCACCCCTGTGATGAATAAGAGTCCTCTTGGTATAATTATGGATCCACGGCCAATGTACCGTCTATAAAAGAAGGATAATTTTGGTTTACTACTTAGATGATACACATTGATCATACATAGAAGAGTAAAAATGGAATAATCTACACTACAGGTGTGCTATGCCTACTTTTTCTTCATTTACATTACATGTTGATACAATTGAAGATAGATTGTATGTGTATGGGTTTGTTTCTACTGCCAATGATCACTAGATGGACTCCCTAAACCCATCAAAGATATCGTATTCATTCAATGTGATTGAATATTTAAAGTATATTTATCAAAATAAGGATAAGAATATATATTATGAAATATATAATCCATTATTTCAGTGAAAAGTGGGTAATGGTGTACCTTTTTCAGCTCATGTACTTAAGATGACTAAGTATCTTGACAATTTAGAAATGTTGGGTTTTCTAATCTTAAAGGAATTAGTTATGGACTAGATCCTGCAATATTTTTCTATATTATTTAATCATCTCATTGTTAATTACAAGATAAACAAGATTAAAAAGTCACTATTTGATCTCCTTAACTTGTTTAGGAGTGCTAAAGTGAACTTATAGAGGTCGCAAATAAAATATTTCCTTATAATAGAGAAAGGGAAATTAAAAGGAAAAAATAAGAAGAATAAAGGTGAAAAAAATAATAATAATTCTCTATGTTCACTAAAACCTCATGTAAAATATCCAAAGAAAAAAATTATTTCATTATATAATTAAAGGGCATTGGAAAAGAGTTTTTGAGGAATTCTTGGAAGATTTTGGGAACCATTATGAAAGTGAGGCTTCTAAACCAATTATTTTCATTATATAAGTCAATTTTTCTGACATTAATTCATGGGTATTATATACCAGTTTCACTTCTCACATTTTTGAGAATATAAAATAATTATTAAGTAAGTTATAATTAGGAAGGTTAGAAGTTGATATTCTCATCAAGAATAAGAAGAAAATAGCAACCCTGTATATGGGGATTTATAAGATAAACAATCCTATAAAATTAATTTTCAAGATAGATAATTTATATTTTATACCAAGAATAAATAGATTCTTGATTTCTATATATTATCTTAACAAGAAGAGGTTTTCATTTTTATTGTTATAAAAAAATATTAATTTAAATGGAATATATTATGCGGGTGAAAATATGATGAATGGTTTATTTTTATTAGATCATGAAAAATAGGTTTATAATGTGGATGTGAAATGGATTGAATGGAATGATTCTAACCTTTCATACCACTAGAATTATTTCCTAGGTTAGTTTAATGAGAATTAAATTCAAAGACTCCATGCATGTGGTCACTTAGAGTCATTTTAATGGGAATCATATGGTGTATATGAATTTTGTTTAAAATTTAAGATGACCAATGCTTCTTTTTTAAGAAATAAATAGAAATAAATTTATTTATTAAACATGGTACATTTTGATGTATGTGGTACATTAAATGTCTAAGCTCAATGTGTTTTTCAATATATTATTACCTTTACATATGATTATAGTTAGTATAGGTGCGTGTGTTTTATGTGAAATGGGTATGAATCCTTTGATAATTTTAAAGAGTTTAAAAATGAATTATATAATCAAATTTAAAAAATTATTAAAGATATTTAATTTGATCGAAGAGGTGAGTACTCAAGATAAGAATTATGTAAACATCATAAGAATTGTGGTATTATATCACAAATCACTCCACCGAGAACACTATAATGGAATGGTTTGTCTATAAGGATTAATTGGACCTTATTGGATATGGTATGATCAATAATGAGTCATGCTAACCTAACTCCATCCTTTTGGGGTTATTATCTAAAAATGTCACTCTTTAAACTAAACTTAGTTTCATTTAGTACATTATAAAAGACTCTATATGAGATATGATAAGTGTCCAGTCCCAAAATATATTTTCTAAATATTTGGGGTCATGAATAATATGTAAATTATATAAATTCCTCTAAGTAGGTTTAAAATTAGATAAGTATATCTTTGTTTGTTATCTTAAGGAAATAAGGGGTATTATTTTTATAATCCCTCTAAGCATAAATGTTTTTTCGTTTGACATTCTATTTTCATTGAAATGGAATTTCTTTCTAAGAAAAATAGTGATATGTAACTTGAAATCTAGAAATTCTAGACCACCAAGAGAATTTATTGCCTAAAATTGATGATTTGGTTCCATAATAGGTTATGGAAGAATAACCAACTCGATATAAACATAATATAATAAGGTCAAGTAGGAATCATCATGTACCCAATAGGTATTAACTTTTCATAGCGAGTGATAATGAGGTTATAGTCATTGATAATGAGACAACCACCTATAAAAAATAAATTCTAATTTCTAAATATAAGAAATGGATTGAAGACTTGAAGGATGATATAGAATCCATGTACACCAACCAGTTTGGAATTTAGTTGATTTACCTAATGGGTCCAGACCTATAGGGTAAAAATGGGTCTTCAATGTTAAGTGGATTCTTTCTATGTTATTTATTTATGTCTTGATAATTACATCCCTCACTCTATTTATGGTTTGTTTATTTTTTTCATGTTTTATATTATAGGGAATAAAGTATTCTATTTGAATATTCCACTGCTTATATAATGATATTGAATTTTATTTATTATTATTATTAATTGTTATTATTTTTTATTCTATGATTTATCACATTTTGGATTGGATAAATTTTTATATGTAAATTATCTTACATATTATTTAATTTTGGAATTCAGATAGGTCTATAATATAATGAATCATAGAAATTATATTACATATTGGAATAAAACCTTACATATGTTGTGACTTTATATTTCAGTCTAGGTTTAAAACTTTGTGTAAAGGAAAGATATTATGTTTCAAGAAAATTTATTACATATCAAAAATTCATATAAGTATTGAATATTACACATCTGATGAAGGTTTTGAATATCCTAAAAATTACATTTTTTACTGAGTATGGAATATTATATATGGAGTTTGAGAAATCTTCCTAAGTTAAATATGTTATATACTCTATAGAGTTGGGGTAAAATTACATATTGATCAAGAGTTGATAATTTCATCTAAGGAAAATATATTATGTATCTTAGAAAATATCTTATGCATCTTATTTGGAGTAGAGATACATTATGTATACATAAAAGTTAAATAATTTTGTAAATTCAAAAATTTTACAGAACTTAGAAAAGTCAATGTAAATATAATACATATTGAGGATTCACATAAGAAAAAAAACATATGTATCACCAAAAAAATATCCTAATATCTAACATATTGATTTGCAGAAAAGGAAACATTTCATGTATTCACTTGTGGAAAATAGAGAGATCTATATGAAGATTATTTTTTCATATGTGAAAGTGTTCATGGGATTCAATTGAATAATTATATCCATTGGAGTTTTCTTATTTATATAGGTTAAAGTATGGAAGTGGATGAGATAAGTACATACATGATTAAACATTTTGATATTTTAAGTACTAAAAAGTTTAGAGATTGATCGTTTACATATAATTTGATGGATTTACCTCAATAAATCATTATATATCTTTAAAAGGTTTGAAACTATCCCATTTTTACACTATAAAACTATTCTAAATTTATTTAGTTATTTAAATATTTCTTCTTTCATTGGACTATAATTTTCCTACACTGTATAGTTCTATTTTTGGTTTGTTGCATAGGTTATACTAACATTAAAAGGTAAAATTATGGTTATGAACACCTAACCAATAGGCATGACACAAAGGTTATACCTCAACCCATAAAAGGCAAGGCTAACTATTCCTCTACCTTAAAATAAAATAAAATAGGATTTCACCTTGGATGTATGGGTTCTATCGATACCTGTAAAAGGTAATAAGTTGAGATTACACCTAGAAATTTTGGGTTAGGTTTGAACCCATAAAAGGATAGTTTCTTTCTATACCCATAAATGGTTTTGGGTTTTTTTATAGGTGAAAAAGTATAATTTTAAAGTTTTATCACTCACCTTTAAAAGTGATATACCTTTTAGCAAGCGGCATACTCTTTGGTTAAGAGTGTGAAAAGTAGACACAGTATCATATATATCTGAACTAAAATAAAAATCCTTATGTTATCACTTTTACATATTCTTCTTAAACACTTCAAACTCGTTGCATTTAATTATATATGGTTGAGTTGTTTAGTATTTTAATCCACCATATTCCACATTATAATTTTATGTTACTTTGATTTATATTAATATTGAAAATTCAACCCCCCTATATTTTTAATCTCATAATCTAAAATAAATACATGGTATCAAATAATGACCCTTAAATGGATAATTGTGATTTTTTGTTTATCCTGATACTTTTAAAATGGTATTATAGACTAACCTATGTTTATCTTTATTATTTATATTATTTTTTGAATTTATTTTTTATCTCTATTCTAGTTCTGATTTTATTTCTCTAGAATGTAAATTGTATTGGGTAATTATTTTTAGAGATGTATTTCTAAATTAATGAAAATGGATTTAATCATGTACTACCACTTCACTTAAATGGTATTAAATATTCTCAATGTAAGATTTGTATAGAAAATTATCTCAATAGTATTGAACTTTTATATGAGGATATTGTGATAAAATCTTATGTTGTTCTTGAATTTCATCCAGCTAATCCAAAAGTTTTAAATACTAAAAAATATGAGAATAATTTTAATGTTATGAATATTATTTATTAATAATTTTCTAGGAATATTTTTTATCAGATTTTTAAATTTTGTACTAATCATGATATTTGGAAATAACTTAAGACAGTTACATTTGAGGAAGAAAAAACAAGAAAATTTGTGGTGATTTATTGCACCCATCGTTATGTAGTGATCCCCTAAAATTCATTACAGGGACTAACTACCCCACTAGAAAGTGTGATATTATAGCAATACTTGATTCCTACATGTGGTTAGGGTGTTTCTTTATGTGATATATAAGTCAAGTCAGATCACCCCTAACATGAGGCCTTTTCAAAATAGTTGGGATGCTCAGGAAAAACAAAACTATATAGTGTGGTTCATAAAGGTTAAAAATTTGTGTATTGAAACACTAGTGAGTGGGTTTATTCTTTATTTACCCGGTATTATAGCTAAGGGGAAACTTTTAATCCCTTAGGTAGCATTTATGGGGATATTATTATGACCATGTTTTATAGTGCTCCCCTTGGATTCATGATCATGAATAACTACCATGTTGTTGAGTGAGATCAACTATAAAGACATGAGTCCCACATGATTAATAAGACATGTTGTATCACCCTTAACATGAATATTTTTCTATATGGGTGGGATGTCAAGTAAAGACCAAAACATGCAGTGTGGTTTCCAAAGAGGACAAAATCATGTGCAGTAGCACTGGTGGGCGGGTTCACCCTTTCCTAGATTTTTTCATCATCAAGAAAAAATCTCCTCATACTTATCTCATTCATGATAACTTGAATTCATATCATAAGTATCATTGTATTTTCATTTCCTTATAATTAATTTTTTTTATAAAATTATTTTTTTTCTTTGATCTTCCTCATGATTACTTGAAGATCAACTTATCTTTTTTTCAATGATTGGGTCACCAAAAAATTAAGTGATTGTGATGTTTACACCATGATATAATAGTTATTGAATCATACTATATACATTCAACCCACATTAGGTTTTAAATCTAGAAGTTCAATTTTTTATCTAGCAAAACTTTCAAATTTTTACAAAGTGTTGAAGACTTACACTGGGGGGTTCAAAAGTCTTACGGTACCCAAGAATTAAGAATAATAATTATGCTCAGCCAAAGTATTTCACTCAAGACTTTAAAGGACTATGTTAATCCGTTTTATAAATTTCATACCTCAAATTAATGTCATATATTTTAATAAAGTCATATGATAGGCTCAAATACTTATGGTGAAATCCCATGATCAGGACTTATGTTGAGCCAAAGTCTTATGCTCCACACTTAAAACAGTCTAATATTGACACAAAGTCTTTCGGTGAAGTTTTATGCTTCTTATTTTTCCAATTTTTTTCTTTATCTCTAATTCATATGATAAGTTCAATGACTTGCATTTAAGTACTATGATCAAGACTTATGATTTGTCTGAAGTAATATGATTAGTACTATAAGTCTTATGATCCAAACTTAACCAATTTTTTTAGTAAACTCCAAAATTATATATTTCTTAAAATGACTTTATAATGAATTACACCTTATTTTGAACACCTCTAAACCTTCTCAAATAATCTCATAATCTTTTTTTATAAATATTATAATTTTTAGAATAACTCTAAACTCCTTCAAGAACATTTCCTAAGTGTTTCAACATATAAAACACTCATATTAGAGTATTTCAACAAACTTGTCAACCATATCAGGTGAAACCTTTCTCAAATAAATTCTAATTCATCCTTAATCATATCAACTTTTACCCAAATGTTTTATAACATGGATTGTAGTATCCAATATTCTAGAAAACTCAATAATGGACTCCTATTATTTAACTAGCTCTCCTCCAAACATTGAACTTGATTTTTATGTTCTATCCACAACCATATAGATTTCACATCCATAGGTTTAGTATCTAAGTCCACTTTCTATATCTCTTTTATTTAAACTATTGAAGACAAGACTTTTTCACCTTCAACACTTTTTATTTACATGAAAACCAACTCATTAAATAATGTATTTCATGAAATTCCCACTTAATTTTGTATAGTAATTTATTAAATGGAAGACAACTTCAAACTCCTTTACTCATGTATCTATGGATAGCATCTTCACTTCCTTTAGAGGGTTCAAAATTTTAATCCATCACCTGAGACATCTCATTTTCATTTTTACATTGACATGCCTAATTTACAATAAATAAAATCTTGATCCATCTATAATCACATAACCCTTCACCCATATATTTTATATCATGGATTACATGTCAAAAATTATTAGTGAAAATCTACCCAGTATAGATATAAATTTTTTGAAGAAGAACCTTAGATAGAAAATTCATATTACATCCATTTCATAATAGACTTGGAAGTATCTAACAAAAATATGAGAAACATATACAATAAAGAGGCAATAAATTTGAGAAATAATACAAAAAATGAACTATAAATTCTATTAATTAAAGTTAATCTAAATTGTGAGTATTTATTGGTTGGATATATTGATTATTATTCCTCTAATAAAATAAGTTCAAGTTGGGAAATTGGATTCATTGAATCTTGTGAATACCTCTATCGTGAGAATAAGTATTATTTGAAAATTTTCCTTGAATAATTTTTTTCATATATATTCTCATATATCAATGGATTCATTGATGAAAATTTATAGTTGGAAGAAAATTCAGGTGCAATGGAAGAGGCACTGGAAAAGAAGATAAAATACTACAATACTCTCACAAATCTTATGAGATCCAAAGAAGAATCTTCCACACTTTTCAATCAAAGTGTATCTTTAATTGTTAAGGAATTAAAAAAAAATTATTTTTTAGAAATATTTATTTTATATGGCTGTTAGAGATGTGTACTATATATTGAAGATTCTTCAAAAAAAATTCCATGGATGTCAAGTATTCCCAGCTAGAACATAAAAGTAATAGAATAAAGGAGCTAGATAATTATCTAATTGAGAAAATAAAAATACATGAAAATTAATTTTAGAAGTTGAAATATGATATGGAAGATATTTTGAGATCATTGGAGGATGATAAGTATACCCTTAATATGAAATTCTTTAAGCTGGAAATCAAGATGAGAAATCTGAAAATAACACCTATTAAAAGTCCTCGATTTATTGGAATAAAGAAAGATAATACCACATAGAATTTATAGATAATGCTTATCATAAAGAAGAATCATGTTTGTGGGAAATATAACCTAATTTTATCTAGAGAAACCTACACCTTAGGATTATATAAAAATGTATCCCTTAACTCTAAAAATTTAGTTCACACTTTATGGGTTTCAATTGATCATATCTTGATCATTAGAAGTGGAAAACTACCCAAATAGAGGTGATATATTCTTCAAGAAATAAATATGTAGGTAATATCATAAAATCGAGTACCTAGAAATCATGAGGTTTAGTAGCTTAAATATTCAATATTGATGTATTATACTTGATAAAGATTAAAATAATCTATTAATAAAAAACACCCTACCTCTAAGTTGATACACTGACATATGGATCCACGATCGTATCGTGAGGATACCCAAACATTCAAAGAAGTATTAACACCTTATGAGGAGAGATTAATGTTATTTTAAGAATAATAAATCTTTTAGTAGCTTCACATGAAATTTATGATGTCAAATTCATTGAAAAAAATCAAACAGTACACCCCCATGACCAAATAAATAGGAATACTCTTTATATAGTCAAATCCCCAATGAAACACATCACATGAATTACTCTCTATTTGTGTGTTATATTTATTGAACTCATTTTGATGAATAAATGCAAATATTAAATGAACCAACTCTTGGTTTCAAAACTAATATAACCATGTAGGATAGATAGTCCCATTTATTTCATCTTATTCATATTTAATAATATATATATATATTATTCATTCATCGCATGTATGATAATATACAGGCATCATATTCATGTATTAAATATACACTATATATATAATATCATATTACATATATATTCCATCTTTCATATTCATGTGTGTATACATCTCATGTGTAGATATTTTAGTGCACATCCAACAATTTTACACTTACACTAAAATCCCATAAGGACATTATTCTAAACTTCACAACTCTTTATGAATCTATATGGTTTTATCAATCTATCTTCATTTTGAAAAAAAAATCTAAAATTTTATCCATATTAAATGGCCTTTCTATGTGACCTTTTGGGCCTTATCAGTATTGACAATAAATATGAAATCTCTATTTCATATATATAATAAAAGAGTGGCCTCTATAAAAGTATTAGTGCTACCAAATCTACTAAGGGGTATGGTGTTATCTCTATCAAACATACTCATATCTATATACAAACATATTCACCATAAGATATATCAAATACATCATATGAGTGCCTATATAATCCCTCTTTATATGATATCAAGCAACCTCTAGAAATGGAACATGTCAATCTAGTATAGGTTGTCCCATATTTTCATGATTCTTCAAAAAATAATGATTGAGTCAATGAATATATAACATGTCATTCATCTTTCTAATGAGTACATCACATGTCCATAATCCAAGTATTTTAACACAACATATGTGAATAAACTAATAATGGCCATGCATTTCCTCATTCTAATTAAATCAAGGTCCATGTGTATTTTCCTTTTATATGAGTGGAAAAATCCCATCTTGGTTGTTATCCAACCAACGACATGATCATAAACATACCCATCCACACCCATATTATCAAGGTTATTTTAAAATTTTCATAAGTATGGTATGAAATTATGAAGGTTTTCATGATAGATATCTCACTAACCTTAGATAAGAAGGAATCATAGTAAGTATACACCCCTAAGAATATCGATGATTGTATAAAAATCCATGAGATATAATTTGGTGGGCCAATCCAATTAATAAGTCTTTAATTATTAACTCATGAATCCATTATTCATGCCTTATAATAAAATCTTTATAATGAGTATAATAATTCATTACTTTTAGGGGATATTATCATTTGACTATTCATGTAAAAATTTAGTAAACATGAATGGATGATAAATGGAGATTGACTTTATTATAATAATATGGGAAATTTAAAACCATTACAACCAATATCTGGTGTTTCTAATATCGAAAGATTCTACATGAACCTTTTTTTGTTTCTGTGGTAATGGTTTCATCAACGGATCTTCTAAATTCTCCCTAGTATCCACCCAACTGATCTTTACATCACCCCTCTTAATGGTCTCCTATATAATACGGTATTTTTAAAGTATGTGTTTGGTCCTTTAGTGAGATTTAGGTTCCTTAACTTGAGAAACATACCCATTGTTGTCACAATATATCTTTATTGTTCCCTCAATTCTAGGAGCCACTATAAGCTTAATAATGAACTTCCTAATCCAAATAGATTCCTTCATAGCATATGATGCAGTAATGTATCCTACCTATATTATTGAGTCTGTAATATTGGATTATTTGGAACTCTTCTAGTGAATAGATCCCCCATTTAGTAAAAACAAAAATCCAAATTGATATCTTAGATCATATTTATTGGATTATAAAATTTCATATGTGTAACCCTTTACACAAATATCATCTTCCCCTCTAAACACCAAGAACATGTCCTTGAACCTTATTAAGTACTTAAGGATCTTTTTCACAATAATATAGTGACTATCACTGGGATTGGATTAGTATTTGCTTATTTTTTTCAAATAATAAGATACATAGGTATGTGTATACACCATAGCATACATGATAGATTATATGGTGAGTACATGAACAATAATATCAATCCTTTGTAACTCTTTAAAATGATCCTGAAGTTTTGGGATGTAATTTTTGATAAGAAGTATGTTGTATATATACAATATCAAAAATATCACTACACTCCCACTGACTCATTTATATAAAAAATAATCATTCACATTCTTGATGAAACCAAACTATTTTATAACATCATCAAACTAGATATTCCAACTCCAGAAGATTTATTTATTCAATAAATTGATGGTTATAACTTTTAAACCTTAAAAAACTCATTTGAAACTTAAAAACCTTAGGTTGTATCAAATACACATCATCTTATAAATTTCTATTGAGGAATTTGGTTTTTATATCCATATAATATATCTCATAATCATAATGAGCTGCTATAGAAAGTAAAATATGAATTGAATTTATCATCATAACAGGTGAAAATATATCTTTATAGTTAATACCATTAATTTTCTTGTAACCCTTCACCACTAGATGTTATTTATAGGTATATATAATACCATCCATGTTAGTTTTCTTCTAAAAAAATCACTTAAATTTATGTGTCTTACCCCTTAAAGTGAATCCACAAAGTTCCAAACTTATTTAGTGTACATGGATTCCATTTCAGATTCAATAGATTTTAACCATTTCCCATAATGATAACTTCCAATGGATTCATGTAAGGAAGTAGTTTTATTATTAATGAATGTTATTTAATTATCATTTTCCATGAGAAATACATATCTCTCAGGTTCCTAAAAAATCCTACCAAACCTTAGAGGTTCTTATGTAACTAAATTTAGTTCTTCTTCCACAACCCTTTATGAAACCAACTCAGCTTCCTTCTTAGGAAAACTTTATATTTGTTGGTTTTAAATTTCTCCAAGTTCAAATTTCCTCCCACTAAATCCCCTATTGATAAATTCCTTCTTAAGTAAAAAAACACTTTGGGCCACAAAGAATTTGTGTTTGGTATGGTTATAAAATTAATATCCTATGGTTTCTTTGAGATAACTAAAAAAATAAGAATTTGTCTTATTTAATGTCAAGTTTATCAAAAAATTAAACATTGTATATAAGCTTCACAACCCCAAATATTCATAAAATACAAAAAGTTATTCTTACCATACCATACCTTATATGGTATCTTTATGATTAATTTATATGGAATATGGTATAGTATGAATGCATTTGTTTCTAGAGAACATCCACGGAATGAGATAGGAAGGTCGCGTAGACTTTCCTTCGATTGAACCATTTTTAATAAGGTATGATTCCTTATTTAGGACACACTATTCCGTTATGGTGTTCCAGTAGGATTGAGCTGTGAAACAATTACACAATCTCTTTAATGAGCTATCAAATCCTAGATCAAGTATTCACCACCCCAATATTATCATAGAATTTTAATAATCTTTCCCACTTAATTTAGTACTTTATTATGAAACTCTTTTTAACATTTTAGAAGTTTCATTCATGTGTTTCATTAGAAACACTTATCATTTATATTTAAATTCATTGGTAAAAGTAACTAAGTACCTAAAACCACCACTCTCTTATATTCTCATTGGTCTAAATACATCACTATGTGTCATATCCAATATTCCTATATCCCTCTCACATTTTCTCCCAAAAGGTGATTTTTTCATTTTTCCCAATAAATATGATTCACAAATCTCAAATGATTCATAATAAAATGGCTCTAATAATATATCTCTATTATGTCTTAGAATTTGTTTCTCTTTTATATGTTTGAGCTGATAATTCCAAAGGTAGGTGGGATTATAATAAACCTTGGCCTTCTTGTTTTGAATATTATAAATAGGATTATCTATATTTATAATATATAAAAAATTCATTATATTACCAAAACTATAAAATATTTCATCCTTATATATAGAACAACACTTTTTCATTATAATAAATGAAAATTATATCTTGTCCAAATAAGATACAAAAAATAAAATTAATGTTTATCATGAGAATATAATAATAGTTCTTTAATTCTAGGATCAATCCACTTGGTAAAATAAAGTCATAGGTGTTAACCTATAATGTAGAAACTCTTTATCCATTAATAACATGAAGATCTATTTCACCTTTCCATTTCCTCCTATATATGAGTTTGTGTTTATTAGAACAAATGTGTAATACACACCTAGTATCAAATACCCATGAGTCAGAGTTGGTGGAATTGATATCAATAACATTCACATGTTGGTACTATAAATTTTTCTCTTTTATAACACTTATAAATCCTAGATAACAATATTTTATGGTATTATAGTTCATACCTATTAGTGATCTCAATATGATTTTGATAAAATATGCCATAATCTATAAAAAAAGACACCAATGAGTGAGTATTGTGTATTATATCTTTTCATTAAGGAATTTAAATGAAATTTATCCCACTAAAAATGATGACCCCAAATTTCATATCCATTATTGATTGAAGATCCATTTTTCATCATGACTTAAATCAGTTTGTTCACATATATAGTCTATAATTATTTAGATAGGGTATCATCCCAATCATAAAAATTATGATTATTAGAAAGATGAGTAGATAACCCTTTATCCAAATACATAATATGGATAAACTAGACTACATTACTTTGGTATTATAAAAATTGTGGATTCCCAACTAAGTGTTACCCAAAGAAAACACCAATAATAAGCTATCAATGGATAATCAAGGGATACTCATGTTGATCTTGACAATACACAACATGAAAATCCAAGGTTACTCATTGCTTTCTTATCTTACTCAATATAATACATGGATTCTCATGCTATGTTTGATAATACCTAGTTGAATGATCAAGGTCTTGGTAGGTTTCTCTTCGGAAGGAATCCCACACTTATTATTTAAGGGTTTTTAGTCTTGAAAAATTAATATATATCATATGCATATTAAATTCATAACTATTTTATCTTATGTAATAATTATATTCTCATGTTTTATTCCTTTTTATGAATTAATGTATCTAATGATTTAGTTTTGTAACCCCTATTCTAACCACCAAATTAATTTGTTCAAACCAAATTAATATGTAACTCTTTAAACAACCCACAAGTCCATGTTGCTTACCCAAAAATAAAATCCAAACAAAATCATACATATCTGAATGGATCATATTCATAAGGTATATAAAGACTTTATGTAATGGTATAGAGTTATAAGAGATTGAAAAAGTCCACATGAGTAAGCCCAAAGTGATAAATAGAAAAAAAAATCCTTTATAGACAAGGCGTATCCTCTAGGTCAGTAGCTAGTATAATCCCAAGTCCCTCTACTTAGGGATAATTTACTTAAGAGAGAATTCAATTCATGATAATTATATCACTTAATATGAATAAATTATATTCAACATCTATTTTTAAGTTTATAACTCAAAAATACAAATTAATATCAAGGTAGATAAAAACTAAATTTTATAGATTTGTGTATAACATATAATAAAAGGATATAGCTCATAGAATTAGTTTAATAGTTAAACATAAAGCATACAAAATATTAACATTTTATAAAAAAATTTAATAAACATGAATAACAAAGAAATAATATTTAAATAAATGAACAACTCAAATATTTAAACATGAAATAAACATTTATGATCTATTCATAAATAAATGATACTTAAAAACATTTTTATAAATTAGCAAGAATATAAATATTTTATCTCAAATTCAATAGGAACTCTTTCATATTTAATATTATATAGAATTTATATGATATTTAATGAATTATTAACATTTAATAATTAAATTTTAATTATATAAATCTTTTAAATAATCAAAATATCATATATTTTTGTAATTTATAAACACTGTATAAAATACCCCTTATGATTTATAAATAAACCCTTTTATTTATAGATCATAAATAATGATAAATAATATGGTAAAGGGTGTTTAAATGTTAACTTTTAATATTTAATAAAAATGTTCATAAAATTTTACTTAATTAATTATAAACAATTTATAATTATTTTAATTATTTATAAAATCCTTATAAATTAAAATATTTAAAAATACCTTTTACAATGATTTATAAACTTTTTATAAACCATTAAACCCATTTAAAATTTTAAAAATAATTTTTAAATTTCTTTCCATTCACCCTTATATGAAATATCTATTTTGCTACATAAGTGTATCCTCCCTTTACACTTACGCAAACATTGTGTAAGGATAACTACCGTATACCTCCATGTATATTCTCTTTGTATGGGTAAATAGTTAAGACCCTTACATAGAACTAATTTCATAAGGGCTGGGAGGAGGAAACCTTTACATAGTGCCTTCCATAAAGTTAATACCTTTACACATTCCCCTTATATATAGGTAGTCTCTATATTACCTTTACATGAGTTGGGAAAGTAATGGACTAACTTTATGTGAACCCTCCATATAAAGGTAATTCTTCTGGTTACCTTTACATGTAAATTTAAAGTCTCAATTAGCTTTACATAGAACTTTTCTACATAAAGGTTAGTCATTGGTTACCTTTATGTAGATAATATATATAAGGGTAATACCCTAATGGACTTTACAGATACTCCTTTTTTAAGGGTAAACCCTTTATGTAGCCTCCTCACATAAGGGTAAAACATATTTACCCATACACAGCTTAGGTAAAGCTCTATAACCTACATCTCTTTTAATAATGTTTCTTATTTCAATATAACTCAAAAATTATAATTTAAAACATGTTTAAATCTCAAAGAAACCTTCTTAGATACCAAAAATGAGTTTTTTTTTGTTATATCATGGTCATTGGTAGTGAAAAAAAACCCAAACATATGTGATCCATTTTTCAATAAATCAATATGTAAATAATATCATAAAATAAAGTACCTATAAATTGGGAGTTTCATAAACTTTCATCTTCAATATCGATAGAGCATACTTGATAAAGATCGCAAGAAGTAGTGAAAAAATCACCCTAACTCTGGTGTGGTACACTAGACTATGGATTCAAGATCATATCATGAGGATACCTGAACTGACAAAGAGGTTATAGCACCTTCTTTAGAGAGATAAATGATATTTAAAAAGAATAAATCTTTCAACAACTTTTCATGAAATTGATGGTCTCGAATCTATCAACTGAACATGATCAGTACGCCCAAATACCTAAATAAATAGAACTATTATATTTATATATAAAAATTCATGATTCAACACATCACAAGTGTTACCATCTATTTGGGTGTTATATTTATTAAACATGTTTTAATGAATAAATGAAAAGATTAAATGAACCAACTCTTGGTTTCAAAATTGATGTAACCATGTGAGAGACATACCACAGGTCATTTCACCACATGCAACTCATATATACATCTCAAGAAAATTTAATATAATATATATATATCATATATATGTATATCATATATATATTTATATATATATATTATATCTATGCATTTCATGTATGATAATATACATGCATTATATGCATATATTAAATGTATTCTATATATATAATACCATATTATATATATATATATATTTCATGCATCATATAGATGTGTACATGAATCTCATGCATGTACATTTTAGCAAGCATCTCACAACACTGAATATTTTTCTTTTGGAAGTGAAGAAGAAGAGAAAAAAAGTATACAAAAGTGGAAGAGTAAAAATTTTGGGACATCCACCAATATGTCAAGGAATAAAGTGAGTATTTCCTAGAAAAAATTTCCCCTAAAAGAATCCTAAAAACTTAGTGATCTAAATCAAATAAAGAAAGCATGTAAATTTTGATATATTTCATACACAAACAAAATAAATAGAGCCATTAATTCCTAGATTAATATTTCGGTATGTAAAGATAATAGGATCTAATTTATAGGGAGAATCAAAGATAAATATATGAGATAACCATTTATATTGAAACATTCTACAAAAAAGGATAATTCTATCCATAAGTAATAGATTTGATATCTTTGAAAACTTCTATGAAATGTGAAATATTATTGGATGAAGCTATGATAAATGTTGGTAAAACCATGTTAGGAATCATATATTCACTAAATAGAAGAATGATCCACCATAGGTTTAGAAGCCGGTGAAGAAAAAAGTGAGTATTCCTTGAGAGATAACTGAAAGGAATAAATAAAGAGAAACACACCCAAGAATATAATGAATAAATCTAACCAGGATTCCAAACTCACAGGTGAGAAGTGATTCTACTATGGTGAAAGAGGAAATCTCATGGACCATTTCAAGATGGACTTGAATTTCAAACCACAAGGGAGAAATATGGAATTTTTAAGTGATTTTATTCAAGATATATATATCTAGATTGGACTATTGTTTGATTCATCTGATGAAGGGGTTAAGAGGTTTCTCAAAATGGGTGGCTTAAAATTTGAAAATAATGTGTGTGGAAGGTGAAACTAGGTATGACACTAGGATTTCTTTGTATTAATAGCTTTCCTGGACAAATAAAAACAATGGAGAAGTACAAACTAGATCTAGTTATGAAAGTGATCTAGCTAGAATAGAATCTACACTCAAAGAAATGAAAATACATTAGCCTAATGATATACTAATCATTTATCCTAGAAAGTTGTAAGTGGCTAGGAAATTAGAGAAAATAGAAAATAATCAAATATATCTTATTGGAAGGTGAATAATTTCATTCCACCTAAGATAAATATAGACAATAAAAAGAATCCATGTTTCCCAAATGTGATCATTCTTAGAAAATAAAATTAGTAGATGGGATGAAGAGTTTTGAAAAAAATGAAACTTCCATGAAAGGAGTTTATGGGTTGAGGAATATGTCTTAGCCCTACTTATCTAACTAAATAATATTTGATGATCCACCTATTACCATATCATTTTAGTTAATATTAAATATTGGTAATTAAAGGTGAGGAATTCTGGAGAGTATCCATTGATGGGGATCTCTAAAAAGTGATAAAGCTACTAGAGATTTATAATATTCTATTTAAATCTAGAAATCTTGACAACTCGTTAAAAATATGAAGGATGAGTTATGATTTCATTCTTCCATATTTTCTATAACATATATATATATATATATTTCATTAATTATGAGATTTTATCTAGCCAAATGGGGAAGACCTGATACTTAAAATGTTTTGATGTATCTATTCAAGTGATTGCAGTTTCTTGAAACCTCCTAAACATCTGTATGAGCAACCCCCAAGTTTTGAAAGTTAGAATTATGTGCCACATTTAAGTGATTAAATAGATATATTTATTTTCTAAATATACCAATATTTTTTATACACTATTAAATCCTAATTAGACTTAGAGTTGGTTGGTTGATGGAACTTTACTAAGAAAAAGGTGTGGTGTCATTCTTTCCTTATAAGTGGATAAAAGCATATGGGTAGAAGAGTTAGTTTCTTTCCCTTGGAAGTGTATAATATCAAGAAAGGGGGAGAAGTAAAATTTTATCCGTCCCTATCATGTTAATAAGAGGTAGAATATTTTACTTCTCTTTGAAATTATTTTTAATTAGGAGGAGAATAATTACATTGACAAATGAAGTTCATTTGGAAATAATAATAAACACAAAGGAGAAGATTAAAGTTCCTGGAGGTGTTTGGTTGTATTTATTTTCAATTAAGATTATCAATTTAATAATTCAAATTATATGTATATGGTGATGTATTTATGTTATCCAGTAAGATGCTACTGAGACTATATTTCATGCTGAAAGTGATGTGAAGGATATCCCTTTAAAGGATTTTAATGATCAAATATTGGACTTCTCTACTGAGGTATTCATTATTGCCTATGACACAAAAATTGAGGATTATTTTATTAATTCAATTATCACTGCAATTAATGATCAATTGGATTTATCTGGGTCTGCCTTAGAGATTTTGATGGGTACTCTATCAGCTAACCAAGGGCCTATGAAAAATTATAACCAGTTCAGTGAAAATTTTCAAATTAGGGACTCTAGGGAAACCAGGGAAGAGGAATCCCTTTCCTATATTTAGATTCAATCTTCTATGGACAGCAAGGATCAAAATTTTGTGGCTTATTCTTGGAAATCAAGGACACCTAGAAAATCATCGAGAAATTTGGGGGGAAAGGAGGACAGACCTTTAAACCCAAGTCATAATGAGGATTCTTTTTTGGAACTTTCAGGGCATGGCCAACCCCAACACTGAAGGCTCCTTAAGGATCCTTATATGAAGGTACAAACCTGAGATTATTGAAATTTATGAACCTAAAATTAACTCCAAAAATCTGGGAAATCTATTTAGCAGTAGAGGATACTCTCTGTTGGGCACTAATTGAGTTGTTTCAAGTCCTGATAGAATTTGGATTCTAACTCATTGCAATGTGGACTCTCCAAGGATTGTTGATGAGGGTAACTAGATTATTACTTGTAGTTTTATGGAGGTTGTTTTTCTATCTTTATTTTCAATTATGTATGCCCACAATAATTATGTTAATAGGAGATTGTTATGGGAAAATATGCATTGGTTGGAGAACACACTTACAGCTTCTTGGATTATAAAAAGTGACTTTAATTTAATTCTCTACTCGTATGAAAAAATTGGTCTAGTGACAAATATAATCTCTAAAATAAATTTTAGATAATGTATTTAGAAAATTTTATTGGTGGAAATAAATATTATTGGTGCTAAATTCACATGGTATAAGAGTAATATCAATGGTATGAGGGCTAGTAGAATTGACTGGGCTTTTGTTAATCAAGAAATGATTGGTTCTTGGAAATCAATATCATGTGTCACTCTTTATAAACTCAATTCTGATAATCATATTCTTATGATAAGTTTTCTATAGAAAGAAAAGAGACATCCAATTACATTCCAGTTCAATAATGCTTGGGCCTCTCTCATGGACTGCTCAAGGATTGTACAAGAGACTTGGTCCGCAAAAACTTGTAAAGTAAGTCTGTTGTTATGTATTTCAAAGATAAAAACGCTCAAGGTAAAGCTTAGGGAATGGATAAAGGCAAGGTTCAGTGTTATGGATGCTGAAATTGAGGGGCTTGAATGTTGTATTCATGAAATTAAAGAATCTATCACTAGAACTAACTTCTTGGGGGATAGGAATCAAGAGATTGAATTGAAACTTATGATGAATAACCTGATAAATCTTAGGGATAAGATCAATAAGGACATCTTCAAAATCAAGTGGCTCAATGAAGGGTACAGGAACACCAAGTTTTTCAATTCCCTTAAAAGGGTTTAAAAAGTGAATAGAACCCTATCTCTTCTCAAAGATGTAAATAGAATTCTAGAGGATGGACATGAGCTTTCAGACCATATAGTCTCTTTCTATGTGAATATTTTCAATGGGACAATAAGGACTGAACTGGTTAGTGACAACATCATTCCTAAATTAACTGCTGAGGAGGAAAATCAATCTCTTACATATATTCTGCTGGACTTTGAGATTAAGGAAGTGGTTTTTGGCCTTAAAAAATATAGCTCTCTAGGACTGGATGGGTTCACAAACTTCTTCTTTCAAAGATATTGGGACATTATTCAAAATGAGGTGTACATGCTTGTTAATAATTTTTTCAGGGGTGGACAAATGACACTATATTTTAATGCCCAATTCATTTCCCTCATTCCAAAGGTAGAGAATGAAAGTTA
Source organism: Viscum album (assembly GCA_963277665.1). NCBI lineage: Eukaryota > Viridiplantae > Streptophyta > Magnoliopsida > Santalales > Viscaceae > Viscum > Viscum album. The sequence continues at coordinate 1,396,499,325 of OY728157.1, read as the reverse complement.
AATAAGTCAATTCAGGATGATTTCCCTTATTAACACAATCTATAAAGTTATTACAAATCTCATGGAAAATAGGCTTGCTCATGTTTCTAAGAAAATCATTTCCTAGAATCAGTTTGGCTTTGTGAAATGCAGGAATATTTAGGATTGCTTGCTCACTTCCTCAAATTGTTTTAATCTTCTTAGGAAGACAACTTGAGGATGAAATTTTTCTATTAAGTTGGACATCAGAAAAGCTTTTGACATGATGGATTGGGGATTCATAGGCCGAATTCTTCACAAATTTGGATTCATTATGATGTTTATTCAATGGATCAACATGCTTCTTGAGTTAGCCCACATCTCAATACTAGTTAATGGGTCACTAGAAGGTTATTTCAATTGCTCAAGAGGATTGAGATAGGGGGATCCCCTCTTATCTATTATTTTTTCAATTGTTGAGGATTATTTGAGCAGAATTCTTACCACCATGGTAGATAAAGGGGAACTTTCCACTATCAAAGCGATAAGAGGTATCTCTGATCCATCCCATTTGTTTTTTGCTGATGATGTTTTCATTTTCACATAGGGTGATAGGAAGAATATCAATCACCTAAAAATTCCCTCCTTCATTATGATAGGGTTTCAGGACAGAAAATCAGCTGGATCAAATCCTTCATTTATTTTGGTAAGAACATTTCATCTTCAAGGAAGACTCGTCTCATCAATCACCTTGGACTTAAGGAGGGCTCACTCCCATTTATCTATCTTAGAGTCCCAATGTCTTGGGGGAAGCTTCATGTCTCGCATTTTAAAATTTCTTTAACCCAAGTGAGGAAAACACTTGCCTCTTGGAAAGGAAAGTCTCTTTCAATAGTAGGAAATGTGTGCCTTTTCAAGCATGTGGTTATCTCAAAGCTTGTCTAATATTTCATTGTGTATATTTAGCATGTCTCAGTCATCAAGAAAATAAATTATATGCTAAATTTTTTCTATGGAGTGGAATATTTATGGAAAGGAGAGTTATTACAGCCATGTGGAGCAAGTGTTTCCTATCTACCCTTTTGGGAGGAATGGGTATAAAGAATTTGAATTATTTTAATCAGGATTTGTAGGGTAAATTCATCTGGCATCTCCTTAACAACAATTCTATTTATCTTTAATTCTTAAGAGGTATAATTATCTCAAGGCTTATCACAGGGAAAACTAGATTTTTGGACTCTTCTATATGGCCCGGTCTGCATGTTGTCTTCTAGACCAAACTTAGAAACTCTCGTTGGCTGGTTAATATGAACTTCTTCTTGGACATCTGGCATGATAACTAGATTTGATCCCCTATAATTGAAAAAATTAATACTGAGGGCATTTAAATTGATAGCAACATTACTATAAAAGAATAGCTGGAGAACTTAGATTTCCTTCCAGAGGATATTGTCTCCATTGTTGAGGGTTATGATTTCATAAATCAGGCTAATCTGCTTATTTGGGAAGGGTCTTCGAGTGGGATACTAGATTCTAAAAGTTTATATAATCATCTAATACAGGTATATTACCAATGGATTGATACTTTAAACAATAATTGGCCGTTCCCTTCAAGGTTTACCTTACTTTGGAGACTTTTTTATAACAAAATCCTAGTAGAATTCAATCTCTAGAGGTTTGGGATATCCTTATGCTCTAGGTGTGTATTATGTCATCGACATTGTGAAGATTTTGATCACCTGTTCTTTTCCTGCAACATTGCTTCCTCACTATGGAAAGCTACCCTCAATATCTTTGACCTGAATTCTCCTAATATGGGTTCTATCCTGCATTTTCTTGGCTCTCTGTTCAGAATTCATAAGTCCAAGTAGCTCTTTGCACTGCTTCGTGTTACCTATGTTGAGCTTATTCACTATGTATGGAGACCCGCAATAGTGCAGTCCACCGCTAGGGCCGATTCCATGAGGGAACTGCTCTTTCTAGTATCATCATAGTTATACAGAATGCTAAAAATATATTATTAGAGTGTTGTAATAATTCATTTAGGGACTTCATGGTGCTAAAATGTCTGAAAATTAACGATTGTTACACCAAACCTAGGGGTACTATGGAGGTTTTTTGGTCATCCCATCTCTCTGGATAGCTGAAATGTAATACGAATAGAACCTCTCAGGGAAATCCAAGACCTTCAGACTTTGGGGTGATTTTTAGGGACCACCATGTGGATGTGGTGGAATGCAGTTACGGTTCATGTGGGCATTCTACTGCCTTGGAGGCTGAAATAATGGTGATAATCTAAGTGGTGGACATTGTTTATCAAAGGAATTGGAAAAATATATGACTTTAATGTGATTCAACTATAGTTGTTCATGAAATTAGGGTGGTCCAGCATCAACTCTCATGGAAACTTGCAGGGAAATGGATCAATTTCCTTGAAAGGATTTCCTCTTTGAACTACTTTATCACTCACACTTTTCAGGAAGAGAATTTCATTATGGATATACTTGCTAATAAAGGTGTCAATGAAGAGATAATAATACACTTTATCAATGTGCATGATGAAATGATTCATCTTCTTATTTGTGGTAAATGAAAAATCCCTTCTTTCCATTGTTTTTAATACTTTATTGTTTTAATATAAGGGCCTATGAGCTCACTTTTCTCAAAAAAACGTCTGGATAGATTCAAGTGGGTAGTATATTGAATGAGATTGTTTCCATTTTTATGAAAAGTTATAAAGGTGAATAGGCCTTATTTAAATAGTTTTAATTAAGGAGATAAATAAAGTCTATATAGTTTTAGAACCTATGACTAGATAGTCTATAAGACTATGGGTAACACCTGAAAATAATGTTCAAATTTTATAGGAGAGCTAGTTAAAGAAGAAGAAACCATCCTATATTTTCCTAATATGTTGGATATTACAATTTATGTTATACAAAAACTATTTGAAGTTTTATGTGAATATATATAGATCATGATTGATTTGAGAAAGGTTACACCTAAGCTGGTATAAAAGTTTGCTTAAATACACTAATAAGAGTGTTCTATATACTATAACACCATGGGAGTGTACTTGAATAAGTTTAGAGTTATAATAATTTTAATATTTATATGAAAATATTTTGAGATGATTTGAGAAGGATTAGAGGAGTTATAGAATAAGTGGAAGATATTTTTAATTCATTTGAATAAATCTATAATTTTGGAGTTTATTTAAAAAATGGATAATTATGGATCATAAAACTTCAGGTGTTGATCGTATGACTTCAACCAAATATTAATTCATGATCAAAGAACTTCATTGTAAGTCCTTGAACCCATCATATGAATTATAGCTAAAGAAGAAATTTGGAAAGGGTATAAGAATAATACTTTACCATAATCCTTTGGCTCAACATAATACTTTTTGAAGTGTTGAGAGTAAGCCTTTGTCGTAGTGAAATTATTGACTGTAAGACTACACTGTAAGTCTCGGGTCCTATCATATGACTTCAATAGAGTGAATGACTTTTAGATTAAGTATGAATCTTGGAAAAGGTTTGAAAATAATCCATTGAAGTGTTGATCATAATACTTTTACCAAGAGTAAGTGTTTTTTATAATACTTTGTGAGTGTAAGCATTTTGTAGTCCCCAAAGTAAGATTTCAACACTTAATTAAAATTTGAAAATTATACTGGATGAAAAATTGAGTTTTCATATTTCAAATCTGATGAAGATGAAATGTATATGGAATTATGAAAGATTTCTTTAATCATGGTTTAAACATCACAATAACCTAAATTGGTGTTTATTTCAGGTATTTAAAGATAGAGAAGTTAATCTTCAAGTTATCAAGAGGAAAATAAAAATAAAAAAATGGAAGTTTATGGGATTTGTTTATTCTGAGTAAATATAAATTTGATGATAATTATGTTGTGCTTTAAATTTTTGAACATCATGAAGCTTATTCAAGACATTATCTAATATTTTTATGATTAATATTGAAGGAAGAACCACTTTATGTATTTCTTAATGATGAAAATTGAATTTATCAAATTTTTAAGAATAATGAAGATCAAGTTCCATAAATGAAAGAGTTTGTATTTATTAAATCCTACATAATTATGATCTGATATCATCTAAGTGAAGATGAAGTGGAACTAAAATGGAAGGTTGGGACTTTTATCAATCCTAAAAAGTGAAAAAAAAATTCATAAATATGTAAGTGTGAGAATAGTTAAAAATGAATAAATAAGTGTTAAGATATTATTTCTTATATAGAATAAACTCGATTTCTCTTCTATTTTCATGAGAATCTCTTAAGAACAAATAATTAATTCCACTCCATAGACATGATTTTTATACATTATTATATGATTTTTGGAATTGACATATGGGTTTTAGTGGAGATATGTTAATTCAAAGAAGAAGAATAAAAATTAGAGCTTGTTGTTGATATTTTCTAAATATATTTTTATCCAAGATTCAAAAGTGAGAAGCATTTATTGTAGGTATTCTGGGAATATCCTTTAAGTGGAAAAAACTATGAAATAGTGAGAGAACCCAAACTGAGTACTTAATAATTAGGTTTTGGGGTAGAAACTAAAATAACATATTATATTCTATTTATGGATATTAGAAATGAAAGGATCCATTTAATGAAGCTTTCTATGCATGTGAGTTGTTAAGAAGATCTAGGAGAAGAAAATATAAAAGGTAAGCAACAACCATTATTATTGTGTGTGTACAGAAACTATGAGAATTGGGAAGATATAGAACTCTTGAAGAATAATAATAATAGAAAGATCTGGTAAAACCTATTTTAAAGAATAAGAAAAACAAGAAGAAAGAAGAAAGAATTGAGAACTGAGCTTGTGTAAATTATTGGGTCTTGAATAAAGAGAAGAATAAGAAGAAGAGAAGTGAGAAATCTTGACTAGTAAGAATATATTTTAAATATTTAGTGGTATTTGAGTTCCTTGGTTGATTGAGATTGAGGATGATAATAATAGATTTTTAAGAACTATAAGTTGGAAATTTACAGAGACTAAGTTTCATGTGCTAAGTTGTTAATGTTTTAAATCTATTTAAATATTTTATAATATTGAGGAAGAAGATCAATTTTTTGGGTATAGTGAAATCCCTAGGTAGAACTATATTGATTTACTTTAGAATGAGGATAATAAAATCAATATAAGCTGGTGGGATTCTAGTTTGAATAGATGTTGTAGGATGAAGTACAAGTTTACATGTGTAATATTATAAAATATACAACTATGTAATATGGTGCACTTAGTTTCAGGATGATCCCTATTAAACTCCACTTGTAGATTAGTGATTCAATTTTAGTAGAGAATCCATGCCTTTGACATCCCAATAATGGAAAGGAGTGTGTTTCCAAAGAGGTTTGAGACCTTAAAAAAATATATGTTCCACTTTACTTTCAGTATTTTCATAGCATTAATTTTTGTGTAACATCTCAACCTAGGTGCCACATACTGTTTCCCCAAGCCGATTGGTCACATGACCTCAAGTTTGCATCCATGTATGCTAGATGTTGTAGAATAGAAGTGAGGGTATAATATATATAACATGGGGAGACTATACCCTATTTACTAGAGTATCAACACAATAGAGAAAATAATAAACAATAACCAAGTTATAATAAACAATACTCATAATGATAACATAACCAATATAAACCAAAAATACATACTGAATAAGAATAGGGAAAAATATCCAAACAAAGTAATAGATAAGGAAAGTCATATATGTTTCAAGTGTCAAATGAAAAACCCAAAAGTTAACACACTAACAACTCCAAAGTGGGTCCTGACACCGTGTTTGGTTCCTTGATCCATGCTTTATCCCAAATCATCCATCTAACATAAGGATCTTTCCCTTATCCTATCCTTCAAACCTGAACTCTATTTAGGTATCAATCTGGTATCCCAAGTAGGGTGTGATTATAACTCAGTAGGCACCACCAACGATGTCTAAAATAGTATCCAATGTATAATTGTGCATGTGGTTATATAAAGAATAGAGTACAAGTGATAAAATAAGTAGTTTACCGATTCAATTATTATTTAATTAACCACATAAATTACATGGATTTATATTGATATTCAAACCACTGATACCTGCTTCGGCCTATTCCGGAGTCTGAAAAATATCACATAGGGATTCACAATTCATTATAACATGGGCTTTCATTATCCATTCAAATTAAATTTCATATATTAGCTACTTGGAACCATACTCTAATGCCAACAATTTGGGCCTAGAACACCAAGACTAGCACCCTATGTGTATTTGAAGCTTCGGTCCATGTCCCAAAACCCATTTATTAGTTAATCACATATGGGATTTTGAAGCATCAGTCCATATCCCACACATGTGTATCAATCAATCACATATGTGATTTTTAAGCATCGGTCCATGTCTGACACACGTATATCACAATATCACATGTATCATAATATCATACATATCAAATTTTCATATACATCAAGGTTAAGAATCATTAACCTTATTTTAAAACATTATCATTAAAGTATTACTTTTCAATTTATTGAATAAACAAGGTTCAACACTTTAATTCACATTAAATAATATGAAAAATTCACCATTAAACCATTTATCAACATTAAATCATATAAATAATTAAACCTTTTAATATTGATTCAACCAACCAATTAATTACCTTTAATCAATAAATTAAATATCTTATTAATTTACCAATTCTATAATCCTAATAACCTACCAATTTTATAATCACAATTCAACCAATTTCAATTTCCCTAATTTCAACCCATTTCATTATCACATGGAAATTTAATTTAATCAATTTAATTTAAGATGCAATTGCCCAATCATGGAAATTGAAATTATACAATTGCACACACACAATTAAAATTAATACTATGGGAATTTAAATTAATACCACCTACCTCAAGATCGTTAACATAGATTCTCCAAGCTCAAAATCCACAAATTGAAATGAAATTGTCAATTTCACAACAAAGAATGATATTTATAATGAAAACCTATATCAATGTTAGAGGTATTAAGATTATATAAAAACCTAGATCTATAAGAACATTCATCTTCATCCATAAATAGAGATGAGAGAGAGAGGAAACTACATGAGAAAAGATTACTTACTAGGAGAGATGTGGATCTGTCAATAAGATCTTTGATTTGTCAAGAAAAGTATTCATAAAGCCATATAATCCAATTTGAAACCTTCAAAAATGAGAGAGAACTTCTTAGTTCGAGTGGGGGAGAATGATGTTGAAATATTGAGGTTTGGGAATTTTAAAATAAAAATTTGGATAAAATAATTCTACATGCATGGTTTCCTGTTCAAGGGTACATAGTTTTCCAAACTTGGCACCCTAATTGTGCACCTCTTATTAGGGGTGCATGGTTTCTACTAAGAGGTGCACAATTTGAAAAACCATGCACTAACTATTCAATCCACCTCTACCTGGGGCTGTATGGTTTTCTGGGGGAGGGTGCATGATTTTGGGAAAACCATGCACCAACCATGTACTTCCCCTATTCTTCCAAAATTTTCATTTTTTTACCTGTAACACCCCGAAACAAAAACCCACCAAAGGTATACCAAAATAAGGGTAAAATAGTAATTATAAACAAGCTCGATACATAACCAGAAAATGTTAGGATCTTATAATCTACCCGCCTTATAATATAGCATCCTCAAGTTATACTCTCAAGCATCTCTAAGATTACAAGGTAAAAAGACCGGGCCATTGATCCCACCTATCATCTTCTATCTCCCATGTTTCCTTTTAAACATATCCATGTTTCCACAATACACAAACTATTATCATGGTATTTCCCTACAAAACTTTATCAATGCGATCCATAACATGTATTGGATACTCCTAAAAGGATGTATCGGTCTCAATATCAATATCATCAACTTTGATCAAGTATCCTAACTAATCCACTGATAAAGTATCATTTATATGCATGAAATGTGATACATTCATCAATTGGTCAACAATCACCCAAATAGCGTCATTATTATAAGGCATCCTTGGGAGACCCACCAAAAAATCCATGGTAACATCATCCCACTTCCATTTTAGAATTGGTAATGGCTATAGTAAACCACCAGGTCATTGATGCTCAACCTTTACTTGTTGATAGGTGTAGAATCATTTCACAAACCCTGAAATCTCCTTCTTCATGATCGTTCACCAATACTATAGATCTAGGTTATGTAAATTTTGGTCAAAAACCCACTTAGAGGCATGAAATTCATACATTATCACCTCTCGTATACTCATAGGCACAAAAATATAATTCTTGGCATAGGTGATCTCATCCTTATTAATGGTCCAATTGGAAGGTTTCTCCCCGCCTTCAAGGATTTCCCTAAAGTAAAAAAACTTTAGATCCTCATACTTACTCTCCCTAATCCAGGTCAAAAGTGTGGATTCAGATGATACTTATATGAGGGTCATATGATCCTGGACCACCTGAGCCACAACATGCATTTCAGCTAGCAAAGTCATCATCATCCATTGAGAACTAGATTCCTGAACTACCTAAGTCTGGGTTTTCTTACGCAAATCGTTAGAAAAATTATTTACCTTCCCAATCATATATGCTAAATCAAAATAAAATGACTATATATACTCAAACCACATTTTCTACCAAAGATTAAAATCTTATTGTGAAAATATATACTTAAAACTATTGTGATCATTATACATAGTAAACTTTTCTCTTGATAGATAATGTCATCAACACTTTAAGGAATAAACCATTTTAGATAACTTGATGTCATACATGGGATTGTTCTATTCATGTTGACTCAATTTCCATGACCCATATGCTACAACATGATCCCCCTTAATCAACACTACTCCAAACATGATCCCATATGCATCAAAAAACACTATATACTCCTCCCCCGGCTCGGGTAGGATCAAGATCAAAGTAGTTTTCAAACACTTCTTCAATTCCTAGAAAGAATGATCACTTGTTACATACCATTAAAACTTAACTCCCTTATTGGTAAATCCTGAAAGTGGTGCTTCCAAGTGTTAAAATTTCTATATGAACCTCCAATAATAGCTTTCTAAGCCCAAAACATTGTGGATGTAAAAAAAATTCTTGGGCTGCTCCCAAGAAACAACTAGTTGTACTTTCTCTAGGTCCACCGACACACCTTCCTCCGAGATTATGTGACCCAATAAATGTACTTGATTAATCTAGAATTTACACTTAGATATCTTGGCATATAGTCTATGCTATCTCAGTTTACTCTGGATGATGTCAAGATATTGGTCATTATCATCATGAGTCTTGGAGTACACTAAGATTTATTCCAGAAAAACAACCAAAAATTGGTCCAGGTATGGGTGTAAGATTTGGTTCATCAATTCCATAAAAATTGTTGGATCATTAATTAGTCCAAACAAAATCACGATGAACTCATATAGGCCATATCTTCTTTTGAAATCTGTCTTCAGTATATCATAAGGTCAAACTCTCAACTGATGATACCCCTACCTCGAGTCGATCTTATAGAAAACACAAGCTCCTCTCAATGAGTCAAATATATTGTCAATATGTGGAAGAGGATATCAGTTCTTCACTATCATCTGGTTTAAATTCTAGGTAATCAACACATAAATTAAAGTTTATATTATCCTTATTAGAAAAAAAAGACTAGATGACCTCAAGGTGATGTGCTCAAATGGATAAATCCCTTATCCATCAACTCTTACAATTGAGTTTTAAGATCCTAAAACTCTGTCTGTACCATTCTATAATGTAGAATATAAACTGGTTAATCTCCAGGCATGATCTAAATCATAAACTCCACATATATCTTAGGTGGAATCCCTAAGAAGTCCTTAGAAAAAACGTCTTAGAATAAGTTCACTATGGGTGGAAAGACATTATGTTTCACACCCATACCATCTAAAAAAATAATTTCAACCTAGTCAGTGAGCTTCTCCAGTTGCTAAAGAATTGGCCATACACATCCCGCCTTGATATCCCATTATCCACAGTGAACATAACAGTTACCCTCAAGAGACAAAAAGGTCACTCTCTAATAGTAACAATATATGTCTACTTGGTGTGCTACCAACTATTCCATACCCAAAATCAAGTTGAAGCCTGACATATGAAGGATGCAGAGATCCTAAAGAAAATGATACTTCCCAGCCTCAATAGAATACCCCTTTCAAAAGTATATGTGTCTCAATCATACTCCCAATGGTGTATCGATCATCATAACCCCACTCACAAACTCCACCATCATACTCAAACCATTCACAAGTTATATAGATATAGAATAATGAGAGGATTTTGTATCAAATAAGGCACTAGAAAGCGTAGAAGATACAATAATAATACCTCTAACTGTCGATGGTCTAACATCATTATCCACAAGTGTAGTATGAACTACATATAATTGTATATACCCTCTTCCTTATGCTATAGTTTGAGTCCCCTGAGCTGCACCACTAGGTAATTATTTCCTTGAAGTACCACATCCTCTACCTCGACCTCCATGTTCAGTAAAACTATAGCTACCAGACTGATATGGTGTATAAGACCCTCTTATCATACTATAGTTCTTTCTAGATACTCCATCATTACCCATCTTTCATGGGTTCCATTAGAACTATTTTAGATGTCCCATATTGTCATAATATCATCACTCTACTGGTGGATGGAGTCATTTTCTACTAATGTGAATCAGCCTACTGTAATGGTGGAAGATCACTCAGGTAAGTTCCTATGTAACTGATCCTTCCCCTTGGAAACTCTACTTGCTACCTCCCTGGTTAACATTCTATAAGAAATGATTCCTAATCTTGAAATACATACCTCTTGTTCATCTAGCAGAAACCACCTATCTTCCAATAGAAGACTCCTTCAGGTTCCCCTCGGATATGAGAGCCTAATTCACCACTTCTAAAAATTTCTTCATCCTAAAGATATTTGATTAGGACTTAATATCACATTTAATCCCATCCTGAAATTGTTTTGTTGTAGTCACATAATATCCTTCCAATGATGGAAAAAAGCACTGAAAATCTATAAATCATCCTGCATAGTCTATCATGGACATACTCCCCTAGGTCAGTATCATGAACTCAATTTCCCTTTCCCGCCTAAGCATATCAGGGTAAAATTGATCCAATAAATTCTCCTAAAATTCCTTCCACTCCATATTATCTAGTTGTACATCCTGAGTCTAGATGTCCTACCAATTCTTATCTTGAATAGGGAATATATAAGCATCCAGTTTGACTCTCTTTTTAGGAGGAGACTCCAAGTGGTCAAGAATCATCTGGATAGACTTGATCTAGAACTCAACTACCTCAGGTCCACAATATATGGTAAATTCCAGAGGGTGTTTCAACTAGAACTCCTATGTCAAGTCATACATGCCCTTCACAACCCACCCTGGGTCTCTTTCCATAAATTTTATGAAGCGAGTAAAGTTCTCATAGAACTTATCTCCATCTCTCTCACATGGAACTATTGGTACCTCAGGTTCCACTAATGGAGGATCATTTTTACTCATGTCCTCCTACTATCCTATTAATAAGCATTGTCATGGAGTCATATATCTATAATTCCAAACACACTACTTGGGAAACATTACACAACATTAACACATTTATGTAATATGGAGTCACATAATCCATAACAAGTAATCCCTTATTCCCCACCACATGGTCAAAACTAAGTCACTTTCACTACCCTCAAGCATCCCTATTCTAGTTCATGGTTCACATAGGGTAAACACTTTCACAATTAAAGTTTCTATTTAGACACCCAATTTTTCATTTTATTCACCACATTTAACATCATATAAAATTTCTTATTTCACATTAGGCACCTTTTTCATTTAAATTTTACAAACAAGAAAATAATTTTCATTTAACGAAAAATCCCAAAACCTAATTTTTTGTGCATTACTAAATGATTAATTTCAAAATTAATCTTGAGTGCCTAAAATTATACATGTATGATCAACTCTCATGCCATACTAGGACACGATTCAAATATAATAATATTTCATAAATGATAATATCATCGCACAAAAAGTGCATCACCCAAGGTTAAATAACATCCAACTGTAACAACAAATAGAAATAACAGTAATCCCACCTTGGGTACTAGTGTTTTTTCCTATAAATGGGTTAGCTACTCCCATACACGAACTCATGACCAAGGCCCAAATATTCCTAGTATTATTTCTACCATTCCCAAATAGTAAGACAAAAGAAAAGAAAATAAAACCCCCAATGATACCACTTTTTAATTTCCCGACCTGGGTTCCACATATTGATGCCCCCAAACAGTTGATCACATGACCTCAAGAGATCCTCTTCATACTTTAGAGGCTATCGAAAATTATCGAGGGTATAATATATATAACATGGGGAGACTTTATCCTCTTTTTTAGAGTACCAACACAATAGAATAAATAATAAACAATAACCAATTAATAATAAAAAATACTCAAAATTATACCATAACCAATACAAACCATAAATACATACTGAACTAGAACATGGAAACAATATCCAAAAAAAGTAGTAGATATTTCATGTCATATATATGTTAGGTTTAAAATGAAAACCCCAAAAGTAAAAACTCCCAAGAGGTTCCTAACACTTTGTTTGGTTCCCTCATCCATGTTCCAACCCAACTCAACCATCTAATATAGGAATTTTTCCCTTATCATGTCCTACAAACATGAAGTCTATTCGTGTACTGATCAGTAAGTCTGAGTAGGGTGTGATTACAAGTCAGTAGGCCACCAAAAATAGTTTCTAAAAAAGTATCCAATCTATAATAGTGTATGAATTTGTATAAAAAATAAAGTACAAGTGATAAAATAATAATTTTACCAATTCAATTATTCTTTAATTAACCACATGATTTACCCAGGTTCACGTTGACACCTAAACCACCAATACCTACTTCAACCCATTCCAAAGTCTGAAACATATCACATAGTGATTCACAATTCATTATATGATGGGATTTCATTATCCATTCAAATTCAAGTTCATATTATTTTTGGATTTGGTGCCCTAGAACCAACTTCTGTTTACTTTATGCTAACTTGTATTCATGGTTCTGAATATTAAATAAACTACTTATCACATCATGATTGTTCTTCTATGTGACATAGTATGTGATAATGTCCTCATAGTAATTATCATACTAAAAGGTCATAGCATTTCCCCACTATGATGAGAACCCTAAATTGCTACGACACTATTCTTGAATATATGTTTTATAGCTCTATGATATTATTTTAGGGACAAAAATGATACCGGCTATCAGGGGTGGAGAATCATAGTACTTTGAGGCACCTTCTCATGGTTTACACCCTTGGTAATATCCATAAGGATATTATGATCATGGGACCTGCCAGTAGGAAATCCGTATTTATATGTGTCATTGGATGTTCCTATCCAAGGATTTTTATATTGGTCCTTAGAATTTAAGATTATTATTAATGAGTATTATAATTTGAGTACTTTGATGTATTGATGAAAAGTGTGATGACAAATGTTCGTGATAAGGTAGAATACATTGGGTGCATCATGAGTAATATTGCATTAATGAATAATGCGATAAATGATTCATCCCTTCTGATTTAACATAAGTTGATATCTCAATCCCTTTGATGGAAATGATATATCCTAAATAAATCCATGGCCATGGTGTTCTATAGGAATGTTATATTTATAGAAAGTCAAAGAAAGAGGCATCCATCACATAGGTTGAGGGCACTGGCATGAAACCTACTTGATTTTCAATATCATGGTAAAGGGATTATATTAAACAATAATCATACATATGAGGTATTATATCATTCTAGCATTAATTTCTTTTTATATGGGTGCCTTGTCATGTTTTCATATGATAACCTTGGACATTAGGTTTCTTCACCTAATGCCACCCAGAAAGAGGCCTAGAGGGTCACACACTAAGTGTATCTAGAATCTCAATTAAATAGTGTATTATTATTTATTATTTAATAATTTGAATAAATATTATTTACATACATAGTTTAATAATTATTCATTTTTTCTTGATCACATTTATTTAATCACCAGTTATTCGAGAGAATATAATGTGAGTGAAATATTTAATAAATATTTATTTGATATTTATTGAATATAATGTTTATTTATTTATTGGTGAATAACGTAGTAATATTTATTTAATAAATAAATAGTCATTATTAAAGTCCTGATCAATATAGAGGAATGGAGGATCAAGTTTTTAGGTCCGGTGAGAAATAATAAATATTGAATATTATTTAATTAAATAATATTTAATATAATTCCCAAGTTAATCACATGTCAAGAAATAATAATATTATTATTATTATTTGACATGGGTTTCTATAGGGATTAAATAAATAATAAAGGGCACTTGTGTTATTATTTTATTTTAACCCTAGAAATATATAAACCCGTTTATATTATTTTATCAATGAGACAATTCTTTTTCTTATTTGTGCATAATGGATTTTGAGAATCCTATCAATCCTATAGAGCTCCCTTCTCTAATAATTCTCCCAAGAATGGAGAACAATCTTCATCCACCATATCAAGAAGAACGCTTTGTAATCGGTTCTTATAGCGATCAAAGGTGGATGATGCAAGTGTAAGGATATATTGTGCTACACCACAGAGATTCTTTTGGTAATATATGGATATTTAAAAAACATGTGTGGATAACCGATAGAGGGAATTTTTACTTGATTCCTACAAAACAACGATGGTGTAGTGAAGATCTGTCACCAGATTCATCAATGAAGAGAGAATACCAACAAAGGTAATTATTTAATTAATTAAATTAATTATAAATAATATGTGATGATCTTACCTCTGGTTCTGGTGTTATTACTCTTGTCTAATTTTGTTGATCCAATTATATAGATCACATCATTTATCATCATGTAGATCTCGGATTGATCATCAACCATGATAAAAAATATATGTGTTTGGCACCAAACATCACATGCATCCTCTGTTCCCAGAACCTACAAGTGTTATTATAGAGGTCACATAATTATTTATAATTATTTAAAGATATTTAGGGATTTATGAATTTTAATTTAGTTTTTCAATTCATGTTTAATCATTCTTTTAATTTGAACTGTGAGATCTTCTTATTCATCCTTTTTTTCTCATAGATCTAATCGAGATGATTAATTTTATGATTAAAATAAAATCGAGGAAATCATATATAGGTGCCAAGGATTTTGTTCATATAACATAGGAGTACACACTGTGTAATCAGAATTACACATTGTGCACTTGTGGTCAATGTACCATGAGTTAATTTAGTAATTACTTAAATTGTGTGCATTGATGACATGTAGTGTAGTAAATTCGTACACCATATATTGACTAGGATAGACTGGCACACAGTCAATAAGAGTACATGACTTGTAGCCTGTGTACATGGCATGTAGTCCCTTTAAGTCATAGATGGCATGTGTTTTACTGTACATGGTCTGCCTAACTAGTGATCGTGTAATTCAGAGATCACATGGCATGTATCCCATTGGACATGCCATGTACTCCAGTTTCTGAGTTATAATTTACACATTGAGTCCCTAGGTGTGTACCTCAGATAGATAGTGAGAGATGTACACACCATGTAGCTCAGATGCACACGTTGTGTACTTATACCAAGTTACATAGATTTAAATTTTATTTATTATATTATGTAAACATTGAGACATGGTCATTTTTATGGTCATTAAGTTCATAGGACATGCCATGTGATGGGTTTTTAATATTTTTATATATAAATTTTTAATTAATATCTATGTAATGTTCAAGATCTACATGTCATGTATGAGTTGTATTATTTTTTTATTCTGCATGCATTAAATCATGAAACATTATAGAAAAATCATGTAATTCATGTAATCATTAAGTTGATACTACATGTCATGAAAGTACATGATAATTCATGTATATTATATGTCACAAATAATAAATTGTATATGAGTATAATATATGTTGGGTAGATTGGGATGGGTATTACCTGTTTTTCATCAAAGGTACATTTATGTACATGGTTAATTTTAAATGAATTTATTTAATTTGTTTAAAATTATAATGTATGAGAATCTCGAGGAATTTAGGATAAGAATTAAGATAAAATAATTGATTAATTATAGATAATAATTAATTGATTTGAGCATGATTTATCTCAAATAATAATGATTAATAATTGAATGATAGTTTTATTAAATGCATAATTTTTTCATACATGTGGATGATCATGACCTAGACCATACCTTTTTATGTGATTGGTTTCATTTAATTTATTATTAAATTAAATTATTAGCTTGCATGCATTATCTCCTATTATTATGTAGGGCTTGTGTCCATGGTTTCTTTTATGTAAAAGCATATCCCCCTTGCCTTCATGTGAGTAAAATCATATTTAATGGATGGATCTCTCAATCTAGTGGAGGTTGTTCAAGTTTGGAGCTGAGGCGAAACCAATCCAAGAGAGATACATTGGTGGATAGGTGGAAAGATGTAAAACAAACCTTAATTGGTTCAAGGTGTCTTTACCCCAGGTCAATTGTTAGTTTATCAACTACAAGATAAACTATAACTAGTTAAATATCATGATCATATCAATTTATTATTTTATTTATGTTAGTTTCATGGTTATTTCATTATGGATGTTTTTTCGCGATGACATAAATTAATGAAATTAATAAGCATTCAAGATAAAACTAAAATAAATTGGATTATGCATAAATATTATCTAAGATATGTTTAATCACTTAAGTAAATATACTTAACATTAACAATAATGTGATAAAGATAATAATTTTAAATTTACATATAAAGGATAAAATCTCTCACTTACATATATTAAGTCAGTATAGTCGTCTGCTACTTCAGTTAAAATCAAACTATAGTTCAAAGTGCTCGACCAGCCAAAGTTGGGGTGATTTCAATTATTGGAGAATTATAACTTGAATTTTTGGGTTTACTTAACTTAGTTCACATCAAGGGTTGACTTCCAAAGCATGAATTGGTGTAACTGAGAGGAAAGGGTTGAAAAATCTAAATTATTTATTTTAGGATTGGGGAATCCACTCAACAGATCAAGGAATTGTGAGTTAATGTAGTTGGAATTTGTAATTCCTACCTAAAACCATTCATGTTTCTTGACCAACCAAAGTTGGTATAATGATAATGGGAATAAGGATCCTTGCCACTGTAATGTCCAAGTAATAGGATATTTTGAATCCAATAGTGAGGGATATTGGATTTTTATAAAATAGTGGGAGACTAATACATATAATATTTATTTATTTGTCTAAATTTTATGCAATAAAGTAATAAACCTTAAATAATATTATTTGTAGAAACAAAAATAAAATGAAATAAAACATATCATTGTGATCCATACTTGAGAAGGACAACCTTCTCACTGACCCAAATTTCCAAGATTGGAAAAGGCACCTACGTTTCATCCCTCACCATGAAAGAAAATTATATGTTTTGGAAGAACATTTTCTAGTTGTTCATGGTAATGAGGAAAGTGATGAAGAGCAATCTATATATGAGAAACATCTGAATTATGTTGTAGATATTCAATGTTTCATGTTATCATCCATGTCCAATGAGCTTTTGAAGAAAAATGAGGATATAGATGTCTATAGCATGATGTTTCACCTGTAGTATCTCTATTAATAGAAGGTAAGACAAGAGAGGTATGAGATCTATAATTCTATTTTTATAACTAATCTTGGAGAGTCTGAACCATCTGAGCCTCATGTAGTCATGCTTATCGGCTACATTGAATGCATGTACATATTAGGGAAAAAATCCCAAATGAGTTGCATACAGATCTCATACTTCCATCACTGACTAATACCTTCTCTAGTTTTAGTATTAATTACAATATGAGAAATAATGAGAAGAGTCTTTCATAACTTCTTAATTTGATTTTTCAAGTGGATAAAGACATGGGTTGTGATAAACCTAAAGTCCTTATGGTGAATAAGAGAAGAAAGAAAAAAAGGAAAAGGGGCCCAAGACTTATAAACAGTCTAAAACTCCCAAGAACCATCCTTCCAAGAAGAAGAATATCTATAGGTAGGGTAAAGAAAAGGAGATAGTATGTTTTTCATGTTGAAAATTAGGCCACTAGGATAGGAATTGCACCCAGAAGTAATGGGAAGCTAAAGGTGTGTTTGTTATCAAGTGTAATCCTTCAATATCTACACATTACATATTAGATACTACTTGTGAGGATGACATCTGTATCCAAATTTAGGAATGAATTAGATTCTAAAAGATTACCAGAGAGGTGGATCAGAGAGCTGCAAATGGTGCAAGGATGGGTGATTTAGCCATTGGAGACTACCACCTCTCATTGCCAACAGGGATGATACTTGGTTTTGAAAGATTGTTATTATATACCTATAGTTACCAATAACATAATTTATGTATCATTCTTAGTTATGGATGGGTTTATTTTTAAATTTGGAAATAAAATTTGTTTCTTTTATAAGGACAACATATGTTATGGTATGAAACATTTTAATAATGGTATTTATGTATTAAATTATGAAAACCAAGTGTTGGAAATTGATAACTAATAATGTTCACACAAATAATATAACACCCATATTTGGCATTTTCGTCTTGGTCATTTAAATGAGAAGTGTTTGACAAATCTCTATCAAGATGCTTATTTTGACTCTTCTGAGCTAAAATCGCTTGATATATGTCATGTTTGTTTACAAGGAAAAAATAATCAAACCATCATTTAATGGACATGGTGAAAGGTCCGCATAGATTCTAGGATTGGCACACACTTGTGTGTGTGGACTATTTTCAGTAGAAGTTATAGGTCGATATTATTACTTCATAACTTTTACTAATGACTTTAGTATATATCGCTATGTATACTAAATGAGGTATAAGTCTGGGTATTTTGAGAAATTAAAGGAATTAAAGAATAAAGTAGAGAATAAACTTTTTAGGAAGATAAATAAGCTTCGATCAGATCTAGGTAGTGAATATCCTAACCAAGAGTTCATTGAATTTCTATGATAGTTTGGGATTCTATCTCAAATCAATCCACCTTATACACCACATTGGAATGGTTTTAGTGAAAGGAGGAATAGTACCTTGTTAGACATGGTAAGGTCAATGATGAGTCATACAGATATTTCATTATCCTTTTGGGGATATTCATTACAAACTGTGGTATATACATTAAACCGAGTTCCAACTAAAGTGGAAAACAGAATTCCATTTGAGTTATGGAGTGGAAATAAACCCATTTTGTCTCATACACATGTATGGGGTTATGAGGTGTTTGTTAAGGCCTTCTCAGAAAAAAACTATCACCCCAAGCCACAAAGTGTACCTTAATAGGGTATCCCAAGGAAACAATGAGATACTACCAATACAACCCATCAAATAAGAAAGTTATTATCCCCATAAAAACCATATTTCTTGAGAGGGATCACATCCTCAAAAAGGATAGTGGGAGAAAGATTGAATTTTATGAAGTTGATTATCAAGATTCACAAAAGTTTGAGCAGGAAAAAGTTCTATAGATTCCCTTGAAAGAAGTAGTTCTGGAAACACAAGTACTTAGTAGGAGCCTAAGATGGGTAAGAGAACCAAAGCGATATGGTTTTCTATTCATCGAAGATGGTGACTCATTATTGGTTGACAATGATTAACATATCTACAATAAGGAGGTGGTAGAGATATCAAAAGATGCAAGATGGTAAGAATCTATTAATTCTGAAATGGATTCCATGTATCATAACCAAGTTTGGGTTATGGTCGATGTGTCAGTTGATGTAATTCTCATGGGGTGCAAATGGGTATTCAAGAGGAAGTTGGACATGTAAGGTAAAGTAAATATCTATAAAGCAAGGCTAGTGGCTAAAGGTTTTAAACATTGTCAAGTAATTGACTATTATGAAACCTTTTCTCCAATTTCCATGTTTAAATCCATTATAATTATAATTTCTATAGTAGATTACCATGACTATGAGATTTGACATATGGATGTAAAAACTGCATTCCTTAATGGGAACCTTTAGGAAGATGTCTATATAACACAGCCAGAAGTGTTTGTGACTCTGGGTGATGCCAAAAGGATTATCAAGTTTCATAGATCCATTTATGGATTGAATCAAGCATCCATGTCATGGAATATTTGATTCAATGAATCCTTAAAATAATTTTGTTTCATTAATAATGAATGTGATCTGTGTGTTTACAAGAGGTTTATTGGAAATACAGTCATTATCCAAGTAGCATATGTTGATGTCTTATTACTTATTGGAAACGACATGCCAGTCTTATATTCTGTTAAGGACTGATTAAAAAAATGTTTCACCTCGAAGGAATTAGGTGGAGTAGCCTATATTCTAGGGATCAAGATAATTTGTGATAGATCCAAGAGGTTGTTTAAAATCTTATTACTTATTGATGTTGACTATGCATTGGGTATGGTAGGAAGATATCAAGCAGATCCAGGAGAACGGAATTGGACTGCAATTAAGGATATCCTTATGTATATGAGAATAACTAAGGATATGTTTCTAGTGTATAAACGAGACGAGGAGCTGGTCATCAGGGTTTATACTGATGCTAGTTTTTAGATAGATCAAAATGATTAGAAGTCATAATTAGAATATGTTTTCTATCTCAACAGAGGAGATGTGAGCTGAAATAGTTCAAAGCAGCCCGTTGTCACTAATTCTATAGTGTAGTTTTAGTATATAGTAGCTTCTGATGCAACCAATGAATCCGTTTGGATTCATAAATTTTTCCAAGATCTTTATGTGGTACCTAGAAGTAATGACCCTACAAATTGTATTGAGATAATACTGCAGTGGTGGCTCTTGTAAAAGAGCCAAGGTCACACCAATGGACAAAGCACATACTCCAGAAGTATCACCTCTTGAGTGATTTTTATTAGAGGGGTGAAGTTTTAGTAAGAATAGTACCCACATAAGAGAACGTAGTGAACCCATTGAATAAAGGCCTATATCAGCAGAATCATGAGTATCATGTGAGAGCTAGTGGATTGAAGGTTATTAACAGTTGGATCTAGTACAAGTGGGAGTCTGTTGGAGTTGGTTCCCTAAAACCAACTTCTATATACATTATGATAAATTGTATTCATGGTTTTGAATATTAAATAAAATACTTATCAAAACATTATTATTCTTCTTCCTGATATAGTATGTGATAATGTCCTAAGAGTAGCTGTCACACTAAAAGGTCATAGTAGTTCCCCGCTATGATGAGAACCTGGAACTGCTATGACACTATTCTTGAATATATGTTTAATAGAAAGATGCTATCATTTTAAGGACACAAATGGTATAGGCTATCAGGTATGGAGACTCATAGGACTTTGAGGAACCTTCTCATGGTGTATTCCCTTGGTAATAAACTGTAGGATATTACGAGAATAGAACCCACCAGTAGGAAATATACATTTATATGTGTCATTAGATGTTCCTATCTATGGACATGTGCACTATTCCTTATACTTTAAATTATTAATGAGTATTATAAGTCACAAACTTTTATGTATTGATTAAAACTGTGATGACATATGTTCACAGAGATGTAGGATACGTTGGGTGTGTAATGAGTAATATTGCATTAATGAATAATGCAAGAAGGATTTATCCCTTTTGTTTTAATGGAACTTGATATATTAGACCCTTTTATGGAAATGATATAGCCTAAATAAATCCATGCCCAGGGTGTTCTATAAGAAAGTACTATTTCTAGAAATTCAAATAAAGAGATATCAAGAACATAGGTTAATGGCACCAGCATGCAACCTTCTTGATTTGAGATATTGTGATAAAGGATTTATATTACATAGTAAGTCCTCATATGAGGTATTATATCATTATGGAATTAACTTCTTTCTCTATAGGTGTCTTGGTATGTTTCTAAATTCTAACCTTGGACTTTAGGTTGTTGTGCCTAATTCCACTAAGAAAGAGGCCTAGAGGGTCACACACTAAGTGTATCCAGAATCTCAATTAAATAATATGTTATTATTTATTATTTAAGAAGTTGAATAAATATTATTCCCACATGTGGTTTAATAATTATTCATGTTTTCTTGATCACATTTATTTCATCACCAGTTATTCGAGAGAATATAATGTGAGTGGAATATTTAATAAATATTTATTTTATGTTTAGTGAATATAATATTTGTTTATTTATTGAAGAA
The DNA here is from genome assembly GCA_963277665.1 of Viscum album. Taxonomy (NCBI): domain Eukaryota; kingdom Viridiplantae; phylum Streptophyta; class Magnoliopsida; order Santalales; family Viscaceae; genus Viscum; species Viscum album. The sequence continues at coordinate 1,396,477,066 of OY728157.1, read as the reverse complement.
TAATGAAGTGATATTTATTTAATAAATGAATATTCATTATTTAAGTCCAGATAAATATGGAGGAATAGTACACTTAGTTTTTAGGTCCAGTGAGAAATAATAAATAATAAATATTATTTCATTAAATAATGTTTAATATAATTCGCAAGTTAAGTGCAAGTCGAGAAATATTAATATTATTATTTTATATGGGGTTCTGCAAGGATTAAATAAATAATGAAGGGAACTTGTGCTATTATTTTATTTTAACCCTAGAAATATATAAACTCGTTTATATTATTTTCTCAATGAGCCAATTCATTTTTTTGGTTGTGCACAATAGATTTGGAGAATCCTCTAAAGCCTAGAGATCTCCCTTCTCCAAGAATTCTCCTAAGACTAGATAGAAATATTCTTCCACCAGATCAAGGAGAAAACTTTAGAAGTAGTTCTTATATTGATCAAAGGCAGATGATGCATGCGTAAGGATCTGTTATGTTAGCACCCAAATATTCCTTCGGCGATGTTTGAAGATTCACAGAACACATTTGGATCATTGCTAGAGGGAATATACACTTGATTACTACAATACAATGATGGTGCAGTGTAGATCTGTCACCAGATTCATCAATGAAGAGAGAATTCCAACAAAGGTAATTATTTAACTAATTAAATTAATTATAAATAATATGTAATGATCCTCCATATGGTTTCAGCATTATTACTCTTGTTTTATTTTATTGATTAAATTACATAGATCATGGAATTTATCATCGTGTAGATCTAAGATTGATCATCGATCATGAAAAAAAGCCATGTTGGGAACCACCCATCACACGCTTCCACTACGCCTAGAACCTACAGTTACGATTACTTGGAACCATAGTCTAATGAAAACATTTTTGTCCTATAACACCATGTTTATAACCCCATAGGTATTCAAATCATCAGTATGTTTCCCACAACCCATTAATCATTCAATCACAAATGGGATTTTGGATAATCATTCCATGTCCCACACATGTATATAACAATAGTACATGTATCACAATATCACACATATCACAATTTCATATACATCAAGGTTAAGCATCATTTAACTTATTTTCAAACATTCTAATTAAAGTGTGTCTTTCTAATTTATTGAACAAACAAGTTTCAACACTTTAATTCACAACTAATAATATGAATAACTCACCATTAAACCATTTATCAACATTTAATCATATAAACTATTAACCCTTTTTCAGATTAATCCAACCAACCCATTAATTACCTTTAATAAATCAATTAAACATATCATTAATTGACCAATTCCATAATCCCAATAACCAACCAATTTCACAATCACAATTCAACTAATTTTAATTTCCCTAAGTTCAAATCATTTCATTATACATAGAAATTTAATTTAATCAATTCATTTTGGGATAAAATTTCCCAGTCATGGAAATTTTAGTTTTATTATTGCACACACACAATTGAAATGAATATTATGGTGATTGACATTTATACCACCAACCTCAAGATTGTTGATAGACGTTCACTAATCTAGAATTCCCAAAATTGAAACGGATTGGTCAATTTCACAATGAAGAATGATATATATAACCAAAACCTAGATCAATATTAAACAAATTAAAATATATCAAAACCTATATTTAAACCCTTATAAAATAGAAAAAAACATTACTTTTATTCAATAAAGAGAGATGGCATATAGAGGAAACCAAACGGGGAAATATTACTTACTGGGAGAGAAGCAGATCTATCAATCATATCTTCGATTCATCAAGAATGTTGTTTAGAAAGCCTTATAATCCTCAACCAAACCTCCAGAAATTAGATATAACTATTTAGGTCAAGTGGGGGTGAACAAGAGTGAAATCCAGGGGGTTGATAATTTTAAAATAAAAATTTAAAGAAAATAATTTTGTGTGCATGGTTTCCTGGGTAGGGGTGTACAATTTCTACTAAGAGGGTGTACAATTTAAAAAATTACATGATAGCCATGAAATAGTCCTATACCTATGGTTATATAGTTTTTTGGGGAAAGGAACATGGTTTGGGAAAATTGTGCTCCAACTGTACACTACCTCTCTTCTTCCAAAATTTTCAGTTTTTCACCCATAACACCCAAAAAAATCACCAAAGGTATACCAAAATAAGGGTAATAGAGTACCTATAAACAAGCTTGAGACATCCCCAAAAAATTTTAGGATCTTAAAATTTTTTAGGTTAAAGTATAAAAAATTTATCTATGTTAACCTGCATCATAGGTTCAAGTCCAAATGGGTTTAAAAGTTTTAAAAGAATAATTATAATTTAGTAAAAGCATTCCACACCTGATACACCCCCCTCCCCTCCACCGGTTTGTTTGTATGGTCCACTAGGACACAACATGCCTAATGAAAATATGAATATTATAAGTTATAATTATATGAATCATGTACACATGAAAGTGTATTGAACAAATAATAAAGAATAAAAGGACCATATTGAAAATTAAAATAAATCTCAAGGTAGTTTGAATTTAAATGATTTAGATTCTACTTGTTATGAGTGCATAAAGATAGTAAATATTAAACCTTATTATATGAGGATAAAAAGGAAAAAAATTTAAGGATAAATAAAAAATATATGGAAGCTTTGAGTGGTTCTAAAATTTCAAATTCAAGTGGAAAATCTAGAAGTGAAAAGGAAACTGTTAATGTTTTTTTATGGATAAATATAGTAAAGCTTCATAATCACCTTATCACTCATGTTCTTTAAGTGGATTGGAAAAATCTACAAGGATAAATGAAAAAAAAATTGATGGTTATCATGAATAAAGTATATAGTTCTGATTCTGATTTAAATTCTAAATTTTAATATACAAATCCTACTGCAAAAGTTCTTAAAAATAAGGTTTCTAAGTCGCAAGATGGTGTTTTTCATTAGATATTCCTATATAAAATTAAATAATGATAAAAGTAGGTTTGTTAAAAGAAAAAAATGATATTTATTCTGATGTTTTGAATCTTAAATAATAAAGTGAAAAGTTGAAGGAATAAAATTAAAATTTAAGAAACATTTCTTTGAGGTCTAATGGAAAAGGTTTTGAAGATTAAGATGTTGTTAAAATAAAAAATAGTAAGTTGGAAGCTGAGATTGAAATTATAAAATAGAATATTTCAAATTTTATTCAAGGAATATAAATTTATGATACGATTATGTTTATAAATACTTTTAAAAAGAATAAGAAATAGACTTAGTTATGATGGGTTGTATAGAGGACCTTCTTTTTCTTACATGACTATAACATCACTTTAAAGATAAACAACATATTAGCATTACAAAACTAGGATCCAAAGTTTTATTTTCTTGGTAAAATTAGTCTCATACATAACTTGAACATAATAAAACATAATTTTTATTAAAATATTTTATTTTTATCCTTAAAATATTACATTCTCCTTAGTACATGTAATCACTTGAAGATATACATCAAAGAAAGGGGTGAGATAAAATACCAATAAGAGGATGAATAAGGAACATGAATCAATATAACATGGTTGAAAATAATCATCATCATATTAATCATGAGATTAAACTTTAGATAAATTCATGGAATGTATCAATCCAAAAAAATGAAACATCATGTCTTAGTGGTAAAATATCACACGTAGTTGTGAACAAAACTAATATCATGTTCACGCATAACATATGTACATAATAATAAAATAATATTTGTGAAAAAATATATCATCATGTTCAAGCATAATACAAATTATCTCATGAGATACATCACATTACCCAATTCATTGGATGGTTATATAATTTTGATCTCACCTGTCACATCATAATATTTACATAATCATGTATTCCACATAGAATGTATAAAAAATCATAACCATGAAATAAACCTTGGAAAATAATGTTTTTCATAATTATTTCATAAATAATTCATTTATTAATAAACCTTGGGGTTACCAAAAGAAAAAAGGAAGATCATATTTGGTTTAGAAATCATCACTCTTGAGCGAAGAAGAAATAACTCAAGAGGAATCAAGATGTATTTTGGAAAGAAGAGTTTTTTTGGATTTTTTTGTATTTTTCATAAAATAATATTTGAAACATGTATATCCTAAAAACTAAAAGTTAATAAAAATAAAATTTTGTTTGAGCAATATTAAAATAACATCCACACTAAATTTTGGCATGACATAGGTATAACCCAAAGAAAGGGATTTGGGTTCGAGAGTCTCATTACCTTATGTTTTAATGCATTATGCACTTATAATTAATATCTTGTATAATAAAACTATATTCATTAATTACTAAATTAATAACCTTATAAACATGTATTTTATCTATTATAATTTTATTAAGTTTATTTATGTCTATTTTGATGAGTTATAATGTTTAGTTTTGTTGTCCTGAGAACATTCATTTCATGGTTTTATGGTTGGTTTCCTCGAGTATAATTATGTGAGTTATTGTAAAATGGAAGTTAATATTCTGAATTGTAATGAAATGGTATTAATATAATTCTTTTATTTTATACATAATTTTGTTTTAATATATTATAATTATTCATTAGATAAAATGTTAATGAAAATTTTTAATTTATTTTTGTTATTTTTACGAACATTGTGAACTAGTATTAATTTATTTAATATTATGTTTATAAATTGGTTTCAAAACATGATAAAAGTTATAATATGTATATTAAAATATATTTTATCTATAATAATAGTTTTATGACTATACTTGAAGGCGGTAATGGAAAATTAAAAATTATTGTCCACAAAGTTGGTGAATCAGCACATCATGGACGACGTTTTCATTTTTAGAATAAAAGGATAAGAAAAGATTTTTGATGATGGATATTCCATTAACATAATAAAATTATATTATATATATGATCCTAGAGTTATTGTGACACTTTTGATAGGGGGTGAGGAGAGTATAAGAAAAGAAAAGAAATTAAAAGAGAAAGAAGGTAGATTTTACCTCTTGTATATCTTCTCCTTGAGAACCTCCTTAAGGCACTTAGGATTGGTCTTTTTTTGAGACCAATATCTCTTGTATGTGGGTAAGATTATTTGGAAGTTAATTGGGTATAATTTAGTCAATATTCAAGGCTTTTGAGATGTCAGGAGAAGTGGTGGTGAGGGGTGATATTTATAGGGGAGGAGAGGGGTGTTTTTTATTATTTTATTCATTATTTTATTATTTTGGATCAAGACTATCAATAGTTTTGATTCCCATTAGTAAATACAGTAACTAGGGAATTATAGTTAGAGATAATGGTTCTTACATCATCCATACATCGACCATGAATCAATAATTCATATGCTTAGCTTATATAGTAAATTTATATATTTCACTATTCACCAAAAATTTACCATAACCATTTTCTGATGTGTAGATTTAAAAAATGGACTCAATTTTATAAAAATAATTTTCTAAATATGATAAATTTATTTTTTAAATAAATCATAATTTATTCAAAAAAATATTTATTTTAATATTATAATCGATTTTATGACACTTTGAAAAGTTAATTAAGGACTCATAAAATTATATTATAATTGTAATACAATAAAATATTAATTTATGAATCTATTTTATGAAAATTAATTTTATTTTAAATAATTATATTAATTATAAAATTGTAAATAAACATTAACATTTCACAAAAAAAACAACACTTAATTTATCATTTTTAAAACATTTATTTACTTATTCCATGATATAAATATATCATTTTTTAATTTGTAAGATACCTAAATTTTTTTATACTTTCATAGGTGAGGTCACTATTCTATTGTCTAGATTACTATTATTAATGATCATATTACTATTTCAATGGTCGGGTTACTATTCTACCGGTATAGGTTCCTTAATTTCTATAAATACCACTTATTTCATTCATCACTCATGAGAATAATGTTTTTATTGGGTTATCTATGTTATGTATGTGTTTTATTCTATATTAAAAAAAATTATAAGAGTGTAAATTCCATTGATAAAATTTTGGGACATTAAATTTTTCCCCCTTTTGAAATTTCTCCCTCGAAATTTCATTTTACAAACTAAGGTGAAAATGGGTGAGGGTGTGTATCCTTCATATCTTAATCTAGTTCCCATGTTTCCTCTTTATACTTATGGTTCCTCCACAACACTTATACAAGATGAGGCATCTTGTTTCATAGGAATTTTTCCCTACGGTCCAAGATCTTTATTGGCTGCTCTTCATATGATAGGTCGTTCTCCAGTTATACCACCTCTAGATTCAGTACATGTGAGGGGTTAGGTGTGTACTTTATCAAGAGAGATACATGGAATATGTCATGAAATTGAGCCATATTTATTATAAGTTCAAGTTGATAGTCCATTGATCCTATGTGATCAAATATCTCAAAGGGTCCAATGTACCTTAGGCTAAGCTTCCCTTTCTTTCCAAAATACACGACTCTCTTCCATGATGATATTTGAAGGAAAACTTTTTCCCAAACATAAAACTCCAATTCCCTTAGAATTTTGTCATCATAGATCTTTTTATGACTCTGAGTATCTTTTATATTTTGTTGTATGGATTGAACCATCTATGTCATCTCTATCAAAATATTAGGTTCAAGTAGATTTCATTCACCAACTTCATCCAAACAAGTTGCAGTTCTACATTGCTTCCCATACAAAGCTTTATATGGATCCATCTAAATACTTGAGTGGAAGATGTTGTTGTATGAGAACTCAACCAACGGGATATGTTGATCCCATCCTCCTTTTAATTACATTGATTAAGCTCTCAACATGTCCCTGAGCATCTAAATATTTCCTTCTAATTGGAAATCTATTTGGTGGTGATAGGTCATACTGAAATTCAATTTAGTACTCAAATCATGTGGAAGACTTCTTGATAATTTATATGAGAACCTTGTATCACAATCATAAATTATTGATAGAGGAACCCCATCCAGCCTCACCACTTACTTCACATATATCTTGGAAACTTTTTCAAGCAATAGATCTTCTGAAATAGTGATAAAGTTGGCAATCTTGGTGAGTTGACGCACCACAACCCAAATTTCATTGTTTCATTTGGATTTTTTAGAAGAATAGTTAAAAGGTATATATTGATGTTCTACCATTTCCATATGGGTATAGGAAATTCTTGTATCATTACTTTGGAATTTTTTTACTCTTCTTTAACTTGTTGATATACTAAACACCTTAAGATATACTCTAAAATATCCTTCTTCATGTTGTCCCACCAGAAGTATTCTTTAAGATCATGATACACCTTGGTACTTCCAGGATGGATGGAGAAGGTTGAGATATGTGTATTATCCAATAGATCCTTTTTTATCTCAGGTGATTAAGGAAACCAAATCCTAGTTCTAAACTAAATCACACCATCATCATTGATGTGGAACTCATGTAGATTCCCTTCCTTTACAGCTTTCACCTTGTTTTGTAACTCCAGATCATCTCTTTGTGCCTCCTTGATCTTATCTTGGATATATGTTTGGTAAATAATTTGGTAAAGGTAGGATATATTCCCTACCATTATGATTTTCAAATCCATCCTTTTCACATCCAATAATATAGGGTATTTCTCAATCTGCATCATAGATAAGGTTACAGGATCTTTTCTAATAAGAGAATCATCTACCTTGTTCCCCTTTCTCAGATGATAATGAATAGAGAGACCTTAGTCCTTTATTACCTCTAACTATCTCCTTTTCTAAATTTTGATCTCATTCTGTTTTAATATATAATTTAGAATCTTTTAATCAGTATATATGTCACACTTGACACCATAGAGGTAGTGCCATCGTATTTTGAAGGAAAATTTTGCAGGTGATAGCTTTATATCATGCATTGGGTAGTTCTTCTCATGTACATTCAACTGTCGTGAGGTGTAGGCTATCACATTATCATTATTCATGAGTACACAACCCAAACCTTTCTTTTAATCATCACTATATATCACAAAACCTTATCCACTTATTGATAGTGTGAGTACAGGTGTAGTGATTAGCCTCTTCTTGAGCTATTTGAATCTCTCCTAACATTCTTTTATCTAGACATAATTTAAACCTTTTTGTATTAACTTAGTTAATAGGTTAGAAAATCATGAGAAATTTCTCACAAATTTTTGGTAGTACCCATCTAAGATAAGAAAACTACATATTTACATGACACTAGAGGGTCTAGGTAATTCCTAAATTTCTTTTATCTTTTAATGGTCAATATAAATTCCATAATTTGTGATCACGTGCCCCAATAATGTGACCTTACACATCCAAAAGGTTCACTTTCTGAACTTGGTGTATAATTTATCTTTTGTTAATGTCACTAGCACAATCCTTATATGTTCTTTATATTACTCCTTGATCTTAGAGTAGACGATAATATCATCTATTATCACTACAAAAAAATCGAGGTATTCTCTAAATAATATATTCATAAAATCCATTAAGATTGTATAGGCATTAGTAAGTTTGAAGGGTATCAATAGGAACTCATAATACCCATAACTTGTACATAAAGCAATATTCTTAATATCTTACTTCTTCACCTTCAGTTGATGATATCCAAAATGAAGATCCACCTTTGAGAAGTACTTATCTCCATCTAACAAGTCATCAATACTTTGAAGAGGATACTTATTCTGTATGGAGATATTATTGAGCTTCTGATAATAAATACGCAGCTGCATCGATCCATCCTTTTTCTTTATAAAGAGAACTGTCACACCCCAAGGTGATGCACTTGGGCGTATAAACCCTTTTTTCAAATGATCTTGTAGCTACTTATTTAATTCCTCTAGTTTGATAGAGGCCATCTTTTAGGGATATTTTGATATCAAAGTGGCTCTAGGTATAAGTTCTATTGAGAACTCTACCTCGCGATCTGGTGGAATTCTATGTAACTCTTCAGTAAATACATATGTGTATTCCCTAACAATGGGATTTTCCTCCAGGTTGATACCTTCCTGTGACTCAATAATTTGAGTGAGTAATGATCCTTTATAGGGTATCAACACCCATACCATTGATAGATTTTCTAAATGAGATTCATGGTCTTCCTTGCATTTTTATAGGATCATGGGATGGTTTAGAATATTAAAACATATTTTATTTTCCCGATAGTTAATGTGTGATCTATATAATGAGATCTAATAAATTACTATTATATCATTGAATTCCACCAAGGTAAGTATTATAAGACTCACTGGGAAAATCTCCCCACATACATCAATAAAAGAAGAGTCTAACACTTTGATTACAATGATTTCACCACAATGTGTTTTTAAAAATATCTCTACTTCAAGGTATCAGGGTTTCAATTCAATAGTTCTAGAAAAAATTTCAAGATATAAGGGAATGCATAGAACTAGAATAAAATAATATTTTTTCCATTCTTGAGTGAATAGTAATTGTACCTTATACGACTTCGTTTTCTTTCTCCAATTCATAAATATTGATGTCATAATATTTCCCTTGCTCCTTCAGCTTTGGTAGCTGTCAAAGATGATTACCCTCAAGGAATCAAGGTTTAGTGCACTGGATTGCATAATTTCATTTCCCCCTACAATTGAAGAATTGAATAATGGGTGGTGTTCTCCTTTCCTATATCACATTGGCTAGCTTCTTCATGTCTCTTAAACATTCATGATCTTAGTGTCCCTCTCTCCTACACTTGAAATATTTTACCATACTTTGAGGTAATTATAATGATGATTCTTCCCACTTTTTTGACATGTGGATGGTTAATATTTCTTTCCACCTATGTAACTAAATTCTATATATTGAAACCCCATATTTCCTTTCTTATCTCCATAGTCATGAGACCATTTTCTAAACTCCATCTAGACTTTGAGATAAAATTGAACCACTTCTTCATATCTCCAAAATTCTTGGATAGCTAGAGACTTTTTAAGGTGTGGTTTTAAAACACTAAATAATATATATATATATATATATATATCATTGTTTATAACAAAACTCAAAGAATACCTTGAAATACTTGTGAAGTTTTCTTTGTAAGTCGTGATAGATTCAAATTTCTTTTTCTTCAACTCTATGAATTCTCTCTCCATCTTTATAGAAAGATTTCAAGGGAAATAATTTTTAAGAAATATTTTCCTAAAATATTCCCACTATATCTATTCTATTTTATCCTTTGGTTTGGTGTTCCTTTTCAACACCCACCATTGATCAGCCTCTCCATCTAAATGGTAGATATCTAGATTCACCTTCTCCTTCTCAGAATAGTGGATCACAAAAAGATCTTCTCTGTTAAGTTAACCAATTATTACATAATAAGTGGATCATAAGATCCACTAAATGTCGGTGGTGTTTGTCGCATAAAATATTTGATATCCATTTTATCACTCTTAGGTGAAGAAGGAAGTTAAAACTAGTTCAGGTTATTACTTATAGCCTGAGACATCTAGGTAATCATCACCATGAATTTTTGAACTCCAACTCCCATGGAGTTTGGGGTGTCATTCGGGAAATCGTTGCATTGTCCCTCATATGGGTTGTTGTCCTGATTTCTCCTAGTTCCACCATTTTCTAAAATAGAAAAGGTTTGAACAAAACATAAGTCAACAAAGCATGAATAATTTATTCCATTATGAAATTAACCCTAAAAGAATATCTTATGGGATCCCTATGTTAATCATTTTTTTAAAAAATATTCTTGGATATTTACATATTATTATTTTTGTCCTAAGGGTTTTTACTAATGTTCTCTAATCATAATTTCCAAATTAACTAAATCATTCTCTAATACAAACTATGGAAATCCTTCATTTTCTTACATAACTATTACATCATTTTAAAGATAAACATAATATTATCATTACAAAACTAGGATCAAATGGTTTAGTTTCCTGGTAAAATTAGGCTCGTACATAACTTGAACATAATAAAACATTAAAATTTATTTAAATCCTTCATCCTTAAAAGATCATGTTCTCCTTGTACATGTAATCACCTAAGGATATACATAAAAAAAATGGGTGATCTAAAAGCCGAGTAAGAGGATGAATAAATAAATGAATAAATATAACATGGGTGGGAATAATCATCACCATAATATGATAAGAATAGGATCATCCTCATAATCATGAGAGGAAACTTTAGATAAAGTCATGGAATGTGGCAATGCATAAAAATGAAACTTCATGTCTTAGTGGTTAAATACCACACATAGTTGTGAACAAATCTAGCATCATGTTCATGCATAACATATGTGCATAATAATAACATCATATTTGTAAAAAAAATATAGCATCATGTTCACACATAATACACATTATATCATGAGATACATCACATTACCCAATGCATTAGAGGGATATATAATTTCAAGCCCACCCATCACATCATAACAATTATATAATCATGCATGCCACATAGAACGTATAACAATCATAACTATGAAATAAAACTTGTAAAAGAATGGAGTTCATAATTATTTCATAAATAATTCATTCATGAATAAAATTTGGGGTTACAAAAATAAAAATTAAGATCGTATTTGGTTTAGAAATCATTACTCTTGAGCGAAGAAGAAATAACTCAAGAGGAATCAAGATGTGTTTTGGAAAGAAGAGTTATTTTAGAAAATTATTTGTATTTTTAATGATATCATATTAAAAAAAATGTATATACCTGAAAATAAAAGGGAATAAAAATGAAATTATGTTTTAGGAATATTAAAATAATATCTATACAAAAAAAATTCATGATAGAGGTATAACCCAAAGAAAGGGAGTTGGTTTAGAGAATCCCCTTACCTTATATATGAATGTGTACTGAACTTGTGCTAAATATCTTGTATAATAAAATTATATTCATTAATTACTAAATTAATAATTTTCTACACATATATTTTATTTATTATAATTTTATTAATTTCATTTATGGCATTTTCAATAACTTATAATGTTTAGTTTCACTATCCTGAGATCATTCGTTCCATGGTTTTATGGTCGGTTATCACGAGTATAATTATGAGAGTTCTTATAAAATGGTAGTGAATCACAATAAGTGAAAAAAAATTGTATTAATACACTTCTAAAATTTTATACATCATTTTTTTCAGATATGAGAATGATCCATTAGATAAAATGTTAATGAAGATATTTAATTTATTTTGTCCATTTTTACGACCATTATGAACTAGTATTACTTTATTTAATATTATGTTTATACATTGGTTATATAAGATGATAAAAGTTATATTATGTATATTAAAAAATATCTATAATAATGTTTTTATGACCAACCTTGAAGGCGGTAATGGAAAATGAAAAATCATCATCCACGAAGGTGGTGAATCGGCACATTACAGATGAAATTTTCATTTTTAGAATAAAAGGAGAAGAGAAGATGTTTTATGATGGATATTACATTAACACAATAAAATTAGAGTATATATATAATACCTTAGTTATCATGACACATTGGATAGGGTTGGTTATGAGAGGATAATAAGATAAAAGAAATTAAAAGAGAAAGGAGGATTTTACCTCTTGTATATCTTCTCCTTGGGAACCTCCTTAAGTCACTTGGGATGGGTATTTTTTGAGACTAAAAGATCTTGGAAATTGGGGAGAGTATTGGAAAGGTAATTTAGAAAAAAAAATATTCAATATTAAAAACTTTTTATGTGTGAGGAGAAGAGGTGGTGAGGGGTGGTATTTATAGGGGAGGAGAGGGATGTTTTTTGATTATTTTATTCATTAGTTTATTAATTTGGCACAAGACTATAAATAGTTTTGATTAACATGACTAAATACAGTAACTATAGAAGGATATTTCTATATAATGGTTCTTACATCATCGATATATTATTCATGACTCAATAATTCATGTATTTATCTTATATTATAAATTTATGTATTTCACTATTCACAAAAAATTCAACTATTTTAGAAAAATGCCAATAATTCACCCTAAAAATTTGTTGATGTATAGATTTAAAAATGGACCCCATTTTATAAAAATAATTTTCTAAATATGATAAATTTAATTTTTTAAAAAATTCATCATTTATTTGAAAAATACTGATTTTAATATTATAATCGAGTTTATGACCCTTTGAAAATTTAATTAAGGAATCATAAAATTATATTATAATTTTAATGCAAAAAAAATATTAATTTATTAATATATTTTATGAAAAATAATTTTATTTTAAATAATTATATTAATTAAAAAATTATAAATAAATATTAATGTTTCACAGAAATATTGACACTTAATTTATCATTTTTAAAACATTTATTTACTTATACCTTGACATAAATATATCAATTTTTCATTTATAAGATACCTAAATTTTATTTATATTTTCATATTTGAGGTCACTATTCTATTGGCTATATTACAATTCCTAATGGTTTTATTACTATTCCAATGGACAGGTTACTATTTCATCGGTATAGGTTCCTTAATTTCTATAAATACCACTTATTTCATTCTTCACTCGTGATAATAATACTTTTATTGGGTTATCTATGTTATGTATGTATTTTATACTATATAACATAATTATAAGAAGGTAAATTACATTGAAAAAAGTTTGGGTCATTACAGGTTTCTTCCTCAGATATATAGGAAAAAAAAATTTAAAGGCAAAGAGGAAGGTATTTCATTTGTTAACTATTTTAAATGTGAATTTTTTTGGTAATTACGCATTTGATTTCTCATTAAGGTTTATTCAATATCATGTAAATGAGAAATATTTTTTTTCTAAATTTACTTTCATGGTTAAACTATCTAAACCTTCTATAGCTTTGGTTCCTAAAGGTTCATATTCAAAACTGATTGAACCTAAATTGGTTTATATGTCTAGGTAAATTATTCATTATGGCCAGAATGCAAACCCTTCAAAGTTTTATTCTTTGGTAGGTTGGCATGAGTGAGTATGTTTATATCATATGGTCAATGAAAAATCTAATATAATTTTATTATTTGATTTACTAACATGCATTTTCAACTATTACTTACTTTTTAATTCATTGCAAATATTATTATAATTATTTGAAAATATTTAACATATTTTCATGTCTCCTTATAGTGGTTTCTTATTTTAAACAGCAGGAGTTAAAATTTGGTGTCCATAGATATATCTTTTTAAGAAGATAATATTTATTTAAGAGGGATTTGGTTCTTTAATCTATTTATATTAATTCTGAATATTATATATTTGATCTTCAATATTTTTCTAAAGTATGTTGATTTTTTAAAACACTTATTATTTTACTTGGGGGGTCTTGGTCAAGATATTCTAATTTATTGAAATTTAGTATATTATTTTTATTATTAATGATTTTAGAGGGAGTTACTTTTTTTTAACCAAATAGCTTATTGAAATTATAATTTTAAAAATGATTTAACTACTTAAGAATGGGTAGTTCTTGGTTTTATAATTCATAAGCATGTTAGTTTTGTGTTTATATTATTGTGCTCTTTATGTTTATTTAGGTTTGATGCTTTATTGTTTTATTATTTGGGGTATAGGTGTTGTATTCTTGATAATAATTATTTTTGGATATGTTTATTATTTTTTATTATTATAAAAAGAGGAAGATATTTGTGGATATTATGTTCAATTTCGAAATTATAAAAAATGAGGATAATTTTGAGTGGCTCTTTAACACTTAATTTATTTATTTATTGATAATCACATATCTCACTCTATTTATGCTTTGTTTATTATTTTTCATGCTTCATGTTAGAGGGAATAAAGGATTATATTTAAATATTAAAATGTCTATAGAATGATACTAAATTTTATTTATTATTATTCATCATTGTTATTATTATTTATTTTGAGATTTCTCACATTCTAAATTTCAAAGAAAATTCTACGTAAATTATCTTACGTATCCTTCAATTTTGGAATTTGGCTAAATATAGAATATTATGAATCATGGAAATTATATTACATATTGGAAGAAACACTTGCATATATTTTGATTTGATAATTCTATCTAAGAGTAAAACCTTAAATAGAGGAAGGAAAATAGGTATTAAGAAAAAAAATTATGTGCCATAAGTTCTTATAAGTATAGAAAATTACGCATTTGATGAAGGTTTTAAATACCTTGAATATTATATTTTTTTAATAAGGATAGAATATTATATATGGAGTTTGATAAATCTCCCTAAGTAAAATCTATTAAGTACTCTATGGAGCTGGAGAAAAATTTTATGTATTGATTAAGAATTGAGAATTTCATCTAAGGACAATATTTTACATATCCTAGAAAATATATTACATGTATTATCTAGATTAGAAATATATTATCTATATGGAAGAGTTAAATAATTTTTCTAAGTTAAAAATTTTACACATATCAATGAATTCAGAGTAAATATATTACACATTGAAGATTCAGATAAGGATAAGAACTTAAGTATCATCAGAAGTTATCTCAATTTCATATGTATTGATTTTAGGAAAATAAAATATATTTTTTAATCACTTGTGGAGAATAAATATATTATGTATGGATCTACTATGAGGATTTTTATATTTTTGAAATATAGGAATCAGAATTTATGTAGAATCTTATGTATTGATTTGTATAGGAATTTTTGGAAGTTAATAATTTTGAAAATTATTAGTGCACTACATGGTTTGATATTTATGACTAATTTTCTAGATTCCAATATTCAAATTCAAAATGGATAAAATTTTAAATCATGGTGTTTGTGTGATTATTGGTAGTATTATAGATTGATTAAAGGCTAGTTAATTCTACTGATTATTTATCAATTATTTAAGGACTATTTATTACTGATTTAAATATTGATTTATTACTAAAAATACTCTTTTATAGGATAGGGAATATTAGAGTGATCCATGTGAAGATTATTATTATCATTTATGAAAGTATTCACAGAATTTGAATGAAAAAGTATATCTATTGGAGTTTCCCTATTTTTAGAGGCTAAAGTCTGGCACTTGATGAGATAAGTACATGCATGATATACATTATTCGATACTTGAAGTGCTGCAAAGTTGAGAGCTTGATTTTTCACACTCCTTTTATTAATTTCCCACACTACATCATTATATATCTTTTGGAGGGTCAAAGCTATCATTTTTCTAAACCATAAACCTTTTCAACATTTATTCAGTGGTTTAACTATTTTTTCTTTCATTGATATATAATTTCCTTTAACTGTATAGTTTTTTTTTTGGGGGGGGGGGGTTGAATAAGTTATGATACCCTTAAAAGGTTGAAGTCTAGTTATGGTTATATGAATCCAAAAATCAAGACACAAAGGTTACACCTCAACCCATAAAAGGAAAGGTCATATATTCCTCTACCTTAAAAGGAAATAGGTAATAATTTCACCTTGAAATATTGGGTTCTATATATACCCACAAAAATAAAGAGTTTAGGACTGTACCTAGAAAGTACAGGTTAGGTATGCACCTATAAAAGGTTGGGTTTTTTCTATTCTCGTAAATGGTTTTTTGGGTTTGTGCCTCTAGGTTAAAAAATAAGAATTTTAAATAGTTTCCACTCTCATTTAAAAGTAATATACCTTTTAGTGGGTCTCATAATCTTGGGTTAATAGTGTGAATAGTATATGTATGATCATTTATATCCAAACTAATATAAAAATCCTTATTATATCTCTTTTACATATTCATATTACACTCTTCACACTCAATGCACATAATTTTTTGTGGTTGAATTTTTTAATCTTTTAATCAACCATATTCTAAATTATATTTTTAAGTTAATCTAATTTTCTTTAAAGTTGATAATCCACCCCCTTTTTTCTTTTATATCCCATTATCTAGAAAAAAATCAAGACGAATATTGACATGGATGGTAGAGTATCTACCTTTAAGTAACGATTGGTGGTAAAATACTTTAAGAAAATTCATGGAATTTATTATGAAAAAACGTGTTCACCATTTTCAATGCTTAAATACATCAAGATCATACTATCCATTATATTATTTTATGATTATAAAACGTATTAAATGTATATAAAAATTGTATTATTCAATAGAAATTTACTACATGAAGTGTATATAACACAACCTAAAGGTTTTTTCAATACATTAAATTTTAAAATGGTATGTAAGCTAAAAAGATCCATTTATAGACTTTAGAAAACTTATATGAGTTAGAATATTCATTTTAATTAATCAATTAAGGATATTTCATTTATTAAGAATGAATATGAACCTTGTGTATATAAACATATTAGTGAGAGAATTATTATCTTTCTAGTGTTATATATTCATAACATATTACTTATTTGAAATTAAATTCTTGATCTATGGTCTCTTAAGTCTTGGCTTGGGAAAATATTCTCAATGAAATATTTAAAAGCATCATAAATATTGGGTATGATAATATATTGGGATACATCAAGAAATATTCTCAAACTAAGTTATAGTATATATATTGGTATGATCTTGAATTGATACAAAATGAATGATTCTAAGAAATAATATATACCAATTTTTCATGGAAATATTCATTCAAAGTCTCAATTTACTTCTTCCAATGATGAAAGGTAACACATGGATAGATTTACTTATGCATTAGCTATAGGGTACACTATATATTCCATGTCATGTAGTCATATAGATTTTTCATATGCATTGATCAAGAAGAGAAGATACCAATATCATCCTAAAGAAGATCATTATATCAGTATCAAGAATATATTAAATTTACTTTATAGAACTTAGGATTCATTTTTCATATATGTAGGTGAATACCAGCTATTTGTATGGAATTACAGTGGTTCAATTTTCCAAAAAAATATTAATTATTTTAAATCACATTTGGTATTTGTTTTTTTTTGCAAAATGGGGGGCTTCATTAGATTGAAAATTTACAAGAAATAATAAGTGTTTGATTTTATAATAGAAACCAACTACATTGTTAAATCGGATGCAGTAAAATAGTTTATTTGGATTAAGAATTGCATCACTGAACTAGATATTGTTCTAAGTATTGTGTATCCCATTGAACTATTTTATGATAATAATGGAAAATTTTCACCTGATAAGGATCCTTGATCTCACTAGAAATATAAGCATGTCCTATGATGATATCATCTCATTCATGAGATTATAAATCATGGTGATGTATGAATTTTCAAGGTTTTTATAGATTATAGTGTAGAATATCTTCTGAAAAAACTACTTTCACAACAGAATCATGAGGGACATGTAAAATCTTTGAGTATTAGATACATGGGATATCGGATCTAGTTCAAGTGTAAGATGATGGAAATTGAAACCTAGGGACCAATCATGGGATGATGGTTGGGGACTGTAACACCCTAAGATTTTAAAAGAATAAAATTCAGTTTCATATCGTATATGACATGAAACACAGATATTATATGATAATGTAACACACCAATACTTTATGATATATTTATTTGTAAATAAATTTTATCTCTTTGATATCTTTTGATTCATGCAACATCGGGTTTAAATGAAACAAAATACACTATTAAACTACAATTATTTAAGACATGATCGTTATAACTTAGCCGTTACAATGGTGGGTATTAATAGGACTAACTAATTTATAAAAATACATGTTTTATGAAATTTAATTTTTTATCTATTGATTATAAATATAAATAAAAATAAACATTTGAAATAAAAATAAATGTTTTTTGAAAAACTATATTTTATCTAAAAAGTGGTTTAGTCATGCTTTGCGCACATAATCTAAAATTAATTTTTATAAATTTTATAAAATTTATTTTTAAAAAATTAAATTAATTTTTGAAACCATCATATCTAAATTATATTAGAGTGAATTTTTGGTATTTTTCTGAAAATTTTCATTTTTAGATGAATAGTGAAAAAAATCTAATTTTTTATTAAAAAATATATTTTTATTTAAATAATTTACAGGGTGAATTTATATTTTAAATTGGTTTTAAAGTAAAATTAGTTAAATTATAATAAAATTTAACCAATTTAGGTCATTGGAATCAATTTCATATTGAATTTTGATATTAAAATCTTCTATACTTATGAGAATCTTCTATTTGGAAACCTGCTTTTTCATCAAATCTGTGGGTATAATTTTAAATTAAATTATTCCACTTCTTTGAATTTAATTTAGAAAAATTTATCCCATATTTATAATTAGAATAATTTATATTATATAATAATTTCAACTTAATTATTGACCACTATGAATAGTAAAAGTATTAAATATTAATTATCATGGTTAAGGTAAAAAATGATTTACCGGGGGTTAAACTAAAAAGATAAGGGTTAAAATGACCTACCAACTTTTCAAAAACCAATTTTCGGGTCATATTTATTCCTTATAACCTATAAGGATCTAGAATTACCCATTTGGGAGGCTTTTTGTTCGATAAAAATGTGGTTGTAATTGATTCTTTTCAAAAATTCCATGTGTGTCCTCTCCCCCACATATATAAGGCCACTCCCTCCCTTCACTTCTCCATGCATATGAAGCTCTTTGGCTCAAACAAATCCTACCAAAATCCCTCCCCAATATCCTTATATTCATTATATATCTTATGGACTTACCAATATACCAACCTTGGGATCCTTAATAGGAGATCCAAAGGAGTTTTATCTAAGAGAAAGCAATTGTATTAACGAATCTGTAATGGCCCAGACCCCCTGGTCCATTAATTTGCCAAATTCTAGTGTTTGGGGTGTCCTAGACACCATCAGTGAGTCGGGAAGGCATCGGTGTTGGTGGAAGGGTGTCACTGTGGGGTCACCCATAAGTTTCTCACCTATCAGTGCCACCGACCACCGATCGGTGTCTCACTGATCGGTGTTGCACCCGAATGGTGCCACAGAGGGGTGCCATGGTTTCTTTCCACAGTTTTCCCCTAAAGCCTTTTTAAGTTTTATTAAGTGGTTTAAGACTATTTTAAATCCCATAAATGATATATTAAATCCCTGAGTGGGGTGACCCTTGATTTACCAAAACATGTGGCCTTTTTCCTCAGTGCCACACCCTTGTCGCATTTCCAGTAATGCCCATGTTGTGCGTTTTTTCTAGATTACCTATAATATATCAACTCACAGCCATCCGCTAGTATATCTCCACCATTTATGAGGATAATTATTAAATCTAAATTAATTCCAATGTATGAAACCAACCAACCTCATGGTCAAACCACAATCCGCTTTTTAAGCACTTTGAGATTTCACATCCCGTAACTCATGGATCAGGCCTTTTATCACACTGATATCTTCTTATTTTTTGGTCTATTTACTTTCCTTAGTCTGATTAGAGTCCCTCTTTCAGAGATGAGTTGTGCCTATGTGAGATCCCTCCTATTCGGTTCTTCTTATATTTTTCTATAGCGTCATCCCCAGTTCTTAGTGCAAGAAGAAAACTTCGATCCTTGATCATCCAAGTAGGGGTTTTCCCTTCGTATCTCTTTATTGTGCATCATGTGGGGTGGGTATGATAATGTTCCCTCAATACGTGTATGAAACCAAAATTAACAAAGATAATAAGTGGAATTTTAAATAATGAAGGGGTGGGAGAGTTGATGATGATTGTTGTGTTTTACGTTCATTTTTATGTTGTTAATTATATGGGCTCATGTCCATTAAAAATCATGTCCATTGGTGGTCCCTTATTGTGCAATAATGAATCTTTGTTTTTCTAGATAATTTTGTGATTGAATGAATGTAACATGGGAACTAATTAATCATTTAAACTTGGTTTATTAAATGGATTCCCGATGAATAATAACCCTTGTGTGATCACCTCGGATAACCAAATAGAAATAATGTACTTAATGAATGGTGTTGGATAAATATGAAAACTTATTTTCTCTGTTCTAGTGATTTGTATGGTTGCTATGTTTTATGCCTTATGTGGTAACGTAGAGGGGAATGGAATCTCTGGTTGAGAGTTTGTTGTTTTGTGAATCTGAGGTCGTGTGGAGCCAGTATATTGGGACTTGGTTTGGTTCTAGTACTTCTGGGGATCTCATGGATCCATTTTGATGTTGTTACTTACAAACAAACCATTAGTAGATTCTTAAACACATGCTTGCCTATTTTCTTTTAGTTTTTGTTTTGGATTGTGGTTATGCATGTTATTTGCCCAGTAGTGAAGGAATATTTAAATGGAATCACTTGAACATGATAACAAGAACAGGTACAATGGTGAATTTTTTTCCAAAAATGGGTTGTTCTCTGGTTGTGGTTGTTGTGAACTTGTGCATTTAGGGGTAGCAGAAAAAGCGGGGATGGTGTGGGATTTTTATCTGATCACGTGAAACCCTCATGTTGGGATGAGTGCTTGATTAACTATATGTATAAAATTTAGTTCTTATGTTTCTTATATGCACCCCACCTATGTTTAGAACTTCGTGTTGAACACCCAAATTTCATGGGGGAAGGTGTTTTTTCCAACATTCTTATGTTTGGATAGTTATTAGATCCTTTCTTATCCTTCTCCTAGGTATCCCAAGACTCTTCGGAAAGGTTTTGATGGTCAGAGGTCTAATATATCCCAAGACTCTTCGGGCAGGGTGTGATGTGGTGAGTTATCCCAGGTGTGTGCGGACAGGTTTGTTTCCCAAGTGTCTTTGGGATGAGGCCTCGATGTCTTCGAGTGTGGTAGCAGAGGTTGTGTCCTAGGTGTCTTTGGGTGTGGTGGTGGTTGTTGTGGACCAGGTGTCTGTGGGTGTGGTTATGTGTGGTTGTGGTGTCCTAGATGTTTGTGGGCGGGATATGTGGTTATGGTAGCCCAAGTGTGGGTGGGTGGGGTATAGTAGTGGGACTATAGTGGAAATGGTGGGGGAGGTCTAATTCATAGGATGTTCTAAATAACTAGTGGGAAAGCGGTGTGGGGTACCCAAATATCGATGTTCTATTACCATTAATTTACCTAACTTGATTTATTTAGGGAGTGTGCCTTGGTGAGGCTATATGGATAGTTTTAATTTCTAGATGATTTGGTTACTTCTGTTTCTCATGAGGCATTAGAATGTCTCCCCACTTGTGCAAGATAACTTTTGGTTTTCCTTACTGAGTATACTTGTATAATCTCCCTAGGTATATAAAACTGCTTTCAGGTTTCTGGGAGGACTTTGAGGGTCATGCCAGACCTTACTGGCTCAGACGTTGGGACAATTTTCATTACTAATTTTCTTTTATTTTCATACTTTCCTTCAGAGTTTATCTTGTACTTTTTATCAGTTTATTTTTGAACATGCATATGGGAATGGATTTTTGTCTTTTCTTTTACTTTCAATTTTTGGAGTTGTTTTTCATTTACCATCTTATCTTCTGATCTTGTTCGATAAAAATGGTAATTACTTCCATATTACGTGTGATTTTACACCCTTGGTGATATTCGACACTCCAGGTCCTACTAAAGGCGGGACTCGGGGGTCGTTATCTCTTCTTCAACTTGAATAAGGAAGGGTCGGGCAGTTTTTTGTCCCTTCCCTCATCTTGGCGAAGGTGGGTCATGACATAATGGTATCAGAGGTTGATGTTTGAGAGATAGGATGGAGTTTTGGTTTAGTTATACTGATGATTTCATGGGATGGTATGGAAACAGTGTTAGGTAATATTTGTGCGTGAATTAGGCCAGGTAAGACCAACTAAATTTAGGGCCCCCCATGATCTGATGCAAGGAATCTGGACCTACTAAATGACCAAGTGATGCTACACTGATTTTTAGGGTAGAAACCCTAAGAAAGGTACATGAATCATAATGACTTGTGTTCTTGGGTGTCTTAGGTGTTTGGGGAATTTAAAATAAATAAAAAGTTTAAAAAAATTTAAAAGAAATCTTCTACACTACTTGGGATTAGGAAATCCTTGGTTTTTTCAGCTATGGAACCTGGATGACTCCCACAAGTAGTGCAGGCAGTAGAGGCCCATCTAGTTGATCTGGTCAATTAGCAGAGGATTGACCGATAAGAGGAGGAGGACCAGTGGAATAAGATGCTTCATTTCTTCCAGTGGCAGTCTCTAGGGAAGTATGAGGGCAGGATCTCAGACATGGAGATTGAGAGTTGGATCGAGGAGATGGTGATAGCTTTCTGCTTGATCTGTACTTTGACAGAGTACTATGTTCCTCTGGCTATGATCCATATGTGTAGAGTGGTGCGTAAATGGTGGAATCTATCTTGGAGAGAAAAAAAATCTGAGGTTTCATGGACTGACTTCGTGAAGGAATTTCAAGAATAATTCCTTTCTTCCACGATGAAGGCCGAAAAGTGGTAGGAACTCTTATCCCATCAGCAAGGGAGTATGTTGGTAAGGGGGTTGGGGATCAAGTTCAAGGATATCCTTTGTTTCTCTCCATACCTCTTCCCTAATGAGGAGTTTTGGGCAAGATGATTAGAGGAGCTGCACCGACCTTCTCTTCTGTACGTTGTTACTCCCTTAAATCTACCGACATACTTGGAGGTTCAGAAGAAGGTTGAATTAGTGGATAGGATGCACATGCTGGGAGGTTTTCCACAAGAGGGGATTCATTTGAGATCTTTAAAGGGGAAATTCATCCGTAGAAGGCCTCCAGCATTGGGGCCTTCCAGGTTTCGGCCAACGGGGAGCAGGCCTCAGCAGTTTCAGTTTTGGTCTCCCGGTCTTCGCCCTTTATCCAAGAGCCCAGGACCAAGGTGCTTTACCTGTGGAATTCATGGGGATATTAAGAATTATTTCCCTATACAAGTGTAGTATAGTGGGGGTGGGAAGGTTCAGCACCCACCTCAACAACAGAAGTTTCTAACTAGACCTTTTTAGCAGTAGCAGTAGGGATAGCGAGCTCCCGCTCCACTGAGGGTGGACGGTGCTGGAGGAGGCTGACCTTAGGGCACTCCTTAGGGACCTCAAATAGGGAATGGTCAGGGAGGTGGCTGATAGTAGAGGGGTAGATAATATGGGTATGGGAAGTTTCACGTCGCAGAGGCAGCAGTTCTAGCAGGGCCAGAGCTCGTACAAAGTATGATCAGTTTGTTCAGTACTCTTGCCTATGCCTTTTATGATTTAGGAGATTCACACTCCTTGGTTAAACCTATTCTATCCCATTTCTTGGGTCTATATGTAGAGATACCTTCCATTCCCTTGGTATTTATCAAGCCAGTTGAAGGTCACACCATCTTGTTTGATGTTTGTTGAGGATGCAGACTGATGTTGGGGCCGCATCAGTCTTGTGGGGATCTCTTTCTGCTATATATGTAGCCATACGTTGTCATCCTGGTCATCGAATGGATGTTTTCTGTGCATTATATTATCGACTGATTCTGGAGAAGGGTCATGTTCTCATATATAGGTGGCCATCTTGTAGCTTTCATTGGAGAGCAGGGTTTCCAGGAGGGCAGCCAACGAGTGGATCCCCTTCTTTCCTTGTTAGTCGAGATATCGGTAGATTCATAAGACTCAGAGATGACGGAAGTTCCGAGGATTATTACTGATTTCCTGGACATCTTCCTCAAATAGTTTGTGACTCTACCCCCCTCGATGTGATGTTGAGTTTTAGATATACCTACAACTCAGTTCTCATCTAATTTTGATGGATCCCTATCGGATGACACCTTATAAGTTGTAGGAGTTGTGGATTTAGGTTGATGACCTAGTGAATAAGGGTTTTATTAGACCAAGAACAACACCATGGGGTGCTTAGTCTTGTTCGTGAATAAGGAAGACGGTGGTAGCAGGCTGTTTATAGACTACTAAAGACTAAATCAAGTGATGGTCAAGAACGGTTACCCCCTCCTAAGTATTGAAACCCTTTTTAACCAATTTAAGGGAATAGGTTGGTTCTCTAAGATCAACCTATAGTCTTGATATCACTAGCTAAGGGTCAAAGAAAGTGACATCCATAATACTGCTTTTAGATGCAGATATGGGAACTTTGAGTTTGTGGTCATGCCGTTCGGCATTATGAATGCACTAGTCGTGTTCATGGGGCTCATAGACTCTATTTTCCTTGAGTATCTGGACCGTTTCATGGTCATTTTCATCTAATAAATCCTAATATACTCAAGGTCATAGGAGGATCACGCTGAGAATCTAAAGATAGTTTTGGAGGTCCTTCAGCACCACAAGCTCTAAGGGAAGTTGTCCAAGTGCAAGTTCTGGAAACGATAGGTGAACATCCTTGGACACGTGGTGTCCCAGCAGGGAATAGCAGTGGACCCATAGAAGATTGAATCAGTTGTTTCTTGGGAAGAAACCAAGAATGTGGTAGAGGTTTATAGTTTCCTGGGACTGGCAGGTTACTACCGAAGGTTCGTACCTAACTTCTCTCAAGTTCCAGCGCCTTTGACGACCTTGACCAGAAAAGACCCAGATTTCATATGGAGTGAGAAGTTCCATGTAGCTTTCAGTTATCTAAAATGAAATCTAGTTAGTTCCCTAGTGATGAGGTTTCTAGAGGAATGGGTAATGTTTGAAGTGTTCTGTGATGCTTTCGGTCTAGGCTTGGGGTGTGTGTTGATGTAGTAGTGGGGAGTGATATCTTATGGGTATAGGTAGTTACATCCTCACAAACTTAACTATGACACCCATGACCCAAATCCTGCATCAGTGGTGTTCGCACTGAATTTGTGGTGGAATTACCTCATTGGGGAATGCTTTGTGGTCTTCACAGATCACAATAGCCTAAGGTACGTTTTCTCCCAACGAGACCTAAACTTGCTGCTGTGGAGGTGGATGGAGTTTATGTAGGACTACGACTTTTAGATCTCCTACAACTCAGGAAAGGGGAACATGGTGGTCGATGCCTTGATCAGGAAGTTATAGAAGGATGTGGTTTGGGATTCAGCAGATGCTTGGAAGGCAATATAGGAGTTGGCTTCTTTACATCTGGGTATAAGAGTGGAAGATAGTAGAGGTTGTCTATTTCAGATGAAATTGCAATATTCCTTGGTACAGTAGGTGGATGAGTCTTCGTGGGGAGACACAGAGGATTAATTGATATGTGATCATGTTATCTAGGGTGATGCTCTAGAAGTATGGTCAGAGGATAGTCAGAATCGGATGTTGTTCCATGGGAAGTTGTTTGTCCCGGTATCGATGTGCAAGGGAGTTCTCAGTGAGTTCCATAACTCACCCTTGGAGGTACACCCAGAAGTTTCTAAGATTTTTAGGAGCTTGATAGGCTATTTTTGGTGGCCCAGAGTAAAACGGTAAGTGTTGGAGTTTGTGGGAAAGTGCCTCATGTGTTAGCAAGTGAAGGATGAACATCGTGTTCCTGGTGGTCTATTGCATCCCTTAGACATTCCCAAGTGGAAGTGGGATGATGTCTCAATGGATTTCATCATAGGAATACCCAGGGATGAGGGATTATGTGATGCCATCTGGGTATTTGTGGGATTATTGATGAAATCATCTCACTTCTTGGCAGTTGAGGAGTCAAGCATAGTAGATGCTTTGGAACTGAAGTACATGGGTGAAGTTGTGCGGCTACATGGAGTTCCCAGAACCATAATTTCTAATCAGGATACATGCTTTACTTCACAAGCCTGGAAGGTATTATAGCTTTCTTTTCACACACAGATATTTCTTAGCACTACTTTCCACCCTCATATGGATGGGAAGACAGAGAGGACCATCCAGAAGTTGGAGGATATGTTGCGAGCGTTTGTTATGGACTTTAGAGGATCGTGGGTGTGACACTTGTCTCTGGTAGAGTTTTCCTACAACAATAGCTATCACTCTACCATTTTCATGGCTCCATTAAAAGCCTTGTATGAGAGGTTGTGTCGTTCGCCTGTGTATTGAGTAGAGGTTGGAGAGGTAGGTGTTATTGGCCCAGAGGTGGTGTAGAGCACGACGGGGAAGGTTCAGTTTTGTGCGTGAAAGCATGACAGCAGCTCAGGACTGGCATAAGTCATATGCCGATCATAGGAGGAGACCCTTATAGTTCAAGTTTGGGGATCATTTTTTCTTAAAAGTATCCCCTCGGCGTGGATAGTGGAGGTTTGTCAGGGGGAGTAAGCTTTCTCCCAGGTTCATCGTACCCTTTGAGGTGTTGAGATAGTCAGTGAGGTGGCATATCAGCTAGTATTACCACAGAGGTTGGAGAGGATCTACAACATATTTCATGTATCTCAGATCCGTCGGTATCTACATGATGACTCCCATTTTCTCTATAGGGGAGAGTTTTATATTGAGGATGATGCAACGTTTTTGGAGCAACCGGTGAGAATTGAGGATCGTAAGGATAAGGTTCTTCATGGATGGATCATTCCCTTGGTTCGTGTGTTTTGGAGGCATGGTGGCCTTGAGGAGAGTACTTGGGAATAGGAGGCATAGATTCGTGCCCAGTACCCATAGATGTTCTGATCTTTTATCTTGTGTTTTCTTTGTACCTTAATTATGATTTAATGCGTAAACCTCTCTTACTGTATGATAATTTTTTTTCATATTCTTTGATTGTGTGTGAAAATTCCTAATTGTGTGGAGGGGAGAACCTGATCCCTAATCAAGACACATTGATTTGGATGTGATTAAACTCATGTTGGTGAGTCAGTTTCATCCAAATCGAAAAGTATCTTGACATGGAATAAGTAACTCCCTAATCCATATGTCTAGACAGTGTGACTTTTGTGTTTATGTGGTTTCTTAGTGTTTCTACAGTTGTTTAGGAGATAGGTGAGATATGTGTTCCTAGATTTTGAGGTTTTATTCTAGATTTCTAACAACTCTAGGGTGGTTCGTCCCTGAGAGGTATCTTCTGAGGTGGTTGTTCAGACCCCTCCCTTTCCTTTGGGTTTACTTTTGAATTCTCAAGGGCAACAATAGTTTGAGAGTTATCTGATATAATGGATCAGACCCCCTAGTCCATTACTTTGTGAAATTCTGGTGTTTAGGGTTCCCTGGAAACCATCAGTGAGTTAGGAGGGCATCGGTGTCAGTGGTAGGGTTTCACTGTGGTGTCACCCATCGGTGCCACCGATCAGCCCTGGTCGGTCTCACTGATTGATGATGCACCTAAACGGTTCCATAGAGGGGTGTTGGGGTTTCTTTCCCCAGTTTTCCCATAAAGCCTTTTTAGGTTTTATGAATTTGTTTAATCCCATTTTAAATCACATAAATGATATATTAAATTTTCAATTGGGCAACCCTTGATTTACCAAAACGTGTGTCCTTTTTCCTCAGTGCCACACCCTTGTCGCGTTTCCAATAACGCCCCTCTTGTGCATTTTTCCTCTCTTACCTATAATCTATCAACTCACATCCTTTCACTAGTCTATATCTACTATCTCTAAGGAGAATTATTAAATCCAAATTAATTCCAATGTGTGCAATCTCCCAGTCGCATGGTTAAACTATGATTCTATTTTTAAAAACTTCAAGATTTCACATCCCATAACTCTAGGATCAGGCCTTTTATCACATCGGGATCTTCTTCTTCCTTAGTCTCTTTTCTTTCCTTGGTATGCTTGGAGTACCTCTTCCAGAGACGGTTTGTGCCTATGTGAGAGCCATCCTGTTTGGTTCTTCTTGGATTTTCCTACATCGTCATCCCCAGTTCTTGGCGCAAGGAGAAAAGTTTGATCCTTGATCATTCAAGTAGGGTTTTTTCCTTCATCTCTCTTTACTATGCATCATGGGGGTGGGTATGATAATGTTCCCATTTTATGTGGATGAAACCAACTTTAAAAAAGATAATAAATAGAATTTTAAAAAATTAAGAGGTGGTAAATTTGATGATGATTATTGTGTTTTACATTCATTTTTATGTTGTGAGTTGTATGGGCTCATGTCCACTGAAAATCATGGTCGTTGGTGGTCCCTTATTGCACACTAATAAAGCTCTGTTTTTTTGGATAATTTTGTGATTGAATGACTATAACAGGGGAACTGATTAATCATGTAAACTTGGTTGATTAAATGAATGCCTGATGAATAATAACCCTTGTGTGATCACCCCAGATAACCAAATGGAAAGAAGGTACTTAATGAATGGTGTTGGCTAAATCTAAAAACTTCTTTGCTCTATTCTAGTGATATGTATGGTTACTCTATTTGATTCCATGTGGGGTAACGTAGAGGGGAATGGAATATCTGGTTGAGAGGTTTTTGGTTTGTGAATGTGAGGTCGTGTGGATCTAGTATATTGGTTCTTGGTTTGGTTCCAGTACTTCGAGGGATCTCACATATCCCTTTTAATGTTGTTACTTACAAGAGAACCGGGAGTAGATGCTTAAATCCATGCTTTCCTATTTTCTTTCAGTTTTTGTTTTGGCATGTGGTTATGCCTATTAGTTCCCAGTAGTGAAGAAATATTTAAATGGAATAACTTGAATATGATAACAAGAATGGGTACAATGGGGAACTATTTTCCAAAAATTGGTTATGCTCTAGTTGTGGTTGTTGTGTACTTGTGCATGTAGGTGTAGTAGAAAAAGCGATGATGGTGTGGTCTTGTTATCTGATCACGTGAAATCCTCATGTTGGTATGAGTGCTTGATTACCTATATGTATAAAATTTAGTTCTTATGTTTCTTATATGCACCCCACCCATGTTGAGAACTTCATGACGAACACCCCCATTTCATGGGGGAGGGTGTTTTTTCCAACATTCCTATGAGTGGCTGGTTATTATCTCCTTTCTTCTACCTCTCCCAGGTAGCCCAAGAATATTTGGGCAATCTGTAACGACCTGAGGTGCATTATATCCTAAGACTCTTTGGACAGGGTGTGATGTGCTGAGTTGGACCAGGTGTGTGCAGGTAGGTTTGTTTCCCAAGTGTATTTGGGATGAGGCATAGGTGTCTTTGGGCATGGTAGCAAATGTTGTGGCCCAGGTGTCTTCGGGTGTGGTGGTGGTTGTTGTGTCCCAAGTGTCTGTGGTCATGGTTATGTGTGGTTTTGGTGGCCTAGGTGTCTACGGGCAGGATGTGTGGTTGTGGTATCCCAAGTGTGTGTGGGTGGGGTATAGCAGTGGGACTATAATGGAAATGGTGGGGGAGGTCTAATGCGTAGGATTTTCTAAATAAGTAGTGGGAAAGCGGTGCAGGGTACCCAAATATCTATGTGTTATTACCATTACTTTACCTGGCTTACGTTATTTGGAGAGTGTGCCTTGGTGAGGCTAGGAGGATAGTTTTCCTTACTAGGTGCTTTGATTACTTCTATTTCTCACAGGGAATTAGAATGTCTCCCCACTTGTGCACTAGAGATTTTGGTTTTCCCTACTAATTATACCTATATACTCACCCTACATATATAAAAATGCTTTCAGGTTTCTAAGAGAACTTTGAGAACTGTGTCGGACCTTACTAGCTCAGACAATGGGACAGTTGTAATTGATACTTTTCTTTTCTTTTGGTAATTCTCTTCAGATTTTATCTTGTATTTTGTATTAGTTTATTTTTAAACATGCATATGGGAATAGATTTTTGTCTTTACTTTTACTTTCATATTTTGGTGTTGTTTTGGATTTACCATCTTATCTCCCGATCTTGTTCTATAAAAAGGGTAATATCTTCCATATTACATGTGATTATTTACCCTTCGTGATAGTCACCTATCTAGGTCCTACTGAAGGTGAGACTTGGGGGTCATTATCTCTCCTTAAAATTAAATAAGGAAGGTTCTGGTAGTCTAATGTCCCTTCCCTTATCTTGGCGAAGGCGGGCCGTGACAAAATCTGTTTCATTTTATTTCTTCTTTTTTCAACTTTGATTATGTATTAACACTTAAAATATAATAACACCAGTATATATCATATAATAATATATTATTATTTTTATATCATTATATTTATCCATATCCTCCTCCATCAAATGGGAAACAAAATCGTCGATCGTGTATACAGCAGATTGCCGCCACGCAAACCGATCTAACTCATTTTACATTAACACATATCATGATTGCATATACTATTAGATTTAATAGATATATATAACATTTATAATATTATTATAATTCTTAAATTATAATATCACATATAACTTATTACATTCCTTGTAGTTTAAAATATGACAACTTTGCTCGTGTGTACGGTAGACAACCGCCTCGCGAAGTGATTGATTCATTTTTCACTTACTTTTTACATGGAAAGTAATAAGGATAAATTTAATAAATATATGTGATATATATGAAATTATATTGATTCTAGAAAATTAATATATCACCCAATTCCTTACCCTTTCACTGGTTAATGGAATGATATCATCGTTCATGCGTGCGTACGACCTACCGCCTCCATGAAGCGATGCAATTCATTTTCCATGTTCAACCTTCAAGAATGATTATAAAAATGTATATAATGATTAAATATTATATCTATAACATTAATATAATACTATTTATGATGGATATATATCCTATACCCAAGAACTGGAACTTTCATGACAAAAAACACATGAGAAAATAAGGCAATTAACACCTGAAACAATGAAAATAATGAAATATTATTAACAAACGAGTAGTAAAATGTTATAATAGTATCAAATATGATATTATAAATATTAATATATGTTTGGTATAAATTAATAAAGTTCTTAATTCCATTATACAGGATATTAAATCATGTTCAACCAAAAATAAGCGTGAGGTAAGGGACTTCGTCTCAATTTCCTTTCATTGAGCATATTGTAATGTTATGCACCTAATTTCATTTATATGTTGTATATGATACCTATTTTTAATTTAATATCATGAATACAAAATAATTAATCATAATTTAATTTTTAATTTAAATTATTTATTCTAATGGGATTTGAATTGAAAATTACCAAGTTGTAAAGAATTTTGTAACTCAATTTCTTTTCATTGGGTTATACTACTTATTCATTGTCATGGACACTATAAGATTACGTGTGTAAATACTTTTAACCATATTATATTTTATTTAAAAAAATTATGTGTATTTACATTTTATATGTATAATTTATTCATTTATTAATTCTCACTTTAATGTTATGATCTTTGTAACGGTTTATTTTACAATATCATTTTAATCAAGATTGTTTATGCATGAATTTCCATTAAAGGAAATAATTTGATCATTATTTAATAAACCCATTTAATTTTTCTATCTTATGTTTATTCATGAAATTTTCAAGAATTATTACCATTTTTTTCTCTTTGATACTCAGAATTATTGAGAATTACTTTTTAAGAAAATATGACTTTATTTTTCTCTTCGATCAAAAATCCTTTTTCATCCAAATCCATGTTTTCTAAAAATGTTTTCTAAATTTTTTTAACATTATCAAAATGATTTATTAAAGACATTTTTATCCATGTTTTACTTTTTAAAAAAAATTTGAAGGGAATCTTTATATATTTTTCAAAACAATGCATGTTTGGATTTTACTAAAAATATGAAAAGAATCATTATTTTAATGTGTATAACATGTATATAATTTCCATCCATCATGAACACTTAGTGTTTTAAATATTAATTTATAATTTTCAAAGTTCATTTTAAAAATATTTTGTGAAACTTTAGTTTAAAAAAATATTTTCAAAGTGAAAATTTTATTTTCCTCAAGAATGTTTTTAATGACATTTTTATTGTATTTATATTCCCCAACAACAAAAAACCTTTATTGTACTTATTATCAACTTGGGATATGTTGTATTTATACCATCCTTATTATTTTTATGTATGTTTTATGATTAGTTTTAACAGATATATTATTTACATTCTCTTTCTTTATTAATTTTTATAATCATTTACTCTCCATTGAAATATTCACTTTTTTAATCATTATACATTACATTTACCCTAAATATCTATACTATTTATTATGGATATATTTATTAATTAAAATATATATAATTTATACATATGTTATTTTACTTTTAAAGTTATATGATTAACTAGGGAAATTATTATTAATCTATATTCCTTACTCGATATGGAAATTTTTTGATAAGGTATATTGTTCATGAATTAAATAAATTATTAGATATTTAAGGAATGATTTGGATAATAATATATAGGTGAGTCCTGGTTATAGATAGATCCTCAATGAATTGATGGTCTTATGATATGAATTGGTTGTCTAGATGTAGTTAAATGCGTTTCTGGTGTATTCCTACCCATCAATTTTAAAATTTCTTGTGAAAGGTATTGATAGTAGAGGTATCATGATGCCTGAGATCATAAAGTATATAATTTAGTATTTCTTTAATCAAGAATTTAGCTATTATTATCAATGATATTTTTTCAATGATATTATATTTGAATGCATTTCATTCTTAGTTTATTGATTAGATGGCATGTTTTTTCAGTTATTTACCTTTCCATGTTGATTATTCATTATATTATCATGATATTAAAATTATTTAAATGTCATGTGTGTATAGTTATTTACCTTTCTATCTTGATTATGCATTATATTATCATGATAGTAAAATTATTTAAATGTCTTGTGTTTTCAGTAATTTACTTTTACATATTGATTATGCCTTATCTTATCATGATAGAAAAATTATTTAAATGGAATGTGTGTTTAATTATTTAACTTTATATATTTATTATGCCTTATCTAATTATGATAGTAAAATTATTTAAATTGAATTTGTATTCATTCATTTACTTTTTCATGTTGATTATGGTTATTGATTAATTATACCTTCTGTTGTACTAAACCCTTATTGATCATTTGAGTTCACCCTTATTTTGTTTCATTTCCCAAGAATATAGGAAGTATACTAAGAATGATATGTAAGGATATACTAGAGGGGATAATTATATTATCAAAAAAAATATTTTGTAATTTTTTTTTCAAATATAATATGGTAATAAAGTATTTATATAGTTTACCAAGACTACAAAACTATTTAGTCCTTCAGGATGCGATTCATTGTATCTTATGTCAATGTAATAAAATGGGAACTGACTCTAAGTTACTGGGGTTGAGGTCATTATAATTTGTATCAGACAAATTTTATTATAAACCATGAGAACTAGATTTAGGAAAACATATATTGGGGAACATGGTCCTATGATAGACTTTGAGGATAAGTATTTAAGAATACCCTAAAATTTTTGGTAAGGTATAGATTATGTGGTTTTTCCTAGAAATACATTTATATATAGATAACACAAGTGTATGTCGTTATAGAATAGATGTACCTCGGGGTAATAACTCCTAAAAAGAAATGTCGAGTATGAGTCAAGTGTTTCCTGATACACAACAATGGGTCTTAATACACACATGGTTTGACACTTCTGGGAGATATTCTTTGGATAATTCACATTTTTTACCAACCATTATAAAGTATTTGAATAGATTATAACCATGAATGGCCTAGGTTAAACCTGAGTTTACTTATATTGAAAATAAGGTGTCATGAATTATACATACTGTAAATTATTATATGGTTTTCCCACTATGATTATTGTTTCTCACACTATGATTTTTTATTTTATTAAATGGAGGGAACCTAAAGAAATAATGTTAATATTTAACAAGAATGAAAATTTGGTAACTATGAAAAACAAAATGGGATGATAATAGGATTGAAAGATATTATTATTATTATTAATAAATTATCCTAAAATATGATTAAAAACCTATACCTTAACCAACTCTCATAATTACTAAATAAGATAATGATGGAGTTTTCTAAGAGCTTGAGTGATGGAGATCATATAGGAAAGAAATCTCAATTTATTTTATGTAAAAAATGTGGAAAGAGATGCCCAATAAAATGACTCCAAGGAATGGGAAAATATTTTATGTGTGGAACATAATGGTATAAACCAATGAATTGTCAAGGAAAAATAAAGAGTGTTATGGAAGTAAATAAATTACATCCTAGGGATACATTTATAGTTTGTTGTTTTAAATTTGGGGAACTCGGGCATCATCCGAGTCAGTTGCCTTTTCTAAAGGTTAACCCCTAGACCATGTAATGACCTATCTTGAAATAAAATGGTTGAATAATTTATGTATTAGGATTTAATAATTAAATTATGGAAGTATTTTTACTAATGGTATTTTGGTTATAAGAATCATGAAACATCTCAGTATTGTGTTAAATTTTAGAAGAATATATGTCTTAATTAAATTAAGAGTTATCAATACTATCATGGGTTTATGAGTTTAAGTTTGATCATAAGTTCAAATTCTTAAACATCCATTTTGAAAAAATTTTGTAGTAGGAATATAACATGATTAAGGATATTTTGGGAAAACATTTATGGGATTATAACCCATTGATTCAGTATATGAAATAGTTATTTGAGGAAGAATGCTTTTAAATTTTTGGACTTAGGATTAAATATATTAGTAACCTTTATGGTTTATCTTATGTTTTATGTTTTATTAATTATGGTTAATCAAAATTTAGGAATTTTATAGAATTTATATTAATAAAGTTTTTGAAAAAATAAAACATGTTGCATACGGAAAGGTTGTGGGGCTTGAACCCATAATCAAAGGGTGATAAGGTTGTTGTGCCTGCTACTAGCCTACATGATCTACTAGTTAGTATGACATTACTTATACTTAAATGGTCTGATAGTTAAATATAAATTTGATTTTGGGAAACATATTATAGGATCAAATCTTTTTGATGTTATGGTAATTATTCATATTTAGGGAGACATTTTAATGGGCTAAGTTATATATAACCATTAGGTATAATTTAAAGGATTATTTAGGAAGAATGAAATTAAATATTTGGGGATGTAAGTTAAAATATATGATATCACCTTTTAGGTGAAAATATTATTTACTATTGAGAATATTAAGGATAATTGGGATGTAGGTTTATTTATTTATGGAATAATCTAAGTTGAACCTATGGTCGAAATTTTGTGGTAAAATGCATTATTTCTTCATATTAAGGTTTATAAATTTTTTTATTATCTTACCTTATGGTAACCATTTCAGTTTCGATTAATATTTAAATATATTAGGAATGTATTATTATTATTTTATGTATATTATGATCCATTAAAATTTAATTTTAGTGCTTTAGGCATGAAAAAAAAATCATCCTGAATACTCATCATTTGAATCAATGGATGATATTATAGTGGAAATTGATTAAATGGTGAAATTATCCTTGTTAAGTAAGTATATTTCCTCATGTTGTTAGTCAAGTTAGTAGAATAATCCCTCATCATTATGAAAATGATCTTAAATAAAAATGTTATTAATTATTTATAAATTGATGTTCTCTTCTCTCTTAAAAAAAGTAAAACGTTATCTCCTAAGTGGATCTCCTTTCCAAATCCATTTTTTTTACTTCCCACCTATGTTCACCTACTTGAAAACCTAGTTATGTGTAATTTATGATAACATTCATATTTTTATTTATATATTATAAATATAAAGTTTTATTAACCCTTTTATGATATGGGTTTTTTAATAATGGTATTTCCAAATTTCAAACCCTTGCTTATTGAGATCAAGTTTAAATTGTGAGGATAATTTATTGAAGGTGGGGAGAATGTAACACCCTGAGATTTTAAAAGAAAAAATTAGTTTCGATAGAATATATGAAATGAAACACCAACCTATGATGAGAATGTAACACCCATATACATTATGATATATTTATTTTTAAATGAATTCAATCTCATTGATATCTTCTGATACACACAACACTGGGTTTAAACGAAACACAATACTCTATTAAAATTCTATTATTTAAAACGTGGTGATTATAACCTAGCTTTTAAGTTGGTGGGTATGAATAGGAATAAATAATTTATGAAAATATATGGCTTACACATTTTCATTGGTTATCTATTGATTATAAATAAAAATAAAAAATATTTGAAAGAAAAAAAGAAATGTTTTCTAAAAATTGTATTTTAACTAAAAGGCGGTTTAGTCACATTTGTGCACATAATTTAAAATTAATTTTTACCAATTTTATAAAATTTATTTTAAAAAATTAACTTAATTTTTAAAATCATTATATCAAAATTATATTAGGGTGAATTTTTTTTATTTTTTTGAAAAGTTTCATTTTTCATTGAATAGTGACAAATACTAATTTTTTATTTAAAACTGTATTTTTGTTTAAATAATTTAAAAGGTTAAATTATATTTTAATTTGGTTTTAAAGTAAAATTAGTTAAATTTTATTAAAATTTAAATAATTTATTTCATTGAAATTAATTTCATATTGAATTTTTATATTAAAACATTTTATACTTATGAGAATTTTCTCTTTAGAAACATGCTTTTTCGTCGTGCCTGCGGGAATAATTTTAAATTGGATTTTGAAAATTTTATGAATTGAATTTGAAAAAATGGATTTCATATTTTTAATCAAAATATTTTTTGTTATCTAATAATTTCAACTTAATTTCTGACCATTATTAATAGTAAAAGTAGCAAAAATTAATTATCTCAGTTAAGGTAAAAACTGATTTACCTGGGGTTAAGTTAAAAAGATAAGGGTTAAAATGAACTAAAAAATTTTCCAACACCCATTTTATGAAAATATTTAGACCTTATAACCTAGAAGTTTTAATAATGACCCATTTTTTAGGATTTTTTCATGATAAAAATGTGGGTGTAACTGATTCTTTTATAAAATTCCATGTGTGTCTTCTACCTCACTTATAAAAGGCCACTCCCTCCCTTCACTTATTCACACCTATCAAGCCCTTTTTACAGACCAAAACCTAAAAAAATATCTCCCCAAAATCCTTATCCAAATTATATAGATTTTTTTATTTCCAAAATACCAACAATAGGGTCCTTAATAGAAGATCCAAAGGAGGTTTCTCTAAAAGAAGGTAATTGTCTTAGAAAAACTGTTCTGTTTTCTTTTTTTCACCTTAAATTATGTATTAACACTTAAAATATAATAAAATCAGTATAAACCATATAATTAGATGTTATTATGTTTATTTAGTGATATTTATCCATATCATCCTCCATCAAATGGGAAAGGAAATCATCGATCGTGTGTACGGTGGACTACCGCCTCACGAAACGATGTAACTCGTTTTCCATCAACACATATCACTATTATATATAATGATGGATTTAATTTATATATATAATATTTATGATATTATTATAATTATTTAATTATAATATCATATATAATTTCTTATGTTCCATGCCATTTAAAATATGATAACGTCGCTTCTACGTACAGCGGACTACCGCCTCACGAGGCAATGTGATTCGTTTTTAACTTATACTTTACATGTAAAGTAATAAGGATATATTTAATTAATATGTATGATATTTATGAAATTATATTGATTATTTAAAATTAATATATTACCCACTTTCTTACCCTTTCACTCGTTAATGGAATGATATTTTTTCTCGTGCGCATGTACGGTCTACCATCTCCACGAAGTGATGCGATTCATTTTCCATGTCTAATATTCTATAATGATTCTAAAAATGTATATAATGAGTCAATATGATACTTATAACATTAAGAAAATAATTTATATTATTTATCTATATACTATACCCAAGAACCAAAACTTTCATGATAAAACGTGCATGAGAAAACAAGGAAATTAACACCAAAAATAATGAAAATAATGAAATATTATTAACAAATGGGTGGTAAAATGTTATAAGAAGATAATATATGATATTATAAATATTAATATGTTTCCATTATAAATTAATAAAATTATTAATACCGTTATTCATGATATTAAATCATGTTCAACAAAAATGATGTCTGAGGTAAGGGACTTCATCTCGATTTCCCTTTCATTAAAGCATATTGTAATGTTATGAACCTAATTTATTTTATATGGTGTATACAATTCCCCTTTTCATGTGAAATCATTAATAATTCATAATTAATGTTATTTTAATTTTTAATTTGAATTATTTTATCTCAGGGAATTTTTATTGAAAATTACCAAGTGGTAAAGAATTTCATAACTCAATTTCTTTCCATTGGGTTATATTACTTCTTCATTGTATTTAACATTTTAATATTATGTGTGTAAATAATTTTTACTATATTATGTTTTATTTCCACTTTTTTTATTTGGATTTAAATTTAATAAAAAAATTGATTCATTTATTAATTCTCACTTCAATGTTATGATCTTTTTAAGGGTTTATTACAAAATCTCATTTTAATTGGGATTTTTTACGCGTGAATTTCCCTTGAAGGAAATTATTTGATCATTATTTAATAAACCCTTTTAATTTTATTATACTCTATTTATTCATAAAATTTTCAAGAATTATTACTATTTTCCACTCTTCGGTACTTAAAATTATTGATAAAATGTTTTTAATAAAATCAAACTTTATTTCTCTCTTCGGACAAAAATCATTTTTCATCCAAATCCATGTTTTATAAATAAAATAAAATTTTTATTGACATTATATAAATGATTTATTAAATAAACTTTTACCCATTTTTGATATTTTACAAAAAAAATTGAAAGTAATCTTCATTTTTTCCCAATAAGGATCGTTTAGCTTTTACTAAAAATACAAAAAGAATCTTTATTTTAACATGTACAGTATGTATGGAATTACCCATCTTCATGACCACTCAGTGTTTTAAAGGTTAATTTATAAGTTTCAAAGTTTATTTTCAAATAAAAATATTTTTCAAAATATTTTTTTAAATTTTAGTTTTAAGAAAAATATTTTCA
This sequence comes from Viscum album, assembly GCA_963277665.1. NCBI lineage: Eukaryota > Viridiplantae > Streptophyta > Magnoliopsida > Santalales > Viscaceae > Viscum > Viscum album. The sequence goes on along the minus strand of OY728157.1, from coordinate 1,396,437,507 downwards.
AATTGAAAAGGTTATTTTCCTTAAGAATGTTTTTAATGACATTTTTATTGTATTTATATTCATCAATGACAAAAACCCTTTATTATACTTATGATACATTGAGGATTTATTGTATTGGTAACATCCTTATTATCTCTCTAGATGGTTTACAATTAGTTTGTCCACATAAAGTATAGACATTCTCTTTCTTGATTAATTTTTGTAATCATTAACTTTCCCTTGAAATATTCACTTTATTATCATCATTGGACATTAAATTCACCCTAAATATCTATATTATTTATCATGGATATATTTATTACTTAAATTGTATATTATTTCTACATATTCTATTTTACTTTGAAGGTTATATTATTGATTGGGGAAATTATTTTTAATCTGTGTTCCTTACTCTATATAGAAATTTATTGATAAGGCATATTATTCATGAATTAAATCAAATATTCAATATATGAGGAATTATTTAGATATGTAGATGTGGGTGGTACTAGTTATAGATATCCTCTAGATCCATCGGTATTCTCTTAAGATGAATCGGTTGACTAACCTTAGATAAATGGGTTTTTCCCATCATTTTTAAACTATCTTATGAAAGGTCTTGACAGTACAGGTATCATGATGCCTGAGATCATGAAATCTAATAATTAAGAATTTAATTCATCAAGAATCCACTTATTATCATCCATGATATTTTTTCAACGATATTATATATGGATTCATTTCATTCTTAGTTTATTGGTTATATTTCATGTGTTTTCAATTATTTACCTTTCCATATTGATTATTCCTTATCTTATCATGATAGTAAAATTATTTAAATATAATGTGTGTTCAGTTATTTACCTTTCCATATTTATTATTCCTTATCTTATCTTGATAGTAAAATTATTTAAATGTAATGTGTGTTCATTTTTTTACCTTTCCATATTTATTATGTATTATATTATCTTAATAGTCAAATTATTTAAATGGAATGTGTTCTGTTATTTACCTTTCCCTGTTGATTATTCCTTATATAATCATGATAATAAAATTATTTAAGTGGCATGTATGTTCATTCATTTACTTTTTTATGTTGATTATGCTTGTTGATTCATGATATCTTCTATTGTATTTAAACCTTACTGAGCATTTGAGCTCACCCTTATTTTTTTCCATTCCTAGAAATCCATGGAGTGTACTAAGAAGAATATGAAAGGATATACTATAGTGAATAATGAAATTCTTAAAAAAATTATGTTTTAATTTGTGTTTTTAAATGTAATATGAGAATCATGTATGTATCTAGGTTTCCAAGACTACTAAACTATTTGGTCCTTTGGGATGTGATTCCTTGTATCATATGCCAATGTAATAAAATGGGAACTCACTTTGGGTTACTAGGTCATGGTTATTGTAGGGATAATGTGTTTATCATGTATTACTTTATTAAATAATAAAAATTATTCCTCTATTATCATTTTTTTCATTTTTTTTACTTTAAACACATTAATTATGATAATAATCCTCCAGGTACTTAAGGTCTATGGTCAGTGTCGGTATATGTCTATATCTTAGCCATTTTCACCCTATAGACAATGTTAGTGCCTGACCATGGATATAGATTCCTTGTCCACACCCTATAGCCACAATTAATACCAAAATATGGATATAGGATCTTTTATATGTCCTTCCCACATAAAAAATTACCCATGCTAATGTGGGTAAAGATATAGCCATGTTTAGGGCCAGATTATGGATATAGGTCCCCAGATATATGTATTTTTTGTAGTAGTGTACATCCTTGGTTAGAAATAAAATGATGAGCCTCTCTATCATTAGAAAGGTAGTTTTATTTCTTTGTTATTTGATCCTTGAGATGAAGAATATCTCAAAAATGGTGGAGGGGAATGATTTCCCAATGATGGAGAGGATTACAAAGAATGTGATTTCCTTTAAAATGGCTATAGTATAATGATCCCCCTATCCCCCCTTTTTTAGGCTCTCTGAGATAAGGATTTAATCCATGTTAACTATTACAGTAAATGTCTATAATCAAGACTGTTATTATAGTCTTTTAATTTGAATAACTCTCATTCATCCATTTACTGTAGAATAGGTATAATATATATCAAACATGAATTTTTTATTTACATCCATTGTATTTATTTAAATATATCACATATATTTAAATATATATAAAATAGGATTTATGCATTCTCATATAATTATATATATAATATAAATATAAAATGTCAAAAATAAATAAATATATATATACTTATCCCATATATATAAACAAATGTTATATATTTTAAATAATTATAATAATTTAAAATTTTCTATTTTATTTTGATAGAAAAATCAATCAAAATAAAGCCCATAAAATATCTAACATAATTGGATCAAAATTCCATCTTTGAGAAACTTATTTTCAACTCATTTTAACCTTTTATATTATTAGTATAAATTATGAATCCAATTCATAATTATAATATACCTAATAAAAGTTTTTTACATGATCCCATAACCCATTTGTATATTATATCAAGTTTTTATTATCCACAACATCAATTATGAGTATGATACATTGATTATTTCAACCATGCATCACTCAAATTTAATATAACTCTCATACCTATGAATTAAATTAACATATTAATACATTTAATGCATTAGTAATATCTATGATCTTTATCAATATAACTCAAATGAGGATCGTTATGTCAAACATGTCCCACATATAAAAAATTCCCAATATGTTCTTAAGATTTTTCCTACTGTTGATTAGTAACATACCCAAAAACTATATGTTTAGCTCAAATTATTTAATGGAATAATATGGGAGCCTAAGTATGAAATTTCTCATGAAAAGTGTACCTTAAATTCATCGATCAATGGATACTTGAATATCATCCCATAATAGATACACCAAAGAAAAAATTGAACAATCCATAGGGTGTTTCTCAAGTTGAGTATGTCACGAACTGAATCTGGTTGCCGCTAAAAACAGCACTAAACCCAGCCTGTGACAAGGCCCGAAGGGCGTTCCCTATCCCCATGGGATGGCACAAGTTCCCGGGTATCATTTATCTTGGTTTGGGAATGATTTACGCGAATATGAAAGCATAAAACCTTAAAAACAATCCATAATATAAATTCTGATATTTATTGCCAAACAAGTCTTAATAAAAAAACCAGAACTGAATACATTGTATTAAATACAATAAAATAGGTACAAATACAAAAAATGACAACAGAAAGACATCCCCAAGGACTCCACATGACAAGGGGGCCATCACCCGCAAGTCGTCTCCACAACTCTGCCCCAGTGATGGGGACTAACACCCAGAACCGCCATCACCCTTGGACTTTACTTTACCTGAGTCAAAAATAATGAATTATACTTACACCCAAGGGGTGTAATTAGGGTGTGAGCCTAATCCCAATAGTATACCACCCAATGATTCCAAGTTGCATGCAATAAAAGGTGAAAAATCAAGCAGTTTTAATATGCAATGAAAAGCGGCGAAAAATTCCAAGAAATGCTACTTTAAATTGAAAACATTTTTCAAGATAAAACTTTTATAATGTTAACACATTTAAATAGGAATGTTATTTACTTCAATATAATTCCAAATACACCCAAATACAAGGTCAAATACCATAAATCTAATGAGCAACAAAATCAGGAACACCCCTAGGCACTAGATAGTCTCGGGCCCCATGTACCTCGTACCTCGGTGTAATGTAACCATAGTAAAATTCATTCTCATGCACGAGACACTAGTAGGGAACATACCCATAACCTATTGGTCCCAAATAATTATCCACATAGTTTATTTAGAGTTGTCGTTATCCAAATGCTAGGTGAAACAGGGACAAAACCCATCTGATCCACTAGTTGTACTAGTACACATCCGCCCCACCTAGGTACCTGGGATTCCCCCTTTGTGCTCAAATGATTTTAGAATTTAACACATATAAATTTTAATGTAAAACACCACTTATATTCAAATACAATTAATATGGTAGCTATCTCATTTTATACCACTTAAAACACACAACAAACACTTTGAATTTGAATAGAACAATTTCTCCAAATCCTGTGTTGTTTTGCACACAAAACCCCTTAAGAAACCCACTTGTACACTATGTTCACACTTTTAAGTTACCAAAACAGTAAAGGAAGACCAATAAATTTCAATTAAAACAAAAAATCAATTTTTGTGCATCCCCATGTTAAACAAGAAGTGATAACTTTGTAAAACCTTCATTTTCACACAAAAGTGGAACCAAAACTTCACTTTCTTTACAAACACAATTAAAACCCATTTTTGCAACAATAAACAAAAAGGATAAACATTATAAACAGAATTTGAAGCCTTATTACAGGTCAATAAAAACAACTAAGTATTTATAGGGCATCCCCAAATAAACAAATAAAACATTTCTTTGGAAAACCCCCAATTTCACACCAAATTGGCATTTAAAATTCAATTGCAATAGAAACAGCATTAGAACCAATTTTTTTCAGCAATAATAAAATGATATAAATCTAAAAATATGATAAATACATCATGATAATACACAAATATTGCATCAACATTGGAATCACCTGCCAAATCAAATCAAATGAAACCCTTGAATCCTTTGTACGAAAACACAAACGCACCACCACCGCACCTCAAGAAGGGTAGATCAAACCTAAAAATAGAAAATTGGACAAAGAAAATCCAAGGTTAAACCTTATATTTGACACCTTACCCTCTGGAAATCTGGTACTTCATGTATAAGGGAAGAAACCCTAAGCACGTTGAATGAAACCCTAAAAAAATGAAAGAAGAATGAAATGGACTAACTTACTTGAGAAATCTTGAATGAATATCCCCAAAACACCAGTAGATAAAATTGAAAACATCCAAAATTCAGGGGTTTTTTGAACAAGAATTAGGAGGTCATTTAGGAACTTGAATGGAGGGAAAATATTTATAATTGAGAGAGTTATGAAAGAATGAATTTACCTCCTCAAATCTGGAAGATTTTAGAAACCCTAAGAAGTTCGTCCCTAAATCGCGATTCCTAAGAGCTCCAAAAAGGGAGGAAAAAAGGTTGGGGGCGCGGCTAGATGTAATAGTCTCGTGTGAGACTTGGAATCACCAAAAAATACATAATATTTAATATGTTATTAAATAAATAAAATTAATTTTTAAAACTGGATATGGGCTTCCGGGAAGGCCCAATCCCTTAAATAAAAACCAAAATAAACATTGGTTATGGATTTCTAAAGGCTTCAAATTTTAATTTTAGTATTAATATATCAGGGGAGGAAATTTATGAGTTTTAATGAGTGAAAAATATAAAAAAATGAAAATTTTATAAAAGAAACAAAATTTATTTTTAAATCTGGAATTGGGCTCATGGTTTGGCCCAATTCATGAAAACTCACCTATTCTCCATAAAACCATTGGAAACCCCCAAAACAAAGCATTAATGGAAATTAAAATAAAAATACATTCAAAATAAGCTATGTATGTGACAATTATCCCCACCATGAAAACTTTCCACCCCAAAAAGTCACAGTAAGGCCAAAGCAACAACCAAACCCAACTGAGAAACCAAGAAGTACTCCCTTGCCAGGTTTCTCCCCCAAAGTCCAAAACACATCCAGTGATCAATTAAGGAAGGAATACTCTCACAAACCAAACTTACACCACTTTCCTAAAACCATCAAGCACATTCAGGCTTTATCCCAAATGAAAACTCCTCAAACACAATCTGAACAATACTCAAGAAATTCACCCAAAAGAACAACAACTTTGAACAATTTTACACTTACCTTACTTTAACTAAACCATTGGGTGCTCTACAGTCCCAAAGTTTACTCAAGAAGATGTTGGTAGCTAGATATCTATGAACAATACTATCTAAACCAAGCCAAGACCATGGATTAATCTAAGTTACTAGTACGGGGGGACACAAATATGCTCCCCACCATAAGAGACAACCAATAATTTTTTTTTCCGAGACAGAATCAGGACACTAATAGGGGGAGTCCTAAACGGACTCCCCAGTACAATGGGTATACTTCCATCGGACCTTTATGAAGGAACTTATATAAGACTCATAGTGGGTCTCCCCACCATAAGAACTAACCATCTTAACCGACCAGCATGGTCCAGTACAGAAAGACCCCAAAATTTGAAGAGTTGGGAAGGTCACATGGCCAGTATGCATGATTTCGGGAAACCATGCGCTAACATTGTGGATCCTTCTATCCACATGGTTTTCTTGGGAATGGTCACTATTAACCAATTGAAAACCATGTTCTCAACCAGTCTAGCCAAACTTCCAACCATTCTCTAAATACTCGATGGAAACCAAAGGGGGAGGAAATGACATTGGGCGATGACATGGGTACAAGGACCTCCACCTATTTCTGCCAAACGTGAACAATAGAATAAGGATGATGATACCAGAGGTTTAAACTCTTCCTATCTTTCATATTTAGGATAGGACTTTGTACAATGGTTTAAATGACCCTGTGATTTCCCCTAACTACGAGCCAGCTTCTCTACGAGACCTATGGCTATATCTCAAATGATTGAAGCATCTTCAGCCTCACAGTTAGTATTTGGAAACCCACTGAATGAGAATTCTTCTTTCGGTGCCACCAAAAACTACATCGCAATCCCAGATAAGTTTTCCAGACATAACACATTCAAAACTCACTTTACCTGATCCCGATATTTCACTGAAACAAGGTATAAGAAGATGCACACACATCACACCTTGTTTCTTCAGGTGAGAAACAATAGAAGTAAAGAACACCTACACTCACCTTCATCTAAAATGGAAGATTTTGAAGTTTTTCCAAGGGAGACATTAACCCAACATAACAAGGACTCTCATAGGATTTCACGACATTCACCTATATGGTCAATCAATCACATGACATCATAAGGCATCACTGAACATGACCATTGCGACTGATATAAACAATGCATGGAGAGGGACCTTATACAACATCCCCAAAGAACACACAATTCTAGAAAGTGGCCACAATAACTATCATGACCATATTTCCCACACCGGTGGTTTAACATGAATTCATACATCAAATAAACTTTGAAGAACACAAAGGTCCTATTAGACACCATTGAGACACTCATCCACACTAACAACCCTAGACCACATCCACCTTCGACATATCAGGAAACTTAAGAAATTAAGGTCTCTATCAAACTTCCATGAGCACTCTCCTGTTACAATAGGATCTAAAAATCAAAGAAAGGAAAGGGTGTAGACTCAATCTAAAAATCTCAAGAAAAAGATTCCTTATATTGATCAACTGGAGGGTCTTCAAAAGGCAAAACAATCCGGGTTGCACTTCAGTTGTGCACTAACCCTTAATGGGGCGTACCTTATCCAACGATTGAACCAAAGGACCCAACCAAGATGGTCCATTGGTCAAGATATACCATAATCCAAATCCAAACACATGAAGGGACCCACTGCAAAGGCATCCCAAAACATTTTTCAAAAGAAACCACTAACCATCCCTACAACACAGCTTACCGACCAAACACAAACCCAAAACACGGTTCAAACAGGAGGGGTTCTTGGACTCAAAACATCCCACAACCTCAACATTATCAAAAACCCATTATAAAAATTATACCAAAATATTCATCAATACATCATGTTTTTCTTTAAAAATATTTCTTTTAAAACAAACGGTTTAGCAGTAAGCATATCCACAAATGGTACCCCATGGGCCTCACACATGCATGTTTTTGTGCCACACCGGGCACCCTCCTCATATCTATCCTGGAACTCATCAAGTCATGCCATAAACCATCTATCATCCCATATAACCCCATGCATGTGGTTACTCATGGAAATACCAAAGGTTAAAACAAATATTCTTTCCACTTTTCAAAACCAAAATGGTCAACCAACACATCCTTTTTCTCAAAAATGCTAACCAGGAGATCCAAATCCCAATTCAAATATTACTAAAATTTTCAGAAAGACACAAACATTTATACAAGAACTCAAAATCAAGAAATTCACATCAATTTCAAAACATCTCATCCCATTAAAACACCCTTTTATTGTTTATAAAACTCTATTGTAAACACTTTCCAAAACCAACATAAATATAGTTTCTGCTTTCAAAAGAGGTGTAAGCACACCATTTTCCATTTCAAAAAAAATCTGAAAATTTAGTTCCACCATTTCATTAACAAAACCATTCCCTCATTATTTGAAAATCATTTCAAAAAAACTTTATGCTTCTTAAAACCAAGTCACTTTAAAACCAAAGTTCCAAGATTTCAAAACTAAAGAACACAAGACAATGCGAGAGGAAACTAGTTTTAGTGGGTGACTTGAACATATGGTTGGAGACCATACTCCAATCACTTCACAGTCACAAAGAGTGTTCTAGGGAAGATCCCTGGCTCCACATGGCTTTCCAGGCCCTACGAGCTCACTGAGACCATTAACCCAACTCTCTTTTCATTTCCCCAAACCATCATCAAACCAAGAAAACCAAAGGACTTAGATAAATCCTGAATTCACCTGGAAACTTGAATCCTGTCATGAGGTTTGGTGATCAGGAACACTACCCATAACTATAATACCAAGTCCCTACAATCCTAACTCCATAATATCCTGACTCTTCCCCAAATAACATGACCCAAAGAGTTAACCTGAACCTCCTTTGATACCATTTTGTCACGAACTGAATCTGTTCGCCGCCAAAAATGGCACCAAACTCAGCCCGTGACAAGGCCCGAAGGGCGTTACCTATCCCCACGGACTGGCACAAGTGCCCGGGTATCATTTATCTTGGTTTGGTAATGATTTACCTGAATATGAAAGCATAAAACCTTAAAAACAATCCATAATATAAATTCTGAAATTTATTGCCAAATAAGTCTTAATAAAAAAACCAGAACTGAATACATTGGATTAAATACAATAAAATAGGTACAAATACAAAAAATTACAACAGAAAGACATCCCCAAGGACTCCACATGACAAGGGGGTCATCACCCGTAAGTCGTCTCCACAACTCTACCCCAGCGATGGGGACTAGCACCCAGAACCGCCATCACCCTTGGACTTTCCGTTACCTGAGTCAAAAATATTAAAGTCTACCTACACCCAAGGGGTGTAAGTAGGGTGTGAGACTAATCCCAATAGGATACCACCAAATTATTCCGAGATTCATGCAATACAAGGTGAAAAAGCAAGCAGTTTTAATATGCAATGAAAATCGGTGAAAAATTCCAAGAAATGCTACTTTAAATTGAAAACATTTTTCAAGATAAAACTTTTAGAATGTTAACACATTTAAATAGGCATGTTATCTACTTAAATATAATTCCAAATACACCCAAATACAAGGGAAAATACCACAAATCCAATGAGAAACAAAATCTGGAACACCCCTAGGCACTAGATAGTCTCGGGCCTCATGTACCTCGTACCTCGGTGTAATGTAACCATAGTAAAATTCATTCTTGTGCACGATCCACTAGTAGGGAACATACCCATAACCTATTGGTCCCCAATAATCATCCACATAGTTTAGTTAGATTTGTTGTTATCCAAATGCTAGGTGAAATAGGGACAAAACCCATCCGGTCCACTAGTCGTACTAGTACACATCCGCCCCACCTAGGTACCCGGGCTTCCCCCTTTGTGCTCAAACAATTTCAAAATTTAACACATATACATTTTAATTTAAAACACCACTTCTAGTCAAATACAATGAATACAGTAGCTATCGCATTTTATACCACTTAAAACACACAACAAACACTTTGAATTTGAATAGAACAATTTCTCAAAATCTCGTGTTGTTTTGCACACAAAACCCCTTAAGAAACCCACTTGTACACTATGTTCACACTTTTAAGTTACCAAAATAGTAAATGAAGCCTAATAAATTTCAATTAAAACAAAAACTCAATTTTCATGCATCCCCATGTTAAACAAGAAGTGATAACTTTGTAAAACCTTCATTTTCACACAAAAGTAGAACCAAAACTTACTTTCTTTACAAACACAATTAAAACACATTTTTTTAGAAATAAACAAAGAGGATAAACATTATAAAAATTATTTTAAGCCTTATTTCAGGTCAATAAAAACAACTAAGTATTTATAGGGCATCCCCAAATAAACAAATAAAACATTTCTTTGGAAAACCCCCAATTTCACACCAAATTGGCATTTAAAATTCAATTTTAATAGAAACATCATTAGAACCAATTTTTTCAGCACTAATAAAATTATATAAATCTAAAAATATGATAAATATAGCATGATAATATACAAATATTGCATCAACATTGTAATCACCTACCAAATCAAATGAAACCCTTGAATCCTTTGTGCGAAAACACAAACGCACCACCACCACACCTCAAAAAGGGTAGATCAAACCTAAAAATATAAAATTGGACCAAGAAAACCCAAGGTTAAACCTTAGATTTTACACCTTACCCTCTGGATATCTGGGACTTTATTTATAAGGGAAGAAACCCAAAGCACATTGAATGAAACCCTAAGAAAAATGAAAGAAGAAAGAAATGGATTAACTTACTTAATAAATCTTGAATGAATCTCCCCAAAACACCAGTAGATAAAATTGAAAACGTCCAAAATTAAGGTGTTTTTTGAACAAGAATTAGGAGGTCGTTTTGGAACTTGAATGGAGGGTAAAGAGTTAGAATTGAGAGAGTTATGAAATAATGAACTTACCTCCTCAAATCTGGCCGATTTTAGAAACCCTAAGAAGTTTGTCCCTAAATCAAGATTACTAAGAGCTCCAAAAAGGAAGGAAAGAGGTTGGGACGCGTCAGGGTGTAATATTATCGTGTGAGACTTAAAATCTCCGAAAAATACATAATATTTAATAATTTATTAAATAAATAAAATTAATTTTTAAAAATGGATATGGGATTCCAGGAAGGCCCAATCCCATAAATAAAAACCAAAATAAACCTTGGTTATGGATTTCTAAAGGCTCCAAATTTTAATTTTACTGTTAATATATCAGGGGAGGACATTTAGGAGTTGGAATTAGTAAAAAATATAAAAAAATGAAAATTTTATTAAAGAAACAAAATTTATTTTTAAATCTGGAATTGGGCTCACAGTTTGGCCCAATTCATAAAAACTCACCTATTCTCCATAAAACCATTGGAAACCCACAAAACAAAGCATTAATGGAAATTAAAATAAAAATACATTCAAAATAAGCTATGTATGTGATAGAGTAACATATGGCATTTCTCAATTTGAGAAACGCCATATGGATTGTTCAATTTTGTCTTTGGTGTATCTCTTATGGGATGATATTCATGTATCCATTGATCAATGAATTCAAGGTACACTTTACATGATAACTTTCATACTTAGGCTTTTATCTTATGCCATTATAGAATTTGAGCTAAACAAATAGTTTTGGGTATGTTACTAATCATGAGTAGGACACCTCTTAAGAATGTATTGGAAATTTTATATATGTGGGATAGGTTTGGCATAATGATCCTCATTTGAGTTATACTGAGAAAGTTAATGGACATTCCTAATGCATTAAATGTATTAATATATTCATTTAATTCATATATATGAGATTTATATTAAATTTTAGTGATTCATGGTTGACATAATAAATGTATCATACTCATACTTGATATTGTGGATAATAGGAACTTGATATAATATACAAATGGGTTATGGGATCATGTAAAACCTTTTATTAGTTATATTATAATTATAAATTGGATTCATAATTTATACTAATAATATAAAAGGTTAAAATGAGTTGCAAATAAGTTTCTCAAAGATGGAATTTTGATCCAATTGTATTAGATATTTTATGGGATTTATTTTGATTGATTTTTCTATCAAAATAAAATAGTAAATTTTAAATTATTATTATTATTTAAAATATATAACATTTATTTATATATATGGGATAAATATATATATTAAATTTTTTTGAAATTTTATATTTATATTATATATATAATTATGAGAGAATGTATAAATCCCATTTTATATATATTTAAATATATGGGATATATTTAAAAAAATATAATGGATGTTAATAAAAAATGCTTGGCTGATATTTATTCATCCAATTATACATTAAATGGATTAATGAGAGTTATTTAAATTAAAAAACTATAATAACCATCTTGATTATATACATTAAATGTAATAATTAACATGGATTAAATTCTTAGCTCAGATAGCCTAAAAAAGGGGGCCAAGGGGATCATTATACTATAGTTTTTTGAAAGGAAATCACATTCCTTATAATCCTCTACATCATTGAGAAATAATTCCCCTACACCATTTTTCAGATATTCTTCATCTAAAGGATCAAAGAACAAATAAATTAAACTACCTTTCTAATGAGAGAGAGAGTGGGGGGGGCTTATATCCATGGTCGGGGTTGGAATGTGGCTACAGGGTATAGGGATGAGGATATAGCCATGGTCAATATTGATTATGGATATAGGGTGTAGTGGAGTGAGAATATATCCACAATTTAGGTCCAATTGTGGCTATAAGGTGTAGTTGGAGGGTTATATCCATGGTCCGGCCACCCATGGATATAGAACCTTTGACTGGGTATACATTATAATTAATTAAATCATAAAAAAATCTAAATTTATATATATATATATAGACACACACACACATACATGTAATAAGAATTTTAATATAGTGGTGTAGTCTTTTAATTAGAAAATGAAATACCTAGGATCGAAACACACCAACAACATATTTTTTTCCCTAGAAACCTTATATTCATAGGTTCTCATGGATATAGGTGAATCCACATTGATAGATATATATCCATGGGCCTTATACTCATGGCTATAGGTGGCTCATGGGAAGGATTCCACATCGGATAAGTTGTGGCCATGGGCTACAGCCATAACTTTCATAGCCACAGGTGACATGCCCATGGTTATATCCCTTTTTCGTACTTTTGGTAGATTATTCTCAATGTGGGAATTGATGAAATAATTTCCTCATCTTCTCACTATAATTTTTTATATATTATTAATGTTTTAATTTCTAAAATTTCTTGGAATTGGAATTATTTTTATTATTTTTACTGCATAAATGATTCTTAGGGTGCATATAAAATTCCTATATATCACTCTTGAACTATTTTGAGTCGTGTTTCAGTAAAGGAGTTCTGTTATTTTAAACTTATACGTTCAATTGTTAATTTTTTTGTTGCATGGTAAATAACATGTTGATGGTTTATATTTTTATTTAGATGTTTGGATTTTGATATTGATTTATATGGTATGTAATGTTGGTTCAATTTATATTGACTAAATTAAAATTTAAATATTTTTTAGGGGTGTATTATACTCAAAAAAATCTATTTTTATAATGTTATCACTTTTTTGTGTGAGTATATTATTTTTATTTTTTATTTTTTTGGATAATGACTTTATTTTTATAAAGGTTCTTCAATTTTGACATTGGTTTCTAATGTTTATGATTATATTTTGAAGTTGGGGTGTATTTGGATTGTTGAGATAGGTTTGATAGTGTTTGTTTTAAATTTCTTTAATGATATTGAAGAGTAAGGGTTTGTTTAACTAATATATGGATTCAAAACTTGAAATTTAATTTTGAACCATATTTAATATTCCAAAATAAGTATATTGGGAAGTTGTTTGATTATATTTTCATGAGAATTATTAAGATTTCATATTGATTTGTTGAATAACCATTGAAGTTTATGAAGATTATGTGATTTTCAAAATAAATGACTAATAAAATGAGGATGACGCATTAAAACTTATTTATAGAAGCTAAAATGTTCCTCTAAAAGTTATTTTTAGTGTTTTATGTGTCTTGGTTATGTTTTAGGTTGAAATTATGAAAAATGGGTGTTAACCAAGAGTTTTCTATATAATCATGGTTTCCTAGAAAATCCTCATTATTGGTGCATGGTTTTCTAAAACCATTCATCCCATTCTAGTGGTTAATTCATGGTTAGTTCATAGTTTACTTAATTGTGCAAGATAACTATCTAAGTCCATAATTTATCTAGAACATTCCACATGGTTTGTGCATGATTTGGTAATCGTTCATTGTGGGAAATGCCTAAAAATTAACTATTTAGTCATCCTTTGAATATAGGGTTTCTTTTATTATTTTTTATGGACTTAGGACATCCTAAATGTCCTATGAGAGGTTGAAAATATAATATGAACTTAAAATGACCATAAATTTTGATCTTGGTGTCAATTTAGGTTGTATGAGCTGTCAAATTGATGTTTACGATGATATCTATGAATTATACTATACGGGTTACCCTTTAGACACCCATAACTAGGAATAAAGTAGTCCAAAATACCTATAAATCTACTTTTCAAGTTGGGCTATCCAAATTTTTCATGTTTTGTGAAGAAATTTATGGTATGATATGGGACATTTGGATTTGTTTTTATAAATGGTTTTTTAATAAAACTTGGGTTCTTGTAGAATATTTGGGTTTGATAAATAAAATAAATTTTCCTAGGGTGTTTTTCTTAGTAAAAAAAACTTGTTTTTATAAAATTACATATGTATTATAAAAGAAAAATTAGTTTCACATTTTATCATTTAGTGAATATTAAGATGATTTTGTAATTGGGTAATAGATCCATTGTATTAATTTGATGACTATACATCACTTCATTATAGTGGGGAGTAACCCTATGATCTGTAGTATTATGTTATATGGATCCATTTAATTAAGATACTAAATGATATAATGACTCTTTATAGTGGGGAGTACCCATATGGGAATCGATAGTAGAAGTGGTATTTGGAAAAGTGAATTTTTTGTTATTTAAATAATGTTTTCAAATTTGTGATCTTTTCTTTACTCAAAGCGAATGATGGTTTCAAAAATATATAACCTAAGGTGGATTTCCTAGGGTATAAATCATTATGATTAGGAGAATTATAACACCCCCACTTTTATTTTTTCAATAAATTGTTATTATAATAATAATTTTGGAATTTAAACGACGCAAGTTTGAAAAATTTTGAGAAACTTGGATGATGCATGGTTTGAGCATGACTAGGTAAACTGTGCATGTCAATAGTACATAATCTAAAATTAGATACAATGACTAATACATGCTTAGATAATGGTTTTGGGAACTATGCATCCCCATTTTTTTACTTGAAGATTTATTATTAATTTCATGACTTCCTGAGACCCTTCGTCGTTGAATTATGGGTTATTGTAGTGATATTATTGAGTGTTGTTTATAGTTATATAACATATGGAATATAATACCATCAATTAGTTTATAAATTTAATATGTGATTTATGTGTTATATATTATTATTGGTTTTTTATTATTATTATTATGAAATTATTGTTGTTATTATTACAATACGAGATGGTTTATTGACATAGGAAGGTGGAATTATGGTTTTTATTATTATTATTATTATTAGATTGAAATGTATAAGTAGATGGATATTTCTAGAATGGATTTTATTATAATAATTATTATTAACTTTATAGTATTATTAATACTATTGAGAAATAATGGACATTAGGGGAAATAACCCCACCCTTCTTTCTATTTCAGCCAAGATGTCCATAGAAAATGAGATGAGAGGATTTTATTGTATTCTATGTTCAACTCTCTTCTTTCCATAGAGAATTCGAGTAAGTTCTATCATATTCCTATCCTTTTATCATTCATCATCTCTATTCCCTTCTTCCTCTCATCCATTATATTGAACTAGGGTTTATGGAAAGTGTAATTTTTTCATGTAATGACCCTAACTTTTATAAATTAAATTCCCTTTTAAATGAATAAATTACTTATTAAGTATTGTAGTTATAAAAAATGCACGACCTTAGTTATTTTGGACCATTACAAATTTCATATTATCATATTTAAAAGACTATTGATCAT
Organism: Viscum album; assembly: GCA_963277665.1. NCBI lineage: Eukaryota > Viridiplantae > Streptophyta > Magnoliopsida > Santalales > Viscaceae > Viscum > Viscum album. Next base: position 1,396,421,541 of record OY728157.1, on the reverse strand, counting down.
CATAACCATTCATAATATATTTATTGTATAGTGACCATTAAGATTAGTATATATTAAGGGTTATGATAAAGTCCAATTGACACAAATGGGAGAAGATATGGCCTCAACATGTAGTATTGTACCCTATAAATCCCATTTATCAAAGCTTTCAAGGGATATAGAATCATTGGTCATTTTCCCTTGACCAAGACCAAGCTGAGATTAAAAATCTAAAACATGAAAAAAATTGTTTATGGGGGACATTTAAGATTATCAAGACCATGGACCAAACCATGTTCATCAAACCACCCCAAGAAAGTACCACCATCACACACCTTACCCTTAGGGTGTAGGCTGGTGTAATAAGGGGTTATGTATCAAGACCCTAGTAGTACAAATTTTTATGTCTTCTTTTTAATAAAATAATTATTATGTTTATCCTTCTTCATTATTGAGTTACATATACAATTATATATGGGTTGATGAAAATTATAATTTGATACGAAGAAACTAAAATTGTATTTTTTGTAAAATCTAAGGGTTTAATACTATTTTTGATAAATTCAAGAATTTTGAAATAAATATTACTTTTGTATAATATTATCATTAAATAATTTTTATTTATATACAAATTATAATTTAATTTAATGAATTCTGATGTAATCATTATAAGGGTCATAAAATTGTTTTTCATAAAACCCGATATTTTTTCAATAAATGAGGATTTTTATTTAAAGGATGAAACTATAATATTTAGAAAATTATTTTTATAAAATAAATATTATTTTTGAAATCAATACATCAAAATTATCTAATGGTTAATTTTTCATAATTTTCTAAGGTAGTCGAATTATTGGATAAAAATTAAATATGGTATAAATATATGGTCTGTATTATGGCATAATAATATCCCAAAAGTGATGTAATAAATACTATAAAGGGTATCCATGAACAAAATTATGTTTAAATTTTAAAATAATTTTTGTTTAATTTTTTTATTAATTTTATAAACCTTTAATGAATCCTCCAAAAAATATATTTTATTTTGTGGTTTTAAAATCAATTCTTTATAAACATGACTCACTTCCACATCACTAAGGGTAATATTTTAAAATTTTCAGTTTTTTGACTTATAAAATATTTAAATACAATCCCATTTGAAATAAAACATGTTAAAAACTCATGGGAATGTTTTTTGTTTTGATTATTTTATTATATAGAGTCCAAAACCTAAGTTTAGAAATTAATAAAGAATTTCCCTCTATTTTACTATAAATTCCCACCCAACCTCCCACTAATATTCACTAAAAAACAATTGAGTATGAAGTTACTCTATCTCTATACCTCTCTTAATCCCTCCAAAATGTTTCCAAATTCTTAATAATATCCTCCCAATCTTTTAGAAGCACCCTCTCAAGGTAAGGGATTCTCTCCTCCTATTTATTCAAGCACTTTATTTGTATTATGCCATTTGATTTCAAATTTTACATGATAGAATATGTTTTTACACATAAATTTTTTTATATATGATTTTTAATCAATGATAGACCACCTTTCACACTCATTAAACCCTTCTATTAATCCTTATATACACCTGTTATGATGCCAAAATTATCCTGTAATTTTTCCATACCAAACATTTTTGTAGTGAATACCCATACCCTTTTCCAATCAAGGGTATTCATCTATATGTATATATAATTCATTTATTGGGTACTTACATATATTTAACCCACATTATTTAATCATGGGATTAAAATTTATGTAATTCTTTCTTATGTTGTATAATTTATGTGGCACACAAATACATGTACATGATATAAATGTAACAGGTGGTCCTAGAATTATATATCCCTCCAATGAATTGGGTAATGTTTTTATCTCATGAGATACCATGTATTTTGTATGAGAGGTTATCCTAAGAACACCATGTTATGATTTTTCAACAGTTATCCTTGAATTATGTTTATGATATCATGTTTTATGTTGTTTCCATATTCCTATATTATCTTGATGTTATCATCTTATATAATGATTTGATGCTAATTCTTATGATTGTCACCCCTTTTATTTCACCTTGATATTACTATTTACTCACATTTATTACTTTCATCATGTTATTCTTTCATTATTCCCTTACTGGGATTTATAGCTTGGCCCTTACTTCACGGGCCTCCTTCACGAGCCTTCTTCACGAGGCCGCCTTGCGGGGACCAAGGAATTTTGGTGATGGACCCTCAGACTTGGATTCTCATTTTCTCCTTGACTCCTAGTCTGAGGGGGGCATTTGTTGATGCCAAAAATTAGGGGTGAACTGAACATCCTAAAAGAATTAGGGACTACCTCGCAAAGATGGATCGTGAATCTCTCGGAGCCCTACGACCGGCGCCAAAGAGATCCTTCAAGACCCATCGCAAATCAAGGAAGTGGGATATCTCTGCAAGCCCCTTTGATGTTCACGACCCACCACGAAGCAAGGAGGAGTGACAGCTCTGTGATCCCCTTTGACGTTCGCGACCCACCACGAAGCAAGGAGGTGGGACCGCTCCACGACCCCCTTTGACGTTCGTGACCTGTTGCGAAGAAAGGAGGTGAGACAGCTCTGCGATCCCCATTGACGTTCACGACCTGCTGCGAAGCAAGGAGGTGGGACAGCTCTGTGAGCCCCTTTGACATTCTTGACCCACCGCGAAGCAAAGAGGCGGGACCGCTCTGCGAGCCCCTTTGTCATTCATGACCCGCCGCGACGCAAGGAGGTGGGACAGCTCTATGATCCCCTTTGATGTTTGTCACCCGCCATGAAGCAAGGAGGTGGGACAGCTCCGCGAGCCCCTTTAACGTTCATGACCCACCGCGAAGCAAGGATGCGGGACCGCTCCATGAGCCCCTTTGACTTTCACGTCCCGCTGAGAAGCAAGGAGAAGGGACAGCTCTACAAGCCCCTTTGATGTTCGCAACCCACCGCGAAGCAAATTTCATCTTCGCGCCGAGAGAACCCTACTTTGTGGCGCCTATTGCCTATAAATACCAGGCTCCCCTCGAGCCCAACGGACGGACGCTCCGACCTTTCACCTTTCTAGATCTTGAATCGCGAATCACTTCCTGCTCTGTGAACCATGAGCTCCTCAAGGTACTTTTGCTCCTTGAAGTACCTCCCCCTTGGCCTTAATTGAGCCCCTCTTCCGAGAGGGATGCATTTCACGAAGCCTACGGGTATTCACGGAGGAAGGAGATCCCCAAGGGGACTTGTTTCTTCACAAACCACTTACGATTCGCAAATCACCCTCCATGCACATGTAACCCAAGTGTCAAGGCTGGGTCACTATGCATCACGAAGCACATTGCTTCACAATTCTATTCTTTTAAAGGCACCCTTGCTTTGTGAGTCATTGCTTCATTAATCCATTTCCACTTCGCGAAGCTCCTCCCATATGCACCTATGCCCTATCCCTAGCCTAGGTGACTGCACTTCGCGAAGCACATCCCTTCGTAGAGTCCCTCCACCTCATGGGACACCAGAGCTTCACAAATCTTCTACCTATGAACCCCTTTGCTCTGAAACTCCTTTTCTTGTGCGTCCCTTTAGGTTTGCACGAAGCAATTTTAAAGTCCCTTGGATGATACTTCTCATTGCGTTGCTTCACCTCATGCTTCTTTGCATAGGCATGTTAATGGCTATTTCTTCTTCGCATAGACATGCTAACATGGACCCCCCCAATGGTTCACTCCATAACACCCCCTAGCTACGGCGTTGCCTATCCCTTCTCTTCACCAAGGTGCAGAGGGTACCGGTTATGTAAGTCCTAGGGGTGCGAAGAGAACACTGCCTCATCTGAGATGTAGGAAGTTAAACATCATCCTCAGCACATGATGTTAAATTGTGACCTCACCTCGTGCCTCACACGCGGGGAAAGGGAAACCACCCTGGTGTAATCCCCTAGCTTTTCTTATCGGAGGCAACATTCTTGCCCCTCCTTTCTTCAGTTCAAAATCCCTCTCCCACTGGGCTTTGTCACTACCAGGCCTTCATCCTGGAGTAAGTCCCACACCCCTGTTTTCTATTTGGGCAGTGAACCGTATGTAAGCCCATGTTTCCTCTTTGGGCTGCTAACCACGCATGAGCCCAACTTCACTTCCTACGAACGCACCTTTCCCGACGTGATCGTCAAGTCTTTGTTTTCTCTTGTTTCTCAAACTGATCATAACTCATGTGGGCTTAGAGAAAGTATCAACCATGACATCCCCTTTGTATATCCTAGAGTGTAATCCCCAAACACCATCCTGAACTATGAGTACTTTGATCCTTGCCAAGGCAGGGTACGTAGGAAACCTCCACAAGGTTCAAGCCCACCACCCCGGTCATTATGACCTCTTTCACGTCGGTTCACCAACACCTTGGGCAACCTAGATTGTAATCCCCAAACACCATACTGAACTATGAGGACTTTGATCCTTTCCAAGGAAGGGTACATAGGAATCCTTCACGAGGTTCAAGCCCACCACCCTAGTCGTTCCGACCTCCTTAACGACGGTTCACCAACACTTTGGGAAGCCTAGAGTGTAATCCCCAAACACCATCCTGAACTATGAGGACTTTGATCCTTACCAAGGAAGGGTACATAGGAAGCCTCATTGAGGTTCAAGCCCACCACCCCGGTCGTTCCGACCTCCTTCACATCAGTTCACCAACACCTTGGGTAGTCTAGAGTGTAAGCCCCAAACACCATCCTGAACTACAAGGACTTTGATCCTTGCCAAGGTAGGGTATGTAGGAAGCCTCCATGTGGTTCAAGACCACCACCCTGGTCATTTCGAACTCCTTCATGTCGGTTCACCAACACCTTGAGTAGCCTAGAGTGTAATCCCCAAACACCATCTTGAAATACGAGGACTTTGATCCTTGCCAAGGCAGGGTATGTAGGAAGCCTCCACGAGGTTCAAGCCAACCACCCCAGTCGTTCCGACCTCCTTCACGTCAGTTCACCCACACCATCCATCTGGACCCCAGGTCCTTATTTACGTTGGCTCACTTTCATCCTTAATGGCGTTAAACTGTAAACCCCATGCAACGGTAAGCCATTGTGTCCCCCAGTCAGCAGTAAGCCCTTGTATCCCCCAGTCAGCAGTAATCTGTTGTGTCCCTCAATCAGTGGTAAGTTGTTGTATCCCGATCAGAGGTAATCCATTGTTTCCCCCATTCAGTGGAAATCCATTGTAATACCCTTCTTTGGGACCCAAATCTTTGGTATGTCCTAGTGGTGTCAGACCAACCTGGGCTGCTAACCATGCATAATCCCCATACACATCATCGGGGTGTTGTCCTATGTGTACACCCCAATTCAAGCTCATTGCCTGACCTTTCCCTCGAGCCTATGTGTCTTGGGAAGGTCATGCCCTAACCCAGAGGTTCCACTTCCTCCGGGTCCCATCCATGCATCCATTCTCACGGGCCACCTCCTTAGGCATCCCATCGCCCTCCTGAACTATGCGGACTTTGATTCCCTTCCATGGGGATACATAGGAAGTCTCCCTGAGACTCAAGCCCAACATTAATGTCATCCTCATGGTGGTTCCATCCCATTCACCACCCATTTCAATCAGCACCCCATCATCCATATTGATTCTTACCAGGACCACCACATCCTGGTGAGGTCATGTCAACCCACCTACATCAGTGTGTCCTCCAGAGGTTACACTCATATGATCTACTCTAGTCAGTGTTCTGATCAGTCTAATCCATCTCCTCTATACATTAAACTTGCGGCATACTCTATGTTAAACATGGGAAGCTGAGGAAAACCTTAGAGACATGCCTATGGCATATAATTTCTCGCATTTTACGCAGGATGTCTCGGGCTTCTGCGGCCTCGAGAATCCCTATAATAAGGGGAAGAAACCCAAATGCACCAGTTTTCCAGCGTCTAGACGCGCCAGTGATGTCCAACGTGACTACTCCCCTAATCGAAGGTTGCTACCCTAACCAGACCCTTTGTAATGTCTCAACAAAAGCAGTGTAATTAACTAGTGTCCATGAAGATATGGCACTAGGAAGAGTTTCACAAACAACAACTTAAATCTATAAGGGATACCCAGACTAGGTGATGAGTTCTGAGGAGGAATCCACGGAAGTAAGAACCGACATCCCACCATCCCATTTCGATCAAGGAGCAAACATCCCTAAATAAGCGATAGATGTCACCTGCCTTTGGAAAGTGGGAATGTGGGGCAACAAAACTGCGCCTTCCATCCCCAAACTAGACGGACGTGCACACCCCAGTGAAAGTGTTGGAAACATCTATTATATCTTTTTATTCCACATAGTACTATGGTTTTATTTATTATTTAATTATATACAATACTTGTTCTATTTTATTACTTTAACTCACCATATTATAGTCGACCTGGGTGTATGGTTTGGTTGACCTGGGTTGGTTTGTTACAAATTAGTAGCAGAGAAAAGTCTCAGCCTAATGTGTGTTAACACTTCCTAATTTTGGTTCTATGTCTTGGGTATATAGTAGTTAGTACCATCATAATTTTTATAGTAATATCATAAAATGGGCCTCGATAGCTCACTTTCATGACTGAACCTGGTTTACCGTGGGTGGTCAGGGACTTTTACCAGGTTTGAGACTTGGGGTTTGGATTCATTTGAATAAACTATATGGGAAGTTTATTTAAATTGACCTATTCATTTTGGTAATTTATTTCATTGATATAATTCTTAATTACTTTAAATTATTATTATTTTAAATCATTGGTTTGAATTATGAAAGTAGTCCTAATATTTTTGAATGTGATCAAAATTTAATTGGTTATTGTCTTGTGTTTATTAGGAAATTCCTCTAAGAAGATTTATTAAAAATATAAGAGAGGAATATACAAGACAAATTTCAAATTTTAATCCTCTATTGGACCCTTCCTTGGTTGAATTAGTAATCTACATAATTCAGAATATGGGTCAAGTGGGTGTTAGGAACCCAGGATGTGTGGTAGATCATAGCTCTGAGTTTACTAAGCAGCACCCACTCATATTCCATTATGACAAAGGAACATAGGAATATGAGGAGTGGCTTGAATGGATTGATTGGATCTTCAACTTCTTGAAGACTCTTGAAGACTTGAAGATGGTTTTTTCATGTACATACTCAAGGGATCGGGAAGGATATGGTGGCACTCTATTGTGCAAGCTAAGTTGCATGAGGACCTTACCTGGGCTTCTTTCAAGAAAATTTTTAATCTGATGTTTTACCCTGATATGTTAAATGTAGAAAAAACCCAAGATTTTATAACCTTGGAGTAGGGGTAGCATGTAGTTTTGTAATATTCTACCTATTTTACTTAGTTGGTGCATCTGGAACTAGAGCTTATCACAAGATCTTGTCACTAATGAGTACCTAAAGGATTGAAGGTTTGATTTATGGTTGAGGCTTGATATTAGTTTTATGTTTATTCTCATGTGCCTTTTGCCCTTTGTGGAGTTAGTAGACAAATCATCTTTGAATTGGGAAGATATATCTAGGAATACAGTTTTGGGTGTAGCTTTAGTTGGTGCATTTTTTAGAGAGAGTGTATCTTCTAGCCAAAAAATAAAACATAAGGGTGGTTAACTCTATTTAGGATCAATTTCAAGGGCTTATCCAAGATAGTAGGATATTATTTTCTATCAGTGTGGGTAGTCTGTTCATACCATACCAAGCTATATGGAGGCTCCTTTTACTTTTCATTATTGTGAATTATCGGTCCATAAGAAGTGTTTAAATGAAAGGATGTCTCATGAAAGTAAGGTAGGGTCCACTCTCATCAAGGATTTTTGGGTTCTTTCCAATGATTCCAAGGGTGGTGGGTCAAATACTCAGGCTAATGGGGATTTTCATGTTCCAATAATTAGATGTATTTATGTGATTGGGTATGTGTAAGAGGAATCTGAAGAAGGAATAGCTACTGTTAAAGGTAATGTGTTTCTTTCATATTCTATGGTGCTAGATTTATTTGATACATGTGATAATCATTATTTTATATCTTCAAAGTTAGTTAACATATTGTACTTGTGTTCAAAACTTATTTCTTACTTTTTGGATCTTTTTCACCTTTGGGAAAGAGGTTTGAACAAGGTTTCAAGTGTCCCGCATGTTGGGTGATGATAGTCGGATTTTAGGTAGAATGGGACTTCTTGGTGCTTGATCTTGACATCTTCAATTTGATTATTAGAATGGATTAGAAGATCATTTTTAAGGCCTAGATATAATATTATCACTTATGGGTATAGTTCTTATCTACTAATGGGGCCATGCATGTCTTCTAGGGTGAGTGAGACTCTAGATTGGCAATGGTGGGCTTTTTTTCTTTATTTTGGGGTAATCTCATGTCAGTTTTTAGAGATGTTTCTTGATGAAGTTTTCCCTTGTTTGGTTGGTCAAATTATTTCATTGGTGAGTGTGTACCTTGAATTATTTCTGTATGATTTTCCTAGTTTTCTTCCCTAGATATAGGTTAAGTTTACTATTGACTTTCTCCCTAGTATGATTCCCATTTTTATGCCATCTTAACAAATGGAACATGCTGACTTAGTGAAAATTAAGGTCCATATTGAGGACCTAGAGGCTATAGTATTTATTCAACCAAGCATGTAACCATGGGATTCACCTATCCTCTTTTCTAAGAAGGTATACGGGAACCTCAAACTTTTTATTGACTATCAAAAGTTAAATCGGGTGCCCGTTAAGAACAAATATCCTTTTCCTAGGATCGATGATCTTTGTGACTAGATTAGAGGGGTATATTGGTTTTTAAAGATTTAATTTTGGTCAGGGTACCACTAGTTGAGAGTCCAATAAGAGGATATACCAAATACAATGTTCAAGAGCTGGTATAGGCATTTTGAATTTTTAGTTATGTTATTTGGTCTGACTAACCCTCCTAGGGTGTTTATGGATTTAATGAATTGGATCCTTCATCAATTCATGGAATCTTTTATTATTATGTTCATGGATGATATTTTGGTGTAATCCAAGATATATGATGAGCATAGGGACTATTTGTATATCAATCTTCAAACCTTGAAGGAACATTATCTATATGTTCATCTTTCTGAATGTGATTTTTGGATCTGGGAAGTGAAATTTCTAGGGAATGTGATATTTGAGAGGTTTGTCTTAGTGGATCCTAAAAATATATAGGTTGTTATGTCCTGATGGAATCCTATAAATGTGTTTGATATATGGAGCTTCTTGGGTTTGGTTGGTTACTATAGGTGGTTTGTTCAGTATTTCTCCAAGATTGCATCTTCAATAACTAATTTAACCCATAAGGATGTATTGTTTTAGTGGAATTCTAAGTATTAGATATATTGAGGAATTTAATATTTGGTTGAATTGATCCCTAGTTTTGATTATTATGGAACTGGATTTGGGTTATAATGTTTTTTGTGATGCTTCTTGTACAGTTTTGGGATGCTTCTTGATGTGGGGGAAACATTTGGTGACCTATTTCTCACACCAGTTATTCCCTCATGAGAAAAACTATTATACCCATGATATTGAGTTGGTATCAATTATGAATGCACTCAAAATGTGGTGAAACTATCTCTTTGGGGAGCAGTTTACAGTGTGTTTTGATCATAAGAGCCTGAAATATATTTTTACTTAGAGGGATCTGAACTTGAGATAGAGACACTATGTAGAGTATCTTTAGACATTTGATTTTGATATTTTGTACACTTATGGGAAAGGAAATTTGGTTGTTTATTCATTGAGCAGAAAATTACCAACACAAACTGTGAAGGAATTAGTGAGGAGTGCTCTATGATGTGTTTGTTTACTGAGTTGGGCTTGGGAGTGGAAGAGGTTAGGGTATGGGTGTCCTTGGATTAGATGAAAGATGAATTGTATTTTTATAATAGATTTCATATCAAGTAGGTGATAGAAATTTAGTTCCAAAACTTTAGTGAAAGCCTTTATGGTGGGGATACCTCAGGTGAGTGGTCTCGATCTCCCAATAGCGTTTTGTTCTTTCGTGGTGGGTTGGTTGTTCAATTTTCTATGAGGAATGAGTTTTTATATATTTGACATTAGTCTTATTGGTCCATGAACCATGTAGATAAAAAGATGTATCATGACTTGAGACGTTGATATCGGTAGTAGGGGATGAGGCGGTCGATTGCAGATTTTGTATCGTGGTGTATTACTTGTCAAAGAATTAAGGTGGGACACCAGAGATTTTTCAATTTGTTATATCCCTTACCCATTCTGGTATGGAAGTGGGATGAGATTACCATGGATTTCAACATTGGTTTTCCATGTAATCCTATTGGGAAATATACAATTTGGGTGATCGTTGATTGACTCATAAAATAGGAGCATTTCCTCCCTATCAAAGAGACAATGAAGGTGGAAAATATTGGAGACTTGTATATTCGGGAGATTGTGAGACTTGATGGGGTTCCCTCTATGTTTATATCTAATAGGGACCTAAGATTCATGTATAGTTTTTGGAAAGGTTTGTAGGGGTGATGGGTTCCTAGATTATATTGAGTATAGATTATCATCCAAAAATGGATGGAGAGATAGAGAGGACTATCCAGGTTCTTGAGGATATGCTTCGAGCTTGTGTGCTTGATGTTAGTGGATCTTGGGAAAAGAATTTTCCACTAGTTGAGTTATCCTATAACAATAGTTATCAGTCCTTGATTATTATAGCACCCTTTGAGGCCTTATATTGGTATCCATGTAGATCTCCCTTGTACTGGGTAGAGTTGGGAGAGTGGTCCTTGTTTGGGTTGTCTCTTGTTCAGGAGATAACGGATATAGTGCAGTTGATATGGAAGAGATTGATCATGGAACAGAGTCATCATAAATATTATGAGTATTGTTGGCAGTGGTTGCTAGAGTTTAAGGTTGGTCATTGGGTTTTTCTTATAGTTTCACCTCTCTTGGGACATTGTCAGTTGGGTAAAAAGGATAAGTTGGAATTGAGGTTTATAAGACCCTTTGAGATCATTGGACAATTGAAAAGGGTGTCATATCAGTTAGAATTTCTATCTAGTTTGACATATATCCATGATGTGTTTCATGTTTCCAAACTAAGGAGGTGTATACTAGATCCTTCACATGTGATTTGATGGGAGTATGTTGATCTTGATATTGACACCACTTTCACTAAAAAATAATTAGTTTTTTCTAACATGGGTATATATGTTGGTAAAAGTGCATTTTCTATTGGTAAAGCGTTTTACCAATAAAAATTATCCTATTAATAAATTGTTGGTAAAAATTCTATCACTAAATATTATTATAAATGATAAAATAGTTCTATTACAATTATAATAATACCAACAGATAATATATATGATGGTAAAAAAATTAAAAATAGATTCATACGACAGAATTATCTATTGATAATATTATTACCATTATTTATCTTTCTATCGGTAATATTATGACAAATAAAAAAAATTAATATCTATTTATAAATTATTTTAAATAAATTATCATCTATAGATATTATAATATATGATTCTAAATTTTTTTATTATGTTTATTAATCTAAATATATATAATATATTTAATATACAATTTTTTTTCATTTTCATTTTCATTTCATGAACATAAATATTACAACAATAAAAACTCTCAATAGTATATCATGTGTATTTTCAAACTCCAACATAATACAATCTAATGTAGGTTCAGGAAGGGTGTAAATTGAATTAAATATGTAGACATGGAGGTTCAAAACTAGGCCCACCTCAACACACCACCATAGGTATAGCAAGGATAGAACCACTGAACCATGCCCTATGGGGAAAGCTGCCAAATAATAAATCAAGTTACCATTAGAAAAATTTATTAAAGTTCATCAATGTATGATGTAAACTACCATATATTGATTATTCAATATTGTATCACTAAATCAAGAATATTCTTCTCTTTATAACTCTATTTTACATTATTCACATCCTTTTTGTGGGCATTTTCAACTTTCAACATCATTTGATATAGAGAAAAATCAACCAATCCATATTTATTCTCAATAAGAATCCTTATATAATCATCAGTTTCTCCACTATAAATAACTCCCTCCCTTGACCAGTGAACATATTTTTCATTTATGATATCCACTTATCTAATTTTAATAGAAATATCATCACTATAGGTAACCATTATATCTCCACCAGCATTAAAATAAAGATCACATACAATAGAAGAATGACCATTTTTTATTCACCTTATTTTTTAACACAGTTCCAATCATAACTGTCACCATCCTATACCTAGGTTTTAATAGTATTTTCATAGATTCAAGAGAATAAAACATCAAAAAAGTAGTGCCACTAAACCATTTTAACATAGAAACACATTGAAGAAGCCATGAACTAGTAAATGGGAATACATGATTTTTGTTAGGTTGGAATGGCTATAGTGATGACACAAGAGGGGGTGAATTGTGTCCTTTTCAAAAATTTACAATTCTGTTGATTCACACAAATAGAAGATAATAACTAGCATCGTTTATGTAACAAAGTATATGCAACGGATATGAACAGAAAACAAAGCACAATAATTTATAGTGGTTCAGGGTACAAAGATCCCCTAGTCCACTCCACCAATTACCCTCTCTGCGGGCTTGGTGAATTTCACTAGTAAGGTCCTTGTATCATAAGACCGATTCACAACTGAGTGTAGGCAGTTTTCGCCTTCTGGTTCTTTTACAGGGAACCGATAAAACCACATCTTAGTGCAAGAATCTAACAATCCACCATGACTGAATACAAGAAGCCAAAACTCAAGATATATAAGATGTAGTTTGTTGAGAAACAGATATAACTCACAGTTTCAGAAACACGCAACTGATAAAAGAAGGATATTTGAATTTAAAAGAAAATAAACTTTAAAGAATGTATGAAGTGATCCAGTTGCTCAAAATATCTTTGTCTTTAAGAACAACAACTAAAACAGAGCGTCGTATTCACAAGATTGAAAAATAGATCTTCAAAATACAGTTCATGTTTTTGTGATGCTTGATCACTGTAGCCATGTAAACAATTTTCATAGGAAAAAATTCAATGAATAGTATTTACAGAGATATCTAAGAGGTATTCACATATCTGGGGGGTTTTACAGATGATACTTAGAGAGAGAGATAATGATAAATCTCCAGCATGATTTTAGATCTGCAAAATATGCCTGATAAATCATCAAGATTCAAAATCAAATAAATAGATCAGAGAAGTTGTAACTTCCCTTAAGAATGGGAGTAAAAATCTCCATTGTAAATGACTCTTTAAATCATATATAACGATCTTTGAATCAGACAACAATGAGCATTAAATCATCCTAATATTCTGAAAATACTATTGAAAAAATCTCCGATAAAGATGTAAATTCAAATTTTCAGTGTTGAAAATTCAAACGTAAGGTTCCTTCACAAAACAAAAAAATAACAAATGTAGGGTTCAACTTCATAATGTAGGGTTGATAATCTATACATTTATCCACATCAGCATAGATATCTAAACATAACATTGATTATCCATACGTTCAATTTTCCCAAACATAAGGTTGATAATGTAAGGTTGATTACAAAAGTAAGTTTGATGATCCATACATTTGTAAAGTTCCATACTTACATAGGGTTCTTTAACCATAATTTTTCTTTCTAAAAAATTTAAGGTTCTTATCCAAATGTAATGTTCCTTAACCATAAATTTCTTCAAATGTAAGGTTGATTAACCATACCCATTGATCCTTCAACATAAATGTAAGTTTTGTTCCATAAGTTATTTCTTCAACGTATTGAATGAATAGTATTTCTAGTAAACGACAAACTGTGAATAGTGTTTCCAAAATACGCTTAAGAGAATTCCAAACACTTTAACAGATATTTCTTTCAAATAAATAGTTGAATATTATTTCAAGATAAGAATTATAAAGAATATAAATTTTCTGAAATACACTCAAAATAAAATCATTAGTAAAACAAACGAGGGTATTTGTGAGCATCAAAATCAATAATATTTATAGAGTATTGTTAATGAAATACATGCCCAACAATCTACCCCTTTTTGATGATCACAAAACCCATAAATTAAAACTATAATCTTAAAAATATAATTTATAATTTTTTAAACATTAAAATAAAATAATTTTTATTTGACAGAATTATTTCGATAAAGAAGAAATATCTAAATTTCTCCCCTAAAGATAAATTTCAAAGAAATATTTATGCTTATATAAATTTCTCAAATAAAAGAAATGTTGTGTTATCTAAATTTATCCCCCTTTTGTGATATTAAAAGGAAATTATAGAAATAGATTAAAATACATTTAATATTGAACAGAATGATAAGTGAATGTTATAAGTAACTATAATGAATAAATAGAATTGGATTTTGGTTATCATAAAAAAATACAAAAGCAGATAAAATAATTAAATATAAAATATAGATAGCAAACAAGTTCATTGATCAATAAAGGCATCAATACAATAAATTTTGTTACTAAGAAATGAAAACAGTCATTGTCGTGGTTTAAGGTAGGAAAAAGACTAAGGATTCGTTGGGATTTAATTTTAAAAGGCTTCAAACATATCCTTCAGCTCAACCATCTATAATCTTAGCTTCTTTATCAAACTATCACCTAGATGAACAACCAATAGCCTGGAGTCATTATTGACATGCAGATTCTTCACTATGTTGACCTTCAGAAACTCATGAAGACTCTCCTCTTACTTTATGAACAGCTCCAACTTTTCTAAAAACTGATTCAATATCAATCTAATGCTAGGATCTCCTTGAGTTAACTGATCAACAAGAAATTTTTGATTCTCTAGAAGAACTGATAGAGGTGTCCTATTATACTGTAGATCATCAAGACGGATGTTCATGTTTTCCATAACAGAATTAATGGAATGGAATATTCTAATTAAATCTAGACTTGTAGTAGGTATAGGAATAGATATACTGGATTGTCCTACACTGCTCTTTACTGATTCAAACTGACTACCCAGATACCACTTCAAATTTGTAAAATCTATCTTTGAAACTGATTCAGACTTGAGTTTCCCAAACTCATCCAGCATTTCCCTTTTAAATGCATCAAAATCCTTTTTAAAAATAGTACTCTCATTGAGTTTTTGAATCTTTTTATTGTCTTTGTCAAGCTCTTTCCTCATAACTGCATTTTCTTCTTGAGATTTGTTATAATTAACAGCAATCTCTTCTACATGATGAGATAATGAATCATATGCCCCCTCATCTACATTCATAGCCTGCTTTTCACCATTAGTAGGTAAAGGATCTGCCACTATTTTCATTACTAATTCTTCACAAGAAAAATAATGATTATCTAAAACTTCAATATGAGCACCAGAAATATGATCTGAATATCCCACAGTCTTATATACAATCAATGGTTGAATTTCTGTAACTGATTCATGTAAAATCTGCTCTTCTTGAATAACTCCTTGTTTAGTAACTTATTCTCTAAAAATATCTAATTGAACATTTTCAGTTTGAGTATTATTTTCTTGAACTATTTCTACCGAAATGCTCTCTTGTACCTATTAATTCACCAGGGGTATAATAGAAAGCTCTCTAGCTTGACTCTCCACTGGAATTTCATCTTCAATAACAGTTTCTTCTAAATGAACTGAGCATGTTGCTTCTCCAAAATCCAACATTTTCTCTTCAACTTGAGAATCATTTCTGCTCCTTGGTTTCATAATAAGTCCTTCTTGACTTTGTTATTTCTCTACTTCATCTTCTTAAGTGTTAAATCTAAGTTGCCTCTTAGATGGTTGTGAAACTGCATCTGTTTGTGATTCAACTACACCCTCCTTTCGAACACCTGCTTGCCCTCCAAATCTAAAGCTCATGAGATCTATTCTTCCTCAGCTCCAATAGGAAAAATATTTCCTTTTACAGTGCTCCAAAAAAATACAAGATTTCTTAACGTTCCAGCATTCAAAACATTACTATGATTACATTTTACTATATCATCAACTAGTCTGATCATGTCCTTATAAAATAAAATCCTTGAAATTATCCATCCATATGGATAGAAATTCATTCTTGCATCTGGTGAACAGTAGTAATAAAGGTACCGAAATAAATACTGTGGAAAATTCAATTTAATATCACTCAAAAAAAGAAACATGATATACATGTTTGGGTAAAGTATTTTCTCTATCTCATCCATCCTTAGTGCTATTCCTATCTGAATAAACTTTACTAGAATCTTATGGTCAGCTTCTAAATCCTTAACAAACATCTTTTTGATGTGCATTGAATTGAATAGAAAAGACATGATGTCTTTAGAATAATATTCCTTATCACCAAATGATCTAATATCGAAATGGAAAACCCCTTCATGAGGGCAGTTCAAAAAAAATTCAACCTTAGTAGAAGAAATAGAGAAATCCCAATCTTCATTACTAGCAAAAAACATATCCTCTAAATCTCCAAAAATAAAATGTACACTCTTATAAAAATAATTCAGTTCTACCTCGTATAGAAATTCTGAGTTAATGTCATTAAAAATTGTCTTGAGTCCTTGAAAATATAATGCTTGTTTTAGGAGTAAGTTTGTCTGATATAACCAATCAAGATCAACCACTTTTCCCAGAAGAATTTTTCTACCTATAACTCTTTGTCATTTTGGGTTGCTTGCTTCTCCTTCTTCGACTCTCTTGGTTTTCTTCATTTATGAAGATCTAAACATCTGATTTTTTCAGCTTCTAGGGTTTGGAAGGACAAATGAAGATTGTGGATTAGGAGAAATGATTTTTGGGTAAACAACGGGTAAGGTAGATGAAGGGTTTCTGAAAGATGACATGTGTCCTCATTTCTCATGTCGTAGAGTAATTATGAAAAAAAATTAATAATTACGTGGCATAAATGGATTTAAGATCAAATAAATTAACTGAAATACCATAAGATAAAAATAAAAAAATCAAATTAGATTTACAGAAATAAATTAGGCCTAAAATAAATTAAAATTAAATAAAATAAAATAAAATAAAAAATAAACTTATTTAATTAAAAATTAAATAAACCTAACTCCCTATTAATAAAATAAAAACAAGAAGTGGGAAGTGGTTTAGTAAAAATATCAGCTAATTGATATTTAGTGTTAACAAATTCTAAAGATATATCATTTTTAAGAACATGATCTCTTAGAAAATGATGTCTAATATCAATATACTTAGTTCTAGAATGACTTATTGGATTTTTTTTTTTTGAAATGTTTATAGCACTTGTATTATCATATAAAATAGGTGTATTATTAAAATTAAGTCCAAAGTCCATTAGAGTGTTTTTCATCTACAGCACTTGTGCACAGTAAATGCCTGCAGATGCATACTCTACTTCTGCTGTTGATAGTGCTGTTGAGTGTTGCTTCTTACTTGACCATGACGCTAATGATTTTCCTAAAAAGTGACAGGTTCCTGAAGTTCTTTTTCTATCTAATCTACATCCTCCAAAATCTACATATGAATATGATGATAAATTAAAATTGTAAGTTTTTGGATAAAGAAGAGATTGAACAACTATTCTTTTTAAATATCTAAAAATATTTTTTTACAGCAACAAGATGGGATTCTTTTGGATTTGATTTAAATATAGCACAAATACATACTGAAAACATAATATCAGGTCTTCTAGTAGTAAGATATAGTAAACTTCCAATCATACCTCTATATAATGTGTTTTCCACTAGTTTTCCAGCTTCATCCAAGTCGAGTTTAATATTATTACACATGGGAGTTGAATATGTCTTGTTGTTCTCAAGACCAAAATTTTTCAATAAATCAGTAATGTATTTACTTTTATTTAATACATTTCCATAATCTTTTTGATAAATTTTAAGTCCTAAAAAGAAATTTAATTCTCCCATCATGCTCATTTCAAATTATTTTTGCATAAGTTCTGAAAAATAATTACAAAGTTTTTTATTTGTTGATCCAAAAACAACGTCATCAATATAGAGTTGAACTAATAATAAATTAGAAAAAACTATTTTATTAAAGAGGTTTGGGTCTGCCAAACCAATAGTAAAATAATTTTTCAAAATAAATGAACTTAATCTTTGATACCAAGCTCTAGGTGCTTGTTTAAGGTCATATAGAGCTTTAGTAAGTTTAAAAACAAAATATGGTTTTTGAGAACTTTCAAAACTAGGAGGTTGCTCAACATAAATTTCCTCCATTAAATATCCATTTAAAAAGGAAAATTTTACATCCATCTGATATAATTTAAAATTAATATGAGATGCATAGGCCAAAAGAATTCTAATTGCTTCTAGTCTAGCTACGGGAGTAAAGGTTTCATAATAATCTATACCTTCTTCTTGATTATACCCTCTAGCTAATAGTCTAGCTTTATTTCTAATTATAATACCTTGATAATCTCATTTATTCCTAAAGACCCATTTATTTCCTATAACTGGATAATTCAATGGTCTTTCCACTAATTTCCATACTTTGTTTCTTTAAAACTAATTTAGCCCATCTTGCATTGTTAACATCCAACTTTCATCTTCTAAGGATTATTCAAAAGACTTAGGATCTAGCTGATATAGAAAAGAAGAAAATTCCACTAGGTTTCCTACACTTCTTCTAGTTTTTATTCTTATGTCTAGATCTCCTATAACAGTCTCTAAAGGGTGATTCTTTAGGATTCTAGACTTCCTAGGAAGAGAACTTTTAGGTTCATTAGTATCATATTCTTCTAAACTAGACTAAATTTTATTTATATTTTCAAAATCATTTTTCAAGTTATCAAGTCTCATGTTGTTAGAAGAATCATCAGCTTCATCTGTTTGATTTTTCTCTTTATTAAAAGAATCAGTTTCATCAAACTTCACATGAACTGATTATTCAACAGTCCTTGAATTTTTATTAAATACTCTATAATCTTTAGAAGTTTCAGAATATCCTAATAATATTCTTTCATTAGCTTTTGGATCGAACTTTTCAATATTATCCTTGGTCTTCAAAATATATACATTGCATCCAAAAACCTTAAAGTACTTTACCTTAGGATTTATGTTATTCCAAAGTTCATAAGGAGTATTTTTGAAAATATGTCAAATTAAAACTCTATTTATAATATAGCATGATGTTCTTACAGCTTCTTCCCAAAAGTATGTTGGAAGATTGTATTCGTTTAGCATAGTCCTAGCCATTTCTTGAATAGTTCTATTTCTTCTTTCAGAAATTCCATTTTGTTGAGGTGTTCTTGGTGTAGAGAAGGTGTGTTTAATAATCATATTTGAGAAAAAATAATTAAATTCTTGACTCTCAAACTCTCTACCATGATCACTTATTAATTAAATGATCTTAAAACCTTTTTCATTTTTAACACTTTTACAAAAACTTTCAAAAATAGAAAAAGTTTTATTTTTTAGTTTTAGAAAATATACCCAAGTAAATCTAGAATAATCATCAACTAAAACATATACATATAATTTACCAGAAAAACTTTCTATTATAGATGGTCCAAATAAATCCATATGAATAAGTTATATGGCCTTTGAATTAGTAATTTTTTTAACAGATTTGAAGGAATATTTATGTTTCTTGCTAATCTGACATGCATCACAGAATCTATCACTATCAAATTTGATACTATGTAAATATGAAACTAATTGTTTATTAGATAACTTATGTAAAGCAAAAATATTACAATGACCAAGTCTTATGTTCCAAATCCATGACTCATTTACCTTAGTAGTTAAACATTTCACTTTCTATTTACACAAGGCATTTAAATCCAAATTGTAGACATTATCTATTCTGGGTGCTCTAAATTTAAGAAAATTATCTTTAAAATAGAACATAAATTATTAGAAAAATCAACACAGTATCCATCATCATATAGTTGAGAGATATTTATCATATTGTGATTCAATTCTTGTATATATAGTACTTTATTAATTGATACAGTATCTAGATCTCCAACTATTCTGAGTCTAATAATTTTTCTTTTGGCATTGTCACTGAAGGTGAATATGCCTCCATCTATTTTAGTCAGAGTACAGAAATTTGATGAATTTCCACTCATATGTCTTGAACAACCACTGTCCATATACCATATATCTTTTCCTCTTCTATGTCATGTTACCTAAAAAGACCAATTAAACAAAAAAAAATTGGTACCTATATCTTTTTGGTTTCAATAGTGTTAGCTATCAAAGACTTGGGAATCCAAACATATTTATTTTGATCAACACTGATATAATTAAAGATAGATAAAGCTTTTGAATAATGAACATGATTGACACCACATAATTGAGGTTTTCTTAAATATAATTCATTAGCATAATATCCATTAATACCACAATAAAAACATTTAACAATAGATATTCCTTTTCTATTAAAACTAGGAACAAAATAGTTTTTGTACAGTTTGGGTTTTTCACCCTTACTACCAATACCAAACCTTTCCTTTTTAGCAAAATTTTTCCCAAGAATTTAATTCTGTTTATGTTCGCCTTTTTTTAAAACAAGATCAGCATATCTATAGGTTTCTACTTCTCCCTATAGAGTCTTAATCTTACTTTCATGAATAGCATAGTCAGTAATAGTTGAATTAAATTTTTCAACAAGATATTGATGTTGTTTATGTAATGTATATCTTTTACCTATAATAGTATTATGAATTTTCTTTAAAGATTTATGTTTCTTTAATAAGGAATCATATTTTTCTTCAATCATACTGCAATAGGCAGTAATTTTATCATTTGAATAGCTAGAATCAGAATCTGATGAATAGTAAGATTTCACCTTATCTTCTTTTTCAATGAAGCACATATTAGCCTTCAGATTTGACTTTTCTTTGTCTGGATCGGAATTAGATGAGCTACTAGAGTCTTCAGAGACACTCCAAGTAGCCTTCATTTATCTTTTGTCATTTTTCTCATAATCAGCGTTCTTATGATATTTATTTTTTGTCTTTCTCTTCTCTCCTTTTAATTGAGGACAATTAGGTCTTATATGACCCCCATTTTTTTAATTCCTAACATCTTACTTCCCATGAGTCCTTCTCATCCTTTCTGAAGGTTCTTCTAGATCCTTTATTCTTCCTATAAAATTTACTGAATTTTCTATCTAATTGAGCCAGCTCAATTTCTGAATCAGTTGAGTCTAAATTTCTTTCTTCTTGTTTCATTTTTCTATTCTGCTTTTGGGATGTAGCATTTAAATCCGTGTTATCCTTTTTCACTAAGAATTTGTAATCGTTAACTTCATCTTTCATTTCAGCCCGATACATCATTAAAGTTATAATCAATTCTCTCATTGTTAGATTCTTGACATGTTTTGATTGGCGGATTTTAGTAGAAATTCCATTCCACTTCGCAGGTAGAACTCTTAGAACTTTCAAAGCTTGATCAGGTTGGCTGATAGGCTCACCTAAAGATGTTATATTATTAACAATTTTATTTATCCTTCCATTCATCTGTGTGATTATCTCTCCATAAAACATTTTGAAAGTATAAAACTTTAATTTCTCTATAGTATATCTCATTTGTCTAACATTTTCAGTACCTTCATAGGCTACTGCAATTGCCTGCCACATTTCATAGGTTTTTGGGAATTATGATACATGGTTGAATTCATCTGGTCCAAGACCACAAATAATAGCATTCATTTCTTTCAAATTCATATCATACTCATCCTCTGTAGTAGTAGACCCAAGTTTCAGGTTTTTTAGGAATTGTGTAAGGAGTAAAAATCTTTGATTATACTCTAAATCCAAGATTTTTTAAGTAGATTGTCATTTGTGTCTTCCAACATCCATAATTCTCACCATTGAAATATAGAGCACGAACCATTGACATTCC
Source organism: Viscum album (assembly GCA_963277665.1). Classification (NCBI taxonomy): domain Eukaryota; kingdom Viridiplantae; phylum Streptophyta; class Magnoliopsida; order Santalales; family Viscaceae; genus Viscum; species Viscum album. Next base: position 1,396,399,720 of record OY728157.1, on the reverse strand, counting down.
TTCCTTGAGATTCTCCATTTCCATCACTAATATAGATCTTATGCCTTTAGCTTATTATAGCTATATTGAAAATCTCAACCTATAATACCAAATGTTAGGTTGGAATGGCTATAGTGATGACATAAGAGGGGGTGAATTGTGTCCTTTTCAAAATTGTATGATTTGGTTGATTCACACAAATAGAAGATAATAACTAGAAGTGTTTCTGTAACAAATTATATGTAGCGGATATGAACAGAAAACAAATCACATCAATTTATAGTGGTTTGGGGCACAAATATCCCCTATTCCACTCCACCAATTACCCTCTCTACGGGCTTGGTGAATTTCACTGGTAAGGTCCTTGTATCATAAGATCAATCCACAACTAAGTGCAGGTAGTTTCCACCCTTACAAACAAAGTCTTATAAAACATAGCCTTATAGTTCTTTTATAGGGAACCGATAAAACCACAGCTTAGTGTGAGAAGCTGACACTCCACCATGACTGAATACAAGCAGCTGAAACTCAAGATAGATAAGATGCAGTTTGTTGATAAATAGATATAACTCACAATTGTAGCAACACGCAACTGATAAAAGAAGGATCTTCGGATTCAGAAACAAATAAACTTTGAAGAATGTATTAAGTGATCTGGTTTCTCAAAACATCTTTATCTTTAAGAACATAAACTAAAACAGAGTGTCGCATTCACAGGATTGAAAATTATATCTTCAAAATGGAGTTTGTGTTTTTGTGATTCTTGATCGTTATAGCACTGTAAACAATTTTCACAGGAAAAAATTCAAAGAATAATATTTACACAGATATCTAAGAGGTATTCAAAGATCCGGGGGGTTTTACAAATGATACTCATAGAGATATATAATTATAAATCTCCAACATGGTTTCAGATCTGCAAAAGATGCCTGATAAATCGTCAAGATTCAAAATCAAATAAATAGATCAAAGAAGGCATAACTTCCCTTAAGAATAGGATTAAAAATCTTTGTTGTAAATGGATCTTTAAATCATATATAATGAGATTTGAATCATTCAACAATGAGATTTAAATCATCCTAATATTTCACAAATATTGTTACAAAAAGCTTCGATAAAGACGTAAATTCAAATTTCCGGTGTTGAAAAGTCAAATGTAAGGTTCCTTCACAAAATTACAAAATAACAAATGTAGGGTTCAAATTCATAACATAGGGTTGATGATTTATATTTTTATCCACGTCATCATAGATATATGAATATAACATTGATTATCCATACGTTCACTTTTCCCAATCATAAGGTTGACAACATAAGTTTGATTACAAAAGTAAGGTTGATGATCTATACGTTTGTAAAGTTCCATACTTATGTAGGGTTCTTTAAATATACTTTTTCTTTCTAACAAACATAAGGTTCTTATCCAAATTTAATGTTCTTTAACCATACATTTCTTCAAATGTAAGGTTGATTGACCATACACGTTGATCCTTCAACATAAACGTAAGGTTTGTTCCATAAGTTATTTCTTCAACGTATTGAATGAATAGTATTTCTAGTAAATGACAAACTGTGAACAGTGTTTCTAGAATATGCTTAAGAGCATTCCAAACACTTTAAGAGATATTTCTTGCAAATAAATAGTCAAATATTATTTCAAGATAATAATTATAAAGAATATAAATTTTATGAAATACACTCAAAATAAAATCATTAATAAAACAAACAAGGGTATTTGTGAGCATCAAAATCAATAATATTTATATAGTATTGTTGATACAATACATGCCCAACAATATTACCTGAAACTGGATCCTTGAAGAGTGAATCGGTGATAGAAACATTGATTAAGTCACATGTATATGGATATTTTGAGAATGGTTCATGACATACAAACCTTGAACCTATGAACTTTAATATTTCAAGGTTTTTAGTTCAAAGGTGAACATGCATATTGCACACTGAGAACATGTAACCTATAATCCTGAGAATTTGAAAACCTTAATCGGAAAACCTGTAAAATCCAAAACAAGTATACTTGAAACTAAAAAACCTATAAAACTGTAAACATATAATCAATAATATTATTACCTACAAACATGTAAAAAATAATCACGGAACCTATAAACCTCTAACATACAAACCAACAAAACTACAACCTACAAAAATTTAATTTTAACTAGATAACATACAAACCAGAAAACCTATAATTTGTAACCGATAACAAGGAAAGATATAACCAAAAAAATACAATCCTATAAACCTATTTGAGCAAATTGTATTTATTAAAGACAAAAATATAAAATCTTGTAAACCCATGACCTTCAATTTGTAAACCTATAACATGAAACCTAGAAACCAACACCCTAAAATTAGTAAAACAATAAATCTAGAAACCTAAAATCTTATAACATGAAAACATTGAAATCTATAAACATGGAAACATTTTATTCTCCATCGCGCATACCTAAAAAGGAAATTCTCATCTGATCATCCACATAAGTCTTCCACAACATGTTTGTTTTGTTTTCTTCCTAATAATCCTAGATACGCTAATAAATAGATTGGGATGAAATTAGATCAGAGGAAGTAGTAAGAGGAAAAAACTAAAATCTATTTTAGTATAATAATAACTAAAGAATTAAATAACACACAATTATAAAAAAACATATAATAACATAAATTTCAAATGACTCATAAACAAATTCCCATCGTTTTAATTATTGTTCTTGTTATTTTAATGTTAAAAATCACTTTATTTCAATACATAGAGACTCTGTGAAAGTATATGGAAGATTTATGTGCATGATTTTGTCATTTTTTTCCTTTTTTAAGGGTTCTCGTATTATTTCTACTTCATCTATTTTTTACCTTATAAAAATAAGAAACAATGAGACAAACAAATAAATAATCCTTATCTTCCGGTTTAGACTACATTGGATTGAAATCATTAGATAGTTTTTCACTCATGGTGGAATCCAGTTTCATGGATTACCTTGACATGTACATGGTCAAGTTTTGAGATGTATCTGAGAAAAGGATTTGGTTTTTATAGACATTCAATTATATTCAGTTGGTCTATACATTGATTCTTCTTTTGGAATTCAATTTCAATTGGTTGTTATGTTACTGTAGGATTGATTTTCTATAATAGCAATAGTGATAGTTAATGTAAATTGTAGGTATCGGTTACAACTACAACAATGTTGGTTCTAAGGTGTAGTTGGATGCTGGGATGGCTATGGTGGTGTAGAAATGTCATTTTTAAATTGGAGTGTGAGAATGCATTCCAAAAATTTCATGATGTATTATGATCTTCTTCATTGTGAATTTCAAATTGTTTATACAAAAATAATATATCTTTAAATCAGAATGAAAAAATATAAAGAAAAATAAAAAATATATATTTCTTGTTTTCCTATAAAAAATGAATTGTGTTTGATAGAATTATAGTACAAAACATTGATCATCATAACTCATAATTTTAGAAAAAATAAATAAATAACAAAGAGGAGACTAATGGTTATCTGACAGGATAAATCCTTAAAACAAGTTCTAATGGTGAATTTGGTTTTGGAAAACATTTTATATTTTTATTTTTCTAAGTGTATTTTAAAATGTGTTCAATTATTTAAATATATAACATTTTTTAGAAAATGAAATATAAAATATAAAAGGTTTTATATCACCAAACACATCCAGAATAACTATATTTCCAACTACTAAGTGGAACGCTTGTTAAGAAAGTTGAGGAAAGATATAAGTAAGAAACCACTGTAGATTACATCCAAAGTGTCTCATAGGTACTCTAATAAACCCAAAAACAAAGAGAAATATTCATAACATTCACTTTTATATCTATACATTAAAAAAAAGAAGGATTGGAAGCATGCCAGTAGCATTTTTAGAAATATGGGCAATAAAGAATATTGTGGCACTATTTCACAACACTTATTTGGAAACTAATTGTGGAACTTATAACTTATGATAAGAAATTAAAATAATTAAGTGTTTTTTGTTTTTGTTTTTTTGAAAAAAAAAACTTTACACTTGTATTCCATAATAAGGTCACTAAAAATAGTGGTGTGGGAAAATTTTCAATAATAAATCTGTAAATGCATATACAAAATATATTTTCATAAGTAATGATTATTATAATCATTTCTAAATTAATGGTGTTTAAAAACACTTATTTGAAAATGCATATATAGAATCACTTGAGATAATTCATAAGTGTTAAGAGTATTTTTCAATTAGTGGTGCTCGACAAGTGTTATAAACACTTAGATAATCATTATTAAGTGAACCTTTGGTCTATAATAGGTTTGAGAAGAAATCATAGATGGGGGAATTAATAAAAACAATCATTTTATCTCTTAAAATAATTATAATAAATAACAAAGTTAAAATCTATAGAAACATACATGTTCTTTAAATGTCCATACATAAAAAAATTAAAGGAGGTATGACTACTATTTTCTAATGATGAAATACTCAAACAGCCCCTAATTTTTTATACTATTAACTTATATAACATATAATAATATATTTAATCTCTAATATATACAAAGGGTTTGGATATTTTAAATTGATTCATGATGATTATACATAAAAAAATCTATATAAAACAATAAAATAATGTTATAGTAAAAAAAATCATATATAGAGAAGGGACCCTCAAGATTAACATGGACGCGTCACTCCCAAAGGATGGGCTTGTCACCCTAGGCCTCCTAGCCTGAAACCATCTGGGGAAAATCCTTACGGCAAAACACGAACCACATCAGGCTCGTTGGGAGCATGTTTTTGCTGAGTCCATGGACATCCTTTCCGGTATGATGCTCGCTATGGACTGTGGATGGGTTGATATCATCATTGAATCTGACTAGCTCACCGTAATCGATGCTCTTAACAATAACGATGGCGAACTCCAGTCATTTGGCTTCATCACCAGGAGAATTCGCTCGCTTCATCAAGGCTTCTCTCACTGTACCTTCTCCTTTACCAAAAGGTAAGGAAACAATGCGGCCCATCAGCTGGCGGCCTCAGGCCCCTCTGATGTCAACCAGCTCTGGCTGGACAATTTCCCTTCATGGCTCTCTGCTTGTACATTTTCTGACCTTCGTCATTAATGTTATCTGTCCTTCTTTTCAAAAAAACCTTTTTTAAAAACACCTTTTCAATGAGAAATTTTTTAAATACATGTACATAATCACTTATCATAAGTTAAAAGTGTTATAATTAGTTTTTAATAAAAAATTTTAAATAGATCCTTAATATAAAACAAAAAGGATTAAAAATAAAGAAATTCAATGTGATAATTTCTAATAGAGTAGATGTTAAAGACAAAGAAATTACCTTCAAATATAGATTTAATATGAGGTAGGAAAAGCATCAATCAACTGCAGAGATCAACAATGTTATTAATATAAGCATGCAGTTCTTAGGTAGGGGCATGCAATAAATTTTGAAACTCATATAATACAAATATTTATAAAAAATTATAATCCAAGTTCCATTTAAAATTTTTATGGACTCTGAATATTTCACTAATAAGAAGTTGGTTTCCATTGTCGATAAAATGCTTGAGATTCTCCCAAATTATTTTTCACTTTCTTTAAGAGCCTCCAAGTCATTATGTAATGGTATAGGGATTTAATGGATTAAAGAACCAAGAACTAAAGACTAAAAATTTTTCATAAAATGACTAAATTGTACCGAAGGAACCTAATCAATAAAAATAAAATTACCTACCACTGAAGAAAAATTTTGAGGGGAAGGTATAAGAGGGGATGATCAGGGGATGCTCAGGATGGGTAGGAATGGAAGATGAAGAAGGGGTAACAAACCTAGGCATTGATGAACTCTGAGGTGTTGAACTGGGTGCTTTGAACTGCTCTTGAGAATAGCAAGTGGACTCATGGAGTTAGATGACACTAGTGCGATGTTGGTGTTCCTGTTATGTGACAGATCTTCAACAAGATCACAGGTAGATGGTTGAACCTTTGGTGTAGGTTGGATGACACTGGTGCGATGTTGGTGTTCTTGTTTGGTGGTGATGGCTCACGGGAGTCTTGGCGGACTGAGGTGTGGCATCGGGCAGTGATGGGGATAGCTTGGTGGAATTTCTCCACCTAGGTATTTTGTGCATCCAAATAGGGCTTCGGTCGTGCAATATGGGCTGGGTCATGAAGTTTGACCCCAAAAATTCTATTTTTCTTTTATTTTAATTAAAGGAGTTAATCCCAACTTATTTCTGCTCAACTATATTTTTTAGAACATTACAGGTATAGCCTTAATTATGTTTTGTTATCAATAATTTTATATTATATATATATATATATTATTATTTCATGAAATCATATTATATTAAAAATTAAAAATATTTTAATTCAACTATATATTATATATATTTATATGTTATTTCATGAAACCTTATTAAATTATAAATATTCTAATTGAACACATAATCATTTTTTTATAAATGATGTATTAGTACTACTTTCTTGTTTTAATATAAGGGCCTCTAAGATCACTTTTCTTAAAAAAACTAAATGGTGAATAGACATATATTCAATTATTGAATAAATATTTGTTATCATTGAATGATTTTTTACAATGATTTTTTTCATCTTGAGAGGTTTTTTAGTATTGTTAACCAATAGTAATAGATTCATTTGTTGGTAAATCAAGTGTTAGTATTAATATGATATAACAATATATTTATTTGTTGATAAGATATATGTGGGTATAAAACACTTAATTTCAACAGATATATTTGTTCGTATAGATAACTGTCGGTGTCTATAATTAATAATAAAAAAACTTAATATCTGTTGGAATTACTCATTTTTACCAACATATATATTATTTGTTACTATACTTTTGTTGGTTCAAGTCAATTTTTTTGTAGTGTTTTTTTGTGTATACAATTAATATTATGGATCATTGAGAAAATGTATTGGGTGATAAAATGATTCTTCTGGTCCAAGTAATGTGGCAGTTCATATAGGGTAGCCACGATATGTGGGAGAGGGAATTATTGATGATGAAGTGGTGGCCTTTACTTTTTGTGATTCTAGGAATCTGAGGGATTTATAGGGAAAAAATCATTTATGGTGGGGAGATTTTAGCACCCCATTATGATTTTCAGGTACTCTTTTGTTTATGATTTGTTAATCATCCTTATCTGGGTGTGTTTATGAGCTTTTCAGGGATGAAGAGCTTTTGCTGGGGAAAATTACCTAAAGTTTAGGGATGTATGTTTATTTTAATTAATGGATTCTAGGTATAAATGTTTCAAATACTTAATGGGGTTATTCCCAAGTTCGTAGAATGCTTGAAGTGGGGTCTTTGAGTTTTTTTCCTAAACCTGGAGTTTCTACAGTCTTCTGGGGATTTAAACATCATGTAAGGGAGTTACACAACATGTAATAATGGCCTAAAATATTCCATGAACTGATACGGGGTGTGAAATATTTACACGTTGTATAATAGGTACACAACGTGTAATGGTCGAAAATTGGTTTATAATAAATATGAAATGGGTTTTTCGGCGTACTTAAGGTCCATGGATTACACAACATGTAATGGGATTATACACCATGTAATCATCACAAATTGTGATTTTAGGGCATTGTGTAGGTGTTTAATGTTTCATTCAACCTATATCCCTTCTCTCCCAACCCAAAGCTCACCTGAGGTAATTTTGGGTGATTTCCCCTCTTCCAGATCGCTTCGTTCAGTGATTGGTCTCCATTGCGGTTGGGTTTCTTCTCTCTAACTATGTAATCCTTCTAGTTCTTCCTTCCTTTGGCCGTATAAATTGTGTTGACTATGTTTATGGTTCAGATTCATGATAGGATAGTGTTTTCTATCGATCCTTCACAGTTTCTTATCGCTTATTTTCTTTCAAAGGCCAATATCATGGTTTTCAATCATCATTGTCGAAGGTAGCTAGGTTTATACCGTTTTAAGGTGGGTGCTTCTATATAATTGGTTAATGAAATGAATTACTTATCTTTCTTGGTAAATTCCTTTGGTTTTTTCATTGATTTGAATTGATATGGGTTTTTAAAGGATTAATTAGAAAGAAAAATGTTTTTAAAGGGGGTTTTCTTTGAAAATAGATTTTCTTGATTTGAAAATGGGTTTTCAAATACCAAAATAGGTTTTCATGGATTTGAAAATGTTTTATAAAATTGTAAGCATGGTTTTGAAGTGTATTTTGATAATTGGAACATTGGGAACCTTAGGTACATTGGGAAAGAGACACGGGGATACATAGTGTGTATGGAACCACAAGGAAGAAACCTTTTTGGATATCGATGGACTTTATAATATTGGTTGGATCCAAAATTATTTCTGTTTAGGATCTTGAGTGTTTAGTATGCATTGTCTCGTAGGTTAGGGACCAATACGAGGTGATTTGTAATTTATGGTTATTTATCGCATGATGGTTTTTATTATGGATTTTTTTCATAAGTTTTTATATGAGATTGTATCACATAGATTTGCATGATAGGTTATTTCATGGATATGTGTTTACTTGATTACCTCTTGATGCATGGATATGATTTCCTATTTATATCACTTTTATTTGTCATATTTTTGGTTTGATGATATGAAATGATTTTATGAAAACCAAAAGGGAAAATGATTTAAAAATTAATTGGATTTATAAAAATGCTTTGTAAAACTATTTTTGTTTTAAAATATAGAATTATTGCATTATTTATATTAGACCTTGTATGGACTCTTTGGTAGTATCCTACTAGGTTTTATTCTCATTCCCTACTTTTTCCTATGGTCTATTTTAGATTTTGTATTATAGGATACATGTAAGGGGAAGGGAATCTCATAGCATGTCAACTTCTCCTTTGATCTTTTCCTTTGTAGCAGGGTGGTTTTCAAGTGATTGTCGGTCACATGGAGACTTATTGGTCTTTCATTATTCATACTTTTGGGTTTATCCATTTTGGATTGTATTGTATGGATCTTTTATATCTTTTTCTTCTGCATGGTACTTTGATTGTATGTCCAGTTTTATTATATAAAAGACTTGTTATGTTTTTTTAACTTACCTCACCATGTGATGGTCAACTTGGGTGTATGGTTTGGTTGAACCAGGTTAGTTTGTTACACTTACTTAGTTTATCAACATGAATTTTTCATCTATAGATTGGGAACATAAGTCTGTGTCTATGATTAGAAAGAGACTATGCTTGCACCGTAGTCCAGAATTAATGCACTTGAATGCACTTTTCACTCAAACCATATGTTCAACACCTATTTTTCATGTTATTACCTTTCACAAAACTCCCTCCTTCATGAAACCCCCTTTCTATTTCAAATATATTTTAGATTTCATGAAACTACTTACTTTCACGAAGCTCTTGGCCTTCACAAAACTCTAGGAATTCACAGAACTTCAAATAATCACGAAACTCTCAACCTTCATGAAACTACCTTTTCTATAATACTTTAGCAACAATTAGTTTTTAACCATTCTTTTCACAAAGCTTGTTTTTTTGAAGAGATCCAGATTTGTGAACGAATTATCTTCTCATGAGACCTTCGTGAAATCAGGGTGATTTTCCCTTTTTCCAAACTATCTCAATCCCTCATATGATGAGAGAACACCTATTTATAGATATTTCTTCCTTCATGAAGCTTTCAATATCAACGCATACTTTTCATGAACCTCTTCATTCATGTTTGCAAATCTCCTTTTATTCATGAATCTTTAGTGAAATTTTCCTATTCATGAAACTTCTCATAATTTTATAGACTATTGTCTTTCCATAACGCCTCATCTATTCTTTACGAAACTTAAAATCTTCATGACACCATATCCCTTCACAAATATCCACATCTTCACAAAACTCAAACCTTTTCAAAATCCATTCCTTTTTTGATATTTTTAAAGATACTATCTTGGAAATCCATATTTCATGAATATTTTCCCTTTCTCTAGATTTTGACCTTCAAAAAGTTAGCAAACATTTGGAAATGATTCCACCTTCAACATTGAATACACCTGCATCATAAGATCACTTGGATTTCAAAAAAAATTATCAATCTAGTGTGGATTGAAAACAAACTCAAAAAAAATCCAGTTGTGAAAAACCTTGGTTCCAACACTTATTTACTTTGAAAATCAATTTTAAATTCTAAAAAATTCCAGAATATTAGGAAAAATTATTTCAAAAGAACCATGGAAACTTGTAGAGTAATAGTCAAAACATTTATAGGTTATGACGGTGGGAAATTTTTTTCATACCAGAATCATTAAAACATAGATTTTGTTCACACCTTCAATAAAAAGTAATTTATTCAAAAAATGAAAAGAATGTTTTTTAATACTTTTTATAAAAAGTAAAACATGGGTATAAATGAATTTAAAAATCATTAAAAAAAATTAAAAACATTTTTGAAACATTTTAGAAAACATGGTTATGGAAGATACAGGTTTTCCATCCAAAAAAGGAGAAATAAGGCTGGCATTTATTAAAAACATTTTCTGAATTATTTTGAGTACCAAAGAAAGGATAAAACTTAAAAAATTATAGAAATAACTATAGGATAATAAAAATTAAATGGGTTTACCAAATAAAGATCATATAATTTCTTCAATGTAAATTCAATCATAAATAATCATGATTAAAATGGGATTGAAACATAATCCCTTTACCACTTTGGTAACTTTTGAATCATAATCCCCATGAAAAAATAACTTCAAATGAATCATTAAATATTATTAACATAATTAGATTCATGATATTACATGTCAAAGGGGTAGTATATACACATCATAAAATAATATAGTTCTATAACATAAACATATGTCCCAAATAAGGAAAAGTTGAGATGAATAACCCTTATAAAGATCATATCATGGAATTGAAAATTAATCAATGGATATATTATGTATATAAAATTTAAATCCACAAAAAAAACTTTAAATAAAACATAAATTAAAAAAAATATTCCATGCATAATTTTGACATAATATAAATAATGAAGAAATGATATAACCCAATGAAAGAAAATTGAGTTAAAAAACCTTACAAATTTAGTAACTTTCAAATCAAATCACCTTTAATAAAATAATTTGAATTATAACTTAAAATATAATTAATTATAAATAATTCATAATATAACATGTTAATGTGTAGTATATAAACCCTATAAAATAAATTATGTGTGCAAAATTAAAATATGCCTCAATGAAGGGAAATTGAGATGAAATCCCTTACCTTAAGTCTAGACTAGCTATCCTTTAACACCTATATAATAAACTTATATAAATTATTTTATTTCTTAAAAACCTTTTCTAGGTTTAATCTATTATCCTCAAAACATTTATTTTATTTACATTAATGACATATTTAATTACATAATTAGTTAAGTTCACACTGTGTGTTTTGAGGACGTTTGGTTCATAGTAGCAAAACAACTTCGGTACATTGACCATGTTCAAAATGGTATCTATTCCATCATATCCAGAATAATAATAATAAAATATTTATCATTTATATATAAAAATTATAATTTTAAATCCAACCATTAAATATGATTATGAAAAATGAATTATGTTACAATCATGGAGATGGTAGGTCGTATGTATGCATGAGTAACGCTTCCATTTTTCAAAGAGAACGACAGAAATAAGGTAAGTATTATTCTATATTTTAAGAATGATTATTATATAATAAATATTTTATTATTTCTTTAAATACGCTTATATATATCATCCATGTGATGTATTGATGAAAATGAATCGCATCACTTTGTGGAGGCGGTAATCTAGACGTATGCATGAATGACATTATCATTTTTCAATGAATGGAAAGGTATGAAAATAGATGATATATTATATTTCTATAATTATAAATATTTCATGAATATTATATATATATATATATATTAAATCCATCGTTATAACCATCTATGATATGCAATGATGGAAAATGAATTACATCAGTTTGTGAGGTGGTATTCCGTCGTACAAACAAATGATGCATTCATTTCCAATTTGATGGAAAAAGGAGATGGATATAGGTTATTACATTAACATAAATATATATAGATATATGGTATATATTGGTGTTATTATTTCATCATATTTGAATAATATTTAAATGAGTTTGAAGAAGAAATAAAACTAAAACATTTGATTAAAAGTTATACCTCTTCTTCTGACATCCTCCTTTTCTTTACACCTTAAGCTATATAAGATTGGTATTATTCACAAACTAAGACCTCTATAACATAGTGAGGTGTGTTAGGGAGGTATTTTTTTAGGTATTGTAAAAACAAAAATTCTCTTGAAGTGTGGAGAGGAGAGGAGAGGTGATTCCCTTTTATAAAAGGATAAGTGATCCATTAATGGATCGTGGTTGATATTTTCAACCATATATCATTAAATTGGTTGAATATATGATTTTTATCAATTTTATATAATTTAATAAAATATTTTTTATTATAAAATATCATTAATATTATTTTTGGAAATAAATGAAATATTATAAAATAATATGTATCTAACTCATGTAAAATGGTTCTAAAATGACATAGATTAGAATATAAGGAGGATAGGGTCTTAATATAATTCACTATTAAAATTTAGATGGTTTAAACCCTTGGTAAACCCATTTCAACCTTAACTATGGTAATGAATTTTTCAATATTAAAGGGTTGTAAATTTACTTATAAGGTAAATATTATCTCGTGAAAGGATAAGGGATGAAATTTTCAACCATTTCAAATAATACTTGTCCTATTTTAATATTTTTAGGATTTTAAAAAATGAATAAAATATATTTAATATAAAATTATATTAATGTCATTTTAAGAACTAATCACATAATTTGACTTTGAAAACAACAAGAAAGCAAAGTAATTCAAATATAATTTATTTAACCATAAATAATACATCATTATTAACCATAAAATTCATGTGACATAATAATTTATCCAAAAAAATTTACTTTTGATATTTTTAAAATCATTTACTTTGATTTTTCTACGGCTTGCACAAGTATTGTGTCAGCGTTGTGTAAGCATTTGAGGTAATTATTCTATTACTAAAAATTTTAAAAAAATACCATGATAAAAAAATAATTTATATTTAAAATAAAAAAAATTAACTGAACATAATTTTTTATCCATTTCACAAAATATTAAAAAAATAAAAATCAAGAGAGTGGCATTTTTTACTTTATTCGTTACTTAAAATATCATAAAGGTCAAAGTCAAATCTAAATAGTAACAAAATGTCATATTTTCTAAGTTTGGATATTTATGGATGAAATATACTCATCCAATGAAATTAAGGCAAGTGTCTAAATGAATTTTAAGCCTTATCACATTATTTTTAACCCTAATTAACTCATATTACTTTTACCATGGTAACAACAATTTATTATGGTTACTATTCATATTGACCAAAAATTAAGTTAACCTTATTACCTGATATTAATTATAATGATTCTAAATATGGAATCTATTTTATCAAATCCAAATAATTGGAATAATTTAATTTCAAATTAAACTTGCAAAATGCAACGAAAAGCGATTTTCTAGAAAAATAACTTTTTAAGTATAAAAAATGTTTTATACCAAATTCAAGTATAATGTTGATTAAAATAACATTTATTAGATTATTTATAATTAAAATAAAATAATTTCATTTTAAAAATAATCTAAAATAGAATGTGACTTTGTAACTACTTGAAAATAGAAAATAATTTTCAATAAAAAATTAGTATTTTTCACTATTCATTGAAAAATAAAACTTTTCAGAAAATTTATCAAAGATTCATACTAATCTAATTTTTAAATTATGAATTTAAAAATGATATCTTTTTTATCAAATAAAATATCTAAAAGTTTTATAAATTAATTATAATATTCTCTCAAAAAATAATAATAACCATTTTTGAAGAAAACATATTTTTGAGGCATAAAATGACTTTTCATAATGAGGTTAATCCCATTCATACCCACCAATTTAATGGATAGGTTATAAATAATAAAATTTCATGGTTTTTTAAGCTTGGTGTTGCGTGCTATCGAACATAGTGTTCTTTTAAAATCTCATGATATTACATTCTCTCCCTCCACCCAATTTAATAAATTACATCCTCACAATTTGAAATTGAGCTCAGTAATCATGGGTTTGACATTTGAAAATACCTTTATTGAAAACCCACATTGTAAAAAGAGTTAATAAAACTTCCTCTTGAAAAGAGGGAGGGGAAATAAAAAGATCATCTAGAATAACACATAACTAGATTTCCAAACATGAGAATATTAGTGGGAAGTAAAAATATAGACATGGAGGAAAAACACAATTTCTAAATAATGATGGATAATGATAGAGAACATTGATCACAAAAAATTGAATGATATGGATAAAGTTAATGACCACAAAACCATCAATTAAAGAGGTGTGAAAAAAGACCACATATTCATTAGAAATGAAGGTAATAGGATAACATTTTTGTTTCAATATCCCTTTCCTAGAGTTGGGGAATTACTTTACCATCTATACTAAGAACATATGGAAATATACTTACTTTAAAAGTATAATTTCATCCTTTAATAAATTTCCTCCACAATTTCATCTTTTTCTCCAAACGATGAGTATTCAAGATGAATTTTTCTTACCTGGATCACTAAAAACAACTTCTAATGGATCACTTAATCCTAAAAAGGATAACAAGTTATTCCGCATGTCTTTAAATATTAACCAAAACTAAAATGGTTAGAATAAGTTAAGATAATACTCAAAATGAATAAACCTTCATATAAAGAAATAATACATTAATCTCTAAAATTCAACAATAACACCAAAGGTTCAACATAGATCATTCCATAAATAAATAACCTTATATCCCAAATAACCTCAACATTATAAAATGTTTTAACCTCAAAGGCTATCTCATACCATTCAGATTAAATTCCCAAAATGTGGTAGTATTCTTCCAAAAATAATTCTTTAACTTAAATTGCATGATATACCCAAGGGTTACTTATACTTTAACCCAATAAATTGCCTCCCAAAATATCATTAATCACCTTAAAATCATATCACATAAAACCTCAAAAAGGTGTTTATGCCTTCAAAATTGTGATCAACCATAAAATTATAAACTCATGATGGTATATGTAACTCTTAAGTTAACCTCACATAAAAATATCCTAATCTCCAAAGTTATTTAAACCTTTCCTCTAATGTCAATCATAACAACCTCCGACCCGCACTCCCAGATTCAATGCTAAAACATAATCTTTACATTTTTTGATTTGATTCTAATAAACGTGAACCAATTTTATCCCTTCAAAATATATAATATCAAACTGAATTATTGTATCAGTTACATGTTTAAGGACCTTTTAGGTTTAGAGTTTTAGATAATTAGGAAAAAATTACATAATAATACCCCTATATTTAAATGATCATTTTTTATATTATACTGATATTTTTTTATTCCACATTAAGTATTCAACATCTCCCGTGAAATTCTTCATGCATGAATTCTTTCTAGACATAATTCATTTAAGATTAATCTTCATAACCTATGGAAATGGATAACATAAGAAGGGAGAGCTCAAATGATTAGTAAGGATAGACATAAGCATTAATAATTTAATGTCATTAGTGATCATAATATGAGCATAGGGGTATGATGACATAATCAAAGTGCATGAGCATAACATAAGAGAATTCATACCCATCAAAACATGGATCATAAAACATGTGACATGGAATAAAGCCTTATCAAAGGAAAGAGTCATAGTAATCAATAATTATGTGTCATGTGATGTCGATCTTGATCAAATGAAACATCAAAAACTCATAGAAAGCATAAAGAAAACATGTTGGTGTCTCGGAATATCATTATCATATCAGTCTTACAATAACTATTAAAAATGGAATAACCTACCTGATAAATTCCAACAATATCTTAAGAGAAACCTATAACCAATTAACTCTGTCTTTTTATCCAATGCATTGGAGGGATATAACAAACCCACCTATCCTTGGTTTATAATGTAACCACTTGTCCTTGGTTTATAACAAAACCACTCATCCTTGGTTTATAATGAAACCAGCCATCATTGGTTTATAATAGAACAACTCATCTTCATAAACAATTTACAAGAACTATAACATAATCATAACACATGAAAGCTTTCATTTTTCAACATAATAATAACCATTGTTCTTTTATAGCTTGATTTACTTATGGAAAAGAAACAGGTTCCATGAAAACCTCTTTAAAACAATCATAATACATCCAGAGAAAAAATAAGGATGGTATCATTACAAAAATATCCCCAATTGATCATAAGTAACATCAAGGGTTGATGTCATTGATGAATAGAAATACCATTAAAATATCATTAAAAAAATTTTGAGGAAAATACCCTTTTCCTTTGAAAATAAATTTTAAAAAATAAAAATTTCCAGAGTACTAAGAAAAAAAATATTTGAAAAGAACCATGGAAACTTGTAAAGGAAGCTTCAGATCATTGAGAGGTAATTATGGTGGTAAATTCCATTCATACCATAATCATTAAATTAATGATTTTTTTCACACCTTCGTTAAAAATTACCTTGTTCATAAAATGACATGAAGATTCTTTTTAAAACTTTTTGTAAAAAGTAAAACATGGATAAAAATGAATTTAAGAAATCATCATATAATAGTCAAAAAATTGAAAAAAAAATTAGAAAACATTGATATGGAATATAAAGGTTTTTTACAGAAAAGGGAGAAATAAGGTCGGTATTTCATAAAAACATTTTTTGAATCATTTTGAGTACCAAAGAGAGGAAATTAGTACTAAAACATCAAAATTATAGAAATAACCAGAGGAGAATAAAAATGAAATTTTTTATCAAATAAGTATCATATAATTTCCTTAATGTAACTTTAAGAATAAACAATACCGATTAAAATGGGATTGAAACATAAACCCATTACCACTTTTGTAACTTTTGAATCATATCCCCAATGAAAGAATAACTTCAAATGAATCTTTAAATATCATGAAAATAATGAGATTCATGATATTACATGTCAAATGGGCAGTATATTCACTTTATAAAAAATATAGATGCATAACATAAATGTATGTCCAATAGAAGGAAATTTTGAGATGAATAACACTTACAAAGATCATATCATTGAATTGAGAATTAATAAATGGAGAAATTATGTGTAAAAATATAAATCCACAAAAAAAATTGGAAATATAACATAAATAAAACAATTTTCATTCCTCACATAATATTGATATAATATAAACAATAAAGAAGTGATATAACTCAATAAAAGAAATTGAGTTAAAAACCCTTACTACTTTAGTAACTTCCGAATCAAATCCCCTTAGATGAAATAATTTTAATTGAAACTTAAAACATCATTAATTATTAAGGATTAATTATATTTCATTTAAAAAGGTATTATATATACCATATAAAATTAATTAGGTGTGCAGCATTAAAATATTCCTCAATGAAGTAAAATTGAGATGAAATCTTCTACCTTGAGTTCAAACTTGAAATGTATGTCTTTTAACACTTGTATAATAAAATTATATCAATTATTTTATTTCTTAAAATCCTTTTAAATTTTTAATACCTTATCCTTAAACCATTTATTTAATTTACATTAATTATGTATTTAATTACTTAATCAATTAATTTCACGTCATGTGTTTTGAGGACATTTGGTTCATAACTGCAAAACGAATTTGGTACGTTGACCATGTTCAAAGGGGGAATTTTTCCATCATAACTAGAATAATAATAATTATATTATTATTAATTTTATATATCAATTATAATTTTAAAACCAACCATAAAATATGGTTATGAAAAATTAATTACATTACAATCATGGAGATGGTAGGTCGTATGTGCCCATGAGTAATGTTTCCATTTTTTAAAGAGCATGATGGAAAGAAAGTAAGTATTATTTTATCTTTATATAATTATGGTTATATAATAAATATCATATTATTTATTTAGATACACTTATATATATCATCCATGTGATGTGGTGATGAAAAGTGAATCACACTGTTTCGTGGATGTGATAATCTACACATATGTACGGACGACGTTATCATTTTTCAATGAATTGAAAGGTAAGAAAATAGATGATATATTATCTTTATAGAATTAAAAATATGTCATGAATATCATATATATATATATATATATTAAATCAATCATTATAATCATCCATGAGAGGCGATGATGGAAAACAAATTGCATCAGTTCGTGGTGTGGTAATCCGTTGTAGACACGAATGATCAATTCATTTCCCATTTGATGGAAGGAGATAGATATAGGTTATTCTATTAACATAAAAATATCTCAGTATATGGAATATAATGGTGTTATTATTTCATCATGTTTGAAGAACATTTAAAGGAGTTAGAAGAAGAAATAAAATTAAAACATTCGGTTAAAAGTTATACATCTTCTTCTGACATCCACCTTTGTTTTACACCTTAAGCCCTATAAGGTTGGTATTCTTCCCAAACTAATACCTCTATAAGATGTTGGGGGATGTTAGGAAGGTATTTGGGTAGTGATTGGCTAAAAAATGGCTCTGGAAGTGTGGAGAGGAGGGGAGAGGGGGTGACCTTTTATAATTGAGGGGAGGGGCATTCTTGGAATTTCTTAAAGTATTAAATTAATATAAATTAATTTTCATATTAAAATAGATAAAAATTTATATAATTAAAATATATGATGATTATGGGTCAAAATACTCTCATCCAATAAATTTTGGACAAGTTTTAGTGATGTTTTCACCCTTATATTTGTTTTAACCCCTCATTAACCCTTTTGAGAATTATTATGATATTAATATTTTTTACTTTTTAGGGGTCAAGAAAGAACTATAAAAGGAAAAGTGGCCCATAAATGGATCATGGTTGATATTTTCAATCATATCTCATTAAATTGGATGAAGATGGGATTTTTATAAATTTTATATCATTTAATAAGATATTTTTTATGATAAAATATCATTAATGTTATTTTTGGAAATAAATGAAATATTATAATATAATATGTATCTAACTCGTGTCAAATGGTTCCAAAATGACATGGGTTTGGAGACAAGGAGGATATGATATTAATAAAATTTACCAATCAAATTTAGATAGGTTTAGATATTATTTTAAACCTTATCTTTTGGTTTAACCCCTTGGTAAACCAATTTTAACCTTAACCGTGGTAAGAAATTTTTCAATATTAAAGGGTTATAAATTTACTTCTAATGTAACGATTGGATCATAAATGGAAAAGGAATGAATTATTAAACCATTTCAAATTCTACTTGTCCTCTTGCAATATTTTTAGGATTTTTAAATAATTTAATAAAATATATTTAACATAAAATTCTATTAATGTCATTTTAAGAATTGTTCGCATAATGTGACTTTGAAAATAACATGACAAAAAAGTAATTCGAATATAATCCATTTTACCATCAATAATACATTATCATTAACCATAAAATTCATGTGATTCCATAATTCATCGAAACAATATTACTTTTGATGTTTTTAAAATCATTTACTTTGATTTTTCTACTACTTGTACAAGCATTGTGTCAATATTGCATAAGCATTTAAGGTAATTATTCCATTACTAAAAATTAAAAATAAATTATCGTGATAAAAAATAAATAATTTATCTTTAAAATAATAATTTATAATCGAACATAAGTTTTTTTTATCCATTTCACAAAATATTTAAAATACAAAAAGCAAGAGAGTGACATTTTTGACTTTTTCCTTTACTAAAAATATTCTAAAGGTCAAAATCAAAGTTAAATTGTAACAAAAGATCATATTTTCTAAGTTTGGATATTTATGGATGAAATAGACTCATCCAATGAAATTAAGAAAAGTTTTTGAATGAATTTGAAGCCTTATCACATTAGTTTTAACCTTAATTAGTCAATATTATCTTTACCGTGGCAACAAAAATTTACTAAGGTTATTATTCATATTGACCCAAAAATAAGTTGACCTTATTACCTAATATTAGTTATGATGATTTCAAATATGGAATCCATTTTATCAAATAAAATTTATATAACTAGCAGAATTTAATTTAAAATTAAACCCGCAAAACACGACAAAAAGTGATTTTCCAAAAAAAATGTCTTTATAAAAATGTTTTTATACCAAATTCAAGTATAATGTTGTTTCCAATAACATTAATTGGATTATTTCTAATAAAAAGAAACTAATTAAATTTTAAAACTAATTCAAAATAGAATGTGACTTTATAAGTACTTGAAAAGAAAAGATGGTTTGCAATAAAGATCAATATTTTCACTATTCATTGAAAAATCAAACTTTTCAGAAAATTCTCAAAAATTTATCCTAATCTAATTTTGACATGATTAATTCAAAAATGATATCCTTTTTATCAAATACAATTTTTAAAAGTTTTAGAAATTAATTATAATATTCTCTCATAAAAAACAATAAAAATCATTTTTGAAGAAGATATTTTTGAAGCGTAAAATGACTTTACTGAAAAATTGAGTGCTTATTTCCTAAGAATTAATCGGTACATTTATATTGAGTAGAACTAGTATATATATCATAATGAGGTTAATCCTATTCATACCCACCAATTTAACGGCAAGGTTATAACTATTAACCTTTAAATAATAACATATCATGGTTTGTTTAAACTTGGTGTTGTGTGTTATCGAACATAATGTTCTTTTAAAAGTTCAGGATATTACAACCCCCCCCCCCCCCCGAATCTCATAGGGCTTTTAGTACCAAAGGGATGCAAACAGCATTGTTAACCCCAATTCATCATCGCTTCTTCAAGTCATCATGGTTTTGTTGACATCTAAGTAGGTGTCTCTATGTAATTCCTTTCAGTTGATATACTCTTGGTGCTTGAGCTTTCCAAATAGGTTTTCTTAATTATAAAATATATCTTCAATTTATTTGTAGTGGTTTCCCTAAAGGATTTCATGACTTCATTATTGATTATGTGATATTCTCTTGATCATTGCCCCTTGAATTTTTGAATAATTGATTGTAGTTGTTATATTGTTCATTATGATATAGAATTGGTAAAGGGGTCTTGGTTTAAGGTTTGGTTATGCTTGTATGGGAACCTTGGGTAAATCTATGGGTAATCAAAAAGAGTGATCCTCTAACTTGGATTACTACACTGGCTAGAGTCCCCTGATGTAGTTCATGGCCTGGCTAGGGGGTTGTCGCTCGATAAGGTTGTGAGGGTAAATCAAGGTCTGTGACTGTTAAGATCACACCGTAGGTCGACAGGTGGATCCACATTTAGTGATGTCCTAGACTATCCCAATAGTCTCGAGGTTATTATCCCTTATTATGGTTTATCCTATGATGTGATTTGCTTTATGTCATGTTTCACTTTATGAGGTGTTTTACCTTACATCATTCTTTTTATGTTATGATCTATACTCTTATGATTCTCTTGGACTTTTATTCATAAGTTCCGTCATTATAATATTGTCAGAGTAAAATGGTTTTGAAATAAAAAGATAACATGATTTGGTTTTCCTCGTTATATAAAAGAAACAAAGGTATTTTATAAATGTATTTCATACTAGTAATTTGAGTAATGACTTATAAAAGGAATTAAATAGATTCATGGTGGTATCCTATTGGGTTTTGACGCACACCCAGTATGCACACCTTGGTTTGTATGTAGTTTTGTGTCCTCTTGTTTGTTTTGCAGGTATAACCATTCGTGTTGTTCTTTGCAGTAGACTATAGCCACAACAGTGGTGTTATGGAGAAGGTGGCCTTCAAAGGTGTTGGGTGCAACATGGGGTTAGTGTTGAGTTGTATTACAATTATGTATTGTCTTGTTGACATTATCTCATATTTTCATGTGTTCGTTGTACCCTATATGGTTGGATGTTATTTGTATAAGTCATGTGATTCTTATTTATTTTCATTTGCTCTTTATTATTGATGGAGGGTAAATCGTTCCAATGTATATGTGTGTTGCCCTTGGGCACTTGTGCCAACCTAGGGTGATCGGGAAAGCGCCGTACATCTGTGGCAAGTCGATTTTAGTAAGATGGCTAGGTAAAAGGCTGGTATGTTACAATACCAGACGCCTGGGTTACACTTGGTGGGACGGCTGGTCTAGATAGGGACATAGGCCCATCTATCTAGGGGTGGTGAGTCATTATGGACCGCAAGGCAGTAAATTGGATGAGGATCGTGTTACTTAGTTGCCCTGAGTGGGTGAACAATCAATCTAAATAACAATGTAGGGCTCATCAATCATGGTGGTGGGTCACAGTGAATTGTGACACGATAACTGAGATCTATGACATTTGACCTCAGGGCATTGGTTTTAATTCATGTATCAACTGGTGCACCTTGATTTTTATTATTGTATTTATATTATTGAATGATTGTTTTTCTGTGTATG
The DNA here is from genome assembly GCA_963277665.1 of Viscum album. Taxonomy (NCBI): domain Eukaryota; kingdom Viridiplantae; phylum Streptophyta; class Magnoliopsida; order Santalales; family Viscaceae; genus Viscum; species Viscum album. Next base: position 1,396,377,246 of record OY728157.1, on the reverse strand, counting down.
GATTACATATAGATGTTTTGTTTATGTGGTTTAAGGGATTGAATGGCATTGAGGGCATTGTCTCTCCAAATACATCAACCTCAAGCCATGTGTCTGAGATCTGGTATCCAATAATATTTTCATGCACCCCTTTTTCCCTTGATTTTAGAGAGTTAATGGTGTTTTTTTGCATGTTTCTTGTCATGATTCAAATTAGTTGTTGGAATAAATATTTTCTTGACAAATGTGTAAGAGTGCATCGAAAAAAGAACATGACAATTCTTATTCTTTCATAAACAAAACAGACAAATCAATTGTTTGTTGTACAACAGATGAAACACAGTTAAGTTTTGTTGTCAATGATAGATAAAATAATATTTCTTCAGTAGAAGAAAGCATAAACCACATAATCACAATCACCGCAGGGGTGAACTTAATCAATCTGCAAGGTTTTTATTCTCCAGAGTCATCCTTTGGTTTGGTCTATAGTTTCACTTTTATACATGAATTGGCGACAATATTTAACAGGGTGGGCAGGGTTTCAGACCAGAAGACACCTCTCCGGCGACGGCAATTGGTGCAGTTCCAACTGATGGTGGCGGTGGTGCAGTTTTGTTGGAGCCGGGGAGTGGTGGCGGTTGGTCCAGTGGGCATGGGCCTGAAGGACCCGGTCCAGCAACTCCTGGGGAACTGGCTCACCCCGCCTCTGTTGCGGGGATATTCGAGCTGTGTGCACCAGAGTTTTCCACTTATCCTGCACCCATCCATTGTTTCTTCATACCAAACCTAGCCATAATTCTAGAATTCATGGTAACAAAACAAAAAGTACCTTCAGATCGACATAAGTTCGGTGTTTCACGTCATCAAAGGCTCGAAGCTTGACATCCCGCCACCTGCACAGCCCCGATGACAGTAAGACAGACAGGTCACCGAAGGAACTTGAAAACACAGCATTTTTCATGCAACTTCCTTAACAAACCTGCCGGTTCCAAGTTTCTCGACAGCGTGAACAAGTGCTTCAACCTCAGAAACGGAAAAAGGGCGGCGGATCCGCCGCTTCCCATTCTGAGAACGCTTCGATACCCAATGCATTGGGACTATTGCCAATGCTTCGGAGCTTTCTGCAGGAATGGATACCAGCGCAAGTGAATCCGCAGCGCCCTTGTTCTTTGGCATGTAGATAGATGATGATGGCACAGAATCATGGTCCCTTTCAATTGGATTGCCAACAGGATTGGCTGCAGAAGGGCCCTTGTGAACCATACTACTGGTTGAATGACTAGAAAATGACCATACCAACATTAGCTAAAGGCGGAAAAAAAAAAAGGAGAAGAAGGTGAGGGGCGTGATGCTCATTTTGAAACCATCTCTCTCACGTATTCCTTCCCCATCCAACCAAATGGTGGAATTCCGCATCATTTTCCATGAACAAACAATTGAGTTAAAATAAAAAACAAGGGAAAATGACAACGAAGCCCTTTACTGGACTTGCCTTTATGCTTTGGTCATTTCTCGTCATTTTCCCTAAAAACATTTGAAGGTGCGGGACATGAGTCATCATTTTCAAATCACCTCTCTCACGTATTCCTTTTCCATTCAATCAAATGGTGGAATGGCTTATCGTTTGCCATGAACAAACAATTGAGTTGAAATAAAAACATTTGAATGTGCAGGACATGATGGTCATTTTGAAATCACCTCTCTCACGTATTCCTTTTCCATCCAATCAAATGGTGGAATGGCTTATCGTTTGCCATGAACAAACAATTGAGTTGAAATAAAAACATTTGAAGGTGAGGGGGGTATGGCTCATCGTTTGCCATGATCAAACAATTGAAGGTGAGGGGGTATGATGACATTACCCATTCACGTCTCTCACGGATTCCTTTTTCCATCAAACCAAACAGTGGAACGACGTACCATTCCACATGAAGGTGAGGGGCATGATGGTCATTTTAATTCTCATTCCTAAGTAACGGGACGGACGCCCCTTGAGATGTCATTGCACACACATGAAGGTGAGGTGCATGATGGTCATTTCAGTTTCATTCTCATCCCTAAGAAACCGGACGGACACATCTTGAGATGTCATTGTCCATTCACCTTCTCACACTCCTTTTCCATCCAACCAAAAGATGGAATGACCTAGCATGAAGGTGAGGGGCATGACAGTCACTTTAGTTTCATTCTCATCCCTAGGTAATCGGGCAGAGACCCCTTGATATGTCATTGCCACACATGAAGGTGAGGGGCATAACGGTCATTTTAGTTAAATTCTCATCCCTAAGAACCCGGACGGGCACCCCGTGGGATGTCATTGCCCATTCAACTCTCACAGATCCTTTTCCATCCAATCAACCAATGGATTGATACTGCTCCACATGAAAGTGAAGGGCATGATGGTCATTTTAGTTTCATTCTCATCCCAAAGAAACCTGACGGACACCCCCTTGAGATGTCATTGCCGCACACAAAGGTGAAGGGCATGATGGTCATTTTAGTGTCATTCTCATCCCTAAGAAACTTTGATGGACACCGCATGAGAAGTCGTATCGCTCCACATGAAGGTAAGGGGCATGATGGTCATTTTGGTTTTCCATTCTCATCCCTCGGAAACTGAACGGACATCCCTTGAGATATCATTGCCGCACATGAAGGTGAGGGCATGATGGTCATTTTAGTTTCATACTCATCCCCCAAAGAAACCGGACGGACAACCCTTGAGATGCCATTGCCCATTCATGATTCACCTCTCTCACAATCCTTTTCTATCCAGCGAAACAATGGAATGGCGTACTATTCCATGTGAACAATCGAGTTGAAATAAAAACAAGGAGAGATATAATCATTTTAATTTAATTCCTACCCCTAAAAAAACAGACGGAAGCCCCTTGAGGTGTCTTTACCTTTTCCAATGTTATGTGAAATCACCTCTCTCACGGATTCCTTTTCCATTCAACCAAACAGTACCCTTAGAAAACCAACCAAAAGAACCTAAAATTCAGATGTGAAGATAAAGAGTGGATCGGTTTACCCATTTAAGGGCTGAGGTGGGTCGCAAGGTGTTGGGCCCGATGTTGGGGGAGCTTGTGAAGGATTGGGCTCTAGAGTGAAGCCCAAAGCATCCGGTATATTATCATGAAAAATTCCAGTCTGAAGAAGAGTCTTATCATCATCCCTCACACTCTTCCCCCGAAGAAGAACACCAACATGCAATTCAACTCCAAAAATGGTAGCCACAGCCTCCATTACGGTCCTCTGGATTAAAATGAGATTTCCAATAAGACATGTGTAAATCACACTAATTTGTTCATGTAGCTAAAAGAATTGAGCACGCTCAGATACCGCAAAAATTCCAGGATTTTTTAGAGACATCAAAACTAAGACTAAATACCTTCAAAGAGCCAACAGTAGCAGACGGTGGGATGTCAATGAAGAGCTCCGGAACTTTGAAGGATTCGATCCTCAGCTTCACTGAAAAAAAAGTAAAGAAACTGTCAAATAATAACTCTGTCGCACACTAAGGCTCCGTTTGACATCACTTACAGAAAACCGCTTATAGAACTTATCTAAACAGTTTTAAAAGCACATGTCGTAAGTGATAAGTGCAGTAGACAGTTATCAATAAATACTGTCAAACGAAGCCAAAAAACAAAATCATTCCATCAAAAGTTCACATACCATGTGAATCCATGGATTGACAAGGGTGCTGATCTTCTGCAGAAGACACAGATTTGGCAGCGTCACCAAGAATTCCCTCTTTAGAGGAGCTGGAAATGCCTTCACAACTATATCCCCCATCAGAGCATGAAGTTGAGCTACAAGCATACATTTTCCTTTTTCTAAAAGGATAAATCCTTCGAGACCTTGGTCGCCTGTAACAGGCCTTCCAATTGCCATAAATGGGTTTTGATTTCCCTTCTGAAAAAAAAAACATGATAACCAACCATGAACAATCATCACAGAAAATCAGGCGCCCCGGGCACAGAACATTTAGCGAACGATTCACGCACCATTTGAAATATTCCCTTTCCGGGATTGAAGTTTCCAATATTTTGAAGCCAAGAACTTCCTTATCCTTTGGTCAACAATTTGTGAAGGTTGCCTAAAGGTTTTTGCTGTGGTGCTAGGTTGAGTACACCTAGAAGAGTTTTCGTCATCATCTCTAATATCACTAATACCTAACTTTACATTTTCCCAATACATGGGAAGAGAGCCACTATTATCTAAACTGACCGCTGCAGGAGACATTCCATTGAAAACCACAGAATCCTCTGCGCTGCAAGGATCAGCCGAACCGCAAACTAAAGCCTTTTCGGTATTAAGTGACTCAACTTTTACATTCTTGTTAGATTCATCCACATCAAAACTGATCTTCTCCGAGGGACAGACGGCATTATCCAGTGTGCATGGAAATTCCTTTGAACTATAACAGCTTCTTTGATCACAGTGTTTTATTTTCATAATATTTACCTGGTCTTTGGGTTCTTTACTTGCAGAACTTTCAAAAATATCACAGCAATCATTTTCAGATGATTCCTTGCCAGAGGCAGAAAGGCTCCCTCCTTCCAGCAATAATTCTCCTGCTACAGTAGCCAATAAATCAAATGCACGACGCTGCTCATTTTCTGCAGCTTTCTTTCTAAATGATCTCCTCTGAATCAGACAAAGGAACAACAACAAAAACGGATCAAAATTTCAGGAAAAAGTGCCAAAAGGACACTCAAATGGTGGGTGCAATCGTACCCTTGCTGATCTTGCAGCTCGAGGCGTGGCAGGAACCTGATAGCCATTGAATCCATATTCTAGCCTTTTTTGCAACACCATATCTTGGAAATCATACCAATAAGCACTCACAAACACAGGTCATTCAAGGATTAACACGCACAGAGCTGGCAACAAAACATGGGCAATAAGCTTGATGGCTGCTTGTGCATGCCGTAATGTGAAGTTTAGAAACACAAAAAATGGGCAAGTTTAGCGCACAAGAGAGCAGAAATCAATTAATATTGGAGGAATTGCAATTAGCCAAAATAAAAGGCAGGTTAGAGAAATGTATAGTTACACGACACTTGCAAATTGAGAGAATGGGATGAGAAGGAAAAGAAATTCGCCGCATGGAACTAGATTTAGTTGAAGGTGCAGTTTCCAAAGTTCAAAAATTGGTTTCTGGCATGTTTGGAAAAACAGTTAGCAATAGAAAAGAAATGTCCATTATGTTTGGATGAAGGAGTTTTCAAAAGAATAGAAATGATTTCTCCACAAATCATCCCATTTTGCTCTCCATGTCATTTCTTCTCATTTAGTTTCAGTAAAATCAAACATGGATAAGAAATTGGTATCTCCCAATGTTTTTTTCATTTCTTCCCAAATCAACTCTACCAAACACAATTTTAGTTTCAAAGTTTTACTTGCTATTATTTTATTTTATTTTGGCTGTATGGATTTGATACATTTCCGGATCCAGTGACTAGTTTCCTTCCAGAATTTTGAATCAAAACGTGACATGGTCACATAAACCAAAATGGACCAAACAACAAGCCCTCAGATTAGGGTAACAAAATTTCGTTTTTCCCAAATCAATTGAGAAACAATCCATCAAAGCCTACATGTTTGCAAGATCTTGATGATCCGCAGACCACAATATATTGCAAAATTATAAATGTATATATAACAGATATCGCATGGAGTTAATACATACAACGAGGTCCAACCAGCAAAATGCCCGTGAGATGAATTGGACAAAATTTAAGTAAATAAGAAACCCATTTCACAAGGAAAGAAAGACTAAGCAGAAGAAGAAGAAGTGATACACAGTTTTGCCAACCACCGTCGAGATTTAGATCCAATCCGCATGTAAACGTATCGGAAGACGGGCACAGGTTTTGGAAACAAACAAAATTTCAAATGAAAATCGAAGAATCCACATAACCGGAAAACAAACACGTGAAATCCCATTAGCGCACCTCGTGAAGACCAAACCAGTAATGAAATTCCGAGAAAATTCGTCAGAAAGTGAACAGCTTTGAGAATTAAGACAAATTGTGGTACAATCAATTGCAGCTACGAATAAAGATCGGAAGTTTCCAAGCTAATAGAGAATTTTCGGTTTCCCAATTCCTGCACGACAGTTTATTTATCTTGGCAGTAAACAAACTCCATACGCCACGCCCACCCTAACCCATCGCCCCGATCACCTAAACCCCCAAAAACCCGCCCAGCCTCTCCTTAAACCCCCGCCCTTATACCAACGACTCCGGTGAACCCCACATCAGCCACCGGCTACAGGCGGTGAATGGAAACCACCTAAAAGACCGTTTCTTATCTCGTTTAGTGTGCCCAAACTGGCGTGGATATCGCCACGTGGCAAACATCTAATATCGTGCGGGTATGGCCGGTCCGCACGATCGACGAAAACGAGTCACGAAGTGGCGGAAACATCGTGTGGTTTGTGTGGTCAAATAAAATTCGGGAATTATTTTAAATTTATTTAGTTATGTTTGTCCGTTGGTATGTTATTTTTTTAAACAGTTCATTGAATTAAAAAAAATATTATTAAATCACGGAACATGTGTTTTGTGGGTTGTCTTTGTTTTCTTAAATTTTTAATAGTTTTCAATTTATGTACACGTGGTATTTGTACGAACATGATAACTTCTAAAACAAATTAAAATTAACTTTGTTCATGGATAATATAGGAAGATAGAACATGTGTAACATCTGGACCTGGGTATCACTAAATTGATGCCCCGAGCTCGTTCATCACAAGGCCTAAGACGCATCTTCTCGTGCACCAAAAGCTGCTGACTACCGGCGGAAATCTAAAGTGGAACTCTGAAGATACTATACTCTCATATCAGAGTGTACAACCAGAAATAAATAACCAAACATCATACACATCAAAGTATGCAAAAAGGATAAACAAACTGAAATATCAACATACTGTAATAAAATGAAATACAATAAATGCCCGAACATCCATGTCATACATACAATATCAATCGTCCACTAGGTCGATCACATATACAAAATAAACTGAAAAATAAATACATCAAACTCTACTACCAACTCTGAGCCATGTCACATGTCTGGTCTTCAGTACCATATCGAGCTGCTCCAACCCAAACATTAGACTCCACGCGAGTATCCCGATCAATCATGCGATCATGGGTCTTCACTCTATCCATTGTGCATATGTGTTAAACCTGAAAGCAGATATAAAGTCTACACGCACACTGAAGTGCATGTACAAAGGGTGGACATCCAATCTGACACCCGACTCGACCCGAGACAAGGCCTGAAGGGTGTTCCTGATCCCCACGAGCTAACAACTAGTGTCGGGTATCAATGAAGAAACATCAAGGGAATGATCCTGCCTAATATAAATTAACAAACTAAATAGCGGAAAGATAAAAAGAGCACCCCAATGTGTATAAATAATCAAGCATCACATCTTTTACACATAAACTAAAAATACAACAACTTAACGACAAAACCAAACTAAACCTGACGACCACAACGTTTCCATGTGACCCGATCACTCTCCGATACCAAAACCAAACATCGCCCATGACGATCCGAATCAAGCCGAAACCTGCACCACAAGCTAAAAACAAGAAGAAACTGTAGGAGTAAGTATTAAAAACTCAGTAGGCATGCCCGAACAAATCTATTCCCAATGCGCTCCCTTTAAAATAAAAGAAATATCAACTTCAAGTTTGAAATACAATATCTAAAAACAAGTCTTACCACACTTTTCCACTTTAAAACCAAACACGATTCATTGCCCTTTTACCATTTGAAACTACAATCTTTTCCAAGAAGGCGCCATAAGCATTTTAAGAGAAAAATGACATTTCTTTTAAAAAGTAGAGAAGAGGTACTAAATAGTTCCGGAACCTTTTTCTCAAAATACTTGAAAACATTTTATCATTTTTAACAAGAAGCCACACTGCTCAAGAAGTAAGCAAAATAATCATACAACAAGGGCAATGGGAAAAACATCGCACAAAAGTATTTAACCAACAATGCATCACAATCATTCGCCGCAAACAACGAAGTGCCGATAGACATAGGTGAACCTAGGAGCTCGTGAATAATCCAGAATATACTAATACATGTTGACTCATCCTGAAAAGCATGTCTCACTTGATGACATCAAAAACACCCAACACACTTGGCCACACCCCACATGGTACAGACCGAGGGGCACAATCTCAGAGTAATAAAACTCAATATATCCCTGTGCTATGGGCCACTAGCTACTACGCAAACTAACTAGTGCATCAATCGTTCTCATGCCGAGGATCTCTCATTTTTCATAATGGGTCACGTGGATTCCACAATGAGGTCATCCCACCCATTTAAAAATAAACTCGACAAGAGAATTATCCAAGAAGAGTTTTCACAATAATCATTTTCACCGCTTTCACAAAAGTGCCAAACTAGCCATCAAGCATTCATTAAGAAACCATCACTTTTTTCAAAAAGGCACAAATACACCATTTTTCATTTCACAATCATTTATAAAACAATTCCTTTAAAGCACTCACACCACATTTACAAGCCAAAGCCATTTTTATCAAAATGCCAAATGAGCAACAATCCACCGTCACATGTCAAACCACTTTCAAAAGCAAAATACACACTTCTTTCAAACCCCAAACCACTTGGAAACCCTTTCAAGAAACCCAAGCCATCATTTCACATGTCACAAATTTATTAACAGATCCAAACCATGCTTAATACATCACAAATTGTTTGCAAAAGCCAACCAGGCATTTTATAGAACACTTGGTGTGCAACATTTAACAAAACAATGCCATATACCTCCCAACAAGAAAGAAACCACCACTCTGCACACCCAAAAAATATTCCAAAGATCACACGTCATTATTTATCATACAAGGGAGGTGCGAAAAACATGAAACTAATGAATCTTAAATTATAAAGGCAAGTGCAAAGGGAAATCTACCTCAATCCCATGACACTTCAACAATGCACACCCAAAAACACACCACAAAGGTTTCAAGGGCCAAGATCTACCGAGAGGAACCCTAAACACACAAAATCTCCAACATAAATAAAGGGAAACATGAACCATATATCTGCATGACCAAAGGAGATGGAGATCTTAAGAGAAAATGGAAGAAGGATGAAGAGGGAGGAGAAGAGAGGAGATTACCTTGAGAAATCACCCTTAACTCTTGAAGAAATCCATAGATTTACACCAAGGAGGCTTGAAGGAGGCACCCTTAGGGTCGTACAAACTGGGTGGGGGAGAAATGGGCAGATTTGGGGTTAAAATCCTGTAAGGGTAGTTTAGGAATTTCATATATTTTTTTTAGTTATGGACAGTTCGCATGGTTTGGCCACATGGTTTGGTAAACCATGCGCCAAACGTGCGGGATGGTTCTGCCACAGGACAGTGGCTCCCCACATGCTTACCGCATGGTTTGTCCAACCATGTATAGGTTGTGCGCCCTCAACCAGAAGCACTCCTAAGATGCATAGTTACCTAGGATGATCCACATGGCTTCCTCTAACCGTGTGCTAAGAGAAAAACACCCAGAAATCCTAAGAAACAACGAGGAATTCGAGCCACAACCTTTATAACCAAGCTTTGAACAAAACCGATGGGCACACTCCAAGAAGCCCAACGTTTACCCAAACCAGAAAGAACTTAAAATTAGATAACTTAAAAAAGGAACCCTTTTCTGCCAAACCAAATCCGAAACCAAACCGAATTCTCAACATGGGAGGCCAGAATGGGATCCCTGCCATTAGAAAACAACTAGCACTGATCAGTTTTATAGGGACACACAACGAGACCCATGGTGGGTCTCCCCACCATTAGAACCAACTAGCTTAAATCAGCCTGAAAACTCCCATACCGACCGAAAACCCCCACCACAAGGGGAAGGGAGGGGAGGGACCCAACAAAAGGATCACCGAACCAAAGAACAACCAACCCACAATTCAGACGAGCACAAACTAAAACTAAAACCGGCTCACATAGGCTAACCACACAAGAGGACAAGCCAACAGGAAAACTTAAGCTGTTCCCCACCAAACATTAGATACAAAATCCAAACCAAGGTCCCCCACATCCTGAGGATTTCTGACTATGTGCAAGCTTCACTCCGGGGCTTATTGCTGGAGCCCTGATGTTTGAAGCATCTACCACCTCACAGTCAGAAGCTAATGATCCCCAATTAGAACTCCTTCTCTTGGGCGACACGAGTGGTCACACAACATCCCAGAAAAAACCAATAGAACATGAGGTTCTATGAGACCCACTTCGCTTAAAATGGAAAGATTCAGAGTTTCTTAAAGAGAAACACACTTCCATTGGAACAAAAGATCTCAGGAGACCCAAAACATACACTTTTACAATTTAAAGAGGATGCAACACCGCAAAACACCACCAAGAAAAACTTCCACAATAAAAAGAAACATTACAACAAAAAGGGACTTTAAACCAAGCCCAAACAACACTCTACTCCTGTGAACTGGATCCACATTGCTTCCTGGAAACACCCCGAAAAAACCGTTTTAAGTGGCCTTGGCGCCCATAAACATGATAGATATTTGGTGCGCTCGGACATGATGACTTGTCACACTGATGAAACACTAGGATCCCATGCTCTAAAGAGGCCGACGAAAGATCCAGATGCCTTTTAATTCCACGACCAACACTAACAACTCCGAGCCCCTTCCCCACTTCCTTATAGGAATTCCCCTTACCGCTTCTAGGTAATGAAGGAGGAAAGACTACCTCAAGTACTCCCACCATCACAACTTCAATATGAATAGTTTGCCTCACCACATCAAAAAAAAGAAGTTAGATTGAACTCCGACACTTACGACTCGGGAAACTCAAGGAAACTGAAGTTTATTTCAATTTTCCACATCCACTCTTCCAATTTTAAAGGATCCACTTGACCATAAAAGAGAGGTGGGTTTAAATTTCAAAAATCAAGAACAAAATCCTTAGATTGATCAACTGGAAAGCCTGCTAATGGGGAACCACCCATAGCTACATCTCGAATATCCATCAAATCTCTATGGGGGAGAATACTAAGTAACAATAAAACCAATGGGTCAATCAGAACCAACCCATAAAAAAGAGTTCTCAAACTCAAAGCACCACATAAACAACACTTCCCAAATCATGAGAAAGCACACCATAATTTTCCTCTTAAAAAAACACATTTGATTAAAAGCAGCTTGGTGGGTTGCACACTCACCAATGACATTCCTTAGAGTCTCACTCACATGCACATTCTCGTGCCACCCCGGACACCCATCAACCATTCCATACTAGGAAATCATCCACCCAAATCATCATCCATTCACTTTCCACACATATATATGCATGTGAGAACACAAGGAAACACCGAAGTTCGGAACAAAACACTCTCATTTCAAAATTCACAAAGTCTTTCAAAATGTTTCTAACCATTGAGCAAAAAATAATTTTCAAAAAACGCACATCAATCCATTTCATCTTTTCTCAAAAGAAAATATCATAGATCCCATCCAAAATCTCCAATTCATCCCATTCAAAATATTTTTTAGCAGATCACAAACCTCATTTCTTCTCATTTAAAACAAGTTCCAAACCCCTTTTTAAGACATGTTCCTATTTTTTCAAACAAACAATTTCAATAAACTCTAGGTTTTGTTTATAAAAATCCATCCTCATTAAACCATTGTCATTTTACCCTGAAGGGTCATTTTTTAAAAATTAATTTTTTACTAAATCCTTCCTCAAAGTTAATTATGAAAATCCATTTTCCACTTTCCAAAAATACAACCATTATCACTAAAAACCCTATTTTCACAATAAAAAAACAAGAGTTTTCGAAGTAAATTTTCAAAATCAAGGAAGATCCAAAATAATTCATAAGAAGAAACTAGTGTCGATGGGTGACTTGGCCATATGGTTGGCATCTATACACCAATCACACCATTATCACGAAGAGTATTCTAGGACCATGTCCTTAACTCCACATGGCTTTCCAAACCCTGTGAGATCACGAAGACCACTAGCCCAACTCCCTTTTCATATCCCAACACCAAAAAATCCACAAGAACCAAATAAACCAACTAAAACCCAACTTCCCATAGAAACTCAAGGTTTGGTCCAGAAAGTGTTTTCTATACAGTCCTCCAAACTTTCACCCCAAGTTCTGACGGTCCTAATCCATCTACCTTGAAATCCCCAAGTAATAAAGGATGTTCTAAAAAGTAAGGTACTCTAAATAGCCAACCTACTCTGATACCATTTTTTCACAAACCAAGCCAGGGTTCCATACAATCTAACACATGATCCGACTTGAGGCAAGGCATGAAGGGTGTTCCCAATCCCCACGGGCTGACAACTAGTGCCCAAAATCAATAGAGAAACAACAAGGGAATGATTTCATCCAATATAAATAAACAAACTAAACAATGGAAAGATAAACAGATTAGCCTAATAACTACTACAAAATAGGTCTTTAATAGTGCTAGAATAAGCCTTCATCAATGCTAAAAAGTGATGATAATCTGAGTGTGGTTTAAAGTCCAAAAATTTTATCTGTGTTAAAAAAGTGTTGTTAAAAGGGTCATTTAACAGTTCTTTTTTTAGTGTTGATAAAGGGAATGTTGTTAAAGGGGGTAAAATTATATTTTTTTGACACCTATGAGCCCAAACCCCTTTATCAGCGCTTCCACGACCCCTTTAATAGTGCTCTACCCCCCTTTATTAGTGCTTTATGAATTTCTAGCCTTATGCACGTCTGCCTGTATTTGAACCCTACACCTCTCCTTTAAAGATGGGATGCCTTTACCACCACATCATGTTGTTTTACTATCTGTTTAACGATATTTATGTTTATATATATATATATATGTTGGAACTAGAAAATACGTCCATTTAATTTACTGAATGCTTCCATATATGATCCCGGAGTGTACCTCGTTCCGCAAGCTTCGATTTGACTAGTCATGGATCCCAAACGAAGTTACAGATCAAAAGTTATGGACGTTCGAAGTCAGGCTGCTGGAAATGACCGTCCAAGACGATTTTGGGGCAAAGTACGGTTTTGCACGCAAGAAGTGAAATCTTGCACGCAAGAATGATAGTTTTGCGTGCAAGAAGTGAAATCTTGCACGCAAGAATGACGATTTTGCTTAGAAGAAGTGAAATCTTGCGCGCCAAAATGGATGTTTTGCACACAAGTATGGAATCTTGCGCGCAACTGTAAAATCTGACATGCAACATGTCGCACAAACCTTTTACGCGACCAATGAGAGGGAATCTTCCGCCTAGGCTGCCCGAAAAATGTCTAAGGAAGGGGCGCACAAGTTTTGAGAGGTGCACGCAAGAGGAGCATCCGCGCGCAAGATTCTTCTATGCCAAAGGTGACGTCAAATGCCCCTTTACACACGCGAACAATGTAGGTCGCGTGAAAAACAACTTGTGCACGTGGAAGTTTACGCACAACCCTCACGTGGAAAATAGATTACGTGCGTGAAATATTCTGTACAACCACTCCTGGGTTCGCTGATAAATACAAGTGCATCCCCCACCCCTCGGGAGAAGTCTCCGGAGGTCGGCCGCCGCTCTGCTGCACGTAAGACCGCCTCTTCTGTGCCCGTGTGAAAGAATGGAATCCTCCATGTGAGATATTGCATGACAGGTCCCATATGGGTCCGCTTTCACGTGGGCCCATAGTGGTTTGATTCCCGCCTGGCATATTTTCTTCCTAAGTCATGTGTGCGCAAGATTCCGCGCTTGCGCGCAAAACTTCCAATTTTGCGCGCATGATTTCACGCTTGTGCACAACACTTCTAATCTTGCGCGCAAAAATTACAATCTTGCGCGCAAGACTTAAATATTGCGTGCAACAGTACCAAGCTGTTGAATCTTGCGTGCACCTACTGTCACTGACCCCCATGAAAAATGGAGAGTCGCACCACGAACTTTTCGGACCGCGACGTCGGCAATTTCCATTGCGCCCTTATGCGCAGCCGCCTTCCACCCATGGGATACCATGATTTTAGATACTCCTTCACACACCATGAAACACCCTGAGTTAGTATATTCCTCTTAGTCCATTTCCTATGTCGTGAGTTGAAATTCTAGTCATCAATTCCCCCTGAGTACCTTGAGTTGAACCATTCCTCAAGCAACTCATCCGAACCCTATCACCTGACTCCTATGCCAGGTTGAACCAGAAAGGGACGCCCTTGCGTAAGTCCCAACACCAACCATTTCTAGGAACCTTATGCCTAATAGTCCTCTCTACATGACTATAAACTGTAGTACACCCTATGTTCCAAACATAAAATACCTCTTGCTCCAAACAAGAGATGCCTTGTGCGCCAAGCATAAGATACCAACGGTCCTATCTACATGACTATAAACTGTAGTACACCCTATGTGACAAACATTGGATACCTCTTGCTCCAAACAAGAGATGCCTTATTCTCCAAGAATAAGATGCCAACAGTCCTCTCTACATAACTATAAACTGTAGTACACCCTATGTTCCAAACATAGGATACCTCTTGCTCCAAACAAGAGATGCCTTATTCTCCAAGAATAAGATGCCAACAGTCCTCTCTATATGACAATAAACTATAGTACACCTTATTATTCAATAATAGGATGCCTCTTGTTCCAAATAAGAGATGCCTAATGCCCCAAGCATAAGATGCCAATAATCCTATCTACATGACTATAAACTGTAGTACACCATATGTGCCAAACATAGGACACCTCTTACTCCAAAAAAGAGATTCCTTATGTTCCAAGCATAAGATGCCTAATGCCATGATTACAGTGGCGTAATTTCAAGAGTGTTGGAATCCGTTCAAACATTCCATCACTCCACCTCACACTTTTCATGTCCTTCATTCAGATCTTCATCCAATTCCATGTCTAAAGGGACCCCCCAACGGCCTGGTCCCATGCCACATCGGCTCACCTACCGTCTTGGGCCAACACCCCGTAAGAATTTGGACAATGCTTCGAGTCAGGTCCTGTGTTTCGAACACAGTCAGTAGTCGACCCTCATTTGCTTGTCCCCATTTCAGGATAATGCGATATGGATGCTGTGTTTCGAACATGGTCAATAGTTATCCTCAATCTCCATGCCACCCTCATTGCATTCCGGATGTCGGGCATGTGATTCACACTTTTCATCATCCTTTGTTCGGACTGATTCCGATGCCCTTTGCATTATCTCTCTTATGCACTAGCGCAAAGGCGAAGGCCTCAACCCACCAGTGGGTTGGGATGCCCTCATGGCCATACACGAGGAAGGCACCCGGGTAGCATCCCCGCGTAAGCCCCATCCACCATTGTCGCTCCATAGCGGCACCCGGGCAGCTTCCTTGTGTAAGCCCCATCCACTATTGCCGCTCCATAACAGCACCCGGGCAACATCCTCACGTAAGCCCCATCCACCATTCCTGCTTCATAGCGGTACCCAGGCAGCTTCCTTACGTAAGCCCCATCCACCATTGCGGCTCCATAACGGCACCTCGACAGCATCCATGCGTAAGACCCATCCACCATTGCCGCTCCATAGCGGCACCCGGGTAGCTTCCTTGCGTAAGTCCCATTCATCATTGCCGCTCCATAGCGGCACCGGGGCAGCTTCCTTGCTTAAGCCCCATTCACCATTGCCGCTCCATAGCGGCACCCGGGCAGATTCCTTGCGTAAGCCCCATTCACTATTACCGCTCCATAGTGGCACTCGGGCACCTTTCTTGCGTAAGCCCCATGTACCATTCCTGCTCCATAGAGGCACCCGGGCAGCTTCCTTGCGTAAGCCCCATCCACCATTGCTGCTCCATAGCGGCACCCGGGCACCATCCTCGTATAAGCCCCATCCACCATTGCCGCTCCATAGCGGCACCCGGGCACCATCCTCGCTTAAGCCCCATCCACCATTTCCGCTCCATAGCGGCACCCGGGCACCATCCTTGCGTAAGCCCCATCCACCATTGCCGCTTCATAGCGGCACCCGGGCAGCTTCCTTGCGTAAGCCCCATTCACCATTGTCGCTCCATAGCGGCACCCAGGCAGCTTCCTTGTGTAAGCCCCATGCACCGTTCCTGCTCCATAGCGGCACCCAGGCAGCTTCCTTGCGTAAGCCCCATCCACCATTGTCACTCCATAGCGGCACCCAGGCAACTTCCTTGCGTAAACCTCATCCACCATTGCAGCTCCATAGCAACACCCGGGCACCATCCTCACGTAAGCCCCATCCACCATTGTTGCTCCATAATGGCACCCAAGCACCATCCTCACGTAAGCCCCATCCACCATTGTCGCTCCATAGCGGCACCCGGGCAGCTTCCTTGCGTAAGCCCCATCCACCATTGCCACTCCATAACGACACCCAGGCACCATCCATGCGTAATCCCCATCCACCATTTCCGCTCTATAGGGCACCTAGGCACCATCCTCACGTAAGCCCCATCCACCATTGCCGCTCCATAGCGACACCCAGGTAGCTTCCTTGCGTAAGCCCCATCCACTATTGCCGCTCCGTAGCAGCACCCGGGCACCATCCATGTGTAATCCCCATCCACCATTGCCGCTCCATAGCGGCACCCGAGCACCATCCTTGCGTAAGTCCCATCCACCATTGTTGCTCCATAGTGGCACCCGAGCACCATCCTCACGTAAGCCCCATCCACCATTTCCGCTCCATAGCGGCACCCGGGCAGCTTCCTTGCGTAAGCCCCATCCACCATTGCCGCCCCATAGCGGCACCTGGGTAGCTTCCTTGCGTAAGCCCCATCCACCATTGCCGCTCCATAGCGGCACCCAGGCACCATCCATGCACAATCCCCATCCACCATTGCCGCTCCATAGCGGCACCCGGGCACCATCCTCACGTAAACCCCATCCACCATTGTCGCTCCATAGCATCACCTGGGAAGCTTCCTTGCGTAAGCCCAATCCACCATTTCCACTTCATAGCGGCACCCGGGAACCATCCATGCGTAATCCCCATCCACCATTGTCGCTCCATAGCCACACCCGGGAAGCTTCCTTACGTAAGCCCCATTCACCATTGCCACTTCATAACGGCACCCAGGGAGCTTCCTTGTGTAAGCCCCATTCACCATTTCTGCTCCATAGCGGCACCCAGATAGCTTCCTTGCGTAAGCCCCATCCACCATTGCCACTCCATAGCGGCACCCGGGCAGCTTCCTTGCGTAAGCCCCATCTACCATTGCCACTCCATAGCGGCACCCGAGCATCATCCATGCATAAGTGATTAGACACTAAATGAGGATAATATTCATTGTTAATATATATAATATTCATGTGATTTATTATTCATAAACACCATTTTAGTGCATTTTACACTTTGAACATCATTTCACATTATGATTGTAATTCCTTCTTAAAATGCACTATTATGTGGTATATTTTTAAACATCATTTAAAGTACCCAATGATTCATCTGATTTTAAGGAATTTAATTATCAATATTTTAATTTTATATTTTGTTAAATTTATCTACACTTCAATATGAACATGTTTCATTCAGGGATCAATGGATAATTCATGGAAGAAGATGGAGATATTTTGTGATGAAAGGAAACAATTCTGGAGAAGTCAGATTGGCCACCAGCCCACTGATGAGAATGTGGGAACCACATTACAAACCCAATTAAGCCCAAATTTAGTGGGATAATAGAAGAAATATATAGGAACAAATCATTATTCAGGATACAGTGCTAATTCGGAATCCATGGTGGTTATTAAGGTGGCCCAATTTGGAGATAAAATTCTGGGCCAGATTCTGAGGCCCAGAAAAAAAATCCTACAAATATGATCATATATAGAAATACACAACTCAAAATGGGACCAAATTTTACAGGAGGTTAGAATACATCAGGTGATCCATTTTCTTCTTCTATGGACTACTATAATTCAGCCATCTATAAGGTCTTCCAAGCACGTCTGTTGGGTGGATGAAAGCTGGCTGCCACCTTGGGTCAAGTGTGGAAAAGCCCAAGTTCCACAAGATTTCCACCACCATAGGCCTACCATAATAAAGTGGGATGATTTGTAATGTTGGAGGCTCTACCCAAGTCTCCAAAAATTCCTATTTAAGGAAGTAGTGTTGGAGGAGTTTTTCATCTTTGATCTTTGTTTCATTTTAATGTTATGCTGCCAATTTGATGTTGTAATCGCAATCCTTCAATTGTAAGTTCCCTTGAATTACCTTAGTTTCTTTATAAAAGTTCTTCATATTCTCTTTTTATATTCTTATTCTTATCAATTTGATACTGTTTCCTCAAGGTGGGAACTTTTTCATACCAAACCTTGTGAGATTATCACACAATGGTGGAGTGATTGTTTTTTTTTCATTATTTTTTTTACATCTCCAATTCCTCCCTCATGAGTCTACTTTCCACTTCCATTGAAACCATGAGATCAATGGAAATCTAACCCACTTATGGTTTGATCCAAGGGAGTAGCAAGGGGCTGTATTGGATTTTATTTCTCACTCCATTAATGGATAATCACTTCTTTTAAATGAGATTTTTATTTGATGACTTTAAAACTTCTTCATCCTTATTGAATTTAAGGTCACACATTTCAAGTGATAATAAGAACCTTTACCTTAGAGTGCTCAAAACTTTGATCCTTCAAGTGTATAGGTGATTAGTATTAGGGTGTGTAGGCATTAAACTAGTAAGTGATGATTTTTTTTGATATCCTTAAATGAACTCATCTCAAATATAAGAAATTGAAATAGTTGAAGAAAGAATTTCATCCAATACACCCCGAGTGATAACCTAGGATCAACTCATTATTTTAGATTGAATTTACTTAAATATATTAGATATCCTTTACAACCATCTTAAATCAACCCAAGTTGGCCACTTCATAGCCAAAAACAATCCATAGAATGCACATGTTTGTAGGTACTTCTTAGGTCTCTGAGGATTCGATAACCCAAGCTAAACTACAAGGACCTTTCTACCTTCATATCTTGGGTAAATTTGAGCCTGAATCAAATTTTGGCACCATTTCCGGGGACCCAAGTAAGTCATATAAACACCCATTCTATTCTCCCCCTTTCTTATTTTCTCATCCAAATTCTCTTATCATGTCCCTTTCTCGTTTTTTTTCTTTTGGCGCATGTCCGCCTACACCCGCAATCAATCAAACCGTCTAGTTAGAGTGGATAGTCCTGGGGTTGGAGAGTCAAGTACACCAAGGGAACTATTTCCATTAGATCCTAATCTTACTAATACTCTAGAGTCCAAAATTGAGCCCATTTCAATAGAAGGTATTCAAGGAAACTAACTCATAAACCTGGGTGGAAACCAAAATGGAAACCCAAATGAGGCAGCCCCAAACTTGGGGAATGAAATCGATCAAACCATGAATGACTACCTCAAACCTTCCTGGACCAATGCCCCCTCATGAATTAGAAAAAATTCCCTAGGATATGCTAACTACATATTTAAACCCCATGTCCTAAACCACCTTCCCACATTCCATGGAATGGAGTCTGAGATTCCCTACCTTCACATTAAGGAGTTCAATGACATTGTAGAAACCATGTGTCCCCCACATCAATTAGAATCTTCTAAGATGAGGCTATTTCCTTTTTCTTTAAAGGATCGAGCAAAAAATTGGCTAAAAAATTTTATACCATCATCCATAAACTCTTGGGACCAATTACAAAGAGAATTATACAAAAAATATTTTCCCCACCACAAAACAATTTCACTTAAAAAGAGCATCCAAAACTTTTTTGAAAAAGAGGTAGAGTCATTCTATGAAACATGGGAGAGGTTCAAAGACACTCTAAACATGGTTCCACACCATGGTTTTTCTATTCCTGAACAAGTGAGAATTTTATATGAAGGGTTGGGTCCGGGGAACAAAAAATTCATTGACATGATGTGTAATTGAACCTTTAAAAATAAATCCCCAAATGATGCTTATGAGTATCTAGAAATCCTTTCTGAATAAAACCAAACATGGGGAACTTCACCTTATTCTGAAAAGACACAAATAACTACTGGAATTCATACACTTAGAGAAGAGGAAAGCCTTAGGGATAAACTCGCAACACTCTCTAGGAAGGTTGAAGAGATAGACCTTAGGAAAATCCATGAAATCCAAACTGTAGACCATGTTTTCACAATCTGTGACAAACATGACCACAAAAAAGACAACTACCCAACCATTCCATCCATAAAGGATGTTCTTTTAGGAGGACCACCTGCTAAAGTCAATGACCTAAACTTTCAAAATCCCCAATACCCAAACACATTCAACCTAAGGTATAATGACCACCCAGGCTTCCGATGGAAAGATAACCAACAACCTAGCCAACCACAAGGACCAAAACCCTAACCTACACAAAATTTTCAAAGCCATAACCAATTACAACCACAACCAGTCCAATACTAACATCAACCAGTACAATACCAACATCCTCCAGTCCAATACCAACAACCCATCCAACAACCAAAATATCCCCCCGGGATAAACAAATCTTCTCAAGCACCAACCCAAACTGTTCCAAAAATCCTACTAGAACAACTGTGCAAACAAATGGAAAGGATGAACTCGGAATTCTCTTCCCTTAAACAAGAACTTCAAACCATCAAAACTGGAAAAGCACCCATGCCTACTCAGGCAGTGCCATCCTCAACTTCAAGGAGAGAGTTAAGTTTTACTCAAACAACTCATGAAAAACTAAAGGTTGTGACTATTTTAAGAAGTGGGAAATCAATTTAGAAACCTGAAAAACTAATTGAGAACCCACCAGAAGATTCAAACTTTGATGAAAATTCAAATGAACCAAATGATCAAACTGAAAAACACGATAACATTTTCAAAGAAACAACTCTTCAACAAACAACCCCACAACCTGCACCATTTCCTTAATGCATGAGGGGGAAAACCAAGCCTGAATTAAGTGAAACATTAAGATAAATCTTCTCACAAGTCAAGTTGAGCATTCCAATTCTCGATGCAATCCAAACCATACCTGCTTACTCAAAGTACCTTAAGGACTTGTGCACTTTTAAAAGAAAATTTTCACATAAAAACCAAGTCCTTTTGGAAGCTAATGTGAGTACCACCATTAAAGGGACCATTCCTCCTAAGTTGAAAGACTTGGGTTTCCCTTACATAAATGTTGAACTAGGAGAGAAAAAGTTTTAAAGGCCTTGTGTGACCTAGGTGCTAGTGTCAATCTCATTCCCTATGCTGTGTACTTCCTGTTAGGCCTAGAAGAGCTCCAACCCACATCTGTCACACTTCAACTTGCTGATCGTAGCATTAGGGTTCCAAAGGGGATTTTAAAGGACGTTCTAGTAAAGGTAAAAAACTTAATCTACCCTACTGACTTCATTGTCCTTGAAAACCATCCAAACTTAGGAAATAAGGAACAAACCCCAATCATCCTTGGTCGTCCTTTCCTTGCAACAATCAAATCTGTTATCCGAGTCCGAAATGGGAACATGACCATCACCTTTGGAAACATGAGTCTAGACTTGAACATCTATAATGTAAGCTCACAAATAGGGTATTATGAGGACATTCATGAAGTAAACATGATAGGAAGCATTGATAATGAATCCATAGAACATCAAGGAATATTTTATGGATGTTTAAGTTAGGATGAGATTGATTTCCTTTGTTCATATAAAGGAAGTTTATCTCCTTGGATTGAATCATTTTCAAATTGCTCTTATAATGAAGTCTTAGGTCCAAAAATTAGTGAAACCTTTCAGGAAACCACTTTCATGGAGACCACTCCAACTTCTTTCCCTAAATCTGATCAAGCCAATCTAGTAGTTGAAACTTCTACATGTGGGGAATCAATCCTATCTAAACCTCTAGGAAACAAAATTAAACTTGATCCAATGTCCTGATCTTCTGCTGAAATTATGAACCAACCTGATCTTGAATTGAAGGAACTTCCCACTGCACTCAAGTATGCCTTCCTAGGGGACAATCAAACACATCCTATTGTCATTTCTTCGTCTCTTGAAGCCAATCATGAGAGGATGCTTATAGATGTCCTTAGGAAACATAAGAAAGCCATTGGTTGGACCCTGTCTGATATTCCTGGGATTATCCCACTTATTAGGAATCATAGGATTGTTCTGGAATTTGATTCAAATCCATGTCGTCAACCTCAACGATGACTCAATCCTAATCTCATGGAAGTAGTTAGAAAAGAACTTCTGAAATTGTTAAAAGCTGGTATCATCTATCCCATAGCTGAGAGTGAGTGGGTGAGCCTAATCCAAGTGGTTCCAAAAAAGGCTGTAATCACAGTGATAACCAATGAGGATGGATAGATTCTTCCAACAAGGGTGAGTAGTGGTTGGAGAGTCTACATCAACTATAGGAAGCTAAACTCATTCACCAAGAAGGACTATTTCCCCTTACCATTCATTGACCAAGTCCTTGAGAGAGTGGAAGGTCATTCCTTATAATGTTTCTTAGATGGGTACTCAGGGTATAATCAAATTGAGGTCTCCCTAGAGGATCAAGGGAAGAGTACATTAACATGTCCATTTGGCACATTTTCTTTCAAACGCATTCCCTTCGGGTTATGCAATGCCTATAGAACCTTCCAGCGGTGCATGATGGGAATATTCTCAAACATGGTAGGGGGTTTTCTAGAGGTCTTCATGGATGACTTCTCTATGTTTGGGGATATATTTGAGGGATGTATATGGAATGTAGAGAGAGTCTTGTCAAGATGTGAAGAAAATAATCTGGTTCTAAACTAGGAAAAATTCCATTTCATTATTAAAGAGGGACTAGTCCTTGTCCATCTAGTCTTGAGTATGGGGATTGAAGTTGATAAAGCAAAGGTTGAAATCATTCGTCACCTTCCATCACCCAAATATTTCAAGGAAGTGAGGTCTTTCCTAGGAAATTCTGGTTTCTATAGAAGATTCATCAAGGATTTTAGTTCAATCTCTCACCCCTTTGTGCTCTCCTAGTAAATGATTCTCTATTTGTTTGGGAAGAAAGATGTGAGGATTCATTCTAAACCCTCAAATCCTCTCTCACTCTCCTCCCATTATGAAATATCCAAATTGAAACCTTCCTTTAGAACTTATGCGTGATGCCAGTGACTTTGCTGTAGTAGTTGTGTTAGGAAAATGTTGTGATAAAACTCCTTATGTCATTGCTTATGAAAGTAAATCCTTAAATGATGCCCAAATCAACTACAACACTACTGAAAAGGAGTTAATTTCTATTGTGTTTGCCTAAGAGAAGTTTAGGTCCTACCTCTTAGGATTCCCCATCACTGTGTTCACTGACCATTCTGCACTAAAATACCTCTTCCAAAAACAAGATGCTAAGGATAGACTGATTAGGTGACCCCTTCTCTTACAAGAATTTGACCTCACAATCAAGGATAAAAAGGGTGTTAAAAATGTTGTAGCTGATCACCTCTCTAGGATGGAATTCAAAGATAACTCAGATCACCTTTCTATGTCTGATTCATTTCCTGATGAACACCTATACTCTGTGAGTGACTGCCCTTGGTATGCCGACATAACCAATTTCTTAGTTACATGAGTCATTCCAAAATTCACAGGGACTCAAGCTCGAAGGAAATTACTTTATGATGTTAGACACTATGTGTTTGATGATCCATACCTATATAAGATCTGCCCTGAACAAGTCATTAAGAGGTGTGTCCTAGAATCTGAACAAGAGTCCATCCTTAAATTCCGTCATAGTGAGGCATGTGGTGGTCACTTTTCCTCTAAGAAAACAACTTCTAAGATTATTCATTGTGGTATCTTCTGTACCACCCTCTCAAGGGACTCCTACACATTTTTTCAAAGCTGTCCTAAGTGTCAACAAGTAGGGTCAATAAAAAAAAGGAATCAAATGTCACTCACTCCCATCTTAGTGGTTGAAATATTTGACTGTTGGGGAATTGATTTCATGGGTCCCTTCTCAAACTCTAGGGGATATCTTTATATTCTCTTAGATATTGATTATGTCTCAAAATGGGTTGAGGACATTCCCAAAAAATCCAATGATCATCAAACTGTGATTAGATTCTTAAAAGAAAACATCTTCTCTAGATTTGGAATTCCTAGGGCTATTATTAGTGATCATGGAACTCATTTTTGCAACCGTCCATTCTCTTCACTCATGTCTAAGTATGGGATTTCTCATAAAGTTTCCACTGCGTACCACTCAAACCAATGGTCAAGATGAGTTATCAAATAGGGAGATTAAGAATATTCTTGAAAAAACTATCAATCCTTCTAGGAAAGATTGGTCTGAGAAAATATTGGATGCTATTTGGGCCTATCGAACCGCATATAAAACCATTTTAGGAATGTCCCCATATAGGTTGGTTTATGGTAAATCATTCCATTTTCCAGTGGAGATTGAACATAAGGCCTTTTGGGCAATTAAGAAAATGAATTATGACCTCTCATTGGCCGAAAAAGAAAGGAAATTAGATCTCAATGAACTTGAGGAACTTAGGATGGAGGCTTATGAAAATTCAAGGATCAATAAAGCTAAATTACAAGCCTACCAATCGAAAAATCTTAAAACCAAACACATTGAACCGGGTAAACCTATTCTTTTGTATAGTTATAAACTTCATTTACACCTGAGAAAGTTGAGGTCTAGATGGTCAGGTCCATACATAGTGCATAAGGTGTACCCCCATGGGGCTGTAGAAATTCAAGATCCCACCAATGGTCAAACATTTAAAGTTAATTGTCATAGAGTCAAACCATTCATTGAACCATTACAAAAACATAAAGTTGATGAATAATTGTGTGAACCCACCTTAGATGACGAAAATAATTAACCAATTAGGGGCCTAAGTCGATCTAATGACGTTAAACAAAGTGCTACAAGGTCGGAAACCCATGGTTTTAAAGTTTTATATCATTTTGTTATTTTAATCAACTTTATATTTTAAATAGGATTAATTAATCATTTTGATATTTAATAAAAAAAATAGACTGTTGACCTGTTCTTCTATTATGAGTATGGTTGGGTACGAAAGGGGAGCGCCATATTCATCTGTGTCATGTGGTGTGATCTCTGAGTAATACCTTACCCAGAATTTAAAAGAAGACAATGTATCATTAGTTTGATTTAAAAAAAACAAAACAAAAAAAAAACAGGAAAAACCATAAAAATGATGATACTTGGAATTAAATAAGTCATTGTGTTGTTTGTTTTGTCTAGTTTGTTATTCTTTGTATGGTTCAGGGACTATTTTGGGTGATACATGTTCAATCAAGGAGGTTCCTACATCCCCCAAGAGATCAAAGGACTAATTTGGAGCAACAAGAACTTCTACTTCAACCACCAGGTGACTTCATTCCATGATCCTCATATTTAAATTTTCTTTTTGAAGTTCCCTTATCTACCTATACTCCTTCTAAATTTTCATTTCTTGAAACGCTGGGGACAATGTTGTTTTAAGTTGGGGGGGGGAGATGAAATTAAAAAATTGCTTTTGTGAAAAATAAAATGATTTGAAAAAAATGTGTGTAAATGGAAGGAAAAATTCCTTTAACTTTGAACATGGTAATACACATTGCACACTTTGAAACTGAATATCAAATAATTTAGCATGACCCGATTATAATTTTAATCCTTGTATAATTTCATGATCATAGATTTTGGAAAGTGTGGATGTCCAATGTGATATTTCATTGTTTATATTTTCATCCAAATAAAAAAAGAATCACAATGCACGTCCTTTGGATAGTGGGGTATTAGTTTGAGTTCATGGGGTCCCCAAAATAAATAGCATAGGTTTGGTGATCATTTTAGTTTTAATATGAGTATTCAATAAAAAAAATTAAAATAATAATAATAAATTTGCGCATAGAGAAATGAAATGACCTAATGCGTGGCTTTCGGCACTTGGGGATTGTGGCTCCATAGTTGTCTGGCCCAGAGTTAGTAATTTTATCTCTATTTTTGGTAATTTGATTTTTTTGACTAAGTTAACTCAAGATGATGCCCGAGTATGTGGGATTCACTTGGTTCCCTAAGATCTTTGAGCCTGGGAGTCATCAACAAAGTCTCGCTACAGGGGTTGACTCTTTTGAGTGCAATTTCAATTACCATGGTAAAATTGAAAAAAAAAACAAAAAAAAAACAAAAAAAAAATATATATATATAATACAAAAAACAAATTGAATACTCATTTTAATATTTAAATGTGATTCCACAAAGCGCTTTCGTCATTTCCACCTTGAATAAAGATGAACCCCCATGTCTATTGTGATAACACAACACATCCTCATACTTAATTGATATTGGATGAAATATGGAAATGAATTTGAACAAAAAAATGATCTTGGGATTGAGATCTGATTATGAAACTATCTTGTATTAAAATATTTTGATGGGTTTCATGATTTTTTGGTATAAGGGTTTTTGGTGATCATTGTGTATTAAAATGTTTTTGGAAAAGGGAATTTGAATTTCATATTATTGAGATATATTTTTCTCGGGACTAGCAAAACTCAAGGTGGGGGTGTGATTAGCCACTAAATGAGGCTAATATTCATTGTTAATATATATAATATTCATGTGATTTATTATTCATAAACACAATTTTAGTTCATTTTACACTTTGAACATCATTTCACATTATGATTGTAATTCCTTCTTAAAATACACTATTATGTGGTACATTTTTGAACATCATTTAAAGTACCCAATGATTCATATGATTTTAAGGAATGTAATTATCCATATTTTAATTTTATATTTTGGGAAATTTATTTACACTTCAATATGAACATGTTTCATTCAGGGATTAATGGATAATTCATGTAAGAAGATGGATATATTTTGTGATGAAAGGAAACAATTCTGGAGAAGTCAGATTGGCCACCAGCCCACTGATGAGAATGTGGGACCCACATTACAAATCCAATTAATCCCAAATTTTGTGGGATTATATAAGACATATATAGGAACAAATAATTATTCAGGAGATAGTGCTAATTATACCTCCATGGTGGTCATTAAGGCGGCCTAATTTGGAGATAAAATTCTGGGCCAGATTCTGTGGCCCAGAAAAAATACTACCAATATGATCATATCTCGGAATCCACAACTCCAAATAGGCCCAAATTTTACAGGTGGTTAGAAAATATATGGGGATCCATTTTATTATTATATGTCCCACTCTTATTAGGCCATATAGAAGGTTTTCTAAGTGTGTCTGTTCGGTGGATTAAAGCTGGCTGCCACCTCAGGTCAAGTGTGGAAAAGTCCAAGTTCCACAAGCTTTCCACCACCCTAGTCCTACCATAATCAAGTGATATGATTTGTAATGCTGGAGGCTCGACCCAAGGATCTCAAAATTCCTATTTAAGGCAGTGGTGTTGGAGGAGTTTTTCATCTTTGAGCTTTGTTTCTTTTTAATGTTATGCTGCCAATTTGATGTTGTAATCACATTCCTTCAATTGTAAGTTCCTTGAATTACCTTGGTTTATTTATAAAAGTTCTTCATATTCTCTTTTTATATTCTTCTTATTATAACTTTGATACTGTTGCCTCAAGGTGTGAAATTTTTCATACCAAACCTTGTGCGATTATCACACAACGGTGGAGTGATTGTTTTTTTTCATTGTTTTTTACATCTCCAATTCCTCCCTCATGAGTCTACTTTCCACTTCCATTGAAACCATGGGATCAATGGAGGGATAACCCAATTATGGGTTGATACAAGGGAGTAGAAAGGGTCTGTATTGGATGTTATTTCTCAATCCATTAATGGATAATCACTTCTTTTAAATGAAATTTTTATTTGATGACTTTAAAACTTCTTCATCTTTATTGAATCTAAGGCCACACATTTCAAGTGCCAATAAGAACCTTTACCTTGGAGTGCCCAAAACTTTGACCCTTCAAGTGTATAGGTGATTAGTATTAGGGTGTGTAGGCATTAAACTAGTAAGTGATGATTTTGTTTGATCTCCTTAAATGAACTCATATCAAATATAAGAAATTGAAATAGTTGAAGAAAGAATTTCATCCAATCCACCCCAAGTGATAACCTAGGATTAACTCATTATTTTAAATTTAATTCACTTAAATCTATTAGATATCCTTTAAAACCATCTTAAATCAACCCAAGTTGGCCACTTCATAGCCAAAAACAATCCAAAGAATGTACGCGTCGGTAGGTACTTCTTAGGTCTCTGAGGATTCGATAACCCAAGCTAAACTATAAGGACCATTCTACTTTCATCTCTTGGGTAAATTTAAGCGTGAATCAGTAATCCCCATCCACCATTGTTGCTCTATAGCAGCACCCGAGCAAATTCCTTGTGTAAGACCCATCCACTATTGTCACTCCATAGTGGCACCCGGGCAGCTTCCTTGCGTAATCCCCATCCACCATTGCTGCTCTATATCGACACCCATGCAACTTCCTTGCGTAAGCCCCATCCACCATTACCGCTCCATAATGGCACCCAGACAGCTTCTTTGCATAACCACATCCACTATGGCCGCTCTATAGTGGAACCCAGACAGTTTCCTTACATAAGCCCCACTCACCACCCTTCGTGGATGCACCTTTGCGCTGCAATCATCTGGTCTTTGCTGTCTCTTGTTTCTCACATCGAGCATGACTCATGTGGGATTATAGAAAGCATGGACCATGAAATCTTCTCCGAGAATCCTAGAGTGTAAGTCCCAAACCAAACTTGAACTACGAGGTCTTTGATCCCTGCCAAGATATGGTACATAGGAAGCCTCCCTGTGGTTCAGGCCCAACACCCGGTCATTCTGACCCCTTCACGTCGGTTCCCACCACCTGAACTATATGGTCTTTGATCCTTGACAAGGCGAGGTATGTAGGAAGCCTCCCCAAGGTTCAATCCCAACACCCCATTGGTTCTGAACACCTTCATGTCGGTTCACCCAAACCCTTTTTGAACTACGTGGACTTTGATCCTTTCCAAGGCAAGGTATGTAAGAAGCCTCCATGAGGTTCAAGCCCATCATCTATCTAGGACCCAAGTCCTCTTTCACGTCAGTTCACCCCCTTCCTGCATGACATTAAACTATGGACCTCAATCAGCAGTAAGCCGTTGTCAGCCTCATTCGGTGGTAAGCTGTTGAAGTCCCCAATCGACGGTAAGCCGTCGTCAGATAAACTACGTGAACTTTGATTCCATGCCACGAGGATACGTAGGAAGCCTCCATGAGGTTCAAGCCTATCACCCATGTCTCATCCTGATCTATCCCTCGATCCCATGTTTTTTGAGAAGATCATGCCCCAACCCAGAGGTTATACTTCCTCCGGGTCCCATCCATGCATCCATTCT
Source organism: Viscum album (assembly GCA_963277665.1). NCBI lineage: Eukaryota > Viridiplantae > Streptophyta > Magnoliopsida > Santalales > Viscaceae > Viscum > Viscum album. The sequence goes on along the minus strand of OY728157.1, from coordinate 1,396,347,900 downwards.
CACGGGCCGCCTCCTCAGGTGTCCCATCGTCCTACCGAACTAGGCATACTTTCACTCCCTGCCATGGGGATACATAGGAAGTATCTTCAAGGCTCAAGACCAACAATACTGTCACCTTCAAGACGGTCCCATATCATTCCCCCTATACTCCATTCAACTCTCCATCATCCATCCTGATTCTCACCCGGGCCACCACATCTCGGTGGGATCATGTCATCCACCTCCTCGCTGCTTCTAGTAGTACTTGGGCCACAATTCACGCATAAGATCCAACATGTGTCCAGGTCGTTTTCCTTTTTGTACACCCTAATTCATCACCCCTTCAAACTACGTGGGTTTTGATCCCTGTCATCTACATAGGGTACGTAGAAAACTTTCATGAGGTTCAATCTGAGTCAATGGTAAACCTTGGTGTTCCCCCATTTTGGGGTGCACACTCCCTGATCCACCATCAGTGGTGTCCAGACCAGCCTTCACGGTGTGACATATGCCCTTTATGGGACACACCATCTTGGGTTTTCTCTTATCGAGTGTTTTGATCCATCCACCCGGTAAACCTTCCAGGTGTTCCCTCCTAGGGATGTGCCAATCTGATCTGTCTATATGGGATGTTATGATCACCCTCATTCTGTCTCTGCAAGACGTTAAACTTGTGGCCTACCTTGTGATAAACATGAGATGCCTCAGGAAAACCTCAGAAGACACGCCTTTGGTGTAACCGTCTCTACTAGATGTTAGAATTTTGACATACCCTATGTTAAACATGGAAAGCTGATGAAAACCTCAGATACATGCCTATGGCATATGATACCCCATATTCAACATGGGATGCCTCAGGTTCTGCACCCTTGAGATACCCTCTTATGAGGAAGAATACAGGTTCCCCAATGTCCATGCATCCAGAGATGCCCCAACATTCCTAATGTTGTCATCTACTCCGACTGAAAGTTGCTACCATGTCAAGACCCCAAGGAATGTCCTAACAGAAGTAGTGTAATTAACCAATGTCCATAAAGATATGACACTAGGAATGAGATTCACGAACCACAAATTAATCTATAAGGGAGACCCGGACTAGGCGACGAGTTCCAAGGAGGAATCCATGGAAGGAAGAACCGACATCCCATCATCCTGTTTCGATCAAGGAGAAAATGTCCCTAAACAAGGAACATATACCATCCACCTTTGGAAAGCGAGAATGCGGGGTAACAAACAACACCGCCATCCCCCAATAAGATAGAAAAACGCTGAAAATCATGGACGATTTTCGCCTATCGACCGGTCAAAGTTACAGTGCTCTGCTAATGTGTATAACAACACTCGAGTTGAATCCTCGATGATGATACTTTGAAATAATCATTTGTTTTTAGTTGATTGTATTCTGATTGGGGGGGGGGAGGGGGTTGTTTTCAAAGCTTAATTGAAATGAATAATTGATTATGATTGATTTAACAAATTTATAATGATTGGGGTGAGTTCATAATTAGGTTATTTAAGCTTGTGATATCCTTGAGCTTTTCTTTATATGGAATTTAAATTAACACCCATGTCACAAGTTGATGTTGATTTGAATTCCCAAGTGTTAAGGCTTTAATCCAAGCCTCAACTTAACTTAGGGTTATAATCTTGATCATACATTGTTTATGGTAGTGTATTTATGGTTACAATAATCCATGGAAACCACACGTTAAACAAAACAAGTCATTAATCCATGACATGCTAGTCCAACATACACAATGTTAATTCAATGAATACTCATCGAGTGAAAGCTCTCAATAACTTAACATACCTAAATTAAAACTCACCCCAATGAGTGATTTACTCAGAAATTAATATGGTCATTAATCTGGTAATATATGTTTATGGTGATTAATTATAAAGAGAAGAAAAATAAAGGGACAAGATAAGAGTAGTGCGCCGAACACACACACAAACGATGAAGAAAATTAAAAACAGATTTTCGATTGAATGAGTAAGAAAAAGAAGGGAAGGGGATTCAACTAAATTTAAAATATTTTAAGAACATAAATATTAAACTACAGAAGTTAGATGATAATAATAGATATTGAAGAAGTAACTTGTATTAAAATATAATTACAAAGAAAGAGACTTACAAGATTACAAAAACAAAGAACACGAAAGTAAGTGAAAAACAAAGAGAGGAGGAAAGGTCTATCAATTGAAAAATTGAGTATGTCAGGTCCTCACAAGCCTTTGGAAAAGATTTGGTCTTTCCAATATGATCTCCTCTCTTCTGAAATTCCAACCCCTCTCAAGGAGAGAAGGGGAGAGTATTTATAGCCCAAGGAGTGGACTGTTTGCATTCCCAATCTGTCCCTCCTCTTGAATCACCAAGTTGGATATTCAGATAGCCAAATCTTGAGAAATATCTTTATTAAAATTTGTAGATAATAAATTTGTACGACTACTCTCAAAATTTGGAGTCATTTGGAAAAATTTAGTCAAAGTTATGATGGGTTTATTAAACAATTTTAATCTGTCCATTTCAATCCAGTCTTTTTGAAGTCCAAAATGTGAAAGGGTTTTTAAATAGGAATATGCCTTCAAATATGAATGATTTATTCAACAAAGTCAGCCTTCTATATTCCCTCTTTCACACTGAAAAATCTCATCTTTATTGGATTCTTACATCATGATATATGTCATTAATTCTGTACTGATTTTATTTCTCGGACAGAATGGTGGGATGGACTTCAAGTCATATGTTGGGCCCCTTGTGTTTGGATTCGGGCCTTGAAATTTTTATCCAAGACTCCTTAAATTTTATCCCGAACTATGGTGGAGAATAATGGAATTTGGACTTGTGTATTTAGCCCAGTAAATCAATATTCATGAATAGTCCAGTTTCTTCACAGATTCTTTGGTCTTGATTGTGAGGACCATATGACCCTTCAAATGGCAGAATTGGCTCATGGTACCTTCTGAAGAAATGTTTTATATTTAAAGGGTAATCCTAAAAAACAAGAACCACACAATTTGTATTAGTATAGTGATAGTTATAATTAAAATAGTAAACTGACTCAATTGGACTACTTCTAAAAATGCTCAAAAATTATACTTAGTATTAAAACATTAATATTTCACACAAATTATGCACATTTCATATAAAATAAGTAAAGGGAGTATATAATAATTCATGAAAATATTAATAGCATCAACTCCCCCACACTTATTTTTGTGCATGTCCTCATGTGCGATAAATATAAAAACATGACAAAATCTTTTTCACTCACCAACAAATATTAAAATTTTGTTTTCTTCAATCAGGGGAGGTTTAGACTATTTCACTCATCCATTTTGAAATCCACCACAAGTTTTTACAGAAAAAATGTTCCAAAACTAATTCATTTTTTCATGCTCAAATTTATAAATGGAAAATGTGGACACTCAAAACTCACACCTCTCAAGATGATAAAATTCATTTGTGGAGGCTTACTCTTTCACCAACCAAAAGAGAGTTTGAAAAGAGCTCTAAGATTCCAATACCTATACAAAGTGAACAATAATCAAGAGGTATTTTTAAGGGTTTTTTCTATGGCTATGGTACAGTAGGAATATAATGTCCAAGAGAGAGAAGAAGAGGGTTAAAATACCAACATAGAAAAAGCAATGCACATTTTTTTGAAATAAAACATGGAAGGAAATGAAAACACATATTTACAAGGGAATGATTGTGTGAAGAAATACATAATAGAGGAAGAAAATATGAAGGTAATGATAAGATGGAATATTTACAAAACAAAAAACTTCTCCCAATAAGAATATAATGCAAGTGTTCTTTTTTTCCCATTTTTTTTCTTTTTTTGAAAGTTGAACTTAGAAAAGATCTCACACTCATATCCCAACCCATGATTTATCTCCTCATGACACTAATTGTAATAGTTATAACAAGATTAAAGGTTGAGGAAGACTGATTTTTGACCTACCCAAGAAACAAACTAATTTTTTTTTGATTTTTTTTGATTTTTTTTTGATTTTTTTTGAACACTTGTCAATAACATTTACAAAATTACATAAATGAAAGTACATTACATTCCCCAAAACACACTGAATGAAAACCTCTCCCCCACACTGAAATGGATGCTTGCCCTCAAGCAGATGATAACTCGCTGAAAATCAAAAATAGGGTACCCAAACAATGAAATCCATTCCCCCACACTTAAATTTCAAAAAAAAAATGCAATGAAAATCCATGTTGATATTGGGTTGGGAAAGGTATTGGGCTTGTAATGTGGCTATCAAAGAAAAGGTTTTCATAGGCTCGAATGGGCTTTCAAAAGGAGGATTAATGTAAGGGAAATGGGAGGCTATTTGGCTATTGTAATTCTCATGTGGTTTAGAAAATGCCTCTATCATATCAATGCACACTAAGGTAGGAAATTCAGCTCTAAGGTCCACAAACTAAATACTCACAAATGGGGGTGAAAACACACATTTGGAAAAGATGGCCATAGGTGGCCTTGGCATGAAAGAAAATGTTGTTCCTCACGGTTCGGGAAAAGCATTTTCCAAATCAAAAATTGAGCATTCAAAATTTGTTAATTTTGACACAAAATTCTTTATCCAAAGTCATGATGAAAATACAAAATTTTTGAGATGAAAACATGTCTGTTAACTCCCCAAAATGGTTGGACAAAATTTAAAAACTTGATGGTGAGTAAGCATGACTCTTGATTTTTTTTTGTATTTTTTTAAGTGATTGTTTTTTTTGTTTTTTAGTTTTTTAGGTTTTTATTTTTGTTTTTTATAAAGATACACCGACACAAAAGAGAAAGTGAAAAATAAATGTTTTGATAAAGAAATTGGTAAAAAAATGAAAGAGAGAGGAAGAAGAAGAAAGAGGTAGAGGGAGAAAGAGATAGAGAGAGAGAGTTAAAGGGAAAAAGGTGCCCCCTGGTTTGGATTTGGCGGGTCGCCATCTCCATCTAGTGGTAGGTCGGCTAGAGAAGTTGGGGATCTAGTGGAAGTTGATGTTGATCCAGGATTGTGCATCCTCTCATGGAGATTCTTTAACCGATGTCCATTAACCGTGAATGTCCTTTTGGAAGAGGGGTCTTGGACTTGCACTGCACCAAATGGGTAAACATTAGTAATAAAAAAAGGACATTCCCAACGAGAATTAAGATTACCTGAGTGAAGACGAAATCGAGAATTTAAGAGCATTACCTTTTCACCTTCATGAAATATCTTTCTCAGGATGTGTTTGTCATGGAGTACCTTAGCCTTCTCTTTGTACAGATTGGAATTCTTATAGGATTCAAGTCGAAGCTCCTCCAGTTCAGCCAATTGCAACAATCTCTCTTCACCAAATCTTTCACAATCAAAATTACAGGTTTTCACAGCCCAAAAAGACTTATGTTGGATTTCAACTGGTAGATGACATGCTTTACCAAAAACTATCCTAAAAGGAGACATCCCAATGGGTGTTTTATATGCAGTTTGATAAGCCCAAAGTGATTCACCAAGTCTTTCAGGCTAGTCTTTTCGGGTGGGTTTTACAATTCTCTCAAGCACTCTTTTCACTTCACTTTTAGAAAGTTCAGCCATGCCATTTGTTTGGGGGTGATATGCATTTGAAGTTTTATGAACAACCCCATTCTTTTTCAAAATATATTCCATGGTTTTATTACAAAAATGGGTTCCTAAGTCACTTATCAAGGCACGAGGTGTGACAAATCTATGGAAGATGTGTGTCTTTAGGAACTCACTAACAGTATGTGAATCATTCTTTCTAGTGGGTTTGGCCTTGACCCACCTAGAAACATAATCAACCGCAAGAATGATGTATGAGAATCCATTGGAAGGGGTAAATGGTCCTATGAAATCGATACCCCAAACATCGAAGATCTCACAGAAAATTAAAGGCTTTTGGGGAATTTTATTTCTCTTTGAAATTGTGCCAAACTTTTGGAAAGTGGGACATGATTGACAGAACTCATGTGAGTCCTTGAAGAGTGAAGGCCCGAAGAATCCAGAGTCTAGAACCTTTCGGGAGGTCCTTTGTGGTCCAAAGTGACCACCACCAGGAATCAAGTGACAGAATTCTAAGATAGAGGAATGTTCATATTTATCAACACATCTCCTAATTACCATATCTGCCCCAATTTTCCAAAGTTTATTTTCTTCCCAAAAATAGTGTTTTGAATCACTTTTCAACTTCATTTTCTGTTCTTTTGAAAAATTTTCAGTAAAAACACCAGAAACCAAGTAATTTACAATTGGGGAATACCATGGTAACTTTGGAGTGAGAGATGAAAGGTGCTCAGTGGGGAATTTAGGATCGATGATTTCAGAATGAGAAGAATTAGAAATTCTACTCAAGTGATCAACCACAAGGTTTTATTTTCCTGGTCTATCTTTTATTTCAAGGTCAAACTCTTGGATCATTAGGATCCATCTTATTAGCCTCGGTTTAAAATCACTTTTCTTGAGTAAGAACTTTATAGCAGAATGGTCTATTAAGATGATGATTTTGGCACCTAAGAGATAGGGCCATAATTTATCTAAGGCAAAAACAACTGCTAAAAGTTCTTTTTTAGTGACAGTGTAGTGAGATTAAGTTCCATCCAATGTTTTTGAGGAATAATAGATGACATGAGGAATCTTTTCTCTTATTTGGCCAAGAACAGGCCCAACAACTCTATCAGAAGCATCACACATTAATTCAAAGGGTAAGGACCAATCTGAGGGTTGGATTATCGGGGCATATGTAAGAGCAGTTTTGAGTTCAATGAAGGCTCTCTTGAAAACCTCATCAAAATGGAAAGTGACATCATTTTGGAGCAAACAAGTGAGTGGGAGAGAAATTTTACTGAATTTATGGATGAATCGCCAATAGAAACCAGCATGACCGAGGAATGAACAGATGTCTCGAATAGAGTTGGGTTCAGGAAGTGATTGGATCACTTCAAATTTGGCAGGATCGACTTTAATACCATCTTTTGAAACTATGTGCCCTAGAAAAATCCCATTTGCAACCATGAAGTGACATTTTTCAAAATTTAACACAAGGTTACACTTGATACACTTTTTAAGGACTAGAGAGAGTGAATGCAAGCATGAATCAAATGACTCACCATAAATGGTGAGTCATCCATAAAGACTTCCATGAAGTGTTCAATGAATTATGAAAATATACTCATCATACACCTATGGAATGTTGCAGGAGTATTACAAAGGCCAAAAGGCATTCTTCTATATGCATATGTTCCAAAGGGGCATGTGAAAGTAGTCTTTTCTTGGTCTTGAGGTGCGATTGGGATTTGGAAGTAGCCAGTGTATCCATCAAGAAAGCAATAGTGTGACTTTCTGGAAAATCGTTCTAGCATTTGATCAAGGAATGGAAGAGGGTAGTGATCTTTTCGGGTTTCAACATTCAATTTTCTATAGTCGATGCACACATGCCATTTTTTCTTCACTCGAGTTGTGACTACCTCCCCATGTTCATTTGTGACAATAGTTATCCCACCCTTCTTAGGTACAACATGAATTGGACTAACCCATTCACTATCAGAAATTGGGTAGATAATACTAGATTGAAGAATCTTGGTGATCTCTTCCCTAACTACCTCAAGTATGAGTGGATTGAGTCTTCTTTTTGGTTGTCTAATTGGTTTGGATGACTCCTCAAGATAGATGTAATGCATGCAAAGGGCAGGGTTGATTCCTGGTATGTCATCTAGGGTCCAACCTAAGGCCTTTTTGTTTTCCTATAACACTTGAACAAGTTTGGGCTCCTCGGTTTTAGTAAGTGTGGCAGAGATAATGACAGGATATGAGTGATCATGGAAGAGGAATGCATATTTCAGGTGTGCAGGAAGGGGTTTCAAATTAGTCTCATCATTCATTTTTGGGTTAGAAAACTCAAAAATAGAGGACAGGACTTCAGTTTCTTCAGATTCATTTTTCCCAATACTGTCCAAGGTGGAGTAGTTTTGATCAGAGTTGAGATGGGATTCAAGAGAGGTTTCAATATCCTCTAAATTGATGGAGTCTATGAATGAAAGGTCTACATAAACTTCACCATTTATGACTTGGTTAATCCTAGTGCAGATTTCACAAGATCATATCTCTTCAGAACAGGATGAACATGATGGAATGGGGTTCAATTTACTCTTAGAAGTTCCCTTAGAAGCATGGATTGAGAATGCAGAGTGATCCTCATATGGGTATCTCATGGCTTGGAAAATGTTGAACATGACCAGTTGGTCACCAAATTCCATGGATAAGATGCCTGGATGGACATCAATTTTGGTTCTAGCTATCATTAGGAATGGTCTTCCTAGAATTAGGGGAGATTGAGAATATTTCGTCTCACCTTCCATGTCAAGGACATAGAAATTAGCTGGGAAGATAAGATTATTTACTCAAACAAGGAAATACTCAATTATTCCCTTAGGACTGGCTGTGCTTCGATTGGCTAATTGAATGACAACACCCGTTGGATGTAAGGGACCTATACCAAGGTTGAAGAATATGGATTTGGGCATGAAATTAATTGAGGCTCCTAGGTCTATGAGTGCATCATCAAAGTTGGAACTTCCAATTTGGCATGGAACCGTAACGGTCCCTGGATCTTTGCACTTTATGGGAATAAACTACTGGGTGGAAACATTTTCAAAGGACCTAAGTTTCCTCTTGTGGGTGCACAATTCATTAAGAAACTTGTCATACTTAGGAATTTGTTTGATGGAATCTAAGAGAGGAATGTTGACTTCAAAACGTCTAAACATGTCGATCATTTCAGGATCAGGTTCAAAGGACTTCCTTGGTTTAGAAACAGCTTGAGGAAAAGGAATTGGATTTTTAAGTGGAATTGAAGGAGATGAGATAATTGTTTTAGGTTCTTTTTCAAGATTCTTTTTCTTTTAATTTTCTAGGTCAACATTCAAAGGATGGTTTGAGGAATTATCTTGAGGCATAGAAATTTGCTTTCCTGATCTAAGTGCAATTGCACTTACATTACCCTTGGGGTTGGGTAATGGTTGAGCTGGGAGTTGGTAAGAATTAGATGGTTGCTTCCGACTAAGGTGGGATGAAATTTGACCAATTTGGGTTTCAATGTTCTTGAGGCTTGAACGGGTGAAGGAGGAAAGATCTTCCACTGCACTTTCCCATGGTTTCTTGGAAGAATAGGCTTGTCCCGGATTGGTATTACCTTGATTTTGGTTCTTGGGAAAGCGATTGTATTGGTTTTGGAATTGGGAAGGCTCACTAGGATAATGGAATCCAGAAGGAGGATTGTTCCTTTGAGGTTGAGGAAGAAAAGGATTAGTTTGTTGGAAGTTACCAACACCTTGACCATATTGGAACTGGTTTGGGTTTTGAGGAGGGAATTGAGGGGGATGAGATATGGGATTACCATACCTAAGGCCTTGGTTATAGGAAGAAGATAAGGGCTCAGAGCAAGGTTGGTTTAAGTTTCTAACAAACTGACCTGATAGTTGATGATTGGTGTTCCGCTGAGCACATGCTGCATTGATCTCCATTGGTCCAGATGAATCAGATTGATCCTCTTGAAGTTGTGGACATGTGTCAGTTGGATGATATGGAGAGTTGTAGATTCCACAGTTTTTGACAGGTCCAGGAAACATTGATTGTGGAGAAGACGAGGCTGGGGATTTGGTAGCCACAACTAGTTGTCGCACAAGACCTGTACGTTCACTCATCCACTCGGTCATCTTGTTTGGCTCTATGGATTGATTATCTTGGGCTTGTTTTACTTGATCATGTGCTCAAGTATGGAATTATTGTGTGTTTGCATCCATGTTACTTATGAGATCTCTTGCAGCTGCAGGAGTTTTATCAACAAGAGCACCACCAGTTGCGGCATCAATGAGAGTTCTCTCCATTTCCAATAACCCCTCATAGAAGTATTGAATCAAGAGTTGGTCAGGGATTTGGTGGTGTGGGCAGGTTTCAACAAGATTTTTGAACCTCTCTCAATATTCATAGAGTGATTCAATTGGGAACTGACGGATACCACTTATTTCCTTTCGGATAGAAGCAGTATGAGAAGCATGAAAGAATTTATCTAAGAAGAGTCGCTTCATGTCATTCCATTTGGTTATGGAACCAGGAGGAAGGTAGTAGAGCCATGAATTATCAGTGTCAGCTATGGAGAAAGGGAATGCTCGAAGCTTGATTTGTTCTTCATAAACCCCTTGAGGCTTCATGGTAGAGCACACTACTTGAAACTCTTTAAGGTGGAGATGTGGATCCTCACCGGCTAGCCCGTGGAAATGAGGAAGAAGATGAATCAAACCTGATTTGAGTTCGAAGTCAGCCTCTATGTTTGGATATTGAATACCAAGAGGTTGGTAATTTATATCAGGGGTAGTGAGTTCTTTAAGTGTTTGTTCCCTAGGATTGGCCATATCTAATTCAATTGGTTGGACAAGGACTGGTTCTTGAATTATTTGATTATCTCTTATGTTCCTCCTAAGTTGACGAAGTGTTCGCTCAATTTTAGGGTCAAACAAATCCTAGGGATTGTTTGGGAGGCTACGGGGAATTCAGAGAGATTTTTTAAGAAAGAGGAATACATGTTTTTCTTTTTATTTTTTCCATTTATGATTTTTATGAGAAGATGGGTTTTTCTTTGTGTTTTTTTCAATTTTTTTTTAAAATTTTGTTTTTTTTGTTTTTTTACAATAACCAGAAACTAATGACTACATAAAGCACCATCCCCAGCAATGACGCCATTTGAAATGTATGGCCGATTATCGCCTATCGACCGGTCAAAGTTCCAGTGCTCTGCTAATGTGTATAGCATCACTCAGGTCGAATCCTCGGCGATGATACTTTGAAATAGTCGTTTGTTTTTAGTTTATTGTATTCTGATTGGGGGGGGGGGTTGTTTGCAAAGCTTAATTGAAATGAATAATTGATTATGATTGATTTAACAAATTGATAAAGATTGGGGTGAGTTCATCATTAGGTTATTTAAGCTTGTGATATCCTTGAGCTTTGCTTTATATTGCATTTAAATTAACACCCATGTCACAAGTTGACATTGATTTGAATTCCCAAGTGTTAAGACTTTAATCCAAGCCTTAACTTAACTTAGGGTTCTAATATTGATCATATATTTTTTATAGTAGTATATTTATGGTTCCAATAATCCATGGAAACCACACGTTAAACAAAACAAGTCATTAATCCATGACATGCTAAGTCCAACATACACAATGTTAATTCAACGAATACTCATCGAGCGAAAACTCTCAATCGCTTAACATACCTACATTAAAACTCACCCCAATGAGTGATTTACTCAGACATTAATATGGTTATTAATCTGGTAATATATGTTTATGGTGATTAATTTAAAGAGAAGAAAAATAAATGGACAAGATAAGAGTAGTGCGCCGAACACATACACAAACGATGAAGAAAATTAAAAACAGATTTTCGATTGAATGAGGAAGCAAAAGAAGGGAAGGGGATTCAACTGAATTTAAAATATTTTAAGAAAATAAATATTAAACTATAGAATGTGGATGATAATAATAGATATTGAAGAAGTAACTTGCAATAAAATAGAATTACAAAGAAAGAGACTTACAAGATTACAAAAACGAAGAACACGAAAGTAAGTGAAAAACAAAGAGAGGAGGAAAGGTATATCAATTGAAAACTTGAGTATGAAAGGTCCTCCCAAGCCTTTGGAAAATCTTTTTTTGTGACAATATGATCTCCTCTCTTCTGAAATGCCAACCCCTCTCAAGGAGAGAAGGGGAGAGTATTTATAGCACAAGGAGTGGACTGTTTGCATTCACAATATGTACCTCTACTTGAATCGCCAAGTTGGACATTCAGACATCCGAATATTGAGAAATATCTTTCTTAAAAGTTGTAGATAATAAAGTTTTCCGACTACTCTCAAAATTTGGAGTCATTTGGACAGATGTATCCAAAGTTATGGTCGTTTGATTAAACAATTTTAATCTGTCCATTTCAATCCAGTATTTTTGAAGTCCAAAATGTGAAAGGGTTTTTGAATAGGAAGATTCCTTCAAATACGAATGATTTATTCAAAAAAGTAGGCCTTATATATCTCCTATTTCACACAGAAAAATCTCATATTTATTGTATTTTTAAATCATGATATATGTCATTAATACTGTACTGATTTTATTTCTCGGACATAATGGTGGGATGGACTTCAAGTCATATGTTGGGCCCCTTGTGTTTAGATTTGGGACTTGAAATTTTTATTCAATACTCCTTACATTGTACCCAGAAATATGGTGGAGAATAATGGAATTTGGACTTCGGTATTTATCCCAGTAAATCAATATTCATGAATAGTCCAGTTTCTTCACAGATTCTTTGGTCTTGATTGTGAGGACCATATGACCATTCAAATGGAAGAATTGGATCATGGTACCTTCTGAATAAATGTTTTATATTTAAATGGGAATCATAAAAAATAAAAAACACAAAATTTGGATCAGTATAGTGATAGTTATAATTAAAATAGTAATCTGACTCAATTGGACTACTTCTAAAAATTCTCAAAAATTATACTTAATATTAAAACATTAATATTTCACACAAATTATGCAAATTTCATATAAAATAAGTAAAGAGAGTATATAATAAGTCATGAAAATATTAATTACATCACGCGAACCCCAACGAAAGCTTCGGAAACAGAAATGGTGAACCCGGCGTGAATCTCTTCTCCTTCAATAGCGAGTAGGCCAAATATGTTGGGAAAATTGAGGCATAGCCCATGTGAATCCCCTCTCATTCATATGTGAGAGTATGAGTACCATCGAGTGTGTGAAGTCTATGGTACATCGGATCCTCGCCGACCCCTCCGCCTCAAGAGGCCACCCAGGTGGCATCCGCCACCCGACACCTTTGGCTCCTCGCCGACCCTACCGCCTCAAAGGGCCGCGCAGGTGGCATCCGCCACCCGACACCTTCGGCTCCTCATCGACCCTAACGCCTCAAGAGGCCACGTAGGGGGGAATATGCCCCCTAATACTTTGGCTCCTCGCCGACCCCGCCTCCTCAAGAGGCCGTGCAGGGGGAATCTACCCTCGACTCTTTCAGCTCCTCACCAACTCTGCCGCTTGAAGAGGCAGCACAGGGGGCATATGCCTCCGAATCCTTCAGCTCCTCGCCGACTCTGCCTCCTAAAGAGGCCGCGTAGGGGGTATCTGTGCCCGACTCCTTCGGCTCCTCACCGACTCCGCCGCCTGAAGAGGCCGCGCAGGGGGAATCCGCCTCAACTCCATCAGCTCCTTGTTGACCCCGCCACCTTAAGAGGCCACACATGGGGCATCCTCCCCTGACTCCATCGGCTCCTCGCCGACTCTGCCGCCTTAAGAGGCCGCGCAGGTGGCATCCGCCACCCAACTCCATTGGCTCCTCACTGACTCCGCCACCTTAAGAGGACATGCAGGGGGCATCCTCCCCTTAATCCATTGGCTCCTCGCCGACTCTGCCGCCTTAAGAGGCCACACAGGGGGCATTAACCCCCGACTCCATTGGCTCTGCGCTGACTCCTCTACCTTAAGAGGCCGCGCATGGGGCATCCTCCCCCCGGATCCTCGCCAACTACGCCGCCTTAAGAGGCCGCGCAGGGGGCATCCACCCCCGACTCCATCGGCTCCTCGCCGACTCCGCCACCTTAAGAGGCTGCGCAGGGGGTATCCACCCCCAACTCCATTGGATTCTTTCCGATTCTGCCGCCTTAAGAGGTCGCGCATGGGTCATCCTCCTCCGACTCCATCGGCTACTTGCTGACTCCGTCGCCTTAAGAGGCCTGGATGGGGCCATCTGCTCCCGACTCCATCGGCTCCCCGCTGACTTTGCTACCTTAAGAGGCCACACAAGGGGAATCTTCCCCCAACTCCATCGGCTCCTCGACGAATCCGCCACCTTAAGAGGCTGCGCAAGGGGCATCCACCCCTAACTCCATTGGCTCCTCGCTGACTCCCCCACCCTAAGAGGCCGCACGGGGGGATCCGCCCCCAACTCCATCAGCTCCTCGCCAACTTCGTCGCCTTAAGAGGCCGCACAGGGGGCATCCGCTGCCGACTCGATCTACTCCTCACCGACTCCGCCACCTTAAGAGGCTGCGCAGGGGGCATCCGCCGCCGACTCCATCTACTCCTCGTCGACTCCGCCGCCTTAAGAGGCCGCGCATGGGGCATCCTCCCCCGACTCCATTGGCTCCTCGCCGACCCTGCCACCTCAAGAGGCCACACAGGTGGCATCTTCCACTCTACTATATTGGCTCCTCGCCGACCCCACCGTCTCAAGAGGCAGTGCAGGTGGCATCCGCCCCCGACTTCTTCGGATCCTCGCCAACCTCGCCACCTCAAGAGGCCGCGCATAGGGCATCCACCCCTGACACCATCGACTCCTCACTGAATCTTCCGCCTTAAGAGGCTGTGCAGGTGGAATCCGCCACCTGACACCATCAGCTCCTCACCGACTCCACTGCCTTATGATGCCGCACAGGGGGCATCCTCCCTCGACTCCATCGGCTCATCGCCGACCTTTCCGCCTCAAGAGGCCACGCAGGTGGCATCCGCCACCCTACTTCATTGGCTCCTCGCCGACCCCTCCATCTAAAGATGTAGTGCAGGTGGCATCCGCCCCCGACTCCTTCGGCTCCTCGCCGACCTCACCACCTCAAGAGGCCACGTAGGGGGCATCCGCCCCTGACTCCTTCAGCTCCTCGCCAACCTCACTACCTCAAGAGGCCACACAGGGGGCATCCGCCCCTGACTCCATTAGCTCCTTTCCAACTCTGCCACCTTAAGAGGCCATGTAGGTGGCATCCACCATCGGACATCATAGGCTCCTCGCCGCCGTTGCCGCCTGAAGAGGCCATGCAGGTGGAATCCGCCACTCGACACCATCGGCTCCTCGCCGACCCCATCGCCTCAAGAGGCTGCGTAGGTGGCATCCGCCACCCGACTCCATCGGCTCCTCGCCAACCCCGCTGCCTCAAGAGTCAGTGCAGGTGGCATCCTTCCCCAACTCCATTGGCTCCTCACTGACTCCGTCGCCTTAAGAGGCCACGCAGGTGGCATCCGCCACCTGACTCCATTGGCTCCTCACCGACCCCGCCGCCTCAAGAGGCAGTGCAGGTGGCATCCGCCACCCAACTCCATCGGCTCCTCATCGATTCCGCCGCCTAAAGAGGCCGTGCAGTTGGCATCCATCACCCGACTCCATCAGCTCCTCGCCGACCCTGCCACCTCAAGAGGCAGTGAGGGTGGCATCCACAACCCGAATCCATCGGATCCTCACCGACTCTTCCACCTTAAGAGGCCACACATGTGGCATCTGCCACCCGACTCCATCAGCTCCTCGCCGACCCTACCGCCTCAAGAGGCAGTGCAAGTGGCATCCACCACCCGAATCCATCGGGTCCTCATTGACTCCGCCACCTTAAAAGGCCACGCAGGTGGCATCCGCCACCCGAATGCATCATCTACTCGCCAACTCCACCGCCTTAAGAGGCTGCGTAGGGGGAATCCTCCCCCGACTCTATCGGCTCCTCACTGACTCTACCGCCTTAAGAGGCTGCACATGGGGCATCCTCCCTGACTCCATCAGCTCCTTGCCGACTTCACCGCCCTCATGGGATGCATAGGGGAAAACCAACCCCAATTCAATGGTGCATCTCCAACAGTACCAATAGCCACTTCAGAGGTGCTCCTTGCACAACTACCATTCTATATGGAGGTTCTCCCCACCCCTGACATCAACCACCGTGGAGGTATTCCCTTTGCATCAACAAAGTTTCCCTGCCTTATGGGATGACTCTCTAGGCTTCCATGCCTTCCGGGATCCTTCGCCCCACCGTACTGACGTCCAGGCTTCCACGTCTTTTGGTCTCCATCGCCCCAACGTACCGATGCTCCTGGACTCTATGCCTTCCAGGATCCATAGCCCCCGTCGTACCAACATCTAAGCTTCCACGCCTTCTGGGCTCCATCGCCCCCATCATACCGATGCTCCAGGATTCCATGCCTTCTGAGATCCCTCACCCCATTGTACTGATATACAGGGTTACATGCCTTCTGGGCTCCATTGTCCTGTCGTACCGACATCTAGGCTTCCATGTCTTCCGAGATCCATCACCCCATCATACCGATGTCCAGGCTTCCATGCCTTCTGGGCTCCATCGCCCCATCGTACCCACAATTATAGCTTCATTGCCCCTCAAGACTAAGGGAATGTAGTCATCCCTACTACCCTTGTGACACTCTGTGTCATCCCAAATACCACATTACATCAACCACAAAGGTCCTCTCTATGGCTTTGACACTAGCTCATGGAAGGTTCATTATTGGGTATCCCTGCTCATGCACAGAGAACAACCATGCACATGATCGGGGAATTTTAGGGAAATCCCATCATATAGATCCCCCCTCATCCCATCCCACCAGAATGGGGTAGAGATGATCATCCTTCTACCAAAATAATCCTTGTGGTTTCACATCCCAGTTGCATGATGTTAAACTGCGTGACAACCATATCCTAGTTGCACAACATTAAACCACATAATCATTGTTAAACTACTCATCTTTGTCCATCATGACGTTAAACAGATCATTATCATCCTATACGACATTAAATTTCATCATCATCTTGCATGATGTTAAACTGTTAATCTTCATTTTTCATGACGTTAAACTGCTCATTATCATCCTGCATGACGTTAAAATGTTCATCTTAGTCCGTCATGATGTTAAATTGATCATCATCGTCCTGCATAACTTTAAACTGCATCATGGTTCTGCATGATGTTAAACTGTTCATCTTCGTCTGTCATGACGTTAAACAGCTCATTATCATCCTATATGACTTTAAACTGCATCATCATCCCGCATGGCGTTAAACTGTTCATCTTCATCCGTCATGACGTTAAACTGCTCATTATTATCCTACAAGACTATAAACATCATCATCATCCTGCATGACGTAAAACTATTCATCTTCATTTGTCATGACGTTAAATTGCTCATTATCATCTTGCATGACATTAAACTACATCATCGTCCTACATGACGTTAAACTGCTCATCTTCATCCGTCATGATGTTAAACTGCTCATCATCATCCTACATGACTTTAAACTGCATTATCATCCTGCATAATTTTAAACTGTTCATCTTCATCCATCACAATGTTAAACTACTCATTATCATCCTGCATGACTTTAAACTGCATCATCATCATGCATGATGTTTGTTGGAACCAAAATTCTGGACAAAGAAGAGGCCCAACGAAGGCCCCATTGAATGACTCACGAAGCCCCTTTGTGGAGTTCCCCAACACTGTTCCCGTTGCAAAGCAAGGAGGCGAGAGTCTCCGTGAACGCCTTTGAAATTCGTGACCCGCCGCGAAGTAAGGAGGCGGGACACTCCGCGAATGCGTTTAACGTTCGCGACCCGCCGTGAAGTCACAAAGTCCTTCTTTGTGCCGCTTGAGCTCCGATCTACAGCGCCTCTTGCCTATAAATACCAGGCTCCCCTTGAGCCCAAGGGATGGACAATTCGACCTTTCAGCTTCCCATCTCCCGAATCACGAAGAATCCTTCCTCTCTGCAAACCATGAGCTATGTGAGGTACTTCTGCTCCGCAAAGTGCCTCCCCTTCATCCCGTTTTGATCCCCTCTTTCGAGAGGGATTCCTTTTGCGAAGCTTAAGGGTCTTCGCGAAGAAAGGGGATCCCTAAGGGGACCCAGGTCATCGCAGAGCATTTATGCTTCACGAAACACCATTCATGTACACATGATCCACATGCTAAGGCAGGGTCACTGTACTTCGTGAAGCACATTGCTTCCTAACACCTTGCTTCGCGAGGCACCTTTTCTCTACGAGGAAGTGATTTGCGAATTCCCTTCCACTTTGTGAAACACCTCCCCTAAGAACCTCCACCCCATGCTAAGGCTATGGCACCACACTTCGCAAAGCACACCCCTTCGCAAGTGCCCTCTGCCACGCGAAGCAACAGAGCTTCACAAGGCCCCTACCTATGGACCCCTTTGCTTGGGAATTCCTTTTCCCGTGCGACCCTCCAGGTTTTCATGATGTGACTTCAAAGTCCCCCGGACAATATCACCTGTTGTGTTGCTTCTCCTAATGATTCTTTGCATAGGCACGCTAATGGCTATTGCTTCTTCGCATAGCCACACTAACGTAGACCCCTTGACGGTTCACTCCATGACACCCCCTCACTACAACATTTCCGATGACTTCCATCCCACAAGGAGAAGAGGGTACCAGTTATGTAAGCCCTAGGGGTGCGGAGCAAACCCACCTTGTCCGAGCTGCAGGATTTTAAACAGCTAAGCACCATCGTCCTCATCACATGACGTTAAACTGTGACCTCGCCCCGTGCCTCGCACACAGGGTGCCCCCACCTTGGACATTCTCCACCCCTTGGTCTCCTCATGGGATGATATCCTCCTTCTGGGAGTGGCATTTGTCTGCAGGGGAAGGGCATCCACCTTGGCATAAGCCCCCCGTCTTCCTTCCAGGAGGCAGCATCCCTGCTCCTCCTTTTATCTTCGGTCCCCAAGGCCAGCGGAGGGCATGATAGGGAATGGGGCTTATCCTTTATTCGGTCCCAAATCCCTTTCCCGCTGCGCTTTGTCTCCATCGGGCCTCCATCTCGGAGTAAGTCCCAATATTTCTCTCTCGGGGCCACCCCGCGCGTAAGCCCCTCTTCACTTACCACAGGCGCACATTTTGCAACGTTATTGTTAGGCCTTTGCTACCTCTTGTTTCTCACACCGAGCATGACTCACGTGGGCTTAGAGTAAGCATCGACCATGACAAAACCCCCGTCCCACATGACATTAAACTATACTCCAACCCAATCTGAACTAAAAAGAATTTGATCCATGTCAAGGCATGGTATATAGGAATACTCTAAGAGGTTCAAGCCCCACCACCTTGGGCCGCCTTAGAGTGTAAGACCCAACCACCTTGGGCCGCCTCAGAGTGTAATCCCTAACCACCATGGGCCGCCTCAGAGTGTAAGCCCCAATCCATCCCGAACTATGAGGACTTTGATCCATGTCAAGGAAGGGTATATAGGAAGCCTCCCCGAGGTTCAATCCCACCACCCATTGGTCATTCCAAGCCCCTTTACATCGGTTCACCAACACCTTGGGCAACCTAGAGTGTAAGCCCCACCCATCCCGAACTATGAGGAATTTGATCCATGTCAAGACATGGTACATAGGAAGCCTCCATGAGGTTCAAGACCCACCACCTTGGGCCACCTCAGAGTGTAATCCCCAACCACCTTGGGCCAACTCAGAGTGTAATCCCCAACCACCTTGGGCCGCCTCACAGTGTAAGCCTCAACCACCTTGGGCCGCCTCAGAGTGTAAGCCCCAACCACCATGGGCCGCCTCAGAGTGTAAGCCCCAATCCATCCCAAACTACAGGGACTTTGATCCATGTCAAGGCATGGTACGTAGGAAGCCTCCATGAGGTTCAATCCCCAACCACCTTGGGCTGCCTCAGAGTGTAAGCCCCAACCTTAATGGGACGCCTCAGATTGTAATCCCCAATCCATCCCGAACTACGGGGACTTTGATCCATGTCAAGGCATGGTACGTAGGAAGCCTCCACGAGGTTCAAGACCCACCACCATGGGCTGTCTCAGAGTATAATCCCCAACCACCTTGGGCCACCTCAGAGCGTAATCCCCATCCATTCTGAACTACGTGGTCTTTGATCCATGTCAAGGCATGGTACGTAGGAATCCTCCATGAGGTTCAAGCCCCAACACCCACCTGGAACCCAGGTCTCTATTCACGTCGGTTCACCAACTCAAACACCTTAGGCTGCCTCAGAGTGTAAGCCCCAACCCATCCCAAACTACGAGGACTTTGATCCGTGTCAAGGCATGGTACATAGGAAGCCTCCACGAGGTTCAATCCCACCACCCGGTCATTCCAACCACCTTCATGTCAGTTCGACCCTATCCTGCATGACGTTAAACTATATTCACCATTTGAACTATGTGGTATTTGATTCCCCACCATAGGGATACATAGGAAGCCTCCACGAGGTTCAAGCCCATGTCTCATCCTGACCTTTCCCTCGAGCCTATGTGTCTCGGGAAGCTCATGCCCCAACCCAGAGGTTCCACTTCCTCTGGGT
Source organism: Viscum album (assembly GCA_963277665.1). Taxonomy (NCBI): domain Eukaryota; kingdom Viridiplantae; phylum Streptophyta; class Magnoliopsida; order Santalales; family Viscaceae; genus Viscum; species Viscum album. Next base: position 1,396,327,721 of record OY728157.1, on the reverse strand, counting down.
CTCATCCATGCATCCATTCTCATGGGTCACCTCTTCAGGTGTCCCATCGTCCCATCGAACTATGCATACTTTGATTCCATACCATGAGGATACGTAGGAAGTCTCTTCAAGGATCAAGCCCAAAGACATCACCCATCCTAATTCTTACCCGGTCCGCCACATCCTGGTGAGATCATGCCACTCTACTCCCCATTCCATTAGACAGAATTCGGGAAGCCTCCCATGTACTGGCCCCAATATTGGTGTTCCCTCCAGGGGGTTTCTCAATCCGATCCACTCTAATCAGTGTTCTGATCAGTCCAATTCATCTCCGCTAGATGTTAAACTCGCTGCTTACCCTTTGTTAAACATAGGAAGCTGAGGAAAACCTCAGATACATGCCCATGGAATATGATTCCCCGCATACCATTTGGGATAACTTGGGATTCCGCGCCCTCGAGAAGCCCTATAATAAGGGACAAAAGATAGACACGCCAATCCCCCAGCGTACAGACACACCAGTGATGCCCCAAAGTGACTACTCTCCTAACTGAAGGTTGCTGCCCTGACCAGAGCCCTTGGAATGTCCTGACAGAAGCAACGTAATTAACTTGTTCCTATAAAGATATGGTGCTGGGAAGAGTTTCATGAACAACGTATTAAATCTATGAGGGATACCCAGATTAGGTGATGAGTTCCGAGGAGGAATCCACGGAAGGAAGAACCGACATCCCATCACCCCGTTTCGATCAAGGAGAAGACATATCTAGATAAAGAGCGAATGCTACCCGCATTTGGAAAGCGGGAATGTGGGGTAACAAAAATCCACGTCCTTCCTCCCAGAATGAGATAGATGCGCGCACCCCGACGAAAGTATCGGAAATAGAAATGGTGAACCCGATGTGAAGACCTTCTCCTCAATATGGAGATTAGTAGCGCTTAGGGAATCAATAGATTAACATGGCACCAGCTACAGATATCCAGCACCAGGTCCCACCAAGAAAATAGAAGGCCTAGCATGAAACTCACAAGAAGTTGGGTTAGTAGGACATTGGACATCCCGTTCTACGACGTTGTCAGCATGGATCCCTCTTACCGGCCACAGAAGAGGGAAAGGTGCTGGGGCATTGGTTGTCGATTTCTTTTCCTAGTAGTGTTAATGAGTTTATATCCTTGCTTCCAGGAATTAGGTTGCTGCCACAGGAATGCGATCATCGCCCGCCCACCTACGCAGGGGCAGGGGCAATGCCAGCACATCCGCTCCGCATGGCTTCACCCCTTACGCAACAACTTTTGCGTCCACGACCGTGGGGCGCCCACTCCCTATCTCCCCATCGAAAGTCATCCAACGGAGGGTGATTAATGACCTCGTACGTCATTATGAGGAGGAGGGAATAATCCTAACCCGGGATATGGCCCACCTGGACCTGGAGGCATCTAGGACCCACCGTCAACACCACCCCCGAGGGCCGCACAGAGAGCCATTACTCCCCACCCTGATATACAACCGCTTCAGGAGCCTATCCCTAGAGTGCCTTGATGACTCCCTGCCTTACGTTGATGAGGTGGGAGATGTCCGGACCAACCCAGTTAGAGTCCCAATCTAGGGGCTCCCAGCAAGGGCTCCCACCCAGCCACATCAGTGCCGCCATCCAGTCTTGCCGGAGGAGCAGGCAAGCTATGCACCTGCACCACTAGCATCGGCCCGTCCGACCCAACACCAACATCAGGCATGAGTTGAGGACGCCCGCCAAGGTGCGTCAACGTCAACGACTACTGTGGCCCAAGCCACCACCGACACATATCATCAAATCCCTGCACACACTGAGTAGGGGTGCTTATATGCCAAACCGGGATCGAGGCCCCAACCGCCCCATGGGCAGGCTGGGTTGACTCTCCTCGTCGCAGGCATGAGTAGTGGTCACCGCGAACCAGCCCGTGGTGATTCCACCCCGTATGGAGGTCCTCCCCGTACCACTACCACAGAGAGCATGGGTCTTCCCCGCTTCGAGGATCGGCATGAAGGTCTGCCCCGTGCTACCCCCGATCCAAATGAAGGTCTGCCCCATGGTAGTAATGTTCAGTATGGAAGCCTTCACCATGCCCATCACACTGGGTATGGAGTCCTTCCTCCTACCTCCGAGCGTCAACATGGTGATGTTACCCATATGGTCTCTCTCCAGCGTGGGGATCCTCCCTACGTCCTCTTCGTAGCTGTAAAAAGTCCTCCTCACCCCGGAAACCAGAGGGGTGAAGGCCAGCCTCGCTCCACCTGCACTAAGCATGGTGGTCCTCCCCATGCTTCTGCTGGTTCCAGCGGAGGGTTTTCCCATTCAGGTACTGTTCATGGAGGTACTCCCCATGCCCCCTTCGACATTTGTTCCGGTGCTCCTCACAACCCAGCTCTCTCAGGTGGAAACCTTCTCTACCCCAACACCAGTGCGGCTGAAGGACCCCATGTCGGAAATCATCCCTGTCCCGAGGAGCCACCCAGGGGCAGGAAGGCGGGTCGTTTCCGCCACAAGAAGAATCCTGGGAAGGCTCAGATGGAGATAAAACCAGTCCACTTCTCAGACTCTGAAGCGGAGTATGACTCAGCTCTGGAACCCTCCCCCCGCTCATCTGAGTCAAGGTCCGGGGCAGGGACAAGAAGCATCAGTATGGTTCTCCCAAAATGAGAAGTCCACAGGATCCCCACTTCCCTCCGTAGGTTTATCTAGGAAGACGAAAATCTAGCGACCCCGCAGGTTATGGTCGTGCAGTCACCACCATCATCACTGGAAGCACTTTCTACCTCCATAAGAGATCACAAAGAGCTATTCTAGGGACCAATGGCAGGTGAGCAGCATCACGACCTGTCACCAGTAGCCCTGGCCCCTGATCCAGGAATGGTGGCTGTCAGCCCCTCCTATCATGACGTGGCGGCCAGGTCGCTCCACTCTTCGGAGGACAACCCAAGAATCAGTGGCCAGTCAGCCCATTCGCCATATTCTCCACCGGCCAACCTGCCGCCCCAGCGGTCTGCCTCAGTACTGCTGCCAGTTCCTCAACCACCCCCAGTTGGTGAGTGGGGAAATCAAGGTCCGGACCCTGAATTTGAGTCGAGGAGCTTTTGGAGAATTCTTGTAGCAGACTACTTCCCTGAGGATTTCTGTCTCGTGGTAGCATATGATTTATGCATACCCAAGTCTCTCACCCCAGAGGAAGTTGAGTGTTTTCGCTACACCCTCTGGGAGACACATTTCAGTCTCCATTGTCAGTGCATGGAATATCCAAGGAGCCAAGTGCATTTTGAGGACGTCAGCGAGTAGTGCTATCTAGTCAAGCTAGCCGCACTCCCTGTGGCCCAACGCCCCGATTCACCAGGTCGCTGTGAGTCCCTCCAGCAGCAGTGCGTTCAGAGTATCAAGGTACTCCGTAGAATTATCAGGGAGGCTACCCCCACATGAAAATCTGTGGCTGGGGGAAGTATGCTACCCTCCTCTTCAGCCCTATCCGGCGGTTGCCCGACTCGCTATGCGATATTGAGGACATGCCCCCAGGAAGGGTCACGGTTCACATGGCTGACGTAGTGGACAAGGAGAATGAGCTGGAGTTTATCGATGAAGACTTACCCCCTAAGGGTGTACCACCAATGTTGGACCCATCGGGGAGGATTACCCGTCAGTAGAGGAACCTCCTAGATCTCCCTATGCCCATCGAGTCATTGGTACTCAGCCGGAATGTTAGTAAGGGCAAAGAGCACGTCAGAGCTGTCAAGAACTCCGATCCATCTGCCTCAATAAAGAAGATGGAGGAGGACCCCGAGAAGGCCACATTGCACTAGAAACTTGTTGAGAAGAAGTGGTTTATTGATGATCTCCTGGATAAACGTGCTGTAGAGTGACGACCCGACTACGACGATCCTAGGCCAGGGCAGCAGGGGCGGGAACAAGTTCCCCCCGGCGAGATGCCTCCAGGAAAACCTGATCATACCGCTCCTGCGGATAGGGATGAAGCCAGAAATCATAGTAAGAGGGCGCAATATGTCTTTCCAAACCCTCCTAAACGATGTGACAATCCAAGGAATCTAGTCTGGGTTCCCCCAGCTGCCCTGCAGGCTGCTCCACCAGCCGCTCCACGAGCCGCTGAGCCTATCTATTGTGTTGAAGAACCCGACAATGAACTCGTGGTTAGGGATCCCCGTCAAGGCAGTGGACCCCACCCAGATGATCCCATGGTGGCGCTCATAGCCCAACTTGAAGAATTGGAAATGCAGTAGGTGGCAATCCCACCAGATGGCAAGCCATATCCGGCATGGGTGGATGACATGCCGGCACCTTCGGGTTTCAGGAATCCTACCTTCTACCCCTTTAATGGGATGGGGGACCAGCCAAAGCACCTGACCCACTTTAAATCAAGGTGTAGGCCTATGTTAGGGACCCCAGTGTAGAAGGAGGCCACCAAACTCCGCTGTTTTGTTCAGACACTGGAGGGGCCGACATTCATCTGGTACAACCAGCTCCCCGTCGAATTCGTGACCAGTTGGGAGGATCTTCGTAGGTAGTTCTTCTACCAGTTTAGCTCTACCACCTAGAATACCAGCATCACAGACCTCTTCAAGTGCAAACAAAGGCCTGATGAGAGAGTCACAGACTTTATCTCCCGGTGGAAGGGGCTTACATACTCCCTTGACATGCCACTAAGTTAGGAGAAATTACTGACGATGTGCGTGGGGAATGTCAAGACGGAACTGGTTCCATCCCCAATCACTCAGAACTGACCTGGAGGGTTCTAAGACTTCTCCGAAAAGGCCTAGCGCTTTGAGGAATCCCTACAACAGGCCAGACAGGCACGTCCGTTTCCCCCTGTAATCCCAGCGAAGAGAGCTTCCAGACCTGAGCCCACTACGGTGGCCCAAATAGAAGCCCCCAGGTAGCTAGAATTTCTACCGATAGCACCGGAACTGCAGCCTTGTAGAGGCCCTCTACCTCAGGCACAGCCTCTGGCTCCGCAACGTCCTCAGAATCGGAAGGCGCCTCCGTGTAATGCGCTGCCACTGCCCAGGAGGGACAATCAGGGTCCACCTCCTCGAAAGCCCCCTCCAGCCCCCCATCAGGGTCAGGCTCCAAGGCCCCCCTATCTAGAAAGAATAAATTGGACCTACTCATTCAACGAGGCTCAGTTCCTTGGTTACTTCTGGATCACCTTAGAGCAGGGGATTGTACTACTGCCTGAGTACCGAAAGCCAGAAGAGGCGCATCTCACCGATCGCCCAAACTACTGCCCCTATCATCAGATTCTAGGGCACACCCTCAAGAAGTGCTATGTGTTTAAAGACTATCTCTAAGACCAGGTTGATAACAACATAGTTAGGTTGGTCCCTACCCTGACATAAGTGGCATGTGTCTTTGTAGGATCAGACAACAGTAGAGACGTTGAAGGAGAGTGGCATCAGGTTTCCAGCTGCGGATCCCAGAAGTACAATGATTGGATGGCTTTTAAGATGGTTTCTCGTGCCCATGGAATTATTCAGGCATGACTGAATCAAGAAGAGCCTTCAGAAGATGCGACCACAACTTCTGCATCATCATCTCAGCCAGCCTCTTCCCAAAAGATCAAGCATCGGCGGTGCAAGAAGAAGCAACGCGCTCCGCCAATTCCGTCGTCATCCCGCACTCTCAGAAAATTCATTCCCCCTAATATGGGGATCCCTCCCAGAATCCACACAGTGGTGGATGATTATTCGAGTGACAGTCAAGGGTACACTTCGGTTAACACTGTTGAGTTGGTAAACCCCTATATGACTCCCGATAAGGGGGATCGCCAGACGAACCTCCCCAATGTCCCTAGCAACGCCAACGTCAGTGGAGCCATGTCCATATGGATCTTCGAGGAGCATTATTCAGCACCTCCAGCTAGGTCGTGCATGACATTGAGACTAGAAAACAGGCCTAGCGCAGAGCTCAGCACTCGAAGCCTCCTCATCCGATGTCGTCAAGTCCGCCTCCACCACCGTTTGTGCTACTAGATCAGGCAGAGCCACTTCAGCCGTACCGCGAACAGCTTTTCCCCGCTACAGGCCAAAATTAGTCGTCCGGACCTCATCTGGTAGCTACTCTTCAGGATTCAACTAGTGGACAGCGGGATATACCCAGCACCAGCCAGTCGCCGGTCCGGCTGGCGGGGCTCGCCATGCCTCCAATCACAGAGCGGCCTCCTGTAAGTAGAAGTTCACACCTGGCGCAGAAGTATGATGTCCTCAAGAACCTCGACGACATCCCAGAGAGGATTTCTATCCTCAAAACCCTCTGCCTGTCATCAGATATGCACGCGGCCCCCATTTAGGCTTTAAGAAACCCCCACCAATTTGAGACGGAGGTAGAAGCTGCAGAATCCTTTCATGCTGAAGCAGTTGAGAATGCCGAATGCCAGGCCATCATCTCATTCTTGGGAGAATATGAAGGCTCCCCCATACAGGGGCATATCCTCCCACTGTATATCACCTGCCAATTTAATGACGTGGAGGTTCACCGTTGTCTCGTTGACACCGGCTCCGGGATCAACCTTATCCCGACGCGGACACTGCGGAAGCTAGGGTTTTCCAAGGATAACCTGACTCCCTCTAATTTAAGGATCCAAGGATTTGATAGGATAGAACAGACCCCGGTCGGCAAGATCCGTCTGAAGACCCAGTTTGGTGGACTAGTTGCCACCATCGAGTTCATGGTTGTCTCCTAGGACACCGCGTACAATGCGTTGATGGGAAGACCATGGCTCCATCTACACGCGGCGGTCCCCTCATCATATCACCAGTGCCTCAAGTAATACCTAAATGGTCGAGTAGGAATACTCAAAGGTGATGCATCTCATTTTTCCTCTTGTGAAGCCCATTATCTGAACGTTGACTATTACAAGAGCAAGGATAAGCAAATTCTAGCAAGTGAGGTCGAGCCCGCCATGGTCACAAGTGACCCCTGGGCAGGTCTGGATGACGCCTATGTCTTCCAAATCCCTTGATTGGAGGCTAAGACCCCCGACATGGGGCAATTCTTTGTTGTCTCAGGTACAAGAGGAAGGCATATTCCTAAGTCCAAGCGACGGTGGAAAATCACCTCATAATCCTACACAAACCAGGCTCAGGTGATCCTGGAACCTCCTACCCCCGTACGGTATCGGGACATCCATCCCATGGAAGCAGCAGTATGTCATACGTGTCTGTTTCTCCAGGATGGGATCAATCGACTCAAGCCGACGTGACACTATTGCTTTGATGACATCAAGCGTGGCCCTTTGGGCCAAAGACCAGATGGGATCAGATCGACTTCCTTCATCGCTATGGTCTCAACGACACGTGAATCCCTTGATACGTTGTCCACTACTGTCCAGGTTGGTAGCAACCTTTCGTCAGGTTCTTCTGACCAAGGGAAATATCCACCCGCTGGGAATCCCTCCTCTGCAAGCGAAGAAGAGGACTCGGAGGATGCTCTCCCTGCCTTTAAAGAAGGCATCTCTTCCATGGTCGATGAACTGGTATAGGTGAACCTCGAAAGCGAGGCAAATTCGAGACCCACATTAATCAGTGACGCCATGTCCCTCGAGGAATGGAAGAGGTACGTGGACTTCCTTAAATAGCACCATGATGTGTTTTCCTGGAGTTACGATGAGATGCCAGGACTAGATCCTCAGGTAGCTATCCACCACCTCGGTCTCCTGACAAACCATCACGGGTTCAAGCATCCTCCCAGAAAGATGCACCCTTTTCACGGTGCCATGGTCGAGGCCAAAGTTTACAAGATTATCAAATCCAACTTCGTCAAGGAGGTATAGTACCCCAGGTGGATGGCTAACATCGTGCCAGTCAGGAAGAAGAACAGGCAGATCAGAGTCTGCATCGACTTCCGAGATCTCAACTGCCATTGTCCGAAGGATGATTTTCCCCTTCTAGTGACATAATTGTTGATCGATGCTACAACCGGGTTCTAAGCCCTCTCCTTCATGGATGGTTACTCTGGATATAATCAGATTCGGATGGACCTTGAGGATGAAGAGTCCATAACTTTTAGGGCGCCTCAAGGTACTTTCTATTACTAGGTTATTCCCTTTGGCCTGAAGAATGCAGGCGCCACCTATCAGCAGGCCATGCATCGCATATTTAAGCCAATCCTTGGGACATTGGTGGAATGCTATGTGGACGATCTGGTGGTCAAGTCTCTCCAGCGCCAGGACCATCTCAAGGATATTGAGAAAGTGTTTGGCTTCCTCCGCTCCCGCCATTTGAAGATGAACCTGTTGAAGTGCGCCTTCGGGGTCACCTCTGGAAAGTTTCTTGGATTTGTTGTCAGGTACTGGGGCATCGAGATCGACCCAGAGAAGATCAAGGAAATCAGTCAGATGCCTCCCCCGAGTATATTTGGGAGCTTCGAGGTCTTCAAGGTCACTTAGCCTACATATTCCGATTCATTGAGAATCTAGATGGCAAGTGTAATCCCTTTTCTCGGCTAATGAAAAAAGGATCTGCCAATGAATTGGACGAAGAGTGCCAGACCACGTTAGAGGAAATCAAGAAATATCTGCTCTAGCCTCTGGTCTTGATACCACCCATATACAGGAAGCTGCTAATCCTGTACGTGACTGCCCTGGAACGATCTCTCAGTGCCCTTCTTGCCCAGAAGAACAACGAGGGGACAGAAAACAGTCTCTACTACCTCAGCCATATGCTCCTTGATACAGAGACCAGATACTCCCCTATAGAGAAGAGATTCATTGCGCTCGTATTTTCTATACAGAAGTTGCGACATTACCTACAGCACCATGAGGTACAAATGGTCTCTCGGGTAGACCCACTGAAGTACATTCTGAATCGCCCCATGTTGACCAGCCGTCTAACACGGTGGGCGGTAATCCTCCATCAGTTTGACATCCGGTTCATTCCCCAGAAGGACATCAAGGGATAGGAATTGGAAGACTTCCTAACTGCTCATCCAACCTCCGCAGACCAGTCCTTGGACTTGGATTTTCCCGATGAGGCAATCCTCTCGGTAGATCATGTCGTCCCATGTTTGAAGATGCACTTCGACGGTGCCTCCCAGAGCCCCACCAGTAGGAGGCTCAACAATCCTCGACTCAACAGAGTGGGCCTAGGTATCATCTTCATTACCTCAGCACAAGCTATTCTACCATACTCATTCCTATTGTCAGAAGGCTGCACCAACAATGAGGCAGAGTATCAGGCTCTTATCACTAGCCTCAAGCTGGACCTTGAGATCGACGTGCCCCATTTGCATGTGAAAGGGGACTCTGAGCTCATCATCAAGAAGATCAATGATGGATACATTATCAGAAAGACAGAGTTTGTACCATTTTTGGAGTGCACTCTCCAGCTAATGGCCCAGTTCCCTTCTTGACCGGAGGTTTCCCATGTCCCTCGGTCACAGAATGGTCGAGCTGACGCTTTGGCCAGCTTAGCCGCATCACTTGCAGAGCCCGAGCAGGATGATCTGATTATACAAGTGGCACACCGGAGAGTCATTTCCCTCATCACCCCAGAGGATGAAGATGACCTGCGAGTAAGCCATATTACCACCAGATCCTCCACATCAGGACCCCTAGGTTCTTTATATGCAGTGGTTGAAGAGACCCTAGACTAGAGATCCCCTTTTGTCGAGTATCTCCAAAATGGTTTCCTCCTAGCTGATTGGGCCGAGCGTGAGCGATTCTGACGCCGCGCGCTGCAGTTTACCCCCCAAAGTGGTCCCAGTCTTGAGAATATCCTCTATAAGAATGGGTTCAATGGTGTTCTCCTCCATTTCATTTAGGGGGTTGAGATTCCACAGGTCATACAAGAGGTTCATGCTGGTTTCTGTGGCGCCCACCAGGCTGGGCCAAAGCTATCCCATCAAATCCGGAGACTAGGGTACTTCTGGCCCTCTATGATCCATGATTGTATCGAGTCCACCAAGAGATGTCATGCGTGCCAAGTTCATGCTAAATTCCTGCATCAGCCACCAGAACCACTCCACTCCACTAAGTACTCTTGGCCATTTGCGGTGTGGGGACTTGATGTCGTGGGACCATACCCACCGGTGATAGCTCGCCAATGTAAGTTCATCCTGACTACCACATATTTCTTTTCCAAGTGGTAAAAAGCAATTCCGCTCAGGGAGGTTAAGGCCCACTAATTCATTGACTTCGTGAACTCCAACATCATCCACTAGTTTGGGGTCCCTCACACTTTCCTCACCGATAACGACACCAACTTCAGAGTAGCCGAGCTGAATAAATTGTACGCTAAGTACAATATCCGTTCGAACCATACCTCCCGCTATCACGCGCAGGAAAATGGGTATATTGAGGAATTGAACAAAACCCTCTCTAACATTTTGCAGAAAATGATTGTCCAGAACAATAAGAGTTGGCTGAAAAATCTCCCCAACACCCTCTGGGCTTATCGAACAATGACTCAAAATTCCACCCAGGTGACTCCATACTCCCTAGTGTACGGGGATGAGGCCGTCTTTCCCATTGAGATCCAACTACTTTCATTACGCACCATGGTCTATGACTAGTATATGCTAGATAAGGTGTCCGAAATTCATCTAGATGAATTGGAAGCCCTTGACGAGAACAGGCTCCATGCCCTGCACAATCTGGAAAGGCATTAGAATAAGAGAGATAGAGCCTTCAACAAAAAGGTTCACCTCCGCTCTTTTCTGCAAAGCGACCTGGTATTGGCCCTCCGAGCGCCAATGATCCCTGGCAGGAAACCACCCAAGTTGGAGCCCAAATGAAAAGGACTTTACATAGTCCACAGGGTTTACCCCAATGGAGCATACTCATTGGTGACCATGGATGGTGAGCGTATAACTCCTCCCACCAATGCCAAATTCCTCAAGCAATACTTTTCCTGAGCCCCATGGTTCTACACGACCTTAAACTGGATGGTCCTGCATGACCCTAAATGGAACAATGGTCCCGCATGACCCTAAAATGCATACTGGTCCCACATGACCTTAAACTGTCCAGTCCTGCATGACTTTAAACTGTGCATCATCCTGCATGACGTTAAACTGCATTTTGAGAACTACGTATGTCTTGATTCCCATCCTCATGGGATATGTAGGAATGCCCAGACATTTCATCTTTTGGCCTAGCCCAAACACTAGAATCTTCCCCTCGGGTCAAGACGTATGGTAGGGGTGCAAACTTTTTCCCCAATTCACGTCAAGCTAACCTCAATCTGGACATACATACCACTCCCTGGAGACATTTTCCTCTTTCATAGATGGGTACAACTATGCTTCACCCACCTCCTTGATTGGGACTCCATCATCTTACCCATCTGGAAAGGCCCCTGAATGGTATGGATGCTAGGCCTAAGGGATCTCTTACCAATTCGGGCCAACACCCTCAAGGATGTCGAGCAACAAGACGATACAAGTACTGCATTTCGAATATGGTCATCGGTCGATGCTCATTTGTTGATCCCATTTCAGGTCACTATAGGGATGCTGTGTTTCGAACATGGTCAATAACTATCCTGGATCGTTAGGACAACCCCAAGATGTCCCAAACATCGAGTGTAGTGGTTTATTCTACCCCATTGTATCTCCAAGCAACGAACTCCCTTCGGGTGATGTCAGCTATCAGACCCCGTTTGACGGGGATAGACAAGACCAGTTCATTGTTTCCCACACCGAGCACTACTCATGTGGGCTTAGGAGTTGTGACGAGGCAATAACCATAAAATAGGGAGTATGGCCTTCCATCCGAGGCCCAGCCTCAGGCCCCTTGTCCTTCTCGGGCCCCCGACCCCCATCCTCACTGCAAGATGTTAAACTACAAGCTGGTCATGCCTTCCTGACCGAGGCCCAGCTTCAGGCCCCTTGGCCTTCTTGGGCCCCCGACCCCCATCCTCACTACAAGACGTTAAACTGCAAGCCGTCCAGGCCTTCCTGACCGAGGACCAGCCTTAGGCCCCTTGGACTTATTAGTCCCCCGACCCCCTATCCTCATTGAAAGACATTAAACTGCAAGCCGGCTAGGCCTTCTTGACTGAGGCCCAGCCTCAGGCCCCTTGGCCCTCTTGGTCCCCCAGTCCCTATCCTCACTACAAGAAATTAAACTGCAAGCTAGTTGGGCCTTCCTGACCGAGGACCAGACTCAGACCCCTTGGCCTTTTCAATCCCCTGTATCACGTCATGTGCATTACTTCATGTACAAGCCGTACAACTTTAAACTATGCCACCTGGTCCTGTCACATGACCCTAAACTGTGACATTATCGTCCTGGCCGCACGATGAAAAACAGCACTGCATCGTGATGTCCTCACCCAAGGGGAAACCATGTTTGATATTAGGATCATGCCATACCATTTTTCAACACCTTATATGGATTAATTCTTGTGGAGATGCCAGGGCTTTCTACCCTAGGCCTGTCGCTTCACAAAAAAAAACCACTCACCTTAAAGGACAAACAAGATACATCAAATACCGCTTCTTTTGGTGTGAGGGCCATGCCCGCACACCCCCTTTTATCCCTGGCACTGGTACCTTACTATGACACCTCAAGAACTATGTGCATCTTGATCCCCATCCTCATGGGGTACGTAGGAACACCTGTGCACTTTGCCTCAGGCCCAACTTAACTCTTGTTTTCAGTCCCTTGACCTAGAACCTTCCCAGGGAACACGTGATGGTCGGAACCCCAGGTTCCCATTCACGTCGGGTTTTTGTAATTACCCCACCATGTGTCTCCCATGCTTCCTACCATCCATGGTCCGAATTCTACAACCCTAAACTAAGATCTCCCTATGGGAAGGGACTCGACTTCCTCTATCTAATATGTCTCGTTGTCGTATTCAGATGCATTTTGACAAAGATCCCGAAGTGTGGAATTTTCATGGAGACATTCCCCTCATTCCATGTCCAAGCTTCGCGAGATCACTATTTGGATCCTCACCCCCTTCCACATCCAAAAGGACCCCCGTATGGAATGAATTCTAGGACTAAGGGCTCTCCTACCATTTTGGTCCAACATCTCTAAGGATCCCAGATGACATTTGTGACAAGTCCCGTGTTTCAAACATGGTCAATGGTCGACCCTCATTTTTATTTCCCCATTCCAGGATAACACGATGTGGATGCTATGTTTCTTCCACAGTCAAAAGTTATCCTCCATCGTCACACCACCATCATTGTGATCTAGATTTCGAGCATTATGATTCACACATTTCCACTTCCTCATGTTCAAGTGGAATTCCGACATACTCGGCTTTTCCTCTTCGCGCGTCTAGGTACGCTACATGGACGGGTTAGCATCATTGGGCCAGCATTCTCCGAGCATCCCTTTGCCCTAACATACCCCTTACTGCATCAGGAAAATACCCCATTACTTATTGTTTCCCACATCAATCATGACTCATGTGGGCTTATCAGTTGTGGTGGGATGTGTACCAGCACAACCATGCTTCTCATCGTCCCACATGACGTTAAACTGTGCTTCCAGAACTACGTACAGCTTGATTCCCATCCTCATGGGATACATAGAGACATCCTGGTATTTCTCCTAGGGTCCAACCACAGGAATCATAACTCCTGTTCCTCATCATTTCCGAACCCTAGCCTGACCCCTTGTGGGGAATCGCGTAACTACAACTTTTCCCCGAACAAGTTCGGGATGCCCCAAAATGACATTGGGAAGCAGTGACTCCCTCACCAGAGAAGTTCTTACTAAAAGAACAAATGATCCATGATCAGACTAATGTGCCCATCTAGTGTACTCCCACCATGATGGCGTAATTTTGAGAGTGTTGGATTCTATTCGAACAAACCATCACTCCACATCCCATGCTTTGTGTGCCCCTTATTCAGACCCTCGTCCTCTTTCACATCTAGAGGAACCCCCTAACAGTATGAATGCTTGGCCTATGGCCTGCCTACTATCCTGGGCCAACGTTTCATAAGACTAACAGATGGAATTTATGACAGGTCTCGTGTTTCAAACATGGTCAACGATCAACCCTCATTTTCTATCCCCACTCCAGGCTAATACAATAAGAATACTGTGTTTCGAATGCGATCAAAAGTTATTCTTTATTGTCATGCCAACCCCACAATGTTCCAAATCCTGGGTATCATGATTAAAACTTCCCATTCCCATCTGTTCGGATTGATTTCAGTACCTCTGGAGTTACACCATTTGTGCACAAGAGCACACTGGAAAAACGGTAATTCGACTGTTTTGAGAGCTTCATTCTCCAGCCAGGTCTCTCCCATTTTCTCATGGAAATCCAAACTGGTTATTCAAACCCCAGATGCCCAAATCTTGGTTTTCACTCCTACTTTTGGATGAGGTTATAAGGTGTTCACCCCTTGTTTATCACATCAGGACAGAGCCACGTGAGCTTAGGGAATGATCACTGGACGCTCTATGAACGTCACAAGGATGTAGTAAACTAATGTAAACAGTGGAACTCATGTGTGCTACAACATCAACAAATTAAATCATGAAAGTACATTTGAGGGTTTGTAATCATTACAATACCCGAGGGTCGACTCTCCCCATGGATGGGTTGACCTTTCCAAAAGTGCGTAGAAGCTCTGCCACCCTCTGGCTAGTGGCATCCATGAGTTGCTGCCGCTTGTTCAGCTCCCGCTCCTCCTCGGTGGCGAGAGGGCGCAATTCATTGGCCTCAATTTGGGACCGCTCCACATCGGCCCAGGTGAATATCATCTCCTTAGAAGCTCACTTCAGACCCTCTTCGGCTTCTATCAGATGGGCCTTCAATCGCAATATTAGTTCAGATTGCGCATTGAGGGAAGTCGAGTGCTCGTTCACCCAATTTTGCAGCCGCTGAACCCCATATTTAGCCTTATGGAGCCTCTTGATGTTCAACGCCTTCCTCCGCTGCTAGACCACACCGAGGCCACTATCATACTCCCAAATATTCTCCACCATGAGATCTTGGATGAGCATGTGAGGGAGCTGGGAACCCACTCCCCCAACACATAGTTCGCGCAGTCACGAGCAAAGTCTGTCTATCTCATCCAACCATAGTGCTTGGGGGTGTTATTGATGAAGTGTGTGATCATCTTCCATGATTAGAAACAGACTATTTTGTTTTCCTCCTCATCAGAGGCTGTCTCGTCCCAGCCGGTGCGATTGGTAGGCTCATATGCAAGGAATGCCCCCAGGACCTCCTCAGCTGGGTCCACATCTGGCATTGGATTAGGTGTGGTGGGGTCTAGACTATCTGGTTGATCCTCATCATCGGATCCCACCTCAATAACCTCAGGTGCATTCCCACTGGCATCCCCATCAGCGATCGGGAGTGCTACAGTTTGGTCAGGCTGGATGTCCACCTCCACGACCATTAGCATGCCTCTGGGAAAGGCGCTACCAGAAGTCCCTACCAACTTCGCCGCAGCGGCCCAAGACAATTGAAGGACTGTACATGCAAAAAAGGGAATGTGAATGTCAGTTAGCTTGGCTAGGGAATGATAGTCATAGATTCGATGGAGGAGACTTACAGAGGTCAAATCCCTGGTCTCTCCCTTGGGATGATGTCATCGGAACCCCGAGACGCGGTCCTCCGTATATGGTTGGTAGGTCTGAAGACTTCGAGGAAGGCTCCTTGAATGTCCCAGCCCCGCCAGACATGGAAGTTGATGCAGCCATGGGTGTGGATCCCAAAGGTCCTGTGTCGGCACCCACTGAGGGGCGAGAACGAGGTCTATGCACAAGGTCCTCCTGCATAGTGTAGACGCTGATAAGGAATCCAGGTTAACCCAAGAGAAGACCTCGAATAAGGGACTTGGGATTTTACCTTGAGAGACTCTACAAAATATTTGAGATCTGAGGGCTGATCTCCAACTTCACCCTCCTCTGGTGGACTCTCTCTACCAGCCTCCTCCCCCCAGGAGGACTCGTCCTATTCTTCCGGTAGAGGGAAGCGCTCCCTCAAATCAGCAGCTGACAGTTGCGGAGGGACCGTACGACCCAACAACACCCTAACCTAGTCTGTCATTGGGTGCAGGGAACCCTGGGAGTGGATGAAGTCTTTTAGCTCGGCTATGTATTGCTCCGCCTCCGCTTGGGATACTACAAAATCGGCTCTAATAGGGCCAATCCCCGGCAAGTCCATCCTGAGGTTGTTAAGGTGCTTCCATAACTCGAATGGGCCAAGGAATTTACGGTTAACTTCCCAGATGTCCCAGGCCTCTGGGAAGACAAAATTCTCCAGTAGGTCGATATGGCGTAGCCATTTCCCTGGGGCCTGAGTAGAAATCCCATGGAATCCTCTCGGTGGCCGCCCCTCTAGATGACTCTACTCTCCTGGGACCACCGGCTCCGCTGCCGCTGCCGGATCCGCTACCACTGCTTCCCCCTCAATTGGTGCAGGTGTCGCCACTACAAGATCCCCACCACTATGGGATGCCCTTTCCGCCTTCCGACCTCACCCCCAGGATCGGGTAAGCTCACCCTCACCGACTAGGACGGTTGGCCACTTTAGCATCTCCCCTGGATAGGCCGCCTCCCAGATCTGGGCATATTCTTTTACCAGCCCAAGGACGACGGTCGGCGAAGGCAGTACATTCCACATCTTCCTGTCTTCCCGTGTGAACATGAGCCACATCTGCCTCATCACACACGAGTTCCCCTTATAGCACACCCTAGGTAGACCTGCGGGGTTAGCCGCTGCAGGCACCAAAATTGACTTGAAAACTGGTGTGGGGTGTATGGCTCGCAGAGACACTCACAGTCCACCCTGGCCACCAAGACTCCACCTCGAAAGGCTAGGAGATAGGACCGATTCTCTTCTATCCCCCATCCGTCGTCAGTGAATGCCCCTGTCGGCAATGTAAACGGGTGGAAATTGAATTCCTCCACCCTCCACACCCGGTTCAGAACCGATGGTGTAGTCAGCTTGGTTAGAAAGCTCCCCGCAGTGTTGAAGATCAAGGGACGTAAGTTTGACCCTGAAGGTGAGATGGGGTTTGGATACTCATAAATCCCCCTGATGTGTGCCGCCATCCACCCATACAGGAGATGGAACGACCCGAATACTCTCTGTGGCCTTTTCCCCTCACTGATGTGCCACAAAATTTTGTACAACATGGCGAGCATCGGGATCCCTAGGTTGACCCACCCTCCTGTCACCAATGTGGATGCCATGATGAAGGTGCTTGGTCACACTCTCATGTTTTTATCCCTCATCGGCAGGATCCAACCCCAGATAAGGGCTGCGATGAATACCGCCATCCTGACTATTGGCTATTGCTCGGTGCTGATGCTGAACCCCCAGGTCTTCCACTGGCTATTCTCCAATAGCCACCAGTATGAGTGTTCCTTACGCTAGGCCCCCTTTGGGAAAGTTCGAGGCCTCGCCGAGAATTGCCTATTTTTCAGAAAGTTCAGAAACTTCTTGAACCAATGCTTGAAGTGGACACCCCTCACGGCCTCCTTGTCCTCCCCGGGCACGAGCTCCATCAATGCCATTTCTAGATGCAGAATCTGCTCCGGATCCTCCCATGCAACCATATTCGGGAGGAATTCGTCATACATCACCCCCAGTATCAGGAACCCCAAGATCTGGTGCACGTCCCATAAGCTGATGCTGACCTCCCCGTGATGTAGGTGAAAGGTATTGGTCCCAGGTGACCAAAAAATCAACAGCTCCGGCATTAGCTGCTTCGGCTGGTAGATGTGAAACTGGGAAGCCCAAGCTGCCTCATAAAGGCCCACTATTCTCAACTCCGCTCCGAACTCCTCACATGAGGCGCCTAACCCAGTAGGCCCAGACCCAATCATCCATGAAGTTTCCGCCCTGGCGCAGGTCCCATTCCTCGGACCACCCCTTCTTTGGGTTCCCCAGCACCACATTAAGGATGGTTCAGTACAGAGGAGGGGACGTCTTCAGCTATAATTCCTTCCCGTTGACATTGTTCAGATGGTTGTATAAGCAGTCGACAATGAAAGGTGTGAAGTCCTCCCGGGCATGACCATCGGGGGCCCTGAACCATAAGCGCTGGCACGATGTGCTCCTGAACCAGTAAGCTAGCTCGTCCCTACCTTATTCATGGATGAAGATGTCATCCCTCAGCCTGGAGCCATACAAGGGCAAACTTCTACACAACAGATAGTTCTTCTGGCTCTCCGACAGTAGCTCCACCAATGAACTATGGTCCGAGTGGCTACGGACTAGCTCTCCTAGCCCCAGACTATTCGCCATTTCATCCCTCCAGGCGGCATCCTCAAGGACCCCCTGTGAAAAATATTGGTGGGACATTCGATTCTAGAACTTGGACGTTTTTTTTGGTTGGTTCGCGAAGCTCGTTCGAAAGGTGATTTCGTGAAGTCTGCTCGCGAAGACTGTTCGCAGAGAGCTGTCTAGGCGTTCAAAGCCGGATCATGGAGTGAAAACGCGGAGTTAAGGACTCGTTGTGCGTTGTGAAGACCCGATTCGTAGAGAACACTCGCGGAGTATGTAGAGCTTTGCGAATTGAGAGCGCAAGAAGAAAAATTATTGGAGAAGGGAAATGACAAAAGAGACAGCATACCCTCTATTTATAGGTGACAACCTTCGGAGCTTCACGGCGCGTCCAGTCCGCCTTGAGCTTCATGGAGTGCTCAGCCCCCGTATTCTCGATCCACCTCGCGAGCCTTCTTTACGAGTCATCACCGCGAACGAATGAGGATTTTAGCGATTTCCCTCAGACTTTGACCCTTTATCTCTCCGTGGCTCCAAGTCTAAGGGGGGAATTTGTTGGCGCCAAAATTCGGGACAAAGAAGAGGCCCAACAAAGGCCCCATTGACTGCCTCGCGAAGCCCCCTCGTGGAGTTCCCTAGCACCACACCCACTGAAAATCAAGGAGGCGGGAGGCTCCGCAAATGCATTTGACATTCGTGACCCTCCACGAAGCAAGGAGGTAGGAGGATCCGTGAACGCATTTAACATTCGCGACCCACCGTGAAGCAAGGAGGCGGGATGCTCCGCGACCGCGTTTGACGTTTGCGACCCACCGCGAATCCACCAAGTCCCTATTCGCGCCGCTTGAGCTTCGCTCTGCAACGCCTCTTGCCTATAAATACCGGGCTCCCCCTGAGCCCAAGGGATGGACAATCTGACCTTTCGGCTTCCCAGCTTTCAAATCGTGAAACATCCTTCCGCTCTGCAAACCATGAGCTGTGCGAGGTACTTTTGCTCCGCAAAGTGCCTCCCCTTCGTCCCGTTTTGATCCCCTCTTCAGAGAGGGATGCCTTTCACGAAGCCTAAGGATCTTCGCAAAGGAAGGGGATCCCCAAGGGGACCTGGGTCTTCATAGAGCGTTTATGCTTCGTGAAACACCCTTCATGTACACATGATACACATGCTAAGGCAGGGTCACTGTACTTCGCGAAGCACATTGCTTCCCGACACCTTGCTTCGCAAGGAAGCTTTGCTCCACGAGGCTGTGCTCTGCGAATGACCTTCCACTTCATGAAGCACCTCTCATAAGCACCTCCGCCCCATGCTAAGGCTATGGCACCCCACTTCGCGAAGCACACCCCTTCGCAAGTGCCCTCCACCACACGGAGCAACAGAGCTTCACAAAGCCCCTGCCTATAGACCCCTCTGCTTGGAAATTCCTTTTCCCGTGCGACCCTCTAGGTTTGCACGATGTGACTTCAAAGTCCCCTGGACAATATCGCCCATTACGTTGCTTCACCTAATGCTTCTTCTCATAGGCACTCTAATGGCTATTTCTTCTTCGCATAGCCACGCTAACATGGACCCCTCGATGGTTCGCTCCATGAAACCCCCTCGCTATGAGGTTGCCGATGCCTTCCCTACCACAAGGAGAGGAGGGTACCTATTATGTAAGCCCTAGGGGTGCGGATCAAACCCACCCCATCCGAGCTGCAGGACGTTAAACTGCCAAGCACCATCGTCCTCAGCACATGACGTTAAACTGTGACCTCGCCCTGTGCCTCGCACGCGGGGTGCCCCCACCTTGGACATTCTCCACGCCCCCTAGTCTCCACAGGGGATGATATCCTCCTTCTGGGAGTGGCGTTTTTCCGTGGGGGAAGGACAACCACCTTGGCGTAATCCCCTAGTCTTCCTTCCAGGAGGTAGCATCCCTGATCCTCCTTTCACCTTCGGTCCCTAAGGCCTATGGAGGGCATGATAGGGAATGGGGATCCACCTTTCTTCAGTCCCAAATCCCACCCTGCTCTGCTTTATCGCCATCTGGCCTCCATCTCAGAGTAAGTCCCAATATTTCTCTCCCTAGGCAGACCCGCGTGTAAGCCCCTATTCACTTCCCACGGATGCACCTTTTGTGATGTGATAGTCAGACCTTTGCTGCCTCTTGTTTCTCAAACTGAGCATGACTCACATGGGATTAGAGTAAGCATCGACTATGAAAAAACCCCTGTCCCGCAAGACGTTAAACTGTAATCCAACCCAACCCAAACTATGAGGACTTTGATCCATGTCAAGGCATGGTATGTAGGAAGCCTCCACGAGGTTCAAGCCCCACCACATTGGGCCGCCTCAGAGTGTAAGCCCCAACCACCTTGGGCCACCTCAGAGTGTAAGCCCCAACCACCATGGGCCACCTCAGAGTGTAAGCCCCAACCACCATGGGCCGCCTCAGAGTGTAATCCATAATCCATACTAAACTGTAGGGAATTTGATCCATGTCAAGGAAGGGTACATAGGAAGCCTCCCTGAGGTTCAATCCCACCACCCATTGGTTGTTCCAACCCCCTTCACATTGGTTCACCAACACCTTGGGAAACCTAGAGTATAAGCCCCACCCATCCCGAACTACGGGGATTTGATCTATGTCAAGGCATGGTACATAAGAAACCTCCACGAGGTTCAATCCCCACTACCTTAGGCCGCCTCAGAGTGTAAGCCCCAACCACCTTGGGCCACCACAGAGTGTAAGCCCCAACCACCTTGGGCCACCTCAGAGTGCAAGCCCCAACCACAATGGGCCGCCTCAGAGTGTAAGCCCCAATCTATCCCAAACTACGGGGAATTTGATCCATGTCAAGGCATGGTATGTAGGAAGACTCCATGAGGTTCAAGCCCCAACCACCTTGGGCCGCCTTAGAGTGTAATCCCCAACCACCATGGGCTGCCTCAGAGTGTAAGCCCCAATCCATCCCGAACTACGGGGACTTTGATCCATGTCAAGGCATGGTACGTAGGAAGCCTCCACGAGGTTCAAACCCCACCACCGTGGGCCGCCTCAGAGTGTAAGCCCCAACCACCTTGGGCCACCTCAAAGTGTAATCCCCATCCATTCTGAACTACGTGGTCTTTGATCCATGTCAAGTCATGGTACATAGGAAGCCTCCATGAGGTTCAAGCCCCAACACCCACCTGGACCCCAGGTCCCTATTCACATTGGTTCACCGGCTCAAACACCATGGGCCGCCTCAGAGTGTAATCCACAACCCATCCCGAACTACGGGGACTTTGATCCATTTAATGGCATGGTATGCAGGAAGCCTCCATGAGGTTCAAGCCCACCACCCGGTCATTCCGACCACCTTCACATCAGTTTGCCCATGTCCCGCATGACGTTAAACTGTATTCACCATCTAAACTACATGGTCTTTGATTCCCTACCACGGGGATACGTAGGAAGCCTCCACGGGGTTCAAGCCCATCACTCATGTCTCATATTGACCTTTCCCTTGAGCCTATGTGTCTCGGGAAGCTCATGACCCAACCTAGAGGTTCCACTTCCTATGGGTCCCGTCCACGCATCCATTCTCATGGGTCTCCTCTTCAGGCATCCCATCATCCCATCGAACTACGCAAACTTTGATTCCCTACCATGAGGATATGTAGGAAGTCTCTTTGAGGCTCAAGCCTAAAGCCATCGCCCATCCTGATTCTTACCCGAGCCACAATATCCCAGTGAGATCATGCCACTCCACTCCCCATTCCATCAGACAACATTTGGGAAGGTGCCCACGTGTTGGCCCCAATATCGGTGTTCCCTCCAGGGGGTTCCTCAATATGATCCACTCTAATCAGTGTTCTAATCAGTCCGATCCATCTCCGTTGGATGTTAAACTCATGACATACCCTATGTTAAACATAGGAAGATGAGGAAAACCTTAGATACATGCCCATGGCATATGATTCCCCACGTCTGATGTGGGATGCCTCGAGATTCCACACCCTCGAGAAGACCTATAATAAGAGACAGAAGACAGACACACCAATCCCCCAATGTCCAGACATGCTAGTGATTCCCCAACATGACTACTCTCCTAACCGAAGGTTTCTGCCCGGATCGGACCCCTTGGAATGTCCGGATAGAAGCAGCGTAATTAACTGGTGTCTATGAAGATATGGCACCGGGAAGAGTTTCACGAACAACGTATTAAATCTATGAGGGAGACCCAGATTAGCTGACGAGTTCTGAGGAGGAATCCACAGAAGGAAGAATCGGCATCCCATCATACCGTTTAGATCAAGGAGAAGACGTCCCTAAATAAGGAGTGGATGTCGCCCGCCTTTGGAAAGAGAAAATACGGGGTAACAAAAAAGCCACATCCTTCATCCCTGAACGAGAAGGATGCGTTCACCCTGAGAAAAGAATAAGAAACAATGTTAAACTATTCATATTCATCTGTCATGACATTAAACTACTCATTATCATCCTGCATGACTTTAAGCTGTATCATCATCCCGCATGATGTTAAACTGTTCATCTTCGTCCGTCATGACGTTAAACTTCGCATTATCATCCTGCATGACTTTAAACTACATCATCGTCTTACATGACATTAAATTGTTCATCTTCATCTGTCATGATGTTAAATTTCTCATTATCATCCTGCATGACTTTAAACTACATCATCGTCCTGCATGAAATTAAACTATTCATCTTTGTCCGTCATGATGTTAAAATACTCATTATCATCTTGAAGGACTTTAAACTACATCATCATCCTGCATGACGTTAAACTATTCATATTCATCCATCATGATGTTAAACTGCTCATTATCGTCTCGCATGACGTTAAAATGTATGTTGTCCCGCATGACGTTAAACTGTGTGTCGTCCCGCATGATGTTAAACTGTATCTTGTCCCGTATGACATTAAACTGTATATCATCCCGCATGACGTTAAATTGTTTGTCATTCTTCATGACGTTAAACTGCTCATTATCGTCCCGCATGACTCTAAACTACAAAACGGTCCAAGATCTATGACCTTAAACTAAGATCACAACTATCCATATCACACAACGTTAAACTATGTGATCCATCCCAACTGAAGGATGTAAAATCACCCAGCACTTGTCCCCTATGACAATAAATTACAAACAGGCTGGAACTTCCCATCCTTGGACCAGCCTCAGGTCCCTTGGCATTTCCAGGCCCCTTTCCCAAGTTCTCATTTTGGATTGTGTGATGTGGTATGGACTTCGTGTACTCATTCATTTTGGGATATTTCTCCACGCCACACATATCCCCTTGAGATATCCCTTCCTTCATTTATCATCCATTCCATGAGCACATTCCCTACCATGATCGGCATGACCCATCATTTGGGTTTCTGTCACCCTCTATATCCAGAAGGACCCCCCGAATGGCATGGATGCTCAGCCCAAGGGCTCTCCTACCACTTCGGGCCAACACCCTCGAGGATGTTGAGAAAAAAATTGATACAAGTCCCGCGTTGCGAATATGGTTAGTGGTTGATGCTCATTTGTTGTTCCCATTTCAGGTCACACTATAAGGAATCTGTTTTTCGAACATGGTCAGTGGCCATACTTTGTCATTGTCACCACCCCTGTAGATCCAAAACATTGAGTGTGGTGGTTCATCCTGCCCACTGTATATCTTTGAGTTGCGACTCCCTTCGGGTGATGCCAGCTATCAGACCCTTATATGATAGGGAAATCCAAATTTGGCTCCTTGTTTCCCACACTGAGCACTTCTCACGTGGGCTTAGGATCTGTGATGAGGTGGTAACCGCCCAAGAGGTCATATGGCTACAGTTGGCCGGGACGCCCAGCCTCAGGTCCTTCGACCCCTTCAGGCCCCTCGCCCAAGTTCTCATCTAGGATTGTGTGGTGCGATGCAGACTCATGTCCTCATTCACGTCGGGCTATTTCTCCATGCCACACATATCCTCTTGAGATATCCCTTCCTTCATTTATCATCCGTTCCACAAGCACATGCTCTACTATGCTCGATATGACCCATCATTTGGGTTTTCGTCACCCTCTATATCCAGAATGGCCCCCGAATGACATGGATGCTCGGCCCAAGGGCTCTCCTACCATTACGATATAATTCCCTTGAGTATTGTGAGTGAAAAGTTGATGCAAGTACCACATTGTGAATATAGTTAACGGTCGATGCTCAATTGTTCTCCCCCCTTTGGGTCACATAAGGGTGGATACTATGTTATGAACCTGGTCAACAGTTGTCTTCAATCATCGTTGCTACTTTGTGGTCTTCCATAAGCATGATGATCCGCCCTTTCTATCCCATGCATATGACATTAAACTAGGCATATATGATCTGAGATCTATGACCCTAAACTAAGATTACTTTCATCCTCACTACAAGACGTTAAACTAAAAAATGGCCGGGACATTCCGTCTGAGGGCCAGCCTTAGGCCCCTTGGCCTTCTTGGGCCCCTGGCCCAAGTTCTCAATTAGGGTTGTACGGTGTGGCATGAGATTATGTCCTCATTCACATCGGGTTACTCACTGCACCGTATACCTCCCTTGTTTGAGGTATCTTACCCCTTTATTCATCCTCACTGCAAGACGTTAAACTACAAGCTGGACGAGACTTTTTGTCTGAGGCCCAACCTCAGGCCCCTTGGACTTCTCAGTACCCTAGCCCAAGTCTTCACTCAGGATTGTATAGTGTGGTATGAGATTATGTCCTTATTCACGTCGGGTTACTCGCCGCACCGTACACCTCCTTTGTGCGGGGTATCTTACCCATTTGCGACCTTATTGCATGATAGTAAACTGCACATTACCTTCTTCTATAACTACATGTGGATTGATTCCCATCCTAATAGGATATGTAAGACCACCCGAACATCTAGACTTTGGGTCTAGTCCCATATTTTAGAAATATCCCTTTCACCTTGGCCCCTTGGACTGCACTTTCCTAGGTAGAGGGGTATATGGTGTGGTGCGGGATTATGTCCTCATTCACGTTGGGTTTGTAACAACCACCCCATGTACCTATTTCTCCTGATATTTCTCTATCCCATTGTTCTATACTCATCTTTTCAAATCACCCATTCTCAAGTTGGGCCCCTCGACCCTCTTCGGTGATTCACCAATGTGACCAAGAGTACTCTAGTTCAGCGTATGGAGTGTCAAATTTTACCTGGACATGTTTCCACCCACCTTCCAGGATTCATTCTCCCCTTCATTTAGGCTTCCATATTCTTTCACACTCGAAGGGACCCCCAAATGGAATGGATGCTAGGCCTAAGGGCTCTCCTACCATTATGGGATAACATCCTCAAGGGGTTCAGACAACAAATCGATATAAGTCCCGCGTTGCGAATATGGTCAGTGGTCGACGCTCATCCATTTCAGGCTAACACGATATGGATGCTGTGTTTCAAACACGGTCAATAGTTATCCTCCACCACCACACCAGCCCCTTTAAGCCTCGAATGTTGGTTACACAGTTCACATTATTTTCCACCCCATCATGTCCAAATGGAATTTTGACACTCCTGGGACTATCCCTTAGTGCACATTTTCACGTTAGGAGGACAAAATCCGTGGTAAAGGTGTAATTTGGGGCTCCGCACTGACTTCCCTTTGGTGTGCATTCCAAGTATTGCAAAAACCTCTTCCGCCCTTGTTTCCCACACCGAGTTTGACTCACGTGGGCTTAGGTATTGGGTTGAGGTCTGCACTAACATGGAAGGATTTCACTCCTCTATGGTCTGGGCTCTAAGAACATAAACTAAGATCTATTTTAGAACTACGTACAACTTGATTCTCATTCCCACAGGATACGTAGGAATGACTAGACTATTGTCTTTGGGTCCATCTCGAGTTCCACTAATTTATCTCTTTTTTTCTGCCTTTGGGGATTTAACTCTAACATGACTACATGGCGTGGTATGGGATTATGTCCTCATTCATGTCAGGTTTGCATTAGCCACACTATGTACGCCCCTTTCTAGGAGTTAACCCCCTACTTCCTTCCCCAAATGACATTAAACTACATGTTTTCCTGCATGACATTAAAAGGGACCTTCAAGAACTACATGTGGCTTGATTCCCATTCTCATGGGATATGTAGGAACACCCAGACATCTTGTCTTTGGGTCCAGCTCAATTGGGAGATATTTTCTTCTGCCCCATATCCTATAATATTTCCTGTCCCCTTGGACCGAGGTTTCCTCCTCAAAATCACACACGATATGGTGTGGAACTCATCCTCATTCACGTCGGGTATGCTTTATCATGCCGTGCACATCCCCTCTGGAACCTCATCTCTTCTATATACATATGATCCATGTGACCTTAAACTATGATGATTAGTCCCACATGACTTTAAATTGTTACATCTATCCTATATGATGTTAAAATGCATGGTTGGTCCCATCACATGACCCTAAACCGTGACATTATCATCCTGGCCACATGATGAAAAACGACACTTCACCGTGACATCCTCACTCAAGGAGGAATCATGTTTGGTATCAGTCATAAACCATACCATTTGTCAATGCTTGCACATGGATTGATTTTTATGGTGATGCCTAGACTTTCTATCCGAGGTCCATCGCTACACAAAAAAACACACTCATTCATCCTAAAGGACAAACAAGATCTATCAAATATCGCTTCTTTCGGTGCAAGGTCCAGACCCACATGACCTTTTAGAACTACGTGTGGCTTGATTCCCACCTGCATGGGATACTGAGGAATGCCCATACAATTTTCCTCAGGCCCAAACTAACTTACATTTTTATTCCCTTGACCTGAAACCTCCCCCAAGAAGCTCACGGTGATCCAGACCATGTCCTCATTGACGCCGGGTCTTGTAATTACATCGCCGTGTGTCTCTCATTTCCTACAATCTGTGGTCCAAGCTCTATGACCATAAACTAAGAACACTCCACGTCCTTGACACAAGATGTTAAACTGCATGACATCTTCTAGAACTACATTTGGATTGATTCCCATCTGCATGGGATACGTAAGAATGCCCAGACATTTTTGTCTCTGAGTCTAGCCCTAGGAATCTACAAACCCTGTCCCTTCTTTTTCGGCCCCTTGGCCCAAACTCATTTGGGAACATGTGGTGTGGTGAGTTCCTCTTAGGTTCTCATTCATGTTGGGGTTTTCAATAGCCGCACCATGTTATTCCCATATCTTTTCCCAGTGTGGTCCAAGTTCTATGACCCAAAACTAAGATATCCCTATGGGAATTGAACGTCACGTTTGGATATTTCACCACCATGCGCACAGTCCATTAAATAAATCCACCCTTAATGGTCCACCCTAGGAACTTAAGTTGAAAGCATGCAACCCTAGGACCCTTGTCCTTTAAGAAAAGGGACTTGACTCCCTCTATTTGATACGTCTTATAGTCGTATTCAGATGCATTTTGACAAAGATCCCGAAGTGTGGAATTTTCACAGGGACATTCCCTCATTCCATGTCCAAGATTTGAATGCCCTTTATTCAGACCCCCATCCTCTTTAATGTCTAAAAGAACCCCCTAACAGTATGGATGCTCATCCTATGGCTCGCCTACTATCATGGGCCAATGTTATGGAAGGCTAATGGGTAGAATTTTCAGTCAGGCCCCGTGTTTCAAACATGGTCAACGACCGACCCTCATTTTTTATCTCCATTTCAGGATAATGAAATAATGATACTGTGTTTTGAATGTGGTCAATGGTTATCATTCATTTTCATTCCTCCCCTATAGTGTTCCAAATATGGGGTATCGTGATTCACAGTTTCCACTCCCTTATGTTCAGATTAATTCCAACGCCACAGGTGTTACCCTGTTCATACACCAGAGAATGGTGGGAGAAATAGGTTGGCTATCCAGAGAGACCTGTTCTCTAGTTGTGACCCTTATCTCTTTTAGGATTCTCTTAAATGGTGATTGATGTCTCATTCTGATCCCCTCACATCTTCCGTTGTTTAGAACTCTCGTGCAGGATCTCCTATTATCTCTTGTTTCCTGCACTGAGCATGGCTCACGCGGGCTTATAGATTTAGTCAACTATCTCCTCAATATGATCAAGATATAATGGTCTCTAATTCATGCTTTTTCCTCAGAATACGGTCCGCCTCGCCCTCCTCATCCTCGTTGGACCCTATTCTTAAGGGGCATTTGTTGGCACTAAAAAATGCATCCATTCAATTCACTGAATGCTTCCATATATGATATCAGAGTGTACCTTGTTCCGCAAGCTTTTATTTGACTATTCATAGAGCCCAAAAAGAGTTACATATCAAAAGTTATGGCCGTTCAAAGTCTGGTTGCTGGAAATGGCTGTTCGGGATGATTTTGGGGAAAAGTACGGTTTTGCACGTAAGAAGTGAAATATTGCACGCAAGAATGATGATTTTGTGAGCAAGAAGTGAAATATTTCATGCAAGAATGGATGTTTTGTGCAAAAGTATTGAATCTTTCATGCAACAGTAAAATCTGGCGCGCAACATGTCGCGCAAACCTTTTACGCGACCAATGAGAGGACTTCTTCCGCTCAAGCTACCCGAAAAACTTCCAAGGAAGGGGCATGCAAGTTTTGAGAGGTGTGCACAAGAGGAGTATCCGCACGCAAGATTATTCCATGCCAAAGGAGACATAAAATCCCCCTTTGCACGCGCGCCCGCTGTAGGCCGTGCAGAAAACAACTTGTGCGCGCAGAAGTTTACGCGCAACCCTCACTCGGAAAATAGCTTGCGTGCAAGGAATCTTCCGCGTAACCGCTCCCAGGTTTGTCGATAAATACAAGTGCATCCTCCACCCCTCGAGAGAGGTCTCTGGAGGTCGGATTCCACTTTGATGCACATAAGACCACCTCTTCCGCACCCACATGGAAGAATGACATCCTCCATGTGAGATCTTGCGCGACAGGTCCCATATGGGTCCGCTTTCGTGCGGGCCCACAGTGGTTTGATCCTCACCTGGCATATTTTCTGCCTAAGTCATGTGTGTTCAATATTCTACGCCTGTGTGAAAAACTTCCAATTTTGCGCGCATGATTCCATGCTTGCACGCAAAACATCCAATCTTGTGCGCAAGACTTCAAGCTTGCGCTCAAAACTTCCAATCTTGTGCGCAACCCATCCTCTGCGTAGGCCATCTTACACGCAACAGTGCCTAGGACTGTGCCCGCTAGTCCATACTTTGGGGGATGCTCCCCTGTAGCCCTGCTCGGGGTCAGTGTCAGGCTGCAGTCCTGGCCCTTTGGGTTGGTCCCTTCGCTACCATCACTAAACCCCCTGAAAAATGGAGAATCGCACCGCGAACTTTTCAGACCGAGATGTCGGAAATTTCCATTGCGCCCTTATGTGTTGCCCCCTTCCACCCATGGGATACCATGATTTGAGATACTCCTTCACACACCATGAAACACCTTGAGTCAGTATATTCCTATTGGTCCATTTCATATGTCATGAGTTAAGATTCTAGTCATGAATTCCCCCCGAGTACCTTGAGTTGAACCATTCCTCAAGCAACTCATCCGAACCCTATCACCTGACTCCTATGCCAGGTTGAACCATAAAGGGATGCCCTTGTGTAAGTCCCAACACCAACCATTAATAGGCACCTTATGCCTAATAGTCCTCTCTACATGACTATAAACTATAGTGCACCCTATGTTCCAAACATAGGATACCTCTTTCTCCAAACAAGAGATTCCTTGTGAGCTAAGCATAAGATTCCAACAATCCTCTCTACATGAATATAAAATGTAGTACACCATATGTTCCAAACATAGGATACCTCTTGCTCCAAAAAAAAGATACCTTATTCTCCAAGAATAAAATGCCAACGGTCCTCTCTACATGACTATAAACTGTAATACACCCTATGTTCCAAACATAGGATACCTCTTGCTCCAAACAAGAGATGCCTTATTCTCCAAGAATAAGATGCCAACAGTCCTCTCTATATAACAATAAACTGCAGTACACCTTATTATTCAATAATAGGATGCCTCTTGTTCCAAATAAGAGATTCCTTATGCACCAAGCATAAGATTCCAATAGTCCAATCTACATGACTATAAACTGTAGTACACCCTATGTGCCAAACATAAGACGCCTCTTGCTCCAAACAAGAGATGTCTTATGCTCCAAGAATAAGATGCCTAATTCCATGATTACAGAGGCGTAATTTCAAGAGAGTTGGAATCCGTTCAAACATTCCATCACTCCACCTCACACTTTGCATGTCCTTCATTCGGATCTTCATCCACTTCTATGTCTATAGGGACCCCCTAACGGCCTAGTCCCATGCCGCATCGACTCACCTACCATCCTCAGCCAACACCCCGTAATACTTTGGACAACGCTTCGAGTTAGGTCCAGTGTTTTGAACACGGTCAACAATCGACCCTCATTTTCCTATCCCCATTTCAGGCTAACACGATATGGATGCCGTGTTTCGAACATGGTCAATAGTTATCCTCCATCGCCACGCCACCCTCATTGCGTTCCGAATGTCAGGAATGTGCTTCACACTTTTCATCTCCCTTTTTTCGGACTGATTCCAATGCCCTGGGAATTATCCCTCTTGTGCACTAGCGTAAAGGTGAAGGCCTCAACCCACCAGTGGGTTGGAATGCCCTCATGGATAGACATGAGGAAGGAACCTGGGAAGTTTCATTGCGTAAGCCCCATCCACTATTGCCGCTCCATAGCAGAACCTAGGAAGCTTCCTCACGTAAGCCCCATCCACGATTTCCACTCCATAGTGGCACTCGAGC
Source organism: Viscum album (assembly GCA_963277665.1). NCBI lineage: Eukaryota > Viridiplantae > Streptophyta > Magnoliopsida > Santalales > Viscaceae > Viscum > Viscum album. The sequence goes on along the minus strand of OY728157.1, from coordinate 1,396,296,780 downwards.
ATCATCCTCGCGTAAGCACCATCCACCATTACCGCTCCATAGTGGCACCTGGGAAGCTTCCTGGTGTAAGACCCATCCACTATTGCCACTCCATAGCATCACCCGAGTAACATACTCACGTAAGCCCTATCCACCATTGCCGCTCCATAGCGGCACCCAGGTAGTTTCCTTGCGTAATCCCCATCCACCATTGCCGCTCCATAGCAGCACCCGGGCATCATCCCCGCATAAGCCCCATCCACCATTGTCGCTCCATAGCGGCACCCGGGAAACTTCCTTACGTAAGCCCCATTCACCATTGCCGCTCCATAGCGGCACCCGGATAGCTTCCTTGCTTAAGCCCCATCCACCATTTCCGCTCTATAGCAGCACCTGGGAAACTTCCTTGCGTAAGCCCCATCCACCGTTGCTACTCCATAGTGGCACCCAGGCATCTTCCTTGCGTAAGCCCCATTCACCATTACCGCTCTATAGCGGCACCTGGGCATCATCCTCACGTAATCCACATCAACCATTGCCGCTCCATAGCAGAACCCGAGAAACTTCCTTGCGTAAGCCCCATCCACCATTGTTGCTCCATAGCGGCACCCGGACAACTTCCTTGCATAAGCCCCATCCACCATTTACACTCCACAGCGACACCCGTGAAACATCCACACGTAAGCCCCATCCACTATTGTCACTCTATAGCAGCACCCAAGTAGCTTCCTTATGTAAGCCGCATTCACTATTTCCACTCCATAACGGCACCCGGGAAGCTTCCTGACGTATGCCCCATCCACTATTTCCACTCCATAGTGGTACCCAGGCAACATCCTCACAAAAGTCCCATCCACCATTGCCGCACCATAGCAGCACCAGACATCTTCCTTGCGTAAGCCCCATCCACTATTGCCTCTCCATAGCGGCACCTAGGTAACATCCTTGCATAAGCCCCATCCACCATTTCCACTCCATAGCGGCACCCGAACAGCTTCCTTACATAAGCCCCATCCACCATTGATTCTCCTTAGTGGCACCCAAGAAGCATCCACGCGTAAGCCCCATCCAACATTTCCACTCTATAGCGGCACCCAGGTAGTTTCCTTGCGTAAGCCCCATTCACCATTGGTGCTCCATAGTAGCACCCAGGAATATTCCTTGCGTAAGCCCCATCCACCATTGTTGCTCCATAGCGACACTCGGGCAACTTCCTTACACAAGACCTATCCACCATTACCGCTCCATAGTGGCACCCAGACAGCTTCCTTGCATATGCCCCATCCACCATTGTCACTCCATAGCAGCACCCAGGCAACATCCACACGTAAGCCTCATCCACCATTGCTACTCCATAGCGGCACCCGAGCAGCTTCCTTGCATAATCCCCATTCACCATTGCTGCTCCATAGCTGCACCCAGGCAGCTTCTTTGCGTAATCCCCATTCACTATTTTCGCTCCATAGCGGCACCTAGGCAACTTCCTTGCGTAAGCCCCATCCACCATTTCCACTCCATAGCGGCACCCGGGAAGCTTCCTTGAGTAAGCCCCATCCACCATGGCCACTCCATAGCGGCACTTGGGCAGCTTCCTTGCATAAGACCCACTCACCACCCTTCATGGATGCACCTTTGCGATGCGATCTTTAGGTCTTTACCATATCTTTTTTCTCAAATCGAGCATGAATCACGTGGGATTATAGCAAGCATCGACCATGAAATATTCTCAGGGTAGTCTAGAGTGTAAGACCCAAAACACACCTGAACTACGAGGTCTTTGATCCCTGCCAAGGCAGGGTACATAGGAAGCCTCCCTAAGGTTCAGGCCCAACACCCAGTCATTCTGACCCCCTTCACGTCGGTTCCCACCACCTAAACTATGTGGTCTTTGATCCTTGCCAAGGCGAGGTACGTAGGAAGCCTCCCTGAGGTTTAATCCCAACACCCCATTGGTTCCAACCACCTTCACGTCGATTCACCCAAACCCTTTCTGAACTACATGAACTTTTATCCTTTCCAAGGCAAGGTACGTAAGAAGCCTCCATGAGGTTCAAGCCCATCATCTATTTGGTCCCCAGGTCCTCTTTCACATCAGTTCAACCCCATACTGCATGAAATTAAATTGTGGACCTCAATCAATGGTAATCCATTGTCAACCTCATTCCGCGGTAAGCTGTTGAAGTCCCCAATCGATGGTAAGCCATCATCAGATGAACTACACGGACTTTGATTCCCTGCCATAAGGATACATAGGAAGCCTCCATGTGGTTCAAGCCCAACATCCATATCTCATACTGATCTATCCATCGATCCCATGTGTTCTAGGAAGATCATGGCCCAACCCGGAGGTTCTACTTCCTTCGGGTCCCATCCATGCGTCCATTCTCATGGGCCACCTCCTCAGGTGTCCCATCGTCCCACCAAACTATGCGGACTTTGATTTCATGCCACAGGGATACATAGGAAGTCTCTTAGAGGCTCAAGAACAAAAATACTGTCACCTTCATGACGATCCCATCTCATTCCCTCTCCACTCTATTCAACTCTCCATCATCCATCCTGATTCTCACCCGGGCCGCCACATCCTGGTGGGATCATGTCATCCACCTCCTCGCTTCTCCTAGTAGTACTTGGGCCGTAATTCATGCCTAATCCACAGCATGTCTCTGGATTGTTGTCCTTTGTGTACACCCCGATTCATCACCCCTTAGAACTACGTGGGTTTTGATCCCTGTCATCTACATAGGGTACATAGGAAACCTCCATGAGATTCAATCCCAGTTAATGGTAAACCTTGGTGTTCCCCCATTCTGGGGTGCACACTCCCTGATCTGCCCTCAGTGGTGTCTGGATCAGCCTTCACGCTGTGACATCTCCCCTTTATAGGACACACTATCTTGGGTCTGCTCTTATCGAGTGTTCTGATCCATCCACCCAATAAACCTTTTAGGTGTTCCCTCCTAGGGATGTACCAATCTGATCCATCTATATTGGATGTTATGATCACCCTCATTCTATCTCCGCAAGACTTTAAACTCATAGCCTACCTTGTGATAAACATGAGATGCCTGAGGAAAACCTTGGAAGAAACGCATTTTGTGTAACCGTCTCTTCTAGATGTTAAACTTGTGGCATACCCTATGTTAAACATGGGAAGATGAGGAAAACCTCAGATACATGCCTATGGCATATGATTTCCCACATTCAACGTGGGATGCCTCAGGTTCTGCACCCTTGAGATACCATCTTATGAGGAAGAATATAGGTTCCCCAATGTCCATACATCCAAAGATGACTCGACATGCCTGATGTTGTTATCTACTCTGACCGAAGGTTGCTACCATGTCAAGACCCCATAGAATGTCCTAGAAGAATTAGTGTAATTAACCGGTGTCCACAAAGATATGGCACCGGGAGTGAGATTCACGAACCATGACTTAATCTATAAGGGAGACCCAGACTAGGTGACGAGTTCCGAGGAGGAATCCATGGAAGAAAGAACTGACATCCCATCATCCCATTTCGATCTAGGAGAAAATATCCCTAAACAAGGAATGGATGCCACCCGCATTTGGAAAGTGGGAATACAGAGCAACAAATAGCGCTGTCGTCCCCCAACGAGACGGACACGCGCGCCCCGACGAAAGCATCAAAAACAATATATACATATATTTATATAATTATTTTAAAATACATTTATACAATATATGTGTGTGTGATATATATATACTTATATTTATTTAAATATATTATATATTATATTCATTTATATATACTAGAATATAATATAAATATATATCTCTTTATTAATACACACATATGTATATGTATATATAATGTAAAAAATGGTTAGATATTTTTTTAAATACATTTTTATAATATGTATTTATTTACATATATTAGAATATACATTTTTACATAAATATGTTTATATATGTATTTATATCAGTGATTTATTATAAGTAAATATAATAAAACATGCATATATTTAATTATAAATAAAATTACATTGTGAAAAATGTTAAAATTTCAAAACCACAATATCAATATGAATGTAATACATAGGAATAAATTTATTCTCTACCAAAAAAAGGCAATAAGACCCCCTTAAATGAGGTTGAAAATCTATCGAATGTTAAAAAATCAGGGTACCCCAACTAAAAAATCTGTTTTGGAGGCCTTATGGTCCCTTTTTAGCATTGAAAAATGTGAAACAGGTCTACCTCTATCACTAAGGGTGTAGATCTTATCACAAGATTCTATTTGATATGTGGTAGAACTCAAATGGACACCCAGATCAAAAGTTATGATCATTTGAAGTTTGAGTTATGTTTTCAAATTATTTTAGATATTTTATTATTTTTTTTGATTTTTGTTATCTTCAAATTGATATTAAATGACTATTACTCAGTAATAATAAGAAAATTATTAATTAAAAATATTTTTTAAATTATTTTACAATACTTTTTCACAAAATATCTTATATATTAAGTGTAAATTCCTATTTACCTTATCTAAAACATATTTTTTAAAAAATATATTATATTTATATCAATATAAATATATTTATATATTAATATATTATTCTTAATGAAATATTTTTTTGAAGTATACCTTTATCATCTCTATTAAAAAATCACTGATAGAGGGGGGGGGGGGTCTTTATTAGTGCTTTTAAAAGAACACAGATAAAGACCCCCTTTAACCACACTTTTTTACAAGCACTGTTAAAAGACCCCATTAATCCGCACTTTTTTAAAAGTGTTGATAAAGGGTGGGCCTTTATCATCACTTATAAAAAATCGTTGATAAAGGTCCCCCTTTAACAATGTTTTTTAGCGCTGAAAAAGGGGGTCTTTAAAAGCATTCTTAGCTTTCACTGTTAAAGATCTAACACTGGATATACCCAATTTTGTAGTAGTGAATATATATAAATAATCAAGATGAACATATTTTACACATAAAATAAAAATAAAACAACTGAATGAAAAAACCAAACCAAACTTGATGACCATAATGTCTCCATGTGACCCCAAGGGCACTCTCCGATACTGAAACCAAACATCATCCATGGCAATCTGAATCAAGCTGAAACCTTCACCATAAGATAAAAACAAGAAGAAACTATAGGTGTGATTATTAAAACTTAGTAGGCATACCCAAACAAATATATTCCCAATGAAATTCATTTAAAATAAAATAAACATAAACTTCAAGTTTGAAATATAATATATAAAAATAAGTTTTACCCCACGTTTTCCACTTTAAAACCAAACACGATCCATTTCCCTTTTACCATTTGAAACCAAAATCTTTTCCAAGAAGGCACCATAAGCATTTTAATAGAAATATGAAATTTCTTTTAAAAGGGAGAGAAGAAGTACTATATAGTTCCATAACCTTTTTCTCAAAATACTTGAAAAATATTTTATCATTTTTAACAAGAATCCACATTACTCAAGAAGTAAGCTCAAGAATCATACAAGAAGGTAAATAGGAAAAATATAACACAAAAGTATTTAACCAACAATACATCACAGTCATTATACATAGACAACTAAGTGATAATAGACATGAGTGAACCTAGGAGCTCGTGAATAATCAATAACATACTAATACATGTTTAATCATATTAAAAAGCATGCCTCACTTGATGACATAAAAAATTCCCAACATGCTCAGCCACACCCCACATGGTACAGACCGATGGGAATAATCACATAGCAATAAAACTCAGTATATCCTCGTGCTATGGGACACTATCTAGTGTGTAACCTAACTAGTGGAGTAATAATTTTCAGAAAATTCAACAACAATGTCAGGTTCTCCATGTCAAGATTATAGAATAGGGTGACCCAACCAATGCCGACCGAGCATCCAAACACATACACATATATAATAATTTACACAATAGACATCAACCAAGTCACCCCAAGGATCAACCTCTTACCTTATACACATGGATCACAAAAGATTCCACACTAAGGATCTCCTATTTCCACACTAAGTAATGGGTCATGAGGATTCCACAACGAGAACATTCCACCCATTTTAAAATGAACACGACAAGAGAATTATCCAAGGAGAGTTTTCACAATAATCATTTTCACCACTTTCAAAAAAGTTCCAAATGATCCATAAAGCATTCATTAAGAAACCATCACTTTTAAAAAAAAGGAACAAATACACCATTTTGCATTTCAAAAATCATTTATAAAACAATTCCTTTAAATAAATCACACCAAATTTACAATCCAAATCCATTTTTATCAAAATGCCAAAGGAGCCACAATCCACCATCACATGTCGAACCACTTTCAAAATCCAGATACACACTTCTTAAAAACCCAAAACCACTTGGAAACCATTTCAATAAACCTAATTCATCACTTCACATGTCAAAAATTTATTAAAAAATACAAACCATTATTAATACATCAAAAAATACTTAAAAAAAACCAATCGGTCATTTTATCGAACACTTGGTGTGCAACATTTAACAAAACAATAATATATACTTTCTAAAAAGAAATAAACCAAAAATTTTCACAGCTGAAAAATATTACAAGGATCACACATAATTATTTATTATACAAGGGAGGTTCAAAAACTATGCAACCAATGAATCTTAAATTATAAATGCAAGTGCAAAGGGAAACCTACCTCAATCCCACGATGTTTCAACAACACACACTCAAAAACACATCACGAAGGTTCCAAGAGTCAAGATCTACCAAGAGGAAACCTAAAAACACAAAACCCCCAATATAAATAAAGGTAAACATGAAACCTAGATCCACTTGACCAAGGGAAGATGAGATCTCAAAAGAAAATGGAAGAAGGATGAAGAGGGAGGAGAATAGAGGATATTACCTTGAGAAATCACCCTTAACTCTTGAAGAAATCCATAGATCTACACCAAGGGAGGAAAGAGGCTTGAAGAACCAAGGAGAGGCATCTCTAGGTCCATACAAACAAGGTGGGGGAAAATGGGTATATTTGGGGTTAAAATCCAATAAGGGTGATTTAGGAATTTCATAATTTTTTAGTTCTGGGTAGCTCGTATAGTTTGACCGCACAGTTTGGTAAAACATGCGCCAACCATGTGGGATGGGTTTTACATGGGATAGTGTCTCCCCTCACACTTATTACATGGTTTTTTCCAACCATTCATAGGCCATTTTCCTTCAACCAGAAGCACTCCAAATCCACACGATTACCTAGGCTGAGCTGCACAGTTTCCTCTAACCGTGCGCCAAGAGAAAAATACACCGAAACTCAAAATTCAAAACCATCACACCCAAGATTCGAGTAAAAAATACAAGGCCAAAAGATAAGTTAAATCATGGGTCAAAGATAAAAATATAGGTGTGACATCATACTTGGTACATATACACATCATTCCCAGTTACCACACAAAAGTATTATCAAATCCCAAAGCATTAGTCTGACATCTAACCTGTGTATCATAATCAATAATTCCTGGAGAATCAGTCCAAAACCTAAACTATACATCAAACATTAGTACCTAGAACATAAGTCCATCACTTAAACCATGGATACATAGCTTCATTCCACCTTCCATTCCAACTAGCATACCATTATTTACTAGAGCATCAACCTAACACATAAATAACAAAGTATACTATTTAGGTTGAGAGCCTCTGTCTAACACCTAATCCATATAGTATACTATCCATGTCTAGAGCATCAATCCAACATGTAACCATATACATGGAACTTCATGTCCACTATACTCAATAATATCAAATAATGTTCCTAGAACCTTGGTCCAACACTCAAACCATAAACAAACAATTAGTACTAAAATAGAGCATAATTTCCAACCTCATATCATACGGGTGTGGAGAATCATGTCCATCCTACCCAACATTGGATGTGTAACATCATTCCATACATTTGGAACCATATATTTGGAACCTCATGTTCAACCCTCTCAGTGATAGCAACCCATATTATTTAATCTTAGCTCTAAAACATGGCAACCCAACCATATCACAATAGCCCTATGGAATATATTCAGAAAGCACTAACATATCAAGGGCTGAACAAACACCCAATCCCATCTTCACACATCATCCTCAATAGATCATACATCAGTTTGAGTCCCAAGGAACACCCACAACCATCACTATCCAAAAAACAACACACACTCAGGGTTGCCCTAACGATCGAGCACTCACCTAGCTCTCAAAATCAACATGTAAAAAGAGGAATCCCTCTCTGGATCCTCAGAACTAGTACTAAATAGGATGTATTACTATTGGAATCCTTTGGGTAAAAACATAAGCAAAGACATACCTCTTATGATCTGTGATCACAACCAAACTCTCAGGACAATGATTGTCACTTGGGGGTTACACATCCCAAAACATAGTCTCTAGAAACTCACTACCTCATAGGCCTCAACAACAATAAATCTTACAAAATAAATAGCCTTATTCCCATCCCCTTTCCAATAAAACCTAGGTTGGCCTGAACACCCAATTTGTATATCACCTCATATCACAACTCGGTCCTCTAACCAGGGAAAATATCACCCCAACTCCAAATGAGGTCTCCACCAAACTCATATCATTCCCTCCAATCATTCTCATGACCCTCACCTGAATCTCATACCATGTCTCAATCTCAGGAGACAGTTGAACTCACTTTTAAGAGGAAAAAATACTTTTCATTACTTACTCTCCCCAATCTGCCTCTTAAAAGTCCTCAAAATACCCCAAGGGCCCCACTATCATGTTCTACATGAAAAAACACTCAAAATGGACTCTTATTGTGTCCAATTATGACTCTGGGGTGGCAAAACATCTAAAAACCTCAAAAGGGTAACAAAAAGGGCAGTATATGACATGTATGACCGAGTACATGGTGTGTACTCCCATATCCCCACATGGGTGCGTACTCCAACCATACTTTCCATGTAAAATCCAAGTACAAAATGTGAAAAACCTATACACAGTGTGTACCCTAAATGAGATACCTGTTCATGTTCCTCACTTGGATTGTATATGTGTCTTTGTATGGTCGTGTACTCTTATACTATGTATAACCCACACAGGGTCTGGTTGTGTACCCTACATGACCATGTCCCCACCTACACGGGTCATCTGGCTATATACTTAGCCACACATCAAGTGACTCTACACAATTTGTCCTCTGAACTAAACACCATGTAGTCATATTCTTCTCATCTTCCCCAAATAGTAAGAACACACGATGCGTTTTCTTAAAAACACACACCATGTAGTCAGTTTTTCCAAACTAGAAACCCTTGGGAACCTCCCAAAACCCCTGTTTTCCCTAATTAGGTACAGATCGACCTCCATGGGGTCCTTAACAGTTAATATAGGGCTCTAAAACATGAAAACAACTAAACTATGATGATTGAGGCATAAAACTCAAAAACTGTACTACTTCATGGCGTAAATGTCGAAGCTTCATGTCTAAATTTATTCTCAGAAGCTACTGCACCTCGATCCAATCCTAATCACTGCCATGGATAAAGTTTGGTGGCATATCCTTATCCTCCCCCTCTGGGTTCGTTCGTTGCATGCAAGGGAGGCTCCCTACCCCTTTCTTGTTGTGTGTGGGAAGCCCTAAAACGGGGGGGGGGGGTGTTTTAATTAATTTAATTTAATTAATTAAATTCTTATTCAACACCCATCCTGAGTCCCAAAACCTAAAGTGGGTTTATACCTCACCTAGCCAAAAGCCCCCATTTCGGATTCAATCACAGAGTCAAAATATCAATATGATGCTCCATTCAAAATACATCAACACACAAACTAGCATAAATAATTTAATATTTAATTAATTAAATATTAAATATTTCTCCAAAACTTGAATGGTTCAGAATTACACCAACCTCCTGTAATAGGGAAAACACCCTATTTTAGGACCAACATAGTGGCCAGGAAAATTATCTGAGATCATCTGTTAGAAGAAAATGACCATTTTCCCCTCACGAGCACCTAAAAGCAAAAATTAAAATTTATTTTCAAATTTAAAAATTTGAAAAAAATCGAGTCTCTACAATCTCACCACCACAAAACTTATCATCCCCAAGAAGACTTAGTGGTCTTCTAACTACACATCCCAACCCACTTTGGTCGTCAAATCAAGATCAACTCATTGCATTCTACTTGGAGATGCAAACCAAAGTTTATATGAAAAAACTAATAAGATAGGGAATTCAATCCATAAAAGGACAATCCATAGTTTTCCACCATAAAAAAACACTAGGACAAATCCTAATCACATCCATCCATCCTGATATATCACAACATCATTTAAAATTCATCATCAAACTCATGGTGCTCCCCACCATAGAACTCTACCCACAATGGCTGATTCCGACCCACAACACTACCCACTATCTATAGAGACCCTGACCTCAATAGTGTAGATCCAATGTATGATTTATTACATCGGCATAAAATACAAAGAATCACATCCTGAAGTATGAATAGTTTAGTAGTCTTGGTAAACTAGACAAATACTTGAAATTCTTATTACAATTGAAAATATAAAATACACAAAAATATTTTCTTTAAGAATTCCATTATTAACCTTAGCATATCCCTGCATATAAATCAAAAAACACTTCTTGGTATTCTGGGAAAAATAAAACATAAGAAATGGGCGAGCTTAGATGCTCATTAATGGTAAGAGTATGATGAAAGATATGAATAAATAAGGCATAATCAATATATAAAGGTAAATAACTGAAACAGATTCCATTTAATCAATAACTTGAACATAATGTGTTAGGAATACATGATGATCAAATAATTCCATATAAATAATCACATGATCTTGAAACTTAACCATAGATATTTTAATGAATCTAATAATCATATGAGATATCAATAACTGAATTCATAATGATGGAATGCATAATGCTGGACATCTAAAACATACCTCCGAGGCCTTGTGTTAAGAAATCTAAATACCTTTGAGGCCATGTGTCAATACATCTATATAAATGGATAAGGTCTCATCCAAAACCCAATATAGTATGTATCATGAGACCTACTAATTCATAAAAGGGCTATAACGGGCCCTGATTATCACTTACAAAGTCTAATGCATTCATCATATGAAAGGGGTGAAACATGATACACATAATCATTAGTATTTAAACTAGCATACAAAATGTAAATACTTTCATCAATAAATAAACATAATCACAAACCATCCCAAGTAAAATAAATGGTATTAACATAGTACGTCTCTAGTCAAAATGATCATAAACCATCCAGAGAAATAATAAGGATAGTATCATTGGAGTATATCCCCATTAAAGCATAAGTAAAATAAAATAATGTATTCTTATATGAAAAACAATTTTGAAAGATCACTTGGAACATTTATTGAGGAAAATAACCTTATTTTAAAATCACCCTTTTTATTTTAAAATTAGAAAATTCATAAAATATTATCAAAATCATTTTCTTTGAAAATATGTAGCACCACCAGTTTCTGGTAGGTAACCCTTTATTTACGATTTTTAAGTATATAAAGTGTTTGGGTGAAGTTTGGGAGGGTTTGGAAGACTTTTGGAATGTTTTTGGGATTTTTCTAGAGGTTCATGGTTGGTGCACAGTTTTTACAAATCGTGAAACTCCTACAGGAAATCGTACAAGGTGAAATAGAGGCTTTTGGGTAAGCGCAAAGTTAGGCGCAAAATTTTTCCAAACCGTGCAACCACCTAGGAGAAACCTTGAAAAGTGGGACAAAGGTCTTTTACATGGTTGGTGCACAATTTTCTAAGCACGTGGGACAACTGCATGAGGTACTCCTTGAGGCAGAGGCTGGCGCATGGTTAGCACATGGTTTGCCTAACCATGTGACTAACCGTTCACGATTTAAAAACTAGATCCTAAAAAAGTTGATCTAGGTCGAGATTATCTCTAAACCCCTCGTTTTCCCCCATTTCGGCCCTAAATCAATATTTATTCCTCTAAAAGGTAGTAGAGGATTTTCCCATCAAACCAAAAGTGATCTAGAGGCAAATCTTGGTGTGTTGAAGCCTGATTCCCTTGGTAAGTCTTCGTTTATGGTATTTTTTCATGGTTTCCTTAGATATACTCATCTTCCCTCTCTCAATTTCTTAGATCTAGTATGATTTGGATATATCTATGGTTTTTTATTCCAATAATGTTGATATTTGACTTTTTTGATGTTAGGGTAAGAGATTTAAGGTGGGGTTTTGGAGATTCAACCTGGTTTTGTTGGCGTTTTAGTTCCATTCTTCATTTTAACCATAATTCTCATGGTAAGTGGCTTCACTCTCGACTATTATTATTAGAAATTTAAGACTTAGTTTTAAATTTATTGTTTTCCTTGAAATTGATTGTGAAATTTTTGTATAATTGATTAATGGAAACCTTATTTGGTGATGATTTATGGAATTGTACAAATTTGGCGTTTTGGTAAAAATAAAATTTGATAACATGATTTTAAAATGATGATTTTAAAACGATTGTTTGGTTTTGATTCAAGGAAAAGTGTTTTCAATAAAAGGATGGTTTTATTAAAACGGGTTGGAAAATATGGTTTGGCATGTGGTTGGATTAAATGGTTAAGCATGAGTTGAATGGGATGGATAATGGTCGTGAAGTGCCACAATAAAAGGGATGAGTTATAGATGTGAAGTTACAACGTTAATGGTAACACCAATATTTCATAGTTGTGTGGTTGAGTGTGGGTGTGTAGTTATGTGAAATTGAATAGGTTATTCCAATAAAAAAAATGGATAAATGGTTTAATGAATTGTTTGGTTGCTTTCCATGGAAAATGGTTTTGGTTTGGAAAACTATTTTTCTTATAAATAGATTTGGTTTGTGATAAACTATTTTAAATTGTTTTAAATAAATTTACTAACATGTTTTATCCTAGTGGAATTAGTAAGGAAGTCATTATGGGAAAACCTACTGAGTTTCATTACTCACCCCTACTTTAGAAATTTGGTACTTTTGCAGATATTTTTTATTGAGATACAAGTAAAGGTAAAAAATCACACTTTTTTACTGGTGCTTTGTGATACTAGAGCATGGAGTTGGAGTTGGATCTAGAACAAGGAGTTATGTTTGGAGTCTTTTAGTTTTTTTGTTTTCTTCTTCCACTTTGTACTTTGATGTTATTAGTTTTCTACTATGGTACTCTATTGTAGTTTGGTTTAGATATCAATGGTATTACTTTGAGTTGTTTTACATTGTTATCATGCATCATGTAATAGTCTTTTATTATGGAATGTTTGGTTGAGCTATTTTATTTCTCAAAGGGAAAATCATCCCCAATTGTATTGAATCTCTCAAAATTTATTACCAGCCTTTGGTGCCTCAGGGATGTTGCCTAAGGACAAGTAGAAATTCTGCCTCGACTCAAGACAATGAGGAGGGGAAAGATATTACAAATGGTATCAATCATGGTTGGTCTATCTGTCAAGTTTACAAGTGGTATCATCTTGCTCAGTCCTTGACATACAAGTGGTATTGATCTTGATTAGTCCACCTTTCATTTTGGAAAAAATGGTATTAGTTGTCAGTCTAAGAGTTTTAATTCATTCTCATTTACTTCTTGAGTTGGGATTATAGAAATGAGTAATATTTTTAAGACTTGAAATTTAGATCATAAAAATACATAGATGAACTTTTTATGTTGAACTCCAAGTTACTAGAGAGTTGCATACACAAGTGTTTTAGAGACACTTAAAGGACTTGGAATCTCATTTTTATGGGTTTATCCAATGAGACGAGCATGAAATTATTATAGAAATGAATTACCACTAGGAGTTGAAACTTTATTTTTGAGTAATGATTTATGATTTTGTGAAAACATGTTGATTTTTGGAAAAATGTTGAAAGATTTTGAAAAGGGAATAGTTGTGGTATTTTGAAAATGGTTTTATTTTCAAAATCATGGTGAATTTTTCCAAAATGATTGAATGTGGAAAATTTTGAACTTTAGAAATCAATGTTGTGATAGTATGACATGGTAGAATTTGAAATTGTTAAGCCTTTAGTTTCTAGAGAGTGAGACTTATGGCATTTGTTATGTTTTATAAGTGGAACCCAGTAGGCGTAGAAAAAATTAACTCGAGGAAGCTGCTAAGATTGTGGTTGCACATATGCCACCAGTGAACCAATAAATGGTTCAAAGTATAGTCTAAGCCTTTTAGGATATGAATAGAGGGGACATGAGGAATGAACCAAGAAAAGTGGATCAGTTTGTCCAATTCCATAAGTATAATCCACACATCTTTCAGGGTGATTTGGAACCAGAGAAAGCATAGGTGTAGCTGAATAGGATGAATCAAATATTTGATTTCCTTGGCACACCAGCATAGCTAAAAGTCAAGTTGGTAATGCATATGCTGGAGGATTTTTCACACCAGTGGTGGGATTTAGTTGTTCAGGATAAATTAGACCAAGGCATTGGTTGGGAAGATTTTGAAGAATTTTTCAACAAAAAATTTTATCCTCATACGTTTTGGATTGCAAGAACAATAGACTTCTTCATCTTGAAGCATAAAATCCTCTTAGTGATAGAGTATGCAGATAAATTCATGAATTTAGTATGATTTTAACCCTAAATTTCTACTAGTGTGTCCTTAAAGGCACACATTTTTGAATCCAGGCTAAGATAAGAGATTTTCTTGAAGATTTTCATGATTTGTATAATAGATTATACATAGATGGTCAATAGAGAAATGGTGGAAGAAAGGGATATATTAGGAGATACGGTAGGAGGAAACATGTTGATACCTATGGGAAACAGTGGGAACTTTAATGCTGGGAGAAAGTGGAAGAGGGAAACATAGTTATAAGGTAGTGGGATGAATTAGAATTAGATGAACAGATTAGTAAATCTTCCTTTAAGACCCAAGAGAAATCCAATATGGTTCTAATGTGGTTATTTGGACTATATGAAGTGATATTGTATGAAAACACCTAGAGAATTACATAATTGAAACCAAATGGGGGCATCTTCAATGCTATTTCCACAGTGCTCCGAGGTCGGGTGTTCAAGATACTTATCATGTGTCGTAGACATCATATGATTCGATGGGATGAGGGTAGTAGAACAATCCTCATCTGAATAACTGATCTAGCCATGTTGATTCTAGGAATACCATTACTCCTCGTTAAGGGTAATCTCAAAAATTCAATAAAGGAAAAAGTTTAGTGATCAAGCATTTATATGGAGCTAACCAGGTGATTATAGATGATCAATTTTAGACCATCGACAGTGAGAGGTATGATTATTTTGAATTCTACCCTTATGAAAATTTTGTTTTATATGAGTGCATCCCATTCATTTATTTCTTCTTGTGTTATTGATTTTATGGGTCTAAATGTTGATATGGTGCCTTATTTGTGGAAACTACAAACTCCTCTTGGTCAAAGAGAATGATGAGCCTTTGTGTGTAAATCATGTTCTATAATTTTTGACAGAGCTGATTTGATATGGGATTTCTCTATGCTTAATATGGATGTCTATGAAATAATCCTAGGTATGGATTGTTTGAAAATGTTCAAGGCTCACATCGACTGTTATACTCGAAGGGTTAGTTTTACGACTGAGGATGACATTAAGCATCTTTTTAGAGGAGACTAGAATATAAAGGCAGGTGAAATGGGCTTGTTTGAACTAGTAGTTGGAATGATCTTGTACCAGTTAGAAGCATTGAATTTAGAATTGGTGGAAGAGATCAAGAATAGTAGTTTTTCAGCAGTGTTTGATTAGTTTCAAGATGTTTTTCCTGAAAATTTCTCAAGGTTTCCACCCATAAAAGAAGTAGAGTTTATGATTTATCCCCTTCAAAGAACTATTCCTATTTTAATTCCATCTTATCAGATGGAACCAACAAAATTAAGGGGTCTGAAAGTGTAGTTAGAAGAGATGGAAAGTAAAGGGTTCATTTAGCCTAGCACATCTCTATGGGTAGAGCCAATCTTGTTTGTCAAAAAGGTGGATATAACTCTTCGATTGTGTATGGATTATTGCACGCTTAAAAAAGTTATGATAAAGAATTTTTATCCACTTCCATGCATTGATGAACTATTCAATCAATTAAGGAGAGCTCAGTAGTTCTCTAAGATTGACTTACGACCAGGTTATCACCAATTGTAGGTTCAGAAAGAAGATATTTCAAAGACAGATTTCAGGAGTAGATATGGCCATTATGATTATGTGGTTATGCCTTTCAGTATTAAGAATTAACCAACCATATTTATGGAATTAATGAATCAGATATTTCAAAGATATCTATATTATTTTGTGGTGGTGTTTTTGGATTACATATTGATGTATTTAAGGACAAGAGCTGAGCATGAACAACACTTTGTGAAAGTGCTGTGAATATTTAAGTATCATCAGTTGTATTCAAAATTATTAATGTGTGATTTTTGGATATAATAAGTACATTTCCTCAGCCATGTAATCTCTTAAATAGGTTTTTATTTAGATCTAAAAAAGATATAAGTGATTATCTCTTAGAAACCACTAAATAGTGTCTTTGAAATACAAAGTTTCCTTGGATTGGTTAGTTATTACCAATGTTTTTTTCATGATTTATCATGACTAGATTCACCAATGACAACATTAACAAGGAATAATGTTCCATTCCAATGAAATGATGAATATCATAAGTATTTTCAAGAGCTTAAATTTCACCTTACATCATCACCAATCTTGATTTTATCAGAATCAGGACAAGGGTACGTGGTGTATTATGATGCTTCAGGATCAGGGTTGGGATGTGTTCTTATATAGGTATATCATGTTGTTTCTTATGGATTAAGGAAGTTATGGTTTCATGATAAGTACTACCCAACACATGATTTGGAGTTAGCTTCCATAGTCCATGATTTGAAAACTTGGCATCACTACCTATTTGGTGAGAAATTTATGGTGTTTACGGATCATAAGAGCTTGAAACATATTTTCTCACAAAGGTATTTGAATTTCAGATAAAGAATATGGATTAAGTATCTCCAAATGTTTGAATTTGACTTGATTTATACACTAGGTAAAATAAATTTAGTCGTAGATGCATTAAGTGGAAATTCATATGCTTAGTTGGAAAAAGTGGCTTTAGATTAGTGGCAGTTGATGTTGGTCATAGCCAACATGCACTTAGAATGTGAAGACAAAGGTGAAGTTACAATTTTCTTTCTATTTTCGTCTGTCCCTAATTTGGTTGAAATATTTAAAGAGGCATATATGTATAATTTATAATGTGTTGTGATAAGGTCAAAACTCAATAGTGGGGAAAACATTGAGGGATGTAGGATAAATGGGAGTTTAGTTTTTTGGTTTTGAAATATGATGGACATACCTATGGATTATCAGGAAAAAAAATTTCATGCTTACCACCATTAAAGACAGGTTGTTCATCTTGGAATATAGAATATGCATAAGGCATTGAAAGAATAGTTTTGGTGGGTCGGTATGAAAAGGAAGGTGGATGAGTTTGTTTCAAGATGCTTAACTTTTTAGTAGGTTAATGTATAACATCAGTGACTAGTAGGTATGTTTTAGTCTTTACCTATTCCTCTTTAGAAATGAGAGCAGATAACTATGTATTTTGTAATAGGTCTCTCAAGAATAGTTTGGAAGCACAATTCTATATGGGTGATAGTGGATCAACTCACAAAGTCTGATAATTTCATCTCTATTCATGAATATCATATGGTGGAGGAATTGTAAAAAATCTATATCTGAGAAGTGGTAAAGATTCATAGAGTACCAGTTTTGATAGCATCAGACTGAGATCTAAGGTTTACATCTCATTTATGTAAATCCTTATAGCAATCCCTTGGGACTCAGTTGACTATAAGTACAACGTATATCCTTATATGGATGGAAAATCCAAATAGACAATAAAAATGTTGGAAGACATGTTATGTGCTTGTGTAATGAATTTTGGTGGCTCATGGGAAGAGCACGTACCATTAGTGGATTTATCATATATCAACAATTATCAAGACTCGATACATATGGATCCTTCTGAAGAATTTTATGGGCATCCTTATTGTTATCCACTTTGTTGGGTGGAAACAGGTGAGACTTCATTAGTTGGGCCAACCCTTATCCAAGAAACAATAGAGAAAATTCAGTTGATAAGGAAGCAGATGGAGATGACCTAGAGTCATCATAAATCGTATACAAATCATCACCGATGACCTTTTTCATTCAAGGTGAGTGATAATGTATTTTTAAGGATCTATCCAAGGCTTGGACATCATCGTTTTCGGAAGTGTGGAAAGTTATCTCCTTGATATATAGTCCCTTTTGAGATACTTGAACAGGTTGGTGAGGTGGAATATCAGTTGGCTTTTCCTCTATGGTTCAGTGAAGTGCATAATGTGTTTCATGTATCTTAGTTGAAAAATTATTAACCTGATCCTAACCTTATGATTTAATGGGATCATGTTGACTTAGAGTCAGATGATTCATTGGTATATATCTCGGTACAAATTGTGGATAGGCAAGAGAAAGTATTTTATGGGAAAAATCATCATTCTAGTGCGGGTTTTTTGGAAACATGGTCAGATTTAGGAAAATAATTAAGAGTGGGAGAAATAAATGGTCGATAAATGGACCAAAATCTTTAGGGACAACAACTATTTTCTACTTTTTAGGTACGGAAAGACCAATTGTGTAGAGAATGTAACACCCCTAGTTTTTGGTAGGTAACCCTTTATTTATTATTTTTAAGTAATTAAAGAGTTTGGGTGAAGTTTGGTAGGGTTTTAAAGACTTTTATAATGTTTTGTTACTTTTATAAAGGTTCATGGTTGGTGCATGGTTTTTGGAAACCATGTAACTCCTATAAGAAACTGTGCAAGGTGAAACATGGGATTCTGGGTAGGCACACTGTTTGTCAAAACCATGTAACCACATAAGAGAAACAATGAAAAGTGGGATAGAGGGATTTTTCATGGTTGGTGCATGATTTTCTAACTATGTAGGCCAACCATGTGAGTTACTCCTTGAGGAAGAGTCTAGAACAAGATCAGTGCACCATTTGCCTCACTATGCGACTAAACATGCATAGTTTAAAAACTAGATCCTAAAAAAGTGGATCTAGGTCCGGATTAGATATAAACCCCCAGTTTCCCACCATTTCACTCTTAACTTGAAATTTCATCCTCCCAACCATAAGTGATCCAGAGGCAAATATTGGTGCATTGAAGCCCGATTACCTTAGTAAGTCTTTGTTTACGGTAGTTTTTCATGATTTTCCTTAGATATAATCATTTACTACTCTTGGTTTCTTAGATCTAGTCCATTGAGGATAAATTTATGGGTTTTTATTCCAATTATGTTGAAATTTGTCTTTTTTGATGTTCAAGTTTTTTGATATTCAACCTGGTTTTGTTGGAGTTTTAGTGTCGTTCTTTGTTTTTTCCATAATTCTCAGGTAGGAAGATTCACTCTAAACTCCTCTTATCATAACTCGAAGGATTAGTTTAAAATTGATTGTTTTTCTTGAAATTTATTGTGAAATTTTTGTGCAATTGATTGATGGAAACCTTCTTTGGTGACAATTTATGGAATTATGAAAATTAGGTGTTTTGGTAAAAAGTGAATTTGGTAACCTGATTTTAAAATGATTTTTTTCTTTTGATGCATGAAAAAGTGTTTTAAATAAAAGGATGGTTTTATTTAAATGGTTTTCCATGTGGTTTTATTAAATGGTTAAGCATGAGTTGAATGGGATGGATAATGGTCATGAAGTACCACCATCAAAGGGACAAGTTATAGACATGAAGTTCCACTATCAATGGTAACACCAAGCTTGAATGGTTGTGTGGTTGAGTGTGGGTGTGTGGTTATGTGAAATGGAATGGGTTATTCCCATAATAAAATGTAGAAATGGTTTAATGACTTGTTTTATTTCTTTCCATGGAAAACAATTTTGGTTTTGAAAACTATTTTTCTTATAAATATTTTTGGTTTGTGATAAACTATTTTAAATTATTTTATATAAATTTTCTAACATGTTTTATCCTATTAGAATTAGCAGGGAAGTCATTCAAGGAAAACCTACTAAGTTTCATTTCTCACCCCTACTTTGGAAGTTTAGTGCTTTTGTAGGTATTTTTTATAGAGATATAGGTAAAGGTAAAGCATCACACTTCTTTAGCGGTGCTTCATGATACTGGATAATGGATTTGGAGTTGGATCATGGAGTTATGTTTGGAGTCTTTGATTTTTTTAGTTTTTTCTTCCACTTTATACTTTGATGCTAGTATTCTTCCACTACGGTACTCTATTGTAGTTCGGTTTAGATATCAATTATATTACTTTGAGTTGTTTTACACTATTATCATGCATCGTGTAGTAGTATTTTGTTATATAATGTTTGGTTGGGTTGTTTTATTTCTCAAAGTGAAAATAATCCCCCAATTGTATTGAATACCTTGTCATTTATTGCTAGTATTTGGTGCCTTGGGGATGTCGCTTAAGACCAAGTTGCAATTCCACCTTGAATCAAGCCAATGAGGAGGGGGGGGGGATGTTACCAAATAAATTTTACAAAACTAAAAATTTATAGAATATTAGGAAAAAAATTTATTTAAAAATATCATTGTACTATTTCAAAGGAAGCTTAAAATTAATGATGGTCATGATGGTGGGTAATTCCATACATGCCATATAATTTAAAAAGAACATTCCTTTTGCAATGTAAAAAGGTTAGAAAAGTGCATTGTTCAAAAAATGACAAGAATATTCCTTTAAAAACATTTTATAAAAATTTAAACATGGGTAAAAATATCTTTAATAAATCCTTTTATTAATTCTAAAACACTTTTGAAATCATTTTTAGAAAACATGGTTTTGAAAAAAAAAGGATTTTCAACTGAAGAGCGGAATAAAGTCAAATTTTATTAAAAGTATTTTATCAATAATTTTAAGTACCAAAGAGAGATTAAATGGTACTATTATATGAAAAATTTCATGAATAACTATAAGAGAAGAAAATAGATTGATTTTACAATATAAATATCAATTAATTCCCCCAAGTGAGACTTAAACAAAAATAATCTCAAATAATGATGAGATTGTGACCCTTACCACTTTGGCAACTTTTGAATTATAATCCCCACGAACTAAATAAAATTAAATTAAAAATTTAATACCATGAATATAAATCAATTCATGATATAACATACAAAAAATGACGTATATACACCACACAAAAGAAATAAGTGGTGAATATGGAATATGCCTCATAGAAGTAAAAGTGAGATGAGAAACCCTGACCTTAAGTCTAACTCATCACATACATTCTTTATCTTCCTGAGTAATAAAATTATGTTAATTATTTACTTTATTAATAAAATTTCTCAATTTTATTATTCCTTTTATTTCACTTATTACCATATTATATATGATTACTTAATCAATTAAGTGTATGTAAGATGTTTTGATGATATTTTTCTAATGTGTCAAAATGAATTTGGTAGGCTTAATATAGTCAAAGAGGTCATTATTTAAACATGTATAGAATAATAATAATGAAATAATTATCATATTTAAACATATCTTTAGTTTAATTCATTCAGTTTCTTCCACTTCAAACTGGCGAGTTCTAAATGAGTTATATCTTATGCCTAGATTTATTTTTCCTTTTTTATCAATGATGTTTAGTTTCATTTCCCATCTGCTGGAATATCTCATCCATTAAGTTTTTCATTTTATTATTCTATAATATGAAATTGGCATGTTCCAAATACTTTATATCATGAAACATAGTTTTGAAAAATTAACTATGTTACAATCATAAAGACGGTAGGTCGTACACATGTATGAGTAACATTTCCATTTTTCAATGATCATTATTTAAAGAATGTAAGTAATATTTTATCTTTAAATAATGATCATAATATCATGTATAAAATATCATTTATTTAAATATACTTATATATATCATACATGTGGTGTGGTTATGAAAATAGAGTCACATTTCTTCGTGAAGGCGATAGTCTACGCGTACATGAGAGACATTATCATTTTTCAATGTAAGAAAGAAAATGATATATATTATCATTTAAGAATTATAAATATTTCATTAATATCATAATTATTTCGTATATTTATTAAATTAATCCTTATTACCATCCATTTAAAGAGTTAGTTAAAAACAAATCACATCACTTCGTGAGGCGGTAGTTAGCTGTACACACGAGTGACGTTATCATATCCCCTACAGAATGGAAAGTAAAAGGGTAAATATATGATATAATGACTATATAGCTATAATTATGTTATATATATCATATATAAACTTTATATCTATCATCATACCCAACTGTGAGATGTTTTTATGGAAAACATGTCACATCAGTTTATGAGGTGGTAGTCCACTGTACACACGAGCAACATTATCATTTCCCATTTGAGGGAAGAGAAGATGGATATAGGTCATGAGATTAACATAATAAAATATTATTATGTGGGATATACTGGTTTTATTATATAATCATAAATAAATAATATTTTAAGTAGGTGGAAGAATAAATAAAACAAAAATGCGTAGTTTGAATTTTATCTCTTCTCGAACTACCTCTTAAGGATTATACCTAAAGTATTACTAGAATGGATTTATAAAAAAACCAAGGATTCCAGGATTAGGGGATTTAAGTTGGTACTTTATTTAGGTAGGTATTTTATAAACAAAATATGTTTTAATGTGTGAATAATATAGGATAGGGGGTGGCCTTTTATAGGTGAGGTGAGTGGAACACTTGTAATTTTTGAGAAGAAAAAGCTGTACCCATATTTTTTACATTAAAAAAGGATAAAAAATGGAGTCTTATTGATCCTTATAAATTATAAGGTATAAATATGGTCATAAAATATGTTTTAGACAAGTTTTTATGTCATTTAAACCCTTATCATTTTAGTTTAACCCCTGATAAACCCTTTTACCTTTATCGTGATAATTAATTTTTACCATTTTCACTATTCATTTTGGTCAAAAATTAATTTGAACTTATTAGGTAATATAAATTATTATTATTATTCCAAATGAGGAATACATATTTACAAATTCTATTAACATAATTGAAAAAATTTAAAGTAAAATTAATCACACAGACTCGATGAGAAAGCGGGTTTTGAAGAGAAAATGTTCAAAAGTTTACAAAGTTTTTAAATCAAAATTTAATATGAAAATGATTCTAATGAACTATATTGAATTAATAGATATAAAATTTAACTAATATTACTTTAAAAATAATTTAAAATATAATTTAATTTTAAAAATAATTTAAACAAAAAGGCAGTTTCAAATAAAATTCAGTATTTTTCACTATTTATCAAAAAATGGAACTTTTTAGAAACATACCAAAAACTATCCATAAGATAATTTTTATATGATTATTTAAAAAATTAATTTTATTTTTCAAGTAAATATTCTAGAAATTGAAAAAATTAATTTTTAAATTATGTGCACAATGCACGACTAATCCTCCGTTTAGAAAAATATAGTTTTTCAAAAAACATTTCCTTATCTTTAAAATCACTTTTATTTTATTTATAATCAATATATAACCATTGAATTTATTTTATATATGTGTAAAAAATAAAATTTTCATAATTTAGTTATTAATAGTCATACCCTCCATCTTAACGATTAGGTTGTAATGGTCATGTTTAAATAATAATATTTTAATAGAGTACCGTGTTTCATTCAAACCTGACATTGCATGCATTGAAAGTTATTGAATATATTGAATTTATTTAAAAATAAATATATCATAAAGTATATGGATGTCATATTCTCTTCTAATATTTTTGTTGCGTGTCATACACACTATCAAACATGATGTGTCTCTTTTAAAATCTTATGGTATTACAGTCTAACCTCCTTAAATAAATTATGTCCCCACAATTTAATCTTGATCTTGATAATCAAGGGTTTGAAATTTAAAAATACCTTCATTGAAACCCCACATCATAAAAAGTTTTATTAAAACATCCTCTTAATAAAGATAAAGTGGAGTACATAGGTCATATGGAATAATACATAACTAAGTTTCTATATAGGAGAACATTATTGACAAGTGAAGATATGTTCATAAAAGAAAATAATAAATAATTATAGAGAGTGATAATGGTCATTGATCACAATAAAGTGAATGATAAATGGAATGTTAAAGACCTCAAAACCATAAATATATAATGATTTAAAATACCACCACTTCAACATAAATAAATATATTAGTATAAAATTTTGTTCAATATCCTTTTCCTAGAGTTTTATAATTCCTTTACCATATAGATTGAGAATATATGAAAATACACTTGATATATTTCTACTTCATAGGTATAATTTCATATTTTGGTTATTCTTAAATCATTTTCCAATTCATTTCTTAATACAATAAAATAATATCCAAAATAATTTTTTAATACCTGAATCACTAAAATTAACTTTTAACAGATCAGAAGATCTATAAAAGAGTGACAAGTATTTACATCTGTTTATAAATATTTTCCAAAACCAATATTGTTATCACAATTTATCTAATATAATAAATTAATCTCTAAACCTCAACAATAACATCACTGGTTCAAAATTAATATTTATCCATCAAATCGTTTAACTAAAAAAATATCATATTAACTTGGACATGACGTAGGTCAATGGTAAGTGTTAAACCCTTATCATCATTCAGTTGTGGGTTCAATCCCCTAAAACTTGTTTGATATGACAGGTTTTCACCCAACATGTGGGTTATCCTTTTTCTAAAACTATATTAATGTAATTTCTATAATGTTACCAACTTATAGTAGCACATAATTACCTCAACATAAAAGATTAGATAAACCTTAAAGGTTACCAATACCTTCATAAAAACATCCTTATCATTATTATCTCAACACCAAGAACTTATTAAGTGTTATCCTCCCTTAATCATATGTTTTCCAAGAAGTTAAACTTTCCACTAAATAACTTTTCTTGGTACCATTCAACACATTCTTTCAAATTATTACATAAATACTACTGCATTACAATATTTATACATTTTATAATCTTTAAAACTAGAATATCATTGATTAAAATAATCCTATAACATAATTATTGATTCTAAAAACAAGAAAATTAATCATTACACTTCATCTTTAGTAATAGAATAATCTCGACCTAGATCCCTTAGATTATTTTGAGGTATATTTCTATGATTCTTGGGGAATTCATTTTCATAGTGCCCCATATCCTTATAGTGGAATAATTGCACATGGGAATATTATTTCTTTCCCTTTAAATCATGATAATGTTGACATTTTTTCTCTACACTTCAATCAAAATCATTTTCCTTTTAATCATATTCCAAAGTGTTTCCTTTTACAGGTATCATGTTTTGGAAAATCCTTATTTCCCTTCTTCCCTTTATCCATTTCTCTCTCTGTCATCTTCTTATCTTGCTTCACTTAAAATATATAAGACTTAGAGAATTATTTATATATCTTGATAGAACATGATACTATGTCCTCATATGATGATAATGTTTGAGAGACTAGTTCCCTTCAAAGTATTAGATTAATCCCATTAAAGAAATGACCAATCTTTCTCTTTGGATTATGTACATAGTCTACAATATGCCTTTATAACCTTGTAAATTTGGATTCATACTTAGAAAAATTTTCCTCTTCTTTCTATCTTAGATTCAAGAACAGTATTTCTATATACACTCATTATTTATGAGGAAAATATTTTTCCAAGAAGAGTACCTTGAAATGCTTCCACTCTATGCTTATTATTTCCTCCTCACCCTTAGTGTTTTAAAAAAAATGACCACTATTTATTTTTATATCTAGAGATATAATAAAATATGATGAAAACTTTCTCCCTTTCACTACTTCCTAGAGAAAGAAATATATTCTCTAAGGAACATATCCATTGGTTATCTAAAAATGGATTTTTATTCCCATTGAATGATGGAGGTTTCTGATGCATGAAGTGGTCTAACATCATTATAACAAGTGGTGGATCAGTAGGCTTCTCCATATAGTAAAGGTTATTACTCATAACATGAGTCAGATTCCCCAATATGGTTATAATTTGACTAGTTCCAATGGAATCTCCAGCTCAAGCTTCATTATTTTATCTAGTAGGGAAATCCATGCATGGAGTATATACATTGATATAGTTTCAATTCCTTCCATTATACACCATTTATAAACAATGGAATACACTAGATTTATCATAACATTATGAAACATAATGAATAATCCCAAAACTAGTGAAACACTTAACATTTATTGAAAAATTAATGCATAGATAATCTCATAATCACAACATGGTTTATTTGGGAATGTTTTAAAATCATAAAAAATTTCAAATCCTTCATAATGATTTGTAAATAAGACATGAATTAACCCAAGAATATCCCCAAGAAGTTTCAAATTAGATGTTTATTAAGTCTTGTTATCATACACCAGGTGATGATCAGGTCAAGCCCAATGCAACCTTTTTGGAGTTATTATCCATAGGTACATCTGTTCCAGAACCACGTCCACTTGTAGTATCCATACATAGATTATTTTCTAGGAAAAATCACATAATATCTTCTATACCAAAACTTTTGTATGTTATTCTATACTTATCCTCAAAGTATATCATAAGGTTATGTTCCATAATCTATGTTTTATTAAATATAGTTTACAAGGTTTCTACTAAACTTCCTCTTATACCAACTATAACAACCCTAACCCCAGTAGCTCAGAGCTAGTATATTCTTTATTACATTATAATAATATACAAGGAATCACATCACAAAGGACCAAATAGTTTAGTAGTATCAGTAAACTAGATACATACTTGAAATTATTATTAAAATTGAAAACATAAAATACAAAAAGTATTTTCTTTGAAAATTCCATTATTCCCCTTAGCATATCCCTGAATATTAATCAAAAACACTTCCTGGTATCCTAGGTAAAATAAAACAAAAGAAAGGGGTGAGTGTAGATTTTCAGTAAGGGTAAGGTTATAATAAAATCTATGAATAAATAAGGCATAATCAATATAGTGAGGTAAATAACTGAAACACATTCAATTTAATCAATAACTTGAGTATAATATGATAGAAATAAATGATGATAAAATAATTTCATATAAATAATCACATGAGCTCAAAACTTAACCATGGATATTTTATCTGATCGAATAATCACATGAAATATCAATAAATGAATTCATAATGATGGAATACATAACATTGGACATCTAAAACATACCATATAGACCTTGTACAAAGACATCTAAATATCATCAATTCATTGTGCTAAGAAATATATATTAATGGGAAAATCCTCAACCAAAACACAATATAGTATGTCTCATGAGACCTACTGATGCATTACGGGGCTATAGCGGGTCCCACCCTTGACTTACTAAGTCCAGTGCATTCCTCATATGAAAGTGGTGAAACATAATGCACATAAACATTTGTATTTAAACAAAAATATAAAATGTAAATAATTTACTCAATCAATAAAAATAATCATAAACCATCTAGAGTAAAACGAATGGTATCAACATAGTACATCCCCAGTCAAACTGATCATAAACCATCCAAAGAAATAATAAGGATGGTATCATTAGAGTATATCCCCATTAAAGCATAAGTAACATCAAATAATGTCTTCTTATATGGAAAATGATTTTGAAATACAACTTGGAACATTTTTTTTGGAAAATAACCATTATTTAAAAATTTTCCTTTTTATTTTAAAACTATAAAATTCATAAAATATTGTCAAAATACTTTTCTTGGAAAACCACTTTTAAAAAACTATGAATTTTCAGAATATTAGGAAAAAAATTTTCTTTAAAAATAAACTTGTAAAATTTCAAATGAAGCTTCAAATAAATTAATTTCATGATGTTGAGTAATTCCATACATGTCGTATAAGTTAAAAAAATATTCCTTTTGCACTATAAAAAGGTTAGAAAAGTACTTCATTTAGAAAAAAAGAAGAAGATTCATTTCAAAAAAATTTATAAAAAGTAAAACATGGGTAAAAATTCATTTAATAAATCATTTTTATAATGATAAAAAAAATTTGAATTTTTTTTAGAAAACATAGTTTTAGTAGAAAAAGGATTTTCGACCGAAGAGAGAAATAAAGCCAGATTTTCTAAAAAAAATTCTTAATCGTTTTAAATACCAAAGAGAGTAAAAATGATAATATTACTTGAAAAAATCACAAAAAACCAAAGGATAAGAAAATAGATTTATTTTAAGATATAAATATCAAGTAATTCCCCCAAGTAAGACTTAAACAAAAATAATCCTAAATAATGACAAGATTGTGAAATAAACCCTTACCACTTTGGTAACTTTTGAATCATAATCCCCATGAATGAAATAAATTTCAATGAAACTTTAAATACTATGAAGACAAATTAATTCATGATATAACATACAAAAAGGATAGTATATATACCACCAAAAAGTAATAAGTGGTGAATATGACATATGTCGCATGAAATTAAAAGAGAGATGAGAAACCCTTTCCTTGAAACCAAATCATCACATACATTATTTATATTTATGAATAATAAACTCATGTTAATTATTTAATTGATTAAGAATATTTTTAAAATTTATTATTACTTTAATTTCACTTATTACCATGTCATATATGATTACTTAATCAATTAAGTTTACATCAGATATTTCAACAATATTTTATGTATGTGTCAAAAATGACATTGGTAGGTTGACTATGGTCAAATATGTCATTATTTAAATATATAAAGAATAATAATAATTAAATAATTATAATATTTATACATAAATAATAATTTTAAAACCAATCATGAAATATGGTTATAAAAAATGAACTACGTTATAATCATTGAGACGGTAGGTCATACGTACGTATGAGTAACATTTCCATTTTTCAATGAAAATTATAGAAATAAGGAAAGTAATATTTTATCTTTATTTCATTATAATAATATAATTTATACAATATATTTTCTTTAAATATAATTATATATATCATTAATGTGGTGTAGTTATGAAAAAATAGTCACATCACTTCGTGAAGTAGTCCACACATACATGAACGACGTTATCATTTTTCAATGTAAGAAATAAAATGATATATATTATATTTTCACAATGATAAATATGTCATGAATATAATAATTATGTCATATATTCATTAACTTTATCCTTATTATCTTCTATATAAAGAGTTTTTGAAAAAAATCACATCGCTTAGCGAGGTGGTAGTCCTCCGTACACACGAGTGACATTGTCGTATCCCCTAAGGAATGGAAAGTAAAATGGTATATATGATATAATTACTAAATAGGTATAATTATTTTATAAATATCATATATATAATTTATATCCATCATTATACCCAACCATGATAGGTATTGATGGAAAATATATCACATTAGTTCGCGGGGTGGTAGTCCGACGTACACACGAGCAACACTATCATTTTCTATTTGAGGGAAGAGGAGATGGATATAGTTTATGAACTTAACATAGTAACATATAAATATATGGTGTATAATATTGTTATTATATAATCATAAATTAATAATATTTTAAGGAGGTGTAAGAATAAATAAAACAAAAACACATAGTTAGGAATTTTACCTCTTCTCGAACCACCTCTTTAGGATTATACCTAAAGTATTCATAGAATTTATTTATTACCAAAAAATGATTATAGGATTATTGGATGGAATTTTTAAAGTTATTTTTTAGGTATTGGATGAAAAAAAGTGTTTTAAGGTATGAATAATAGAGTAGAGGTGGTGGCCTTTTATAGGTGTGGTGAGTAGCACACTTGTAATTTTTAAAAAGAAAAAGGTGTACCCATATTTTTCACATGCCAAAAGGGTAAAAAATGGAGTATTATAGATACCTATACATTATAAGGTCAAAATATATCCATAAAATAGTCTTTATATAAGTTTTAATTTATTTTAACCCTTATCATTTTAGTTTACCCCCCGGTAAACCCATTTTTACCTTAACCATAGTAATTATTTTTTACTGTTTTCATTATTGATTTTGGTCAAAAATTAAGTTTAAATTATTAGATAATATAAATTATTCAGATTAAAAATATTAAATCCATTTTTCCAAATTCAATTCATAGAACTGGAAATTTTTAATTTAAAATTAATCCCGTAAATGCAGTGAGAAAGCGAGTTTTCAAAGAGAAAATGTTCAAAAGTTTATAATGTTTTTATATCAAAATTTAATATGAAAATGATTAAAATTAACTAAATTGGATTAATATATATTCAATTGAATATATTTTTCTTTAAAACCAATTTATAATATAATTTAACTTTATAAATAATTTAAACGGAAATACAATTTTCAATTAAAATCCAGTATTTTTCACTATTCATCAAAAAATGAAACTTTTCAGAAAACCCCCAAAAATTAACCCGAAGATAATTTTGATATTATGATTTAAAAAATTAAGTTTATTTTTTCAAATACATATTATAAAATTATTAAAAATTAATTTTAAATTAGGTGCACAATGCACAACTAATCCACCTTTTAGAAAAATACAGTTTTTTAAGAAAGCATTTATTTCTCTTTCAAATCATTTTTATTTTATTTCTCATAAATAGATATCCATTTAATTTATTTTATACATGTGTGAAACATAAAATTTTCATAATTTAGTAATTAATATTCATACCCTCCATCTTAATGGATAGGTTATAATGGTCATGTTTAAATAATAATATTTTAATAGAGTTTCATGTTTTGTTCAAACCCAATGCTACATGCATTGAAAAATATCAAAAAGATTGAATTAATTTAAAAAATAAATATATCATAAAGTCTTGGGTGTTATATTCTCTTATAAGATTGGTGGTTCATGTCATACATGCTATCTGATGTGACTTTCCTCTTTTAAAATCTAAGGGTTTTACACTGTCGGAATCTCTAACCAAAACTCATCCACATCAGTCCATTGACTCACTCAACATGGTCATCACCGTATCCTTGACCCTACCCATACAAGGTTTGTATCACCATGAATGATTTGGTACTCCCCAACATAGTAGTATCCTTATTATTTCCTCACAACCAAATTTCTTTTCCATAACCCATGCCCTAATCACAACCAAACCTCAAAACTAGAAATAACAATTTCACTACCACCAGAGTGACAAAATGAAATGTCAACTATCACCCATTCATGAAATACAAGAACAAAACATATGTAATTCTTCGAAATATAATCCATTATAGGGACCTCACTCATATACATTCTATGGTGCCCTCCCCACCATATAGCTTCACATACACCACACCATGAGCACAACCTGCCAGGGGGACCCTTATCAACCTAAAGAAACATCTATATAGCATGGAATATTGCGTATACTCTCTCAGCATACTCAGGAAGATTTAAAGATATTGGGAATGATCTTATATAGACTGGGAGTATGCTAACATTTCATTTAAGAATACCACCACTACTCATCCACTCCTAGAACATCACAATTTTATCCCGAGGGCCTTCGATCACCCTAGCCACAATCTTCTCATCACACCCACAGTGGGTCTCAGAATACTCATGGATGCCTATCCAAATCATAAATAACATCCGTATACTACCACATTACCCATCCCATAAACCAAATGAAACAACACATCGTCATGCACTCATGCCTCTAGGATACCATTAACACTTAGCCATCACACGCTCTTGCGTAACCCCATAGCAGAACCTGTCTATGATTCTAGTGAGTCAAACCTCACAAAAACTTACCTCACAAACCCTATCCACTAACCATGATACCCTATATGCCTATCTCATCCATCATAGAGAACCTTAGTTGATTTAAAAAACCAAAGGAACCACATCAATCCAAGACCATATATTCCTGATCACCTTCCGTGCTCTTGATTTGGCTCATAACCATTGGGAACAACTTGACCGTACAACCATTACCTAGGCTAGGCACATGAATAAACCCAATCCTCTTAAAATAAACCAAAAGTATTAAGCACTAACACACAAGTTATCTCTCTCAAAAATAAAGTCATACAACTATCCTAAACATAAAACCAATCTAAACCCTTCATACACCATTTTCAAAATTCCCAAAACATCCATCTGTGCCTCAAGCACCCAAAAAAACACATAACTCAGCTGACCCCTCTCAAGGGTCACCCTAAAAGGCCACAAGGCACTAAATACCTAAATTGGAGTCATGTCAAAGAAGTTCACTAGGCTCTCCCACCTATCCCCTCTAGTAAAGTCTCACAATAAGTCACTAGGTCCAACCACCTAGGCCTATGTAAAATCAAAGAAGGCCATAATTCACAGGCATCAAATATGACCCCATCCAAACATTTCAAAACATCATCATACTATAGCACCCATATCAAGGGTATCACATCTGAAAGAAATCACACTCCAAACCAACTATCAATAATTAAGGAACTCGTCCTCTCCAAGCATCTGTACATTAGACCACCCCCTGTAGGACCATGCTATGCAACCTACCTCAAATAAAAACCACCCACAAGGGGTACAATGGTTATACACTTACACCATTATAATCCATTAGGGTCACTACACCTACTATAAACAAGGACCACATCGACATACTCATCATCAAACATGTCATTTTGTATCCACATAACCTGCCATCAAAGAGAAACCCATAAAATCACATACTAGAAGGACTATACCATGTGGACCCTACATTCCTAACATGATGCATGAGATGCTTATTACCTATATAATACAATAGTAAAATCAATCATGGCCTCTTTCTAATGGTACAAGAGACAAAAATCCACCATAAATCATAAAATACAAATCACATGCACATTTCCCAAGGATAAAATCATATACAACCATAACATCAAATACTAAGAAAATCAATCCCATTCCATGATAACTTATAATTCCTAATAAAAAAGTGTTCATGACGCACCAACTGATATCCATCACAAACTTTGAAACATTCATGTATCTATAGTATAATAAACCCAAAATAGTGAAATTATAGGAAAGAGACTCCTATGATATCACATTGTAATGTAATGTCCCAGATTCCACTAAACCGGTTCCCCAAGCTGGTTCACCGCAAGACCTAAAGTGCGCCTCCTCATACGCTAGAGGTTGTTGACTAGCAATGGGGGTCTAAAGTGGAACTGTGAGGATAATATACCTCTATATCAGAGTGCACAACCAAAAGTAAATAACCAAACATCATACACACCAGAGTACATGTAAATGATAAATAAACTAAAATAGGAACATGTTGTAATAAAATTAAATGAAACAAAGGTGCGAACAACCATTCTATACATACAACATAGATCTCCCACTAGAATGATCACATATAAAAAATATAAAATTGAAAAATAAATTCATTAGGCTCTACTTCCAACTCTAATATATGTCATATAACTCATCTCCAGTACCATATCAAGCTACTACAGTGTAAACATCTGACTCTACACAAGCATCCCACTCAATCATGAAATCTTGAGCCTCCTCCCTATCCATCGTGCATCTGTGCTTAACCTAAAAGAAGATATAAGGTCTCACACACACTGAGGTACATGTACAGGGGGTGATAAATAAATCTCAATAGGCCAACCCCAATGATGAATCTATAACATACTTACATAAGTTCATGTTCTTGTAAAATTATCATCCTAGCCGAAACATAACTAAAAATACATAAAAATAAATCCACCATCAATCCTTAGGTCCAAGACCTCAATTGACCATACTTAATTCGACCAATGCTAGAGTGTCCCTGAGCATAGCTCAATGAATGCAAATCCCTAATAACCCACAGGCTTCATATCCATGGAATCCATAACCAAACCTGACAATTCTAGGGACCCATCCTATGAAATTCCTATCATCTGGGAAACTAATCTAATTCAAACCCATACCATGTACTCACAACCCCAATAATTATCTCATACTTGGAACCTATACACATCAGTCCTAGATACCATACAAAATTAACACAAAAACCTATAACATCGGTCTGACATCTAACCCATGCATTATAATCAATCATGCCTAGAGAATTAGCCTAGCACCTAAACCATACACCAAAAATTATTACCTATAGCAACAATTTGGCACCTAATCCATAGATTCAAATCATTATTTCATTATCCATCCTAGTTGGTATAACATAATTTCCCATTTCATCAGTCTGGAATATAAAAAAAAAGTATACTATACATGTTTAGAGCCTTCATCTAAAACCTAATCCATATAGTATACTATCCATTCCTAGAGCATCAATCCAACATTTAACCACATACATGGAATGTCATGTCCATTATGCTCAACAATATTAAATAACATTCCTAGAACCTCGGTCCAACACTAAAACCATAAAAAACTATTGATACCAATACAGAGTGTCATGCCTAACCTCATACTACATGGGTGTGGAACGTCATGTCCAACCTACCCAACATTGGATGTGGAACAACATGTCAGACATCTGGAACTATATCTATGGAACCTCATGTACAACCCTCTCAGCGATGGAAAACTATATAATTTAATCCCGATTGAAAAACATGGTAGCCCAACCATATCACAATATGACTATGGTGTATCATCAATAAGCACTAAAATATCAAGGGCTGGCCAAATTCCCAAGCCCATCTTTACATCTCAGCCTCAACAGATAATAAATTAGTTTGAGTCTCAAGGAACACTCGTAACCATCACTATCCAAACACCATCACCCAATCAAGGTCACCCTAATGATCTAGATCTCACCTTAATATTTGAATAAACACATAAATAAAGGAATTACTATATATATCCTCATAAATAACACTAAATTAGAGGAATCCATCTTGGAATCATCTGGATCAGAACATAATAAGAGACATCCCTCTTCCAATATATGGTCACAACCAAAATCTCAGTCCAATGCTCATCAATTGATGGTCACACATCCTAAAACCTAGTCTCTAGAAACTCACGACCTCACATTCCTCAATGGTAGTAAATATTATAGGATAAATATCCTCGTGCCCATCCCCTTTCCAAGAAACCCTAGGTTGGTCCGAACACCCAACCTGTCCACCATATCATGTCATAAACTGGTCCTGCTAACTAGGGACAATGTTACCCCAATACCAAATGAGATCTCCAGTGAACTCCTACCATGTCCTCAAATAAAATTTACGACACTCGTCTGGGTCTCATCCCATGTATCACTCTTAGGAGATAGCTGAACTCACTTTCAAGAGGGAAACATCTCTATACTTACTATCACAAAAATACCT
Organism: Viscum album; assembly: GCA_963277665.1. Lineage (NCBI taxonomy): Eukaryota > Viridiplantae > Streptophyta > Magnoliopsida > Santalales > Viscaceae > Viscum > Viscum album. The sequence goes on along the minus strand of OY728157.1, from coordinate 1,396,261,453 downwards.
ATTATAAGTCCTCAAAATGTCCCAAGGCCCCCACCATCACGTTCTATATGAAAAAACACTCAAAATGGACTCCTCTTGTGTCCAATTCTACCTTTAGGGTGACAAAACATCCAAAACCCTCAAAAGGGTAACAAAAGCGGTAGTTCATGGAATGTATTCCCAAGTAAACAATGTGCACTCCCATATTCCCAAATGGGAATGAACTCCATCTAGACTTGGTGTGTAAAATTCAAATAAATTATGTGTAAAACATTTACACAATGTGTACCCTAAACAGGGTACCTACCTGTATACCTCACATGGATTGGCCATGTGTCTCTGTCTAGCCCTGTACTCCTACATGACATAAAACCCACATGGGTTCTGTCCGTGTACCCTACACGACCATGTCCTCCCTACAAGGGTCATCTGGCCATGTACTCAGCCACACACCAAGTGACACTACACTGTGTGTCCTCCGAACTACACACAATGTAGTCATATTCTTATCCTCTTCTCTGAATAAGAAGAACAAACTGTGTGTGTTCTTTAAACCGTACACTTAAAAGTTAGGTTTTACAAGTTACAAACCCCTACAAACCTCCTAAAACCCCCATTTTTCCTGATTAGGTATTGATCGACCCCCATGGGGTCCTTAGTAGTCAATATAGGGATTTAAAATAGGAAAAAAACTAAACTATAGGGATTGGGGCATAAAACTCAAAAACCATCCTACCTTATGTCATAAACACTGAAGCATTGGGTCCAAATCTACTCCTAGAAGCTGTTGCACCTTGACCTGGTCTCGATCTATACCATGGATTAAGTCTGATAGAGTCCCCTTCTCCTCCCCTCTTAGTTCTATTATCGTGCATAAGGGAGGAACCCGCCCCATTTCCTGCCATGCATGGGAAACCCCCAAATGGGGGGGGGTGAATGTTTTACCCAGTTTAATTAATTAATTAATTAATTAAATTCCCATTTAACACCTATCCTGAGTCCCATAACCTAAAGTGGGTTTATACCTCACCAAGGAAAACCCACCATTCTAGACTCAACCTTGGATCAAAATCTAAATTTGACATTATGTTCAATAATTTAATATTTAATTAATTAAATATTAAATATTTCACCAAAACTTGAATGAATCATAATTAAACCAAACTTCTGTACTAAGGTAAACACCCTATTCTAGGACCAATTGAGTGGTTATAAAAATTATTTGAGATCATATTATAGGGGAAAATGACCATTTTACTCCTCATAATCACTATAAAGAAAAAATTCAAAATTTTGCTCAAATTTCAAAAATCTAAAAAAACTTGGGTCACTAAAACATGGAAAGAGAAATAAATATATGATAAACACACATACACACACACATATGTATATATGTTTGTATCATAAAAATATGTGTGTAAATCTGTGTGAATATGTATATGTCAGATTGTAGAATATATAAAAAATAAATAAATAAATACATAATTTAATTATATATATCAGAATAGAATTATAAATATATAATTATATAATTTTTATATATAAATTACATAATGTAAATATATAATTTATATAATGTTTATATAAATAATTCAATACTCACCCTGATAAAATTCAACACAAACATAATTCTAACACTTACATAAATGCTTAATCTGATTGACAGTGAGGAATGTCCAAAACTCAAAAATGATATACCAATAGAAGCCCAGGTGTTATGGATTACAAAAATAATAAAATAACTTCCACTTTTTTATGAGTTTTAATATCATATTTTCTACTGCATCAGCATCTTTAGATTATTTATAGGTTGATTTTTTGGTGTGTGTTATAATAGAATGTCCATGTTAACTAATCAAATATACCCATGGACATGCTATCCAAATCACATCAACTAAACATTAACGATTTCTCATTGAAATCATTGGTATTGACCCACATTTTTTCTAAGATGATAGTCTAGGTAACCAACTAATGGGATAAATTCACCAAAATACCTTCCAATTCTCACACACTACAATTATCCTTAAAAAAGTGAACAAAATCACATTGTATTATTAGATAAAAAATACCATCATTTTAGAAGTGATTTAGGAAATAAAAACATTTTAGTTTGAAAAAATACTGATTGTGAGATAAAAAAATGATAATAACAGTCATGACCATTTATTAGGAAAAGTATTTTCCAAATTTTATTTTTAAAAGATAGAGATATATGTAACCAAGTTATAGTATATTACAAACCATAATAAAAAACTATAATCTTTAAATGATTTAAATTTTACAAAATCATTAAAAAAATATATTCATATAGTTTAATAACCTGCAAACATGCTAATGTTTCACCAAATAGAGACGTATTTCGATTTGAGATAAGAAATATTTGATCAAAGTGGTCAGATACATCTATATTTCTCTAGAAAATTTTAAATATAAGAGTGTGGACAAAGTTTTTGAAAGTTTCAATAACATCACCATAATTTTCAATTAAGAGATACTAATAAAAAGACTTTATCTTGAAAAGAACATAGTGGAATATATAGAATGACATGATTATCATTCATGAAGAAACTAAAATTATAGAGGGTAACATTAGAAATAATAATAGATATGGATTATGTCATGTTGTAATCTAGTCTTAACATCTAATATTATAGATTCAATATTGAATGAATATATTAAAGTGTGAATAAAAGACTCATCATCCCTACCTTGAGAAGCTTTAATGTTTCCTATAATCATTATACTAACATTCCCATCCAACAGTCCATGTAGTTCATATGACATCTGAACACATCTAGAGTGAAAAGTATAGACCATGTTAGATAATAAAATTTTAAAATAATATATATATTGAATCATTGAAAAATACTCTCAATATGAAAAATATAGAATAGGCATTCTATCATGAAGTGCACATTGACTGCCTCTGATGGTTTTGGGTGCAATGAAAGAGCCTATTGGGCAGTTACCAACTCTTATTTTGTCATAATAATTGATAATTATGAGATTTTAATGATGAATAATGTCAATACTAATGAAATTAAATCGTAGATTAATTGAAAGAAATTCAAAAACCAAAAGTGAGGATATTTTTACATAAATTTAAAATTAATTTATTCTGATGAAAAAAATACCTTTCGTTGATTTCTTTCTTCATTGAAAAATTGGTTGACCATTTCTTGGTGTACCATCATTTTAGTTAGAGTATTCAAGGATAGAATCTTTCTATTTGTGATCCACATGTGCTCTGTGAACCTTCAATTGTCATTATATAATTCTCTAGGTGCTAGCATGGATATTCCAATGCTTGTGTTGTTCTTGTTTGATCGCAATAGAATTATTCAAGGTAAGAAGGGTTCACTTTGGTTCTATTGATCCTTGAGAGAATGATGGAGTAATATCACCCTCTTTTATTGAGATATTTCTCAGAAGTGATCTCTATAGGTCTTGGAAGGTTTCTATAGAATTCATTGTGGACCCCGAATAAAATGAAACAACCAGGGTTCGAAATAATATAATTGGGTTCAAGTAATTCTAAGATTAGAAATTAATAATTTCACATGGGAACTTATTATTTTATTAATCCACATGGAACCCCATATCTAAATAATTAAAATATTATTATTTCTTATATGCACTCAAGGAGTGAATTAATTAAAAACCATTTCTTGAATAAATTGTTTTAAAATTGTTAGGACCAATAGGGGCCTATATACCCTGAGAGGGGGGGTGAATTAGGGTATGGATATTCTTTTTCAAAGTTCTTCCTGCCCCACTGGATCTTGACCTCTTTGTTACAAGGGTCACTTTGTTTGCACTTGTGTGTATGTTATGATCACTTACTTTCTCCTTTATCTGATGATGATGCTTTAAATGAAATGCAGGCAAATTAGCAGGCAGACACAGAGATTTTTACTTGGTTCACCGCAAAGGGCTACGTCCAAGGAGCATACGCCGACAAGTTTCCGGTCGTACCAATTCCACTAGACTTCACTAGCTGTGGATTACAATGTTCGGGCTAGATCACTTCATGCCCAGGCTCACTGCCTATACAATGTTTAGGGTTAGCTCACTGCTTTCCCAAGGGTCACTCCCTGTTTCTCTATCTCTGGCTCACTGCCGGTGGAGAGGATCACCTTCTTCCTCTTCCTAAGCTCACTGCTCTAGAAGGGAACCCAATCACAGTTTATAGACCTATAGGTCTCTTCATTTCCATTAAGGAATGAATCTTTCTCTGTATGTAGATTCTCTATTGAAGTTCAACTTTCATCCACTGATGAATACCTCTTTGCCTCTGAACACTGGGCAAACTACCTTTGGAAAGACCTCCGCAAAGCACTCAACTTCGCTAGGCTCCCAATTTCGCGAAGCTTAACAAGCCTTCGCGAAGCTCCTGCCTTTTCGCGAATCTCTCTCGCAAAGAACTCCCGCGAAGCTCAAATCATTGCAAAGAAACTTCTCTCACGAAGCTCACTGAGCCAACGCGGAGCACACAATTTTCGCGGAGCAACAATAGCCGCCGCGAAACTCCTCTTTCGCGAAGCACACTGGCTTTGCGAACTACCTTCGCAAAAAGAGAGCAAATGATCTTCTCTAAAAAATATCTCTACTTCACTCGAAGGGGTCGGCCTCTATTTATAGGCCATTCCACTGACCCTCGTCCCTTCCACGCGAAGTCAACACCACGTCATCTCAAATTGCGAAGCTCCAAAGATTCTGCCGGAATTCTGTCCAAATCGCGAAGCTCCATGGAAATTTTCCGTTCGCGGAGCTTGACGTAGTCGCGAAGAATCACCGTCAACATACCTTCGCGACTTCGCCACAAAGCTCCCTCGCGAAGCCCAACATTCCTTCACGCCTTCGCCGTGAAGCTCCCTCGCAAAGACCTTCACCGCCGCGATGCGCTTCAGCCTCTGCCGTTCGCGAAGCTTGACGTAATCGCGAAGCATTAATGCCTCCATTCTTCTGGTCTTCGCGATTTCCAAACCGTGCATCCTATCTTTGCGAAATTCATGCCTTTTCCATATGAAATTATGCTGTTCATGGAAATCCACTTTTTGTGATGCTCACCAAACTCCAAATTTTGGTCCCCAAAAATTTTGCAAACACTGGGAAACGACGCCACCTTGTACTGTTCTTTTGTACCGCCTCCAGATCGTCCTTTCCTTTGTCATCGTTCTTTGTCAACATGGAATGTCAAAAACTTCTCGAGAACTCAACAATTATCCATGAAAACCTGCTTTGTCAACAAACACAATCAACCCAAAAATACTTCAATGTTACCTTGAGGGATTTTTGCCCAACAATCTCCCCCTTTGGGTTTGTTGACAAATCTTCACAACTCTGCTCAGAATGATTTTCTGCACTTTGATACCTCACTGAGTCTTCTTCTAGTCGCTACCACCATTCACCTCTTGCGATTCTGATAGCGTCCAAGGATTCACTTAACACGTACTCTAAGCCCACATGAGCAATGCTCGGCGTGAGAAACAAGAGTAGTATGAAAAATTCATCAATGAATCACTTCATGTCAGACCCCAGTTGTCGATTCCACCCTGATACCAATTCTTAAATTGATACCAATTGTTGAACCACACTGATACCAATTGGTGATAGCTGGACACCATCTCACACCATTCCAAAACCACTGTTATGCTTTTATCACGATCCTCAGCTGTCGTGATTTCAATGCTTTGATCGATCACTTCTAGCATCGTCAGATTTCATACTCTCCCCCTTTCTCATTTCTCCCCCTATCTGGCTGCTCCACTGGTCAGCTTCTCCCCGTATCAATTATGATTTATCAACTCTCCGCACTGTCTCCCCCTTGAACAATCACTATTTTCTCCCCCTTTAACAAACACTTTTCTCCCCCTTTGTCAACGAACCCAAAGGTCATTCCTTTGCAGTCTGCAATAGAGTAGAGAACACATTAGCAGAGTAGGTAAAAAACATCATACCTCAGGGAGAGGGGGTGGGGGTATCCCACATCCACACTTTGTCAAGCGCGGGGAGTCGACTGAACTCCCAGAGCCAGTCGATGCCTCTCAAATGCTGCCTTGGGTAAGGCCTTTGTCAGGATGTCTGAAACCTGTAGTTCTGTAGGCACATACTCCAACTTCATGATCCCCTGCTCAACTTTCTCCTTGATAAAATGATACTTTATCTCAATGTTCTTTGTCCTAGAGTGATGGACGATATTTTTGCGAAGATTTATAGCACTTGAGTTATCGCACTGGATTCCGATCGGAGACTTCACTTCAACTCCCATATCTTCAAGCTGCTTCTTCATCCACAATAATTGTGTGCACGCTTGAGTGGCCGCAATATACTCAGCTTCTATGGTGCTCAATGAAATGAAATCTTTATTCTTGCTTAGCCAAGAAATACACAGTCCAACAAGATAGAATGCACTTCCTAACGTTGATTTTCTGTCATCTGCTGATCCGGCCCAGTCTACATCAGTATATCCCAATAACTCTGTCTGATATTTGTCATCATATGTCAAACCGAAATCCATCGTGCCCCTGATATACCGAAGTATTTTTTTCACTATAATCATGTGGATTTCCTTGGGATTACTCTGATATCTCGCTGCTTGGCATGTGGCGAAAACCATCTGGATGCTCAATGTACACCTCTTCTTCCAGAAACCCATTTAGAAATGCAGTCTTTACATCCATATGGAACTATTTGAACTTTCTTTGCCCTGCAATGGCTAGGAATAATCTGATTGTCTCCTGCCTTGCAATCGGTGCAAATGTCTCATCACCATCTATTCCTTCTATCTGGGAGTCTCCTTTGCACATCAGTCGTGCTTTGTTCCGAACCACTGTGCCATCTTCATTCATCTTGTTGTGATAGACCCATTTGGTCCCAATGAAATTCTTGTCTGATGGACTCGAAACAATCTCCCACTTCTGATTCTTCTCAATCTGATCTATCTCGTCGTTCATGGATGAACCCAATTTTTATCATCAGCTGCATCAGCAATGCATTTCAGCTCAACCTAATATAGAAAAGATGCATGCTACAGTGATTTCATTTCCCTTGTCTGAACTGGAGCTTCCTGATCACCAATGATATTTTGTCTATCAATTTCAGCTCATTTATTTTGCATCCTTGTAGACACACACTTGAAACTTTCATGTTCATCATCAGTGCCTTCTTCTTAATCATCATCATCCACTTCCTCTCCCATGTGTTGCTTTCTTCCTCAACACATTCACCAGGAAATTGTTCACTGACTCATTTTTAACAGAAAACTTTTCACTATGTCATTGTTCAATGATTCCATTTCATTGAACATATTCTTTCAGGATTTTGTTGACACACCTTGGATTTTCTCTTGCAGCTTCTTGGTATCCTGAAAGTAGTCGGTTGATACCACATTGTTAGAACAACATAGATAATCATGAAAACCCGTGTGTTGCTGCTTTTACACCAATAATTCTTCATGAGAATAAACATCCATCCTTTATATCATATTGAGATCATGCATCTGATTAGGATATAGAATGCTCCCCCTGTGTTATGCAACTCTTCAAGTTGTTAGGACCAACAGTTTAGACCCATAACACGTCTTTTCCTCCTGCATCATTTGTTCTCATCTTCCACTCAGATTTGAGCCATTAACAAAATATCCAAGCCTACTGAGTTAAAACTCAGTGTAGGAAATAAGAGATAAAGTTAATAACACAATCACTTCATATTGTGCTCTGTTTCTCCCTTTCTTCTACAACTGTTGTACCTGATTTGAGCCAATTTAAACTCTGGAGCACATCACTTCTCCACTTTGCATCTTTAGATGCCACTTCCCCTTGGATTGTATCTCCCTAAAACCTGAAACACACAGATCATCAGTTAAAAGCATTTATATATATAGGGAGAGGGGGTTCTTCCGAAATCCTCAAGATGAGGATGATGGTTGATCCTGATGGGTCAACCCTTTGATTTTTTCTTAGAGGGCATCACACTCCTTTCTTGATTCCTCCAGATGCCTAGCCAACTTCAACTGTTCTGGCCATATGACTAGGCATTCATTGCCTACATTCTGAGCCTTTTTCTGATATGTAGATTTGGTAGGCTTGGCCTTTCTCACCATTTGGGGTTTAAAACCACTAGTACATAGCTCTATCTTTGATGTTCTTCCAAAATTCCATTTTTATTAATTATTTATCTGAGCAGGAATCTTCTTTCTTTCCATCATCCCTTTCTTCTTCCACCATTGCAAGGGTCTTCCTCTTTTCTCCACTGCTTGTTGTGGCACACAACTTGCAAATTTTTCAATGCATTCTTTGTTTATCTGCCTTTTATCAGATTTATGAGTCACCACTCTATTTTTAATTGGTGGTGGGTCCTCCACTGAATGTACTTTCTCCTTACTCACAGTTGTAGCGTTTCCTCCCTTTTTCTTCCAGATTTGGTCATGTTATTTCTTAGAGAGAGGTTGTGAGTGTGACAGAGGAGGTGACTGATTCACCTTTCGTTCAGCTCCATGTGATTCCTCTGAGGCTCTAAGCCTATTTTCCAATTTACCACCTTGTCTTCCAGTATACGATTTCTCATTATACACTACTAGAGTTGGGAATCTCCTTTCACATTCCTTTTCCTTACCTGCATTCTTCTTGCTACACTGTCTGGACAAATGCCCATGATCAGAACATATGAAACATCTTCCATCAAAGACATACCTCATTTCATCATTTCTATGTCGAGATGTTGATGTAGCTTGAGTTCTTCCTCTGAAATTGAGCTCCTGAGCTTCCTGACACATAATCATGGTGTGTCCCATTCTTCCACAGTAATAACATCTAACAAAATCTTTCCTTTGAGAGACTCTTCTTTCTGATTTCTCAGGACGCTTCATCTTATTCTCAGATTTTGTACATTTTCTGTTTTCACAATACGAAATGTATTCCTGAGCCTCTGGATAGAAGCTTGATGTGTGGCCGTGAATCCCACATAAATAGCACATGTCATCACTTCTTTTTGTAACTGACCTCTTAGGTCTATCTCCAACACCTACAGGTTTTTCTCCACTCCTAAAAATGTTCACGGCTCTCTTCTTATCATGCATGGGAGGTGATTCATCAAATCCAATACCATATTTTCCGGAACTTGCTGGTCTTTGAGCTGAAAAAATATTCTGTTGTTTCTCTTCAGAAATAACATATCTGTTCTTCATTTTATCATCACTTTTCGAAGGATGATCAAATAGTAAATGCAAGGCATCCTTCATTTTAGGCTTTCCTCTATCATTGGAACTCTCTAATTCGTTCTTAACTGATTCTAGCTCTTCTTCCAACTTTTGAATCTCTGTCTCCCTTGATTCAAGTTGGACATCAAGTTCTATATTGAGAAGCTTCCCTCTACTCATCTCATATTCCAATTCACGTGTCAGCTTTTCCACCATTGCACTTTGATTATCTACTTTCAATTTTTCATCAGAAATATATTTAGAGATAGATTCATTCTCTTGTTTTAGGCTTAGATTCTTCTGAACTTCTTCAGACAACTGTGCTACTAGATCATCATTTCTAGCTTTCAGATTCTGAACTTTATCTGACTTTTTATTCTCTTCATAATCATTATCCTTTTTTCCTTTAATTTTAGCCAGCTTTTGTAGTTCCTCACCATGAGAATCATTCTTCTCCTTTAGGTCAGTTGCCACATCAATAAGCCTTTGATTTAAGCCTCTTAGCTTTTTGACCTCAATATCTAATACCTTGATCCGGATATCTTTAGATTTGGCTTCTTCGGTGTTTCCAACTTCACTTAGAATATTAGGTTCTTTGATGCTCTTGACTTGATCTTTCACTTTTCTATTCAAGCCATCGATCTCCCTTTTATGTTCTTCAATCTTAAGCTTATACTCACCAACTAATTCTGAGTTCTTTAGTGCTGATAACTTGAGTTTCTCAATTTTATCCATAAACTCAGACTTCTCTTCTTCCTGCTGCTGCATATAAAGTTTGGCATCACGAAAAACTTTGTTAGCTTTCTTGGTTTTGGCTCTCCAAACATCTATCTCTTCCAGAGCAGCCTCTAACTCAGCTCGCATATCTATTCTTCCTTCAATTTCTTCTTCTGCTTCAATATCACTCAGATGCTCATGTACTTCACTCATTCCAACATCATGATTGAGTGAATCAATCTTTTCCCTATCAGATTCATCCAGACCTTCCTTCAGTAAGCTGTTTGATTATTTTAGTTGAATCACACTTTTTCTGAAAACACATCCACACTAAGGGAATTTACCGGACTTCTGATTCTTCTTTGATGCTTTTCCTTTTCCCATGGCAGATTGAGAGATAAGAGAAAAATGTATCTTCAACCACACAAATCGACTACACCAAGTTGAAGCAAAAAAATCTGATAAAAGCAACCTATCCCTCTGATACTAATTGTTAGGACCAATAGGGGCCTATATACCCTGAGGGGGGGGGGGTGAATCAGGGTATGGATATTCTTTTTCAAAGTTCTTCCTGCCCCGCTGGATCTTGATCTCTTTGTTACAAGGGTCACTTTGTTTGCACTTGTGTGTATGTTATGATCACTTACTTTCTCCTTTATATGATGATGATGCTTTAAATGCAATGCAGGAAAATTAGCAGGCAGACGCAGATATTTTTACTTGGTTCACCGCAAAGGGCTACGTCCAAGGAGCATACGCCGACAAGTTGTCGGTCGTACCAATTCCACTAGACTTCACTAGCTGTGGATTACAATGTTTGGGCTAGATCACTTCTATGCCCAGGATCACTTCCTATACAATGTTTAGGGTCAGCTCACTACTTTCCCAAGGGTCACTCCCTGTTTCTCTCTCTGGCTCACTATCGGTGGAGAGGATCACCTTCTTCCTCTTCCTAAGCTCACTGCTCTAGAAGGGAACCCAATCACAGTTTATAGACCTGTAGGTCTCTTCATTTCCATTAAGGAATGCATCTTTCTCTGTATGTAGATGCTCTGTTGAAGTTCAACTTTCATCCAATGATGAATACCTCTTTGCCTCTGAACACTGGGCAAACTACCTTTGGAAAGACCTCCGCAAAGCACTCAACTTCTCTAGGCTCCCAATTTCGCGAAGCTCAACAAGCCTTCGCGAAGCTCCTGCCTTTTCGCGAAGCTCTCTCGCGAAGCTCTCTCGTGAAGCTCTCTCGCAAAGAACTCCCACGAAGCTCAACTCGTTGAAAAGCAACTTCTCTCACGAAGCTCACTGAGCTGACACAGAGCACACAACTTTCGCAGAGCAACAATAGCCGCCGCGAAGCTCCTCTTTCGCGAAGCACACTGGCTCCGCGAACTACCTTCGCAAAACGAGAGCAAATGATCTTCTCTGAAAAATCTCTCTACTTTGCTCGAAGGGGTCGACCTCTATTTATAGGCCATTCCACCGACCCTCGTCCCTTTCACGCGAAGTCAATGCCACGTCATCTCAAATCGCGAAGCTCCAAAGATTCTGCCGGAATTCTGTCCAAATCGTGAAGCTCCACGAGAATTTTCCGTTCGCGGAGCTTGACGTAGTTGCGAAGAATCACCGTCAACATACCTTCGTGACTTCGCCGCGAAGCTCCCTCGTGAATCCCAAAATTACTTCGCGCCTTCGCCGCAAAGCTACCTCGCAAATCCCTTCACCGCCGCGATGCGCTTCAGCCTCTGCCGTTCGCGAAGCTTGACGTAATCGCGAAGCATTACCGCCTCCATTCTTCTGGTCTTCGCGATTTCCAAACCATGCATCCTATCTTCGCAAAATTCATTCCTTTGCCATATGAAATTATGCTCTTCATGGAAATCCACTTTTCGCGATGCTCACCAAACTCCAAATTTTGGACCCCAAAAATTTGGCAAACACTGGGAAACGACGCCACCATGTACTAGTCTTTTGTACCGCCTCCAGATCATCCTTTCCTTTGTCATCGTTCTTTGTCAACATGGAATTTCAACAACTTCTCGAGAACTCGACAATTATCCATAGAAACCTGCTTTGTCAACAAACACAATCAACCCAAAAATACTTCAATGTTACCTTGAGGTATTTTTGCCCAACAATAATTTATTCAAATAATATTTAATATAAATTTTTTTCAAAAGATATTTTAAACTCATTCCTTCATTCCTCCACAATATTTACCAAACCTTGAATAATGTCTATTTATTTAATAAATAAATATTACTTAGTTATTCATCGATAAATAAAATAAATATTATATTAAAAAAAACCAGTGAATAAATATTTATTAGATATTTGTGTAACCAAATAAATAAATATATGTTACCTTAAAAAATGAACTAGAATAAATAAATATTATATATTCGCATAATTAATAATTACCTTGAGAAATGAATATTTATTTAATATTCAAATCACATAATATTCTATCGAATAACTGGTGATTGAATTTATTTAATATTCAACTCACTTAATATTCTCTTGAATAACTAGTGATTGGATTTATGTGATCAACTAAAACATGAATAATTATTAAAATACATATGGGAATAATATTTATTCAATATGTTAAATTCATATTTAATTGTGGTTTCTAATACATTTAGTGTGTGATCCTCTAGGTTCCTTTCTCTATGAAATTAGGTAGAACCACTTAAAATACGAGGTTAACATCTAGAAACATGTCGAGACACCCATATAGAAATAAGTTAAACACCACAATGACAATAACCAGATATGAACACATAATTTTTAATATAATATCTTTATCTCTATATCTATAATCAAGAAGGTTGCATGTCGATGTCATCAACCTATGTGATTGATTTCTCTTTATTTGATTTTTCAAAAATGAACTTACTGACAGAACTTCATGACCATGGACTTAACCATATCTTTTCATTTCCATCAAAGTGTTCGAGATATCAACTTCCAATAAATCAGGAAGGGATAAATCCTTTCTCATATTATTCATTAATGCTATATTAATAGTGATGAACTCAATGTATCCTACCTCACCATGAACATATGTCTTTAGGGTTTTCATTAATACATCAACATATACAAAAAATAACATGTATTAATAATAATATTAAATTCAAAGGATCATTACACGCATCCAAAAATAAAAACATCAAATGTAACATATAAATATGTATTTTCTACTAGAGAGTCATGCTCTCAAAATCTCATGCTATGAAGATTACTAAGGGCGTACACCATGAGATATTATCTCAAATCTTTATGAGTCTCCTTCCCTAATATACCGTATCATTTTCATCCCATCAAATGATTTCATATGACTATAGAACATATATTTAAGAATATTGGCATTTTATTTCTAGTTTCTCATCATAGTAGGGAACTACCATGAACTTTAAGTTCAACAAGTACCATAAGGACATTACCATAAAGATGTCATGTAGAAGGTTGATCATCAAGTGATAAGTATTTAATTAATATTAAATACTATGAATATTATGGAAATATAATGTTCAAAGTAGTTGGTTCTAGGGAACCAAATCCAACATAATCCCACTTGCACCGGATCCAACTGTTAATACTAAATTGGTTAGTCTCACATGTAAAATAGGCTTCTGTAGATATATAGATATAACTACTGAGCCCATCATGCTATATGTGGTGAATTTGCTTAATATGACTTCATCTCTCTGAAAAAATACTTCAAGATATGATATCAATGAGTATATATATATATATATATATATATATATATATATATATATATTTCTATTGTAATCCATGACATCTTGGATAATATAATAGTTTAAATTCATCATAAATGGTTGCAAAATCCAAAATAACTTATTTCTTAAGATGCATCAGAAAATGCAACGTACTTGATAAAATGTAGATATAGAAGCTATTAACCATAATAATATTTTACCATTGCATATTACTTTATCTTTACTATGACTCCTGATCAAACTGATCTAAAAAAGAACTAGTTTTATATCCTCTAAAAACTAGTAACCTCATTTCCCTAATTTCTAGGAACTTATCCTATTTCTACTTTCTCAATCAGTACTAGATAGATCTAAATACCAAACTATGAAATTCTTATGGTCTTGTTTGATATTTTAATTCTATGATTTATATATAAACATGATCAAACTAGGGTATATATCATGATATGTGAGATATATTTTCAAATTACTTTTAGGAATATGTAGTCTATACACCACAAGAATTCCATGTGACACTAGAACCAATTTGGGTGTATGGTTCTATCTTGTATTTCCAATACCATGTTAACTATGTATAATGTCTTGGATTAATAAACCCCTTCATCTATACTAGTAGATATTGTTCCCTAGAACATTAGATTCCACTGAAGTCATCTTTATAGAAATTCATCAGTCTTACATAACCATATGACTAATCACTTATTTTACACATTTTTTCAAACATATCTCTCTTGGAAAACTATAGTGTTACCACTAACCTCTTGTAGAAACCTTTTAACATTTTATTTCAAACAAATATTATATGATCATTTATACTTATTTTGATCCATAAATGGATCCTTTGAAACTTTCAATCCATATTTTCTTTCTTTAATGTCACCAATATTTCTCCATATGTCATATATATATGTTCCATAAAGTTTCCTCCAAAGGTGGTGGCCTTAACATCTGACACCTAATATAATGATCATAAAATCCATGAAAATTAGAATTCAAATGGATTTAAGAATTATTATTTGATATAACTAGTCAATATTTACTGGTACCTTGATTATACCACCCATGTACTGTTTTTATTTAATACTGACTAATGAATTTACTTAAACCACTAAAATTGAATTTTGGTGCATGAAATCTAATTTTAATTTAAAATAACTTGTTAATTATATCTAGTTACACTTTAATGATCTCTATAGGATCTATTATTCTTGGAGAATAATTTATCACCCACCATAGTTAATATAATACTACCACTATGGTTTTAACCATCCTACAAAATATATGTCTCTAGAACAATTCCTCCCACCAAATATTATGGAGTTTATTGTTCGTATTACAACTTGTGAATTTGGAGAAAAGATTCAACTAAAGTATTTCTTTATCTCATTATCTCAAAAGAGATATACTTACCTCCAATAAATATAGTAGTTATGATTAATACATTTTCTATCTTGGGGATATAAATATCCTTAGTGTCTATTGGATAGTTAATCAAGGTACACTATGTGTTTTATTTATGATGTACATTTGAAGCTTTCCCCATCTTTACAAATGGATCCCATCAAAACACCCGATGCTTTGAAATAATGTAATTTATTTATATCATAACATATTTAATATCCATTATTCATTTTAGTTATCATATGGTTATTTTTTTATGCTATTATTTGAAAAAAATATCTATAAAGGGATCATGAAAGACTAAAATATGTATTTAAGATGCCTCTTTGATCTTACTTTGTACCTAAGGTGTGAATAAGGCTATGAGAGTTTAGGAAGATCCTAACTCTACATTAAATCATCAATATATTCTTGGTTAATAAGTACTCTAACATTCTATTATGAAGGATTATATATCCTTTACCAAGTATATTCATTATTACACTGAGTATTAAAAAAAAGGAATCTTATGGCGTATATGAATTATACTCTAGCTTCAACTTGGAATAATTCATTATATGTATATGGACTAACACTATAAACTTTATGGAATACCTTTATTTCTGATATTTTTACATTCTAAAACATAATAATTTAATATAGTTAAGAGGTTTATCTCAAAATAGGCTAAACATTATACTAAGTATATACATCACAAATTATAGTTTTTCTTAACTAAGAATTATATTTCCATAATTGGGTATGAGTCTTATAATTATATTCATCATTTACTACCAATGATGGATATATATGATTCATTATTTATTGAATGTCACGACTCGTCCCCTAGGGCCCATGCCGTGACTACCCCAAGCCCACCTTCCATAGGCCAGGGGTTGGCGACTAGAACTGGAAAGACTTATACCTAAAAAAGAAAGAAATTTCCTCCAAAACTATACACACAAATATAGGGCACACTGTGCACAAGTAAAACACAAAGGAAGAAGAAAGGTACAACCACAACTAAACACCACCACTGAGTGTAAAAGTAAGTATTGAAAGTAAAGGGGAAAGAATACAAGCCCAACTTAAAGAGATACATAAAAAAAAGGAAAAATAGCTCCTGAGGTCATATTCTAAGGATCCTACCTAAAGGGTAGGTACAACTCGTCACTACAGCTCTCCATGTCAACCGGTCACCTCCGTGCACCATCTGGTCCTAACTCCCTAACCTCGTTCAAAGTTGTCTATCGTCTTCCCAAGACAAAACAATGTGCAGGCGAAGCCCATGCATGGGTGATTATAACAATACCTATTAGGGACCCCAAGACCCCCTAAGGTCTCCCAAAAATCCACAAAGTAATAACCACAAAGCATGATCTAAATCACAAAGCGCAAGTAAAGACTCAACTCAAACCAGGTATACAACTTAAAGAACAAGAACAATGATGATTAGTCATAAATCTAGATCATCTTATTTTGTCGAGAGTCTTTTGATGCTGAACCACACAGGGTTGATAGGTGATGACCCATAGAGGATCACTAGATACTGACCCACATATGATCGATAGGTGCTGACCCATGGGGGATTGCTAGGTACTGACCCAAAGAGGATTTCTAGGTGCTAACCCACAGAGGATCACTAGGTGCTGACCCATGGAGGATCGCTATGTGATGAAACACAGGGGATTTCTAAGTGCTTACCCACATAATATCTATAGGTGCTGACCCAAGGAGGATCGTTAGGTGCTAACCCATGAAGGATTTCTAGGTGCTGACCCACAGAGGATCGCTAGGTGCTGTCCCACTGAGGATCGCTAGGTGATGATCTACAGAAGATCACTAGGTATTGAACTAGGGAGGATCACTAGGTGATAAACCAGAGAGGATCGCTAGGTGCTGACCCAAAGAGCATCTCTAGGTGCTGACCCACAGAGAATTGCTATTCCTTCATCACGTCACAACCAAACACTGGATTTCTACACTAAGCACTCTTGATTCTGGGAGGATCCAATCCTCAATTCATTGGTCATACCTTAAACACAACGAAGTCCCACGAAGAAGTAACCCTATGAACTTCCATGTCATAAGGGTTCCAACGCAACAGACGACGCATCAATCAAATGCTCGGTCTGTAAGTTATAGGCATTTTAGTGTCGGGGGCCCGGTTGGATTCGAGTCTAATCCAACCCGACCATACTCCAAATATTTTCAAAACCCAAATGGAGTATCTCAAAAGGAATGACTCATCCTAAGGGTTCCAGTTCCATAGACGGTTCTCCAAATAGACGTCTGGTTTAGGAGATCTAGCCCTTTAATCGAAACTAGGCCGTAAGTGGGTCCGGGTCCGGTCTAACCCGGTCAGACTGAAATGACCCGGCCCATCCCACATGGTTGGGCACGGCCCATCGGACCGATAGACTAACCCAGCCCGCTGGCTGGGTGAGGCCTTCCAGTTGGGCATGAGGGTCAGCTCCCCTCCCGAACGGACTAAAATCCGTTCGGCTATTGAATCAGCGACACCAGTTGGCGCCCCTCCTCCTGGACGGTCTGTGTAGATCGGTAAATTGCAGGACCCACATGGCGTGGGTCTGCCCTTCTCCGTAGCTTGGAGCCATAACCCTCCCCCACGACATGTCATCAACATGGCCAGAGTCGGCCGCCCGCCCCTGTCCACTACGATGCCTTCGGGTGCCGCCACCCCTTTGCGGCCGGCAAGAGCCAGCCGCCGCCTACTTCGGTCACCGGGGGAGCTTCTGTAGGCCTCTGGTAAAGCTCCAGAGGTCCATTTTCTTTTCTGACTATGTCTATGGGACTCCCGGGATGCTTCCATCTCTACGTTTCTCTCAGTTTTATCTTGCCACTGTATTTGTCGGTCACCCACGGAGAACGCAACCAAAGCACAAATGGCAGAGGGTCTGGACCTTGTTCAGTTCGGCCTGTTCCCTCCATGTTAGTGTTATAAAAAGGTAAGAGTTGATACATCATCAAGATAAGATGAATTCATAAACTCTTATAAATAAAACAAGACAAAAACCTACCTCAAACTTGTTGGAAGATGATGCAGATGAGGGAGATGAACCCACATTCGAAGGTGTTCGTCGTCGCCCTTCATTGTCCGATTCAAATTCTTGAATGGTCATTGAGACTTTGTCAGAGGTTCCTCTTGTGAGTCACCAAAACCCATACCCAATCTTTCTTTAAATATTATAATAATCTCCCTTATTGTGTTTAATATTATTATTCATTAATTAACCATAATTAATGAGTCAATTAAACACACAAGCATTGTCATTACAAAACCAAAGAAACAAGAGGTTCAAGACATTAAAAGTCTCTTATTTAATGTTTGACATTGCACTACAGTCCCACTAACATCACCCAATGGTTTCAAAACATAAAAATAAAATAACCTTTATTTATTTTATTATTTTATTATTTTATTTCAAAATATCCAAAATTTAACCTTTACATCCTAATTTTTTTGAACAAAGTTAAGATTTCCTTAACTGAATCCTGACACTGCGAATTTAATAGTGCCCTCAAATTTTTAATCTGAGCACCAGTTCAAAAGATAGAAATTGTTTCTCACACGTTTACTGAACGTATCTTAAAAAAAGTTCAAAATTCCATTTCGGGATCTCTGGGCCTCGAAATCACTTGCCGTTAATTTTTGTAGACTTGTAATAATCCCAAATAATTAAAAAAAATTATATAGAAAATACAGGTCTTTACATCCTCCCCACCTTAGGGATTTATGTCTCCAAAAATCCACAAAAAACTAGGGAAAAAATGGGGGGTACTGAGCATGTATATGAGCCTCATTCTCCCATGTGCTCTCCTAGAGGTTCCCATGCTGCCACCGAACTCACACCAGAGGAATAAAATACCCATGAAGAACCTGCTCAAGTTGATCCTCTATCTCCACTGGGAACTCCGTGAACATCACCCCATCATCAATATCCATCTCGCCTCAGTCGATAACGTGCAATGGATCATGCACGTACCTCCTCAGTTGCGACACATAGAAAACATTATGCACCCGATGCATCTATGGGGGAAGATCTAGGCGGTATTCCACCTCACCTATTCTGCTAAGGATATGGAAAGGTTTGATGAATCTCGGAGATAGCTTGCCACCCTGGAAAAATATCCATAATCTTCATCAGGGTGAGGCCCATAGGAAGACATGCCCTCCCTCATAAAACTACAAGGTTATCTATCTCTTGTTGACATAATACTTATTACTACTCTGTGTAGTCTTCATCCGATCATGGATGATCTACACCTTCTCAATGGTTTCCTATACCAACTCTGGTCTCATAAGTGCTGGCTCCCCTAGGTCTGTCCAGCACAGAGGTGACCTGCATGGTTTCCCGTACAAGGCCTCAAACAACATCATGCCAATGGTGGAGTGATAAATGTTATTGTATGTGAACTCCACCAGTGGTAGGTGGTCTTCACAACTATGGAAAAAATCAAGGACACAAGTATGAATCATGTCCTTAAGAGTCTGAATGGTCCACTCTGTCTGACTATCTATCTGAGGATGAACGGTGGTGCTCAAGTGTAGCTAAGTCCCGAACGCCTCCTATAATCCCTTCCACAACCGGGATTTAAAACGAGTGTCATGATCTGAGACGATCGTCGATTTCACCCTATGAAGCTGTACTGTCTTTTGTACATAAATGCATCCCAATCCCTCTACTGATCCCTTCTCTCAGATGGGTAGGAAGTGGACCGACTTGGTGAGCCATTCAATGATAAACCAGATGGAATCATGGACCTTGGACGTACGTGGTAGCCCCATCACAAAGTCCATGGAGATTCCATCCCACTTCCACTCTAGCACCTCTAGTGGCTAAGTCAAGCCTGCTGAAACCTGGTGCTCGACCTTCACTTACTGACAAGTGAGGCATTGTGAAATGAACTCCATCACTTCTTTCTTCATCCCTGACCACCAGTACTGACGCTGAAGGTCCTGGTATATCTTCGCCACACCAGGATGTACTGCCAAAGTGGATGTGTGAAACTACCTCAACACCTCCTCTCGTAGTGTCACTAGTACCATGGTGCGCCCTCTAAAAAGGATGACTTATTCCCCACCTTCAAGAAATCCTTTAGGAGCCCGTCCTAAGGATATATGAGAACGTCGGGCCTAGAAGTCAATGTCCCCAAGCTATGCCTCCCGTACTTTCTGAAGGAGTGGGTGAGTTATAGTAATGGTCTGTAGGTATGTTTCTCTATCACTATCCACGAATGATAACTGCAACACGACTAGATTCTTTGTCACCTCACTCAGCAACTATAACCCAGGCCTCCTGCTGAGTGCGTTTGCCACCAAATTCCCCCACCTAGGAGTGTAGACTATCTCAAAGTCATAGTCCTGGAAGAACTCTATCCTCTACCACTATCTTAGGTTCAGGTACTTCTGTGAGAAGATATACCTAAGACTCTTGTGATTGGAGTAGACAGTAAACCGTTAACCCATCAAGTAGTGTCTCCACATATTCAAGGAAAAGACCACTACTACTAACTCTAGGTCAAGGGTGGCGTAGTTATACTCATGTTGTCTCAACTTCTATAAGCCGTAGGTGATCACTGCTTTATCTTTCATCAGGAAACATACTGGTCCGGTCCCTGATGCGTTGTAGTAGACTACATACCCAACTCCCTCTTCTGGTAACCTCAAGATAGGGGCACTCGTCAATCTCTACCTCAACTCATGGAAACTCTGTTGGCATCTCTCTATCCACAAAAAGGTTGTCCCTTATTTGTCAAAGCTGACAAGGGTGATGATACTCTGGAAAATTCAGGTACGAATCTTTGGTAGTACCCATCCAACCCCAGAAAACTTCGCACCTCAGTCACACTCCTGGGTGGCTCCCAAGCAAGCACTGCATCTATCTTCGCCTGATCCACCACAACTCCAGTCTCTGAGATAATGTGTCCCATAAAGTGGACCTCTCGTATCTAGAACTGGAACTTCGAGAGCTTACCATAAAGATGGTGCTATCAGAGTGTATCTAGAACTATCTGCAGATGAGTGACGTTCTCCTCCTCCGAAACTAAGTAAACAAAAATGTCGTCAATGAAGACCACCATGAAGCGATCAAGATAAGGCTGGAAGATCCTATTCATGATTCCCATGAATACTGCTAGGATGTTGGTCATGCCTAAAGGAATCACCAGGAACTCATAGTGGCTATACCAGAATCTGAAGGCTGTCTTCGGTACGTCCTCATCCCATACCCTAAGCTGATGATATCCTGATATAAGGTCTATCTTTGAAAACCACTGATCTCCCTTCAGCTAATCAAAGAGATCATAAATCCTCAGGAGTGGATACTTGTTCTTCATGGTCACTTAGTTCAGGTTCCGATAGTCCACGCAAAGCCTCAAACTCCTGTTTTCCTTCTGGGCGAACAAAATTGGGGCTACCCATGGGGAAACACTAGGCCTTATGAACCCATTACCCTACAAGTCCTACAGATGTAACCTCAACTCACGAAGCTCTGTGGGAGCCATTCGGTATACTTGTGTAGATATCGGTTTCATCCAAGGGTATAGTTCAATGTAAAAGTGAACCTATCTATGAGGGGGTAGTCCCAGAACATTATCATGAAAGACATCAGCATACTGGTCCACTACTATAGGATAACTCGAACTCCTCTCATCAACTTCTTTGAGGGTAAGGCTAGAAAATTGACGAGTGATCATCTGCACCCACCTCAGAGAAAGTCCATCCTAAGCTGAAAAGGTTCCCTTCTCACCAGTTAAGGAAAATCTAGTCCCATCCTTGTGGTCACACCACACTTTGTACCTAAAACAGTTGATTTGAGCATGGATCATGGATAACTAGTCCATACCCAAGATGACATCATAAGGCCTCGAAACTACTACTAGAAGATCCTAACCGAATCTCTTTCCTCCTAGAGTAAGCTCACACTACCGGAACCAGTGTGTAATCATTGAATCCTCTCCCGTAGGAGTCTCTAATCGTAAGGATTGAGCCAATGGCTCTATTAGAATCTCTAAGCTCTGAACAAGAGCCATGTCAATAAAAGAGTGACTGAATCTTATGTCTATAAGAACTATATCTAGGGTAGAGTAGACAAAGATCATACCTTGAATAATCTATAGAGTGCCGTGGTTATAGGACTCAATTTCCTGAAGTTGAGCTCATCCCTATCCGCCTGCTCCCTAAGGTCGGGGTGGGCCACCAGGAGGTGGTGGCGGTAGAACCTCAAACCATCACCCACCGCCTGCTGTACGACCTGCTCCTCTGCCACATCTACTGCCCTGTGGAACTGCTCACTCAAATATCTACCTCTACCTCGGTGGTCCCTCAACCATCTTCTGATCATCCACACGAGAAGTCAAATAGTTGCGAGCCATGTTCCCCTATCCACCACAAGAGTAACAAGATTTTGTCCTCAGCTGACCTTCTCTGCCTTGTGAGCTCCGCACCTCCAACCCTGTATCCATGGGTCATCCTCCAGAAGGTCGAGCCTACTTGGACCTCTGCATCATCTGCTTACTACCTAATACAGATGACTCTGCTACCTATCATCCAGTGGTAGCTCTCATAATCGGTTCTTGCTCAACTAGGAAGATCTCCACCAATATCACTCTCTCAAGAACTCCATCCAACATCGGGATATTGAACGATATCATTGATGCTATGATCTCCCATTAGAGACCATGCTCAAAGGTCTAGGCTCTGAAGAAAGGGTCTCATACCATGTCGGTGGAGTAGCGAGAGAGGTCAGTGAATCTTTCCGAGTACTGGGCCACCGTCAGGGTACCTTGCTGTTAGTGCAGTAGCTTCTGAATACGCACAGAGCATAGAGTTGCTGGAATGAACTCCACCCTGAAGAGGCTCTCAAATTCCAACTAGGTGAGGGTCACCTCATCATGAAACTAGAGCATCAGGCTCCACCATCTCCCTTTTTTACTATGGAATATACTAGCAGATAGGATCGCCATCTGGTCTGTTGGTGTCCCAACTAGGTGAAAAACCCATGCCACAGCCTCCAGCCAGTCCTCAACTACCTGCAGATTAGTCTCACATCGAAACCTTAGAGGCCTATATCTTTGAAACATGTGAAACACACTCAGTTAGCATGTATGGTTCACTGGTGGGGCTGGTGGAAACTACTTCCCTACAAGTAGTGGTGCTGCCGGTACACCACCCGAAGGTACCATCTCCGTAAGAGGGCCCTGTACCGAAGCCTCATCGCTCAGTGGGCCATCATCGTGAACTCTCTCTAGAATCCTGGATGACTGTCTACAAAGTGACATCCTATAAAGAAACAGATGTTCCATGGTTAATAAGTTTATACATGGTGAGATGACTCAAAATAGATCAAAAAGATAAACAACATTTTCAAAACACATGCCAACAATGTTCTCATGTACTGAGTCAGAAATCAGAATTCAGGGTCCTAGTGTATGGATACGTCGGCCGCCTCACCAACACTGGACTCTCTAAACTAAAACCCAAACTCAATACACCTAACACTATTGCTCCATTGGAAACATAGACTCTTAGTTCTTCTAGTAGAACCAACCTCCCTATGATACCACTTTGTCATGACCCGTTCCCCAGGGCCCGTGCCATGACTACCCCAATCCTACCTTCTATAGGCTATGGGTTGACAACTAGCACTGGAAAGGATTATCCCTAAAAAGGGAAGGCATTTCTTCCAAACCTGTACACACATAGACAGGACACATTGCGCACAAGTAAAATACAAAAAAAGAAGAAAGGTACAACCACAACTAAAAACCACTACTGAGTGTAAAAGTAAGTACTTAAAGTAAAGGGGCCAAAATACAAGCCCAACTGAAAGAGATACATCAAAAAAGTAAAAACATATCTTGTGGTCATCCTCTAAGGATCCTACCTGAAGGGTAGGTGCATCTTGTCACTGCAACTCTCCATGTCAACCGGTCACCTCCATGCACCGTCTGGTCCTGACTCCCTGACCTCAGTCAACGATGTCCGTTATCTGCACAAGACACAACAAGGTGCGGGTGAAGCCTGTATAGGGGTGAGTATAAAAATACCCAGTAGGGACCCCGAGACCCCCAAAGGTCTCCTAGAATTCCACAAAGGAATAAACAAAAATCATGATCTCAATCAAAAATCACAAGTAAATACTCAGATCAAACTAGGTATACAACTTAAAGAACAATAATAAGGATGATTAGTCATAAAGATAGATCATCTTATTCTGTTGAGAGGATATTTCTGCTGAACCGAACATGGTTTCTAGGTGCCAGCCCAGAGAGGTTCGCTAGGTGCTGAGCCATGGATAATCACTAGGTGCTAACCCAAAGAGGATCACTAGGTGATAACCCACAGAGGATTGATAGGTGCTAACCCATGGAGGATCGCTAGGTGTTGAACCATGGAGGATCTCTAGGTGCTGACCCATGGAGGATCGCTAGGTGCTGACCCATGGAGGACCGCTAGGTGCTGACCCAAGGAGGACCGCTAGGTGCTGAACCAAGGAGGATTGCTAGGTGTTGATCCATAGAGGATCACTAGGTTCTGACCCACAGAGGATCGCTAGGTACTAACCCACAGAGGATCGCTAGGTGATGACCCATGGAGGATCGCTATTCCTTCATCACATCACAGCCAGCCATTGGATTCCCGCACTAAGCACACTTGATTCCGGGAGGATCCTCTCCTCAAGTCATTGGTCATACCTCAAACACCAAAAATTCCCATGAAGAAGTAACTTGATGAACCAACATGCCATAAGGGTTCCAAAACAATATATGGCGTGTCAATTGGATGCTCGGTCTGTAATTTATAAGCATTTTATTGCCAGAGGGCTGGTTGGATTCGAGTCCGATACAACCCTTATATACTCCAAATTTCTTAAAAATCCAATTGGAGTATCTCAAAAGGACCTCATATTCCTAAGGGTTACAATTCCATAAACAGTTTGTCAAACTGACGTTCGGTTTAGGAGATCTAGCCTTTTAATCGAAATTGGGCTGTAAGTGGGTCTGGGTCTGGTTCGACCTGGTCAGAATGACCCGACCCGGCCCGCTGGATGGGTGTGACCTACTAGCTGGGTGTAGGGTCGTCTCCCCACCCGAATGGACTAAAGTCCATTCATCTCTTCAATCAGCAGTGCTAGTTGGATCCACTCCACCTGGTCAGTCCGCGTGGACTGGTCAATTACGGGATCGCGGGGCGCGGGTCCGCCCTCCGCCACGGCTCGGAGCTGTGACCCTCCTCTACAGAGTTCCGCCGCAGTGCACCACATAACATCAATGTGGCTGACATTGGCTGGCCACTTCTGTCGATCACAACACCTTCAGACGCCACCACCCCTTTGCGGCCGACGAGAGCCGGCCGCCGCCTCCTCCAGTCTCCGGCGCCGCCGCGCCGACGAAGCTTCCACAGGCCTCCAATGAAGCTTCAGAGGTCCGTTTTATTTTCCAAATACACCTATGGGCCTCTCGGAATTCTTCCATAACTACATGGATCCTGGTTTTGTCTTTCCATCATATTGTTCGGTCGCCCACGAAGAACGCAACCAAAGCACAAATGGTAGGGGGTCCGAGCCTTGTTTGGTTTGTCCTGCGCCCTCTTCGTTAGCGTTATTAGAAGGGAAGAGTTGATACATCGTCAAGAGAAGATGAAGTTATAAAATCTTATAAATAAAACAAGGAAAACCCCTACCTCAAACTTGTTGGAAGACATTGTGGATGAAGGAGATGAACCCGCGTTCGAAGGTGTTCATCGTCACCCATCATTATCTAGTTTGAATCCTCCAATGGTCATCGAAGCTCTGTTCTATGTTGATAGAAGATGTCACTAGAACTTTTTTTGAGGTTCCTCTCATGTGTCACCAAAACCCATGTCTGATGTTGCAGTTCGATCCCACCACCCTCTCTCAATGGTTGCAAAACAGAAAAATAAAATAACCTTAAGTTATTTTATTATTTTGTTTCAAAAGATCCAAAATTTAACTTTTCCATCCGACTTTTTCTAAAAAAAAAGTTAAGATTCTATTAAGTGAATCCTAGCACTGTGAATTCAATGGAGCCCTTATATTTTTAATTTGATCACTGGTTCAAAAGATAGAAATCACTGCTTGCACATTTACTGAACGCACCTTAAAAAAAGTTCAAAATTCCGTTCTGGGCTCTCCGGGTGTCGAAATCACGTGCCTTCAATTTTCAAAAACTCGTAATAATCCAATATAATGTAAAAAAAATTATATGGAAAATCTGGGTCTTTACATTAAACTAATAAGTGAATTGTACCATAACAACATTTATTTCTTAGGAAATAATGTCTCATTATGTTCAACAGAACACTGAAATAAATGCATAGGTAATAAAGTTAATAGTTCAAGAAGAATCTATCCACTAGGAAATCAGAAGTCATGTATTTCTTACCATTTGACATAGGAATCAAACTTTATCAACCACTAGAAGAAAAAACAACTTAATTCTAAATTTATACTTTTTTCAACACTGATACAAGAACCACTCATCCTCATCCTTCAGTAAAATACATCCCACTTCTTGTAATGTTTCTATGTGGTTCTCATTACTGACAGAAGAATCATCCTTCCTCAACCACTAGGAGAACACACCTAAATTATTTAGTTCTTTTAATAAAATATAAATTTTTTAAATACCCAAGAAGTCTGATAGAGACATTACATTTTTTTATGAATATATTTTTGAAGTATAAGAGTTTTATTACAATTTCCTTTTAAATGATATTTCTGTCCACATGGGAAGGAAATAACCTCCTATTCACCACATTAATTCTAAATATTTTGTATCATTTTAAATATGTTTCAAAGGAACCATTTACTATAAAATATTCATGAGATTTTCAACCTTTCCTTTTATTGGTGTTCACCATAAGGGTTATGGAACCAAGTTCTCCACAACTCTTATTAACTTAGAAAAACTTTGTTAATAGATTAATGAGTTGTTCATATGTATTATTCATATCATAAATTTAGATTAATGAGGAGAACCTGGAAGAAAAGGATGATAGTATGTGGTTAATGGATAATTAATTATTGATATAGAAGTCTAAACTTTTATAATTGATCAATGAACTTTAGTATATTGAAGACAAGATCAATAGCTAAGTACCGTCTTCCAATTTACACTAGTATAGTGTAGTGACAATCTCATTTATCATAAAGCCTCTATTTATCCTTCTCAATAGATAATATATGAGATATCATGGTATATGAATTTTTTTCCTTATGTTGCATTATTAGTTCTCTAGATATAATTGATATCCTAACACAACATACAATTGAAGCATCCCCATGTACCTCCAGTAGACATCCTTATTTCTTTCTATTTATCGATGATCTAGATGAAAATGTATAGGTATTAACAAAAAATAATTTTTCTTATAGTATTTAAGTGTTTAAAAGAATTGTACCACAGTTGGTAATATGTTCCAGTTAGGACATAATCTGTGTCCTATAAAATCATAGTTTTATGATGATTTCGCTTTCCATTTCTCTATATTAATTAAATGAAGATTTAATGTTTTATATTTATTACCAAATACGTGATAGAATAAATTAAATTTATCAGTCTTCCAATATTTTATAAAAATCCAATAGCCTTCACCATTGTTTTTGGAATATCCTATCACTAGGATATTCTAGTGGCAAGGATCCATATGCCCCTTTTTATAACCCAGACAAAGGTATGTCAAGATATTAAAAGGTATTTAGGTAGGCATAACTTTCCAACTAAATTAACTCACGACTCCTTGATCCGTTGAGTAGACTCCCCAATCATGAAATATTGGATAAGGATTTCCTCAACACTTTGCCTACTAGTTACACTAAGTCTTGCAGAAGTAATTAAGCCTTAATGAGAACTAGGTTAATTCAACCCAAAACTCAAGTTAAAATTAAATGATAATTGAAAGTACCCCAACATAGGTTGGTCAAGAACTTTAAATTATGGTTTAATTTTAACCTAAGTAGTGGAAGGCTATACCGATTTAATATATATTGATTGATGGATTTTAATATTTTTGTGTAAATTTATCATTTTATCTTATTACACCCTTATTGACATTAAGTTGATTTTATTTAAGTGTTTAACCATGTATCAATAAAAAATTAATCATAATTCAATTTATTTAATTCTACCTTATATGATTATTAATTAAATTATTAAAGGTGAGTTCCATTCATTAAAATAAATAACTAACCATGAAATTTACATAAATAAATAAATAAAATGGTATGGTCATGAGATTTACTAATAATTGATTTATCTGGTGGATGATAAAACAACTATGGACCAAGTGAAAAAATCCCTTGAACCTATACTGGTTTGAGCTACAATATTCCCTTTGTTCTCCTATACATCTACTGGATTGGTTTTGTCGTGACTCCTAACTTGAACTGCCACCACTCGACTGGGAGATCCATATATTACATAAGCATTTCCCACTTGTATATGAGGGAAATCAAATTATTTGTTTAGGTGTTTTACATAAATGAAATCTTGGGAACATAGGCCCTTATATAATGTGATGAGAGGAATGAAACAAGACATTATTTAATTTAATAAATTATTACAACAACCATACAATAATAATAGATTAAATAAACCAATCACATATATAGTTCTGGCCCAAGATCAGGATCATCCACATATATGAAACTAATATAAAATTTCAATGTAATAAAAAATAATTTTAGTTCATTCTATTAATTAAGATAAAACACCTCGAATTAATCTAATTAATTATCTAATTAATGAGTTAATTCAATTTTTATTAATTCCATCCTAACCATCCTAAATATTATATAATTTATAAATTTAAATAAAAAAACTAATTTTATTTAAAATTAATAAAGTACACAAGTGTACTTAGAGGAAATGAAATGTACCCTTTCAAACTACTCGACATGGTCCTTGTATTGTATATTCATATGAAATTTAGAATAAATGACATATAATATAATTATTAGGAATATAATATAAAATAAATGACACATAGAATATATGTAAATTATGTGGCATGTAATGATTTGACGCACATAGAAAATACTACAAGTTGAGACCAGAAGCAACTTTAAATTTAGGATTTAACATGGAAATTAATTAATATACAATTAATAATCCCATCACATGGTGTGTACT
Source organism: Viscum album (assembly GCA_963277665.1). Lineage (NCBI taxonomy): Eukaryota > Viridiplantae > Streptophyta > Magnoliopsida > Santalales > Viscaceae > Viscum > Viscum album. The sequence goes on along the minus strand of OY728157.1, from coordinate 1,396,232,254 downwards.
GTCAAATAAATAACATATGAAACACATGTAAATAGGTTTAATTATATAATTAATTTTATCTTTGTGTTAAATTAATCACATGAGGTATAAAAAATTACATAGTGTGTACTTGGGCTACATGTCATGTGATCTTTTCTGCCCATGTACACAACACACACCTAGAGACTGAGCATGTTTTTTGGTCATAGATGTGTACAAGATGAAAAATGTCTACACTAGCTATATGCCATGTGGTCTTGATGCTGCATGGTTTTTAGGTACTTGTGTCATGCAGTAAATACATGACACAACTTGGACCTCGTGTTTTCCACCATGAAAACACATGGAATAAACATTGTGTACACTAGTTACATGACATATAGTTTTGAAAAACATGTGTCAAAATATCCCTATCAACACGTGGTGTTAAATGAATTCTCTTCTAATGTATTTATTACATGATGAATATAATTTATTTTGGTTAATCCTTGTGTAATCAACATAGGTACGCAACATGTATCAGTGGGCTACATGTTGTGTAGTCTTATGTTATCTATCAAGAACCCTTGGAATATCCTGATGGTTTCTTTGGATGATATTCATTTAATTTCTTAACCAATATGGTCATATTTGTGATAAATGAAGAGGATAAGAAGAGATTTCAATGTTCGAATTATAAAAAAAACTAGAAATGAAACTAAAAAAATATTCATATAAGAAATCAATGATTAATAAATAATTATAAATTAATTATATGAATGCTCTGATACCACTTGATGGTTTTGTACGTAGATAAATTTACTATTAGACAATTTTAAACTTGTATATTTTCATAATCATTGATAATTATGAGATGTACATGATGAAGAACATCATGAACAATGAAATTAAATCATATATTATTTAACTGAAACAATAGAACCAAATGATGAAATATTTTCACTTAAACGTATAATTAATTTATTTTTATTAAAGGAACATATTTTATTTATTTCTTTCTCCATTTATGAATAAATTGACCATTTATTAGTGTAACATTGTTATAATTAGAGAATCCAAGAATAGAATCCATGTAGTGGTGTTCCACACATGCTCTATAAACCTCCAATCATCATAGTGGAATTATCCAGGTTCTAGCACAAATATTCTAACACCTATGTTGATTGTGCTTGATTGTAATATAACCCTTCAAGGTGAGAAGGATTCACTTTGGTTCTCTTGATTCTTGAGAGGATGGTGGAGGAAGATCACTCTCCATTCTTGGGAGAGTTTTAGGAACGCATCTCTCTAAGGCTTGAGAGGTTTCTCTAGAATATGTTGTGCACCCCAAATAGAATGGCATAATTAGAGTTAGAAATAATATAATTGGGTTTAAGTAATTATAGGGTTAGATAATAATAATTGCACATATAATCTTATTATTTACTCAATACCTATATAACCCCATGTCTAAATAAAATAATAATATTATTATATTTTCACATGTGCAAAAATATCTAATTAATTAAATATTATTTCTTGAATAAATTATTTCAAAATTTATTCAAATAATATTTAATATACATTATTGCTCACCATTAATTTTAATACTTATCCTTCATTATTACATGATATTTACCAAACTGTGAATAATGTCTATTTATTTAATAAATAAATATTACTATATTTTTCACCGATAAATAAAATAAATATTATATTCATAAAACCAATGAATAAATATTTATTAGATATTTGTGTAACCAAATAAAAAAATATGTTACCTTATGAAATGAACTGGAATAAATAAATAATATATATTCACATAAATAATAATTACGTTATAAAATGAATATTTATTTAATATTCAACTCACATAATACTCTCTCGAATAACTAGTGATTGAAGTTATTTAATGTTCAAATCACTAAAAATTCTCTTGAATAACTGGTGATTGAACTTAAACATGAAAAATTATTGAACCAAGTATGGAAATAATATTTTTTTAAAATGTTAAATTCATATTTAATTGAGGTTCTGAATACACTTAGTGTGTGACCCTCTAGACTCCTTTCTCAATGGCGTTAGGCAAAATTGCTTAAAGTCTAAGGTTAACATATAAAAATATGACAAGGAACCCATAGAGAAAGAATTTAAATTCCAAAATGATAATAACTACATATGAACACATACAGTGCAATGCAATCCCTTTATCTTGATATCTATAATCATGCAAGTTTCATGTTGCTATCATCATCTAAGTTTCTCGATGCCTCTTTCTTTGATTTTTAAGAAATGAACTTGATGACAGAATGCCACAAACATATTCTTAATCAAACCATTTAATTTCTATAAAAGGTCTTTTGATATAAACTTCCACTAAATTAGGAAGGGAAAAATTCTTTCTTGTATTATTTATTAATGTTATATTAGCAGTGACACACCCAATGTATCCTACCTCACCGGGAGCACATGTCATAATGATTTTCTTAAAAACATTAAATTAAGTGAAAAATAATATGTATTAATAATAATATTAAATTCTATATATCATTACACACATCCATACATAGGAACATCCAATTATATATATAAATGTGGATTTATTACCAGTGACTCATGTTCTCATGATCTCCATCTATGAAGATTACCAAGAGCATACACCATGAGATAGTGTCTCAAAGTCCTATAAGTCTCCACCCCAAATATATTGTATCATTTTCATCCCATAAAATTACAACACCTTGAGATTTTATAATGTATTTCAATTTAAATAAATTTTATTTATTTGATAGCTTGCACCACATGCAACAATGAGTTTAAACAAACCATGATATACTATTAAAATATTATTATTTAAATGTGATTATTATAACCTAACCATTAAAATTGGTGGTATGAATAAGAATAATAAAATTTTAAAAATTATTTATATATGTTTTAGATAAAGAAAATATATTGATAAATAAGTACTCATTTTTTAGTAAAATCATTTTATGCTTCAAAAATACATTTTCTTCAAAAATGGTCATTATTGTCTTTGGTGAGAAAATATTATAATTTATAAAACTTTTAGAAATTTTATTTAATAAAAATGATATAATTTTTTAAATTATAATATCAAAATTATCATAGAGTGAAATTTTGAGATCTTTCTTAAAATATTGATTTTTCAGTGAATAACGAAAAATACCGATTTTTTTTTTAAACTTTCATTTCTTTAAAAATTCACCATAATGATTTTAATTTAATCCTAAATTAAAATATAAAAAATTTATTTATAAATAATCTAATTAATTACATTTTAATTATCATTATACCTGATTTTGGTATAAGTTTATTTTTGGATTTAAAGACGCATTTTTTATAAAACATATTTTTCATTGAATTTTAAGTTTTTATGTTAAATTAATTTCTACTACTTATATGAATATAATTTTATAAAATTTATTCAATATTTTTAAAATAATAATTAATATAATTTAATAGGTTCAACTTAATATTTGGCCATTATGAATAGTAAAAATAACAAATATTTGTCACCTCGATAAAGGGGGTAAAATTGAGTTAAAACCATAGGGTAAATAATGTATTTTAAATAATTATTTTGAATTTGGGAACCCAATATTGACTTTTGTGAAAGATGAGTTATATTTTATTCAAATTAAAAACTATTTTTGAGTATTTACTTTTAATGGCATAATTGGAAGATTCCATTCAGCTTTGGATGGATAAAAAAGTATAAAAACCTTAATTTTTTTATTATTTAACCAAAAATATTTGTGTAAACCAATTTATTACTTTATTTCAATGTAAAATAATTTTTACCATTAAATCATATAATTTCCTATAAACTATTTTTATGCATTTTTCACTCTTATATTAAAATAAATTTTTTCTACCTTAATAAATTAAATCTGATAAAATAGATTAAAAATTTCAAATCCTCATTTCCAATTTTTCTTAGAATTTCCATTTTATTTTTGGTCATATAATTATGTTATAATGCTAAAAAGTAAAATTATCAGAGTTATGGCTAAAATGAGTTTAATGTGGTTTAACTAGAAGCCAAAGCTTAAAATATATCCAATTTTTTTGAATTTATTTATACCCTATAACATATTCTATTTTAATTTGGGGTTCCTTGGTGTCATTTTTCTTCGATTTTTACCTTTATAATATTTAAGTAAACGATAAAGTGAAAAATATCACTTTCTTGCTTTTAATATCTATGATATTTTTTGATAGAGATAGTAAAAACCTATGTTCAGTTATAAAAGTTTTTTTTTGTAATATTAATGAAATTTATTTATCATGATAATTTATTTTTATTTTTTAGTGATAAAATAATTACCTTAAATTCCTACGCAACACTGACACAGTGCTTGTACAAGCAGTATAAAAATCAAGTAAATGATTTTAAAAACTCTAAAATTAATTTTTTATGAGTGATTTATAGTTTCCCACAAATTTTATAGATAAATATAATATATTAGATATTTTTGAAATGTTTGTATTCAAATTCATTTGTTTTCATGTTGTTTTTAATGTCAAATTAAATAAGCAGTTCAAAAAATGAAAATAATGATATTTTATAACAAATAATATTTTATTAAATGATTTAAAATTAATTAAAATATCATCTTTGTCCAATTGAATGGGATATGGTTGAAAATATTAACCGCGGTACATTTATGGGTCAATTTCCTTTTATGGTAACATTTATGACCCCTAAAGTTTAAAAATTTTGATATTTCAGTAATTGTCAAAAGGGTTAACGAGGGGTGGGGGTTAAAACTAAGATATAAATGTGAAAAAATAAAAATAAAATTGTCCAAATTTTATTATATGAGTGGATTTAGACTCATCCTTATCTTATCTTCAAATTATATCAATTTGGATCCATTTTCCAATGAAAATTAATTTATATTAATTTGATACTTTATGTAATTACAAGAGTACCCCTCTCACCACTTATAAAAGGGAACATCTTCTCATCCTTCATAACACATTTTGAGCCATATAGCTTAGCCAAGACCTACCGTAATACCTTCCTATATTTACTCAAAAAATCTTAGAACCTCTGGTCTTATCAAAAGACCACCCCATCAAGGTTAAGGTGTAATCCGAAAGAGGTTTATAAACAATGAGGTATAACTCTTGACCAAGTGTTTTCAATTTTATTTCTTCTTCCACCTCTTTTAAATCCATGATATCAGTAAGATATTAATTTTTCAATAAGTTATATATTCTTGAAAATACAATTTAAATATTTTTTTTAATTCTAATAAAATTTCCCAAGGGACTAAGAAAGGTTTTGATAGAATTCAGATCTTGTTCGAAACCCAGAGCTCTAGTTTTTGAAGAAACAGAGTAAGGATCATGGTTAGTACTAACCATGAATATTAATTGTGTGACCCAAAGAGGAAGAGAACAGTTTTTTTGACCATGTGAAGGAGTCCAAATGTCCATGAAAAACTTGGAAAAAATTATTAGTATGTTTTTCACGATTTATCCTAACTGAGCGCCTAGTCGTGTGAGGGGGTGGATAGGTTAGACAATATCTATGCATAGGCTACACACGGTTTGTGAAACCATGAACCTAACAATATAAGGGGGTTTCACCTTAATAATTAGTTAGGCATAGTTGGTTCATTGTTTGTCCAACCATATGGCTAAACAGTGCACCCTCTTAAAATGTTTAAAATTTCCATTTTCCCCCTAAATCCCTAAACCTTATTCGCTCCCTCTTTCTCCATCATTTCCCATGATCAATAGTCACTTGTTATCCCCTATTAATATCCTCCTTGTCTTGGTGGTATCTCATCCATCTAAACTTATAATCAAACACCATTGGTCATGTTTGATCACCTCAGGTAAGTCTATAATCCATCTTGATTCTTTTCTTTATTTATCTCACTGTATTGAATGCTATCTTAATACGAGATAATATATTCTATTTTCAGGTTGTTTTTATATTTATTAGTTTCCTATAATTCCAACCTCAATTAAAGGATGATACTAGATAGGAATTATTCTACATATCTAAGGCATATGGTCTATAATTTTTCCTTAAAAGTATAGTTGTTTATATGATGCATCGTTGTGCCATGCACCGAACTTTCCATCAATAGCCTCTAAAATGTGAAATTAATTAAGTATATAATTATACCTTAAATTGGTCATTCCTTGTATGAAAAATTTATTCTTTTTAGGTTATATACCTTGACTCAAACCACCCCCTTGGGGTGTGTTTCTTATAGGCCCTTGACCCATTCTTACATTTTCTTTGAGTTTAAACCACCTTTGAGGTGTCTTGATCAATCCCTTACCAATGAGTTTATTAAATGGAATTAATGAAATATGTGTGGAATGGATATAAACATTGTACCATGTGATCACTTATAAATTAATTAAATAAAATATAAATGGTAATACCATGTCAATTGACCCTTATCAAATGATGTAGTTTCAAGTAGGTTACACTTGTCCCCCTCTTTATTAATCTCCATTCATATGAATTAAATGATAAATTGAATTGATTAAATGACATGGATGTGATTACATATTTCTTAACCTTTATAATGAACATGATGTTCCCAAATTTTTATTGGAATTAAAGGACATGATGTTCCATATTCATTATTTTTAATTAATGGACATGAGGTTCCTTATTGTGTGTTATAATTAAAGGATATGGTGTTATTATTGATTATTTGGAATTAATGGATAATAGGTTCCTTATTAGATATATATAATAAATGTATATGAAATTACATGTGGTTTATTTGAAAATTAATGGGTATAAAACTCCTTACTATTTATAAAATAATAAATCTTCAGAGACATTATAGAATTGTCTGAAGCAGGCAGTGTCGGACGAGTGTCCTATGAGGAACCCAATCCAATATGTGTTTTGTTTAGGTCATTTATTACCTTATTATTTTTACCTACACACTTACTCATTATATACTCATAGATTGGATCAATTATAGACACTGTTGGTTGTGGCCTTCTAAGTTTTACTCACACCCTACTCGAGCTGTTGATTGGTACCTGAACAAACTTTATGGATACAGGTAAGGACAAAGGGAAGTTCCCCAATATGGATTATTTATTTTATATACTAGGATGGAGGATGAGAGCAGAGGACCAAGCTTGTTCACATGATGCTATTGGAGATAACTTTTGGTCTTTTGTGTATTTTTTTTATAGAAAGTAATGGTTATGTATGTTTCCCTACCCCATTTAGTCCAATTTTGTATTTCATCATGACATAATCTTTTTTATATGATATTGGATAATGATTATTCCTATATTTATGTTTGGATGATTTATTTTCACTTTCTTATATTAGTTTCACTGTTCATTATATTTCATATGTTGTTGTTTTATTTGTATATCAATATCGTGATCCACTTTGATAAAGAGGGTATAGTCTTCCCACCATAGTATCATAGAAACTCTATACCAGTTGGTATCCTTTGGAATAAGGGTAGGAATGCTTAAGGCCATGTGGCTAACCAGGTTAATTTACTTATGATTGAACTAGATCCAGAATGTTACAAAGTGGTATTAGAGATTTCCTTTTTTTACTATTTGGGATAGTATAGAGGAGTCTAGGAAGTGTCAAAATTTGGTAATGAGCCTATTCTTGTGAGTAGATATCCCATGTATAGGGAAAATCTAAGTTTCCTAGGATATGACCTATTGTTTAGGTTTTTTCCTATTACAGTTTTAAATATTTCACCGTTGGGTGACATGAAAAAATTATTGTTTTTTTAAATGTTGGGACCGAAGCCTTAATTTATTTTTTGAAAGCAATGACCTCTTTAGACTGGGTAGAGGGAGACCCATTACATAGCCCGAAGGCCCAAGGCCAAGTGGCCTAAATACAAGGCTTGAAAGCCCATTTGAATGGCCCAAAGGACCCCTCAGTGAACAGTACTGCTACAATACCCGCAATGCTACAGTACCTGCTACAGTTCCACCACCGCTATAGTATCTGCTACAGTCCCTCCTCTGCTATAGTTCTGCCACTACTACAGTACCGCCACTGCTACAGTACTGCTACAGTACCTGGGAAATTCTCCCTTGCCCGGAATTGATCCTGGGTCTTTTGGATGCCAAGCAGGAGCATGTACCACTAAGGTACAGGCTCGTTGGCAAATGGGGTGGAGGGTTCTGCAGCGGCTTCTCATTTCTGTGCTCAGTCTAGGGCCAAAAAAATTATTGTGTTTATTATCATTATGAATTTTATTTTACCCTTGGCCTAGTATAATAATGAGGCATTGTTCATGAATCATGATAAGAACCTGAGGAATCACATGTAATGCATATTCCATGACCTATTTATTTCATTTCATGCATTTCCTACAACATATATCATGTGCCTTGATTTCTATACTTGTGAATGTGATAACATTTTTTGCAGGGAAGAAATAATTGGTTACTTAACATGTGTACATCAACCTAAATGGAGTTTTCCCACATAGCTTTATGGTAGTACCTTAACTAACCAATTGTGGCATGTTTGAGCCATGAACCATTGGTTGCATGGGATGAAACATTAGTGGTTGAAATTAAATGGATACTAATTTCAATTTATAAAGTGCATGGACCTCTATAAATTAGGAATGGATATCCATATAATTAAACCATCATAAAAGTCTGGTTATAGTTACATGAAATTCAAATTTCAACTTATAAAGTGTAGGAATTTATAACATAGAAATGACAGAAAAATATAATTATACCATGATATATATATATATATAACTACTAAACTATAATCCTTAAGGGAAATGGTTTTCGTTAAATGGGGATGCCAATTGAAAATTAAAGAGCATTTTCCTCTATAACTTACAATTGACACTCCATATAACAAAAACTATATTATAATATATGAGACTTTGACCTAGAACCAACCCTAGTAGTGTGTGGTGGGAGTATCTCTTGTATTCATTCATGATCTTTTGACTTACCTAGACCCGAATTTAGGAGAAATCAGTTGGGTATCAAATTTTGAGTAGGAAGGCTTTATACCTGCCCTATTATTTTCTATGAAATATTTATTTTATCAAATCTCATTTTGAGGTGTGTGTTTGGAATTGTAGATATATTTCTCTATGATGAACTTAGCTCATGCATTAGGAAGGTGGTTATGACCATTCTTCTAAGGTGGTAGGACAATAACCACCTATAGTGCCACCTACAACACCTACTGTTATATATAACCTCATAACTAACACTCAATTTCGAGAGGGTTTACTATGAATAGTGTAGTCGATGAAAGGAGTTACATGTCCTATATCAAATATGTCTAAGTTGACTAGGAAGTTTCAACAGTAACATCCAACTGCTTTCTTGGGGGATGGTGGCCCCCAGGCTGCCGAGTCATGTCTAGAGGTTGTTCTTACTATCTTTGAGCATTTGAATATTCCCCTAAAGAGAAGGGTGAAACTCATAGATTATATGCTCTATGGATCCACAAAGAATTGGAAGGATTACCTACATTAGTAATATTAGCATCGAGAGATGAAATGAAGGGATTTTAAATCTAGTTTTTATGATTACTTTTACCTAGGGACACTGAGAGATGACTGGGCTAGAGAGTTTATACATCTAGAGAAGGGTCCTCTATCTATGATGGACTACATAGTGTGTTTAACATAGCTCAAATGTTTATTTCCTACCCTTTATAGTGATTAATTGACTAAATAGATGTGATTTTATAATGGGATTAGGCATGGAATCCGTTCGTAGGTGAATGTTTTTTGTTTGAATAATTTTTTTGAAATAGTAATCCAGACACTCATCTCTTAGTGTCTCTTGAGGTAAGATGAAGGTGTGTGGAATGATGGTTCAGTTTTGAGGTAGGAAGGAAGTTCATCTGGTGGTAGAAAGTGTTGTTTTTAGGTTTATCATGGGGGGAATAAGTAGTTAGAGTGTATGACTAGGTATCCAAGTGACATGTCATTAGTGTGGGAAGCTGAGTCACATGAAGACCCAACATATAAAATACCCAGTGGAGTGCTAGTCTTGTGGTAGGATGGGTAATATCTAGAGGTTTTATTAGAATTTTCCACCTATTTCCAATGGTATAGGATCTGCACCAACTCCAAATTTAGGAGTGGGCTCAATATCCCCACACTAGGCAAGGAGATAGAGTAATACCAGCTGATCAGGATAAGGTAGAGGTCGTGGTCTAGAAATATAGATTTATGATATACAGTTCCAGCAGGGTGGGAATGCTTAGGGTAATTAGGTTATAGACTGTGGCTATAAATTGGGCTTGATATATGTAGTAAAACCCACACCTATGGAGAATAGTGGTGATATGTCTACAGTTCAAGGTATAATTTAGTAGCCTCAACTTTAGTATTTATTTTATTTGATAAAAGTGCTTCACATTCATTAATATCTATGGCTATACTGGAAACTATTGGGAATGAAATTGAGTAATTATATAGAGTGATGACTCTTGATACTTCATTAGGAGTGTGATCAAAAAGTGTATGCTAATTCAAGGAGTTCCACTTGAGATGGGTGGTTATCATGTCCTTTATAATCTTTTCATTATTGAGATGATAGGATTTGGAATCATTCTTAGGATGGAATGATTAGTGCCATTTTTACCAATATTAATTGTTATCATCGATGGGTAAACTTATCATCACCCAAGGGTATTAAATATGTTTACAAATAAGAATTGGATGTACAAGAAAGTTGATATAGACCTCAGAATCATGGTCTAGGAGGAGTGTTATCATAGATTTATAGTCTTTTTTGGATGTTTAGGGATCACATCAGATATATTTAAATCCAGTAGTGTATCATTTCAGGGATGTATTACCTAATTAATTTTCCATACTACCACTTGAGAGATAGGTAGAAATCACCATTGAGCTTGTTCCTGGAGTAGCAACAGTATCTATTTCCCCTTATAGGATAGATCATACTGAGTTTTAGGAACTCAAAAGATAGTTAAAGGACCTAGAATCCAAAGGTTTTATACGACCCAATACTTATCTATGGGGTTCACCCATCCTTTTCACCAATAAGGCATATGATACCCTTAGGATTTTCATGGATTACCATTTCTTGAATCGACTCATGGTTAAGAATCGATATCCACTACCTTAAATAGATAACCTCTTTTACCATCTTTGAGGAACCATAGTTTTCTCAAATATTTATTTGAGGTTGGGTTATCATTAGGTGGGATTTAAGCCTTTGGATATACCTTGTATGGGTATTTGGAAATGTCATTCACTCTTAAGAACACACCAGCTATTTTTATAACCTTGATGAATTAGTTTTTACACCCGTACCTAGATTCCTTTGTGGTAGTTTCCATGGATGATATCTTGGTGTATTGTCAAACTCGACATGGTCATGCCAAATACCTTGACCTAATATTGAATACATTGAGAGAGAATAAGTTTCATTCCAATCTCACAAAATGTCACTTATGAAGTGACAAAGTTCACTTACTAGGTCATATACTATAGAAATCATGGGTATGTGTGGATCCAGAGAAGGTGAGATCCGTAGTTTCCTAGGAGCTGCCTGAGAACAACTTTGATGTTCAGAGTTTCTTAGGGATAATTGGTTACTACCAAAATTTTATTTATAATTTATCATGCCTTTTATCAATGCTTACAGGGTTAACAAAAGAACTTGTAAAATTATCATGGTTTGAAGCTTATGATAAATACTTTTAGGAGTTAAAAGGAAGGATAAAATTAGCAGAGATCTTAATTTTACCTGATTCTGGAAGAGGTTATATAGTTTATTATGATGCATCAGACATCAGTCTATGATAAATTTTAATACAAGGGGATCGAGTCATGGAATACAGGTATCGTCATTTGATACATCACAAGTGAAATAACCCAATGTACGAACTTGAGTTAGCAGTAGTTTTCCATGCCTTGCATTGATGGATACATTATTTGTTGGAGGAATGGTTCATAGTATACACGAACCATAAAGGTATCAAATACATATTCAATTAGAATTATTTGAACCTCATAAAAATTGTGGGTTGAACACCTACAGTCCTTTGATTTTGAGCTTACTAAAAGGTGCTATCATGGGTGCCCTCAAATGATTAATGGTTTTTGGGTTACTTAGGTGCAGTAGAGTGGCTGACCAAGGCCGTCTCTCAAAGGAGGAAGTAAATTTAACAACTTATTAAAGGTATTTTGAAAATAAAATAAAAGGAATTAAGAAAAATACTTGAAAGTATGGGGGTTGTTTATCATTTATAAAACTAGAAAAAGTTTGCTGGAAGAAGATTTCATATTTTTTTGTTTTTAATTTTGAAATGTAAGTTGATTAACAAAGCACAACGAGAAGATGTTTTTTTAGAAAACTATTTTAAGAAAGGGTAGTCGATCTAACTATACCTATTTAATCATTTATTAATAATTATCATTTAAATTAATATCCACTTAATTATGATCTCTTAATTTTTTAAATCCAGAACCCTACGAGAATTAACTTTACCACAAAGATGAAGTGAATTTAACCCTAATCTAATTTCAGAACATGCAATTAGAGCACCCTAATTTGATTGATTTTATAAGTTTAGATTATGGTAAATGGTAAATTAAGGCACATATCCTCTATGGAAATTATAATTAATTGAGTTTAGGTATTATATTTGAACACTACAAATTGACCCCATGTGGTTTTGAATTACCAATTAAATTCGCACTATCACAATTCACACAATTCTCGACCTCGCGTGATTTATGTTTATTGTTCAATTGATTGCTTAGTTTCATTTAAATTAAAAACTCAATTATTAGGTAATATTAATTTAATTATAGTATCTCATTTCTTCAAAATAAATGAATTAAAAAAGTAAGTGATAGATCGATTACTAAAAAGACTACTCTTCCATGGGTGACGTAATCATCGTAGAAGCGAATTGCATTTGCAATGATTTATAATGGGTATAACCCAATCACGATTATAATCAAGAATTTAAGACCAAATAGAAAGATTAATATAATAATAAATTTGAATAAAACATAATAAAAGATAAGAAATAAAAGAATAATAATGAAGTTTAATACACAAATGAAAATATTACAACATGAAGAAGAGAAGGAGGCTTTGATGAGGGGATCATTGCTTCAAGAGCTACCCCTCTAACAATGGTTGGATAATTTGGGTGAAACCAATTATAGTCTTCCTAAAATATCATAATTCACGTCCCAACCCCTAAAAATGAGAAAAACACTAATTTATAGAGTGAAGGAGAGGATAGGTTTAAAGAGGTTTCAAGTGTGAATGGGGAATCTCGGCCAAATATTTTAATACAACTTGAACCGCCCATTTTACCTCCAAAATGCGTGAACCAGTTCTCCTTAAAGAAGGATTATTTGTGAGAAAATTAATCCCAGAGCTCCTCTCAAAGTTTGGTCCTAATCCAAGCACGTATAAAGAAGTTATGGCCCAAATACAGAATCCATGTCTATTCTGGAGAGTCCATCCCAACTTTGACTTCAGGGCCCATTTTCATCAACCAAATGCACTCTTTAGTTCTAGTTTCCTGAATAAAAGTTGTATAAAATTAAGTGAGGAAAACGTTTACAAAAATTTAAGTTCAAATAATTAATATTAAAATATTTATGTGTGAAATACTACAGTTCATTTTAAAAGGGTAAAACTGGAATTTTAATCAAATTTTCAAATGAATGGTCTACTCCAAAATATTTCATAAATGAACATATTTATCACAATGTGAGAAAATTATGTTATTTATTATCAATAAAATATTCAAAAAAATAGTTTTTTATCAACTCTCCCACAATTACCCTTTTGCACTCCTGGGCAATACCTAATATCAAGTAAAGATCAATATTAAATCAAAACAATAATAAAACACATGTCATTGAGATCCAAAAATTTCACACTAAGAAACAGAATATATCATGCCTCATAAAAACCATTATTTCAAATTCTCCATTTATATCATTCAATATATTTCCACTTCATTTATCCTCCCATGCACAAAACACTTACCTCACTTGAATTTTCTCTTATCACACAAATGTCAATTTTTTTTGCAATGTCTTTCTCATACAAAATCATACAAGGGTCACCATAGGATAGATAAATTCCTACATCACCACCCAATGTGAGTCAAGGACATATATTTATCATGAGGACTTTTTAGGTTTGTTCTGTGGCTTTCAGTTGGTAGGATTTAGATGTGAAAAACTCTAAGGCTGAATAAGGAGGGCTTGAATCTTTTTGAAGCAAAATTACATTAATCTACTTTTCACTTAAATATGGTATACTCATTAATACCCTTATCATCAATTCATCTCCATCATCATGAAAAGTCTTGGAAAGTTTACACCATTTATCATTTCAGCAAAAAAATTCAATCTTCTCTAAAATAGTTTTTCGTGAAAGCTCCAAATAGGCACAACTTTCTTTCTTTTTAGAAGCTCTAGAAAGGTACAACTTCACTTGTCATGAAAGCTCCAGAAAAGGAACAACTTTCAATAGAATGATTTTTTTAGAAGCAAACACATCTCTTCAGAATTTAAATTTCCACCCAAAGTATCACTGAATGTCGTAGCACAACACAAGATAGATTCCCCCACACTTAAGTTTAACTAGATTATGAAATTTCACTTCAAGAGTTGGTTGGATAAGGAAAATTGGCTTGTAATGTGGCTAACCTAATAGTATGTTTATTAATTCTAAGGGATACAAGGATTAAATGTTCAAGTTAGGCAATTATAAAAAACGATTCTTTGAAATAGGGGCTTTAATACCAAAAACATTCCTCAATCATTTAAACATAAGTACCTCAAACCCTCATGTTTTGATAGGAATAAATCAAATTCTGGTTAAATCAAGCATGATTTGGTTCTCTCAAGAAGTGAGGTGAATGTGAATAATATGAAAATAATGGTTTATAAGCCTCACAGGAAAGTGATTTTAAATATAAATATAGTGAGATGTGGCATGGGATTTGAAATTCAGAGTACTTTTCATGAAATTACTAAAGATTTGAACTTGAAACAAAGTTATTTTAAGCATTCATTTAAGCTCAATTTCATGGGATAAATTGTTTCACTTATTGATATGGATTTCAAAATGGTGATGAGAATCATTTCAGCTCAAAAGTTTCAAAAAACACACAAAAAACTGAAAAATAAACACACAAAATTTGAAAAACACACATTTTTTTGATTTGTTTTTTTTAAACAGGAAAACAATTGAAATTACTAAACTAAAAGGTTCCCTCCCCCACACTTAAAATATTTAATTGTCCTAAATGTGAACCCATGAGATGATATATTCACATGAAATGTATAATTTTAAATAGGACAAAGAATAAAAAAGTTAAAGCGTTAGGAACAACCTGATGTGCTCAAGTGATGATGGGGTCATGCAGTGTGATAAAATACACTAGATCAATAGGAAGTCCCTCAATGTATCTCTTCAAACATTTCACATTGATTGTAAAGCTCCTTCCAGTGTCCTCTTGTGTGATCTCCACTGAACCATAAGGAAAAAAATTAGTCACAACATAAGGACCTAACCACCTGGAACACAACTTACCAGGCATTAGCTTCACTCATGAACTGTAGATAATGACTTTATCTCCAACATGAAACTCCTTTTTTTGGATCATTATATCATGAGATGCTTTTGATTTTTCCTTGTAAATCCTTGAGTTCTCATATGAAGACAATCGAATCTCCTCAATCTCTTGAATTTTTAGCTTCCTTTGGATTCCAACTTGGGCCAAATCCATGTTGCATTTCTTTATAACCCAATAATCCCGATGCTCAACCTCCACGGGGAGATTCCATGATTTCCCCAAAAAATCTGAAATAGGGACATTATAATGGGTGTCTTGTATGCTGTCCTATAATCCCACAATTCATCATCCAAGCGCTTGCTCCAATCTTTCCTATTTGGCTGCACAGTTTTCTCCAAAATTTGTATCAATTCCTTATTTGAAACCCCAGTCTGACCATTTTTTTGAGGGTGGTATGGTGTTGATATTTTGTGTGTCACCCTATACTTTTGAATAAGGGAAGAAAAATTACGTTTGCAGAAGTGTGTCCCTTGGTCACTGATGATGGCCTTCGGTACTCTAAACCTGCAAAAAATCTGTTCTTTGACAAAGTCCACAACAACATGAGAATCATCAGTCCTGGTGGCCTTAGCCTCCACCCATTTACTATCATAATCAACAACAACCAAAATATATAAAAATCCAAATGAATTAAGAAAAGGACCCATAAAATCGATGCCCCATACATAAAAAATCTCACAGAATAGTATGGGTTTTTGGGGGCATCTCATGTCTCCTAGAAATGTTCCCAGTGTGTTGGCAACGAGTGAATGACTTAAAAAATACATGGGAATCATGAAATAATCTAGGACAATATAATCCAGAGTCCAAAACTTTCCTAGCTGTCCATTGGGGTCCAAAGTGTCCACCACAAGCAAGTGTATGACATAATTGTAGAACAGACTCAAACTCATGATCAGGAACACACCTCCTAATAACTTGGTCACTACACATGCGCCATAAGTAGGGATCATACCACACATAAAATATAGACTCACTCTTTAACTTTTGAACTTGATGTTTCTTTAAATTTTCAGGGATTTCAGATGCAACAAGGTAGTTCTCTAAATCCGCATACCAAGGATGAATACCTGAGATGGAATAAAGATGCTCATAGGGGAAAGTGTCCCGAAGTGGTACCTGGTCCAAGGTCTCATCCTCTAGTGTGTGAGTGTGCCTAATCAT
The DNA here is from genome assembly GCA_963277665.1 of Viscum album. Taxonomy (NCBI): domain Eukaryota; kingdom Viridiplantae; phylum Streptophyta; class Magnoliopsida; order Santalales; family Viscaceae; genus Viscum; species Viscum album. Next base: position 1,396,215,495 of record OY728157.1, on the reverse strand, counting down.
GTGGTCCGCCACTAGGTTTTCCGACCCCTTGTTGTCCTTTATCTAAATGTCAAATTCCTAAAGAAGAAGCATCCATCGGATTAGCCTGGGCTTTGCATCTGGCTTCTTCAAGTGGTACCTCAAAGCTGCATGGTCAGAAAAAACAACTACTTTAGAGCCCAATAAATATGAACATAATTTATCTAAAGAGAATATAATAGCAAGAAACTCCTTTTCCATGGTTTTGTAGTTTTATTGGGCTGAATCCAGTGTCTTCGATGCATAGGCAATCACATGTGAACGTCCCTCCACCCTTTGAGATAAGACATCTCCAACCGTGAAGTTGGAGGCGTCACACATAATCTCAAAAGGAATCTCCCACCGTGGGGGTAGTATGATCAGTGGACTGGTCAAACACTTCTTTATCTCATCAAAGGAAGTCCTGCAAGAATCATCAAACACAAAATTAGAAACTTTTTGAAGTAATCATGACATAGGAAGAGAAATCTTACTAAAATATTTTATGAAACACCGATAAAATCCTGCATTCCCTAGGAAAGATCTAACATCACACACACATTAAGGATAGGGTAAGGATGAAATAATGTCTATCTTATATCTATCAACCTCTATCCCATGTTTTGACACTACATTCCCTAAGAAAATACCATTATCTACCATGAAATGACACTTTTCAAAGTTCAAGACTAGATTCTTCTTAGTACAATGATTCAACACCTTTCCCAAACTACTTAGACATTCATCAAATCAATACGCATACACTATAAAATCATCCATGAATACCTCCATGCAGGTTTCAATAAAATCATTAAAAATACTCACCATGCATCTCTAGAAGGTATCTGGGGCATTGCAAAGTTCAAATGGCATCCTTAGGTAGGCAAACATGCCAAAGGGACAGGTTAATGTAGTCTTATCCTGATCCTCTAGAGCTATAGGAACCTGAAAATATCCAAAAAATCCATCCAAGAGACAATAGTGTGTCTTCCCAACTAGTATCTCAAGCATCTGATCAATAAATGGGAGGGTGAAATGGTCTTTGTGAGTGGACTGGTTTAGTTTCCTATAATCAATACACACATGCCAACTGTTTTTTACCCTCATCAGAACTAACTCCTCTTTATCATTTTTTACAACTATAACACCATTTTTATTAGGCACAACCTGAATAGGACTCACCCAATAGGAATCTGAAATGGGATAGATTATAACTGCCTCGATCAATTTTTCAACCTCTTTTTTAACAATCTCCAAAAGTGTTGGATTGAGTCTCCTTTATGACTACCTAACTGGTTTATCCCCTTCCTCCAAAATAATACTATGCATCAAAATGGAGGGGCTAATACCTGATATGTAAGCCAAGGTCCACCTGATTGCCCTGATGTTCTCCCTCAAAATATTCAAAAGTTTTTCTTCATGTTCAAAAGGGAGATTGTTAGCAATGATAACAGGTGATATCTCACCACTTAACAAGTATGAGTATTTGAAATTTGGTGGCAATGGCATGAGTTCCAGTGTAGGGGGTGGTGTATGGATGGAGATATAGAAGGAACTAAAATATGTGCACAAATAGCATCAGTATCAGAATATATATTATCAAAATCATAGAATAAAGCATCAAATTCATCAGCATACTCAACAACCATGTCATAATTAGAGTTGACATGATCAAAATCAGAATATGATTCCATTTCAAAATCAAATATAAGAGAGTCTTGTGCATTAGAAATAGGCGTGGAAGTACTTTTAAACATAAAACTGGAACCAATACTCATAATCTCCCTAATCATAGGACAATCAAAATCCATGTGGTTTTTACTTGGTGGTTCAAAATGGGAGATAAAAAAAGCAAAATGGTCCTTTAAGAAGTACTTCATGGAGTCCATAACATCAAATATAACAACTTCATCTCCAAACTCCATGGAAAGTGTACCCTCATTAACATTTATGATAGTTTTTTAAGTTTTGAGGAAGGGTCTACCTAAGATAATGTGAGAATGAGAACTTACCTAATCATCCTCCATGTTAAGCACATAGAAATCTACTGGAAAGATAGTGTATCTTAACCATACAAGTACATCCTCAAGGACTCCCACTGGATATGATGTAGCTCTATTTTCCAACTGCACCACTACTCTCGTCGATTTCAGCTCACCAAACTGCAAAGAAGAGAATACATAGTGAGACATCACATTTATGGAAGCTCCCAAATCACAAAGTGCATCAGAAAACTACAACTCCCCTATGGTTCATGGGATGGTGAATGTCCTTGGATCTTTTCACTTTGTTGGCATTGCTAGAGTTAGTGTAATGAGTGCTGTCACATTCCTTCCAAGATTTATCCTCTCATTTCCCTTGAGCCCTCTTCGATTGGTACAAAGTTCTTTTAATAATTTTTCATACCTTGGGATTTTCTTGATGGATTCAAGTAAAGGGATGTTGATCTCCACACGCTTGAATGTATCTAAAACTTCTTTTTTGCATCTACTCATCATCCATCTTCATGGTTTGTACACCCTATTTAGAAATGGAAGGGGTTTAGGAGGAACATCATCAACATTTATCTTACCTTTATCTTTATCCTTGGATTTCTCATCAGTTGGTATGGAATTGGGATTTTTTAGAGTTGAGGTGAATCCCGGTGGAATGGTAGGTGGAGAAGCATCAATTGTTTGATTCCCACTTCTCAATGTGATGGCACTGACATTCCCCTTTGGATTTGGAGTGGGTTAGGAAGGTAGATTTCTAGAATTCTTACTTACAAGTTCATGGAGGGCAGTGGAAATCTGGATCATTTGAGTCTTCAACTCCCTCAGCTCCGAACCTTGACTCTTCAGCTCATTCTTTTGATTAAGAAAAATTTTCTTCAGAAGGTCATCAGTGTTAGAATCTACCTTGGGTGGGGGATTCCCTTATTACTGGCTTGTTGATTCTTGGGCTTCAAATCTCCTTTGGGGTTGTTGGAAACCCTAATAGTAAGGTGGGGGCTGCTGGAAGTTTTGTTGAAAAGGGGGCCTTTGTTGTTATCCAGAGCCACACCTCATGTCCGATTGATCATTACACCCTTGGTTGTATGTTGGAGAAAATGAATCAAAATTCTTTTGGGGGGTATGTTTGTTGTTGTTGCTGATATGGTCTCCCTGGGAATATTGCTGAGCAATCCTCTGTCTCTTGTAGTTGTGGGCAACTGTCATTTGTGTGGCTTGTCTCAGTGTAAATGCCACAAGGCCTTGAAGGAGGGGGTTGGGATTTCTTTTGTGCCAAAGCAATCTACCTCACCATAGTTTTCAATTATTCTAACTTGGTATCAATCAAATTACTCTCAAGAGAAGAAGGACTTACCTGATGTACTCCCCTGACATGTGGTGTACCTCGATTGCAAAATTTTTGGGAGTTTTGGGCCATTTTGTCGATCAATGCACATGAATCTACTGGTGTCTTTTCCAAAAATGATCCTCCAGCTGTGACATCCACCATGATCCTCTCCATAGGTGTGAGTCCTTCATAGAAGTATTGGATGAGGAGTTTCTCACTGATTTGGTGATATGGGAAGCTTGCACACAACTTCTTGAATCAATCCTAGTACTCATACATTGACTCCCCTTGGGCTTACTTAATCCCAGAGATCTATTTACGAATGGAATTGGTCCTTTATGTTGGAAAAAATCTCTGCAAGAAAAGACTTTTTAAATTATTCCAACAAGTTACATCTTCGGGTTGTAAATAATACATCCAATCTTTCGCAGATCCATCAAGTGAGAATGGTAATGATCTTAATTTTATTTGTTCTTAAGATACATTTCTTGGTTTCAAGGTTGAGAAAACCACATTAAATTATTTAAGGTTTTTATTGGGATCCTCATCTGAGAGGCCATGAAATTTTGGAAGAAGATGCATTAATCCAGATTTCAATTCAAAGTCCAATTCAAGATTTGGGTATACAATAAAATTTAGTTGATAGTTAATATCGGGTGAAACCAATTATAGAATGGTTCTATTAAGTTAATTTCCATTATTGTTGGCCATTGGTTCTTGTTTTGTGGTTTAATTTTAATTTCTTCCAATTTCAATGTTCTGAAAGTGGAGGAATTCTATAACTGGTTGAATATTGAAACTTCCCATAGACTGAGAATGTCTGATTTGTTCCCTAAGACTATGTTCAATCTTAGGGTCAAGATCTAAGAGATATTCGAGATTAGTTCATGTCATAAATCAAATAAAAATGAAAAGAAGGAAAGTGGACCATAGTAAAATAAAAATTAGAAGTTTGAGTTGATGGTCCAAAAAGAAGTAGAAGAAAAGAAAAGAAGAAGAAAAATCAGACTGGGTAAAGAAGGAAGAAATAAGAGAGGAAGAGAATAAAATGTTAAATAAAATAAATACCTCTAATTGGTTGAAATAATTACTTTCCTCCTCTTAAATTATGCCAATTTGAAAGGCGCTGTCATGGGTTAACTCAAATGATTAGTGGTTTTTTGGTTACTTAGGTGAAACAGAGTGGCTGACCAAGGTCGTATCTCAAAGGAGGAAGTAAATTTAACAACTTATTAAAGGTATTTGGAAAATAAAATAAAAGGAATTAAGAAAACTACTTGAAATTATGGGGTTTGTTTATCATTTATAAAACTAGAATAAGTTTTCTGGAAGAAGATTGCATATTTTTTTGTTTTTAATTTTGAAATGTAAGTTGATTAACAAAGCACAACGAGAAGATGTCTTTTTAGAAAAATATTTTTAGAAAGTGTAATAGATATAACTATACCTATTAAATAATTTATTAATCATTATCATTTAAATTAATATCCACTTAATTATTATCCCTTAATTTTTTAAATCCAGAACCCTACGAGAATTAACTTTACCACAAAGATGAAGTGAATTTAACCCTAGGCTAACTTCGGAACATGCAATCGCAACACCCTTCTTTGATTGATGTTATAAGGTTAGATTATGGTCAATTCTAAATTGAGACACATATAATCTGTAGAAATTATAATTAATTGAGTTTAGGGATTATATTTGAACACTAAAAATTGATCCTGTGTGGTTTTGAATTACCAATTAAATTCGTGCTCTCACAATTCACACAATTCTCGACCTCGCGTGATTTGTGTTTATTGTTCAATTTATTGATTAGTTTCATTTAAATTGAGAAATAAATTAATAGATAATATTAAGTGAATTACAGTATCTCATTGATTCAAAATAAATGAATGAATAAGGTAAGAGATAGATCGATTACTAAAAAGACTACTCTTCCATGGGTGGCGTAATCATCGTAGAAGCAAATTGAATTTGCAACAGTTTATAATGGGTATAACCCAATCATGCTTATACTAAAGAATTATAGACCAAATAGAAAGATTAATAGAAGAATTAATTTGAATAAAACATAAGAAAATAGAAGAAATAAAATAAGAACAATGAATTTTAATACACAAATGAAAATATTAAAACATGAAGAAGAGAAGGATGCTTCGATGAGGGATCCTTTCTTCAAGAGCTACCCCTCTTAAAATGGTTGGAGAATTTGGGTGAAACAAATTCTCCTATACCTAAAATATCCTAATTCATGTCCCAACCCCTCAAAATAATAAAAACACTAATTTATAGAGTAGAGGGGAGGCTAGGTTTAAAGAAGTTTCAAGTGTGAATGAGGAATCTCATCCAAATATTTTAATACAAATTGAACCGCCCATTTGACCTCCAAAATGCATGAACCATCTCTCCTTATAGATCTATTATTTGTGAGAAAATTAATTCCTGATATTCTCTCAAAGTTTTGTCCTAATAAAAGCTTGTATGAAGAAGTTATGACCCAAATACAGAACCCATGTCCATTCTGGCGAGTCCATCCCAACTTTGATTTCATGACCCATTTGCACTTACCAATGCACTCTTTAGCTCTAGTGTCCTGAATAAAAGTTGTATAAAATAAAGTGAGGAAAACTTTTACAAAAATTTAAGTTCAAATAATTCATATTAAAATATTTATGTGCGAAATACGACAGTTCATTTTAAAAGGGTAAAACTGGAATTATAATCAAATTTTCAAATGAATGATCTACTCCCAAATATTTCATAAATGAACATATTTAGCACAATGTAATGAAATTATGTAATTTATTATCAGTAAAATATTCAACAAAATAGTGTTTTATCACTTACCTATATGCCTAATAAAGGCAATGCAATGACTAATTCTCTAAGTTGTAAGACTCATACACAAGCTTTTTAGGAAGATAATAGTGAATGAAAGTTAATGGATCTCTTTTATGAGATGAATCTTGTGATTCATGAGTGTCACAAAATAAATCTTATTATGGATTTGGTAGTGACCTCAACACTTCTGAATCGAGTGATGATGAGACAACATTATGATACTAAAGGCTTTGTCCTAAGGGGAAGTGTATCAAGTGAGGACCTACCACCTTGTTAAATCATTGATGAGTATGTGATCCTACATATTCATGGCTGTGTTTGGGTACCTATAGACATGTGATAGGAGATGATAAATGAATCTCGGACCTAAAAATGGGTAGTACATCCCATACTTACCAAGATGTACCATGATTTATGCTGCCGTTATTGGTGGTTGGGGATAAAAAGTTAGATAGTAGGTGTCATTAGTTGGAGTTCCACCTATAAATAGGAGAAGGTAGAAAACTAGTGGCCTATTGGTCTTTTACAACCTTTACCCATTCTGAAGTGGAAATGGGGTGATTTCACTATGATTTTTGTGATGGTTTTACCAAAATCCCCTCATGGAAGAGATGTCATATGGGTGATCATGGATAGGTTGATGATGGTCTCATATTTCTTTCCTATTAGAGAGACCTTCTCAGTGGACGAGCTTGGAAAATTCTATGTCTGAGATATTATACAACTTCATGGTGTTCCATGTACCATATTATTAGATAGAGAAAATCATTTTACATTATGGTTTTGGTAGGGGTTGTAGAATGATTTGGGTTCATTGGTATTTTTGAGTACAACATACCACCCTTAGACTAAAGTTTAGAGGAAGGGAAGGCAATGCTACTAGGACCAGATATTGTTTAGAAAAAATCATAGAAAGTACAACTTATTAGGAAGAATATGGATACAGATCAGTCTAGGAAGAAGTAATATTCCAATCGTCATCTCCAACCTCTATATTTCATGGTGGGAGATTAGATATTCTTTCATGTTTCACCTAGATTGAGGAATTGATAGATTTATAGATAAAGGAAGCTGGTGCCTAGATTTGTTGGGAATTTCAAGATTTTAGAGAGATTCATGCTATTATCCTATCAGAAATCTCTACCTCATAGGTACTGGTCCATGCAAGATGTCTTCAATATTTCTCAGCTTCACCATTATCATTATGACCCATATCATTTTATTAATCCTAAAGAAGTTGAGTTAGAGGCTGATGTTTCTTTTGAGGAATATCTAGCTCATATTATGGATCGTTTCATTAAGGCTCTTCAATGTAGTTCAATTCCACTATTTCTAGTGATATGGAAGCACGACAATTTATAATACGAGATGTAGGAGTAAGAGGCCAATATACATGCTTAGCAGATGGAGTTATTCTTAGATGATTCTCAACCCCACTTAGAAGGGTAAATGAGGATGAACTATATTGAGGGGAGGTTGTAAGATATAGGTTTTTTGATGATGTATGGATCCTTTAAAATACTATTTAAATCACTTATTTAATTATAATAAAATATTCTAAGGTACTAAGAAAGGGTTCAGGAGAATTTGAGACTCGTTCGAGCCTGGAGATCTATTTTTTGGAGAAATAGAGTGAGTTGCAAAGTTGAAACCTGGTTAGTACTATCTGTGTGAGCCAAAGAGGAAGAGAACCACTTGTTTAACCATGAAAGGAAGGCCACATGGCCATGAAGAAATTTCAAAAAATTACAAGAGTATGTCACACAATTTATCATAACTATGCACCTAGCTGTGTGAGGGGGTGGATAGGTTAGACAGTGGCTATTCATGACATACACATGGTTTTTTAAACTATTCACCTAGCTGTGTGAGGGGGTGTCACCTTGGGTAGTAGGTGTGCACGATTGGTGCACAGTTTGGTCAATCATGTGGCCAAACTGTGCTCCCTTTAAAATGTGTAAAATGAAAATTTCCCCCTAAATCCTTTAAACCTATTTCCTACCTATTTCTCCCTCATTTCCCATGCTCAACATCCACTTGATCTCCCCTCTTCCCCTCCTCCTAGTCTTAGCATGATCTCCTCCATAAAGACTTGAAATTGAACACCATTTTTCACATTTGATCACCCTTGATAATTCTATGAGTCATCTTGATTATTCTATCTATTTATATCACTATATCAAATTATATATTATTACGAGCTAATATGCCCTAATTTTAGGGAGTTTTTCTATTTCTCCATTTCCTAATGTTTCATCCCAAATTATAGGTTGATACTAGATGAGGATTATTATACCTATCTAAGTTATATGGTCTATAATTTTCCATAAAATTTTAGTTGTTTATAAGATGTGTTGTTATACAACTTGATAAAATTTCCATTCATCACCTCCAAAATGTTAAATTAATTAAGTAGTTTGTTATGACTTAAATTGGTTATTCCAACACCAAATTTCTTATTTGGAGGTTGTATACATTGACTCAAACCACCCCCTTAGGGTGTGTTTCTTATAGGACCTTGACCCCTATTAACCTTTTTCATGAGTTTGAACCACCTTTGATGTGTGTTGAACTATCCCTTACTAATGGGTTTAATAAAGGGAATTAATGATATTTTCATGGAATAGACATACCCATTGGACCACATGTTCAATTATAAATTAATTAAATAAAATATGAATGGTAAGGCCATGTTACTTGACCCTTGTCAAATGTTTTAGAGGCAATTATGATACACTTGGACCCCTATTTATTACTCTTCATTTATATGAATTAAATGATAAATTTAATTGATTAAATGACATGGATGTGATTACATCATGATTATATTATGTAATGGACATGAAATTCCTAATTGATTATTATAATTAAAGTACATGAAGTTACTTATTTATTATTTGTAATTAATATACATGATGTTTCTTATTGTGTATTAGAATTAAAGGACATGAAGCTCCTTATTTATTATTTTTAATTAATGGAAATAATGTTCATTGATGAATATATAGAATAAATATACATGACATTCCATGTGATTTATTTGAAAATAAATAGACATGAAACTCCTTATTGTTTATAAAATAATAAATGTTCATAGAAATTCTGGAATTGTCTAAAGAAGGTAGTGTCAGATTGGTGTCCTGTGAGGAACCCGAGCCAATATGGGTTTTTTTAGTTCATTTATTGCCTTATTGTTATTACCTACATAATTCTTAATTATATACTCATAGTCTGGATTAGTTATATAAACCTTTGGTGGAGACCTACTGAGTCTTACTCAAATCATTTTTGGGATGTCGATTGATACCCAAACAAACTTCATGGATGTTGGTAGAGACAAGGTGAAGTGCCCTGCTATGAATACTTGATTTTATGTACCAGGATGGAGTATGGGAGTAGAGAATAAAGCTTGTGATCATGATAATATTATATATATCTTTTGGTCTTTTGATTATTTTTTATAGCATGTACTATTTATGTATGCTACCCTATACCCTTTACTCCCATTTTGTGTAGCATCATGACATCATATTTTGTATATGATACTGGGTAGTAATTATTCCTATATTTATTTCTGGATGATTTATTTCTGTTTCCTTGTGTTATTTACATTTTTCATTATATGAATTTATTTTTTTTAAATTTTTATATCACCACTGTGCTCCACCCTAATAAAGTGTGTATAGTCTCCCCATCATACCATCATACAACCTCACTATAAGCTAGAATCCATCGGAATACGGGGAGGCATGCTTGAGGCAATGTGGACAAAAGGGTTTGGTTACTTATGAGTGTATTGGGTCTAGAATGTCATAGTATGTCATGAACCAAGTCAGGTAATTATCCTAACCAATGCTCGACCCGGTCCATGGAAAGGCCTGAAGGGTGTTCCCAATCCCCATAGGCCATAACAAGTGCCCAAGTATCAATAATAGCATGTGGAAATGATTTACCCAAATTTACAAGCATAAAATAACAAAAAATATAAATAAATATAAAATGAAAATCATAACCAAACAAGCCTTTAACAATTTCTAGATTTCAAGTTACAAGTTTTAATAAAAGGCCAAAAAGGCTACTAGAAAAAGGAAGGACGAAAAACCAACTCAAAAACCAGCACATGGAAATAGGGGAATCACCCTAAACCCACCTCCAAAACACCTCACCAAGAAGAATCACTAGAAACCCGAACCACCATCTCCAAAATCTTTCCCCTTACCAGCATCAAACATTACCAAGTATACTTACACTCAAGGGTGTAAGTTGGGTGTGATCCTAAGCGCAATAGGATTCCACCCAACAAGGATTCAATGATATAAACAATAAATGATTAATAACTTGTAATTTTTATAAATAAAGGAATGATGATAATAATTTTAAGGAAAACAACTTTTAAGGAAACTGACTTTTAAATGAAACACCCTTGCTTTTGAGATAACAAACAAGTCATACCATATTCCTATGGTATGTGTGATATAACCAAAGAGCACTAGTCATGAGAAACCCATATAGGAACTAGCTAAGAGTGGGACCCTAAAGACATCCTATCTCACTATAAAGTGGTATAGTAAACACAAAAATTCCATGTTCTCGTGTATGAGCCACTAAAGAGGAGAAACATCCAAAGTTCTAGTGGCCTCCAATCATAACAAATATTTAGTTAGTATTGTCATCATAAATCCTGCTAAGTGAATCCAAACTGAATCCACTTTCAAATCACTAGCATACTATTCCTAGTCCTCCCACCTAGTCACCTAGGATTCCCTTTGTACTCAATCAAGTTCCAAGTCCATATAACACACCATTTTCACATTTCATAATCCAAACAATACAATAAACATCATAATCTATCACTTTCACACCCAAAATTCTCTTTTAAAATCAAACACACATGAAAACATTTTCCAAACGTGATTCGCATCACATGCATAATTTAATGAACCATTTTAAAACTTTATAAAACAACCTCAAGGTTTACAACATGGTTTTACACATGAACACACCCAACTTCATATGGGAAAACTAATTTATAAACCAAATTCATATTAAATCATTTGAAAAAACACTTTCACACCACACATAATAATCATGGGTCACCCCAAAATATTCAAGAAAGCATAATCAATTCATTAAATAATGGTTAAGCATAGAATCACCTACCTTGGGTGTAGAAATCCCTTAAAACTAGTGAGAATTTCCAACCGCACCTCAACCTCACCAAAAGTAAGAAATAAAGAACCCTAAACATGAATATTGAACCCAAAACTCAAGATAAAACCCTAAAAATGAAACCCTAGCTATTGGAGAAATGGAAACCCAAGAAAAAGGAAAGAAAACCCTATAATAGGGGAAGAATCAAAGGAAAAGGAGAATTAGTTGATGAATCGAAGAAAAACCACCCAAATCTAGCCCAAAATTCAAGCCCCAAGGGAAGAGGATAGAGAGGGAGGCGCACTTAGGGAGGATAATCTTGAGTGGGGTGACAAAATGAAAGTTTTGTGGTTAAAATTGGGAGGATAGAGAAGAAAAACCAAATTTTTAATGAGATGAAAAAATGCACGGTTAGTCCACATGGTTTAGTAAACCGTGTGGCAACCGTGCTGTCCTATCTGTCTGAGAAGGGTCCTACCTCACAGATACCTCGCACGGTCTGACTGACCATGCACTAGCTATGTGGTAGCTACTACCTCTGCCTATAGATACCACATGGTTACCTGGGCAGGGCGCATGATTACTTATAACCATGTGCCAACCATACACTATGATCTATCCCTCAAAATTTCACCATTTTTCTCCAAAAACCCAAATAAAAAATTGGGGAAAAAGATAGACTGAAAATAAAAGGAAAAAAAAATCAAAAGAAAATCACAGATGTGATAATTATCCCTACCATGAAAACTTTCCTTCCTTGGAAAGTCAACTCAAAGCTTGATCAGAAAATAAAAATGGATACTCTTGATCAACCCATGAATTCTAATCCAAAGTCTCATGCACACCACTACCATCCTTCCAAAGGACATGGACTAATGGAATAAACTTCATGTGAAGCACCTTTTCTTGGGAATCCACTATTCGTACTGGCTGTTCAAACATTAATAAATTAGTATCTATTTTCAATTATTCCCAATGAAGCACATGATATGGATCAGGAGTAGACTTTTTCAATTGGGAGACATGAAATACATCAGGAATTGATCTTAACTGAGAAGTAAAATATAACCTACATGCCACCTTTACTATTTTCTCGGTTATTTCAAAAGGCCTGACATACCTCAACATTAGATTCCCTTTATTTCCCAAAAAACGATGACCCAAGAGTGGTGCTACTTTCAAGAACACCTGATCAACCACTAAGAACTCAAGATCTTAGCACCTCTGATCAGTATAAGATTTATGGTGAATCTAATCTATCAATAACCACTTTTTGATTAACTTTACTTTCTCAGATGTCTCTTGCACAAGGCTCGGTCCCAATAGTGAGGCCTCACCAACATTATCCCAACACAGAGGATACCGACATAGATGACCATAGAGTGACTCAAAAGGATACGTTCAAATAGAGGATTGGTAATTTTTATTATAATAAAACTCGACCAATCCCAAATGGTTATCCCAAGATCTTCCAAAATCTAATACACATGTACAAAGCATGTATTCAAGAATATGATTTGACCGCTCCATTTGACCATCCTTTTGAGGATGGTATGCCATGATCATTTTGATCTGTAACCCCAATACCTTTTTAAGGCCTTCCCAAAAATCAATAGGTGAAATAGGGGTCACTATCAGATATGATTACTGACAGAACACCATGAAGCCTTACCACTTTTTGGACATACAAATGGCCCAACTCATCCAATTTTGCTAAATCTTTGATCAGAAAAAAATGATTAGATTTGGTCAAATGGTTGATTACCACCCAAATAGTGTTCTTTTCCTAAGGTGTATGAGGAAAGACAATAATGAAATCCATAGAGACCTCATCCCACCTCCAAGTAGGAATGGGTAATGGATGAAGCAAACCAAAGAGCCTTTGATGCTCTGCTTTCACCTACTGACATGTATAGCATCTCGATACAAAATCCTCTATATGATGCCTCATACCTGGCCACCAGAACCACTGATGAACATCATAATACATTTTGGTAGCAACAGGATGGAAGGCCCACTAAGACTGTTGGCTATCCTGTATCACCACCTTCCTTAGAGACAACGACATCACGATACATCATTTAAAATACAATACTCCCTAGGGAGATAAAGATTAACCACAAGATGTCTCCCCACCATGAAAGAAATATATAGACTACTGACAGAGTTCATCACCAGGCTACTCCTACTGAACAATCTCCAAAAGAGAAGGTGCCAAATAGACACTTGACAAGAACACACCTCTACTATACTCCTTAGTTTCCAAGTGCATCTGGGAAAAAAGCCTCATCAAGGTCCACTCATCACTAGAATTCCTCAAAGCTTGCATTAGAACTTTCGTATTCAAGGTGTCAGCCACTACATCACTCTTTTCTGGGGTGTAGACAATATAAAAGTCGAAACCTTACAGATATTCGATCCAACGATGCTGCCTAAAATTTAAATCCTTTTGGGAGAATATATAGTCTATGCTTTTATGATCGGAATACACTACCACAAAACTGGGTTTCCGTAGTGCCACCCATTAACAACGCTAAAAAAACTACTAATAAAGGGGGTTCCTTTATCAGTGCTAAAAAAAATAATTGATAAAGGGTAACTTTTAATAGTGCCTTTTTAGCACTGATAAAGGCACCCCCTTTATCGGCACTTTTTTAGCACTGTTAAAGTGGACCCCTTTATCAGCGCTTTTTTTAGTAGCACTGATAAGGGGGGGGGGATTTATCAGTGATTTTACCTAGTACTGATAAAGTGTATATTTAAAAAAAATCATGAAAAATAATATATTGATATATAAGTATATTTATATTGATATAAATATAATATATATATTTTTAAATATGTTTTAGATAAGTATAAATAGACTATTACATTTAATATATAATAAATTTAGTGAAAATGGATTTAAAATATTTAAAAAAATATTATTAATTAATAATTTGATAATTATAATCAACTAATAATCATTTAATAAAAATTTGAAGAAAAAAAATCAAAAACATTAATAAAAGATCTAAAATAAGTTGAAAATGTAACTCAAACTTCAAACGGCCATAACTTTTGATCCGGGTGTTCGTTTGAGCTCTACAACATATCAAATCGAATACTGTGAAGAGATATACATGCTAATAACTCAAGATAACCTTTTGTCACATTTTTCGAGTCCAAAAAGGCCCATAAGGCCTCCAAAACTGTGTTTTTAGTTGGGATACCCCAATTTTTTAACATTCAAATAGCTATAATTTCTGTTTCGGATTTACTATAGGCCTTTACCAGATATCATATCGAAGATTGTTTCATTTTATTTGATTTGACTGGTTGTGGAGTTGAAAAAGACTTCTAGATTAGAATTTATGTTTGTTTTAACATTCTATGGCTTTTCAGATACACATATATATGTATTTATTCATAAATATATATCTCTCTCTCTGTGTGTTTATGTGTGTGTGTTGTATATATGTATGTATGTATGTATTTATTTATTTATAAACACACATAAAAAACATATTTCATAAATGTATTTTAAACTAATCTTATAAATATATATTCATATACAAATAAATATACGGATAAAAAATTATAACTAAAAATATACATATAAATAGATATAAAAATAAATATAAATATATATTAATATATGAATAAATATATATGTATTAATATAACTAAATATATTTATATTAATATGAATCTATATTACTATATGAATAAATATAAATAACTATATAACTATATATATAAATAGATATATCATTAAATAGAGAAAAAAACTAAATGGATTTGTGGTAAAGGTGAAGACACACAAGAGGGGAGGTCACAGGTTCAAGTTCTAGTGGAAGCAAGGGCATGCGAGAAAGTGATAGGGGGTTGCGCGGGCAAGGGTAACATATGGTGAGAGGGAGGGGATCCACCTAGCGCAAATGGGGGGGGGGGGGGTCAAGCACTATTAAAAGATTCCCCCCGCATTATATATTATTTTTAACCTTTTTTTAATTTTTTTTGACGTTTATCACCGCTTAAAAAAAGCACTGATAAAAGGGGTCTTTTATCAGCCCTAAAAAAAGTGATGATAAAGGACCTTTTTATCAGTGCTTTTTTTAGCGCTGATAAAAGGGACCCCCTTTATCTTTTCCTTGATTAACACTACTTTTATAGCGTTGTTAATTCCATTTTATAGCACTGATAAAGTCCATATTTTCATTAGTAATAGACCACAAATTTCTCCCCAAAAAATAATCATGCCACATCTTCAAGGCATGCATCACTGCTGCTAACTCCGAGTTGTGGGTTGGGTAATTATTTTAATGTGCTCAGATTTAGTGAGAGCCATATTCCACCACATGACCATATTTGATGATCACACACCTGATATTCATACCTGAACCATCAAAATAAACCATATACCCTTCACATGATTCTGGAAAGATCAACATGGGTGCAGTATTCTACTACTGCTTCAGCTCCTCAAAGGATGCCTGACATTCTGGGTTGCACTCAAACTTCACCTCTTTTTGAGTGAGTGCTGTCATAGATGAATCAAGCTGAGAGAAATCCTGAACAAACCTCCTGTAATAACTTTCCAAGCCAAGGAACCTCTTGATATCAAACACATTCTTCAGATGCTCCCATGACATAACTACATTGATCTTCTCGGGGTCCACCGAAACCCCTTTCTCTAAGATGACATTAACTGAGAACCTCACTTCGCTAATATAGAAAGTGAACTTCGGAAACTTCTCATAAAGAAAATGATCCCGAAGAGTTCCCAACATAATCTCCAAATGATGCTCATGCTCTTCCTAAGATTTACAATAAACTAGGATGTCATCCAAAAATACCACAATGAAGGAGTTGAGATACTGGAGGAAGACCCTATTTATGAGATCTATGAAGACCAATAGAGCATTCTTCAATCATAAAGGAATGACCAAGTACTTGAAGTGGCCATACCTACTCCAAAATTCCGTTTTCAGAATATCCACCTCTTTCACCTTGACTTGGTGGTAACCAGAATGCAAGTCTATCTTGGATAACCACTTTTCCCCTTTTAACTGATCAAATAAGTCATCAATTTAGGGAAAAGGATACTTGTACTTGATGGTTACCTTATTCAATTTATGGTAATCAATACATAACCAAAGAGATCTGTTGAACTTCTTCGCGAACAAGATTGGGGCAACCCAAGGAGAGATGCTCGGGTGAATAACCCTTTGGATTCCAAATCATCCATATATATATTTAATTACCTTAGATCAATGGGGGCCATATGATATGAGGGAAGAGATATTGGATTTGTCCCTAGTGCTAAATCAATTTAATACTTTGCATCCTTCTTTGGGGGTAAACCTGGAAATTCATTTGGAAATACCTTTGGGAACTCATCCACCACTTGAGGTAATCTTCCCTTAAGATAACCACCATCGTCCTCTAACACGAGTGATGATAACTGAGAAATAGGATTTCCTATCTTCGAGAGGGGAGGTCCAACATGACCCGACCGAGGATCCCAATCTCCAATTAAAACATGAGTACTTCCATCAGGTGCCCAAAAACTTACCCCCTGCTTATAAAAATCAATGTGCACTTAGAAGTGCACCAGCCAATCCATGCCAAGGATTACATAAAAAATTTCCATATCCAAGACCCATAAATCCCATTCCAGCTCAACCCTTTATATGAAGAGCACACAAGATGGGAACCTAAGACCCTTATCCTTCTTATTACCCAATATGGTTACCAAATCCATCACAAAGGACATAATATTGTTTGGAAAATACAAAAAAATCACAATAAAGGAAGAGATAAATGAGACAAAAGCACAAGTATCAAATTAAACCACAACTATAGATGATGAAATAAGAATGGAACCTCGAACTTTTGAAGGCCCTACATCCAATCCTGCTGGTGCTTGATACACTACATGAAGATACTTTTCCTCATATTGAGCCTATTAATGACCACTTTTTTAAGGATCTACCATAAACTAGATCTTCCCAGAAGATGATCTAACTCCTCCACCATGACCACCAAAATAAGATCTCGTTGTTCTGAATGACTCTGAATGGGATAACATCCCCTTGGAAGCTACTGATACTACGCCACTCTGAAAAGAACGCGTGGCTCTGCATAATCGATGTAAGTGCCCCATCACCCCACATTGATGATAGGATTTGGGAGGAGATGTACATGTAGGTTGGATGTTCCCTACCTTCCCACACTGGTGGAGCACAACAGAACCTGCATCAGAAGCCATAGATAAAGACTTCCAGGAATTATGTCCTGAACTACCACCTACCTTCTTCCCATTTTCATCATACTTCCTATTTTTCTAAAATTATTTTCCACTACCCATAGCTAAAACTGATCCAAGGAACCCAAACTTTTCTTTTTGATCAATATTGATGATGCAATCATGATCAACAACTTCACCATAGGTCTTTAGCTTGAACAGAAAGACTTGGGAATAAATATATGGTCATAGACCTGTCTTGAACCTCTGAGCATTCATCTTATCATTTTAAATAACCTCGAGTGTGTACCACACTAGATTAAAAAAATCTATTGGCATAATCCATCACTGAAAAATCTCCTTGGGAAAGATCCATTAACTCCTGGTATCTGGCATAAGCCAAGACCTTAGAACAATACTATTCATTGAAAATGATCTTAAAATCTTTCCATCTCATCTGTTCGGTCCTACCAGTTTAAACCACTGAGTCCCACCATCTCTAACTAGGACCTTCTATCAAGAATGAATCACACTTCACCCTAACACCCTTAGAAGTTTCATGGAATTCAAACATAATTTCTCTATTTTCAATCCACTCCTCATCTTCTTGAGGTTCATCATTTCCCTAGATGGAATGAGGCTTGTTCTTGAGAAACTCCTATGCCTTGTCCTTTATAGGACTAGGTTCAACTTATATAGAGGTAACTAGGCTAGGACCCGCTCCTTTTCCCAAACCTTGAACAAACCGAACCATAGCTTCAACCCATGGTTGCAAGTGAATTATTTGGGGAGCCATGTTTTTACAAAAGGAAACAATCACAAAAAAATCATTAATATAAAAAAATCTGAAAATTTTAAAAAATAGAAGTAAATACTAACAAATCAAACTCACCATGATAATACAACAAAAAAACCACTTCACCCCCCACCCAATGTCCATGTATAGTCTGCAACCTACACATCCCACCTGGAGGAGTATTCAAACAAAAATCCCAACATCCCATGGTGACTTGAAGTTTGTCACAAGGTGTCCTGGGTAGGAACCCTACTTGAAACCAGAACTCTAAGACTGAATAGTCCTAGATTTTGTCTATCCAGACTCATCCCAAATGACATGACCCAAAAAGAAACTTCCTATGATACCATTCTGTCATTAACCAATTTGTTTTTTCATTTGAATTGGTTTCCGACCTGGTCCATGGCAGGGGTCGAAGGGCATTCTCTATCCCCACGGGCTGGTACAAGTGCCTAGGTATCAATAATAGCATGTGGGAATGATTTACCCTAATTTATAAGCATAAAATAACCAAAAATATAAGTAAATAGAAACTAAAAATCATAACCAAAAAATACTTTAACAATTTCTATATTTCAAGTTACAAGTTATAAACAAAGACCAAAAAAGATACTACAAAAAGTAAGGACCAAAAACCAACTCAAAAACCACCACATGGCAAGAGGGGCATAACCCTTAAGCAACCTCCACAACACCACACCAAGAAGGGCCACTAGTAACACAAACCTCTATTTCCAAAAGCATTACCCTTACATGCATCAAACATTACCAAGTCTACTTACACCTAAGGGTATAAGTAGGGTGTGAGCCTAATCCCAATAGGATGCCACCCAATAAGGATTCCATGATATAAACATTAAATGATAAATAAATTTCAGGTTTTATAAATAAAGGAATTCTAAGAATAATTTTAAGGAAAACAAATTTTAAGGAAATAAATTTTTAAATGAAACACCTTCTCTTTAGAGATAACCAACAAGTCATACTGTATACTGATGATAAGTGCAATATAACCAAAGAGCACTAGTCATGGGAAACCCCTATAGGCACTAGCTAAGAGTGGGAACCTAGAGACATCGTATATCAATGTAAAGTTGTATAGTGACCATAAAATTCCACATTCACATGCATGATCCACTAGATAGGAGAAACATCCAAAGTTCTCATGGTCTCCAATCATCACAAATATTTAGTTAGTGGTGTCATCGTCAATTTCTCTAAGAGAATCCAGGATGAAGCGACTTCTGAATCACTAGAATACCAGTCCTAGTCTTCCCACCTAGTTTCCTAGGATTCCCTTTGTGCTCAATAAAGTTCCAAGTTCATGTAACACACCATTTTCACATTTATTATCCAAACAATTCAAAAAACATCATAAGACATCACTTACACACCCAAAATCCTCTATAAAAATCAAACACACACCAATTTTTTTTCTAAACATGATTTGAATCACATGCATAATTTAATAAACCATTTTCAAACATTATAAAACACCCTCAAGGTGCACAACAAGGCTTTATACATGAACACATGAAATTTCATAGGGAAAAACCAATTTGTTAACCAAATGCATATCAAATCCTTTAAAAAACAACTTTCACACCACACATAATAATCATAGGTATCCTTGAAATATTCAAGAAACCATAATAAATTCATTAAATAATGGTTAAGCATGGAATCACCTACCTCGGGTGTAGAAATCCCTTTAAACTTGTGTCGATCTCCAACTGCACCTCAACCACACCACAATCAAGCAAGAAGGAACCCTAAACATGAATATCGAACCCAAAAACTCAAGATCAAACCCTAAAAACGAAACCCTATCTACTGGAGAAATGGAACCCCAAGAAAAAGGAAATAAAACCCTTTAAAATGGGAATAATCAAAGGAAGAAGGAGACTTACTTGATGAATCGAGGAAAAACCACCTAAATCAGGGCTAAAATCGAAGCCCCTAGGGAGGAGGATGGAGAGGGAGGTGCACCTAAGGTGGAGAATCCTGATTGGGGTGAGAAAATGAGGGTTTTGGGTTTAAAATAAAGAGGTTGGATAAGATAAAACCAAATTTTTAATGAGCTAGAAGGGTGCACAGTTTGGTAAACTATGTGACAACCATGATGCCCTCTCAATCCGAGAAGGGTCCTACCGTATGTCTACCTTGCATGGTCTGACTGACCATGTGTTGGCTGTGTGGTAGCTACTACCTCAACCTATAGCTTCCGCACAGTTACCCGAGTATGGTGAATGGTTACTTATAATCATGCACCAACCGCGCGCTATGCTATGTCCCTCCAAATTTCACCATTTTTCTCAAAAAACCCAATGAAAATCTAGGGAAAAAAGATAGAAAAAAATAAAAGGAAAAATACCTAAAAATAAAATCATAGTTGTGAAACATTATCCATTATAAAAATAGTGAATTTAGTATTTTTAATATACTAAATTGTTATTATGATGATGAAAAAATTATCCACCTTCTTTCCATCCTACAAAAATCAAAAACATTGCTCGTGAATATATAAAGATTACCAGCTCTATATAGTGGTGTAATTTGTTTTTCATCTCCTATTTACTTGGATTATTATAATAATATATTTAATAAATATATATGATATATATGTTATAATAATTATTATAGAAATTTTAATTATTATTTACCTTTATTTCATTCTATCTATCAAAAAATGAAAACATAGTTCATAAGTATATACGACTCACCGTTTTCATAAACTGTTTATTTCATTTTTATATTAGTAACTTTTATAGATGATTATAAATATATATATATATATAACAAATATATATAATATTTTTAATCATTATTAACATTTTTGAGATTATGGATTATACCATGGTCAAAGTACAAGGACCAAAACTACTGAACTAGAACATATATGAAAAATGAAGCAGTTATCACCTGAAACAATGATTTTAATAAATAATTGTTAATAAATGGGTGATAAAAGGTTATAAGTAAATAATATATCTAATGATATATATTATTATGGTTCTATAATATATGTATAATAAATCTATATTTATTATACAATAGGTTCTATCACATACTAAGGAATTTGGACCTGAGGTAAGGGTTTATTTCACAATCTCATCATTAGTTGAGATCGTTTATGTTCAAGTCTCCATTGGGGGAATTATTTTATATTTATATCTTAAAACCAATATATTTTATTCTACTCTGATTATTTATATAAATTAAGAGTTTTCATTTCATTTTCCTCTCTTTAAGTACTCAAGATTCAAGAATAATGTTTTTAAGGAAAACCGACCTTGTTTTTCTACTCGGCCAGGAATATTTTTCTTTAATATTATCATTTTTCCTTAAAAATATTTTAAAGAATATTTTTACTATTCTCCAATGATTTATCAAATAAATATTTACCCATGTTTTAATTTTTTAAAAATGGTTTAAAAGGAATCGTCTTGTTTGTTTTATGAATGAGGTACTTTTTGATATTTTACTGAAAATGTGGAAAGAATATTTGTTTTAACATACTTAGAAAGAATGTAATTTCTGTCATCATAACCACTAAATACTTTATATATTCTTTTATAATTTTCCATGGCTATTTTCAATGAATTTTTTTATGATATTCTAGAAATATTTATTTTTTAAAAGTGATTTTCAAAATGAAAACGATATTTTCCTCAAGAATGTTTTTAATGAACTTTTTATAGTATTTATATTCATTAATGACAAAACCAATTTATTTTACTTATACTACACTGGTGATATGTTGAAACGATAGAATCATTATTATTTATCATGAAGGTTTATGACCAATTTGATTGGGGAAAGTATTGAAATTTTGTATGCTAGTTCTTCCAATACAGACATTTATTAACTTTTAAGGAATATTGATTAAGTTGTATTATTTATTCATACGATGAATGCATTGGAATTATTAAGTGATGTGTGGGTCCTATAATTATATATACCCTTTATTTATCAATAGGTCTCATGAGACAAAATAGGGCGGGTACTTGGCTGTGGCCTTACCCATTTATGTAGATGTCCTGGTTAGGGTCTCAATGATAAGTTTAAGATGTATAACAATATGCATTCCATCATCATGAAATCAATTATTGATGTCCATGTGATTATTTTAATAGTTATAATATCCATGTATAAGTTTCAAGCTCATTTTTTATTTATATGACATTATTTGGTCATCATTTACTCCTACCATATTATTCATGCCTTATTTAATCCATGTTATTTTCTACCGTATGCATACCCTTACCAAGCATCTAATATCACCCCTTTCTTAAGTTTCCTTTCCTCAGGACTCCAAGAAGTTTAATAGGATTTATAATTAAGGATATTCTAGAGAAAATAATTATTTTTTCAGTAAAAATATCATGCTATATTTTATATTTTCAAATATAATGTGAAATTAAAGTATGTATCTAGTTTACTAAGACTATTAAACCATTAAATCCTATGAGATAAGATCACTTGTATCTAGTACCAATGTAATATAGAAACCACTAACTATGGGTTACTAGAGTAGGATTCTTTATAATTGGTACCATAGGAAGTTTAGTATAAACCTTGGGAACTGGATTTAGGAAAACTTAGATTAGGGAACATAACCCTATGATTGAATTTGAGGATAAGTCTAAGTATATGATAACCTTAAAAAGATTTGGTTGAGTATATCTCGACCATCATTATGGTGTATGGTGAGTATGCCCTTTCTACGCACCTGTTTGAATCTCTCAAGAGATATACTTGGACGAACTCTCATTTTATTTTTATAAATCATTATGAAATAGATGATGAACATGGATGAACTAGGTTAAACCTAAGGTCTCATATATTTAAAATAAGGTGGAATCCTATGAATGATTTTTCATGATTCTCACTATGATTATTGTTACTCACACTATACATTTTGGTTTTAGTTAATTGGAAAAACTAGAAGGAATTGTATTAATGATGAATATGATAGACAATGGAATTATTATCCTCATGATCAACCAAGTGAAATAAGATTTTAGATGAGAAAAATCGTGATTATTCCTAATCAAATATCTCGTTATATGATTAATAATATCAACTTTGGTGAGTTTCCTCACACAATTAATAAGTGAAAAATGGAGTTTTCGGAAGACCATAGTGGGAATCATATTAATATTCCCACATGTCAAGTATGTTGGAATAATAACTTAGGGAATTTTTTTAGAGTAATAATAATATATTTTATGTGTGGAAAATAAAGACACATATCAAGTAATTACCGAGAAAATAATGAAAAGTTTGGTTAACGTAATGGATGAATGGTTTCTCTAAGTTATCATCAATGGTTGGATGCTTTAAATGTGGAAAGTATAGGACTTATAAAAATTGATGTCCTAGCTAGAAATCAAGAGAATAGGATCAAAAAGGTTTTATGAGTAATGGTTTTACTGTTTATGATGAAGAGACTACAAATGATATATGAAAGGAAGAAGGTATTAAGGAATAAGATAATGAAGACTAGTTAATGGTTTAAGAAGGAAGTGGAATGATTGAAGTGTTTTTTTGGAATTCAAAAATTATCTTATAGAGATATTTTTATTAATGGTATTACAGTTATAAGAATCATGAAACATATAAGTATTTTTCTTTAGTAGTAGTTGGTGCTGAATTATGTTTTAGGTTGTGAAATAACATATTTAAGAAAACCAAAGGCATATTTTGAATCAGCGGATGATCCCGAGATGCCCAAGGGAGGTACTCACAAGATTTGAGGTTTTCATGAGAGATTGAAATCTACACGCAAGATTTTACATGCCCAATATAACATCAAATGGATTATTCAAAATCTAAACTCTGAAAAATGGCCAACTCTGAGGCACTTAAGAAATTAGGCTGACACACAAGAAAATGGACTGCGTGCAAGATCTTGTGAGCCCAATGCAACATCAAATTTCACTTCCACACAGTACTCATTGCACGCCACCACTGATGTTTTTTCCTATAAACAGACATGTCCCCCATCACTTTGGGGTACCACTTCGGAATACGAAACACTGCTCTACTGCGCGTAAGACAACCCTTCCGTAATTGTGAAAAAGACAAGGCTTCAAGGTACTGGATCTTTCGCAATAGGTCTCCCATGGGTCCTTTGGGTGGGACCAATAGGGATTGAACCTTTCCCATTTCTTTTTACTCCAAGGAAATTGCACACAAAAGATCCTTCTTGCATGCAAGTTTTCCCCTATGTCATGCTAATATTGCGCACAAGCTTCCATCTTGTGTGAAACCCATCATCTTGCACGCAACCCCTCATCTTTCATGCAAGTCTTACATCTTGCTTGCACCCATTACTATGTACTACATGTGTTGTAATTACCCTAAGGAACCATTTCTGGGCCCCTATTATGCACAAAACCCCTATCTTGCATGCAATTCATCCACGCGACCCTCTAGGCTTGCACGTAGTGATTTTATAATCCCTCGAGTGGTGTTCCATTTTTTGTTTACCTACCTAATTCTTATTCCCATAGGTACACTAATAGATATTAAATATTTTCATATCTATGCTAATGTGTATACCTCAATGGATCACTCCACAACCCCCAATACCTATCATTGCTTATTCCTTCCCTTCCCCAAGGGTGGGTTTGTACAAGTTATGTAAGTCCTAGGGGTGAGGAGCGAGTCCTCCTCATCCGAGATGCAGGATATTAAACTACCAAGAAACCCCACATCCTTAACACATGGTGTTAAAATATGATCACCACATGGGTGAAAACCCAATAGGACCATGAAGGGGATGGGAACCAACACCCTCTCACTCCTCTCCCATTGTGCTTTGTTGCTATGTGTGCCTTGGGCATCCTTTGTGTAAGCCCCGAAACACCTTGGTAGGGTGCCCCCTATGCGATGGACATATCA
Organism: Viscum album; assembly: GCA_963277665.1. Lineage (NCBI taxonomy): Eukaryota > Viridiplantae > Streptophyta > Magnoliopsida > Santalales > Viscaceae > Viscum > Viscum album. The sequence continues at coordinate 1,396,190,248 of OY728157.1, read as the reverse complement.
TCCTCATACATCTGTACACAGTCTTAGAGTTTACCAATATTACTCTCCCTGGGCTTCTAAACGTGCATAACCCCCAATCTACCCCTCACAGATGCACCTTTTTCCATGTGATCCTTAGGTCTATTTTTGCCTCTTGTTTCTCACACCGAACATGACTCACATGGGATAAGATAAAGCATCAGCCATGAAATCATCTTTGGGTAGCCTTGGCATCTAATCTCCACTCCCCTCCTCATCAAACTACATGGACTTTGATTCCCTTCTACATGGATACATATGAAGCCTCCCTAAGGTTTAAGCCCATCACCCATCTGTCCTAACCATTTCACGTTAGTTCACTGTCCGTCCCGCATGACATTAAACTATATGACACCATTTCAAACTATGTGGATTTTTATCCTTGTAATCTATATGGGGTATATAGGAATCCTACCTGAGGTTTAATCCCAAACAACGGTAAACTTCAGCATCCCCTTTGTGGGACCCATTGCACCATTAGTGGTGTTGGATCAGCCTCTAGGCAGCTAACCATGAATAATCCCCAACATGTCTTTTGATAACTTTCCTTTGCACACACCCTGATTTTATGCCCCATACTAAACTACATGGACTTTGATTCCCTAACATGGGGATACATAGGAAGCCTCCTTGAGGTTCAAGCCCATCATTCATGTACCATCCTGACATCTCCCTTGAGCCTTTGTGTTTTGGAAAGATCAAAACCTAACCTAGAGGTTCCACTTCCTTTGGGCCCCATCTATGTGTCCATTTCTCATGAGAATCCTACTTAGGTAACTCATCGCCCCATCCCATAACCACATGTATTTTGATCCTTTCACTTTTCAAGAAAGGTATGTAGGAAACCTCCTTGAGTTTTAATCCTAAAACCATCATCTACACACCGGTTCCATCTCCATTCATTCCATCCTTCGATACTCCCTTCATATCCACCCTAATTTTACCCAGGCCGCCACATCCTAGTGAAATCATGACATCTGTATGGGTAGCTAACCATGTGTAATCCCCATTCATATCTTTTCTCTTTGTATCACCTAGGTTGCTAACCATGCATAACCCCCAACATGCATTCAGGTTGTTGTACATTGTGTACACCCTGATCCCATGAGTCACCCTCTTGAACTACATGGGTTTTGATCCCTATATTCTAAATAAGGTATGTAGGAATCCTATTAGAGGTTCAATCACAACCAATGACAAACCTTGGTGTCCCCTTTTTTGGGACCCACCATCCTCTGATATGCCCTTTATGGTGTCTAGATCATCCTTCACGGTGTAAAACCTTCCCCTTTGTGGGGTACACCATCTAGGGTCTGTCCTCATCAGGTGTTCTAATCCACCCATCTAGTAAACTTTCCAGGTGATCCCTCCTAGGGATGTACCCATCTGATCCACTTTCCTAAGTGTTCTGATCAGTCTGATTCATCTCCGCTAGATGTTAAACTCACGACATAACTCGTGTTAAACACAGGAAGCCAATGAAAACCTCAGATACATACCTTTGGAATACAATTATCCACATTTGATGTGGTATTCCTCAATATTCCACATACTCAAGAATACCTAACATTAGGGAAAATCTAGGTGTACTAATGTTTCAGCATCCAGACACGTCAGTGATGCCCAACGCGACTACTCTCCTGACTAGAGGTCACTGCCCTGACTTGACCCCTTTGGAATGTCATGATAGAAGTAGCATAATTAACTAATATCCTCAAAGATATGGAATTGGGAAGGGTTTCATGAACCACATCTTAATCTTTAAGGGAGACCTAGACTAGGTGATGAATTCCGAGGAGGAATCCACAGAATTAGGTTCCGACATCCCATCAATCCACTTTGATCAAGGAGAAAACATACCTCAAGAGGTGATAGATGCCAACCACCTTTGGAAAGTGGGAATGTGGGGAAACAACACGACCTATCTGGATGAAGCATCCCATGCATGAGGCACAATGAGGTGCACCCTGGTAGAAAAGCATCAGAAATAGAAATGGTGAACCCAATGTAAAATTCCTCTCCTTAATATAGGGATTAGTAGTGTCCGGGGCATCAAAAGATAAGAGTGTCACTAGATCCAGCTATCTGGTACCATGACTTACCTGGAAAATAGCGGGCATGGTGTGAAACTCACCAGGATTTGGGTCAGTTAATCATTTGGAATCCTGGTCGGTGATGTTGTCAGCATGGATCTTTCTATCCAGCCATGGAAGACTAAACAACATTGGGGCACTGAGCATTTCTTTCCTACTATCTGTACTGATGGCTGAATCTTTCTACTTTGTTGGACCCAAGCTAAAACTTTAGGAAACTAATAAACTCCCACTTGCAGACACAGGGGAAGGGGAAGAGAAAATACCAATGTAGAAATCCCACAAAACTCCACCTCTTCCATGACATCATACCCTACCACAACTATCAGGTGTCTACTTCCCACCTCACCTTATGAAATTTTCCAAAGGAGGGTAATGAAAATTATTATATGTCGATACAAATAGGAGGGTGTCATCCCAATGAGGGATATAGACCATCAAGATATGGATGCCTCAGCGCCCTGCCATCACCACTACCCCCAAGGGCCGTGCAGGGAGCCGCTACTGCCCACTCCAATTTTCAATCACTTTAGGAGCCTCTCCCCAAAACAATAACATGACTAACTCCCTTACTCCAATGAATTAAAGGGTGTCTAAGTCCTCCTGGATGTGACTTTGTCCATGGAGCCACCAAGGAGGGCTCCCACTAGGCTATGACAGAACCGCAATCCGATCCCTCAAACCAAGGAATAGGTGGTCCATACCCCTGTATAGCCAGCCCTAGTTTGGATGAATCAATTCCAACATCGGGTGCACTATCAGGACGATTACCACTAAGGGCACCATATTCTACAAATTTAGTGGACTGAGGCACCACTGAAAAGTACTATCACCTCCCTGTTACTATATAATAGGGTCACCTCTATGCTCGATCTGAATTGAGGCCTCAACCACCCCACAGGTAGGCTGGGTTGACTTCCCTGGTCACCAACGCAAATATAAACCATCATGGGTCAACCCATGATGATGATATTTAGTACAAAGGTCCTCCCTATACCATTATTAGCTAGAGTGGAGGTCCTCCCTACTCCTATATTCATCATGGAGGTCCTCTCCATGCCTCCATTACCAGTCAAAGCAGAGGTCCTCCTTGTCTTGATAATGCCCAACACAATGGTCCTCCCCATGCTCATGATCCCATGTATGGAGGTTTTTACCCATATTTCAGGTCATAAACAAGAAGGTCCTCCTCACATCATCACCAGATCAAGAGGGGGCCCTCCCCATGATAGAATTAATCAGAGCGATGGTCCTCCTTTCCCAATCACCCATCAGTATGGAGGTCCTCCTAATGTTTTAACCCACCAGTGTGAAGGTCATCCCTGTATTCTATTTTACATTTTCCCAGGTGATCCTATCACCCTATTTTATCCAAGAGGAGGTCCTACCTGCTCCAACACCAACCCGCACGGAGGTCCTCTTCATGTTGAAGATCTACCCTGCCCTGAAGAACTACCTCAGGGAAGGAGGCCTGGTCGCCACCGCCAAAGGAAGGATATTGAGAAGTGCCAGATCATGGTCAAACCTGTCCTCTTTTAAAATTATGAAGTGGAGTGAGACTCAATGGTGGAGACCTCACCCAGACCCCCTATGTTGGGGGATGGTACATGAACTCGGCGTATCATCTTTTCCATCCCAAAAAGCGAGATGCACCGGATCCCTGAATCCCTCTGCAGATACATAAAAGAGGAGATATATTTGGATCCTTTTCAGGGTCTTGATGTGAAATCTTCTCTGTCATCACTAGGATCATTCTATACTTAAACCAGAGATCATAGATAATTGTTCTGGGGACCGGTCAACGATGAGCACCAGCCTAATCCACCGCTAATAACCACCACACCTACGCATGAAGTAGTGGTCAGTATTCTGTCCTACATGGATGTGGTGATACAATTAGTGCATTCCCTAGGAAACAGTCCAAGATGTAGTGGTTTTTCAGCCCGTGAGCTATACTCTCCACTGACCAGTCTACCACTGAAATGGTCTAAGTTAGTGCCATTACTGGTCCCTCAACTACCCTCTGTCGATGAATGGGGAAGCCAAGGTCTAGATCCTGAGTCTGAGCTGAGAAGTTTTTGGTACATTTTCACAGTGGACCATCACCCTAGTATGTTCTGGCCAATTGTAACTTCAGTATTCAATATCCTGGATTCCCTCACCCAGGATGAGGTTGTGTGCTTCTTCTAAACCTTATGGACGATGCATTTCCATCTCCTTCATTGATGGTTAGCTTACCCCAAAAGTCGATAACACTTCGACGACATTGGCCAATAGTTCCACTTGGTTGAGTTGGACACACTCCTTATTTCTCAGCACCATGCATCACCTTATTATCATTAGAATCTTCAAAAAATATGCATCCATAGATTTACTGTGCTTCGTAGAGTTATTAAGGAGGCTTCCCCACATGTCCAGATTCATGGATGGGGGCAGTATGCTACCCTACATTTTAGTACTATCCCATGCCAACCTGGTTCACCCTTTTATATCTAGGATATGTCTTCGGGAATCATCATAGTGAACATGGTTTTCCCTGAGATATACCTGGAAGGGGGAATTGACATAGGGTCTGGAGAATATGAATATCCCACTAGGGCAGCACAACACCTGAAAGACCATTTAGGTGTCCACACTCAAAAACAAATGACTAAACTTGGCCTTAGAGAACCAAATGAGTCATTGACTTTGGGTCGATATCCTAATAAGGGAAAAGCACACACTGGGATAGTCAATCCCTCTAACCTGTCTGATTTAGTGCAGAAGATGGAAGGGGATCCTGAAAAAACTGCGTAGTGCTAACATATCACAGAATAGAGGAGGATCGTCGATGATCTCCTCACTGAGAATTACATGAAAAGAAATCAAGATTATGGTGATACTTGGTATAATACCATTTGTATTCCATTAGGGAAGCAGGGGAAAACATAGATTATCCCTGGAGAGTTGCCTCCCGTTGATCTTGACAACCCTACATATCCCGACCAAGTAGAGGATGATGTTTATGGAAAAAGACTTCCGTATGCATCCCCAAATCTACCCAAGATATGAAAAAACCTCCCTTAGGACCTAGATTAGGTTCCTCCAGCTACTCCATAGGCCCTACCAACTACTCTGCAGGTTCATCCAACAACCTCTTAGGTCATTCCATGATTCTCTCCATGAGTTTATTAGTCGGTTTACCATATTGAAAAACCTACCAATGAACTGGTAGTCATTAAACCTCTTCAATATAGGAATCCTTATCAGGATGATCTGATGGAAACTCTCATTTTCCACCTCAAGGATATGGAGACCCGAAAAGTGGAGATTACACCTGATGGAAAGCCATATATGACTTGGGTGGATGATATGACAACAACCCCGAGCTTTGGTAATCCTTCATTATCTCATTTTAATGGGATGGGTGATCCAATACAACATATGGCTCACTTTATTTCAAGCTACAGACCCATAATGGGAACTCCAATGCAATAAGAATCCACTAAGATTTGGTGTTTCATACAAATAATGGAAGAGCCCACATTCATCTCGTACAACCAGTCACCCATTAGGTCCATAGTTGGTTGGGAGGACCTCCACAGGCTGTTTATGTGTTAGTTTAGTTCCACCACCTGCAAAACTAGTATTTCCAACCACTTCAAGTGAAAGAAAAGGCCAGATGAGTGATTTATAGACTTTGTTTCCTGGTGGAAGGGACTCACATATTTACTCGACATTCTACTAACTCAGGAAGCTGCTAATGATGTGAATAGGGAATGTAAAGACTTAACTGGTTCCTTCACTCATCACTCAGAACTTCCTAGGTGGATTCTAGGATTTCTATGAAAAGGCTCAATTTTTAGAGGAAGCGTTGTTGAAAGACAAGCAGACACGCCCGTTGCCTTTTTTAGATTCTATAAGAAGATATTCCAAGGATGAGAACACTACTGTTGCACATATAGAGGCACCTGGATAGCTAGAATTATTACTGGAAGAGCCACCTCCATAACCTCATTGAGGGCCACTGCCTCAAGCTCAACCTCAATATTAGAATCACCTGCCTTAGAATTGGAATGCGCCACTGCGTAACCCACCACCACCGCCTAGGTGAGACAACCATGCCCCACCTCCTTTCCAGGCTCCAACCCCTCATCAGGTATAGGTCCCCAGAGCCCCTTTACCAAATCAGAGAAACCAGACCTACTCATTCAACTAAGCTTAGGTCCCCATCTATTTTTGGAATGCCTTAGACTAGGGAATCCTATGGTTTCCAGAATGTAGGAGGCCCGAAGAGGGATATCTCACTGATCACCCCAATTACTTCCCTTATCACCGGTTCCTTGGACACACTCTCATGTAGTGTTTTGTGTTCAAATAATGACTCTAGGAATAGGTTGATAACAACATTGTTAGATTAGGTTCAGCCCCAGTATAGGTGGCATGTGTGTTTTCAAGGCTTGATAATGACAATGAGGGTGAATGGAAATAGACCTCCTGCCACGGGTCTCAGAATTATGACAACCAGATATCATGCAAGGTAGTTTCTCATTCCCATGGAATTATCTGTGCTCGTTTGAATCAACCTGAGCCCCCCAAAGTCGCTGTGCTACCCCTAACTACTACTTGTGCATCAACATATCAGCTTTAGCCACCTCAGGAGAGTAGGAGCCAATGACACAAGGAGAAGAAAAGTTCTCCACTGAAACCAAATCCATCCCATAATCTTGGATATTTCATGCCCTTAGGGATGGGTATTTACCTCAAAATCCTCCTTGCAATGGGGGATTCCTAAATTGATGATCAGGAGTACACGTTGGTGAACACTGTCGAGTTAGTGGACCAGTACATGGTCCTCAAAGATGAAGGATGCCAGGAAGATCCTCCTAATGTCCCTAGCCAATTCCAGTGTCAAAAAAAAATGTGGATATGTGAACCATCAAAGTGCATTGGACAACGCTTCTGACCATGTCGTTCATGCCACTAAGACCAAACAATAGGATCAGTATAGGATTTAACATGTGCAGTACTCTCACCCACCATTTGTGCTGCTCGACTGGGCAAAGCCATCGCGACCATGCTATGATCAGCCATTTATAGCTAAGGAAAGGCCACAATCATTCAATAATTAGTCGGTAGTCATCCTATGAGATTTAGCTAGTGAGCAATAGGACACCCCCAGCACCAGCCAAAATCCTCTGGTCTGACCTGTAGTGTCCACCATACCTCCTACCACAGAGAAACCACTCATTGGCAGAAATGTACACCTGCCATGGAAGTATGATGTGCTCAAGCACCATGCCAAAATTCCTACAAAACTCTCAATTATTGATGATATCTTCTTGTATGAAGATATAAATGAATCCATCATAGAGGCTTTGAGGATCCCCCTCCAGTTTAAAACAGAGTTTGCAGCTGTAGAGGCCATCCATGCTGAGGAGGCCGAACTTGAAAAATGTCAGGCCATCATCTCATTATCAGGAGAAGATGAAGGTTCTCCTATATAGGGGCACATCCAACCATTGTACATCACTATTCAGTTAAATTGTATGGAATTCTACCATTGTCTCGTCTACATGGGTTTCAAGATCAATATCATCCCGAACTAGATTCTCCACAAGCTGGGGATTTCTGAAATAAATCTAAATCCCTATGACCGGAAGATTCAAGGTTATGATAGGACAGAGTAGAAACCTGTATAAAAAATACACTTAAAGACCCAATTTGGTGGCCTAATTTCTAGAAAAAAGTTCATCATTATCTCATAGGACACCACCTATAATGAACTGATGGGTAGACCCTGGCTCCATCTTCACGCAAGAGTCCCCTCCTCATATCACTAATGCCTCAAATACTCTCTTAATGGTCGAGTTAGTGTGGTCTAAGGTGATGTTTCTCCCTTGGCCTATTATGAAGCCCACTACCTAGATGTCAACTACTATAAGAGAAAGAACAAGAAGGTTTAGTCCAATGAGGTTGAGCATACTACCATTATGAATGACCCATGCGTAGACTTGGATGATTCCTACATCCTTCCAATTCACTGATTGGAGGACACAACCCCAGACATGGGAAACTTCTTTTTCATCTCTGAAACAAGGGGAAATCACTTTCCCTAAAGTAAGAGATGAAAGGAGATCACATCATACTACTACACGAATCAGGATTGAGTGACCCCGAACCCCTTAACCCTATAAGGTATTGGGATGTTCTCCCCATGGAAATAGTAATACACCATACTTTCTTGTTTCTCCAGGATGGGTTGAATTGGATCAAGCCGACACACCACTACTACTTTGATATTATTAGGTGTGGACAATTAGGTCAAAGTCCTGATGGAATCATATCAATAGCTTTCTTCGCCATGATTTTAGAAGAACAAGAGTTCCTCAATGAAGATTCCACTACCGCTTAGACTGGCACCGACATTCCTTCAGAATCATCCAACTTAGAAGAATTTCTACAATGAATAGGATTTGGAGTACAATCCTACTAAATTTTATGAAAGTGTATCCACCACTGTTGATGAGTTGGTATAGGTGAACCTCAACACCAAGGAAAATACGAAACCAACACTAGTCAACATAGCTGTGTCTACAAAAGAGTAGTAACAGTATGTGGGTTTCCTGAAGCAGCATCGAGATGTATTTACATAGAGCTATAGTGAGATGCTAGGACTAGATCCTCAGGTTTCTGTCTACCACCTTGTTCTCCTAATAAACCATCACGGGTTCAAACAACCTCCCTAAAAGATGCACCCTTATCACGGTTCCATGGTCGGGGACGAAGTTGATAAGCTAATTAAATCAACTTTTTCAAGGAGGTCCAATACCCAAAATGGCTAGCCAAAATCATTCCCATATTAAATAATAATAGAAATATTAGACTCTGCATAAACTTCCAAGATCTCAACCATCACTATCTGAAGGATGATTTCCCCCTTCCTATGACAGAGCTATTGATCGATGTTATCGCTAAATTCCAAGCTCTCTCCTTCATGGATGGGTAATATGGATATAATCAAATCCAAATGGACCCCAAGGATGAATAGTATACCTCTTTTAGAGAACTAAAAGGTACCTTTTGTTACCAAGTAATAACTTTCGGTCTGAATAATGTAGGTTCCACCTATCAGTGTTCCATACACTGCATATTCAAGCCGATCCTCAGGACATTGGTGGAATGCTATGTGGATTATTTGGTGGTCCAATACCACCATAATTAGGACCATATCATAGATCTTGAGAAGGTGTTCATCTTCCTCCACTCCCACCATCTAAAGATAAACCCCTTAAAGTGTGATTTTGGGGTTACCTATGGAATGTTTCTTGACTTTTTCGTCAGATATAGAGGAATCGAGATCGATCTAAAGAAGATAAAGACCATCGGTTAGATGCCTCCTCCGAGTAAAATTTGGGAGCTCTAAGGCCTTCAAGGAAACTTATCCTACATATTCCAATTAATTGAGAATTTGGATGACAAGTGTAATCCCTTTTCCCAGATCATGAAAAAATGTGCCGACTACTAGTGGGATGAAGAGTATTAGGCCACTTTTGATGAGATCAAGAAGTACCTACTACATCCAATAATTTTGATGCCACCCCTCTCCGAAAATCTACTAGTCCTTTATATGACTATCCTAGAATGTCCCCTTAGTTCCCTTCTTTTACATAAGAACAATTAGAGGATAGATAATGGTTTATACTATCTCAGCTGCATGCTCCTCGATATAGAGACCATATATTCCTCTATCGAGAAGAGCTGTCTCACGCTGGTATTTACGGTCTAGAAATTGTGACATTATCTGTAGCACCATGAGATATAGTAGGTGTCTCGTATAGATTCACTAAAGTATATTATAAACCGCCCCATATTGATAGGTCATCTAGCTCTATGGGTAGTGATCCTTTAGTAGTTTTACATCAAGTTCATTCCACAAAATCTATCAAGGGTCAGGAACAAGAAGAATTTATTTCCACCCATACAGCCTCTGCAGAGTAGTCTATAGATCATGATTTCCCATATGATCCAATCCTCTCAGTGGATCAGGTCGTGCAGTGTTGGCAGATGAAACCCTATTGACATGAGACTCAATGATCCTAGGCTTAATAGAGTGGGCCTAGGTATCGTCTTCATCATACCTGCACAAGATGTCCTTCCCTATTAGTTCTTGTTTTCAGAAGGCTGCATGATCAATGAGGCGGAGTATCAAGCCCTCATCACTGGTCTTTCACTGACCCTTGAGATTGATATTCCCCACCTTCATGTGAAAGGGGATTCCAAGATGGTCATCATGTAGATCAACAGTGACTACATCATCAGGAAGCCGAAGCTTGTAACCCTGTTAGAGTGCACTTTCTAACTAATGGCTGAGTTCCCTTCCTAGATTTAGCCCATCCATGTTCTTCAGTCATAGAACAATTGAGCTGATTCCTTGGCCAGTCTTACCACATATCTTGTAGAGATTGACCAGGATGATTGGATTATCTATGTGGCTCACTAAAGAGTCATCTCTCTCATCACTCCAGATGATGATGATAGTCAGTAGGTAAGTTATCTCACCACAAATGCATCCACATCAATACCTCTAGGTCCCACTACCATAACATAATGGACCCCCGGTTGGAAAAATCCCTTTATCAAGTATCTCTAACACGGTAATCTCACGACATACCGAGCCGAACGTGAGAAAATCCATTGGTACACAGTGTAGTTCACCCTCCAGAATGGTCCCGATCTTGAGAAGATCTTCTACAGATGTGGGTTTGATGGGATTATCCTCCCTTTCATTCAAGGAGATGAGATTACCCAGGTTATGCTGGAAGTCCATGTCGGTTCCTATGGAGCTCATTAGGTAAGGTCGAAACTCTCTCATCAAATCAGAAGGTTAGGATACTTCTGGCCCACCATGGTCCATGAATATATATAGTTTTCCAAGAGGTTCGACACATGCTAGATCCATGATAATTTTGTGAATCTTCCACCAGAGCCTCTACATACCACCAATTACTCTTAGCCCTTTGCAGTTTGGGGGCTTGATTTCATGGGACCATATCCACCAGTAACAAATTGCCAGTGCAGGTTCATCTTAACCACTATAGATTTATTTTCCAAGTGGGTAGAGGAAATTCCACTCAAGGAAGTCAAGGCCCATTATATCATTGATTTTTTGAGATCTAATATCATTCACCGATTCAGATTCCATCACACTGTCCTCACCAATAATGACACCAACTTATGGGCAGCCAAGCTAAAGAAATTGTATGAAAGTACAATATCCAGTATAATCATACCTCTTTCTATCATGAACAAGAAAATGGGAATATATAGGCATTCAAAAAAACCCTATCTAACATATTGTAGAAGATGGTTGGTCATAACAAGAAGAGTTTTCCAAAAAATCTTCCCAATGCCCTCTAGGATTATTAGACAACGACCTATAATTCCACCCAGGTGACATGATATTCCCTGGTGTATGGAATAGAGTTGGTCCTAACCATCAAGATTCAGTATCCATAACTCCACACAACTGTCTACAATTAGAAGACATTAGAGAATGTAGCAGAAGTCTGTCTGGTTAAACTGGAAGCTCTTGATGAGAACAGGCTTCATGACTTGCAAAATTTGGAGAGGCATCAGAACAAGATATCCAATGATTTTAATAAGAAATTTTTCTCCATTCTTTCCTTCAAAGTGACATGGTATTGTCCCTAAGAACGCCGATAATACCCAACAGGAATCCACCAAATTTGGAACCCAAATGGGTGGGATCCTATATCATTCACAGGGTTTACCCCAACAGTATATACTCCCTGATCACCATGTATGGTGAACATATTACTCCTCTCACAAATTTCAAATTCCTCAAGTAGTACTTCACATGAGTGGTCACTTTCATCATGCATGATGATAAACTAAAAATGATCCAAGATCTAAGACCTTAAACTAAGATCCTTTTTATCCTGCATGGTGATAAACTACAAGCAGTAAATATACCTTAGGGTCTAAGATCTACGACCTTAAACTAATATATCTACATACTTATAGCATGATGTTAAACTACATGACATTTCAAGAACTATGCATGGATTTATTTACATATTTATGGGATATGTAGGAATTATCATACATTTCATCTTCGGGTCCAACCCCAGGTACCAAAAATTATGACTTCCTTATGGCCCCTCAGTATATGTATCATGGGAGCACGTGGTGCAATTAGAACTTGTTTTTTGTCCTCATTCACACCGAGCCTACAGCTACAACATCACATATCCCCTTCAGGGATATTTCATTTTACTCTACATCCTTACCGTATTATGTTAAACTATACGACATTTCAAGAGCTACATGTGGATTGATTCCTATCCGCACAAGATACATAGGAACACCGAAACATTTTGTGTTCAGATCTATTTTGACAAATATTTTCATCTCCTTGTTCCCCCAATCTAGGTTTATTTCTCTCTGGGGGATGCATGTGGTGTGGTGTGGACTTCCTTGGTCTCTATTCACGTCGGGTTTACAACAGCCACACCGTGTTCCCCTCCCTCCAGAACTACGTATGGCTTGATTCACATCCATATGAGATATATAGAAACACCCAAACATTTTGTCCTCAGGTCCATCCCCAAGTTCCCCATTTTTGGTTTTACGGATTGAAATTTCTTTTTAAAGCACGTGGTGTGGTGTGGACTTCCTTGGTCTCCATTCACGTCAGACTTACATTAGTCGCACCATGTTCCTCCCTTATGAATACCTCCCTTATCTCCATATCCTTATCATATGTCTTTAAAATACATGACATATCCAAAACTACCTGTGGCTTGATTCCTGCCCTCATAGGATACGTAGGAATGCCTGGGTGTTTTGTCCTTGGGTCTAGCCCAGACTCCACAAATTATCTCTTTCATTCTCCCCATTTCCCCAATTCTTATGGGATTATGAGGTATGGAATGTGGTCTTACTTGTCTTTATTAACATCAAGTTTTCTTTTCCATACCATGCACACCCCTTCGGTACCTCATCAAACTACATCCTTAATGCATGGCATTCCCAGAACTAAATTTTTCTTGATTCCTTCCCTCATAGGATATATAGGAATGCCCGAACATGTTGTCCTCAGTTCCAGCCTAAGGTTCTTATATTCCTTCTCCTAGCCCCTTAGCCTTGGTTCTCTCCTGGGATGGTGAATGTTGTGGTATGTGGAATTATTTCATCCTCATTCACGTTGAGTTATTCCACCATTCTATACACATTCCTATCTTGAGAAACCTCTAACCCTTCCATCCTTACCAAATGATGTTAAACTGCATGGAGTTTTAGAACTATGTGCGACTTGATTCTCATCCTTATGGGATACATAGGAATGACCGAACATGTTTTCCTCAGGTCCAACCCTAGGTTCATCAACCTACTTTTTCCCTTTTCCTATACTCGTATCCTAAAGTTTTCCACTCTTAACTAGATCGAAACCTCTATTATGCCTCACCAATGTGCTCAGATGCACTAAGGTTTAGTACTTAGAGTGTTGTATTTTACATGGACATGTTCTCATTCTATTTACATGCTTTACGCATCACTTTTTTTGGGTATCCATCATCTATCACATCCTAAAGGACCCCCTGAGCGATATGGATGCTTGACCTTATAGATCGCTTTCCATTTTGGGAAAATGTACCGAAAGATATAAAATGGTATTTTAGACAGGCCCCGCATCGCTAATATGGTCAGCGGACGATCCTCACTTGGTTGTTCCCATCCCAAGTCACACGATATGAATGTTGTGCTTTGAATACGATCAACAGTTATCCTCTATCGTTATTCCGACCACTTTATTCCCTAAATATTGGTTTTGTGATTTAAATCCCTTTCCATTTCATCATATTTAGACAAAACCTTAACACCCTCAGTGTTATTACTCTGTTCATTTTTTCATGTTGAGAGGACGAACTAGCATCACAGGGTCATCCTTGACTCTGCACCTTCATTCCCCACCATGTGCTTCCCTATGTTGTAAATATATCCTCCAGCCTTATTTCCCACACCAAGTATGGCTCACTTGGGCTTAGGGATATGGGTAAGGTTTGTGCCCGCATGGAATAACCACACTTCCCTATGGTCTGAGGTCTATGACCATAAAATAGGATATCCTACATCCTTATTGTAAGACATTAATCTATGCCTTTTACATTCATTATGTGCACTGATAAACTACCCAGTCGTATGATGTATTCGTTCAAGAAGACATTTCCCCTTTATCATTGTCCATCTTCCATTCCATATTAGAGAAATATCTTTGGATTGACTCTCACCCCTATGAGATATGTAGTTACACTTGGGTACTTTACCTTTCGGGTCCATCTAAAGAGTCATGAACCTTTTCACCCCTTCTTGACCTGGGTTTTCCTTTTTAGAAAAGTGCGGTTTGGTGTGGAATTCTTTTGTTATCATTCACATTAGTTTTCCTCATGACACTATAATACACCTATCCACCCTATACAGTCAAAAATATATAACCTTTAAACTAAGACTTCTAGTGTCCTAGTTTTCATGACATTAAACTGCGTAATAAATATGATTTTCCTCACCTGAGAGGGTATCACTCATTTTGGTATTGTCTATCTTCTATACCATATCCAAGAACTATGTGTGGCTTGATTACCATTCTTATGGGATACTTAGTGACACCTAGACTCTTATTTTATGGTCTATCCACAACCCCTTTTATCTTTCTGGCCTCTTGTCCCTATCCCTCTTTCAAGAACATATGGTGTGGTGTGGACTTCTTTTTTCCTCATTCATGTCAGGTTATATACCACACCACACATTTATCCTTCGTGGTTCCCACATCTTCACCATATGGAATTAAAATGCATGTAATTCTAGAACTAAATACGACTTGATTCCCACCCTATCAAGATACATAGGGACACCTGTGCATCTCACCTTGGGCCCAAACAAAAGTTCATTAACTCTTCCATCTCTTCACCCCTAATTACGATCCAAATTATATGACCCTAAATTAGGAATCCCTAGTCTGTGTAACTTGACTTTAAACTGTTATCCAGGGTCCAGGAAATATGACCTTAAACTATATGCAACATCCTAATTATACGACAATAAACTATTTCATAACTCATCCTTGCTGTATGATGTAAAACTGTGTGTTTATCATCCTCATTTATAGGATGTAAAACAACAATCCATCCTAGGTCCTTTCTAGATAGGTCATTTTTGGAAATAGGTTTGATCTTGATTTATACCAATACATACACCCAATACACTTTCATCACAGTGACATAGTTTCAATAGTTTTGGACTCTATTTGAACATCCTATCACTCCATCTTCACTCTTTGCGTTCCCTTTATTTGAATCCTCATCCTCCTTCACGTTTTAGGGAACCCCCTAACGGTCTGGTCCCATGACACTTTGGCTCACCTATCATCATGGGAAAATGTTCCATATGGCATCATATGACATTTTGAGTTAGGACCCATGTTTTCAAATACGATCAATGGTTAGACCTCATTTGTTTTTCCCTATTCCAGGCTAGCGAAAAAAGGTGCTGCATTTAGAATAAGGTCAACAATTATCTTATATTGGCTAGTCATCATCACCATGTTGTGAATTTTTGGTATCACGAGTCACACATCCCATTCCTCTTGGTTTGGATGGATTTTAACATCCCTGGCATTACCCCACTCGTGCACCTGATCACTTTAAGAAAGATAAATTGTCTATTCTAGGAACCTTACCATTCAATCATGGCCTCTCTTCACCTGAATACTCCAAGTGGTCATTTAACAACAAAAAACCTTGGGTATTCTATGTTTAGTTGGAACTCTCATACAAAAAATGGATGATTATGTAGTATTCCTGGAGAGACCCAAAGCTTGGCGTACATGGAGATTACATTACTTTTGCGGAATACATAATACATAACAAAAACAGACACCAAAGGACCGTAATAGTTTAGTGTCTTTGGAAACTCAGAACATAATCTTCTAATCATGGTGAAAGATCTTCAACATCTCCCATAAATATCTTCCCTTTTTTACCTAAAACCTTTCTTTATATCCTGGGGAAAAGAAAACATATAAAGGGTGAGCTCAAATGCTCATTAAGGGTAAGCATGGAGAAAATAAAACCAACCATATACATTTGAACCTAAAAACAAGAACATAATGTTTAAACTTCAAAATCTTGAGAAATGAAATAAAACATGGCAGTACGTAAGGCATAGATCATAATGGAACATCAATCATGATAAAATATCATGAGAATAAAACATGTAATTGTGGAAAAACAATAAGCACATGTTATGATTTCCATAGTAGCCAAGACATTGCTGCCAAGACCATCTTAGTGGACAAAGTCCCTTTCTGAATCGAGTTCACTCCTCCTTCTAGTCCTGTATCACTGAACCAGATTAACTTTCCATTCCATCCATGTCTATCTCATGAGATATAAATCTTTACCCAATTATTTGGAGGGAGATATAGGTCCCACCCATCTCATAATTAAATCATTCTTACTTGTGCCACAAAATAAAAATAAATCATTCATCATAACCCAAAGAATAAAATGGGTTTCATAAACATCATCCCATTATAACATAATCCATATAAAACAAATGGATATCAATTCATCATAATAATAATCAAACCATTTAAATAATATATATATTATACTTGAAACATAAACATATGGAATAATGTCATCTTAGATGGAAAAAAGTTTTGATAAACACTTGAAACGAATTCTTGAGGAAAATATCCTTTCTTCTTCAAAATCATTTTCTTTTCACAAAATGACATGAAATTTTAAAAGAAAAGGATTTTTTTAAAAATAATAATTAAATATTGTGGAGGAATATTCATGAAAATAAGGCTTTATGAAACTGTAAAAATCCATTCATTCCATATAAGTTAAAAAAACATTCTCCTCATACTTTTGTCGAAAAAGTCAAAAAGTTCCTCATATGGTAAACAAAAGAAATATTCCTTCCATAACATGTGGTAAAAGTCAAAAATGGGTATAAAGGACATTAAAAATAAGTGAAAACACTTTTATAAAACATGGACATGGATGATAACAATAACCCTAGTAAATATTTACGAATAAACAATCTCAGATAAGAACGATATTGGAATAATTATCCCATACCTTATGCCCGATATGCTTCGTACGTATCCGAACCTCCTGTATAATGATTTAAATAATGTCATTGACTTATTAAATAATCATATTCATTGTTATGATATCATATATGGTTCAATTATGACTTTATATTTCTCCTTCTTTTGTAAATTCCATGTTAAAGCAGCGTTTTGGGTAAAATCGTTTTATTTGTCGTACGTGTTTGGACTTGTTGTTCTTGATATTATTATTACTTATATCATGATTTAATTACTTAAAGAATGTAAATAATGATTTATATATCATATATATTCAGTATATATATATATACATAATAGATAGATAAATGAAATGAAATACACCGTTCATGGAGACGGTAGGCCGTACGTTCGCATGAATGCTGTTTTCTTTTCCTTATTGACTTGAATGGAAGTAAGTGGATGACACACACACACATATATATATATATGTATACATAAATACATTAGCTTAATTATGTCATATATTACATTATTATTCATTATATATACTTTATAATCATTCTTTAATGGTTAATCATGAAAAATGAATCTCATCGCGTTCGTGGAGACGGTAGTCCGTACGTACGCACGAGCGATGATATCATTCCCATGATCGTGGAATTGTATTTAAGTGTATGTATAATATTTCATAATAAATATCAATTTACAATAATCATATATAGTTATTTATTTACACCATTATACCCATCCAAGTAAGGTGGGGGTGGAAAACATATTACACCACGGCGTGGAGACGATATTCCGTACGTACGCACGCGCGGTGATTTTGTTTTCCGTAGGATAGATAGTAGATGAAATAAGGTTGTTTCATATTTATAATAACATATCACTATATTAGTGATACTAATGTTATTAATTTATGATGAAAAAAATAAATAAGAATAAGTAGAAGAAGAAATAAATTGGAAAGAATTGGTAAAGGATATTACCTCTTCTTTGACGCGCCTCTTCTTAACCTCCTCTTAAGGCACTGGAGTTGGTATTTTGAGGAGACCATAACCTCTATAATGTTTCTAGGAAAGTTGATAAGGGAAATGGTCCTGGTTTGGCCGATCTTGAAGGCTCAAAATTGTGTAAAGAGAAGAGGGAGGAGGTGCCCTTTTATAAGGGAGGAGAGGGGCACCTTAAGAAAAACTTAAAATATTATTTTATAATAAAGACATATTCGTTTTATAATAGATAGAAATTGATTTATTTAGATGATAAAGTGGGTATGGGTCGAAATCCTCTAAACCAATAGGTTTTAGACAAGTTTAGGTTACTACTTTAACCTTATCATTTAGATTTAACTCTAAGTTAAATAATTTAACTTTTACCGTGTCTTCTTGTTTTCTTACACTATATAGTTAATAAACTTACTATAACCAGCCAAAAGAACCCCAAGTGGTTCATTATTAATATATATAATTTTATCTAAGTCATTTTTTCTAACCTTAGATTTTTTAGGAATATAATAACAATTAATAATATAATATTTGTTTTAAAAACTATTTTATGTCAATTTTGACACTATTTGGTAATTTATTTTTGTGAAAATCATAACAACATGATGAGTTCGAAAAAAGTTAATTGAATAAATAATAACATGTCATATTAACCTAAAAAATTAGTGTAATTCATAAAAAGTCTCAAATTACATTTATTTCGGTAATTATAACATCAATTATGTTAATATTTCATTAATATGGTAATTACTGCATCATCATTGTGTCATAACAAAATTAAATTATTTAATGTCTAAAAATTATAAATAAAATAACATTATGTAGTAATATTTTTAGCTTTCTAATGAATATTTATAGTCCAATTTATCTTATGTATAACACTATATTAAAAATGTTTTAGTTATTAAAATTTGATTTTAACTATTTTAACTCTTCTTTAAATAAAATAATAATAAATGTCCTAATCTAATACAAGTGGATCTAAATGATAATATTTTATTTATAAGGTTGTTTTTGGTTGAATTAAACTTATCCAATAGAATTAAGACATGTGTTAGGGTAATAATAATATCATTTTTACCCTTAATTACCCTATTTACTTTTAACTGTGGTAAATAAAAGTAAAAAGTTACTATTCATCAAAAATTATTTTTATCTTACTGAACCAAATTTTACTCCATGATATTAACCTTGCCTCTCAGATTTTTGAAATTACACTCACAAAAGTGGTAAAATTAAGTTTTATGTAAATTTTCAAATTCTCTTAGGAGGTGGGTAAAAGACAGCGAAAAGTTCTATAAAATTTTTATATATCTGAAATTATTATAAAATGACTCAAATGAATTAAATTGAACTTATATAGGTATTATGTATCAATTTTTACCTAAAATAAATTTAAATAAAATAAATAATTATTTAAATAAAAATTCGGTTTTTAAATAGTAACCCAGTGTTTTCACTATTCATCAAAAATTGAAAGTTTTCAGAAAAATACCAAAAATTCACCCTAGGATAATTTTGATATTCCGAATCCAAAAATGAAATCCATTTTGAAAGATAAAATTTATAAAATTTCAAAAATTGGGTATTACTATTAATAACGACTAGTTTATATAACATATCATTTTTTAGTGAAACTCTGTATTGCGTACAACACACGCTATCGTGGAAGGTCACGATTGCGTGTAATTAAAGCCAAGTTAGGGATTCATATAGTGCAAGATCCTTTTGGTGTAGTGTACAACACAATACATCAATGAAATTAAAAAGAAATTTTTTCATAAAATCTTGGGGTGTTACATTCTACCCCCCTTAAAATGAATTTCGCCCTCGAAATTCGTCGGGGTTATAAATGGTTTACTACTCAAAAGTTTCTTTAATAGAAACCCACATCATAAAAAGGAATACCAAAACTTATCTTTAAAAACTAATGTATGAAATGTAACGGTTACCAAAATTAACTAATCACGGGGTTTCCACATAGGAGAACATAGGTGGAAATATGGATATGGAAGAGAAATATAACCATCATGTTCTGATGGAGAGTGGTAGAGAACATGGATATGAAAAATCCTACAATCACAAAGTAATAAATTTGTGATTATCTAAGGTACCATCTGATTCATCAGATATAAGGGCACTAGGACAACATTTTTGGTTTTCAAGATCATTTCCCTAAAGTTGAAGAATTTGAATTAGAAGAAATACTTACTTTATTTTGGTATAATCTCTCCGTTTTTTGTGCCTTGAACAATTTACACTTCATATATTAAATAAATTAAGTTGAATTTGTCATTTGTGAAGTGTTAGCAGATCATGTGATAGAATGATGGGCCATTCCATCTGTCTTAAACAAATGGTTAGAAAAAGTTATCAAAAATACATAAGTCCATCTATAGTGAGATTAATCATACATGGTTCCTAAAATGGACTTATAATTCATATATCATACTACTTAATATAATAAAACTAGTTTCTACTAAACAGGGACTTCCTATAGGCCAGTGGTAGGCGATAAAGGCCTGTCGTACTTTGGTTGTGGGTTTGACTCCCACAGCCTTGTCCAACGCGATGGGTTGTCTCCCATCCTGCAGGTTGTACTTTTTCTAAAACTATATTATTATAATATTCCATAAATAATATCAAAAAAAGTTCTAGCCTTAAACAATACTGACTTATGTCCAACATAATCCATTCCAATCTTTAGGCTTATCTAAAATACATTTGTTCGATTACTAGAAATTTCATCTACCAAGCACGTGAATTCCTTAATTTGTCCCCCATATATCATAAGATATATCTTGTTGTTGGTCACATTACAAACATGTGAATACCTTAATCATATATTCTCTTGAAACATAAATTACCATAGAACCTTAGTGAAAACATGAATGCTATCAAAAGTTAACTCTTTCCACATACCAAAATCCCAAAAATTCTATATACTCAAACCATGATATAACTTTGTCGTTATATCAGTCATGAGCTCATTTCATTTTTGTCTTTATCACTAAATTATGTGCATATAATCTTCTTTTCAAAAATATTACAATCAATTTTCATGGTTACCGGTACCATATAATTATTGAAAACCAATACATAGATATTCCAAAATTCCACGATGCCATAAATGAGATTCCCTGATACTATTTTGAAATACCATTACATAAACACTTAATTATCACACAACATCATTTTCATACTCAACATCACAAATAGTGATCACATGTGATTTCCATTTATCCTTTTCTTTAAGAGGTTGCTCACGTTGATCATCATTAACCCTTGGATTAGGGCATTGATTAGCATAATGCCCCATTTCATTGCACTTGAATCGTTGAAGTGTTGGTGGTGCGTTCTCTGCAGTCTTTTCTTTATTCACATCATTATCAACCCTTTTTCCATTACTTCGACACTCAGCTACTCGATGACCTTCTTTTCCATACTTAAAACATTCTCTAGTCCCTTTAAGACAATCTCCACCATGCTTATTTCCACACTTTGAGCATAAAGAAACATTCATCTTCTTTTCAACATTATTTTGAGATTTCTCCTTGAACTCCATCTTTCGTTTCTTGTCAAAACCATGAGATGGAAATGTACACCAACTCCCATTTCTACCTTGATAGCACAATGCACAATTACTTCATAGCTACAGAAGTCACTTATAGCTAATGCCCTTCGAAGACTTGGTTTTAATAAACTGAAGAATCGATCAACTTTACTTTCAGGTTGGATGATAAAGCTAGATGCATACCTTTCAAGCCTTGTAAAATCCACTTCATATATACCAACAGATTCACCATCCTTTTTATTAAGCTCAAGGAAATCCTTTTCCATCTTTGTTCGCAGAATACGAGGGAAGTACTTATTGAAAAATAAGTTCTTGAACTCATCCCATTCCATGGATTCAATTTCATCTTGGGGCCTCATATTCTTAATTAGATTCCACCATTGATCTGCTTCACCTTCTAAACTGTAAATAGCTAGAATTACTTTTTCATTTTTCGAACAGTAAAGTATGGAAAATATCTTTTCAATGGTACTGATCCATTGTTCAGCAACAAGTGGATCAGAAGACCCACTGAAAGAAGGTGGACGTTTCCTCATGAAGGACTCAATAGAATATTGTTCCCTTATCTGCTCATTTGGAAGTCCAGAATGATTCATAGATTGTGTAAGTATAGAAATAATATTTTTCACTCCATCTCCCATAACATTGGTTTGTTCAGGTAGACAATCATTGCATTGTCCATTACATTGATCAACATGATTCCTTCGGGTTCCAGCAATCGTCTAAAACCCAAAAAGAATAGTGTAAGAGGCAAAAATCATGCTAGGGAAAACAACATAATAAAGGGGGAGTACATTCAATATATAACATCTTAGGTTTAATTCTATGATCGTTACCGTAATTCTAGGACTATAACCTATACTTATACTTAACCTTAGGGACATCCCTAGACATACCTTAGAAATATCTCTAGGGATCTCACTAAAGTTTTCGCATCCTAGTTTCCAAAGGTTAACTAAACCTTTCCTCTGATACCAACTGCAGAGACCCAAATCTTGGAATACATGGAGATTACATCACTTTTGTGGAATACACAATACATAACAAAAATAGAAACCAAAGGACCGTAATAGTTTAGTGTCTTTGGAAACTCGGAACATAATATTCTAATCATGGTGAAAGATCTTAAACATCTCCAATAAATATCTTCCCTTTTTCTACCTAAAACCTTTCCTTATATCCTGGGAAAAATAAAACATATAAAGGGTGAGCTCAAATGCTCAGTAAGGGTAAGCATGGAGAAAATAAAACCAACCATATACATTTGAACTTAAAAACATGAACATAATGTTTAAACTTTAAAGTCTTTAGCAATGAAATAAAACATGGAAGTATGTAAGAAATAGATCCTAATGGAACATCAATAATGATAAAATAGCATGGTAATAAAACATGTAATTGTGGAAAAATATTAAGCACATCTTATGATTTCCATAGTATCCAAGGCATTGCTGCCAAGACTATCTTAGTGGACAAAGTCCCTTTCTGAATCGAGTTCACTCCTCGTTCCAGTCCTGTATCACTGAACCAGATTAAATTTCCATTCTAGCCATGTCTATATCATGAGATATAAATCTTTACCCAATTCATTGGAGGGAGATATAGGTCCCACCCATATCATAATGAAATCATTCTTACTTGTGCCACAAAATAAAAATAAATCATTCATATAACCCAAAGAATAAAAGGGGTTTCATAAACATCATCCCATCATAACATAATCCATATAAAACAAATGGATATCAATTCATCATAATAATAATAAAAACATTTAAATAATAGAGACATTATACTTGAAACATAAAAATACGGAATAATTTCATCTTAGATAGAAAATAGTTTTGATAAACACTTGAAATGAATTATTGAGGAAAATATCCTTTCTTCTTCAAAATCATTTTCTTTTAACAAAATTCCATGAAAATTTAAATGAAAAGGAGTTTGTTAAAAATAATCATGAAATATTATGGAGGAAGCTTCAAGAAAATAAGGCTTTATGAAACTGTAAAAATCCATTCATGCCGTATAAGTTAAAAAAAAAATTCTCCTCATACTTTTGTCGGAAAAGTCAAAAAGTTCCTCGTATGGTAAAAAAAAGAAAGATTCCTTCCATAACATGTGGTAAAAGTAAAAAATTGGTATAAAGGAAATTAAAAATACATGAAAAAACTTTTAGAAAATATGGAAATGGATGATAACAATATCGCCAGTAAATACTTACGAATAAACAATCTCTGATAAGAACAAGATTGGAATAATTATCCCTTACCTTATGTCTGATATGCTTCGTACGTATCCGAAACTCATGTATAATGATTTAAATAATGTCATTGATTTATTACAGAATCATATTAATTGTTATGATATCATATATGGTTCACTTAGGACTTTATATTACCCGTTCTTTTGTAAATTCAATGTTAAAACAGTGTGTTGGGTAAAATCGTTTTATTTGTCATACATGTTTGGACTCGTTGTTCTTGATATTATTATTACTTATATAATGATTTAATTACTTCCATAATATAAATAATTATTTATATATCATATATATTCAGTATATATATATATAATAGATAGATAAATGAAATGAAATACACCGTTCATGGAGACGGTAGGCCGTATGTACGCATGAACGCTGTTTTATTTTCCTTATTGAATTGAATGGAAGTAAGTAGATGAAACATATATATATATATGTATACATAAATAAATTAGCTTCATTATGTCATATATTTAATTATTATTCATTATATATACTTTATAATCATTCTTGAATGGTTAATCATGGAAAATGAATCTCATTGCGTTCGTGGAGACGGTAGTCCGTACGTACGCACGAGCGATGATATCATTCCCATGATCGTGGAATTGTATTGAAGTGTATTTATAATATTTAATAATCAATATAACTTTACAATAATCATATATTGTTATTTATTTACACCATTATACCCATCCAAGTATGGTGGTGGTGGAAAACAGATTACACCACGACATGGAGACGGTATTCCGTACGTACGCAAGCGCGATGATTTCATTTTCCGTAGGATGGATAGAAGATGAAATAGGGTTGTTTCATATTTATAATAAAATATCACTATATGAGTGATACTTATGTTATTAATTTATGATTAAACAAATAAAGATGAATAAGTTGAGGAAGAAATAAATTAGAAAGAATCGGTAAAGGATATTACCTCTTATTTGACGCGCCTCTTCTTAACCTCCTATTATGGCCATAGAGTTGGTATTTTTAGGAGACCAGAACCTCTATAATGTTTCTAGGGAAGTTGAGAATGGAAATGGGTAGGGTTTGGCCGAGCTTGAAGGCTCAAAATTGTGTAAAGAGAAGAGGGAGGAGGTTCCCTTTTATAAGGGAGGAGAGGGGCACCTTAAGAAAAACATAAAATATTATTTTATAATAAATTCATATTCATTTTATAATAGATAAAAATTGATTTATTTCGAATATAAAGTAGGGATGGGTCGAAATACTCTCAACCAATAGGTTTTAGACAAGTTTAGGTTACTATTTTAACCTTATCATTTAGATTTAACTCTAAGTTAAATAATTTAACTTTTACCGTATCTTCTTGTTTTCTTACACTCTATGGTTAATAAACTTACTATAACAAGCCAAAAGAACCCAAAGTGGTTCATTATTAATATATATAACCTTATATAAGTCATTTTTCTGAACCTTATATTTTTAAGAATATAATAACAATTAATAATATAATATTTGTTTTAAAAACTATTTTATGTCAATTTTGACACTATTTGGTAATTGTTTTTTGTGAAAATCATAAAAAAATTATTAGTTCAAAAAAAGTTAATTGAATCAATAAAAACTTGTCATATTAACCTAAAAAATTAGTGTAATTCCTAAAAAGTCTAAAATTACATTTATTTGGGTAATTATAACATCAATTATGTTAATATTTCATTAATAAGGTAATTAATGCATCATCATTGTGTCATAAATAAATTAAATTATTTAATGTCTAAAAATTATAAATAAAATACCATTATGTATTAAGTATTTTTATCTTTATAATGAATATTTATAGTCGAATTTATCTTATGTATAACACTTTATTAAAAATGTTTTAGTTATTAAAATTTGATTTTAACTATTTTAACTATTCTTTAAATAAAATAATAATAAATGTCCTAATATAATCCAAGTGGACCTAAATGATAATATTTTATTTTTAAACTTGTTTTTGGTCGAATTACACTTCTCCAATATAATTAGGACATGTGTTAGGGTAATAATAATATCATTTTTACCCTTAATTACCCTATTTACTTTTAACTGTGGTAAATAAAAGTAAAAAGTTACTATTCACCAAAAATTATTTTTATCTTATTGAACCACATTTTACTCCGTGATATTAACCGTGTATCTTGGATTTTCGAAATTCCACTCACATAAGTGGTAAAATTAAGTTTTATGTAAATTTTCAAATTCTCCTAGGAGGTGGGTAAAAGACGGAGAAAAGTTCTATAAAATTTTTATATATCTGAAATTATTATAAAATGACTCAAATGAATTACATTGAACTTATATTGGTATTATTTATCAATTTTGAACTAAAATAAATTTAAATAAAATAAATAATTATTTAAATAAAAAGTCGGTTTTTAAATAGTAACCCAATGTTTTCACTATTCATCAAAAATTGAAAGTTTTCAGAAAAATACAAAAAATTCACACTAGGATAATTTTGATATTCATAATCAAAAAATGAATTCCATTTTGAAAGATAAAATTTATTAAATTTCAAAAAGTGGGTATTACTATTCATAACGGCAAGTTTATATAACATATTGTTGTTTAGTGAAACTCGGTATTGCGTACAACACACACTATTTTGGAAAGTCATGATTGCGTGTAATGATAGAAAAGTCAGGGATGCATGTAGTGAAAGTTAATTTTGGTGTAGCGTACAACATAATACATCAATGAAATTAAAAAGAATATTTATCATAACATCTCAGGGTGTTACATTCTACCCCCCTTAAAATGAATTTTGCCCTCGAAATTCGTCGGGGTTATAAATGGTTTACTACTCGAAAGTTTCTTTAATAGAAACCCAAATCATAAAAAGAAATACCAAAAATTATATTTAAAAACTAAAGTATGAAATGTAACGGTTACCCAAATTAACTAATCATTGGGTTTCCACATAGGAGAACATAGGTGAAAATATGGATATGGAAGATAAATCTAACCACCATGTTCTGATGAAGAGTGGTAGGGAACATGGCTATGAAAAATCCTACAATCAAAAAGCCATAAATTTGTGACGATCTAAGGTACCATAAGATTCATCGGATATAAGGGCACTAGGACAACATTTTTGGTTTTCAAGATCATTTCCCTAAAGTTGAAGAATTTGAATTAGAAGAAATACTTACTTTATTTTGGTATAATATCTCCCTTGTTCATGCCTTGAACAATTTCCAATTCATCTCTAAATGAAATGAATTTGAATTTGTCATTCGTGAAGTGTTAGCAGATTGTGTGATAGAATGATGGGTCATTCTATCTGTCTCAAACAAAAGGTTAGAAAAAGTTATCAAAAATAAATAAGTCCATATATAGTGAGATTAATCATACATGGTTCCTAAAACGGACTTATACTTCATATATCACACTACTTAATATAATAAAACTGGTTTCTACTAAACAAGGACTTCCTGTAGGCCAGTGGTAGGTGATAAAGGCCTATCGCACTTTGGTTGTGGGTTCAATTCCCACAGCTTTGTCCGACGTGACGAGTTATCTCCCATCCTGCACGTTGTACTTTTTCTAAAACTACATTATTATAATATTCCATAAATAATATTGAAAAAAGTTTTAGTCTTAAACAGTACTGACTTATGTCCAACATAATCCATTCCAATCTTTAGGCTTACCTAAAATACTTCTGTCTGATTACTAGAAATTTCATCTACCAAGCACGTGAATTCCTTCATTTGTTCCCCATATATCATAAGATATATCTTGTTGTTGGTCACATTCCAAAAATGTGAATACCTTAATCATTTATTTCTTGAAACATAAATTACCATAGAACCTTAGTGAAAACATGAATGATATCAAAAGTTAACTCTTTCCACATACCAAAATCCCAAAAATTCTATATACTCAAACCATGATATAACTTTGTCCTTATATAAGTCATGAGCTCATTTCATTTTTTTCTTTATTGCTTCATTATGCACATATCATCTTCTTTCCAAAAATATTACAATCACTTTTCATGGTTATCGGTACCATATAATTATTGAAAACCAATACATAGATATTCCAAAATTCCACGATTCCATAAATGAGATTCCATGATACTATTTTGGAATCCCATTACTTAAACACTTAATTTTTACAAAAAATAATTGTCATACTCAACATCACAAATAGTGATCGCATGTGACTTCCCTTTATACTTTTCCTTAAGAGGTTGCTCACGTTGATCATCATTAACCCTTGGATTAGGGCATTTATTATCATAATGCCCCATTTTATTGCACTTGAATCATTGAAGTGTTGGTGGTGCGTTCTCTGCAGTATTTTCTTTATTCACATCATTATCAACCCTTTTTCCATTAATTTTACACTCAGCTACTCGATGACCTTATTTTCCACACTTAAAACATTTCCTAGTCCCTTTAAGACAATATCCACCATGCTTCTTTCCACACTTTGAGCATAAAGAAACATTCATCTTCTTTTCACCATTATTTTGAGATTTCTCCTTGAACTCCATATTTAGTTTCTTTTCAAAACCATGAGATGGATATGTAACACCAAATTCTATTTCTACCTTGATAGAACAACGCACAATTACTTCATAGCTACTGAAGTCTCTTATAGCTAATTCCCTTCGAAGACTTGGTTTTAATCCACTGAAGAATCGATCAACTTTACTTTCAGGTTGGATGATAAATCCAGATGCATACCTTGCAAGACATGTAAAATTCACTTTGTATATACCAACAGATTCATCATCCTTTTTCTTAAGCTCAAGGAAATCCTTTTCCATCTTTGTTCGAAGAATACGAGGGAAGTACTTATTGAAAAATAAGTTCTTGAACTCATCCCATTCCATGGATTCAATTTCATCTCGGGGCCTCGTATTCTTAATTAGAGTCCACCATTGATCTGATTCACCTTCTAAATGGTAAATATATAGAATGAATTTTTCATTTTACGAATAGAAAAGTATGGAAAATATCTTTTCAATGGTACTGATCCATTGTTCAGAAACAAGTGGATCAGAAGACCCACTGAAAAAAGGTGGGCGTTGCCTCATGAAGGACTCAATAGAATATTGTTCCCTTCTCTGCTCATTTGGAAGTCCAGAATGATTCATAGATTGTGTAAGTATAACAATAAGATTTTTACCTCTATATCCCATAACATTGGTTTGTTCAGGAAGACAATCATTGCGTTGTCCATTACATTGATCAACACGTTTCTTTCGGGTTCCATCCATCGTCTAAAACCCAAAAAGAATAGTGTGAGAGGAAAAAATCATGCTAGGGAAAACAACATAATAAAGGGTGAGTACCTTCAATATATAACATATTA
Source organism: Viscum album (assembly GCA_963277665.1). Taxonomy (NCBI): domain Eukaryota; kingdom Viridiplantae; phylum Streptophyta; class Magnoliopsida; order Santalales; family Viscaceae; genus Viscum; species Viscum album. The sequence goes on along the minus strand of OY728157.1, from coordinate 1,396,160,853 downwards.
GGTTTAATTTTAAGATCGTTATCGTAATTCTAGGAATATAACCTATACTTATACTTAACCTTAGGGACATCCCTAGACATAACTTAGAAATATCTCTAGGGATCTCACTAAAGTTTTCGCATCCTAGTTTCCAAAGTTTAACTAAACCTTTCCTATGATACCAACTATAGAGACCCAAAGCTTGACATACATGGAGATTAAATTAATTTTTTGGAATACATAATACATAACAAAAACAGACACCAAAGGACCGTAATAGTTTAATGTCTTTGGAAACTCAGAACATAATCTTCTAATCATGGTGAAAGATCTTCAACATCTCCCATAAAGATCTTCCCTTTTTTTTACCTAAAAAATTTATTTATATCATGGGGAAAAGAAAACATATAAAGGGTGAGCTGAAATTCTCAGTAATGGTAAGCATGGAGAAAATAAAACCAACCATATACATTTTAACTTAAAAACATGAACATAATGTTTAAACTTCAAAATCTTGAGCAATGAAATAAAACATGGCAGTACATAAGGCATAGATCATAATGGAACATCAATAATGATAAAATAGCATGGGAATAAAACATGTAATTGTGGAAAAACATTAAGAATGTAACATCCCGACCCTAGTTACCCAGAGTCGGTGCATTATTACATAACATTGGCATGATCACAAGAAAGATCAAGTCTCGAAAGACCGATTAGTTTAGTAGCCTAAGAATAACTAGATATATTAATAAAGTTTAAAATACATCATAAACTGAAAACAACAACAACATAGTCTCCATAGTCCACACTCATACTATCCCTGCAGGTCATTCATAATTTACTTCTTCAGAGTCCTGAGAAAAATAAAACATTGAAAGGGGTGAGCTCAGATGCTCATTAAGGATAACAATATAGCAGAAGCTTTCATAGATAAGCATAACCACTTAAGTCAATTTATAACTAAAACAAAAGCCTTTTAAACTTGAACTTCAACATAAAATGTCAAAGATAAAATGAAATTATGCCATTTACTTAATTACATGGATATTCTACTAGTCGAATAATCACATGCAATATCAATAAAAACTTTCATAATGATGGAATGCATAATGCCAGACTATCATAACCACATAGCCAAGGCCTCGTGCCAAGACTACAAATAAGATTTTTCCAAGGCCTTGTGATAAGACACTAGTTTGTCTCATGAGACCTACCGATGCATCGAGGAGATATAGCAGGCTCCACCCGTCACTTACTAAGTCCAATTCATTCCTCATATAAATAGGTTTAAACATAACATAAACATTCGTATTAAAAATAGCATACGAAATGTCAATACTTTAATAACAAACCATGAATGGTATAAAAATAGCACATACACAGTCAAACATAACTCATTCAATACAATATGGAAGATTGTATTGTATCAGATTAAGCTCAATCGAGAATAATGAAGGATATTGACATAGATGAAAATAATCATCAAAACTATTTGAGAGAAATATCCCCCTTTTTCTTGAAATCATTTAAAAGTCACACTATTTGTCAAGAAGCCATTTAAAAATAGATTTTTGAATCAAAGTGTCCCATACCACTTTGAAACTTTTAAAAGGAGTTTTAATTTTAAAACTTTAATGTCCATATAAATAAAACCTTAAAATCATTTTTTAAAACATGGACATTAATGAGCAATATTTAGAAGAATAAGTCTTTAAAACATTTAAAAATGGTATTTTAGTTAGAGTTTCTAACCAAAAGAGAGATACTTGAATACAAATAATTGAGGTAATAAAAACATTGTAATATCATGAGAATAATGGGATTCATGATATACTATGTCAAAGTACATTATATACACCACATAAAAGTTATTTGGTGTATATCAACAAAGAAGTCTCAATGGAATTTAAATTGAGATGAAATCTCTCATAAAGGCCGTATCCTTAGGTTAAGGATAAATCAACGACATAGTTATGTGTGAAAAATATAAATACACTAAATATGATTGGATATTCAGTGTAAAACAATCAAAAGATATTCACACATAATCTTGTAAAAACAACACCAATGAATTGGATGTTTAACTCAACAAATGGAGAATGAGTTAAAATTACTCTTATCAAATTCATATCGATGACTTGAGAAATTATCAATGGAGTGATTATGTGTATCAAAAGTATATCCAAAAAAAAGGGGAGTGGAAATTATGACATAATCAGATGAATAGTTATTCCACACATAATCTTGGAGTAAAATAATCAATGAAGTTTGCGTAAAGCCGAATAAATGGAAATTGAAATTTCAAATTCCCTTATCGATTAGGTAACTTATGAAACATACAACCATGAAATAAGGATCATAAAATGATGATGTAAATACCCATAAATTAAATTATAATACACAATTAATACAATTATGGGTAGTACACATACACCACATGCAATAAATAAGTGGTGAACAATGGAATTCTCACGAAATTAAGAGTGAGATAAGAAACCCCTTACTTTGTACTTTTTCCTTGGTCGACGGTAGGTTAACCTCCTGTATAATGGTGAAATAATTTTTATTAAATTATTCAATAATCATATACATTAATATGATATCATATATGATCTTTTAGCATTGCTTTGTTAATAATATCTTAGAATTATCGTCGTTTCGGGTGTTTACTTACTCGTTTTCTTTTATATGTTTTGTTAAGTAAGCTGTGGTTGTCATGGATAGGTTGAATCTTATTAATATCCAGAATGATATCAAGTCCTTAAATATTATTTTTAAATCATCAAGTGATAATTATACTTGAATGGATACGATAGAGAATGAATCTCATCACGTTCGTGGAGACGGTAGTCCGTACGTACGCACGAGCGACAATATCATTATTTTGATATTAAAATAATATATAATTGGATGGTATATCATATATAAATAATAATTATCATGTTATATTTATTATTTAAATTAATTACACATCATTATTATACCCATCCAAATAATAATTTATTGAATAACAATTACACCACGACGTGGAGATGGTAAGCCGTACGTACGCATGTATGGTGACATGTTATTCAAAGGGTGGATAGAATACTGAATATGGTTGTACCATATTTATAATAACATCACAGTATATATAAGATACTGGATTTATTATTTTAGAATGGTAATAACAAAGAAATAATAAGTGGAAGAATAAATGAACTTGAAAAGGGGTGGTGAAAACATTACCTCTTCTTCGGGTTCTTCCTTTTGATTTGATCAAAAGGGATCCTTAGGTTGGCTTTCTGATGAAACTAAGGCCTCTAGTTTGTAGTGAGGGAAGTTGAGAGAGTATTAGGGAAGTGGTTGGCCGAATCAAAAGGCTTTTAAGGTGTGAAGAAATGAGAAGGAGGAGTGCCCTTTTATAAGAGGGGTGTGGGGCACCTTTGGAAAAGATAGAAATATTAATTTATAATAAATTCATATTCAGTTTATAATGGATCCAAAGTTGATTATTTAAAGGTTAAGGTGGGGATAGGTCTAAATCCATTAAACCAATAGAATTTAGACATTTTTGGGTCATTATATTAACCTTATCTTTTAGTTTTATCTCTTAGTTAATTAGTTTGACATTTTCCATGTCACTTTGTATTTTTATATTATATAGTTAATAAACTTACTATATACATCCAAGAGACCCCAAAGTTGTCTATTAATGATAAAAATATCATTATATAAGTCTCTTGGATGAACCGTATATTTTTAGGAATTTAATATCAATTAATAATATAATATTTGTTTTAAAAATTATTTTATGTCAATTTTGACACTATTCAATAATTGATTTTTTTAAAAATCATAATAGAATTATTACTTAGAAAAAAGTTAATTAAATCAATCCTAACATGTAATATTAACCTATAAAATTAGTTTAATTCGTAAAAAGTCTGAAATTATATTTATTTGGGTATTTATAATATCAATTATTTTAATTTTTCACTATTATGGTAATTACTACATCATCATTGTGTCATAAATAAATTACATTATTTAATGTCTAAAAATTATAAATAAAATATAATTATGTAGGAAATCTTTTTATCTTTATAAGGAATATTTATAGTCTAAAATCCAACATATATAACCTTATGTAACAATTGTTTTTCTAAAAGATATATGCTTGTGTCATTTTTGTATTCATTTTAACTTAATTAAAATAAAGTGTCCCTATCACTTACAAGTGGATCCATGGGGTCCCAAAATCGAACCAAAGATGCCAATGGTCGGAAATGTATCAACCAATAGGTTTAATACGTGTTTTAGGGTAATTTATTATTATTATAATATTATTTTTTTATCCCTTATTTACTGGATTTACCTTTTAACCATGGTAAATAAAATATTTACCGAAGTAATTATTCAAAATGTCTAAAAATAAAAGTTATCTATTTACACAATTTGAACATCCTGATTCCAAATATGGAATCCATTTTTCCAAATTCAAAACACAGAAGTGTCAGAAATTAATTTAAAATTAATTCCCGTTGTTAAAACAAAAAGCGTGTTTTTAAGAGATAATAACTATCAAAAAATTGGCACTTGTTTATGTCTGGTTTAATTGTGAAATTATGTCCAATGAAAAACATTGAATTAAATGGTAAAAATATATTCTAAATATAATTTAAAACAAATCAAATTCATAATTTATCAATATTAATTATTTCGATTAAAAAATTTGTTTTTAATTAAAATTTAGTAATTTTCACTATTCATCAAAATATGAAAGTTATCCGAAAAGTACCAAAATTTCACCCTAGGCGAATTTCGATATTCTGAATCCAAAAATGAAGTCCATTTTGAGAGATAGAATTTATAAAATTTCAAAAATTAGGTATTACTATTCATAACGGCTAGTTTTATTGGTTGTGGTGTGTTAGAATCTCAAAGTTGCGTACAATGCACGTCATTGCATTATTCAAAGGGAAACATACCGTGGAAGCTTGTGGTGTTACATTCTCCCCTAATTCAATAAATTGCATTCTGGCAATTTTTTTAAAATTTTGCTTGGGAATATAATGGAAAGTCCCACATCAGAAAAAGAGTCAATAAAACTATCACTTTAAAAGAAAGAAAGAGAGGTATAAAGGTCCACCAAGATAACCCATACTCGAATTCCATGTAGGAAAACATGGATATGGATGATAAAATATGTTTCAAGTTCTGATGGAGAGGGATAGAAATCATGATCAGGAGAAAGTTAACAATAAGAAAACCACAAACTTGTGTTGGGACAAACGACCATTAGTCTCCTAGTAGGAAAGTAAACAGACAATATTTTTTTTGTTTTAAGTTACATTACATAAGGATGAGGAATTAATTTATGATATTGACTAAGAATATAAAGATATATACTTACATTTTAAGTAGATTTTCATTCTTTAATAAATTTCCACCACTAACTCATTTTTTTAAAGGATGAGTATTCAAGAAGACTTGGTCACACTGGAAGAGCTAGAATAAACTTCTATAGAATCACATGATCCATGCAGGATGAACTATATATTTACATTGTCTTTAGAGATTAATCAAAACCAAAATGGTTAGTATAATATCTTATGATCCCCCAAAAGGATATTCCTTGAGAGAAATAAACACTAATCTTAATTTCCAAAATTAAACCAACAATACCCCAAAGTTAAATAAATACCATTCAATAATCAATTGTCCTTAAAATCCTTCAATATAATAAAAACTAATATTGAAAACCAAAAATTATTAAGAATGTAGTCTTCCACGTTAAATTGTATCTCCAAATGACATTAATTACTCTTAAAGTCACACAATTAAAAGTAATTAACCTAATCATTTCCATAAACAACCCAAATCACTATAAATCCATGATAAAAAGATAGATAAAAATCCACCATTACTCCTCAAATGAAATCCCATACTATTCTATTTTCCTTGGGCATATAGTGTTCACAACAAAGTGAACAACTTCCAAAATAACATCTATCACTTAATCACCAAATCATTTTCCTATACCAAGGGTATTCATTTAATAAGACATAAGAATCCAAATCAAATTATTATTGATCAATAAAATCATTTAACTAAAAATAATTAGTCACACTATCCAGGGACTTCATGTAGTCCAGTGGTAGGCGATAAATCCCAATCGCACTTTGGTTGTGGGTTCGATTCCCACAGCTTTGTCCGACGCGACGGGTTGTCACACGGTCTACGTGTTGTCCTTTTTCAAAAACTATATTTATAATATTACCAAAATGAGATAAATTACTCAAAATACCATAACATAATTTAACCACAAATGTTATATCATACCTTGCATTTTCATCCCAAATTATAATAACTTATAATTCTCTCAAACCCCAATGATCATGTAAAACCAAATGGTTATTTATACCTATATCCACAAGAGAAGATACAATTCTTCCTCAAATATCATTCTCACATGGTAAACTGCGGGGTTACAAATACCAGAGAAAATTATTCCAAAGTAAACCCATCAACAAGGAGCGCTAATAATTTTTAAACATTTCTCCAACCATTTATTTCCACATAGATTCTTCTTTGACCAATAAAATATCCTATAGAATAGGGCATTCACTCGGGTAATGGCCAGGTCCCCTATATTTACGAAAAATGACTGTAAATGGACTCTTGGGACCATTTTTATCTTCTTCCATAGTACTCTTCATTTTTCTTCGGCAATTCTTCACTTTATGTCCTTCCATCCCGCATGTAAAGCATTTCTTTATCCCATTGAGACACTTTACTGGGTGTCTCCTTCCACATTTCCGGCATGATGGAAATTGAGGATTCCTTTCTCCATGGTCTCCACTGCTGGAGCTCTTATCATTTATCACCTTTCTCTTTTTTTGAGTCTGGGAATTGGTTAATATATATATTGTTGATCATATATTTGGAAAATTGATTTGGCATAAAGATGATATATTTTACGCCTATCAACATTCCATTTTGTTGCTAATTTTCACCATCGTTCCCACCTTGTACATCATTCTCAAAGTCACTATGAATTCCTTGGAATCCAACCATTGACTAAAACCAGAAAGCATTGTGTGAGTAACAGTAGTCATAAAATCATTTAGAGATTAACATGTCACCATATTCTCAATTTGAAACACATTAGGATTAACTAAGGTCATTTACTCTCATCTTATATATTTAATGATTCAAATCGGTTAGTAAAGAAAATGTAAATTATCCTAAGCATATCCCCCAGAAGTGTCGTAACTAAGAGTGCAACAAGGCCCGTTGTCATGCACCAGTTCCCGTTCGAGTCTATCTCAAAGAGGTGTTTTCAGGTTTTACCCCTAGGTACATCTGTGCCAGAGCTGCCTCTACCTTCTCGTATCTAGACAGGTATGTATTGCTTGGAAAACTCACAAAATCTCTATAAGACCAAAATTCTAGGAAGTTCTTCTATACTAATCCAAAAAGTTCATCTTAGGTCTATGTGCTCTAATCAGAGTTTATCTAAATCTAGCTCCCAAGGTTTGTACTAAACTTCCTCTGATACCAACTGTAACGTACCGACCCCAGTTACCCAGAGTCGGTGCATTATTACATAACATTTTCATGATCACAATAAAGATCAAGTCTCGAAAGACCGATTAGTTTAGTAGCCTTGGAATAACTAGATATATTAATAAAGTTTACATTACATCATAAACTGAAAACAACAACAACATAGTCTCCATAGTCCACACTCATACTATCCCTGCAGGTCATTCATAATTTACTTCTTCACAGTCCTGGGAAAAATAAAACATTGAAAGGGGTGAGCTTAGATGCTCAGTAAGGATAACAATATAGCAGAATCTTTCATAGATAAGCATAAACACTTAAGACAATTTATAACTAAAACAAAAGCCTTTTAAACTTGAACTTCAACATAAAATGGAAAATATAAAATGAAATTATTCCATTTACTTAATTACATGGATATTATACTAGTCGAATAATCACATGAAATATCAATAACAACTTTCATAATGATGGAATGCATAATTCCAGACTATCATAACCACATAGCCAAGGCCTCATACCAAGACTACAAATAAGATTTTGCCAAGGACTTGTGATAAGACACTAGTTTGTCTCATGAGACCTACCGATGCATCGAGGAGCTATAGTGGGCTCCACTCGTCACTTACTAAGTCCAATGCATTCCTCATATGAATAGGTTTAAACATAACATAAACATTCGTATTAAAAATAGCATACGAAATGTCAATACTTTAACAACAAACCATGAATGGTATAAAAATAGCACATCCACAGTCAAACATAACTCATTCGATACAATATGAAAGATTGTATTGTATCATATTAAGATCAATCGAGAATAATGAAGGATATTGACATAGATGAAAATAATCATAAAAACTATTTGAGAGAAATATCCCCCTTTTTCTTGAAATCATTTAAAAGTCACACTATTTGTCAAGAAGCCATTTAAAAATAGATTTTTGAATCAAAGTGTTCCATACCACTTTGAAACTTTTAAAAGGAGTTTTAATTTTAAAACTTTAATGTCCATATAAATAAATCCTTAAAACCATTTTTTAAAACATGGACATTAATGAGCAAGATTTATAAGAATAAGTCTTTAAAACATTTAAAAATGGTGTTTTAGTTAGAGTTTCTAACCAAAAGAGAGACACTTGAATACAAATAATTGAGGTAATAAAAACATTGTAATATCATGAGAATAAAGGTATTCATGATATACTATGTCAAAGTACATTATATACACCACATAAAAGTGATTTGGTGTATATCAACAAAGAAGTCTCAATGGAATTTAAATTGAGATGAAATCTCTCATAAAGGCCGTATCCTTAGGTTAAGGATAAATCAACAACATAGTTATGTGTGAAAAATATAAATACACTAAATATGATTGGATATTCAGTGTAAAACAATCAAAGGATATTCACACATAATCTTGTAAAAACAACACCAATGAATTGGATATTTAACTCAACAAATGGAGAATGAGTTAAAATTACTCTTATCAAATTCATATCGATGACTTGAGAAATTATCAATGGAGTGATTATGTGTATCAAAAGTATATAAAAAAAAGGTGAGTGGAAATTATGACATAAGAAAATGAATAGTTATTCCACACATAATCTCGGAGTAAAATAATCAATGAAGTTTGCGTAAAGCCGAATAAATAGAAATTGAAATTTCAAATTCCCTTATCGATTAGGTAACTTATGAAACATACAACCATGAAATAAGGATCATAAAATGATGATGTAAATAACCATAAATTAAATTATAATACACAATTAATACAATTATGGGTAGTACACATACACCACATGCAATAAATAAGTGGTGAACAATGGAATTCTCACGAAATTAAGAGTGAGATAAGAAACCCCTTACTTTGTACTTTTTCCTTGGAGACGGTAGTCCGTACGTACGCACGAGCGACAATATCATTCTTTTGATATTAAAATAATATATAATTGGATGGTATATCATATATACAGATAATTACCATGTTATATTTATTATTTACATGAATTACACATCATTATTATACCCATCCAAATAATAATTTATTGAATAACAATTACACCACGACGTGAAGATGGTAAGCCGTACATACGCACGTATGGTGACATGTTATTCAAAGGGTGGATAGAATACTGAATATGGTTGTACCATATTTATAGTAACATCACAGTATATATAATATACTAGAGTTATTATTTTATAATGGTAATAACAAAGAAAGAAGAAGTGGAAGAAGAAAGGAACTTGAAAAGGGGTGGTGAAAACATTACCTCTTCTTCGGGTTCTTCCTATTGATTTGATCAAAAGGGCTCCTTAGGTTGTCTTTATGATCAAAATAATTCCTCTAGGTTGTATTGAGGGAAGTTGAGAGAGTATTTGGGAAGGGGTTGGCCGAACCAAAAGGTTTTAAAGGTGTGAAGAAATGAGAAGGAGGAGTTCCCTTTTATAAGAGGGGTGAGGGACACCTTTGGAAAAGCTAGAAATATTAATTTATAATAAATTAATATTCTGTTTCTAATGGCTGAAAAGTTGATTATTTAAAGGTTAAGGTGGGGATAGGTCTAAATCCATTCAACCAATATAATTTAGACAAGTGTGGGTCATTATATTAACCTTATCTTTTAGTTTTAACTCTTAGTTAATTAGTTTGACATTTACCATGTCACTTTGTATTTTTATATTATATAGTTAATAAACATACTATATACATCCAAGAGACCCCCAAGTGGTCCATTAATGATACACATATCATGATATAAGTATCTTGGCCGAACCTTATATTTTTAGGAATTTAATATCAATTAATAATATAATATTTGTTTTTAAAATTCTTTTATGTCAATTTTGACACTATTCAATAATTGATTTTTTGTAAAAATCATAATAGAATGATTACTTAGAAAAAAGTTAATTAAATCAATAATAACATGTCATATTAACCTAGAAAATTAGTTTAATTCATAAAAAGTCTGAAATTATATTTATTTTGGTATTTATAATATCAATTATTTTAATTTTTCACTACTATGGTAATTAGTGCATCATCATTGTGTCATAAATAAATTACATTATTTAATGTATAAAAATTATAAATAAAATATAATTATGTAGGAAATCTTTTTTAGATTTTTAATGAATATTTATAGTCTAAAATCCAACATATATAACCTTATGTAACAATTGTTTTTCTAAAAGATTTATGCTTGTGTCATTTTTGTATTCTTTTTAACTTAATTAAAATAAAGTGTCCCTATCACTTACAAGTGGATCCATGGGGTCCCAAAATCGACCCAAAGATGACCATGGTCGGCCATGTATCAACCAATAGGGTTAATACATGTTTTAGGGTAATTTAGGTTTATTATAATATTATTTTTTTAACCCTTATTTACCGGATTTACCCTTTAACCATGGTAAATAAAATATTTACCGAAGTAATTATTCAAAATGTCTAAAAATTAAAGTTATCTATTTACACAATTTGAACATAATGATTCCAAATACGGAATCTGTTTTTCCAAATTCAAAACACAGAAGTGGCAGAAATTAATTTAAAATTAATTCCCGTTGTTAAAACAAAAAAGCGTGTTTTTAAGAGATAATAACTATCAAAAGATTGACACTTGTTTATGTCTGGTTTAATTGTGAAATTATGTCCAATGATAAACATTTAATTAAATGGTAAAAATATATTATAAATATACTTTAAAACCACTCAAATTCATAATTTATCAATATTAATTATTTTGATTTTAAAAGTTATTTTTAATTAAAATTTAGTAATTTTCACTATTCATCAAAATATGAAAGTTATCCGAAAAGTACCAAAATTTCACCCTAGGCTAATTTATATATTCTGAATCCAAAAATGAAGTCCATTTTGAGATATAGAATTTATAAAATTTCAAAAAGTAGGTATTACTATTCATAACGGCTAGTTTGATTGGTTGTGGTGTGTTAGAATCTCGAAGTTGCGTACAATGCACGTCATTGCATTATTCAAAGGGAAACGTACCGTGGAATATTGGGGTGTTACAAAGCACATGTTATTATTTTCATAGTAGCCAAGGCATTGCTGCCAAGACCATATTAGTGGAAAAATTCCATTTCTGAATCGAGTTCACTCCTCGTTCCAGTCCTGTATCACTGAACCGTATTAAGTTCTCATTCCATCCATATCTATCTCATGAGATATAAATCTTTACCCAATGCATTGGAGGGAGATATAGGTTCCAACCATCTCATAATGAAATCATTCTTACTTGTGCCACAAAATAAAAATAAATCATTCATCATAACCCAAAGAATAAAATGGGTTTCATAAACATCATCCCATTATAACATAATCCATATAAAACAAATGGATATCAATTCATCATAATAAGAATAAAACCATTTAAATAATAGAGATATTATACTTGAAATATAAATATACGGAATAATTTCATCTTAGATGGAAAATAGTTCTGATAAACACTTGAAATGAATTCTTGAGGAAAATATCCTTTCTTCTTCAAAATCATTTTCTTTTCACAAAATTCCATGAAATTTTAAAAGAAAAGGATTTTGTTAAAAATAATCATGAAATATTTGGGAGTAATCTTCATGAAAATGAGCCTTTATGAAATTGTAAAAATCTATTCATGCTGTATAAGTTAAAAAAACATTTTCCTCATACTTTTGTCAAAAAAGTCAAAAGGTTCATCGTATGGTAAAAAAAAGAAAGATTCCTTCCATAACATTTGGTAAAAGTCAAAAATGGGTATAAAGGACATTAAAAATATATGAAAAAACTTTTTGAAAAAATGGACATGGATGATAATAATAACCCCAGTAAATACTTACGAATAAACAATCTCAGATAAGAACGAGATTGGAATAATTATCCCTGAACTTATGTCCGATATGATTCATACGTATCCGAACCTCCTGTATAATGATTTAAATAAAGTCATTGACTTATTAAATAATCATATTCATTGTTATGATATCATATATGGTTCACTTAGGACTTTATATTACCCGTTCTTTTGTAAATTCCATGTTAAAGCAACGTTTTGGGTAAAATCGTTTTATTTGTCGTACGTGTTTGGACTTGTTGTTATTGATATTATTATTACTTATATCATGATTTACTTACTTCTAGAATGTAAATAATGATTTATATATCATATATATTCAGTATATATATATATATATAATAGATAGATAAATGAAATGAAATACACCGTTCATGGAGACAGTAGGCCGTACGTTCGCATGAATGCTGTTTTCTTTTCCTTATTGACTTGAATAGAAGTAAGTAGATGAAACATATATATATGTATACATAAATCCATTAGATTCATTATTTCATATATTTAATTATTATTCATTATATATACTTTATAATCATTCTTGAATGGTTAATCATGGAAAATGAATCTCATCGCGTTTGTGGAGACGGTAGTCCGTACGCACGCACGAGCGATGATATCATTCCCATGATCGTGGAATTGTATTGAAGTGTATGTATAATATTTCATAATCAATATCACTTTACAATAATCATATATAGTTATTTATTTACACCATTATACCCATCCAAGTAAGGTGGTGGTGGAAAAAATATTACACCACGGCGTGGAGACGGTATTCCGTACGCACGCACGGGCGGTGATTTCTTTTTCCGTAGGATGGATAGAAGATGAAATAGGGTTGTTTCATATTTATAATAACATATAAATATATGAGTGATACTTATGTTATTAATTTATGATGAAACAAATAAATAAGAATAATTAGAAGAAGAAATAAAATGGAAAGAATCAGTAAAGGATATTACCTCTTCTTTGACGCGCCTCTTCTTAACCTCCTCTTAAGGCACTAGAGTTGGTCTTTTGAGGAGACCAGAACCTCTATAATGTTTCTAGGGAAGTTGAGAAGGGAAATAGGTAGGGGTTTTCCGAGATTGAAGGCTCAAAATTGTGTAAAAAGAAGAGGGAGGAGGTGCCCTTTTATAAGGGAGGAGAGGGGCACCTTAACAAAAACTAAAAATATTATTTTATAATAAAGTCATATTCATTTTATAATAGATAAAAATTAATTTATTTCGAATATAAAGTGGGGATGGGTCTAAATCCTTTCAAACAATAGGTTTTTGACAAGTTTAGGCTACTATTTTAACTTTATCATTTAGATTTAACTCTAAGTTAAATAATTTAACTTTTACCGCGTCTTCCTGTTTTCTTACACTATATGGTTAATAAACTTACTATAACAAGACAAAAGAACCCCAAGTGGTTCATTATTAATATATATAACCTTATCTAAGTCATTTGGCCGAACCTTATATTTTTAGGAATATAATAACAATTAATAATATAATATTTTTTTAAAAACTATTTTATGTCAATTTTGACACTATTTGGTAATTGATTTTTTTGTGAAAATCATAAAAACACGATTAGTTCGAAAAAATTTAATTGAATCAATACTAAGATGTCTTATTAACATAAAAAATTAGTGTAATTCATAAAAAGTCACAAATTACATTTATTTGGGTAATTATAACATCAATTATGTTAATATTTCATTAATAAGGTAATTACTGCATCATCATTGTGTCATAAATAAATTAAATTATTTAATGTCTAAAAATTATAAATAAAATATCATTATGTATTAAATATTTTTATCTTTCTAATGAATATTTATAGTTGAATTTATCTTATGTATAAAACTATATTAAAAATGTTTTAGTTATTAAAATTTGATTTTAACAATTTTAACTCTTCTTTAAATAAAATAATAATAAATGTCCTAATCTAATCCAAGTGGACCTAAATGATAATATTTTATTTATAAGGTTGTTTTTGGTCGAATTAAACTTATCCAATAGAATTAGGACATGTGTTAGGGTAATGATAATATCATTTTTACCCTTAATTACCCTATTTACTTTTAACTTTGGTAAATAAAAGTAAAAGTTACTATTCACCAAAAATTATTTTTATCTAATTGAACCATATTTTACTCATTGATATTAACCGTGTATCTCGGATTTTCGAAATTCCACTCACAGAAGTTGAAAAATTAAGTTTTATGTAAATTTTCAAATTCTCCTAGGAGGTGGGTAAAAGACTGCGAATAGTTCTATAAAATTTTTATATATATGAAATTATTATAAAATGACTCAAATTAATTACATTGAACTTATATAGGTATTATGTATCAATTTTTACCTAAAATAAATTTAAATAAGATAAATAATTATTTAAATAAAAATTCGGTTTTTAAATAGTAACCCATTGTTTTCACTATTCATCAAAAATTGAAAGTTTTCAGAAAAATACCAAAAATTCACCCTAGGATAATTACGATATTCTGAATCCAAAAATGAAGTCCATTTTGAAAGATAAAATTTATAAAATTTCAAAAATTGGGTCTTACTATTCATAATGGCTAGTTTATATAACATATCATTGTTTAGTGAAACTCGGTATTGCGTACAACATACGCTATCGTGGAAGGTCGCGATTGCGTGTAATGCAATCCAAGTTAGGGATGCGTGTAGTGAAATCTCCTTTTGGTGTAGCATACAACACAATACATCAATGAAATTAAAAATAATACTTTTCATAAAATCTCGGGGTGTTACACTTCCCTTATTTATACCACTAGGTATAACCCACTTGAGCTTAGAGATTAATCGCTAGTTACTCCATAATTATGATCGAGATGCACTAATTAAAACAAGCAAGAAAATACTATAGTCATGCACACATTTTAAGATAAGTAAACAAATAGGGAAATTTGTGTCATAAGTTTGGAAAAAATACAACACCTATGGATCATCCCCTTCAATGGAATGCTTTAGTACTGCCACTTCATGACATGTAGCCTCCAGGATTACCTCCCGCTCCCTGAGCTCCCTTTATTCATCAACAACTGCAGAGCGAAGTAGAGCTCATTAGATCTAACCTACATTCGCTCCCGCTCAACTTGGAATTTAACCATTTGATGGATTCCCTATACTTCTTACTCCCAGGAATTCGCCATCTGTAATTTCAACCATTCAATGAGATCATATTGGCTTGCGATAAATGCATCCCATTCATTTTATTTCTCTTCAAGGAATTATACTTCCTGCTCAACCTCAAGATACTTATGGATATTTTCTAATTTCTTCCGACATTAGGTATAATCAGATCATTGGCTACTCTCCCGCATATTCTTATCTAGATAATCATGGATTATTGTATGGAGATAGTGAGAATCCACCCCTCTGGTGTAGAGAAAGCACAACCACATGCGAAGTTACCCTGTCCGGCTCAACCATTCTGTCTCTGGTTGAATGAAGAAGTGTATGATGCACTTTCATGCCTTATTCCATGTCATGTGGCTCTATCCAGTGGAATCAGGGTAGAAATAATCCACCTCCTTGGGATCTGTGTGTCGATACTCAATGAAAATGAAAAGAATTTTAGTGGCAGGGTCCTCCTCTTGTATTCTCTTAGAAGGGCTGGACACTATGACGCGCATGCGACCGTCTTTTATCATCTCTTCTTTAGTGATTGTGCCTACTCCAGCCTAAATCTCAGACCTGACAGTAACATCACCCGTGATTTCAGCTTCTTGCTCACTAGGTGCCAGGGATGGACCATTTTGAATGGTTAGTTCTGCGTGGACTGGTGTAATCATTGGTGGGTCTCCCGCATATGTTTCAGACTCAAAAGTTGGCTGAGCCTATAATCTTTCTATCACTACACAGATAATGGGTACCTTGATCAGTCGAGTTATCCAATAATAGATGCAGGTCTATAAATATTGAGGCATACAAGATCTAATAACAATGATATCAAGTGCTTAAGTCACTACAGGAGCTGTCAACATGGGAGATCCCTCTGCGCTTGTTAACTCGATGATTGGAAATAACTCATTCTAGATGGCGAGAAAAACATGAGGTTCTAAGGTATTTTCCACATGCTCCTTTTGGATAGAAGGAATATCCCAAGGCTCTGAGGTTTCCACTTTAGCCCCTCCTGTTGGCTCCCCGTTGATCACTTCAGCCATGGTTGGCCCTCCGCCCGCTGCAGTCGTGGTCGATCCTCCGCCTTTCTCGGTTCCAGATGTAGGTTCATGGGGATTTCTTTCCATGTCCATTGGTACATTTTCATCCCTAACATGGGGGATATCCTGACCATCACCACTGATGTGTTCTTGAACAGAACAGAGTTTGGTTAGTGGATTCAAATTATTAAAAGAGAAAGACTAGTAGAGATAGGAGTTGAGACTCACCTCGAGTTGTTCGGCCAATTCTGCATCGAAGCCGGCAATTTCACCACTCTCACATGGGATTCCTTGGCGGGCCGCTATACCCTGAGGTATCTCACCTCCAGGTCCCTCACCACTCGGTCCCTCACCTCCAACCTCCTCTTCTTTCTCTTCCGCTCCCTCTTCTTCCTCTTCCTCCTCCTCATATTCTTCCTCCTCCTCTTCTTCTTTCTCATTATCGTCATCCTTAGATATCAGTTTTTCCGGGTTATGATCCTATACAAACATCACTTTTATGAGAATATGTGGTTCTTAATACCTACCCCATTTGCATGCATAAATATCCCTGACTGTCAAGTATGCGTGTCGGTGATGAAAGTCCACCTTGTCCGCCACAAAAATCCACCCCACATCTAGTAGATCAATCCCAGTGCACACCAGTCTCTATCATAACTATTTATTGGACATCGATTATCGTAGAATCCTCCAGGAAGACCATAGAGATAGGAAAAATGGCATCGGTGGTCAAATTTAAAAGATGTCTTAGTTTCATCCCAAGGAGTTCCCTAGTTGGCCCATGAGGCTGCCCATGGGACCACCTCTCTTCAGAAGGCAAAGGCACATTATCACCTTGCGATGCTCCTACCTCCAAGGTTCCAACCCACGACGTTCTATATTCCTGGATTTTTTCCCATATCACTTCCCTATAAGCACCTTGACTACTTCCTCGTTGTCTAGATTCCATGCTTTCCACCTTGATTTTCCAAGCAAGTTTCCGCGGAATCGCTTCTGGATACACCACTGCCCAATGGTTGTCATACATTTTTGATAGACCAACATTAGTATTAGTGGGGGGAAGGTAATGAATTCACCAAAGCCAGAATTCATGAACATGAGCCATAATTAGTGAAGGATATAGGGATGCCGCTACTCTCGAACCCCAGTATACACCTTCTTTGGCATCTGTTGCATGCACCCAAACTATTTGGAAAACCTCGATGTCAAATAGGATTTGGGAAATATTTTCCTATCGATTTGGGCCACTAGCACACCACCCCTGATACTTTTCAAGTATTTATTCTACTCTAGTGAGCCTCACTCATCATCTACCATCTAGCCATCCAGGGTTTAAAATGGGTTGAAGACAAAATTTTCATGGTTTCTAATCCTAATCTTTATCCCTTCCTCCTTGAGCATCAATGGACTAATCCCAGTAATGTTCAATAGAGATGGTTGCAGATCATCACCTGTAGGGTGGATGGAATTTGGGAAGTCATATCCATAATAGTGATATGCAACCCAACCATAAAGAATATAGAATGGTTCACATATTCTCCTGGATGTACTTCCTCTTAAAATACGCCCTAGGATGTCGTACAACCTAGCCAACATAGGCACTCCTAGGTTGAATCTATAATTGGCTGCCATGATCCCAGCCATCACTAGCATCCCCAGATGGGCTCCCATCCTTATGTCCCTTATTGGAAGCAACAACCCAATTAGAAATGCAACAAGGAACCCGACATACTAAATGTTTGGATCTCAGCTTTCATTTAAACTGAAGCCCCATGATTGGTATTCACCTGTTTCCAGGACCATCCAGTATGATCCTTGCTTGCTCCCATGGGACGTGTTGGGGCACTACTTCCCTCGCTCCAAAATCTTTACATTCTTATACTTCTTTAGAAATAGGACGAACCACTAGGAAAAGAATATGTCCTTCAGAAAGTATTTGATTCCCAACTTATCCTTTGCTAGATCCAATAAGTTCCATTTCAGAATGAGATTCCTTGTCCTGTCTCCCCAAACATTCTCTATGGGTAGAAAATCATCATACTGATACCCTTGTAAGGGAATTCCTTCAATACAGTGGACATCCCAAAGGATTATACTAACCTCTCCATGGTGAAGATGGAAAGTATTGGTATTAGGAGACCATCGGCTGAACATCTCCGATACCAGGTGCTATTAATGGTAGAAATGGAATTGTGATGTCCACACAGCCTCAAAC
This sequence comes from Viscum album, assembly GCA_963277665.1. Classification (NCBI taxonomy): domain Eukaryota; kingdom Viridiplantae; phylum Streptophyta; class Magnoliopsida; order Santalales; family Viscaceae; genus Viscum; species Viscum album. The sequence goes on along the minus strand of OY728157.1, from coordinate 1,396,142,045 downwards.
AACCTAATGTGTCGTAGCTCCACTCTGAACTTTTCACATGTTTTTCATACCCAATACGCCCATTCCTATTCACTAGTTAAGTTTCCTCCATACCTAAAGTCCCATTCTTACTAGCCCTTAGCCTCATCGTTGATATTACTCCTAAAAAGGCTCGCATAGTGAGATGGAGATTCCTCAGGAACCGGATTGCTCCTTAAAATAGTCATGGTCCTCAAGTTCAGGATGTAAAATAATATTTTCTAAGTCTCCCTAGAAGGGTGAACATTATTTATGATGTTATATCATGAATGGTCATCCTCATTAATCACCCACAACCATGGTGTATCAGTCACAAAACTCGACATCAATACTTCTTCTAGAATACCAGAGTTTTATATCGGTAGACTATCTTTCAAAACATAGTCATTTTGAGCATATGTCAACATACCAAATAGAATATGATTATTGGATATGACTCTTCTCGTATAAATAATATGAGGGTTCATGATCATCTTAGCCCTTCATGCAGCAACAACAACTTCCCTCTTAGTGTTAGTCTGTTCAAATACCATCTCCGCCAGGTCTTAGAAATCAAAAAAGTGTATTGTGTGAAAGAATGGTGGTTCTTGACATAAGTTAGGAGGGTGCATGTAGGATGGACACTGACAGTACCAGAAAATTATGCTAATTCATAAGTGCGCAAGGTCTGTCTGATAAACGAAAGATTCAGTGATGGCATGAAAGTTTCAACAGCTATGCACAAAAAACTAACAGAATCAAAGGTATTTCATAAAAAATGGAGGATCTTTCACACAAGATATGAATTTAGCCTATTTTTCATGAAATTCAAGATATAGATCTGGACCCCCATGTATTTATAGGTGCATACATGCCCTTTCGCATGTGTAAAAGGGTTTTGCGCGTCAAATGGGGCATCTTGCGTGCACCGACTGTCAAGCAATATACTCTTCAATGTTACCCTTAGAACCCAACCCTATGGTTCCCTTTCATATCATATTTTGACGAGGGTCATTTTTTGGTGTCGTATTCCATTTGAGGTCATGAAACAACATATTTAAGAAAAATGAAGGCATATTTAGAATCAACAGAAGATCTCGAGACGCCCAAGGGGGGTGAATGAAATATTTGAGGTTTGCACACAAGATTGAAATCCACACATAAGATCTTGTGCACCCAATGAAACTTCAAATGGATTATTCCATGTCGAACCTCTAAAAAACGTCCAAGTCCAAGGCACTAAAGAAATCAGGCTTGCGCGCAAAAAAACAGACCGTGCACGAGATCTTGCATGCCCAATACGAAGTCAAATGTCACTTTCACACATGCCTCCTTGTGCACCACTACTGAAGTTTTTGCCTATAAATATACGCATCCCCCTCACTTTAGGGTACTCCTCCGAAAGATGAAACATCGCTCTGCTGTATATAAGACAACCCTTACATGACTATGCAAAAGACATGGCTTCAAGGTACTAGATCTTGTACGACATGTCTCCTAAGGGTCCTTTGGGTGGGACCACTAAGGCTTTACCCTTGCCCATTTCCTTTTACTCTCAGGAAATTATGTTCAAAATATCCTTATTCTGTGAAAGTTTTCCCTTGTGTTGTGCCAATATTGCATGCATTCTTCCATCTTGTTCTTAGCCCATCATATTGCACACAACCTCTCATCTTGCACGCAAGACTTCAATCTTACGCGAACCCCTTACTATGTACTCCATGTGTTTTCCTTACCCTAGGGAACCATGTATGGGACTCTCTTATGTGAAAAAATCCCATCTTATGCACACTTCCTCCGTGTTTCCCTTCAGGCTTGCACACAGTGATCTACTAGTCCCTTGAGTGGTGTTCCATGTTGTGTTTCCCTACCTAATGCTTATTCACATAGGTACGCTAATAGGTATTGCTTCTTCACATAACTATGCTAATGTGGAATCCTCAATGGATCACTCCACAACCCCCAATACCTGGTGCTTCTTATGCCTTCCCTTCACAAGTGCGGGTTGGTACAAGTTAAGTAAGTCATAGGGGCGAGGAGCGAGTCCTCCTCATTCGAGTTTTTGGACATTAAACTGCCAAGAAACCCCACATCCTAAAAAAAACATTAAATATGATCACCACATGGGTGAAAAACCTGAGAGGACCATAATGGGGATGAGAACCATCACCCTCTCAATCCTCTCCTGCTGCGCTTTGTTACCATGTGTGCCTCATGAAAACTTTGCATAAGCCCTAACACACCTCAATAGGGTGCCCCTTGTATGATGGCCATATCCTACTCATACATATGGACACCCTCTTAGAGTTTCCCAAACTTCCTCTCCCTGTACTGCTAACCACGTGTACGCCCCAATCTACCCCTCACAAATGCACCTTTTTCCACACGATCTTTAGGTCTATTACTGCCTCTTGTTTATCACACCGAGCATGAATCACGTGGGATTAGAGAAATCATCGACTGTGACATCATATTTGGGTTGACTTAGCATGTAATCCCCACTCCCCTCCTCACCAAACTGCATGGACTTTGATTCCCTGCTATAGGGATACGTAGGAAGCCTCCCTGAGGTTCAAACCCATCATCTATCTGTCCCAACAATTTCATGTTGGTTCACTGTCTGTCCCTCATGATGTTAAATTGTATACCAACCTTTAAAACTACATGGGTTTTGATATCTTTCCTCTATATGAGGTACATAGTAAGACTTCATGAGGTTTAATCCCAAATAATGGTAAACTTCAGCACCCCCTTTATGAGACCCATTGCCTTGGTCCACCCTTAGTGGTGTTGGATCAGCCCCTAAGTTTCTAACCATGCGTAAGCCCCAGCATGTCTTCAAGTTGTTTTCCTTTATGCACACCCTGATTCTATACCCCATCCTGAACTACATGGACTTTGATTCCTTTCCATAGGGATACATAGGAATCCTCCTTAAGGTTCAAGCCCATCATCCATGTCCCATCTTGGTCTCTCCCTTGAGCCTTTGTGTTTTGGGAAGAAAATTCCCTAACCCAAAGGTTACACTTCCTTATGTCCCCATCCATGCATCAACTTCTCATGAGACACCTCCACAGGCGACTCACCTCCCCATCCCAATACTAATTGGACTTTTATCCTTGAAATTTTCAAGAAAGGTACGTAAGAAACCTCCCTGAGGTTCAATCCCAAAACCATCATCTACACACCAGTTCCATCTCCATTCATTCCATCCTTTGACACTCCCTTCATATCCACCTTAATTTTACCCAAGTTGCCACATACCGGTAAAATCATGCCTTCTGTATGAGAAAATAACAATGTGTAATAATTATTCATCTCATTTCTCTTTATAGAACCCAAGCCGCTAACCACACATAATCCCCAACATGATTCTGGGTTATTGTACATTATGTACACCCTGATACCATGACTCACCCTATCAAACTATGTGGGTTTTGATACCTATATTCTAAACTAGGTATATAGGAAGCCTCTTTAAGGTTCAATACCAGCCAATGGTAAACCTTGGTGTCTCATTTTTTGGGACCCACCATCCTCTGATCCACCCTCTGTGGTGTCCAGATCAGTCTTTATAGTATAAAACCTTCCCCTTTGTGGGGCACACCTTCCAAGGTCTATCTTTATCAGGAGTTCTGATCCACCCATCCAGTAAAATTTCTAGGTAATATCTTCTAGGGATATACCCATTTGATCCACTTTCATTAGTGTTCCGATCAGTCCGATCTATCTTCACTAGATGTTAAACTCACGACATACCCCGTGTTACACATGGGAAGCTGAGGAAAATCTTGGATATATGTCTCTAGTATACAATTCCCCAAATTTTACGTTGGATGCCTCGGGCTTTCGTGCCCTAGAGAAGCCCTATCATAAGGTAAAATCCTAGTGAACTAGTGTTTTAGCATCCAGACATGCTAGTGATGCCCAACATGACTACTCTCTTGACCTAAGGTCTCTACACTAACTTGAACCCTTTAGAATTTCATGAAAGAAGAAAAGAAATTAACCAACATCCACAAAGATATGGCACCAGGAAAGGTTTAGCGAAAATCATATTAATATTTAAGGGAGACCCAAACTAGGTGATGAATTCTGAGGAGGAATCCATGGAAGGAGGAACTGACAATTCCATCATACCACTTCGATCAAGGAGAAAACATACCTCAAGAGGTGACGGATGCTGCTTGACTTTGGAAAGTGGGAATGTGGGGCAAACATACAACCCATCCGGTTGAATTTTCCCACACATGTGGCACGATGAGACACATCCTGGTGGAAAAGCATCATAAATAGTATTCTTTCTTAAAGAATTTTTAAGAATATGTTGAATGATACTGATGACCTAGAAAAATGATTTAATGGTAAGGTGATATTTTATAGAAAAACACATGATTAAAAGAAAGATAACCCTAAATATGTGCCCAATGTTAAGATAATAATGTTTAGTTGAGATAAATAGATGGTTTATATTGATAAAGAAAATAGGGTAGTATTGATGACCATGGAACTGATTAGTGATTTGATGACAAAGTGGTTTATGTTATCCTTTATGGAGTTGACATCATTTTTGGATTTGTGGAATATATTCAATAATATGTAATTTTTTTAAGGAATGGGGAGAGAGTTAAGTTTTGGAATCATGTATGTTTTCATTGAGGTTTTATGGTAATTTAGGCTACTACCATGTTTTAGTTGAATATATGATCAAGGTGTTCAAATATTTTGAATGTGACATTAAGAGATACTTTATGTTATTTGGGGATTAAAATTAATTTTATTTTGTAAATTTAGTAACCTTTTTTCTAAATTTTTATATTTTCAACTTGGTCAAAAATATTTTGGAGGAGTCTTAAGGTTATATATTTATGAAATAGTTTAAGTTGAACTTTGGATGAAGTTTTAAAGATTAATGTAATATTTTATTTTATACATATTTTTACATATTAGATAACTTATGATAACAATTTTAGTTTTTATGATAACTAGAGATGGAAGGAATGAATTAAAATTATTATATGAACCTTATGATCTGTTAAAAGTAAATTCTAGTGCTTCAAGCATGAAAAATTCTTCATCAATATTCATTTCTTAGAATAATAGATGAAGTGAAAATTCATCAAAACACAACCAAAGGATGAAATTGTGCTTATGAAATGGAAATAAATCATGTAAGTATATTTTCTAATACTCTATATCTTGATATTAAATGAATCCATAAAATTTAGGAAAAGGATATTTAAATAAAAATTCTATACTTTTTCTTTCATTTTTGATGAATTTATAGTCTTTTCACCCTTACTCATTTATGGTTTTGTGGTTGTTAACTTTATTATGAACATGTTCTCTATCACCCTCTATTAGTACTTAAACATTAGTCTTCTCTTCAATGTCTATATTTTAACTTCAAAAAATTTTTCTCCTTATCTTGGAACTTGAATAGTTGATATTTTTGGTAAAATTTATGTCTCTCACCTCCCTTTTCAAAGGAAGTTTTATTATTCCCTTGTTCATTGTGGGTTTTTAACAAACTTATTTTCAAATATTTAACCCCTAATTACTGAGATAAAATTGAGTGGGTGAAGTTTATTTATGTGGGTAAAATTTAACAATATGATATTTTATAATTTATTTGTTTTTAAATAAATTTTATTTCTTCTAAAGCTTTCTCCACATGTAACACCGAGTTTAAACAAACCGTGATATACTATTAAAATATTATTATTTAAACATGAAAAATATAATATAGCCATTAAAATTGACGGTATGAATAAGAATAACTAAATTTTGAAAATTATTTATAATTTTTTTAAATAAAACAAATATGTTGATAAATAAGTACTCATTTTTCAGTAAAATCATTTTATGCTTCAAAAATACATTTTCTTCAAAAATGGTTTTTATTACCTTTTCTGAGAAAATATTATAATTTATTCTAATTTTATTAAATATATTTTATAAAAAGGATATAATTTTTTAAATTATAATATAAAAATTATCTTAGGGTGGAATTTTGGGATTTTTTAAAAAGATTAATTTTTCATTGAATAGTGAAAAATATATTTTTTTTGTAAAATGATCATTTATTTAAAAAATCCCCATAATGATTTGAATTTAATCCTAAATTAGTATAATAATCTTTTATTTATAAATAATATAATTAATTATATTTTAATCATTATTAAACATTATTTTTTTATAAGTTCATTTTGGGACTTAAAAACACATTCTTCTTAAAAAACTATTTTTCGTTGCATTTGACATTTTTATCTTAAATTAGTTTCTGCCACTTATATGAATAGAAATTTATAAATTGGGTTCAATATTTGGAATAAAAATAATTAATATAATTTAATATGGTCAACTTAATTTTAGTTATTATGAATAATAACCATAGTAAATATTTATTACCTCGATAAAAGAGGTAAAATGAGGTTAAAAACATAGGGTAGAACATTAAAATATCTACAACACGTGAATTTATCCAATTAGATGAGTTATTTTTAACCAAGGTATTTTTAAGTAGTTAATTAACATATTTTAAATATTTTTTTTGAATTTGGGAACCCTATATTGACTTTTGTGAAAGATAAGTTATATTTTATTCAAATTAAAAACTATTTTTGAGTATTTTCATTTAATAGAATGATTTAAAGATGCCATTAGATTTTGGTTTGATAAAAAATTCTAAAAAACTTTATTTGTTTATTATTTAACCAAAAAAATTTGTGGAAACAAATTTATTACTTAATTTAAAGGTAAAATGATTCTTACTCTTAAATCAGGTATTTTCCTAAAAACTATTTTTCATGCATTTTGAATTCTTATAATAAAATTAATATCTTACACATGTAGAAATTAAATATGATAAAATGTATTGAAAAATTTTAATCCCTATTTTCAAATTTTGTTATAAGTACTCTTTTATTTTTGGTCATATAATTATGTTATCATGGAAAAAATTTAAATTATCACGGTCAAGGTAAAAATGGGTTTCAAGTGGTTTAACTAGAATATAAGGATTAATATGTATTACAAACCTTACCTAATGTGATTGGTTGAATTTTTTTAGAACCTATAACATCTTTTATTTTAATTTTGGGTGATTTTTTACCATTTTTCTTGGATGTTTTCCTTTATAATATTTAAGTAAATGATAAAGTGAAAATTTTACTTTCTTGCTTTTAATGTATATAATATTTTATGATAGATATAATAAAAAATTGTTTTAGATTATATAATGTTATTTGAAATATGAAAGTATTTTTTTATCATGGTAGTTTATTTTTAGTTTTTAGTGATGAAATAATTACCTTAAATTCTTATGCAACACTAACATAGTGCTTTCACAAATAGTAGAAAAAGAAAGTAAATGATTTTAAAAAACTTTAAAATTAATTTTTATGAGTGAGTTATAGTTTAAATTGATTTTTATAGGTAAATATAACATATTAAGCATGTGTTAAATGTTTATATTAAAATTTATTTTTTTTAATGTTGTTTTCAATGTCAAATTAAATGAATAGTTCAAAAAATGACAGTAATGATATTTTATAATAAATAATGTTTATTAAATGATTTAAAATTATTAAAAATATTATATTTGTAAAAGTGAATGTTATATGGTTTAAAATACCAAAAATTCTCTATTTATGGTTATATTTTCATTTTATAGTAACATTCATGACCCTTAAAGTGTTGAAAGCTTTTATATTGCAGTAATTGTAAAAAGGATTAACCAGAGGTTAAAACTAAGAGATAAGAGTTAAAAAATAACCATAAATTGTAAAATTTTATTAGATGAGATTATTTTGAATCATAATTATCTTATCTTAAGATTATATCAATTTGGGTCAATTTACCATAAAATTTAATTTATATTAATTTAATACTTTGAGTAATTCCAAGAGTACCCCTCCCCTCACTTATAAAGGGTACCTATTATCCTATCTTCCTCATACATTTTTAGCCCTTTATATTTGAAAATACCAGTCATAATACCTTAATAGATTCCTTTAACACCTCATAGAGCTTTTATTCTTACCAAAATTACACCCCATCAAGGTTTAAGGTGTAATCCAAAAGAGGTTTCTCAACAAAGAGGTATAACTCTTAACCAAGATTTTTTAATTTTATTTATTCTTTAACCTCATCTAAATCCATGGTATCCGTTATAAAATAATTAATTAAGTATATTAAATATACTAAATATTTATTATGATGATTTAACAGTCATTATCCACAATCTTTCTATCATACGGTAAGCAAAAACATTGCTCATACATACACACGACTTACTGTCTCTACGTAGCGGGGTAATTATTTTTTCACCACTACTTAACTTGGATGGTTATAATAATGGATTTATATGTGATATATATGATATAATAGTTATTCTATAAAGGTAAATTATTATTTACTTTTTTTATTTCCACTCTTCAAGAAATGGAAACAAAGTTCATGCATATGTACGACCTACCATATTCATGAATGGTGTAATTTATATTTCTATCCATAAATTTTATGGATGATTTTGAATATATATATTGTCACAAACCAACCTGTAATGTCCTCCAACCTGAAACCCAACCCAGTTTATGGAATGGCCCGAAGGACATTCTCGATCCCCACAGGATAGTAACCAATGCTGAGCATCAAATAAAAAATGAGTGGGAATGATTTCAACCTAATAATCATCATCGAATAAATAAAATAATCAAACTAAGAACACAATAAATAACCAAGAACTAAACATTAATAAATATACAAATAGATCCAAATATGAATACAAATGAAAAAAAACTGAAAACTAAATACAAAACTAAAACTGGGCTACGCCAATAAGATCTCCATGTGACCTATCGGTCACCTCCAACCATAAGACCAAACTGCACCAACAACCAGCACACAAACCAAGGAAACTTGAGCCTACAAAATTTCTCGAGTCTACCAAAACCGAATGGTACTAGTAGGGTGTGATCTAGATATCTCAGTAGGCAATCACTATGGAATCCAAGTGATTCCTTTCCCAAAATAGTCTATTAATACTAGTTTTAAATATGGTTATAAAAAATGTGTTTTAAAATTTTATTAAAAAACACCATTTTCTCATTTTAAAGTCCAACCCATGCCACACATCATTTCCAAAACAAATTCCCATTTTATAAACAGAATTCATAACAAGGAAAATCAGGGCTGTGCTAAAAGGAAAGAGATAAATAGTACAGGTTGAAAACTAGTACATCAGAAAGTAAAAAAGCAATATAAATAACAACCATGAGAAATCCTAAAAATCCCTAGAAGACCCCCAGATGTACTCAATTCAGAACCACCAGTCAGTGTATAGTGAATACCCTAAGTCAATAACCAAATGGATGCTCTATCTTAGCCTCACTAGTGGCACAACCCTCCTGGACTATCTATAACTCCAAGAGGGCACAAACCCATCTAATTGGGACTAGTAATCTTCCATCACTTGATCATATAAAAGATACCCAAGAACCTATGGTTATAGTAAAATTGTGTAAGTAGGAGGCCAATACAAGCTTGATTCATCTTACCCACCACCACCTCACTTTCCTACCCCAAACATGAACACCAATATAGGATAACAAATAAAGGAAAATACCTCCTATAAAGGTTACCTATATATATATATGCACATATACTTGTCATATCATCAAGGTGACAACTAGGTCTCTATACCATATAAACATTCAAACCATTTCGTAAAACAGTTTAGGTTACCAACCAGGCACACACATTTTCCATACCACATTCCTTTCCAAATTAAAAAAAAGATCTATTTTAAATTCACAATTCCATATGGGCCTCTAAGCTTTACAAAATCAAATACATTTACCAAGAATATTTCCAAATATCCATTTTAGGTAAAACAAGACACTTGTAAAATAGGCAAAATGACCCCTTAAGCTAAACGTTCACCCAAACACCCACTGAGTTCCAAATGGTCCAAATCTTGAGGAAAAAATTTAAATACATATTTTACAAAAAACTTGAATAAATACATTCCATTTTAAGGGAAATGGGACCTTTTTACTAAAAAGGTATGGAAGAAGAAATGAAAAAATTTTAGGGAATAGAATTTAGAGTGCCATCTTTATTTAAATGTACATCCATGTGTGCACCTAGTGCACCCATAGATGTGACAACATCCAATGAAACACTCTAAAGTATAATAGAACACTCAAAAATTAGTTTTAAAAAATCATCATTTTCTTTACAACCAATCCCACACTTACATTATTTAAATAACACAAACAAATACCTTTAAAAACCATTAAAACATTTTCATACATCTCACTATGACTCTCAAGCCACAAGTTCACCAAATCACACATCCAAATAAAAACATAAAATCCAAAAATAATACCACAAAACCAATGGGGATAAAAAATTATAAAAATACCCAATTTCACTTTAAAGAATACATAGAATTTCAACCAACACCAAAAGTGCACACAATGCTACACATCTTTCAAGGATTACTTTGAAAACCTTTTTTTTAACAAATCAAACCAATTCCAAAATTCCATAATTAGCTAAACAGGGTTTCCAAAGAGGTAAAAATCAAGATTATAAATTTATTTAAAATTAAAAACATCAAAGGAAATTCCTTTGAAAGAAATAACATGGAAACACCTAAATCAATGGGGTGATATTACGTCGAAACTTCCAAAAAGGACGAAGAATAGGACTCTAAGAACAAACCACATACCCTAAAATCTATGAAACACAAGAAAACACAAAAAAAAATAACATTAGGTTTTGAAAAAATAAGGTCTCACCAAATTAGAACTAAGAAATTGAGAGGGGAAGAGAGAAAAGAGAGAAAAATGGATGAAAACCCCAAAAACATACCTTGGAAGCTTGAAGATTGAACCATGGAGGGAGGAGAGCCAAGGGAGAAGGTGTTTTGGGATCCCTTGGTGCACCAAAAATAAAGGGGAGGATAGGGGTGTGATTTAGGGTCAAATTAAAGAGATAGGGAAAATTAGATTTTAGTATTTTAATGACCTGGGTCAAATGAAAGAGATAAGGAAAATTAGATTTTAGTATTTTAATGACCTGGAATGACCACACAGTTTTCTAAACCGTGAGGTAACCATGTGGAACCCTCTACCCATGTAAGAAATGGAACTTGGTTACTTGGGGTCTACCACACTACAATTATCTATCCATATGATGGGTTCTATTCGAACCTGTACCTACCACATGACTGGGCCGCACGGTTTTTAATAACCGTATTGTAACTATACGCCACCTGGAAAACCCACCCGAACTTTTAAAAACTCAAAAAATTTGACCAGGTCTCAACCCGAACCTTGACCAAAAGACCCAAGACTAATAAAAGGATATAATAAAAGAGTATCTAAGGTTGGGGTGTGACAATTCTCCCCATCATAGAAGTTTCTTCCCCAAGAAAGTCACTAAGATGATATTTAACCAAAGCTAGAGTATATTCCCAAATAAAACTAAGGAATCCATGAATCTTGGTATGAACTTTTTATTAATAGGTCACACCCAACTAATTCAAGAAGAAATCTAGGCCCAATATTTAGGGGAGAACATGAGAGGGTTCTCCCCACCATAAGAATTCCACTAATGTGGGAAGTTGAAACCCAAACACACAACCCAGAGAGGGGGCCAAAGTGGGAACTCCCATATCGAATTTACCCAACTTCTTCACACTAACCAAATTGTGGCCTTACCGTAATCAGAAACTAAGGAAATCTTAATACTGAACTAAAACAACTCCCTTAGCATGAGAAAAACAACTCCACCATAAGGACTCAAGCATAAATCCTACTACAAAATAACCTGGCATACCAGGATTCTAGAATGGGGAAGATTTCTACATAAACCAAAAACCCTCCACAAAAGGGCATATAACATCATCACTGGAATTAAAAATTCTCCACACCAGCCAGATTCCCAAACCCAGGGAGAACCCACGAGAAAAATTAAAATTAAAACCAAACAGTAGACTAAAACTACTACTCATACCCTTTACAAAACTTAAACACTTCCCAAACGAGCACTTTAGAAACCAAAACAAAAACCAAGACCCAAACAAACCTATTAATCCATAGGTCAAAAACCCCTTAAGGAAAATGGATGATTCATAGGGACCGAATTTATAACAAATAAATCTACTTCAATTGTGGTAGAATGAGTCCATAAAACTATTACAATAAAAAATGAACATAAAAAAACCTGAAGAGCATAAATTTGGAAATAGAAAACCAGGATGGGACTTTTTGTACCCCAGAAAACTCATCAATGTGCATGAGTTTGACCCTGATACCTATGGCTAGGGATATGATGGCTGGAGAATCTCCTACCTCATAGTCAAGAAACACATCCTCTGATCAAGACTTATTTTATAGAAAAATATTCCTACAAAACTTCTCCAGATGACCCAAATGGCCAAAATGATGGAAGGTCTTCAGAGGATTATGACAAGACAACTTCGAGTTTCTAAACCGACTGCACTGGAGACATACAAGTGAATGTTCTGACACACAAAAAGCTGGGACCAGAGAAGGAGACTCCTTGGAAAGAAGTTCCTCTGTCATGCACTCCTCACTAGATGGGGAACTTTCACAATAACCAACCACCACTGAATTCACCTCAAAACCAGTTCATCCCTGAATGATTCATCCACTAAATTCTCAAAATATGTTTCACTAGATGAGATCACTTTTTCTGTAATCTCCAAATGAAGACCTTAGAAAAAAATAGATTTTATTCTGATGCTACCTCCGAAGAAAATGGAACAAGCTCTTTAAAATGATCAACATAAGACTTCATCAGCTACTGGACCTACCGAACATCCCACAACTCTGCCACATTCCACAGATTCACCTCCTCCGGTATGAACCTTTGGACAGAAGTGGTCTTAAACACTTCTCATGTCATCTCTACTTGAATTGATGATGGGGAAACCAACTCCCACTGGTCTAAGGCTGGACCCTCAAATAACCTCAAAACTGCACAAAATCTAATAGATTTAGGAGTTCCTGATGACATGAAAACACACTCGACTTCCTCAAGACACACCATAGCCTCTAACAGACCTTGATCACCATGGAAAATAGCCAACACTTGAGAAGGACCAAGATCTAGGCATGAATCATCAGAAACTTTGGGAACCTTTTTGGGTGTCATTTTCAAAGAAACATGGAAAACATAAAACAAGTCCAACATCAAAACAAGGTACAATAAAATAGAACACCTCAAGCCAAAAATAATTGGTTTAGAATCCAAAAAAATAAAAACACCACCCAAAAAATCCCTATTCAAAAACCAAAATTTTATTTTAAATTTAAAAAATGGCTTCTTCCAAGACCAATTCCCAAATACCAAAACCCACTTTTTAAGATAAACCAATTTCTGAAATCATCTTCTCATTCAAATATACTTTAGAAAGACCATTCCAAACCTTGGATTAAAAAATCCAACGCATGGCATCCTATGAACCGTCACACATGTGTCCGTACATTTCCATCCGCATGTGCCAACATAAACTTCCCACACATACCCACACACATGAAAACATCCATAAGGAACAACAAGGGTCGCACCCAATCCATATTCTCAAACCCAAAAAACTTCCAATTTTAAATCCCACTTCTCTAATTTTAAAACATTTAAGGGAAAACAATCTGATTTCAAAAACCATTTTCATTTTCAAAACAACCATGCACCCACCAAATCCAAGATGAATCACAACTTACACCGAACCACTGGAATGAGAAACTAGTGCCTATGCCTAACCCGACAACATGGTAGTGGGCCATTCCCCAAGTATGGAATAATACTAAGAGGACCTTGAACCAGGAACTTGGAGTCCACATGGATCACTACTCCATGCGAGGCAACAACATGACACTAGTTCGCCTCCATTGTTATCCCTCAATCAAAAATAAAAGAAAAAGTCTCAGATCCCAGAATACCCTTGGTAACCCAAGGTTTATAATGAGCAAGAGTTCATGAATCACTTCCCGCACGAACCTCATGAGTCCCAATAGTCCTAATATCCATCTACCAGACACCCCAAATATCAAGACCCTCCCTTTGATACCATTTTTCATGAATTATCCTGAGATAGCCTCTGACCTGACACCCAACCTTGTCCGTGGCATGGCCCGAAGAGTGTTCTCAATCCCCACGGGCTGGAAACCAGTGATGGGCATGAAATCCAAAATGATTGGGAAAGATTTATGCCCAATAATCAGCATAAAATAAATAAACTAATCAAATTTATCACACAACAAATAACCAAAAACTAAACATGAATAAATATACAAATGAATCTAGATACAAATAAAAATGGTGGACAAACTACAAACTGAATACAAAACTAAAATTTGGCTATGCGAATGAGATCTCCATGTGACCTCTTGGTCACCTCTAACCATAAGACCAAACTATACCAACAATGAGAACATGAACTAGAGAAACCTGAGCCTGAAAAATAACTCAGGTCTATCGATAGTGAATGGTAAAAGTATGGTGTGAGATAGACAACTCAGTAGGCAATCAACATTGAATTAAGTGCTTCCTTTCCCAAAATAGTCCATTAACACTAGTTTGAAATACGATTATAAAAAATAGGGGTTTCACATTTTATTAAACAAATTTTTTCCCATTTTAATGTCCAAACCACACCCAAAACAAATTTCCATTTTATATCCAGAATCCATAATAAGGAAAACTAGGGTTGTGCTAAAAAAAAATAAACAATACATACTAGAAACTATTACAATAGAAAGAAAACAAGTAATAAAAATAATAAACATGGGAGATCCTAAACATCCCTAGAATACCCTTGTATGTACTTGATTTGGAACTGCCTTCTGGCATATGGTGAATCCCCTAAGTTAATAACCAACTGGCTTCTCTATCCTAGCCTCACTAGTGGTACAACCCACCTGGCCTATCTACAACTCTAAGAGGGTACCAATCCATATAATTAGGGATGATAAGATATTATATCTTGATCATCTAAAATATTCCCAAGAACCCATGGTGGTAGTAAAACTGTGTAAGTAAGAGTCCAACACATGCATGACTCATCTTACCTGCCGTCACTGCACTTGCGTACCCCAAACAAAAAAACCAATATACGATAAACAATAAAGTCAAATCCATCCTATAAAGGTGCTGTACACACACACACACACACACACACATATATATATATATATATATATACATTTCATATAATCAAGGTTCCAAATTGGATGCTATACTATATAAACATTCAAACCATTTCAAAAAACACTTTAGGTTGCCAACTGGGAACACAAATATTCCAAACCACATTCCTTTAAAAATTAGAAAAAAATATTTCTTTTAAATGAAAAATACAATATGGGACTCTAATCTTTATAGACCAAAATAAATTTACCAAGAAAATTTCCAAATCCCTATTTTAGGTAAAATAAGCCACTTGTAAAATAGGCCAAATGGACCCTTAAGCCAAACATTGACCAAAACACCCACCGAGTGCCAAATGGGCCAAATCTTAAGGAACAAATTTAAAGCCATATTTTCCAAAACACTTAAATAAATACTCTCAATTTGAAGGGAAATGGGGCCTTTTTAAGAAAAAGTGAAGGAATAAAAAATGATAAACTTTTAGGGAATAGAATTTAGAGATCCATTTTCATTTGAATGCACATCCATATGTGCACCTAGTGAACCCATGGACGTGCCAAAATCTAATGGAACACTCTAAAGTATAATAGAACACTCAAAAACCATTTTTAAAAAATCAAAATTTTCTTTCCAACCAGTCCCACACTTACATTATTTAAAGAACATAAAAAAATAACTTTAAAAACCATGAAAACATTTTCATACAACTCACCACAACTCTCAAGCCACAGGTTCACCAAATACCACATTCAAAACAAAATATACAATCCAAAAAATACTATCTCAAAACCATTAGGGATAAAAAATTCTCAAAATACCCAATTTCACTTTAAATAATATATAGAATTTCAACTAACACCAAAAGTACACACAATGATACACATATTTCAAGGATTAATTTGAAAACCTATTATTAAAAAGTCAAACAAATTCCAAAATTATACAATAAGATAAAAAATATTTCCATAGAGGTGAAAATAAATATTATAAATTTATTTAAAATGAAAAGCATCAAAGGAAATGTCTTAGAAAGGAAGAACATGGAAACACCTACCTCAATGGGGTGGGATTATGTCAAAACTTCCATAGGAAGAAGAATAAGCCTCTATGAACAAAACACATACCCTAAAATCCCAGAAACACAAGAAAAAACTCAAACCCTAACATTAGGGTTCGACCGAACAAGGTATCACCAAGGAGAACCAAGAAATTGAGAGGGGAAGAGAGAAAAGGGAGAAAAAATGGACTAAAACCCACAAAACATACCTTGGAAGCTAGAATATTGAACCATGGAGGGAGGAGAACCAAGGGAGAAGGGGTATTGGGACCCCTTGGTGTTTAATAAACAAAGGATAATAGAGGGGTGAAATTTATGGTTAAATAGAAGAGAAATAAAAAATTAGATTTTTGGATTTTAATTACCTAACATGACCACACAGTTTGCCATACCATGCGGAACCCTCTTCCCACAGAAGGACTGGCGCACAGTTACCTAGGATCTATCACATGAACATGTGCTAGCCATGTAGTAGGTTATATCTAAACTTGAACCTACCATGTGACCAGGCCGCATGGTTTCTACTAACCATGCAGTAATCGTGTGCCATCTAGAAAACCCACCGAAACTATTAAAAACTCCAAAATTTCAATCGGGTCTCAACCCGAACCTCAACCAAAAGACCCAAGACTAATAAAAGGATAAAATAAATGAGTATCTGAGGTCGGGGTGTAACATATATATAATGAATATATATGATATTTATATCATTATTAAAATTTTGTATATTATAGAACCATAATCAAAGTACAATGACTAAAACTGCCTAACCAAAACATACGTGAAGAACGAAGCAGTTATTACCCAAAACATTGATTTTATTAAATAATTGTTAATAAAAGTGAGATAAAAGCTAATAATTGAATAATATATGGTATTATATATATTATACACAAGGTTTTAACACATATGAAGGAATTCATACATGAGTCGAGTGTTTATTTCACAATCTCATCATTATTTGAGATTGTTTATGTTTAAGTCTCCATTGGAGGATTTATTTAATATTTATATCTTAAAGAAAATATATTTTATTCTCCTATGGATATTTATATAAATTACATGTTTTTCGTTCATTTTAACCTCTTTAAGTACTCAATATACAAGATTAATGTTTTTAAGTAAAACTAACCCTGTTTTTCTACTCGGTCGATAATCTTTTTCTTCCATGACCATATTTTTCCTTAAAATGTTTTAAAGAATGTTTTTAATATTATATAATCATTTATTAAAATTATTTTTACCCATTTTGGAATTTTTAAAAAATGGTTTAAAAGGAATATTCTTTTCATATTCTAAACGGGGTACTTTTTGACTTTTTACCAAAAATGTGAAAGGAATATTTGTTTTAACATACTCAATATGAATAAAATTTCCTATCATCATGAACTATAAATTATTTAAAGTTTTCTTTAAAAATTTCCATGGTTATATTCATAGAAAATTTTTTTTATAGTATTTTGAAAATTTTTATTTTTTAAAGTTATTTTCAAAGTGAAAAGGATATTTTCCTCAAGAATGTATTTATTAACCTTTTTATGGCAATTATATTAATCAAAGACAACAAAATTTTATTTTACTTATGATAAATTAGTGATATGTTGAAATTATACCATCCTTATTATTTCTATGGATATTTTATAATCATTTTGACTGAGTAAAGTGTTGACATTCGATATACTAGTTCTTCCAATATGGACAATTTTTGATTTTTAAGGCATGTTGATTAAGTTGTATTGTTTATTCATATAATGAATGCATTTGAATTATTAATTTATGACTGGGGAATACAATTATATATACCCTTGATGTATTAGTAGGTTTTATGAGATGAAATAGGTTGGGTACTTGGCTGAGGCCTTACCCTTTTATGCAGATGTGTTGGCCAAGGCCTCAACAGTAAGTTTAAGATTCCCGGTGTTATGCATTCCATAACTATGAAATCAATTATTTATTTCCATGTGATTATTTTAATAGTTATGATACCCATGGATAAGTTTTTATCTCATGTGATTATTTATAAGGCATTATAGGATCATCATTTACACCTGCCATATTATTCATGCCTTATTTATTCCACGTTACCTTTAATTATATGCATACCCTTACTAAGCATATGAGATCACCCATTTCTTATGTTTTATTTCCTCAGGATTTTAGGAAGTGTACCATGATTGATAATTAAGGATATTCCAGAGATAATAATGTTGTTCTTAGAGAAAATATTATATCGTATTTTATGTTTTTTAATGTAATGTGAGATTCAAGTATGTGTCTAGTTTACCAAGAATACTAAACTATTCGGCCCACTGAGATGATATTAATTGTATATAATACCAATTTAATAAATTAACCACTAACTCTGGGATACTAGAGTAGGTTTCATTACAAAACTGATTTCATATTACTATAGAACATATATTTAAGAATATTGTCATTACACTTCTTAGTTCTCATTATAGTGGATAACTGATAATACCTTTCAGTGAGAATAGAACCCAAGGTCATTAACACAAATAATTCACATAGAATAATGATCATAGTATTATAAGTATTTAATTAATATTAAATATAATGAATATTTTGGTAACATAATGTTCAAAGTGGTTAATTCTAGGGTACTAACTCTAAAAACTGCATCCCAAATAAAAAGGTAAAGGCCCATGGTAAATAATTTTTTTTATTGTAACACTTAATACCCTTAGAAATGAATATTATAAATGGGATTAAATAATTTTAGTTTTAAAGAATTTAGAACATTCATTAGAACTGTATAATTGACAATACCATTAAAGAGGTAAAAATTAGTTAAATAAAATATATAGATAATGTAATAATCCCAAATATAGTAACACCAAGCTATTTCCTTCTTTATTATATTGGAATAAGATACAAGTGATATAATCTCAAAGTAATAACTATTTTATTAGTCTTAAAGAACAAGATAACTACCTGATTCCCATTTTTTATTGGAAATAAAATATAAACATTATAAAATAAAGTGTTTAGAATCCTTTAAAATCATTCAATTATATCTTCTACATATCCCAGGGAAAGGAAAAAAATAAGTATGAGCTGAAATTTTCAGTAAAGGTTAATTATAATGGAATATATTATGAGTAAATAAGGCATAATCAATATGAAAAGGTAATTAACTGAAAGAACATACCATTTAATCAATACTTGAGTTCAATGAGTATCCATGGCTAATATAAACATAGAAAACACATGGATAATAATAACTAAAATATCAATGAAGGAAATGAAAAATGTTTGATGTAATGATATAAAACATTACGATATATTTATCATTAAGTCTTTACACTAAGATAGTTTAAAATATGGGTAGGCATACCAAAAAAACCATTTAATAGGGCTAGAAAACTAGTTTTTCTCATAATACCTTTTGATGAATTGAGAGAATATATAATTTTGGGCCCCAACCATATTTTAATGTCCATTTAATTAATCATATATTTAATGATTAATTTAATTTATAAACAATATACTTTATAATAAAATGTCTATATTGAGTAAATAATACAAAATATCAATATTTCCCCAATCAATCAAATAACTTTCAAAGAAAAACACAATATATTGAAATGGTATATCGTTTGAGAAAGAATCACATATAAGATAAAAATAATATTTATATTTAAGATAAATTTAATGTTCAATGGTCATAATAAAGTGCATGTTTTATAAGAAAGTTAATGACCCCAAAATTAGTAAGTGATAAAATATGACCAGCAATTCATCAGAAAAATAGATTTTATAGTAAAGTCAAGTATTTTAAATAACAGAATAAATTGGAAGAAAAACCATTAAAATAAGTTTCCATAAATATTTTTCTTTGTAAAATAATTTAAATGTTACAGAATAATATAAAGATAATAAAATTGTTACTACATAAAGAAATTTTTTTAACACTGTATATGTTTAAAAAAAATTTCCTTTCAAATTTTTGTAGAGAAAGATAAAAACAAAACTTTCAGAAAACATTATAAAGATTACGTTAAATTTTTAAAAACATTTTTGGATAAAAAATATTTCATATATGATCCTCTTATAAAATATTATCATCCATAAATTAATAATATTTCATTATTATCATTGTTTCAGGTTTTAAATGCTTTTTTTTCTCTTACATGTTTTGTCATGGAGGTTTTGGTCCTTATACAGTGACCATGGTTCCATAATCTATATAATTTTAATCATGAAACAAATATCATATATATTCACTAAATAAATCATTATTACCATCCATGAAAATCATAAATGAAAAATGGATCACATCGCTTCGTGGAGGTGGTAGTCCATACGTATGCACGCACACCATTATCATTTTCCAACAAATTAGAAGGTAATAAGGTAGATATGATTATATAATTACAAAAGAATATTTATTTCCTAAATACCATATATATTAATTAGTTCCATATTTATAACCATCCAAGTTAAATGGTAATGAAAAATGTATTACACTTCTACAAAGAGATGATAAGTCGTATCTATGCACGAGTGATATTTTCAATTTTTATAGGATGGAAAAGTGGTGGAAAATGGTTTTACCATAATCATAATAACATATAAGTATATTTATGATACTATATTAATTTTTTAGAATGGGTATAAGATATTTATAGAAATTATAAGAAGAAATAAATTTGAAAGAGTTGGTAAGGATGATTACCTCTTATTTGGTAGACTTCCTTTAGATCACCTCTTAAGAGACCTAGAGTTGGTCTTTGGGATAGAAAATGACCTCTATAAATTGGATAATGATTTTTAGAAGATAAATGGTTAGGTTTTTTAAATATATGTTTCTAAATGTGGTATAAATAAAATATATAAGGGGTTTCCTTTTATAAGTAAGGGGAGAGTCACTTTTAAAATTACTTAAAGTATTAAATTAATATAAATTAATTTTCATGAAAAAATGGATGAAACTTGATAAAATTTTAATATAAGATGGGTATTATTAAAAATAATCTAATAATATAAAATTTGGATAATTTTTGGTTATGTTTTCACCCTTATGTCTTAGTTTTAACCCCGTTAACCCTTTTAATAATTACCTCTATATAAAAAGTTTCTATACTTTAAGGGTCAAGAATGTTACCATAAAAGGAAAAAAGACCCATAAATGGACCATGTTTGATATTTTTAACCATATACCATTAAAGTATCTAAATATAAGTTTTTTATGAATTTTAAATAATTTAATAAAATATTATTTATTATAAAACAACATTAATGTCATTTTTAGAACTATTCATTTAATTTGACTTCGAGAAAATGAAAAATAATAATTAGAATATAACACTTTAAAAAACACCTAATATATCATATATATATATATATAAAATTAATGAAAAACCATAACTCACTCAAAAAAATTAATTTTAGAGTTTCTAAAATCATTTACTTTATTTTTCCACTGCTTGCACAAGAACTATGTCAGCGTTACATAAACATTTAAGATAATTATTAAGTCACTAAAAATAAAAAATAAATTACCAAGATAAAAAAATTAATTCATTTTTAAAATAAATATATAAAACCAAACATAACCTCTTTTTATATTTATGTAAAAATATTAGAGATATTAAATGCAAGAGTGTGACATTTTGTATTTATTCTTTTCTAAAAATAAATATAAAGTTCAATATCAAAGAAAAATGGAAACAAGTAGCCATATTTAAGATAATTTGATGATAATTGTAGAAATAAACTAATAAAATAGTCTAAAGTAAAGTGTTAGTTAATTTTTAAATCCTTATCCAAAAGTTTTAATCACATTTCACCTATTTTACCCTTACCGAGGAGACAAATATTACCACAGTTACTAATCATAATTCATAAAAATAAAAGGGATATATTTAAAAAATTCGAAAATAATGATTCAAAATATGGTATCCATTTTTCAAGATTCATTTTATATAATTGGTATAAATTATTTTTAATTTAAATGCAAAAAATGCAATGAAAACTCGTTTTTAGAAAAAATGTATTTTAAAGAATAAAAATTAACTTATATCAAAATCATGATTTTTTTTGATTATATTATTATAAATAAAATGGATTATATTTCAAATTGATACCAAATAAAAATTTAATAGGAATTTTAAATTACTTAATTTAATGAAAAAATGAAAAAATTTCAAAAATCTATATTTTTCACTATTCTTTGATAAATCAATCATTTCTGAAAAATTATAAAATTTTACCCTAAGTTAATTTTGATATGATGATTTTGTACATGAAATTAATTTAAGAAAATTAATTTTATAAAATTTGATAATTTTGTTTTTAATCAAATTCTTGAATAAAACTATGTGCATTTTGTTATTATTTCTTTAAAAATAAAATCTCACTATAATTGAATCTCAAGTGTTATATTCATCGCTAATTCAAAAAAAAAAAAAATCCATCCTTGAAATTTCAAGAATGTAACCTCATTAAAATATTTGGGTAGTTATTCATCTCAAGTTCTTTAGGTTCCCATGTTGCTGCTTCTATCTTATGATTTTTACAAATTACCTTTACCATCCTAATCATTCAATTCCTCAGCACTTGTTCTCTAGTGTCCAAAATATAGATAGTAACCTCACAATAAGATAAATCAGGTGAAAATTATTTCTTCATATGTGATCACATGCATTGGATCTGGCATGTAATTACTTAATAACTAGACTTGGAACACATCATGTACTTTAGAGATGCTTGGTGGCATCGCCAAATGGTAAACCAAAAATATAATTATTTCCAAAACTTAAAAAGGTATGGTGTATATGGGGGTATTTCTTCCTTTATTATCAAACATTATAAAACCATTTCATGAAGACACTTTCAAGAAAATTTTATCACCCACTTGAAATTCCAAATCCCACCTTCGATTATCAGAATAGATCTTTTTCCTTCTTTAAGATGATTTAATATGGGTTTGAACAATATTTACCTTCATCATTATCTCATAAACAAGTTTTGGGTACATAGGATTTATTTTACCAACTTCATCTTAACAAGTTAGAGTACAAAACCTCTTTCCATATAATGCTTCATACAACACCATTTGAATACTTGAATAGAATATTTTGTTATAGGAAAAATCTACCTAAGGTAAATATTGATCCCATATACCTTGAAAGTTAAGTGAGAATGACCTAAAAATGTCTTCTAAAGTTTGAATAGTCCTTTTGAACTATCCATCATTGTGATGGTGATAGGTAGTGCTCAAATAAAGCTTAGTATATGGATGCTTCTGAAGACTTCTAGA
Organism: Viscum album; assembly: GCA_963277665.1. Lineage (NCBI taxonomy): Eukaryota > Viridiplantae > Streptophyta > Magnoliopsida > Santalales > Viscaceae > Viscum > Viscum album. The sequence continues at coordinate 1,396,118,523 of OY728157.1, read as the reverse complement.
ATTTTGATGTAAATTTTGGATCATGATCAGACACAATTGGAAGAGGTAAACCATTAAGTATTATATGTTCATTAATATAAAGTCATTAAAGGTACTCAAAAAGTAAATCTTCTCTTATATAGAGGAAATTCTTAGATTTTGTAAGGTGATAAATAATAACCCATATTGCATCATTATTTCTAGGAGTCTTGGTAATCCAGTGAAAAAGTCTATATTAATGTCATGCCATTTCCACATAGGGAATAGTAAGAGGTTGCATGACTCCTTTGGGATGCCATCTATCAGCTTTAATTTGTTTACAAACCAAATATATTGACATATAATCAAAATATTTCTGCTTCATATTATACCACAAAAATATTCCTCCAAATATCTATACAAATTGGTGCTACTAAGGTGTATAGAGAAATTTGAACTATGAGAATCATCTAACAATTACCTTTTTATATCAGGTATAGATGGAATATATAACCTCTTTTCAAATTCCATAACCCTATCTTCATATAAGAAATCTGTTAATTTTCCACCATTCATGACTTTAGTTTTGTTTTTAAAAACACCATCCTCAGGATGAGAAATTTTTATCATTTCTAATAAATATGGTTTTGAAATCATTTTAAAAAAGAGTGATGTTTACCCTTCCTTAATAATTTCCATATCAATATTTAAAAAATATATGAACATATGATTCTTTTTAATCCTCAATTTTTCTAGGACTCCACAATATTTACTTCTTAATGCATCCACTAGCTTATTTCCTTCCCTAGGTGATAGTGTATTGATAAATCATAATCCTTTAGTAGTACAATCCATTTACTTTTCCTCATATTGATATATTTTTATTAAAAAAATAATTTTAGGCTCTTATGATATGTGAATATATCACATATTTAACCATAGATATAATGTATCCATATCTCCAAATAAAATATTATAGGTTCCAACTCAAGATCATGAGTTTGTACTGTTCCCGATACTTTAACTATCTTGATGCATAAGTAATAAATTTATCCTTCTACATAAAGACACAACCAATTCCATTCTTCAATTCACCACTATATATAAAAAATCCACCATTTCCTGATTATAGATTAAATATTGGATAATTCTCCAATATCCTCTTTAATTCTTCAAAATATTCTTCACATTCCTTTGACCATGTGAACTTAACCCCTTTATGAGTATCCTTGGATAACAATTTATCCAATCAGGATTTTTTTGAAAAATCAATGATAATAATATGCCAATCTAATGAAATTACATACCTTAGTTATGTTCATTGGTGTAGGCAATTATTTGATTTCCATTTTCATTGTAGGTTCAACTAAGATTCCATCCCTGGAGAAAAAATAGCCAATAAAAGAAGCTTTCTAAAGCTTAAATTAACAGTTTCTAAATTTCCCATATAAATCAGTTTATCTAAGAGTCTTAACAATGATCCAAAAGTGATTCTCATGGTCCTCATATATTTTAGATTATACCAAGATATTATCAATAAATACAAAAATAAAATTATCAAGATATTCCTTGAATAATCTACTAATTAGATCCATAAAAACAGAGCATGTATTAGTAAATATAAATGGTACTACTGTAAACTCATAATGTCTATACCACATATCAAAATCTATCTTTAGAATATATTCATTATTTAATCACAATTTATGATACCCAGAACGAAGGTCAATCTTCGAAAAATATTGATCTTCATAAAGTTAATCAAACAAGTCATTAATGTAAGTTTGAAGATACTTGTTATTTATAGTAATAACATTTATTTCTCTATAATCAATTCAAGACCTCATAGTTCCATATTTATTTTTAAAAAAATAACAAAGAGACCCTAAAGTGAAAAACTAGGGTTTATAAATATCTTATCACTCAACTCCTATAGTTATTTATTCAACTTTACTAATTCAAAAATGTCTACTCTATAGGGAGTCCTTGATATAGGTATTTCATTTGGGATTAAATCAATGAAAAACTCAACTTTAAGTTGTTTTGGATATATAGGTAATTACTCAGCAAATATATAAATGTATTTCTATAAAATAGTTATATCCTCAATTTTAATATTATCCTTTCCATCTATATATATTTTTATCTTCTTCCCAAAGAATCTCATTCAGAAGAGACACTGGGGGTGGATCTTAACATGAATCATATTATTGATTATCCCCTCTAAAGATAATAAGTTATACAACTCCATCAAAAATTATAATTTACTACTCTTGGAAATAATTTTGTTTCATTATATTTTGAAATCCAATCCATACCAAGGATTATATCAAAATCAACCATAGGTATAATAACCAAGTTTATAAATTGGGAATATTTATGAGTTATAATGGGAACCGACTAACACAACCTTATTGTGGTGATATTTTCACTAGGATTTTTGACTCGAAACTCCCTTCTTATGGTGCTATAGAAATATCTAATTTTCATGGAAAATATTGAAGATATAAAATAGTAATAAGATAAAAAGAATCATTATCTAAATTTGATTCTATGATTAAAGTACCAACTGCCACATCTTTAGTAACTTCAACATCCGTTGTAGTGATCACATAAGATTGGCCTTCTCCCTTTAGCCTCTTATTCAGTAGGTTCCCTCAACACTTGAGACATTAGAGTGAATAATTATCCATTTATATATAGTTTATCTTTGTAAATAAATGATTTATTTCTTCCCATTTTATTAATTTTCCATGAGACCCTTATCTCTAAACTTGTCACAAAATCCCATGCCCTTCAAAATTTTTCTAAGATATTTCTTTCCATAATTTTCACATGATGAAAATTGATTCATTCTATTCTTGTTCTTTGATACTTTACCTTTTTCTTACTATTCAAATAACCTCTTATTCTATTTATTTCTCTTAAAGATATAGTATCTAGAAGATTCCTTCTCTATTTTTATGGAAGATAATACTGTTTCATTATATGATGAAAAAGTTTGAGAAACCAAATCCCTTTAGAGGCTTGGATTAAGTAATTCAAAGAAATTGTTAATCTTACTATGTAGATTACGTATATAATCTATATAATACATGGTTAGTATTATAATGGAATCTTTATAGTCCGTAACACTTTTCTCTCCCATTTTATTTAAACTAGGAAAATTTCTCTTCATTTTAGTTAATTTCTCATGAGGGAAATATTTTTCAAAGAATGTTACTTTAAGAAATATCTATTCCATATATTATATTTCTTCTTCCTCCTTAGTATTTTGGATCAACTAAAACCATTTATAAACATATCCTTTAATAAAATAAATTACTAGCCTGAACTTTTCGCTTTCATTGAATCCCAAGGCCAGAAACATCTATTCATGAGACTTAACATATTTCATATCTACCACTAGATTAATAGTTACACCAAAATATTGAGTATTATGTCACATTAAATGATCCAATATAGGTGTATCACACTATTGAACATCATGTTTCTCCATATGTTCAAGGATATTATTAATAACTTAGGTTATATTACATAATATGACCATGATCTACTTAGATCCAACACCAATTGTATTGGATTACTCAATAGGGCAATCCCTATATTGATCATAGGTGTTGATTTACTTTCTTCTATTAGGTTTCATCAATAAATAATTAAACACAATAAGTTACCTCATAACCATCATTAATATTTAACTATAAAATAAAAATCACTATATTGGTAAAATTTATCAAATACTATAAGGTATTATCTTAATTATCATGTTAGTAACATTCATTTAAAATCTAGTTCCCTAGATTTCTACTAAAATTATTCTAATACCAACTATAAAACCCCAACTCTAGTAACCTAGAGCTGGTTTATACTTTATTTCATTGACATAAGATATAAGGTATATCACCCCAAAGGACTTATCCATTTAGTATTCTTAAATAACCATATATATATACATGATTCCCATTTTACATTTAATTAAAATATAAAACATAAAAAAAGAAAATGTTTGGCCTCTTTGAAGCTCATTAAAAGATTTATTATTTATATCATAAGGAAAAGAAAAAATAAGGGTGATCTCAAATGATTAGTAAGAGTTAATTACAATGGAAGCTATTATGAGTAAATAAGGCATAATCAATATGGTAAGGTAGATAACTAAAAACACATTCCATTTAATCAAAACTTGATTTAAATGAGTATATATATATAATATCAACATAGAAAACACATAGATAATAATAATTGAATTCAAAATAGAGGAAATTCATAATGTTGGATGTCATGATCTTAAACATAATGATATATTTACTATCAAGGCCTAGCACTAAAAAGGTTTAAACTATGGTTAAGAATGCACCAAAAAACCATTTAATAAGGCTAGTAAATTAGTTTTTCTCATGAGACCTATTGATGTATTTAGGAGTTATATAATTATGATCCCCACCCATCATTTAATATTAAATTTATTACTCATATATTTAATGATTAATTTAATTCATAGATATTATAAATTTTAAAAAAATGTTCTTATTCAGTAAAGAATACATAATATCAATATTTCCCTAGTTAATCAAATACATTTAAAAATAAAACATCATATATAGAAATGGTATATAGTTTAAGAAATAATAATATCCATGATAAAAATAATATGGGTATTTAAGAGTAATTTAATGTCCAATGGTCATAAGAAACTTAATATTTTAATATAAAGTTAGAGACCAAAAAATTAGTAAGAAATAAAATATGACCATCAATCCATAAAAAATTAGATTTTGTAGTAAAATCAAGTCTTTTAATGAATAAAATAAATTGAAAGAAAAAAATTTTAAAATAATTTTTCATAAATAATTTTTTTAAATCATTGAAATATATTAAAATAATCTAAAGAGGGTAAAATGGAAATGTTAAAAGGAAAATCTGTTAACACCGTATACATTAAAAAAATTAATTTTGACTTTTTATAAAAAAAGTTGATTTTTTTTATGAAAAAATTATAATGATACCTTTGAAAACATTTAAAAATAAAGGATAACATAAAATTTACTTCGAGTAAATAAAAAGGTATTTTTTAAAAAAATTTAGAAAAATATGGACATAGAAAAAATATATTCCTCATCAAAAATTAAAATAAGATCGTTTTTTATTTTAAAATTTATTTTCGTGATTTAAGTAAAAAAATGAAAATTTAGAAGAAAATATGGAATCTCATTAAATATCCAGAGGATAATAAAATAGATGGATCTTATGAAGGATATATTATAATTTTTTTTCAATGAAAATAAATATAATCCAAAAAAATAAGATTGTAAAATAAATTCTTACCACTTTGGTAACTTCTAAATTGTAACCCCTTAAAAGAGTAAAATTTAATTGAAAATTTAATAATCATGAATAAATATATATTCATGTTAAAAAACTAAAACAGGAATATATACATCATATTAAAATAAATAGGCTCATAATACCAAATATGTCTCAATGGAGTGAAAATTAAGATGAAATCCATTACCTTACATTTACCCTTAGTTGAACATGATTTGTTCTCATGTATAATGGTTTTAAACATGTTAATTATTTATATGAAAACAAAAATAAATTTTACAATATCATATATGATCCTATTTTAATATATTATCACCTGTTTGTTAACAATATTTCATTATTACCATTGTTTCGGGTGTTAATTGCTATATTTTTCTATGCATGTTTTGAAATAAAAGTTCCAATACTTTTAATTTTTTATGGTTCCATAATCCAAAGAGTTTTAATCATGATATAAATATCATATATATTCATTTAATATATACTTAATACCATATATGTAAATAATAAATGAAAAACAGATCACATAACTTCATGGAGGTGGTAGTCTATGCATACATATGAGTAACACTATCATTTTATAACATATTGGAAGGTAAAAAGGTAGATATGGGATTATAATTAAAAAAATAATAACTATTTCATAAATACATACATATTAATTAGATCTATATTTTTAACCATTCAATTAAAATTGTGATGAAAAAAATTACATTGCTACATGGAGACTGTAAGATGTACGTACGCTTGAGCGATGTTTTCAATTTCCACAGGATGGAAAAGAGGTGAAAAATGGTTACATAATAATCATAATAACATCTAAGTATATTTATGATACATGATTAATTATTTTATAATGGGTATATTATATTTATAGAAAGTATAAGAAGATTTTTTTTGAAAGAATCAATAAAGATTATTACCTCTTCTTTGATAGACTTCCTTTTGATCTGCTCTTAAGGGTCATAGGATTGGATTTTTGGAAAGAAAACAACCTATATAACTTTAATAATTAAATTTAGAAGAGAAATATTTATGGTTTTATTTAGATATGTTTCTCAATGTTATGTAAAGGAAAGATAGAAGGGGGTGTGCTTTTATAAGTGAGGGGAAGGGGAACTTTTGGAATTACTTAAAGTATTAAATTAATATAAATTAAATTTCATGGTAAAATAGATCAAAATTGATATAATTATAATATAATATTATTATGAGTCAAAATCCTCCTGTCATATAATTTCTTCCAAGTTCTAGTTTTGATTTCACCCTTATCTCTTAGTTTTAACCCCTCATTAACCCTTTTGACAATTATCACAATATAAATGTTTTCTTCTATTTAAGGGTAAACAATGTTACCATAAAAGGATAAACAACCAATAAATGGATCATGGTTGATACTTACAAACATATCCCATTAAAGTTTCAGAGGATAATATTTTTATAAATTTTTAATCATTTAATAAAATATTATTTATTATAAAATATCATTAATGTCATTTTTGGAACTATTCATTAAATTTGACTTTAAATATAATAAAAAAGCAAACTAATTCAAATATAATGATTTAAAACATCCTTAATATATTATATTTAATAATAAAATTCATGTAACACTATAAATCACTTAAGAAAAATTAATTTAAGAGTTTTCAAAATCATTTACATGATTATTCTACTACGATCACATACACCGTCTCAATATTGCGAAAGCATTTAAGCTAATTATTCTATAACTAAAAATTAAAAATAAATTAAAATGATTAAAAAATTAATTAATATTTCAAATAAACTTCTAAAACTTAACATAACCTATTTTTATTCTTATGTAAAAATATTAGAGATATTAAAGTCAAGCATGTGAATTTTTATTTATTTATTATTTTCTTAAAATAATATGAAAGTCAATATCAAAGAAAAATGAAACCAAGTGGAAATATTTTAGAGAATTGGATGAGATTTTTTTAAATACACTCATCAAATAGGATAAAATAAAGTGTTATAGAATTTTTAAATCCTTATCCCAAAGTTTACACCCTACTTTACCCTTACTTAGGTGACAAATTTTATCATTATTACTATTCATAATGCCTAAAAATAAAAGTAACCTTTTTAAAAAATTTGAATCTCATGATTGCAAATATGGTATCAATTTTTCAATATGAATTTTATATATGTGTAATACATTAATTTTAATATAAATGAAAAAAATTCAATGAAAAACCATTTTTAGAAAAAAATATATTTTTAAGCATAAAAATTAACTAATATCAAAATTAGGAAAATTGTTGATTAGATTATTATAAATAAAATATAAAATATATAACTTTTATAAAAAATCCAAAATATAATGTTACTTTTAAATTAATTAATTTAATGAAAATAAATGACAGTATTTGAGGAATTTGTATTTTTCATTATTCATCAAAAAATAAATCATTTTAGAAAAATCCCACAATTTAATCCTAAGTTAATCGTAATATGATTATTTAAAAAATAAAATTAATTTAAGAAAATTAAATTTCTAAATTTTTTGAATTTAGGTTTTAATCACGGTCTTGAATTAAACTATGTGTATTGTGTTATTATTTCTTTAAAAATAAAAGCTTACTTTATTTAAAGATCAGGCATTATAGATAACCCTATTGTAAATGATAATTCAATCCTAAAAATTTACACTAGGTTTTATAGTTTTTTAAAGTCTTATTCATAACATTTTTAACAACTTGATCATCAAGAAGCATGTGAAGATTGAGGTTAGGAATGTAATGGGTTTTAGGTTATGGATTCAATTGGTATTGTTACATAAATTTTAAGAACAACATGTTTCTGAAATATAGGAATCCACATATCACAAGGATTCACTTAAATTAAAAGGAAATAAAATAAAAAATTGATTAATGAACTTAATTTTAAAAATAAATGGGATATGGAGGTGAAGAAATAGGGATGTGGGAAAGGGATAAATACAAGGGAGATACGTGCACACAAAGTGAAACTATTTGTAAGAAGTATATATATTAAATAAAAATTTAAAGATAGATATAATGGTAGAAAGATGAAATATTTTTCACTTTTTCATTAAAGAAATTTCTCTCAAAGAAGGGTTAGTACCCAAAAGTATTACCCATAATTATTTAATGAATACACCAACTCCGTTTTGGATTCATTCATCCACTTCACTTATACTTTTTTTCATTATTGTTAAACATTTAACCACTTCATAAAATTCATATAGTGACAATTATACTAATTAGTATATATGAATATATGATGATTTTCATGGTAAATGTAGGAAAATGGCTATTTTTAACAAATTTTTTTAAAATAAATGAAATCCTTATCTTTTTCATAAAGAATTGACATATCCATATGAATTTTAGAAACAAAAAATGTAAAAAGATACTTGGTAAATGTTATAATGTTCTTTACAACATAATAAAATTATCTCCTCTAATATTAGAATACTGTTAGTGCAAATGAATGAATTAGTGATATAGAAAAATTAAACATATTATAGTCCCATCACAATTAGAATACTATGAGCCATATATTAACAACTATATTGATATTTTTGACATAAATTTTTATATATGTGTTAATATTGATATGCATGGATGATATATGAAAAATGGGTTTATTTGTATAAATAATTATAAAATAAATAAAAAAAGGCATTAACTCACCAAAAAACGTAACTCCTATCTTTTTCAAAAATCAATGGGGGTATTTTTGTGTGGAAAGGTTACTGATGATTGCTAGAATTCCACATTCTAATGTAAATTGATCCTTGTGGTTCTCTTGGGTAAAGAGACAAAGTTAGAATCCCATGGTCCAATAGCTCTCTACCCCAACATACAAAATAAAACAGACACACAAACATTTATTTATATATATATCAATATATATTTATTCATGCTATATATATACATGAATAAATATTAAAAAATATATAAAAATATATGAAATCATAATATATATATGTTTATTTGAATATATATTAAATATATATATATATATATGTGTGTGTGTGTGTGTGTGTGTATTTAGAATATATTCAGAATATATATATATATATATATATTATGATTATATATGTATTCAATATATATATATGTCATTAGGATATATATATCAGAATATATACTTAGAATATATGTGTTTAGAATATATATTCAATATATATATATATATATATAATATTAGAATATATATTCAGAATATATATATGTTCTATACATAAAAAACTATAATTCTATCCAAGAATCCCAGCCATGTTCTTATCCTACCAAAATGATTCCCCCCAACTTTAATTTAATATTCTAGGAACTTCTAAGTACCACTTTTAGTCCCAATCCTAACAACTAAACAATAAAAAATTAGTGCACAAATGGATAAGGCTTCGTTTAATGGAACTTATTGAAAACTGGTTGCAACACTTATCACTCAAATGATTCTATAAATATATTCCCAAATTTCTCTACTATAGATTATGATATATTCGATGCTACCCTTTATCAACACTAAAAAAGTTCTGATGAAGGGGGTGCCTTTATTAGTGTCAGCTATCGCTAAAAAAAGCGCTAATAAAAGTGCACATTTGTCAGCACAATTTTAGCGCTATTAAAAGATATAGTTCGTAAAAAAATTAAATATCATCAAAAATCATATATTAAAATATAAATATAAAAATATTGATATAAATATAATATATTTTTTTAAATATGATTTATATAAGACTAAATTTTCATTTACACTTAATATATAAGATATTTAGAGAAAAATGGATTATTAAATAATTTAAAAATAATATTAATTAATAATATGCTAATTATTATTGAGTAATAGTAATTTAATAACAATTGGATGACATAAACATTCAATAAATTAATGAATAATCTAAGATAAGTTGAAAACATGTCTTGAACTTCAAACGACAAAAAAATTTGATCCGGGTGCCTATTTGAACTTTACCCGATTTCAAATCGAAGCTTGTGAAAATATACATGGAATGATTATTAAGGATAACACCATGTAGTGATTTTTTGAGGTAAAAAATGCCCAAAAGGAATTTAAAATTGCGTTTTTTATTGGGATACCTTATGTTTTGAATATTTGAGGAAATTTCATCTTTATTTTAGGGGAGATTATTATCTTTTTTCAATATAGACATAAATTTATTCTTAGGTATTATACTCATAGAGATATTATAGTTTTTGAATTTTACTATTTTTTATATTGTATTTTTCTTTATAATTAAATATATACATATTTTCATACATAATTACATATAAAAAATAAATTGTAAAAATAAATATTTAAATTTATCTATATAAAAATATATTTTTAAATATATAAACCACATGAAAATAGATATTCACTATTCATTTTATTTAAAATAAAAAATTATCTATTTTATTTAACAGATAAAAATGCATTAATATGTATAAACACATACATATACAAGTAATTTTTATATATAAATATTTGTGTGTCAATAAAAAAATATTTATGCATTTATTCTAATATATTTAAATAAATACATATATGTAAAGTTTTTTTGCATGTATGTGAAAAATATAAATGTATACGTGTGTGTAAATATGTGAGTGCATGTGTGTATATATGTATGTAAATATTGTGTTTGAGAATCATATATAAATTTATTTTAAAAAATATATCATTGTCATTAAATATATTATATAAACATATTTATAATAAATATTTTTAAATACATAATAACAAATTTATATCTAAATATAAAATTATATGTAAATATTTATAAATCAATAAATAAATATATATATACATATAAATATATATACATATAAATATATATGTAAATATGTACAAAATTTATATCTAAATATACAATATATAGATGTATTTTAGAAATTTATTTAAAAATAATTATATAAATGTTTATAATGTTATGAATAAATTTATAAATAAAAATAAATTATTTATATACATAAATAAATATCTATATCATAAAATATGAAACAAATATTGATGGTGTGGTAGTAAAGGCATTATACATGAAGGAAAAGGTGAGGGGTTTGAATCTCGGTGTGTGTAAGGCTGAATAGTGCATAAAAAGCATTGATAAAGGGGGTGGAAAGCACTGATAAAAGGGGGGTGGCTTAAGTAAGACTACAGGGTGGGTGTGTGGTGTAACATTAGAGATTCAATTATAGTAGGAAAGCCATTATTCATAAAGAAAAAAATATAACAATGCACATAGTTTTATTCAATAATATAGTTAATGTAATATCCCGATATTTTAAAAGAATACTATGTTTGATAACATATACAACACACAACAACGAGCTTAAACAGATAATGAAATATTATTGTCTAAAATTATCTAGAAATTAAATTGATGGGTATGAATAGGATTAACCATATTATGAAATATATATAATGTTCCTACTCAATAAAAATTTATTGATTAATTCTTATGAAATAGTCACTCAATTTTTCAATAAATTCATTTTATGCCATACAAATATGTTTTCTTCAAAAATGGGTTTTAGTGCTTTTTGTGAGCGAATATTATAATTAACTTATGAAACTTTTAAAAATTTTATTTGAATAAAAGAATATTATTTTTGAATTCATCATGACACAAATTATCTAAGGATGTATTTTTGAGAATAATCTAAAAATTTTAATTTTTCAATGAATAGTGAAAATACTCATTTTCATTGAAAACTGTATTTTATTTTGAAGTAATTAAAAAGTCATATTATATTTTGGAGTAATTTTAAAATATAACTAGTTAATTTTTATTAAAAGTAATATAATAAATGTTATTGTAATCAAAATTATACTTAAATTTGGTATAAAAAACTTTTTTATACTTAAAATAATTTTTTTAGAAAATCACTTTTTATTGCATTTTATAGGTTTAATTTTAAATTAATTTTTTTTACTTATGGGAATTAAATTTGATAAAATGGATTCCATATTTTGAATCAGTATAATTAATATTAATTAATATGGTTAACTTAATTTTTGGTCAATATGAATAACAACCACAGTAAATTTGTGTTACCATGGTAAATATAAAATGGGTTGATTCGAGTTAAAACTAATGTGATAAGGTTTAAAATTAATTTAAAAACTTGATTAAATTTTATTTTAAGAATATATTTTTCCATAATCATACAAAAATTTAAAATATGTCATTTTTTTCCATTTTTTATGATTTTTACCTTCATAATATTTTAATTAAAGGATAAAGTCAAAAATTTCCTTCTCTTGCTTTTAATATTTTTATCATATTTTTGAAATGAATAAAAATAACTCATTTTCAGTTATAGATGGTTATTTGAAATATAAATTATTATTTTTTATCATGGAAATTTATTTATAATTTTTAATGATGAAATAAATACCTTAAATGCTTACGTAACACCGACATAGTACTTGTACAAGCAATTGAAAAATCAAGTAAATGATTTTAAAAAATCTAAAATTAATATTATTTGGGTGATTTATAGTGAATTATGAAGTTTATAGATCAATATAACATATTATAGTATGTTTAAAAGTTTTATATTTTAAATATATAACTATATTCTTGTCTTTAAAGTTAAACTAAATGAATAGTATCAAAAATGACATTAACGATATCTTATATTAAATAATATTTTATTAAATTATTTAAAAATCAATAAAATCATGAAATATGATAATTAGGATTATAAATTATTTAAAATTTCATTAAATGGCCATTTATGACCCAATTTTCACCTTATAATTAAAATTATAAACCTTTAATATTGAAAAATCTATTGCCACAATTACGGTTAGAATTGGTTAACCAAGGGTTTAAACCAGAATATGAGGTTAAAAATGATATTTAAACCTATATAAATTTGATTTGATGATTATTTTAATACAATATACTCATTATATTCTAATAAATTTCATTTTTTAATCATTTTACATGAGTTAGATACATATTATATTATAGTATTTCATGAATTTCCAAAAGTGCCCCTTCCATACCTTATAAAAGGACACCCCTTATCTATTTTCATTACGGCACTTCAAGCCATATATATTGACCAAAAACTACCCAAATATATGATAAACTTCACTATACATGAATTAGATGTGTTTTTCTTCTTAAAAGACCATTCCAAGGGTTCTTAAGATGGGATCTAAATGAGGCCTATCGAAGAAGAGGTATTCTTCCAACCCGACCTCTTTCAATTTATTTATTCTTCTACCTCCTTCAGATATTATTAAAACATTATCATATAATAAAATCAGTATCTAATATATAGTTAAATGTTATTATGACTATTGAAATCTCTTTTTTATCTATTTTTCCATCCTATGGGGAATGTAAACATTGTTCGTGTGTACATGTGGACTACCACCTCCACAAAGTGATGTGTTTCATTTTCCATAACTATCTCTCATGGATGTTTAGAAGGATGATTTTAATATATATATATATATATATGATATTAATTAAATAATTATCAATATATAAGATAATATATCATCTATTTTATTAACTTTCCATCTATTTAAAAATGACAACGTCATTCGTGCGTACGTGTAGATTACCACCTTCAAGAAGAAATGTGATTCATTTTTCATAACCACATCACATGGTTTCTATATATAAGTGTATTTTAAAAAATAATTTTATATTTATTATATAATAATAATTATTAAAATATAAACTATCACTTACCTTCTTTCCATCATGTTCATTGAAAAATGGAAATGTTACTCATGTGTACGTACGCCCTACCATCTCCATGATTGTAACATAGTTCATTTTTCATAACCATTTTTCATGGTTGGTTTTAAAATTATAATTCATGTATGAAAATTATAATTAAATCACAATTATTGTTATAAATATGATTTAATAATGACCTATTTAACCATATCCAGCTTACCAAATTCATTTTGGACACATGATCCAAATATCATAAAAAATTCTTAAGTGGACTTAATTGATTATGTAATTATATATAAAATGGTAATAAATAAAAAATAAATAATACAATTGAAAAAAGTTTAGAAAATAATTAACATAATTTTATTATCCATGAAGATAAATAACGTACATGGCATGCCAGACTCGAGGAAAGAGACACTTTACTTTAAAAGCCTCATTTTAAATGTTTTAAAGATTTATTTTATAAATATTTTAATTTAATTTCCATATTGTTAAAAATTATTTTTATATCTATTTATATAATGGTAAATAAATTATAAATGACATTTTATGTCTTTTTTCAAGTAATCTTTTTACATATTTTATATAGAATGTTTTGACTTTATTTCCAAAAGGCAAATTGAATTTATATTTTAACATATACGACATCAACTACTTTTCCCATAAACACAACCTTTACTTGATGTTTTGGATTAATTTATAATATTACATGTTTTAGTAAAATAATAAACCTACTTCCATTTGTTCTATTAATTTTATTATTGAATTTTTTTTTTCAAAGGAAATGGATATAAAAATATCTAAAAATGTTTTTCTTATAGATTTAAAAGTATATTTTTAATATTTTGATGATAGAAATGTTGGATTTTATTTTTTTTATGAATGTAATGGCCCTTGTAAAATTTTTATGATGAAGGGTGTGCTCAATAAAGATCTCCATTGTATTGGATAATTATTATGTTATCTGAAGAATTATATTGGAATTATATCATATTAGTTATTACAATTTTAAGGGTTGTTATGCTTTCTAATGTGACTTCATGGAAATTATTTTATTTCAAAAGGTAATATAATGATATTTTGTTTTAAAGGAATGATTATACCCCTTTAGGGTAAACAAGTATGTTTTTAAGAATTTTTTTTCATGGGTTCTCGTGTTTTTTAAGAAACCCTCATGAATATAATTTTTTCTCTGTGCTTTATTATAGAGTTTTTATAAAAATATTTGAATAGTAATGCTGATTTCCTGAGTAGGTAAATTATTATTTAGGTTCAAAATTCATCATGTTAAATTCAATATCTCTTTTATGAACTCATGGTTTTAAAATAGAATAAAGGTATTCTTTATTTATTTTTATATATCCCTTAATAATATTTTTTTTCCATATAATATTTTTAAATGTTTTTTCATAGGGTTTTAAGGATGTGTAAGAACAAAGATGAATTCAAGTTGAAAACCATAATGATTTTTAATGATTGTAAAACATGTTTTATTTTAAAATTATTATATTGTGAAAAACTTTTTACTAAGAGGAAGTGTGAAAATTGTATTATATGGGGTTTTATGTAAGAGTTATGTCGTAATTCTATAAAACTCTATACCAAAAAGATCCTCAAAATGAACAAAAGTGAATTATTTTCTGAAGATTTAGTTTACAGATTGTTTAAGGATTGGGTCCTTATAGTTAGTATAAAAGGAACGGTTTAGGTAAATTTATAGGTTATGATATTATTTTATCATAAGTTAAGAGTACTCTATTACCACTAACCAATCCCATAGCAAGGCATGGAAAATTGAATTTCCCTTATAATATGACTAACTGGGTAGATAGAGGTAGTCAAGGTCGATCCCACAGGGTAAAGCATATAAGCAATGAGAAGAAGTAGGTCAGAGAGTCTCAAATGATTAACTAAAAAAATGAATTTAGGGAAAGGTAAGAAAAATGAAACTATTTATAAAAATCTAGTGAAAATAAATGAATAGAAAGAACAAAAGGGAAGAAAAACATGTCATAGTTATAACTCGAGTAGGGATAATTTCAAAAACTATTTGTCAGTATAAAAATCATTGATGAAAATTTATTACCATATGGATTCAATTACATTATTGTTTCTTGATTTGATAATAATAAATTATGTATTTAAAAGTTTAACCACTTGTTTAGAAGAATAATTACTTAAAATGAATTTTAAGTTCAGTACCACTAAAATAATGACAACTAGCTCATCCAAGGGTCATAGATTTGCCTATTGAAACTCCTTTAGTTCTCATTTCTAGTGACATTATTAGTCTGATATGACACCAATGGTAAATTTGGAATTAATTAATTAAAGTAATTGTAAGACAAATATCATAATAAAAGTAATACACCATAATTTTAATTAAAAAACGCCTGTAATCTTATTATAACCCAAACACTAGAGAATCAGCCTCTTATGACCATTTTCATAGTGTGAAGGTTGAGAAGAAACTCAACCATAACCATGGAAAGAATAGGAGAAGGGATAGGGATTAATTACACTAAAATAGTAAGAAAATAGAAGAAAAGATCCTATTTGGATTTGAGAGAGATCGATTGGAAGAGTGACAACACATCCCCCTCAAATGTACAACCCTAAATTCAGAGAGATTACATCATATTTATAAAAAAATGGATCACATGGTGTGTACTCTGGTTAACCACTATTTTCATTATTTTCACCACCATTATGTGAAAATCCATTTCACTCATTGAATTTAAAGCATCAGTGGTCAGTTGGTGGAAGTTCATAGTGTGTAGCATCACCGTACATGGTTTGTAAAAGATTTAATAGCCACAAAAAACACTTTTGGAATGATGTACATGGTGTGTGAATTATAGGTAAATGACTTGTAGGTTATGATCGGCTACATGGGCATGTACTCAGGCTAGCCGAATCATGCATGGACATGGTACACGGTGTGTGTTTATAACATACACATCATTTATATTTCCATTTTTTGTTCTGATTATCCCTTATTTTTGAGTTTGGCTAGAAACTCCTGAAAAACCATCATAAACACAAAAATAAAGCATTTGATCCATAAAATTATGTGTATCTACTGAAAAAATGTTTTAATAATCTATAAAATGAATGATTTTTTATATAAAAATCAGGGACATCAAACTCCCCGACACTTAGTCACTTGCTTACCCTCAAGAAAATCTCAACATTTAATTAAAAAAAATCCATACACTAAAAATGAAAGAATTATATTAATTATGCTTATAATTATTATAGTCATAGAATATTATTTTAAAAGTTACAAAACTTTTTTTATTAAAAATATATTTTTATTCATGCCTCATATATAATTTAATTAAATAATATCATCCTCTTTTAGTTATATTTTTCAGATTTTTATAAATACATATACCACTTGAGAATTTACCTCACCAGGAAAATGTCACACTCATCAATCAAGATCATTTAGTTAGATTTATTCTAAATATCAATTATATACACTCTATCTATAAGATTTCAAGTAATTTCATTCTCATCTTATAAATTAAATGACAAAAATCCAGATGTATTTCAATAATATTCAGATGTTTCTGATGCCAAGGGTAGGTAGGTAATGATGTGAAAATAATCTCATTAGCTTGAAAAATGTTGTTTTGATTCTTAAATAATAAATAATTATATTCAATGAAAAATCTTAATGAAAATGCATCTATATCAATATCTATCAAATATCACCATCACCATGATCTTCCCTTGATATCATAGATTTGTTAACCACCAATCAGTGTAATGAATGGATCTGGTCCTCTTTTGATTCTTTAATTTTTTTAATATAGATGGACCACTTTGGAATACAATGAATGGTGGTTTTGGAACCCTTTTCCCCAAAATGAAAAAGATATACTCCCCCTACACTTAATTTCATGGTTTCTCACAAAAATATACCATGAACAGCCAAACTCCATCTTTAAAGCTCAAGTGAATAATCATGCAATATTATCAAAGAATTAGGGTAGGAAGGATGAATAAGCTTATAATATAGCTTTCTATCAAGGAAGTTCAGGGTGTATTTGGGTTTCATATAGGTAAAATGTAGGTTTAGTCTCAAGGTCAAATGGGGCTAAAAGTATCAATCAAATTCCTCACTCATTTTAATGTGATTAAAAATATTCATGTTTTTAAGAGAAAAACTTGCAAGTTCTAGAAGTTATGCATATCCCAAGAATATATCAAGAAAGAGGGTATAAGGAATAATATGACAATGAGATTAGAATAACTCTTAGGAATGAGGATAAAAATGGGTCAATCAAGTCCGGACATGAATATAAATGACCAGTCTAATAAATGAAAATGCCTAAGAATTAAAGTCAAAAATCAAATTATATCATCAATCATTTTGAAATAATTTAAAATTAAAATAAGCATGTATCTTTTAGAATTCCCATTATTTTATTTATTATTTATAATTATAATTAATCAAAAAATTTCAACATTTTAAAATATTTTATCTATTTAATGATGTCACCTAGATTATTTTAAGGGAAAAGACTAATGGAGGCAAGAGATTCCCTCCCCCCACACTTAATATCACACATGGGCCTCCAAGTGTAACACCAAGGAATAAGGGGATGTGGCAGGACACAACTGTTAAAGGGTGACGTAAATCATTTAAATAAGTAATATAAATGAAAACAAATGAAAACAAGTGAAAAAATAATAATCCCCTCATGAATAGATCAAAAAATATGGAAAAATGTTGATGTTGATGATGTGAGATAGTACCTGTGACTATCGATGAAATGGAAAAGGATACAATATACATGAAAACTATCACATCAAAATAAAAAGAACACAAAACAGATATATATAATGAAATGACTATGTGTCAAAAAAATTCATTGAGGAGCCTTGAGAGAGGCACTATATAAGATAGAGGAATCCTGTAGAGAGGGGGATGTTGTAGTGGAAGATTGTGGAGAAGGGCCCTCACTCTGTTATGTGGGATTGGTGAGAATATCCTAGCTATATTAGTGGAAGTTTCCACTAGACTATAAAAGGATAAAATCACTGAGTTGAGGGACAAGGCTGTGAATGAGGCCTACAGTGCTAAGGGATGTGGATCTTATCAAGGAGAAGGTGCTGGAGTGAATATAATGACCATGTTCTTCAAAATAAGGACAAACATACCCTCTATCTGATCAAGGTGGGCATGAACTGAAGCATCAGCTGAGGGTGAGGGAGGAGGTGGGGCTGTGGATGGTGTAGGAGTAGGAATGACATAAGATGAGGGAAGGGAGGTAGAGGTGGTACACAAAACCCATTCCCACATGGAGGGGTAATAGAATGGAGATGAAATAGTGGTGGATAAAACAAAATTTTGGGGAAATTATGAGAGTGATCTTCCTAGAAATTGGGTCCAACATGCTCCCACCACACAGAGAGTAGGTCTGAGTGATCAGGGTGGGTGAGGGCTGCAATAGGGGGTGGGGTTGATAGATTTGGGTAGAAGAAACCCCCTTGGACAAAATATTCTATCGTTAGTGAAAAGTATTTCCTAATAAGTCGAAACCATACTAGAGTCACTATGTCACTCGATGTCTCTCAATATATGGGAAAGTCAAACTCTAATGTGGCATAAAACTCAAAAATAAGTCTCTTAAAGTAGGATTAATGACGTGGAGAGTGTAATCAGAAGTGTGTGACCAAGGAGATCCTCAATCTCCACCCAGATTCCTAGTTTCCTTGGAAGAATGATGTCTAGGAATTGTCCATTAAACTAAATCATGTGCTCTATCATAGAAGATATACTATAGAATGAAGTTATTAAAAGATAAGGTATGGGTGGTTCTGAGGCCATGCTACTGTAGGTGCTGGTATGGTGGAGTATAATTTGTTAGCGTATAAGGCCCTAATGAGGTGGTGATTGGTGGAGATTCATCAGGCACTTTCATGTATGGATTTTAAGTAGTGGTAGGATCTACAACAATGGGTCCCTTAGTAGCCGTGGAAGGTGTCATAGACACACCTAATGGTGTCACGATGTCTACAAGGATAGCGGATAATATCGAGGATGTTGCGGTCGGTGTAAGGGGAGGCAAGATCACCAAATTCAGAAGCTGGTGAGTTGGTAGATCCTCCATGACATTACCTCCTAGTTTCTTAATCTGGAATCATCATGGGGTGGGTTTCTCCTCATTAGTAGCAGTCATGTGACACTTCCCACTATCTCAATCCTCATCTGTCATGATATAAAAATAATTAAAAGAATAAAATAAATGAAAATATAATTAAAAAGAAAGAAAAATAGTGAGGAAGCATAAAATAAAAGTATACAATGTGTATATCTATAGTACACGATGTGTAATATACTCTAGATGTCAACTTGTGTGAACTAGAAATACATGTCAAGTGGGAATGTGTTTAAAGAAATCAAGGTACACAATATGTAAAAGGGAAAACGCTGTGTTGTGAGGAAATGTGGAGCCTAGTTTTGTAGCATTGGGACATGACCTCTGACATATGGGGGAATAAATCAAAGTACATGGTGTGTACTATACATACATGCTTCATGTTGGAACATGGGAGTTCAACCCATGTGTGTCCCTTAACTTCGCTAATTCATCAATAAAATAGTTCACAACATGTATTGAACAAACACGACATGTGCTGGTACATTGGTATTTTGTCCATGTGGAAGTTTGGACATGGGATCTCCTAATCTGAGTAGAGTAAAACATAAATGGTGTGTGTTGAACACACACACACACCATGTGTTTTCAAATCCATAATTGAGAAAATGTGTTCGTGTACATAGAGTACATTATGAGTGTTCTTGATTCATGCTTGTGTACTATGAGTTTTATCTAAACAAATCCCCAATTGAAAATTTCCATTAATTAATCAAAAACATTGAAACAAAGGTAAAGGAACTAAATAAATGGATCAAGGAACAAAATGAGGAAGAAATCATGGCTTAAAACAAGATGAAATGAAGGATTTGAATGAGGGAGTTTGAGTGGTTTATGATAAAAAGCGAAAGGGGAAAAATGAGTAGAGGGTCTGAGGTGTGTTTGGGTTAGGGTTCCTGAACTTTATAGTTAGGAAACACAACATATAAATTTCTATACATGTCGTGTATGTTTTTTTTCAATATATAAATTAATATTTAATATATAGTTATTTTTATAAATATTTATTAATTATTATAATTAATTTAAAATAAATAAATCTAAATAATTATATAATAAAACAAATACACACACATAGTGTATATGAAAAATACACATCATGTTTTCTAAAATTGGAAAAAGAGATCCACAAGCTTTGGTCCAGTGATCAGGGCACGATTTGAACTGGTGACTGAGCTGAACTGATTTCATTTCCTCAACCACTGGAGTGAAGGTTGTAGTACTGAAAATTTTATTATTTTTTGAAATTTTATAAATAGTTTATACAACATGGTGAAAAGATGAATTCAAGATGTGGTTTTTGAATTATTGAAGATTGGGATGATGTTGGGAGATTAGCCAAATTCGAACCCGGGTTTTAGACCCTGGGTTATGACTCTGCCAATCAACCCACATAACCCTTAGGTGATTTCTTATTTTTTAAAGAGTTTTAAATTATATAATATATAAAAAAAAATTATTTATAATAAAATACATAATGTGTGTTTTTTATTTTAGTGAAAAAGGATAGAACTGATTTGGATAGAGGGAATCAAACCTGGGTCTTTTAACTATGGGTTATGAACCTTCCATCCAATTCATCCCCACCATCAATTTTATTTTATTTTTAAATGATTTTAATTTCTCTTAAAAAAATATCACACATCATTTAGGAAAAAATAGTTCAAAAATAATGAATCTTGTACTAAAGTAGGGTGTAGAGGGAATCAAACTGGCGACGACTAGGATACACTCCAATAAACTTTCCATTGGCACATGTTTCATTCCTTTATTAACTTAATCGATGTTTATTTATACACAAGGTACTATTATAATATACACTAAACAAGAAGGTACACAAGATGTATAAGTAGAATACATGGCATGTAACCTCATTTTATTCACATTTAAATAGTGGACGAGGGGAAGGATAGTACACAACATGTGAAAGAGAAGTATACTCCATGTAATTATAAAAAACAAAAGAGAGAGAGATAGGTAAGAAGGTATGGACTTCCTCCCAGAAAGCATTTTTATTTTTGGTCTTTGGTCTGACCTGAGTTAGAATATCTACCTGTAATCTGAATAAGGATGTGGCTCTGCTGTATGAACTACCACATATTTTGATTCCTTCATATTTTATGTAGTTTTCTTGGCCTTCAGGTGGTATGGATGGTGGATTGCAATATCCTTGATCCATGGATAATAAATGATAAAATAGACTTGTGCCTTGATTTTATCGCGTATGTCCTATAGCTCCTTGGTATCCAACATCAATATACTGAAAACCTGAAAATGATCACATAAATCCTCTAGAGTAGGTAAGAAATCAACTGAGGGTTCATAAATAAAAATATGATCAAACTTATTTTTAACATGCTATGACGTGTTCCCATATTCTAAATTTTTGTTTTACAAATCATTTTCTGAAGTTTTTATTTCATTATATGTGGGGAACACATCATAACATTCTTCCTTAGTTGAAATATTATAATAACACCTTAATTTATACTCAAATTAATTATCCATTTAGAAATTATCTCAAAATGTTGGTCTACTATATTTTCAAGTCATCCCAACCTTTAGGTTTGGTCCAATTGACATGTAGTAAAGGATTTCATCATCGATTACAGTTTTTTGGTATTACCTAAAAATGATTTTAGAAGAGAAGAAGAAATAGGTGGGGTGAAGGATATACATGGGTCGTCCTCATACTGAAATCCATCATCCATGTACAGATAATATTCTACTGGAAAATAGTACAACATCGATGGATCGTACAGATAGAAATACTCTCAAGGAGAAGTGTACCAACCTCTAGTTGAATAAAATCCCATTGGGACGAGTGGTTGAGGTTCCTAAAGAATGAATAAAAAATTGAAAAAGAGAATACTGGGTAAACCAACCTTGAATCGTATTAACATTAAATATTTTCATTTATTTCTCAACAACAATTCCATAATTTTTACTGCGTCTGTCATGAGGCATAGTAAATTGAAGCACCCTTCCATTCTGACTAACTGGGTAGCTAGGAGTAGTTGGGGTCAATACCACAGGTAAAAGAAGATAATAAATGAGAAGACACATGTTGAATAGTCTCGAATGATTATCCAGATAAACAAATGAATAAAAAATAATGAAAATGTGAAATGATTTGTTAAAATTTAGTGAAAAAAATAAAGGAGAATAACATGGAAAGAAAATATGTTAAGGATGAAAATCCAGTAAGGATAATTGAAAAAACTATTGATTAGTATAAAACTAATTGTTCATAATTTCTTTCCATGGGGATTTGGTTTGGATATTAATTAATTAAAAAATGTTTAAAGTTTGTTACCCCTAAAATAGTGGAAACCTTATCATCCTAATGGTCATGGATTATCTTATTGAAACTACTTTAGTTCTCACTACTGGAGTTGTTCTTGGATTGATACAACACCAATGGTAAATATAGAATGAATTCATTAAAGTAATTGTAATAAAAATATCATAATAAAACAAATACACTAGAATTATAATTAAAACACACCTGTAATCTTATTAAAACCCCAACACTAGAGAATCAACCTCTTATGACCATGGTCATGGTGTGTGGGTTAAGAGGAAACTAAAAACATACCATGAATATTAGAGGAGAAGTGACATGGGATAAATTACACTAAAATAGTGAGAAAAGAGAAAAAAGATCCTATTTGGATTCGAGGGAGATTGATCAGCAGATTTGCAACACCTCTCCGTCGAATGTCTAAACCTGAATTCAGAGGGCTTCCATCAAATTTATAGAAAAATGGATTACATGGTATGTAATTAAAAGTACACAGTGTGTACTCTAGTAAACCACTATTTTCATTTTTTTACCATCGGTATGTGAACAGCTGCATCTCCCATTGAATTTTAAGTATCAGTAGTCATTTGGTAGAAGTAAACGGCGTGTATCTCTACCAAACATGGTGTATAGAAGATCTATTATCCACCGACTGCTTTTGGAAGGGTGTACACGATGTGTGAAGTATAGGTACACTGCATGTCAGTCATGATTAGCTATATGGGTGTGTAATTGAGCTGTTCGAGCCATGAATGGGCATGGTACATGGTGTGCGTTTATGAAGTACACTCCATATATATTTTCATTTTTCTTCTGATTATTCTTGATTTGTGAGTTTGATTGAAAGATCCTGAAAAATTATCAAAAACACTAAAATAAAACATTTGATCCATAAAATAATGTATATCTGATGAATACATGTTATAATAATCTATAAAATTTATAAATTAGTATATAAAAATTGAGCACATAGACCAAAATTTTTAGTTCATTATGGAAAATTATGGTTATTATTCTAAGGATAGTTATGTAAATTTAGGTTATTGGATAACAATTTAAATCAACTAATATATATAGTACTTATAGGATTAAATAATTATAAAATTTATGTGGTATTATATATACCCTTATGAATAATTTTACTTTTAATTTGTAATAATTCATTCCATATTTAAATTATGTTCTTTTAAATAGATTAAGTATTATTTATCAAGATGGAAGGAAAAATATATTTCACGACCTTATTATCTCTTCTAGATAATTTAATCATCTCTATTATTGAAAAATCTTATTCAAATGATTTTTATAGCTTTTTGATTATTAAAATCTCCTATAAGAAACTATTTGAATTATACAACACCTTTTAATTTCTCCATTTTTTTGGGGCATGGTATCTTTTTCATTTGATTTCAAAATATCAACTCTTCTATCTCTCTCAAAAAGGAAAATACCACAAAGGACTTGAAAATTTATTTTCTATAATTTGGGTATAATGTCAAAAGATAAAGGGAACATCATGAAAATCCTGATGTATGGATTTAATCTACGAATTATTTTCTTATTTTTAAAGTATAAAACAATATTTGGTGGATATTTTTGAATCATAAGAACGTAATTCATATTTTTGATTTGTAGGAATGAAGTATTAAGGAATAAGATGATCAAGCATGGTTAAATATTTAAAAATAAAGTTGAATAAATGATGTGTTTATATATTATGTTTTTGTAATTATGATGTAGTGGTATTTTATCAATTATAATATGATATACTATAAATGTTTTGAGAATCATGAAAAACCTAAGGATTATTAAATATCAATTTTTGTTTTCAAATTTTAAAAATATATCTTTAGATATAATTGATACCTTTGGAAATTAGTGCAGCAAAAATGTGATAATTTTTGGAGACATTAATTTAATGAAAAATTATTCAGAGATAAATAAACCTTTGGGTTAATATACTCTTGATGTTAAAAAAATAATATTTAATTATTATTATTTTATTTTATGGAAAAAAATATTCTGTATAGAAAATGGTAGTGGTTAAAAAGTGATTTGATGATTAATGTTATTTTTTAAGATATTTATAATATTTTCAGAAATCTTATAGGATCAAGGTGAATTATTAATATGATTATAACATAATTTTTTCCACTTATAATAGAATTATATTAATATAGTTTTAGAAAAAGGACAACCCACAAGTTGGGAGACATTTTATCACAGCCGATAAGGCTGTAGGGCTTGAACCCACAACTGAAGGGCATCAAGGGGGAAATTACTACGACTCTTCTAGTGATGTCCTGGTAGGTATGAATTTTTTTCTTAAATTATTTGATAGATAAATATTATGTTTATTTTGGGAATCATATTATGGGACCAATTATTTTTGATTTTTTTGGGATTTTGAGGTGATTAATGATACTTTGGGAGACATTTATTCTGTTTTGATAGGCGTTTTAGGTATATGTAACCCCTAAGTTTAAATTTTAAAAAACTTATTTGAGAAAGAATGACTTTATATTTTTTGGACATAATTTTAAAGGTATTAATACCCTCTAAGTTACATATGATCTTTGATGCTGAGGTAATTATTGGATACTACAATTTTAGAACCTATGTTTTATCATATAGATAACCATGAGATCGAAAAGTGACTTTATTATTAAGTGATTAATTCTATTTTAGAATAAGATCACTATATTTTTAGGGAAAATTATATTATTAAGGTAAACATAATATTATTAGATAAAATGGAGTTTTATTTGAGGAATAAAGGTTGAATTATCTTTTGGAAGAATATATTATTTTAATGTACCTTTATGGTGATTTAAGTTATTTATGAAAATGATTAGCATATTTTAGATATTATGTGATTAGGGCATATACATTTTTTGATATATGACTTTATAAGTGACTAATTTTGATAGGATATAAATGTAAAATTAATATTAGAAGAATATGTGATGAAATCCTTATGTTTTTTGGGTTTTGATCTTAATTAGGAATATTTTGATGAATTTTAATGTTAGGTATTTATTTAATGACCTAAGTTGTACTTTGGGTGTTATTTTTGAGGGTTTTAAGAATAATTTCGTATTTCATTATATGATGGTTTATTCATTTTGGGAGTTATTTTACCCTATGATAACCATTTGATTTTGATTAATATACAAATATAAGAGGAATATATTGTTATACTTTTATGGATTATGTGATCTCTTAGAAGTTTATTTAAGTGCATTAGGCATAATAAGTTCATCTTGAATACTCATTGTTTGAAGTAAAAATGAGATTATGGTGGAAATTGATTAAAGAATGAAATTATAATTATCAAGTAAGTATATTTACTTATATTCTTATTCTAAATGATAAATGAATTCTTCAAATCTAGGTAATAATTTTGAAATAAAAATGTTATCCTATTACCTTCATTCCTGATGAATTGATGGAATTCTTAGTCGCTCCTTGATTTTTTGTTTTTCAATCATTAACTTTATTATGAAAAATTTCTTTATCACTTTACATCCTTTGGAAATTACTTATCTCCTCCATTTCTATATTTTCACTCACCAATAATGTTATCATATTTGAAAATCTAGTTATGTATTAATCTAGATGGCCTTTTTATTTCAGTTTCCCTATTTTTAAGAAGAAGTTTTATTAACCCTTTTTATGATGTAGGATTTGAAAAAAGGCACATTAAAATATAAAAACCCTGATTAATGAGATCAAGGTAAAATTTATTAAGGAATTGGGGGGGGGGGGTATGTAATATCCAAATATTTTAAAATAAATTAAGTTTGATAGCATATACAACACATAAAACTGAGTTTAAAGTAAATGCGAATTATTATTATTTAATATAACCTAGACATTAAATTAGTGGGTATGAATATTATTAACCATATTATGAAATATATATAAATTTCATACTCAATACAAATGAATTGATTAATTCTTAGGAAATAAGTACTCAATTTTTCATTAAAGTCATTTTATGCTTTAAAAATATGTTTTCTTTTAAAAATAATTCTTATTTATTTTTATGAGTGAATATTGTAATTAATTTTTGGAACTTTTAGAAATTTTATTTGATAAAAATTATATTGTTTTTGTATTAATTATAAAAATAATTATCTTAGGATGATTTTTTGAGAATTTTTTGAGAATTTTTATTTTTCATTGAATAGTGAAAAATACTTATTTTTATTGAAAACTATATTTTATTTTCAAGAACTTACAAAGTCACATTCTATTTTAGATTAGTATAAAAATTAAATTAGTTCCTTTGTATTAAAAATAATAAAATAAATGTTATTGGAATAAAAATTATAATTTAATTTGATATAAAAACTTTTTTTATACTTAAAAGGCATTTTTCTGGAGAATCGCTTTTCATCACGTTTTAAAACATTAATTTTAAATTAAATTATATCAATTTTGTGAATTTAATGTGATAAAATAAATTATATATTTATAATTATCATAAATAACATTATGTAATAAGGTCAAATTAATTTTTGGTCAATATGAATAGCAACCATAGAAAATTTTTGTTACCAAAATATAGGTAAAATGGGTTATTTAGGGTTTAAATTGACGTGAAAAGGCTTCAAATTCATTCAAAAGATTTAATTAAGTTTATTATATGATTCAATTTCATCTATAATCATCTAAAATATGAAAATATGACCTTTTTTTCTATTTGGATTTGATTTTTTACCTTTATAATATTTTAAGTAAAGGATAAAGTCAAAAATGTTGATCTATTACTTTTAATATTTTTTAATATTTTTGTGAAATGCATAAAAAACTTATGTTTGATTAGAAATAGTTATTTTAAATAAAAATATTTTTTATCATGTTTTTTTATTTTTAATAATTAAATAATTACACTAAATGCTTACGTAACACTGACACAATGCTTATGAAGGTTATAGAATAATCAAGTAAGTGATTTTAAAAACTCTAAAAGTAATATTGTTTGGATGAGTAATAGTTTTTCATGAATTTTATAGATCAATATAATATATTAAAGGATGCATGAAATATTTATATTTGAAATAAATTACTATATTCTTATCTTTAAAGTCAAACTAAACAAATAGTGTAAAAATGACATTAATGATATTTTGTGTTTAATAATATTTAAAAAATAGGATGATAAATATTTTAAAAGTTCACCCATTGGCCATTTATGAACCAATTATAACCTTAGAAGTAAAATTATAATGCTTTAATTTCAAAAAATCATTACTACGGTTAAGGTTTAAGTCACACCATTGATTTTATCTTGATGTATTTTTCTATTTATTTTTGGTCTAGCTTATCACCCTTTGGGTTCATTTTAATTTTTGGAGAAAAATGGAAATTTTTGGGTAAATAGTAGGTGGCATGAATTGGTGCAGAGTTTGGAAAATCACACACCCTTTCTGAGGTAACCATGCGGCCAAGGGGTGTTTTAGGACAGAGTCTTATCACACGGTTAGTGCACGAGATGTAAACTATGAGGAATGTCCTACTTGGAAAATAAGGGATGCACAATTACAGCCTGGTTCGACAATATATGCGGAAAAAATGTACAACCTATCCAGGTCATTGAAATTTTAGTTTTTAAGTTTCGATCTCCCAATTTTTTAACCCCAAAACCTTAACTTCTCCCTCCCTTTCAGATTATTTACCCTAGGTGCACCTCCCCCTTTTTCCTTCCTCCCTTAGGCTCCATTTTTGTGGGATATTTGGATTGGATTCTTAAAGAATCCTTCAAGTAAGTCCCTTCTCTCTTGGTTTCTCTCCCTTTCCTAGGGTTCCTTCTCTTCTTTCTTGAGGTTTCCTTTTTCCAGTAGGTTGGGTATCCAATTTAGGGTTAGATATTTATTTTTAGGGTTTAATCTTGATGTTTATGGTTTGGTATTTCCTCTCAAGGGTTTTATTAAGGTTCAACTATTTGTTTCTACGATTTTCTAGAAGTTTCTTCACCCAAGGTAGGTGGTTCCGTGCTTAAACATTATTTGATGATTTTAATATTTTTGTTTGAGTGTTTAAATATGTTATATGAATTGTGTGTGTGTTGAAAAATAGGTTTTTGAAATGATTAAAGGTGATTTGGTGTTTCAAAATGGGGTTTTAAAGGAAATGAGCTATGTTCTATGTGTGTTTCACATATGATTCTTTGTTCAATGCATTTAATGTGTTTGATAAAATGTGTGAACAGTGATAATCATGTTTTAAAATGTCTTTGGTATGTGTTTGCTTTCAAAGTGGATTTTGAATGTGGAAATGGTGGGTTAACTTGTGTGTTTACACTGTTTGGATTGTGTCTATGTGAAAGTGGTGATTTGTATAGTGTGAAATGCGAATTGAGCACAAAGGGAAACCTGGTTAACTAGGTGGGTGAACTAGGACAAGTATGACTGAAAATTATATTTTTATAAAGATTGCATAAAACCAAGAACAAATTGGTGCTCAGGGTGGGGGGAAGTGGTGTAGAACTATGGAATCCCTGTGTATAACCACCCTACACTCAGTGGGATGGGAAACCAAGATATCACAAAAGACTGTTTCCTCCTCTGAATTTCCCAAGAGGGTGAGAAAGACTTATGTGAAATTAGCCTCCCTCCAAAAATGGCGATCAGTCTGTCTGTGGTTGGCCTCTACAATGCATTGATAGATAAGATAAATCAATGACTGAAGAACCGATTACTGTCTTTGAATGAGTCTCACCATGACTTCTGAATTAGATTCACCTTTATCTGCCTAGGTACCACATCATTTGAAGATCATCAAACCTAAAAGAAGATCTCTGACCTCCGCACCCAAGGAATCACCAAGCCCATAAAAAGTGCTAAATCCTAAGAGAACTGATCCCCACGAGTCCCGAAGCACTCCACGACCCCTCATCATCCATCCCATCATGGAACCATACACATTAAGTTTCAAACCACTGAGGGGTGGTGTCCATCTGATCTAGCAGCCCGACTTCCTGCTCTGATTCTGATGAATGTCGAGTGCATTGCAAACCGTGACCAAACTCTAGGCCCCTTTGAGCAGTTGTCCCAACTCAAATGTTAAAAACCTAATACTCATATGAATAAACAAGAGGGAATGTCTGGATACCACCTGAGTGTGGTTGAGTGCCTCCCAAAAAACCCAACAGACTGATGAAAAAATAACAGCATGATCCTTTTCTTCAGAGGTTTTCCTATCAATGCCATGGAACCGGGTTGCACAGAAGTATTTACAGGACTTTGTGATATTGATGCAGGGTTGTGGGGAGAAGAAGGACCAAAGGTAAGCAGCTTAGCTTCTTTCAAAAAAGAGGTGGTTTGAGGATTCCTGCCTCAGTTCTTCGCAACAAAAACATCGCGACGCTAAGGAAATTCACTTCCTTTTGATATTCTCATAAGTCTAAAGCACCTTGTTTTGGATATTATAGGTGAGGAAGTTCATCTTCATCAGTATATCATTGAACCAAATTTTTAAATCCCACATATCATTCATGTTCACTATAGATATCATCCTCCTGTAGTCCCGAGTGACGAACCATCCCGAAGATGATGTCATGAAGCAGAATCTGTTCAGTTCATCATTAATAATAATACCTTTCAGCACTTTCATCTATTCAGGATTGAGGTTCGACTAAAGGAATTCATGACTCATATACACCTCCTTTAATGATATGTAAGGGAGAGGGTATTCTGGAAATTCTAGTAGTTCACCTACCCATTTATCCTTCCAAAAGTAGATATCCCCTTTCCCAATGATCCACCAGGTAGACCCCTTGAGGACCTCAAGGTGAGAAATCATGCACCGCTCTAAGTAGGAGAGCTAATATCTATAGAAACTAGGTGTCTCCCAAGAGTTACCATAGTGAACCTAGAAGAAGGATGCCCACAAAGAGTCTCCTATATTGATCTCCCAAGAAAGACGTCCTTGCATTCTTTGCATGGTATCCTAAAGGTCCCAAAACCCCACTCCCCCTTCTTCAACTGGCCAGGCCATGTGGGCCCAAGAATCCCAGTGGAAACATCCCATTTGGTTAGCATCCCATAAAAATGTGGACATAATTTTCACCATCTACTGGATAAAACTTTTTGGTTCCTTGAAAAGCGATAACACATGCATTAGAATTGAAGTCAAGATGCTATTGACTAGTATCACCCTTCCTCTAAATAAAAGGATTTTTTACAATTAAAGATCCTTAACAAAAACCTGTTAGTAATGTCCTCAAAATGTTGCATCTTTATGCATCCAAAATATTTCGGGACATCGAGGTAAACTAATGATATCTGTTTCTGTTGGCATCCCAAGAGGTCCTGTATTCTCTTGTAGCACCCTCCAGAGCACTTGTTGGAGATAAAAACGCGACTCTTCCCCTTGTTGATATCCCATCCACTAAAGAACCTGTAGGTGGAAATTTTCTTTAAGTGTTTGTTTAAAGACCATCATTTTCCATTTGTGAAAATAGGGCTAGTATGCTAGTTTATTTGGAAGTCACTTGTCCCAGTTTCTTCTAGCAGGATTGAGGATGAAAACACTAACTAAATGATGATGATTGGAGACTACTGGTCCCATGGGGCATCCCATCCTAGTGGCTCATGCATGATAATGCTATTAGTTGTGGTTTCTATACCACATTTCATCGAGATATGATGTATCTAGTGTCCCATTTCTATCTAGTGCCTATAGGGTTTCTCTATGACATAGTGCTCTTTTGGTGATATTTCTCTTACCAAAAGTATACAATGCACTTAGTTGGTTATTTCAAAAGAAATTATGTTTTCCTTTAAAATGTTTTCCATAAAAATGTTTCTTGTCTTTAATTCATAAAACTTTCATGTTCATTTATCTTATAATGTTTATAGCATGGAATATCTTAATGGGTGGAATCCTACTGGACTTTGGCTCACACCCTACTTACACCCTTAGGTGTAAGTAGACTTGGTTATGATTGAAACAGGTAAATGAAAGATGTTTAGAGATGGGGGTTTGGGATGCTAGTGGTCTTCCCTTTTAGGTGTTGTGGTGGTGGCTTGAGGACGACACTCCTCTTGTCATATGGTGTTTTTTGGGATGGTGTCTAGTTTTCTCTTTTTTGTAGAATTTCTTGGATTTTTGTTTAAATGTATTAATCAATAAATTTAAAAATTGTTATTCCATATTTGGTTATGTTTAGTCAGCCTTGTGATCTTTATTATTGTTGGCTTCTCATGTTTATATAATTGGGTGAAATCCTTACCAAGTTATGTTTTTGATACCCGAGCACTAGTTACTAGCCTATGGGGATCGGGAATGTCCTTCAGGCCATTCCACAGATCGGGTCAGGTTGGATGAAACTCTGACTCGGTTCATGTAAAAGTGGTATCAAAGGAGGTTTTACTCTTTTGAGTCATGATATTTTGGATGAGTCATGCTAGACTGGAGCTTAGATTATTGGGACTTAAGGTTCAGGTTGTGTATTGGGTGACTGGCTAGAACACCTCAAGATAGACTTTGAGTCACTATGGGATGATGGGATTTATTTTTGACTTTTTTACCATGTGAGGTGTGTAGGATGCAGACTGTATGTGGACACATGATGGAAGTTAAGTGGTTTGGTTGTTATATTATTTTAATGAGTTTGAATTGTTTGGATTTACAGAATGTTGGTATTCATAAACTACAACCTATTTTATTTTGAATCTGAGTAAAATCCTGAGAGAAATTTTGGATCATGTTGGGAATACTTCAGGATTATCATTTTTATTCAAAGTTTTCAAAGTGAACTTTATGGATTAGGGGAGTTAAGTTTCTAGGGCATGTGATCCAAAAAAAGGAGTTTCAGTGGATCCTGAGAAAATTAGTGTAGTTATTTCATGGGAGAAAACAAAGAATGTGTTTGAGATCAGAAGCTTCCTAGTCATGGTAGGGTATTACAAGTGGGTTTTTCAAGACTTACCTCAGCTTGATTCACCCATGGTGTTGCTCACCTGGAAAGTGGTGAAGTTTGAATGGGTCCTAGAATGATAAGAATCCTTTAAGGATCTAAATCAGTGATGAATACCACTCCTATATTGATCCTGCTAGAATCGGGAAAGGGAAATGTGGTTTTTTGAGAAACCTTAGGTAGGGGTCTCAGGTGTGTGCTTATACAAGATGATCATGTGGTGGCCTATGGATCTCTCCAACTACGACCACATGAAAATAATTACCCAAACCATGACTTATAATTAGTATCTATAATAAATTCCCTAAAGACTTGGAATCATTATATTTTTGGGGAGAAATTTTTGGTCTAATCTGATCATAAGAGCCTATACTACATTTTATCCCAAAAGGATTTAAATTTGAGGCAACATCATTGGGTTGAGTACCTCCAGGTATTTAATTTTGATATATTAGATATCCCAGGAAAGGGTAATGTTGTGGTAGAAACTTTGAGTAGAAAAGTTCCAGTGTAGGCAATGAAAGAGTATAGTGATTATTAGATGTTGCTGGGTATTTTTTCTCAGTTGCATCTAGAAACCAAGGATCATAAGGGAGGTGAGTTCTTGGCTAGTTTTCAGCTGACTCATTCTCTTCTAGTGTTGATTTAGCAAGATAAGTATGGCGATGAGATGTGTCAGTGGTTTATATAGTTTCTTTATGGTGGGGAGACACTTCGTGATTGGTCAGTGTCTCCTGAGGGAATCTAGTTCTCTAAGGCTTGTTTGATGGTACCGTTATCTCTTAGGAATGCAGTGATGTGGGATATTAACTAGTCTTAGTGGGATATTCATCCTGGTGCTACCAAGATGTATTATGATGTTATTCGATAGTTTTGGTAGCTAGGAATGAGGTGAGATATAGATAAATTCTTATCGAGGTTCTATACAAGTCAGAAGGTAAAAGTAGAGCACCAAAGGCCCTCTAGTTTACTTCAGCCACTACCTATTCCTACCAGGAAGTGGGGTGAGATCACCATGGACTTCATTGTCAGCTTTCCTCGTACACCACAAAGATATAATTCCATATGGGTAGTGATCGATCGTTTGACCAAATCATCCCACTTAATTAATATCAGAGATTCATCCAAGGTGGATGTGATGGCCCAGTTGTATGTTCAGAAAATAGTGAGGTTTCATGGTGTTCCATTGGCGATCATTTCTAAAAAGGACCCCCATTTCACCTCACTGTTTTGGGAAGGCCTTAAGAAAAAAATGTGGTCACATATTAAGTTGATCATGACATAGAATCCTCAAATAGATGGTTAGATGGAATGGGTGAATCAAATCTAAGAATATATGCTCTGAGTATGTGTGTTGGATTTCAGCGGTTCTTGAAACAATCATTTGGTATTAGTAAAATTTTCATATAACAATAATTACCAATACTTAATCCAAATTAATCCCTTTTAATCACTCTATGTTCAGCCATATCGGTATCCTTTATACTCGGCTAAAATAGATGAGACCTCATTATTGGGATCGAGTTTAGCGCAAGGGAAATATGAGAAGGTCAATCTAATAAATAAGTGGTTATTGATAGCTCAAAGTCACTATAAATATTATACTAACCAGAGATGTTGGGATATTGAGTTTTCTGTGGGTGACTGGATGTTCGTGAAAGTGGTACCTCATTTGGGTCACCGTTATTTGGGAAAACAAGAAACACTAACACCAAGGTATATTGGAGCATTCAAAATCACCAAGTAGGTTGGTAAGGTGACATAAAGATTTGATTTTCCTTTATATTTGATGTCAATTCATGATGTGTTTCACGTGTCCTAGTTGAAAAATTACAACCCAAACCCATCTCATGTGTTGAATTGAGAAGAGTTGGAAATAGAGCCCAATTTATCCATGTTTGAGCAGCTAGTGTGGGTTATAGATACTCAAGAGAAAATTATTTGTGGGAAGTCTATTACATTAGTCCGTGTCCTTTGGAAACATGTAAATGATACAAAAGATACATGGGAACTGAAGTCATGGTTTGGATAAGAGTATCCATTTTTATTCTCTAATCAAGATTTAGAGTGACTTTTCAGGGAGGAAAGTTTTTATGGCAGGAAGAATTGTCACACCCATGATTTTATCTTAAGGTATTATTCTATTTATTTTTTGTCTAGCTTCTAACCCTATGGTTTTTCATTTAATTTTTGGAGAAAAATGGATGTTTTTGGGTAAAAATCAGGTGTTGTACGGTTTGGAAAACCACAAAACCTTTCCCAAGTAACTATACAACCAAGTGGTGTTTTTGGATAGAGGTTTATCACATGGTTGGAACATGATCTGTAAACCATGTAGGATAACCATGCAACATATATTTCTTGGACCTTAAGGGGTGAAAAGTTGCTGCACGGTTTGGAAAAATGTGAGGAAAAACCATGCGTCCTGTCCAGGTCATTAAAAATCTAATTTTTAAGTTTTTATCACCCTGATTTTTAACCACAAAACTCTAATTTCTATGCCCATTTGGGATTCTTCACCGTAGTCATACCCCTTCTTCTTTCCTCCCTTGGGATCCATTTTGGTGGGATATTTGGCTTGGATTCTTTAAGAAACCCTCAAGTAAGTCCCTTATCTCTTGGTCTCTCTCCCTTTCCTAGGGTTCCTTCTATTATTTCATGGGGTTTCCTTTTTTCCAATGGGTTGGGTGTCTGATTTAGTGTTAGATATTTATTTTTTAGGTTTTAATATTTATGTTTATGGTTAGGTCTTTCCTCTCTTAGGTTCTATTGAGGTTCCATTGTTGATTTACACCATTTTTTTTGTAAGTTTCTTCACTCAAGGTAGGTGGTTTCATGAATAAACAATATTTTATGATTTTAATATTCTTTATTGAGTGTTTAAATATTTTCTTTGCATTTTGTGTGTGGTGTGAAATGGGTTTTTGAAATTATTCATGGTTATTTGGTGTTAAAAAATGGGTTTTCAAAGGAAATGAGCTTTTTTATATGTGTGTTTCACATATGCTTCTTTTTTGAACGCATTCAAGGTGTTTGATAAAATGTGTGAATGGTGAAAATCATGTTTTAAAATAGATTTGGCATGTTTTTGGTTTCAAAGTGGATTTTTGATGTGGAAATGGTGGGTTAGCATGCGTGTTTACATTTTTTGGATTGTGTGTATGTGAAAGCAGTGATTTTTATGGTGTGAAATGTGAATTTAGCACAAAGGGAAACTTGGGTAACTAGGTGGGAGGACTAGGAATAATATTCTAGTTGATTTAGAAGTGGATTTTCTTGGTTTATTTTAATAGGATTGATGGTGACAACACTAACTAAATGATGATGTTTGGAGACAACTGGGCCCTTGGGGTGTCCCCTCCTAATGGATCGTGCACGAGAATGCTATTAATCATGGTTTCTATACCACATTTCATCAAGATATGATGTAACTAGTGTCACATTTCTAGCTAGTTCCTATAGGGTTTCACCCATTACATAGTGATATGTTTGTGATATTTCTCTTACCATCGTCATATGATGAACTTGGTTAGTTATTTCAAAAGAAAGAATGTTTTCCTTTAAAATGTTTAACATAAAATTTTTTCTAGTCTTTACATTATAAAACTTTCATGTTCATTTATATTATTATATTTATATCATGGAATCTATTATTGGGTGGAATACTATGAGGCTTTGTCTCACACCCTACATACACCCTTGGGTCTGAGTAGACTTGGTTACAATTGACACAGGTAAAGGTAATATGTTTGGAGATGGTGGTTTAGGATGCTATTGGTATTCCCTTGAAAGTGTTGTGGTAGTGGCTTGAAGATGACACTACTATTATCATATGGTGATTTTTTGGATGGTTTCTAGTTTTCTTTTTGTTGTATACCTTCTTGGGTTTTTGTTTAAATGTTGTAAGCACTAAATTTTGAAATTGTTATTCCATGTTTGGTTATGTTTAGTCAGCCCTATCATGTTTATTATTGTTGGTAGTTCATGTTTATGTAATTGGATGAAATCATTCCCAAGTTATGTTTTTGATACCCGATAGCATGTTGCTAGCCCATGGGGATTGGTAACGCCCTTCAGTCCATGCCATAGACCAGGTCTGGTGTTGGGTTGGATGGCACTCTGGCTTGGTTAGTGACAGTTTAAATTCATTAACCAAGGGGTTAAACCAAAAGATATGGTTTAAGATAAAATATAAAACTATATAAAATTTATTTTATGATTATATTAGGATCATATATTCCTTATATTCAAATAAATTCTATTTTGGAACCATTTTACAGGAGTTAGACACATATTATATTATAATATTTCATGTATTTCCAAAAGTGATCCTTCCCTCCCTTATAAAAGGACACCCATTATACCTTTTATTTACACTATTTTGAGCTATATATATTGACTGAAACCTACCTAACTATCTTCTCAAATTCCATATCTACTAATTAGAGGAGTTTTTTCTTCTTCAAACCCCATTCTAAGGGTCCTTAAAAAGGGATCTAAATGAGGTATACAGTTGAAGAGGTAATCTTCCAATCCGACCACTTTTAATTTGTTTCTTCTTCTAACTCCTTTAAGAATTATATAAAATAATTATATAATATATAGTTAAATTTTATTATTACTATTTAAAAACCCCTTTTAATCTCTGTTTCCTTTCTTTGGGGAACGAAAACATCGTTTTTGCGTTTGTGTGGACTACTACCTCTACGAAGCAGTGTGTTTCATTTTGCATCACCACATATCATAGATGTATATAATTATGGTTTATATATATATATATATGATATTTATGACCTTATTATCAATCTTTCATTCCTTGAAAAATGATAATGTCGTTCGTGCATATGTGTGGATTACCACCTCCATGAAGCGATGTGATTCATTTTTCATAACCACATGAAATTGATACTATATATAATGGTATTTAAATACATAATAAGGAATTTATTATATAATCATAATTATGTAAATAGAAAATAATAATTAAATTCTTTTCATAATGTTTTTTGAATAATTGAAACGTTACTAATGCGTACGCATGATCTACTATCTCCTTGATTGTAACATAGTTCATTATTAATAAACCTATTTAATGGTTTTTTAAAAAATTATAATTGATGTATAAAAAATAAAATTATGTTATGATTATTATTATTTAGATAATGGAATAATTACCTTTAGACCATAGTCAACTTACCAAATCCATTTTGGATATATGAGCCGAATATCTTCAAAACATCTGTCGTGAAATGAATTGATTAAGTAATTGTATATAATATAGTCATAAATAAAAAATGGAATAATAAACTTTAATTTTTTTTATTAATTAATTAAATAATTAATTTTTTTTTATTATTTATGAAGATAAAGAACATGCATGATGAGTCAGACTTAAGGTAAGGGACACTTTACTTTAAAAACCTCATTTTAAAAGTTTTAAAGATTAATTTTATAAATATTTTTCTTACAGGTAAATATTTTTAATAATTATTTTTATATGTATTTATGTGGAAATAAATAAATTAGAAAGGAAATTTTATGCCACTTTTTTAATTTCTTTAAAATGTTTTCAAAAGGAATATTTTTACGTATTTTATACAGAATGTTTTGAATTTCTTTACAAAAGGAAAAAGGAATGTTCTATTTTAATTTATACAGTGTCAAAATTTTTTCCCACTATCATTAAAATTATTTTATGTTTTGTATTCCTTTATAATATTACATATTTTATTCAAATTAAAACCCTCCTTCTCTTTGTTATGATAATTTTATATTTGAAAATTTTGGTTAAAGGAAAGGAATATATCAATATAAGAAAATGTTTTGCTTATGGGTTCTAAAGTATATTCTGAGGAGTTTGATGATGTAAGTGAAATATTTTATATTATTCATGTATGTTATGGTTTGGGTACATTTTTTATGATGATTATTGAGGAAAAAATAACTCATAATGATGGGTGAGACTGATATAGCTCTTCAATGCACTGGATAATGATTATGTTCTCTGGAGAATCATGTTGGAAGTTGACCATATTAGTTATTTTTCCTATAAGGGTCATTATAAGGGATCTATGAAGATTATGTACCAAGTAACCTAAATTAATTTTCAATTATTTCTAATGAGTTTTAATTAAAATTATTTTATTTTAAAAGGTAAGCTAATGATATTTTGTTTTAAAGAAATGATTATACCCTTTAGGGTAAAATGGTGTGTTTTTAAGAAAAATGTTTTTTCATTTGTTCTAATGCTTATGTTAAGAATACATAAAAAATATTATATTTCATTTATGTTTTATTATAGTGTTTTTTATAGAAAACTTTGGATAGTGAATATGATTTCATTAGCAAGTATTGATTATTCGAGTTGAAAGTTATTATGTTAAAATAAAACTCTCATTTATGAACCAATGGTTTTAAAGTAGAATAAAAGATTTATTTATTTATTTTTATACAACAATACTAATATTTTTCTTCTAATTACATGTTTTTAAATGTTTTTATAGGTTTTTATGAATGGGTAATAGCAAAGAATAATTCAAGTTGAAAATAAAAATATTTTTCATGAAAAGATAATGTGTTTTTATCTTAAATGTCTTATATTATGAACAAATGGATACTAATAGAAATTATCCAAATTATGTTATATGTGTTTTTATGGAATATTTATAAGATAATACTCTGAAACTCTAAATCAAAAAGATCCTCAAAATTAAATAAAGTGAATTCTTTTCAAAAGATTCAATTCACAAATTGTTTATGGATTGGGTCCTTATAATTAAAACCTAAATTATAATTTTTAGAAAATTTATTTTTGAGAAATAAATTTAATTTTTAAAATAATAATTTCAGTATTATATTTGGTTTATTTTTTTTTATTTTCTAAAAGAATTTATTTTTTACTAAATAGTGAAAAATACTGATTTTACGAAATCTGTCTCTTTTTTGATGTTATAATGAAATAATATTAACTTAAAATATAATTAAAAAATTTTATATAATAAATATATGTTTAATAATAAATATAATTCTTATAAAAATACTATATTGAACTTATAAATATATGCTTAACAATTTATAAATATAAGTAATGTTTTTGTCCAAATAAAAATTATTTTTCATTATTTTATCTTAATCAAGTATTTACAAATTTAATTGACATTTTGGTATGGTTTTAAATAAAAATAAGTACAATTTGACTTAACAAAATCCAAATAATTCCATAGGGATCAACATTATAATTTATTTTACTTTAAAATAATTTTTATGCTTAAAATAAACATTTTTCTAAAAATGGTTTTCATTGTGTTTTGTGCACTTATATTAATATT
Organism: Viscum album; assembly: GCA_963277665.1. Lineage (NCBI taxonomy): Eukaryota > Viridiplantae > Streptophyta > Magnoliopsida > Santalales > Viscaceae > Viscum > Viscum album. The sequence goes on along the minus strand of OY728157.1, from coordinate 1,396,077,797 downwards.
ATTTCATAAAAATTTTATAAATTTAATATTTTAAAATTAAATCCTTATTTTGAGTTAGTATAATTAATATTATTCAATAAGTTCATTTTAATTTTTTTTCATAATTTATAGAAAAAATAGTAAATTTTTACCACAATTTGGGTTAAAATGAGTTTACCAGTGGGTTCAAACTAAGAAATAAGGGTAAAAAATCCACTTAAACTTGTATAAAACTAATTTTATGGGTTTATTTAGATATTAATATTATAATATTAAAATATTATACAATTTTAATCCACTTTTACATGAAAAATACTTTATATTAATAAAATATGTCAAGTAATTCCAAGCGTGTCCTTTCCCTCACTTATAAAATAGAACCAATAATACTCTCTTATTTACACATATTAAGCCAATTATTTCAATAAATACTAAAAAAAATACATTACCAAAATTCCTCTAAATTAACTAGAGGCACTGGTCTCATTAAAGTACCAACCTATAAGTCTCAAGGTGTAAACCCAAGGTTGTTTTTTTGAAGAAGAGGTATAAATTTTTACCGACTGTTTTCATTTTATTTCCTCTTATAACTCCTTAAAATATTCTATAACCATGATAATATAATAACAAAATTATCTTAAATATGCTTAAATTATATTATTCTGGTGAAAAAAAACATATTTATATCCTTTCAATCCCATTGAAAAATGAAAATATCGCTTGTGTGTACACACAACTTTCTATCTCCATGTAGCAGTGTAATTTGTTTTTCATCACCAGTTTTCTTGGATAGTTATAAATATAGAACTAAATAATATATATGATATTTATGACATAATTATTATTTATTAAATATAATATATCACTTACCTTATTACCCTCCCACTCGTTAAAAAATGATAGCGCTGCTCGTGTGTATGTGTGGACTACCACCTCCAAGAAGCGATGTAATACATTTTTCATATCTGTATTTAAAGTATGATTATAAATATATATATAATGAATATATATAATACTTATATACTTATTAAAATTTTTAGATGATTTAACCTTGATAAATATACAAGGAACAAAACCACCAAACTGTAACTTACATGAAAAATGAAATAGTTAACACTTGGAAACGACAATTTTAATAAAGAATTATTAATAAGTGGGCATTGAGATATTATATGTGGATCATATATAATATTATAAGTATGTATATAGTTATTTTTTATAATTATAATAAATTTAAATTTATTATATTGGACTTTAGAAGCACTTACAAAGAAATTCAGTTATGAGGTAAGGGTTTATTCCACAGTCTCATCATTATTAGGGATTATTTATGTTTAAGTTTCCATTGGGTGTTTAAGTTTCCATTGGGGGAATTATATTATATTTCCATATTAAGCACAATCTATTTTATAATCCATTGTTTATTTCTATAAATTATAATCTATCCTTTCATTTTACTCTCTCTAAGTAATAGAAAGTCAGAAATAATGTTTTTATGGAAATCCAACTTTTTTTTTCTTTTGGTTGGAAGTATTTTTATTATAAATCTATATTTTCTTTAAAATTACTTCAATAATGTTTTTAATATTCTCAAATTATTGATAAAAGTAATTTTTAACCATGTTTGTATTTTTATATAATTCTTTAAAAATAATCTTCTTGTCATTTTTTGAATGAGGCCATTTTTACTAAAGGTTTGAATGAAATATTTGTTTTACTGTACACCACACAAATTTTTTTTCTTTCCATTATGAATACTCTTTGTTTGAAGATTAATTTACAAGTATACATTTATATTTTTAAATAAATTATTTTTCCTAATATTTTGTAATTTTTTAAATTTTAAACAAGTGATTTCAAAATGAAAAGAGTATTTTTCTCAAGAAATATAAGAGTGATATTTTAAATGTATTTTAATCTCCATCAACATAATTTGATTAATCTTATGATTTACTAAAGATATAATCTAATGATACCATACAAAATATTTCTTTGTATTACTTATGATCATTTTTACTAAGGAAAGTATTGAAATTCTGTATGTTAGTTCTTATAATATTGATAATTATTTATTATGAAGGCATATTGATTAAGTTGAATTGTTTATTTATATAATTAATGCGTTTAAATTATTAAGTTATGGATGGGGGGAAAATTACATAGACCCTCTATGCATTAGTTGGTATCATGAGATAAAACCAACTGAGTATTTGGTATCAGCCTTACCCATTTATGTAATATTTCTTGGCTGAGGCCTCAATGGTATAGTTAAGAAATACAACATTATGCATTCCATATTTAGAAATTAGCTATTGGTGTCCATGTAATTGTTTGAATAGTTATATTATATATGGATAAGTTTCAATATCATGTGATTATTTATATGGAATTATTTTATCATCATTTATTCCTTCCATATTATTCATACCTTATTTATTTTATGATTTCTTACACTGTACACATTACTTTATTGAGAATCTAAGCTCACCCTTTTATTTTTCTCCTTTCTCCAAGATACCTGGAAGTGTACTATTATTAATATTCAAGGATGTACTTGAGGTAATAATAATGTTCTTAAATAAAATTCTTTATTGAATTTTATGCTTTCAAATATAAGGTGATATTCAAAAATGTATCTAGTCTTCCAATACTACTAAACCATTCAATCCCTTAGGATGCGATCATTTGTATATAGTACTAGTGTAATAAAGTAATAACTGGATCTGGGCCACTAGGTTTTTGGTAGTTATAGTTGGTATTGAATGAAGTTTAGTATAAACCTTAGGAAATTTATTTAAGAAAACATATATTATATAAAATAACCATATGATAGATTTTATGGATAAGTATAATTATAGTGTAATATCATGAAGCTTTGGTAAATTAGTGATTGTGTGGTTTTCCTAGATAACACATCTTTATCTAGATATAGGAAAGTAGATGCAGCTATGACATAGATGTACTTAGATGTAAAAAATATGTAAGGGGTTGATTAGGTATTAACTCAATTGTCACTAGTGCATGATGAGTGGGTATAAGGTTTCACACCTAGATAAACACTCTCAATGGACATGATTTGGTTGATTCATACACTCTTTTAAAACCATTAGGAAATATATGAAAATATTTTTATGATTTTAAGGTATTCCCAATGATACTAATATTATGATATGAAGATATTCCCAATGATACTAATATTATTATTCTAATATTAGTTATGCATAAATTTTCAATTTATGTTAAGTGTTTTACTGGTTTTGAAATTATACATTATGATTCATAATTTTATGATCTAATCTAGTGCATGAAATTGTTTAGAAATGGGTCCCAATATAAGGAATGAAAACCATATCAATGGAAATAATCTATTAATGTATTTCACTCTTGGGAAATACAATGATGTTGGAGTTGGAGAAATTATTAAAACTATTATAATTATATTGGTGTAGCTGACTCGAATTATAACTGATATACTTTTCTTTATGGATCATCCTACCGATCTGCAATAAAATTTGACAATGTTAGACCGTTTCATGCAACAAAAACCTATATCATTCAATAGAACCAAATATCCATTAATATATTAGTGATGGATAAGTTACCTATATAAAATATTTCTTACTTTAGGAAGTAATTAAAGGGATAAGGATGTCATGATAGTTTATCATCTCAAAGGGGATACCTATCAATGGGGGTTATTGATTTAAAACACTAAAGATGTAAAGGAAATATTGAGCATGAAGTGGAAGGATTTTAGGTTACTTTTATTTGAAAATTATTTTACATGAAAATAATGAGTGGATATGGGGATAAAATTACCATTTCTAATAAAAAAGGAAGATAAAAATATTTCTTTGTGCGAAGCCAACTTTTTGAAGTTAGAAAGGGATGTTGTGAACTACATACATAATCTAAAGAGTAATATTGATTGTTTATTTGATGGTATAAAGACAATAATTTTAAGGGAACTAATCTCCTAAACATTATCATCATATGAGGAAATAATATCATGTGATATCAAGATAGAGAAAGAATCCTATAAGTCTTATTACTTTTAAGTAAATCAAGAGAAGAATAGGGTTGAAAACCTCATGAAGAAAAACATGTATAAGGGGAATAAGAAAAGGAGGAATTTACAATATATGATAATTATGGGAGGAAACACCCTAGTATATGCTTGAAGGGAACGTGAGTTTTCTTCAAGTGTTGAGAGAAATTCCATCATACTCAGGAATGGAAGGGCAAGGGGGAATCCACCAAAGTATATTTATTTAAATGTAAGTAGATGGGACATTATTCCAACCAATACCCTAAATGTGAGGGGAAATTACCATAGAATAGGACTAGGTTATACATCTAGGATTATAAAATTACTACAAACAAAGTTAACGTTCCTAGTGATGTGGTGGAAGGTACTTTGATCGTAACTTCAAAGTTAGCTAATGCTTTATTCAATTTTGGATCCATCAAATATTTTATATCTTCTACGTTTTCTAAGAAAATTAAATATTTTTCTAGCGCACTAAGAAGGGAGTTATCGATCAATACACACAAATGAAATATTACTGTAATAAATATATTTCAGTCAATCATCCTTACAATTCATGGATGTACCACATTCAAAAATTTGATTATTATATCTATGGTATATTTTGATATAATCCTTGGTATGGATTAGATTTTAAATTATAATGAAATAATTTATTTCCAAGAGAAGGATATCATGATTTTTGATGAGGATTTGGAATTACTTTTCATTAGAATAGAGACTTCATCATCTGAATCATGCTTGGATCCACCCCCAATAGCTCTCCTTAATAAAATTCTAGGAGAATCAGAGTAGATACAACCTATTATTGGGAAAGGTAACCCTAATATATAAAATTTTCTTATTTTAAAAGAATACATTGTTCTATTTCCTAAATAACTACCTATACATAAACCTTTTCATGATGTTTATTTTCTATAAAACCCATCCTTGACACAAAACCTATATCTAAGACTCCCTACAGAATGGGCATAGTAGAGCTAATGCACTTACAGAAATAATTTTAGTAGTAGTGTGATAAGGTATTCATACTCCTAAGTGTTTTTTATTGGGGATCATTAATTATAAGTAAGTTAGAAATATATTACAAAGAAAAAATTTTGTATGAGGCATGAATTATAGGAGTTTAAATTAATTCCTTTAGATTGACTAATAACCCCGCTTTTTTTATAGATCTGATGAATTGAGAATTTAAGGGAAATCTTGATAATTTAATTGTGGTATTTATTGATGATATCTTGGTATAATACAAAATTTATGAAGAGTATAAGAGACATTTATGAATTATTCTTGGGATTCTTATAGAAAATGAGTTATATGAGAAATTTATCAAGTGTGAATTTTGGATTTAGGAAGTATTTTTTCTTGGAAATATTGTCTCTAAAGATGAAATATCAATTGATCCTTTAAGGAAAAAGGTAGTAAAAGAATGTACTATGATGAAAAACATAAAATAGGTATGCAGTTTCCTTGGATTAAAAGGTTATTATCAGTGATTTGTTCAAAATTTTACTTGATGAGAAAAATCGTTAACCATGTTGACACGTAAATGGGTTATGTTATAGACAGAGGAATGTGAAGAAGGTTTTAAATAATTAAGGACGAGACTGATCAATGCACCAATGATTAAATTACCATCCAGAGGGAATGTAACTACAAAATATTTAAAATTTTCCAATAGAGACATATCTTTTAGTAAAAGTACATTTTTTGTTGGTAAAATGTTTTACCAACACTTATGTCCCTATCACTAAACAGTTGGTAAAAACTATATCGCTAATTTTTTTGTGATAGATAAAATAGTTTTGTTACAAATATAATAATACCAATAGATAATATATATATATTGGTTAAAGTGTTTATAAATATATTATTATGACAATTTTTTCTATTTTTAGTAGTATTGCCAACATATAATATCTATTTATAAATTATATTTGAATAAAAATTATATGTATTTATATTTATTAATTTATCATATATAATTCATATGTTTTAATTATTAAACTTAATATGATCGACGTGAATGTTCAAACTTAGAAAAAAATTATTATATTAATAATTAAATTTAATATAAAATGTTGATTAAAAAACACAGGATCCCCCAGCACAACCACCCACCCACCCATAATAGGATCCATCACACCCCCCAAAGTACCAATGACCCATCATACCCCAACAACCTATACATGCACCAAGACCATCTATCCAGGTCCATTTATACCATAACCCTCAGCACACCAGCACACGAGACCCATCCAAGCCCTAGAACCAGTGCACTGGCACCAGTGACCCATCCATGCCCCAGAACTACTGAAAAAAAATCGAGCCAGCTTCAATACCAGTGATAAAACTTGAGTTGCTACTATACCACATCCTTCAAATATAATATCTATATCACAATAATCAAAAAAATATCCACAAATCAGTGAAAATTATCTGCATTATTTGAAACCATTTTTTTTGTTTTTTAAGAGAAACGAGACATGAGTTGTTAACAAAACTCATACCTCTAAATATTTATTAAATAAAATGAAAATTTCATGAATAAACAAGGTGTAATGAGATTACACAAACTTGAAATTGAAAATAATTACAAAAATACTTAAAGAGATGAGGGAAAATGGATCATATCATCTCCAAAGAAATAAATACTACATTATATATGGATCCATGCTTTGATAGTCTAGATATTATCCAACCTATCACTGTAAAAAAAATCCACATATATGTATAATTCTTAGATCAAATGTTTCTATCACCTAAAAATGTATACTTTAATTTAATTTCCCTCTTGAATTCTTCATTATGTAGTTGTCCATTCAATATCGATATTCTATTTCAAAACTGGTTGCTTCCTTTGACATAATGGACTTTAATACTAGAATAAATAAATCTTGTATGATTTCATCCTTACAAGAAAATAAAGATAAGAAGAAACATATGTAGTGGAGTCCTGAAATCTTAAATTGTTGATGAAGGAATAATCATACCCCAATCATTGAATGAGGAATGGATCAATTAATAATTAAATAAATAACCCTTTTGTATTTAGAGATTCAAAATCTAAAGGTTAGTAGAAATATGATGCCATTTCCAATCATCTTTCCATTAGATCATGAAAGATCATGATCTAGGGACATCCTGACTCAACAGTCCCATCTAGAGAAATATATCAAACAATTTTTTAGACTATTATAAAAGTGAATCGAGAATAAATAGCAATCTCATAGCTTAATATTCCCAAAAAAATTTGTACTATCAAACCATAGTCAAATGATTTTTTGATTGATAGTATAGTATTTTTGGGCTCCTACCCAGGAATAAAGGATTTAACTAAGAAAAAAATTATGGCATACCTGTAAAAATGATGATTAATTTTTGTACTTTCAATATACAAGAATATCAACAATTTAACAATTTCAATTCATATTACAAGGGATACTCACTTAATTTTTGACAAATCCTTACTATAATTACTTATTGTGTAGTAGATAATATGAACCTACAACATAAGGTTTTTGACACAAATTATTCATTCATATACAAGAGTTAATCATCATAAATTCTTACCCATTTCTATAAGTAGATCAATGTGAGTAATAAGAAAAAAAACATATAACAAAATGAAAATAAGAAATAAACAAAGTAATTTATATTGTTTTCCAAAATGGTTGTAAGAAATGAGGATATAAATATATGAGTGACACAAATACTAATTTAAAAGAGAAAACCAATATAAAAATTAAGAATAAAAAACCATATATTTTAAGGTAAATATAGAACCACTTTCCTTGTTTTAGATTGGATTTTGTTACTGAATGATTGGGGATATTCTAAATGGGGGATCTATTAAGTTTGGCTGGTTCAAAGATGTTATCTAGTATTAACACAAAGAAATAGGGGCTAATACATTCCCTCCCTGATCATATTACAAGGAAAATTCTTTCTAAAATCCCTAAAGTCTATCATTTTAACATGATGTTAGTGTCACTACCATGACAAACCCTAAACTATTCAATTAGAGAATAGAAATCGATGCAACTAAGGAATGGGTGTATGTGTTGACCAATGATGATGGTGAAATTATGAGTTAATCATCATATATTCTTACCAATAAAAGAAGAGACCAACATTCCACCCACTTATTTTTTCAAATAAGTTTAACAATAATCATAAGGTAACACAATCTTTAATTTTTTCTACAAGAATATCAGTTTCAATAATAAGAAAAAGAACATATAACAAAATGAAAACAAGAAATATGAGTAGGTAATTAATGTTGTCTTTCCAAATGGTTGTAAGAAATGAGAATAAAAATATGTGTACACAAATACTAATTGAAATAAGACAAATAAGAGAAAAAAGAAGAATAAAAAACCTTATAGTTGAAGGTAAACATGGAACCTTCACTCACCTAAATCACCTTCAAATATTTTTCTCAAGCTATCCAGTTCCGCTCTTTACAACTTGAACACCTAAAAAAGTCCATACATAGCCTATAAGTGCCTATATGGATACAAGTATAATGGAACAATAATCCAAAGCAATGTAATTATTAAAAATATTTTGGAAAAAATAATGCTTTTTACATGACATATGATGTGTCAAATTGTTTTAAAAACATTTTCAATTACACAGTTTTAGATTCAAAATATTTTTAACAGCATACAAAAATTAATTCATATTAAAATCACATAAAAACTAATAGTAAAGAAATAAATATCCCCTAATGACAACTATTATTATAATAATTTAATTGAAAAAATCATCCTCTTTCATATCAAAAAATAAAAATAGGTTTCTAGCATCAAAATACCTATTCATAAAAGATAACAAAAAATATTAATTGCAACATTAGAGTTCAAAGAGCTCTAAATTGAGATTAAGAGATGGTGTGAGAGGTGGATTGAATAAGTGAGAACTCCCATCTTCTAACTATTTCCAACATTTTAGGATGATGTCATGAATTACCCATGGTGAAGATTTAATTTCTTAGGTTGGATCTAACACTCTCTCAAAGCTAGTTTTGGAGCTCCTCTTAGGGCATCAACCTCCCTATATGGTGTGGTATTGAGTTCCACATATATTTTAATTTGGATAAATAAATTCCCTGACTTTCTATCCATGTTCACACTTCTATATTTCAACCACTCAATTAATTTTGTTCAACAACAACTCAATAACTATGACTACTTGTCATGTCATTAAATTTTGGATATACTTCCTCTCTGACTTTCTGCTTCAAATCAACTAGTTAAGGAATGGACCGGTCTTAAATAGTCTTGAGTAAGGAATCCCTCTGTACACCATATATGTAGCATGTCATGCTGACTACCCTACTCATGGAAAATTAGTTTCATGAAACAATACAAAGACTTCATCTTTCAATGCATTCAACCTCACTTCAATCTCTACTACACTATCATTATCCCAGAAATTAAATCAAGAATTTAAAAGGAAAATCACATGAAGAGTTTTCAAATTCTAATAATAACTCTAAATAATCTCAGATCCATATGTTTAGTGAACTTCAAAAATAAAAAAAACATCTTCACCATAAAACTACAAACTCATACAAGAAAAATAAAGATCTCAAAAATATCCTCCTTATAATATCAACAAAGAACTCATTTTAGACTTCAGTCATCAGATTCTCAAATCAAAGTCATCCACATTATAACTTAATAGCAATTGGAACATGACACAACCACCTGTTCTGGTCACTATTTGATTTAATGATGTAATAGTATTTCATCAAAAAAATTATGTGGAAATCACTGAAAATATATCTGCAACGCTTCAACCTGTAGAAAATACCGCTGTGTCACTTGACTCTATGACATTTAACTAGAATCAAACAATCTGGAGTCTTGAAAGTAGTGGCTCTGGTTCCCCGAAAAAGCTCTATGCATAGAAATAGTAGACAATCTTCAATTGGGAGCCACTAAAATTGAACACCAAGGAATAAATCCAGTAATGACCCCAAGGTTAAAACCAATGACAACACAAACTAGTAGTGACTCTATAACAGAAAACTCCTTTAAATCTACAAAATCTACTAGATAAACCTTTTTATAATAGGATATTACCTTTAATAATTTATAGCATATATCCATGGCCTCATAATAATAATTCCACTCCAGAAATCACCACCATTACCATTGCGGTGCTCAAACGGGCAGTTTAAAATATTTTTTATAAGAAATACCTGGTACTTCTCCCTATTGTAACTTATTTAAGTTGATTTTTTTGAAATTAAAGTGTAAAAAGAGCCATGACCCCTTTGGAGAAGTCCAAAATTTATTCCTTATTCAATGAAAAACATCCAACAAGTAAATAAAATATAAAAATAATAATTTTTAATACTAAAATAAACCATGATTCAATTATATGAAACACTCGATTTTAATCATATGAACATAGAATTGTGATATTCCAAATATAAATCAAATTCAATATAAATATCAACTTCTAAATGTATTTCAACTTATTAAATCTATAAGGAATGAATTTTAAAAAATCTTAATAGTATAGACTATAAATATAAAATTCAACATTATATCAAAAAATTAATGTAATAATCTATAGAAGTCCATGCACGACCTATAAGAAACTCAATTAACACAAATCACAAAAAAATCCCACTGATCTTCCAGAATAGATTCCAATTATTAACCTCTAATAAAACTATGGAACCTCCACATTTCCATTACATCAACAAAAACTAGAGAACAACCCAAAAATATGAGGCCACTACCATGACATGAGAATCGCAGTTAGGCTCCATTTGATAACACTATTAAATTTGTTTAATTGAAAATAATAATTACTTCTCTATATTATCACATATTTAAGCTGAAAAAATCATCCTTAATATTTTCTAAAATCATCTCAATATGAGAAAATATGAGAAAAAATGGAGAATAAAACCTTATTATTGAAGGTAAAGAATCTAGAAACATGGAACTCTTCACTCACCCAAATTACCTTTAATTGTTCTTCTCAAGATTTCTAATTCAATTCTTAACAACAAGAAAACTTGAAAAAGTATATTAATGGTCTATAAGAACCACAATTAACTTGAATCACAAAAAAATACCACTAAACTTGAAGACCATATTTTAAGAATCGACCTCTAGTAAAACCATGAAACCCCAACATGTCCATTACATTTACAAGAACCAGAGAATAACCCAAAAATATGATGCCACTACCATGACATACTATGATTCAAAAACATTTATAATCATATAAACATAATATTGTGATGTTCTAAATATAAATTCAATTCAATATAGATAATAAACTATTAGGAATATTTCAACTAATTAAATCTATAAGCCTTACATTGAAAAAACTCAAAATAGTATAGACTCAAGATATTAAATTAAATAGACTATAAAACAATTTATATAATAAAATGAATACTATGAATTTAAACATCATAAGGAAATGGGATCATACATTAATTGTGAAAAGTCACATCATTTAGGTATTTCCTACACCAAATCAAAAAATGAATTGTAACCTTATACTAAATGAACAAACATTATTCATAGAATTAAGAATAAATATCCTAATAATATGATTATGAGTACATTCATATGTAAAACATTAAATATCCACTAATTTCAGATGTAAAATTTCTAGGTGAATTTTATTATTTACTATAATTCATAGAATGAAAATGTTTGTTCAATTAAAATTAAATATGGACCTATAGTGAGACTTTAAAAGAAGTATGTTCAACCTTTAAACTGTGTGGGTGTTATCATTCACTAAAAATTTGTATCCCAGAATGGGGAAATCATAATATAAATTTTATATTTTTTCACTTCTAGTATGTTCTTCAAAAGGGAGTGAGATCGATGAACCAAGGGGGAAATTTATTGAAGGGAATATAGCTGGCGATGAATGGCATGACAATGAGATGAAGGGGGGGGGGGGGGGGGGTGGAGGGTGGGGGTGGGGGATGAAATATTACCAAATATTGGGGGGATCTTGGATGATTACCATATTTGGGGGGTAATCTGAATGGGGATGAGCATTAAGGCGAGGAATCAAAAGGATGAACCCTGTGGTGAAGAACAGAAAGGATGAACCATGTATTAATGAACCAAAAGGTTGAACCCTATAGAAATGAGCTAGAGTGGGATAATAGTTGTGGCAATGAATATATGCATGAATTCCTTGGTATTTTTAGGGTTATCAGGGTATGGTATTTTGGAATTAACTTCACACAATTGGGGAACACGTTTATTCGTAGGATGATATTAATAAATATAAAAAATGATGATTATTATAAAAATTATATATTTATAAAATAAATTACTTATTGTCAATACATCTAATTCTATATTTTTTAATTTTTAAGTTTATAATTTATTGGGTTATAATCAATATAAGTTTGATTCATTAATTGGTAATTTTAAATTATATATATTAATTTCATGAAACATTCTTAAATTATCAATATTTTAATTTAATATATATGCACATATTTTTATTAACAAATGACTTATTTGTAATAAAAAATTGAAAATTTATATAGTAAATTATTATTAAAATATTTTTCGATGTTGAATAATTTCTTGTAATGTATTTGTTTAATAGGAAACGTTTTTTCATTAATAATAAATTATAAAAATATATTAATTTATTTGTAAGATGATTATTGGTATCTATAATATATAGCGACAAATTTAATTGATAATAAATGATACATTGGTATAAGATAGTTAATATAAACAGATGTATATATTGGTAAAAATTGGTGTTGGTACTTATAAAAATAACAACAGAATAGTATATATGTTGGAGTTGATCATTTTTACCAACATATATTTTATCTGACACAAAATTTATATTGGTATAGGGCACTTTTTTTGTATTTTTTATTTGTGATATATAGTGACACATAAAAAAAGGACTTAGATGTGTCCTTATACAAAATGATAATGTTATTTCCTATGCATCAATGTAGTTAAAGATCCATGAAAAAATCTATCCCACCCATGATAATGAGTTGAAAATCATAATTTTTTCCATTAAGTTATTGAGACATTGTCACTATGGTGAAAAATATTAGATATATATGAGTTATAAGAGATTGAAGTACAACTTTTCATTGAAATTTCTCAACATCAGGAAATGGAGATGGCTAGAACTACTCAAGGACTATGAATTCTCAATACACTACCACCTTATTATGGATAACAAGGCAGCTGATACATTTAGTAAGAATGATCCTATAGTTCTAAATAATATGAGGATTAACAAGGTTTATTTATTCATGGACTTAGAAAAGTTGGATATGAAAATTATTAGGGAAGGGGAAACATCACTCCTTTTCCAAATGATTGCTAAACCATCCTTATTTGAAAAGATAAAAAGTTATCATCTCAATGATAAGTGTTTAAAAAATAAAATAAAATGTGTTAATGATATGAAATAGGGGGATTTTTTTTATAAATTTGGTGTAATAAAATTTATAAATAGGTTTAATTTTCTATCCATACCTGAGATGAAGAATGAATTATTAGATGAAGCCCATGGCTCAAATTTCTCTATACACCCTGATATCACCAAAATATATCAGGATTTGAATGAAATTTTTTTGGTTGGATAATATGAAAGGATAAATTGTAGTCTTTGTATCAATATTCTTGGTTTCTTAATGGGTAAATCCTAAAATACAACATCCTAATTGATTTATGAAACCTCTACCTATTATTGTGTGGAAATAGTATGATATCATTATGGAATTTGTTATTGGATTTCCAAATACTCCTATAAAGAATGATACAACATGGATTATTTTTGATCACCTTACTAAGTTCTCATATTTAATCTTTATAAGGGAATATTTACCTCTTGAGAACCTTATATAACTTTATATTAAAGAAGTTACGAGACTTCACAGTACACCACTTTCAATTGTATTTGACCATGATCTATGGTTTACAATAGAATTCTAGAAGATACTTTATAAGGATATTTACACTAAGATATGGTTGAGCATAACCTATCATCCTCAAACTAGTGGGTAGTTTAAAAGGACTAACAAAAAATTAGAATATATGTTAACTTCATGCCCAATTAACTTTCAAGGTATATGATATCAACATTTACGTCTGGTGAAATTCATATAAAATAATAGCTTCTATTTAAGAATTAAAATGTAACCATATGAAGCTTTGTAAGGTAAGTGGTATCATACTCTAACTTATTAGGATGGAGATAGTGAAAGGATTCTTGTAAGTGCAATTATCATGGAGGAGACAATAACAAAAGTGAAGATGATTCCGAATAATATTAAGGAATCTCAAAGTAGAAAAAAGAGTAATGTGGATAACGAAAGGAAGGATCTATAATTTCAAGTGGGAGATCATGTTTTATTAAATGTATCATAATGGAAAGGTGTTATAAGGTTCTGAAAGAAAGTAAAAATAATTCCCAACTACACCAGGCCTTTTGAAATTCTAGAAATAAATGGAGCTCGTAGCTTACCATTTGGAAATTCCACCAAGACTCTTTAAAGTTCATGATATATTCCATAACACATGAGGCTCAGCCCAGTTGGTGAGGTATCCTTAAGTGCATCCACAAGACCCAGGTTCAAAACCAGGTAGAGGCATATTTCCATTACTATAGTAGTACTGTAGCAGGCACTATAGTAGTACTGTACACTGTGCTGGTACTGTAGCAGGAACTATTCGATACTGTAGCAGCTAGAACTATTCACCTTGGGCCACCGGTTTGGGCTTGGAGTCCTTAAGGATTTTGGGCCACCCAGGCCTTCAGGTCAGTAGGGATTTCGGGCCACCTTTAAGGCACTCGGGCCACCTAAAGGCCTTCGGGCCACATGCAGTTTCCCTAAACACACTACAAAAAAGGAGCAGCCCCAGAAGAGGATTCAGAGCAGGTGCACTTACCAGAGCAGAGCCAAATGGATTTGTCAGAATGAGAGGGTATGGATATACCATCGGAACTAGCACGTGCTTGCATGAGAAGCCTATCCAGACGACCATGAAAAGGTGGAGAGCTACTATCATGACACAGATGCTGGGGAGGGGAAATTCCTTGTAGATAGTCTGGTTGAATTCCTTAACACCTTTGAGACATGTAATATCCTAAGCCTATGGGCCTTGTATTCTCTGAGACTACGGGCCTTGTAAGGGTTCCCCCTCATCCCATGAAAGGGGGGTTATCAAAAATTAATAAAAATGAAGGCCTTCGGGCCATTCAGGGCATGATGTATTCCATACCTATTTATTAAGAAAGTACATGACAAACCAAATTCATATGTTAACCTATGAAAAAATATAATTACATACATATTTATCTTACTAAGATGATTCTATCCATATTTTTTACACTATAGAAAAAGTGTTCCAGAATTAGATGACTTAGATAGTAATGGCACTTAGGAAAATTCATAAGATATAAGAGGTGTTGTAAGAACCTGATAAAGTTATAATGAATAAATACCCACTTTTGTAATACCCACTTTCATAATACCCACATATATTAATGATGTGATAT
Organism: Viscum album; assembly: GCA_963277665.1. NCBI lineage: Eukaryota > Viridiplantae > Streptophyta > Magnoliopsida > Santalales > Viscaceae > Viscum > Viscum album. The sequence goes on along the minus strand of OY728157.1, from coordinate 1,396,062,223 downwards.
TATAAAAATTTTTAGGATGAAATATTTGAAGGGAAAAAATGTAACACCTGAGATTCAATTATAGTAAGTAAACTTTTCTTCCTAAAGTAACAATAACACAATACACATTGATTTATTTAAGAATATGATTAAAACCTAAATTCTCATTTTTTCAAAATTTTATTTGAGGAAATAAGTATTTTTTGAAATCATCATGTCAATATTAGCATAGGATTAATTTTTGGGATTTTTCTAAAAATATTTATTTTTAGTGAATAGTGAAAAATACAAATCTAATAAAAACAATCACTTTTATAAAATTATAATGATATATGGATAAATTAATAGATCATTAAATTTTTTTTGAAATAAAAAATTTATATTTAATAAATAATATAATTTACATAAAAATATAATGTGGAACATAGAAATACATGCTTAACATTTCAGAAATCTTGGTTTTGTTTTTGTCTAAATAAAAGTTGTTTTTTTATTTTATCCTAATAAAGTATTTTCATGGTTACTTTTGGTTTTAGTTTGGTTTTTAAGAAATATAAATATATTATTATTTAATATAATCTAATTAATTCTGTGGTGATAAATATTATACTTTATTTTTCTTTAAAATCATTTTTATGCTTAAAACAAACATTTTTCTAAAAATAATTTTCATTAGGTTTTTCACACATATATTAAAATTGACTTCTTCCTATTATAAAAATTGATTCACATAAAATGGATTCAATATTTTAAAATAATATCGTTAGTATTAGGTAATAAGTTTGTCTTAATTTTTTTTCTATAATGAATAGTAAAAATTTGTTACTATGATCAGGGTTAAAACTTGTTTATCAAGGGAGTTAAACTAAGAGATAAGGGTATAAATGCCACTTAAACTTTTCTAAGCCTCATTTTTTGATTTAATTTTTTACTTAACCTTATAATATTCTAATATTCTATAATTTTGAGCCACTTTTACTAGAAAAATGATTCATATTATTTAAATCTTTTTAGTAATTCTAAGTGTGTCATTTTACCTCACTTATAAAAGAGAACCACTTATTCTATATTAATCATACCTATTTAGCCACATATCTAGATCAATACCTAACCAAATCCCTTCCAAACATTCCTCCCCATGATTTAGGTGCTCTATTATCATTAAAGGACCAACCTAAAAGGCTTAATGTGCAAGCCAAAGGCGGTTTTAGAAGAAGAGGTATAACTTTTAACCAAGTGTTTTTATTTTATTTCCTCTTATACCTCCTTAAAATATTCTAAAACAATGATAAAATAATAAAATTAGTATCTTAAATATACTGAAATGTTATTATGATGGTGCAACAACCCATATTAATTATCTTTACATCCTATGAAAAAATAAAAACATTGCTCATTCCTATGTATGACTTACCATCTCCATATAATAGTGTAATTAATTTTTTATCACCACTTTACTGGTATGGTCATAAAGATAAAAATAATCAATATATAATATATTTATGAGCTAATTATGATTCTTAAAATATAATATATCATTTAATTTCTTAACCATCCACTCGTTAAAAAAAGGTAACACCACTCATCTATATGTGTAGACTACCACCTCCACGAATCGATGTGACTCATATTTCATGTATGCATTTAAATAATGAATATATGTAAATAATAAGTATATATTATATTTATATAATTAATAATATTATGTATATATTGGAACCATGATAAATATGAATGTATCAAAACTACCAAACTGAAATTTACATGAAAAATTAAATAGTTAACACTTGAAACCAATGATTTTAACAAAGGATTATTAATAAAAGGCTGTTGAAATGTTATAATTTGACAATATATGATATTATTAGTATTTATATGGTTTTTATAGAATAATAATAAATTTAAATTTATTATACTGGAGGATAAAAGAACTTACAAAGTAAGTCAGACCCGAGGTAAGAGTTTATTTCACAATCTCATCATTATTCAAGATTTTTTATGTTTCAATTACCATTGAAATAATTACGAGATATTTCTATCTTAAACCTAATATATTTTATTATCCTTATTTATTTCTTTAAATATTATGTTTTCCTTTCAATTTAATCTCTCTAAGTACTCAAATTTATGAAATAAGATTTTAAAGAAAACCGAGTTTGTTTTTATATTGATCAGTAATCTTCTTATTTCATGTAAATATTTTATTTAAAATACTTTAAATAATGTTTTTACTATTATATAATTATTTATTAAAGTCATTTTTTCCTATTTTTTACTCTTTATAATTTTTTTAAAAGGAATCTTCTTGTTGTTTTTTGAATGAGGAACTTTTTACAAAAGCTTTGAATGAAATCTTTGTTTTAATATACATTGCATGAAATAATTTTTCCTTCATCATGATTAATATTTGATTTGATGATTAATTTAAAAGTTTATAAATAAAATGTTTTTCCTAATATTTTGGATGTTTTTATATTTTAAATAAGTTATTTAAAAATGAAAAGTGTATTTTCCTCAAGAAATATTTCAGTGATATTTTAAAGTTATTTTCATCTATGTTAACACCATTTGATTAAAATTATTCTTTAATGAGGATATATTCTAATGATTACATCAAACATATTTCTCCAGATGTATTGTGATCATTTTTACATAGGAAATTATTAATATTATATATACTAATTTTTCCCATACAGTCAGTTACTTATTATTATGGCATATTGACTAGTTGTATTGTTTATTTATTTGATAAATCCATTAAACTTATTTTGTGATGAGTGGGGAACAGAATTACTTATCCATTATTTGGTTAGGTAGATATCATGAGATAAATTATGGTGGGTATTTGGAGTAGGCCTTTATGTAATATTTCTTATAATTAGGCCTCGAGAGTAAGTTTAAGATTTACAACACTATGCATTAAATCATTATGAAATTAGTTATTAATATCCATGTGATTATAAAAATATTTATGTTATCCATGTATATGTTTCAAGATAATGTGATTATTTATTTGTAATTATTTTATCATCATTTAATCCTTCCATATTATTCATGCCTTATTTATTCTATGATAACTTCCCCTATATGCATTCCCTTACTAAGAATATGTGCTCACCCTTTTATTTTGTTTCCTTTTCCCAAGATTCTAGGAAGTGTACTATGATTGATATGGAAGGATATTCTTAAGTGAATAATAATGTTCTCAAGGAAAATACTATGTTGTATTTTATGTGTTAACATGCAATGTGATATTCAAACATGCATCTAATTTTCTAAGACCACTAAACTATTCGATCCATCAAGATGAGATCACTTATATATAGTGCCAATATAATAATGTAACCACTAGATCTAGGATACTAGGGTCTGAGTTGTTACACATTTGGAAAATACCAATGATAAAGTTGGCATGATGGTTCAAATAAATGGGTTGGGTAGAACTAAATTTATTAAAAAAATATGTTTTCAATTTTATCAGTGTTATAAAAAGAGTTGATAATAGAACCCTAGGTCATTGATAAAATATTTTGATAAATGTGGCCTTTATCAGTGATTTTCTTAGTACTGATAAAGTACATGATCTTTTTAGGTTTCTTATATTGTTATTACTTTTTATCACTAGAAATGACTATTTTTAGTGCTGACTATGGTTGAATTTGTAATTGGGTTTCTTACTAAAAAAGTTCCCTTCCACTATTTATTTATGAGGTTTTCTTTAAAGTATTTTATTTTCAAATGTTGTATAAAATGTTTTACCTCCAAAGAATGGAAAAATTTATCATTCTTTTGGAGTGTTCAAGCAACCCAAATAAAAAAAAGTCCACCCACTATGGGGAAACCGGGTAGTAATAGAATACTAACCGTAAAACATTAACTTGATGAAGAAAACAATTATCTTAGATGGTGAGAAATATAGAGATCAAAGAAGAATAATCATATTATTTTTCATAGAAGATGTATAGTATTTTTAATATGACACACTAAAGTTTATTCCATTTAAAAAAAAATTCAAGGAGTTAATGGTTTGTGTTTATACTATAAACTGATAAAAATAAGATTCAATTCCAAAATGTTAAAGCTATTTTGAGAACATATCACTAATGATGTTTTGAAAAAATAATAGGTTATTGTTGTGCTTTTTACTAAGCACTTACACTTAGGCTATGATTGATTCCACTTATTGAAAAGTTATTTTACCACAAATTTTTTTCCATATTACTTACTAAAAATTATACCAGTAATTTATGTATTTTTCTTTTTTGAATTTAAGTACATATAGTTTTTATGAAAAATGGAATCAACACTAATAATTTTTGGGAGCTAATTATAATAACTAATAATTGTTTTTGTATAACTATTTACTAATTGAGTAATCCATAGAGGTATAATGATGATTATGGATGTTTTATTCTGAAATATCTAGGAGGTGTTACATATGAAGTCTTAATTGTTGTTAATGATTTTGGACTAAGTGGTATTAATGTGGCACCAAATATTATTAAATAATAAGTATAAGGAAATATAATATATGAAACTTGTAAGAGAATATTAAAAGTATAAATATTCTAATATTGAATTTATAATATGAGAAATATCTATATTACATATTACGAAAAATAAAATTGGAAATAGAGTATATGTATTCTATATTTTGTAGTATATTGAATTAATTTTACTTAATCAGTATATGAAAATTTAATATTTATCATATTCCTTCTAACATTGAATACCTAATATTCATTATTTTAATACTAATATTAAATTTCAAACAAATTATACTATTCTACATTTAAGTGTAAGTGGTTTTTTAGGCAGTGCATATAAGTTAAGGTGTTTCCAATATTGTACATATAGTTTGCCAGAAAATATTTAAAGTAAAAATATTTTAATTTTGAGTTTCTAATATGAGAAATTTGTATATTACATATTATGAAAAATATAATTGAAAAAAAAATATTTTTATTCCACAATTATTATTATATTGAATGCATTTTATTTATTCAGTACATGGAGATTACATATTCAGTATATGCATACTGTACGCAAAAAATATATGAATGTTACTTATTATAAATAAAGTCCTTCGGTTTTTGAATATACATGTGCTTGTTTTAATATTTAGTAGATTTTTATACAATATTATTCCTATTTACTATTCAATATTATCAATTGACATATTTTTAAATTTATTAACTGAATATTGAAAATTTAGTAATATAAATTAATATGCCTATGTATATAGTTTTAATAAATTGAGTATATGATTTTTTTTCAATATTTAGAAGTAATAATTAATATCAAGGACAATATTCAGATTAAATATCATAAGAAATGAGGATTTCATATTAGAGATTTATTATTTGTAAATTTAATATTCAAATTTCTGTAACTATACAAAGGATATTCAGTATAGAGATATTTCATTTTGCAGTGTATGAATATATTGACAATATAGCATCTGTTGAATTATATACATACCACTTATTTAAAACTAAATAAAATATTTTCATATGGAAAAAAATATTTCTTGTATGTTACATAGTGGAAATGCTAATGAATATATAGAAAAAAATAAAGAATATAGTTGAAAATTATACCATAGTGGTTCTGGTTGGAAATATATTTTTCTTAAGGTATAAATCTATAACTCCATACTAAATAAACTATTAACTGAATGTTATGAATGTATTTTGGAATAATAATTCTAAAAAACATCATTCAAGAAAAACAATTAATTTTTTTTTGAACATTTTAAAAAATGGTCACAAAATATTTTTACTTTGATAAGAATTTTTAAAATAACGATGTTTGTTATAATAATATTAAAAATTTTGTAATTAAAATTAAAATTTTAATTAAAAATAATTCTTTAAGTGATAGAAAACCAATATATCAATAAAATTTTTTAAAATAATTACAGATAAATAGTTTCTGTAGTCATGAAATTGAACAGTATGTCAAGATATAACCATTACTACTTGTAGTGGTTCCAATTTAGATAATAAATTTAGAATATGTTGTAGGAAATTAATATGTATACAAAATATAAATATAAAAAATTGAGGAATATTAATTATCTATAAAATTTGATAATTATATCAAGATAACAGTTACCCCTAAAAGAAGTTTTTACAATGGACCTAAATCTAAATAAAATGAATTATAAAGTTGATGAACATTGGATATAAATAATTTATAAAAATAGTTTGTATACTATAAGTGACCTAAATTGTAACACTTACATAAATGGAATGTTAGGATTCAACATTAGTTTTCCACATATAGGTTGGTAATAAAAATTCAGAATCCGAAAGAAAATATATGAAAAAGATCTAATTGAATAAATAATAATATTTTGGATATTACTGTTAATAAATAAATCATTGATATTGGTGATAACTTACCCCAAATTATTTTTTCACATACCATTCGCATCACTAAAATAGTGTTTGACTGCGAGTTTTGAGTTTTTATTCATGAAATGACTAATTTTTTCAGCGAAAGCATCCCAAAATATGAAATTTACAATTTCACCTCTAACATAGTTTTTTTGTAAAAAATATCCTATGAATAATGTTTACAATACATTTATTTAGGAGAAAATGTGTAAATGAAGTACAATTTCATTATTTAAAATAATTTTCATTCTTTTCTCCGCACTTCCCCATTATATTTGATAATATTGATCTAATTGGACCATAATATATTCAAAAATAAATAACATAGATATAAAATAAAAATACATAAATAAAATATTTATTATAATATGTTTCTTAACACTCTCGAGATGAAGAGTATATAATAAAATAAGTTAGCATTAGCTGGTAAAAAATTGAGATAACTTGATATTATAAGTGACTAATTGAATAATGTATCATATATATTTATAATTATAGAATTAAATTAGATATATCATAATAAAATTTATAAATACAAATTTCAAGATGTACATATCATAACAAATACTTTTAATATATTGACACACACAAATATAGACACATCAATGATTTATGAATATTAAACTTTCTAGTATTCTTAGGTAAACCACAACCAAACGAAGAAAATCTTCACAATTAATAAAGGATAATTGAATAAAGAATAAATTAATACAAAAATAAAATTTTCCATGGTATATAAGGAAACCAAGAAAGATTTATTATTATAGTAGAAATCAATATAAATATTCAATATTTTATATCTCCCTAAATATAACAATTCCATTCATCAACACAGTTTAATAAAAACAATATACCTGTTGAAAATCTTTGTCATGTAGAGTGAAGGATAATGGGAGAAAGAAAATAATATTTGTAACCCCCAAGTACTGATTCCCAAAAAACAAAAAATTGAAAATTCATTTATAATACAACATGCAAAAGAAAATGAAAAACAAAAAAACATTTTTTTAACATAAGAGGAAGATAAAGGAATATTTATTAAAATGATGTGATACTGTAAATAAAGATTTGAAATAAAAAATAAAATAGAAAAAAAATATTTTTAGTAACGTATTTAATTTTTATAACATGTTATATCAATAATAGATATAATTTTATTAATAATAGATTAATTTATAGTAAGTGTAACAGAGTAATTTAATATCAGCTGTAAAATTAGGGAAGAGAAGTAAAAAAAGAATAGTAAAATAGAACTATATCAGATGAATGAAGGATGAGAATTAGTATATAAACGTATAAATTAAGGAGAAAATAAAAATAGGGAAGTGAAAATTAGGTACCGGAAGAGAACAAGTAAAATATGAAAAAAATTATGAAAACACTAAATTAGGGATAGAAATAAGAAGAACAATAAATTAGGGATAAAATAAATTAAGAACCATAGAAAGAATTTGAAAAATAAAATTAGGGTTACAAGTAATAAGAATAAAAAATTAACCTAAGACCCTAATAATGAAGAATAAAACAAGATTAGGGTAATAGAGAAGGAACTGTAAAAATTAAGGTTATAGAGAATAAGAAAAAAATTAGAAACCGTAAAATTAAGAATCATATAATGAAGGAGAATAAAAAAGTAATATAATAGAAAAATAGTAATAATAAAATTTGGAGGATAAATAATATAATAAGGTTAAAAAAATAAGAATAAAGAAATAAAAAATGTAAGATAATAGTGAGAGAGAACCTTTCACAGAGAATAGAACCTTTGGTGAAGTGAACGTATCAAAAAGGATAATTAGGATGAGAAAAATGAAATTAGGTAAATAGGGAATAGATAATGGAGAAGAAAATAAAAAAATAAAATGAAAGTGTGAGAGAACCTATTGTGAATGTGATTATGTGTGGAGGAGGAGTTAGTGTGGTGGTGGATGCTATGATATGGTGGAGAGTATGAGTGAGGTAAATGGAGGTATATGTGGAGAGTGAGGGAGGTGAAGAGGCGAGTCTCTAAAGAAAAATATGGAAGTAGGAGAGGAAGGAAAATCCTAGAAGGTGAGTGGTGAGGTAGCCGTGAGTGCAATGAATATTGAAAATGAAATTATAATGATAAATATAAATGGGAATATAATTATGGAGGAGTCAACATTGGTAAAATAAATTTCAATGATTTGTATAATTACTAGTATCCCCCACACATGCATTTTCATAGGACAAAGTGACTTAAAAAACAAAATAATTAACTATATATTTGAAGATTAATAGTGATATAATTTTTTTGGAAGAAAGTATAAAATATGTTTTACTTAATATATATTTAAAACTTAAATATAGTAGTTTGAAATGTAATAAAATAAAACAGGGATTGAAGAAAACCTTTCAATATGTTAAAAAATGATTATTCATCATACATTTCCTTTACCACTCCCAACATATATGAGGAAACCCCCACCATCTTAAAATAAAACTAATGCAACTTCTTGTATATCCATAAATTATTGAAATAATGATTTAGAACAATATCAAGAAAATAAAACAAAAATTTAAAACATACACCAATCATAAAGATGATAATATAGATTGTGTCTTTTATCTAGGAAATTTTGGGATATGTTAGATAAATAACAAAAATAATTGTAAGATCGCATTCAGTTCAAAGGAAGAAAAATATAAGAAAATGAATTAGTTATGGATTTAAAAAAAATATCTATTTTATAAGTGCATAATCTTTTTATTAATCATGTTTATTATCTATAATAATGTATTTAAAACATATAATTATAATATTTATTGGTTGTTTATAAAAGACAATATACCACATGATATAATGGTAATGGAAAAAATATAACCAACTATATTTTTGAAAAGTAAGAATGATATCAATGTTTATGGGAATAAATTAGTAAATAATTTTTAATTAATATGTATCTATCAATTTCAAAATGGTAGTTTGATTAAAAATTTAAGTGCACATTCAAACATATATTAAGCATGAAATCATAATAAAAAATATTTATGTTTGTCTAAATATAAAAAGTGTTTTCAATAAAGTGGGGGTATAAAATACATGCTCACAATTATTTCTTAAACTTTCTTATATTTATTAAAATCTTTAAAATACACATGTTTCTACCATGATTTTTTTTGAAAAAAATACCGATATCCTATTTTGTTCATGTCAATGAATGATAAAAATACATGAAACCTTAGAATGTAGACACATGGTTTTGATGAAGCATTATATTATTGTTGTTCTATATTTTAAAAAGTATAATTTGGAACTATTATCTTCAATCAAACTTTAGTTTTATCAAATAAATACAAGAAAATAATACCAACCTTTTTTAATCATCTGAGTAACCCTAAACCCTTTTAGGACTGAAAAAAAGAATAATATAACATAGATGACAAAAAGTAAACTCAATCAACCAAGAAACAATATAGAAGTCACAATAAGGAAAACTTAATTGAAGGGGTATAAATTTAAGTGTTTATATGAAATAAATAATTCTAAAAAAGTGTAAATACATATTTATAAATTTTAAATAGTACATACTGAGACAAAACTTTTCTTCTATTCAATTGATCATTATAAGAGTATAACTCCACATAAATTTCTTATAATCCCTAGACATCATTAAAGCTTATGATAAAAAAATCTATTTAAAATGAATTTCATGTGGCTATATTAATATAAAATTTGAATAAAATTTACATGGTATAAACTAGTGAAGGTAATTAATTTTTCCAATAATTCATGTCCCAAGTTGAGAAATAGTGCCCAGATAGTGGAATAACTAAGAAACATACATTATAAGTATGTAACCTTACCTTTGTATTTAAATTATAATAATGGAAATAAGTTGATGATGAGGTGATAATTAATAGAACATGAAATTAGTCCATTAGAGTTAATAGATGATGATGGTCCATGGATGTGATTAGTTAAAACTAAGGCAATGACGGAATAATCAGTAGTCAATTCTGATTTAAATTATAAAATAATTCAATATTGATACCCAGTGGAAAATAAATTCAATACCAGTAACATTGTCTAGTGAAATAACTTTTAGTCAACTCAAATCTAAATTAAATATCAGAATACTTAATATTTATATATCTCAAGGTTAAATGACCTTCCATTTAAAAAATAGATTATAGGACCAATTAATTAAACATTCATAGAATCAATAATCTATTCATGAAGATCATGAATGTAAATAAAACAAATATAATTACGTGAAACTTCAAGATGAGTCTCTGATATGTTTGGTGCCACCAAATGCAATATACCATCTTCCATTGAGGCCATAACAAGATAAAAAAAATGAAAAAAAATGAAATGAATCCTAACTAATGATGGATAAATAAAAGGAAAACAAATAGATGAATCCAAAATAAAAATGTAACTTTTAGTTTATAATTTAAAGACTCCTATGAGAACATATCAAGACATGCCTTGATTGAAGACAAAGTAACTAAGTTTTATGACCTTCCATGGAATTTGAATAAATATATTAATAAAGAAAAATATGGATAAATTTTATGAAATTCGTACATATTAACAACTTCTAGAAGATGCCAGGTGATGTTGATAAATAGATGGGAAGGAGAATAGTGATGAAAAAGAAATTCCAAAATATGAATTAAATGTGTTATGATGAAGGTGGAAATGAATATGAAAAAATATATATTAAAAAATTAGTTTTAGATAGCAGATATAATAAATAATTGTATTTTAAAGAAAAATAAATATCAAATAACACATCTAGAACATAACTAATTGGATTATAATATGAATTAACAAATAATCTAATAATAGTTATAGAAATTTAGAAAATATATATGATAATTAGTTTTTTCACCATTTTAATATAAATAACACATGATGTTGAAATTCAAGATACCCTCAAACTGTATAGGAAATCATATTTTAAGGTATATAAATTTTAGAATCTATAAATGACACATGTAAGGGAAAAAATTAATGTACCAAAGGCATATAATTACACCATAATTCCTGAAATAAATGAGACATTCCACTCCAAAAAAACACTCTTCCCATGATAGTAGAAATGAAATGTTAGATCCCTATAGAACCAATATGATTCTCTATAGATAATTCACACCTTTATAAATAATACACATAATAGACTATAACACTCATGTAATTTATTTATTTTCATTCTTATTTTAATGAACATCCCATGAAAATAATATTAACTGGTTATAAAAGTCATGAATATTTATAAATATAAGGTTATAATGATATAAATCAAATATTTAGATGAATATTAATATAAAAAAAGTCTTAAGAGTTTTCATATCATTCTATGATGTTTTAAGTTAATAGAATCTTAATGTGATTAAGACATCATGCAACGTGAAATGACATGAAAAGAAATATTAAATGGAAAGAGTAAAATTGAGAGAAGTTTAAGGATACCACACCAGCTTCAGAAAGTTTCCACTTTTTGTATATTAGGATTTAGTATTAGAATCATTTCATTCAAACTTAAACTCTACAATAAGCATGGAATATAGTAAGAAATTAAATACAAGCTCTAAATTTCATAAGAAAAATTGTAAATGAATAAATACATGAAACAAAGACATTAGAAACATAGTTATGATATCTAATAATGTAAACATATACTATATTATGAAATTTGAAAATAATAAATAAATTTTAATATTAATATTAATTTTTAAAGTTAACTTTTAATGTAGCTATGTTTGTTTTAGAAAAAAAAAATCATGGTAGATAACAAAAAATTATTTAGTATAATGTTTAGTGAAATAAAAAAAATACCTACAATTAATATGAAATTAGTTTAATCAGTAATCTATAACACTATTCTTTATTATTATTTTTAACTAAATATAGTTTTTAAGGAATCTTTATTTTTTCCTCAGTGATCACTCCCAATGGATCTTGGGTCAGGGTGGGGTCAGTTTCTAGAAATGCGACTGGGGGGGGGGGCAGATAATATTTTGGACTTTCTAGGGTGCCTTGACCCCAACATATCCTTTAGGGAGTCTATCCATCATCCCACATTTATCCTGGTGGTATTTAATTCCACTCAGCAAGCAAAAGTTTATAACATCAGGCTTGAGGAGTCCCCAAACCAATGTGTTTTATCAAGATCTAAGAGTGGAAGGTTCTCAGGCAAGGCTTACTAGAACACTATGAATTCCAAGCCTTATAGTGGGAAACTGAACTCTTGTGTAAGGAAATCCCATCCAAATATAATTTCCTGTTGTAGGGGATCTAGTACCATGCACTATCTATAAATATGGAGTTTAAAGGTAAGGGTGTTCATTTGGATTCAAAATGTACCTAAAGTTCACCTCCTATAGAGGAGTCCATTTTTCGTTTTTTCTTTTTGAGAGAATGGGTATGCCTTATCTGGAGGATCCTTAGAATGTTCATTAATTCATCCCTTGATGTATATTACCTTAATTATTTTCTCAATAACCATTTCTACGGATGTCTTGGAAATAAGTAGGAGGAAAAAGCCTAGGTGATACTACTGGTAGTTGGGTGTTGGTGTTTATGGTAGGATCATAATCAGGTACAAAATGGCTCTCGGATCTCTAACATGGCTATGGTGGTGAGATCCAAGTGCAATATAGTGGATTTGGTAGGGCTCTTGAATTAGGGGTAGGGGGATGCTCCTTCCTTAAGGCGCTACCTCCACGGGAGTCCACCCTCAGGCTTTCCTAGATCCAGTCAGATGGGTTTTTGGGTATGTTAGTCCCCTCCCACCAATGGCCTCAATATCAATATTGATGGTTCATGTGCTCATGGATGCATGCACAGTGGAGGCGTGGTCCATGACCCTAATGGTTTAGTGACTTCTTCATTTAGTTCCTTCTATGGGCTTGGAAATTCCCAAAGGGAGGAGGTGATGGTCATACTCAATGGTCTTACTCTATGAAATTCAAATAAAATTATCCTATCTATTATGTAAATGAACTCCAATACTATTTCAAGATCCCTCACTAGCATCTATACCCCTCCGTGGCTCATCACCTATCTGATTCATGAATGCAAGGATTTCTGATATGATGACATGGTAGTCTTGCACACTTGGAAAGAAGGTAATCATGTGGTGGATTTCTTGGATTCTTTGGCTACCATGGATTTTCCCCTCTTATAGTTTTTCTACTTAGGTTATTTTTCCCCTTCTAGGGTGGCTTATGTTATTGGGGACACCCTCGGTCTTCCCTTCTTCAGACCTCCTTGAAATTGTAGTCTCTATTTTCCTTCCCCCTTTATTAATAAAATTTATTATTGAGTTAGATTTTAACTTAATCAGTAATCTATACCCTTAATATTTATTCATCGAATTATGTTAAGTATTTTATAAATTAATAATGTTAGATATATCAATTTTAATTAAGTGAACATGTGTAGATTGAAAAAAATGTACTGAATACATAATGAGTACAATATAGAGCATAAAAAAATCATTTACTATATTCAAAATATGTATAAAAATCATACATAAATTGATATTTGGTCCATAGAAATGAAAACATTAGGGATTATATCTAACAAATCAATATGGTATTGTATTTTAAATTTTAAAATAACAACTAAAACATATATCTAAATACATATTAACCACACCATTGTTAAATATTAAAGAAATTATTAATATATGTTAATGTCAATATTAGGAATATGATTATATAAAATAAAATTTAAATTATTATATAATTAAAACATAACAGAAAAATAATAATTTAAATTGTTAGTACATTAAATATTAAAAGAAAGGAATTAAGGCCAAATCCATATGGTTTTCATGTTTTTTAGTAGTTGTCTTATGAGATAGCCTAGATTCCTTGGATAATATATTTATATTTCTAGAAATTTGTGACATCTTTTTTATGGTATCAAAATGATAGAGTAAATACATATAGAGTATGTATAAAAAATAGAGAATAGTATGATAAGTTTTTCTATGAAATTATTAATGTTGTAAAATGCATAAAAAATTTTCATAAATTAAATGGGAAAACTTTGAATTCATTGAGTGAATGTAATTTACCTCAATAATGAAAACATGAAGTGAAGATGGTATTGATTAATCAAATAGGAGAAATTATAATTCATTATAGAACCAATTCAAGAGAGTGTAAGATCTAAACAATTTAATCTATAGAATAACCAATTATTGTTGGAAAAGTATAAAAATCATGGAGGAAGTAAATCGGACAACTACTAGTTAAATTTTGTAACAAAACTTACCTTAATGTAGAAAAATTTAATTAGTTCTTTAATTAACTCATAATATATTACATTTGTTGAAGAAGCGATTGAAAATAATACAAGATCTGAACTATCATATCATGATATAAATTTTATGATAATTTGAATCTTCATAATACAATTACATAAACCAATAGTCCAAATATAAAACTTTACATTCCAAAAAATAAATAAAGATTATTAATTTTTATTTATATTATACAAGGTTAAAGTGATTTAAAGTGAAATTATGTTAGAATAGAGGTAAATTTCATGAGTTATACAAACATATTTTGATTAAAACACACCTTTGATGCAGTCAGTGAATATTGTGACCTATGAAAAGTGTAATGAAGATATTTTAACCTATTTATGTTAGTGGTATGAAAAAATCAGATATATTAGAAATTAATGACCTAAGAAGCATGAGATGGATGATGATCGGGGAGACCCATGCAATTTAGGGTTTATACAGAGGTAAACCAAATTGGAGTGAATGAAATTAAACATTTAATATGACTATTATTCAATATTTAGAGACAAATTATTATTGGGTTTAGGAATTTAAAATAGCATTAGATGATAGAAATGAGAGATGGATGCCTCAGTTAGAGGTCCATGATGGAGTAGAGGATGATGTAGTAGAGGATGATAGGACCTGATGATATGGATTTTAGTGTTAATAGGGTAGATGAAATTCATATTTAGATTGATGGAATCAAAAGGAAAGAGAGTTTGGAGGTAGGGTTTAGGACAGGGAGTGAAGCCAAATGTTTGAGGAGGTTTTATGTTGGAGTGATGGGAATTTGTGGTGGGAAACAATAATGATGGGAAAGTATAGAGGTAGAAGATTAGAAATATAATATTTGAGTCAAGGAGGAAACATGGAGGATTTGAATCATGAATATAAATTAAAGGTGGGAAAATAACGAATATGGAGTCAACACATGTATACATAAATAAACATTTAGTATAATTATTTATATAGAAGTGGTAGAAAGAAAATATTTAAATAAAAAATATATAAATTATTTTTATTAGTTTAAAAAGGGTAATGTAAAATAATGTCTAAGAAATATATATAGTTCTACATATGAACTTATTATTAGTAACAAATGATATAAGCTATAAATTTATAACTTCAAATCAGGACTATGTGTTTTATTCTCTTTTAATTGTTCACGTAGTTTTATAGAATTAATCCCATACAAATCCCTTTATTCAATTTTCATCAGTTGAAATTGAATAGAATAATAATAAAAAATATAAATATAATTTAAAATAATTAAACCTGATAGGTTAATTATAACTACAAATATAAAGTCTTATAAAATTACTCAAAACCATAAATTACTATTTTACATAAATCAATGATATAATTTATTTTGTAAAAATTATTATATTCAATTATATTAGAATTTGGTTTAGATATGTTTGTTGATTCCTGTTTTTTTTAGAAAAAAAACAAAACCAAAGTTAAAAAAAATATAACAATACTTCTAAATGGAATGAAAAAATATAGTAACTAAAAAATAAATAATACATACCATGGTGAGAAAAAAGTATGGGTTGTCAGTCCAAATCATAATCATTATCAAAACAAAAACATGTGTTTTTAATAATTTTAGATCAGACTCACCATCAACCACCAGACTAGATATGGCCATCCTTATGCATCAATGCATTCACTGTCAACATCTCCCTTACCAAAAACAAACATGGTAATGCCATGAGTCCTTGTAATTGAATTGAAATACAATAAAACTATCTCCCACCTTAAGAAAAGAAACATGTGTAGCTTTCAATCGAAGTTTTCTTAAAAAAAAGAAAAAAAACAAGAATTTAATCATTCTTTTGACTAAAATAAATTTACTTATAGAGAACACACACTTTGAAAGTAGGATTTTTCAAAATTTTAAAAAAATTAAAACCTCTCAAAAATGAATTTTACTATTTTAAATGTAATAAAAAAATTATCTGAAGGAGTATTAAAAAACATAGTATCATTCCACATTTCATATACTAGAATTCATACTATTGAAGTGAAATTATTATTTTTAAAATAAGTGGCACTATATTCCTTATTTAGAACAAAAAGTAGTATAACACAAAAGAATGTAATCAATAAAAAATTTACCTCCAATTTATTATTAAAGAGACACACAAATAAAATATTATAGCATATATGAAAACATACTAAGATTATATAATAACATTTTAGAAACATATATGGATGCATACTAAAAGTAACTCAAAAAAAATATACAATGGATTAATTATACTAAAAATGAACATCATATACTAACAGTGAAAGGATATAAAAATAAAATGATGAATTCATATTATTATGAACAAAATATATTTGAAACACATAAACAGTGATGATAAAGAATGGTAAAATAAAAACATTACATTAAAAGTTAGAGACATAAATATGTTCTTTTAATTATTGATCCACAAATCCTAAATTTACTGCATATGGTGAGTGAACACAATAATGCATGGGATAATGGAAAATGCATTGAATAAATACATCTAAAACTATAGAGGAAACATGAAAAGTGTAAAAATAATTTTTTCCTTATATATCACAGTAGATTTAAGTAAATTCAGATGATAAGAAATACTTATGAAACATAGGCATAGACATATCTCTTTGGGAAACCTGGAGGAAACCTGAGGGGGGAAATCTGACAAAAGGGTTGAAAATTAAATCACATCATTGTTATTCATTTTTCTTGGGAAAATATTAGGAATGTTAGAGGAAACCATGAAAAGGTTACTTGTGAAACTAAAGTGACATTGGGGTGCATGAGGTCCATGTATCAACCTATCCTCAAGTAATGAATAATAAAATAGAATCCTTGTCAATTATTTTTTATGGAATTGAGTAGAAACATGCCCACATTTTAAAAATTAGAGTGAAAAGTATGGAAATTTTAATGATACGAACCAGAGGAATAGATTGGGAGGGTGAAAAGAAGATTAGAAAATTAGAAAATAAGTTTAGAATGATTCATATGAAGATACATAAGAAGATATGGAGTCAGTGGGTGGGGGGAACTAGAAGTTGGGGATGTGGAGGATGGTAGATAGGAAGACGAGAATGAGAAATCGATAATTGATAAAGGGATGTGGTGGCTGGAAGATGTAAAATTGAGGATGAGGTTGTAGATATAAGATGGGGAAGCTCGGAGGTAGGAAGATTCTAGAGAGTGAATATATGATGATTTTTTAAGGGATAATGAGGGTAATAAATAGGGGATATTGAAAAAAAAGAGGAGTGATTTGGTGGGTTATGCATGCTTATAGGTGGTCAGTTATTAGGGAATCTAGGGGAGGAAATAATGACTGATTTGGGTTTTTTTGACAAGAATGGGAAGAGGATACAATAAAGTGGGAGGAGATATGTTAGGAGAATACTTGTGTGGGTTACACACATGGAGAGGAGAGGGTGGAAATTTTGAGTGAGAAATGGTATAATGTGGAGATGATATATATAAAGGGAAGTAAAACACTTAGTATAATTATAGATAAATGTAAACTAAAATCCATTAACTAGATTTAAAAATAAAATAATTTTTTTAAACCATATAACATATATATTTTGGTATACCCTTTTATTATATTAGTATTTTGAAAATTTTGAATCTTATAAACATATTTTTTTTGATTTTTAAACAAACAAAATATTTTTTATTTTAAATATAACTCACTGAATTAAAAAAACTTTTATTGTTAAACTACATAATAGTTGTTTTTTGGTTTTATTTTATTTTATAAAATTGTGTCAACTTTTTTTATTTTATATATAAATTTTTTTTAAAAAAGTTTACATATTCTATTTTTTATCACAAAAAAAATGCTTTTCATTCTAAACACAATTCTATACCATAAAAATTGTTTTTAAAGTCAAATAATGCATATTTTGTGGTTTGTTTTAATGGTTTATTAATTTATTTTAACATATTTTAATTTGTATTTGGTTGTTTTTATAAAATAATACTATATATTTCAATACATTACATATGTTATGTGTAATATAACATCTGTAATGTGGCTTTATTTTTTGTTTAATTATTATTATTTAACAATTCTCATTTTTCATTTACATATTTTCCAAGATTTTTTTTAAATATTTTTTTAACACGTAACATGTGTTCTTTGTTTTAAATAAATTTTGAGTAATATTTTTAAAAAATTATTATTTTCAAACCAAAAAACATTTGTTATTCAGTTTTATTTTTTGTTTAATTAATTTTTTTTAACAATTTTTATTATATATATATATATTTTTAAAAAAAGTTTAAATAGCATGTTTTTATGCCTAAAATGTATATTTTTTATTTTAAAATTATATAGATATATTTAAAAAATATTTTTTAAAATTCTTATAACAAATGTTTTGTGATTTCCCTTTTATTTTATTTTTAACAAATTTTACTTTATATATACATATTTTTTAAGAAAGAGTATATACATTCTATTTTTTAACACATCACATGCTTTTTTTGAAAATGAAACAATTAAAATTTTTCCCCACAAAAAATATGTAAATATAAAGTTGAAAATGTTAAAAAAAAGTAATAAAAAGTAAATAATATAACATATCTTGAAAGGTTTAAAAATAGTTAATTATTTAAAAAGTTAGTAAATTATTTTTAAAAAACAAAACAACATGTTGTTAAAAAAATGATTGCATAATTCGGACATATAGTTCCCATTATATCATCGAAGGAAATTAAAGTGGGTTCTGAGTCTAAAACCTGGGAGGGAATATGGGTTATTATATTAATAAAAGGGCATTTAATTGGGGTTCAACATGTAACATATCTGATTTTAAGACACCTTTTTATCCATATTACATGTCCATCATTATTAAGTATATATTTCATTTCTTTTGATAAAATTGAAATCATATATAAAATAAATTATATTCAATATCAATCTAACAAAAATAATGATTTATTTCATTAATGTCGAGTAATATCAGATAAAATGAATTATATATTATTAAAATAAAAGAAAATGAAACATAATAATGAAAATTATAAGAGTATTAAAATAAAAAATAAAAAAAAGACAACAATATTGTAGTATTATTCATCATAGTATCCTATGAAAATAATATCACTAAGTATTATTTTAAAAATAATTTAAATCATTATAAATATGATAAATATTTTGGGAAATAAATGAGGGAATTGAATGAATTATTTTTAGATGAGTATAAATGATTATATATAAGAATGTAAGATGGTTATGTGATGATTATAAGGTCATTGAATATATATAAATTGGGAATACATATTACTGATGTGTATATGAAATTTATAGTTATAATGTGACCCTTTTGAAGAATTTATTAATGTATTACAGTTAATATTTTTGACATGTAATTAACATGTAGAAAATTTTTATGAAGCAAAATAAAAAGATAATAATGTATTATTGAAAATATATTGTATACTAAAATAATTGTATTTTTATATTTTATACTAAAAATTAAATATATAATTTTCAAATAATTATTTTAATAAAATTTATTTTTTATAAATAAATCATATCCATAATATTATTAATAACTATAGTGAGATAAGAATAAAATCATTTAGTGTTTCAAAAGACATTTTCTAAAAGAATGTTTTTTCTTATATATTATATATTTTTATTTAAAAGTTAAAATTATCATATTTAAAATTAAAATTTAATAAAATAGTTCTCACAATTATAATCTTTAATAGACCAATATTTTATATTTATTTATTTTTAAATAAAACTTTAAGTATTCAATAGCTTTCTTTACACACAACCCCAATTCTATATGAACAACGATATAATAAACCATTATGAACTAGCTATTAAATTGGAAGGTATGAATCGTAATCACCAATTTATAAAAAATATTTATCAAGGTTTTTAATATTTCCAATTTATTGATTAATACATCATATACAAGTACTTAATTTTTAGTAAACTCATTTTATGCTTTAAAAATATGTTTTCTTCAAAAATGGGTTCTATCACATTTTTTCATGAGAAATTTATAATTTATTTATTCCATTTTTAAAAAACTTTTCTGATAAAAAGAATATAATTTTTTAAATTAGTATTTTAATATTATATTTGGGTGAATTTTTTAGTTTTTTTTGAAAAAGATTTAATTTTCAATGAATAGTGAGAAGTACCGATTCCTTTAAACATGATCATTTATTTATTAGTAAATATACCATTATGTTTTGAATTTTATATTAAATTAAACTAATTATCCTTTAATTATAAATTATATAATTAATTACATAGGAATAATCATTATACTTTATTTTGGTATAAGTTATTTTTTAGGCTTAAAAACACATTTTTCTAAAAAATTGTTTTTATACGCATAATGTGTTTTTATATTAATAAATTAATTTAATATATATTTATAAATTTATATTGGGATATTTTTAGATTATATATTTAATAAAATATTATAAAATTAATTCTATGGTTTATGTAAGTAAATTAATTTTTATGATCGAAAATTTATTTTTCCAAAATGAGTTTTCGTTGTAGTTTGCACACTTATTTAAAATTAAATTCCGCCACTTATAGAAATTGAATTTTCTAAAATAGGTTTCATATTTTGAATCAATATAATTTATAAATTTTAATTGGTTATACTTAATTTTCTTTCATAGTGAATAATAAAAATAATAAAATTTTGTTAT
Source organism: Viscum album (assembly GCA_963277665.1). NCBI lineage: Eukaryota > Viridiplantae > Streptophyta > Magnoliopsida > Santalales > Viscaceae > Viscum > Viscum album. The sequence goes on along the minus strand of OY728157.1, from coordinate 1,396,040,873 downwards.
TATGATTAAGGTTAAAACAAGTTTATTGGGGTGAGTGTGTGTGTGTGTGTGTGGGGGGGGGGGGGGGGGGGTTGGGTGGGGTGTTAAAGCATGTGATAAGGGTAGTATTAGCACCCAAACCTATAAAATTATTATTTTTCGAAGATATTTAAACATTGTATTATCTTTTCTTATAATCCATTTCCATTTGGAGACACTTTCCCATGAAAGTGACATTAAATCATTGAAATATTTTAAGAAATTCCATTTGTGTCCCTCCCCTCACTTATAAAAGGGATCCTTTTATCCACCATTATTCACAATATTTTAGCCTTATATATTGAAAAATATATACTCTAAATTTTTTTTATAATCATTACCTTCATCCTAGATCTTCCGGTATTCTCCTAAGACTAATCCTTCAAGGATTACGGAGTAAGTCAAAGGAGGTCACTCAAAGAAAATGTATAGATCTTAAATAAGCACTTTTAATTTTATTTCTTCTTATACATACTATAAATTTATTTTATCCATAAAAAATTAATAATATAATATATTTAATATGATTAGATTTTATTATAATGACTCCACATCTATTTATCACCTCTTCTCAATCCAACAAGAGATGAAATTATTGCTCATGTGTATGTGTGGACCAACACCTCTACATAGCGATACAAACCATTTTACACAACCATAATTAATGATTGGTTATTATGATATATTTTATGTTTATATATTATATTTATGTTATAATATTGATTATTTAAATATAAATTAATATTTATATTTCTTTCATTCCATCCATCAAGAAATGGAAACGTTACTCATGCGTAAGTACGGACTACCGTATACATGTAGTGATGTATTTCATTTTCCATCACTGATTTATATATATTTTATATATATTTTAATATAATTAATATATATAATATTTATATTATTATTAAAATTATTTATATGAAGGATCCATGATCAAAGTGCATGTACCATAACCCACAAACTAAAAACTTATATGAAAAAAGAGGCAGTTAACACCCAAAATGACGACTTTAACAGATAATTATTATTAAATGGGTGTTTAAATGATATAAGTAGATAAAATATGATATTATTTGCATTAATATGTTTTTTATAGAGTTATACTAAATTTAAATTTAATATACATGAGGTTATAGTTCTTACAAATCAATATAGACTTGAGGTATGGGTTTCGTCTCAATTTCTATTCACTAAGATATGTTTTAATATTAAGCACCAATTTATTATTTATGTTGTTTATATAATTCCCAATAATTTATTTTGGAATAATAAATTATTTAATTCAAGGTATTTAATTAGCAGTATTATTTTCAAGCTTCCAATAACTTTCGACTAAAAAACCACTAAAAAATGTAAGGATTTTTCGTCTCAATTTTGTTTCATTGAGATATATTTGATGTTATAAACATATCTTATGTTATATGGTGTATATAATACCCAATTCATATTTTGTGTAATTAATATTCTTATTTTAATTGTATTAATGTATTTTTTTAATGTTATTTCTTTCATGAGGGTTATGATTCAAAAGTTACAACAACGATAAGGGATTTATGTTACAATATCATTTTTACTAGGATTGTTTATGATTAAATTTTACAATGATGAAATTATATGAACGATATCTCCAAAATCTTATGAATTTTATTCTCCTTTTTTTATTTCTTGATATTTCATGTTTTCCTTTTATTTTCTTCCATGTCCATATTTTCTTTAATATGTTTTCAAGAATGTTTTTACTATTACTCAAAGATTTATTAAAATAATTTTTTTAAATGTTTGAATTTCTATAAAAATTATTTAAAGGAATGTTTTGTCATTTTCCAAATAATGTGATTCTAATTTTTTAAAGATAATGTGAAGAGAACTTTTTTTTAACATACGACACATGCACAGATTTATCTTATGTCATAAATAATATTTTATTTAAAGATTATCTAATAAATTTACATTTTTAATTTCAATTGATATTTATTCCTTAATATTTTGAATATTTTAGATTCTAAATAAGTGACTTTGAAATAAAAAGGGTATTTCATCAAGAAATGTTCTAGTTCTCTTTTAAATGCATTTTTATGTATAAAAAAATAATTTTATGTTTCTTATGATTTACTAGAGATATAATCCAATGTTACCTTATTTATTATTTCTATAGATTATTTATGATTATGATTATGAAATTTATAAGAAACCCACATCCTTTCTACGGGTTATGATTTGATGATATGATGAATGTTTTTTGATCTCATGGGACACATATGTATAGTTTTCCTTATATGACGCTTGGGCCTAAAATTATATATACCTCAGATGAATTGGGTAAATAAGGATATATCATGAGATTATAAGGATTGGATTGGGGTGTGAACCCAGTTTAGTAAGGTAATTTTTCTAATAAGATAGTCATGATAGTGAACCTTGATTAAGGAAATGATATAATGTGGAGTGAAACCAATCCAATATGATAGTATTAGTAGTGATCCTTGACTAAGGAAATAATTTTATATACTTATGATCCTGAAAAAACTATTTATTATTCTTATGATATGTTTTCATGGCTCAGGATTTATTATTTAGTATTCCTCACTCTTATGGATTATTTATTTCAATTGATAAAACATTATGACATGTTTCATGATTATGATATATGAATGAATGGGTATTATTTTATATTTTTTAGATCATGTTATCATACCCTTATGATTATATTATTCTCACTTATGATTATTTTTTAATACCTCTTATATTTACCATTACTGAGCATTTGAGCTTTCTATTTCTTATGTTTACATTCCCTAGGTTATAGAGAAATGTTTTAAGTATGTTATCTCTAAGAAGGGTACTAGTTATAAAGAACTAAATTAAAAATGATGTATATATTTTATATAACAGTTTTTTATATATCCAAATTTTAAAAAATAATAAACATATATCTTTCTCATGCATGTATTATTGTGAAATTTATTGAATATTCTTCAAAAATGATGTAATATTTATGTATGAAAAATATGGGTCACTATAGTTGGTATCAGAGGACGATTTAGTTAACTTTGGTTATTAGGATGAGTAAAATTTAGTGTGAAACCTTATGATATGCATTAGTATATGAGGAAATCCTATGTTTTTGTAAATAAAGGAGTGTGGTTTTCCCTAAGAAAATAAATCCATGTATGGTGAAAGTTCCATAACTTTTATGGAGATGAATCATCATAGTATTCAGGTACTCTTTTTCTTTTTTTGGTTATATCTTGGGTGGGTTTTTCATTGGGGTTGTTTCAGATGAAATTGGAGAATTTTGGAAAAAAAGTTGAAGTGCACAGTTTGTGCAAGATTTTCCCAAACCATGCACCTACCCCTAATAAACTGTGTAATCCCATACAGAGGTGAATTGCACGGTTGGTGCACGGTTTGTAAAATCACACATACTCTTAGGAGAAATGATGCACTTATTAGGAGATGTACACAGTTTGATAAACTATGCACCCCTTCCCATGAAACCATGCATGCAAGATTTTAATCCCCCAACAATTTATAAAAAAATTTCTACACCCACTAGTATTAACCCCTATTCACCCACACTTAGACCTAAACTTATTCCTACAATTTTTTAATCTCTCAAGAGGATTCTAAGGCTCCTAAAACCCATTTTCTTGACAAATTGAAGATCCTATTGAAGGATAATCTCTTCTTTAATATGTGATTTCTTCCTTAATTGGTTAACTATCTCTCATATCTCTCTTTCCTAAAGAAGTGGAATAATTTTCCTCTATTTTAATTGGGTTTAGATCTAAAATTTTATGGTTGTTTTCTGGTTGATTTTGATCTTTGGTTTTTGTCCAAGATCTTTCATGCCATCATTATCTTGATCTTTCTGCTTCAATTTGGGGACTTCTGATTTAGAGAAAATCTATAAATGATCTTGAGGTAGGTGATATAATTATCAATTCACATAATCTTGATTATAATTACATGTATGTATTCATGCAATTATAATTTCCATGTTAGGCTATTGCATTTTAGAATTGAATTAATCAATCAATTAGTGGGATTTTGAAATTGTTCAATTATTGGGGTTGTGAAATTTATTGATTATTGGGATTGTGAAATTGGTTAATTAATGTTATTATGAATTGATTGATAATTCTAATTAAGAGATTTTTAGATTAAACTTTAATGGTTAATGGTTTATATTATTAAATTTTGATAAATGGTTTAATAGTGAACTATTCATATTATTCTATGTGATTAAAGTGAAGTACCATGTTTGTTGTGATAAATTGAAATGGTGAACCATGATGATAATGTTTGATAAAAAGGTTAATGATGATTAAAATTGATGAATATGATACATGTGATATATGTGTGATTGATTTATAAATGAGTTGTGGGAAAAGTAATGATGCTCCAAATACCCACGAGGTTCCAGATATGTTGTTCTGGTATTGAATGAATGCATGTGAATGTCATTGTTGGACAAAGACTAATGATCCTAATACCCATGAGGTGTGGGATAGGGACCAATGATCAAAATACCCATGGGGTGTTAGACATGATGTTCTATGCCCAAGACATTGGCATTAGACTGGATTTCCAAGTGGCCTGGACAACAAATTGGAATTAAGTGATAAATAAATGCCCATGAGATAATGAAATGTGATATTGACCATGATATATGGTTAGACTCTGGCATATGAAAAATTAGTTATTGTTTATTTTGGTGTCATCATAAACCTAGGGATTTATGTGGTTAATTAAAGAATAATTTAATTACGGAAACTGTTTACTTTATAATTTTTATTTTATTATTTATACAACCACATACACTGTTATATACTGGATATTATTTTAGATTCCATTGGTGGTGGAAAATTGAGTTGTAATCACAACCTACTTTGGATGCCTAAATAGGATTCATGTTTTCAGGACAAGATAAGGGAAAGGGCCCTATGTTTGATGGATGAGTTGGGATAGATCATGGATAAGGGAACCAAACATGATATCGGGACCCTCTTAGTAGTTTTCAGTGTATTTTTTTTGGATTTGAATTTAGAACTTGAAACTTATTATGGAATGACATATCTAATTCTTTGTTTTGAATATTATTTTCATGTTCTTGTTCATCATGCGATATTGTTCTATTTTGGTTATAGTATTAATCTGCTTATTGGTTATTATCTGTTGGTTATTGTTTATTGGTTTTTTGATTTTATGTGATTTTGATAAAGAGGGCAGTATCTCTATTTTTCATATTAGACCCTCACTACTAGTTGAAACCCTCTCACATACGGGGAGGTGATCCTGAGGTTATGTAACTAACTAGATCATGGTACCAGTCTGTGGAACCTCGATTGAGACGTTATAAAGGGGCATAAAAGGCATGGTTTTATTTCTTTTATTTTTTCTTACTATTTGGTAATGGTAGAAAACTGACTTTAATGATTTAGGAATTTGTCATGATCTTGTGCATGTGAGTAGCTAACCCATGTATGGGGGAAAACCCAAGTAACAAGGGTGGGAATGATGTTCTTGGTTCTTATTAATATAGTTGAATGTTATTTCACCTTGGGTGATTCACTTTTTGAGGGATGTTATTTTTTTCCTGATATTTTCTTCGTGGCTTGGTATGGAATGAGAGTTGTGTATACAGACATCATTACAAGCACTCGGATTTATTGTGACATGCATCATTTTCATGAAAAATAAAGTTTTGTGTGAGTTGTTTAAATGAAAATGCTTTTCTTTACTTGTGTAATTGAAATGAAAATAGGTTTCTAATATGAGATTCAAAATTTTAAATGATACTAAATGTGGAAATTGAATTGGATAAATGGGTGACTGATGAGAAACTTGAGTTATGAAAGTGTTTAACCTATGTGATCCATAACCCATTTGAGAGACAGTTGATGGTAGTGATATTGAGTCAGTTTTTGACTATGTGGTAGGTTCTAGGGGTTGAATTATTATGGATTTATGTGAATTAATATAAATGTGTTAATAATGTGTATGTTTCTTAAGATGTGTGTTTAGAATTATAGAGATATTCCTCCATGATTACACTTTTTGATAAGACTATAAAAGGAAAGTGATGGAAATGTGCCTCTAATGGTTGATTCAGAGGATCCGATAGTTTTAGGTGAGGGAGTTGGAGAGTATTTTTTGGAGAAATTTACTCATTTTATGTAGTTTATGGAAAGGGATCCAGGGTGGGTTTTGCGGAATATGTTTGACTTGGCATAGGAGTTCTAATTGTATCACCCTTTAACATTCACGGGAGAGGGTGGAACTGGGGTAGAAGAGTTTTGGATCGAGTCCATTTGGACAATCCTTGACTATCTATAGAATCCTTTTAAGGAGAGAGTCATGTTAGTGGTCTATATGTTACTTGGCCAAGTGAAGCATTGGTGGGACATTGAGACTTATGATGGAATGCTGGAGAAAATTCTATGGAAGTAATTTTAGGATAATTTTTTAGAGCACTTTTACCCCAAGATGCCCAGACATGAGAGGGAATATAAATATATATGGTTTACCTAAGGGATTATGTCCATGATATATTATACTAGTCACATTACTTATTTTCAGCGCTTTGTTATAGCATTGGTAGGAGATGATGTTACTATAATAAATCATTTACAGGATGTGATTAAATGTGATATTTTATCCTAAGTTAACATCTTTAGGATGAATAAGTTTTAAAAGGTGTTGAATGAGACTCTCATATATGAGGGAAATCTAAAGGATGATACTACTGATATTTAGGTGGTTTCTTCTTGATGAACTATAGGTACATATTATTTGAGTAGGAATCATCTCTACGATAATGTTACCCTGATTAGTAGAAAATAGAGTGGCCAGGGGGAAGGATTAGTTACTCAGGACAATACTCAAGCACTCTTCCACTAGTTCGGTAGGCCAGGTCACTTTTGTAGATAGTTCCCTCAACTACTGGTAGAGTTTTGATATTGTGGTAGGATGGGACACCTAAAATGGTTCTTCAGGAACCCATGATAGATGGGTAATGGAAAAGGGGCTAGGTAGAGTTAGATTATTGGAATGGGGTCTTGTACACCATATTTTTCTAGTAGTTGGAGTTCTTCTAGATGTGGTGGTCGAGGTAGTGGGTGTGGTTCTTTGGGTAAAGAACACCCATATCAGCGGAGTGGTGTATCTCAAGGGAATCAGAATGAAATACAAGGAAGAGGGGTAGGACCATTGCCTGTATCTCATCCTACACTAGTGGATAGAGAGTCTAGGACATCGATAGTCATATGTATTAATATTTTAGATTATATACTTTCTAGTTCCTTATTTGATACATGAACCTCCCATTCTTTTATATTTTCACAACTTGTGAATGGTTTGAGTCTAGCGGTGGAGTTTGTTAGTGGGGTTATGAAGATAGACACACCATTAGAAGTGTGTCGAGGAGAATTTGTTTATATAAAAAGTATTCTCTTTTTTTTGTGGAGTATCATTTCATTTGGGATATTTACATACTCGACATGTTATGCTGGGAATTGATTATGAGTATGGACTGGTTGGTAGTATACTGATCCCACATTGATTGTTACCATAGGATAATGTCCTTTACATCTCATGAGGGTAACAATTATGTTCATCATAGAGAGTGGGATATCGAGGAAGGTCGTACATGGCATATTCATTAGAAACTAAGGGAGTTCAACACCCTAGTTTTAAGACTTTTACTAGATTATGGGGGAGTGAAACCTTGTGACTTTCCACCCATAGTTGGATAGTTCTAGGGTGTGTTTCTTGAATACTTCTTAGGGCTACCACTTGAGAGGGATATAGAATTTACAATTGAGTGTATTCTTGGAGGTGAGTGGATTTCCATTCCACCTTATAGAATAGCACCAGAAAAGTTTCAAGAGTTTTAGAATCAATTGGAAGAGTTGATAGATAAGGGATTTATCCGTATGAGTACATCACCTTGGGGTTATTCAGTTTTGTTTATTAAGAAGGATAATAGGACTACGTGCTTATGTTTTTATTACTATAATTTAAACTAGATGATAGTGAAGAACATTTATCCTCTTCCTCATGTCGATGATCTATTTGAAAAGTTGAGAGGATCTTTTCTTTTATCTAAGATTGAATTGAGGTCAAGGTATCATCACTTGAGATTTAGACCTTTGGATATACCATAGATGGATTTCAAAATTAGGTATGGCCTTTATGAGTTCATCATGATACTATTCAGGCTGACGAATGCACTAGATACGTTTATGGCCTTGATGAATCGAATCTTCCACCCGTACCTAGATGAGTTTTTCATTGTTTTTGTGGATGATATCTTGCTGTACTCCAATACTCATGATGATAATTCCCAACATCTTGAAATCATCTCGAGTACACTAAGAGAGCATCAACTATACTCCAAGCTATCTAAGTGTCAATTTTGGATCTACATTGTTCATTTCTTGGGTCACATCATCTCACAGTAATGTGTGTCAATGGACCTAGAGAAGTGTAGGTCGTAGATTCTTGGGAGAATCCCAAGAATGTTTTGGACATCAGAGGATTTCTGGGGTTGTGAGACTATTATTGGAGTTTCATCAAAGAATTTTCCTTCTTAGAAGCACCAATTTCATACCTTACCAAGAATGGTATCAATTTTTAATGGTCTAGATCTTTGTGAGAATGTTTTCTAGGAGTTGAAGAATCATTTGACTAATACACATATCTCGATCATACTCAAACCGAGTGAGGAGTTTATGGTGTTTTGTGATGCATTTGGGAGAGGAATTGGAGAAGTGCTGATGTTGGGGGATCAAGTTTTGGTGTATGGGTCATGATATTTTAGGATATAAGATCATAATTACCTTATGCATGACCTTGAGTTAGGTTCATCAGTTTATTCCTTGAAGTGTTGGTGAAATTACCTATTGGGAAAAAAGTTAATCGTGTATACCGACCAAAAGATATTAAAATATATCTTTTTACAGTGATAATTTAATCTCCAAATGTATAGATGGGTTGTGTTGGGAAAAAATACCACAAGGTAACATTGCAACATTTTTGGGTTGATTGTGTTTATTGAAAAAGTAGGAATTCTTGGTGAATTTTCATGTTCCAGAGATTTTGTTAACAATCCATGTTGACAAAGAACCATGATAAACGAATGGAAGATCTGGAGGTGGTACAAAAGAACAGATACAAGGTGGCATCTTTTTCCAGTGTCTGCCAAATTTTTGGGGTCCAAAAATTTGGATTTGGTGAGCATCAGGAAAAGTATATTTCCTTTAATATCTCATAAAACTATAGATTAGGAATGAGTTTCACAAAGATAGGCTTCATGAAGTGGATTTCACAGAGACTGAAAGAATTTTGATGGTGAGCTCTATGATACAATGAGATTCACAAATAGAAGAGGTAAAGAGAATTATTGAAAATATTTTCGGCGATGGTTCAAAGGAATTGACAGAACTCTCCACGATTATGATGAGCTCTACAATCCGAATATTTCCATGGTGCTTCGTGATATAGAGAGAAATTCAGAATTTTTTTTGGATCTTTGTGATTTGAGATGACGTGGAACTGACATTGCACAAAATGTTCTCAAGTTGGTGGAATCACTTATAAATATGCCTCGACCCCCTTGAGAAGAGTAGAGAGTTTTTAGAGAAAAATTTATTGCTCTCGAATATTAAAGGAGTTTCGTGGAGGAAGTGTGGTTTGTGAATGTTAGGAGCTTCGTTGTGGCTAATATAGCTCTGTGAAAGAGGTGTGTTCTATGTTGGACCAGTGACCTTCGTGAAGGAAGTCGTTATGTGATGGATTGAGCTCTGTGATGGCCTAAGCTTGGTGAAGGATAGAGCTCTATGAAGCAATGTGCTCTGCAAAGTAGGTGGCTCTGCGAAGGTGTGTTATTTGGGAAGAATCAGGTACTTCACAAAGGATTGTTTGAGCTTCGAGAAAGTTGGAAGTTTCCCAGTACGCCTGTTGTAAATTGGTATTAATTAGTGAATTAAAGTGTAACTTCAATATAAAATATACATAAAGAATAAGATTAATTAATTTTTTATAATAATGGGACCTACAAGTAAACTGAGAGTGGATCTTCTGAAGAAGTAGTGATAACACTTCAATTGAGAGAGAAATGAGCTTTCATATTGTGAGTGTTTGTAAACTAGTAGGGATAGTGATTCCACTTTGAACTTGTAAAAAACAGTTTTCTTTTAGTGTATTTGGTACATCAAATCATTGCTAGTGTATGTTCCTTGGACATAGCCAAGTGAGGGTAAACCAAGTAAATTTTTTTTTTCATGTGAATTCTTTAAGATTTTTGTATACTCTACAATGGGAAGGAGACAGAAGAGAGTTTTGTCTAACAAAGAAACAAGATCAAAGGGACAATTGTTTTAATCTGTCATACCTTGATTCACCCCCCTCTTAGTGTATCTTGGCTAGTGGACCTAACAATTAGTATCAGAGGCAGATTGATATCTGTGTTTCTCTCTCAAATAGAGGTCGCCCGTCATAATGGGAATCCGATCTTTGACAGGAAAAGTTTTTAACTATGGAAGAATAAGATGTAGCACTACTTCTGATCTTTGGGAATGAATGTGTTCACAGCTGCAATGCATGTTATAATAGCCAATATTAAAAGTGGTGCATTATTGGATGCTGAGATAAGAGAATTGGTAGCCCCATCCAATTATTTTTATATTAAGGTGATTTCATGTAAAACATCACATGCCATGTGGAATTTTTTTTGAACATATATGAAGGAGATTCAAAGGTTAGAGAAGCAAAGATGAAAGTGTTGTGGAAAAAGTATGAAGATCTTAGAATAAACTCGAATGAGTCTGTTGATACATTATTTGACAGGGTAAATGTTGTAGTGGAAGATATGAAAGGTCTTGGTGAAGTCATTGAAGACAAAAGGATTGTGAAACACATCCTGAGAAAATTTTTATCTCACTTCAATCCAAAGGTTTCAGTATTAGAAGATAAGGACCTGAAAGTGATGGCACTAGATAACTTGCATAATACCCTTGTAGCATATGAAATGAAAAATGATGATAATTATGCTTTGGAAAAGTGGAAATCCAAAGAGGTGGAATTCAAATCCATGAAGAAGATAACTATTGAAGATTATTAGGAAGAAGAAGAGATAGATGAGGTGATGTCATTCCTTTACTTAAGTCTTCAAAGAGGAAAAAGAAATTTTAAATGGAAACTTCAAATTTCCTTCTTTAGATGTGAAAATGTTGTTCATCTTGCAGTAAGGTGCCCCAAAAAGTTCCAAGAAGATGATGATGTCAATGAAGCTGAAATTCCCAAGAAGAAGTCCTCAACCAATGTGAATGGAAATAAATATTTCAAGAGAAATTTATTTAAGAATAAGAATCTCATTTCACAAGAATATGATAGTTCAGATGAGTCTGAGGTTGAGTAGGTCGAAGAGACAGAGAACTGCAAAGATTGTGGAGAAAACACTAGGGTGGATGTTGTTGGTAGTGGTCAAGAAAAGGAAGAAACCGAAATTGATGAAGAAGAAGATGATTAAGGAATAATTGATATGAAAGATGAATTAGAAGCCATTCTTGAAGGGATAGATATTCTAAGAGCCAAAATAAAGAAGTCCAACAAAGTGGTTCGTGATGCCAAACTCTACAGGCAGTAGCAAAAATAAGAAAATTCTGAATTAATGGAAGAAATTGAAAAACATAGGTCATCAATGCTAGAGAATTCAGAATCTGTTAGTGAGTACATACTCAGGATTGAAGAATAGAAGAAGAAGATCGATGGATTGAATATCACAGCGAAAGATCAAGTTATGCATATCAAAGAGATTGAGGAAGAAATTGTTAGTCTGTAGCAAAAAGTTAAGAACTAAGACAAAATTTTGATTCCCAACATGTTTTTGGGAAAGCAGATCATTTAGAAGAATGAAAAGATGAAAGAACATCCTAGTAGTTAATCCATAAAGAAGCATCAGTCTAGCTCAGACATTAAGTCTGATTTTGGGATTGATAATAAATAGAAAGTATTCAGGGTTGAAGTCAGACCACAAGTACCTGTTTCGAGAATGGAAATTGATGTGGGTACAAATCAGAATCAGAAAATTCAAAGAACATAATGGATAACTAGCAGTATAGAAATGAAACACAGAAATGAACATTTGATCAGGTTTTATTGTTGTGGAAATATGGGACACTCACAAAATGTGTGTTCTATATCTAGAATACATAAAAGGGTACACAAATAGAGGTAGAATCCAAACAGAGAATGGTTCTCTAGAACATATTTCTAAGGAAACTATTTTTGGTGTAGAGGATTTGGGAATAAGGATAGATACCACACATCGACCATATATAGGAATGTGTCAATGAAGAATCAAAATGTTCACAAGTAGAAAATCAAAAAACCAACAGGTGAATTGAAAATGAAAAATTGATTTGCAGCATTGTAGGATGAAGCTGGTCCATCACACTCTGAGAAAGATTAGAAATATGAATCTTTACCAAGTAGGAAGTAAAAAATATGGACCAAGAAGAAGAAATATGAGAAGGAAGTGGTTGCTGAAATTTCCCTTAAAGCATCAGACCATTCTAGTGTCTGGATCCTTGACAACGACTACACATCCCACATGATAGGTAATATCGATCTTGTTGTAGGCATAATTTATGAAAAAGAAGGAGTTGTAAATTTTGGAAATAATGAAGGCCTGAAGATTATTGGCTCAGGAAAGGACAAGTTTGGGGGCAAAGAGATGAGACATGCAGATGTTTTAGTAATATAAGGTCTCAGTCAGAATCTGCTTAGCGTCAGTCAGTTATGTGACTTGGGGAATTCTATAAGGTTTAATAAGAGGACGTGTTTTATCAAAGGAAGAGATGGTGTAGTAGTTCTACAGGGAAAAAGAACAAAGGTAAATCTATACTTGGTAAGTAGAGAAGAAGATATGTGCTTTTTGTCCAGAGAAGAAGAAAACAAGATATGGAATAAACAACTTGGTCATCTAAGCCAACCTTCCTTGGAAGATCTGGTTAAGTGTGATGTAGCTAGATACCTCCCTAAGATATCACAGGATTATACACATGCATGCGATGCATTCCAAAAAGGGAAGCCCATCAGAAATACATATAAGGAAAAGGAAAAGAAGTCAACAAGAGTGATTTAATTGGTACATTATGAGGTTTGTGGGCCTATCATACCAAGAGAAATTGATAGAATAAGGTACTACATTCTTTTCATTGATTACTATAGAAGAATAAAATGTTTATTTGTTATTGACCATAAGTCCGATGTATTTAGATGCTTAAAGCAATACTGGAGGGAGCGCTAAAGGATTCTTGGACGGAAAATTCTGAAGTTTCGTACTAATAATGGTACAAAATTCACAAATAGTCAGGTGGAAGACTATCTCAAGAAACACGGGATAAGGCATCAAGTTTACTTTATCAGAACTACCCAACAGAATGGAGTGGTTAAAAGAAGAAATTAGATCATCAATAACATGGCCATAATGGTTCTTATAGAAAAAGACATACCAAAGAAGTTCTGGAAAGAAGCAGTGTTGACATCATTCTACATTCCTAATAGGGATCTGTTTTGTCCGAAGGAAGGAAAGACTCTATATGAGATATGGTATGGAAAGAATCCAAGAGTGAAATAATTTTGAATATTTAGAAGTAAGTGATTTATCCTCAACAAGTAGAACCATAGGAAATTTGAGTCACATGGAGATAAGGGGATATTCCTTGGCTACTTAGGAAAAAGAAAATCATAAAAATGATTTAATAAGAGGCTAAGAAAAGTAGGTGAGAGAAATGATGTCCCTATTTTAAAAAACAAAGAGAATACTCAATAAAACAGTGAACAGTTCTTGATGAAAGTAATGAAGAGGAAAGTAACACAGGAGGAGCAGAAGTGGATGATACTGATTCAGAAGAAAATAATGATGATGAGAATGAGGAAGTAAAATTCGTATCTACATAGAAGCCAAGGAGTCAAGTTGAAATTGACAAGAAGAATATCATTAGTGATCAGTCTGCTCTAGTTCAGACAAGAAGAATGAAATCACTACAACAAATATCTTTTCTATCTCAAGTAGAGCCTAAATGATTTGCTGATATAACTGAAGATGAAAATTGGGTCATGCCGTGAATGAAGAGTTAGATCATATTGTGAAGAACCAAACATGGGTGATTGTTTTGAGGCCAACAGATAAGAATGTCATCAGGACTAAATGGGTCTATCACAACAAGATGAATGAATATAGCACAATGATTCAAAAAAAAGCGTGACTAGTGTGAAAAGGATACCCCCAGATAGAGAGAATAGATGTTGATGAGACATTTTCACTTGTTTCTAGGCTGGAGACAATCATATTATTCCTAGTCATTTCATTACAACAGAAGTTCAAAGTGTTCTAGATTGATGTCAAATCTGTATTCTTGAATGGGGTTTGGGAGGATGAAGTGTATATCGAGCATCTGGATGGTTTTCTCATTCATGAGTATGAGAAAAAGGTTTGTCGGCTGAAGAAGGCATTATATGGGCTGAAACAAGCACCAAGAGCATTATACTCAAGTCTTGATCAGTATTTGAAGAAGTTTGGTTTCCAGTGTGGAAAATTTTATTACGATCTCTATTTCAACAATGATAGTAATCAAAGGATGATGGTGCTAATTTATATCAATGACATAAAATTTGGAGTATCAGATGAATCTTAGTGAAAACAGTTTATTGAATTCATGAAAAGTTTGTTTGAAATGCTAATGATAGGTGAGCTAACATTTTCTTTAGTTTATAGGTAACACAAGAAAGGGAACATTCATTTCTCACTCCAAATATGCCAAGGAGGTTCTGAGAAGATTTGGAGTGGAAAATTACATGAAGATGAAGACTCTGGTTGCTACTCGGATGAAATTATCAAAATATGATAATGGAAAGGTAGTTAATATCACAGAATACAAGCAGGTTATTTAGAGTTTACTGTACCTAATAGTGACAAGACCTGCTATTGTTTTCACCACAAGCCAAGAAATGCGATATCAAATCAATACCAATGAAATAAACATGATTTAAGTAAAAAAGGATACATCAGTATATCAAAGGAACTATGGATTTTGGTTTGATGTATAATGACAAATCTCAGTCGGAGCTAATGAGATATATAGATGCAGATTGGTCCAGTTCAACGGATGACTGGAAGTCAATGTCAGGAGGTGATTTTTATCATGGTAGATTATGTATTTCCTCGCTAATCAAGAAGAAAGATTTCATTTCATTGATCAACACGGAAGCTGAGTATATTTTGGCCACTCAAGCTTACACACAGTTATTATGGATGAAGAAGCATCTTGATGATATGGGAGTTGAAGTGAAGTCTCTGATCGGAATCCTGTGAGATAAATCAAGTGCTATAAATCTCAACCAAAATCCTATCCATCACTCCAGGAAAAATCACATTGAGATAAAGTATCATTTTATCAATGAGAAGGTTGAGCCGAGAATCATGAAGTTGTAGTATGTACCTATAGAACTACAGATTGCAGACATTC
This sequence comes from Viscum album, assembly GCA_963277665.1. Taxonomy (NCBI): domain Eukaryota; kingdom Viridiplantae; phylum Streptophyta; class Magnoliopsida; order Santalales; family Viscaceae; genus Viscum; species Viscum album. The sequence continues at coordinate 1,396,025,316 of OY728157.1, read as the reverse complement.
TGAAAAAGGCCTTTCCTAGGGAAGCTTTTGAGAGGCATCGACTGACTTTGAGAGTTCAGTGAACTCCACTCACTTGAACAAGTGTGGATGTGGGACCCCCTCTCCTTGAGGTATGGTGTGTTTTTCCCTACTGTGGTGATATGTGTTCTCTACTATGTTGCAGAACACAAAGGAGTTACATTTTTGTTCTCCAATAAAGGAGGAGAAATAGTTCCTTAAGGGGGAGAAAATGTGGCTAAATAAGGGAGAAAATTTATTAGTCAAAGACACGAGGATAAGCTAATAAGTGTAGCAACAAGATATGGGGAGAGCAACAAGATATGAGGAGTATGAGTTTTAAATCTGATGATTCTTGAAGTGATCAATCAAAGATTAAATACCATGACAGCTGAGGTTCATGATGAAAGCAATTTATTAGTATTAGTATGGTATTAAAAATTAGTGTCAGAAATGAATTGATTCATTGATGAAATTTTTATCATACTCTTGTTTCTCATACCGAGCATTTCTCATATGATCTTAGAGTATGTAGTGAGTGAGTCTTTGTTCACTATCTAAATCTCAATAGGCAAATGATGGTAGAGGATGGAAGGTGATTTAGTGGGATATCAAAGTGTAGAGAATTGTTATGAGAAGAGTTGTCAACAAACCCAAAGGGGGAGATTGTTGGGAAAAAATACCTCAAGGTAACATTGCAATATTTTTAGGTTGATTGTGTTTATTGAAAAAGCAGGATTTCATGATGAATTATCAAGTTCTGGAGATTTTGTTGATAATCTATGTTGACAAATAACCATGAAAAAGGATTGAAATATCTGGAGGCCCTACAAAATAACAAATATAATGTGGTTCTATTTTCTAGTGTTTTTCAAATATTTGGGGTCCAAAATTTGGGATTTGGTAAGCATTGTGAAAAGTGGATTTCCTTGAAGATCGCATAAGAATATGGAAAAGGCATGAGTTTTTTGAAGATATGCTTCATGAAGTGGATTTCACAGAGAATATAAGAGTGTTGACGGTGATATCTACAATTACAATGAGCTTCACAAAAAGTAAATGTGAAGAGAATTGTAGTGAAGCTTTGTGGCGATGGCATAAAGGAATTAACGGAACACTCTGTGATTATGAAGAGACCTACAATATGAAGATTTATATAGTGCTTTGTGATATAGAGAGATATTTGGAAGAAGATTCAGAGCTTTGTGATTTGAGCTGACATGGCGCTGATTTTTCACGGAAGGTTCTCTAGTTGGAGGAATCTTCTATAAATAGGTCTCGTCCCCCTTGAGAAGAGTAGAGAGTTTTCAAAGAAAATTGCTCTCAAATCAAAAAGGAGGTTCTCAGAGGTAGTGTGCTTCAAAAAAGTTAGGAGCTTCGCGGTGGCTAATCTAGCTCTGTGAAAGAGGTGTGTTCTATGTTAGCTCAGTGAGCTTCACGAAGGAAGTCTGTTTGAGACGACTTGAGCTCTGCGATGACCTAAGTTCTACGAAGGCATGATCTATATGAAGTAGTGTGCTCTATGAATCATGAAGCTCTGGGAAGGTGTGTGTTTTGTAAAGAAGTAGGGACTTCACAAAGGCTTGTTTGAGCTTCGTGAAAGTTGGAAGTTGGCCAATACACCTGTGGTAAAGTGGTATTCATCAGTGAATTAAAGTAGAAATTCAACAGAGTTTCTATATATAGATGGAAGATGAATTCATTTGTGATAATAATGGGACCTACAAGTCTTTAAACTGAGAGTGAATCTTTTTAAGAAGCAGTGATCACACATCAGTTGAGAGAGCAATGAGGTTTTATATTGTGAGTGGTTGTAATCCAGGAGGGATAGTGAGTCCACTTAGAAATTCTAAACACCAGTTTGCTTCTTTTGGATTTGGTACATTGGCACATTTATGGTGTATTCTCCTTAGACATAGACCAATGAGGGTTAAGCAAGCATAATTATTGTGTCATGTTCATGCTTTAAGATTTATTTATATTTTTCAACGAGAAGGAGAGAGAAGAGAGTTTTGTCTAACAAAAAAACAAGATCAAAGGGGCAATTATTTTAATCTATCATACCTTGATTCATCCCCTCTATCAGGGTATCTATCCTAGTGGACCTAAAAGGTTGAGTATATTAAGTCATTTGATATTGATGAAGCATATATTCCTATAAAGGGAAACAATGTTGCTAATTCTTTTAGCAGGAAGATGCAGACTTAGGTAGTTCAGGAATCTAGTTTAGAGCAAAAGATGATGGATTTACTAGTTGAGATTCATATCTTGGTTTGAGAGGACAAGGATCAGATGAACCTTATATACATATTATTTTAATACACACTTTTGAACCATATCTGGGAGAGGAAATATGAGGATATAGAGTTTTTGACCTTAATAGAAAGCCTTGAAGGTGTGGAGTCACCTTCCGATTAGACCATAGATGAGGATGATATCATCTATGTCCGAAACCATGTTGTCGTGCCTAAATGTATGTGATATGATCTAATGCATGAATTTCATTCCTTGAAGTGGGAAGTTCACCCTGGTTTGACCAAAATATAATGATACCTACATCGATAGTATTGGTGGTTAGGCTTGAAAAGTGAGATTGTTGGGTTTGTATCACGATGCTACACCTATTAGTAGGTGAAGGACAAAAATAAATTACCTTGTGGTTTTAGATATCCATTTTCCATTATAGAATGGAAGTGGGAAAGAGTTAACATGGACTTCATGGTGGGTCTTCTAAAGATGCATCATAAGAGTGATGTTATATGGGTAATTGTGGACTGATTGATGAAAGTTGCACACTTATTTCCTATCTAGGAGACTTTATCAGTGGATCCGTTGGGATAATTTTATGTTCAAGAGATAGTTAATTTTCAGGGTAAAATAGAAGTATTGTTTCAGACCATGACTCAAGTTTCAATTTATTATTTTGGAAGGGTTTATAGAAAGAATTTGGACAAAAGTATTTATAAGTATTACATTCCATCCACATACAAATGGGAATTCAGAATGTGCTATACATGTTTTGGAGGATATTATACAAGTGTGTGTTATAGACTTTGGTGTGTCTTGGGAGAAGCACCTAGAACTTATTGAGTTCTCTTATAACAATAGTTATAAGGTGACTATTTATATGGAACCATATGAGGCTCTTTATGTTAGGCCATACAGATCACCTCTATTCTAGATAGAGGTAGGTGAGTCAGAGTTGTTAGGACTGAGTCTCATGTAGGAGACATTGGAGTAGGTGTAGTTGATTCAGAAACACATGGATACAGATTAGAGTAGGTAGAAGCCCTATATTGATCAATTTTGATGACCCCTTGAGTTTACGATGGATGATCGTGTGTTCCTTTGGGTGTCACCTAGATTGGGTCATTGTAGGTTTTAGAGACAAGGCATGTTGGCACCCAGGTTCATTGGACCTTTTTAAATTGTGGAGAGGATCAGGATGATGGCATACTAATTGGATCTTCCTTAGAAATATAGTTATATTCACAATAATTTTCATGTGTCAAAGCGTTGGAGGTATCACCCTAACCCTTCTCATGTGATCAATATTTGATAATGTGTAGCTTAAAATAGATACATCCTTTGAGTAGCATCTGATACATGTTATGGATCACAGTGAGAAAGTTTTTCATGGAAAGATTATGATGATATTTAGATTATTGTGGAAACATGGATTTGTTCAAGAGGAAACACGAGAGAGAGAAGTGAATATATGGGCTAAGTGGCCTAAACTTTTCACCTCAAAATATTATAGATGCTTGGGAGTATAGCTCGAGGATGAAATGTTATAAGGTGGGGAGATTGTAAGATCATGACTATTTCTCAAGATTACCTAAGCTCATATTCAGGTGCTCGTTTTACCTTGTTTTGGTTATACCTTGGTTGGGTTTCACTTTTTTGATTTTTCAAATGATATTGGATAATTTTTGAAGAAAAATGGGTGGTGTACAATTGGCGCACGATTTTATCAAACCATGCGCCTACGCTCAACAAACCATACATTCCCAGACAGAGGGGAGTTGCAAGGTTGGGACATGATTTTTCGAACTATGTGACCTCTTAAGAGAAACCATTCACCCTTAAGGACATGTGCATAGTTAAGGTGAATGATTTTAGAAACCGTGCACCCCTTCCCAAGAAACCATGTGTGCTGGATTTTAATCCCCTGAAAATTTATAAACAATTCCCAAACCCCTTGATAATAATCCTTATTCACACCAACGTAAACCTAAGCATATTCCTATGATTTTTGAAGCTTCTGGAAGGATTCCAAGGATCCTCGAACCCATTTCTTGATGAATCAAAGATCTAATTGAAGGATTATCTCTTCTCTGGAATGTGATTTCTTTCCCAATTGGTTCCCTCTCTCTCCCATCTCTCTTTCTCAACAAAGTGAAGTGATTTTTACTTTTTTGGTGTTGGGTTCATATATATATTTTTTAATAGTTGTGTTTTGGTTGATCTTGATCTTAGTTTTTGGTCCTATATCTTTTGCGTCATTGTTATCTTGATCATTCCACTTCAATTTGAGGATTTATAGTTTGGCGAATGTACATAAATGATCTTGAGGTAGGTGGTATAACTTTAAATTCCCATTGGATTATTATAATTTCATGTATGTATTTGTTAAATTTCAATTTCCATGTTAGGAAATTTCATTTTGAAATTGGATTAATCAATCAATTAATGGGATTATGAAATTGGTCAGTTAATGGGATTGTGAAGTTTTTTGATTAATGGGATTGTGAAATTGGTTGATTAATGTGATTATGAATTGTTTGATAATGGGAATTAAGAAATGGTTGGATTAACCTTGAAGGGTTAATTATTTATATGATTAAATGTTGATAAATGGTTTAATGGTGAATTATTCATATTATTACATGTGATTAAAGTGAAGAACCATGTTTTTTATGATAAATTGAAATGGTGAACCACGATGAGAATGTTTGATAAATTTTCTAATTTTGATTATACTTGATAAAGATTATACATGTGATATATGTGTGATTGATTGATAAATTTGGTGTAGGACAAGGATATATGCTTCAAATACCCATGGGGTTCCAAAAAATACATTCTAGGTCCTAATGAATGCATGTGAATGTTACCGTATGGTATAGGAAATGATACTCCAAATACCCATGAGGTGCAGGATAGGGACAAATTCTACAAATACCCATGGGGTGCTAGACATGATGTTCTAGGCCCAAGACGTTAGTATTGGACTGGAGTTCTAAGTGACCTAGATAACAAGTTGGAATTAAATGATAATTGAAAGGCCATGATATAATGAATTGTGATATTACCTATGATATATGGTTTAAAATACACCACAGTCTGAAGAAGGTATTGTTGGTTCAGGTGTCATCATAAACCTATGGATTTATGTGGTTAATTAAAGAATAATTTAATTATGGAAAATTTTTACTATATCACTTGTATTTTATTATTTATATAACTTCCTATATTTTTATAGACTGGATATTATTTTATATGTTGTTTGTGGTGACCTACTGATTTGTACTCACACCCTACTCAGGATACCTGATTGGTACCTGAATAAACTTCAAGTTTTCCAAATAGGGTAAGGGAAAGATCCATAGGTTAGATGGATGAGTTGGGATGAATCATGAATGAGGGAACCCAACATGATGTATGGAACCACTTAGGATTTTTTAGTGTCTTTATTTTGGTTTTTCATTTTTTACTTGATACTTATTATGGAATGACATATCTACTTCTTTGTTTTAAATATTTTTTTCTTGTTCTGGATCATCATATGATACTAGTTTGTTTTGTTTATGATGTTATTATGGTTATTGTTTATTATCTCTTTGTTATTGTTTTTTTGTTTTTCACACTTGTTATTCCTTGATAAAGTAGGTATAGTCTCCCCACATTACATATTATACCCTTGTTTCTATTTGGACACCTATGACATACAGGTAGGTGTGCCTGAGGTCTTGTAACCAATCGACTTGGGGATCTACTGTGTGGAACTCGAGTTGGGACATTAAATATGGATAGAAAAATTGTATGTGGTTTTAGAAAAGATTCATATAGGGGTAATAACCATAAAAGAGTTGGTTGATTGCATCTCTACCATCATTATAGTGCTTGGTGAATGGGCCCTTACTACAAACCTTGTTTGACACTCCCATGGGATATTCTTAGGTTAACTCACATTTTATTTATGAACCATTATGAAGGATTTGATTAGATAATGACCAAGGATAACCTAGTTTAAAATCAAGGTTTCATAGATTAAAAATAATGTGGCATGATTTAGACTTACTATAAATGAATTTCATGATTATATTATTTACTACCATGATTATTGTTGATCATACTATGATTTTTAGTTTTAGTCAATGGCTGAAACAAGAAGGAACCATGTCAACAATGAATATGGTGGAAAATGAAATGATTTTCCCCACGAGTTACTGAATATTATGGGTATTGGAATAAAAAATATTATTTTTATGCATACACAAATTTCTTAATCCATGAATCATGTTGAGATTTTAAATGATAAAATTAAGGAACAACATAATGTTGAGACCTTAAAGTTGAAATATCCACCTTATTATAGTGGGTCTACAGATCCACTAATTGAAGAGAAATAGATCAGTAACATTGAAAAGAAATTTTCCATTCTCCATTTCTTAGAAAATTAAAAGATTGTCTTATCTATTTATCATTTGGAAGGTGAAACAGATCAATGGGGGAATCTTATCAAGAATACAAGGCAATGGGAAGAAATTGAATACATAGAGTGGGATGGGTTTAGGAGATTATTTTTCAATAAGTAATATCCTAATATTATTTTTATAAATATTGAGAGGAAATTACTTTATCTTAAGTATAAGGATGATGAATTAATTGGTACTTATGAGTCAAACTTTACAAGAGTTGTGAGGTAGGCTTATGGTATTATTATTGAACCAAAAAGTAAGATTGATCGATTATTAAGTGGATTAAAACCAAGTCTCCAAAGTGTGTTACCCCTAAGAGACTTTAGTAGATATGAAGAAATAATTATATGTTATATCAAGGTGGAAATGGATATTGGAGTCACCCATAAATCTCATGATTTTGATAAGAAAACAAATATAGAATTCAAGGGAAATTATAATAACAAAATCCATGCAGGGAAGAAGATTTATTGAAGAAGTGTAGAAAAATCATATAGGGAATTGTCTCTAGGGTAATAGTAAATGTTTTAAGTTTTTTTTGAAAAATATGAGACCAAGTCCAAGTGGTCATCCCCCATGATATTAAAAATTATTATAATAATATAAAGGAAGGCATTTTACATTTTTCTCTTTGAAAAGGAGCCATCAAATCAATAGGGAGAGTGTTAGAAAAAATAAAAGCATCACCACTCTAAAATTTATTTTCAAGGCCATCATAAAGAGAGTTAGATTCATGAAACACATGTGTGATAATATAATTAATTGAGGAGAGATTTTCTAAGCAATTGGACCATCTTATAGTCAACTTCCAGGAATAGTAAATGTTACCAGATCTAATATCCAGAACAATTGTTTTATAATTTCATTCAAACCAAATATTTTTATAGATTCTTTGATTTTAAATGTTAAAATAATTGATCAACCCAAGAATTTAGAATTCCAAATAAGTATAAATACCAAAAGGACCATTAAGGTATCCATAGAAATCACCATTATGATCCTTAAAAATACACCCAAATCTCATAGGTCTACAATTTCTTCTAGATGATCCATAAGATTTGAATTTAGACCAACCAAGAAATGGTGAATTATAGAAGACTTTAAAAGTTACCAATAGATTAGGGAAGATAATTGTAATTTCAGGGAACCTCTATATATAAATCATGGATGGAGTTATTTCAGTACCCATTTTTTAATGAATTTTCATTCTAGACAGCCACGACAACATCAACAATGGATGAATAAAGATTTAAGTGAGTATTATCATAGATATTATTGTTCATACCACTCCAAATGATGTGGATGATTTCTTCAAAAGAAACCATGAAAATATTATTTAGTTACTAAGATGTCGAGATGTTGAAATAGTCCTTTAGGTGTTCTGTGATTGAAGTAACTTACTGAGTATGAATCTCAAAAATATCAAACAATGCATTATAGAGATAGGAGGCTATCTATAAGCATAGATAAAGGTGGTATGCATCCTCTATATGATGGGGAAAGGGGATGCATGTTGATCATAGGGACATGAATACATTTTAAAGGTTGATATCAACAAGAATTTTGGAGAATGAGATCCTCAAAAATAGGGTAAACCTAGATAGAAATATCTATTTGTTGTTGAGGGATATGATATAATTGGGGGAACCCTATTTCTCATGATTGTAGAACAAATTTGAGTTAAATAAATACATTTATATCCAATTTAAAAATAAGAATATCCTCTTGATTCATGAAATCATAATTATAAATTTTCAATCTAACATCATCCAAGAGAGAATCACGGAATTCCTTTTGACCCCTTATTGTGATATTGATGTCTGTAACTTGATCATAGTAGTTGACCATATTAACCAATGGTGTACCTATCCAGTTTTCTATCCAAAATATAAGAGAAGAGTTATCATTGGCCAACTAATGTGATTATATATATATATATATATTCAAAAATATCTTTAAGACATGGCCAGGTGGAAGAATCAATATAGTTTTAATTTACAACTTTAAATATTTATAAAAATCTAGATATGAGAAAGCCCAAGGAATCAGATTTCTTATTTACAAGTCTTTAAAAAAATTGTTCTTTAAGGGACTGATTAAACATGTAAATATTTTTAATGCCTTGAACCCCTATGGAATTTGGATTATAACATTTCTTCCAAGATATAGTGATAACATTTCTTTCTAGAATTTTACCACTCTAGAAAAAATTCCTCATGGAGGTATTAATGATTTTGATAAATAAAAAAGGACAATTATAAACCATAAAAATATATAAAAATTTAGAGAAAATAACATGATTGACATGACAAGCTCTTCTTTCCATTGAGAGAGATTTATCTTTCCAAGAGGCCAAGTTACTTCTAATATGGCTCAAAATATGAGTGAATTGGGTAGCACAAGGTCTTCCCTAGAACATAGGAATACCAAAATTAATGAAAGGGAGAGCACCATCTCTATTTCCCAAATCATTAATCATTCTCAATTTCCTAGTGATAGATATGTTTTTACCAAAATAGAAGAACTATTTATTCCAAATTATTTTCTGGACAGAAACATTTTCACAATGAAAAATAGATTTTTTAATGCTTCTGATTTTTATTTTATCCACTTGGGTAAAAATAATGATATCATCAACATAAAAAATATGAGAAGGGTAAAAAATATCTCTTGTAACCCTAATAGTCTTCCGATCAACTATCTAAACCATATAAAGAATAATGCGTCAAAGATATTCCTCCATAATAGAAAAAATAATGGTAGAAAGGGGATACCCTTTCTTAAACCCCATAGAAAAAGTGAAGTAACCTTCTATAGATCCATTTATAAGTATTGAGATGTGAGAAGATCCAAGAAGGGCTTTAATCCAATAAATAAACCTCATATCAAAGCCAAAGGAGGTCAAGAATTTACTAAAAAAACCCTAATCCATTGTATCAAAATATTTTTTAATATCAAACTTTAAAGAAATGTTACCTCCCCTAGTGGTCTTACTGAGTAAATCCCCACATTTTGAGGTAGTGATGTGACATTCTTAGAAGTTTCAACCTTTGATGAATCCAAATTGATGCCAAGAAATATTTTATCTGTATCTCTAGAAAGCCAATTAGGAATTTTTTTCTATTAATTTATGGATGGTGTTGACAAGAGAAACCTACCAAAATTGACTAAAATTGTAACACCCCAGGCTTCCATGGTACATTTATCTTTGAATAATACAGTAGCGTGTGTTGTACGCACTTCGAGTTCTAACACACACCACAACCAATCAAACTAGCCGTTATGAATAGTAATACCCAATTTTAGAAATTTTATAAATTTTATCATTAAAAATGGACTTCATTATTGGATTTTGAATATCGAAATTAGATTAGGGTTAATTTTTCGTACTTTTCTGATAACTTTCATATTTTGATGAATAGTGAAAATTACTAAATTTTAATTAAAAAGAACTTTTTCAATCGAAATAATTAATAATGATAAATTTTGAGTGATTTAAAAGTATAATTAGATTATATTTTTACCTTTTAATACAATTTTGGTCATTGGAAATAATTTCACATTTAAACTAGACATAAGTAAGTGTCAATCTTTTGATAGTTATTATTTCTTAAAAACACGCCTTTTGTTTTGACAACGAGAATTAATTTTAAATTATTTTTTCCCACTTCTGTATTTTGAATTTAGAAAAATGGATTCCATATTTAGAATCATGATGTACAAATTTTTTAAATAGGTAACTTTTATTTTTAGACATTTTGAATAATTACTTCGGTAAATATTTTATTTACCATGGTTAAAGGGTAAATCCGGTAAATAAGGGTAAAAAATAACATTATAATAATATTAAATTACCATAAAACGTGTCCTAACCCTATGGTTTGTTACATTTCAGACCATGGTCATCTTTGGGTCGATTTTGGGACCCCATGGAGCCGCTTTTATCTGATAATGACACTTTATATTAATTAAGTTAGAGTAAATACAAAAATGACATAAGCATATATCTTTTAGGAAATAATTTTTTACATAGGGTTATATATTTTATATTTTAGAATATAAATATATATTATGAAGATAAAAAGATTTACTACATAATGGGATTTTATTTATAATTTTTATACATTTAATAATTAAATTTATTTATGACACAATAATGATGCAGTATTTTCCTTATTAATGAAAGAATAAAATAATTGGTATTATAAATGTTAAAATAAATATAATTTGAATGTTTTGATGAAATAAACGAATTTTATTGTTTAATATGAAATGTTAGGATTACTTAAATTAATTTTTTTAGAATTGATAAAGTTGTTAAGACTTTAACAAAAATCAATTATTAAATAGTGTCAAAATTGACATAAAAAAGTTTTTAAAACAAATATTTTATTATTAATTGATATTCTATTCCTAAAAAAATAAGGTCCAGAAAAAAGACTTATATAATGATAGGATAATCATTAATGTACCACTTGGGGGTCTCTTATAAGTATATAGTAAGTTTATTAAGTATATAATATAAAAATACAAAGAGACATGGTAAATGTAAAACTATTTAACTAAGAGTTAAATAAAAAAGATAAAGTTAATAAAGTGACCCAAAACTTTATAAAACCTATTCTTTGAGTGGTTTTATACCTATCCCCACCTTATCCTTTAAATAATATACTTTTGAGCCATTAGAAACTGAATATGAATTTATTATAAAATATTATTTCTAGTTTTTTCTATGGTTCCCCTCACCCCTCTTATAAAAGGGCACTCCCCCTTCTCTCAAATTCATACCTTCAAAGCCTTTTGGATCGTCCAAAACCTGCCCAAATACCCACTAAAATTCCCTCACTTCATCCTAGAGGAATTGTTTTAATCATAAATCCAACCTAAGGAGCCCTTTTGATCAAATCAAAAGGAAGAACCCGAAGAAGAGGTAATAATTTCACCTCCCTCTTTCAAGTTCCTTTCTTCTTCCACTTATTCTTTCTTTGTTATTTCCATTATAAAATAATAAATCCAGTATATTCTATATACCATTATATTATTATAAATCTGGTACAACCATATTCAGTATTCTATCCATCCTTTGAATGACATGTCACCATACGTGCGTACGTATGACTTACCGTCTCCACATCGTGGTGTATTTGTTATTCAAAACATTATTATTTGTATGGGTATGATAATGATGTGTAATTAAAGTAAATAATAAATATAACATTATAATTATTCTTTATATATGATATACCATCCAATTATATATTATTTTAATATTAAAAGAATGATATTGTCGCTCGTGCGTACGTACGGACTACCGTCTCCACGAACGCGATGAGATTCATTCCCCATCGTATCCATTAAAGAATAATTTTCATTTGATGGTTAAAAGTAATGTTTAAAGACTTAATATAATTTTAGATATTAATAATATACAACCTATCCATAACAAACATGGCTTACATAACAAAGCATATAAAGGAAAATGAATCAGTTAATACCCGAAACAACGATAATACAAAGATATTATTAACAAAGAAATGTTAAAAGATCATATATGATATCATATTAATGTATATTATTATTTTATAATTTAATAATAATTATTTCACCATTATACAGGAGGTTGAACTACCCTCTACTAAGGAAAAGTACAATTTAAGAGTTAATTTCACAATCTCTTCATTATCCGAGGTTGTTTATACGTAATTATCTACTGGGATCTCTTTATCATACACATCCAGGTTTCTTTAAAATGTGTTTCAAACATTATTACTATTTTATAGAACATGGGTTAAAGTCATTTATAACCTTTTTTGAATTTTTATAATATGTTTATAAAGGAATCTTTCTGTCGTTTTCCAAACAAGTTCCTTTTTAACCTTTTCGAGAAAATTAAGGTAAGAATGTATTTTTTAACTTATACGGAGAGTGTGGATATTTTACACCATTATAAAATCATAGAAGCTTCCCTTATAATCTTATAAGAATATTTTCAAAGTAAATGTTTTATTTTATAATTATATGACTTTTAAATGATTTAAAAAAAGAGATATTTCTATCAAATAGTTTTGATTTAATCTATGTCAACATCCTTTGATGGATTTTAAGCTTATTTAAAGTTGATTTATTATGATACAAAACATCCATATTGTATTGATGGTTTTGTGATATGTTTGACTGTGGATGTGTCATTTTTATACCATTCATGGTTTATGGAGAAAGTATTGACATTTCATATGCTAGTTTTAATACGAATGTTTATGTTATGTTTAAACCTGTTCATATGAGGAATGCATTGGACTTAATAAGTGACGGGTGGAGCCCTCTATAGCTCCTCGATGCATTGGTAGGTCTCATGAGGAAAACTAGTGTCTTGGAAAAATTCCTTTACAAAATCTTATTTGTAGTCTTGGCACACGACCTTGACTACGTGGTTATGATAGTCTGGCATTATGTATTCCATCATTATGGAAGTGGTTATTGATATTTAATGTGATTATTTAATTAGTAGAATATCCATGTGAATAAGTAAATGAAATTATTTCATTTTATTTCTTCCATATTAAGCTTAAGTTCAAGTTTAAAAGGATTTTTTTAGTTATACATTGCCTTAAATGTTTATGCTTATTTATAAAAGTTTCTGCTATATTGTTATCCTTACTTAGCATATGAGCTCACCTCTTTCTATGTTTTATTTTTCCCAGTATGTGAAGAAGTATTTTATGACTGACCTGTAGGGATAGTCTAAGGGGATAGAGTGTGGAATATGGAGACTATGTTATTGTAGTTTTCATTTTATGATGTAATGTAAGACTTATGAATGTATCTAGTGATTCCAAGGCTACTAAACTAATCGGTCTCTCGAGACATGATCTTTTGTGATCATGACAATGTTATGTAATAAGGCACCGACTCTGGGTAACTAGAGTTGGGGTGTTATAGTTGGTATCAGAGGAAGTTTAGTACAAAGCTTGGAAGCAATATTTAGAAAAACTCTGATTAGAGCACATAGACCTAAGATAGACTTTGAGGATTAATATAGATGAAATTCCTAGAATTTCTTTATTGTAGAGATTTTGTGAGTTTTTCAAGCAATACATCCCTGTCTAGATACGAGCAGACAGAGGTGGATCTGGCATAGATGTACCTAGTGGTAAAACCCAAAAACACCGCTTTGAGATAGACTCGAACGGGAACTGGTGCACGACAACGGGCCTTGCTGCACTCTTGGTTACGACACTCCCGGAGGATATACTTAGTAAAATTCTCATTTCCTTTAAAAAATTTTTTGAAGGGTTTATGAGTATATACATTCTAAAAGAAAACATTTTTATTATTATTAATTATATCCATAAACTGTTCAATTAATGTTAAGTGTTTTAAAAGTTTGGATTTATGTATTGCTATTCATAAACTAATCTAGTGTATGCCATTGTGTAGAAATGGTTCCTAGTGGAAGAAATGGAAACTGTATCAATGCCCACACTCCATTTAGGTATTTTCATCCTACTAAAGATAATTATAGTGGAGGTGGTGATGAAACTGGTGCTGATCAGCTAATCACCATACTGGGACAACTCACCTAGGTTATGAATAATAACCTTACCCGTATGGAGCACCCTGATCCGCAGTGTGGAGGATCAATGTTAGATCACTTCATGAGGTGACAACCACTAATATTCAATGGGGGTAAAAATCCACTAGTATCCGAGCAATGGATAAATTTCTTAGAGAAAATATTCCATGCCTTGGGGAGTAGTGAAAGGGAAAAAGTTGTCATGGTAGTTTACCACCTCAATAGAGATGCTGATAAATGGTGGTTATTGATTCAAAACACGAAGTAAGATTATGAAGTATCAAATATGGAATAGAGGGAGTTTAAAGAGATTTTATTAGAAAAATACTTTCCTCGTGACCATCGATCAGATTTGGAAAGATAATTTCTGAGTCTGAGGCAAAAGGAGGATGAGAATGTCGCAAAGTATGAGGCTAAATTTACAAGGTTAGCGAGGCATGCTACAGATTATATACGTAACCCAAGAATTAATACTAATTGTTTCTTTGATGGGTTAAAACCGTTTCCCCATCGAGAATTAGTCTAACAATCCTTCTCGTCGTATGAAGATATTGTCTCATATGCTATCAAGACAGAAAAATAATTCTCTAAGTCTTACGACTTTAAAGCAAAGCAAGAGAAGAAGAGATGTGCTGATCACTATAGAAATGGAAATAAGGGGAAGATGGGAAAATTTGAATATCCATCTGGCAATAAATGTGGGAAGAAACACCCCGATACTGGCTTGAATGGAATGGGAGTCTATTACAAGTGTGGTGAAAAAGGCCACCAAGCTCATGATTGCAAGGGGAAGAAATAAGCTACCGATATTCAATGCTACAATTTCAAGGAGATGGGACATTATGAAAATGAATGTCCTAAGTATCAGGAGAACTTACCTTAGAAAAGGCCAAGGGATCAAGGCCAAGCTTATGATATCACTACTGCTGAGGTAGAATCTCCGAAAGACGTGGTGGCAGGTAATTTAATGGTTTCCTCAAGTTTAGAAAATGCATTATTTGATTCTGGATCATCGCATTGTTTCATATCTTCCTAGTTTTCTAAGAAAATTAGATATTTCAAATTTGATTTAACAAGGGAGTTGTGAGTAAAAACTCCTAAGAGAAGTATCATTGCAACAAGGTTTTGCGAATCTATTCCCATTAGAGTATATAAATGTTCTTTATCTATTGATATCATCGTCATACCCATGATTGAATTTGATATAATCCTCGATATGGATAGGCTTTCAGACCATGATGAAAATATTTATTGTAAGAATAAGGTGGTTACGATTTTTGATGATGATGATATAGAACACCTTATCTTTTGAGCAGAATTGTCACCACCTGATTCTTATCTAGATATACCCCTAGTATCTCAACTAAATTCAATTATTGGGGTGGAAGAGAATGAAATAACTATGAGTGAGGAAATGAATGTTCAAATAGAGGATGTACATATTGTGAAAGAATATGTAGATGTGTTTCTGGAAGATTTACCTGGACATCCTTCAGAACGAGAAATTGAGTTTTCCATTGATTCAATTCCTGGTTCAAGGCCTATATCGAAGACCCCTTATATAATGACCACTGTAGAATTAGTCGAACTAAATAAATAACTAGAGGAATTGAGTAATAATGGATTTATTCTCCCTAGTGTTTCTCCATGGGGATCCGCTATACTTTTTGTTAAGAATAAAGATGGATCTATGAGGTTATGTATCGACTATAAGGAAATAAATGCTATAACAATAAATAAAAAGTATCCCCTTCCTTGCATTGATGATTTATTTGACCAAATGCATGGAGCTCAATAATTTTAAAAGATTGACCTTCGATCTGGATACCATTAGTTTTGTGTGAATAATGAAGACATTCTGAAGACAACATTTCAAACCAGGTACGAGAATTACGATTTTACAGTAATGCCTTTTGGATTGAAAAATGCACCCTATGTATTCATGGATCTAATGAACAGAGTTTTCAATGAATATCTTGATGATTTTGTAGTGGTATTTATTGATTATATCCTGGTATACTCCAAAAGCTACAAAGATCATGAAAATAACTTGTGCATTATCCTAAATACTCATAGAAGTCATGAATTATATGGGAAGTTTAGAAAGTGTGAATTCTGGCTTCAGGAGATTTCTTTTCTTGGCCATATTGTCTCTAAGGATGGAATTTAAATTGATCCTTATAAGACCAAGGCAATCCAAGAATGGCCATCACCGATGATTATAACAAAAGTACACAATTTTATTAGTTTAGCATGTTATTATCAGCATTTCGTCCAGAATTTTTCCATATTGGCTAACCCATTAACGAAGCTCACACGTAAAGGGGTTAAATTTGTTTGGACAAAAGTGTGTGATTTTTTTTTGAATAACTGAATAGAAGATTAGTCAATGCTCCTATATTGACTCTACCATCGAGGGAATAATGGGTTCGTTATTTATAGTGATGCATCAAATAAAGGACTTGGTTGTGTCCTTATGCAGAATGATAGAGTTATTGACTATGCATCACTACAACGGAAAATTCATGAGCAAAACTATCCTAATCATGATCTTGAGTTATCTGCTGTAATCTTTGCTTTGAAGATATGGAGACATTATCTCTATGGTGAAAAATGTGAGATATATACCGATCAAAAGAGTTTGAAGTATATTTTTCTCACAGAAAGAACTTAACATGAGGAAAAGGTTATGGATTGAACTACTCAAGGATTAGGATTGCACGATACACTACCAATTGAGGAAGGAAAATAAGGTGGCAGATGCTTTGATCAGAAAGGATCACAGAGTTTTGAACAAAATTAATGTTGAAAGGGATCCAATTTTCATGGATCTAGTATAATTGGATATGGGAATAACCATGGAAGGTGAAACATCAATACCTTTTCAAATGGTTTCCAAACCATATTTACTAGAAAGGATTAAGAGTTCTCAGACCGATGATGAAGAATTTCAAGAGATGATTAAATCTGTGAATGATGGGATATTGAGTGACTTTGTGTATGAAGAAGGAATTTTTAAATTGGGGAAGAGACTTTGTGTTCCCGATATACTTGATCTAAAAATGGAATTATTGGATGAGGCTCATAGTTCCAATTTCTCTATACACCATGGGTGAACCAAAATATATAGAGATTGGAAGGAACATTTTTGGTGGGACAACATGAAGAGTGAGATTGATGATTTTGTGTCAAGATGTATGGTTTGTCAACAAGTGAAATCTAGAAGGCAACATCCTGGAGGAGTCATGAAACCTCTTCCCATACCTGAGTGGAAATGGGATAATATCATGATTGAATTTTTTATGGGACTACCAAAGACTCCTAAAAGGGACAATACAATATGGGTAATTGTTGATCGTCTTACCAAGTCAACACATTTTCTTTCTATAAGAGAAGTTCTACCACTTGAACGTCTATCAAGACTATATATCAATGAAGTTGTGAGAATTCATGGAGTACCCCTATCAATTGTTTCTTATCGTGATCCCCGTTTTACTTCAAGATTCTAGAAAAGTATTCAGAAATCCCTGGATATTAAACTACATTTGAGCACTGCCTACCACCCCAAACTGATGGAAAATTAGAATAGACTATTCAAACCTTAGAAGACATGTTGAGATCTTTCTCACTTGACATTCAAGGTATGTGGGATCAATATTTACCTCTGGTAGAATTTTCCTATAACAATATCTTTCATTCAAGTATTTAGATGGCACCATATAAAGCGTTATACAGAAAGAGATGTCGTACACCAACCTATTTGGATGATGTTGGTGAAAGAAAACTCATAGGCCCAGAACTGGTGGAGGAAACGATGGAAAAGGTGAAGGTAATCCAAACCCACATCAAAGCAGCTCAAATAGGCAGAAGATCTATGATGATAACCGAAGGAAGGATTTGGAATTTCAGGTAGGAGATCATGTTTTCTTGAAGGTATCTCCATGGAAGGGTGTTATACGTTTCGGTAAGAAGGGTAAATTGAGTCCCATATACAACGGACCTTTTAAAATTCTAGAATGAATTGGGGCTGTAGCTTACCGTTTGGCAATATTGCCAAGTCTCTCCAAATTTCACGATGTGTTTCAAGTATCACTGTTAAGAAAATACATGCATGACCCAACACATGTACTCACCTATGAGGAAGTAGAACTAGAACCCGATCTGTCTTATTGCGAAGATCCCATTAGGATCCTTGATACTAGAGAACAAGTGCTAAGAAACCAGATGACTTGTATGGTAAAATTTCTATGGAGAAATCTTAAGATGGAAGAGGCAATGTGGGAACCTGAGGAAATTATGTTGAAGAACCACCCGAGTATTTTCATGTGGTAGTATTATAGAAATTTCGAGGAATAAATTATGTGAATAAGGGGAGAATGTAACACCCCAATCTTCGACGGTACATTTCTCTTCGAATAATATAGTAGCATGTGTTGTATGCAACTTCGAGTTCTAACACACACCACAACCAATAAAACTAGCCGTTATGGATATTAATACCCACTTACTGAAATTTTATAAATGTTATATTTCAAAATGGACTTCATTTTTGGATTTTGTAATATTGAAATTAGTTTAGTGTGAATTTTTGGTACTTTTTTGATAACTTTCATATTTTGATGATTAGTGAAAATTACTAAATTTTAATTAATTTTTTTTTCAATCGAAATAATTAATAGTGATAAATTATGAATTTGATTGATTTTAAAGTATAATTAGATTATATTGTTAACATTTAATCCAACGTTGGTCATTGGACATAATTTCTCATTTAAACTGGACATAAGCAAGTGCCAATCTTTTGATAGTTATTATTTCTTAAAAACACGCTTTTTGTTTTGACAACGGGAATTAATTTTAAATTAATTTCTGCCACTTCTGTGTTTTGAATTTAGAAAAATGGAATCAATATTTAGAATTAGGTGGTCCAAATTGTGTAAATAGGTAACTTTTATTTTAAGATATTTTGAATAATTACTTCGGTAAATATTTTATTTACCATGGTTAAAGGGTAAATCTGGTAAATAAGGGTAAAAAAATAATATTATAATAATATTAAATTACCCTAAAAAGTGTCCTAACCCTATTGGTTGATACATGTCTGACCACAGGCATGTTTGGATCGATTTTGGGACCCCATGGAGCCACTTGTAAGTGATAATGACACTTTATATTAATTAAGTTAAAGTAAATACAAAAATGACATAAGAATATATTTTTTAGAAAATCAATTTTTACATAGGGTTATATAAATTATATTTTAGACTATAAATATTTATTAGAAAGATAAAACTATGTGGTTATGATAGTTTAGAATTATGCATTCCATCATGATGAAAGTGTTTATTGATATTTCATGTGATTATTTGATTAGTAGAATATCCATGTGAATAAGTAAATGGAATTATTTCATTTAATTTTTTCCATATTATGCTAAAGTTCAAGTTTAAAATGCTTTTGTTTTAGTTATACATTGGCTTAAATGTTTATGATTATTTAAGAAATTTTCCTCTATATTGTTATCCTTACTGAGCATCTGAGCTCACCCCTTTCTATGTTTTATTTTTCCCAGGATGTGAAGAAGTATTTTATGACTGACCTGTAGGGATATTCTTAGGGGATATGAGTTTGGAATATGGAGACTATGTTGTTATAGTTTTCATTTTATGATGTAATGTAAGACTTATGAATGTATCTAGTGATTCCAAGGCTACTAAACTAATTGGTCTTTCGAGACTTGATCTTTTGTGATCCTGCAAATGTTATTTAATAATGCACCGACTCTGGGTAACTGGGGTTGGGGTGTTACAAACATCACTGGAATTTTCCACTCTCGGAATCAAGAATTGAAATTGTGCATTGATACATTGTTTGAGAGTTCCACCCTTGAGAAAATGATTTACCAAATTAAAAACATCATGATGAATAACATACCAATAAGTTTTAAAGAAGTGGTTGGTGAATCCATATAGTCTAGGGGAGATCCCTTTATTAAGTCCAAATAATGCTTCCTTAATTTCAAGATCCAAACGAATTGAAGTGATCATGAGATTTTCTTCATCACTGATGTGTTTAAGAATGATTCCTTCCCAAAGATATGAACTGGTTGGGGATCCATTGAAGAGATTCATGTAAAAAGATACAACATCGTTGGGAAGGGAATACTTGTCATCCATAATATTGTCTCCATATTTAAGAAGAGATAGAGACATATAGGCCCTTCTTTTTCTCTAAAGAGTGTTAAAAAATTTAGTGTTTCTATCTCCATCTGTGAGCCATCTAGTTTTAAAAAAATATTTTAGGATGCTATACTTGAGCCTAATAAGGTTACAGAGCTTGTAATACATTTTGGTTTCTTTATCAAGGTTACTAGAGAAGTTTTTTTTGGTAATAGAATCTTATATAAGATTAAGGGAGCATTGAAGAGAATAAATCTCTTCATCCAAAGAGTTGAAACATTTTATGATCCATTATTTGATTCTCATTTTAAGAAATTTGATCTTGAAAATTCATGCTAGAGGATTTTAATTGAAATAAATTGAGGTTTAAGCATCATTTACAAGTTTACCGCATTATGAGTGATCAATCCAAGCATTATTGAACCTGAATGAAAGTGGTTTATTCCATTATTTGTTATGAAAAATCACAAGGATGGGTTGGTTATTAGAATTATGTCTTTCTAATTTACACATGATATGGATCTCAAAATTTTTAGGTAGGTGTCATTAACAAATCCCCTATCAATTCTAATTTCTTTAATAATATTTAAGTGTTTTCGATACCATGTAACTTTGGATCCAACCAGGTTTACCTCAGTCAAATTTTATTCCTCAATACAAGATATAAAATATTTAATAGAAATGGAGTGAGATACTAGGCCAAGATTTTCATTAGTATTTAGGATTGAATTAAAATATCTAGTAATTATTCAAGGATCATTAATGATTCTAGAAATATTTCTAATTTTCATCAAAAGTGATCTCCTTTTAATGTAATTGTTGAAATCATAAATCACTTAGTTTTTTCCTGCCATACCTAAAAAATATGCATGTGATCATCTATTCATCTTAAAAAACAATGGCATGTATTACAGTAATCCTATTATCTAGGAGCCATAACATGTTAGTGTTGGAGGAGGATTAATTTGTACCCAATAAAGACTATACACTACTATCAAGGGGAGTGACCTGACCGTAAAAATGTCTCTTTAGATTAGTTATTCCAATCAGGAGCGTCTTATATTTTCCTAAAATAAGCCTAACAGAAATCATAGTTTTAGGGTTGTATAATACATGGAAGTTCTACAAAAGATACTTCATTTTGATTTGGTTTTGGGGGAGAACTCCCCATTATCTTCTGTTTCCATGTTCCTTCTTCATTTTGATTTTCTGGTTGGTCCTACCTTCTTAGAATTTGAAGAAGATTTTGATTATTTGATTTCAATAACAGAAGGATTGGTATTTGGTAAATCCATAATTGCATATTCTTTAAACTGAACATCAGATATATCTTCTATCGATTTTCAAGGACTACCTTATGAGTATAGTTTACTCAAGGAATTCCCCAATATAAGACCCTGCTACATATCATCTGTGAAAGTTTAAAAATTTCTTTTCTCTATCTAAATGACAATATCTATATCATAATTAATAATGTCAAAAAGAATTTCTTCAAAATGTAGAGACGTTACAAGATTAACAATTTCATAGGAAGGAGTAGAAAAAGAGAATGAAACTTATGCTAATGGAATTCAGTCCTTATCATATCCACTAGGGATAAATTTTTCTTTTGAAATTTTAGATGAATGATGGGGAGACTTTTGGAGTTCTTCTTTATCAACAAGTGTTTCCCATGTGGTACTAGTACTAGAAAACTTGTCCCATTTAACAACATTTCCCTATTGTGATGCTTCACCCCATTTAGTTTCTATGGGTTTACTCTTTTTTATTTTTGGGACCTCCTTCCATGTCATGGAGTTGTGAATCATGTGATCACTATTACTAATGTGGGGTGTTATAATTAAGTGGTGAAAGGTGCACTTACCATACACTCTAGAACTCATAATTTATTATTTGATTATGGATCTACACACTCTTTTATATCTAAAATTTTCTCTAATAGTAACACATTACAACCTTAATGAATAGATGTTGAAATAGTAGTAAAAAATCTTAATGGTATGATGATTTCATCTCAAGTATATAAATATTCTCCAATTGAAGTTTGTGGGAATATTCTTCCAAAAAATATTATTATTCAACCTCTAGTTCAATTTGATGTGATTTTGGGAATTAATTGGATTTATTTATATAAATACTATATCAATTTTCAAGGAAGGGAATTCAAATTTGATATTCTAAACCAACCAATAACTATATTTCATTAAAATGATAAATGTTAACTTCGAATAGAAATTATATCCATTTAATGGGTCTTTATTCATATTACAAGTGGGTAATTATTTCAGATGGTTGGGGAGAAACTCAACATCGATGATATGCCTATTGTATGGGAGTTTTTTATGCCTTTATAGAGGAGTTACCTAGTATTCCTACAAATCATGAAGTTTATTTTTTAATATAACTCATACTCGGTTCTACAACTATTTCAAAGACTATATAGAAATTACTTAATTTAGTTGTAGGAATTAAAGAAGAAAATCCATGAGAATATTGATAAGGGATTCATTCAGCCAAGTGCATCATCATGGGGTTCATCTTTACTTTTCTCAAGAAGAAAGATGGATCAATGTGACTCTCCAATAATTATTAGTATCTTAACAAGATCATGATCATGAATAAGTATCCTCTACCCTATAATGATGATTTTTTGATCAATTATTAGGAGATTAATATTTTTACAATATTGATATTCGATCTAGATACTATCAATTGAGGGTAAAAATTAAAAACATACACAAGACATCCTTCTAATCGAGTTATAGAAACAATGGAATTATATTCATGTCATTTGGTTTTAATAATGCCCCCACTATCTTCATGGATTTAATGAATAAATTATTTATAGATTACCATGATTAATTTTTGGTAGTCTCTATAGATGATATTATTATATATTACAAGAATAAATAAGAGAATGAAAATAAATTTATAATTATACTAAAGATCCTAAGGAAGATAAGTTGTATGCAAAATTTACCAAGTATGAATTTTGGAAACAAAAACCCTTTTTTGGGTCATATAATCTCTAATGAGGGTATATTGGTGGATCTATAAAAGATATAATCTATTAAACATTGGCTTATACAAACTGCTATGACTGAATCCCATAGTTTCATTAGATTATATGGATATTATTGATACTTTGTGAAGTATTTCTCATGGATATCTAATCCACTCACCAAGTTAACTAAAAAGGGAGTTAAAGTCCTCTATACTGATGAGTGTGAAGAAAATTTCAAGGAACTGAAGTAAAGGTTGGTCATTGAACCAATACTCACACTAAATTGTAATGGAGAAGGGTTTTTGATTTACAATGATGAATCATAGAAATGCATGGGATGTGTTCTCATGAAAAATGATATGGTGATAGCTTATGACTCACACCAATTGAAGATAAATGAGAAAGATTACCAGACTCTTGATTTGGAGTTAGTAGTGGTAATCTTTTCATTAAGAAAATTGATGCATTATCTTTATAGATAGTAGTGTGACAAATATATTGATCATAAAATCTTAAAGTATATATTCATACCAAAATAATTTAATATTTTTTTGAGAAGTTGGTTTGATTTAATTAAATTTTTTTATTCTCAATACACTACCACCCTAAGAAGGTGAACAAGGTGTATAATGCTTTGAGTCTAATGGATTATGATAGCTTACCTATGATGAGGATAAAAAATATCCAATATTTATATATTTGAAAAGTAACTTTAAATATTTTAGGAATGAGAGAAATATTATTTTTCTCAAATTATTATTCAACCATCTATCCATGTAAAGATTAATGCAGAACCAAAGGAGGATGTGGAGTTATAAAATAATGTGGAAAATGTTCCCGAGTTCAACCTTGATTATGATGAAATGACAAAGTTTCATGACTAAGTATATATTTTTTCAATAATATACCTTAATATGGAACTGTTGGGATAATATATTATCTTATCATTCATTATTCTTCCTGGAAGTATGAGGATGTATAAAGATATGAAAGAGTATTTCTGGTAAGACAACATGAAGATAGATATTTTAGAGCATGTATCTTAGTGAATGGTATGTCAACAAGTTAAGGTTGAGAGATAAAATTATAATAGGTTATTACAAACATTAACAATATAATAATGTAATGGTAAAATATCCCCATGTATTTTATTTTTAGACTCCACAAAACATCAAACGACCATAATGAAATTTGGATTATAGTCGATCACTTTACAAATTTTCACACCTAATATATATCATAAAATATTTCTATCTTGATCATATTACCAAGATATAAATTAAATAATTGGAAAAGTTACATGGGGCTCTGTATTATATTGTATCTAATCAGGATAGAAGGTTTACCTCAAATTTCTGGAGAATTATTTAACAAGCTCTTTATACGAAGTTATGTTTTAGTACCTCTTATCATCATAAAAATGATAATTTATTTGAGATATCCATTAAAACCCTAGAGGATATGTTTAGATCATATTATCTATATTTCAAATGCGGTTTGTATCAACACTTTCCTCTAGTCATGTTTTTTGACAACAATATATTTCACATGATCATTCAGATGGCTCTTTATAAATCTCTATATAGAAAAAAGTGTAAAACTAAGCCATAATATGATGATGTTAGAGAAAGAAATATATTGGGAGTTGAGTTAGATGAGGAAATGGTAGATAAGGTTATATCCATTCATCAACATGTCAAGGAAACTTATAGTCAATAAAAGAGTTATAATAAAAATCGTTGGAAGGATTTGGAATTTGATGTTGGTGAGAAGGTTTTCCTATAAATTTATCCATGGTAGAAGGCTATGCGATTTAGAGAGAAGTGAAATATAATCCCTAGGAAAATTATTCCCTCAAATATTATTAATTTAGTAGGTACTATATCTTATTTCTTGGCACTCCCACCAATCCTCTCTTAAGTTCATGCTCTCTATGTATCTCTCTTGAGGAAGTAGATACATGATCCTTCACATGTACTAAACTCAGAGGATATATTACTGGGGGATGAAATTTATTATGAATAATATATGGTATAAAACTTGTATTATATAAATAATTTTTTATAGAACAAGAAAACTCACCTAGTTAAAGCTCTTTGGAATAATAAAAAATTTTAGGAAGTTACATGGGAACCCGAGGATGTGACGAAGAAGAGATATGATCATTTTTTTGTACCATAATGAATTTGTTTTAGGGAGATATTCATTATAAGTTGGGTATAATTTTCAGACTAATATTTTATATGTATTTTCTTTGAAATAAAACTTGAATTTTTCAATAGCATGCCTTACATGCAACCCCACGTCTATATGAACCATGATATAGTAAACAGTTATAACCTAGCTATAAAATTGTAAGGTATGAATATTAACAACCACTTTATAAAAACTATGTATAAATTTTTTAAATATTTAAAATTCATTGATTAAGTTATAATAAATAAGTACACAATTTTTAGTCAAGTCATTTTACGCTTCAAAAATAGGTTTTCTTCAAAAATGGGTTTTATCGCATTTTTTCATGTGAAAATAATAATTAATTACCACAATTTTTAGAAATTTTATTTTAAGAAATTATTAATAATTTTTAAATCATAATATTCATATCATTTTAGGTTTATTTTTTAGTATTGTTCTAAAATGATTTATTTTTTAGTGAATAGCGAAAATACCGATATTTATAAAAATTGACTTTACCATTATGTTTTTAATTTTATATTAAAGTAAAATAAGTACCATTTAATTATAAATAATATAATTAATTATATTAGATTCATCACTATGCTTTATTTTTTTATAAGTTATTTTTTGGTCTTAAAAACACATTTTCCAAAAAAACTATATTTATACACATAATGTATTTTTATCTTAATAAAATAATTTATTATCTATTTATTAATTTGTTTTTATGAAATATATATAAATATATATTATATATTTAATATATTATTTTAACATTAAATTTTATGGTTTTAACAAGGAAAGAAATCAAAGTTAATTATTTTTTATGCTTAGAAATTCATTTTTTTAAAACAGGTTTTTGTTGTGGTTTGAATGCTTAATTAAAATTAAATTATAAAAATTTTAGAACTTTAACATGTTAAAATGAATAATTTTTTTTAATAATATTAATAAATATAATTTAATTGTTTCAAATTATTTTTTTTCATAGTGAATAATAAAAGCAATGAAATTTTGTTACCACGGTTTAGATTAAAGTTGGTTTATTGGGGGGGGAGGAGGGGGTAAACCATGAGATAAGAGTAGGATTTCTAAAAATTCCAATAAAATTATTATTCTTTGAAGTTATTTAAAACTTATATTATCCTACATTCAAACACCTATCCACTTGGATAAAATTTCACATGAAAGTGACATTAGATCATTTAAATCTTTTAAGAATTTCCACGTGTGACCCTCCCCTCATTTATAAAAGGGAAACTATTATCTGCCCTTATTCAAACAATTTAAGACTTATATATGAGAAAATAATTACTCCAAAAACCATATATAATAATTACCTTTATACTTGATTTTTTGGTGTTCTCTTAAAACCAATCCTTTAAGTCTCAATGAGTAACCCAAAGGAAGACTCTCAAAGAAGAGGTATAGATCTTAACTAATCTCTTTAATTATTATATATTATTATAATTACTTTAAACTTGTTGAATAAATAATTTTTAAAATCAAGTATAATAAATATACTTATATGTTATTATGATAATGGAACAACCATTTACCACCTCTTCTCAATCAAATGGGAGATGAAAGTATTGATCATGCACACGTGTGGACTACCGCCTCCACTTAGTGATACAATTAATATTCCACCACCCTCATTAATGATTGTTTATTATGATAGATTTAATTTTTTATATATTATATTTATTTTTTTAATAATTATTATGTAATTATGAATTAATATTTACCTTTATTTTGTTTCATCCATCAAAAAATGGGAATCTCACTTGTGCGTACCTACAGTTTACTATATCCACACAGTGATATAATTAATTTTTCATCATTATATTAATGGTTATAAATATTTACATAATTAATATATATGAAATTTATATCATTATTAACTTTCTTTAGATTATGTAACCATGATAAAAGTGTGAGGACCATAACCTCCAAACCAAAACATTCATGAAAAATGAAGCAGTTAACACTTGAAATTTTGATTTTAATAGATAATTGATAATAAATGGGTATTAAAATTATATAAGTAGATAATATATGATATTATATGTATTAATATGGTTATTTTATAGAATTATAATAAAATAAAATTTAATATATCAGATTTTAGAGAACTTACAAAGTAAGTGAGACTTGAGGTAAGTGTTTCGTCTCAATTTCTCATCATTGAGACATGTGTTAATGTTATTGAAAAATTTATTATTTATATTTTGTTTATATTAAAAATGAATTTATTTTTTAATGATTAATTATTTAATTCAATGTATTTGTAGAAATGTTAGTTGTCAGTCTTAAGGGTTCTTCATCTCAATTTTGTTTCATTGAGACATGTTTCATGTTATGCACCTATATTCTTTTTGTGAGGTGTATCTACTACCCTATTGATATGTTGTATCATGAATAAACTTATATTCATTGTATTTAAAGTTTAATTTGAAGTTATTTCTTTCATGGGGGTTATGATTCAATAGTAACCATAATGGTAAGAGTTTTATGTTACAATCTCATTTTTACGAGGATTGTTTATGATTAAATTTTATAATGATAAAATTATTTGATATATCTCTCCAAATTTTTATTTATTTTCATATAGTTTGGTTATTTTTTTTTGTTTCATTTTCTTATATTTATGTACTCAAGAGACAAAAATAATGTTTTTAAGGGAAATCGACCATTATTTTCTCTTCAATCGACAATATTTTCTTTCATGCCCATATTTTATTCAAATTGTTTTCAATAACATTTCTAATATTATCCAAAGATTTATTAAATAAATTTTTAACCATGTTTTAATTTCTATAAAAATTATTTAAAGGAATATTCTTTTCATTTTCTGAACAAGGTACTTTTTAATTTTTACCGACAATGTGAAATGATTTTTTGTTTTAATATACACCACATAAAAGACATTATATTCCACCATGAATACTATTTTTAGTAAAAATTATTTATAAGTTTCATTTTTTATTTTCAAAGAAATCATTTTCCTTAATATTTTTGAAAATTTTATATTCTAAATAAGTGATTTCAAAGAAAAGGTTATTTACCTCAAGAAATATTCTAGTGATATTTTAAAGGTATTTTTTTTCTATAACAACATTCTTTAATTTTTCTTATGATTTACTAGGGATATAATACAATGTTAGGATATTTATTCTTTCTCTAGATGGTTTATTATTATGATGACGAAATTTTTATGAAATCTATATCCTTTCCATGGTTTATTATTTGGTGATATGATAAATGTTTTATGATCTTATGTCACACATATGTATAGTTTTCATTATGTGATGGGTGGGCCCTAAATTATATATACCTATAACACATTGGGTAAAGAAGGATATCACTTGATATAATAAAAAATATAACGACGAGTGAACCCATTTCACTAAGGGAATTTTTCTAATAAGATAGTCTTGGGAGAGAACCTTGACTAAAGTAATGATGGAATAGGAAGTGAACCCAATACACTATGATAGTCTTGGTAGTGAGCCTTGAATAAGTAAATTATTTTATATGATTATGTACATGCCAAAAAATTATGTATTATTCTTAAGATATGTTATTATGTCTCATAATTGATTATTTATGATTCCACACTCTTATGTATTATTCTTTTGATTGATAAAACTTTATGAAATGCTTTATTATTATGATATATGAATTAATGGGTATGATTTTATAATGTTTATATCATGTTATCACACCATTATGCTCATCTTATGAACATTTATTAAAATCTTTTATGTTTATCCATGTTGAGCATCTAATATCACCCTTTCTTATATTTTCCTTCCGCATGTTATAGAGAATGGTTTTAAGTCTATTATGTAGAAGAAGGGTCTCTATTGTGAAGAACTAAATGTGAAATGATATAGATATTTTATGTTCCAATTGTTTACGTATCCAATTTTATAAAGACACTAAACCTATACGGTCCTTAGGAATATATTATTGTGGAATGTGTTGAATATTCATAATAAATGATGTAATATTTATGTATGGAATGTATTGTTCATTATAGAATAATAATATTAAAATTAGGTAATAGGGTTAATTCATTTTTTGGTAAAAATACATTATCTAGGTAAAGACATAGTTATTACAGTAAAGGGTAAAATGAGAAAATTAATTTAAATAATGAGTAAAATGGTTAAATATCTCTAAAAGTTTTCACCAAACTATGTGTATGAGGTAATTCCTGACCCATATCAATTATTTCTCCACTTTTTGTTTACTTTCCTTGAAATATTACATTCCTTATACATTAATAAATGAGTATTTCCAAATGTTCCACTCAAACTAATATATAAACAGAACCCTACTCCATCTATTCTAAAACACACATCTCATTTAGAATTATCTCTAATATCAATCCAAATTACCTCACTAAAAATACACTCTCATTATTAGGAGATTCTAGTCCTAAGAAGGGGACCCAATTCCTTCATTTTAAAGAATGTTCTTATGGAAAGATTCGACTCTTTGTCATAAGTATCTTCATATTATTATTTTATTGACATTACCTTCTTTCTTAGCCTCTTATACATCTATTTTATTACCTTTATAAAATTATTATTATACTATAAAATTTATTTTATAATAACAGAACAAAATATTATTACTCATTCATTCATTATAAAATTTATCTGTTTGTGGCAGTTTAACTACCTACATGAATAATACTATACAATTTTCATTATAGATGATGTATTTTTGGGGGATGTATGATATCCAAAAATAACTATACAAAACTCCAAAACTATTAAATATAGAATCTGTCTATACATATATAATTAATAAAAAAATAAAACCTATACCTCTAACCTTGATGATCCAGCCTGTCTAGAATTAAAGTATGTGTTTGATTAATATCACTATGGAGAAACCAAAAGGTTCAAACCTTATAGTATAATGGATCATGGGAATCGCCTGATGATTTCATAGGAACTCCCTCTTATATATGATCTAATAAAACCTTTAGTTTAAATTATATAAATAAATAAATCAAATAATGATATCGATTTCAAGGAGTTCTTTTGAGAACTTAGAGTCTCATACTAGCAACAAGTTTCCTAAGGATCACACCATCATATATACGCATCCGACGAACTCAAAAATTCCCCTATATTAATTTGATCATTTTATAAAACACTCAATAATTTAAACTCACTTGAAACACATGTCTTAATCTCTTTATTAAATGTTGAACACTTAAAACATTAATGAAATATGTTTAGACTCCTCAAATTCATCATCATATGATGAATAAAAAATTATGATAACATTTAGAGTGCAAGATCTAATTATATATCAAATTATAAATTTATTTTATAACTCTATTTCCACAACAACACGACATAGTTACTCTCACTATTCCATGGATAACCTTTGATCAGACTACAATATAGAATATTTCATAGTCAAGCCTGTTTTAGTGAACAACTCTATCAATCCCCCCACATGCAGTAAAATATCACGAAGTTTGTGCATTTTCACCCTATATAAAATCATATGTAACAAAATTTTAAAACCTATCCAAAATTGCAATATATATTTCCAATATTAAATTTGGAAATTCTATCACTTATTTTCAATATATGCTACATCATATGTAACAACTTCTGAAAATATATCTAGAGGTCATTTCAAATATCTTGTAAAATACTTTTGGGGTAGCTCTTACAATTTTTTAAACTTAATACTCATTCAAACAACCACAAAGTGTGACCCCATGGGATTTTCTAGCATGAAGAAAAAATTAGGAATTCCCGAATCCATAAAATTAAGAAATGGGAGACCTCTAAAAAAGCATCAATATAACATAAGTTACAAAGGGATCTGGCATGATCTATATCAAATACATGTATCTATATACCCATGTTTACCAATTTCATCATATACATGGATACATAATCATATAATCTATTTTTCCAAGACATTGAGTGACCATGATACATAATGTATACTAATCTCATATATCCACTAATACATTCTCAATTCTCCGAGCATAGACTAAACAGGTCAATAAATACATCACATGTCATCCATCTAAGTGGATGAGCACATCACATGCCCCTTATACATATATATATAAGAACATAACATGGTCCCTATATAGGTATGAATATACTCTTATTAAATTTATATCAATTAAGGGATCAAAATTCACATTCAGCATACGAGAGGTAAAATATCATATTGGTTATGTCTCAACTAATGACATGATCAAAAATATATTCAACACCACCTGATTAGACAAGAACCAAGTCTTGTGCAGGAAAGGTAAAAAATTATGAAGGTTATTATTCTTAGTATCTTTCTAACCTCATGTATGGGGATTCAATATAAAACCTGCACCCCTTGAATACCAAAGACATTGTGTATAATACTCTATGTGTTATACTTGAAGAATTATATCTCTATGTGAAATATTATCCACTCTAATATATATTTTCACAACCTATATTACTCAATGATGAACATTTGATAGGTATAACTCAAATTAATACTTTGAGAGGTCAATTATCAATTAACTTCAAATAATACATGTAAACAGTGTGAAATAATAGTAAATTTGAGACTATGTTTTGCATGACATGATATATTTTCTATTCTTATACACATTTAAAAATAATTTATAAAACCATACATAAGCACCCATACCATCATATCCTATATGATAGACTACTAGAGAGGCCTTATGTTTGTAGTACTTTGATTATTTGGTTAAACTCATTTAATATCTATATAATTCCTACCATATATCTATGAGATCATATGAAAAACCCTCCCACTAAACTCTTTTAGTGAATAACATCTATGAATAAAGTTTGATTGTATAATGATGTTACTTATTCACCATATTCTTAATGTGAAACTCTTTGAACATGTTATGAAAACTCGTTTACATCACAAAATCCAATGTTATGATGTTAATAACATATTTTTACACCTAAAAACCTTTCTAAGTTAATAATCATCATCATTATTGGAACCTTTTAATTATAAAATTCCTTGGAGATCATTTTATAGCTATTATAACTCTTTACATTAATATATTTCTTTATCAACACATCCTAAAATATTTTATGATATAAAGTGAAATTAAATCCATTTATTTAACTAAATGTAACTTATTACATTTTTATTTACTGACACACCCTAAACTCTTTCAGGGTATTAAGTGATATTCACTTTGAGTTTTTTATTATTTAATATTTTATTGTTAAACTTTGAACTTATTTATAATAGAGTTGTTTCCATAGAACCAAATAATTTTTAAATTTGATTACCTTTTATATTAAAAGTCTTTAATATTAATTAATATCTAATCACATGATGATTGTTTTTCTATGTAACATTAATATAATAATATTCTTACAATATTTGTTGCTTTGAAAGATTATAATAGTTCCCACTATACTGAGAACCTTGTGGTTCTATGATAATATTCTTAAATAACTGTTCTATATCTATATGAAATCTATCCTATGATACATATATGATGTAGAATATCATGTGTTATAGGATTAAAATACATGAAAGAATCTTCTCATAAAGTTTACACTTGGTAATCTCTAGATTACGAGGTTATGAGAATAAACATGCACGTAGGATTTACACATGCTATATATGTCATTGTATATTCCTATCAACATATATGTGTATTGAAACTTAGAAATGATATTATTGTTAATATATATCATGAGTCATTTACTTTAGTGTGTTGATGAATATTGTGATGACAGATGCTTACAGTGAGGAAGAATGCATAGGGAGTGTCACAAATGATATAACATTAATGAATATGTTAAGAATGGATTTTCACTTTTTTATTTAATGTATGTAGATATCTCAAGACCTTTTATTTGAATAAAAAAATTTGATTAAGTCCATATTCTTATAATTTTTTTCAATAAATTAATTTTAGGAAAGTCAAAGAAAGATATTCAAGCATATAGGTTGATGAGATAAGTATGCAACATTCTTGATGAGATATTGAGTCAAATAGATTATATTACATGGTGAAAATCCATAATAGGTTACTTTCATTGTGAAATTAATATTTTTCTCTATGAGTTCCATGAAATGTTTTTAGAATTTTATATTGGAAATTTGGCCAGTTAACCTACTTCCACTAAGAAAGAGGCTTAAAGGGTCACACACTAAGTGTATCTGGAGCCTTAGTTAAATTCTATTTGAATTAAATATAAGAATAGATATTATTTTATAGTTTTGAGGAATAATATTTATTAGGGTTATGTGGGTATCATAACTAATTATTAAATTAATAATACAATTATATTTATTTATTTAAATAAATAGTTATTTTTCAATGTTTGATAAAATTTGAGGATAATTGATGGGATGAGTTAAAGGTTTTGATAAAAATTAAATATTTAATATTTTTAAATAAATAAATTATATTTATATATATATGGATCTTTCAAACACCAAAGAAATAATAATAATAATAATAATAATAATATTATTGTTTGACATGAGGTTTTAATTAAAATTAAGATATTTTTAAATGGATTTTTCATGTTAACTAATTATATTTTCTAAGTGTATAAATAATGTTATATCATTTCATATATTAATTGATTTGTTGTTAAAAAAATCACTATCTAGTAAATTATAATTATATTTAAGATAAATTTTTCTTGAGAGATCTCAAAAATAGAGAGCATTAATCCTCCTCCTCCCACTCTAGACTCAGAGAGAACTAGATAGATTCTTTTCAGTATAGAAGGAATTCCAGTTGAGATAAACAAGAATAAAATAGGGTGATAAGTCTTTGAAACTAGAATACAAATATATAGTTTTGATGTTTCTAGGTTCATAAAACACGTGTTGATACATATAGAGGTATTCTATAAACAAATCCTTCATTGCAATGATGGTATGACAAGAGTGGTCAATCGATTCGACAATGAAGAAATAATTCCAAGATTATAGGTAATTATTATCTATAAATTAATTATAAATTTTCTGTGAAAGATACCATAAAAAGGATTCTAGGGTTTCTATTTATTTAGTTATAAGGAGAAATTTGAAGAAATCGATGAAACACCATTATTGGGAATGGGACCAACCACTCCCATTGCACCACGGGACCTTCAAGTGGTATCAAAGAGGACACCTATTTATTTATAATTATTTATTAATTAGTGATCGATATAAAAATTTTATTTTTATTTTTCATATTTTATTTTTTTTCTTTAATATGAAAATCAAGATATCACATTTTTTTACTTTCATATGTTCAATAATATTCTATAAAAAATGAAGAATTCTTGAATATCCCATTTGTAGGTTCCATAGATTCTTGATGGATAACACAGATACACAACATATAACTAAAAATATCATGCAATGTACCCATGTTCACCACACCAGGAAGAGTTTCAAAAATTGTATAATGTTGTGGAAGAGAATAGTATGTGGAATCATTTGACATAATGTATTGATCAAGCCAATTAGTTTGTAGCTTAATAGGTTATAGGGTGTACAACTAGTGCACATGCTGTGTATCCACACATAGTTTGTCCCTATGAGAATCGCGGAAATTATGTTGTCAAGGTATGAAAAATGTATTAATTATATGCCATGTATTGACAGACAATCAAGAAATATAGGTCAGTTTTGAGTACACAGTGTATAGCTTGAATACACACCATCTGACACATAAATATTTTCACAAAATTCACATCGAGTCTCAAGGTGTGTGATGTGAATGAATAGAGAATGTAGTACATATTGTGTGGTGGGATGTACATTCCATGTAACTTATACACTTTCACATAAAGTACACACTGATCAAGGATGTACACTATGTGAATTAATTACATAGAATATTAATTGGTTATATCATTGAGTTACAAAATTAATTAATATCTGCATGATGTTTTAAAGTATATGATGTGTATGGTCATTGTACATGACATGTAATTAGTGAGGCTTTCAATCGATGCACATTTTATATATTTACGGAGTGTCATGTAATCATAAATACTATGAAAACTATTTGGATTTACTCATGGAACTATATACCGTGTAATATCATAACATAAGACGTACAATACATGTCGTGTAAGTATAGAGTAGATGAAATGAACCATACATAGAATATTCACATTCAATTAAAGTTACAATACACACCATGTAAATTTGAAGGGTGCATGCTGCATTGCCTCTAGTACATGTCGTATTAAATTCAAGATGAAATTTAAGACTGACCATATGGTTTCGCATCATGTTCCCTATCTCTACACACTATGTATGGATTAAATTTTAATCTTAATTTTTTTAAAATTATAGTAGAAAGTAATTTCTAAGACTATTTGAATAGAAATATTAATATAAGTTAATAATTAATTAATATGATAAATAATTTATTAATTTGTTTGATTTATCTTAATAAAGAAATAATAGAAATAAATTTTATCTAGTTTATTAACTATATAGTCATTTCATGTGTGGATGATTATGATATTGATAAACTGATGTATGTGTTGGGTTTATGATTAATTTAATATTTATTTCATGGGTTTAAAATGTGATAAAAGTTTTATTAAATTAAGTATAATGTTCTATGAGTCATCCATCCCACCATTATTATTTTGGACCTTCATGTCCATAGAATATTTTAGGTAACCCCATAACCATGGTTCACCTCACCTCATTGTGAGTAAATATATGTAAAGGATAGAGCTCTAAGGATAGGAGGTAGTTTAGAACATGAGTTAAGGTGAAACCAATTAGGCAGATCCATAGGTGAATAGGTGGAATTCTGTAACTCAAACCAAGATTAGTTTAAGGAGTTATTTCTTTAAGGTCAAGGGTTATTTTATCATTTTTTGTGATATTCCAATGATCTTGTTTTTTTGGGGTGGTTTGAGATGTTTTGATTGATCATTAATCACTATCCCATGATCATGTCCTATGTTTGTTTCTACCTTATATATTTTCATAATAGATATTTCTTTAGTGAAGGAGTGTAACTATCTTGGTGGTGGCTTTGATGAATGGGTTGATAGCCCTGGTGAAGGTCACAACTCTTTGTTGAGGCCCCATAAAACTTCAAATCCACTACAAACTCACATTTCATCACTTATCTCCTATTATATTATGGTGTGGTGTATTCAATATGGTTTTAGGGGTTTATGTTAAAGATATTGATAGTGTTCCAGTAGGTACGTCCTATGAAAGACTTTTTCCTCCATTTGGGTTCGCACTGGCAGTGCTTTTCAGGATGTTTGTATTGGTTTGGCTATAGTGATTATACCTATCATTGGTATTTTGGATCTATGTTTGATATGGTTCTTCGTAGGATCTGATCCTGGTTTAGTAGTAGGAATATTTGGTGATGAATTATAATTTCTTTGGATTTTGGTGCTACTTTTTGGTGGGATTACATTTCAAGCTATTTTGACTTGTGAAGATAGCGAGTGATACTATAAGATCCTGTGTTTTGAACTGGTTAAAAATTTCTAAATGAATTTTAGTTTTCAATTTAGAATATGGAAAAAATCTTAAAATTAGATCCAGAATGAAATTTAATGATTTAAAACATTTAAAAATATTGTTTTTATATGAGGTTTAAGTACCGAGAGGTGTCTCAAGAGATTGGTTTAGTTTCAAGAGTATCATGATTTGAAATCCTGGTTTTTGGAAAGGAAAAGGGAGGCACACAGTTAGTACATAGTTAGTGATAATAATACACCTCAACTGTATGACCTTGTAGGTGTGTCACATGGTTTTTGAGGCCATAAACCTAAGGCTATATGTCCTTGAAAAAAACAATGGAGTATTGAATAGGTGAATCACATTGGTAACACATGATTTGTCTAACTGTTCACCTAACTGTGTGAGCGGGGTGTCACATTGGGTAGTTCCTAGTGCATGGTGTGTGCATAGTTTTTCAAGATATGTGCATGGACCATGAAATATGTGGATAATAAATAGGGCAAGATCTATTATTGGTGCATGGTTTAGAAATCCATGAGGCCAAATCAATCACCCCTTTAAAGAGAATGAAGTGACCAATTTTACCCTAAGGCCTTTAAAACCATTTGTCTATTTCTTCTACCTTATTTTTCATGCATAGCTATCACTCAATCTCCCATCTTCCTCTCATATAGGATTTGAGATCCATTCTTTGTACGAGATTAATATCACCCATGTTTATCACATTGGACAACCAATAGTATGTTTATGATTCCTATTACATCATTTATCAGTTTCCCTTCCCATTTTTAGCGTAATCATTATGTGAGATAATGTACCATATTTTCTAGTTTTTGTCAATAATTTTGATTTCTATTATTGAAGATCAAATAAAATCTTGATAGTGGGTGGGTTAAGATTACTTGGTATAAGGTAGTGTTCCAAATTCCTTTCCCTAATAGCACCAACATTTATAAAATGCACGATTGTGCCCAACACTATACATTCTATAAATTAATCCTAAAATGTGAAATGAATTAAATTATACATTGAAAACATAACCATGATACCCCATTTAATCTTTTACATGGTTAGGGGTTGATGAACCCAACATGAACCATGACTTAAAGTGGGTTTGATGAAATGCTAATATTTATTATTCTTGTTTTAATCAAAAACACCCAACAAGTGTGTTTGGGTTGTCAATGGTTAAGGAATAACCTAAATTAAATAGTGAATGGTAAAATTAATTGAATGATTACATGAATTAAGTTAAAATTTATGAATATTAATTTATTATATAAATAAAACACCCTTGATGTGTATTAGACTTGTTGGATAATTAACGAAGCACAAAAAATGGATTAATGGATTGAGAAGGGCATGTGAAATTTTATCTTGATTTGATGTATTCATATTACCTCTTTTAAGTGGAAGTTTTAATTGAATTAAATGAGTGTTATATGGTTTGATACCCTATTTTATCCCCTTTTAATTAGAAATGAATTTGTTGATACTATTTTAAATGAATGAAATTGTAAGTAAAGTAAAAAAGTTGAATCGAGATGACTGTAAAATGGTATGAATGTTTTCTAATGGCCTACATAGTTACTAAATGTAACATGACTAATTATTATCTATTACTTGAGAAATATTTTGATTCTATTATATAATTCCATTGTCATTATCATAAGGAACTTCAAGAGATTGTTTATAAATGATTAAACAATGTCGAACATGGTGATCAATTAGTTTACTTGAAACTATTGGACATGATGTTCCTTTTAGTGGACAAGGTATTCCTATTTAAATAAATTGAGATTACTAGACATCATTTTTCTAAATATTTGACATGAAGTTTCACGTTAATTATTGAAATTATTGGACA
The DNA here is from genome assembly GCA_963277665.1 of Viscum album. Lineage (NCBI taxonomy): Eukaryota > Viridiplantae > Streptophyta > Magnoliopsida > Santalales > Viscaceae > Viscum > Viscum album. Next base: position 1,395,986,315 of record OY728157.1, on the reverse strand, counting down.
CATATTTCCACCTTAATTATTACAATTGGAGGACCTAACAATCTTTACGTTTTATTATAAATGGTTGGGAATGATTCTCATATCAGTATTTATTTGATATCACCAGAAATGATGCTCAATGTTCTTTATATATAGAAGCTTAGGGTGGTGATATTTATTTAAATGTGAAACCCCTTATTATCATCGTAATATGTATGTAAATATTTATAATATACTTGGGTATATATGGTGACACATGTTCTAACTTTTCATCTTAGGATAAAGTATGCAGAGTGGGTGAAGTATCCCATGGGGAGACTAAGATTGATGTGGGTTGTATTTACCTTGAAAATTTACTTTTTACATACATACATACTCGATCTGCCTCATGGAGTTGGGTCTTTTTTTTATTTATTCTTTGGTCAGTCTAGTCCTGTTGTATATATTTTATTTATTTATTCTTTAGTTACTCTAGTCCTATTGTGTGTATTACCTTCCATATGTTGATCACTTTGTATTCAGGGATTAGCATGTTATTACACAGTTGGATTATTTATAACTATTGTGGTTATCTATTTATTATCACATGTCATATATTATCATATTCCACTACCTTTCACTTATTTATGATTCCACTATATTTAGTACTAATATAAAGGGTAAATCCACCCTATATAACATTATTAGACCCTCAATTCTAGTTGAAATCCTTTATATTACAAGAAGGAGTGCTTTAGGCCTTGTCTCCAACCGAATTTGGGCACTGTTTTAGTGGATATTGGGAAAAGATATGAAAAATTGGTATCAAATATTTATTTTTCTTATCTTAATTTCTTGGGATAATAGATAGGATATTAAGAATGTGTCATCACTTGGTAAATAGCTCATGTTTGGGTCTGGCCAACCCATGCACGGGGGAAGATCAAGTTTCCAAGGATGGGATTGTTGTTCATAATGTTCATTATTATTGTTGACTATTGTTTAACCTTGAAGGATTATAGTAATTCTATTGGCTATTGATATATTGATTTATGATATTTACCTCTTATAATGACATGATGAGAGACAACATGTGTCCATGCATCATTTCAAGCAAATAGGATTCACATGTCATTAGCATACTTATCTGTATACCATGTTTTCATGATTATGTTCCATGATTATGTACACCATAATTATGTGACTATTAACCTACTTATATATACCATGATTCTATAATTTCTTGCCAGGTATATCTTTATTTTCTCCTGATGTGATAGATTTCTTGATATAATTATGGTGTAAGGTTGGTTAAATAAAGTGTCAACATCAACCTAAATGGAGTTTTCTCACATATTTTAATGGTGAAATTATATTTAATTATCTTGAAATCAATTAAATAAATGAACTGATTTTGAAATGGATAATGAATTAACCCAAAAGAAAATTTTAAATGTTAAAGAACTGTTTTTGTTTTAATAAATTAAAGTTATTTATTATGTATATTAGTTAAATGGTGTATCAATTTCAACTTATAAAGGATTTTACCTCTATAAATTGAGAATGATGACCCATATAACTGAATCCTTTTATGATTTTGTTGACCATTATAGGTTATTTTTTGTATCATATTCCTATGTGATAACCCTGTGGTGTGTGTGTTGAAATCATGATAAATTTAATTTTAATGGGTTTCACTTAGATGGGATTCCAATTACAATTTATGGAGCGGTGAATCCATAAATTGGGAATGAATGACTATATAACTGAACTTAGGATCGGATTTAAGGGAACCTCACATGTCACGTTTATCCTTGCATACCCTGGTAATTAACCCCTTAGGAGAAGGATTTTATTTAATGGGATGGTTAGTTAATGTGTCAGTATCAACTTATACCATGTTACATATAAATGTAAGGTGGAATATTATTGAACCTATTACTCTTAAATGATAAAATAACTTTGGATGATTTTGAGTTTAATTTTTATGAGGCTCTAGCTAATTAAAATCCCAATTACAACCTAAATGGCGTCTTTCTCTATAATTTGGAATTTAAATTTTATTCAACTGAGCTCTGCTTTGAAAAATTATGGATAATTTTTTTTTGGTTTAAATGGAAATTATAAGATAATTATCCTAAATTCAATGAAATATTAGATAAATAAAGTACTAAGTACCTTTGAGAAATGTTTTCCTCTAGAGTTGGAACTTGAAATTTTATATTTCTGAGATTATTTAATGTTTAAAATAGTTGTGATGTTGTGAAATGAATAATATAAAACCTTTAATGGTGTGAAAACTATGACCCTCATGAAGGGTTAGTTTTAATATTTCATTGAGAGTTCCTTGGATGAGGATGTGGATGTTTTTCATAGGTATTAGTGGCCTTTTATTAGTGTATTTTATCCAAAGGATAGGTAATAGAGCCTAGTGACCTTTTAGTCATGTCTATAGTTTTAAAAGTTAGTTAATTATTTTAAAATAAAGGGTTTTCCTATTGCGGTAGTGACATTAGAGGTAAAATCATTGGTAAATTCTTGCGTAGGGTTCCAGAAGAGAGGTGATGTTCTAGTTCCATTGAATTTCATAGGAATCTTTTTGATGGAATGAAATCCCTAGGTATATAAGTTGGCATTCAGTAAGTTATAACTTGTTAATGATGTGAGTATCATGTAATTATCAGGATCAACAGGTTATACATTCTTATGGTATGGTAAGATGCAAACTTAGTCAAGTGACCTTTCCTCTTTTTAGTAGATTAATATAGAGTTCATCATCCATATTAATAATCATATGGGATAATGTAACTCTAGGTTGATCTTTCTTATGGGCTATTGTATACCTAGAATGCATAGTGCCATTGGGCCTGTGAATTGCTTAAATGATGTGCCTATTATACCCTAATAATTTCAAGGAAGTACGTGTTGTTACACATAGTGACATCAAATTAGGAAAGTTATGCAGTGAACCATATTTAGTTTTAGTGCCAATCATTATTTAAGGCTATATATACTTTTCATCTCTAAAGTATAGTGACCTGGTCATTAAAGGTATTGCTGTAAGTATGGTAGCTTAAACTATTAGTTGGAAGTTGAGTTTTCCCAATATTTGGGATGATGCTGTAAAAAGGATCGGTTGTGATAACACTACCAATTAGTTTTGGTTTTGTATTTTAATCCTAATATTACTGATGTCCATGAATTTTTATTGGGAAGAACATCATGTGTATGTATAAGAGTGAACCTAATCAAGTAAACTTATAAGATGCTATTTTTTCTCTCATAATATTGATGCTTAGAATGAGCATATTGGCTATTCCTAAGAAATGTGTTTGGTGATGAATGGATCATGTTATATGGGATATGTTTTGGTTCATAGAAATGTTATGCCTAAGAAAATCCTAATGTGGGGAGAGTTGTGTCATTATCTAAAATATTTTACTTATAGGTTAAAAGGAATGCGACTGTAGAAAACTATCTTGGAATGGTTAGAATATCTTCTAGATGTCATTAAGTTGGTATGTTTGAGCTTCTTAGTCTCAAAAGAAACATTTCGTTTCATTAAGGAAACCTATTTGAGAGTTTTTATTTATCTTACAAATTCTTTTTTTATTTATGAGCTTAGCTATATGATTGTTGTAAGAATCATGCATGAGAGGTTCTCAGGTTTTCAATTTAGGTGTGGTGATACCTGAAATTTTTTTGGGAGTACCTAGGATGCTTGGGTATCGATACTAGTATGGATGGGAAGGACTATTTAAGTTCCTATACCTATTGACCAATGGTTGTGTGGTTGAATCTTTAGTTTATTAAATGAAGCTGTGAAATGAGAGGTCATTCGATAACTCATGAAATAGGTGAGGTGCCTGATTTTGAGGAGGAGTTCCAAGGGAACATATGTAATAGAGACACTAATGTTCTGGTTAGAATGGTTATCTTAGGCTCATTTATGGGTGACTCATGAGAGCATAATTGAGGCCTTGAACAAGGTGTTACGAAATTGTACATCCACCATGTATAATAAGTTAGTTTGCACCATTTTCACATGAGATCTCTTTGATATGGAATTTCAGTGAGAGGTTTGGTGTAGTTTATGGATTGGTGATTTCAAATATGACTGATGGGGGAATAATTCCCTAGATATTTTGGTAAATTAAAGTAATTTACCCTTTTATGAGGTAAAATTTGAAATTAATCTAGGTTCTATGATACAGTTGACCCATGGTTGGACCTAGACATGAATGGTAAGGAGATGTGGTGTCAAGGGTTGTTCAAGGAAAATATAGCCTAGTTTATTTGATCATGGATTAATAATACTTATATACACATATTTATGGAATCATAGTGTTCTCCTAGTTTAGATATGATAATTAACCATATCTTAACATCATCCTGAGTACACTGAGAGAGTGTCGACTATATGTCGAGCTACCTAAATATCATCTTCTACTACGATGAAAGGAACTCCTTGTGAGTTGTTATCAAAGAGAGGTTTATGGTAAGACATAATATGGGGAGTAAAACATTGGAAATTTGAGGTTCTTGAACCTAATTATTAATTTTGAAATTTGAAAAATTCCATGAGAACCATTCTCATGAAGCAGGAATGAGTAATGGTTGAATTTCTCATCAGTGCTTGGGGATGACCATGTTCTTAGCCATTCTATTCATTATGTTCGGGGTTTTATGGGGCATGGGAAATAATAATTGGGGACTTATTTTCATTGGTTAAATGGAAGAGACGATCCTATTACTAGATAACGATTCTAGTCACTGATGGGTAACCCTCATGTGAGAAGGGTTGTGAGATCTTAAGATCGATCATTGGATGACTATTTTGGTTTTCTGATATCATTGGATAAATGAAACAATGTGTGGAATAATTTCTTGTAAAATAATTGGTATAGGTCTAAATATTGACTTGGGTTAAGTCCAAGTGTGGGAGTTAGACTTGGGATAGCTAGCGACTATCCAAGGGTGTTGGATCAGACATGCGCTGGTGCATGTGTTGTGGAACAGATAAAATTTAAACAAAGGATGGCTTAGCCAAGAGACGACACTGAAATTCAGTTATAATCTCCAGTGATCATACTCAAAGTGATCTCATGGTTATTTTGATTAAATTCATCAAGGAATCATTTTGATATACTATATATTGATGTTGAGCATTTCAAAAATAGTAATCTAGAGGTTGTTCGACTTGACTTCTTTGATCATTTGTATGCAGTTAGTGAGGAATGACATCTAGTATACCATTTGGATAGGGAAAGTTTAGTGCAATGTTCAGATAATGATTTTCTAGGAAAAATAGTATGACCAAGCTAGTTTGGGTCGATTTGAATTTTATTGTTTGATTTTAAAATTAGAAACATTCTGAGAGTATCGTTTGGACACTAGGGGCTTGCTTCATTAGGAAATTCGGATGGTGGGGGTTTCATGACTCAAAATTGGACAAATAATCTTGGTCCTATGGTATGGATCACCATAGGGTAGTTGATGATAGATAAAATAATGTGACCATGTATAACAAGCTCAACTAAGCACTATCTCAATGTTTTAACTTTGGATACAAGCATTGGATCGAGTTTCATTGGCTTATGTATCGCATGTTAAAATGGAAGTTGGAATCACATTGGGTTTTGAAAATATAACACGATGGTTTCATAAATAAATTCAATACCTGAGTAGGTCAATTTATTTTTTATGTTCCCTAAGGATTCTTGGGGAAAATAAGTTATAAGAAGGGGAGATTGTATGATCCTGCATTTTGAACCAATTGAAAATTTCTAAAGGGATTTCAGTTTTTCATTTGGAGGATGGGAAAAGTATTAAAACTAGCCTCAAAGTGAGATTTCAATAGTTTTAACATTTAAAAATGTTTCTTTTAGATGTGGTTTAAGTCTTGTGTAGTGTCTCAGGTTCTTTTTTGAGTTTCAAGAGCACTGAGCTTCAAAAGCCTATTTTTTAGAAAGGAAAAAAGAGGCACATTGTTAGAACACAGTTAGGGATAACCTTTAATATCAACTATACAACCCTGTAATAGTATCACAAGGTCTTTAAGACTGTGCACCTGAGGCTACATGACCATGAAAAAGACTATATAGTACTGTAGAGGTAAATCACATGGGATGTGCATGGTTTGTCTAACTAAGGGGTGTCACCTTGGGTAGTTCCAAGAGAACAATGTGTGCAAGATTTGTCAAACTATGAACATGGACCATGCGAGGTGTGAATCTTAGATAGAGTGATCCACATGGTTGGTTAACAGTTTGGAAAATTGGGTGGCCAAACCGTGCACCCGTTTAAAAAATTAAAATTGAAAATTTTCTCCTAATACCTTTAAACTTATTTATTCATTTCTTATCCCTCATCACTCATGAAAAATATCCACTCAACCTCCCCTATTACTCTCCAATAGTATTTGAGATCCATTATTCATATGATTTCAAAGTCAACCAATGTTCATCACATTGGATAACCAATAGTAATTCTATGATTCCCCTAACCTCCTTTCTCAGTTTCTCTTCTAGTTTTTGGTTTTATTGTTGTGTGATATAATATTCCCTATTTTCAGGTTGTTTGTAGAATCTTCCAATTTATCTCATTCCAACTCAAATAAAATCTTGATAATGTATGAGTGAATCTTCCTTGGTATAAGTTAGGTAGTATATATTCCTTTCCCTAAGATAATTATCATTTATAAAATGCGTTGTTGTACCACATGTTGGGATTTCCATGTATTTCTCCTAAAATATAAAATTCCTTAAATTTTATGATTAGATCAAAACTATGATTCCCCATTAACTCATTGACATGTTTATGGGTTTAATAACCCAAATAGAACCATCTCTTAAGGTGGGATTGTTAAAATTTTAACATTTATTATTCTTGTTTTAAACCAAAACTCCCAACGAGTGTGTTTGGGTTGTCAATGGTTATGGAACAACCTGAATGAACTAGTGAATGGTATAATTACTTTATTTTTCACATGAATTAAGTTAAAATGTATTAATATTATATTATTATGTAAATAAAATACCCTTTAGGTGTGTTATATTTTTCATAACATTAATAAATCACCCACAGTGGATTAATGGATTAAGAATGTCATGCACACTTTTACCTTAATAATATGTATAGAGATTGCCCCTTGTTAATGGAAATTTAATTTAATTAAATGAGTGTTATATATTTGAATACCATTTTTATCCCCTTTTCCTTATAAATGAATGGGTTGAAAATATTAAATGAATAGAATTGGAAGTGAAGTAATAATTTCAATCAGGACGATTGTAAATTGGTATCAATGTTTTCTCATTGGATTTATAGTTACTAAATGTAACACGCCTTATTACTATCTATTTATTTAGTGATACTTGGATTCTATTATGGAATTCCATGGTCAGTCTCATAAGGCACTTTGAGAGAATGTTTATTAATTAATAACTAATGTTGAACATGAAACTAAAACTATTTACTTGAGACTATTGGATATGATGTTCCTTATTAGCGGACAAGGAATTAATTTCTAAATTAATTGAGATTATTGGAAATAATGTTCCTCAATATTGGAAATGATGTTGTACATTAATTATTAAAATTATTGGAGATGTACTTCCACATTTATTATTGAAATTTAAGGACCTGGCACTCCTTAAAATTTATTTAGAAATGATTGGGCATGGTTCCATTATCAATATTTATTTGATATCATCATAAATGATGCTCAATGTTATCTATATATAGATGTTTGGGGTGATGCTTCTGATTTAAATGAGAAACCCCTTATAACTATCATTATATGTATAGATGCCTTGGGAATATTCCTTGGGTATACATGATGGCACATGTTTGGACTTTCTATCTTAGTTTGATGCATGTATAGTTGGATAGATATCCCATAGGGATCATGAGATCAATGTGAGTTGTATTTACCTTGAAACATTACTTTTGATATACTTTCATGATGAATTATTTTATATTATCCGACTATATTGAATTAGACACCATTGGTGGTGGACTGCTGAGTTTTACTCATACCCTATTCAAGCTGCCATTTGGTACCTAGGTAGGCCTTATGGTTGCAGGTCATGATCATGGATTTTGATTCTTGTTGTTACACTATGTATTAGGAATTAACACATGAGAAGGGGACTGAGCATGTACTCAAGCTACCTCATGGAGTTGGGTCTTTTATTTATTTATTATTTGTTCAGTCTAGTCCTATTGTATATATTTTATTTAACTATTTTTTGGCCGAACTAGTCCTATTGTATGTATTAACTGCTATATATTAACCAATTTATATACATGTCTTAACATGGTCATGCATGATTTGATTATTTGGAACTGGCTTGGTTGTCAATTTATTATTACATGTCAGATATAATCATCTTCCACTGACTTTCCTTCGTTTACGCTTCAATGATATTTATTACTAATATATATGGTATAGTCTCTCTCCTTACTGCACCATCATTAGACCCTCACTGCTTGTCAGTTGCATTTGGCATATGGGGGGGGGGCATGATTGAGGCCTTCTCACCAACTAGTTTGGTTACTCTTTATAGAGTGAATTAGGTCAGGATGTGACAATTACCCACAATGAGTGGGGGTGGGGGTGGGGTAGAGATGATTCATGATTTGGGTTTTGGTGAAGTTGTTTTTCATTAAGTTCTTGGTGGAAAGTCTAGATATTATTTTTTGTTTGTTCAATGGATTTTTATAGTGCTTTAATCTAGTTTTTTCATTTATAATGATCAATTTCAAGGTTTGGTTTTCATTATTGTTGGTTTAATGGCCCCAAAAATGATATAAGTACCATTATGAAGTAACAGTAGAAGGTGGGAAATAATGACTTTGGGAGTTGTGAACTTTTCAGTAGGTGAAAGGATAAAAATACCTCTTGGAAAATATTAAAATTTTAATGACTTCTATTACTTATTTTATGAATGCAACCATATTTTGACTTATCTAGCCTATGTCAGAGTGATATATATTATAAAATATTTCTAACAAAAGTATTGGGTTGAATTAACCAAGTTCAAACAAAGGGTTAATTGCCTCCTTAGGACTTAGTGAAACTTGGAGGAAAGTGTTGAGGAAATCCATGTCTCAAACTTCATTATTGGGGAGTCCAATAAATGTACTAAGAAACGAAAAGTTAATGTAGTTGGAAATAAAACCTACCTAAATACCATTAAATAACTTATTAGGCCCCCATATGGGTTATGAGAAGGGAAATATAGGTCATTTCCACCAGAATCTCCACATGATGTGATATTTTGAGTCCAATGGTGAGGTATATTGGGACATGATAAAATAATTAGAGACTAATAAGATAATAAAATTATTACATATCACTTATCTTGGTAATTAAGATAAATTACTAAAAAATAATTTTATATTATTCTAGAAAATGTTAAGTAACGAAACCTCAATTTTATAACTCTGATCGACATTGAATAAAGACAATCTTCTCACTAGTAGTAACATCTAGGAGTGGTACCAGTGATTGTGCATTGTACTATTCAAATAGTTAAAAGTCTTATGTTCTATATTTCTTTTTCCCCAATGAGCCTTCTAAAGAGGATGATGAGGAAGAGATCACTATATTGGGACATGATAAAATAATGAGTGACTAATAAGATAATAAAATTATTACATCTCACTTATCTTGGAAATTATGATAAATTACTAAAAATTATTTTTATATTATTATAGAAAATGGGAAGTAATGAAACCTCAATATTATCACTCTGATCGACATTGAATAAAGAGAATCCTATCACTAGTAGTAACTTCTAGGAGTGGTCCTAGTGATTGTGCATTGTACTATTCCATTAGTTAAAGTCTTATATTCTATATTTCTTTGTTCCTGATGAGCCTTCTAAAGAGGATGGTGAGGAAGAGATCACTATCTACTTGGGACACCTAGATGATGTTCTAGATTTATGATTCTTGATGTTATCATCCATTTTTAGTGATCTCTTTAAATTTAACAGAAAAACATCGATGCATACTCTACATTGTCTCACGTCCCTGATCTTTATCTTGAGAAGGATTGGGAGTGGTATGAGATCTTCAAGGCACTCTTTACATGAAATCTTAGGGAAGGTGTTATAGGAGGGCCTCATATAGTCAAGATGATTTCCTATATTAAGGTAATTTATATTCAAAGGTTTAATCTATCCATTGAATTGAACATAGATCTGATACTTGTTTCACACACTAAGATATTAACCAATTTTGTTTTGAATTTTAATATAAAAAACATTGAGAAGTCACTCTTAGAACTCTTTAATCTAATTATACGAGTGCAAAAGGATATAAGTAATGAAAAAAATATTGTCTTTATAGTGAATAAGAGTAAGGGAAAGGTAAAGGTCCCCAATACCAACTCCAAGTCTAATGATCCTATACGTCACTTGACCAAGAGTAAGAGTATCTAGAGGTAAGCTAAGGAACAAGATGCAGAATGTTATTCATTTGGAAAGAAGGGTCATTAGGAAAATAACTTCACATCAGTGAAGAAGCAAAAGGAAGTTTCAAGTGAATTTGGTATATAATGTAACCTTTCCATTTCTACCAGTTGGGTATTAAATATAGTTTGGGGTGCTTACATTTTTATCAAAATATAGGAACCATGTAGATTCAGGAATGTTTCTAGAGGTGTGGTAGATATTTGAGTTTCTAAAAAAGTAATACTTCGTAATTTGGATATAAGATACTACCACATCACTTTTACGACATGAATGATACTAGTTTTTAAGAATTTTAATTATGTTCCAATTGTTTCTAAGAACATTATATCAGTTTAGGGTTATAACCTGGATGGATTTTTATTATAGTTTTGGAATAAAATATTATATATTTATGAAGATATAATTGTTCATGGTATGAGACATCTTAATAACAATCTTTATGTTCTAGAATATGAAAACTGAGATTTTAAAATTGATAATGAATCAGATTAATTTAACTGAAATCACACCCATTTGTGGTATCTCTAACCATGTCATGTTATTGATAAGGGAATTGAAAGGCTATACCATGATGGGTATTTATATTTTTTTGAACTAAAACCACTTGGTATGTGTCACACTTTTTTACTTGGAAATATAAAAAAACCTCCATTTATCAGGATGGGTGTAAGGGATATAGAGCTTCTTGAATTAATTCACACAGGTGGGTATGTAAATTTTATTATTAAAGTTAGAGGTGGATTATCTTACTTTATATTTTTTATTTAATACTTTAGTAGACAGGGATGTTCCGAATTAATGGGGTATAATTTTGAATCCTTTTAGAAATTTAAGTATCCCAAGAATGAAGTATAGAATCATATTCTTTAGAAGATAAGAAAAATTCAATCATATTGAGGTGGATATTATCTTAACTAGGAGTTCATTGACTATCTAATGGAGTTTGAGATTTTATCTCAACCCACTCCTCATTATACACCATTGTGGAATGGTGTTAGTGAGAGGAGGAACCACACCTTGTTAGGCATAGTAAGGTTGATGAAGAGTCATAAAAACCTTCCATTATCCTTTTAGGGATATGCATTATATGCTAGGACACACATAATAAACCAAGTTATAGATAAGGAAATAAATAGAATACCATATGAGTTAATTTATGGGAATAAATTCATTTTATTACATAATCATGTGTGGGGATGTGAATAATGTTTAAGGAAACCTCTGGAAACAAACTAATACCTGGGGGAATAAAGTGTATCTTTATAAGATATCGTATGGAAAAAAGTATATGTTATCTATAAAAACCACAAAAAGGTAATAGTTGTAATACATTCCATATTAATTGATAGGGAGAACATATCCAAAATATATAGAGGGATAAAAATTAACTTTTATGAAGTTAATGATGAAGATACACAAGATTTGACATAAAAACAAATTCCACAATTCCCCATGGAAGAGGTTGCTTCAGAGACACTAGTACTACATACAAGCACAATAGAGGTTAGATAACTAGATATATATGGTTTTCTATTCATCAATGATGGTTAATTGTTATTATTTGATAATAAATAACCTATGACCTAAAATAAATAAGTAAGTAGGTTTGAAGTTACAAGATTTCAAGAAGCTACTAATTCAGATTTGGATTCCATATACCAAAACTAATATTGGATAATGGTGGATCCATTAGTTATTGTAAATCCTATTGGGTAAAAATGGATATTCATGAAGAAATTTGACATGAAATGAAAATTTTATAGTGACCTAAGTGTCTTACATATACCGTTACATGTTTTTTTAAATATAAATATCCAATAAATACAACCCAAGGACCGAGAGGCATAGTTTCATTATAAGAATAGGTTCATAATAAACCAAAATGAGCCTAAAATTCATTATTGTATTCACCATAATGATCTATTTAATACCATTTAAATCCTAAAGCTACATAGGATAACTTGGGGTATATTTATAGAAATGGTGATCTATAAGTCTAAATAATGGAATAAACTTAATTAAGAGGCATAACATATGAGTCAAAATATATAACATGATATCATAAAATACAAGGGTTATGAATAATCATATGGTATAATTACATAAATAATATAGAACCATAAGATCATGGAAATATAGGAATGTAGTGATAATATAAACTGAGATATAATCAAAAGTCAAGGCTAACTGCTAGAGCTATGAACCGATGAAGAATATTAATGGGGATGATGTATCTAGGGCTTAATTTACCTTATGCCAAAATAAAATTAATATATTTCATGGACATATTAGGATGAAATTTTTTTTATCCAACCTCAAACACTATGTCTCTCTAATGGTTATCATCATATCTCTTTTTTCGGATCTGATATTTCCTAATGTGTTGTTGAATGGTCTTGAAATTTTCAACCATTTATTCAATGATTTCTAGTTCTAGAAACTTTTTTCCACCAAATTCATCCCAAAAAACCGTTTTTCTATATCAATTCCCATAAATTCCTTTATATAGATCCATTTGGATTCATGAGTGAAAGATAATATTATACCCGAAATAAAATAAAAGAATATTATGATCCCATGCTCCTTTAAAGTCCATTGAGAATGATCTCAACATATAATCAAGTGTCTGGATAGACTAATTAGATTGGAAATCAATTTAGGGGGTGATAATATGCACTAAAGTTATACTTATAGTTTAGAGAATGTCGGATAATTTTACAGAATTTAGAGGTAAATATTAGATCTCAATTAGATAAAATCGATAGTGGTGTTCCATATATCCTCATCACTTCTTTGATATTTATACTTTCATCTTGATTGAGTAAGAAGTTATCTAAAATAATAATGAAATGAGTATTCTTTGTAAGATGACCCACCATAACTAATATAAAATTCTTTCCTATGGATGTATTAAAAAGACCAATGAAAATGTCCATGGTAATGTTTTCCCATTTTTATATAGGTATAGGTAATGGTTTCATCATCCCCTTGGAAGTTTTATTTTTTTTCCTTCACTTTCTGACATATCATGCCCTTTGATGTATATTACATGATCTCTTTCTTTATATTTTACCACTAATATTGCTACCAAAGATCTTGATACATCTTTATGCCCCCTGGGTAGATGGATAAGGTCAAGGTATATGCATCATTCAAACAATCCTTCTTTATCTTAGGATTTTATGGTACACATAGTCCTGACCAAAATATTACAACTCATTCTTCATTTTTTTTGAACTTTGTGGATTTATTTTTTCTTATTTCTTCCACCTTCTTTTGAATTTTTATATCATTCATCTTAATATCCTCTATCTTATCCAGAATGTATGGTTGAGAAATAATATAATAAAGGAATGATGTTTTTCATTCCTTTATGATTCCTGTATCCATAATTGTCATGTCCAATATGATCAGATCCCTCACAATCCTTATCAAGGATAAGGTTGTAGGATCCTTTCTAATTAAAGCATATGAAACTTTATTTTCCTTCCCTGGATGGTAATGGATTGAATAGTCATAATCCATGATCATCACTAACCATAATTGTTTGCACATATTAATATAATTCTATGTGAATATATATTTTATTCTCTTATGATCCACATATATTTAACACTTCTCCCCATAGAGACAATTTCACGAAATTTTAAATACAAATATCACAATAACCAACTCCATATCATGTGTTGGATAGTTATTCTCTTGAAATTTCAACTACCTTGAGGCACATGATATTACTTTTTCATTTTTCATTAGTAAACAATCCAAGATCTTTTTCAAAGCATCATTATATAGAATGAATAGTTCCACACTTAATGGTAGTGTAATGAATGATGTAGGGATAAGCCACCCTTTTAACTCAATAAAGTTTCCTTTACATTCATTTATCCATAAAAAATTTACTCCCTTATGATTCATATTGATTAGTGTGTTATAAAATCATGATAAATGTATCACAAATCATTTTTAGTACCTATATTGCCCAAGGAAACTGTGGATATCTTTTACAGAAGTTGGAATTGGACACTCTCTATTTTGATTTACTTATAAGGGCCTATAAATATCCCTTTTTAGTGAAAACATGCCCCAAGAATGATGTTTACTCCATAAAAACTCACATTTACTATCATTTTTTTTATATATTCTCCTTTTGAAAATTCATAAGCACAATATTCAAAATCTCTTCATTCTCATCCTTTATTTTGGAGTATATTAGAATATCATCTATAAGGACTCCCAAAAATTTTCATGGTAATATCTAAATACTCTAAGAATTAATTCCATTAATATTTTTGGATAATTAGTTATTATAAAGGGAATAACTGTGAAATCATATTGTTCACACCTTGTTTGAAAGGATTCCTTGGGAATATCTTCCTTCTTCACCTTTAATTGGTGATATCCCAACCGAATTTCCACATTAGAGAAGTAATAGGCCCTATATAATTGATAAAAAATTCATCAATACATACTAAGGGATAATTTTTATTTATAATTATCTTGTTTAGTTCACTATAATGAATTTATAGGTGCATTTAACCATCCTTCTTCTTGAATAAGAGGACTGTCACGCCCCATGGTGAAGCACTCGAGTGTATAAACCCCTGTCCTGATTATATTCTAACTGATTATTCAGTTATTCTAACCCAATGGTGTCTATTATATAGGGTTTCTTGGATATGGGTAGATATATAGATATAAGTTTAATTGTGAACTCAACCTCTTGGTTAGGAGGAATACCAGGAGACTCTTTAGGGAATAAATTTTTATAGTCCCTTACAATAAGCATGTATGTGAGAATGATTCTCTCATTTTCTTCAATAATTTGAGTGAGATATAAATTTTCACAAGGAAATAATATCAATTATTAAGAATATGATTCCAAAAGATATTCATTCTACTCTTTAAACTTATACAAAATCAAAGGATAAATCAAGATGTGAAGAGTGATATACCTCTCCTAGCAGTTAATGTTGGATTTCTATATGGAAAACCAATATATGACCAATATGGAATCAAATTATACTAAAGTAAGTATGAAATTATATTATAGGAGATTTATTCATCAAAAATTAATTGGGGAGGAGTTATATACTTGGGATGAAATAATTAACCCATTTTATGTTCTCATAGATAACTCAAACTCTATGTTTTCAGGTGGTGGCTAAATAGTCCTATTAAAATTTCCTGATATGAAAGAGTGTTTAAAACTAGAATCAAATTGAAATTTTTCTATTATTTAAAGAATAAACAACATATCTGTTACCACATTTTTTAGGATCCACCTTAGCAGTAGTAATAGAATATAACACTCATTTTATCTATATTCCATGGAGGTTGTTGACATTGATTATCTTCGAAAACCCTTAGTTTAGGGAATTTTATTTCACAATGTCCAAGTTTCTTATTGTTGAAACACTACACTAAATGCTATGTTTTTGTTAGAACCTTATTTTCTTACAATGTATTTGTGGTCTTCTTCATCTCCCTTTAGTATTGATTGATATTATTCCCCACTTTATACATATTTGAAGCATATCTATATTCACGTGTGAACCTTTCTAAGATTCTTATTCCCACATTTTTTATATGTGGGTTGTTGAGTTTTTTTTTCTCTATAGGATATATCAATTTTTCCTCCCAAACAAAACCCCATTTTACGATTTTTATCTCTAACCCCCAAGTCCTCTAAGAGTTACCCATCTCAATCTTAACCTTATGGGAACAATTAACAATCTCTTTATAGCTATAAAAGTCTTGAATTTATTAATATTTTCATAGACTCAACTTTAATATGTAAAGAAGCAGGCCATCGTACTTTATGTATTGATGAAAAATATAGAGGTGTAACATGAAATTCTTGTGAATTTTTCCTCATACACCTTGATAGGATCATATTCACTTTTCTTCAATCCAAGGAACTCCTTATCCATTTTAAGATACAGAGTTCAGGGAAGATATTTAGTGGAGAATGTTTTCTTGAATCCTTTCCATTCCATGGAATCAATTTCCTCATTTGAATTTGTGTTCTTGATCAATGTACACCACTAATCTGCTTCCCCTCTAGGTGATAAAAGACCGATTAAACTTCCACTTATTTTGAGAAATGAAGGATAGAGAATATATTCTCTATGGATTTAATCTATTGTTATATAATAAGGGGACTAGAATATCCACTAAATATGGGATTTCTTTGTCATATAAATGAATTGATAAAAACTTTACCTTTATTAGGAGGAGGTAATTCGACATGATTCAAGTCTTTATTCATGACTAGAGTCAGTTAATCCCATAATTCCAAGATATTGTCAGCTCTCTCTCCAAGCATGTTAGAAATTTCATTATGGAAATCATAAAATTGCTTATCACATTGTTTTTTGGAACGATTATTACTATTTTCCATAATTAACTAAAATAATTGAAAATTAGGGATGAGAATAATTTAAAATCATAAGAATATAAATGGGTGAACTATAAACTTAGGCGTAATAACTTATAAATTAAATTTGTATCCTAAATTATGAGTCATCAGGTTTCAATATAGTCTATCCATGGTAATATTCCAATTAAATTTTCTAACCTAACAATCTATTCAAGTCCTTTATAATGATTCATAATGATTTTGTGAATTTACCTATGAATATCCCCCGGTAGTATCAAACTGGATGTGTATAATGTCATCCTTGTCATGAATTATATACAAGTCAATTTAATACCCAATAATCCATTTTCCGGGTTATTACCCCTAGGTAAATCTATGATAGAGCCACATACAGTTATAATATCCAAAAAAGGTTGTAATTTCATGGAAACCAATTGCTCTATACTTCACTAAAATTTTAGGATATTTTCTTATAATTAGAATTATCCCTAGGGTGTTTAATAATTTATTATTATCCCAATCCCCAAAAATTACTAGCCCTTTCTATGGTACCAAATATAGAAACCCATGTTTCTTATAAATATAATTACATGATTTTTAAAATAAAAATAGAATACACACAACCGAAGGATCGATAGGCCTAATGTATTTGGAATATTAGGTTTATAATACATCAAAATGAGACTAAAACATAAAATATTTATTTTATTCTCCCTAATGTGATATTAAATCCCATATAGCTACAAAAAATATATATGATAACCTAGGGAATACATAAATAAAATGGGTGAATTATAAATCTTGATAAGGGAATAAACATGATGAAGAAACATAACGTATTATTCAAATGAAATAACATGATATCATAAAAGATAAAGATCATGGATAGTCATATGTAAGCAAGAATTAAATAATATGAAATCATAAGATCAAAAAATATAGGAATGTTCCAACAACATAAAACATGATATAAGAACAATTTAAGTCTAACTACCATGACATTATCATAGGTTGGATAGAGTCCCATCATAGATTAGGTTTTCTCTCTAATACCATATATATTATCTCATGAGAAAAAAAATTTACCCAACAAATTGGAGTGATATCTGAGTGAACCCATCATTATATGTACATGGATATGTGTTCCAGGTAATAAAATCACACATAAGGCATAAGAATCATAAAAACTTTTGGAAATGAAATGGGTTACATAATCATGTCTTATAACATTGAAAAATGGAATTTTATAATGAATTACATGAAATAAAGTTTTAAATCATTATTTTATTTTAATAAATAAATAATTATTCATGAAAATTATTTCCAAGTGAATTTTATAAATAATAAGGAGTGGAGAAATAAATATTCATTTTATGTGGGATGTTAGGAAAAAGGGTAAAGAATTATTAAAGAGGATAAGTGAATAATAATTTTCATAAAATAATAAATGAAACAACATAAATTTCTACAATAAAATTAATTTTTTTACGAAATTTTCTTTGGTTAAATACATTTAATTGAGTGGTACATGAAATGAAGTAAGTAAGTAGAGAACATCCCTATAACCAGTTCTTCTTATTGATAGAAATGTAGAAGGGGACCTTTAAAACATGTATATACCCATAAAGAAAAGGTGAATAAAAATAGGTATATAAGTTTTGAATATATAAAAAGAATATATAGTAAGTAAATATGAATAATATAGTGATAGAGTGTGGTAAAGAGATATAAATCATAACCAAAATTAAATTAGGGTGGTTCAGAGAGTTCTCTTACCTTCGGTCTAGAGTTGTTCTGCACATGCACTTAACAAATTGAATAATAAAATTAGACTCATTAATTAATTAATTATGAAAATATTAAAACTATATTTTATTTACTATAATTATATTATGTTTATTAACAACCATTTAAATGGGTTATGAAGTTTAATTTTGCTGTTCTGAGGGTGTTGGTTTCTTGATTCCAAGGTTAGATCACTCGTGGATAATTATTGAATTTCTTATCAAATGGGATTAAAACTATAGAAATTAAATGAAATTATATTCATTTACTTATATAAATTTTAATTTCACCAAATATTTATATGTTTTTTGACAAAGGGATGATTCATTTTAGTATAAATGTAATCGCTAGATAGTTAGTTCATTTAGGTGGTTTTACTATCTATCACAAACTAGATCAATTTTATTTAATTAAATGAATATTAATAAATAAAAAATCATGAATTAATTTATAATATAGTTATTATCATTATATATAATAATAATAATAATATTTCTATAACCATCCTTGAAGGTGGTGGAGAAAAATGAAGTTTGTTGTTCATTGAGGTGGTGAATCCACCATAATATGAACTATTCTTTTTTTAGAATGAGGAGAGAAGATAAGATGAATAATGATATATATTACATTAACAAAATAAAATTACATTATATTAATGATATTGGAGTCATTATGTGATGTTTCATGGAGTTTTGTTTGAGGATGAGGAGGATGAAAAATTAAAAGGCTCGGTTGGGGGTATTACCTTCTCCTTTGGACGTCTCCTCTTAGGCTTCCACTTAAGGAAACTAAGATTGATATTTTGATGAGACAATGGATTCTAGGGACATGAGGGAAATATGTTAACAAAATTTTTTTAGATCACTGGTAAGTCAAGGAATTTAAAATTTGTGAGGATAAGGGTGGTGAGGGGTGGTATTTATATGGGGAGGAGAGGGGAGTTTTTGAATATAATATTTATTAGTTTTTTATTTTTCTTCAAGACTGCAAATATTTTTGAATATTTTGATTATATATAGTAATTAGTACATATTATACCAAGACAATGGTCACTAAAATTATCCATGACTTATTTATGCATGCATTTTTCTTCTTTTGGATTTTTTTCATTTTACAATATTTCAATATTGACAAAAAATAAACTATATTAAAACAATACCCAAAATTTACCACATAAATTTTTTGACATTAAAATTATTAAAATTAAATCTATTTTAGGAAAATAATTTTCTAAATATGAGAAATTGAATTTCTAAATAAAAGCATTATTTATCGGAAAAATACCAATTTTAATATGGAAATCATTTTTCCGACCCTTTGAAAAATTACTTATGATTTATTAAAATAATATTATAATTATAATGAAATTTAATATTATTTTGTGAAACTATTTTATGAAAATAAATTTTATTTCAAAATATTTATATTACTTTAAAAATAAAAATAAAATGTATATGTTTTTCAAAAACACAAACACTTATTTTATCATTATTAAAACATTTATTTACTCATATCATGAAATAAATATGTCATATTTTCTTCTTATAAGATACCAAAATATCATTTTACAATTACGTAGGTGATGTTACTATTAAAATAGTCAAGTTACTATTCCTAATAGTCATATTACAATTCCAATGGTCAAATTACTATTCCAATGGTTAGATTTATAAAGGTAATATGAGTTACCTACTTTCTATAAATACCTCATATTTCATTAATTATACATTAAATTATATTTTCATTCAAGATTACACATATATTCCTTTTCAAAAATTACTATTGTATTACTGATATTCTATTTCATTTCTATAGTGTTTTTCATGAGTGCGATCATTATAATGGATCATGTAAATCCAAATTTTCATATTATAGTTATATTATTTAATATTTTTTATCCCATTGTTATATTTTTAATTCATATGGCTATATTTATTCCATTAATTTAATGCTCAAATTAATATAAAAAAATGTTATTTGTTTTATCATGTGGTTCATGTGAATTATTTTATACTATATTACTAAGTAGTACACATTCATATAATCATAACAGAAACTCCATTGATAAAAATCTAGGTCATTACAAATTTACTACCCATCAAGCATAACTAGTTACTTAAGGGTTGAAGAAAATACAAGAAATATATTATGATGAAACCTCTTAACAAATTTATTTTCTAAAATACATCATAAGTATACTTTCCATAATGGTTTACCAAGATTATTAGATTTGGAAAATGGATGTCCAAACAACTTTCCTTGAGGGGGAACTTATGAAAGATATATATATATATATATATATATATATGAATAAATCAGAAGGGTTTGTGACTCCAAAATATGATAATAAGATATGAAAGTTGCGAAGATCTATTTATGGGTTGAAGAAAGAATCCAGATCATGAAATATTATTTTTGATGAATCCATAATACAATTTGGTTTCATAAAAAATGGATATTATATCTATATCTATAAGAACTTTCATTGGAGTAAAACCATTTTCTAAATAGTATATGTTGATGAAATTTTACTAATTAGAAATGCGATATCAATCTTATCGTTTATTAATATTTGGTGGAATAATCACTTCTCTATGAAGCACTTAGGTGAAGTAGCCTACGTTCTAGAGATTAAGATCATTAATGGAAGATTTAAGAGTCTATTTGGACTAAGTTAAGGTACATATGTTGAAATGGTATTGAAGATATTTAGTATGGTTTGGTCCAAGAGGGGATTATTGATTGTGCCACTTGGAATAACTCTCTCTATGAAACTGTGTCCTTAAACATAAGAGGAGATATAGAGAGTGGCCAAGATTCCACATGCATCTGGGATGGGATCAGCCATGCATAGAATTATATATACCATACTTGATGTTTACTATGCCTTGATCATGGTAGGAATATATTAGGCTTATTTAGTATATTACCATTATATTGTAGTCAAGAGTTTCCAAAATTATCTGAGCCATACTAAGGATATGTTCCTAGTTTATGCAGTAGATAAGGATTTGGTCATCAAAGTATATATATATTCTAATTTCTCGATAGATCAGGATGATATAAAATCTCATCTAGGAAACTTTATCACCCTCAATGGAGAAGCTATGTTTTGGAAGAGCTCAAAGTAGACAGTTTTATTGATTATACTGTACAATCCAAGAATATTATAACTTATTATGAAACTAAATAATTAGTGGGTATATTAAACTTTATAAAATAGTTTAATGTGTGTTACTATATAATAAATAACCTATAACATTGTATTTTGATAATATTATAGTGGTGGCCCTATCCAAGGAGAAAAGATCACCTCAATGAATGAATCATATAATTTGGAAGTATCACATATTGAGATATTTTTCAAAAAGGGGTAGGTTCATATTAAATAGATTTTCCATAAAGGATAACATTGAGATCCTTTTAACTAAATCCTTATCTCAATAGAAGCATGATTATCATGTGAGAGCTAAAAGAATGAAATTCATTAACAATTATCTATAGTTTCCGTGGTAGTCTTTTATAGATAGTACCCTAGAACCAACTACTTTATACTTATGATTACCTATATATTCAAATTATTTAATATTAATAAATATCTTATCACATGATGGGTGATTTTATAAATAATATTAATGTGATAATATCTTTAGAGTATTTGTCACATCCAAAGGTTATAATAACTCCCCGCTATAATGATAAACTTGAAGTGTCATGAAAATATTATTTAATAAACGTTCTATAGAAGATGAAATATATTTTATAGGACATTAATGATGCTAGAAATCAGGTTTTGGAGGCTCATAAGACATTGAGACTTCTTCTCATGAAGTTATCACCTGGAAATCTCCAAGAGAGGAGGTTACAAGAACAGACCTGTCCATAGGAATTAAACATTTTATATATGTATTTGGATATTCCTACCCAAGGATGAATGTATTAGTCCTTAGAATTGAGATTATTATTTTTGTTTATTATTAGTCACATAAATTAATGTATTGATGAAAATCATAACGATATATGCTCATAGTGAGGTAGGATACACTGGGTGCGTCACAAATGATATAACATTAATGAATAAGTCAAGAAAGGATTTGTACCTTCCAAGTTAATGGAAGTATAAATCTTAAGCCCTTTTATTAGAATGTAAAAATCTGATTAAGTCCATGGTAATTATGGTTTTATCAATAAGTTCATTTTAGGAAAGACAAAGAAATATATTAAAGCATATAAATTGATAAAACAGGTATGGAAACTGTTTAATGAGATATCAAGAGAAAGGGATTATATTACATGGTCATCATTTTTAGAAGGATTTTTCATTATAATATTAATTAATTTCTCAATGGGTGCCTTAACATGTTGCAATATGTCGATCTTAAAATTTAACCCGGTTAGTCCAATGCCACTAATAAAGAGGCCCATAGGATCAAACAATAAGATTATCTAGAGCCTCAATTAAAATCAACTTGAATTTAATATTAAAATGAATATTATTCTCTAGTTTTGAGGAATAATATTTATTCAAGTCATGTTGATAACATTAATAATAATTGAATGTATAATAGAGTGATATGAATTCATTTAACTAAATAGTTATTATTCAATGTTTGATAAATTCCAAGGATGATTGACAAGAAAAGTTAAAGGGTATTGAATAAATGATATATTTAATATCATTCAAATAAATATAGAATATTTAAATATCTATGAGATTTTTTCATGTTAAGGAAATAATAAAAACAGTAATAGTAGTAGTAATAATAATAATAATAATTGATGTGGGGTTTTACTTAAAATTAAGAGATTGATTAAGGGATTTTATGAAATAACTAACTATCTAACCTAAGTATACAAATAATGTTATATCATTTCTTATATTAAACATTTTTTATGTATACAATTTTTTATAAATATTTCTTTTAATACCAAAGAAAAACTACTACAGAACCCTCTCAAAAATAGATAACATCAGTCCTCCTACTACCTCTCAAGACTTCAAGATAACTAGATATATTTCTTCTAGTCTAGAAGGAATTCTAGTTGTGATCAATGAGAATAACACAAGGTGATCAATATTTGGTTCAAACAAGTAAATATACATATGTGATGTTATGAAATTTGTACAACCCATATGGATACCACTAGAGGGATTCTACAGTTGAATCGTTCATCAAAATGATGACATAATAAGAGTGGTGTATTGATTTGAAAATGAAGAAAGAATTGAAAGACACCATGTAATAGCAGTACAACCGATTCTTCTACGCCTTGACATCTTCACTCTATGTCCAATATACCACCACATTCCTCTTAGAAAATATATTCTCTCTATAATGTCATGATAATATACACAAACTCCATTGTATTTAGGGAATAAAATTTATTTCTTTTTAATGAAAATATTTTACAAATAAACCTTTGTATCTATATCATATATGTTATTCTAGGTGTTTACAAAATTAATTTGGAAATAATATTTTATTCATGAAAATATGACAATAAAGGTGGTGAGAAATATTTCCCTTATATTTTTACTACGGGTGTTATAGATTAAATTAACTGAATTAAAAAAATAAAATAAACCACCTTAAACGTGTAAAATTCAATTTTAATAGGTTTAAGTCAGTTGACGAATATTTTATATTTTGGTTTTCTGGTTTGATAGAGTGTTGGTAACTTTACTAGTTATTAACCAATATTAACCACAAAAAGACAGTTAAATAAATATGTAAGTAATTATTGAATTTGAAAGTGCTGATTAAATTTTTTATCATCAAAGTTGAATATATAATAAATACTTTATAATTTTTCAATACAATGAAACCTAATGTAGATATCTATTTATTAAGTGAATATAATACATTAAAACATATTGAAAATTTCCTATTACATTATTAAACCCATTTAAATATTTTTCATCTTATAGAATTAGTAATTTATTAAACTATTTCACATATTTTAACATAGAATTGACCCTTTTTTCAAATATAATCTCACATTTTGTTTATTTTATCATGATCATTACATTATCTTAGTACCCCTAGTTATTAAACTTTAGGGTTATATATTTTTGTTATGAATCACTTTTGTATCATGTATTTTTCATATTTTTTCTTAATTAGTCTAAACCAATTTAACAAATATAAACCGATCAATTCGGTTTATATTGATTATGGACTAATAATTGATCAATTTTTGTTTTCAATAAAAATAAATTTTTTCTAATTGGTTAACTAAAACCAGTTTCCTTGACTAATTTCAATTATCTATGATCACCCCTACCCAAGGCCATCTTGAGGGTCCAAGAAGGATGTACTCCATATAGAAATCTATCACACAATATGGAGATGGGGAGTTTAATGTTAGAGGTACTATTTAAGTATATTATAATTTATCTTATGCCTTATTGGATACGATCACTTCAAATTCTTTCTTCTATAAGAAATTGAACTTTTTTCTTGAACTCAATGGGGAAACTATTGGATATGCACTAAATAAAGAAAATAATAGACAATGATATCCCTAAAGTCTTATGGAATGATATGTATGAGATATATATAATACATTATGATACATGACAAAACACCTGTCATGGGGTGTGGAAAAAGAAAATTTCTAAATATCTTTCCTAGTGAAACATAATGGCTGACCAGGATCATCTCACTTGAGGAGATTCATAATTTGTTTACTCACTTAATCTAATTCACCGAAATTACTTCTTTTTTAGTTGTTTTTATTATTTTATGAAAATAATTTTTTTTTGATAAAATATATAAAATTCTAAAAATTAAACTAACATGAATATAATGCCCTAACCCTAGTTACCCAGGTTCGGTGCATTATTACATAACATTAGCATGATACAAGGAATCATGTCCCAAAAGACCGATCATTTTAGTATTATTGGAAACAAGTTACATAAATAAGTTCAATATTACAACTTGAAAAGAAGTACAACACTAATGTATTCCATTATAAACATCCAATCCTCCTAGATTATGCCTGAAAGTCACTCATAATGTACATCTTCATATCCTAGGAAAATGAAACATATGAAAGGGGTGAGATCAAACACTCAGTAAGAGTAAGCAATACAGTGGAAGATGACATAAACATTAGGCAAGGTGAATAATTGAAAACACATAACATTTCAAATAATAAACCTGGACACTTTATGGAAGGAATATGAGTTGATTAAATAATTTCATAATAAAAAATTATCATGGGTATTCTACTAGTTGAATAGCCACATGAACCATCAATATTATTTTGATGATGAGGGAATGTATAATGCGGGACATTCTGAAATATTTTTTCAAGGCCTCGGCCATGATGTCTAAAAATGAGTAAGGCCTTGGCCAAAACCATATTTAAAATTGGGAAAGGCCTCATACAATTCCATGTATAATTATCTCATGATACCTACCGATGCACCAAGGAGCTATATTAGACTCTACCCATTACTTACTATGTCCAATACATTCCTTATATGAAAAGGTTTAAACATAACATAACCATTTGTATTAAAACTAGCATACGAAATGTCTATACTTTAACCATAAAACATGAATGGTATAAAAATAACACATCCATAGTCAAACATATCACAAAACATTAAATACAATATGGAATATTTGTATCATAATAAATCAACTTCAAATAAGTATAAAACTTATCAAAGGATTTTGACATAGATGAAATCAAAACTATTTGAGAGAAATATCTCTTTCTATTTTGAAATAATTTAAGAGTCACATAATTATAAAAGAAAAAATTTATTTTAAAAATAATATTATAATATTTTAAGGGAAGATTTGAAGATGTTATAACGATGGAAAATAGCCGCACTCGCCGTATAAGTTATAAAAGACATTCTTACCTTAATTTTGTCTAAAATGTTATAAAGTACCTTGTTTGGAAAATGACAAAAAGATTACTTTAAAAACATATAAGGTAAAATAAGGGTATAAATGAGTTTAACCCATAGTATAGTAAATAGTAAAAATGTTTTGAAATACATTTTTAAGAAAACATGAAGGTGGATGATAAAGAGGTCCCTGTAGATACTTACCTATTAACAACCTCGTATAAGTAAAGATATTGTAAAATTAACCCTTACCTAATAATTTTCCTTATTTTATGGTATGTTAAACTTATATATAATAGTTAAAACATTTTTATTAAATTATAAACGAACTACATACAAAAATATGATACCATATATGATCCTACAATATTGATTTGTTAACAGTATTTCAGTAGTATCATCGTTTCAGGTGTTAACTGATTCATTTTCCTTTATATGATTGGTTATGTAAGCCATGTTTGTTATGGATAGGATGTATTTGATTCATATACAGAATGATATTATGTTATTAAACATTATTTTTAATCATAAAATTAAAATTATTCCTGAATGATTACGATGGGGAATGAATCTCATCGCGTTCGTGGAGACGGTAATCTGTACGTACAAATGAGCAACAATATCATTATATTGATTGTGAAACCGTATGTAATTGGATGTTATATCATATATAAAGAATCAATAATATGTTATATTTATTATTCACATCATTTATACTCATTATTATACCCATACAAATAATTAAATGTTTGAATAACAAACTACACCATGACGTGGAGATGGTAAGCCGTACGTACACACGTATGGTGATTTTTTCATTTATAGGATAGATAGAATAACGAATATGGTTGTACCATATTTATAATAACATCAAAGTATGTAGAAGTTACTGGATTTATTATTTTGGTATGGAAACAACAAAGAAAGAGGAAGTGGAAGAAGAAAAGAACATGAAAGAGGGTGGTGAAATTATTACCTCTTCTTCGAGAGTTTCCTTTTGAGTTGATCAAAAGGGCTATTTAGGTTGGATTTCTGATCAAATTAAGGACTCTAGGTCGAAGTGAGGGTATTTGGGATAATATTTTATTAGGGGTTGGCCGAGACAAATGGCTTTGGAGGTATGAGTTTGAGAGAAGGGGAAGTACCCTTTTATAAGAGAGGTGATGGTCACTTTAGGAAAGCTTGAAATATTATTTTATTATACAATCATATTCGGTTTAAAATGGAACCAAAATGATTTAGTTTGAGTATAATGTGGGTATGGGTCTAAAAACTTTCAACAAATAGGCTTTATATAGGTTTATATCACCATATTAACCTTATCTTTTAGATTTAACTCTTGGTTAAATAATTTAACATTTACCATGTCTCCTTGTATTCCTATATTATATGGTTAATAAACTTACTATAAAATGACAAGTGAATCCCAAGTGGTTAATTAATGACATATCTATTATTATATAACTCCTTCATACTAACCTTAGATTTTTAGGACTATTATATAATTTAATAATATAGTATTTGTTTAAAAAATCATTTATGTGAATTTTGACACTATTTAGTATCTGATTTTTTTAAAGTCCTAAAAACTTGATTACTTAAAAAACAAATCATTTAATCAAACCTAACATATCATATTAACCTATAAAATTCTTTGAAATCATCAAAAATATCAATTTACATTTATTTGGATATTTATAATATTAATTATTTTCATTTTTAATTAATAAGGTAATTACTGCATCGTCATTGTGTCATAAATATATTTAATTATTTAATGTATAAAAATTATAAATAAAATACCATTATGTAGAAAATATTTTTATATTTATAATGAATATTTATAGTCGAATTTATCTTATGTGTAACCTATATTAAAAATGGTGTTGTTACTAAACATTGAATTTAACACTTTTAACTCTTCTGTAAATAAAATAATAATAAATGTCATAATATAATCAAAGTGGAAAAAAGGATCATATTTTATTACTAAGGTTGTTCTTGGTAGAATTACACTTATCCAATAGAATTAGGACATGTGTTAGGATAATTATAATATCATTTTTACCTTTAATTACTCTATTTACTTTTAGCCGTGGTAAATAAAAGTCAAAAGTTACTATTCTAAGAAAATTATTTTCATCTTATTGAACCAAATATTACTTAATGATGTAAACCGTAACTCTCAGATTTTTAAAATTCAACTCATAGATGCGGAAAAATTAAGTTTTATGAAAATTTGCAAACACTCCTAGAAGGTGGGTAAAAGAAGGTAAAAAGTTCAATAAAATTTAATACATCTAATTTTATTATAAAAATGGCTCCAATGAATTAAATTGAACTAATATAGGTATTATGTATCTATTTTGACTTGAAATAAATAAAATAAATAATTATTTAAATAAAATTCAGTTTTAAACAATAACGCATTGTTTTTCACTATTCATTAAAAATTGAAAGTTTTTAGAAAAATACCAAAAATTCACCCTAAGCTAATTTTGATATTATAATTCCAAAAATGATGTCCATTTTAAAAAATAAAATTTATAAAATTTCAAAAAGTGGGTATTACAATTCATAACATCTAGTTTGATTGGTCGTGGTGTGTTAAAACTCCAAGTTGTGTACAACACAAGCTACTACATTATTCAAAGGGAAAAGTACCATAGAAGATTGGGGTGTTACAATTAAAGGATAGAATGTGATTAGAAAAGAAAGTACTTGGACTTTGTGATTTAGTTTATGGGTTCTATAATTTTTCTTGTTGTTGTTTAAATTTAGTTTTATAGTTTAATTATGAATCTCACTCTTAAACTACTATTATTTTATTTAGTTATTGTGAAATATTGAATGACCCTCAAAAACTAAATTCCACATCCTCCTGTAATCAAGGTTGATAGAATAAATCAATGAAGAATTTGACATCTTTCAGGATTTTAGTCCATCATGTTCCATTTCATCCACTAAATGGATCAAATCCATGGCATGAAGAGCTTATGTCTAGTAGAAGGGTGGGAAAAGATTTAAATAAAATCATAGGAATGATTTTGAGTTCAGTGTAGTATTGAAAAAACACCACACCCATTCACTTCACTCTTTCTCACCAAAAACATAAATAAAACTTATTAATTAATTCAAAGAATGAATTGAAACACCACTTAACTCCCCCGAGCCAAGACTTAGGTTAGAAAATCACTTTTTAGGGCAAGAGGTCATGATAGTGAGAATTATAAGAATAAAAGAGAATAAAAAATGAAAATGTATTAGAGAATAAAAAGAAAACAGACACATAAAATAAATAAAATAAAAAAGGTGAAAAAGTAAAAGAGAGAGAATAAGAAAATAAAATAAAATAAGAAAATAAAATAAAATAAAAATGGATGGATTGCTATAATGAAGAAGAAGAAATAAAATAATAAGAAGAAGTAGTAGAAGAAGAATAAGAAGAATAAAGAAGAATACTAATGGATGGGAAAACACTTAAACAAAATAAAAATTCATGAATTATTATATTAATATAAAAATTTGAAATTACATAAAAATACAAACTAAATAAAAAAAGAAAAAAAAACAAAAAAAGTAGCTTCATCTCCCAGTGGATTCCCTCTCCATGGGTGTGAATTTCCTCCTCTCAGAAGTGGAGGAGCTTCTTTTAAAGGCATGTAAAATCACCATTCTCCCTCGGTCAATGATGATCAAATCTTAGGGATCAACCTTAAAATTAACACATGCAAGACCTAGGGTAAAAATAATGGAAGACATGATGATTTCATGTGTTTAAATATTCACCGTGGACTGCGTCCAGTGGGGTAGCACTCTCCTCCTTTTTACATGCATGGTATATGTCATGGAGCATGGGGATGTGGTAGTGGCTTATGCAGTAGTGGAGAGAACTGACTATTTAATCTTCTTCATCCATCCTTAACAGTGGATGGATGAATCTCACATGGATTTCATGGGGATTTTTTGAGGTGTAGGAGGTGACCCCATGTGGTGGTAGAGGGAGATGATCTTGAGACTGATCTCTCAATGGTCATCCATGACATTTTTCTGGTGGTTACAAATGGAGGTGACATTGAGTGGGTGTGGTAGGTGATAAATAATGACGGAGTAGGGTGTTTGAGCATGAATATGGCATGAAAGAGTGATTCATCATCATTATTTTAAAAATACGAATAATACTCGATTGAAATCCACCCCACATAAAAATTGAGTTAGTAAGGCATGCTCATTTATAAGAAAATACTTGTGGTACCCAGATTAGAAGATTTCACTATGGTGGGATCCTAGAAACAAATTTACACACCAAAATAGGATAGGCCCTCATAGCCCACATGGCTCTTCAGCCTACCTATTCTCACAGTCACTCCAACGGTCTCACACAACACATGGTCCTAATGCCCCTGTGCAACATCACACCCTGCTGCTAGCTCTTACTGGACTTCCTAGTGGGTGACTTGGTTAGATAGCCCCTAATTGTATGGCAAGGTGGTTATTTTCCCCTAGTTGAGGGATGGCTATCTTGGCCCCCTTTTTTTATTAAGTAAACTTATACAAAAATGTAAACAAAATATGTAATAAAAAATACCTAAGAACATAACGTCTCTGAAATTTTCTTATAATGATCTTGAATAAAATATATCATTAAGAACCAATATTTTAATATACTTTAAATATCTATTGGTAAATTTTCAATTTTGATTAAAAAATTGAATTATATGGGATTATTATTTTAAATCCATAAAAAAGATATTATAAGACTCTATAAATTATTCATGAAATATTAGTATGTTAAACACACCCACACTTATACTATGATTTTCCTCAAGTATAAAATATGATCATGATATTCACAGGGCACTAATATTACCATTATTCAAATACCAAAGCAATAAAATGAATCAATTATCAATGTAAAATTAAATATTCATGTTTCATATAAAATATCAATTCAATTCCTCACTTTTCAAAGAAAAGAAAAATTCAAGCATTTTACTTTCTCCCTTTTGAAAATTTTGGAAATTATTCTTTCATCCATTTAAGTTCATTAATTTATTATTATTAAACATTTAAAATCATGATTTACCTTTCCTTTTAATCTTTTCACTCATCCAACATGATGCAATTAAAGTATATTTATGATCATTTTATGAGAACCTACTCCTTATCCATAATATTGTAAAGGAAATACTTTCTCTACTTTATAAAGACATAATAAACATGAAATCATGAGAGTTTTTTAATTAAGGTTCTAATGAATATGAGGCTTATGTTTAGTGGGAATGGATGTGAAAATTAAAGGCTCAAAGAAGAGATATCTCTCTGAAAGTATAAAGAATTATATCTAAAGTAAATTATCAATTAAATTTTCCCCATCAAAATAAAACTCCCACTTCCCAAGATCAATGTAAGGTCATGAATAATGAAATTATAATGAATGATGTGAACCTTATTTATTTTTATCCACTTTTATAATGTTTTTTTTATTTTTCAAAAGGAATGTTAGAATAATCCTCACATCCACCACCTAATCACATATGATACAAATCATCAGTCTGGTGATGGTTATTTTTGAGACTCCTAAGCCGCAACCCACATTTTTTTATTTCCATTTTTTTATAGGGAGGGAAAACTACAAAAATAATGAATAAATTACAGACCATTATTAATACCCACAAATAGATTCCCCATACATTTTCCATTATAATGTATACCATCCTTTATACCATGACTCACTTCATGTCCACACTTCATCTTTAAAAAATCTGGAAAAATAATAAGAGGTGGTTAGTAATGGATAAAAATGTCTTGAAACCTGGCTATTTTTTAACAAGGTCATTAACTGTCTCTTTTTATTAAACAAGGATTGATTTAATGGTGGTATCAAGGATAATATATTTTCAAAATATTCCAAAGTCATTTTAAACGTGTTTTTGATGTAATAGTGGTTTTAAATGTGTTTTTGGTGTTTTTTCACGTGTTTTTTAAATGTGTTTTTAGTAAGTGTCATATCCTAAGATCACTCAAGAAATATTCTCAAGATAAAATAGGAAGAACTTGGTTTAGAAATTCTCCAAAAAATGGGACATATGATTTTGGATAATAAACCAAGGCATGAATAATAATAAAAAATCAATTCACATGAATTTAAAAAATTAAAAGCATGAAAAATGTTAGGGAAATTTCATTTACATAAATAAATTAGTTCCCTTATATCACAATTCCACTTTTCAATATCTATGATTCACTTTAATCAGTAAATTATATATTTTAATCATTCAATATCATTATCATTGAAATATAAAATATGGAATCATAGGATTCCTAAGAATCTAATGTCTCATAGATAAGTCATGTTAAGAAATAATTCAAGCATGATAATGAAATTCCAATTTAATCTTAAAATATGATTTAGATAAAAATATACAGGGAGTTTGAATATAAAGAATGTAATAATGAACTCCCTATCCCATGAAGCTTATTCATTTTTATTCATTTTTAGGGTCTTCCTTGGGCTATTAGGAACATATAAAGATTAATTACAAAATTAAGCACAAGGATCATGTCATTATAGTTCATAATGATAATGGGAGTGGGATACTTCATAAATAAATTCTTATGACTAAAATTAAAAGTGATAGAAAAAAGTAAAGATAAATCTTGGTATGATCCCCTAAGTGGTCCCTGAATTTTTACTACCTCTAGAGGGAAGTAATAGCTATTATCCATAATCTAATGGTGGGTGGATATTCTTGGACCTGAAACACTATATGTGTTTTTTCCTAGATTGAAATTATTTATCCTTAGTTAGTAGTGATCCATGGATAGAGTATAACAAATCCCAAAACTTCACAATTAAGTAGAACTTGAATGGTAGGGGTATTATGAAGTATGAATCATTATCTTCCTTGGTTTATAATTGTGAAACCTCCTCTTTATTTTCTAGTTATGGATTAATTTGTTCTCTAGGGATTTAATTTCAATATTAAAGTAAGTATGTATTTATACATGAATAAAATTATCCCATTCAAAGTGATTATTGTGTTTCATGATTTTATCAAGATTAGATAATTGGATTTATTCATGGGGTTCCATAAATGCATGTTCATCAAAATTAGGGAACTACATGTCTTCCGTTGTAGTTGCATGTTTTGTTTCTTCATCTTCCTTTAAGGCATAACACTGATTGTACAAATATGAGAATTCAAAGAAGTGGGAATTAATAATCAATTCATATTGAACAAAATAAAATGAAATAGTGTACACAGAATGATCGAATCCCTATAATGGTTCCTTTTGAATCACTCTTTCAGTGGAAAGTGCCTCTTGAAGTTGGATTTTAGTGGATGAAGGAAGATAGTCAGGATCCTCCATATTTTATTAAAATTACACCACTTTGGTGGTGTCTTCCTATATGGTTAGATATAAATTAAATAGTGCTCATTGTTTTACTTTATAGGGACTAGGGAGATTAAGTAGAACCTCACAGTCATTCCATAAGTCATATAGATCTTTTTTATCTCCCATATGCAACTCTTTCTTTTTCTTCATAGGTTGTTTCTTAGGTTCTCGTTTCTTAATAAATGAACAAACATATTCAAATACTCTACCAATTATTCCCTCAAGATGTTCTATGTATTTTCAAAGTTCTTTCACATATGATTTATCATAATTAGTATCTTCTTCTTATTGCTCATTCACTTGTGATTAATTGTTCCATTCACAATGATATGGTATTTTTTTGCACATCATGGAATTCTTTTATGGTTTTTGACATTTTTTTAAATAAATAAATAATATTGACTATGTGAAAATAGAAATAGTAAATAAAATATTGATTATATCCCTAGAAACTATGCCCATTTTGAAAGCACACCTATCATAGGGCGTGGGAAAAGAAAATTTCTAAATATTTTTTCTAATGCATCACAGTGTATGAATAGGGTCATCACACTTGAGAAGATTTATAGTCTATTTACTAACTTAATATAATTAAGCTAAAATAATTCATTTTGTAAGTTTTTATTATTTTATGAAAATAATGTATTTTTAAAAAAATATATGAAATTCTAAAAATTAAACTAACATAAAAGAACAAAATGTTATTAGTGAGGAAAGAACTTGACTTTTATGATTTAGTTTATGGGTTCGATCATTCTTCTTCTTATTATTTAAATTCAGTTGGATATTTTATTATGAAATTTTAGTCTTAATCTACTATTATTTTATTTAGTGATCTTGAAATCTTGAATGACTATAGAAAACTAAATTCCACCTCCTCCTATATCCAAGGTTGATGGAACACCTCAATAGACAATGTGAAACCTTTTAGGACCTGACTCCATCATATTCCATTTCATTCATGGAATGGTTCAACTCCATCTTATAAAGAGTTTATATCCCATAGAAGGGAGGGAAAATATTTAAATAACAACATATAAATGATTTTAGTTCAGTGTAGTAGTGGAAAACCACCACACTAACAAACTTAAATATTTCTCACTAAAAACATAAATAAAACATATGAATTGAAGCAAAAAATGAATGGAAACACCACTTACCACCCCGTTCCAAGTTTGGGGTCAACCCCTCATTTTTAGGGTAAAAGGCCATAGTGGTGAGAATGAGAAGAAGAAAAGTGAATAAAAAGAATAAAATGGAT
This sequence comes from Viscum album, assembly GCA_963277665.1. Classification (NCBI taxonomy): domain Eukaryota; kingdom Viridiplantae; phylum Streptophyta; class Magnoliopsida; order Santalales; family Viscaceae; genus Viscum; species Viscum album. The sequence goes on along the minus strand of OY728157.1, from coordinate 1,395,951,174 downwards.
GATATAATTAGAAGAACACATACACATGAAATCAAAAAAATAAAAATTGAAGAAAGAGAGAGAGATAAAAATAAAATAAAATAAAATAAGAAATAAAAATAAAATAAATATGGATAGATTGTTAGAAAGAAGAAGAAGAAATAAAATAATAATAATAAGAAGAAAAATAAATAATAATAAGAATGGATGGGGAAAACACATAAAAAAATAAAAATGAATGAATTAGTTAATTGATATACCAATTTAAAATTACATAAAAATATAAACACAAGAAGAAAAAGAAATAAAAAATAAAACAAAAACAATATCGTCTCCCAGGGTATTCCAACTCCATGGGTGAATATATCATTTTATCAATAGTATAGGCACTTATTTTATAGGTAGGGAGAGTTATCCTTCTCCTTTAGTCAAGGATGATCGAATATTGGGGATCTTTCTTCAAATTCATACCAACGAGACCTGAGGTAAATAGAATGGGAAAAAATAATTATTTTGGGTGTTTAATTATTTAGCATGGACTGGGACAAGTGGGGAATCAATCTCCCCCTTTTCACGTGCATGGTATACATCATAGATCATGGGGATGTGGTAGTGCCTCATGTGGAAGTGGAGAGAAATGAAATTTCCCTCTTCTTAATTTTACCTTAACAGTGTTATGATGAAGTTCACATGGCTTTCATGGGTCTCATCAGAGGTGTAGGAGGTTATCTCAGGTTGAGGAAGAGGGATATGATCTGAAGACCAATCTTTTAGTGATTTGCCACTAAACTTCTCTAGTGATTGCAAATGGTGGTGGCATCGAGCGGGTGTGGTAGGTGACCAAGGCGTCAGGTGTCCGAGTGTGGCCAATGCAACATTTTTGTTTTAATAATATTAAAATTACCAAGTTGAACTTCATCCAACATCAGAATTGAGTCAGGGAGGTTTTCTCGTTTATGATAAAATATGTGCAACACTCAGCTCAAAAGCCTGCATCGATGTTGGCTCCTAGAAACACATCCAAACACTAGAATAGATAGGTTTCACCACTTGGTCCATGAAATCCTTCGACCCACCTCTTCTTGCGGTCACTCATGTGGTATCACATTCCACATGGGGATGATGCTCCCTTACAGCCGCACACCCTACCATATGATCTTTCTGGCCTTCTCAGTGGGTAGCTTAGTTGACCGACCCCTAGTGGGATGGATAGGTGGAAGGCAACCCTAGGGTTAGGGTTGGATAGCTTGGACCCCTTTTATTATTCAGCAAAATCCTAAAAAAGTGTAGAAAAAATATATAATAAAAAATACTTAAGCACATAACATCATTCAAATTTTCATAAAATGATCTTGAATACAATATATCACTAAAACCCAAAATTTTAATCTAATTTATATCACTATTTTCAAATTACCATATTTGAATAAAACATTGAATTATAACAACTTATTATTCTAAATCCATCAAAAAATCATTATAAAACTCTATAAATTATTCATGAAATATTAGTCTATCAAATACCCCACACTTAAAATATTCTTTTCCTCAAGGATAAAATATCAAAATGGAATTTAGAGGGCACTAATGTTACCATTATTCAAATTACAATGTAATAAAATAAAAAAATTATCAATTTAAAATTAAATTTTCAGGTTCCTCCTAAAATATATATTCTATTTCTCACATTTCAAATAAATAATCAATTCAATAATTTTACTTTCTCCCCTTTTAAATTGGTGTAACTTCTTCTTTTTTCCATTAAAGTTCCTCAATTTATTATTATTAAACATGAAAAATCATGATTGAACTTTCCTTTGTATATTTTCACTCATCAATCCGGATAAAATTCAAGTAGATTTATGCTCATATCATTAGAATGTGCTCCTTATCCATAATCTTGTAAATAACCCACTTTCTACACTTTGTAAAGAAAAAATATACATGAAATCATGATGGTTTTTTAATTAAGGTTATAATGAATTTGAGGCTTAATGTTTATGGGAATTTATGTAAAAAATTATGGCTCAAATAAGAGGTTTTTCTATTAAATTAAAAATCATGATATCAAAAGTAAAAGCTCAATGAAATTATCCCCATGAAAATAAAAATCCCACTTCCCAAGCTTAAAGTAAGGTCATGAATAATGAAATCATAATTAATGATGTGCATGTTTTGGAAATTTTCTCTAATTTTTGCACTATTTTTATTTTTTAATATTTATTCTTAGAATAAATCTCACATCCGCCACCTAACTACATATGATAAAAATCATCGGTCTAGTGATGGTGATTTATGATAATCCTAAGTCACAACCCATATTTTTTTTCATTTCCATTTTTTTACAAGATGGGAAAATTATAATTCAAAATGAATTAATCACATAACATTATTAATACAAAAAAACCCCCCAAAATTTTTCCTTAAAATGTATATCATCCCTTCTAACAAGAATCCATTATCCCCCACTCTTGATTTTTAAAATATCATAAAAAATACTAAGATTTGGGTAGTGATGGATAAAAATGGCTTAAAACATGGATCATTGATAATAAGGTTATTCATGGTATCTATGGGATAAGAAGAATTGATGTAAAGGAGATCTCAAGGATAAGGGATTTTAAAAATATTACTCAATAATTTCAAATGTTTTTTGTATAGTCGTAGCTTTGAAAAGTTTTATTGCAAGTTATGGTAGCTGTAATGTCCCAATATCACTAAATAAATTTTCTCAAGATAAAATTGGAAGTACTTGGTCTATAAATCCTATAAGTAATGTGACATATAATTTTGGAAAAACACTCAAGGAATGAATAATAATAACACATCAATTCAAATGAATTTTAAAAATTCTAGTCATGAATAATGTTAGGGAATTTTCATTTACATGAATCAATTAATTCCCTTAAATCATGAGTCATCATTTCAATATCCATTCATCACTTTAATTATTCAATTATCCATTTTACTCATTCAATCTCATTACCCTTGAAATATAAAATATAGAATCATAGTATTTCTGAGAAAATCATGTATCCTAGAAAAGTCCAGAAAAGCATTAATTCAAGTATGGGCATGCAATTACAGTTTAAGATCAAATTGGTTTCAGAAAAAAATATAGGGAGTTTGAACAAGAATAATGTATGAATGAAATCCATATCCCATAAATATTAGTCTTTTTCTCCACTATTTATGGGTTTCCTTGTGTCATCTTCAACCTATAAAAGAGAATTACTTAATTAATCATAAGGATCATGTCATCAAAGTTCATAATGATAATGGGAGTGGGATGCTTCTGAAACTAATTCCTACGACTAAAATTGAAAGTATTAGAAATTAAGTAAATATAAATCTTGGCATAATAACTTAAGTGAGACCTAAGTTTCTACTACCTCTAAAGGGATGTACCAACTATTATCTATAATCTGATGGTGGATGGGTCTTCTTGGACTTGAACTACTACATGAGGCTTTTCCCATCTTTCAATTCTTTCTCTATGGTGTATAATGATCCATGGATAGAGTATACCAAACCCCCAATTCATAATTAAGTACATATTTCATGGTGGGGTAGGATAAAGTATGGATCATCCACTTTCTTTGTTTCTACTTGTAAAACCTCCACTTTATTTTCCAGTGATTTCTCAATTTGACTGTAGGGATTTAATGATCAAAGGGAAAGTAATTAGGTATTTTTAATTGAATAAAATTTATATTTGAATTAAAATTACCCCATTAAAATTGAGAAATTTTTTTATTCATTTTCTTAGTCACATTTTCTTGTATGTCTTTATGATATTCCTAAAATTTGTATTCATCAAAATTAGGGAGCTCCATGTGTCCCTCTGTAGGTTCATGGGTACATTATTTTTCTTCCTCTAAGGCATAACATTGATTTTAAAAATATGAAAATTCAAAGTAGTGGTAATTAATAATTAATTAAGATAGAATAAAATAAAATGAAATGGAGTTCAAGGAATGATCAACTCTTTTTGTTGGTCTGGATTTAATCTCTCTTTTAGTGGTAATTTTCTTTTGAAGTTAGATTTTAGGGGATGATGGTAGGTATTAAAGCTACTCCATATTCTCTCCAAATTTCACAACTTTGGTTCTATCATCCTATATGGTTAGAGATATATGAAATGGTGTTAAATATTCTACATTATAGTGAACAGGGAGATCAAGTCGTACCTCAAACTCATTCTAAAAGTCATCCAAATCTTGTATATCTCCCACATGTAGCTCATTCTTGGCCTACTCAGGTTATTTATCAGGTTCTGGTTTATTCATCAATGTAAAAACATATTCAAATTCTCTCTCTATTTACCTCTATTTGTTCAATTTCCTTTTGAATTTATTACACTCGGGATTTATCATAACTGATCTCTTTTTTTTCTTCTACACCTATGTATAACTCTTCCATACACAAATATATGGTATTTTTTGAAACGTCCTAGATTTTTTTTTAGTTTTTTTGTATTTTTTAAATAAATTAAAGCTATCTACTATTTGAAAATATAAAAGTAAATAAATTATTTATTATATCACCTTAAATGGTTCCATTTTTGATAGCACACCTCTCGTGGGGTGTGGAAAAATCAAATCTCTAAATATTTTTCCTAGTACATTATAGTGGATGACCAAGGTTATCTTAGTTAATTAGATTCATAGATTGCTTACTCAATTATTTTAATTCACCTATAATAATTATTTTTTGTTTTTTTTACTATTTTATGAATATAATGAATTTTTAGAAAATATATGAAATGATATGATTTAAAATAATATGCAAGGATATAATGTGATTAGAGAAGAAAAAACATGGACTTTGTGGTTTTAATTATAGGTTCCATCATTCTTCTTATTTTTGTTTAAATTTAGTTTGATAGTTTAATTATGAAATCTCACTCTTAAAATAATATTTTTTTAGTCAGTGATTGTGAAATACTGAATGGCTATAGAAAACTGAATTCTATATCCTCCTATAATCAAGGTTAATAATCCACATTAATCAAGAATGTGACACCTTCTAATACCCGACTCCATTATATGCCATTTCATCCACTAAATGTCTATGATCCATCATATGAAGATCTTATTTTTAGTATAAGGGAGGGAGAATAATTAAATAAAATCATATGAATGAGTTTAGTTTTAGCATCATAGTTAACAATCAACAAATTTGTGAAATTCATTCATTCTCTCCACAAACATAAATAAATCATATGAATTTAAGTAAAAAATTAATGTAAGCACAACTTACCTCTCTTGAGCCAAGACTCCAGTTAACCCATCATTTTTTAGGTTAAGAGGCCATGATGGTGAGAATGATAAGAAGAAAAGAGAGTAAAAATCAAAATAAAAGGGATGAATGGAGAAGAAGAAAACATATACATAAAATTGATAACATAAAAATATAAGAAAGAGAGAGAGAGAATAATAAAATAAAATAAAATAAGAAAAGAAAAGAAAAGAAAAATGGAAATATTGTTCAAAATAAGAAGAAGAAATAAAATAAGAAGATGAAGAAGAAAGAAGAAGATAAAAGAAGAAAGAAGAAGAAAGAAGAAGAAAGAAGAAGAATGAAGAAGAAAGAATAAGAAAGAAAAAGAAAGAAGAATAAATAAGAAGAATAATGGATGGGGGAATGTATTAAAAAAATAATAATTAATGAATTATTTCATTGGTATACTAATTTTAAATTATATAAAAATATAAACTAAAGAAAAAAAAGAAACAAAAAAAGAAATAGTAGTAGCTTCCTCTCCCATTGGATTCCCTCTCAATGGGTACATATATTCTCTCCTTAACAATGGAGTCACTTATTTTATAGGTAGGGATAATCATCCCTCTTACTTGGTAAATGATGATCAAATATTTGAGATCTCCCTTAAAATTCACACCTATAAGACTTGGGGTAAAAATAATGGGAACACCTGATGATTTTAAGTCTTTAAATGTTCAACATAGAGTGGGTCTAGTAGGGAAGAACTATCATCATTTTCATATTAATTGTATGAATTTTAGAGCATGTGGATGTGGAAATGGATCATGTGGTAGTTGTGAGAAGTGGTGATTCCATCTTCTTTATGAAGCCTTAAGAGTGGCCAGATGAAGCTTGTATGACTTTCATGGTTCTTGTCTGAGGTATAAGAGGTGATCCTGGGTGTTAGTTAAGGGAGATGAGCTCAATCCTGGGCTCTTAGCGGTCACCCATCTCACTTATCTAGAGGTTGTATATGAATATGTAATCTAGTAGGCGTGGAAGGTGGAAGATCATGATGGAGCAGGGTGTCTGAGCGTGGTTGAGGCATGAAAGAGTGGGACAACATCATTCTTTTAAAAATATAAACAACACCCAATCAAAATCCATACCAAATCAGAATTGAGTAAGGTAAGTTCACTAATTTATAATAAAAGATGTGTGGTAACCAAATTTTAATCCTTCACTGAGGTGAGATCTTGGGAATACACACACACACTAGAATGGACCATGATGGACAACCTAGACTGCATGGGAATTTGGCCCACCTTTTCTCGTGGTCACTCCCACAGGATCACACACAACATGAGCCTAATGCCCCAATGAGTCCTCACACACTATCATCGACTCTTATAGGACTTCCCGGTAGGTATATTGGTCAGTCGATCCCTAGTGGGATGGGTAGGTTTATAGATTCCCCTGGTTGAGGGCTGGTCAGCTTGGACCCCCTTTTTATTAAGTAAAATCCTGAAAAAATTGTAAAAAAATATATAATAAAAAATAATTAATCACATATAATCATTCAAATTTTCATAAAATGAACTTAAATAAAATATATCATTAAGAACCAAAATTTTAATGTACTTTCATTCTCAATTTGAAAATTCCCAATTTTGATTAAAATAGTGAGTTATATGGGATTATTCTTTCAAATCCATAAAAAAATCATTATAGGACTCTATAAATTATGTATAAAATATTAGTTAGTCAATAAGTATATATCAAAAAGGAAATATGGATTCTCTTTTTTTCCAATATCGTATATTATGATAAGGATTATGTTATATATATTGCATGATAGGAATGCGCTTTCTTGTTCCACCTACTCTTGTAAGGTTTCATTGGTTATGATTTATTAGGAATAAATCATTTATGGATTTTTCAATCTTAAACCCATTCATTAAAATTCTCAATGAATGAATTATATAAAATAGAATGAAATTATAAATTTCCATTATATGTTAGTTGGTGATCAAACCACACTTCATTAAATGAATAATTTCTATATATGGATGAAATCACTCCCATTGGTGATTACCCATTACATGAAAGTGACAATAAAATCTTTAAAACTATCTTCCTACCAAAATCTCCATTCATGTTTAGAATGAGAAACTGACATCCCTTATGTTTCATGATCCTCTCATTGTAAATAATTATCCAAGGTTAGTATACTACCAGTGGTGGTGATACATGTTTGTCTCTTTACTTATTTCCATTAAGAATCTAGGATTTGATATAGAGACAATCATATTTTAGGTCTTCCCATGCTTGCATCATTATTTGTTTTACTACATGTTTGATCTATTCAAGTTAAATTAGGTTTATATGGGTTTATTTCCATGGAAAAGGATCATTTGATTATCTATTTAAACCCATAAATGGTATCAAATCCTTGTTCATGAATTTACCAATGAGTGATTCTACTATTTTTTATAAGTTTGGAGCAATAGTTAGAGCTACTACCTTAGAAGATTTATTTCAATATTAATTTTGGTGGTTTGTATTTGTATGACATTTCTTATATTGTGGGTTATTATGGACCTGGGTTTTATTTTATATAATTTCATTTATTGTTGGATTATTTTTATATCCATTGTTTATACGAGGCTAATTCCTCCCACTTTCATATTTTATACCCTCAATGATTATCATCAACCTAGGATATATTAGTGGCGGGCCTCGGTGGTCACCCTCATCATTCCTATAGTCCTAATAGAGTATTCTGGTGGGGATATATATATTAAAATGTATAAAAAGAATAGCAATCTACCCCTTGATTGATTTATATTGAGGAAACACATGGTAATTCTTAGTTGAGTCATATATAGTGTGTTTAGATACTTGGATGAGGAACATGTGATTTGATAATCCATGAATGACATGTGATGTATTCATAAACAAGTTTAGTCCTTTTCAAAGAATCTAGAATGTTTGAGATGACCTATATTAGATTGACATTGTTCTATGTCTATTGGTCACTCAATATCATGGAAAAATGGATTATATAGGTATAAATATGATTTATATAATACATTTTGTGGTGGATGTGTTTATATAATATAAGAGTATATTTTATGGAGATACACTATACCACTTTTAAACATGAGTAGCATTGATTATTTTATAGAGGCTACTCTTTTCTTACATCTATAGAATAGGGATTTCACATTTTCTTTCAATTATATTGTAGCCCATAGAATCACATAATTATTACTTTGGATAAGGATTAATTTTTGGATAAATTCTTTATTCCAAAATGAAGAGAGTTTGATAAACCATATCTAAAAGAGTTTTGGATGGATTCACAAAGTGGTGTGATTTTTTTCATAATGTACTTATGGGATTTTAGTGAAATCGATAGATTATTGGATATCATCTAAAAATGGATATCATAGAATATGATATCCTTAGATCTATATTGTATTACATTCATGGGATTTATATCATATCTTATAGTATGTATATATCATAAAGGGTATATGAATTCTTTTATTTACCACTTTCCCATATTAAAATAGGGATTGTGATATATATATATATACATATATTGAATGAGATGTGAGTACATGCATCTACCACTTACTCCTTCATGGTTTATTTGGTTAAAATTCATTAGGAATGAACCATTTATAGATTTACACACTGAAATACATTCAATGAAATGTTTAATGAATGAAATTGGGATGAAATGATCAACTACCTTGAGATGGAATTCGATGCTCGAAGCACTATTTATTGATTTAATAATGGATATATAAGGATACGATCTCTCTTATTGGTCACAATCCATTTCATGAAAGACAAAATATAACTTTAGAACTCTACTCATTCTAGATCCATTATTTATCTTCAGAAGAATAGAGTATTATCTTTTTGTAATGATAAAGATCCTCTAATTGTGAATGAGGATCCAAGGATGGTGGAAAAATACTAGTGGAAAGATATTCATGTTAGTTTAGTGATATGTATAAAACATAAAGGAGTTTAGATACAAATATTCACATTTCAGGTATTACTATTCCCATATTATTCTACATTTTACTACACATTTTATTTGTTGAAGATAAATTGAGTTTATACGAGTTTATTTTCACTATAGATGATCATTAGATGATCTTCCAAAACCCATCAGAAACAAAATTTCATTCATGAGTATTAATAACCATATGGGTAAAATAATAGATAATATCAATATATGTATGATTTTTTGCTTTAGTAGTCCTTTATTTTGAGGATTTATAGGATTTGAGGGTTCTTAGTATAAAATATTTTGATATAATTCTAATAATGGACTTGTCGGCCTAGTTTTAAGAAAATATTGATTTTTATAATATGAGAGTATATCTATCATCTCTGATTGGAATGTAATATAAACTCATTGAAGAGTGAGAGATTTAGGCAAGTCAAACAGGTATTGATTAGTGGAAAGTGGGAAAGATTACCCTTGAATTGGCTAGTCTCATTCTCTGAGTGATTAAAGAAAAATATGAAAAAGTTTTACCACTATTCAAAGATATGATTCTTGTTTTTATCCTTGAATATTTTTCAAGTATACCTTTTAAGAGTGAATTAAATTTTAATATTGATTAGTTTCCTTGAACTTAATTGATATCAATTCCCCCATATTGAGTAGAACCAACAAAATTGATGGAATTGAAAATTAAATTGTATGAGTTTGAGTTAAAAGGTTTTATTAGACCAATTACTTTTCCTTAGGGTTCTCAATGTTGCGAATCTATGTTTATGTGTAACTATTGAAACTTAAACTAAACAATGATTATGAATCATTACCCTCTACCAAGAATTGATGATTTATTTGATCATTTATCTGGGAAAAATTGATTTTCATAAATCAATTAGGTTATCATTATATTTAAGTAAGGCTAGAAGATATTAAAAAATTTATTTTTGGTGTATGTATGGTCAATTCATGTTTTTGTAAATGTATTTTGGTTTTATTAACAATACAATATTGTTTAGAGAATTAATTAATAAGATCTTTCATCCCTCATGGTATCTTTTCTTGTTGTATTTTTTGAAGATATCCTTGTATAATCAAAATACTGAGATGCATATATTCAAAATATTTGTATTATCATTAAAAATTTATGGGAACACTAGTTGTATAGGAAACTATATAATTATTCATTTTACATTTGAGAAGTTAAGTTCCCTAAGCATGTGATTTCTAAATTTGGTATCTTAGTATATCCTAAAAAATTATAATCAGTAATTTACTAGAATATACATTTTAATGGGTTTGATATTAGAATTATTATTATAATTAAAGGATATTATCCCCATTTTATCAAATATTAATCCATGATAGACACTCTAATAAAAAAATTAACAAATAAAGGCGTAAAGTTTATATATCCAGACCAATGTGAAGCAACTTTCCAACCGTTGAAGAACAGATTGACCACAACCTTGGTTCAAATATTAAATTAGGTGGGTGAAGGGTGTGAGGTGGATTGTGGTGGATATTTAGTTGACCTCGATTGTGTTCTTATATAGGATCATTGGGTAGTGTAATATAGATCCAATCAACTCTAACCTCATGAATGGAACTGCCCTACCCATGATCTAGAGTTAGCTGTCATTCTTTATTCCGTAAAGTGTTAGAGGTAATATCCATTTAGAAAGTTCTTAATGGTATTAATTGACCACAAAATCCATAAATATGTATTCTTGTAATGAGACTTCAATATATTATAGCATCACTGAGTAAAATAACTTCAATTATTTTATTATTATATTTAATATTATATCAGGAAAATAAATTTAGTTTTCATTCCTCTTAGTAGGAAAATCCACTTTCAAATGCTGAAAGTGGAAAAGGAAGAATGTATATTGATGTAGATAATGGTTAAAATCCAATTTGATGTGATTAAATGTCAGTGTAAGAATTTGGATCTTGTTTTTAGGTATGGATCTTGTTTTCTGGTGTTTTTGAGAAAAAGAGGAGTTTCTGGAAATTTAAGGAGTACAAGCCATGTACTTACGAGTACATGCCATGTAATTGGTTGTTGCGGGTGACTGTCTACTAGTCATGTAACTGCTGAGTACATGTCCGTGTGGGGTGACTTGGAGACTACCTAAATCAGGGATCGATAAAGACATATACACACTATATAATTTTAAAAGACATGTAATGTACTTTTATTTTTATTTTTTAAAAAAGATCGGGGTCATGTCTAATTTACAGAAATTCCATCTTCTCGACTCGTCTCATCTAGGAGCAACCATATGGCATAATTCTTCTCTGATCCCCCAATCAACCATTCATTCTCTGAATCAATCACTGTCGATTACATTGGAATCACCATGGTGAGATCTTCCTTCTTCTAGATCTTTGTTACTTGATTTCTCATATTTCATGATATATCCTTGGTTGTGCGTTTTTGACATTTTTTAGATCTACCACATTATTGGTTGATTCAAGGGATAACATGAGAGTATATTGATCGTACAACACCGAGGTAGGTGGTTTGTGCCTTTCTGTTGTTAGTCATTGAATTTTATGTGCAAAAGTGATCAATACTCTAGATTGGGGTATTGTGTGTTTAGGTATTTTAACACTATTAGTGCCTGATATTCTTTGATTTCTTGAGTTAGGGATCTTGTTTTCGAACAGGGTTATTCGCTATGCTATGGATGTGTTTTCCCATGATTGATTTGATTTTGGCCACTGGGTCTAGTTTTTCTTGTTAGGTTTCTTTCTTTCCATGCCTAGTGTTGTTAGGATGGAGTGATTTATCTAATGTTGTGGAGTGCCTTGTAACTTTTTGTCTAAGTATTACTTTGAGGATTACTTTGGTTGTTGAACATCATTTGTGCACGATATCTTTACAAATGGCTGTGGGAACTTGGTGTAGTGAGACCATAGGGGGGAATGATATCGAGGGATTCCCTAGACTGTCTATTATATTTATCATACTATGAGACCATAGGGGGAAGGATTTATGTTGAGTGCTCCCTCAGAGTGTCTATAGATATTGTTACGAGACCACATGAGGAATTGATGTTGAGTGCTTCCTCAGAGAGTCTTGTTTATCCTTAAATAACTATAAGAGGAATTGACGACAAGTGCTTCCTCAGAGAGTCTTTGTTTGCATGATACCAAAGGGGTTAGACCGTGTGAACAACCCAGGAGGTCATTATATCCTTGTATAAGTTGAACTAGAGGGGTTAGGCTGTGAGAACTTACCCATAGGGTTACTTGATATTGTCTGGTTGAACCAGAGGGGATATGCTATGAGAACTTCCAAGAGGGTTGCTTTTTTTTTCACATGGTTTACTAATTGAAGAATGTAAATGAATGTAATTGAATCTTGTAGGACTATTTACTTTTGAGTACTTCCTTGTTTATTGCTTCATTTTCATATATCTTGCCATATATATTCACTGACCGTTAGGCATAAATCTTTGGGTGGGTGACTTTTGGGATTCATCTCACCTCCTATTTGGGTAATGATTTTGGGCCCAAACAGATTATATTGTTGGAGGTATAGATAAGGGAATTCACCCTTCTACTTTAGGTACTTGATTTCTATGGAGCTAGAGAGCATGAGACCAAGATGAGGCTTGTGATTCTTCTGAAGTTGTTTACATATTTTTCCTTTGTAATTTGGTTTAGTACTATATTCCAGCATTGTGACTTGTTGGGATGATTTCCTAGATACTTGTGAAATGAATCATTATTGATATATATATATAAATGATGTAGTTGTTTATTTACTCATTCTTCCACTATTTACTATTGTATGGTATTGTTATTACTTCTGCTACTGTTATCTGTTTATTTCTGATGTGTTACTCTTCCAATGAGGAAATTGTTTCCCGACTATCACACCCAAGTCCCTCACTACTAGTCAGTAGCCTCTGGCATTTGGGGAAATGCACTTGAGGCCATGTGACCAACCGGGTACATGGCACCTCTGGCCGACACCTGGAACCGAGACGTTACAAAGTGGTATCTTAGAAATTATTTTCTTCTTAAATTATTGTTTGGAGACTATAGTCAATGATATGATGGAATAAGTAGTTAGTAATAAGCTATGCATGGGAGTAGATATCTCGCGTATAGTGAAAAGCTAATTTACCTCGATTATTACAATTTTTATGGTTTTCAATTTTAAAGTTGATTAGATTTCACCATTGTGTGATTCACATGTTTTGTTCTATTAACATTGATAATATCGAGGTTCTATTTTTGTTTCAACCCGATGAGATGAGGGTATTCCATCTCATACATCACATAGACACTTGCTAAATATCACATGTCATGCATTATTTCCATGACATTTAGAGTGAATTACTGATTTCATGTTGTTGTGATAGATGTTTTGCTAGATATGCATGCTGTTGTGATAGATTCCTTGATAGAATACCTACTATTTGATAGGGTATTGGATTGTTTGAGTTTTCATTTAAAAGAATGCCAAACTTTGGTTCTTGAGGTGTTATGGGACCTCATGGATCAGAATTTAGTGGATCATTGCACTATTATGTCTTGTGATGTACATTAATAAGATGTCAATATTTGATTTGTGGGGAGTATAGGCCCCCACTGATCAAAATTTGGAATTGTTTTACTTGTTTCAGTGTTTTGTGGGGTTCTAGAGTAGTTTTTGAGGCTTACTGTCCATAAAAACAAATAATATATGGTGCATATTTATGAATACACCCAATGTATCCCTCTATTTGGGATGGAACTGTTTTTCTTAAGTACACACCGTGTACTGTATTCACATGCCGTGTAGTCTCTAACTATGTCATTAGCTGTGTGGGCAGACACATGGCGTTGGGAAATTCTTGGAGGAACATTTTGTGTACTGGACGTACACACCATGTTGTATTGACCACATGTCCAACCATGTGACTAATGGAATAGATGGATGAAACTTAGGTTATACATGCCGTGTCAAGTTTGAACACACTGTGTAGTGTAGCCCATGTATCCGGCCGTGTGAATAACAACACTGGTCGGTGAAATCCTTCTAGTAAATTCCATATCTAGCATGAACATGCCATGTAGTCTCGTTATAGGAGAACCATCTGGGTTAGTCATATAGAAGAACTTGGGTAGGGGAAAACGATTCAAGTACATACCGTGTCTTAGGAGAACATACCATGTGTATGGGGTGTTGCATGACTAGGGTTGGAAGGAGTACACAACCATGTGAAGGGTTAAAGGAACACTTCGTGTAGGGGTTATACACACCATGTATTCTTGTGTAAAAAAACTTGAATTCTATCCTTATCTTGTTACTTTCTTGAAATTATAAGTTTTAGTCCTTGTTTTTATTGAATTGAGGTGTGCGCTTGACCTTGCAGAGTCATGCCATGTAGATTTCATCTGGTTTTACTCCAGATATAGGGAAACTATCAGACACTGGACATGGTAGATCAAGGATTACCAGAAGACCCTCCCTTCATTCCTGTCCTGGCACCAACCTTCATTCTAAATACAGGTACCGATGAATAGTTCTGAGAAGGCTTCAGGAGGTTTATGTAGACCTTCAGGGGAGTAACGCATCATGCCCCATCTATAGTAGAGTTAACATAGGTTTTTAGCAACAAAATCCTCCTATCTTCTAAAGGGATGGAGGACCACATGTTGTAGAGTCATGGTCAGAAGCCATGCTGTCGATCTTCGAGCATCTGGAGACGCCTCTCGAGAGGAGGGTGAAAATTTCTACCTACATTCTTCGGGATTCCTCCAAGAGATGGTGGGATTTGATATCACAGGTGGGATGCCAATAGGTTATGGTTTGGGATGAGTTCCAGCATACCTTCTATGAATACCTCTACATGGAGACTTTGAGGGATGATCAAGCTTGAGAGTTCATGAGTTTGGATTAGGGTACTCTCTCGGTCATGGAGTATTCTTATCAATTCACAGAGTAGGAGTGTTTCATGCCCATTCTAGGCGGTGATGAGCTCTTCCTAGAAAGGAAGTTTGAGGATGGTCTCAGGCATGGAATTTGATCTCTGGTGAACATCTTCAGGTTGACAACCATATCTGCCATAGTCAACCAGTCACTGATCATAGAGTACAACATGAGGGATTCTGGTGTAGTGGGCTAGGGTGGTTCATCATCCAGAGTTTTTGATTATCTGGTTGATAGTAGGAAGCACCGCATGGATTATACACATGGAGATTCGTGTAGGTGGGATACACCCTCAGGTAGCCAGGTGGTATGCTAACAATGTAGGAAAGGTGGGCATATGAGGCCACATTACCCAAGAGACCTAGTTGAGTGCTGATCTTGTAGAAATATGGGTAATCTTCAGTGGTTCTCTCAAATTTTCTCATCAGAAGCTGGTTATAGGGGTTCTTGTTTGACTCCTCTATTAGGAGCAGCACCACCGGTTTGTCATCAGTCTGGGAACTGGGGTTCTTCTGGCCGTTCAGGATAATGTGAAGGTCGCGGCCTTGGTATCCAGTCGGCAGGCTTTTAGCGAAAACCAGGTGGATCATCTCAGGGTGGTTAAGTAAGGTCACCGGGATACAGTATAGGACAGACTTTTGCAGTGGAGAATACCGAGAAGGAGCAGGATCATGGACCCTCTATAGTTAGAGGTACAATCCTAGTTGCCTCAGTTTTATCCTTTTCACTTTTCAATATTGGGGATACCGATAGTTTCATATCTGTTTATATTGTATTGATCCTTGGTCTCTGTACCTTTTCTTCTGCTAATATCTTGACATTGGACACTCCGTTGGGGATAATAACGGCTAGTGTACTTCAGTGCAAGGAGTGAACTCTTGAGGTTGGTGGGTTTCACTTCTCATTGGATATTTATGTCTTAGATATGACGGGCTATGAATTAATTCTAGGGATAGAATAGTTAGTTACCTTCCAAGTTTTTATTGATTTTTATCTTTTTAGAGTTAGTTTTACATAACTAGAGAGTGGATCCTTTTTACATAAGGGAGAATGGGTTGTTCAGGCGAGCAGAGTAGGACCCAAGCATCATGGGTTGAGAGGAGTTATGGCCCATATTTCTAGTCTGTATCTGGATGAACAGGGGACTTCATACTTGGACTTTCCTCTAGTGGTATATTTTTTCAGGGATTTCTTTCCAGAGGACTTTTCAGGTTTTCCACCAGAGAGAGGTGGACTTTTCTATTGATCTTGTTCCAGGTGTCGCACTGTGGTCCATTCGTTCTTATAGGATGGATACACTAGAGTTACAGGAGCTCAAGAAGTAATTAGAGGAGTTATAGGTGAAGGGTTTCATCCGACCCAACACTTCTCCTTGGGGTTTTCCTGTCCTGTTTGCAAAGAAGGTGGTCGGTACCCTCATACTTTTTGTAGATTACCAGATGCTGAACCAGTTGATGATCAATAACTAATATCCCTTGTCGAGGATTGATGATATTTTTGATCATCTTCTAGGAGCTTGAGTGTTCTCGAGTATTGACTTGAGATTCGGTTATCATCAGTTGCACATTAGACCATCAGATATACCTCTTATAGCCTTTCGGAGAAGGTATGGTCTATACGAGTATATAGTTATGTCGTTCGGTCTCATGAATGCACCTGAAGTTTTCATGGCACTAATGATCAGAGTGTTCCATCCATACTTGGATTCCTTTGTGGTGGTTTTTGTGGAAGATATCTTGGTGTACTCTCACACTCTATATAGCCATGACACCCATCTTAATATAATTTTGATTACACTGATAGAGCATCAGTTATATGATAATCACTCAAAATTCCACTTTTGGATGGACCAAATTAACTTCTTATGTCATGTTATCTTAGAGACAGGAGTATTAGTAGACCTAGATAAAGTGAGAGCAGTAGTTTCCTGGGAGTAACCAATGAACATCTTTGAGGTTCAAAGTTTTCTAGGGATGTCTAGTTATAGAATACATTTTTTACAGGACTTTTCATGCTTAGAAGTGCCACTGATGGGCCTGACTAAGAAGGGTGTGAAGTACCTGTGGACATATTCTTATGATTCTACCTTTCAATATCTAAAAGGGAGGATGCCTTCAGTACCAATACTAGTTTTTACAGAGTTGGGAAAGAGATATACTATTTACTATGATGCGTCATGTATTAAGCTGAGATCAGTGCTTACAAAGGGGGAAGGAGTCATTGTGTATGGGTCTCGGAAGTTGAGACCACATGAGAGGAATTACCCGATGCACGATCTCGAGTTGGTTGTAGTTGTTCATGCTTTATAAATGTTGGATACATTATCTGTTGGGAGATCATTTTTTGATTTTCACTAACCAAAAAAAGCCTCAAGTATATCTTTACTCAGCATGATTTGAACTTGAGACAATGAAGGTGGATGGAATACCTTCAGTACTCTAATTTTGAGCTTGCCTAAACACTTGGAAAAGGCAACATAGTAGATAATGTGTTGAGCAGGATGACTCGGATATAGGTAGTTTGGGAGGCCAGCAGTGAGTGGAAGCTTATGAATATATTCTATGAGATGTATTTGGAGTGGTACGATAGACAGGGGAAGAAATTTCTTTCTTCTGTAGCTATTACCTCTACTCTACTTGATCGAGTACGAAAGAGGCAACTATCAGATTACGGAGGCCTAGTTCTTTGAGAGAGTGTGTCAGAAGAGGACCATATTCCTAGATGGACCATAAGTGAGGATGAGATCATGCATTTTCATGGGTGCGTATGGGTGTTAGCAGACATACACGAGGAGATGGTGCAGGATTTTTATTCCCCAGTTTTGGAAGTTCATCCCGGTGTCACCAAGATGTATCGAGATTTGTATCATTAGTATTGGTGGCTAGGTATGAAGAAAGATGTTTCTGGTTTTGTCATGAGGTGTTCCACCTATCAATAGGTAGATACAGAGCATCAGCGACCAGCAGGGCTTTTATAGAAGTTACCCATTCTTGAGTGGATGTGGAATGATATCTTGATGGACTTAATTACAGGCTTACCGAGGTCTCATAGAGGGAAAGATTTAGTTTGGATTGTCGTTGAAAGACTCACGAAGGTGGCACACTCTTTACCGATCAATGAGACCTTCATTGGTGATGATATGGGAAGGTTTTACATCCAGGATATCTTACATTTACATGCGGTTCCTCACTCTATCGTTTCAGAAAGAGATGCTTGTTTTACTTCTCGGGTTTGATAGGGATTATAGAGGGCTTTGGGTACATATGTACTTCTGATTACAGCTTACCACCCCCAAATAGATGGCCAGTTTGAGCATACAATTCAGGTGCTGGAGGATATTCTTCGAGCATGCTTCCTCGATTTTGGATGTTCTTGGGAGAAATACATACCTCTTGTGGAGTTCTCCTACCAATAATAGTTTTCAAACAACTGTTCAGAAGACACATTTTGAGGCTTTGTATGGTAGGCCATGCCGATCACTCTTTTTTTGGCTGGAGGTAGGAGAGGCAGCTATCCTGGGACCTCGTTTGGTCCAAGAGACCACAGAGCAGGTGGGGTTGATTCAGAAGAGGATGGATACTACATAGTCACAACAGAAGTCTTATGATGATCGACGGAGATGAAATTTGGAGTTTGAGGCTAGAGATCAGGTTTTTGTGTGTGTCACATTGAGGTTGGTACATAATGGGATT
Source organism: Viscum album (assembly GCA_963277665.1). Lineage (NCBI taxonomy): Eukaryota > Viridiplantae > Streptophyta > Magnoliopsida > Santalales > Viscaceae > Viscum > Viscum album. The sequence continues at coordinate 1,395,932,342 of OY728157.1, read as the reverse complement.
AGGAGATAGGGAAATATTTTTACAAGATATGTTGGACCGTTTGAGGTTTTGGAGAGAGTTTGGCCGGTTGCCTATCAGTTGTTATTACCTCATAGATATTTTTCTTTGCACGACATCTTCCACGTTTCTTAGATATGATGTTACTTCTCAGAATTGTCTCATGTTTTTCAACCCAAGGAGGTTGAGATGGAGGTGGACACATCGTTTGAGGACCATTCTATCCAGATTTTTGATCGAAGCATGAAGGTTCTCCATGGGAAGTCTGTTCCTATCGTACGGGTTCTATAGAAGCACAAGCGAGTAGAGGATAAGACTTGGCAAAGGGAGACTGATGTATGATCACAATGTTCAGAGCTGTTTGAGGATTCTTCTCCTTCGCCACCTTCTTAGAGAAATTTGGGGACAAATTTCTTTAATGGGGAAGTTTGTAAGAACCTAGATCTTATTTTCTGGCATGGATCTTGTTTTTTGGTGTTTTTGAGAAAAAAGAGGATTTTCAAGAAATTTAAGGAGTACATGGCGTGTACTTAGGAGTATACACCTTGTTTCTAGTTGTCAGGGGTGACTGTTTACTAGCCGTGTAACAGCTGAGTACATGGCCATGTGAGGTGACTTGGAGACCACCTAAATCGGGCCTTGGTAAAGGCATATACACACTATGTACTTTTAAAATACACACAGTGTACTTTTATTTTTATTTGTTAAATCGGACCAGGGCCGCGTCTAATTGGTAACAACTCCTTCTCCTTGAATCATCTCATCCGGGAGTGACTGTAGGGCGTGATTCTTCTCTTATCCACTGATCGACCATCTGTTCTCCGAATCAACCGCCGTCGATTGCATTGGAATCACCATAGTGAGTTATTAATTCTTCTTAAGCTTTGTTACTTTATTTATCCTCTTTTTTGAGACATCCTTGGTTAAGAATTTTTGACATTTTTATAGATCTACCACATTCTAGGTCTATTCAAGGGACAATGCAGGAGTATATAAATCATACAATGCCGATGTAGGTGGTTTGTTCCTTTCCATAGTTAGTCTTTCAATTTAATGCTTACAAGTATTCAATACCCTAGATTGGGGTATTACGTGTTTAGGGATTTTAACCCTGTTAGTTCCTGTAATGCTTTGATTTCTTGAGTTAGGGATCTTGTTTGCGAATTGGGTTATTTGACATGCTATGGATGTGTTTGATCATGTTTGATTTGATTTTGGCAATTGGGTCTAGTTTTTTCCTATTAGGCTGCTTTCTTTCCTTGACTAGTGTTGTTAGGGGGAGTGATTTATCTGATACTGTGGAGTTCCATATTTCTTTTTATCCAAGTAATACAATGAGGTTTACTTTGGTTGTTTAACATCGTTTGTGCATGATTTCTTTACACCGGGTTGTGGGAACCTGGTGTAGTGAGGCCATTGGGGGGATTGATGTTGAGGGATTCCCCAGATTGTCTTTTATATTTATCATGCTACGAGACCATAGGGGGATTGAAATTGAGTGCTCCCTCAGAGTGTCTATAGATATTGTTACAAGACCACAAGAGGAATTGACATTGGGTGCTTCCTTAGAGAGACTTTGTTTATTCTTAAAAGACTATAGGAGTAATTGATAGTGAGTGATTCCTCAGAGAGTCTTTTTTGTATGAGACCAAAGGGGTTAGGCTGTGAGAGTTACATAGGAGGTCATTACATCCTTCTATAAGTTGAACCATAGGGGTTAGGCTGTGATAACTGACCCAGAGGGTTACTTGAGATTGTTTGGTTGAACAAGAGGGGATAGGCTGCGAGAACATTCCAAAGGGTTACTTGTTTTCGCTTGGTTGAATAAATAACGACTGTAAATGAATGTAATTAAAACTGCAGTACTGTTTACTTTTGAGTAATTCCTGTTTATTGATTCATTTTTCTTATTGCTAGCTATATATATTCACTGAGCGTTAGGCACAAATATTTGGGCTGGTGCATACTGGGATTCATCTCAGACCTTGTTTGGGTCATGATTTTGGGCCCAAATATATTATATTATTACAGGTATAGATAAGGGAAAACACATTTCTATTTCAGGTACTTGATTGCTGTGGAGATAGAGAGCATGAGACCAAGCTAAGGCTTGCGATGCTGTTGGAGTTGTTTACCTATTTTTCCTTTGAACTTTGGTTTAGTACTGTATTCCAACATTGTTTCTTGTTGGTATGCTTTCCTAGATACTTGTGACATGCATCATTATTGATATATATATATATATATGATGTAGTTGTTTATTTACTCAGTCTTCCATTTTTTTCTGTTGTATGGTATTATTATTACTTCTGCTACTGTTATCTGTATATTTACAGTATGTTACTTTTCCAATGAGGGAATAGTTTCTCCACTATCACACCTAAGGCCCTCACTACTAGTCATATTCCTCTGGCGTTCAGGGAAATGCACTTGAGGCCATGTGACCAATTGGGTGTAGGGAACCTCTAGGCGACACCTGGAACTGAGATAACAATCAGAGTGAGATATATTTATTCCATTTAAATATTTCATAATAAATTGTGAATAAAGTTACAGACTCCAAGATATCTGACCAAGATTGTATCATTAGTCAAGAAACCCTTAATTGTGGGTAAATCCTTGATAGCTGGTCATAAGATTCCCATTATTTCCTATACATCCATAGAAAACTAATTGTATAACTAGTAAAAGATATACATGATTAAATTAACTGACCTAAATCAATCAAACTAGACCACATTAAACTGTTAATAAATGGTTTAGACTAGTTAGTCAATTGAAGGATATCATATATTTCAGTTTTGTAGTATGATTCTATTTTGAAAACCTTAAAAATTCTCAACCAATCCTAAATTAAAATAAATAATTAAAAAAGAAATGAAATAATTTTTAAAGGTGGAAGTGATGATTATATTTTTATGATCAAAGTTAAATAAAACAAAAAACATTCTTTTTTTTAAATATAAAGAAAGTTGATTAACATTTGCGACGATTAAATGAATTTAGATCACTAAAGAACATTTAAAATTTCCTTATACATTATTAAACCCATTTAATTTTTTCCATGTTGATAGATTTATTATTTAACTGACTAGTTCCTTTATTTTAATATTCAATTGATCATTTTTCAATGATATTATATATTTACTATTTATTTTACCATGTTATTTTCATTATCTTAAAACCCTTAATTATACAATTTTAGGGTCTAATCATTTTTATGAATCACTTTTTCATCATGTATTTTTTCCCATTTATTATTAATCAATCTAAAATGATTTTAATTGATATAAACTGGATGTTTAAGTTTATATCAGTTCTGGACTAATAATAAATTTGTGTTAGTTTTCACTTAATGTAATTTATTTTCTAATGAGTCAGTTGAAATCATTTTCCTTAACATATTTTAACTGACTATGCACACCCCTTATTTTAACAAATATCATTGATAAAATATTTTATCGCGGATAAAACTCTTATTATCCTTTTTTCATTTTTAAATTTTTTATGAAATTTAATAAATAATAAACTACATGTATTAAAACCACCATCTCTTGTTTTTTGTAATAACAATTTTTATATAAAAAACTTCTCTTATAACACAATAGAAATTATATGAGATTAAAAACTATTTATTTAGATCTATTGGAGATTGATATAATCCATTACATTGAATCAATTATTTAGTAACTCCTTTCTTCACCATTTGAATGAAAAATAAATTCTCTATCAATTCTTACATTGATTTTAAACTCATGTATTCCTAAAAAATTTGGAAAATATACATTCCATATCACATACCCTTCAATATTAAATAATTGATTCTATAACATGAGTATTTTACATGAATTCTCCAAAGAGTTTCTCAAACCCCTTTAGGTATTTGAGACAATTCCAACATATGGTAACATTTTCATACCTTATTGACATCTTATTTAGATGTCATTCACCTTTAATAGATTCTGAAAGAAACATGTTGGATTCTTTGACTAACTTACTTTCTATGATTTAAAAATTTACCCATTTTTATTATCAAAAAATCACCAGAGCTTATACATCACATGTTATGATAATATATCCACAAAACTTTGAGAAAATAGGGTAAACTTTTGTAGAGATCATTGAAATTTTCAGATATTTTCTAATGACGGTTATAAAATTAAATCCATATAAAAAAATCCTTAAGGGATATCTATTGTCTCTCCAAGTCATTTACATATCCAATCATTTTGAATATATTAATGGAGACTAAAATCTATTAAGTCATCTTGTGAATAAAATATCCCTTTTAAAACCTAAGTGAATCATTATATTCTTCTCATAAGAATATATATTCTATTAAATAAGAACATTAAAAGTTTCTTTCTCTATAAGGTGTTTCACTAAGACATAATTTTCTTAATTTCTTATGAATAATTATTAAGTTTCTATACCAGTTTAGAAGTTTCTTCAATTATATTTCTCTTACTTAGAGATTGATCTCAAAGTCAAGTTGTATGAATATAATTCCATTTTATATACTATTAAATCTTTTATCAGATGAGTATCATGTTTTATAATAATTTAATAAGGTCTTCTATTTAATGTTATCACATTAAAATAATGACCTTATATTTAAATCCATCACACCCATTAGTGGTATAAGGTCTATATTTCAATAATAAATGAGTCCAATTTGGCATTATTCTCACAAAATATTTATATAGGCCATCATACCCATCATATAATATATCAATCTCAAATTTTTGAGTAGATAACTCCTTTCCCCATCTATTATATTGATAAAATCTACACTATTCATATAGTATCCTTTATAAGGGTTTCTAAGATAAGTGTAACCCAAATAAAATGATAAAAATGAGGCATGTAACTCATAGTATCAACTAATTAATTGTTTCCCAAATACATGAGAATATAGGTTCACCCAACTTTAGCATGTAACTACCCATTTTTATTGAAATATGATTCTTATGTACATTTTATTTCATGATTTTTAACATAAAATTCCATAAAATACAACCCAAAATTCTAGAGGTCCAATAACTTTGGAAGATTAGAACCATAATAAAAAAATTTAAATCTAAGCTATATCATCATTATTTTGTTCTCCATAAAGTTATATTAAATACCATTTAACTTATTTTAGTATATAATATATCTTGGGGAATACATGATTAAAGGGGGTGAGCTATAACAAAAAAAAACATGAAATCATAAGCATAAGTCATCATAGTGTGCCATGATAATTGCTTGGGCACCATACATGGTATCTCATGAGATAAAAACATTACCCAATTCATTGAAGAGATATATAAATTTGGGACCAAAAATCACATTCATAACATGTACATGAATATGTGTTCCACATAATGAAATCATACATAGGTAATAAGCATACGAAAAATCCATGTAAAGTAAATGGGTTACATAATCTTTTCTTAGAGATTAACCAAATGGAATATAAAAAACATTATAATGAAATAAGGGATTAAAAAATTATTGGATTTTTATAATTGAATAAATAATAATAGTTCCTAAATTTAAGTTTAATAGAATTGAAGACATTAAAAAAGAGTGGATAATTAATTTTGGAAATGAACCTCTTAAGCAGTGTTTTAAGAAAAAAAGGTAGAGTATTTAAAGAGGGTAAGACCATTAAAATAAAAATTAAAACAAATGGATTTACATAAAAAACAGAGTTTTTAAAAACTATAAAAGGTTAAAATAATTATATGGATTGGTATCTGAAAATAGACAAGGAATAAAAAATTTCCCTTTAAATAGGTTTTCTTAATAGAAGGAGTTGAGAAGGGAACTTGAAGAACATGTATTATCCCAAAAAAAGAAAGGAAAAATAAAATAGGAAAATAAGTAATATATATATACACACATTTAATTAGGAATAATTATATTAAAAGAGTATAGATTAAAATATATAAATGAAAATAGGATTCCTTTCCCAAAAGCAACGAGGGTGGTTTAGAAGATCCCTTACCAGAGTTCCTTGACTCATTTGGTACATTCGTCTATCCTTTTAAGTAATCAAATTAAATTTATTAAATACTTACATAAGTAAATTTTCATGTATATTTCATTTATTAGTATTATTTTATGTCTTTTTATAATCATTTTATTTTGATAGTATGATTATGTTCACCTTCTTGTGGATTTTTGTTACATTGTTCTACGGTCACATTATTTTATCAGTATTTATAAAATTTATTGTCTAATGAGGCCATAACACCAGAAGTATAATAGGATAATTCTCATTTCATTATAGAGGCTTATATGTTTTCAAATATCCATATGTTCTCTAACATAGGGATGATTCATTTAGTATAATTATTATCATTATACAGTTAGTTTATTTTGGTAGTTTTTTTGACCATGATAAACTTATTTAGTTTCATTTAACCATATGACTATTTAACCATTATAGAATATAGAAAAGATATATAATATACTTATTTAGCTCATTTTTAACAATAATATTTGTATTAAAATCTTCTATGAAGGAAATGATTAAAACTGAAATACATTTTCCTTGAAGGTGGTGAACCAACCATAATATGAACACGATTTTCATTTTAAAATTGAAGGAGAGGAGGTTAGATAATGGATATTTTAGTAATATAATAAAATTTTAGTATATTAATAACTATGATGCTCTTAAACTAGAGTGGATATAATATATTTTAGGATTTATAGGATGAAAATACTTTTAGACAATTCTATTGAGAATATCACCTCTTCATTTGGATGTTCACTCTTAGGTCACACATTAGGGATCCTTATTTTATTATTTTAGTGAGACTGTAACATATTTTTTGTTGGTAGAGAGTTGGGAAGATATTTGGATAGAGTTTGGGTGATTTAAGGGGATTAGAATTTTTTAGAAGTGGGGTGGTAGATGGTGGTATTTATAAGGGGAAGAAAAAGGTGTTTTAAAATAAAATATTATTTATTTAAAAAGATACCCATCTTATGACTCAATTATAAGGGGATTGTGATTCTATAGAAAATGGTCCAATAAAATATCCATGTAAATTTTATAAACATAAAAAAATCATTCATATATACTATTACATAATATTGTATTTATATGGTTCTTTATTATTTCACCTTATTATATATTATGAAAAAATACAAAAAAAATCACCATAACCATTTTTTCAATGTACTGATTCATAAAATGACATCAATTTTATCATAATAATTATAAAACTATGGAAATTTTATTATTTAAATAAAATTATTATTCATTTCAAAAATAGTTTTTATGAAATGAACAATTTTTGACAATTAAAAAAATTACTTATAGTTTCATAAAATTATATTACCATATTTATGAAAATATATATTGTTTCATGAAACCATTTTATTATAATGAATTTTAATTTAAAACATTTAAATTTTTCATAAAATATTATTTTAATGAAAATAACTCATGTATATTTTTAAAAAAATATAATTTGGATTTCATTGTGTAAAAAAATTATTTTATCATAATTCAAAATTTTATTTCATTATATTTTGATATAAATTCATTATAATTTAATTTTTTAAGAAATTAAAAAAATTCATCATTTGATAAATTTTCCTATAAATATTAAAAACCATATGGGATCGAAGTAAACACCATTTAATTTCTAAAATAATTTACAAATAAATACTACCCATCCCTAATACACATAACCTCTTATTACATCGGCATAATCCCTTAGGGTAAGTTGTGAAATGGTGATACTTTCATGGGTTTGTTTGACCAATATTAATTAAGTGGTGATATCTACTACCTTGAACTTTTCTATTAGATGATCCCACTTGATCCTAAATTCTTTAATTTTTACTTGGTATTGGTCAAGGGATAACCCTAGTGATTCTACCTCCTTCCCAAGCTCTGGTAAATGTGATTCAAATGGATCGATCCTTCGGGTTGATGCCATAATTCATCCCTTATGTATCAATTCACCCTCATCATTACCATTAATATACACCAATTTTAATAGTCTATTTATAACAACTACCTTTTCAATAACTATAATTCCCAAAAGCTATAATACCCAATGATCATATTATGAACATATTTATTTTATGATGTTCCAAATTAATAATAAAGTGTTTTTGGTATATTATATAGTGAATGCATTTTATACTATATCATATTACTATATATGGCACAAACATTTTTCATTGAGAAGATGATCTCCATATATAAAATTATGGGTTGTTACATTATCCCCCCTTCAGTAATTTCATCCTTAAAACATCATTTGAAAAACTAAGATGAAAAAATATGAGGGTATTTATGTTTCTTTTTGTAATGACCCGAGTCCGGAGCCCCTCCTCTGGTGCCCCATACCCAGTTCTCCACATGACCTCAAGCGCGTTTCCCTAAACGCCAGACGATGCTGACTAGCAGCGAGGGCCTCAGTGAGTCGGTGGGGAAACTATGCCCTCATTCAGTATGGTAGACAAGGTAAGAAAACAACAATAAACAGCAGAAGCAGTAAACAACATGCATAACAACAGAAACCAAAAAGTGGAAGCAATGTAGATATATAACTATGATGACAATGATGCAGCAGGTACAAGTATCTAAGGAAAATATAAAGCACAACAACGTGCTCAAATACAACTGAAACCAAGTGAAAAATAAAACAAAGTAATCTCCTCAACATCGCGAGCCACGACTCGGTCCCATGCTCCCCAGCTCCTGGTGCAATCAAGATCCTGAAGTAGAAGGGCGCTTGCCCTTGTCTATACCTGCAGCAACATAGTCTGCTTGGGCCCAAAATCATGGCCCAAATAAGGTGTGAGATACAATCCCTATAGGAAATAACCCAATGATTTTTGTCTTACAGTCAAATGAATACAAGGCTGTAAATAAACAAGAGGCAGTAAACATGAAATCACAAGCAGCTACAATCCACAGTTCTAACAAGTAAAACACACAAGTAAGCAGTCAGAAACAAGAAGAAAACAGGTAACCCTCTGGGTAGATCTCATAGCCTAACCCCTATGGTTAAACCTATAGTACTAGCAACCCTCTGGGAGGCACACACAATCTCACCCCTCTGGTTCAACTACGTAATTAAGCAGACTCTCTGGGGAAGCACTCACCGTCAATTCCCCCTAGAGTCTTGTATCATGCTAAAGGATCTCTAGGGAAGCACTCAACATCAGTTCCCCCTATGGCCCACGTCGAGGATCTGCAAACTCTCTGGGGAAGCACTCAACATCAATTCCCCCTATAGTCTTGCATCATAATTAAAAGACACTCTGGAGAAGCCCTTCCGTCAACTCTCTCTTTGGTCTACTACTCTAGGTTCTCACAGTCTTGAGTATAACTAAACATGCTCAGCGCGTGTATATCATCCAAGTAAACCTTAAGAGCTACATGGATATCATTCTACGACTCAACAGCAATAACAAAACAATAGTTCCGCTATCCTACAACTAGGCATGGCAACTGCCAAAACACCCAACAGGAAAAACAAGCATGGAAAAGCAATCTGAGCATAAAATAAATTACTCTACTCACAAGCAATAACCTCTACTAAAGCAAACAAGTAAAGCAGGAAAATAGTAGGGGCAAAACAAGAAACACACAATACCCAGTTCATGGGTATTGGTGGAATTTGCATATAATATTCATCAACTTTCTACAAAAAGGCACAAACCACCTACCTAGATCTGAGGATATCGATATATGTAAACCACGATGACATATTCCTATTTTAACAACGTAGATCTGAGAAAACGCACAAAACATTCATCCCACGATAACATGGAAACGAAGAGGAATCAAGAAACAAGTCTAAAGTAGAAGGAAGAACTCACCGCTTCGATTCCAATGCAATTGACCGTGCTCAAATCGTAGAATGGATGGCGAGACGGAAGCTCAGAGAAGATTCAGACATATGGTCACTTCTGGGCGGATGAAATCTGGAGAAGAAGATGATTTTGGGGGTTAGGCATGACCATAGTCCGTTTAATGAAGAAAAAGAAAGTACACGACCTGTACTTCTTGAGTACACGACGTGTACTTCAATTTTTCCGTACTCTGAATTAACCGGCCTCCACCTCAGCCTTACACACCATGTGTGTGGCCTAGACACAACCAGCACACTGCTTCGAGACGGAAAAGAGTACCCGACGTGTACTTAGAAAGTACACAGTGTGTACTTTGAAAATTTCCAGAAAAATTCATTTTTCTTAAAAACTCCAGAAAAAGGGAAAACATACCTGAAAAGAAGACCCGAGTTCTTAAAAACTTCCCCCATTAAAGAAATTCGTCCCCAAATTTCCTTAATGAGACAGAGAATAAGAAACCCCGAACAGCTCTGGACATTGCGATCGTACATCGGCCTCCCTATCCCAGGTCTCATCCTGTACTCACCCGTGCTTCCATAGCACTCATACCAGAGGAACAGACCGCCCACAGAGAACTTTCATAGTGCGATCGAAAATCCATATAGGATGGTCCTCGAACGATGCATCCGCTTAAAGCTCGACTTCCTCAGGCTGAAAGACGTGAGATGGGTATGAAAAGTAATGTCAGAGTTGAGAGACGTGGAAGACGTCGTGCATGGCCCGATACCTCTGAGGTAGCTGCAACCGATAGACGACCAGGCCAACTCTCTCCAAGACCTAAAACGGCCCGGCGTACCACGGTGAAAGCTTACCCTGTCTCCGAATCCTCTTGTGTCCCAACCTCGGTGCGACATGCAGGAAAACCTGATCACAGACCTCGAACTCCAGAGGTCGTCTCCACTGATCAGTATAAGACTTCTGTCGAGACTGTGCTATAGCCATCCTCTTCTGAAAAAGCTCTATCTGCTCTGAAGTCTCTTGAACAAGACAAGGTCCCAGGAAAGCTGCCTCTCCTACCTCCAGCCAGCATAAGGGTGATCAGCATGGCCTACCGTACAAAGACTTGTATGGTTCCATCTGAATGGTCACCTGGAAACTGTTGTTGTAGGCAAACTCCACCAAAGGGATATACTTCTCCCAAGAACCTCCAAAGTTTATAATGCAAGATCAGAGCATATCGTCAAGCACCTGGATCATGCACTCGGACTGGCCATCAGTCCGAGGATGGTATGCTGTACTCAAAAGTACCTGTGTACCCAAGGCCTTCTGAAGTCCGTGCCAGAACTGAGAGGTAAATCACACATCTCTGTCTGAAATAATAGAGCATGGAACTCCATACAGATGAATGATCTCTCTGATGTAAAGTAATCCTAGATCATTGACGCTGAAGGTCTCCTTGATCAGTATGAAGTGGGAACCTTCGTAAGCCTGTCGAAGACAACCCAAACAGCATCGTTCCCTCGCAGTGACCACCGAAACCCAGTCACGAAGTCCATCGCAACATCGTTCCACTTCCACTCCGGAATGGGTAGCTGCTGTAGAAGTCCTGTTGGTTGCTGATGCTCTACTTTCACCTGCTGACAAGTAGAACATTTCATGACGAAACCAACAACTTCCTTCTTCATACCTGGCCACCAGTACTGGGGATTAAGGTCCTGATACATCTTGGTGACGCCAGGATGATCAGCCCAAACAGAGGAATGGAAATCCCGCATCAGCTCCTTGCATATGTTTGATGGAACCCATACGCGTCCCTGGAAATGCAAGATCTCATCCTCACCCACTGTCCATCCAGGAAGAGGGTCCTCTCCTGACACACTCTCCCGCAGGACTAAGCATTCCGAGTCTGATAGCTACCTCATCCATACCCGATCAAGTAGCGTGGAGGTAACATCTATAGAAGATAGAAAATTCTGTCCTCGTCTGTCATGCACCTCCAGATGCATCTCAGAGAACAAAGTCATTAGTTTCCACTCACTACTGGCCTACTGAACTGCCTGAATCTGAGTTCTCCTGCTCAACGCATCTGCCATAGCATTTCCCTTTCTCGGTGTATAGGCAAGATATAAGTCAAAAGACTATAGATAATCAACCCACCTATGCTGCCTCAGATTCAGATCAGGCTGAGTGAAGATATACTTGAGACTCTTGTGGTCAGTGAAGACCACAAAGTTCTCTCCCAGAAGATAGTGTCTCCAATAGCGCAAGGCATGAACAACAGCTGCCAACTCCAGATCGTGCGTAGGGTAGTTCCTCTCATGTGGCCTCAGCTGCTGAGACCCAGACACAATGACTCCATTCCCTGCATAATCACAACTCCTAGCCCGATACCTGAAGCATCACAGTAAACAGTGTAGCTCTTGCCTGGCTCTGGCAAGACTAGTATCGGTGCTGACGTCAACCTCCCTTTTAGCTAATGAAAGGCCGAATCACAAGAATCTAACCATAAGAACTTCACCCCGTTCTTGTTCAGACCTATCAAAGGTGCTTCTAGATGAGAAAAGTCCTAAATGAAGCGTCTGTAGTATCCAGCCAGCTCTAGGAAGCTCTGTACCTCAAAAACTTTCTTCTGCTGCTCCTAGGAAAATACAGCTCTCACTTTTTATGGGTCCACAGATACTCCTACCTCTGAGATGACATGACCCAAGAAGTGAATTTGATCCCTCCAGAAGTGGCACTTTGAGAGTTTAGCATAAAGTCGATGCTCTCTCAATGTACTCCGAACATTCTCAATATGTGTGGAATGGTCGTGTCATGTGTGAGAGTACAACAAGATATCATCCACGAAGACCACGACGAAGGAGTCCAAGTAAGGATGGAACACTCGGTTCATCAGTGCCATGAAAACTGTAGGTGCGTTCGTGAGTCCGAAGGGCGTGACTTTATACTCGTAAAGACCATACCTGCTTCGGAAGGCTGTTAGAGGTATATCTGATGGTCTAATGTGAAATTGATGATAACCAGACCTCAAGTCGATCTTCGAGAACACTCGGTCTCTTAGAAGTTGATAGAAAAGGTCATGAATCTGCGATAAGGGATATTGGTTCTTGACCGTTAACTGGTTCAGCTTCTGATAATCCACACAAAGCCGAAGGGTACCTTCTTCCTTCTTCGCAAACAGAATAGGCGAACACCAAGGAGAAGTACTGGGTTGGATGAAACCCTTAGCCTATAGCTACTCCAACTAATTCTTGAGCTCCTGCAACTCAGGTGTGGTCATCCTATAGGGAGGAAAGGACACTTGTGCCACTCCTGGCACGATCTCAATAGAGAAGTCTACATCACGCTCCGGAGGAAAACCCGAAAAGTCCCCTGGAAAGACATCCTTGAAGAGATCCACTACTGGTGGAAAGTCCAACTCTGGAGTCCCCTGGTCATCCAGATAGAGACTAGCAATCTGGGATGTCACCCCTCCTAGCCCAAGATGCTTGAGTCCCACCTGACTCGCCCAAACGTCCCATTCGCCTCTATGAAGAAAAGATTCACCCTATGGTGAGATGAAACTGACTCTGCAGTGATAACAGTCAACGAATTCCTGGACGGGAATCAACCAGTCCATGCCGAGAATTATATCATAGCCAGTCATCTCTAGGACATAGAGATCCCATAATAAGTGATACCCTGCCACCTCGAGAGGGCACTCTCTACACTGGCGTACACTAGATTTCCTCGTTCCCAAAGGTGTGTCTAGTGTCAATGAGTCGGAAGAAGAAAAGATGAAGAGCCCAAGGCTCTCCACGACAGCAACAGAGATAAAGCTATGCGTAGCACCAGTATCGAAAAGGGATGAAGGTAAAACTGAGGCTACTAAAATCGTACCTCGTACAGTTGAAGGGTTGGGATCCTACTCATGATAAGTCTGCTCCACGGAGAAAGACTGGCCCATGCCACAACCCTACACCCCTGGCTAACCACTCTGAGCTGAACCTCCCTGCTGGTGCTAAGGAACTGGCGGCTGACTACCATGGCATCGACCTACACCTCATCCCGAATGGCCAGAAGAACTCCAGTTTCCCGACTGGTGAGAAACTAGTGGGGCTTCTCCTGAACGAGGAGTCATGGAAGAACCCATGTCACCAGCTGCTGGTGAGAAAACCTGGCAGAAATGCTGAATGTGACCCATATTACCGCCAGATCAGCACTCCATGGGGTCCCTCTGGCACTACGGCCTTGTGTGCCCTGTCCGGCCACACTGATAGCACGTCACCTGGCTACCTGATGATACTTATTGCTTCCTTGAATCACCGCGTGTAGGATCCCTACGACGCTTCTTACTTTCATCTGGAGGAAAGATAGCTCTGGAAGCAGAACCGTCCTGACTCGCAGCTCCAGAGTCTCTCAGATTGTGCTCTACAATCAGTGCCTGGTTGAGGATAGAAGTAACGGAAGTTAGCCGGAAGATGTTCACCTGCGAGCGGATCTCCTGCCTGAGTCCATCCTCAAACTTCCTCGCCAAGATCACCCCAATCCCATCCTGAAGGGGTGTAAAATGTTACAGCTCAGTGAAACGAGAGGAATACTCCATGACAGATAGAGTACCCTTCTCTAAGCTCATGAACTCCCGGGATCGATCGGCCCTCAGGGTCTCCGGGTAGAAGTAGTCATATAACACGTGCTGGAACTCCTCCCAAGTCTTAGCCTACTGTTCACTCGCCTGTGAGACCACCTCCCACCACCTCTTGGTGGAGTCTCGGAGCTCGTAGGTGGCGAGATTGACCCGCCTCTATGGAGGTGTCTTCAGATGCTCGAAGATAGTCAGCATGTATTCCAGCCATGACTCTCCAGCCTGAGGTCCTCCCTACCCCGAGAACATGGGAGGATGCTGCTGCTGGAAAATCCGCGTCAGGACTGCCATAGACGAGGTACGAGGCGGTGCACCCTGGAAGGCCTGAATCATCCTTATGAAGCCCTCCCTAAACTGTGCATCAGTTCCTGCAACTGGTATAACAGCCGGTGCCAAGGTTGGCCCGACTGGAGGATCGAAAGGAAGTCCCTGATCAGCCCTGTCTAGCGTCTGATCACTGCCTGACGACATACGTACGACCGAAGGACGTCTCGGAGGCATAGCTATGAAAGATCAAAATCAAACCTTAGATCAAGAAAACAAGGACAGAGAACACAAGAGTACTAAATGGAAACAGGGGAATAAAACACACAAGATTGCAAAACATGACTACACGACATGTATAAAACTACACGACATGTCTTCTTAAACCACTGACATGGGCATGTACTCCTGCCCTATAAGTCTTGTACACTTCAAACTACATGGAATGATGAACCCACACATGGTGTGTACTTGAAAACTGTTCCCCTGCCCGAGTCTCCTTACACGTCTAACCCACACGGTCTGACTTAACCCGTGACTACACGGCGTGTTCGAAACAAACACGACGTGCACTAAACAAGGCTTCAGCGGTCCGTGTTGTTGAGTACACGACCGTCTACACGGATGGACCTTACACGGAGTTCTCTGAACAATCATGACGTGTATAGGAAAAGGCGACACCATCTCATGTTGTTCGTGACACGGCCAGGTACCTAGGCAAGACTACACAACATGTTCCGAACAAACACAGCGTGTGGAAAGGAAGGTTACATCGGCTCGTGTTGTTCCTGACATGGCCAGGTACCTGGACATGACTACATGGCGTGTTACCTATAGACACGACGTGTTCTACCCGAGCTTCCCCGATTCTTGTTGTTGGTGACAAGGCCGGGTACACAGCTCCGAACTTACACGACGTGTAGCTACCGTACACGGCATGTTCCCAAAGTTACTTTCACGACACTGTGTTCTGCTCACACGGTCAGTGACATGACCTGAAAACTACACAGCATGTTCCCGAAAAGTACACACTGTGTATTCTAGTTTTTTCTGGGCAGTAGCTCAGAATCTGCGCAGAATTCCAGAAACACTAAAAACAAGAGAAAAGATGCCAAATTCTGATCCGGGAGGGCCCATAACACCTCAAGAACCAAAATTTGGCGTTCATTTTATGCAAGGAACAAAACAAAAGTTTTCTAACACAACAATATAGAATCTATCAAGCATCTATCACAATACCATGCATAATCTACACAGAGCCTATCACAATAGCATGCAATCGCTAATGCACCCTAGATGGCATGGAAAGAATGCATGACATGTGATTTCTAAAAGTGCCTATATGATGCATGAGATGGAATACCCTCATCTCATTGGGTTGCGATAGAAATAGAACCGAAATATCAAAACAATAACCGCACAAGTCATACGAATCACTCTAAGTGAAAACATACCAACCATAATATCTCAAAACCAGAAAACTACAATTAACGAGGTAGTATGGCTTTTCCCTGTACATAGGTCAGCTAATCCTGGGCACAGCTTAATACCACGTACCAAATCCGTCTTATCCCTGGCTAATGTCTCGAAACAGCATGGAAAGAGAAAATAACCCCTCTGATACCACTTTGTAATGACCTGAGTCCGAAGCCCCTCCACTGGTGCTCCGTACCCGGTTCACCACATGACCTCAAGCGCATTTCCCCGAATTCCAGAGGCTGCCGACTAGCAGCGAGGGCCTTGGTGAGTCAGTGAGGAAATTATTCCCTCATTCGGTAAGTTATACAAAGTAAGAAAACAACAATAAACAGCGGAAGCAGTAAAAAACATGCATAACAATAGAAACCAAATAGCAGAAGCAATGTAGATATATAACTATGATGACAATGACGGAGCAAGTACAAGTATCTAAGGAAAAAAGAAAACACAACAACGTGCTGAAATACAACTGAAACTAAGTGCAAAAGAAAACAAAGTAAGCTCCTCAGCATCGCGAGCCACGACTCGGTCCCATGCTCCCCAGCTCCTGGTGCAATCAAGATCCTGAAGTAGAAGGGCGCTTTCCCTTGTCTATACCTGCAGAAACATAGTCTTCTTGGGACCAAAAGCATGACCCAAATAGGGTGTGAGATACAATCCCAGTAGGAAATCACCCAAATATTTGTGCCTTACATTCAAATGAATACATGGCAGTAAATAAACAAGAGGAAGTAAACAGGAAAGCACATGCAGCTACAATCCACAGTTCTAACAAGTAATGCCTACAAGTAAGCAGTCAGAAACAAGAAGAAAATAGGTAACCCTCTGGGTAGCTCTCACAGCCTAGCCCCTATGGATCAACCTATAGTACTAGCAACCCTCTGGGAGGCACACACAATCTCACCCCTCTGGTTCAGCTACATAATTAAGCATACTCTCTGGGGAAGTACTCACCATCAATTCCCCCTATAGTCTTGTATCATGATAAAGGATCTCTGGGGAATTACTCAATGTAAATTCCCACTGTGGCCCGCGTCGAGGATCTACAGACTCTCTGGGGAATCACTCAACGTCAATCCCCCCTATAGTCTTGCATCGTAACTAAAAGACACTCTGGAGAATCCCTTCCATCAATTCTCCCTTTGGTTTACTACTCTAGGTTCTCACAGTCCTGAGTATATCTAAACATGCTCAGTGCATGTATATCATCCAAGTAAACCTCAAGAACTACTTGGCTATCATTCTACGGCTCAACAAAAATAACAAAAAAACAGTTCCTCTATCCTACAAATAGGCATGGCAACTGTAAAAATGCCCAACAGAAAAAACAAGCATGGAAAAGCAATCTGAGCACAAATTAAATTACTCTTCTCACAAGAAATAACCTCTAATAAAGAAAACAAGCAAAGTAGGAAAACATCAGGGGAAAATAGGAAACACGCAATACCCCGTTCACGGGTATTGGTAAAATTTTCACATAATATTCATCAACTTTCTACAGAAATTCACAAACCAACTACCTCGATCCGAGGAGATCGATATATGTGAACCACGATGACAGATTCCTCTTAGAACAACATAGATATGAGAAGACGCACAAAATTGTCATCCCACGATAACTTGGAAATGAGGAGGAATCAACAAACAAGTCTAAAGCAGAAGGAATAACTCACCGCTGCGATTCCAACGAAATCGACCGTGCTCAAATCGGAGAACGGACGACGAGGCGGAAGCTCGGAGAAGATTTGGTCGTACGGTCGCTTCTAGGTGGAAGAAATCTAGAGAAGAAGATGATTTTGGGGGTTAAGTGTGACCCCGGTCCATTTAATTAAAAAAGAAAGTACACGGCGTGTACTTCTTGAGTACACGGCGTGTACTTCAATTTTTATGTACTCCAAACTAACCGGCCTCCACCTCAGCATTACACACCGTGTGTGTGGCCCAGACACGACCATCACACGGCTTCGAGCTGGAAAAGAGTACATGGCGTGTACTCAAGAAGTACACGGCTTGTACTTTGAAAATTTCCAGAAAAATTAATTTTTATAAAAACTCCATAAAAAGGGAAAACATACCTGAAAAGAAGATCCGGGTTCTTACACTTTTCTTCCTTTGCTTCCCATAATTCTACCACATACTTATAATTTTTCTAAATAACTTTTTCCATGTGAGTTTCTTTTTGTGTAGAAATTTGTCTATATGGTCTAGGGTCTTCACCGAATTCTTTTCATAAGAGATATTATTATTCAAATTTACTATTTTTGTATTTAATATAAGAAAGGGATATTTTATTTAATTAATCAAGAGTAATATGTGGAACATGTTATAGACATGAGATAGGTTTAGGGGGAGTGCTAGTTGATAGTCCACCACTCTAATGTGGAAATAAATCTGAAAGGGTAAAATGTAATTGGAACTTAGGTTTATCTTCTTTCTAAACCTCATGGATCAATTCCAAGGAAATATTTTAAGGAACAATTTATCTCCAATATCAAAATATAGATACCATCAATTATTATTGTTATTTCTCTTCAATCGACTTTGTGCTTCTCTAATATGTTTTTGAATGTCCTTAGCATTTTCTACCATTTCATCAACAAGTTTAGGTTCCTATAGTTTTCATTCACCAACTTCATCCCTATATATTGGTGTTCTAATTCTATTCCCATAGATGGATTCGTAAGGAGGCGCTTGAATTCCGGAGTGGAAGATATTTTTATATAACAACTAAATTATAGGAATATATTGATCTCAACCTCCTTTAAAGTTCATAGAATAATATATCAACATATACTCACGATTTGGGATGGTCCTTTCAGATTGGACATCATTTTGTGGGTGATTGGATGTACTAAAGTTCAAATCCATGTTCAAATCACGTTGAGTACTCATTTAAAACTTTGAGGTGAATCTCAAATATTGATCCAATACAATTAATAGTGGTTTTCAATTCATCCTCACCACTTATCTATCTATAAATTTTTGATTTGATTGAGTGAGAAGTACTCTTGAATGGAAATGAAGTGGGAAGAATTTATAAGGAATTCCACCACTACTAATATAGAATTATTTCATTTAGATTTCTTTAGAATACCCATGGAAAATTCTATAATGATTTCAAAATAAAAGTTCCACTTTATAGAAGTATTAGAACCCATATAGATGATTGAACAAGTCATAAATCTGTCATAAGGGATATTTCTTCTTTATCGTGATTTTTTTTGTTCATGATAATCAATAAAGAGGCTCATTGACCTATCCTTATTCATGAAAAAAATAATCGATGCACGTCGTGGTGAAGAACTTGGGAATTTGAAACCATTTTCTAAATTCTCTTGTAGTTTATTCTTTAGTTATTCTAGTTAAATGAGGTATATTCTTTAGGGTTTCATGGACACACGGAAATATCTGGGTATAAGTTTATTTGAGAAATAAACATCTCAGACAGGAGGAAGGCTAGGAAACTGTTTAGGGAATACATCAACATATTCACTCATAATGGGAATTTAATCAAATATGATCTTCCCCTTTGTATCAATCATTTAAGCTAGATATTCTTGGTCATAAAAAAATAATATAAATTATTGGAAAAAAATTTCCGTAGGTAATTCACCCTCTTACTTACAGTTTTATAGAATTAGAAGATTTTTTGAGATATATAACGTGATTTATTTCTCAAGACAGTTGACATTGGCCATATTATTTCCAATATGACATAAAATTTCTCTTAATGGAGTATGAAAAGAACTACTAAGAGATTCATCCCATAGATATTGACTAGGGATGAATTATATAATTGAAATGAAATAATATCCCCATTTTCCATTTTCACTAATAACATAACCTACATGTTTTGAGGTAACTTTTGAATAGTTATACTAAATACTACATGACATAAAAGAATACATATAACTAGAATCAAATAGTATACTCACTACTATTTAATTAATAACTGGCATACTTATCACTACATCCCTATCAGGGTCCACCTTAGATAGAGTGATAACATAATCCCATCCTTACTGTCTTGGACTTGTAGGTTTTTTTGTTATTTATATTTAACAACCCTTGGCTTAGGTAATTGGTTTACATAGTTTCTATGTTAATTTTAGTTAAAAAATTAGATCACAGGATGAGTTATAATCAAAAAATTATTTTCTTCCAACTCATTAGTGGGATTATTCATCACCTTTCACCATTAATATTCATGACTCCCCTCTCTTACACACATTAAGTAACTCCTTGTTTCCTTGAAGTGATTTTATGTATGCTTATTTCCACACTTATGACATATGGGAAGTTTTATTTTATTTCCACCTTGGGATTTATCCACTAATCCTCCCAAATTCAAATCCATTCTCTATTTCTTATATCCAATCATCCAAGATCTTTGAGAATCACCAATACCATCTCAACTTTATGTGAATAATAGAAAATTTAATCTTTATATGAAAGTATTAAATTGATATGACTTTTCAAAGAATTAACTTTAGTCTACCACCTAAGATATAAAACATACTATCGAGGTGAATGAAAAATTTGAATGCATACATGAAATACTCATGAAGTTTTCCTAAAAAGACGTGATAGATTATTCCTCTTTTTGATTGAGTACAAGTAATTACATCCCTATTTTAATAATAAGTGTACAAGTAAAATATTTATTAAAAAATATTTTATTTAATACTATTCACTCCATTTATTTGATTTATTCCTTGGGATTTTTATTCTTGATCAGTGTACACTACTGATCAAATTATCTCTTTAAATGATATATGAGTGGTATGAATTTTTCTTACTCAAAGCATTGAAGGATATAGAGTATCTTCTCAATGGGATGAATTAATTTTTCTACAATTATGGGATAAAAATATCCTATAAAGGGAGGAGCATTTTGTCTCATAAAGGATCCAACTATGACTTTTCTTTCTTGGTAGAAGGAGCCTATTACATTTTCTTCAATTTATTGTTCATAACTTGAGTCAGTTAGGAAATAATTTTCATGAATTTTTGAAAACCATTAATTCTTTTATATTAGTAATTTCATTAGAAATCATAAAATTTATCATAACATTGGTTGTTGGATGAATTCCTTATATTCCTAGACATTAACTAAAACAAAGTAATGTTAAGGATGATAATACTAAAATTAATAATCATATAAAAGGTAAACTATGAACTTTTAAGGAATAACTCATAAATGAAATGTATACGCTAGGTTATGATTTGAGGGTTTCCATATAGGTTATACCCTTTCATTTTCCTATTAGGTTCTCTTACCTAACGAGTTATATATTTCATCATCAAATTCTATACAAACATATTCAATCCCCTATATTGGTTCGTAAATATCATGTGAATTAACTGAAACATATCCATTGAGAGTATCAAACCAGATGTGTAGTTAGGATCAATTTTTATACATTAAGTAAATATCATGTTAATACCCAACAAACATTTTTCTGTGATATTACACCTTGGTGAATCTATGATAGAGCCTCCATCAATTTTAATTTTAATCTTGATAGGTATTTTATTGATATGAAACCATATGATTTATAATTTACCAAAATTTTAAGATGTTTTCCTTAAACCCAACCCTAGAGATTTCACTAATTTATTCGTATATAAATCCTTAATAACTATACCTTGCTAGGATACCAAATATAACAACCACAGTCTCCTATATATATTTTATTTCATGTTTTTAACATAAATTTCCATAAAATATAATCTATAAACATAGAGGTATAGTGTCTTTAGGATATTAGAAACATAATAAAAAACATAAATATAATCTAAATCATCATCATTTTGATCTTTATAAAGTGATATTAAATTCCATTAAACTTTTTTTACTATATATGATATCCTGGGGAATACATAATGAATTGGTGTGAGCTATAAAGCCTAGTAGGAGAATAATTAGAGAAACGTTTGATGAAAGGTGATACATATAAGACAAGAGGCATATCATGATGACATAAAAGGGAAGGAAAATATATGATCCAATGAAATAATGTCATGAATAATATGATATCATATGATTATGACCTCATAAGAATGTGGTAATAATATAAAACATGAAATCATAAGCAAAAGTGAAGATCACTACCAAGAAAACATAACATAGTATTCTATGATCACTACAAGTACACCATACATGGTATCACATGAGATGAAAACATTACCTAATGAATTTTTGGGATGCATAATTATTGTCGAATCCATCATATTCGTAACATATACATTCATATTCATTCCTCATTAGAAAATTATAATAGTAAATAATTATAAGAAAAAACCAATTGAAGTTAAATAGAATATATAATTTTGTCTTAGTGAATAACCAAATGGGATATCATAAAGATTCCCATGAAGGAAAATATTAAAGAATTTTTTGATAATAAAAAATGAATAAATGAGTATAGGTCATGAAAATTAATTTCAAGTGAAGTATAGAAATAATTATTTTTGGAAAACTAATCTTGTAAATGAAACTATTAAGTAAGGTTTTTTGAAAAACGATTTATAGATTGTTAATACATTCTAAATGGGAATGTGTAAATCTAGAAGGGGGGAAATAACTGAAACATGGGTTTTATTTTATCCTTAAAAAAATGTAAGGTAAGGAGATCAAATTTTTTAGGTCGCGTAACATTTATAAGAATGCATGATCATATAACCTTCAAAAGGTAATGAAAAATGATAATGACCATCGCATGATATACTTATGTTCACATGAATCCCCTTCGAAAAACCCTCATGTTCTTGTGAGGGAATCCTAACTAGAGTTGATGATTATATAGAGGATTTCAAATGATTTCATGTGATCATGAGACTTTTGAATTGATATATTCCTATAAATAATACAAAAACCCTTATGAAATATAGGTAGATAAAGGTGTGAGCCTCATGCGAAGGAGAGTTATGTTAATCCTCATGCGATGTGATTATATGATCCACAAGACCTCATGAATCCCCTATAGATATTCCTACTTTTTCATGTGAGAGTTTGTTTTAATTCCACCTCAATTATGAAAATGATCTCTACATGTCCATTCAATTATGTGATTCCCCTTTGATGCCACAAATAAGAATAGGGGTTGTCCATCATAATTATTGAAAAACATTGCGAGGTCCATCATTGATAATTCAATACAACATAGACAAGCAGAGTGGTTTTACATGATAACACTCTTGTGATGTCATGAGATCTACTATCCTTGTAGAATATAAAAGGAATTAAAAAGGAGAATGGAAAAAGCTTCTTGTGGGGGAAAGATACACCGATCTTCATGTGAGATAGGTTGTATGCCAAAGTTGATCACCATTTATCACGTTAAGTCCATTCGACAAGCCAAATAGGTTTCTTGAGGAACCATTGAAAAGATAACATGATTTATCGAAGTAACCTTAGATATGTTATCCTGATTTTTAGGATTCCCCCTTGACAAGTCACCTTAGTCTCATGAAGAACCCCAAAAAAGTCGTATTCGATAACACGAAATCATTCCAATGGGAATCCTGATCTTGTAAAGACTTCTAGACATGTTGGAATGACCATGTGGAAGTTATTTAACATATACACATGGTTAGGAGAAATCAATTTGATCAACTAAGGTCCAATAAACATGGTGATGGGATAAAATTCTCATGGTTACTATCATCATGCAGTTCCACAGATGAACCACAAAATGATCATACGATGCATGTGATACCAAAATCCATCCACTAACTCTAGATCATATTTGTGAGATATGAAAGGAAAAAGGTGTAATATAACAAGGGTGGCGAGGCCTATAAATCCCTCTACCTTAGTACAAAAAAAACACAGATAATAGGTGACTTCTACATGGGAGCACAAGATTAGACTTCTTGGAGCAACAAGTCATGTGATTGTAAAGGACTTTTATGATGTAAAATCTAGGGAATGACCTAAAGGATCCCATAACATTGATATTTTCTTCTTGTGATAAATCTATATAACAAATTAAGGAATGAAATCATGTTAGCTAGATTGTATGAAGGATTTACCACATGTAGATTGGGTGATGTGAAACCTAATATAAGCTTACACCAGACAATCCTTGAGGCATAGATGGAATAAAGGTTGGAATAAATACTGGAAAAGATGAGATACTTATGTGAATATGGACATGATAATATTCATTCTCTTCACATTATATACCCAGATCATGCAACAACCGGAGGGCATATCTCCCAAGTCATGTGAAACTCTCTCAAAATTCCATTTGGATCATGCGGTGTCCCTTAGACATGTTAAGAAGGTTGGGCAATGCCCTCTAGGCATGTCAAAAAAGTATCATGAGTTCCTTTAGGTTTTCCAACAAAATCTCATCATTCCCTCCAAATATTTCTCCCATGTTATATGGAATCACCATGGCATGTCAGCCAGGTCTCACAACATCCCCTAGAAAAGTCAACCAGATCATGCGGTGTCCTATGGAAAAGTTAGTTTAATCATGAGTTATCCACGAGAAATGTCAACCAGGTAATGTGATCCCCTCCAGAGAAGTAAACTTGATCATGTGATGTCCTTTAGAAACGAGACATGCCAGTATTGATCATGTGATATACTCCAGATATGTTGTCCATGTCATGAAACACCCTCTATACATGTTATCCTTAATTAGATGATGTACTCAAGATATGAAATTCAGATCATGCGACATCCTCCAAAAAGGTCAGTTGGGTTATAAGGTTGAATTTATACATATCCACTAAGAAATAATGACATGTATAGATGTCCTCAGACATGTCATATAGAAACACCATACATGTCTAATAGACAATCTTGATATGTTAAGCAGGCAATAAGGACATATCTGGGAGATTTCACAAGACATGATAACCTTTCTAGTGAAAATATTAACTCATACCCCCAAATGAACTATGAGAACTTAGATTATTTTCCAAAAAGGATACATAAAAAGCATTATTAAGGCTTGAGTTCCATTAGGCATCCAAATCGATGCAAGTCCCTCCACATTTTAGACATTTAACCATTAAGAACCAATCTCTCCCATGGTATTATCATAACTCATCATCCAATAATGAATTGAGAATTCAACTGAACTATAATGAAATTGATTCCTTCCATAAACAATATATGTGGGACACCTTCCTATGGACGAGGTTCCCATAAAATACCCCATAAGGGCTTCCCCAGTTTATAAGTCCTACATCCATATGTAGTGAGATTGATTATTTGTTACCCATTATTTCTCAATCCTAGCATTTCCCATATGGGCTTAGGCGTTTTAAAAAATCATATAATTTTCATCATGAATCTACCCCATCCAGGAAAACCATAGTGTGTAAGCTCTAATCAATAGTACGATACGACTACCCCTATACAAGGGAATCCACCATGAGTTAAGTTCCTGGGGAGTGATCGAAATATGATGACTCTGATTCTTGTCATAAGTTGGATACGTTGGGTCCCTCACTAAGGATATAGATCAATATCCAGTTTTTAAACTCCCAGTCATATATATCCTTTCTTCATGATGTTAAACTTTATAGTTTCATTGAACTATATGGGTTTTGATTCATGTCATAAATAGGATATATAGGAAACCTCATAAATGTTCAATCTCAAACTTGAGATATCAATTGCCTCCCTAGATGGTAGTAAATTCTAGAGTGCTTGGTTACATGGATTCAAAATATAAGTAGCTACCCACTGCAAATAAATAATGTGTAACATATAAAGAACCTCAAATACAAACATATGGGCTCATTAATAGACCCCCTTTGTACACAAAAGGATTCAACACTTGGTCATTTTGTTAGGGTAGTCGGTCCCTTATGGTAATTAGGAAGATATTATCGAACATATCTTAAATCTATAAGTGATTATTGGAGCAGACAACAATTCCCCCTAAAAGGGTGTTATGAGCCTAACCTACCATATTCTCGACCAATGTGAGTTCCTAAGAACCATTGGGTCTGAAACCCCAAGTGACCACCAATCTTTGTAATGAAGGTCTATACTCAGTTATGGATGTGGGAGCCTTTGGAATTTTCTATTAAGGATGAAAATGGTAGATCCAACATGAATGATTTTATAGAAATTAAACCCCCAATAATCAACCATCGAAAAATTCTGTGTATGTGTTTCTGTCGAAAAAAATGGTGAAACTGATGTGAAATCATCTAACTATGAAATCTTCTTCATGGGTTAAAAATAAAATACTCCCCAATTTTCATCAGGCCATTTTTACCACCACATGTTATTTTTTCCGAAACAAAAATGGTGAACCTGATGTGAATCTATTAAATAACAAAAATGATTGGTTGACCATTCATGAAACCATTTTGTTTTGCATCTTCTATGTAAAAAATGGTGAAACCAATGTAAAGGTATCAAATAATAAAAATGGTTATTTAGAAAAATTTTACCAGGATTTTCATTAAATAAGTCCATCCTTGTTGTGAAATGTTCACATGAGTGAAATAGCTGAACTAGGAATCAAAAAATGGACAATTATGTTACTTGTGAATATCTGATTAAGAACGTATCATGCCTGTGATGATTCCATAATTGGTAAACTTGTTACTTATTGTCTTATTGACTACAAATACTACTCTCACAAAAATTACCTTGACCTGAGATCATGTTTTTATCCAATTATTTTTTTTGAAAATTAGCTACGACTACAACCCCTATGGGTCATATAACAACATCACCCACCCACCCCTTTCACCATCAGGTGGAGACTACAATGGTATGAGAATATCAACAACACAATATAATCTTGACCCTTAATGATGCATAGAAGGGTCTCCAAATGCTGAAACCTATGGGTTTTTATTGTCTAACAAAAGATGCAGTGAAACCAGTGGAGCTCGTTGCTACCACCAATTTCTTTAGAAGCTTATCCCTAGAGTGAAATAATCACCACATTCATTATTTAATAAAGTTAGATCAAGGAGTCACCCATGGCTCCCATCTAGTATAGAATCCACTAAGAGGTCTCCTATCAACCTCCATCACTATCACCATCCTGCTAGTTCCCCTTAGTCACCTATTGAGGGAACCACCTGAAACATTTCCACCTATGGATCTCATACATGGTCACCAAGGAAGTCACATTCGGAAAAGAAATATTTGGATAACCAAGAGTGGGCTGATATACCTTATTCCACTAACGAATCCCACCAATATATTTTGGTGTTATCTAGTAAGTAGGATCATATCCCTACTCACTCAGATAAAGTTTGTGGGAATATTTGTAACACCTGAGACTTTTATGTTATATAAATCATCAAAGGAATCTTGTTCTACACACAACACTTGCTTTTCTTGCTTTACATGAAATCACGAGCTTCCTCGATAGCTTGCGTCGTACGCAATACCGAGTTTCACTAAACAACGATATACTATTAAAATATTATTAAAACTAGCCGTTATGAATAGTAATAACCACTTTTTGAAATTTTATAAATTCTATTTTTCAAAATGGACTTCATTTTTGGATTCATAATATCGAAATTATCCTAGGGTAAAATTTTGGTATTTTTCTGAAAACTTTCAATTTTTGATGAATAGTGAAACTACTAAGTGGTAGTTAAAAAAACTGAATTTTTCATAAAACTTAATTTTACCGCTTCTGTGAGTGGAATTTCGAAAATCCGAGAGACACGGTTAATATCAAGGACTAAAATGTGGTTCAATGAGATGAAAATAATTTTTGGTGAATAGTAACTTTTTACTTTTTTTTACCACGGTTAAAAGTAAATAGAATAATTAAGGGTAAAAATGATATTATTATTACCCTAACACATGTCCTAATTCTATTGTACAAGTGTAATTCGACCAAAAACAACCTTAGGAATAAAATACGACCATTTAGGCCCACTTGGATTAGATTAGGACATTTATTATTAATTTATTTAAAGAAGGGTTAAAATAGTTAAAATCAAAGTTTAATAAGTAAATAATTTTTAATATAGGCTTATACATAAGATAAATTCGACTATAAATATTAATTAGAAAGCTAAAACTATTTACTACATAATGGTATTTTATTTGTAATTTTTAGACATTAAATAATTTAATTTATTTATGACACAACGATGATGCAGTAATTATCTTATTAATAAATTATTGACATAATTGATGTTATAAATACCCAAATAAATATAATTTCAGACTTTTTATGAATTGAACTAATTTTCTAGGTTAATATGACATGTTATTATTGATTTAATTAACTTTTTTTGAACTAATCATTCTGTTATGATTTTCAAAAAAATCAACTACTAAATAGTGTCAAAATTGACATAAAATAGTTTTTAAAAACAAATATTATATTATTATTTGTTATATTATTCCTAAAAATATAAGGTTCAGACAAATGACTTAGATAAGGTTATATATATTAATAATAAACAACTTGGGGTTCGTTTGGCTGCTTATAGTAAGTTTATTAACCTTATAGTATAAGAACACAAGAAGACACGGTAAAAGTAAAATTATTTTACTTAATGTTAAATATAAATGATAATGTTAAAATAGGAACATAAACTTGTCTAATTTCTATTGGATGAGAGTATTTGTACCCATACCCACCTTAGCCTCGAAATAAATCAATTTGGAGCTATTTAAAACCGAACTTGACTTTATAAAAAAATAATATTTTTAGTTATTCCAAAGGTGCCCCTCTCCTCCCTTATAAAAGGGAACCTCCTCCCTCTCTTCCTCACACCAATTTGAGCCTTCAAGCTCGGCCAAACCCTACCAATTTCTCCTCTCCACTTCCCTATAGAAATACTAGAGGTCCTGGTCTTCTTAAAAGACCAAATTTTGTGCCTTAAAAGAAGGTCTCAAAGAAGCGCTTCAAAGAAGAGGTAATTTCCGTTACCGATTATTTCATCTTTATTTCTTCTTCCACTTATTATTATTTTGTTGTTTAATTATGAAGTAATAACATCAGTATCACTCATATATGGATATTTTATTATAAGTATGAAACAACCCTATTTCACCATCTATCCATCCTACGGAAAAAGAAATCACCGCGCGTGCGTACGTACGTAATACCATCTCCATGCCGTGGTGTAATCTATTTTCCACCACCACCATACTTGGATGGGTATAATGGTGTAAATAATGACTATATATGAATATTATAAAGTTATACTGATTCTGAAATAGTATACATACACTCCAATACAATTCCACGATCATAGGTACGATATCATCACTCATGCGTACGTACGGAATACCGTCTCCACGATGTGATGCGACTCGTTCTACATGATCTTCATTTCATAATGATTATATAAATGAATTGAATGAATGAATATGATATATATTACATGAATAACATTCTGGAAATGAGGTATCTATAACCTAAAGATAAGAATAAGAATTTATTCGACAAAACACGCATAAGAACAAAAAGTTATAAACACCCGAATAACAAGTAGTGATGAAATATTACTACTAAGAAGCTAAGAATATGACCATATATGATATCATAAAAATAATTATGATTATTTAATAAGTCAATAACATTATTTAAATCATTATAAAGGAGGTTCAGACACGTACAAAGCATATCGGACCTAAGGTAAGGGAAATATCACAATCTCATTTTTATCTGAGATTTTTTATACTTTGGTATTTACTGGGGTGTATTTTATCATCCACATCCATGTTTCCTCAATATGTGATATTAATAAACTTCTACAATAGTTATTATCCAATTTTACCCTTCGGTGAGTTTTTAGTAAAAGATATGAAAGGAATATTTTTTTCGTTTTTCGTACGAGGTACTTTTTGACTTTTCCGACAAAAGTACGAGAAGAATGTTTTTTTAACTTATACGACATGAATGGATTTTTAAAAAATTATTTCCAATAAGCTTCCTTTACAAGTTTTCAAGGTTATTTTTAATCAACTTCTTTTAGTTTATAATTGTATTACATATTAAAAAAGTAAAGGTGTTTTTGAAGTAGAAAGGATATTTTCCTCAAGAATGGAGTTCAAGTGTTTTATCAAAATTATTTTCCATCTAAGATAATAAAGGGTTCTGTTTTTATCCCTATTATTAAATTTATTTGATTATGTTGTGATGCAATTATTTTTATGAATTCCATTATCTTATATGAATTATTTTATGATGTCATGATATTTAAGATTCCCATTTTTATTACATGGGTTATGCTATGATGTATGATTTATGATTTTGTGGAACAAATAATAATGGTATCATTATGAGATGGGTGGGACCTATATCTCCCTTCAATGCATTGGGTAAAGATTTTATATCTCATGAGATAGACATGGATGCAACAGTAGGTTATACCGGTTCAGTAAAGCAGGACTGAAATGAGGGTAACTCGGTTCAGAAATGGACTTTATCCACTAAGATAGTCTTGGAAATGAGTCTTGACTAATAAGAAATGATTCTCTATGATTATGTGTGTATGCCACAAAGTTTCATGTTTTAAGTTATGATTATTGTGATTACATTTCACTACTATGATTTATCCCATGTTATGAAATTATGATCTCTTTTGCAGGTTAAGATTTCCAAAAGTTATGTGCTTATGTATATGATGTGATTGATATTTCTTTTGTTTACCCTTACTGAGAATTTGAGCTCACCCTTTTGTATGTTTTATTTTCCCAGGTCAGGAAGAAGGTTATTAAGTAGAATATGCCAAAAAGGGACTCTAGATATGATGAAATAAATGGGAGGCAAAGTAGATGCTTTATGAACCAGTTGTTTATGTTTCCCAGTTTCTAAAGACACTATACCTATACGGTCCTTTCTTGGTTTTCTTATATGTTGTAATAAGTGTGCTTCAATTCTGAAGAAATAACATTGTATGTAAAGTATGGGTCATTATAGTTGGTATCAGAGGAAAGGTATAGTCAACCTTTGGAAAGTAGGATGTGAAAGCCTTAGTAGGAACCCTAAGGATAATTCTAAGAATAGAACACAATCTTAGTGTTTTAGAAATGGCCATGAATAACCTAGGATAAAACCTTAAGTGTGAAATTTTATTCTTGATTATGTGGTTTTCCTATTATAATTAGTGTTGCTCACATTATTCTTCTTGGTTTTAGTCAATGGCTGGAACCCGAAGGAACCATGTTAATGCGGAATGCGACGGGAAATGCAATGATTGTCCCCCGGAGTAACCAAACGTTATGGGAGCTAGAATGCAAAATCTTGTATCCATGCTCACACAACTTTCTCAAGCTATGAATCATGTAGGAATTCCAAATGAGCAAAGGAAGGAGCAAAATTCTGTTGAATCCTTCATGAGGCAGCATCCACCTTCATTCAGCGGGTCTTCTGATCCATTAGTTGTTGAACAATGGATTAGTACTACTGAAAAGATATTTTCAGTTCTTCAATGTTCTGAACATGATAAAGTCATCTTAGCAGTGTATCATTTGGAAGGTGATGCTAATCAATGGTGGAATCTTTTTAAGAATACAAGGAGAAGGGATGAAATTGAGTCCATGGAATGGGACGAGTTCAAGAACTTATTTATCAATAAGTAATTCCCTCATATTCTCTGAACAAAGATGGAGAAATAGTTTCTTGAACTGAAGCAAAAGGATGATGAATCTGTTGGTACCTATGAAGAAAATTTTACAAGACTTGCAAGGTACGCTTCTGGTATTATTATCCAACCTGAGAGTAAGATTGATTGATTCTTTAGTGGCTTAAAACCAAGTCTTCGAAGGGCCTTAGCCATAAGGGACTTCAATAGCAACGAGGAAATCGTTCGATGTGCTCTCAAAGTTGAGATAGAGATTGAAGTAACCCATCAGTCATATGGGTTTGATAAGAAGAGGAAAATGGAATTCAAAGGAAAATCTAAAGAGCACACTGAAAAGAAGATGAGCTTTCCCTTATGATCAAAGTGTGGAAAGAAACATGGAGGGAGTTGTCTTAAAGGGACAAGTAAATGTTTCAGATGTGGAAAGGAAGGTCATCGGGCATTTGAATGCCGCGATGATGGGAAAAAGATGTCTAATGATGTAAACAAAGGAAGGTATACACAGAATGAACCTACTACACTTCAATGTTTCAAGTGCAAGGAGATGGGACATTATGCCAATAAATGCCCTAATCCAAGGGTTGATGATGATGGTCGATGTCAACAAAATCTTAAGGCTAAAGACAAAGGAAAGTCACATGCAATTTCTATCAGCGATGTGGAGTACAATAACGATGTGGTGAAAGGTACACTTACCATCCACTCTAAAGTAGCAAATGTATTATTTGTTTCTAGATCCACCCACTCCTTTATTTCTGAAGAATTTTCTAAGGGTATCACCATATTACCTCAACAATTAGATGTTGAGTTAGTTGTGACAACACCTAATGGCACAACAGTTGCATCAAAACTTTATAATTCCTCTCCGATTGAAGTTTGTGGTAAAGTGTTTCCTGCAAATCCTGTGATCCTTCCTATAGTGGAATTTGATGTGATTCTTGGCATGGATTGGATTTCTCTACATGGATCTCATATCAATTTCCAAAGAAGGGAAGTCACATTTCATATTCCAGATCAATCTATGATCGTCTATCGATGCAAGGATGAACATAACCTTCCAATGGAAATTCCTTCCATCTTATGGGTCTTGATTCCACTAAATGAAGGTTATTTATCTCAAATGTTTTGTGAGAAACTCACAATTAAGAATATTCCCATTGTACGAGAGTTTGATGATGTCTTTACAAAGGAATTACCGTGTCTTCCACCGAATCATGAAGTTGAGTTTTCAATAGAACTCATACCGGGTGATTTTCCTATTTCAAAGACACCTTATAGAATGGAACCAATTGAGTTGCAGGAATTGAAGAAGCAACTCCTAGAGAATCTTGATAAGGGGTTCATACGCCCTAGTGCGTCACCTTAGGGAGCACCTGTTCTGTTTGTCAATAAGAAAGATGGATCAATGAGACTCTGCATTGATTATCGAGAACTTAACAAGATCACTGTCAAGAACAAATATCCTCTCCCTTGCATTGATGACCTTTTTAACCAACTACACGGAGCTCAATACTTTTCCAAGATTGATCTTCATTCAGGGTATCATCAATTAAGGGTAAAAAGGGAGGATATACCAAAGATGGCTTTCCGTACAAGGTATGGACACTATGAATTTATAGTTATGCCATTTGGTCTTACTAATTCCCCTGCTATCTTCATGGATCTGATGAATAGAGTCTTTAGAGACTATCTTGATCAGTTTGTGGTAGTCTTTATAGACGATATTCTTGTATATTCAAAGAGAAAAGAAGAACATGAAGATCACTTGAGAATTATATTGAAGACCCTAAGAAAGGAGAAGCTTTATGACAAATTTATCAAGTGTGAATTTTGGATTCAAAAAGTTTCATTTTTGGGTCACATAATCTCAAAAGAGGGGATATCTGCGGATCCAGCAAAAACAAAGGTTATTGAAATATGGTCGAGACCGACAACAGTGACTGAGATCCGAAGTTTTCTTGGTTTGGATGGATATTATCGACGTTTTGTGAAAGATTTTTCACGATTATCTAATCCACTCACCAAGTTGACTCAGAAAGGAGTTAAGTTTGTTTGGATGGAGGAATGTGAAGAGAATTTCAAGGAGTTGAAAAGAAGGTTATCCAGTGCACCTGTGCTCACACTGCCTTGTAGTGGAGAAAGGTTTGTGATCTACAGTGATGCATCCAAGAAGGGATTGGGGTGTGTTCTTATGCAAAATGATATGGTGATAGCTTATTCCTCACGACAGTTGAAAATACATGAGCAAAATTACCCAACTCATGATTTGGAGTTAGCTGTGGTAATCTTTGCATTAAAGATTTAGAGGCATTATCTTTATAGAGAAAGGTGTGACATTTATACTGATCATAAAAGTTTAAAGTATATTTTCACACAAAAGGATATGAATATGTGCCAAAGAAGATAGTTGTAGCTGATTAAGGATTATGACTGCTCAATCCATTACCACCCTGGGAAAGCAAACAAGGTGGCAGATGCATTAAGTCGACAAGACCATGCTTGTTTATCCATGATGAGGATCAAAAAAGATCCAATATTTATGGATTTACAAAGGATGGATCTTGGAATTATAATGGAAGGGGGAAAATCGTATCATTCTCAAATGAATGTTCAACCATCTATACATGTGACGATTAAAGAGGCACGGAAAGAAGATATCGAGCTACAAAAGAAGGTGAGAAATGTTCCTGAATTCATCCTTGATTATGATGGGATAATAAAGTTCAGGAATCGGGTTTGTGTTCCTCCCATCCCCGAATTAAAGAAGGATCTACTAGATGAGGCTCATAGTTCTTCATTCTCTATTCATCCTGGAAGCACGAAGATGTATAGGGACCTGAAAGAATACTTCTGGTGGGATGGCATGAAAAGAGATGTTGCTGAATATGTATCTCGATGCTTAGTTTGTCAACAAGTTAAAGCTGAGAGACAGAATTCTAAGGGGATGTTACAACCATTACCCATACCCAAATGGAAATGGGAAAACATCACTATGGACTTTGTCATAGGACTTCCTAAAACATCCAAAGGCAATAATTCTATCTGGGTCATAGTTGATCGTCTTACAAAGTCTTCACACTTCATTACTATTAGAGAGGATTTCTATCTGGATCAGCTTGCCAGGATATATGTAAAGGAAGTGGTAAGATTGCATGGATTACCACTTTCTATTATATCTGATCAGGATCCGAGATTTACCTCGAAGTTCTGGCGAAGTCTTCAGCATACTCTGCATACAGAGTTGAGTTTTAGCACTGTTTATCATCCTCAGACAGACGGTCAGTCTGAGAGAACAATTCAAACTCTAGAAGATATGTTGAGAGCTTGCTCTATGGATTTCAAAGGTGGTTGGGATCAACACCTACCTTTGGTGGAATTTTCTTATAATAATAGATTTCACTGCAGTATTCAGAGGGATCCTTATGAAGCTCTCTATGGAAAGAAATGCAGGACTCCAACTTGCTGGGATGAAGTTGGGGAAAGAAAGCTATTAGGACCTGATCTCGTTGAAGAAATGGCAGAAAAGGTCAGATCTATTCAACAACAGATAAGAGCATCTCAGAGTCGACAGAAAAGTTATACCGATAACCAAAGAAAACACCTAGAGTTTGAAGTGGGTGATAAAGTGTTCTTATGAATATCTCCCTGGAAGAGGGTCATTAGATTTGGAAATAAGGGGAAGTTGAGCCCTAGATATATCGGTCCTTTCGAAATACTGGATTATGTTGGGAAGGTACCTTACCGATTGGCGCTTCCACCGAATATCTCTCAAGTTCACGATGTGTTCCATGTATCTCTCCTGAGAAAGTACATACCTGATCCTTCACATGTACTCAGCTCAGAAGTTGTACCGCTGGAGCAAGATCTTTCTTATGAAGAACAACTGATAGAGATTCTGGATCGTAGTGAAAAAGTCCTACAAAACAAGACCACTCGATCGGTGAAAGTTTTATGGAGGAACCACCAATTAGAAGAAGCTACATGGGAGATTGAGGATATGATGAGGGAGAGGTATCCTCATCTGTTTGTTACAAAGTGATGAATTTCGAGGGCGAAATTCATTTTAAGGGGGGTAGAATGTAACACACGAGACTTTTATGTTATATAAATCATTAAAGGAATATTTTTCTACACACAACACTTTCTTGTATTTCTTTACATGAAATTGCGAGCTTCCTCGATAGCTTGCGTCGTACGCAATACCGAGTTTCACTAAACAATGATATACTATTAAAATATTATTAAAACTAGCCGTTATAAATAGTAATAACTACTTTTTGAAATTTTATAAATTTTATTTTTCAAAATGGACTTCATTTTTGGATTCGTAATATCGAAATTAGCCTAGGGTAAAATTTTGGTATTTTTCTGAAAACTTTCAATTTTTGATGAATAGTGAAACCACTAAGTGGTAGTTAAAAAAACTGAATTTTTCATAAAACTTAATTTTACCGCTTCTGTGAGTGGAATTTCGAAAATCCGAGAGACACGGTTAATATCAATTACTAAAATGTGGTTCAATGAGATGAAAATAATTTTTGGTGAATAGTAACTTTTTACTTTTTTTTTACCACGGTTAAAAGTAAATAGGGTAATTAAGGGTAAAAATGATATTATTATTACCCTAACACATGTCCTAATTCTATTGGACAAGTCTAATTTGACCAAAAACAACCTTAGGAATAAAATATGACCATTTATGCCCACTTGGATTAGATTAGGACATTTATTATTAATTTATTTAAAGAAGGGTTAAAATAGTTAAAATCAAAGTTTAATAAGTAAATAATTTTTAATATGGGGTTATACATAATATAAATTCGACTATAAATATTAATTAGAAAGATAAAAATATTTCCTACATAATGGTATTTTATTTGTAATTTTTAGACATTAAATAATTTAATTTATTTATGACACGACGATGATGCAGTAATTATCTTATTAATGAAATATTGACATAATTGATGTTATAAATACCCAAATAAATATAATTTGAGACTTTTTATGAATTACACTAATTTTATAGGTTAATATGATATGTTAATATTGAGTTAATTAACTTTTTTCGAACTAATCATTCTGTTATAATTTTCACAAAAATCAATTACTAAATAGTGTCAAAATTGACATAAAATAGTTTTTAAAAAAACTATTATATTATTAATTGTTATATTATTCCTAAAAATCTAAGGATCAGCCAAATGACTTAGATAAGGTTATATATATTAATAATAAACAATTTGGGGTTCTTTTGGCTGCTTATAGTAAGTTTATTAACCTTATAGTATAAGAACACAAGAAGACATGGTAAAAGTAAAATTAGTTTACTTAATGTTAAATCTAAATGATAAGGTTAAAATAGGAACCTAAACTTGTCTAATTTCTATTGGATGATAGGATTTCGACCAATCCCCACCTTATCCTCGAAATAATTCAATTTGGAGCTATTTAAAACCGAACTTTACTTTATAATAAAATAAAATATTTAGTTATTCCAAAGGTGCCCCTCTCCTCCCTTATAAAAGGGCACCTCCTCCCTCTCTTCCTCACACAACTTTGAGCCTTCAGGCTCAGCCAAACCCTGCCAATTTCTCCTCTCCACTTCCCTAGAGACATCCTAGAGGTCCTGGTCTTATTCAAAGTCCAATATTAGTGCCTTAAAAGAAGGTCTCAAAGAAGCACTTCAAAGAAGAGGTAATGTCCGTTACCGATTCTTTCATCTTTATTTCTTCTTCCACTTATTCTTCTTTAGTTGTTTCATTATGAAGTAATAACATCAGTATCACTCATATACTGATATTTTATTATAAGTATGAAACAACCCTATTTCACCATCTATCCATCCTACGAAAAAAGAAATCACCGCGCGTGCGTACGTACGGAATACCGTCTCCACGCCGTGGTGTAATTTATTTTCCACCACCACCTTAAATGGATGGGTATAATGGTGTAAATAATGACTATATATGACTATTATAAAGTGATACTGATTCTGAAATAGTATACATACACTCAAATACAATTCCACGATCATAGGAACGATATCATCACTCGTGCGTACGTACGGAATACCGTCTCCACGATGTGATGCGACTCGTTCTACATGATCTTCATTTCATAATGATTATATAAATGAATTGAATGAATGAATATGATATATATTACACTAATACCATTCTGTAAATGAGGTATCTATAACCTAAAGATAAGAATAAGAATTTATTCGACAAAACACGCATAAGAACAAAAAGTTATAAATAATCGAATAACAAGTAGAAATGAAATATTACTACTAAGAAGCTAAGAATATGAACATATATGATATAATAAAAATACGTATGATTCTTTAATAAGTCAATAACATTATTTAAATCATTATACAGGAGGTTCAGACACGTACAAAGCATATCAGACCTAAGGTAAGGGAAATATCACAATCTCATTTTTATCCAAGATTATTTATACTTTGGTATTTACTGGGGTGTATTTTATCATCCACATCCATGTTTCCTCAATATGTGATATTAATAAACTTCTACAATAGTTAATATCCAATTTTACC
The DNA here is from genome assembly GCA_963277665.1 of Viscum album. Lineage (NCBI taxonomy): Eukaryota > Viridiplantae > Streptophyta > Magnoliopsida > Santalales > Viscaceae > Viscum > Viscum album. The sequence continues at coordinate 1,395,894,042 of OY728157.1, read as the reverse complement.
CTTCGGTGAGTTTTTAGTAAAAGATATGAAAGGAATCTTTTGTCGTTTTTCGTACGAGTTACTTTTTGACTTTGCCGACAAAAGTACGAGAAGAATGTTTTTTTAACTTATACGGCATGAATGGATTTTTAAAACATTATTTCCAAGAAGCTTCCTTTACAAGTTTTCAAGATTATTTTTAATAAACTTCTTTTAGTTTAGAATTGTATTACATATTAAGAAAGTAAATGTGTTTTTGAAGTAGAAAGGATATTTTCCTCAAGAATGGAGTTCAACTGTTTTATCAAAATTATTTTCCATCTAAGATAATAAATGATTCTGTTTTTATCCCTATTATTACATTGATTTGATTATGTTGTGATGGAATTATTTTTATGAATTCCTTTATCTTATATGAATTATTTTATGATGTCATGATGTTTAAGATTCCCATTTTTATTACATGGGTTATGCTATGATGTATGATTTATGATTTTGTGTCACACATAAGAATGGTATAATTATGATATGGGTGGGACCTATATCTCCCTCCAATGCATTGGGTAAATATTTTATATCTCATGAGATAGATATGGCTGGAACGGTAGGTTATACCGGTTCAGTAAAGCAGGACGGAAACGAGGGTAACTCGGTTCAGAAATGGACTTTGTCCACTAAGATAGTCTTGGCAATGAGTCTTGACTAATAAGAAATGATTCTCTATAATTATGTGTGTATTCCCAAAAGTTTCATGTTTTAAGTTATGATTATTGGGATTACATTTCACTACTATGATTTATCCCATGTTATGAAGTTATGATCTCTTTTGCAGGTTAAGATTTCCAAAAGTTATGTGCTTATGTATATGATGTGATTGATATTTCTTTTGTTTACCCTTACTGAGCATTTGAGCTCACCCTTTTGTATGTTTTATTTCCCCATGTCAGGAAGAAGGTTATTAAGTAGAATATGCCAAAAAGGGACTCTAGATATGATAAAATAAATGAGAGGCAAAGTAGATGCTTTATGAACCAGTTGTTTATGTTTCCCAGTTTCTAAAGACACTATACCTATACGGTCCTTTCTTGGTTTTTTTATATGTTGTAATAAGTGTGCTTCAATTCTGAAGAAATAACAATGTATGTAAAGTATGGGTCATTATAGTTGGTATCATAAGAATGTTATAGTCAACCTTTGGAAAGTAGGATGTGAAAGCCTTAGTAAGAACCCTAAGGATAAGTCTAAGCATAGAACACAATCTTAGTGTTTTAGAAATGGCCATGAATAACCTAGGATAAGACCTTAAGTGTGAAATTTTATTCTTGATTATGTGGTTTTCCTATTATAATTAGTGTTGCTCACACTATTCTTCTTGGTTTTAGTCAATGGCTGGAACTCGAAGGAACCGTGTTAATGCGGAATGTGACGAGCAATGCAATTATTGTCCCCCAGAGCAACCAAACGTTATGGGAGCTAGAATGCAAAATCTTGTATCCATGATCACACAACATTCTCAATCTATGAATCATGAAGTACTTCCAAACTAGAAAAGGAAGGAGCAACATTCTGTTGAATCCTTCATGAGGCAGCGTCCACCTTCATTCAGCGGGTCTACTGATCCATTAGTTGCTGAAAAATGGATTAGTACTACTGAAAAGATATTTTCAGTTCCTCAATGTTATGAACATGATAAATTCATCTTAGCAGTGTATCGTTTGGAAGGTGATGCTGATCAATGGTGGAATCTTATTAAGAATATGAGGTAAAGGGATGAAATTGAGTCCATGGAATGGGACGAGTTTAAGAACTTATTTTTCAATAAGTACTTCCCTCATATTCTCCAAACAAAGATGGAGAAAGAGTTTCTCGAACTGAAGCAAAAGGATGATGAATCTGTTGGTACCTATGAAGCAAATTTTACAAGACTTGCAAGGTACGCTTCTGGTATTATTATCCAACCTGAGAGTAAGATCGATCGATTCTTTAGTGGATTAAAACCAAGTCTTCGAAGGACCTTAGCCATAAGGGACTTCAATAGCTACGAGGAAATCGTTTGATGTGCTCTCAAAGTTGAGATGGAGATTAGAGTAACCCATCAGTCATATGGGTTTTATAAGAATAGGAAAATGGAATTCAAAGAAAAATATAAAGAGCACACTGAAAATAAGATGAGATTTCCCTTATTCTCAAAGTGTGGAAAGAAACATGGAGGGATTTTTCTTAAAGGGACAAGTAAATGTTTTAGATGTGTAAAGGAAGGTCATCGGGCATTGGAATGCCGCGATGATGGGAAGAAGATGTCTAATGATGCAAAAAAGGAAGGTATACACAGAATGAACGTACTACACTTCAATGTTTCAAGTGCAAGGAGATGGGACATTATGCCAATAAATGCTCTAATCCAAGGGTTGATGATGATGGTCGACGTCAACAAACTCTTAAGGCTAAAGGAAAAGGAAAGTCACATGCAATTTCTATCAGTGATGTGGAGTACGATAACGATGTGGTGAAAGGTACACTTACCATCCACTCTAAAGTAGCAAATGTATTATTTGATTCTGGATCCACCCACTCCTTTATTTATGAAGAATTTTCTAATGGTATCACCGTATTACCTCAACAATTAGATGTTGAGTTAGCTGTGACAACACCTAATGGAACAACAGTCACATGAAAAGTTTATAATTCTTCTCCGATTGAAGTTTGTGGGAAAGTGATTCCTGCAAATCTTGTGATCCTTCCTATAGTGGAATTTGATGTGATTCTTGGCATGGATTGGCTTTCTCTACATGGAGATCATATCAATTTCCAAAGAAGAGAAGTCACATTTCATATTCCAGATCAATCTATGATCATCTATCGATGCAAGGATGAACATAACCTTACAATAGAAATTCCTTCCATCTTATGGGTCTTAATTCCACTAAAAAAAGGTTATTTATCTGAAATGGTTGGTGAGAAACTCACAATTAAGAATATTCCCATTGTACGGGAGTTTGATGATGTCTTTCGAGAGGAATTACTGGGTCTTCCACCGAATCGTGAAGTTGAGTTTTCAATAGAACTCGTACCGGGTGCTTTGCCTATTTCAAAGACAACTTATAGAATGGCCCCAATTGAGTTGCCGAAATTGAAGAAGCAACTCCAAGAGAATCTTGATAAGCGGCTCATACGCCCTAGTGCGTCACCTTGGGGAGCACCTGTTCTGTTTGTTAAGAAGAAAGATGGATCAATGAGACTCTGCATTGATTATCGAGAACTTAACAAGATCACTATCAAGAACAAATATCCTCTCCCGCGCATTGATGACCTATTTTACCAACTACGTGGAGCTCAATACTTTTCCAAGATTGATCTTTGTTCAGGGTATCATCAATTAAGGGTCAAAAGGGAGGATATACCAAAGACGGCTTTCCGTACAAGGTATGGACACTATGAATTTATAGTTATTCCATTTGGTCTTACTAATGCCCCTGCTATCTTCTTGGATCTGATGAATAGAGTCTTTAGAGACTATCTTGATCAGTTTGTGGTAGTCTTTATAGACGATATTCTTGTATATTCAAAGAGCAAGGAAGAACATGAAGATCACTTGATAATTATATTGAAGACCCTGAGAAAGGAGAAGATTTATGCCAAATTTACCAAATGTGAATTTTGGCTTCAAAAAGTTTCATTTTTGGGTCACATAATCTCAAAAGAGGGGATATCTGTGGATCCAGCAAAAACATAGGTTATCGAAAGATGGTTGAGACCAACAAAAGTGACTGAGATCCGAAGTTTTCTTGGTTTGGCAGGATATTATCGACGTTTTGTCAATGATTTTTCACGATTATCTAATCCACTCACCAAGTTGACTCGGAAAGGAGTTAAGTTTTTTTGGACGGAGGAATGTGAAGAGAATTTCAAGGAGTTGAAAAGAAGGTTATCCAGTGCACCTGTGCTCACACTGCCTTGTAGTGGAGAAAGGTTTGTGATCTACAGTGATGCATCCAAGAAGGGATTGGGGTGTGTTCTTATGAAAAATGATATGGTGATAGCTTATGCCTCACGACAGTTGAAAATACATGAGCAAAATTACCCAACTCATGATTTAGAGTTAGCTGTGGTAATCTTTGCATTAAAGATTTGGAGGCATTATCTTTATGGAGAAAGGTGTGACATTTATACTGATCATAAAAGTTTAAAGTATATTTTCACACAAAAGGAGCTGAATATGCGCCAAAGAAGATGGTTGGAGCTGATTAAGGATTACGACTGCTCAATCCATTACCACCCTGGGAAAGCAAACAAGGTGGCAGATGCATTAAGTCAACAAGACCATGCTAGTTTATCCATGATGAGGATCACAAAAGATCCAATATTTATGGATTTACAAAGGATGGATCTTGGAATTATAATGGAAGGGGGAAAATCGTATCTTTCTCAAATGAATGTTCAACCATCTATACATGTGAAGATTAAAGAGGCACAGAAAGAAGATGTCGAGTTACAAAAGAAGGTGATAAATGTTCCTGAATTCATCCTTGATTGTGATGGGATAATAAAGTTCAGGAATCGGGTTTGTGTTCCTCCAGTCCCCGAATTAAAGAAGGAGCTGCTGGATGAGGCTCATAGTTCTTCATTCTCTATTCATCCTGGAAGCACGAAGATGTATAGGGACCTGAAGGAATACTTCTGGTGGGATGGCATGAAAAGAGATGTTGCTGAATATGTCTCTCGATGCTTGGTTTGTCAACAAGTTAAAGTTGAGAGACAGAAGTCTAAGGGGATGTTACAACCATTACCCATACCCGAATGGAAATGGGAAAACATCACTATGGAATTTGTCACAGGAATTCCTAAAACATCCAAAGGCAATAATGCTATCTGGGTCATAGTTGATCGTCTTACAAAGTCTGCACACTTCATTGCTATTAGAGAGGATTTCTCTCCGGATCAGCTTGCCAGGATATATGTAAAGGAAGTGGTAAGATTGCATGGAGTACCACTTTCTATTATATCTGATCGGGATCCGAGATTTACCTCGAAGTTCTGGCGAAGTCTTCAACATACTCTGGATACAGAGTTGAGTTTTAGCACTGCTTATCATCCTCAGACAGACGGTCAGTCTGAGAGAAAAATTCAAACTCTAGAAGATATGTTGAGAGCTTGCTCTATGTATTTCAAATGTGGTTGGGATCAACACCTACCTTTGGTGGAATTTTCTTATAATAATAGCTTTCACTCCAGTATTCAGATGGCTCCTTATAAAGCTCTCTATGGAAAGAAATGCAGGACTCCAACTTGCTGGGATAAAGTTGGGGAAAGAAAGCTATTAGGACCTGATCTCGTTGATGAAATGGTAGAAAAGGTCAGATCTATTCAACAACACATAAGAGCAGCTCAGAGTCGACAGAAATGTTATGCCGAAAACCGAAGAAAAGACCTAGAGTTTGAAGTGGGTGATAAAGTGTTCTTACGAATATCTCCCTGGAAGAGGGTCTTGAGATTTGGAAAGAAGGGGAAGTTGAGCCCTAGATATATCGGTCCTTTCGAAATACTGGATCGTGTTGGGAAGGTAGATTACCGATTGGCGCTTTCACCGAATCTCTCTCAAGTTCACGATGTGTTCCATGTATCTCTCCTGAGAAAGTACATACCTGATCCTTCACATGTACTTAGCTCAGAAGTTGTACCGCTGGAGCATGATCTTTCTTATAAAGAACAAACGATAGAGATTCTGGATCGTAGTGAAAAAGTCCTACGAAACAAGACCAATCGATTGGTGAAAGTTTTATGGAGTAACCACCAATTAGAAGAAGCTACATTGGAGCTTGAGGATATGATGAGGGAGAGGTATCCTCATCTGTTTGTTACAATGTGACGAATTTCGAGGGAAAAATTCATTTTAAGGGGGGTAGAATGTAACACCCGAGACTTTTATGTTATATAAATCATCAAAGGAATATTTTTCTACACACAACACTTGCTTTTCTTGCTTTACAAGAAATCGCGAGCTTCCTCGATAGCTTGCGTCGTACGCAATACCGAGTTTCACTAAACAACGATATACTATTAAAATATTATTAAAACTACCCATTATGAATAGTAATAACCACTTTTTGAAATTTTATAAATGTTATTTTTCAAAATGGACTTCATTTTTGGATTCATAATATCGAAATTATCCTAGAGTGAAATTTTGGTATTTTTCAGAAAACTTTCAATTTTTGATGAATAGTGAAACCACTAAGTGGTAGTTAAAAAAACTGAATTTTTCATAAAACATAATTTTACCACTTTTGTGAGTGGAATTTCAAAAATCCGAGAGACAAAGTTAATATCAAGGACTAAAATGTGGTTCAATGAGATGAAAATAATTTTTGGTGAATAATAACTTTTTACTTTTTTTTACCACAGTTAAAAGTAAATAGGGTAATTAAGGGTAAAAATAATAATATTATTACCCTAACACATGTCTTAATTCTATTGGACAAGTGTAATTCGACCAAAAACAACCTTAGGAATAAAATATGACCATTTAGGTCCACTTGGATTAGATTAGGACATTTATTATTAATTTATTTAAAGAAGGGTTAAAATAGTTAAAATCAATGTTTAATAAGTAAATAATTATTAATATGGGGTTATACATAAGATAAATTCGACTATAAATATTAATTAGAAAGATAAAACAATTTACTACATAATGATATTTTATTTGTAATTTTTAGACTTTAAATAATTTAATTTATTTATGACACAACGATGATGCAGTAATTATCTTATTAATGAAATATTGACATAATTGAAGTTATATATACCCAAATAAATATAATTTGAGACTTTTTATGAATTACAATAATTTTATAGGTTAATATGACATGTTATTATTGATTTAATTAACTTTGTTCGAACTAATCATTCTTTTATGAGTTTCACAAAAATCAATTACTAAATAGTATCAAAATTGACATAAAATAGTTTTTAAAACAAATATTATATTATTAATTGTTATTTTATCCCTAAAAATATAAGGTTCGGCCAAATGTCTTATATAAGGTTATATATATTAATAATAAACAACTTTGGGTTAGTTTGGATTCTTATAGTATGTTTATTAACCTTATAGTATAAGAACACAAGAAGACACGGTAAAAGTAAAATTATTTTACTTAATGTTAAATCTAAATTATAAGGTTAAATTAGGAACCTAAACTTGTCTAATTTCTATTGGATGAGAGGATTTAGACCCATCCCCACCTTATCCTCTAAGTAAATTAATTTGGAGCTATTTAAAACCGAAATTGACTTTATAATAAAATAATATTTTTAGTTATTCCAAAGGTGCCCCTCTCCTCCCTTATAAAAGGGCACCTACTCCCTCTCTTACTCACACCACTTTGATCCTTCAGGCTCGGACAAACCCTTCCACTTTCTCCTCTCCACTTCCCTAGAGACATCCTAGAGGTCCTGGTATTCTTCAAAGACCAATTTTAGTGCCTTAAAAGAAGGTCTCAAAGAAGCACTTCAAAGAAGAGGTAATGTCCGTTACCGATTCTTTCATCTTTATTTCTTCTTCCACTTATTCTTATTTAGTTGTTTCATTATGAATTAATAACATCAGTATCAATCATATACTGATATGTTATTATAATTATGAAACAACCCTATTTCACCATCTATCCATCCTACGGAAAATGAAATCACCACACGTGCGTACGTACGGAATACCGTCTCCACGCCGTGGTGTAATCTATTTTCCACCACCACCTTACTTGGATGGGTATAATGGTGTAAATAATGACTATATATGACTATTATAAAGTGATACTGATTCTGAAAAAGTATACATACACTCCAATACAATTCCAGGATCATAGGAACGATATCATCACTCGTGCGTACGTACGGAATACCGTCTCCACGATGTGATGCGACTTGTTCTACATGATCTTCATTTCATAATTATTATATAAATGAATTTAATAAATGAATATGATATATATTACACTAATACCATTCTGGAAATGAGGTATCTATAACTTAAAGATAAGAATAAGAATTTATTCGACAAAACACGCATAAGAACAAAAAGTTATAAACACCCGAATAACAAGTAGAAATGAAATATTACTACTAAGAAGCTAATAATATGACCATATATGATATCATAAAAATAAGTATGATTCTGTAATAAGTAAATAACATTATTTAAATCATTATACAGGAGGTTCGTACACATACAAAGCATATCAAACCTAAGGTAAGGGAAATATCACAATCTCATTTTTATCCGAGATTGTTTATACTTTGGTATTTACTGGGGTGTATTTTATCATCCACATCCATGTTTCCTCAATATGTGATATTAATAAACTTCTAAAATAGTTAATATCCAATTTTACCCTTCGGTGAGTTTTTAGTAAAAGATATGAAAGAAATCTTTTGTCGTTTTTCATACGAGGTACTTTTTGACTTTTCCGACAAAAGTACGAGAAGAATGTTTTTTTAACTTATACAGCATGAATGGATTTTTAAAACATTATTTCCAAGAAGCTTCCTTTAAAAGTTTTCATGTTTATTTTTAATCAACTTATTTTAGTTTAGAATTGTATTACATATTAATAAAGTAAAGGTGTTTTTGAAGTAGAAAGGATATTTTCCTCAAGAATGGAGTTCAAGTGTTTTATCAAAATTATTTTCCATCTAAGATAATAAAGGGTTCTGTTTTTATCCCTATTATTACATTGATTTTATTATGTTGTGATGGAATTATTTTTATGAATTCCTTTATCTTATATGAATTTTTTTATGATGTCATGATATTTAAGATTCCGATTTTTATTACATGGGTTATGCTATGATGTATGATTTATGATTTTGTGGCACACATAAGAATGGTATCATTATGAGATGGGTGGGACCTATATCTACCTCCAATGCATTGGGTAATGATTTTATATCTCATGAGATAGACATGGCTGGAACGGTAGGTTATACCGGTTCAGTAAACCAGGACTGAAACGAGGGTAACTCGGTTCAGAAATGGACTTTGTCCACTAAGATAGTCTTGGTAATGAGTCTTGACTAATAAGAAATGATTCTCTATGATTATGTGTGTATGCCACAAAGTTTCATGTTTGAAGTTATGATTATTGGGATTACATTTCACTACTATGATTTATCCCATGTTATGAAATTATGATCTCTTTTGCAGGTTAAGATTTCCAAAAGTTATGTGCTTATGTATATGATGTGATTGATATTTATTTTGTTTACCCTTACTGAGCATTTGAGCTCACCCTTTTGTATGTTTTATTTCCCCAGGTCAGGAAAAATGTTATTAAGTAGAATATGCCAAAAAGGGACTCTAGATATGATGAAATAAATTGGAGGCAAATTAGATGCTTTATGAACCAGTTGTTTATGTTTCCCAGTTTATAAAGACATTATACCTATACGGTCCTTTCTTGGTTTTGTTTTATGTTGTAATAAGTGTGCTTCAATTCTGAAGAAATAACAATGTATGTAAAGTATGGGTCGTTATAATATTATTACAATAAGAGTGGGAAAGGCACATATCCCTACCCCCATGCATGAAGCCCACTAACATATTATGATGAAACAAAGGGGAAAGGATTGGGATTATATCCCCACATAAATTGAATATATCTATCAGCACATATTAGAGTGAGAAAATGTGCATGCCTACATTCCTACGCACACTTTTCTAAACTGTTATTACAGTCCAGAAACAGCACAAGAACCCCATAAACATATTCTAACATAGGTACAAATATAAAGACAATTTCATATTCCTTTCCCTACGACAAGGGTAGAACAACACTCTGATCAGCATGAAAAAGTGGCTGGTTTGGATCAAGTTCACATTCTTGCTCCCTTCTGGGAGGATTATCAACATATTATGATAAAGGATGAGGCACTAGACCGATATTATATTCCCTTTACAACAAGGGATCACCATGTGAATTTGAAACATGCCTCAGGATAGACATACATTCCTGATGAAAAAGACCGGTGGCATACTCAAAAGGCACCAGATTAGGATTGTATTTCCATTCCAACAGAGAATCTCCAAGTGAGAGTGGCACATGCGTTGGGATAAGCTCATATCCCTGACAAAAAAGACCAAAAAAATATTGCAAAGGCATACGATTGAGATCATATCTCTGCTCCATCTAAGGCCCAATAGGCATGGGTGAGACACACCTCAGGATAGTATCATATTCGTGTTAGTGATACTACTTGGAATATTCCATTAGCTCACAAAATCTAGGCTCATACCTTTACTTATGACACTGAACAACTGAACTGTCATCCTTAAAAGTCTATACAAGTGGAGGCTCATATTCATTCTCCCATTCGAGAGGTCTATCGGTATATTCTATAGGAGAATTCAGATTTTTACTGGGCTCATATTCCTGCTTCATCAATGGTTGACTGACATATTTCGACAACCACCCATAGGAAGGCTCATACTCTGGATGAAAATATAGATTCTCAACATTATAATCCAATAGATTCAAAAAAGTAGGTTCATATTCCTATATAAACATATAGTCATAAATATATTCCAGCAGCCATTGAATAATAGGTTCATATCCCCACAAAACCCTAGAAGGCATGTCGACATATTCTAGCCATAATAAATAATGAGGCTCATATCCTTGAACTGCTCAATGTCCATGTCCTTTAGGATGTTCGATGAATATCCAAAACACAGCACGAGTCTTTTAAATCTTCAACTGAAGAATAAGTTGATCATTACTATGATATTCATACTCATGATAGTGTGGATATGGGTCTCATGGACTCTACTCCAGACATCCACTATGGTCAACCTCCCCACGATGATATCTACCTCAAACAAGTAAATCCTTCCCTTTCCCATAAAACTCTATATAGAGAGGTGTTAAAAACACAGATTCCATTATATAAAGAGGTTAGTGAAACACTGGATTCAACCATATATATTTCCCCTTCAAGAACATGTAACCCTTTACCATTTTTAGTAAGAGACATTGAGAAGAAACTTCTATGGTCTGATCAAGTGGAGGCATGTAAGCTCGATGAAGAGTAATCCAATATTGATATATGGAGAGATTTATCTGAACCCCCCCAACCATGTTCTAGCCTATCACCACTTCTGACTCTCAGATCCTAGATGAGCTAGAGAAGGAGTTCATTCATTACCTATTCCAAAATATGTGGTCAAGTCATCAGTAGTTAAAGGATAGACACCTACCTTATCCAGGGTACATGGGTTTCATTCAGACCATCAGTATACTATATTGTCAGCTAGAATTGGCTGCTATCTCCATGGTTTGATACCCAAAACCATAAAATCCTAGTGCAAGTCTACAACACTCTTTCCACCATTGCATAAAAATCCTTGGAAACTGATCACCATAGCATTGTCATGTATCCTTATATGAGGATGGGGAAAGTATGGATAATTTCACTTCACTACACCCATGGAACAAAAAAACTTCTTAAATAGGGAATCCTGTAATGTTGTAGCCTCCAACATGATCAGGGGACTGGGTAATGTGTGAGAAAGTTGGTCACTATGATAAAATTCACCTGATTTAATGATACCATGTCATCACAAATAGAGGGAGAGGGCCACCAAAAAATCTTTGAACTGGATCCCTAAAAATAATGGGAACACATTTCAGACACTAAAGCCAAAATTGTGGCCAACCCAAAAAATTCTCATAGAAAATGACTACCACCATGGGATGTCATTGTACCCCACTCTTATAAGAGTAAAACTATGCCATATCAAACAAGTTGCAATAGTAGCTACCATAGCCGTTGTCCAAAAGTAAACCCTTCCCACTAGGATGGGGGAATATTTAGCACCACCCCACCCCTTGGATCATCAATATGTGAGAGTATTTCAAACATATTAGAAACAACTAAAAATCAACCCTATCTCATAGGGTTGAGGGAGTACTTATCTCAATCTCCATCACTAGGTTCATCACACCATGAGAGGGTCCTAGAGAAATCAATGGTGGTTCCAAATCGACTCGAGCCCATAAGGATAGGGGAATTTTCATCATCACCATCATCACTAAGAAGTAAATAACTCTTATCCTGGTTTGAAGGTAAATATCAATAGTCAATATTTAATTAATTTCTCCCATTGAAAGATAAAGCATTTCTTTTTGGGGTCCATTCAAAAATCTCGACCGGAAACTCCCTCAAGGACACTACCCACATACTAAGACAGGAGGAACATACAATGAAGGAAATAAAACCCCATAGGGGGTATAATCCAAAATGGTCAAATATAGTTTGAGTTCATAAAAAATTCCCTGATATCTATGGTTTAGAATCAACTTATTACTTTGAGAGTAATGGGACAACTAACATTACTCGATATACCTCTGTGAATGTCATCACCATGAACACAACAAATGGTATGGATCAAGAAAAAAATACAAAGTGATAGAATATAGAAAACATACATTGAGAGGAGGGTGATTTGGATGCACTGACTAAGGATGTATGTATGCAGAACCAGAGGAGGATCCAAAAATTGGAACCTCATAATATTGAGTTTCCAACACTATAGCTGAACACTAACAAATATAAACAGAAAGAAGTGTTTATATCCCACTCATCACCAAGAAGATCCGAAATTCCTTCGATGGAGGAGAAATTGGAATAATATTAGAATGAGATAAAACATCCCAAACAACTCAAAGAGGAGCTACTAAGGGGTAACATTTCGACTAGGTATCATATTTAAGATGAGGTGAATAACCCTCCACCCATATATTAGAAAAGAGACGATTTTCCTACTAGAGAAGAATCTGAGAATTATACCAAATTCAGATCTAGGAATCCTATCTACATAAATGAGTATGTTGAATATGATCATGACTTTCATCCATCGCAGTGACATACCATACCCCTCTTTGGATATCATTCAGTCTTAGCACAAATTGATAATTAGCTGGAGATGAAAATGGGCCACCTCATCAAACCAATCCCACTCTTTATAGGTGGTTGGTGGCCCAGACAATAGTACCTCCAGATCTAATTAATACAATTGATTCCCTAGCTACTCAAATGGAATCCATGGAAGGTAAATGCCCAACTATGAAGCATGAGAAGAATAAATACCTCTAATGAGTGGATGTGAATTTCCCCCCACCCAATTTTATAAATCCTACCTTCTCTATCTTTGATAGAATAGTAGATACATAACATCATCTCAAACACTTCATATCCCAATGCGGTCTAATGATGGGTTGTTAAGATTAGTAGAAGGAAACCAAGGTGAGGCGTTTTTAATATATTATTATAGGGACAATTTTTTTTTGGTATTACACCCTTATAGATGGATTTTTTGTAGGATGGGAAGACCTTCATCATCAATTCATTAATAAGTTCAGCTCTATACTAAGTAAAATGAAAATTTTCAACCTAAAAAATGAAAGAAATGAAAAAATAATAGGCTTTATAACTTCTTTTCCGCATTGAAATGTTTAAACTACTCACTCAGTATCCATATCTAACAAAATAAATTTCTATAACTCTGTTATAAAAATCTCTAAGATGAGTTGCAAACACCCCTAATACTAATGAAATATCCTAGAAGATTCCATGATTTTTTAAAAATGACACAATCTTTTGATGATTCCATTCAATATACCCAAGATATATCTTAGCCCGTACCCTCCACATAAGGGAAAATTATTTGTTATTCAGAGGCTCCCACTGTTACCCCCAAACTAGCAGTAGTGCCCATTCAGGCACTTAGGCAGGTCTCTAACTACCTAGTGCATTCTATCATGTTGCGACAATAATAAAATATCCCACAACCAGAAGTGAAAATTGATCATGGTGTCGTGGGATTTATGTAACAACTAAATAAAACATAATCCTTTTGAAATGACAAGTTCCCATGTTATTTCCTTACTTCCATCGAAAATAACATACTCAAGATTCTGAAACACAAGATACCCAATGAGGTCAACCTCATTGACCATCCTGGCTACAACCCTTTCCATAGAAGGCTGGTTCATACCATTCATTATCTATTAATATTAAAATAAATCCTCCAAAAAATGGTTTATTCTAGATAGGTGGTGTCAGGGAAATCCTCAGAACATGTATCTTGTACAACCATCACCCAGTCAGATGAAGCATGGATAGAATTTCAATAACTAGATGACTCGAAATGAAGTCGACTGAGCTCATTCCACCCTGATATCACAATTTCTCAAACCCATGATGCTTTAATCACCTTGGTAAGTTACATTGTATATGAAACCTAGAGGTGGACATAAATAATATACATAGGGAGATATAGAATAGGAAGATTCATATTCAGCTCTTATGCAAGTTCTGACTCCTATAGACATCTTTCATGTAAGTTCTGAAGCACAAAAACTACCCCACCAAAAAAAAAACCTCATCTTATGAAGGTAGAATTTTTGATTCTTCTAAAATAATACACTTGATATAACCATTCTACAATGATTAATATTCCTCCAAGAATGAGTTCCTTGTACCTGACCAGATATTTGGAGAGTGCAGGCGCTTGAGATGAGGATTCTTGGGACAAAATAGGCATGGTAAAACCCAATATCTCAGTCCCATAACCTCAAATAAAATATATGAAATTGATACCCATGGAAAAGTATTATATAAATCCCAATAGATACATGGAGGTGTCCTAAAACCCACCAGTGATCATCCATTCCGAATCATCTTACACGACTTTCTAGCATTGGTGTAATTGTCTGATCATCACTAACAAAGGGGAATGATGAAGTTACCCATGCTACTGGATGTAGATTATCCCTTGAAATTTTCACAATAATCGGTCCCTTATACCTCAATTCCTCATCTCTTAAACCAAATAATAAAGAGAAACCCCACTTTAGGAAGCACCAAACTCTAGACCAAAAGTATAACATTTTGAAATAGTTTCCATTCATTCTAACCAAATTCTCAATCCTGGATATGCTTCATTTTTAAAAAGAAAATTGATAAGAAATCATCGAGGCCCTCCAAATCCCATATGATTTTTAGATATAAGTCACTACTTCTAAGGTTTATTAAGTAGAGACTATTCTATCATAAATACATGTCTCCATATAATTTATAGAAAAGGATCAGGAAGAGGTCATCCAAGGATATATTAGACACATATATGTTTTAGGAAAACTCAAAAATACCAAAATCCAAAAGTCTCTAATTGAAAATGGTTTCAAGATCAACCTCATCTTGATTTATACCCTTAAACATTTGTTATATAGAGAAGGGATTTTATCTCTCACAAAATTACCATTCAGGAGTATGAAAAGAGAACAAAATGAACTCTTATAATGATCAAAATCAATGATTAGTTTGGGTATATCACATCAAATGCTAAGTTCATGGTTACCTAGAGAGACACTACATATAACTTCCTACTTGTAAGGCCTTGTATTCACATTCACATGGTGGCACTTTAAACATTTCACTAGTTTTTTAACTACTTAATTGATGGGAAGGTCAACATACTACATGAAGACATCACTCCCTTTGAGACTTTTGAAGCAATATATGTTGAGGAAGGTTTCTATAAAAGGGATGAAAAATAACCAATGGTGGATGAAAATAAATAGGTTTCACCCCCCAATGGATTGAGGGTTTCCCCTTTAAAGACCTAGAGTATACCCAAAAGTGATTATGTGCTACCCATAAATATGATTGTGGTAGTAGAATTAATCCCAAATTTCCAAGATCCTTTTTATCTAGTGATAGTGAAAAAATGAAATCGGCTTCAGAATCTCTTTGGATCAATTATATAATAGGGGATGACAATGTATCTTCCCACAGTCTCTTTAATATTGACAGTTACTGAGATTTCATCAGATTTCGTACCTCACTTGAAGATGCCTCCATAAACTCTTAGGTGGAAGAAAAAGAGGATTCCCTCAATAATTCCCCTCCCTCATTTGAGGAAGGAATTTCCACCACCATCAGTGAGCTCAGTTATGTAAATATGGAAATATAAGAAGGCCCATGGACTATATTGATTAGTTCTTCCATTCCTATCAAGGAGAAAGATATGTACATTGCTTTTATAAAGAATCATTGATATGTGTTATCTTGGAATTATATAGAAATTCCTAGATTGAACCGCAATGTGGATACACACTATCTTTTCTTTCCCAATGTCCATCAAGTTTTCAAGAAGGTATCTAAGAGGATTCACCCCTCCCATTATAGAATTAGAAGTTGAAAAAATGATCAAAGATAATTTTTTCTAGGAAGTGAAATACCCAAAATGGATCACTGACATTGTCCACGTAAATAAAAATAATGCATAGATTATGGTATGCATCGATTTTAGATACCTTAATAGATATTTCTTAAAGGATGATTTCCCATTGTCGATCACGATACTCTAAATCAATGTAACTTCTATATTCCAAGAAATTTTCTTCATTGATGGGTATTCAGGATACAATAAAATAAAAATGGCCCCAATAGATGAGAAATCCATTTACTTCAAAGAACCGTAAGGGATATTTTACTACAAGATCATGTCATCTATATTAATGAATGTGGCTACTACTTATTAACACACTATGAATCAAATCCATAAGCCCTTCTTCGGTAGAATAAAAAAATTTTTATGTCAATGAACTGTTAATCAATTATCAACAATGATGTCATAAACTCATGGATCTTATAACAATATTCAATAAGTTTCTATGACACAGTTTTTAGATGAATCAACTAAAGTGCTCTTTCAAGGTGAAATCAAGAAAATTTTCTGGATTTGGGGTATTCCACCATGATGTTGAGGTTGAAAAATAAAAGAATGGTGATATTATAGCAATGCACCTCCCTCAAAATCTCAAAGAACTGAGGGGGATCCAAGGGAAACTTAGTTAAATTTGGTGTTTTATATGATACATGGTCGAAAAATATCTACCTTTCACGAAGTTAATGGAGAATGGATTCAATGACCTTATGGTGATCATTCAATATTTGTTTTGGGGCGAGTGTTTGCCTAGGGTGGCTAGTGCCACCACCCTGGTCCGTATCCTGAAGGTCTATAATCCTTACTCTCTAAAATAGTTTAGACCCATTAACATGTGGAACTTACCCTACAAAATTATTTCTAAGGTCATCAACAGGAGACTCTTTGGTTATCCAAAAAATGGGTCTCTAATGAGAAGTAAGGATTCATTTGGGGCAGATCCACCCAAGTATCCATTTACATTTCACGAGATCTGGTAAGTGATATTAATAGAAAGATCCTAGGGTCCAATATTACTATTAATTTTGATATGGATAAATCATATGATCAGGTGGAGTGGTTATTCATCTTCAAATTCATGCACAATATGGGTTTTTCTAAGTAGTTTTTTGATATCTTCTTCAGATGAATTAGCTCTATATGGTTTTCAGTTTATTTCATGAGGAGGAGATACTGTTTTTTCATGTCTTACCAAGTGCTTCGCCATGGGGATCCATTATACCCAGGTGTCTTTATTTTGGTTCCAAACTCTCTCAGTAGGTGCTTCAACAAAATCCTTTTAGAGGGGCATTTGGGTCTGTTCCGGTGCCACCCTAATTTTTATGGTCCATCCCACCTTATTTTTATAGATGTTTATATCCCCTTTATTAATGGTAATTCCAGGCCTCTTTAGGAGTTTTTTCACATTCTCGTATTATATAGAAAATGGAGTGTGCAGTCCCTTAACTGGGTTAAGAGATGTGTTGACCTCCCAAATTCATTCCCTGAGAGAAGGGGACAGAAAATTATTGATAGGTTAGGGGTTAGGAAAAGTTATTTTCCTGTAAAATATTTAGGGGACCCAATATCACCATGTCTCATTCGTATTAATCACTTTTATGGACTTATCGATAAAATTTCTAACCATATCCTTACTTGGAAGAACAATTTCTTCTCCTTTGGCGGGAGCATTACAGTTGTCAATAACATGCTATCCTCCTTACCCATGCATGTACTTTCTACCATCACTGTTCCAAAAATGGTCTTACATAACATTGATAGTTTTTTAAATACTTTTATATGGTATGTGAATGTGTAGGGTAGGTACCACTGGGCTTCATGGCCTCATTTGGCTTGGGACCCTACCCATGGGGGAATTTTCTTGAGAAGTGTTTCTAAAAATATGAATTGTCTAAAAGAAAGTTTGACATAGGATTTCATGGGGGGTTCCTGGATTTGGATGAATTCTATTTCCAGAAATTATGAGGATGGTCTGGATGGTTCAGGTGGAAGGTCTTCCAAACTTTAGGTTTCTATTCTAAGTCACTTACCTATTTTTGAACAGTACCCTAGGTGGATTGTGGGATGTGGTTCTATTAATTAGTAGTCTACAAATTGGGTGGGAAGTGTGTTGGGTTTACCAGGGTGTTTGGTGCCGGATCATAACTTTGAAAATAAAATTCTTCATCTATACCTTATCTATGATATGCTCAATGACCATAAGCATAAGGTCTACTACAATATTCTTCTCAACTTTGATCCTAAAAAGCTAGTGTTCACACCATCCTTGGATGAGGTTTTCACTTCGAAGGCGTACATGAAGGTTCTTCAGGGGGATAGGCTATTGATGCATGGGGTGAGACTCTATGGTGCATTGAGGTTCCATCCAAGTTAATTTTTCCTGTTTGGAATATCCACAATAGGGCCCTTCCTATAGAAGACGAGGTGCATAAAAGGGGTATATCAATTGTCTCTCAGTGTAACTGCTGTGGTAGTATGAAGGAGGAGTCCTCTGGTCACTTTTTCCCTGAGGGGGAGTGGGCATATGCTATTTGGAGTGGTCTAGGTTCTCTTTGTAGATAATATGGCCATGTCATCTCTAGGTAAAATTCCCTTCATTTCTAGTTCCTTGGGTCAGATGATAACCATAAAAAATTAAAGGCAAGGGATATTTTGTTGGCTTCCAGCTTCTAGAGTATTTGGAATGCTCAAAATAGGGTTTGATATGATAGATACCTTAGTTCAACTCGAGGTGTGTTGGTTTGGTCTTGGTCCTTGGCGATTGAGCTAGTTCCCCTTATCAAGCAAAGGGATCTCTTCCAACGATACAGATGGTAAAGGCCGACATGCCCTCCTTGGCTCATAGGGATGTTTCACATGACAGTTTGGTTAGCTGGACCCCCTGGATCATGGACTAAAGTAGAATGTGGATGGGTATTGTATCAATGGTAGTATGAATGCCAGAGGGGTTTTTAGAACTCATATGGATCCATCCTTTTTTCTTTCAATGTGTTTTTTGGTCAAGGTGATTCTCTTATTACTGAATCTTACTCCATGAACAAGGGGCTGGACCTATGTCTCTCTTATGGCTTGTCTCCAGATCGGGTGGAGATAGCCTTCTTGATCCTTCATAAATCCCTCAAAGAGGAGGCACATTATCCTTGGGATATCAATTATATGATTTGTTAGTGAAAATATCTCTTCACCAACCACATGGAAATTACCCACACTTGGAGGGAAGGGAATATGGTTGTGGATTACTTAGCCACTTGGGCCTCCCCTGATAGGCCTTTCTCTCTTTTTTACTTTACCTAGATCCCTCCCCCTTGAATGTGTTAACCTTTTTAGGTTTGATTCTCTCGAGCTTCATTACTTTAGAGCTTCGTGACTTATTTGGGGATTTAGCCCCCTTTTTAATAAAATTTTGGTAATTTTGGATGGATGGAGAAATTAGAGAAACTTGGTTAAGAAGGGATTCACCTACCGATGGGATGAGGACTACCGTGAAGATTTTCAGAGTCTAAAGTAGTACCTAATGAACCCACATGTATTAATTACACTGGTGTAAAGAAGTTTCATCATCTTACATGTGGCCTTAATGGACCCACTACTAAAAAATATGCCATTAACATCACTAAAAATGGCCTTTATCATTGCTGACTACCAGAATGGGATTAAAATCCCTTGGGTTTTATCAGAACTAAAAAATCACCAATAAATGTGTCCTTTATAATCAATTTTAGAATATCATATAAATGTTAAAATTTATCAGTGCTTTTATTTAGAACTGATAAAGGTGATCTTTATCATTGCTTTTAAAAGCACCAATTAAGGGGAATACTGCAATGTGCTATAACATCACACTAAAACACCAAAAATACAACCAGATATAAAAAAATAATGTACCAATACATAATTTAAATGAAATGAAATTTAAAATACAAATATAAGAGAAAAACTATATTATATATATTTCAATAATTGCTTTATATAATTACATATGTACAAATTTTTATCTACTTTAAAAAACATAAATGTTCCATTATCTTTTGATCCTGAACCCAACTCATGTTATTGAAAAAAAAACCACCCCTACTCAAGAAAAATAATGTACCTGTATAAGAAAAAAATTCTAATTTTAGTAATAATATAAGGAAATAAATTACCAAAATGTGTTAATTTTAAACTAATCATTGAGTCATACCAAGAACGTTGTGTATCAGATTGAGTTGTGGTTGATTCTTTCACAACACACCATTTATTGTTTGTCTTCAAGACTTATGTTTCAAAAAACTAATTAAATAATTTTAAGATAAAAGTGATAATTAAATAAATTAATTAATAGTATATAGAATGATGAGAAAACAATCTGGGATCATTTTCTCATATTTGGTGATGTGATTCACATTTTAAAATAAAATTAAACATATATACTAAAAAGACACAATTGGAGTCATACTTGTCACACCATGCATCATATTGAGGTGCATATGATTACTAGATATCACACATGACTTATGGATCATTTTACTAAAATATAAAAATAATCCAAATCTTTTATTTCAATTTTGAGTACATCACTTGTGTTTTTTTACTAAAATGTAATTTTAAATTGTAAGCATGCACTTTGACTCATACCGTCACATCACTTTCCATTTTGATGCGAGTACTATTAATACATGTCAAAAATTATTTGTGAATAATTTTCTTAAATTTTTAAGACAATCCAAACAATCGTTTTTGGTTTTCAGTGAGTTGAACATTTTGTACTAAATTTTTGATTTTAAACTAATAACGGACAATTTGAGTCATACCTAAAACATCATGTATTAGTTTGAGGTTGAGACGATTTGTATATATCAAAAATGAAATATGGATCATTTTAATAATTTATCAATAAAATTTGAATACATTTTCCTAGTTTTTCATAGGATATTTTTTATTTTTACTAAAATTGATGTTAATTTTAAATATAAAGACACACTTGGCGTCATAGCGATCACACCATGCATCATATTGAGGTAAAACAGATTCTCACACATCAAAAATGACTTATGGATCATTTTATAAGGTATCAAAAAAATTTAATTCGTTTTCTCAGTTTTGATTACATCACTTGTCTTTTTTACTAAAATATAATTTTAAACTGGAAACTCAAACTTTGACTAATACCAGTCACATCATCTATCAGTTTGACATGAGACCGATTCCTACACATCACAAATGATTTATTAATTTTTTTCCAAAATTATCAAGAAAATCCTAGCATTTTCTCAGTTTTTAGTGAGTGGAAATTTCTGAACTAAAATGTCAATTTTAAACTGATAACAGTCACTTTGAGTCATACCAGGAACATTGTGTATCATATTGATGTAAGGATAATTAATACACATGGAAAATGAATTATGGACCATTTTACTAAAGTATAAAAAAATCATAATGCATTTTTTTTGAGTAGGTCGGTTGTATTTTTTTACTAAAATTGATGTTTATTTTAAATAAAAAAGACCCACTTCGAGGAATGTTTCAATAAAACTAAGTGTGTGAGTTTTTCACAAATGGTACACCACAACATTCCTTTAATTATATACCCTAATAATTTTCTATATATGGGGAATTTATTTATCATCCTATAAAACTTTGACCTCAATGTGAATTCTTCACTTATATGAGCATCATACATTGTAACATCTATATCCAACATCAATTTTAGATCTTAGATCAATGGATACAAATGGACATCAATATCATTACAGGGTTGCTTTAGTCCAAATATAAATAGAGGAAACATGATGTATTTTCACTTTATGCATAACCATGATGGAAAGTTATAATTTCCCAACATAATAAGACACATACTATGAGTACTACTATATACACCAAAAGAATTTATTCCATTTGTAGATAATATAAGATGAAATTTTATATGCTCATTTACAAATTCTGGATACTCATAATCAATTTTCTTCTAATGAGGAGAATCTTATAGATTATGTAGGTTCCCATATGTAATTATTGTTTCTTCATGCCATGTTAATTTTCTCACGATTTCGTAATATCCATAGTCTTCTAAAGTGTGGAATTATAGTAAAGTACCATACCGATTTTGAATCACTAGATTATTTTTTCTTTTATCGATATGCGCCACACTTAGGTCATTTTATGAGTGACTCACGGTCGTTTTTAAACAATATGAAATCATTTGGACAAGTATGTATTTTTAGTATATCAAGCCCATTTAATGTATAAATTTCTTATAATCATATGTTCGACATGGTATTTCATTTTCTTTGGGGTATCATATCATTCAATAGACCAATTAGTTCTGTAAAGATGGTGTCACTCCATCTGCTGCCAGATTTCAAATTATAAAACTTCAATATAGGTGAAAAAGTTGTGTATTTAGTAAAATCGTTATACAATTATCTCTTAGAACAACTATTTGACTTCTCAAAGAACTTTGGACAATCATGAAGTTCATCTTTATTTTCCATTTTAATCTCTTGCATGAAATCTCCATTATCATTTACATTGGTATTCATATCAAATGATCTATAAACTATAGTATCTTCCAATTCGGTGTTTACATTCAGGTTTCCCCATGTTTTTTCCAAAATTTATAGCTCTATTCTATTTCTTGATAAATAAAATTTTCTTATAACTCTTTAGAACTAATTTGTATTGAATGAAAACAATGTAAGCATGGACAAAGGATTTGAGAAGGGTCATATGAGTGATCTATTGAAAAATTTATAAACTCTTTAATCCATATTCATACTCTTTTGTCAAAATATTAGCGTGCATCCATTTTTTATTCATATCCATCCTATTTGGTTCAAAAAATATTAATTTTGTTCAATAAATAAATAAATAAACATCAGATATTCATTATCATAAGTGAAGGTAATATATAATTATAATAAGTGAAACCTAACATTTGATTGTTTCAAAAAATTCCATTATGCTTTGAAAAAATGGGTAATTGAATTTATAAAAATAATTTCTCCACTATGGTAGGTGTTATCCTCTAAATTAATTCAAAGGTGAAAGTTATAAACAATTTTCATCCTCATTAGCTGATCTCCCAAACATTTATCATTGCATTTTTTTGACACACATCCTCCATCTCTTATGGACATGAACCTATGTTTCTTGAAATTATCTAAGAATTAGTCATCCATGTGAGGAATAATGCTTATAGTGGTACAAAAATAAAATAAAAGATATGTGGGACAAGTCACAGGGAGAAAATTGCAATAATAATTCTTCTGGAGATGAAGATGATGAGGATTAAAACTATACTATATTGTGTTCTGTAAAAGGGGTAATGCCTCCCATTTGAGAAAATCACACAATTGGAACTAGTTATCAACTCATGGTTTATTTAAGGTGAGGTTTGGGGGGTATAAATATTCTTGTATATGATTCAAGGGGTCTCTATTGGGACATGTTATGATATTTGAATATTTAGGGCCTCTATGAATTCTATATTTATAGGAGAAATCCCAATTTTAATACTTTAAATCCTCTAACTAAGAATATTACTACCTCTATTAAAATGATCTATCAAGTCCTTCTTAAATCCCCTAAACAAATGAAAATATAATATAACTGATTAAGTAGTAATAAGAAACCCAAGTATGATAAACAAGAATAATAAACTCTCATTCAATTAACTAGAATATATAAAAATATATTTATTAAACATTTTAATAAATGAAGAGTTATTTTTTCTACATGGATGGTAATCAAAGATTCCTAGGGGTGTTACCAATACATGTAGACCTAAAATGATGAATACATAAAAATAATTTCTTATAATTATTACAACATATATGGAATTTGATAACCTCTATTCTATTTTTTTGGAACAAGGGATATAAAAACCTAAAGAATTATTACATTTAATATTAATGGTATATCAAATATTTGAAAACATACCAATGTTATAATTTCAGTTAAAAATTGATAAGGAATAGAAAAAATAATATTATGAAAATAATATACCTAGTAATGATAAAGTGTTTAAATGCCTCAAAATTCTTAATTGATAAATTAATTCAAGAATTATGTCTAGATAGGTTGAAAATAAGAATTATTTTAAATTATAAAAAGAGTAGGATTTATTATATAATTTAATTTTCATGTCTATTATGGGTTATATGGTGATTTTGGGAACATAGTATAAATTTTTGGTTGTAATGAGATAAATAACAGTAATTATATAAGATATAGAGGTTTTATGTTAAATAAGATATGAACCACTATTAAAAAATTATTTCGAAGTGAGATGAATCTTTATATGTAAAATTGGATGATGAATTTCAACAATTTATTGAAATCTATTGAACATGTTAAAAATTAAATGGTTGTATGAATGATTTTCAAAATTTCCTGAAAACATGGATGTATGTGAAGAAAGAATTATAAATGTATTATATGAAAAATAATGTAATGTAAGAGTAATTTATAATTGATGTCACACTAAAGGATTTAAAAAAGAAATAACCTTTCATATTTGATATTGGTCATTCATATCACATGATATGTAAATTTATGTAAGTAAATATTTATAACAAGTTCAAGGGGTACTTATTATTTTATAAATGGTGGAACTCTTAAGATAAATTGTTTCCATTTAGAAGATATAATGAATAAAAGAAAATGTTAAAGAATGATATATTTTTTGATGGATTAAAGTAAAACATACATAGTGTTTATTAGATGTTTGATGAAGTAAATGATGTAATTTTTAAGAAGTATTAATCAGTGGGTTATCATATTATATATGGATATATTTTCACAAAGATAGAGAAAACTAGTCGAACCATATTTTAATTTGATGTTGGTAATTTTTTTTGTTAATTATGTTTGAAAGCGGAAATTGATTTACAGTAGTGAAAAATTGTTCATATTAGATAATGATAAATTTAAATACTAACATAAAAAGGGTGTGTTGAAATGTTTTTATGATGACATGATAAAATTGATAGATATTTTTTTCTAATTAGAATGGGAGATTGTAAATAACTAAAAAATAAATTAGAGATTTAAATGAAATAACCCTTGTGATATCCCTAGTGAGAATTACTCTTGGATATGATCTATTAGGTGGATGTAAAAATTTTATGCAACTAGTGATCATCCTATAGTTAACACATTACATCAATGAGAAATCCCCCATCAAGGAAAATGAAATTGGGGATCCGTAATAGGACTCCCCTGGATGAATAAGTCCCTTAGAATGTATATATTATAATAGAATCTTAAGCTCACAATGCTTCATCAAAGCCATATGATAAGGTTTATTAGAAATAATATGAGTTCAAGACATAATATTGATTAAAAATCCTACATTTCTCTTTGGTGTATAAATATATTGGTCATCAATAAAAATATCATTAAAACATTAAACTATGGGAGAAAAAATATCTCAATGTTTGTCCACATTGTCTATAATCAAGTTAGAAAGATAAGATATAATCCTACCTAGTTTCCAATTACCTATAATCCCTATTCTCTAATGTGAACATCTTCATCACCCTTCAGATACCTAAAAGAGAATCATCAATGGTAATATTTGAATTGAGTATGGTATGAAATTAATCAATACATCTTAAGGATTAGGACTAAAAAAATAATTTCAAATATGAAGTAGTCTAAGATAATGAAGAGAAATCGAAAACCTATAATTCATTAGAGCCTTGGATTTAATCAACATATGAATCATTTGAGTCTTGGATTTGAACCTTGGAATTATTCGAGCCTTGATTCGAGCCTTGATTCAAGCTTCGATACACTGAGGAGGAGCATCGACAGAGGGTGGATTTCATGGGAATCTTTGGATATCTCGACAACTTCATGACTGGTTATGTTTTTTCAAATAGATTGTGACACTTTTATCAGTGCTTCCCAAAAAGTGCTGGTAAATATCATTTTTATCAGGGCTAAATTAATTAATCCTGATAAAGAATTTATAATTATAATTATAAATATTTCTTCTTAAATATATTTATATAATTATGTATATTTAATAAATATATATAAATATAAATATAGTAAATATATTATTCATTTAAATATATTTATTATAATTTTATAATTATTTAAATATATAATTATTTATTTATAATTATATAAATTCATTTTTTAAAAATAATATTTATATCATTATATATAATTATATATTTATATATATTTATATAATATAAATATAATTATAGTAAATATATTCATAATTTAAATAAATTTATTATAAATTTTATAAATAAGTAAATAAATAAATATAATTATTTATTTATAATTATATAAATATTTTTTTAAAAAAATAATATTTTTTTATTAGTAATTATGAACATATAAATGTATAAGTTTTGTAAATATACATTTATAAATATATTTATTTATATATATTTTTTAAAAATATAATTTTAACATTATTAATTAATATTTATTCTTAAGTCCATGATTGTTAAAGACGAGTGAAAATAAATAATTAAAAATGATCACACTTTAACAATATTAAACAAATAGAGAATTTTTGTTCATTAAATATAAATTATTAAAAAATATGGATATATATGGAAATAATTATGAATACATATTGAAAATATTAAAATGTTGAAAATAAATAAATATAAAATAAATAATAAGAATTTGATTTAATTCCAAAAAAATAAAAAATAAAAATAAAGCATATTAAAAATGAAATAATACCTAACTATATTAAAATTAATAATAAATAAATAAATTTTACCATGAATAAAGACATGATATATTAAACGTATCATGTTATAATGAAATTTTAAAATTTTACTAAATTATGTAAATATTCAGTGTATGTGTTTATATACATGATTTCATTAAGTATGTAAATATTTGTGTGTATGAATTGTATGTAAAAATGCATTAATTACATAATGTGAAATCAATAAAACACATGTTTTATCTATGTTAAATTGAAAAATCAAACGATATTCAATAATGTCCATTACTCGATGCAATCATTCAGTATTTTTAATTCATATTAATTTTAAATTATAATTCATTATTCACTAAGTGTGTGACTATTTAATGTAAAGAATAAATATTTTAATTTTAAAAATAATATTTATATACATTCATATATATATATAATATACTATTTATTAACTTTATCAATAATTATTTAAATAAAAAAATGATTAATATTTTTCTCAATTTACTTATTTTTAATTTTTATTTGTTTAATTTTCATTTTACATATATCTATATATTTAATATATACTATTTATTATAATTTATAATTTATATATAGTATAGTAAATTTATTCATTTTTTTTGATAATTATTTAATTAATAAGTTATTGAATATTTTTTAAGAAACTCATTTTTATTTTTTATTTATTAAATTTTATTTAGACCTTTATATGAGATAAAAAATCACTGGTAAAAGATACATTTATCAGTGCTAAAAATTAAACACTGATTAAGGGTTCCATTTATCAGTACTAAAAATAAAGCGATGATAAAGGGTACCCTTTATCAGTTCTAAAAATAAAGCACTGATAAAAGCAATCATAATGGGTACCATTTATTAGTGCTGAATAAACACTAATAAAGGGACCCCTTTATCAGAATTTTTTCCAAGCGGTGATAAAGTACAACACTGTTAAAGGCCTGTTTTGTAGAAGTGAATGCTAATTTGGTGCTCTCCTCACATATAAAAATGATGCGAGGAATGAGGGTAGTGTCTACTGTATTATATGAATGATTCTAGGAATTGAGACCTAATATTTTGATGTCGAGAAGAACTTCCTCACACTCATCATTACAGTGAAAAAGATGAGGCATTACTTATAATAGTAGAAATTCCACTTGGTCTCTCATATCGATCCACTCAAGTAAATCCTTTTCCATCATATGTTTACCAGGCGTTTGGCCCGATGGGAAGTTATTCTATAATAGTATAAAATCTAGTTTGTGTCATACAAGGCAATGAAAGGGTAGGTCATGGATGATTTCTTTACGAAATATCCCACCCTATAAAGTACACCAGCTGAAACTGAACTTCTAGATGATGAGGTTTTTTATTCCCATGAAACCCAACAAACATGAGAGATGTATTTTTATGTTTCCTCCCATATTAATATCAACAAAAGTATGGAAAATACAATGCTTAACCTGGTTGTTCTAGGGATTGTATTTGTTTCCGCAAACAAAACAATTTTTCCCAACTCTTTCTCACTATCTGAAGGCTAGATGAATTATGAGGTCGAATACTAAGCCCTCACTGCTGGATTAGAACTATCCCTACAACAAAAAATATCCTACCTAAACATCAAATGTGATTCAAAGCAATTGATAAAGTAGATTTATGGTGAATAGACCATCAAAAAAATAATTGGCCCCTCTCATCAGCTATGTCATAGGACTAATGGAAGAGTTCCCCTTTGAACCCACATTACACCATGTCCTTAGATCAAATAATTCTCATACCAATGCATTGGAAAATACTAGGACAATTATGGATGACCCTAATGAAGATGAGGTTGTATTCCATATCACAAACTAAAGGATGATCTCCACTGTCATCATCTGTGACATAGAGGAGATCAATAAGATCAAAAAATACCTAGAGCATGATGAACTAATATCCACCCCTAGATGAGTGGAGCCCATAATAGGACTCTATACCAATGGTTTTGAATAAACTCTTTGTATAGGTCATAGCTATACCAATGGTTAGGCTAAAACCATTGGTATAACTTTGATATTAAGACCATATACCAACAGTTTTTCCAAAACTATTGACATAACTTCCATAATAATCTCTTATTACAATGGTTTAAAAAAACCATTGGTATATATCCAAAAAATCCCAACACCTATACCAATGATTTCCAAAATCATTGGTATAGGTATTTTTATTTTTTACGTATTATTTTATCAAATAACATTAAATACATAAAAATTTAAATCACCTTTTAATATAAATATATATTTATCATAATATGTTCAAAAAAGTTATTATATCTTAGTGGATAGGTCATTGAAATATAAGTCGGAGGCACTGGGATCAAATCCACTTGATTTTTTTTAAATTACCTATACCAATGATTTTGGCAATCGTTGGTATCACACTATACCAATAGTTTCTCAAAACTATTGGTATAGGTTTATACTGATGGATGATAGGACAATGGTTCTTGAAACCATTGGTATAGTATTTTTTCTATTATTTTAATGAGGTGGCTAGGTTACTACTAGAAAAAATGATACTTGACTATATGGAATTAACATGAAAATGTCAGGCATGCTGGATTCATAAAAACTTCACCCTTCAACCCTAAAATTTTTGCATATAAGTAAATATTTCTGGCCATTTTCTATATGGTGAATAGATGTTTTGCGGCCAAATCCCCATGAGATAACTAATTATTTTAAATACATATTTACCTATACCAACTTCTTTTCCAAATGGGGTCAGATATACCCCTCAAAGAAGTTGGGATAAAGAATATCATAAACTTCTTGAAGTCAAATATCATTTTTGTCTTCATAAAACGATTCCAAAGGATGAACCTAATGCTTCTATAATTGAACCAAGATTATATATTGTTTTGCAGGCTTCGATTTTACTGGTCGTAGAGCCTGAACAAAGTTTCAGATTAGTTGTTATGGTCGTTTGAAGATAGGTGGAAAAAATTGTTTGTGGAGCCCATTTATGGAAATCTGTCCCCGACCGCGATGAAAGTTGATGAACACCTCCATGATTCAGAAAATCCAATGACCACTATGAAGGTAGTTGATGGATGCCTCTGTGATTCTGACAAGCCCCATGACCGCCACCAAGGAATTTGATGATAGGCATCGTGTGTTTGACAATCCCCACGACCACTGAAAAGCCCTTTTTTTCTTCGTATCATGATTCCTAGAACCACGAGACCCCCATGTCTATAAATACACCCTCATTACTTTATTTTAAGAGGAGGAAATTCTAGGTTTCACCATCTCACTCTCAAATTAAAGAGCTCATGTGCTCTACAAGATCCTCTTCAGTGGAGCCCCTAGGCTTTGCGAAGCAACCTCCCTTGTGTTTATGAGAGCCTCTACCACACATGGAGATGAAATTTGCGAATACCTACACACTTTGTGAAGGAATAAGGCCTTATAAGTCTCTTGAGGCTTCACAAGGAATTTATAATTTGTGAAGAACTCACCCTATGAATCAGGGCATCATTCACAAGGCCCTGAGCTCTGTGAACCCCCATGCTTCATAAAGCCCTATCCTTCGTGAAGATCCTACCTTAACACCTTCTGGTCTATACTATGGGGGATACGCCCCTACACACCCCCTTGGGATCAGTTTTTGGCTAAGTTCCCAGCTCTTCAGGATGGTCCATTCACTACTGTCAGTGACCACCATGAAAAATGTAGAGTCTCACTGTGAACTTTTTGGGTTGGGCCAGCAACATTTCGGGTTGCACCCCTCTTCATCCCCAACATCCATCCCTGCAATACTATGATTTTACATACTCCCCCATGCTCCTTGAAACACCATGAGTCGACATATTCCTCTTGGTCCCTTTCCCTTTCCATGAGTTGAGATTCTCATCTTTAATTCCCCAAGAACCTTGATTCGAACCATTCCGTAAGAAACTCCTCTTACCCCATCACCTGAATCCTATGCCATGTTAAAATAGAAAGGGATGCCCTTGAATATTTTCCACACCATCCATTTCTATAACTCTTCTTTCTAATGGTCCTTTCTACATGACCGTAAACTGTAGTCTATCCTATATGGAAAACATAGGATTCCTCTTATAAAAAATAATAGATTCCTTATGAACTAAGAATACGATTCCAATAGTCCTCACTACATAAATTAAAACTGTAGCATACCCTATCATTCAAAAATAGGATGCATTATGAATCAAGCATAAGATGTATCATCATGAGAAGAATAGAAAACAACCACTACAGGCCTCTATCTCAGGTGTAAGCCCCAATCATATACCTTGACCCAATAATGGGTCAGGATACCCTCATGTATAGAAACGAGGAAGACATTATGGGAAGATTCCATGTGTGAAACCAAATTACACCATTTCTATTCCATAGCAGCACCCGAGAAACATTTTTGAGTAATCCCCATTCACACCGTTGCTGCTCCATAACGGTACCCGAGCAGCTTCCGTGCATAAACCCTGTTCACACCATTGTCGCTCCATAACAGCACCCATGAATCCATCTTGGAGTAAGCCCCAGCTTTCACCTTCATGGGCTGCTAGCCATGCATAAGCCCCAAATCACAGAACTACATGGGTTTGGATCTCTGTCTTCTAAATAGGGTACATAAGACGCCTCCACAGGGTTCAATCCTGACCATTGTTAAACGTTGGTTCCCTCCTCATAGGGTTGAACCTCTCAGATTTTAGCATACACCATCATCAATTCCCATCCTAGTCTTTCCCTTGAGCCACTATATCTCGGGAGGATCATTCCCTACCTAGAGGTCGCATCTCCTTCGGTCCCACACGGGAAACTTCAATGTTTAAGAGCCACACCACATTCTTGGGCCACCTCTTCAGGTTTAATCACAAATTCCCCCATCAAAACATGGTGGAATTTTATTCCAAACCAGTTAGGATTCGTAGGAAACCTACCCGAGGTTCAAGCCTGACATCATCATATTCACAGCGGTTCACTCTCGTCCTTACCGTATGTTGCTAAATTTCATGTCTACAATCCTTACTTTATGATGTTAAACTACATGGGACTCTAAAACTATATGGGATTTGATCCCTGAATCCTAGATAGGGTACGTTGTATGCCTCTATGAGGGTCAATCATAACCATCAGTAAACCTTGGTCCCCCCTCCTAGGGTTGCACCCCCATTAATCCACCTCCAGTAGTGTCCAAATCAGCCTCTATGGTGCGAAATATTCCCTTCATGTGAAACACCACCCAAGATATGCCTCCATAGGCGTTCTAATCTGACCATTGTTAAACCTTGGTCCCCCCTCCCAGGGAAACACCCTCCCTGATCCACCACTATTGGTGTTCAGGTCAGAATTTATGGCGTGTCACCTTCCCTTCATAGGACACACCACCCTGGGTCTGCTCTCATAAGACGTTCTTATCCATCCACCAGGTAACTTAGGTTCTATCTCCTAGGGATATACCCTCATGATGTTATATATTCCATTTATGGGACACATCCCTCGGATTCACCCCCCCTGTGGTGTTCTGATCCATCCACCATTACTTCTTCCATCACTTCACCCTTATCTCGGTGAGGTCTCTTCATCTTCTTCCATCCATTTGGGTCGTTAAACATGTGTAATCCACAACATTTCAAAGTAAGGCTATCCATGTGTAATACCTGATTCCATCCTAAACTATGTTGACTTTGATCCCTATCTTCAATACATGGTATGTAGGAAGCCTCCCTGAGTTTCAAGCCAAACAACCCATCACTCTCCATATTCCATCCATTCTATCAGAACTTCCTCCATTTCCAACCTGATTATTATCTAGGCCACTACACCTAGGTGAGATCATTCCATCAACATCATCTCTTCTTCTAGAAGCACCCATTCATATAACCATGAATAATCCCCACACAATCCATATCATCCAACCAAGAGAAATCCACTTATGAAGGGTAGCTAGCCATGTGTAATACCCACACCATACCCTCTCTAACTATGTGGGTTTTGATCCATGTCCTCTATATATGGTACATTGGAATCCTAACTAAGGTTCAATCCTAGACAATGGTAAACCTTGAAGTCCTCATCTTTGGGGTCCACCTCCCAGATTAACCCTTAGTGGTGTCCAGATCAACCTTTATGATGTGACACCCTCTCTTTATGAGGCGCACTACCTTGAGTTCGATTTTATTATTCATTATAATCTACCAATACAATGTCCCCATCTTTAGGCTACACCTCCCTAATCTACACTTAGTGGTGTCTAAATCATCTTTCATGGTGTGACACCATCTCTTTTTGAGACGCACCACCTCGGGTCCACTCTCACTGGGTATTCTAATCCACCCATCCTGTATACCATTTGGGTGCTACTTCCCGGGGATTCACTTCATTGATATGTCTCTATGAGATGTTTTGATCAACTCTATATGGTCTTCACAAGATGTTAAACTCACAGAATACCTCGTGTTAAACACGAGATGCCTAAGGAAAACCTCGAATTACATGAATCTAGCATAAGATAACCCATAATCGATGTGGGATTATTTTGGTCTTTATGCCCTTGGGAATCCCTCTTATGAGTAAGAATATGGTTGATCAATGTCACAACGTATAGAGATGACCCAACATTCTTGATTTCACCATCTACTCTGACTGAAGGTTGTTACCCTATCAAGACCCCTTGGAATGTCTAGACAGAAGCAGCTTAATTAACCTGCATCCATGATTAGATGGAACTAGGAATGAGGTTCACAAACAATGTATTAATCTATAATGGAGACTTGGACTAGGTGAATAATTCCATGTAGGAATACATGGAAGGAGAAACAAATAAACCATAATCCCATTTTGATCCAAGATCAGACTTCTATGAAGAAGTGATGAATTCCACCAACATTTGGAAAGTAGGAACACAAGGCCACAAGAATGCATCGCCAGGACGATGTGCTCATTGGATATGAAAAGTATCAGAAACAATCATCACCAGATTTAGGTTCCCTCAAACAATACTGATGAACAATGACATCAACTTATATTGTACTAAGTTGAAGAAATTATACCAAGATTACAACATCGAGTCCAACCATTCATCTTTCTATCAGGAAAAAATACATGGAAAAATAGTGGCCTTCAATAAGACACTATCGAATAACTCTAGAATATGGTGAATAAGGATATGAATTCCTACCTGGATAAGATCCTCTTTGATTTATGGGCCTAACATACATCCACACCCACTACTACACAAGAAAATCCATATTAATTAGTGTAGAGAACCAACTAAGTGTTTCCCATAGAAGTACAGTTCCCCTCAAATCAAATTGATATATGTGGAAAACTCTCAAAAGATGAGAAATCACAAAATTGGTTGGATTAATTGGAGACGATTGATGAGAAAATGTTTCATAAACATCAAAACCATTAATTCTATCAGAATTGGATCACATGAGGATTCAATAAAAAGGTTTACCTCCATTCATTAATTTAATTAGAACTGGTATTGTATCTCAAAACACCGATGATTCCAGGAAAGAAACCTCCAATGATGGAACCCAAATGGGAAGGGCCTTATATCATACATAAGTTCTATCAAAATGAAGCTTACTTATTGGCCACAATGGACATGGAACGTGTCACAACACCCTTATAATGTGAGTTTTCTTAAGAAATACTTTTTATAATCATCGTCAAATCCTCTCACATCCTAAAAAATGACATTAAATTGTATAGAAGACGTCATGAAAACATTATGTTAAACTATGAAAATGAAATCCTGACCACATGATGTTAAACTATGCTAAAGTTTTCTTTGTTTTATGATGTTAAACTACACAAAGATGTCCTGACTATATGACATTAAACTATATGGAAGTGGTACTGGAAGAAATAATTTAAATTGAATAGTGTCTCACATTTATACCACATGATGTCAAACTATATGAATCTTTTCCTAACCATATGACACTATTGGAAAAATCACTTACACCCACGGTTTGGAATCGTGGGTATATCCCCTAAAACTGTGGGCTACTAAAGCATTCATATAGACCCATACCCATGGTTTTATAGAAACTGTGGGTATAGCCCATGAGATTTATATAATACCCATGGTTTTATTTAAACCCTGGGAATATATCTATACCCACAGTTTACAAAACTGTGGGTATATATTATCACACCATACATAATATACTCATAGTTATTGAACCATGGGTATTGATACTTGACCTATAAAAAGAAAATCAACCTTCTTGCACTAGGTTTCTATAGTACCTCGAACTCGGTTGCTATAGTAACATGAAATTTTGGCTAGGGGAATTCAGCCCCTAGAACCTCAAAGAAAGGGAACATTTCCCCCAGAAACTCCTAACAAGCTCACTATGGAGCTCGGCCTGTGGAAGTTGTGACATGGTGCACAGTGTAGGGATGATGCTGGAAAATCTAGATATGATGTTTAAAAGCATTATTTTTGAAATATTAACATTACATAGAGGATGAATAATTATAGAATTTATTGTACCAATGTTAAAAATGAGTTATTAATGCTAATATAAAGTGAATCTAGAAGATTCTCATTTGAAAGATATGTTGAAGTGAAGAAATAATGCATATACATTCTCATTGTAGTTGGGGTTTGGCTTAGTGGTAAGAACCTCGTAATACTACATGATAAATGGGGGTTCAAAACCCATTGGGAACAGGTACTGTAGAAGTACTGGAGCGGTACTATAGCAGTGACAATACTATTGATCGGTAGGTACTGTAGCAGCGGCGGTACTGTGCGGGTACTGTAGCGGCTGGGTAACTATTCACAGAATGGGAATTGGGCCACAAATTTGGGCCTACAGGATATGTAATGGGATACAATCCCACTGGGCCTTTGGGCTATGTAATGGGTCTCCCTATACCCAGTTAAAAGAGGTCTTTTCTTTGCTTTATTAATAAAAATGAGGCTTCGGCCCCAACTTTTTTTTAAAAAAAGCATATACATTCTCAGAAGATGGTTCAAAGAAAAAATCTATTATTTATTCAAAAGATAATGTTCTGAGCACTGGAAGTAGAGAAATCAATGAAAGATAACTGAGAAAACCTTGAAAATTTTCATAAGACTTTACTATAAGATGAAATATCTTAAGAATGTGGAATGAAGAAACTTCTCATAGTGATATATAAGATTAATAGTTTCTTACGTAATAACTAGGAAGATAATATGTATGTGTTACAACAAAACTGATACATTACGTTTATCTTTTTTGGAATAATTTGAGGTTTCTTAAATTATATTCTAGAGGCTACTTAAGATGATTCTATACCTTAAGATGATTCTATACTGATCATTTAATGTAATAATCATCAAGACTATTTGAAAATAGTTTATGATTCATGTTGAGTATGGAAGATGGATTTTATCTATGATTTATAGAGAAGTATATAAATGTTTTGAGTCTAAAACATGAACAAAAAACATTAGGGATAATTATTTTTTAATGTGAATCTAGAAATTAAATCAATAGATTCTACGGATTATCTTCAATCATCAGGTACTAGAGAGAAATTGCCCAAATTGATGAAGAAATTGAAGAGGTTGATGTAGAAGAATGGAAGTAGGAGACGTTAGAAATGCTCATTACATCAGTTGATGTAAATCTAAATGTTATTTGAGTGTTAAGTGTTTTATTAACTAATATATATATTTAATTAGTTCATGATTTGAATATAAGTATCTAAAAGTTAGAAGTTCAAAAGTTAAGAAAAACAGAATTATTCATATGTTAAATGATTGGAATATGTGTATAATATAAGTATTCATAATTTTGAATATAAGAAGATGTTATGAAGGAATAACTCTTGAAAATACATATTTATGAAATGATAAATTTTTTTTTGAGTTTGAAAGGGGTATCAAGATGATAATTTTACAAAGTTGAGAAGATAGGATTTTAAGGAAAATAAAACTGGAAGAAGTTCATATATCTAGATGTATAAAATCATAGATGTGGGATTTGAGATTTTTAAAGTTATTATTGGAACAAAGGAAGGGTTCTATTAACAATGTATCTAGAGTCGCATGTGATTTATACTTTTTGGAACTCATACTGGGTAAACCCAATAATATACATGAATGTAATGTGGTGTGTTTTCTAGAATCACAAGGTGATCAGTGGAGGGCCAGGTACATATATATATTTTTATCAATCTAATCACTTGATATTTAATTGATAATTGAGAAGATGACTACATGATTAAATCTATATGAAAAAAAATTTGATACAAAGAAGTATGTTTTTTCAACCCATGAGTTCCAAATATGATTTGAGTTGAATAATTTGAGGGTCTAGATATTAAATTTCCAAATAATCATTATGTGAACTCTAGATGTTATGAAACTATAAGTTACTATACAAGACCAATATTTAAAAACAACCAACCCAAGTTTCAAACATTTATGTACTTGAATAATTTGAGGGTATAACAATTAAGAAATATTAATATAGTGTGTCTAGCCTATATGTTCTAGAGTGTCTACTAAGTCTAGGAAGGTTAGTTTATTAATTCAGAAGTTACATATTCTAAATATTCCTTAATCCATGGAAGATTAAAAATTAAATAAAACTATATAATATTAATTTAATGGTTATGAATATTATGGGAACATGAATTATGGGCATGTAGTTCAATTTTTTCAACCAGTGGTAGTCAAAGACCAACTATTGAGGAAGAAGTTATTATAATTAGTATAGTGAAATCCGGGAGATGAAGATTGATATTGTTCATGAGTTTGAGGAAAATAGTAGAATACTAGAGAGATCTATTATACATATTTCTATACCAATTAGAATACTAAATAAATTCAAGGATATAGATAATAGAAGGAAAAATAATTGGAAAAAGGATGATACCTTCTCATGACTAGTATAGGTGTTGAGTATAATATGATACCTAATAGCATAATGTAAATAGTTTTTACACAAGTAATACAATATTTTTCTAATACTAAGTGTATACACCATAAGGATCTGATTTCCACAATGGGGATAAAACATATAAAAATCATTCATGTTGTTGTAACTTATTTATTTAACACTTCACACATGGTGGTGTTTTTTTGGTAATTCATATATTTGGCGTAGTCTCCCTTATCAACTCATTATAAATTCCAATGTCCTCAATCCTTATCCATGGGAATTCCCAATTCCTTCCTAAACATTCTCAATCCCTCCCTAATTATCCATGTTTCATAGGGCCTACCATGGTTAAAATGTAGACTCTAATATAGGAATACTAGGATGTACTAAGGTGGATGGGCTACCCCACTAGTTGGAATAAGTGTTTGGGAATAAAGGAATCACAAAACAGGAATGATTTCACCCAAAAAAATTAATTAAAAAAGCTGGAGAAAATAAATAAAATTTCAGCACGACTCATCTGTATGTTAGATGTCCACATCAAAGGAAAAGAAAATAAATAAAAACAACAGAATAGAAAGGTAGAAAAAAATGAAACGCAATAATTAATCACTTCACTGCCCCAATCTCCCTCCACTACCAAGAAAATGAAATAGTCGCCTCTAGTTTTCTTCTGGACCCCTTCACAGAATATAACTACCCACCATCTATAGAATAAAGTAAAAGGCCTAAGTGGCATATGTGATAAAGGATATAAAATAAAATAGAAAATAGATTAGGACATACCTATCTCTAGTAACTATACAAGTCACTATGCCAATATAAGAATCACAAAGCCCCATGGGTCAAAAATGTTCCTGAAAGCAAGGAGGAAACCAATTATATTATAAGGACTATTTAGAAGAAAAAATTCACATCACACCACTACCATGAGATTACAAACATTCACCTCTAGAATTGTAACACCCTGATATTTTATGATAAGTATATTTTTTTTATGTCTTATGTTATACACAACATCAAAGGAATCTTTATCTAAACACAACACTAACTTGGCTTTCTTTATACACAATCACGTCCTTCCTCAATAGCTTGCGTTGTACGCAATACCAAGTTTCACTAAACAACGATATGCTATTAAAATATTATTTAAACTAGCCGTTATGAATAGTAATACCCACTTTTTGAAATTTTATGAATTTTATCTTTCAAAATGTACTTCATTTTTGGATTCGGAATATCAAAATTAGCCTAGGGTGAATTTTTGGTATTTTTCTGAAATCTTTCAATTTTCTATGAATAGTGAAAACACTGGGTTACTATTTAAAAACCGACTTTTTATTTAAATAATTATTTATATTATTTTAATTTATTTTAGGTAAAAATTGATACATAATACCTATATTAGTTAAAATTAATTAATTGGAGTCATTTTATAATAATTTTAGATATATAAAAATTTTATAGAACTTTTCACCATCTTTTACGCACCTCCTAGGAGAGTTTGAAAATTTACATAAAACATATTTTTACCGCTTCTGTGAGTGGAATTTCGAAAATCCGAGAGACACGGTTATCATCAAGGAGTAAAATGTGGTTCAATAAGATAAAAATAATTTTTGGTGAATAGTAACTTTTTACTTTTATTTACCACAGTTAAAAGTAAATAGGGTAATTAAGGGTAAAAATGGCATTATTATTACCCTAAAACATGTCCTAATTCTATTGGATAAGTGTAATTAGACCAAAAAAAACCTTAGAGATAAAATATTACCCTTTAGGTCCAATTGGATTAGATTTGGACATTTAATATTATTTTATTCAAGAAGAGTTAAAATAGTTAAAATCAATGTTTAATAACTAAAACATTTTTAATATAGGGTCATAAATAAGATAAATTCGAGTATAAATATTCATTATAAAGATAAAATAATTTCCTACATAATAGTATTTTATTTATAATTTATATACTTTAAATAATTTAATTTATTTAGGACACAATAATGATGCAGTAATTACCCTATTAATGAAATATTAACATAATTGATATTATAAATACCCAAACAAAAATAATTTGATACTTTTTAAGAATTAAAATAATTTTATAGGTTAATATGACATATTAGTATTTATTTAATTAACTTTCTTCGAACAAATAATGCTTTTATGATTTTCACAAAAATCAATTACCAAATAGTGTCAAAAATGACATAAAATAGTTTTTAAAACAAATATTATATTATTAATTAATATTTTATTCCTAAAAATATAAGGGTCGGAAAAATGACTTAGATAAGGTTATATATATTAATAATGAACAACTTGGGGTTCGTTTGTCTTGTTATAGTATGTTTATTAATTTTATAGTGTAAGAAAACAAGAAGACACAATAAAAGTAAAATTATTTAACATAAAGTTAAATCTAAATTATAAGATTACAATAGTAACCTAAACTTGTATAAATTATATTTGATGAGAGAATTTAAACCCATACCCACCCTATCTTTTAAATAAATCAATTTGGAGCTATTAAAAATGGAATATGACTTTATAATAAAATAATATTTTAAGTTTTTCCTAAGGTGCCCCTCTCCTCCCATATAAAAGGGAACCTCCTCCCTCTCTTCCTCACACCACTTTGAGACTTCAAGCTCGGCCAACCCCTTCCAATTTCTCTTCTCCAATTCCATAGAAACATCCTAGAGGTCTTGGTCTTCTTCAAAGGCCATCTTTAGTTCCCTAAGAGGAGGTTAAGAAGAGGCGCTTCAGAGAAGAGGTGATGTCCGTTACCGATTCTTTCAACCTTATTTATTCTTCTACTTATTCTTATTTAGTTGTTTCATTATGAAGTAATAACATCAGTATCACTCATATACTAATATTTTATTATAAGTATGAAACAACCCTATTTCACCTTCTACCCATCCTACAGAAAACAAAATCACCGCTCGTGCGTACGTACGGAATACCATCTCCACACCGTGGTGTAATCCGTTTTCCACCACCACCTTACTTGGATTGGTATAAAGGTTAAAATAATAACTATATATGATTATTTTAAAGTGATATTGATTATTAAATAGTATACATACACTTCAATGCAATTCCACTATCATGGGAACGATATCATCGCTCGTGCGTACGTACGGCCTATCGTCTCCACGATGTGATGCGACTCGTTCTACATGATCTTCATTGTATAATGATTATATAAATTAATTTAATGAATAATTATGAAATATATTACACTAATACCATTCTAGAAATTAGGTATCTATAACCTAAAAAGAATATTAAGAATTTATTTGACAAAACATGCATAAGAACAAAAAAGCAATAAACACCCGAATAACAAGTAACAATGAAATATTACTACTAAGAAGCTAATAATATGACCATATATGATATCATAACAATTAGTAAGATTCTGTAATAAGTAAATAACATTATTTAAATCATTATACAAGAGTTTCAGACACATACAAAGAAAATCGGACCTAAAGTAAGGGAAAATCTCACAATCTCATTTTTATCCGAGATTGTTTATACTTTGGTATTTACTGGGGTGTATTTATCATCCAAATACATGTTTCCTCAATATGTAATATTATTTCCATCCCCATAAAATGTTTTAAATCAAAATTTACTTATTGGTGAATTTTTAGTAAAAGATATGAAAGGAATATTTTGTCTCTTTCAGTACGAGATGCTTTTTGACTTTTCCAGCCAAAGTATGAGAAGAATGTTTTTTTAACTTACACGACATGAATGGTTTTTTATGATTTCATAGAACATTAATTCCATGAATCTTAATTTACATGTTTTCATGTTTATTTTTAATTAAATTATTTTATTTTATAATGTTATGACATGTTAAGAAAGGGAAAAATTTTTTTAAGTAGAAAGGATATTTTCCTCAACAATGGAGTTCAAGTGTTTTATAAAAATTATTTTCCATCTAAGATAATATAGGGTTCCGTTTCTATCCCTATTATTAAATTAATTTGATTATGTTGTGATGGGATTATTATTATGAAGACCTTTATCTTATATGAATTATGATGTCACAATGTTTAAGAATCCCATTTTTATTACATGGGTTATGCTATGATGTATGAATTATGATTTTTTGGCACACATAAGAATGGTTTCATTATGAGATGGGTTGGACCTATATATACCTCCAATGCATTGGGAAAAGATTTATATCTCATGAGATAGACATGGCTAGAATGACAGGTTAATCCGGTTCAGTGAAACAGTACTGAAACGAGGAGTGAAATCGGTTTTGGAACGGACTTTGTCCGCTAAGATAGTCTTGGAAATGAGCCTTCACTACTAAGAAATGATTCTATATGATTATGTGTGTATTAATCAAAGTTTCATGTTTTATGTTATGATTATTGGGATTACATTTCACTACTATGGGTTATCCTAGGTTTTGATATTATGATCTCTTTTGCTGGTTAAGATTTTCAAAATGCTATGTTCTTATGAATATGATATTTCCTTTTTTTACCCTTACTGAGCATTTGAGCTCACCCTTTTGTATGTTTTCTTTCCCCAGGTCAGGAATAAGGTTATTGATTAAGATATTCCAAAAGGGACTCTATTTATGATGAAATAAACGGGAGACAATGTACACACTTTATGAACCAGTTGTTTATGTTTCCAAGTTTCTAAAGACACTATACCTATAAGGTCCTACCATGGTTTTGTTGTAATAAGTATGTTTCAATTATGAAGTAATAAAAATTTATGTAAAGTATGGGTAGTTATAAGAATAGTGTACATGTCTAGAGGCATCAATAAGATATTCCCTAGATGAAATATAATACATTAGATGAGTACATAAGAAGAGGAATAAACATCCTCTAGAAACCAATTAGTTGATGAATCAACAGGGAAAATCTCCAATTTTATTGAATATGTGGAATGTCAAAAAAACAACCGCAAGTATTGAATAAGATTTTGGGTAAGAAGAAAACACAAAATACATTCTCATATCTAAGTTATAAGACCAAATTGAATTGAATACCAAGTTAAATAATGAAGATACAACATTAAAGAAAGATTAAGGGAAGAATGTAGAACCAACTGTCAACTTAGAGAGTAAAACCTTTGATGAACTCAAGAAATTCAAAATGAAGGTTACTGATCATGAAATTATCAACGAGGATCTTGGAAGAGAACTTATGTTTAACGTTAAGAAACAACCAAGATAGAATTAGAAATTCTTATAGGTGAATTAATGTTAAAAAGGGTGAAATAAAACCTAAAAAAACTTTTAAGTGAAGGATTAATTATCTACCACATATAACATTTCTATCATATAAAGTCTGGTTAAGCATATAGTTAAAATTATTCAAAAACTATAATTTTTTTCCCCAAAATTTTTAGTCTTAATATAAA
The DNA here is from genome assembly GCA_963277665.1 of Viscum album. Lineage (NCBI taxonomy): Eukaryota > Viridiplantae > Streptophyta > Magnoliopsida > Santalales > Viscaceae > Viscum > Viscum album. The sequence continues at coordinate 1,395,850,782 of OY728157.1, read as the reverse complement.
ATCTTGACATTTATGGGGTTGAAAAAATGATGAGAAAACCTCTTCAACATATAGAGAAGCACTAATAATACATGAAAATAAAACCTTCATGAATAATAAGCAATATCAAATAATATATAGATAGTAATGGGATGAATCTAGAATGAAATTATTTTGATAGAATTATTAATTTAATAAAATATTCAAATTTAATAGCTATTTTTGGGGATATGGTATTTTTGACAAAAAATATTAAACATACTAGTACAATATGTTATTACCTAAAATAAATCATGAAGCATGGTAAAAAAATAATAAAGTAAAAAATAATTATTCGTTAATGAAGAATGTTGTGAACCAAATTTCGAAAAGTCTGCCTACTAAATGTTGATCATAAATAATAAGGGAATATTGTGGAATATGTGATAGAATAAGGCATTGTATGGATAAATTTATTACAAATTTCCCTATATATCTTTCCTATAATGAATAATGTAAATAAGTTGAAAAAAATAACTAATAAGAGAAGTCATTTATAAGGGAAGTGGAATCAAGGGAAAGAAATAGAGGAAGAACTTTTATCATTGATAGTGAGTGTTATTCACACATTAATAGAGACACTCAAATCATGAAAGATATGGAGGATCATAAATTAGGAGTAGTTATATTTTGAAATGATGGATAATTGTGGACTGAAGGTATTGGAACTACTAATAATGAATCCAAAGGACACCAATAAAAATATGTGTTATTTATGTATGGAATAAAACAAAACTTCCTTAGTCTCAGAAAAATTTGGGATGAGGAAAATTATATCATTTTTTAGATGAATCCAATCATTTTCATAAAATCAAAGGACGGAAAGTCAGTGCAATAGGATAAAGAAATCGTGAGATTTTTTTTTCAAATTGGTGACCCATCCAATTAAATATATGAGTGAAAAAGATGAGGATTATATATTACACATAATATTTGTTCATATTCACTAATAAAACATGAGAAATATTTATAAATAAGAACATGTGATAGATATTCCCAAACAACAAAGGTATATAGAATCAGTTTGTGACACCTCACTAAAAGGGAAGGTGGTACACAGGGCAAATTAAAAAGTGGTTATTCAATACACTAAAACACTATAACTTTTATATACCCAAATGTGTGTAGTCCAATGAGGAACATGTAAAAAAAAATTCATTATTTTATTATATTTATTGATGATTATACTACTTCATATGGGGAATAAATCAAAGGATATACAAAGGCTCAAAATGTTTAAAAGAAAATTTGAAAAGAATATTAGTGTTTAGATAAAATGTGCGAGATAAGAAAATAGAAATGAATACACCTGAAATTACTATAATATATGATTAATAAAGCATATATTAATGGATTAATATATCAAAATATACACCCCTTAAAAAAATTGTGCAACTAAGAGGAATAACAGAAGTATTGTGGAAATGGGATGAACCATAGTAGCCAAAAACATGTTTTCATATTTCACTTGGATTGAAGAAATGTAACCTCCTGTGCACATTTAGAATAGATGTTTATTGATAATAGGGAATAAAAAGACTATATATGGTATATTTTTCCACATAATTCCTACTATCAAATACTTCAAAATATTTGAATTCTCTAGTTACATGATGATTAAGAATATAAATGGGAAAGTTTAAATAAAGAGTTTAAGAAGGGATGTTTTTGGGATATCTTTCTAATAGAAATGGATAAAATAATGGAGAAAAAAATCAAACAAATCCAGATCAATGTTTATATGTCAAAATAAATGAAAATTATCCTAAAAAACATGTGATTATTAATCTATAATATTATATTTATGAAGATGTAATACTGTAGAAATATGAAAATAAAATTTAAGAACAACTTGGAAATGAAAAATTTGTGGTCTATGTTGACTTATATGAGACCAGTAATGGGGATGATTCTGAAAATATTAGGTATAAGCATAAAATTTAGATAAAAAATTTTTATATTGAGAATTTCACTAGCCAACATGATGCTCTTATCCAAACATGTGAAATCTTCAGGTAAGAAAACCAAACTACTATTATTTTAAAATTTGAACTTCAAACTCTTTCTGGGTAAGTTAATTATAAAAAATGGATTACTTTCATAAAATATGATTTAGCCTATATCAAGAATAAATATAATTTAGGTTTGGTTTGATGCCTAAAATATAAAACAAATATTATTAAAAAGAGTGATTTATAAAATAAATTGAATAAGAGAGTTAAAGTCATAAATAATAAGGAAAGGTTGTTCTTTAATGGGAACTCAAAAATGGATGGAATTAACTTTAATTTAATCTCTACACTAGTAGAAATACATTGGACTATTTAGGATCTCATCTTATTTTATTATCTCAAGAAAAAAAATCTAGGTAATTATATAAGAGGTTTGTAACGGAGGAATAAATAGATTTTATACTCCTATTTTTGTTGGTACTAAAATAAAAAATGATGATTTAATAGGTAGTGTAAGTCAAAATTATTATAGAAAACTTATTGATTTCCTTCTCTACATAATATATTTGAGACCTAACACAGTATATGTTGTGACATTTTGTACTATATTTTAAAGTGATTTGAAAGGAATATCACATACCAGTAGACAACATAATTTTAAGATACATTAATAGTATATTAAATTTTATAATACAATACAGTACCCATTTAGATTTTAATTTATAGGTATTTTCAAGTGTTTATTATGCCAGAGATTGCATAGATAGAAATTCATCTTTAGATGGAGCCTTTTACCTTCATGGGTGTTGTGTGGAATGGCTTCACATGAAGACAATTTATATTGTATTAACCAACACTGAATCCGAATATATATCTTCTATGCATGCATATACACAAATTATTTTGATGTCGGTATAATTAACTAGCTTGAGTGTTGTGGTTAAGAATCAGATATTCATTTCTTTTTAAAATGATAGTTCTATAGATCTATCTAATAGAAATATATAATTTTAATAATGTGATAAATTTTTCCCTAAAATTTTATTATAAAAGGATGAAAATTATATAAAATCATTGGTTTTTTTACAAGGATGCATTAATCATACATTACAAATTGTGTGTATCAAAATAAAACTATAATTATGTTTTTTAATTAACTATACAATAGATTTTCTATATCCATTACCATATATACATTATTGTGTGATAACATTTCACAATCCATACAATTAAAAAGGAACAATTAATTCAATGACTAAAACAAAAACATGTTTTTATGTCTATATAAATCAAAAACCAAAAATACCTTTCACTAAGGCACTTATAAAATCATGTTAAGTAATCATAAAGCATAGTAAAACACAACTTGTTCAATCTAATTAAAACAGTATATCATTACATTACTATCACACCTTATCTATCTATTAATATCATGACCAACAAATATATTCCCAAATGATGAATGTGCTACTTCAAAGAGCATAAAAACATGGGTTTGAAAATTTTAAAATGTATAACATGATTAATAGGTAATATTGATCATATGTTTAGTAAAGTAAACTGCATGAATTTATAGAAATAGCTTGTATAATAAGTAAATGATATTGCATGTATATTGAATATAAATTTCACATTCAGTACATGATAATTAATACAGAATGAAATTTACTTTTTCTTAAGGAAATATAAAGTATATTAATATAAAATTCAATGTAAACTATAATAAAATTTAAAATTCATTACATGATAATCTAATATTATCTTCAAGATAAACTGCAACATAAAGTGTTATTTACATGGGAATATAAATTGAAATGTAAACTTCAATTTCAGTACAGTAGAAAATGTAATATAATATTGCAATATAAAATGAAATATAATACAATATAAAATGTGGTTTTAGATCATGAAAATTTATAAAAATGGGAAAACATGTATATTAAGGAAACATACATTTTAGAAAACTAACATGAGTATTCATGTTTCCTAAAATCAATTTAATTGAAGAAAATAGAAGAATGAAGATAAAAGAATAATAAAATTCAAAACACATATGGCAGAGAGAACTGATAGAGATGAACCTGTCTAGCAAGATCAACCACTTATACTCAAAGAATCCCTTTTCAAAATTCCAAAAGAAATAATACAGAAAAAATAGGAAATGGAATTAGGGTTTAGACCCGAACATCCCAAAATATAGGTAAACAAAATAAATATCCATGAAAGATTTATGACCACTAGAGGCTGGAAGATGGGGATCCAGAGATAGGGTGGTGGAGAAGATAAGTTAGAGGCAAGGATGTGAGGGAGCTATGGAGAATATGGAGGGTGAGATAGATGCTGGGAGGTGGAGGTGGATGCTGGTAGGAAAAGGCAAGGATGTGGAAGCAGGGAAGTGGAGGTGGATGTGGATGCAGATGTAGGAAGGCGGAAAGAGGGAGGCGGGGGCCGAGAGGTGGAGGCTGGGAGGTCAAGGATGAGGTGGAATCCGGGAGGTTAAGGCATAGTTTGAGGTTAGGAGGTCGATATGGAGGAGAAGGATATGAGATGGAGTTTTGGAGGTTGACATAGAGACATAAGCTGAGAGGTCGAGGCAGAGACTGGGAGGTCGAGGTCGAGGTGGAGGCAGGGAGGGGTGGGGATGCTGGGGAGGCCAGTGCTCGTAGGAGTGGATATTAGGGCTCATCAAAGTGGGAGGGAGAGGATGATCTTGAGTGAGGCTAAATATGTAAGGGGATATACACACAGTTTTTTAAAAAACCACGTGTCTCGGTTCGATCAAATGCTATATATCCACAATTTCTCTAAACCATGGGTATAGATCTGTTGGATTAGAGCCTATTTCCAGTAGCGCAATGTTAAATTTTATGGAAAATTTCCTTACCCCATGACATTAAAAAGAAAGGAAAATGTCCTCAATATATGACATTAAATATCATGGGAATAATTGTCCCACTGACAGTTCATCACACATAAGCTAGATCTATGAAAAAGAGAAACAATGTTCCCTCATACCCATTTGAAAGTCATATCCACATAGGTAATTCCCCATCCAAGAACTACACATTGCTTGATTATTACCATCACATGATACATTGTGATTCCTAGATCCAAATACCAGGTCTATCCACATTATATGTATCCTAGTCATAAGATATTAGACTGCATGACAACATTCAAGAAATCTTTTTCATGAACTTACCGCATGACATTATACTACATGACTGACATCCATATCAAATGACATTAAACTATATGGATTTTCAAGAACTACATGTGGATTTATTACTACTATTACAAGATATGTAGTGATGCTAAGATCTCAATTCTTAGGTCCAACTATGAGATTTCATCATGTCAAGTCACCTTCTTCCTTACTAAATGACATTAAACTACATTGTTGATGTCCTTACTGTATAATGTTAAATTTTATGGCTGATGTTCTTACCGCATTCCATTAAAATGTATGGTTGATGTCATTTCCACATGATTTTAAACTACATGGTTTTACAGAACTACATATTACTGGATTCTCACTCTAATTAGATACGTAGAGACTCCTAGATCCTATATCTTGGCCCAAACACCATATGATAAAAAATACCACTGTCCTTTATCTAATCACCTTCATGTAAAGAGATAAACCTTTTCCATCCCTTATTTCTCAAACCTATCATATCTCACATGGGATTAGGAAATTTTTTAAGGGCTTCCATGCATGATCAAGACATATCATCTCACGGTAGGGTTAGCAAGGTTCTCTATGGAAGACCTTAAAAGGAATTTCATGAGTCCTTTCTGTATGAAATTAAACTGTAGGGTTGATGTCTCTTGCATGACAAAAAACTAAAAATTAACATGGAAATCTCCCAATAAGACCACTTTCAATTGTGTTGGTTTCCCACCACACCTCCATTTAAGAACTACATGTGTCTTGGTTCCTTCTATTACATGATATATAGTGACACATAGATTTCTAGTCTTGGGTATAACCATAATATTTTATTTTCAAATGAGGGAACCTGCATCCCTTCCATTTGATCTTAGAATACATGGTTTCTCAAGAACTACAAGTGGATTGATTTCTGATATCACATGATACATAGTGACACCCAGATCTCTAATATTGGGTACAGCTACAAAAATCAATGGAATAATGCCCCCTCTATGTATGGGTCAGACCTGTGTAGACAGTTTCCCATTAAATAAAAACATGTGTATTGATTCATGTTATCATTAGATACGTAGTGATGCCTGGATCTCTAATATTGGGTCTAACTACAACAATCAATGGGAATAATTCCCCCCATATGTGGATGGGTGAGACCTACGTGGAGAGTTTCCCATCCAAGAACTACATGTGGGTTGATTCCTATTACTATAGGATATACAATGACACCTGGATCTCTAATCCTATTTACATAAAAATATAAAAAAGTTTCCCCATCCCTGTGTATGGTTCATACTTGTGTATATATATTTTTTATAAGAATTATGTACATCTTGATTCCAATTTTTATAGGAGAATGTAGTGATTCTTAGATCTTTAGTCTTGGGTTCACCTAAAACACATAAAATGATAATAATACAACCCTAACTACCTATAAGATGGAGCTGTATAGTGAACTGTCTGAGGTCCACTCTCATGCAGATCAGTCGACTACCTAGTTATCCCTTGTTTCTCATGCCAAGGAAGAATCATGTAAGGTTAGGGAACTTGGAAAGGCACTCTGTCCAAAACAACCAATGCACACCTCAAATTGGGAACCATGTCCTAGCCACATGAAGATAAACTACAATATAACAGTTCTTAACATTAAACAGTCCATAAAAACCTCCTATATCTCTTTTTTAAGAGGTACGAGTCATACAAGCTGATTATATCTATGCATAAGTCAAATCTATGTATATATTTCTTGAACAAAATATATATCTACACAAGAAGGGATTTAAAACATGGATATACACTAATAATCTTGTGCATGGATAAAGACGATCCCTGGTTTTAAATTTCCTAGACTAGTGAAAAGTTCCCCCAATGATATCTTGCACAATTTTCACATCAGTTCCCACATCTTTTCCACATGATGTTAAACTCAAAGGAAAAGAAGATCCTTACCACATGACATTAAACTAGAAGAAAAAAAATCATTTTTCACATGAAATTAAATGAAATTACATATACATCCCCACAAAATTATGTAAAAATTTGAAGGTGATCACCCATCACCATTCCTTATCTAAGGACCATAAGAGCCTGACCCCAATGAACTAGAGAATGGGGTGCTTCCGTCATCTTTCTAAGAACATAAGCCCATAAATTACACTTCATGTCTTCAACACCTCATGTTTTTTAAAACCGTTCATGGACCTTGGAAAGGAAAATTGATATATCTATTTGACCTTTCTATCAATGCATAAGGTCTTTGATGTACCGATGAGTGAAATCTTATATTTATAAGAAGGTATTTTTAATCATTATGATCTTGACATCAATATGGAAGAACTCAACAATTAAGTGTATTCTGGGACATCCCTAGCAAGATTTTCTTTTATCACGACTCATGACCTAAGAACCTCAATCCATGATTTAAAATATTTTCTTCCCCTACTAAGAAGGATGATGAAGTGATCTTAACCCTGGGTATCCTTTTTTCTGTTGTAAAATATACCCCTCATACTAGGTCTATGTTCATTACAACCATAAAATTCATGCACTTTGGTCAAAGTTTTGTGACCTTTAAATTTATCCTTTGATCGTCTAAATCACAATACCCTAAACTGCTAGTTAAAGAGACATAAAACTTGTTAGGTTGAAAACTAGCAAAGAGAAGCCAGAGTAAAATTCAAGTCTATGCTCACTAAAATATTCATCTCTAGTTTTTTGAAAAAACATAGAGTGAAAATAAATGAGGTATAAAGATCATAGGGCCCACTTTTTGGCCCTAGTAAAATACGATCAATACTCTTTAGTTCTCCTCATATAGGATAAAGTTATAGTAAAGATTTATCAAATATCCTTACCATGATAACATGTTCACTAGGAAGAAACACATCTTTTAGGGTGATCAAAAACTTCATTAATATTATGTTTTCCATAAATAAAACGTATTTTCTTTAGCACCTCAAGTTTCCTTATCCTACCATATCCCTTGGAAGGGGATACTTGGATTCAAGAGACCCTTTGTTTGACTATGAATTTCTTCCTATGGTTGGGGAATATGATCTCCTGACCATCAAACAAATGGGTCATTATATTAAAAAGAGGGCTCTCTAATCCTTGTGATCCCTTACATCAACATGGAACAACCTAGAACCTTAGGGTGTTCTCGTCTATCCCTGACATGATTGTCCCATATCAGCCTCATGATCTGAGCACTTTGGACCCTGATTTAAAATCTCTATAACTAAAATATTTAAGTAGATTCAATATCCACGAAATTAAATTACCGTGTATTTTACCCTTTATCAAAGAAGGAATGAAACACTCCATTACCAAAAAATTTTATGACCCACACCATGTGACTCAAAAACAAATTTCATAGTACTTGAGCTTCCCATTTAAAATCTAAACTTCCACAGGGTTTCAGATCCCTTCCTAGAAAATTCTTTTCTCCATACCCACTTCATTTTCTAGATGTTTGAGTCTTCAAAAATATTTCATGGACCTCATCAAAAGAGTGAGGATTAGATCTACTTAATCAAGCATGTAATCCCTATGTACTCATACATAAGGGATTAAACATACCAACTATAGGCATCTTCTCTTTGTAGGAAATAAACTCTAATATTAGTGAGACTTGGTAACACCATGGAGGAACCCAAAACCTCATGGTGTTATGGGTTATCCCTAGAATGTTTTACCCATACCATATTAATTGATTCAAAATTTAGGGTTATTATTTAATCAACCCATATTCCAACTATCCAGGTGGACTCAAATCCCTAATATTTTTTCATTCACCAAAACCCTCTAAGGTAAGGATTCATGGTGTTATGACCCATCATGAATATTTATCCCTCATTATTTCTACAAGATAGAAGGGTTCCAAAACCCTTTACGAACAATAATTCTTAAGAATATCAACTAAGAATGCAGTGTTTCAGAACCCTTCTTGAACACTCATTATTTAGATCCACATCAAGTATAAAGGGTTCTTGAATCCATCATAAATACCTATCCATAACTACCAATAACTAAAGGCATGAGATAAAATACCCTAAACTAAAAAAATAGAAGGTCTGAGTTAAAATACCATAAACTACAACAACATAAGGTCTGAGCTAAAAGAACCCAAATTACAATGTAGTCCAAAATTGGGAAAGAGTAAAATGCATCACATACTTAAGGATTCTAGGGGAGAAGACTCTGATTGTTTAGAGCACTTCCTTTTCTCTTTCCACTTTGAGGAAGTGACTACAGAAGGTGCCAACCCTGAAGGTGTTTTGGAAGGACAACAAGAAGGCATTGATTTTGAGGGAGTTACTCCATGTATGACAATTTATACACTCATCAGCTAGGTTTCCAAGGGAACCATCATCTGCAGTCCCCTATTCACCGTTAAATTTATATCCAATGACCATACCCCCAGAAGAATATACTAGGGATAGTGGGAGAAGCCAGTATTTTGTAGCTTTCTACTATGCCAATAGAAATTCAAAATAAATCAGTACGATTTTAGTAATCCCCATGGACATTTGAATTTAGAGGAATGATCAAACTTACCACTTCCTCGATGATGGGATAAGTCTATTCCTCCTCGGCAACCTCTAGTGTTCCCCGTACAACAATTTTCTACACCAAAGGTGAATAGTGGACCCGTACCTTCACTATTTCTAGAATTGAATCAATATCTTGAAATAAATACTTGACCTATATAGGTAGGTCTTTGAAAGTGATGCATGTTGTAGTAGTAACATGATAGAATCCTTCTAAAGGTAACTCTACCTAGAAAATTATTTCCCATATCTCACCACATGAGTTCACTATTCTCTTAGACATCCATGATTGAAATTAAAATAGAAATAATAGTGTAATTGTAGCTTCAATAACCGTAAATATACTCTCTAAATACATTCTAGTGGATGATTTTATTGGAAATGAGAGTAATGGTAAATGTCTCACTTCCTTATGAAGTATTAACGGGGCTATTGGTCCTCTAAAAATATGCTTCTTTCTAGGACTCATATTGGCTTTGAAAATCACTGGAAATATTTTATTCTCATATACTGATGTGGATAGTTTCCCATTTGGATATGAGAGGATCCAAATATCACCATAATTTCATGAAAAACTGATCTCAACATCACGGGTAGGGAAGTCTAATCAGACCTGAGTCTCCTCTCTGGTGAATATTATCCAAAACTAGAAATCCACTATTAAATGGTTCTCAGATTGAATGTGAATGGGAGGATTACATATCTTATGAACACATCAAAACCAATGGGAAAATCGACAAGGTGCGTACCATTATTAAAGAATTATCCCCTCAATGTGGACAGTGAGGGAACCCTCACAATGATTCCTCATGTAGGCTCGACACTCAAGGCTTCCCCCACTATTTTCAACAATACTACTAGTGTGAATTATCCAATAGGTTTTGAAGGAGAAGTGGTCATGACAGATCATGAAGGCCCTGAATTTCTAATCCTTTAGTATGATAGGCCATACCCCACTAATGCACTGAAAAAATTATTTGAAACAAATGTTGGGGATGTTTTAGATTCTTAGGTACTCTTAGACTCCTAGATGAGCCCCCATCCAACCCCATAATGACTGAAAGGGGCCAAAGATCATGTCTATGGATATTACCATATAAAGGTGGCGAATAAGGTGATATAATTTAAACAAAACTATAATGGACCACCCAATTCACTACCCTCCTTCTATAGAGGTCTCCATCATAAAGGTTGAGACTCTAACTCCACCCTTTTCCTCTATCGGGAGTAGGTACCTACATAGGTACATGGAAAGAAAGGTAGACAACTAAATGGTTTGGTCAAAATTAGGAATAACCACCCACCCCAACTAGTGAATAAACCTTCTTCAAGTGTGGTCAAATAGGCTCCTTAAGCACTATGGGAGAATTTCATGGAGAAATACTTTGGATTCCTCGTCTTTGAATTAGAATAGAGTTTCTTGATAAAGGATATCTCTGATTTCATGAATGAGATATATTCCCCCCAGAAGTGGGTCCATCCTAAAGTCATTTTTAGCCAACTTGATCAACTCTCAGGAAAGAAGAGGGGCCCTCTCCATGTTACCCCATGCGTATGGTGGGGGAAAAACTCAATATACATCTCTACCAATATGGTAACCCTACAAATATACTTGATTTCCAAGAGACTGATACCTGCCTCAACATTTTCCAATGGAATGTGTTTGTATTTGGACTCTAACAACTAGCCAAGTCTTCCATCATGCCCTTGTTACTTTAGGAAATGGTTTCTGATATCCAGACAACCTCATACATCCTGATTTGTTTTAGCTCCATGAAAAATTTGTAGGTGATATATTGCACCTAGAAGGAACAACCCTAATCCATTCCAAAACTCCACCACTAATTGAAGGTCATAGTTGGGTAAAAACCTAAACCTCTAGTTTGTAGAATATTTACACATTATTGAGTAGTACATGTGGATTTCCATATCAGGTCCAACCCCAATCCATTCCAAAACTCCCCCACTCATTGAAGGTCATAGTTGGGTAAAAACCTAAACCTCTAGTTTGTAGAATATTTACACATTATTGAGTAGTACATGTGGATTTCCATATCAGGTTCTCGATAGTTCCCATCAAATTTCATGGACATACATTTTATCATATATTTTTCTGTTCATTTATTATCAATAATAAAATGAACTATATTGGAGATGTTTACCTAGAAGATATTATGGGTTTCCAAAATCCAAGTAGGAGGCATGATTGATGACTGTGACAGAAGGATGAGAGAACCATTGGTAAGACCAATCCCACAAAGAGATAAATTTTCTAAAGGAGGATATTAATTAAGGTTCTCTCCCATAAGGTTCATCATAATTGTCTATGATGATTCAACATCACGATGAAATACAACATCCACACTTGCAACAATGGATTCCTGAATATCCACTGATGTTGTGGCCTATTTATTTGAAGACTTATGATAAATGTGTTGAGAAATAGAAGCCATATATTTAAAATTAAGATGTATATATCATAAAATATGAAAATCCGATCAAAGGAGATGAATGAACCCAACAATATCATGTGAATTGCAGGAACCATGCAGGGATTTGTGTTTTCAGGACTGGATATTGGTCTCAAAAACTACATTACCCATGGGGTATTTGTGAATCACATAACCCATAGAGAATATTTATATCACATAATATACTATGAAACTCATGATCATTTGACCCTGATATGGTCACACTTATCAAAAAATTATCGAGTGATAATGTGACCAAGACAATAGATCTTGTGAAGCTCACAATATGGTTATATAGACGAGGTTGTAGGAAAAGTTTTGTGAAATTAACAATAATATTTTTGTGATTGGTTAAAAAATTTATTGAGATGAAGAAGAGTGTGTGATAAAATCTCATGAATGAACCCCAAAAAATAGTCTCTTTGAGTGTAGATGGATTTTGGACAGTTTCAATTTTTCTCAACTTAAAAGATGGTAGAGTTCTAGAGATCTCCACAGATTAGAAACTTATTTCTCATTGCTATTGTGGAGCTACTCCATGTACTTTGGTATGGTAGAATGATTACATTTATAACAATAACTCATTTAGATTAAATGTCAGTAAAATAAGGATTCTTCTTGAAATTAATGAGGCCTCTTTGATCCGAATGAATCAGTGTGACAACTCTGTCAAAGATCTTGAAGCTCTTCGCCATATTGGAGTTCATGGAATCTATCCAAATCTAAACTACAATATTGAAGTTTTTTGGCAAGATCTTCCTCCTGGCTGGATCAAAGTCAATGTTGACGGAGCCTCAAAGGGAAACCCAGGCCTTTCAGGCTGTGGTGGTGTCTTTCAAGACCATATTGATCAGATCTTAGGATGTTTCTATGGAAGCTATGACATTTCATTAACCTTAGAGGCCGAAATGATGGGTTTCATCCATTCTGTCTCTTTTTTCCAATCAATTTCACTGGAGAAACATTTGGATAGAAAGTGACTCGACTACTATTGTGCAATCCATCTGGAGTGGTGTTACTCAACTTGCATGGTCCCTCACCCCTAGATGGATGGACTGACTGCACTATCTCAGAAGCCTCCATGGTCTTTCCAACAAGGGAGTCCCTCATTATGTCATCTGGAGGGATGACCTCCCTCCTGATCTACTCCCTTTTTTTATTAGAGATACCAAAAAATTTCCATCTTTTTGTCTTATGTAATATTTCGATGTACTATTTCATGATTTAATAAATTTTAGTGTTCTGGTCTTTGACCAGAACACAACCATTGAAAACAATAGGGTGCCCCTTAGAATACCAAAGGTCACTTGGGAGACCAAACTTTGCTTGAGGCACTGATTAGTGGAAACACCAAAGACTCAGGGGAGTATTTAATTTTATAAGAACTGATTCCTTCTCCCTATGGAAATCTGTCCTTAGTGGGGTATTTGTTGGAACCTAATAGATTATAATCGACTAATCCAAAAGTGAAAAAATACCCAAGACATGGGTATTATTTTCTCTAATAGAAGGAAGGTAAGGCTACCAAATTATGAAGATCATGTAAGATTCAGAAGGACATGTGATCACATGACCTTAAAAAGGTTATGTGAATGAATCATACATAGTTCATGATATTCTTATGATCATGGGAATCCCCTTTGACAAACCCTCCAATTCTTATGAGGGTGTCCTAAAAAGAGTTTATGATCATGCAGATGTATCCAGATGAGTTCCTTCGATAATGTGTGTAAAGACCCGTAAATTCCATATATATATATTTTTAAAATTATTTGGGATTATTACAAGTTTGAAAAAATTTATGGCACTTGATTCTGAGGCCTGGTGTTCCCAGAATGGAATTTTGATGTTTTTAAGGTACGTTCAGTAAATGCGTGGGTTGCATTTTCTATCTTTTGAACTGGTCCTTAGATTAAAAATTTGAGGGCATTGTTGAACTTACAACACTAGGATTCTTTTAAGGGAGGGTTAACCTCAACCATAGTAGGTCAAGTGGAAAAGTTTTTTTTTGCATCTTTTAAAGAAATAATAAAATAACAAAAAAAATTTATTTTATTTTCCTACCTTCTGTTGAGTGGAGGTGGTGGGACCAATGGGTTTTCATTCCCTTTAATGGATTGAATCTTTGGTTTTTAACCACAACGTTGACTGATTAAGAGGTTCATTCATTAATTACCCCCCATTAATCTCCCATTGTGTTAACCTCCTTTCCCCCTCTATTTAATTGGGGCTTGGGTTTGGGTTTTTGGAACGGCTGTGAGGAACCTCTGGTGAAGTACCGTGACATCTTCCACTAACTAAGAATGAAATCTTGGACAACAACGATCCCAGATCGACGAACATTGGAAGCTTCATCAACCGTAAATTCTTCTTCCACAACTGACATCACCTCCAATTATAAAGTAGGGATTTTGTTATTAAATTCATGTGTAATGTTTCTTTCCGTCGTTCTTGAAGGGAATGAAAAATAGTGGAAGTTATAAATGGGATTAAATTTATATTTGCAACGAATTGTTTATTAACCTCTTGATATAATGCTAATATGGAGGGCACGGGCCAAACAAACAAGGCCCGAACCCTCTACCACATCGATAATTTTCACATTCTTCTAGGAAGAATGACTAATCAGAGTGGAAATTTGAATCTGGGAGCCACGAGTGAGGAAATCAACCCGGGAGGCCCATAGGCATGTTCGGAAGGGAAAATGGACCACTAGAGCTCACCCAATGGCCTGTAGAAGATCTTCCGGTGTGACACCGGCGGGGTGGTGGCAGATAACAGGTAGTGCGCGATTGCGTACCATAGAGGGGAGCCATGATATCAAGCCTTGGTGGTTGAAAAAGGCGGTTGGACCTCAATCGATCGCATTGAAGGAGAGCGGCACACCATCGTGTGCTGTGGGAGGAGGCTGTGACTTCGAAGCATTGGCGAAGGGGACCTATACCATGCTGCCAGCCGAGGCGACACCAAGTGGAACCACTGGTTACATAGCCTGACCAGATTTTCCATTCGAGAAGGGGGAGTGACTCTTGTGTGGTCACCCAACTAGAGGACTGCGCTGTCTATCGGGTCGGGCCGGTCCGTGGCCCAGATGGAAAAGCGCACCATAGCTCAGTAGGCCAAACTTACCGTGGACCAGGATGGGGTGGGTTGGGTCGGTCTGACCGGGTCAGACCAGACACAAACCCTCTTCGTCTAAGATACACTTAAAAGGCCGTATCTTACAAACCAGATGTCCATTTGACGAGCCATCTATAGTGTTGAAATCATTGGGATGAGACAATAATTTCGAGATACTCTACCTGAGTTTTGGAAAAAGTTGAGGTATAGTTGGATTGGATCGTACCTGAATCCAACTGGGCACTCGACACAAAAAAGCCTATAAATCTTTGACCAGGCCTCCGATTGATGCACTATCTTTTGTGTTGGAACCCTTATGATTTAATATATCATTAATTTACTTATTCGTGGGAATTATTTCTAGTTAAAATATGATCGATGGATTGAGGAGTGGATCCACCTAGAATCAAGCATACTATATATAAGAATCTAGTGGTTGGTTGAGATGTGAAGAATGAATAGTAGTCCTATGTGGATCAGCACCTAGTGATCCTATGTCGATCAACACATATTGATCCAGTGTGGTTCATTACCTAGCGATCCTGTGTGGATCAACACCGAGAGATCCTGTGTGGATTAGTACCCAATGATCCTTTATGGATTAGAACCTATCGATCTTGTGAGGATCAAAACCTAGCGATCCTCTATGGATCAGAACCAAGAAATCCAATGTAGACCAGTAGTAGAACCCTTGAAAAAATAAGATGATCTATCTATATTACTAATCATATGTACTTCTGTACTTATGTTATACCTAGTTTGAGATGAGTATTTTTCTTTGTTCTTTGTGATTGAGATCATGTTTCATGGTTTTTCTTTGTGGAATTATAAAAGAACTTTAGGGGTATCTGGGTACCTACTGTGTATTCTTATAATCACCCATGTACATGCTTCACCCGCACCTTGTTGTGACTTGTGTAGACGATGAGCATTTCAGTTGAGACTAGAAGAGTCAGGACTAGACGATTTGTGGATGTGACTGGCTGATGTGGAGAGTTGTGGAGACGAGATGTACCTACCATTTAGGTAGGATCCTTGGTGGATGATCTCAAGAGCTGTTTTCGATTTTCGATTGTATTGTATCTTTCAGTTAGGCTTGTATTTCAACCCCTTTATTTTCAATACCCACTTTTTCTACTACAATTTTACCTCGAGGTTGCGTCTCATTGTGTTCTTGGACTATGTGTTTGTACAAGTTTAAATCCAATTCCTTCTTGTTTTAGGGATACACCTTTCTGGTGCTAGTTTCCAACCCCTGGCTTATGGGAGACGGGTCTGGGGTAGTCACAACATTGACCCCAGAGGACGGGTCGTTAAAAAGTGGTATCAGAGGATTCAATTCTACCAAAGAACTAGGACCATGATCATTCCAATAGAGCAACATTTTTAAGTTTTTTGAGTGTGGTTTTTAGTTCAGGGAGTCCAGTGTTGGTACGGTAGTCGATGTATCTGTACACCAGGACAATGGATTCTGATTTCTGACTAGGTTCACAAAAGGCTGATTACATGTGTTTTGTTAATGTTTTACATTTGATCTATTTTTAGTCATCTCACCAGGTATAGCTTATTGACCATGGAACACCTGTTTCTTCTCAGGATTCCACCGGGTAGATAGACAGTCAGGATTCTAGAGAGAGTAAACAATTATGGCCCACAGAGCAACGAGGCTTCAGTGTAGGGCCCTCTTACTATGTTGGCACCTTAAGGTGGTGTACCAGAACCACCACCACTCGGAGGGCAACGATTTCCACCAGTCCCACTGGAAGATTGTTCATGCTGACTGAGTGAGTTGCACGAGTTCCAGAAACAGAGACCTTCAAGGTTTCGAGATGAGATAGATCCCCAGGAAGCTGAGGTCTGGCTAGAGGCTGTGGCATGAGTTCTTTGTTTAGTTGATACGCTAACAGATCATATGGTGATCCAAGCTGCTAGCCTCTTCTAGGGTAGAAAAGGTAGATGGTGGATTTTGACGCTCCAGATGCATGAGGAAGAGGCACTCTCCTGGTTAAACTTTTAGACCCTCTTTAGGGCAGAGTTCGTACCAGAGAATTTACGCTCAGTGGGTATCTAGGAGCTGCTTCACTTTTAGCTGGGCATCCTATAAATGGCACAGTACTCGACGAGATTTAGTGACCTCTCATGATACTACACTGATATGGTATGAGACCCATTCTTTAGGGCCCAAACCTTTGAGTAGGATCTTCGGTGGGAGATCAGAGCATCGATGATATCACTCAATATTCTGATGTAGGCTGGAGTGCTTGAGTGAGCATTATTGGTGGAGAGATTCTTAGCTGAGTAGTCACCGATAGTGAGAGCCACCACCGCACGATAGGTAGCCGAGTGATCTGCAGTAGGGAGTAGGCAAATGACGTAGAGGTCCAAGTGGGCAGACCTTCTTGTGGATGACCCCAGGATGCATGGTCGGAGGTGCAAATCTCACAAGACAGAGGAGGTATTCTGAGGACTAAATCCTGTTAATATTTTATCGAACATGGACACATGGATTGCGACTATCTGAATCCCTACATAGATGGTCAACAGATGACTGAGGGACCATCGAGGTAGCAGACGAGGTTCGAGCGAGGGGGTCTACAGGGCGGAAGATTTGGTAGAGGAGTAGGTCGTGCAGTAGTTGGTGGACCACCGTTTGAGGTTCTACCACCACCACCCCCAGCTGGTCCACCCCGACCACAGGGAGCAGGTGAACAGGGGCGAGCTCAACTTCAGGCTGCAGAGTCCTACAACCATGACACTCCAGAGATGATTATAGGTATGATCTACGCCTATTATAATCTAGATGTAGTTCTTACAGACATAGGTTCCAGTCACTCTTTCATTTCCATGAAACTCTTTTAGAGCTCTTAGATTCCGGTGGAGTCATTGGCTCGATCCTAATGATTAGAGACTCCTATGGGAGAGGATTCGAGGATTACACGTTTGTGTAGGAAGTGTGAGCTCACTCTAGGGAGTGAGGGATTCAACTGGGATCTCCTAGTAGCATCGTCGAGGCCTTACGACCTCATCTTGGGTATGGAATGGTTATCCACTGTCCATGCTAATATTTAGTATTTTAGGTGAAAATAGAGGTGTTTCCATGGAGATGGGATCAGTTTTTCCTTCACCAAAGAGAAGGGAACCTTTTCCACACAAGATAGACTTTCTCAGAGGATGGTGCAGCCAATCACTCATCAGTTGGATATCCTTACCCTAGGAGCAGTTGGCATGAAAAGTTTGATTTATCCTATAGTGGTGGACCGATATTCCAATGTCTTTCCTGGAGATGTTTCAGGACTAAATCATCACAGTGAGGTAGATTTCTACATCGAACTGTACACCAAGAAGAAACCAATATCTACACCAGCGCATCGGATGGCTCCTGTAGAGATTCATGAGTTATGGGTACTGTTGGAAGACTTGCAGAAAAAGTGGTTCATAAGGCCTAGTGTTTCTCTATGGGCATAGCTAATATCGTTCACCAAGAAGGAAGATGGGAGTCTGAGGCTTTGTTTGGACTATCAGTGCCTGAACCATGTGACCGTGAAGAAAAGTATCCACTCCCGAGGATTGATGATCTCTTTGACTAGCTAAAGAGAGATCAATGGTTTTTGAAGATCGACCTTAGATCTGGCTATCATCAACTCAGGGTACAAGACGAGGACGTATCAAAGACAACTTTCAGATGTCGGTATGGCCATTATGAGTTCTTGGTGATTCCCTTCAGCGTGACCAACACTCTAGCAGTGTTCATGGGGCTCATGAACATGATATTCCATCCTTACCTTGATCACTTCGTGGTGGTCTTCATTGATTCCATCTTGATATACTTAGTGCTGGAGGATGATCATACCACGCACCTACTGATAGTTATGGATACACTCTAAGAGCACCAGATTTATGGAAATCTCTCAAAGCGCCAGTTCTGGATATGGGAAGTCCACTTCCTAGGGAACATTATCTTAGAGGCTAGAGTTATAGTGGACCCGGTGAAGATAGAGGAAACGCTTGCTTGGGAGCCACCCAGGAGTGTGATCAAGGTGCATAGTTTCTTAGGATTGGAAGGGTACTACAAGAGATTTGTACCTGGATTTTCAAGAGTTGTGAAACCCTTTTCATCTTTGAAAAATAAGGGACAACCCTTTGTGTGGAAGGAGATATGCCAACAGAGTTTTCAGGAGATGAGGCAGAGGCTGACGAGTGCCCCAATCTTGAGGATACTAGAAGAGGGTGTTGGGTATGTAGTATACTATGACACATCAGGGATTGGACTAGGTTGTGTCCTTATTCTTGAGAGATAAGTGGTTTCTTACAACTCACGTTAGTTGAGACTACACGAGAAAAACTACACTACCCATGACCTGGAGTTAGTAGCAGTGGTCTTTGTGCTGAATATGTGGTGACACTACTTGATGGGAGAATGGTTTACTATTTACTCTGATCACAAGAGTCTTAGGTATATCTTCTCACAAAAGGACATGAACCTGAGACAATGATGATGGATGGAGTTACTCTAGGACTATGACTTTGAGATATTATACACTCCTGGGAAGAGGAACATAGTAGCAGACACATCATCAGGAGGTCTAGTCTATAGTTGCTAAGTGAGGATATAGAGTAGTTAGCCGCGTTGCAGATATCTTTTGTGGATAGAGATGGAGCATCTTACCTTCATTATATGACAGTTACACCCCCAATACTTCAGTGAGTTAGAGAGGAATAGCTTGGGGACATAGACTGCGAGGCTCGACGTACTTAGATATCCTCAGGAAAGACTACTAATGGATTTTATAAAGGTTGGGAACACACTATCCACTTCAAAGGATGCACCATGTTACCAACGATGCTACGAGGGGAGGTGTTGAGGAAGTTCCATACATCATCATTGGTGGTACATCCTGGTGTGGTGAAGATGTACTAGGACCTCCAGCGTCAGTATTGGTGTCTAGGGATGAAGAAAGTGGTGGTGGAGTTTGTATCACGAAGTCTCACTTGTCAACAAGTGAAGGACGATCATTAGGTAATAGTAGGCTTAGCTCAACCACTTAATGTTATAGAGTTGATGTGGGATGGTATATCCATAGAATTAATGACAGGGATATCACATACGTCCAGGGGCCATGAATCCATCTAGGTGATCACTGACCGACTCACAAATTCATCCCACTTACTACCCATCCAAGAGAAGGGATCGGTTGAGAGCATGAGACGCCTTCACGTTGATGAGATTGTATGAATCCATGGGGTACCATCGATGATATTATTAGATCATGATGCTTGTTTTACATACCAATTGAGGAAGGGATTATAGGAGGCATTCAGGACTCAGCTATTCTTGAGCACTACCTTCCATCCTCAGATTGATATTCAAACAGAGCGGACCATACAGACACTCGAGGACATGCTTCTTGTTTTTGTCCTCGATTTTGGCCATAGTTGGGAGGACCACCTACCACTAGTGTAGTTAGTATACAAAAAAATTTATCACTCCACTATCGGCATGGCTCCGTTTGCAGCCATGTACGAGCGACCTTGATGATCACCTATATGCTGGAAAAACCCAAAGGAGTCAGCACTTATGGGTCCAGCGTTGGTACAAGCTACCACGGAGAATGTGTAGATCATCCATGAGAGGATGAAGACTGCACATAGCCGGTAGAATTATTTTTCCGGAAGGATATGGAGAACCTTGGAGTTTTAGGAGGGATACCATGACTTCCTATGGGTATCACCCTGACGAGGATTACAGAGGTTTAGCCGAGTCGGCAAGCTATCTCTGAGTTTCATTGGACTATTATAGATCCTCATCAGAGTAGGAAAGGTGGAATACTATCTAGCTCTTCCCCCACAGATACACCAGGTGCATAAAGTTTTCCATGTATCATAGCTGAGGAGGTACGTGCATGATCCATCACAAATTATCGACTAGGTCAAGATGGACATCAATGATAGGGTAACATTTATAGAGTTCCACGTGGGGATAGAGGATTAACAGGAGTTGGTCCTTAATGAGCGGTTTCTTCCTCTGGTGCGAGTTTATTGGAAGCACAAGAACCTCCAGGAGAGCACATGGGAGCGGGAGGATCAGATACATGCACAATACCCACATTCGTTTCCCTAGTTTTGTTATATATTTTAGGGATGAAAATCCCTAAGGTGGGGAGAATGTAAAGACCTCGAAATTACATATATTTTTTCCAAATTATTTTGGATTATTAAGAGTTTGCGAAAATTGAAAACGCTTGATTCCAAGGCCCGGTGTGCCCGTAACAGAATTTTGATGTTTTTTAAGGTACATTTAGTAAATGCATAAGTGTAATTTTCTATCTTTTGAACCAGTGATTGGATTTAAAATACAAGGGAACCATTGAACTCGCAGTGCCAGGATTCGTTTAAGGGAGGATTAACTTTGACCGTAGTAGGTCAAATGAAAAAGTCAGTTTTTGTGACATTTAAAGAAATAAAAAAAAGACAAAAATTGTTATTTTATTTTCATACCTCATTTTGAGCGGTGGTAGTGGGACCAATGGGTTTTCGATCTATTTAATGTCTTTAATCTTTGGTTTGTAACCAGAAAGTTGAGAGATTAAGAGGTTTATTCATTAATGAACCTCCTTAATCTCTCGTTGCATTAACATAATTTCCCCCTCTATTTAATTGGGGATTGGGTTGGGGTTTTGGAACAACTGTGAGGAACCTCTGGTGAAGTACCATGACATCTTCCACCGACAAAGAATGAAGGATTGGATGAAAACAAGCTTGGATAGATGAATGCTAATAGCTTCATCAAGCATGAATTATTCTTCCACAACTGATGTCACCACCAATTACGAAGTAGGGGTTTTGTTATTAAATTCATGTGAAATGTTTCTTTCCCTTGTTCTTGAATGTAATGATGAATCACTGATGTTTTGAATGGGATTAAATTTATATTTTTGATGAATTGTTTACTAACCGCTTGATATACTGCTAATGTAGAGCGTGCAGGCTAAACGAACAAGGCCCAGACCCTCTGATGCTTCCGTATTTGTCTCATTCTTCAGGGATGAATTTCCAATCAGATTGGAAATTCGAATCCGAGAGCCATAGAGTGAAGAAAGTAACCCAGGAGGCCCGTATGCACATTCTTAAGGGAAAAAAAACCACCAGAGCTCACTCGGTGGCCTTCGGAAGATCCACCGGTGCGACACCGGTGCAGCGACACCTGCGACCGATGCTTGCGGGCGACGACGGCGACCGGCATAGGTCTAATGCAATGGTAGATGGCAGCGCGCGGTCACACACTATAGAGGGGAGCTACGACATCAAGCTGCGATGGATGCAGAAGGTGACCGACCCTTGGCCGGTCATGTTGGCAGAGATCAGCGCGCCGTTGTGCTCTATGGGAGGTGCACTTAACTTCAAAGCTGCGACGAAGGAGAACCGTGCCCCGTGGTTCCCGCTGCCCGCTGAGGTGGTTCCATGTGGTGCCTTTAGTTACACATCCCAAAAAACATTTCCATTCTGGAAGGGGGAGTGACCCCCACATGTTTTCCTGACTGACGGACCAAACCAACCATCGGGTAGGGCCGCCTGGCGGGCCGGGCCAGTCTGCAGCCTAGTGATTTGAGCCGCGACCCATTAGATCGAGGTCATCGCAGTCCAGCCCACATGGGCTGGCCTAGCCAGTTCGGGATGGGCTGGGTTATACTGAGGTCAGGTCAGCCCAGGATGGTGTGGGTCAGGTCGGTTCGACTGGGTCGGACCAGACCCGGACCCTCTTCGTCCCAAATACACTTAAATGGCCGTATCTTACAAACCATATGTCCATTTGAAGAGGAATATATTGCGTTGGAATCCTTGGGATAATATGGTCCATTTGAGATACTCCACCTGAGTTTTGGAGAATGTTGGAGTATGGCTGGGTTGGATCATACCCGAATCCAGCCGGGCCCTCAGCACTAAAATTCCTATAACTCTCAAACCAGGCATCCGATTAGCGCGCTGTCTATTGCATTGGAACCCTTTTGACGTAACAGATCATTGGGTTACTTATTCATGGGAATTAGTGCTAGTTGAAATATGACCGATTGCTTGAGGAGCAGATCCTCCCAGAATCAAGCATACTATGTGCGAGAATCCAGTGGTTGGATGAGATGTAAAGAATGAATAGAGATCCTGTGTGGATCAACGCCTAGTGATCCTGTGTGGATTAGCACCAAGAAATTATATGTGGATTAGCACCTAGAAATCCTATGTGGATCAGCACCTAGGGATCCTGTGTGGATCAGCACCTAGAGATCTAGTGTGGATCAACACCAAGCGATCCGGTGTGGATCAGCACCGAGCGATCCTGTGTGGATCAACAGTAGAACCCTAGACCGAATATGATGAACTAGCTTTATGAATAATCAGTTGTACTTATGTACTTATGTTATACCTAGTTTCAGTTGAGTATTTTTATTTGTTCTTTTTGATTGAGATCATGCTTTATGGATTTCCTTTGTGGAATTCTGATAGACCTTCAGGGGTCTCAGGGTCCCTTCTGAGTATTGTTATACTCGCCCCTACATGAGCTTCGCCCGCACCTTGTTGTGTCTTGTGAAAATAATGAGTATCTCAGTTGAGACTATAGGATTCAGGATGAGGAAACACAAAGAGGTGACTGGATGAAGTGGAGAGTTGTGGAGACGAGATGTACCTACCCGTCTGGTACGATCCTTGGTGGACGATATCAGAACCTATTTTCTATTTTATATTGTATTTTTTCTTTCAGTTGTTCTTTTATTCAATCCCCTTTACTTTCAGTACACACTTTTAGCACTGAAGTTTTACCTCATTGATGCATATTATTGTGTTATTGGACTGTGTTTTTGTACAGGTTTAAAAGCAATACCTTCCTATTTTAGGGATACACCTTTCTGGTGGTAGTCGCCAACCCCTGGCCTATGGAAGGTGGGCTTGGGGATGTCACGCCATAGGCCTCGGGGGACAGGACATGACAATGTGACTTTTTAATCAATAAATTTTTTACAATCATAAAAAACCCCTTATAAAGTAAAGAAAGAAAATGGAAGAATCTGAATGCGAATTTGTGTTACATTGACCCTCATGTGATGTGCTCGTATGATCTATAAGACCTCACAAATCCCCTGGCGATATATTGAATATTTCACCCAATATTATTTTGGCATGAAAACTCCATTATTCTAAGGACCTTGAAATTTACATTCGATTATCCTTTGGTTCCACAAGCAAGAAGTGGGGTTTTCCATGATAATTCTCATACAACATCACAAGGTCCAACATCGATCATGTGAAGCACTGTACACAAGAAGAGTGGTTTTCCACAAAAACACTTGAACGATTTCATGAAAACTACTATATTCATAGAATAAATAAGGAAATAAAAATGATAAAGGAAGAAGTTATCATGAGGGTAAGATAAACTAATCTTCATGATAGAGTAGTTATATACTTTTTGTGATCTCCATTGATCATGTGAAGTCCCCTTAACAAGACAAATCAGTCTTGAGTGGAATCCTCAACAAGACATCATGATTTCACAGGGGCCTTTTTGACATGTCAACATGATACCAAGGAGGCCCCTTGACAAGATTCCTTAATCTCATAAATAACAACATGAAATTCATCTTCGATCACATGAAAGCCTTTCTATAGGCATCTTTATTTGGAAAAGACTACTAGAAATGTTGTCCTAACCCTATGAAATATCTTTGATATATCCACATGGTTAGGTGAAATCCATTTGATCGGCTGGGGTCTAATAAACATGGTAAGGACAAAAAATTCTAATGGTCACTCTCATCATATAGTTCCATGGATGGAAAATAGAAGGATCATGCAATACACGTGATACTAAAATCCCTTCACTAAATCCAGATTATATTAGAGTGATATGTGATATTCTAGGTGGAATATATATAGGGTAGAAAGGCTTATAAATTACTCCCCCTAAAAAAACACACACACAAAAGGAGATTTCTACAAAGGAGAACATGAGCATACCACTTGGTGCAGAAATTCATGCCATCACAAAGGTCATCAACCAGGTAAAATATGGGGAACAATATAATGGATCAATGAACATGGATATGTGATTCACATGATCACTCTATAGATCACACGGAGGACTTACGGTGTGTCATCTAGATTGTGTGAAGGAGTTCCCGCATGTCAACCAAGTCATACGAAACCTAAAATAAGTTAACACATAAAAAAACTTGAGGCATAGATGCAATAAATGTTGTAATAAATAATTAAAAAATGGAAGACTTACACAAAGAAGGAAACATTAATATTCTTTCACTTCAAATGACCTACCCATATCATACGACAACACCAGGACATGTCTCCCAAGTCATGAAACACTCTCTAGATCATGTAGTGTCCCCTGTATATATCAAGAAAGTCATGTGATTCCCTTCAAACATGCCACCTAAGTCTCATAAAGTCCTATGGGATTTCCATGAAAATCATGCGATGTCCTACATAAATATTTCCAAAGATATACGGTGACACCAGGGAATGCAATCTAGATCTCTTAAAGTCCCTTGGACAAGTCATCCAGATCATGCGATGTCCTCCAGACAAGTCATCTTAATCATGTGATATCATCCAAACATGTTAATGATGTCATGTGATACCCTCTAGACAAGTCACCCTGATCATGATATATCCTCCACACATGTTAGCAAGTTCATGTGACACCTCCATACATGTTAGTCTTGATCATGCGATGTCATCCAAACATGTCATCCAGGTCATGCGACACCCTCTAGACATGTCAGCCTTGATCATACGATGTACTATAGACATTCCATTTAGATCATAAAAAATCCTTAGAATAGTAAGAGAGATTATGAGGTTTTCCTTAGACATGTCTTATAGGAAATTAGGACACGTTCAAACATCCTTATTAATTTCATATAGAAACCCCATACATGTGAGGAAGAAAATCAGGATATGTCAAGCGGGAAATAAATTCATATCAGGTAGACATCTAGGGACCTGATAACCTTGTCCAATAGACATATTCTGGTATATCCTCAATTGAAATGATATGTAGGATTCCTTTCTAAGGTCTTATCCCCAATGGGAATCTACCTCAGTGTAAGTCCCTCCACATATCAAACAATCAAGCTATTGGGAACTATTCCCCCCAATGGTCATATCATACTCCCTCATCCATCAACAGATTGAGAAGTCAACGAAACTATGATGAATATGATTCCTATCATAACATGGATATGTAGGAAACCTTCATAAGGCATGAGCTCCACATCAAGCACCCCATATGGGCTACCCTAGTGCGTAAGTCCCAAATCCATATGCAGTGAGACTAATTAGTTGTTACCCATTATTTCTTATACTGTGAATGGATCATGAAGGCTTTGGGGTTGGAAATACTTGTATCATTCATATCATGATTATTTCCTTTCCAGGGTAACCTCAGGGTGTAAGCCCCAATCAGTGTCATGATATGACTACCCCCATACAAGGGAATCTATAACGACCCATAATTTTATCAATGGAATTTCCCTCATTATAATTATTCCCTGGAGTATAAAGAAAATAAATCACATTATTCATAAAATAAATCAATAATAATTCAAAATATTAAAGTGGGATAAAAAATAGAAAATAATATAATAAGAATATGAAACTTTAGATCTGCTTGATTCACTAGAATGATCGCACTCACAAACCAAGTTATAGAAATAAAACATAATATTAATAACAATATATTCATTTTGAAGATGAAATTTTATATAACCTTTTGAAAATAGTAGTTATTGATTAATGAAATAAGAGTTGTTTATAGGAAGTAGTAAACCCTTATGACCATTAGAAATATGACAATTGGGATAGTAACCTGACTGTTGGAATAGTGATGTGATCGTTAGGAATAGTAATATGACCATTATAATAGTAAACTCACCTATGAAAGTATAAATAAAATATAAGTATCTTATAGATTCAAATATGATATATTTATATCTTTTAATAAGTTAATAATTTTTTTTAAAATGATAAATTAAGTGTTGGTATTTTTGTGAAACATAAATATTTATTGACAATACTATAATTAAAATAATGATTTAAAAGAAAATTTCTTTTCTTAAAATATATTCATAAATTAATATTTTATTGTCTAATAATTGTAAGATAATTTTACGTGACTTAATTAATTTTTCAAAGTGTCATAAAATCGATTATAATATTGAAATTGATATTTTTCAAATAAACAATGAGTTTAATGAAAAATTAAAATTATCATATTTAGAAAATAATTTTCATAAAGTGGGTACCATTTTCTTCAATCTACATATCCAAAAAATTGCAGTGATTTTTTGGGATTTTTCTAAAATAGTTAAATTTTTGGTGAATAGTAAAATACATAAATTTATGGTTTTTAAAAAATACATGAATTATTGAGTCATGGATGATGCATGAATGAGGTAATAATCCATTGGTTCGAACTCACCTAAATTATTTACTTTAGTTAGTCATAGGAATTATCAATATAGATATTGTTGAGCAAAAATATTAAACAAATGAATAAAATAATAAAAAACACCCCTCTCCTTCCACTTTAAATACCTCCCCTAATCACCCATTCTCCTCACACCTCCAAAGACTTGAATCCTATATAAATTATTCCAAATTCCCTTCCAAAGTCTCTTTCCCATTTCCAAGATCATTTTTTTCAACAAAATACTAGATCCTAGTACCTTAAGGAGGTTTTCATGGAGATGATATACAAGTGGTAAAATCCTCCACCTTTATATTTTAAATTCTTTATTTCTTCTACCCCATCCTTTTATCCAAAATATAAAGTTACAGTATATCTTTAGTTTAATATATATATTTTAATTTTATTATTTAAATGTAATATCAATCATCAAATCCCTTATTTTATCATTTTATTCTAAAAATAAAAACTTCTCTTATGAGGTATTGATTCACCGCCTTCATGGATGATGAGTTTTTTTCCATTTCCACCATCATGGATGGTAAAAAATCTATTATTATAGTTAAAACAGATTGAAAAAAATATATTATGTCCTTTTTTAAGTCACTTAACTAATATATATACATAATATTAAATAATCAAACAAATCTAATTTGTGATGATCGAAAAACCGCCAAAATAAACTAACCATTTTTCATTAACATTTTACCTAATGAATCATTATCATATATAAAAAAAATGATATATGAGACCATTTAAAATTATGGAATTATATTTATACCATTTCATTCTACTTCTAGAGTTTTTCTTTCATTTTACAAGAACTCCCACAATTAAAGTCAAGGGAACCGATCATAAAATCATGAAGTAAACACTCCTAGAATAAAAAAATTGAATCTTATAACTCATAGAAGGACATAAATTAACCTAATAATATTATAATAAATCAAATAAATGTATAATAGGTTCTTAATTAACTAATTAATTTATCTAATTTGATTATCCATAATATTAAGTGTAGGTGTATAACACTTTCTGATATAAGGTAATGGATATCTCTGAACCCCTAAATTACCTTTGGGTTACACATTATCTCTATTTGCACCAATTTATTTCATAATTATTCTTATTATATCCTTATATATTCTGTTTACATGTCACAAAATCATGTTTATTGATTAATTTGTCCTTATTTTATGGGTAAATACATATTTTAAAAGGTTCCATTCTCAATTCCTTTTGATAAGAAAGCCCAATTAAAGAGAACTTCCCAATTTATTATCCATTTTGATGTACACTCCATAAAATTTTTTAATCGACAAATATTTTTATAAAATCACTAATTTTATCATTAAAAAGTATATTACTTATTCTTTGGTTTTATAAAAACAATTATTCCTTTTTTCATCCTTAAATACACTTTAATATTTTCCTTAAAACGCACTAAAGTGTCTAATTTATAAAGGTTACTAAACACTCATTTTACAAGTTTTCACTTCAATTGGACATAATTTATCATGATATATACCTATATTACCTTATTAATTTCCAATTATGATTTAAATCCATTATCTCATAGACACCATTAAGATATTGCCTATGGTAATGCCTTATGATATGATTATAATACCCATTTCTTTCCGTTGGTAACCCTTATGTGTATTCTTTATGTTTTATTACCTATGTGGCACACAAATGAATGAACATGTTATGATGGGTGTTCCTAGATATTGATCTAATTCATTGGGTAATGTTTAGTCTCATGATATTTCATGTATGTGATTAGGAGGTATACCTAATCCAGACGAGACTTTGTTCTCCTTGTGATATAGTTTTGGAGGTTAACCTTGAATCATGTTCATGTAATGTTATATATTGTTTCCACATTACTTGAATTCCATGACTACATGATCCAAAATTCTACATGTTATTATTTTATTTGTTTTGTAAAGTTCTATTCCTTTTTATTTCATCACGTTATGCCTTCTCACCCAAGTGTTATGCTTTATTCTTATGTTTTTCCCTTACTGGGTTTCTTAGCTCATCCAATTTTACTAGGTATTCCATAGGCTGTCCCATGTTATTGAAGGGTCTAAAATGGAGTTAGGATCTCACTATGAAAAATATGTTTTATTTTGGTTTCATTTTTTTTAATTATATACCTAATACTCTAAATACACTAGAATTTATGATCCTTGGTGTGTATTTGATGGTTAATTATGCTTCAAATCATGTAATACTATATGAAAAAGGTTAGGTTTTCTATTTTGTCAAATTATAATGGTCTATTTATTTTTGGGGATTAGGATTAGAAAACTATAGTAAGAACCCTAGGGATAATTATATCACCATGGATAACCTAGATTCAAACTTAGGGTATCATATATTAGGATATATTTTTCAATTACAAATTTTTTCCTTTAATGATAAAATTTCCTTTTATATTCTTATTATATAATTATTAAATAAAACTTATTTGTAAGTTATTTTTATTTTTTAATAAAAGGAAAGTGGATAACCCATTCTAGTAATCAATTTGATAGGTAAAGTGATGATTTCCCTAATGAAATTCTAAATATTATGGGAATGGGAGCTGAAAAATTCCTGACAGTATTGGCTCAACTATCCCATGTTACGAATAATAACATGAAACTTGTGGAACACCATCCTTCTCCTAATAAGTATAAATTTTTGTTCAAATAATTCATTTGAAAAAGTAGTCCTATATTTAGTGGACCTTCTAATCCCCTCATCACAAAACAATGAATTATCTCTATTGAGAAGATATTCTCTATCCTCTACTTCTCAGAAGAAGAGAGAGTCGTGCTGGCGGTCTATCATTTTGATGGGTAAGTTGATCAATGGTGGAAAATAATAAAAAACATGAAGTATAAGGTATAAATTTATTACATATATTGGAAATCATTAAAGAAATTATTTTCAATAAATATTTTCCCCAAACTCTCCATATTAAGTTGGATAGGGAGTTCCTCAATCTAAAGAAAAAGGAGGATAAGTCTATCGGGGAATGTGAAAAAAACTTCACAAGACTTTCATGATATGATTATGGATTTGTTATGAACACTAAATGAAAATTGGATCACTTTTTTATGAACAACATTGGTGATTCATGACTTTTAAAACAAAGAGGAGAATGTACGTTATTCCCTTTAAAGTGAGATGGACATTGGAGAATTTCAGTGGTCTCATGTGTATGATGATAAAAAGAAGAAAATAGATTTTAATACAGGATGATCAACATATAAATCCCATGATAGAAAGACAAAAAAATATCCCACATGTAAAAAGTAATTAAAGATGAATCCTGGGAACTATTTAAAGGGAACTGGGAGATGCTTTAAATGTGGAAGAGTAGAGAATCAGACTAATTATTACTAAAGGGATATGCATAATTACACAAATTTAGAGGAATAAGGTAATATTTAGATCAAAACTCATCATATATTAAAGTAGTTTAATAGAAAAGAGATTGTGAGTTATATAATAAAATTACCTAAGATATGTTTTATCAGAGGAAATCAACAACAACAACCTCCAAGGAAAAAATAATGGTCATATGCTATGAGTATCACTAAGGTGGATCTTGAAAATGATGTGGTTATAGGTATTCTAGTGATTCATTAAAAAATTGAAAACACACTTTTTGATTTTGGTTCTATGCATTCATTTATATAATGAAATGAGGATGTTATTGCATCCAAAGTATATAACTACATCGTGATTGATGTTTGTGGAATGAAACTCATAGAAAATATCATCTTACTTAACTTAGTGGAGTTTGATAATATTTTGGGCATGGATTGGCTATATTTACATAAATACAACATCAACTATCAGGAAAGAGAGATCACCCTTCACATCGTGATCAATCATCCAATTTTGTACATGTGTAAGGACAAGGATGAATATCCTTCAGAATTATCATCTCAATTGTGGATATTATTTCCTTATAAGTGATTATATCTACCTTAATTGATTGAGACAAAGGAGGTGATCATGCTCAAAGAAACACCCATTTTAAGGAACTACATCGATGTGTTCTTGAATGAATTTTCTGGTCTTCCATTGGACTGAGAGGTTGAGTTCTCAATTGATATTATACTTGAATATCTACCTATATCAAAGACTCCTTAAAAGATGGCCACCACTTAGTCGGTGGAACTAAGTAAGTAGTTACAAGAGAATCTGGACAAGGGATTTATACACCCGAGTGCTTCACCATGGGGTGTTCCAGTCCTCTTTGTCAAAAAGAAGGATGAATCAATGTGCCTCTTCATTTATTATCATGAGATCGAAAAAATAATGATGAAGAAAAGTATCCACTACCACAAATAGATGACTTTCTCAATCATCTACATGAGGCCAAGTATTTCTCTATGAAATACCTTCAACCAGGATATCACCAATTAATAGTTAGTTTGGAAGATATTATTAATAATGATTTTGGAATGAGGTATGCACACTATGAGTTCATAGGGATGTCTTTAGAACTCACTAATGATCCATTAATTTTCAGGGACTTATTGACTAGAGTGATTATATATTACCTTGACAAATTTTATGGTATTATTTATCGATTATATTATGATATACTTTCAGATAAAGGAGGAACATGATGATCATTTGAATATTGTGCAAAAGGATTTGTGAAGAAAGAAACATTATGAAAAGTACATTAAATGTGAGTTCTGGATAGAGGAAGTATCAATATTGTGGCATGTTATCACCAGTAAATGAATATCTAGGGACCCTTCCAAGACAAAGGTAATCATGGAGTGGTCTGGGATAATATATATAATGGAGATCCTCAGTTTCATTGGTATAACTAGTTATTAACTATATTTTATGAAAAAATTATCTTGATTTTCAAACCCATTAAACTGGCTGACTTAGAAGGGAGTAATGTTTATTATGACTAGTGAATGTGAAAACTGCTTCAATGAGTTTAAAAAGAGGGTTATCACTACAACAGTAATCACACTACTAACAAGTGGGGAAATCATTATGGTATATAGTGATGATTCTAATATGGGATTAGGATGTGTACTGATTCAAAAAGATAAATTGATAGCCTACTTATTTAGGCAGTTGATATTTCATGAGAAAAACTATCTCATGCCTGATATTGAGTTGGCAGTTGTGATATTTTCGTTGAAAATCTGACAAGATTATCTATATGGGGAGAATTGTGAGATATATACAGATCAAAAGAGCCTCAAATATATATTCACACATAAGGATATTAATATGTTCCATTGAATATGGTTAGAGGTCATAAAGGATTACAAATGCTCAATCTAATACCATATTGGTTAATCAAATAAAGTGAAAGATGATCTAAGTAGAAAATTTACTGACACTTTATCAATGATGAGAATGAAGAATGATCCAATCTTTTTAAAATTTAAAGGGATGGACATTGGAGTTGTATAGGAATGTAAATAAGCATTAATTTCACAAATTATTTCTCAACCATCCCTTATATAGAAAATAAAGTATGCTTAAATAATTGATGTGGAAATTTCAAAAAAAAGTGGAAGCTATAAGAAAGAGTAAAACCTAAAAGTTCCAAATTGATAATGAAGGAGATGTAAGATTTGGGTCACTAATATGTGTACCATCCAATCCTGAAATAAATAAAGATATTATAAACGATTCACACAAGTCAACCTTATCTATCCACTTATGGAGCACAAAGATGTATCAATATCTTCAAGGGAACTCTTAGTGGGACAATATGATGAAGGAGGTCACTAGATATAAATAAAAGTGTCTAGTATGTTAGTAAGTGAATGATGAATTGTAAAAGTATAATGGGATAATGAAACAATTATCCATAACAACATGGAAGTGGGAAAACATCACCATAGACTTTGTCACCATACTTCTGAATACATCTAGAGGAAATAATTCTATATGGTTTATTGTGGATTTTCTTATCAAGAAAGCTTATTTTATTACAATTTGAGATGATTTTTCACTCAATCAAGTTGCATGGATATAAATCAAAGAAGTGGTAAGGTTAAAAGGTGTACCATTATTGATTGTATAAGATTAAGATATGATATTTATCTTCAATTTATAGAAAATTCTCCCACATTCTCTAAACAATATGATAAATTTAATTACTAGTGATCATCCTCAAACTGATATCCAATCTATGTGGACTATTTAAAGACTAGAATACATTTTGAGAGAATGTTATATGGACTTCAAAGGAGAATGGGACCAACATATACATATTGTATAGTTATATTACAACAATATATTTTAATCAAGCATCCAAATTGATCCATACAAATCCGTTTATGGGAAAAGGTGCAGAACACCTGCATGCTAGGATGAATTCGGTGAACGTAAGCTACTGGGGCCTAAAATGGTAGAAGAAATGGTTGAAAAGGTAGAAACCATTCAAAAAAATATCAAGGTAGCCCAAAATTGATAGAATATCTATGAATATAATATTATACATGAATTATAATTTGATTTTGGTGAGAAGGTATTCCTCCACACATACCCAAAGAAGAGTGTCATGAGATTTGGGAATAAAGGAATGCCATGTACCAGGAACATCAACCCCATCAATATTATTGATCATGTTGGAGCTGTGAACTATCAATTATAACTTCCATCAACCATGAATTAAGTACATGATGTATTACAAATATCAATCCTGAGTAAATACATACTATATATTTTAAATGTACTGAATTTAGAGGTGGTATAGTTGGAAAATGATCTCTTTTATGAGGAGAAGTCGGTGAAGATCTTGGACTATAGAGATAAATTTATACACAGCAAGACAAATCACCTGGTCAAATTACTATGGAAGATCCATAAATACGAAGAGGTGGCATGGTAACTAGATGAAGTAATGAAGGATAAGTATCCTCACTTGTTTTTACCATAGTATATAAAACAAAATTTATAGGGAGAAATTTCATAAGGGGGGAAGAATGTAACGACCCCAAATTTTATCAATGAAATTTTACTTCTTATAATTATTCCATGTATTATAAAGCACATAAATCACATTATTCATAAAAAAACAAATAACTATCCTGATTATTATAGCGGGAAAGTAAATAGATAATAAGATAATAAGAATAGGAATCCTTGGATTATCTTGATCCACTAGAATGAACGCACTCACAAACAATGTTGTAGAAATAAAATATAATTTTAATAATAAAATATTAATTTTGAATATGAAATTATATATAACCTTGGGAAAATATAAGGGACTAATGAATTAAATAATAGGTATTTATAGGAAGTAGTAAACCCTTATAACCATTATAAATATCTCCAATTTCATTTTTTTATTATAAACCAGATACAATTTTAAGAAAAAAGTGAGAAACCCCAAGAAAACACATAGTTGTTAAAGGAAAATTTAAGCCTATTGGAATAGTAATGTGATTTTCCATAATAATAATCTAGCCATTAGAAAATTAACCTCACCAATGAAATTATAAATGAAATATAAGTATTTGATAGATAAAAATTTGATATATTTATAACTCAGAATAAGTGAATAAATGTTTTAAAGATGATAAATTAAGTGTTGGTGTTTTTGTGAAATATAAATGATTATTTGAGATGTTAAAATTAATATAATGATTTAAAAGAACATATATTTTTATAAAATATATTCATAAATTAATATTTTATTGTGTTGTAATTATAATATTATTTTATTAGACTTCAATTAATTTTTTAAAGTGTCATAAAATAAGTTATAATATTAAAATTGGTATTTTTGAATAAATGATGATTTTATTTTAAAATTAAATTTATCATATTTATAAAATTATTTTCATAAAATGTATTCTTTATATGAAATATATAGATCAAAAAATGTTTAGGGTGAATTTTTGGGATTTTTCTAAAATATTTTATTTTTTAGTGAATAGTGAAATACGTCAATTTATGTTATTTAACAAATACTTGATTTTCTAAGTCATTACTTATATATGGATGAGGTAAGAATCCATTGGTTTGAGATATCATTAACCATTTAATTAATTTATTCATAGGAGTCAACACTATTGGTATTGATGAGCCAAAATATTAAACAAATGAATAAAATAATCAAAACACCCCTCGCTTCCCACTATAAATACTACCCCTCACCACTCCTTCTTCTAACCCCTAAAAATCCTTGAATATTTTCTAAATTATATCCAATTACCTTACTAATAATATTCCCCATTTCTAGAGGAATATGGTCTCCAAAAGATACCGAACCCTAGTTCCTTAAAGAGGTTCTCAAAGAGACGACATACAAGAGGTAAAATCCTCCAACTTTCTCTTTTACATTCTTTCTTTCTTCTACCTCATCCTTTCCTCTATAATCTAAAGTTACATGATAACTATAGTATAATATATATATATATAAATATTTGTTTTTATTAGTTTAATGTAATATAAATCATCAAATCCATTATGTTATCCCTTTATTTTAAAAATATAAATATCATCTGTGAGGTGTTGTTTCACCGCCTTCAAGGACGATGAGTTTTCATTTTTCAATACCACCTTCAAGGATTGTCATAAAACCATTATTATAGTTAAAAAAGATTGAAACACGTATATAATATCTTGTTTCATGTTATGAAACTAATATATATATATATATAATAAATAATAAAATAAAAGTAGTTTGTGATGATCGAAAAACCACCCAAATAGTCTTTTCATTTTTCATTAATGTTTTATCTTATTAATCAATCTCACATTTGAAAAAAAACATACATAGGACCATTAAAAATTATTAAAGTTTATTAATACCATTTCAATACCCTTCTGGAGTGTTTCCTCCATTTTATGAGAACTTCCATAATTAAACTCAAGGGAACCAATCCTAAAATCATGAAACGAATGCTCCTAGAATGATGAAATTGCATATTATAAATAATAAAAAAGGCCATAAATGAACTTAATAAAACTACAATAAATAAAATAATTTTACATGATGCTATTAATCAATTAATTAATGGATCTAATTTGATTATCTAGGACATTGGGTGCAAGTACATAACACTTTTGGAAATAAGGTAAGGGTTCTATCCAAACCTCCAAATTACATTCAGGTTACACTTTCTCTCACTTTACACTAATGTATTTCTTAATTATTCTTATTTAATCCTTCTAAATTTTATATATGTGTTCCAAAATTATATTTTTAGATAAATTCTTCCTTATTTTATATCGAAATACATATTTTAAAAGGCTCTATTCTCAATTACTTCTGATAAGCAAGCCTGATTAAAGGGAATTTCCCAATTTCTTACCAAATTTCATGTACACTCCATAAATTGTTTTAAACCAATTTTTTTTTTCTAAAATCAGCCATTTTGTTATGAAAAAACTATTTGGGTTCATTTTTCATTTTATAAAAACAATTATTCCTTTATCCTCTTTAAAGATAGGTTAATATTGTCCTTACACCACACTAAAGTGTCTCATTTCTAAAGTTTTCGTAAACACTAATTTTACATTTCTTAACTTCACTTGGATATAATTTTTCATTATATATTCATATTTTACCTTAATATCCAATTATGTTTTAAATCCATTCTTTCATGGACACTATTATGATATTCCCTTTGGTAATGCCTTATGACATGATTATGATTACCATTTCCTTTCATGGGTAACTCTTACGTGTACTCCATATGATTAATTATTTTTATAGAACACATATTCCTGAACATATAATGATTGGTGGGACCAGATAACACTCCAATTCATTGGGTAATGTTTCGTCTCATGATATTTCATGTATGGGATTATGGAGTAAACCTAATCCATTATGGTACATTTCCACTATGTGATATAGTCTTGGTAGTTATAATTGACCCGTTTTTATGTCTTGTTGTATGTTTTTATACATTCATATGATTCCATGATTACACAACCCCATGTTATACATGTTATAATTCAATATGTTTATTAATGATCTTTTCCTTTTTATGTAATCATAGTATGCCTTCTAACCCATGTTTTATGCTTTATTCATATATTTATTCCCTTAGAGAGATTTTTAGATCATACCTTTTATCTTTGTATTCCCCAGGTCATCCCATGTAGTTTTAGGATGTCAAATGGAGTTAGGAGCTCATTATGGAAATGATTTTATATTTTGGTTTCATTTTTACTAATTATGTACCTAATATTCCAAAGAAACTAAACTTTATGATCCTTGTCTTGTATATGATAGTTAATTATTCTTAAAATCATGTTATAATATGTGAAAAAGGATATGGCCACTATAGTTGGTATCAGAACATTGTCTAGTAAATTTTTTTGATTAGGATTGAAATTTTTTTTAAGAATCCTATGGATAATTCTATCACCATATATTACCAAGATTGAAACATAGGGAATAAAAAATTATGATATAATTTACATTTATAACTTTATGTTTTAATGTTAAAATTTCCTTTTTATATTCTTATTAGATACATATTAATGCCCCCTAATTATACTTTTTTTAGTTAATGGATAGAAATAGGAGAACCTATTACAAAAATAATTGTGATAGGAAATGTGATTAATTTCCTAATGAAATTACAAATATGACAGGAATGAGAGAAAAAAACTTTAGGACAATACTAGATCAACAAGACAAATTTATTAATAATAACTTGAGTCATGTAGAATGACATCCTCCTACTTATAAAGAGAAAGTTACGATTGAATCCTTCATGTGATAAAGACATCCTATCATTAGTTCATCTTATGATCCCTTCATTGTAGAACAATGGATTAATTCTATTAAGAAGATATTCTCTGTCCTCTAGTTCTCATAAGATGAGAAAGTTGTGATGGTGGTCTATCATTTTGATGGGGAAATTGATCAATGGTGTGCAGTGATAAAAAACACAATGTCTAAGGAGGAAATTGATTCCATTGATTGGTATGAATTCATGAAAATATATTTCAATAAATATTTTCCTCAAACTCTCTATCTTATAATGAAGGGGGAGTCCCTAAGACTAAAGGAAAAGGAGGGAGAGTCTATTAGGTAATATGAAGCAAACTTCACAAGACTTTCATGATATTCCTATGAATTTTTCCTAAACACCAAAAGAAAATTGGATTTCTTATTTAGTGGGATAAAGCTGAGTCTATGAAAAGTGTTGGTGATTTGAGACTTTGATAGCTATGAGAATACTTTTTGTGGTTCCCTTAAGGTTGAAATGGAGATTATAGAATAATCGTGGTCTCATGGGACTAATGATAAAAAATAGAAAATATAGTTTAATATGGGAGGATCATTAGATAAGTTCCATTATGGAAAGAAAACCCAATATCCCATGTGTAAAAAGTGTGGGAAGAAGCATTCCGAGAAATATCTAAAGGGAACCATGATATGCTTCAAATGTGGAATATAGGGGCATTAGAATAATTATTACTTAAGGGATATGAAGAAGACCAAAAATGTTTAAGAATAAAGGAAGGTTCATATTAAAAATCAACTTATAGTGTGGTGTTTCAAATTCAAGGAACATGGTAATTATGAGAGACAATTACCTAAGACTAGGGTTGTCGGTGGCAATCAATAACAAAAACCTACAAGTTAACAAGGAAGATAATACACTACTACTACTAAGGCAGATCCTAACAATGATGTGGTTACATGTACATTGGTTATTAATTCAATAATAGAAAAAATATACTTGATTTTGGTTATACACATTCTTTCCTATCATTCATGTTTAGTAAAACTATTCAAAAACCATTTAAAAATATAGAGGTTGAGTTATTTTTGAGAAAAAAATGGAACAGTTATTGCATTCTAAGTATATAACTACTCATTAGTTAATGTTTATGGAATGAACCTCCCAGAAAATATCATCTTACTTTATTTATTATATTTTGATTCTATTTTGGGAATGGATTTTCTATATTTACACAAATCCCACATAAACCATTGGTAAATGGGGATCACTCTTCACATCCCGAGTCATCCTCCAATTATGTACAAGTGTACAGAGGAAGATGAATATAATTCATAATTATCATCTAAATTGTGGATATTATTTCATTATGAGGAAGAATATCTAGCTGAAATGATTAAGACAAAGGTGAGGATCATGATCAAAGACATTCACATTATGAGGAACAACACCTATGTGTTCCTATAATAATTTCATGGTCTTTATCCATATTGATAGGTTGAGTTATCAATTAATATTATACTTGGATATCTACCTATATCAATGAATCCATATAGGATGACCACCATTGAGTTCAAGGAACTGAAGAAATAGTTATAAGAGAATCTATACAAGGGTTTTATACACTTGAGTGCTTCACTATGGGGTGTTCCACTCCTCTTTAACAAAATGAAGGATGGATCAATGCACCTCTACATTGATTACCATGAGCTCAATAAAATCAAGATAAAGAAAAATTATCCCCTACCACATATATATGAATTGGTCGATCAACTATGTGGGGCGAATAATTTCTATAAGGTGGACCTTCGGTCAGGATATCACCAATTATAAGTGAAGAAGGAAGATATTCTTAAGTCTTCATTTAGAATGAGGTATGTACACTATGAGTTCATAGTGATTCCTTTCATACACACTAATGCACCAGTAATTTTAATGTACTTAATGAATAGAGTCTTTAGATACTACCTCAACAAATTTGTGGTAGTCTTTATCGCTGATATTAAGATAGACTCCATAATAATGAAAGAATATGAAGAGAATTTGAATACGATGTTAAAACCTTTATTAAGGGAGAAATATTATGAAAAATAAATTAAATTTGAGTTTTGAATGGAGGAGGTATAATAATTGGGGAATGTTATCACCCATAAAAGAATATATGTGGACCCTTCAAAGTTAAAGGTAATTGAAGGGTGGACCAAGACAATATCTGTAACTAAGATATGTAGTTTCCTTGGTCTAGCTAGGTATTACCAATTATTTGTGAATAATTTATTATGATTTTTAAACCCATTAACCAAGCTGACTCAGAAGGGAGTAAATTTTATCTAGACCAGTGAATGAGAAGACCTCTATAAAGAGTCGAAAAAATGCTTACTACTACACCAATACTCACAGTAACACTAAGTGGGGAACTATTTGTGGAATACAATGATGATTCAAAGAAGGGATTTGGATTTTTATTGATGAAAAATGATAAGGTGATAGTCGATGCCTCAAGGTAGCTGAAAGTTTATAAGAAAAACTATCCCACATATAATCTAGAGTTGGAAGCTGTGATATTTGCGTTGAAAATATGGATGAATTATATGTATTGGGAGAAGTGTGAGATGTAAACTAATCACAAGAGCTTCAAATATATATTCACATAGAAGTATATTAATATGTACCAATGAATATAGTTAGATCTCATTATGGATTATGACTAATCAATCCACTACCACATGTTCATAATCTATAAGGAATGAGTTGTAAGATTTGGGTCACAACTATGTGTACCATCCAATCAAGAGATAAAGAAAGGTCTTTTGAATGATGCACATGGGTAAACCTTCTCTATCCACCCAGAAAGCACAAAGATGTATTGAGATATTAGAGAGAACTATTGGTGGGATAATATGAAGAATGAGATCCCTAAATAAACATGAAATTGCCAGGTATTTCATAAAGTGAATCTTGAAAGAAAAAAGTATAAGGGGATGATGAAAGCATTACCAATACCAACATAGAAGTGGGAAAAACTAACCATGGATATTTTCATCGAACATCCAATGAAATTCAAATGAAATAATTCTATATGGGTTTTTTTTGATTATTTTACAAAGAAATATCACTTTATTTAAATTCAAGAGGATTTCTCACTCAACCAACTTGCACGGATATACACCAGACAAGTATTAAGGTTTCATAGAGTACCATTATAGATTGTATCTGATCAAGATCTATGATTTACCATCAAGTTCTGGAAAATTATCTAACATGATTTAAACACTAAGATGAATTTTATTACGACATATTATCCTCAAACTGATGGCCAATCTGAGTGGACAATTTAGAGAGTAGAAGAAATGTTGAGTTCATGTTCTATGGACTTCAAAGGAGGATGAGACCAACATATACCTCTGGTAAAGTTATCTTATAGCAACAGTTTCTACTCAATAATTCAAATGGACCTATACAATTCCCTTTATGGGAAAATACGCATAACATCAACATGATAGGATTAAGTCGATGAATGTAACTTTCTGGGACCTGAAATGGTCAAAGAAATTGTAGATATGGTAAAACCCATTCAAAAACATATCAAGGATCCAAAATTTGATATAAGATCTATGTAGATAATCATTTACATGACTTATAATTTGAGTTTGGTGACAAGGTTTTCCTCTACATATCCCCATGTAAGAGAGGCATGGGATTTGGGAAGAAAGGAAAGCCAAGTCCTAGCTATATTGACCCCTTTGAGATTCTTTACCATATTAGAGCTGTAGCCTACCGATTAACACTTCCACCAACCATGTCTAAAGTACTTGATTTATTCCATTTATACCTCTTTAAAAATTACTTACCACATCCCTCACATGTACTAAATTTAGAGGTGATACAGTTGGAAAATTATCTCCCTTGCGAGGAGCAATGAGTGAAGATCTTGGACTATAGAGATAAAGCTCTATGAAATGTGACAAATCACACGATCAACATACTATATAGGAACCATAAATATGAAGAGGAAACATGGGAACCATAGAAAGCAATGAAGAATATGAAACATCACTTATTTTCTCTATAGTATGTAAAACGAAATTTTGAGGGTGAAATTTTATAAGTGGGAAGAATGTAATGACCCTTAATATTATATATGAAATTTATATTCTTATAACTATTCCATGTAGTATAAAACACATACATCAAATTAGTCAGTAAAAAAAACTAATAAGAACTCCAATTATTACAGTGGGACTATAAATAGAAAATGTGATAATATAAATAGGAACATTTGGATCTTCTTGATCC
Organism: Viscum album; assembly: GCA_963277665.1. Taxonomy (NCBI): domain Eukaryota; kingdom Viridiplantae; phylum Streptophyta; class Magnoliopsida; order Santalales; family Viscaceae; genus Viscum; species Viscum album. The sequence continues at coordinate 1,395,808,025 of OY728157.1, read as the reverse complement.
ACTAGAATTTTCATGCTCACAAACAAGGTTATAGAGATAAAACATAATTTTAATAGTAAAATATTAATTATTAAGATAAAATTATATATAATTTTGGGGAAATAGAAGTGACTGTTGAATGGAATAAGATTTATTTATAGGATTTAGTAAACCCTAATGACCTTTAAAAATATGACTATTAGAATAGTAACCTGACCATTAGAATAGTAATGTGATCATTAGGAATAATAATCTATCCATTAGAATTGTGACCTCACTTATTAAATTATAAATAAAATATAAAAATTTTATCTATAAAAATATGAAATATTTATATCTTGGAATAAGTGAACAAATGTTTTAAAAATGGTAAATTACGATATGGTATTTTTGTGAAACATAAATAATTATTAACAATTTTATAATTAATATAATGATTTAAAAGAAAATCTATTTTCATAAAATATATTTATACATTAATATTTTATTTTATTATAATTATAACATAATTTTATGACTCTTTAATTATTTTTTAGAAGTGTCATAAAATCTATTATAATATCAGAATCGGTATTTTTTGAATAATTGATTATTTTAACTAAAAAATAAATTTATCATATTTGGAAAATTATTTTGATAAAATATAGTATATTTTAGAAATTTAAATTTTAAAAAATGGTTAGGGTGAATTTTTAGGATTTTTATAAAATGGTTGATTTTTTAGTTAATAATGAAATACAATAATTTATGGTATTTAACAAACACATGAATTATTGACTCATGACTAGGAATGAATGAGTTAAGAACCCATTTTCTCACACTATCTTGATAAATTTACTGTATTTAATCATATTAATCAACACTGTTGATAGTATTGAACCAAAATGTTAAACAAATGAATAAAATAATAAAAAAACATCCCTATCCACCCACTATAAATACCACCCCTCAACACCCCTTATCCTAAAACTTCTAGAGCCTTTAATTATGTCATCTTGCCTTTTTATTACATAACTTTTCATTACATTTTAAAAATATAAGATCTTTGATGTCTAGTGTCTTGGAAATCAGGAACATAAAACCCGAAAACAATATAAAATATTCTTCTAATACACTTGTAAGGCTTCATCATAAGTTCATCAAAAGTAAAAATTCTTCATCTCATAAAATGGAGACATACATCAATGGAAATGGTGAGTAGAAGGCCTAGTAAGAAAATCAAGGGAACCAGTTTACTTGTGATATCAATAAGAACTTTATGAAAACCACAAGACATGAGCAACAGAAAAAGTGGAATATCATAATAAAAAGATCATTAATCACATCTTGAATATGTGGCTACAACATTTCATTTATAAATTCATGAACATATCACCAAGGTTCATTCCTAAGGTGTCATAAAAATATTACCAAGGTTATTCACCAAGGTATTGTGAAACTTGTCATCTTTGGAGATTAATTCTTTACCCAATGCATTGGAGTGCTATTAGGGTGCACCCTTAATATGTATTTACTTTTATGTGATCCACATAGATCATAATCAAACATTTTATAAATAACCCCAATAGAATCAAAGAAATGGGTTTCATGTCAAAATCATGACATTTGAAAAGTACTCTAAAATAAGATCATTATGTCATTTATAACCCATTGAAAGGGAGAGAGGGTTATATGTATGTCAATTAAATAATAAAATAGATCAATTTTATGTGTTTATGAATACCCTTATAAATGAAAATAAAATTGGGTATTCACATAAATAATATAAGATAATTTTCTGAGAAACAAAAGATATTTTGAGACGAAAATTAAGCAGCATAACGACTATATAACATGGTTTTTAGAAAACATTGAAAAGAGAGGGGACAAGATTTACCCTCTCATAAATAACTTATAATAAAATATGGTTATAGAATACAAAGAAATAATATTAGGGTATGTATATTTGAAGGAAATACCATATGAAAATGAAACTCGAAGGAAAAGAGAAAATGTGATTTCTTTTAGGAAAATTCGACAGCCTAACGTCGTCACTTAAAAATTCAGAAAATCAGTTGATGAGATTTGGAAGGGTCCCTATAAAATGAACATGAAATATATAGTAATAATTTTATATAATAACATACACCGACAGAACAAAATATAAACTAGAATATATAACATAAAGGAAGTCATGACTTAAAAGAGGAGGGTGAAAGGTTCCCTTACCTTGAATAGTATCTTCGAAAGCTCAAAGGTTGGGACCTTGGGGGGAATGAGGGCACCTTAGGAGGACTACTTGGGAGGTATAAAGACCATATATTTGTTGAGTAGGATTTTTGAATGAAATGAATGAGGGACAGGCTTGGTATTTATAGGAAAAGTGAGGGAATATATTATTAGTTTTCAAGGGACACCTCATCGGTGGTATTTGAAAAACCATGGGATTTACCATGGTATTTTCCCATGGTATTGGCCACTTGGGACACCTCATAACATATATTACTATTCAAAAGTTTACAAGAATGATTACATCATGATTACATCATTAATGATGTCATTAAACACCTAAAACTCAAAACTGTATTTTTACTATTCACCGAAAATTCAACTATTTCAGAAAAATCCCAAAAATATACCCTAACCTAATATCGATGCTCTAAATTCAAAAATCAACTCCATTTTATGAAAATACATTTTTTTAATTTCTCTAGTTTAATTTAAAAAAACATCATTTATTCAAAAAAACAACTCTAAAACCATAACTTATTTTGTAACACCTTCAAAAAGCAATAAAGGTCCCATCAAATTAGCATACAACCATAAGACAATCAAGTAACAATTTATGATTAAATTTTATGAAAATACAATTTTATTTTAAATTATTAAATTAATTATAAAATTTCAAATAAAATATTTAGGACCTAAAAAAATAACAAAACCTATACTATGATCGTTTTCCCACTTTTAAGATGTCCAAATTGTATTTATACATTCATGGGTAAAGTTCTATTTTTTGGACGTTTTACTATTCATAAGGGTATATTACTATTTATACTCTACTATTCACCAAAAATTAAGTTCATCTTATTAGACTCTAAATTTATTACCAGTCACAATTGTAGAAGAAAATTATCTTAAAATCATTTCACATTATTAATTATTTAAAATTTACAAAAATATTTTAAAATACCCCTTTTTTCAAAATTCATTAATAATATGGAACTTCATCCTATATTTATCCAGACATTTGAAATTCACAAATTTAACCGAATAATAAATAACAATTTTATTTATAAAAAATTATTACAAAACGTAACTATGGTCTCGTTACATATCCCCTTATAACACCTGCATAGGAGCTAAGTGTATGGTGTGTTATGGTGATAAAATTTTGGGGCGGCTTAGACAACATTGCCTGAGTGGTGATTTCTATCAGCGTTAACTTCTCCCTTAGGAGATTCCATTCAAGCTTCACATTTTGATGCTCAGCTTGGTCTTGGTCCAGAGCAAAGCCCAGAGATACTACCTCCTTCACAAGCTCTGATTGATGGGCTTCATACGACCCGAGTCTACTAGATGAGGCCATCGACTCTTCTTTCTGTATTAATTAACCCAGATCACTTGTATTTATAAACAATTATTGTAACGTTAAGAGTTTAGTTTCAAATGCTCATATTGATGAATATTCATATAATATTCGAAACCCAACGGTATCACTTCATAAATTAAAGGATATAGTTTTTTGGTGTATAAAATTAAATAACACACAAATTTAAGAAACAAATATTATTCAAAAGTTTGGGTCGTTACATTCTTCCCCCTTATGAAATTTCATACCCTAAAATTTAACTCGTACCCTAAGAGGAGAAAAGGTGTTGGTACTTCTGCCACATAGTCTCCTCTGGTCCCCATGTGTCTTCTTCGCAATTGTAGTTCCTCCATAACACCTTAACAAGGTGGGTAGTCTGGTTGCGTAGAATCTTGTCTCTAAGATACAAGATCTCCACTGGCTGTTCCTCATAAAAAATGTCATGTTACAATTGTACCACCTCTAGATTTAGTACATGTGAAGGGTTATGTATGTACTTCCTCAAAAGTGATACGTGGAAGACATCATGAACTTGTGCTAGATTTGAAGGAAGTTCAAGTCGATAGGCCACTGCTCCCACGCGATCAAGGATTTCATAGGGGCCAATGTACCTAGGAAGAGCTTCCCTTTCTTCCCAAACCTCATGAATCTCTTCCAAGGTGATATTCAAAGTAATAATTTTTCACCAACATCAAACTCTAAGTCCCTTCGACAGTTGTCGACATAGCTCTTTTTCCAACTTTGAGCAGCCTTAATGTGTTATTGGATGGCATGGAATTTGTCTGTCATCTTTTTCACAAGATCAAGCCCAAGAAGATTTCTCTCACCTACTTCATCCCTACAAGTAGGAGTTCTAAATCACTTCCCATATAGAGATTTATAATGTTCTATTTGAATGCTCAAGTGGAAGCTATTTTTGTAAGAGAACTCAACTAAAGGGAGATGTTGATCCCATCTACCCTTAAATTATATTGAGCATGTCCTCAACATTTCCTCGAGTGTTTGAAAAGTCCTTTCATATTTTAAATTAGTTTGAGGGTGATAGGCCACACTGAAATTCAATTAGGTACATAGATCATGTTAAATACTACTCCAGAATTTTGATGTGAACCTTGGATCACGATCAAATACGATAGAAATTTGAACTCTATGCAGCCTTACCATTACCTTCATGTAAATCCTAGAAAGTTGATCAGGAGAGAAATCTTCCTGAATGGAGATAAAATGGGCAGTCTTTCTGAGACAGTCCATAATAACCCTTATCAAATTGTTTCCCTTGGAAGTTCTCGGGAGACCAGTGAATAAGTCCATAGTGATATTGTCCCACTTCCATGCTGGTATGGGTAGTGGTTGCAATAGCCCTTTAGGGAGTTGTCACTCTTCCATTACATGATGATATACTAGGAACCTTAAAGTGTGGTCAACAATATACCTTTTCATATTATCTTACCAATAATGATCACAAAGGTACCTATACATTTTTGTGCTTTCAGGATGTATAGAGAAAGTAGATCTATGAGATTCATCTATCAGCTCTTTATTTATTTTCAGAATAGATGGAACACATAGTCTTGTACAAAATTTATGTGTACCATATTGATCAATATTGAACATAGGAAACTTCCCATCCTTCACAACCTCAAACTTCTTTTGTAACAAAGGATCTTCATTCTGAGCTTTCTTGATCTTCTCTAGTAATGATAGTTGAGAAATCATTTGGGTTAGGGTTGATGGTGTCCCTTCCCATATAATTCCCATTTCTAGCTTTACTAGGTCATTAATCAAAGGATCTATTTGTATTCTCATCATGGAAAGAACAACTGGGTCTTTCCTGCTTAATGCATCAATGACTTTGTTTTCTCTTTCGGGAGGAAAATGAATTGAACAGTCATAGTCTTTGAGAAGTTCCAAAAATCTCCTCTACCTCATGTTGAATTCCTTTTATGTGAAAATATACTTAAAACATTGAGGGTATATGTATATATCACATTTCTCCCCACAAAGATAATGCCTTTATATCTTTATAGAAAAAATGACCACAGCCAACTCCAAATCATGCATAGGATAGTTCTGCTCATGAGTCTTCAACTGTCAAGATTCATAAGCAATGACTTTTTCATTTTTCATGAGGACACACCCAATACCTTTCAAAGATGCATCGCTAAAAATAATTAATCCTTCTCCACTTGAGGGCAGAGTTAATATGGGTGTAGTAACCAATCTATTCTACAGCTCTTGGAAACTTTCCTCACACTCCTTGGTCCAGATGAACTTGACCCCTTTTCGAGTTAACTTTATTAATGTATTAGAAAGGAATGAAAAGTTTTTCACAAAACTCCTATAATATCCTATTAATCCAAAGAAATTACGAATATATGTTATTTTTGTAGGCTGAGGCCACTCCTCTATAACTTTTGTCTTTGTAGGGTCAATTGTGATTCCTTCATTGGTAACAATGTTCTCCAAGAAAACAACATCTTGTAACCAGAATTCACATTTTCTGAACTTTCCAAAAAGCCTCTCCATCCATAGAGTTTTAAAAATACCCCTTAGAGGATCCTAATTCTCCTCGGGACTTTATGAATATATTGGAATATCATCAATAAAAACCACCAGAAATATATCAAGGTAGTTCTTAAAGACTATATTTATCAAATCTGTAAGAACTTGGTTCTTATTATTGAGGTACGAGTTTCTTCTTTTACTTTTCCTTAAGAGTTTTTGAGAAACCAAGGTAAATGTGGGATAAATACAAAATTTATGGGTACACTCTATGTACTTAAGTACACACGTCGTGTACTTTGGCTGTGTGGGATGAGAATACATGGCGTGTAGGCTTGGGTGTAAAAATTAACTACATGCCGTGTACTTTGGTATACACATCATGTTCTTTGGCCGTGTGGGGTGAGAATATAGGGAGTGTGGGTTTGTCAGTGATTAAGGGTGTAAAAATTAACCACATTCCGTGTACTTATTAATACATGCCGTGTAATCAATCAGCAGATGAACAGTGAGGCAGTGGAATTAGTAGCCAGAGGAACAGTTAAAAAATAAGTACATTCCATGTAATTGAGAGTACACGCCATGTAGTTATATTTTTTTCATTAAAAATAGGTAGTAGCCTCCTCAATCAACATAGGAGGTATAGGGCTCATAAAGAGTAGCGGGAGAGGAGTTCGAGACTTGGAGGAGCTCCCTATCTCTCACTAGGACTACGATTCTTCCGTTGTCAATCTCGTTTGATTCGCGCGGGTAAGGTCTTCCCTCTTCTTAAATATTTACTTCCAATTATATCCCTAAGGGAAGTTTTTTAGGTTTAAAAGGGTAATCGTTTATCTTAGATCTACATTGTTCTTGGTTGTTTTGGGAGGCGCCTTTAATGTATATCGATCAGAGGAGATCGGGGTAGGTGGTCTTGTGTTTAATTCCAACTGTCGAGTTAATTTTGAGTACCATTATGCCACGAGCCCATGTTCGGGGTGTCTTATGGCTGAGAATTTGACTGTTGAGATACCTAGAATTTCATAGGTAATCTAATGAATAAATATAACTACATTTTGGGATCGTTTCTTTGATCCAGGGCCACCCTGAGGGTGCGGTTCCCTTGTTTAGCTGTTTGGCTAGGATACCTGTGGCTATGCCGTGTTTATAGTATGTTTTGAGTTTTCTTGAGAGGAAAAATATATAAATTACTTGATTATTCTTTGGTCTCAATCTGGTTACTTGTTTTTTTCTCTGGAATGCCTTAGGAAAAGGTTCTATTTATCCCAAGGGTAAGGTTTATTTTAGCCTGAGGGAAAGGTTCTGTTTAGCCTAATGGAAAGTTTCTTTTTAGCATGAGGGAAAGGTTTCGTTTATCCTGAGGGAAACATTTCCTATGCCTGAGGGCAGTAGCTTATGTTCATGGGGGTGACATCTCATACGCCTGATGGAAATATTTGTTATTCCTAAGGGCAGTCACCTGAGGGTTTCATTTCTGTTTTCCTGAGGGTAAGGACTTACATGTCTGAGGACAATGTTTACATTAAATATTCACTGTGGTCATTTCTTATGTTGTACCTTCCCAGCTAAATCATAGGCTTGGTATTATTATTATCATTTACTTGTTAGATAGCCTGGTGTGGTTTCTGCTATGGCACTGGTATAAGAGATTTTCAGTCGAGGTAAGTCTCAGAAAAAACAGAATTCAATTATAGAGAACAATTAAATAATTATTAAAATGGTAATGTAACTGGTAGGAATGCTTACTTTTGAGTACTTCCATGTTTACAGCATTTTATTATTTCACACTGTTGTTGCATGTTTTCACTGACAGTTGGGCACAGGCCTTTGGTGGTTTCCTACTGGGATTTATTTCTCACAGCCTATTTGAGTCATGTCTAGGGCCCAAAAAGATTATATTGAAGCAGGTAATGATAAAGGCAAGAGTACCTACATAGGTGCATGATTGTTGTAGTGGAGTAAGAGAGCATGGGACAAAGCTTAGGCTTGCGATGCTGCTGTGTTCCAGTTGCACTGCTTTGGTTTTGTTCTGATGTATTTTGTACCTTGTGCTATATTGTATCAGATTGTAGTGCATCCTATTTTGGATACTTTATTAGAATTAGACACATGTCATGTCATCATATATATTACTATTTCTTATCTCGTACTTTAGTTCCGTTGTCCATTTCAGGTCTATATTGTTTATAGCTTCCACATTTGTATGTTTATATTTTGTTCCATTGCACTACACTTTGACAAATGAGGGCATAGTTTCCCCATTATCAGTCCTAGGCCCTCGCTGCTGGTCAGCAGCCTCTGGCATTTGGGGAAATGTGCTTGAGTTCATGTGACCAATCGGGTTCGGGGCACCCGTTGTGTGGAACCCAAATCCGGGACGATACAAAGTGGTATCAAAGGAGTTTCTTTTCTTTGACTTACTGTTTGGAGCCCATATCCAGGGATAGGATGGAATTGGTTCTTGATAATAAGATGTGCCCGTGAGTAGCTAACCCATGCACAGGGAAAATCCAATTTACCTCGTGTTGCAATTTTTCTAGTTTTTCAATTATTACAGCTAATTTGATTTCACCATTGGGTGAGGCACTTGTGGTGTGCTTTTTATATTTTATACTCGGGTTTTATTTAGTTGAAACCCTGTGATATGAGGGTATTCCATCTCATGCATCATTTAGGAACACGATAGAATCACATGTCATGCATAGTTTCCATGCCATGTAGGTGCAATATAAATTGCATGTTATCGTTATAGATGTTGTGCTATAAAATTCTTGATGTTGTGATAGTTACCTTATTAAAATACCTGTTGTTTGATGGGGTATTGTTTGTAAGATGTTTCGTTTGATTGATTGAAAAACTTTGGTTCTTGAGGTGTTATGAGCCTTCATTGGCCAGAATTTGGTGGATCATTGACTTGTTTACCCTGTTATGACATTTATAAGATTACAAGCTTTGATTCGTGGTGTGTATGGGCCCTCATGGATCATAATTTCGAACTTTTTGTTCGTTTATTTGTTTTCTGGGCTCTACAGTAATTTCTAAGTCTTACTATTTGGAAAAACCCAGAATACATGCCTTGTAGTTTTGACTACATGCCAGCTGTTCTTCTGTTTGGGAAGAAACTGTTTTTTTGTACACGCCATGTACCTTATGTACACGCCATGTATTCTCTAACTGTTTCATAGGTCATGTGGGAAGAGACATGGGATAGGGAACTTCTTGTGGGAACACGCCATGTACAAGTTGTACACGCCGTGTAGAGTTGACCCTGTGTCCGGCCGTGTAACTAACAACATGGGTCGGTGTTACCTTTCTAGTACACACCATATACCTATGGGACACACCGTGTAGGCTTGAATGGTAAGAGAACATGTGGACTTGTCCATGTGGCTGGGAAAACAGGGTGGTGTACATGCCGTGTGTTGGTGTAACACGCCGTGTACCTAGGGTTGAGACATGCCCAGGCTGGCATCAGAACACGACTATGTAAGGGATTAAGGTTACACGTCGCGTAGAAATTATACATGCCGTGTAGTATTTTTTTTTCCAGTTCTTGTGGATCCTTCCCATTTTTGTTGGCACTCTTAACCGGACAAAAGAAACATCGACAATAAATTAAACTAAGGTGTGTGCTTGACCTTGTAGAGTCAGCCCGCCAAGACGATAACATGTTGTTCTCCAAGAGAGTGGTGATGGTTAAAATCCAGATATGGTAGGCCACAGGCTACAGATGGATCCTCCAACAGTGACATATGAAGAACCAACAATTATACCAAATGCAGGTGCGGATGCATAGTTCCATGATGGCATCAACAGTTTATGCAGACCTTCCAGGGAGCACTGCCAGTTTCCATATCTATGGTAGAGCTGACACGTATATTCCAGTAGCAGCATTTTCCTACATTTTCAGGGGATGGCGGACCACAGGCTACAGAGTCATGGATGGGTTCTATGAAGACGATCTTCAAGAATCTGAAGATGCATCCTTTTAGGAGGGTCAATATCTCTACTTACATGTTGCGTGATACTTCCAAGAGATGGTGGGATGTTACCAACCAGATCGAGCATCACCGATACATGTTGTGGAAATATTTTCAGGCAGTCTTCTATGAATTTTTCATTTCAGAGATTCTAAGGGTAGATCGAGCTTAAGAGTTCATGAATTTGAAGCAGGGCGCCATGTTTGTGAGGGACTATTCTGCCCGCTTCACAGAGATAGATCGTTTTGCACCTGTTCTAGTGGGTGATGAGACATTGAGGGCTAGACGCTTTGAGGATGGTCTTCGATATGACATCTGAGAACTGGTGAATGTTTTCATGTTGCATATAGTGCATGCTATCGTGAACCAGGGGTTTATTACTGAGTGGAACCTGCAGGAAGCTAGTGGTGCGGACCAGGGAGGTTCGACACCGGTCTCTGGTACTATTTCAACCAACAAGAGGAAATTACAGATGGATTTCTCTCACAGTGGCAGTAATAGAAAGAATAATTCTTTAGGTGGCCAGATAATGTTCTTCCAGGGTGGTAAAGAGGGGCACAAGAGACCTCAGTGTCCACATAAACCAGTGGAGTGTCGAGCTTGCGGCAAGATGGGTCATCTTCAACATTTTTGCAGGGCGTTTCCACCAGTGACTAGTGAGAGGGGTCCTATGCAGACTCCGCATGCAGGATCAGGGCCAACAAATTCTTACTAGTCAGGGAATTGGAATACATTAGGATGTTCAGCCCAAGGTGGTGGTCATGGCCATGGTAGCCCGACACCAGGATCTCAAAGACAACAGGGCAGGTCAGCTCAGGGTAGCCAGGCTGTGTCGCAGGGCTGCGACACTGGGCAGACATATGCAGTGAAATAGACCCAACAAGAGAGGGATCTCAGAACTTCCACTATCAAAGGTACTATTCTATTTTCTTCTATTTTATCTTCTAAACTTTTTGATACTTGTTCTAGACATATATTTATATCTGTGTCTGTTGTGGAGAGCCTTGGTATCTATGTTTCTTCTTCGTCTTCAGATATCATGATGCTAGAAACTCTGTTGGGAATTAGAATGGTATGTGTGCATCAGTGCAAGGAGTGCCCCATAGTGGTTGGTGGATGTCACTTTTCATGGGACCTCTATGTCTTAGAGATGACAGCCTATGATGTCATTATTGGGATGGACTGGTTTGTACCCTTTTGAGCCTTTGTATATTTCCATCTTCGCAGGGTGAGTTTCACGTCACTAGAGGGAGGAGAGTTTCTATACAAGGGAGAATGGGATGTCCAATCGATCTGAGCTGGACCTGAGTATCATGGGCGATGTGGAGTGGGAGCCCAGATTGTGAGTTTATATCTGGTTGACCATAAAAATTATCAGAAGGACTTCCCTCCAATTGTTAATTGTTTCAGGGATGTCTTCTCGGATGACTTTTCCGGTCTACCTCTTGAGTGAGAGGTTGATTTCTCGATTAAGCTTGTTCCAGGAGTGGCACCAGTGTCCATTCCTCTGTATAGTATGGAAACACCAGAATTGCAGGAGCTCAAGAAGTAGTTAGAGGAGTTACAATCCAAGGGTTTTATCTGACCTGGTATTTCTCCCTAGGGTTCACCTATCCTTTTTTCTAAGAAGGAAGATGGTACTCTCAGACTCTACGTGGATTATTAGAAACTGAACCAGTTGATGGTTAAGAACTGATATCCCTTACCGAGGATTGATGATCCTTTTGATCAACTTCTAGGAGCACAAGTGTTCTCGAAGATTGACTTAAGATCTAGATATCATCAGTTATGCGTTATACCATCGGACTTACTAGTTACAGCCTTTCAAAGTATATATGTCCCATTCGAGTACTTGGTCAGGAAATTCAGACTCCCAAACACACCAGCATTTATTATGGCTCTGATGAATCGTGTGTTCCACCCATATCTGGATTCTTTTGTGGTAGTCTTCGTAGATGATATCTTGGTGTACTTTCACACTCTACTTGACCATGCCACCCGTCTTGATACTGTACTGAGTAAACTGAGAGAGCATCAGTTATATGCTAAGATCTAAAAGTGCCACTTTTGGATGGACCAGATTCACTTCATGGGTCATACTATCTCAGAGGCAGGAGTTTCAATATACCTAGAGAGTGTGAGAGCAGTAGTTTCCTGGGAGAAACCTAAGAACGTGTTTGAAATATAGAGTTTCTTGGTACTATCTAGTTACTACAGACACTTTATACAAGACTTATCCCTCTTAGCAGCACCATTGATGGGTTTAACTAAGAAGGGTATGAAGTTCCTTTGGTCAGAATCTTGCGAGATAGCCTTTCAAGAGATGAAGGGAAGGTCGACATCAACACCAGTCCTGATACTTCCCGATAAAGGGAAGATCTATGAAGTTTATTGTGATGCATCATGTATTGGGCTGAGGTTAGTGTTGATGCAGGGCGATCGAGTAGTTGCGTACACATCACGATAGTTGAGGACACATGCGAGGAATTACCTAACACATGATCTTGAGTTGGCATTAGTTGTTCATGCATTATGCTGTTGGATACATTATCTCTTGGGAGAACATTTTGTGGTGTTTACGGACCACAAAAGTCTTAAATACATCTTTACCTTGCAGGACTTGAATTTGAGATAGCGAAAGTGGGTTGAATATCTTCAGTACTTTGAATTTGAACTTGCCAATACACCTGGTAAGGCTAACACAGTAGCTGATGCATTGAGTAAGAGGACTCAGATATAGGCAGTGCAGGAGGCCAGTGGTGAGTGGAAGCTTATGACTTTGTTCTCTGAGATGCATTTGGAGGTGCACGATAGATAGGGGCGAACCTATCTTTCATCCTTAGCTGTGACTTCTACCCTCCTGGATAGAATGAGGATGAGACAACAATCAGATTCAGAAGGCCTAGTTCTATGGGAGTTGGTGGAAAGTGAGGACCCTCCTCCTGGTTGGATGATAGGTGATGAAGTGGTACTGAGTATCCGTGGACGAGTATGGGTTCCAGGGGATATACACGAGGAGTTGATGTGGGAATTTAATGCTTCAGCTTGGGAAGTGCATCTTGTAGTTACCAAAATGTACCATGACTTGAGATGTCAATATTGGTGGCTAGGTATGAAAATAGAGGTAGCTAGTTCTATTACGAGATGTTCCACCTGTCAGCAGGTGAAGGCGGAGTATCAGAGGCAAATCAGACTGTTACAAAAGTTACCCATTCTGAAGTGGAAATGGGATGATGTTGCGATGGTCTTCATGACCGGGTTTCTGAGGTCACCTCGAGGCAATGCTGCCATATGGGTTATTATGGACAGACTTATGAAGGTAGCTTTCTTTTTCTGATCAAGGAGACCTTCCGTGTTGACGAGATTAGAAAGTTGTATATCCGAGAGGTAATACGTCTTCATGGGGTCCCTCATTCTATCATTTCAGATAGGGATGCCCGTTTTACGTCTTGTTTTTGGCAGAGTTTTCAGAGGGCACTGGGTACATAGGTTCTTCTGAGCACATCTTACCACCGTGAGACCTATGGCTAGTTAGTGAATACGATACAGGTGCTAGAGGACATGATGTGTGCATGCTTCCTGGACTTTGGAGGCTCTTGGGAGAATCACATACCCCTGGTCGAGTTTTCCTACAATAATAGTTTTCAGGAAACTATTGAGATGGAACCTTACAAGGCTTTATATAGTAGGCCATATCGTTCACCCTTGGGTTGATTGGAGGTAGGTGAGGTAGCTTTACTAGGACCACGTCTCCTGCAGGAGACTTCAGAGCATGTCTAGTTGATTCAGAAGCAAATGGATACTACACAGTCCCGTCAGAAATCTTATGCTGATCTCCACAGATGACCCTTGGAGTTTGTGGTCAGGGATCAGGTTTTCTTGCATGTTTCATGGAGGTTAGGACACAAGTAGATCATAAGATAGGGAAAACTTTCACAGAGGTATGTAAGGATGATTGAGATTCTGGAGAGAGTCGGGTCGATTGCCTATCAGTTGTAGTTACCACAGAGGTACCGTACCATGCACGACGTCTTCTAGGTATCTTAGATGCACCGTTATCAATCTGACCCATCTCAATTTTTTTATCCTGAGGAGGTTGAACTTCAGGTTGATGCATCCTTTTAGGAGCATCTGATTCGTATTATTGATAGGAGCACGAAGGTTCTTCGAGGCTGGACAGTTCCTCTCGTACGGGTGCTATGGAAGCATGGCCGAGTGCAGGAAGAAACCTGGGAGTGGGAGACCGATGTACGTGCTCAGTGTCCAGAATTATTCCCAGCTATATCTTCACCACCCTTGGATGGGAAATTCGGGGATGAATTACTTTATGGGGGGAAGTTTTTAGGAACCCGATTCTTATTCTTGAGGTACGAGTTTCTTCTTTTCCTTTTCCTTAAGTGTTTTTGAGAAAGCAAGGGAAGTTTGGAAAAAATCCCAAATTTATGGATACACGCCATGTACATAAGTACACATGCCGTGTAATTTGGATGTGTGGGATTAGAATACAAGGAATGTAGGTTTGGGTGTAAAAACTAACTACATGCCATGTACTTTTATATACGCGCCGTGTAATTTGGCCGTGTGGGATCAGAATACAGGTCATGTGGGCTTTTCATAGATTAAGGGTGTAAAAACTAACTAAATGTCATGTAATTAGTAATATAATCCATGTAATCAGTCAACAGATGAACAATGAGGCTGTTTAAAGTAGCTGCCATAGGAACAGTTAAAAAATAAGTACACTCTCTATACTTGAGAGTACACACCGTGTCGTGATGTTTTTTTGTTATAAACAGGAAGTAGCCTCCTCATTCGATAGAGGAGGTAGAGGGATCACCAGGAGCAGCGGGAGAGGAGGCCGAGACTTGGAGGAGCTCTTGATCACTCACCGGGACTCTGATTCTTCAACTGTGGATCTCGTTTGAACCGCGTAAGTAAGGTCTTACCTCTTCTTGAATCTTTCCTTCCCAATTCTTTACATAAGAGAAGTTATTTATATTTGAATGGGTAATCGTTTATCTTAGATCTACGTCATTCTGGGTTGTTTTGGGAGGAGCCTTTCATATATATCGATCAGAGGAGATCGAGGTAGGTGGTCTTTTGTGTAATACCAACTGTCAAGTTGATTTTGTGTACCATTGTGCCACGTTCCCATGTTTCGGGTGTCTTATGGATTAGACTTTGAATATTGGGATACCTAGAATTGAATAGGTAATCTAATGAAGAAGTATAACTATTGTTTGGGATCATTACATTGATCCAGGGCCACCCCAAGGGCTCATTTCTTTTGTTTAGCCATTTGGCCCGGATACCCATTGGTATGCCATTTTTATAGCATGTTTTGAGTATTCATGAGAGGAAACATATATAAATTGCTTTCTTATACTTTGGGATCAGCCTGGTTACTTTTTTTCTCTGGAATGCCTGAGGACAAGGTTCTGTTAAGTCTGAGGGCAAGGTTCTATTTAGCGTGAGGGAAAGGTTCTGTTTAGCCTGAGGGAAAGGTTTTGTTTAGCCTAAGGGAAAGGCCTTTTTAGCCTGAGGGCAACATTTCTTATGCCTGAGGGAAGTAGCTTCTGTGCCTAAGGGAGACATCTCGTATGCCTAAGGGCAATATTCGTTATCCCCGAGGGTAGTCACCAGAGGGTTTCATTTATCTTTGCTTGAGGGTAAGTAATTACATGTCTGGGGATAATTCTTACTTTGAATATTCACTATGGTGATTTCTTATGTTGTACCTACCAAGATAAAGCATAGGCTTGGTATTATTATTATACTTTACTTGTTAGATATCCTACTGTGGTTTCTGCTATGGCACTAATATAGGAGATTATCAGTCGAGGCCGAGTCTCGTAAGACCCAGAATTCAATTATATCAAACTGTTAAATAATTATTAAAATGAAAATGTAACTAGTAGGAATGGTTAGTTTTGGGTACTTTATAGGTTACTGCATTTCATTATTGCACACTGTTGTTGCACGTTTTCACTGACAGTTGGGTACGTTCCTTTAGTGGTTTCCTAGTGGGATTTATTTCTCACACCCTGTTTGGGTCATGTCTTGGGCCCAAAGATATTATATTGCTACAGGTGTCGATATGGTCAAGAGTCCCTACACAGGAACATGATTGTTGCCGAGGAGTAGGAGAGCATGGGACCGAGATTAGGATTTCAATGCTGCTGCATTCCTATTGCACAGCTTTGGTTTTGTTTTTCTGTACTTTGTAACTTGTGATATATCATATCATATTGCAGTGTATCCTATTTTGGAAGATTTCTTAGAATTAGAGACATGTCACATAATTATATATATGAATGTTGCTTATCTTTTACTTTAGTTACGTAGCCCATTTCAGGTCTGTATTGTTTACTACATCCGATTTTGTATGTTTATATTTTGTTCTGCTGCGCTATACTTTGACAAATGGGGGCATAGTCTCCACACTACAGGTCCTAGGCCCTCTGGTTCGCATCATTTGAAATTTGGGGAAATTCACTTGAGGTCATGTAACAAACCGAGTTCGAGGCACCAGTTGTGTGGAACCCAGATCTGGGATGTTACAAAATCCATAAAAAATAACAGGTGCAATAGTCAGTCCGAAGGGCATAACAAAAAACTCATAATTCCCATATCTTGATCAGAAGGAAGTTTTGGGAACATATTCATTATTCACCCTTAATTGATGATAACATGATCAAAGATCAATCTCAGAGAAGAATTGAGCCCCATGAATATGGTCAAATGAGTCATCAATTATTGGAAGAGTGTATTTGTTCTTCATTGTAAGCCCTTTCAATTCTATATAATTAATGCATAGCCACATCAATCCATCCTTATTATTCACTAAGAGAACATGTTCTCCCCAAGGAGACACACTTGGTCATATAAAACCTTTATCCAAAAGATCTTGGAGTTGTTTCTTTAATTATTCTAGCTCCATATTTTCCATCCTATAGGGGGTCTAAGATATCGGATGAGACCCAAGTATGAGTTCAATGGAGAACTCTACCTCTCTTTCTGGGGGAGGTCTGGGTAACTCCTTAGGAAATATGTTAACTTATTCCTGGACTATGGGGACATTTTCTATCCTCAAACTCTCATTTCCTTATTCTTCTTCACCAAAAAACTCTATAAAAAAAGATATAAGAATTTCTTCTAGACAAATATCATGTTGAGATATCACTCCATGGAAGATAACTGTTGGTTTTCCAATCAAGACTACTGTTTTTTCCTTGCTTCTGCATTTGATCTTAGCATTATACTTTGTGTGCCAGCCCATCTCTAGTATAATGTCGAATTACAACATGGGAATGACTACTAAATTTGTGATAAGATTGTGCTCATTAAAGTAAATACTAGAGTTTCTAAACAATGATGATTCTTGGATAATCCCACCAAGAGTATTAACTGATAACTCTACTTTTTAGAAAATTAGAGGTTGATTTTAAATTCTTTGCAAACTTAGAGGAAATAAAGGAATGCACAGAACCAAAATCAAACAAAGTAATTTGTAGAATTGAGAGAACAACAAGAGTACCTGACACCACATCATTTGGCACTTCAAATTCAGTCGTAGTGATTGAAAATGTATAACCTTGTTCCCTTGTTTGTTGCTGAGGCTGATGGGGATAACCCTCCACCGCTCTCAGATTTGGACAATGATTGACAAAGTGCCCGGGTTGTCCACACTTATAAAATTGGATATCATCTTGGGCCTGCACCATCTTCCCCTTGCCATTAGTGTTGGAAAGTTGTGGCTTCACCTCACTACAACAATTCCTTAAAATGTAGAAATCTCTACCACACTTGTATCATTTCCCATTCCCAAGCAGGCAGTTCCCCAGAATGCTTCTTCCCACATTTATTACACGTGGTACATTGCACTTTCTTGCCTCCTCTACCCTGATCAAAGATCCTCCCTAAGCTTGTCTCTATTGATATTTTCTTGTCATTGGATTTACGATACCATTGCATCTCACCAAACTCTAGTTTGACTTTCATCGCACTTCGCATGATCTCCTCATAGCTATCATAATCTAAGTTGGCTAGATTCTTCAAAAGATGAGGTCTCAGTCTGCCGAAGAATATATCAACCTTACAATTTGGATCCATGAAAAATATAGAGGTCTAATGTGAAATCCATGTGAATTCCATCTCGTAGCTTCCCAAATATCCATTCTTATTCTGCTTCATCTCGAGAAACTCCTTCTCCATTGTTGTTCTCATCGATCGAGGGAAATAATTGCAAAAGAAGATCTCTCTGAACTCTTCCCACTCTATAGCTTCAACCCCCACTCTTGGACTTATGTTTTAAATCAGTTCCCACCATTGATCAGCTTCTCCCTCTAAGCGATAGACATCCAGAGTGACCTTCCCTTGCTTTGAAAAATGGAGCACAGAAAATATCTTCTCGATATAGTTGATCCACTGTTCATCAATCAATGGGTTGGTAGATCCACTGAAGGTTGGTGGTTGTTGACACATAATGGATTCAACAGAAAGTTTTTCCCTTCACGGTGAGATCGGTCTCTCATCTTGATTCAAGTTATTTCTTATAACTTGAGTCAGTTAGTTCATCATTCTCATGAATGTTTCCATTCCGGCTTCCATAGAAGGGCTGTCAGTGCATGGTCCATTGTGGTCATCATTTGAACGGTTCCTTCTATTTCCCGCCATTTTCTAAAAGAATAAAACCTTAGTGAGAAACGTTTTTGATTTAAAAATCTTTTAACCATAAAGGTTTTTATGTATTAAAACTTCATGCTTTAAACAATTACATTTCTCTATAAATCCTTCATAATGATTCATAACAAGCTTATGATTAACCAAAAATATCCCCCAGGAGTTTTTAACCAAGAGTGATATAAGGCCCATTATCGTATACCAGGATACCTTGGGTCAAAACCGAAATTCCTTTTCAAAGTTTTCACTCCTAGTTACATCTATGCCAGAGCTGCCTCTACCTACTCGTATCAAGACAAGGATGTATTGGCTTGAGAAAACCACTTACTCAATACTCACCAAAATATCAATAATTTTTCATATATTTAAAATTTTATATAGGATTCTTCCTAATGTTTTCATATCCTAATTTCCATAAATAACTAAACCTCCCTCTGACACCAACTATGGCATCCCACCTTTTTATTACATAACTTTTCATTACATTTTACAAACAAAGGATCTTTAAAGTCTAGTGTCTTGGAAATCAAGAACAAAAAACATGAAAACAACATAAAAAATTATTCTAATATACTTGTAAGGCTTCATCATAAGTTCATTATAAGTAAAAATGCTTCATCTCAAAACTTGGAGACATACATTAGAAGAAAGGGTGAGTAGAAGGCCTAGTAAAGAAATCAAGAGAATCAGTTTACTTGTGATATCAATAAGAACTTAATGAAAACCACAAGACATGATCAACAGAAAAAGAGGCATATATTAATAAAAATAACATGAATCACAACTTGAATATGTGGATATAACATTTCATTTATACATTCATGAACATATCCCCAAGGTTCATTCCCAAGGTGTTATAAAAATATTACCAAGGTTATTCACCATGGTATCGTAAAACTTTTCATCTCTAGAGACTAATTCTTTACCCAATGGATTGGAGAGATATCAGGGAGAACCCTTATTATTCCTTTACATTCATGTGAACCACATAGATCATAATCCAAAATTTCATAAATAACCGAAATAGAATCATAGAAATGGGTTTCATGTCAAAATCGTGACGTCTAAAAAGTACTTAAAAATAATATCCTTATGTCATTTATAACCAATGGAAAGGGAGTGAGGGTTATATGTATGTCAATTACATAATAAAATAGATCATTTATTTGTATTGATGATTATACCTAGAAATAAAAATAGAATTTTTTATTCACCTAAATAATACAAGATAATTTCTTGAGAAAAAAATAGATTTTGAGATGAAACTCTACAACATAACGGTTATATAACATGGTTTTTAGAAAACATTGAAAAGAGAGGGTACACGACTCAACCACTAATTAATAACTCATAATAATTTATGGGTATAGAATAAAAATAAAAAAGATCATGGTATGGATATTTGAAGGAAACACCATATTAAAATGATACTCGAAGAAAAGAAAAGATGTGATTTATTTTACAAAAATTCATAACCCTAATGGCGTCACTTAAAAATTGAGAAAATCAGTTGATGAGGGTGAAAATGGCCTCCCATAAATTGGACATGAAATGGACAGTAATAATGATATAGATTACCATACACCAAAATAACGAAATAGAAACTAGAAGACCAAACATAATGGAAATAATGACTTAAATGAGGAGGGTGAAAGGTTCCCTTACCTTGAAGAGTATCTTCGAAAGCTCGAACTTTGGGACGTTGGGGGGCTTGAGGGTACCTTGGGAGGACTCCATGGGAAGTAGAAAGACCATAGATTCGTTGAGGAGGATTTTTTAATGAAATGAAGGAGGGAATGACTTGATATTTATAGGAAACATGAGGGAATATTTAATTAATTTCCAAGGGACACCGCATCGGTGGTATTTGCAAAACCATGGGTTTTCCCATGGAATTTTCCCATGGTACTAGCCACTTGGGAAACCTAATAACATATCTTACTATTCACAAGTCAACCAGAATAATTACATCTTTATTAAATCATTAATGATGTCATTAAACACCCAAAAATAAAACTATATTTTTACTATTCACTGAAAATTCAACCGTTTTAGAAAAATACCAAAAATTTACCCTAAACTAATATCAATGAATTGAATTAAAAAATGAACTCCATTTTACGAAAATAATTCTGGTAAAATATTTTTAATTTAATTTTTTTAAAAATCATTATTTATTTAAAAAGTAACTCTAAAAATATAACTTATTTTGTAACATCTTGAAATAGTAATCAAGGTCCCATAAAGTTATCATATACCCATTAGAAAATAAATTGACAATTTATGATTAAATTTTATAAAAATAAAATTTCATTTTAAATTATTAAGTTAATTATAAAATTGTAAATAAAATATTTATGACCTATAAAAATAACAAAACTTATACTATGATCATTTTTTTCACTTTTAAAATGTCCAAATTGTATTTATACAATCATGGGTGAAGTTTCAATTTTTTTGCTGATTTACTATTCATCACTATTCATTACTATTTATAAAGGTATTTTACTATTTTTAAATTACTATTAACCAGAAATTAAGTTGATCTTATTAGACTCTAAATTTTTTACTGGTCACAATTACAGAAGGCCATTTTCTAAAAATAATTTCACATTATTAATTATTTAAAGTTTACAAAAATATTTTAAAATACCCCTTTTTCCAAAATTCACCAATAATATGGAACTTCATCCTACATTTATTTGGACATTTGAAATTCACAAATTTAACATAATAAGAAATAAAAAATTTATTTATACAAAAGGATTAGACAACGTAACTAAGGTCTCGTTACAAAGCCCCTTATAACACCTACATAGGACCTAAGTGTAAGGTGTGCTATGGTGATAGAATATTGGGGAAGCTCTGATAGAATTGCTCAGGTGGTGATTTCTATCAGCTTGAACTTCTCCCTTAGGCGATTCAATTCAAGATTCACATGTTGAAGCTTAGCTTGGGATTGGTCTAGAGTAATGCATAGAGATTCTGCGTCCTTCCCAAGCTCTGACAGATGGGCTTCGTACGACTCGAGTCTACTAGATGAGGCCATTGACTCTTTTTTATGTATTAATTAACCAAGATCACTTTTATTTATAAACAATAATTTTAAATTTAAGAGTTCAGTTTCCAATGGTCATATTGACTAATGTTCATATAACAGTTGAAATCCAACGATATCATTTCATTAATTAAAGGATATATTTTTGCGGAGTATAAAATGAAATAACACACAAATTTAGGAAACAAATATTATTCAAAAGTTCGGGTCGTTACATTAATCACATCCAAATTCTACCCAATTAACTTCCCATGACTCTTACCCACATCTAGGATCTTTTGGTATCAACAAAAGGCCAAACCCAAGTGCCTTAAGAAGGTTATCAAGGAGATGATATATAAGAGGTAAAATCTTCTACCTTTCTCTTTTAAATTCTTTATTTCTTCTACATCATACTTTCCTACTCAATAATATGTTAATTGATATCTCTAGTATCATATATATATATATATATATAATATAATTTTATTTTTTTATTATAATATAAAAAATAAAATCTGTTCTTTTCTCATTTTATTATAAAAACAAAAACATCATATGTGAGGTGTTAATTCGCCGCCTTCGTGGATGATAAATTTTCATTTTACATTACCACTTTCAAGGATGGTCATAGAACCATTATTATAGTTAAAACATATCAAAAAATTTATATTATATATTTTTTCATGTTCATTAACTAATATTTAGAAAAAATGTTAAATAATAAAAAAACTAGTTTTTGATGATCGAAAAACCACCAAAATAAACTAATCATTTTTAATTAACGTTTTATCTAATGTATCATTATCATATATGAAAAAAATTATATATAGGGCCATTGAAAATTATTTAAGTATATAAACACCATATTATTCCTCATCCAGAGTTTTGATTCTATTTTTCAAGAACTCCTATAAATAAACTCAAGGGAACTGATCATAATATCATGAATCAGATGCTCCTGGAATGATGAAATTGAATCATATAACTCATCAAAATGGTTATAAATGGACTTAATAAAATTGTAATAAATAAAATGAATGTATAAGTGGTTCTTAATTAATTAATTAAATAATATAGTTTTATTTTAGAGGACATTAAATGAAAGTGTAGAACATTATCAGACATAAGGTAAGGGATCTCTCCAAACCTCCAAATCACCGTTGGGTTACACTTTATCTCTCTTTACCCAATATTTTTATTAATTTGTCTTATTTATCCCTTATATATTCAGTTTATGTGCTCAAAAATTATGTTTCTATATTAATTCACCATTCTTTTATGGGGCAATATGTATTTTAAAAATTTTCCTTATCAATTCCTTTCGATAAGCAATCCCAATTAAAGGAAACCCCCCAATTTTTAACCCATTTTGAAGTACACTGAATAAATTATTTTAATCGACCAATATTTTTCTAAAATTACTAATTTTATCATGAAAAAAATATTTATTCATTTATGGTTTAATACAAACAATTTTTTGCTTTTCCACTTTAAAGAATCTTTAAAATTTTCTTTAAACCACACTAAAGTGTCTCATTTATAAATTTTCATTAATGATAATTTTACATGTTTTATCTTAAGTTGGACATAAATTATAATGATATGTGCCTATTTTTCGTTATGAATTTCCAAGTGTGATTTAAATCCATTCATTCATGGACACCATTATGAAAAATTCATTTGGTAATGCTTTATGAGATGATTCTGATACCCATTTATTTTCATGGGTAACCCTTATGTTTAATCATTATGATTGATTATTTATATGTAACACATATGAATGAACATGTCATGATGGTTACACCCAGATAGTGCTCCAATTAATTGGATAATTTTTAGTTTCATGAGACATTATATATGGGGTCAGGGAGTAAACCTAATACATTATGGGACTTTTTCCACCTTGTGATATAGTCTTTGTAGTTAGACTTGAATCATGTTTATGTCATGTTTCATGTTGTTTCCACATACCTATGATTCCATTATTACATGATCCAATGTTCTACATTTTATTCTTCCATATGTTTATTTATTTTTTTATAATCATGTTATGCCTTCCAAATCATATTATATGATTTATACATATGTTTATTATCTTACTAGTCTATTTACCTTATACTTTTTTTCTATGTTTTCCCTAAGTTATCCCAAGCTGTTATAGAATCTCAAATGGAGTTAGGAGCTCATTATGAAAAATATGTTATATTTTGGTTCCATTTTTTCTAATTTTGTACCCAATATTCCAATGAAACTAGACTTTATATTCCTAGGTTTTTATTTGATGGTTAATTATGCTTAAAATCATTTAATAATATGTAAAAAAGGATAGGGTCACTATAGTATCCACCTCAGGGTAAGTTTGAGGGGCATTATCAAACTATGATGACTGAAATTCCTATCATAAGTAGGATACATAGAATGACTTACAAAGGCTCAAAATCAATATCCAATGCATAAGAACCCATTCATATATATACTTTATGCATGATTCTAAACTATACAGTTTCACAAAAATATGTGAGTTTTTATTCCATTTATAAACAAAATTTGTAGGACACCTCATAAAGGATCAATCCTATCCTCAATATATCAAATACCTCCCTAGATGGTTGAAAATTCTAGAGTGCACAGTTATATGGATTAAAAATATAAGAATCTATCCAATGCTAAGAAATAATGGGAAAAAATGAAGATCCTTGGATACAAACATATAGAATCATTAATTAAACCCCCTTTACACAAGAAAGTATTCAATACTTGATCATGTTTTTAGGGTATTTGGTCCCATATTAGGATTAGGAAGATATTCTTGAACATATCTTAAATCTATAATAGAGTCCCAGAGTAGGAAATAATTACCCCCAAAAGGGTGTGATGAGCCTGAACTCCCATCTTCATGAACAATGTGATTTTCTAAGCACCATTGGGTCAGAAACCCCAAGTGACCACCCACCTTTGAGAAAAAGGTACTTAATCAGTTATGGTTGTCAGATCTATTGGGTGTTTTTGTTAAGAACAAAAATGTTAGATTAGGCATGAATGATTATAAAGACATTAAACCCCCCATAATCTACCATCAGAAAAAACCGCTCATGTGTTTTCATCAATAATCATTTAACTATGACATCTCCTTCAAGGGTTAAAAATGAAAGTCTATCTAGTGCTTGTCATGCCATTTTATTCCCAAAAGAAGTAATTTACTCAAAAACAAAGACATTAAATAATTAAAGAGTATAATAATTTCCCTAAAACTAGAAATTAACAAAAATGTTTTTCTATAAAAAAATTGTTTTTAAAGACCATATATGGTTAAAATCATTAAATATAGTGGTATATGAAATGAGGTAAGGAATAAAAAACTTCCCTTTAAATGGGTTTACATAAAATAAGGAATTGGGAATGAATCATAAATAACATGTATTATACCTAATAAATAAATGTATGGTAAAATATGTACATAACTTAGAAAAAATTATACAAAATATGGGATAAGTACACGTGAACTGGAAAGAGGAAAAGGGAGAAAAAAATAGAATGTATAACCCAAAATTAATGAGGGTGGTTTGAAAGATCCATTACCTTGGGTCCCTAACACATTCAGTTCATTCATCTAACATCCTTAATAATCATGTTAAATTTATTAAATACATATATTTGAACCATGATATGGGATAATTAATTTATTATTATAATTTTATTTTTATTTTTTGTCAATTTATTATGATATTATAATTATGTTCACCGTCTCATGAATTCTTATTACATAGTTGTAAGGTTTCATTATTTTATCAGTAATTATAAAATATCTTATCTAATGGGACCATAACACATGAAGTGTAAAAAAAATCATTTTCATGCCATTATAGAGGTTTATATGGTCCCAAATATCCATATATGTTCTAACATAAGTAACATTACAAATGTTATCAATAAAAAATTAGTGTATTTTGGCTGTTTTTCCAACCATGATGAACATATTTGGTTTTATTTAACCTTATGAATTTTTATAAAATATAGAATATGAAAAATTACAATATATATATATATATATAATTCTTGACCATAATTGTTTTAGTATAATTATACATGAAGGCAGTGACAAAAAAAATGAAGTACAGTGTTCCCTGACGTAGTGAACCAACCATAATATGAACATTTATTTCATTTTAGCATAGAATGATAAGAGGTTAGATAATGGACATTCAACTAATATAATAACATTTAATGATCTTATAATAATGATTTTATTATATTATATATATTTTATTAGGTATTAGAAGAAAATAATTTAAGTGAAGTTGGCTGAGAATATTACGTCTTCCTTTTGATGTCTACTCTTAGGCTACACCTTAATGCTCCTTAGTATGGCATTTGGTGATAACACCACTTCTATGACATGTTTATATAGTTAGGGATATACTTGGGTATATTTTATATGATTTAATGGGCTTAGAATATGTGTATAAGTTGGGTGGTATTTATAAGGAGAGGAGAAAGGTTCTTTAAAATAAAATTTTAGAATATAATATGATTTCTTCTAAAAGTGATCGAGCTTGTGATTAAATAGTAAGGTTCTAATGATTATATTGTAAAGGGGCCAAAAAAATATTCATATGAATGTTAGAAAATTAAAAATTTCATTCATATATGCTATTACAAAATATGATACTTGAATGATATTTTACTATTTCACCTCTCTATTTTATTTTTACAAAAAAATAAACCTATTTTTTTAATGAGGTTATTCCAAAACTGACATCCATTTTATCAAAATAATTTTCTAAATATGGGAAAATTTAATATTTAAATAAAATTCCTATTTACTTAAA
Organism: Viscum album; assembly: GCA_963277665.1. Lineage (NCBI taxonomy): Eukaryota > Viridiplantae > Streptophyta > Magnoliopsida > Santalales > Viscaceae > Viscum > Viscum album. Next base: position 1,395,781,442 of record OY728157.1, on the reverse strand, counting down.
AATACTTTTTTTATCAAGATCAACTTTTTGACACTTAGAAAAATTAATTATAGTTTTATAAAATTTTATTACCATATTTATAAAAGTATAAATTGATTCATCAAACCAATTTTATTAAAATTAAATTTTATTTAAAACATTTATATTTATCATAACCATTTATTTTAAATAAATTAAATAATATAAATTTTAACAAAAATATAATTTTGATTTAATTATGTAAAATATTTATTTAATCATATTTAACACTTTTACATCATTGTATTATGATATAAATTAATTATATTTTTATTTATTATGATAATTAAAAATACTAAATTTTACCCTTAGCTAAATTTTCAAATAAATATATAATTAGTATTGTATTAGAGTAAATACCATTTCATTTCTAAAAGAATCTACACATCATTAATACATATTCCCTAGATACATAACCCCTTTTAGACTAAAATAATCCCTTAGGATAAGGTGTGTAGGGGTGGTACTTTCTTGGGGTGGTTTATCTTACATTGATCTAGTGATGATCTCCACTAACTTGAACTTATCTCATAGATGATTCCTCTCAAGCCTTAATTTTTTAATTTCTTCTTGTTTTTTTTCCAGGATTAACCCCAATGATTCTATATACTTCCCAAGATATAATCAATGGGATTCATAAGGCACCATATTATTGAAAAAGGCCATTGTTCCTCCCACATGAATCATTTTTCTACCATAATAACCCTTAATATAAACTCATTCTAATAGTTTCTTTATAAAGAATACTTTTACAATGTCTATAATTCTCAATGAACATAATACCCAATGATCCTATTATGTGTATATTAAACTCATAATGTTTAAAATTAATATGAATGTTTTGTTGTTCTGTTATCCAGTGCATGTGTTTTATGATATATCAGATAAATATGACACACATGTTTTATTCTGAAGTCAACTTCCATATATAAATCTTCTAGTAATTATAGGTTGGGAGATTAAGGTCTTGAAAAGTGTTTTCATTGGAAAGAATATGACACTTTGTATTTTAAAGGATATTTAAATATCACTATCTTATCTCATGTATTTTCTCTACACGTATGCATGATTAGGAAGATATAGTTTTGAACACTTTTTCCCCCCAAATCAATATGTTTAAACCATATTAATGTGTAACAATTTATATGAGTTATGAACAATCTTAATTCATTGTAGAAGAAAAACTACATCAGTTATCTTACCTATCATGTGAATCCTTAAATGTATATTTGATAACTTATAGTTAGTTTAAATATTTTTAGTAAAGTATAAATTACAGTTCATATTATAACAATTACATTCGTGAATAATAAATAAAATAATAAACTAAATAAATAAATAATTAAAATATTAAAACATGAGATAATTTTTTTTGAATGATTCATAAATAAAATATAAACTCATTATTATTTACATATAAATAAATATGAAAAATTCATTTCTATTCAATGTGGAATTTTCATATTATAATTTACACATTTTTAATAATAAATTATTTATATTTTAGATGTTTATGACATTTATGAATTCTTTTATTGTACGATAAAAAATTCATAAATTTTATAACTATTTATAGAAATCACAATTTTTTCTAAATAATATAATGATATGAACCTTTTATATTTACATTTAAAAACTAATAACAAATTAATATAAATACTTATTTTCACCATATTTTTAACTATTTAAGGTAACATTAACAAAAGATAAAATCTACCAAAACACTTTTTTGTATGGTTTAAACCCCCCCTTCAGATTTGAGATGAGAACTTTAAGTCTAAATTAGTGAGGATTTTGTTTTTAAATTTTAGTAAAAATATAATTTTCTTTAAGATATTGGATACAATGGTTTTCACTGTGACATAGTGAAAACTATTTCAATCCTTTTAAATTAAACATGTTGCAACCTATTTTAATTTTGTTTTCTTCCATTGTCACACCATGATAATGTGTGTTTCAGGTGTCAGGTGTCTATTTAATGGTGTTTCTAACTTTTTTAGTAAATTTATTTAATGATGACATGTTACTACATGAAATTTATTATACAATTTCAATGTACCTGTGTGTTCCTCATATGCAGCTCAACCATTCCATAGTTCTTGGATATCCATGGATTATGGAATCACCATCTGATGCTAAATTTTTAATGGTTTCCATTTTATGTGTGTAATAGATTTTTCATACCAACTATATTGTATTCTATAGGATCAAGAACATAAAAACCATTTAGAGTAGGAATATTTCATGATCTTGTGAAGTTAATAACTAAAATTCTCATTTTTGAATCAACCTTGCTGAAGATCTTAGAAAACTCATTATTATAGTTTCCATTATTAATTAATAAATCAAACTAAACATTGATATATCATCCTTGATACCATTAATGGGTTTCTAATGGATATATAACATTTTAAAAATCATTATAATAGTAATTAAAAAACACAATTAATCCTATAATCTATTTACATAATTTGAATGAATAATAAAATGAATAAAAACAAGCACCATTCACCTTGAAGATCTAATCCATCTATACATAAAAAAGAAATTTTATTGAGATCCCTGAGAAGAAACTAAAGGGTTCCTCCCTCCTAAGGCATCCATGAGTTATAGGAATAACCTAATGCTAAGTTAAGAACTCACTATTGCCAATATTTTTATAGAACCTTTAGTTTAAATGATGAATTGAATGATAAATAATAATGATTTTGGTTTCAAAGAGATATTTTGATAACATTTAGTCTCATACCTATAGCATATTTCCTAGATATACTATCATTTATAGGATTCCAAAAAACTCACATGTTCATCTTATTTAAATTCAATCATTTTAAAAAAGTTTCAAATGTTTGAATTCACATGATTTGTATGATTTAGTCTCTTCATAGAAATTTTAACACTTAAATCTACAATAAATAAGTTCAAAATCATCAAAATCATCATTATATGAGGAATAATTGATTATGTTAACATTTGAAGAAAAATATCTAATGATAAAACATGTTATAAAATTATGTAATAATACTATGCACACTATACCTTGATATAGTAACTCTTACTATTTCATGGAGAACATTGTGTCTGAATATGATATAGACATGCTATGGTCATTCCCTTTTTAGTACATAAATCCATTAATAGACGAGTAATAAAACAAATACTAATAATCTATGTTATTAATAATGTTGTGATTATAATTATAGAATATTAATATATATATATATATTATTAATTATTAAAATAACAACATATTATTTCTAAAATTATTGAAAAAAGTCTGTATGGATTTCTCATTTATGTCATGAACTCATTAATAATGGACAATGATCGATACCTCTATACTGAAACAAACATGAAATAATAAAAAATAATAGTAATCAGTGATCAATATAGAGTAAGAATAACTAATAACAGTGTAGTAAATGAATAAAATTGTTTTTTTATAAACAAGTTAATTGTCGGGTCCCCTTTATTTAACAAAAATAGACAACCCCTTGATATTATGAGAAAGGGGAGCCCATTACATGGCATGTGGGCCTAGTGACATAGATTCCTAAAAAAAACCTATCCCAAAGGCCTCAAAATGGTTCCACATACCATAATACCCAAATTTCCAATAATAGGAAAGCATCATACAAAGAACCACTCAACTGGGAAATATAATTAATAAAAAAAATTCTATACGGGGAGAAAGAGGAAATTTGAACACGTGTCAAGTTAATTTAAGGAGTTATCTTTCCCAATATCATCTCCTGCGATTGAGGTTTATTCTCTGCAATCTATATTATTTGAGAAGTTTTATAGATATATTTCAACCATAGGTTCTGCGTTGAATGATTTTTTAGTTAATGGAGGATTTTTCAGAGATGAAATATGATTATAATTAATAAAGAGGTTTAAAATCCTATCTAACTAAGAGGCTATGTGTTAAAATGTAAATAATGAATACAATGATGAGTATAACAAAATCCAAAGGGGGAGAATAGTTTAAAACTAAAGGTTTTATGATGGGAAGAAAGTAGAATATGGATAATGATGACATTAGAGACAATTTTAACTATGTTATACTTGGTTTTCAATGCATTACATTGAAATATATGACTTTAGTTAGAATAGAGATAAAGGATAAAGATATGAAACATTCAATTCACTACAATGACTATTTTTATGCATTTGTGAATGAAATACATTGATATTTATATATATCAAGGATATGGAATTATAAGAATAAAAATTGGTGAACTATATTGGAATGATGATATGATGAGGTAATATATATATATATATATATATATTGGATTATTATTGTATTAGAAGGTGTATTAACATGATTAAATGCATTTTGTGAAGGAAATAAAGTGATTTAGTGGAGACATAGAAACCACATTGCAATGTGTGTGGTCACACCATGATTATTAAGTAAAAGTAAAAGGAAAGCTATATAAGAGTAAATATTAGATAGTTATGCCACAATGTTATACCTTTAGCTATGAAAGTGGATGTTCTATTATAATAAGGACATCATAAACATTTCATATAGGGTTATCTTAAGAGAATCATGTATCACACCACAATAGGTGGTATATCACACTGCAACTGAGTCCTAGAAATGAAGGAGGAAAGATCACACCACAACACAACTGATTACACTATGAGGAGGTTAATTATATAATGGGAGTGGAAGCCTATAATAAAATGGTGTACATCTAGTTAGATGAAGTTTAATATATCATGTCGTGGAGAAATAGGTTACACCACAATGTATATTTTTTTAGTAATATCTAGAAGGAACGAACCCATAATTTCAATATATGAATAAGGATATAACACTATTATTTTTAGCAGATTTGGTAGTTTAATAAGGGTTATGTCATAACAAAAATTTTCACACCATAGAATTACATGGATAGAATGACTTCACACAATAAATAAAAAAATTAAACCATGTTTTATAGAAATAAAATATATTTTTAATATTTAAGTTAAAATAAAATGTAGGATGAAGTGTTTTGATATTTAGGAGACATCATTGACTTGGATAGAAAAATTTTATCATAATTTTTCATAAAAAACATAGAATGATATCAGGACATGAGATGGATGAGAATTAATCCTATCCATTAATTAAGAGAATTTATTTTTGGAGAGAAACATGAAAAAATTTATGATATTTCTAAAAATATGTTGGAATGAAATATCAAATCTAATTTTACATAGTTAATTGGGTCCCAAGTGAAAGGGGATTCAATGATATATCTCGTTTTAAAGAAAAGATAATTATTGAAAGATCTCTATTAATATATCTATATTTTGAAGGAGTGAAATGAAGAAAATTCCATTGTGTAATTATACTACATCAGGAGTTGTTTACTACTCATAATAATGTTATTACAGAGTTTAAAAAAATAAACTCTCTCATTGAAAAATATAGCACATTGGTCCTTAGAAGGGAAGAAGACTGAATGTGGATTGGAATTAACTCTGAGATTGAAGATGGACAAAGATTTAGTTATATATATTAATCTTTAATAGAAAAAAAAATATATAAAATTATTCATTACTTGAATTAGTTTATAGAGATGAAGGCGAATGGTGTTCCACTTGGGTGAGTAATAAGAGATGTAACGACCCAAAAATTCATTAATGAAAATTCCTCTTAGTCTATTTAAATGTCTTATTATGGTTATGTAAAACGTATGCACTTATTTAGTCCTATGTTTTTGGATTTTAAAATACCATTAATAATTGTGACTATTTCTAATATATCCATTGAACAGTGATAACATGATTAGTATAAATACAGGGCTTTAACAAATCCAATTAACTTAGTAAAAGGAAGCATTGAACTCATCTAGTAGACTTGCCCCATACGAATCCCATTTATCAGATCTCATAAAGGATTTGGATTCATTGGGTTTTTCTCTTGTCCAAGACCAAGTTGAGCTTGAATACGTTAAGCTCAAGCAGAATTAACAACGAGAGAAGTGGAAGTTGATAGAAATTACCACTCGACCAATGTTATCCAAGCCACCCCAAGAGTCTGTCCCCATTTCACACCATACCCTATAGTCTTATGTGTGTGTTTTAAGGGGTTATGTAACAAGACCCTAGTACTAAAATTATGTACATTATTCTTCTATAGAGAATATATATTCTTTATATTGTTGTTACTTTGTAAATAGTTTTTAAAGAACAAATAGTATTTCTAGTTAATATTCAACTAAGAAATATATTTTGATGAATTAATGGATTCTTGAATTAAATAACATTTTAATAAAATATTATTATTATTATTAAATTATATTTTATTTAATATAAATTATCGTATAATTTTACGAATGCAATTGTAATTTTTATTAAGGTTTGACAGTATTTTTTGTCAAAACCCATGAATTTTCGATAAATATCGGTTTTTATTTTAAAATTAAAAATTCACATAATTAGAAAATTATTTCGATAAAATGAATATATTTTTTTAATCAGGATGTCGAAATTATCCGATGGTGAATTTTTCATTATTTTCTGAGACAGTCGATTTTTGGGGTAAAAATTAAAAACCATTTAAATATATAATGTGTTTTATGACATCAGAATTACCGAATAGTGATGTAATAAAATACTATAAATATTATGTTCAGAAAATATATGTTTTACCATTAAAATAATGTGATTTTGGGTTTTTTTATTTATTTTACAAATCTTTAGTGCACCCTTCAAGACTTATAAAACATTTTGTCTTTTTAAATTGTTTTCCTTGAGAGAGTGACTCCCCTACACATAAGCAACCCAATTATTTTAAGAAGTTTGTCCATTGTCCTCATAAAATATTGTTTTCCACTCTCCTTCGTCAAAAACCAGGGGAAAAAACAATGGGCTAGTTTGTGGTTTGGTTAGTTTAATGTGAGGTGTCCCAAACCTAAATAATAAAGAATTCCTTCTCCTTTCCTATATAAACCCACCCAAGTCCCCACTTACTCTTCACTCAAGGCCTTTGGAGTTCGACCAACCCCTGCCCTCCTATCTCTAGAATCCTCCCAAGGTTCCCCATGCCCCCAATAATCTTCTCTCAAGCCTCTCCCAATCCTTTAAGATCACACTACCAAGTAAGGGATTCCTACCATTCTCTTTTTATCCATGTTTCTTAATATTAATATGCCCTTTTATTTTCAATTATAAACATTAGGGTATGATTTAGAACCTCCCCCATACTTCCCTCTGTATGTTTTAATGATGAGATACCCCTTTACCTCTCATTAAATTCCTCCCTTGTACACCCATTACCACGCCAAAATTCCGTAAAACATTTCTCTCACCTCATTTACATTCGAATAATTATTTTGTATAATAAATCTAACTTCCATTAAAATTGTTGGGAAATGTATATATATCACCCTATTAATTTAAATTTCATTTAAATATAATGATACAACCATTTATCTCTCATCATCCATTTTTATGAGTTCTTATGTCACACCATTATGCTGCCAAAATTGCGCTGTGATTTTCCAAACCAAAGTCATTGTGTAGTGAATCCCATGCCCATTTCTCTATCAAGGGTATTCAAAATTATGAACATTTAATTTTTGTTTAAAGAGTTTCATGTATGAATTCCACAGTCTTTTATCATGGAATAAATGATGATTTTTAATGAATCTATGTTTTATTATCCATGTGGAAAACTTATGCATGAAATGAAATGATTAAGAAGGGTGCACCCTAATAGCGCTCCAATGCATTGGGTAAAGTACAATATAATGGTACAACATGTGCAATGAGTGTTTAATCATGATAATTCATGTTCAACGAGGGTCTACTCATGCTTCATGTGAAATGAGGATTTACTCATGATTCATGTGCAATGAGCCTTGGCTCATGCTAATTCAATGTTAAGTGTTGTTGCCACATCTCCATGTTATGATTTTCATGATTTATCATGCCTTTATGTTCATTTTTCTATTGTTCTCCATTGATATGAATATTTTATAACATGTATTTTATTTCTCATATTATTCCATGTTTATTCCCTTACGGGGATTTATAGCTCACCCTTTTCTTATGCATGTTCTCAGGTTATCCTATGCAAATCTAAGTAAGAGGGATTGTAGTGGTAATGTAAAGTATGTTTTCAATAAAGAAGTTTTGTTTCATGTTTTATGTTGTTATATAATGTTCCTAATCCACAAAGACACTACAACTCTTGATCTTCCATGTTTTATCAAGTGAAGAGTTTATGTAATAAGTCTTGTTTAAGTGTTTAATAAAGGGAAGGGTTGTTATAAGAGACCCCTAAGCCAATTGTAATAGAAGTGTGTCTTGGTGTGGAATGACCATAATGAAAACATTATATCCAATAAAATGTGGGTATAGTGGATTTTGGAACATTATAACATTGCTATGTGTATAATCCTTACACATAGCCCAGTGCAGGTGAATCATGTAAAATATGTGTGTTCTTAGGATTTATATTTTTATATTATTTAATGATATTTAGTGACAGTGTAATTGTGGAAGAATTATAAATTTAATGTTTTATCACTCACATGGGAACAAATTCATATTATGTATGAGTGTTAGTTTTGAGTAAAAATTTAATTTTGTAAGTTCTTAGATTCACCCCCTCTCATGGTACCTCGATACATACATCGTAACCCGTTGGACCCAATGATTATTATAAAATTTCAAAAATTTTGATTTAGGTTTCAATATACTATATTTATTTATATATTTGATACACATATGGAATTATTGAGATGGATTCATTTTTTAATGGTACTAATTATGATGGTTGAAAAAAGGAGATGGTTTAGATTCTACTGGCTTTTGGTGATGATGTTGTTTATTACATACATTGTGATGTTGTTTTTATAAATCATGATGAAAGTGTTCATGTTTTGGTAAAAAAATATGTATTTTTTAAAAGAATAATCTATCAGGTAACCAATAATAACATTTATTTTGAAATTTAATTTTAGATAATGTATTTTTTTCAAATAAATATATGAAAAATACATGGAATCTATGGATATAGTGAAACCATCTTCAAGGGATGATTAAATATATTGTGATGGTGATTTACTGATAATAAAATGTAATTTTATGAAATCCCTCACTCTTTGTTTTCCTTTGAATTAGTAGTCTTGATAGGGAGTTAGGAAGATTTTTAGGGATGGATAATATATTTTTTCACATTATAGGTTCACCATGATGTGATTGTAGGTGTGGCGGTATGTGTGGTGAGGTCTGTTTTGAGGTTGTGGCTGTAGATGATAGTCGTAGAGGTTATTAGGAAACCTTTGAGTGAAAAACCTATTTTGATGGGTGTGGTGTGTGATGAGTTTCATTGTGGGAAATAGTTAAGTGCTTCATTCATATGGTGGAGTTCCTGTTATATTGGTAATTTTGGTGGTTCTTCCCTTTCTCATGTGTGGAGAACTATGCCTGTGTGTAGCTATCTTAGGGGGATTATCACATGGTAAGTTTCACTATGGGAAACAAGGATCACCAAAGTGCCTAGTTCTATGGGTGTGATAGTTAGTCAAGGTGAGTTTGATTTGTGAAATTTGGAGTAGAAATGATGAGTATTTTCTACCCATTCCATATTTAAAGATGTGGTGTGATGAAATAGTGATGGGTTTTCCCATATTCTTTGTTGATTAGCTGTGGAGGTCATATGGGGATCAGAACAGAGCCTTCTATGCCATTTTTTATTTCATTGGGTCGATTAAACATAATTAAAATTGTTTTAGAAAGTAAATAATATTTCGGGGGATGTGGTTGTTTTAAAAATCTTTGAAATTGGGTCTTTCATTGACTATAGGCATGAAATATATTGTTAATGTCACCACACCATGTCAAAGGAATGTTTGAATTTTTTATAAATTAGGGTTAATTGATCCCTTAGTTCATCTTTTTATTTTTTCCCTTTAAACCCTAGTTGAACCTACACCCTCTTTGTGATCTTCAATTGTTGTTGTTATGAATCTAAACCTCATGGTTGATCAGTACCAAACCCTATTGATTCAAGGTACTATATTATCATCATCTTCATTATTCACTTTCATTACAGAGTTTCATAGAAATGATGTTTCCCCAGTTTTGGTTGATATTCAAGAATTCCATAATGGATTTTTTTTTATGTTTAGGTGTTGAGGTAGATTCCTTCACGTTTAGTTTTGGTCGATTCCTTATTTCCAAATTATTTTGTGGAGGTTTCTTGAAAAATTGAATCACATAACCAGATTTAAGAAATAATTCTTCTTTTATGTGTCGATGTGAGATTAGAATTATTTTTCTTTAATGGGAACATAGGTGAAATTAAACTTAATGAAGATAATAATATAGAAATTAATAATGGGGTGAATTATAAGGGTGTTGTGATTCACAAATGTTTATTATCAAACCATTATGGTTACCCCATGTAATTTTATAGATAATGTGATTTAGCATAGTTTGGTTTTTTTTGTTTTCTATCTTATTTAAAATTATATATTCATTCAAATATCATAAAAATTGTAATATTAAGTGAATAATGTATAAGGTATGTGAATTTAATTACCAATATTACTTTAAATCTTCTCTAATAGTGAAAGTGTTGATTAAAATTTCCCTATGGTTGATTCTTATCAAATGATATATGAAGAATTTATGGTTTCTTATTTACAAAAACTATTCATAATTAAATATTTAATTCATGATGGTAATTGTAACACCACGAGCTTCCATGTTACACTTCTATTTCAACAATGCAATAGCTTTCATTGTACGCAAGTTCGAGATTCTAACGCACCGCGACCAATAAATATAGCCATTATGAATAGTAATACCCACTTTTTGAAATTAAATAAATTTTATATTTCAAAATGGACTTCATTTTTGTATTTGTAATATCGAAATTAACCTATGTTGAATTTTTTGTAATTTTTGGAGAACTTCCAATTTTTTATGAATAGTGAAAAATACATAAAAACAACTTTTTTAATCAAAATAATTTATAGTGATAAATTATACTATTGAGTGGTTTTAATGTCTAATTAGAATATATTTTTACCATTTTATCCAATGGTGTTCATTAGAATTAATTTCGATTTGAAATTGGACATAAACAATTGTCAATCTTTTGATATATATTGTTTCTTAAAAACACGCTATTTGTTGTGACAGTGGGAATTAGTTATAAAATTAATTAATGCAACTTATATGTTTGGAATTTTTTAAAATAGACATCATTTTTGAATTCGGAATATCAATAATAGCTCTGGGTGTAATTTTGGCATTGTTCTGAAAAACTTCAATTTTTAATGAATAGTGAAACCACTAAGTGGTAGTTAAAAAACTATTTTTTCATTTAAATGAAACATTACAACTTCTGTGATTTAATTTTCAAAAATCTGAAATACATGGTTGTCATTAGGAAGTAAAATGTGGTTCAATGGTATTAAAATAATTTTTTTGGCGAATAGTAACTTTTAAGTTTAATTAATCGCGATTAAAGGTAATTAGTGAAATTTATGGTAAAAATGATATTATAAAAATATGAAAATACCTTTAAACTTTTCCTACCTCTGTTGGGTGAGTCATGTCCGACCGAGACAATCCATGGGTCAACTTGGGGACCCCATGGAGCCACTTTTGTAGGAAAATGACATTAAAAACTTTTTATTTAATGTTAAAATAAAAATGTCACAAACATGAGTTGTTTTACTAAAACAATTTTTAAATGGGGTTATACAAGTCATATTTTTGACTATAAATATTCATTAGAAAGAAAAAAATATTTCCTACATCATTATAGTTTTTTATAATTTTTGGACATTAAATAAATTAAATTATTTATGACACCATATTGATGCAGCGATTACCTCATTAATTAATGATTTAAATAAAATGAATAGATAATGTAAACTCTAAGACTTAAACATGTAAAAAACCAATTGGATGAATATATTTAGAACCCTTATCACCTTATCCTAGAAATATATCATTTTGGGACCTTTGAAATCCGAAAATCACTTCATAATAATGTAACATTTTATGACCTTCCAAGAGTGCCCCTCCTCTCCTCTTATAAAAGGCCCTCACCACTACCACCTTATACACACCTTCAAAGCCATTTGGCTCAGCCAAACACTGTCAAAATACTCTCTAAACTTCCCTCTATTACTCCTAGAAACCTCAATTTGGGCATAAGTCTTCCCAAGGAAGCCTTTGGCTCAAATCAAAAAGAGTTACCCGATTTCAAGGTAATGTCTTCTCTTATGTTGTTTTGTTTTATTTTGTTCTCCATCCCCCTAAAATGTTTTTATTATTTTCTTTTATAACAACACCAGTGTCTTAAATATATTAGGATGTTTTTATGAGAAGTATTTTATTTACACTTACACACACTTTCGTCAAATGGTTAATGAACATACTGTTTCTTTGGGTGGTGAATTAATGCCTCACGAAATAATGATTGTTCAATATTTTTTTAACACCTCTCATGGTGGAAATTATGATGAAACTATTTTTATAAATGATATATATATTTTTTTTCCTTATGATTCTGTATTTTTCATTTATGGCATAACTTTATGATTTCCATTATGGGTAAACGCGATAATTTCATTTTAGGAAGTGCGGACTACCGCCCCCTCAAAGTGATTTGAATCGTTAATGCCATATGTGGGATGTATAGAGGATGGAGTAAATGGAATTATATATTATATTATACTGTAATTATAATATAACTTTATATAATTATAATTTCAATCCCTTAAATACTAAATAGAAATGAAAGTAGCGTTCATGCGTACGTACGACTTACCATCTCCATGAACGGTGCATTTCATTTCTTACCTCTCAATGTTACGTAATATTATGAATGAATGTATATACTAGATATATATGATATATATGATATCTACATAATGAATATAATTCTGGAGATAATGGATATTCTACCACATAAACAACTTGTAATTATAAGAAGTTTATTTTTGACTCAAGTACCAAAGATCGACAAAACGACCGTTATTAACTTAAATAATTACATAATGTTAATAACATGGTAATAATTGATATAAATGGAATAATTAAATTAAAAAAGGTTCTAAATAAAGTATAAATTAACTCTAGTTTATTATTCAGGAGGTTAAAGAACGGTCGAGTCAAGTCAGACACGAGGTAAGGGAACTTCTTAACCCAATTTCCATTCTTTGGGTTAATCTCCTACTTTCAAATTATGTCATGATATTATTATGTACTATCTTGTATTTTTACATTATTTATGTTTAATTATAGTGAATACACATAATAGATCTATTTTATTTAAAAAAATGATCTTTTAAGGGACTTTGTCTCAATCACCATTCATTGAGGCATATTTTGTTTTATACACAACTTTCTTTTATTCGGTGTATAAACCCCATTTGAATTTTACGTTTATTCAAAAGGAATATTTTTTATACAAAGTGTTTTACTAAATGACAAAAAGGAATGTTTTTCTTTCCGTACGTATGTGGCGACAACAACTTCTACGCCACCGTGACCATTATTTGAGTGTCGGCTTCCTCTACAAGCCATAACTTTTTTTAAATGAAAAATAAATACAAAGTTTTAATTTTATTTAATTTTGATATTAAAAATGGTTTTGAATGTTATTTTATTATATCAATGTGTTTTATTGATATCTTGTGATTGAAATGTGGAAATGTTATGTTTCCTTTATGCATGTTTTATGTGATACAATTATGTTATGGTTTATGATATGTTTAAACCTGTTCATATGAGAAATGCATTGGACTTAATAAGTGACTGGTGGAGCCTGCTATAGCTCCTCGATGCATCGACAGGTATCATGAGACAAAATAGTGTCTTGGCACGAGGCCTTGAAAAAATCTTTTTTGCAGTCTTGGCACGCGACCTTGGCTTGGTGGTTATGATAGTCTGACATTATGCATTCAATCATTATTAAAGTTCTTATTGATATTGCATGTGATTATTCGACCAGTATAATATTCATGTGAAGAAGTAAATGGAATTATATCATTTTACTTTTTCCATATTATGCTGAAGTTCAAGTTTAAAAGGCTTTTGTTTTAGTTATACATTGCCTTAAATGTTTATTTTTATTTATGAAAGCTTCTGCTATATTGTTATCCTTACTCGGAATCTGAGCTCACCCCTTTCAATGTTTTATTTTTTTCCAGGATGTGATGAGGTATATTATGAATGACCTGCTGGGATAGTATGAGGGGATATGAAGACATGATGTTTTTTTAGTTATGTTTTATTTTATGATGTAATGTAAGACTTATGAATGTATCTAGTGTTTCCAAGACTACTAAAATAATCGGTCTTTCGAGACTCGATATTTTGTGATCATTCCATTGTTATGAAATAATGCACCGACTCTGGGTAACTGGGGTCGGGGCGTTACAGTTGGTATCAGAGGTAGTTTAGTACCAACCTTGGAAGCTAGATTTAGATAAACTCTGATTAGATCACATAGCCCTAAGATAGACTTTGAGGATTAGTATAGAAGAACTTCCTAGAATTTTGGTATTATAGATATTTTTGTGAGTTTCTATGAAATACATCCTTATCTGGATATGAGCACGTAGAGTTGGATCTGGAACAGATGTACCTAGGGGTAAAACCCGAAAACACCGATTTGAGCTAGACTCGAACGGGAACTGGTGCACGACAATGGGCCTTGCTGCACTCTTGGTTACGACACTCCCGGGGGATGTTCTTAGGATAATTACCATTTTATTTACAAACCACTATGAAGGGTTATGAGTATATAATTCCTCAAAGAAAACATTTTTATGATTATGGATTATATCCATAAATAGATCAATTTATTATAAGTATTTTACAAGTATGGAATTATGTATTTTGATTCATAAACTAATCTTGTTTATTCCATTGTTTAGAAATGGCGCCTAGTGGAAGGAATGGAAACCAGATCCATGAATGAAGTCTATGTAGGGATTTCCCTCCTGCTCAAGATAATTATAGTGGATCTGGAGATACAACTGGTTCTGGTCAACTTATTTCCATAATGGGACAACTCTTTCAGGTTATGAATAATAACCTTACTCGTATGGGGTACCCTGATCCGCAACGTGGAGGATCAATGTTAGACCGCTTCATGAGGCAACAACTGCCAACATTTAATGGGGGTACAAATCCATTAGTAGCTGAGCAATGGATAAACTCCCTAGAGAAAACATTCCACACCTTGGGGAGTAGCGAAAGGGAGAAGGTTTTCATGGAAGTCTACCACCTCACTAGAGATTCCGATCAATGTTGGTCACTGATTTAAAACAAAAAGGAATATGAAAAGTATCAAGTATGTAATGGAGGGAGTTTATGGAAATTTTATTAAAAAAATACTTTCCACATGACCATCGAGCAGATATGGACAGACAATTTCTGAGTCTGAGGCAGAAGGAGGATGAGAATGTCACAAAGTATGAGGCTAACTTGAAAAGGTTAGCGAGGAATTCTGCAGATTATATACGTAACCCAAGAAGTAATATTTATTGTTTCTTTGATGGGTTAAAACAATTTCTCCGTCGAGCCTTAGTCTCACAATCTTTCTCTTAGTATGAAGATATAGTCTCATGTGCTATCAAGACAGAAAAGGAATTATCTAAATCTTATGACAATAAAGTAAAGCAAGAGAAGAAGAGAACAGTGGAACAAGAGACAGATAAAGGGAAAAAGGGAAAGATGGATTTTCCATTATCCGATAATTGTGGGAAGAATCACCCTGATGCTTGCCTAAAAGGGATGGGAGTTTGTTATAAATGTGGGGAAAAAGGTCACCAGGATCGTGGTTGCAAGGGAAAGAAAGAGGCTATCAATGTTGAATGCTACAATTGTAGGGAAATGAGACATTATGAAAATGAATGTACTAAGCGTCAGGGAAACATACCTCCGAAAAGGACAAGGGATCAAGGACAATCTGATGCTGTTACTACTGTTGAAGTGGAATAATTAATGTATTGGTGCTTTTGGACTCAAGGATTATATTCTGGTTATAAGAATAATGTGATATATATAAGGATTGTACTACAGTACTTGTTGTTTTCAATATGTTTTTAATATGATGAAGGTAATCATATTTTTAGTATGTGACAATAAGAGAAACTTTACTTTGTTGGGGGATCTGATGAATTGATTTTGGAATTTAGAGACCTTTTAGAGAAAGTCTGGACAGAGGTATTTTGGATAACTATAAATGATGGAATGGATTAAGTTAAACATTGCATAGTATTGTTTAAGGTTAAAACATTTCTGAATATTATTTTTGGAATATTATAATACTATTGTTTTAGGAAAAGGACAACCTGCAGGGTGGGGGATAACCCGTCGCATCGGACAAAGTTGTAGGAATCGAACCCACAACCATAGTGAGACAGTCCTTTATTACCTACCACTAGCCTACATGAAGTCCCTGGTTATTACAAAATAGTTTTCCTAATCTAAATGGTATGTGTTAATATTTTGAACCTTGTACGATTAGGATAAATATAATATTTTTGAATTCTATTATCTTTTTGAGTGAAAGTTGATTTTGTGGTAGAAATTTGTTGAAGGTTGAAACTCTAATTGTCAAGTATAAATATATATATACCTATCACTTATTATATGAATAAATTAATTCTTAAACATTAGTAAAGGGATATTAAAACAAAAAATGTGTTATCTTAATACCTTATGTCTTGTTAAACTGATAATATTTTAAATCAACATAGATTGAAGGCTTTGAGGCCCTCAATTTTGTACTTGATTGTGAATGATGACCCCAATCAATCCCTAAAAATATTTATGTTTTTCCTCCAATTATATGTCTCTAATTTCCACCAATGTTCTCCTTATCGAGATCATAATTTGGTGGTGACTTTTTCATTTCCCTTTCCATCTTATTAAGGCTAAATTTTATTAACCTTATTTCCGATGTGGGTTTTCCAAAAAGGTATTTTCTATTTTCAACCTTTTATTTTCAAAGATAAATTTAAAATTGCGAGGACACAATTTATTTAAGGAGGGGAGAATGTAACACCCCGAGCTTCCATGGTACGCTTCTCTTTCAATAATGCAATAGCTTGCATTGTACGCAAGTTCAGATTCTAACGCACCGCGACCAATAAAAATAGCCATTATGAATAGTAATACCCACTTTTTGAAATTAAATAAATTTAATATTTCAAAATGGACTTCATTTTTGTATTTGTAATATCTAAATTAACCTATGTTGAATTTTTTGTAATTTTTGGAGAACTTCCAATTTTTTATGAATAGTGAAAAATACTTAAAAACGTCTTTTTTAATCA
The DNA here is from genome assembly GCA_963277665.1 of Viscum album. Lineage (NCBI taxonomy): Eukaryota > Viridiplantae > Streptophyta > Magnoliopsida > Santalales > Viscaceae > Viscum > Viscum album. Next base: position 1,395,764,100 of record OY728157.1, on the reverse strand, counting down.
AAATAATTTATAGTGATAAATTATAATATTTAGTGTTTTTAAAGTATAATTAGAATATATTTTTACCATTTTATCCAATGGTGTTCATTAGAATTAATTTCACATTGAAATTGGACATAAACAATTGTCAATCTTTTGATATATATTGTTTCTTAAAAACACGCTATTTGTTGTGAGAGCGGGAATTAGTTATAAAATTAAATAATGAAACATAAATGTTTGGAATTTTCTAAAATAGAAAACATTATTGAATTCATAATATCAATAATATCTTAGGGTGAAATTTTGGCATTGTTCTGAAAAACTTCAATTTTTGATGAATAGTGAAACCACTAAGTGGTAGTTAAAAACTGATTTTTCGTTTAAATGAAACATTAACACTTCTGTGATTTGATTTTCAAAAATCCAACATACATGGTTTTCATTAGGAATTAAAATTTGGTTCAATGGGATTAAAATAATTCTTTGGTGAATAGTAACTTTTAAGTTTAATTAATCGCTATTAAAGGTAATTAGTGAAATTTAAGGTAAAAATGATATTATAAAAATATGAAAATACCTTTACACTTGTCCTACCTCTATTGTATGAGTCATGGCCGACCAAGACAATCCATGGGTCAACTTGGGGACCCCATGGAGCAACTTTGGAAAGAAAATGACATTAAAAACTTTTTATTTAATGTTAAAATAAAAATGTCACAAACATGAGTTATTTTACTAAAACAATTTTTAAATGAGGTTATACAAGTCATATTTTTGACTAAAAATATTCATTAGAAATATAAAATTTTTTACTACATCATGATAATTTTTTTATAATTTTTAAAAATTAAATAAATTAAATTATTTATGACACCATGACGATGCAGCGATTACCTCATTAATTAACGATTTAAATAAAATGAAAAGATAATGTAAAATCTAAGACTTACACTTATCAAAAACCTATTGTATGAGTATATTTATAACCCTTATCAACTTATCCTTGAAATATATCATTTTGGGACCTTTGAAATCAAAAAATCACTTCATAATAATGTAACATTTTATGACCTTCCAAGAGTGACCCTCCTCTCCTCTTATAAAAGGCCCCCACCACTACCACCTTATTCACACCTTCCAAGCCATTTGGTTCGGCCAAACTATGCCCAAATACTCTCTCAACTTCCCTCTATTACTCCTAGAAGCCTCAATTTGGGCAGAAGTATTCCCAAGGAAGTCTTTGTCTCAAATCAAAAAGAGTTACCCGATTTTAAGGTAATGTCTTCTCTTATGTTGTTTTGTTTTATTTTGCTTCTCCAACCCCCTAAAATCTTTTTATTCTTTTATTTTGTAACAACAAAAGTATCTTCAATATACTAGAATGTTTTTACAAGAATGATTTTATTTAAAATTACACACACCTTCGTCATATGTTTAATGAACATACTGTTTCTGTGGGGGGTGAATTAATGCCTCATGAAACGATGATTGGTCAATATTATTTTAACACCTCTCATGGTGGCCATTATGATGACACTATTTTTATAAATGATATATATTATCTTTTTGTTTTCCTTATGAATCTTTATTTTTAATTTATGTAAAAACTTTATGATTTCCATTATGGGTAAACACGATAATTTCATTTTAGGAAGTGCGGACTACCGCCCCCTCAAAGTGATTTGAATCGTTAATGCCATATGTGGAATGTATAAAGGATGGAGTAAATGGTATGATACATTATATTATACTGTAATTTTAGTATACCTTTTTATAATTATAAATTCATTCCATTAAATATGAAATAGAAATGAAAGTAGTGTACATGCGTACGTACGGCTTACCGTCTCCATGAATGATGCATTTCATTTCTTACCTCTCAATGTTACGTAATATTATGAATGAATGTATATAATATATATATATATATGATATATATGATATCTAAATCAGGAATATAATTCTGGAGATAATGGATATTCTACCACATAAACAACTTGTAATTATAAGAAGTTTATTTTTGACTCAAGTACCAAAGATCGATAAAACAACCGTTATTAACTTAAATAATTACATAATGTTAATCACATGGTAATAAGTGATATAAAAGGAATGATAAAATTTAAAAAGGTTCTTAAGAAAGTATAAATTAACTGTAGTTTATTATTCAGGAGGTTAAAGAACAGTCGAGTCAAGTCGGACACGAGGTAAGGGAACTTCTTAACCCAATTTCCATTCTTTGGGTTAATCTCCTACTTTCAAATTATATCATGATATTATTATTTCCTATCATGTATTTTTACTTTCCTTATGTGTAATTATAGTGAATACACATAATATATCTATTTTATTTAAAAAAATGATCTTGTAAGGGACTTTTTCTCAATCACCATTCGTTGAGGCATATTTTGTTTTATAAACAACTTTATTTTATATGGTATATAAACCCCTTTGACTTTTACGTTTATTCAAAAGGAATATTTTTTATACGAAGTGTATTAATAAATGACAAAAAGGATTGTTTTTCTTGCCGTAAATATGCGGAAACAATGACTTCTTCGCCACCGTGACCATTATTTGAGTTTCGGATTCCTCTATATTCCATAACTTTTTTTAAATGAAAAATAAATACAAAGTTTTAATTTTCTTTAATTTTGTTATTAAAAATGGTTCTGAATGTGTTTTAATTATATCAATGTGTTTTATTGATATCTTGTGATTGAAATGTGGAAATATTATGTTTCCTTTATGCATGTTTTATGTGATACGATTATGTTATGGTTTATGATATGTTTATACCTATTCATATGAGGAATGAATTGGACATAATAAGTGACGGGTGGAGCCTGCTATAGCTCCTCGATGCATCAGAAGGTCTCATGAGACAAACTAGTTCCTTGGCATGAGGCCTTGACAAAATCTTATTTGTAGTCTTGGCACGAGGCCTTGGCTACGTGGTTATTATAGTCTGGCATTATGCATTCCATCATTATGAAAGTGGTTATTGATATTTCCTGTGATTATTCGACCAGTAGAATATTAATGTGAATAAGTAAATGACATTATTTCATTTTACTTTTGCCATATTATGCTGAATTTCAAGTTTAAAAGGATTTTTTAGTTATACATTGCCATAAATGTTTATTTTTATTTATGAAAGCTTCCGTTATATTGTTATCCTTACTGAGCATCTGAGCTCACCCCTTTAAATGTTTTATTTTTTTCCAGGATGTGATGAGGTATATTATGAATGACCTACTGGGATAGTATGAGGGGATATGAAGACAAGATGTTTTTAGTTATGTTTTACTTTATGATGTAATGTAAGACTTGTGAATGTATCTATTGTTTCCAAGACTACTAAACTAATCGGTCTTTCGAGACTTGATCTTTTGTGATCATTCCAATGTTACGCAATAATGCACCGACTCTGGGTAACTGGGGTCAGGGCGTTATAGTAATGGGTATTGATTATTATTGAAATTAAATGTTTTTGCATGTTCTATAACCCTACCTTATTTTACAATATTTTATTATTGATTTTATAGTCTTGTTTACCCATTGAATTTGATGAGATGAAAATATATTTGGTTCAATATATATTACTTATGTTGGTAGAGAACTTTCTCAATTTGATATGTGAAACTGGTGTGGTTTGGTATATTAGGAAAGGGATGGATTGGTTTTCCTTGGTTGTGGAAGTGGTTTTATATGCTTAGTGTGGAAAGGTGTTTGGGATGACACTGGGATGATTGGTATGGGTCGAGTATTGGTATTTCCTATCATTTTTATTATTGGATGGTTGTTTTCTTGTTTTTTGGTAATTGTGTTATGATTATAATTACCACATTTCTTCCAATTCACTATAATTTCATCTTACTTGTGGTAGCTCAGGTTGAGTCATTGAATACTTGAGAATATATAATTTTAAATAAATTGTAAATGAATTGATGGGAATGGGTGATGATGATGATAATTATTTATTAAATGAAAACCGTATAATTGGTTGGGATAAATGTTCAAAAGGAAAGTCTTTAAATCTCAAATATAAATAATAATTATAAAATCACCTTAGATTCTGATGGTTAATGAAAAATGTTAAAAGTGGGATTGATGATGGTTATAACAATTTAAATCATCATTTTTGAATTACAAGATAATTTATAATGATGAAATTTAATGCTTTTGTGATCATATGAGATTAGATTTCCACTCACAGTGATGGAAACCGGTTTTTTATAAGGGATGTTAGATATATTTTGAGTTTTGGGAAGGATAATTTCCCTTATTTTGGTTGTGTAATATACTATTAATTACATTTTATGATTTTATATTCTCCACCATTAGAGTCTGATGGATAACCAACACCCAAATGTTGTGGGTTCTAAGTGTTTCTCCTAAAATCTAGGTTTGTGAGTGAAAAAATGGCTGGATAATACATATTCCCTTCTATCCCTTATAAATATTTCATAGTATTTATCCATATCCAGGTTTTAATGGATTCATGTAGAAGGTATGTGATTATACAGACTATGATCATTCTTTGTTTTACCATACATGTGTGGATGGGAAGTAGTAGCTTATGGTTATAACATATACATGTATCTTAACTATATAGACTTTGGTTACTATATGTTTAATTTAATAGGATTTTATTTACTGAGGTATAGTTCATGATACAATAGAAGAGATGGATTTTGTACATGTTGTGTGGATGTATATGTGGTTGAGATGCATATGCATGGTGTGTGGGATGAGATGAAGACATGGTTTTCACAGATAGATTTCAAGGAGGAAAATTGGACTTCATCATAGGATAGGGTAGGTAAGGTTTTTGACTAAACCATATCATTTATGACTCTATATACTATACAATTTCACATGCATGTAACGTATTGAATCACATGATGTTGGTAATTTGGGTGTGAGAGTGAAAAAATAGTGGGGAAGTGGATACTAGGTAACTTTTATATAAGTATATGTTTTGATATATAATGGATTACTTCTAGAAATTACATAGAGAGAAATACTTGGGGAGAATGGGATCTATTTTTACCAACATTGTTAAAAAGTTGGTTTTCTCCTTTTATTCACTGGGATTTATTATGCTTCCTTAAAAATTGAATTAGAGGATTTAGGAAGGATCATATTGAATATAATTGTATTCTCACCCTATATATAAATATATAAATATATTTAAACTCTATATTATCCATTTGGTGATTATTCTAGGTTTTACTACTTCATGGGGTTGTTTAGGATTTATTGGTGTTCTTGGTCACTTCCTAAGCTTCATTTACGACCATTTTTTTATTTCTTCTTCTTGTAATATTTTTTTTGAAATCCATGATGTAGCTTATATGTATTTTTATATTATATGGTTGAGTCCCTTGAGTTTTGGGGAGTTCTAGGTTAAATTTTGAGAAATTTTTATGCTTTTATATGGCCTTAGGATTAGGTATATGGTTTAGGACACTATGAAGGGTAAACCATGCGTCCTCTATATTTTTGAAGATTAATGATCACATATTTTAGTAAATCATGTGATTAAAACATGAAGCATACTCATTTTTTGTAATTTTGTTTATTTCAAGTCCCTTTTAATTGGGGGAACCTCCCTTGGCTTCTCCACTTCAAACCCTACATCCTAGGATCCTTTCTTAGTTTCTCATCTTCTTCTCCATTCACTCCTTAGGGGATTTAGGGTTGTTTATTGGTGATTCTTAACCCTAATTGAAAGGTAAGGGATACTCCTTCCTCATTCTCATGGTTTTATGAATTTTCCCATATTTTCTTTTAACCCTATAAATCTTGGAGGCCAAACCTCAAGTTTATGGTTATTTTAATTTGGATTGTTTTGGTTTCTAATGGTTTTGATCCATCTTTTGAGAGTTATTCTAGTAGAGTTCGTCGAAGGTGACATGGTTTTTCCCCTTGAGGTAGGTGTTTCGATCTCATTAAATTTTATTTGAGTGTTCCTTGAATATATTTCATTTAAAACTATTTTTTTAGATATATATAAATATGTTATATTCTATCTTTAGGAGTTTTGTTAGTGGTTTTACATAATCAATTTTGGTTTTACTTTGGCATAATGGTTGGACTTCATAATTCAATGGTTATTTTACATTAAATGTATTTTTATGCATCCTTAGGGTTTTACACAATTCCAACAATGATTTTCTTAAAGGTAAATTATTTATTTATAATGTTTTAGGTTAAATTCAAATTATAGCATGGGGTGTTTCTTGATTTAGGGGTTTCAATGTTATTAAATGGGTGAATGTTTTATTTATTGAGTTATTCAATGTTTTATTTGGATTGATTATGATTATGATCTGGGGTCACTTATGTATTCCCATGAATTAATATCTTGTGTTAAAATTATTTAAAAGGGGATTTAAAAATTTATGGTTATTAGTTTCAAAGATTAAGACCCATTTTAATCCTTTTGTAATACTAGTTGGTTTATTATTGGTTACAACCTTGTTGAGCCCCATTATTATCTAGATTTCATGGTTAAGTGGATTGATGGTTTAATCAATTGCGTTTCGTGTTGTTGATTTAGGGAAGTGTGATCATTATTTAAGGGTGTGTTAATGGTTAGTGGGATATTTTTATTAGATTGTTTTTATTTTGGTTATATTGTTGTCATATTATTGATGTATTATTGGTTAATAGAGCACCTCCTTTAGTTGTTCTATGAGTAACCCTAGGCTAATAAGTGGGAAATAAAGGGATTAATGTTTTTATTATTTAATTTACAAATTAGATATTAGCCCCAAGTTGTGTTGTTATGACCCTTTATTGGGTCTACATCTCCAATGAGGTTATTAGAGTGATATTTGAGTGATGAGTTGTAGGATCATAAAACCCGTCGGATGTTGGTTCTGTCTATGCATGTTGAGTATTGCCCCATTAATCTCTATATCATTTCCTCATGAAATGTATTATATATAATTATTTATTTATTAATTATCTTGTATGTTATTTGTTATCTCTTTAATTGAATATATTTTTATGTAATGATTCCTTTATGGTCATGACTTGATTTTGACATGGTTTTATTCAAATCATTATTAATATTCTCTACCAAATTTTCATGGTATTTATTTATTTAATAGTTTTACTCTATTCTTTACTTATACTTGACATGTGGGGAAATGTTTTTAAAGAAAATGGGTGGTCTATTTTCCAAGATGTACTTCCAATGGTAAACATAAGGTTTAATTTAGGGTTTCAAAGGAAAAGGATTGGAAAAAAAAGATTAAATATTATTTTTAAACTATAAATATGAAATGAAATATTGTTTGATTATAATTATTTTTGAACTAGAATATTTGGTTTCTTTTATAAAATGAATGATATTTAATCATGGTAGTATCATACTAGAAATTTTCTCACACCATAGATATTCACATTGGTGGGTATATAGTGTTCTTGTATCCTACAAGTTTTTAGCTATTGGATTGCAATTTTGGTTGGCACCACACCCTGATAGGAAGAATATGGTGTTTATTTCAAGTTGGTAACTTAAGAGTTACATTGTGGGGGTATTTTTGGCCTATTTAGTTCACTGGATCGCGTTTGTGTGGTTGGTTTCTCCCCAAATCATTGATTATTTACTTTTCATGAGTATCCAATGCATGAAAACATCATGCCTGGTACCCAGTTAGAACCTGTTTTACATCATTGGATTCTTGAGACTGAAATCATTCCCACTGTTATGTTTTGATACCCACAACACTTGTCACCATCCCATGGTGATTGAGAATTCGTTTTGGGCCTTTCAGTAGAGTGGTCTAGGGGAATGGTTAGGTAAACTTTGTCTGGTTCCTTATAAAATGGAATAAGATCCCTATTATTGTTTGGGGGGGGGTGTTAATGTTTGATTAGATATAGGACCATAAAATATTTATAGGTGTGTATAGGGGAGTTAATTTCCATCTCTTCTTCATGAAAAATCCCAAGCTACCATGGGTGGTTTAGAATTTTATTTTGATTTTAGGATTTATGATGGGTTATTCATGAGTTTTTCTAATTTTATTTTCTAATGATTGAAGTTTTAGAAAGAAATTAAGAATTATTTATGAAAAGTATATATTTCAAGGTGAAATTTGTGGAAATATTGGAAGAAAAAAGTTAGGTAGTGTGTTCCATCAAACCATGTTCAGTTCATGGGAAATGATTCTTTGCAACGTCCAATGGAACTTACATAGTTGGAATACAGTCTAAAAAAACCTTTTTCTAAACCATAATTAGTTGTAATACTTTGAATTATTTTATTATTTTCACTCATTTGGTGGTTATAAATTTTGTTATTATTTGCGATGCTTGTTTATGACTAATTTAGTAAAATTATATATATATTTTATGGTTTTCTTATGACGTTTTAAAGTGATTTTCTATGGTTTTGTATTTGACTTTGTCTATGAAAATCATGTTTTGAGGTTTGGATTATTATTGTAAATTGTTTTTATTTTATATGAATTATTTGAATAAGATAAATGGTTTTAGGGATTTATTATTTTACAAAGAAGAAATTTTATTGGTTTCAAATTAAAATTGGTTATTTTAAGTATGGTAGAGTTTTTGTAATAATGAAATTCATAGTTTTAGGGTTGTATATTGTTATTAAAATGGATTTTTATAAACATGTATCGTGATTGAAAATGGAAATAAGGTATTGTTATAAATTTCTGAAATGAATTTATAAAGGGCGTTTTTGGTCATGATTTTTTGATTTATGGTTTTGTATACCTTATATTAGAGTTTGGATTAGTTTGATTAAATATTATGTTTTAATAATGTTTTAAAATATTACCCTAATAAAGGAATCAAAGATTCATGGAGGTAATGATTTTTATAGTCCTTCTAATAACCTATAAGTTTTATTTATAGTCTATGAATTTTCCATGAATCTTGATAGAGTGATAGTGCTATGTTTATTTCAAATTGTGGATCATACATGAGATTTTCTAAATAGTTATCCCCCAATATTATTTGGGGATCAAGGACCTCTAGAAGTAATAGAGTGGTTGATTAGAGTTGAGAATTTATTTAGCTACTTATAAAATCCTAAGGCCTCTAGGGTCAATACCACTGCTCTATTTTTTGAGACATTGGGCTTTAAATAGTGGAAGACCATCATTATTTCTTTTACAATTGAAGGTAATTACTTGGAGTATATTAAAATCATTTTAATCTAGTTTTATTATCCAAATAATGTGAAGGTATTTTCAATGTCATAGTTCTTGAGCACCTATCAAGGTTATCAATCATAGAATTTGTACAAAAAATAAAATTTTCCAAATAGTTGCATTTTCTCATAAATTGGTGGTTTATGATTCAAAGAAGTATAAGTTATTTGAAAGATACCTGCACCCCAATATCTATTCAGTGATGATTCATCTTTTACTTATCACACATATAGAAGTGGTTAGTAAAGATATCACTATTGAATCAATTTTTTAGGGGAAGTATTAGAATTTTGGTTCTTCAACCCAATTTGGTGACTTTGAGGGTGTATTTTTCAGTAAAAAGAAAATGATAAAAGGTTATAAGATTGAATATAATTATTATATGGTCATTCTTATCAATCAATTTTTCTACTTTAGTAAAAAAGAAGTAGTCATTATACTTTCAATATAGAAATTTAAGGCACCTTAAACACTCATTTTTGACATATATGAGAACCTGTGATTAGTGTGACCAACTTAGTCACCTTAATAGGGTTTTTAATATCAATTTATGTTATAAGAATAAGTCTCAAACATATTTTAAATCCATACTATAGTATTTAGTGTTTCTTCCATTGGGAAGTAGGAATTTAAATAGTGTTTTGGGTATATCCTTTTCTTTATTTTATTTTTTTTCTAGGAATTATTCTATATATCATATATTCCCCATTTTTTTATAATATATGAAATATTTTTTATACTAGTTTTCACATATCATTTTGATTCTACTCTTATTAGAGTGACATTAGAGAATTCAAATTGGGTTTTGGATTTGGTGGAATCTGATAAGAATACCCATTCTCTTATCACTTTTGTGTGGTGAATTTCAATGAAGATGTGTGGTATCTTGGTAAATTTATCATTACTTATCTTACTATATTATAATATTTATAAATGTTGGGGATACCTATCACAGATCTCCACGTGTTTTCCTCATTCTTATAGAGTTACCTTTTAGGGAGCTTTTGGTTTTGATTTTACATTGGTTTTATATTCTATGACCTTATATGTTTCATAGGTTTAGTTAATGTTTTTTCCTTGGGTTTGGATTAGAATTAAAAATGCACTTTTGAATAGTGGTATGAATGTTGATGTTCCCATATTCAAAGTATGTCAGAGGAATGACTATCCAAAAATATCATTTTTATGGAATCTTAGTTTAGGATCCTTAGTGATTCATTAGTTTATGGTTAAATTGTTGGGTACATTATTTAGTGTAACACACCAAGCTTTCATAGTACACTTCTCTTTGATTAATACAATAGCTTGCGCTGCACACAGTTCTGAGTTCTAGCACACCACGACCAATCAAACTAGTCATTTAAAAAGCAGTTATGAATAGTAATACCCACTTTTTGAAATTTTATAAATTCTATTTTTAAAATTTGCTTCATTTTTGGATTTGGAATTTCAAAATTAGCTTAGGGTGAATTTTTGGTATTTTTCTGAAATCTTTCAATTTTTGATGACTGGTGAAAAACATTGCATTATTGTTTAAAACCGAACTTTTATTTAAATAATTATTTTTAATTTAAATTTATTTTAATGTCAAAATAGATACATAATACCTATATTATTACAATTTAATTCATTGGAGTAAATTTATAATAATATTAGATATATAATTTTTTTTGAACTTTTTAACATCTTTACCCACCTTCTAGGCACATTTGAAAATTTGCATAAAACATAATTTTCCCACTCCGGTGAATTGAATTTCAAAAATCCAACATACACAGTTTTCATGAGTAAGAAAAATTTGGTTCAATATGATGAAAATAATTTTTGGTGAATAGTAACTTTTGAATTTTATTTAGCACGGTTAAAAGTTAATAGGGTAATTAAAGGTAAAAAATAATATTATAATAATATAAAATTACCCCAAAAAATGTCCTAATTGTATTTGAAAAGTGTATTTAGACCAAAAGAAACCTTAGGAAATAATATTATCCTTTTATATCCACTTGTATTAGATTAGTCCATTTATTATATTTTATTTAAAGAAGAGTTAAAAGTGTTAAATTCAAATTTTAATAACAAATCCATTTTTAATATAGAATTATACATAAGATAAATTAGACTATAAATATTCATTAAAAACATAAAAATATTTCATACATCATAGTATTTTATTTATAATTTTTAGACATTAAATAATTATATTTATTCTTGACACAATGATGATGCGATAATTACCTTATTAATGAAAGATTAAAATAATTGATATTATAAATAATAAAATAAATATAAATTGAATTTTTTGATGACATAAACGATTATTCTAGGTGAATATGACATGTTAGGGTTTATTAAAGGTATTTTTTAAGGAATAAAGTTTTTATGTCTTTAAAAAAAGCACAAACTAAATAGTGTTAAAATTGACATAAATGAGTTTTTAAAACAAATAGTATTTTATTAAATTATATAATAGTCCTAAAAATATAAGATTCATTAAAATGACTTAAATAATGTTATATATGTATTTAATGAACCACTTTAGGTACTATTGGAAATTTATAGTAACTATATTAACCATGTAATATAAAAATACATGAAGAAATGGTAAAAGTTAATCTATTTTACTAAGGGTTAAATCTAAAACATAAGGTTAATATGGTGATATAAACATGTCTAGAACCTATTTTATTAGAATATTTAGACCCATAATAAAATTATCCTAAAAATAAATCCATTTGGAGCTATTAGAAACCGAAAATTATTTTATATTAAATTAATATTTCAAGCCTTTCCTAAAGTGCCCCTCACCTCTTTTAAAAAAGGGAACTTCCCCTTCTCTTAAATTTACATCTACAAAGCCATTTGGATCACACAAACCCTACTAAAATATCCTACCAAATACCCTCACTCTAACTTAGAGGCCTTACTTTGATAATAAAGCTAACCTAAGGATCCATTTTGTTCAAATAAAAGGAAGCACCTGAAACAAAGGTAATTATATTATAACCTCTTTCAAAGTTATTTTATTTTTATACTTCCTATTTCAATGTTTTTCCATATTAAAATAATAACTCCAATACCTTATACATAATGATATGTGATTATAAATATGGAACACGAATATTCATTATTCTATCCATCCTATGAATTATAAAGTCACCATACATGCGTACGTACGACTTACCGTCTCCATGTCATGGTGTAGTTTGTTATTCAACACTTCCTTATTTGGATTGGTATAATAATGAGTATAATTGATTTAAATAAAAATTATAACCTGTTAATTATTATTTATATAAAATATACCATCCTATTACATATGATTGCACTATTAATATAATGATATTGTCGCTCGGGTGGATGTATGACTTACCGTCTCCACGACGTGAGGAGATTTCATTTCACATCATAACCATTCAAGAATAATTTTCATTAGATGATTAAAAAATAATGTTTAATAACTTAATATCATTATTTATAGGAAAAAAATATATCCTATCTATAACAAACATGACTTACCTAACAAAACATATAAAGTAAAACTAACCATTTAACACCCAAAACAATGATACTACTAAAATATTATTAAAAAAGAAATATTAAAGGATAATATATAATATCATATTTATGTATGTGGTTCTTTTATAATTTCATAACAATGATTTAACCATTATACAATAGGTTAATATACCCTCTACTATGGAAAATTACTGTGTAAGGGTTAATTTTTCAATCTCTTTATTATCCGAGGTTGTTTATACATAAGTATATACTAGGACTTCTTTATCATCTACATCCATGTTTCTTAAAAATGTATTTATTTATTTATTTATTTTCTAGAATATGGGTTAAAGTAATTTATACCCCTGTTTGAATTTTTATAAAATGTTTTGAAAGTAATATTTCCTTCGTTTTCTAAATAAGGTCCTTTACAACCTTTTCAACAAATTAAAGAAAGAATGTTTTTTAACTTATACAACAGGTGTGGCTATTTTCAACCATTATAAAACATTAGAAGCTTCCCTTAAAATCTTATTAGAATATTTTAAAAATAAATTTTTTCAATTATAATTATGTAACTTTTAAATTATTTCAAAGCTGAAAGATATATTTCTCTAAAATAGTTTTTTGATTGATTTAATCTGTGTCAACATCTATTGTTCAATTTTATGTTTAATCGAAGTTGATTTTTTATGATACAATATTACATATTATATTGATAGTTTTATGATATTTTTGACTTTGGATGTTCTATTTTTATTTCATTCAGGGTTTAGGGTTAAAGTATCAACATTTCTTATGCTAGTTTAATACGAATGTTTATGTTATGTTTCACCCTTTTCATATGAGGAATGCATTGGATGTAGTAAGTGACGAGCATGGACCGCTATAGCCCCCTACGTATTGGTAGGACTCATGAGACAAACTAGTGTCTTGACACAATAACTTGATGATATTTTTATTTTTAGTATTTTCATGAGGCCTTGACTCTGTGGTTATGATGTTCGATATTTTTCATTCTATCATTATGAGATTAGCTATTGAAATTACATGTGATTATTTGAATAGTAGAATATCCATGTGAATAAGTAAATTTAATTTTTTTATTTTTCATTTAGATATTATGCTAAATTTTATGTTTAAAAAGCTTGTGTTTTAGTGTTATACATTTCTTTAAATGTATATTCTTATTTATGATTGTTTTCGCTGTATTGTTATCCTTAATAAGCATATGAGATCACCCCTTTCTTATGTTTTATTTTTACTAGGATGAGAAGAAGTATATTATGATTTAACTGCAGGGATAAGATAAGGTATATGAGTGTTTTCAAAGGAGAAACAATGTTTTTTTATTTGATAATATAATGTAAAACTTTTGTATGTATCTAGTACTTCCAAGGATACTAAACTGATTAGTATTTCAGGAATTGATCGCTGCTGATCATGAAAATGTTATGTAATAATGCACCAACTCTGGGTAACTAGGGTAGGGGAATTATAGTTGATATCAGAGGATGTTTAGTAAAAACCTTGGAAACTAGATTTAGAAAAACTCTAATTAGAGAACATTACCCAAAGATAGACATTGATAATTAGTATAAAAGAACATCCAAAAAAATGGTAATGTAGATATTTTGTGGGTTTTCCAAGAAATCAATACCTATCTGGTTAATACAAGTGGACGTGGTTCGGGCAAAAATGTACCTAGGAATAAAAACTATGAAAAGGAGTTTCAGGCTTGACCCAGGGTATCCTGGTATATGACAACGAGATTTACTATGCACCTGGTTTGACACTCCTGGGGGATATTCCTAGGATAATTCACATTTTCTTTACAAACCATTATGAAGAATTTATTAGTAAATACTTCCCCAAAGAAAACATTTTTATTATTATGGATTATATGCATAAACTATTCAATTTATTTTAAGTATTTAAAAGCTTGGAATTATGCATTGTGATTCATAAAATAATCTAGTGTCTGAAATTGTTTAGAAATGGTTTCTAGTAGAGGGAATGGAAACCATATCAATGCACATAATATATTTAGGTATTGAACTCCTATTCAAGATAATTATACTAGAGATGGTGATGCAACTGGTGCTAAAAAACTTATAACCATACTAGGACAGCTCACTCAGGTTATGAATAATAAACTTACCTGTATGAAGCACCTTGTTCCACAATGAAGAGGATCAATGTTAGAATATTTCAAAACGAAATAGACACCAACATTAAATGGGTCTAAAAATCCATTTGTAATTGAGTATTGGATAAGTTCTTTAGAGAAAGTATTTTATTTTATGGGGAGTAGTGAAAGGGATAAAGTTTTAATAGTAATTTATCGCCTCTTAAGGGATGAAGATCAATGGTAGTAATTAATTAAAAACACAAAAGATGATGATTAAGTATCAAATATGTAATGTAAGAATTTTTAAGAGATTTTATTAGAAAAATACATTCCTCATGAACATCGACCAGATATGGAAAGGAAATTTCTGAGTTTAAGGAAAAAGGAGGATGAGAATGTCGCAAAGTATGAGGCTAACTTTACAAGGTTAGAAAATCATGTTGCAAATTACATACATAACCCAATAAGTAATATTGTTTGATTGTTTTATGGGTTAAAACCATTTCTCTGATGAGAATTAGTCTCACAATCTTTCTCATCATACAAATATATAGTCTCATGTGATATCAAGATAGAAAAGGAATTCTCTAAGTCTAATGATTTAAAGAGAAGAAAGAGAATAAGAGATCTTTTGAATACTCTGGAAAAGGAAATAAGGGGAATAAGGGAAAAGTTGAATTTACACCCTGTAGTAAATGTGGGAAAAAGAACCACGATACTTTCCTAAAGGGAATGAGAGTTTGATACAAGTGTGGAGAAAAGGCCAACAAGATCATGAATTCAATGGGAAGAAAGAAGCTACCAATGTTAAATTCTATAATCATAAAGAGATGGAAAATTATGAAAATTATTGTCCTAATCATCAAGGAAACTTACCTCAGAAAAGGCCAAGGGAGAAAAGGGAAGGTTATGCGATCACAACTTCTAAGGTTGAAGCTCTGAATGACATGGTGGAGGACAGTTTAAATCATTTCATAAAAATTATCCAATGCTTTATTTGATTATGGATCATCAAATTCTTTCATATCTTTCCATTTTATAAGAAAATTATAAATTTACAATTTGAATTTATAAGGGAGTTTTCTGTCAAAATACCTAAGTGAATTATCCTTGCAATAATGTTTTTTCAATTATTTACCATTATAAAAAAATGTGCTTTATCTTATGATCTTATAGCCATACCCGTGATTGAATTTGATATAATCCTCACTATATATTGTCTTTCCATCCATAATGCAAAAATTAATTGTAAGAAGTGGGAGGTTATAATTTTTGATGATGATAAGGAATCCCTTATCTTTAGAGTAGAAACATCACCATCTATTTCTCATCTATAACCACCGCCAAAAGCCCTATTAAATTCAATTATTGTGGAGGAAGGGAGTGAAATAACTATGGGTGAGGAAATGAATGTTCAAATAGAGGAGTTACCTATTGTAAAAGAATATGTTGATGTGTTCCCATAGGATTTACCTATATATCCTCCAGAATGAGAAATTGAGTTTTTTATTGACTTAATTCCTAGTTCAATTCCCATATCTAAGACCCCTTATAGAATGTCCACTGTAGAATTAGTGGAACTAAAGAAACAACTAGAGGAATTGAGTAATAAAGTATTTATTATCCATAGTGTTTCTCCAGGGGGAGCCCCTGCTCTTTTTGTTAAGAAGAAAGATGAAACTATGGGGTTATGCATTGACTACAGGGAGATAAATGCTATAACAATAAATAACAAGTATCCCCTACCTCACATTGATGATTTATTTGACCAACTTCATGGAGCTCAATATTTTTCAAAGATTGAACTTCGATATGGATATCATCAATTGTGTGTGAATAAGGAAGACATTCTAAAGCCATAATTTCAAACCAAGTATGGGCATTATAATTTTACAGTAATGCCTTTTGGACTGACTAATGCACCCTCTATTTTCATGGATCTAATGAATATAATTTTCAAGGAATATATTGATGCCTTTATAGTGGTATTTATTGATTATATCTTAGAATACTCCAAAATCTACCAAGATCATGAAAATCACTTGCAAACTATTTTTAAAACTCTTACAAGAAATTAATTATATGTGATGTTTAGTAAGTGTGAATTTTGGCTTCAAGAGATTTCTTTTCTTGGCCATATTGTCTCTAAGGATGGAATCTCTTTTGATCCTTCAAATACAATGGAAATCCAAGAATTCCCAACACTAACGTGTCTAATTGAGGTATATAGTTTTATTGGTTTAGCAGGTTACTATCGACATTTTGTCCAGAATTTTGCCTGATTCGCTAACCCATTGACCAAGCTCACACATAAATGGGTTAAATTTGTTTGGAAAAAAGTGTGTGATGAATGGTTTGAATAATTGAAGAGAAGATTACTCAATGCTCCTATATTTACTCTACCATCAAGGAATGAAGAGTTTTTTATTTATAGTGATGCATAAAAAAAAGTAGTTGGTTGAGTCTTTATATAGAATGATAGAGTTATTTCCAATGCATCACAATAGCTAAAATTTAATGAACAAAATTGTCCCAATCATGATCTTGAGTTAGTATTTATAATATTTTCTATGACGATATGGAGACACTATATCTATTGTGAAAAAATGTGAGATATATACTAATAAAAATAGTTTGAAGTATATTTTTCACAAAAAGAACTCAATATGAAAAAAATGTGATGGATTGAACTACTAAAGGATTATGATTACAAAATACAATACCACTTAGGGAAGAAAAATAAGGTGGAATATTCTTTGAGCAGAAAGGATCAAGGAGTTATAAACTAGATGTCAGTTGGAAGGGATAATATGTTCATAGATCTAGTAATGATGGATATGGGAATAATCATGGAAGGTTAAACATCAATACTTTTTCAAATGGTTGCCAAACCATATTTAATAGAAAGGATAAAAAGTTCTCAGATGGGTGATGAGGAGTTTCAAAAAATAATCAATGTTTTGAATGATGAAAGATTGATTTAATTCTTATATAATGAAGAAATATTGAAATTTGGGAAGAGTATGCATGTTACCGAAATAGATATTCTAAAAAGGGAATTGTTGGATGATGCCCATAGCTCCGATTTCCCTATACAACTTGGTATCACTAAGATGTATAGATATTTGAAGAATCACTTTTGGTGCGACAACATGATGAGGGAGATTACTGATTATGTGTCATGATGTATGATTTTTCATTTGGTGAAGGCTGGAAGACAACATCCTAGAGGATTCATGCAACCTCTTCCCATACCTAAGTGGAAATGGGATTATATTATGATGGACTTTGTCATGGGTATACCAAAGAATCTTAAAAGGAATGATACAATATGGGTCATTATCGATCATCTTACTAAGTAAGCATATTTTTTTGCTATAAGAGAAGATTTACCACATGAAAATTTAGAACGAATATATATTAATGATGTATTAATAGTTCATGGTGTACCCTTATTGATTGTTTCTGATCTTGATCCTCATTTTACATTAAGATTCTGGAAATATCTTCAAAATCCCAAGATACTGAACCAAGTTTGAGCACTTCCTACCACCCTCAAACTAATGGACAATCAGAATAGACTATTCATACCTTAGAATATATTTTGTGATCTTGCTCACTTGACTTTCAAGGTATGTGGGATCAGTATTTACCTATGGTAGAATTTTCCAATAACAATAGCTGCCATTCAAGTATTTAGATGGAACCATATAAAGAGTTATATGGAAAGAGATGTCACACACCAACCTTTTGGGATGATATTGGTAAAAGAAAACTCGTACGCCCAGAACATGTTGAGGAAACAATGGAAAAAGTAAATATTATTCAAACCCACATCAAAAGAAGCCCAAATTTTTCAAAACCAATATGCTATTAACTAAAAGAAGGATTTAAAATTTCAAGTGGGTGATCATGTTTTATTGATGGAAACTCCATGGAAGGGTGTTATATGATTTTATAAGAAGAGTAAATTAAGTCCCAGTTACATCGGACTTTTAGAAGTTCTAGAACGAATTAGAGTTTTAGCTTACTATTTTGCAATGCCTCCAAGTTCCTCCCAAGTTCATGATGTGTTCCACCTATCACTGTTAAGAAAATAAATTCCTAACACAACACATGTACTCAACTATGAATAAATAGAACTATAACCAGATCTATCTTATTGTGAAGAGGCATTCAGGATTCTTGATACCATAGAACAGGTGTTGAGAAACTAGATGACTCCTCTAGTAAAAGTTCTTTGTAAAAACCATAAAATGGAAGTGGTAATGTGGGAACATCAAGAACTTATGATGAAGAAGCACCTGAATATTTTTATGCAGTAATATTCTATAAATATTGAGGATGAAATTATTTGAAGTAGGGAATAATGTAACACCCCAATCTCCCACGATAACCTTCTCTTTTATTAATACAATAGATTACTCTATATGCTGCTCCTAGTTCTAGCACACCATGACCAATCAAAATGGCCATTCAAAAAGTAGTTATGAATAGTAATACCCAATTTTTGAAATTTTATTAATTTATTTTTCAAAATGGACTTCATTTTTGGATTTGGAATATCAAAATTAGATTAGGGTGAATTTTTGGTATTTTTTTGAAAACTTTCAATTTTTGATGAATGGTGAAAAACACTTTATTATTGATTAAAAAATATATTTTATTTAAATATGTTTTAATTTAAATTTATTTTAAAGTCCAAATTGTTTCATAATTCCAATATTCATCCAATTTTATTCATTGTAGTCATTTTATAATAAAATTAGATATATAAAATTTTATTGAACTTTTTAACGTCTTTTACCAACCTTCTAGGCACATATGTAAATTTTCCTAAAATGTAATTTTATAGATTCTTTGAATTGAATTTCAAAAATAAAATACACACAGTTTTCATCATTAAGAAACATGTGGTTCAATAGGTTGAAAATATGTTTTGGTGAGTAGTAACATTTGAATTTTATTTACCATAGTTAAAAGTAAATAAGGTAATTAAAGGTAAAAATAACATTATAATAATATAAAATTATCTCAACATATGTCCTAATTCTATTGGATAAGTGTATTTATAACAAAATAAACCTTATGAAAAAAAATATGATACTTTTTGATCCATAAGGATTAGATTAGGACATTTATTATATTTTATATAATGAAAAGTTAAAAGTGTTAAATTCAAATTTTAATAACTAATTTTTATTTATATGGGGTTATACATAAGATAAATTGGACTATAAATAATAATTCTAAATATAAAAATATATAATAAATCATAGTATTTTATTTATAATTTTTATACATTATATAATTAAATTTATTTACGACACAATGATGATGCAGTAATTACCTTGTTAATGAATGATTAAAATAATTGTTAATATAAATATTAAAATAAATATAAATTGAAACTTTTTATACCATAAAATAATTTTATAGGTGAATAAGACATTTTATGGTTGATTCAATGAAATTTTTAAGGAATCAAGTTGTTTTGACTTTAACAGAAACCAAATACTAAATAGTGTCAAAATTTACATAAATGGGTTTTTAAAACAAATAATATTTTTTAAAATTATATAGTAGTCCTAAAAATGTAAGATTCTTTAAAATTAATTAAAAATGTTACATATTTAATTAATTAACCACTTTAGGTTCTCTTGAAATTTTATAGTAACTATATTAAACATTTAGTATTAAAATACTAGAAAACATGGTGAAAGTTAAACAATTTAATTAAGGGTTAAATCTAAAAGTTAAGGTTAATATGGTAACCTAAAAATATCTAAAACCTATTTTCATAGATTATTTCAACCCATTCCCAACTTATCATATAAATAAATCAATTTTTACCTATTATAAACTGATAATAGTTTTATAATAAATTAATATTTGACGTTTTTCCTAAAGTGCCCCGCACCTCTATTATAAAAGGGTATTTACCCTTACCTTAAATTAACATATCCAATGCCATTTGTCTTGGAAACAACCCTATCAAATATCCTCCCATACACGCTCACGCCAAAATAGAGTTCTTACATTGATCATAAATCCAGCCTAAGGATCCCTTCTATTCAAATAAAAAGAAAGTACCTGAAGAAGAGGTAATTATTTTATCACATCTTTCAAAGTTCTTTTCTCCTTAGACTTCCTCTTTCAATGTTTTTTCCATACTAAAATATTTACTCCAATACCTTCTACATAATGAGATGTTATTATAAATATGGTACAACCATATTCGTTATTCTATCCATCCTATGAATGACAAAGTCACCATACATGTGTGCGTACGACTTACCGTCTCCACATCGTGGTGTAGTTTGTTATTCTACACTTCATTATTTGGATGGGTATAATAATGAGTATAATTGATTTAAATAATAAATATAACATGTTAATTATTATTTATATATAATATACCATCCAATTACATACTATTTCACCATTAATAGAATGATATTGTCGCTCGTGATTACATACAACATACCGTGTCCATAACGCAATGAGATTTCATTCCCATCGTAAGCATTCAAGAATAATTTTCATTTAATGATTAATAAATAATGTTTATGAACATTATATAATTCTGGATCTGAATCAAATACATAATATTGATAACAAACATTACTTACATAACAAAATATATAAAGGAAAATGAATCAGTAAACACCCAAAACAGTGATACTGTGGGAATAATATTAACAAAGAAATATTAGAGGATCATATATGATATTATATTTATGTATGTGGTTCGTGTATAATTTAATAACAATGATTTATCCACTATACATGAGGTTACCGTACCCTATACCAATTAAAAGTACAAGGTAAGAGTAAATTTTACAATCTCTTTATTATCCGAGGTTTTTTATACGTAAGTATCTACTGGGACTTCTTTATCATCCACATCCATGTTCCTTAAAAATTTATTTCAAAAAAAGATAACTATTTCCTAGACTATGGGTTAAATTCATTTATACCTTTTTTTTAATTTTTATAAAATGTTTTGAAAGGAATCTATCCGTCATTTTCCAAATAAGGTCCTTTATGACCTTTTCGAAAAATTAAGGAAAGAATTTTTTTTAACTTATACAGTGGGTGAAGATATTTTACACCATTATAACAACTTCTAAGATTCCATTACAAGATTATAAAAATATTTTCAGAATAAATGTTTTCTTATATAATTATACGACATTTAAATTATTTCAAAGTAGAAAAAATATTTCGTTCAAATATTCTTTGGATTGATTTCATTTGTGTCAACATCCACTATTAGATTTTATGTTTAATTGAAGTTGATTTATTATGATACAATATTCCATATTTTATTGATATTTTTATGATATGTTTCACTATGGATGTTCTATTTTAATGTCATTCCCGATTTATGGTTAAAGTATTAACATCTCATATTCTAGTTTAATATGAATATTTATGTTATGTTTCACCTTTTTTATATAAGGAATGCATTAGATGTTGTAAGTGATGGGCGAGGCCCTCTATAACCCCTATATGCATTGGTAGGTCTCATGAGACAAACTAGTGTCTTGGAACAAGTTCGTGACACTATTTTTTTTAGTCTTGGCATGAGGCTTTCACTATGTGGTTATGATGTTCGGCATTATGCATTCCACCATTATTAAATTAGCAATTGATATTACATGTGATTATTCGACTAGTAGAATATCAATGTGAATAAGTAAGTGGCATTATTCGATTTATCACTTCCATATTATGCTGAAGTTTATGTTTAAAATGCTCGTGTTTAAGTCTTATACATTTCCTTAAATGTTTATGCTTATTTATGATAGTTTCTGCTAAACCATTTGACCTCTTTAGTTATTAATAGAAGTGATCGTACAACCACCACATGGTTCAATAAACTATGTGATTAAACTATAGAACCTTTTTGGTTTTCATAATTTTGGTCATTTCGAGTCCTTTTTAATTTGGGGTTCCCTTATTGGCATCCCCACAACAATCCCTTTTCCTTGGAACATTCCTTAGTGGATCCTCTCCTCCTCCACCCCTCCTTGGTTGTTCTTTGGTGGTTTCTTGGTGATTATTCACCTTTACTGAAAGGTAAGGGATCATCATTACTCTTTATCATTGTTTTATCCATGTTCCTCCATTTCTTTCTTACCATAGTTTCCCTGGAGGTTGAACCTCAGGGTTAAGGTTTTTTTAATTTTGGAATTTAGTTTCTTGGGGTTGTGATATTTCTCTTATGACCTATTCTAGTGGTGTTCTTCAAAGGAAACATTGGTTTTACACTTAATTTAGTTGTTTCCTTAGGATTCAATTTTATTTGATATTTATTATAATTATTTGTTCGCTTAACTCTTTTTTAAACCATGATAAATACGGTATATTACATATTTATTTATTTTTTCAAAGGTTTTCCATAACATCTTTTGGATTTCCTTTGTAATAATGGGTGGATTTCATAATTTAAAGGATTTTTACTGTAAATGGTTTTTATGCATACAAAGTATTTAATAAAATTATAATAATTGTTTTCTTCAATATATATTTTTTATTTATAATATTTTGTATTAAATTCAATTTATAATGTGGGGTTTTTCCTAATTTAAGGGTTTCCAGGTTATTAAAGGAATGTGTGTTTGATTTTTGGAGTTTTTAGTGATTTATTTAGAATAATTGGCATTTTTCTTTGGTTCCAATCTTCTTCTTCTCATATTAACACCTTGTGTTCAAATTATTTAAAAAAAGTGATTTCTAAATTTTTGTTATTAATTTCAAAGTTGAATTCCCATTGGGAACCTTATGTAATGTCATTTATTTTATTTTTGGTTACACCCTTTATCAAGACCTATTGTTACCTATAGTTTATTCCTTTGTGTATTTATGGTCAAATAAATTATAATTCAGGTCTATTCTTGTGGGAAGGGGGATCATTATTTAAGGGGTGGCAGAAGTGGGAATGATATTATTATTGAATTATGTTTCCTTGTGCTATATAGTTGTTATATGATTGATGTTTTCTTAGATAGTGGACCACATCCATTAGTGATTCCATGAGATACCAAGCATAATTAGTGGTAAATCAAGGGATTATAACATTTCTATTTTTAGTTCATGCACTATATAGTATACCTTAGTTTTATTTTTATGTCCTCTACTATATGTTGTGTCTCCAATGATGTTAGTTGAGTGTGATTTGAGTGATGAGTTATTGTATTGTCAATCCTACCAGTAGTTTATTCCACCTATGAAAGTCAAGTGTTTCCTCATTAGTCCCTATAGTGTTTACTCATATATCATATATTAGTCATTATTTATTATTTATCTACCATTTGAGTTGATATCACTTATATTGAGTATTTTTTGTTGTATTAATTCCTTTATGGTCAAAACATGATTTTGATATGGTTTTCTTTTAGTGAATATTTTTATTCTCTACCAACTTTTCATAGTATTAATTTATTCTATATTTTTCACTTATTCATTATTTTTACATGATAGGTGTGTAAAGGATTCAAAGAAAATGGGGGGTATATTTTCTAAGATTCAATTTAAATGGTAAAAAATGATTAATTTGGGTTTTCAAAGGTAACTATTGAAAAAGTGAGTTTTTAAAAGTTATTTGTTTTCAAACCATGAAAACTAAATGAGAACCTATTTTCTCATATTTATTTTTAAACTAGTATATTTGGTTTATTTTATAAAAGTAATGATATAGACTCATAGTGGTATCTAACTGGCCATTGGTTCACACCTTATATACTAACTTTGGTGGGTATATAGTCATAATGATTTATGCAAGTTTTGAGGTACTGTTTTGATAATTTTGTTGGTACTACTCCCTATTAGGAAGTAGATGATGTTTGGTCCATATTGGTCTTCGGAAATCACATGGTTTGATTTGGTTGGACTCTCAGGTTTTCTAGATCAGGTAGGTTTTGTCAGGTATAATCATTTTTGTACTTTTTCTTTTGTTTAGGTATAAAATTGTGAATTTAAAAATTATATAAAATACTCTGATTTTTTTGGAAATAAATTTGAAAGTATTTATCATTATTTATTATTTATATTCCTTGAGTGTTTGGGTTTCTTTTATTATAAATTCTTATTTACTTTCTATGGTTATCTAATACATGGAAACCTCATACATGGTTCTTAATTGGAACCCGTGATTAATATTTGGAATATTTACGGTGAAATCAATGCCATTATTTTGTTTTCATAGCCGCAATTATTTTCTCTTACTATGGGTGATCAAGAATCCACTTCGGGCCTTATGGTGGAGTGGTTTTTGTGATAGGTTAGTTCAACCCGGGCCTGGTTGTTACAGATTTTAGTTATGTTTTTGGATTGACTATTTACTTATAGATTTTGTTAGTGGATATTATCTATTATTCTAAAATTTATATATCAAGGGTAATTACTCCAAATTGTATACATTTTATACCCTATATGTTATTCACCAACCCATAGGAACTTTGAGGAATTAATCTAGTGTCATCCCCTTATTTACTGCTGACCCATGAGGGGTACTAGTAGAGGAAGAGGTGGCCATGAAATATTGCTATTAAAGATGATGGATGAGAGATATGATGAATATTAGGGATTTTAAATGGTGAATATTTCATGAGTTTTTTGGGAAATAGTATCAACCAGACATAGTATGTTATGTAAGAAAGGGAGTTGAACTAGGACATGATATTTTAGACCCTTCTATAATCTGATGAAAGTGCCTTAAGTTTATAAAGAAGTTATGAAAAGTGATGCTTATTTTGTGGTAGAGAATCAAGTAAGGATCACGAATCATGATTTTCTATGCTTTTTATTTAATTGTCTTGACAATGAGAATTTTGTTAAATATAAATTAATTAATCTTAAATATTTTGTATTTTTGGTTTTAAGAATCCCTATAATTTTATATTTTATAGGTATGGAAGCTGTACAATGTTGACATACAATTCATTCCAAATATTTCTAGAAAAATGTTATAGAAACATTTTGTAGATTTAATGTAGAAAAAGATGATACTTAATGAAATATTATTTAATAATTTTATCACCAATTCCTACAAAAGATTGGGGGATTTGTTACATATCATGAGATTGAGTATTGGTTAGAGGAGGTAGAGATTTAATTCAGTTTGATCTTTGATTGGAGGGAATATTGGGTTCTATGGACTATTAGTATACTACATGGGGCTACTAAAAAGGGGTCACTTTTTATCCTTGAGGATCCTGAGGATCAATCCTTTTATGGGAGAAGTTTCATAATCAGTTTAGGGATTGTTTCTTTTATAATCTGTGAAGGTGGCTTATCAGAAGGATATTATTACTATCCACTAAGGGAGTTATAGGATTCAAGAGTTTAGTTTCTAGTATAAGATCCTCCTTCATTATAATTTATACCTTATTCCCAATAAAGAGACTAGGGAGAGGTATTTGTTAGACCTATTTCATCCATAGATCTAGTTCCAGGTCACATTATTCGCATTTCCAATATATCATGAAGTTTCAGTGAAGTTAGAGGTCCTTAAGATGATACTAAATAGGATTATATATTCATGGTAGGTGATTATATATGAGGCTCTATAGAGTAGATCTGTAGAAAAGGGTTCTCAGTTTCTCAATCAGTTAATGTTTTAATCAAAGACGATCTGGTTGAATCCATCTTCTGCCTGTTTCACTAGATTTGGCTATTCATAGACCTCTAAATGAGGATAATTTTTTTTTATTTTTTCGAAAAAGTTCCCACCCTTAATAATCTTTAGTTTTTGGAATTCATTGGCAGTTAGTGTAGAGCCTTTGTCCATCTTTAGGATTATACATTGAAACATTATCCTCCAAGGAAACAATAGTAGTAGAGTGATCCAGCTTAGGATCAGAAGAGAGGTGATGATATAGGTAGAGGATAGAACCATGATGCCTATTATCCTATATTATATATAGTAGAGCATGAGCATGGTGGTGGCCTCCACTCAGACTAGAGAGGACACAGATTTGAACATAGATAGTTGCATTCCTCAATGTTTCCAATGATAGGAGAGACCTATTTCTTGGTAGGTATTATATATTTATATTCTAACAACATATATTCCATGTATGTTTTATGAGTTATACATTCCTTCATTTCACCTGCCCTAGTCCATTATATTGGAATTGAGGTTGAGAGGATCTCAGTTCCTTTTGAATTGGCTATATTAGTTGGACGTTGAGATAAATTATATGATGTGTCTAAGATTTTGATCTGATTCTAATGAAATTACATCCTTAGGGATATTTAAATTTTTTAAAAATACAACCATATGAAATCTTCCTCCAAATAAAATTATCATAATCTATTCAAGCTATTGTTGACTGCTTTAAATGATTATGGCAAATAGAATTCCATATTCATTTGTGAGCATGATCATCCGATATTCTCGGTGTGTGTTAAATCCTTATCTTCCTTAATGAATGAGTTGATGTTGAGTTTAGTGGAGGGTCAAATTTGTTGATATTTTTTTGTTTATATATATTTTGATTGTTATAATACCTCTTAATTATTATTTTTATACCTACAACAAGAAAAATATAAAATTACACTATGTGTTTCAATATACATATATTACCTGAATTAGTTTTTATTTTAATAGATAATTAAGTGTCACATGTATTAGATATACAATTAACTCACATAAATTAAAATACTTTTAATTAAAAATTCCATAAATAATGAATGCATAACTTATGTTTCCAGTTTTAATAATTCTCAGTTTTTTTTGAAATTTATCCATGATCAAATTCGTTTATTTATGATTTTTTAATTATAATATTATATGTATTACATAATTATAATTTTTGAAATATTTATATCAATCCTTTATTCCCTGTGAAATGAGTTACAATTAGTTTTTAGTATGTTTTAAGAAAGTTCCTGAATATTTGGGAATGTTTGGAACTCACCATGAGTGGAAATTTGGAAAATTATAGAACCTGCGGCTTGATAATTTTTGAACCAACCACATGGTGATTTATTTAATCCTAAAAAATGAATAAAAGTCAAGTGATGTTTTCTATACATATGACTTGAGTCCCATAGATGTTTTCATCATATAATCAATGTGATGAAGTATAATATCCTAAGGTTTTCAAAAAATAAATTGAAATGCATGATACATTGTTTTAAATAGATATTTATAACTATCCTTTAAACATAATTTTAGTGCATCTATGTTTTGAATTTCAAAAAATAGATATCTACAATTGTGTTCAATAAATTATTTGGAGTCTTATAGAAACAACTTATTTTTTAGTGAATAATAACATACCCTTATGAATAGTAATATGAATAGTAATATGACGACAATCAATATTAAATTGTATTATTATTTTATTTTCTTAAGGATTTAAGATAATGACATCTTGGTAAATTTTTTACTATGATATAAAAGCACTTTTAGATTTAAAATTGGTAATTTCTAAATTAAGTATGATTTTATTTAAAAATTAAATTAATAATAATTATAAAATTATTTCCAAAAAATGGAGTTCATTTTTTAATTCAAAATGTTGAAAAATGGTTAGGGTGAATTTTTTGGATTTTTTCGAAATTCATGAATTTTTGATGAATAGCGAAATACTGTAAAATACCTTATATTCAAATTATCAGTTAAATACACTATTTATAACATCATAAGTGATGTAATACCACTTTTTTTGAACTCAAATTCCATTATTACTATTTGGGGTCACATGAGTTACGTCTATTCATAGTCTTGAGCAAAAATATTATAATTATGATTAAAATAATGTAAAATTCCCCCTCTCCTCCACTATAAATACCACCCTCATTCTGCTCTTCCTCCTGCACCTCTCAATCCTTGAGCCTTAACTAAGTTCTTCACAATACTCCACCAAAGGCTCTTCCCCATGTCCTAGAGTTTCTGGTATCATCAAAAGGCCAAACCTAAAGGACTTTAGGAGGATCTCAAGGAGAATAGATCAAGAGGTAAAAATATCCTTTCATTTTCATGTGTTTTCTATTAATTTCCTTTTCTTTTATTTTAATATATTCCCATCCTCTTATAAAAGAGAAATGAAAGATCCAGAATATGGTATATTATAGATTTTCTCATGTTTGTGGAAAATTCCTCATCAGTCTTCATCTCCTTTCCCACTCATTCAAGAAATAAAAACATTGTTCGTGACGTGTCGATTTACCAACATTCTGGACGATGTGATTTCAATTTCATTTAATTTCTTCAAGACTGGGCAAGAAACCATTTATATGGTTCAACCAGATTAAAATTTATGTATTATATATTATATTAAATTCATGAATAATTTTATACACATGTTATTAATTTATAAAATAAATGAGTTCATTATGATCGAAGAAACGCCAAAATGACTTAACAAATATCAATAATGTTTTAAATTATGAATCATCCTCATGTAATGCTTCAAAATGGTAAATGTTATAATTTATGGAACTGTAAATATTTAAATACCATTAAATTACAATTATGGAGTCTCACTTCCAATCGATAATAATATCCATCATGAACCGATCATGGAAAACATATAAAGAACGCACCCAGAATAATGAAAGGAACAAAATACTAATAATTAAAGGGTGAAATGATGTGATCGAATGATCATATAAGGTATTATAAACATCAATATGTTTTTGTAAGATATTAATAACAGTCTTTTAACCATTATAGAGGAGGTTTAAAACATGTTTTAAGTAAGAAGAACCCGAGGTAAGGGAATTCATAACCCGATTTCCATTCTTTGGTCTCATCAAAAGGCCAAAACCAAAGGCCTTAAGAGGGATCTCAAGGAGAAGAGATCAAGGGGTAAGAATCTCCTTTCATTTTCATGTGTTTTCCTTTAACTTCCTTTTCTTTTCTTATACCATATTTCCCTCCTCTTATCCCTGAGGCATGAAAGATCTATAATATTTTAAATTCTGTATTTTTTCATGTTCATGGAAATTTACTCATCAATATTATTCTCCCCTCCCACTCATTCAAGAAATTAAAACACCGTCCATGATGTGTCGATTTACTGACATCGAGGACAATGTGATTTCATTTTCATTTACATTCTTCAAGACTGGTCATGAAACCATTTCTATGGTTGAACCATATTAAAATTTATTTATTATATCTTATATAAGGTTCTTCAATCATTTAATATCCATATTATTAATTTATAAAACAAATGTGGTCATTATAATCGAAGAATCTCCAAAATAACCTAAAGAAATATCAATAATATTTGAGATTATGAATCATCCTCATGTCATAATTCAAAATGAAAAATGGTAAGATTTATGGTACTAGAAATATTTAAATACCATTACATTCAAATTCTATATTTTCTCTTCCAATCGACAAGAATATCCACCATGAATCAATCATCAAAAATATGTAAAGAACACACCCTAAATAAAGAAAGGAAGAAAATACAAATAATTAAACGGGGAAATGATGTGATGAAATTATCATATAAGGTATTATAAACATCAATAGGATTCATTAAGATATTAATAACATTATTTTAACCATTATATAGGAGGTTTAAAACAAGTTTTATGTAAGACGAACTCGAGGTAAGGGAATTCATAACCCGATTTCCATTCTTTGGGTAAACATTCTACTTCATTTTTTATGAGATATTAAATTTGTTTGTGTGATAAATTTTGTATATATTATGTTTAATTATGTGTGTTTATAGTATATATACATATTACATCCACTATATAAGGTTTCACATCAAATATATTATATTTTAAGGGTGTTTTCTTTAAAAAATCTTTTTTAAAATTATGTTTTACGAAATTTAAAAGAAATGTTTTTATGGAATTATTAATGTTGTATGATTAGTTTATAGTTCTTGAGATTTTTTTTATAATGAAGGGTGAGACCTATATCTCTGTCCAACGCATTGGGTATGTGTATGTTGGAGGTCCATCGTATAGTTACTCCAAGTGTAACTGTGATGGTTACAAAAATTGTAAGGTAGCTGTGAGGGTTTCAAATTATAAGGTAGCCGATAGGGTTATAAAATTATGTAAGTAATTACCCAAGATACATTTATGATTCTTTTTAGGTTCTTATTTTTTGTGGGAATCTTATGGAAATATTATGTATCACATAATAAGTATATATGGGTGACAAGTATGTATTTTGAAAATAATTTCACACGTTACAAGTATTCATGGTCTAATGAGTTATTTCCTTCTTATTGTATCTGTTAGGTCCAGAAGGCTGAATAACCTAAGAGGGGGGGGGGGGGTGAATCAGGGTATGAGTAATTTAAAATTAAAGCTCGTTCTGATCTTGTTTCACTGTTAAGAAAAACACACTTCTATCTTTTTCCTGTTGCACAATATAAGCCAAAAGTAAAGCATGCACATGACATAGAGATTTTAACTTGGTTCACCCTCACTGGGCTACGTCCAAGGAGCATATGCCGAAAAGTTTCTGGTCATACCAAATTCACTAAACTTCACTAGCTATGGATTACAAGTTTTAGGTACATTCAATCTATCCCAGGATCACTGCCTTTACAAGATTTAGGGTCATCTCACTACTTTCCCAAGGGTCACTCCTTGTTTCTCTCTCTCTGGCTCACTGCCGGTGGAGAGGATCACCTTCTTCCTCTTCCTTTGCATACTGCGTCGGAAAGGATCCAGTCACAGTTTATAGATCTCTAGGTCTCTTCATTTGAATGAAGGAATGCATCTTCTTCTATTTGTAGATGCTACATTAAAGTTCAACCGTCACCTGTAGATGAATCTCTCTTTGCACCGAAGGTATCGATCAAACATCCAGCTTCCACACATCCCAAAATCACTGCTGGAAATAAACCTTACTTGGCGCGCAAGTCAATATTGGCGCGCAAGTATCGGCACGCATTTCACAAATGGTGTGCAAGTCCACCTCACACACTTGTGAGACACAAGCTTCTTCAACTCCAAACTTGCGCGACACACTTCCTTTTACGCCCAATCCAATATTGGCGTGCAACTGCCAACAATTTCCCTTCTTCAAATCTGGCGCACAAGTCCCACTTCTGCGACACACCACCACCTGCGCGACCACCACACCTGTGTAACAAGAGCTCTGATTTCCCAAAGTGTGGAACTTTGGTGAAGAATGTAGAGGGGTGGTCCAGTATTTATAGGCATTTGGTCACCCTTGCTTGATGGCGCCCAAGTCTCTCCTCGGCGCGCAAGTCTCGGCGCGCAAGTCTCGGTGCCCAGATCTCGGCTCCTACAAGTCACTTGCGTGACCTAATTCCAAACATTCACGAACATCTTTCCTTTTCCATATTTTGATCTTCTAACCTTGAAAAACCATAGGCGCGCAAGTTCTCAAGATTCAAAGTCATTGGCGTGCAAGTCCCTTTCACGGCGTGCAAGTCACTTGTGCGACACCACCAATACTTGCGCGACACATGTTCCTTTGCCACATTTTTATGATATGATCTTGAAAAAAATATGGCGCAAAAGTTTCCAAGCCTTAATGTACATGGCACACAAGTACCTTTTCCAAAAACCACTTTTCTTCATTTGTTTATTTTTAGGCCCAAAAATTTGGCAAACAATGGAAAACAGTGCCCCCTTGTATCTGTTCTTTTGTACCACCCCCAGATCATCCATTCCTTTTGTTGAAGTTCTTGAATCAAACATGGATCGTTGACCTCATCTATTGAACTCGACATTGCATCATGAAATCCTCTTTGTTAACAAATTTTTATGTCATTGTTTTTCTTTGTCAACAATCACCACTCAGATGTCCACTTTGGCAATAAACACAATCACCTCAAAAATGCTTCAATGATACCTTGGGGGATTTTTTCCCAACAATATCCCATACTGATATTTTTTTGATAAATAAAAGTTTTTAAATTATTTTTATAAGTTAATAATATGTGAAAGACAAAGAAGGAAGCCAATGTAAATGATTAAAGAACTGTAAAAAAAACCATGTTTTATTGGAATGTTTAATATTTTTAAAGAAAGGAATATTGTTTTTATGGTATCCACTCTGTATTAATGTGTAATGTTATTAAAGTGTTATGTCCCTTTCCTCTAAATATCTAAACTTGAAAAGATAATCAATGTGAAAGAAAGTTATTTATTGACTAAATTCATGATTATTTAATGCAATAAGGTCAGTTCCTTATAGTTGGTATCAGAGGAAATATTTATACAACATTAGGGATTAAGAGTTTTCGTTAAAAAAATGGTTAGTCTCTATGTTCATTATATAAGTTAAACCCTTGTTTTATAAATTTTTATATCAAGAAAAGTCAGTTAAAAATGGAAGTAGGATGATCTCAAGTGACATTTCTCTCTCTTCCTAATGACTTTTTGTAAATAATTATTAGAAAGTCATGTACATATGATTCTAAAACATTCTCTAACATACAATTGACTTACAAGAAATTGTTTGAGATATCAAACACCTCCAAAATTCATTGATAAGATCATGGATCATGGGTTGTATTTAATCAATTTATTTTTTTCAATATTTTCATATTTTCATTAAAGAAAAATATTATCAAGGAATTTTCAAGTATTTTACGTTATCATAAGATTTTGAAGCATATTATGTTTTTGAAAAAGGTGCTGAAGAATGAGACCCTTGCGCAACCTATTTTTATTTTCTTTTACAATATAGTATTTCAAAACATACTTATGGTATTTTAAAAGGACCACAGATTTATAGTTTTAAATCATAGTCAATCCGACTGTTTTATAAAAATCATGTTTTATAATAATTTTTGAAATTATATGTCATACATGTTTTTTTCTATAACTATTTTTCCATGAATACCCATATGACCCACATTGTACATGGTGTATTTCGATAAAGGAAGAAAATTATTTTGATGGATCTATAAATTATTTTTGCACTGTATGGACCTTCTATTTATGTGAGCAAGATAATGATGAAACCTAGTGGACACCATGATCAATGTACCCTCACTTGTTTAATAAGTAAATAAATTTATGACGATGCAATTTATGAAATATAGGGATAATGTATCATCCCAAGATTTTCAAAAAATAAATTTAAATTCATGAAAAATCATTTTAATTATATATTTATAACTATCCTTTAAACATAATTTTGCTGCTTCTATGTTTTGAATTTCAAAAAACTGTCATGTACAATTGTGTTCAGAAAGTTATTTGGAGTCTGATGGAACCAAATTATTTTTTTGGTGAATAGTAACATAACCTTATGAATAGTAATATGACCCTAATGAATAGTAAATTGTATTATTATGTTATTTTCTAAAGGCTTTAAGATATTTACATCTTGGTTTATTTTATTAATTTGATATAAAAGTAGTCATAGAATTAAAATCTGTTATTTCAGAATAAAGTATGATTTTATTAAAAATTAAATTAATAATATTTAGAAAATTAGTTTCAAAAAATTGAGTTCATTTTTGAATTCTGCATGCCGTGAAATGGTTAGGGTGATTTTTTTGGGATTTTTCTAAAATTTTGAATTTTTAATGAATATTGAAATAATGTAAAATACCGTATATTCAAATTATCCATTAAATACACTATTTATGACATAATAAGTGATGTAAGACCACTTGGTTCAAAATAATAGGAAATTATTACTATTTTTGTTCACATTAATTAAAACTATTCATAGTCTTTTGAAAAATATTATAATAATGATTAAAATAATGTAAAATACCTCCTCTCCTCCACTATAAATACCACCCTCATGACCCTCTTCCTCCAACACATATCAAGACTTGAGACTTAACTAATTTATTCAAAATAATACTCTCAAATCTCTTCACCACGTCCTAGAGCTGTTGGTCTCATCAAAAGGCCAAAAACAAAGGCTTTAAGGAGGATCTCAAGGAGAAGATATTAAGGGGTAAGTATCTCCTTTCATTTTCACATGTTTTCCTTTCATTTCATTTTATTTTTTTATTATATATTCCCCTACTATTATACTAGATGAATGAAAGCTCCATAATATTGTATATAATGTATTTTCTCACGTTCATGGAAAATTCATCATCAATATTCTTTTATCCCACTCATTCAAGAAATTAAAACACTGTCTATGATGTGTCGATTTACCGATATTGTGGGCAATGTGATTTAAATTTCTTTTTATTTCTTAAATAATGGTCATGAAACCATTTCTATGGTTGAACCAGATTAAAATTTATGTATAATATCTTATATAAGGTTATTGAATTATTTTATACACATGTTATTGATTTATAAAACAAATAAGTTCATTACGATCGAAGAATTGCCAAAATGACATTAACATATATCAATAATGTTTTATCTTATGAATCACCATCATGTCATAATGAAAAATAGTATAAATGGTATAATTCATGGTAATTTTAATATTTAAATACCTTTAAATTCCAATTCTATCATTCCTCTTTCAATCGACAAGAATATCTATCATGATCTGATCATGGAAAACATGTAAAGAATGCGCCCAAAATAATGAAAGGAACAAAATACTAATAATTAAAGGATGAAATGATGTGATGAAATGATCAAATAAGGTATTATAAACATCAATATATTTCTGTAAGATATTAATAAAACTCTTTTAACCATTATACAGGAGGTTTAAAACATTTTTGAAGTAAGATGAACCCACAGTAAGGGAATTCATAACCAGATTCCATTCATTGGGTTAGCATTTTACTTCATTATTTATGAGATATTAAATTTTATTGTCTGATTAATTTTGTATATATTATGTCTAAATATGAGTGTTTATAATTTATATATATATTCCATCCACTATATTAGGTTTCAACTCAATTATATGATATTTGTAAGGGGCATTTCTTTTAAAAACCTATTTTAAAATTAATTTTACAAAATTCAAAATAAATTTTTTATAGAATTATTCCTGATGTATGATTATGTTCTAGTTCGTGGGAATTTTTTATTATGATAGTTGGGACATATATATCCCTCAAATTCATTGGGTATGTGTAAGTTAGAGGTCAGCTGTATGGTTACTCCAAGTGTGTCTGCGATTTTTACACAAATTGTAAGGTAGCCGTGAGGGTTACGAATTATAAGGTAGCCGATAGGGTTACAAAATTATGTAAGCAATTCCCCAAGATAAATTTATGGTTATTTTTAGGTTATTATTTTTTTGGGAATCTTGTGGAAATATCATGTTTCAAAAATTAATTATATATGGGTGACAAGTATGTATTTTTAACATAATGTCATACGTTATAAGTATTCATGGACTAATGTGTTCTTTCCTATTTTTTATAACTCTTACTAAGATTTTTTTTCTCATCCCAAGTTTTTAAATTATTTTCATAGATTATAAGGATGTGTAAGAAAAATAAAGAATCGAATTTAAATGTTTGAAGAACTCTCAAAGAAACCATGTTTTATTTGAAAGTTTTATATTTTGAAAGAAATGAATACTATTTTTATGGTATCCACTATATATTATTGTGTAATGTTATGAATTTTAATGTCCCTTTTCTCTAAATATATAAACTTGAAAATATCATAAATGTAATATTAAGTGATTTATTGACTAAATTTAATATTATGAAATGAAATAAGGATAAGTCCTTATATGGAGACTCTATAACATTTGGTGATTACTTAAAAGGCATGGCTATGGGATTTGAAAAACTAGGTATACCTAATATTTCATTAATTTATAAAGTATTATAGGTTGAATGTTTGAAACATAACTTAATTAGTATTTCTAAATTATGTCATGATGGAATGAGTATTATATTTGAGGGTTAAAAATGTTTAGTTTTTAAAAATGAAAATGTTTTATTTTATGCTAATATATAGGATAATATTTCTTTTATTTATCATTATGAATTAAAAAACATAATTTGAAGTGTATTGCTGCTATAAAAATAGATTATTTCATCTGGAATCAAAGTCTTGGATTTGTAAACTTTCAACTATTAAAGAATCTGTCAAAGGGCATTTACATCAACAACTCTATTTGAAAATTAATATGAATTTTACTTATAATTATTCATTAAAATCTAAATAACATATGGTTATATTTAAATTCCTCAATGAATATTGAAATTCAATATCATTAGAACTTATTCATTTAGAATTATTTTATACTATGCATGATTCTAGTTAGGAGGTATAAAATATGTTTTTATGATATTTGATGAATTTAGTGGATTTACTTAGATTTATTTTATGTCACGTAAAAGGGAAACTTTATCTAGATTTACTAATTTTTATATATCTGTTCAAAATAAAAAAGAATATTTAATTTTTTATATTAGAAGTGATAATAGAGGTAAATCTTTTTAATTTTAAATTTGAATTATTTTTGATGAAAATAGTTATTTTCATAATTTCTCTCCACTTAGAAGATCCTATGAAAATAGTGTTGTCAAATAAAAAAATAAAACTATTATTGAAATAGATAGAACTATGATAAATGAATTCAATATATCAAAATATTTTTGGGTTGAATCAATTAATACATATTATTATATTTTAAATAGAGTTTTAATTAGTCAATTTTTAAATAAACCACATAAAGACTTATTTAAATATAAAAAACCTAATGTTTGTTATCCTAATGTTTTTGGATATAAATTTTTTATATTAAATAATAAAGATAACATGGATAAATATAATTCTAAATGTGATTAAGGAGTTTTTCATGGATATTGTAATAATATTATATCTTTTCAAGTTTATAATAAAAAACTATTATTGTAGAAGAATATGTTAATGTTACATTTATTGAAGATGTTTTGAAAAAGGATCTTATTTTAGAATATTTCCTAGATGCTTATATTGATTTTCATCTTGATGAAAAAAAACTTCATGATGATGTTACTTTTTACGGAAATCATGGCCATTATAGTTCTGTTCATATATATTGGAAGGTTTATAAATACCACCCTGTTGATAATATTATCAGTAATTTTAATTATTATATTAACTATAGAAGTTCTATTTTGAATTTACATAAAGGTTATTCTTATGTTTCTGATTGTGTTACAAATGATATTTTTTATTCTTTGAATGTTTCTAAATATATTATTTCTATTTTAGAATAAATTAAACAATTTATCGTAAATAATATTTCAACTTTAGTTAAACCCAATGTAGATAATCAGGTTATTAGATCTAAATGGTTTTTTAGAAATATAATAGTCGATTTTGGTCAAATTGTTGAGAATAAAGATAGGATTATTTCTCAATGTTATTTTCAAGGTGGAGGAATATATTTTGATGACTATTTTTTACCATTTTATTGAATTGAATTTATTATATTTTTTTAGATTATTCAGCATTTCAAGGTTTTAAGTTATTTCAAATGGATGTTTATGTTTTTTAAATGGATTTATTTTTGATTAGGTTTATGTTTCTCAACAACCTAGTTTTGAAAATTAAAATGTTATAAGTCATTTTTTTAAATTATAAAAGGTATTTTATGGTCTTAAATAAGAAACACTTTTTTGGTAAGAAAAAATTACTTTTTTTGAATTTTTTTTAAAATGGATAATTCGATCCCACTTTTTTTCTAAAATAATTTTAAATAACATTTTGATTGTTTAAATTTATTTTTATGGTACTATTTTTGGATCATAAAATGAATTAATTTATAAACAATTTTCTACTTTGAAGGATATTTAAATTGATATGAGTATAATGGGTGAACCTAAATTTTTTTTGGGTATTTAAATTAATTAAACAAATGATGGTATATTTCTGAGTCAATATAAATATGTTAATGTTTTTGTTTATAATTTTGGATTAGATTTTTTGTAAAAAATATAAAAACATGATGGGTATTAATTTTAATTTATATTTAGATATATATGTAAAATATTTAGATTATGAAATATTTATAGGCATGATGAAATGTTTTTTATATTTAAATACTTTTAGAACTAATATTATGATCAGTATTTGTTATCATGAAATATTTCAAACTTTCCCTAAGGAAAATCACATAAAATCTATCAATCTATTATTAGATATGTTAAAGGAAATATTAACTAAGGATTAATTTATTCTATATAGAACTATTTTTATTTTAGTAAATATAAGGCCCCGACCTTAAACATTACTTAATATTGAATTAAATGAATAATTCACATTGAGGATCTTTTTAGGTTTAGAGTTTTTTAGAATTAGGACATAACTATTACATCTCAAAATATTACACAGTAGACACTTCTACTAAGTTTCCATAAAATAAAAACTCTCAAAAAGATACATGTCTAGTTCCATGTTTTAGACAGCTTGACTTTTCCTTGATCCCATCCTTGACCATATTCGACATTAAGTCCTGTGAAAAACATTTCAAAAACATGGGGTGAGCATAAAAAGCTCAGTAAGGGATACACAAAGAATGAAAGCTGTTAGTTTTTCAAAACAACAAGTAAACCATGTATACTTAATCAAAGTAATACCTTTTACCTTTATGAAGTAGTTTCAACTCTTTACAGAATAAAAGATCATTACTTACCCTTTTGTAACCAAAAGATTACCATAAAACCCATATAAAGAACACATAACATATAAATGTAACTTGGGACATAAACATACTTAAGTGGAATAACCATCCGGTCGACTTCCACACATATCACTTAATGTAATAGACATACGACCAACTTCCATATCCAATGCATTGGAGGTTATAACGTAACCACCCATCCTGGTATTCACGGCACCACCCGTCATATGGTTTATCACGTAACCACCCGTCAAATGTCCAAGTACCATTATGAAATTATAAGACATAAAACAAATATAATGGAAAGAAAACATTTCCACACTTTGATAAGAATATATCACTTAAATATATTGACATAAAAAATCCATTATTAAAACCATTTCCAATACCAAAATACATAAAAGAGTATATGGTATTTATTTCATTTTAAAAACATTATGGCTTGTTGAGGAAGCCAAAGACCAAATAATACTCATGGTGGCGGAAAAGGTCATTGACGCCACATACATACGACAAAAACATTCCCTTTTTTCATTTAGTAAAATTCTACGTATAAAAATATTCATTTTGAATAAAAGTAAAGGTAAAAGGGGTTTATACACCATATAAAGTAAAGTTGAGAATAAAACAAAATATGCCTCAATGAAAGGAGATTGAGACGAGGTCCCTTACCTCGTGTCCGACGTGACTCGATTGCTCTTTAATCTCTTGAATAATAAACTGAAGTTAATTTATACTTACTTAAGAACCTTTTCAAGCTTATTATTCCTTTTATATCACTTATTGCCAGGTTATAAACATTATTTAATAATTTAAGTTAATAATGTTTGTTTTGTCGATATTTGGTTCTTATGTCGAAAGTGGTCTTCTTACAATTACATGTTGTTCATGTGGTCAAAGTTACATTATATCCGGAATGATATTTGTGAGTTGTATATCGTATATATCATATATATCCAGCATATACATGTATTTATAATATTACATAACATTTAGAGGTAAGAAATGAATTACAACGTTCATGGAGACGGTAAGCCGTACGTACGCATGAACGATACTTCCATTTCTATTTCATATTTAATGGAATTAAAACATTATGATACATAATAGTATTATAATTCCAATATGGTATAATATATAATATCATTAAATCTATCCTTTATACGTACCACATATGGTATTAACAAATCAAATCACTTTGCGGGGGCGGTAGTCCGCACTTCCTAAAATGAAGATATCGCGTTTACCCATAATGGAAACCATAAAGGTATGACATAAATGAAAAATATATAAGAATAAGAAAAAAATAAACATAATATAAATCATATATAAATAGAGTTACATATTAATGGCCACCATGAAAGGTGTTAAAAGAAGACTGAACAATCATCGTTTCGTGAGGCAGAAATTCACCATCCACAGAAACAATATGTTCTTTAACCATTAGATGTAGGTGTGTGTAAGTGTAGCTCGAATAATTCTTATAAAAACATCCTATTATATGTAAGATATTTGTTTTTTTTCAAAATAAATGAATAAAAAGAGTTTATGGGGTTGGAGAAGCAAAATAAAACAAAAGAGCACAAGTGAAGACGTTACCTTTAAATCTGGTAACTACCTTTGGTTTGAACCAAAAGGGTTTCTTGAAGAGATTTCTGACTAAAGTAATGATTCTAGGATGAGGATAGGGATTTTGAGAGACAAAATTATCAGAGCTTGGTAGAGACAAAGTCTTGAGAAGTGTGGTTAAGGAGGTAGAGGTGGAGGCCTTTTATAAGAGGAGAGGAGGGTCACTCTTGGAAAGGTATAAATTGTTACAGTATTTTCAAATGAGTTTCGGATTTTAATGGTCCCACATTGATGTGTTTCGAGGATAAGGTGATAAGGGTTCTAAATCCACCCATCCAATAGGTTTTTGACATGTTTATGTCTTAGATTTTACATTATCTTTCCACTTTATTTAAATCATTAAATAATGAGGTAATCGCTGCATCATCATGGTGTCATAAATAATTCAATTTATTTAATGACTAAAAATTATGAAAAAAAATATCATGATGTATTAAATCTTTTTATCTTTATATTGAATATTTATAGTAAAAAATATGACTTGTATAACCCCATGTAAAAATTGTTTTAGTAAAACAATACATGTCTGTGCCATTTTTACTTTTACTTTAAATATAAGGCATTAATGTCATTATCTTACCCAAGTGGATCCATGGGGTCAAAAAAATAGACCCATGGGTTGTCTTGGTCTTCCATGACTCATCCAATAGGGTTAGGACAAGTTTCACAATATTTTCATTTTATTATAATATCATTTTTACCTTAAATCACACTAATTGCCTTTAATCGCGATTAATAAAACTTAAAAGTTACTTTTCATCAAAAATTATTTTAATCCCATTGAAACACAGTTTAATTAATATTGAAAATAATTTATATTATATTTTTGAAATTCAAATCACAGAAGTGGTAAAGTTCCATTCAAACGAAAAATCAGTTTTTGTAACTACCACTTTATGGTTTCACTATTAATAAAAAATGAAGGTTTTTCAGAAAAATACCAAAAATTCACCCTAAGAAATATATGATATTCCAAATTCAAAAATGATGTATATTTTAAAAAATTCAGAACATATAAATTGAATTAATTAATTAAATAATTAATTCCCGCTGCCAAAACAAAGAGCGTGTTTTCATGAAACAATATGTATCAAAAGATTGACACTAGTTTAAGTCCAATTTCAAAGTGAAATTAATTCCAACGACCACTATTGGATTAAATGGTAAAAATATATTCTAATTTCACTTTAAAACCAATTCAAAGGATAATCTAATCATATTAATAAATTAGATTAAAAAGAGTTTTTGAATTACAATACAACATTTTTCACTATTCATTAAAAAAATGAACTTTATTGGAAAAATACCAAAAATTAACACAAAGTAGATTTTGATGTCCTGATTCCAAAGAAGAATTTTATTTGGTCCAATAGAATATATAAGAGTGACCAAAACTATATTTAATGACGGTTCTCCATCAAAAGGCGATAAGTGGACCTTTAGTGAAAATTAGACTATATATGCCTAAAATTGAATTATTTTCGTATTTTAAGCCTTTATCCTTTATTGGATAAATATAAAACCATTTAAAAAACATTTATAATCATATTTTAGTCATTTCTATTCATTTATTCCAATACAACGACTACGTGCTAACTACTATTTAAAATAATATTATTTTATTACTAGTGTGCAACGTAAGATTTCAAAGAAACGCTTTGTTGCGTATCGGGTACGCTACCGAACATAGCAACCCCTTTACAGTAAAATTAATATTTAATTCGTAAATATTAATTAATATGAAAATGTTTTATTCTTTATTAACCTGGGATGTTACATCTTTCCCCCCTTTTAGGAATTGCGTCCTCGAAATTTTATTCACTTATCAAAATAAGTGGGGGTATTTATCCCTCATAGCATTTTCAGATTCCCATGTTACCTCTTCACTCATGTGGTTTTTCCACAAAACCTTTACTTGATTAATCACCTTATTTTGCAACACTTGCTCCCTGTGGTCAAGAATCTGGACTGGTTGTTCTTCATAAGAGAGATTCTCCTCCAATTGAACTACCTATGGGCTCAAAACATGAGATGGATCTGGCATATACTTTCTCAACATCGAAACATGAAAAACATTGTGTACCTGAGATAAACTCGGAGGTAAAGCCACTCGGTAAGCAACTGATCCAACTTTATCAAAAAGTTCATATGGTCCAATGAACCTTGGACTAAGCTTGACTTTCTTACCGAATCACATCACACTTTTCCATGGTGAAACTTTGAGAAAACCATGATCACCTACATCGAAAGATAGATCCTTCCTCCGGTTATCCCCATACCCGTTCTGCCTGATCGGAGCTGTTCTCATGTGTTTCTGAATAAACTGAACTTTTTCTGCCATCTCTTCTACCAATTTGGGTCCCATCAGCTTCCTTTCACCAACTTCATCCCAAAAAGCTGGAGTTTGACACCGCTTCCCATATAATGCCTCAAGTGGTGCCATCTGTATGCTGGAATGAAAACTTTTATTATAAGAAAAATCAACCAAAGAAAGATGTTGGTCCCAAATTCCCTGATAATCCATCGAACAATCATGTAGCATATCCTCCAATGTCTGAATTGTTCGTTCTGACTTCCCATCTGATTGCGGATGAAAAGCTGTACTGAAATTTAATTCAGTACCCAACGACTTCTAAAGGCCCTTCCAAAAGTTATATGTAAACCTGGGATCACGATCAGATACAATGGAGAGAGGAACTCGATGTAACCTGACTATCTCTTTAAGATACAAATGAGAAAGTTGATCTAGGGAAAAAGTATCTCGAATAGGAAGGAAATGAGCAGATTTTTTCAAGCGATCAACAATAAACCATATTGCATTATTACCTCGAGATGTCTTCGGTAATCACACAACAAAGTTCATGGATATATTTTTCCATTTCCACTCTGGAACTGGTAAAGGCTAAATCATCCCTTTCGGTAACTGCCACTCTTCTTTAACCTGCTGACAATTCAAACACTTCACAGTAAAATCAACAATATCCCTTTTCATTCCGTCCCACCAGTAATACTCTCGCAGATCTCTGTACATCTTAGTACTTCCAGGATGAACTGAAAACGGAGAACTGTGAGCTTCACATAACAACTCTCTCTTCAACTATGAATCAAAAGGCACACAAAATCTCTTCCCAAATATCAAAACACAATCATTACCAATGTTGAATTAAGGTAACTTACCCTTCTGAACCAACTCTACCTTTTTATGCAACTCACTGTCTTGCTTCTGTGATTGCTTTATTCTGTTTGATAGAGAAGATTTCACTGATACCTGAAACAAAACAGAAGTCCATCCTGCACCAACAACTTCTATGCCAAAGTTCATCAAATCAAAAAACCAAAGGATCTCATTCCAAACTTAGCATGGTCAATGAAGCATTACTTTTTCGACTCAAATCATCATCCAATTTATTTTCTTTTCTCGGATGGTAATTAATTGTACATTCATAATCCTTTATTAATTCCAGCCATCTCCTCTATCTCATGTTCAATTCTTCTGAGTGAATATATACTTTAAACTTTTGTGATCATTATATATTTCACACTTTACTCCATAAAAATGATTCCAACAAATTTTTAAAGCGAAAAAAACATCAGCTAATTCCAAATCATGTGTAGGGTAATTTAACTCATGAATTTTCAACTGACGTGAAGCATAAGAAATTACCTGATCATTCTGTACTAGGATACAACCAAGTCCTTTCAATAAAGCATCACTATAGATAACAAACTCACCATTCCTGGAAGGAAGTGACAAAACTGGAGCATTCACC
This sequence comes from Viscum album, assembly GCA_963277665.1. Taxonomy (NCBI): domain Eukaryota; kingdom Viridiplantae; phylum Streptophyta; class Magnoliopsida; order Santalales; family Viscaceae; genus Viscum; species Viscum album. The sequence goes on along the minus strand of OY728157.1, from coordinate 1,395,719,400 downwards.
AATCTTCTTTTCAACTCCTGAAAACAATCATCACATTATTTTGTCCAAATAAACTTAACACCCTTCCATGTTTTCTTAGTAATTGGACTAGATAACTGTGAAAAGTTTTCAACAAACCTTCGGTAGTAACCTTCCAAACCAAGAAAACTATGATTATCAGTCACATTTTTGGGTCTTGGCCATTCTTCAACAACTTTGGTTTTAGCAGGATCAACAGTTATGCCATTTTTTAAAACAATGTGACCCAAGAAATAAATTTGTTATAACCAAAACTCACACTTTCTAAATTTTCCATACAGTTTCTTTTATTTTAAGGTTTGCAAAGTAACCCTTAAATGAATTTCATTCTCCTCTTTACTTTTTAAACACACCAAAATATCATCAATAAAAACGACCAACATTTTTCACCTGAGTCAACTGAGCCACCATGGAAACAAACTATTTAGTTCTGATTCTGACCATCTCAGTATGCTGATTTGGAAGGTCATTTCCCTCAGTATGCCTTCCCAATAAAGCTTCTCTGTTTCCTCTATGAAAAACCATTCTTAACACTGAAATACCTTAGGTTAAGCAACATGGTAATCTGTAAATGCTATATCATTTCAGTCATACCATAAATTAATTTATAATTTAAGTTTTTTCTAACTCTTAAAGTTGTCTAAACTGACCTCTGATACCAACTATAAGGCCCCAGCCTTAAACATTACTTAAAATTGAATTAAATGAATAATTCACATTGAGGATCCTTTCAGGTTTAGAGTTTTAGAGAATTAGGACATAACTATTACATCTCAAAAGATTACAAAGTAGACACTTCTACTAAGATTCCATAATGTAAAAACTCTTAAAAAGAAACATGTCTAGTTCGATGTTTTAGATAGCATGACTTTTCCTTGATCCCATCCTTGAACCTATTCCACATTAAGTCCAGTGAAAAACATATCAAAACTTTGGGTGAGCATAAAAAGCTCAGTAATGGATACACAAAGAATGAAAGCTGTTAGTTTTTCAAAACAACAAATAAACCATGTATACTTAATCAAAGTAATACCTTTCAACTTTATGAAGTAGTAAAAACTCTTCACAGAATAAAATATCATTACTTACCCTTTGATAACCAAAAAATTACCATAAAACCCATATAAAGAACACATAACATATAAAGGTAACTTGGGACATAAACATACTTAAGTGGAATAACCATCCGGTCGACTTCCACACATATCACTTAATGGAATAGCCATACGGCCGACTTCCATACCCAATGAATTGGAGGTTATAACGTAACCACCCATCCTGGTATTCACGGCACCACCCGTCATATGGTTTATCACGTAAACACCCATCAAATTTCCAAGTACCATTATAAAATCATAATACATAAAACAAATATATTGGAAAGAAAACATTTCCACACTTTGATCACAATATATCACTTAAATATATTGACATAAAAAATACATTATAAAAACCATTTTCAATACCAAAATACATAAAAGAGTATATGATATTTATTTCATTTTAAAAACATTACGGCTTGTTGAGGAAGCCAAAGACCAAATAATACTCACGGCGGCAGAAAAGATCGTTGTCGCCGCATACGTACGACAAAAACATTCCCTTTTGTCATTTATTAAAATACTACGTATAAAAATATTCCCTTTGAATAAAATTCAAAGTAAAAGGGGTTTATACACCATATAAAGGAAAGTTGTGTATAAAACAAAATATGCCTCAATGATAGGAGATTGTGACGATGTCCCTTACCTCGTGTCCGACGTGACTCGATTGCTCTTTAATCTCTTGAATAATAAACTGAAGTTAGTTTCTACTTGCTTAAGAACCTTTTTGAAGCTTATTATTCCTTTTATATCACTTATTTCCATGTTATAAACATTATTTAATCATTTAAGTTAATAATGTTTGTTTTGTCAATATTTGGTTCTTAAGTTGAAAGTGGACTTCTTACAATTACATGTTGTTCATGTTTTCAAAGGTTCATTATATCCAGAATGATATTCATGAGTTGTATATCGTATATATCATATATATCCAGCATATAAATGTATTTATAATATTACATAACATATAGAGGTAATAAATGAAATGCACCGTTCATGGAGACGGTAAGCCGTACATACGCATGAACGCTACTTCCATTTATATTTCATATTTAATGGAATTAAAACATAATGATACATAATAGTATTATAATTCCAGTATGGTATCATATATAATATCATTAAATCTATCCTTTATACGTACCACATATGGTATTAATGAATCAAATCACTTTGAGGGGGTGGTAGTCCGCACTTCCTAAAATGAAGATATCACGTTTACCCATAATGGAATCCATAAAGGTATTCCATAAATGAAAAATAAAGAAGAATAAGGAAAACATAAACATAATATAAATCATATATAAATAGAGTTACATCTTAATGGCCACCATGAAAGGTGTTAAAATAAGATTGAACAATCATCGTTTCGTGAGGCAGAAATTCACCATCCAGAGAAACAGTATGTTCTTTAACCATTAGATGTAGGTGTGTGTAAGTGTATATTGAATACTTATTATAACAACATCCTAGTATATGGAAGATACTGGTTTTTTTGTAAAAGAAATGAATAAAAAGAGTTTAGGTGGTTGGGGAAGCAAAATAAAACGAAAGAGCACAAGTGAAGACGTTACCTTAAAATTGGGTAATTCCCTTTGGTTTGAACCAAAAGAGTTTTTTGAAGAGCTTCCTGACTAAGGTAAAGCTTCTAGGATGAGGATAGGGATGTAGAGAGATAAAATGATCAGATCTTGGCCGAGAAAAAGGCTTGAGAAGTGTGGGTAAAGTGGTAGAGGTGGGGGCCTTTTATAAGAGGAGAGGAGGGGCACTCTTGGAAAGGTATAAAATGTAACTTTATTTTCAAATGAGTTTAGGATTTTAATGGTCTAACATTGATGTTTTTCTAGTATAAGGTGATAAGGGTTATAAATAAACCCATCCAACAGGTTTTTGACATGTGTAGGTCTTAGATTTTACATTATCTTTCCACTTTATTTAAATCGTTAAATAATGAGGTAATCGCTGCATCATCATTGTGTCATAAATAATTTAATTTATATAATGACTAAAAATTTAAAAAAATATATCATGATGTAGGAAATATTTTTATATTTCTAATTAATATTTATAGTAAAAAATATGACTTGTATAACCCCATGTAAAAATTGTTTTAGTAAAACAATACATGTTTGTGCCATTTTTTTCTTTTACTTTAAATAAAAGGAATTAATGTCATTATCTTACCCAAGTGGCTCCATGAGGTCCCAAAAATTGACCAATGGGTTGTCTTGGTATTCCATGACTCATCCAAAAGGTTTAGGACAAGTGTAATGATATTTTAATTTTATTATAATATCATTTTTACCTTAAATCACACTAATTTCCTTTAATCGCGATTAATAAAACTTAAAAGTTACTTTTCATCAAAAATTATTTTCATCCCATTGAACCAAATTTTACTTAATAATGAAAATAATTTATATTGGATTTTTTAAATTCAAATAACAGAAGTGGTAAAGTTCCATTCAAACGAAAAATCAGTTTTTGTAACTACCACTTTGTAGTTTCACTATTCATAAAAAATTAAGGTTTTTCAGAAAAATACCAAAAATTCACCCTAAGATATATTTGATATTCCGAATTCAAAAATGATTTCTATTTTAAAAAATTCAAAACATATAAGTTTCATTAATTAATTTAATAATTAATTCCGGCTTCCAAAACAAACATCGTGTTTTTAAGAAACAATATGTATCAAAAGATTGACACTAGTTTAAGTCCAATTTCAAAGTGAAATTAATTCCAACGACCACTATTGGATTAAATGGAAAAAATTTATTCTAATTTTACTTTAAAAACAATTGAAATGATAATATAATCATATTAATAAATTAGATTAAAAAGAGGTTTTGAATTAAAATACAACATTTTTCACTATTCATTAAAAAAATGAACCTTATCGGAAAATACCAAAAATTTACACAAAGTTGATTTTGATGTCTAGATTCCAAAGAAGAATTTTATTTGGTCCAATAGAATATATAAGAGTGACCAAAACTATATTTAATAACGGTTCCCCATCAAAAGGCGATAAGTGGGACTTTAGTGAAAATTAGAGTATATATGCCTAAAATTGAATTCTTTTCCTATTTTAAGCTTTTATCCTTTATTGGATAACTGTAAAAACATTTAACAAACATATATAATCATATTTTGTTATTTCTATTCATTCCCTCCAATACAACAGCTACGTGTTAACTACCATTTAAAATAATATTATTTTTTTACTAGTGTGCAACGTAAGATTTCAAAGAAACTCTTTGTTGCGTATCAGGTACGCTATCGAACATAGAAACCACTTTAAAGTAAAATTAATATTTAATTCGTAAATATTAATTAATATGAAAATGATTTATTCTTTATTTACCTAGGATTTTACAGTAAATATTCATATTCTGATTTTGGAGGATAAAGACTTGATAGAAAAGTACCTCAGTTATGTTTCATTTTATTAAAAAAATTTAGTTTTTTAGAGTTTGAGAATAAAAAAATTAGTTTCATTATATATTTGTTTAAAGTGTAAATATCTCAACATCTTCATGTTTTTCTCAATCATTATGGATTAAATAAATATTTTCTAACTATGGATTTAAATTTTAAAATATTCCAATTTATTGTGATAATTTATTTAAAATTTTAATTTAATAAACCCTTTATAACATTCAAGAAAAAATTATATTAACATGATATTTGATTTAATTATAGATTATATTAAAACATGTGATATTACTCTTGAATACATTCCAACTAAACATCTACCAATATATGTTTTTATTAAAATGTTGATTTTTTAAAGTATGAGAAAATAATTCTTGAGCACAGAATATTATAGAGTTAGTTTGAAAATCATATTTTAAATTTTTTTTACTTGAATTAATATATATTTTTCAGCTATAAAATTTTCCTTTCATTTAAACTAATGTTTTGGAAATCTATTTTCAATTAAAATGTATTTATATTTATAAATTTTGTCATTTTGAAAAATTTCAAAATCGGACAAATTTAATAAAATATTATTTTTGTATTAAAATTTTCAAAAAGGGAGATTTTGATTGTTTTTTTTTATTTTTGTTGTTTTTCTATATTTTTAATAGTAAAATTCCACTAAACTTTTCTTATTATACCTCTTACATGAGTATTGTAAAATTGCAATCTATGTTTCAATATATATACAATATTTGAATTGGATTACATTTTATTGGATAATTAAGTGCTACCAGTATTTTTTTTATACTTATTACAATTACATTATACTGCTTGTGATTATAAATTCTATAAATACTGAAAATATAAATTATGTTTCCTATTTTAATGATTATCGGCTGTGTTTTAGTGGTACCTTTATCAATTTTTTATGTTTTGGAAATTAAATTAATTATATTATATAGTTATATTTTATCATATTTTTTATTTCAATTATTTATTCTCTCTATAATTAGTTATATTGAGTTTGTCTGTTTTTATAGGTTCTTGAAAATTAAGAAATTTCTAGAATAGTTCATGTGTGAAAATTTGAAAAAATATTGAACCTACCACATGATCAATTTTGAACTAAATAGATGATGATTTTTAACCGAATACATGATGATTTCTGAACCTACCACATGAAAAGAAACCAAGAAACCTTTTATAATCAAGTGACTGCACTTTACCCTAAACCGACCACACCTTATTTTTAATTGATATAAACTTTTAAGAATTGATTGTACATTTTTTTGGAATGTTAATTCAACCAACCACATTTTATATCAAGTGATTAGACATTTTGAATTCATGATAAGTCAACCAACCACATGATATACTAAGTGTCGACATGTTTTGAAGGAATACACAACCTAAAAGTCTTACGTTTGATAGTCTTGATCAGTTCTTTACTTTACTTATTTGTTAAAAATATAAAATTTTTAATAATACACTATTTTGTATTTTTTTATATTTTTTGAATTACTTAATTTAAATATTAATTTACTCAATTGTTTATTTATTTTATTAATTCATTTTAATGATATAGAATCCATATGAAGTGTTTTCAGAATATTTTATTTAGTTCTAAATAATGTTTTCTTTTATTCATTATTTATATATATACATACAATAGATATTGTTAATATTTAGATTTATATATTTCAAGTTGATTTATTTTTTATTATTATTTTACAAATTAATTTTTATTAGTATAAAAATTATTCAAACTTGTTTCATAATATTTAATGAAGTGTTATTTTTTTTGAATATTTACATGTCTATATGAAATTGAAATATGTTTTTAAAAATTAAATTTTGATTTTTTAAAGAAATAAACTTTGTTATATTTATGGTATTTCTTTGACCAATTATGTTAAAGATTTTTCATATTGTCAATAGTTAAATTCAAATTGATTTTAGTTAGTCTTTAGGTTTATGAATTCAAATGATTTTTTGTTAAGATAATTCTATAATAATATTTTCTTTTTTATTTGGTAACTATAATTTGAATTTGAATTTTTTTACCAGGTTATAGATAAGAATTTTAGTGTTTTATATATCCTATTTAAAGGGTTTTGAGACTTGTTTGATGATACTATAAAAGAAACTACTATGATAAATTTATTTGGATAGGATCTTTCAACTTTCATTTTAATGTATTGTGTAAATCTGTGAAGTCCTGTCTGATCGTTATCTCATCATCTGGAAAATCTCCCAAAGAATGAAATATTACATGACTAAGATTACATCCTTGAAATATACATTCCAATCCGCTACTCAAATACCATTTCTTTTTCTTCATCAGTTTGCGATGCCTTATCTACTTTATCTTATTTTAGTGTGATCTAATTATTTATATCTATATCACTTTTAGTCTAATATTTGGTGTATTATTTACCAAAAAAATAATCCTCTCTCTTTAAATTATGACTCCCAAATTCAAATGTTATGATTTTTTGGTTTGTGACTATTTGATTCTATATTTAAGACTATTTGGGTTGTGATTATCATTATCTAAAGTCCGATTGTAAGGGTTGTAACTCCCTATAAAAAAGTTTGGTGACTTTTTTATCTTCCGAAAAAAGTATATTGTAATTTTATATTGATTATTGATAAAAAATAAGGTATCCTATAAGGAATATCTCAAAGAGTAGAGATGTGTAAGAGTAGAGTAGGTCCACTTTGGACCAAACTACTATAAAAATGACATGTTTTAATTTTTTTCCACTATATTATTCTTTCCTTGAATGATAATTAACTTTGATAATATTATTAGATAACTTAATTAAATTATTTAAAATTTTAATATGGTCTACTCACCCCCCTATAGACCATATTTCAACACCATATCTTACTAAATAATCCGGTGTGTTTTACAATGTTTGTAGAAGAGTAAACTGATATATTTCCTAAGGAGGTTGTGGTGTTACTCCCACGACATGAGATTGAACTTAGGGTAGAGTTGTAATCAGGTGTCATTAAAATATTGATGTAATCATATAAGATAATTAATTTTGAGTTGAGGGAGATATTAATTCATATTGATGATCATCTATATGGAATATTTATTTATCCTAGTGTGTTTCCTTGGGGTGCCCTAGTATTTCATAAAAAGGTGTTGGATGATAGTCTATGATTGTGTATTGATTATAATTGGTTGAACCTAGTGATAGTGAAGAGACTCTATCCTATTCTGTAGATCAATGGCCTTTTCAATAAGTTAAAGGGAGCGAACTATTTATTTACGACCAATTTGTATCTTGGATATCATCTGATACATGTGATCGATGTGGATATTCCAAAGAATTATTTTCAGTGTTTTCTAGGAATTATGATTTTTTTTGTAATATTAATTGGTGATATGAATATACCAACCATATTAATGGGACTGATGAAATCAACATTCCATAATTTTTATGATTAGTTTGAGATTATTTTAATTGATAAATTGCTATGAATTTTGAGTTAGAGGAAGAGAATACCAAGAAATTATGATACATTTTAAGAGTTATTCATCATTATCTAATATTTGAGAAATTATCAAAGTGTAAGATCGAGGCTTGTGAGGTCCATGTCTTATGAATTTTCATGTATCAGTAGTGAGTATCCATGGATCCTTTAATGATTGAGGATGTTATTTCTTAGGCAGTTGCTATGAATATTAAAAAGATGTAGAGTTTCCTTTGTCTTCTAGGATTTTATAGGTGATCTATACTCGAAAAATATTATATTTTGATTCCTATAATATACTTTAATAGAAAGGTTTAGGCCATTTTATGGATTGACCAATGCTATAATTCTTTTTGGTATTTGAAGGAGGAGCTGGTCAGTGATTTGGTTATTCACTTTACATAGGAGGGTGATGTGTTTGAGTATTATTAAGATGCTTCATGTCCTAGATTGGGTTCCAATTTGATTCAGTAAAGAAAAAAACTATCATATGGTTCTTATCACTAATGACATCCTAAATGTAACTATCCTACCCATGAAATCGACATCACTACAATGATGTTTTCTATAAATTTGTTGCGACATTACCTTATTGGAGAATGATTTTTGGTCATCATTGACCACATTATCTATATTTATATCTTCTCTTGGGATTATTATAAATTTTGGTAGTGATAGTTGATGAAATTATTATACGAATATGACTTAAATATTTTCTATACACCAGAGAAATGGAATATTATGGTTTATTCATTGATGAGGAAGTCATATAGAGATATTTTGCGTGATTGTAATTATTCTTGGAGAGTGATAAATGTGATATAAATGATTCTCCTTGATATGAGATTATATGGCGGTGCAATAATATTTAGTAAAAGTGATAGGGGAATCTATGTTAGATGATTTTTATATAGAAGTTTGGTGATAATGAGTTATTGGTGGTCGCCATTCTAATGGGTGGTCTAACGATGACTAACATTAAGTGTTTTTCTAGGGAGGATCTTTGTTAATTTGGTGATACATGAAGTTGTTCTATATGAGTTATATATTTCACCATTGGTAGTATATCTTGGTTTGTATAAGATTCATCATGCCTTGAGAGTTCAGTTTTTATGGTCTCATATGAAATAATCTTCTTCATTGTTCATGTCTAGGGTATAGTTTTTCAAGATAGTGAAGGATGAGAATCCTGTCATTAGGGGGTTGATTTAGTCTCTTTATATTTACAAATTTAAGTGAGAGGAAATATTTATGGTATTTATCATCGGTTTACCATAATTTCTTGGAGGATTTGATACCATTTGAGTGGTTATGGACTGATTGATGAAGTTGGATCAATTATTTTCAATTAAAAAGTCAAGTTCAATAGAATTTTTTATCCAACATCTAAAGGAGGTGGTGAGGAATCATGGGATTCCTAATATAATAATTTCTTATTTTGATCCCCATTTACATTACATTGTGTTAATATGTATCTTGTTTTCGTTTATCTCCCAACTATACCTAAGAACTACTTTTCACCCATAAAAGGATGAACAAATTGAAAAAACTATCCTGACATTGGAAGATATATCATGTTAATGTAGTAGAGTTTTCTTATAGTAATATTTATCTCCTCACCATTGTTATGGATTATTTAAAATCATTTTGTTGATGTAATTTTAGATCCTCAATGTGTTAGATCAAGTTCATAGAGACAACCAATCTTGGACTGAAACATGCATAGAGAATTATAATGAATGTGTGGGTGATTCATGAGTGGATGAGGGCACCTTGGGATCATCAAAATTCTTATAATGATCATAGGATGATTCCTATAAATTTTTATATTGAATATTATGTATTTTTTAAGATGTATCATCTTCTTCGGTAGTCGTGGTTTGGTTGTGGGAGTAATTTTTCTCCCCGATTTATCAGACCTTTCAATGTTTTGGTGCATATTAGAGCTATTTCATGACAGTTATAACTTATCAAAACATATGAGTCAAATTCATGACATATTTCATGTATCAAAATTTCACCAGTATTTCTATGATGATTCACATATCATTGAATGGGGCATGTTATAAGTTGAAGAAGACTCAACCTTCAAGTAATGACTTATTCAGATTTAGGTCTTTTCGGAGAAGTTATATCACAAATATTTTAATCCTTTGGTTCATATAATTTATAATAATGATGGATTTAATGAGTTTAGTTTGGAATGTGAGTGACAGATTCCGGTGAAATATCCCTATTTGTTGAATGTTTCATTTTTCAAGATGATTTGTTTGACCCTTTTTTGATTTGTGAGATGATTAATGATGTTTTCTATTTAGGTAACTTTTTTAATATTATTTGTGGTTTATGTTCTTATTATATACTGATACATGATAGTTTTTTAACATTGTAATTATTTGGATCTATTTTTGTTTAATTACAAATATTTGTTTTAAATTGTTAAGGGAGAGAATTGTTTGATGGATATATGATATAATGATTTGGTTTTCTGAAATCCCACATTTTTCATTTTCCTAGGGATTAGAAGTATATAGATGGATTTTTGTAGGTATTATAGAGGTATATAGTAGATTTTTTCCATTTATAGGTTCACCATCCCATGGTGGTCGGTGGGATGGTGGCTAGGGTGAGGTCTTTTTTGGGGTTGGGGATTTAGATTTTTGTCATAGTGGTTCTTGGATAAACGAGGAAGTGAAATTACTATTTTTAAGGGTGTATTTTGTGATGATATTACCTTAGGAAACATGGATGGAATCCATACTTTTGGTGGAAGGTTTGGTGTCATGGTAAGTGTGCTGGTTATTCCCTTTTCAGTGCATGTCGCATAATGCCCAGTGGTATATATTTTGGGGGGCGTAGTTCTTGGTATGTTTCCCTATAGATAATGGGGACTATAGAAACTCCAAATTTTATAGGCATGGTGATGATTTTATGTGATTTTGATTTGGGTGAGGAGGAGTGAAAATTAAAAGAATGGTTTAACCATGTCATGGTCTTAGTTATGTTGAGATGAAATGATAAGATATTTTCCTCTATTCAATGTTGCTCATCAACAGTGGATGTTTGGGGATCAAAATGATGTCCTCCATTACCTTGTACATATCGTGATTCCATTCAAACTTACATAAAATGGTTTGAGAAGGATTTTGGTATTCATGGGTGATATGAACATTTTAAATACCTAGAAAAATAGACCGCATTTAAACTGAAGGAACCATGGTCATGGTTGAAGTCACTACATCACGGTGGAGGTCTCTTGGGATTTATTTATAAATAAGGGTTCATGGATCCATTAGTTTTAATTTTATTTTTTTCCATTTATACCCTAGACAACGCCATTACCTTTAATAATTCATATTCATTTATCTTATCGATTTAAACCTCTTAGTTTTTTTTGGATTGAAAGATTTTAATTTTAGCAGTCTCTTATACTATTCTCCCCCTCTTCCTTGTTCCCTTTCATTTAAAAGGGTATATACTATGTTATTCTTTAGGTTTTTGTTGGTAGTTGAGTATGACCTAATTTTGGTTATTGTGGTTATGTTTGAAAGTCATTTTATTTAATTTTGATGGGTGGTTGATTCCATATTGTTATGTTCTTGTGCAGCAGTTTCTCAAATATTCGAATCAAGGTAGGGGATTCACAAATTTATCCATATTTTAGGTGTTTATGTGGGATGTTTATGGCTTACCTTCAATGGGTAAATAATATATTTTTACCTTAATGAAGATAATAGGTAAAAAATTATGAATGAGATGATATTAGAAGGGTGTTGAGATTCACATGCATTTTTTCCCAAACCATGTTTTTTCCTCATGTGATTTTCTATATGGTGATATTTAGCATTGTTGCAATTGATTTTGTTCCCTATGATATTTTTTATTTTGAAATTGGTTAAATATTATAAATATGGTTAAATTAGGTAAATAATTATATAGTATTATGAATTTAATTAATATTTTTCCTTGAAATATGGAAAACATGAAATTAGTGTTTGAAATATGCCTCTGATTGATTGTTAGATATTAGCAGCTTCAATATTTATGGTTTCTTATTTTAAAAACTTGTTCATAATTAAAATATTAATTAAATAATGTAATGGGCAATGATAATTACAAAAATTAATTATTTTGGGTCAAAGAAAGTTTTTATAAGTTTGTATAATTGATGTTATGACCTTGTTTTCCCCTTGAATCTTATATTCTAGAAATTTATTTTATTCCATATATATTATATAAAATGGTAGAACATATATTAGGTTTGATATGTAAACCTAGTATGGTTTGAGATATTTGAAAATTAATGTGCTATTTTTCATTGGTTTTGGAAGTGGTTTGATATGAATGATAAAGAAAGGTGTTGGGAATGACACTATAATGATTAGTATGGGTTGAGAGTTAAGATTTAATGTTTTTTTATTTATTGATGGCCATTTTATTTTTGGTTGGTAATTGTGTTTTTTTATGTTTATTAATATTATCCTAGTTCACCATGATTTTATTATCTATTTTGTATCTTATATTGATTCATAAAATACCTTAGAATATTGAATGGTAAAAGAATTATCAAATAATTAATGGGAATGAGAATTAGTTATAATAATGTTTCATTAACTAAAAACCTTGGAATTGTTTGGGATATATTCTTAAAGAACATGTATTTAAATATGGAATAAAAATTTGAATCATAAAAGCACATAGGATTTTGATGGTTAATGTAAATGGTTAAATCATGATTGATGATGTGGTTTATATTGTAAAAGGTAATTTTTGAATTAATTGATGATTCATATTTAATTTTTGTTAGATATTGTAAGATTAAATTTCATGTCCAATAGATGAAAAACTATTTTTCATGAGTATCTTGAGATACAATTCAAGTCTAGGGTAATATATTTTCCCTTAGACTAGTTGTTTGATATACTACTCATTATCTTTTATGATTTCACACACTCTACCACCTAAGTCGGGTGGGCAGCCGATGCCCAAATGTTTTGGGTTCAAAGAGTTTTTCCAAATATATATGTTGGTTATGGGGAAGATGGTCTGATACTCTATCTTCATTGAACTCCCTCTAAATATATCATATTATATAGGGATAGTTTTCCTATAATTTCTTCTGGTATAGGTTATGTATTCATATGGGATGTGGTAGAACTTAGTTTCACCATACATGTTTGCGCGGGTTGTAACAGCTTAAGGTTATAACACATACATGTACCCCAAATATATTGACTATGGTTTATATAGGTGTACTTTTATATAAATTGATCGATTAAGGTATAGTGCATAATACAAGGGTTGTGATGGATTTCAGAGTCATTCCTGAGACAAGGTGGTGGTTTATATTTGTGTGCAAGTGGTATAAGAGAAGAAGGTGATATGGCTATCATATAATAATTCAAATGAGGATTGATGGACCATGTAATAGGTTGGGGAAGGTAGGGATGAATCCTAACCCACATCAGATACGATTATTTATAGATAGGATTTCTTGGGTATGGAAGGGATTGAAGCACTGGACGATTGGCATTGGGGAATGGGAGAGACAAACCATCGAGAAAGTGGATGCATGAAACCATTTATATAAGTATATTCTTTAATATATAATTTCTTACTTTAGTATTTTATATATCCATTATGAGTATGGTATATGATTTTACTTATTTGGGTAATGATTTTGTTTCCTCTATTTATTCATTGGGATTTAGTATGGTTCTTTCAGATTTTTAAGAGATATTTCGGGGAGTGTCTTACTAAGTATACCTATATTATCACCCTATATATATTATTAATTTGGGTCTGTATTAGCTGGGTTGTGATTGGTCTTAGTGAAACTAGCTCATGGGGTTGTTATGAGCTGTTGGTGTTCATTGTTATTGCCTAGGATTGGTTTGTGCCATTATTTCAAGTCTTTTCACTTATATATAATTTCATTAATTAATTGGAAATTATTATTTACATATGGGGTTGTTATTGGATATTATCTATTATCCTAAAATTTATATATTTTAGGTCATTCCACTAATTTTTATACATTTTATACCCTCAATTCTAGTCTCCAACTCTTGGACAATTGGAGGTGGGCTTTTGGGGTCTTCCTCAATTTCACTGTCATCCCAAGAAGGGTACCATTATTGGGGGGGGAGGTCATGACACTAAAAAGGAAATTTATTTTTTCTAATCTTATAGGGTAAGAAGAGATTTATAAAGAAGAATAAAGTCCTTTGGAATAAGGACACACCCATCGAGGTAAGTGTATTGAGTGTTGTTGAAAAAAATAATTTCTAACAATTTAGTGAAAACTATTCTAAATTTGGTGATATGGTACCACCCAAAAAATGAAATGAAACGATAATTTTGGTTAACAATTGTAGAAAACATATAGTTATCAATCTGAATAATGTTCTTATAGAAATCAAAGATATATCCAATCTGTGCATGAGAAGGTGTATTAATGGGAAACTGTTAATTGAGTGAATTATGAATTCATAAAAATGTCGGTATTCAATAATAAGAGATTAAATAAGGAAGAGTCGGTTGTGAAAGGATTGATTTAATGAATGGGTGAAAAGATGAAGAATCAAATTGATTTTCTCATAGAACATATATAATATTTTTAACCAAAAATATACAAGTAAGAAGAAGTTAATGAAAATTTTATCCCTCCCAAATCATTGCGGAAAAGAGGATAAAATCAGTAAAAGAATTTTATTAAAGGATAGAGAACATAGATTACAAATTGAAGGATTAGGATATCAGGATTACAAAGTTTAAAATGTGGTTTAAATACTTAAATCTAAATTCAAATATCCATCTCATTGAATCCTCAACAAGTGAAACATATGTTGTTAAATATCTCGAATCAATGAGTAAAAAAATATTCTTTTCAAATTATAAAGTGATAGTCCTTTAATGAAAATATAATTGTAGTGTTAGTATTATAGAGTTATTAGACACACCATGTATGTGTGTCTAGAAGCCAATGTTCTGAATAATGGATTCAAATACGCTAAATCATCTTAACCAAGGCATGACTATACATGGTACGATTTTATGGAGAGTTTGTTTTTATTTTTTATAACTATTTTTATATGGGAATTAATGTGGGAACAATTTTGTAATAAACATCATGAAAGTAAAAGAAAAAAGATAGTGTGAAAACAAAAGAAACTCCACTGGGAGTATTTACCAAAAGTCAAACAGGTAGAACAATCCAAAGTAATACAACCACAAGTACTAGAAAATCGGAAAAAAACTAACAATGTCCCAATGAAAGCAACTCACCAAGACACATATAAACAATAAGAACCACCTCCAAATCGTTCTTTACACCTGTTCAAACTTGGAAGGAGATAATATACAAACACTTGAAAGAAAAATGTAGGATGTGAACTAAAAATCCCCGTAGGGTATCACCAAGGAATCCATAATAGATACCAATATTAAATTATCCAAAGAGAGTGATTTAAATTTCCATATAAATAGGTCTTGAATTTAATAAGCATAGTAAAAACAATTCATGTTTTAATTTTCAAAAGATGTAAATAATTTAAGAAAAGGATATACTTTTCAATTGATGGATCATTTCTAAAATAATGAAACATTTCAAAAATATCTTAAATCAACAATTTTATATAAAATAGTTTATATGAACCCAAAGGATTGTAAAAAATTTACTACAATGATATATATTCATTTTAAATATAATAAAATGATAAACATGGTCATATTTCTGAGAATGTATGATAGTTCCAAACTATAGGGTCTCTACAAACAAGGTGATACAGAAATATGTACATATTCCCCTTCAAAATCAGGCGAAGGAGGACTTATCACTATCTCCTATAGGATGTGATGTTCTAATATGATGTTTTATTTGTTAATCATAAAGTTCCATCCAAATAACTCAATAAATACCTAAGTCGTGAAAGTGATCTATAAAAAACAATGTTGTAAAATTTATTGTAATAATTATTAAAATAAAATTAATCTCATTCACTAATTTCAAATATTCCAATTTTCCATTTAAAACCCATAATATGGTTTTAATTAAAAAAATTCCTCTTTAATAAGATAAAATCTAAGGCATCTACAAAACCATTTTTAGAATTAGGTATTTGAAATGAAATCATAATTAAATTTCATAGATTCACTTTCACTAATTAAATTAAATGATTTAATTTTATAAACAAATTCCATAAATTTCACAATAAACCCCCAACTCAATGGAATTGGGGTTTTTCACAATTTTCCATCAAATCCATTTTACACAATTAAATTAAAAAATTTAACTAATCTATTTTCTATAAAATCAAAAATTTAAATTATAAAATTTAAATTTCACACTTTTCTATAACATACCCCAATTCCATGGAATTGGGGTTTTAAAAAATCATTCCAAAAATGCATTTTAAAACCGTAATTCAATGGAATTGAGTTTTCATCCAACAAACCAATTAAAGGCCATTTAATTAAAACCATGAAATTATATTTATTTCAATGTAATTGAAATTAAATATAGTAATTTAGGGTTAAAAAAATTATTCTTCATAATGGAACCACCTACCTAATGATCATAGGATCTCGATTCATAATGTTGTAAATAGAAAACTCCAACAGAGAATAATGAAAACAAGGATATATGAATCAAACCTATGCGTATATCCAAAACAGTGGGTATAAGATCCAAAAATCAATACATGGATCTAAGGAACCATTGGGTGGAGAATATAGATCGTGGAATATAGAGATCGAGGTGAGGAAACTAATCAAGAGGAGATCGAAGGGAATTCCTCAAGCTTCAAATCTTATCTGGGGGGGATCTGAGGGGCCAAGAATGATTCTTGGGAGCTCCAAGGAAAGGAGATATAATTTATAAGCTATACCTGTCTTTTTGAGGCTTAAATAGGGGTTCTGTAAATTTTAATCAAAATTCAGATGAATGAAAAACTCATCCCCACAATTTTCTTGGTAGGGGAATGTGGTTTAGAAAAAATGTGATCAGTCCATGCACCATTTTAATTGGGCCTCATATTTTATCCTAAGAGGTCTGATAGTTTTTAAACCATATGTAAACACTACAAAATCCCACTTCCTTGGGACACGAAATTTTCTCTAGCATGGTGCACAGTTTGGGTCAACTGTGCACCAACCGTTCACTAGCCCACAAACTTCCAAAATTTTCATAATTTCATCAGATTCATACTCAAATGAATCCAAAAAAATAAATTTTCAAAGATTGGTTTAGGAATACCTAAAAATAATAACTGGATGTTACAACCTCCCCACTATAAAAACTTTCTTTTCTTATCAAGCCTTTGAAGAATATTCTATTTCAAAAAGATAAGGTCAATACTCTCTCATCAGTGCCTTGCTCTTCCACGTATCATTATAATTAGAACCATGATTCCATTGTACATGAACCAAAGGAATTTTCCTCCCATGGTGTAACTTGGTTTTAGAATCAAATATCCTAACTATTTTATCAGTCACAACTAAATTAGGTTCAACCTCATGATCACTCTAGCATAGAACATGAGATGGATCATATAGATAATTTTTCAGCTAGTGTACATGGAACATATTATGTATTGATTTAAACTATGGTGGTAGTGATAAATGGTAAGAGTCATTCACCAGGTACTTAAAAACATCAAAAGGACCCACAAAATGCGGTGCAATCTTTCCTTTCCTCTTAAGATGTTGATGACCCAAACGAGGTGAAACCATCAAGAACACCTAGTCACCAACTTATAATTCCAATGTAATATAACGATGATCATCATAAGACTTATATTGGCACTGTTTCATCCAAATCCTCTGATGAATCAATTGGAAATTGTTTTCCATTTCTTGGACCAGGCTTGGCCCAACCACAGAACTTTCACCAACCTATGACCAACAAAATAGAGATCTACAAGGGTGATCATACAAGGCCTCAAAAGAAGCCATACTGATCATGGAATAGAATCTATTGTTATAAGTAAACTGATCCAGCCCCAAATTACCATCCCAATCTCCACCAAAGTTGAGAACACAAGCATGAATCATATCCTCAAGAATTTATATAGCCTTTTCAGTTTTTCCATTCGACTATAAATGGTATTTCATACTCAAACGGACATGATCCAAGTGCCTCATGAAGGAATCTAAAAAAATGAGAGGTGAAATGAGGATCCTCATTAGAAACTACAATTGATTGAACCTGATGAAAACAAAAATCTCTTTCACATAGACATTCCTAACACCTCAAATTTAGTTCTATCACGAATGGGTATAAAAGTGTGATGATTTTTGAAGATGATCAATCACAACCAAAATTACATTATCCTTTTTATGGGAATGTTTATACCAAACCACAATGTTCATATATATCTCCTCCCACTTCCAAGTCATGACTAGGAGTGGTTTTAGCAAACAGGATGTCTTATGGTGCTCAACCTTTCTTTTTTGGAATGTATAACAGTGAGATACAAACTCAACAATGCCCCATCTCATACCTAGACACACGAATTTCAACTACTTTTTATAGAAAATCTTAGTCATTCCTAGGTGCATTGACCATGAGGAACTATGTAAATCCCCATCATAGATATCCTTACGAAAGATGGTACCAAAAAACAATTCCAAAAGTATAGGATTCCCTCCTCGTAGAATGACTAATCAATCATAGTCTCCCCACCATTAAGAGAGTTTATAATTCTATGGAAATCATCATCATGATATTGTTTTCAAAGAATCAATATGATAAGAGAAGATTTTAGTTAAATACAGGACAACGAAACCTTGAACCCTAATTCCTATACTCCTATATGTAACTATGAAAATGGATCCATCAAGTTACACTATTCCAATGATTCATTCATTGCATGGGTTGGAAGTTTACTATTCAATAAATCTGCAATGAAATTCCTTTTCCAAGGGGTGTAGGAGATGTCAAAATTTAAAGATTCCTGGTATTCTAGTCAATGACTCTGGCGAATGTTAAAATATTTTGGAAAGAAGAAACATCTTAGACTATTATTGTCTTAAAACATGAATAACCTTTCCCAATAAAGGTACCTCCACCTCTTAAGTGCGTGCATCATAACTACATGTCTAAGGTCATGGGTTGAATAATTCTTCTCATGTGGCCTAAGATGATGAGAACTATAAGTAACCAAATGATCACCCTAAAAAATAACATAGCCCAAACATGAACCTGATGCCTCACAGAAGACCACATTTCCCTACCTGCCCTTAAGAAGAGTCAACACCAACATAGTATTAAAAGGATGTTTCATCTCAATAAATTAATTATGACATTTAGAATCCCAATAAAACTTTACTACCTTCTGAGTTAGTGCAACCATCATAGAATCAAACTTTGAGAAGTCCTTCACGAACTATAGATAACACCTAGGTAGACCTAAGAAGATATCAATCTCGAAGAAACTTTTTGGTAGTTCCATTTCATAAAATCCTTCACCTCTTTATGATTAATTTCTATAACTTTATTCTGAAAACATGTGTCCAAATAACATCACTAATTAGATCTATAAATAAAATTTCAAAAACCTACAAAAAATTTGGCGATTTTCGAGTAAACTCATTGATATTCTTAGATGATGAACATTGTCCTCCTTAAATTTAGAGTAAATGAGGATGTTATCTATAAAGACTAATATGATGGTATCACGATCCTCATGAAAAATAATATTCATTAAATCCATGAAAACCGCATGATCATTGTTTAGACCAAAGGGCATGAAAAGATACTCATAATGACTATATCATCTTATAAACACTATTTTTAGAATGTCATATTATTTAATGCTCAACTTATGGTAACCATATCGAAGATAAATCTTCGAGAACCTCTTTTTCCCTTTAAAATGATCAAATAGACCATCAATATGTGTAAATAGATATTTGTTCTCTATTATCACTTGATTAAGATTTCAGTAATCAACACAAAGGTGAAGTGAACCATCAAATTTCTTAGAAAAATGAACATATGAGTCCCAAGGTGACACACTTGATCATATGATCCCTCTATCAATATGATCTACTAAATGGGACATCATATCTTTCATTTAATCTAGTTCCATTCATTAAGAGGGAATAAATATTTCTTGAGTACTAGGCTTAATTTTAATAGAAAACTCAACCTCACTTAACGGTGGACGACTAGAGAAGTTTAAAGGAGATATGTTGGGAAACTACATGAAAATGGGAGGGAGATCGCCACTTAGAGATTCCTTCTCTAGATCAAAGGAAAACATTGATATCACTTTCACCAAGTCCATACAAGAAGTTATGACTCTACTCGACCTTGGGTCCCATTCTCATTGGAAGACACGAAACACACTACTAGGTGTAGTAAAGGAGAACTGATGAAGATAAAAATCAATCTGGGAATTATTGGTAATGAGAAAATCTATCCAAAAAATTTCTTCAAGAAGTTTCATGTCAGGAATCATAAAAATCCATGTAAGAACTAGTTCTGATAGTGAAAAACACAAGAGGTTCAACGAAGAGGCTAATATACCTTCATACCAAGGGGTGTAGTAATATCCATTGAACAATATAAATGACCCATAGTAAGATTTATAAAAGTAACAATAGGAGTTGAAATAATGGAATGAGATGAACCTGTATCAAATAGAGTAGTCACTAATGACTTAACTATAGTAATAATACCTCTCATGGTCACTAGAACCATATTTGCTTCCTCTGGTGACTCTTCTACTATGTGAAGAGGCTTAGTTTCACATTCCTATGGCTAAAACCCTTCTAAATGTGGAGAAGTTGATTTCATCCTAGTTTTAGAAGGTGTTTATGATCCCATGCCAAAATGTGTAGGGGAATAAACATGAAAAAATATTTTCATGTGACCAGTGCATCAATAGGGGCCACGGTTCTTGGGCACCTCAGTGAAAACCCTCTTTAAATGACCTATATTTCCATAATAGTAACAAACTAAAGTATCTCTTACAGGAAATAAAAGAGGTCTAGAATGACCCTGCTATTGAGATCCACCACAAGAATCATCATGATTTCTCTTTACTTTAGAGGGCTGCACACTATCACTATGAGAGAACGAGACTCTTGAAAACCTTAACTAGTTAGAGAAGTCTATCTCGACCATCATTACTATATATGGTACATCATCATAGGGAGGCATCTTTAATAAGAAGATCCTAAGAATGAATATCCTGATAAACTCCCAAATCAAACCTTCGCGCATTCATTTTTTTCATTTGATACTATCTCAAGTGAGAAATTCATGACCTCAACAAAATGGTTTTTGTACACTATAATGTTCATATCAGCCTGATAATGTTTGAAAACCTCAGTTTCATTTTCTAAAAACATTGAATCTAGATAGAAATGTATGGTGAAAAGAAACATGTTGTTTTTATGTTATAATCTATCATGTTTCTTCACCTTCAACATAGTTTCCCACCATATCCTGCTCGGTGATTCCAACAGGAAGGTTTCACAATTTACCTTGATTTCATTGGGTGTTTCCAAGAACCCAAATGAAATATCCATTCCACTCAAACATTCCCTAGTATCTTGAAAATCATTTGAGAATTTGAATTCTTCTATATTCCGATGAATTAACTATTGTGAACTAATATTGAGAATGTCATTCTGTGGTTCCATAACTAAAGCCTGAATGGTAACCAGAGTATGTGCATGTCCTAGATCATGGAAAGTGCACACAGTCACCTCATCCAAATTTGAGTCTAAAAGTGGATTCAGTCACCATTGTTCACTAGTAGCTACCTCTTGGATATGATTTACACATCTTTTTGGAGGAATAATGCTACACAACATAAGTAGATAATAAGGAAGATATCAAATTAACACTCAAATAGACAAACAAGGGAAATTAATCCCAATAGATTGACAAAAAAGATTTAGATTTCAACACATCAAAATAAAAATAGAGAAAACACTAGAAATAATCCACCATATGTCTTTCCATAACCACCCCAAGTGACATAAGGTTCATTGTAGTGAGATCTGTGTAGGAATTAAATCACCACTACCTTTTATGGTCCTTCAAGATTTCACAAATAGAAACTGACTTAATGAAAAATTCTCAACCAGGAGCTCTAATATGACTTTTTTAAGAACCATCCAAGGTACCCTAGTAGCTTTATAAATGAGATGATTATGAAATATCTTGAAGGGCATTCCCAATCCCTATAGGTTGGAGACTATCACCTAGAATTACACAAGAATGAAAGAGGGAACAATTTTCCCACAAAAATTGAAAAAGTAAAATATAAAAGAAAATATGAATACAAAAGAATGTCCATTGGGGGTATGTACCAGAAGTAAAATATGTAGAAAAAACCAATATAATACAACCAAATGTACTATAAAATAAGAAAAAATTACTAATGTCCTAGTGAGAACAACTCACCAAGCTACGGATCAACAGCCAGAACCACCTCCAAGTGGTGCCTTACCCATACTCGAACTTGTAAGGAGATAATCTACCAACTCCAAAAGGAAAATGTATAATGTGAGATAAAAATACCGGTAGGGCCTCACCAAGGATTCCATAACACATTCCAATATTAAATAAACCAAATAAAGTGCTTACAATTTTCAAATAAATAGGTTTGAAATTTCATAAGTATAATTAAAACAATTCAAGTTTTACTTTTCAAAATATGGAAATACTTTAAGAAAAGGCTCTACTTTATAATTGATTTAAAATTTATAAAAGAATGTATCTTTTCATAAATTTATTAAATCAAAATTTTTATATAAAATAATTTTTATAAATTAGAAGGCATTCATAATAGTTTGCAATAATGTTATATATTCATTTGAAATAAAAAAAGTGAGAAACATGGTCATATTCCTAAGAAGTTACGATAGTTCCAGGATATAGGGAATCTACACTCAAAGTGATATAGAAAATATGTACATAAACCCCTCTAAACTTAGGACAAATAGGACTCATTACCATTGACTATGGAATGTGATATGCTAATATAATGTTTTAGAATGTTGTAAATCCTAATGTGCCATCCAAATAACTCACTAAATACATTATTATTGAAAGTTATCTAATAAGAAAAAAGTATGGGAAATTTATTTTAATAATTATTAAAATAAAATTAATCATATTCTCTAATTTCAAATATGCCAATTTTCTATTTAAATACCATAATAGATTTATAATAAAAAAACATGACTTTTTAGCAAGATAAATCCTAAGGCTCTCACCAAAACCATTTTCAAGTCATTTTTACAAATACGGATTTGAAATAAATTCATCATTAAATTTCAGATATAAAATTTCGCAAATTAAATTAAACCATTTATTTTTTCACAAAATTCAATCAATTTCACAATAAACCCCCAACTCAATAGAATTGGGGTTTTTCAAAATTTTACATAAAACCCACCTTCCCTAATTAAATTAAAAATTTTAATTTATACAATTTCTTTCAAATCATAAATCTAAATATTTTTTTTAAATTTCATAATTTTCCATAAAAATTCGCCAATTTAATATAATTTTTGGGCTTTCCCAAAATCATGAAAAAAATCCATTTTAAAACAAAAATCCAATGGAAAAGAGTTTTTTTCCAAAAAACGAACTGAAATCTATTAAATTAGAAAAAAGAGATTATATTTAATAAAAATCAATAGAAATTAAATAAATTAATTTTGGATTAATTAAATTCGGGCATCGTAATAGAACCATCTACATCGGGATCAAAAAATCATGATTTACAATTCCATAGACGGAAAAATACAATAGAGAATAACGAAAATGAGGATATATGAATCAAAACAAGTTTTATATCTGAAACAATGGATATTGGATACAAAAATCAAGGAACCCTAGGGAGTAGAATAGATATCGCATAAGATATAGATCAGGGTGGAGAAACTAATCGAGAGAAGATAGAAGGGAATCCCTCTAGCTTAAAATCACTTTTGGGAGGGATCTGATGGTCCAATAATGATTCTTGGAAGATACATGGAAGAGAGATATAATTTCTATGTCATACTGGTATTTCAAGTGCCTAAAATAGGGGTTCAATAATTTTAAAACAAATTACGGATTAATTAAAAACTTGTCAGTTTGATTTCTTGGCCAGAGGTGCACAATTTATACAAATAATGTGAATATTGTGCACCTATTTTAAAAGGGCCACTTGGTTTCTCCTAATAGGGTGCAAAATTTTTAAACCATGAAACAATCATGAGAAAGCCCACAACCTATTGTTTCAAGGTTTGATATAGCAGGGCACACAGTTTAGGCCATCTATGCATTAACCATATATTTGCCGTGAAAAATTCCAAAAATTTAACAATTATACCTGATTCATAAACAAAAAAAACCTACCAAATATTATTCAAAAAGTGGGTTTAAGAAAACCTAATAATAGTAATAGGATGTTACAATTATGATCAATTGAAATTAACTAATTTTTTCATGATACCTTGCATGATAACCTACATTCTGTGACACCATACATACAGAAGTAAAATGTGACTAATCTAATATGGGAGTGGTTTTGATGTTTCTAATATTGTATTGGTTATGAGTGAATCAAGTATTTAATTTTTTAATTTACATGACAAATAAAGATGTGTATACCTATATTGGATTATATAAGGTAAATTTATGGTCAGTCATAGCTGAATCACAAATTATCATTTCAGCTACTTGTATAAGGGCCATGTGATGTACCCATCTATAAGATTAATTATATATGACATATTCATCCATCATGTTTATATATTTCATGAAATCATGAAAATATGTATTGATATATACTATAATGAAAAGTTTTTATTCCATTGGTCACTCAATTTTAAAGAAAAAAATGGATTTTATTGTTGTACATATGATTTATATGACATATCCTTTTATAGAAATTACGATATAGAGTTATGACACTATTTAATAGAGGTGGATGATACCCATTAATATCTCTATTAGAACTGATTATTTATTAAAGGAAACTCTTTTCTTATATTTATGAAATAAGGATTTCATATTTTCTATCAATGGTAAAAAACCTAACTACATCACACAGTTAGAACCTTGGATAATGATTATGTTTGGGACAAAGTTTTCATTCTAAAATTAATAGAGGAAGATGGAATCTTATTAAACAAGTATTTTGGACATATTAAAAATGTGCTGTGTATTTTTAGATTAAGTATTTATGGATTTATGTTATAGTGGGGGATTATTGGGTGTTCACTTAAATTATATTTTTGTTATGTATTTTAAGTAATAATATGTTTCCTTCTAACATATCCTTAAGTCTCAGTCTGAAAAAAGGCACCCAATATAGCGCGGTAACATGGGATAAATCCTCAGGATTAATTAATTTTTAAAACTATCACATATGGATTATTTATTATTTTAATTTACTTTAAATGGATTAAAATTATTCCAATTGATCATTGAGTTATTTAAATATTATCATCAACAAGGAATAAATCATGAGAGGAATTTTTATTTCACACAATGTGGACAAAACATTATTTTCTAATTAAATCAGTCATAGTGGAATATAAAAGGGATATAAACCCACCTATAAATTTGTTTGAAAATAGTTATTATGATCATTAGTTTCCTAAAAACATTTTTATATCTCCCTCTAATCCTAATATGTAGTTATTTATTTATCAACAAAATATTTATAACCCCTTCAACATATCAGGATCTTCTCTTTACGAACGAGAATCCTTTGGAAAATGTACAACCCTCAGAGTTAGGAGGAATTCATCTATTTCTCCATTCATAATAATTAAAAAATATCCATTGATATTCAAGCTAAAAAATCTGATTTCTAGTCAAAAATATGTTTTTATCTTCATTTATATTGAATTTTTATTATGTCAGGGATGGATAACAAAGAATATGTTTTCTCTTAACACCATGTATTATGAAAAAACTTATAAATTCCATTAGAATGTTTATGTTAAACTTTTTTATGGAATATAAAAAAATAACTTGCATCATGGTGTAAAAAGTTCATCGTTTATATGAATCATAATGAAAAAAGGATATTACCATTATAATTCAATATAGATAAAAGATATAATTGAGAAAACAAAATATTTCTATAAAGGGAGAAAAAATAAAATGGAGAAAGTTAATGTCGATGGAGTCAAATTTCAATTTTAAAAATATATTTAATAAGAGAAAATATTTTAAGGTCATATATAAGAAGTTATTACATTGAAAAAAGTTTCAAATTGGTCAATTGTTGAAGTTAAGAAACCAGTGAGATATGGATTTTTAGTTTTGAAAAAGGGGGCATGTTATATTTTAAAATAAATAATGTGTATCCTATATTAAAATAGTAAATATACTATAATAACCCCAATATAATTAATATATGACTTAAAAATTGATTACATTTACTGAAAACCATGTTTGGACTTTAGTAGAACCTCTATTAGAAGAAAGACCCATTGGAAGACAATGTGTAGTTAAGAAAACATAATCAAAGATAATTAATTTAATAACAATAAGAAATGATTCATTTTTTAAGGTTTTATGGAATTAAAAGGTATAAAAAATGTTTAATCCTCTCTTTAGTTTCTATGAATTATTCTATTTGAATTTTTCATTACATAGTTACTTAGTGTAATTATAATATTTTGAGGAGAGATGTCCAAAAAAATTCCAGAATAGGAAACAAGAGTAAAATATCAATGTCATGTAACCTGAATTGGTTTCATCACTAAATTATGATTATAATGTATAAATATAGTATATATCTAGTTTTAGTTGAAGTAGATTTCCATATCATAATATATATTAATTTTTGATTCCATAATAAAATATTTCTTCCTTAAAAATGAAATCAATCGTGTTTCAATTAATGATTAGTGGGTGTGTTATGGTCTTTTGGAATTATATATTTATGTAATATTAAAAATCTTAACTAAAAAACCAATATTATAGTGATTTAATACATGGTTAAATAAGTTATTATCCTTGAAGAACATAGGTGAACTTGAAAATATGGAACTAGATATATAATTATAGATCTAAGAGTCTTTATGGATTATATTGAATTTTATAAATTTAAAATTTATTGAAATGATAAATGATGGAAAAATAAATGTGGGTATTTTTTCTCATGACTAACATAAAAATATCTTCAAGAGGAGGTTTTTTTATCTATATTTTGAGAAATACATAATTAATATAATCTCTTATTCGTTACCAATCAAAAAAATAAAATATATTTCATGCTATAAATTAGTAATTCCTAGACATAAATATGAGGAATTAATTAAAACTATCACAAGGTACTAGAGATGTAATGTAGATATGTTCTTAATTTATAGTGGATATTAGAATCTGGGTTTGAAGGTTAATAAGGATGATACTTTCAATACAAAATAGTTTAATATTAGAATTTTGTCAGCCTTGGTAGAAAATTGTCTAACAACCGACCGAGTATACCATAAAATTTAATTCAAATAAAAAAATAATATTTATTTATTTAGAAATATTATATATTTATTATTTTATCATATAGAGTGTATTTTATAATTAAAAGATCATCTGAAAAAGATACCATTTTAGTCCCATTGACTAAATTTTGTTCTCTATAGCACCAGGTGTGCAATGTGAGAGAAAGTTGATGGAGGATTATTATTAAATTTATCTAGTGAGGTATGATTATATAATTTTTTTCCCCTATAAAAATTGATTCTATATACATTGGATTAAAATATCATGAATTATTTTTGATATACAGTTGTTTTATTTTTTTGAAAAACTATACCTCATTTATATGGGATTCAAGATAGTTTTATTTAATTATTTATCAATGTAATTGGTTATAAAATCTAAAATATATGATGATAAACTATATATTTCATGATTATAATAATAAAACTATATCCTTTATTCTAGAATAATTATTTTAAAGGGGCATAAATGATGTATGTCTATAATATTTTTAGGTTTATAAGTAATTAAGGTTTATTCTACTAATGTCCACACATGGAAATTTATTAGATATGGGATCATGAGGATGGAACATAAAATAGAGGCTCTAAATGATTTATTTATCATTTAATGTTTATATTTATGAGCATGTGTTATAGTCCTTAAATATGATGTTTTATTAATATATATATCATGAATGAAATACTATAATGAATATGAAAACAATGACACATGTTTCTCAGAGTGAAGTAGAGCATATTGAATTCATGATCACAATTAATAAATCAATGCACCATTTTATTGAGTTCGAATTTCTTTAATTTTTTTCTTTTCTTAATGATTATATAAATGTTTAACTCAATTATTCAAATAAAGATAGAATAATACGTATGGATTATTACATAGTTAATATATTTCATTATGAGATACTGATAGGAAATGGGTTCATATTATAAGAAAATGTTTATAGGATTTTTTTCATTATTTATTAACTCTGGAGGCATAAGGTTTTGGAATTGTAGCATTCCATTCTGAAAGATTCTATTTGTTTCCCAATATTAGTAGGCCACATGACCTCAAGCACACCTCCCTATATACCAGAGGCTTCTAACTAGTCGCAAGCTTCTTTGACGGTATGGTGGGGACACTATGAACTTGTGACAAGAGTATAAAAAATAAAAAATATTAATTATAAGTATAAAAAACAATAATAAACAACCAGAAATAGAATAATATATCGTACATATAAATAAATAGTAGAAATCTATATAATTACCAAATATAAAAATGATGATCATCTCATGATGATATACAAAATGGAAGTACATTGGATATTGTTGTACTTGAATATACAACATTTTTAACAAAAATGATGAAATACTGAAATATTACCCCTCTAGAATTATGAGAATAGGATGGGTCCCCCACTTCTGTACTCCATTATAGTGATGGTAATAAAAAATTAGGAGTTGGGGGGATTCACTTTTTCTATATATGCAATCATTAAGTTAGTTCAGGTACTATAGGTATTCCAACTTGGGTTTGTGATTTACTCAGAAGCCACCACAGATAGTTCCTAGACTGATGCATTTTATGAATATAAAATATACGTTGTGATTTAAAGGTTAGAAGTATTGAAATTAATAAATAAACCACATCAGACCGGGTTCATCCTAGGTTATATAACTAAAACTAAATGCTTTATTCTAAGATTGATGTCACTAAACCAAGTTCAACCTGTATAGATATAATATGTATGTGAACATATATATCAGTATATATATATATATATATATGTGTGTGTGTGTGTGTATATAATCTTTCTAATTATCGTAAAATAAATATAGGGATACATAAATGGGTTTTTATAAAAGTCTAATGTAAACATTGACCGAATCCGGGTATATTATTTGGAAAGGAATATGAATACATAATTATTAATAAAAATGAATCCTTAAATCTTAAAAAATAGGTATACAAATCTCATCCATGGTGATCCATATGGTAGAACCCATGTATCACTCTTGGATCACTATAAGCATCCATCACTATAATATTTCATTAAAGGTTATCCATAACTATAACAGAAGTATTACTCTCATCATGGTCAAAAGGAATAACCTTGTAATCCCATCCATAGTATACCAAATTGGGAACCACATATCACTCTTGGGATTCTATAACAATATTTATCGCTGAACCCTTCCATAGAAATCCACTAGGGAATATGTTTTCTCCCATTGGTAAAGTATGTAAGGAATCCACCAGGTGATCCTGTCCACGATTCTCTATAAAATAAAGAAAGAATCACTCCTACCATATTGAGATTTATGTGAAAATTCTAATTATTAATATAGTTGATCCCATTCAAGGTATCCTTATTTTGGGACCCTTTTATCAACCTTGGATTGAAGTAGGGGGAATGGGTTTAGTAGCACAAGAACTTATACCATTTAATAAAATATGTTTAATCTCTATGATGTGAATTTCAAACACATCTATTTATGGTATAATTAATTTCCAGGAATGATCCCGTTATTTCTTTAAGGATGGAATTCCATTTGGGTGGATTGCATCAGGGTGGTTTCCCTATTATGTTTATTCGAGGGTTTCTAGGATTACCTAAACATGGTTTTGTGATTTAACATAATTTAGTAGATATTTAGGAGGTGTCACTAGAGGATCATGACACATAGAACAATGGAGCATGATAAATAAATCGATTTTTTGGGAAAATAGTTGGACCGCCGTCCTTAGGTTGGTAGAAGAAATCATTTCCATTGTCGGCCCTTGAATCAATCCATACTAGAAGAAATCATAATAATAAAAATATATATAGAATATGTGGTATATTAGCTCTCATCAAAATAGAATTAAATATTAAGAGAGAAACTAAGTGAGAATAAAAAATGATTAATTATATTAGTGGTTGCAATCTAACCTAAAAGACAAAACTCAAACCAGAGTCCAGAGAAGAGAGTTTAATAAAACTCTACAAATGCGGAGAGGAGAGATCTCCCAAGGTATTTTGACTTTTAGATTAAAAGTGGATGATAAAAATGTTGTAGTCACTTTAATGAAGAGGAGGTAAAAATGGTATATCATCCTACATTTTATGTGGCCCATGGTTTGGCCGTACGTTTGGCCAAACCATGCACTAACCATTCACTAAAAACATATCCAAGACAACCCTCACATGGTATTAGTGCCCATTTTTAGTAACCATGCATAGCCCAAGAAAAAAACATAGAAATTATACTATCTCTCTTACACAACCATGTAGTATGAGTTGCATGGTTAGAAAAAAAATTGTCCCGAACTAGACAAGGCTCAAGACCACCCCACATAGTTGAGGTGTGTGGTTAACAGTAATGGTGCACTAACCATGTGTATTAGTATTCCTTTCCAAATATTTGGATATCTAGAATCTGAACAAGCCCCAGACTCACATGAACCTCTCCTAATCCCCTCGATCATATTACTGGAATAATATTAGAGGTTTTGAACAATATATTAGGTGTATGAGCCTCTTTGAAAAATTGGGACATTGCAACCTCCCCCTTAATAACAACTCATCCATGAGTTTCCCTTATGAGGGTGGTCAAGCATAGTCTTATAAAATTTCCTTCCACTAAGCATGTAAATCAACCTATCTCTCCAAGTCCTTGTCTTATACATGGCCATTCTTCTATAGAACCCATACCAAAGGAACTATCCTACCTCTTAGATCCATTTTTCTCTAATAAATGATACATGTTGTAATCTAATAAGAGACTTATCTACCTCGATGTCAATATCCTCATGATTTAATGAATTATATGGGTTGGAGTAATAATGAAGAAGTTGATATACATGGAAGGAAGCATTCATAGAATGGAACCTCTGATGTAAGGCCAACTGATATGTTGCAAGCTCAAATCTCTACATGATATTGAAAGTCTTGACACAATGTTGAAAAAGCCTTCCATATATCTAAATCATTCTATGGACCGATATTGTAGAAACTTCAAGAAAGATCCAATCCCCCACCTCGAACTATATAGGTTATAAGAGAGGATTAATATAATAAATCTTTCTAGACTGAGCTGCATTCTTATTATTTTTAACCAACTATGTCAAAACCAAACTATTATGAATGATTTGAGGCCCCATTAGGGATTCCTCACCTACCACTAATAAGAATAGGGGTGAATGACACAACCTACCATAAAGTGCCTCATTAGGATCCATCTAAATAGTTACATACAAAATGTTATTATTAGAAAACTATAATAGAGGTATGTATTTTTCCCAAGAACCTACGAAATCATGGAAACATGTTCAGATCATTTTCTCAAGTACATGTATTATACACTCAAACTATCCATAAGATTGAGGGTGGCATGGTTTACACAAAATATCCTATATACCTAGTGATTTTAGAAACTATTTCTATAACCGCTATGTTCATGAAGAATCACTATACAATACAAGAGAATTATGAAAACCTTGGCAAAAAAAATATTTCTTATATAAAGCCTCCCGATCTCATCAACTATGAATTTATATCATATAGCCAGGATGTGTGAATACTTGGTCTACTTTCAAATGATCACCAAAAATGCATCACTACCATGAGGGGATATTGGGAGGACTATCTTGAAATCCATGGTAACGTCATCCCATTTCCATTCAGAAATAGAATGATGCTGTAAATTTCCAATATGATGTTATTTCTCATCCTTCACCTTCTGACAGGTAGAGTACTCTGTGACAAAACCTGAAATCTTCCACTTTATACCCAGCCAAAAATAGTGATGATGTATCTCAATACATCATGGTAAACCTAGTGTTTACTATCCAAACATAAGAAAGATATTCCCACATCAAATCTTCCTATATGTCAATAGGTACTCAAACACATATGCAAAAGTGCAGAATTACATTCTCATTAAAAACACAATAAGGCTATGGGTTATCTCCAAAAAACACCCCCTTAGGGGAAATCCCTCACGATGTAAAATTTGTATCATTATTACCTGTTCTATAAGGGAGTATTTCACTGAAAAATATCCAAAAATAGGATTCCTATGATATTCTCAATCCTCTAAGTGAATCTTAGAAAAAATTTCCTTAAACTTCCACTCACAACTCTCCTCTTAGATGACATGTGTCTGAGTCTTCTGGCCTAGGGAATCAACTATTGGGTTTCCCTTTCCAGGTGTACAAGTGATCTAAAATTCAAACGACTGAAGGTATTCTTCGCACTTGTGAATCCTAATATTCAAGTCATTCTATGTAGATATTTACTTGTGTCTTTTATAGTATGTAAAAATTATGAACCATTCTCCCAATAAATAATTTCTCCAATAACATAAAGCATGAACCATAATCGCCATCTCAATGATATATGTTGGGTAATTCTGCTCTTGACGTCTTAGCTAGTGGGGCCCATATACTACAACTCAATCTCCCTACATGATAACAAATTTAAGACCAATTCTTAAGGAATCACAATAAACAATATAACTTCTTACAAGCACTATCAGAGTGAGGATTAGTGATAACGTCGGTCTTCCTTTCAACTTTTGGAAGGCTATCTCACATGTGTTTGACTATAAAATCATGACTCCCTTTTTCATGAATATGATGACTGGAACTACTATATGTGATAAGTCCCGAATAAAATGAACGTAATAACTATCCAACCCTAAGAAAAAACTTATGTAAAAAAGATTCATAGTATGATCCATGGAAACCATATCTTTCAGTTTATTAGGATTGATATATACTATTGTATCAGAGATAACATGAACCAATAAATAAATCATATCAATCAAAAAGTGTCATTTCACGAGATTGACATATTGACAATGCTCTGTCAATGTATTCAACATGATCTCAAGTTGATTGGGATGGTCGTAACAAGTGTGTTAATATAAAAAGATATCATCCATGAATACCACCCCAAATGATTCCAAATATGTGTGTAAAACCTGATTTAATAGAGCCATTAAATTTTTTAGCTCATTATTAAGATCGAATGAAAAAAATACTTGTACACGTATTAACTCTTCTGGAATTCCATACGTTGTATGTTTGATGGACTCACATGAACCTCATGGTAGCTGGATATCATATCTATCTTTAAGAAAAAACTTTTATCCTAATATAAAGTTGAATAAGACATCTATATGCAATTGTGGATACCGGTTTTTTATTGTAAAATAATTCAAATGATGGTTATACACACACAATATGAGCATACTGTATCCCTTGGTGGTGAATAGGATAGGTGAACCACACATCGATGTACCAGTTCATATAAAAACCATATATTCCAAGACCTCTAACAACTTTTTGATTTTGTAGAGCTCTTTAGTTTCCATAGAATATAGAGGATTGGACAGTGGTCCTTCTTATGGAACTATTTCAGCAGTGAACTCCACCTCTCTTATAAGAGTTAATCCTGATAATTCTTTAAGGAAAACATCTCTGAAACAATCCACCATAAGAGGTAATTCCAAACATTACATTCTCTAATAACTCATAAAGAGTCCATCCATCTAGGCTATCACTACACCTAGACCATGACACTAATGTCTAGATTAACTTTATTGGATTTACAATTTTACCTTATTAATATATGTACTACCCTTAAGTGATGTAAAAGACACCCTTTGATGATAAAAATTTACATGGATATGCTATAGAACAAACCAATCCATTCAGAGAATGATAATGAACTATGTCATCTTGAGGATAATAAAATTCCATAGATAGATATATCTTCCCACCTGAAGAGGAAAATACTTATAATATCATATACTATCTCATCACACTCCACGAGGAGTATCTATGGCCACAAAAATAAAATTATTCAATTTATAGAATAAGTCTCTCCGTAATCACTACAAACAAAAAGGAGTGTAAATTATCTATATAAAATAAGGAAGAAACTAATGTTGAGGATATAAATATAGTACCATGAACTATAGAAGGCCTTGTATTCTAATCCTTAGGAGTGTACTACACTTCATAAGTATGTCCATATCTGCATCACCGAGATGAAACCCGTCTTAAATGCCCAGGTCCACTCTACTGGTGTTGTACCTCTATTGCTAAACTACCTCAGAAATGTCCAAATCCTCATCCTGGTCAATTAGTAATAGTCCTCCTCCCTTATTTATGTGGATATATTAATCCTATAACAAAATGAGATGTTGGTAAAAATTCCATCTCATTAGACACTAGATGGAATGATTGACAAAAACTCTTAAGGTGACCCATCCCACCTCAATCTCAACACTGAATTGTGTCACTCATATAGTGGGGCTACTTATTTCATACCTAAACACACTGGAGACATACCACATAACTCTTTATGTGTGTCATCTGACACATGTTTCCTCCTTGTTTAATCTCAAAGTGGTGTTTCCATCCATTTAATAAACCTCCTACCGACCTCAATGTTGAACTTCTATGACTCACACTGCTATCTTCTCATGAGTATCGCTCAATAATGAGGTTTCAGTTTACTATCTCTTATAAGATTTTTAACATAAATAAATTTACCTGTGATCAAATGGTATATGAAATCCCATCCTCAAACTGTCTTATAGGGTATGACTCTTCACTGGTTAATGTTTTTGTATAATTTGGAATCTCAATAAAAAAACCGAATAATTCCTTAAAAACATAGTATACTCAAGTAGGTTCATAAACTCTATAGAACGGTCTAATATAAATTTATATGGAAAGAATTAGTCATAGAAGAGTGTCTGCATGTCCTTCCAAAACATACCCTTATAATTATCATCTTGAGATAAGAAATCCCACCCACCATTATTAGAGTCACAATTCATATTTGTTGAAAGAATGACTCTCTACATTGGAGGCATCTCTAAATTCTTGAATACACATGGCGTGTACTCTTTCTAATATTCTGTATCCTGAGGACCAATATCCCTCAAGAAGATGGGTTGTTTTTGCTGAAAAATTGACCATATCAAATTTTTCATAGTATGGTAAGGTCATAGAGCTCCATGTGAAAACTAAATCAAGTGAACTAATCTCTCTTAAAACTAATCATCGATTTCTAGTGGAGGATAAACAAGATGTGCCTCTTATGGAAGTATATAAAGTAATACTAGTTGCTTGAGGCCCATTAACTCTAAAAGAAGATCTTCTCCAAGTTTCTGGAACATGACTAGAGGACTTAAGGGTGTAATAACTATAAAAACTCTGTCCCAAGCAATAGGACTCATCCCTTTACAAATGTTGTGTATTTTTCTTTAAAAGATACTTGAATAAATACACATCATTAGATGGATTAGATGATATTTTACTGGACCAGGTTTGGGGAAATTATAATCCATTATTAAATTCAAATACAAATGTACAAATTTTAATTAAAATTAAGAAAAGTAACATTAGATAAATACATTCCTACTAGAAATTCTTCATATCACTTCCACTAAACCTATAAGAATAATTTAAATATATAGGGTGAGAACAAAAATTCCTATTTAGGTGTTTTAAAAAATGTCCATTAAGAAATAATATTTATTTAAAACATTTCTCTAAAATAAATGATTTAAAATCTTGAAATTATCATTTTTCATAACATGTCATCATTATTTTCTTGAGACATTCTGAAATAGATTTTAGGATAAACTTATGCACAAAATTTTTAATCATATTTAAGAGAACCGAAAAAATGCATTATAAAAATATGCACGCACTTGAACATCGATTCATGAAATTCCACCTATATGATAATGACCATGCTTAATCATTCTATGATATTCTAGGGGTACTAATAAAAATTCACTCATGAAATAAAATTTATTCAGAATTTCACATTAAACTAGGTCCTTTATCATTCAACACATAGATGAAAATCATGAAATGATGGATAAATTTATAACCTTTGTTTTATAGTTTGGTAACTAAATATTAATTCTTATCTATAAATGATATTATATTTAAATATATATTTAAATATAGAACATTAAAATATCTGCACTTGAAATATAAAACTGATCAACACTAGTTCATAAGAGAATGGTAGTTTTCCATGGATATTTTACTAGTTAAATAATCACATGGACTTTCACTAAATATAATAATCATGAGGGAATGCATAATTTAGGAAACTATAAACATTCTGTCAAGGCCTCATGCCAAGACTATACATAACCATTTTGTCAAGTCCTCATTCCAAGACCTAGTTTTTCTCATGAGATCTACTGATTAATCGAGAGGATATAATAGGCCTCACCTATCACATAAAAGTCCAATGAATTACTCATAAGTCTAATAAAAGTATTTCTTTAAATCAAAGTGTCCCATACCACTTTTATTTATTTTAATCTTAATTATAGGTGAAATAAATTCATTAAACAATCTAAAGTGTCCCATAACACCTTAAAAATTTTAGTTCTTCATCCAGATATTACCATAAAAATATTCATCTCATCCTTAAATTAATTGTCTTTATTTTGGATTCATAAGATGAATAATGTAATGAATGCACATTTAATTAGAGATACATATAATATTTTCTCTTGTTTAAATAATCTTATAAATAAATATATTTCTCACATAAAATTATAACCATATTCATAATTTCACATAAAATAATATGGTTTATCTCATGTAGGGGAGAAAATAAATGATACAATAAATAAATAGGTTATACACATGAAATGCTAACATGTTTCATAATTTCACATAAAATGATAAGTTTGTCCCATGAAACAAAATGTCTATAGTGTTTTAAAATTACTAGATAGTAAACATCATTATAATTTTTAAATATACAAGAAGGACTAACTAAGCTAAAGTTGTTTATGGAGAAATATATGTACATGTATATATATATATAACTATATATATATATATATTAACATATTTGTTTGTATGAAAACATTTAAAACCATGATAATTTCAAAATAAACCTTCGTATTTGAAAATATTTTTCAAGGAAAAGAACCCTTATCAGTATTATTGAAGTAAACACTGAAGATATTGTGTTATATAGGTATGTACATACGTATGTATATACACATGTAATAGTTTATTAACAAAAATACAGCCTTTCTTGATAATCAAAATCATACCCCTGAAATTATTAGATTTTAGGAAAAAGACACATTCAAAACAAGAAGACTTAGTCATAAATGAAATTCAAGTTATCAAAAAATGGGTTTACATGAATATATATACATATATAACAATATTTAAATATAAATTTTCTAAATAAAATGGAAATCATTAAATTCCCCTACTTGATTCGGCTTAAATGTGGTTTGTGGGTTCCTAGAAATGATAGAGAGAGTGAGAGCCTTGGCAGATCATATTTTCAAGTCACACTTGGGGTGAGAAAAGTGAGGTTTTTAAAGAAAAACAAATTTTTCATTTGTTTCTTTGAATAGAAAAAATCTAATAAAAAATTGTTAATTTTAAAAAATTTAATGTGCAGCAGGGTTAATTGACACCCTAAAATTATAAAAAAAGAAATGAGGAGGGGGATCTGAGTCATGGACTATGACGCTTGGTTTAAAATAACACAAATTTTTGAAATCAAACAAAGGGTTGAGACTAAAAGGATCATGATGAGAAAAGAAATATTGAATAATGAGAAAGAGGGGATGGAGCGGGTCGGGAGGCTACAAGGTCGGATGGGGACTGGTGTGGCACCATGAGGAAGAATAAGGGAGAATGGAATGGGTGGTCCAGATTAAAACTGTTCTGATATAAGGGTTGAGATTAAACATAAAAAAATTAACAAGGGGGGCATGTGGTTGAGTAAAAATACTACCCAGATCGATCCGTGTATCGATCAAACATCCAAGACTGATCTAATGTTTTTATAAAGCGTCAGAGTTCAAGGATTATATCTCAGCTAGATCAAATGACTATGGTGGATCCGTGAGTTTTAAAAAGTTTGAGTGGTCTAGATCTAACACGGTCATATTAGACGGTCTGCAAAAACACATAGTTTATAATCCGTGGTGCTAGAACTCGAATGGTGTACTAGTGTGGACAACCAGGATCCCGCCTGGAGAGATCCTATGACTGAGATCACATACCATGAAAAATTCCATGTCCCACAACAAAACCCAACTGTTTTACAGACCACCATATATGGATCAGTGTGTGGTACCATATTCCAATGACACAAGAACACCCACGAGAGTCCATACACATAGCGATTCACATGCATGTTCTTATCGCACCCTCCGATTTTACCTAACCAGGACCTATACATGGGTCCGTGTACATGTTTCCCAAGCTATGCACCTAGTTCGCCCACTACTTGAGCCACCCTTACATGGGTAAATGCCTCTTTATTGGAGTTGAACGTGTCTCCAAGCACATTTGAGGTGTCCCCTTATCCTAGGGATGGTTTAAAATTTTTAAATTATTAATTATTTAAAATTAAAATTTTATATAGAACAAAATTTTATTTTTTTTCCAAAAAATTATATTATTTAGTTCTCTCATTAACGTCCTTTATTACCCTTAACTATTCCAATGAACTAATTTACATAAAAACTTCATTTAAATAAAAATCATTTCCATATTAATTTTAAACACTAAAAACAGATAAAGATAATATTATTTCAAAATGTTTTAACTCACATATACATATAAAATACTAATGTTTAGAACCCACTTAAAACAAAATTTCATTTAACCAAAAATATTATTTTTAAACATTTAAACACACACAACAGCTATAAAACCCAATGGTTATTTCAAAACCCCAATGGCTACTTATAATGGTCATTTGAAACCGTATAAATACCCATTCATGGTGTTCAAAGGATCAATAAAATTTTTTGTTTTAAGAGGATAATTCCCTACATTCCTTTGGCTCTGGGTATTTTTTCTATTCTTTTCAATATTTGTTTTTTTGTTTTGGTGGATTCAAGGGATGAAGGTTACTTAATCAGTCTTATTGTGATGTTGTAAAGTATTATTTTCATTCTTTTAGGTCTTGAGATGACTTTTCTTGATTAGTTTTAATCCCTTATATAAGTGAAATATTTCAGCGGTTGAATAAAATGTCTCTCTTTCTCTTCTTCATGTTGGAAATAAAACACACCAATTCACATTAAATCCGGAATAATAATGATAATAAATAAAATTATTATTATTACATTTATAATTAAGTTTGGGGCATTACATTTTCCCTCCTTTAATAGAATTGCATCCTTACAATTCTATTGTACCCATTCACTCCCAATAGCACCAACCTTCTGACATCTTCCTTGATGTCCCTACAAAATATGTCTTAATTATTATTAATTAATTTTCAAAATTTTAATGAAAATAATTTAATTTATACCTTTTCTAGGTCCACCACTGTAGATAATCCATTCATGACCTCAGGTATATTCCTAAGGTAGTTTTTAGTTCTTCAATTTCGTTGTCCCAGATACACCTTGAGAAGTTAGGATCAAACCTACACATAAAAAACTCTGGTTTTTATAGGAAGGCATGGGAGGTATGGATCTCAGAGATATTGGAATGGACTCATTACTTATATATTTGTGGAACTATATCATTCTAGAAAGTTCTGAGATCATATAGTCTCCCAAATATATTAAAAATCTTAACTTGGAACATATAGGATGCAAAAATGTCAACCTCCATTATAGCTTACCAAAATTTTCCTAAGGCTAGGTAACTCTCTGATAGAGTGAAACATAGGAAGACACCTTCATGGTATTTTCCTTTGTACTTTTATTCTTCAAATTATGCATTTTCCATACGGTGATAGACATAACTATCTCCTTGGTAGAATCAAAGTATATTTGGGTGGGTTGACACTTGGTAGAGGTGTTTGTAGGATAGACACATGTTTTCAAAAGGATGGTATTGTTTTGAACATGTTTAGAAAATTATGGTCTCAATAACAAGTGAGAAGAGGTTAGTTGGTGAACCCTCACCTTCCATCTAACAATTTAATAAGGGAATTTTATTTAAGAAAACACACTTAAATTAGCAGTTTTACTCTAATTTTTCAAAGTTCAGTAGGTTGTTCCTCTAATACCAACTATAAAGACCCTATCCTAAGAAACCAGACTCAACCCTATAAAAATGATGTATAATTTTTTTTTAAAAAATACCTGGGAATAAATAAACAGCATTACATGGAATAAAGGTTCTTTTACCAGCCCTGGTTTTGGAGAATTAAAATCCATTAGTACATTAAAATATAAATATAAAAATTTTAATATACATTAATCAATGTAACATCAGAGCAATTATTCCACATTAGAAATTCACCCTAGCACTTCCACTAATCTGATAAGATTAGTTTAAATACATAGGGTGAGCACAAAAATGCCCAATAAAGGGTTTTAAAACAATGCCATTAAAAAATAATTCTTCTTTAAATCATTTATTTAAAATACATGCTGTAAAATCAGGAAATTAACATTTCTCATAAAATTCCATCATAATTTTCTTGATATATTCTTAAATAGATTTTAGGATAAACTTTTTCTAAAAATTTCTAAACTTATTTTAGATAACAAATTAAAAATGAATTAAAAGAATATGTACTCACTAGAACAACGATGCATGAAATTCCACATATATGATAATGACCATACATAATAATTCTATGACATGTGAGGGGTGTAGATAAAAATTTACTCATTAAATAATATT
The DNA here is from genome assembly GCA_963277665.1 of Viscum album. Taxonomy (NCBI): domain Eukaryota; kingdom Viridiplantae; phylum Streptophyta; class Magnoliopsida; order Santalales; family Viscaceae; genus Viscum; species Viscum album. Next base: position 1,395,678,243 of record OY728157.1, on the reverse strand, counting down.
TATTCATAATTACATATAAAACTATGTCCTTTATCATTCAACAAATAGATGAAAATCATGTAATGATAGATAAATTTTTAACCTTGTTTAATAGTTTTGTAACTAAATATTAAATATTCTATATAAATGATTTTCTTTTTAAATATAAAATGTTGAACTATGTGCAGATGAAAATATAAAACTGATCAATATTGGTTCATAAGAGAATGTTCATTAGACATGGATATTTTTCTAGTTGAATAATTTAATGGACTTTCACTTACTATAATCATTATGAAGGAATGCATAATGCATAACATCATAAAAATTCTGTCAAGGCCTCATTCCCAGACCATACAGAACCATTTTGTCAAAGGCCTCGTTCCAAGACATAGTATGTCTCATGAGACATACCAATGCATCAAGAGGTTATAACATGTCTCACCTGTCATATACAAAGTCCTATTCATTCCTCATATGTTTAATAAAAGTATTCTTTTAAATCAAAGTGTCTCATACCACTTTTATTTATTTTAATCTTAATCATACATGATATAAATTCATTAAGAAATATAATGAGTCCCACACCACCTTGAAAAGTTTAGTTCTTAATCCATATATTACCATAAAAAGATTCATCTCATATGTAAATTAATTTTCATTATTTGTAAGTCGTAAAATGAATAATGTAATGAGTTCCCATTTAATCAGAAATGCATATATTGTTTTTTCTTCAAAAAATATATTATATATAAATATATTTTACACATAAAATGATAACTGAATTCATAATTTCACATAAAATGATACGGTTTATCTCATGAAGTTGAGAAAACAAATGAAAAAATAAATAAATAGGCTACACACATGACATGGTAATTGGTTTCATAATTTTACATAAAATTATAAGTTCTTCCCATTCTACAAAATTACTATAGGGTCTTAAATTTACTATATAGTAAACATCATTATAATTTCTAAATAGGAGAGAAGGTCTAATTAATCTTAAGTTGTTTATGCTTAAAAACATATACATGTGTGTATATGTATAACTATATAGACACACACATGTGTTTATATAACAATTTTTAAAACCCAGATAATTTCAAAATAATCATAGGTATTTAGAAATATGGTTTAAGGAAATGAACACTTATCAAGATTATAAATATAAATAGTAAACATATTTTGTTATATAGGTGTGTACATACGTATGTATATAGACATCTAAAACATTTTTAAAAAAAATCATTTCTTGATAATCAAAATCACTCCCCCTAAAATTATTAAATTTTGTGAAAAATAGACATTCAAAACAAAAAGATATAGCTATAAAAGTAATTTGGGTTGGAATAAAATTATTTTACACATATATATATAATTATATATACATATAAATTTGATAAATCAAATAAAAATCATAAAATTAACATGCTTGATTCAGCTTGGAAGTGGGTTGTGGGTTCCTAGAACCGAGAGAGAGAGAGAGAGAGAGACTTGGCATATGGAATTTTCAGTCTCAATTTGGTGAAAAAGTGAGGTTTTTAATGAAAATGAATGTTTTCATTTGTTTATTCTAAAAAAATCTAATCAAATAAAAGAGTTAAATAATGAAAATTCAATGTGCAATAGGGTTAATTGAAACCCTAAAATTATAAAAAAGAAATGAGGGGGGGGGATATGAGTCATGGACGAAGATGTTTGGTTTAAAATAACACCAATTTTTGAAATCAAACAAAGGGCCAATATTAAAAGTATCATGGTGAGGAAGGAAACAATGTATCATGAGAAAGAGGGGATGGAGAGGTTCGGGTGGCTACAAGTTTGGATAGGGACTAGTGTGGCTCCATGAGGATGAAGAAGTTAGAAAGGAATGGGCAGTCCAGATTAAACATGGTCTGATCTAAGGGTTGATATTAGTCCTAAAAAAATTTAACAATGGGGTCTTGTAGTTGAAGAAACAGATGGCCCAAATCGATCCATGTATTTATCGTACATCCATGATTGATCTTGTGTTTTTAGAAAGTGACAGATGATTATGATTAGATCTTGGAACAATCGAACAACCACGGTTTATCCATGAGTTTTAAAAAGGTTGAGCGGTCCATATTTAATGCGGTCAGATCAGAAATTCTACAAAAACACACGGTATTAATCCGTGGTGCTGGGACTCGAATGGTGTACTAGTGTGGATGGCTAGGATATTTCATGGTGAGATCCCCTGACTGTGATTGCATACCATGGAAAATTCCATATCCCACATCGAAACCCAACTGGTTTTAAGAACTCCATATAAGGATCAATGTGCGGTGCCACCCTTCGATGAAACAAGTACACACAATGGACTCCGTACACACTAGACTCCACCCACTGGTGTTTAACCCACCCTCTGATCATGCCTGACCAAGCCCTATACAGGTGTCTGTGCACATGTTTCCCAAGCTATGCACCTGATTCGCCCACTGTTCGATCCCCCTGGCGTGGGTGGATGCTTCCTTGATGGGGTTGACCAGGTCCCCCAACACAGTTGAGGTGTCCCTTTATCATTGGGTTGGTTCCAAAATTTTAAATTCTTAAGTCTTTAAAATAGATTTTTTAGATAGATTTGTTTTTCCAAAATTATTTTATTTAATTCCCTCATTAACACCCTTTATTACCCTTAACCATTTCTATTCACTTATTTACTTAAAAAAATACCTTTAAATAAAAAATTTTTCCATCATAATTTTAAACTCTAGAAACACATAACCATAATGTTATTTCAAAATGTGTTAAATCACTAATAGAAATAACATTATAATGTTTAAAACCAACTTAATCCATAATTTCATTTAACCAAAAATATTATTTTAAAACATTTAAATACACCCAATGGCCAAAAAACACAACGATTATTTTAAAACCCCAACGGTTACTTATAATTGTCATTTTATGCCATATAAATACATGTTCAAGGTATTAAATGGTTCAAGATCATTTCTTATTTTAAGAGGATGATGCTTTACATTCCTCTAACTCTACATATTTTTTGCATCCTTCTCACTATTTATCTTTTTTGTTTTAGTGGATTCAAGGGATGGAGGTTACTTAATCATCCTTATTGTGATGTTTCACAATATTTTGTTTATTATTTTAGGTATTTAAATAAGTTTTATTAAGTAGTTTTTATTCCTTATATCAATGTAATATTTCGGTGGTTGAATAAAATTTTTCCCTTTCTCTTGAGCTTATTTGAAATAAAACACACCAATTTGAATTAAAGAATGAATAATAATGATAATAACTAAAATTATTATAATTAAATTTATAATTTAGTTCGGGGTGCTACAATATCACAATAATTTCAAAACACACACCTCATATAAGATTTAACAATATAATGAATCAAGATAACAAGAAATTACATATATACCACCTTCCTATAATAAGTCAAAACTCTCCGGCTGCTCTTTATTCTAAGTCATGGTGATAAGAACGATACAAGTGGATCATAAGAGACAATTTCACCATCTCATTACTAAGGATGGATCTAGTTTAAGGTCACAAATAACAGCAATGGGGTTTTGGTATATAGACTTTCAATTGTAGTGTATAGTGAAAAACACCATTTACATTTCAATTTTCATCCCCATCTAATTGTATCCATTTCATTTTTTTACGTTTATAATATTTCATATGAATATAGATATCATTGTCTAGTTTGAGGAATAACTATTTCCAATTTAGAAAATATGATATATATTATAAATTGGAATTGGTACACCATGAAACTATGACTTGGCATGTACATCCGACATCAGGATGTCATGGGTCATATAAAATTATTTTATTAAGAAAATCATTATTACCATTCTATATAAGTACATGATTCATAAATTATAATTGGAATTCATGAAATCAAATAATATAACATTTAATCACATAGAACCAATGTTTCAAGGATCAATGAATACATATTTGGTCAATTTAGATTCCATCATCAATATACATTGGAAAACACTTTTTAGATTGATCCACACACATTAATTAATCCAATTAATTAATTCATGCAAGAAATGTTCGCACTTGTTTTTATATAATATTGAAATAACTCCAAAAAATAAAAGGAAATACATGAAATGAAACTAATTTAATATAACTATATTACATGGGATAATTTATGAAATTTGAATCCCCATGTGCCTTTAATGATGCATGTGATGATACCTCTTTATCATAGTAGACCAATAAAAAAGTATATATACATAATATAAAAAATTCTAATGTCGTAATACATGTCTTTAATGCTATAGTGAAATCGGTAATACTATAATAGGAACAAACCTAAATTGCAATATTCCTTCCCAAGAAATATAGGTTTCCCCTATATGTGGGTTAGTTACTCCTAGGCATAATATCATTACTAAATTTTGAAACATTCCTCATCCCCTATATAATACCAAAATAGGAAGAAAAAATGGGTAAGGAAACCATGATACCAATTTGTATCATCTCATCCTAGATCCATTATTCAGTTCCTTGGGCCGATAGGCCACGTGACCTTAACCACACTTCTCCATATGTTAGAGGCTGCTGACTAGAAGTGATGGTCCTCAATGGTAAAGTTGGGAGACTATACAGTCAAAATCAGAGTATTCCAAAGTGGTAAATAAGAATTATAAATAGAGGAATTAGTAATAAAGGATCAGTGGTGGAATAATATATCATCAAGATAAATAAACTGGTGGAAGATAAATCAAAAATTGATAAAAAATATATAACGATCATGTAATAACATTTTATTAAAGGTATGTACATAGGATATAAAGGTAAAATAATATTGAACATGATAAAAAAGGGGAAAAACCAAAATATTCCACAAATAACCTCACCAGAATAGGCTATCTCATTTTCTCCCATACTCTATCCTTATATTAGAAATCAAATATCAAAATTTGGGAGCATCCTTTTTTTGATCAATAAAATCATAAACTCTATTCGATTACTATAGGTGGCCTGAATAGGGTGTGAGATATAAACATTAGTCCACCACTAATGATGTCTCTAACTATCCACTTTTTACATATAAAATTAGTAGTTTCATGTATTGATAAAATTAATGAAATAAGTTAACAAACTATATCGATCTGGGTTCCTCATGGTATACCTGACTGACACTATCTACTTGGGCCTTTAATGGATATCTTCGAACAAAGGTCAACCTATATAGATATAATATGTATGTGAATATATATTGGTATATATATATATATTTATAGAATCATTATAATTATCCTGACATAAAAGTATGGATATATAACTAGGCCTTCATAAAAGTAGAATGTAAACATAGAACTAACAAAATAATGTTCTTTGTATTGGAAGAAATATCCTTAATTGTTAATTAAAAAGTCCTTAAATATTAATAGATAATAATCATGAGCCCGTCTAGGTTGATCCATAAGGAGAAACTAAAGCGTAACTCTATAATCACTGTAAGTATGAATCACTATAAGATTTTTCCTAAGTAGATCAGTTAGTGGAACCCATTTATCACTCTTAGCGTGGTCTAAAGAAATAACCTGCTAAGACCATCCATGGTACACTAAATAGGGAACTAGGTATCAGTCATGGAATTATATAGATACATTTACCATTAATATCGTCCAAGTAAATCCACTAGGGAACTAGGTATCTCACAAGGGTAAAGTATATAAGGCATCTTCCTGGTGAGACCATCCAATGTATTGTATAAAAGAAACCAAGTATCACTACTATTACACGACGATTCATTTACAAGTTTAAATTAAAAATCATGATGACCTTTTACATGGTATCCATATGTCGAGACCCTTCTATCTCCCTCAAATTGATGTAATTGTTTGGGTTTGGCTAGCATGAAAACTCATGCCATTTAATAAAAATAATTTAATCATTATGAGGGGAATTTTACAGACCTCTATTAGGGGTTTACCTCGATTAAAGGCATGATCCTATGAGGAATTTATGGACATAACAATATTCAGGTGGATTTCATTAGGGTGATCAACCTAAGATATTTATTTGAGGGTTTATAAGAGTATATTTAAATTGGTTTATAATTTTATTTAATTTAGCAGTAATTTAAGATGCATCACCAGATGAGTCCATTTCATGGAACAAAAAATCATGATAAATATATGATACTTTTATGGAAATGACCTAGACCACATTCCATCGTTTGGAATATTACCCTTCATATTTTTTTAGCCCATGAATCAAATTTGAATTAAATAAATCATCAGAATAATAAAATTACTTAAAAATAGGGAATATTACCCCACACCCAAATAGTAAAAAATATGGAGAGAGAAAATAAGAAAATAATAACATTGTTCAAAAATCATATCGATGGAAATAATTTATGATAAAGTTCAATTGAATATGATTTCTAATGAGAGAGTTTCTTCAAAGCTTATAAAGGATGTGAAGTGACCTCTCCTAGGGTGTGTGGTTCACTAGAAAAAAACGAGAATAAGAATGATTAGTTTAAAAAAATTATATAAAAGGTGGGGAAAAAAGAAAATTAGCCTAGATTTTATTATTTACATGTTTTGGATACATGATTTAAAAAACAATCACAAAGTATATTCCAAGAATTTACCCAAGATACCCCTCACACGGGCTTGGCACATGATTTGAAAAGTCATGCACATGCCATGAAAACCCCCTTTTGATGGAGAATGGAGATCTAAAAATCCCTAGTATTCATGGTTAGAACCCACTATCTAGCACTAGATAGTGATATAGACCACAACAAACGATTTTGTCACATGTTTAACTCTAATCATGCACTAACTGTGCAGCTCTATTTGACTTTAGAATTTTTTTTGAACTGTGGGCTCTGAATGGGACCCATACTCTCCCCAACAACTTCCTAGCCCCTTAAGAACATTAATAAAATAAATATAGTGTCTTATAATAGTATCCTAAGTGTTAGTACCTATTAAAAAATAAATTAACGTACAATAGTGACTTCCTATAATTAAATAGTTTTGAGTATTTAAAAAAATTCCACTCAATCTATTTTTTAAAAGCCCCCCATTTTCTAACACATATCAAGATATTTATATTGACCAACCACTTTCATAATCACATCCTAATATCCTTATTTATAATCTAGTGTTGTTTTTACTTCAAAAATATAACCTTAGGGCCCTTAATAAGAGATCCAAAGGAGGTTCTTCTAAGATAAGTAAATTATCTTCACTAAGATCTTTATTTTTTAACTTTTCCTTTTATAACCATAAATTAAATATTAAAAAAATTTATATAATAATACATGTATCTTACTTGTAATTAAATTTTATTATTATGAAATAATAATATTAATACATCTCCTTGTCGATAAAAATTGGAAACAAAGCCATCGCTCGTGTGTACAAAAGACTACTACTTCACAAACCAATGTAATTTGGTTCCCAACACCAACTCAAATTGATAGAAATAATGACATAAATAATTAATATATATGATAAATATATCATTATACAATTATTTAAATTTAATTAATCATCCGCTTCCACACCTTTTAACCCATTAAGGAAATGATATCGTCGCTCATGCGTATGTACGTCCTACAGTCCCCATGAAGTGATGCAATTCATTTTCCATGATCAACTTTAAATAATGATGATAAAATGGTATCAAACGAAATAATATAAAATTTATAACATTAATATATTTATAGAGATGGTGGATCAAAATCCTATTCACATTAATAATAAATTTCTCGATAAAATATGCATGAGAAAACATATAAATTAACACTGAAATATTGGTAATAAATAAATATTACTAACGAAAAGGTGATAAGATGTTACAATAAGATCAAATATGTTATTATAAATATGAATATGATTCTGGAAAATTTTTATTACTTATTCAAAACCACTATATACTAGATTAAATCACATTTAACTAAAACGAAATGTGAGGTAAGGCACATTGTGTCAATTTCCCTTCATTCAGAAATATTGTAATGTTACACACATAATATATTTTAAACGATGTATGAAATTCCCCATTTAAATGTAATATAGTAAATCATTGATATTTTATTGTATTTTAATCTTCAAATATTAATTATTTCATCCAAGGGGATTTTACAAGAATTATACCAAGTGGTAATGAATTTCATAATTTAATTAATTTTCACTGGGTTATATTAATTATTAATTATATTTCAAATTCTAAGATTATGTGTGCAATTTATTTTGATTATGTTATATTTTATTTCAACATGTGTTATTAATATTTAAATTTTATAAACATAATTAATTCATTGATTAAGTCTCACTTCAATGACATGATATTTCTAAGGGATTCTCATCTCACATTTACTTATGTGATACATATTCCATATTCACCACTTATTTATTATTCGTAGTGTATATACTACCCCAATTATATTTTATATCATTAATCTATTAATATTCTTGGTATGTAATGTTTCATTTTATGTTATTTCATTCATGGGGGTTATAATTTAAAATCAACCAATATATTAAGGGTTTATGGTTCAATATCATTTTAATATAGATTATTTATACCTGATTTTTCATTGAAGGAAATTATTTGATCATTGTATATTAGACCCATTTAATTTTCTAATTATTATATTATTCATGAAATTTTCAAGTAATAGTACAATTTTCTTCTATTTGGTACTTAAAATTATGTAGAAAATATTTTTAAGAAAATATATAGTTATTTCTCATTTCGATCAAAAAATAATTTTCTTTCTTAAAAATATTTTTCCTAAAAAATTATAAATTTTTTAATATTATACATAGATTCATTAAATAAATTTTTAACCATTATTAACTTTATATAAATGCTTTTAAAAAGATTCTTCTTATCATTTTTTATGAAAGGTACATTTTAGATTTTTACTAAAAATGTGAAAGGAATCATCATGTCAATGTACTCAGCATTGATGATATTTCCCCTCTGTCATGACACATATTCCTTTTAATATTCCTTTACAAGATTAAATAGATCCTTTTATGGAAAATATTTCTCCTAATATTAATGAAATTTTATATTTTTAAAATTTATTTTCAAGGTGGCAAGGTTTTTTCCTCTCAAATTTTATAATAAATGTTTTTATTTTTATTAATCAAATTAAAAATCCAATTATTTTACTTTTACTTCATTGGGGATATGTAGTAATGGTTCCATAATTATTCCTTACCATCATAGTTTATGATCATAAGGACATGAGAAATTATTAACATCCACTTTATTGATTAATTTCATAGACATTTATTTTCTCTTGGAATGTTCTCTTTATTATTATCATTGGACCTAAAATTTATATTAAATATACAAATTATTTTTCATGGATATTATTATTGATTAAACTATATGTCGTTTTTACATATGGTGTTTTACTTTTATAGTTATTTTATTAAATATGGGATTCCTATAAAATCCACATTCATTACTCAATATAGATAATTACGGATAAGGAATATTGATTCATTAATTAAAAAGGTCATTCAATATATGAGGAATGTTTTTGACATGAAGTGATGGGTGGGTCCTGGAAATATATAGACCATTTATGCATTGATATGTCTCCTAATAAAAATAAAAAATATAATTTTAAATGGGTCTTTACAGATAGTTTTAAACAATCTTTATTAAAAGGTCATGATAGAACAGATATCATGATATTTAAGTTCATGATTTCCCATGTTATGGATTTCCTCCAATGGGGATTTAGTTATTTTTACCAATGAGATTATTTCCAAGATATTATCCATGTATGCATTTTATGCACTTGTTAATGATTAAATGGAATGTGAATTTCATTATTTATCTTTTCATATTGATTATGACCCACCTAGTAATGCTATTATAGTTATTGATTAAATAGGAATATTATTCTATTATTAAACAATTTATTTTGATTATGCCTTATTGTTTCATGATATCACCCTCTGTACATAAACCTTACTCATTATTTTAGATTACCATTATTTTGTTTCCCTTATCTAGGATATGAAGAATGAATATTATATTGTGTGAATGGATGAAAAAGAATTTACACCACTATGTTGTAATTTATGTTTTCTAATTTAATGGGAGGATCACATACATATCTAGTTTACCAAGAATAGTGAAGTATTCAGTCCTTTGGGATGAAATCACTATTATTTGAAACCAATGTAATAAAGAAACAAAAATTTATCAATTACTAGATTCAAGTTTCTTTAACCTATGATTCATTCGTTATTCTTGTGGGTACCCCTTAGGTTAAATATTTTTTCAAATAATTTTATGTTCCTAAAATGATTAACGATGATCTTGTTGTAGCCATTTTGTTTTACATGTTCGATTTATCTGTTTATTATTCTAGAAAATCATGAGATACTTCCCCATGGATGAAAAGCATAACCAGTTGCACCACCTATTGAGTCAGATGATGAAACATAGTATACTACATTAATTTATCTAGAGGGTCATTAAATTGAACTGGTAAAAACATAACTCTTTTGAAAGGTGCATGTTTAGTGTATTGGAGCCAACATAGGTCTTCCAAATATTAACAAATAATAATGACACAATTAGATCATGAACCCCATTCTATAGAGAGCATCAGAGACCACCAATAAAGAGAGGACTGGATATGATTCATAGAAAGTATTTTTGACTTGATGGAGGACCTATACAAAGAAAGGGTTAGTATTTTAATGATTATGCTTCAAGCCGTAGATGAATGATAGTGGGATGTCATGTTGTAGGTTGGTAAAAAGGAATGGAAGACATAGGTCACCTTCACATACTTATACTTCAAAGAGTTATTCTATAATGAACGGATGTCACACCCGTTTTTTTAGTCATTTTATTTATTTTATTTCTCTTGGCGTAGGGTGTTTTTGCATAAGTGCGGGTGAGTCCCGGTTTAAAATTTTAATTTTGGGTTGAGTTTATGGTTTGGGATAGTACACAAACACCGTACGTTTAAGACGCATTGTCCGCTTGGGTACCGTACAGTGCACAAATACCGCACGGTCATCCATTTTTAATGTTATGTGTGTAGATATATGTATATGTATGTTTGTACGTTTATATATGTGTATGTATATGTGTATCTAAATTTGTATATGTTTATTTTTTAACGTTGTATGTATATATATAATGTATGTGTATATATGTTTATAGGTGTATATATATACACACATATGTTTATAAATAAATATGTTTTAACGTTATATGCTTATGTGTATACATGTTTATATATATGTTCATATATGTTTATATGTTTATATATGTTATATATATGTTTATATATATATATATATGTATATATGTATCCATGTTTATATATGAAATATATATTTATATACGTATATATGTTTATAATTAAATTATTATTATTATTATTATTATAAGAAAAAAATGAAACCCTAGGTATACCCGGCCGCCCCCCATTCTCCCTCTTTCTTCCCCGCGCGAGCCCCCCCTCTCATTCTGTCTGCCGCGCAAACCCCCCCTCCCCCTGGTCGGATTTTCCTCTCCCCCTGCCACGCCGTCCCCATCCGGCTCCCTAACCCACTGCCCAGAAACCGTCGCCGCCGACCCCTGTCCCGGCGCCGCCCCACTTCCCTACACCTGCTGGCGCCTCCGCCACTCCCCTCCTCCGGTGCCCCCATCCGGCTCCCTATCCCGCTTCCCAGAAACCGCCACCGCCGGCCCTATCCTGGCGCCGCCCCGCTGCCCTACACCCGTCGGTTCCCACCACCGCTCCCCTCCCGGTATGGTACGAGCTCCTCCTTCCCGGAACGATTCCGGTGAGCCCATCCCCCTTTCCAGTGCAATTCTGGTGAGCCCAGACCCCTCTCCGGCGCGATTCTGGAGAACGTGGCATTTCGCAGCGCCTCCGCGTTGCTCCGGAGTGGCCACGAATCCCCTTGTCCTGTTTACGAAGGGTTTCCTGGGTCATGTCGGATCGCGTCCTGTCCACCGCCGCCGAAGGCGAAGCGTTTCAGATCTTTTCGAATTGCTCACTGATTTTTTTGGTTAAGGATATATTTATACTTTGTTATTTTTTTCTTATGCCAATTTATATGTGAATTGAGTTGCGAATCCTTGAGGTCTTTATCTGGTCTAGAGTCGGCTTTACTGGAATTATTAATTTAGCAATGTCTCTCCTTTTGCATTGCAAGATATGTATACCTATGGTATGTAGGTGTACAATGTATATATGTATATAGAAATATATATATATACATACAAACATATATGTATGTATATATGCACATCAAAGACATGTGAGCACGAGTGTGTAATGTGTGAAGATGGTTACCGCCGGAAGAGCGTGTGTTTTGGACATTGGTTAACCAAGGTAGGTGCTTCCACCCATTTCCATTTTTGATTCAAACCATGAGCACTTGAATGTTTTCAATTAATCTTTTTATATTGTTTTCATCTCTATCGTATTTATGAAAAGAATCTGGCTTGGTTATATTGCTTTTTTAAATTTCTGAAAGTGGCTGTTGATGTTGGTTTATATGAAATGCATAGGTTCTTGGTAAAGTTAAATCAATCGATTTGTGATGTGTTTGGTTCAAAGTGATAGTGATTGTGTTTTGGAAATGTAAAATTTCTTTGGTGTGTTTTTTTAACAAAAATACAAACCAATAAGTTGTTTTAGAAAAGATTTAGAAGTGGTGGTTGGTCTGAAAGATGCATTTTTCATTTATAAAGTTTTTTTTGAAAGAATTGAGTTTGGTTTCAATGCTAAAGTGTTTTATGAAAGATGGTTTTTAAGGGGATTCTTATAAAAACTAAATATTCCATTGGATGTTGGCACATCCATGGGAGCACTAAGTGCTCACATGGATGTGCCTCCAAATGAAAATGACACATTAAAGCTATGTTTTCATAAAACTAGGTTTCATAGAAAATAATGTGTTGTTTCAAAGGGAATTTAAAGAAGCTGGCCCGATTGGCTTTTGGTGTGAGTTATATGGTTGTTTTTCTTAAAGGCATGTTTTGTAAACTTGAATTGTTTGGGCGTGTGTTTCAATCTTAAGGGCCTGTTTGCTTTTGAAAATGTAAATGATATTTTTGTAATGTTTTGTGTAATGCCTTTGGGCACGCCAAGTTAAAGGCTCGTTTGGCTCTTCCAACTCAATTGTAATATTTGTGTTGACTCTTTGAAAAGAATGTGTTTGCACTGACTTTTGGGAAAAACGTGTGTGCCTAATTGACAACTTAACTCATTTACGAAATGTTTTGAAACTACGCATGCTGTGAAGGCCAGGTTGGCACCTTGTTGAATGTGAAAAAATTTCATATATACATATTTGTAGGCATATATACAGGGGGACTTCCCTTCGAGGGTTATCGTGCAGTGTTGTCCGTGTAAGGGGTGGGAAAGTGCGGTGAGATGAGTCACACATGCAGGGGAATCCTACTTACACAGTATTATCGAAATCACCATGGGTTCTTGGGTGTCTTATAGATTATCGAGTGACGGCTTCTAGCTAGCCCCGATTAGACGGGTTGGTTCTCCCATGATAGATATGCCTTGTGGGGCAAGCCGCTAGTTGGCTATTAGGGAGCCCAGTTGGTTATTGAATCTAGAGTACCATGCCGACAGGTATTCTGAAACCGAGTACGTCTAGGGGTTTTCTAGGGATGTTTAGGATCTCCCATGGTTATTGCTTATATATATTTGTTTACTTTTACTTTACCTTGGTTCCAAGATTTTACTTATTACCTATTCTTCTTTTTCACAAATGTGATAAACATGGATTTGAAATTCAGTTTTTAAGAAATGCATTTTTTTGGGGAAAATGGGTTGTGGCGTGTGTTGGTTTTTGAAATGGTAAATCATGATCCTTTTTCCTTTAAAATATGAAAACCAGATTTTCTATCTTTGTATGTAAAAACTAGTGTTTTTGGGATTGTTTCTGGAATGTGGTCTTGGTTGGAATTTTTGGTTTACTTTGGCATCCCTACTAAGAATTTTAAATGATCACGCCTATTTTATCATTTCAGTCGCAGGTTTACCTTGTTCAAGTTTTCTTGGCTAAGTTGCTCATTTTCGGAGCAATGTTGGCCTTAGTTGGGAGGTGGACGAAGGGTCACATTGAGGTACGTCTACTGTTTGGTTTTTTTCTTTCCGCTGCTAGAGTTTAGTTCTTTTTTTCTATTTATTCTTATTTACTTATTTATCTTTTTGGGCCAAATCTTTCCCAATGTTTTAACTTTGATGCCCGACACTAGTTCCAATCCCGGGGGCATCAGGAACGCCCCTCGGGACTTGCCGTGGACCGGCTCGGGTGACTAGATCAGGGTCGACCCGGGCTAGTTCATGACAACGGATGTTGGAAATTTCTTTGGAGTTCATAGAGCTCTTATAAGGGTTGATTAATGTTTCATTCTATATATAAAACATAAAAAATTTGATCCCATTTACTAAAATTATAGTAGTAAATGATGTGAAAAAATATGAAAATCTTGAGATTGGGAATGTACCAATGATGAATCCATAGGTAATCAATATTTATAAGATAAACTATGATATTTATCTTTGTAAGGAAATTATAATAGATTAGGGTAATATGAAATAAAGAAACTCTAGTCTTCATCCATATTTTAGTAGAATGATATGTTTCTTCTCTAGTGAAGACCTAATTTTAAATTATGATACAAACAAGAGGATGTAAAAGGATAGAATCTAATGTGGAAGTCTATAGTCATAGTAAGTATGAAATTATTCTATTAATTTTAAAAGGACATACTTTTATAGCTTCTATAATTGTGGGAGGAAAATGAACATTCTAAAGGAATTTTCTGTTTCAATCATATATTTTCATTGGTGTAGAAATATAGGTCACATATAGAACTTATGTTATAATTTTTCATGGTTCCATAAATCTAAATTTATCCATCATGATGGTATAGGAACTCATCACAAGGTGTAGAACCTACAAGGTTCTATAGACTAGGTGACTAATGAGCCATTGTGGAATCTAGAATTGGTGGATGGTAGGGAACATGTGGTTGATCAATCAATATATAATGATCAAGAGGGACCATAAAGAGTTTGAGGTAATGTACTGATCTCTTCCACTTAATCAATTAATTGGTTGATATTAGAGAATCACATTGATTCATATCATTGCAACTATATTCTGGGTTAAATTTACTAATTTAATTATATTTTGGTATTCTCTTTATTGATACACCCGTTGAAGATAAATTTGGTCCTATTCATATCTTTCCAGATTATACGATGGTGGTTGATATATTTGGGAATGTTTGGAGCTTCAAAATTCTAGAGATGAATGTTTTCAATGTGATCCTTGATATAGAATGGTTGACTAGTTTCAAAAAAAAACACCAATTATTATTATAAATGGGTTACCTTCTCATCACTCATGAGGGAAGTGTGTTTATTGACCGGTTAATGGTATATTGAGGAAGGAATCATGGGAAAAAACCCCATTCGAGATAAATAATTTCTATATTAGTGGTAGGAATGATTATTTTAGGGGAACAAATGGTGACCCCATACACTTTTCCATCGACACTGGACCTATTCCAAGGTATCTTTTCAAGGGATATCTCAAGGTTTCCTCAATATAAGGGTGTTTAATTGGAAACCATTCTTGTTAATGGTGAAATACATAGATCAATTACAATATATAACATGAAAACAAACTAGTTGATAGTTATCAAGGGGATTCTTAAAGATCATGAGGTTATAGTCTATACCAAATCAAGAACATCCACTTGGGGTGATCCTATGTTATTAACCAAGAAGGATGATAGATGTAAGTTGATTTTTGTAGACTATCAGATGTTGAACCAGATCACTATAAAAAGCATATAACTATTTATATGAATAAATATCCTATTTTATTATATGGGATGAACCTAGTGGGTTTATATGATTTATCTGAGTTCTTACTTCAATAAACTTCTGGTTAGAGGGGAATAAATATTGAACACAATGTTCATAAGTAGGTACATGTTTTATAAGTATAACATCATTCGCTTAGGAATGAATAATTAACTTACAGTATTCATGTATATAATAAAAAATATAATCCATAAACACATGGATTACTTCATTGTTGTATTTATATATGACACTTATATATATATTGAATTATATAATAATCACATTATAGTCCCCTGGAAATCATATTACGTATGATTTGGAAAAATTGGTATTATGCGAACTACACGAGGTATCAAATTTGGATATAGGAAGTGTAAATTGTGACACATAGTCTCTTAATATTAAATATTAATTGATAAAGAGAAATATTATTTAGGTATATATTGTCAATGACCGAGTAATGTATTTGAGATTCACTGTTTTCTTAGATTATTTGGGTATTATAGGATATTCATTAAGGAATTACCTCACTTGGAAGTACCCATAAACCTAAATTCCAATAATGGATTCAAGTTTGAATGGATATATCATTGTGAATATGTTTCTTAGATCTAAAGAATATGTAGATGTTTACTCCATTCCTGATCATTTTAGATATTTTTTTACTAGGGTGTGCACTATAATGTTTCTGACAATGACTTAGGATATTTTTTGATTTATGGTGACAAAGAAGTCACATACAAGGTTCTTTAGTAATGAACCCATAGGTGGAACTACCGTACTCAATTCATTGATTTAGCGACTATGATCTATGCCTTGTAATACAGATGACACTACCTATTTGGGTAGAGATTCTGTAACACCTTGATATTTTTATAAGATAGTTTTTTTAATTTCTTTGATATCTTTTGTTGTACACTACACCAAGATAATATTTTACTACATGCAACACATTATTATCTTGTGGTATTAGAAACACTATGCTTGGTTTATGATACAAAATATTTCAGGTTCTCTTGATAGAATTCATTTAACGTAAGGCCGAGTTTAAGAAAAGAACTAAATATTATTATGTTCCCATATAACCAAACAATTATAACGGTGAGTATGAATAATATTAACTTAATTATGAAAATATTCTTGACACATGTATATATAATTAATTATTTTGGGATGAATTAATTATAAAATAAAATAAATCCCTTTTTAAATAAAAGGAAATGTTTTTTTGAATAACTATTTAAATGAAAATAATTGAGTTTATAAAATAATAAAATCACTCTTTAAAGATTATATTAATGAAATATATAAATGTAAATGTTTAACATTAATTTTATGTGTTTTCTATAAATTATATAAGAACAAATTTAATTTTTATACAAAAGAAGTATTTTTCAAAAAAATGCAGTTTTGTCGCCTTTTGATGGCGCACCCATTTTAAACATAGTTTTAACACCTTTTTATATAATATTTGAAAAACTAAACTTATTATTTAGAATATAAATATATAAATTTTCTTTGGTTAAATTTTTGATATTTTTCTGATAAGTTTTAAGTTTATATGAATAGTAATAATATACTAAATCTTAATTAAAAACACCTTTTTCTTAAAGATAATTTATATGGTTAAGTTATATTATTTAATGGTTTAAAAATATAAATATATTTTATTGTTATCATTTAATATAATTTAGGTTATTGGCATTAATCTTATAATCAATTTTTATGAAAAAACATTTCAATCTTTTTCAATTTTTTAACTTTTAAAATCTATTTTCTCAATCAGACAACATGATCAATTTTAAATTAATTACTAAAACTTAGAAGTTTTGAATTTTTAAAAATGGATTCCATATTTGGAATCAATGAGTCCCAATTCTTTAAATATATTCCATTTATTTTTGGTCGTTATGATTAGTAACTTCAATAATGATTATTAATATGGAAAAAGGTAAATTGAGCAATTAAAGGCCAAAATAATAATATAAAATTATATTAACACTTGTCCTAATATCATTTTATGAGTTTATTTAAACCTAAATCATTATTGGGTTGAAATTATGTTCTTTTTAAGCCACTCGGATGCGATTATGACATTTAATATATTTTATTTATAGAAAAGTTATATATGTCGAACTCAAATTTTAATAACTATATCATTTTTAATATATAGTAATGCATAAGAAAATTTCAACTTTAAATAATCATTTGGAAGATAATTTTTTTATATCATGGATATTTATTTTTCATTTTTAGGATATATATAATTACCTTAATGTTTTATACAATGATGATGAAGAAATTATTAAATTGATGAAAAATCAATAATTTTTTTTAATTAAAATAATAATTACTATTAAGAGATGAGAAACACTTGACCAAATCTTATTTGTTGGGTATATGTGGAAAAAAATCATCCAAGTGTCGAGTTAATTACAATTTTTAGAAAATTTCAAATGATTATTAGACTGATAATATTTTATTGAAAGTAAATTTAATTTTTTCACATTCATGTTTTAATAAATATAAAAATTTTAAGATAGGATTTCAGAGAATATTTATTCGACTATAAGTATTATTATTAAATATAAAGGATTTATCTACATTATGATGTATTATTTTTAATTTTTATTCAACAAATAAGTATAATAATTAATTACACAAAACTAATGTTGTAATTATCTTATTAACGAGAATATAAAATAAATTTTATTAAAAATATTAAAATAAATATAATTTGGGATAATTAATATATCCAATTAGTTTTATAGACTACCTTATCCCCTTAATAATATAATAAAATTTTAATTGATAAAATCTTATCATGATATTTTTAAAAATCAATAAAATTATTAGTGTCAAAATTAACAGTTCAGAAATTTTGTCAAAATAATATTATACTAACTTATTTTAAAATCATAATACATTTAAAAAATATAAAAAAATTATTATTTGGTCTTAAATTTTCTAAATATTTAAATTATTGTCTAATTTACCTTAAATAATTAAACAATACACTATTTTAATATTGAATAATTTGTTACCATAGTTAAAATTAAAAAAGAATAACTAAGGGTTAATTAAAATGAAAATGTTTAAATTTATAGAAAAACGTGTCTAAAATTTATGGGTTTATGATATTAACACATTATATCATCTCATATTCTAAAATATTCCATTTTTTAGGTTTTTATGTTGTTTTATTTTATTATAAGTTAATATTTTTAGAGATTCTAAAAGTACCACCACCTCAATTAGAAAAAGGCTCCTCCTCCCTCATTTAGACACAAATAAACGAGCATTAAATATCATACATCCCTTCCCCATTTCAATTATCAATTTCCCTAGTCACATTATATAGGTGATGGTATTATCAAAATACCAACTCTATTTCCTTTAAGAGGATATCTAGAGGGGGCTCATCAAAAAAGAGGTAACCTCCTCTACCAATGCTGTCTAAATTATTTATTCTTTTATTTACTCTTCCTAAATTGTTTCCACTATAAAGTAATAAATACTATATCACTGATATTCTGAGATATTATTATTATTAATGAATAACCATATTCCTCCTTCTATCCATCCTATGAAAAACTAAATCACCATGTCTGCGTACATATGACCAACCATCTCCACGTTGTGGTGTAATTTTTTTCATCACCACTTTAATGTTATTAGGGTAATGATGGACATAATAAATATATATGATGTTTATAACATGATATTGATTTTTTAATAATATATAAAACATTCACTTCTATTATATCTCACAATTAAAGGGAATGATATCGTCGCTCGTGCGTACGTACGACCTACCGTATCCATGATGTGATGTGATTCATTCTCTAAAATCATCATTAAAGAATGATTATATAAATGCATAGAATAAATAACAAGATATATATATATATATATTACCTTCATAATATTATGGAAAGGAATGAACTATATTCTATCTTTAGGAACTGTAACATACACGAAAAAACATGAGAATAAAAATGAGGCAGTTAACACTCAAAAGAAGTGTCATAATGAAACATTATTAAATGGGTGATAATATGTTAATTTATGATATTTTAAATATAAATATGGTTCTTGAATAAGTTAATGAAATTATTTAAACCATTATAGAGGAACATTGGATATGTAAAAATGAATTCTGACCTAATTTAAGGTACTATTTTTGTCTCACACTTATTTCTATGATACACATACTGTTTACACTACTTGTCTCTCCTAAGAGATATATATACTGCCCATGAATGAAATTTATGAGTCTTATATAGAATAGTATGTTTTTTCTTCCATAGGGAATATTATTCTATTGATTACAAAGTTAATAGTATTTATTTCACAACCTCTTTAATAATTAAAATTTTATATATGTAACTCTTTATTGGGGAATATTTATCACCCATATCCATGTTTTCTAATTTTTTTTCATAAAATGTTTCCCTATTTTACTATGGATATTTAAAGTCACTTTTATACATTTTTTACTTTTTACTACATGGTTTTAATGGAATCTTCCTTTCATTTCTCAAATGAGGCACTTTTGAATTTTTAGGCAAAAGTATGAGGAGATTGTTTTAGTTTAACTTATAAGGCATGAATGGAATTTTACACTTTCATAATTATTTATTTTCTTGAATCCTCTCTTATAATATTATATGGTCATTTTTAGGTAAATTCCGTTTTTTAAATTTTAGGTCCTTTTCAGAATAGAAACCATTTTGGAAGAAAAAATGATATTTTCCTCAAGAATTAATTTCAAGTGTTTAATCAAAATTATTTTACATATAAGATGAAATTATTTAATAGGGATATTGTTCATGTATACTATACCTATTATTCAGGTGGTTTGATTATGTTTACGATTAAATGATATTTATGAAATTTATATCTTTTTCATCAATTATTTTATAATGGAATGATATTTATGAGACCCATTTATTTTTAAAGGGTTATGTTATAAATGAGTGATTTTAATGAAAACCATTTTATTCCATAGATTATTTTATGATGAATTATTTATATTATTATGGCACACATATGTATGGTTTTTATTTTGTGACTGGTGGGACTTATATATGCCTTCAATGTATTGGGTAAAGATTTATATCTCATGAGATATATAGGGTTGGAATGGGAAATGATCTCAGTTCAGTAATATAGGGCTGGAATGAAAAATGATATAGGTTTAGTAATATAGGGCTAGAATAAGAAATGATCTCCTTTCATTAATACATGGATAGAAGGAGAAGTAAACCCAATTCAGTGATAAAGGGATGAAATGAGGTGTGAACTCGGTTCAGTAATGGACTTTGTACACTACGTTGGTCTTGGAAATGAGCCTTGGAAAATATGGAAATGATTTTCTATGCTTTTGTTTTTTCCACAATTCTAGGTTTTTTGTTGATGTTATTTATTCCCAGTTTATTTATTAAGAAGTTTTATGACTCAAGGTTTTGATCATTGATATTAACGGTATAAGTTTCATATTCTTATACCATTTTGTTTATTTATGATTTATATCTATACTTTTTTACCATTATATAGTATATAAGCTCACCCTTTTCATATATTTTCTTTTCCCAAGATTATAAATAATGGTTTTAGGTAGGAGTAATAATGTTTGATATATTTTAGGGAAACATTAGAGATATTTCACTACAATATATGTTTTTTTTCCAAATTTCCAAATGTCACTAAACTAATATGGTCTCTGGAAATTTGTCTTTGTAATGTATGAATGATTCCAAAAAAATAATGTAATATATGTACATCAAGCATGGGTCATTATATTTGGTATAAGATTGAATCTTTAGTCAACCGTTGGAAATTAGTATTTCAAAACTGTAGTAAAATACAAAGAGTTATTTCAAATGATATTTCTAGGGATTTCACTATGGATAAGTCTAAGTATAGGTTAAAATTATATAATTTTGGTTATGATCATGGAAATACTAGGATTAAACCTAAGATGTTAGAGATTAAAAGTACTTTTCCTTGATTATATAGTTTTCCAAATATTAATTTTCCACTCTCACTATTCTTTTTGGGTTTTAGATAATGGATGGAATTAGGAGGATTCATGTTGATGAGGAATATGATGGAAAATAGAATGATCTTCCTCATGAGCAACCAAAAGACTTGGTTATTGGAAGGGAAAATATCACTATTATTCATAATAGAAAAAATCATAATATGATCTATAATCGAATCTTTGGGGATTATCTTGACCATCCTAATAAGAGAATGGTGGAGTTTCATGGTGAACATAGAGGAAATATAGTTCAATTTTACTCCTGTAAATCATGTGTGAAGAGGCATCTAGGAGAATATTTACAAATTACTAGAATATTCTTTTACTCTGGAAAAGTGGGACACAAAGAAAGTAATTTCAAAGGAAAAGGTTCAGTTAATGAAATTGATAAGGATAATGGTATTTCTAAGGCATCAATGACTGTTAAATGTTTTAAATGTGAAATGTATGGGCATTATTGAATTTTTTTCCATAAGTGGAAATATCACGAACATAATCAGCAAGGACTTATTAATAATTGTTATATATCTGATGATGAAGAGACTAAAAATGATATATGAGATGAAAGAAGTGTTATGGAATAAATGGACGAATCTTGGTTAATGGTTTATGAAGATATTGGAATGATTTCATGTATATGTATTGGAATTCAATAATAAGGTTATAAAACTATTTTTATGGTATTATGGAGTAATGAAACATCTAAGGATTGTTCCACTATAGTTTTTTTCCTTTAGTATTTGATTGTTTATATTGAATGGTACTAATAACCATGAATATTGATATAGGATGTAAGATAATATTTTTATAGGACACATAAGGGAATGATAACCCTTAATATTTCCCTAATGTTAAGATAATGATTTTGGATAAAGATATTTGGATATGAATAACTAAATTGAAGGATACTAGTTTCTTGAGAACTAGTTAAGGATTTATTTCCAAGAGGGTTATGCTATCAGGAATGAAGTATACACTTTTTTGGGACTTAAGGAATATATCCAATAAGTTTTGGAATAATAAAACCTGTATGTTTTCAATAAGGATATATTTTAATTCAATTTCTTACCACTACTCAATAGAATATATGATGAAGGTGTTCTCATTTTTTTAATGTGACCAACAATAGATACCTTATGATATATTTTGGATAAATTTTAATCCAATTTAGTGAACATATTTATAATGTTTTGGATTTTTAGCTTTCATAATGATTGTATGGTTATCAATTTATGTAATGTTTATGTTAAAATTCACACAATGTTTTTTAGAATAATTTATTATCTCACCATAGGTGGACCTATGCATATTTGATAACTTAGTATAACATTTTTTTCTGATAAAGACATGTGGAATGACATATCATTCTTTTTATGGACCACATGATCTTTTAACACATTAATAATGACAAATTCAACTTTATTTCTCTAAAAATTAGATGCAATTGAAATTTATCAAGGCACGACCAATGGTGAGATTGTACTAAAATCAAGTAAGTATAACTTCTCATGAAAATTATGAAACATTAGAAAAGCAGATCGTGATGTATAAGGGTGTCTTATTATCATCATTTTTGTTGATATTAATGAACTATTTCAGGATTATTTATTTCATGGTTTTGTTATTGTTAACTTTATCTAGATTGACTACTTTCTCATCATCAGTGATATTTATCAAATCTATAAGATTATTTATGATCTTCCTCCATTCCCAAATCATCACATATGTTATCATATGTTGAAACCTAGTTACGATTTACTTTTGGTAACTGTTACATTATAAATATTCCTTTTTAAAATTAATTTTTCATCTTTTTTTTATGATTTGGGTTTCTATGAATGAAATTTTCAAGTATTAAACCGTTGATAACCTATACAAATTTCGAGGGAGAAATTCTTTTTAAGGGGTAGAATGTAACACCCCAGGATTATTATAAGATAGTTTTTTTAATTTCATTGATGTCTTATGTATTTAACTACTTAAAGATAATATTTTACTACATGAAACACCAGATTATCTAGAGGTATAGTCAAAACAATTATTGGCTTATGTTACACATAATTTAAAGTTATTTTTATAGAATTATTTTCATGCAAGACAGGGTTTAAGCTAATAACTAAATATTATTTTTTTAACTGATAACCTAAAACTTATAAAGTTGAGTAAGAAAAATATTAACTAAATTATGAAAATATTCTTGAAACATGTATATATAATTAATTATTTGGTTAGTAATTAATTATAAATGAAAATAAAAACCTTTTTAAATAAAAGAAATTGTTTTTCTGAAAAATTATTTAGATGCGAATAAGTGACTTTATAAAATAATACAATCAATGTTTAAAGATTTTATTAATGTAATATATATTTAATATATTCAATATAATTTTTAAAATTCATATTAAATGTTTTCTAGACTTTATATAAGAACATATTCAATTTTTCACATAAAACAAGTATTTTTTTAAAAATGCAATTATTCCGCCTTTTGATGGAGAACCCATTTTAAATACAGTTTTCAACAAATTATTATATTATATTTTAAAAATTAAACACCTTATTTTCAATTAGTATATGAAATTTTACTTTGAATGAATTTTTTATATTTTTATAATATGTTTTAAGTTTCAATGAATAGTAAAGATGTACTAAATTTTAATTGAAATCATCTTTTTTCAGGGAAATACTTTATATGGTTAAGTTATATTTATTAATGAATTTAAAAAATAAATAAATTATATTTTTATCATTTAATATAATTTATGTCATTTTCATTAATTTTACATTGAATTTTTAGGTAAAAACATATCCATCTTTTGGAATATTTTAACATTTAAAACCCATTTTCTCATTCTGACAATGGGATTAATTTCAAATTAATTACTCCAACTTCTATGTTTTGAATTTTGGTAAATTGATTAAATATTTGGAATTAGTGAGTCTAGATTATATAAATACTTTTCTTTTATTTTTGGAAATTATGAATAGTAACTTATGTAATTTTTATTAATATGGTAAAAAAGTAAATCAGGTAATTAAAGGTGAAAATAATATTATATAATTACCCTAAAACATATCCTAAAATAATTGGATGAGTTTTTTATGAAACTAAATCTTCCTTGGGTTGAAATTGTATCCTTTGAATTCCACTTGGTTTTTATTTGGACATTTAATATATTTTATGTACATAAAAGTTATATATATCTTACTCAAATTATAATAACTATATCATTTTTAGTATAACATTATATAGAAGCTAAGTTACAATATAAATAATAATTAGGAATATAAAATGTTTTTCTTTATCATGGTAATTAATTTTTAATTTTTAGTATATAAATAATTCTTGTAAATTCTTGTACAATGATGATGCATAAATTATATAGTTGATGAAAAATCAACAGAATAAATTTAATTAAAATAATAATAACCATTAAAATATGAAAAAACATGACCAAATCTTATTGGTCGATTATATATCGACCATTATCATAATAGGGTCTATTTATTAACCATTTAGAACTACATGGAAATGATTAGGACACTTACATTTTATAGACAATATGTAAAAGTTGTCGCATTCATGTTTTAATAAATATAAAATATTTAATGTCGGATTTTCCATAAGATATATTCAACAGTATATATTATTAAGAATATAAATATTTATATTTTTTTAGTGTTTTATTTATATGTTTTATTCAACAAATAAGTATATTAAATATTTACACAAAACTAATGTAGAAATTTTTTAATAAATAGAAATATAAAATAATTTTATTAAAAATATTAAAATAAATATAATTTGGGATAATTAATATATCGATATAATTTTATAGATAACTAAACACTTACGAATATAATAAAATATTTTTTTCCAATATAACATCTTCTCTATATATTTTAAAAAAACCAAGAACTTTATAGTGTCAAAATTGACACTATTGATATTTTTTTTTTGAAAATAATGTTTTATTAAATTATTTAAAAATCATTATAAATTTTTAAAAATATAATACAATTATTATATATTCTAAAATTTTCTCAATTTTTTATTTATTGTCTAATTGACATCAAATAAGTAAAAATTTCACTATTTTAATATTGAATAATTTCTTACCTAAGTAAAAATTAAAATAGAATAGGCAATGATTAATTAAAATGGAAAGGTTTAAATTGACATAGAAACATGTATAAAATTTACTGGTTGATGATATAACAACCTTATCTCATCTAAAATTCTAAAATATTTCATTTCTGAGGTTTTGGGATGTGGGTTGGGTTTATTATAAATTAATATTTTTTTGAGATTCCAAAAGTGTCCCTCACCATAATTATAAAAGGAAACATCCTCCCTCATTTATTCAAAACTAATTGACGCTTAAAGATAATCCATTCCATTATAATTTAGCTCATATACATATCTATTCACATTATAGAGGTTATGGTATTCTCTAAAGACCAACTCAATTTCCATTATGAGGTGATCTAGAGGGAGCTCTTCAAAAAAAAGGTAACCTCCTCTACTGATTATTTCTAAATTATTTATTCTTATACTTACTATTCCTGAGTTGTTTCAATTAAAATGTAATAAAACTAGTATCAAATATATGATTATATTTTTATTTTGATTATGGAAAAAATCATATTCCACCTTTTATCGATCCTAGTAAAAATTAAATCACCACCCGTGTGTTTGTACGACCTACCGTCTCCCCACCATGCTGTAATATAAGTTTCATCTCCACATTAATTGGATGGATGTAATGATGAGAATAATAACTATATAAGATAATTATAAAATTATATTTATTTTTTCATAATAAATACAATATACACTTGAATACCATTTTGCAATTTAGGGAATGATATCGTTACTCGTGCATATGTACAGTTTACCATCTCTATGACTTGATATGACTCATTCTCCACGATCACCATTAAATAATGATTATATAAATTTATATAATTAATAATATGATATATATATATATATATTACACTAATAAAATTATCTAAATTATAGAACAATATTCTATGTGTAGAAAGCGTAACTTATACAATCAAACTTGCGTCAGAAAATGAAGCAATTAACACCCGAAATAAGTGAATTAATGAAATATTATTAATTGAGTGATACTATGATCATATATGATATTTTAAATATATATATGGTTCTGTAATAAGTTAATGAATTATTTAAACCATTATATAGTATTTTCTGATACATATAAAGGTAATCAGACCTAAGGTAAGAAATTATTTTTGTCTCACCGTTATTTCTGTGAGACACATTATTTATGCACTACTTATTTATTCTAAGTGGAGTATATACTACCCATGAATTTCTTTTATGAAAATTTTCAAGAAGGATAGGTTATTTTTATTTTATAAGTCATAATATTCTATTGATTATAAAGTGAATTGTATTTATTTCACAATCTCTTTAATATTTATAATTGTTTTGTTTTCAATCTCTGTTGGGGAATATTAATCATCCGCATACTTGTTTTCTAAAAATGTTATAATAAACTATTTTAATTTATTAATATGGATATTTAAATATATTTAATTTTTTTTCTTTTTACTACATGTTTTGAAATGAATCTTTCTTTCCTTTTCCAAACGAGGTACTTTTTTTTACTTTTATAAAAAAAGTACGAGAAGATTTATTTCTTTTAACTTATACAGAATGAACAAAATTTTATTATTTCAAAATGATTTATTTACTTGAATCATAATATACAAAATTACATGGTTTTTTTCAAATAAATTCTTTTCTTTTAAAATTTAAATGCCTTTTAGGAAGATAAAAAAAATTATGAAGAAAGGTTATTTTCATCATGAACTAATTTCAACTGTTCTATCATTATTGTTCCAACTAATATGACATTATTTAATAGGGATATGGTTGATGTATACAATACCTATTATTCCTATGATTTGATTATATTTATTATGAAATGATATTTATTAAATCTATATCTTTTTCATGTATTAGGTGATAATAATATGATATTTATGAGACCCATTTCTTTTCCATGGGTTATGTTATGAATAAATGATGTTTATAAAACCCATTTTATTCCTTAGGTTATGAAATGATGAAGGATTTATGTTCTTATAAAACAATTATGTATGAATTTAATTATAATATGGGTGGTATCTATGTAACACCCCAAGCTTCTATGGTATTCTTCTCTTTGAATAATGCAATAGTGTGTGTTGTACGCAACATCGAGTTCTAACACAAACCACAACCGATCAAACTAGCCGTTATGAATAGTAATACCTACTATTTGAAATTTTATAAATTTTATCTCTCAAAATGGACTTCATTTTTGGATTCGGAGTATCGAATTTAGCCTAAGGTGATATTTTGGTACTTTTCGGATAACTTTAATATTTTGATGAATAGTGAAAATTACTAAAGTTTAATTAAAAACAACTTTTTTTAATCAAAATAATTAATAGGGATAAATTATGAATTTGAGTGGTTTTAAAGTATATTTAGAATATATTTTTTCCATTTAATAAAATTTTGGTCATTGGACATAATTTCACAATTAAACCGAACATAAATAAGTATCAATTTTTTGATAGTTATTATATCTTAAAAACACGCTTTTTTTTGTTTCGACAATGGGAATTAATTTTATATTAATTTCGGCCACTTATGTGTTTTGAATATGAAAAAATGGATTCCATATTTGGAATCAGGATGTTCAAATTGTGTAAATAGGTAACTTTTATTTTTAGACATTTTGAATAATTACTTCGGTAAATATTCTATTTACCACGGTTAAAAGGTAAATCCTGTAAATAAGGGTTAATAAAATAATATTATAATAATAAAAAATTACCCTAAAACGTGTCCTAACCTTATTGGTTGATTCATAGCCGACCATGGGTATCTTTGGGTCGATT
This sequence comes from Viscum album, assembly GCA_963277665.1. NCBI lineage: Eukaryota > Viridiplantae > Streptophyta > Magnoliopsida > Santalales > Viscaceae > Viscum > Viscum album. The sequence goes on along the minus strand of OY728157.1, from coordinate 1,395,649,405 downwards.
TTGGGACCCCATGGTGCCACTTGTAAGTGATAGGGACACTTTATTTTAATTAAGTCAAAATGAATACAAAAATGACACAAGCATATATCTTTTAGAAAAACACTTTTTACATAGGGTTATATATGTTTGATTTTCGACTATAAATATTAATTATAAATATAAAACGATTTACTACATAATGGTATTTTATTTATAATTTTTAGACATTAAATAATATAATTTATTTATGACACAATGGTCATGCAGTAATTACCATAATAGTGAAAAATTAAAATAATTGATATTGTAGATACCCAAATAAATATAATTTGAGAATTTTTATGAATTAAAATAATTTTCTAGGTTAATATGACATCTTAGGAATTATTTAATTAACTTTTTTTCTAATTAATCATTCTGTTATGAGTTTTAAAAAAAATATGTTATTGAATAGTGTCAAAATTGACATAAAAGAGTTTTTAAAACAAATATTATATTATTAATTGATATTAAATACATAAAAATATAAGGTTCGGGAAAGAGACATATATCATGATATGTGTATCATTAATGAACCACTTGGGGGTATCTTGGATGTATATAGTAAGTTTATTAACCATATAATATAAAAATACAAAGAGACATTGTAAATGTGAAACTAATTAACTAAGAGTTAATACTTAATGATAAGGTAAATATAGTAACCAAAACCTGTATAAATTATATTGGTTGAGTGGTTTTCGGACTATAACCACCTTAAACTTTAAATAATCCAATTTTTAGCCATTAGAAACTGAATATGAATTTATTATAAAATAATATTTCTAGCTTTTCCAAAGGTGCCCCTCACCCCTCTTATAAAAAGGCACTCCCCCTTCTCATTAACTCGCACCTTCAAAGCCATTTGGTTCGGACAAACTCTGACCAAATACTCTCTCAAATTCCCTCAATTCATCCTATAGGCCTTCCTTTAGTCAGAAATCCAACCTAAGAGCCCTTTTGATCAAATCAAAAGGAAAAACCCGAAGAAGAGGTAATGATTTCACCACCCTTTTCCATGTTCCTTTCTTCTTCCACTTATTCCTTCTTTGATATTACCATTATAAAATAATAACTACAGTATATTATATATAATGTGATGTTATTATAAATATTGTACAACCATATTCAGTATTCTATCCATCCTTTGAATATCATGTCACCATACGTGCGTACGTATGACTTACCATCTCCACGTCGTGGTGTAATTGTTATTCAATAAATTACTATTTGGATGGGTATAATAATGATGTGTAACTCATGTAAATAATAAATATAACATGAAAATGATTCTTTATATACGATATACCATCCAATTATATATTATTTTAATATCAAAAGAATGATATTGTCGCTCGTGCGTACGTATGGACTACAGTCTCCACGAACGCGATGAGATTCATTCTCCACCGTATCCATTCAAGTATAATTCTCATTTGATGATTAATAATAGTATCCAAGGACTTGATTTCATTCTGGATATGATTAATATACAACCTATCCATGAAAAACATAGCTTATGTAATAAAAAATATAAAAGAAAATGAGTAAGTTAACACCAGAAACAACGATAATACTAAGTTATTATTAACAAATCAATGTTAAAAGATCATATATGATATCATATTAATGTATATAATTCTGGTATAATTTAATAACAATTATTTCACTATTATACAGGAGGTTAACCTACCATCAACCAAGTAAAAGTACAAGGTAAGGGTTTATTTCGCAATCTCTTCATTATCCAAGGTTGTTTATACGTAATAATGTACTGGGACTTCTTTATCATCCACATCCATGTTTCTTAAAAATGTATTTCAAAACATTTTTACTATTTACTATAATATGGGTTAAAGTAATTTATACCCTTGTTTGACTTTTTATAAGTAGTTTATAAAAGAATCTTTCTGTCGTTTTCCAAATAAGGTGCTTTTTAGCGTTTTTGACAGAATTAAGGTAAGAATGTTTTTTTTAACTTATATAGTAGGTGTGGCTATATTCTGCCATTATATAATTGTCAAAGCTTCCCTTACAAGATTATAAGAATATTTTCAAAGAAAATGTTTTATTTTATATGCCTCCTAAATGATTTCAAAATAAAAAGAGGTATTTCTCTAAAAAGAGTTTTGATTTCATCTATGTCAACATCCTTTGATGGATTTTAAGATTATTTGAAGCTGATTTATTATGAAACAAAACATCCATATTGTATTGAAGGTTTTGTGAGATTTTTGACTATGGATATGTTATTTTTATACCCTTCATGGTTTATGGTGAATGTATTGACATTTCATATGCTAGTTTTAATACGAATGTTTATGTTATGTTTAAACATTTTCATATGGGAATGCATTGGACTTAATATGTGATGGGTGGAGACCGCTATAGCTCCTTGATGCATCAGTAAGTCTAATGAGACAACCTAGTGTCTTGGCACAAGGCCTTGAAAAAATCTTATTTTTAGTCTTTGCACGAGGCCTTGGCTATGTGGTTATGATAGTCTGGAATTATGCATTCCATCATTAGAAATGTGGTTATTGATATTGCATGTGATTATTCTATTAGTAGAATATCCATGTGAATAAGTAAATGGCATTATTTCATTTTATTTTTTCCATACTATTTTGAAGTTCAAGTTTAAAAGGCTTTTGTTTTAGTTATACATTGACTTAAATGTTTATTCTTATTTATGAAAGTTTCCGCTATATTGTTATCCTTACTGGGCATTTCGAGCTCACCACTTTAAATGTTTTATTTTTCCCAGGATGCGAAGAAGTAATTTATGATCGACCTGCAAGGATAGTATGTGGGGATATGAGTGTGGACTATAAATAAAATATGTTGTTGTAGTTTTCATTTTTATGATGTAATGTAAGACTTATGAATATATCTAGTGTTTCCAAGGCTACTAAACCAATCGGTCTTTTGAGATTTGATCTTTCTTGTGATCATGCCAGTGTTATGTAATAATGCATCGACTCTGGGTAACTGGGGCCGGGGCGTTACAGTTGGTATCAGAGGGATTTTAGTACAAACCTTGGAAGCTAGATTTAGATAATCTCTGATTAGAGCACATAGACCTAAGATGGAAATTGGGGATTTGTATAGAAAAACTTCCTAGAATTTTGGTATTTTAGAGATTTTGTGAGTTTTCTGAGCAATACATCCCTGTCTAGATACGAGCAGGTAGAGGCGGCTCTGGAACAGATGTACCTAGGGGTAAAAACCAAAAACACATCTTTGAGCTAGACTCGAACGGGAACTGGTTCACGACAACGGGCCTTGCTTCACTCCTAGTTATGACACTCCTAGGGGATATGCTTAGGAGAACTCTCATTTTATTTATAAATCATTATGAAGGGTTTATGAGTATATACTTCCTCAAAAAAACATTTTTTATGATTATGGATTATATCCATAAATAGTTCAATTTATTTTTTATAAGTATGGAATTATGTATTTTGATTCATAAACTGATCTAGTTTATGCCATTGTTTAGAAATGGCACCTAGTGGAAGAAATGAGAACCGTATCAATGCACACACTCTATGTAGGGATTTCCCTCTTGCTCAGGATAATTATAGTGGAGCGGGTGATGCAACTGGTGTCGATCAACTAATCACCATACTGAGACAAATCACTCAGGTTATGAATAATAACCTTACCTGTATGGAGCACCCTGATCCGCAGCTTGGAGGATCAATGTTAGATCAATTCATGAGGAAACAACCACCAACGTTCAATGGGAGTACAAATCCCTTAGTAGATGAGCAATGGATAAATTCCCTAGAGAAATTATTTCAGGCTTTGGGGAGTAGTGAAAGGGAAAAAGTTATCATGGCAGTTTACCGCCTCACTGGAGATGCTGATAAATGGTGGTCATTGATTCAAAACACAAAGGAAGATGATGATGTTTCAAATATGGAATGGAGGGAGTTCAAAGATCTATTTTGAGAAAAATACTTTCCTCGTGACCATCAAGCAGATATGGAAAGGAAATTTCTGAGTCTGAGACAAAAGGAGGATGAGAATATCACAAAGTATGAGGCCAAATTTACAAGGATAGAAAGGTATGATGGAGATTATATATGTAACCCAAGAAGTAAGATTTATTGTTTGTTTGATGGGTTAAAACCATTTATCCGTTGAGCATTAGTCTCACAATGCTTCTCGTCGTACGAAGACATTGTCTCATGTGCTATCAAGACAGAAAAGGAATTTCTAAGTCTTATGACTTTAAATAAAAGCAAGATAAGAAGAGATCTTCTGATCAATCTGGGAATCAAAATAAGGGGATGAAGGGAAAGGTTGAATATCCATCCTATGGTAAATGTGGGAAGAAACACCCCGGTACTTGCTTGAAGGGAATGGGTGTCTGTTACAAATGTGGTGAAAAAGGCCACCAAGCTCGTGATTGCAAAGGGAAGAAGGAAGATACCAATGTTCAGTGCTATAATTGTAGCGAGATGGGAAATTATGCAAATGAATGTCCTAATCATCAGGGGAACTTACCTCAGAAAAGGCCAAGGGATCAAGGCCAGGATTTTGCTATCAGTACTGATGAGGTAGAAGCTCCGAAAGACGTGGTGGTAGGTAATTTAATGGTTTCCTCAAGTTTAGAAAATTCATTATTTGATTATGGATCATCACATTGTTTCATATCTTCCCAGTTTTCTAAGAAAATTAGATATTTCCAATTTGATTTAACAAGGGAGTTTTCAGTTAAAACTCATAAGGGAAGTATCATTGTAACAAAGTTTTGTGAATAAGTCCCCATTAGAGAACATAAATGTTCTTTATCTGCTGATCTCATTGTCATACCTATGATTGAGTTTGATATAATCCTCGGTATGGATTGGGTTTCAGACTATGATGCGAATATTTATTGTAAGAATAAGGGGGTCAAGATTTTTGATGATGATGATAAGGAACACCTTATCTTTAGAGAAGAATCGTCAACACCTAATTCTTATCTAGATCCACCCCAAGTAGCTCAAATAAATTCAATTATTGGGGAGGAAGAGAAAGAAATGACTGTGGGTGAGGAAAGGAATGTTCAAATAGAGGATTTACCTATTGTGAAAGAATATGTAGATGTATTTATGGAAGATTTACTTGGCCATCCTCCAGAACGAGAAGTTGAGTTTTCCATTTATTTAATTCCTGGAGCAAGGCCTATATCGAAGACCCCTTATAGAATGGCCACTGTATAATTATTTGAACTAAAGAAACAACTAGAGGAATTTAGTAATAAGGGATTTATTCACCCTAGTGTTTCTCCATGGGGAGCCCATGTTCTTTTCGTTAAAAAGAATAATGGATCTATGAGGTTATGTATCGACTATAGGGAGATCAATGCTATAACAATAAAGAACAAGTATCCCCTACCTCACATTAATGGTTTATTTGACCAACTGCATGGAGCTCAACACTTTTCAAAGATTAAACTTCGATCTGGATACCATCAGTTGTGTGTAAAGAAGGAAGACATTTCAAAGACAGTATTTCAAACTAGGTACGAGAATTATGAGTTTACTATAAGGCCTTTTGGATTGACTAATGCACCCTCTGTATTCATGGATCTGATGAATAGAGTTTTCAAGGAATATCTTGATGAATATGTGGTTGTATATATTGATTATATCTTGGTATACTCTAAAAGCTACGAAGATCATGAAAATCACTTGCGCATTATCCTGAAGACTCTGAGAAGACATGAATTATATGGGATGTTTTGCAAGTGTGAATTCTGGCTTCATGAGATTTCTTTTCTTGGCCATATTGTCTCTAAATATGGAATCGCTATTGATCCTTCTAAGACCAAGGCAATCCAAGAATGGACAACACCTATGAGTATAACTGAGGTACGCAGTTTTATTGGTTTGGCAGGTTATTATCGACATTTTGTCCATAATTTTTTCCGATTGGCTAACCCATTAATGAAGATCACACGTAAAGGGGTTAAATTTGTTTGGACAAAAGAGTGTGAAGAATGTTTCGAAGAACTGAAGAGAAGATTAGTCAATGCTCCTATATTGACTCTACCATCGGGGAATGATGGGTTCGTTATTTATAGTGATGCATCGAAGAAAGGACTTGGTTGTGTCCTTATGTAGAATGATAGGGTTATTGCCTATGCATCACGACAGGTGAAAATTCATGAGAAAAACTATCCTACTCATGATCTTGAGTTATTAACTGTGATATTTTCTCTGAAGATATGGAGGCACTACCTCTATGGTCAAAACTGTGATATCTATACTCATCACAAGAGTTTGAAGTATAGTTTCTCACAAAAATAACTCAACATGAGGCAAAAGAGATGGGTTGAATTACTCAAGGATTATGATTGCATGATACACTACCACCCGGGGAAGGCAAACAAGGTGGAAGATGCTTTGAGCAGAAAATACCATGGAGTTTTGAACAATATGAGAATTGAAAGGGATCCAATTTTCATGCATATAGTGAAGATGGACATGGGAATAACCAGGGAAGGTGAAACATCAATTCTTTTTCAAGTGGTTGCCAAACCATCTTTACTAGAAAGGATTAAGAGTTCTCAGACCGATGATGAAGAATTTCAAAAGAAGATTAAAGCTATGAATGATAAAAGATTGAGATACTTTGTGTATGATGATGGAATTTTGAAATTCGGGAAGAGACTTTGTGTTCCCGATATTACTGATCTAAAAAGGGAATTGCTGGATGATGCTCATAGTTCCAATTTCTCTATACACCCTGGGAGCACCAAAATGTATAGAGATTTGACGGATGATTTTTGGTGGGACAACATGAAGAGGGAGATTTCTGATTTTGTGTCAAGATGTATGGTTTGTCCACAAGTGAAATCTAGAAGGCAACAGCCTAGAGGATTCATGTAACCTATTCCCATACCGAAGTGGAAATGGGAAAATATTACGATGGACTTTGTCATGGGGCTACAAAAGACTCCTAGAAGGAACGATGCAATATGGGTTATTGTTGATCGTCTTACCAAGTCAGTACATTTTCTTGCTATAAGAGAAGATCTACCACTGGAAAGTCTAGCAAGACTATATAGTAATGAAGTTGTGAGACTTCATGTAGTACCCCTATCGATTGTTTCTGATCGTGATCCCCGTTTTACTCCATGATTCTGGAAAAGTCTTCAGAAAGCCTTGGATACTGAACTTCATTTGAGCACTGCCTACCACCCTCAAACAGATAGACAATCTGAACGAACTATTAAAACCTTAGAAGACATGTTGAGATCCTGCTCACTTGACATTCATGGTATGTGGGATCAATATTTACCTATGGTAGAATTTTCCTATAACAATAGCTTCCATTCGAGTATTCAGATCGCACCATATGAAGCGTTATGCGGAAAGAGATTTCGTACACCAACCTGTTGGTATGACGTTGGTAAAAGAAAACTTGTAGGCCCAGAACTGGTGGAGGAAACGATGGAAAATGTGAAGGTAATCCAAAATCACATCAAAGCAGCTCAATGTAGGCAGAAGAGCTATGCTAATAATCGAAGGAAGGATTTGGAATTTCAAGTCGATGATCATGTTTTCAAGAAGGTATCTCCATAGAAGGGAGACATACGTTTTGGTAAGAAATGTAAATTGAGTCCCAGGTACATTGGACCTTTCGAAATTATAGAACGAATTGGGGTTGTAGCTTACCGATTGGCAATGTCGCCAAGTCTCTTCAAAGTTCACGATGTGTTCCACGTATCTCTATTGAGGAAATACATTCCAGACCCAATGCATGTACTCACCTGTGAGGAATTAGAACTGGAACCCATTCTGTCTTATTGTGAAGAACCCGTCAAGATTATTGATACGAGAGAACAAGTACTGAGAAACTGGACGACGCATCTGGTAAAAGTTTTGTAGAGAAACCATAATATGGAAGAGGCAACGTGGGAACCCGAGGAACTTATGATGAAGAACCACCCGAGTCTTTTCATGCGGTAGTATTCTAGAAATTTGGAGGATGAAATTATTTGAAGGTGGGGAGAATGTAACACCCCAAGCTTCGACGGTATGCTTCTCTTTGAATAATGCAATAGTGTGTGTTGTACGCAACATCGAGTTCTAACACACACTACAACCGATCAAACTAGCCGTTATGAATAGTAATACCTAATTTTTTGAAATTTTATAAATTTTATCACTCAAAATGGACTTCATTTTTTGGATTCGGAGTATCAAATTTATCCTAAGGTGAAATTTTGGTACTTTTCGGATAACTTTAATATTTTGATGAATAGTGAAAATTATTAAATTGTAATTAAAAAAATCTTTTTTAATCAAAATAATTAATAGTGATAAATTATGAATTTGAGTGGTTTTAAAGTTTATTTAGAATATATTTTTACCATTTAATACAATTTTGGTCATTGGACATAATTTCACAATTAAACCGAACAAAAACAAGTATCAATCTTTTGATAGTTATTATATCTTAAAAACACGCTTTTTGTTTCGACAACGGGAATTAATTTTAAATTAATTTCTGCCACTTCTGTGTTTTGAATTTGGAAAAATGGATTCCATATTTGGAATCAGGATGTTCAAATTGTGTAAAAAGGTAAATTTTATTTTTAGACATGTTGAATAATTACTTCGGTAAATATTTTATTTACCATGGTTAATGGGTAAATCCGATAAATAAGGGTTAAAAAAATAATATTATAATAATAAAAAATTACCCTAGAACGTGTCCTAACCTTATTGGTTGATACATGTCCGACCATGGGCATCTTTGGGTCGATTTTGGAACCCCATGGTGCCACTTGTAAGTGATAGGGACACTTTTTTTTAATTAAGTTAAAATGAATTCAAAAATGACACAAGCATATATCTTTTAGAAAACTTTTTTTACATAGGGTTAGATATGTTGGATTTTCAACTATAAAAAATCATTAGAAAGATAAAAATATTTCCTACATAATTGTATTTTATTTAAAAAATTTAGACATTAAATAATTTAATTTATTTATGACACAATGGTGATGCAGTAATTACCATAATAGCGAAAAATTAAAATGATTGATATTGTAGATACCCAAATAAATATAATTTTAGACTTTTTATGAATTAAACTAATTTTATAGGTTAATATTACATGTTAGTAATGATTTAATTATCTTTTTTAGAAGTAATCATTCTGTTATGATTTATACAAAAATCATTTATTGAATAGTGTCAAAATTGACATAAAAGAGTTTTAAAAACATATATTATATTATTAATTGATATTAAATACCTAAATTTCTAAGTTTCGTCCAAGAGACTTATATAATGATAGATGTATCATTAATGGACCACTTGGGGGTCTCTTGGATGTATATAGTAAGTTTATTAACCATATAATATAAATATACAAAGAGACATTGTAAAAGTAAAACTAATTAACTAAGAGTTAATACTTAATGATAAGGTTAATATAGTAACCGAAACCTATCTAAATTCTATTGGTTGAGTGGTTTGCGACCCATCCCCACCTTAACCTTTAAATAATCCACTTTATAGCCATTAGAAACCGAATATGAATTCATTATGAAATAATATTTCTAGCTTTTCCAAAGGTGTCCCTCACCCCTCTTATAAAAGGGCACTCCCCCTTCTCATTAACTCACACCTTCAAAACCTTTTGGTTCGGCCAAACACTGCCCAAATACTCTCTCAACTTCCCTCAATTCATCCTGGAGGACTTACATTAGTCGGAAATCCAACCTAATAACCCTTTTGATCAAATCAAAAGGAAGAACCCGAAGAAGATGTAATGATTTCACAACCCTTTTCCAAGTTACATTCTTCTTCCACTTCTTCCTTATTTGTTATTACCATTCTAAAATAATTAATTTAGTATCTTATATATACTGTGATGTTATTATAAGTATGGTACAACCATATTCAGTATTCCATCCATCCTTTGAATAACATGTCACCATACGTGCATACGTACGGCTTACCGTCTCCACGTCGTGGTGTAATTGTTAGTCAATAAATTATTATTTGGATGGGTATAATAATGATGTGTAAATCATGTAAATAATAAATATAACATGATAAAGATTCTGTATATATGATATACCATCCAATTATATATTATTTTAATATCAAAATAATGATATTGTCTCTCGTACGTACGTACGGACTACCGTCTCCACCAACGTGATGAGATTCATTCTCCATCGTATCGATTCAAGTGTAATTATCATTTGATGATTAATAATAGTATCTAAGGACTTTATATCATTCTATATATAATTATGACACAACCTATCCATGACAAACATAGCTTACGTAACAAAACATATAAAAGAAAATGAGTAAGTTAACAACCGAAACAACGATAATACTAAGATATTATTAACAAAACAATGTTAAAAGATCATATATAATATCATATTAATGTATATGATTATTGTATAATTTAATAACAATTATTTAACCATTATACTAGAGATTAACCTACCCTCAACCAAGGAAAAGTACAAGGTAATGGTTTATTTCAAAATCTCTTCATTATCCGAGGTTGTTTATACGTAATAATCTACTGGGACTTCTTTATCATCCACATCAATGTTTCTTAAAAATATATTTCAAAACATTTTTACTATTTACTATAATATGGGTTAAACTAATTTATACCCTTGTTTGACTTTTTATAAGATTTTTATAAAATAATATTTCTGTCATTTTCCAAACAAGGTTCTTTTTAACCTTTTCGACAGAATTAAGGTAAGAATGTTTTTTTAACTTATATGGTGGGTGCGGCTATTTTCCGCCGTAATAAAATCTTCAATGCTTCCCTTACAAGATTATAAAAATATTTTCAAAGAAAATGTTTTATTTTATATGACTCTTAAATGTTTTTAAAATAAAAAGAGATATTTCTCTAGAAAGAGTTTTGATTTCATCTATGTCAACATCCTTTTATGGATTTTATGCTTATTTGAAACTGATTTATTATGAAACAAAACTTCCATATTTTATTGAAGGTTTTGTGGTTTGTTTGACTATGGATATGTTATTTTTATACCATTCATGGTTTATGGTGAATGTATTGACATTTCTTATGCTAGTTTTAATACGAATGTTTATGTTATGTTTAAACCTTTTCATATGGGAATGCATTGGACATAATATGTGACGGGTGGATCCCGCTATAGCTCATAGATGCATCGGTAGGTCTCATGAGACAAACAAGTGTCTTGGAACAAGGCCTTGACAAAATCTTATTTGTAGTCTTGGCACGAGGCTTTGGCTATGTGGTTATGATAGTCTGGCATTATGCATTCCATCATTATGAAAGCGGTTATTGATATTGCATGTGATTATTCGATTAGTAGAATATCTATGTGAATAAGTAAATGGAATTATTTCATTTTATTTTTGCCATACTATGTTGAAGTTCAAGTTTAAAAGGCTTTTGGTTTAGTTATACATTCCCTTAGATGTTTATATTTATTTATGAAATTTTCTGTTATATTGTTATCCTTACTGGGAATTTGAGCTCACCCCTTTAAATGTTTTATTTTTCCCAGGATGAGAAGAAGTAATTTATGAATGACCTGCAGGGATAGTATGTGGGGATATGAGTGTGGACAATGAAGAAAATATGTTGTTGTAGTTTTCATTTTTATGATGTAATATAAGACTTATGAATATATCTAGTGTTTCCAAGGCTACTAAACTAATCGGTCTTTCGAGATTTGATCTTTCTTGTGATCATGCCAATGTTATGTAATAATGCACCAACTTTGGGTAACTGGGGTCGGGGCGTTACAATCTATATCTCTCTCCAATGCTTTGGGTAAATATTTACATATCCTGAGATAGACATGGATTGAATGGAAAATGATACAAGTTCAGTAGTACAGGGATTGAACGAGAAATTCTCTTAGTTCAGTAATATAGGGTTGGAATGAGTAATGCCCTCCACTCAGTATTAAAGGGTTGGAAAGGGAAGTAAATTCTATTAAATAATATAGAGCTGGAACGAGTAGTGAAATCGGATTAGAAAATAAAATTTTCTACTATGATGGTCTTAGTAATGAGACTTGTATAATATTGAAGTTATTTTAAATGCTTATGTTTTTTCCACAATTCCATGTTTTTTTGTTAAAGTCATTCTTTCAGGATTTATGACTTAAGAATTTTTGTGACTCAAGATTATAATAATTTATATGAAGGGTATAATTTTCATATTGTTATACCATTATGTTTATGTTTTGATTCATATCTCCCTTGTTTACCCTTACTGAGAATTTGAGCTCATCCTTTATTTTGTTTAATTTTCCCCAAGTTATAAAGAATAGATTCATGTAGGATTAGAAAAGGGGTATATTTTTGTTTGAAACCTTTATGGTCTTTCACAAGACTAGTTATTTGTGTTCTATGTTTCCAAAGGCACTAAACTAATACGAACTTTTGGAATTTGTTTTTGTAATGTATAAATGATTTTGAAAATATAATATAATGTATAGGTACATCAATATTGGGTTGTTATAGATTTATTAGGTATATATAATGTAATAGTATTTGGTTTATCTTTCCCTAGGGTAACCCGAATCATCTTTAGAGGCATTGGGGAGAGTACTTCTAGATTTTTTAATTCATGATGGAGTATTATATTGGAAGATAAAATGTTGTTATGGATTCATTGAGATGAAAAATATAGAAAATAAGATAAATGTCATCAGAATATACTTAGATTCCCATGGATTTGTTTGAAAAATGGGATACAGGATGAGAGGAGGATTAAGGGGAAGTGGTCTATGAACCCTTAGTGATAACTTCCCCAATGGTAGAATGAATTAAGATCTTTTAGGATCCTAATCGTGATTTTGAGGTGATATGTGAGAGTTTTGTAATATGTGGATCTATTTCAGTCATGACATTGGATAAACTTATGTGAATCTTATTAATGGTAGTGTGATGGTTCCATCTTCCATGAGACATGGGATTATGAGATCCTATCATTCTTGGTAGTGTAAAATGCTCCTAGGATAACCAATATGTATCATGATGAATAAAAGAATGTCCGGTGGACAAACAGGAAGAGATACATTACATGATTTTTTTTATGTTTTCTGACTTGTAAAATAATCATGGCCAATCATCAAATACATGGAGGTTCAATATATCTTTTTCTAGTTCCTATATAAAATGAGATAAGGTGAATAAAAACATCATGACGTATTTATTAGTATAGTGAGATGCTGAGACACCATTTGGGAGGTTTTGGATTAGTTGACTAAGGTAGCTCATATCATTCCAATCCGAGATACTAACTTATTGGATGGTCATGGAATTCTCTATTTTTTGGTGATCATATGTATTTATACAATACCATTGATCATGGTATTTGAAAGAGTTATATAATCTTATAAGGATTAATAAATTGAATGGGTACTCTATTGAAGATATATATAAACTTTCATCCTTATACAAATGGTTAGTCAGAGATGATTATCTAGACCTTAAAGGATATAATTTGAGTGTTTATACAAGATTTTAGAGGATATTGGAATGAACAACTAGATCCAATGGAGTTTTTTATAATTACATATTTTAGTCTTTTATTTAGATTGAACCATTTTTGATTCTATATGGGTTCTCATATCATTGACCTCTATCATAGAATGAGGCTTGTCAGTTTTCAGTTTTCAAACTGATTATGGTACGTTAGACCTTAAAGAAAGTGTGTAAGATTTAGAAAAAGATTATTATGGATCAGAATGTGTATCAGTACTATTCAACCTGAAGGAGAAGAACATTGGTGTTTGCATTGAGAGAAATTATTTTATTATAGGTTTCCCTTAGTTGGGTAATTTATTTCTCATGATGTTGGAGAAATTTACACATTGATATGTTGGTCTGATTGAGATTCTCAAACACATTTAGATAATGGATTATTATTTTTATCTTCCTCTTCCATGATAAGTTATAAAAAATATTTAATGTATCATAGCATTATATGTACGATATTGATCATGAACATTTTTATGGTGGGGAGGATATTGAGTTAACACATGATGCATATTTTATGGATCATCCTATTAAGATAGTAGACTGAAGTGAGATGGTTTTTTGAAGAAAGAGTATTAATTTAATATGGGTTCATTGGTGGGAAGAGAATGTTTAGGATGAGATGTTGGAGTGGGACGCTGACATTCAGGTGTAGTGGGCGAAGAAGTTTGAGTAGACATCTAGGTATACTTCTGGAGGAAGATAATTCATAAGAGGTGAATATTTTTGAAACACCCATTCTATTATTCCTCTATTTTAAACTATTTCATATATTTTTCAATATGAATTGAATAGGTTTTTTGGTTGGTAAGTGGTATATGAGAAGATAATATTGGATATGTGTAGGGAATATGGGATTTTTGTGGCTCAGAATGTGACAAAAGCTCCACCAGTAAGCCGGTGGAGTATGTAATGATATTTATAGAACTATAGATATCACCGACCGACTCATGGTGTTCTTGGGAAGAATTTATTCTTCATAGTGGCCACCAACTAGCTGGTGAAAGCCATTGTCTTACCAACAACATTCGATGGTGTTGAGTGAGCATTCCATCATTATTGTGGTTTCATAAAAATAAGACATTCCACCATCCTTTTAAATACCTCATGCATCAATTGACCTCAAAATACCCTAGGATCTCCACTCAAGTTATTTGAGCATTCCTCCCACATTTTAACATATAAAATTAATTGATGAAGGCCCATTTGATAATGCACATCCAATCCGGTATGTTCTACTTTGATAAAGATAAATTATCTCATATTATTTGTGATTGAAATTAAATAGATCATAAACATATTTGTTTGATCTATGGGGTTTTTCATGATCCAAATGGGTTATTATTATTATTATTTATATAATCAAATCCTAGATTTAGTGATTTGGAATCTAATTACTATTTTTTCCAAGACTGTTGTTAGCTACAGATCATCATTGGATCTAGTGGTGCTTCTAGACTTGTACAATGATTATATCCTTGTTAATAATTATTACACTAGTGATTATTATCGCTTTACTTTAGAACTTTTTTATATAGGTTATTAGAATGATATTTGGTGTGTGTGTGTGTTTTTATTGTCATAAGAGAGTGGTTTTTGATTCTTGATCACATGTGATGTGTATATATAGCCATGTGAGACCTATGCTTGTGTTTCCTCTACCTTGTAGTCAAGCGTGAGGGTTGATCCCCTAGACTAGTTCCTCAAGGGGGATAGGCCAGCTGCCTGGTTTTGATGATTTTGACTATCTCTTGAATGAGGGATATGTCAGTCATGTTTTTTACTATCCTGTCGAGGTGAATGCTTTATGGGACCAATCTTTTTCCCTAGTATAGTTCTAATGTAGGTATATATAATCTCTAAGGACCTGATATATGTTATACATAAGTGATACATTCATTATATTTACCATGTTTACTTTCACCGAATTAACCTTTATCTTCGATATACATATGTAAAGGTTCATTGGTGATTTCCTATATATACTTCCACTCACACCCTACTCAATAATTTCAGTGGGATTTTATATTGCATGATTAGGGTTCAAATAAATCAAAAGGTTCTTGTGATGGACAATAGGGTAGGTTAATAAGAAAACGTAGGAGATAGTGGATGGTGATTTGGAATGATGTGACTTATTTCATAATTATCCTACATATACATTGGATTATATTTTTTATTTTTTGTTTCTTTTCTAGGTAATTCATCATGAAATTATAAGGGTGGGGATTATTTTAAATTGATACTACTCTAATGATTTTCAATTTAAATACTTTTTTTTACATTTTTATAATCATTATCTTTTTATACTCTGATGTTAACTTGATACCATCAGAGTAGTCTCCCCATTCCATTCCATAATCACTTATCACTGGTCTTTATAATATTACACACATGGAGGCACACAAGAGGTCTTGAGGAACCCCATTCTCGTACCAAGTTGTTTGTGTCAAGGTGTTACAATCAATTTTTTTAATTTATGCCCATTTTTATTCATGACACATTTTCAATATTTAGGGTGAGTCACCATAGAGGAATTAATGAACTTTTTTTATTTCCTATGAATCTATATATCCTGTGAAAAATATTTAGAATGTGGTATTATAAAAAAAATCTTAGTAAGGTAATAAAAATACAAGAAACCACTTATTCAGTGAAAAAACATGGAAACCCATAAATTTTTTTACCTTTTTTACAAGAACACAATGAGCAACTAAAATAAATCATAATCACATATGAAGATAATGATTTTCTGTAAAAACATTTTGAACCCATAGTATGTATATAAAAACCATGAATTCATCATGGGGTAAAATGAGAGGCTATGAAAAATAATTTGATTGAAAACAAAGCTTTCCTATTGAAATATAATATACATTTTTCATAAAATTAGTCTATATCCATTAAAAATAATCACAATAAAAAAAATATATAGTAAACATGAGGAATCATAGTGGAACCCTCATTAAACTATTCTATGGAAACATTTCAATTGGCGTAACATACTTATTTTTCACCAAAATTTTATCATAGAAGATTGATTAATTTTCCAATGCATTGGAATGTTATATCCTAGGGTCAAATGCGATTATCTATAATTCCTTGATAATATATCTTGAAAAATTTTATAATATTTCAATTATCTATTATACAATCGTTGAAAACCCATTTCAATCCCCTATGTAAAACAACATTCCATTTTTATAATGTAATTAGGTGAAATATCTTTTTTTCTTAAATAGGTAAAAAATAAAATCCGTGATATAATTCATGTTGGGTATTATTTAAAAAACCAATAAAAATTGAAGAGTAATAATGATTATTAATAATGAAGTAAATAGGGGAAAATATTGATCATGTTGTACACATTAAAACCCATTATTTTTCTCATTGGTAAAAAAGAAAAATGTGGGCTATATAGAAAACATTGAAAAGATTCCTTTTCAAAACCACATTACAAAGTAAAGAATTTTTTAAATATAAGTTAATAATAATAATAGGAGTTTATAAAATTAAATCATTGAAACATTTTATTAACTATGATACAGGGGAAAAGAGTTGAAAGAAAAATTGTAATATATATTTTTAATGAAAATCCATTAAATTATGTCGTGTATTTTTTTGTACATTTTGGAAACATAAAATAATAAAATAATATTAACAATTTGATTATTTAAGATTTTTTTTAATTTTAATTACACTATTATTTTTCAATTTCATTTATTTATTATCATTTTGAATTTAGTTATTAATTAGTTATATATATATATATCAGTCGTTTTGAGGTTGTCCAGTTTACAATTTCAATATTAATTTTTTTTGTTTATATTTTTTTTTCGGTTTTTACAATTTCAATATTACTTCGGTGTATTGAACGTGTTCAATTAGGTCTTGGTTAGGTAATATCGATAATATTAAAAATATTTTAATTTTATGAATTTTACTATAAATTTATCTTTAATATAGTATATTTCTGTCTGTCATTAAATAATTATAAGTAATATTTTATGGATACGACAATCTACACATTCAAATGAACAATATTTCCATTTTTCTAACTGATGAAAATGAAATAATATACTTTAATGTTATCCATTAAAAAATTATATTAATATTATAAATATGAAATTTATTTTTTAAAATCATCTTTATAACCATCCATGATGTGTAAAAATGGAATGAAATTCAGATCTCTTCATAAAGTTTGTAGTCCACAAGTACACATTTTTTAAGTTTTCATTTCACAACGAATAAGAATTTAAGAAATTATATGACATTTTGGATTTAAAAATAGTAATATTATTATAAAAATATAATATATCCCTTAAATTAATCTTTATAACCATCATTGTGAGGTGGTGATGAAAAAAGAAAGACATCGCTTGATATAGGTGATATTCTCCACTTATACATGAGTGATGATTTCATTTTTTATGTTATCCAATTGAGATAGAAAATAGTTATTCCATAAACATACTAAAATTTAATTAAATTAAATTTAGTTAATTAATTACATTTATATTATTATAATTATTTTATGGATGTATAATAGGAATCATATTCAAATGAATTAAATCAATAATTATACGACATCACTGGATATCATCCTTTGTATTACACCATAAACCTTCTAGGATTGGTCTTTTTATGAGAATATGACCTCTAAACAGTGGGGAGGAATGTTGGGAATGTATTTGGAAAAATATTGGTTGATATAAAGGACATATATTATGTGGGTATGTGGTTATGGGACGTGAAAAGTTTTAAATGTGGGGTGTGACACCCTTGTAAATATTGTAAAATTTAAAGTATAATAATTATTATTGTTAAGGAATGTGGCTTTATAGAAACAAAAAGTTGATTATATTGTAATTTATGGTAAAAATTAACTAAAACAATAAAATTTAAAAATATTATAGAAATATTTTCATCCATATACCATTGTCTAAATCCTTTGTTAACACTTTTAACCATTACAGTGGTGAACAATTTAAACCATTGTAACTATTCATTATGACGAAAAATGAAATTAGTATCCTTAAAAAATTGAAAAATGATATCTCGAAATATGTAATCATATTTATAAAAATAAAATTATTTATGTGGTGGAAACTATTTTTAATATAATTTTTCAAAACTCAATGAAAAAATATTTTTAAAAATACTGATATTTTAATCCTAAAAATTATTTTACAATAAAAATAAATTATAATTTCCATTAATGGGGAATTAAATGGATTAATATAAATAAAATGGGACTTATATTAGTTAAAAAAGAAATAAAAATTCATGGAACCATTTTAAAACATGATTGAAAGAGAGAAAAATAGTTCTTATTTGATGAAAAACATTACACAGATTTCCAAAATGTCATACACAAATTTCAATGTTAAAAATTATAGTATTAAATTATTTATTTCAATTATTAAATATATTTTCAATATAATAAATCTTTATAAAAATTAAATTCTTTATTACTTCAAGATAATGTTATAAATGTTATGAAATTTGTAAAATCGGTATTTTTAACTATTCACCAAAAATTAAACTTTTTAAAAAAATTAAATAATTTACCCTAAGATAATTTTGGGTTGATTAATTAAAAAATGAAATAAACTTAGTCAAATTAAAATTCAAAAATTCCTAAATATATCTCTCAAAATAAAATAAAAAATAAAAATAAAAACATCTTTCATATAAAAATTACGATTTAAAACATAATGTGTTCTCAAAATTATTTCATATCCTATAAAAATGACTGTTGTTTTTTTTAATTCAATTTTAATAATTTATTTATATTTTCATATTATTTTAATAAAAATATTATTCTCTAATGTTTACTATTTTTTATTCCACATAATATATCAAATGATATTTATTTAAAATTAAACTCACTAACATATCCAGGGTATTATATGGGGTGTCATAATAAATCAAATTTATTTCCCAATAATGTTTCAATGGGGTTGGGTCTAGAAAAATTGGTATGATTGATAATTTTAAGATATATTTTTGATAATTTAGTGGTGGGTGTTATATTAGATTACTAATAAGATAATATATCTCACCAAAAGATAGATGATTGACCACTATAACTATTAAGAAGATGTGGGGGATGACATATTCCAAGAAAAGAAAAAAGACTATACACTAAATATACTAATAAAATAGTTTACTATCTTCCGGATAGTATATTTGGTGTGGAAATGAATAAAATAAACTCATTTCATGATGATTACGTATACCTTGACCAAGAATATTATACACATCTGGTGAATCATGAGATATTTTTATTTCTAAATACATATATATACTTAATATTTAAATGATGGATTTTTTGGTTCATTTTATGTATTTCTAATTGATATTGATATTGGGATGTGTCAAAGTTATTTCAATGAAAAATTACTCTATAATAGATATTTGAGAATTCCAACCCATATAGAAATGAGGGTTAAGATTTGGGTTTGTGCCATTTCTAATAGTAAAGTATTATAAATATTTTTGGAAATATTTTTGATTCATTGAATATAGCGTTTCTTGATAGGGTGGAGCTTATATTTTATATTTTTTAGAATATGGATGAGTATAATGTTTCATTTTCCATAAATGTTCTTCAATGTTTTTTTATGATCTTGTGAATGATTTAGGTTAGATAAGGATATGGGAAAATGATCCAATTTAATGAATTTTATAGACAGTTTAAAAGAATTATTTTATCCTAAACTCTATATGCAAAAAAAAACATTTGGGATGGTATACATTAAATGATGGTATTTTTCCCTAATTTGTTTTCATGATTCAAGAAATTTGTTTTTTATTATTTAGATATGATTACTAATGAGGTGTTGAGAGATTGATTTTTTTTTTCATATTTTTAACCGTAGATTTAGTTTGAACTGGAATGTCATAGTGTTGAATAATATTCAGCGGTGGCATACATGATAGAATTTATTTTATTAAATTTGATCTAATTGATGATGATTATTGGAAGGGAAAAAGAATTTTGATATTAATAATATATAGATAATATTTACATAATTTTTCATCTCTATTTAAATGATTTAATCCCCCCAAATTTATGGATTTAACATGGATCTCATTAATTTTTATTTTGTAGTGAATGTTGTTCTAAATTGTGAAAATTTCTTAATTTAATTTTTTTATTATTTTATATCACTTTATAATTTTGAGCATAAATTTTACAATATTTATGCTAGAAATTCTATAGTGATATAATTAGACAATAATCAATAAATTAGGCATATATCATTATAAAATAAGAAAAATGAGGCTATTCTAGTGGAAATTAAATATAGATCAAAGGATCTTGTGAAAATTAAATTTCATTAAGAAACTATCTCATTAAGCCTACCAATATAGGCAACAATGTGGAGGAATGTGAATAATCACTATGGGCAAAAAAATAAGAATTCATAAAATTAGGCATAATATTATGTACATATATACAAAATCATTGTACTTTTTTTGGGTACAAATCTAAGATAATCACACAAAACTCTTAAGAAGGATCTTGGAATGTTTCTCCATATAATTGGAATGTTTCTTCATTGTGCCTCCCTTGAACATTGGAAGGAGGAAGACCAAGATATGATTTTTTTTCATGGTGTATTTCCTCCAACAACATTTATCCTAGTGAATGAGTGGAAGAGATTTTGCAATATAACTTCAATCTTCTTAGTAGAAGAGGTATAGATAAGAAGGAACTAGTATAATATTTTATTTTGGACATTAACCATAACTTGGTCACCCATATCATATCACTATTTTAAGTCTATTGTGTCATTGGTCTATTTTCAATATTTCCTTTAAATTGAATTCTGTTATTTTCAAAGTCAATCAATTGAAAAAATAACCCCCCTTTTCATTTAATTCAAATTAAAAATGTGATTATTGTGTAGTCACTACAATAAAATCATGAAATTGTAATGTTTCTTTTAATATGGAGGTGTTTTAAACTACCTCTATATAGTTCTATGATGGCTTCAGAAATCCACCGCAAAAACTAGTGTTAGAATCTAATTGGTTGTGGTTTCTTCCATTTAGAATAGTTTTTTGGGATGTCTCAAAGACAATATATTAATTAATAGTTTTATTAGTTTTAGCAGGGGTTATCAGTGGGAAAATACTATGAGGCTTTAGCGGTGGTTAAAATAGCCTCTGAATACTTTGATTTTTTTTTGTCGTGAAACCCCTTCTAAAACCAATAAAACTACTACAAAATAAGTGTGCTCCATTTATTAGTGGTGGTTTAAACCATCGACAATGAAAATACATCAAAATTAATAGGTTTTTTAAACCATGGATAAAAAATGAACCATATTTAGCAGCTATTTAAACCACCTCTATATGTTGATTGGAAGATAAAATCGGCTATAGATTCTGCAGCCCCAGTACCCTGAAAAAATATATACGTAGAGAACATATAACCCAAGGTGTTCACACATGAAATAAAATCATAACTAAATATGTTAATGGAAACTATATGTCACATTATAAAACCACACCATGCCTCTAATACAAGGAAAACACACAAAACGGTAAACCCTTATTAAAACTATATTTGTATTAAAATTTTAGGTCATGAAAAGGTTAGGTGAATACTATCTATTGCACATGATACATGAAAAAACTATAGCTTTCCATATTTGTCTGAAACACAAAACACACCACTAATCACTGTTCGATGATAAACACTGCTCATCACCCTCTCCATCTTCGTCGCTACTTCTTACTACCAACACCTGCAATATATTTATATTTAAATTTAAACAATTTTTTATATTTATATTAAAACAAAAAAAAATAAATATTTGTTAACTAAATTATTTCAAAATCTTGTGATTTACCTTCTCACCAATAGTAGGGACCCCATAGGAATAAAATTGGACAACTATCATTAGTCCGGTTAGATTCTATACAACTGAACTTCTTATATTGTTTTCTATGGTAGAAATGTATCAATATTTTATGAAAAAATAGTTAGTGGTATAAAAAAGATCAATAAATTTATTCATATTAAAATTTATTCCTATAAAAGTCTCCTTAAAAAATCCCCATGAAGAACAATGAGTGGTTCCCTGGTCCCTCACTACTAAGGTAACTGAATCTGAAGGCACTGACTGAGCTACTGATGGGATGCTGATAGAGGGTGCAAGAGATGGTTCAAGGATCAAGCATATGGTGTCCAAGATAATGTAGGGAGAGACACAGATGGATCATCATCAGCTAGTGTGGCTAATGGAATGCCTACTAAGAGTCGATTGAAAGTATACTGCTACCTCCTTGGTATTCTTATCATTTAATGAATTCAAATTAATTTTAGAACATATAATTCTAAAATTCATGCAGAAACAAATAAAAATGATAACAGATGCACATGACTAACAAACAAAATATTCATAACAATGATAATGAAAGACTGTATAAATGACATAATTGGTTGATAAATGAATAGATAACTGCATATACAATCACGTTCTCCTTCAATCATGTCAGTTTCCTACTCCATCATTATTTAATCTACTTAATCCACCCTTACTTAGATAATATTTTCAATATCATGATAGAAAAACAAGTTCACTTATTGTTCTCGTTGGGATTCAATATTAGAAGTCAAATTTTCCACTTCATCATCCATATCATACAGGTATATTTGTTTTACATGAGTAACTACACTCCACCCTTCATCCATGAAATATTTAATAAAATATACCATTTTCTCTTTTAATGATAAGATATATGGATCATGTAGTCCACAGTCACCAATACCCATCAAGCGAGAGAAGTTCACAGAAGTAAATTACTAGGAATCTCTTTTAACACCCCTAATAATATCCACCCAATTTTATTTGAATAAAAAAACTGAAAAATTAGTATAGTATTTTAATTCGATAATATCAGTCATCTTTACATAGTATCCCACTTCATAAAATGTATATTTTCCATCATTATATGTTTTCAAACCCTTCCCCTAACCCACTATATAGAATATAAATTCATTCACAATGTAAGCGTAAACTTTTCTTTCTTGTTTTAGAGGACCTCGAGCAAGAAACTTCAAATCTCCTAACAACTCTACTCGAGTAACATTACTAATGATATAAAAAATTAGTATAAATTATTATATTTAAAAATTTTGTCTATCAACCTATGATTCATATTGATTGTAATATTTATGAACATAGACTCCATACATACCATTTTACAAGATCTTTTTAACAGATTATATTATATCTTTATCATTTCATGTTATTCCTGTTATTCATCACTTGTTCAGTATCCTCAACTCTTCAATAAATGGATTTGTAATTTCACTATTCAACATCACATATCTATGTTCCTATAATAATTCCATTTATGTTAGTGTAAATTTTAAGCTCATCCCAATTGATTGGTTAATAACATGAAATATTTATAATATCCCATGTATCTGAGATTTATTCGATGTTTTTTTCAACTAGTCCAACTTAATTTAATATTTTCTAAATATCATCCAAGTATCTAGAACAAAAGGTAAGATACTCCACTTCCAATTCTCCTTCAGAAATAGTGTCTTCAGGATGACGTTCATTTTTCATATATTATTTCAAATTCCCAAGATAACTGTGAAATAAAATAAAAGAACATAAATATGTATTTAATGAACTGTAAATACTTCATTAATTAAATAAAAAATATATAAATAAAGTACATATCAATTGGATACATCCATCGAAAAGGTACGAGGCCTCCTAATTTAGCTTCCTCAACCAAATTCACTATTAAATGCATAATGACAACAAAAAAATGAAAGAATGATCATATCTATTTCACAAAGTGTCAATAAAAATATTTCCTGAAGGATTTCAAGATAAAATAGATATAGAGTTTTCTAACATTGTTTTTTGAAAAATGTGTAGAATTGGAGTAAAACAACAATAAACTTTTCATGTAATAATGTATACAACACTAATAGTAGCAACCACTATAAAAAATATGTGAATTGTAGATTTTCATTCCAGATAACCTATAATACATTAAGTCAACAAACCTTGAGATTTTACTTGAATACCCATCAGATACCTTCAAATGTATTAAAATTATACGGAATGTATCTTTATCGCTATTTTTCATTGAAATATTTTTCAGAGCATACTTTCCAATCTTATATGGCTAGAGATAATGATTTATGATTATTTATTATTAGTCTTTCTGACCATTGATATGATCCTTCAACCTTCCATGATTATTAAGCAACGTGAAGATCAAATTTTTATAAATCTTATTCTTAATATACATCACATCAAGATTATACCACAATATTTAAATTACCAATATGGAAGTTTTAAGAATATGCTTTTTTTCTCCTATTGTTACTTTCTCATTTCACTTGAAAACTCACATCTAACTCAATTCACACAATCATTAAAATTATTCTTCTTCCCAAATTGTGTTTCGACATTTCTATGTTGTTCCAATATTTTAAAACTTGTAAACAAATTTGGAGGAGATCTAAAATTAATAAAACCATTGAATTTTGACTTATTCAACTAGAATATATGAAATGCATCAATAAATATTCTATGACATAAGAAGAACCCTTTTTTACATCGAGGTATCCATTTGGTATCAAAATCAAAGTTACAAAAAGACAGGACAAACCATTGTAAGTGTTCCAACCAGATAAATTTCCATGTCGAGGGAAGTCACTAATGATCCACATTAGAGAAACTTTCATTTTGAACATTGTTCTAGAAGATGAATCTTATGTCTTAAAACCGTTGCTCCATAACTCCTTCAATTCTTAAATTAAAGGCTGTAAGTATACATCAATATCAATTCTAGGTATTTGTTTTCTAGGAATAATCATTGAAATGATAAAATATTTTTTTTTCATACACATCCACAAAGACATATTGTAAGGGATAAAAACAACCAGACAAATGCTATAACTTGTACTCAAAGTCCCAAATGGGTTGAATCTATTGGTAGCCAATCCCAATAAAACATTCCTAGGATCAGATGAGAAATATGGAAGTAATTAATATAATTTCATCCATGATTGTGAATATCTTGGATGTTTCATTAACCCATCATTTTTATTATCTACATAATTCCACTTCATGTGTCTGGAAGTTTTTAATGACATAAATAATATTTACAATTGAGGATTTATAGGAATGTAATGAAAAACCATTACCGATCTTTTTATTTTCTTCTTATTTATGGTAGTATTTAGATTCATGCTTCCAAAAAAATCCCATTTACTCCCATCTATAAGATGTATATTTTTTTAATTTTTTTCCTTGAATCCTCTACCCAACAAAGCATAGAATCATTTGGACACACATGTATTTTT
This sequence comes from Viscum album, assembly GCA_963277665.1. Classification (NCBI taxonomy): domain Eukaryota; kingdom Viridiplantae; phylum Streptophyta; class Magnoliopsida; order Santalales; family Viscaceae; genus Viscum; species Viscum album. The sequence goes on along the minus strand of OY728157.1, from coordinate 1,395,623,488 downwards.
TTATAGTTCAGACCAAGATTGTTAAGAAAGATTTTTATATTATATAATGACTTAGAGAAATTTGTTTCAAGAAATGTATCATGAAACAATTCCAATATCATGGACATCATTTATTTTTAATTCCAAATTGGAATTTGATATGGTACAACTTTAGAAGAAAAGAATGTTGTGAATACTTCAAACAACAACTATAAAAATATTGGTTTCCATTATCAACATAACTATGAAACACATATATATACATTGTGAAGTTTTCTCTCCTATTATTCTCTATAGAATCAAGTGGAGGATCCAATGATATATTAAAATCTTTATTTGTTTATCCTATAATCTGAAAAACATCACTTGTCATGTTGGTATTTGTAGCACCCTCAATTGGTTGTTCTGATATGTGTTCTTATTGATGTTGATGTCTTTCAATTCCAAATTCATCATTTATAAGGTTTTACATTTCATTGTCCATTTTTGATGAAGTTGGGAGCTCATTATGTGGATTGACATCAATGATCAACCTTTCTATAATGTTTAATTATCTGTTCCAAATCCAACACAAATATTGAGTATGGAATTACTTCAATATCAAGTGTTCATAAACTTCATCTCTCTTCAACCATCTTCTTAATTTACATTTATGACATGGAAATTTTATGATACCATGAACAGATTGATTGAAAATTGAAAAATAATAAAACTCCTCTAAACCCTTAGCATAATATGGTGTGTTCCTCGGTAATGTGATCTAGCTTTTATCCATATATATCACAATGTGCCTACACATTATTAAAATAAGTAAAACATATAAATATTTCTAAATAAAAAAAGAGATTCATATATAATAGTTAGAAAAAATATGAATATTCTAATTAAGGTATTCTAATATAAATAAATATGGCAAATAATGAAGCATTTTAAAAAGGAAAATTGAAATCCATAAAGTCTAGTTATGAGGAAAATTAAGTGTAAAGGAGTTAAAATTTTCATTTAGAACCCATTAAAAATCCCAAGAGGAAAAATAAATGTTGAAATCCATTTTTAATAAAAATATATTTTTATGAAATCATTGAAAAAATAATCACAATACAATGTCAATAATTGATTATAGGACTGACATTTTGATAACATTGAAAATTTTGTTGAGAATGATCATGACTTCATGGGACATGCTAATAAGGTGTTCATTTTAGAAATGAATTGCTCTAAAGATGACAACAAGAGTTCCTGAAATAAAAGTAATTACAATTATATTGTAACTATAATGACGTACCAGGTACCACAAATATAATGTTCCCTAGAAAATTTTAGAAATAAATGTTTTACTATTTCCATTACTCACTCGCTACTTAAGGAAATTGAAACTATTTAATAAAGTAATATTCATCAAATAAAAAAATGACCAAGAATATTTGAGGAGGATCAATGTTGAATGACTAATTAGATATATTCTTATTGTGTATAATTTTTCGGTAAAACCAATTTCTCTCCTCTAATATACATTTAAATATATAAAACTACATAACCCATAAGATTTTATATTACTCAACCAACCACCTCTTATTCTTAGATAATAATTTATGGAAACTTAATAACATAAGATTACTAATAATATGTAGTTAACAAATAATATAATTTATTAGGCCACTAAATTTTTTCATCATCATCATCCAAACCTGCTTTTATATGTTCTCAAAATCCATATAGTGTAATTTTCTTCCTTGATGGACCTTCTCATCAAGGATTTATGTCAAACCCCATACTCTATAGGAATAGGTGTATATATATATATATATCAATATATGGGTGTGTATCTATAATCCTTCTAGCTAAGAGACATCATATTACCATGTGATGGGATTTTTTAATATCATTTATATGTTGTTGGCCTCATCATCACATAAGAAGGAACTATATGTTTATCATCCTTACTTATAAGGCCTTATAATCACATATAAGAGAAAATATTTATGTATTGAAAACATAAAAAATAATATTATACCTATAATTAATTCTTCTTTTATACAAGGTCATGCCTTTTCATTGGGAGAAACTTGAAATAAATATACATATACCACTATGTTTATATAGTAGACAAGTTTCAAGCTGAAATATATAAGATAGTTCCCAAATATTTCATATGATATACATAAAAAATGATTTTTATACAAGAGAAATTTAAAATTACGAATATTAATGTAATCACAATGAAATTAATTAATGTTAGAGAAACAAGAAAATTTTCCATATTAACACAGTAAACATTATCTACATCATAACCATAGACATGATTTATATCAAAACTATAAACATTACCTATATTAAATGATTTTACATATTTAATATCAAAAAAATATATTATAATAATTTATTCATATAAAAAATAAGCATTTTCTTGAGAAACACATAATGCACCTTCTCACTCTACACAGTCGTAATTCTACCATAGCATGATAGAAACCAAAATTATGTATAATCATAAAAAATAATTTAAGATTTTCAGAAATAAAATATAGTAATGCAGTATTCAAGCATAAAATTATCATTCCAAATAATATGTGGGTTATGAAACACTCAACGCTTACGAAAAATCCAAAATATTCCATATAGGGAAATATTCTTGGTATATGTAAAAGTTTCAAACACCATATGAAAAATTTGAACACAGAATTAGGTAGGGTTCACTAGTAATATTACTCTGAATAATGTGGGAAATACATAGGCAAATAATATAAAGTACATGTTTCTAAATGATCACTTAATACCACTAGGTTGGTAGATGGCCCTTAATTAATGTCAGTCATTATTATAGGATCTAAAACCAACACTTGATTTAATTTATTTCTCTATTTTGTAAGTACAAATGAACTTTATATTGAGTACACATGTAAAAATTTGATTGAAAAATAAACACACATGACTAAAGATAATGGTTTGGGAACCTACATCTTTAACCCCATTTTATTGACACTCTTATAACACATATTTATAGAAATATTCTCTAGTATAAATAAGTTAAAATATAATGTGTTCTGTTCCTTCAAAAAAATCAACTGGATAATCATTTTTATAGGAGAAATTATTTTTACTAAAAAAATTCTTCAATAGAACTAGTCACAACACTATGGTTTTTATATAAAACACATATGGTGTAAAATCTTAAAAAACTATTTTTTACCAAATACCAAATACTTATTTTAAAACAAAACCATTAAACATTTTATGTAAAATCAATTCCTCTCACATAAAAGACACAAATACCACATTTCCTCCACACCAATCATTTAATTAATGGTGAAGTCCATGAAACATGGTCTTAATGGGATATCATGAGAAACACCCCATCATGGACTACCAAATTCACATTTAAAAATTAACCTAAATTATTAATGTAATGATTATAATGAAAAAACCATAAAAATTTTTGATAGAAAGTTCTATAAAATAATAGGAGGTAATAACCAATCTTAAATAATATCATGTGATACATCAATGAAAAAATTATCAATTTTTTAAAATCCATTAATTTATGTATCCAAAATAGAAAGGAACATTTAAAAAAATTAAAAAACAAATGGTTGGTAGGTCGAAGTCATTTTCCCAGAATCAGTCAAAGGGTTGATACCACCTAACAATATAAATGTTTTTATTTACCAATTCTTATCACCCACCAAAAAGAACATAAGAACAGCCGTAAAATTTTTATAACCACTAATACCCAATTAAAAAATCACCATAAACAAGGAACAAAAAAAAAGAATAAAAATATATGAAAAAAACTATAAAATTATCTTTAAGGATAAAAACCTCATGGCCTAATAAATTCATTCTAGTAATTCCTTTATTTTCTTCCCTTTTCAAAAATACCCAAAAAGAAAATATATCACAATCATTTTTCAAAGAAATAGTAGGGAAAATGACTACCCTCTTCATTGGGAAAGAATAAGTGAAATGACTACAAGATAAGGGAGTCCCTATAACTTCAACACTAGGTCGGGATGGGTAGTGAGGGCCGGTGAGGGTAAGAGGGTAGGGGAGAAGATAAAGACCAATATCGCAGGGTGGTGATGCACAACGTGGTGCGGTGAGGATCGGGACCGATAGAGAGGGTAGGTGAGGATAAGGCTTTAAGGGGTCATGGGGATTGGGTGTGGGGGGGGGGAGTCAGGGAAGGATTGTTGGGTTTTTGAAACAATATAATATTTAAGGGTGGTTTTTAATAAAATTTCGCTAAAAACCCATCGCTAAACACCGATTTTTGGTGTAGTGACTTGTATTTGGGGACAAAATAAGTGAACCGGTTCATTTAATTTTAATTTTGGGAAATAATTATTTATTCCTTGACCCATATCATGAAAATATAAAAATGTTGAATTATTGTTGTGGAGGGCTTAAACAAAATACAATACTCAAATTTTGTAAATAGTTTTCATTTTTTGAGAAAAAATTAACAAAAATATATTTGTTCATGAATTATTTATATTAAAATTTTACTAAATGGTCTAACCAATGTTTAGTGTAAGAAAATGATGTTTAAAATTATATTAATTAATAATTGAATATTATTAGTGACTCATTAATAGAAATGGGGAGAAAAATGGAGTGGATAGATTAATATATTTGTCTATCCTAGGAGTAGTAACCAGATCAAGATTTCAATCCAATGTTGGAAGAGAGTTATCCCCTAATTTTTCAAGATAATGATCTTGAGAGTGCCAATATGAAATTGAATTAAGATCCATTCAGAACTACACATCCATTTCACAAATTACATTCTAAAGAAGACATTCCAACTAATATACACGTGGAAGATCATGATTGTTTTGATGAGTGTTGGTCCTACATTATAGAAGATGAAATTTCAAGTGATTCTAATATCATTAAAAATCAAAAATTAATAACTATATACCTATCACTTACATTTTAAGATAAAACCACTGATATTTTTGAATTCGAAGAAAATATTTAAGAGGTTAACTTAATTCTTCTACCAAAAAAACAAATCCAATAGGCGAATATAAGTTAATTCGAACTCAAAGTCAATACTATTATGGGAGATAATATTTTTATGATCTATTTTCATTGTGATATTATTAAATATAAATTGATTATTACCTCCCAATATTTTTTTTAAATTTTATATTAATAAAATTGTATTTTCAGGGAGGAGAAATATGATGATGATGATTCACCTAAATAGGAACACATGAATCTCACCATCCTTATTTTCAATTTATTAGAAAGAGTACATGAAGAGATCATTCTAGATTTATATCATTAAACCATATTTAAAACTTCAATAAATGAAGAGAAAAATTAATATGGTTATTTTTTTTCTTTAATTCTCATAAAAATTAAATTCATTCTTACATTCCCCTTCGTTAAATTCTGGATATAGAAGTATTAAACGGGCATTCCCAATATGAAGTTAAGGTTAAAGAGACTAAATAATTTGCATTCAATGAAGTGTATGACCCATTCTTTTTTCCATCCCCAAATATATGAGTTATACTGCAATGAAATTGGGATGGATTTTATATAGTATGTATATGTTTTCCTCTATATCTAGAGTGTAGAGAATTTTACTAAATAAAATTTTTTGTAGTTCATGAGAAACAAACCACACCCATCATCATATTAGGGATGAACAACTAGAATTACCCATCTATAAGTACTAAAAACCCAATGCCTGTATCTGTGATGAACCAATATATATTCTTCTTTTATTTCCATTTATATTTAAATTTTATTATTTCAATAAATTTTATGTGTTATCTTGTTTTTTTTTCATGAAGGATTTCAATGAGCATCATTTTAGTGAAAAACTCAACATTCCACAACTAATATGTCATGTTATATGTTTGCTTAAAACTTTCTTTTTTTGATTCATTTATAAAAATTATGACATGTTAAATCTATGTGAATTAGTTGAGGGAGCTGCATCATTTAAGTGCGGGGGAGGGACCCACTATATTTTAGGATTTTAATTTTTTTAAAACATTATATATATATATATATTTAAAAACAATTATGAATTATTTTAAATTTTTTTTTATTTTTTATTCTCTAATTATTGTAATTTAAATTTTTAAATATATGTAAATGATTTAACCTATTTACACTATAAAAATAAGCATAAATAAATTTTAAAAATTACATTCCTTAATGTTTTAAAAATAAAATAAATTCACAAAAATGACCTTCTATTTTTGAATCTGATTTCACATATCACAAGAATTATAATTAATATCTTCTTTTAATGAGGATTTCAAATACATTAAATATAGTATCTACATTCAAGTCATTTCTTGTGAGAACTAACTCATGCATTCATTATCAAGAATTTTATTTAATCCAATAAAAATATGTGGGTTTGATGTACTTGTATTTTAAATGATTATGAGATTTCATTAGATTTAAAAGGTCCCTTTTAAAGAAAATCCTTAATATTCTAGATTTCTTGTATATTTAATCCTTGAATCCCATAGTATCCATTAATATCCTATTACATTAGGCACTTTACAATACAATTTTTCCTTTCAACCTACTCTATAATTGAAAATAATAAATCTAGATTAACATAAGTGTAGGGGAGAGATTTAATGTGTTGTGACATATTATTTTTTGATTATTTGGGTTGAAAATAAAATGTGGATTAGAATTTTTTTTGAAAATTTATTCTTGTAAATGTTTTTCCTTGATGGAGCATTCAGGTAGAAATCTAAATTTTTTTCTATGATAAAGTGTATACAAAAATAAAATAAAAATAATTCTTGTGAATGTGAAACTATGTATTTTCATTTAAAAGATGTTTTGAGAAGTCAACCCTACTAATAGGAATTCAAAACACCCCCACTTCTTTTAAAAATCATATTTTATAGAATTTGAAAATATCATCAAAAGTTAAATTTTGTTGAATGGAATTGAGTGGATATCATTTTTACTAAAAAATACTAAATAGTATGAACATTTATAGTGTACCAACCCCAGAAGTCCATACCTGATGTCTGCTACTAATTACAATGAAATTATTAGTAGGAATAAATCCCCAAATGACATAGAGTTTAGTTGTCATGGAAAAACAGTTACATAAATGAGTCTTATATTATAAATTAAAATACAAATTACAACATAATTTTTTATTCCAAATAACTTTGAGTATATATTCATTCCATCTAGTATATCCATGTATATATTTCATAGTACTCTACTTGGTTTCCTGGGGAAATTAACCATAATAAGGGTGAGGTCCAATTTTTAGTAAGGTTAAATTTTAGTGGATTAAATAATGAATCAATGGGAATAATAATTATGACATGGAAAATAATTGAAGACGCATACCATGTAATCAAAAAACATGGAAACAAGTTCATAAATAATATGGTAAGGTAATAAATGGAAACACATTCCATTCAAATAACTTTATAATTAAAAATCAATATGGAAAGGTAAGACACTAATAACACATGACATTTAATCCAAAAAATATTAATGAAAATCATCCATAGATTTTATCATGTGAAAATATCATGGATAATAAATAATGAATGAAAATGATGGAAATGATTATTTATTAGACATCATGTATAGGGAACATTAAAGATTATAATGTAATGATCCATCCTCTAGAAGTTTAAAACTACAGATAGAAACCAATTTAATTTGAAAATATTATTCGTCTCATGAGAACCTATCAATGCATCGAGGATCTATATAAAATATGGGCTCCACCAGTCATTGTGTTTCCAAAGTATTGTTTATATTTAGTAATCTATTTAATTAATAAACAATATTATTTATCAAATATAGATATTGCATAAAGAATATATATTTATAAATATTTTTCCAAATAATCAAACTACTATAAAGATAGACACCATATGTAAAGAGGTATACAATTTTGGAAATAGTAATATCCATGATAAATTTAATGGATAATTTTGGGAAAATTAAATGTTCAATGATCATAAAAGATTGAATATTTCACGGGGAATAGAAAATAAATAAATAAGTAAATGTGAATTCAATCCTTTGAAAAATAAATCATAAATAATCTAGAGGAAGAATAAGTATTGTATCAAAAAAAATATCCCAAGTTGAGTAAAATAAAGGGTTTTTGTCATTGATAAACAGAAATAAATAGATCAATGAAATAAATTCTCAATGAAAATAAATTTTATTATGAAATATATTTTTAAAAGTATTTTCTTTGGAAATAACTTTTTTAAATTTTTTCCTTAAAAAGAAACATTTTAAACATGTAGAGGAAGGTTTTATGAAATGATGGAAGGTAAATATGTATCATCTATACAAGGTAAAATGAACATTCCTTTGTCACAATTAAAGGTAAGAAAAACACCTTTTTCGAAATATGACAATAATATTACTTTGAAATCATTGTTAAAAGAAAAAAGTTTAAAAATTAGTTTACCAAATCTTTAAAAACAATTTATGACAAAAAATTTAATAAAGAACTGTTTTTGGAAGAATATAGGTTCTCCGACTAAACAGAGAAATAAAGTCCATTTTTATAAAACAATTTTTCAAAACATTTTGAGTACAAAAATAGTGGAAAAGTGGTATCATAACTTAATAAAGGTCATGAATAACTAGAGGAGAATAAAATTAAATGGTTTATTAGATAATGATCAAATAATTTTATCTGATGTAAATTTATGTGTAAGAAATCCCAAAAAATGAGACTGTAAATTAAACCCTTGAAATGATTATAATGTTATAGTAAGAATAAATCAACGAGTGTATTATGTGTATCAAATGTAAATCCACATATAGTTGAAGAAATACATAAATATCTAGTAAAATTCATTAAACATATAGTCATAGAATGTTAATGACAACGAAGAAAGTAATACAACACAATGGAATTAAATTAGGTTATGAAATATATTTTCCACTTGGTAACTTTTATCACTAATCCCATTTGATAAAATAATTCAAATTAAAACTAAAAGAATCACGAAAAATAAATTAATCATGATATTATAAAACAAATTGGCAGTATGTGCACCATATATAAGAAATTACGTTCACAATAATGAAGTGATTGTTTCAATAGAAATTTAAAAATCAAAAAAGGAAGGGATATTAAAAAGATAATCATTAAAAATGTTATTAAGGAGAATAACATTTAAACATTCAAAAGTTTCTCATCCCACTTTGAAACATTTGAGTCCTAATATCCATGAAGGAATAACACTAAATAGAACATAGAATATCATGAGAATATAGATTTTCATGATATAACATTTCAAATGGAAGTATATATACCATAAATAAATAAAATAGGTGAATAAAAAAATAATCCTCAATAGAATCTAAATTGACATGAAATAACTTAATTTTAGTTTCCTTTTGGGTGAACATAAATTAACTTCCTCTTAACTGGGAATTTTTTTGGCATGTACCAAAAGGAATCTATGGAAGGCTTTCTCCCCAAAGGGAAGCTTCATGGTCTAGACGAGGGATGTTTGGAAGAAACATGGGAAAATACTGGTGGGTCCTAAGTGGTTCTAGAGGTGTGATTAATGAGGATAGGTGGTGGCCTTTTATATGGGTGGAAAAGGACTCACTTGGTAATTTTTAAAGAAAGTTAGGTGTACGCATGTTTTTAGCTAAACAAAAGTCTTACAAAATCCAAAAAAATGATAATGTAAGGTTCCTCGAAGAATTATAGACATAAAATGGGTGTTGGACATGTTTCTAGGTCATTTTGGCCCCTAATTTAAAGGTTTAGTCATTTATTAAGCTTATTTTTTCCTTATTAATTGTAATTAATATTAATTACTTTGACAAATAATTTTGATCAAAAACAAAGTTGGTCTTATGAGATATTAAAAATTATGTGAATTCCAAATATGGAATAAATTTTTACAAATTACAATTATATAATTGGAAAAAATTGAATTAAATTTAATCATATAGGTGGGACAATAATGCGGAGTTTTAAAGTACAAACGTCTGAATGTTTGGTATGTTTTTATAATCAATTTCTATGTGAAATTGATTGCAATGACATAAATTGTATTAATAGATAAAAATAAGATATAATTAACCTATAAATATAATTATAAGTATAATTTTAAATTATAAATAAATTTGATGAAATAGTAGTTTTAAACAAAAAATGAAGTATTTAAAACTATTCATTAAAAAATGAAATATTTTAGAAAAATATAAAAAATTCATCCTAACCTTATTATTATGTTTCTATTTTAAATATGAAGTTCATTTGGAAATATTAAATCAATTAATGTTTCAAAATTCAAATATCAAATGGATTTTCCATTAAAATGTGGTAAAATTGTCTTTATAAAAACAAAGGTTTTTATTTTTAAAATAGGGGTTGTTCTTATCTTATGCATATAAAAAATTGTTGAGTATAAAAAAGTATTTTATTGAATATATAACATATATATTTCATTAAAATCAATCACTCATTGTAATTAAATATTTTTATTAAGATAAAACTTTTTTTAAAGCATATAAATAGTAATATTTTTTATATACAATTGTTTCTTATTTTCATTTCTCATTAGTTTGTGACCAATGAATTGATTTTATATTCATATAAACCATATATTTTCATAATTTAGATAATAATATTCATATACACTAATATAATGGATAGGTTATATCATATTATATTAAATAATAATCTATTAATAATACAATATTATTTGGTGAAACTAGGTCTTGTGTGTAACATATGCTATCGAGGAAGGTCCCTCTTACGTATAACATAAGCTATCGAGGAGGTTCACTTTTGTGTGTAATGAAATCTGACTATGTGATTCATTCATTTCAATACATAGAATCTGTTTTAACTAATAAATTTATTACAATTTATCTAGATATTATATTCCCTTACATGCTTGGTGTCAGATGTCATACACTCTATTGAATATAAGGTTATTAAATTAGAATTTCAGGGTGTTACATTCTCCCCGCATTAATTAAATTGGGTCCTCACAATTTAAAATTGATCATTATGATAAATCTTTTGATGTCCCCTATATGTATGTTCCACATCATGATAAGTGTTTGTAAGACATCCTCTAGAAAAGATAGAATGTAAAGTATAAAGGTCAGAAGGAATAAAATATAACTTGGTCTCTTGGTTTGGGAACATCAATGGAAAGTAGAGGTACAAAATTAGATGAAAAGTGTATATATTTATCAGGAGCGAATGAGGTCATCAATATAAAAACAATTTAATGACCAATAGAAAATTGAGGGCCCCGGAGACATAAATCTGCAATGATTTAGTAGGCCATTAGTTCAATGAAAATTAAGGTACTAGGACAAAATTTTATTTAGAACTCATTTTCCAAATATTGGGTAAATCATTTACTGCCTATGTATACTTACTTGATTTATTACCATAAAAAAATTACATCATTTGGTTTTGCATAGATCTATTTTCCAATTCATTCAAAAATTAATATAGTTACATGATTCCAAAAAATACATTTCAAAATGATCTTAAGGCCCATAAAAGAGTAAAAAATATGACTATTTGTCTTTAACTATCTTCTAAAATGAATACAGTCAATATATTAATCTATTTTCCTCATAAGTGATACTATTAGTTCATAATTTACATTTCTTTGTCAAAATTTTTAAGTAACAATAATGGATAATTACTACGATATTACGTAGGTCAATGGTTGGAGTGAAACCCTTATCTTCCTTCAGTCATGGGTTTTAAGACACGCGGCTGTTCTAGATACAATTGGTTGTCACTTGGCTTATATGTTGTCCTTTTCTAAAACCATATTAATATAATTTAAAAATAAATCTAATGCAAATCCTTGAAATAAGTTTAATTACTAAATACCCTTTCAAATAATGTTTTCAATACAGTATTAATACATAAATACATCATCCATTTATTTCCAAAAATGTCCTTCCTTTGTTTAGAGTTTATCCCTAATATCATTTGACGAGTTATAAATCATGAAACCATATTTTCTACCCAGAAGAACTAATGTTTAGCCAAGGATATTAATTTTCAATATCTATTAAAATCCTTTATAATGGTTTGTAATGAAAACGTGACTTTTCTTAAGGATATCCCACACGAGTATCAAAATTTAACATTTGATGATATTTCCAAATTCTATAACATATTATTTTTGAAGGAAGTGGGGGTGTTTTGAATTCTTATTAGTAGGATTGACTTCTCAAAACATATTTTAAATGAAAATACATTGTTTCACGTTCAGAAGAATTATTGTATTTAATTTTTGTATACACTTTAGCATATAAGAAATTTTAGATTTCTACCTGAATGCTCCATCAAGGAAGAACATTTAGTAGAATAAATTTTCAAAAAAAATCTAATCCACATTTTATTTTCATCCCAAATCATCAAAAAATAATATGTCACTGCACATGATAACTCTCCCCAACACTTATGTTAATCTGGATTCATTATTTTCATAGCCCCCTTTTCAATATTTCTATTGCGTCATTGGTCTATTTTCAATATTTCATTTATATTAATTTTTTTTATTTTCAAAGTCAATCAATTGAAAAAATAACCCCCTTTTTCATTTAATTCAAATTAAAATTGTGATTATTGTGCAGTTACTATAATAAAATCATGAAATTGTAATGTTTCTTTTAAAATGGCGGTGTTTTAAACTTCCTCTATATGGTTCTACAATGGCTTCATAAAACCGCCGCAAAAAATAGTGTTAGAATCCAATTGGTGGTGGTTTCTTCCATTTAGCAGAGTTTTTTGGGATGTGTCGAAGACAATATATTTATTTACAGTTTTATTAGTTTTAGCGGGGGTTATTAGTGGGAAAATATGATGAGGCTTTAGTGGTTGTTAAAACTGCCTCTGAATACTTTGATTTTTTTGGAGTGAAACCCCTGCTAAAACCAATAAAACCACTACAAAATAAGTGTGATCCATTTCTTAGTGGTGGTTTAAACCACTGACAATGAAAAGCCATCAAAATTAAGTGGTTTTTAAACCAGGGCTAAAAAATGAACCATATTTAGCAGCAATTTAAACCACCTCTATATGTTGTTAGGAAAATAAAATCGGCTATAGATTATGCAGCCCTGGTACCCTAAAAAAAAATACATACATAGAGAACATATAACCAAAGGTGTTCACACATCAAATATAATCATAACTAAATATGTTAATGGAAACTATATTTCACAATATAAAACCACACCATGCCTCTAAAACAAGAAAAACACAGAAAAAGGTAAACCCTTTATTAAAACTATATTTGTATTAAAATCTTAGGTCATGAAAATGTTTGGTGAATACTATCTGTCGCAAATGATACATGAAAAAACTCTCTCTTTCCATATTTTTCTGAAACATAAAACACACCACTAATCATTTCCCGATGATAAACACTCTTCATCACCCTCTCCATCTCCGTCACTACTTCCTGCTACCAACATCTGTAATATAATTATATTTAAATTGAAACAATTTTGAATATTTATATTTATAAAATATACCAATAAATGTTTGTGAACTAAATTATTTTAAAATTTTGTGATTTACCTTCTCACCACTAGTAGGGACCCCATAGGAATAAAATGGGACAACAATCATTAGTCCGGTCAGATTCTATACAACTGAACTTTTCATATTTTTCTCCATGGTAGAAATGTATCAATATTACTAAAAAAATAGTTAGTGGTATAAAAAAGATAAATAAATTTATTCATATTAAAATTTATACCTATAACAGTCACCTTAAAAAATTCCCATGAAGAACAATGAGTGGTACCCTAATCCCTCACTACTGAGGTAACTGAATGGGAAGGCGCTGACTGAGCTACTGATGGGATGCTGATGGAGGGTGCACGAGATAGTGAATGGAGCAAGTAGGTGGTGTCTAAGACAATGTAGGGAGAGACACAGATGGATCATCATCTGTTGGTGTGGCTAATGAAATGTCTACTGAGAGTCGATTGAAAGTATACTGCTTCCTCCTTGCCATTCCTATCATTTAATGAATTAAAATTAATTTCAGAACATATAATTCAAAAAATACATGCAGAAACAAATAGAAATGATAACAGATGCACATAACTAACAAAAAAATATTCATAACAATGATAATGAATGACTATATAAATGACATAATTGGTTGATAAATGAATAGATAACTGCACATACAATCATGTTCTCGTTCAATCATGTCAGTTTCCTACTCCATCATTATTTAATCTACTTCATCCACCCTTACAAGAATAATATTTTCAATATCATGATATAAAAACAAGTCCACTTATTGTTCTTGTTGGGATTAAATATTAGAGGTCAAATCTTCCACATCATCATCCATATCATACAAGTATATTTGTTTTACATGAGTATCTACACTCCACACTTCATCCAAGAAATATTTAACAGAATATACCATTTTCTCTTTTGATGATAAGATATATGGATCATGTAGTTCACAGTCACCAATATCCATAAAGAGAGAGAAGTTCACAAAAGTAAATTACTTGGAATATCTTTTAACACTCCTAATAATATCCACCCAATTTCATTTGGATAAAAAAACTGAAAAATTAGTGTATTATTTTAATTCGATAATATCAGTCAAAATTACATAGTATCCCACTTTAGAAAATTTAAATTTTCCACTATTCTATGTTTTCAAAACCTTTCCCCGATCAACTATATTGAATCTAAATTCGTTCACAATGTAAGCGTAAACTGTTCTAGCTTGTTTTAGAGGACCTCGGGCAAGAAACTTCAAATCTTCTGACAAATCTACTCGAGTAACATTATTAATGAAATAAAAAAAGTAATATAAATTATTATATTTAAAAAATTTATGTATCAACCTAGGATTCATATTGATTGTAATATTTATGAACATAGACTCCGTACAAACCATTTTACAAGATCCTTATTAACAGAATATATTATATCCTTATCATTTCATGTTCTTCCTCTCATTCATCACTTGTTCAGTATCCTTAACTCATCAATAAATGGATTTTTAATTTCACTATTCAACATCACATATCTATGTTCCTATAATAATTCCATTTCTATTAGTGTAACTTTTAATCTCATCTCAACTGATCGGTTAATAACAAGAAATATTTTTGATTTCCCATGTATCTGAGATTGATTTGATGTTCTTTTAACTAGTCCAACTTAATTTAATATTGTCTAAATTTCATCCAAGTATTTAGAACAAAAGGTAAGATACTCCACCGCCATATAGCCTTCAGAAATAGAGTCTTCAGGCTGAGCTTTATTTTTCATATATTATTTCAAATGCCCAAGATAACTATGAAATAAAATAAAAAAACATAATTATGTATTTAATGAACTGTAAATACTTCTTTAATTAAATAAAAAACATATAAATAAAGTACATATCAATTGGATACATCCATCGATAATGTACGAGGAATCCTAATTTATCTTCCTCAACCAAATTCACTATTAAATTCATAATGACAGTAAAAAAAATGAAGGAAAGATTAGATCTATTGCACAAAGTGTCAATAAAAATCTCTCCTGAAGGATGTCAAGATGAAATAGATATAGAGTTTTCTAACATTGTTTTTTGAAAAATGTGTAGAATTACAGTACAACAACAATAACTTTTTCAAGTAATAATGTATACAATTCTAATAGTAGTAACCACTATAACAAAATATATGAATTGTAGTTTTTCATTCCATATAACCAACAATTCATTAAGTCAACACACCTTGAGATTTTACTTGAATACCCATAAGACACCTTCAAATGTTTTAAAATTATAAAGAAAGTATCTTTATACATATTTTTCATTGAAATGTTTTTCGGAGATTACTTTCCAATCTCATATGTCTAGAGATAATGCTTTATGATCATTTATTGTATGTATTTCTGAGTATTGATATGATCCTTAAACCTTCCATGATCGTTAAGAAGTGTGAAGATTAAATTTTTATAAAAATTATTCTCAATATTCATCACATAAATATTATACCACAACACATTAAATTACCAATATGGATGTTTTAAGAATATACTTTTTTTCTCCCATTTTTACTTTCTCATTTCACTTGAAAACTCACATCTAACTCATTTCACACAATAATTCAAATTATGCTCCATCACAAATTGGGTTTCAACATTTCTATGTTGTTCCAATATTTTAAAACATGTAAACAACTTTGGAGGAGATCTACAATTAATAAAACCATTGAATTTTGACTTGTTCAACCAGATTATATGAAATCATTGATAAATATTCGATGACACAAGAAGCACCATTTTTTATATAGAGGTATCCATTTGGGATCAAAATCAATGTTATAAAAAAAAGACAAACCATTATAAGTTTTCTAACAAGAAAAATTTTCATGTTGAGGGAAGTCACTAATGATCCACATTAGAGCAACTTGCATTTTGAACATTGTTCTAGAAGTTGCATCATATTTATTAAAACCGTTGCCCCATAACTCCTTTAATTCTTCAATTAAAGGTTGTAAGTATACATCAATATCATTTCTAGGTATTTTTTTTCCAGGAATAATCATTTAAATGATAAAATATGTTTTTTTCATACACATCCACAAATACATTTTTTAAGGGATCAAAACAACTATCCAAATGCTATAACTTGTACTCAAAGTCCCAAATGGGTTGAATCTATTGGTAGCCAATCCCAATCAAACATTCCTAGGATCAGATGAGAAATATGGAAGTAATTAATATAATTTCATCCATGATTGTGAATATCTTGGATATTTCATTAACCCATCATTTTTATTATCTACATAATTCCACTTCATGTGTCTGGAAGTTTTGAATGACATAAATAATATTTACAATCGTGGATTTATAGGAATGTAATGGAAAACCATTACCGATCTTTTTATTTTCTTCTTATTTATGGTAGTGTTTAGATTCATGCTTCCAAAAAAACCCATTTACTCCCATCTATAAGATGTATATTTTTTAATTTTTTTCCTTGAATCCTCTACCCAACAAAGCATACAATCATTTGGACACACATGTATTTTTGTATAGTTCAGACCAAGATTGTTAACAAAGATTTTTATATTATAAAATGAAGAAAAATTTGTTTCAAGAAATGTATCATGAAACAATTCCAATATCATGGACATCATTCATTTTTAATTACACATTGGAATTTGATATGGTACAACTTTAGAAGAAAAGAAAGTTGTGAATACTTCAATCAGCAACTATAAAAATATTGGTTTCCATTATCAACATAACTATGAAACACATATATCTACTTTGTGAAGTTATCTCCACTATTATTCTCTATAGAATCAAGTGGAGGATCCAATGATATATTAAAATCTTTATTTTGTTATCCTATAATCTGAAAAACATCACTTGTCCCGTTGGTATTTGTAGCACCCTCAATTGGTTGTTCTGATATGTTTTCTTATTGATGTTGGTGTCTTTCAATTCCAAATTCATCATTTATAAGGTTTTACATTTCATTGTCCATTTTTTGATGAAGTTGGGAGCTCATTATGTGGATTGACATCAATGATCAACCTTTCTATAATGTTCAATTATCTATTCCAAATCCAACACAAATATTGAGTATGGAATTACTTCAATATCAAGTGTTCATAAACTTCATCTCTCTTCAACCATCTTCTTAATTTACATTTAAGACATTGAAATTTTATTAGACCATGAACAGATCGATTGAAAATTGAAAAATAATAAAACTCCTCTAAACCCTTAGCATAATAATATGTGTTCCTCGGTAATGTGATCCAGCTTTTATCCATATATATCACAATGTTCCTACACATTATTAAAAAAAACATATAAATATTTCTAAATAGGAAAGGAGATTCATATATACTAGTTGGAAAAAATAGGAATATTCTAATTAAGGTATTCTAATATAAATACATATGGAAAATAATGAAGCATTTTAAATAGGATAATTGAAATACATAAAGTCTAGTTGTGAGGAAAATGATGTGTAAAAGAGTTAAAATTTTCATTTATAACCCATTAAGAATCCCAAGAGGAAATATAAATGTTGAAATCTATTTTTAATAAAAATATTTTTTTATGAAATCATTGAAAAAAGAATCACAATAAAATGTCAATAATTGATTTGAGGACTGATATTTTGATAACATTGAAAATTATGTTGAGAATGATCATGACTTCATGGGACAAGCTAATAAGGTGTTCATTTGAGAAATGAACTGCTCTAATGTTGACATGAGTTCATAAAATAAAAGTAATTATAATTATATTGTAACTATAATGAGGTACCAGGTACCACCAACATAATTTTCCCTAAACAAAGTTAAAAATAAATGTTTTACTAATTCTATTTCTCACTCGCGACTTAAGGAAATTGAAAATATTTCAAAATGAAATATTCAATAAATAAAAAAAATGAACAAGCATATTTGAGGAGGATCAATGTTGAATAACTAATTAGATATATTGTTATTGAGTGTAATTTTTATGTAAAACCAATTTCTCTCCTCTAATATAAATTTATATGTACAAAACTACAAAACCCATAATATTTGATATTACTCATCCAACCACCTCTTCTTTTTAGATAATGATTCAATGGAAACTTAATTACATAAGAATACTAATAATCTTTAGTTAACAAATAATATAATTTATTAGGAAACTAAATTTTTTCATAAAAATCATCATAACCTGCTTTTATATGTTCTCAGTATCCATATAGTGATCTTTTTTACCTTGATGGACCTTCTCATCAAGGATTTCTGTCAAACCCCATACCCTATAGGAATAAGTGTACACACACACACACACCAATAGAGATATATATATATCAATATATGTGTGTGTTTCTATAATACGTCTAGCTAAGAGACTACATATTACCATGTGATTGGATTTGTTGAGTATCATTTTTATGTTGTTGGCCTCATCATCTCATAATAAGGAACTATATGTTTATAATCCTTACTTATAAGGACTCGAAATCACATATAAGAGAAAATATTTATGTATTGAAAACATAAAAAATAATATTATACATATATTTAATGCTTCATTTATACAAGGTCATGCATTTTCATTGGGAGAAACTTGATATAAATATATATATACCACTATGTTTATATATTAAACAAGTTTAAATCAGAAATATATAAGCTAATTCCCAAATATTTCATATGATATACATAAAAAATTATTATTATACATGAGAAATTTAAAATTAGGAATCCTAAAGTAATCACAATGAAATTATTTAATGATAGAGAAACACAAAGTTTTCCATATTAAGAAAGTAAACATTATCTACATCATAACCATAGAAATGATTCATTTCAAAACAATAAACATTACCTATATTAAATGATTTGACATATTTAATATCAGAAAAATATATTATAATAATTTATTCACATAAAAAAATATGCATTCTCGTGAGAAAAACATAATGCACCTTCTCACTCAACACAGTCATAATTCTACAATAGCATGATAGAAACTGAATTTATGTATAATCGTATAAAATAATTTAAGATTTTAATAAATAAAATATAGTAATGAAGTATTCAAGTATACAATTTTCATTCCAAATAATATGTTGGTTATGGGACACTCAATTCTTAAGAAAAATCCAAAATATTCTATATAGGGAAATATTATTGGTATATGTAATAGTTTCAAACACCATATGGAAAAGTTGAACACAGAATTAGGTGGAGATCACTAGTAATATTACTCTGAATAATGTGGGAAATACATAGGCCAATAATCTAAAATACATGATTCTAAAGGATCACCCAATACCACTAGGTTGGTAGATGCCCCTTCATTAATGTCAATCATTATTAGAGGATCTAAAACCAACACTTGATTTAATTTATTTCTCTATTTTCTCAGTACAAATGAACTTTATATTGAGTACCCATGTAAGAAATTGATTGAAAAATAAACACACATGACTAAAGATGATGGTGTGGTAACCCACATACATAACCCCCATTTTATTTACACTCTTATAACACATATTTATAGAAAACTTCTCTAGAATAAATAAGTTAAAATATAATGTGTTGTGTTCCTTCAAAAACATGAACTGAATAATGATTTTTAAAGGAAAATAATTTTACTAAAAAAATTATTCAATAGAACCAGTCACAAAACTATGGTTTTTATATAAAACAACTATGGTGTAAAATCGTAAAAAAACTATATTTTACCAAATACCAAATATTTATATTAAAAAAACCATTAAACATTTTATGTAAAATCAATTCCTCTCACATAAAAGACACAACTACCACATTTCCGCCACACCAATCTTTTAATTAAGGGTGAAGTCTATGAAACATGGTCTCAGTGGGGTCTCAAAGAAACACCCCATCATGGACTACCATATTCACATTTTAAAATTAACCTAATCTATTAATATAATTATTATAATGAAAAAACCTTTAAAAAAAGTGATAGAAAGTTCCATAAAATAATAGGACGGAATAACCAATCTTTAATAATATCATATGAATCATCATTGAAAAAGTTATCAATTTCTTAAAATCTATTAATTTATATATCCAAAATAGAACGTAACTTTTAAAAAAATTAAAAAACAAAGGGTTGGTAGGTCGAAGTCATTTCCCTAGAATCAGTCGAAGGGTTGATACCACCTAACAATATCAATGTTTTTATTTACCAATTCTTATCACCCACTAAAAGTTTCAAAGAACAGCCGTAAAAATTTTATCCCCACTAATACACAATTAAAAAATCACCATAAACCAGGAACAAAAAAAAGAATAAAAATATATGAACAAAAATAAAAAATTATCTAAAAGGATAAAAACGTAATGGCCTAAAAAATTCATTCTAGTAATTCCTTTATTTTCTTCCCTTTTCAAAAATACCCGAAAGGAAAATTTATCACAGTCATTTTCCAAATAAATAGTAGGGAAAATGACTACCCACCACATTGGTAAAGAATAAGTGAAATGACTTCAAGATAAGGTAGTCCCTCTACCATCATTACTAGGTCGGGATGGGTAGAGAGGGCTGGTGAGGGTAAGAGGGTAGGGGATAGGGTCAGGACCAATATCGAGGGGCGGTGAGGCTTGGGACTGATGGTGAGGGGCGGTGAGGATAAGGTTTCAAGGGGTCATGGGGATTGGGTGGGGGGAGTCAGGGAAGAAGTGTTGGGTTTTTGAAACAATATAAGGTTTAGCGGTGGTTTTTAATAAACATTCACTAAAAACCCATCGCTAAACACCGATTTTGGTGTAGTGACTTGTCTTTAGGGAAAAAATAAGTGAACCAGTTCATTTACTTTTAATATAGGGAAATAATTAGTTGTTCCTTGACCAATATCATGAAAATATAAAAATATGGCACTGTTGTTGTGGAGGGAGTGAATGAAATACAATAATCAAATTTTGTAAATAGTTTTCATTTTGTTAGAAACAATTAACAAAAATATATTTGTTCATGATTGATTTATAGTCAAATTTTAATAAATGGACTAACCATTATCGAGTGTAATAAAACGGTGTTTAAAATTATATTAATTAATAATTTAATATTATTAGTGACCCATTAATATAAATGGAGTATAAAATGGAGTGGATAGCTTAATATATTTGTCTATCCTAGGAGTAGTAACCAGATCAGGATTTCAATCCAATGTAGGAAGAGATTTATCCCCTAATTCTTCAAGATAATGATCCTTAGTATGCCTTTATGAAATTGAATTAAGATCCATTCATAACTGCTCATCCATTTCACAAAGCTTATTCTGAAGAAGAAATGCCAACTAATATACACATGGAAGATTAGGATTGTTTTGATGAGTATTGGTCCTACATTATAGAAGATGAAATGTCAAGTGATTATACTATCATTAAAAATAAATAATTAATAACTATCTACCTCTCACTTACATTAGAAGATACAACCACTGATATTTTTGAATTCTAAGAAATTATTTAGGAGGTTAACTTAATTCTTCTACAAAAAAAACCAAATACAATAGGTGAATATAAATGAATATGAACTCAAAGTCAAAACTATTAAGGGAGATAATATTTTTATGATCACTTTTCATTATGATATTATTAAATAGAAATTGAGTATTACCTCTCCCTATTTTTAAAATATTATATTAATAAAACTGTATTTTCATGAAGGAGAAGTTTGATGATGATGATTCACCAAAATAGGAACACATTAATCTCCCCAACCTTATTTCGAATTTATTGGAAAGACTACATGAGGAGATCATTATAGATTTACATCATTGAACCATATTTAAAACTTCAATACAGGAAGGGAAAAATTAATATAGTTATTTTTTCTTTAATTCACAAAAAAATTAAATTCATTCTTACATTCTCCTTCGTAAAATCCAGGACATAGAAGTACAAAACGGGAATTCCATATATGAAGTTAATGTTAAAGAGACCAAAGAATTTGAATCCAATAAAGTGTATGACCCATTCTTTTTTCAATCCCCAAACATATGAGTTATACTGCAATGAAATTGGGATGGATTTTATATAGTATGAATATGGTTACCTCTATAGCTAGAGTGTAGATAATTTCACTAAAAAATGATTTTGCGGTTCATGAGAAACAAACCACACCCATCATCAGATTAGTGATGACCAAATAAAATTACCCATCTAGAGGTACTCAAAACCCAATGCCTGTATCTGGGATAAACCAATATAAATTCTTCTTTTATTTCCATTTATATTTAAATTTTATTATTTCAATAAATTTTACGTGTTATCTTGTTTTTTTTCATGAAGGATTTCAATGAGCATCATTTCAGTGACAGACTCAACATTCCACAACTCATATGTCATGTTATATGTTTTCTTAAAACATTATTTTTTTGATTCATTTATAATACATCTTATACGTTAAATCTATGTGAATAAGTTGAGGAATCTGAATCTTTTAAGTGTGGGCGAGGGATCCACTATATTTTAGGATTTTAAATTTATTAAAACATGATATATATATATATCTATATTTAAAAACAATTATGAATTATTTTAAAATGTTTTTTAATTTATTATTCTCAAATTATTATCATTTAAATTATTAAATATATATAACTGATTTATCCAATTTATACTATTAAAATAATCATAAATAAATTTTGAAAATTTGAATCTTTAAAGTTCAAAAATTAAAATAAATTAAAAAAATGACCTTCTATTTTTGAATCTAATTCCACATATCACAAGAATTATAATTAATATCTTCTTTTAATGAGGATTTTAAATCTATTAAATATATTATCTACATTCAAGTCATTTCTTGTGAGAACCAACTCATGCATTCATTATCAAGGATTGTATTCAATCCAATCAAAATATGTGGGTTTGAGGTATTTGTGTTTTAAATTATTATGGGATTTCATTAGATTTAAAAGAACCCTATTAAAGAGAATCCCTAATATTCAATATTTCTTGTAGATTTAATCCTTGAATACCTTAGTATCCATGAATATCTTATTACATTAGGCACATTACAATACAATTTTTCTTTTCCAACCTACACTATAATTAAAAATAATGAATCTAGATTAACATAAGTGTAGGGGAGTGCTATCATTTGTAGTGACATATTATTTTTTGATGATTTGGGTCCAAAATAAAGTGTGTATTAGATTTGTTTTGAAAATTTATTCTACTAAATGTTCTTCCTTAATGGAGCATTCAGGTAGAAATCTAAAATTTCTTCTATGCTAAAGTTTATAAAAAAATCAAATAAAAATAATTCTTGTGAACATGAGTCTATGTATTTTGATTTAAAAGATGTTTTGAGAAGTCAACCCTACTAATAGAAATTCAAAACACCCCCACTTTCTTCAAAAATCATATTTTATAGAATTTGAAAATATCATCAAAAGTTAAATTTTGTTGAATGGAATTGAGTGGATATCATTTTTACTACTAAAATACTAAATAGTGTGCACATTTATAGTGCACCAACCCCAAAAGTCCAGTTCTGATGTCTACTACCAATTAAAATGAAATTATTAGAAGGTATAAATCCCTAAAGTACTTAGAGTTTAGTTGTCATGGAAAACTAGTTATATAAATGACTCTTATATTATAAATTAAAATACAAATTACAACATTATTTTTTCTTCTAAATAACGTCGGGTATATATTTATTCCATCTAGTTTATCCCTATATATATTTCATAGTACTCTTCTTGGTTTCCTATGGAAATGAAAAATAATAATGGTGAGCTATAATGTCTAGTAAGGTTAAAGTTTAGTGGATTAAATAATGAATCAATGGGAATAATAATTATGGCATGGAAAATAATTTAAGACACATAACAAGCAATCAAAAAACATGGAAACATGTTCATAAATAATATGGTAAGGTAATAAATGGAAACCCATTGCATTAAAATAACTTTATAAGTTAAAATCAATATGGAAAGTTAATAAACTAAAAACACATGACATTTAATCCATAAAATTTGAAAGAAAATCATCCATAGATTTTATCATGTGAAAATATCATGGATAATAAATAAGGACTGAAAATGATGGAAATGCTTATTTGTTGGAAATTATGTTTCGGGCACATTAAAGCTTATAATGGAATGATACATCCTCTAGAGAGTTTAAAACTATAGATAGAAAACAATTTAATTTGAAAATATTATTCATCTCATGAGAACCTATCAATACATTGAGGAGATATATAAAGTCTGGGGTCCAACCGTCATTGTGTTTCCAAAGTATTCTTCATATCAAGTAATCTATTTAATTAATAAAAAAAATTCCTTATCAAATATACATATTGAATAAAGAATATATATTTATAAATATTTTTCCAAATAATTAAACTACTATAAAGATAGACACCATATGTAAAGAGGTATACAATTTTGGAAATAGTAATATCCATGATAAATTAAATGGATAATTTTGGGCAAATTAAATGTTCAATTATCATAGAAGAATGAATATTTCAAGGAGAATAGAAAATAAATAAATAAGTAAATGTGAATTCAATACTTTGAAAAATAAATCATAAATAATCCAGAGGAAGAATAAGTATGGTATCAAAAAAATATATCCCAAGTTGATTAAAATAAAGGGTTGGTGTCGTTGATGAATAGAAATAAATAGATCATTGAAATAAATTCTTGAGGAAAAAACCATTTTATTATGAAATATATTTTTAAAAATATATTATTTGAAAATAACTTTTTTAAATATTTTCATTAAAAGGAAACATTTTAAACTTGTAGAGGAAGGTTTAAAGAAATGATTGAAGGTAAATATGTATAATATATACAAGGTAAAAAGAACATTCCTTTAGCACAGTTAAAGGTAAGAAAAATTCCTTTTTCAGAATTTGAAAAGAATATTCCTTTGAAATCATTGGTAAAATAAAAAAGTTTAAAAATTCCTTTACCAAATCATTTTAAAAAAATTTATGACAAAAAATTTAATAAATAATTGTTTTTGGAATAAAATAGGTTCTCCGACTAAATAGAGAAATAAAGTCGAGTTTTAGAAAAACATTTTTCAAAACATTTTGAGTACAAAAATAGTGGAAAAGTGGTATCATCACTTTATAAAGGTCATGAATAACTAGAGGAAAATAAAATTAAATGGTTTATTAGAAAATGATCAAATAATTTTATCTGATGTAAATTTATGTGTAAGAAATCCCAAAAAATGAGACTGTAAATTAATTCCTTGAAATGATTATAATGTTATAGTAAGAATAAATCAATGAGTGTATTATGTGTATCAAATGTAAATCCACATATAGTAGAGGAAATACATCAATATATAGTCAAATTCATTGTACATATAGTCATAAAATGTTAATGACAATGAGGATGTAATACAATACAATGAAATGAAATTGAGTTATGAAATCTATTTTCCACTTGGTAACTTTTACCTGTAATCCCATTTGATAAAATAATTCTAATTGAAACTAAAAGTATCATGAATAATTAATTAACCATGTTATTATACAACAAAGTGGAAGTATGTGCACAATATATAAGAAATTAGGTTCACAATAATGAAGTGATTGTTTCAATAGAAATTTAAAAATCACAAATGGAAGTGATATTACAAAGATAATCATTATTAATGTTATTGAGGAGAATAATATTTAAACAGTCCAAAGTTTCTCAAACCACTTTGAAACATTTGAGTCCTAATATCCATGAAGGAATAACACTAAATAGAATATAGAATATCATGAGAATAAAGAGTTTCATGATATAACATTTCAAATAGAAGTATATATACCATTAAAAAATAGGTGAATAAAAAAAAATAAGCCTCAATAGAATATAAATTGAGATGAAATCACTTAATTCTAGTTTCCTTTTGGGTGAACAAAAATTAACTTCCTCTTAACTGGGAACCTTTTTTCGGTTTTCACCAAAAGGAATCTATGTATGGATTTCTTCCCAAAGGGTAGCTTCAAGGTCTAGTGGAGGGATGTTTGGAAGAAACATGGGAAAATATTGGTGGGTCCTAAGTGGTTCTAGAGGTGTGATGAATGAGGATAGGTGCTGGCGTTTTAAAAGGGTGGAAAAGGACTCACTTAGTAATTTTTTAAAAAAAATAGGTGTACCCACGTTTTTAGCAAACAAAAGTCTTAAAAAATCCAAAACAATGATAATGTAAGGTTTCTGGAAGAATTATAGCCAGAAAATGGGTGTTGGACATGTTTCTAGGTCATTTGGGCCCCTATGTTAAAGGGTTAGTCATTTATTAAGCTTAAATTTTCCTTATTAATTGTAATTAATATTAATTATTTTGACTAATATTTTTAATCAAAAACAATGTTTGTATTATAAGATATTATAAATTATGTGAATTCAAAATATGGAATAAATTTTGACAAATTTCAATAATATAATTGAAAAAATTGATTTAAATTTAATCACTTCAGTGGGACGACAATGGGGAGTTTTAATGTACAGACGTCTGAAAGTTTTCTATGTTTTTATAATCAATTTCAAAGTGAAATTTATTCCAATGACATAAATTGTACTAATTGATAAAATTACGATCTAATTCAACTATAAATTTAATTAAAAGTATAATTTAAAATTATAAATAAATTTGATGAAAAAGTAGTTTTAAACAAAAAATGCAGTATTTTTAACTATTCATTAAAAAATGAAATATTTTAGAAAAATATAAAAAGTCATCATAACCTAATTATTATGTTTCTATATTAAATATGAAGTTTATTTGTAAATATTAAATCAATTAAGGTTTCAAAATTCAAATTTCAAATGGATTTTCCATTAAAAGGTGGTAAAATTGTCTTTATAAAAACAAAGATTTTTATGTTTAAAATAGGGGTTGTTATTATCTTATGCATATAAAACAAAATTGTTGAATATAAAAAAGTATTTTATTGAGTATATAACATATATATTTCATTAAAATCATTCACTAATTGTATTTAAATATATTTATTAAGATAAAACTTTTTTGGAAGCATATAAATAATAATATTTTTTTATCCAATTGTTTCTTATTTTCATTTCTCATTAGTTTGGGACCAATGAATTGATTTTATATTCATATAAACCATAAATTTTCTTAATATAGAACATAATATTCATATCCACTAACATAATGGATAGGTTATATCATATTATATTAAATAATAATATATTAATAATACATTATTATTTTGTGAAACTTGGTCTTGTGTGTAACATATGCTATCGAGGAAGGTCCCTCTTACGTGTAACATATGCTATCGAGGGGGGGTCACTTTTGTGTGTAATGAAAGATAACTATGTGATTCATTCATTCGAATACATATAATCTGTTTTAACTAATTACTTTTTTATAATGTATCTAGATATTATATTCCCTTACACGCTTGGTGTCAGATGTCATACATGCTATTGAATATAAGGTTATTAACATAGAATTTCAGGGTGTTAAATTTTCCCATTATAAATAAATTGGGTCCTCACAATTTAAAATTGGTCTTTGTGATAAATCTTTTGATGTCCCCTATATTTATGTCTCACATCATGATAAGTGTTTGTATGACATCCTCTATAAAAGATAGAATGTGAAGTTTAAAGGTCACATGGAATACAATATAACTAGGTCTCTAGGTGTGAGAACATCAATGGAAAGTAGAGGTACAAAATTAGATGAAATTTTTATATATTTATCAGGGGAGAATGAGGTAATCAATATAAAAACAATTTAAAGATCAATAAAAAGTTGAGGGCCCTGGAGACATAAATCTGCAATGATTTAGTAGGCCATCAGTTTAAAAAAAAATTAAGTTATTAGGACAATATTTTATTTAGAAATCATTTTCCTAATATTGGGTAATTTTTTTACTGCCTATGTATAATTAATTGATTTATTAGCATAAATAAAATTACAACATTTGGTTTTTCATAGATCTATTTTCCAATTCATTCAAAAATTAATATTGATGCATGATTCACAAAAATACATTTCAAAAGGATCTTAAGTCCCATAAAAGATTACAAAAATATTACTATTTGTCTTTAACTGTATTCTAAAACGAATATGGTCAATATATTAATCTATTATTATCATAAGTTATATAATTAGTTCATAAGTTACATTTCTTTGTCAAATTGTTTAAGTAATAGTATTGAGAAATTACTACGATATTATGTAGGTCAATGGTTGGCGTGAAACCCTTATCTTCCTTCAGTCATGGGTTTCATGACCCGCAGCTGTTCCAGATAAAATTGGTTGTCACTTGGCTTATAGGTTATCCTTTTCTAAAACCATATTAAAATAATTTAGAAAAATAAATCTAATGAAAATCCTTGAAATAAGTTTAATTACTAAATTCCCTTTTAACTAATGTTTTCAATAAAATATTAATACATAAAAACATCATCCATTTATTTCCAAAAAGGATCCTCCTTGGTTTAGAGTTTATCCCTAATATCATTTGTAGGAGTTCTAAATCATGAAACCATATTTTCTACCCAAAAGACCTAATTTTTAGCCAAGGATATTAATTTTCAATGTCTATTCAAATCCTTTATAAGTTTTTGTAAAGAAAATGTGACTTTTCCAAAGGATATCCCCCAGGAGGGTCAAACTAGGTGTACAGTAAGGCCCCTTTTCATGTACCAAGATACCTCGATCTAGGATCAGAACACCCTATCAAAATTATTACTCCTAGAATCATCTTTCACCGAACCTCTCCAGATATAAGTTTCTAGACATGGATTTATTTATAATAATACCCACATAATATATACCTTACAAAAAATCTAGAATTTTATTCTACACATATCCTAAAATTTCACCTTAGGGATCTGTTATCTAAACTTGTTTTCCTAAATCTAGTTCCCATGTTTGTTACTAAACATCCTATGAAACCAACAGTAGCACCCAGTCCCTAGAAGCCTGAAGCTGATGTCTTTTATAGATTACATTAGCATGTTTACAAGTAATAAAGAACCAAAGGAAAAGAGTTTAATAGTCTTGGTAAAGTAGATAAATGAATGAGTATTTGATTACAAACAGATAAACTGATTACAAAATAACTTTTTTCTTTTAAATAAATTTGAGGATAACTTTATTCGATCTACTATATCCCAACATATCATTCATAGTAAACTTATTGGATTCATGGGGAAAACATAATAAGGGTCATCTCAAATGATCAATAAGGTTAAAGTATAGTAGAAGCAATAATGAATCTATGGTAATAATAATTATGGCATGGAAAATAATAGAACACACATACCATATAATCAAATAACTATGAATGAAGTTCATAAATGATATGGAATGGTAATAAATATAAAAACATTCCTTTAAAATAAGAAGATATGTAAAAATCAATATGGAATGTTAAGACACTGAAAACACTTACATTTAGTTATTAAATTGAGAAAAGAATGTATCCATATATTTTATCATGTGACAATATCATAGATAATAAATAATAAATTGAAATGTATGCAATGTTTAATTATTGGACGTCATGTCTTAGGCATATGAAAAACTATACTGCCAAGATAAATCTTTTGGATAATTCAAACTACGGATATAAACCCATTTAATTCACGCATCTTATTTGTATCATGAGAACATATCACTACATCGAGGAGCTATATAAATTCCGGTCTCCACCCATCATTTCATGTCTAAATAATTCTTCATCTCAAGTAATCAATTCAATTAATAAACAATAAACCTCATAAAATGTCCTTATTGATTTTATGATACAGATTTATCAATATTTCACCAAATAATCAAACAACTATCAAGATAAGAACTATATTTAAAGAGGTATATAGTTTAGGAAATAGTAATATCCATGATAAATGAACTATATAATTTGGGGGGAATTCAATGTTCAATGATCATAAGAGATTTAATATTTCAATGGGACTAAAAAAAATCAATAAAGTGAATGTGAATACTATCCTTGGCCAAATCAATTGTAAATCATTCAGAGGAATAATAAGTATGATATCAATATAATATATCCCAAGTGAATTAAAATGAAGGGTTTTTGTCATTAATTAATAAAAATAAAATGATATTTTAAAAAAAACTCTTGAGTAAAATATCATTTTATTAGGAAAAACCTTTTCACTGAAAATCACTTTTGAAAATATTTTCTTTAAAAAGAACCCTTTTAAACATGAAAATAAATATTTTAAGAAATTATGGTAGGTAAATCCATACAAGAAATACGATGTTAAATGAACATTCCTTTGGCATAGTTAAAGGTTAGAAAAATTCCTTATTCTTAATGCTAGAAGACGATTCCTTTGAAAAAATTATTAGAAAGAAAAAAGGCCAAAAATTCATTTACCAAATCATTATAAAATTTTTGTAATAAAGCATCAGTTTTAGAAAAATGTAAGTTCTCTGACTAAAGAGAAAAATAAATTTGGGTTTCATAAAAACATTTTATAGAACATTTGGAGTACCAGAGAGTGAAAAAATGGTACTCTCACTTAAAAAAGTCCATGAATTACTAGAGGAGTATAAAGTTAAAGGGTTTATTATATAATGATAAAATAATTTCCACTAATTTTAATTTAAGTGTAAATAATCTCGAAAAAAGATTATAATGTAAACCCTTAGAAATATTGTAATCTTGTGGTGAGAATAAATCAACGTGTATATTATGTGTATTAACTCTAAATCCAAATATATAAGAGGAAATACATCAATAGATAGTCAAATTAATTATACACATAATCATAGAATAATGACGACAACGAGGAAGTAATATAATCTAATGAAAATAAATTAGGTTATGAAATATATTTTACACTTGGTAAATTTTAAATCAAATACCGTTAGATTACTTAATTCAAATTTAAACTCAATGTATCATTAAGAATGAATGAATCCTAATACTATATGAAAGAGTACCAATATGTGCACCATATATAAGAAATTAGGTGCACCAAAATATAGAGATTGTTTCAAGAGAAAGTTAAAAGTAACAAAAGTAAGTGATATTAAAAATATAATAATTACAAATATTCTTGATGAGAATAATATTTAAACATAAAAAAGTGTCTCATACTACTTTGAAACATTTAAGTCATAATCTCCATGAAGTAATAACATTAAATAAAATATAGAATATATTGAGAACAAAGAGTTTCATGATATAAAATTTCAAATGGAAGTATATACACAATATAAAACAAACTTAGTGCATAACCAAAAAATAAGTCTCAATGTATTGTAAATTGAGATGAAATCCCTAACCTCGAGTTTTTATTTGGGTGAACATCTCTTAACTTATTCTTAATCGGGTAACATCATTTGGTTTGTATTGAAAGGCATCCTTGGAAGTATTTATAACTGAAGGGAGGCTTCAAGATCAAGGGGAGAGATGTTGGGAAGCTATAGGGTATGATTTTGGCTGAACCTATTGGATTTAGAGGTGTGAGTAATGGGGAGCGGTGGTGGCCTTTTATAAAGGAAGAAAGTGACTAACTTGGATTGTTTAAAAAAGAAGTCAGGTGTACTGATATTTGTACACAAAAAAGTCTTCAAAAATTAGAAAAACTCCACAATTAATGTTTCTTGGACTATTTATGGTTAGATAATGGGTTTTGGACAAGGTTTTAGGTCATTTGGGCCCCTAAGATAAAGGTTTAGTCCTTTTTTATCTTAATATTGCCTTAATAATTTTAATTAAATTGAATTATTTTCACAATTTGTTTTGGTAAAAAATAAATTTGGTCTTATTATAAATTATAAATTATTATGTTTCCTAATATGGAATTAATTTTTTAAAATTACAATCATATAATTTGAATAAAATGACTTTAATTTAATCCCATAGGCAGGACAAAAATGTGAGTTTTTAATGTAAAAACATCCAAATGTTTCCGATATTTTTTTAATAAATTTCAAATTGAAATTGATTCTAATGACATAAATTGTATTAAGTGAAAAAAATATAATATAGTTAAAACTAAAGACCAATTAATATTATAACTTAACCTTATGAATAAATTATCTTAAAAACCAGTTTTGAACTAAAATTCAGTAATTTAAATATTCATTAAAAAAATGTTTTAGAAAAGTATAAAAAATTAACACCAACCTAATTAATATTTTTAAATTCCACATATGAACTTTATTTTTACATGTTAAATCAATTAAAGTGTCAAAATTCATATTTAAAATGAGATTTCCATTAAATGATAAAAAAATTGCATTTATAAAAATAATGGGTTTTATGTATACAATAGGGTTTATTCTTATATTATAAATATCAATCATAATGGATGAATATAAAAAATATTTTATTGAATATATAACATATATATTGAATTAAAATCATTCAATAATTGCAATTAATAATTATTATTTAGACAAAACTCCTTTGGAAGCATAAAAATAATAATATTTCTTTTTTTATCAAATTGGTTTTTATTTTTTCTTCACATTGGTTGGTAACCAATGAATGAATTTTATATTTATATAAACCATAAATTTTCATTATTTATTTAATACTAATTATAATTGCTAACATAATAGCTAGGTTATATCATATTATATAAAATAATAATATTTTAATAATACATTGTTATTTGGTGAAACTCGGTCTTGCGTGTAACACAAGATATTGAGGAAGGTCACTGTTATGTATAAAATAATCTATATAGGAAGGTATATCTTGTGTGTAAAGTAATACAACTTGTTTTTTCATGCATTTAAATGAAAAAAATCCTTTTGAAATGGTTAATATATTATAGAGTATTTTTATATTATATTTCCTTAAGCACTTGGTGTCGTGTGTCATACCCGCTATCAAATATAATGTTCTTAATTTTTAATTTTAAGGTGTTATAATATTCCTTAATGTTATCATAATTATTGGAGTTCATTTTATAATTTGTGGAGTGTGGAGAAGACCATACGTGAGTGAAAATTAGTATGATGAAATTTTGTTTAAAAAATAGTTAATGCTTCCTTAATCAACTTTATTATTTTTTAATTCTAAAACCTACCAACTGAAAGACACTAGACAAACAAAAATGTTACTCATGATAAACAAATTTCATTAACTCACTAAAAGATGAGGCATATTAATTTATCAAGCTTGTTGTGTCTCATTATTTGGATTGGATGTGAAAATACATGTTGAAAATTAACATTATATGACGAGGTAATATTCTTACGGGTTAAGTATCTTGTGTACATGTGAGGAGAAATAAAGTTGAAATTGATTGAAATAATTAGTTATATAATTTTAAATAATGATTTTTAGGATAAATGATACATTTTGTTTCATGGTGTTAAATTGGTGGATCTAAAGGACATGTGTTTTAATTTTTTATTGATTTAATTTTAAAGAATATTTTTCTTGGAGTCTAATTTATAATTATTGGGGAATTGATAAAGATAATATTTTAATTTTTTTATTATGTATTTCAATGATTTAATCCCCACCAATTTATCAATTTGAGATTAATTTTTTCTTTTTATTGAATTTTGGGCTAAATCAAGAACATTTATTCTTCTGAAATTTTAACTATATTCTATCACATCTATATTTTTTGGATAATATTTTGAATATTGATCCATATAGAGGAATTTTTTTTCTTACTCCATTCATTGGATTCAACCTCTTCATGTAGACCTGGGGTTCATTCGAACTGTATAGGGACCAAATAAACCAATCAATGTGGAAAACATTTATTTCCAATATAATCTTTCCCTACTAAATAAATATGGTATATATCATGATATTGGTAAAAAAAAATAAAGTTATATCAGTTGGATAAGAAGAATTAATTAAAAAATTATGGGAAAGTTAAATTTTATGTAGCAATTCACTCAGTAAGGCAGATTAAGAATGTGTCAAAGTTGATGAGGATTATGAGTCTATTCTCCCATAAAAATAGTACTTTAGTAATTCGATAATAACATTTGTTAAACATATCAAAAGACTTAAATTTTTTGAGTATTTAAATCCAATAGAGATTTTAAAAACTATTAAGAATACATCTTCTAAATTTCAATTCATCTAGTTGGTATAAACTATAAAAAAATTCCACAGATAGATTCTGGAAAATAAATCATTAGCTCTACATTTTCTTTTTTATTTATTTTGTATGTCCTTCCAATTTTCACCTCTTCATGGATATACTATACATAGAGGGGTAAAATTATGAGTGATTTGGGAAGAATATTATTTATTATGGTAATGACTGTGTTTATATGCTTCCTAGAAAAAAATCCATTTATTTCTTTGGATATGATGGGTTTAATATACTATTACCAATATTATTACCATATATGGTCATATTTTGTTTTAAATTAATTTTTTATTTAATTGGCCAATGATCATTATTTACCTCCACTAGGTTCTAGTGTATATATGATGAAATAACATAGGTCGTATTGGTGAATTTCAAAAATATTTTCAGTACGTGTGGGAGGGGTAGTGGATACTCTTTATTACTTGGTAAAAATAAGTCCTAATCAGGTACTTCTTATGTCAATATAGAATATTTTCTACAAATTAATTATATATATTTGAATGTGGGTATGAAATGATAATATTTTAGAATGTTTTATTTTTCACTTTAACTATCTGACCATGGGATTCAGAGGAAGCAATTTTGGAAGCACTATTTAATTGGATTAGCAGAAGAGGATTAGATATCATAGAACTATGCTATAAATTAATTTGGAAGACTGAACCAAAACTAATAACCCATATAATATGTAAGAACCCAGGTTTTTAGAACGGGTCAAAATCCTGACCTTGTTAGAATTTTTGACTTGTTTCAGGGAAAACTGGAAACAATTATGGGATGTTCTGGAAATTTCTAGATTACAAACCATGTACTCCAAAGTACACATAGTGTATGGGTTAGGTGTATACCGGATGCATGCTCACGGATTACATGTTGCGTGATGACCATGTAAGAATTTTCTACTACACGGGTTTCAGGGTTGCTGGGCATGCCATTTATTTTTCTTTTCTGCTTACCGGCTGAGTTCTAGCCATGTGCTGACCTATGTGGCACGCGCAGGCTGTGTAGCTACCTCCACATAAGTCGAAGTATGGAAAAGGACACTACATATCATGTTGTACTATATACACTCCATGTATTTTAATTTTAATTCACTTAAATGAAAGAGAGTCGTGTCTTATTTCTGAATGTATCTTCTTATTCCCGAACTTCAGAACAATTTTGTTCTGAAATCTTGAACTATATAGCTTGCCCTAGATTCTTCATATGACGTCCATTATTCAATCTGTCAGTGGATACGGGATCACATTAGCAAGGCTAAAACTCCACACCCTTTTATTTTTTTAGTTTCTTTACCTCACCCACTGCAGGTTCCATATGAGCAGAATTGTCAGGATTTAACAAAAACGTAGATCAATGAAGACCAGATTTGTATTAGAGCTCTATATCAGACGTGATTACATCTACAAGTCTTAAGTAGGGGTTTCATTCCTTATTTCATGATTTTGTGGACTTTTGGGTGGTTCTACCATCAGCAGGTATTTTTGTATTATGAGAAGGACAATTTCATACCTACTTCAATATGTTACATTGATTATGAGACTCGTGGGATGCCATTGGGTAATCCCTTTCCAATATTTCTAGAGCGGGGAAGGGCGAGGGTTTGTTTCTCATTAGGTCATTTTGTCTAGGGGTGTCAAAATGGTTATAATTGAACTTCATTGTTTTAAACGTTTGATTTTGGTTTATTAAACCTTGTTGTGACTTATTAGAGGAATCCAAGACCATAATGCTAGTATGGGACAACACCTGGCCAGTGAAATTCAACTGTTTAGTTTTTTTCATGTTTTAAGTATTTCTTTTGATTAAATATATATATCCAATGTGTGATATTCCATATGCTAGAACCTTCTGGTTGTGTTAGGCATGACCTGTATATTCTTGAGTAATGCTGATCACAGGTTTGTCTTAGCTTGGGGTACATTGGCTGGTTCTAACCATGAGATTGGGCATCAAGAGCATCATCTTGAGGCAGTGTGACTGTCAGGTTGGGCATGGACCGAGTTATTTTATTGGTGAGGCCATTAGACTTGAGTAAATGGTCTCAAGGACACTAGGTGTTAGTGATGTTCTGGCTTGGGTACTATTTTTGTGATTACCACTCACCCGGAACTTTGAGTAGTGTGCACACAGGGATAATTCATGATGAGTGGTTTTGACCACTTGTGTGGCTAGAGGCCCCCATTATTTGCGGTTTAGGTACTATTGGTTTGGGGGTTATTGTCTTAGGAAGCCACGTAGAAGGTGAGGATCCTTTAGAGGATAGTTTTGAGGCTATCTGGTTGAGGTAAGAGGCTCACCATGATTTGATGGAAGACATCGTTGTCCCCCTGGTTACATTATTTGAGGGAAGACAATGTTGTACCTTAAATTACATTATTCTATAGAAGAAATCAAAATCCCTCTGGTTACTTATTTTAGGACAAGAATCATTGTTCCTATAGGATACAACTATTTGGGTGTGCCTTCAGGACATCGGTACTTTGGACACGAGGTGTCAGAAGGTACATGGTGTAGGGTTACTTGAATGAGATTCCGGTATTGGCTAAAGTTGGGGACACTTCATGGTGGCTAATGAGCCTTAGTGGTGTAAGTTTATTTATTCATCATACTATTTAGTATTTTCCGATATAAGTGCATACCTTCTTAAAAACTTATATCATGTACGCACCATTTGGTGGTATCATACTGAGATTCCTCTCACACCCTGCACAGGTCCTTCGGGACCCATGTAGAATTTATGGTTTTACGTGCATGAAAGAGACCATCTTTAAGTGCTGGACTACATTAGCTGTCGCATGGAGATGGTACGGACCATGAGGTCTTGCCTAGCTAGAGTTTACATTGTTTTTCATTCCTTCCCATCTCAGCACGTTACCTTGTTTATTGTAGTTACTTTTGGTTAGCCATTGGTGCCCTTCTGTGTACTATCCTTCCATGGATGCATTCTTGGTTGTTTAGTAGTTTCTACTAGTGGTTCATCATTTTGTTGTGTTTACTTTCTGCTGTACTTGATTTTATATTGCTTCCTCTGTTTATATATATTGGATATGCTTCTACTCTATGGGTCTGGTTCGAGTCTGTTGAGTCATTTACATCTACTGCATGTTATTAATCATTGCTTGGACCGGTACCATTATTATCCTCTGTGAGGGTATAGCCCTTCTACTATACCTATCACACCCTTACTTCTAGTCAGCAGCCTTTTTCATTTGTGGAGGTCCACCTAAGGTAGTAACACCCGACCTATTTAGCTCTGTTCGGGTGGTTGTTCTGGTCCGAGTCGTTACAAATTGGTATCGGAGGTGTTCTTGAAAGGGATTTAGTTGTTTTTTTTATGGATACTAATGATATTGAGACTTATCTTTTTATTTATGCTGGGTTTTACTTTTTAGGTTATGGTATACTATAGATAGGTTGTAATTGGAACCGAGTTTCTAGCTTGTTCTTGGGTGCATGCACCCCAGGTATGGGGAATGGATCATGTTACCAAGGGTGGTAATTGATATTTTCATTTTGATCAGATTATAGTT
This sequence comes from Viscum album, assembly GCA_963277665.1. Lineage (NCBI taxonomy): Eukaryota > Viridiplantae > Streptophyta > Magnoliopsida > Santalales > Viscaceae > Viscum > Viscum album. The sequence continues at coordinate 1,395,585,387 of OY728157.1, read as the reverse complement.
TTTATGATTTCCACCTCGTTGGATCACATGGTGTGTGATGTTATTGATTGTGATATGTAACCCTTGACCCAGTGGTGTATGGGAGAATTGGACCATGGCCCAGTATGGAAAGCCATGATTGTTTGGATTTTTATAGGATAATTTTTAGGGTATTTTTATTTCATAACTGCACATATTATTTGTGAAGTGATAATTCCATGTGAGTAATATCAATTTCCATGATTTGTATGATTTAAAAAGTGATAGGTGAAATTATTGATAGAATTTCAAGTTTATTGAAATGTACTTTGTCATGCATTATATGTTGTGAATTTCATGTGGCAGAAGATATTTTTGGGTCCTAGATCTTATATGAGCAGTTAGATACCATGGTTGAGGTGATTTGGATCACCAGTATTGGGTGATTAGGTCTTCGTGTTAGAGACAATGTTGGTTGATGGGACGAGCATGGACCGAGGTACTTTTGATACTTGGCTCTGTGAGGGAGGTTAAGGAGGCCATTAGGTCGGGATTTTGTGGGCATGGGTAGCAGTGGGGGTGAGTAAGGGTAGTAGTTACGTGTTGCATTCTACAGTATTCCTTATTTGTGTTATATATATATATATATTTTTATTTTTATATATATGGGATGTCTGAACATTTATGGTATTCAAGAGGTTACTTTTGGACAACCCAGTTGGAGCATCAGACGGGTGTTGATACAGTGCCGGAGGAGCAGGATCAGGTTCAGGATCTAGTGCCGACAGAGCATTAGCCACATGTACATGCTCAGGAACATGACTAGGCTCAGGATCTAGTGCATGCAGGACAACAGCTGGGTTTGGTAGTGTTCAGGTCGTGGCTAGATGAGAAACTCCAGTCTAGTATGGTACATGTCTTGCAGGGGATCGATAGAGGTGCTTAGGGTATAGATCCATCTATGGAATATCTCACACAGGAGTTCCAGTCGCAGCACCGACTGCTTTTTCAAGGTGAGGGTGATCTGCAGGTAGCTGAAAACTAGATAGAGAGCTTGCAGATGATCTTCAAGTAGCTTGAGATGCCTCCAGGGTGGAGGGTCAAGCTAGCGACATACATGCTGAGAGGACCAGCAAAGCGTTAGTGGAATGTGAAAGTTCAGGCTCACAGGAACGGATAACTATCATGGAAATAATTCAACGACAGGTTATTCAAGCACTTTTACCCAGAGACAGTGAGGGTTAAGAGAGCTTGAGAGTTATTGAGCCTTCACCAGGGAGATATTTCCATTAGGGACTATGCATCTACTTTCACTGAGCTATCTCAGTTTTCAACTGGTATGGTATGTGATGACTCTTCAAGGGTGAGACACTTAGAGTATGGCTTGAAAAATTCTATTCAGATCTCGATGAATATCTTCAGGATGAGTTCATTCTCATAGGTGGGGAATCAGATGCTCATAGCGGAGGGAAACCTGAAGGATATGCCCCAGGTTGGCTGGGCAATAGCATCAGGTGATGGTTCAAATAATCAGAATCTTGGATGTGATGAGTTTCAGTTGGACAGTAAGGCCAAGGACTCTGCTAGACCACCACCTATGAGTTATTCAATGGTTTTCCTTCAGTGTGGACAGCTAGGTCGTGTTTGGAATCAGTTCGATAGACCTTCAAAACAGTACCATGTATGTGGATAGGTACGGAATCTCAAGAGGTTCTCCAAGTTTCCTTCTCAGAAATCCGGCAGGTAGGGACCAGGACAGACGATGGAATCTGGAGTTGGTTCACGTTCGCTACCAGGAGAGGGCAGCCAAGGTTTAGCTGCACGTAGAGGACTTTATAAAGAAAGTAGGTCCCAGCTGAGGGGACAGTGGTCGACGACTGGTGCATCACTACAGGGAGGAAAGGTTTTAGGTATCCGTGTGTCAGGTCAAGTTCATGATGTGGAGATGCTAGAGACTGAGCAGGCTGGTGAGCTGATGATGGTTAGAGGTACACCATAGGATTGGCTGTGATCTGTTTTGTCTTTATTTGTTTTGGAATGGCCTGTTGGGGAATTCTTGCTCTGAGTGCATGAGGTGCACACGATTTATGTGGACTGACTACATGTTGGTAAGTGGGTTTGACACCATATCGGGTGCATGATATATTGATATATATGTATGAGATGTGTGGCATCAAGTTCATCAATAATAGGAGTTACATAAGGTTCCTTGGGAATTAGGTCATCGAGGATGCGGGTTACTTGAGTTGTCGTGGGAATCAAGACATCGAGGATGTGAGTTACATGAGGTTTTAGGCCCTAGGATCATTTGGAGCATCCATGGGATGGAGGACCTCGTGGAGGTGGACACCGATGCGGTTTAGGATATGTTTGGGTGTCGGGAGTGACATAGGATAATCAATGAAGTTTGTGGGTGAAGATATATCATGAGAAGACCATGAATCCAGAAAGAGGTTAGTTAACCATTTCTTGGATTGAGTTTGTAGGGTTGAGAATAATTCAGCCAATTTTTAAGGTGGGGACCCCCTTATAGAATTTAGCCAAAAACGTTAAGACCGGGTAGTCTGGGTTACTTTTATTAGGCTGATATGTTCGGTTCCGTCTTCAAGTTAATTTGATATCTTAGGGATGAGTGATGTTAATTTGGGGAGATTGTAAGAACTTGGTTTTTTAGAACCGGTCAAAATCCTGACCCTGTTTTAATTTTTGACTTGTTTTTGGGAAAACTGGAAAAAAATATGAGAAGTTCTGAAAATTTCTAGATTACACGCATTGTACTCCAAAGTACACGCCATGTATGGGTTAGGTGTGTACTTTCCATATGATCACCGAGTACATGTCGTGTGATGACTATGTAAGAATTTTCTACTAAAGGCATGTAGGGTTGATGGACACACCGTGTATTTTTCTTTTCCACGTACAGGCTGAGTTCTAGTCGTGTGCCTACCCGGGTGGTGTGTCCAAGTAGTGTGGCTACTTCCACTTAATTCAGAGTACAGACAAGTCCACTACATGGAGTGTATTCTTTTATAAATGACATATATATTTTTTAATTTACTTAAATGAAAGATAGTTGCATATTTTTTTTTTTGAAAAAGATCTTCTTCTTCCCCATTATTGGAACAGTTCCATTCCAAAAACATGAACTACCTAACATTCCCTAGATTCTTCATACAAAGTCCGTTCTTCAATCCAGAAGTGTCTATGAGATCACATCAGCAATGATAAAACTATGCACCCTATTTAGTTCCAGTTACATTACCTCAACAACCAAAGATTTCATCCAAGAAGAATTGTTGGGATTTGACAAAAATATAGATGTACGAATACCAACTTCAAATTGGAGCTCAATATCAGATGTGACTATGTCTACGAGTATCAGGTACATAGTGCATTCATTCTTTCATGTTTTTGAGGAATTTTGGGTGGCTCATCCATTGTCACATATTTGGTAATTTTGAGAAAGAACATTTCATACCTTCTTCAATATGTTAAATTGATTATGAGACCCATGGGATGCATTTAGGTAAGACCTTCCTGTTTTTCATTAATGGGGCTGGGTGAGGGGTTGTTGCTCATCTGGGAATTTTTTCCAAGGGTCAAAAATGGTTATAATTGAACTTTATTATTTTAATCTATTGATTTTGGTTTATTAAACCTTGATGTGATTTATTAAAGGATTTCAAGACCTTAGTGCTGGTATAAGAGATCACCTGACTAGTGAAATTCTACTGTTAATTTGTTTTCCTATTTTAAGTATTTATTTTGATTAAATATATATGTTATGTGTGATATTTCATATGGTGGAACCTTTGAGTTGTGTTGGTAATGGACCGAATATTCTTGAGTGATGTTGATCACAAGTTGGGCTTGGCCCAAGTTACATTGGGTGGTTCTGACCACGGGATTGGGCGTCAGAGGTGTCATCTTGAGGTAGTTTGACCGTTAGGTTGGGCATGGAACTAATTAAATGGATGGAGAGGCCATATGAATTGAGAGACTTGATTGTAGGGACATATGGAGTTAGAGACGTTCTGGATTTGGTACTATTTTGGTGATTATCGCTCACTCGGAACATTGAGCTGTGTTCACATAGGGAGACTCCGTGATGACGTGGTTTTGACCACTCGTGTGGGTAAAGGCCCCCATTAGTTGCAGTTTAGGAACTTTTGGTTTGGGGGTGCTTTCCCTAGGAACCCAAATGTATGGTGATGAGCCTTCATGGGATAGTGTTGAGGCTATAGGGTTGGGGGAAAAGTCTCACCGTGATTTGGGGACAAACATTGATGTCCCTTCAGTTACTTTATTTTAGGGAATACATCACTGTCCCTTCAGTTACATTATTTGAGGGCAGAAATCGTTGTCCATATAGTTAATTATTTAAGGACATACATCACTATTCCTCTAGGTTACAATTGTTGGGGTGTGCCTTCGGGACATCGGTACTTGAGACACATGGTGTCAGGAGGCCCATGGTGCATGGTTACATGACTGAGATTTCGACATTGCCTGAATCTTGTGACAGTTCACAGTAGCTACTGAGCACTAGTGGAGTATGTTTATTCGTGCATCATAGTGTTTACTGTTTTAACTTATAAGTGCATTACTTATTAAACACTTACATTAGGTATGTATCATTGGGTGGTATCCTACTAAGATTCATCTCACACCCTGCACAGGCCCTTTGGGACACATGTATACTTTATGGGTTAACATGTAGGAAAGTCACTAGATTCCAAATCATAACTGCATTAGTTTTCTCATGCAGATAGAATAGACCTTGAGGTATTTCCTAGTGAGAGTTTACTTTGTTTTTCTTTCCTTCCTGTATCAGCATGTTACCTTGTTTATTGTAGCTACTGTTGGTTAGCCATTGGCACCCTTCTATCTACTGACTTTCCATGGATACATGCTTGGTTGTTTATTGGTTTCAACAAGTGGTTCAACATGATGTTGTGTTTACTTTCTACTAAACTTGAATATATATTTCTTCTTCTGTTTATTGATATTGTAAATTCTTCCACTCTGCAGGTCTGGTTCGAGTCTGCTAAGTCGTTTACTTCTGTTTCATGTTATTTATCACTGCTCGGACCAATACCATTATTCTCCTCTGAGAGGGTATATCCTTCCCACAATACCTATCAGACCCACGATGCTTTTCAGCAGCCTTTGATGTTCTGGGAGGTGCGCCTAAGGTAGTAACACCTGAACCGTTTAGCACTGTTCGGGTGGCTATTCAGGTTCAGGTCATTACATAATATCACAATTTTTACCTATTTATTCATCAATATTTTTTTTCAATAATTTGTTTCTTTTTGAAATGTTATTTCAAAATAATTTTGTTTTAAGAATATCCCCCTTTTCCCACTATTTTAAAGTGGATTTTGATAATTTTTCAATTCAATACAGAGAAAGATAGGTTGACCACTACACTAAACTTTATCTTAGGAAATATTTTTTTACATATAACATCCTAGATTCACATAGGAACTTTCTTTCTTTTATTTACTTGTTTTATTTAAATAAAAATAATGTTTACTACAAATTAAATAATATAATATGTGTATAAAATAACCATAATTTATTCAATCATAATATAACATTCCACAAAAATTAGATGAAACAATGTATTACATATCATTGTTGATAACATCCATTAAAAGTGAATTAATTAAATTAGTCTAATAAATACAATAATAATAACAACATTTTTACAATTATGTGATGCCTTTGATAATATTCTCCCTTGAGTATCACTATCGATTGAAATCAACCTAAAACGATGAAAAATATCATGAATGGAAATATAGTTTTATAAAACCCTAAAATAAAATTAATGAAATGATAATCACTATTTGAGTAATTAGAATGAAATAAACTTATAAATTTTAATGGTATAACATAGCTATTAGTTTACCATTATTAATGTTATATAACCATTAGGTGCACTAAATGCAAAAATATTAATTGTTATAAATTATGAGTTTGTAGTTTATATATATTATGTTTATTTTGATATTAAAAATTTTCATTTAATTTTATAAAAAAAATTTATTTGGTTTAAATTTTTTTTATAAAATAAAGAGATATTAAATCCTTTTTGAAATAAATTTTATATTAAATAAATTATTTTAATTCATTTGGTATTTTTATATTTTTAAAATAGTGATTTTAATTCCTAATTTTAAAAGAAATTAAAATAATTACATAAATGTAAGTATATTTTTATATTAAAATATATTTTATTAAATCAATAATTTTTTTGATAAATAGGAACAAATTAATATAATTATAAAAGATCAGATATTTTTGAAGAATAGTTCTTTATTTGTTCTGTATTATTATTTTAATAAATTAAATTAATAACTATATATGTATGATATTAATTCAATGTTTATATAATACTCATTTAATGATTATTATCTGGTTATAATTATTATTAAATTATAGGGTTTAAAAAAAGAAATGATTTATTTTTTCATATGATATATGATTTATTTTAATAAATTTTTTATTACTTTTTGAGTTTGATTATATTAAAAATTATTTTTTTATTAACAATCAGGGCATCAAAATAAACTAATAGGTTAAATATCATTTTAAAAAATAAGTTATTGAGGTAAAAATTGACATATGATGGTAGTTGATAAATTGAGTTAAATGGTAAAAGAAATTTATAAAGAGATATGATATCATAGAACCATATAATTTTGTAATGTGGATGATTTCATAGACTCCAAACTTATTTTTTCAACTATTTATACACATTTATTTTAAAATTAAATTCGTATAAATTATAGAATAAGTATTATCCAATATACCAGTCATACTCACCATTAAAATGACCCTTACCTTACTCACTTCAGACCACATAGTTACAATTGTTTTTCTCTTCAATTTCTAAGAAACAAAACCAATTAATATTACTCTATTGGATTTTAGGGGATCTCATTAGAAAATTTTCATATATAATTCATTTCAATTATGTTCATTAAGTGATTATCTCACTTTTAAATATTAGTGTCCTCTTTGACTTTTTTATTTTCATTATTTTCATTATACACCATATCACGAATCATATTTAAAACAAAAATAATATGACACTAAAATAATTATTCTTTAAAAAAAATTATATTCCAATAATGCAACTACATATTCTTAAACATTAATTCTTTATAATGCAATATTATTTGGGTTGGTTTTACAACCCATTTATATGATCCTATTTATTTTTCATAGAGAATGATTATGAATAATTAATTATTTTTAATACATGTTATTAATGATGAATTCATGGTTTTTTATAAATGTTTACTTGAAATATAAATATAAATTTATACCAATTTAATAAATTAATTTTGTTGATTCAATATTGATAGATAAGTGAATTTCAAAATGTTCATTCTGAACAATTATCGTATCATCTGTGAAATAGTAATGGAACTTAAAACTCTTTATAACACATATAAGTTAACTCTATGATCATTTATTTATGATTAAAACATGATCATGTATCGAGGACTAGAACAGTTGTACTGAAGAAAGTATGGAATAAGGTAATTTGTTTTAACAGCAAAGGATTGTTAAATTGGTAATAAAAAAATATAAATAGATTATATTTTAAAAAATTAATAAAAAAAATCTTCATATATAAATTAATTTATAAACTACATTTATTATACATTATTTTAGAGTATTAAGGGGAAAGATATAATCTATGAAATGGGGAATTTCTCAATCTTCTGTCTTTTGATTAAGATTCAATCTACATTGTCTATATTCCTTGACAAGTTTTATATATCATTTACCGTGAGCCTCCAAAATAAATTTTATTATACATATAATATTCTTTATAATTCCTTTCACTATCAATTTTTATATTATATCTATTTAATTCAAAGGAAATAAAATTATTTCATTTCTAGTTTTTCCCAATTTCCTAGCTTTCTCACTATGATATATATTCATTTTTAGTTGTAAATTTTTTCATGAATTTTTTTTAAAAAAATATACATATATCAATAGAAATAAATCTTATTTTCTATTGTGTTTAATTCTATGTGTAACACCATTCCATCCAACATTGATATTTTATTATAGTAAAGGGGAAACGAGGGTCGTGGCCCAAAACAGATCAGGGTGGTCTGAAATAATGTAGGCCTAAGGAATCCACATGAACCAAGCTAACACATTTAGGGGGAAGGGAACCAATACTACTAAAAATAATTTGAGGGTTGGAAGGGGAGGACCAGGATGCCCGGAAGTCTGCGACTATGTTACCTTCTCTCCACGAGTGATTAAGACAAGTGTCGCCTTGAATAAACTTTTTATAGTTGTGAATTAAATAGGAGATAGTCTATGGTATGCTAGAGGTACCTTAAATTGAGCGGAGAAGAAACATTGAGTCCGTTTCCACTTGATGAACAGGAAACCCTTGGGCCTGACACAAATTCAACCTTGTGAGTAGATAGATAGCCTCAGCCCAAAGGGAATCGCCCAGACCAAACCACCAACTGAAGGCCAAGACCACCGAGCCATGCGGATAACGAACAATGCCCCCACTGCTCATGCAACCGTTCATATGGGAGCCATTAACATTCAGCTTGAGGCCTAAGTTGAGAGGATTCAAATGAACCCAATGACCTTGAGTATACACCCTTGGAGAAATAGAAATCCAGCTACTATCCATGAAACATCGAAAGGAAAGATCCCATTCACCAAGTTTAAGAAGCACTAACAAGTCAAGAGAAAGGGCCCTCGCCCTAGCTCGCAAGGCCAAACTGGTTCTAGAGTGTCCCTCATGTCTGGAGATATTATGAGCAAACCATATGACACTATAGGACTACTCACTCATGATGGAGTTGATCATCCTAGATACATGAGGAAGAATGGTGTTGAGTAATGGGAATGAGTCACCACTCCGTGTGTGCACCCCTCCGTATGGTGTTTCATGGCCTTCGTCGGTCCTAGAGTCTCTTGGAAGGTAGAATGGGGGGCCTCATTTTATATCCAAAATCGTCAAAACCCCATAGCCTGTGTCGCCTGATTTTTCTATGCACATCGACTCCTACATGACATGTACTTGGGATACATGACTTTTACCTCAGATCTGATTTTTCCTCTTTCACATTGAATCTGTGAAAATATCATACACTGGTTTGACTATCGTCACACCATGTAATGGTGGTACATGAGGTGTACTTCGATTTCACACTATGTATGTTCTTCATGACTTTTCCTTCATGGTTTTATTTCACTTGAAATGGTCATGACATGTACTTGGGGTACATGATGTGTAAAGAATTTTTCTTTAGTTTCCAACTCCTCTTCTATCTCAAAACTCTACTGTTTCACCGCATTGCTTACTTGCACCGCGAACAGTCATTCCACTCATTTTTATCTATTTCTTGTTCCTTTTTAATGAATCCTTTATTTCATATCACAAATAATAAAACAATTCAAATCATTTCAAACATGGAATTTTTATCAATAAATTACAAAACCAACCCATTAAAGTACTTAAAAATATCCATGGAATATACATATCAAATAAGTTTCATATTTTTTGTAACAATTTATTTATATTTTCTCTCATTATATATTTTTTTATTATTAGTTACTATAAAAAATAATCCCATGATTTTCTACTGATATTCAAATGTATCCTGGGTTATTAAGAAATGAATCCAACATAAAATTCTTACTATAACACTTTAAAATGTATTATCAATAACTATTCCAAGATAGAATATTTTTTAAAAATAAATTCAAAAGTAAATACCTTATATTTAAATTTCTAGATTTTTGGGTCTTCACTGAGATTGGTATACCACTTGATTCACCAAGGAAATGTATTTATATGACTCTATATCATTTTATATTTTATGGGTACCCTTGAAAGGAAATCATCAAATTTGATGAAATATATTGATAGGTAAATTTATATTCATGATATCAAACTTATTATTTATTTGGATGTTTTATACAGCATGAAATATTTTATTTGATCTATTTTATTTCCATAGGTTAATAATTTTCCAATATTTCATTGATTTCATATGTCATAAATATGTATGTATATATTGCAATATGGGGATTGATCCTTGAATTATATATCGCTAAAATTTATTTGGTTATGTGGATATCTCATGAGATTAATATGTGAAACGATTATTTATTTTTAATTCGTGTTATTATTGGATGTTATTATTAATTCCCAATCCAATGTGTTATGGGACACATGTGGTTTTCTAAGTGAATTATGTTATGGAAGTGAAGTGTTTTTCCAATTTGTAATGTCCCAAACCGAATCATCTATTCTAGGAAGGAGAGATACATTCTATCAATGTGACTTATGATACAAAAAAAATACTTTTGACTAGAATTAAGGGTTTCAATAGTGATGTGGGGAAACTATACCCTCTTGATAAAAATCCATATAAGATAATCATATAAGGAAGATAATTTTAATAGAAAAGTGAAAAGGAAAACTAAATAATAAAAATTCTATATAAATGATATATCAGATAAATGATCATAATAAAATGTTATAAAACACGGTAACCCAATGTGGTAGGTCAAAACAGAGTATAAAAAATTTAATAGGTGATTAAATTAAGGAAATATAAAATTACCCTAGATTCCATCCTTGTACCAACTCTGAACACGAGGCTCCATATACTCATATCCTTATCTCTAGGACCATACCCTTCCAAGATCCCAAATCATTATATCTTAATTGGAATCAATATTCACATGTGATGTGTTATTATGACCCAATATGACATTACCAAGGATTTTTTATCATATTTGTGATTTTATAAGCGGTATGTACCATGATAATAATTTAATTCACAAGAAAGTAACAATCAATCATCGGTTGAGAAATATTTCACTAATAAAGCTTCCAAAAAATCCTATACATAAATATGTTGGTTCTTTTATATATGTATTTTCATAATCTAAGTTGGGATCATGGGTGGGATCCAAGTCCAACAAATACATCTAAGAAATTAGATGGCCAACAATCCTCAGTTCTGACCAGAAGCTCGATATGATTTTTTTGTCATGAGTTAGGACACAAGGAAATCATACCTAGTATAATACCAAGGTTAGTCTACAAAGATATTGTATCCTACTACTAACTTGAATCTAGACTCAATTAAATTCCCCCATACCCTATGGCTTGGTCTATCATCATTTTCTTTTCTTGTTGCACATACCCCCCCTTATGGACAAACAAATCAACAACAGTCTGCCTGTAACATCCAAAATGAAGTATAAATTTTTAGGACATATATTCATTCACATAGGGTAAAATGTTTAATATAATTAATTAGTCTCATTAGTAATTCACACACACACAGAAACTCACAAACAATTGATCATTATAAAAAATGGGTCTCATGTTCCACACACACAAAAGAAACAATATCAATTATGGGTCTCAGGGACACACACACATGAATATGATATGAAACACGTGTATCATAAATAAACACACACAAAAACATGTGGTTATTATAAATAAAAAAACATTGTAAAAGATAACTATATGTTAAGGGACTCTCTAACACAAACACATTAAAGACAAATATCATGATTTGTCAAGAGATGATACCCAGGGAACCCCTATTTATAAACCTGAGCAAGCCCACACACCCTAGATCGATAGAAAAATTGAAATTCATTAGAAAATTGATTATATTAAATGATTCAAGATTAATATATCGATATAGTATCATAATCAAATTAACATATGAAAATATTACTATCTTTAATGGTATATCAATATTCAGTCAAAGGAATGGTCTCCAACTCTCTTGATATATTGTCGATCAACCAATAGACCAATAATTATACATTATATTATGATATAGTCTAATGATATATCCAATAAATAATATATAAATTGTGATTTTAGGAATAATAATGAGATTCATTCAATAATGGAAAAAATACTATTTTTGAGTCAACAGATCAGTCCATGATTGAAATACAAAAGTTAGGGGATGGGGAGAGACAATTACATAATAATATAGATAATAGGTTAATTATATACATTAGAATATATATCATATGAATTTTAATATCAAAAAGGGATATTATAGTGAAATTATGTAGGCACCCTTACTTACCGGGAAGTATGGGCACCACTAGCTAGTCGATATCTCCACCACACATACAATTTCTACAAGAATATAACAAGGATATTTCCTCATATATATAATTTCTGATAGATTTTTAATGACTATATGGTGGATCCCAAGTTCAACTAGGGAAACATAAACTACCACCAGCTAGGCAGTGTCTTTGTACCAGCCAACCAATGGGGCACCAGATGCAGTAAGCTTCTAGTTGGTTTCACTAGCTCCCTTATTTCCAATTCCTAACCCACAAATACCACTATCACATCTGGAAAAAATAATTAAGTTCTGATGATAAATAATTTAACACACCTCGAAATTTTTAGTAAGTCACATTTCAACCATATAATGACATCTCATACTCAAGAAGATCCTCCAACAGTTAAGTTCTAATAAATCTGACTATTATGCCTAGACATCTAAATCTACCTCCCATTTCTCTAATTTAATCCATCCATTCTTCCATATAACTAATAATTTTGTGCTATTATCCCCATAAAAACTATTTCACTCCAGTCTATAATCTACATTAGGCACTCCAAAAAATGATACATCAACATCCTACTCAACATACTCAGATATGATCGCTTGTGAAGGATCAGGATTGTACCACCCATGATGAGAAACATGGAACACATTTGGTATAACATGATATGATTGATGATTATACTAAGTATAATAAACTTATATAAAATTATCTATGATCTAATATGATCTAATAAACCAAGGAACTGGCTTCCCTTTCCTCTATAAATGAGGATTCCATAAATAGGGTGACACTTGAAAAAAAGTTGGTGTCCCATAGAAAAATCCTAAGATCATATCCTTCGGTCATCATGCAAAAAATTATTACTCTGATTCATACCTAACCACCTTCAGATTAACTCCACCCTCTCTGAGGTCTCATATATGTTACACGATTCAATAATAACTATCTCAAATTTCTAGTTCCAACATAGTGATTAAAGTCATAACCAACCAAAAAGTGCCTCAAATGGTTCCATATGAAACAAACCCTAGAAACTATTTTATTATGTAAAATCCATAAAACCTCAATGATAATCCAATTTTCCACCATGATCTAAAAAAACATCCCAATTAATGTCTTCTAAAATCAATATCATCCTCTTTAATATCAAAATGGGTTTTGGATGATACATCATAAATATTTTTAACTAAGTCCCAAATGAATTTTTTGATTCTTATAAAAAAATTATATAAAACATGTAACCCTATATGATTTGATACTAGAATTTACTTCATGAATTCTTAAAATATCTTTGACCTAAATCCTCCTCAACAAGTATACAAAGTTACTCTATCTGATTAGTAATTAATATTCAATATTAATCAGCTAATCAAATGTCTCTAAAATAGAATCCAACCTTCTCAATATCCAGGGAAACCTCAACAAAAAGTCCATGGACACCAAATAAAACTTCCATATTGGTAAGGGATTTTACTAATGTAATCTTCATATTCTTTGAATATCTACCTTAATCCTCTATCCAACCAATGAGAGATAGATCTCATGATATATCTCTTCATTCACATCAATGAGAAGCATCACTTAATATCATTATACATATTTATCCAACATGGATGAACTTCCAAATGAGAGGAATCAAAATACCTTATCATATCTTACCATATTGAAGTAGGAACCACAAATCTCCCCAAAACATAGTTCATTTAATCACTATTAATCGACCTCCTAGAACTAGGTCACTACCATAAAATTTTTCTTACATTGCTAAGAATTTTGGATCCAACCCTCAAATGGTCATTACCTAGTCTTACAATAGCAAAATGATAAACAATTATTCTAATTAAATCATCTACTAGTATGCAGATTCATCCACCAACAATTCATATAAAAAACTCATCAACATTCATTCCACTCCTGATGTTCTCTCCCCAATATCAAAAATTTTCTTACATAGAGCATCTGTAGTAACATTACCATTCCCCAAATTATAATCCATATCAAAAAATGATCTATAGATACTCCACCAAATTCGTTTATAAATGATTCAAATATCACCACGAGAATATGTAATACAACATATTATGGTCTTTATATATGAAACCTCTATCACCAAAAATATTATAGCACTAATACTTTTGGGCATGGTTCATTGTTTCCTACTCCCAGTCATGTGACCTATTGTTCCATTAATGGTGTTATAGCTAGTGATACACATAAGATACATCATGATTCCTCTATATCCACACAATTACTAAACAAATACCTATGATATCATAGTAATCCACATATCTAATCCCAGGACTTATAAATATCCAGACCATAGTTATAATTAATTTCATCGTAATTACTAAGAAGGCCTCTTCACACTAATCTTACCACTAAAACATCATACAAATCGTAGTAAGCCTATTCATAGGAATTTTCAAGTAGGATATAGTTCCTAATGAACCATCTATAATACCGATCTAAACAAAGAAATATTCTAACGTAGGACACATTTCTAAGGTGTTCCCAGGACATCCTTGCCTCTAACTTCTATAAGTCCATATATATTCCAACCATAGAGATCACATTACCATGAGAAAATACCTCATATATCCAAAAGTAAAACTTATTGAGACTGTTATAGAATCAATCATCACTAATTTTATTAAAAACAATTTCCAAGTGTCTAGTAAACACATAACAGGTTTGTCAAAATATAAATATGTCATCAATAATCAATATAATGGAGGATCCAAGGTGGAGGTGGAATATCATATTCAGGGGATACATTGAAAACACTTGTGAATTTTTAAACGAGAAAGGAATGAATGGTTACTCATAATGACTATAACTACTTATGAATTTTTTATTTGTAATATCCTCTTATCTAACATGATGTTGGTTGTTACCTGATCATATGAAAATAATAGAGGCCACCAGTGCTCCTTGTAATTGATAAAAATAGTCATCAATCATAAATTTTTTTTGGTTTATTATGTTAAATAGGATAAACATCATTATTTTACAAAGAAACAAATTAAATCATTGGCCTTATTTGAGACTGTCAGTAGAGCACCCTGGGGAGATGTTCATGGTATCCCTTATTCTACAAACCCTTTATCATTAACTTATATTGCTTAAACTCGTCTATCACCATATGATATTGAGAAATAGATATAGGTTATACTCCTATCATGAATTAAATATGAGAGTAAATCCTTACATTAGGAGGATCCCTTAGAAATCACCTATAAAAACATCCTTGAAATTGCCCACTACAAGATGAAAAGAGGAGGAATCTACTTCCTAATCTACATCAAGAAACCTGAATCCAACCTTCAATATAATGGATCAAAATAGACTCAGGCCTAGAACCATTCCTCCAACCCTGTATTTCATTCAAAAGATTAAAAAATATTTTATAGCATAGGTATACTAATGTTTACTCATATCTTGTTCTAGTTGAGGTATTTTCAAAGACCAGACAATAAGAGCATGTGAAAAATACATAAAACCTAATCATAAAAAGGTAATTAAATTTAATAGATTCTGATATCAAGAAATAAATCATGGGAATTATTGATTTATATTTAGGTAATAAGCATTTTTTCCCTTGCGTGTTTCAATGGTTAACAACTCTGAAGATAACATAACCATCATGTCAATCCCTGCAAACAACTTCAACTAATATAAATGATTGGTAAGATATTAAATCAAAAGGGACAATGATAGAAGATATGTGACAAAAGATATATAATGAAATTTTAATGATCCGGATTCACTATCTTCTAGTAAATAGTCTACTGTATAAACAATTTCAACCTCACCTCCATAGGTCTGCACCTATGGCACATAACTTGGATGGGTCAGTGATGTTTCTGAGGTCATTGTCTGAGTCTATAGAGACTATCTAGATCCATGGGTCATAGTACACATACTCCATGCACCCATAAGGGAACCTATCGGTAACACCCTTGAATTATACTATTTAATTCACTATGATTCCAAACTATAAAATCATTCTATAAGGTCCTGGGAAACATTTTTGATTGTCCCCACTCATTGTATTGTTGAAACCCAAGGTTCATCATCCTCCTATATAGTGGGATGAATGAAATCTTCTTTAATATTACTTTCTACCACCACATAAATACATCTCTTTATCCTTCCCTTTATTTCTTTTAGAATAGTAACCCACTATAGCTAGTGATGTTTGCTAAATGATCCACTAAGAGATGGAAGAAGGCCTATAACTCTATCCTCCTCAAGTCCTTTCTCAGTATTTAAGGACTTGTGAAGGACCTTGTATATTTCATTAGATTAATTCTCTTGACCAGATTTCTCAACTCTAGTATAATGTTGAACTCAATTATTTGTTTCTTCTTTACTCCTTTACCATCCAGGAGTGTACTGATGCGATGAATCTCTGTGAAATGTGTAGAGTAAGAAGACATCGACATCATCATATGCTGATGATTTATAAGCTCATATTCTTGATCCATCTTTAGTGTGTCTAGAAAATACTATTTAAAAAAAGGTTTATGAAGGAATTCCATGTAAGACCATTGTTCCTACCTTCATACTTCGTTGAACTCCAACATATCATAGTGAGTCCCTAAATCATGAATTCATAGAGTTTTACTCATTATTACTTGAAATTCACAACTAAATCGATATTCCCCTTAATGAAATAAATTATGTAATACATACATTGAGTGCATCCAATCCCATATTAGGACAAGGGTGATGAATCTAAAAGTTCCAGGAAAAATCAACCAATATCTTGGAAATTATTTTACCTCTAACATGAATTATGAAAAAGACTCCATGATATAGTGGTTCCATGGTCTAAAACAATGTGGTGGGAATAGGGGAAATCACCCTTGTTCTAGAATTGTAGACTAAATCCATAAGTAGTACCAATATATATATATATATATATATATATATATATTATTGGGAAATATTTATAATGAAAAATGTTGTCTTATAATTCCTATAAAAACATTCATAGGATATCAACTATTTAACTTAATTGGATAATATAATTGATTTCTATTTGATGACCTATAATAGAAGGTTACAAAAATGATCATGCATAAAACTCATAGTACAAACTATGGTGTATTTCAAATATTCAATAAATTTACATTATCCATAATCATATATATATATATATGTGTGTCTGTGTGTGTGTGTATTTATATAAATACAAGCATGATAAAGTCAAAATAATTCAAATTTCAGTATGATATGTCACTAAAGAAAAAATCACAGATCATGGAATTTAATTTAAAAAACTACCATGTATAAAAGGAAACATGAATATATATGACATGTGATCATACATTCTTGGTCATATTTCATGAACTCACCCAAATACTATATACTATAACAAATCATCATACTTCAGATCAGATAGAATAAAAAATATATTATATTAATAGTAGTCCAATCACTGGTAACTTAGAGGTCTGTCATATAATATCTCTCCAAGAACTTATGTGACTCCACTACTCAAGTCAATTTTTTTATCTAATTTAAAAATATTCAAAAAATATATTCAAAATGAAATTATAAAAACCTTCTATAACAACATTTGTAACACCCTAACTCAAATAACATAGTCATGGTTGGTGAGAAACATGATCTTTGGTACACCACCCCATATACAAGAGATTATTTTCTGAAATAAAGGGTCTAAATGTTGTACTGGGGAGAATATAATGTAAATATCAAAATATATACCTCAAAATCATGTCATGAAAATAATAATATAAAAATGGACATAGATAAAATAAATAATAACAACACAGTAATATATTACAAGTTAGGTATCTTAAAATTAAATATTGCTTTAAAATGAAACTCCCAATGAGGGTGATAAAACCATAGTATTTGAAATGTGACATTAATATAATTAGAGAATCCTCTATTCACTCCAAGAATATTCCAAGTACCATTAACAAAAACCACGTTCCATCTCATCAGGTCCCTATTGTTGGGCCCTTTCCCTTTCCTATATCTCTAATTATAAAGTTTTCGTGCACATATCTAGGCCCAAGAATGGTGTGTGTATAACTCATTAGGACGCAACCAACATATCCTAAGAATACGTTTACTTGTATTAAAGGTTTATTACATGAAAATATGTAAATGTTCGAGTAATAAACGATCAATAATTTTCAAAAATATCAAGAAATAATAAATCCTCAATGAACACCATCCATACCTGATTTGGATCCATGCTAGAAGGAAGATCATAATGTAATTATTAATCATGGTTCGGCCATAAAGAAATCATTTAAAATTTAATTTAAAATACTCATAAAATCAAGAGAGAAATTGGTTGAGCCTCATATAATTAATGGGAAAATCCATAAGGTCATTATACCACATCTCTACCTTGAGATAGGCCATTAGGGAATATTATCCTACTACTGGCTTGGTTTAGTCTGTAAGGATATCATACCCCTGCCCAATTTCATATTCTATTAACATTATTATTCTATATCATAGGTTCCACATCACCAAGTTCTAAAAAATCCACAATGACCCACCTTTCACTTTCTATTAGAAGAGAAACCTCTGCATGCCATATATTCTCACACAACAAGGCATAAAAAATTGAGGCAAGAACATAGTTTATTAATAACAAGTTTTGGAATTCATACACACAAACAGAGAGAGGGAAGTGATTATTATATAGAAAGGGTATTATGGGAAATATAAACACATATACAATCAATATCAATCATTTTTATTATGGAAAAAAATGAAGACATAAGAAATCAATATCATAAATGGATCTCAAAGACACACATTCACATAGATGAAATCATTTTCAACGGTAAAAAATTAATAAAATGTTTCTATATGTTATTTAACTTCCATCCTTACATGAATAAATTCCAAATGTAAATATTTATCAAGATGTGATTCGAAAATCATACCTACAGAAAAACCATATCATGATCGAACATAATAGATTCCTGAATACAATATCAATTAATCCCAAAAGGGGATATAGACCAAGATTCAATAAGGGTAGGAAAAAATTAAAATAATAAATTAAATTTTACCAATAAATAAACATTAATGGTTTCTCTAGATCTGGCCCGAGGAGAGGCCACCAACTCTCTAGATCTGATAGAGATCTATCAACAGACCAAGAATTATCTATTAAATAATGATATGATCCTTAAATATACCCAAAATATCATACAACTGTGTTCAATATTAGAATAAGAAATATATTTTTGATAGAATATGAGACACACCATCTGAGATTAAGTTAATAGATAAAATATTTCAAATGCTAAATACTGGTGAAGGACAGAGCCCAATCCATCAAAAGAGAGCACTTATAGGACATTCATCTCAATACATGAATCATGGGGATGATAATATTAAAAAGATTTGTTTTAGATATATTGTAGAGTAAACATTTATTATAATGATATATGGGAACTACCATAGAGCCTTTGGGCCCCAACAAAGATCTAGAGAACATAGGTAGAAGCCCGAGATACTAATTCATCCAAAATCCAGCCTATGGATTTGTACCCACTGGATAATGGCTCCATGGTTAAAACTGATATAATTCTACCCCCACCAACTAAATAGTGTCTCTATAAACTCTATCCAATGTTACACTAGTATCTATAAATAGTAGTTTAGTGTATCCATATCATTTTATTCTGATTTTATACACTCAAAAACCTCTATCATGTCTCAATATAACTATTATTTTATGTAGAAACATCATTTAATAAGCCATTTTTATGATGTAATACTATTTCATTATGAAATTAATGTACTATAAGTTAAAAATGAAACATGTTTTTGAAATAGAATTATTATTTTTATTACACATTCATAAACCACATTCTTATTTCAGGAAAATTACTAATTTATGTCACCATTGATCATGATGTATTATAATTAATTCCACTTTTTAATACTATGGTATATTTTTTTCTTTTTGGGTCATCCTTGAACATATTATACATCCAAATAAATGGTTATATTATCATTCCTCATAATCACTTCTAATAAATCCATAGTCATAAACCATTAATAATTTCATTTCTCTCATGTTTATATTTCTTAGTTATTTTAGATGTTATGATAAATACATTATGAGTCATTGATATTATTTTCCCAAAAATAGATTATTTAACCTCAACCCATTTTTGTATTTCCCTATAACCTTAGGTATATTTATAAAGGGGTATTCATAAAAGTGATTCATGTGTGGATATTTGTCTAGATTGTAGTGGAAGTGGTAAAAATTAATAAGCTGGTTATGAAGCTAATCTCAAAAGATACTAAATATCTATATCCAAGGAGAATGTTTGTATGTTTTTATTATTTAAAAAAAATGATATGATGTAATATATATGTTTCTATTTTGGTGTATTTCTATAGAGACCCATTATTAATATATATAGACATTACAAAACTTTTACTGAATTCATAAATAATTAAAAAAACAAACTCCCAAAGACTATATTAGTTTAATGCCTTTCGAAACATTGGAAAATAAAAAATGGTACATAAGTGAGATAAATTATCTCCAACTAGGTTTTCCATTAAATTAATCCTTATTACAAATATCTTACATGAAATATATATTCATAACCTAGGGATGTAAACATAAAAATGGGTGAATTAAGATGATCATTAAGGGTAAATAGGGAAGATTTGTAAGCATAAACATGAGCATAAGGGTATGAGAACACAATCATAACATTAGGAGATCATAATTTGAATATAATAAAAAATAATCAGTGAATAACAGTTAGCAGTTCATAAGGCATGAATCATAATGGAATCGAGATCATATGCCATGAAAGCATGATATAGGAGTAATTCATGGATTTGTTTCATACACATAAAGATGTAAAATGATTTCCATAGTAGCCATGTAATTTATTACAAGGAAATATTTGTAGTATGGGTTCACTAACCATACCATATTGGTAGTCACGATTCACTCCCATTCGCATCTTAGTTGCATGATTTCACTCCTCATACCATCTAGGAAGTCATGGTTCACACCCACGACTATCTTAGTATTCAATGTTCTCTCTAATGACCATCTTAGTTTATCTCATGATATATAAATATTTACACAATGAATTAGAGGGAGATATAGGTCCCAACCTTCTCATAATTAAATCATAAATATGTGTTCTATAATATCATAAATAATCATTTCGTAACCCATTAAATGAAATGGGTGTCAAAAACATGTAATCATATCATATCCTATGAAAAAAGACATTTTTGATAATCATTTCAACAATGAATAACCCATAAAAATAAACTAGTTTCATATACATATATCCCATGGAAGAGAAATAGGGTTCATGAATGTTATTTCGTCAAAACATAAACCATCTAGAGAATAATTTTAATGTAACCTTGGATCATATCCCTAATAAGGCATGAGTAACACCAAAAGATGTCATCTTAGATGGGAAATAATTTTGAAAGATATTTTCCTAACATTTCCTAAGTAAGTTATCCATTATTCATGAAAAATGATTTTTAATACATAAAAAATTTTGAAGTTTTTTTATTGAAAATAAACCTAAACAACTTATAAAGGAATCATTAAGAACATTTTGAAAACATTTTTCTTTGAAAACTTATTATTAATTCTTGAATGTAATTTGGAAACCCTTTTTCATTGAAACATATAAAAGGACTGTGAAAACATTTTGAAAACATTTTTAATTGAAAATAATATGAAAAATTATTAAAAAATATTCAAAAATCAACAAAATCCTTTTATTTGAAAACAACCTTTTTATAACTTCTAAATGGTGTTTTCCAAATCACTTAAGAACACTTTTAAAACATAATTCTTTTGAAAACCCTTTTCATTTAAAACCAAAAAAAAAGTTAAAAAAAATTAAGAAGCATATTTCTTAATAAAAAATAACTTTTTAAAATTGAAATGTAAGTATAAATGGAATTTCGACCATGAAGGCGGGTAAATACGTACATATTGAACATTTCTTTTTCACCTTAAAATGTTTATAAAAGTTCCTTGACCAAAAAAATAAATGAATATTCATTTTAGAAAACCCCTTTTGTTTAAAAGGTAAAATATGGGTAAAAATTACATTTAAAGATCATATGAGAATAATAGATTATTCTTCAAATCCTTTTATAAATCATTTTTTTGAAGGAAAATATATTTCTAAGTGAAGATAGAGATAATGCATGGCTTTCTTGAAAACAATTTCTTAATCCTCTTATATTCCACAGAGTCAAAAAATGGTACTATTAATTAGATATAACATGGATAACCAGATTTTAAGAAAACTCATGAGATTTCTTGAGAGATGGATTTTACTATTTCATAAATGGATGCAAAATCATAAATAATCATGATAAATGATTAGATTGTTTTAACCGACTCTTACCTCTTGGTAACTTTGAATCATACTCTACATGTAAGAAAATGAAATTATGTAGAGACTAAAATATCAAGAAAATTCAAGAGATTAATTAGATAACATTCCAATTTGAATCATATACACCTCATTAAAGTACATAGGTTCGTAACAAAACAATTGTCTCAAAGAAGGGAAATTGATACAAAATTACATTACTAATTTGGTAACTTTTGGACCATAAAACCCATGAAATAAATATCGTAAAGTGGATATATAAACAACCATGAATTTTAGTTTAATAATAATAGCATACTGTGTGATCCATATTTCTATTTGAGGTATGGATCATGAGTTTTACATAAATTCCTCATTTAATTGCTTAAATATTGGATTTTATGAATTCATGCTGGGGTCATAGAGGTCTCTTGGGTGTTTGAGGTTGGTCCGGACCCTGGAACCCATGTTTTTGGTGAAAAGAAGATGTTTTATGGTCATTAAGGATCGTGTGGACTAGGGAACATGGATTTGAAAACGTGTCTACAGTTTTAGAAGACTTTATAGAGGCAATCACAAGGTTACCACATAGTTAGTCAAACCGTTTGATGTACAACAGACATCTAGTGGGATTAGAAAAGCTTCCGTATAGTTATCCAAACTATACGTAGAGATTGTGCGACACATATATTTTGGGTAAATTTAAAAAACAATTCCCTAAAATGTATTTAAGTTAAGTTTTCTTCTTCCTCCATCATTTCAAAGAAGATGGGGCCATGGGAGATCTCATTGGAAGGCTATTATTTGTTTTCAGACCCTTACTCCATCTATTGATCGAATCAATCACCATTTGTCTCTAAAGATCTACAATGGTAATACCTCAAAAAAGATTATAGCCTTATTCTATTGTTATAGATATCAATTTCGCTATTTTTATTTAGGATCATATGCCCTAATATCCCATTCTTTTTCCATTCATTAGATTTCTCCCAAAACAAGGTGAATCAAAGCTTGATACTGGACGAGCTACCTAGCATGGGTCTAAGGTAGGTGGTCTCGTGTCTTTCACAATTTTTTTGAGTTGTTTATATATGTTAGAGTGTTGCGTGCCCATTTTTGGAGTGTCACTTTGATTTATAAATCAAAATTCTTGTCACCTATTATCATTTAGTTAATTGAATAGGTTTTACAAAGCATGTGATAGGTTTTTCTCCTGAATTAATGTCCACCCCATGGGTGAGTGCCCTTTTTGACCATTTATGGCTTTTGGCCTAGGATACCCATGTGGTACGACTTAAATCCCATTTGTGGTTTTTTAAAATTAATTCAATTTTTTAATGAAGTTTCCATGTTGTTAGATGATATTATAATTGTCCAAGGGTATGAGATATATGACTTACCCCTTGACCCATGTTTAATACTATGCCTATTTAAGATTGTTTGGATGTTTTTCTCCAATTGTGAAGCATCCCATGTGAGTAATGATAGACCAATACTTAGAGGTTGGTCCTAGATTTTGACAACCTTGGTCGTGGGTTGTGAAATTCTTATGGTGTTAACCCCAACATTTTATTGAATTATTAGTTTTAAACTGTTATGGAAGAATGGTAAATAACACTAGTTGAATCATGGATTATGTTGGATTTCCATTGATGATATTTTATGTCTATTTTACCTTGGTCCCATGAGTGAACCATTTATTCTATAGAATTCATTGTATGAGCTGAATAGTTTTATTAATTAATGTTAGGCTCTGAGTGAACCATGGATTCCATGGGTGGGATCATAATAATATGTACTAAATGCCAATTGAATCATGGATCTTATAGAAATATATGGATGTGATAGAGATACATGAATATGTCACGAGGGATACATGGGGATCCCTATAAAATGTCCAAGGAAATTCTTAGTTTACATGGACTTATACCACACCTAGAGTGATACAGGGTCCTTAATAAGCTCACTAGGATTTTCTTGTAGGGTGTTGATTTATTAGAACCTGGAGTTTTACTTGAATTATAGTTTAGGAATTTCAAGGATTAGTTAAACATATATTTTAATATTGAAGTTACTTATGATGTGTCTTCTAAGAAAAATCACAATCCATGATTCGGTTTTCTTTTATACTTGTTTGGATAGCCTTCATAGGTATCTATTATGCTTACATCTATACATGGGATTATTGGGTTCAAAAAATATCCCGATACTTATACAATAAATCTAATAGAATAGTTAATTAAATGTAAATGGAATGTAAATGGAAACCAATTCTTGTAGGATTGTTTACTTTTGAGTACTTCCTAGCTTACTACATTCACTATTATACACTACCTGTTATATATACTCCCTAATAGATTGGAACAGACCAGGGGAATTTACCTCCTAAGATTTATTCTTACACCCTACTTGGGTCATGCTTTGGGCCAAAAATGATTATATTGTTTCAGGTGTCGATAAGGGAATTTCCCCTGCAACGGGTATATGATATGATTCTTAGGAGAAGAAGAGCATGGGAACAAGCCTAGATTTGGGATGTTGGTGGGATACTTTTGTTCTTTTTGTACCATTTTAGATCTGGTACTGTGTGTGATAGCCTTGTGACTTGTTTGAATTTTTTCTTAGAAACATGTGACATGCATAATTTTTATATGATATGAAATTTGGTTATTTATATTTATCAGTGATCCATTTTTTACTTCTGTTGTATGGTATTAATGGTTTTTCTATCTGTCTCTTTTTTCTACTATGTTACAATCTGAAAATGGAGGAATAGTCTCCCCACTATCACACCTAGGTCATCACTGCTAGTCAGTATCATCTGGTGTTTGGGGAGATAAATTTGTGGTAATGTGGTCAACTAAGCTCAGAGCGCTGTTAGGTGGAATCTGGATCTGAGATTTTACAAAGTGGTATCAGAGGATTCCTTTCTGATTTTATTTACTATTTGGCTACAACAGAAAGGGATATTGAGGAAAATGGAATTGTCTTTAATTGAATTGTGAATTGTGAATTTTTATTTATTACAATTGATTGGATTTCACTATTGGGTGATGCACCTATTTGGTGCTATTATTCTTGAAATGATTTGGGTTATATTGTTTTGATACCTAATGAGATGAGGGTATTCCATCTCATGCATTGTACATGAACCTATTAGAAATCACATGTCATGCATTCTTATCATGCCATTTAGGAGAATTAATGATTACATGCTGTTGCGATAGGTACCATGATACATATTCATGCTATGGTGATAGTTGTATTGGTATGTGCTATGGTTTGAATTGGATGGATTCCAAGATTGGGTCTGTTAGGTGTATGTTCCCACTAGTATTATAATTTGGTGGATAATGTTTATGTCAGATATTGAACTGTACTAATATGTTATATACATGGATTCCAAGCTTTGATTTGTGGAGAGTATGGGGCCAAATGGTTGCAATTCAGCATACCATTGGTTACCCTTTGTGAGAGAAATGGGATAATCATGAAATGAGTTCTAATTCTAGTTTTTCATGTGGAAACAACCTAAAAACTGGAATAAATGTCAAAATTAAGTGAACTAAAATTTCATTTGGTTGAAAAATCGAATATGCCTAACCTTAGTAGTGGGCTTGATAGTGTTTATAGTTATTTTCGGCCTAGACCTGACCGATGGGGCAAGTAGAGGGATGTGTACTTAGAAGAGATTTTGGCCTGCCCTATTTTGTTTAGTGGTCTTGAGCTGTGAATTTTTTTGATAAAGAAATAAGGTGATTGCATGACCATTTAGAGTTATGAAACCATGATGAAATCCTAATATACACCATGTTGGTGGTGACGATCATACCCTAAAGGTGGTAGGTCATGGGTTACTATTGGATCCTCCAGTTTTGCCAGTAGCGACACTATATGTTATACCAGACGTAGGTGTTGAATCATAGTTCTATGAAGGCTTTATGAGGATCATGAAAACTTTTTAGAGATCACCACTTCCTGCCACGTATATGGTTATGCTGATGTGGGTGTTACCGAAGTGTAATCCTCCTACATTTTAGGGGGATGACAGACCATAGGCTATAGAGTGATGGATGGATTCCCTGCTTTCACCTCTTGAGAGGAGGGTAAAGCTACTGAATTATATGCTATGTGATTCCACTATGAGATGGTGGTGCATGATTACTTAGGAAGGGTGTCATTGGGATATATCATGGGGATACTTTCAGATAGTATTCTATGACTATTACTATCTCAAGATGCTAAGGGATAATAAAGCCCAAAAGTTTATGTATCTGGAGTAGAGAACTTTGTCAGTGATGGATTACTTGACTCGTTTTATCAAGCTATAGTATATCAAACCTATTCTGATTGGTTATTATTTATCAAAGGCTAGGTGGAATGAGGATGGTCTCAGTTATGACGTTTGATTGCAAGAAAATGTCTTCAGTTTAACTATAATTTATGCTATGGTGAATCAGGCACTGATCACTAAGCATAAACTGAGAGAATATAGAGGTGCAAGCTATGATAGTTCGACACCTAGATCTAGTACAATCTCCACCTCCAATAGGAAGAAGCATCTAGAGTTTCCTCATGGTGTTATGAGCAGTTAGAAAGTGTCTTTTGATATCTAGGTGAGTTATTTCCAGTGTGTTAGGTTGGGGCATATGAGGCCGCAGTATCCGCATGACCCAGTCGAGTGCCGATCATGTAGATAGATGGGAAATATTTATCATTTTTGTAGTAGTTTATCCTAAGTGGGTTGTGAGAGAGGGTATTAAATAAATCCACATTTAGGAGTAGGGTATGTTGCTTCTCACCATTCTAGGAACTGGAATGCTTCAGGATGTGTAGGCTAAGGTGGAGGTCGTGGTCTTGGTAACCAGACCATGGGTTCACGTAGAAATCATGGTGGATCAACTCAAGGTATCTAGGAAGTGTCTCTGGGATATGGTACATGAAATACCTTTTTAGTGCAACAGACCCATCCAATATAGGATACCAAACCTTCTATTGTAAGAGCTCCTATTCTAGTTTCCTCTATTTTAGCTTATGATTTTTTGATACAAGGGCTTCACATAGTTTCTTATTTGTAACCATCGTGGAGATCCTTGGGATCTATGATTTAGCTTCTGATGATATCATGTCATTAGACACTCTATTCAGAATTAAAATAGAAGGTGTACGCTAGTGCAAGGAGTACCCCTTGAGGTTGGTTCGTGTCACTTCTCATGGGATCTCTATGTCCTAGAGATGAAAGGTTTTGATATCACTCGTAGAATGGACTGGTTAGTTTCCTTTTATGCATTTATTTATTTCTCTCTCTATAGGTTGAGTTTCACATCTCTAGATGGTCGATAATTTCTACAATATTATAAATGGGATTTCTAGGTGAGTTGAGATGGACCTGAGCATCGTGGGATTTGCGGGATGATTTCCCAGATTGTGAGTTTGTACCTGGATGACCTAGGAAAAAGTCTGATAGATTTCCCTCAAATGTTTTATCATTAAGGGATATCTTCCTGGACAAATTTTCATGTTTTCCTCCACCAAGAGATTTAGAGTTTTCTATCAAGCTAGTGCTAGGATATACTACGGTATCCACTCCTCCTTACATGATAACTACTATGGAGTTGCAAGATATCAAGAGGAAGCTAGAGGATTTTGAGGATATGGGTTTCATTCGACACTGTACTTATCTGGGGGGTTTTTTCAGTCTGTTTTACAAAAAAAGGAAGATGGTACCCTCTGTATTTGGGTGGATAATCGGAAACTAAACTAGATGATGGGTAAAAACTGTTATCCTTTGCTGCAATTAGATGATCTCTTCAACCAGATCCGTAGAGCTCAAGTCTTCTCAATGATAGATATGAGATCTGGTTATCATTAGGTTCCTGTTAGATCATTAGGCATACCTCACACTGCCTTTCAGAGGATGTATATTATGTAGGAGTATATGGTCATGCATTTTGGTCACATGAACATACCAACAATTTTTATGGAAATGTGAACCAAGTGTTACATCCTTATGTTGAATCATTTTTTGTGGTTTTCATGGATCATATCTTGGTGTATTCTCATAATCTACATGACCATGAAACACATCTTGATATCATTTTGAGTTCACTCAGAAAGCATTAGTTATATGATAAGCTCACTATGTGCCACTTCTGGGTGGATTAGATGCACTTCATGGGTCACATCATCTAAAAGAAAGGAGTATCAGTTGACTCAGAGAAGGTGAGAGAAAGAGATTCATGGGAGTATCCCAATAATGTATTTGTCAAGCGAGGTTTCTTTTCACGGGATATTTACTACATGCATTTCATATTGGAATTCTCATGTTTAGCAGCACCTTTAACAAGCCAGACTAAAAAGGGTGAAAAGTATATTTGGGATGATTCCTATGAGATGAACTTTAAGGAGATGAAAGGGAGATTGACTTTAGTGCCAATAATGATTTTTACAGAGCCATGAAAGAGTTACACTATATACTATGAAGCATCAGGTATTGGGCTAGGAGAAGTTCTTATGTAGGGGAATTGAGTCGTCATATATAGGTCTCAGCTGTTGAGGCCACATGAGAGGAATTACCGAGCACACAATATTGAGTTAACTATAGTTTTTCATGCATTAAACTATTGGGGAAGCTACATATAAAGAGAGCATTTTATGGTGTACACAGACCAAAAAATACTATAGTACATGTTTACTCAGTGTGATCTAAATTTGAGACAGCGAAGGCTGGTGGAATACCTTCAGTATTTTGACTTCAGGATTTCCTTCACACCTAGTAAAGGCATTGCAGTGCCTGATTCTTTGACCAGGAGGACCTAGATACAAGAAGTGAAATAGGTTATTAATGAGTGGAAGCTTATAGATTTGTTCCTTGAGATGAATTTGGAGGTTCATGATAGTTAGGGGCAGATTTTTCTTTCATCCTTATCCATTACCTCCACCCTACTAGACATAGTGAGGAAGAGGAAGCTATCTGTTTCTAAAGCACTAGTTCTATGAGAGAGTATGTCATGGGAGGAATGTTCTCCTAGTTAGACCATAGGTGAGGATGAGGTTATTCATTTACATGGCCACATGTGGGTTTCAACAAACATGCGTGAGGAGTTGATTCATGATTTTCATTCCTCTAAATGAGAAGTGCATCATAGAATAACAAAGATATATCAGGATTTACATCATCAATATAGGTGGATAGTTATAAAAAAAGATGTAGCTGGTTTTGTCATGTGGTGTTCCACCTGTCAGTAGGTGATGCCGGAACACTAGAGACCAGCTAGAATTTTACAATAGTTGTCCACTCTTGACTGGAAAAGGAAAGATTCCATGATTGATTTTCTGATGGGTTTATCGAGGTCACTTATAGGTAATGATGTCATTTGGGTTGTCATTGATAGTCTCATGAAAGTTTAACATTTCTTACTGATCAAGGAAACCTTCAATGCTGATGAGATTAAAATTCTGTACATATGAGAGGTTTTATGTATTAACAGGGGCCTGCATTCTATCATTTCATATTGGGATTTCTGATTCACTTTGAGATTCTATCTAGGTCTATAGAGTGTTCTGGGTACATAGGTTTTTATGAGCACAATATACCACCCCCAGACAGATGGCCAATCCGAGCACATGATTCAAGTTATTCAGAAAATCCATTGGGCATGAATTCTAGACTTTAGGTTTTCTTGAGAGAAACACATACCCTTCAGGATACTATTCAAATGGCGCCTTTTGAGGCTTTATATGGTACGTCCTGATGATCACACTTGTGTTGGATAGAGCTAGGAGTGGTAGCTATACTGGGACCTCTTCTTGTCTAGGAGACCATTGAAAAATTTTAGTTGATTTGGAAGTGGATGGGTACTGCGCACATATCATTAGAGATCATACGATGATCACAACAGACAAACACTGGAGTTCGAGGTTGGGGATCAAGTTTTCAAATGTGTTGCACTAAGGCTGGGATGCAAGAAGATTGAGGGATATGGGAAGCTCTCTCGGAGATATATCAGGTAGGGTCAAGCTGGTTTCCTATTGGATGTAGTTTCCTCAAAGGTACCAGGTTATGCATGACGTATTCCACGTTTCTTAGTTACAATGATACTATTCAATCCCATATCACAATTTTCTACCCTAGTATTTTGAGTTTCTGGTAGATTCGTCAGTTTTGGATCATCCTATATGAATTGTGGATCATCGCAAAAAGGTTCTCCATGACTGTTCTATTCCTTTAGTACGGTTGTTATGGTAGAAAGGAAGAGTATTGGATGAGACCTGGGAGAGGGAGCCCAATGTTTGACCGTAGTGGCAGGATTTGTTCTCATATTCTTATACACCACACTTAGAAGGGAAATTCAGTGACTAATTGATTTGAGGAGGGATGTTTTCAAGAACCCTATTCTTCTTTGAGGTACATATTAAGAATTTTACATCAATTCATTGTTTAATTTCTTAAAGATGGAGTTTTGTGAATTTTCATTGGGACCTGGAGGTTTATCAAGTCTTTTGGGTTATTCTAAACCATGGGACCCAAGTTTTGGGTGAAAAGAGGAGGCCACATGGTTATTTCAAACCATGAATACTGAGTTTCATGACCGTGCGAACATGTCTTCAATTTTAGAAGACTTTCAAAAGGAATTCTCGTGGTTTCCGCACAATTAGTCAAACCATGTGGTTGTAATTATGCAATGTGCCCCATACTTCTAGCGGGATGAGCAATATTTCCACAGGGTTAGTAAATCCCTACGTAGAAACCGTGCAACCCAGATATTTTGGGTAAATTTTCCAAATCATCCCAGAAATGATTTTAAGTTATGTTTTCTTCTTCCTCTTTAATTTCACAATAGAGGGGACCATGGGAGAGATCTTTGGAATCCTATTATTTGTTTTTAGATCCTCTCTCCCTCCATTGTCTTAATCGACCATCGTTTGTCCCTACTGATCCACAGAAGTAATGCCTAGATTCCTTTTTAGCCATATTTGACTCTTTTCGATATTGATTGTGCTACTTGGATTTAGGATCATATGCCTTAATATCCCTTTCTTCATCCATTCATTATATTTCTCCCAAAATTGGGTGAATAAGTTCTTGAAAATGGATGATCTATCTAGCACTGGTCTAGGGTAGGTGGTCTCATGCCTTTCACTAATTATATTATTATTTATATATGTTGGAGTGCCACACACCCATTTTTGTTATGTCTCTTTGATCTATAAATTGAACCAACTATTACCTATTTTAATTTTGGTAATTGAATAGGTGTTACAAATCATGTGATAGTTTGTTTAGAAAAATTAATGGCCAATCCATGGGTGAGTGCCCGTTTTAACCATTTATGGTCTTTTGGACATGGATACCCATGT
The DNA here is from genome assembly GCA_963277665.1 of Viscum album. NCBI lineage: Eukaryota > Viridiplantae > Streptophyta > Magnoliopsida > Santalales > Viscaceae > Viscum > Viscum album. Next base: position 1,395,553,543 of record OY728157.1, on the reverse strand, counting down.
GGTATGCCTTGAATTCAATTTTTTGTTTGTTTAAAATGAATTTAATTATTTAAAAAAGCTTCCATATTTTTAGATAGTTCTCTAATTATACAAGGGTATATGATATATGACTTTCCCCTTGACCCATGATTAATCGTGTGACTATTTAAAATTGTTTGGATGTTTTTCTCCAATTGTGAACCTACCAATGCAAGTATTGATATACCAAGCCTTAGAGGTTGGTCAAAGCATGTGACACCATTGGTGGTGGGTTGTGAAATTATTATGGTCTTGACCCCATCATGTTATTGAATTATTAACTTGAACCTTTTATGGTTGAATGGTAAATAACATTAGTTGAATGATGGATTCTATTAGAATACCATGGATGGGATTATATTTCTACATTATCTTGGTCCCTTGAGAGAAACTATGATTCTATGGAATGAAATGGATAGTATTAATGATTTTATTAACAAATTTTAGGTCTTGAGTGAACCACGGATGCCATGGATTATCTCATAGAGGATATGTACTAAATAACGAGTGAATCATGGATCTTATAGGATGCCATGGATGGGATCGAGAGGCATGAATACATCATCAATGATAATTGGGGATCCCTATAGGGAAAAAAAGGATGAGTCAGTTGACATGGACTTATACCACACCTAGAGTGATACCGGGTCCTTGAGAGGGTCATTGGGATGGGCATGAATGGTGTTCGTAGATTGGAACATAGAGTGATAATTTAATTCCAGTTTAGGAATGTCAGGTATAGACTCAGGTTAGATTTGAACACTGAAGTTACTTATGACGTGTATGCCAAGCCAAAGAACAATATTGGACTCAATTTTCTATTATACCTGTTTGGATAGCCATATAAGGTATATGTTGTGCTTACTATAATATGGGGGATTACAAGGATTAGGAAAGATCCCGAGACTAATACAATCAATGTAATAAATTTTTCAATTAAATTGAAATGGAATTTAAATGGAAACAATTGGTTGTAATGTTTTTTACATTTGAGTACTTCCTAGCTTACTGATTTCACTATCATACACTTTCTATTATATATAATCACTGAAATATTGGCACATACCATGGGTGGTTTCCTACAGGGATTTAGTCTCACACCCTATGGGGGTCATGATTTGGGACCAAACAAATTATATTGTTACAGGTGTCGATAAGTGAAAGAACCCTTTTACTGGTACATGATATGCTGCTTAAGATAAGGATATCATGGGACCATGCATATGCTTGCGATTCTACTGGGATTCCTTTTTTATTTTTGTACCATTTTGGATATTATACTGTATATGATAGCCTTTTGACATGTCTGGATGTTTTCCTAAAATACATGAGCTGAAACATTTGTATATGATATTCCATTTGGTTATTTTTGTTATAAATCTTGCTCTGTTTAATTTTTTTTATAGTAATAATGTTTCCACTCTCCATTTCCTTTTTCCTCTTTTTTATACTTTTCTAATGAGGTCATAGTCTCTCCACAATAACACCTAGGCCCTCATTGCTGGTCGAAATCCTCTAGTGTTTGGGGATATGTGCTTGAGGTTATGTATCCAACCAGTATTGGAGCAATATTAGGTAAAATTTAGACCTTGGACATTACAAATACCTTCATGGGTAGTATATACATCACAAAAAATAAAGTAGTGGTGAATAAGGCATGTATCCCATGGAAATAAAAAGTGAGATGAAATTCTCTTATGTTATGTATTGAATCTCATCATACTCGTACACGACTCCGATATAATAAATATACATTTATTATAAATGTTTTAAAGAATAATATTCTTATATCTAATACCATATATTATTTTATTATGACTTTATATTACCCGCTTATAGACCACTCAATGGTAAGGTTTCACATCGTGTAATATCTGCTTTGTTCTTCGTACAAGTTTTGACTTATTATTTTTTATTATATTACATAGATAATGATATAATTAGTTAAATAATGTAAAAATGGATATAAATATAACATTTATTTAGTATATATGTATTTATAATAACCTTTACAATATAGAAATATTAAATGGAATACACTGTTCATGGAGACGGTAGGTTGTATGTATGCATGAATGATGTGACCATTTTTTCACATTAAAAGTAAGTTAGCAAATGATATATATATATATATGTATATATTATCATTAAAGTTTAATTATTATGTTATATATATAATATATGTTCTCAAAACCCATTCTTAACACATTCAATGTAAAGTGTGAAGAAATCACAATGCATTGAGTAGGAATTAGTCCACATGTCCAAAAACGATGTTATTGTATTTAAACATGATGGAAAGTATAAAGGTATGTATTATAAAATAATTAAAGAAGCATAAATACATAATATGTAAAATATATATCATAAAAAAAAAAAATTTCCATCATAATTCCCAACTATGAAAGTTGGTAATGGAATAATGAACAGTAATTGTTTCATGAGGTGGTAGTTCACCATACCCATAAATAGTGTGTTCATTAACCCTTAAATGGAAGTGTGTAAGATAAGATTGAATAATTATCATAAAATAATCTTAGTATATTTTTGATACTTTGGTTTTTGTAAAAAAAATTAATAATTATATTTTTTGGGGTGGAGAATAGAAGATTAACTATAGAGATTGATGAAAGATGTTACCTATTCTTTGGGTAACTCCTTTTGGTTTTCACCAAAGGAATTCCTTGGATATATTTAGGAATAAGGTGTGGAATTAAGGTTGAGTAAAGAGATTTTGTGTAGATATTTTCAAAGATATTGGTGACGAAATATTTTCTTATGTGTTTCTAGGAAGTTGGGGGAGAGGAGGCCTTTTTATATTGGAGGATGATTAGAACTCTTGTAAATTTTTTAAAACAGAATTATATACATTTTTTCCACTGAAGGTTGCTCCAATAATAGAAAAAATTCTATAAAATTTATTATAGAGTAGAAATATTTAAATAAATTGTATTTTGGAAAATTTTATATGTCATTTTATCCCCTAAGGTTAATGTTCAATCCCATGTTAAGCTTAGTTTCACTTTAATCGAAGTAATTAATTTTAATTACATTAAATAATAATTTTATTAGAAAACTAATTTCATCTTATTATAAACTATATATTATTGTGATTCTGAATATGGGATAAATTTTTCTAAATTCCAATCACATAAGTGGCAGAAATTAATCTAAATCTAATCCTGCAGACGAGAAGACAATGGTGGGTTTTAAAGTAAAAAAGTTTTACATCTTTATATATTCACATGAAAAGTGAAATTGATTACAATTAAATAAATTGAATTAATTGTAAAAAATATTATCCATTTAAAATTTTAATTCAATTTAAAATATAATATAAACTTATAAATAAATTAGATAAAAAATTAGTTTGGACTTAAAATTCGGTATGTTTCAGTATCCATGAAAAAATAACACTTCATAGAAAAAAACAAACAAATAACCCTAACCCAATTTATATTTTTATATTTAAAATATGAAGTTAATTTTTTACAAATTAAATTTATAAATGTACAAAAAATTGGATTTAAAATTGGCTCACCTTTAAAAGTTGGTAAACTTCAATTATAAAAAATTGAGTTTTATGTAAAATATTGGGTTTGTTCTTATCTTATGATTATCCAATCTATTGGATGAACATAAAAAAAATTCAATTGAATATATAATAAATATATTACGTTAATAAAACTCAGTAATTTTATTTACATTAATTAATTAGGATAAATCAACATTGTGTGGTTAAAAATAAAAACATTTCCTTTATATTTAATTGGTTTACATTTTCATTTATAATTAATTGGTAACAAATGAATTCATATTATATTATTTATAAACCATATATTTTCCTATGTTATTGAAAAATATTTATAACCACTAATTTAATATCTAGGTTATATCTTTTTATAGTAAATAATAATGTTTTAATAATATTTTGATGTTTGGTTAATTTCAGTAATGTGAGTAACGCATGCCATCAATGAAAATCGTTGTTGTGTGAGACACATGCTAAATCTGTATTGTATGCATTAAAATATATATATAATATATCAGATATACTTAAAAGAGTAAATGTATTATAAATTATTGATATATTATATTCCCTTATGAGCTTGGTGTTGGGAGTAGTGAAAGCTTAGCTTGGTGTTGCATATAACACAATCCAAACAGAGCACATTTACATAGAAAATATAGATTTAGTGTTAAATGAAATGAAAAATGTAAAAGAATAAATTAATTCGATAAAATATATTTCAAAAATTATCTAGGGGTTAAATTTTACCTCTCTTTAAATAAATTTCAATCTCCAAATTTGTCGGGGTTATTAATGGTTTAATAAGTGAAATACGCAATCCTAGAAACCGACATCATAAAAAATGAATATTAAAACTTCCTTTTAAAAATGATATTTGGAAACATAATAGTTATCCAAGATAATATATAACAATCTTTATGAATAGAAGAACATAGGTCATACGTGAAAAATTGGTCATAGATGAGAAGTCTAACTATTGTTTTTTGATGGAGATTGATAGATATCATTGATCAAAAGAACCATAAATTTATGATGATCTTCGGGAAAATATGAATCATTAGAAATAAATGTGCTGGGATAAATCATTTTCATTATCCTTTTCCTATATTCGAGGAATTATTTTACTTGTCTAGAAACATACGGAAATATACTTACTTTATTTTATTCCTTATCATATGTACAATATCACCCTTTGATTTTTTATTGGTCAATTCCCACCCCATCTTTTACTCTAGAGAATGATGGTAATTTTTTCATTCCTAAAGAACTAATAGATTATGAGATCCATAAAAATAATGATAAGTCATTCCATCTTCCTTTACATATCATAAAAGAAAAATAGTTAGCACATGTTATCCAAGATACACAAATCATTATATGGGGATATATTAATTTTATCTTATGCCCTTCAATAAATGGTTAAACTTGTAACTATTGAAGAAGCTAAAAATAAAAAGCATTATAAAAATCATGAAATCATCTTAACATTGATCCCTTATATATCAAAATTTAAATCTTGGTTGTCACATTCCAAACAAGTGAATACCTTAATTGTAAATTCTCTTGAAACATGGCAAAAACCTGAATAATAATAAATCCTGTTTGAAGAAATGTGTGATTCTTTATTATAAAGGTTTCTGGATATATTAATTAATTCCAAGAAGTTTTAAAAATCATCCATTATGACATATACCACTTTTTAACAAATCACTAATCAAATATAGGGTAATCAGTGCTATTCAATTTACTTTATCAAAAATATTTCATTTCTTTACCCAAGAAAAAAACAACTTACTCAACATCTTTATCACATAAAGTGTTACATTCCCTTAATCAAAATATCAATTTTTTGATTCTTCATAACAATTCAAAATAATAATTTTAATCCTTGATGAATAACATATACTAAAAATACTCATATATTTCATGATTCGTATAACATAGTCTTTGAATTCAAAAACATATACACATCAATTTTCCACCATTATTTTTAAGCCATTAATTATGATTCATCATTTTATTTTTTTATACCTATTTTATATAATATGAAATATGAATCGAGTGTTCATATTACTAAACCTTAATATAATAATTATTCTAACATTTAATTAGAGAAAAATGGGAGAACATCCCATACCTTTCACATCTCATTTAGAGTTTCTTTATCTTCAATAGTATAACCAATACTCATACCACATTACTAATTCTCTGCATGAGATTTACACTTAGGAAATTGATTTTAATATATACCATAATTTTAACATATAAACAATTCAATGTTAACCAAAATCCATTAACTAAAACAAGAAGTCATAGGGTGAGAAACACTTATCATAATGAAAAAGCATATAATCATGAAAAACAACTTATAGGATATCTAAATCATGACACATCCTTATTTAATCTATGGAAACATAAATTTATCAGAGGTAATTCATAGACAACCTATGTTTAAATCATCCATGATGGTTCATAAAGATTTGTATAATTCCCAAATCCTATCAATAGGAGTGTTAAACTAGGTGTTCAATAAGGCTCGTTATCATGTACCAGGTTATATTGAGTCAAGACAGACACACCTTGTCAGATTTATTACACCTAGGTACATATTTTCTAGAGAAAACTTTACTTTTAGTATCAAAAAATGATTTTTCTAGGAAACCACTTCCTATATCCTTTACCAAGATCTGAGGACATTTTACTATACTATTCCTCATCCTTAAACCCATCGTTAGAGACATCCATTGGTATATGCTTAAAAATATTATTAGGGATATCACTAAAGTGAAAGAATACTTGATTCAAAAATTTGACAAAAATTTCACTATGATACCAACTATAGTGACTCAGTCTTAACGTATATAGGAATGACATTACTTTTTTTCAGAATACATAAAACATTAAACAAACAGATTCCCAAAGTCCATATTAGTTAAGTGAATTTGGATACCTGGAAACTTAAACACTAGAACATAAGAAAGATACATTATCTACTACTAGGTTCTCCAAGACAATATCCTATCTTAAATATATCATACATGAAATATAACTTCATAACCTTGGGATGGAAACATAAGAAGTTGTGAGGTAAGATGCCCAGTAAGGGTAAAAAAGGGAGAAATGTAAGCACAATCATTTTTATAAGGGTATGAGAACATGATCATAAAATTACATGATAATACCCTAGATATCATAAACATGAATCATAGTATAATGGTTACAAGTATATAAGTAATGAATCATAATGGAATAAAGAGCATAAGACATGAAATCATAACATAGTAGAAAGATATGGAATTGAGGCATACACATAAAAATATAAAATTATTTCCACATTAGCCATAGAATTTCTAAAAATTACCTCTTAATAGTATGGGTTCACTCCCCATACCATATTTGTAGTCATGTTTCACTCCCATGGTCATCATAGTATTATGATTTTACTCCACATACCATAATGTAAGTCATGGTTCACTTTCATGGCCATCTTAGTAGTCAAGGTTCACTCCCAAGACCATATTAATATATCTACTGAGATATAAATCATTACCTATTGGATTAGAGGGTGATATAGGTCCCAAACATCAAATAGGGAAATCATAAAAATTTGTCCCACATTATCATTAACAATCATATAATAACCCAATAAAGGAAGTGGGATTCAAAAACATGAATTTATATCTTAACCTCTGGAAAAAGAAAGGTTTCATAATCATTTCATCAAAGAATAACGTATGAAAAATAAATTTGTTTCATAGACACATGACCCATGAAATAGAAACAAGTTTCATGAATGTTATTCCATCAAAACATAATCCATTTAAAGAATTAATTTTAATGGAACCTTGGATCATATCCCCAATAGGGAATGAGTAATATAAATAGATGTAATCTTATATGGGAAATTAATTTGAAAGTTACTATAAAATTATTTCTTTATGAAATTTTTCTTTCTTATTTTAAAATTATTTTTAAATAATATAACCTTTTAAAACACGTCTTATTAAAAATATACTCAAAAAATTTATAATTAAATCTCTGATAACATTATTAAACTCCTTTTCTTTCAAAAGTTATAAACAAAGCATACCGTAATTTTGAAAACCCTTTTTCATTAAAAACATAAAAAAGAAGATTAAAAACATTTTGAAATAATTTTTCCTTGAAAATAATTTTAAAATATATAAAATATGATTTTAAAATCATTGAAATAATTTTCTTTGAAAACAAAATTTTCAGAAAATATGAAGGATGTTTTGGACATCATTTAAAAAAAATTAGCATAAATTTTTTATGAAAACATATTTCAATGAAAACCACATTGAAATTGTAAATTTCTAGAAAATTAAGAAAATGTTTTATTTTAAAAATTAACCGTTCAATATTTTAAAATAATATTAAATGGAATGTCTATCATGACAGTGGTTAAATTCGTATGTGTCGAACATTCCTTTTTCACTATCAAATGTTTATAAAAGTGCCTCGATCAGCTAATGAAAAGAAAAATACTTTTAGAAAACCCATTTTTTTAATGGTAAAACATGTTTAAAATTGTATTTTAATGATCATAAGATAATATTAGAGTGTTTTTTGGAATCCTTAATTAAAACCTGGTTTTGAAGGAATAAAGATTTATGACTGAAGAGGGAGATAAAGTCGGACTTTCTTAAAAACAATTTCGTGATCATCTTATGAACCCATGAGTGGAAAAAATGGTACCATTATTTGGATATAACATTAATAAACATAGGTTAAGAGTATTGATGAGAGTTTTTGAGATATGGGTCATAATATTTTATCAATGGAATCATAATCATAAACAATCTCGATAAATGATGAGATTGTTTCAATAAACTCTTATCAATTCATAACTTTGAATCATACTCCCCATTTAAGAAATTGAAATTAAAAAGATCAAAAAATATCATGAATAATAAGGATATTAATGATATTATATTTCAATTTGAATATTATACACCTCTTCAAATAATATAGGTGCATAACAAAACTTGTTTCTCAAAAAAGGAAAATTGAGAAAAAATCACTTTACCGATTTGGTAACTTTTGAACCATAAAACCCATGAAAGAAAGATCGTAAAATTGATATGTAAAAAAAATTAATTTATGTATAACTATAATATAAATAATTCAGGGAAATTATATACACCAAATAATATAATTGTGTTGTGAATAAGGCATGTATCTCACAAAAATAAAAATGGAGATGAAATTCTCTTACCTCATGTCTTGACTCTCATCAGACTCATACAATATTCCTGTTTAATAAATATAAGGTTATTATAAATATTTTAAATTATAATATACATATATATAATTCTATATATTAATTTATTATGAATTCATATTATATGATTTTTAAAAATTCTACGTTAAGGATTCACTTTGGGTAGTACTTGCTTTGTTATTCGTAGATGTTTTGACTTATTATTGTCAATCAACTTACTTAGATCATTATTTAATTACTTAAATAACGTAAAGGAATATATAAATATAATACATATCCATTATAAATGTATTTATAATAATATATAAAATATATAAAAAATAAATGGAATACACTGTTTATGGAGACGATAGACCGTATGTACGCATAAACATTTTTTCAATTTTGTTGTTGTATTAAATGAATGTAAGTAAATAACATATATGTATATATGTATATAATATCATTAAATTTGAACTATTATTATATATATATATAATATAATTTCACTAAAAGTATCCTTAACACATTCCTTGTACAGTGTGAGCGAATGACATCTTTTTTTGGAGGTGGTAGTCCACACGTCCATAAACGATGTTATCATATCTACAAAAGAAACAAAGTACAAATGTATTTGTTATAAAATAATTACAGAAAAATTATAAATAAAAAATATAATATATATTATAAATAAAAATATTTTTCATTACAATTCTCAACAATGAAATGTGGTAAAGTAAAAATGAATAATAATCATTTTGTGAGGCGATAGTTTGCCATACAAAAAAATATATGTTCATTACGTATTAGATGGTTGTGTTTGTAATTTTAGGTATAAACCATGGAATAAAAATATTAGTATATTTAGGATAGTGGTGTAGTTTTATAATAATGGGGTAAGGATATTTTATAGGGTGTATAATGAAAATAAAATTAAGAGCTTGAGGAAAGATGTAACCTCTTCTTTGGGTAACTCTATTTAGTTTTCACCAAAGGGATTCATCGGACAGCTTTCTGACCAAGGGTAGGCTTATAAGTTAATTAAAGGTATATTTTGGAGATGTTTGGTCTTATATTTTTAAATCCAAAATGTATTTATAGGTGTGGAGAACTAGGAGTAAATGAGGACTCTTTATAATGAAGGAGGAGTGACACTCTTGTAAATTTTCGAAAAGGGAACTCCACCCACGTTATTTCTATTGAAAGTGGCTCCAATAACGGACCCAATTAGATAAAATGGTAGATAGGGTATAAATATGGACATAAAATGGATTTTATACAAGGTTTTAGTTTATTTTGGCCCTTAATTTTGACTTTTAGTCCCATGTTAGGCTTAACTTCACTTTAATCGTTGTAATTGAGTTTAATTACTTTTAGTAATGTTTTTGGTCAAAAACTATGTTGAAATTATTATAAATTATAAATTATTCTTTCTATAAATATGTAATACATTTCTCCAAATTAAAATCATAGAAGTGGAAGAAATTAATTTAAATTTAATGCTGTATACAAGAAGAAAATGCGGTTTTTTAAAGTAAAAATGTTCAAAATTTTTCTATCTCTCTATAGTGAATTTTATAGTGAAATTGATTAAAATGACCTATGTTGGATTAATTGATAAAAAATTTATATAATTAATCATTAAAACTAATTTAAAATATAATTTATACTTAAAAATAATTAGATGAAAAAGTAGTTTTGAATTAAAATCCAGTATTTTTCAATATTAATCAAAAGATGGAACTTCCTAGAAAAATTAAAAAAGTTCACCCAATTTTTTTTAATTTTATAAGTATAATATTTAGTTTATTATAAAATAGATAATTTATAAAAGTTATAAAAATTTTATTTAAAATTGGTTCTCCATTAAATGGTTGTAAAACTGCCTTAAAAAAATATTATTTTTTATGCAAAATATTGGGTTTGTTCTTATCTTATGCTTATAAAATTTATAGAATGTACATAAAAAAATATTTTATTGAATATAATATGTATATATATATAATTAATTTCACCCAATAACAATAATTAAATTAATTTATTAGGAAAAATATTCTCTGTGAGAAATAAAATAAAAATATTTCTTTTATATTTAACTGGTTTACATTTTCATTTATAATTAATAGGTTACTGGGAAATTCAACATATTTTCTTTATAAACCATATATATTCATAATTTAGTTAATAATATTATCAATTTCTAATTTAACATCTTGATTATAAATTATTATACTAAATAATATGGTTTTAATAATATTTGTTGTTCTCTTAAACTTGATAATGTGTGTAATGCATGTCATAGAAAAAACTCATTATTGTGTGGGAAATATTCTACCTTAGTATCACATGCATTGAAAAATATATAGAATATATCAAATATAGTTAAAATAGTAAATTTATTTTATTGTCTTGAAGTATTATATTCTCTTATTCACTTTGTGTTGCATGAAACACAATCTTAACTTGGTGTTGCGTATAACCCAATCCAAACATAGGACTTTCATATAAAAACCTAGATTAGACGTTGCATGACATGAAAATCACTAAATAAATTTTAAATTAATTTGAAAAAATATATTTCAAAAATCTTTGGGTGTTACAATCCCCATTTTTATTATAGTGCGTATATATATTATGTATTTATAGTAACACATTTGGATGTGAGGGTTTGTGGCTTATTTATTTTGAATCAAATTGTTGTTTAGTTATTTTTGAAAATTATGTAAAGAAGTATAATGGGTTAAAACCTAAATAATCATAAGTTTAATCTCAAGTGATATAGGATGAATTAGTAGTGTCATATTTCATCCAGTATTGGTATAATTGAATTATGTGAATCACATATTAAACTAAAAGGGTCATATATAGAAATTAATGTGTTATAAGATAAGAAAACATAAGAATTATTTTCTAAATTCATATGATTTTTTTAATGTGATTACCATATGAAATTATGGTTTATTACTCACATTAACCATATTTTTTTAGTAAATGGATTGAACTAGGAGGAAAAACTCTATATAAAATGGAGACCAATATACATTAATTGATATTCAGAACAATTTATTAGTGAAAAATAAATTATTATGATAGAAAATAAATAATTTTCATGACTTAGGAATGAATAATTCATCATGGGAATTCATTATTTCTAATTTTATGAGATTCATGAGTGGAAAATTATTGTATGAAAAAACTTAAGGATGAATTTGAGCTCATTAAATATAATATATTTAAGTTATTTTTTCTAATAAAATTATTTTCTCAAAGTATCCAAATCTAAATAGCGAACAAAATTCCTGAATTTAAAATTGATGTAAAATATATCAGTTCTTGTGATTAATAAACAAATAGGGATTGAAATTTGTTCCATTGTAAACTCATTGAAAATTATCATTGCTATCACCTTTCAAAGAAGAATACAGAAAGAAATAAAGGAGATTATTAAAAATCTAAATATATTTCTACTAAGAGGGAAATGGAGAGTTTCCTAGTACTATCTTAGATACTGAGTTTGAGTTACCAATATAACTTATATCATGATTAATACATAATTTTAGTTTAATCTTTCTTAATTTTTATTTTTTATAGAAAATATAAAATGTTGAGGATGAAATTTTGAATATTTGGAAGAATGTAATATATTGTATTTAATAATGAATTTTCGTCACCTAGATAGTTTTTCTATGAAGTAAAAATATTATTTTTTAAAATACAAATCATACAAGATACAAATTAAACTAAAAACATATAATTTACTCATAATATAAAATTACAAAAAATATTGAAGAAATAATTAATATACACCATTAATGAATAATCATTAGAAATTTGAATAAAAAATTAGATAATAAATAAAAATGAAAAAAATATATTTAATGTTATGAAATCTTATAGCTCATTTTCCCTCTTAAGAAACATGATTATTAAAACTGAACCACTAATAAAAAAATGACCATGATTAGAGAAATATTTTTTAAAAAAATTTGATAATAAAATTAAAGGAATATGAATTTTTATGTCGGGATTTAGATTATAAAGATTATATAGAATTTAATGTGCATAAATTTTCCACTATATAACAATCATAAAAGGTATATAGTCATTGGGTATAATACTAGTAAACATATTACTGATTCATAATTACTAGTATTCAATAAATATAAATAGAATTTTTTTGTATGCTAAAAATTATTTTAATTGTAAGTTATTTATTTTAAATAAAATAAACAATTTATGAATAAAATTAAAATGTGTTAATTCAGTGATGGAAATATATTTTATTCTAAATAAATTATTTTTATGAATTATACATTTTTACAAAATTTATCACCTTTAAATAATGTTCTCGATAAAAAAATTAGATAGTTAAAGACTGATTATATTATTTTATGATTGATTAAATTCTATGAAAGATTATTAAACATATAATGAATTTTTTAAGGATTTTAATTAATTCATGTAATGTTAAAAACTGATACATTAAGGAATTGTTTCATATGTGTAATTTATTTTAATTATAATAAATTAAGTTTATCATTATTAAATAATTATACTGATTAAGTGTAATAAAATACTTATCGAATTATTATTAAGTGGTAGTAAATAATAATATATTTTGAGTTCCTTAAAAAAATTTACAAATGAATTTTTGTTGTTCATTTTTATTAATTTTATATTAAAAGTAATTTTTAATACTTCTAGAGGGAAACATTAACAAAATGGATATAAAATATTGATTTAGTTTATTAAAATTTTATATAATTGAAATATAATTTTCTAAAAATATACTAGTAATTTTTGAAAAGATCATGTTATGATGGTGTTTTTTATAAAAAGGTTAACAACACCCTCATCCACAATATCCAAATGCGGTCATCACCACAACCATACTTTTCAAAGAATGTGGTGGTTGTAGGCTTTTACCATTTGATTATTTATAATTTATTTTGTTTGACAATATAAGAGGTCGATCTCATTAAACCATTTTCATTGGAATTATTTCCTACTAAAGGACTCTCTTAAATATTTCAGTTATTTTAATTCCATATTCCAAAATCCCACCATAGAAATTGTTACACCCCTGATACTAATTTATTTAAAATCATTCATTTTACGTAAAAAATTGTATATATGAAAGGATATACATTTATGGGACCATTTATATATATTATTGTTTCTATATAATTTTCTTGTTAATTATCACTCTTATTGTTTAAATACACACAGTTAGATGTTATTGTATTTATCTTAATCATGGGAGGTCGTAGGTGGTGTGGTGTTGAGATAGGGAACCCTAATATTTTATTCTTATATATATCAATAAATGGATTCAAATTAAACATATATTGGTAACATTTCCCAGGACACAATATACATTATAATTTTCCATGAAAAAGATCTTATGGTATCTTTTTTGGGGTTAAAACCATGATAAATTTCATGTAGATAAATATTATGAAGGGATGAATTCATGGAAATAATATCCCATAAATTTATGGTGTGGGGAATATTCATGTGTGTCCATTTTTGGTTCCTTTTAGGGGAATATGGACCCTTGATAAATGTATATTTCAGTGAATATAATCCTTTTAGGAAATATTAAATGAGTCATTTGGGATTTGAACCAAATAATGGGATTAATATGGATCATGGGGAATATACCATGGTGAGGGTATAATTTTTCATATTATGTTTCAACCAAAAAGTATTATCATACATATCCTAATTAATAGAAACCAAATCTCATGTTGTTAAAGGTACATAGGTAAAGGTCACGTGGAAGGATCATACTATGTAGTTTTACATCATGTAGTAAGGATGTTTTTGTTCAATTTTATATCTTGGGAAAATGATATTATCATCAAGTTTTATATCATGTAACTAGGACATATTTTTCATGAATGGGGTAAAAATAGAGGATTTATCGGTGATTATAAGTGGGATACCCATTTTTAGAACACTAACAAATTATGGGGGGTGAGATCCTTAATGAGGTAATGATTGACTGGGGATTTCAACTAGAGAGGAGGCCCATATCATGTTTCTAAATTATAATGAATAATTTTTGGATAGTGGATAATTACTAGACTAATGGGGGATATATCCCAATGTGTATGTGTTTGGATCTTACACCTAGAAGGAAGACAACAAAAATACTTGGGAATATGGTGCACATGATTGGGGAATACACATGAATATGACCTATCATGTTATATATACCTCATAACAATCGATAGTTATATAGAAGTATGAATTAATGACTTGGGTATATGTTCCCACATATAATTAACTGAGGATAACACTTGGGATGATTAGATATGGGTGTCCCAGGATCATTGATGTCTCAAAGGGATGAAATCATTTTTTGGAACATGACTATGTAATAGCCACAAAGATAAGGCCCAAAGGCTAATGGGGGTGTAATGACCTTACCTGAGTTACCTAGAGTTAGTGAATTATTATATAACATTATAATGATATAAGGAATCATGTCCTAAAAGACATATTAGTTTCGTAGCCTTGGAAGTACTGGATACATACAAAATTTTTACATTACAGCATGAAATAAAAAAACAACATTGTGTCTCTTTTTAAAACATTCATCTCTCATAGAATATATTTGTAGTTCAGTCATAATACACTTCTTCCCATAATGTAAAAAATAAAACATATAAAGGGGTGAGCTCAGGTGCTCAGTAAGGATAACAATATAGCAAAAAATTTCATAAATAAGCATAAACATTTAAGGAAAATGTATAATAATAAAACACAAGACTTTTAAACATAAAATTCTACATAATATGGAAAATATAAATCAAATAATTCCATTTACCTATTTGTATGGATATTCTACAAGTTGAATAATCACATGTAATATCAATAGACAATTTCATAATGATGGAATGCATAATTCCAGACAACAAAAGCACATAGTCAATGACTCGTGCCAAGACTACAAATACAGATTTTGTCAATGCCTTGTGCCAAGAAAATTGTTTGTATCTTGCGACCTACCGATTCATCTAGGAGATATAGCGGGATCCACCCATCACTTACTATGTCCAATGCATTCCTCATATGAAAAGGTAGAAACATAACATAATCATTTTTATTAAAAAAATCCTACGAAATGTCAATACATTAACCATAAACCCTAAATGGTATAAAAATATCACATCCATATTCAAACATATAACAAAACCTTTAATACAATATGTATGATATTATCATAATAAATCAACTTCAAATAAGCGTAAAATCCAACAAAGGATGTTGACATAGATGAAATAAAAACTATTTGAGAGAAATATATCTTTCTATTTTGAAATCATTTTAAAATCCTATTATTTTAAAAGAAAAAATTTATTTTGAAAATATTCTTATAAGTTTTTTAAGGAATCTTTTAAGGTGTTATAATAGTGGAAAATATCCGCACTCACCGTATAAGTTAAAAACATTCTTTCCTTAATTTTGTCATAAAGGTCATAAAGGACCTTGTTTGGAAATTGGTGGAAATATTACTTTTTAAAAATATCATAAAAATTCCAAAAACATATAAATTACTTTAACCCATAGTCCAGGAAATAGTAAAAATGTTTTGAAATACATTTTTAAGAAACACATATTTGGATGATAAAGAGGTCGCAGTAGATACTTACATATATACAACCTCATATAATTAAGAGATTTTAGAATTAACCCTAAACTTTTAATTTTCATTAGTATAGGGTACATTAACCTCTTGTATAATATTTAAATCATTTTTATTAAATTATACAGGAACCTCATACATAAATATGATATAATATATGATCTTTTAATATTTCTTTGTTAATAATATTTCAGTAGAATCGTTGTTTCGGGTGTTAACTGATTCTTTTTCCATTATATTACTGGTTACAGAAGACAATTTTGTTATGAATATGATGTATTTGATTCATATCTAGAATGATATTAGGTTCTTAAAAATTATTTTTAATCATAAAATAAAAATTATTTTTGAATGGTTATTACGGGGAATGAATTTTATCGTGTTCGTGGAGACAGTAATCCGTACTTACGCACGAGCTACACTATCATTCAATTGATGGTGAAATAAAATGTAATTGGATGGTATATAATATATAAAGAATCCTTAAAATGTTATATTTGTTTTTTACATTAGTTAAACTCCTTATTTTACCCATCCAAATAATGAAGTGTTTGAATAACAAACTACACCACGACATGGAGACGGTAAGCCGTACGTACGCACGTATGGTGACTTGAAATTAATAGGATGGGTATAATAATAAATATGGTTGTATCATATTTATAATAACATCACAGTATGTATAATTTATTGGATTAATTATTTTGTTATATAAACAACAAAGAAAGAGGATGTGGAAGAAGAAAAGAACTTTGAAAGAGGTGGTGAAATTATTAGTTATTTTTCGGGTGTTTCCTTTTGAGTTGATCAAAATGGCTCCTTAGGTTGGATTTATGATAAAAGTAAGACCTCTAGGTCGAAGTGATTGTAGTTGGGAGGATAGTTGAGCAGGGGTTGGATGATCCAATTGGCTTTGAAAGTGTGATTTTTAGTGAAGGGGAAGTACCCTTTTATAAGAGAGGTGAGGATCACTTTAGGAAAAGCATGAAATAATATTTTATTATATAATAATATTTGGTTTATAATGGCACTAAAATAATTTATTTAGAGTATAAGGATGGTATGGGTCAAAAAACTCTCAAAAACCAGGTTTTATAAAGGTTTAGGTCACCATATTAACCTCATCCTTTAGGTTTAACTTTTGGTTAAATAGTTTATCTTTTACCACAGATTCTTGTATTATTATAATAAATGGTTAATAAACTTAGTACAAAAATCTAATAGAACCCAAAGTGGTTCATTATTGATATATATAACCTTATCTAAGTCATTTGGCTGATACTTAGATTTTTAGGAATATGATATCAATTAATAATATAGTATTTCTTTTAAAAACTCATTTATGTCAATTTTAACACTATTTGGTATTTTGTTTTTGTGAAAGTCATAAATACTTTATAACATTGAATACAATTTACTTAATCAAATATAACATGTCATATTAACCTATAAAAATTATTGAAATTAATTATAAGTCTCAATTTACCTATATTTGGATATTTATAATAAAAATTATTTTAATATTTTATTAATAAGGTAATTACTGCATCATCATTATGTCATAAATAAATTTATTTATATAATGTATAATAATTATAAATAAAATACTATTATGTATGAAATATTTTTATCTTTATAATTAATATTATAGTAGAATTTATCATATTTATAAACTTATATTAAAAATGTTTTAATTATTAAACTTTGAATTTAACACTTCTAACTCTTCTTTAAATAAAATAATAATAAATGTTCTAATCTAATCCAAGTAGACCAACATGATTAAATTTTATTCCTAAGGTTGATTTTGGTCTCAATAAACTTATCCAATAGAATTATAACTTGTTTTTGGGTAATTTTAATATCATTTTTTACCTTTAATTACTCGATTTATTTTTAACTGTGGTAAATAAAAGTCAAAATTTACTATTAAATAAAAATTATTATCATCTTATTGAACCAAATTTTACTCACTGATGTCAACCATGTCTCTTGGAGTTTTTAAATTCAAATAAAATAATCTGTAAAATTACGTTTTATGCAAATTTTCAACTGCGCCTAGAAGGTTGGTAAAAGACGATAAAAAGTTCAATAAAATTTTATATATCAAACATTATTATTAAATGACTCCAATGAATCATGTTGAACATATATAGATATTAGGTATAAATTTTTTACTAATATAAATTCAAATAAAATAAATAATAATTGAAATCAAAATTCGGTTTTAAATAATAACACTGTTTTTTTACTATTCATTAAAAATTGAAAGTATTCAGAAAAATACCAAAAAATCACCCTATGCTAATTTTGAAATTACAAACCCAAAAAATGAAGTCTATTTTGAAAAATAAAACTTATAAAATTTTAAAAAGTCGGTATTACTAATCATAACATCTAGTTTTATTGGTCGTGGTGTGTTAGAACTTGAAGTTGCGTACAACGCAAGCTATAGTATTATTCAAAGAGAAGCGTACCATGGAAGCTTGGGGTGTTAAATGGGAAATTAAAAGGAATCATGTCAGTAAAGGGGATATTTTAGTATGAAAGTGGATATCGATGAAAAACCATATATTTAATACATATTAATGCATTATTTATTACTTAAAGATACTCATAATAAAATCCCATAAGATCATGTGGTCGTGTGTCTTTGGGAAATTATATACATAACCCATTAATTTATGAAAATGGGAATTTTTAAAAAACAATTACAATACATGACCTTATATTCCACCAATCATTTAACATTTCATTAGATAACCTTTTATTATATATAAGAAAAGGGTGAGAAAAAAATCCTAGTAAGGGGAAATATAGAAAATGAAAAGATGAATGTAGTAAATGTTAGTCCAGAGGCATAACATGATTACATAAAATGGGTGAGAATCATAAACATGATCTTCCAATATTTTTATATGATGGTAAAATAAATGAAACATATAAATGTGGAAACATCATAAAACATGACATCATAAGTATACATCAAGGATAACTATCGAGACATCATAAAATATTATAATTAGGATAACATACCTACACCATTTATGTAATATAATGAGATAAAAATATTACCCAATTTATTAAAGGGATACATAATTCTAGGCCCACCCATCACATTCATATCATGTACATGAATTCGTGTTCTACATAAGTTATCAAAATAATAACATATTTCATCACATAAATCCTATGCTTAATTATATGGTCCATAAGGATTTAAAATTTTAATCCAATAACTTCAAAACACATTATTTTAAACGGTAAAAATATTTTTTGTCAAATATTACCTTTTAAATATTTATTACACTATCTTTTGGCTATAAAGTTGTCAAAATACATATAGAATGTTATACATTGTTTAATTTTTACCAAAAAATTTGAATGTCTCCTAAAATTATGAAAAATCACTTTTGGATAATATGTATATGATTATTTAAAAAGAACATTATATAGAAATAAATATTTAAATATGATAATTTATACTTTTAAATAAAAATTATCATATATTGAAAAATACAGGTTTTTACGATAATAACAGCTTTATAACCCGTATAGTGATTATATTGGACTTTTTTAAATTATATTTTAATTTTTATATTAATAAAACAAAATAATAATATTTTATAAAAAAAATGTATATTTCAAAACACTAATTTTTTTCGAAAATAATGTCGAATTGAAACTGTATAATTTCAAAAAACACATGTTTGGTTTCTTCAAATCAAATTCTAATTTTCATATACTAATATACATTTTTAATAATTAAATTGATAAATAAAATAATAATTTTATTAAAAAGTAAAATATAAAAAATAATACAATGATGTTATAGATAAATAACCCCTTATTATTCTAGAGTACACTATAAACGTTTGTTGTGTGATGGTGGGGCATTCATGGGGTTGTTCAGTTAACTTGGTATGTGAGATGTTCTTGATAAGCATAAATGTTTCATACAAATGGGTTCTTTAATGATTAATTTGATGAATTTCATCATGTGATAGGTTAAGGAAAATTCCTTATGATTATATATCCTACATATGCTCAGATAAATGGGGTTTCCAGGGTTTATCCCTACTGGTCGAGGTCGTCACTCCATCCAACTATGAAAATTAAACTTTATCATAACTCTTAATATATACTAATATTATTTTTAGTGTAGAATGAGTATATTATCAATGGTTATGATTATTAATAGTATTTTAAATCTGATAGTCTATGTGTAACAATTGGTCTGATATAACCAAAGTAGTGCATCCAGGATCTATAATTAATAAGTAATTTAGTCATTCAAAAGGGAATATCATGTGTTTTTGTATTGGTTTTTAAATTCACCCATAATTCATAAATATAACCTTTGAAATTATCATTTCCTAAACTAAAAAATATGTGGGTACTTCAATTTCATCACCTCTTTCTATTCCCATTTTTCTTTTTCAAACTTGTGGCATCACCACAACTCCTTTAAAATGTGATTTGTATTGTTTCATACAACCTTATAACTACGATTTAAGATATTATTCCACAAATATTCATCTGAGAGATCATTCTCAATGGGTACCACATTTGGATTAAGTACATGTGATGTGTCTGATATGTACATCCTCAATAGGGATACATGGAACACATCATGTACTTGAGATATGTTATGTGAGAGTGAAGGTTGATATTCCATAGTTCTAATGCAATCGAGGATCTCAAAGGGGGTGATGTGTAAAGAACCTGGATCAACATACCAAGATCGATTTTTACTTTTTTACCCTGGTGATAGATAAAATAAATCACATTCCAATGGAATGAATTATATTATATTATTAAAAAAATGTTTAATACTTGAAGTTCACATTAAATTTTAAAACATAGAATACATCATGATATTTATTTGTATAACATCATTATTTCATTAGGAATATCATTTCATGTCAATCATAATAAACTTATTTGAATCATGGGGAAAGGAATAATATGAAATGGGTGAGGTCAGATTCTTAGTAAGGGTATGCATACTATAAAAGTAATGATGGAACAAATAAAGTAAAAATAACATTGCAAGAATAAATGATGATCAAATAATTCCATATAAATAATCACATAAAATTGAAAATTATGCAAGAAAATCCAAACTATTTAAATTATATCAGGGTTATTAAAAAATGATTTCATAATGTGGGAATGAATAATGTCAGATATCTTAAACTTTTTAATAAGGACTCTACCAAGACATCTACATAAATTGGTAAGGCCTTAGCAATATTACCAACTTGATTTTTCTTAGGAGACATACGGATACATTTAAGGGATATTTAATTTTAAACCCCAAAAGTCACATAATAATTCCAAATCATTCAATACATGGGTAAACATTTTCTGTTATTCAACATTAATTAAAAATCAGTAATTTTCTATATTAGAAAAACTTACATTCCAAATATCAAAACTACCCATAGTTAAACTAATAAAAATACATTTATATAGTTTTTTTATGGTATCAATGGATTATATCACTAATAGATCAAAATATTCATCTAAAGATATTGATATAAAAGAAAATACATCAAAATATAATTTTAAATTTTCATGAGGAAAATACAATTTTCACATTGAAATTATGTATTCAGATGGAAAAAATTTCCCAAATCTAAATGAAAATATTTTCCTCTAAAATAAACTTTGAAACTATAAATTTATTTTTAAAATCATTGGGTGGTCATGATTTTGAGAAATTTCATTCTTGTTTTATATGTTAAAATAAGCATATCTTTATTAATTGTCATATAATTTGGAAAAATTACTTCACTTGGAAAATGAAAATATCATACCTTTTAAACCATTTTGTTAATATAAAAACATGGGTATAAATTTCCTAAATAAATTATTTTATACGATTAAAAAAATTATTTAAAACATTTTATGTTAAATGTGGTCATATATGAAAAATATTCTTAACCGAGTAGAAAAAAATACTTATTTTCTTTAAAAATATTTTTTACTGTCATGAGGACATAAAAAGAGGAAAGTGAAATAAAAATAAGTAATTTATTGAAAAATAATTGTGTGAAAATATATTTGTTTTAATATATAATAAATGTATAACTCCACCAACAAATACTTAAGCATAAACAATAGTGAACAATACTGAGATTATGAAATAATCACTTAACTCATGTATAAATTCCTTCTTATGTGTCCAAACTCATTTACAATAAATATAGATTTGTGATAAATATTTTACAAAACTATTATTATATATAAGAACCTATATTACATACTTATAACCTTTTATCTAATGTTTATTTATATTTATTTATTAAAATTATTGATTCAAGTGACAACGAATTCATATTTTCATAAATGTGTTGGTTTTATGGTTTTGGATCTTTTACATTGATGATGGTTACTTCATATCCATAATGTTACTCATGAAATTAATATCATATAAATTCAATATGTTTATATAATCCATAAAATATTGATATATAAAATGAATTATATTATTCATAAAGATGGTAGGTTGTACATACTAATGAACATTATTTTCACTTTTCGATGGTTAGAACAAAAGAAAGTTAAATAATAATTCACCTTATCAAGTTCATAATTATATCATATATGTCTTATATATTAATTAAAACTATCCTTATTACAATTAAATTAATTCAAAAATGAAAATGAATCACATCTCTTTGTGGAGGATGTTGCCTACACAAACACACAAAAAATTTATCATTTTCTATTTTTTAGAAAAGTGGGTGGATAATGGAGGATTCATAATCATAATAAAGTTTCATTATATTTAGGATACTAAATTTATTATTTATTTGGAAATAACATATATTTATGTGTTCTAACTGAAGATGTAAGAATATAAATTTGTTGGTTAAGGAGAACTCAAATTCTTTGAAGGATCACATTTATATATCTTCTTAAGAACACTAGTGTTTATGTTTTTGTTAGAAAAAAAACTATACAATGTGTATAAGAGTGTTGGGTAGGTATTATTTTAGGTTCTGGTCAATCTTGATGTTTTAATGTGGTGTTATGATAAGTGATATGAACTTCCATTTTATTATGATAGAAAATCACAAACATTGAATTATTAAAATATAAAAATATAACTAATTTATTTTCAATAAAAAAGATTCCAAATGGATAAATGTTCTAAAAAATATTGTAGGGTAAAAATATCATGAAAAAATAATATTTATGAAGGTTTTTGTTCCATTTAAATCATTATACTTTGGTTTGACCACTAGTTAATCAATTTTTATCTTACCCATGAGAATTATTTTTCTAATAATAAAGAGATTTAATTTAACTTATAAGGTAAAAATTTGTTCATAAATGAAAATTGGATCACATTTTTTACCAATTAAAATGATAATTATCCTCTAGGATTATTATAATTTTGAAATAACTTTGCAAAAAATGTTTTTTCTAAAATTTCACTAATGCCTTTTTAAGATTGTTCTTTTAATTTGACTTTAATGACATCATGAAAAAGATTAATTTATAATGTAAAAGATTAAAAAATATATAATGTGTTTTATTTATCTATAAAATTCGTGGATCACAATAACTGACTGAAAGTTTATTACTTTTAATATTTTTTTAAAAAAAATTTATTTTATTTACATATTAACTGAATAAATATTATTTGGGCGTTGTATAAGAATTTATGGAAATTAATTAATCCCTAAAAAATATAAATAAATTACCATGATAAAAATTAAATTTATAGATAAAATAATGGTAAATTTACCACTTTGTATCCTTATGAAGAAATTTTATTCGTATTAAATTCAAGAAAGTTAAGTTTTCTTTTTATTCTTTCATTAAATTAATTTAAAAATAATAATTAAAAAAATTTGATCCATGTATTTATATATTAAATAAATGGATGGAAATTTCATAAATTCACCCATATAATAAGATAAATTATTTTTTTAGAGAAATTTTAAAGCTTTATTCCATTATTTTATTCTTATTTTTCCTGTTTTACCGTTACCGAGGTGACGAAATTTTTCTAAGGTTATTAATCAGGATGACCATAAATAGAAGGAATATTTTTACCAATTTTTTCTATTTAATTACAAATATGATATCCATTATGAAATATAATTTTTTTACAAGTGATTAAAAATCATTTTATTATAATTTTTTAAAACCTAACGAATATTTTTTTAAAAAGATACGTTTTTATGCATAGAACTAATTTACTCTTAACCCATGGATAGAAAAAACATTATATGAATGTTAAAAACTTTTATAGAATATTTAAAAAGTAAATTTATTTTAAATCATTCACCCATAGTGTTTAATTTAATTTATTAATATAAAAAACATTACTCACAAAAGAACATTTCCAAAAAAATAGCCTCTTTAATATTAAATGTATTTACATTAATTTTTAATCAATAGATATCTATCAAATGGATGAATAACGAATAATATTTTTATAATTATGTTAGTACTCATTATACCTTCCAATAAAAAGTATAGGTGATCGATATTGCATTAAATAATAATATTTCAATAATATATCATGGGTCGTTTGAACTCTATGTTGCATGAAAATAATGCTATCGATGGAATACAATTTAGTTAAATAGAACTATAAAATGTGATATTTTTACATATATCCCCCTTAAAATTTAATTATACCTCAACTTTACTTTACTCTAATGTAGATTGGTATGTATACATCTACCTCATCACATCATCTTATTCTCAAAAATCTTCCTCTAATTTCTGTTTATTCAAAAAAACATTGACCAAGTTAGTGGTATTTTTCTCATAGAAAAATCTATCAATGACACTGAATCTCAAATGATTTTATAAAAGTGGGAATTTAATCATTTCTATGACCTCTGAGTTTGTTTCATGTAAAGGATCATGTATATTCATCTTTAATATTGATAAATAGAACTCATCTGGAACATAAGAGAGATTGGTTGGAAGATCCAAGTGATAATCTTCAGCCCTGATAAAATAATGAATCTAAAAAGGGAAAATATACCTATAGATAATTTCATTATTGTTTTTAAATAACATTACCATATTCTATGTAAAAATTCATAGAAATACATTATCACCAACTTCAAACCTAAGATCTCATCGACGATTGTTAACACAACTTTTTTTCAAACTCAGATCTACTCTTATGTGATGTTTAATACATCTAACGTCATTTGATAATTTTTTAGATGTACCATTCCCCAATGTATTTATTTATCCCACAAGATTCCAAAACATATAATTTCTATAAATCATTCTATATAAGGATTTATAAAGATCTATCTAAACAATAAAGTGAAATATATTGTTTTAGGAAAATTCCAATAAATGATGTTGTTGATCCCAAAAAACTTAAAATCCCAACAGCAAGATATAAATATGTATCTTATAGTTTTAGCAGTCTTATCATACTGAAAATAAGTGTAAGGATGATTATCTATGCTAAAAATCCACTATATATCTAGATTTTGTGAAAGACGTTGCAAGAACATCAAGATAAACCATAGAACCCAATCTGATACAATCAAATGTGGTTTCCATTAAAACTTACCACTTCCTATTTATATATTCTGGATATATTTTCAAGAAGGAAATATTATTTTATAGTAATTAAGTTCGTTGAATTCATAAAGTGATCAGCTACAACCCAAATAGAATTATGGAATTTTGACTTTTGGGGGGGTCTGATAAGAAAAATCAAGGGTGACGTTTTATAATTTCAATTATGGTATTGGTAATGGTTAAAATGTACCCGTAGACTTTATTCTAATAACCTTAACTTAATAACTTACTAGGAACCAATATAAAGACTCTAAAACAACCATTTTTAGTTATATCTCCAAAAATAATCGTTCAGATCTCTATACATATTCATACATCCATGATATATAAAAAATGATCTATGGGATTCAATAAAAAATCCTTCTTCAAGTCTGGTATCATTATGAAATAAAATTAGTTTCAAAACCTTTTCATTCCAATGTGATCAAGGTTGAATACCTGAAAATTCATCACATTCTTCTATAATTACACATCTTCATTCTTTACCTTCTTAATCATCTCATGGATGGATGGTTAAAATTTCATTTGAGGAATGTTATATCTTTCCCCATTCCATATAATTTCAAGATCCATATTCTTTAATTACAAAACAAATTATCACTTTCTATCATAGTTATATAAAAATTTTCACAAACTTTCTGGATAAAATCCTCTACCACTATGATTTCCATTTCAAGGAGGTAATATATAAAGAAACGTTAAATTTGATGGCCTCCAACCATATTGCTAAGATTATATTAAAATTTTTATATGAAAATATATAATTCAATATTTTAAAATTTTTATATATATCAAACCATTTCCCATACTAATAATTCATCCATATATTCATTAAAGAAATTATCAGTTCCAACATGTAATCCATGTTTAGTTAATTTTTATTAAGAATTTTTATTTTGTGGGAGGCATATGACATCACCTTGAAATTTTTTCAGAGGAAACAACATAATGACTTAATTAATTAATAACTATAGAACATAAACCCTTCTCCATTACTTGGTAGTGTGAGAAAATGAATTTATCTAATGTTCTGTTCAGTTCTTTAAAACTCTAATCACATTTAATAGTCTATAATAACATATTCCCCTTTAGAGTCTACATGGTGAGTGGAATATATAAACATGATAAATATATCTCAAATAATTATTAGTATTTATAAATTCAAATAAAACTAAAAGTTTTAGTTTCTATGGATGGTTTGTTTCATTTCCCCAAAAAAACCATATTTGAGGGATCTGCTAATATACACACACATGATATTATATTACCCTAGAATGAAATATTATAAATCCAAATGTCACAATTTAAAAATTTAAAATATGTCATATCCATCCTAAGGGGATTAAAAAATTCACAAATGTTCTTTAAGATATTCATTTCCCTTTGAATATATATGAATATTTTCTATAAATAATAAAAACAATTCATGTTAATCCATAAAATCCCTAAACCGGGATCCACTAAACTAGTGCCCTAAGCTGAGTCACCACAGGAACTCAAGCCTACCTCCCCAAACACCAGAGGTTTGAGACTAGTAGAAAGGGTTTAATAAGTCACCTGGGGAGACTATACCCTCTTTACAAGAATAATCCACATCATATAACAATATAAACAGTGGAAAAATTTGTAATAACTAATGAACAAGCATAATCAATCATCTCCCAAACTGGGTGAAAACCATAAAACAACATTAACTGTTCCATGTCATGTTATAAGTGCCAAATGTGTGGGAAATATTCATAATAAAAATCATCAAAAATTGCATTTTTTATTATTTTTGAAAAACAAAAAACAAGGCCCTATCCAAAAGGGACTGGGGTGTTCTAAAATGATGTTGACCCAGGGAATCCCCCTGAATAATATTCTTACATATCCAGGGTAGAGATACCACATTCATTAACACCCTTTTGGGTTACTCCGTACTACTCTCCCTAGAAAGAGGGTTCGCCACAAAGTTATCTTCTCTTGGGATATGTCGTATAAAGAAATCATTTGGAATCAAAGGAACACATCTAGAAACAATGTATGTTAAGACCCATGACATCTTCGCTTTCCCCTGAAAATCCTGAATCAAGATCTCAGAGTCTGAATCCATTTTTACCCACATCTAGGAGAACCTGGTATGGAGATCAACTCCTGTGTATAACGCATGAAATTCGCACCCAACAAGTTTCCCAGACCGTGGAAGCTGCTGAAGGACATAATGACCAAACCATTCCCATCACGCACCAAACCTCCCCCACGCATCAGCCCATCCCCAAACAATCCATCAACATTAATCTTGAGTCCTCTTCCTGGAGGTAACCACCTTACCCAACATCCCTACATCCTGGTACATATAATTTGTCTATTAGATACCCAAATTAAAAACAATATCTAAATCCCTAAACGATCCTAGCTGCTAGTCATAAATGTCATCCATGCAAATACCATACCATAATCCACTCTAAATCATGGGGCCTTTTCCATTTTTATGACATGAAATAATGAAATATTCTCGGGTACCCAATGAAAATCTAATCAGGGTATGAGTATAACATTGTAGGTTTCCACCAACATTGTATACAGAAATATCCAGTCAAAACAAACAGTTCAAGAAAGTACATGGTAAAAGACATGTAAACAAAAGGAAACTCAGGTTCCATTAGTTAACAATCATTACTTTAACTATTTAAGTCATTATTACAATTTTTAACATTTATAAAATTATTCATTCCATAATCCATTATCATCATGTGTTCCATGGGTTAGGCATTTACATCATTTACACAAGGGTCTAAGGAGGTCAACCAATATTCATAAGGGAATAAGTCAAGTCCCTATCTCTTTAGGGATAAACATATCACAATAAATACATTACACTCAACTTAAAGCCTCAATCCATGTGGTCTCATCAAATACAACCCTCAGGGGAATAGATCCTCTATCTCCTTCACTAACCCATGAATTCTTGGGTGGAGTTTCTTTGTCAAACTCAATCCATAGGCATAGAACCTCAATTCAATACCACACAATACCAAGCCATTTCCACATGATTATTTTTCTATTCACCACACACATACCATATCTCAAACCATAATCTAAACAATACACATTACAATCAAAATCCATAAGACACAAAATTGGAAATAATATTACACTATAACCCATTAACACATGTACCATATTCATTTCATATCCCTTTTATCCCATTTTCCATTCTGATACCAAACTCAATAAGAATATTAAATAATTGCCTTAAATTACCCCATTTAACAAATTCATCCATTCAAATTCTTGTTACCATTAACATAATAAACAATTCTCATACTTTCGGCGATCAACATATTCCTCCATTCCCATATGTTAACCCATTTTACCCTTCATCATTTCATAGGAATTAACCCTCATATACATTTCATGTACACTTTAAAAACCATTTGATATGATAACCCACGTAACTCATTTACCAATTTTCAAGAATTTACCGGTTTAACATGTTCACCATTTCACATTTCTTAACCCAATTAGCCCATTCATCATTGATATGGCTTAGAAAATCAACCAAAACCCCGTAAAAATGTTTGACTCAATTAACTCATTATCAAAAATTCAAAAAATCCCTTATTGTCTGCCAAAAACTAGAAAAAATAATATTTTGGGCCTCCTAGTCATTCAACTAAAATTTCAACATAATAACAATTTCTCTAATCCAACACAAATCAACACAATGCTTAACCATACAATTATTAATCTTTGTGAAAGTTTATGCTCCCCATGGGTGGACCTAAACTATTTAAATCAACATCAATCCATCCCACAGACATTATGAGAGCTTAAATTAATCATTAATCCAACCAACATACAATTTAACACTAAAGGAATTAAAATCAAAATAAGAGGTATGAAATAGAACAACCACACATGCAAAAATTGACAGCCAAACTACGAGATGTAGCCTGTAGACCCCCTACCTTGAATCTAATGATGAAAACACTCTTAATCGTAGCCTTATATCAATATCCAAACAACCTTTTAATCCCTATCCAAGAATCCATTATAAAAAAATTATTTTTAGGGATTTCAAAGAAGATGACTAAAAATACAATCCCTAATCAGGAAAAAGGAAGAACGATGAGTGTTAGACTAACCCAAATACTTTATTTGCAACCAAAATAACACCAAATGGTCTATAATTAAAGAATAATCAACATTAGGAAGATTGGGTCACTTGTGTTCTTCATTAGAGTTGTTGTATGAGAATAGAGGAATAAATTTGGATGGGATAATTAAAATACCAAGGTGGAAAAAATAGAAAATCACAGTTCTAATGACCCACATGGTTTTCCAAACCGTGTTCCAATCGTGTTCCTCACTCACTCCAAGGTGAGTCCAAGTAACATGGTTACTTTGGGATGTAGAACCGTTTATAAAAATACACAAACCATGAAGAACGCCTCTATCCTAGGTATAATTGTTTTGTTTGGGAGGCCACAAAGTTTATGTTACCATGTGCTTAACATGAACATTGCACAACTTGGCCTGAGATTTCTTCCTTTCATGCCTCAAACCCCCAGAATACCCTAAAGGCCCCCAATAGTCCCAAAAAATGTTCCATTAACCCAAATTAATATATTTAAACCAAATTTTTTCGTAGGGGTAAACCATTATGAGGTTTGGGATCTTACAACCTCCCCACCTTAAAATGATTCATTCTTGAGCCGTAGTCCCAAGAATCACTGAACTTCAAAGGTAAAGAGATCTGGACACTAAGCATGCATATCCATCTTCCTTTCCCTGGAAACCTCATGAATATTTCCATGATTCCAAAAAACTATTCCATTGGAATTGTCTTTCCCCGAAGAGGATTTTTACTACAATCCAAAAAACGAACCATATGTTCCTCAGAAGATGCATCAACCTCAAACCATACATCAACCACTAGAACTCCATAGAAAGGCCTAGGAAATACTTCCAAAATCATGCACAAGAAAATGTCAGACACAACTTCCTACCATTGTGGAAGATTCAATCAACACCCCATCAAATTTATATGCTTCGTAGATCATAGATAAAATCACTCGGAGACATTATAAACTATTTCAAAAACTCTAATAGTGACCTAAACTTGAAACCCCCCAATGAAACACATGATCTTTCTCAACCACATTCCTCAACATTAGTCCATCCAAAACTCAGTCCTCAATGGTCCCATTACATTCCCAAACATCCAAACACAAAAAAAAAACTAAAGGTACTCAACTGGGAAAACATGACTGAACACTCATTATGAAGGAAAATCCACCAAAATGTTACTTACTCGAGTCCCTTCAACTTGATACAATGGTCACATCATCAACCGAACACTTTCCATCTATGCTTATCTCCACCATAAACTTTAACTCACCCCTACCATATTCTAATTATTGTCACCCCCACTATCGAAAAGGAACACCATCACCCAAACTCAGCATCACAACATACCTGATGAGTTCCCAACTCTCTATAACCAAACATTTGGAAGGACTTCACCTTCTATTTTCATCTAGCCTCACTGTTGAAACCACCTAGAATGAAATCCCAACACCATCCATTCACGGACTAAGAATAACATGACCTCCCTAGAGTATTCCTTCATTTCTGAAAATCAATTTCCACTATGAACATCAAACTAGAGGTGGGTCGTAACTTACCTCATCCATTCCATTTACCACATCATGTCGGACCAACCAGAATGGATTGAACCCAAAAACCCACCTTCCACTATTGACATATAATTGATTACACCCACCCATGGAGCTTCCTAACAAATGGCATATCAACATTACCATTCAACCTGTTGGGTCCATTCCCAAATATCCATTAAATCCACCATCAAGGCATCCACTACCTTCTAAAACATCATCTTGCTCCACCACACCCATCAATATCCCTAAAAATAATACACTTGTCTTCTTTAAATCTACTTAAGTTGATTAGGATATTTCTAGAAACCCATCTACATTATACAATTTCACTTTTCATTCCAAAAACATCCATAGAAGGTGGTTTACAACTCACCCCTTATGTACCGCTTTTTAACCAAGTCAGGCCATCTCTGGTTGGCTCATCCTAGAACAGCCAGCTTCACTATTGGCATGGAACTACATCACATGTACCAAGTTACTTCATGCATAGAGAAATTTCAATTTCACCCAAAGACACATACTCGAGTCCATTCTTGATTTTCGAGGTATATTTAGAATCCATCCTCCCTTTCCATAAACCATTGTCACATCATACCACTCCCTTCAAAGACTTTATAATAGGCATCAAAATTTTCATTTGGAACCACCCTAAGCCCGAAGCTAGAACATGGATCATTCAATAACCACTTCCAAGGCCCACATAGCCTCTATGAGGAACCCAACATGAACCTCACATGTTTCTCATTGGTATTACGATGCCACCATATCATCTCCATGATCCTCTCCAAGAATTCAGGACTAACTTATCACTCCCCAACTTAGGAGTGTTGTTACCATAACTTTACTAAAATAATTCCAACCACCATGGCTCAATTTTCAATCCTAAAAAGAACCCCCAAAATTGGATATGACCATCTAGATTTTCCTACAACAAAAAAAACAAGCATCACCCGATAACCATCCCTGGATTCTACGAATGACACATACAACGTTAGTCAACACTCAGACCATTTCAAGAACCATACCCATAAATGATCAACGGTGAAAAACCCACCATCCATCTCCCTAGATACCAACACAAAGATTGTATCCTTTTTGAAGTCCCATATCCAACCAAACACATTCAAGCACTTGGTGTAAATTTATATCTTTCTCAGCAATCCTAGGATTATGTCAAGATGTTTTTCATAATCATTTCCAGCTAATAGTATGCTAACAGGTAGTCGATAAGAACCATGTGAATTTTCTATCACTGATTTTACCTTACACTATGGAACAAATTCTTCTACTAAAGGTCTTAGGCTACCCTACTTGCAAACAACTCTTTCGTACATAGCCACTTTCTATTAGCTGTGATTGCTAACCAATGATAAAGACTGTTCTACGACTCTCTCACAAGTAGTCATGAACAAATGCTTCATATCACACTAATATCACCACATCATCCGAGTTCTTCCATAACACCCCTGACAGTTAATAATCCGAACAAAATAGTCCACTTTTCCAATAAAAACCAACTGATCCCACATATCCATGCTTTCCGCTTTTTTTTCATAAAGAATGAAATGTAATTACCTCGAGACACTTGTTTTCCCCTTCTGAATGGACTCGTTCCTCACCAATGCATTCTCGAATATGGACCTCATTATATCCATCACAATCTTTCACATTCCTATGAGCACACCCTATGAAACACTAGATAACATGAGCCAAACAACACCAATGCCTATCCCGATTCTTGATCTGTAACCTGACCATTCCTTCTAGATCGTCAGCCCCATTGGCCTCAAGTAATTCTCTACATCTCACCCAATAACCAATCCATTTATATGATCAAGCCCAATCATGTGAACAGCCTCAACTTGGGGATCAACTTCATAACAAAATAATCCATCGGAGCTTCATCCACCCTTGTCTCATCCACCCAAAACCAATATCAAGGCCCCATTAATCATCATCTAAACATATAGGACATACATATAAATGATACAACCCTTTGATAAAAACCTTACACCCAAATAGAACCACTTAGGTTCCCTTATGAATAAACCTTGGAACAACCATACCATTTACTGAAACACGATAGTACTCATTATGCATCGATTCCACCTCAGAATCATCTCACGTGCTTTATATTTTGATACAACTACAATACTTGGATAACCTCCCTTGAGGTAACCCTCATTTTTTACAAACACTATTAACTCAATTCCAAAACTTGAGTCACACCATACCAAAACTGTTGGACTTATCACTTATCCATCTAGGAAAAATCAACACATGTACAAACTAGAAACATCCACCTATTCCCCATGTTCCCAATAGAACTCACAAAACTATCAATAACTCTCTCACATTTTTCTATTGAGGGTCAAAAAATACCAACTTTTGAACTAGGGTTAAGTCTAACAAGTCACAAGGCCCTCTCTCGAGGTATCATATTTCAATCTCCCAAAAGGTCATCTCTCACATATGGATCTCCTTTCCCTATCCCAGAACACTGTGTCCAATTCCCCCCAACAAACTTCCTATTTTGGTATCATTCCAAGAATACTCACACCCATACATTAGAACCATGAGCCAAAACACCCACTTTTAGGGTGAAAAAAAATGAATGGTTTGAACCCACATGGGTCACCACACCCAAAACAAAACACCCATCACTATTGACGCCACAAATAAGAAACTCATTTATAAGTCAAACACACAACCCATGAAATTAAAACCCATAAGGGTTACCAACTTCACATTATCAGGTGACACATCAAAACCTGAAGGTCACAACCCTAATGAAAGTATAACAGAGAATACCCCCTATCTACACATCGAGGCTCATTAGGGTTATCTGACATATAATCAAGGATTCTTCCTAGGCTTCTCTCACTGCCCAAACCACGCACACAATGGAATAGATAAAAAAATAAAAGATACACAATACTCATCTACACCAAAGGTTCCATCATTACACATTCACTTATAATTAAATTCACCATTTTTAGAACCCATGTGTCACAATTTATAACATTATGTTTACCTAATATTTCAAAAATACCTACTTTATTTGGATTCATACTCCAAAACATTTTCATCAACAAATTTTCAATAATATCAAATTGGTATAGACCAAAATGGTAAAAACACACTACCTTATATAATCAACTCACTCAAAATAAACTATCTCAACATAAGTAATTACATATCTAACAATACCCTCAAACACCCCTACCATAGGTCTTGGTGGGAATTGGGTAAACATAATAATATAGACACAAATAATTCATTATACACATTTTGAAAACCATTTCCCCACTCACAACATAAATATTTCAGGTTATACACATTTCCCACTTCTCAACATGTTGGAACAATCCTTTTAAAAAATTTACAACCCTTCTTTTAGCACAAATATTTAACAATTATTTAAAATTCCTCCTTTGAATTCACTTAAATAATTTTATTAGTCACTATTTTCTACATGTTTTTCAAAAAAGTAAAATGAATTCCCCCATTCATGTTAAACAAACCTATATTTTGTGTTCCTATCATGATGCATTCCACTTATATAACAAGTTGTCTATGGTGATGCATGAATGCCCAATCTCATGCCATTATGGACATGAGAAAAGTATCATAAAATACTCACATCATACGACAAGTGTATCAACAACTGGTGAAATATCATCAATGGTAACAACACACATCCATCACAAAAATTCTAATCCTCATGCACTTGGTTTCCCCCTCATATATGGGTTAGCTACTCCCAAGAATGAGATCATTACCATGGCTTAACCCTTTTTGAACAACTTTTCTACCATCCCCAATTAGTAATTCATAGAAAAAAACTAATCTAATACCACATTGTAATATCCTTGACTCAGGATCCACTAAACTGGTTCCCCGATTTGAGTTTCCACATGACCTCCAGCACACCTCCCTATATGCCAGAGATTATCTACTAGCCACAATGGTCTAATAAGTTTCAAAGGAAGACTATACCTTATTTACTAGAGTAATATACATGATATTATAATATAAATAGGGGAAAATTTATAATTACAAATTAACATGTGTAATCTAATATCTCTAAAACTGGGTACAAACCACAAACCACAAATAACTATTCCATGTCATGCTAACAGTTCTAATAGTGCGGGAAAAAATAAATAAAAACAATAGATAAATTCACAAACTGTCTCTACTCATATTCCAAAACCTCATCCATGAACATCTTAATCTTGACTCAACTCCCAAGCACAAGGAATCTGACCTTATACTAACCAGAAAAAATTAAATTTACTCGAGGTACCCAATGGAGGCCCGAGCGGGGTGCGAGTAAAAATTAGTAGGCCTCCTTCGATGATGTATAAAAAATATCATGTCTAAATAGATAGTGTATGCAAGTATAAAGTCATGACCCGTCCTCGGGGCCCGTGTCGTGACCACCCCATGCCCACCTTCAATAGTCCAGGGGCTGGTGTCTAGTACCAAAGGCGTAAATCCCGATAAAAAGTGAAGTCAATGCCATCATAAAAGTAACCAACACAACAGAGTACACAATTGAAGTAATCACTAAGAAATACTGCATACAAAAGTAAATATTGAAAGGAAAAGGGGCCAGAAATACAAGCCCAACAGTAAGTACAGTACAACTGAAAACCTAGTACAAATGCAGTAGAGTAAGACAGAAACCACTGAGTCATCCTCCAGGAATCCCACCTGAAGGGTGGGTACAGATGGCTTCCTCATCACCTCGGGTTCGGCCATCCGCTCCGTGTACGTCTCGCCAAGTGGTCCACCTATGGTATCATCCAACTCTATAATCCATCACCTCGATCAGTGTTGTCCATCATCTGCATCCAACACAACATAGTGCAGGCATAGCCCATGTAGGGGTGAGTAAACGATACTCAGTAGGGATCCCGAGACCCCCGAAGGTCTCCCCGAATCCACGAAGAATAAAACAAAAAATAAAAGATACAATCACGATGTATAAACCAAATATACTTAGGTATATGCCCATACATATAGCTAAGATAACAATATCAGTTCGGCTCCAACTCTCGAGCAGAAGAACAACCCAGTCCAAAAAAGAAGTAAATTTAATCACATCGATGATAATGATTGAATGTCAAGACTCAGCTCACACAGGTACACATATTTAGTGTAGAGATAGAGATGATCAGATGTAGTCACTGATTCATCTAAGCTGTCGAACCCACAGAGGATTCCAGTACAGTTGTCGTCGCTGTCGAACCCACGGAGGATTCGAGTACAGTTATCGCTACTGCTGAACCCACAGAGAATTCCACTATAGTTTCTGTCATTGCCAAACACATGGAGGATTCCATTATTGTTGTCATCCCTGCCTAACCCACAAGGGATTCCAGTACAGTTGTCGTCACTACCGAACCTACGGAGGATTCCAGTACTGTTGTCGTCGCTGCCGAACCCACGAAGGATTCCAATATAGTTTTCATCACTGCCAAACCCATAGAGGATTCTAGTAAATTTATCTTCACTGTGGAACACATGGAGGATTCCAGTACAGTTTTCGTCGCTCCCGAACCCACGGGGGATTCCCGTACAGTTGTCGTTGCAGTCGCAGCCAGCTATAGAGTTCCCACACAAAGCACCTTCGATTCCGGGAGGGTCTTCTCCTCGAGCAAAGGGGTCGATACATCAACTGTCACGAAGTCTAGAGTTGATGTATCCCAAAGTTCCGTCTCGTCAAAAGGAACCAAACGGGACAGAAAACGCGTCAATCGGACGCCCGGTATGAGAGTTATTAGAATTTTTTCTCCGGGGGCACGGTTAGAAATATGCTCGTTCCAAACCCGGTGATTTTCCAAAGCTATCAAAAACCCACTTAGAATATCGACAGAGTACCTCCACGTCACAAGGGTCCTAGTTCCACAGACGGCGCATCGAACGAACGCGCGGTCTTCGAGTTATTCAACATTAAGTGAAAATGGGCCCGACCCGTTAAGCCCAAAGGGCGGGCGGGGCGCGGCGCGGCAGGCCGAGCGGCTCAGCCCGGAGGGGCCGAGCGGTCCGAGGGGGCGGAGTGTGGGGGGGGGGGGGTTCACTTTCCCAAACTGGCAGTATCAAGTGGTGTCTCCCTCCCAACCGGTCGGCCTTCCCAGCGCATGCGGACCGTGGTTGCGGGCCGCATTCCCTCCGCTGTGACACCTATGAGCGCTACAGATCCTTCCACCTGGTCGGCCATCGAGTCGTCCAGTTCTTCTGTCAAAGTGGACCGCTGTGTGTGGGCCATGGTTCTCCACAGCGCAGTGTCGTTGGGCGCCGCGGTTCCACCAGCTCGGCCGGCTACAGTTGGCCGGTTCTTCTTTGGTCCTGCAGCCCGCGGTTGTGGGCCGCAGTTCTTCCACACGCGGCTAGCGCGCGGCCACCGCCTTCACTCGCCACTACCTCCATTTTCCACCACCTCCCTTTGCGAATTAAAAATCAAGAAACAATGGAGGGTCGTCGGGCCGTGTTTGTTTGGCCCATGCCCTCATCATTAGGCAGTAACAATTGGCCATACGCAATCATTCACATTCAACAAGAACAAAGGTATAATTTATTTGAATTAAATTTTACAAACACCTAACCTCGTTTTCAAGAGCGTTGCATGTTGAAGAGCCATGGAAGATGAATGTCGCGGAGATCGGAGTCACAGAAAACAGTGTCATCCCATCAACATCGAAGGAAAAGAATTCATAGACGACGTCAATTCATTGACGTCGGGGTGCATCCGAGGAAGAAGCGTAGTCGATGTTCCTCACGAACAACTCCTCCTCTTGTGGCTTGGACGAATATTGAAGATGGTCTCGTCATTCTTTGTTGGAGAGAAAGGACCTTCTCTGTGTTCTTCGGGGAAGAATGCTCTCTCCCTCATTCTCCAAAAGTTCCACCACCAAAAGTTTTCCAGACCATTATAATAAAAGGATCCCCAATATTATAATGGTTTCAAG
Source organism: Viscum album (assembly GCA_963277665.1). NCBI lineage: Eukaryota > Viridiplantae > Streptophyta > Magnoliopsida > Santalales > Viscaceae > Viscum > Viscum album. The sequence goes on along the minus strand of OY728157.1, from coordinate 1,395,514,893 downwards.
CATTTCAAATTAATTCAAAATGAAATGTTGAAACCACAAATTAATTAATAAAGGCATTAATTCATCTTGTGTTGGCAACATTAATGGGAGGGAGGTGCAATGTGAAGGGTTTAACCACATCAATGGGGGGTTCATGGGAGTTTAATGGAGTTTAGGGGAGGTGAAAGGGTTTGGGTTCGTGTGGGCCCCACCACACATTATCCTCTCATGAGAGGTTATGTGGTGGTGGGACCCACTACCAACCTCCCATTGTAGATTATAACCACCCAGAAAATAAAAATTTCTAATTCGTATTTTTATTTATTTAAACAACAAACCCCAAAAATTAACTTCCACCCTCAACCAAACACAACTACGATAAATTTCTCCTTAAGCGAATATCGGCACTGCAAGTTCAGCGATGTCCTTGGATTTCAATTCTGAGCACCCGTTCAAAAGATATAAAATGACAAACGTACATTTACTGAACGTACCTGAAAAAATGTTTGGAAAATTATTAACAGCCATCCTAGACCCACTGCGGTTGAGTTTAGGCTATGCCTAGGTGAAACACAGCCCAACAACCCAACGATACCCTCAAATTTCCAATCCGAGTTACCATTTAAAAGTTATAAATTTACAATAAAATAATTGTCACTTAATTATTTTATTTGCGGCCAAAAACATAATTTTTCTGGTGGCCAGCGCCGACCAAAGTTATTATCTACTTAAAGAAACCTTACCCTCATGAGTTCAGTGGTGATATCAGATATTTAATCTGAGTTACCCTAAGTCACGCTTAGGGTAAACTCACCATCCTGGACGCAACGGTGGCCTCATATTTCTGGTCAGAGTAACATTTTATGATTTATTACACTTTTTCAGGAAAACTGCATCTGCGCGTGTTAATTTAAGCTTAAAAAAACTTCGACGGATCATTCTGGGCACTCCGAGCCTCGGAATTGCACGCCGTTAGAAACTGCGGACTCATAAAATTAAAATTAATTTAAGAAAAAAAATTCATTGAAATTTCAGGGTCTTTACATTATCCCCACATCATGGATTTACGTCCCCATAAAGCTACAACATACACTAGGGAAAAAATGTGGGTAATGAGCACGTATCTGAGCCTCTAGCTCCCATGTACTCTCTTGGAGGTTCCCGTGCTTCCAGCGAATGCGCAATAGAGGAATCAACCATCCACATAGGACCCTCTCTTTGTTGATCCTTGATCTCCACCGAGACCTCTGGGAATTTAGCCCCATCATCGATGTCCATCTCCCCATGGTCGATGATGTGGGAAGGGTCGTGCACGTATCGCCAAAGTTGAGATACGTGAAAGACGTTGTGCACCCGGTGCAACTGAGGTGGAAGGGTCAGGCGGTAAGCCACCTCTCCTACACTACTGAGGACCTGGAATGGCCTGATAAAGCGCGGAGATAACTTTCCTCCTTGGCCAAATCTCTGTAGACCCCGTCAAGGTGAGACCTCTAAGAAGACGTGGTCACCATCATCAAACACCAATGGTCTCCATCTTCTATCGGCATAGGAATTCTGTCTACTTTGTGCAGTCTTGATCCCCTTCTAGATGATCTACACCTTCTCCTTCGTAGCATAATGATGGGTGCACTGGTCAACCTTTACATCAACTCCTGAAAGATCTGCTGGAATCTGTTTGACCACACGAAGGGTTGCCCCTTCTTCGTTAATGCTGAAAGCGGTGCAACAACTCTGGAGAAGTCTGGCACAAATCTATATCTGTCTGACTCATGAGTGATTGACTGCACCCACTTATGCCTGATTCCATCCTGTGCTGCATGGTGTTTCCTTTTCTCTGACCAAGGAAAACCCATTGCAAAATATTAGGTAACCCCCAAGATTTTTTCCTAATACAATCAATCTGTGTATAAACTGTGGTTGCCCAGTCCATACCCAAACTAACGTCATAAGGCCTCGACACTACCACCAAGAGGTTCCAACCAGAACTCTCCCATTAAGGGTGAGATCACACCATCGTAGTAAGCGTGAATATCGAGTCTCCTCCCAAAGGTAACTCCAGACATGAGGGTCAAGTCAACGGCTTTACCGAAAACTCTAGTTCTGAGACAAGATTCGTGGAAGCAAGGAATGATTTGTATCAATTTATATTGATACGGAATCTAGTAGTAGACACAGACCATACCTCATATCATTTCTAGAGCCCTTGGGTCACACTCCTTGACCACATGTAGTCATTCTCTTCCCCTGCCCTCCGGCTCCCTGAGCCTAGCAGGGTCTACAAAGGAGGGTGGTTGTAACATGTAGAAATGTTCACCACATCATACTGCTCTCTTAGCTATGCTTTCACATATGTTGCCCTATAGATTCATCTCTCCTTAACACTTCCTCTTCTCGAAACATTTTACATTCTCAAGTCTCTGAGACTAGTGCCAGTTTCATGCTTCTCACTGCTAACATTCACTGACTGTATCCACTCACCCAAAGATCGTTCAACCACAAAGGTTCTCTCTAGAACCCTAACATAAGTATGAATTCTTTAGAGAAAAAAGTGATGGTTTGGATATCCTTCAACACACCACGCTTAGAGGTCTGAGCTCCAAAGCACTGATAGTATCAAATTCATTGAGTACTAGGAATGATCGGTATGCCTTGATGAATACTCAGCTACCATCACATCATCCTACCAAAGCTATATAAGCTCTTAAAAACTCTCATCCACCTCCTCAAGCTAGTCCTTAGCCGCCTGTGGTTCGGGCTCGCCTCGGAACATGAGGGATATCCGGTGCTGAAACACATGTAAGTCACTAAGAAGACAAGTGTCCTCTACCGGTACCGCCTGTTCTGTCTGCTGACCAACGGGTAGTGATATAGTTGGCACACTGCCCAAAGATACCATCTCAGATAACGGTCCAAGTACCGAAACTTCATCATTATGCGGATCATGCATGTGGTCACTCACTGAAAAAGGCTAGTAGCTAATATCAACATCTGCTATACTAGTGTCTCAACTAGGCGGAAAACTCTAGTAATCACCTCCATCCAGTCCTCTGCTGCCTGGGAATATGTCTTGCCTCGAACCTTGGGGGCCACTACTGCTGGAAATCGTGCACCGTGCTCTGTCAGTGTGCACCTTCATCTAGTATAGATGGTGGCAACCCGATAAGGAATAAGAATAGGTGCGCCAGATTCAATACGTTATACATGGTGAGATGACTCAAAGAGACCAAAAAGGAAACTCTTAAAACACACATGAAATCAATGTTTTCGTGCACTGAGTCGGAGATCAGAGGTTAAGGTCTTGGTGTATGGATACGTTGGCCGCCGCACCAACACTGGACTCCCTGGACTGAAAACCACACTCAATACTTTTAACACTACTGCTTCACAGTAAGACAGATCATATTCCTAAGTTCTACGATAGAAACGACTCCTCTGATACCAATTGGTCACGACCCGTCCTCAGGGCATGTGCCGTGACTACCCCAAACCCACCTTCCATAGGCCAGGGGCTAGCAACTAGAACCAAAGGTGAAAATCCGGATAAAATGGGAAGGCATTTCCTTCATAAAAGTTGCAAACACAACAGAGTACATAACTGAAGTAAGCACTAAGCAATACTATATACAAAAGTAAATGTTGTAACGAAAAGGGGCCAAAAATACAAGCCCAACAATAAGCACAGTACAACTAAGAAGATAATAAAACTATAGTAAAGTAATAAAACAACCACTGAGTCTTCCTCCAGGAATCCCACCTGAAGGGTTGGTACATATGGCCTCCTCAGCACCACGGGTTTGGCAGTCCGCTCTGTGTACGTCTCACCACGTGGTGCACCTCTAGGTATCGTCTAGCTCCACAAGCCTCCACCTCGATCAGTGTTTTCCATCATCTACATCCAACACAACATAGTGCAGACATATCCCATGCAGGGGTGAGTATACGATACTCAGTAGGGACCCCGAGACCCCTGTAGGTCTCCCATAATCCACGAAGGATGAACCACAAAAGGAAAGATACAATCAAGAAGTATCAACCGACTCTACTTAGGTATATGCCCATACATATACCTAAGTTAACAGTCTCAGTTCTTCTCCAACTCTATAGCCCAAGCACAACCCAGTCCACACAAGAAGTAATGTTAATCACATCGATGATAATGATTGAAAGTCAAGACTCAACTCACACATGTATACATATTTCTTGTAGAGATAGAGACAATCAGATGTTGTCACTGATTCATCTAAGATGTCGAACCCACGAAGGATTCCAGTATAGTTTTCATTACTGCCGAACCCACAGATGATTCAAGTACAGTTATTTTCGTTGCCAAACCCACAGAGGATTCCAGTATAGTTGTCTTCACTGCTGAACCCACAGAGGATTCCATTATAGTTTTCGTCGCTGCCGAACCCCCGGAGGATTCCAGTACAGTTGCCATCACTGCCGAACCCATGGAGGATTCCAGTATAGTTGTCATCGCTGCCGAACCCACGGAGGATTCCAGTATAGTTTTTGTCGCTACTGAACCCACGGAGTATTCTAGTATAGTTGTCGTTGTAATCACAGCCAGCTCTAGAGTTCCCACACAAAGCACGCTCGATTCTGGGAGGGTATGCTCATCCAGCAAAGGGATTGATACATCAACTGGCACGAAGTCCAAATTTGATGTATCCTGAAGTTACGTCTCATTAAAATGAACCCAGCACGATAGATGGCGCGTCAATAGGACGCCTGGGGTGAAAGTTATTAGAATTTTTGCTCCAGGGGCCCGGTTGGAAATATTCTCGTTCCAAACCTGACCATTTTCCAAAAAGGTCCAAAACACACATAGAATATTGAAACAGGACCACCATGTCACGAGGGTCCCAGTGCCGCAGACGGAGCGTCGATCGGATGCACGGTCTTCGATTTATTCACTTTTATGTGAAAATGGGACCGGCCCGTTAAGCCCAGTGGGCTGGCAGGTCGAGTCAACCCGGTTTTGGCAGGTCCAACCCGACAGAGGGTCAGATTGGCCCACTGAATCATGCATCCCGGCCCGACCCATCACAGTGCGGCCCGACCCGGCTCGGCGCGGCGCGGCCCGGCTGGCCGCAGCTCGGCCCGGAGGGGCTGAGTGATCTGATGGGGGGGGGGGACGCTTTCCTGCACCGGTGGCACCGCCCTCCTAACTGGCTGGCCTCCCCGGTGCAAGCGGCTTGCGGTTTTGGGCCACGATCCCTCTGTCGCGGCGGCTATGAGCACCGCAACTGCTTCTGCCAGGCCGACTGTCGAGCCGATCGGTTCTTCCACTCGAGCGGCCCGCCCTGTGCGGGTCGTGGTTCTCCGCAGGGCGGCACCGTGGGGTGCCGTAGTTCCACCAGCCCGGTCAACTACGGCCGGCTAATTCTTCTTTGGCTGAGTGGCCTGCGGTTGCTGGCCGCGGTTCTTCCACATGCGGCCGGCACGCGGTCGCCGCGTTCACTCGCTACGGCCTCTGTTCGCCACTGCCTCCCTTTGCGAATTAAAAATCAAGAAACAATGAAGGGTCTCCAGGCCGTGTTTGTTCGGCCCGCGCCCTCCGTGTTAGGCGGTGGAAATCGGCCATAGAAAATCATTCACATTCAACAAGAACGAAGGTATAATTTATTCGAAATAAATTATACAAACAGCCTACCACATTTTCAAGAGCGTTTCACGTCGACGAGCCACGGAAGATGAACGTCACAGAGGTCGGCGTCACGGAAAACGGTGACGTCCCGTCAACGTTGAAGGAAAAGAAATCGTAGACGATGTCGATTCGCTGTCATCGGTGTGCATCCGAGGAAGAAGCATAGTCGATGTTCCTCATGGGCGGCTCCTGCTCTTGTGGCTTGGACAAAGATCGAAGATAGTCATGTCGTTCTTTGTTGGAGAGAAAGGACTTTCTTCGTGTTCTTCGGGGAAGAAAGATCTCTCCCTCATTCTCTTCCACCACAAAAAGTTTTCCAGCCCATTATAATAAAAGGATACCCATTATTATAATGTTTCCAAGCATTTCAAATTAACTCAAAAATGAAATGGTGACAGCACAAATTAATTAATAAAAGCATTAATTAATCTTGTGTTGGAAACATTAATGGGAGGGAGGTGGAATGTGAAGGGTTTAACCACATCAATGGGGGGGTTCATGGGAGTTTAAGGGAGTTGAGAGGAGTTGAAAGGTTTTGGGTTCATGTGGGACCCACCACACATTATCCTCTCATGAGAGGTTATGTGGGTGTGGGCCCGGCTACCAACCTCCCTTTTTAGATTATAACCACCCACCAAATAAAAATATCAAATTTATATTTTTATTTATTTAAACAACAAACCCCAAAAATTAACTTCCACCCTCAACCAAATGCAACTGCGGTAAAGGTCTCCTTAAGAGAATACCGGCACTGTGAGTTCATCATTGTCCTAGGATTTTAATTCTGAGCACCGGTTCAAAAGATATAAAATCCCAAAACGTACGTTTACTAAATGTACATGAAAAAAAGCTTGGAGAATTATTAACAGCCACCCTAGATCCACTGCGGTCGAGGTTAGAATCATCCAAGGTGAAACACGGCCCAACGAACCCAACGGTACCCTCGTATTTCCAATCTGAGTTACCGTTTAAATGTTATGAATTTTACAATAAAATAATTGTCACTTAATTATTTTATTTGTGGCCAAAAACTAACTTTTTTTGGTGGCCCGCATCAGCCAATGTTTGTATCTGCTTAAAGAAATCTTACCCTCACAAGTTCAGTGGTGATCTCGGATTTTTAATCTAAGTTACCATTTTTGAGTTATAAGCTTTTTAAAAATAAAATAAATTTATTTAATTATTTTATTTACAGTTGTGCCATTTTAGGGTTTTCTCACAGGAGGCTCGCGCTGACTAAACTTAAGTCATGCCTAGTGTAAACCCGCCATCCTATGCGCAACAGTGGCCTCAAATTTCTGATCTGAGTAAACTTTTAAGATTTATTCCACTTATTCAGGAAAACTGCATATATGTGGGATAATTTAATCTTAACAAAACTTCGACGGATCATTCTAGGCACTCTGGGCCATGGAATCGCGCGCCGTCAGAAACCGCGAGCTCGTAAAATTCCAAAGAATTTATGAAAAAAATTTCCTTGAAATTTCTGGGTCTTTACATATAAGGTAAAAGTAAATTAACAAAGGAAACTCATGTTCCATTTGATTAAAATCTTTAAAATAATGATTTCTTTCATTATTACCATTTCTTCATTTATAACATTATTCATTACATCATCCATTTTCATCATGTGTTCCATGGGTTAGGCATTTAAAAAATTTACAAAAGGGTCTAAGACAGTCAACCAAAATTCATAATGAGATAATTCAAGTCCCTATATCTCTAGGGATCAATATATCACAACAAATACATTACACTTGCCTTGAAGCCTCAGTCCAGATGGTCTTATTGAAAGCAACAATTAGGGGAATATATCCTTTATCCCTTCCCTAACTCGTGAATTTTGGGGTGTGGTTTAGAGGATCATTCTAAATGAACCTTTGGACATAGAAATCCACATTAATAAACACACTACCAAGCCATGTGAATAGTGTTATTTATCCATTAACAACACACAAACCATTTCTCAATCAATACTGAAAAGAATTCACATAACTATCAAAATACAGAAAAAAGAACATGAGAATTAATATTATGAAATAACCCATCAACACATTTATCATTTTTATTATATAGGATATTTTACCCATTTTCCTTTCTCATTCCAAACTCTATAAGAATATTTAATAATTCCCATACATTACCCCATTTAACAAAATCATCAATTAACATGATTAATCCCAATATCAAAATATAAAAAATTATCATACATTGTCCCATTAAAATATTCTTCCATTCCCATATGTTAACCCATATATACCATTCATCATTTTACTTGCATTAACCCTCTTATTCATTTCATGTACAATTTATAATCCATTTGAAATGATAAACCACTTAACTCATTTACTAATTTCCAATAATTTACTAATTTGACATGTTCACTATTTCACATGCCTTAACCCAATTATCTCATTAGTCACTAACATGCCTGAGACAGTCAACCAAAACCCGTTAACAATTCATAACATGATTAACTCATTAGCCTTATGACATACAACCCATTATTCCATGATAAAAACATTACACAATGATCTTTTGGTCCTCTTAGTCATTCAATTAACATTTAAACATATTTACAATGGATCTAATTCAACAGAAATCTACTACATACTTAACCTCACCATTTTACATGTACGGGAAAGTAATTCACCCCATGGGTTTCCCTAAATCAGTTAAATCAACATCAATACATCCCAAAAAATTATGATGGATTTAATTCATCACTTAGCCAACCAACATTCCAAATATCACTAAAGGAATAAAAATAACAATAAGAGGGAAGAAATATCACAACCACACCTAAAAAAATTGACAATGAAACTATGGGATATAAATTGTAGACCTCCTACCTTTAATCCAAATATGAACACACCATAAATCATATTCTTAGATCTGGATCCAAACCCCCTTTTAAGACACAACCTAGGGTCAACCAGAAAAATAGGGGTTTAGTGATTTAGAATAAGACGAGTGATACTACAAGTCGTAATTCAAAAAAAGGAAGCAGGAGGAGTATGAGTCTTATCTAGAGCTTCAATCTGCAACAGACTATATTAAAACCAGCCTATAATTGGAAGAGAAATAAAATTGGGATGATTAGATCACTTGTTTTGGTCAATAGGGTTGCTGAATGAGGATAGGGAAAGAAATATGGGTGGGATACATAAAATCATTGGGTGGGGCGTAAAATTACACATTTTATGTGCCACATAGTTTTACAAAACATGTGCCCACCGTGATCCTTCTCTTACCCATGTTGATTATATGTTTAATGGTTACCTAGGGATGCCACATAGTTTAACAAATAGTGTTCCAACCACGTGGAATGCCTCATTTCAAGGTTTCATAGTTTTCTGGGGGAGGAAGCACAATTTACTTAACAATGCACCAGCTGTGCTACATGAACAGGTTGGCCTTATTTTCCATCAATTTCGGCCCCAAACCCCTGGAACACCACCAAGGCCCATTATACATCGAAAAATAATTCCATTAACAAAAAATAAAATATTAAAATAATATTTTTTAATAGGGTCACACATCTATGATGTCTAAGAACTTACATAATATCTATGAAATCTATTCAATAAATCCCTGATGATGTAAAGAGCATTCATAAGTTGATATAGAATTATGATAAATTCATAATGGTAACACCTCATACAAAATTATGTATTGAGGAAATAAATATTATTGATACTTAACTAATGATATCAATATCATAAAATAGTATTGAAAAAATATAGATCTATTCATAATTTATCCAAATGATCATTGATACAGTTTAGTAGATTATTATTCCTAATAGGGAATTTTTATGCTCCTAATAATAAATAAAAAGATGAATTAAAAAATATTATTCTAAAAAATGAACTGGTTCACCCCATTCTAAAGAAATAGGCTAAATGAATCCATTATATAAATTCACCTAGTGGTTCTTGATCAATTTATCAAACACAATCGTGGTCATTATTTTTGGAATCTTTGAAATATGAATAAAATGATTTATGAGTTATTTTAAAAACACGATGTTCTACCATTGGACATATTCAAGAAAAAATATTCAATTTTTTGTAATGATTTATTCCATTGTTCCTCATGTATTTCATAGGTGCTAGTTTTTTTAATGCAGTGTTTATAAAATCTCTATTAGTGAAGTGGTTGTTGTTGTGAAATCAGCTTTAAAAAATGTAATAAATGAATAAAATGATAGTTCATTAGATATTGAGAAAATAATTCTGAATATTTAATTATTTCAACAATTAAACTTCATAAAAATTACTTTTACAGAGTTATGATAAACATAATGTGAATTTTGAATATTTAGAGGTAGTGGAGGTTCATCAAAATACTCAAAATTGAATATACATAATATAGGAATACCATATAAGTGGGATTACATAGCTTAAAGAGTATTAATAAAACCATCCCTATAGTGTTGTGTATTCATGTTATTTCATATAGAGAATCAAAACCATTGGATTATTTCTTGAGGTTGATTTGTAGTGGTTTAATTAGAATCATTATGGTTTTATGATAGAATGAATTAATTTTTGGAATGTCTAGAATTGTTGAACTCAAGAAAAAATGATCCTATGTATAATTTCATTTATTGTTTTATATTTTCAGTCCCATGTAATATATTACAACACCTAAACTATTTTTCCCTACACATATGATATTTATATATACCTATGTAATTTTTATTGATAATACAATATTTGAACCAAAACATTTGATATATTACATTGAGAAAAAGAAGAACATAAAATAATAAATTGAATATAAATTTCAAGAGGTTTTCATGTATGAATTTTCTAGATCATATGATTTTAAGATCTTAAGACCCATAGATTCTTACAAAAAAATAGATAATCTGGGGATTTTTTAATAAATTATAAAGACAAAAATAATATAAATTCAAATGGTTATGTTGAAATGGTAATCAGGGATTTAAACAACATGATTTATCATTCTATCTTGATTAAAGATGATATTGAAAGGGAACCACTTGAGGGAGATGATAGGAATAAAATAAGATTTTCACGACCATGAGAGGAGCTACCAAGTCATCTGCATCAATTTAGGCACATGAGGAATAATATTATAGAGGATTTAAATGATGTGGATTTCATATATATTTAATTGAAGGAAATGAGTTAGATTAATCATGAAATATAAATAATAAGACAATAATATTATTTTTGAATGAGATTCATGGATGAAAAATATCTTTGTGGTCTAGATAAGGACTACATACAAGCTCATAATTTTTTAGGTTACAAAATTTTGTTTAAAAAACAATTCAGGTTTTCTATGAATATAAAAAATAAATAGTACTCAAAAAAAGTTTTTCATTAAATTTTTAAGTGAAATTAAATAAAAAATATTGAGTATTATAGACTGAGAGCCTGCCACCATATTTTATTAAAGAGGATAATATGATTTCAATGTTCTCGTTAATTCAAGATTGAGATAACCTATACGGATTAATACTTGATGTTCCAAAGAGAAGCAGTTAATTAGATGGAATGAAAAATATGCAAGCCACCTATTTGTGTTCTGAATATGTCTTTGGCATATAAAAATGATGTTATAAACAATAAATAAAATTGATTCATTCTAATAAAGGAAGGAGATATATATCTATTATCAAGTAAGTATCCTAAAGTTAAAGGATATAATTATTTGTTTGGATAATACATGTAGTGGAAATATTTCATTTTTTAGTTGGAATTTTGAGGCCATAATACAATGGGACTCTATGTTGATAGGACTGTAATGAAATATGTGTGTATCCAATCTATGATAAAGTGGATGGAATTGTGACCGGGGTGAAAAAACAATCACAATAAGGATTAGGACATTCAGATTGAACATTTTAAATCATTTGTGTTATGTTTTCTATTTTTACTACTACACACATAGTAATTATATTAGATTATATACACATTATTTAGTGATAAATAATTTAAAATGGGTGATTAATAAAATTAAGAATTTATAAAATAAGATAACTGATTTACCACCCCTCCCCCTTTTAGTGGTTAATTAGGCCTAAGGAATAACAGTTTTATAAATGGTATATATGATCCTAAGGGAAATATATGACATGTTTTATTATTAAAAAATTATATCTGGGAGATTCAGAAGATTCTATGATAATTGGATTCATTTATCAGAGATCTGGATGATGGGATCCTCCATAATTTAAATTATTTTATGTATAGTTACCTTTAATGATATTAGAAAAAGTTATTTTTACATATTACTAGGATAAGTGAAGGATTTTCTATATTGGATGTCTAGAGAAGTCTTATATCTAATTAGGTGGGTTATTAAAGTATTCTTAGTAGTGAGGTATAAGATAAGGCATCTGTTTAGTGGGTTTCTAGGAAAGGATCTACCATGGTTAGGGGTTTAGAGGTGGATTCTCTCTAGTGAGGAAAAAATGAAGGCTTCACCCTTGTGAGGGCTGAGATAATGCTTCATCCAGGTTGAGGGATGATGAAAGGTTTCACCCTAGTGAGGGGTACCAAAATACTTCATCTGATTGAAATACAAGATAAATCTTTGAGATTGTTTTAAATTAGGGATAATTAGTCTCTTTAATGATGTAAGGGGGAAATAATTTCCCTCATGATAGGATGTGTGTCAGGATTCACCCTTCTTTTTTGGGGTCTCTATAGATTATTTATGGTGAATGAATCTGTTATATATCACCTAATAATGGAGGGTAATAAAAATTTTGTAGAAATAGGGGTAATCTTTTCTTTTATGAATGTTTTTCTATGATGAATCAGATAACATTAACTTCGGTTAATTCTCTATAGTTCTAAGAATTGTGGGATACATGAATGGGGATATAGAGACCAAGGTGATGGTAGTTATGAGTGTCTCTATTTCATAAAAAATGGTTTTTAATGTAGACCCCATAGAGACCCATTTATAGGAGAAATTCATAGCCTATTGATATCAGGTCTTGTTGGTGGATATTGATCCACATAGGGGCACTAGGGAATCCAAATTGAAGATCTAGTTTAAATGAAACAAGTGAAAGAACATGTATTAGGAAATATGAAATCTGGGTGAAGGAGACCTAAGAAATAATAGAAGGATAAGTATAAAATGTGTTAGCATTATTGGTCAAGAGATATTATACCTAATCTAGTGAGGATGGGTGTTTGGAGCTAAGTGATATCTGGGATTTATTCCATGATAGAAGATACATCTTTAAATGTCTATAACATTTTTTTCATACGTCTAATTTTTCTCCATGAATTGTAAAGTCCAATATTATGACCTGAAATAAGACCCTATTTATAGGTGTTCCCTATATACTATGTTTTTCTTTCCAAAAATATAATTTAATAATAACAATAAATAGTTTTTATGGTTATTAATCCCTTATTTGTCATGGGTGAAGTACATAAACTACTCCCAATGGGAGTTTTCACTATCACATCATCAAATTGGGTGTGTTTTTGTGTAATTTCTACCCCTAGGTATGTATGATATGATATAACACTTAAATATCCCATTTTTCTTATTCATTGGGAATATAAATATATATTCATTTCTATTTAGGACTTGTGTCATCGAAATTGGGACTGTATCATGGCTTACATAGTGATGTGTGTGTCACACATTTTTCCCGTGCTCATATATGGTAAGGGATAATATAAGATTAAGGGTTGAAATTATTTATTAAGTTATAATATGTAACAAACCCATATAAATTATCATTATATATCATGTAATTAATATCCAATATTCCTCATTATAACACTTTTTATGTCCATTATTATTCAATTTTTTTAATTAACATTAAAAATTTAAATTTTCAAATATTTCACTCAAAATCACTTATAAAAGGCACCCTACTCCACACAATCCATACAAAACATTTCCTTTAGTATTCCATCCCACAACTACTTAATTTTCCACCCTAATAACACTCACTTGTGTTTTGGATCTTATTATCACAATAAAGGGTTCCATATCAATCATTTTAGAGGTGGCCCTTAAGGGATGATTTTACTATTCAAAAAAACATTATTTTTTAATTAATATATTTATATATATTCATTATAAAACCCCTCATTATTCGTTTGTAATATTTTGTAATCATTTAATTTAAATTTTTATTAGTTCCCAAATTTAGTATTGTCATATTAAAAGAATATATCCTTACACATTCATTCATTTTAAATTTTTTTTCTTTGGGTGAGCATTACAACAAAAATGAAATATGTTATAACATTTTACACTTTAATGATTAAGAAAGATAAATACTATTATTACATTGTGTTAATTTTGAATTTTAATTGCGTTTAAAATATTCTAATTTTAACATATATAGGTATATTCATTAAGTAATATAATATTTTTTGTGGATATAATATTTATAATTAAGAAAAATATCAATCTTTTAATTTTAATCTATTATCATAAGAAATATAAAATAATTACAGCCGAATAATAATTTATCAATATATATATATATAATATCAATTTCCACTCTGGATATTATAAACACATGATCAATTTGAAATTTCCGAAACATTTATACCAAAGTGTGCATAGAACTAATAGGACATTAAACACCCAATGATAATTATTTAGTACGAGTGATTAATAAATTTCAAGTAAATTTACATAAATGAATGATAATGACTAAAATATTTATGAATTAGGCTCTAATATAGATGAATAATAATAATTAGTTAAGTATATATGATTCTATAATGTGAAAAAGAACGACAATAACCTTAACAAAGGGGTTTTATCAATCTTATCACTTATGCTGGAGATTTAAATTCCACAAAATTTCTTAATTGAAAAGTTATATATATAATTTTGGGTGAGAATTAATGATGAAAACTATTCATCATTTATTTTATATTTTTAATTCCTTGAACTTTACTATTCATTATTATGTCAATTTCACTCTTTAATAAACTATTATGAATTTTATTCATGTCTTTTAACATATTTCCAAGATCCCCATCTAACATTTCTCCTATATATCGATATTAACATTTTTCATAAATTTTTAAAGTTTTTGAAACCTATTATTATCATTACATCTATATTTCATTAATATTTTCATGTCTTTTTAATACCCTGAATTTTATTTTTTTTATACTTTACAAGTAACCAATATATTAAAGGGGTTTCATTTGATCTTATATCTTAATTGTCAATGTTTATGTAACATATTAATTAAAATTAATTATAGGAATATCACATATATAGTCTTATAAAATTTATCTTATGTTGAAATTAAGAGATTTTTGTATATATTTATTTCTCCATCAGTTGATTTTTTCTCAACTCAATGTTATTTATATGGGTTTTCTTACTAAATATTTTTTCTTATGATTTCAATTATTTTTTCATGATATATCTTATTTATATATTATAAAATAGGAACATTTTATTTATATTTATATATATGATTCTTTATTTATGGGATATATAAATCCCTTTTAATCAATAATATTTCATTGATCATAGTGTTGGATTCAATTTATTCTCACGCATATTCATTAAAGGGATTCCTCTTGATCTATCTTACTAATTAGAAATATTTTTTAATAATATCTATAGAAGATTTATATGTGGGTTACATATAAAATATCTTATTTATTGTATTTTAGTACGTTTTCTACATGTATTTTCTTTTTTTAATGATTCATACATCATTTATCATAATGCTTGTAAGGGGTTTTCTTAATCACATATCATACCACTAATATTCCTTCACCATTTTAAGTATTTATTGATAATTTTTATAGGTAATTTTTCTAATGACTTATATTTCTTTTATTATATATATATATACTATTTATAAACCTTTAACAATACCCTTTTATATTATTTTTATTTGACTCATTAAAAAATTTCCACCCAATTTTCTTCTTGACCTTTTCCTAATTTACAATCTTACTCTCTAATATTTATGTTCTCTCTAAATATTTTCCTTTAACTTATATTTTTATCTTATAAACATATATAAATACCATTACCTAAAATTTTATTTTTTTGTTTCAATAAATATATATGAACACTCTTTTATTTTTCCTACATTATATTTTATGAAAATTTCTATTGGTTCTCATAACAAAATCAACATTTTTATTGAGTAATACACTATAATTTTCATATATTATATGACATTAATATCTTATATTTTATTTTCAATTTCATCATGTCATACTTAAATTTCTATAATAAGATATTATGTTTTTTCATCAATTGAAGTTTCTTTAAAATATATCATTATAATAGTTAGCTTCTACCAACTAATTTCTGTATTAATCTTTTATATCAATTTTTTCTATTTATTTAATTTTTTTAAAATTTTTTTAATATGATCCTCATATTAACTTCAACATTTATCCCATTTATTATTAAATCTACTCAAAAATTAATTCTATATCCCTATTTTTTGTGTTTCTTATTTCAAAACATTATATAACCTATAAAAATAAAATTTACCAAAATCAATTCCATTTTGTTTATTTCCATAAATATTTCTTGAATATTAAAATTATTTCATTTCAATTTTTCAATTTTAATTTTTTTAGTAATAAAAAAATGTTTTAAAATACATTATTTTCCATGTTATAATTATTTGAAATGTTTCTCACATATTTTTTTATTAAAACATCATAAAAATGTTGAGAAATTTATTGTAATGATTTTTATCACATTTTTTCCATTGTTATCATAGATAAATCTGAATGTAATTATTATATATTATAAGATATTTTTTTTCTAATGAAATTAAAATTTAAAAAATGGTTCATATAAATACAAAGTGGAAGATTAAAAGATACCCAAACATCTTTCACAAGCCAACAAAATGAGAAATCATAATAGTGGAAACCAAAAGTACATAGAGTTTAAATAGAATAAGCATATGAATGAAATAATTTTACCACAACTAAACTACTAATAACCCACCAAATCAACTAAAACCATGAACATAATTTTCATTATGGAAATATACTATAGGAAAAACCTAATAGAAGTTTGTAATTAGGGACTCCACTTCACATCAAGGGGCCAAGATACTACCACTATAATACATAAATCAATCCAAGTAACTCTATTATAACATTATATTATTTTAATTCATCGATGAAATCATTGTAATAAATGAGAATTTATAATAATATAAATATTTCTAAGAAAAATTATTAGTATTAAATTGGAAATTTATATTCTATGTTGTCATGTAATCCATAATATTAGTAGAATAAACATAAATCATTCAATAGTTCTATTATATATGTGGAAAATCAATCATCCAAGAAATAGACACATGCTTTCTCTAAATACACTGATTCCAATTGTATATTTTCAATTTCTCTCATTAAATAAAAAAATAAATCATAAATATTTCCTTGAAAATAAGATATCGATTCCAGGGATACCAGTCACCAACCATGAGTTTGATTAAGGGGGTTATTATTCAATCATTCTATAATATTCACTTCAATAATCTATATATTTATAATTACATGTTAAAGTTACATTCAATGGTAATATTAATAATATATCCTACCATTGAATCCAGAGTGAAATTTTTCTGTTCTTTAAATAATAATAAAAATAATAATAATAATTTCTTGTAAAATATAAATAAATATCTTTAATTTTACATAAGAGTTATTCAAAATCACCTGAGGAGAATATCTTTTATGAATTGGTAGAGTGATATATAATTTTTTTCTTCAACAAATATATCATATGTGTGATTATTAATATCACAAAGATGAATATAAAGGAATGAAACAAAACCTTCAATGAGAATGCTTCCATAAATTATTCCATTGAATGTAAAGATGTCCAAATAGAAATGAGAGTCAAGAATGATCATGAAAATCCCATTCCACACATCATTCATTGAGTTGTTATATTTCATCATGAATTTTTTTAGTAGGTAAAGACCTTGATATTGGATTAGAATAACATGTTTAACTATATCATAATAGAAATTAATAGAATCAATATCATTCTCTTCTATTTGGTTATATTTCTCAATAGGATTACCCAAAATAAACATGAATATTGTTAATTGATTTTAGTGATATAATCCACTTAATTGATATCTCCCCCTTAATAATTGAGTTCAATTTGAATAATCCCAAAATAAAAACTATAATAACTAAATAAAAAGTGAAAAAAATAATTTTCCATATTTTCTATCTCTAATGACTCTATCATTTCACATAGAAATCCTTAAGAGTGATTAAAAAAATGAAATATTTACTTATATTAAACTCATTTAATTAATAGTTTATAAATTTTTAGAACATGTTTATAGTGTAAAAATATTATTTTTTTCCTATTTTTATAATAAAAGGTGCCCCATGATAGTAGAAAAACTATAACAAAATTAAAACCACATTAGTAGAAAGAATTTTATTATCAACTTTTTGATCTAGAATGGAAATATCTATAGGTATATTTTTCTTAAATATAGTAGCATACTCAATAGAGAGGTTATTCCTTTCATAGATCACATGTCTAATAGTGGAATAATTTTTTTGTATCGTTGTGTAATTTCAAATGAACTAATTAAAAAATAAAACATTTTATACTTATTTAATTTCCCTCTAAATAGGTGATACGTTTTTGAGATACGAAGTTATGTATTCATAAGTAAATATTTTTTTCATTGATCCCAAGTGGAATTAATCCTATTTTAAAACATAATAATGAATGCTCTAGAAAGGTAATCAATCAATCTAATTTTAATTCCATTTTATAAGGATGGATATAATAATTTCATTGAAATTCCTTTTCGGATCAAAATATGATTCTCCCCATAAAAAAGACACATTTAGATTTAAAAAATATAAATTATATCTATATGAAGTGGTTAAACATCCATATAATAAAGATGATAAGTAGAGAGCGCATGAGTCATTATTTGAAGATCACCACCCAATGATAATAAACCATTATTATAGAATTATTTTTTTGTATAAAATTTATCTTACTGAAGGATGAAGTGAGAAAACATAAGTTTCCCTCAATGAGAAATAAAAGTGAGATGGATAGAGGGTAGTTAAGAATGATGTTACTAATATACTTCTTAATAATTCAGATTTTACACCTGAAGAAGTGTTTTTAAAAAATAAATTTTGAAATTTTGTAGTTAACTAAGAGCATAGAGGAATATTGAATTATCAGGTGAAGATTATAAATATTAATCGAGGTTCTTATATCCCCTATAATAAAAATAATATATCCACAAAGAATGAAATAATGGGAAAATAAGTTACATATTAGTGAGGCATAAAAGGTTTTTTGGTTTAATAATGGGAATAAAAAAGTATGACCATGATAGAGACATTTTTTAGAAATTATGAAAAGAAGTGGAGGGATAAGGTATCCCTATTAAAATACTTTTATTGGAATTAAAAAAGAAATGGTTGATCCATTAACAAAAACTAAGATATGAGTGGAGGTAAAAAAAATTATTGTAAACTTTTTAATAAAATGATTATAAAATTGGAATTTATTAGGCGTAGACGACAGAAAATCACATAAAAATTCATTAAATGCATTTAGAATGTGTAATTTATCTCTATGATTATATCAATTCATATTCTAATTCAATATGTTTATCATCTAACTATTTATAATAATATTATAAATATAGTGTAAAAAATTTAAAATGTATTTTTAAGGAAATATTCCTTTAATTATGTTTTTTTACTGAAAGTTATAATTATTTTGATCTATTAAGTATTTGTGGATATTTTAATATTTTATAAAAGATAATTATTTTCTTTCATAAATCATAAAATATTTAACATATTACTCTTAATGAATTTTATTATATTTTCATATCTTTTCCCTATATTATTAGGGATTATAATGTTTTTAAAAAGTAGTTTCTATGTTGAAATAATCCCTGGATTTATTTCTCTAATTCATATTCATCTATAGTGATGTGGAAGAATATATATTAAAGAATTGTTAAGTGAGAAACTTTTTATTTTTAGATCATCAACTAAAATTAATGATAACTTATTTACTATTATCATTTATTTATAAAACCCCATATTTATATCTATTGATACAAGGGCATTCTCCAAGAAAGATTTACCTCTTGATTAGATTTAGAAAACTGTTGATTCAAGCATGTTTTTATTTTATTCTATATAATTAACCATATATGAAAATCTTAAATTCTTATTCTATATATGGATATGATAATTTATATTCATATTAACATAAACATTATTAATTTTTATTTTTTATACTACATGTAATATTTTACATGACCATGTCATTTACATTTTTTATTCATGTTATGATATATTATTGGTTTTATGTGGAATACACACATACACTTTAATATATGTATATTAAT
Organism: Viscum album; assembly: GCA_963277665.1. Taxonomy (NCBI): domain Eukaryota; kingdom Viridiplantae; phylum Streptophyta; class Magnoliopsida; order Santalales; family Viscaceae; genus Viscum; species Viscum album. Next base: position 1,395,494,866 of record OY728157.1, on the reverse strand, counting down.
ATATAAATATGTTATTGTTAGTATTGAAATTATATTTCCGTCTAATATATTGATTAATGATGATAACTCTTGGCAATATTATGATATGTGAGTAGTGATTTATAATTCATAATGTTATGGTACATGGTTAATTATCCCTACCCAATATTATATGAGAAATAAGTATTTAGACACTCCGATGAGTTATGAATTTAAAGGTAGTTATCCATAAAATATTCTTATAATTTCTTATTATTATTTATGTACCATATTTCTATATCATATTTTAACTTGAAGAGACATTAATATTTTGGGTCATCGAGGTTAAAGATTTATTATCATTGTTTCCATATTTTAATGTTGAATTATATATTAAAATTTACATATCATACTTATATTGATGTTATTTCTTGATCAATAGTTATCCTATTATTCCTCTTGACCCCTTTTTTTATTATATGTTGTTTTTACAATAATAATAATATTTCTCAAATTTTCATGATTCATTTTTTTCTTGGGATATAATGATAAATTATTTAGAGTGATTCATATAGTTATCATGTTAACTAAGGGTTGGAGCTCAATCCATTATTTTATTTCCATAATAACTTGATAATGTTTTTGGATAGATATGTTTAAGAGAGATCTATGGGTGCTAGAAATTTAAGATAGTGTAGAATTTATAGAAAGTAATGAGATGGTTTTACAGAATGTTTACAATTAAATTAAACCTTTGGATTCTAGGATGTTGTTTACTCTGTGAGAAATATTTTTTAATTATTTTTAATGATATATGTTAAATTTTTTATATGTCATAATAATCCATGTTTAAATATATAAAAAATCGCAATGAATTGTTATTGAATGTTCATGATCATTTAGAGTTACCTATGGCCATATTTAGTATTTTGTAGTATTATGGTCTATATTCATGATACGTTACCCTCTGATAGGGGAATAATATTAATAATTATAGTTTATAATCCACTAATAAATTCAATGATACCACTCCAAGAGTTGTGATAAAAATATCCATTTATGCAACACTATGATAAGTAATTTTTTTAACTGCCAGTGATGGGAAAAGATAAGGGTCTGTGGGTTGATATCTCTTAACTTAGTGACCAAATTTGACCAAAAATGATAATAAATTTGATATAAAGGTATCCAAATATAATTAAATTTATGTTTATATTATTTTAATATAAATTTGGATGTGATAGAGGTGTATTTTAAAGATCCCAATCTCACTCATCTGGTATTCTATTTTAAATTCAATATTAAGAGTACTTATTGGGTATGTTTTTTATTGATGAATAATTTGGGAAGGAAGAGAGAATTCTATGGAAAGGGGATAAGGAAAAGATTGACCCCTTGGTTGTGGGAATCTAGGGGTACTTGGTGGAATTGGATTGAGTTCCCTATGTGATATATGGTAGAAAGTGGTTTTGTGTTAAACCATCATATTCTTGATTATTTTTAGTAGCTACCCAATAGAGTTTTGAAAAAATTACACTTAATAAAGGGTATTTTCATTTAACCCAAATTTAGAATTTAAATATGGGGGGTCTATTTTTTCCTTCATTTAGACTATATTTCTTCCCTTATCAATATATATTCCCCTTCATTCCCTCTCCTTAAGGATCCATCATCCACCATTAATTTTGAGGTTTTTAGGTATTTGAATCTCGATATCATATAGATTGTATCCACTACCCCAATCTCTCTTCTTATTATATTTTTATTAATGAATATATTGTATGTAATTTTTTTTTGTTTTACAATTGTTCAAATTCATTAGATACTTTGGATTAATTCTTGGATACAGATAATTGGAGATTAGAGTAAATAAATTTTATGTAAATAGTTTGTTTTTGATTATGGATTTTCTCGCCACAATTTTCAAAAGATGTTCACTATATAACTTTTTTTCTATGTTTGGCAATAAAATTCTATTGGTGACATAACCCTTTTATTTTCAACCTAAGGATTTATTCTCTAATTTAAATTGGTAGGCATATACCTACCTTTTTAACAACATTGAGAGTTATCCTAGAAATGGTTTGGTCCTAATAGAACCCAATAGAAACCATGATTGAAAACGATTAAAGGTTTTTTCTTTAAAAAATTAAGAATACTGGCTATTTTATCCATTATTGGCTAGAATTAACATTTATTATTTCTTAGTTATATTTTTTGATAAAATATATTCAATTTTTTGATATGTTTGGATAGAAAATTAATGAACTTTAAATTTTTGATTTATGTTAGGAATGATTGGAAACTATATTAGTTAATATTTTTATTTTATAAAGGGGAATTATTGATGACAAATTTTCATCATATTTCCTAACATGATAGTGCTATTTATTGATTAGATATCATATATGTTTGAATTGTTAGTTATTAAAATATCATATTTTATAAACTTGATTCGGTAACCCTATTTATTTTTTAGGATTGATATATTAGATAGAAAGAGGATATGATATGTTATATGTGGGACTAGATAATGCAACCTTTATGGGTTATACTTATTCTCCTTTTTCCTGTGATGTAATGTAAAATGTATGGTGAAATGATCTACCTCATTAATATAACGGTAAGGATTACTGGGATATTTATTTCCTTGTATGCATAATCTATATATGTCAGTTCATATGAGTAACTGTGAAAGACACTATGTGTAACAGTACAACCTCCCTTGATTAATGGTATGAGTTTAATGGTTTTCCTAACTACTAATATATATACTATAAGAAATTGAATCATTGTTGGTGAGTATGTATGAATATTTTCCAATTAGGGAGTTATTTTATATTCCAATAAATTTGGCCAATAATTATATATATTATTTATTCATTATGTTCTCGTAATAAAATATATTTATATTTTTTTGAGAATAAAAACTAGTTTATGACAGGTTTCAAGGTGTAGGATGAAGATCACATACTAATGGACCACTCTCATGGAATGTGTAGATATTTTTATTCATGATTTTAGTTTGGAAATGAAATATTCATATGTTCTCTAGATACACCTGAAGATGGAAAATAAGAGGTGGTAATTTATTGAGAATTATCTACATATACAAGTTAAATATTTGAGGTTAACATTGATTCCATTCTAGAAAGGATACATATAGCATCCAAGGATTAACATAAATGGATATGAAATCATTTTAGAGGAATTTCACAACATTATAAAAAATAAATACCCGAGGAATATAATAGTTTAGTGTCTTTAGAAACATAGAAACCTAATATTATAACTTGGTGAAATATCTTCAACATATCCCATAATGATATTCCCATTTAGTAATCTTAAATAAAATATTTATTCATAACTTGGGGAGAGGGAACATAAGAAATGGGTGAGATCAAATGCTTAGTAAGGGTAAACAAAAGAGATATGTAAGAATTACATCAGTATAAGTGTATGAGAAAATGATATTAACATTAGAATATCATACCTCTATATCAGATATCATAATCAATAGTCATAGAGTAAATATTATTAGTTCAAAAGAGATTAATAAAATGAAAATCAAGAGAATAATCCATGATATCATAACGTAAGAATAAGACATGTGATTTTGGAAGACACATAAAAATATAAAATGATTTACATAGTATTCATGGATTAAGGCCAAGCACATCTTAGTGTAATGGGTTCACTCCCCAAATAGTCTTAGTATTCATGTTTCACTCCCAAGACCATCTTAGTGGAAAAAATATTTTAATAAACTGGGTTCACCCCCTGTTCAAGCCCTGTATTACTGAACCTAGTTCATCTCCCATTCCATCGCTATAAAAATGAATCGATTTCACCTCCCATTCTAGCCCTATATTATTGAACCTAGTTCACTCTTCATTTTAGACTTGTATTACTAAACTAATATCACTCCTCATTATAGCCATGTATTACTAAACTAGGTTTACTCCTTGTTATAACCCTGTATTACCGAACCATGTTCATTCATATTTCTAGCCATATATTACTGAAATGAGTTCACTCCTCGTTGTTTTCCTTTATTACTAAAAAAAGTTCAATCTTCATTCCATACCAGTATTACTGATCTAAGTTCACTTCTCATTCCATCCCTGTACTACTGAACAGAGTCCACTCCTTGTTCCAAAATAGTATTTCTGTACTAAGTTCACTACTTATTCCAACTGTGTATTATTGAACCTAGTTCAATCCTAATTCCAACCCTGTATTACCGAACTATGTTCACTTTTCATTCAAGCCCTATATTACTAAACTAAGTTCACTCCACATTCTAGCCCGATATTACTAGATCAGGTTCAGCTCCCATTTTATCCATGTATTACTGAATCTAGTTCACTCCTTGTTCCACCCCTATCCATCACATGATATATAAATAACTACTCAATTCATTTTAGGAAGATATAGTTCCCCCTGTCACATAATATAATCATACATACATGTTTCACAAGATAGTAATAAAATTCTTCATATCATGACCCATAAAAATATTTTGGGTTTCATCATAACCCTTGAAATAAAACTGGAATCAGAAATATTTCATCATATCATACCCTATGGAAAATATATAGGTTTTATAATCAATTTATCATAGAATAACACATTATGTAAAGAGGGTTTCATAAGTCTTTATCATTGTATAACCAGTGGAAGAGACACATGTTTCAAAGAAAACTTTTCATCTTAATCATAAAAAATTCAAAGAAAGAATAATAATATTTTCTTTAGATCATAACCATAATTAATAATAAACTATATAAAAGGATATCATCATAGATGGAGTAATATTTTGAATGATTACATAGAACAAAATATTTATTTGAAAATCACTTTCCAAAACATTTAACACTTTCAAAATCCATTTCATTGAACCATTTAGAAACAATATATAGGAATAATGAAAAATAATTTAAAAACATTATTCAAGAAAATATAATTTCTTCATTATAAAACCTTTTTTAATTCACTAATATTTTGAAAAAATTTTCCCCTGAATATAAACATTGAATATTTTGAATGAAATTGTAAAAACTTTTTAAAAAATAAAAAAAGTTGAAAACAATTTTCTTGAAAACCTCATTAAAATATAGAATATATATATAATATAAGGAAAAACAATTTATTTAAAAAATAAACTTGTAAAATATCAAAGGAAGCGTCAATTAAAAGACATCGGGAAAATCCGTACATATAGAATATTCCCTTTTCACCATAAAAAGTTTAGAATAGTGCCTCAATCAAAAAAAGATAAGAAGATTTAATGTAAATAATTTTTTATTAAAAATTTATTAAATTGGTAAAACTTTATCTAACACATAATATTAAAACATTTTTGAATAAATTTTTATATTCTTGGTTTTTTAAGGAAAACAAATTTCCGACTGAAGAGATAAATAAAGACGTATTTTATTAAAAACACTATCTTAATTTTCTCAAGTAAAAAAGAGTGGAAATGGTACCAATACATGGAGATATCAAGGATAAAAATAATATAAGAAAATTATGTAGATTTATTAAGATATTAATTATATTATTTCATCAATGGAATCATAATCGTAAACAATCTTGATAAACGATGAGATTATAGCAATAAATTGTTACCACTTTAGTAAATTTCAACCACAATACTATGGAAATAATAACATTAAATGAAGAAACAAATATATTTAAAATAATTAGATTATAGATATAACATTTAAATGGGAGTTATATAAACTTCATAGAAAAATATTGGTTTATAACATGGAATGTGTCTCATAGACGGAAAACTGAGACAAAATTACTTTACTGATTTGGAAAAATTTGATATATAAATCCCATAAAAGATATAATATCAAAGTTATATGTAAATAATAATAAATTTAATAAAAATAATCATATAATACATTTTTAGGTATTATATACTTCACACAAAAGAAATGTGTGGTGAATAAATCATAAGTCTCACATAAAAAAAATTGAGATGAGAAAAACCGTTATTGAATTTAGTCAAAGATATTCAAAAATCATGTATAATAAGTATAAGTTTATGATAAATCAAAAAATAAAACACATTATAATATATAATACAATATATTATTTTTATTACTTTCTATTACCCTTTTATTAGCAAATTCCTGGTCAAGTTTTATTTTGGGTAATGTCCGCTTTGTTTTTCATATATGTTTCGACTTATTGTTCATGAACCTCTAACTGAAATAATTATTTACTTATTTCAAGAATTTAAAAGATGATTTAAATATAATATATATTTTATATGAAAATATTTATGAAAAATTTAATATATATAAGTATGAAATGGAATACACTATTCATGGAGATGGTAGGCCATACATACACTTGAAAGTTGTTTCCGTTTTATTGTTATATTGAAAGAATGAAAGTAAATGGAATATATGAATATATATATATATATATTATAATTAAAATAGAATTATTATTTAATATATATAATAAAATTTTACTAAAATCATCTTTAAAAAATTCCAGGTATAGTGTGAATGAATCACATCTCTTTGAGGTGGTGGTCGTCCATACACCCACAAAGTTATAATATTTACTCATAATGGAAAACCCTAAAGAATGTTTTATGAAAAAAGTAAATAATAAAATATACATCATAAATATGTTATATATAATATAAAAACCTTATTTCCATCATAATTACAAACCTCTAGAGGTGGTAAATGAAAAATTAATGACATCATTTCGCGAGGAGGTCGTTCATCGTACACACAAACGGTAAGTTCGTTACACAGTTGATGGATTGGTTTGAAGGTGTAGGTATGAAACTTATAATAAAAAAATATATGTATATTTATATGAAATATGTTATTATATAATAATATAATATGAATAATTGAGGGGGTGGAAATTGAAAATAAAACAGAAGATATTTTGGAAGGATGTTACCTCTTTTTTGGGTAATTGTTTTTTCATTTGAACAAAATAACTAACTTATCTTGTCTTATTACCAATTTGAGATTTGTAAGATGATATGAGGGAATATGGGAGGTTATATTATAAGGTTTTTTTCTAATCCAAAAAGTCTTTATTGGTGTATCGATTGGGGGAGGAGATGAGACCTTTTATAAGTGGGGAAAATGACACAATTGGAATTCTTAAAATGATACGAGTGATCTTGACTTTTTTACTTGTTGAAAAAGAGTTAAAAATGTATAAATATGGATCAATAGAGGTTTAAATTTATAAATATAACCATAAAATAATTTCTTACAATTGTATGGTCATTTTTACATCATATTCTCTATGATAAGGCATCAATTATGATTGTTTTTTATCTTTTATCATGGTAATTAATTTTAATTACATTAGATAATATTTTTGATAAAATATAAGTTAACAATATTAGAAATTATATATATATATATATTTCAAGATATAGAATCCATTTTTCAAAATTACTACCACAGAGTGGTATAAATTAATTTAAAATTAATCATGTAGATGGGATTAGATGATATGTTTTTAATGGGAAAAAGTCTAAAAGCTTGAAATGTTTATATATCCAATTTCAATATGAAATTGGCTCTAATTACCTAAATTGAATTACTTTAGGAATAATTTATCTAATTAAACATTAAAACTAAATTAAAAAATAATTTAACAATATAAATAAATTTCAATAAAAATCTGTTTTGAATTAAAATTTAGTATTTCTCACTATTCATAAAAACATTGATGTTCTCAAATAAATAAATAAAAATTACTCAAATTACATTTTGACATTATAAAATAATTTTTTTTATTTTTATATATATAAACTATTAATGTTTCAAAAATTATATTTAAAATAGAGTCCCATTAAAAATATGAAAAATTACCCTTTTAAAAAATACATATTTTTATTGAAATTTTTTGATTTATTCTTATATTATGCTTATAAAATATATTAGATGAGTGTAATTTTTTTAGATGATTATTAAATATATATTTTTTAAAAAACAATTCATCAAAACTGGTTTGTTTAACTATTTGATATAAAATGGTGTTTGTACATAGAAATGTTATTTTCTTATAAAATGAAATTATTAATTCTTAAATAGTTATTAAATTCATTTGTAACTAATTATTATCCACACAATTAATTTTGTTAACATGTTTAAACCATAGATTCAAAATATAGTTAATCTAAATTATAACTTCCACTATAATGGCTTGGTGATAATAATAATTTTATTTTAATAATAATTTTAATAGTATATTGTATTTTGGTAAAATAAACCTTGCATGTAATGAAAGCTATCAATGAGACTCAGTATTTTTTGTAAAACATTCCAAGAATATATTTGTGTGTACTAAAAGATATTTAATGTGTTTTTTTAGTTCAATATCAACATTATGTTATATATAATCAAAGAATAACTTGGATCTATCACAAGATAAATTTAGTTTCTTTAAAATGAAAAATATCAAAAATATTGAATTAATTCCAAAAAAAATTACAAAATATCAAGGTGTTACATTATTCTCCCATAAAATATAATTTATCCATCTTAAATAATATTTTTTTAAATGGTGTAATAAATGAATCTTCCTTTCATAGAAACCCACATCGTAAAAATTAATACTAAAACATTCATTAAAAAGGGAATGTTAGAAACATAATAGTTAACCAAAGTAACTCATAACTAGGTTTCTATATAGGTGAGAAAAGGTGGAATGTGAAAACACAGACATTGAATAAAATAATAAATAATCATAGAGATTGATTAATATCACTATTCAAAAGAAAGTTTTTGATCTAGAGAAATATAAAAATCACAAAAATACATGCTGAAGAATCCTGAAAGAGGTCATTGCTATCATAAAAAATGATGATATTAAGGAAATTTTTTATTTGAATACCCTTTTTCATAAAGTTAATAAAGATTCATGAGAATATATACTTAAAAGATTTTAGGATAACCTCTCCCTCTATTTTTCCTTGACCAATATACACTTTATCTCTTATTAAAATAATTGATGCCTAATTTTTCATTCCTGAAGCATTAAAAGATCATAAGACCCATAAATAGAATGATAGGTGATTATATATGGCTTTAATTATCACAAAAAAGAGGTTATAACATGTTATACAATATGAACAAATCATTAGATAGAGATATAATACCTTAACCTCTAAAACCACTTCCAAAGATTAACATAATCCTTTCCATACATGGATAACCTTATATGCCTTATAAAAGAAGGAAGACAAAAACATTAGAAATAAGGTCACTAAATTTCATGAAAATGGATTATTATTTATCCATCATATAACATAAATTAGTTCTTCTTTTTCATATACCAAATAATTGAATAAATTGATCATTTATTCTTTTAAAACATGGTAATAACCTGAGTTACCATAAAATCTTATTAAAAACATTAATGTTTCCTTATATTGATTTTTATTGGATATAATCCGAAAATACAAAAAAGTTGTAAACTTCATCAATGATATTATAAACTGAATTTCAAAAAAATCCTTAATTAGTTCCGTGGTAACCTATACCATCAAATTTACTTATTAATATCCAATATATATTTATCCAAAAATCAATATCTTAACATATGGAACAAATTAATGGTTCTATTTTTCATAATCATGTGTTTGCCCTGAAAAAACACATTTCTATTAAAACAGTTTTCTAGGTGTGAATCAACAATTAATATAACCTTATCAGTCCTTTAAGAAAAACTTATACTAAAAAATCATATATTTTATGATTCATATAACTTAATCATGGATTTATAAATTATATACACATGATTAATCCAACATAATTCATAAACCATAAATCAAGCTTGATCAACTTATTCATTAATACCACTTTACTAGAATATGAAATATGAATCATGTATTAAGGTTCCTCAACATCAATATTATCATGCTTATTATGTTTAATGTAATAAATATTATTATAAAATATCATGCATTCTACATGTCCTTTGTAGTCCCTTTATCTTCAGAAGTATTACAAATACTCATACCACCTTATTGATTCTCTTTATGAGTTTTTCACTTATGAAATAAAATTGAATAATGCCCATACATTCCACTTATGAATCATTCAATGTTAATCAATATCCTTCTAGTTCTAACAATTGACTAAAACTAGAAATAATTTTTTGATAAACACTTATCATAATTGAAAACCATATAATCATGAAACCTTACTTATAAGATTCTTAAATCATGACCCCAAATTTTAAATATATGACACCTTAGACTTATTATTATGTACATCACTAGACCTATCCTAAGAAATATCCCTAGAGATATCACTATATATTTATCATCCTAGTTTTCAAATGTTGACTAACCCTTTCCTTTTATACCAACTATAATGACTAAGGATTAACATACATGGATATTAAATCATTTTAGATGAATATAAATCACATTAAAAAAATGCATTCCTAAGGACAAAAACATTTTTCTGTCTTTGGAAACATGGAATCATAATATTATAACATGGTAAAATATCTTCAACATCTCCCATAAATAACTTCCCCTTTAGTACTCCAACATAAAACCATTATTCATAACCCGGTGAAAGGAAGCATAAGAAAGGGGTGAGATCAGAAGCTCACTAATGGTAAACAAGGGATATATATAAGTAAAGGTAGATTATAAGGGTATGAGAACATGATCATAACATTAGAGGATCATACCATAAATAAATTAGATCATAATTGATAGTCAGGGAATTAATATTATTTGTTTATAAAACTTAAATTATAAGGAAATCAAGAGAATAATCATGATATCAAAGCATAAGCATAAGATATGTGATTGTGGTAGACATATAACAATAGAAAATGATTTATATATTAGCTATCGAATAATTCCAAGTCCATCTTAGTGGAAATTAATTCACTGCTGAAATCGTCTTAGTAGTCATGGTTCACTCCAAAGACTATCTTAGTGGACAAAGTCCTTTATTGAGCTGTGATCACTCCGCCTTCCAACAGTGTAATACTCTATCATGTTCACCACCCATTCCATCTCAGTATTAAATAACATAATTCACCTCCAATTCAAGCCTTGTATCACTGAACTGAGTTCACTCCTAATTCCATCTCTATATTACGGACCTGAGTTGACTCTTCCTTCGAACACCTTATTAATGAAATGAGTTTACTCCATGTTCAATCCATGTATTATAGAACCATTTTCACTCCTAATTCTAGCCCTATTTTACTAAATGGAGTTCACTCATTGTTCTATCTCTATATTACTAAACTGATTTCACACCACGTTCCAACCCAGTATTACTAAATCGAGATCACTCCTCATTCAAGCCCTATATTACTGAACCAAGTTTACTGCTCCTTCAAAACATGTTTTACTAAATCATGTTAACTCCTCATTCTAGCATAGTATTATTGTATAAATTTCCATCCTTATTCTCATCCAATAAAACTAATCTGATTTCACTTCTCATTCAAGCCTTGTATTACTCAATCGGGTTGAACAACTTTCCCAACCCTATATTAAAAAACTGATTCACTCATCATTCCAACCCTTTCTATCTCATAAGATGTAAATCTGTACCTAATTAATTGGAGGGATATATTGGTCACACCAACCACATAATGACATAATATATACATGTGCTAGAATATAATAATAAATTAATCATATAAGATCCCATAAGAAAAGAATTGGATTTCATAATAGCCAATGAAATGAATTCTGTATCATAAAAATTTCATCATATAATAACCTATGGAAATGATAAAGGTTTCATAATCATTTAACCATATAATAACCCATGAAATGTAGCTAGTTTCCTAATAAATTTATCATAGTATAACCCTTAGAAGAGGAACGAGTTTCATAAACAACTTGTCTTCTTAATCATAAACCATTAAATGAAAGAATAATAATTGTTTCCTTGGATCATAACCATATCAAACCATAAACTATATTAAAGGATATTATCTTATATGGAAAAGGATTTAGAAAGATCACTTTTCATAATCCTTTTCTTCTTAAAATCACATCTTAAAACATCTAATATTTTGAAAATCTATTTATTTGACCAACTATAAAATAATATATTGAGATCATGAAAAATCATTTAACAAATTTCTTGAGGAAAATATCATTTCTTCTTTGAAAACAATTTTCTAGAAAATAAATATTTTGAAAACATTTTCCTTTGAAAATAACCATGGAAACAAAAAATGGATACATTGGAAAACCATTTTTTACACTTTTAAAATTTTAAAATGTTTTTGAAAAAAAATTTCATTTAAAACCACTTTAAAATAATAAATTTACATAATATTAAGGAAAACATTTTATTTCAAAAATATCTTTGTAAGAATTCAATATAGGCATTAAGGAAATGAAAGTGGTTAAATTCATACATGTCGAACATTCATTTTTCACTATAACAAGATTAGAATATTTTATTGACAAAAAATGACAAGAAGATTTATTTTAAACCCATTTATATTAAAAATGGTTAAGAAGGCTAATTTTTTTTTGATGTTATTTTAAAACATTTTTGAATTTTTTTAGAAACATGGTTTTGTGAATAAAAAACATTTCTGACCGTAGAGATAAATGAAGTTTTATTTTCTTACAAACACTTTCTTAATAATATTATATAACAAAAAGTTAGAAATGGTTGTAATACATATAGATATCATGGATGTCTTGAGTATATAAAAAATCATGAGGTTTATTGTGATATGGATTATAATATTTCATCAAAGGAATCAAAATCATAATCAATCTCGACAAATGATGATATTATTGAAATAAACTGTTACCACTTTGGTATCTTTGAATAATAACACTATAGAATGAATATCATTACATGAAGCTTAAAATATCATGGAAATAATGATATTCATGATAAAATAGTTCAAATGGTAGTTTATACACCTCATAGAATAATGTATATGTATAACATGGAATGTGTGTCAAAGAAAGAAAATTTAGACAAAATTACTTTACTAATTTGATATTTTTTGAACCATAAAACCCAGGAAATAAATACCATCAAAGGGATATATAAATAATCATAAATTTAATAATATTAATAATATAATAAATTCATGGTTAGAATATACACCACACAAAATAAATTAGGGGTGAATAAGGTATATGTTTCATAGAAATAAAAATGAGGTAAGAAAAACCATTACCTTATGTATTGAATTTCTTCACAGACGTTCAAAACACCTATATAATAAGTATAAATTTATTATTAATCTACCAAAGAATCATATTCTAATATATTAGACCATATATTTCTTTACAAGAACATTATATTACCGTTTTATTAATAATTTTATGTTAATGTTACGTTTTGGGTTATATATTCTTTCTTTTTCTTATATGTATTGACTTGTTATTATTTATCCAATTAATAGGATCCTTATTTAATTTTTCATATATGTATAAAATTATATAAATATGACATATACTAATTTAATAATTATTTATAATAATAAATATAATATATAAAAATGAAATGAAATACAACATTCATGGAAACGGTTGTCCATACGTACACAAGGATGTTGTTTCTTTTTTATTATCATACTTAATGAAAAAAATAAAATGGAATATATGTATATATATGTAACATCCAAAACCCATGTTCCACCCCAAAGTTCCCTAAACACGGTTGGTCACATGACCTCAAGCGCAGTTCCCCAAACGCCAGAGGATGCCGACTAGTAGTGAGGGACAAAGTCTAATAATGAGGAAACTATGCCCTCATTTTCAATGTATTCATTAATGAAAACAATAGTACCAATATGGTAAATAGTAATACTGTAGAAAAATAGAAAATAGCAAAAGATCTATTGTAATATAAAAATTGGAGCACATATAAATGATGCATGTCACATGTTTCTAGGAAAGCATCCAAACAAATCACAATGATGAAAATACAATACTAAAACCAATTTATAGAAAATCAGTAAACTCCAACAGTGTCATAAGCCTCATCTTTTTCCTATGATCTTAAGCTCAAACAACATTCATGCAGCTCATAAAGAAGGGAACCTTCCCTAATCTATACCTATAACAATATAATATTTTTTTCTCAAAAATAATGACCAAACAAGTTATGATATGAATTCGAATTGAAAACCACTAATAGCTTTTTTCCTAACTATTAGTGAATATATATATATAGAGGGAAATATGAAAAATGAAGCTATAAACTCTGAAGTACTCAAAAGTAACCCATCCTACAGTTCCCAGTTATATTCATTTACAATTGTTGATTATTCAATCCATTTAATAATATAACCTCAGGATCTTGCCTAAGCTCTGTATCCCTTTTCATAGTAATAATAAACAAACATCTCAAAATTACATCTAAATAATCATGAAAGACAGAGTTAAATCTTGTGTTTCGACTTGGAAGACTCATCAAAATCATTCAAAAATTCATAATCAACCCTTTGGGAAAGTTCTCATAGTTTAACCCTTGTGGTTCAAAATATCCACAATTTGACAAACAATGACCCTATGGGAAAGCTCACACAGTCTAACCCCTTTGGTCCCACATAACACTAATAATTCACAAATGACTACATAGTTTTTTCTCATGGTCAATACCCCCTTAGTATACGTAGCAACAATAAATTATAATGACCACATGGAAGCTCTCATAGTAATGTCCTAAGGTCCAATATTCATTCAATAATGGCCCTCTTGGTAGCTCTCCCAGTCTAACCCCTATGGTCTATGACCACTCGACAACTCTCCCTCTCAATACCTCGAGGTCAACATAACTAAAATCCATACATAAATGACCCTACTTAAAGATACTCTCGTAGTCAAATCCCCTTGTCAAACATTCAAAAAAAGAAACACATGAATCTCATATATAATCAGTCAAACTCCATCCAAAACAATTTAAGGCCCAAAAAAAGGTAGTCCAAACAGCCATAAAAATAAAATCATGGGAATTAACCCATGGGGTGTCCCATTATAAGGTATAAAACTTATTAATAAGCAATTATCCATTCCCAAAAAAAAACCAAATCATGTATTAAACATGGTCAAAATCCCAAAACATGTAATACCCAAACATGGGAATTCGACACATTAAGCATATATAATCCAAATACAATCAAAAAAAGGCACAAAGAACCTACCATGACATTTTATGATGAAAAATCATGAATTTTGGCCTTGAAATCAGCCCAGAACAATGTAGATTTATGAAAAGGGTAAAAATTAACAACCCTCAATAACTCATGAGAGAGGAGAAATCCTTAAGAAAGGATCTAGGTAAAGGGAGAACTCACCGGCAGGAATCCAACGCACCTGGAAGTGCCTCAATCGGATCTCAGATGGATTAATGGGAGGAGCTCAAAGTTATTCAGCCATTCATCGCTCTTTGGTATGAAACAAAGGGATAAGAAGTGCGTTATAGAGATGAGACACGTCCCCAATTCGATTCATCACATAAAAAGAAAAGTACATGGTGTATTTATCTAATGTACATGTTGTGTAGTAGCCCCATTAAACCCCAACATTAGGTGGTGTTCCAAGTCACATTACATGGCCATGTAATCAGTAGTTTGACAGTTAGTACAGGCTGTTCGTGGAACATAGGAAAATGAAGTATACTCCTAAGTAAATGGCGTGTACATAGATAAATTTTCCATTTTTTTCTTTTTCCTAAAAAACAACCCAAAATAAAAATCCATACCTGAAAATATGATTTGGGTTCTTACAAACTTCCCCATTATAGAAATTTGTCTGCAGATTTTCCTTTCATGGGTGGTGAAGAAGAAAATTCAAACAACTCTAGACACTATGATCATATGTTGGTCTCACTCTCCCAAGTCTAGTCATGTACTCGCCCATGCTGCCATAGAACCTATACCAAAGGAACTAATTTTCCATGGAGAAACATCATGTTGTGATCCACAATCCATATAGGGTGCCCCTCAAAGGATGCATCCACCTCCAAATCAACCTACTCAAGTTAAAAAACATGAGACAAGTCTTAAAATTAACACCGTAGCTAAGAACTATGAAGGATGTCATGCATATCCCGATACCTCTGAGGTAACTACAACTGATATGAAACCATCCCGACTCCAAAACCTCAAACAGCCCGACGTATCTTAGTGAAAGCTTCCCATGTATCATAATTCTCTTATGTTACAACCTCAGTGTGACATGTAAGATAACATGATCTCTGACCTCGAACTCCATAGGTATTCTCCATCAATCAATATATTATTTATGGTGATATTGTGCAATATCCATTCTCTTCTGAATCAACTCCACTTTCTCCAGGGTCTCCTGGACAAGATGAGGTCCCAATATAGCTGCCTCTCCTACCTCTAGACAACATAAGGGTGATCGACATGGCCTATTGTATGAAGCTTCTTAAGGTTCAATTTGAATCATCACCAAAAAACTGTTGTTGTAGGAAAACTCGAATAAGGGTATATATCTCTCCCTTGATCCCCCGAAATCCATGAAACATTCTCATAGAATTTCCTCCAAAACTTGAATCGTGTGCTCAGAATGGCCATCTATTTGGGGATGGTTGATGTACTTAGAGGTACCTGTGTACCCAAAGCCCTATGTAGTCTCTACCAAACACGGGAAGTAACTCGGGCATCCCTATCTGAAAAGATAGAGTGTGAAACCCCATGCGAATGAACAATATCTTATATGTACAACCTTCCATGATTATCAAAACTATATATTTCCTTAATGGGAAATATTTGTGAAACATTTCAGAGTTTATCAACAACAACCCAAACTACATTATTTCCTTGAGGCAACCTCAGTATACCCATCATGAAATGCATCGCGACATCATTTCAATTCCACTTGGTAAAGGGAAACTACTGTAATCTCCATTCTAGTCACTGATGCTCCACTTTCTCCTACTGATAGGTGGGATAACTTCTAACAAAACTAGACACATACCTCTTCATACCTAGACACCAAAACTAATGGTGTAGATCTCAATACATCTTGGTGACACGAGGATGAACTTCACAGAATGGGGAATGGAAATATCACATCAACTCATCATGTATTTCTGCTGACACCCATACGTGACAATGAAAATTAAAAACCTCATCCTTGTCTATGGTCCACCTAGGAGGTGGGTCCTCACATGACACACTCTCCCATAGGAAAAGGCCTTTGTAAGCTGATATGTGCTTCATTTGTACTCAGTTCAGTGGAGTAGAGGTAATAACTAAAAAAAGAAACATATTCCCTTGTCTAGTCTGCACCTCCAAATGCATCATAGAGAATAAAACCATAAGATTCCACTCAATACTAGCCTCCTAAACTGCCTGCACCTGTGTCCTCCTGCTCAATCTATCAGCCAATGAATTGCCTTTACCAGGCATGTTGGAAACATCAAAGTCATCAGACTGATGTTATTCAACCCAGCATCCCAATCTCAAATTCATATCATGCCAAGTAATGAAGTACTTGAAGCTCTTATGGTAAGTGAAAGCCAAAAAAATATCTCCCAAAAAATAATGTCTCCAATAGTGTAAAGGATGCACAACTACAAGTAACTCAATATTGTGTGTGAGGTAATTCTTCTCATGGTGCCTCAACAGCTGATACCCATACACAATGAATCATTCTCCTTGTATAAGCACTGCTCCAAGCCCGATACCTGATGCGTCACATTAAAAGGTATATCTATTTCCCAACTCTACAAAAATTAGTATCTATGCTGAAGTCTGTCTTCCTTTCAGCTATTAAAAGGATGAATCATAGGAATCTGTCAATAATAACTTTTTACCTTTCTTAGTTAGGTTTTTTAGTAGCACTGATATGTGTGAAAAGTCCTGTATAAAGCGCCTATAGTGACCATCCATCCCCAGAAAACATCGTACCTCAAAGAAGTTCTTTGGATTCTATGTGGAAAATACTGCTCATACTTTCTCCGGGTCTACTTATACTCCTGTCTTTGAGATAACATGACCCAAGAAGTGAATCTGGTCCATCAAAAAGTAGCATTATGAGATTTTAGCATATAACTGATGCTCTCTTAGTGTCCTCAAAATGATCTCAAGATGGAGGTCATGGTCGTTTTGAGTGTAGTAGTACACCAATATATCATCCATGAAGACTAAAACAAAAGAATCTTAGTAATGAAGGAATAATCAGATCATTAGTTCCATCAAAACTACTGGTGCATTTGTGAGATCAAAAGGCATAACCAAATACTCAATTAGAACATACCTACTCCAATAGGCAGTAAGGGGTATATCAGATGGTCTAACCTTCCACTGATGATATCTTGATCTCAAGTTAATATTTGAGACCACCCAGGCTCCTTGAAGCAAATCAAAGTGATCATTAATACTCGGAAATGGATATAGGTTCTTTTCCATCAATTGGTTAAACTTCCGATAATCCACAAAATGTATAACGGTACCATCTACCTTCTTTGCAAAAAGAACAAATGAACCCCAAGGAGAATTACTGGGTTTGATGAAACCCTTTTCCTAGAAATCCTCTAACTACTTTTTGAGCTCCTATAACTCTGGTGTAGCCATCCTATAAGGAGGAATAGACACCAGATCTTCTCCCAATACAAGCTCAATAGAGAAATATACCTCTCGCTCTGTAGGTAAGCATGAAAAGTCATCTAGAAAGACATCCTTGAAATGATCCCCCACTAGATTAAATTTCATCTGTGATGTACCATGGCCATCAAGATATAAACTAGAAATCTAGGTTGTAATTCCTCACAACCCATGATGCTCGGTTCTCTCTCCGCTCGCTTGTACATCCCATTCTCCCCTATGTAGAAAAGACCAACCCTAGGGTGATGTGAAACTTCCCCTACGACGATAGTAGTCATCAAAGGCAAGAAAGGAGACCAACCAGTCCATTCCAAGAATGAAATCATATCCTTCCATCTCTATGACATAGTGGTCTTATATGAAGTGAAACCCACTAACCTCAATAGGGAACTCCTTTAACTTACACTAGTCGTTCTAATCCTCAACAAAGTGTCTAGTGTCAAAAAATCATCATAAGTAATGATTTATAGCCCAAGGCTCTCCACAACAAAAATAGATATAAAACTATGGGATGCCCGCACATAAAAAAGTATAGAAGATAAAATGGAGTCAAGTAGAATCGTACCTCTAACCAAAGAGTGTCTGGGACACTACTCCTGTTGGGTCTAGTCCACTAAAATATCCTGACTGGTACCACGACCTTACGAACCTTCCTAACTACCCTGAGAAGATCCACCCTACAATCGCTAAAAAAATAGCCTGACTACCACGACCAAGACCACCTCCTCGGCCTGAACCACCTGATGAACTCCAGTTGCCTGAATGATTAGAAACTGGAGTTCCTACTCCTAATCTTCCTTGTCTTTCAGCTCCCAACTCCCTCATATTGTGCTTAGTAATAAATACATGGTTCACTATACCCATAACTATAGTAAGCCAGATGGAACTCGCCTACGATTGGATTTCATTCCTGAGACCAACCTCAAATCGTCTTGAAAAAGATAACATGTCACCTCCATGAACAAGTGTGAAGTGGTGAAGCTCTATAAAATGAGAAGAGTAATCCATCACTAAAAGAGTTCCCTTCAACAAAATCCTGAATTATACAGATTGAGAGGACCTCAACATATTTGGATTGAAGTAATCATAGAAGGTCCTATAGGACTCTTTCCAATCCATATCCCAATGACGTCCCACCTGTGAGATAACACCCCACCATATCATGATAGAATCACGTAGCAAGTACGTAGAAAGCTTCACCATTTTCTATGGAGGCATATTCAGATTCTCAATGATAGCAAGCATGGCCTCCAACCATGACTCTATTGCATGTGGTCCTCCATCCCTTGAGAATGTGGGAGGATGCTGCTACTGGAAAACCTATTTCAACTCTACCATAGTCGGGGTGGGATGTAGTGCTCTTTAAAAGTATTTAACATCCTCATATGGACTTCACAGAGCTGTGCATCAGCACCTAGATCCATTATAACAGTTGGTGCTAAGACATGCATGACAAGATTATCTACTGGTGGTCCCTAATATACCATTTCCGATGTATGGTCATCACCCTTTACATGGCATAAAACAAGAGGAAGTCTTAGTGTTATGACTCTGCAAGGTCAAGCAAACACCTCCTTAGAAGATTATCAAGTACAAAAACTTAAAATCGAATTGAACAAAATAGTAGAAGGAAAACATTCAAATTTTACAAAATAGGGTTACATAACATGTGTAAACTCTTCACATCATGTTCCATTAAGATTTTAACATGGTGTGATCCAATGCCAATCCTGGTCATGTAACAATCTCACACATGGCGTGTTCCTTCTAAGACACAACATGTAATTGAATTTTCCATCCTATCCAAGTACTTTTACATGACTAAAACCACATAGTTCTCTCCCAATATAAAACTACATGACGTGTTAACCCTAGTCACGACATGTATTAGTTATGTCCCATCTACCAATTTCATTAGTCACATTGTCAGATACACTGTTGATAACTACACGACATGCATGTACTATACATGGTGTTTACAACCAAAGTTTCATCCACCTGTGTCATTCATCAGACGACCGAACACATGGTCCTTACAGCACAGTGTGTACTCCCAGTAAATGGATTGTTCCCAAATGATTTCCCAACACCGTGTCTCTGCTCACATAGTCAAGTGACATGGCCAGAGACTACATGATGTGTACATACGATACCCAACATATACTTAAGAAAAGTGGTTTCTTCCAGAACAAAAGAACACATGGCATGTTTTCATGACACCACATGTTTCATTGTCTGGGATCCTGGATAGTAAGCCTCTAAAAATTCTCCAGAACCCCTAAAAACATAATATTTAGTCCAAGGAATGAAAAATTTCGACCTATAAGCACCCATACTCCCACGAATCAAATCTTGGCATCCTTATTCATATCATAACTTGAAAAAATTCAATTAAAGTTCAATCATGATCCACCAACTTTTGATCCAAGTGGGCCTATATCACCTCAGGGACCAAATCTTGGCATCCATGAAAATGAAACTTTACATGTTCCAATACCCTATAAAAATAGAAGGTATTCTGTCATGACACATATCATAAAAACATGCATATCCGGCACAACATCTATCACAACAACATGTAATCAGTAGTGCACCCTAAAAAACATGACAATAATGCTAGGCATGTGATCTCTATAAAGTCCCTATATGATGCAAGAGATGGAATAACCATATCTCATAGGTTTGAAATAAAAATAGAACCAAAATGATATCAATAATAACAAAAAAAAAATTGTTTCACCTGACAGTGAAATCAAATCATATGCAACATTTTCAAAACTAGAAAAATTGCAATATTCAAGGTAACTAGGATTTTCTCTATACAAGGGTTAGCTAATACCCGGGCACAACTGATTACTAACTACATATTCCTTATTATCCCTGTCTATAGGATCCAAATAGTAATACAAAGTAGAAAAGGACCTCCTATGATACCACTTTGTAACGTCCCCGTCCCAAGTGCAACCCTAAAGTGTGCCTAACTCTGTTGGTAACAAGGCCAAAAGCGCATTTCCCCAAACACTAGAGGTTTCTGACTAGTAGTTAGGACCAAGGTATGATAATGGGGAAGCTACTCCCTCATTGGAAAATTATACAAAGTAGAAAAAAATAGTAACAGTAGTGGAAACAGTTATACCACACAACAAAAGAAAACAGTGGAAGACTATTAGTAATATTAGAACTGGAGAACATATAAATGATTCATGTCACATGTGTCTTGGAATTCAACCGAACAAGTCACAATTCTAGAAATATAATACTAATACCAAAGTACATAAAATCAGTAAACTCCAATAGCATCAGAAGCCTCAGCTTGGTCCCATGCTCTCTAGCTCCAACATCAATCATGTACCTGATGAAGAAGGGATCTTTCCCTTATCTATACCTGCAACCATATAATCTATTAGGGTCCAAAATCATGACCCAAATATTCTATGAGACGAATCTCAATAGGAATACACTAGAATATCTATTCCTAACTGTTAGTGAATATATATGTATATAGAAGAAAATTTGAAAAATGAAGCAATAAACTAGGAAGTACTCAAAAGTAAACAATCATATAGTTCCCAATTACATGCATTTACATTTATTAATTATTCAATCCATTAAATAATTTATCCTTGGGATCTACCCAATGATCTATATCCCCTTTCATATTAATAACAAGAATATGTCTCAAAATTCCATCAAAATAATCAAGTATGATGGAGTCCAATCTTGTGATTTAGATTGGAAGACTCGTTACAATCATTCAATCATTCATAAGCAAACCTTAAGGAAATTTGTCACAGTCAGACCCATCTATTTCAACATATAATCAATTTGATAAACAAATGAACCTTTGGGATAGATCACATGTTCTAACCCCTTAAATCACACATAACACTAATCATTCACAAACGACCACTTGGGTATCTCTCACAGTCAATACATCCTTGGTCTGCATATAAACAATAAAATATAATTATAAATACCTAAAAATTTCCATATATTTTTTTATTATTATTTGGGGTTATTACGAGTCTATGAAAATTGAAGACACATAATTCTAAGGCCAAGTGTGCCCTGAAAGTAATTTTGAACTATTTAAGGAACATTCAGTAAACATACAAGCGAATTTTTTTATCTTTTGGAAGAATACTTGGAATTGAAATCCGAGGACACCATTAAATCTGTAGTGCTAGGAGTCTCTTAAGGGAGGATTAACTTCGACTTCAGTAGGTCAAGAGAAAAATTTAGTTTTCCAAATTTTCAAAGAATAATAAAATAACATTAAATTGTTATTTTATTTTTCTCCAACAGTTGAGCGGTGGTGGTGATACCACTGGGTTGTCAAGACAATTAATGTCCTGAATCATCTGTTGTGTAACCAAACCATGTTTAATTAAAGGGGCTCATTAATTTCACCAATTAATTGGCCCTTAATTGAATGATGAATTAATTCCTTAACTCTTCCATTGTTGAATAAAAATGAGGGAAAAGGGACATTTGGGAGGGATTTTGTGGTGAGATCCGAAAATAGCACTGAAGAACCTTCTTCCAAGGAAGAACAGAGGATTTGACGATACCCATTGTGGGATTGATCTGGAGGTTGATAGTCGATGAACGCCAATGCATGAAAACCTTATCCTTCGTCTGCAATACCCTTGTGCATGGAAGCACCACCATCTGCAACGGTCACCCATGATTCACGATGTAGGGGGGTTATTATTAATGATTAAATTTGATGAATTAAATTTCTTTCCTCTTGTTATGAGGTTAACCTAGTGGGAACAAGCCATATAAACATGTCTGGGACCCTCCACAGCTTCGTTGTTCAGGGGACGAATTTACAAATTCGACAAAACCTTGAGTCCAGGAGTTGTACAATGATGGTCGCTTTTTGGAAGGCCTTTAGGCATGAGAAGAAGGGAAAACAGACAACCAGAACTCATCTGATGGCCCACAGTAGATCCACTAGTGTGACAGCAGTGACCGGTTCTGGTGGCGAAGGCAGCGACCGGCGCTCGCTGGACATGTAAGGGGGGCAGCACCGCCTGGCGCCACAGTGGACGGAGAGGCAGATGACTCTCGACTGACTGAGGAGGCGGAATCTGTTATGCCATCCTACACTATGGGGAGGTAGGTCATAGCTTTGAATCTGCGGTGATGGGAGGGGACCTACTCCCCGTGGGTCCCACAAACAATCAGGCGGCACCACCTGGTGCCATTAATGAAGAACTGAAATCCTCTCTGAGCCGTTCAAGATGCGGACCACGTAACCCTCATTCAGGTCATGCTGGCCAGTAGGCTGAGCCTGCCACAACCCAACCCAATCGTGCCGGGCCGTGTAGGACCCAGACCTAGTCGGACTAGACCCCGAACCCTTTTGGGTCTAGAAACGCATACAAGGCGGTGTCTTGCGAACCAAACGTCTGTTTGATGAACCGTCTGTGGCGCTGCGATCCTTGGAGTGAGACAATCATTTTGAGATAATGCACATATGTTTTTGAGAAATATGGATTGAAATTGGGTAGGATCGTACCTGAATCTAATCGGGCCCTTGGTACTAAAATGCCTATAACTCTCAAAATGGGCATCCAATTGACATTCCGTCTGTTGTGTTGGAATGCATACGACATAGGGGTCCTAGGGGATACTCCATTGTGGAATATTTTGTCTGGTTTTCACATTATAGTTACCCTGTTTGGATCATCATTCATTGTGACCATGTGTGGATCACAATTAATAGTAACCCTATGTGGATCAACATTCATGGAAACCCTGTGGGAATCAACATTCATAGCAACCCTGTGTGGATCAGAATTTATAGCAACCTTGTGAGAATCATCATTCATAGCTAACTTTTGTGGATCAATATCATAGTGACCTTGTGTGGATCAGCATCATAGATACATTGTGTGGATCAGTGTTATAGTGACCCGACGAGGAATACCCTTAGAACGAACCGGTGTTGGTCAGCTTCATAGTGACCCTGCATGGATCAAAATCTTAGCAACCCTTTGTGGATCAGACTCATAGATACCCTGTGTGGATTTTAATCATAGAGACCCTGTGTGCATAAAAATTATAGGAAAACTAGGTGGATCAACATTATAGCGACCCAGTGTGGATCAACATTATACCGATCTGGTGTGGATCTTGCAAGGGTCAGTTCCTATAGATGGTGTGTGGGTCTTACGAGGGTTAGTAACTACCGATCCTGTGTGATTATTGTTGGGGTTAGTACCTATCGATCATGTGTGGGTCATCAGTAAGGCCTCTTAACAGAATAAGATGATATATCCTTACGGATAATCATCTGTACTTCTTTACTTAAGATATATTTGGTTTGAGGCGAGTCTATTGATTTTTTATTTTGTGGGTTTCCTTAGTTGAATTATGAGAGACATTTTGGGGTCTCTGGGTCCCTAATGAGAATCGTTATACTCAACCCTACATGGGATTCTCCCGAAACTTTTTGTGTCTAGTGCAGATGACGAGCATCATTGATTTATACTCAGGGAGCTAGGACGAGACGGTGGTGAAAGTCGACATGGATAGCTGTGGTGAGGATTTTTACCTACCCTTTAGTTAGGATCCATGGTGAACAATACTATAAGATGTTTACTATTTTTTTTGTATTTGTATCTTTCAGTTGGGCTTGTATTCCGACCCCTTCACTTTTAGTACACAATTTTACTAATGCAGATTTACTTCATGGCTGCATCTTCTCGTGTTCATGAAATATGTGTTTGTAAAGTTTTAAAGGAAATGACTTCCAATTTAGGTTTATGCCTTTCTGGTGTTAGTCTCCAACCCCTGACCTATGGAAGTCAGGCTTGGGGTAGTTACGACACGAGCCCCAGGGGATGGGTCGTGACAAAGTGGTATCAAAGGAGTCGGTTCTACCAAATAACAATGAATTTGATCTTTAAAGTGGAGCAATAGTGTTAAGTGTTTTGAGTGTGGATTTCAATTCCAGGAGTCCAGTGTTGGTATAGTGGCCAACGTATCCTAACACCAGGACCCAAAATTATGATTTCCAACTTTATGCACGAAAACAATGCTTGTGTGTGTTTTTAATGGTTTTTTTATCTCTTTTAGTTTGCTCACCAGGTATAAATTATTGACTGTTGTGCACCTATTTCTTTTTAGGATGACTCCATGTAGACATCCAGCCCGGATTTTAGAGAGAGTATGTGATGATAGCCCATCGAGTGATGAGGCTTTGGTGTAGGTCCCTCTTACTATGTTGGCACCTTCGGGTGGTGTACCAGTGGAACCCCCACTCATAGGGTACCAGTTGCCGCAAACCCCACTAGAAGACCATGCATGCCGACTGAGAATGTTGCACGAGTAACATAGATAGAGGCCTCTAAGGTTTTGAGGAGAGATAGATCCCCAGATAGTTGAGGACTGGCTGGAGGCTGTGGCATGAGTGTTTCATTTAGTTGAGACACCAATAGATCATATGGTGATCCTAGAAGGTAGCCAATTCCATAGCACAATAGGGAGATAGTGGATTCTGATGCTCCAGATGCATGAGGTGGTGACACATTTCTAGTTATACTTTGATACCCTCATCAAGACATAGTTCATACCAGTGACTCTATGCTCAGTGTGTATCCCGGAGCTGCTGCACTTACAACTAGGAAACCTATCAGTGTCCCAGTACTTAGAAAGATTCAATGACCTATCACGTTACTCCACTTACATGGTACATGAACTTTATTCAAGGCCCAAACCATTGATCATTGTCTTATTAGGGAGATCATTGTGTCAATGATATTACTCAATATCCCGAAGAAGGCTGGAGTTCTCGAGCGAGAATTATTGGGGGAGAGCTTCTTAGCCGAGCATGCACTGATGGTGAGAGCCACCACTAGACGATAGTAGTCTAGTCATATATAAGAGGCAGTAGAAAGATTACGTAGAGGTCCAAGTGGGCCAGACCTTCCAAAGGGTGACCACAAGATGTAGTGTCAGAGGTGCGGAGCACACAAGGTAGAGGGGGTCAGAAGGAAAGCTGACTATGCCTCATATGCGGAAGGTAGGGTCACATGGCTCACGACTGCCCGACCCGCCATACCGAAAATCAGTAGATGGTCGAAGGACCACTGAGGAAGTGAAAAAGGTTCGAGTGAGGAATTAAATAGGTCGAAGGATGTGTAATAAGAGCACGTCATGCAGTAGGTGGTGAACAATAGTTTGAGGTTCTAGCACCACTACCCCCAGGTGGTCCCCGATAACCACATGGAGCAGGTGGACGTGGGTGAACTCAGTTGCAGGCGGCTGAGGTCTACAACCATGGAGCTCCAGAAATGATTAGAGGTACGATCATTGTCTATTCCACCCTATCCACAGTGCTTATAGAAACAGGTTCCAATCAATCTTTTATTTCAACAACACTCATTCGGAGCTCGGAGATTTGGATGGAGCCATTGGATCGATCCATATGATTAGAGACTCATAAGAAAGAAGATTCAAGGATTAAAAATGGTTGAAAACTGTGTGAGATAACTCTAAGAGGTTAGAGATTCATCTTGGATCTTCTAGTAGCAGCGTTGAGGCCTTATGAAGTCATATTAGGTATAAAATTTCTATTGAAAGTCCATGTTCAGTTCGACTATTTTACGTGCAATGTGCAGTGTGTCTGCAATGATGGGATCAGGTTTTTCTTTCACCAGGGATAATAAAACCATTGCGGCATAGGATAGACCCTCTTGAAGGATGGTGTAGCCAATCACTCATCAGTTGGCTATCCTTACCCTCAGAGGAGTTGATGTGAGGAGTCCGAGTTATCCTGTAGTGGTGGACCATTATGCTGATGTCTTTCGTGATGATGTTTCAAGACTACCTCCTCACTG
This sequence comes from Viscum album, assembly GCA_963277665.1. Taxonomy (NCBI): domain Eukaryota; kingdom Viridiplantae; phylum Streptophyta; class Magnoliopsida; order Santalales; family Viscaceae; genus Viscum; species Viscum album. The sequence continues at coordinate 1,395,467,453 of OY728157.1, read as the reverse complement.
GGAGGTAGACATCTATATCGACCTCTACCTTGGAAAGACACCAATATATATGCCAACATATCATATGGCTCTCGTGGAGCATTGTGAGTTTCAACTACAATTGGAAGACTTGCAGATGAAGGGGTTCATAAGGCCCAATGTTTCTCCATGGGCATCCCCAAATTTGTTCACCATGAAGGAAGATGGGAGTTTGAGGCTTTTTGTGGACTATCTGTTCCTGAACCAGGTGACCATGATGAAAAAGTATCATCTACTAAGGATCGATGATCTCTTCGACTAGGTGAAGAGAGGTCAATGGTTTTCAAAGATAGACCTCATATCAGGCTATCATCAGCACATGGTACGTATAAAGACCCATACTTTACATAGAATGTTATTACTTCAGAATTTATGAATACATATTACTATACATAAAAAAACAATGATAGGACCATATAGGTATAATGTCTTTAGAAACTGGGAAACATAAACAATTGGTTCATAAATCATCTACATTGTCTCCCGTTTATTTCATCTTATCTAGAGTCCCTTTTGGAATATCTAACTTAATACACTTCTACCTGTCCTGGGGAAATTAAAACATACAAAAGGGTGATCTCAAAGGATAATTAAGGTTAAATAAAGGAAATATCAATCATATCATATTTATAAGAACATAACATTTTGAAAATCTTAACCTGCAAAAGAGATCATAATATCATGACATGAGATAAATCATAGTAGTGAAATGTAATCCCAATTATCATAACATAAAACATGAAACTTTTTTTCATACACACATAATCATAGAAAATCATTTCATATTAGTGAAGACTCATTTCCAAGACCAACACAGTAGACAAAGTCCATTACTGAACTGAGTTCACTCCTCGTTCCAGTCATGTATCACTGAACCGGATTAACATGTTGTTCTAGCCATGTCTATCTCATGAGATATAAATCATTACCCAATGCATTGGAGGGAGATATAGGTCTCACAAATCTCATAATGAAACCATTCTTATGTGTTCCACAAAATCATAAATCATACATCATAGCATAACTCATGTAATAAAAATGGGATTCATAAACATCATGCCACGATAACATAATTCGTATAAGATAAAATGACTTCATAAAAATAATTCCATCATAACATAATAAAATCAATGTAAAAATATGTATAGAAAGAGAACCCCTATTATCTTATATGGAAAATAAACCTGATAAAACACTCGAACTATATTCATGAAAAAAATATTCTTTCTTCTCCAATTTTTTTTCCATTCTCCACATATCATACAATTATAAAATAAAAGAATTTAATTGAAAATAAACTTGAAAAAATGTAAAGGAATATTCTTAGAAATAATTTTTTATGAAATCATAAAAATCCATTCATGTCGTATAAGTTAAAAAACATTCTTCTCATACTTTAGACAGAAAAGTCAAAAAGTATCTCGTACTGAAAACGACAAAAGATTCCTTTCATATATTTTACTAAAATATTCCATAATAGGTAAAATTGGATTTAAAAAATTATAGGAGGATCGAAATAATATTACATATTGAGGAAACATAGATTTGGTTGATAAATATGCCCCAGTAAATTCCAAAGTAAAAACAATCTCGGATAAAAATTGAGATTGAGAGATTTTCCCTTACCTTAGGTACGATATGATTCCTAAGTATCTAAACCTCCTATATAATGATTTAAATAATGTTACAGATCTATTAAATAATCATAATTATTTTTATGATAACATTTATGATCATATTTTCATCCATTTGTTAGTATCATTTCATTGTTACTCGTTGTGTGGGTATTAACTGGTTTATTTTCATACGCATGTTTTGTTGGATATGTTAATATTACTATTTTTAGGTTATAATTATATCATTTATAGAATGGTATTAGTATTATATATATCATATTTATTCATTAAATTCATTTATATAGTCATGGTTTAATGAAGATCATGTAGAACGAATCACATCGCACAGTGGAGACGGTAAGCCATACGTACGCACGAGTGACGATATTGTTCCCATAATTATTGAAGGGTATTGGAGTAGATGATAGAATATCTCAGAAAAATTATCATGTTATAATAATCATATATATCTATTCTTTACACCATTATACCCATCCAAGTTAGGTGGTGGTGGAAAACAGCTTACACCACAGCGTGGAGACGGTATTCCGTACATACGTTTGTGTGGTGATTTCATTTTTCATAGGATAGATAGAAAGTGAAATAGGGTTGTTTAATATTTATAATAACATATAATTATATGAGTGATACTTATGTTATTACTTTATAATGAAATAAATAAATTATAGGAAGTAGAAGAAAAATAAATTTGAAAGAATTGGGAAAGGATATTACCTCTTCTTCGACACACCTCTTCTAAACCTCATCTTAGGGAACTAAAGGTGGTTTTTGAAGAAGACCAGAACCTATAGAATGTTTCTAAGTAAGTGTAGAATATAATTGGACGGGGTTTGACTAAGATTGAAGGCTCAAAATTTTTTGAAGAGGAGAGGGAGGAGGTGCCCTTTTATAAGAGAGGAGAGGGGCACCTTTGGAAACCTAAAAAATATTAATTTATAATAAATTCAAAACCAACATAAAAACCTCCAAAAATGACTCAATTATTATATGATATTATATAGGGTTGTAATCTCATCAAAAAATAAAATTTAGACATGTTGGGAATGTATTTTAAACCTTATCAACCTGATTTGTCTTTATTTAATCTATTTAATTTTATTTGTGGTAATAATATTCTAAATTTTAAATTGTCATAAATAATTACTTATGCTTTTTTAATTATCCATAATTGAATAATTTATGAAATTTTAGACCATATAAAAGTCAATTTATAATTTTTAAATATTTTTTTATTTTTAAACAATTTTATAATCTGTTATTTTTATAAAATAACAATAGTGTCAATTTTGACACTATTCATTTATTTGCATTTAAATGAAATTCACACAGAGAATATATTAGAAAAAATATATTTAATAGATTTCTAATATATCATATTCATCTAGAAATTTTTTTGATAACATTAATTAGTTCATATTATATTTATTTTAATATTTTTATAAAAAATTATTTGATATTTCAATCAATAAAATAATTTCAACAGCACTACTGTGTGATCATTAATGATAATTATATAATCCCTAAAAATTCTGAATAAATTCTCATGAAGTATATAATTTTATTATATTTCTTTAGACTGTTTATGTTCGATGTTTTATGATGTTTATCACTTAATTAAAATTATTAAACTTATTAGATATAAGAGAGTGACATGTTGTCACTTTCTTTGGTCTTAATAATTATTATATCATTTTAAAGGTCTAAAGTCCATGAAATGAATATATTCATACCCTTAGGTGATATGGGTCAACTTTTATTCATCCAATATAATTTTGTAAGGTGGTAGGGTAATTTTATAATCTTATTTTTACCCTTAATTACCTGATTTACCTATAACTCTAGTAAATAAAAATTACCATAGTTACTAATAATAATGTCAAAAAAATAAAAGTAACATATTAACGTAATTTAGACCCACTGAATAAAAATATAGAATCCATTTTTCAAAATTCAAAATATAGACGTTGTAGTAATTAATTTCAAATTAATCCCGTTGTTAAGAAAATGGGTTTTAAAAGTTAAAATATTGTCAAAGATTTAAATGTTTTTACCTATGAATTCAATGTACAATTAATGGTAATGACATAAATTATCTAAAATGGTAAAAATATATTCTATTTATTCTTTAAACCCATTAAATTTTATCATTTAACCATATAAATTATCTTGATGAAAAAAGTTGTTTTTAAGAAAAATTTAGCGTATTTTTACTATTCATCGAAATAAGAAAGTTATCAGAAAAGTATAAAAAATCTAGCCAATGTAATTTTTATATCCTGATTCAAAAGAAGAAGTTTATTTTGTAATATTGAACTTATAAACTTGTCAAAAATTACATTTAAAATGGGTGTGGCATCAAAAGGCGGTAAAGCTGCATTTTTTGGAAAAATACTTCTTTTATCTGAAAAATTGATTTTGTTTTCATACATCAGTCTAGAAAATGTGTAAGATGAATTATAATGTTATAAAATTAAAAATTCAGTTAAAACTATTCATAATAGCTAGTTCATAATATTATAATAATATATCATTTTTTAGAAACTCGGTATTGCGTACAATGCAAGCTATCGAAGAAGGTTGCTCTTGCATGTAACGCATGCCAAGCCAGTTTTGTGTGTAGTGAAGGATTCCTTTGGTGTGGTGTATAAAATAAGACATAAAAAAAATATATGTCTCAAAAAATTTCAGGGTGTTACATTCTACCACCCTTAAAATGAATTTTTCCATCGAAATTCATCACTTCGTAACAAATAGACGAGGATACCTCTCCCTCATCATATCTTCAAGTTCCCATGTAGCTTCTTCTAATTGGTGGTTCTTCCATAAAACGTTATCCAATTGAGTGGTCCTGTTTCGTAGAACCTTTTTGCAATGATCAACAATATCTATCGACTGTTCTTCATAAGAAATATCTTGCTCCAGTGGTACAACTTCTGAGCTTAGTGCATGTGAAGGATCGGGTATATACTTTCTCAGGAGAGATACATGGAACACATCAAGAACTTGAGATAGATTTGGTGGAAGTGCCAATCGGTAAGCTACCTTCCCAGCAGGATCTAGTATTTTGAATGGACCGATACACCTGGGGCTCAGCTTTCCCTTCTTTCCAAATCTCATTACTCTCTTCCTTAGAGATCTTCATAAGAACACTTTAACACCAACTTCATATTCTAGGTCTTTTCTTTAGTTGTCATCATAATTTTTTTTTCGAATTTGAGCTGATCTTATGTGGTGTTGAATAGATATGACCTTTTCTTCCATCTCACCAACAAGATCATGTCCTAATAGCTTTCTTTCCCCAAATTGATCCCAACAAGTTGGAGTTATGCATTTATTTCCATATAGAGCTTCATAAGGAGCCATCTGAAAACTAGAGTGAAAGCTATTATTACAAGAAAATTCCTCCAATGGTAGGTTTTGATCCCAACCATCTTTGAAATCCATAGAGAAAGATCTCAACATGTCTTCGAAAGATTGAATTGTCATCTTAGACTGACCGTATGTCTGAGGATGATAGGCAGCAATGAAACATAACTCTGTATCCAGAGCATGCAGAAGGCTTCTCCAGAACTTCGAGGTAAACCTCATATCCCGATCAGTTATAATGAAATGTTGTACTCCATGCAATCTTACCACTTCCTTTACATATATCATGGAATGCTGATCAAGAGAGAAATCTTCTCTAATAACAATGAAGTGTGCCGAATTCGTAAGATGATCAAATATAACCCAAATATAATTATTTCCTTCGAATGTTTTTGGAAGTCCAGTGACAAAGTCTATAGTGATGTTTTCCCATTTTCATTCTGGTATTGGTAATGGTTGTAACATCCCCTTAGACTTCTGTCTCTCAGATTTAACTTGCTGACAAACCATGAATCCAGAGACATAATCAGCGATATCTCTTTTCATGCCATCCCACAAAAAGTAATCTTTTAGGTCCCTGTACATCATTGGTTATCTATGATAAATAGAGAATGAATAATTATGAGCCTCACCCAGCAGCTACTTCTTAAATTCATGTATGGTAGGAATATAGACACGGTTTCAGAACTTTATTATCCCATCATAATCAGGGATGAATTCAGGAACACTTCTCACCTTATTTTGTATCCCAAAATCATCCTTATGCACCTCTTTAATCTTTACTAGTATATATGGTTGAACATTTATTTGAGAAAGATAAGATATCCCCCATTTAATTAACATTCCAAGATACATCCTTTGTAAAACCATAAATATTTTATCTTTCTTGATCCTCATCAGGGATAAGCTAGCATGGTCTTGTCGACTTAATGCGTTGTCCGCCTTTTTTGCTTTCCTAGGTTGGTAATGTATGGAGCAGTCGTAATCCTTAATCAGCTCCAACCATATTCTTTAGTGCATATTTAGCTCCTTTTGGGTGAAAATATACTTTAAAATTTTATGATCAGTATAAATATTACACCTTTAACCACAAAGATAATGCCTTCAATTCTTTATTGCAAAGATTACCAAAGCTAACTCTAAATCCTGAGTTGGGTAATTTTTATCATGGATTTTCAACTGTCATGAGGAATAATCTATCACCATATCATTTTGCATGAGAACACACCCCGATCCCTTCTTGGATGCATCACTGTAGATCACAAACCTTTCTCCACTATAAGGTACTATGAGCACAGGTGCACTAGATAACCTTCTTTTTAACTCCTTTAAATTTTCTTCACACTCCCTCATCCAAACGAACATAACTCCTTTTCGAGTCAACCTGGTGAGTGGATTAGATAATCGTGAAAAATCTTTCACAAAACTTCGATAATATCCAGCCAAACCTAGAAAACATCGGATTTTAGTTACTGTAGTTGGTCTCGGCCATATTTCAATAACCTCTGTTTTTACTGGATCCACAGATATCCCATCCCTTGAGATTACGTGACACAAAACTGAAACTTTTTTAAGAAAAATTCACACTTGGTAAATTTGGAATAAATCTTATCCTTGCTCAGGGTCATCAATACAATTCTCAAGTGATCTTCACGTTCTTCCTTGCTTTTTGAATATATAAGAATATCTTCTATAAGGACTACCACAAAATGATCAAGATAGTATCTAAAGACTCTATTCATTAGATCCATGAAGATAGCAGGGTCATTAGTAAGAACAAAAGGCATCACTATAAATTCATAGTGTCCATACATTGTATGGAAAGCCATATTTGGTATATCCTGCTTTTTGACCCTTAATTGATGATACCCTGAACAAATATCAATCTTGGAAAATTATTGAGCTCTGTGTAGTTAGTAAAATAATTCATCAATGTGTGGTAGAGGATATTTGATCTTGATAGTGTTCTTGTTAAGTTCTCGATAATTAATGAAGAGTCTCATTGATCCATCTTTCTTCTTGACAAACAGAACAGGTGATCCTCAAGGTGATGTCTAGGGTGTATGAATCCATTATCAGGATTCACTTGGACTTCCTTATTCAATTCCTGCAACTCAATTGGGGCCATTCTATAAGGTTTCTTTGAAATGGGCATAGCACCCGGTATGAGTTCTATTGAAAACTCAACTTCACGATTTGGTGGAAGACCAGGCCATTCCTCTGGAAAGATATCATCAAACTCCTGTACAATAGGAATATTCTTAATCATGAGTTTCTCTCCGACTATTTGAGATAAATAACCTTCATTTATTGGAATCAAGACCCATAATATGGAAGAAATTTCCACTGGAAGGTTATATTCATCCTTTCATCGATCAATGATCATAGATTGATCAAGAATATGAAATGTGACTTCCCTTCATTAGAAGTTGATATGAGCTCCATATAAATAGATCCAATACATGCCATTAATCACATAAAATTCCAATATAGGAAGGATCACAATATTTGTAGGAAGCACTTTCCCACAAACATCAATCAGAGAAGAATAGTAAACTTTTGATGTCACTATTGTTCCATTAGGAGTTGTCACAAGTAACTCAACAGCAAATTTTTGAGGTAGTGCAGTGATACCCATAGAAAATTCTTCAGAAATAATACAGTGGGTGGATCTATAGTCAAGTAAAACATTTGTTACTTTAGAGTGGATGTTATGTGTACTTTTCAACACTTCGTTATCATACTCCACATTGCCAATAGAAATTGCATGTGACTTTCCTTTGTATTTGGCCTTAAGAGTTTGTTGATGTCAATCATCATCAACAACCCTTGGATTAGGGCATTGATTAGCATAGTTCCCCATTTCCTTGCACTTGTAACATTGAAGTGTAGTAGGTTAATTCTATGTATCCCTTTCTTTGTTCACATCATTAGACATCTTCTTCCCATTACATCGACATTCAATTTCCCGATGACCGTATTTTCCAAATTTAAAACATTTTCTTGTCCCTTTAAGACAATTCTCTCTATGTTTCTTTCCACACTTTGAGCTTAAGGGAAAAGTCATCTTCTTTTCAGTGTGGTCTTTACATTTTCCTTTTAATTCTATTTTCCTCTTCTTATCAAACCCATATGACTGATGGGTTACTACAATCTCCATCTCAACCTTGAGAGCACATCAAAAAATTTCCTCATAGATATTGAAGTCCCTTATGGCTAACTCCCTTTGATGACTTGTTTTTAAGACACTAAATAATCGATTTATCTTACTCTCAATCTGGTTTATAATTTCGGAAGCGTACCTTGTAAGTCTTGTAACATCTGATTCGTTGGTACCAACAGATTCATCATCCTTTTGCTTTAGTTCAATAAACTCATTATCCATCTTTTTTCAAAGAATATGAGGGAATTAATTATTGAAAAATAAGTTCATGAACTCCTCCCATTCTATGGACTCAATTTTTTCTCTTTGCCTCGTATTCTTGATAAGATTCCACCATTGATCAGCTTCACCTTCCAAACGATATACTACTAAGATGACTTTATCATGTTCATAACATTGTAGAACTGAAAATAGCTTTTCAGTGGTATATATCTATTGTTCAACCACTAATGGATCAGAAGACCTGCTGAATGAAGGTGGAAATTGCCGCATAAAAGATTCAGTAGAATGTTTCTACTTCCTTTGCTCATTTGGAAGTCCAGGATGATTCATAGCTTGAGAAAGTTGTGTGAGCATGAATATAAGATTTTTCATTCCAACTCCCATAACATTTGATTTCTCAGGGGAACAATTATTTCATTGCCAATCTCATTCAACATTAACACGATTCCTTCAGGTTCCAGCCATTGACTAAAACCAAGAATCATTGTGTGAGAATCACTAATTACAATAGGAAAACCACATAATCAATAATAAAATTTCTATATTTAGGTCTTATAATAGGTTATTCATGGACATTTCTAGAACACTAAGATTGTGTTCTATGCTTAGACATATCCTTAGGGTCCTTACTAAGGTGATCACATCATAGTCTCCAATGGTTAATTATACCTTTCCTCTAATACCAACTATAACAACCCATACTTTACAAATATTGTTATTACTTCAGAATTGAAGCATAATTATTACAACATATAACAACACCATGATAGGAATGTATAGGTATAGTGTCATTATAAATTGGGAAACATAAACAACCAGTCCATAAATCATCTACATTGTCCCCCGTTTATTTTATCATATCTACAGTCCCTTTTAGCATATCTGACTTAATTCCCTTCTACCTGACCTGGGGAAAAAAATACAAAATGGTGAGCTAAAATTCTCAGTATGGGAAAACAAAAGAAATATGAATCATATCATATTCATAAGAACATAACATTTTGAAAATCTTAACCTGCAAAAGAGATCATAACATCATAAACTATGATAAATCATTGCAGTGAAATGTAATCCCAATAATCATAACATAAAATATAAAACTTTTTGGAATACACACATAATCATAGAAAATCATTTCATATTAGTCATGACTCATTGCCAAGACCATAATAGCGGACAAAGTCTATTACTGAACCAAGTTCACTCCTCATTCCAGTCCTGTATCATTGAACCAGATTAACTTGTTGTTCTAGCCATGTCTATCTCATGAGATATAAATCTTTACCCAATGAATTAGAGAGAGATATAGGTCCCAAACATATCAAAATGAAACCATTCTTTTGTGTGACACAAAATCATAAATCATTCATCATATCAAAACCCATGTAATAAAAATGGGATTCTTAAACATCATGCCATCATAACATAATTCGTATAAGAGAAAAGTACTTCATAAAAATAATTCCATCACAAAATAATTAAATTAATGTAATAATATGTATAGAAACATAACCCTATATTATCTTAGATGGAAAATAATATTGATAAAACACTTGAAATCCATTCCTGAGGAAAATATACTTTCTTCTTCAAAAACATTTTTCCTTTCCCAACATGTCATACCATTTTAAACTAAAAGAAGCTAATTGAAAATAAACTTGAAAACATGTAAAGGAATATTCATGGAAATAATGTTCTATGAAATCATACAAATCTATTAATGTCTTATAAGATAAAAAATCATTCTTCTCAAACTTTGGATGGAGAAGTCAAAAAGTATCTCGTATTGAAAATAACAAAAGATTCCTTTCATATCTTTTACTAAAATATTCACCAATAGGTAAAAATGGATTTAAAATTTTTAGGAGGATAGAAATAATATTACTTATTGAGGAAACATGTATGTGGATGATAAATATACCCCAGTAAATAACGAAGTATAAATAATATCAGATAAAAATTGAGATTAAGAGATTTTCCCTTACCTTAGGTCCGATATGCTTTACATGTATCCAAACCTCCTGTATAATGATTTAAATAATTTTATGAATCTATTAAATAATCATAATTATTTTTATGATAAAATTTATTATCATATTTTCATCTGTTTTTTAGTAGTATTTCTTTGTTACTTGTTGTTTGGGTATTAACTACTTTATTTTCATACGTATGTTTTGTCGGATAAGTTCATATTTCTATATTTATGTTATAGTTATATAATTTAAATAATGGTATTAGTATAATATATATCATATTTATTCATTCCATCCGTTTATATAGTCATGTTTTAATGAAGATCATGTAGAATGAATAACATCACACCATGGAGACGGTAAGCCGTACGTACGCATGAGCGACAATTTCATTCCCATAATTATTTAATAGTATTGGAGTGGATGATATAATATCTAATAATTAGTATCATGTTACAATAATAATATATACATATTCTTTACACCGTTATATCCATCCATGTAAGGTGGTTGTGGAAAACAGATTACACCATGGCGTGTAGACAGTATTCTGTAAGTACGCACACACGGTGATTTTGTTTTTCGTACGATGGATAGAAGGTGAAATAGGGTTGTTTCATATTTATAATAACATATTAGTATATTATTGATACTTATGTTATTACTTTATAATGAATAAAATAAATAATAGGAAGTAGAAGAAAAAATAAATTTGAAAGAATTAGTATTGGATATTACCTCTTATTTGACGCGCCTCTTCTAAACCTTATCTTAGGGAACTAATGTTGGTCTTTGAAGAAGTCCAGGAACTCTAGTATGTTACTAGGGAAGTGGATAAGGGAAATGGTTAGGGTTCGGGTGAGCTTGAAGGATCAAAATGTTTTAAATAAGAGAGGGAGGTGGAGCCCTTTTATAAGAGAGGAGAGCGGAACCTTTGGAAAACTAAAAAATATTATGTTATAATAAATTCAAAACCTACTTAAAAACCTCCAAAAATGACTCAATTATAAGATGAGATGAGATAGGGTTGTAATCTCATCATCCAAAAAAATTTATACATGTTTGGAATTTATTTTTAACCTTATCAACTTGATTTATCCTTATTTAGTCTATTTAATTTTATTTGTGGTAATAATATTAGAAAATTTAATTTTTATAAATAATTATGTATGTGTTGTGAATTTTCCATAATTGGATACTTTATGAAATTTTAGACTGCATAAATTTAAATTCATAATTTTTAAATATTTCTGTGATTTTTAAACAATTTTATAATATGTTATTTTCATAAAATAACAATGGTGTCAATTTTGACAGTACTCGGTTATTTACTTGTAAATAAAATCCACACAGAGAATATATTCGAACCAAAATATTTAATAGATTCCTAATATGTCATATTAATCAAGAAAATTTGTGTATAAAATTAATGTGTTCATATATTATTTCTTTTAATATTTTTAAAACCATTGATTTGATATTTAAATCAATAAATTAATTTACACATCATTATTGTGTCATCATTAATGATAATTATTTAATCCATAAAAATTATAAAAAAAATTGATGATGTGGATAATTTTATTATCTTTATTTGGAATATTTATATTCCTATTTTTATGAAGTTTATCACTAAATTAAAATTATTACACTTATAAGATATAAGAGAGTGACATGTTGTCACTTTCTTTGGTTTTAATAATAATTATATCATTTTCATGGTCTAAAGTACATGAAACGAATATATTCTGACCCTTAGGTGATATGGGTCGACATTTATTAATCCAATAGAATTTTGGTAGGTTTTAGGGTAATTTTATAATTTTATTTTTACCCTTAATTACTCAATTTACCTTTAACTATAGTAAATAGAAATTACCGCAGTTACTATTCATAATGTCAAAAAAAATAAAAGTAACCAATTATCATAATTTGTACCCACTAAATCCAAATATGGAATCATTTTTTAAAAATTCAAAACACATAAGTTGCAGTAATTAATTTAAAATTAATCCCGTTGTTAATAAAATGAGTTTTAAAAGTTAAAACATTATCAAATATTGAAATGTTTTTACCATTTAATTCAATGTAAAATTAATGTTAATGACATAAATTATATTAAATGGTAAAAATATATTATATTTATACTTTAAAACCATTAAATTTTATCATTTAACCACATAAATTAAGTTGATGAAAAAAGTGATCTTGGAGAAAAATTTAGCGTATTTTTACTATTCCTCAAAATATGAAAGTTATCAGAAAAGTATAAAAAATTTATCCAATGTAAATTTTTATATCTTGATTCAAAAGAAGAAGTTTATTTTGTAAAATTGAACTTATAAACTTGTCAAAAATTATACTTAAAATGGGTGTGCCATCAAAAGGTGGTAAAACTGCAATTTTTTTTGAAAATACTTCTTTTATCCGAAAAAATGATTTTGATTTGATACCCTATTCTAGAAAATGTGTTAGATGAATTATAATTTTATAAAATTAAAAATTCAGTTATACTATTCATAATTTCTAGTTCATAATATTATAATAATATCTCATTTTTTTGTGAAACTTGTTATTACGCACAACACGCGCTATTGAGGAAGGTTGCTCTTGCGTGTAACACATGAAAATCTATTGTTGAGTGTATTGAAAGATTAATTTGGGGTTTTGTATAAAATAATACATAAAAAATTATATATTTCTCATTAAATCTCAAGGTGTTACCTTTTACCCCCCTTAAAATTAATTTTGCCCTCAAAATTTGTCACTTCGTAACAAACAGATGAGGATACCTCTCCCTCATCATATCCTCAAGTTCCCATGCAGCTTCATCTAATTGGTGGTTCCTCTATAAAAATTTAACCAAGAGAGTGGTTTTTTTTGTAGAACTTTTTTTCTATGATCCAGAATCTTTATCTGCTGTTCCTCATAAGAAATATTTAGCTCCAGTGGTACAACTTCTGAGCTTAGTACATGTGAAGGATCAGGAATGTAATTTATCAAGAGAGATACATGGAACACATCAAGAACATGAGAGAGATTTGGTGGAAGTTCCAATCGGTAAGCTACCTACCCAACATGATCCAGTATTTCGAAAGGACAGATATACCTAGGGCTCAGCTTTCCCTTCTTTCCAAATCTTATTACTCTCTTCTAGGGAGATATTCGTAAGAACACTTTATCACCCACTTCAAACTCTAGGTCATTTCATCAGTTGTCAGCATAAAATTTTTGTTGACTCTGAGATTCTCTTAGGTGTTGTTGAATAGATATGACCTTTTCTACTATCTCATAAAAAAGATCAGTTACTAATAGCTTTCTTTCCCCAACTCCATCCCAACAATTTGGAGTTCTGGATTTCTTTTCCTAGAGAGATTTATAAGGATCCATCTGAATACTGCATTGAAAGCTATTATTATAAGAAAATTACACCAAAGGTTGGTGTTGATCCCAACCACCTTGTAAATCCATTGAGGAAGCTCTCAACATGTCTTCCAAAGTTTGAATTTTCCTCTCAGACTGACCATCTGTCTGAGGATGATAGGCAGCGTTGAAACATGACTCTGTATCCAGAGCATACTGAAGACTTTTCTAGAACATCAAGGTAATCCTCAGATCCCAATTAGATAAAATGGAAAGTGTTACTCCATGAAATCTTACCACTTCCTTTACATATATCATGGAACTCTGATCAAGAGATAAATCTTCTCTAATAACAATGAAGTGTGCTGACATTATAAGACAATCAACTATAACCTATATAGAATTATTGCGTTTCAATGTTTTAGGAAGTCCAGTGACAAATTCCACAGTGATGTTTTCCCACTTCCATTCTAGTATGGTTAATGGTTATAGCATCCCCTTAGACTTCTGTCTCATAACATTATCTTGCTGACAAACCAAGCATCGAGAGACATATTCAGCGTTATCTCTTTTCATGCCATCTCACCAAAAGTACTCTTTTAGGCCCCTATACATCTTTGTACATACATGATTAATAGGGAATGAAGAACTATGAGCCTCATTCAGAAGCTCCTTCTTTAATTTTTGTATGGTAGGAATACATACACGGTTCCCGAACCTTATTATCCCATCACAATCAATGTTGAATTCAGGAACATTTTCACCTTCTTTTGTAGCCCAACATCCTCCTTCTATTCCTCTTTAATCGTCACATGTATAGATGGTTGAGCATTCATTTGAGAATGATAAGATATCTCCCCTTTCATTAAAATTCCAAGATTCATCCTTTGTAAATCCATAAATATTGGATCTTTTTTTATCCTCATCAGGTAAAAGCTAGCATGGTCTTGTCAACTTAATGTGTCTGTCACCTTGTTTTCTTTCCCGTGGTGGTAATGCATAGAGCAGACATAATCCTCAATCATCTCCATCCATCTTTTTTGGTTCATATTCAGCTCCTTTTGTGTAAAAATATACTTTAAACATTTATGATCAGTATAAATATCACACCTTGCAACATAAAGATAATGCCTCCAAATCAATAATGCCAAGATTACCATGGGTAACTCCAAATCATGATTTGGGTAAATATGATAATGGAATTTCAACTGTCGTGGGGCATAAGCTATAACCATATCATTTTTCATGAGAACACACCCCAATCCCTTCTTGGATGCATCATTTTAGATCAAAAAACATTCTCTACTACAAGGCAGTGTGAGAACATTTTCACTAGAAAACCTTCTTTTTAACTCTTTGAAATTATATTCATACTCCTCCGTCCAAATGAACTTAAATCCTTTTCAAGTCAACCTGGTGAATGGATTAGATAATCATGAAAAATATTTCACAAAACGTCGACAAAATCCAGCCAAACCAAGAAAACTTCGGATTTCAGTTACTGTTGCTGGTCACGACCATCTTTCAATAAACTCCATTTTTTATGGATCCATAGATATCCCCTCTCTTGAGATTATGTGACCCAAAAATGAAACTTCTTGAAGCCAAAATTCACACTTGGTTAATTTGGGATAAAGGTTCTCATTTATCAGGGTATTCAAAAGAATTATCAAGTGGTCTTAATGTTCTTCTCTTATTTTTGAATATACAAGAATATCGTCTATAAAGACTACCAAAAATTGATCGTGATAGTCTCTAAAGACACTATTCATTAGATCAATGAAGATAGCGTGGGCATTAGTAAGAAAAAAAGGAATCACTATAAATTCATAGTGTCTATACCTGGTATGGAAAAAAGTCTTTGGTATATCCCCTGTTTTGACCCTTAATTAATGACACCCTGAAGGAAGGTCAATCATTGAAAAGTATTGAGCTCTATGTAGTTGGTCAAATAATCCATCAATGCGTGGGTGAGGATATTTTTTCTTGATAGTGATCTTGTTATGTTCTCAATAATTAATGCAGAGTCTCATTGATCCATATTTTTTTCTTAACAAACAGAACATGTGCTCCTCAAGGTGATGCACTAGGGTGTATGAATCCCTTATCAAGATTCTCTTTGAGTTGCTTCTTCAATTCTTGCAACTCAATTGGGGCCATTCTATAAGGTGTCTTTGAAATGATCATAGCACCTGAAATGAGTTCTATTGAAAACACAACCTCACTATTTGGTGGAAGATCTGGTAATTCCACTGGAAAGTCATCATAAAACTTCCGTAAAATGGGAATAATATTAATCATGATTTTCTCTTCAACCATTTGAGATAAATAACCTTAATTTATTGGAATCAAGACCCATAATATGGAAGAAATTTCCACTGGAATTTTATATTCATCCTTGCAATGATAAATTATCATAGATTGATCAGGAAAATGAAATGTGACTTCCATTATTTGGAAATTGATATGAGCTCCATATAAAGAAATCCAATACATTCCAAGAATCACATAAAATTCCACAATATGAAGGATCACAAGATTTGTAGGAAGCACTTTCCCACAAACTTCAATCGGAGATGAATTTTAAACTTTTGATGCGACTGTTGTGCCATTAGGAGTTGTCACAGGTAACTCAACAACTAATTGTTGAGGTAGTACAACAATACCATTAGAAAACTCATCAGAAATAAAAGAGTGGGTGGATCCAAAATCAAATAAAACATTTTCAACATTAGAGTGGATGGTAAGTGTTCCTTTCAACACTTTGTTATTTTACTCCACATCACTGAAAGAAATAGCATGTGACATTACATTGCCTTTGGCATTAAGAGTTTGTTGATGTCAATCATCATCTACAACCCTTGGATTAGGGAATTGATAAGAATAATGACCCATTTACTTTCACTTGTAACATTGAAGTTTAGGAGGTGCATTCCGTGTATCCCTTTCTTTGTTCGCATCATTTGAAATCTTCTTCCCATTACTTCGGTATTCAATTTCCCGATGACCATATTTTCCACATTTAAAACATTTAATTGTCCCTTTTATACAATTACCTCTATATTTCTTTCCACATATAGAGAATAAGGGAAAAATCATCTTCTTTTCAGTGTGGTCTATTGATTTTCCTTTGAATTCCATTTTCATCTTCTTATCACACCCATATGACTGATGGGTTACTCTAATCTCCATCTCAACCTTGAGAGCACATCGAAAAATTTCCTTGTATCTATTGAAGTCCTTTATGGATAACACCCTTCGATGACGAGTAGAAATATGCTACCCATGAGCTGGAGTTAGTAATAGTGGTATTTGCGCTAAAGATGTGGCAGCACTACTTGATGGGTGAATGGTTTAATATTATTCTAATCACAAGAGTCTCAGGTATATCTTCTAATAGAAGGAAATGAAACCAAGACAAGTGATATGGATAGTTTTCTTCCAAGACTATGACTTTGAGATAGTATACAAGTCTGGGAAGGGGAACGTAGTATTAGACACATTAAGTAGGAGGTCTGGTCTACAGTTGCTGAGTGGGGAGACAGAGTAGCCAGCGATGTTGCAGATATACTTTATAGATAGAGATGGAGCAGATTACCTCCAGTCTATGACTATCACTCCCCCACTTCTTAGAGAGTTCGGGAGGCATAGCTAGGGGACATAGACTGCTAGGCCCGATGTTCTCAGATATCATCAGGACATGCTCGTCATAGATTTTATGATGGTGGGGAGCATGTCATCCTCTTCAGACGACGCACCATAGTACCGGTGATGCTTCGAGAGGAGGTGTTGAGGGAGTTCCACACATCCACTTTGGTGGTACATCCCAGTGTAGAAAAGAGTAAAAGGACCTCCAACATCAGTAATGGTGTCCAAGGATGAATAAAGTATTTATAGAGTTTGTATCTCAATGCCTAAGTTCCCAGTAAGTGAAGGCTGGGAATTAAGTACCAGCAGACTTAGCATAGCCACTTGAGGTACCAGAGTGGACGTGGGATGTCATTTTCATAGACATAATGATGGGGATTCCACGTATGTCCAGGGGTCACAATTCCTTCTGGGTGATCATTGACCAAATCACCATGTTGGCCCACTTCCTACCCATATGAGAGCATGAATTAATAGAGAGCTTGGGACGTATCTATGTAGTGGATATTGTACGAATTTATAGGGTGTCGTCGATGATCGTCTTGGATCAAAACACATGTTTTACATCCCGCATGTGGAAGGGACTACAAGAGGTGTTCTAAACTACGCTACTCTTGACCATTCCCATTCATCCTCAGATAGATAGTCAGATGGAGAAGAATAATCAAACACTCAAGGACATTCTTTGTGATTGTGTCCTTGATTTTTGATGTAGTTGGAAGAACTGCTTTCCACTGATGGAGTTCGTATACAACCAAAGTTATCACTCCACCATCAGAATGGATCCATTTGAGGCCCTGTACGGGTGACCATATAGAACACCACTATGCTGGATAGACCCAGGGAAGTCATCACTTATGGGTCGAGAGTTGGTACATGCGACAATAGAGCTGGTGGAGATCATCCAAGAGAGGATGAAGACTACACAAAGCTGGGAGATTTCTTATACTGATAAGAGACAATTACCCTTTCATTTTGAGGAGGGAGACCATGTATTCCTATGGGTCTCACCCTGATGAGGATTACAAAGGTTTGGTTGGGGAGACATACTGTCACTGAGGTTCATCAGACCATTTCAGATATTCAATAGAGTAGACGAGGTGTCGTACCATCTAACTCTTCCTCCACGGTTGCAAATGGGCATAATTGTTTTCCATATGTCACAGTTGTGGAGGTACGTGCATGATCCGTCACACGTTATCGACTGGGGTGAGCTAGACATCTATGATGGGGTGACGTTTGAAGAGTTCCCAATGTAGATACATGATCGACAAGAGCATGTCCTTCATGGGCGCCCAATCCATATGGTGCGAGTTATTTGGTAGAATGAGACTCTCTAGAAAAGCACATGGAAGTATGAGGCTCAGAAATGTGCTTAGTACCCCCATTTTCCCCTATTTTTATTGTATTTTTTGGGGATGAATAGCCCTAAGGTGAGGAGAATTTAAAGACCTGAATATTTCAAAATATATTTTTTAAATTATTTTGGATTATTTCGAGTCTGTGAAAATTAACGGTGCTTAATTACAAGGCCCAGTATGCCCGAAACAGAATTTTAATCTTTTTTTGAGTAAAGTTTTGTAAATGTACGGTCGTAATTTTATAACTTTTAGACTGATTCATTGAATTCATATACGAGGAAACCATTCAATCCAAAATGCCATAATTCACTTAAGGGAGGCTTCACTTCCACTACAGTAGGTCAAGAGGAAAAGTTAGTTTTCATACATTTTAATGAATAATAAAATAACATGAAATTGTTATTTTAGTTTTCTACCATAGGTGAGTGGTGGTGGAGGGACCCCTAGGTTGTCAATAAATGTAATTGATTGACTCATCTGTTGTGTAACCACACCACATTAAATTAATGCGACTCATTAATTTCCCCAATTAATGAGTCCTTAATTGAATGATGAATTAATTCCATAAATCTTCCTTTGTTTAATTAATATGTTGGAAGAAGGAAATTTGGGAGAAATTTGATGGTGATATCTGATGAAGCACCGACGAACTTTCATCCAATGAAGAATGGAGGATTTGATGACACCCATTGTGGGATCGATCCAGAGGTCGATGGTCGAAGAACGACAATTCTCATGAACCTTCTCCTTCATCCGCAATACTCTTGAACATGGAAGAACCATCGTCCTTAGTGTTCATCAATGATTCTAATCTAAGTGGGGTTATTATTACGTTTCATCATTGATGAATTAAATTTCTTTCCACTTTTATGATGTTAATGCAGAGGGAGCGGGCAAAACGAACAAGGCTTGTACCCTCCGTCGCTTTGTTCTTGTTGCGTTCTTTGGGTGATGAATTTAAAAATTCAACAGAACCTTGATTCTAGGAGAAGAGCAGCGACAAAGAAAACCTGAGAGGTCATAGGCGTGATTAGAAGGGAAAATGGACCACCAGATCTCACTCGGTGGCCCATGAAAGATCTGCTAGCACGGAACCGACGACCGGTGCTCGCTGGCCATGGAAGGGTGGCGACACCACTCAATGCCACAGAGGATGGACAAGAGGTTGACTCTAAGTCAGCTACGGAGGTGGGAGGAAATGCTCTGTCATGCACCATGGTGAGGCAGGCGACAACTTCGAAGTTGTGGCGAAGGGAGGGGACCCGCTCCCTACGGGTCCCATAAACACATAGGCAGCACCACATGGCATCACCAATTAAGAACCAAATGGATCTTTGAGCCATTAGGTATGTAGACCACGTGACTATTGAATGGGTCATTCCAGCCAGTGGGTTGAGCCTGCCATGGCCCATCCCAACCGGGTCGGGTTGGTCCGATCGGGTCGGTACGGAGATGGACCCCTTTGAGGCCCAGATTCGCTCAAAAGGTCATATCTTGCGGACCAAACATATGTTTGACGAACCGTCTATGGGAATTGGATCCTTGGAGCAAGATAGAACTTTTAAGCTACTCCACCACATTTTTGTGGAAAGTTGGAGTATGTCCTGGTTGGATCATACCTGATTCAAACTGGGCTCTCGGCAATAAAATGCCTATAAATCTCATACCAGACGTCTGATTGATGCACTGTCTGTTGTGTTGAAACCCTTAAAACATGAAGGTCATAGGGGTTACTCCATTGTTGAATCATGTGTCTGGATATCACTTCATAGAAAACCTGTGTGGATCAATATTCATAGTAACTCTATGTGGATCACCATTCATGGCGGCCCCACAGTGATAGCAACCCGGTGTGGGTCAACATTCCTAGCAACCTTGTGTAGATCAGTATTCATAGTGACCCTGTGTGGATCAATGTTCATAGAGACCCCATGTGGATCTGCATAACACAGACCCTGTGTGGGTCAACATCTTAGCAACCTTGTCTGGATCAATACTATAGAGACCCGATGAAGACGAGCCTTAGAGCGGCCCATCGTGGATTAGCTTCATAGAGACCCTATGTGGATCAGCATCATAATGAACCTATGTGGATCAAAATTATAGAGACATTTTGTGGATCAAAATTATAGAAACCATGTGTGGATAATCATTATACATATCTTATGTGGGTATTGAGGGGGTTAGTACATAAAGATAATGTGTGGGTCTTAGGGGAGGGGTGTTAGTACCTATCGATCCTATGCAGGTCAGCTGCCGAGCCTCTTAACAGAATAAGATGATCCAGCCTTACGACTAATCATTTGTATTTATGTACTTAAGATATATCTGTTTTGAGATGAGTCTATTTCATTGTTCTTTTAGGTTTTACTTAGTGGAATTCTGAGTGACCTTCAAGGGTCTTGTGGTCCTTACTCAGTATTGTTATACTCACCCCTACACGGGCTTCGACCGCACCTTGTCGTGTCTTGAGCAGATGACAGACATCCTTGATTGAGACTCGGGGAGATAGGACCTAACAGCGGTGACTGTCGACATGGAGAGATAGGGAGATGACCTGTACATACTCATCAGGTTGCATCCTTGGTGTAAGATCCCATGAGATGTTTACTATTTTTTGTTGTAGTTGTATCTTTCAGTTGGGCTTGTATTTCGGCCCCTTTACTTTCAGTACACACTTTTACTGATATAGTTTTGATTCATGGTTGCATATTTTTGTGTTCTGGGACTATGTGTTAATATAGGTTTAAAGGAAATGCCTTCCCATTTAGGGATACATCTTTCCAATTCTAGTAGCCAACCCCATATCCTATGGAAGGTGGCCTTGGGGTAGTAACGACATAATCCCCATGGGATGGGTCGTGACAATAATGACCACCTGGAAGCTAGCATAGTGAATGACCTATGGTCTCACATTAAATTAAGGATGACCATCTGGGTAGATCTCATGGTCTAACCCCTCTGTTCTATGTCCACACCACAACTCTCACATTCAATACCTCTGAGTCAACATAACAAAAATTTATACATAAATTTCCCTACTTTAGGAATCTCTTGCAGTCAATTCCCATTGGTCAAACATTCCTAATTCAAAACACATTCTTATCATATATAATAATTAAAACTCTATCCTAAACAATTTAAGGCATGGAAACAAGGTATGCATCATAGGGACCCTTGGCCAAACTGCCATAAATAGTAAATTAGCAGAACGTACCGAAGGGGTGTCCCATAATAAGGTATAAAACGTATTATTAAGTAATTACCGTTTAACAAACAAAAAAACCATAGAAGTTATTAAATAGGGTCAAATACCATAACATACAATACCCAAACATGGAAATTCATCACTTTAATCATATATAATCAAAATTCAATCAAATAAATGACCAAAAAAACGGACCTTGATATCGTACGATGATCACGCATGACTGTCGACCCTTAAATCAAAGTATAATAACCTAGATATATGAAAATATTTAGAAATATAAACCATAAATAACTCATGAGAGAAGAGAAATCATGAATAGAGGATCTAGGGAATGAGAGAACTCACTGGTGGGAATCCAACACACCTGATGGGGTCTCAATCAGAGCTCGAATGGAGGAATGGGATGAGCACTAAGTTCTTTTGTCATTCATCACTATCCTATATGAAACACAGGGAGAATAAGTGTTTTATAGATATGAGACATGACCCCACTATGATTCATTAAATAAAAAGAAAAGTACATGGTGTGTTTATTTAATGTACACACCGTGTACTATCCTCAACTGGGCCCTGCATTAGGTGGTCTACCAAGTAACCTACACAACCATGTACTCATCCATAACATGAATAGTATAGGCTATTTGTGGTACCCAAGAACACATTATGTACTCCTAGGTACACTGAGTGCACTTCGAGAAATTTCACATTTCTTTCTTTTTCCTCAAAACAACCCAAAATAATGATCCATACCTAAAAAGAAGATCTAGTTTCATAAAATAGATTTATATTATAATTCTAGTAGAATTAATATGACATATATATGATATAATTTTTCTAACACCATCATTAATACATTCCTTTTAAAGAGGGAATGAATCAGATCCCTTTGAGGAGGTAGTAGTCCATACATCCACAAACAAAGTTATCTTATTTACCAAAAATAGTAAACATGAATTTATGATTTATGAAATAAATAAATAAGACTAAATAAATCATAAATATCATATATATTATATAAAAATTATATTTCCACCAAAATTCCCAAGCATGATAGGTTGTAACGGAAAAAATGAATGACATCGTTTTGTGAGGTGATAGTTAATCGTACACATGAACGGTAAGTTCATTACCCATTTGATGGTGTGTGTGTGTATGTTTAGGTAGAAATCGTATAATAATAAAATATAAATATATTTATAATTAATATTTTATTATATTATCATAGAATAAGAGTAATTTATGGGGTGTATAATGAAAATGAAACATATGTTCTTTGGGAAGGATACTACCTCTTGTGTGGGTAATTCCTTTTTGTTTTCACCGAAAGACTTACTTGGTATTCTATCATCCCAAATTGAGGCTTCTAAGATGATATGAGGGAAAATTGGAGAATATTATAGAAGGTTATTGATGATCCAAAAGGTTTTGATAGGTGTAATGATTGGGGGAGGAGAGGATGCATTTTATAAGTGGGGAAAATGAGACATTGGGTATTCTTGAAAATATTTGAATGCTCCCCATAGTTTACATATCCCCTAGATATTAAAAATGGATCATTCAAGAATATTATATGTTTAATGAATGAAATATGTCTAGAATACATTTTATCTAACAATTTTAGGGTTAATTTTACTCCATATTTTCTAGGATTGTCCATTAACTAAACTTGTTTTTACCTAAATCAATGTAATTAATTTTAATTACAGTCACTAATATTGTTGGTAAAAAATATTTTTTCCTTATTAGAATTTATGAATTATTCATAATCCAAATATGGAATCCATTTTTGAAAATTTTAATCACATTTGTTGTATAAATTAATTTAAAATTAATCCCATAGATGGGTTTAGGCGACTAGTTTTTAAAGTGAAAAAGTCAAAAATCATTAAATGATTTTATATCCAATTTAAATGTGAAATTGGTTCTAATGACCAAAATTGTTTTAATTGATTTATAATTGATATAATTAAACATTAAAACGAAATTAAAGTATAATATATCTATATAAATTAATTAGATGAAAAATATTATTTTAATTAAAATTCTGAATTTTTAAATATTAATCAAAACATGAAACTTCTCCCAAAAATACCAAAAATTTTGGAAAATTAAAATTTTTTATTACACATTGAAAAAATTTGTTTATTTTGTACTAAATATTTTTGAAAGTGTTTAAAACTATATATAAAATTGGGTTTCCATTAAAAGGCGTTAAAATTAACCTTTTGGAAAATACATATTTTTATTAATAAAATTAGTTTTATTCTTATCTTATGTCTCCCAAATATATTGGATGAATTTAAAAAAAAAAATGAATGAATATGTAATATATAAATTTTATTAAATATTTTCATCGGAATTGTCTTGTTTTCTTTGTTGAGATAAAATGGCGTTTGTACGTAGAAAATTAGTTTTCTTAGAAAAGGAATTATATTATTCTCAAATAGTTCATAATCTCATTTCAGGCTAATTAATAACCAATGTATTCATTTTGTATACATGTGTAAACCACAGTTTTATAATTTATTCACTCTCATTTACATCTTCCATTCCAACAGCTAGGTGATAATTATATAAATATTATAATAATAAAATTTATATTATATTGTAGTTCGGTAAGACTCATATTTGTGTGTAACATAAGTAATTGAAGGGACATGATATTATTTGTAACCGAAGCTAAGTATAGTGTCGATTAAACCCTAAGATATTCTATGTGTTTCATGTTGCTCAAGATAAACTTGGTGTTTCTATAACGAAAAAATAACTTGGTGCTTTCACAAGATAAATCTTGTTTTGTGTGAAATGAAAAATGTCAAATAGATTAACTTAATTCAATAAATGCACAAAATCTCAAGTTGTTACAATAATAATATTGAGAACAAATTAGAGATCTTTAGGCCATTTTTTTGAAAAAAATATATTTACAAATGAGTATTTGGTAAAATTTTACTTAATTTTAATGTACAATGCATGTGTATGTATTACTACATATTTCATTGTTTCTATACACTTTTACCCACTAATTATGGTGGTTAGGTATGTACATAGTTTGTTTGATAGTAAAACTAGGCCATCCCACCTAGAGTAAAAAATTTATTTTGTTACCAAAAAATCTAAAATGAAATACATGTTCCCACATTAGTATTTCCTAAGAACTAACAATTAATCAGGCCTCAAATGATTGGATGTGTGTATGTGGGGTCCTGAAAATGTTTCACATGGGTTGATCTGGTACATGGGTCACATATGTTACAATGTGGTGTTATAGTTCAGTAATGGAGATTAGTTGTTGTATGTGAGATTATCTGGGAGATTATATGACTTGATTTTGAGGAATAACCCCTAATTTTATCTGGCCAATATAATTGTGGTTGAAGCATAAATTCCCAAGGTTAGTTAGTGGTTTATTATCTTTCAATAATTTATTCTGTCGAGTATTCTTAGTTTTATGACTCCCATGAATCATTCAATATTTCACTCACTCAGAAGTAGTTGAAAATTATACCATATTGTATTCTTATAACACAAGGTTATGATATAGAAGGAATAAATATAAATTTCATATTAATTGAAACATTAACAACAAATATATATTATATTTATTTTTATTTAATATTCCCAAGTTATTCAGTACAACCCGATGGTTAATTTCCCAAGTGAAATGATTCATTTTTTATAAATTAATTGGTTTCCTATTTATGAATTTATTGAAAATATTTTATGAATTTAAATTTAATATAACTAATTAATGTTTTATATATTCAAAATATATGTTTTAATTAGTCTAATTATTTATTTAAATTATGATGGTGCATGTTTACTTGTTACATGTATAATTTTTATAAATAATATATTATATAACTTTTTGATTACATTAAATATTGTTAATTATGATTTTGTAATGATAATAATTTAATGTTTGGATTAATAAAGGGTTAATGAAATGTTTTTTTTTGAAAATACAAGTTTCTTTAATAAATAATTAATTTAAGTGTGAGACAAAATAAGGGTTAGACCTAGTATTTTTGTACACTTTAAACCCTGGTTCTTTAAAAAAGGGAGGTAAATGATATTATTCTCTATACTGTTTCTGAATATACTCCCTATTAGAACATTATGTATTGAGTAGAAACTAATGAGTGAACATGAGCCATCAACACAAACCTTCATAAAATTTTATAATTTAAGGAATATTTAGTAAATTCTATCAATTGTGGCATAGGGATTAAATCAATTATAACTAGTGGATACTATGGTTCCATAGATCTATTAGGGTTCTATTACCCAAAAAGTATCCATGGAATGGACTCAATATGTCTATTTTCCCTATGATAATATCTAGCTTTTCAATTAACATTGTGATCATTTTTTCATATTCATTTTTGAAAGGGTTACTCAATAATGATTGGATTATATGATATAGAATATTCTATAATAGTGGTTATAGAATCAGGTTAATCCTTGAGTAAGAAAATGAATTCAAATTGATTCATGTATTTTTCAAATATATAGAGTAAATGAGTGTATGTGTTTATGGTTTCATCTTGAGAAATTTTTTTATATTTTTACTATTATCAAAGTGGTAATGTGAGGCTCATGATAAAATAATTTATCTTCATGGAAAATAATTTTAAACATTATGGTTCTTTTGGGAAAATCTTCTAATTATTCAAAATCTCTCTTTTAGGAATATAATATAACAAAAAATATGTATTATTCATACTAGTTTCTCTTGGGTGGTCAGTTTTACCATTGAGAATGCTGAAGAGAGGTCATATATTTTTGTTAATATTAATTTGAAATGAATTTTATGAAAATTTAATTAATATATATTTAACATACCTAGTTTTGTTTAAAATATAAAATAGGTTTTCATATTACAAGACAATTTATTATTTATTATGATACTGATGTGACATAAAATATTTATATCACACTTCGAAAGGAATTCAGTGGACTAAAAATGAACCCTTTTAGATCATGGGGTTGCATTCTATAGTAACATCTAGGATATAACGATCTCGGGTATCAAATATTTTATTTGAGCATAGAAATGGAATGATTTACCCTATTTAATATATGTTTTTGTTGTTACAAAAAATGAATTCTATTTTTAATCTCTTACCAGTATCGAATACACTCCACATGGGGAGTGGGACCTCAGTTCTAGAAGACTAGACATTATTAGGGATAGATAGAGGATAACCAAATGGGTATGTATTCTCTTGTTCTCATATTAGATTATTCTAATGAATATGTAGTATTATCCTCTTAAGTTGACATATAACCTAAATTCATTACTCATGAATTTTCTAGAAATCATCCTAGGATAGAAGTAGAGTTTATTATTGAAATAGTTCCTTGATTATAACAATTATTTATCCCTCCTTATAATATGGATCCAACCAAATTTAAGGAGTTAAAGCCCATATTGATAAATATTAATACAAGAGGTTCATTTTACTGATAATATCACGTCCATATTGTATAAGAAAATTTCTAATTATTTTGATAGTATATTACACTTAAGGGAAGAAGATCAGAAGATCAACTAAGTCATAATAAAAAAATACTTCCCCAATCTTAGAGTCCATAATCTAATTGACCAGTTGAAGGGAGAAGGGTCATTTTAATAAATTTCAATCAATTTTGATACCACCATCATCGAGTTATAATGAAATACACTCTTAAGGTGAATTTTAAAATACAAAAAAATAATTTAAAATATCAAGAAATTTATTTTCCCCAAAAAAATTTCTGGTACTATTTATGAATTTGATGAATAGAATTTTTTCCACTCTAAAAATATCATTTCAATAATTTTTATGATATTGTTTAAATCAAAGTATTATATCATTGATGATCATAATAGTCATATTGTTCCTGACACCTTAAGGGAACATCATATCTTGGACCACAATCTAGTTAATCCTTCTAAATTTTTGTGGCTCAGTTATTTAGATATGTAATATCTAAAGCTAGTATTTCCCGGTGTCTTAAATAGGTGGTACCTATGATGGCCTAAAATGTTACAGTGAACATATCACAAATTCAGTGTTTTTTTGGGTCATGTGATGTTATCACTATTTTTTTCATTAATTTTTCATGATAATAAATGATATGATGAAGTTATACTATGATTAATCTGTGTTCATTTTTTCATCCCTATTTGTGTTAGTGTTATAAAAGATGAATAATCATTTGATCAAAGCTCTTTTTTTTATAAAATGATAGTATATGGGGGAATTTTAGGTATATTGTGGAAATTATTTACAAATAATCGAAACTTTCCAGTTAAATACATAATTTTGTTGTATCTTAAGGAATTATATTATATTAAAATTTTGAATAGAACATCTTTACCCATGATCTTGTGTTAGTGATTATGGTTCATTCATTGAGAATATATATGCACTATATATATGGAGAATTCCTTTTAATGTACAAAAACCAAAAAAGTAAAAAATATATATTTTTACTACGGTATCAGAATCACATGTAATGCCATTATGTTGAATATCTTCTGTTATTGGACATAAATATCTAGTATACTCCATCTAAATTAAATATTTTTTCTGATTACTTTGAATAAAAGTTTTTCCATCACATGTCCAAGAAGGAAAGGATTAAGTGGATATTAGTGAATTTGGTTATAGAAAATCAATTGGACATGGTTGATTGTCATGATAGGGTTTAAAAATGTTGTATAAACTTCATAACTTCTCTCATAGAGTAAGAAAGGTACTTTAATATTTTTGATTTATATTATACCATTATTTGGGAGAGGCTCGAGGATTGAGAACGCTTTGATGACTAGTTCCGAGATCATCATTTAGTATTTTTTCCATCATAGGCATGTTGTTTAAAAATGTTTTAGTGAAACAATGTTGGATGAGATTCATGAATTATAATTGGATATTTATCCAATAATCACAAATTTTAATTATGATCATCGTTTCTAGTTCATGTTTTCATGTATGAAAAGAGATTTTATGGGATTTTTTAAAATACACAAAACTTTGAATCAAGTGAATATAGGGAAACATATTCTAATGGGTAATATTTAACTGCTCGCATCACTGGTATAAATGCAAGGAAATAACAATATAGACGATGTCCATAATATTCCACGAACTCCTAGTGATTAAGGATTGTTATCACTAATTATAGATAATATGACTAAGACTTATCACTTCCTAATGATTGAAGAGTAATCAATATTTGATGATCTTTGGATGTTATATTTTAAAGATATTGTAATACCTCAAGGTGTAACAACTTGTATCATCTCTACTGAAGATATTTTCTTTATATCACAATTTTTTAAAGGACTATAGTTGGAGTGGGGTTCACAAGTAAAGTTATTTATTTCATCAAACCAAAAGAATAATGGAAAATCTAGGTAAACCATACACACTAAAGAAGATATATTTGGATAATATATTTTAAATTTTATGGGACAAGGGGATAATCACCAATCATTTGTAAAATTATCCTAGAATAATAGATAACATTCATCTATTTATATGTATCCCTTTAAGGTTTTATATTGATGGCCATGTTTTTTACTATTACGTTTGACTAAAATATGAACATATTTTTTATCAGGATAATAATAATCTATGAAATAACTAAGAAGATGAAATAGATTCAGAAATGACTAATTATTCTTCAAAGTTTCCAAAAAATAATATATTGTTTTTCAGGGGTGTCCCTTTGAATTTAATGAAGGTGACCATGCATTTCATCATATTTCACTATGTCTTGTTCACCAACATATGGGATATTAATTTAATGTTGATCCATGATGTGTCAAAGTATAACACCCTGACCTGAATAACCCAATTTTGGATGAAGATCCATATAACCTTGAATGTGAATCTCTATACATAAGAGGTTACCGACTAGTGACAAGGTTATAAAAATGTGAGTATCCTATATGCTGAGTTATAATATCTATCACATTATAATTAGGCATTACTATATTCCAAATAAAAAATAGAAAAGAAGACGACACAAAAACTATGGTAATAAATGTCATGAAAAATTATAGTAGAATAATCAACTAGACACCTAATGTGGTATCTCAAAAAGTAAAAATAGATGAAATAAAAAAAAATTGTTCTATTTCATCTACCCAGATTCAATCCTAGTTCCACATAAATTTCATAGCTCATGCTTCTTATAAACCAATCACAAGGCTATTTACCTTCCCAACATCTTAGATCTAAAATGTTTCCCACACTCCAAGGATAATTTACAGGGGTGAGTATAAATCCTTTTGGAACCCACAAATGTATCCTAAACATAAGTTCACATGTATATAGAAGTGTATGAATTGATGTAAATGTAATTTTTCAATAATTAATGGAAAAAATAATATAAAAAACGATCATGTGTTAATTAATCTTCCACTATCCCAGACCATACATCCTTCGATGTCATGCTAGAAGAATATATAATTTAATCAATCACATGAAAATAATAATTCAATTTAACTCTATATTCCATTCAGAAAATTATAGTTTGTTCCATTAAGGAAAAAATCAGTTCCCACCATTAAGGGTATGTATCAGACATGAATTATGTATACCTTCTCACCTATGATGGAATACAATCTTTTCATACTCATATAATAGACTCTCTTCCAAATATAAATAAATTCACCATAGATAGATCACAATAGAATATATAAATACTTCTCTAAAGATAATATGGTATTCCCCAATGAATGGAAATCTAACGTTTTGACTACCCTATGAAAATCCATCAACAGTGAGTCATGGTATCCACATTACCCCTCTAAGGATTCAATTGTGTCTATCAGAACCACATATAAATAAGGATAATAAATGAAATTTAAAATTTTCTAGGCAAAAGTCTCAGTATAGAGATTACATATAAATTAAAAATATATCACCAAAAATAATTCCAAATGATAAAAATTATTATAAAAAAATAAATGATATATAATGGAATAGTGAATCCAAAAATAAGCAGTGGTTGTATGACCAACAGATGCATGTAAATCATTTGAATCAAGATAGGGTATGTATACTGGACACATAAAAATCGAAACATGAAAAATAATTTAACATAAATGACCAATATTTTATGGAATTTCAAACTTAATATTTCTAATATAAAATGAAAATATTGTATAGGGAATCTTCACTCCATTTTTTTTAATTAATTGATTTTATAATCATTCCAAGGATTATTATATATCATTAAAATTAATTTATTTTAAATAATACATATCCTCAATCAATTATAATTTATATCTCTATAATAATAATGAGATGGACATGTTTCAAATATTTTTTAATCTTTGATAGATTTAGGGAATTACACTTTATGGATGAATCCAAACATTTATCCAAAAAGGATTTGCAATAAAATATAAAAAAAAAATTCATTACTTATAGAGGGGAGAATTTTTAGACTCTTACCTTGAATTTATCCCTTAAAATACCATGCACATGATAATAGAGGAGAGATATATAGAGAGGATTCTGGCACTACTATAAATAATTTGATGAACTTGGATTGATAAAATAAGACTTAAAAGATCATAGACAATGGAGTTATGGTCTATCTGGATTCAAGAGGATAACAATATTAAAGGTAAAGAATGTTTTTAGGTATTCTAAAAAGAGTATTAAGGTTTTCAGGTTTTCAGCATAGAAAAAGCATAATGTAAACACCATTTAATAATACTTTTACTATGATGTGTTTAAAAAAATAAAAAATATGAGTTTTGAACTTAATGAGGTCAAAATAATTTTTTCCTTAGGATTGTATGATTTTAAAATTTTGACACTTGATTAATTTTTTATATTGGGGGAGAAAAATGAACATAAAGTTAAACAATTTCCTCTAAACCAAATAATTTTGTTATATAAGGGAAACTTGTTATTAGATTCATACATCCTGTAGTTTTCCCATAATGTTAATGTATTTTATCTATACATAGGTCATGAATTTGAATATCCTTTACAAAGAGGCTGGTTTTCCCTTATATATCCTTGGAATAAGAAGAGTTTCTTTTATGAAAATGTAAGATCCCATAAACCGCTAAAGTATGTTTTTATTTAATTTTTTTCATCAGACTAAATAATTTTGGATAAAAAAATGTTACATGTTGTATGAGAAGGACTGGGGGTGTTTTGGGGGTATCATACATGAGAGAAATAATAATGGGGTCATCTAGTGTATGTTGCATGGTTGGTAGTCCATTAGTAATAACTGTGAA
The DNA here is from genome assembly GCA_963277665.1 of Viscum album. Taxonomy (NCBI): domain Eukaryota; kingdom Viridiplantae; phylum Streptophyta; class Magnoliopsida; order Santalales; family Viscaceae; genus Viscum; species Viscum album. The sequence goes on along the minus strand of OY728157.1, from coordinate 1,395,435,233 downwards.
CCTAAACTATGTACGATTAGAGGAGGGGTGCATCGTTTGAAGAGACCATTCACTGGGGGAAGGGACACCATGTGGGCCTTGAAAAGCCATCTGATATGGTCCTCACATGGTTTTTAATCCTTCAATGCTTCCCATGAATTATTGTGACCTAGCCCCACATTTTACAGATTGTGGTACATGGTTGGAACATGGTTTGGCCAGACATGTGTCCAAATCATTCCCCCATTAAAAATTGGTATTTTACCTTCCCCCCCCACATTATTTATGAAACCATAATTGGGATTCTTCCTCCTTTCTACAACAAAAGAAATGGATGATGATGGTTTCCTCCTAACATCCCAATATTTGATCTCCATTTATTTCTATACCATTTGGAGTGGTTATGGGTGGGGATCAAAGATATGGGTGAATCAAACACTCCATCCTTTTTTTGGATTAGTGATTTTAAAATATCTCGTACTCTTCTATATCCCTAAAATGTTATTTTTCCAGTGGTGTCTAGGATGGAATCGTAAATGTGGTTTGTTTCTAAATCAAATATGGAGGTTGAGTGTGTGGTTGTATCTAGAATCTATGTAGGTGGTCTTAAAGATCTTCTAATAGTATTGATGTGTAATATGTGTATGTGATTTTAGTAATTCACTTCCTTGCTTTTTTTTATGTCTCAGGTCAGGGAAAGTAATTTTGGGTTTAGATTAGGGTATATAACCCTTCACAGACCCCATTGGGTTTCTTGACGATGTGAGAATAGACATAGGGCTACCCATGGGTTATTCCAAACCCTTTAAAATAGTGAAATAAATTGATGAACATGATGATAGGGGAATTATGAGAGTGAATGTGTTTTAAATTGTAATTTGGTGTGTGGGATTGGTTGAAGGTTAAATTGAATTGATTATATTTTGGATTTTATAAAATTCCTAATGGGATTTGGAAATGGTTCTAAAAATGCGTTTTTGATTAAGATCTGATTTTGGTTTTTAAACATATAATATGATGTTTCAAACGTGGGATATGTTTTAAATTGATGAAATTTAAATAAAGTTATTTAGAATGTGGTTTTCAATATAGATCTCAAATAGTGATTTCAAATGAGGGCGGGGTTTTCATTTTTTTGTGGAAAAAACATAATGATTATTTGAAATGGATCAAAATGGAAAAAAATCCTTGGGGAATGGTTTAATTTTGAAATATGGAAACACATGATTTAAATGGGTGGTTTCAAGGTGATTTTAAATGGTTATTTTGATTTTGTGTGTTATAATGGATTGGTAAATGGGATTGATATTAATTTATTTTATAGATGTTAAGGTGGAATAATGGGGAATTTGGTACAATGGTATGGGTATTCATTGAGTTTTGTTTTGTAAATGGTATATGTTTTGAAATGAGATGTGGCATGTAAATTGTAAAAGTGTTACGGTTTAAGAATCATGTTCACATTTCTTGGTGGTATTTGGGAATTTACATGAGGTTCTATGACCATGTGTTGTGTTGGACTAAGACTCTAAATCCAACCATAATAATTCACGGGTTGGGTAGTTGTGTTGTGGCTCTATACCCGAAATAGCCTAATTTGATGAGACTACCTAGACTGAGGCTCCAAGGTAAGTTTTATGTAATATATGGTTGTGATGCAAGACTGAGGCTCTATGATTCCCAACCTATGGACATTGTGTGGTTTGGGATATCATACTAAGGCTCTACTCTTACATTAGACATGGTCATGGATTGATTAACGGACTAAAGATATGGGGTATGTTGATAAATTATTAATAGTGAATTCCCATGTGGTTTAAGGTGGGTAATCCATTATGTAGTGGATTGGGCTCTTGGTGCGACCAGAGCTTGTTTAGTTGGTTGGTTGACCCTAGATAACATGATGGATAAAGTATTTAATTCGTAATTGTTAAATTTGATACATGTCAATTTGGTTTCCTTGTTTATTTATTGCAATTTCTTCCTTATATACACTATTTTACAAACTATTTATCAATTTAGAAACCATTGGTTGTGGAATACTGGGTTGAACTCACATCCTACCATATCCTCCATGAAGCATCGGTACCTGAGAAGAAGTTACTTGTTTCTATTACAGGTTTAGGATATGGACCTATCATTTGGTTTATGCATGGGATGTTGGGTTGGATCATGGGATGCAGGACTAGGTTGGGACTCAAGATTGTTGTAGTGATCTTTTGTTCTTTTGTTACTAGAAATTTTATTTTCATGACATCTTAAACTATACTGTAATCATCAATTTGATAGATCATGGATTCTTAGGTATTATTTGAACTTTTCATATTCTATCCATTTATTGTTTATGATGGTTATTTCATTGGTTGATATTACATATATTTCTTATTTAATCTAATAAAAGGTTATTGTCTCCCCATTTTTTTGCTTCAGGCCTGCACTGCTAGTCGGCTTCCTTTTGTATACGGGGTGGTGCACATATGTCCAGATTACATCCTAGCTCATAGAACCAGATATAGTGGCTACCGAGTCAGGGATGTTACAATGTGGTATAAAATATGGTTTCTTTTTTTTCTTACTAGTCTAGCATGGTAGATAAGACACTAGGATCATTTTCGAAGCTTGGTAATTATCTCATGCTTGGGTTTCTGCATCCCCATTTTTGAGGGATAATCAATGTTTCATGGTGTGGTAATTAATGTTCTGTTTTATTCCTTTACATTTGATTGATACGTCCACCTTCAGTGGAACATTTAGATGTAAAGTTATTGATTTATTTGGGTTTATGTCTTAGCTCGGTATGTAGTGAGATGGTGTGTGAGTTCATGAATCATGATAGAAAATTAGGATTGATAGGTCATCTGTATGTTTCATATGTTTTACAGTTATTTAGGAATCACATGTTAGTAGTATAGTTTCTTCCTATTATTTAATCTTAATGATATTTGTTGGAATGGTCATTAATTATTATTTTTGAAATATTATATGAATAATGCTTGGATTTCTGAATTGATGGGTTAATAAAAAATTTATTGAAAGTATAAATGCCTTGATTTTGAAAATAGAGTAATTTAAATTTGAAAAATTTGGTTTTAAATTTTATGTATTAAATTAAGAAGGTAAATAATAAAATTATAGTACTTTTAAGGATACTTTTGGAGGGTATCCCAAGTGATGTGTTTTGACCCTTCATGTGCATAGATTAGGTTGGGAGTGTACCTTAGTTTTAATACCATTGGTTACGGGATGTGAGGCCTTGATGGGTTGGGATTCACTAGTAAATGAAATGTGGTTCTTGTGTCTTGGGTTTGGATGTGACATTGATGTTTTGAAATGATGTCTATTAATGTAAATATGGTGACTCCTATGGGTTGAGATCTTTCAGGCTGTGTTTTGGACCCCAGAGTGGGTGTTTTGATAGTGGTATAAATGTATGTGTTTGAATATCTCTAGTGTGAAATTGAGAGAAAATATTTTCTAGGTGCACTAGAATCAGTGTGTATGGAAAAAGGGTTGGGTTACTTCCCATGATTAGTTGGCTATTTTTTGATTGATGTTCATGGATTAGAGGAAAACCCAACATCCATTCTTAGGCATGACTCTGGTTTAGGGATTTGGTATCATTTTACTTTAATAGTGACCTGAGAGGGGGTTCAGCTGAGGTTACTAGTGCTATTTGGTGTGTGTGGCATATGAGGATGTTTTGGACTTTGGGAGTGGACATGGAGAGTGTTTCCTAGTGCGGGGTTGGACTAGAGGGGAAAGTGATAATTTTTATGATTTTGATGAGGAAACTTGAGTTATGTATGTGGGTTAAGATTATTTATAAATAGAGGGTATGCCTCAAGGGAGGTGGCCCAGTGTTATAGGGTCCTTGGAATATGAAGCATGAGTGGGTATTTTAGAGGTGGACTCGATACATAGATAGGGCTTAGTTTTTTTAGTAAAATTACATTATTATTATGTGGTTTCCTTTCAGGGTGGCATGTGAGGACTCGTGGTTGGTTGTAAAGGTGGTTATGCCCGGGATGGTCATTCAAATACCTACACCTGGGGTTCTGATGATGTTTGATATGGGAATTCATGTTGGTTTGGGGGCAGTCAGGGAAAGAGAGAAAAAATACTAGATATATGCTTTGGTTATGATTGACACTTGGGGTGGTAGTGATCACATGGTTGGTATTGGTTTTATGAATTATTGGGTATTTTGGAGAGATTTTGAAAAACCCATGAGTATGATGAGGCCAACAGATCAGGTGGAATGATCAACTATGTGAGAATGCATTTGGGACTATATCTACATATTTATAGCTTGTGTGATCTGGAGTTGGGTTCTGTGTGTGGTCTTATGACTATGGGAGACCCTGACGGATCTGATGAGGTCTAGTTGAGGGAATGTGATTCGAAGGAATGATACTTATAGGGATGGGTGAACAAGTGAATCATGATAAACACCTATCACTTATTTTGTGTCTTTACACTCATTAGAGGGAATAATATCTCCGTTCTTTCCTTCAGACCCATGCTACCAGTTGGTAGTCACTGGAATTCATATAGGCATTACTATGGTTAGGTTATGACCTAGCATGGGTCACCATATATAGTGGATACTGATATAGGGTTGATAAAGCAACTTTGACTTAACATTTCATAGTGAGGTTTTAACTTTATGCAGATACTAAAAAATTAAACATACCTTTACATAGCTCCAAAATGTCAGCCTATGTAATTGTAGAATGTGTTTCCCATTACGAAACAAATATGTTCTACATAATGTTAAATAAAAAATAATAATTACTAAATTTACACATAATTATATTTAGAAAATATAAAAAAATATCCTATAAATAAAATTGGAAATGATTATATTACAATTCTCCCCCTTAAATGATTTATCATCCTTAAGAAGTTACTCAAGTGGTGTTTATCAAACATCTCTGGATATGGTACCGAAACATCAATATAACACACCCATGTGACCACTTGAAAATGAAAAAATTTCCAGAACTCACAAAAAATTACTACCATATTTCCTCTCAATACATTATTACATTGGAATATGATCTACTTTGGGTTCTCCAAAAATGTTATTTTAGTCTCCATATGAACTTCCTCACCATCAATCAGAAGGGAATTATTGAGAATATAGCTTTGATGATGAGACACATGGAACACATCATGCAAACCTTGATATCATAGAGGAAGATCCAATTTGTAGGATGACATCCCAATATGCTCCAAAATATCAAAGGATCCCTCAAATCTCAAATTTAACTTACCTTACTCCAATAACCATCGATGCCCAAATTGAGGAGTTACCCACCAGAAAACTCATTCACCCATAGTGAAGTACAAGGGTCACATATTCCTATTGGTATAAGATCATTGTATGCTTTGTTTATGGAATAAATAATTCATGAAAAAATTCACACTATCATGGAAATCATATACCAAACTCATCCCCAAGACAGGTTCAACACCAACATCATTCCATCATAGCGATGAGTTACACAATTGAGTATAAAAAGACTAAAAAATGTTTCATTTAAATTGAATCCTATAAGTATTTTTTATGAAACCATAACCAAGGCTAGGTTTTTATTCCAATATCCACTGAGGTATAAGATTAATAAATGTATCATATACAACAATATAAGAATAATTATCTTTGACTATCCATAAATCTAGGGATGAGACGATGTGAGTATTTTTGAAGGGTACCCAAAGCCTTCTATAAGAACTTCCAATACTGTGACAGGAAACATGCATCTCTATATAATATTATTTTCAATTGAGCTCCATGTGAGTGTAAAATATTATATATATATATATATATATATATACATATCTTACCTAAATAATGCACTAAAATGGCCTCATAAATCGATAATCAATTAGGTATTTTTGTCTTCCAATTGACAATTACCCAAATAGAATCTGGACTCTATGGGATCCTTGGTAACCCCTTTATGAAGACCATCATCATGTCATCCAACATCAACATAGTAAGAAAATATATATAAGGAACTCCACTAAGGCGTTGATACTTGGACGTTACCCTATAGAAGACAAGTCATCATAAAACCAAACCTACAATTTTCTTCCTTATTTATAGCCCCCCAAAATGAGGAAGTATAACATAGTACATATTCATCGACCCTAGATGCACTAGAATTGCGAAGCATGAGTGTCTCTAAATAGATCATCCCTTAAGTAAGACGACACTACTAAAATCCCATGAATTTAGATCATGTACGAATCATTTATGGACCATTATGGGATCACATCATCCCCAGAAAAGAACTCATGTATTACTATCTACTCAGGATTTGACTCCTAGCTAGACATCACTTAGTCTACTACGGATGAAGTGATACATGAAGGTGAAACTTTAAAAAATACATGATTATTAGATGAATTCACTATCAAATCTTCTATCAAACTCATTAAAATGAATTAATACTATAAAGATAGCTGCTCAAGAACCTATTTCTTCAGTTTTTTCCTACCGAGAGAATATTCACTAAAATTATATTTTCCCATAGTATAGGCTATATCAAAATCAAATTCCTCTATATACTAAACTAAACTACTCTGACTTATATTGATATTACACTGATATAAGAGGTATCAGATGATCTTAGGTTCAAGGTAGAGAATAAAACTTTCACTAAATAGATCATGATTCGACCACATATAGATGAAGGACATAAATTCATACTCTATGTCAGGATTCGTGTATTTACTCTCATGATTCCACAACTGACATGTACAATATGCCACTACCTAATCACTCTGCATCAACAGAACTGAAAACCGAATGATTGAGGAATCATTGTACACTACATATCCAATCTTAGGCTTGTGAGGGATCAAATCATGATTAGTCATAAATCTCATATTCAGTTTAAGGAAATCCTCTACATAATGATTAGAAAAAATAGGCATCACCCCCATCATTTTAATTACTATTATTGATGGTATAAAATTATATAAATATTGAATGAAGAGTTGATGGTATCCATATAAATAAAGAATCTATTAGTATCAAATACAATTCTCAGATGTTCCAATGAAATCATGGAATTTATCTTCTCTAGTTCCATAGAAATTACTTCCTCAAAAATGTAATTATTAATGAACCACACCTCATGAATCTATAATTGACACTTCATGTATTAAGATTAAATTATTTGTTCTTGATGTGTACTCAATAATATCTCATGGTACCACACACACACACAAACACACAGATATATATGATTTATTTTTTATATATCTGGATATTATCCACGAATACAATGAAAAAAGATTCCTGATTTTGATGTCAAATCTTGTTCATGAGATCCGTGAACACTTTTGGAGAATTTTTCAATGAAAAAGGAAGGAAAACTTACTTTGGAATGAAATATTTACACCAAAAAATTATCTATGAAATATACTCTTCTATAAACCATATTGGATGGATGCTTGATTGAATAATAATATTGTAAAAAATTCAGAATCCCCATAACAGATCTAATAGATAAAAAATCCTTGGTAAAGGGTATATGTTCTTCACCATTACCTGATATATCTTTCTTCAGTCCACATATAACACTATACCACCATCTAATTTCATAAGAAATAACATAGGAGAACCAAAATGAGATATTCCCATTTGAATTAATCTATTACCTTCTATTTTTAATTAGAAAATTCAACACTCTCAAATTAATATGTGCAATATGATAAGGTTGAATTGATATTGGTTGTTCCATATATAATAGATCAATCAATTATTCATCTCCTCTGTTTGGTGGAAGATTTGAGAATTCATCTTGGAAAACATCTTGATAATGATCCACCCCAGGAGGGAAATAAAGGGGGATATTTATAATTATGCCTCAAGTTCCAATAATACTTCATTTTTCGGATCATTGATACTTGAACCATGTATAGTTCCATTTTTCCTTCTATAAGATCCCCCTAACCAGTCAAAATGTACCTCATTCATCTATTTTTTGAAAGGTTCATGTATCCATTAATAGTTGATATGATATTGATAATTTTTCAGCCATTACCTTTGGAATATCTCATCAAAACTAGTAATCTCAAAGATGATAATGTACAAAAAATTTCCATAGATGGTAACAACTAAGGGATATTTTGGAAATCACTGGATATGATCTTAATTCATTCCCAAATGTATTTGAATAGAGAAATAACTTTGAATTTAACATTACTATAAAATATAGGTTCGTAATAATGTGGGTAGATATAAAACAATAGGAAGGTACTATATCATGAAAATAAATACATTGTTAAGATAAAATCAATGCCATACCCTTATCAATAGTAGAACCCTACCCACAGTTGTATAAGACATAATCAATCACATAAATAATATGTTCAACTATAGTAGGACCTTTCCTCTAAGGTGCATGAATTTCTTATGTCATTGTAGTCTATGGTACCTATGTCTTATTATAAAGAACCATTGTTTCACAAAAACCTACAATTCATAAATCTAGGCATCGAATCATAGAAAAAAAATCACTGTATATGAACCATCTTTCCACATCGATGTCATTTAATTGGTGAAATCATATATGATGTACTAAAATGTACTATTTTTTTATATTTTTACAACCTGGTTAAAGAGATTTTTATAAAGGGGGTTGAAGAGGCCCTACTAGTTTTCACAAATCTTCCAAATCAAATTTCATTATCATCCTTCATCTTCCAACAATTTAATTTGGAACTTTCTAAATTAATGGGAATATAAGTAGCCTACTTTAAAAACTTACATAATATTAAGTTTTATGTTAAGATTTAAATTTCAAAAATTTAAATGTTTATTATGTTTTATAGTTTTATATAATTAAGTCTTAACTCTTAGATAATAAACCCATATTTGTTGACACATAAAATATATATTTGTTTATCAAAATAACATGTTTTCTTTTCATGATAAATATTAATTAATTTATATATGAATATATATTCAGTCCCATACTTCCTTAAACTATGTAGAAAAAATTTTAATGTTTGGGTTGGGAAAAAAATTCACTATAGGGGATGTAAAAATATTGAAAAGAAACTCATATTCCTATTTCAATAAAATTATATATTTTATGATTATTTTTCGATAACATAATAAACTTTTTTCACAAATAATCATTTAATAACACATGAAAATAGATTCTATGCTAAGATTTTTTCCTGTAACACATTATAAGAAAACAAAGTCAATATAATAATCATGATGGTTTTTTAAAATACAAAATAACCCAAGAAATCATTGTCATAAAAACATACCATTTACCATTAAATGAGAACATAATTCCATTAATCAAAATATAATTATCTGACCTTGTGAAATCAATATATTTCAATGATAATTCATTAGAAATAAAAAATAATTCATGTAGGTTTCTTGGGATCTGATCTTGATATAAACCCTACAAGTACTTGTAGAGGAACAGTTTCAATAGGAATAACCTAGCAGTTTAATTATAATGTAAATCTTTATAGAATATAATTGTCATGAAATGAATTGGAGAGATATATCATGCTCACCCATCAACATAAATAATATCCAATAACTATAAAATAAATTTAATTGACAAAATCATGAATTGTCATCATCAAAACTATAAAAATGAATGTTTGAACCAAGAAATAAAACATTTTCAAGTAATGATATATATCTTTCCCATAAAACCCATGTTTCTGAACTCAAATACCTAAGAAAAAGGTATGTATTATTTTTATTTTAAGAAAACAAGGAATTTTATAAATTAATTCAAATATACAATAAATATTTTATTTAATGTAAAATACATAGATTAGATAAACATTAAAATAGAAAAATTAATTATTCATTTTGTAAATAAATAAAAATAATAGAATATAAAATATATAAAATTATTATTATTGAAGGCCATTGAAGAATTGAAAAATGGGCCATGAAATTTATTTTAATATTTATTTATTTCAATATAAAAATTTCTATAAATGGATTTTATGAATATGGACATGTAAGAAAATGAATTATGAATTAAATATTTAAAACATTTGAAATGTTTATTTAATGTAATGTTTTCTATTACACAAGTTTGATATGTTACCTATGTTCTATAAATTGATAAATAAATAAATTGTGTTAATGATTTTGTTGATAATTAAAAAATATATATTTTATAATTTTTTTCATTCATATATATATATATATATGTTATACATAATTACATAATAGAATAATCTCACATCGAATGATTTGATAACATTCATATCGTAAGTCAAACATTTCTTCGGTAGGTTGACTATGGTCAATGGTGTTATTATTCCCTAACATATATAATTTTAATCATGAAATTATTGTCCTTTTCATGAATTAAATAATATTTTAGTATAATCCATGATATGAATTCAAGATAAATTAATTTCATCACTTCATGATGTTCATTGTCCACCTATATGCATGAATGACTTTATTATTTTAGAACTGATGGAAATTAATTTAATGGATAATATCATATCATTAAAGAATAAAAATTATGTTATTAGTATAATATATTTTAATTAATTACATCATTATAACCACCCTTTTGAGGTGGTAATGGAAAAAATAACACATCATTTTGTGGAGGTGGTAATCCACATATACACATGAATGATGTTTTCATTTCCCTTAGGATCGAAAATGTAATGAAAATGTGTTGTACCATAATATAAAGAAAATGTCATTATTCAAAAGGTACTAATGTTTTTATTTATAAATGGTTAAAGAATAAATAAAAGATATAGAAGAATAAATAATCTTGAAACATGTTGGGTATGACCTATACCTTCTCCACGAATAACCGCTGTGCCTAAAATAATAAACAATCTACGTTTGATATTTTTGGAAAATAGGGACATCTAGGAAATGGGGAGGGATATTAGGTAATTATGTTGGTTGGTTTTGGATGAACTTGACTACTCAAAATTTTTTAGAATGAGAGTATATGAGGTTACCTTCAATAAACTAAGAGAGGGGAACCCTTAGAAAGACTTATAGTATTGAATGAGTGTAAATTAATATTCAAGATCATGTAGCATCAAAATTAAATATCTGTAATCATGGATGAGGATGAGTCAAAATCATAATGTACAATAATGTTTGGAGATTTGTATCTTATTTTCTCACCTGTATCTCTTAGTTTTAACCCCCTCAATCCCATTTGATAACTACCATGATATCAAAAAAAATATTGCTTCATATGATTATTGAAAGTAATTATAAAAGAAAAAGTGGAAAATTATTTTTATTCTTGGCCATATCCCATTCACTTACCGAAACATAATATTTTCTGAAGTTAACGTAATTAAATAAAATACTATTTAAAATAATATAGTATCAAATTCAATTTCTATACTATTCACACAATAATAACATAATGACATAATGATTTTAATGGAATTAGAATATAATATATTAACAGCCCATTGATATGTAATATTTATCTAAAAAATTAATAGAAAAAAATAATTCATCATAATTATATTACATTTGACATTTTCTATTATCATTTACCAAATTTTTATGTTACATGGACACGAACAATATCAATATTGAGAATGCATTTAAGGTAATTATTCAATCAATAGAAATTAAAAATATATCATCATAAAAAATTAATTCATATTTTAGTGAACCATTTAGGATTAAGATAAACTATTTTTATCCCAATAGAAAATATAAGAGATATTAAAATAAAGGGAGGGAAATTTTTTTTTATTCTTTACAAGAAATAATATTAATGTCATTAATAAAGGAATCTGAAAACAAATTTCAAATTTTTTAATCATTATATAGGTATAGATGAATAAAAAATATCTAATAAATTTATGACATCTTTTGGGGATACTTTTTGTCCATATATTAGATTTTAACCATGTTTTACCTATTTTACCCTTATAGAGGTCACATAAATTTACTATGGTCACATTTCAGAATGAATAAAAAATGGTAATATTTTTCAAATTTGAAAATCAAGATTGATAATGTTTAATCCATTTTTAAATATTAATTTTCAATATTTGTTTGAAATAAATTGTAATAATATTTTGTAAAACCAATAGAAAAATAATTTTTAAGAAAATATGTCTCTATGAATATAAATAAACTAATAAAAAATTACTATAATTCTAATTTTATATAATTAATTAAATTAATTTATAATTTAGTTGATGTAATATATATATCATTATAGAATCAATATTTTAGATTATTTAAATAAAATAAATTAAATTAGGATAAATATCTGTATCATCCCCTCATGAGATAAAAATTATTCTTTTTTGAAAATTCAAGAAAACTATCTCTAAGATAATTTTTAAATTATCATATCAAAAAATGGAAATAATATTTTTATATTAATATAAAAAATTATAAATTAAATTATTAATAAAATCATACAATTTATGAATCTCAATTTCATTTGAATAAAAAAAATTATTTTTGATCGAAAATTACTCAATATTTTTAGAAGAAATTTAAATCTATAAAGTCGATGACATGAATTTTTATAGGGAATGACTTTGATCAATAATCAATATTAACTTGAATTTTATATTTTTCATTATTTTGGAAATTTATTTTTAACAATTTTATTCATTACTTAAACCATTGGGGATATATTTTCCTTTTTAGAATTATTTTATTACCACGTTACTTCATCAATGATATGGTTTTCCATAAAAATTATCCCAAATATTTTTCAAATTCGGAAACAAATACACTATATGGTCAATAATATAAATAGGTTTTCTATATAATATATTTTATACTCTAACTAAAATAATCCCAGACATTAATCAAGAGATATATGTGGAACATACTTTTTTAACAGTCAAACATGAGACACAACATATACCTAAGATAATCATTGAGGAAATGTCACTCGATAGGAAACTAATCCAAACTTCTCTATGATTTTATACATTATAATAAAACATATAATTAATGTTACATTTTTAATGAAATACAAAACACATTAACATGGATATGAAATTATAAAATAATGGTCTCCCACAAAAAATGAATGAACTTTCCTCTGCTTATATGAATGACTTTTTTACTTACTCTAAACTATCTTTATTTGTTTCTGAACCATCTTTACCTACTTAACCATTATTTATTCCAATTCTTATCTCAACATATTTCTTTTCGCAACAACATTCCATCATTAACGATCCAAAAATTAATTTTCATATAATGCCACCAATAGTGTCAATGTGTCTATTAGAATTGAGATTGCTATTATCTGAAAATTAATCTAATGATATATGTTAATATGAACTTCCCTGGTAATCCATAGAACATTATAGATGAATGTTTTCAATGTCAAATTTTTTATCACTATATTTCTATAAAATCGAGGATGAATACTTGTAATGATATTTAAATCTACACCCATGTCCTTTTGAATACATTTTTAGAAATTTTAGGTAAGCATGGGATCATTTTCACATACAATAGAAAGAGGGATAGTCTAGAAATATTACCAAGAGTCATATTTTCTAGAATAGGAATAAAAGGTATATATTTAGTTAAAAAATAAACAATAACACATATGGAAACATTACCTCAACATTTCATTTATAATCCCTCCATGAAATATATGGATACATTCTCATGTTTCCATTATGGAATAGGAAAATGATAAAGCATTCCCTTTTTCCATTTTCATTCTATATTAACCTACTGAAAAGTCATACATCTCATGGTAAAGTAATAATATCTATTTTTATTCTATCCTAGCAGAATTATTCTGGATGTCTTCTATAAATCTTAGTGCCACTTGGGTGAATAAAAAATAGAAAACTATTATCTTAATTCCATAATTAATTCTTCAAATGGTATTCACAAGGAACACATAATATTTCATAGAATCTAAAAACACCTTCTTTAACAATGTTAATTTCAGTCAACATATATTTCTTGATTAATTAAACCATTTCATATAAAACTAAATCATCCCTTTGATATTTTTTAATCATTATAACAATGAATACTAAATCAACAAATAACAAACATATATTTAAATATCTTTCATATAATTTAATAATGATCATTCTCCAAACATAAAAATGTTAACAAAACTATTTATTTTTAACATAAATCAATAGATACAATTTTTTCATATTTATGATGGTAAACAGTTGTGCAACCATAATCATTAATCATTTAAATCCATTTTATATTCCCCATGTTTTACTCATTCTTAGAAAATACATATTTAATTATTTTATGATAAAAATATATTTTTCATCTTACTCCATAAAAATGATTTCCCTATTTCTTAAATGAATAACCCATTGAACCTAGTTCAGGGTCACATGTGAGATAATTTATCTTATGAGGTTCCAATTAACATAAATCATAAGAAATTAAATTTTCATTACACCTTATAAAATAAAAAAGTCACATCTAATAGATAGTTCTTTTGATAAAAAAGTTAATATTTATATATGTTAGGGAAAAAATAGATCGTTTACAAATCATATTTTCAATTATTAGAATTATTTTTCACAAAATTTCATGTTTTTTAATTTTTATCCTTTTAGAGTTAACATAGTTAATAGGATAGATATCCTAGAAATGTTTTGAAAAAATATTCTATAGTAACCCAATAATATAAACAATCCAATATCTATGAAATATATAGGTCTTGAGAACTCATTTATAACTTTTGATTTACCCAGATCAATAATAATACCATATTTATTTAGAATTTGTCCATTGAATGAAATATATTGAAACCATAATTCACATTTAATAAATTTTATGTAATATTTTGTGGTTTGAAAAACATCCATTTCTCATGATCATTATTACATTTATAAAATATAATTATTTCATCAATAAACACTAACATAAATGTATCCAAGAAAACATATAAAATGCTAATGATAATGTCCATAAGTGTAGTTAGGGAATTTAAAACACCAATGGAACAACTAAAAACTCATAATTCCCATGACAGGTAAAAAGAACTATCTTTGGAATGTCATTAGATTTTACTGGTTGATCATACCTGGACATAAGATCAAATTTGGAAAAATAATTTTCTCCCTAGAGCTGATGAAACAAGTCATCTATTTGAGGTAACAAATACTATTTTTGTATAGTGATGTTATATGAACTATAATAAAAGAAAATCCTCTTGAATCAATAATTCTATTTATATAAAATGAATGATGTTCTAGATAGAGTAAATTTCCTAGATGAATGAAACCGTTTAAAAAAAAATTGAACGGGTTTTTTAATGCCAAATTTTTTACTTCATATATCTAATATGGTTGTTTTGAAATGGGTTAAACATCACGAAATAATTTTTTAATAAATTTAATCTATTTATACTGTATAATACTAGTAAATACATCAAAAATATGTCTAGGTATTCATTTTCTATTATAATATCACCAATTCAAATAGTTTCCTTTGTTTTATTAATATGTGGTTGATAACATTAATGTCCATCATTAATAAATTTGTCGTCTTCTTGATATAATTTCAATTTTATTAATTAATTATTCCATAAAAAATGAAACAAATTATAATTAAACATCTTTAAGTAATGAATCTCTCATAGCATGATAAACTTCATATTAATCAACACCCATAATAAAAACAAACTCTAAAAGGGGAAATACCATAAGTATTCCATGTAAAACCCTTCTATAAATGATAACTTGATGTTTCTTATAATTTAACTTTTCCTTATTTCTACCACTATGATAATTTTACAAAATTTACAACGCCATTTCATATAGTGATATTTCATATTTAACAACAAATTTCTGAAAAATGAATGAATGTGTATAGCCAAAATAAAACAATACAATGGAATAAAATGAAAGAACATGCAATTTACCTAAAAAAAATTATTATATTGTCAAAAAATATTTATATTTAGTAATAATTAATTTATTCAGAGATTTATTGTTTTTGATCTTGATTTCTTATATAATTTATTTCTATATTTCTAGAAGTACTTTTATAATGACCTATATCATTAAAATTAATGTATCTGATTTTTTATTTTTAATATTTTTTTGTGATAATTTTCATTAAATTCATGATCCACATGGCCAAATATTCTATATTGGAAACACTACCATATTTTATAGACATTTTAAAGTGGGTTTTACAACACATATGAATGAATGAAAACATGATTATTTTACATTCATATTTCTTCAATGTAAGATTCCCTATTACCTATAAGCCAAACCATTTTCTATATTTTTCATGTAATACATGATCATGAAAAAAAATCCATTTATACCATCACAACACATTGAATAATTTTCTCATAAATTTATTAATCATGAGAAGAAATTGATCTTTGATATTTGGGTTTCAATGTTTTGTATAAAATATTAATTTCAGTATAACGATCCTAAATACATTGTGGTGTGTACCATGAAAAATTAATGATATTTTCTTCAAAAAAGGCTACTAAATCTTCATATTTTTTCCTCAATTTGATGCATGGTTTCCACATTTAATGTCGAATAGAATATTCAAAATACCTATAATAGAAAATATTGTTAAAATCATCCCGTTATAAGGAATCAATATCATTTATTTATCTGATATTCTTAAACACTGACCATCATCAATATTAAAATAATTTGGATAAATAGTTAACTTATGATGTTTTAAATAATATATGACATTAAATACCTTTTCTAGGGATTTAAACCATCCTCATTATATCACAGGTTTAGATGGACCATTGAATGATTGTGTGTGATGTTTCTTGAAATGATCTACAATAGAAATGAAAATCATTTGTGAATGTAGTTTTTCTCTAACATAGATACGAAAACCATTTGTGGTATTATTTAATGGACCCATGATAATAACAAATTAATCTATTCCAACTATAACAAATCATGTGTTCAATTTTTAAAGGATATTTTCCTTGTGGGTACTTTCTATATATGTTACATGTTTTCTATATAAAAAAATTCTAAAGAGAAATATTTTTGGAAAATCAATATGGAAATAATAAAATTTTATGTCATGAAAATATAAAATAAAATAAATTATTTTCACTTATATACATTATATTAACCTCTATAATTATCTAAACATTTAGTTCGATATCAACTATAAGTAAATTAACATGATATAGTAAATAATCAATTGTTTTAAATAAAGAATTCATTTTCATAATTCATTTTGGGTAATTGTAGTTTTGAATTTTAGATAATTATATCATATCTTGTGCATAATAAATGCATATATTTAATGAGGACACTCCCTATCAGATTCATTTTTTTCTAAAAAACATGCATACTTTCTATTTCAAATCAATTTAATTTTCAACACAACTTCATCATTATTCATAATAATCTTTAATCCTTGTAAAAAATTTGAGAATTTTGGATGATTAAATTTTTTTGTTAAGGGATATATAAATATATAAAAACAAACCTACTAGTCAATTTTAATACGATTTGATCATATAAAAATGTTTCCCTTTTATATATTTTATTCTCAAATTATCATTTACATTCTTATGAAATAAAATTTTATAGAAAGTGTTTTTCATAAAAGAAATTTTTTGAAAACATAGAGGTCATATGATAATCCCATGGTTTATAAATAAATATTATAACCCATGAAATATTTATCATAAAAACATACATATTATTTCCATAAATGGAATAATAATCCCATTAATCCAAATATTATTAGCACACCATACAGAATAAAGTTATTTCCATGAAATCTCATGAGAAAATATTTAAAAATCATGCTGGTTTCTTGGGACATAATCTTATTAAAGCATTAAAATAACCCTTAAGATTATGCTTAAAATTTAATATATAGCTCAATTAATTCCAACTAAATTATCCAGAGATAATATTGATTACCCAATGAATTGGAGAGATATATATACCCCAACCATCCTCAGATACCAATTTCCTGGTCAATAAAATACATGAAACATATAAATTCTTTCATTTCCATCATCATAATCAGAAAAATAGACTTTTTAACCTATAATAAAAACATTTTCAAATATTGATTTACCCCTTTCCTTTAAAATTTTATATTCAAAATTATTATTTCTATAACAATTTGAAATATGATTTTTCTTTGAATAAATTAATATTTAATCTAAGGTAATCGAATTAATAAATATTAATTACTATATAGTGGAAAGTTTTCGATGATTTCAACATTAAAATACAATATTTCTTTTACATTTTCTATATAAAGTCCAAATATATTGTATAAGATACGCAAAATGATTAGTATTGAAAAAAATTTCAATACAAAACAATGTGAAATAAAATTTCATTTATAATATAAAATTTTCAGTATAAATTCATCAAGAATATAATTTTTTAGAATATGTAAATGTATTAAAAATATATAGAAATAAATTAATTATAAAATTTTAAAAAAGGTTTTATGGTCATGTGTCCTTAACCTCATGTCTGAATTGTCTCATAGTTTTTTTAATTCCTATATAATAAAAATACGTTAATTCTATAATTTCATGCTGATATTTTTAAATATTATTATTCCAATTATTTAACTTCTATCCATATTATACTTAATTACAGTATCAAAATAGTTCATGTCAGACATTTTGAGAACAATTAGATTATATGTTCGAAATTTATTGGGAAGGTTGATAAATGTCAATGGGTTGAATATTTAATAATATCTAGAATCATAATATCTAAATTATTATGGTTTTATACATTAAATATAATTTGAAACTATCCATGAATAGAGAACCCAAATAAAAAATGCCTTCACTTCATAGAGGTTGTGGTGCTCATATAGGAATGAACAACGTTATATTTTTTCAATTGATGTAATGGTAAGATATTATATGATATCATATAATTATATAATGATAATTATAACACCAATATATTCTACATAAATAAGTTTTAATTAATCATAATAAGAAAACTTTTGGTTTAGGGAGGAAAAATTAAACACATTTCATCCTCGATGTGGTATTACACATGTATGCATGAGCGATGTTTTTATTTCCCATAGGATGTAAAGTGAGATGAAAAAGGGTTCTACCACAATAATAATAAAATTTCTGTGTATGTAATATAAAGATATTATTATTTCAAAATGGTTAAGATATATTTCAATATGGAAGAAAAATAAATAAACCTGAAATATATCAGTTTTTATGTATACGTTTTCCTCATATTACCTATTTGGATTACAAATTAATCCATTAATATTTAGAATTTTAAAGATACCAATACCTCTAAGACAAGAGGAGGGATTTTTTGGAGTCATTAGGGTTGTGATTGTATGAACTATTTTTCTTATAATGTGTGAGGAATTGAGGATATAATGTGAACTTTTATAAGTGAAGAGGGAGCCCTTGGAAAAGAATATAGTATTAAATTAGTATAAATTAATTTTCGTGTTAATAAGGAATAAAATTAAAATATTTATAATTTTTTTGATTATAAATCTAAATAATCAAATGGATGAAAAATTAGATAGGTTAAAATATATTTTTAGTGTTATCTATTAGATTTAACCCCAGTTAATCCTTTTGATGATTACCTCTATATTAATGTTTTTTACTTGATTGGATTCAAGAAAGTCGTTTTAAAAGGAAAGTGGTACATGATTGTTTAAGGGAAGAAATTATATTCCATATCCCATTAATATCAATCTCAGCTTTACTCACATAGTTTGACTTCAATGAAATCACGATAGTAATGGAATTGAATTATAAAATTTCAATACATAACTAATAAGTTAGAGTAATCATAAATATTTTTTTTAAAAATCATCCAAATCATATTGCTTTTATTATTTTTTTTTAAATTGTTTACTTGAATTTTTCTGTAAAATAAAGAAGCACCATGTCAATGTTGTATAACCCTTTAGGGTAATGATTATATCCTTAAAATTAAAAATAAATTTTCAAAATAAAAAATAACTCATATTTTACTGAATCTATTATCAATGAATATATCTTCCTTTTATCTATAAGATACAAATATGGGATATATTAAAAAAA
Organism: Viscum album; assembly: GCA_963277665.1. Lineage (NCBI taxonomy): Eukaryota > Viridiplantae > Streptophyta > Magnoliopsida > Santalales > Viscaceae > Viscum > Viscum album. The sequence continues at coordinate 1,395,415,194 of OY728157.1, read as the reverse complement.
TGAGTGTTATATTTTTTTTATTCTTTACTATGAACCATATTGAGGTCATTATCAAATAGAAGTTGGATGAAAATTAAAAAATCATGAATCATGGATATTTAGAGTTGAAAAAAAATATCCAATAAAATAATGACAAGTTTTACACATATTATTATGTCTTATCTATAACTGTTAACTTTTTTTTACACGTTTTAACCTTAATGAGGTGACAAATATTAAAAATGTTTATTATTCATAAGGGAAAAAATAAAAGGGAAATATTTTCAATAATTTATCATTTCAATTGAAAAATGGAATATAATTATAAATATTCAATTTATAGAGGATGAATAAGTAGACTGTAATATAAATGCATAATAAACAATAATAAACTATTTTTAGAAACAAAAATCAATAACAAAAAATAAAATAATACCAAAATTTTTTACTATACAGATTACTATGTTATTTATTAGATTATATGTAATTAGACGATAATTAATTTACATTAAGAAAAAATTATATTCATAATGGGACATTTATATTATTTAAAGAAAATAAATGATGGTTTTAGAAAAAATCTACATCCTTTATTATTCACATAAAAATGGAATATTTTCAATAAATTATTTAAAAGTCCCACTAATATAATTTTCTCATTATGATATTAAAAATTAATTTTATCTTATAATATTATGATTATGAAATTTTGATATAAGACATTTGAGTAACCCTAAATAATTTCCAGATTTTTTAAAAAAAAATACAATTATTTTATTTTTTGATTTAAAAATTATATAGTATTCATATATTTAATATAAATTTATCAAATATTGTCACGACCCATCCTCGGGGCCCATTCCGTGACTACCTCAAGCCCACCTTCAATAGGCCAGGGGCTGGCAACTAGCACCAAAGGCATAAATCTCGATAACTGGGAAGGCATTGCCTTTATAAAAGTAAACAAAAAACCACAGAGTACAAGAGGAAGTAAAACACTAAGTACAAAAGAAAGTGCTGAAAAGAAAATGGGTCAGAATATAAACCCAACTGAAAGTGCAGCAACAACTGAATGAAAGTACAACAGAAAAAGACAAACATCTGGTAGAAAGGAAGCAGCTCTTGTTTCGTCCACCTCGGATCCTACCTGAAGGGTAGGTATAGAGAGCGCAGCTCCTGAATGCTCTCGCCCGTCAACCTTCTCTGAGTGTCGTCTCGCCGTGAAGTCCACCTCTGGATACTGACTCGTCGTGTAGTCCACCTCCGGGTACCATCCAGTACTCGAACACTCGGCCTCCGTCAGCACTGCCCATTGTCTGCAACCAACACAACGAGGTGCGGGCATATCCCGTGTAGGGGTGAGTATAACGATACTCAGTAGGGACCCCGAGACCCTCAAGGTCTCACTAAAACCAACAAGGATAACCACCAATAAGATCTCAATAGCTAAACTCTACTTAGGTTTATGCCCATACATATACCAAAGTTATCAAGTAACCCATCTCAATCATGAGGAAACACAAAGATTATGAAATCAACGGATAACCACTACCCAGGTATACGCCCATAAATATACCTAAGTTATCTAGTGACCCATCTCAATCAAGAGGTAACACAAAAGGTCATAGACTCAGCTGAAACCAGGATTTTCCTTATCAAAACTGTAACTACTGAAGAGCCCCGTCTCTGGAGTGTACAGTGGTCCTGTCACGACTCCAAGGTACTGCTCACTAACCTAAGACTGTTGAGGTACTCCTCCTGTCGAGTACTGTGGGCCTGCTGCTACATCAAAGCGCTTCCCACCATGGGTCTATCGCTACAACCAAGTGCTCCCCCTCATAGCGTCCATAGGTACTCCTTCTGTTGAGTACCAGGGGTCTGCCGCTACAACCAAGCGCTCCTTCTCCGTGGGTATGCCACTACAACCAAGTGCTCCCCACTGGGCTATCCGAAGGACATCGAGTCGATCAGTCAAGCAGTCATCATGTCTCATCTGTCTACACGGTCTCCGTACTCCGCACGCTCATCACCGGGAGGGTCCGCTCCATGATCTATTGGTCGACACTCCAAGTATCACAAAATCCCACGAAGAAGTATCTCAACAGACCGCCTTGTCATAGGGGTCTAAACACAACAGACGGCGCATCAATCAGACACCCGGTCTGTGAGTTATTAGCCTTTTCGTCCCAGGGGACCGGTTGGTTTCGTGTGTGAACCAACCCGGACGTATCTCGACTATACCCCGAAATATCATAGGGCATGCTCATAGGGACCATTTCTCAACGTGATCACCAACAATGCTGACGGTTCGTCAAACGGATGTCCGGTCTAAAATCTCTTAGCTTTTCCGTTCCAGGGTCCCGGTTGGATTTCGGGTTCAATCCAACCAGGCCATTATCCAACTTCAACCAAAACTTAGGAGAATCATACCAAAAGTTTCGTCTCATCAAGAAGAATCCAACAAAGTCGACGACATGTCAATCGGACGTCTGGAGCTCAAGTTATAAGCGTTTCCGCTCTGAGGGCCCGGTTGGTTTCGTGTACGAACCAACCCGGCCTAACCCTAAGTACTTCGAAACCTTGAGTGTAGTATACCGAAACGACCACCTAGATCCAAGGATCGCATCTTCGCTGACGGTGCATCGATCAGAGGTCTGCAGCACCGGTTATGGGAAGAGGACCGAAGAGGTTTGGTATTAGGGGTTTCGGGCCAGGTCCGACCAGGCCCGATACCCCCAGGGTCGGCCCGCTTGGGCGCGGCCTGGCCTGGTGGTCCGGTCTGGTGGACCAGCCAGGGCAGCCGCCCGGCGCGCTGGCGCGCTGGCTAGGGACTCGGCCAAACGATCGAGCCGTTACGTGGCAGGGGCGCTACCCCCGCGTGATTGAAACCGCGACCCCTTAATGGGGCCGCTCATCTGGCCGACCGGGGGTTTGTAACCCCCGGCTTTTCCTGGTCTGGCCGGCCCGCTCCGGCCTGCCGGCTTCTACTGCCGCGGGACCGGAAATCCGGTCCCCCCCTGCTCCGACGCCGGCAGCCCGCACCGGCCTCCGGTTCCCCTGCTCCGCCGTGGCCCGGAACTGGCCGCGACCTTCGTCCGTCCGGCGCCACGCGACGGCGCCGCACCCCTCTGTCGCGGCCCTGCTCCGGCCGCGGTGCCTCGGAGGTCCTCTGGCACGCCGCGACGGCGCTGCTACTTTTGTTCATCTTCTATGGCGCGGCGCGACGGCGTCATGGATTTATTGTTTCCAATGGCGCGGTGCGACGACGCCACCCTTCTCTACTCTTCCTTTTTAGAAAATCCCCGTGGTGCATTGGCACTGCGTTGCCTTGCTCGCAGCATCAATATCAACAACCGAAAAGAGGGGAGGAGTGTCGGCCGTGTTCGTGCGGTCCGACCTCCTCCCATTAATACGATAAACGGAGGTTCAATTAAAAGGGGGATAACGACGGAAGTAATCACAAGAAAAAGAAAACCCCTACCTCAAAGCTAACGTTGAACGAGTGTTCGTCGTGGAATTAACCGCCATGGAAGAAGAGGGTCGCCGCAGAAGTAGAGGATCGTCGCAGAAGAAGCGTCGCGGAAGGAGAGGGTCACCGCGGAAGAAGATGATTATCGCGGAAGAAGCGTCACAGAAGGAGGATCGTCACGCTGCGGTACATGGCGTCGCGTCGTCGATCTTCGAGGGTTCGGCGTTCTTCGTCGCCCTTCGTCGGAGGTCGGCGTTCTTCGTTGGCGACGAGACGTTCTTCGCGTTTTTCGCATTTTTCAGCGAAGGAGGATGATGATCTTCAAGTCTTAGAGTTTTCTCCGAATCCTCCCAACAAGCAACCCCTCAACCATAATAAAAATAAGTCCATCCCTTATTTTATTATCAACCTAAGCTTATGAAATTCAAAAGATAAAAAAAGAACATTTAATTCGAAGAATTAATTGTAACAATTTAACTACCCAATTTAATGGGTCGTTTCTTAACCAGAAAAACGCACGGTTGACTTTAATTAAAGAGGGGGTTTGCGGGTGCGTTACTTAGAGGGAAAGAAACGGTGGGGCTCGTGCGGGCCCCACATCACAAATATCATACCAAGTGGATAGGATATTTTGGGTTCCACCCTATCCGCTTAACCTGGCTTAAGTGGCTTTAAGTGGCTTTAAGTGAAATAAAATAAAGTGTCGAACCACTTTTATTTTATTTCTTAACTTTACCCCCAAAAACTAAAAACCACACCTGAGCAAACGCAACTCCGGAAAAGGCGTTTCTAAGAAAAAATCGGCGCTTGGATTCCATTGGTGCCGTCGGAATTTGATTCTGAGCACCAGTTCAAAAGTTAGAAAAACCCACTCGTTCGTTCACTGAACGTACCTGAGCTAAACTTCAGAAAATTATTATCAGTCACCCTTGACCCACGCCGGTCAAGGTCAGGCTCTACCTAAGTGAAACACGCCCCAAAAAATCCAACGGTACTCTTGGATTTTCAATCAGAGTAACTGTTTAAAAGATACGAAATTTACAATAAAATAATTGTCATTTAATTATTTTATTTGTGGCTCAAAACTAACTTTTTCTGGTGGCTCCTTGCCGGCCAAAGTTATTATCTTCCTAAATAAAACATGCCCTCACGAGTTCAGAGGTTATCTCGGATTTTTAATCCGAGCTACCATTTGTTAGTTATAAGAATTTGAAAAATAAAATAATTTATTTAATTATTTTATTTACGGTTAAGCCCATTTTGGAATTTCCCACAGGAGGCCCACGCCGACTAAACTTAAGTCGCGCCTAGGGTAAACCCGCCATATTGAGCACAACTGTGCCCTCATATTTCTGATCTGAGTAACCGTTTAAGAGTTATTACACGTTTTCAGTAAAACTGCTTACACTCGTTAATTTCAGCATAACAAAACTCCAGAAATTGATTCCGGGCACACCGCCCCTCGGAATCAGGTGCCGTCTGAAACTGCATTCTTGTAAAAATCCCGAGAAAATTAAGAAAAAAATTTACTTGAATTTTACGGGTCTTTACATCACCCCCACCTCATGTCTTTACGTCCCCGTAAAGATACATCAATACTAGGGGAACAAAAGTGGGTACTGAGCACGCATTTGAGCCTTCCGCTCCCAAATGCTCTCCTAGAGGTTTCCGTGCTGTCATCTGATGCGCACTAGAGGAATCAACCATCCATGTAGGACCTGCTCCTATCGATCCTCAATCTCCACCGGAATCTCTGCAAAAGTCGCCCCATCATCAACGTCCGGCTCCCTATGGTCAATGTTATGCGATGGGTCGTGCACGTATCTCCTCATCTGAGATACGTGGAAGACGTCGTTCATGCGGTGCAACTGAGGTGGATGGGTCAAGCGGTAAACCACCACGCCTACCCGGCTGAGGACCTAAGAAGGTCCGTTGGCCATCGGAGATAACTTGCCGCCTTGGCCACATCTCCGTAAACCTCGTCGAGGTGAGACTCGTATAAGGACGTGATCATCATCCTCGAACTCTGTATGTATTCAATTTCTTTTAGAACTGAAACTCAAAATGACTGATACCACGAGGGTAAGGTTGACCGACTCAAGAGTGATCGGTCGCACCCTCCTGTGCATGAGTTTATCCTGTGCTACCTGGAGTTTCCTTTTCGCCAACCAAGGAAAACCCAACCCGATGTCGTAGTTAAACCACAACCTTTTTTTTCTAATACCGTCAATCTGTGTATGAACTGTGATTGCCCAGTCCATACTCAAACCAACGTCGTAAGGCCTCGATGCTGCCACCAAGAGATTCCAACCGAAACTCTCACCTTGAGGGTCTGACCACACTGTCAGCGTAAGTGTGATTATCGAGTCTTCTCCCAAGGTATCTCCAGACGTGAGGGTCAAGTCTACGGCTTACCGGAGACTCTAGGTCTAGGACAAGATTTGTGGATGGAATGAATGATTCATATCAGCGTCTGTTACTATGACAGCTAGTAGTAGACACAGACTATCCCTTGAATCATTCTTAGAGCCATTGGGTTACTATCCCTGACCGCAAGCAGCTATTCTCTTCCCCTTCCCTCCAGCTCCCTAAGACTGGCGGGGACAACTAAGGCGGGTGGTTGTAGTATGTTAAAAAGTACACCGCCTCATGCTTCTCTCTTAGCTCTGCCTCCACATTTGCTACTTTGCGGACTTATCTCTCCGTAAATCTTCCTCTTCTTAAAACATTTAACACGCTTGAGTCTCTAAGACTGGCACAGATTTCCTGTTTCTTACTACACTGTGCAGTCTTTATCCGCTCCTGGATGATCTTCACCTTCTTTGCCTATGATCTGAAAGAGCTGCTAAAATTTCTCCTTTGCCAAAAAGAGAAACTTGGTCTCATTACCTGAATGAACCATGCCCATTTCCTAATACAGTCTATCCTAACATGAATGATGCATTCAGTACATGGATGACATCGTAAGGCCTCGACGTAACTACCAAGAGATCTAACTGTCACTCTCGCCTCCAAGGGTCGAGTCACACTGTCGGCATCAGTGCGTGGTCACTGGGTCTCCTCAAGTAGAAATCTCGAAAGTGAGGGTCAAGTCAACAGTCTTAATCGGGACCACTCAGTATCAACCAAACAAAAGGACAGGAAATCAACAAAGATAAGTGTATTTTTATTATTGCAGCTCATAGTACAATGACATGAATACAACAGCAACATGGAACTAGAAGTACAAGGGACGTATCCACTAGTTCCGCTCCTGCCCACCTGCTCCCGGAGCTCTACTACCTTGTCCACCGCTCGGATGTTGCTCAAGAACCTGCCGCTCCTTCTTCCTTGGTGGCTCCTCCAAATCCTACGGATCGACTGTGCGGGGGGTCAGACAGTCACGTGCCAGGTGAAACTTCCTTTCGTATTCATAACATTTCTGCCTCCTCATACGGCTGGTTCTGGTCATCTTGGACCTCTGCATCATCTGTCTACTGCCCATAAATGACTCAGCTAGTGGTCGAAAATCATGCGGTAAAGGCAGCAGCTCCTGTGCATGCTCGGGGTGTAGAGCTACTGGAACAAACTCCACCCTGAAGAAGGTCTCGAAGTCTTCCCATGTGAAGGTCATCACATCGCAAAACTCAAATAAGTGGACCCACCACCTGCCTGATGCTGCCTGAAGAAGGCTGGAAGCAAAGATCACCAAGAAGTCTGCTGGCATCCCCAGTCGCCTGAAGACTCTCACCACTACCTCCAGCCAATCCTCAACTACCTGCGGGTCCATCTCTCCTCGGAACCTGGGTGGCCTCTAGCGCTGGAACTCGTGCAGCACACTCAAGTGGCGTGCATCACCTACTTCTGGGGCTGGTGGCATTGGTGGCCAAACGTATGGTTGTACCACCGGTGCCTCCGCTGGTGCCTCAACTGCAAGAGGGCCCTGTACCAAAGCCTCATCGCTCGGCAGGCTGTCAGTACGCACATCCCTCTGGGCTCTAGCTGGTCATCCGTGAAAATGCATCCTCAAAAAAACATACGTGACACGGTCAAAAGATTTATACCTGGTGAGCTGACCTGGTTTGAGCTGACTTTTTAAAACTTATGGAAACACACACGCAATCATTGTTTTCGTGCACAAAGTCGAAAGTCAGTTGTCAGGGTCCTGGTGTATGGATACGTCGGCCGCCCGCACCAGCACTGAACTCCCTGAACTGAAAACCACACTCGGTACTCTTAACACTATTGCTTCACAGAAAGAAAATATTAGAGTTATAAGTTCTGCGGTAGAACCGACTCCTCTGATAACAATTTTTCATGACCCGTCCTCGGGGCCCGTGCCGTGACTACCCCAAGCCCGCCTTCTATAGGCCTGGGGCTGGCGACTAACACCAAAGGCGTAAATCTCGATCACTGTGAAGGAATTGCCTTTATAAAAGTAAACAAAACACCACAGAGTAGAAGCGGAAGTAAAATAATAAGTACAAAAGAATGTGCTGAAAAGAAAATAGGACAGAATACAAACCCAACTGAAAGTGCAGCTACAACTGAATGGAAGTACAACAGAAAAAGGCAAATAGCTAGTAGAAAGGAAGTAGCTCATGTGTCATCCACCTCGGATCCTACCTGAAGGGTAGGTACAGATAGCGCAACTCCTGGATGCTCTCTCCTGTCAACCTTCTCCGAGTGTCGTCTCGCCGTGAAGTCCACCTCCGGATACTGACTCGTCGTGTAGTCCACCTACGGGTACCATCCAGTCCTCGAACACTCGGCCTCCGTCAGCACTGCCCATCATCTGCAACCAACACAACGAGGTGCGGGAATAGCCCGTGCAGGGGTGAGTATAACGATACTCAGTAGGGACCCCGAGAACCTGAAGTTCTCACTAAAACCAACAAGGATAATGACCAAGAATATCTCAACAGATAAACTCTACTTAGGTATATGCCCATATATATACCTAAGTTTTCAAGTAACCCATATCAATCATGAGGAAAAATGACGATTACGAAATCAACGGATAACCACTACCCAGGTATACGCCCATACATATACCTAAGTTATCTAGTGACCCATCTCAATCAAGAGGTAACACAAAAGGTCATAGACTCAGCTCAAACCAGGATTTTCATTATCGAAACCATAACTGCTGAAGAGCCCCATCTCTAGAGTGTACAGTGGTCCTGTCACGACTCCAAGGTACTACTCACTAACCTAAGACTTCTGAGGTACTCCTCCTGTCGAGTACTGTGGGCCTACTGCTACAACCAAGTGCTTCCCACCATGGTTCTGCCGTTACAACCAAGCGATCCCCCCATAGCCTCCATAGGTACTCCTTCTGTTGAGTACCGCGGGTCTGCCGCTATGACCAAGCGCTCCTCCACCTTCGGTCTGCCGCTACAACCAAGAACTCCCCACTGGGCTATCCGAAACACACCAAGTTGATCGGTCAAGCAGTCGTCCAGTCTCAGCCGGCTACACGGTCTCCGTACTCCGCACTCTCGTCTCCGGGAGGATCCGTTCCACGAGCTACTGGTCAATACTCCAAGTATCACAAAATCCCATGAAGAAGTATCTCAAAGTACCTCCTCGTCATAGGGGTCTCAACACAATAGACAGTGCGTCAATCGGACGCCCGGTCTGTGAGTTATTAGCCTTTTCGTCCAAGGGGCCCTGTTGGATTCGTGTGCGAACCAACCCGGCCGTATCTTGACTGTACCCCGAACACTCATAGGGTATTCTCATAGGGACAATTTATCAACGTGATCACCAATGCCGCTGACGGTTTGTCAAATGGACGTCCGGTCTGAAAGCTATCAGCTTTTCCGTTCCAGGGGCCCAGTTGGATTTTGGGTTCAATCCACCCCAGCCATTATCCAACTGCAACCAAAACTCTGGCGAATCATACCAAATGTTTCGTCTCGTCAAGAGGAATCCAACAATGTCGACGGCACGTCAATCGGACGTCTGGAGCTCAAGTTATAAGTGTTTCTGCTCCGAGGCCCCAGTTGGTTTCGTGTACGAACCAACCCGGCCAAACCAAAAGTACTTCCAAACCTCGAGTGTAGTATACCGAAATGAGTGCCTCGATCCAAGGATCTCATCGCCGCTGATGGTGCATCGATCGGAGGTCCTCATCCCATGTTATGGGAAGAAGACCGAAGTGGGTCGGTGTTAGGGGGTTCGGGCCCGGTCCGACCCGGCCCGATACCCCCAGGGTCGGCCCGAACCGGGTGACCCGAACCGTGTCTGGGTCCGGCCCTCTTGGGCGCGGCCCGGCGGTCCGGTCTGGCCGACCGGCCAGGGCAGCCGCCCGGTGCGCGGCGCGCTGGCCAGGGACTCGTCCAAACGGCCGAGCCGTTACGGGGCGGGGGCACTACCCCCGCGTGATTGAAACCGTGGACCCTTAATGGGGCCGCTCATCTGGCCCGCCGGTGGTTTGTAACCCCCAGCTTTTCCTGGTCTGGCCGGCCCACTCCGGCCGACCGGCTTCTGCCGCCATGGGACCGGCAAGCCGGTCCCCCCCTGGTCCGACGCCGGCGGCCCAAACCGGCCGTCGGTTCCCCTACTCCGTCGTGCCCCTTCGCCATGGCCCCGCTCCGACCGCGGTGCCTCTGAGGTCCTCCGGTGCGGCGCGACGGCGCTGCATCTTTTTTTGATCTTCTACGGCGCGGCGTGATGGCTTTGCGGATTTATTATTTCCAACGGCGCGGTGCGACGGCGCCGCGCTTCTCCGCTCTTCCATTTTACAAAATCCCCGTGGTGCTTTGGCACTGCATCGCCTTACTCGCCGCATCAATATCAAAAACCTAAAAGAGGGGAGGAGTGTCGTTCATGTTTGTGCGGTCCGACCTCCTCCCGTTAATGCGGTAACAGGCGGTTCAATTGAAAGGGGGACAACGACGGAAGTAATCACAAGAAAAAGAAAACCCCTACCTCAATGATGACGTCGAACGAGTGTTCGTCGTGTAATTAGCCGTCGTGGAAGAAGAGGTTCGCCACATAATAAGAGGATCATCACGGAAGAAGCGTCGCAGAAGGAGAGGGTCGCCACGAAAGAAGAGGATCGTCGTGGAAGAAGCGTCACGGAAGGAGGATCATCGCGTCGCGGTACACGGCGTCGCGTCTTCGAGCTTCGAGGGTTCGGCGTTCTTCGTCGCCCTTCATCAAAGGCTGGCGTTCTTTATTGGCAACGATGCATTCTTCGCGTTCTTCGTGTTCTTCAGCGAAGGAGGATGAAGATCTTCAAGTCTTAGAGTTTTCTCCCAATCCTCCCAACAAGAAACCCCTCAACCATAATAAAAATAAGTCCAACCCTTATTTTATTATCAACCTAAGCTTTTGAAATTCAAAATATAAGAAACGAACTATTAATTCAAAGAATTAATTGTAACAATTTAGCTGCCCAATTTAATGGGTCATTTCTTAACTAGAAAAACGCACGGTTGACTTTCATTAAAGAGGGGGTTTGTGGGTGCGTTACTTAGAGGGAAAGAAACGGTGGGGCTCATGTGGGCCCCACCTAACAAATATCCTACCAAGTGGGTAGGATATTTTGGGTACCACACTATCCGCTTAACCTGGATTAAGTGGCTTTATGTGGCTTTAAGTGAAATAAAATAAAGTGTCGCACCACTTTTATTTTATTTCTTAACTTAACCCCAAAAAAATAAAAACCACAACCAAGCAAATGAAACTCCAAAAAAGTCATTTCTAAGCTAAAACCGGCGCTTCAATTCCATTGGTGCCCTCGGAATTTGATTCTGAGCACTGGTTCAAAAGTTAGAAAAACCCGCTCGTTCATTCACTGAACGTACTCGAGCTAAACTTCAGAAAATTATTATCAGTCACCCTCGACCCGCGCCGGTCAAGGTCAGGTTATGCCTAAGTGAAACACGCCCCAAAGAATCAAATGGTACTCTCAGATTTTCAATCCGAGTTACCGTTTAAAAGATACGAAATTTACAATAAAATAATTGTCATTTAATTATTTTATTTGCAGCTAAAAACTAACTTTTTCTGGTGGCCCGCGCCGGGCGAAGTTAGTATCTTCCTAAATAAAACATGCCCTCATGAGTTCATTGGTTGTCTTGGATTTTTAATCCAAGCTACCATTTTTGAGTTATAAGAATTTGAAAAATAAAATAATTTATTTAATTATTTTATTTACAGTTAATCCCATTTTGGAATTTCTCACAGGAGGCCCGTGCCTACTAAACATATGTCGTGCCTACGGTAAACCCGCCATCATGAGCACAACGGTGCCCTCATATTTCTGATCCAAGTAATTTTTTAAGAGTTATTACACTTTTTCGGTAAAACTGCTTACATGCATTAATTTAAGCTTAAAAAAACTTCAGAAATTCATTCTGGGCACACCGCCCCTCGAAATCAGGTGCCGTCTGAAACTGCGTTCTTGTGAAAATCCCAAGAAAATTAAGAAAAAAAATTCCTTGAATTTTACGGGTCCTTACAAATATAATTAATAGATATATATATTTATGATATAATATTTATCAATAATAAAAACTATCTAGGTTATTTCATCGAAGTACAATCATTAGTGATTTATAAACTAGAAGAAAACCAATAATATTTTCCTTCTGTATCCTCTTCTCAAAAAGTCAAGGCCTTATGATGAAGTTGAAAATACATCCTCAGGTAAAACCCCTTTACTGATGTAAATAGTATTTAAAAATCCAAATATCAAACTTCTAAGTCATTTTCACCTCATTCTCATCAAAAAAGGGAGACATAACAAATCTATAAAACTGGATGATTAAGAGTAACTAATATTTCCATATATAAAACCTCCAAAAACATATAAAATCACTCTAACTTCATTATGTATCCATGACGACTTGTTCCTTTATGGCCTCCGATGAATGAAACTCATGTATACCTTCTTGTTGATGCCTCTCCACCTCCTGGAAAGTCCCTAAATCATAAACTCTGCTAGATGTACATTTATATCCATCAGAGTATCGACTATAGAAAGGGGTCCCAAGGTTATGTCAATAAAATCATAATTATAATATAAACAACAAGTACCATATGATATAGAACAATGATTTATATGGATGTCTCAGGAATATTCGATAATGATCCTCTGCATACCTCCACCCTGAGTAGGTATAATCAGTGAGAGTCCAAGTAGGGGATATTTTCCACATAACCCAATTGAGAAGCTACATGAGCATTCTAAATTTTATACTTCTACATATCCTATAGAGGAATAAGTTCATCATCTCAATAATAATCATTTTTAATTCTTTAATGTTCCTTTTTCTAAATTTCCAAAAGATAATTTAAAATTCCTATAACAAATTTCTTACTAAAACCACATGTGCAATTATTAGGAATACATAGGGAATTACTATCAAATTATCTATCTTATGAGAAACCAAAATATAAGGTATAACCCTCCTAGTTATACACAATACTCAACCCTACACCTCTAAAACATTACATTAGTCATAATCAAATACCTAATGTAACAACATTTTAATGTTTAACTAACTAATTCCTAATCGATATGTCACAACAGTAAAGAATAGTGATATATCACTCATCCGCTATCTCAAATTAATGAATTTAAATAAAAAATACAATGAATCACTATATATATATATATTTTTTAAATGTGGTCCTATGTTCCTACTCATTTTTCATGAACACATCCAAATACCCTAAACTTCAACAGTAATCCCATCAACGGTAACTCAAATGTCTCAAACATATGAGTTGTTTAGGAATAACAATACTCTATAACCTATGTTACCAAAACAATATATCTTTTATATAATAACCCCACAAGAAAATAAATAAATCCTCATTCCATTGATACCATTTTCTAACACTCCATCTCAAATTACCCTGTTCAGGCCAGCGAGCCACATAATCTAAGGTGGACCTCCCTATACACAGGAGGCTGTCAACTAGTAGAAAGGGTCTGAAGAATCATGGGGAGAATATACCCTCAGTAATAATGACCATTAATGGATAATAAAAAAATAAATTCTAAATAAAAAACATAACAAAATATAAAATAATATGTTTTATAACAGACGTATGGATAAGGCACAAAAGAAAAATCAAATGGACCCCAAATGAGGAAGTTCAACAAGTACAACTAGAATAAATAAATAAAAGTGATATGATAGAAATCTGTAGTCAATATTGGTTCTGTATCAATCAACCATATCATATTTCCTTAACAACATAAAAAATGGCACATTACCATCCCTAGATCCATGATCATGAAATCAATAAACACCCCAAGATTCTCATGTAAGGTGTACATATATACATAATAAAACACCACCAATTCACCCGTAACATTACTGTATGTGTACATATAAGTGTATGAAATTATTTAAAGGTAAATATCAATCTATTAATACAACCAATAACCACGTGATCATGTCATTACCAAACAAACATAATCCTTGTCCATACATTATTTGGTGTTTTTCTTGAAGAATATATCATGAAATTGATCATCTAAATTTGATCCAGCTATGTAATTTTAACCACCATTAAGAGAAACAAAAATTCTCAATTTAAAGAATATATCCTATAACACCATTAATGAAAATTCATACCCATGAATCATAGTTACCTTCTCTCATATTTTGGTACACGGACAAGATATATGTGTATAATGGAATCTATCTAATCCATAAGGACATTCACAATCAATAGATTACAACGATAAATATTTAAACTTTTATAAAGGATATATAATTTTCTCGTATAATTTTAAAAATATGTTTCTAATAATCCTATTAAAACCATCACCAATGATTCATGTTGTCCATGATCCCCCTCTAATGAATTAGAAATGTTTTTCTAGCCACTTTTCATCATAGAAACTGAAATTTTTATTTTTTTTATGTGAACTAATATAAATATAAGGAGTAACATAGATTATAAAAATATTTCACAAGAAGTTATTCCATATTTTATGAGATATTTTGAAATTCATAAATGACATATTAAAGAATACTCAATCCATAAACAAGTAATTATCTTAATGTAAATTTTTTTTGTCAATAATGTGGATCATTTATGGGTTACTGTACAGGGAACATAATCAAGAATAAAATGCCAAAAAAGAAATATAAATTACCATGAAGTTTATTACATCATATTAAAGCATCTTGACAACAAATCAAAAGGGTCACCATGGAAACGTCACATTAATCACATCCTCATATCAATCAGTTCAATCCAATCTCCAAATATTGCAAGAAATGATTCTATTTATTTTATTTTCAATTTTAATATATCATCATTAAATAATAATTTCTCTTCATAATAATCATGATATGAGTATTGGATAATTATTTACTTTTATTTGATAATTCTGGGTTATTATACATTTTAGTCAAATCCATCCACTTATCCAAAAAAAATGGTCTTGAAAATTTCATAAATTTCATTTGACTTATCGTTGTGAAAATTTAAATATTCCTACCTAGAATTTATCCCATAAAATATGCTTCGCCTATAAATATAGGAGGGATAGAAGGACGGAGGTAGAGTTTTATCATGCCTAGAAATGGGAAGAAGAACATGGATTGGTCAAAAAGGACTTCAATGAAAAAAATAATAAAATTATAGGAAAAAAAATCAAGACAATATCAAAATCAATGAGAAGGTCAGGGATCAAGTATTTTCAAAAATCAAAAAGTCATTCGGGTATGCAACATTGTAAATTAGAAATTGAAAAAAATCCATTAATTCCCTCTTTAACCAAATCAGGAATAAATATTCTTTAAAAGCATCTAAAATATGAGTTACATATGTAAAAAATTTAAAAAAATTTAGTTTACTATAATTGTAGGCTTTATAAATCATGAAACATTTTTTACATGTTAATATTGAGAGAGAGAAATGAAACACTAGGTAAAAAACTACATTATTTCAAAAAAGGGAACTATATAAGGGTTACATGATTATACATGTTGACATATCATAGTTTTTTTCTAATGGTAATGTGTTTTACACATTTTTAGGTCCTGAATTTGACTTAAATCTATAAAGTGGTTGTGTCAAACATTCAAAATATTTTAAAATTATGTGTTACATATACGTAACTAAGAGATAACCTCACCCATCAAGGGTTTACCATTATATAAAACCCCAAAAAATAACATATATTTACATTGAAATAAAAAATTATACTATATAAATGTTGGATTTACATACCTTTATGTAGATAATACGATATTATTAAGGGTAGAACTGAAATATAAATTTATTAAATTTTGATATATAAAAATTATAAATTATAACCTACATGGTCTACACATAAAATTGAAAATTATTATATTACTTCATATTATATATTTGTGTGGATGATGAGGATCATCATTATTTACTACCTCATAATTTTATCACCATTGAAAACATTTTTCATTTATCTCATTTATTAATTTATGTTCTCAACCATTCATTCATGATCGTTTATAACGAAATTGAGTTTGAGGTAAATGTGTTTTTAACAGAGTATCACACATGTATTGGAATCCAATTATATTTTTTTTAAGTTAAATACAATTAAATTTTCTCAAAATTATTCGAATAATGGGTTTCTCCAGGATAATAAATTTTATTTTAAAGAAGAAATGAAATTAAAATGGTTAATAATTTTTCCTAAAGAAGTAAGATAGGGTTTCTCAGGTATGAGAAAATAGATAGTGGAGAGGAAGTCATGACCTCAAACACAATAATTACACATTCTTATTTAAATTGAGAATTTCATGTTCTTATTGGATGAGTTACAAGATAATTGAGAGTTGTGTAAGGGAGGAAGTTAGTAGAAGGGGGAAGACGATAGAGAAGAACCCCCTTGGTTCCTAAGAAAACTAAATACCCCATGTACTATAGGTGACCTGTTTTGGTTCTATTTGGGACAATCAGGTACTGGATTCTTTCTATATGGTACCCCATTGATTTCATAAAAAAATTACCTTAACTATGTAAAAAATTTTGTTATTTTTCTCAAAAATGTTATACAAATATAGGGATCATTTTTCACTTTTAGTTCAAAATCATTGATTCCTTTCTCAAGCTCTCTCTCTTTCTCTATCTCCCTCTCTCTCTCTCTCTTAAATTCCTCTGCATATGTATCCATAATCACCATTGATTCATTGAGATTTATCAGACATGGAATCTTTGTCTTGGCTTGTTAAGGTCCACTACACCTTAATCTCTATTTATGATGTATTTTTATTATAACAATTGGCTAATCACTATTACATAATTCTAGAGATTTACAAATCCTTAAGATCTATTAGATTTCTTCATGGAAACCAACTTAAAGGGAATATAATATGTTAATATAATGTGATTCTTTGGTTTTGGGTTCTATAATTTCACTCCTATAATTTCTATGGATGTTACCTAAATCAATTTTTCTTCTTGGTTGATCTTAATATTCTGGTGTTTTTAGACCGCACGCTTGGGATTTCAAGATCTAATTCTTTATGGAAACTAGAATGAATACCCCTTAATCATCTCCAACTATTATGATGTTATCCTAGAAATAGTTTAGGGCCAATTGAACTATATAGAAGATCATGTTTTGAAGATAAAAATGTATTTTACATAAATCTGTTGTAATAATGGTTATTATAATGCTTTTCTTTCCTTAAAATCCCATTCATTGGTATCATGTTATATTTTTACCACATTATTTCCATTTTATTAATTTTATAGAAAAAATTATTAAATAAATTGGAATTTATGATTCATTTTATTGATGATTGTTATGTTTTATTATCTTTTTTCAAATTGATAAATGTGATAGTTGGATGATATATTTGGTCATAATTCTTTAAAATGTTAAATATATATAATGATTACTTATAAAATTTATTTTATTTGGTTTTTGGGTATATATAATAGTCTATAATATTGAGAAAGTACCCCTTATATCATATAGGTTATACAAAAGAGATGTTCTTAAGTCCTAACTTGTTATACATGTGACAATCTCTTGGTTATCCAGCTGGATATACCCATTCCCCTATTCCCTAGAACAGGATAAAATATTTTACAACTAAATCATGATTAATTATGTAAAAATGAATGGTTTCTAAGATCCTTTCTTATTTAAGGTATAAAACCAATATTTGTATTTTGTATGTGTAAAAGTATGAGAAAATATAGGGGATCACATGGACTCATTGGTTCACTATGATGGGAATATTGGTTTCCATGACTATTTCATAAAAACATATGATCTCTCAGCTTGTTATATATGTGTTGGTTTGGATACTCCATTGGTATTTATTTATTTTATTATTTCCATTATATGTTTTTTAAACATTTTTAAATACTTTTTGATTTCGGGTTATATGTTCTTTTAGACATATATTTTTGGGGGAATACACTACAATTTATAACAATTAATATAGATTTGGGTAGTGATCTCCTACTAAGTATGCATAATCACTCTCTATTTATGAGTAATTAAAGATCTTTACAATTTAAGGGAACATATATATTGGGTCTAGATATATATGGGGAACATTGTGCTTTTGTGGATTTTGTTTCAATGTTTTTCATGTTTATAGGCTAGGTGCATGGGTCTACCGTTGATACCTTTTTAGAGCATATACTCATTTGATTAGGTTTTTAGGGATACTTTGGACAATTATGGAATTTTTTTTATATAAATGTATTTTTTTATAGTTTCACTTATTTTATATGTTGTTGGAAACATCCATATCCCATTTGTGGTGTAGGATGCTTCTACATTCCATGTTACTTATTTATATCCCATTATAAACATTATCCACTCCTATTAGTGGTTTCATGGGTACATTATCTATTTTGGATGGAATCTGGTTTTCTTCACCTAGATGAAATTCTGTAGTTGGTTATCATCTTTTCAAATTTTTTGAATCAGCTCACATGTTATTATTTATTTACCTCATATGTTTACTCTAGAATCTCAAAATTAGGGGGTTCCTGGAGTCTTCAAACAATGGGTCATGTGTATAATTTATGTAAAATGGTCACATATGCTACAAGAATGATATATATTTCTATAATGTTTACATTTTATACCAATTTAACAATTTTGATGGATAAATTCACTTCACATTAATTTTTTATAACTACCTACTTCAAAAGTTTATAAGTTAATGTATAAATACTTTTTATACCATTGTAGTTACACTTGTGACAATTTTATTGAGATATATGGACTTTAGTAATATATATTTTCTATTTAAGGAAATGTTAAATCCTTATTGGACTATATCATTGAAAAAATGTAACATTATAAGGTCACTATTGGTGTTAGTTCATTTTATAACTTGTATCATATTTCATATAAAATAATCCATGAGTGGTCATCCTTTTTACAATTTTATAGGGTAATAAAATATTTTTAATAGAATTTGATCCTCATATTGATCATATAGGTATTGAACAATAAATTATTACCACTCAATTAGTGAGTTGGATGCTTTGTGTGTCTATTGTGAATGAAAACAATATTTCCCCAAAATTAATTGAATTGTTACAAATATTTATAGATTAATTTATTATTTTACCCATGGTATACGAGAATTAGTTTGATAAATAATTATACATATGTTATTATCCTTGTTTAAAAATAGCATAATGTATGTTCATTGTAAATATTTTGAAGATTACAAGTCAAATTGATGAATTTTTTGGAATAGGATTTATTTGTTACAGTGTATCTCTATTCCCTGAAATAAGATAGTTACATGAGAATATTGATATATTATTGATGATGTAAATAATTAATATTGTTGACCATTATGCACAACTAATGAGTAATTATCTATTTGAAAAGTTGAAAGGGCTGAGTTCATTCTCAAACATTGATCTAAAATATCACTGACATCAGTTGATTTTAAGGATTAGGATATTTATAAGACAAAATTTTAAAGTCAATATGTAAATTTCATGTTTCTTGTGACTCCATTTAGAGCCTAAAATACTCATGTTATGTTAATTGGACTAATATGACTAATATTTTAACTACTCATTGATTAGTTATTGGTAACATTAAATTATATGGTTATTCATTATTTGAATACTGTGAAGGGTCATAAGGGATATCTTCATATTATTACATAGTTTTTCAAGATGAATTATTTGTAATTTATTATTAATGGTTTTAGAAATGTGATGTTCACTTCTTCAATCATGTTATATCAGAATGTGTTATTAATATTTTCATATGAAATACTAATGTAGTAATTTCCTCGAGAACACGAATTAATGATTTTATGGTTTAATTCCTTTTAGTCTTTGATGGTTTTTATAAGGGAGTATACTAAAACTTTCTAGATTGTGATTTCTTTATTATCATCAAATAATAATGATCCTGAATTTTCTTTGAAATGGGAATGCATAAGAAAATATAAAATTTTTAATTAAGATGTTTCCAATAGAATAAATTCTATGATTATCTAGAAGTTATTTCTTTTGATGAATATTATGCAGCATGAAGTCAATTATTGGGAGATATTTTGATATATAAAATTGAATTTATAGATTAAAAGTCTAGAATGTATTTCTATTATTTATAATAAGTTCACAAGTATAGTGATAGAGGAGTTTAATCAAGGTGTTACTTATTTCCATACAATACAATTAATTTTATCTTGTTCCCTTTTTATAAAAAAACAAATATGAAATTCATATTACAAAATACGAATAATGAAATTATTGTTAAATTAATTTTTTACTAAAATCACCCAATGTGTCGTATCTGAGAAGATTTCACATCATAATGTGTTTGTGTTTAAATAAATCACTGATCCCCTATTTTGTAAGAAATGATTTTGGATTCATTCACTACCCATTCCAATCATTACTTCATCTTCATCACTCATTATTCACTATTTAGAGAAATTAATTATTATGAAAACATGAATTCATGAAATTAAAATGAAAATATAAGTGAAGTAGGCATAATTTTTTTAACAGTAGTAGTTATTAGTTTTGTGTCATAATTAAAATTTTTTTTATTTCTTTGGGATTCATGATGTCAAAAAAAAAATTGTTTTAGAGAAATATAATTTTCATATCAATATGATCTATATATATCATAGTACTCTCTCTCATTCTCAATGACATATATCTTTTAAATAATATATTTTATCCATATTTTATCATTAAAATTATTCCATTATGAAAATTTATTTAAAATTCTATCAAAGAAAATTAATTTTTTATAAACAATTTACAATAACCAATAAAAACAAAAAATTTCCAACTATATATCATAATATGTTCTCATTCATTTAAAAACAGAATGGGAAATAAGTATTTAATTTTCATAGAACTAGTAAAAGCCTGAAATGTCATTGTATAACAATGGGAATCTATATTAATAAATTCATTTTATCCATTACCAGGATATATATATCATACCCTCATAAATATCTACCTAGTTTTATCTTTTATGAATCTATAAAATCTCCATAATAATAAATGTTTTCATAATACATAATTTGGTTTTCATAACCCAAATTTTTAATTAAATTTATTTAGTTACAAACCTAGACTGAATTATTTTAGTATATATTTTCATTCATAATCACCATATTATATCAAGTGAGTTTTTAAAAAATTCATTGAAAAATTTCCTAAACCACAACATGTGTTATCATCTCAAATCATATTTATGGGAACCAAGGATGTTATCTGATGTAAATGGAGTATGGTTTCTTTTATATTTTAAATCCTCAAATTGAATATTAGAAAATTTTCAAGGAAAAGGATCATATATTTTATGATAGAAAAATATGGTCGGTGGCGTGGAAACTTGTGCACACTATATTTTTTGAGATCACTGGATCAAGATATGGAAAAAGTGAAATCACACTAAATATTTAAATGTGCAAGAAAGGAAAGGTTGTGTGCAAGGTAATTAGGAAAACAATGTAATGAAAAAATTGATTTTGTGCAACTAGAAATAATATAACATACATGATCATCAAGGCCTATAAATAGGTGGCTTCCCCCCACTAAAAACATAGAACTTTTCAACAAAGACCAGGTTCTTATTCGGCATAAAAGATTTGTGCGCGGAAGAGAATAAGTAAGAAAATATTACATGAAAAGTGTTGCTTTATTCTAAAAAGACCATTTGAAACTAATGGTGTGACTACATGAAGGATAATAGGTGTATGAAAAATAAGGATGGCATGAAATCCTTCTTATGAAACAATCCCAAATCTTGCAGGCAAGAAAAGGTGTTGCATTCATGTTATAGGGTGTGCTTATAGCAAGTTTTGAATATCCTGTTAGTTTGATTAGTGATTTCAAGTGAATAAATTGAGTACATATATGTGTGTAGATTACCATGCTGGAAAGTGACAAAGGCATTAATGTAAATTTGTTGAATATACCTTTAAATTGATAAATTAAGTAATAATTCACTCATGGAATTGGGAAAGGGGTAGTCGATTGAAGTTTTTTGAGGGACATAGTGATTTATCCCTGAAATATTGTAATGGATGTCATCCTAGAATAGAGTGACTCTGTATAAAATTGTTTAATTGATATCCAGGGAATATTAGTGGACTTTGGTACGATCGAAACACTGTCATCATATGATCCTTAGACTGGGCCTTAGTGGTGATCCATGTAAACTTGTTGTATTTCCTATTTGCATTTTATTATTTGATTATTTATTGATTCCATAATATTGTTTTAATTAGTTCATTCCAATTTGGGAACATGATCCATTATTTTAAAAGAAATTGGTGACAACCAGATTCACCCCTCCCCCCTTTGGCTATTTCGGGCTCTTAAAAGTTGTATTAGAGGAAAGGTTAACCTATTTCCAGTTCACTATAGTAATGTTGTTCTCATTTGATGATTAGTGGTTTTTTCTTGAGTCAACAAGGAAATTTAGTTTTGATTATGTTTTAGAGAAGCAGTCTATATCCTATAATATTGTGATGAAGAAGAAAAATAAAGATAAGAGATAGTTAATGATGTCCCTTTTATCTAAAAAAGATTTAGTATCTGGTTGTCCATGACATTTGTGAAATGAAGATATTTCTAGTCTGGAATGTAAAGTGAAAGTGTTTCAGGTTTCCACCAATAATAAAGAAAACCATTCTACCGCATTTAAATCAAAACATTCAAGTGATCAGGATTTTTGTGTTAGCACCATTGAAAGTTTTCCTTGAACTATGGATTCCAACACAAGTAGTAATGTTGATTAATCTACATCCTCACAAGAATTCTCAGTCGATATATTCCAAACATTTCTGCTTGTAATTCTTGAAGAAAGATCCTCCCATATTTGTGGACTATTTCAAAGTATGTAGGATGAAATCACCCAGTTCAAGAAAGGAGAATATTCTATAGAGGTAGGCATGTAATGAAAAATTATAGAATTTTATGAGCACTCCAAATATGTTGGAACCTTTGAAGATGAAAATGGGGAACATGAAATAAGTTCATCAAAATTCCTCAACAAAGTTAAAGAGAAAGATAGAGTCAAAAAGACTCTTGATGAAATGATACATGAAATTTAAGGGAAATTGAAAAATATCACTGATGTCAAGGGTTTATAATTAGAATAAAAATCTAATAAGATCAAGTAACATGACTCATTAATTCAAAATAAATTTAATCTAGATTAAGAAGAATTTTATAGCAGGAAGAAGGCATGTGAAGAAAATATTATTATGTTCTACGATCAGAAAATAATCCTCAACATGAAATGTCTAGGTTTGGAAGATAAATTGGACAATATTGAGAAGACATATATTAAAAGTTCATAAAAATGAAGTATCTGATGTTCCTACTCAATTCTCACTAGAGGATTATATTGGTGAACGAACTCCAAAATTTGATAAGAATATCATGACATTTTTTGATGATCAATATCAAGAAGTTGAGAAGAAATTGGTACCATCAATACCAACTTGTGTTAATTCCTATAACCTTATTATCATGAAGAGTATAGGTTTTATGAATCATAACGGACAAGTATGGATGAATAAAAGAGAACAGAAACCTGCCACCATCACTAGGGTGGATATACAAAATAGTCTGGAAGTTGGTTTCCAATAGAGAGCTCAACAATTCCTAATAAAATTCTAAAAACCTTATATAAGAGACACAATGAAATCCAGATGTGTGGTTCAATGTTGGTACTATAATATATTAGGGAATTGTGCATTAAATTTTTGGTATAATCCTCAAAATTTAAGAGAAAAAAATAATTCCATCTCATAGGGGGAATCATGATAAGATGAAGAAACATTCACATGTCTAGAAGCATCAGTTTATTGAAAATAGATTTGGAATGATTGATAACATCTATGGTGTATGTAATTGCAGTGGTCATAGAGTTGGTACATCTTTATCTAAACATGAATTTGTTATTAACAAGAAAAGAATACCACAACAGTTGGTTAAATATAAAGAAGCTACATTTGGAATAAATAAGAATATTTTTATGAATTGAAATCCTTCCAAAAAGGTAACAAAGAATAATGGAGAGAAGAACCTGGTTTAATATCCAATAAGTTAAAGGGTCATTCATTCAAAATAACTAATTATATATACGACACTCAAAATAATCCAAGTGTAAGATCCAATCTACTTCTACAGTTCCTAATGATTTGTTATTTATCAGGCCATTAGATTTGGAAATAATTAGGAAACTCAAAGATTCACCAGATCAGGTTAGTAAAAAGGAAACTCAAGTGTTAATTATGTTATTTTTGATAGTTGAAAGAAATTTGGTCTTGTTGGGAAAGGCTATTTGATAGTTACATCAGAAAAATCCATATTCCTTAAGAAAAGAAATAATTTGACATATGTAAAGGTTTTTTAAAAGAAAAAAACTCTACAGAAAGAAGAAGAGTATGTAAGAGATCCATGTTGTGTCAACATTATCCAGAACAAATATTCACTGGTGTGAGAATGACGACTGGAAAAAATGGAGAAAATTAGTTAATAATATCATCTCCACCGCACATTTCATATTGGTGAAGAAAGGATGTTCTAGTATGTTCCATTAATATTTAGTTTATTTTATTTGTGATTATTATGTAGGGAATTTAATGTGAAGCAAGTTCTTATATGAAAAAAATAATAATTATGTAGTGAATTCATTTCTTGATATCCACGCTGAATGAGTCACCACCATTGAATGATTCCTCAAATTTTTATTGATTTGAAAATATGATAGAGGATCATTTTTTGTTCAAGATGAATATTGTCTACTATGGATAACTAGGATAAATAAGGTAACATATTGGTCAGATCTTCATTATGGTATCTTGTTGAAAATTTGTTCAAGAATATTATCCTTGGTGAAGTTGAGGAAGTTATCCAATGTGGGAAGTCACAAGGTGAAGTACCATTTATTGGTTTTCTCCCTACTGAAATTTCTTGAAATCCATTCTTGATGAGATCCACCATTATGAATATGTTGAGGTGAATTTCCATTTGGGGGGAGGAAAACTGAATAATTGAAAGGAATATTAATTTATAGTGTGGATGTATGTGTAAGATAATATATTTGGTGGAAGAAGGAAAATATCAGTGGAAGAATTTTACAATCACGTAAAATCAGAATTTTAAATGTCTATTATTGGTGAAATCACATAATTCACGGGGGTTAAAGTGATTCAAAAGTAAGAATACAATTTTATTTCAACGAAAAATTATATAAGAGAGTTAATTACGATATTCAATATTCATGACTAAAAACCATGGTAGATTACAATTTTGGTTGTAAAAAAACATAGAATGCATGAGGATGGGACTTTTACATATCCCAACATGTACAAGAAAATCATTGGAACCATATTGTACATGACTGTAACGTGACCATATATCATTTTTTCATCATTCTTAGTGTCTGATTTCAAATTAATATGATGGAAGAACATATGGAGAGAGTTAAATGAATCATCATGTATAATAAAGGTACTCAAAATTATGTATTATAAGTTGATGAAGAAATAGATAATGAACAATCAACATTTTTTGATGCTAACTATGACTGAGATGTGGTGGATAGAAAGTCCACAAGTGGTAGATAATTCTTAATTGAAAAGAAATGTGTGGGATGGTTGAGTATGAAATAGAAAATCACTTCCCTCAATACTAATAAATTTGCGTAGATTTCCACTATAAAGGCTTGTAGTCATTTATTATTGATAAAGAAACAACTGGATGATATTGGTGATGAGATGAAATAGATGAAAGTAGTTCACTATGATTATAATACTACAACAGATCATATTAAGAATCATGTTCAAAATTCTCATACGAAAAACATTGAAATCATATATCACATTATCAAGGAAATGGTTGAACAAGGGATGATAAAACTGGATCATATTGGTGATTAAGGTGTTGTGTAGAACTTCCCTTGTGTTATTCTAGAATATTTTGAATATCTGATTTCATATAAATTCTTTCAAGTGAATCAATTGAAGATATTGATTCAAGAAAATTAACATACTAGATAGTTACCAAGACCTAAATAAATATCTGTTGAATATATATTCATCTTGATAAATTCAGTTAGACTTCACCCCGGGCAGCAAGCTAGGGGGAGTCGACAAAATTATTCTGAGGGACGAAATGTGATATCCCTAAAATTTGGTAAAAGAAGTATTCATGGAACAATGTGACAAGGTCTAAACATTTTTACTCCACAAATAGTGAATATTAGTGGATTTTTGTATGACCAACACACCATCAACGTATGCTCCTTCGACCGACCCTTAGTGGTGAACAATGTAAAAAAGATGTGTTATATCTTTGGATTTGATTTTTTGATTACTGATTGATTCGATCATATAGGATTAATTAGTTCCTACCGACATGGAAATAAGAACTATTATTTTAAAAGAAAAATTCAAGAAACTGATTTAACCCTCCCCTCTTAGGCTATTCAGGGGTCCTATAATTTTATCTTATGAATTACTCATCCAAACCTATGGAAGATTCATCACTAGCCACGTTTTTAATTGTATTATATTTTGGGTGATTTCTCATGAACAATCATTATCACATGATGAATCATCCCATGACATTTTGTATAGACTAATATTTTTTATGATGTAATGAATAAAAACTATCTAATAAAATAGTTAGAACCCATATATATTATATTTTATAAAATGATGTTGTTACCATATCCCAAAATTAGTCTTTTGGTTTATTTTAAAAATAATATTTCATATCCTAAAAAATTTGAAGAAATGATCAATCTCAGGTAATCATATCATAACACATAAATTATTCTATAATAGTGAAAAATTGTTGGATTGTAATGACAATATCCTATCAGAAAGTTCGAATGGAATCAATAGAACACCTTGGGAATTATTTTACCAAATAAATATAATGAAAATGAATCATCAAAATCTTATCACGAATTCTGAATGATGCTTCCATATATTTTTTATCCGTGGTAACTATAAAGAATCTTATAAATTTAAATCAAAATCCACATGAAAATCAAAAATGGTAAAATATCAATGCACTTTTCTAACAGAGAATCCCATAATGTATCCAATTTGAAAATAAATTTATTTATATATACAAACATTGAATTTTAATTTGTTCAACAAGAAAAATCCATTCATAAACCAATCACTAAAAAACTCATATTTAGTTATTTCACTCTTCACTCAACATAGATTTAATATCAATTTTTATCATACATTGAAATTTAATATAACACCTTAGACTTGTTTGATTTAAAATATCACCATAGGGAAATACATGAAAATAAACTCAATAATGAGGTATTTTTTATTTAATATTTGTGGCATAGGGTTTGATAGAAAAATCTTTTAAAAAATGAAGTTGAAAATTGGATGATGAACTCTTAAGTACAATCTCATGAATATTCAATTGAAAAAACAGTAAATTCCACTTAAAATATGAATCAGAAGATCAAATTATTCTTTGATATTTTTCATAATTTAGAAAGATCTTATAATTAATTATTCCATCCATATTATCCAACATTTTTCATTTATTTTTTAGTTTAACATTTTCCCTAGATAATAAGATAAAAATTGAATACAATAAATGATTGAAAATTCATTCAATTAATAGTTGATGGGATATGAATAAAAAAGTTAGCAAATTGATTAATTAAAAATCATCTTCATTTTTAACATTTTTATAATAGTTGTTCAATTGTTTTTCAGTTTTTCTTGAATGGGAATAATATGATGCGAATAAAGCACAATGAAATGATAGATCATTGCCAATTACATATCTCCACTAACTAAAATGGTGAAATACACCATATAAAACCAACAAATGAAACAAATACTAATTAAAACCCAATTAATGGCCATTATTCCACACTCAAAAATGAAATATCAATGAAAAAATACTAAGAGTTCATGTTTGTATGGAATAATAGCCTTGTAATGTGTCTTTTACCTATATGAAAATTCATGGATTATAAGGGATACAAAACAATAGATTTAATGGTAGTGATCATTTTAATATTTTTCTAGAAAACTTAGTACATCAATCATGTCAAAAGTATTTTATAAACTCCAATGTTTTGAAAGAGAAAATCACATGTTTTGGATTTTACACAATATCTAGATTTTCCTTAAGTATGTGTGGGTTTTATAATGAATATTTGAAAACATCCAAAATACCTTCTAGGTATGGAAAAATATATTGAGTTATTTTTTCATGGAAATGGATTTCAATGATCTATCAAACTCATAAAAATGATTAAAAATAAAATTCCACTAAAATGTTATGAAATAAAAAATATTTTAAATCCATTCATTGAAGAATCATGTTGAACCTCTCAAAATAAATTGATGTGTAAAAAATTATATGAATATTCATTTAATTGTGATGTTGAAAAAACCAAAAAAAATCACACAAAAAAACTATGAAGGTAGACACTTCCCGAAAACCAATATATAAGAACCTTTAAATTTAACCCAATACTATAAAAATTATGGTATAAAAATAATGTAAATGGAAAGGAACCACTGGAGTTTATTTTTTAGTTGTAGAGTTGAGTTAAGCTCTTTTTTATATCCATTTTAGACCTATAAACCAATAAACAATCCTAACATAAGACAAATAAATAAATAAACATAAAAGTAAAATGACAAAAAACCTGGTTTGGACCCCCTACGTGGGTGTAATGTTTTTATTTTACATAGTTAGGCAGTTTCAACTAATCATCCCCAATGTAAAGGTTTGTGTGGTTTTATTCTCATTAACTACCAAAACTTATTTCTTATAGTTATATTCAATATACACTATCCATAATGGAACCCATATATATAGTACATCATCTACCTCCACATGAAAATACAATTCATATTTTATAGTATAGGAAGTGTAAATGAATGATATTTTGTGGATCTATTTTTTATAGTTTTTGTTGTTTTTTTATTTATTTAAGGAAAAAAAATATTTTCCAAGATGAAGGACTCCAAAAAAAATGTTTCCAAATTGATTAAAGAGGGTTTTCACAAACTAGTAATCAATTAAATTATTATTCTCGTAGGAATGTACCATAGTGGAACAACCTATGGTCAATATCACAATGGAATATCACAAAATAATTGATTTTATATCATAACTATTATTATCTAAATAATATAAATCTATTAATGTAATTTAAGATAAAAGAAATATACAAAAAAACGTAGCAGATGCAATCTATTTCTCTCTAGGGTTTATAATGTGGTTGTCCATGTTATTTGAAATATATCTATCATTAATTTATTTAATATAGAGACAAATAACTATATATATATACACCCTTTAATTTAAATGGTATTAACCTACACCAAGACCTCTCCATGAAAGAGTAATCACTTCCCATAAATAGATAATCCAAACTCTAACATTTGAATGACCCGAATATCAATATAAAGGAATATGAGTTAATGTAGTGGAAGAAGACAATGATTGGAGAAGTTGGGCGACTACACACCAAAATCATTATAACCGCCATTGTAATATTATAATAATACATGATAAATAATTAAAGAAAAATTAAATAAAACCACCACCACTTAACACCTCAAATAATATCAAGGGTTAGTTCTCCACAAACATTGAGATAATAGATGTACGATGGGTAATTAGAAAAAAAAACATTGAAAATAAATGATGATGAATATAGGTAAAATAAAACATATTGAAATTATAATGAAATAATATTGAAACTAAACACCAGCTTATCTATATGAAAATATATATCATTAGGAATGGGAGATGAGGTACAAATTTAGAATGAGTGGGGAGGAACATTTTTACAGCAAATACATTCTCCAAAGGTTGTTTCATAGTAGAATAAATAAAAGGTATATGTTGTAGAAGTGTACTTATATAAATATGATCACCCCTTTATTTCACATTCTACCTCAAATTTTCAAATTCATTAAAATCATAATGAAGGATTTATTTGTGATTTAATTTAGAAACAACTTTTAGCCTAGAGTATAAGGCCCCGACCTTAAACCTTACTTAATATTGAATTAAATGAATAATTCACGTTGAGGATCTTTTCAGGTTTAGAGTTTTAGAGAATTAGAACATAACTATTACATCTCAAAAGATTACAAAGTAGTCACTTCTACTAAGTTTCCATAATAAAAAAAAACTCTTAAAAGAAACATGTCTAGTTCCATGTTTTATATAGCATGACATTCCCTTGATCCCATCCTTGACCTTATTCCACATTAAGTCCTGTGAAAAAAATTTCAAAAAACCTTGGGGTGAGCATAAAACGCTCAGTAAGGGATACACAAAGAATGAAAACTATTAGTTTTTTAAACATCATGTAAACCATGTATACTCTATCAAAGTAATACCTTCACCTTCATGAAGTAGTAAAAACTCTTCACTGAATAAAGTATCATTACTTACTTTTTTGTAACCAAAGGATTACCATAAAACCCATATAAAGAACACATAACATATATAAAGGTAACTTGGGACATAAACATTCTTAAGTGGAATAACCATACAACCGACTTCCACACATATCACTTAATGGAATAGCCATACGACCAATTTCCATACATACTTAATGGAATAGCCATACGTCTGACTTCCATACCCAATGCATTGGAGGTTATAACGTAACCACCCATCTTGGTATTCATGGCACCACCCGTCATATGGTTAATCACGTAACCACCCGTCAAATGTCCAAGTACCAATATCAAATCATAAAACATAAAACCAATATCAAGGAATGATAACATTTCCACATTTCAATCACAATATATCATAATAGAATCCTTTATCAAAACCATTTTCAATACCAAAATACATAAAAGATTATATGGTATTTATTTCATTTTAAAAAACATAACGGCTTGTTGAGGAAGCCGAAGACCAAATAATACTCGCGGCGGCGGAAAAGGTTGTTGTCACCGCGTACGTTAAAAAAACATTCCCTTTTCTTGTTTAGTAAAACGCTTCATATAAAAATATTCCTTTTGTATAAAATTAAAAGTCAAAGGGTTTTATACACCGTATAAAAGAAAGTTGTGTATAAAACGAAATATGCCTCAATGAAAGGAGATTGAGACGAAGTCCCTTACCTCAGGTCCGACTTGACTCGATCGTTCTTTAACGTCCTAAATAATAAACTTGAGTTAATTTATACTTGATTAAGAACCTTTTTAAAGTTCATTATTCCTTTTATATCACTTATTGCCATGTTATAAACATTATGTTACCATTTATGTTAATAATGTTTGTTTTGTCAATATTTGGTTCTTAAGTCGAAAGTGGACTTCTTACAACTACATGTTATTCGTGCGGTCAAAGGTTCTTTATATCCAGAATGACATTACTGATTTGGATATCATATATATCATATATATCCAGCATATACATGTATTTATAATATTACATAATCATTTAGAGGTAAGAAATGAAATGCACCGTTCATGGAGACGGTAAGCCGTACGTACGCATGAACGCTACTTTCATTTCTATTTCGTATTTTATAGAATGAAATCATAATGATATAAGATTATATTATAATTCCAGTATAATAAAATATATAATATCATTAACTTTACCCTTTACACATCCCACATATGGGATTAACGAATCAAATCACTTTCAGGGGGCGGTAGTCCGCACTTCCTAAAATGAAGATATCGTGTTTACCCATAATGGAAACAATAATGGTATGCCATAAATGAAAAATAAAGAATCTTAAAGAAAGAATAAACATATTATATATCATATATAAAAATAGTGACATCATAATGGCCACCTTTGAAGGTGTTAAATGAGTATTGAACAATCATCGTTTCGGGAGGTAGAATTTCGCCATCCACGGAAACTGTATGTTCATTAACCATTTGATGTAGTTGTGTGAGAGTGTATCTCGAATAAATATTATAAAAACATCCTAGTATATTTAAGATACTAGTTTTGTTACAAAAGAAGTAAATAAAAAGAGTTTATGGGGTTGGAGAAGCAAAATAAAACAAATGAACAAGAGAGAATGAATTACCTTTAAAAGTGTAACTCCTTTTGATTTGAGCCTAAAGGCTTCCTTTGAAAGGATTCTTCCCAAATGGAATCCTCTAGGATGAGGAGAGGGATGTGGAGAGAGTAAATAGGCAGGGGATGGCCGAGCCAAAGGCTTGAGGAGTGTGTGAAATGAGGTAGAGGTGGGGGCCTTTTATAAGAGGAGAGGAGGGACACTCTTGTAAAGTTACAAAATGTTACTTTATTTTCAAAAGAGTTTCGGATTTTAAAGGACTCACATTGATGTATTTCGAGGATAAGGTGATAAGGGTTCGAAATCCACTCATCCAATAGGTTTTGGAAATGTGTAGGTCTTAGATATTACATTATCTTTCCATTTTATTTAAATCGTTAAATAATGAAGTCATCGCTGCATCATCATGATGTCATAAATAATTTAATTTATTTAAAGTATAAAAACTATAAAAAAATACTATGATGTATAAAATCATTATAGATTTCCAATGACTATTTATAATCAAAAATCTGATCTTTATAACCCCATGTAAATTTTTTTTTCGTAAAACATATTATGTTTGTGTCATTTTTACTTTTACATTAAATAAAAAGTTATTTATGTCATTTCCTAACCAAAGTGGCTCCATGGGGTCCCCAAGTTGACCCATGGCTTGTCTCGGTCGGCCATGACACATCCAATGAGGGTAAGACATGTTTCAAGATCATCTCATATTATTAAAACATTATTTTTACCTTAAACTACACTAATTACCACTAATCGCGAATAAAAACATAATAAGTTACTATTCACCAAAAAAATATTTTAATCTAATTGAACCACATTATACTTCTTAATGACAACCATGTATGTCGGATTTTTGAAAATAAAAACACAATGATGGAAAAATTTCATTTAAATGGAAAATCAATTTTTATAAGTACAACTTAGTGGTTTCAGTATTCATCAAAAGTTGAAGTTTTTCAGAAAATTACCAATAATTAACCCTAAGATATATTTGATATTACGAATTCAAAAATGAAGTCTATTTTAAAAAATTCAAAACATATAAGCCACATTAATTAATTTAATAATTAATTCCCGCTGTTAGAGTAAATAGCGTGTTTTTATGAAACAATACGTATCAAAAGATTGACACTAGTTTAAGTCCGATTTCAAAGTGAAATTAATTCCAACGACCAATATTGGATTTAATGGTAAAAATATTTTCTAATTTCACTTTAAAACCAATTCAAAAGATAATCTAATAATATAAATAAACTATATTAAAAAGAGGTTTTGAATTAAAATACAACATTTTATACTATTCATTAAAAAATGAACTTTATTGGAAAGGTACCAAAAATTTACACAAAGAAAATTTTGATGTCCCGATTCTAAAGAAGAGTTATTTTTGGTCCAATAGAATTTATATTAGTGATCAAAACTATATTTAATGACGGTTCTCCCTCAAAAGGTGATAAGTGAACCCTTAGTGAAAATTAGGGTATAAATGCCTAAAATTGAACTCTTTCCGTATTTTAACCCTTTATGTTTTATTGGGTAAATGTAAAAACATTTAAAAACATATATAATCATATTTTAGTTATTTCTATCCATTCCCTCCAGTACAATGGCTACTTGTTAACTAACATTTAAAATAATATTATTTTATTACTTGCGTGCAACGTAAGTTTTCAAAGGAACACATCGTTGCGTATCGAGTACGCTATCGAACGTAGAAACCCCTTTTAATTAAAATTAATATTTAATTAGTAAATATTAATAAATATGAAAATTCTTTATTCTTTAATTACCTGGGATGTTACATAGAGCCTCTTCAAATTCCTATGATCCAACATACCATGCATTTATGTATTTTATGGAGGAATAATATGATTTCTACCAGGATAATGAAAATTTTCAAAGGAATATTCTATATCTCTTTATCAAATATCAGCCCATTTGTGTTGTACCTTTTTTCATTTATTGGCCCGAATTTCAAATTCTCAAGATAAGTTCACATATTGTGAAATGGTTTTGGACCGCATGATATTGTATTGATAAAAAATTACATTTTTACTTAAATAAAAAACTATATGTATAAAATCTTGAAAAAAATTTATTTCAAAATTTCCATGATTTTAGATAAATTTATGGATGAAATTAAAAATTAAATTAGTTTAATATCCAATTTAAACTTATATTATCAAATGACCTCAAATTCTACTAAATAAATTTGTGACAATGAAACATCAAATAAAAAGTTGGTTGTATTAAAAACTTTAATTATTGTATAAAATGTGAAAAATATTAGATTTATCAATACGGTTATAGAATATTTATATGATGTTTGGTAAGAACAAAACTTGATATAGTTTGGAAAATAAACTTAACTATTCTTTGTGAAACAAGATCTGTCATATTACATAAGCCTTTAATGGTTGGTATTTTTAGAAGTTCAGAAGCTCTAATACATGGTTATAGATGATAAGATAATATATATCTTGGTATTGGATAAACTAGAGGGATCAATGCTTGTGAATAAGTTAATGGAGGGGTGACATTTTATATGTGAGGTGGGAGGAAATTTTGTAAATACAAAAAATGTTAAATTCTATTAAATTCATATACAATAAAATTTGGAAAGAAGGAAACCCAAAATCTAATATATGATATTTATGGGTCTAAATCACTTTATCCAACCACATATTTCTATGATTTAGAGATATTATACAATTTATCTTAATGTTTAACCCCCATTATTCCTATTAATCCATACCAGGGTGAAAAAGTTTTTCGGTGGTTACTAATGAAAATAAAAAAAATTAAATTGAACTATTTTAAAAAAAATAATTGATGATTCGAGATATAGAAAGTATTTATTAAATTCAATTCTTATAAGTCGAAAAATTAAATTTATAATAATCATTCAATGAAAAATATTTTCTAAAAATTTCATTTTTTAAAAAAAAATCAATTTATTCTAATTTCATTCCAAGTTAAAACCATCACATGAATGTTAAAATATATTATTGAATATTTTTTTTAATATTTCAATAACATGATACATTAATAGTGATTAATTTAATTATTATGATAAAAATACATTTCAAATATAAATTTTTTTTGCAGAAAATAATCTATTTTTTATATTCAAATTATTTTATTTTCCAAAATTAACCAATTTTAAACTAATGAATCTAGTATCCAAATGTTTAAAAAGTATTTTTTTCATGAGTATAATATGTATAATTAATTATTTTACAAAATATATATGAAAAAAATAAATTATCAAAAAAATATTTCTAAACATTTCATTAGGATCAATAGTGTTTACTAAGTTAATTATAAATTATATTGAAAAGTTTTATTTAATTTATATTCTTTATAAAGAAATTCATTTTCAAATTTATAATAATATTCACATAAATATAGGGTTTATAAATTCATAATATTTTAAACACATTTATTTATTAATGACGAATATTTTATAAAATTAAAGGGTGTTATAGAATTCATTGAAAAAAATAAAAAACATGACCCAAGAATAGAAAAAAATATAACTCTATATTACTTGAAGACACAACCTGAGTATATTTATCTTTAAAACTATAAAATGACACCTATATAATTCTACAAATATAATAAATTTATTTACCATTGTTGTATCATGTAAAACTTACTATATACACATAAAAGTGTGTTTGTTGGATGTGAGAAAAATAATCAAAATAATACCACTATACATCTATAAAACTCATTTGGTAATACAAACGATAAAATTATAATTTGATTAAAATATAGGAAAAATTGAATTTTTAATTATTTATTATAATAAAAACATATAGCCATGACACATTTATTCATCATTTGAGCAATATAAAATTTTATAATAACATAAACAATAAAATTAAAAGTATTGAACATTATATAAATCAAAAAATGAGTAAGATAATGTAATACACAATATGGGAGAACTACCCTGGGCCTTATGAGAAAAAGTATGACTTGAATTATCAAGAGGAATCACAATAGGATCCTCTATATAATCGCATGACACACTATCTACTATAATAGCTTTCTTGGTTATGAAATATCATATCTAGTGGATAAACTATTATAGGGGAATTAGTAGTGTATAATCTCAAAACTATAATAGTAGATTGTAGTTTTCTTCTCTGCTGCCAAAGGCTTCCCATGTCATTCTACTAAAGTAAAAATATAAATAAATCATTAAAAAACATAAAAAAACTCACATGCCCCCAAAAACACCATATAAATATGTAAACCCTTTTAAAATCTATATCATATAAATCATAATTAAAAAATTCACTTACTAAATAAAAATTAAAATTTCTAAAACAAAGATAGATTCAAATAATCAATAATAAAAATAATTATTCCATAAATTACATTATAATAAAAAATAACATATTAATTAATGGATTAATTTATAAAAAACATTAATAACTCAAAATATATCTTTTTTTATTAATTATATCATAAAGTATTTCAGAGACATTTAATTAAACAGTTTATTTTCCCAATGTTATGGGATGAGTGAAATCATATCTAAGATCTAGGAAAATAAGTTTTTCTAAAAGAAAACATTCAAAATACAATCTAAAACACCATTAAATTCAATAATGATTATATATATTAGAATTATATTAATTTAAGATGATTTTGAAAAATAAATAGTTAAGATAAATTAAAAACAAATGTAATAAGATATTAACCCCCACCTTCAAACTATGAAATTAACAAACATTTTTCAAATAGTTGGTAAATACTATATAGAATGATGTTTTAAATTCTAAATATAACAACCCTTAATTATTAATAAATTATTCACTATAAAATCCACTAAATTATTGGTTAGGGTATGGAGATCATGAAAATTATAAAGAAAGAATACATGAAACATTGAATAATAATATTATTGGGAATAATTTTAGAAATCAACAAGAGATCAAGAAAGAATCACTGAAGAAGAATAGAGGATGTGGGGATCTCAATTGGATAGTATAAAAATAACCCATTATTTCCCCTATATACCATGTATGGAAATTTTTTGAATGGTATTTAAAATTTTCATAATAGTAAATTTTTAGTAAAAATCATGGATCCACTACATAGTCTCTAGGATATTGCACTGACTATATATCAACCACATTATTTAAACATTCCCATTCCTTACCCTGCATAGTTTCCATGTAGATAACCCAATAATGAAATTATATCTAGAAATTTATGCTCATATTTCACCACTATATTTTCCAGTCTCAAGGACCATTAAATGACCATGCCATATTGGAAACTTTCCCAAATTTAATCATTTTTACTATAAACCATAATAAACATAGGAATATGAATAAATATCAAGTAAAAAAAATCTCTTTACATTGTGGGAATAACATTTCCACCCACAAATCCACTTTATGACCATCTAAATTCATCAGTGCTCCTGACTCAATCAGAAATGAATATATTTCTCGGTCATCGTCAACATGTGATTGGAAGACTCGTGTAAATATATGTTGTTATTCCATAACACATGGACTAAGGTGATTAATGTTCCCCACAAAACCTTACGTAATCCATCATGAACATTAATATTTTTCTCCACTATAATGTTTTCATGATCTAAATCCAAATATTGTTATTATTCTATAAATAATTGTTAAATATTATACATATTATAATGGGATATATGGAAAAAATTTTAAATTCATGTTATCTATGGGGATAAATCTAACATGTATGGCATTTTTTGAATTCATTCCATGTTATAAAATTGATCAACATATATTGCCAATTGCATACCCTACATTCCTAACCTCTTATATCCCCATAAAGAAGATATTTTTAGGATCACCTAATTTCCCCTATAAAATTATAAGGTTCAACAAATTTAATCATAATATGAAAATTTATATATATTGTACATAATTTTTTTTTCATGTCAACAAGATAAATGTTTTTATCTTTTACAAAATGATCAACCACAATAAAGAAAATTCCCCCATATTGTCCTAACAATGCGAAGACTGAAATGGGTGACTAAAAATAGCATTTAATGGGGTTATTTTGATCAAGAATTATTAAATATTATTATACAAAACTAAATCAATGACAGATGTTTCCCACCAAACCAAAAAAATAAATCATAATATAAAAAATAATATCATTAAGGATTTTCATATATAACAATTAGAATTGATATGTCTCTAGGTAATATTACATGCTGAGATTCAACATTTTACACATCGCATTCTATAGATATATAAAATAACACGAGGTAAATAAGGGTATCTATTATAATTGATTTCTATTGGAACTCATTATAGATTTCAAATATCTTGTATATATTTAAATGATTTGGTAGATTTATAATATACTTCGTAGGAAGAAAATTATATTATATATATAATTTCCTAAAAATAACCCATATAACATTCTTACCATGTGGATAACATAGAAAATTGATTTTAAGATCAATGGAAATATTATACTATTTATAAATAGAAATGGGAATGCTTTAAAACCTTCTAATAGTGTTTTAGTGCTTTAAATTTACTTATTAACAAGTGAGGAAATTTTAAAAAATAAATGTATATCCACTCCCCATTAATAGAGACCAATATTTATGTTTGATATCATATGATGGATTTTTGAAACTTGGGTGTTCTACCAATATATAATATATATTAATCTATATTGTATTTTTCCTCGTGAATTAAGATATCTTTAACCTATTTCCCAATCAAAATTATCATTTTATTTGAATCTCATGCAAGGGATCCATACATATTATAAGAGTATGAAAAAATGGAAACCAAGTGAATATTATCTAACAACGCTCACACACTCTAGATGAAGCGATCCCAAACAAGGAAAGGAGATCAGATAGTCCTCCTAAGAACACCTTGAAGAATCAATACCTGAAAACTTATTACCTTCATGCCAAGTGTGAAGAACATTCACCATATTCTTTAGAATGATAATATTATTCTATATGGGATTAATGGTACTCTAATGAATGAAAAAATGTGCTTGGATACCTTTCTGGATGACTATAAAATTTATTTCTACTGACCGCAGACACCAATTTATATCCATGCATATATGAACTCAAATTTGTATGAAACATGCCTATTCAATAAGATATTCTCCATATCCGAAGGAAGTGTGGAATATGAAAAAAATATTACCCCATTTCTCATAAACTACACCACCTCCCCGTATGATGCTATTCATTCTAGAGCCATCAGTATTAAGCTTCAAGTCGCAACCCTGAGGCCTACATTTAGACCATATTCCCTTCACCTCCATACTCAGAGATGACTAAGTGGTTGGTATTTCAAGAAATATCATTCTGGGGGAAGAATAATTTACCTCTCTTTTTGGGGAAGCAAAAGCTTTATGGCAACAATTTGTGATCTAATAACCATTTCTATCTATGAACGATAGATTACCTCATGCCAAGACTTATTCCTAGAACTCTATATAACCCAACATTTCAATTCCCCTATGTATAACCTAGATTGAAATCAACAGTAATAAGATACTCTATGAATTCTATGTTCTTAAGATTCTGGTCCTTCTCGGAGAGAATA
Organism: Viscum album; assembly: GCA_963277665.1. NCBI lineage: Eukaryota > Viridiplantae > Streptophyta > Magnoliopsida > Santalales > Viscaceae > Viscum > Viscum album. The sequence continues at coordinate 1,395,375,641 of OY728157.1, read as the reverse complement.
TTTTTTAGAATAACATTTTATATGTACACTATAAATATATATCCAATTAATTAATGATTTTTGTACTTTAATTACTTTATATTGGTAAACAAATCAAGGTCATTTTTGTTGTAATTTATTTCATGAATAAATTATGATATTTTTAGGGAGACACATTAATATGTTCCATCAAAAAATATCATAAACCATTATGTAGAGGGTTATAATATGCACTAAAACCTTCACTATACATAAGAAGAAACTTGATAGGTGTAGAATTTAACCTCTTCCTTATCTCATAAAATTATTTTTTATATTCCACATTGAATATAAAATTCACTCACTTTCTAAAATATACAATCGAGGGAAATATTTAATAAATCCTGTATAAATAACATATATTATCCCTCTAGAACAAATAAACCATTGAAATAAAAAAAATCATAGGTTTTCCCATGTTATCCTAGATTTAACAGTTTTAGGATCCAATAAAATTAATCTTTCAAATAATACATGACCTTAAATTTTGACTTTTTGAATAAATAAGTTGTATTTGAATAGTTTTACATTAAATATATTGTCTATTAGGGTTCCCATTATGAAATACTTGCTTCATTTATTCTTTTTCGTATATTACATATAATACTTGTAATATTATATAAATTTCTTGAATAAATGCCTTGAGATACTTGTCTTAGATACTATTCCTCTTATCAATGTAGAAATTAAGTGAATTTGTGATCCTAATGGTCATTATTGTATATTCATAGTGTATATATCATATATGAAAAGTGGACTTCAAAATATGTACAATTTTTACAATATATAATTGATATTGCAATAATAGATCAATTTTGTAGAATTATCACACTCCATATTGTTGATCAAAAATCTCACCAATCCATGGTAATTGTTATTTATATTTAACATTTACTCAGTTGTGATATTTATAAAAGATTTAATTTTAGGAACATATATTTTAACTCTATGAAAAGTGTTTTGAATCACTAAATGGGTACATTATTGAGTGAATGAAACCATTTCTATCAGATCTTCATATTATATGTTAAATTCTGTTAAATTCATTAGGTCCATTTGATCAAAATGCAATTGAATGTCTACTAATCCTAGAAAAAATAAATAGGTCATTAAACCTCCCTATTTAGTGGAAATATTAATAAATTATTATGAAAATATTATCGATATCATTCCATAAATACAGGAAGTCAATTTATAATACTTCATTCAAGTAAATTGAGATCTACATTTGAAAACATAAAATCAATAGTCTTAATTTTTTTCAGATAAGACTATTTATACCTGATATCATATCTGATCCACCATAGAAGACATTGGAATTTCTTTATAAAAAGGGAAATGTGATTATTTTATGATATCAATAGATATCATTTTGAGAGGTAACCATACAATCATTACTTATAATGATATAAAACCCATTTTGATGATTAGGAAATCACACAAAACTCTAATATCAAAAATGACTATATGATATTATTGTTTATATACATTTTCTCTTTATTACTTTCAAGATTTGTATTGGAAAACACTTTGTAGGGAATGATATTAAATTGTAATCACAATAGATATTGAAATTTTAATAATATTAAATAATTAAAGGCACATATAACAAATACATAATTATTAATTGAATAATAAATAAGAATTGTAACTCTAATGATTTCTTATTTGGATATTTATTTCAAAAGTTAATGATCTACTGTATGTAATCACATTGGTTCCCAAATAATTTTGTATTTCACTAAATGGTTTGATTTAACTATGTATTAATTTATTATTTCTATATATTGGAGATGTTCTATGCTTGTTGGATTTATATGAATAAATGGGAGTTCCCTTCATAAAATAAAATCCAATATTATTTCCCTTAGGAAAATAGTTAATCAAATATTGTTGATGGACTAGTTTCCCAAATTTATTACATTTCATTAGATTCCATGGATAATTTTCATTTGAATGAACATTGTTCGTATAATAAATGAATACAACTGTTTTATTACCTATGGATCCAAAAGAACATGGTAAGATTGACATTTCAAACATATACAGATTTGATGTCTAGACATCTTACATTTCCTATTCTAATAGGGTGAATAGATATGGATTCCACAAGCTATATCTAAATAACTACCTATTTTACTCATTACCACCATATAATTCTTTATCGTCACTACTTTATAGACAGTGTCAATGAATGATGTTAGGTTAAAAAGATTACATAAAAACTGATATTATTAAGAAATTCTATCTCAAACAAATGATATTTGAGGTTACCATTCATGAAATGTTTAGAATTTAATTAAACTAATATTGATAAACTGGTTATATAATACAATATTGAATGTCTCCCTTTGTTATGGGAAATTAAATTCCCATAAAAATCCATCTTCAATCATTTAGAATATAATTTTTGGCTGAGTACATTAATGAGACTCTTCCAGGTGAGGTATTGTAACAACATGGAATGTACGACAATATATCGCCATATTTGTCATGGTAATTCTAGCATATATGTAGAAAAATCACATTGGAGGTCTCATGTTCAAAGAGGAATTCAATTTTTTTTAACTTTTTCCATCTACTCACCATTTTATGAAGATCCATAATTACTAAAAGAATAAAAAAGGTTTTATTTTGTAAAATAATAATAATTATCCATTATTTGAGTTGGATATATCCCACCATCATTTCAAATATTCTAAAATGTATAATCTATAAAATTTTGTATATTTATTTCAATTGGTGTGTTTCCCTATCGAAAATTATCTAAAACTCCCACTCAAGGATTTAAAAAATATTATTTTGGATACATATTTTTTTAATCAACCAGAGACACAACCCAAAAAAAATTATTTCTTAAAACCAAGTGCAATAAAATGCTATATTTGAACCCATAAAATAAAATTAACATAGCATAAAAACCTCTCAACGAATATATAATAAGTAATATAAAATACTTAAAGTTATATGAAGTCATAAAAAATAGAAAGCAATAACATGGTTATCAAATTTTCATGGTCTAATATGAATAGTTCATAGACCATGAATTAAGAATAAAAAATTACTATAATTTTCTAAACCGCAATTTAGAGTTTGAAATTTGCAACCATCTACCTTGAATAATAGATTCATCCCATTCTTTATTATAAAATCCTTGAATTCGTCAATGTAATTCAACTTCCCTAAACATTATAATTTCAAATTACATCAAAAATATTAAAAAATAATAACAATAAAATAAACATCACAATGCACATTCTCTACTAATCATTGAAACTAGGGGATTCTTAATATATGTGTTGTTATCTTAAAACAATTTAATCCCTATATTATGATTATTCTAATTAAAATATAAATTGAGTAAAAAACTAACATAGTAAATTTGAGGTCTTTAATAAAATGTTATAGGGATTCTTCTTGGGTCATCCTTCATGTAGAGACCATGAATTATCATAAATATATATCACATCATAAGTTATGTATATTCATTATATTTCACATATATATTCCCATGGACCAATAGGGTTTAGTGCCTTTGAATACTAAGTATAAAATATTCTTATTTAGTTAATGATCTTAATCATATCTAAAAAATATCATCCCATTTTGTACTCTTAAAAACTCACCCAACATATAATAGTTCTTCATAATCTGGAAAAGGAAACATAATAAGGGTGCTATTCGATGCTTTGTATGGTTAATAATTGAAAATACATAAACATATATAAGTATTATAAGGGTAATGGTAATATGATAATAACATATGAAAACTATAAACAACATATAAACGATCAAAATATTGTTTCATGGGATAATGATTTATAGTTCAAAAGACATGAATCATAATGAAATATAAAAAATGATACAGGAGAACATAACATTGGCATGAGATATTGATTTATGGCATACACATAAGAATATAAAACATTGAACATGTGTGAATAGAAACAGATTCACTTAATATGTTAAGGATACAAAATATTCCCCTCACATAATCTTATGGACATGAAAACAAGTCCACACATAACCTCATGTGCATGAAATCCTGGTCGAAAAATAATGATGTGAACATGTAATCATGTTAATGAATAATATTGTTAACATATAATCAGGTTCATGAATATTATATTTAGTCATTATAAATCCATCATTACCTAAAAAATTGTAGGGATATATATACATATACATATCTCACATCTATAAAATAATCCATTCATCTATCATCCAAAATATCATAAAATATTCATCATATAATAACATCTAAAATGAACTGGGTTTTTTAATAATTACATCATCGATTAATCCATGGAAAATTGGTTTCAGATACATTTCATCATTTCACAATATCATAACCTATGAAAAATTAAGTGGGTTTCATATAATATTCTTCTTAGTATAACATATGGAAAATAATTGTATCTCACAGTCATCTTATCATAATAATAATAATAATTTTTGAGAAATAACAAGATTAGTATCCTAGGATCATATCCCAAGTAAATAAAAAATAACATCCAAGGTAATCATCATAGATAGAAAATGAATTCGAAAATAAACTTGTAACATTTCAACAGGAGGAATTTTTTTTCTTGAATTTCACTTATTAAAAGTAAAATTTCATAAAAAATTTTTGGAAATACTTTTCGTGGAAAATAAACATTGGAAACCTTAAAAGAAGATTTAAAAATAATTTAAAACATTTCTTGAGAAAAGTTTCATTTCATCCCTGAAATAAAGAATTACATAATAATTTATCAAATTCTATTTCTTTTAAAATAGCCTCAGAATCTTATAAAGTAATCTTTAAAAAACAAGTGTTCATACCAACAGAAAATTTTATACACATTAAAATATGTATTCAATTCACATTTTGGTAAAATAAAAAAAAGATTTATTTTTAAAGATACATGATGTTTCCTTTTAATTTAAATTTAAAAAAAGTAAATGATGGTTAAAAAATCCTTAATAAACCTATTTAATAATGTTAAAATAGTTTTCATATCATTTTTCGAAAACATGAATATATGAGAAAACAAATTTTTCACCAAAGAGAGAAATAATAATGATTATTACGTAAAACATTATTTTGGAATCATCAGTACATAAAGAGTGAAAAATTATAGGAAAACATTAACTATAATTAAATAAATATATTATTAGAAAAAACATTATTTTCTTGAGAGATGGATCATATATTTTCATCATCAGATACAAATTCATAAAAAATCTGGATAATTGATGAGATTTTATACTAAATTTATTAAAACTTTGGTAAAATTGAATAATAATCGACAATAAATAAATATAATGAAATTTGTTTTAAAAAAACAATAATATCCATGATAATAATCATAAAATGTATTCATGGATAATACATACATCAAATAAATGAAACATGTGGTGAATACGGTATGTGTCTCCTAGAAAATAAATGCGAGATGAAAATCAATTACCTTATGTCTCAAATGGAATAAGAAACAGTAAAACTTACTATAAAATAATTTTAAGTTAATTATAAATCTATCAAACTATCATACTGATATTTATCCTACCATATATAATTTAATTATGAATTATCATTACTATTTTAATATAATTACTTGTTAAGAATACATTTTTTGGTAATAATGACTTCATTTTTCACGTATGGTATGGTTTTTTATCTTTTTATGTTGGTCATGGTTCAATATTTTCCTGAGTGTTAAATATTATTAAAATATAATACATATTCATTATGTTGTTATTTAGATAAATCTATAAAATTGTTAGATTGAAAATAAAATACATCAATCATGGAGATGGTAGGCCATACATACAGATGCACGTCAATTCCATTTTCTCCAATGATGAAATGGAAGAAATTAAATATATATAATATCTTTATGTAAAACGTTTTAGGTCACATATATCACATATATTCATTAAATTTAACGTAATTACATTCCATGCAATGAAATTGTGAAAAATGAGTCACATCGCTCACGAGGTGGCAGTCCACCGTACACACGAACATTATTATCAAATCCCTCGTGGAATGGAAAGTAAAATAAATGTGTAATATTGTATTTATGGAAGTATAATTATGTTACATATATCTATTATGTTCATTTAATATTTCCTTACTATAATCTAATAAACACATAAATGAAAAACACATCAAATCGGTATTCAAGGAAGTAGTTCTCCATACACACGAGTGATGTTATTATATTCTAATAGGTTGAGAGGTAAAAAAGTAGATGTGGTATTATAATTATATATGAATGAAAATATCATAAGTTTCACCTATAAACATTTAATATATCATTATATCAATCCTTCAAAGGGGGTTATTCAAAATAAATAATATTGGTTTTTGAGGTTGTAGTCCGCTATACACACGAATGATTTTTTCATAACCCATTTTCTAGAAGAGGAGATAAATATAGCTTATTAAATTAATGGAATAACAAATCATTATATGAGATATAAATTTTTTATTATATCATCATAATTAAAAAATAATTTATGGTGGTTAGGAGGAAATGAAACAAAATGCTAGATTAGGGACGTTAACTATTATGTGGACAACTTTTGGATTGAACCAAATGGATACAGAGGATAGATTTATAGACAAACAACTATTATAAGATTATAGGATGTGTATAAGAATGTTTTTTGGGTGGTTTTTGGATGATACTATGATTTTAGGATGTGTGAATAGAGGACGATAGGGATTTCCCTTTTATAAGAGAGGTGACTGTCACACATGTAATATTTTTAAAGGAAAAAGGCGTACCCCTATTTTTTCACATAAAAAAGGATCCAAAATTGAACCTTATAGATTATATAATTTATAAGCTCTATTTATATCCACAAATGGTTTTTTTATTTGATTTTAGGTCATTTAATCCCCTATCATTTTAGTTTAACACCCTGGTAAACCTATTTTGACCTTAACCATAGTAATTAATATTTTAATATTTTTAGTATTAATTGTGGAAAAAATTAGGTTGAACTTATTAGGAAATATAAATTATGATAATTTAAAAAATTGAAACAAAATTTCCAAATTACATTTATATAATTTGAAAATATAAATAAAAAATTAAACCCACGAATGCGATGAAAAATAAGTTTTCCAAAGAGAAAAGATTCAAAAGATTAAAAAAATTTAAACCATAATTCAATATGTAGATGATTAAAATTAAAAAAAAAATGTATTAATAGATATATATTTTATCTTACTTATATTTTAATGTAATATTAGAAAAAAACTTATATATTTATATTCTTTAAAATAAATGATAATTCTTAATGAAAATAATAAGTTTTTTTATTAATTTATAAATTTATCCTTTAAGAAAATTATAAAAAATTGACTCCAATAATATGTTTACATGAAAATTAAAAAAATGAATTTTATTTTTAAAAATAAATTTTCTATAAATGTAAAAAAAAATTAAAAATTAGTATGAAAAATGTGATAAATGTTTTTTTAGAAAAACATAAATTTTACATGAAAAAATGTTTTTTTCTCATATCCTGTAGATAAAAAAAATACAAATGTTAAATTTTTTAGCGAAAATAAATATATTTATTTCATTAACATCATTCATCAAAATTTAATTATTTAATTTAGTGATGTAAATTATTATTTTTGTATAAAAATAGTTTTTCAGCAAAATGATTTTCATTATTTTAAAATTCTTCTTTTATTAATTACAAATTAATTGTTCAAAAAATAATTAACTTTATATACACGTAAAAACATATATTATCAATATTTAGTCACTATTATTAGTGTCCACCTCTCCAAATTCTGGGTGATAAATATCTTATTAAATAATAAGATTTTAATAAAATCAAATGTTTTTTTTAAAATCGGTGTTACCTGTAACGCATGAAAAACTAATTATTGCATAAAATGGAATCTATACTTAGGTTTTCAGTTAATTTAATACAACCTTGGTGTTTGAAAAAATATAAAAAAATGACAATTATTTTAAAAATAATATTTCATAAAATTTAGGTGAGTTACATTCTACCCCACATTACATGAATTTCACACATGAAATCATTCACTTCTATACCATAACTGTGAATAATTATGCCTCATTTTATAATGAGGGTCCTACACAGCTTCTTCAAGCTAGTGGATTCAACCTAAAACATTTATGAGGTGAGTTTAATTATTTTCTAAGAATGTCCTATTCAATCCAAAATATTTATAGGTATTTCCTCATATTAAATATAATTTTCTAGTGGTATGACCTCTATGTACAGTACATGTGAGTAATCATGTATGAAATTAATCAGGAGAAATACATTGAACACATCATGGACTTGAGAGGGGTTTGGTGGATGTTCTAATCAATAGGATACCATCCTAATATTACCATTAATATCAAAGGGACTAATATACCAAGGGAATGTGATTTCATTATATTATATGAACAATTTCTTCTTTTATTTGTGATTCAATAATTTTCACTGAATCACATCCTCCAATAAATAATGATACTTTTTAATGAAACATACAATAACATATTATAGGATTCATAATTTTATTTACTCATTCATTCTCTAGTTATCAATATTAAAAATGGTTAGGAAAAGGTATCCCATATATATATATTTATTCATATGGTGAAATAATATATTAATCTCTAAAATATTGTCCCAAGATCAACTCAAACTGTCCCATTAATAGTTATCCTTATGACACTTAACTAAATTTTTATAAATCTGGTCACCAAATTTACAAGAAAAACATAACATTAATCCCCCAAATATCATAACATAGATACTAATTTTTGTATACCAAATATTTGAATAGCTTAGTAATATATTTTCTCAAAACATGATAATAACAAGAATTACAATAATGCTTTAATGAAATCATCCACAAATCCTTATTTATTGAATAAAATAATATATTATTTAATATATTCTATAAATACAAAAACATATTTAATATCCATCAATTATAACACAAACCACCTTGTAGAAATAAAATTAACTAGTTTCAAGTTCATCGATTATATCCAATTTACATTGTTTATATCATGTTTCACTTTATCTAAAAATCGCTGTATAAACATCAGGAACATATTTTGGTTTATCTTCCGTTAATAATTTTTTTATATAAAATATCTCCTTGCAATTAAATCAATTTTTTAGGTCATCTGCACTAGACAACAAAATCTCACAAAATCCTTAATGTGAAACTTTTAACGAAAGGTCATTATATATTTCTTATTTATCTAATTTCTAATACAAAAAGGATTTAATTATTCTACGTCATTCATAAACCATTATCTAGGCCTTATCATCTTATTCCTTATGACCTCTATTGATTTATAGTCATTTATAGTCTATTCATCATCAAAAATAAAAATCATTACTTTTATAACATTATTGATCTTATTCTCGAGAATTTCCCATAGGACATAGATTTGCATAAATCCCTTACCTTTCACATTAAAAACATGCAATCAATGATGTTCCCCTTTGTAAAAAGTTATTATCATCCATTATGTTAACAAACCATTACAATTTTCCTCTAAAATAACTAACTTTATGTCCATATTCTCTATACATAAAGCATATTATCATTAAATTGGGACATTAACTAGAGTACATATTCCCATATTCTTCACAAATAGGAAACTCAATAATCATTCCTCTATGGACTTCAGCATCTAAACTATCATCCAACTCTATCATTATCTTTGTTGGTGAGCCTGATAGTTGGTGGAACATACCACCCCACCTCATTGAATTGATATGTTAGTAGGATATTACTTGGACTTATGAAACTTACCTGATACCCCAAAGGTTTACAATAAATTTTGGAGGGCATTCATACACAAGGGGGATGATTTTACCTTTGAAAAAACATCTCATAAAACATTTCAAAACCAAAAAAACCACTATATGATGCATGATAAAAATAAAATCCAAATCATCATTTCATTTATCAAAATAAAGAAAAAAATATGTACCATAGCAGATGATGGAAATATCAATGTACATAGCATAAGTCAACAAAACTCAAAGACTCTGAGGGAAACTCCAAGATTCTAACATGCTCCATGCTCTAATTCCAAAAAATATCCCAAACATCACAATGTACTACTAAAGATGTGTGAAACATTACATTTTCTCATGTCATAAAAAACAACATCTTCAAAAATACCAATGTTCCATAACAGGGGAGAGTAAAGACACTTATTATATTTTCCCCCATTAACTTCCCTTCTCACACCACTAGGATAGAACATGTGGGAACAATCATATAAAATAGTTTGTATAAAAAAGTTCTAAAATTATTTATAACTAAATATTAAAATTTTCCTTATTAAATAAATTTTCTCAATCAATAACAAGTTCTAATGAATGAAACGAAATAATGGTCTTAAATAGTTTCACAAATCCCATTTTCACAAAATCTATTCTCTTCCACATTTCCACACATCCAACAATTCATGGAACATGGTCCTCTCTATACTCATGAGTGGTGAGTCATCATTTCACAATGATTTCAAATAATTAACCATTTTATGGGGATACCATTGACCCTTACCCATCCAAATTATGATGGGGGAGACTTGTTACCCTTATTCGTCCTAAATGCACATGAACACACACAACGATTATGGAAAAAACCAATACCAAACAACCATTTCAATAAAACTGTAATGTTTTTGAAAAAATTTCAAAAAACCATTTATAGTAAACCATTCCAATAACCATACTTATATCTCTTCCCCTATAATCAATAAGACTAAATATAATCATATTTTAAATCAATTAAAATATATCTATCCAAAAGGGTTTATATCTATGAAACATAGAGATATAGATAAGTAAACCTAACAAAACACAAAAAAACTAAGAATGATGACTTTTTGAAAGAATTAGGCTTCAAAACACCAACAGAAGAATTCATATCACCTCTGGATCAATGGGAGAAGCCTATACAACATTTAAAAGTAAAAGATATCAAGATAGGGTTGTCTTGAAAAAAAGTCATTAAAACATTAATTTTACCAAGATCCAAATATTGTAGGTTTAGTTTTTAAACTATTCATGGTTAGTCACATAGTTCGGAAAACTCTATGCTGACCTTGAACCATATATGTAACACCCGAGACTTTTATGTTATATAAATCATCAAAGGAATCTTTTTCTACACACAACACTTTCTTGGCTTGCTTTACACGAAATCACAACCTTCCTCGATAGCTTGCGTCGTACGCAATACCGAGCTTCACTAAACAATGATATGCTAATAAAATATTATTAAAACTAGCCGTTATGAATAGTAATAACCACTTTTTAAAATTTTATAAATTTTATTTTTCAAAAGGGACCTCATTTTTGGATTCGGAATATCGAAATTATCCTAGGGTGAAATTTTGGTATTTTTCTGGAAACATTCAATTTTTGATGAATAGTGAAACCACTAAGTGGTAGTTAAAAAATTGAATTTTTCATAAAACATAATTTTACCGCTTCTGTGAGTGGAATTTCGAAAATCTTAGAGACATGGTTGTTGTCAGTAAGTCAAATGTGGTTCAATGAGATGAAAAAATAATTTTTTGGTGAATAGTAACTTTTTACTTTTTTTTTACCACGGTTAAAAGTAAATACGGTAATTAATGGTAAAAAGGATATTATTATTACCCTAACACATGTCCTAATTCAATTGTAAAAATTTAATTCGACCAAAAACAACCTTAGTAATAAAATATGACCATTTAGAACCACTTGGATTAGATTAGGACATTTATTATTAATTTATTTAAAGAAGGGTTAAAATAGTAAAAATCACGGTTTAATAAGTAAATAATTTTTAATATGGGGTCATTCATAAGATAAATTCAACTATAAATATTCATTAGAAAGATAAAAAGATTTCATACATAATGGTATTTTATTTGTAATTTTTATTCATTAAACAATTTAATTTATTTATGAGACAACGTTGATGCAGTAATTATCTTATTAATTGAATATTGACATAATTGATGTTATAAATACCCAAATAAATATAATTTGAGACTTTTTATGAATTACACTTATTTTCTAGGTTAATATGACATGTTATTATTGATTTAATTAACTTTTTTCGAACTAATCATTTTGTTATGATTTTCACAAAAATCAATTACTAAATAGTGTCAAAATTGACATAAAATAGTTTTTAAAACAAATATTATATTATTAATTGTTATTTTATTCCTAAAAATCTCAGGTTATGCGAAATGACATAGATAAGGTTATATATATTAATAATAAACAACTTGGGGTTCGTTTGGATACTTATAGTGTGTTTATTAACCTTATAGTATAAGAACACAAGAAGACACGGTAAAAGTAAAATTACTTAACTTAATGTTAAATCTACATGATAAGGTTAAAATAGGAACATAAACTTGTCTAAATTCTATTGGATGAAAGTGTTTCGACCCATCCCCACCTTAGCCTCGAAATAAATCAATTTGGAGCTATGTAAAACCGAACTTGACTTTATAATAAAATAATATTTTTAGTTATTCTAAAGGTGCCCCTCTCCTCCCTTATAAAAGGGAACCTCCTCCCTCTCTTCCTCACACCACATTGAGCCTTCATTCTCGGCCAACCCCTGCCACTTTCTCCTCTACACTTCCCTAGAGACATCCTAGAGGTCCTGGTATTCTTCAAAGACCAATTTTAGTGCCTTAAAAGAAGGTCTCAAAGAAGCACTTCAAAGAAGAGGTAATGTCCGTTACCGATTCTTTCATCTTTATTTCTTCTTCCACTTCTTCTTCTTTAGTTGTTTCATTATGAAGTAATGAAATAAGTTTCAGTCATATAATTATATGTTATTATAAGTATGAAACAACCCTATTTCACCATCTATCCATCCTACGGAAAAAGAAATCACCGCGCGTGCGTACATACGAAATACCGTCTCCACGCCGTGGTGTAATCTATTTTCCACCACCACCTTACTTGGATGGGTATAATGGTGTAAATAATGACTATATATGACTATTATAAAGTGATACTGATTATGAAATAGTATACATACACTCTAATACAATTCCATGATCATAGGAACGATATTATCACTCGTGCGTACGTATGGAATACCGTCTCCATGATGTGATGAGACTCGTTCTACATGCTCTTAATTTCATAATGATTATATAAATGAATTGAATTAATGAATATGATATATATTACACTAATACCATTCTGTAAATGAAGTATATATAACCTAATGAGAAGAATAAGAATTTATTCGACAAAACAAGCATAAGAACAAAAAGTTATAAACATCCGAATAACAAGTAGCAATGAAATATTACTACTAAGAAGCTAAGAATGTAACCATATATGATATCATAAAAATAATTATGATACTGTAATAAGTCAGTAACATTATTTAAATAATTATACAGGAGGTTCGGACACATACAAAGCATATCGGACCTAAGGTAAGGGAAATATCACAATCTCATTTTTATCTGAGATTGTTTATACATTGTTATTTACTGGGGTGTATTTTATCATCCACATCCATGTTTCCTCAATATGTGATATTAATAAACTTCTACAATATTTAATATCCAATTTTACCCTTTGGTGAGTTTTTAGTAAAAGATATGAAAGGAATCTTTTGTCGTTTTTCGTACGAGTTACTTTTTGACTTTTCCGAAAAAAGTACGAGAAGAATGTTTTTTTAACTTATATGGAATGAATGGATTTTTAAAACATTATTTCCAAGAAGCTTCCTTTACATGTTTTCAAGTTTATTTTTAATAAACATCTTTTAGTTTATAATTTTATTACATATTAAGAAAGTAAAAATGTTTTTGAAGTAGAAATGATATTTTCCTCAAGAATGTAGTTCAAGTGTTTTGTCAAAATTATATTCCATCTAAGATAATAAAGGGTTCTGTTTTTATCCCTATTATTACATTGATTTGATTATGTTGTGATGGAATTATTTTTATGAATTCCTTTATCTTATATGAATTATTTTATGATGTCACGATGTTTAAGATTCCCATTTTTATTACATGGGTTATGCTATGATGTATGATTTATGATTTTGTGGAACACATAAGAATTGTATCATTATGAGATGGGTGGGACCTATATCTCCCTCCAATTCATTGGGAAAAGATTTTATATCTCATGAGATAGACATGGTTGGAACGGTAGGTTATACCGGTTCAGTAAAGCAGGACTGAAACGAGGGTAACTTGGTTAAGAAATGGACTTTTTCCACTAAGATAGTATTGGAAATGAGTCTTGACTAATAAGAAATGATTCTCTATGATTATGTGTGTATGCCACAAGGTTTCATGGTTTATGTTATGATTATTGGGATTACATTTCAATACTATGATTTATCCCATGTTATGAAATTATGATCTCTTTTGCAGGTTAAGATTTCCAAAAGTTATATGCTTATGTATATGATGTGATTGATATTTCTTTTGTTTACCCTTACTGAGCATTTGAGCTCACCCTTTTGTATGTTTTGTTTCCCCAGTTCAGGAAGAAGCTTATTAAGTAGAATATTCCAAAAAGGGACTCTAGATATGATGAAATAAATGGGAGGAAAAGTAGATTCTTTATGAACTAGTTGTTTATGTATCCCATTTTCTAAAGACACTATACCTATATAGTCCATTCTTGGTTTTGTTATATGTTGTAATAAGTGTGCTTCAATTCTGAAGAAATAACAATGTATGTAAAGTATGGGTCGTTATAGTTGGTATCAGAGGAAAGGGATAGTCAACCTTTGGAAACTAGGATGTGAAAGCCTTAGTAAGAACCCTAAGGATAAGTCTAAGAATAGAACACAATCTTAGTGTTTTAGAAATGGCCATGAATAACCTAGGATAAGACCTTAAGTGTGAAATTTTATTCGTGATTATGTGGTTTTCCTATTATAATTAGTGTTGCTAACACTATTCTTCTTGGTTTTAGTCAATGGCTGGAACCCGAAGGAACCGTGTTAATGTGGAATGCGACGGGCAATGCAATGATTGTCCCCTGGAGCAACCAAATGTTATAGGAGCTGGAATGAAAAATCTTGTATCCATGCTCACACAACTTTCTCAAGCTATGAATCATGCAGGACTTCCAAACGAGAAAAGGAAGGAGCAACATTCTGTTGAATCCTTCATGAGGCAACGTCCACCTTCATTCAGCGGGTCTACTGATCCATTAGTTGCTGAACAATGGATTAGTACTACTGAAAAGATATTTTCAGTTCTTCAATGTTCTGAACATGATAAAGTCATCTTAGCAGTGTATCGTTTGGAAGGTGATGGTGATCAATGGTGGAATCTTATTAAGAATATGAGGGAAAGGTATGAAATTGAGTCCATGGAATGAGACTAGTTCAAGAACTTATTTTTCAATAAGTACTTCCCTCATATTCTCCAAACAAAGATGGAGAAAGAGTTTCTTGAACTGAAGCAAAAGGATGATGAATCTGTTGGTACCTATGAAGCAAATTTTACAAGACTTGCAAGGTACGCTTCTGGTATTATTATCTGACATGAGAGTAAGATCGATCGATTCTTTAGTGGCTTAAAACCAAGTCTTCGAAGGGCCTTATCCATAAGGGACTTCAATAGCTACGAGGAAATTGTTCGATGTGCTCTCAAAGTTGAGATGGAGATTGGAGTAACCCATCAGTCATATGGGTTTGATAAGAAGAGGAAAATGGAATTCAAAGGAAAATCTAAAGAGCACACTGAAAAGAAGATGAGCTTTCTCTTATGGTCAAATTGTGGAAAGAATCATGGAGGGAGTTGTCTTAAAGGGACAAGTAAATGTTTTAAATGTGGAAAGGAAGGTCATCGGGCATTTGAATGCCGCGATGATGGGAAGAAGATGTCTAATGATGCAAACAAAGGAAGGGATACACAGAATGAACCTACTACAATTCAATGTTTCATGTGCAAGGAGATGGGACATTATGCCAATAAATTCCCTAATCCAAGGGTTGATGATGATGGTCGACGTCAACAAACTCTTAAGGCTAAAGACAAAGGAAAGTCACATGCAATTTCTATCAGCGATGTGGAGTACGATAACGATGTGGTGAAAGGTACACTTACCATCCACTCTAAAGTAGCAAATGTATTATTTGATTCTGGATCCACCAACTCCTTTATTTCTGAAGAATTTTTTAAGGGTATCACCGTATTACCTCAACAATTAGATGTTGAGTTAGCTGTGACAACACCTAATGGCACAACAGTCGCATCAAAAGTTTATAATTCTTCTCTGATTGAAGATTGTAGGAAAGTGCTTCCTGCAAATCTTGTGATCCTTCCTATAGTGGAATTTGATGTGATTATTGGCATGGATTGGCTTTCTCTACATGGAGCTCATATCAATTTCCAAAGAAGGGAAGTCACATTTCATATACCATATCAATCTATGATCGTCTATCAATGCAAGGATGAACATAACCTTCCAATGGAAATTCCTTCCATCTTATGGGACTTGATTCCACTAAATGAAGGTTATTTATCTCAAATGGTTGGTGAGAAAATCACAATTAGGAATATGCCCATTGTACGAGAGTTTGATGATGTCTTTCCGGAGGAATTACTGGGTCTTCCACCGAATCGTGAAGTTGAGTTTTCAATAGAACTCGTACCAGGTTCTTTGCCTATTTCAAAGACACCTTATAGAATGGCCCCAATTGAGTTGCAGGAATTGAAGAAGCAACTCCAAGAGAATCTTGATAAGGGGTTAATACGCCCTAGTGCGTCACCTTGGGGAGCACCTATTCTGTTTGTTAAGAAGAAAGATGGATCAATGAGACTCTGCATTGATTATCGAGAACATAACAAGATCACTATCAAGAACAAATATCCTCTCCCGTGCATTGATGACCTATTTGACCAACTACGCGGAGCTCAATACTTTTCCAAGATTGATCTTCGTTCAGGGTATCATCAATTAAGGATCAAAAGGGAAGATATACCAAAGACGGCGTTCCGTACAAGGTATGGACACTATGAATTTATAGTGATTCCATTTGGTCTTACTAATTCCCCTGCTATCTTCATGGATCTGATGAATAGATTCTTTAGAGACTATATTGATCAATTTTTGGTAGTCTTTATAGATGATATTCTTGTATATTCAAAGTCCAAGGAAAAACATGAAGATCACTTGAGAATTATATTGAAGACCCTGAGAAAGTAGAATCTTTATCCCAAATTTACCAAGTGTGAATTTTGGATTCAAAATGTTGCATTTTTGGGTCACATAATCTCAAAAGAGGGGATATCTGTGGATCCAGCAAAAACAGAGCTTATCGAAAGATGGTCGAGACCAATAACAGTAACCTAGATCCGAAGTTTTCTTGGTTTGGCTGGATATTATCGACGTTTTGTGAAAGATTTTTCACGATTATCTAATCCACTCACCAAGTTGACTCGGAAAACAGTTAAGTTTGTTTGGACGGAGGAATGTGAAGAGAATTTCAAGGAGTTGAAAAGAAGGTTATCCAGTACACCTGTGCTCACACTGCCTTGTAGTGGAGAAAGGTTTTTGATCTACACTGATGCATCTAAGAAGGGAATGGGGTGTGTTCTTATGCAAAATGATATGGTGATAGCTTATGCCTCACGACAGTTGAAAATACATGAGCCAAATTACCCAACTCATGATTTGGAGTTATCTGCGGTAATATTTGCATTAAAGATTTGGAGACATTACCTTTATGGTGAAAGGTGAGAAATTTATACTGATCATAAAAGTTTAAAGTATATTTTCACACAAAAGGAGATGAATATGCGCCAAAGAAGATGGTTGGAGCTGATTAAGGATTACGAATGCTCAATCCATTACCACCCTGGGAAAGAAAACAAGGTGGGAGATGCATTAAGTAGACAATACCATGCTAGTTTATCCATGATGAGGATCACAAAAGATCCAATATTTATGGATTTACAAAGGATGGATCTTCGAATTATAATGGAAGGGGTAAAATCGTATCTTTCTCAAATGAATGTTCAACCATCTATACATGTGAAGATTAAAGAGGCACAGAAAGAAGATATCGAGTTACAAAAGAAGGTGAGAAATGATCCTGAATTCATCCTTGATTGTGATGGGATAATAAAGTTCAGGAATCAGGATTGTGTTCCTACCATCCCCAAATTAAAGAAGGAGTTGCTGGATGAGGCTCATATTTCTTCATTCTCTATTCATCATGGAAGCACGAAGATGTATAGGGACCTGAAAGAATAATTCTGGTGGGATGGAATGAAAAGATATGTTTCTGAATATGTATCTCGATGCTTGGTTTGTCAACAAGTTAATGCTGAGATACAGAAGTCTAAGGGGATGTTACAACCATTACCCATACCCGAATGGAAATGGGAAAACATCACTACGGACTTCGTCACAAGACTTCCTAAAACATCCAAAGGCAATAATGCTATCTGGGTCATAGTTGATCATCTTACAAAGTCTTTACACTTCATTTCTATTAGAGATGATTTATCTCTGGATCAGCTTGCTAGGATATATGTAAAGGAAGTGGTAAGATTGCATGGAGTACCACTTTCTATTATATCTGATCGGGATCCGAGATTTACCTCGAAGTTCTGGAGAAGTCTTCAGCATACTCTGGATACAGAGTTCAGTTTTAGCACTGCTTATCATCCTCAGACAGATGGTCAGTCTGAGAGAACAATTCAAACTCTAGAAGATATGTTGAGATCTTGCTCTATGGATTTCAAAGTTTGTTGGGATCAACACCTACCTTTGGTGGAATTTTCTAATAATAATAGCTTTCACTCCAGTATTCAGATGGCTCCTTATGAAGCTCTCTATGGAAAGAAATGCAGGACTCCAACTTGCTGGGATGTAGTTGGGGAAAGAAAGCTATTAGGACCTAATCTCATTGATGAAATGGCAGAAAAGGTCAGATCTATTCAACAAAACATAAGAGCAGCTCAGAGTCGACAGAAAAGTTATACCGACAACCAAAGAAAAGACCTAGAGTTTGAAGTGGGTGATAAAGTGTTCTTACGAATATCTCCCTAGAAGAGGGTCATGAGATTTGAAAAGAAGGTGAAGTTGATCCCTAGATATATCGGTCCTTTCGAAATACTGGATCCTGTTGGGAATGTAGCTTACCGATTGGTGCTTCCACCGAATCTCTCTCAAGTTCATGATGTGTTCCATGTATCTCTTCTGAGAAAGTACATACCTGATCCTTCACATGTACTCAGCTCAGAAGTTGTACCGCTGGAGAAAGATCTTTCTTATGAAGAACAACCGATAGAGATTCTGGATCGTAGAGAAAAAGTCCTACGAAACCATACCACTAGATTGGTGAAAGTTTTATGGAGGAACCACAAATTAGAAGAACCTACATGGGAGCTTGAGGAAATGATGAGGGAGATGTATCCTCATCTTTTTGTTAAAAAGTGACAAATTTTGTGGGCGAAATTCATTTTAAGGGGGGTAGAATGTAACACCCGAGACTTTTATGTCATATAAATCATCAAAGGAATCTTTTTCTACACACAACACGTGCTGGGATAGCTTTACACGAAATCGCAACCTTCCTCGATAGCTTGCGTCGTACACAATACCGAGTTTCACTAAACAATGATATGCTAATAAAATATTATTAAAACTAGCCGTTATGAATAGTAATAACCACTTTTTTAAATTTTATAAAATTTATTTTTCAAAATGGACTTCATTTTTGGATTCGGAATATCGAAATTATCCTAGGGTGAAATTTTGGTATTTTTCGGAAAACTTTCAATTTTTGATGAATAGTGAAACCACTAAGTGGTAGTTAAAAAATTAAATTTTTCATAAAACTTAATTTTACCGCTTCTGTGAGTGGAATTTCAAAAATTCGAGAGACATGGTTGTTTTCAGTAAGTAAAATGTGGTTCAATGAGATGAAAATAAATTTTTGGTGAATAATAACTTTTTACTTTTTTTTACCACAGTTAAAAGTAAATACGCTAATTAATGGTAAAAAGGATATTATTATTACCCTAACACATGTATTAATTCTATTGGAAAACGGTAATTGGACCAAAAACAACCTTATGAATAAAATATGACCATTTAGGCCCACTTGGATTAGATTAGGACATTTATTATTAATTTATTTAAAGAAGGGTTAAAATAGTTAAAATCAAAGTTTAATAAGTAAATCATTTTTAATATGGTGTTATACATACGATAAATTCGACTATAAATATTCATTAGAAATATAAAATGATTTCCTAAATAATGGAAGTTTATTTGTAATTTTTAGAAATTATATAATTTAATTTATTTATGACACAACGATGATGCAGTAATTATATTATTAATGAAATATTGACATAATTGATGTTATAAATACCAAAATAAATATAATTTGAGACTTTTTATGAATTACAATAATTTTATAGGTTAATATGACATGTTATTATTGATTTAATTAACTTTTTTCGAACTAATCATTCGGTTATTATTTTCACAAAAATCAATTACTAAATAGTGTCAAAATTGACATAGAATAGTTTTTAAAACAAATATTATATTATTAATTGTTATTTTATTCCTAAAAATCTAAGGTTCGGCCAAATGACTTAGATAAGGTTATATATATTAATAATAAACAACTTGGGGTTCGTTTGGATGCTTATAGTATGTTTATTAACCTTATAGTATAAGAACACAAGAAGACACGGTAAACGTAAATGTTTTTAACTTAATGATAAATCTACATGATAAGGTTAAAATAGGAACCTAAACTTGTCTAAATTCTATTGGATGAAATTATTTCAACCCATACCCTCCTTATCCTCGAAATAAATCAATTTGGAGCTATTTAAAATTGAACTTGACTTTATAATAAAATAATATTTTTAGTTATTCCAATGGTTCCCCTCTCCTTCCTTATAAAAAGGCACCTCCTCCCTCTCTTCCTCACACCACTTTGAGCCTTCAAGCTCGGCCAAAACCTGAAACTTTCTCCTCTACACTTCCCTAGAGACATCCTAGAGGTCCCGGTCTTCTTCAAAGACCAATTTTAGTGCCTTAAAAGAAGGTCTCAAAGAAGCACTTCAAAGAAGAGGTAATGTCTGTTACCGATTCTTTCATCTTTATTTCTTCTTCCACTTATTCTTCTTTAGTTGTTTCATTATGAAGTAATAAAATCAGTATCACTCATATACTGATATGTTATTATAATTTTGAAACAACCCTATTTCACCATATATCTATCCTACAGAAAAAGAAATCACCGCGCGTGCGTACGTACGGAATACCGTCTCCACGCCGTGGTGTAATATATTTTCCACCACCACCTTACTTGGATGGGTATAATGGTGTAAATAATGACTATATATTACTATTATAAACTGATACTTATTCTGAAATAGTATACATACACTCCAATACAATTCCACGATCATAGGAACGATATCATCACTCATCAGTACGTACGGAATACCGTCTCCACGATGTGATGCGACTCGTTCTACATGATCTTCATTTCATAATGATTATATAAATGAATTAAAT
Organism: Viscum album; assembly: GCA_963277665.1. Classification (NCBI taxonomy): domain Eukaryota; kingdom Viridiplantae; phylum Streptophyta; class Magnoliopsida; order Santalales; family Viscaceae; genus Viscum; species Viscum album. The sequence goes on along the minus strand of OY728157.1, from coordinate 1,395,354,059 downwards.
GAATGAATATGATATATATTACACTAATACCATTATGTAAATGATTTATCTATAACCTAAAGAGAATAATAAGAATTTATTCGACAAAACACGCATAAGAACAAAAAGTTATAAACACCCGAATAACAAGTAGCAATGAAATATTACTACTAAGAAGCTAATAATATGACCATATATGATATCATAAAAATAATTATGATTTTTTAATAAGTCAATAACATTATTGAAATCATTATACAGGAGGTTCGGACATGTACAAAGCATATCGGACCTAAGGTAAGGGAAATATCACAATCTCATTTTTATCCGAGATTGTTTATACTTTGGTATTTACTGGGGTGTATTTTATCATCCACATCCATGTTTCCTAAATATGTGATATTAATAAACTTCTACAATAGTTAATATCCAATTTTAACCTTCGGTGAGTTTTTAGTAAAATATATTAAAGGAATCTTTTGTCATTTTTCGTACGAGGTACTTTTTGACTTTTCCGACCAAAGTACGAGAAGAATGTTTTTTTTAACTTATACGACATGAATGGATTTTTAAAAAATTATTTCCAAGAATATTCCTTTACAATTTTTCAAGTTTATTTTTAATCAACTTCTTTTAGTTTAGAATTGTATTACATATTAAGAATGAAAAGGTGTTTTTGAAGTAGAAAGGATATTTTCCTCAAGAATGGAGTTCAAGTGTTTTATCAAAATTATTTTCCATCTAAGATAATAAAGGGTTCTGTTTTTATCCCTATTATTACATTGATTTGATTATGTTGTGATGGAATTATTTCTATGAATTCCTTTATCTTATATGAATTATTTTATGATGTCATGATGTTTAAGATTCCAATTTTTATTACATGGATTATGCTATGATGTATGATTTATGATTTTGTAGAACACATAAGAATGGTATCATTATGAGAGGGGTGGGACCTATATCTCCCTCCAATTCATTGGGTAAATATTTTATATCTCATGAGATAGACATGGCTGGAACGTTAGGTTATACCGGTTTATTAAAGTAGGACTGAAACGAGGGTAACTCTGTTCAGAAATGGACTTTGTCCACTAAGATAGTCTTGGCAATGAGTCTTGACTAATAAGAAATGATTCTCTATGATTATGTGTGTATGCCACAAAGTTTCATTTTTTATGTTATGATTATTGGGATTACATTTCGCAACTATGATTTATCCCATGTTATGAAATTATGATCTCTTTTGCAGGTTAAGATTTCCAAAAGTTATGTGCTTATGTATATGATGTGATTGATATTTCTTTTGTTTACCCTTACTGAGCAATTGAGCTCACCCTTTTGTATGTTTTATTTCCCCAGGTCAGGAAGAAGGTTATTAAGTAGAATATTCCAAAAAGGGACTCTAGATATGATGAAATAAATGGGAGGCAAAGTAGATGATTTATGAACCAGTTGTTTATGATTCCCAGTTTTTAAAGACACTATACCTATACAGTCCTTTCTTGGTTTTTTTATATGTTGTAATAAGTGTGCTTCAATTCTGAAGAAATAACAATGTATGTAAAGTATGGGTCGTTATAATATACTACCTCAATGGTGAACCCAAAATAGTTAGCTCACACAGCTTTAAAAATTTGTGCCAGCCATGAAAAATCCCATTGTCTCGAGTTTCAAAATTTCTCATAGGCTTCTGCATAGTTTGGACAAACTGTCTGCCACCTGTGTGCCTTCCCAATAGCCCATGTCTCATTGTTAACAGTTTCCTATAGGTGTTTTGTGGGTTTTCCAAACCATGAACCAATCATGCAGCTATATAAATGACCTAAAAACTCTTTACAAGTTCTTCTAACTATCCCATACTTCAACAATATAATTTACATACATAATAATCATAAGATAATTTATAATTACTTGAAACTAAGGGTTCTATAATCTCTCCTCCATTGGAATTTTTTTCCCTGAAATGTTGAAAACCATCATTAATTTTAAATAGTTCCAGTCAATGCTATTTTATTTCCTTCTCCCATTCCATAGTCTCTTCCTGAAACATACCATGTTTTCAAAAAACCCACACTAGATAGATGTTTTTCTATGTAATACATTTTCTTTCCTATAAACATTCCACACTAGGTTATGTACCAATAAAGAATCAGGCTCTAGTTCAATATGACCCCATTTATTCACATGATCAGGATCATGTTGATACTTTTTTAATTGAGATACATAGAAAACATTTTTCACTGCCCTAAACCTTGTAGGTAATTCCAACCAATATTGCACCTGACCAAGTCATTATTGTATCTCAAATAGGAATAGATAACTAGGAGATAACTTTCCACACTTCCCAAAATGATGATGTCCAATACTTGGAGTAATTGTCAGAAACACATGATCACTCACCTCAAAAGACAAAGACCATAGACGATCATCTGTATATGTTTTCTGATGACTCTGAGCCATCTCCATACAAATTTTGATCAACTGAAAATTCTCCATTGGTTCTTGGAAAAGGTTTCACCCAACCAGCGAAGTCACACATATTTCCACGAAAAAAGTGGAGAATGAAAATGACCCCCAAACAAAGCCTCAAACAGAGCCATTAGTATAGAGGCTTAGTAACGGTTGTTATAAGAGAACTCAACTAATGACATGTTATCTTCCTATGAGCCACAAAATTCCATTATAAAATACCAAAACATGTTTTCCAATTTTTGTATCATCCTTTCAGATTTCCCTTCTATATGAGGATGATACACCATACTCACAGTCAAATCAGTACTGAATGCATTATATAAGGAATCTCATAAATAAGATGTAAACCTTAGATCTCTATCTCAATATAACGAAACCAGTATTCCAGGCCACTTTACCATGTCTTTGAAATAGATTTTTGACATTTCCTCCACTATATGATATCCACGAATATGGATGAAATGAGCCAACTTTGTGTGTTGATCAACTATCACCCATATAGAATCATGTTTCTAAACCTTTTATGGGATACCTGTTATAAATCCGTAGTTATCTTCTCCCATTTAAAAACTATAATAGGTAAATAATGAAAAATAAATTTTGGTCACTATTGTTCTTCCTTAACTTACTGACATGTTAAGCATCTAAAATCAGACTTATTAACTTTACTTTTTATATCGACCATCCAAAACTATGCTTTAAATGCCTTTAAAATCTTATATAATTCCATATGAACAACCCATCTCAAATGGTGGTAATCACGAATAAGCGTTTACAAAAATTCCATAGGTATGACCATTCGATTTATGAACCACACCACTGAAATCTCATCCAAATTACATCCCTCAATGGTCTACCAACTTCTGAGTATAAACCTCATAGCCACACAATCTACATCAGATGTATGTTCCTATTTAACAATCTCCACCAAATCAAGAAAAAACGAAATTTGAAGGAAGGAAGAAACTTAACCTGGGTCATCACATTCCCAGTGCATGCCAGATCAGACCAACATCAACTAACACTCATATGATGCCTATTTTTTTACAACTGAGCATATGAATTTTTTTCAATGCATCGTCCACCAAATTTTCATTTATGTAGTGTATACATCAAGTTAATGTCAACCATTTTAAAATAATTCATCCATATTCTTTATCTCAGGTAAAATCCATATATGAAAAAATATGTTTCAGGCACTTATTATCTGTAAATGATATAAATTTCCCTCTGAAGAGATAATGATACCATGTTTTCAAAGCATGTACTATGGAAGCTAACTCAAAGTCGTGTGTTGGGTAATTATTATCATGAACTCATAACTACCTTGATGTATAAGATTCAACATGATCTACTTGAGGAGAACACATATCAACCCGTATCCCCAAGCATCACAATACACCACTTTCCATTTCTGTGATTCTAAAAAATCAAAATTGGTGTTGTTGTAAAGAGAACATTAATCTCTTGAAAAGATTTATGAAATTCCTCATTCTATTTGAATAGAACATTATTCTTTTTAAATTCTATCATAGGTGAGTCCAATCAAGAAAAATCAGGCACAAAGTATTGACAATAACCAGCTAAACCAAGTATACTCAATACATTGAAGGCATTCATTGTTAGTTTCTAATAGAAAACAAAATTAATATTTTCTATGTACATAAAAAAATGTTTCATAAATTACGAAGTCTAGGAAACAGACCTCTTATATCTAAAAATCTCAATTTGATAATTTTTCATACTACCAATAGTCCCTTAAGATTATCAAAATTGTCTCCAAATATTGGTCATGCTTATCAATGGTCCATGAATACACCAATATGTCAGTCATAAACACCACCATAGAAAAATCTTGATACACCTGAAATATCTATTTCATCAATTCCATGAAGACTGATGGATAATTCAAATGACCAAAAGGCATTTCCACATATTCATAATGGCCTTATATATTTTTAAAATCTTTCTTTTGAAAATCCTCCTTTTGAACCAACAATTGGTGAAATCTTGATCACAAGTCAATTTTTGAGAGAAACTATGATCCCATAAATTGTTTTAATATTAAATCAATGAATGAAGTGGATACATTTTCTTTATCATAAATTAGTTAGACTTATTATAATCAATACACAATCGTATATTTTCATCCGCTTTCATGAAAAATAAGGTCGGTGCTACCCAAAGAGACATGCTTGGCTAAATGAACACTTTTCTTTCTGAATATTGAAACATTAATTTCAATTTCCTTCATTCTCCTAGTTCCATATTATAAAATAGATTTGAAATATGGCTGGTCCCCAGGAATAGATTAATCATAAAATATAATTCCCTTATAGGTGGTAACCCTGAAAAATTGTTTTGAGAAAATCATTTAGAAACATATCAACAAATTCTGTAGAAATACTATTATTGATATCTTATATCAATAAAATGTTCAAATCCACCATAAGATAAATTATTTTTCCACCTATTATTGTCTAAAATCCCATTTTACTAACCATTACATTCCTTTCTCCCCAAAATAGATGGTGGATGCCATCTTTAGTTGCAAATCCTAACTTTTTGATATAACAGTCGATGTGAGCCATATATTTTTTCTACCAATCCATACCTATAATTATATAAAAAAACATCCATCTCAAGAATAGATAAGTCCCATTTAAACTAGGCTCCATCAACAGTTATAGAACATGAATTACACACTAATGATCGACACACTCTTTGACCAAGAGGATTTTGATGTTTTATTACAAAAGGTACCATCTCATCTATTAAATGCATCAAATAAAAAAACAAGAAACAATAAAGAAATAGGATGAAAATTTGACAAGAAAAGCATTCATAAGGCTATAATTCAAAATAATTATACATCGCGCCATAGAAAGTCTAGATTCATCATCCACAATAACATGTTCATATCTACACAATTGCTTTTTCACTGCACTTTGCTCCTTATTTACATATTGGGATTTCACTACCTGAGGTGTCATGATATTCTTAGAATAAACATGGATAACTCTATTGTACTGATGAAATTCATTATTCTACCCTCATTACATCAAGGAATAAAATGTCTATGACACATGAGAAGTGTCCCAAACACCAGAACTTGGATCACTACAACAATAGTGCTAATTATGTCCCATGTGATTGTAGTTTTGGGATGCTATAGGTAGTTCTATATAATATGAAATTATGTTTTCAAACTAGCCACATTGAAAAATTCCCTTCTATATATTTGGAATTGGAGGATGATTTACTAATCCAACCATCTGATTTTGATCCAATATCCCACATGGGAAATATGTTTCCCTCTTCTTACTCCCATCATTATAGTCCCCACCATTTCCCATGGGTATTAACATGATTCATCCTCCCAATTCTCCTATGATGTCCATAGTACCCACAATATCTCTACAAACCATATCTGTATAGATTTCAATACTAAGCAGGAAAATATTTGAGAGAATACCCTACCTCAGCCCTGATTCAAAGATGTGTTCCTTGAAGGACAAACTATCAGTAACTATTAGTGAAAAGAAAACTAAATTCATGAATTTATCTATATACTCCTTGATAGAATGATTTTTTTCTTCAATATGAATATAGTGTTAATTATTTTATTTATAAACATCGAAGTATAAAATTGTTTTCTAGAAAATTTTTGAAAATCATCTCACGTAAGGTCATTGACTAATTTATCCTAATAGCTAAATCCCACAATTTATGTGATTTATCTTCCAAAATATAAATTTCTAGCTATACTTTTAGCTATGCTGGTGTGATGATGAAATTGAAGATATGATTCATACTATTTAGTCACACCATTCTATTTCTAGTTTAGTATCACCTCGAAAGATGGGTGGATTATGTATTCAAAATTAGGCTAAATGATCCAATTTCTTTGAATCATCCCTCATGTTCCGAATATTCTTAGCCTAAAAAGCTCGTAAAATACTCTAAAACAACTATTGCATCACATATAGATTAAGTGAAACTGTATTCTCTATAGCTTCCTCTAGTGGGTTTCTATGACATCTACCTGACTCCATTTTCTATAAAAACCAAAAACACCATAAGTATCACTCTCTATCAATAGAAGAAATATCATTTCAAATTCAATCACATCATTCTATCACTAAAATTATTTACAAAATCAACCATTTATTAAAACCAATTCTCTCTTGATTTGTAAAATCAAACCATATTTAAAATACCAAAACAATGGCCTTTTTTAAAATCTCACTTTTTTTAGAATTTTTCAAAATCAATTCATTGTACCAAAAAATAAATCATTACCCAGAGTAAAATATGTAATTATAATGAGAAGTAATTTTTAATGCATTTCATGATCATATGATTGGATAAAGCCATGTTAATGAAATTACAATTCTGATAAGTTTCACCAAAACACTTATACACCCAAATCCCTGGTAACTTCATGTTCAAAATAAAAAGGATAGATACATATTTTTATGCTATAAATTTAAAGTCCTAACAATCCTACTGTAGTTCCCCAACCTCAGAATCTTGGATTTGGTGTCTGCTATCGATTACATTGGCATGATTACATGGAATCAAGACCTGGAGGACCATGATTTTAGTAGTCTTGGTAAACCAAATACATAAAGGAGTCTTTTATTAAAAATTAGTACAATAATTAAAATATAATTTTTTATTTTAAATAACATTGAGGATTAATTAATTCTATCTATTATATCCCAACATATATTTTATAATATGCTTCTTGGATTACTGGGGAAAGGAAGCATAATAAGGGTGAGTTAAAATTCTTAGTAATATTAAAGTATAGAGGAATAAAGAATGAATCAATTATAATAATAATTAAGGCATGGAAAATAATGTAAAAACAAACCATATAATAAAAAAACTAGGAAATAAGTGCATAAACAATATGGAATGGTAATAAATATAAAAACATGCCATTCAAATAAATTGACAAGGCAGAATCAATATGGAATGTTTAGACACATAAAACATATATCATGTAATCAATTAACTGATAATGAAATGCATCCATAGATTTTATCATGTGAAAATATCATGTATAAAAAATAATGAATCAAAAAGAAGGAAATGATTAATTATTGGAGGTCATGTATTGGGCACATGAAAACCAATACATTCAAGATCCATCCTTTGAACAGTTTAATCTATGGATAGAAACCCATTTAATTTTCACAAAATATTTGTCTCTTAAGAACATATCAATTAATCAAGAAGATATATAATTTCCATGCTCCACCATTAATTTCATGTCCAAAACATTATTTATATATAATTATTGATTTATTTAATAGACAATATGACTTATCAAATATCGATATTCAATAAAAAATGCAGATTTATCAATGTATCCCTAAATAATAATAAAACATTCCAGATAGACACTATATTTAAAAAGGTATACTGTTAAGGCAATATTAATATCGATGATAATCGAAATGGATAATTTAGGTGGAATTAAATAGTCAATTATCACAATAGATTGAATATTTTAAGGGGACTAACAAATAAATCATATAAGTTAATGTGAATACTGTCCTTATCCAAATAAATCACAAACCATCTAGAGGAATAATAAGGATAGTATTAATAAAATTTATCCCATGTGGATTAAAATAAAGAGTTTTTCATTGATAAATAGAAAAAAAATATTTTCCTAACAATCTTGAGGAAAATATCTTTTTTTTATGAAAAAAACATTTGAAAAACCATTTCATTGAAAATAACTTTTAAAAATAAATTTTTTAATAAAAAATTATTAAAACATACAAATGAAGGTTCAAAAAAATGTTGGATGGTAAATCAGTAAAGGATGTATGAGACAAGAAGAATATTTCTATTTCCTGGTTAAATGATCGAAAAAATAATTGTTCAGAAAGAGATAATAAGAGTCCTTTGGAAATTGGAAAAGGGAAAGAGGGTAATAATTCCATTACCAAATCTTTTAAAAATGGTTTTATTTTTTTTAAAGTCATGGTTTTTAGAATAAAACAATTTCTCTAAAAAAGAAGAAAAAAAATGTTGGGATACAAGAAAACATTTTATAAAACATTTTGAGTAACAAATATTTTAAAAATGGTACTACAAATTAATATAGGTCATGAATAAACAAAGGATAAGAAAATTAAAAGGGTTATTATAAAATGATAAAATAATTTCCTATGATAGAAATTTGAGTATAAAAAATCCTTAAAAATGAGATTGTAAAGTAAACCATTGAAAATATTATAATGTTGTAGTCATAATAAATCAAAGAGTATATTATGTGTATAAACTATAAATCCACATATAGAAGAGAAAATAAATCAATAGATATTCAATGTCATTATACACATAATCATATAATATTAAAAAAAGAGGAATTAATATTACCCAGGGAAAATAAAATGGGTTATTATATATATTTTCCACTTGGTTACTTTTACCTCAGATCCCATAAGATGAAATCATTCAAATTGAAACTCAAAGTATCATGAAAAATTAATAAATCATGATATTATATAAAAAAGTGGATGTATGTGAACAATGTGTAACAAATTAGGTGAACAAAACTAATGTAATTATTGTAATATAATGTTAAAATTCACAAATGGAAGTTATGTTATAAACATAATCATAAAAAATATTATTGAGGAGAATAACATTTTAACATTACAAAGTGTCCCATACCACTTCAAAACATTTGAATCATAATATTGAAAATGTAATAACATTAAATCAATCACTGAAAATCATATAAATAAAGAGCTTCATGATATAACATTTTTAATGGAAGTATATACACCATATAAAAGAAACTATGTGTATAACAACAAATAAGTATCAATGGAATTTAACTTATGATGATATCACTTACCCGTAGTTTCCTTTTGCATGGTCCTCCTTTAACATCCAGTATAATAAATTTATTTTAATTTTATACTTTCTAGAGAAACTTTTCACGTTTTTCATTACTTTTATTTGAATTTTTTACTATTTTATATAGACATACTTAAACAATTTTGTTTACCTCAGGTGTTTTGAAAAAATTCAGCTTATGTGTCAAAAATAACATTTGTATGTAAACTATGATCAAAGGTTTAATTACATAACCTATCCATAATAATAATCATGGAATATTTATAATATTAATAGACAAATTATACTTGTAATATAAATCATAAAAAATGGTTATGAAAAATGAACAAATATTTCAAACATGGAGGCTTTAGGTTGTGCATACAATTGGGTAACATTACCATTTTTCAATAATCATTAGGGAAAGAGTGTAATTAACAAAATATATTTCAATAATGAAAATTATATCATAATTACCATGTTATTTAATTATATATACCTATATATATAATTCTGGGGAAGTAAAATGAATCACTTCGTGTTGAGGAGGAGGTATTCCACAAGTCCACGAACGATGTTACCACTTTTTAAGTGTGTGAAAGGGTAATAATGAAAATGATATATATATATATATATTTCAAAAATATTAATTATTTAATTATTATCATATTGATTTTTTATATATAATATGTTTAATTATAATAATATTTTAAAAATTTCATGTATCATGTGAACGAATCACATCACATTGAGGGGGTGGTAGTCCAAACTTCCTCAAAAGAAGTTATCATATTAACAAAAAATGGATAATATTAATTGTATGTATTATAAACTGATTAAATAAGTATAAATAGATATTTTATATTATATATATCATTTATAAATAGAGTTTCTTTCATAATGTCCACTATGAGAGGTTGAAAATGAAAAATGAACAATCATCATTTTGTGAGGTAGTAGTTTTCCATACACAAAAATAGTATGTTCATTACCCATTAGATGGAGGTTTATTTAAGTGTTTTTAGAAACCTATAAAAACATTATTTTATATTTATCATATTTCTATTATTATATAATCTTGTAATAAATATATTTGAGTGGGTGTAGAATGGAAATGAAAATACAGATCCTAAGAGAAAACGTTACCTCTTAATCAGTCAAGTTCATTAGGTTTGTAAAAAAATTTATCCTTGGAAGTATTTCTTCTAAAAGGGAGGAATCAAGGTCTAGGGTAAGGATTTTCGGAATCTATATGGTAATATCTTGTCCGAACCTAAGTGGGTTCATAGGTCTGAAGAATGGGGAGACGTCATGACCATTTATAATGGGGGAAAAGGACTCACTTGGTATTTTTAAAAAGTAGTTAGGTGTACCCCTGTTTTTACTTTAAAAAATTCTTAATAAAATAACAAAATCAATAATATATGGTTAATATCTGAATTATGGAATTCCAATTGGTTTTGGACAAGTGCCTATGATATTTGGGCCCTAAAGTTTAGGGTTGAGTCCTTTAATAAGATTAATCTTTAATTAATAATGGTAAATAATTATAAATACATTCACTAATATTTTATGTAAAAAACAATGTTGGTATTTTTATTCATTTTAATTTATTACTATTCCCAATAAGTAATAAATTTTTCTAAATTATAATCATATTTGTTGATGAAATTGATTTAAATTTAATTCCATGGGCAGGATGACAATACTTGTTTTGAAAGTAAAAATGTTCGAAAGATTGCTATGTTTTTATAATCAATATAAATGTAAAATTGATTAAAATGTCATAAATTATATTATTTGATAAAAATATGATATAATTAAACATTAAAAAAATTAAAATTATAATTTAACCTTATAAATAAATAATATGAAAAATATGATTTGAACTAAAATATAGTATTTTTAACTATTCATTAAAATATAAAATGTTTCCAAAAAATATAAAAAAAATAAATAACTTATTTATTATGTTTAAAATTCAAATATGAAGTATATGTTTACATATTAAATCAATTAATGTTTAAAAATTAAAATAAAATTTGGGTTCTTTTTTAAAAGTCTGTAAAATTACCTTTATAAAATTATAGGTTTTTAGTGTAAAATAGGGTTTGTTCTTACCTTATGCATATAAAAAATAATGGATTAATATAAAAAATATATGATTGAATATATATCATATATATTTCATTAAAATAATTCACTAATAGTAATTAACAATGTTTATTAAGATGAAACTCCATTATAAGCATATAAATAATAATATTTCTTTTTATATCCAATTGGTTCTTATTTTCATTTCTCCTTATCTAGTGGCCAATGAATTCATTTTATATTTGTATAAACCAAAAAATTTTAAAAGTAAGTTAATAATATTCATAACTACTAACAAAACATCTAGTTGATATCAAATTATATTAAATAATAATATTTTAACAATACATTGTTATTCGGTGAAACACACTCTTGCATGTAACATAAACTATCATGGAAGGTCGCTCTTGCATATAACGTAAGCTATTGAGGAAGGACTCTCTTGTGTGTAATGAAATATTACTTGGTGTTGCAATAATTTAAATACATATAATCTATTTTATATTGAAAATGTAATATATATTATTTGAATATCATATTCCCTTATGTTCTTGGGGTCACGTGTCATGCACACTATCAAAAAAAGGTCTTTACATTAGAATTTAAGGATGTTAAATTATCCTCGCCTTAATTAAATTATGTCCTCACTATTTTAACTCAATCTTCATGATAGATTGTTTGATATTTCCAATGTTGATGTATCGTATCATGAGAGTGGTTCATAAAACATATACTAGAAAAGAGATAATGTGAAGTAAAAATGGTTACATGCAAACCATCTATCTAGTTCTTTATACAGGATAACATCAGTGGAAATTATAGATACATACATAGAGGAAAAGTGTAAATATTTATTAGGAGTGAATGAGGTCATCAATCATAAAAAAGTTAATGATCAATATAACATTGAGGGAATAAAATCTATAAATATTAGATGATTTATAAGGCCATCAGTTCATCATTAATTAAGGTATTTGGACAATATATTATTTAGAACACAATTTCCTAATGATTGGTAATTCTTTTACTACCATTGCATAACTACTTGATATATTTATATAAAAATAATTTCAACATTTGGTTTTTCTTTGATCTATATAGAAATTTATTCAAAAACTAATATTGATGAATAAAGAGAAAAATACGTTTCTAAAGGATCTTAAGGCCCATAAAAGAGTGACAAGTCTGACCATTTGTCTTTAACTTTATTCCAAAACCAATATGGTAAATAAATTAATCTATAATACTAAAAATTGATACTACTGGTTCATCATTGACATTTTTTCATCAAATTATTTACCTAAGAACAATGAAAAATTAACTAATACATTTCTTAGTTCAGTGGTTAGAGTGAAACCTTTATCATCCTTTGGTCAAGGTTTCAAGACCCGCGACATTTCTGGATACTATTTCCATTTATCCATCTTACAAGATCTCCTTTTATAACAACATATTATTATAATCTCCAAAATAAATTTTATTTGCATCCATGAAATAAGGTTAATTATTCAATATACTTGTAACTAATGATTTCAATACAACCCTAATACATATAAACTTAATTCATATGTTTCCACAATGGACCTTCCATGGTCAATAGTTTATCCATAATATCATTTGTAGGATTTATAAATCATGATAGCATATATTCTATCTAAAAAACCTTATGTTTAACATAGGATATTAATTTTCATTATTTTTTAAAATTCTTTATAATGGTTTGTAATGAAAATGTGGCTTATCCTAATCATGTCCCCTAGGAGTGTCAAACTGGGTGAAAATTAAGGTCTATTTTTGTGTACCAGGTTACATCAAGTTAGACATGGAACACCTTGTCAGATTTATTAATCCAAGGTATATCTATGCCAGAACCACATCCACTTGTAGTATCCATTTAATGATGTATTACTAAGAAGACCCACATAATCTATACCTTACCAAATCATTAGGATTTAATTCTATACTTATCATGAAATTACACATTATGGATATGTTATCTAAACTACCTTTTCTAAAATCTAGTCCCAAGGTTTCTACTAAATATCTCTAGAATACCAACTATAGATACCCCACCCCAAAAGACCAAATAATATGTCCTCTATCGATTAAATTTTCATTATTACAAGGAATCAAGCCCTACAATTCCAAAAATTTAGTAATCTTGGTAAAATGGATTCGTAAATGAGTCTTATAATAAAAATTAACAAACTAATTACAACATACTTTTTTTTCTTCTAAATAAAATTTTGGATTACATTATTCCATCTAGTATATCCCTTCACATCTGTCATTTTACACATCTTGGATTCATAGTGGAAGGAAATATAATAAGGGAGATATAAAATGCTCAGTAAGGTTAATGTATAGTGAAAGAAATAACGAATTAATAGGAATAATAAATATGGCAGGGAAAATAATGGAACACACCTAAAATAGAATAAAAAATGATAAAGAAGTGCATAAACAATATAAAAAGTCAATGAATGGAAACACATTCCATTAAAATAACTAGATATGGAAAAAATTAATATAGCATGGTAAGATACTGAAAACACATTCCATTTAATAAATAAACTGAGAATGAAATTCATCCATAGATTTTATCTTGTGAAAATATCTTGGATAATAAATAAAGAATCAAAATGAAGAAAATTTTAAATTATTTGATGTCATGTATTAGGAAAATGAAAACCAATATTATCAATATCCATCCTATGGATAGTTTAAACTACATATAGAAAACTATTTAATTTATGCAACTTATTTGTCTAATGAAAACCTATAGATGCATTAAGGAGCTACATAAGGTTTGGGATCCACCTGTCACTGCATGTCTAAGACATTTTTCATATTGAGTAATCTATTTAATTAATAAACAATATTCCTTATCAAATATCTATATAAAATAATGAATTTATATTTATCAATATTTCCCCCAATAAAAAACAAATATCATGACATACACCATACATAAAGAGGTATATTTTTTAGTCAATAGTAATATCCTTGATAAATGAACTTAATAATTTAGGAAAAATTAAATGTTCAATAATCAAAGGAGATTCAATATTTCAAGTGGACTAAAAAATAAATCAAGGGAATTCGAAAATTATCCTTGTCTGAATAAATCCTAAACCATATAAAGGAAGTATATTGATGATATCAATAAAATATTTACCAAGTGCAGTAAAATAATGGGTTTTTTATCATTGATGAATATAAATAAATATATAAATTAAAAAAAAGGAAAATATCACATTATTATGAAAAAACGTTTCAAAAATCTTTTCTTTTAAAATCGTGTTTAAAAATATTTTGGTTAAAAGTAATTGTTTTAAACATTAAAAGTAATCTTCAATGAAATTATGGAATATACATTTTTACCTCTCATATGAGGTAAAAAGAACATTCCTTTTGTATTATTAATGATTATAAAAATGACATTTTTGGAAAGAGAAAAGAAGACTACATTAAAAACATTATTAAATGACAAAAGGGGAAATTTTATTTACTAAAACATTCTAATTGTTTTTGAAAAATATTAAATGAAGAATGATTTTTAGAAGAAAACATGTTCTCCCACTGAAGAGAAAAATAATTTTTGGTTTTATAAAAAAACATTTATAAATAATTTTGAGTACCAAAGTGTGAAAAAAGGTATTATCACTTGATAATGGTCATGAATAACTAGATATGAAAATTATAATGTTTTAGTGAGAATAAATCAATGATTAGATTATGAATATTAAGTGTAAATAAAAATATAGAGGAGGAAATACATAAATAGATAGTAAAATTTATTATAAACATAATCAAAGAATATTAACGACAAAGGGGATGTAATATTACCCAATGAAATGAAATTGGGTTATGAAATCTCTTTTCCACTTGGATACTTTTAACTCAATTCCCCTTAGATTAAATAATTCAAATTGAAACTCAATGTCTCATGAATAAAGACTGAATCATGATATTATATGACAAAGCAGAAGTATTTGTACCATATATAATAAATTAGGGGGAAAAATAAAGTGAATATGTCATGAAAAAAATTTACAACCACAAAAGGAAGTGATATAACAAAGATAATCATTAAAAAAGTTTTTTATAAGAGTTGTATTAAAACATTCCAATATTTCCCTACCATTTTGAAGCATTTTATTCATAATTTAAAGAACCCAGTTCTTCCTTGAGGTAAGAATCTTTCCTGTTCAGTTTATCCTTAATAAAATAGGAGAAAATAGGTGAAGGGCTAGATAATGTCTTGTTACACAACGTGACTGGGAACCACACATCACGCACTTATAGGTACATATCATGTATGGAAGGCTACACACCACATAATACCAATACACAACCTTGTAAAAGTCCGGAAAGAATTTCTACGGACACAGAATGTCATCCCAAGTACACACAATGTACTTTTTTAATTTTTTAAATTAGATAGTAGCATCATTTTTTTTAAAAACGTATAGAAATCACCCATTCATTTGAAGAACAGTACAACCAAGTGATCCAAGGAAAGGGTGGCCTCCAGTTTCATTGTACGATCTCTAATTTGAACACTATTCGAAGCATTGGATTCCCCTCGGTAAGCACTCAATTACTATTGATCCATTCCTCATGATTTATTCTGTCAATCTAGTTATTTAGGGTCAAGAGTTTATATCTATTTATTACATAAACTCTTCTCTAGGTTGAATTATATCCTAAAATTGGATTAGGAGTGTCTTATGAGTATGAGGTAGGTGGTCTTGATCCTTTAATTTATTTTTAGGATGTTTATATATGTCAGAGTGCCACATGCCAACTTTTAGTGTGTCACCTGATAAAATAATGAACCCTGTTATTTATTATAGATGATTAGGTAATTAATTTGATTACTTGAATGTATGTTTATGGTTTTGAACCTTGATTTAGGGACACCCCATGGGTGTGTTTCCCATGGATGTTTGTTTGGATGATAATTCCTATGAGGCTTGACATTAATTCCCATTCATGGATTGTTAAAAATTTATCACTCAATATTAATTTCACATGTGAGATACATGTTATGTTAAGACTTGAAAATATTTAAATTGAACAAAAGTATGGTTATATTTTTTTTACTATTTTAGTTATCCTTATTTGGCCATGTAATAGATTAATTTGCAGTGGTTGGTTATTATATAAACAATTCCCATGTGAGTTGATCATGTTAAAGCCTTCTGATAGTTTAATTCGCATGTGTTGCTTTTGATATGGTATGTGTAATGGAATTAAAAGATAAAAATATGTAATTAGAAATTGGTGAGCTATAGTCTCAGTTACAAGATAGGGTTCGTCTCATGAGACTAATGGAACCTTATATACCTTGGGTGAAACATTTTCTAGGTTAAAAGACAATGGATGTGCTCAAGTGGTTAAATATGTAAAGGCTTTGAGTGAGCCACATATAGTTTGGTGGAATCATTGAGTCATATTTTTAGAATGACAAGAAAACCAATGATCCATTGAGGGATACATAGGCCGAGCTCTATTGGAAAATGATTAAACGATTATTATGTCATGAGATGACTGTTACTTTTATACATGGGGTTGTCAGGCCACGGTCGGATCAAGAGACTTTTATATAATACATCGGAGTTTGACAATGAAATAGAATGACTATTGAAACATATACCAATCCCATGAACATTCTTGGATTCAGTATTCACCTATACTAGATTACACCGTCTTTTGCGACATCTGTTTTTTCATACTTTGACAACCAACTATTTATCAAATTCATTATTGTACATTGCATGTTATATAAATTCACTAATAGATTGGCATAGACCATGTGTGGTTGCCTACTAGGATTTAGTCTCACACCCATTTTGTATCTTGTTTTGAGGCCCAAATAGTGTATATGATTGCAGGTGTTGATCATTGAAAGCACCCTACTACAACTACTTCATGTGATGCTTACGAGTAGGAGATCAGGGGACCAAGATGAGGCTTACGATGCTTCTTGTCATCCTTTGTTTATTTTTTTCTATTGGAACATATATTTTGGATTACTATAGTTTACCTTTATGGATGATTTCTTAGAATATAACATGATATATAATTTTTTTATGGAATGATTCTTGGTTATTTATCTTATCATTCTTCCACTATTTACATTAGTTGTATTCTATTTACAACTTCTGATATTGTATTATTATATATTAAACTATGTTATACTTTGTCAGTGAGGGAATAGTTTCCCCACTATGACACTCTAGGCCCCTGCTGCTAGTCGGTGGCCTATAGAATGTGTGGAAATGCACCTGAGGCCATGTGACCAATCGGGTATGGGGCACCAGTTTAGTGACATCCGGATCTGGGACATTACTAAGTGGTGTCAAAGGAATTTTCTTTTGTATTTTTCTTTATTGATTGGTGACAATAGACCAATATGAAAATGAAAGGGATTTGGAACTAAGTTGTGCTCTAGTGTAGTTACCCCATGTATAGGGTAAAGCCCAATTACCTTGAATGAAATTGTAATTTTTGGATTTTCAGCTATTATAGTTTTTTCAATTTAACCATTGGGTTACACACTTGTTTTGAGTTGTTATTACTGATATCATTGTGGTTATATTTTGCTACAACCTGAGAGATGAGGGTATTCCATCTCATGCATCATAAAGGCACTTGTTATAAATCACATTCCTTGCATTATTTCCATTCTGTATAGGAGAATTAGTGATTACATGCTATTGTGATTTATGTCATGTCAAATATGCATACTGTTGTGATAAGTACCGTGAAAGATATGAGCGTTGTTTTGATAGGTGTACTGGTATGTGTTATGGTTGAATTGGATGGATGCCAAACTTTGGTCCCAAAAGAGTATGGGCCCTCTTGGATCAAAATTTGGTGGTCATTTTTCAACCATGAGATATAGATTGTGTTGTTATGTGATATATATGCATTCCAAGACATGATTCATAAGGAGTATGATACCCCACAGATCAAAATTTGGCACACCTTTGTATTATTCATAAAAAATAGGGGTTTTGAGTACGTTTTGTGGATTATTGTCCAAAAAACTAGACAACACAACATGTCATGCTATGAACAGACACCATATGTACATATATTAGGGATTAAAAGAACTTTTTCAATTATACACCATGTACTATGAGTACATGCTATGTGGTAGATGATCGTGTCCCAAAAAATGTGATAGAAAACATGGGTTGTTGATTTTTGATCAAAACACGCCATGTACCTTATGTACACCCTGTGTATTTTTACATAGGTAGACCCATGTGGCTCTGGACATGTAAAAGTACATGAACAGGAGGGAAGACCCAAGTACAAGACATGTGTCCTCCTGATACAGTGTACCTAGGACATTTATATGACCATGGGAGGTGGACTTACACGCCCATGTGAGAATTTAAGGGGACACACCATGTTTACGTTCATCACGCAGTGTACTAGAAATGTTTACACACCAATGCCAGTGGAAGTACATGCCTGAGTAGAACCAATAGTGTAAATGTCATGTAGTTTTGTTACATGTTGTGTAATGATCTTTTGTGAACTTGTTGAGGTTTTTATTCTCATATTTAGTTCTTATTCTCTTGAACTGCATACCATGATGAATAAGATTGTATTGAGGTGTGTGTTATAGACTTTACAGAGTAATTCCACCATGAAGACCTCTAGTAGTATGCCAGGAGGGTGGTGATGATCATACCCTGGAGGTGGTAGGCCATGAGCTACCAGTGGATCCTCCAGCTATGCTAGTTTCAACGCCAGTTGTTATATTAGAAGCAGATGCAGATGAAATTTTCTATGAAGGCTTTATGAGTTTCATGAAAACATTTTAGGGAGCACCATAGTCTACCATGTCTATGGAATAATTGACATGAGTCATCTAACAACTACATCCACCCATGTTTTCAGGGGAAGGTGGGCCACGGGCGAAAGATACATGGTAAAAGGCCATGTTATCAATCTTCGAGCATCTTGAGACATCTCTTGAGAGGAGGGTTAAACTCGCTACTTATATTCTGTGTGATTCTAATCAGAGGTGGTGCAATGTTACCACCCAGAGATAGCATCAGTAGGATATGGTGAGGGAATATTTTCACCTAGTTTTCTATGAATACTTCTATACAGAGAGGCTGAGGGCCAAAAAAGCCCATGAGATTATGCATCTAGAGAAAGGCACTCTATCAGATATGGATTACTCTGATTACTTTACTGAGCTCTAGTGCTTCAAACTTATTTGGATCAGAGATGATCTATCAAAGGCTAGGAGATTTGACTATGGTATCATGTATGAAATTCATTCATAAGTGAATATCATCCCACTGATAACTATATCTAATATTGTGAATCAAGTGCTGATTTTTGAGAAGAATCAGTGGGAATATAGTGGTGCGAGCCAGGGTTGTTTAACACCAAGATATGGTACTGTTTCGATCGGTAGTAGGAATCATTGTATAAATCTTACAAGCAGAGAGTCTAGTACTCATAACATATCATTATATAGCTAGGTGATGTGTTTCAAGGGCCGAAGAATTGGGCATACTAGACCTCAGTGCTCGATGAACCCAGTCAAGTACCGATCATGCAGCAATATGGGATACTTACATCATTTCTGTAAGATATTCCCACTATCATCTAGTGAGAGAGGGTCTTGACCAACTCCATGTTCCTTAGTAGGGTCAGCAGCTTCTCACTAGTCATGGAACTAGATTGGATTAGGCTTTTTTAGGCTGAGATAGTGTCGTAGACATGGTAGCAAGACCCTAAGATCTCAGAGACAACATGGAGGGTTAGATCCGGGTCTCCAGGCATTGTCTCAGTGCTATAAAACATGCCAGACTTATGTAGTGCGACAGACCCAACATGAGTAGGATCCCAAACATTATACTGTTAGTTGTACTATTCAAGTCACCTCATTTTTTACTTATTTATTCTTTGATACATGGGCTTCACATCGTTTCATATCTATGTCCATCGTGGAGATCCTAGGCCTCAATGTTTTTACATATGATGATGTTATGAAACTAAATACGCATTTAGGGGTTAGAGTGGAAAGTGTGTGACAGTTCAAGGATTACCCCCTTGAAATTGATGGGTGTCACATCATTTGGGATATCTGTGTATTAAAATGGAAAGGATTTGATTTCAAAATTTAAATGGACTAGTTAGTCTCCATTCAATACATTGCTGATTGTTATCATCCTAATGTGAGTTTTACATCACCATAGGGAATATTGTTTCTACACAATGGTGTATGGGATTTCCCGACAAGACGAGCTGGTACCGAGAATCGTGAGATGAGTGGGATGACAACACAAATTTCCTGTTTATATCTAGATGACAAGGGGACACTTCAGATGGACTTTCCACCTATGGTTGATCATTTCAGGGATGTCTTCCCAGATGAATTTTATGGTTTACCTCTATTAAGAGAGTTAGAGTTCTCTATAGAGATAGTACCAAGAGATACCCAGGTATCCATTCTTCCTTATAGAATGGATATGACGGATTTTCAAGAGCTCAATAGGTAGCTAGAGGGTTTGGAGGTAAAGGGGTTTATCTGACCCTGTACTTCTCCATGTGGTTTGATGGTCCTTTTTTTAAAAAGGTTGATGATAACCTGAGGATATGTGTGGATTATCACAAATGGAACCAGTTAATAGTAATGAATCAGTATCCTCTTACGCGAATAGATGATCTCTTCGATCATCACTGAAGAGATATAGTATTTTCAATGATTGATCTTTCATCCAGTTTTCATGAAGTGTATGTTATATCATCAGACATACCTTACACATCTATCCGAATAAGATATGGTCTATTTGATTATGTCGTAATGCCATTTAGTCTCATGAATGGTCCAACGTTCTTCATTGAATAGATGAACTAAGTGTTCAATAACTATCTTGATTCTTTTTTTTGGTTTTCATGGATGATGTCTTGGTGTATTATCATAATCGACATGACGATTCCTAAAATCATGAGATCATTTTGAGCACACTCATCCATTATATGCTAATATCTCAATGTGCCACTTCTGGATAGATCAAATTCACTTCATGGTTCATGTTATCTCAGATACATGAGTATCAGTAGACCTAGAGAATGTGAGAATTATAGTTACCTAGGAGCATCCCAAGAACTTCTTTGAGGTGTGGAGTTTTTCTAGTTTCGGTTGGTCACTATAAGAATTTCATATATGACCTCTAATGTTTAGCCATTGTGAGGAATGGATTAAAAAATATGGGTGTGAAGTACGTATGGACATATTCTTGCGAGAAAACCTTCTAGGAGTTGAAAGGGAGTTTAACATCAACATCAATACTGATTTTTCCAAAGATCAGTTGTAATTATACTATGTACTGCGATGCATCAGGTATCAGGCACCGAGAAGTACTTATGTAGGGTGATCAAGTCATTAAATACGAGTCATGACAACTAAGGCCACATGAGAGGAACTACCCAAACCATGATATTAAGTTATCCACATTCATTCAAGCCTTACGCTGTTGAATACATTACTTTTTGGAAGATAATTTTTTGCATACATAGACCCCAAAAGTCTCAAGTACATCTTTAAGTAGTGTGATCTGAATTTTAGGTAGTGAAGGAAGGTTGAAAACCTTAAGTAGTTCAACTTTGAGATTTCATAAATTATAGGGAAAGGCAATGTAGTGGATGATTCCTTAAGAATGAGGACTCAGATATATGAAGTGTTTCATTCCAGTAGAAAGTGGCAGCTAATGGCATTGTTTTTTAAGATGCATCTGGAGGTGCACGACATGAAACAAAAGATGTTTCTAAAATCCATTGACATTACCTCTACCTTACTAGACTAAGTGAATATGAGACAACTACCACATTTTAAAGGTCTAGTTCTACAGGAGAGTATGTCAAGAGAGGACCCTCCTTCTAGTTGGACACTAGGTGAGGATGATGCTCTGCATTTATGGGGTACCGTATTGGTTTCTATAGCCACGTGTGAGGAGCTGATGAAATATTTTCATGCTTCAGTTTGGATAGTGTATCTTGGTTTCAACAAGATGTATCAGGATTTACATCATCATTAATAGTGGCTATGTGTGAGGAGAGATATAGCTAGTTTTTTCATGAGCTATTCCACCAGTCAGTAGGTGATGGCAGAACACCAAATATCGGTAGAACATTTTAAGTAGATACCCATTTTTGTGTGGAAATGGAATGATGTCGTGATGGATTTTTTGATGGGTTTATCAATGTCAACCAAAGGAAATGATAAAATATGGGTTTTAGTTGAGAGGTTTATGATTGTCTCAAATTTCCTACCAATCAATGAAAACTTTTATGTTGATGAGCTTTGGAGGTTGTACATCTGTGAGATTGTACGACTACACGAGGCCCCACATTCTATCATTTTATAATGGAATTACTGGTTTATGTATCAAATTTGGAAATGGATACAGAGTTTCTTGGGTACACATGTGCTTCTGAGAATGACTTACCACCCCCAGAAATATGGCCAGTCAATGCACACAATTCAGATGTTGGAGGACATGCTTCAGCCATACATTATAGATTAGGGGGTTGGGAGACACGCATACACATTGTTGAGTTCTCCTACAAAAATAAAATCTTGGATACTATTCAGATGGCTCCATATGAGGATTTTTTATGGTAGACCATGCTGATCACCCCTGTTTTGGCTCGAAGTGGGAGAGGCAGCTTTGATGGGACCTTATCATGTCCAGGAGACCTCTAAAGTGTTTTGGTTGATTTCTAAGTGGATGGATGATGTGAAATCTCATGATAAATCATACACCAATCACCATATATGTCTTTGGTGTTGGAGGCCATGGATTGAGTTTTCCTACATGTTCCACCGAGGATGGGACACAAGAGGTTTATGAGAAAAGAAAGCTTTCGATGAGATATGTCGGTCCATTTGAGATTCTGGAGAGGGTGAATCCAGTTTCATAAAGATTGGAGTTATGTAATAGGTATAAGGATATGAACTATGTCTTCCGCATTTATTAGTTGTGAAATTAAATTTATGTCCCATCTCACACCTTTATGTCTGAGGAAGTGGAGTTACAAGAAGATGCATCCTTTGAAGAGTATTCCATTCATATAGTGGATTGTAGCATGAAGGTTCACCATTGTAGGTCTGTTCCATTGGTACGGGTTCAATGTCAGCATGACAGAATGTAGGAGGAGACTTGCGAGTGGGTGTCCGACATATTATCTCAACGGTTGGAGTTATTCTTTGATGTTCCTTCACGACACTTGGAGGGTAAATTCGGGGACGAATTGCATTAAAGGGGAAAATTTGTAAGAAACTGGTTCTTCCTTGAGGTGAAGATTATTACTTTTCAGTTTATTCTTAAGAAAATGGGGTAAAAGAAGTTGAGGGGTAGGTTGCAGGCATGTTACATGAAGTGACTAGGAACTACACACCATGTACTAACAGGTACATGTTGTGTATGGAAGGATACATGCCATGTAATCCTAGTACACAGCCATGTAATGATCTTTTAAGAATTTGTATAGACACATCATGTGGTCTCAAGTATATTTCGTGTAATTTTTTAATAGATTAAATTGGGAAGTAGTTTTTTTTAAAAACATACAGAACACGCCACTTCATTCGAAGAACATCTTGACCAGGAGATCTGAGATAGGGTGGCCTCATTTTTTCTTGTCTGATCTCCAATTCAAACACTATTAGATGCATTGGATTCCCCTCTGTAATTTATCAATTACTCTTCATAATTTATTACTAATTTATTCTCTCAATATAGTTATATAAGGTCGAGTTTTTATACTCATTTGGAAGATCTACTCCATTCTAGGATGAATTAGAGTCGGACGCTGGATGAGGAGAGTTGTATGAGTACGAGGTAGGTGGTCTTGTGCCTTTCCTTAATTTTCATGGATTTTATATATTCCAGAGTGCCACACACCCACTTTTAGGGTGTATCTTTATTGAATAATAAATCCTTTTATTTATTATATATGATTTGGTGATTAATTGGCTTATTTGAAATCATGTTCAGGGTTGTGAACCATGATTTAGGGACACCTCATGGGTGTGTTTTCCGTGGATGTCCACTTGGATGATAATTCATATTAGGATTGAGTTTAATTACCATTCTTCGGTTGTTAAAAATGTATTTATCATTATGAATTTCCAACCTGAGATACTTGTCATGTTAATTATTATAAATGTCTAAATTGCACAGCGGGTTGGTTATATGTTTTTCTAAATTGATTTATCCTTGTTTGTCCATGTAATAGTTTAATTTAAAATCGGTTTTTATTATGTAAACTGTTCCCATGTGATTTGATCATTTTAAATTCATGTGATAGTTTAATTCCAATATGTTTCTTTTGATATGGAATGTGTAATTGAATAAAATGATAAAATGTGGTAATTAGTAAAGGGTGATCCATATTCTCAGTTTAAAGACAAGGTCAGGCTCATGTGACTAATTTCACCTTATATACCATGGGTATCTCATTTTATTTGTTAAAATATAATGGAAGGGATCAATAGGTTAATTATGTAAAGGCCGTGAGGAAGCCACAAATAGGGTGTTCGGGATCATTGACTCTAATTGTTTGAATTCTGAGTGAACCTAGGATCCAATGAGGGATACCCCGGTTGGGAAAGACCTTGAGATTTTTATATAATCTATTGAAGTTGAATAATGAAATAGAATGAATAATGATGCATCATCTAAGCCAAATCATAATCTTGGATTTAGTCTTCACCTATACATTATTACATCATCTTCGGAGACATCTGATGTGCTTTCTTTTGAGTACCTGCTATTTACTGCTTTCACAATTGTACACTACCTATTATATATATTCACTAATAAATTGGCATAGACCATGGGTGTCTTAACACTAGTATTTTTTCTCATACCCTATTTGGGTCCTGTGTTGGGGGCTAAAAAGAATATAAGATTGCAAGTGTTGATCAAGGAAAGCGCCATGCTACAAGTACTTGTTGTGCTTCCTAAGAGTAACAGAGCATGGAACAGAGCTGAGGATTATGATACTTTACAGCTTCTTTTTTCCATTAATCTCTTTTGGAACATATATTTTAGATTAATATAGTGTAACAATTTTTCTGTTTCTTAGAACATAACCTACTGCATTATCTTTTGTATGGAATGATGCTTGGTTATTTAGATTATTAGTCTTTTTCTATTTACATCAGTTGTATTTTGTTTACGGATTTCACTATGGTATTATTATTTATTATTTTCTTTTAAACTCTTCCAATGAGGGAATTATTTCTACACTATCACACCCTAGTCTATCTTTTCTTGTCAGTAGAATCCAGTGTTTGGGGAAAAGCACTTGAGGCCATGTGGCCAACTGAGTACATGCCCCCATCTGAGTGGCATCTAGATCCAGGATGATACAATAATCTACATGATGGAATAATATTAAATGAAACTTATAATATCATGAGAATAAATAGTTTCTGGATATAAAATTTCAAATGGCTATACATAAACCATATAAAATAAACTGGGTGCATAACATCAAATAATTCTCAATTGAATGTAAATTGAGACGAAATCCTTTACCTTGATCTTCCTTTTCGGTGAAAGACCATTAAATTACTGTATAATAAAATTATGATAATTTTATAATTTTATAGATCATTTTTTTGTTTATCATTACTTTTATTTAACTTTTTACTATGTTTTATTCAACTACTTAAACAATTATGTTTACATTATGGGTTTGGACTAAGTTTGGTTTATGTTTCAAAAATAACTTTTGTAGGTCATATATGGTAAAATTGTTCATTATATAATGTGTTTATAATAATAATCATGACATAATTTTCATAATTATTCCTAAATTATACTATTAATATCAATCATTAAATGTGGTTATAAAAAATTATGTAATGTTATAATCATGGAGATGGTTGGCTATAGGTACAAATGAGAAACGTTCCCATCATTCAATGATCATTTTATAAAGAGTGTAAGTAACACCATATCATTCTAGAATGAAATTTATATAATAAATACCATTTTATTTATTCATATATACCTACATATAAAAATATTGTAATTTTAAATGAATAACATTGTGTCATGAAGGTGGTAGTCCATACATCCACTAAGGATGTT
Source organism: Viscum album (assembly GCA_963277665.1). Lineage (NCBI taxonomy): Eukaryota > Viridiplantae > Streptophyta > Magnoliopsida > Santalales > Viscaceae > Viscum > Viscum album. The sequence goes on along the minus strand of OY728157.1, from coordinate 1,395,327,495 downwards.
TTCATTTTTTATGTTTTTGAATGGGTAACAATTAAAATGATATATATACATATTTAAAGAATGGTAAATATAAAATTAATGTCATATATATTTTTTTATTTTAAATATATTTAATTATAATCATATTTTATACATTCCATGTATAGAGTGAACGAATCATATCTCTTTGATGGGGTGATAGTCCACACTTCCTCAAACAATGTTATCATATTAGACCAAAATAGAAAGTATTAATGTCTTGTGTTATAAAAAGATTAAGTAAGAATATGCACATAATAACTATCATAAATTTCATATATTAACATATTTTCCATCATAATTTCTAATATTCATAGTGGAAAAGTAAAAATTAACTATCCTCATTTCGTGAGGTAGTTGTTCTCTGTACAAAGAAACAACATGTTTGTTACCTATTAGACGGAGGAGTGTGTAAGTTTAGGTTGAAACATTTACATGAAAACATCATAGTATATTGAAGATACTTTTATTATTATATAATCATGCAATAAAGATATTTCAGGGGTTGGATTATGGAAATGAAACTAGAGAGTTTGAGAGAAGACAATGCCTCTTAATCGGGTAACTTCATTTGGTTTTTACTAAAAGGCATTCTTGGAAGGATTTATGACAAAAGGTGGAATTCAAGGTCAAGGGTAGTGATGTTTTGATTCTATAAGGTTAGTTATTGGATGAGCCTATGTGGCTTGATATGTGTGAGTAATGGGGATAGTTGGTGTCCTTTTATAAGGGAGGAAGATGACTCACATGGTATCTTTGAAAAGAGGTTAGGTGTACCCATGTTTTTACCTAAAATAAGTTTTTAAAAACCATAAAATAACAATAATATTGGGTTAATTTAAAAAATATGTCATGAAAATTGGTTTTCGATAAGTTTCTGGGTCATTTGTGATCCTGAGATGAAGGTTTAGTCTTTTAATAATCACAATTTTGCCTTAATAATTGCAAATAATTTTATTTTCATTCTCTAATAATTTTGGTAACAAACATAGTTGGTATTATTAGACATTATAAATTACTATGAATCCAAATATATAATCCATTTTTTGAAATTCCAATCATATAAGTGGCATAAATTGATTTAAATTTAATCTTGTAGGGGGGGATGAAAATGTGGGTTTTTAATGTAAAAACGTCTGCAAGATTGCGATGTTGTTATAATAAATTTCAAAGTGAAAAAGATTAAAAGTATATAAATTTTATTTGTTGATAATAATATTATATATTTAAACATTAAAACAAATTATAATTATAATTTTTCTTTATAAATAAATTAGACAAAAAATAAGTTTTCAAGTAAAATTCAGTATTTTTAACTATTTATTAACAAATGAAATGTTTCAGAAAAATGTCAAAAATTCCCCCAAACCAAATTCATAGGATTCTATTTCAATGAAAAAGTATATTTTACTTATTTAATCAATTAATGGTTCCAAATTAATATTTACAATTGGTTCACCATTAAAAGGTTGTAAAATTGCTTTTATAAAAATATAGGTTTTAAGTATCAAAAAGGGTTTTCGCTTATCTTATGAATATCATACATATTATATAAAGATAAAAAATATTTTATTGAACATATAACATATATATATATATCATTAAAATAATTCTATTATTGTAATTAACTATGTTTATTAAGAAAAAACTCCTTTGGATACACATAAATAATAATATTTCTTTTTATATCCAATTTGTTCTTATTTTCATTTCCCATTAGTTGGTGAGAAATAAACTGATTTTATATTTATATAAATAATAAATTTTCATAATTTAGTTAATATTATTCATAACTGCTAACATAATAGATAAGTTATATCATATTATATTAAATAATAATATTTTAACAATATAATGTTATTTGGTGAAACTCGGTCTTGCGTATAACACAAGCTATCGAGTAAGGTCTCTCTATCATGAAACATAAACTATCAAGGATGGTATTTATTGCATGTAACACAAGATAACATGGTATTTTATGGATTGAGATATTTATTATATATTTTATTTTTTAAATATATTATAATGTATCTAGATGTTATATCCCCTTATGCGCTTATTGTCGCATGTTATACACGCTATCAAATATAAGGTTCTTAATTTAGAATTTTGTGGTGTCACGCGTACCCCATTATAAGATCCCAACTAAAGTAATATACACTAATTAATTAAACACCGTGATTTAAAACCAATATAAATGCAAGTACTAATAATGACTATTACCACTTTTTCTAGAAAGAACAAAATGACCAAGATATTACAACATGTAACATCATGTCCCTCCATATTAGGTTATGAAGTAAGAATGATATTAATTTTACTTAAGAGACATCCCAAACATGATAATGGATAAAAATAAATTCTTAAGCGATTAAATACAAATAGGGGATAGTTTTACCCTTGAAAATAAAAAAATCAGTCCAATATGTCATAACCAAATAAACCATTATATGATGCATTCTAAGAATGAAAGATAACTCAACATTTCATTTATCAAAATCCAAATAAAACCATGTACTATAGAAGAATACCTCAATATCAAATTTCCAAAATAAAGACTACAAAACTCAAAAACTATAAGGGACACTCCATGATAAAAACATGCTCCAGGATTTAATTCCACAAAAAAACCAGGCATTGCGATATACTCCTAAAGATGTGAGATACTTTACCTTTTACCATGTTTTGATAAAAAAAATTATAAAGGAACCAAAGTTCCAAAGAAGGGGTGAGTAATTTTACTCAGTATATTTTCCCCAATCCATTATTTACACACACAACTAGGATAGAGAAAGTTATCAAATTTATATAAAAAAATGTATGTAAACAATTTCTAAGACTAGTTTATAACTAAATATAAACAAGCTACATACTAAAAAAAATTCTCAAACAATTAATAGTTCCATGAAATGATACCAAAAAATGTTCTCAGACTATTTCCCAAATTCAATTTTGGAATAACCCATTCCATTCCACATTTCCACACATCCAACAACACATACAACCTAGAACTCCCTAAACACATGAATGGTAAGTCATCATTTCATTATGCCATTAATTAATGGACCATTTTACAGGGGAGATCCATTAACATTATACATCTCACTAATGATAGCGGATACTCCTTACCCTTATCCGCCCCAAATGAACATTAACACACACAACCATTATTCCAAACAACCATTTAAACAAAACCATTCATGTATTGAAAATATTTCCAAAAATAATTTAAAATAATCAATTTCAATTCATATATATTGAACCGTTATTTTATTAAAAACAGTTTGAAAAAACCATTTCCATAATTCCAGAAAATTCACATTTTAAAACCAACATTATAAAATCAACAACTAATGCACATTCTAAAAAACAACCAATTTTCATGTTTCTCAAAACCGTTAATCAAGAGTTGTTTACAGTTGGCTAAGGTGAATTTAATTAATAATATTACTATATAACAGAATACGAATAATTAGAATATAATTCACTATAGTTATCATCCCATTTGGTTCCTCATTAAGACCTTTTAAACCACATTAAACGTTAATAAAATTAATTCTAGTTATCAATATTAACTAAAAAATATAGGATATTGTTAGTTATAATATGCAATGTGTGAAACATCTTTTTCATAAAAAATCACATACTAGATGTCTAAATAATGACACCTTATTTTCAATGTATGACAACACAGGCTTAAGATAGGTCACTCATGGTAATTATAAATTCCTCCGGATAGTTAATAATTTTTTTGTAATTTCTAATCCATCTCATCTAGGAGTGTCAATTCATGTGTGAAATAATCCTTGTTATAATTCACTGGGATTTGATCGATTCCAGACCAATGAACCCATTTTAGTGCTACTAACCCTAATTTCATCTATGCTAGATCCAAATCCATTAGTATCATTCTTATAGGAATGAAATTACTTGGAAACCACTGAATTTATTAATTAGAAAATTATAGTAAATTTTAATAAATTTGACTCATCCATATATATATAAATCATCATATCCCTTGAAATAACCATAGAAATATATTTGTGTATCTCACTGAAATTTTCTCTTCCTAGTTTCCAAATGTTATATAAACCTTTCATATGATGGCAACAATTGAGCCCAACATTTTTATATATAGATATCATATATTAATAGATAAATATTCATTACATTTGAAAAATTATTTTCCAAGGACTATAATGGTCTAGTGCCTTTAAGGACTAGGTACACGTTCTTCTTATTTAGTAATACATCATTAAAATCTCCTGTATAGTTATTACCCATTATTAATATTCAATAATATACCCTAAATAAAACCTTTATTCTTTACCCCGGAAAGGAAACATAGGATTATGTGTTATAAGAGGCTCACTAAGGGTAGGCATGAAAAATACATAAATGTATCATGAGAAAACTAGTATTAAAGCATGATCATAAAATATTAAAACCATACCCTTCATATCAATGATCAAAATCATCTATCAATGAATAAATATTAGAATTTTTTAGGTCATGAATCACAATGAAATCATATAACATATTCTAAGGGAAAATAACATTTTCAAAAGAAAAATATTTGTGGCAAAAAATACAATAATATTTTTAACAAGTTTAAATACAAGATCAATCACTAATTAATTTAATGTCATGAAAATATGACCATACATGAACATATGTAAATGAAACAAGGTCCAAGAATAGCCATATATACTTGAAATCTTGGTCTATTAATACAACTATTAAAAAGTAATCATGTTCAAGAATAACATTGTGAAAATGTAATCTGGTTAATTCATTTCATATATAATCACGATTTATCAATATATTACAATTTCATTAGAGGGAGATATATGTCATAACTATCAAATAATCCATTCATATGTGTTCTAAATGATCATAAGAAAATCATCATATCAAAACACTTAAAAAGAAATGGGTTTCATAAAAAAACCATCAAAGCATAAGACATGGAAATGAAATTGGTTTCATATACAATTCATAATTTCATCACAGAATAATCTATGGGAAAATATGGGTATCATGAGAATTTTATGATGTCTTAACTTATCAAAAATAAACTGGTTTCTTAAATGTATTATCATCATAAACATAAACCATACTAAGAAAAAATAATAATAGTATCCTTTAATCATATCCCTAGAAAAATATATGCTAGATCAAAGGATATCATCCTCATTGGAAATTGTTTTTTAAAAGACACTTATGACATTTCTTGAGATAAAACCCTTTGAAAATAACATTTTTAAAACATAAAATTCATAAAATAGTTTTGAAAATATGTTTTTTAAAATACACGTTGAAACATAAATTGGAATCATTAAAAGTCGTTAAAAACATTTTATTAGGAAAATGTTATTTCCAATTTGGAAAAAAGCCTTTTTAAAACATATTTTTTTAACTATTTTCTATGAAAATATAATTTGGAACTTATATGGTAAACATTAAAACATTGAGTGTTCATAATAGTTGAAAATGTGGTACATATTAAAAAAGATTCCTTTCTTATATTTTATAAAATACAATCATTCCCTATTTTTAAAAAGACATGATGATTAATATTAAAACACATTTTAAAAATTCACGTGTTGGGAAAAATTCATTAATAAATCTATTGGGAAATTTTACAACATTTTTTTAATTTTTTTAAAAATCATGGATAAGGAAGAAAATATATTTTTGACCAAAGAGATAATTAAAGATGATTTTTAAATAAAACATTATTTTAGTCTATTAGGTACATAATAAGTGTAAAATAAAATTAAAACATGTATTCTAATGAAGTAACCATAGGATATTAAATTATGTGAATTTTAGGATATATGGATCATAGTATTTCATCATCAGAAAAACGTACAAAAACAATCCAGAAAAATGATGAGATTTTATCATAAAACCAAAACCACTTTGGTAACATTTAATCCTGAGACCCAAGAAATAAATATCCAAAAATGGAAATTTAAATTCCAATAACATTAAGGATAATCATCATAAAATACATCAATTGGTTGTATATACACTATATAAAATAAAAATTTGATAAATATAGTATCTTTATCATAAAAATATATGTGGGGCCATAATCCATTACAATATGTTTTGACATCATTAATAGATGTTCTAACCCCTTATAAAATATATTTAATTTTATTATACATATATTACATAACGATTATAATATTTATCATTCCATATAATATTTATTTATTATTTTTAATTACCCATTTTGTAAAAATTTCTTATTAAGATTACGTTTCATGCAATAACTTATTTATCTTCTACATATGTTCTTGATTACTATTCTTTGTCCTTTTACATTGATCATTAATATATAATTTCCAAAAAAATTACAACTATATAAATAAAATTTATATTTATTATATTTTTATTTAGAGTAATCCATATAATTTATTGATGGAAAATGAAATACATCGTTTATATAGATGATAGCTTATACGTATACATGAATATTGGTCAAATTTTACTAAAAATGAATTGATCGAAAGGTAAAAAATATATTACAATTAAAAAATATTTTTATGTCTTTTATATCACGTCTATTTAGTAAATTTACCCGAATTTCCATCCTTGAAAAACATTAGTGGAAAATAATTCACATCGCAATACGAGGCAATAGTTTACCATATACACGAATGATTTTATCGTAACACCAATAGAATGGAATGTATGAAGGTATATGTGATATAATAATTAAAAAACTATAATAGTAACAAATATCTTATATTATAATTTAATCTATCATTATTAACATCCATGTAAAATATAAATGAATAACACATCACATTGGTTCAAGAGGCGGTAGTACTCCATACACACAAGAATCGTTATTGATTTCAAATTGGTTAAATAGTAATAAATAATATGTGGAAATAGAATTATTTAAGTATTATAATATCGTAAATATCATATATAAATTTTAAATACATCATTATATCCCCCTATTAGTGGTTTTGATTGAATATTTTTAACATAGGTTTGTGAGTAGGTAGTCCGAGAGACATACAAATGATGATTTCACAATACATTTGAATGAACAGGATATTGATATAGGTTATAAAATTATCATAATAACATAAAATTATATAATATAATATTTTCTTATTATACAATAATATTTAATAACTATTTATGTAGGTTTATGAAAAAATAAAATAAGATTCTCTTTTAGGGATGTTGCCTCTTTATTTAAAGAATGTTCTTAGTTTGCACTAAACAACATCATGGGTTTTAATTAAGACCAAAATTAGAATACTCGGTAGGTAGGAGGGAAATAAAAAATATATCTGGTTTTTTTTTTGGTTGGACCAATGGGTTTTGGAAGTGTGAAGTGGGTTAGAGAGTGTTTGACCAATTATAAGTCAGGGGAGTGGTATACTTAAAAATTTGTGAAGAGAAGAAGGTGCACCCCAATTTATAACTTCCAAAGGATCAAAAAAAGAAAAATTATAGATCATAGAAGAGATTTAGGGTAATATTTCTAGAAAATGGGTGTTTGACATATTTATAGGTCATTTTAGTCATTATCGTTTTAGTTTATCCCCTAGTAAACCCATTTCCCTTTAACCACCATAAACAATTTTTTTTACCAATTTTAATATTAATTGTGTTAAAATATTAATTTGAACATAGTATATAATTTAAATTATAATGATTCTATGTTTGGAATCTAATTTAAAGATTTTTATTAACATTTGTTTAAAATTTAAATGTAAAAATAATCAAATAATTGGAATAAAAGGTTGTTTTAAAAAGAGAAATGTTTCACAAGTTTTAAAATTTTAACATTGAAATTCAATGGTAAATTGATTTCAATGTCCTAAGTTTTATCAATAGATATTTAATAAATGTAATTTTACTTTTAAAACCATATAATAATAAATTTTAAATTTTAAAATTATTTATTATAATTGAATATTCATAATAAAAACATTATTTTTCTTCATTTATTAAAAATTTTATCTTGTTTTGAAAATTATATATAATTCACAATGAAATAAATTTGAAAAAATTATTTAAAAATAGATATTTATTTTTTCAATTAAATTTTATGAAATTGGAAAAAATTATTTTTAAAATAAGTCATTAAAAGGTTATAAATCTTCTTTTTAGAGAAGTATATTTTTTAATCATAGAATTGAATTAAATCATATCTATTTTCTAGAGAAAAAATCATATTTACATTAAAATTTTTATGGAATATAAAATATATACATTTAATTAGTATCATAATCAAAAATTTATTTTTTTGAATTTTTTGAGGTAAAACAGGTCTTTATAAAAAAATAGTAATTCAGAAAAATATTTTATTGCTTTTAAATGGTTCTAATTTTAATTTCAAATTCATTAGTCACAAAAAATTTAATTTATATACAAGTTTAAGACATATAATTTCATAAATTAGTTAAACATATTATTAACCCCCATTCCAAAATGTTGTTGAAAACTATTATATTGAATGAAAATATTGTAATAATATGTCATGTTCCATTTAAACATGGTGTTGTGTGAGTCCAACGATAAACTCAGTGTAGCATGTAACACAAGTTTATCGTAGTTTTCATATAACATAAGACAAACATAGAATGTACAATAAATACCGTAAAGATTATATTTATTTGAATAAAAATATTTCACAAAATCTCAAGTTGCTAGATTACATGATAATCTAGTTAATTCATCACATGTATTAAAACACATAAAAAATATCCATTTGAAGGAAGAAAGTACCAAGGGTATGAATATAATATATATATCATGACTTAACCAACTAGGACCCTCCTGGCCAATGGTAATCCCTTTGTGAAAAAATCCACCCCACCTCTAATAGGATTGTGTCTAGAAACATGGATAAAAAAAGAATAAAATTAAATAGGAGGCCTTATCCCAAAGTACCTATATTCTTGTACACAACCATTTCAAAGAAAATTTATAGAGGAAAAATAATGCACTGCCACAACTTGAGTATAACCATGACTGCAATAACCTCTAGGAACTACCATAGTGTACAATAATAAATAACCAAAGAATAAAGGAATAAATACACTCCCTATTATAAATTAATTCACAACCTCACATGATGTGGAAAATGATATTGAAGAGTTCCTAGATCTCGATCAACTCGATTGACCACTGAACATGGTCAATGAACCCACATATCACTATGTATGAAAAATATCACAACTAATTTTCACATCCTCTACAGAAGATACTAACAATGGGTGAAAATCTCATGGAGAGGTGAGTATATACAAATGTAGTTGAACACCCTAAAAACCATAAATTGAGAAATATAATGATACAACAGAAATGGATCAACCCATAGAAATAGGGAATGTAGAACCCAAAAGATATTCTCATATAGATTCCCAAACAATTTATAAAGGGGGTTAATATATCCATAACCAAGATAAACATAATGACTCTTCCCATAGCTATAAAATTTAATCTCTAATACCATTGATCAGAATAAACCACAAATAAATATTTACAGAGTGGCTTGCACCATGTAGCTATGTTCTACAGATGATGGAGCCATAACTCCAATGGATGACCATATCCACATCAGATGCTAAAGATGGGGGAGTAACCCCTTCATAGACAAAGGCCCCACATAAAGATGAAATCTGGGATGTTCTGAATCTACCATATTAAAGAGTATTGGTACAAGAACCCTATTGAAAAGGGTCAGTTTCCTGCCCCGATGACTCTTTGATAACATATAATGATCACTGCCCTCTGTAAAGAGTCAGGAAAGGATGACTCATACTAAAAACACCTCGCAATAATGTATTTATTCCAAAATGATGTCTACCCTCACATTCTATGTGGATATCATTCAGGATGGGCTAGTCACTAACCAAAATCATTGTTCTAAATAAGGGGATACAGAAGGTATAAGTTACTCGAAGAATTAAACAGTGTTTATTGTGTGTCACGTGACTTGTGTCCTAACCTCTTAACCTAGGAATTTCCACCCATAGACATGGATTGTGAGATCATTCCACACTACATGGAATGTCCACATGGGTACATTACATGTGTGACTGCCCAAGTCCCTTGATGTGTACACCAAATGCAATGCTTGGCTGGCCGTATAAATCCATACGATGTGTCCCCAATGTTACACAGTTATTCTAGAACATGACACGATGTCTTTACCACCTGGGGTACCAAGGTTTGTAATTATTGAACATGAATTGACTCCCCTGGTTAGGTCACATGTATTGTGGGCCCGACCGCACATCACATGATCATTAACTTAGTTGAAACCCTACTTCTCAAGAGAGATTGGTCTACATGGTGTGTAGTTATGAAAGATTAATGAAAAATAACTTCTTTCATGAAAATAATAAATATATATTCATCACCAAAAAACTCCCTAACTGACCTCTCTAAACCGAAGTGTAATATATTCATCTATCAATATTTTACCTTCGCTGGCATGAAATACGAATCTGATCTCTACAATGGGAGTCCTTCTTCCGTTCACTTCCATTCATGGTCATGAAAATTGTTTCCACCATCAACAACCCATGATATCATCATGATCTATCCCTAAAAATTAAATCCATCAATCATTCGTGGAAACACCATGAATTTATGGGTTCCATCATGCTTGGACCCACCTATGTAATGTCATGCTGGAAACCCAATATACCAATAGATAATAATGTGAATAATAATGTTGGAATAGAACATGGACAATGTTGATAATAATCGTTGGTTGATGTGATCCATTCCAGTTATCATTTTTTTCAGGATCAAGGGTGATATAACTATGTATAAAATATAAATGCGATTAAACATTTGAATTTATAAAATGGGATACTACGAAGGTTGAATAATAAAAGATCAATAAAAATAAGAAATAAAAATTCATTCTCATAAACCAAATATAGATGATACTGAATATAACAAGGAGTACCTAGATTTGGGGTAAATCATTTGTGAAAATAATGTTCTCCAATACTGAATATGGTATTCTATGTTTTCTTCCAACCTCTCAATTAACCAGATCCCATTTATCTTTGTTCTATATTCTTTATCCATCAATAAAGAATTCACTTTCCCCTTCTATAATCTCCTAGGGTTTTGTGTCTAACAATGGATATTTTCTATAATATCATATTTATATAGTTATTAGGCTAGGTTATCTCATTTAATTAAAAATTATTAAAATAAATTATTTCTTTTATTAAATTCAACATCCATCAGTCACAAACCATAGATCATTGAAATATAACCAAACTTATAGAATTCCTAGGGTGAACCCCATATTCTACAACAAACTATTGTATTCTATTACCCATATCATCTCCTAAGAAATTGGAAATTAAATAATATCAAAATATTATGTTTGTGTGCTTTAAAAAATATTAATATTTTTATATAATAATTTTCAGTTCCCAAGACACGCATACATTGTTCTAAATTCAATGAAACATTAATATATATATATAAATAAATATTCAATTTATTAATAGAATAAAACGAATTTTTCAACATTCTCCCATTCTTCATGATTTTTCACTAAAAAAAGATAAAAAGGATGCGGTACTAGGCCTTCATGTAGCTCTCATGCTCCCAGGATCTCTCTTGTATATTTTCATTCTTCAAATGAAAAATAAAAAAAGTAATGGTCTATCCATTCATTATCCTCTATTGTATATTCTCAATCACAACTTCATACTCCACAGTGGTCTCTCCCTGATTGATGTCTAGCTCACCCCAACAATATTGGGCATAGGTTTGTGTACGTTTCTCCTCAATTGTGACACATGTAAGATGTCAAGAACACAATAAAACTTTATGGGAAATGATAAGTGGTAAGAATATTCACCAACCCTCCAGAAGATATGAAATGGCTTGATGAACCTCATGAATAGATTTCTTCCCACTATAAACCTACAGAATCGTCAACATGTAGAGAATCTCCAAAAAACATTGTCACACTTATCAAACATCATGGGCATAATAAATTGATTATTATAATATTTATCTCTACTCTATGATGTCCACATACCCCTATAGATTTCATGTACCTTCTCAGTTGTCACATACACCATATTTGACCCAACAAGAGGTGTCTCCCCAATCTCAGTCTAACACAATGGTGACCTATAGGGTATCCTGAATAGGGACTCTAAACATGTCATGTAGTTAGTATAGTGAAATATATTATTATATTAAACTCCACCATTGGAATGTGATCATCCTAGCTCGAGAATAATTCCAAAACATAGGTGCACATCATATCATCCATAATATAGACAGTCTGCTTAGTCTGGGAGTCCACCTATATGTGAAATAATATGATTATATAAAACGTGGTCCCAATATCCCCTTATAGTCCCCACCATAATTATGACATAAACTAAGAATCAGGATTTGATATAATCTTCTAGTGTAATCAATGAATTTTGATGATATCCCACTTGTAAAAATTCCCCAAACTCCCAACCAATGTCTTTTCTAGGATGGAATGAATTTTAACTGACTTGGTATATTTGTTTAAAATAACCCAGTTAGTATCATGGAATTTCTTTATCAGTGTAATATCTAAATCAATTCCATCGATACTCCATCCCATATTTACTATAAGATACTACAATGATTGATTAAACCCGTAAACACATGTTTCTCATCCATTATCTTCTAACATGTGTGACATTGAGATATTATCTTTCTAATACTCTTCTTCGTTAAAGACCACCAAAATTAATGGTGAGGATTCCTATAAATCTTCCCCAAACTATGGTGTACAACCAATTGGGGTGTATGAAAATACATCGTCACCTCCTCACACAACATGAACCGAACCATCATACATCCCTAGAAATGGATTATGTGCACTCCTCCATCACAAATTCTATATAGTGCACCCCATGTGGATATCTTGTCATGGAGAACCTCACAATCATTTTCTTCTAAATGTGCTTCTCACTCACATTGAATAATAGGAGTTTCCAAAAAAATTAAATAAAAAGTGAAATGGTATCCTCTTCCAATATCATCTATAATGAACCTAACTACTACAATGTATCCACATCTAGGTTAAAATGGGTATTTCTTCTTAGAGAATTTATAACCTTGTTTCCCTTATTAGAAGTATAGACTATATTTAAATCACATTCCTATAGGAACTAAAACCAATATCTCTGTTTTGAGTCAAGGACTCACTGAGTGAAGATGTAACTAAGCCACTGGTGGTATGATTAGTCCAAAAAATACTCACACGGAAGATAGTTCCTACACATCACTTACGTAAACACTACCACTAAATGATGTATTAAATGAGTCACATAGTTCTAATCATGGTGTATCAAATACCTCAACTGATAAGTGATCACTACCTACCTTTACATAAACATGATATTGATCACAACTCTAGATGCATCAGAAATACTATGTACTCATGTCCCTCCACTGATTGACTTAATATAAGGGGACTATTAAACTTATTCTTAGCTTCTTGAAGGCCAGTTAAAATTCAATATATTGGTTAATGGAACCCAATTCTGAATCAATGTAGTCAATGGAGTTTATATCTTGGGTATGTTCACCATGAACCTCCTATAGTACCCTAATGAGAATAGAAATCGGTGCACCTCTGACTAGAACTTGGGTGGATCCCAAGAAATCCCCACATAAATCTTCACTAATCCTATTGATAAACCATGATCTAAGATAAAATTTCATAAAATTTAAACCTAATGGATATAAATATAGTACTTTGATATTTCACCTTAATTTTACTGCTCTTGAAGTAATTCTAGGCCCATCCTCATATGCTCTACTTGCATCTCCTTAGGCATAGAGTAGATGATTTTGTCATCATTGAAGAACACTAAAAATCATTTCAAATATGGATGGAAATGTTGGTTCATAATAGACATGAACATGGGTGGGGAATTATTCAATATAAAATTCATCACCAAGATCTAATTTTTTATGTAGTGAAATCATAATTCCATTTTCAAAATATCATCATCATGAACCCACAACCAATGGTAGAAAAAACAAATATTTACCTTCAAGAACCAAATCAAATATATCAACTGGTCAAAGTGGTCGTAAATATTTGGAAAGAGGTACTTGTTCTTTATTGGTACCTGGTTCAGTAGAAAATAATAAACGTATATCCTCAATATACTATCAGCCTTTTTCAAGAACAACACTAGTTCATCCAAGGGGGGAATAATAGTTACGATAAAACCCTTATCTCAATGGTCTCCAACTTTTCCACTATTTCATGTATCTCATTTAGTATAATCTTATATGATGTAGAATTTATTTGTTCCATCCATTTGTGTATGTCAATATATATTCCAATCTCCCACTTGGTGGTACTCTTAGAAAATCATACTGGATGATTTAAATATAATCTTCCACTTGTAAAGGAATTCAAATTCTCAAAGTTGTCATTTCACCATGGGATATGCTTTCAAACTGATGGGTGATGGGTGATAGCTTTCTGTTCACAAGTATAACTCAATCAACCATTAGATCTCCCTCACCTATAATGAAGAATATTTTCTTATATGTCATATTTCATTTAACTCACCTATAATGATAGTGTATCTAGTCCCAAACAATGGAAAACTAGTCCATACCCAAAATGATATCATAAGTTTTCCACATGATATCCATGAGGTCCCTCCAGAAACCCTCCCCACCAAATGTTATGTTTCACAATAGATAGATATGTGATATTGATGAATCACACCCAATCAGAACCTATAGAAAAATATATTGGGATAATGTATCAATTGGGGCATATAGATCTCATATTAAGGATATAAAGATAAATCAATGACTATAAATTATGGTTATAAGTATTAGTTCATCATTAAAAAATATTTATATCATATATAGAATCATATCCTGAGATTCATAGTCATATGCCTCCATATGCAATATCTATTTTTGTCCTTAAATTCAATATTTATGAGCCTTGTGTGGATACCAAGTGGTGGTGGGGTATGAAGTTGGTATCATCACCCTACCCCAACATCTCATCCCTATAGAGAACCACCCACAACTCTATCAGCACTGCCTCATCGAGGGACGAACAATCCCAAACTGGAGATCCATGATCATGAGAATTACCATTCTATGGTGGTATAAACACAATGTTCCGATCCTTATCATCATGATTAGTAATGGAATCAAATTTATCATGGCCTATCACATCACAATAATATCATCACCCCAATATTTTTACTACATCTTCTATGAAAACCCCTCTCTACTGATCCACATGTTTGTGTCCGATCATGTGTATACATCCTATGATGAGACCTCAATGAATGAAATATTTTCTATATAATGAATGAATATTCCACATGATTTCTACTTTCTGCTCTATATTCTCAACATACATCTTCCAAGAATCCCTCAGTAATCAATAACCACTCCAAAAAATCAATATAATAATGAAGGGATAAGGGGGATACATTGTCATGAATTTTTATATAAATAACCTTTTAAAGCATCATTTACTGAAATAAACCTTGTCACAACATTTTAGAGAGTAATGTGTGAGGTCAGTAATCCTAATATCATAATATGTTACTATCTTATCACCCTACTACTACTCAAGATAATCATGTACCTATATAGAGTGAAACAACGAAGCGAAGTACTCATCAAAAATATCAATCAAGAGTCTGCCCATTAGAGTGTCAACATATCATGGATTTGAATCAAAAGACTCTACCAAATCTTTGATACATTATGATGATGGTTTTCCATAATCATAAATATATGGATTATCAAGGTCTAAAAAATCATAAATACTATATTCAATAACTCAATATAATCATGTACTACATGCAGGTCTAGATCACAGTAATACCTTAGTAGTATCTATCAATGGAACTCACATTGTTCACTAAGACCATCTGCATCTTCATTATGAACCACTAGAACTATATCTTACTAAAAGGTTGATGGTACTAATCCCTACACATTATAAGGAAAACACTTGTTTGATGGACCATGAACTGATACTTAATCAATTGACATTTCTTCTTCATGATATGGTATCAATAAACTAGATGGATATCTTTATAGAGGAATCCAAAAAGAGAGAATGATACCGTACTTTTATATGTGCATATATATAAGACATTAATTATAAAGGATATTCAATGTATTTAATCTTATATGATGCATGTACCAATTATTCCCTGTAACCAATAACTCGGTATGCCGAGTTGAGAGGCATGTATCCATATTTCGAGTGAAAAAATATATTGGATGGTGCAAAAATACTATATTACTTATCCTAGAATCTATATATGATAAAATCAAACTTTACATCCCTTTGTTCTTATACCATCCTCTTCATGGGTCTTACTCCACCACTAACGAAAGGATGAACTGCTCAGATATCACTCTGTTACAACCCAAACCACTCACGCACGCCTGGATGATGGTAAGCCAAGTGAAATAACCATTACCCCTCCTCAAATAGGATATGGTCTAGAGAAAAGTGTTGAGAATAAATAAATTAAAATTAGAGGCCATATTCTAATGCACCTATAATCATGAACAAAAACATCTACATTGAAATGTTTATTGGAAAAATAAAAGACTACAACATCTAGAGTATAACCATGCATGAAATAACTACTAGAAAATTTATCAGAGTAGGATTGTATATAGATAAAGATTAAATGGTAAAAATACATTCCCAAATAAGAATTATTCCCCATCCTAAATTTAATTTGGAAAATAATTATGAAGAGATATTGGACTCAGTTCTCTATGACTGACCAAAGAACATGTTCATTGATCCTAATTATCAAAGTGCTTTACCAATGTCACTAGAAACATTCCTATTCTCTACATAAAACACAACATGTGTAGGGGAAAACTGATAAAGGGATGATTATATTCTAAACATGTATGAATCCTCAATAATGACCATTGGAGAAATATAAATAAACAATAGAAATCAAATCAACCCAGACTAACAGAGAAGATAAAACCAAATATATATTCTCATAAAGAAACCCAAATGAGAGAGAAAGGATATATCTATGTCCAAATTCCATCTAAGAACAACAAATCTACCTATAGCTCCAATAGTCCATATCTGATTCCCTATGTCATGGGAAACCTAAAAATAATATATGTGGGGGAGACTACACATCATCGTTACAATCCACATGGGAAGGATAAAAAAATCTAGTGGAGGACGCAAGCCCTGTTGGAACATCAAGATGGGGGAGTACCACTATTTATATATGGGACCTACACCCTATGATATTACGAGGGAGTACTAAATTTTAATGAAAAAATATTATTGGGGACCCACTCCCTTGAATGACAAGGGAGTTTCCAAACCCAATATATCTCAATTAACCTGGAAAAATAACATCACTCATTCATCCATCACCTGAAGAAGAATCATGATCAAAACACCTCACATCAAATATTTCATGTCAAAAAAGGATAAGACAATGTACTATGTGGAAAAAACTAAGGATTGACTACTCAATAACGAAAATATGACTCCCTAAGAAGAATATTCAAAAGGTATAACTCCTTATGAGAATTACATGGTCTGTAAAAGGGGCTCACACGGCTTCTGTACTCACCATATCTCCTCAGTGTGTTCTCTCTTAGATAGAGATTATGAAACCAATTTGACATTACACGTGGTGTATACATGGGAACATGAAATTTAAGTACATCAGGGGTTCCGGTCGTGTACACATGTAACATAGATTGACAATAAATTCATACTAATATGATATCTCCCCAATGTGACATGATGTATCTAACCACCTGGGGTTATGTGGCATTTAGAAATGGAACATGAATTGGTGACCTGGGTTTGTTCACATTGTGTGTCTTTCTAGCCATAGGTAGTGTGATACACAAATCAGATGAAATCCAAGAGTATGCGCACTCCTAAACTAAATGGAGTGTGTTCCATCTGGATATATGATGCATAGATCTAAAATTTCAAAAAATCATAATTTTCCTTGTGGATACCATATTTTCCATAACTTCTACAAAACATTCCTTTTGACCCCCTAAAATAAATTCAAAACATCATCTATCGAAAATTCGTGAAATCCAGTGGTTGGAAGTAACCATTTAATCACTCACATGGTCATTCATCATGCATTTTACACCATTAGGAGGCCAAACCCTATTTCCACCATCTGCAACCCACAAACCCAACAAGTTCTATCATCATTTTTTCAAAAAATCTATCATTCTTGAAAACTCCATGAATAATGGGTTTTGATTACACGTGATCCTTCCCCTGAAATGGTGAAATCCAAAACCTATATTCTAATAGTGAATAATGCAATGTGTAATGTAAGAAAAGAACACAAATAAAGGTGACAAGCATCATTGGAACATGAAATCCTAGAAAATTATTATTTTTATGGGATCAAGGGGGATACAATTTCATAATAAATATTAACTAGATCTAACCATTAAATTTACAAAATGGGATCTTGTAATGGATATTTAATCATATATTAATAAAAAGAACACAAATAAATCTATGATAATTAATAAAACAGGACATAAACCAAAAATAATTAGTCGTGCCTCCATTGGGGATTGATAGTTGGTGAAGTGAATGATTAACATAAATGAATATGGTTCCCTATTTTTATAAATGTCCCTTAATTCACCACAATCATTTCATTATCATTATCAAGTCTCAATATGACAATGAAGAATGTTCCCTCTTATTCTTTAATATCCACATGTTATGTATCTAACTTGGGATATATTCTATAGCAACATATTTATTGAAATGTTAGGCTATATTTGATCATTTAATTAAAAAATCGAATATATTATTTAATTTAATAAATGAATCCACCCGTATTCACCCCTCATGTATCCAGCAATGCTGACAACCATTATGTTGGGGTTAGGGTAAACCCCAAATTTTGAAATCAACCATGATCCCCAATTTCTTATCTAAGGAACCAATCAATGGGAAAAAAATTCTATAGAAATTATGAATATAAAATATTAAAAATATATTAATATATTAAATATATTTATTTTGGTCTCTCATGAAACCCAAAAAGACCATAGAATCCAAGGAAATATACATATATATATAAATAAATAGTCAAAGAACCAATCCAACAAAACTAGAGTTGTCTCACTTTGGGGATGATCTCAATCACTTGATCTAAGAAAAAAAATTATATAACTTCGAAAAATCCATCTTGATGTGTCCATATAATTAACATATATTCTAACTACAAGTATATTAAAATATAAAAAAAATAAACATTTAATTTTAAGAATAATTAATATGGAACATCCTAGTGATGAATTACTACCAAAATGTAATAACAATTATACATTGTATCTCCAAAAGAAAAATGTTACCAAAATGAACAGATATTACACTATAGTAATTAATAATCATTAAATAAAATAATTGACTTGCCCCCCAAAAAATAAATGTACCAATGTAATTAACATGCGGTCACCTCCAAATCATCACACAAATTATATCTCATAAAATAAGATATTAAATGACACTAAATCAAATATTAACATTCCACATTCCAATATCAAAAATTTTTAAATATACATGATCATAAATTTTTATTTTTTAGGTGTGAGTTGATTCTTATTTTTTCAACTCCATTAATGTATACAATTCAATTTATTTTGGGATCATGAACAAGATTGTAGGAAATTAAATGTTTAATATTTCCTTAACTACATTATGATTATATTTCATTAAAACAAAAAAAAAATTATTATAATATATCCTAGAAAATATAAATGTATAAAATCCCTGAAAATATCATAATAAATTACATAGAGTAATAAGCAATATGAGACCAGTACCTATGGCCACAGAAGACAGCCTTGTACTTGAAATCTCATAAACCATCATGTTTTCATATTTTATGGGATCCTGTAGCACAAACTAAATGTAAGAAACCAATTTTTCACTCAGGTATGAATTATTTAATATTTTGGTTTAAATATTTACTTTAGACCAAATATGGATGCTTAATGAGCTAGAAAAGGTCTCAGGTGTGTTTGAGAATGTTTGGAGCCCAGAACCGATATTTTTGGGGAAACAATACATGTTATACGGTTGGAGCATGGATGGTACACAGTTGGTGCATGATTTACCTAACTGAGTGGATGGTCAATTTTTGGAAAGAACCTCTTCGAAGGTTTTATACACAGCCATGTAGCCTAATAATGTAAAGTGCCTTTGTGCATAGGTAACCATGCATGGTTGGCACAAAGTTTGTTAAACCATACAGAGAAACCATGCATTAGACATTTTTTAGGTAATTCGACAATTTTTTCCTTAATGATCTAATGATAACCCTTCATCTTCCTTAATCCAAGATCTAGTCGGATTATCTTTATTAGCACTCATTTTGGATCCTGTTGAAGATATATGGGATGAATCAAGAGACCACTTTCATATGGCCTCCGATTGATCTTTCGTTCATCACGTTGGATGTGAAACAATATGTACTTGAGTCCTCTTGAGTTGTTATCCTTATATCTTTTTCTCGACTGAGTTATCAGGGGTATGAACAGTTTTCACTTTTTCATAGATCCACTTCGACTCGAGAAAAATCAAGTCCCAATAGTAGATGATGAGTATCATAAAACCCTAAGGTGGGTGGCCTATAAATCATCCCTCAAGTTCTTTGATTTTGGAATTTATTACATGGGGACCACCTATTTCATTGGGATCCATTTATAGAATTTATATGCGATGAATATAATCATTATAACTATATGTATATGCTCTTTCCATATATGTGATTAATTATTGGTGGTTAGACCACAACTAAATTCATCTCATGTAGGATGTCATGGAATAATTATTGTTTTAGTGTTTTGACATGTTTGATCCACCATTAATGTGTTCCTTGGATTGAAAATCCTATGGGTAAGCATTAATATTTTAAATGGATTGGTTTTTGATGTAAATTGATAATGGAAATTACCATGTATCTATACAACTTGACCCACCTAAGGTAAGTGCTTGAATTTGATAATTAAATGTGAAATGGAATGTGGAATGTATATTGAGTATATGAATTTACTATATTAAAATAGAAATAATGATAGGTCTCATTTCCATATCACCCCTTACCACATTAATGGATGGTAGTGGAATGAACCTTAATTATTGAATATTCCTTAAATGGATTAATTGAATGGTTCCATGCTACTTGACCTTATCTCACTAATGAAAGGCAAGGCTTGAACCAATAGATGAATGCTGCTTGATCTTATTACACTAATGAAATGAAAATCATGAACCAAATGAAATATTACATGACTTCATAATCAAATTGGAATGTCTTGACTCAAGCTCACTTTGTATTCTGATAAGGGAATTCCATGAGCACTCGGGAACCCCATTGTGATTCAATTATATAGATTTATTAGGTAGAGACCCACATAGATCATGATCCTTGCATGTTCATGGATTCCTGATATCACGTAGTAGGATCCCTCCATATTATTATAGGACTCCTCAGATACGATCCTTGGATCTAGTATTGAAAAGTAGGTTCCATGGTTATATCCCATAGGGTGATGAATTTTCATAGCCCCATATTACCATGGACGATAACCTTGGATTCAGGAAGAAAATTATTACGGAATGACTTAGAATATGATCCTTGTATTACACTGTTATCCTTATCTAGGATATAATTACTATTGAGTTTGTGACCCGTGTGGTCTATGTCGTCTTGATTATTACCATAGTACATCACTATTAAATATCATTACAGGTTTCCTTGTTACATCCTAGACCCTTTAATATTCTTAACATGTGATATGTTATAAATTGGAAATAATAAAATAATGAACTTGTTATGTTCAGAAACTAGCTGTGGGATGAAGCAGGTACTTGCATATTTAGTTACATTGTACTGCTTTACTTTAAATATGAACACCTTCGCACTGTTACATTTCCATTACACGAGATGACTGTTATATACATCGTTGGCAGTATCTGACTAAGATTTATCTTAGACCCTCTCTGGGTCTTGTTTGGTAGTCAAGGAAGATTACACAGATGCATGTGTTGTAAAAGGGAAGCATACGGCTTCAAAAACATGATTTCTTACTATTTAGTATGAAGATTGATAGAAGATGACATAGTCAGAGCTCAAAATGACTTGGATAGTCATTTATTTCTTTTTACTTATGTGGAACATGTTTTCTCATGCTATATTGTATCCATGTTTCCCAATTTTCTAGTGACATGACATATCATCAGTTGTTGGATGCAATTCCAATTTTTTTAGTTTTTGTTTATATTTTCTCTATTTTACGTTATGCCTTATATTTAATTATATTTATACCACTATTTTACAATGTTTAAATTCATATGTTGTATTACACATTGGTAATGAGGGCCTAGTCTCCCCACAGACACACACTAGGCCATCATTTTTGGTCAGCAGCCTCTTGCGTTTGGGGAGATGCGCTTGAGGCCTTATGGTACACTGGGCTCGGGGCACCCATTTAAGTGGGCTCCAGGTTCAGTACATCTCAAAGTGGTATAAGATATTGTTTTATATTATTTATTTAATATTTATATACAATATACTAGATATTATGAATTCTTGGTACATGGTCATCAGCTATTTTTGGGTGTCGTAAACCCATGTTCGGGTAAAAAACCACGTTTCCAGAAATTAAAAATATTGTTCTTATTTTTCCTATTAGAGTTGATATTATTTCACAATTTGGTGACACATAGGTTGTATTGTGTTTTTGATTATTACTGTGTTTGATTGTTTTCTTTCATCAATAGCCCGATGATATAAGGGTAAGGATAATTGTTACATGCATCATTATAAGCACCTATAATTCACATGTTAGGAATATTTACATACCATAAAGGTGAATTTTACAAATTTTCATTACATGATATGATTGTAATTGTTTATTTATTCTATTATATTTAAATTGTACTTATATAGATTTTAGTTGATATTGAGTGATTTTGTGTCTCAATTCATGAGGTGTATGTGCCTTAATGGGTTGGGATGAGTAATTTATCGAGTCGATCCATTATTCTATAAATTAATGTGTATTGTTCTAGTTATATGTGTTTGGTAACTGATTCATTGAATATGGATATCCATTATAATGTGAGTCATGAAATATAATAATAAATGATTGCACAAAAATATCTAACATTTTCAAGTTTATGAATGGTAAAAGAGTGAACCTAGTAATCAAATTTAAAATTAAATGAAAATTATACTTGATCACATACCAATATCTAGCCATCTAAGTAGGTATTTGGGTTAGTATGCGTTTAGTAGTGTCTTTTCCTACATTCCTCTTCATCTAGTGATGATATATTTCATCTTAATCTTGTTCTGATGTGTGTTCTTGGCTATTGTAGACCAGTGCCGCAAAGAAATCTTAATATCATATTCCATGAAGGTGGAGACAACCATGCTCTAGACTTGGTGGGCCCTGAGCCACAACTATTACCTCCAGGAGTGACACTCAAGGAACCTCCAGCTATTCCTAATCTAGGTATTGATTCCCAAGTATGTGATAGTTTCCTATGTGTGATTCATTACACTCATAGTGCTCCATGGCTTGCTCTTACGATGTTCGATCTGACTAGTGAGTTCTAGCAGCAGCATCTTCCTACTTTCCTTGGGGATCTTGGTCTGTAGGCTTCTTAGTCATTGATAAAATCTACCATATATATCTTTGAGCATATATAAATTTCTTCAGAGTATATATTCAAGATTACCACATTTATGATTCAAGACTAGGCCAAGCATTGGTGGGATGTGATTACCCAAGCTGGTCATCATCAGGGCATGTTATTAGTTTATTTCCATACTGCCTTCTATGATCAGTTCATTCCTCATTTTGCTGAGAGTTGATAGTTCAAGAGAGTTCATGCATCTGAAATAGTGTTTTATTTTAGTTATGTATTATTCAAAACATTTCATTGAGTTTCGTCACTTTTCACCACTTCTAGCATGTGATGGGATTTCACGTACAAGATGTTTCAAGGATGAGATCCAGTATACCATCCATACGTAGATTAATGTCTTTCACCTACCTAAATTTTCATCAATAGTCAATCCTGATTTTAGCACTGAGAGAAACCTAATGTATTACAACAGTACCGGGTATATAGGACCAATTCCATGTCAGGATTGTAATTCATCTAGTGGTAGAAATCCTTCCCTTGAGAATTCTCATTAGGGTAGTGATAAACAGAGTGTCCATTTCAACATATTTAATGTATGTCATCTGGGTGGATGATGGGGGAATTCAAAACCTTAGTGTGATATAGACCCATTGGAGTGGCGGGCTTGTATCCGTACGGGGAATCTTTGGGATTTCTGTTGGACCATTCCACTATCTTTGATTAGAAAGGGATCAACACCAAAAACACATATAGGAGTGGGTTCTGTAACACCATGTTTGGTGTGGAGTTGGAATAGAACTGATTTTTCTAGATGAGGACAGGGTCATCACCATGCTAGCAAGACCCCTGATCACCAGCAACACCAATAGAGTAGTTATGATCATGGTAGTCCATCTGTTGCACAGGGTCATGGATCAGTCTAGTTGAATGCACTACAACCGATACCTGAGGATAAATATGTGAGACCATCCATATTATGTGGTACTACTATAGAAACATTTACTATAGAATTTTGTTAATTTGATTTAGGTATTTTTAAACTCTTTTACCTATATATCTTTTGTGGAAAGTATTGAACTAGAGATATAGTATTACTATGGTTTAATTACCCTAGATACACCACTTGGGGTACAAACAGAGGGAATGTGCTAGTGAAGGGACTTTCCCAATAAGTTAGAAAGTTTCCCTTTCTTATAGAATTGATTTTTTATTGAGATGATGTGATTTGATTTTTTATTGGGGATGTACTATTTGGTTTTCTATCTATCTATTGTAGACATCAATTGTTGCAAGGTATCTTTTACAACACCAAAGGGATGTTGTTATCTACATAAGTGTGAGTGGGATGCCTAGGCTGGTAGAGCTGGACTAGGGAATCATGGGATAGGTGGAGTGAACAACAATATTGAAAATATATTCATGGAGGATCAATTTTTTTGACAAGATTATTTCCCTACAATGGTGGATCGTTTCATGGATGTTTTTCACAATAATTTTTCTAGCTTACCTTCAGAGAGAGAGGTAGCTTTTTTTATCGATCTTTTTCTTGGATAATTTATAGTGTCCATTCCTCCATACCAGATGGAACCAATAAAGCTTCAAGAGCTCAAATGATAGTTAGAGGATCTATATGATAAAGGCTTTATATGGCCTAATACGTCCTCTTGGGATTTGCCTTTTATTTTCACTAAGGGAGACAGAACCATACGTTTATGTGTAGATTTTAGATGGTTAAACCAACTTATGGTCAAGAACTAATACCCAATTCCTTGAATAGATGATCTCTTTGACCAGCTCTGAAGAGAAAAGGTCTTCTCCAAGATTGACCTGAGATTGGGTTATCCTTAAGTATGAGTCAGGCCATCATACATACCTTGTACAACTATCCGCATCAGGTATGGTTTATATGAGTACCTTGTTATGTCATTTGGTCTTACAAACTCACCCGTTGTTTTCAACGATTTAATGAATAGAGTTTCCACCCATATTTGTATTCTTTTGTTGTAGTACTTGGGGATGGAATTTTAATGTATTGACACACTAATAGTGACCATTCCAAATATATTGAGATCATTCTGAGTATAATGATAAAGAATCATTTTTATGCCATGTTTTCTAAGTTCCATTTCTAGATCGATAATGATGACTTATTAGGTAATTTTATCTTAGAATTAGTCAAATATGTTGGCCCAAAAAAGGTTAGTTCTATAGTTTTCTAGGTGCATCCCAATAATGATTTTGATATATGACGTTTCTTGGGGTTGGATGAATATTACATCCATTTCATAAAAGACTTATCCTATCTTTCTTAAACTATTATTGGTCTTACAAAGAAGGGTTCCAAGTTCTTCTTGGCATAAGCATGTGGGAAATCCTTTTAAGAGCTAAATGGGAGGGTTTTATCAACACTTATTCTAACTCCTCCAGATCATGGCCCACTTTATACCATCTACTGTGATGCATCAGGAATCATCTTGGAGTGGTGGTGATCCTGGAGGACAATGTTTTTCTGTATGGATCTTAGCAGTTGTGGCCTCATGAGATAAATTACCTGATGCATGACCTTGAGATAGATACATTTATCCACGACTTCTATTACTAGAGACATTAAATGATGGGTGAGTGATTTTTGGGGAAAACGGACCATAAGAGACTCAGATATATCTTTTCATAGCATGACTTGAACCTTAGATAATGGAGATTAATTGAATATCTATAATATGTTGATTTCATGATTACCTTTATGCATGGGATGGGAAATGTGGTTGTAGAGGCCCTGAGTCATAAAACATAGGAAAAAGCGGTACATGAATCAAGTGATGAATGGAAGTTAATGAACCTATATTCAAAGATGCTTCTGGAGTTCCATCGTAGTCACAAGCAGTTTTACCTCTCATCATTGAAAATTAGCTCTTCCCTCTTGAGAAGGTGAATAGTAGACTATTTCTAGATCCTAAAGGCTTGGTACCCCATGAATGTATATCAGGAGACAAGCCGCCTCTGTATTGGACTATGGATAAAGACAACGTTATGCATCAACGTGGACATATATGGGTTCCTACTAGTTTGATAGAGGAGTTCATGAAAGAGTGCCATGCCTCTCGGTGGGAAGTTCATCCAGAAATCTCCCAGATGTATCAAGATATGTGACGCTAGTATTGGTGTAGTGGGAAGAAATGTCAAATATTAAGATTTATCACTAGATATTCCAACTATTAGAAGGTGAAGAAAGAGCACCAAATACCTGCTATATTGATACATCCACTTCTAGTATTGGAATGGAAATGGGAATATGTTACCAGTGATTTCATAGCCTGCTTAACTATGTCACCTATGGGTAGTGATGCAATCTGGGTAGTCATTTATTGACTAATAAAATTATCACACTGCATTTCTATCCAGGATAATTTCTTAGTTGTTGTGCTAGGAAGGTTGTATTTCCATGAGATTATACGACTACACAGGTTCCTCATTCTATCATTTCAGATCGAGATTCTAATTTCACGTCTTGGTTCTAGAAGATATTGCAGAAGGCTATGGGAAATTAGTTCCATCTAAGAACAACTTTTTACCCTCAAACCAAGGTAAAATCAGAACGGACAATAAATGTTCCATAGGATATGCTCTGAGAATGTATCCTTGATTTCGGCGGTTATTGGGAGAAGCATATCACTCTTATCGAGTTCTCAAATATTAACATATTTTATGAACCAATCCAGATGGATCCTTTTATGGACTTATAGGGTAGGCCATGTCTTTCACCCTTGTGCTAGCTAGAAGTTGGTGAGGCATCCCTACTAGGTCCTCAGCCCGTTCAGGAGACTTCAGAATAGGTCTAACTGATCAGAAAGCGTATGACTACATCCCAATCTGGAATAAAATATTTTATTGATCTCCATCGAAGACCGCCAGAGTTTGAGATCAGGGGTCATGTTTTTCTTTGGGTATCTCCCAGGCTAGGGCATAAAAAATTATGAATGTAGGGAAAGTGGTCGCCTCATTATGTAGGGTCGTTTGAAATTTTAGAGGGAATCAGATTGGTAGCCAATTATTTGATAATACCACATAGGTACTGATCCATGAATATCTTCTTTCATGTTTCAAAACATCACCAACATCATGCCCACTTGTTTCATAACATTTATCATAAGGAAGTTTATTTAGATTCTGGTGCTACCTTTGAGGAGTATCCAGTATGTATTATTGACCAGAGAACGAAGGCTCTACAAGGCCAGATTTTCCCTATAGTAAGAGTGATATAGAAGAATGACCAGGTATAGGATGAGTCATGGGAGAGGGAAGCTTATAGTTGTGCCCAATTTCAATATATTGTTCTCAAATAGTTTTTCCCCACCAATGGAAGTTGAACTGGAGGATGATTTATTTTAACGGGAGAATATTTTAAGAACTGAATTATTAACTGGGGTATGGATCCTTTAAATTTTTTGTCTTAATCATTACTTTGGACTTAATATGGATTCTTGATGAGTTTTCTAAGGACACAAGGGTGTTTGTGGAAAGTATGGTGCCCAGAACCCATCTTTATGTAGAAACATGACAAGTAACATGCTTGGAGCATAATTGGCGTACAATTTTCCAAACCGTTCAATTGGTTAATTTCTGAAAAGAATCACTTCACATGGATTACGCATGGCAGTACAGCCTAACTATGCTATGTTCCCTCCTTCCCATGTAACTATGCATGGTTTTCACACAGTTTTTGAAACTTTTCAGAGAAATTGTTCACATGCAATTTTTCTAAGTAATTTGACAATTTTTCCCTTAATGATCTAATTGGAAACCCACATCTTCCCTAATCTTGGAACCAGTGGGATTGAAAAAATTTAAACCCATTTTAGACCCCTTTGAATATATAAGGTAGGAATCAAGAGGTCTCCTTCAACCTAAATCTTATTGTCCTTTTATTCATAATGTTGAATGAAAAAAATATAGGTACTCGAATACTCTTGAATCGTTTTCCATATCTCTTTCTATTGACCATGTTATCGGGGTATGAGAATTTTTTTTCTTTTTCTTAGATCTAATCCGATCTGAGCCAAATCTAGTGCCAAGAATAGAGGAGGAGGATCTTACAACCCTAAGGTGGATGGTCAATAAATTATCCCTCACGTTCATTGATTTTTGAATTTGTCATGTGGGCCCACTGATTTCATCAGGTGGTGTTTATAGAATTTATATTCAATGATTACAATCATTATAACTATATAGATATGTTATTTCCATGTATGTGATTAATTATTGGTTGTTATGACCACCAAAAAATTCATACCAGGTAGGATGTTATGCCATAATTTTCGTTTTAGTGTTACAACAAATTTGAGCCACTATTCTGGTGTGCCTCGGCTTGAGCATCCTAAGTGTTATCTTTCCTATATTAAATGTCATGGTTTATGATGTAAATTTCAAAATGTAAAGTACCATGTATTCTTATCGCTTGACCTGCCTAAGGTAAGTTGTTAAAATTGATAATTAAATGTGAAATGTAAATTGAAATGTATATTTATTATATGACTTGACCAAATTAAATGTGAATGAGTGATAAGTTTTTTGTCCATAGAACCCCTTACAAAATTAATTTTAGGTAGTGGACTGAACCTTAATTATTGAATATTCCATAAATGGATCAAATTAACCATTTCATGCTACTTGAAATTATCACACTAATGAATGGAAAGGCTTGAACCAACTATTTCATGCTATATAACCATATTACACTAAAAAAAGGAAAGGATTGAATCAAATGGAATAATACATAACTTCATAATCAAATAAGAATGGATTTACTCGATCATTCCTTGGATTACAATTGGGGAATGACCTGAGAATTCAGGAACCCCATTCTAATTCAAGGATACATCCTTCTTAGGTTGAGACCCACCTAGATCTCGATCCTTGCCTATTCTTGGAAGCCTGATATGACACTATAGGATCCATCTTTATTATTACATGATACCTCAGATAAACTTCATGGATCCATCATTGAAAACTAGGTTCCATGGTTATTGCCCATAGGGCCCTGTCTTTTCTTATCCCTATATTCCCTTGGACGATCACCTTGGATTTTTAGGAACCTTATAATAGAATAAATTTGAATATTCACCTTGGATTACACACTTATCCTTATACAAGAATAAATTACTATTGATTTGGTAACCCTTAAGGTCAAAGTTTCATTATTTATTACCTTGGAACATCACTATTAAATATCTATATAGGTTTCCTTGTTATATCATATAACCTTCAATATTCTTAACTTGTGATATGTTATAAACTGGTAATAATCAAATAGTGAACTAATAATGTTCAGATGCCAGTCGAGGGCTGAAGTAGGTACATGTGTGTTTAGTTACATTGTAAAGCATTACATTATATATACATGACTCCAATCTATTAAATTTCAATTACATGGGAGGGATTTTATAGACACCATTGGTGGTGTCCCACTAAGGTTAATCTCACACGCTCTCCGGGCACTGTTTGGTACTCGGGTCAGATTACATGGTTGCAGGTGTTGACAAAGGAAAGCATTCAACTTGAAACACTTTATTAATTTAAATTTAGTATGGTGTTTGATAGCATATGACCAATTTTGAGATCGAGATACATGGTATAATCATTTATTTCTTTTTTACTTATGTGGAGCATGTTATGACCACTACCATGTGTCTAATTTTTCTTATTTTCAACTAACATGACATATAATCAGTTGTTTAAATGTATTCCAGTTTTTTCAGTTATTATTATTGTTGTATATATTTTATTTTGTACCTTTTTTACTTATGTTTCACCTTATATTTACCTATGTTTACATCCATTCACTATGCTACACATTAGTAATGTGGGCACAATCTCCCCATAGAAACACCCTAGGACCTCGCTCCAATTCAGTGGCCTCTGGTGTTCAGGGAGATGTGCTTGAGGCCATGTGGCCCACAAAGCATAGGGAACCCATTTATGTTTCATTTTGTTCAGGGATGTCACACTAGACTAACCCATCCTCATATGGGGTTGAATCAAAATTAATGTGTAATAATATCAACCTATGGATCTAGAAGTGAAAAATCACTCCAAATTAGTAGTATTTTCTAGACAACGTCTTGAAAATGGATGTTTACCGCTAAATTTTTATTGAATGGAAACACAATGAATACATTAAAATGTATAAATAAACTCTCATATCACATTTAACCACAATCCAAAGAAACAAACCCATTACATATCAAGGTTGTATAATTCCATATTTTTATACTCACAACTTACATCACTATTATTAATGGTAACAACAAAGAGAGTGTGAAACATTTAATAATATCCATTTTAATTCCATAAAATACAATAAAATATAAAATAGATAAAAATTTCATGATATATCCTTTCATAAAATTTAATGATATTTGATATCTACAATATTTTTATCATTATTTATTTAAATAACATATATACATTATATAAAACAAATTATATATGAAATATTTTTGTTTGGATTATTAAAATTGAAGCAACATGAAATTACTATTTTAATTTAATGAAATAATTATAATGAATTTGAAAAAAAATATAAATTCAATTATTTTAATTTATAAAATAATTATATTTATAGGAAATAATTTTATTGAATCCCTAATAGATGGTTATATTTATCAAATTTATTATAAATTCAATACATACTTCCAATGGATGAAATATGCATTACCTTTTCAAATTTTTCTAAAAAATGAAAGAAATAGAATCAACACATCTTAGATGAAAAATAGACTCAATTAATAAAAAAACTTCAATATAATTATATCCATATGGCTACTTAGAAAACGGGTAATGTTGAAGAATGGGAGGAATGAAGAGAATTAAAATATTAAAATATGATTTGTTGGATTACAATGACAAATCACCTTGATATAATGAGTAAATCATAAAAGGAGAAATTTTGATGAGGAAAACATATCTGGAGAGTCTAAATAATGGACCCCTATATATTTTTTATAAATTTAATAAATAAAAATTTTAGGAATGGGTTTAGAAATTGAAAAATATTTAATTTCATGGAAAATTCCTAACCAAAATGAATAGTTGAAAAGACTATGCATCAATTGTGCATCTGTATGTTGATTTTAAAATCAAATCATGATCATTTTTCTTATATGGTTTCTAATAAATTTTAGTAACCATGAATTCACCTTTGGGAAAACAATACACTCTTGCATAATCATACTACACTGATTCCAAAACCTTTCACATACTTTTGAAACTAGTTATTTTTTACAAAATGTCATATTTTTTTATTCAAAAAACTAATAAAATCAAAAATAAAAAATAAAAAATTATAAAATAATAAATTTTACATATTTTATTTCCCAATTAATTTCATTAAAAATATAACCCCCAGAGTACAATTTTATTATCATTTAAAAATTCATTTTTCAGCGAGTCTAGATTTATGAAAAACTCATTGCCTTAATATATATAAACTATATACAGATAAAATCCCTATAATGTGAAATCAATTTACATTAAACATAAAAACATTATTTCTTATATTTTGTAGACATATAATTCCATATTCACCACAACCATTCTATGGTTTATAGTATTCCTTTTTATTGAGTTTACTGACATTTTAAATGGGATATTCTTAGATAATCAGCGTTCAGATCCATCTAGAAAATCCAAATGAATATGGAAAAATTTCATATGATCACCTAACCAATAAGACTCATTATTTATGTAAATAATAATTATAATAATAATGTTTCTAATGTAAATCACTTGTATATTTTAAAAACATTTTTGATCTCATAAAAATTTATAGTCATTATCTTCTTAAAATAAATATCTTAACATATTTAATTAATTTGAAAAAAAATCAAATATTCACTATTATTAATGTGTATACCATACTTTTGACACCTCCTAATAATTTACTACTTTTTTGGAATAAGCTCAATTTTAATTCAACATATTATCTTATATACCAAAATGAATTACTAACTATTATTTTAATCATTATTTTGTTTATAAGTAAGTATTCTCATGTGTCATATCTCATAATATTTATTTTTCACCCCCTTTAGATATAATTTATTCCCCTTTTACCATAAACATAAAGAGTTTTATACTAAAAAACATGAAAACATATTTCTTAATATGAAAAAAATATTATATGAGGTTTTAATGAAATCCTTATGTTTATGGAAGTGGATAAAATTCAATATTATACAAAATATTTTAAAACACATGTGTTTCTAGTGGATTTTTTAAATTACATTTTAATTGATCATTTTGTACAATATAATCCACCATTAAAACATCATTCATTTATTTCCCTTTAATAATTTAATAATTAATATTAATTTTTTTATACATGAGTACCATAACGTGTTTTTTATAATATAAACTAAATTAATTTTATTAGATAACATCACTATTTGAATCTTCACTTCTTCACCCAAATACTCCAATTATTGATTAATTTAAATCTATCTAGGATAATTTTTTATAATTAATATTTAATATCATTTAGTTAGGATAAGTCAACTATTATGTTATGATATATGAATTCACCCAATTAGTTAGTTTCTATTTTTGAAATACCCCAAAATACATTATTTTTTGTAAAAAATATATCTTCTAATATAAAAAAACTATTAATATTTAACTCAATATTATTTTTTGTTTCTAAAAAAATCTAGAAACATGGAGTTGTTTTACATACCTATTTATTTTATACACAACCATGTGAAATTACTTATTTGAAATACATTGGAAATGATTTTGAAAAAATGTTTATTTTTCTAAATAAATTCACATTTTTATCATGTAAATAAAACATTAAATCCTTCAATGAAAAAATTCATAAATATATTATCTTCTAATATCATTATATACATGTTTAATTATAAAAATGAAGATATACGAATCCAATTTAGACTATTTCCATAAATATTTATTTAAAAACTCAATTATATACATCACATGTGAGATAAATCTACAACTTCCTCAATGAGTTAATTTATTTCCTCATAATCTAGTGATTTATCCCATTGATATCATCATGAACACTGATCTCATTAATACTACAAAAATAATTGCATGAAGTTTTGATCAACCAAATAAGAAATCTTCATGAATGATATATAACATGAACTATTTATCCTTTATGAAAATCACATATATTTTATATTTTACTCACCTATCATAAATTTAAAATCCATTACCTATTAATTATTTGAATCATACCAGTGTCATAATGCTTACTGAGGCTATATAAGTCCTTCTTTAGAGGAATTACGTTTCTATGACCTTTTTCATGTTAAAATAAAATTACTTATTCAACTATTAATTCATCTATGAGTAAATAATTTACTAATTTTATATATACATCAATTTAATAGAATTTTAGTCGCCATTTAACTTCTATCGTTAATAATAAATTAATAGAATCAATTCATTCGACCAATGTGGATGTATCTTCCACATAAAAAATCAAGAATTGGTTCATATCATTTTTTATAAAAATTAATAATTGTTTTCGGCCACACATACCTTTTAAAAGTGCTTATTCCTGAATAACCAGATTGTTATAATAAATTTATTTTAATTAGGTATATTTATTGGTTATTATTTCTTATTAATTTCAATTTAATCATGATTATCATTTATAATCATGACCCTGGAATTATCTTTTTTTAATCATATATTGAAATCACTACATCTGAACATGGTGGTTTCCTCAAAATTTCTATCATTATATAGGTTTCTATTTTAATTATTTTGTTATATATTATTTTGGATTTTTGATTTTTGGGGTTTATATTTGTTTATAGATTGATATATTAGAAGATATAATAAAACTCCATTAAGATACCTTATGAGGGAATTTTTCTCAAAGGATATTCAATATTCTTTGAGAAGTGTAAAAATACATTTATGGAACATAAAAAAGTTCATTGGGAGGAAAAAAGAAACACCAAATACAAAAAATAAATATTTTAATGGTGTAATATTCGTCTCAGATTGATAATAATTTCTCTAAAACCATTACTCTATCTTGTAAAATGGTGGTTAAATTATCCTATATTGGTAGTAAACTATTAATCATTTTGAGGATATAAATCATGAGTCATGATGCTTATTTATGTTGTATTTGTTTTCATCCTTCAACATAATTTGTTTTATTTTATAGACAAAAAATATTAGGGAATAAATAAATTAATGGAAATTTAAAACAAAAATATAATGGTAAATGAAACATTTTGTGGTTGATTCCTATGGAAGATATATTAAAAAATCACAACATAATAAATGGAATGTCAAGATATTAAAAATATTTGTGAAAATAATATCAAACATTTTGAGTAGAAACTGAATGAAATATTCTCTAAATAAAT
This sequence comes from Viscum album, assembly GCA_963277665.1. Taxonomy (NCBI): domain Eukaryota; kingdom Viridiplantae; phylum Streptophyta; class Magnoliopsida; order Santalales; family Viscaceae; genus Viscum; species Viscum album. The sequence continues at coordinate 1,395,292,344 of OY728157.1, read as the reverse complement.
TTTACATTTGATATATTCATGGATATATTATAATTCATGATATAATGTAAACAAGGAATATTCTATGACTTGTTATGTGTGTATTATACATCTTGGTAATATCATGTTATTGAAAAAAGTATATTTCGCTATTAATTATCACATATAAAATATCATTAAAACATTTTGAGTAATTAAACGTAAGTGTTATATAAAACTAAAATAGGTTTATTGACCATTATAACTATATGCACTTTACTCAGTCATTATGAAATTAATTAGTAAATGCATGGTAGCCTTGGGAACATCCAATAGGGATGATATATATGAGTGAAATGCACATGGTTTTTCAAATTTTAAAGTTTCATAAGATCTATCAAAACAAAAGAGCTCTCTTTTCCCTCACCCTTTCCCCAAGTGATAAACTACAATAGAAAGTGTGTGAGTGGTGTCCCTCTAAATGTTAGGGTGATTCTGGTTTTACTAGGAATACACTATCATAGATTCATTCCATTATCTACCTATAGATGGATCCTTATCAAACTACTGTAATGAAGATCACAACATTTGACCTTTAGTAAAATGAGGACACTATTTTGGTTCATTTTTTACCTTAATAAATTTTGGTTTCATCCATGGAAGATCTTGGATTTATGGTTTTCTTATTACGTCTAGACTATTTATTACATGTTGTGAGATCCATAGAAACACTTCAATGATATATGTTTTATTCCATGCAATTGTACTCTCAAAATAATGTTTATAATTATGAATATAAAACATTTTATTGTTTTCATATTATTTATCATAAGATAAGATATATATTTTCAACTATTATTGGAATTATGATAAATGATTTCATATGTATAAAAATCATTTTTTAAATTGGATGATGTTATGTTATGTACAAATATAATCTATTGTTGGAATTTTAACAGAGGATATAGGATATTCTATATTATTACATTATGTATTCTATTGATTTAAAATATAAAATAGGGTATAATATGGTGGTTTCGTGTAGTATAATGTTTTCTTTCCATGTTTTAGAAAACAGGGCATTATATCGTAACAATGATATTAGTTTCTATAATATGATATGATTTCATATGATCAATTGTTACTGCTAAAAAGTAGTTCATCATAATATATGAAAACTGTGAGCATGAAATTACTCCTACATAGGTTTCAAAAACATATTAATAAAACAAAATGGTTGTATAATAACACACAAATCCATTTCAATTGAGTTGAAATTATACAACCCATACAACTCCTTTTTCCTTACATGGGATACATTTTAAATAATATTTTATAAGGGATAGTTCTTAAGGTGTATTTCCACATCATGGTTTGATAACCATTTTGTGAGATATAGTGTATATCCATATAAAAATATCATTTTTATAAATTTTAGTGTAGCACTGATTTAAAAGTTTTATTAATTGTATATAAATGTTACAAATAGTTTTATAGAAATATTTATTTAAATTTTAAAGGTTATAAAAAATTAACTGGTTGAATATTATAAATAATTAATTAATTAATTTTTTTATAATTAAACAATTTAATGTTTTAAAACTTTTAATTAATAAATATTAATAATATTAAATCATAATTAGAATATTTTTTTTTTCAAATTTTTTTCTACAGTATATTATTTAGATATAAATTACATATGTGTAAATTATAATGGAAATTTATTAGATGTTTTTCAAATTAAAAAAAAGAAATATTTAAAATATTTCATATTAAAAATATTATTTTCTCAATGTTATCTAATTTTAATATATAAAATTAATATTAACAAGTTGAGAAATAACATGGAACATGTCAAAATTATTTTTGATAATTGAAAGGATCACTGTTAAAATAATATTAAATATGGGATATTTTTATTATAGAAGTTGTTTCATTATATATTTGGTATATATAATCATGACATTTAATTTAATATAATAAATTTAACAAAAATTATAGATAATGAATAATATGATTGATTTTTATCTGTTGAATTCAATGTAAAAGTTTTTTGTCGATTTATCGATTGACCATAACTCACGGTAAAATTATAAAAATTTTGAAATTACCTTATCTATTAATTATACATAAATCATTTATCTAATGTAATGTTCTAAAAATTATCCAATTATTTATATTATTTTGGGATTTTTTCATTAATATTATTTTTGTATTATCAATATATTAACTTTATTTTTTAATTTTTAATGTGATATTATTATATTTTAGTGATACATATGAAGTGTTAAATATTTGGCATGGTTATTGATATAAATTCTTTATACATTAAATTTATCTTCAACTAGGTTATGAGAATTAATTAATTTATTGGCAGTGAATTATATATATTTGGTGTTATAATTATTTCTTAATTTATTAATCCTATGATTAATGTAATAATGGGTGGGGAAACATTTACTTGGATTTATCTCTACCCAATAAGCTTATTAATTGACTAGAAAAGTCATTGTTGGATATGTGTTGATCCGTGAAAACTCTTGTGGGGGTAGCTGATTTATTATGATGTTAATCCATTACATTGAAGTGTTCATAGAAATCAAACATGAGATAAATTTTTATATGTATTAAAATATTTATCTTTAAATTTCTGTTAGTAACATATGTTTTGTTTTTTTATGTGTTATACATCAACATGGATCAAATATATTCATTAAGTAAATGGAATATGTTTCAAAACAAATCATTATAAACATTCATACATATAATGGACTTAAATAAAATATGATGGAGAAATAAAATTCACATTAAAAAAATGTGCGACATATTACTTAAAAAAACTCAGGTCAAAACATTAATCATCAACCTAGATGTCTATCAAAACAATATGGGTACACCTTGATTATCTTTTGTATGTCATGGAAGGGTTGAAATACTCTATGTGTTAGGTAAATAATTTCCATTGTGATCTTTTATTTTCACTTAGTCTATCATCCCTTAGGAAGGATATAATTGGAGTAAAATTGAGATTATATACAAATTATAGATTTGAAAAACGTTTTGACACTTAACTCTCCAAGGATTATATAAGATGTGATTTGAATAATTGTGTCCTTAAAAATCTATATGTTTAGATTAACACTAATTTCAACTCATAACCATGTAAAAAATGAGTATAATCCCTCTACGGGATATAATTGATTTAATAGTGTTCATCATTTTAGTTGAAGGGAATGTAAGAAAAATGATATTAAATGAACGTAAAAAATATTATTCATTTTGAATAATATTTTATTATATAATACATTCATTTACATTATCAAAATTATCATTGAGTTCATCCCTTGAGAAATTATAATTGAATTACCCACCCCCACTAGGAACCCCTCCAGGGCATGTAGTGAAGATGTGGGTAACACTAATAATAGGCCACCAATAGGTCATAGGTTTCACAAAAGCACTGATGGAATAATTAGGTATATATGGGAGGTATTGACAACATTATCATAAGAATATTTAATGAAAATATATAATCAACACCATAATAAAAAATAAATACTATTAACATATAAATAATGAGACCCAATCCTTAAATAAAAATTATCTCGAAATTTTTAACAATGTTTAATAAAATAAAATCCAATGATATAAGGTCTAGTCTAATTAGATTATTAGACATATAAATATAACATCTTAAAAAATTACATCATTTAATTTATTTAATATCCTTTTAGTTATCCAAATTCTAATATGTACTATTAAAACATCATATGATGATTTTTTTAAAAATATAAGTAAAAGGGTGAGCCAAAATGCATAGTATGGGAATAAACATGATAAATGATCATGTAATGGGATTGATTAAAAGATATCGTAAAGATATAGAACATAAGAATAAACATAATAAATGATCTTGGAGTAACATGATCATATAATTAGATCATGGAATCATATAACTATGGAAACTAAGAAAATATTTAAGCATAATTATATATCATTGTTTAATACGTTGTTACATAACATAGTTTGATAAGATAATGTACAATACACAATATTGAACTAGGATCACTACCAAAACACCATTATATCACATGGGATGGAAAACTTAACCAATTTATTAGGGGGATATATAAAATTTCATTCACCTATGAGATAGTAATTATCATATATATGGGTGCCACATAACACAAATTAAACCATAAATTAGTGATATACATGGTAAAAATCCATTAGAAAGAACAAGGTTTCATGAAATTAAACAAGGAAAATATAAAATATATAACATAATAATTACGCAAATAATATGTAATTAAATTTTGTTGAATATTCATATCTAAAATTAATATATTTATTGATCACCAAGTCCCATAAGATAAAATAATCCATGACATGATTTGGAAAAGTGTGAACAAAAATAAACCAATCATGTGAGGATTTTCAAAATAATCCAAAAATATTTCAAAAAAATGGGTTATTATTTTTACAATAATATTTTAATTAAACTGAAAAGGTTACACATAAATTAAATTGTAATTATAAAAACTATTTTTATTTAAAAACATGTCAAGGGGATTATGGTTGATTTTAAATTAAAATTTTAAAGAGCTTGTTAAATTGGGTTTCATTAAAAATGGGTATTTTAAAGGAAAATTAAAACATGTATAAATATATCAATAGAAGGGATATTAAAATATCTATATACATGAAATTTATATATATACAGAATATAAATTAACTACTAGAGGATAATTTGTGAAAAAAGGGACAACATAAATTAGAATGCATAAATAAAATTTTATGAGGGAAGTATATAAGAACACATACCCTTATGTCTAAAAGTTTTATTCATCAATACATAAATTTATTCATAATTAAATTTTGTTTATAAGATAAAACTATAATAACATTATTAATATTTAATTAGTTTCCCATGTTTTATTTATCTTTATATTCTATTTATTTCTTTAATATTTTCTAATCTTATCTTTTACGAGGGGTGGTTTAGTCGATTTTACATTATTTTTTTGACGTATTGATCATAGTTATGTTTTTATAAAGAATAAATACAAAATATATATAATATAAATAATATTTAAATAATATTTTTGAATAAGAATATATAATCTATAAATTATTATATCAATCCATGTTATAAGATAACAACAAACTAAAAGTTCCACTGATGTGAAGGCAATAATTTTTATGTACACATAGGCTACACCTTTATTCTCCACACGATTGGTGAGATGTAGAAAAAAATATATTAATAATTTAGGATTAAAAATTAATACATTAACAATATATATTACTCATTTTCATCCTTCGTAAAACCCATGAATGGAAATGATGAAAAAATTGCATAGATTCATGGAGATGGAAGTCAACACAAATGAATAATCGATGCTCATTTATTTCATGGTATATGCATTGGGATGAGTAATTTTTATGAAATAATAATGAAACATAAATATATAAATGAAGAAAAATCAATTATTTTGATTAGATTAGAGGAGAATAGGATATGAAAAAATAAAGACTAAGATAAAGAAAAACTCATGTTAGGGACATAGAATTTTCTTAGAGATCACCTTTGAAATAATGTGCTTAGGAAAAATATGGGTATCAAAAGTAATTATTGTATGTAGAGGGAATAAAGGAGAGGTAATTATGAAATAGTATCAATAATAATTTTAATGGGAGGTGATGTGGGGAATTGGTGGAAGTTGTATCCTTTATATGAGTTGAAAAGAGAACTTTATATATAAATGTATGCTTTGTATGGGAAAGGAATGGAATGACATTAAATTTGGGGGAGTTGGGTGAGTGATGGATGGTACGAAATTTTCGTAGGACCTTAAACCCAAAAAATTTACCCTTTGAATGTATAAATATCATGAATACTTAATAAAATTCACGCCTCATTAGGATACATTCTTAAAAAATAGTAAATTTTAATTAAAAAGTAATCATACTAATTAATTTTTTTGAAAAAATGAGAGGGTTTTTTCCACAAACCTTGTACAGGAAGAATCTCAATATTTCATCAATTTTCTGTATTTATCATTCTATATAATACAAAGTTATGTTTAAATTACAAAATATAATATATATAAACAATTATTTTATTGTAACATACATATTCTATTCAAAATTGTAGTCAAGTGTTTGTAAATAAGATATATTAAATAAATAAATAAATTAGATAAATAGCAGTTTTATAAATATATAATTCATTATTATGTAATTAGAATATCATAATTGGTGATAAAATTATAAATAAGAGTATTTTCGCTATTTACATGAAAATTATAATTTTAGAAAAATCACAAAAGATCATAATAAATAAATTTTTGAATTATAAATTCAAATATGTAGTGAATATTATCAAATTAAATTAACAATGATTAAATATCTAACATTTAGTTTAGAATACATAATATCAATTTATATTTATTTGTAAAAAATTCTTAAATAATAAGTGTTTCATATATTATTTCTTATCAATATTTTAATTAAATTAATTTGAATATTTCTTTATTATATATAGATATAATATAAATAATAATAATTTAACATTATATCTAATTAATTTAATTTAATATGGTATAATTCCATTTTTTTGAATTCGAAGAACTATATTGTACCCTTGGAATATAAGTGAAGAGGGTATCCCCCAACCAATTTCATACTAATTTTTTTCTCACTTGAAAATGGAATATGTGTCATGTTTTCAAAACATTATAGTTGTCCCATCACACATCATATCCCATACCACTAGCATTACTTATAAAACCAAATGACATCATATTTATCAACACATGTACACCACCATAAATAAATGCATTTTCATAAGAACATAATCTCCATATACCACAAAAAATTGAAAATCATATCTTTATCATAGTAGGAAAAAATTGAAATGAACAAGAATAACATCATCCTCGTGAACTCATTCTACCATACACATCTTACAACATATACACCCTAAAACCACATAACCTTGTAAAAGAGTATATTTAATTATATAATATTGTGGAATTATAGTGCATAATAATTTACCTATCATAAGATATTAAATCACGCACCACCATAGAAAGGAAAGTTAGGAAGAGTGAGTAGTAAGACATGTGATCCCCCACTAGAATGGATATGGGAGAAAAACCTTGTAACACCTTCTAATTGGTTATAATTCTATAGATGTTTTGGTGTTTATTTAATTAATAGAAAATAGGATACATACCATACCCACACACAAGCCCTACCCATAAGGTCATACCAAGACAACACTACTAATTTCCACAATTATTACCTGACTACAACTAAAACATGCTAACAACCATTTTTTTACTATTAAAATAACCAACACCGCATTACATAGAAGTATACTATAGAAAATATCATTAAAAACCCATAGAAATTAATTTTCATTTTTTTTACTTGAATTGCCTTTTACTTATATATTACCTTCATTATGAAAATTATTTATCAATATATAATATCAATCTATACAAATATATAACACTAATTAAATACATTAATTATTCATAATTATTGCATCCAAAATTATTTATTGATCAAAATAGTCCCATCAATTATAATATTTCATTTTACAGCCCATTATTTATCAATTTCAGCCAATTTCATATTATCAAATATAAGATTTTAAACTTTATTCATTTTCACTAGGAAACTGTATCACAAGAAACAAAACCAAATCCATCACCACATAAACCACCCAACATAATATTCTAAGAACCACCAAAATATCCAAAATACCATTTCCTTGTTTCACAATTATCTGTACTATAGCTTCCAAATTCACATAATATCTAATCCACTTCCATGAAAAAATGACACCACATCAATGAAACTAGACCAAACAACTATCCATGACCAATATTACCATGTCAGTGAAATCCAAAAATCATCTACAAAGAATAGAAATAAATTAACAATTTAGTCGATAGATCCCCATATCAATCTTGCATGCATATTAAATAAGAGTTCCGTATTCAGAATCCATCACAACAATTTATGATTTCAAATCAACTAGTCTATTTCAATCATTAAGTGGTTTAAAAATTATTCAAGGTGAATATAATAATTTAATAGACATAAGAAAAATTTATAAAAGATGTATAAGTAATTCTCTAACAGTGACATCAATTAAACCATCAAAATATTATATTATCAAGGGATTTCATAATGTATATCTGCATCACCCCATTCCTATATGTTATATTTAGTCCCATTAATTATCTTTATTACGTCTATAATTGCTCTGAAATCAAAAAAATCGTACTTCAAAAATTTACACATTCTAGAGAATCATAAATATGGGGTCCTTTACATCATCCAAATATCTATAATCATTACATAAGAGGATGAAGAAAATACAATTGCAACATACCAAGCACATGAAGATCAACCATATAGTCATGAATCATGGAAGGGTTGCTCTATTGAATCAAGGTTCCAGAAAAAATCAAAGGTAACTCAAAGGTATCTAAATATGAAACTCTAGATACCAAAGGATAATCGAAAAATTATTGGATTTTGAAGAATTATAATTGGATTCATAATTTTTACTGAAATAAAATTTTTAATGAATTATGAAAAAATGGTTCGTGGTCATGCCTCAATATAAACAAATTGAATGAAACAGTTATAATTAAACTTTGATCTTGACTTATATATCCTCACACAATTCAGTCAAAACAACCTAAACTCCATGTGTCAAATAAAGTCCATGGTGACACCATGTCAGTCATTTCACAATACTCCATCCTCACGAAAACATAATTAATCTAATGGAACCATGTTATAAATAAATCCTAATATAAAAATCTAATAAGATTTCCACACAGGTCTTCATGTAGTCGTAGGAGAAACCAAATTCCAATTCTCACTCATGAGAGATTTACCAAGATCTCAAAAAACCTAAATCCAAAAGACCTAAAAAAACATCCAACCAACATAAGGTAAAGTTAAAATGCCATAATACCACTATACCATGACTGAGAAAATCACGAAATCACCAATATTTCAAGAGGAAAAAATTAGTTACATTTTAATAACGGGTAAAATCACTTCAGTTTAGAATGGAATTGGAATAATTATCTAATACATAATACCCATTACGATGGAAGCTAAAAAATTAATCAAAATAGAGTTGAACTCAACTCTCATGGATCTTTCCCCAAGCTATTCCATAACATTATACCATATGAAAAAAATTCAATATTATGACTCATGAAAAAACACCAACAATTACACTATAGTGAAATTATCCTTCTAAGATCTTATCCCAACTCCGCCTTCCATCCTCATATAATCACTAAACACCCCCACAAAATAAATATATAAAGTAGATGTTTAAAAATATTTTGGATGTTAAATTAGATAACTCCAAAATTATTATAATTCATTATTTTAAAAACCAAACTCAAAAGAAAATAAATAATCACTAAATCCAAAAAAACCTAATTGATACCTCGTATATTGTAAATATGCCATCAACAATACACAATTCTGTACAGGGATAAAATAATTCTATTAAAATAGAATAAATAAGAAATACCTATATAAAATAGAAAAACAATTCAAAACACAAAACGTAACTATGAGTGAATATGTGACTCAAATTCCCTTTTGAATTCCATTAGCCATCCATTCCTCCAAAATATGTGAACTTAAAGAATATCGAGCCGGTAGAACAAATTCTCCTAAAGACCATGAATATCTACTGACTTCTCCATAGACATCGTGTATCCCTCTATATCAAAATAAGAAATTACAAAAACATGGGATTCATCATTAATATTTTAGAAAAAATATAACACATTAAAAAAAATCATTGGTCCTTCCAACATATATTGGGATTTCTAACTAATATGTTACCTCATTCACATGCTCCGCTTTGTCAAATAGACTAATAAAATGAGGGAATTATTACACAATATATTGAAACTATGATAGAAATTATGATGGAAAATATTTATTAACACACTTTGTACTAAATAAAACAATAAAGGCCTCCTCCTCCATATCAGTATAAAAATCCAAATAGTATTTAGTAACCTTAATCAAATCTAAATCCTTTATACCTTCAAAGACTTGATCTCTATCACATTCAAACCAAGGACAACTAAATCTCCAATATCGGTAAATTTCAATAGAGATAAGAATTTTGGAATGTGAAATAACAAAAATGGATCCATCCCAGTGTGTATTTGAATGAAACTATCATAGATAAACTCAACCAAATTATATTTCTTCACCCATGATATATAAAAATTCAAAATGTTGGAATTCAACATATCTCCTAACATTATATTTTTACACTCGAATTCACCATCTAAATAAGGATCCAATATCATGTTGAACACCTCACACAACTAATTAGGTAAAATGATAATCCATATATAAAATTGTCACCCTCAAAACCCATGTAAGATTCATTATATCATTCATATATTTAATCCTTAAAAAATAAAAAACATGGGAATCCTTCATCAATATAAAATGATATGACTTCACTAAATTATCCCAAATCACTCAAATATTATCAAATAATCCTAGATCCTATAGAAAAATAGTGATGTAATACATAAAAATTTCATTCCACATCCACCTAGATACATACAATGGGGGGAAAATAGTTAGGTAAAATATTCTCTTCCTTCTCTTGGTAGAAAACCAAACACCCTGAAAAAAAAATCTGTTATTATTTTATTAATTCCTACCCATGAGAACCAAATCATCAGGGAATGATACATTATCAATAAAATAATATGGATTTTCATGGCTAATATATGAAATGAAATAAAAACCTCCTCGTGAATTTATAATTGGGAAATTACATACCTAAAAAAACCCTATATTGATCATCCATTGATCATCCCATATCATTATCATCCTGAAAAAAGAGGACATCATGAAACCTCAACCACTATGTCTCCCCAATTAAGAATTATAGTCCCAATACAAAGAGAATTATTTCACAAAAATATGTTATAGGACAAAACATCCAACATCCTTCTTCATATGAACATGTATCACTGCTAGCTCAACAATTACTCACCACACATCTCTATACACCCAAAAAAATTCTCCTCCTGACTCCTTACTCGGTTCATCATAGATTACAATCCATCTCACTAGAGATTAATGAATATCAATGAAATATTCTATCAAGGATAATATCCACCTCCCCTAATGTATATTAAAATATAGTTAAAAAAATTTATACCTCAAGCTCATTTGATCACTAAAGGAAACAAATTTTTCGATGATGATGGACTTCCACCAAATATTTTGATCAATAATCGCTTTTTCTAACTATAACAAGTGTGTAATTTTTATGCCTATAGGGTTGCAATGTCCAAGTCACCAAATAAGAAATTTACATTATTTTATCTAGAAATAACCCAAATCAATATCTAATGTGTTATAAAAAACCCCAAACATAAATCATTCCTCTAAGAGATGAAATATAGAAGTATGGATCAACTTGTAATTTTCGTCTTTCAAAACCAACAATAAATGAGTATTCTATATGAAATTATGATCCATACTTGTTATTGTTGTAAATGGAGTTTTTAATCCAAGATAATTTATACACTAACCTCTTAAGTGTCAAAAATTTCCTTAGAAACTATGATAATATGTAACATTCATAGGTGATTCCAAATAAATAAATTCCTCGACTAATGAATCATTTATGAATATTCCCAATTGAGAGGATACATGCCAGTGAAAATGCACCTAAATAATAAAAAAAATTCTCTTTTATAACTTCCCATTGATGATATGGTATTAGAGGACATATAAAATACTTATAAGATTCTCTAAATGATCCTCTTATAATATTAAGTACATGGGGATTTCATTGATGAATAGTTACCAATACTAATCTAAGATGTCAGGAAATAATAATTTCACGAGTTCAATGAAAACACATGAGTAATATATAATTGTCAATGAAATAACTATTTTCTTGAGGTTCCCATAATGATTCCTCAGATAAGTCTCTATAATATCTTCCTATTTCAATCTCATCTGATTATACAATGAAAAAATATTGATTATTGAACACATGTGGGATCTATTTAATGGATTGAATAAAACATAGATTATAAGGAGTTGTTTCATTTTTTATCATCGCCTAATTCAATCAGTGATGGTTTATTCATAAAAAATTACTATAATTATCCTTATAGGTGGATAGAAAAGTATCACACCTTGGTTATGTACTAGGATGGATGAAACCCCTATATATAAAATCATTTATTTTTATCCCCAACTTACATAACATAAAAGGAACCATTTATTAGGGGATCATAAAAATAAAATTTGAATCAAGTTATGAATCTAACATAAAATCATTATCAAAATGAGGATATAAAATCATAACCCATTCAAAAAAAAACATTCAAAACATATTTGAAAACTATTGGTAGCACCACTTATTACACCTCTTCTAAACCAAAAAAACCATAGCTATAAAATAAAAAAAGAAAAAAATTCATAAAACCCATCTGATGGTATCATTATCTAGTGAATGTAGTATTTTGTCCATCCACATTAATTAACTCATCCATATTTAGATTAATATCAATTATCTCATTCGTATAATATAATAAGTTCATATCAATAATGAAATATTATTTCTATATACAAAGAAAAAATAATTACACTAAGGACTGATGCATCTCCATCATCATCTCATGAGTCATTTACACATTAAGAAAACTATACTAAACCCCAACTATTTTAGTAAACATTATGGTCACTAGAATCAAATATACCTTACCTAGAAATGGAATGAGGAATGTACTAAAAACGAAGAAAAAGTTTACGAAAAAATAGAGTACAATTCAAGGATGAAGATAAGTTAATGGAACATAAATAGATCATCGACCCACATTTCACTAACATCTACAAGGAATGAAACTGATAATTGCTTAATATGTCTCCTCATCACTACTAAATTTCACTTTCATAACCATACCTTGACCTATGTCCCTAAGGATGGGATAATTCAAGGGGATATCCTCTACAAACACCATCTCCCATCACCTAACTGAATGCAAATGGACCGTACTGATAAATAGGCTATAGAGGAAACTACTACATAGTTTTAATTTAAAAGGTACTTCTTACATTTAGTAGACACTATGAATGGTTGTGTAGCATCTTGATACCCCCAATTTAGGATTTGTTAAAAAAATTACTATATTTATTAAAATATAAACTAAGAAATATACAATCCTTTACTAAATTGGGGAACTTTTCTGATCCAGGATTTGGAATAATGGTCTATCTATTAGGAAATATCAATGTTTATATAATGAAAAATAAACACCTAATTTGAATTCTCTCATTATATATCCATAAAAAAGATAATATTCATTAAAAAAATAATCTAATCCTATAAAAAACAATTTAAAATATGGGGTGAGCATAAGATTACCTAGTAAGGGGTTTTAAAAAACATAAAAAATTATTTTAATGAATATTTTTTAAAAAATCATCTAAAAAAATTATTTTGAAAGTATCTTTTCAAAATATAATATAAATTAAAATAATTATCACATGGAAAAAATTATTTTGAGAACCATTTTGAAAAAACATAATATCATTCCAAATTCATGTAAAAAAATTATGAAAAAATTATTTTTGAAATAATTTTACCAAAATATAATAACACTTTAAAATGCATTGATTTTTCAATTAGGTTTTTAAACAATTTTTTTTAAAAAATAACTTATATTGAATGAAAATTATAATTTAAAATTGGTTAGAAATTTGTATACCCACTTTATGTGTCACTTTTCCAACAAGGGATGGATGAGGCTGTCGGTTTACTAACCATTCCTTATAATCTCTTCAGATACCCATATTCATTACTTTTAAAAGAAAGTTAATATTTATGTTTCATTTATCATTTATTTTACAATTAAAAAAATAAATTCAAAATAATTTTAAAATATTTTCATGAGAAAATAATTTTTATAAGAAATATAATTTTACTAGAACACACTTTTAGAAAACACCTTTTTCAACTTTTTTGGAGAAATATATAATATATAAATAATTCTTTAAAAATAATCCATGTAAATTAATAAAATTTATATGGACATGTTCGTATTTATATGCATGAAATTTTATAAATAAATTTACCATACATTCATAGTTATGATGATGCATGAAATTCATAATTTTTAAATGAAAAAATGAACATAAAATCATAACATGAATATTTGAAATAACCTTTGAAATTTTAGAAATAACATCCTACTAAAAAATTTGACACATGGTTTCAAAATAATATTTTGATAACAATTAAATTAATTTCAATAAAATAATATCTTTTGTAAGATGACAATTTTAAAAAATAACACCCTTACATTATTGGGTTTTTTTGAAAAACCATAAAGTTAAAATGATTTTAAAACAAATAACCCTTGTATAAAAAGGGGATTTGAATATAATACATAAGATATAAGTTTTTGAAAATAATAAATAATTTTATAATAAACCAATAAAAATTTATTTTATTATCAATATTAGGATAAAGTCAAACCAAAAAAAATCCAGATGATAGACAAAAGGATGATAAAAAGATCTAAAATAGTGAAGGCCAAGGGCATCATCCCAAATCAGATCCATGAATTGTGGACGAAGGCTTCCCACACTAGAGAAAATAGAAAAAGGCTCATCTGGGATACCTATTGAAGTTATGAAATCCTTCATATTGTTGTCCTACCTCCATGTATGAAGAATGTTTGATCCATCAGGTAAATGACCCATACACTACCAAATGAGATGGACAATAGACAAAGGGGTAGACATATTGGAAATGATAGAGTTGTGAATGATAGATGAATCAGTTTCAATGACCGAGATGGAAATATTATGAGAAATAAAAACATCCAATCCATTAAAAATGGAATTTAATAATTAAATTTATCTCATTACCTTAGGTTACTGACAAAACATATCACCTATTTGAAACCAAGACAATCCTTTTCCCTAAAGACTAAACTCATTATCATACTCCCTCCACATCCAGATCAACTCATTTAATTTTTCTAGGGAGTCTACCAATGAACCGTTGAGTGTAGATCCAATGAGAAGGACTTAAATTTATAAGCCCCAAAAATTGAATAAATCATTTATCAATTTATTTATTATCAAACACAAGATGGAATATTTATAAATTATGATTGTACCTTTTTCTTACCCATCAACAAAATATGATTTTATTTTTTTTTTGATTCCTTTTTTTCATTAAACCTTAAGGAACCTTTTTTATAATTTATATATATATATTTATGTTAAGGTAATACAATATATATATATACACATCATATATATATATCAAAAATTTAATTTAAGATAACATTTATAACTTATATTTTTATAAAATATAAATTTTTTCATATATATATTTCATTTTTCATTTTATGTAACATAATATATATGTCACATGTTAAACATTTGTTTTTCATCCTAACTTCACATGCACACACATCACTAATTTTGGTTATATATTTTTTCCATTATTTCAGTTTTCTTCCACCACATACAAGAAACACATACACTCATTTTTTTTGTTTTTTTCTCTCTTCCTTCCCTTACATATCACACTCACCACACATAAATATAATTTGAATTATTATTTTTACCTTACGCGATGTCTAAGTATTTATATACATATATATCTATTTATAAACACCGATATATATATTCTATTATATATATAAAACACATATATTCTATTTAACTTATATATTTTTATTATATAACATGTATATACCTCTCAAATTTCTACATATATATATATATATAGGCTCCATACATTTCATACCACTTTCCACCTTCCTTTTAATTTTTATTTTTTCATTATTCATTTTTTATTAAATTATCCACTTCATGGACCACATATATATATTATTAACCTCTTAAATATGGTTGTGTATGTACACATGTTGAAAATTTAAGTATATATATATATATTCTTCACACATATATATTAAATAGAATATATATATATATTATATATAAAAATAGACTTAAATTTTTTATCCATTGAACACATGTAAATATAAATATATATATATAGTTATTTATACAAATATATACACATACATAATTATATATAGATAAATGCATATAAGTTATTATTTTGACTTACCACATATAGACGTTAAAATATTATATATATATATATATATATATATTTAAATGTTATTATATATTTAAAACCACCATAAATATTATATTTTTATTATAAGGATACATATTTATATTTATTATATAATCTTATCATTTTTCACATATAAATAAAATATATAATTTCTTAATAACTAAAATGAAAATTTTATAATTTCTAATATATATTTAAATTTTTCTTTTAATATCAAAATATATTTTACTAGTTTTAAGGTAACACATTCGTACATCGTAATCTAAAATACTTATGTATGATAAATTATTAATTTAAAAATGACAAAAATGATTTTAATTTTCATAGAAGTTACATTCTACCCCAATTAAGGTGAATTTTATAATCAGAATTCATTCATCATATGTAAGGAAATTTGTAATAGCCATTTTTAGAATAGGACAACAATATTTTTTAATGATCTGATTTTCTAAAGATTGTACTAAAATATCATTTCCTAGAAACACAATAAAATTTCTATTTCTTATTCTTAAATGAAAAATCATAGTCCTCAAAATTTCATGAACTGTTTCTTTGACACCAAGGGTGTCATTTTGATACCCCTCATTTTGGATCCAATACAATAAGTAATATATATTTTTTCTTGAAATTACAACTGTAAAATATACAATCTATTTAAAATCCAAGAAATATTCCATTATAGGATTTTGAAGAAATGGTATAACTATTACCACATATCAGAGATTAAAAATTACAAATAAAAAAACTAATTTATCATTTCTCACACTAGATCCATAAAGAAGTTAATTGTCTTTGAAACAAATATTAAACCCTTCAAATGAAATGAAAATGTGTGGTGAGAATAGAATTACCCTGTAAGGGGTTTTTTAAAACTAGTTAAAACACAATTTATTAAATACTATATGTAAAAATTCATTTGAAGACATTATTTTGAAAATAATTTTTCAATAAATAAAATCATTAAAAAGACTTGTCACATAAGAAATTTTTATTTTATTTTTTTAGAAGAAAATATAATTTGTTTAAAAATAATTTTAAAAATAATTTGATAATAATATATTCAAAATAGATTTCTTAAACTTAATAACCTTTTATAATACCTTGATTTATCATTTAATTTAATAAACCCCTTCTTTTGTAAAATAATAACTTTTAGAGGGGGGAAATGATAATTGTAAAACATTAAGAAATCTATATATCCATTTTTTATGTTACTTTTTTTGGGCATGGTTTAGTTGAGGCCGTGGGTTCAGGACCAATTCTTGAAAATATTTTTTGATATCCTAGTGTAGAGTTTGTTTAAAAACATTTTTAGTATTGTTGTTATTATCATTTAATTTCCACTAAAAACATCCTTTGAAATCATTATAAATTACCCTGAAGGGAAAGTAATTTTTATATCAAATATAATTTTAATAAAAGTGTCTTTTAGAAAAAACATGTTCCTCTAATATTTAGAGAAGTCCATAATTGATAAAAAATTAAATTTAAAATAATCCATCTAAAAAATACATTTTATTTTTCACATGCCTGTATTTATATGCATGAAATGTCATGAATAAATATATTTTATGGAAATATCTACCATTATGAATAAAATTAATAATATTTATATTAATATTTTCATATAAAATGATAGAATTACTATTAAAAAACATTCAATTTTTTGAAATTATCTTCTTTCATAAAAAAATTTATAAGTATTGTTTGAAAAAAATACATTAAAAATAATAAAAAAAATTTCATTAATTATAAAATTTGAAAAATATAATTTATTTAAAAAATAGCCTTGAATAAGATGGTTTTAAGAATACTGTGAAGTTTATATGATTTTAAAACAAATCACCCTTGCATAAAAGGGTTATTGAAAATAATATATAAGATATAAGATTTTTAAAATAATAAATAATATTACAATTTGGTAATAACATATATGCTCTTACATTAAATATCTTACAAAACATCACACAAATTTGAAACGTAGCTGAAGCTCCTTCCTTGAAGATAAAACTCACCCTCGCACTATCTTTACATTTAGAGAAACACACATAATTTTTCCAAGGACACTGCTATCAAATTGTATGGTTCTGATCCTTTAATAAGGACATCTATTTTGAAGTCCTAAAAATGAATAAATCATTTATTTATTTATTATTAAACAATACTTGGACATTATTGCATATAGTTATTGTACCTTTTTCTTACCCACAAAGAATATATGACTATATTTTATTTCATTTAGTTTCCTTTTTATTTACTCCTCAATCCATAAATAAGATTCTTTTATTAGGCGTTAATATATTTTTAAATGAAAAAGTATTACATATATTTATATATAACATGTATTTATGGAAGAGATATTTTAATATAGCATTTAAAACGTATATATATTTATACCATATACATTTTAACACACACACACACAGATATATATATATATCATGTTTTATGTGTATATGGAATTATGTGAATATATATATATATATCATGTTTTTTGGTGTCTTTCTTCACACGCACACACATCACTAATTTTAGTTATATATTTTTTCTATTGTTCTTTTTTATTCTTCTAATTACGTCACACACATACACTCATTTTTCTATTTTTTTTCTTCATTCACTCACACACCACCAACATCACAAATATATATAACACTTGTTGTTTTTACCCTTTTAATCTATATGGATATATATATATATACACATATTAATATATTCTATTATATATATAACACACATTTATTTTATGTAACATTTATTTTTAAATATTTTTTTATAGATCTAAAATGTATATATGTTTCAAATCATTATATATATATATATATATATATTTGGGTTCCTTACACTGTAATAAACTTTGTACCTTCCATTTCATTTACATTTTTTATTCATTTTTTTAATCCATTACTTTATGTTCCACATATATATAGTTAACCTGATAAATATATGTGTGTATATATATAAAAAAGATTTATAAATAAATATATATTGTGAATATAAATATATGAATATATTATGTACTTGTATATATTTATATAATAAATTCTTTATAACAATTTTTTATATAATCATAATGATAAATTTTATTCTAAATTACACACATGAATATATATTACAAACATATATATATATATATATATATATATACATTGTTAATATTTTGGTTTACCACATGTTAATCTTAACATATTTTCTATATATGAATATTAATATATTATTCTATATTTACAATAACCATAAATATGATATTTTTATTAAATGGTTAAATATATATTTGTTATATAATCTTATCATTTTTTAATATATCAATAAAATAGATTATTTCTTAAGAAATAAATTAAAAATATTTATTTTTAATAAATGTTATATTTTTAATTGTAACATGAAATTAATATTTTACTGAATATACGGTTAAATAATTTTAAATAATAATAATAATTAATATTTATTTACAATTTTTTTTAAGGAAAACTATGATTTGAATTTTCTGGGTTGTTTGAAGTAGAGTAATAAAATCACTATTTTCCATAAAATTCATATATAAAAAATATTGAAACTAAGACTCTAATAGGGGCATGATAACTAAAATCTTTTTATAATCTTGAATAACTCTACTAGGGATGACTAATCATCTATCAAAACCATGAATAAATCATTATTTAAGACCATAATATGTGTATATGCTCATTTTCATGTTTTGATAACTACCCGCTTAAATA
This sequence comes from Viscum album, assembly GCA_963277665.1. Taxonomy (NCBI): domain Eukaryota; kingdom Viridiplantae; phylum Streptophyta; class Magnoliopsida; order Santalales; family Viscaceae; genus Viscum; species Viscum album. The sequence continues at coordinate 1,395,272,454 of OY728157.1, read as the reverse complement.
AATAATTACAATGAATTCATCCTTATGATTTCCTCTAACTTCTTTCGCACCTCTAAAAATTGTAGAAATGTTAATGGGGTAACCAGATATAAAATTTTTATGTGTAGGTCCTCCTCAAAACGAATTTATCTTATCTCCTCATCTTCAAAAAGCTCAAATGAAAAGTGGAGAAAACCCTAAAATCGATTTGAAAGAAAATCCATATCCAATATTCCTTGATAAATGGAGAGAAACTCATATCTCTTTGTTTCCTTCATCATTGATGGTTGAATATCAAAATGATACAAATTATAGAACACATCCCATGAAACCAACTACACATATTGCTCTTTATGAAATGGAATCCACCCCAAACATTAAGCTCATCACATATAATGAATAGACCATGAAACTGAGTGCTACTTACTAGAATGACTCCAAATAAGGGCAATATCGAGGTCCTCTAACAAGTTTTCCATCCCAGGATCCAAGGAACCCCACTTATACTTCAAAAAAATATAACACTAGAACTCAAGAAAAATCATTCTTAATGACTAATATTTCTATGTTAGGTTAACCACCATATGGTCAAATATATTTTACCTTTTCATCTCAAGGTAATGAACCAAACATAAATGATGACCAAAATCCATCTCTACATGTAAAAAAAGAAACTTCAACGTCTAGTAAAATATAATTGATTAATTTCCATTTAATTAAATTTATTATTAACTCTATATAATTATCAAAATATAAATCCAATAATAATCAAACATGTTACATACAGCTTTCCTTGGAGTTTAAACCCAAATAATAAATATCTCACCTAGAGTATTCAGTAATCAAAATATCCATGCATCAAATTAAAGGGTTTCTAATTTCATGTGTCCTAGCTAGACTCCCTACATCCAACACAATGCTCTTATAATAGGGTATCCCAAACAAATCCTTGAATTATAATACAATTCCTAAATCCATACTGCAGCTTACCACTAATCCAGAGCTCATATACCACACTATTATAACCCACCTATGCTATGAACCCCTCTAGGGATTATAAATAAAATAGTGGTTACCATGAAATCCCCCTCCAATAGTCCATGGTATGGAAATTTCTACAGGGTTATAAAAACACATATATGAGAAAAATAACCCTCATAAACCATATAATATATAACTAATAATATGAATAAACAAAATACTATAAAATAAAAACCAATATCCAATAATACATGTGAATATATCATAGAAACATACATATAATGTAATTACTGAAACCAAATCCTCGTGTATTGACTCGCATGAAAAATCTATTCCAAGAGAATACAATATTCATCTTTTTAACCAAATATCTCTAGGAAACTAAAGAGATAGATTTATTAAAATATGGGTCAGAATATAGAAACAATCAATAAAAACATCCTTGAAACCTACCATATGATTATATAATAAGAATAAAAATTCCTTTTTGAATAAATAATAGAAAAAATATGCACCAATAAATTAATTAAAAATACCTATCCTAAATAATTCATTATTACAAGAAAATCATCCCATTATAATAAACTAGTTTTTAAGGATGTAAAGTAAATAAGGTAAACTTTAATGAAATTCCCAATAATTTTTCACTATAATTCCTTAGTAGCATATGTCATGTGCTTTTATCTCTTACACATTTGTGAAAATAATCATTATATCCCAAATCGATGGAATAACCAACATACCCCATCCACACCATAACCATCATCCCATATACACCACCACAAACCAATATATTGTCACTACCAAATAATCACCACATATAAAACCACAACTGCACAAGATAACATTATCATAGTTGGGAAAAACGAACATAAAGGACATCAACCTTTTTCCATATTCTATAAATATTGTTCTCTACCATGTATCCACACCATAAAACATATAAAAAAGTGATCATATGTATGATCTTAGTGCTTTAGAGAAGTTGGAATCCTTTTAAGTTATATGAAAATTGTTTTTTATCTATTTAGAAATTCGAAACAAAATATGGAAGGTTTTGGAGGAGTTTATGATCCTTATATTATCAGAGTTATGAATTTTTAATGAACATGGTGATGGAACAGATTTAGTTCTAAACATTAACCTCAACCATGATCACCTTAAGGTATTTCTTATTATTTTCTTAACCATGTACCTGAGTCTGCACAACCGTATGAAAAACAAAAACAGATTTGCAGAGTTATGACATATATATGGTGCACGGCTAGTCTATTCATGCTCCAAGACATTTTATGCTTGGTGTATTTTTTATAAAGAATGTTCATAAGCTATAAATGGTTAGTTTAACCATGTTATATTTAATGTGATGGGGATATCCTCTTAGAGAGTAATGGAGCATGGTTGGTGCATAATTAGTCTAAAAGTGCATTCAAACCATCCATCCTATTTTTAAAGGGATTATACTATATTTTTCCTCCTCCGGTTTCATTAAAAAATTAACAATCCTTCGTCCTTCACCTATTTTAGAATTATCCCATCATAGAAACTCTTGCATCCTATTAACATATTATTTGAGCATCCTCCCTTATATTTTGTACAATTCAACAAATTCTTCATGTTTGATTGCCATTTTATCTCTCCAAAATCAATGTTATATCAATATGAGATAATATTCCTTACTTTCATGGATTTTTTCTTATTCTTTTGTTTCTCCCATTATTGACTAGATTATAGGGTAATACTGGACATGGTTTAAACTATTGGTATAAGGTAGTTTGTCTCGCTCTTTTTCCACAATGTTTTGACGTCTATATCATGCGACATCATGCAACACACCATATTTTTCAAGTAATTACATTAAAAAATTCAGGATATTATAATAAAATTATAGATCATTGTGTTTTTTCCTCAAAAAAAAATTTAAATAATCGAAGGTTGTCTACCTCGATGTGATCCACCACATTTGGTGTGTCATTTTACATGACTAATAATTCCAAAATTCATTATGATAATTAAATAACCGTTGGGGTTATTTTTGTTAAATATTGTTGCTATAATTGTTTAATTGATTTGTAATGAAATACTTTTATGTCTAGTTAGACCCCTAAAACATAGATATGTGATTACACCACCTTATAAGGTGTGGTGAGTTGAATTTATAAATTTGAGTGGATAAATGTTTTAATAGAGAGGTGAATTGTATGAATATGTCACATATCCCTTGTTTAATTATGAAATTTAATCATGGATATCATTATAATTATGTACACCTAGAATATTATTATATAATTATTTACTATGTTCATGGAACATTAATTATGTTAAATGGTTTTGAAGTCCCTAAGTGATACTTGGACTACCATTGTGTTTTTCCTTCTATGTGATCACAGATATCATCCATTTCATTAGTAAGTATGATATGTCATTAAACACACATAAATTCAACATTTTCTTTTAGGTTATGGATGAATCGCCATAACATCAAAGATTTACCTATTGCTGTGAAAATTAAATTGAATTCAATGCAATAATCTCCTTGGATTTGGATTAATTTTATAAATCAAATTGTTTATTACATTGGGTTACATTTATGTCTATAATTAGGGAAACTGATGAATTTCCACTAGGGCTCGGGTGTCACATTACCCTTAGGGTTAGTTTCTAATGGTACTCTCATTTCAATTTCACCCAACTTATAAAAATTAAATTCCACAAATATTGAATTTTTTATGTTGAACTATATTTATGTATTCCTTGGTTGTACACTATCTACCAAAAAAAATAAAAATAAAGTTTAAATTTAAATTGCTCAAAGAAATTGTTAACATAGGCTGAAGTTGGTAGAATATTATGTGTGTTCTATGGGGTACCCAAAATGATATGGTTTATTTATTTATTACCATTATTTTTTTTAAATTTAAATCTCCTCATTATATATTCATGTATATGATAGTTATAGACACTATAGGTGGTTGACTAATGAATATTAATCACACCCTGTTAGGAACAATGATTTCAGCATAAAAATTTCCATGGATTCAAGTAGGGGAAAAGGGAAGTACCCAAAAATAGATAATTTAATTTATATACTATGATAGTTTATGGGATTAGATGATGGATTTTATGATCTTGTTTTTATTGGGCACAGTTTTTTGTTTTTTATACTTTTATATATATATGGTTTCTTCTCTATCTCTCTTTATTTTTTTTGATTTTTTATTGTATCATGACATCATAACTTTTTATATGATACTAGATACTCCTTAATGATTTTAATATTTTATTCTTGAATATTTGGTTATATATGATTAGATGAAATTTTATCCCATGTTGTGTTATTGTACGTTACCACTGTGCTCCACTCTAATAAAGTGGTCACTATATTTCTATCATACCAAAACACCGTCAATTCTAGTTGTAATCATTTAGAATATTATGAGGCATACTTGAGGCCACCTAAATAATTTTTTTAGGTTTTATATGAGTGAACTAGTTCTTTGATTTCACGTGTAGTGGAAACATTATTATCATTTTAACTTGTTATTGGGGTTGTAGAAAGTAGAGTAGATATGTGTTAGAATTTGGTAATGAACCTATACCTCAGAGCATCTAAGCCATGTATAAGGAAAATCCATGTTTTCTAGGACAAGACTTACTATTTTTTATTTCTAAAATTACATCTGTATTGAATTCTCCATTGATTAACTCAATATATCTGTACCATTCAATATTACTATGATGGATTCTTTTTATCCATTGGCCAGGAATGGTGAGGTTGTCTTTTTCTCATGACCCATCATAAGCCCCTGAATATTTTTATGTCATTCATATGAATTAACATGGCTAATTTATTACATTCATTTCCCATAAAAATTTAGCGTACCTTGAATTCAATATCTATAAATTTCACTGATATTTCTTAAAATAAAGATATAAATATTTTGTTAACTCATGTTTACACATCATTATTAATATTTTTTTTTGATAATATGTTAATGATGGCACTCTAAATTACCAATTATGTAATATTTCCAACATATACCATAGGTTATGTTGGTTGAAAGAAAAATGGTAGAAATTTAAAGGTTGAAAATTGTAATTCATGTTGTTTATTAAACTCTATAAATTGTTATAATTAATCCCTATAATTAATTATCAACATAAATATGATTTAGGCAATTGTATGAAGTTCACATTGAAACTTATAATGTATATGACTTTATCACTTGGGAATGGAAGAAGCCTCTAACTGTAAGTTGATATATATATATATATATATAACGTTTGGATTATAATTCATAAATGGAATGGTTTTTATTAAATGGGGATTTTAATTTCAAATTAAGTAGTATCTTCCTCTATAACTTGTTGTTGGAAGTACATATACCATGACCATTTGATATAAGGAATGAGACCTTAACCCCAAACTGACTTTAGTAGTTGGAGGCTAGAGTGTCTCTTGTGATCAATTATAATCATATATTTAACCTAGAACAAGCTTTTGGAGTTGGAGGTCACGGTGGGTGAATCTTATCTTTGAAATCTATGTACTAGTCCTATTATTTTATCTACCATCATTCAAGTTATCAAATATTCTTATGAATAATATGTATATCAATGTATAACTATTACACTTTGATGGACTCAAGTCCTAATCCAATTATGTGGTTACTAAAATTCACTAGTGTTGTTCGGAAACGAACCACTAGTGTTACCCCGTGTAGAGCCACCTTTGACATTTCCTATGATACATGATCTTGGAATCGATGCCTAATTTAGAGAGGGATTCTTACATTTAGATAAATCTATATAGGTACAACCACAGCCTACCCCTTTTATGGTAGAGTTTACTATGGATATGTACAAGTAGAAAATACCTACCACTTCAGGGGAAAGTATTCCCCTAGATATTGAATTATTCATAGAGGCCAAGCTATCTATCATCAAGAGTTTTGGGACATCTTCAAAGAAACTAGTGATTCTCTAATCTTATATTAATATAGGGTCATCCTAGAGATGGTGGGATGTTTTGTCCTAGTTATATCAATATTAATATATGGTCTAGATGGATTCACAATAATCCTTATATGAAAATTTACTTCTTGATACTATAAGGGATGACCAAGATAGACATTTTATACATCTCGTGGAAGCAAAAATTTCTAATATAGAGTACTCAACTCATTTTACAGATCTTCAATGTTTTATTCCTTCCCTCCCAAGTGACAAGTTATCTAGAGAATGGAATGTTGTGGATGGATTTCTATATTCCATCCAATAATGGGTAAGTATTTCATTGGACTATATTCATTGAGATAGTGAACCATGCCATCATATAAAATCTTAACCTAATGTATGTTAATTGTTTTAGGATCACTATTCTAGTTTCTCAATATGTAAGTGGTTTTTTGAGTGGGGGAAGCACTAATTTTTAGCCTTCATGTGGAGGACATAGTATTCAGAGATTTATCCAGGGTATCCATGTGATATTTCGCTAGTGTAGTAAGTTGGCATTGATGATTCCCCACTAAACTAAGAAACCAGTTGAGTGTCGAACCTGTGGAATGATTGGTAATATTCATTTATTTTTCATAACATTTCCACCATTGGTTGGTGGGAGGGGATATGCATCGACTCTAGGTTATAGAGAAATATTAGTAGATACATGTCATAAAGGGAGATAGATTACCATATATTGTAAAGTTCGAGTAAGAGGATGAGGGTGATGAATCCTGGTTTATGATATGCACCACCAGTATGATGGACCTAATTAGGGTTGTCAGTTTGTGACTTAGGGCTATGGATCCATCTAGATTTATGATAAATAGAATATTTCAGAGAAGCATATAATTGAGACATAAATAGATTTATGTATGATTATTGATGCCACTACATTATTATATTATTTATTTGACAAAGTAACTTCACATTATTTCATATCTATGTCAATTTTGGAATGTTTTGGGCATAAACATTGAGTGTTTATGTGGAGTGATAACTTGTTATACTATTTTGGGATTATAATAAGAGATTGTGTTCCAATGCAAGGAGTATCCTTGGGATATGAAGATCTTGTTTCTTATTTAACATTTTAATTTTTAAAAGTATTATTTTTTTATAATACATAGGATGTATTGGTTTGTCCCTTATCTAACTTGGATTGATTATTTTCCCCAAAAGGATTATTTTTATCACATAAGGGTAGTAACTAAAATCATAATGGAGAATTTTATGTCCTAGATAGTCAAGTTGAACCTATGTATCCTAGGCCAGGGGGAGTTTCATCCAAGATTTCTAGTGTTATTTTGAATGATCAGAAAATTTTACAGATAGATTTCCCTATAGTGGTGGATTGTTTCATGGATGTATTCATTATTGATTTTTTTGGCTACCTATTATAAGAGGTAGAATTAATTATTGATTTAGTTCTAAGAGTGGTACTACTGTTTGTAGTGCCTTAATGTGTGGATCTTATTGAGTTTTAGGGGCACAAAAGATAACTACAAGAGATAGAAGATATGGGGTTGATATAAACAAGTACTTCACCATGTTAGTCACCATTTCTTTTAACCAAGATGGTAGACACGACCCGTAGACTTTTAGTTTATTAAAAAATGAAGATCATGCTTATGGTCAAGAATTGATAACCCATGCCATATATATGAAACCTCTTTAACCTACACTAAAGAGATAAAGCATTCTTAAAAATAAATTTGAGGTAATGTAATCATTAAGTAAAAGTTAGTCCCATAGATATACCATTTATTATTTTATATAGGAGGTTTGACTTTTATGAGAAATTAGTAATGTTATTTTTTCACAATAATACACATTATGATTTCATGGATATGAGGAATTGGGTTTTCCATGTCTATATAGATAATGTTTGGCCTTTTGTGGATAAAATGATGGATTTACATAGATTCAAAAATAACATGTCAAAGAACATTATATCATATTAAGATCACTAAAATAACATAGGTAAAATTTCATGATATAAAAAATATACTTCTACATTGATTTGTTTCAATCCCCTGGTCACATCATTTCTAAAGAAGGGGTTCCTATTGATATAGAGATGGTGAGAGCCAATATTTCATGGGAGAATCCAAAAAAAATAATTGAAATATGGATTTTATTGGGGATAGTAGTACATTATTGGTATTTTGATAAGTATTTCTCACACATTGGAGCACCAAATATGGTATTTTCAATGAATGGGGTTAAATTCTCATGGTCTGAACCTTCTTAAAAATACTTTCTGGAGTTAAAAAGGAGAAATACATCCGCACTGATATAAGTTTTACCTATACCCGGAATGGGATATGTAGTTTGTTTTGATGCATAAGATACCGGGTTGGGATCTATTTGTTTACATGTGTATCACGTCATGTCTTATGGGTGTCGATATTTGAGGCCTTATTAGATTAGTTACATGATTAATAACCCTGAGATAGCAGTAGTGGTTTGTGTATTACATTTCTAGATGCATTATTTTTTTGGCAGAGAGGTTCATTTTATTAAAAAACCTATTTCTTTCAAATACATATTCCCTCACTGCTATTTGAATCTTAGATAGTGAACGTGGGTTATATAATTACAGTCTAATGGAATTTAGATTTTATATATTTCTAGGAATGAAAATACATTCACTAGTGATTTGAACAAGAACAATATGTTACAGGTAATTTATGAGGACAATATCGATTGGAAGCTAATGTATTTTATCTTTGAGATGCATTTGGTGGTTAATAATCATCATAGGAATCCATTAATCACATTGTTATCAATAAATATTACAATAATGGATTGTGTAAATATGATATATCATTCTTATCACAAGGTATTAGTCTTAAGGGAAAGTATACCAATTATGGACCCACTGTGAATTTGGGTCATTGATAATGATGATACCTTGTGTATTCGTAGGAATTTTTGTTATTTTATAGACATTTGGGAGGGGTTTATATCAGAATAGCATGCTTATAAATGGGAATTGCATCCCAGAAATACCTTGATATACCATGAAATGTTCTCCAAAATTGGTGGTTTGGGAAGAAAAGGAAAATAATTTGTTCCATTACTCAGTGTTTTACCTCTCAGAATGCGAAGGTGAAGCACAAGAGATCATTTGGTCATTTATATTTTTTACCTATTATTGAGTGGAACTTGGGTGATGTTACAATTTAAATTGTGATTATTTTATTGAATCCTCTTCATGTAAGTACTATAGAATTTTTTTTCATAGAAAAATTGATGAATGTTTCCCACTAATTACCTATTTGGGAGACCTTCTCAATAGATGACTTTGGGAGAATTTTTTCCAAGATATTGTATTCCTTCATGGTATTCCACATACCATTGTATCAGATATATTAGATCAATTTAAAAAATGGTCCTGATAAGGGATTAAAAATATCACGGTTCATAGGTTCATTTAAGCACAACATACCAACCTCATATTGATAGTCAGTCTCTACAAACAATAAAGGTGTTACAGGACATGATTCAGGAATGTATAATTGATTTTGGAGTTTTTTTATAGAAACATATACCTCTTACTATGTTTGATTATAATATTATATTAAATGAAACTATACATATGGATCCTTATGAATTCCTATATGGTTGGTTATGTTGCTAAAAAAATTTTGGTAAGAGGCATGGGAGGAAACAAAACTAAGACCTCTTCACATTCAGGAGACTTAGAAGCATGTTCGAATGATCACTATTCCTATCAATACATATCATTATACGGATATTTGATATTTAAATAACCATCATCATCCTCTATAGTTATAGTTTGGGGTTGAGTCTTTTTACCAGTTTCGATTAGATTGGTGCATCGACCGTTTCAATGGAAAGGTATGTTGTCACCTTGGTTTATCAAACATTTTGATATTTTGTAGAGGGTCATAACTATTCCCTATTTGATAGAAATACATCACTGGAACAAGGTTATGTAGGGATTTTTTCACATCTCTCAACTAAATCATTATCTTTCAGACTCATCTCATATACTTCTTTCCTGATATGGTTTTTATTGATGTTGATTCTTATTTTGAGGGGTACTCTCCTTATATTGATGATTATAGAAAAATATATCTATATATTACTTATGTTAAGATAGTATGAGTTCTACGGATGAAAACCATGTATAGTATGAGACCAAGTAGTGATATACCAATATATATGTTCAGTGGCCAGAGTTACTCTTAGATGATGTTTGTCCACCATTGGAAGGCAAACTAAGGGATGAGTTGTTTTAAATAAGGGGTATTATATGATATTGGTATAATAGAGAGAAAACGATTATATAAAATTCTATAAATATTTTATTTTATATATATATAAATTCCTAATAAAATATTTATGATTTCAAAGGAGTTCAATCTCATTTAGATCCATACGATACTAGTTTCAGTGAATAGTTTGAGTCGTATGGTTAGTGAAAAATAAGTGAAAACCAGGTAGCATAGATGTGTGGGATATAAGAGGTCCCACATAGTTATCTTAACCATTTGAATAAGGTATTATGGCCATGAGTGAAACTACAGTCGAGTTACACATTTGATATGTCGGGTTGGTGGATGGTTATTCTATGAGCCAAGTCATGTGAAGATAGGTTACTTTTGAAAAAATAGTGTGTACAGGCCACACAAGGTTAGTGTAAGAAAATAGTTCTTATTTGAGGTATGGATCTTTTAATTTTCATCAAATATTAGTTTAAATTTTAAAAGGTGGCCTAATGTGAATTACCTTGGAGGTTATATAGGTATCATGGGTATCCTGGGACGGTTCGGAGCCTGGGACACAAGTTTTGGTGTGAAATAATCTAGGCACACAGTTAGTTCAAACCATGTTGTGAAGGATTCATGATTTGAAAATACAATACAAGGCTATATAGAGTGGGCTACATGATTCACAGTTCAAACAAACAATGAAAAATTGGTCACATGACCGTGCGACCATGTCTATAATTTTGAGAGCAGATTTTTTTCATAGTTTATCAATGGTTAGTTGAACTGGGAAGACAAACCATGTGATGTTACTATCCCTACATTTAATCTTGCATGGATGGAGCATGGGTTGGTGACCCATGTGGCCAAACCATATAACCCTGTACTTTCGGGGTGAAAATTACAATTTTCCATTAAAATTTAATTAAACTCAACCAAAATTTATTTTATCCAATGCAAAACAAGGCCACCCCTTTGAATCCCTATTTGATGACTGGTATATTAATTGAGGTATCAATTCCATCTATTATATGATTCAAGTATGTCTCATCTAATTGGATCCACATCGGTGAGTAATCGATTACTTTTTGTCCTTCCATGTTTGGTTTGGTATTGAATACAATATTTAGGTGCTTTAAAGTTTCCATATTATTAGGATATTTGTCCATTCATTAATTTTATATGGCTCTGAGTGAAATCATGAGATGATACTAGATGATCTCATAAAAAAAGTTCATACAATAGGTAATTTGGTGTCTTTTTTTTAAATTCAAAGTGTTTTTATATTCCATTATTCTGCATGCCAAATTCTCAGGAGATGCCTTGAAATGAATTTAATTCATTGATTTAAAATGTTAGTCACCGACCATGTATTTTAAGAGGTATATTAATGATTGAATATAAGTTGAGGACCTCGATACCTAAACCATCCATTTGGATATTTTTTTTATTTGAATAAGCCATTAAGGTGGAATATGAATTTCAATATCATTCAGTTGTGCCTATTTACCCATTTTAATAGGATTTGAATTGTGAATTGAATTGTAAATAAAATTGTTGAATTAAACTATTAAATGATATGTGCTTTTAATTGTAATATAAATTTTATTTTAATTGATAATTAATAGGTAATGGATTCCATGACCCAAGAAACTTTCCATGTATTTTTTTATTGATCATGAGGTGATTGTTATAGTGAATTTCCTACATGAGTAGTTAAGAGGCAAGCATTATAAGCTTGGTCAATGGCCTAAGTCACCCTATGATGTGAGTTTAAATTTTTTTTTGTATTTACCTTGAAAGAGTTATATAGAAATTTTTAAATGAAAATTTTTGATTTATATTGAATATTGATATTCCTTTAGCGACACATGGATTCAATGATGAATACCATGGCTAGTCTCAATTAGATTATTCTTTTCTTATGCTCCTATGAAACATGGACTCTAGATATTGTTTTCCAATGGATGACTTTAAAATTTTGAATGATACTTGGATTCCATATTCATTACCAATGATGGATTCAATAGGAATTTGATCATATATGACATGGGTGATACTCAGGCTCCCTTATTAGACCGTTAATGACATACTTGAATGATAGAGATGTTATACCACACCTAGAGGGATAATTGGGTTCTTTATAAGTTCTCAATAGATGAGATTGTAGGTTATTGTTTATATTATACCTAGAGTGATACCTGGATTCCAAATGATGAATGCTAAGGATGATCTCATGTTAAAAAATTAATAGTTTTTAAAAAGAGATATATGACGCTTCTACTAAGCCAAAGAACGTGCATGGATTCAATCATTATTTTTACATTATGGATGGTCTATGATGAAAACTTTGACCATTTCAATATAGGGAATAATGATAATTATTATAGTTATTGTGGATTTTTAATTAAATGGAATTGAATAATTAAATGGACTCGATTATAATTGACAACCTGGACTTTATAGGATGTTTTAATTTGGTACTTCTTTGCATATTGTATTACTGCATGCACAATGTGACTGTTATATACTAACTAACTAGAATTCAGTAGTCCATGGGTGGTTGATAAATTGGAATATTTCTCACACCATGATTTTTCTTCCTTGTGTTCTCAAATAGAATAGATTATTTTAGGTCTCGGTAAGGGAAAGTGCAATGAGACTGGTTGTTAACCACTACTTAGGAGAAAGGGAACAAGGGACTAAGGAGAGGACCATGATTCTAAATAGATAAGTTTTTTATTTTTTGTACTTTAGAATCATCTATTGTAATGACTTCATGTATATATATTTTTTCTATTTTTTATATGCATTTGACAGTATCATCATCATTGTATATGGGCTTCCTTTTTTGACATTATCTATTCATATTTATCTATTGTATGATTTTTATTACTACTTGTGATACTTTTTTGATATTTATATTCTACTATGCTATACCCTAGTGATGAGGGAATAGTCTCCCTATGGAATCAACTAGTACCTTGTAGCTATTTGACAACCTCTAGCATTTGTGGAGATGTGCTTGAGGCGAGTGACCAACCGAGTTCATGGCACTATTGAGTGGTATCTATCCCTAGGACATTAAAAAGTTGTATCATAAGAGTCTTTTCTATTTTCATTACTATTTGATGACAATATAAATTCACATGATTAAATTTGGAATTGGTAATGACTTTTCTTAGGCATAGCTAACCCGCATATAGGAAAAACGTAAATTACATCAAATGAAATTTTTATTTTCTGGATTTGGATTATTTCATTTGATTTGATTCCATCGTTTGGTGACACACTTGATTTGTGATATTATTAATGACATGATTATGGGTTATATGAGGTTAGATCCCAATGAAATGAGGGTATCCCATCCCACATACCATGTTAGGAACATTATAGGAATCACATTACATAAATTATTCCATACCCTTTAAGATGCATTAATTATTCCATACAGTTCACCAAGGTTTTGAGATAGTTACAGATGCTGTTGTGATTGACCATATAAATAAATTTTTGTTTTGAATGAATTGGAAACCATAATTTGGTTATTGAGGAGTATAGGCACTCAGGAATAATATTTTGGCAGATCATTGGTTCAATTTTTTAATGAACTATAATATAAATTAAAAATGAGTATGAAATATAATGAAAATGAATATGTGAATTAAAGTTAGAATTAAAATGGAAACTAAAATTGATGATTGGAAGGAAAATGGCCCAAACCTGACATTGGAGTGTGAATTAGGTAGTATCTCTTACTTTTATATGATTTTGACATCTCACGAACTAGGATATTGGATTAGGTAGGTATTTTTATCTTATATAAAAACTCTTTTAACTATCCTATTTCAATATATGTGATTTTGAGCTATGAACCATGATAATACTAGTTTTTCGAGGAATGAACTTGGATTTTGTAGAGGTATTATAACATGAAATCCTCCATTCGTACACTTTGATGGTGTCAACAATCATACTACAGAGTTGGTGGGCCTTGGGATACCCTTAGATCCGATAGTATTCCCAAAGGAGGCAATAAATGTATTACTAGTCATATGTGAAGAGGCATTATTTCATGAGGTAATATGGTGATTTATGTAGACCATTTAGGGAGAAATGTGACCATCCCCAACTATGGAAGAGTTAAAAAATGAGAGTTCTAATAGCATCATATGCTGACATTTTCACGGGATGGGGGACTGAAGGCTATAGAGTCATGGCTAGATTCCATGTTATATGTCTTTGATAATCTAGAGATTCATCTTAAGATGAGGGTAAATATATCTTGGATTATGTTATGTGATTTCCCCAAGAGGTAGTTAGATTTAATTACTCAAACCGATGGTCATTGGGATATGTACTAGAGGTATATTCACATGTCCTTATATGAATAGTTTTATCCTAGGATTTTGGGGGTCGATAAATCCTGAAAGTTCTTACACCTGGAGAAGGGTGTTTTATTAGTTATGGATTACTCAATATATTTTTCTGACATCCAACATGTCACACATAATTTTATGGGTGACAAATTATCTAATTCCAAGAAATTACAAGATGTTTTCATGTATGATATTTTATTATAGGTGAATTCATTTTAGCTAACTTCCTTTTCAAGAATAGTGAATATAGAGCTCGTCATAGATCAAAACTTGAGAGAGTCTGGGGGTGCATACTTGGATGGTTTGAAACTAAGATGTATTAATACATTGAGTATTAGTAGGTGGCATCATCTGGATATTCCATGTGGTGATATTAGATGTTAGAACATATACGCTAGTAGTTGAGTGGGGTGCTACTAGTTCTTTAGGCCATGAAATATGATGCCTCAGTGTACGAGAGACCCATTAGGGTGACAATCATTCAACAAGATGGTCTATAAATAATACTTTCTAAGAATTCATCATCTAGTAGATAGTGAGAGAGTGTTTTCACCACCTCCATGTCCAATAGTGGGGTCACTAGCTTCTCATCAGAAAGGCAGTTGGAGTACAGAAAGCCGACCATGCCGAGGTGGTGGCCATGGCTAGGGTAGTTAGACCCCAGTCTCAGAGTGACAATAGGGTGGATCTACACGGGGTGGCCATGCGGTATCACATGGGTCATTAATCAAGGCAGATGTACACAGTGTAATAGGCCCTTAAAGAAAAGGATCTCATACCTTCTACATTCAGATGTATTATTGTAGCAGAATATACTTAGCTTCTACACTTTTCTATACAGTGTATTCACATATCTTTAAATATGTGGCCATTAAATCGATCCGTGGGATTATTTTTTTACTTCTCATTGCGTTATGACACTTTTTACTCAATTGAGGAATATAATTGAAGATGTACTTTAGTTTAGGGATTTCCACCTTGATAATGGATGGTGTTACATCATATGAGACCTCGTTTTCCTTGAGATGAATGGTTTTGAAATCATTATCCAGATAAACTGGTTTTTCTCAATTCATGCTTTAATCATATTCTATCACCATAGGGTGACCTACACATCACCAAAGGATAGATATTATATTTAAAAGGTTGAATGAGATGTATAGGATAGTCGAGATGTACCCTAGAAATGTGGGATAGGTGGGATAACAACCAAAGTTATGAGTTTTTATCTGGTTGATCTAAGAACATTTCAGGAAGATTTCTCTCTAGTAGTTGATCTTTTTAGGGATGATTTCCAAGAATACTTTTCAATATTACCTATAATGAGAGAGATAGAGTTTGATACTGAGCTATATATAGGGGCTACACCCGTATCAATTCATCCTTACATGATGGAAACTACTAAGATGATAGAGTTTAAGAGGAAACAATTGGATTTAGAGGAAAAGGGTTTTATTTTTCCTAGTACTTATCCGCATGGGTTATCTTGTACTTTTAGAAAAAAGGTAGACAAAAATCATAGGCTATATATGTATTACTACAAATTTAATGACTTAAATATTAAGAATAACTATCCCATTCTGTGAACATATTATCTCTTTGACAATCTTGGAAGAGGTTGGGTGATCTGAAAGATTTCTTTGAGACCCAGTTACCATATGGTGTGTGATTGACCAACAGACATAACACACACAACCTTTCATAGTAGGTACAATCTATATGAGTATTTTGTTATTTTATTCAGTATCATAACCTTTCCAATAGTCTTCATAGTACTGATGAACCAATTATTCCAACCATATCTCAATTCATTTGTGGTGGTGTTCATGGAAAAAATCATAGTGTATTCTCCCAATTGATGCGACCATGAAAAAATATTGATATCATATTAGATACACTGATAGAGAATCAATTATATACTAATCCCACCATGTTGCCCTTCTAGATGGATGAGATTCACATCCTAGGTCACATTATCTGGGAGACAAGAGTATCAATAGACCTAGAGTGGGTGAGAGGTATAGTTTTCTAGGATAAACCCATGAACATTTTTGAGTTATATGATTTCATGGGGTTTGGTGGTTACTACAGGTGTTTCATATTGTACTTCTCACACCTAAAAGTGACAATTATGATATTGACTAACAAGGGTGTAAAGTATGTATAGTTAGATTCTGGTAATATGACCTTTCATGAGATGATTAATAGAATTAATTTGGCATTGATACTTATTTTTCAAGATCCAAGTATTAGTTACACTGTCTACTGCATTACATATGGTTTCAGGATAGGAGAAGTGCGTAAATAGAGAGATAGCGTTGTGGTGTAAGAGTATCTGTAGTTGAGGCCACGTGAGTGGAATTAACTGACACATGATCTTGAGTGTCCTATGGTAGTTCATGCATTGCATTTTTGGAGATATTACTTAATTGGAGAGAAGTTTGTGGTGTACAAGAACAAAAAACCCTAAAGATCATATTTAAACATCATTATTTTAACATAATATTGAAATGGTGGGTTGAATACTTTCATCATTTCAACATTAATATTTCCTACAATCTAGATAAAGGAAATGCAGTGGATGATGTGGTGAGAATGATGACTCAGATACTTGTTGTTCAGTAGGACAATAGCAAGTGGAAGCTTATGGATATGTTCTCTATGTCCGGACCCCCTCCCAAAAATGTGAACCCCTCCTGTGTCGGGAATGGGATAAGAGAGATAATGAACCCTAAGTGTCTCCTCTAATAGGCCCCAAGAAGGTGACTAGCACTGAGGGTAAAATAAACACATAGATGAGAGGAATTTCCCTCGAAGAAATAACGTGAAGAAGGTAGAGATTAACCATACACCAACCAACACATGCTCAGATTACTATATAAAATAAATAACAAGTACATATATGTAATTTAATGAAAGGATTACGAAAAATAATCGGGTAAACTGTAAGTACCAAAATAATGTAAAACGACGGTGAACATGAATCCCAAACAGCTCCTACAAAACCCTGAGCTAGTAGTTACCAGCCTGATCTACAACTTTCTCTATGTGATGTGAAAAAATGTTTATATAACATCGGGTGAGAATAATAGTATACTCAGTAAAATACTCCTTGGATCCTCTTATGCAAAAGTAAGTATGGAAAGATAATGAACAGTGAGCAACATGTGAAACTAACTAATCATCTAAACAGGTATTATATGTTCCAATACTCTCCATGTGTACTCTTAGCAAGTATCACATACATGATCATATAATATAATAAAAAATATCAAGGGTACCCCACTACCACTCCCCACTGGTTTTCTATTTTCCCCAACATTGCATGTCCTGAGCTTATCTGTCCAAATTGGCTTTCCCAAAGACACTTGGGAAAAGCACCACAAACATACACATCGTGCAACACAAACCACCATGTTCACCTACACAAAAGTAACCAGGAAGTTTTCGGGAGACACCACAACCCGTATAATGTATATCATACATGAGATATTATACCAAAATCCATTATATCTTATACACTGTGTAAAGATACCCAAGTCATCATATCCTATACATGTCGTACGTATAATATCCATTAAAAAACTTTATCTGGGATATATATGTGTGAATAAACAGATGCCATTATATCCCTATACATACATAAATGGGGAAAACTAACCTTCATTCATACCAGCACAAGTGACAACCATGATAAGACAGCATGGACAAAGGGGGTAGTCATCCATCCATGCTCCCACCAGAATGTTCGAGAAAAAACCCCTAGGGCTCAAAATCCATGGGGTGACAATTGACTTAATTGACATGGTGGAGTAACATATAGAAACAAAAAATGTACATGGTATTATATATCTCAGAACCACACTATAGAAAAACCTATATTTAGACACATCTACAGCTAATGTCTCTCAAACTCCCAGCTACAACTACTATGACTTGATATACTCTTTGAAAAAAACCATTTAAATATCTACATTATGTTAATTATCGCTTGTTATCAATTTCATTTTCTGTTAATTAATTATCTTACCATTAATTAAGAAACACCATTTAACACATTACATTCCATTACCATTCCAACAAAGATCCATGCCCTCTGGGAATAACCAAACCAAGTCCATGATAGCTTAGAAATATTAACCTGAAATTACATCCTAGCAAGCCCCAATCACATGGGTTAATCATTTATTCATTAAATCATTTATTAATAATTTATTCACTTTCCATAATTCCAGGAATTCCTTAAAAACATTAAATGCTATAAAAAACAAGGGGATCAACACGGTTAGTAGATGAACTACCCGTCAAGTCTTTTCCAACTATATCATGAGCGTAGACTAATATATCCTTGAAAGGAAAAACAAATAAGGCATGAGGGATACCCCATGCATCATTTTTTATTTTTGAAGAAGGATAAGCAAGAACACCTACCTAAAGCATTGTGGAAGGTAAAATAGATAAAAAAACAACAATTTTCATCAACAACCAACTTCACGTCGATTGGTAAGCCCATATTTAACCCATTCCATCATCCCTGGTGTCCTCCCTACCACCAACATGCATTACCCAATTCATCTCGCCACTAGAAGCATCAAATAATTCTACCACCGCAACTAGTCCTCCCTGCCACATATACCAAAGTATCCTTCTATTCTCAACCATCCAAGGTGCACATTACAACAAAAGAAACAAGAAACAAACAAAAAATAAATTGGGATCTTTTCCATAATCAAGGCATTAAAACTACACACACAACGAGAAACCACAAACCCAAATACTAAGATGTATGGCCTTTACAAAGAAAAAAGGAAACTCAGAAAACAATAAGAAATTATCATTTAACACATAATAGGTTCATCATTCCATATTAAATTAACTGATTCAATTAAACATGTGTAATTTCATCCACATAATTACCATCAAATTACAACAACCAAAACCATGTTCTTTAACCATACCTCTATATCATTATCCAATTAATTTAAAGATAATACAAGATTTTTGTTATTTACCAATGTAAATCAAGAATGATATGATAAAGAAAAAATTATAGATACCACACTATCTATAAATTCAAGAGGCAATAACATCTCTATGAAATTGAGAAAAATTATTTAATCCATTTAAAATAATTATAATTTAAAATTAATTATGGTATAGTGGGATAAATCATGCTAATTCAATGACTACATTAAAAATAATAGAGCTTCAATGAATCCCCTACCTCAAATGGTTTCTGATGTTATTTTCATGATAACATCCCAACACATCATATCACTATCACCTCTCCTACGATGGATGCATCCACTCAAGGACACCGTCACACAACCACATCATCCAAAACCCATGAAAGTTCCATTAGAAACATGGAGATCAAATTCCACCACATGGAAATGAGAAATGGGAAGAAACAGATCAAATAACCTAGAAGAATGGTGGTAGAACAAGCCATATATTGAAGAGGGATTGAAACTTTCTGGTTGAACCGATACACGGGATGCACATGTTGCAGAAAAGTCTCCAAGGGGAAATGATCGAAGGATATAAAAATAATTGAAATACTTTGGAACAAAGGATTGAGGAAACACACACCAAGAGAAATGAGTATGAAGAATAAGTGGGGAAGGTATCTCATACCTTTTGAAAATATAAATGGAGCAGTAATAAAATTTTCCATTAAAGGCAGATTTGGTGTAGACTATGTGGTTTGACCAAGTAAAGGCACCATGACCCTTAGGAAAACTAAGATTGGAGTTATGTACTTTAAATCAGCCTTAAATCCATTAAAACAAGGATCTAAGGCATTTTACATCCAAGATAATTTCTGAGGGGTGAAATTGTATGATGTTGGAAACACTATTCACTATCAAATCCCCAATGTGACTCACCGACATGATTCACCGACACAAGACACTGACATGAGTCCCTGACGCGAGTCACCGATGCGAGTCACCAACATGACTCACTATTCTGGAAGAAATGTACAACTACCAATCTAGTAAAATTTTACATCTACTGATAGATGACCTACCAATATATGACCAACCAATAGATGACCTATTAATAGATGACATATTGATTGGTGACCTACATATAAAGGAGATACCGATAGAAAACCTACCTATATAGGACATATTGATAAATGACCTACAAATAGACAACCATTTGATAGTTGACCTATCGGTAGATTACCTACTGATAGATGACATACTGATATATGACATACCATTTTATAAACATTGTTAACAGAAATAAAAAATGGAAATTTGTTATAAATTAGTCGCCTTGACCTCCCAGACCACCTCAAACACCATATTTTCATAATGGAATAAACCACAGAGGTCCAGTAAATTATATAACATACCTCTAAAAACATTGTCTCTCTGTAGAATACAAATCCAACCTATATTGGTTACAAAAAGGATCATTCGAACATCCATCCACCGAGATACCTCTTAAGGTTGTCACCACCAAATGATCCCAACTTCTTAAAAAATGAACAATGAAAAACTAAAAAAAAAACCAAAACCATATCTTAAACACACTCCAGAGGGGAGATACCACTCAAAAGAAAGAAATCCACAACAAGAAAAAAGGGAAATCCATCTCATAAATGAGGAGGGTCTCTAACAACCGATCAGACAACATTACAAGTGAAAAGATAAACATCTAACAAATTAGGGTACTGATCATGTTTTTAGGGCTCATGATTTCTAATACTCTCCTCAACACCACCATTCCACCACAAGAAACAATCCAATGGGATATCACCCCCACACAACACCTTCTTATTACAGTCCTGTATATCTACAGGCTACTCCATGATGGATGCATCATCACCGACATCAATCTCACCCCAATAGATGATGTGAGAGTCATCATGAAGATAGAGAAGGAGCTAGGACACATGGAAAACATCATATTTCTTGGCCATCTATGAGGGAAGTTCTACCTGATACTTCAGGTCTCTAACCTGAGCCAACACATTGAAAGTACCATCATAATTGGGGATAAATATTTCTCCCATGACCAAACATTTATTTAACATGATGGAGAGTAACCCTAAAAAACATATGATTCCCAATGTTGAACTCAAAAGGTTTCCTCTTATGATTGGAATAGTTTTTATGATGATATTTTTTATCCTCCATCCTCTCATGTATCACTTGAACCTTCTCTGTGATGTTCTGTACCAGTTTCGGACTGAGATTTACAAACTCTTCTACCCTAGTCCAGCACAATAGAGAATTGAAATGTTGGACATATAAGGCTTCAAATCGAACCATACCAATGGTTTAGTGAAAAATATTAATTTAAGTGAAATCTACCAAGTTTAAGTGCCTCATCCATGAACCTCTATAATCCATGACACAAGAGTGAAAAATGGATTTAAGATTATGGATGGTTCGCTCTCTGTGACCATCTGTATGTGGATGAAAATTAGTGCGAAGGTATATTTATGATCCAAAATAATACTAAAGACCTCTCCCCATACTAGAGGTGAAAAGAATATTACCTTCAAAAATGATCATCCTTAAGAATCAATGGAGTCTCACCATCTCCTCCAGATGTTGCCTTTACAAAACATCCACTTAGCATGAATCCTTGATTTCTATGAATAAATATTATTTCATCAAATGATCCACTACAACACATATTTCTTCATAGACTCTCAAATCTCAATGTTAAATGGTAACAAAGTCCTTAGATATGTCCTATCACTTCTACTAAGTAACATTTAATGGCTGGATAAAGCCTCTGGGAACATAGTGCTAATCCTTCACTTTATAGCAATCAATGTATCGAGACACAAACTTTGTAATTGCACACATCAACCCAGGCCACCAATAATGACATCTCAATGTTGTGTACATATTTTTCACACTAGAATTTTCCACAAAGGGTGAACCATGGAACTCTCTAAGAACCATATCACGTGATTCCAATGTAACAAAAAACCATCCCTAAAACGACACCCAGTTTTGTTCATCCATAGACCAAACATCCGTGGCCCCACCACAAACAACTCAGTCTCACCAGACCACCATATCAAGATCTCCCAAATTGGTCTCTTTTATATTTTTCACAAGAGATGATTGCACCATCATCTAAAAATGGAAACCTCTCCCCAAACTTCACCCATATCTAGATGTAATGTTGAAAATCAATCATTACTCTCTAGGATTAACCTTATTTATGCACTAAATCACTATGATAATTCTTGGTCAGTACATCAACTAAAAAATTTCCCTTACTAGGTGTATATGATATTTAGAAGTCATAATACAATAAGAACTCTATCCACCGATGTTGTCTCATGTTCAAGTTATGATGTGAGAACAAGTACCACAGACTATTATGATCAGTGAAGACCATGAAAAACATGACTTTCAGTTAATTTCTCCCCAACATTAGGGATAATATCACTTATTCCAACACGAGATCATGGGTGTAATTGTTACGCTCATTGGGATGTAACTTCTAAGACCTATAAGAAATTACCAATATCTGCTGCATCAGAACACAACCTAACCCCAAATGTGAAGAATCATAGAAAACCAGTAACTAAAATACTTCTTCTAGAATAAAAAGAACTAGATCACCGAACGGTATCTCCTTAAAATACATGAATTCTTTCTGAAACTAATCCGTCCACAAAAATCCCTGAACCTTTCATTCCAACACTATTAGAAGAGTCTCAACCCAAAAGAAATCTGCTACGATTCTCTTGTAATAGCCTGCAAGACCAAGGAATCTTTGTACCTATAACACTCTCTTGGTGGCTGACTATGAAATAATTTCTTCTACCATTGATGTATACATATGTAATCTCTATTGAGATACAACATGCCCCATGAAATTGACTTCCCAATCCCAAAACTCACACTTTAAAAACTTCCCAAACAACTACTATCAAGGAAGAACACCCAAAACAGCATGAAGATGCTCTACATGATCCTACTAAGACATGGATTACAAAGGGATATCATCAATTAAAACCACCATGAACATATCCATGAACTCATGGAACAAAACATTCATTAACCCCATGAACACTATTTGTAGAATTTATCACACCGAAACGACATCACAATGAACTCAAAATGCCCCTGACGACAACAAAATACAATATTTGGGATATCCTCAACCTTCACATGCATATGATAATATGATGAACAAAAATTGTTCTTCAGGAACCAACATTCACCCTTCATTTAAATTAATAAATCATTAATATACAGAAGAGGATAGCAGTTCGTCACTATCACTTTGTTCAACTGACAATAATCTATACATAATTGAAAACTTTTGCTAGAATTCTTCATGAACAAAACTACTACATCCCCCAGTGACATACTAGACTGGATAAAACCACACTACAACAATCCATTCAACTACGAATGTAGCTATCAAAACATAGAATGTGTTATCCTATATAGAGACATTAAGATAGGAGACACACTTGATTGTAACTTGATCTCGAACATGATATCCCATTGATGGGATAACGCTACATACTCTTCTAGGAAGACATTAGGGTACTCTTCACCACCGTAGGAAATGCTAACTTTTGAACCTCCGATGAACCATACATCAGCTCAACCATCATGGATTATAAGTACATAAAATGCCTCTTACCCATCTAAGAGTCTCACTCGCCAAAAAATACCGTTGGATCTTTGTCATCATCGATGATTACCACATGAATTCTAATGAAATCCCCGATATCCTGAATCAAATGCAACCAATCCATTCCAGGATGGCATCATATAGTTATACCTATAAACATAGGAAATATCCCTAAGAGAGGTGTTGACCCAACACTGGCTCATGGTCTCTAGATACATCAAACAAGTATGTTCGGCCTCCAAATGGAGTAGTAAATTCCATGGGGACTAGAGTCCTCTATAACTAAAGTCCCAATGCATAGAAAAAGGAAGGAGATATGAAGGACTGAGTCACTCCTAATTCTAACAAGGCATGTAGCCACATAGAAAACAAGAAAAGGGTAACTCAAACAACGTCTGGCACTCTAGCCACTAGAAACGATAACACATGAAGTTGACCATGACATACTCCATGGACTCCATTTCCATGAAGGATACCACCTTCATGACTGATCTCTTCTCTTTGAGGATGATGAGAATCCTAAGGCTATCCCCTGCTTTCCTCATCTACTATCTACTGATCCAAAACAGGTGCAACCTGCAGTTCCTGCCTTGGATGGAACTGCCTCGATGGATGAACCTAAAGTGGAAAACCTGGTTCACATGATCGAATATATGTATTTATCATAAAAGGGGTCTATTTATGGATAATATCCTCTCGATGACCTTTTCCCTCTCTAGAACCTCAATATAAGTCTTTAGCATAAATGGGGTGACCTAGAACATGATCTCTGGATGAAAATCCACCTCGAAATGCCTTTACTTAGCCTCCGCATATGGAAACATGTCTGAAGCATAGATGACAAGTTTCTTGAAATGGTTTCCAAACTCTCACACCCTGAATATCCCCTTTAAATAGGGAAGAATATCCAGGAGATTGGATGCCTTCATGATCAAATAAATAAACTCGACTCTAAACTGATCTCGGAACTCCAACAACGAGACTGTCGACTCCTCACAATATATGGGGAACATATCCAACACTTCCTTGCTACTCCACGCATCATCTTGACAACCAATGATACCTAGTGATCCTTAAGAGAATGGATCAAACTTAAGGTTATCTCCACCTCCTCCAACTAGTCTTCTATGACATTATCTAAAATGGATCCCTTATACTTCTACATAATCTGGAGCTGAAACTCTTAGAGTGTAATCCTTCATGTTTTGTCGTTTTGAACCTCTAAAATAAGGTGATTTTCTGGCATAGCCTGCTGAACATCTTATGTGTGAACCTGATGAGGACATCGACCTAGAGCCATACCCACAAAAGAAAAAATAGTTGGAGATCCTAAAAAAATAATATGGAAGTCATTAACATTAATTTTTCTATTTTATTAATTTTAGGTCATCCAATCCCCAGGTCTACTCGTTCTAATAGAGGAACAATGAAGAATGTTTTCATATCCTTTTCCAGGTCTCTACACTGCAACTAGTATCACCACATTTTGTAGCCACTGTAAATGTAAAATTCCATGCCTTAGATCAAATGGGTCACTAAATACATGATTCTTAGCTGGTATCTAGTTTTTACAGTAGTTTTGGAACAAGGCAAACACTATTTCCCTACCAACCCATGAAACACCACCTATGCATACCTACAAACTCAATCATATCCCTCAAACAGACCTATAATACCACTCTATCATGACCCCTACCAACAAAGTGAATCCCAACTAGGCTGACAATCAGAGAAGAGAAATTGTGACCCTGAGTCCCGCCTCTAGTAGGCCTCATGTTGGATGCTAGCACAGAGTGTATAACCCAAACACAGATGGGAGGCATTAACCTCAATGAAAAAAATGCAGAAGAGAGAGATAAAATAGACTCCAACCAAATCTTTCCAAAAGTATAATATAAAATTAAACCAATGTACACATATATTTTTTTATGAAAAGACTACAACAACTGAATGTTGAAACTGCAAGTACCAAAAGAGAGTAAAATTGCAACGACCATGAAGCTCAAACAACTCTTGAAAAACCCGAAGTAATAACCAACCTAATCTCCATACTCCACCATGTGACCTAAAAATAGTTAATATAATATATGGTGAGTATATCAGTATAATCAGTAGGATCCTCCATAGATCCTCTTGTAAAAAAACAAGGAATCCTTGCTAAAGCACAGTGAACAAGAGGGGGAATTAACTCATCACCTAAACATTTATACTATGTTCCCAGCCTCACTATTGATAATATCTCCAAGTAATGCATACAAGAGAATATAATATAATAATAACTATTAGGAATAAACTGCAACCACTTCCCCACTGGTTTTCTACTTGGCCCCAATGTTTCACATCATGAGCATCTCTTTCCAAAAAGGATATCCCAAAGAAACATGGGAAAAAACCAAAATATGCACCTCCTGTAAGAAAAAACACCATGTATGCATGACCAAAAGTAACACGGATGTTTCCAGGATCCACCATAGCCCTTATAAAATATATCACACATAGTTTATTATAATTGAAGCCATTAAAACCCATACACTGAGTAAGGATCCTCAAACCATTACAACTTATACACGTCATACATATAATATCCCTTAGAGAAATATATTTAGGATATATGTGTGTGAATAACCCCAATCCATTATAGACCTATACCAACATATATGGTGAAGACTAACCACCATGCATACCAGCACAAGTAACTACCAAGAGAAAATAGTTGGGCCAAAGGGGGAAGTAATCAATCCAACCACAAATTGGGATGTTAGGGAAAACACACCCTAGGGCTCAGAATCCCTAGATTTTCATCTTACCTAACCGACAGGGTGTATTAGCATATATAATCAAAAAAAGTAAATTGTATAATATATCTCACAACAAAAATATGGTTAAATATGAGTCTTATACTCAACTGCAGCTAATGTATCTTGGACTCATAACAACCACCGCTATGATTAGATATCATATATGCACACAACAATTTAAAGATAAGCATTATGTTACCTATAAGTTTTTATTAGTTTACCTTTATGTTAATTAAATCATTGGCCATTAATTAACTGTTAATATTTACCACAGTATATCCCATTACAATTCTAACCAAGATCCATGCCCTCCAGGCATAACCAAACCGAATCCATGGCTTCTAATATATATTACCTTGACATTGCATCCCAGAAATCCCCAAACCCAAGGGAAAACATTCATTAATTCAATAGTTTATTTACAATATATTCAATTTCCATAATTTAAGGAATTATAATAAAAAATTTTAATCTACCAAACACAAAGGGATCAACACGATGAGTAGATGGACTACCCATTGATTCTTCAACACCTATAGTAAAAGCATATACCCATCCATCCTCTAGAGGCTTAAAATGGAAATCACACGGAAAACCCCACACTTATTCACCTTTTCAGAAGGAGGGTAAGAATGAACATTTGACTCAAGCATCAGGAAAGGTAAAATAGATATAAAAATAAATGGTTTAACAGAAACAACTTTCCCCTTGATGGGTAAGCCCATATTCAACTCGTTCCATCATCCCTGGTGTCCTCCCCGACACCCATATTCATAACCTGATGCATCTCACCACTTCAAGAATTGATAGCTACCACCACCACCACTAGGCCTTCCTGGACCCACATACCCAAATAGCCTTCCATGCTTATCCATCGCAAGATCACACCACAACAGAAGTAGTAGTAATCAAATAACAAAGAAAATATTCTCTTGGCACTAAACAAGGCATTCATCCTTCAAACACATCAGGCTCCCAAAAATCTAAATCCAAAGGCTCTTTGATATTACAAGAATGTGGGTAAATAAAAACCCTTCAAGGATTTATCTTTTAACAAAAAATGGGTTATTTATTCCATATTGAATTAATTTATTCAATCAAACATTTATAATTTCATCCACTTGATTATCATCAAATTAAAACAATATCAACAATGTTCATCAACCATTCCAATTTTACCACCATCAAATTAATTTACAATTAATATCATCTTTACATTATTTACCAATTTCCATCAAGAACAACTCACTAAAAAAATCATAGATACAACAATATCTATCAAATATAGAGGCTATAACATCACTAAGAAATTGATACCACTTATTTAATCTGATTCAAATATTTATGAAGTCAAACAAATTTTGATCTACTGGGATTAATCTTGTTAACTCTATGTCTACACATAAATAGAATAGAGAGGTCACTAATCCAGTACATCAAAAGGGGTTGGATGTTCTTTGCACAAGAATGGGTCTACACTGTGGATCATGATCACCTCTCCCACAATGGATGCATGCACTAAAGGACGTCGCATCACAACTGCATCATCCAACACCTAATAATTGTACATTTGAATCATGTATATCACATGGTATCACATGGATAGAAGAAATTGAGGGAAAAAAATTGAGGAAACTTGAAGAAAATAGTTAGAACATTTCTTATATTGAAGAAAGATTGACACTTGTAGGTTGCACTAAAATAGTGGGTGTGCAAGCAGTATGAAAATCACCAAGGGGAAATGATCCATGGATTTGAAAATCACACAATAACTTTGAAAAAATGGTTTGGTTTTCCTCATAACAAGAGAAACGAGAAGGTTGAATATGTGAGGACGATATCATATTACTTTTTAAAATCTAAATGGGGCAGTAGTTTAAAATTTTACATTAAAGGATAATCTGGTCAAGACTACATGGTTTGATTGAGTAAAAGAACCCAGACCCTTAGAAAATGTAATATAGGAGTTATGGGATTTGAATTGGACTTAAATACCTTAAAACAAGGATTTAATGAATTTTATGTCAAATATAACATCAAAGGGTCAAAACTATAGGGTATTAGAAACAAATTTCACCAATAAATCATTGACACGAGTCACCAAAGTGAGTCAGTGACGTGACTCACTGATATGAGTCACCGACATGACTCACTGACACAAATCACCATTATGGATACATTGTATACCTATAAATATGGAAACACTATACACCAATCGATATATTAACTATTTTCCTAGAAACAATGTTCAGAGAACATGAAAATTTTCAAAGGGTTATAAATAAGTCACCTTGACCACCCAGAACACCTCAAACACTAGATTTTCACAAAGTAATGGAACAAAGAGGTATGTCCCATTACACTCTAAGATGTACTTTGATGATCGAAATGGATAGAGATAGATATATCTATCATTATTAAATGTTTCCTATGACTTTATGGATTGATTTTTGATATGGGATATATCAAATATAAAAGGACTTATCTTATGAGAGAGTATGGAAGGTGAGAACCCTCTTCCTAGTTGGACCATAGGCAATGATGAAATTATTTGTGCAGATGGTCTCCTATGGGTTTTGGAATACATGCATGTTTAGTTGATGTGATAACTTCATGATTTTGTTTGGGAATTGAACCTTGGAATCACCATGATGTATCAGGATTTATATCTCTTATACTGGTGGCCGAGTATGAAAATTGTTATCACTCATTTTTTTCATGAGGTGTTCCACTAGTCTGCAGGTGAATGTCGAACACCAGCGAGCTGATGGAATTTTACTATAGTCACCCATCCCTATGTTGAAGTTGGTTGAATCCCTAATGGATTTCATGATTGGTTTTATAAATTCACCTTGAGGTAATGATGTTGTTTGAATTATTTTTGATAGGCACACAAAGGTTTCATATTTCCTATTAATAAGGGATACAATCAGTGTTCATGATATTGGGAGGATTTATATCCATGAGATAATATGAAATCATGGGTTCCCATTCACTATAATGTTAGATAGGGGTGTTGGGATTACATCACATTTGTGGAAAAGTCTATAGCGGGTGTTAGGTACATAGAATCTTTAAGTGTGGAATACCACCCTAGAATGATATCCAGTCAGAGAACATGATATAGCTACATAAGGAATTTCTATGAGAGTGAATGGTGGATTTTTTGTGCTCTTGTGAGAGGCATATACCACTGGTTGAATTCTATTAAAAAATTTATTTTAGGATTTTATTTATATGGAACCTTATAAGGCCTTTTATGATAGTGCATTCCTACCACCCATGGGTTAGTTAGAGGCGTGGGAGGTAGCTATCCATGGACTTTATCTTTTTTATGATATCATTGAGAAGGTTTAGTTGATTCATAAGTATATGGATACAACAGAGTCTTGAAAAAAATCATATTCCAATTTCTATAGATGACCTCTACTGTTTTTGGTAGGGGATCATGTTTTCTTACAAGTTTCACTGACACTGGGACATGTGTGGATTAGGATGTTGGATTTGGTGCCGTATAAAAAACTTCTATGTACTTTAGTTTAATATTTAATCATTGTGTTTAATATTAATAAAAAAATCATCACATCATGATAATTCTTCTTGGTGACATAGTTTGTGTCACGACCCATCCTCGGGGCCCGTGTCGTGACTACCTCAAGCTCGCCTTCCATAAGCCAGGGGCTGGCGACTAGCACCAAGGCGTAAATCCCGGTAAAAAGGGAAGGCATTGCCTTTGTAAAGTAAACAAGCACCACAGAGTAAGAAAGCGGAAAGTAAACACTAAGTGAAAACAGAGTACAACTGAAAGTACGGAAAAGTAAATGGGCCAGTATACAAACCCAAACTGAAAGTAAAGTACAACTCGAAAGGAAAAACAACAACTGTAAAGTAAAAGCCGCTACACCGAGCTGTCCACTGGAAATCCCACCTGAAGGGTGGGTACAGATAGCTCCACCGCTCCTCGGGTCCCGCCGTCTGCTCCGGGTACGTCCTGCCCAGTGGTCCACCTCCAGGTACCGTTCTTCTCTGCAAGCCTCAGCCACGATCAACGCTGTCCGTCGTCTGCAACCAACACAACGTAGTGCGGGCATAGCCCGTGCAGGGGTGAGTATAAGCTACTCAGTAGGGACCACGAGACCCATGAAGGTCTCCCAAAATCTACAAAGGATAAACCACAAAGGAAGATACAATCACAAAGTAACGTCCGACACTGCTTAGGTATATGCCCATACATATACCTAAGTCATCAATTCCAATACGCTCCAACCTCAGAGCCCAAGTA
Source organism: Viscum album (assembly GCA_963277665.1). Lineage (NCBI taxonomy): Eukaryota > Viridiplantae > Streptophyta > Magnoliopsida > Santalales > Viscaceae > Viscum > Viscum album. Next base: position 1,395,241,166 of record OY728157.1, on the reverse strand, counting down.
CAACTCAGTCCACATAGGAAAGTATACGTATTCCAGACAGGAAAGCAAAACGAAATCCACACAGGATAGCACAACACAATCCACACAGGAAAGTAACAGGATTCAGCTCACACATGTATACTTCTTCGAAAGACGATAAAGATGATCTTTGATCCATCTAAGTCGCCGGACCCACGAAGGATCGATAGGTAACTAACCCCCGCAATGACCCACACAGGATCGGTCCCACACAGGACTTGTAGGCGCTGGTTCACATAGGACCGCTGAGCGCAATGACCCACACAAGATCAGACCCACACAGGATCGGGCCCACATAAGACCTGTAACACTGATCCACATAGGATCGTTGAGTGCTGTAGTCGTCGTCGAATCCAGCAAGGATCTCTGTACTGTCGTCGTCGCAGTCACAGTAGCAGTAGCAGTAGCAGTAGCAGTCACAGTCGTAGCCAACACTAGGGTTCCCGCACACAGTAAGCTCGTTCGGGAGGGTCCGCTCCACGAGCCGAGAGGCTGATACATCAACTGTCACATAGCCCAGAGTTGATGTATCCAAGAGTTCCGTATCGTCAACAGGAACTCAACGCAACAGACGGCGCGTCGATCGGACGCCCGGTCTGAGAGTTATTGGCTCTTTCGTCCAAGGGGCCCAGTTGGTTTTTAAGGCAAAACCAACCCGACCGTACTCCACCTACGTCCACACCTCGGGCGGAGTATTCCAAACGATCCGTCTCACTAAGAGGAACTCAACAAAACTAATGTCACATCAATCGGACGTCCGTAGCTCAAGATATGAGCGTTTCCGCTCCGAGGGCCCGGTTGGTTTCGTGTACGAACCAACCCGGATGAACTCAATGTATTCCGAAACTTTGAGTGCGATATACCGAATCGACCGTCTCGATCCAAGGATCGTATCGCCGCTGACTGTTCGTCGATCGGAGGTGCTTAGCTCAAGTTATGGGAAAAAGACCGAAGTCGATTTGAAAACAGGGGGTCCGGGTCCGGGCCGAGCCGGCCCGACCACCCCTGGGTCGGCCCGAACCGGGTCGACCCAAACCGGGTCGACGCGACCCGGGTACGACCTGGCCCGGCCGGTGGCGCTGTCCGGCGTGGCGGCGTGGGCCCGGCATGGCGGCGCGATCCGGCGCGGGCCTGGCACGACAGCGCGATCCGGCGCGGGCCCGGCACTACGGCGCGATCCGGCGCGGCGGCGCGATCCGGCGCGGCCTGGGCGCCGCTCGGGTGCCACGTGCGGGGGGCGAGGACCCCTCCCTTCCTGCTGGTAGCGCGGCTGGATGCCGCGCCTTGGATCAAACGGTCCCCCTCGTGGGGGCCTGCTTTTGAGAAAAACGGGGGGCGCTGCCCCCCCCCCCTTTGTGAAACCGGCCCCCCCTCATTATGGGGGGCCAATTTAACCGCCCGGGGGAATTTATTTCCCCCGGTTTTGCACCGTCCCGGCCGGCCCGACTTGGCCGGCCGGATTCTTCTCAACAGGACCGGCATGGGCCGGTCCTCTTCCATTTTCCAGCACCGGCGGCGCGGCTGGCCGCCGGTCATCACGTCCCGCCACGGGCCGGAACCGGCCGCGGTCTTCGTCGTCCAGCACAGTACGACGGCACCATGCCCTTCCGCCGCGGCCCCGCTCCGGCCGCTGCGCCTTCGGTTTCCTTCGACACGGCGCGACGGCGTCGCGTTCATGATGAATCTTTCCAGGGCGTGGCGCGACGGCGTCGCGCAATAATTGTCGAATGATTCCCGCGTGGTGTGATGGCACCACACCATCTCGTTTCATCCGCAAGGAAAAATAATAATCAAGAACAAGGAGGGGGAATTCGGTCGTGTTTGTGCGGTCCGACCCCCCTCTCGTTAGATGATAACACATAAAAATTTATCCTCAAGATTGTCATGCTAGAACCAAGAACGAGAATAAAGAAATAATCAACAACAAACCCCTACCTCGGTTTCAAGAACGATGATTGTCAACGACCCGCGGAAGACGAGCGTCGCTGTGGTCGGCGTCACGGAAGAAGGACATCGATGTCGTGAAGCGAGGATTCGAAGTTCTTTGACGATGATTTCTTCATGGAAAATCGTCGCGGAAGAGATGATGTGGAAGAAGACGTCGTCGGTATCTCGGGTATGGCGTCGCGGAAGACGGTTCCCGAGAACATGGCGTTCTTCGTCGATGTCCGAATGTTCTTCCCGTTCTTCGTCAAAGTTTGAAGAAGAAGGAGAAGGCTCCAAATTCTCTCAAGGTGGCTAGAGAATTCTAACCCAAATAAAATAAGCTAATGTCTTATTTTATTCACACAATTATCAATTTGAATTTCAAAGGTTTGAAATTCAAACAATTCAACTCCATTAATTAACAAAGTTGTCATGTTCATTAAAAGAGGAGTTTAAGGGAGTTTTACAAAAAAGAAGGTGAAGAGTTATGCTTCGTGTGGGCCCCACCACACTTATTCCTCCCAAGGGAGGTTAAGTGAATGTGGGTCCCACCTCTAACTCCCTTTGGGAGAAGTTAACCAACAAGTTAAAATAAAAATTTGCATTCCACAATTTTTATTTAACTTATTCTAAATTCCCAAAAACTAACTCTCACCCCGCAATAAACGCAACCTCGGAAAAGGTCTCCTTAAGCGAATATCGGTGCTGCGAGTTCATCGGTGCCCTCAGAATTTGATTCCGGGCACCGGTTCAAACGTTAGAAATTCCTGCTCGTTCGTTCACTGAACGTACCCGAGCCAAACTTCTTAAATTTTATTCCGGGCACACCGGGCCTTGGAATCAGGTGCCGTCAGAAACCACGTTCTTGTAAAATTCCAAAGAAAATTAAGAAAAAATTTCCCTTGAATTTTACGGGTCTTTACATTACTCCCACCTCAGGGATTTACGTCCCCGTAAATATACATCAAAACTAGGGAAACAAATGAGGGTACTGAGCACGCATCTGAGCCTCCCGCTCCCATGTGCTCTCCTAGAGGTTCCCGTGCTGCCATCTGATGCGCACAAGAGGAATCGATCGCCCACGTAGGACCCGCTCCTGTCGATCCTCTATCTCCACCGGGACCTCCGTAAAAGTCTCCCCATCGTCTACATTATGCTCCCCATGGACAATGATGTGCGTCGGGTCATGCACGTATCTCCTCAGATGAGATACGTGAAAGACGTCGTGCACCCGGTGCAACCGAGGTGGTAGAGCCAGGCGATAAGCCACCTCGCCAATCCTGCTGAGGACCTGGAAGGGTCCGATGAAGCGCGGAGATAACTTGCCGCCTCGTCCAAATCTCCGAATACAACATCGAGGTGAGACCCGCAAGAAGATGTGGTCTCCATCCTCGAACTCTAGTGGGCTCCGCCTCCTGTCAGCGTATGACTTCTGCCGGCTCTGAGCTATCCTCATCCGCTCCTGGATGACCTGGACCTTCTCTGTCGTGGCCTGGACCATCTCTGGTCCCACAAGTGCTAACTCCCCAGGGTCTGTCCAGCACAAAGGAGATCTACAAGGTTGGTCGTACAACGCCTCGTATGGTGCCATCCCGATGGTGGAGTGGTAGCTGTTGTTGTACGCAAACTCCACCAAGGGTAGGTGGTCCTCCCAGCTACGACCAAAGTCGAGGACACATGCGCGGAGCATGTCCTCGAGAGTCTGGATGGTCCTCTTCGTCTGACCATCCGTCTGAGGGTGAAAGGCTGTTCTCAGACGTAGCTGCATCCCAAACGCCTCCTCTAACCCCTTCCAAAGTCGGGAAGTAAAGCGAGCATCTCGATTGGAGATGATAGATGATGGCACGCCGTGGAACCGTACAATCTCATGAACGTAGAGACATACCAAGCTCTCCACTAAGACCTACTCTCTGATGGGTAAGAAGTGTGCCGACTTGGTGAGTCGGTCAACAATCACCCAAATGGAGTCGTGACCTCTGGAGGTGCGTGGAAGTACAGTCAAGAAGTCCATAGATATGTCGTCCCACTTTCACTCTGGGACCTCCAAGGGATGTACCAAGCCTACTGGTACCTGATGCTCTGCCTTCACCTACTGGTAGGTGATGCATCGAGAAGCGAACTCTGCTACAGCCTTCTTCATGCCCGGCCACCAGTGTTGTCGTCTGAGATCCTGGTACATCTTCGCCACTCCTGGATGTACTGACAAAGGAGAAGTGTGAAACTCTCTCAGCACATCCTCTCACAAAGCGACTGGTACCATGGTACGTCCTCTGAAAAGGATGTCGTGCTATGATCCAAGGGAGAAACCATTAGGTGCTTGTCCCAAGGATATCTGTGCACGTCGTGTCTCACAGTCAGCGTCCTCACACTGTGCCTCTCTGACCCGCTGTAGAAGTGGAGGGTTGACTGTGAGAGACTTAAGGAAGGATGCTTCATCTCTATCCACGAAGGATATCTACAAAGAGGCTAGCTGATCCATCGCCTCCTCGAGTAGCTGAATGCCCGTCCTCCTGCTGAGGGCATCGGCTACCACGTTTCCCTTCCCAGGAGTATAGACTATCTCAAATTCATAGTCCTGGAAGAACTCGATCAATCGACGCTGTCTCAGGTTCAGGTCCTTCTGCGAGAAGATATACCTGAGACTCTGATGATCAGAAAAGACTGTAAAGTGCTCTCCTATCAGAGAGTGCCGCCATGTCTTCAGAGCGAAGACCACTACTGGCAACTCCAGGTCATGGGTAGAATAGTTCTGCTCATGCGGCCTCAACTGACGTGATCCATAGGTGATCACTTCCCGCTCCTACATCAGAACACATCTGAGTCCGGTCCCTGATGCATCGTAGTAGACTACGTACCCTACTCCCTCCTCAGGAAACCTCAAGATAGGTGCACTGGTCAATCTCTGTCTCAGCTCCTGGAAGCTCTGCTGACATCTATCTGACCACACGAAGGGTTTCCCCTTCTTCGTCAAAGCTGTGAGTGGTGCCGTAACTCTAGAGAAGTCTAACACGAATCTCCGATAGTATCCAGCTAGTCCCAAGAAACTCCAAACCTCAGTCACGCTCCAGGGTGGCTCCCATGCTAACACAGCCTCGATCTTCGCAGGATCCACTACAACTCCCGCCTCAGAGATAACGTGTCCCAAGAAGTGAACCTCACATATCCAGAACTGGAACTTCGAGAGCTTACCATAAAGCTGGTGCTCTCGGAGTGTGTCTAGTACAACTCGCAAGTGATAGGCGTGCTCCTCCTCAGTCGTAGAGTAAATCAGTATGTCGTCGATGAAGACCACGACAAAACGATCAAGGTATGGCTGAAAGATCCATTTCATGAGGGACATGAACACTGCTAGAGCATTGGTTACACCGAAAGGCATAACCAAGAACACATAGTGGCCATACCGACATTTGAAGGTCATCTTCTGCACGTCCTCATCTCTGACTCTGAGCTGATGATAGCCTGACCTGAGGTCTATCTTCGAGAACCACCGTGCTCCCTTGAGCTGATCAAAGAGGTCATCAATCCTCGATAGCGGATACTTGTTCCTCACCATCACCTGGTTCAGGCGATGATAGTCAACACAAAGTCACAAGCTCCCGTCCGCCTTCTTGGCGAACAAAATCGGGGAAGCCCGGGGTGAAACACTGGGTCGGATGAACCCCTTGCCCTGCAAGTCCTCCAACTATACCCGTAGCTCTCGAAGCCCGGCGGGGGCCATCCGATATGCTGGAGTGGATATCGGGGCTGTCCCGGGGTACATGTCAATATAAAAGTCTACCTCTCTGCGAGGAGGTAGCCCTGCAACGTCATTGGGAAAAACGTCCGCAAACTGATCCACCACTGCAGGAAAACCAGGACTCCGCACATTAACTGATCCAAGGATGAGGCTATCCAATTGATGAGTGATGGGCTGTCCTCTCCTCTGCGGAGGTCCATCCTGTGCTGCAAAGGCTCCCTTCTTGCCGGTGAAGGTGAACCTGCTCCCGTCGGTGCGTACACATCGCACCTTGCGCCTAAAACAGTAAATTTGTGAATGGACCGTAGATAGCCAATCCATGCTTAAGATGACGTCGTAAGGCCTCGACGCTGCTACAAGAAGATCCCAAACGAAGCTCTCGCCTCCTAGAGTAAGCTCACACTGCCGGCACCAGTGCGTAATTGTCGAGTCTGCTCCCGTAAGAGTCTCTAGCCGTAAGGATCGAGCCAACGGCTCTGTCGGAATCTCTGAGCTCCGAACAAGGGCAGAGGCTATGAAAGAGTGACTCGCTCCTGTGTCTATAAGTACTCCAGCAAGGGTGGAATAGACACATATAGTACCTCAAATCATCTCTGGCGCGCCGTGGTCGTAGGCCTCTACTGCCTGGAGGTGTGCCTGTCTCTGCCCGCCAGCTCCCTGTGGTCGGGTGGACCTCCTGGTGGTGGTGGTGGAAGAGCCTCGAAGCGTCGCCCACTGCCTGCTGCTCGGCTAGCTCCTCTGCCTCGTCCACCTCCTCCCTGCGGACCGCCACGGTTGACCCTATGCCTCTGCCTCGGTGGTCCCTCAACCTTCTGTTACTCCTCGGCACGGCGGGTCGGGTAGTCACGAGCCATGTGGCCCTGCCCGCCGCACGAGTAGCACTGCCTACCTCTCGAAAGACTGGCTCCTCGCTGTGTGCCCCGCACTGCTGAGCCAGTGTTCTAAGGTCGTCTGCCTGAAGGTCTGGTCTTCCTGGACCCCTGAGTCATCCGTCGACTGCCTGCTGCAGATGACTCTGCCGCGTTTCACCCTGCGGTGGGTCTCGGCGCTGGTGTAGACTCAGCAAGGAAACTCTCGATCAAAAGGGCCCGCTCTAGTACTCCGGTCTGAGTCGGAATGCTGAGGGAGATCAGCGATGCCCTGATCTCGTGTCTCAAACCCTGCTCGAAGGTCTGGGCCCGGAAGAATGGGTCTCGTACCATGTCGGTCGAGTAGCGCGAGAGGTCAGTAAATCTCGCTGAGTACTGAGCGACCGTCATGCTGCCCTGCCACAGCTGAAGAAGCTCCTGGATACGCACCGCACGAAGGGTGGCTGGGACGAACTCCGAGCGGAAGAGGTTCTCAAAGTCCGTCCATAGTAGAGATGCCTCATCGTGCACCTGGAGCATCAAGCTCCACCATCGGCCCGCTGCTGCGTGCAGTAGGCTCGCAGCGAGGATCACCATGAGGTCTGCAGGTGTCCTCACTAGCCTAAAAACTCGTACCACTGCCTCCAGCCAGTCCTCTACTGCCTGGGGATCCGTCTCCCCACGGAACCTAGGCAGTCGCTGGCGCTGGAACTCGTGCAGAGCTCCAAGGCGACGTACATCGTCAGCAGCTGGTGCTGGAAGCATCGGTGGCTCGACGGGTAGAGCTACCGCCGGTGCCACTACTGAAAAAGGGCCCTACACCAAGGCCTTGTCGCTCGGTGGGCTGTCGTCACGCTCGACTCTCGGAACCCTAGCTGGCTGCCGTCGTGGGGCCATCCTGAAAAGGAAACAGGTGCGCCACGGTGAGAATAGTATACCTGGTGAGCTGATATAATGTAATCACAAAGAAAACTTTGAAACACACATGCAATCAATGTTTTCATGCATTAAGTTGGAAATCAGTAGTCAGGGTCCTGGTGTACGGATACGTCAGCCGCCGCACCAACACTGGACACCCTGGACTGATAACCACACTCAATACGCTAAACATTATTTCTTCACATAGAAAATATCAGAGTTCGCGGTAGAACCGAACTCCTCTGATACCAATTTGTCACAACCCGTCCTCGGGGCCAGTGCGGTGACTACCCCAAGCCCACCTTCCATAGGCCAGGGGCTGGCAACTAGCACCAAGGCGTAAATCCCGGTAAAAAGGGAACGCATTTCCTTTGTAAAGTAAACAAGTACCACAGAGTAAGCAAGCGGAAAGTAAACACTAAGTGAAAACAGAGTACAACTGAAAGTGTGGAAAAGTAAATGGGCCAGTATACAAACCCAAACTGAAAATAAAGTACAACTCGAAAGGGAAAACAGCAACTGTAAAGTAAAAGCCGCTACACTGAGCTGTCCACTGGAAATCCCACCTGAAGGGTGGGTACAGATAGCTCCACTCCTCCTCGGGTCCTGCCGTCCGCTCTGGGTACGTCCTGCCCAGTGGTCCACCTCCAGGTACCATTCTGCTCTGCAAGCCTCAACCACGATCAACGCTATTTGTCATCTGCAACCAACACAACGTAGTGCGGGCATAGGCCGTGCAGGGGTAAGTATAAGCTACTCAGTTGGGACCCCGAGACCCCTGAAGGTCTCGCAAAATCCACAAAGGATAAACCACAAAGAAAGATACAATCACGAAGTAACGCCCGACACTGCTTAGATATATGCCCATACATATACCTAAGTCATCAATTCCAATACGCTCCAACCTCCGAGCCCAAGTACAACTCAGTCCACATAGGAAAGTATACGTATTACACACAGGAAAGCAAAAGGAAATCCACACAGTATAGCACAACACAATCCAAACAGGAAAGTAACAGGATTTAGCTCACATAGGTATACTTCTTCGAAAGACGATAAAGATGATCTCTGATCCATCTAAGTCGTCGGACCCACGAAGGATCGATAGGTAACTAACCCCCGCAATGACTCACACAGGACCTGTAGGCACTGGTTCACACAGGACCGCTGAGCACAATGACCCACACAGGATCGGACCCACACAGGATCGGGCCCACATAGGACCTATAGCACTGATCCACGTAGGATCGCTGAGTGCTGTAGTCGTAGACGAATCCACCAAGGATCTTTGTACTGTCGTCGTCGCAGTCACAGTAGCAGTAGTAGTAGCAGTAGCAGTCACAGTCGCAGCCAGCACTAGGGTTCCCGCACACAGCAAGCTCGTTCGGGAGGGTCCGCTCCACGAGCCGAGAGGCTGATACATCAACTGTCACATAGCCCAGAGTTGATGTATCCAAGAGTTCTGTATCGTCAACAGGAACTCAACGCAACAGACGACGCATCGATCGGACACCCGGTCTGAGAGTTATTGGCTTTTTTGTCCCAGGGGCCCGGTTGGTTTTTAAGGAAAAACCAACCTGACCGTACTCCACCTACGTCCAAACCTCGGGCGGAGTATTCCAAAATATCCGTCTCACTAAGAGGAACTCAACAAAACTGACGGAACGTCAATCAGACGTACGTAGCTCAAGATATGAGCGTTTCCGCTCCAAGGGCCCGGTTGGTTTCGTGTACGAACCAACCCGGACGAACTCAAAGTATTCCGAAACTTTGAGTGCGATATACCGAATCCACCATCTCGATCCAAGGATCTCATCGCCACTGACGGTTAATCGATCGGAGGTCCATAGCTCCAGTTATGGGAAAAAGACCGAAGTCAATTCGAAAACGGGGGGTCCGGGTCCGGGCCAACCCGGCCCGGCTGGCGGCGCAGGCCCGGCACGGCGGCGCGGTCCAACGCGGCGGCGCGGTCCGGCGCGGCCGGGGCGCCGCTCGGGTGCCACGCGCGGGGGGAAAGGCCCCCGCCCTTCCTGCTGGCGGCGCGGCTGGATGCCGCGCCTTGGATCAAACGGCCCCCCTCGTGGGGGCCTGCCTTTGAGAAAAACGAGGGGCGCTGCCCCCCCCCCCCCTTGTGAAACCGGACCCCCTCATTATGGGGGGCCAATTTAACCGTCCAGGGGAATTTTTTTTCCCCCGGTTTTGCACCGTCCCGGCCGGCCCGACCTGGCCGGCCGACTTCTTCTCAACAGGACCGGCATGGGCCGGTCCTCTTCTATTTTTCGGCACCGGCGGCGCGGCTGGCCGCTGGTCATCACGTCCCGCCGCGGCCCGGAACCGGCCGCGATATTCATCGTCCGGCACAGTGCGACGACATCGTGCCCTTCCGCCGCGGCCCCGCTCCTGCCGCGGCGCCTTTGGTTTCCTTCGACGCGGCGCGACAGCGTCACGTTCATGATGAATCTTTCCACGGCGCGGCGCGATGGCGTCGCACAATAATTGTCGAATGATTCCCGCGTGGTGCAACGGCACCACGCCATCTCGTTTCATCCGCAAGGAAAAATAATAATCAAGAAAAAGGAGGGGGAATTCGGCCGTGTTTGTGCGGTCTGACCCCCTCTCGTTAGATGATAACACTTAAACATTTATCCTCAATATTATCATGCTAGAACCAAGAACGAGAATAAAGAAATAATCAACAACAAACCCCTACCTCGGTTTCAAGAACGATGAACGTCAACGACCCGCGGAAGACGAGCGTCACGGTGGTCGGCGTCACGGAAGAAGGATGTCGATGTCGTGAAGCGAGGATTCTAAGTTCTTTGACGACGATTTCGTCGTGGGAAATCATCGCGGAAGAGATGACATGGAAGAAGACGTCGTCGGTATCGCGGGTATGGCGTCGCGGAAGATGGTTCCCAAGAACGTGGTGTTCTTCGTTGATGTCCGAATGTTCTTTGCGTTCTTCATCAAAGTTTGAAGAAGAAGGAGAAGGCTCCAAATTCTCTCAAGGTGGCTAGAGAATTCTAACCCAAATAAAATAAGCTAAAGTCTTATTTTATTCACACAATTATCAATTTTAATTTCAAAGGTTTGAAATTTAAACAATTCAACTCCATTAATTAACAAAGTTTTCATGTTCATTAAAATAGGAGTTTAAGGGAGTTTTAAAAAAAAGAAGGTGAAGAGTTATGCTTCGTGTGGGCCCCACCACACTTAATCCTCCCAAGGGAGGTTAAGTGAATGTGGGTCCCACCTCTAAATCCCTTTGGGAGAAGTTAACCAACAAGTTAAAATAAAAATTTGTATTCCACAATTTTTATTTAACTTATTCTAAATTCCCAAAAACTAACTCTCAACCCGCAATAAACGCAACCTCGGAAAAGGTCTCCTTAAGAGAATATCGGCACTGCGAGTTCATCAGTGCCCTTGGAATTTGATTCCGGGCACCGATTCAAAAGTTAGAAATTCCCGCTCGTTCGTTCACTGAACGTACCCGAGCCAAACTTCGGAAATTTTATTCTGGGCACACTGGGACTCGGAATCAGGTTCCGTCAAAAACCGCGTTCTTGTAAAATTCCAAAGAAAATTAAGAAAAACTTTCCCTTGAATTTTACAGGTCTTTACAGTTTGTGATAATGTCCTTAGAGTATTTGTCACACTAAATAGTCAGAGTAGTACACCACTATAATGAGAACCCAAAAATTCTACAACCCTATTGTTGAATAAATGTTCTATAACTATATTATATCATTGGAGGGACACTAATGATATCTTCTATTATGGTTGGAGACTCATAAGAATTTGAGCAACCTATACATGGTGTATTCCCTTTCGTAATATCTAGTAGGATGTTTTGGGAACAAGACCCCTCGGTAGGAAATCCATATATATATGTGTAATTGGATTTCCCTATCTACAGATGTGTGTATTAGTCCTTTTACTTTAATATTATTATTAATGATTATTATGAGTTTCACGCTTAGATGTATTAATGAAAATTGTGAAGACAGATGATCACAGTAAGGTAGGATATGTTAAGTGTATCACGAGTAATATTTCATTATTGAATAATGCATGAAAGGATATTGATCTTATATTTATTATTGGAAGTTAATATCTTAGGACCATTGATGGAAATTATATATCCTTAATAAATGAATGTCCATGTCATTCTATAGGCAAGATCATTTTCTGGGAAGTCAAATAAAGAGACATCAAGCACATAGGTTAATGGCACTAGCATGAAACCTTCATGGTTATAGATAATTAAAAAAAGGGATTATATTACATAGTTAGTTTTTGAATGAGGTATTATGTCATTGTAGTATTACCTTCATTCTATATGTGTTCCTTGGTGTGTTTCTAGATCTTATCCTAGGAATTTAGGTGTAACACCCGAGACTTTTATGTTATATAAATCATCAAAGGAATCTTTTTCTACACACAACACTTGCTTTTCTTTCTTTACACGAAATCGCGAGCTTCCTCGATAGCTTGCGTCGTACGCAATACCGAGTTTCACTAAACAACGATATACTATTAAAATATTATTAAAACTAGCCGTTATGAATAGTATTAGCCACTTTTTGAAATTTTATAAATTTTATTTTTCAAAATGGACTTCATTTTTGGATTGGTAATATCGAAATTAGCCTAGGGTGAAATTTTGGTATTTTTCTGAAAACTTTCAATTTTTGATGAATAGTGAGACCACTAAGTGGTAGTTAAAAAAACTGAATTTTTCATAAAACATAATTTTACCACTTTTTTGAGTGGAATTTCGAAAATCTGAGAGACACGGTTAATATCAAGGACTAAAATCTGGTTCAATGAGATTAAAATAATTTTTGGTGAATAGTAACGTTTTACTTTTTTTTACCACGGTTAAAAGTAAATAGGGTAATTAAGGGTAAAAATGATATTATTATTACCCTAACACGTGTCCTAATTCTATTGGACAAGTGTAATTCGACCAAAAACAACCTTAGGAATAAAATATGACCATTTAGGTGCACTTGGATTAGATTGGGACATTTATTATTAATTTATTTAAAGAAGGGTTAAAATAGTTAAAATCAATGTTTAATAAGTAAATCATTTTTAATATGGGGTTATACATAAGATAAATTCGAATATAAATATTAATTATAAAGATAAACGATTTCCTACGTAATGGTATTTTATTTTTAATTTTTAGACATTAAATAATTTAATTTATTTATGACACAACGATGATGCAGTAATTATCTTATTAATGAAATATTGACATAATTGATGTTATAAATACCCAAATAAATATAATTTGAGACTATTTATGAATTACACTAATTTTCTAGGTTAATATGACATGTTATTATTGATTTAAATAACTTTTTTCGAACTAATAATTCTTTTATGATTTTTACAAAAATCAATTACTAAATAGTGTCAAAATTGACATAAAATAGTTTTTAAAAAAACTATTATATTATTAATTGTTAATTTATTCATAAAAATCTAAGTTTCGGCCAAATGACTTAGATAATGTTATATATATTAATAATAAACAACTTGGGGTTCGTTTGGCTGCTTATAGTAAGTTTATTAACCTTATAGTATAAGAACAAAAGAAGACACGGTAAAAGTAAAATTATTTAACTTAATGTTAAATCTACATGATAATGTTAAAATAGGAACCTAAGCTTGTCTAAATTCTATTGGATGAGAGGATTTAGACCGATCCCCACCCTAGCCTCTAAATAAATCAATTTGGAGCTATTTAAAACCAAACTTGACTTTATAATAAAATAATATTTTTAGTTATTCCAATGGTGCCCCTCTCCTCCCTTATAAAAGGGAACCTCCTCCGTCTCTTCCTCACACCACATTGAGCCTTCAAGCTTGGCAAAACCCTGACACTTTCTCCTCTCCACTTCCCTAGATACATCCTAGAGGTCTTGGTCTTCTTCAAAGACCAATTTTAGTGCCTTAAAAGAAGGTCTCAAAGAAGCACTTCAAAGAAGAGGTAATGTCCATTACCGATTCTTTCACCTTCATTTCTTCTTCCACTTCTTCTTATTTAGTTGTTTCATTATGAAGTAATAACATCAGTATCACTAATATACTGATATGTTATTATAAGTATGAAACAACCCTATTTCACCATCTATCCATCCTACAGAAAAAGAAATCACCGCGTGTGCGTACGTACGGAATACCGTCTCCACGCCGTGGTGTAATCTATTTTCCACCACCACCTTACTTGGATGGGTATAATGGTGTAAATAATAACTATATATGACTATTATAAAGTGATACTAATTCTGAAATAGTATTCATACACTCCAATACAATTCCACGATCATAGGAATGATATCATCACTCGTGCGTACGTACGGAATACCGTCTCCACGATGTGATGCGACTCGTTCTACATGATCTTCATTTCATACTGATTATATAAATTAATTGAATGAATGAATATGATATATATTACACTAATACCATTCTGGAAATGAGGTATTTATAACCTAAAGAGAAGAATAAGAATTTATTCGACAAAACACGCATAAGAACAAAAGGTTATAAACACCCGAATAACAAGTAGCAATGAAATATTACTACTAAGAAGCTAATAATATGACCATATATGATATCATAAAAATAAGTATGATTCATTAATAAGTCAATAACATTATTTAAATCATTATATAGGAGGTTTGGACACATACAAAGCATATCGGACCTAAGGTAAGGGAAATATCACAATCTCATTTTTATCCGAGATTGTTTATACTTTGGTATTTACTGGGGTGTATTTTATCATCCACATCCATGTTTCCTCAATATGTGATATTAATAAACTCCTAAAATAGTTAATATCCAATTTTACCCTTCGGTGAGTTTTTAGTAAAAGATATGAAAGGAATCTTTTGTCATTTTTCGTACGAGGTACTTTTGGACTTTTTCGACAAAAGTACGAGAAGAATGATATTTTTTAACTTATACGGCATGAATGGATTTTTAAAACATTATTTCCAAGAAGCTTCCTTTACAAGTTTTCATGTTTATTTTTAATCAACTTCTTTTAGTTTATAATTGTATTACATATTAGGAAAGTAAAGGTGTTTTTGAAGTAGAAAGGATATTTTTCTCAAGAATGGAGTTCAAGTGTTTTATCGAAATTATTTTCCATCTAAGATAATAAAGGGTTATGTTTTTATCCCTATTATTACATTGATTTGATTATGTTGTGATGGAATTGTTTTTATGAATTCATTTATCTTATATGAATTATTTTATGATGTCATGATGTTTAAGATTCGCATTTTTATTACATGGGTTATGCGATGATGTATGATTTATGATTTTGTGGCACACATAAGAATGGTATCATTATGAGATGGGTGGGACCTATATCTAACTCCAATGCATTGGGTAAAGATTTTATATCTCATGATATAGACATGGCTGGAACGGTAGGTTGTACCGGTTCAAAAAAGAAGGACTGAAACGAGGGTAACTCGGTTCAGAAATGGACTTTGTCCACTAAGATAGTCTTGGCAATGAGTCTTGACTAATAAGAAATGATTCTCTATGATTATGTGTGTATTCCACAAATTTTCATTTTTTAAGTTATGATTATTGGGATTACATTTCACAACTATGATTTATCCCATGTTATGAAATTATGATCTCTTTTGCAGGTTAAGATTTCCAAAATTTATGTGCTTATGTATATGATGTGATTGATATTTCTTTTGTTTACCCTTACTGAGCATCTGAGCTCACCCTTTTGTATGTTTTCTTTCCCCAGGTCAGGAAGAAGGTTATTAAGTAGAATATGCCAAAAAGGGACTCTAGATATGATGAAATAAATTGGAGGCAAAGTAGATGCTTTATGAACCAGTTGTTTATGTTTCCCAGTTTCTAATGACACTATACCTATAGGGCCCTTTCTTGGTTTTGTTATATGTTGTAATAAGTGTGCTTCAATTATGAAGAAATAACAATGTATGTAAAGTATGGGTCGTTATAGTTGGTATCAGAGGAAATGTATAGTCAACCATTGGAAACTAGGATGTGAAAGCCTTAGTAAGAACCCTAAGGATAAGTCTAAGCATAGAACACAATCTTAGTGTTTTAGAAATGGCCATGAATAACCTAGGATAAGACCTTAAGTGTGAAATTTTATTCTTGATTATGTGGTTTTCCTATTATAATTAGTGTTTCTCACACTATTCTTCTTGGTTTTAGTCAATGGATGGAACCTGAAGGAACCGTGTTAATGCGGAATGCAACGGGCAATGCAATGATTGTCCCCCGGAGCAACCAAACGTTATGGGAGCTGGAATGAAAAATCTTGTAGCCATGCTCACACAACTTTCTCAAGCTATGAATCATGCAGGCCTTCCAAACGAGCAAAGGAAGGAGCGACATTCTGTTGAATCCTTCATGAGGCAGCGTCCACCTTCATTCAGCGGGTCTACTGATCCATTAGTTTCTGAACAATGGATTAGTACTACGGAAAAGATATTTTTAGTTCTTCAATGTTCTGAACATGATAAAGTAATATTAGAAGGGTATCATTTGGAAGGTGATGCTGATCAGTGGTGGAATCTTATTAAGAATACGAGGAAAAGGGATGAAATTGAGTCCATGGAATGGGACGAGTTCAAGAACTTATTTTTCAATAAGTATTTCCCTCATATTCTTCGAAAAAAGATAGAGAAAGAGTTTCTTGAACTGAAGAAAAAGGATGATGAGCCTGTTGGTACCTATGAAGCAAATTTTACAAGACTTGCAAGGTACGCTTCTGGTATTATTATCCAACCTGAGAGTAAGATCGATCGATTCTTTAGTGGCTTAAAACCAAGTCTTCGAAGGGCCTTAGAAATAAGGGACTTCAATAGCTACGAGGAAATCGTTCGATGTGCTCTCAAAGTTGAGATGGAGATTGGAGTAACCCATCAGTCATATGGGTTTGATAAGAAGAGGAAAATTGAATTCAAAGGAAAATCTAAAGAGCACACTGAAAAGAAGATGAGATTTCCATTATGCTCAAAGTGTGGAAAGAAACATGGAGGGAGTTTTCTTAAAGGGACAAGTAAATGTTTTAGATGTGGAAAGGAAGGTCATCAGGCATTTGAATGCCGCGATGATGGGAAGAAGATGTCTACTGTTGCAAACAAAGGAAGGGATACACAGAATGAACCTACTACACTTCAATGCTTCAAGTGCAAGGAGATGGGACATTATGCCAATAAATTCCCTAATCCATGGGTTGATGATGATGGTCTACGTCAACAAACTCTTAAGGATAAAGACAAAGGAAAGTCACATGCAATTTCTATCAACGATGTGGAGTACGATAATGATGTGGTGAAAGGTACACTTACCATCCACTCTAAAGTATAAAATGTATTTTTTGATTCTGGATCCACCCACTCCTTTATTTCTGATGAATTTTCTAAGGGTATCACCATATTACCCAACAATTAGATGTTGAGTAAGCTGTGACAACACCTAATGGCACAATAGTCGCATCAAAAGTTTATAATTCTTCTTCGATTGAAGTTTGTGGGAAAGTGCTTCCTGCAAATCTTGTGATCCTTCATATAGTGGAATTTGATGTGATTCTTGGCATGGATTGGCTTTCTCTACATGGAGCTCATATCAATTGACAAAGAAGGGAAGTCAAATTTCATTTTCCAGATCAATCTATGATCGTCTATCGATGCAAGAATGAACATAACCTTCCAATGGAAATTCTTTCCATCTTATGGGTCTTGATTCCACTAAATGAAGGTTATTTATCTCAAATGGTTGGTGAGAAACTCACAATTAAGAATATGCCCATTGTACAGGAGTTTGATGATGTCTTTCCGGAGTAATTACTGGGTCTTCCACCGAATCATGAAGTTGAGTTTTCAATAGAACTCGTACCGGGTGCTTTGCCTATTTCTAAGACACCTTATAGAATGGACCCAATTGAGTTGCAGGAATTGAAGAAGCTACTCCAAGAGAATCTTGATAAGGGGTTCATACGCCCTAGTGCGTCACCTTGGGGAGCACCTGTTCTGTTTGTTAAGAAGAAAGATGGATCAATGAGACTATGCATTGATTATCGAGAACTTAACAAGATCACTATCAATAACAAATATCCTCTCCTGCGCATTGATGACCTATTTGACCAACTACGCGGAGCTCAATACTTTTCCAAGATTAATCTTCATTCAGGGTATCATCAATTAAGGGTCCAAAGGGAGGATATACCAAAGACGGCTTTCTGTACAAGGTAAGGACACTATGAATTTATAGTGATGCCATTTGGTCTTACTAATGCCCCTGCTATCTTCATGGATCTGATGAATAGAGTCTTTAGAGACTATCTTGATCAGTTTGTGGTAGTCTTTATAGACGATATTCTTGTATATTCAAAGAGAAAGGAAGAACATGAAGATCACTTGAGAATTATATTGAAGACCCTGGGAAAGGAGAAGCTTTATGCCAAATTTACCAAGTGTTAATTTTGGATTCAAAAAGTTGCATTTTTGGGTCACATAATCTCAAAAGAGGGGATATATGTGGATCCAGCAAAAATAGAGGTTATCGAAAGATGGTCGAGACCAACAACAGTGACTGAGATCCGAAGTTTTCTTGGTTTGGCTAGATATTATCGACGTTTTGTGAAAGAATTTTCACGATTATCTAATCCACTCACCAAGTTGACTCGGAAAGGAGTTAAGTTTGTTTGGATGGAGGAATGTGAAGATATTTTCAAGGAGTTGAAAAGAAGGTTATCCAGTGCACCTGTGCTCACACTAACTTGTAGTGGAGAAAGGATTGTGATCTACAGTGATGTATCCAAGAAGGGATTAGGTTGTGTTCTTATGCAAAATGATATGGTGATAGATTATGCCTCACGAAAGTTGAAAATACATGAGCAAAATTACCCAGCTCATGATTTGGAGTTAGCTGTGGTAATCATTGCATTAAAGATTTGGATGCATAATATTTATGGAGAAAGTTGTGACATTTATACAGATCATAAAAGTTTAAAATATATTTTCACACAAAAGGAGCTGAATATGCGCCAAAGAAGATGGTTGGAGCTGATTAAGGATTACGACTGCTCAATCCATTACCACCCTGGGAAAGCAAACAAGGTGGAAGATGCATTAAGTCGACAAGACCATGCTAGTTTGTCCATGATGAGGATCACAAAAGATCCAATATTTATGGATTTAAAAAGGATGGATCTTGGAATTATAATGGAGGGGGTAAAATCGTATCTTTCTCAAATGAATTGTCAACCATCTATACATGTGAAGATTAAAGAGGCACAGAAAGAAGATGTCGAGTTACAAAAGAAGGTGAGAAATGTTCCTGAATTCATCCTTGATTGTGATGGGATAATAAAGTTCAAGAATTGGGTTTGTGTTCCTCCCATCCCCGAATTAAAGAAGGAACTGCTGGATGAGGCTCATAGTTCTTAATTCTCTATTCATCTTGGAATCATGAAGATGTATAGGGACCTGAAATAATACTTCTGGTGGGATGGCATGAAAAGAGATGTTGCTGAATATGTCTCTCGATGCTTGGTTTGTCAACAAGTTAAATCTGAGAGACAGAAGTCTAAGGGGATGTTACAACCATTACCCATACCCGAATGGAAATGAGAAAACATCACTATGGACTTTGTCACGGGACTTCCTAAAACATCCAAAGGCAATAATGCTATCTGGTTCATAGTTGATCGTCTTACAAATTCTTCACACTTAATTGCTATTAGAGAGTATTTCTCTCTGGATCAGCTTGCCAGGATATATGTAAAGGAAGTGGTAATATTGCATGGATTACCACTTTCTATTATATCTGATCGGGATCTGAGATTTACCTCGATGTTCTGACGAAGTCTTCAGTATACTCTGGATACAGAGTTGAGTTTTAGCACTACTTATCATCCTCATACAGACGGTTAGTCTGAGAGAACAATTCAAACTCTAGAAGAAATGTTGAGAGCTTGCTCTATGGATTTCAAAGGTGGTTGGGATCAACACCTACCTTTGGTGGAATTTTCTTATAATAATAGCATTCACTCCAGTATTCAGATGGCTCCTTATGAAGCTCTATATGGAAAGAAATGCAGGACTCCACCTTTATGGGATGAAGTTTGGGAAAGAAAGATATTAGGACCTGATCTCGTTGAGGAAATGGAAGAAAAGGTCAGATATATTCAACAACACATAAGAGCAGCTCATAGTCGACAGAAAAGTTATGCTGAAAACCGAAGAAAAGACCTAGAGTTTGAAGTGGTGATAATGTGTTCTTACGAATATCTCCCTGGAAGAGGATCATGAGATTTGGAAAGAAGGGGAAGTTGAGCCCTAGATATATCGGTCCTTTCGAAATACTGGATCGTGTTGGAAAGGTAGCTTACCGATTGGCGCTTCCACTGAATCTCTCTCAAGTTCACGATGTGTTCCATGTATCTCTCCTGAGAAAGTACATACCTGATCCTTCACATGTACTCAGCTCAGAAGTTGTACCGCTGGAGCAAGATCTTTCCTATGAAGAACAACTGATAGAGATTCTGGATCGTAGTGAAAAAGTCCTACGAAACAAGACCACTCGATTGGTGAATGTTTTATGGAGTAACCACCAATTAGAAGAAGCTACATGGGAACTTGAGGATATGATTAGGGAGAGGTATCCTCATCTGTTTGTTACAAAGTGATGAATTTCGAGGGCGAAATTCATTTTAACGGGGGTAGAATGTAACACCCGAGACTTTTATGTAATATAAATAATCAAAGGAATCTATTTCTACACACAACACTTGCTTTTCTTGCTTTACACGAAATCGCGAGCTTCCTCGATAGCTTGTGTCGTACGCAATACAGAGTTTCACTAAACAACGATATACTATTAAAATATTATTAAAACTAGCCGTTATGAATAGTAATAACCACTTTTTGAAATTTTATAAATTTTATTTTTCAAAATGGACTTCATTTTTGGATTCGTAATATCGAAATTAGCCTAGGGTGAAATTTTGGTATTTTTCTGAAAACATTCAATTTTTGATGAATAGTGAAACCACTAAGTGGTAGTTAAAAAAACTGAATTTTTCATAAAACATAATTTTAGGGCTTCTGTGAGTGGAATTTATAAAATACTAGAGACACGGTTAATATCAATGACTAAAATTTGGTTCAATGAGATGAAACTAATTTTTGGTGAATAGTAACTTTTTACTTTTTTTACCACGGTTTAAAGTAAATTGGGTAATTAAGGGTAAACATGATATTATTATTACCCTAACACATGTCCTAATTCAATTGGACAAGTGTAATTCGACCAAAAACAACTTTAGTAATAAAATATGACCATTTAGGAACACTTGGATTAGATTAGGACATTTATTATTAATTTATTTAATGAAGGGTTAAAATAGTTAAAATCAAAGTTTAATAAGTAAATAATTTTTAATATGGGGTTATACATAAGATAAATTCTACTATAAATATTCATTAGAACACTAATACGATTTACTACATAATGGTATTTTATTTCTAATTTTTAGAGATTAAATAATTTAATTTATTTATGACACAACGATGATGCAGTAATTATCTTATTAATAAAATATTGACATAATTGATGTTATAAATACCCAAATAAATATAATTTGAGACTTTTTATGAATTACACTAATTTTATAGCTTAATATGACATGTTATTATTGATTTAATTAACTTTTTTCGAAATAATCATTCTGTTATGATTTTCACAAAAATCAATTACTAAATAGTGTCAGAATTGACATAAAATAGTTTTTAAAACAAATATTATATTATTAATTATTATTTTATTCTTAAAAATATAAGGTTCGGCCAAATGACTTATATAAGGTTATATATATTAATAAAAAACAACTTCGGGTTTTTTTGGCTGCTTATAGTAAGTTTATTAACCTTATAGTATAAGAACACAAGAAGACACGGTAAAAGTAAAATTATTTAACTTAATGTTAAATCTACATGATAAGGTTAAAATATGAACCTAAACTTGTATAAATTATATTGGATGAGATTATTTCGACCGATACCCACCTTATACTCGAAATAAATCAATTTGGAGCTATTTAAAACCGAACTTGACTTTATAATAAAATAATATTTTTAGTTATTCCAAAGGTGCCCCTCTCCTCCCTTATAAAAGGGCACCTCCTCCCTCTCTTCCTCACACCACGTTGAGCCTTAAATCTCGGCCAAACCCTGAAACTTTCTACTCTCCACTTCCCTAGAGACATCCTAGAGGTCCTGGTCTTCTTCAAAGACCAATTTTAGTGCCTTAAAAAAGGTCTCAAAGAAGCACTTCAAAGAAGATGTAATGTTCGTTACCAATTCTTTCATCTTTATTTCTTCTTCCACTTATTCATATTTAGTTGTTTCATTATGAAGTAATAACACATGTATCACTCATATAATGATATGTTATTATAAGTATAAAACAACCCTATTTCACCATCTATCCATCCCACGGAAAAAGAAATCACCGCGCGTGCGTACGTACGGAATACTGTTTCCAAGCCGTGGTGTAATCTATTTTCCAACACCACCTTACTTGGATGGGTATAATGGTGTAAATAATGACTATATATGACTATTATAAAGTGATAATTATTATGAAATAGTATACATACACTCCAATAAAATTCCATGATCATAGTAACGATATCATCACTCGTGCGTACGTACGGAATACCGTCTCCACGATGTGATGCGACTCGTTCTACATGATCTTCATTTCATAATGATTATATAAATGAATTGAATGAATGAATATGATATATATTACACAAATACCATTCTGGAAATGGGGTATCTATAACCTAAAGAGAATAATAAGAATTTATTCGACAAAACACGCATAAGAACAAAAAGTTATAAACACCCGAATAACAAGTAGCAATGAAATATTACAACTAACAAGCTAAGAATATGACCATATATGATATCATAAAAATAATTATGATTCTTTAATAAGTAAATAAAATTATTTAAATCATTATACAGGAGGTTCGGACATGTACAATGCATATCGGACCTAAGGTAAGGGAAATATCACAATATCATTTTTATCCAAGATTGTTTATACTTTGGTATTTACTGGGGTGTATTTTATCATCCACATCCATGTTTCCTTAATATGTGATATTAATAAACTTCTACAATAGTTAATATCCAATTTTACCCTTCAGTGAGTTTTTAGTAAAAGATATGAAAGGAATCTTTTGTCGTTTTTCGTACGAGGTACTTTTTTACTTTTCCGACTAAAGTACGAGAAAATGTTTTTTTAACTTATACGGAATGAATGGATTTTTAAAACTTTATTTACAAGAAGCGTCCTTTACAAGTTTTCATGTTTATTTTTAATCAACTTCTTTTAGATTATAATTGTATTACATATTAATAAAGTAAAGGTGTTTTTGAAGTAGAAAGGATATTTTCTTCAAGAATGGAGTTCAAGTGTTTTATCAAAATTATTTTCCATCTAAGATAATAAAGGGTTCTGTTGTTATCCCTATTATTACATTGATTTGATTATGTTGTGATGGAATTATTTTTATGAATTCCTTTATCTTATATGAATTATTTTATGATTTCATGATGTTTAAGATTCACATTTTTATTACATGGGTTATGATATGATGTATGATTTATGATTTTGTGGCACACATAAGAATGGTATCATTATGAGATGGGTGGGACCTATATCTCCCTCCAATGTATTGGGTAATGATTTTATATCTCATGAGATAGACATGGCTGGAACGGTAGGTTATACCGGTTTAGTAAACCAGGACTGAAACGAGGGTAACTCGGTTCAGAAATGGACTTTGTCCACTAAGATAGTCTTGGAAATGAGTCTTGACTAATAAGAAATGATTCTCTATGATTATGTGTGTATGCCACAAAGTTTCATGTTTTAAGTTATGATTATTGGGATTACATTTCACTACTATGATTTATCCCATGTTATGAAATTATGATCTCTTTTTCAGGTTATGATTTCCAAAAGTTATGTGCTTATTTATATGATGTGATTGATATTTCTTTTGTTTACCCTTACTGAGCATTTGAGCTCACCCTTTTGTATGTTTTATTTCCTCAGGTCAGGAAGAAGGTTATTAAGTAGAATATACCAAAAAAAGACTCTAGATATGATGAAATAAATGGGAGGAAAAGTAGATGCTTTATGAACCAGTAGTTTATGTTTCCCAGTTTCTAAAGACACTATAGCTTTACAGTCCTTTCTTGGTTTTGTTATATGTTGTAATAAGTGTGCTTCAATTCTGAAGAAATAACAATGTATGTAAAGTATGGGTTGTTATATTAGGCTCCTTCATCTAATTCCACTGAGAAAGAGGCTAGAGGGATACCAACTAAGTGTTTCTTGAATCTCTATTAAATAATATATTCTTATATATTATATAATAATTTTAATAAATATTATTCCCATACATGGTTTAATAAATTTTCATGTATGATTAATCTCATATAATTAATTATTTTTTTATTTCGTAAATGTAATATTTATATATTTATTAGAGAATAATGTAGTGATATTTATTTATTAAATAAATAATCATTATTTATGATCTAATAAATATTATGGGGGATTGGACTACTAAGTTTTAGGTTTGGGGAAAAGTAATAAATATTGAATATTATTTAATTAAATAATTTTCACTATAATTCTCATGTTAAGTGAATGTAGAGATACAGAAATATTATTATTATTATTTAAAATCATGTTTTTCAAGGATTAAATAAATAATTTGGGGAAATTTTTCAATTTAAAATTCATTTTAACCTCACCAATATAAGTACCCAATTATGTTATTTTATCAAGAAACCATATTCATTTTTCTTGGTGGTTCACAACGAAATTGGAGAATCTCCTCAAGTCATAGAGAGCTCCCATCTCCAATAATGATCTAAAAAACATTGGTAAACCTTCCTCCACCATATCAAAGAGAATGTTTTGGAATTAGTTCTCAAAGCGATCAAATGTGGATGATGCCAGCACATGTATCTATCATGATATCACTCTGTGATTCCTTCAGGGACGTCTAAAAAATCATGGAACGCATGTGGATCAATTATACTAGGAATCTACACTTCATCCGTACATTGAAAAAACAATGCATTGAAGATATGTTCCAAAATCCATCAATGAAGAAATAATTCAAACAAAGGTAATTATATATTTAACTAAATTATTTATAAATAATATGTGATGATCCTCCCAATGTTTACAACATGATTCCCCCAGTCAATTTTCTTTGACTAAATTTCATAGATCCAGGAGTTCATCATCATTTAGATATCATATTGATCATAAATCCTGAAAAAAGAAATTTTGGCCACCTCCCATCACATTATTCTACTATTCCTTGAACCTAAAAGTGGTATTAGAGGGAGATTACATAATTATTTATAGATATCTAATGATTGTTGGTGACTTGCACATTATTTATTTATTTATTCAATTAATTTTTAATAATTATTTTAATATTAATGATGAGATATTTTTATTACCTCTTATTTTCTCAAATATCGAATCGAGATGATTAATTTTAGGATTAAAACAATACCATAGAACTCACCATGAGGTGGAAAGTTTTTTGGATAAATAAAAAAGGACTACATGCAGTGTAATTGGACTAACATTCTGTCTAGTCATATTCAATGAATCATAATTGATTTGTTAATTAATTTTAGATTATTAATTAATTACATTATTTAAATTCACCGTGTGTTGACCAAAACATAATGGCACAAAATCAACTGGATTACACATTGTGGAGCCCATATACATGGTTTGTAGTCCCTTTGAGTCAAAATGGGCCGTGCATTTGGCTTACTAGACTGGTGATCGTATAATTTTGATATCACACAATGTGTATCCAATTAGACATGCCATGTACTCTAATTTTTTATGTATCATTCACAAATCGAGTCCGTAGTAGTGTACCATGCCTAGACGGTGAGAGATGTACATGGTGTAAATCTCAGATGCACATATCGGGTACTTATACAAACATATAAATATTTTAAATTTATTTATTATACAATGTCACCCAGATACATGTACTTGTGTGTGGTAATAATGATAGGACAAGCCTTGTGATATTTTTTAACACACACACACACACATATATAATTAATATTGGCATAATGTTTAAATCTGCATATCATGTATGAGTCCTATTACAAGTTGTCACTCTAATTTCCTTGAATCATAACATGTGACCAAAAAATCATTTAATACATGTAATAATCTCTTAAGTACATGTTGTGAAAGTATATGATGACTCATGTATGCTATATGTAACAAGAATATATCAATATTAGAGTATAATACATCATGGAAAAAATCGGATAGGTATTCACCATATTTACACCAAGGTACATTTATGTACACAATTACTTTTAAATGAATTTATTTAAATTAGTCAAAATTATAATGGATGATAATCTGAAAGAAATTTAAATGAGAATTAAGATAAAAGAATTTACTAACTAATTTTATTAATTAATTGATTTGAAGATGATTTATCTTAAATAAGAATCACTAAGAAGTGAATCATAGTTTTATTTAATTTGTTATTCATTTCATAGATATGGATGATCATGAACCAGAATAGAAAATTTTATGTAATTGGTTTCATTTAATATATTATTAAAATTAATTGTTTTCATGCATTCCTTCGCTCCTCTTATTATGTAGGTCCTGTATGAACATGGTTTATTTAATGTAAACATATTTTCCCTCTCAACTATGTGTGAGTTAAATGGAATATTTAAAGAATGGATCTTAAAATCTATTGGATGTGGTTTAAGTTCAGAGATAAGGAAAAAAATCCAAGGGGATATATAGGTGGAGATGTGGAATGACGTAACACAAAAATTAATCAGTTCAAGGTATTTTCCCCAAGGTTAGTGGTTAGTTTATCAACCACTAGGTATACTAAACATTTGTATAAGGTCATGATCGTAAAAGTTATTATTTTATTTCTATCAACATTCCTAGTTAATTGATTGTGGATGTACTATCAGGATCACATAATTAATTAAATAACGAGAATGCGTGATAAAACAAAAATAAAATGACTTTTTCATAAATATTTTCTATGAAATAGTTAATCACATATGTAAACCTAGTTAATATTAACTAGAATGATATAAAGATAATAATTGTAAATTTATGCATAAAAGGATAAAAGACAACAATAAAATATAATGTTGTTATAGCCTTCTATTACATTGGTTAAACTCTAACCCATGTTGGGTGCTACTAATTATCACAAAATTATAACTTGATGTTTTGGGTTTAATTAGATTATTTCATATAAAGGGATGACTTAAAAAGTATGAATTGGTGTAATTATGTGTAAAAGGATGTTGAAATCTCTTTTATGGATTTTAGGATAGTGGATTCCACTCAGCGAATCCAATAAATATGAGTTAATGCAGTTGGCATTTATAATGCTTACCTAAAACCATTCATGTTTCCTTACCAACCCAAGTTGGGGTAATTAAAAGGTGAATATGTATCCCTTCCACTAGAATTTCCATGAAATAAGATATTCCAAATCCAATTTCCATATCTATTAGGTTTTGACAAAATAGTCATAGACTAAAAAATATAATATTTATTTACATGTATAAATTTTATTATATAAAGAAGCTAAAATTATGATTTACTTATTTTGTATAAATGATAATAAAATGACATCAAACATATCATTTCCATCCAGACTTGAGAAGAAAAATCTTATCACTTGCAAAAATTTATAGGAATAGAAAAGAGCCAACGTGTTATCATTCTCTATGAAAGGAAACTATATGTGTTGGAATAACCATTTCCAGTTGTTCCTAGTAATGAGGCATGTGATGAAGAATTAAATATCTATGAGAAACATATGAATGATGCTATAGATGTTCAATGTTTCATTATATCATCCATATATAATGATCGTTTACAAAAACAGGAGGATATGGATGACAATGGCATGATGTATTACCTTTGATATCTCTATCAAGGGAAGGAAAGACAAGATAGGACTGAGATTTACAGTTCTTTTTTTTACAACAAATCTTAGAGAGTCTGAGCTAGTTTTGCCCAATGTAGTAAATATTTTTGGATACATTGAGTGCCTAGACATATTAGGGATTAAATTCCGATATGATTTTTGTAAAAAATCATACATTCATCGCTTATTAAGACTATCTCCTACTTTATTATTAATTACAATATGATAAATAATGAGAAGAGTCTTTTGAAACATCTTAATTTGATTTTTCAAGTGGATAAGGAAATGGGGAATGATAAACCCAAATTACTTTTGGTGAATAAGTAAAGAAGTAAGAATACAAAGGGGCACCTGACTTTTAAATTTTCCAAATCTCCCAAGAACCATCCTTCTAAGAAGAAGAAGATCCTGAGGCACGGTAAGGAAAAGTAGAAGGAATGTTTTTCATGTGTCAAATCAGGCCACTGGAAGAAGAACTTCACTCAAAATAAATGGGATTCTAAAGGTGCATTCTTTATCAAGTGTAATCTTTCAATATCAACACATTGATTCTTATATAAATATTTTTGCGAACACATCTATATCCAAATGTTGGAAGCATGTAGATTCTGAATGATTTGAATTGGAGTGGTGAATCTGAGAGATACTAATGTTGCAAGGTTGGATGATCTGTCCATTTGTGACTACTACCTATCATTTCCAATGAGAATGATTTTTGTTTTTTTATTATTGTTATTATGTACCTATAGTTTCCAAGAACATAATTTTTTGTATCATATCTAGAAAAATATGGTTGTTTTTTCAAAATTTTAAATACAAGTTTTTTATTTTATAAGTAAAACATATGTTATGGTATGGTGCATTTAAATAATGTGGTTTTGTATTAAATTTTGAAAAATAAGTGATGCCAATTGATAAGGAATAATATTCACATGAATTATACAACACCCAACCTTATCATCGCTATCTTGGTCATGAAATGAGAAGTTTTTGGAAAAGATCTTTCATGATGGCCATTCAGACTCTTCTGATATAAAACCAATCGAAATATGGAATACTTGTTTAAAAGTACAAATAACCAAACCACCATTTTATGGACAGGGTGAAAGGTCCACATAGCTTCTTGGATAGGTTAACATCAATGTTTGCAGACTGTTTCCTATATATGATAGAGGTGGGTATTCTTACTTCATTACATTTACTGATGACCTGATTAGATATGTATATTTCAACTTAATGAGGTATAAGTTAGAGTCCTTTGTGAAATCCAAGGAATTAAATAAGGATGTAGAGAAAAAACATGGTATGGAGATAATAATGCTTTTATCGGATTGATGTGGTGAATATCTTGACCATGTGATCATCAATTTTTACAGGAGTTTGGGATTCTATCACGAATCTCACCACCTTATAAACCATAGTGGAATGGTGTTAGTGAAAAGAGGAACCCTACCTTTTTAGACATGGTAAGGTCAATGATGGTTCATGAATTCCTTCCATTATCCTTTTGGGGATTTCCATTATAAACTACAATGTACACATTAAACCAAGTTTTAACTAAATATAAGATAGAATTATCTTTGATCTATGGAGTTGAAGCAGCCCCATTTTATCACATACAAGTGTATGGGGTTGAAAGTAATTTGTTAAGGACTTATCAGGGAAAAATCAAGCAACCCAGGGCACAAAAGGTATTATTACTAGGTATCCTAAGGAAAGAAATTGATACTACCTATACAACCCCTCAGATAAGAATGTAATTGTATCCAAATAAGAAATCTTACATGAGAGGGAGAATATCCTAAAAAACGGTAGTTGGTGAAATATTAACATTGAAGAAGTTGATTCTCAAGATAAAATGGAGTTGGAATAGGAGTAGATTCCATAGGTCCCTGTGGAAGATAATGTTCTTGAAACAAAAGTACTTCATAGGAGCATAAGTGAGGGAAGAGAATGGGAGAGATGGGATTTTATAGTCCCTATGGATTGTGAATCACTATTACATTACAATGAAATTCCTGTATCCTACAATGAGGAAGTAGAAATCATATAAGATGCAACATGGAAAGATGCCATGAATTCTGAAATGGATTAAATGTATCAGAACCATGTTTGGGTTCTAATTGATGCACCAATTGTTGTAAATCCTATTGAATGAAAATGGGTATTCAAGAGAAAAATAGACATGGAAGGTAATATAAACACTTATAAGGAAAGGACAGTGGATAAAGGGTTTAAATATCATCCAAGAATTGATTATGATGAATATTTTTTTTCTAGTTTCCTTGTTTAAAACCATTATAATTATACTAGCTATACTAGATTAACATGACTGTGATATTTAGAAGAATAGTGTAAAAACATCATTACTTAATAGGGAACCTTCATGAAGATGTCTATATTACACAACTAGAAGGGTTTGTGACTCTAGGTGACTGCTTAAGAAGTTACAAGTTTTAAATATCCACTATGGATTGAAGAAAGCATCCAAATTTTGGAACATTAATTTTTATGAATCCATAAAAGAATTTGGTTTCATTAAGAATGAATGTGAGTTGTGTGTTTACAACAGGTTTAGTGGAAGTGAGGTTTTTATGCTAGTAGTATATGTTATTGACATATTACTAATTTGAAATTGAATATCAGTGCAACATTAGGTTAAGTATTAGTTAAAAATGTTTTTATTGATGAAGGACTTAGGTGAAGAAGCTTTTATTCTAGGGATCAGGATCAACCCTGATAGACCCAAGAGGATACATGGACTATGTCTAAGTATATATATTGACCAGATACTAAATTTATTTAGTATGGAACAGTAAAATAAATTATTGGTTACAGTGTCACACAGTTTACATATTTCATTGAAAATTTGTCCTCAAACAGAACTAGGGAAAGAGAGAATGAATAATATGCCAGATGATTCAGTGATGGGATCCATCAGGCATTCCATGTAATATACAAGACATGATGTTTCATATGCATTGAGAATGGTAGGAAGATATCAAGAATATCCAAGATAATTTCATTAGACTATTTTTAAGGCTATCCTTAAGTATTTTAGAAGAACTAATTATATATTATTGGTGTATAGAAGAGATGATATGTTTCTAATCCAGGGATATACTGATTCTTTTTTTTATAAAGATTAGAATGATCTGAATTTCTAATAAGGATATTATTTTTGTCTCAAAGGGGGAGTTGTGAGCTGGAAGACTTTAAATCAACTAGTTTTCACTGATTCTCCAATGAAGTTTGAGTATATAAAGGCATATAATGTATCCAAGGAATCCATTCTGATTTGGAACCTCATCCAAGAGCTTGATGTGGTTATAAGATGTAATGATCCAATAAAATTGTAATGTGATAATACTATATTTGTGGCTCTTGAAAAAGAGCCGAGGTCACATCAACAAACCAAGAACATACTCTAGAAGTATTACTACTTGATGGATTTTTATCAGAGGGGTGATGTTGTAGAAAGAATAGTACCCACAGAAGAGAACGTGGGATACTCCTAGAATCAAGGCCTATCACAGTATAAGAATTATTATCATTTGAGAGCTAGCATACTGAAGGTTGATAGTAGAAATCTATTGTGAATGTGGGAGTCGGTTAGAGTTGGTTCTCTAGAACCAACTTCTATATACATTATTATAACTTGTATTCATAATTTTTAATATTCATATACTACTTATCATGTCATGATTGTTCTTCCATGTAACATAGTATATGATAATTTCCTAATAGTAACTGTCACACTAAAAGGTTAGAGTAGTTCCCCACTATGATTAGAACCCAGATGTGATATGATATTATTCTTGAATAAATGTTATATTACCATATGATATCATTTGAGGGACACAAATGATATACAATATTAGGGGAGGATACTCATTGTAAATTGAAGATCCTTCATATAGTGTACTTCCCTGGTAGTATCCAGTATGATAATATTAGAACAATACCCACCAGTATGAAATCCACATTTATATGTGTAATTCGATGTTACTATCTGTGGATGTGTGTATTGGTCCTTAGGCTTTAAGATTATTATTAATGAGTATTATGATTTTCACATTAAGATGTATTGATGAAAATTGAGATGAAAAATATTCACAGCGAGGTAGTATATGTTTGGTGTGTCATGAGTGATATTGAATTAATGAGTAATTAGAGAAATTATATGTCCCTTTAGTTGATTTATGAAAGATGATATATCATTACCAATGATGGAAATGATATATTGTAAATAAATTCATGGCACTGGTGTTCTATATGAAAGTTAATTTTCTAATATGTCAAAGAAAAATACACTTAGCACATTAGTTTATGGCACTAGAATACAACATGATTTATTATATATATCGAGATAAAGAGATTATATTACACAGTAAGCATCCATTTGAGGTAACATGTTGTTGTGGAATTAAATTATTTCTCTATGGGTGCTATGGGGT
Organism: Viscum album; assembly: GCA_963277665.1. Lineage (NCBI taxonomy): Eukaryota > Viridiplantae > Streptophyta > Magnoliopsida > Santalales > Viscaceae > Viscum > Viscum album. The sequence continues at coordinate 1,395,209,174 of OY728157.1, read as the reverse complement.
GTTTCTAGACACTAACCTTGGTCTTTAGGATACTTCTCAAAATTCTAATGAGAAACAGGCCAAGATTTTCACATACTAAGTGTATCCAGAACCTCAGTTAAATAATATATTATTAATTATTATTTAACCAATTGAGTAAATATTATTCTCATACATGGTTTAATAATTGTTCAAATATGCTTGATCCGAAATAAATATTTATTTTCTATTTGGTAATTATAATGTTTTTTTATTTATTGGTGAATAACACAATGATATTTATTTAATAAATAAAAAGTTATTATTCATGTTCGGATAAATATTATAGTGGAATGGATGAACAACTTTTTAGGTTTGGTGAGAAAAAATAAATACTGAATATTATTTTATTATATAATATTTAATATAATTCACAAGTTATGAACAAGTTGAAAAATTATAAAATTATTATTATTATTAGACATCGGGGTTTTCTATGATTAAAGGAATATTTAAGGGAACTTTTTCAATTATTTTAATTTTCCCTAGAAATATAAATAACAAATTATATTATTTTTTCATGTAAGACAATTCATATGTCTTGGTTGTGAAAAATGGAATTAGAGAATCCTCTCAAGCCCTAGAGAGCTCCATTCTCTAAGAACACTCCCAAGAATAGAGAGAAAGCTTCCCATACCAGATAAAATAGATTTTTTTGGATGTGGTTCTCATAGTGATTAATAGTGGATGATGTAAGCACAAGGATCTATAGTGCTAGCACCCTAAGATTTCCTCAACAATGTCTGGATATTTGTGGAACACGTGTGGATCACCACTAGAGGGAATCTTTTCTTAATTAATACATTGAAATTATGATAAATCATAGATATATTCCCATATCTTCAACAAAGAATGAATTCCAAAAAGGCAATTCTATATTTAATTAAATTAATTATAAATAAAATTTGATGATCTTACCTATAGTTTCGGCATGATTTTACTTTTTTATTTTCAATGATTCAATTCTATATATCTTGAAATATATCATAATTTTGATCTCAGATTGATCATCGATCAGAATGGTATAAATAGTGGTTACATCCCATCGAATTCTTATACTGCACCTATAATCTACAAAGGTGATAGTGTAAGCTTTTTACTAGATATGTTATCCCGTTTGATGTTATGAAGAGGGTCAATCTTGTAGAATATTGATTATAGTTACCTTCGAGGAACTAATCCATGAAAGGAATCTTCCGTGTATCTCAGTTATGCTTCTATTATTCCAAACCATCTCATGCCTTTCAACCAGAGGAAGTTGAGTTACTAGTAGTTCGTCCATTGGGGAGCATCTTATACATATGGTGGATCGTGTCATAAAGGTTCCCCAATTCCAGACAGTTACATTATTATGGGTGTAATGGTAGCACAATCAAGTAAAATATGACACATAGGAGAGGGAGGCCAAGCATAGTGGCCAGATTTATTCTCATTTTATGTTTCAATGCCATTGGAAAAGAAAATTTTTGGATGAATTTATTTAAAGGGGGGATGTTTGTAAGAAAATGGTATTTAATTGAGGTATATAACTTTTAAATTTCCTAAATTCTGGGTTTCAATGTTTAAATGTGGCCTAATGTGAATACCAATGGATGTTTTGGAGGAATCGTTGGTGTTTGGGGCTGGATTGGAGCCCAAAATCCATATTTCGGGGTGAAATAATCTTGACACATGTTTTGTAAAAATTGTGCAAGGTAGGACACTTGATTTGAACCAACCATGTGTGGTTGTATAGAGGGAGGCTACATGCCACATTGTTCAAAGAAACCATGTGATGTGGGGTGCATGGCCATTCAAATGTGTGTGCAAATTTTACATTGGTGTTTTTCATAGTTTTTGCATAGTGTGTCAAATAGTGTAGTCAAACCATGAAATGTTCCCTTCTATATAGCTAATCATGCAAGGTTGGTGCTTGATTTGGCCAATCATGTGGCCTAACCATGCGAGCCTATTCTTTTTGAAAAAAATTAAAAAAATTCCCTGAAAATTTTATTAAACTCAAACCTATTTTGTATTCTCCAAAACACAACAAGGCCACCCTTTTGAATCCCTCTTTGAAGACAATAATAAGAATTGAGGTATCTTTTTTGTCAGATCATTGATTAAAGAACAACTCATCTGGTTGGATATGCATCAATGATTTCTCGATTCTTTATGTTCCATTCCTTTTTTTGTGTTGGTATAGGCTTCACTATTTTGGTGAAAGATAATTTTCCCTATAACGTGCTTCTTTGTCCATTCATATATTTTCTCCCAATACGGGTCGAATCGAGAGATGATACTGGATTATCTATTAACTATAGTCCTACCATTAGTGGTCTTGTGACTTTAGTTAACATTCTAAGTGTTTACATATACCATTGTTCATCACTCCCAATTCTCGGGTCACACCTTGAAATGAATTTAAATCAATAAACAAAATTTTTATTCATGAAACATGTAATTAATGTGGAATGTAAAAGATTGATTATATGTTGATAAACATGAAACATGAACCACCCCTTCTGATGGGTTGTTTATTTGAATGTGATATTATGACGGTATATGAATTTCGATATCTTTGAGGTGTACCTATTTACCTATTTCCTTAGGTTGTGAATTGCGAATTGAATTGAAAATAAAATTGACAAATTCTACTATGAATTGAAATATGGTTTGAATTTTAATAGATAGTATAATTTCAATGATAAAGAGTGGATAATGGATGTGATTTATATAGACACTTTTCATATATAATTGGTCAATCATTAAGCTCTTATTCTAGTGAATTGCACACATGAGTAGTTAAGAATCAAGACATCCAAGATTGGCCAATACCTTAAGTCACCATCATGGGTGAGTTTGAATTTAATGATCATGGAATTGAACATTACATAGATAAATGCAATTGTTTAAATATTTTTTTGAATGATATTGAATGCTTATTTGAATTGGGTGAAACACGGATTCAAGGAAGAATTCCATGGATTGACTCAATTGGCTTCTGCCTTACTTATTCCCAAGGGACACATGGACTCATGATATGGTTTTCCAAGGATGGACTCATGGGGGGATGAATTTTATATACCGAGCGATACTTGGATTCTATATTGATTTCCATATATGGTCTAAAAGATAATTTGATCATATATTCCATGTTTGATACTTGTGATCCCTTAGTGGACTCCCAAGGAAGGACTAGAATGGTAGTGATGTTATACCACACCTAAATAAATATGAGGGTACTAGAGTGGTTTGTTGTGGAGGGCTTATAGGGTGTTTGTTTTTATTATACCTGGAGCTATACCAGGATTCCAAATGAGAAAATATAAGGATGAGCAATGATTCATAAATGAATAGTTTATGAAATGATATATATGACACGTATTCCTAGACCAAGAAAAATCATGGATTTAGAGTTCATTTAAATATTATAGATGGTTTGTTAGCCATCCTTTTATCATGTTATCATGAAAGATGCTAGGAATTATTCCATGTCTTTAGGTTTATTAATTAAATGGAAATTAATAATTAAATAGACATTATTTTAAATGAGAACAATGACATTATAAGATGTTTAAATTCATTGCATCCTTGTGTATTGCATTACTACCTACATAATGTGACTGTAATATATTCACTGAAAAGATAGAAGTATTCCATTGGTGGTTTCCTACTAGGATTATATCTCACACCCTATTCAGGATGCCTTGGGTACCCGAATAGACAATATGATTGTAGCAATTTATAAGGGAAAGCAACCAAATACAATTTATTTACTACAACTTATGAGTGTTAGAGCATGAGACTAAGCTAAGCCTTGAGATTAAAGATAGATGCATTTTGGACTTTTTTACTTTAGCTACATGTATTTTACTAATGTCATGTATAACTTTTTTGGTTGTTTTATGACATTGGTATTACATGTTTTTACACTCTAGTTATGAGGTCATAGTATCTCCGTAGAAATACCATGGACCATGATAATAGTCTGCAGTCTTCGGAGTTTGGGTAGATGCGCTTGAGGCCAATGACCAACTAGGATTGGTTCCAAATTGAGTGGCATCTAGGTCTGGGATATCAAAGATTGTTTAACTATGCATGAGGTAGTGAAATGGATGTATCCCCTTGGAAATTACTTTTATATGGTTAATAAATGGTTAGTCTAACAATGTGGACCAAACATGCACCCAATTTTTAATGGTGTGAGAATACATTTTTCCCATAGTTTGTTTAAATCATCAACAATTATTATTCCTCTTTATTTTTTAGAATCCACCCACTATATAAGATCCCTCTACCTCTAATTCTAGGATCTGATCCTCCCCCATAAGAAATTTTATTATAACAATGTATGTCAGGTTGGATAACCAATAATATCTATATCATTCCACTTCCAAACATTCTTGTTTTTTCTCACCATCATTAGTATTATATTAGTGTTAACTAACATTTGATAGTTTTATGGATTATTCCTATTTATTTTAATTCATCAATTTCATGATGAATTAGAGGATGATATGAGATGAAGATTCAACAACTGGTATATCAGTGGTGGTCCCACTTGCTTCTTTCAATGCATGAATATCTAAATCATGTCGTATCATGTAAGACAAAAAACATACAATGTGTTGCCTTTTTAAAAGTAAATATAATATAATAAATTGATAGAAACATGATTTGGATGTCTTTAAATCATGATTTACATTACTAGAGGTTTTCATCCTCAATGTGAGCCACCCCAATGGGTGTGTAATTTTAAAATCCCAAGAATTTCATAATACAGTATGAGAATTAATGCACCTATTGAGATTTTTTTATTAAAGAATTATGATTAAAATGGTGTAACTATTTCAAAATGATTTGATATGATATATATGTATTACTCTATTCCTTAAATATTTGATTACACTTCCTTTTATGATGTGTTGAGTTGCCTTTATTAATTATTTTTGAAAATAGATTGAAATGTAATGTGTGTGGTATGACCCTATCACCAAACACTTGATTAATAATTAAATGTTTTAATTATTGTCATTACAATTGTGAAAACATGGGTACTTATTATAAAATGCTTGAATATGGTCATAGACTATGAATTACCTTAAATGGAATGGAATTCCGTGGGTGATACATAGAATTCCATTATGGCTTTCCTTGGATGGGATCATAAGATGAAAAATGATTCATTAATGTAACTTATAGTGAAATACATCACTTGGATTCATTATTTTCCTTATTATTGAAATTGGACTAGCATTTAATTGAGGGGTCACCTATATTTTAGGAAATTAAATTAAATGCAGTTGATGGTTCTCCTTGGATTCAGTATGATGTCACATACTTCCTGGGTTATTACCTTCAAATCATTTCATGTATTGCAGTAAGGCTTGTTCTGAAATTATCCTAGGGAATCGATAGCACTCTCCCATGATGGTGAATTACCTAGGGTACACCACTATAGACCACACAGATCATATAATACATAAATTCCATGAAATTTGAAACTTTACATGATGAATACTATTTATGGGCTCTTCAATTGTATGCCTTGGGTCCAATTAATAAACAGAAATTGAAAATGTAAAATTCCCAAAGACATTATCATCCTAGGACGAAGAAGGTAATATTGGATGGGTGTTCCATAGGGAATGCCAGAAAATAAGGTTAACTTATTTATTACCTTTATTTTTTCTAACTTCACACTAATCATTGTATATATATAGACATCATAGTTCTTAACACTAATGGTGGGGGCCAATTTAGTTGTAATCACATTGTGTTTATAAGGAACCTACTTTTCTTATATGATTATTACATCATTTTGAAGACAATACACTTAAAAAATCACACCACTAGGATCCTAATGTTTTGTTTGTTGGAAAAATTTGGACCATACATAAAATTTAAATAATAATACATAGAAATTCATTTAATTCCTTTATCTCTAACTTTTAATTGGTGCTTATGTTCTCCTTAATACAAGTAAAAACCTGAGGATATAACTAAATGAAAGGGGTGAGATAAAATCTTAGTAAGAGGATATATAAGAACATAAATCAGTATAACAAGTTGTGAGAATAACCATCATCATAATATCATAATCATAATCATGAGAATAAGGATTATATAAATCCCAGGAATGTGGCGATGCATAAAAATGAAACATCATGTCTTAGTGGTTAACTACCACACATTTTTTTGAACAATGATATAATCTTGTTAAATTATATTTCACTTTATCTCATGAGATATAAATCTATTCCCAATGAGTTAGATAAACATATAATTTCGGGTGCATCTATCACATCATTATATTTTATGCGCTATATAATTTTAGGTGCAACCATCACATATTAAAATTTTTAAAACTATGCAAGCCACATAGAATGTATATCAATCCTGTATATTATATAACCTATAGAAAGGAATGAGTTTCAGTTCATAAAGAATACATCCATGAATAAACTTTGTGGTTTCCAAATTATATATGGAATAACTTACTTTGTATAATAATTATTTACAAGAAATTATCTCACGAGAATTAAAATATGTATTTATGGAAAGAAGGGCTTTTTTGGAAAAATCATTTAATTTTCATAAAATAATATTGGAAACATATATATCGCATAAATGATAGGGTAAGGATAAATAATTTATATTTAAAGTTTATTAATGGAACATCCATTGTGAAAATGTATTGGGAGAGTGATAACTGAATGAAAGGGAGTTGGGTTTGAGAATCCCTTGACCTTAGGTAGAGTTACTTCTTCACGTTAATATCCAAGAAAATCAATTTAATTTTATCAATTAACAAATAAATAACCCATTTTACATTTAATTTATTAATTATATATTTATTATGTTCATTTATTTACTTTTTCATGTGTTATATTGTTCAATTTCATCATTTGTGAGTGATCATTTTCTTATTTTTCATGATCGGTTAATTTGTTTATAAGTATGGAAGTTAATGTATAATAAGAAAAATTTGACAAAATTGAAATTATATGATATTAATTAACATGAATAAGTGTAATCTGTATTATATATCATTTTTATATGGTTTTAGGATGATTTATTAGATATATAGTTATGGAAACTGATTTAATTTATTTTGGTGGTTTTTATTACCATTATGAGGAAATATCATTTTATTTAATATCAGGTTTATATATTAGTACCATATTATTATATAATTTACAATATGGATAAAAAAATATTTCATAACCATGGTAATGTTTTAATATCTTCTTTTATTGTGGTAATAAAAAATAAAAATTCTAATACACAGTGGTGGTAAATTGACACACCACAGACAATATTTTAATTTACCGAATTAATGGAAAAAGGTAAGAGATATGAAGAAGAATTATTCTGTTAATTTAATTAAAATATAGAATATAACATAAACTAGAGTTATCATTACACTAGGATAATTTTAGGCATGTAGAGTATAATAAAAGATATGAAATTGAATAAAAATTAAAAGGAAAAGAAAGAATAATTTACCTCTTGAATTTCTCTTCATTCAGAACCTCCTCAGGGTAAACAATTTGGTATTTTTATGATACCATGGGTTTTTAAAAATGGATAAGGGGAAGGGAAAATGTTTTTAGAAGAATTTTTCCAATATTTAGGTCATTGGATGTGTGAGGAGAAGAGGTGGTTATGTGTGGTATTTATAGGGGAGGAGTGGGGAGTTTTCTCATTATTTTATCCATTAGATATTTATTTTGTGTCCAAACATTTAATAGATTGAAAAATGCAACTAATATACTAAAATAATTAAGATAATTATATATTATGTTGATTACATCATAAATGACTCAATTAATAGTGTATTTAACTTGTAATGTATATATAACGTGAATTGTCATATTTTATTATTCACTAAAAATTCATGTATTTTTTCAAAATCCAAAAATTTCCCCCAAATAATTTTTTGATGTTTAGAAATAAAAAAGAACTAAATTTTTTAAAAATAAATTTATAAATATGTGAAATTTAATTTTTAATTAAAGTAATCATTTATTTTAAATATACCAATTTTAAAATTAAAAATGATTTTACGGCACATTGAAGAATTAATTAAGGTATCATAGAATTATCTTGAAATAATATGAAAAAATATATTAATTTATGAATATTTTTTGTTAAAATAATTATTCATTCAAATTATTGTATTAATTATGAAATTGTAAATAAACATATATGTTTTATTAAATTACCAACAATTAATTTAATATTTTTAAAACATTTCTTTACATATAATAATATGTAATTATGTCATATTTTATTTATATGATTCATAAATTTTATTTTTACTTTCAAAGGTGAGGCTACAATTCTATTGGATAAATTACTATTCCTAATGGTCTAGTTACTATTCCATGTGTCATGTTGTTATCCATTTGGAATAGGTTCCATAATTTATGTAAATTTCACTTGTTTAATTATTATATTATGATATTAATGTATTTATTGGGATATACATGTTGTGTATTTTTTAATACCGTATATTATGATTATAATAATGTAAATAATTCCATTGATAAATGTTTGGGTCATCACATTCTACCCACCTTTTGAAATTTAACCCTCGAAATTTCATTTTATATAAATATCTTAGGTTACTTAAACTTCAATTTATCATCTGGTTCCGAAGTAACTTATTCATACTTATGGTTCCTCTATAACACTTTAACAAGGAGGGTTTTCATTTTTCATAGAACCTTATCTCTCTGATCCAAAGTCTTTACCAACTACTTCTCAAAATAGAGATCCTCTTCTAGTTATACCACCTATGAGTTCGGTAATGTGAGGGATCTTGTATTTAATTCCATAGGATAGATACATGGAACAGATAAAAAATTTGAACCATATGTGGAGGAATTGAAAGCTAATAGGACACTACACCTATGTGACCAAGGATCTCAAAGGGGCCAATGTATCTTTGGATAATCTTCCCTTTCTTTCTAAACCACATGATTATCTTCCATAGTGATATTCAGAGGAACAATTTATCTCTATGTTCAAACTCTAATTCCATTAAATGGTTTTCAAAATAGATATTTTTAAGACTTTGAGTAGCTTTGATATGTTTCTATATATCTTAATCCTTTTCTGTCATCTCTTGCACAAGATCAGGTCCATGAAGAATTTTTTCACCAAAATCATCATAAAAGGATGGAGTTATATATTTCCTTTCAATACAGATCTTCATATGGATCTATCTAAATATTTGAGTGGATGTTATTGTTATATGAGAACTCAATAAATGGAATATGTTTATCCCATACACCTTTGTATTCCATTGAGTTTACTCTTAGGAATACTTCAAGTGTCGGAATATTCATTTAAGATTGATCTTCAGTTTGGGGTGTAATCTATGATAAAATTTAATTCAGTTCTCTAATCATGTTGAATACTTCCCCAGAATTTGGATGGGAACCTCAAATCATTATCAGAGATGATCAAAAGTGGAAGCCTATGCGGTCTCTTCACTTCCTTCACATGTATCCTAGAAATTTTCTCAAGTGAGGAATATTCCTGAATAGTGATAAAGTGTTATGTCTTGGTGAGTTGTCCCAACACAACCCATATCAAATTGTATTGTTTGGATGTCTTCAGGAGACCATTGAAGAAGTCCATGATGAAATTATCCCATTTCCAAATGGTTGTAGGAAAGGTTTTCATAATCCCTTTGGATATATGTCTCTCTGATTTAACTTGCTGGAATATTAATAACCTTGATAAATATTCCAAAATATCCTTCTTTATGTTATCCCTCTAAATGTGTTCTTAAATATCACGTTACATCATGGTAATTCTAGGTTGGATAGAGAAAGTTAATCTATATGAATTAACTAATAGCCCATTATTTATCTTAAGTGATGAAGTCATTCAAAGCATTATTCCAATCCCAATAACACCATAAACACTAATAATAATCTCTTGTAACTTCCCTTTACTACATTCACCACCTTTCAGAGCTACATATCATCCCTCTAGGCCACTTTAATCTTCTCTGGGATAGATGGTTGGGAAATCATTTAGTATGTGTAGGATTTATTCCTATCCGTTATGATTTTCAAATAAATCCCTTATATATCCTTGAAGAGAGTGTATTTCTTAATCCATACCTTTGATAGAGTTGCATGTTTGTTTCTTATAAGAGCATTAACTACCTTTTTTTCCTTGAAAGGTTGATAGTGAATAGAGAAATCTTAGTTCTTGATTATCTCTAACCATATCCTTTAATGAATTATGAGCTAATCTTGTGTGAATACACACATTAGAATCTTGGGGTCAGTATATATGGTTCACTTCATACCCTTGATATAGTTCCATGATATATTCAATGAAAAAAACATATCTACAATCTCTAGATCATGTGTTAGGTAGTTCTTCTCATGGATCTTCAACTTCCATTATGCATATGTTATCATCTTTTCCATTTTCATGAGTACACAACCAAATCCGTTCTTTGATTCATCCTTGTATATCAAAAATATTTCTTCACTTCTTGTAAATGTCAGTATAGTTAATGTGGTCAACCTATAGTTTAGCTACTCAATTGTTTCCTCACGTTCATTTATCCATACATAATTTACCCCTTTCCTTGTAAATATATTTAGTGAGATAGGAAATCATAAGAATTTTCTCATAAATTTTTGGTAATACCCTAATAATCCTGAAAAACTACAGATTTCCATGACACTAGAGGGTCTAGGCCACTCATAAATCACATTTTCCTTAAGCATCCATTGAAATTCCCTAACTTTTGATTATCTTCCACAAGAATGTGACTCGTTGCATACATAAGATACACTTTCCAAACATGGTGTATATTTTCTCATTCATTAATAATTCTAATAAAATCCTTATATGTTCTTGATTTTCATCCATTTTCATTTAGTAGATAATAATATCATTGATAGAAACTACCAAAAATTTCTCAAGGTAATGTCGAAGGTCTATATTCATCAAATATATGAAGGTTATAGGGGAATTACTATGACCTAAGGGAATCATGAGAAACTCATAGTTCTCAGACCTTATATGGAAGGTTGTCTTATGAATATAATACTTCGTCACCTTCAGATGATGATATCCATAATGAAGAACCATATTTAGAATTTATTATGATCCTCTTAGCTAATTGAACATGGAATCAATTCTTAGAAGGTGATACTTGTTCTTTATGGTGATCTTGACGAACTCTAAAATGTCCATACACAACCACATTATTCCATTCTATTTATTTATAATGAGCACTAGTACACCCTAAGGAGATACACTAGAGAATATGAACCCTTATTCCAATTTCTCTTGATGCTAATTATTTAAATAATATAGTTTGATAGAGGTTATCCTATAACAACATTTGGAGATAAGAGCATATTCCGGCATGAGTGCAATTGAGAACTCTGCCTCATGATATGGGGGAAGTCTGAGTAACTCTTCAGGAAATACATCACTATATTCCATCACATTTGGAATTTCTCCTAGGTTGATACCTACCTTTGACTGAACAGTTGTAGTAAGGTATTGTTCTTCATATTTAATCATCACCCAAAACGTTGATGTATTTTAAAAATCATATTCATGGTCTTTCTTGAATTTAAAGATGGTTATGGGATGGAACCTAATATGAAAAGATATATCATTTTTCATATAGTTGATATGATCTCTATCTAATGAGAGACAATCCATCCCCAATAAATAATTTAATTCAACCAGGTGATGCCTCATGAGATTCACTAAGAGAATCTTCCCACATATGTCGATAGGTTAAAATTCCAATATACGGGATGAACTAATTTCACCACTAGGTGATTTTATAGATATCTATAATGAATAGTTTTGATTCATTGATTCAATTTTTCTAGGAAACTTGTATAAGATAATGGAATGCATAGAACCAGAATCAAATATGACTTTTTCCATTATAGAGTGAAAATGAAGTGTACTTGAATGAATTTGTTTTCTTTCTTCACATCAGTAGTAGTGATGACATAATCCTTCCATTTCTCCTTTGTATTTAGTGGATGACGATGCTGATTACCTTCAAGGACATGAGGTTAGTGTAATGAATTTCAGCGGGCCACTACTCCCTACAGATGAAGCAGTGATGCATTGGAGGGGCTCTCCTTTCCTCCATCAAATTGGTCGGCTTCATTATGTATCTATGTAATTGATGAGCATGGTGTCCTTGTATCACACACATATATAATTTAAATGTCCATTTGAGGTATTTCACATGATTATTCTTCCCATATTTTTGACATGTGAGTGGTTGATATTTATCTTCACATTTCTCATTATATCCCCCACCTTGAAACTCCATATATTTTTTCTTATTACCATATCCATGAGACCATTCTAAAAACTCCATTTCCACTTTCAAAGATCATAGAAAAACTTCCTCATATCTCCCAATTTCTTTAATTCCTATATCTTTTTGAAGGTGTAGTTTTAAACCACTTAATAAGCTATTAGTTTTTATAACATTATTGATATTGAAACCCAAGTCATACCTTCCAAAGCCTTGAGAAAATTTATTTATTCACTATGATAGATTCAACTTCAATTTTCTTCATCTCTTTGAATTATATCTCAATTGCTATATTAAGAGTTTGAGGTAAATACATTTTAAGAAACATTATCTGAATGTCTCCCCACTCTATGTCATCAATTTCTTCCTTTGGATAGGTGTTTTTATTTTATTCACACTATTACACTAGCTCCCCATCTAGATGATAAAAGGATAGAGTAAAATTCCCCATCATAGAAAAAATGTACAGAAAAGGTCTTCTCTGTTGAGTCGACTAACTATTCCTCAATTAATGGATCAAGATCTCCACTAAACGTTGGTGTTCATTTCCACATAAAAGGCTCGATATAAAATTGTTTCATCTTAGTTGAAGGAAGAAATACAACATTGTTCTAGTAATTGATCATTGTAAGAGAGAACCATATAAGAATCACCAAGTAATTTTTAACTCAAACTCCCAAGGTATTGTAGATGTCATTCAAGAAATCACTGCACTACCCATCACATGGGTTGTTGGCCAAGTTTCTCCTAGTTCTCACCATTTTCAAAAATATAAATTCCTTTAAGAAAACATCAGTCAACATGTTAAGAATAAATTATTTATTTCCTTTTTACCATTAACTATACCACATATTGTGTGAGATCCCTACGTTTATCATTTTTCTAAAAAAATATTATTGGGTGCTTAATTATATCTAGTCTCATTCAAAGGGTTTTGATAAAGGTTCTCTAAACCTAATTCCCAAATTAACAAAATTGTGTATTATTAACAACTACAGTGACCCTAGTTTTTATACATGAATATTATATCATTATAAAGAGAAAACACATACAAGCATTAAAAAATGAAGATCAAATGTTTTAGAGTCTTTTAAAATTAGGACCATGCATAACATTTACATAATAATACATAATCATTTATTTAATTCCTTTTTCTCTAGTTTCATATTGGACCTAGTGTTCCCTTCAGTACATGTAATAACCTGATGATATACATAAAATAAAGGGGTCAAATAAAATAATAGTATGGGGATAGATAATATGATGAATCAATATAATATTGGGTTAGCATAACCATTATCATAGTATCAACATCATAACCATGAGATGAATCCTTAGATAAATTCATGGAATTTGGAAATGCATAAAAATGAAACATCATGAATTTGTGGTAAACTATCACAAGTAGTTGTGAAAAACCAATCATCATGTAATCACATATTTCACTTTATCTCATGAGATACATGAAATTACCCAATTCATTGTAGTTCTATATAATTTCAGGTCCACCTGTCACATCATAACATTTACATAATCATGCATGACACATAGAATGTATATCAATGGTGGGAATAAAATAAACCATAGAAACGAATGGTTTTTATTTCATACAGAATACATCCATGAATATTATTTGGGGTTCCGAAAATAAATACGGAATAACATTCATGGAATAAGAATCATCAAGAAGAAGAAATCTCACGAGAAGTAAATATATATTTTTCAAAAGAAGAGTTCTTTTAAAATTTATTTTCCTTTGACATAAAATAATATTGGAAACATTTATATCCAAGAAAACATAAGTAAATTATAAATAAATGGTATTTAAGGAACATTAAAATAACATTCATACTAAACATTGAGTAAATGAGTGATAACCAAAAGAAAGGGAGCTGGGTTTGAGAATCCCCTTACTTTATGTCTAAGGTCATTTGTCACATTAATATCATGGATAATCAAATTAAATTCATTATTTAACAGACCAAAAAACTATTTTAAGGGTATTTTATTTATTATAGTTTTATTTAGTTCATTTGTTGATTTTTTTCATGAGTTATAGAGTAAATTTCATCACTAGGGAGTTCTTGCTTTCTTGGTTTTCATTTTCAGTTCGCTTATTTATAAATATGGAAGTTCCTGTATAATAAGAATGATTATATATAATTGAAATTATATGTTATTAATGAGCATAAATAAGTTTAATTGTAATTATATATCATTTGGTTATATGGTTTTAGGATTATTTGTTATATAGATCATTAATGAAAGCAATTTAATTTATTTTTGTGGGTTTTATAACCACCATGATATTATATCATTTTATATAATATCATGTTTATATATTGGTTCTAGAACATTAGATAACTTATTACATGTATAATAAAATTCTACATAACTGTAGTAATGGTTTTATGACCATCATTGAAGGTGTATGTGAAAAATAAAAACGAATTGTCCACATTTTCGGTAAATCGACACACCATGGATGATATTTTCATTTTTTGACTAAAAAGGAAAAGGGAAGATATTTTAAGATGAATTATTCAAATAAAATAATATAATTCCATTATATAAATGATAATTAAGTTATAAATCCACTTTTATTTGTGGTGGTTTGGAAAATATAAGAGATGAAATGAAATTGTATAGAAATTAAAAGGAAAAGAAATTATATTTTACCTTTTGAATTTCTCCTCATTGAGAACCCCCATAAGAAAAAGGGTTTGGTATTTTGATGATACAATGGTATGAGGGATGAATATAAGGGTCTTGGGAATTTATTTGAGTAGAATTTGGTCAATCTTCTTGGCTCTGTATTTGTGAAGAGAAGAGGTATTGAGAGGTGGTAATTATAGAGGATGAGAGGGGTGTTTTCTCAATATTTTATTCAATAGTTTATTATTTTTCACAAGTCTACAAATAGTTTGATAATTGTCACTAAATATATTAAAATAATTAAACATATTTCTATATTATGGTGATTAAATCCATAATAAATCATGTAATCGTGTATTTAACTTATAATGTATATATACCATAAATTTCCATATTTTTCTATTCACAAAAAATTCAAGTATTCGAGAAAATTTCAAAAAATTCACCCAAAATATTTCTTCACAAGTAGAATTAAAAAATATAATCCATTTTATGAAAATAAATTTCAGTATATGAGATATTTATTTTTTAATTTTAAAAACATTTTAAAGAATACTAATTTTCTAAATTATAATTTATTTTGTAACACCCCATGATTCCACGGTATGTCTCTCTTTGAATGATACAGTAGTGTGTGTTGTATGAAACATAGAGTTCTAACCCTATTTATTGATACATGTCTGACCATGGACATATTTGGGTCTATTTTAGGACCCCATGGAACCACTTGTAAGTGATAATGACACTTTATATTAATTAAGTTAAAGTAAATACAATAATGACATAAGCATATATCTTTTAGAAAACTTTTTTTACATTGGGTTATATATGGTATATTTTCAACTATAAATATTAATTATAAATCTAAAACTATTTCCTACATAATGGTATTTTTTTTTTAATTTTTAGAAATTGAATAATTAAATTTATTTATGACACAATAATGATGCAGTATTTTCCTTATTAATGAATGAATCAAATAATTGGTATTATAAATGTTACAATATATATAATTTGAAAGTATGGATGACATCCATGAATTTTATTGGTTAATATGACATGTTATAATTGTTTAAATGAATTTGGTTCGAATTAATAATGTTTTTAAGAATTTAACAGAAATGAATTATTAAATAGTATCAAAATTGACATAAATGAGTTTTTAAAAACAAATATTATATTATTAATTGATATTCTATCCTAAAAACATATGGTTTGGAAAAAGGACTTATATAATGATAGGTTTATCATTAATGGACAACTTTGTGGTCTCTTGGAAGTATATAGTATGTTTATTAACTATATAATATAAAAATACAAAGACACACGGTAAATGTCAAATTATTTAACTAAGAATTAAATAAAAAATATAAAGTAAATATAGTGACCCAAACCTATCTAAAACCTATTGGTTTAGTGGTTTTCAACCTAACCCCACCTTAAACATTACATAATACACTATGGAGCCATTATAAACCGAATATAAATTTATTATAAAATAATATTTCTAGCTTTTCCAAAGGTTCCCCTCACCCCACTTATAAAAGGGAACTCCCCCTACTCACTAATTCACACCATCAAAGCATTTTTTATCGGCTAAACCCTACCCAAATATCCTCTAAACTTCCCTCTCTTCATCCTAGAGTCCCTCCATTGGTCATAAATCCATCTTAAAAAGCCCTTTTTATCAAATCAAATGGAAGAACCTGAAGAAGAGGTAATAATTTCACCACCCTCTTTCAAGTTATTTTCTTCTTCCACTTCTTCCATTTTATTATTTAAATTCTAAAATAATAACTCCAGTAACATCTATATACTATTATGTTTTTATAAATATGTTACAGACATATTAATTATTATATCCATCATTTTAATGACATGTCACTATAAGTGCGTACGTACGGATTACCGTCTCCACGTCATAGTGTAATTGTTATTCAATACTTTATTATTTGGTTGGGTATTATAATGATGTGTAATTCATGTAAATAATAAATATAAAATGATATTAATTCTTTACATATGATATACCATACAATTATATATTATTTTAATGTCAAAAGAGTGATATTTTCGCTCGTGCGTAGGTACGGATTACCGTCTCCATGAACGTGATGAGATTCATTCCCCATCGTATCCATTCAAGTCTAAATTTCATTTTATGATTAAAAAAAATGTTTAGAGACATGATATAATTATGGATATGAATAATATACTTCCCTTCCATAACAAATATCGCTCACATAACAAATAATATATAGGAAAATGAATCCATTAACACCTGAAATGACGATAATACTAAGATATTATTAACAAATCAATGTTAAAAGATCATATATATTATAATATTAATGTATATATATATATATATATATTTTATAATTCAATAACAATAATTTAACCATTATACAGGAAGTTAACCAACCCTCTACCAAGGAAAAATTACAAAGTAAGGGGTTTCTTATCTCACTTTTAATTCCATGAGATTTTCATTGTTCGCCACTTATTTATTTCATGTGGTGTGTGTACTGCCCATGATTGTATTCATTGTGTAATATTCTCTAATTTATGGATATTTACATCATCATTTTAGGTTCCTTCTTTCATGGTTGTATGTTTCATAAGTTACCAAATCGATAAGGGAATTTGAAATTTCAATTTCCATTCATTCGGATTTATGCATACTTCATTGATTATTTTACTCCAAGATTATGTATGGAATAACTATTCATTTGATTATTTCATAATTTTCACTACACTTTCTATGGATATACTTTTGATACACATAATCACCCCATTGATAATTTCTCAATTCATCGATATGAACTTTATATGAGTAATTTTAACCCAATCTCCATTTGTTGAGTTATGCATCCAATTTATTGGTGTTGTTTTTACAAGAATATGTGTGAATTTCCTTTGATTAATTTACACTGAATATACAATAATATTGAGTGTATTTATATTTTTCACACATAATTATTTTTTTGATTTATCCTTACCCTAAAAGTTTGGTCTTTATAAGATATTTCATCTCTAATTACATTCCATTGAGGATTCTTTGTTGTTATACACCAAATCACTTTTATATGGTGTATATAATGTACTTTGACATAGTATATCATGAATAACTTTATTCTCATGATATTAAAAAGTTTTTATTACCTCAATTATTTTTATTCAAGTGTCTCTCTTTTGGTTATGAACTCTAACTAAAATATCATTTGAAATTTTTTAAATATTTATTATTATAAATCATTCTCATTAATTTCCATGTCTTAAAAATTGTTTTAAGGATTTATTTATATGGACATTGATGTTTTAAAATTAAAATTCCTTTTAAAAGTTTCAAAGTTTTATATGACACTTTGACTCAAAAAAATCTATTTTTAAATTGTTTCTTTACAAATAGTGTGACTTTTAAATGATTTCATGAAAAGGGGGATATTTCTTTCTAATAGTTTTGATGATTATTTTCATCTATGTAAATATCCTTAATTATTTTATATTGAGGTTAATATATTACAATAAAATCTTCTATATTGTATTGAATGAGTTATGTTTGACTGTGAATGTGCTATTTTTATTCCATTCATGGTTTTTCGATAAAGTATTGACATTACGTATGCTAGTTTGAATACGAATGTTTATGTTATGTTTAAACCTGTTCATATGAGGAATGCGTTGGACTTAGTAAGTGACAGGTGGAGCCCGATATAGATTCCCGATGCATCAATAGGTCTCATGAGACAAACTAGTGTCTTGGCACAAGGACATGACAAAATATTATTTGTAGTCCTGGAACAAGGCCTTGACTAAGTTGTTATGATAGTTTGGCATTATGCATTCCATCATTATGAAAGTGGTTATTGATATCTCATGTGATCATTAGACTAGTAGAATATCCATGTGAAAAAGTAAATGGAATTATATGATTTTATCTTTGCCAAATTATGATGAAGTTCAAGTTAAAAAGGATTTTGTTATATTCTTATACACTACCTTAAATGTTTATGCTTATTTATGAAAGTTTCTGCTATAATGTTATCCTTACTGAGCATCTGATCTCACTTCTTTCTATGTTTTATTTTCCCAGGGTGCAAAGAAGTATATTATGACTGACCTCCAGGGATAGTCTATGGGATCTCAGTTTTATTTACGGAGACAATGTTGTTGTAGTTTTCCATTATATGATGTAATTTAATCCTTATGAGTGTATTTAGTACTTACAAGGCTACTAAACTAATCGGTCTTTTGATACTTGATATTTTATGATCATGACAATGATACATAATAATGCACTGACTCTGGGCTTCTGGGGTCAGGGGTTACAGTTGGTATTAGAGGAAGTTTAGTACAAACCTTGAAAACTAGATTTAGGTAATCTATGATTAGAGCACATAGACCTAAGATGGACGTTGAGGATTAGTATCATAGAAATTCCTAGAATTTTGGTATTGTAGAGATTTTTTGAGTTTTCCGAGCAATACATCCCTGACTAAAAACGAGTAGGTAGAGGTGGCTCTGGCACAGATGTACCTAGGGGTAAAACCCGAAAACACCGCTTTGAGCAAGACTCGAATGAAAACTGGTGCATGACAACGGGCCTTGCTACACTCCTTGTTTTGACACTCCCGAAGGATATTCTTAGGATAATTCAGATTTTCTTTAAAAACCGATTTGATGTATTTTAATATAAGATGAGAATAAATGACCTTGGTTAATCCTAAGGTGTTTCAAATTTTGAATATGGTGCCATGATATTCTCTAAATGATTTTATGACTAGTTTTACACACAAAATGTTTTCTAGTTTTATTCAATGTCTGGATTCCAAGGAAGTCATAGTAACTTGAATAATGAAGTAAAAGGTGGGAACGGTGGTGGAAATGAGCAACAAAATTGAATGTTGATATGTGTAAATGATATCGTGTTCATGCCAAATTAGTTTTCCGAAAATATGATCAATAACATATATGGTAACCAACCCCCAGACTCAACCAAGAAGAGATGGGTGATGAATGATAAGAGCTCCAGCAGTGGATACCATGGAGAAAATAATACCTAATTTCCATCATGCAAGAAATGTTGAAGGAGGAACCTAGTAAAGTGTCTCAATTGAACAATGAAAGGCTTTACCTGTGGGAAAGAAGGATATAAAGTGAAGAATTTTCGAGAAAAAATGAAGTGTACTATAAAAGAAAATAAAAATGGTCCCAAGAATCCATTTACAGTCATTTTCCGTAAATGTAGGGGACCTGGACATTACTTGAGTGAATTCCCTATTCTATAGGATATTTTCTTGGTCAAAGAAGATGCTATGTGAAAATAAATGGTTTGAGAAATTTCTTAAAGTACTAGTACTCCTTGTTGATGGGATTACTTTGTAATAATTTTCTCTTGTACTTGTAACCCTCTAGTTTGTCATGTGAAATTGAAATTTGAATAAGACTTATCTTTTTTCTTGTGGATATAGTTATAAATAACCATTTAGTTTTATATGATCATTGGGTTTGTGGAAATTACAAATTATATTTTGGGATGAAAATTCAAAGTATAAGATAACATTTATGGTTAATTTATGTTATGGTTATTTTGAGAAATTTATCTCATTTTGGTAATTTTATAAAATATAGTTTTTAAAAAAGGACAACATGCAGACCGTGTGACAACCCATCGTGTCGGACAAAGCTGTGGGAATCAAACCCACAACCAATGTGCGATTGGTATTTATCGCTAACCACTGGACTATGTGAAGTCCCTAGTTAGTGTGACTAATTATTTTTAGTTAAATGATTTTATTGATCAATACTAAGTTGATTTGGGATCTTATGTCTTATCAAATGAATAACCTTAGAACAAAAAAAAAGATTCGGTGGTTAAGTGAGAAATGTTATTTTGGAAGATGTTTGATTTTTTGGGAACATTATATGCCCAAGGAAAATAGAATACTATGGGATTTAATTTGAGGAGTAATGGTAGATTTTTATCTATGATTTTATTGCGGATTTATAATGATTTGGGTTATTTATGGAAATGATTAACCAATAATTGAGAATATGTGATTAGATTAATTACTTTTAAGTATGTGACTTTAAGAGTAGATGATTTCATTTATAGATACAATTTATTGTGGAAGACTACATAACCAAATTCTTCTAAGTTTTAGTTTTCAATATTAGTTTTGATTATATTGAAGGATTTTAAGGACAACTATTTATTGAATGGTATTTATTTAACTTTGGGGTATTGTTGGTTTAGTTTTAGAAATTAAGATTAGTGTTTCTTTATCTAATGGAGTATCCTTTTGGAGGATCATCAGATCTTATACTAACCATTTGGTTTTGATTAATCTCTAAAGACAAGGTAAATATATAGTTTATCCTTTGTGGATCATGTGATTCTATAGAAGTTTCTAGTGTGACCATGTCTTCTTGAATACTCATCGTTTAACAAAATGAGTTAGTGGTAGAAATTTTTTAAATAATGAAACTCTACATAAAAATTAATTATATCTCTTTATGTTCTTAGTCAATCTCAAAAATTAATTCCTCATATTTATGTAATTTAACTTAAAACAAAAAAAATGTTGTCTTTTTTCTTTTCCTTCTGGGAGAAAAATGACCGTTTGTCCCATCACAAGTTTGTGGTTTTTTTGTTGTTAACTTTCTCTTGATCATGTTTTCTATCCCTCTCCTTCAGAACGTGACACTTAGTTTATCATCCATATCCATGATTTCCTACATGGAATTCTAGTTTGGGTTATCTTGGGTGACCTTTGAACTCCTCTTTTTTTCTTTTAAAGTGATAGTTTTATTGACTATTTTTCCAATGTGGGACGTTCCATTATGTTCCCAACCCCAATTTTATAAAAAATTTGAGGACAAAATTATTTTAAGGATGAGAGAATGTAACACCCCAAGCTTCCATGATACGCTTCTCTTTGAATAATACAGTAGTGTGTATTGTATGCAACTTTGAGTTCTCTTATACCACAACCAATCAAACTAGCAATTATGAATAATAATACCCACTTTTTGAAATATGAAAAAATTTATCTTTAAAAATGGACTTCATTTTTGGATTTTCAATATCAAAATTATCTTAGGTTGAATTTTTGGTACTTTTCTGATAATTTTAATATTTTAATGAATAGTGAAAATTTATGAATTTTAAATAAAAACAAATTTTTTAATCGAAATAATTAAAAGTGATAAATTATAAATTTGAGTTATTTTAAAGTTTAATTAGATTATATTTTTAAAATTTAATCCAATTATTTTCATTGGACATAATTTCACAATTAAACTTTTCATAAGAAAGTGCCAAACTTTTGATAGTTATTATTTCTTAAAAACATGCTTTTTGTTTTGAAATCGAGAATTAATTTTAAATTAATTTCTGCCAGTTCTGTGTTTTGAATTTAGAAAAATGTATTGCATATTTTGAATCAGGAGGTCCAAATTGTGTAAATAGGTAACTTTTATTTTTAGACATTTTGAATATTTACTTTTGTAAATATTTTATTTACTATTGTTAAAGGGTAAATCCGGTAAATAAGGGTAACAAAATAATATTATAATAATATTAAATTACCCTAAAATGTGTCCTAACGATATTTTCTGATAGACGTATGACCATGGAAATCTTTGGGTAGATTTTGGGACCCCGTGGAGCCACTTGTAAGTGATAATGACACTTTATATTAATTAAGTAAAAGTAAATACAAAAATTACATAAGCATATATGTTTTCGAAAAACAATTTTTACATAGGGTTATATATGTTATAATTTCGACTATAAATATACATTAGAAATATAAAAAAATCACCTAAATAATGTTATTTTATTTATAATTTTTAGACATTGAATAATTGAATTATTTTTGACACAATAATGCTGTAGTATTTCCCTTATTACTGGAAGAATCA
The DNA here is from genome assembly GCA_963277665.1 of Viscum album. Classification (NCBI taxonomy): domain Eukaryota; kingdom Viridiplantae; phylum Streptophyta; class Magnoliopsida; order Santalales; family Viscaceae; genus Viscum; species Viscum album. The sequence continues at coordinate 1,395,186,253 of OY728157.1, read as the reverse complement.
AATAATTGGTATTATAAATGTTAAAATAAATATAATTTTAATGTTTTGATGACAACCACTAATTTTATTGGTTAATATGACATATTATAATTGATTAAATGAACATTACTTCGAATAAATAATGTTTTTAAGACTTTAGAAAAATAAATTATTAAATAGTGTCAAAATTGACATAAATGATTTTTTAAAACAAATATTATATTATTAATTTATATTATATTACGAAAAATCTAAGGTTCAGCCAAAGTACTTATATAATGATATGTGTATCATTAATGGACCACTTGGGGGTCTCTTGGAAGTTTATAGTACGTTTATTAGCTATATAATATAAAAATACGAAGAGACATGGTAAATGTCAAACTATTTAACTAAGAGTTAAATAAAAATGACAAAGTTAATATAGTGACCCAAATCTGTCTAAAACCTATTTGATGAGTGGTTTTATACCTATCCCCACCTAAAAATTTAAATAATACACTTTAGAGCTATTATAAATCGAATATTAATTTATTATAAAAAAAATATTTCTTGATTTTCCTATGGTGCCCCTCACCCCTCTTAAAAAGGTCACTCCCCCTACTAACTAATTCACACCTTAAAATACTTTTGGATTGGCCAACCCCTACCAAATATCCTATAAAACTCCCTCAATTTTTCCTAGGGTCCCTCCTTTGGTCATGAAGCCAAATCATGGAGCCCTTCTGATCAAATCAAAAGGAAGAACCCGAAGAAGAGGTAACAATTTCACCACCCTCTTTCAAGTTCTTTTCTTCTTCCACTTTTTTTTTTTTGTTATTTCCATTATAAAATAATAACTCCAGTATCATATATATTATAATAAGTCATTATAAATATGGTATAGCCATATTTATTATTCTATCCATCCTTTGAATGACATGTCATCATACGTGTGTACTTACGGATGACCATCTCCACGTCGTGGTGTAATTGTTATTCAAAAATTTATTATTTGGATGGGTATAATAATGATGTGTAATTCATGTAAATAATAAATATAACATGATAATGATTCTATGTATATGATATACCATCAAATTATATATTATTTTAGTATCAAAAGAGTGATATTGCCGCTCGTGCGTACGTACAGATTACCGTCACCACGAACATGATGAGATTCATTCCCCATTGTATCCATTCAAGAATAAATTTCATTTGAAGATAAAAAATAATATTTAGAGGCATGATATAATTATCGATATGAATAAGATAAAACCCATCCATAACAAAAATGGCTCACATAACAAAGAATATAAACGAAAATGAATCTGTTAAAACCCAGAATGACGATAATACTAAGATATTATTAACAAATCAATGTTAAAAGATCACATATGATATCATATTAATGTTTATAGTTCATTTATAATTCAATAAAAATTATTTCACTAGTATACATGAGGTTAACCTACCATTTACCAAGGAAATGTACAAAGTAAGGGGTTTCTTATCTCACTTTTAATTCAGTGAGATTTCCATTATTCAACACTTATTTATTGCATGTGGTGTGTGTACATCCCATGATTGTATTAATTGTGTAATATACTTTAATTTATGGATATTTACATCATCATTATATGATCCTTCTTTCATGGGTGTATGTTTCGTAAGTTACCAAATTGGTATGGGAATTTGAAATTTCAATTTCCATTCATTCAGCTTTACGCATACTTCATTGATTATTTTACTCCAAAATTATGTGTGGAATCACTATTCATTTTCTTATGTCATAATTTCCACTCCCCTTCCTATGGATATACTTTTTATACACATAATAACTCCATTGATAATTTCTCAAGTCATCGATATGAACTTGATAAGAATAATTTTAACTCAATCTCCATTTTTTGAGTTAAGCATCCAATTCATTGGTGTTGTTTATACAAGAATATGTGTGATTGTACTCTGATTTATTTACACTGAATATCCAATAATATTGAGTGTATTTATATTTGTCAAATGTAATTATGTCACCGATTTATCTTTAACCTAACGATATGGTCTTTATATAAGATTTCATCTAAATTTACATTCCATTGAGACTTCTATGTTGTTATACACCAAATCACTTTTATATGGTGTATATAATGTACTTTGACATAGTATATCATAAATAAATTTATTCTCAAGATATTAAAAAGTTTTGAAAACCAAAATTATTTATAATCATGTGTCTCTCTTTTTTTTAGGAACTCTAACTAAAATATCATTTTAAACGTTTTGAAGATTTATTATTCTAAATCTTTATCATTAATGTCCATGTTTTAAAAATGGTTTTAAGGATTTATTTATATGAACATTGAATTATTAAAATTAAAATTCCTTTTAAAATTTTCAAATTGGTATGAGACACATTGATTCAAAAAATCTATTTTTAAATGGCTTCTTGACAAATAGTGTGACTTTTAAATGATTTCAAGAAAAAGGGGGATATTTCTCTCTAATAGTTTTGATGATTATTTACATCTATGTAAATATCCTCCATTATTCTTGATTGAGGTTAATCTGTTACAATAAATTCTTCCATATTGTATTCAATGAGTTATGTTTGACTATGGATGTGCTATTTTTATTCCATTCATTGTTTTTGGATAAAGTATTGACATTACGTATGCTAGTTTTAATAAGAATGTTTATGTTATGATTAAAAATTCTCATATGATGATTTAATTGGACTTAGTAAGTGATGGGTGGAGCCTGGTATAGCTCCTCTATGCATCAGAAGGTCACATGAGACAATCTAGTGTCTTGGAACAAGGCCTTGGAAAAATATTATTTGTAGTCTAGGCACAAGGCCTTGACTATGTGGTTATGATAGTCTTGAATTATGAATTCCATCACTATGAAAGTGGTTACTGATATTTCATGTGATCATTCAACTAGTAGAATAACTATTTGAATAAGTAAATGGAATTATTTGATTTTATCTTTTCCATATTATGTTGAAGTTCATGTTTAGAAAGCGTTTTTTTCTAGTCTAATACGCCACCTTAATTATTTATGCTTATTTATGAAATATTCCTCTATAATTTTATCCTTATTGAGAATCCGAGCTCACCCCTTTCTATGTTTTATTTTCCCAGGATGAAAAGAAGTATATTATGACTGACCTCCAGGGATAGTCTATGGGATCTTAGTGTTTTATAGGGAGACAATGTTGTTGCAGTTTTCTATTTTATGATGTAATGTAAACCTTATGGATGTATCTAGTACTTCCAAGGATACTAAAATAATCGTTCTTTCAAGACTTGATCTTTTATGATCATGCTAATGATACTTAATAAGGCACCGACTCTGGGCTTCTGGGGTTAGGGCATTACATATTTTATGAAACATAGAATAAATAATTAATGTCTCATTAAATTATCTAATAATCATAAGACAACAAAACATTAATTTATGAATCTATTTTATAAAAAGAAATATTCTTTTAAATTATTATATTAATCATAAAATTATAAATAATAATTTATTTTTTACTAAAAATAACAACACATAATTTATTAATTTTTTAAAAATTATTTAGTTATAATAATATATAATTATATAATATTTTTAATTAAAATATTCCTTAATTTTATTTATAATTTCATAGGTAAGGATACTATTCTATAGGCCAGAGTACTACTCTTAATGGTCATGATACTATTTCAAATATAAAATTACTATTTCTTCTGAAAAGGTTTCTTAATTTATTTAAATGTCACAAATTTCATTATTATTTTATGAGAATAATTTTTATTGGGATATGTATTATATGTATGTGTTTTATACCACATAAGATTATTATAAGAAAGGAATTATTTCCACTGATAAAGTTATGGTTTTTATGGTGTTTAGGCCTTTGATTTATACCAATATAGAATTCCTGGATCCAATTCGAGAAAAAGGGATGCACCAAGCGATGTAATTATTTTTTTTATAGTGATGTAGTATGGGAGTAGAGGAATGAGCTTATGAAATTTATTCTACTGGATACTGATTTTGTTTTTTTTACTTATTGTATAACATGACTTGTATATGCTTTCTACACCTAATCCCATTTCCCCCATTATTGTATAACATCACTACATCATCACTTTTTATATGATATTTCATTCTTCACATGGAATTTGGATATTTATTCTTATATGGTTTATTATATATGTTTATAAGATATTGAATTCCCTGTGGTTTTATTTTATATTACAATTGTTATCTACTCTGATAAAGAGGGTATAGTATCCCCATCCTACCACCTTACATACTTGTTTATAGTGGTCAGCCTCTATAATAAGAGGATATAAGAATGAGGAAACTACTTATGAGTGAACTAGGTCTAGGATGTTATAGAATTTAATTTATATACTATAAGCATATTATATTACAACCCATAAAAATAAATATATCATTAACTATTACAAACCATATAACACATGTAAGGGATAGAATGGAAGCAAAATTGGTCATACATAAATTCCTTAACCAAAAAAGATGTTAAAAGAAATACCAAATACTATACCATTTGGGAATTTTTATGCTTGTATAACATAAGTGGAGGTGAATTAAATATAAAAATAAAATGAAACCTGTATTTTAGACACCCATAATCTCATCCCAAGAATTCATACCAAATTATCCCTAATAGTACCCATAAGTATTACCACACAGCCACTACCACATGATAACAATACCACAATCCATCACTTCCATTGCATATAATACAACAAAAAACTCAACATTAAATTATTATTACCATATTTAATCATTTTGAATCCTTAAATTTCCATTCACCGAACTTATTTCAATCATAATGCCATTAATTTCTCTATAATAAATGTCAATATATTCATAAAGTGGATTCTAATTCATGAAACTATATATTAACAATACAAATTTATTCTATCGTTCATCATTTATAAAACAAAACCATCAAAACCATTAATATTATTCATTTTGTGGTCGGTTATTTATCAGTTTCACCACATTACCCATTACTGAATTAATTATTCCCAATAATATCTCATGTCCATAAGAAACTAAAGGTCCCTCCAAAAAATTCCAAATACATATCCAAATAAACCACCAAATTACACAACATAACAACTACCACAATGACCAAAAACCCACTTTCTTATCTCATAAGTATCCATACAACCCCAAGAAACATCCTACGAAATCACAATCATTATTATGAAAACCATATCATACATCATCACCATAATTATCAATAAAATATTATCCATATACAATATAAATACAGTTAGTACATCCTTAATAACAACTAAAAGTTAGTGAAATAGAATAAAAAATCACTTAGGGGTCCCCATATCATTCACCTTTTCATTTTAAATGATAATTCCCAGTCAAAATATAAAAACCAAAATTAAATATTTATACACCGCTGGTTTAGTACCTGATTTTGTGGTTTAACCCATTTTACATGGAAATTGTATCATATAAAGAGAAGTAAGGAAACTCTATCTCAGTAGTCAAAAATATATTTAACAACAACTTCAATAAACACATCCAAAAATGACATTTTTTTTAAATTTCATAAATTATATGTTAATCACCCCTTACCCGTTAATTTTAATTAATGCATTTTAATTCCTTTTAGGTTATTTTTTATTATCCAAAAAATGAATGAAAATTATTTATAATTGATAAATTTAATGAAAATAACAAGGGATAAGTATTTAATCACCTACATCAACTAACACTTCATAACATATGCACAAAATGATGAGAAAAATCCAATCATAAACCACCTAAGATATTTGGAATAAGAACAATGATTTGGACCATGAAGAGGATGATATAATGAATCCATGGTCTAAAACAAATCAATGGGAACCCATAATGATAAATGGAAATACCTCTAGTGGAATATTATTTATATTAAAATGATGATATTTATAGGATTTTTTTATATTTTAAAATAAAATTGGAAATATTAGTAATAATGAAATAATGCGTAATGGAAACATCATATAGAGGATAAATCAAAGGAACCTATAAATATTATATGATGGTCACCTTCTTTTCTATCCCTAAACATTACATTGAAAACATCTTTAACTATATTCCTCCGATGGGAGTTACAATAAGAAATGAGTGGTATCATAGTAATTCTTGATTCTCTATAAAAACAAAATTCAATGAATGGATCTTTGGTCAAATAAATCATAGATAGATAATATTAATAAATAAGAAACATTATGATTAATTCAATAGTTGATATAACATAAATAAAATTACAACACATGAGATATTAACCAAGATATCATATAAGATTAATCACAAGAAACCTCATGAAAGTTTTATAGGTATAGTAAACACAAAATTTCTCATTAATACCATGTCGTGAAAAGAAGAGTAAAAAATATTCCCAAAGTCATGTGAGGTTAAAATAATTCCAAATTCTAAAAATTCTTATAATATTTCCTCACATATTAATTACCTTTGAGAAACCAAAATATAAAAAAATACCAGAAAAATACAACAATAATTCAACCTTAAAATGTATAAATAAAAAAAACTAATGGATAATTCCACAATACACCACATAACTTCTGGATACATAAAAACTCCCAATCTTACCACCAAAAACACAACACATAAAATATTTCCAATATGGACTTAAGTTGTTAAAACATCATTTCTAAAATTATTTTTCGTCCTAAAAACTTCTTCTGACATGAATAATTACTAAAAAACATTGTATTGATATAAAAGAGATTAGGCCCTTACAAATATGTTATTAGAAAAAAAATCATCAAAATTTTCCACAAATAAGATTTTTTTATGAATTTAAAATTATATATGTCAACCCAACCACTTCTAGCGTAAATATTAACAAAATTAGTTCAATAAATTAATATATATACTTCAAGCATGCTTTCAATAATTCATGCACGGTTTTCTTAAGGCTTGTTCAGGATAATAAGTTATAATTTATGTTACCATTGGAAATGTTACCAAAATTACATATTTACATGAAAATTAAAAAAAATTATTTCTGAAAATAATTTTTAGGAAATACGAAAAACAAAAAAGATTAAATTTAGAACTAAATTGCAATCCACTTTGGAAATTATCAATCCATTATAGAAATGACTCCAATGCTCTGAATTATTCAACCTATGTAATATCCATGTGATAGTGGATAGATTAATCTCATGGGTGTCTTTGATGGGATACTCAATGTGTTTGGACAACTTGTCCTATTTATGAATATGTTCATCAAGGATTATTTTCTCATACTGATTCCAGGGAAAAATATCCAATATTTTTTTTTGATCCAATAAATTTTATTATAATTAAGATCACCTCAGATGAATATTTTTTAAATTATATCATCATATTCCTTTGAACATTAATAGGAAATTCTTTCTCCAAAATCTCTTCCTTACAACGAAGGAAAATATTTAGGTCAAAATCCCCTTTCCTTGTCACCTTTAAGACTCCCTACAGTGTCTCTAGTTCCAAAACCCTGTTAGGATATTCAAACCTATCAAAATTAGTCTCTTCAACTATAACAATTGATACCTAAACCCCATCACCAAAAGGTATTGTTTTAACCCCTGTAAATCTGTATTCATTGACTTCTAATAGAACCATAATTCACTCTACCTAAGCCTCTTTCAGTTATTTTGAAGATCTAGTGACTATGGGATTTATATGATTTGAGTTGCCTTTATATTGATTATTTTTTTCTTCTGAATGACTGAAAATTTTCAGAAAAGGCATTTCATTACATAACCTTCCCCATGTTCCACCCAAAATTAGTTGACATATGATAATCATTCACAAACTCCAATACTAAGTGGGAGCATATTTCTATGTCACACTCTTGTAAAACCCCTTCATTCATAGAATCATATTTATTCATTTTCCCTTAGGGAATTGAAAAATACCACCATTCCTGATCAACATCCCTCTCCTAATTGTTTTTTAATCAAACATATAACACCAAAAACATCAAAATAATTTCATAGATTATGTCACGAACCAGATCTGGTAGCCACCGTTAACGGAACCAATCCCGGCTCGTGGAAAGGCCCGAAGGGCATTCCCTATCCCCACGGGCTGGCACAAGTTCCCGGGTATCAAACAAAAATGGTTTGGGAATGATTTACCCGAGTATGAAAGCATAAATCATAAAAGAAACAATCAATTATTAGAATCTGAACTTTTCATGCTAAAAAATTCTTAACAAAACCAGATCTGAAAACATATGTTTAAAGACACTAAAAGTGGTCTAAAACAAATAATTATAGCATAATGACATCCCCATGGACTCCACATGACAAGGGGATCATCACCCGCAAGCTGTCCCCGCAACTCCGCCCCAACGATGGGGACTAACATCCCGAACCGCCATCACCCTTAGCCTTCCCTTTACCTGATTCAAGCATAAGAAGGTCTACTTACACCCAAGGGGTTTAAGTAGGGTGTGATCCTAATCCCAATAGTATACCACCAGATGATTCCAAATAGCATGCAATACAATGTGAACAAGACAAGCAATTTTAATACACAAGGTGAAACAGTGTTAAAATTCAAAGAAATGCAACCTTCAAATGAAAACAGTTTTAAATATGAGAATTTCATAATGTTAGCACATTAAATAGACATGTGATCTACTGTAAATTACTTCCAAAAACAACCCAAAACAAGGGTAAATACCATAAATCCAATGAGCATCAAAATCGGGAACAACCCTAAGCACTAGGTTGTCTCGGGCCCTATGTACCTCGTACCTCGGTGTAGAGTAACCATAGAAAAATCCGTTCTTGTGCACGAGTCACTAGTAGGGAACATACCCATAACCTAGTGGTCCCCAATCATCATCAAAATAGTTTATTTAGAGTTTTCGTTATCCAGATGCTAAGTGGAACAGGGACAAAACCCATCTAATCCACTAGCCGTACTAGTACAAATCCGCCCCACCTAGGTACCCAGGCTTCCCCTTTTTGTGCTCAAACAATTTCAGAAAACAACACACATCATTTTTCATATAAAATATCACTAATGGTCACAAAAAAGTTGTACAGTAGCTACACACATTTTATACCATTTAAAACACACAATTATATAATTTTATTTCTAATAAAACAACCTCTCAAAACATCACATTGTTTTGCACCCAAAACTCTTTAAGATATCCACCTTTCACACTATGTTAACACTTGTAAGTTATTAAAACAAAATTTCAGTTCAACACCCTTGAATCAAACCAACAATTCAGTTATGGGGTATCCCAAAATGAACCAACAATAGATTTTAATGAAAAACCCCCAATTTCACCAAAAATTGGAAGTTAAAATTCATTTGCATTATAAATGCAACTAAAACCAATTTTTACAGAAACATTCAAGTGAAATAAAAATCAAGGTACCATGAAAAAATCATGCTAATTCAAAAAAATTGCACACAGAATGGAATCACCTACCAAATTAACAACAACCCTTGAATCTCCGTTCGAAAATCAAATCGCACCCCCGCCGCACCAAGAGAGAACTAGATCAAACATAAAACCACACCAATTGTCCACTAAATCCCAAATTTAAACCCTAGGTTCGAAATCCTAGTTTATGGACATTAGTAAACTCAATTATAACCGATTAAACCCTATGAACAATGAGTTAAACCCAAAGTAATTTGAAAGAGGAAAGAAAAGGGCTCATTTACTTGAAGTATCTTTAAGTAATCACTTCAAAACTCCATTATCTGAAATTTAAAAGATCCAAAATTTAGGGTACGTTCGAAAAAGAAGTATTATCCCATTTAGGAATTGGAATGGAGGAAAAAGATTGAGAATTGAGAGAGTTATGAAAGAAATACTTTACCTCATTAAATCTGGGAGATTTGAGGAACCCTATAATGTTCGGTACCAATTCGCGATTCTCCATTGCTCCCAAGAGGTGGGAGAGAGTTCCGAAGCGCGGATGGGTTAATTGGGCTTGGGTGAGATTTGGAATCACTGAAAAATCCCAAATATTGAATACGTTATAACAAAATCAAATTGTATTTTTAAAACATGAATTGGGATTTCGGGCAGGCCCAACACCTTAGATAAAAACCCAAATAAACCCTGGTTATGGATTTCTAAAAGCTCCAAATTTCCTTGGTGGTGTTAATAGGTTAGGGGAGGTCAATTATTAATTTTAATGGATGAAAAATGTTGAAAAATAAAAAAGTTATAAAAGATACAAAAGTTATTTTTTAATCTGGAATTGGGCTCACGATTTGTCCAAATTCATGAATACTCATCTATTCCTCCCTAAAACCTATGGAAACCCCCAAAACAAAGAAAGGATGTAAATTAAATGAAAAATACCTTTAAAATATGTCTTGTATGTTACAATTATCCCCACCATGAAGGACTTTCTACCCTGGAAAGTCAACATGAATCTCGGTTGGAAAACAAGAATGGGTACTCTTCCTCAACCCATGACTTTTGCTCCCATGTCTCATGTGTATCATTCCCATGCTGCCATAAAACCCAAAATAAAGGAATAGACTTTCCTCGAAGTATATTCTCTTGGGAGTCCACTATTTTCACCGGCCTCTCAACGATAGACAAGTTAGGCTCTATCTCCAGCTCTTCCCAACTCAACACATGGGATGGATCCGGATTGTATTTCTTCAACTGAGAGACGTGGAAGACATCATGGATAGACATCCACTAAGAAGGTAAGGCCAACCTGTATGCCACCTTTCCAATATTCTCGGTGATCTCAAAGGGTCCGACATACCGTGGCATCAGCTTACCTTGCTTCCCTAATTGACGATGGCCCAGACGTGGGGCCACTTTTAAGAATACCCTGTCACCCACAAAAAAACTCTAGGTCTCGACGCCTCCGGTTAGCATAAGATTTATGACGACTCTAAGCTGTCAATAAGTGCTTCCTGATCAACTTGACCTTCTTAGAAGTCTCTTGCACAAGGCTCGACCCCAACTGTGATGTCTCTCCTACCTCAGCCCAACATAGGGGGGCCTACAAGGCCGACCATAGAGCGCCTCAAAAGGGGCCATTCGAATTGTGGATTGGTAACTATTATTATAAGAAAACTATACCAATCCCAAATGGCTATCCAAAAAACCTCCAAAGTCCAGGACACATGCACGAAGCATGTCCTCAAATATCTGATTCTCCCGCTCTGTCTGACCATCCGTCTGTGGGTGGTATGTCATGCTCATCTTAATCTAAGACCCCAAGGCCTTCTGAAGGCCTTCCCAAAATCGAGAAGTGAAGTAGGGGAATCTATCTGAGACAACAGCTGATGGTACACCATGGAGTCTCACCACTTCTTGAAGATAAAAATGGCCAAACTCATCTACTTTAGTTGTATCTTTTATCGGAATGAAGTGGGATGATTTGGTCAGATGATCAATTGCCACCCAAATAGCATTCTTACCCCGAGGTGTACGATGTAAGCTAACAATGAAGTCCATGGCGACCTCTTCCCACTTCCAGGTAGGAATGGGTAGTGGTTGGAGCAAACTGGATGGCCTTTGGTGCTCTGCTTTCACCTGCTGACATGTGTAGCATCTCGAAACAAAGTATGCTATGTCCCGTCTCATACCATGCCACCAAAACTGCCGAAGAACATCATAATACATCTTAGTGGCACCTGGATGGACATCCCACTGAGAATGGTGGCTATCTTGCATCACCGCCTTCCACAGAGATAATGGAACAACTGAACGACCCTTGAAGCACAAGATGCCCTCGGGAGACGACGACCAATCAGAGGATGTCTCCCCACCCTGAAGGAACTGCTTAGACCGCTGACAAAGATCATCACTGGGTTGTTCCTACTGAATCAACTCCAATAGAGAAGGAGTCAACTGGACGCTTTCCAAGAATTCCCATCTACTGTATTCCCTGGTCTCCACATGCATTTGAGAAAAGAGACCCATCAATGTCCACTCATCACTAGACTTCCTCAAATCCTGCACTGGAACTCTTCTTCTCAAAGCGTCGGCCACTACATTACCCTTTCCTGGGGTATAGACAATGTCAAAGTCAAACCCCTGCATGTAATCGATCCAGCAACATTGCCTCAAGTTGAGGTCCTTCTGCGAGAAGATATAATCCAAGCTTTTGTGATCAGAGTATACCACAAATTTCTCCCCAAAGAGGTAGTGATTCCAAGTCTTCAAAGCATGCATCCCCGCTGCCAACTCCAAGTCATGGGTTGGGTAGTTATTTTCATGTGGTCGAAGTTGGCGAGAGCCATACGCGACCACATGATCATCCTGCATAAGCACGCACCCAAGACCCATACTTGAAGCATCACAATAGACCACATATCCCTTTCCATCCTCTGGAAAAATCAACACGGGGGCGGTAGTCAGCCGCCTCTTCAGCTCCTCGAACGATGCCTGACATTCTGGACCCCATACAAACTTCACCCCTTTCCGGGTGAGTGAAGTCATCGGTGAAGCAAGCCGAGAGAAATCCCGAATGAATCGCCTGTAATAACCAGCCAATCCAAGAAAACTCCTAATCTCGAACACATTCTTCGGTTTCTCCCATGACATGACTACACTAATTTTCTCAGGGTCCACTGAAACTCCATTCTCTGAGATCACATGCCCCAAAAATCTCACCTATCTGATCCAAAAAGTGCACTTTGACAACTTTTCATAGAGGCAGTGATCTCGTAATGTACCCAAAACGATCCTCAAGTGATGTTCATGTTCCTCCTCAGAGCAAGAGTATACCAGAATGTCATCCACGAACACCACAACAAAGGAATCAAGATACTGATGGAACACCCTATTCATAAGTTCCATAAATACTGCTGGAGAATTGGTCAATCCGAAGGGCATGACCACATACTCAAAGTGGTCGTACCTGCTTCGAAAGGCTGTCTTAGGGATATCTGACTCCTTCACCCTGAGTTGATGATACCTTGAACACAGGTCTATCTTTGAGAACCACTTTTCCCCCTTCAAATGATCAAACAAATCATCTATTCTGGGCAAAGTGTATTTGTTTTTAATTGTTACCTTATTCAGCTTCTGGTAGTCAATGCACAACCGGAGGGATCCATCATCCTTTTTTTCAAACAACATAGGAGTGGACCAAGGAGAGACGCTCGGGAGAATCAATCCTTTGGATTCTAAGTCATCCAACGGTATCTTTAATTCCCTCAACTCGGTGGGGGCCATGCGATAAGAGGGAAGAGATATCGGTTGTGTTCCCGGTGCCAAATCAATCGAAAACTCCATATCCCGCTTTGGGGGAAAACCAGAAAAATAATCTGGAAATACCTCGGGAAACTCATTCACTACACGAGGTAGTTCACCTTCAGTGGAAAGACCATCCTCTAGCACAAGCGAAGATAAATGGAAGATAACACTTCCCAACTCTTGGAGTGGAGGCCTTGCGCGACTTGATCGTGGATCCCATTCTCCATGAAAAACCTGATGACTCCCATCAGGTGTCGTGAAACTCACACGTCGTCTGTAGTAATTGATGTGTGCTTGGAAGTGTACTAGCCAATCGATCCCGAGTATGACATCAAAAAGGTCCATATCTAAGACCAAGAGGTCCCACTCCATCTCGACCCCTAACACAGAAAGTGCACACGAGGGGCACCTGAGGCCATGCTCCTTCTTCTTTCCCAACGGTATCACCAACACCATCGCAAAAGACATAAACTCAGTTGGAAAATTCAGCATGTCCACAAAATGTCCAGAAATGAATGAAACAGAGGCACCAGTATCAAAAAGTGCAATAGCTATAGAAGATGCGATCAGAACGGTACCTCGAACTGTCGACGGTCCCACCACTGATCCTACTGGTGACTGATCCACTGCATGGAGATTTCCAGTATCTGCCTGAGGATGACCGCTAGTCTGTGGTTGTGCCCTGAATTGGGTCTTCCCAGAAGATGATCCAGCCCTACCACCACGACCACCAAATCGAGATCCCCCAGTCCTCGACGGCTCGGACTGTGCTGGCACTCATCTTGAAGCCACTGACCCTGCCCCACTTGGGAGTGGATATGCCACACCGCAGAAGCGCTTCAAATGCCCTATACCTCCACACTGATAACAAGGATTCGGAGGAAGAGGACATGCTGGTCGGATATGCCCAGTTCTCCCACATTGGTGGCACACGACCGATCTCGCATCAGAAGCTGCAGAAGAAAACTGCCTGGAAGAGTGGCCTGAACTGCCCCCTCCTTTCTTCACATGATCATCCCGCTTCCTTTTCTTCTCTGAGGAGCTGCCACCGCCCACTGCTGATACTGAACCATAGAAACCAGCCATTACTTTCCTATCAATATCCACCATGCACGCCCGATCAACAACCTCAACATAGGTCCTCAGCTTAAACAAGAACACCTGAGAGTATATCTCTGTTCGCAAGCCTTTCTCAAACCTCTGGGCCTTCTCTTTCTCATTAGAGACAATTTCTAGAGCATACCGAACCAACTCAGTGAAACAGTTGGCATACTCCATCATACATAGATTCCCCTGAACAAGCTCCATGAAGTCTCTAGACCTGGCATAAGACAACACCTCAGGGAAATACTATTCATTAAAGACAGCCTTGAAATCTCCCCAGCGCATCTACTCATTATTCCCTACCTGAAGCACTGACTCCAACCATTTACAGCTGGGACCCTCTAACAGAAAGGAGGCACACTTCACCCTGAGCTTCTTAGGTGTTTCCAGGAACTCAAACATACGCTCGATCTTCTCGAGCCATTCTTCTGCTTCCTGGGGTTCTGTGCTACCTTGGAAGGTAGGAGGCTTGTTTTTCAGAAACTCTTGTGCTTTATCTTTTCTAAGACCTGTCTCCTCTGCCCTAACAGAAATATGAGCATGAGCAGGTCCCTGTCCCAAAGCTTGGATAGCCCGATCAACCGCCTCCATGAGCCTCTGATCAATCGGCGTGGGAGAACTCTCTCCAGCTTCCTCCTGTGGGTGCGTGGGAGCTTTCCGGGGAGGCATGTTTCCACAAAATGCAACAGTCACAAAAAAACATTCAATACCACAATTCTGAAAATTTTAATAAAATACATCAAATATAAATAAAATAAACACATTCCTGTAATAAAAGAAACAACTACTCCACATCTGCCTGATGTCGACATGTGGTCTGCATCCCACACGTCTCACCTGGAAGTGAAGTCAATCAGTAAATTCCAACATCCTCTGGTGACTCAAGGTCTTCCATGAGAGGTGAGGGTCAGGAACCCTACTCACAACCAATACCCCGAGCCCCGACAGTCCTAGCTCCTGTCTATCCTGACTCATCTCAAAATAATAATATAACCCAAAAAAATTAACCTCCTCTGATACCATTTTGTCACGAACCGGATCTGGTCGCCACTATTAACGGCACCAAACCCGGCCCGTGGTAAGGCCCGAAGGGCGTTCCCTATCCCCACAGACTGGCACAAGTTCCCGGGTATCAAACAAATCTGGTTTGGGAATGATTTTCCCGAGTATGAAAGCATAAATCATAAAATAAACAATCAATTATTAGAATCTGAAATTTTCATGCTAAACAATTCTTAACAAAACCAGATCTGAAAACATATGTTTAAAGACACTAAAAGTGGTCTAAAAGCAAATAATGACAACATAATGACATCCCCCATGGACTCCACAAGACAAGGGGATCATCACCTGCAAGCCACCCCCGCAACTCCGCCCCAACGATGGGGACTAACATCTCGAACCGCCATCACCCTTATCCTTCCCTTTACCTGAGTCAAGCATAAGCAGGTCTACTTACACCCAAGGGGTGTAAGTAGGGTGTGAGTCTAAGCCCAATAGGATACCACCAGATGATTCCAAATAGCATGCAATACAATTTGAACAAGACAAGCAATTTTAATACACAAGGTGAAACAATGTTAAAATTCAAAGAAATGTAACTTTCAAACGAAAGCAGTTTTCAATCCGAGAATTTCAGAATGTTAGCACATTAAATAGAAATGTGAGCTACTATAAAGTGCTGCCAAAAACAACCCACAACAAGGGTAAATACCACAAATCCAATGAGCATCAAAATCGGGAACACCAATAAGCACTAGGTTGTCTCGAGCCCTATGTACCTCCTACCTCGGTGTAGAGTAACCATAGAAAAATCTGTTCTAGTGAACGAGCCACTAGTAGGTAACATAACCATAACCTAGTGGTCCCCAATCATCATCCAAATAGTTTATTTAGAGTTTTCGTTATCCAGATGCTAAGTGGAACAGGGACAAAACCCATTTGATCCACTAGCCGTACTAGTACAAATCCGCCCCACCTAGGTACTCAGGATTCTCCTTTTTGTGCTCAATCAATTTCAGTAAACAACACACAACATTTTTCATATAAAATATCACTACTGGTCACAAACAAATTGTACATTATCTACACATATTTTATACCATTTAAAACACACTATAAAAAAAATTATTTCCAATAAAACAACCTCGCAAAACATCACATTGTTTTGCACCCAAAGCTCTTTAAGATATCCACCTTTCACACTATGTTAACACTTTTAAGTTATTAAAACAAAATTTCAGTTCAAAACCCTTGAATGAAACCAACAATTCAGTTATGGGGCATCCTAAAATGAACCAATAATATATTTGAATGAAAAATCCCCAATTTCACCAAAAAATTGGAAGTTTAAATTCATTTGCATTAAAAATGCAACTAAAAACAATTTTTACAGAAACATTCAAGTGAAATAAAAATCAAGGTACCATGAAAACAACAAGATAATTCACAAAAATTTCACACACAATGGACTCACCTACCAAATTAACAAAAACCCTTGAATCTCCGTGCGAAAATCAAATCGCACCCCCGCCGCACCAAGAAAGAACTAGATCAAACCTAAAACCACACAAATTGGCCAAGAAATCCCAAAGTTAAACCCTAGGTTCGAAATCCTAGTTTATCTACATTAGTAAACTCAATTATAACCGATGAAACCCTATGAACAATGAGTTAAACCCAAAGTAATTTGAAAGAGGAAAGAAAAGGGCTCATTTACTTGAAGTATCTTGAAGTAATCACTCCAAAACTCTAGTATCTGAAATTTAAAAGAGCCAAAATTTAGGTTACGTTCGAAAAAGATGTAGTATCTCATTTAGGAACTACAATGGAGGAAAAATATTGATAATTGAGAGAGTTATGAAAGAAATACATTACCTCTTCAAATCTGGGAGATTTGAGGAACCCTATGAAGTTCGGTATCAAATCACGATTCTCCAGAGCTCCCAAGATGTGGGAGAGAGTTCAGACGCGCGGCTGGGTTAATTGGTCTTGGGTGAGACTTGGAATCACTGAAAAATCCCAAATATTGAATACGTTATAACAAAATAAAATTTTATTTTTAAAACAGGAATTGGGCTTTCGGGCAGGCCCAACCACTTAGATAAAAACCCAAATAAACCCTGGTTATGGATTTCTAAAAGCTCCAAATTACATTGGTGGTGTTAATAGGTTAGGGAAGGTCAATTAGGAATTTTAATGGATGAAAAATGTTGAAAAATGAAAAAGTTATAAAAGATACAAAATTTATTTTTTTAATCTGGAATTGGGATCACGGTTTGGCCCAATTCATGAATACTCATCTATTCCTCCCTAAAACCTAGGGAAACCCCCAAAACAAAGAAAGGATTTAAATTAAATGAAAAATACATTTAGAATATGTCTTTTATGTGACATATTAAGAGTCAGAGTGGTCCTTCTATAACTAAAACAACTATATGAATTATCCACACATCCACATAAAACCAAGCTTCCCTAATTTGATCCAACATGTTCCAAGAATTCCACTAAAAAAAATCCTCTCCTTGTACAACCTATTCATTCCCATAACCAAATGAATTGAATAGATGAAGAATTTTGGAGAACTCATTCTTCATTCCATCAGAAATATTCGTGTTTAATATTGATATCAATGCATTAGTGAATGTAGGAACCCTGGGATGGAACACTATATTGTAAATTTTCACCATAGACAATATCTTTTTGGGTGTTTTACATTGAAATCTTCCCCCACTTGGGATAGTAATTTATATACATTAATACCCTTTTCAAATGAAATGCAATATGTGACCATCATTTGAGAAATTTAAATTAAATTATTAGAATAATTTATACTAGGATCACTTGAACTGTCTCTAGAAAGTGGATAAGAATTATAGATAATTAAAAGTTTCCCCTTACTAATAAACACTGAATTGATTGAAGTCAACTCCTCATTCAAACCAATATGAAAAAGATGTTTTTAGTTTCCCAAATGATAGATTGATGTGAAAACGTCAAACCAAGCCTCCGAAAACAATTTTTGTTGGTATCTAAATTCTCCATCCACCTTGATCCACATATATTAAACTGTATTCATTTAGACATCAATTTCCATAAAAATTATTTGGGAAATGGGGTGGTACTAGGATCATGAGTGTCTAGGAAAAGTCAAAAATCAACCAATGAGGTTTCAAAACATTTCTAGGATATAATTTTTTTTTAATGTAAGGAATAATCATAGGAAACATTCCAAGATTAACATTGTTGGTGCATCATGAGTCTAGTGAAAATAATATATGCATATGAAGATAATGAAATGAAAGCCCTCACATGACCATATTCCCTTGGTCTAAGAATATTCATGATCATCGACATTATGAAATTAGTGAAGAATGTGTTAGGGATCTATCAACCTGTAGGTGGATTTGTCCATCAGATAATGAGGCATTGTTGATGAATTTTCCTTATAAGTCTAGAGAAAGTACCCTTTGACTAAAATTATCCACTAGGGAGATGCAATAGATGTACAATGCCACTAAGAATTCAATTAGGGAGAGGGGAAGCAATGGGGACCTAAGGTTTGGAGGTGGTTCACCCACACTTAATTTATTTCTAATATTTATGCTTATATTAAATCTGGCTAATTGAAAATAGAAATAAAGAAAATAATAGGGGCTCCATATCTAATTTCACTTATTATTAAAAAATATTATTTTTTTATAACATCGAAATAAAAGTGTTTTTAATTTTAAGAAGGGCGATGCCATATGAGTTTATTAGAGAAGTATTTTCGTTTAGGAAACTCTTAATCTACATGTGCGAAAACATTCTAGAAAATATATGTACATAACCAATTTTTTCAATTCTATTAATAAAAAATCATATAGGTGATACCATTATAATTTACTCATTATACAGGATATTTTATATTTATTTTTTCAAAACATGTAATTTATAATGAACTCAAAATAAATAAAAAAATTTAAGTGAAAGATATATAGACATCCCATGATTCTTCACCATTCATCAACCAACACTCCCCCTTTTATAAATATGTTTTATATAATAAAATAAGGGTCTTAAATATGATTAGAAATGTGATGTTTCATTTGTGGTTCATATATATGTGATTAGTCTAGCTTCCCACATGTCCTCAAGCAGGCTTCCCTATATGACAGAGCCTACTGACTAGAAGTTTGTGTCTATAATGGTATGGTTGGGAGACTGTAAAATCATGATCATGCCTAATCATAAGAGTCTCATGATTAAGTAATTTCATTAGACCATCAATCAATAAGAGATACTAAACATCTTTTTCTTGAATCCAATTCTATGATGTGGGTTGTAATGCATGACATGCCACCAAGGAGTGTGATGAATCATGTCCAATGTCTGAATATATGATGTGAAAGGTCATTTCCAACATCCAATAAATGATGTAGAATGTCATTTTTAACACCACACATCAGAAAAGCATGAATCATCATGTCCAACGCCTTTATTGACCATGTCCCAAAGATGAAAAAACATGGTTAGATATAATTAATAATAAAAATTTTAATGATACTTTAACAGAAGATAAGAAATAGTTTTCAACCATTATATATTATATTTTTCAATGAAAAGATCAATGATTTAAATAAGAGTCATATATCATGGTCAAACCACTCACTTTTAATTTAAATACATTTATCAATTTCAATTAGATATAAATACAAAATGATATAGACTGTTTGTTGGTAAGATAAGAATTTATAGGGCCAAGGGATTTCATAAAATAACACAATATATAGAACTTTTCGACGTGATAAACTTCAATGAATAACATGTTCCAAGGTAGCTCCTCTAAAAAGAGTTAACATTTTATTTTAGAAATTTTTATTTTTAAGGAAATGTGTAGAAATCTTGCAGTTCTTCCCAACAACACATTATATAAAACAACTAGATGTTTAATAAAAATTACTAGACCACAAAAATTATAGAGGTAGATGACTTTTACTATAGTATAGACCTCATATCAGGGATATAATAGTAGAAATAATATAAAAGGATTAATTATCTTGAGATATGTCATATTAGATTGAATGTATCTATCATCCCATATGGTGAATGAAATGAATAAATGAATGAAAAGTAATGAATAACATACCAATATAGATCCTATAAAATGAATGGATGTCAAATCAGATGTTATGTGAGGGAGGAGGATAAAATCCTAGTTTGAGGATAATTGGTACCACTCAATGTGAGTGTGGAGGTCCTATAAGGGAGATGGAAATAAAAATAGTGGTTAATAATTAAATAAGAAAGGATAGAAATTGGAAATTCATCCATTTATAAAGGGAGCATAGTTTAGTTTCACATTTTACCAATCCATGAACCAACCAGACACCACCACTGTCAATGTCGCACACCCCTAACATGGATAGAAGAACCATTGGGAAACTTATGTGTATCCTATGTGTGCTCACTATATAACTACTCCGAAAACTCACATAGTTAGGTGCATGGTTAAGAAAACTATCTATTAACCACATGATTAATCCCTACAACACACCTATTCTATTTATCATGATTATAATACTTCTCATGATTGCTTTTTCAAACTATTCTCCACATTATTATGGTAAAAAATAATGGTTACTACTAAATGTGCATCAACCATGGGCCTTATCATGTCTCTCAAAAAGATAAATCTATGTGCTCTGAACAAGACTCAAATGATCCCAAAGACTTCATTAATTATTTATCATATTTATTATATTAAAAAGAAGTATGAAAAACAAAATATAATTGATCTATAACTCATAATATAAACTAGGATCTTACAATCATCACTCCATTAAACAACACATCCCTACATTAACCTTATGAGGGTGGTTGATCAACATCCAAGAATAGGTAAGAAATCTGAGAACATATATCGACCTCTCACTCAATGGTCTCATCTTATCCACATTCATGCATCCATTTAACTGAAAGTATAGGAATTTACTCATTGTGGGGATCCATCATTCAATGATAAAAAATAAATATAGTATACTCCTCAAAAGAATAATCAACATCCCACTCGTCCTAATGAGGTAGAAGAACGTGAGATGGGTCCAAATAGAAACTGTGCAACTAAGAAACATGAATGACATTATATATAAACCTATATCTCTGAAGTATTTATATCCTATAATCCACTAATTAGAACATCTCTAATACCTCAAATGTTTTGATGAAAAGAGGTGATAATTTAACTTTTCTTTGAATCAGTTGATGACCAAGTCTAGGGTAGATATGCAAGAAGACATGATCCCCTGCCATGAATTATAGAGTTTGTCAATAATGAAAAGCATAAGAGTTCTACCTAGACTGGTCTACAATCGTATTATTCAAAAATAATTTGTACCTATTTTATGATTTCCTAAACAAGATGTGGTCTAAATATCACTACCTCCCTAGCCTCTAACCATCATTGGGGTGAACCAAATAACCTCCCATACATGGCCTTATAAGGATCCATCGTAATATTCTGTTAGAAAAAAATTATTTTTTGGATAATTGACCAATAGATATTAATTTCACCCAAGAACCTCCAAAATAGAGGACACATTCCTATAGAATATCCTCAAACACATGTATAGTACACGTAGATTTATTTTAGGTCTAATGGTGATAGATCTTACTTTGCAATACCAATAAACCCACAACCTTATATAACCCCTTCCAGAACTGTGATGTAAAATATGCATCTCTGAATAGTATGATGGTGTGTGGATGTCTATGAATTATTGTGATATAATTAACATATATCCTCCATATCTCGTCCACAAAAAATTTATCTTGAATACTATGAAATATAGTGGCCTTTTTTATCCTATTAATGATCAACCATGCAGTGTCACCACCTCATGAGGTTCTTAGCAGGACCATCACAATATCCATGTTAATTTAATTCTATTTCCACATGAAAATGGGTAACCATTTTAAAAATATATTAATCATATGGTGTTCCACATTCACCTATTTAAAGGTATATTACCATGAAATAAAACCTTCTATCTCACTTTTTCTTCCATGTCAATGTCACAGTACATTTTGGTAAGGCTAAGTGTACTAAAAAAATGAGTAATGGGACTCTTGCCTAAATTTATCTCACATATTGGTATGAAAATAGACAATACTTTGAATATGTTAGATCTTACCCTCATCATTTAACCAAATAGATAGTGGGCCCCCCTCTATGAACACTTTAGTTTTGGGCCAAGCCCTCAGGATCCGAAAAAACAGTATTATCTTCTATGTATCTATAAGTGAATTGGTAATCATTATAAATGTGACTAAAGGTATCCAAATATAGCCTTACAACTCCAAATGAATCTTAGAGAACATGGATGAAAATTACCCCTCAGTAATTGATTCATTTATTTCTTGGGTCATATTCTTCCTTCTCAGAGAAAGAACCATTTCATTTCTATTCCCAAATGTATATACATGTTCAAAATCAAATGAATGTTGTCATTTAACCAACATTCATTGTATTATTTTTACATTACATGGAATAAATATATGTTTTAGAATTTTTTGATTCATATATACAACATACCTCTCTCACAATAAATAACAACTTCAAATGTGAATAGCATGAATGATAGTTTGTTAGTCAACATTGTTCATCGAGTAATTCCATACACGTCGTATCAAATTACTAGAACCATACCCCATGAATGCATCTACCTATATATAAAATTATGCATACCTAATGTCAGATGAACCGTAATAAACTGTATTTGTATTTTCAAGATTAGGTATTTTCTTGATCAGTGATAAATTCAACCTTCGATTTAGCTCTTGAAACTCATACAAACATGCATCAAACCATGTTAAAATAACACCCTTATTGGTCAAACTCGTAATAGGAACTATTAGGAATAAATATTCTAGTATTAAATTAAAATTATATCCAAATAACTATGTTAAAGTATTTATATTATTGATTTCAATGGGCTATACCCATGTAACCACGTCACTCCCCATTTCCAGGTCAATAGAAACCCTTTCCTCTAGGTAATGTGAACCATAATGTGAACATTATCAATTAAAAATTGTAATTTTGTGAGTTTATCAAATATTTGGTTCTCCCTCAGTGTAACTAATAAAATATGATTACGTTCTTCATGATTGTATCTATTATGAGTGTACAAAAAGTTGTCATCCATGAAAACTTCCACACATAGGTCCAGATATGGGTTGAAAACATGACTCATCAAATTTATGAAAAATATCTGCTTTTTTATTAGACCAAATTACATAATTAGATAATAATATAATCTATAAGTGATCTTCAAATCTATAAGTGGTATGTATGAGGGTCTGACTCTCACATGATGATTTTATAACCTAAAATATGTCAATGATAAGACCTGAGCTCCAATGAGATGATGAAGAATGTTTTCAATATAATTAATTGAATATATCGTATTAACAACAATGTGGTAAAATTTCTAGTAATCCATGAAAATAATGATGGTTCCATCTATATTCTTGTAAAATGGATAATTAATCCCCATGGAGATGTACTTGGTTTTGTAAACCCTTTATCTATTTGGTTCTATAACTATCTATTGAGTTCATGAATCTTAGTATGTTCCATAATTTAAGAAATAATGGATACCAATTCCACACATGGAACCAACTTGGAAATAAATTCTACCCCTCTCCCAAGAGTTCACTCAGAAAAATCATTAGGAAAAATATATAGCAAGTGATCCAACATTATATTGATTTATTTATGACATGTTTCCTGACCATTTAGTAAGAGACTAGAAATATGGGCTATCACCATATGTATCCCATGATTCTTAGGTCCATCTCATCTCTCCTAAACATCCCATTCTCCCTTATGATCGTATTTATGGACCTTGGATGATTAGAAGGTTACCTAACATTGATAATAATAAATATGGGACTGAAAATTTACTAACCCATTCATCACAATAATTACACCAAATATTATCATTTCCAAAAAAAATATTTCATATAGGAAGATAACCACTTTTCTCAAGGGTTATTCCACATATAGAAATACACTATCGGATCAGATCCAAATCTTATTATTAACCGTCATTATAGAAAATAAGTAATCTATCTTGAGGAACAAATAATCCATAATCACTACATATATAATGAATTGGGAATATCATTTGTAAAATAATGTAGAATCTAATGTACTGTAAACTAAAACCGCAAATCTAACTGTTGAAACCCCCAAACATTCCACCATAGGAGTCAGAATTTACTTGTAATATCTAAATTCTTCCATAGTCATAAGATATATCTTTACAACAAAAAGTAGGTCCACCTTGTTGGATCATTATATTTTATTTCAAACTTCGATGGACACAAACACTTCCATGGCCTCTAAAGCCTATGGAACTCCATCTCCATTTCGAAAATTAGGGTGCTAATCCCACTATATAACCTGGAGTCAGTGCACACCACCTCCCAAACAACATTAGTGTAATGTTTTTCCAGAATCATAGAATATGAACTATGAAACTACAAGAATAACACTTGAAAAGTATTTGATAAACCAGGCATTCTTGTGATATGGCCTATCACACTGATGGCATATAACATATATACTTGGAAAAACACCATGACTATTACTTCCCCCTCGAGAAAGCATAAACCAATAAATCCTATCGATAGATGAGATTATTCCATTTTGGGGTACTAAACCAGCATTTTGAACACCATTAGCATCTATAAGTATATACTCACTGATGTGGTCCTAGATGACTATTTTAGAAGTGGTAGAAAATTGAATGATGTTAAAATAAGATAATATAGTATATAATAGATCATAATCAGACCATTTTGTTTTCATCATCTCATCACTAGAATTGGTCATTTGGAAATGTTGAAACAATGTGGAATCATAAGAATACTCCATAAAAATATTCTACCTTTTGTAGATGTATGAACATTGTAGCTCAGTTAGTCCATGAAGTGTATAGAAGAAAAGTAAACGTAGAAGATCATCCCAAATTCCATCCAGATTATCTCCTAAAGAAAATATTCATGGTTAATTATGTCCCAAAAATTCTTGGAAAAATATTGTAGCATGTATGTTTGGAGATTGACTCTACTTTCTAGAGTCATATTCCAATGCTCGAATATAGATAACATGGCCTCAATCCATGACTCAGCTTCTTGTAGGTCACCATCCCATGAGAATTTTTGTGTTTGCTGATGCAAAAACTCTCATGTCAATCATAACATAGTATTCTATGGTCATTGAGCTTCCTATATAGACTGCAATAGTCACATGAACACTCTCAAAACCTAGCATTGGCACTAACATCATCATTAAAATTACGTGCAATAGGACTCACTATTGGATTTAATAATTGTGTCGTTGGACCCAACACTTCCAAAACATTGTCATAACCACATTCCTAGAATATGACCTATGGCCATATTTATGTAATAATTTTAAAATTACAAATGTACTCCTTAGAACAAAATATTATAACAGAATAGATATGAAAATAAATGAAAGGTAAAGGTACATAGCCTTCCTATTTAAGAGTAAACACCATCTTTATTCTCCCAGTTCTAGGTATAGGTGATACATATGATCATTAAGAATCACATGAAAAAATCCATAATATCCACTAATGAAAATGGATCTGGTATTAGTTCCCACATAATATTGAAGAGGTCCAAATATATAGAGTATCAATTGAAAGTTATAGTGGAAAAATCACTTTAAAATTCTACTGACAATCCCATTTATTGAAACCCATTTTATTAAACCTTATATTGCATCACATTCATAGTCCTATAAATATATCATAGTCTTGTGAGATTAGTCACCAATCCAATTTTATAAATGTATAATCATTATACGTTTTAATTGGAATGTCATGTAATAAGAACCTAAACCTTAAATCTTCTATTAGGATGAAACATTCCATAAAAATTGTGTTGATTAGACTAATCTATAAGGACCCAGCCATGAACATTACATAATTTAGACATTTTAAATAAATTTCACTTATTCACATTACCAATGATCTTTTAGCTTTAGAGTTTTAGAATATTAGGAAATAACTCATACATATCAACCCACAATCACAAAAAGTGGCTACCATTAAAACAATATCCATTTCATCCTAAACATATTTTTTTAACACAAAACTACCACATGATTTCTTTAACAAATTTTCATAACATTAACACTGGCTTCCATATTTCTCCTTAAAATACATATAAATAATGAAAAGAATTTAGAAACATTGTATGAGCATAAAAATATCAGTAATGGATATAAAAAAGAGGAAATGAACAATTAGTCCATGAATACTTATAAATATTTGAAATCATTTTCAAAAAGACATACTTCTCTCCCATATATACTTACTTTGTGAAACATGATATTTCCATAAAAAAGTAAATAAAATTTATAAAACCATTAGGGTAACTTTGAGAATTAAATACTTATATTTTAACACTCACTACTACCTTATTATTTTTAACCCTCATGGATACCATATAATGTAACCCTCACGACTACCATATAGTGTAACCATCGCAGTTACACTTGGAGTAACGATATGAGTGACCTCCAACATGCACGTACACATTGTATTGGATAGAGATATTGGTACGAACCTTATTATAAAAAATTCCCATGAACCGTAACATAATCCCAAAACATGAGTAATTTCATATTAAAATTGCTTTATAATTTTGTAAAATATAATTTTAAAAGAGGGTTTTAAAGGAAATTACCTTACAAATATCATATATTTGAGGTGATAATTAATATACTTAAAGGATTATATGTAAAAAAATTTAAATCCACCTAATACATCATAATAAACAAAAAATTAATTACACAAATAATCTTAGTAGAACATAATTACAAAATTATAAGTTTGTAACACCCCATGATTTCATAGTACGTTGTCTCATTAAAGTAATTCAATAGCTTGTGCTACACACAACACCGAGTTCTAGCACACCACAACTTACCAAACTAGTCGTTCAAAAAGAGATTATGAATCGTATTAACTTCATTTTTCATCTTATATACTATATATAATTTTAACATCCATATTATTTGTTTCATATAAATAATATAACAAAAAATTCATTTTTCAGATAAAAGAAGTATTTTTTCTCAAAAAATGCAATTTTACCGCCCTTTAATCACGAACCATTTTTAAAATCAATATTGGACACTTTTATATATTCAATTAAATTAATATAAATTCTTATTTACAGTAGGGACATAAAATTTTAGTTTGGATAAATTTTTTGTACTTTTCTGATAACTTTCATATTTTGATGAATAGTGAAAAATACAATGTTTTAATTGAAAACAACTTTTTTAATCGAAATAGTTTAGTGTTAAATTATGTATTTGAAATGTTTTAAAGTATAATTAGATTAAATTTTTATTATTTATCATAATTTAGTTCACTATATGTAATTTTACATTGAAATTTGACATAAACAGATGTCAAACTTTTGATAGTTTTTACTTTTTAAAAACCTGCTTTTTGGTTTTGACAACGAGAATTAATTTTAAATTTTTAAATGAAACTTCTAGGTTTATAATTTTATAAAATAGACATAATTTTTGAATTTGGAATATCAAAATTAGATTTGGGAGAAGTTTTTTGTATTTTTCTAAAGACATTCAATTTTTGATGAATAGTGAAAACACTACGTTATTATATAAAACCGACTTTTTATTTAAATAATTATTTATTTTATTTAAATTTATTTTATGTAAAATAAGATATATAATACCTATATAAGATCAATTTAATTCATTCGAGTCATTTTATAATAAAATTAGATGTATTGAATTTTATTGAACTTTTTAACGTCTTTTACCCACTTTCTTTGAGCATTTACAAATTTGCCTGAAACATAATTTTACCACTTCTGTGAGATGAATTTAAAAAATCAGAGAGAAACTGTTGAAATATTTAAGTAAAATTTGGTTCAATAAGATGAATGAAATTTTTGTGAATAGTAACGTTTGACTTTTATTTACCACGGTTAAAAGTAAAAAGGGTAATTAAGGGTAAAAATTATATTATAATTACCCTAAAACGTATCCTAATTATATTAGATAAGTATAATTAGACAAAAAACTACCTTAGGAAAAAAATATGATCTTATTTGGTCCACTTAAATTAGATTAGGACATTTATTATTATTTTATTTAAAGAAGTGTTAAAAGAGAAAAATTCATAGTTTAATAACTAAACCATTTTTAATATAGGGTTACACAGAATATAAATTAGACTATAAATATTAATTATAAAGATAAAAATATTTCCTACATAATTTTATTTTATTTATAATTATTAGACATTGAATAATTTAACATATTTATGACACAATGATGTTGCAGTAATTACATTATTAATGAAATATTAAATTAATTGATGTTATAAATATCCAAATAAATGTAAATTTTGAATTTGGATGAATTAAACTAATTATATAAGATAATATGACATGTTAGGGGTGTTCAAATAAATTTTATTCTATGTGATAAAATTTATGGATTTCAAATAAATCAAATACTAAATATTGTCAAAATTGGCATAATTGTGTTTTAAACAAATATTATATTATTAATTCATATAATATTCCTAAAAATTAAAGGATCAGAAAAAGGACATAGATAAGGTTATATATATTAATTATTAAGCACATGGGGTTCACTTGGTTTTCTATAGTAAGATTATTAACCATATAATATAAAAATACAAAGAGACATGGTAAATGTAAAACTATTTAACTGAGAGTTAAATCTAAAAGATAAGGTTAATATGATGACCTAAACATGTCTAAAACCAAATGGTTGAAAGGTTTGTGACCCATCCCCAACTTATAATTTAAATAATTCATTTTTTATCCATTAGAAACCGAAAATGATTTTATTATAAAATAATATTTTAAGCTTTTCCTAATGTAACCCTCACCTCTCTTATAAAGGGGAACTTCCCCTTATCTTAATTTCACACCTCCAAATCATTTTGTAATGGCCAAAACCTTCCCAAAAATACTCCCAAATTTCCATCCTTCATCTTAGAGGCCTTCCTTTTGTCATAAATCCAACCTAAGGATCTGTTTTGATCAAATCACAAGGAAGAACCCGAAGAAGAGGTAAATAGTTCATCACCTCTTTCAAGTTTTATTCTTCTTCCACTTCCTCTTTCTTTGTGGTTTCAATTCTAAAATAATATCTCCCGTATCTTATACATAAATTTATGTTATTAGGAAAATGTTATAACCATTTTCATTACTCCATCCATCCTATAAATGACAGAGTCACCATACGTGCGTACGTACGGATTACCGTCTCCACCTCGTGGTGTAATTTGTTATTCAAACACTTCATTATTTTGTTGGGTATAATAATGAGTATAACTGATATAAATAATAAATATAACATGTTAATGATTATTTATATTTTATATAACATCCAATTACATACAATTTCACCATCAGTATAATGATATTGTCGCTCGTGCGTACGTACGGATTATCGTCTCCACGACACGATGAGATTCATTTCCACGTTTATCATTCAACGATGATTATAAAAATATATATCATTAATAATTATGTATGATATTAAATAATAATGCTAATGGATATATATGTGTTTGTGTAATAATACAAATCTTATTCACTTAGTTTCGTTGAACATTATATGAAAACAGAAACAGAGTTTCTGCGTACGTACGGTCTACCGTCTCCGTAAATGGTGTTTTCCATTTCATATATTATACACATTTATATTATAAATATATATGATATATAAATAATGTTTTATATTTTTGAATTATTTAAATCATGATCTCAGTGATACAATCAAGAGTAACAAGTTAAAATAAATATGATAAAGAAAGCGATTATTTCCCAAAATGTAAATTCAACATGGAAATTATTATTACATGGGTAGTATAAAGTCATAAAAGAATAATGTATGATATCATAAATAGTTATATGTTTCTTATATAATTTAATAATATACTACGGTCTTTATACAAAAGGTTAAACATACCCTTGACTAAATGAAAGTACAAGGTAAGGGTTAATTTCACAATCTCTTTATTATCTGAGGTTGTTTTTATGTAAGTATCTACTAGGACATATTTATTATCCATCTCCATGTTTCATAAAATATTTTTCAAAGGGATTATTTTAAGGGGATTTTTTAATAAAACATCATTTTAAATGTTTTAATGATATATTCTTATAAACCTATTTCACTAATTTCCATGTTATCAAAATGGTTTTAAGGATTTATTTATATGAACATGAATGTTTAAAAAATGTTAATTCCTTTCAAAAGTTTCAAAGTATTATGGGAAGTATTGATTAAAAACTATCTTTTAAATGACTTCCTTTATAAATTGTGTGACTTTTAAAATGATTTCCTGAAAAAGGGTTATTTCTCTCAAAGAGTTTTGCAAATCATTTTCATCTATATCAACATCCTTTGATGGATTTTATACATGTTTGAAGTTGATTTATTATAATACAAATCTTCCATATTGTATAAAATATTTTGTTATATGTTTGACTATGTATATGTTATTTCAATACCATGCGTTGTTTATGAATAATGTATTGAAATTTCTTATGCTTGTTTTAATATGAATGTTAATGTTTTGTTTCAACATTTTCATATGAGGAATGCATTGAACATAGTAAGTGAAGGGTGGAGCCTGCTATAGCTCCTCGATGCATCAGTAGGTCACATGAGATAAACTAGTTCCTTGGAACAAGGCCTGGACAATATCTTATTTGTAGTCTTGGCATAAGGCCTTGACTATGTGGTTATGTAGTCTGACATTATGCATTAAATCATTATGAAAGTGGCTATTGATATTGCATTTGATTATTCAACTGGTATAATATCTATGTGAATAAGTAAATAGAATTATTCTATTGTATCTTTGCTATATTATTCTGAAGTTTATGTTTAAAAGTATTTTGTTTTAGTCTTATACATTTCCTTAAATGTATATGATTATTTATGAACGTTTATGCTATATTATTATCTTTAATGAGAATCTGAGCTCACCCCTTTCTATGATTTAATTTTCCCAGGATTCCAAGAAGTGTATTATGATTGATAAATAGGTTAAAGCTAGGGTATTAATGGTGTTCTTAATGGATCATTTATGTTTGGTTTTATTTTTTAATGTGTACTGTAATGTTCATGTATGTAATCTATTTTCCAAGACTACTAAACTGATCAGTCTTTTGTGGACTTGATTCCTTATAAGCATGCCAATGTTATGTAATAATGCACCGACTCTAGGCTTCTGGGGTTAGGGCATTACAAAGGTTAACCCATATAAAGGAAAACGGGTTACGAATTCTGATACCTCGGGTTCATCTTACATTAAACTTGTTTACAACTATTGTATAATAGTTAAAAATGAGTTATTAATATTTTACAGATGGATTATAATATATATATAACAACTTATATTATCATTTTATTACATAATTCAGCCCATTTAGTACGAATATTTTGTTATTTACTTTGTTTCAGGTGTGCGCTTTACATTATTTCCCTAGTTGGTTCGTAATGGATTATTTTATTTAGTGGAAGAGAAACTATAAA
Organism: Viscum album; assembly: GCA_963277665.1. Taxonomy (NCBI): domain Eukaryota; kingdom Viridiplantae; phylum Streptophyta; class Magnoliopsida; order Santalales; family Viscaceae; genus Viscum; species Viscum album. Next base: position 1,395,154,289 of record OY728157.1, on the reverse strand, counting down.
AATAGAATGTAATAGTGATGATATATTTCTAGAATATTAAATAATGTCATAAATCGTTTTGTTTATATGGTATGAATATTAATTGTTCAATAAATCATTAGTGATATTTGTTTAGATCATTTTTTGTGGTTGTTCGATAATCACAAATTTGTTTCATCATATACCTTTATATTATGTATATACGTTAATTCCAGAACATAATAGAGGTCATATCATTCAATTTAAAATCTATTTCAATCTTTAAAATCGTTTTACTATAATATTTGAAATAATTAAAGTAAATTAAAGACAAATTTTCAACAATGTCGGTAAAGCGTCACATTAAAGACTGTGTTATTATTTTTTGAATTGTAGGAATAGGAGAAGAATAATGATGAAGAATTTTTCAATAAAAATTATAAAAATTCAGAATATATATAATAATATATATTTCATGCCACTTGGATAAGTTGAGGTGATGAAATTATAAGAAAAGATAATAATTGGAAAGAATACACAAGAAAATGAACGAGGATTTTTACCTCTTGATCTCTTCTGCTTGAGATCCTCCTTAAGGCCTTTCATTTTGGCCTTTTGGGGATAACAGTAGGTCTTGGACGTGGGGTAGAGCCTTGGGAAGGGTATTGAGAAGAATTTAGAAAATTATCAAAGCATGAGAGGTGTGAGAAGAATTGGGGTGGGGGTGAGGGTGATATTTATAGTGGTGGAGAGGAAGGATTTTCTATTATTTTAATCATTGGTTTATTTTTTTCTAAAGACTGTGAAAAGTTTCAATTAATATGACCCAAAATAGTAAAGAGAGAATGTGAGTTCAAAAAAAGGTTCTTACACCATCCTTGATTCTAAGAATATTGTATCTATCATATAATTTATATGTAGATTAAATTTCAGTAGTTCACTATTCATAAAAAATTTGAATATTTTATTAAATTATAAAAAATTCACCTTAACTATTTTTCGATGTGTAAAATTCTGAAATAAACTCGGTTTTATTAAAATAAATTTCTAAATATGAGTAAATTAATTTTTCAATAAAATAAAAATTTATTCCAAAAATAATAATTTTGAAATTTTAACAGATTTTATAACACCTTGAAAAATTAATCAAGGTCTCATGAAATTTCTAAAATTTCTATTCTTAAGGGAAGGTTACTATTCACTAAATAAATAAGTTTGTCCTATCGAAATCCAAAAAATATACTAATTGTGACCATGTATGTCTGTTTTTTGAAATTCAAATCATAGAAGTGGAAAAATTATATTTAACGGCTAGTTTAAAACTATCTCCCTAAAAAATGTGTCATTATGAATTTCAATTGATTTTTAAGAACTTGGGGTGTATCATTCTCTCCTCATTCTGGAAATTGAATCCTTGAAATTTTATTTACTTATTAAAAAAAGCGAGGGTACCATTCCATCAGATCATTTTCAGATTCTCATGTTTCTTCATCAATAATTTGGTTTCTCTACAATACCATCATCTGGTGGATTACCTTTTTCCTCAATACATTTTCTATTTGATCAATAATCTAAATAGGTTTCTCTTTATACGAATGTTTATATTCTAGGTGAACTATTTAAGGGATCAAAATATGAGATGAATAAGACACATACTTTATCAACATCGAAACAGGAAAAACATTACATACCTGAGATAATCTCAAAGGAAAATCCACTCAGTATGAATCCTGTCCAACATTATCCAAGATTTCATAAGTTTCAATGATCCATGGAATAAGCTTCCCTTTTTCTTACCAAAACGCATAACAATTTTCCATGATGAGATTTTAAGAAAAACATGATCACTTACCTTGAATGAGAAGTATTTACTCATGTTTTCTATATAACATTTCTTCCTAATCTGAGTTATCCACATGTGTATCTATATCATCTTCATATTCTCAGCCACTTACTCTACTAATTCTAGTCCCATCATATTCATTTCCTTGATGACATCCCAAAAAATGGAGTTCAATAAGACTTCCCATATAATGCCTCAAAAGTTTACATCTGTATACTGGAATGAAAACTATAATTATAAGAAAATTAATTTAAAGAAATATGTTGATCCAAAATTCACTAGTAATCCCTTGAATAATCTCGAAGCATATCCTAAATATTCTGAATCATCTGTTCTGATAGCCCATCTAGTTGAGGATGAAAAGATATATTGAAATTTATTTCTTTTCCCAATGATTTCTAAAGGATTTTCCAAATGTTAGATGTGAACCTTGTATCATGGTTAGATATAATGGAAATATGAAATCTATTTAAGAAGACAATCTCTTTGTGGTACAATTGAAAAATCTGATCCTAATCATATTATCTCAAATAATAATGAAATGAGAAGATTAAGTTAGTTGATCAATAATAATCTAGGTTGCTTTGTTACCTCAATAAGACTTTGGTAGTCCTATAATGATGTCCATGAACATATTTTCCCATTTCCACACTATCACAAGAAAAGGATGAAGAATCCCAATCAGAAACTTCTACTCTGCTTTAACCTATTGACATATCAAACATTTCTTGGTAAAATATGCAATATCTCTTTTCACTCCATTCTACCAGAAATACTCTCAAAGGTCTCTGTATATATTTGTTCTTCCAGGATAAACTAAAAATAGTGGGAAATTAGTTTTTCTCAATAATTATTACTTTAGTTAAGAATCATAAGGCACACATAATTTCCTTCCAAATCATAGGAAGAAATCTTTATCAATCATAAAATCCATAAACTTACCCTTTTTAACCAATTATATTTTTTCTATAACTCACCATCTTCATTATTCACTTTCTTAATTTTATATTACAAAGATGACTGCAATAGAACATAAAAAAACAGAGGAATTTCATGCACCAAAAAATTCTAAGAAAAAATACATTAAATAATCAATCATTGGGTATTTTTCTAGGCGTAATATAGTTAAATATGCTTGATGTGTTTGATTCAAGTCATGATACAATTTGTTTTCTTTTCCAGGATGGTTATTGGTCATGAAATAATAAACTTTTATTAACTCAAGTCATCATCTATACCTCATGTTTAATTCTTTTTGAGTGAATATATATATTTCAGACATTTTTGGTCAGTATATATTTCATATTTTCTACTATATAAATGTTGCCCCAAAATTTTTATAGTGAGAAAAACATTTTCTAATCCCAAATCATGTTTGGTATAATTTAACTAATGGGGTTTTAATTGTCTTTAAGCCTAAGAAATTTCCAGATCATTCTACCTTAGAACACAATGAATTCCCTTTAATTTAGCATCGCTTTAGATGAAAAACAAACCATTTCTGGAAGGTAGGGCCTAAATTAGAGCATTCACCAATCTTATTTTAAATTCCTAAAAATAATCATCACATTATTTTGTCTAGGAAAACTTAACTTCCTTTCGAGTTAACTTATTCAGTGGACTATATATCCATAAAAAGTCTTTAACATACCTCTAATAATAGTCATCCAAACCAATAAAACTACGAATCTCAGTTATATTTGTGTGTCTTGAAAATTAGTCATCAACTTTCTTTTTAAAAGGATCAACAATTATTCTATCATTAGGAATAATGTGATCATGGAAATAAATTTATTTCAACCAAAATTCAAGCTTTCTCTATTTCCCATACAGTTTCTTTTATTTTTTGGTTTGAAAAGAAACCCCTAGATGTATTTTGTGCTCCTCTTTTCATCTAGAATATAGCATAATTTCATCAATAAAAAAACTCTAAATTCTCAAAGAACTCATGATATATTATATTCATGTGATCCATGAATACAATAAGTGGATTAGTTAACCCAAAAAAACATAACAAAAAATTAATAAAGACCATATCAAGTTCAAAAAGTTGTTTATTATAATGTCATCCTCCACCACCTTTAGATGACTATATCCAGATCTCATGTAAATCTTGTAGAAATAATGATATCCATGTAGATGATCCAATAAGTTATTGATGTGTGGAAAAGGATACTTATTCTTAACAGTAATGTTATCCAAAGTATATTATAAATGAAGATTCTCATGGAACTATCTTTCTTTTTTGATAAAAAATAGGATCTACCATAGTGAAGTGATAGGACCAATGAAGACTTTATCGAGAAACTCTGGAAACTAATTTTACAAATAAAGATTATCTATTTAATCCATTAGATAAGGGGGATTTGAAATTGTATTATCCTTAGAAACTAAGTGAACTGTGAATAATACTTCAGAATCAGTTATAAAACTGGGTAACTCCTTAAGAAAAACATCATGGCATTCATTTACCACTATCACATCATTAATATGAAAATTTCCTTTGTTTTCAACAATATGTGCAAAATAACATTATTTTCTATATTTTAAAAGTTCCTCATATTCCTGATATGTTATAAACAGTGTGGTTTCATTATTGTGTATAAACTAAAACTCCTTAATATTAACTTTTTAAATCTATAGTCAATAATATAATGACAAAAATAAATCCGATCCATACCTAGAATGATATCAAACTATACTAAGGGAATCCATGGTTTGCAGGAAATGTATTTCCATATATAATAATATGAATATTATTAAACAAAATTATTATAATATTTTCCTGTGGTGTTTTAATTGTATGTTTTGGTTTCATTCATTGAAGTGATATTTCTAATTAACCAAAAAATTTCTCAGAAATAAAGGAATGTGAAGACCCCATATCAAAAAAGACCTTAGCAATATATGTGTTAATAAACAGAGTATCTGATACTACTTCATTGGATGGACTGACATCTGCTGACATAGTCACAAAAGATCTCACAACACCTTTCTACTTGTAGTCTATCTTCTTTCTATCACTCATATATTTCGTTGGGTAGGTATTTTCATAATGAACTATCTCACCACATTTGAAAAAATTTATAGTTTTCTTAACATAATTGATATTTTGATCATTTTCATTACAATATCAAGCTATATGTCTAACCTTACTACAATGAAAACACTTCCTAGTTTTTATAAGACTTTCCCAAGGGTGATTTTTCCCCAACTATTCATAGAATGTAAAGTTGAAATTATTACCATTTTATTTATTTGATTGATTCTTAACCATCACTTTCAATTTGGACATCTTCTTCTATTTTTAGTCAAAGTACATGTGATCATCATAAAACCCCATTTCTACCCTATTATCCCATCATAAATTTTCTCACAACTTTTTAATTCTTAATAAGTCAATGACCTTTAGTTAATTGGCTTCAATCCGGAGTAAAAGAGATTGATTTTTCTATCATGATCATGAATAAGATTTGGATCATACTGTGCTAGGCGGGTGAAGATTTCTTCATAAAGGCCACTAAATATTCCTCCTTTTTCCTAAATTCAAGGAATTTATTCTCCATCCTATGTCAAAACACCATAGAAAAATAATTTTCAAGGAAAATACTTTTTAAATTCATCCCACTATATGTCTTCAATATCCCCTTTATCACACACATTCTTGACCATTAACCACCAATGATCACCTTCAACTTCATAATGATAAATTGAAATACAAAAAATTAGAACTCCTAATTATCCCATAACATCAAATATCATTTCAAGGGATTTGATCCATCCTTTAGCTGCTACTCAGTAAGAAGATCTACTAAAATTAAGAGGGTGTTGCCTCATAAAATGTTCCACTATCATCTAGTTCTTTTATGGTAGTTCTGGTTATTATCTTGCATGGATTCCACAAAAATATATATCGTACATCATCTGAGCCAATAATTTTATAAACTGCTCAGTTCTAATTCCTACCATTCCCAGATGCTAATTCTGAATGATATCAGTCTCTTGGATCCTTCCAACATCAGCTTCCCTGTTTTTTTTGTGAAAAATCAATCAGAAAAGAAATATCATAGAGGAAGAAACATGCTTATATTTAAATGCTATACTATTTCAACATAATAATAATGTAGAAATAATTTATGGTATTATGTTAACATCATACTAAGTCCAAAAGTTATCTAAGACGTGCTATGATACCAAATATAAGGTCCACAAAATTAAACATTACAAAATCTTTCTATTTCAACAAAATTTCACTTATTTACAGTCCAAAATATCCTTTTAATTATGAGTTTTTAAAGATAGTAAATAAATCATATATATCAACCCACATGCATACAATTTGGGTACCTTTAAAATAGTATCCATTTATTCCAAAATATAAATTTTTTAACATAAAACCACAACATGATTTCTTAGACAAATCTTCATAAAATTTAAAATGGATTCTTTATTTATATTAAAAATCCTTATAACCTATAAAAAGAAACCAAAAACATGGTATGGGAATAAAAATATTAGTAATGGATATAAAAATAAATAAATAAAACATTATCCCATAATTACTTGTAAACAAATGAAATCATTTTCACAAAGACATACATCTCACCCAAATATACTTACTTTGTGAAGTATTAGATATTCATAAAACATTAAAGAACATTTATATAACCATAAGGGTATATTGGAGAATTAATAACTTATATTTTAACCCTCATGGATACCTTATGATTTTTAACCCTCATGGATACCTTATAATATAAACCTCAAAGCTACTTTATAATGTAACCATCACAGAAACACTTGGAGTAGCCATACGACTGACCTCCGATATACAACTAACAAATGCATTAGAGGGAGAAAAAGGTCCCAAAATTCTTATAAACAATTCCCAAGAACCATGAAATATTCATAAAACATAAATATTTTCATAAAATATCTCTTTTGAATTTCATACAATTGAATTTTAAAATATGGTTTTTAAAGAATGTCCATTAAAATTATCATATATTTGAAATGATAATTAATATAATGAAAGTATTATGTGTATAAACTTTAAATAGGTATAATAAATCACAATATAAACTTAATTAATTATAAAATAATCTCAGTAGAACATAATTTATGATGAAGAAGATTAACCCAAAGAATGGAAATTAGGTTTAGAATTCTTTTATCTCAAGTTTGTCTTATTTAAAACTTGTTTAAAACTATTTTATAATTGCTTAAAGGGTGTTATTAATATTTTAAATAAGCCTAATAATATTTATAACACATTAAAATATCATCTTATAACATTATTCGACCCATTTATTAATAATATTTTGTTACATCCATCATTTCAGGTGTGTTCTTTTCAAGATTTCAATGGTCGGTTCGTAACGAATTTTCTTATTGAATAAAAGTTAAACACTAGATATGGAATAAAATGGTGATGATATTTTTTTTATAATATAAATTGATTCCATAAATAATGTTGGTTATATGGTATACTGATTAATCATTAGATAAATCGTTAGTGATATTCGTTTAGATCATTTTGGGGGTTCTTTGATAATCATGAACTTGTTTCTAATATACCATTAATATTATGAATATAAGTTAATTAAAAAACATTGTATAGGTCATATATACACTTCATAATATTTTTAAACCATTATTATTGTTTTAAAACCATATTGGAAGGATGTTAATGAAATTGATGACACATTGTCCACGATGTCGGTAAATATACACATCACATATGATGTTTTTATTTTTATAATAATAGAAATAAGAGAGGAAGAATGAGAATTTATTTCAATAAACAATATAAAAATAAATAATATATATAATAATTAATATTCCATGCCTCTTGGATATGGGAAGGCGATGAAAGTTTAAGAAAAGAATGGAATTGAAAATAAAACACCATAAAATGAAAGAGGATTTTTACCACTTGAACTATTCTCCTTGAGATCCTCCTTAAGGCCTTTGGTTTTGGAATATTTGTGAGAATAGAAGGTAATAGTAATGCTAAAGATACATGGTATGGTTATTGGGAATAATATATTTAATTATAAAATCTTTATAAGTGTGATAGTTTGAGGTCAGTGAGGGTGGTATTTATAGTGGAGGAGAAAAGGGGTTTTCCATTATTTTAATAATCCGTTTAATTTTTTTTGCTCGGGTCTATGAATATTGTTGATTCATGTGACCCAAAAATAGTAATGAGAGATTATGAGTTCAAACCAAGGGGTATTAAATAATCCATGATTCTATGATTTGTGTATTTAATATATAATGTATATATATATTAAATTATTTCACTATTCATGAAAAAAATCAGAATTTTAGAAAAATCATAAAAATTTATTCTAACAATTTTTTTATGTTTAGAATTCAAAAATGAAGTTTATTTTAACAAAATAATTTTCTAAATAAAATAAAATTATATTTTAAAATAAAATCATAATTTATTCCAAAAGTAAAAAATTTTAAAACTATAACTAATATTATAATAAATTGAACAATTAATCAAGGTCCCATAAATTATTAGAAATACATTCATTGGTGAGGTCACTATTAATTTGGTAATATTAATATTCATATTGGAAACAATAGTATTCATTAGGGTATGTTACTATTCACCAAAAATTATGTTTGTCCTATTAGACTGCAAAAAAAATACATATCACAGCTGTGTAAGTCTGTTTTTTTTTAATTTGAAATCATAGAAGTGAAAAATTTATATTTAACAGCAAGATTACCAATATCTCCGTAAAAAGGTTTCATTTTGTGTTTAAATTTATTTTTAAAACCATAGGGTGTAATAGAATCTCTATTCTAAATTTAGTTATGTACAAGACTTAGAGATAACAATTTTTATTCATGTGATCTAAATCAATTAACATTTCATCCATGCGACTAGTGGATCCTTTATCAAACCTGTTATAATTTGTTAGTTAAGGTGGAAACATAATTTTATATTGGAAAACACCATTTAGATTTATTTAGTAACCCTAATTAACCAATTAATTTTCTAATTTACTTTGCTAAAACATTATTCTTATGAAATTTATATTAAACAAGAAAATAGAACATGCTATAGATAATGGAGAAAATGAAATTAATATAGATTGAAATATCCATGACATGATAATTTTCTGCATCCAATAATAATGCATGAACAATTCATCTTCGACATGAAGTGATAAGGGGAAAGAGATTCCAATAAAATCATAGGTATCAAAATTTATATGTTTCACCAAATGGATAAATTATTATATGTGGATTAGTCTTATTTAAGAAAAAACATATCTTTTAACATGAAATTTTAATTTTCCATATATGTGGTTCAGCTACTCCCAATAACAGGCTCATTTCCAAATTCTTACAGATTCCTAGTCACTTTCTTAATACCCTAAATAGTGTAAAAGAGGAAAAATTTATTTGATAGCACTTAGTGATTTCTCGGGCCCAATTCATAGATTTTTGATAGGTCTAGTTGGCCACATGGCCTCAAGAACACCTCCCTATAAACCAAAGGATTCCAGCTACAAATGAGGGTCTATGATCATTTGGTGGGTTGTATATAAACTCTTAATTTTAGAAGAGAATAGTGTAGTAATAAAATGTATTATTAAATTAAGGAAAAAGTAAAAAAATTAATTTTATAGGAATAAATCATCCTAATATAATGAATGGGTAGAATCAATAAAAACTTAATTCAATTAAAAAATGAGTTCATATCTATATATCAACAATTTAATGGTATTCAAAGCATATTTAGAAACACCCATACATAACAAGTTGTAAAAAAATGAACAAAATAAAAAAAAATATATCAAATAGTTTCATGAGAATATGATTAGTCCCATACTCTCATAAACCATCCTTGTATAAAAAAAATGAGGCTTCTAGTGCTAGACCCTTCCCTTTGTCCCTACCTACACCCATGAGAACTATTCGAGTACCAATTAATAGCCCATCCAGGGTTTAAGTAAATCTCAATAGGTCACCACTAACAGTGTATAGTATAACACATCTGTTGAATATAAATTGAGAAATGTGTGGCTATAATAAATATAAAATATACATTGAAACTGTAACCAAGTCGGTTGAGGTTCCTAATGGATACCCATCTTACTCTACCAACTTTTCTCTATACTGGGATGTCTCTAAACACACATCATCCGATATATATATATATTAATAATTATATATATATACTATTTATATATAAAAATATACTGATATATATATATATACATACATGAAATGTTATCCAGGGATTTTAGGTATCAAACCATGACATCCATTCATATTCATAATATTTTTATGCTTTAAATATGGTAATTGGACCAAAATTTTACCAGAGATATGAAATGTTATACCCAATAATCTTAATCAGTAATGTTGGTCATCATTCCCTAAATCATAACTAGAGAGAATGTAGAATCCTATAAATCCTCTCAATAGATGGTCTAAAATGACATGTCCAATATAAGTTTAATGATGTAGAATGTCTTTTCTAACACAATAGTATATGGAATCATTAAATGTCATGTCTAACGTTTTCCTTTACTATTAAAAATAGAAAACATACATAGATGAATAATAATAATAGTCAAAATTTTAATTTTATATTAACATAATATATGAAATTGTTTTACACCATTATAAATTTCATTAACTCCCTGGTATGTTATATAGTTTCATTAAGAGTCATGAGACTTTGTAAAACCACATAATTTCATTTAAATAAATTTATTTTTTTCAATTAGATATCAATAACAAACCACATAGATAGAGGGTTCACCCTATAAGAATTTATACAGTTAATTTAATTTAATAAAATCAAACATGGGTGGAAATTTTTGTGGTGGGAAACCTCAAACAATAACAAGGTCTTATATAGTTCTTAATACATGGCATGTTATTTTAAATAATAATATTTTATTTTTATGGAAATTTATAGAAATCTCACTGTACGGCATAAATGAAGTTCCAAAATAGGATGATGACCAATAATAGTGGGTGAATTAGTTGTTCCGTTTACATTTTATAATAGTGTTTCATCAAATATTTATTAAACTTCATTAACCACTAAATTTTTTAGAGTTATTAGCCACTAAAATATAACTTATTCTAATTTAAATTATTTTCAGACAAATTTAATGATAAGTAATAACACTATACATACAAGGTTTGTTACAAAGACCTACTCATTTTCATGATATATAGCCTCACCAACACAGATTCCTTTACAATATTTCAATCTAGAATAAAAATAAAAAAGTAACAAACTATTCTAAAACCTATTATTAAACTTTATTCTATTGTTTATTATACCACCAACTATCGTTTTCATATCAATTTTTTCATAACTTGTCAAATTACCAGTAATCATGCCTTTTAAGTAACTAGTAAGGATTCATAGTTATAAGAATCCCCATTAACTTATTTTTTCATATTTAAAATTTTCTCACTTCCTACACAAGTTGATAGATAAATTAACCTATTTAAATTATTAATGGACTTCTAAATTTCCCTTAATAACTTTTTGGTATTTATAATTCTTCCAAAATATCTATTCGAAGAATATCCTTAGATGAAGTCTATCTAATATGCCTTTTTTGGTAGCCTTTATCTGATGTTTTCCATCCGATTTACTCAATCATATTCTACTTCTTCCTTTAATAAATTAATAGAGTAAATAATCAATTGGAAAATCAAAATTTACCCATCTGATGGAACCTATTCTGATGGGCCTCATTTTAATAGATATCCCTCTAATGGAACTTACTTTGATGAACTCATTTCAATGAATCTTCCTTTGATGAACCCTTAAAAAATCTTTGGTTGGAATATCAATACCAATCCCACAAATGTTAAAGCATTAGGTTTAAGAACACATGAAAAAATTGAAGTCTGAATATATTGTGCTTTCATTTATCAGTATCCCAGAATAGAAAAGGATGCAAAACCAATTCTTCTCTACACTCAATGAAATCAAAAAAATCTATATTTTTCTATGATTTGAGACTTCCTATTTAACTTCTACAACTCTTATCAATACCACTGAAACCTTATCAAATATTCATAAATATTCTAAAAAGTTCAGAAATCATTGATTTTACAATCAATTATTGTGTCCCATATGATGAGCTCATTTATTATTTGTTTTCTGACTTTGATTCAACTTTCTTCCATATCCTTAGTCAGATGGGATTTCATTAATAAAATGTGCATAATGGATGTTCTTATGGAATTATCATCCAATTTATTATATCATAAATACTCCACATTCATTGTTTTTTCCCCATTAATGAAACAACTTCAAATTTTTTTATTTTAACCTACTAAAGAATAATAAAAATATGGTTTTCTTCTATTCCTTGAGTCCATTGAAAACAATTGAATACATTTTTCAATAACATTATTTCATCATATTCATAATTATATCACCTTTAACCATCCCATAGAATCTTAATCATTTATCACATCTTTAGCTGATTCTTTATTATAATTGATCTCCTCATACTTGTGCTCAGAATGATTTTAGGATTTTAACTACCAAATGAAATACTCCTATAATAATATTCATGTAAATGAATCATAATCATAAAATATAGACAATATTATATATCTCAAAAAAATTATCAGTTTCATTCAACATATGATGAACCAATACCAACTTCATGTATGATGGATAGAAATAAATGTTAATCCAATTGATTAGTCTCTATTTCCAAACTGATATATCAGGGTTAAGTGCTTATTGTTCTCAAAAACATATCACATCTTTTATAACTCTAGTAATACTCTAAATTATATTCCTTAATGATACCAACATTTTATAAAATAAATTGTTATTAGAATCGCATTAGTTGGACCAATGGAGTACTATGTCTAAGCGACCAATGTTTGATTAATGTATGATAGATTAGTTTCTTGGTAATACTAATGAATCCATATTTTGAACTCAACACATTTATCGTAAAATCAATTGGATTGTCAAGTTCCTCATATGGATGTATCCATAAAATCAAGACTTTTGAAAATAATCTAAAATCATCAAGATCAACCTTACATCATTTTGCCTTTTTAATAGAGAATGAATATGATGGTGTAGTTTCTGTACTCATTTGAGGATCTATTTTATGTGTCTTATTGTTCAGTTTAAATACAAACATCTTCATCTTATAGTGATTTTATAGCACTTAAATATCCTTTCCAGCATCCAATACTCTATAGAATATTTTATATTAATAACTATAATGATTTATGAGAGGTCCAATATCATCATAAAATCAACATATTTATTTATTCTCATAAATCTATCTGATCATTTGGTTCTAGAGTTATATTTTAAGAACTATCTATATTCTATTTTTATTTTTCATATGATCCTATATGTTAAATGAATATTTCTAGTCATTGTTATATGGTGTGTATATAAACAACATCTCCACCATTCTGAACTACAAACATGATTAATGAATTGAAAAATAAAATAAAAACAAATCATTTCCATAATAATATCCATCATTACATTTTTTAAATACTTGTTTTGTCCATATTTTCTCCTAATATACGCTTTCTCTTTCCCCTAACATATTTCCATTATTATTATATATCCCCCTTATTCATAATAAAATTAAAAGGGGTCACTCATCATTCATGAAATTTTCCTTTTAAATAAAAATAGTATCACATGATTTTATTATGAAATATCCTTTACCTAACTATCTCTATGTTTACGTGGGTGAACCTGATGTTGAAAAAAAGAGTGTATAGTCAATGTGATCGATGTTTTCAATAACAAAATTCTCATGTAATTACTTTTAATTTTTATTTCAACATTCTCATATCTGGTGAAACATTTAGAATATTTATTAAGATAAAATTAGCATCCACCCATCTCAACAAACAAATCGGAATGTTCAAGTGTATAAAAACGACATTCGCAAAAAAGAAAAATTCTCTTCACCTTATTATATTATTTTCCAAGAATATTTGGAGTCTAATTACTTAGCTTCCTTACTCCAAATCCTTATATTCCTTTCTTTTTAGTAAAATCATACAAACTATTTTGGGAATAAGGTGTAAAATACTAGTTTATTAGACATGTCATTCCGACTCAGAGTCATTTAACATTATTAAAAATTTATTATTCTTCATGGATTTTTCATTGGTTGTTTTTTCTTCCTTACATTCATCCAGATTATGTTTTTAAGAAGTTTCTTATCACTGTTAGAATCATTATATATAGCTTTCAACTTCTCATCAAGTTTAGTAGCATTTTTGTTATAATGAGTTTTCAGTAATTTCATCATGAATTCCTCTTATTCTAGTATAAAATTCATACTTATTTTGAAAACATTCCCATATTTCTAAAATTTATTTTATAATTTATAATTATTCAAATAAAAATATGTTGATATCTTATTATCAACTATTTTCTCATATTTAGAATCATTTTTCTCCTCTTTGGATTCATATTATTTTTTTCTACATATAACTTTCGAGACATAAAAAATTGTTCAAGAAAAATTATTGTACACTATATCTTTTTTAACTCATAATGTTTGATTCTATGAACATTATTATCATACATATATTTCTTCATCATCTCATATTTTTTTTGGATGATTCATCATTTTTCCCCTTTTGAGTTCTGTTTTTCGACTCTTGTAATTTATTAAAGTATTTTAGTCTTCTTTACTTAGTATAATCCCCCATTGAGTAATACATGTCTCCTAGTAGAGACATGATGATACGTGAATAAAAATATGCATTTTTAAAAAATATCCAACACCAACAATGACCACTAAATCATGATTTGAAAAACTGATAGTAAAAATTTTCAGAAAATTATTGTTGTTTTTGTTTCTTTATAAATCAAGGACCACTTTTATCAGGAAGATAAATTTCAAAAGATATTATTTTTTCCTTAAGGAAATTTTTTGATCCCATATTTTATTATGTACACCCTTCGTTTAACAATATTTAAATGTTTCACCCTTTACATCAACAAATTTTGTGAAATATCCTCTCATATTTCTTAATTCAAATTTAGTAGTAAGAAGTTTGGTTTATTTTTCTGACCATAATTAATCATTTTCATTGAATATATTTTAAAAAAACATATATCACCTCTTCATAAAATGATATCTGACACTTTTTCTAGTTACATTCATAAGTGTGTTCATATTATATCATTCATAGATTCTTATTTCCATTTGATATTTATTCACTACATTTTATTTTCCTTCCAATCTTACCATCATTAATTTAATAAACAATAATAAAATTAATATTTCTTATAATTTATTGATCTTATAAACATTACGAAAAATATTTCACTTCAACATCATTCTCTATTGAGTTGATTTGAGTATTATTATGATTTTTTTTAATATGTTTTAGGAATAGACTCAATTTCTTTAATATATTCACCATCATCATCTATGTTTGAAGAATTAATTCCCTATATAACTTCAGAAATGAGTTTGAGTTGATGATTAGATTCATCATTGGATAAGAAATAATCATTATTTCCTCTTTCAAGAAACTGTTCTTTTTTATTTCCAAAAGATCACTTTAATTTTATTTCCACAATTTTTTATTTTTGATATTTATTATACTTTTATTTTGAATTATACTCTTCAACATTATTCCTAGGATAATTTTTCAAAAAATATACATTCCCATCGTAATCCTAGTGTTTTAGTGTTTTAATTATTCATTTCTCATTATTGTATATCTTTGAAAGGAGGGAAACCATTATGTTGCAATCATTTTCTTTGTTCTATTCCCCAAAATCACTCGATTATTATTTGAATTCATTAAATTTGTTTTTTGGTTTTAATAAATCTCTGAATTCAAATTAATTCTCAACACTTTTCATGAAGGTAGGGTTTTTCTCATTTCATATTCAACAATAATATTCTTATTTATTTCCAAGGATAAATCATTGGGATCTTCAAATGATGAATGTTTAGAAGAAAATCTTTTTGGATTGTTTCACATCAAAATTATAACAATTTCATAATATTCAAAACTCTTACTAAAACTAACAGGGTTACTCCAAATAACATTTTCCAATATAAGGTAACTCAAAATAATTTGAACATAACCTATTTTAAAATCAACAAAAACACCTCTTCGTATTTGTAACGTGGATTCCTTAACATTATCATTTCCTTCATAGCTACTTATCAACTTTTCCCTTATTTTTTAGCTATTAGAAAACACATAATATTCTTATAAACATTATATGTAAGGGACACCAACAAATATTGTTGAGATTTTAAATCATCCATTAAACATTAATTTTCAATATCTATGATAACATCTTCATTAATGGGAGGAAATCCTACTATTACTACACCCTTAACTTCAAGAACAAGAGATTGAAGACAAGGTGACAGCCTATTATTCCAAATACAATAGTTTTTCTATAAAAATATTAAGGAAACACCTATTTTCCACCAAATTGAAATTCTTTATACTCTGATATGGATCCTTTAGAGTTAATCTATACTATGATACCAATCTTTTTTCCCAAATAGGATCCACACCCCTGAGGTGGGTGTGGTGAATCCATGGTTACATTTTTTTAATAATAATTTTTATGAACATATTTTGTAGAATTTCATAACCTATAAAACATGATCGAGTTGTGATACACTAAAATATAACATATTTAACATTCCTTTCATAAGAAAAAATTGTAATGATATGGAAGGTCATAATATATATATGGTTTGGTACAAATATCCACT
Source organism: Viscum album (assembly GCA_963277665.1). Lineage (NCBI taxonomy): Eukaryota > Viridiplantae > Streptophyta > Magnoliopsida > Santalales > Viscaceae > Viscum > Viscum album. The sequence goes on along the minus strand of OY728157.1, from coordinate 1,395,137,720 downwards.
CCTTGCCATGTTTGATAGTCCCAAAATATGGATTCTTTTACTATAATTCTATATATAATTTAAAGGAAAAAGTAAAAAAGTTGTTCAAAACCCATGTAGAAACTTTTATTATATATTTGGTTATAACCCAAACTATCCTACTCATATCCACTATCCTATATCTAGTTATACACACCAGAAAACAATCTATTTCAATACCTAGTAAGTATTCATAGATATAAGCATCATCATTCATTTATTTTCGAATCCTCTTCAAAATGTTATTTACTTACAATACAAGTGATCTAGAAAAAAATAACTTATATTCAATGTTACTGAAATTCAATATTTATCATAAGATCATTTTTTCTTTCATATTTTTCTAGAATCTCTTTCGATAATACTTCACTAGTAAAAGTCATTCCGATTAGCCTCCATCTAGTAACCTCTTTCTGATGGTTTCCATCTGATCTTCTCCATTTGATTCAGTTTCCTCCATTCCTTAATTACTTGATTAAAAATTCCTTTGTGAAATCATTATTCCTTTATCGTATAGAACCCAATCAGATGAGGCTCACCCTGATGGATCTTCCTATAATGGAACTTACTCTTATGAACTAGTTTTGATAGATCTTCCTCAACTTCAACTTGAATGAAATGTTTTGTTGAAATCAAAGTACATGTCAATAAAATTTCATGGAATAAACTATTAGAACATGTAAAAATAATCATCCATGATTTTATTATGATCACTATTAAAAGGCTTCCAAAAAATTGAAAGGGCAGAAAAACAAATTCTTCTTCCCACTTAATAAAATTCACATAATATAAATTCAATATTGTTTCGTGTCATCAAATTTGGCTTGTATAACTATTATTAATACATTTTTCACCTTATCGAATCTTCTTAGATCTTCTAAAATTTTCATACATCATTCAACTTACAAAAAATTATTTGTTTAATATGCTATGTTTGATCATTATTTGTTTTGTTACTCTGATTGTTATTTTGTCTTCAATCTTAGTTTGATGGAATTTGTTACAGAAAATGAATCTGATTGAATTGATTCTGTAAGGATTGTAAAATGGATTATATCATCAATACTCTAAATTGTCTTCTCTTTACCCATTAATGAAAACACATCTGAACCTTTTCTCTAGGCCCACTAAAGAACAATAATTTTTTTTAATTCTTCTAGTCAATTGAATATGGATTACTAAATTGTGAAATAAATTTTTTGAAAATTCGGACGACATCTATCACCTTCATCCATTTTGGATAATCTCAATAATTTTTCAAATCTTCAAATGGATCCTTAGTATCATTTAACACTTCATACTTCTTCTGAGATCATCTAAATGATCCGGACTTCCAAAACCAAATCCTCCTCTAATCATTCTTATGTAGATTAATTGGTGTTATCAACTATGGTCAACACAATGTTTTACATTCAATTTTTTATAAGTTCCATACATTATCTAAAGAACCAGTTCACTCTTCATATCAGAAGGATCGATATTAATATCATATCGATAGATCATCCTCTATTGGCCATCTAATTTTTAGGGGATAGGAAAACATTATTCTCTATAACATAACATCAATTATTTTCCTTCAATAGTACTATGCATTGGATGTGATAATGATACCAATAATTTATAAAATGTATTGGCATAAGAATCCACTTTATAGGATCAGTGGAATACTGTATCTATTGAAACAATGTTTTCTTGTTGTATAATAGATCATTATCTATAGAACACTGATAGATCAGTCTTTGGATGTCGCCCCAGTTATCTACCCATTTGATGGATTAGTATAATTCTCACACTGATGTATTGATCCAATCATGCCTTTTGCAATATATGTGAAATGAAAAAGATCATCCATCCACAATTTTTATTTTTTATAGGAAATGTATGTAATGGAACATTTTCTACACTTATTCGATGATTTTTGTTGTTGTGGCTTATTGGTTTGACTAAAATCCAGCTTCATCGTCTTCTCACATTTTTCAAACCATGAAACATCCATTTTAGCATCCCCAAGTCTTAAAAATATTTTATCCTGATAGAATTCCAAATTTAAGAGAACATGATGATAAAAAATTCCTCCTTGTAATTATTTTTACCTAAAACTGTGTCTAATCATCTGATTTTGATGTTCTTTCAGTGAGTTTATGTCCAGAACTGACCATGATTCATTTTGATATTGAATCTGATCCTTTGTCTTTGGTGAATTTATTGGTCATGATGATTGGGTGTGTCTGGAAACCAATACTCCACCTTTTCACAACATTAAACATCTATCATAAATAGATGAAAAAATAATCATAATGTAACTTGGACCAAAAAACATTTACATACGATTTAAAATAGCTAAATATTTTTGGAAGATTCATAGACCACCTTCTTTATGGAGCCAAATAACTCCTCATTCAGTTTTGGAATATAATCAAGGATAGAATGGGAGAAATCAAATGTATAGATGAATACCAAGAAAAAATGGAATATTATCTCACACAAATTTGGTATCTCGTATGATAAAATAAATGGATAAATGAATTAAAAAGAAAGAATATCTTCTGAGGACATATCTAATGAGAAGACCGATAGTTGAATTGGATTTTGTATGATGGAGGAGCATAAAAACCTATGTTGAGGAAAATAAGGATATCATATTATGATGGGGGATATTCCATGAAATTGAGTGAGGAAATAGAGGGGTTTATAATTAAATAATTCATGGAAATGATAAATTATACATTTTTTAAAGGGAAAAGGGTTTTTCCACATGGTTGGTCAATCCCTGAGGGAATAGTAAACCACCAATTTCTAAGTTGATCATCCCCTATCACTTATAGGTGAGAATTTGGAAAACCCATATGTAGCCCTTAGATTCTCACTGTCCATTAAAACCACTTATTTTCATGGTTAGGTGCATGGTTAGAAAACCTGTGCACTAATCAGGTATTTCACTTCTGTAATATACCTGCACTATTTCTCATGGCCATTAAGCCTCACTCGCATATTTTTTTTCAATCCATTCTATTTAATATATATTTAATATGGTTGATCCATATCCTTACTATTATACCATATCCATTTTTACACATCAACCCATTTCTCAAAAAACTAGAGCTCTGGACTCTTTAAATTTACTAGACGCTCATGAAACCATTAATAAAACTTTTATCACATTTATGAGATTTTAATAAAGAAATAAAACCTAAATTTAAATGATATATGACTTATGATAAAACCCATGATCTTATTGTAAATCCTCATTTTATTTTTTGTGATTTTTAACTAATTATAGATTCACTATACAACAACTTCTTCTTTTTTCTCCCCCTAAATGGAATCAATAAACTCCTCATCTTCATGGAATTTAGGATATTCCATGATGATTTATTTTTGTTTTTAGACAATAATATCACTAAAAATTTCTCTTAAATTCCCAATATGTTAGAATAAATAAATTATATTTACAAAATAATGAGGGATTCCATTTATTAGTAATGAAAAAACCTGATAATATCCTATCATCAATGAAATATAATTTTTATATATTAGTACTTATTTTCTTTTCAATAGCCTTATCATATTTTTTATTCATCAAACTTACATTATTTATAATTATATGTCTATAATTATTTATTACCCTAGATATCTATGAAACATAATTACCTTGTAAATTAATTACCATTCTCATCTCATTATCTTGGATGCGTATAATTGTCATCCGGGTTTTCATTCGTTAGAAAACATATACACATATCTCATGAAAATTTCCTTGTATTTTTAATTATACCCCTTTATATTAATTATCTAGTCCCTAAATCTTCTCATCTGAGTATAAATTCATTCTTTTAGATCATGAACTGATTTTTTCATTCTAAATTTATTTAGAAAAATCCAATTGGTACAATCAAATTATCAATAATTTTCAGGATATTCAAAGTCTTCTTGAAATTTTAAACTATTTTGCAATAGGTTTAGATTCTATACCTAAATTTCTATACTATATATTTTTTAAATCATAATTTATTTTCTGGGTAATATTACAATTGACACCTTAACATTGTGACACTAGTAGTGACATCTTCAACACAAATCATCTTACACCACAAATCTATTATGGGTGGATATATTTTCATTTTGTATGATCGTTTAAGTTTTAAATTTATATTTTTATCTAGTATTCTTAATAAAACAAACACTTGGTTCATTCCACTTAATTGGTAGAAATATTATACAATTAAGAGTAGGATTTATTTTCATACCATCTTCAACCAACAAAAAACCAATAAATATTTATCTATCATATTCATAATTTAAATTTGTAGAATTTTTATCATTTTTTGTTGTTATAACTTGAAAATTATTTTGAATTCTAGAAGTGGCCTTCATGGATCAATTTCCTCTTTATATTCTATTTTGGAGTATATATAATTATACTTATATATTCAAATAGGTCCATCTATTGATGTTTCACAAACACTTTTAGAATTCCAAAATTAATTTTATGGTGGATTGGGTAAATATTTACCCTTCTTGATGGAAAACCACTTTTCTCGTATGAGAAAATATACCCCATTTTACAAAAAAACATTGTTAAATATTATTTTATCATCCAAAAATCATATTGAGTTTTAAGAAAAGTGGATTTTTTACTTATCTACATACCTCCTTTTCCAGAAAACATCCCTTCATGATCACTCCTTAAATTCTAACATCATGTGGTATTAGAAGTTCAATTTAACATCATTGACATGTGTTTATTAAATACAAAATAATTAAATTATTTCAAATCATATATGATATGTAATGAAGAGTTTAAAATATTTTCATGAATATATGGGTTTGAAAATATATAAATGAATTAATTGAGACATTATTTGTCCTTAAAATGATTAAACATAGCGTAATTGACTCATAAATTTTAATGTAAAGGAATATATCTTCCCCATATGGATCATAGTAAAGGATATATATTTAAATTTATTTCATTTTTATGATAATATTAGTTGGATTAAAATATAAAGTTATTTTAAATAGTAATTTCTGATGATAGAACTAAAACATGTGGTTTATGATTCATCAGATTATATTACATGTCTTGTATTAAAAAACAATTATGACATGATTTATTTATGATAATTGTTTTTATCCAATTGTTTGTAAAAAATTAGGTACTTGATCATTCCTATACTAGTGAAATATATTTTTTCAAAAAGTAATTTTTTTGAAAAATAATTATACAAGCAAAATAATACCAATACGTGATATTTATATAATATTTTATTTCATAAATATTATCACTATACGAAATATTATTTATTTCCTAACACATTGTGTTTTTTGTATGTTAGCATTAAATTATGAATTTAAAATAGATTCTATGATACTAGTTAGAGTATGATTGGACTTTTAAAATATCAAAGATATAAAATAAAGGATTATTACATTCAACGTACAATGTGAATAAAATTTTCAAGATATTTTTTTGGTAGAAATGTTTCCAATAAAAATTACTATAAACATATAAATTGTTATAAGAAGGATATAGAAGTTATTAACATTGTAACAGTAGATGTTATGGAGTCATGGGTTTTAAATATGTTCAAGGAGTTGATCATTGGGAATATAATTCCTATGTATCTAGATTTTCTAGAAGACGTCTCCCTAAATATATTAATAAAAAAGTTATTAATAGGAGGATTATATTAGATGGTTACATTAATATGTTATAGGAATAAAAAGATGAAGAATTATGTTTAACTGAATCCTAAATGTGCAGAAAACATAAGAAATATCTTGATGTCTATCATATATGATATGAATTTATATATTCTTATAAATGGAATTTTTTTATAATTGATAATAGTTTGTAAGAATATAAAATTTATAAAATTTATTCTTGTATTTTATATTCATTTATATTCTTTCATATTAGATACACACACACACACATATATTTCCTTACGTGAAGTGTTAATTGACCATTCAAATTATTACGTTGATTTATTCCTAATTTAGGTTATTAATAGTGTATTAATTTATAATGAACATTTTTTATCAAGGGTGGAATTATTTTATGAGGATACTAAATATGATCATGTGGCCCAAAATGTGGTTTATGTTCAATATAGACCCTGAAGTATAATATGTGTCTCTTATAAAAATTGTATTAATTATATTATATTTTTTCTATTCATATTTAGATTCCACAATATCTATGGTCATTAGGATGTTGTGAAATAAAATGTTCCTTCACTAATAACATTTTTAAACATGTTGAAGTCTTTAAAAAATTACAGGTGGGTGTGAATATTTCAGATCAATTCATTGGTTAGATTTTAATGAAGATATGATTTTTCATATCATAAGATAAATTTGGTATATATTTCATCAACAGAGATTTTTTTAGGATGAGTATATACATACCATGATAACACATATGTTGTCATTATTTATTAGGTTCACATATTGTAATTTATTCATCCATAAAAGCAAATGAATTGTGATTTAATCATAAAAATTGCTAGTATATACTTAGGGAATTAATTATTTTTTATAGGAAATATGGGATGAACATACTTGGATTCCCATGGTCACTAAATGGAATAGAAAAAATATTGTATGAAAAATTCATTCTTGCATATGATGTAGCTGGTGGATAGAAGTGTAAGGATAATTCTATTATATGGTTATAATTCTAGATACCTTTGTATCTTGAGTATAAATGACTCTATGGTAGAGCCTTCTATTCTCTTACATTTATGTATTCATGAATTTATATTTCTATCAAATTATATAAATACAAATGGGGTCAAAATAGTGGTAGACAAAAATTGGGATGTTTTTTTCATGGATAAATTCTCTAAACTGTTATATAATTAACCAAAAAGAGTATCATATCAGTTTTATAAAGGTATTTCATATGATTTTATATAAAGTGATATTGATGAAAAAATTACCAATGTGTTCTGGATATTATCAAGAAAGTAATTTTTGATATAATTTCATTATTTATTTTATATAGTTTAATATAAAGAGAGATGGAAGTAATTATTTTATGCTTTATTATAAGTGGTAGATTTTAAGACATATTCAAAAAATCCATTTTACATATGTTATAAATAAGGCCATGTCATAAAGAAAAATATATTTCAAAATAGGTATATCATATTCCTTTTTAATGGTATATCATAAAGCATGGTCATATCTTGAGAATTCTAATTTAATAATAATATATTAAAATTTAGATCATTATTTGACATAATCCAACATTAACACGTTGAGAATCAATTCAATTAAGAGTAATTCACATAGAAGGAAGGTATTTCAAATGTTGTAACCGTATAAAACATACTCATGAGTAAATAAATTGTATCTCAAGCAGTGTCCATTTGGGAATATAAAAAGGATTCAAGAGGTAATGGTTTGTGTAATATAATCCTTTAAAATGCCTTTTCTTATTCTCACAATCTCATTTTCTCACTCACCATTTTCTTATGATAGATTGTATAAAATCATGTATTTTTAAATTGTTCCATTAGAATATGAGGTGATTTATATTTTCTCATGTATATAATACTGAGGTGAGAGTTCAATGGATATCTATAATGGTTTATTTATCAAAACAATATAATAAATATTGTAAAAAAAATTATTCACTTAATTTTATATATCTTGGTTCATAATTTTTATCATTAAGGCCTTTTGGTTTCTCCTTTTTGTAGATCATGGGATAATGGTTTATAATTTATTATTATGTATTGGTTAAGTAATAATTTATCTTTCAAAACCCTTTCAAACATATTTTGTTTTAGATTTATTTATTCGATATTTAATTGATTTTTATTTATTGATGGACATAGAGATAGTAAAATTACTTGTTTACATGAATTTTTTAACAACATCATGGTTTTATAAAACATATATCATTGTACATAAAAATTATGAGGAATAATTTTTGGATTAAATACATGTTTAAATGAAAGTATTATTATTAATGTTTAAAAAACATGTTATGGTTGTATCACAATTGAAAAAAACTATAAAATGAAAATCATTCATCAGTGGATTGAGGAAAAGAAAATTTCTTGATTTATTAGTATTTTTTTGAAATATGACATAATAATATTTTAATTGAAACCATGAAATTGGAAATGAATAGAAATCCTCATGATTTTTTTCAAATTAATAATTTTAATAATAGAACATTTCTAGTAATATTTATAAATTTAAAATATAATAGTATTGGTTTTATGAATTTTCATTTACTATAAAGACCACTCTTTAATTTATGAAAATAAAATTAAACATGTATATATATTTTTGAAATAATGAGAGAAATATTCTAAAGATTTTTAGATAGAATTCATCATATTAAATGGGTTAACATTGAGTAGATAACATGAGTATACTTAATTTATGAATAAAGATTAATTTTAGATGAAGAAGTAAATAATTATTTATGATATCTATACATATTATTGATCTTCCACATGAATTTTTTCAAGCCACAAAATATTTTACTATTTTGGATGCATTTATTTAATTATTTTTGACAACACATATAATGTGACAGTTTTAATTCTTATGAAAGATTAAATATTATTTAAAGAAAATTCATCATATTAATTAAATTATTTCATTGGAAAAGTAAAATTTTATCCTTATATTATTTTTTTATTTAACAAAAATATTTATTTAAATTTTTTATTAATGTTGAAGTATTCAATTATTATATGGATGTTATAGGAACTAAATACAATGGTAGGGTGTTGGAAATATCCATTTACTATAGAGAGATTACTTAGGATTTCCAATATGACATTGTAGTCATCATGTTTTAATAGTATTGATTTTAAAAAAATCTATGGAATCGAATAATAGGTTTTCACCATGGGGTTTTTATGGAGGATGATGAAATGAATTTTATTATTTTTTAATTTATAATTTTTATTGATAGGGACATAGATAGATTTATTTTTTGGGGGAATTAATGAAATTTAACTTCATTATGGGAGGATATACAAATATAGAAATTTATGGGATATATGCCCCAAATTAAGTTTATATTTTATGTGTGCACATGTATATTTGTTAGTATAGTATATGTTAAATAATTAATATGGGAAGGATTGAAAATTATGAATCACAAATCATGGATGTATCATGATATGACTACTAAGATATTTTCTTTTCAATATTCATATAATTTTTCCAGATTTGTAACCAATATATCATGGATAATTAGTTTTATTAGAGTTATGTAAATGAAAAATAAGGTTAAAACCCCATTTACCTATATGAAATTTTCTCATGCTTTATGTACAGAATTTAAAAAAAACATATTATCCCTATTAGTTTCCTCAAGGTCTTATTTAATGGGGGATGAAGGATATGGTTTTTGAGATTAAAACCCTACCCTATAATCTATTTATTCTCCCAACCACTACTTATCCCTTACCATTTTCCCATGTAAAATACATCCATATTCTAGATTAGAGGAAATAATGGGGACCCAATCACAACATATTTTCATAATACATTATTTTATTTGAATTTTAATAAAATATTACAATAAATTACATTGTAAAAACTATAGCTTTACTATATTTAGAGACTAGATATATAGGTATCCACTTTTACAACTATTCATAAAGATATCCCAAAAATGGTATTTGCAACTGAAACACAAAAAAATATCTCATTTAGAAATCATCTTCATAACATAGTGAAATAGAATCATAAGAATGAGGGATCTAAAATACTATATGTGGGTAAACATGAAATAAACCAATTTAAGATCATAAGTTATCAAACTATAATCATGTAGGTATGATTACATAATCCGGGTGCAAGGACAAAACATATGATAATTACTCCCAATATTGAGTAGACAATAAATATTGGGTCATGGTGTAAGGAGTCTTTCATGACATAAGACATGTAAAATTCTAATTTTTAAAAATGATTCAATATTACTAATCTATGAAAATATATCAATTAATGTAAAAAATAAAAAATTATAGATAAAAAATATTTTTGTTGAGGGTCATTACCCAGATCATCAGATAATATTATGTATATTTCCATAGTCGATTATGTTTACTCCCCAATCCCAAAACAATTATCTCTTGAGATATACATCATTATATAATGAAATGGGAGGAGTTATAATCTCATTCTATCCCATCACTTTGTGGATAGAGACACTTATGTGTTTGTTTCCACTAATCATTTCAAGTAAACTCATGAGGTGATTCTTCTTTCAATTCATTGGATGTCTATAAAATTATTGGACAACCCATATGATAATTAAAAACTGAAAATTTAGATTCCAAATAGACATGATAACATATATAATTCCATTATTGATTAACTAACCCATTAAATGAAACAAGATTCACGAAAAATTTTACAATAAAATATAATAATACTTCTTGAGAATGAAATTAGATCTTATAATTGGATAATGAATAATAAAATAAATTATTTGATGATGAAATATTTGAAAATTCCTTTATTTATTTCTCAATAATTGGATTTGAGAGTGTATAATAACAACCAATTATATTTTTTATACCTCTATCTTTAAAAATTTGTGTTTTATAAAAAAATATAATAAATATTTTTTTCAAAAAACACTAAACCTAAGGGTAAAATTTTAATAGTGAAAATTGATGATGGTAGAATGAGAAACAATAATGTAGAAACACATTAAATTGAAAATTATATTCATATATTTAAAATAAGGTAAAAGTTAGGGGGAAAATATCACAAAAAAATGGTAAAATAGATTTCATTTTTAAATAATATAGAGCCAAATTAAAATGAAATTATAAAATCTTATACTTAAATATATTTACAAACATAAAACAAAAAGAAGTTATACAAATATGGCGGAAAATTATTCTTGACCAGAAGGAAGTTGAAAGGTTGGTTTCTCTTTTTAGAATAACCACAGGTAAATTATGAACAATAGGGGAATTAAAATTTCGTAAGGGAATATAAAACCCATTAGTGTATATAGTAGAAGAAAATAATTTTATTATTTATAATTATCATATAATTACCCAAGATGGATGTTTAGACAAAAAAATATCAACATCAAAGTTATATTAGAAATAGAACCCATAACATTATTATTGATTTCCATTAAAACACTTAAAACTAGGTATAATAAATATGGATACATTAATCATTTATTATCAAAAAATATTCATATTTATTACCTTTTATAATCATAAATTATATTCATTCATTATATATATACATAAATATTAGTTAGTAATTTTTTATTTTCAATACTGAATAATAGTGTTTTTGAATGATTGATACATGTTTTGAAATAGTGATGTCAATCCGTGTCCTATCATTCTATGTCAATAATTGTCATATTTTACATGATAAATTAATCACATTGATCCAATAAAATATTTATTCCATTTTTCATTTAAAATACATTATGGTTATTGTTTGTGGGAATGAATCCCAGGATGAGCATGGTTTGGAAAATTTATTTATCACCATAAGTCACTTGATAAAGAGTACTTATTTGTATGTCATCCTTCCAAAACCACATTCATGCATTATATTAATAATTAGTAAAATATATTATAATTATTATTACCTTTCTACTTATTCGAGGTAAAAATGGTGGTGTTAGTACCGTATAACCAATATAGGTGGTTAAAACAATAAAACCAAGAAATGTATCTTCTAGAGAATGAGTAAGTTTTTAGGGTTATTCAATAGTATTATCAATTTATAGAATCATAATAATTTAAATATATCCCCATTATAGTGGATAATGAGGTTTATAAAGACTTTTCATGTTAAGATTTTTGAAAACATTAGATAAAAATACAGATTGTTGATGAGTTTTCAAGTTCATGATATGTGTTCCTCATGAATAATTTATTTTGGATTCCATTATATAATTTTAAGATACTCAACATTGTAAAATTATTTTTGAGATTGAAAAATTGAATGGATTCATGATATTTTTTATGTTGTATATTTGTTTTTAAGAGGTATAGGAGATCCCATTTTATTAGAGAAAATAAGGGTCCCTAATTTAGAAATATAAGTTACGTGAATGAAATAGATGGAATTACATTGGTGCCACTTTAATTTACATATTTCTAGCCTTTGGTTTATATTATTCAATTCTATAACATGTTAATTAATTTTTTACTATAAACATCAAATTAATTTTCTTACAAATAATTAACATTACCTTTATAAATTTGGACTCCATTCAATCTATTTTAATTTATAAATATGGAAAATTTTACATTAAAATAAAAAAATAATAAAAATTTGATAAAAATTATCTATAGGGAAATTATCATTTTTGATTATTATGTGTCAAGAGTATTATAAAAATTTAAATTAGTGTGAACCTATTTGTCATAAATTGAAATATTATAATTGATTTCTCATTTTAAAGTGGTAAATTTAATTTATTATGATAAAAATATAGAATACAAAAGAATAATCTTTGAAAAAAAATTAATATTAAATAATTTACACAATATCCAATTATATTTAATTATTCATATTATAAACGCTCATTTTTATCAATCAGTTAGTATTCATTTGTTTATTTTCATATTATAAATATATCAAATTAGTATTTAATTATTTTAATAATGAAAATGATACATAACACATAAAATAATTTTCTTATAATAAAATATTTAAATAAAATATTTTCTTTTAATTTTATTTAATAATAATATTAATTTAATGCTAAAATCTAGTCATCTTTATTATACATACTTGATACATGCATACATAATTAATATACATTTATTATATATATTTTGAATTACCATATATCCAATCAGCATATTTTCGACGACCAAATATAAACTAGTAAGTTTTCTTCAAATATATTGGCATACACAAATAATTTAAATTAATCAAACTATTTTTTTAAATATCTAAAAATATTCCTATTATTTTGATAACTATCTACCTTATTCCCAAAATTGAAATCAGGGTGGTGATCTTAGGGAAAACCATGAAGATGGAGATTTCATTTTCTTGGTACATGTATTTATTTTTTGATTTATTTCATTAGTAATTTTAAAATTATGGTTCATATTACACTATCATAATGTATTAATGTTTACCATATAATGTAATATATCATAAAAATACAATGTATCATAATTTTATTCTCTAATTCATGAAAAACAAGAAATTCAACACAAATTTTATTGAAAAGAAAAACATATAGTAAAATAATGGGATATTATAGTGTAAAACCATTAATATATATTTACCTTTGAATTTTCATATCTCATGTAAAGAAAAAATTGGTTTCATCTAACTCAATAAATCATTATATTCCCACACTTCTACCTCAATGTTATGATTCTTCTGTAGAATGTAAACTAGTTGAGAGATCTTGTTTCACTGTACTTTTTCTCTAGGATCTAAGATTCATTCATGTTGTTCCTCAAAAAAGAGATCAGGTTCTAATTATACAGCTTCTGAGATTATTTCATGTTCTTTATTTAGTACGTATATTCCCATAAATTATATGTGTAATAGATAACCCTCTTTTTATAGGATTAAAGGAAGTTAAAATTGATAGAATATCATACCTAAATGATTGATGATTTCATAAAAGATAATTTATATGAGGCTCAACATGTAAAATCCCAGGTAAATAAAGAACAATACTTTTTCAGATTCAGTAATATTTGTGAATTAAATATTAATTTTAATTTAATATGGATTTTATGATTTGATGGCATATCCGATAGGCAACAATGGGTTTCATTGAAATCTTACGGTGCACACAATGCAGAGTCATAATAAAAAATAATAAAATAATATTATTATTTTAAATAGTAGATAACTCCAAGCCATTATAATGGTAAGAATACACATAACTAACTAAAATACTATTACACATGTTTGATATATGTTTTTACATTTATCCAATAAATTCTAGAGGCTTAAAATAATAATGAATCTAATTTTAAGCATAAATACTCTAATATTTTTTAAAAGGTCGATTTAATTCCTTTTAATGGAGAACCCTCTTTAAATATACTTTTGGTCACTTTTATATGTTTTATTTGACAAAATGAAATTCTTATTTAGATCCAGGACACAAAAATGAACTTTCGGTAAATTGTTGGTATTTTTCTGATAAAATTCATTTTTTATGGGTAGTGAAAAATATTGTATTTTAATTCAGAACTACCTTTTAATATAATTTATTTATATGGTTAGATTATCCTTATAATTGGTTTTAAAGTGTAATTAGATTATATTTTTACCATTTAATACAATTTTGGTCATTGGAATTAATTTCAATTTGAAATTGTACATAAACAAGTTTCAATGTTTTGATAGTTATTATTTCTTAAAAACACGCTATTTGTTTTGACAACAAGAATTGATTTTAAATGAATTAATGAAACTTGTATGTTTTTAATTTGTTAAAATATAAATTATTTTTGAATTCAGAATATCAAATATATCTAAGGCTGAATTGTTTGTATTTTTCTGAAAAACTTCTATTTTTGCTAAATAGTGAAACCACTCAGTCGTAGTTAAAAAACTATCTTTTAATTTAAATGTAATTTTACCAATTTTTTGAATTCAATTTCTAAAATTAGACATACATGGTTATTATTATTATGTAAAATATATTTCTATAAGAAGAAAATAATTTTTTGTGAATAATAACTTTTTACTTTTATTTACCATAGTTGAAGGTAAATAGGGTAATTAAAGGTTAAACGAAAATCCTAATAATACCAAATTACCTTTACACTTGTTCAAACCATATTTGATGAGTAATGAGGGACCATGGGAATCCTTTTATATATTTTGGCACCCCATGGAGCCACTTATTAATGATAATGTCACTTTATTTTAAATAACTTAATGTAAAGGCAAAATGACATAAAAAAATATATTTTATTAAATAAATTTTTACATGGGGTTATATAAGTCATATTTTCGACTATAAATATTATTTGGAAATCTAAAAAGCTTTAATACATCAAGATATTTTTATTATAATTTTTACACATCAAATAAATTAAATTATGTATGACACACTAATGATACAATATCTACCTCATTAATTAATGATTTAAATAAATATGATTATTAATATTAAAATAATATCCAAAAACCACCCAATTGATATTGAATGGTTTTATTTCGCCCATGAGTCTTCTTATATTCGACATTAATTAGTTTTCGACATTTAGAAACCGAATATCAGTATATAATAAAATAATATTTGCACACTTTCTTAAAGAGCTCATCCTCCCTTATAAAAGGACACCACTTCTAACCCATTCCACACACCTCTCAAGCACCTTTTCTCGTCCAAACGTTGAACAAATATTCTCTCAAGATCCCCCTATTTCTCCTAGAAGCATTAAATTAGGAAGAAGGAACTTTAAGAATTCTTTTTGGTTCAAACCAAAGGAAAGTTACCCTAATTAAGGGTAACATTTTCTCTTAAATTCTATTGTTTTATTTTGTTTTATTTTACTTATCCATCCCCATAAACTCTTTTTATTCATTTGTTTTATAATAAAACAAGTATATTTAATATGATATGATTTTTTTGATAAGGATTCGAACTACACTTACACACACCTCCGTCAAATGGGTGAAGAACGTACTGTTTATTTCGATGGAATACTAAGGCCTCATGAAACGATGATTGTTCGATTATCTCCTACCACCTATCATGGTTTCCATTAATATGGAACTGTATTTATATATGATATATATTAGGTTTATTTTTTATGTATGCTTCTTTATTTTTCATTTATAGCATACCTTTATTGTTTTCATTGTTGGTAAATGCGATAATTTCATTTGAGGAAGTGGGGACTACCGCCCCTCAACGTGATATGAATCATTCATGCCATACATGTGATGTATAAATGATAGAGTTAATGATATTATATATGGTATTATACTGGAATTATAATATACCTATGTATAATTATGTTTTAATTCCATTGAAATAAAAAATATAAATGAAATTAGCATTCATACATACGTATGGATTACCGTCTCCATAAACGGTGCATTTCATTTATTATCTCAAAATGTTATGTACTATTATAAATACAATGATATACAGGATATATACTATATATATATTGACCCATACTTTACATACATTTTTATTACTCCAGAATTGAATCATTTTTATTACAACATATAACAAAACCATGAAAGGATAGTATATGTATAGTGTATTTAGAAACTGGGAAACATAAAGTGGTTCATAAAGAATCTACATTGTCTCCCGTTTATTTCATCATATTTAGAGTCCCTTTGGCATATTCTACTTAATACCCTTATTCAGGACTTGGGGAAAATAAAACATACAAAAGGGTGAGCACAAATGCTCAGTAAGGGTAAACAAAGGAAATATCAATCATTCCATATTCATAAGAACATAACAGTTTGAAATTCTTAACCTGAAAAAGAGATCATAATATCATAACATGGGATAAATAATGGTAGTGAAGTGTAATCCCAATAATAATATCATAAAACAAGAAACTTTGTGGCATCCACACATAATCATAAAGAATCATTTTTTAGTAGTCAAGACTCAATGCCAAGACTATCCCAACGGACAAAGTCCAATTCTGAACCGAGTTCACTCCTCGTTTTAGTCCTGTATCACTTAACCGGATTAACATTCCATTCCAGCCAGGTCTATCTCCTGAGATATAAGTCTTTACCCAATGCATTGGAGGGAGATATAGTTCCCACCCATCTCATAATGAAACAATTCTTATGTGTGCCACAAGATCAAAAATCATACATCATAGCATAACCCATGTAATAAAAATGGGATTCTTAAACATCATGCCATAATAACATAATCCATATAAGATAAAAGAACATCATAAAATATATTCCATTATAACATAATCAAATCAATGTAAAAATAGGGATAGAAATAGAACCCTATATTATCTTAGATGGAAGTTAATTTTTATAAAACACTTGAACTTCATTCTTGAGGAAAATATTCTTTCTACTTCAAAAACATTTTTCCTTTCTTAACATGTCATAAAATTTTAAACTAAAATAATTTGATTAAAAATAAACTTCAAAACATGAAAAAGAAGGTTCATGGAAATAATGTTCTATGAAATCATAAAAAATCAATTCATGTCATATAAGTTAAAAAACATTCTTCTTATACTTTGGCCGGAAAAGTCAAAATGTACCTCGTACTAAAAATGAAAAAAGATTCCTTTCATATATTTTACTAAAAACTCACCATTGGGTAAAATTGGATTTAAAAAATTGTAGAAGGATAGAAATAATATTTCATATTCAGGAAACATGGATGTGGATGATAAATACACCCCAGTAAATACCAAAGTATAAACAATCTCAGATAAAAATGAGATTGTGAGATTTTCCCATACCTTAGGTCGGATATGCGTTGTATGTGTCTGAACCTCCTGTATAATGATTTAAATAATGTCATTAACTTATTCCAGAATCATACTCATTGTTATGATATCATATATGGTCTTATTCTTAGCTTCTTATTAGTAATATTTCATTTGTACTTGTTATTCGAGTGTTTATTTATTTATGTTCTTATGCGTGTTTTGTAGAATAAATTCTTATTATTCTTTTTAGATAATAGATAACTCATTTCTAGAATGTTATTAATGTAATATATATCATATTTATTCATTAAATTCATTTATATAATCATTATTCAATTAATATCATGTAGAACGAGTCGCATCACATCGTGGAGACGGTAGACCGTACGTACGCACGAGCGATGATATCGTTTCCATGATCGTGGAATTGTATTGAAGTGTATGTATACTATTTCAGAATAAATATAATTTTAAAATAATCATATATAGTTATTCTTTACACCATTATACCCATACAAGTATGGTGGTGGTGGAAAAAAAATTACACCACGGTGTGGAGACGATATTCTGTAAATACGAACATGCAGTGATTTCATTTTCCGTAGGATGGATAGAAGGTGAAATAGGGTTGTTTAATATTTATAATAACATATCATTATAGGAGTTATACTTATGGTATTACTTCATAATGAAACAACTAAAGAAGAATAAGTAGAAGAAGAAATAAATCTGAAAGAATAGTTAATGGATATTACCTCTTCTTCGACACGCCTCTTTGAAACCACCTCTTAGGGCACTAATATTGGTCTTTGAAGAAGACCAGGACCTCTAGGATGTTTCTAGGGAAGTGGAGAAGAGAAATTGGTAGGGTTTTTCCGATCATGAAAGCTCAAAGTGGTGTGAGGAGAAGATGGACGAGGTGCCCTGTTATAAGGGGGGAGAGGGGCACCTTTGGAATTATAAGAAATATTAATTTATAATAAATTCCAACCCTATGTAAAAACCTCAAAAAATTACTCAAATACGAATATTAGACGAGATAGGGTTGTAATATAATCAACCAATAAAATTTAGACAAGTTGGGAATTTATTTTAAACATTATCAACTTGATTTATCCTTATATAATCTATTTAATTTTATATGTGGTAATAATATTATAAATTTTAAATCATTATAAATAATTACTTATATGTTGTTAATTTTCCATAATTTTATACCTTATTACATTTTAGACCATATAAATTTTAATTTATATTTTTTAAATATTTTTGTGATTTTTAAACGCTATTATAATATGTAATTTTTATAAAATAATAATAGTGTCAATTTTGACACTATTCATTTATTTGAATTTAAATAAAATATACACAGAATATAGGTTCTAAATAAAAGATTTAAAAGATTCATAACATGACATATTTATCTATAAAATTAGTGGATCACATTAAATATTTCATATAGTATTTATTTTAATACTTTTAAAGTCATTTATTTGATATTTCAATCAATAAAATAATTTCAACATCACTATTGTGTCATAATTAATGATAATTATTTAATCCCTAAAAATAATAAATAAATTCATGTGATATTGATAATTTTATGATCATTCTAGGGACTACTTATATTTGAAGTTTTATGGAGTATATCACTAAATTAAAATTACTAAACTTATAAGATTTAAGAGAGTGACATGTTGTCACTTTCGTTGGTTTTAATAATAATTATATTATTTAATGGTCAAAAGACCATGAAATGAATCTAGTCTGACACATAGATGATATGGATCTACTTTTATTCATCCGATTGGATTTCGGAAAGTGTTAGGGTAATTTTATAATCTTATTTTTACCCTTAATTACCAGATTTTCCTTTAACTATAGTAAATAAAAATTACCGTAGTTACTATTCATAATATCAAAAAACTAAAAGTAACCTATTAACATAATTTGGACCCACTGAATCCAAATATGGAATCCATTTTTCAAAATTCAAAATAGAGGAGTTTCAGTAATTAATTTAAAATTAATCCCACTGTTAAGAAAACAGGTTTTAAAAGTTAAAACATTGCCCTAGATTGAAATGTTTTTACCTATGAATTCAATGTAAAATTAATGATAATGACATAAATTATATTAAATGGTGAAAATATATTCTATTTATACTTTAAAACCATTATATATTCTAATTTAATCATATAAATTATTGGGATTAAAAAAGTTGTTTTTAATTAAAATATAGCGTGTTTTTACTATTCATTAAAATATGAAAGTTATCAGAATAACATGAAAAATTTATCCAAAGTAAATTTTTAAATCTTGATTCCAAATAAGAATTTTATTTTGTCATATTGAACTTGTAAATTTTCCAAAAACTATATTTAATATTGGTGTGCCATCAAAAGGCTGCAAAACTGCATTTTTTTGAAAAATACTTATTTTACCCAAAAATATTATTTTGTTCTCATACCATGTTATAGAAAATATGTAAGATGAATAATAATGTTATAAAATTCAAATTTCAGTTAATACTACTCATAACGGATAGTTTATACTATTATAATAATATATCATTGTTTAGTGAAACTCAGTATTGTGTACTACACACATTATTGAGGAAGGTTGTGATTGTGTGTAATGCAAACCAAGCTACTGTTGTGTGCAGTGAAAGATTCCTTTGATATTGTGTATAACATAATACATAGAAAAAATATACTTCACATAAAATATCAGGGTGTTACATTCTACCCCCTTAAAATGAATTTCACCCTCAAAATTTGTCACTTCGTAACAAATAGATGAGGATAACTCTCCCTCATCATATCCTCAAGATCCCATGTAGCTTCTTCTAATTGGTGGTTCCTCCATAAAGCATTCACCAAGAGAGTGGTCTTGTTCCATAGAACTTTTTCTCTTCGATCCAGAATCTCTATCGGTTGTTCTTCATAAGAAAGATCTTGCTCTAGCGGTACAACATCTGAGCTTAGCACATGTGAAGGATCTAGTTTATACTTTCTCAAGAGAGATACATGTAACACACTGTGAACCTGAGAGAGATTAAGTGGAAGTTCCGACCGATATGATTCCTTCCCAACACAATCTAGTATTTATAAAGGATCGATATACCTAGGGCTCAGCTTTCCCTTCTTTCCAAAACTCATTACTCTCTTCCAAGGAGATATTCGTAAGAACACTTTATCACCCACTTCAAACTCTATGTCTTTTATTCATCTATCGGCATAATGTTTTTGTCGACTCTGAGCTACTCTTATGTGTTGTTGAATAGATCGGACCTTTTTTTCCATCCCATCAACAAGATCAGGTTTTAATAGATTTCTTTCCCCAACTTTATCCCAACAAGTTGGAGTTCGGAATTTATTTCCATAGAGAGCTTCGTAAGGAGCCATCTGAATACTGGAGTGAAATCTATTCATATAAGGAAAATCCCCCAAAGGTAGGTTTTGATCCCAACTACCTTTTAAATCCATAGAGAAAGCTCTCAACATGTCTTCTAGAGTTTGATTTGTTCTCTCAGACTAACCGTCTGTCTGAGGATGATAAGCAGTGATGAAACTCAACTTTGTATCTATAGTATGCTGAAGACTTCTCCTGAACATCGAGGTAATCCTCGGATCCTGATCAGATATAATTTAATGTGGTACTCCATGAAATCTTACCACTTCCTTTACATGTGTCATGGAAAGTTGATCCAGAGAGAAATCTTTTCTAATAGCAATGAAGTTTTCCAACTTCGTAAGACGATCAACTATAACCCAGATAGTATCATTGCCTTTGGATGTTTTAGGAAGTCCAGTGACAAAGTCTATAGTGATGTTTTCCCATTTCCATTCTGATATGGGTAATGGTTGTAACATCCCCTTATACATCTATCTATCAGCTTTAACTTGCTGAGAAACCAAGCATCGAAAGACATATTCAGCAACATCTCTTTTCATGTCATCCCATCAGAAGTACTCGTTCAGGTCCCTATACATCTTCGTGCTTCCAGGATGAATAGAGAATGAAGAAATATGAGCCTCATCCAGCAGCTCCTCCTTTGATTCTAGGATGGGAGGAACACAAACCCAATTCCTTAACCTTATTATCCCATTACAATCAAGGTTGAATTTAGGAACATTTCTCACCTTCTTTTGTAACTCTACATTATCTTTTTGTGACTCTTTAATCTTCACATGAAAAGATGGTTGAACATTCATTTGAGAAAGATAATAATTTTTCCTTCCATTATAATTCCAAGATCCATCCTTTGTAAATCCATAAATATTGGATCTTTTGAGATCCTCATCATGGATAAGCTAGCATGGTCTTGTCGACTTATGCGTCTACCACCTTGTTTGCTTTCCCATGGTGGTAATGAATTGATATGTCATAATCCTTAATCATCTCAAACCATCTACTTTGGTGCATATTCATCTCTTTTTGTGTGAAAATACACTTTAAAGTTTTAGGATCAGTATAAATATCTCACCTTTCACCATAAAGATAATGCCTCCAAATATTTAATGCAAAGATTACCGCAGTTAACTCCAAATCATGAGTTGGGTAATTTTGCTCATGGATTTTCAACTGTCGTGAGGCCTAATCTAACACCATATCATATTGCATGAGAACAAACCCCAATACCTTCTTGGATGCATTACTTCAGATCAAAAACCTTTCTCTAATACAAGGCAGTGTGAGCACAGGTGCACTAGATAACCTTTTTTTAACTCCTTGAAATTCTCTTAACACTCCTCCATCCACACGAACTTAACTCCTTTTCGATTCAAACTGGTGAGTGGATTAGATAATCATGAAAAATATTTCACAAAATGGTGATAATATCCAGCCAATCCAAGAAAACTTCAGATCTCAGTTACTGTTCTTGGTCTCAACCATCTTTCGATAACCTCGTTCTTTGATGGATCCACAGATATCCCCTCTTTTGAGATTATCTGACCCAAAAATGAATCTTTTTGAAGCCATAATTCAATCTTGGTAAATTTTTCATAACCCTTCTCCTTTCTTAGGGTCATTAATACAATTTTCAAGAGATCTTCATGTTCTTCCTTGATCTTTTAATAGACAAGAATATCATATATAAAGACTACCAAAAACTGATCAAGATAGTCTCTAAATACTCTATTCATTAGATATATTAAGATATCAGGGTAATTAGTAAGACCAAATGGCATCACTATAAGTTCATAAGGTCCATACCTTGTACGGAAAGCCGTCTTTGGTATATCCTCATTTTGACCCTTAATTGATGATACCCTAAATGAAGATAAATCTTGTAAAAGTATTGAGCTCTGCGTAGTTGGTCAAATAAGTCTTCAATGCATGGGATAAGATATTTTTTCTTGATAGTGATCTTATTAAGTTCTCAATAATCATTGTAGAATCTCATTGATCTATCTTTATTCTTAAAAAACAGAATAGGTTCTCCCCAAGGTGATGCACTAGGGCATATGATTCCTTTATCAAGATTCTCTTGGAGTTTCTTCTTCAATTCCTGTAACTCAATCGGGACCATTCTATAAGGTGTCTTTGAAATGGGCATATCACATGGTATGAGTTCTATTGAAAACTCAACTTCACGATTTACTGGAAGACCTGGAAATTTCTCCGGAAAGACATCATCAAACTCCCATACAATGTGTGTATTCATAATCATGATTTTCTCTCCAACCATTTGAGATAAATATCCTTCATTTATTAGAATCAAGACCCATAATATGGAAGGAATTTCCACTGGATGGTTATATTCATCCTTGCATTGATAGACGATAGTAGATTGATTAGGAATATCAAATGTTATTTCCCTTATCTAGAAATTGATATGAGCTCTGTATAATGAAATCCAATCCATGACAATAATCACATCAAATTCCACTATAGGAAGGATCACAAGATTTTCAGGAAGCACTTTCCCACAAACTTCAGTCGGAGAAGAATTGTAAACTTTTGATGTGACTGTTGTTCCATTAGGGGTTGTCACATCTAACTCATCATCAAATTTTTGAGGTAGTACGGTGATACCCTTATAAAATTCTTCAGAAATAAAAGAGTGTGTGGATCCAGAATCAAATAAAACATTTTCTACTTTAGTGTGGATGGTAAGTTTACCTTTCACCACTTTTTTATCGTACTCCACATCGCCGATGGTAATTGCATGTGAATATCCATTATCATTGGCCTTAAGAGTTTGTTGAAGTCGATCATCATCAACAACCATTGGATTAAGGCATTTATTGGCATAATTCCCCATATCCTTTCACTTGTAACTTTGATGTGTAGGAGGTGCATTCTGTGTAGCCTTTTCTTTGTTCGTATCACTAGACATCTTTTTCCCATCATTGCGGCATTCAAATGCCCGATGACCCTCTTTTCCACATTTGAAACATTTACTTGTCCCTTTTAGACAATTCCCTCCATGTTTCTTTCCATACTTTGAGCATAATTGTAAACCCATCTTATTTTCAGTGTGGTCTTTAGATTTCACTTTGAATTCCATTTTCCTCTTCTTATCAATCCCATATGACTGATGGGGTACTCCAATCTCCATCTCATCCTTGAGAGCACATCAGACAATTTCCTCATTGCTATTTAAGTCTCTTATGGATAATGACCATCAGAGGCTTGGTTTTAAGCCACTAAAGAATAGATCGATCTTACTCTCAAGTTGGATAATAATCCCAGAAGCCTACCATGCAAGCTTTGTAAAATTTTCTTTTTAGATACCAACAGATTCATCATCCTTTTGATTTAGTTCAAGAAACTCCTTCTCCATATTTTTTCGAAGAATATGAGGGAAGTACTTATTGAAAACTATGTTCTTGAACTCATCCCATTCCATGGACTCAATTTCATTCCTTTGCCTCGTATTGTTGATAAGATTCCACAATTGATCAACTTCACCTTCCAAACGATATACTGCTAAGATGACTTTATCATGTTCAGAACATTTTAGAACTGAAAATATCTTTTTAGTGGTACTAATCCATTGTTCAGCCACTAATGGATCAGAAGACCCACTGAATGAAGGTCTACACTGCCTCATGAAGGATTCAACAGAATGTTTCTCCTTCCTTTGCTCGTTTGGAAGTCATGTATGGTTCATAGCTTGAGAAAGTTGTGTGAGCATGGCTACAAGATTTTTCATTCCATCTCCCATAACGTTTGGTTTCTCAGGGGGACAATCATTCCATTTCCCGTCACATTCTGCATTAACACGGTTCCATCGGGTTTTAGCCGTTGACTAAAACCAATAAGTATAGTGTGAGAAACACTAATCATAATAGGAAAACCACATAATCAAGAATAAAATTTTACACTTAAGGTCTTATCTTAGGTAATTCAAGGACATTTCTAAAATACTAATATTTTGTTCTATTATTAGAAATATCCTTAGGGTTCTTACTAAGGCTTTCACATCCTAGTTTCCAATGGTTGACTATACCTTTCCTCTGATACTAACTATAACGACCCATACTTTACATACATTGTTATTACTTCAAAATTGAAGCATATTTATTACAACATATAACAAAACCATGAAATCACTGTATATGTATCGTGTCTTTAGAAACTAGGAAACATAAACAACTGGTTCATAAAGCATCTACATTGTCACCTGTTTATTTCATCATATTTAGAGTCCCTTTTGTCATATTCTACTTAATACCCTTCTTCCTGACCTGGGGAAAAGAAAACATACAAAAGGGTGAGCTCAAATTCCCAGTAAGGGTAAACAATGGAAATATCAATCATATCATATTCATAAGAACATAAGAGTTTTAAAATATTGACCTGCAAAAGAGATCATAATATCATAACATGGGATAAATCATGGTAGTGAAATGTAATCCTAATAATCATATCATAAACCATGAAATTTTTGGGCATACATACATAATCATAAAGAATCATTTCTTAGTAGTCAAGACTCATTTCCAAGACTATCCTAGTAGACAAAGTCCATTTCTGAATCAAGTTCACTCCTCATTTCAGTCCTATATCACTGCACTAAATTAACCTGTCGTTCTAGCCATGTCTATCTCATGAGATATAAATCCTTACCAAATGCATTGGATGGAGATATATGTCCCACCAATATCATAATGATACCATTCTTATGTGTTCCACAAGATCACAAATCATACATCAAATCATAACCCAAGTAATAAATATGGGATTCATAAACATCATTCCATCATAACATAATACATATAAGATAAAAGGACATCATAAAATATATTCCATTATAACATAATCAAATCAATGTAAAAATAGGGATAGAAAGATGACCCTATATTATCTTAGATTGAAAATAATTTTGTTAAAACACTTGAACTCCATTCTTGAGGAAAATATCTTTTCTTCTTCAAAAACATTTTTCCTTTCTTAATATGTCATACAATTTTAAACTAAAAGAATTTGATTAAAAATAAACTTGAAAACTTTTAAAGTAAGCTTCGTGGAAATAATGTTCTATGAAATAATAAAAAATCCATTCATGTCATATAAGTTAAAAAACATTCTTCTCATACTTTGGACGTAAAAGTCAAAAAGTACCTCGTACTAAAAACGACAAAAGATTCCTTTCATATCTTTTACTAAAAACTCACCAATGGGTAAAATTGGATTTAAAAAATTGTATAGGATAGAAATAATATTACATATTGAGGAAACATGGATGTGGATGCAAAATACACCCCAGTAAATACCAAAGTATAAACAATCTCAGATAAAAATGAGATTGTGAGATTTTCCCTTACCTTAGGTCTGATATGATTTGTACTTGTTCGAACCTCCTGAATAATGATTTGAGTAATGTCATTTAATTATTCCAGAATCATAATCATTTTTATGATATCATATATTGTCATATTCTTAGCTTCTTATTATTAATATTTCATTGCTACTTGTGATTCGGGTGTTTATTGCTTTATGTTCTTATGCGTGTTTTGTAGAATAAATTTTTATTCTTATTTTTAGAATATAGATAACTCATTTACAGAATGGTATTAATGTAATATATATCATATTTATTCATTCAATTCATTTATATAATCATTATTCAATGAAGATCATGTAGAATGAGTCACATCACATCGTGGAGACGGTAGGTCGTACGTACACACGAGCGATGATATCGTTCCCATGATCGTGGAATTGTATTGAAGTGTATGTATACTATTTAATAATAAATATCATTTTAAAATAATTATATATAGTTATTATTTACACCATTATACCCATCCAAGTAAGGTGGTGGTGGAAAACAGATTACACCACGGCGTGGAGACGGTATTCCGTACGTACGCACACGTGGTGATTTCATTTTCCATAGGATGGATAGAAGGTGAAATAGGGTTGTTTCATATTTATAATAAAAAATAATTATATGAGTGATACTAAAGTTATTACTTCATAATGAAAAAACTAAAGAAGAAGAGGTAGAAGAAGAAATAAATTTGAAAGAATCGGTAATGGATATTACCTCTTCTTCGACACGCCTCTTTGAAACCTCCTCTTAGGGCACTAAGATTGGCCTTTGAAGAATACCAGGACCTCTAGGAAGTTTCTAGGGAAGTGTAGAAGAGATATTTCTAGGGTTTGTCCGATCTTGAAGGCACAAAGTGGTGTGAGGAGGAGAGGGAGGACGTGCCCTTTTATAAGGGAGGAGAGGGGCACCTTTGAAATTATAAGAAATATTAATTTATAATAAATTATAACCCCATTTAAAAACCCCCAAATATGACTCAAATACAAATATTAGATGAGATAGGGTTTTAATCTCTTCAAAAAATAAAATTTAGACAAGTTGGGAATTTATTTTAAACATTATCAACTTGATTTACCCTTATATAATCTATTGAATATAATTTGTGGTAATAATATTCTAAATTTTAAATCATTATAAATAATTACTTATATGTTTTGAATTGTCCATAATTGTATAATTTATTACATTTTAGACCATATAAATTTTAATTTATATTTTTTAAATATTTTTGTGATTTTTAAACAATTTTATAATATGTAATATTTATAAAATAACAATAGTGTCAATTTGGTACTATTCATTTATTTGAATTTAAATAAAATATACACAGAATATATGTTCGAACTTAAAGATTTAACAGATTCATAACATGTCATATTTATCTATAAAATTAGTTGATCACATTAAATAGTTCATATAATGTATATTTCAATACTTTTAAAATCATTTATTTGATATTTCAAACAATAAAATAATTTCAACATCAATATTGTTTCATAATTAATGATAATTATTAAATCCCTAAAAATTATAAATAAAATTATGTAATGTATATAAATTTGTTATCTTTCTAGGGACTATTTATATTCCAAGTATTATGATGTTTATCACTAAATTTAAATTATTACACTTATAAGATTTAAGAGAGTGACATGTTGTTACTTTCTTTGGTTGTAATAATAATTATATTATTTCATGGTCAAAAGTCTATGAAATGAATCTAGTACGACCCTTAGATGATATGGGTCGACTTTTATTCGTCTAATAGGATTTTATCAAGTGTTAGGGTAATTTTATAATCTTATTTTTACCCTTAATTACAAGATTTACCTTTAACTGTAGTAAATAAAAATTACCGTAGTTATTATTCATAATATCAAAATAATGACAGTAACCTATTAACATAATTTGGACCCAATAAATAAAAATATGGAATCCATTTTTCAAAATTTAAAACATAGGATTTGCAGTAATTAATTTAAAATAAATCCCATTGTTAAGCAAACGGGTTTTAAAAGTTAAAACATTGCCAAAGATTGAAATGTTTTTACCTATGAATTCAATGTAAAATTAGTAATAATGACATAAATTATATTAAATGGTAAAAATATATTCTATTCATACTTTAAAACCATTCAATATTATAATTTAACCATATAAATTATTGAGATGAAAAAAGTTGTTTTTAATTAAAATATAGCGTGTTTTTACTATTCATTGAAATATGAAAGTTATCAGAATAACATTAAAATTTATCCAAAGTAAATTTTTATATCCTGATTCTAAATAATAATTTTATTTTTTCAAATCTAACTTATAAACTTGTCAAAAACTATATTTAAAATTGGTGTGCCATCAAAAGGCGGCAAAACTGCATTTTTTTTAAAATACATATTTTACCCGAAAAATTTATTTTGTTCTCATACCATTTTCTATTAAATATGTAAGATGAATAATAATGTGATAAAATTCAAAATTCAGTTAATACTATTCATAATGGCTAGTTTATAATATTTTAATAATATATCATTGTTTAGTGAAACTCGGTATTGCGTACTACACACGCTATCGAGGAAGGTCACAATTGCGTGTAACGCAAGCCAAGATACTGTTGTGTGCAGTGAAAGATTACTTTGATGTTGCATATAACGTAATACATAAAAAATATACTTCTCATAAAATATCAGGGTGTTACAATATATATGATATCTACATCATGAATATCATTCTGGAGATAATGAATATTTGACCACATGAACAATTTGTAATTATAAGAAGTTCATTTTTGACTCAACTACCAAATATCGAAAAAACGGCCATTATTAACATAAATGATTACATAATTTTTATAACATGGTTATAATTGATATAAAAATAATAATAAACTTGAAAATGGTTCTTAATCAAGTATAACTTAACTTTAGTTTATTATTCAAGAGATTAAAGAATGAATGGGTCAAGTCTGACAATGAGGTAAATAGGTTTCTTATCTCACTTTTATTTCAGAGGGATTTCTATTGTTTGAAACTTATTTCTTATATGTGGTTTATTTTGTACTTCAATTGGATACATATTATTTGGATTCTATTTATATTCATGGTATTCTATGATTCCTTTGGTGGTTAGTAATTTTTGTGTCATACGATTCGATTGAATACAACGTGGTAAGGGTTTCTTATCTCACTTTTAATTCCATGATATTTCCATTGTTCACCACTTATTCATTGCATGTGGTGTACTGTGTACTACCATTTGATATATATTATCATGATTCTCATTATCTTCAGGGTATTCTGTGAATAATTTGGTGGTTATTAACTTTTGGTCATACGGATCAGTTGATTACAATGTGGTAAAGGGTTTCATCTCACTTTTTATTCTAGTGAGATTCATGCTATATTGGACACTATTTTATTTTGTGTGGTTTTTTTACATCCCATGATTTTAATATTTGTGTAATATACTTTTATTTATAAGCATTTACATATTCATTGTATGATCCTTTTTTCATGTGGCGTATATTTTGTAAGTTACCAAATCGGTAAGGGAACCTTTCACCTTGTACTTTTTAAAAGAATTATTTTTGTTATGTATTTTAATTTACATCGTATTTTCTTGGGATATGTTCTTCTATATCCTTATTGATTTAAATTTTATTTCCAAGTGATGAGATACCCTTTTTTTCTCATCAACTCATTTTCTGAATTTTATGTGATGCCATTAGGCTGTTGATTTTTTCGAGGGAACTTCTTAACCCAATTTCAATTCTTTTGGTTAAACCTGTACTTCTTGAATAGGTAATCATTTGAATATGTGTGAATGACCTATGAATGTTTTACACATAATATCCACTTATATTCGGTGTATTTATATTTGTCACACATTATTATGTAATTGAATTATCCTTAATCTAAGGATACAGTTTTCGTAAGGGATTTTGCCTCAATTTACATTTCATTGAGACATTATTGTCATTATGCACTAATTCACTTTTATACAGTGTATATACTATCCTTTGGAATATTATTCCCTGAATCCCTTTATTCTCAAGATATTATGAAGTTCTGATTAAATTTTATTCTTCAATTATTTTTATTCAAGAGTCTCTCATTTTTTTAAAAACTATTTAACTAAAATATCATTTTAAATGTTTTAAAGATTTCTTATTCTAAATAAATATCTTTAATGTCCATGTTTTAAAAATAGTTTTAAATATTTATTTATGTGTACATTAATGTTTTTAAATTAAAATTCCATTAAAAGCATCAAAGATGTATGTGACACTCTGATTCAAAAATATGTTTTTAAATTGTTTTTGAAAATGGATTGATTATTTCAATATCTTGAAATTACTTCTTATGATTGAAAATGAAATGTTATTAGTGAAATGTTTATATTTGAAATATTTTATTTGTTATGATAGTACATGGACATTTGATGGGTGGTTACATGATAATCCATATGATGGGTGGTGCCATGAAAAACCAGGACATGTGGTTACATTCTAACCTCCAATGCATTAGGTATGGAAGTAGGCTATATAGATATTCCATTTAGTAACGTGGGTGGAAGTTGACCGAATGGTTCTTCCACTTAAGAATTTTTATGTCCCAAGTTACCTTTATAAGTTATGTGTACTTTATATGGGTTTTATGGTATTTTTTTTGTTACAAAAGGGTAAGAAATTATCTTTTATTCATTGAAGAGTATTTAGTACTTCTTAAAGGGGAAAGGTATTACATATGATAAAGTATTCATGGTTTACTTGTTGTTTTGTGAAACTAACAGTTTTCCTTCTATGTGTAACCCTTACTGATCTTTTTATGCTCATTCCATGTTTTTGAAATTATTTTCATAGGTCATAAAGTGGAAAAGGGTCAAGGATGGGATCAGGGAAAAGTCTTGTTGTCTAAAACATGGAACTAGACATGACTCTTTTTTATGAGTTTTTATTTTGTGAAAAAATGGAAACTGGGTAGAGGGGTCGACATTGTAATTTTCGAGATATAATGTAATTTTTATGCATAATTCTCTAAAACTCTAAACCTAAAAGGATCTTTAATGTTAACTATTCATTTATTTCAAAATTATGTAATGATTAAGGTCGGGTCCATATAGTTGGTATCAGAGGTCATTTTAGCTACCATTAAAGGTTAAGGTTTTATTTAAGAATAAGTGAAAAAACAATAATGTTTATATTATTAGAAATCATAGTGGTTATTTTAGATATATCGAATGAGTTTAAGATAACAAGAATAAGTATATCTTAGTGTTTACCCTCTGTATAAGATAATATATGATGATTTTGTGAATAAACTCACACTAATGTTTTTTGTTATATTAAATGGTTGGATCTAGCAGGAACCAACGTAACAATATATGTGAAAGAAACTGCAGTGATTTTCCTAATGAAATACGGACTGAAATGGGAGCTGCAATGATAACACTTGTGGTTAAAATATGTTATAGTTATGTTTGAGGAATGTATCTCATTTTTTGGAATGTTATAAAATTATATGGTTTTAGAAAAAGAAAAACATGCGGGAAGGGCCACAACCCATCGCATCCGGCAAGGCTATGGGAATTGAGCCCACAACAGAAGCGTGATAAGGGCATATTGCCTACCACTTGCCTACCTGAAGTCTCTGGTTAGTATGACTAATTATTATGGTTAAATGATTTTCTTGATCAAGAATAATATAATATAATGTTTTATCAAATGGATATCCTTATTATAGAAATGAGTTTGTAATTAAGTGATAAAGGTTAACTTGGAAGATGCTCTCTCTTTTGGGGAACAATATATACCTAAGGGAAATGGAATACTATGGGATTTTATTTGTGGAGTAATGGTTGAAATATTATTTTTCGAAGAATTTATGTTTTATTTTGGAAATATGGATATTTGGGTTATTTATGGAAATGATTAACCTATCATAGAGAATATGTGATTAGGTTAATTTCACTTTAGTATGAGACTTTAAGAGTAGTTGATGCTATTTGGAGATAAATGTTAAGATTTAATGTGGGAGAATATGGGATTAAATTCTTCAGAGTTTTGGGATTCAATATTAGTTTTGATTATATTGAGTACTTTTAAGAACAATGGTGTATTGAATGGTCTTTATTGAGAATTGGGTACTGTTTGTAGAATTTTGGAAATTAAAAGTAGTATTTATTTTTATAAAGGATTATACTTTTTGGGTATTATCTGATTTCTCACTAACCATTTTGGTTTTGGTTGTTGTCTAAATACAAGGGAAATATCATGTTCATCATTTTTGGATTATGTGATACTCTATATGTTGATTCTAGCCATATTAATGTGACCAAGTCAGATTGAATACTCATCATTTGGAGAAAACATGAGTTTGTGGTAGAAATTTACTAATGTCTGAAAGTATACATGGAAATTAAGTAGGTTTCATTATGTTTTTAGTTAACCTTGTAAATAATTTACTCAATGATAAGTAACTTAAAACAAAAACGTTTTCTGTTAACTTTTTCTACTGGGGAATCAAGGACTGTTTACCCCATCACAAGTTTGGGATTTTCTGGTGGTTAACTTTCTCCAAATAATGTTTTCTATCACTCTCCATCAGAACTTGGTGGTTTGTTTTCTAATCCATATCCATGTTTTCATGAAATG
Organism: Viscum album; assembly: GCA_963277665.1. Lineage (NCBI taxonomy): Eukaryota > Viridiplantae > Streptophyta > Magnoliopsida > Santalales > Viscaceae > Viscum > Viscum album. Next base: position 1,395,104,860 of record OY728157.1, on the reverse strand, counting down.
TTAATATCTGTTGTCTCAGTTAACATTTATACTTATCTTCCTTTATTTTAAAGTGATAGTTATATGGACTATTTTTCTGACGTGGGAGTTTCAAATAAGGTTCTGAGTCCAATTTGAAAATTGTCAGGACACCATTTCCAAAAGGGGTGAAGGATGTAACATCCCAGGTAAATAAAGAACATGAATTTTTAATATTTATTAATATTTGTGAATTAAATATTAATTTTACTTAAAAGGGGATTCTATGATTCTATGGAATACCCGATAGGCAACAATGGGTTTTTTTGAAATCTTACGGTGCACACAATGCTGAGTCATACTAAATAATAATAATATGATATTATTATTTTAAATATTAGTTAAATCCTTTCCATTTTAACGGTGGGAATGCATAGAAATAACTACAATATGATTAAAAATATTTGTTAAATGTTTTTAAAATTATCCAATAAATTATAGAGGTGTGAAATAAGAAAGAATCTAATTTTATTCATAAATACTCTAATATTCTTTGAAAGGTTGATTTACCGCCTTTTAATGGAGAACCCTCTTTAAATATAGTTTTTTTTCAATTTTATATGTTTTATTTGAAAAATAGAATTCTTATTTAGATTCGGGACACCAAAATTTACATTGGGTAAATGTTTGGTATATTTCTGATAAAATTCATTTACTTATGAATAGTGAAAAATACTGCATTTTAATTCAAAACTTCCTTTTAATATAATATATTTTTATGTTTATATTGTATTTATATTTGGTTTTAACCTGTAATTAGATTATATTTTTACCATTTAATTCAATTTTGGTCATTGGAAATAATTTTACATTGAAATTGTACATAAACAAGTGTCAATATTTTGATAGTTATTGTTTCTTAAAAACAAGCTACTTGTTTTTACAACGAGAATTAGTTTTAAATTAATTAATCCAAATTCTATGTTTTTAATTTGGTAAAATAGGCATAATTTTTGAATTTGGAATATCAAATCTAGCTTAGGCTGAATTTTTGTTATTTTCCTAAAAAATGTTCATCTTTATGAATAGTGAAACAACATAAAGTAGTTAAAAAACTAACTTCTCATATAAATGAAATTTTACTACTTCTGTGTATTGAATTTAAAAAATTTAACATACATGTTTTTTATTAGTATGTAAAATGTGGTTCAATAAGATGAAAATTTTTTTGGTGAATAGTAAATTTTTTCTTTTATTTACCACGGTTAAAGGTAAATATGGCAATTCAAGGTAAAACAAAAATCATAATAATACCAAATTACCTTAACACAAGTTCTAACATTATTGGATGAGTAATGGCCGACCACGGGAATTCTAGGGTAGATTTTGGGACCCCAAGGAGCCACTTATGAATGATAATAACACTTTATTTTAATTAACTTTACGTAAAGGCAAAAATGACCTAAAAAATATATTTTTGTAAATAAATTTTTAAATGGGGTTATAATAGTCATCATTTAGACTATAAATATTAATTGGAAAGTTAAAACGATTTACTACATCATGGTATTTTTTTATAATTTTTAGGCTTTAAATAAATTAAATTATATATGACACAATAATGATGCAGTATCTACCTCATTAATAAATGATTTATATAAATATGAATATTAATATTAAAATAATATACAAAACCAGTCCAATTATTCTTGGATGATCTTATTTAGACCATGAGTCATCTTATCTTATACTTTAATTAGTTTTGGACCCTTTAAAACCGAAAATCACTATATAATAAAATAATATTTTCACACTATCTTAAAGAGCCTCTCCTCCCCCTTATAAAAGGACACCACTTCTAACCCATTCCACACACATCTCAATCCCATTGGCTTGTCCAAACCCTACCGAAATAAGCTCTCAAGATCCCCCTCTTCTTTCTAGAATCCAAAACTTAGGCATATGTCACTTTAAATAGTTCTTTTGTTTCAAAGAAAAGAAAGTTACCCAAATTAAAGGTAATAGTTTCCCATAAATTCTTTTGTTTTATTTTGATTTATTTTACTTCTCCAACCCCTTAAATGTTTTTATTCCATTATTTTATAGCCACACCAGTATCCTAAATATACTAAGATGTTGTTATGAAAATTATTTTAACTACACTAACACACACCTCCATCTAATGGGTGATGAACATATTGTTTCTCTGGACAGCAAACTAACGCCTCACAAAACGCCGATTGTTCGATTATTTCATACCACCTATCATGGTGGACATTAAGATAAAAATTTATTTATATATTATATATATTTTTTTATGTTTTCTTTATGCTTATGTATTTTTCATTTATATCATACCTTTATGGTTTCCATTATGGGTAAACACGATAATTTCGTTTGAGGAAGTGCGGACTACCTCCCCTTCAAAGTGATATGACTCGTTCATGCCATATGTGGGACATATTAAGGATAGATTTAATGATATTATATATTATATTACACTGGAATTTTAATATTCCATTGTATCATTATTTTTTAATTCCATTAAAAAAATAGAAATTAAAGTAGCCTTCATGCGTACGTACGGTTTACCATCTCCATGAACAGTGCATTTCATTTCTTATCTCCAAATATGTAGTACTTTTATAAATACATATAAATACTGTATATATATGATATATATGATATATAAATCATGAATATCATTATGGAGATAATGGATATTTGACCACATGAACAATTTGTAATTATAAGAAGTTCATTTTTTGACTCAAGTACCAAATATCGACAAAGAAACCATTATTAACTTAAATGATTACATGATGTTTATAACATGCTAATAATTGATATAATAAGAATAATAAACTTTAAAAGGTTATTAATAAAGTATAAATTAACTTTAGTTTATTATTCAAGATATTAAATAATGAATGGGTCAAGTCGGACGACGAGGTGAGGAGGTTTCTTATCTCACTTTTAATTCAATGGGATTTCAATTGTTCGCCACTTATTTATTTCATTTGATGTATTGTGTACTCATATTGGATATATATTATCAGTATTATCTTTTAATTCCTGGTATTATGTGATTATTTTGGTGGTTAGTAATTTTTGTTCATTCGATTTGATTGAATATAACATGGTCATGGTTTCTTATCTCACATTTAATTCCGTGAGATTTCCATTGTTCGCCACTTATTCATTGGATGTAGTGTATTGTGTACTGCCATTTGATATATATTATCTTGATTCTCATTATTTTCATAGTATTTTTTGATTCATTTTGTGGTTATTATCTTTTGGTCATATGACTCAGTTGATTAGAACGCGGTAAAGGGTTTCATCTCAATTTTTCCCCGTGAGATTCATGCAATATTTTACACTATTTCCTTTTGTGTGGTGTATGTACTTCACATGATTATTTTTTTAATATATATTCATTTATGATTATTTAAATCCTAATTTTATGATCCTTCTTTCATGTGGTGTATGTTTTGTAAGTTACCAAATCGGTAAGCGAACCTTTCACCCTCCTCTTTTTAAAAGAATTATTTTTGTTATGTCTTTTAATTTACATATTATTAGGTTAGGATATGTTATTATATATCCTTATGGATGTAAATTTTATTTCCAAGTGATGATATATCCTTTTTGATATCATCAACTCATTTTTAGAATTTTAAAGTGACGTCGTTAGGCTGTCAAATATTTTCAAGGGAACTTCTTAACCCAATTTTAATTCTTTGGGATAAACTTGTACTTCTTGAATATGTCATCGTATTAATATGTGTGAATTAAATCTGATTCTTTTACACTTAATATCCAATTATATTTTTTGTATTTATATTTTTCACGCATTTCTATGTAATTTATTAATCCTTAATCTAAGGATACAATTTTATAAAGGATTTCATCTCAATTTACATTTCATTGAGACATCGTTATCATTATGAACCAATTCACTTTTATACGATGTATATACTATCCTTTGGAATATTATATCATGAGTCCCTTTATTCACATGATATTATACATTTCTGATTAAATTTTATTCCTCAATTATTTGAATTCCATTGTCCCTCATTTTGTTAAAAAACCATTAACTATAGTATCATTCTAAAGGTTTTGAAGAATTATTATTCTAAATCTTTACCATTAATGTCCATGTTTTTAAAATGGTTTTGAGTATTTATTTATATGGAAATTAATTTTATAAAATTATAATTCCATTAAAAGATTAAATGTGGTATAGTACACTTTGATTCAAAAATCTATTTTTTTAAATGGATTGATTATTTCAATATCTTGAAATTACATATTGTGATTGAAAATGAATTGTTATTAGTGAAATTTTTATATTTGAAATATTTTTTGTGTTATGATGGTACTTGGACATTTGACAGGTGGTTACATGAGAAAACATAAGAAGGGTGGTTCCGTGATAAACCAGGATTGGTGGTTATGTTATAACCTCCAATGCATTGGGTATGGAAGTCAGCTATATGGCTATTCCATTTAGTGACGTGTGTGGAAGTCGACCGTATAGTTATCCCACTTAAGATGTTTATTTCCCAAGTTACCTTTATATGTTATGTGTTCTTTATATGGGTTTTATGGTAATATTTTGGTTACAAAAGGGTAAGCAATGATCTTTTATTCAATGAATTGTATTTACTACTTCTTAAAGGAGAAAAGTATTACTTAAGATAATGTTTTGAAGGTTTACTTGTTGTTTTGAAAAACTAACAATTTTCTTTCTTTGTGTAACCCTTACTGAGATTTTTATGTACGTCCCATGTTTTTGAAATGTTTTTCATGGGATATAAAGTGGAATAGGGTCAAGGATGAGATGAATTAAAAGTCTTACGGTCCAAAACATAGAACTAGACATGACTCTTTTTTTTCAAGAGTTTTTATTTTGTGAAAAAAATTGAAACTGAGTAGAAGTGTCTACATTGTAATTTTTGAGATGTAATGTAATTTATATGCCTAATTCTCTAAAACTCTAATCCTAAAAAGATCATAAATGTGAATTATTCATTTAATTCAAGATTATGTAATGTTTAAGGTCGGGTCCTTATACAACATTTCTTTCCTCCTGAATCTTATAACCCTCTTGCTTGGTGATGTTTAAAAAATACCTTGTCTTTAACATTGAAAATGGAAACTCATTGATTATTATCAACATATATCTTCTTTTGAACATGGATAATTTATATTTGTCACTGAGTGATTTTAATCATCATGAAAATTTCTTAATTAATATATAATCGCATCAACATAAACTCTCCAAGTACATCCCATCATGTTGTAGTTTTAAAAATCAAGGAAAATGGAGCCTCAATTTCTACCATTTTAGGGATAGATTAAAAATATTTTTATATGATAACATAGAATGGGGATGGTATTTATCCCAAACTTCTTTGAAATCCACTGAATTCTCATGAATTTTAATGGTTGTTCCAAATTGAAAAATAGGATAATGATGGTAAACAATAAAAAACATGTATTCTTTTATCTAGTTATTGATTATGAATTCTCCAAAACATTGATGATGATAATTAATCCAAATAATATATAATTGAGAGTGGTATTATATCAATCATTGTGACATCATTATGTATATCCATATAAGTTGATTAAGTGGGAAATCATCTCATACAGAAATAAAATTTTATTACCTATCAAGATGATTAGTTATATCCAAATTGGAATTATGTCCTTCAGAGGTCTTGGAATGAAGTTACCATAAATTCAAGGTGATTTTTTCTATTTTCTATATAGGTATGTGTATTTTTTCTTCATCCCCATAGACTTAAATAACTTTTCTTTGAATTTATTGGATACCTAACATTGTGATACATTATTTTCAATATATGTCTTCATTTTATTCTACCAAAATTGATTCTTGACATATTTATATATGTTTCTTATTATCACATGAATATATAATGATGAGATATGTGAATCATCCAATATATATTTCTTCAAATATTTTATTGATAGAAAACATATTCATTTCCCAAATCATACAGTCCATTTTTATCAAACATGAACTTCAGATTATCCTATGCATTAATCTATATATCTTTATCATCCTTATATGCCTCTTTGATCATTAACTAGTTTTTAGGTAAAATATTAATATTATTAAGATAGGTTTCCGCCCCTTCTAACATTAATTAATGTTCCATCCATTTCAAATCTTAGTGTATTGGGTCTCTTTAGAACCTCATCGTTGATAATTTTCATTGATCCTTCATACCAAGAGCATATTCCACTTTATTTCACTACACAAGGTTGTAATAAATTTTACAATAATAGACTTTATTATACTCCAACCATTCCATTTAGTTCATGTTCAACTACAAATGTGCGAATATATACCTTAATATATTTAAATAAATATATATTTTACACATTTAATCATAGATATAATTCCTCAATATAATCAATTGAAATATCACTACAACTAACTTTAAATCATGCATAGGTTAATTTCTCTGATCAATAATTAATAATTTTGTGGGATAAACTTCCACCATATCATTATACGTGAAGATAACCCCAATAAATTCTTTTATGAATCATTATATATCAAAAATACATATCATGTTATAAGTAGTGTGAGAATGTGGGTATTGACTAACCGTCTTTGAGATCCAGGATATTTTTTTTACATTTTTCTATCTAGAGATACATGACTAACTTCTATGTTAACATGGTTATATGATTTCATAGTCATATAAAATATCTCACAAATTATAGATAGTATACATCCATTCCAAATACGTTGTGGTTTTATATTATAGTGGTTAGTATAAGATGTTTTTCAGTCACTTCTATATTTTATAGATCCAAAAAATACCATCACTTGATATTATATAAAACAATAATGATTAATACTATTTCTATAATTTCATTTTTCTAAATTTATATTATAATATCTCTTTTCTCGTAATCTTTCATTTTGTTCTATTATATTATAATATATGTGAATATATTCTAAAAATAATACTAAAAAGTGGTCAATGTAATTCATTAAGTTTTTATTTATGATACTTATAAATATAGAAGTGGAATTTGTGTGTCTAGATGATGTCAATAAGAATTTACAATGTACATTACAAGAATTGAAGTTTTTCATCAATAAATACTATCTTTTCACCCTTAAAGGATGATATTCAGTTAAATATTCAACCACATATATGTTTTGATCCCCTCACAGCCAATCAAACAAGTCATAAATATGGGTTAGAAGATACATTTTAGTGGTCAATATACTATTATGTTCCTAGTGATCATTGAAAACACATATGGATCCATAAGTCACTATATACAATTGGATTGGATCTCACAATGGTGAAATACATTGGAATATGAAAACCTTAACAAAATTATCTTGGAGATACATATTAAATTCCACTAATTATAATGGATATAATATATATATATATATTAGTAATATTATAATAGCAGTAATTATTTCTATATGAAACTCAACTTCAAAATTTTGTGGTAGACTAAGAAAATATTTCGGAAAACACAAAAATGTTTCTTTTAATATTGTAATATCATAAATATTGAGTTTCTATCCAATAATTTTAGTTGATTACCCATCTCGATTACGTAATAATAATCATATAATTGGTATAATATCCATAGATATATCTTGGTCAACCTCGTATCAATATATGGTCATAGGTTGATTTCAAATATTAAATATGAATTTTCTATCCTACACATTTATAAGATCTGTTTATAGAGACAGTCAATCAATTACAAAGATAACATAAAATTTTAATAAAGGTAGAAAAATAAAAATTCTAGGAAGAAAAGTATACCAATTAATTATCTAAGTAAATTCATAGACATGGTATGAGATCATCATACTAGAATGAGTTTTCATCCCTAATTCAATATCTATTTTTTACTGATATAAATAAATAATCATAAAATCATTTCACTATTAGATTGAATTTATTGAAAAAGTATAAAAAACATGTCATCAATATTTATCACCCCATTTAACAAAAAAAATTCATGTATTTCATATATTATAATTGAATAATGGCCAGTTAGGGTATCTGAAAATAACAATAAAGGAAATAGATAATATGCTAATGAAATTCAATACTATATTGTCTTAAATTACTACACCTTCAATTAATCTCATGACATATACTCTTCTTACAACATCATTATATGTTATTTTTTTTTATGTTTTATCCTACTATTAATCAAAAAAACCTTTAAAATATCTAAACCGTCCTTAGATGCCAATTGAGGTGACCTAAGAAGATTATAAATCAAAATTATATAATTTCAAATGATTATTCATTATAAATAATGATAAATATCACCCCGTGAACCTATAGGTGCAGTGTCTCTGGATACTATATACATAATAAACATATTTAAAAACAATTATTCACTATCTCTAAAAAATATACTTTAGGCATCATACCTTGATAGATATATCACATAATCAAAACTTTTTCATAACCTGGGTAAATGGAACCTTTAAAGGGTGATATCAAATTCTTAGAAAGAAAAATAATATGATAAAGCAATAAAATAATATTACTGACAATATATATACATATAATCATAGATAATAAATCTTTTTTAATGTCTCACTGAAAATACCATTATCACATAGTTAGTAGAATCCACCATTGTATTTAGTTTTCTACATAATCTTGAATATGTCAACTCATGAGATATGCGTCTTTAACAAATTTATTGGAGGTCTATTTAATTACATTACCACTAATCACTCATTGTATAAAGTCTATTATGTGTGTGGACTCACTCCCTATCCCGAGTCATGTCATGAGACAATTCATAACCCAGTACATTTGACGTATATATAATTGTGGTGCCACAAATTTCATAATGAAAAATCATACATATTATTTCCACTTGAACATTATTACATTATTAAATACATAGTATATTAATTTAATTATTAAAATTCGCGGGATTATAGAAACATATATAATATGTAGGAATAATTCATCAATAACGATATGATTGATGGTATCATTAATGTAACAAGAATAATGAAATTTAATGGTTGCATTCATATATAAAAATGAAATTTATAAGAGAGTTTAAATTTACAGTAAATAGAAGAAAAAATATAAATTAATATATCTATTTCATTAATTTTAGAAGAAAATATATTATTCATTAAAGGGATTAGAATATTATTTTCCGACCCATAAAAATTTCTGAGGAAGTATCTTTATGATAACTTATAAATCCAGTGGGAAAATTTTTTATTGGAGAATACATTTTAAAAAGAGTTTTCTTTCATGATTTTCAAAGGACACATTTAAGTGGAAAACTAACATAATAAAAATGATAAAAAATACTCCTTAATGAATTAAATTCCACTACAATAGAACATAAAAAATCATTGAAGTAGAGATAAGTGAATCTATAAAGTAATATAAAAAATATGAATATGGCGGAAGATTATTTCTTGATAGGATTGAATAGGTAGGGTTGAATTCCCTTATAAACATCACTTAATTTAAACTATAAAACAAAGATAAATAAAAACTAAATAAGGAAATATATATCATCATAATAGATTTTTGAGAAAAAAGATATGATGGTTTAACTGGAAAGAACATTGAATTTCCCCAAATAGATGTTTATTCATAAAAAATATCAAATTCAATACAATATTACAATGAAAACCCTTAACATTAATATTAAATTCCATGAAAATGATTTATCCTTCTATATATTAAACGAAACTATATTAAGACATTATTTTAAAATGTTATTCATATCTATTACCATGTATAATATGAAATATTAATCATTCATTTAAAAAATATAATGTAGTTATTTTTTATTTTCATCCTTAGATGTTAGTGATTTTGATTTTTTTTATAATTTTAATAATGGTTATGTCTAACCTTTATTATTGATATCATGTTCATAATTCATATATTAGTTATGGTAATGGAATCATAGTTATCTAATGTTTTATTTAAGACCTTTTTTAATTGAAATAAATAATGGGTGTGGTTTATGATAATGGATCCATAATGTGCATTTTTTAGGTAATTTACCTATCAAAACATTCTAAATTATAATAACAATTATTTTTTTATTTCAACCATTAAATCCACATAAAAAATACCTTTTTTATTTTAATTAAAATTCCACTTATATAATAATATTTTCAATAACAAATATTACAAGAAACATTAAAATAAAATGAACCATGGAATATTAGGAAATTATTAGTGTGGACATTATAATAAGAATAAACTATACATTAAATAAAAATATCATAATCATTTAAAAATTATTACAATAAGAGAAAAAAATAATTTATAAGATTTATTGATAAAAGGGTTATTTTTAAAAAAAATAGTGTAGGTATTATTCAAATAAATTGATCACATTTAAAACTTTATTATGAAAATATGAAATTTTTAAATTTTGGAACGAATATTTTTACATTTATTTACGATAGAGTGAATGATTTTATATTTTTCACAATAGGTTAATTTCTGGGTGATTTTTGAAAAATATCGATTTTTAAAATTTCATAACTTTTATGACATTATCACTATATACTAATGGTGTAAATTTTTATAAAACTAATTTTTTTTATAAAAAATATATCTTTATGTCAGAAAATAAATCATCTAAAAATATTATGTTCAATTTAGTATCCTATGATGGAATTTTGATATCCTAGTAAATTTATATTTTTAATAAATAACATTATAATTTTTTTAATTAAGTAATTACAAGGTTAAATTATGTTAAGGATTTATTTTAATGTTTGATATGTCTAATTGTTTTTATTTATAATGAAATCAATATCACTAAGGTCAATTTTATACATGAATTTTATTAATGTAATATTTTTATTCTTAAAAGTGTTTTTTTAAATTTTATTAAATAAGTTTTTTGAATATAAAGTAAAATTACTATTTACTGTTTATTCAAAGTGAATATTATAAGAATATTATCTGAATTTAGTTTTTAATGACCCAATTTGGTAGGAAGTTCAATTATAATTCTTTGTATAACTGATTTTCCATGGTAAAAATTTTATTAACCTCGATTGAGGGTTAAATGTGTTAAAAGGTTTAAAAGAATGACACAAGTTAAAAAATACATTTATTCTTCTTAATTGAGTGCATTTATACCAACAATATATGAACTATAAAATGTTTCTATTTTGGATCAATTCTCTTTAAATGATACATTAATATTATTTTAAAACATTGAAAATTTAAAAGAGTGACACTCCTCTCACTTATAAAATTATCCTTCACCCATCACTATTACACATATTTGGAGAAACATTGATCAACCATGTCAGGTCAAAATACATATGCATCTATCTTGACATTTTCCTAGTGGCCAAGGTCTCACTATAAGTTCAAACTATAAAAGATTTTTTTTAAATCCAAAGGAGGATATCCAAGATAGAGGCAACAGTCTTAATTATGTTCTTTATGGATTTTTTATTCTTCCACATATATAAAATATATTATAATATTACAAATAAAAATAAATATGTATAATTTATATACTAGAAATTTATTATTATGATGTAGAGATTTTTTGGTCACTTTCCAATCCATTGGAAAATGAAAGTGCTGGTCGTCTATATGTGAGGATTACCACCACCATGTAGTGACATATTTCATTTTTTATCATTTACTCACATGGATAGTTATAAGGATATATTTAATTAAATTCATGTGTTTTTATAAAAGTTTATTTAATATATAAATATTTTTATTTTCAAATTATTATGATGATGTTGTAAATTTATCTGTAACCATTTTACCATGGTAAACATATATATGTCATTTTTGAGATTATGAACTAAACGAACACAAAATTCCCTATGATAACATAACCGAAATTGAAATGAATTGAAGAATATAAATATTGAATTAATAAGAATAATAATATTTTAATAAACAAAATAAAATATTTTTAATTAAGTAAATAAATAATAAATTTTTTTATTTAGGAATTTGGAAGAAGTATATGGATATTGGGGACCCGAAGATAGCGATGTGTGTTTAAAAACATATTTAAATGTATTATTTTTAAATATATATCTTCCATATACATATTAATTATTTAGTATTCATAATTATTATCTATTTACAAAAAAAAATTATGGTTTTGGTTCGTTTGAAAATTTATTTTATTTTCTTTAAAAAAATAAGATGAATATGTTTATTAATTTTGATAGATGGTCATTTTTCAAAGTCATATATATGTGTGAAAAAATGTTTATTAATATTTATTGAATGAATATATATTCTAATCATGATTCATTACATACACCTTTTTTATGATAGGGCCATGATGGAGTATACAAACCTTTTTTTTTGAGATTGTTCAATTTTCTCCTAAGGTGGAGTTGAATAAGAAATTGATGGATTAAAGATTTTTTATGGGTGTTTGATCCCATATTCAATATCATGTATTTATCCTTATGACCACTTACAATGATAAAATATTAGATATAGATTTCATGGCTGATTTTAACCTAGTTAGTAAACTAGGGTTGGCGTGAGTTTCTTTTTCTCCTAGTGGTATATTTTTATTACATTAAAAGGGAATATAATGTGTGATAAGTCTCATTATGGATATTGATGTAAGGTGTCATATAGACCTATTGAAGTTCCAGATATAGGTATTATGACTTTTTTTAGTGCCGAATGGTTGGGAATTCCAAATGGACTTTCACTGAACCACCCAAGATATGTTTTCTGTGTGTATGCTTAAGTAACATGTAAATACCTATCACATATTTTATTCTCCACAAAATGGGATGGTATCATCATCACCCAAATATAAATTGCAGCAATAAATTTTTTTCAATAATTATAGTGTTTCGGCTATAATCAATTGGAACAATGATTCTTCACAAGATGAAACAATCTCTTGATGAAGCTGATATATATTTAGTGAAAATGAGTGGAGCCATCACTACATATATATCTTAGTGAGAGAATTATTTGATATCGGTCCATCTCACCCATTCATATTGACACATTTTATATAAAATTTAAACCGTCCTATATAGATTTTTCCTTGGGTGATAAATGTTACCATGACCCTCATCATGAAGAGAGGGTTGGGTCCCTATTGCCCCTCTTGTTTTATCTCATTATCGAATATTGATCTCTCTTGAACATTCTGGTTCTGGAACTATAACCTCATGAATTAATTTTTGGGATAAATGGGTTGATTAGTTATAATTCATAAATTAACTGTTATCTTTGACCGGACTACTTTATTTAACCTTATGGGGTGTGTCCTTTGTTTTTGGAGAATGGGATATGAGTTCTAGTATAGTTGGACTATATTTTTTAAAAATTTAGGAAGGGTATTATAATTTTTTTTATTTTAAATTTATATGATATTCTTCAAGTGATGATCTCTCTATAGTTTTATTGATATTACCGATGTGTTTCCATCTAATTTTTTTGGATTACCACCATAAGGTGTGGAAGAGTTGTCCATTGATTTAGTAAAAGGTACAAATATTGTATCAATTAACCACATTCACATAGACCTAGAATATATGTATGTGATTAATTATTTGTGGGATAATCATATAGAAAAATAATTTTAAATACCCTATTTTTTCACCTTGTGTGTTGCCTATTTTATTTGTGATAAAAGATGATGGAACCACTCTCATATTCATTGATTTCCAAAAACACGCCACATTAATGATAAATAAATGGTATTTGTTTCCATATTTTGACAATTTATTTTAATATTTTAATGGGGATAAGGGGTTCTCAATTATTGATCATTAATATTTTTTCACCAGTTTATAATTAATTAATTTTACATTCAGAAGAACTCTTTTAGGAGTAGGTATGTCTATTTTGTGTATCGTGTTATACATTTTTTATCTAAAAAATGGTTGTACAGTTTTTATGGAACAAATTAATAGGTTATTCTATGAGAACCATTAATCATTTTTGGTAGCCATTTTGGATGAAAATTTATTCACTTAAAAACTATGATAGACCATGTGCTTCATTTTAGAGCAGTTTTATAAATTTTTAGAATTCACTAACAATATGTGAATCATTTGGAATGTATTTTTTGTATTCAGGATACAAATATATTGTGAAAAATAGAAGGGGAAATTGGTATTTTAGTTGATCATATGATGGTGAAAGTTTTTATGATGTCAGAGCAGTTAGATAATGATTTCAAGATACATATCTTCTCAGTATTTATGAGATATTATCCTAGGGTTGTTAAACATTTTTCCTACATTGACTTTTCCAATGAATTCTCTCACTTAGAAAGTAGTGATTATTTTTTGTGGGATGTGATATTTTGGAGATCATTAGATGCGTGGATTCATATTTTTTACTTTTGAACAACTTTTGTCTCTTCTGAGGGATAAGAAAGGACATGTGGTCTCTTATGAAACATTAGGTTTGATTTTGTAATTTATTCTTTTGTAGGGTGATAAAGTGGGTGACTATGGTTCAAGATAGATTAAGAAACATGAGAATAATTACATGACCCATGGTCTCAAACTCATAGCATTGTGTATACTATTAATATTTGGTGATATTAACATTTCTATGAAAATATTAATGTTTATTCCGACCACAAAAGATTTAATTTTATATTCTCACAAAATGATTTGACACTTTAGAATATGTGATGGTTAGATTCATAAAAGATTTTGATATCCCCATTTCTACACCTATAGTAAAGGAAATATCATCACTGATTTACTGAGAATGAAATTTTCATAAAACTTAATAGAATAATATTCAGAAGAGTGGAATTTTATGGCTTTGTTTTCTCGGTAATATTTTAAAGTTTGGGAGGATGAGAAAAAATGTTTTGTAAGGTGTTTAGTTTAACTCCTCTCTTTTAGCAATGATTCATCATGATAATTATCATGAAGATAAATTCTATGAATTAGAGACTCTTTTTAATGTTGGGAAACTATTGGTGAGTGGTAATTATCTTTATAGTGCATCCTATTTTTTTTAACTCATACATTATACCTTTACCATTGAGAAATTTTATGATGTAGGATTCCAATAATTCCAAGAAGGAAGTTAAATATAGTAAGAAAAAGATGTTTTATGATGTGTTGGAATTATTTTGGTATAAAATATTGATATAATAAATTGATTACATTGTTTATCCTTTTTATACCTATTAGTTTCTCTAGGATATGCACCAAAAAATATTGGGTGTTCATGAGGTCATTCCATTGGCAACATGAAAGTGTGAAAGTATTTCGATGTATTTAATGGATGGGTTTCCACTAAGGATTTAGATGAGGAATTTGATATGGTATTCGATCCATATAATAACCAAATTATCCATCTTTATTTAAATTAAATATAAAACCAATATTTATTAATTGGGTATTCTATATTATAGTTAGATTTTCAGTTTTCAGGGAGTTAATAGATATATAATCTTTCATAGTAATTGATAATTTACTTCTCAATTTTGTAGATTCCTCTGGGAGGAAATGGGATCCCAATTACATTTTAATATGATATTTCATCCAAATATAGATTTCCAAATAAAAATATCCATACATAATCTTGATGACATACTACAAGCATGTTTTCATCATTTTGGTGGAGTATGGGATGACTATTCTAGATTGGTTGATTTTTTCAATATCAATAGCTCATCATCATCTAATATTATTTCACATTTTGAGTCTTAGTAACACTTTACAAGTAAATCACTATTATATTTTTAGATATTAGTGAATCTTCATTAGTGAGAAAGAGTTGGGTCAAAGAGATGATGGTAAATATTCAATCGGTTGATCAAAGAATGATAATGATATAGAGATGGTAAAAATTAAATGTTGATCATTTTTTAAGACTATTGGGGTTTTAATTGGTAACCAGGTGTTCCTTATAGTTTCACCTATGTTAATTCGATGAAATCTTGTCAAATAGGGTAATTATGCACTGGGGTTTGTGGGTCCTTTTGAAATTGAGGATTAGGTGGGGAATTTGGTATACCATTTGGGACATCCATCAAAACATACATTGATCCATAATATTTTTTATTTATAATATCTCATGAAGTATCTTCCCACCCCTTATAATCTCCTAGACTATATATATATTGATATTGAACCTGATATATCAATGATTGATCATCTAGTCAATATTATTGATCATAAGAAAAAGTTTCTTCATGGTAATGTGATACCATTTCATTGTATTCTAGGGAAGCATGATTATTATTTTCATGAGACTTGGGAGAGAGAATCCATTATGAGAGAGAAGTGTCTTCACTCTTTGAAATGTAATATTCATGAATAGATTTATTGTTATAGAATGTGTTTATAGTTGGGATTTTGTAACATTTTGTTACATGATTTTAACTATTCCATGAATGTTTTTTATCACACTATGATAGGGTCTCATCTGTTTTTTCAGGTGAAATTTTAAATTTTTTGAAACCCTATGGGGATATGCATATTTGGAACATGTTTAAGGAAAACATATTAGTTTAGTCCAGAAAACTATGCATCCATTTGGGGCCATTAGAATGGGGTGCACAATTTTTTCAAACAATGCGATCACACCACTAAAATATGCCCCCGCTGGAAAGTGGGTATTTCATGGTTGGTGCTCAGTTCGTATAAATATGAATAAAAAATAATCACCCAATACAAAATTCATTTAGGGGAACATGGTTAGGGTGAATTGTTAATACAAACAATGGGTCCCAACTAGGAAACCGTGCATATGAGTTTTTACCCCTCCTAAAATTTAATGAAAAAATATATTGACCCTCATTTATGATTCATAAACACCCCATTTTACCTAAATCAGATTATTATTTTTAGGAACTATATTGGATTTATTGGCTCTCTAAGCCTATTCTTTTTTGAATCTATGTTCCTGTGGAGGAATTAAATCTCATCCTAGAAAGTCAATATCCTCCTATATTGTTTATAAAAATATCATCTTATCTCATACTTAAAGATTCAGATATCTTGATGTTATAGAGGGATCTAATCTATATTTTTATGGATCATGATTCTGGGATTTACATTTTGATATCATACACAGTCAATCCCCATTGGATAATCCTGATCTGAGTGTTCTGTGATATGATCACTCAAAAAAAAGGTTTTTGGTTCCATAATTATTCATAGCAATATAAAATTAATATGATTATTGACTAATTTTAAAATAGTTTTTAATTATTTCAAACATTGTTATTGTTTTATTTTAATGTGTGACATTTAAAATGGAATTTAATTTTAAAAATACAAAGAATTAAATTATAAATATATAGTGATTTTTGGAAAGATAATTTTATGAATTTAAAGTGTATTGTATGTAAATATTTCATATGATTCATGATAAAATTGGATTAAAATTAAAGGTTATTTGAAAAGGATTGAATTTATGATGACTGAGAACATTATTTTTGAATAGAAAAGGCATGTTGAAAACTCTTTTTTATAATTTCAAATGTGAATGATGAAATGTATTAAAAATATTGATTTTACCATGATTGATTATTTAAAGAACATGTGATCCAAGATAATTAGTTTTTATTGCCCAATAATGCTTGAGGATTGACTCACAACAAGTGGATTGACAATGATAATAATAAGTAATCCAATTTTTTAAAAAATTCCCTTAATGGGTCCCCTTGAAGGGTGTAGGTTTATTTCCCATAATGGGTCCCTTGAGGGGGTGGGTAATCAAGTGTTCACACAGATATTTTTCCATGATGATGAATGAGATGTGTGGGGATCCGAATGCAAGGAACTCGCACAACTCTAGAATTATGATAATAGAGATTTAATTTTTTTGACTTCATTATAAACTCCATTGAATATAGAAACATTATATACATGTTAATTGTTTATTTAAATATTTTATATAAAATGATAATTTAATCCCATTTTAATATATCTTCCAGATTTTTGAGTTAAAACAATGTTTTGTTGAAAATATGTAAATGATTTTCCGTACCTTTTTTTATATAAATTGATAGAATAAATAGTTATATATTGTTGAATTACTTGTATAATATTTTTCAGTATCCTACTAGTTTATTTTTTTAAAACCCTAACATTTATTTTTGGAATTTATATATTATCTTATACTAGGTTCATGAAAAGATAAATCACTTCTTTGAGGTGGCATGAATACGTGATTCATGGGAACTAGAGTGATGGTGGTAATCGGTGGAGATTTCATCCACCTATCATGTGGGTTTTATAAATTTTTATTTTGTAGATATTTTATCATTAGGTGATGTAACAGTTGGTTTCTATTATACCTATTTGACTCGTGTACATTCTCTTTGGGGAATGTGGGAAGATTGATGTGTATCATTTAACTTGCACTGTTTTTTAGGAAATAGTATTCCCTCGTGATCATGATATAATGGAAGGTGCTAGTCTGCAACCCAAGGGGATTTAGAACAACCTTCAATAAATGTCTGAACCATATCGGTAGCAATGTATCAGGGTATCTACGATCGTTTTTGAAGGGTAATCTCTATAAATAGGACACTACCCCCCCCCCCATTTTTTTTATCTTAAACATTGGTAATATAATGGATCTTAAATTTCATAAGAGTTATGTGATTCATATCTTATGTGAAAAAGTGATTAAAAAATTAGTTCCATGCAGAAAGGCGACCTTTTTCTATATAAATATGTGATTTCAATGATAAATGTAATGTTTTATGAATGTGGTGAGTTATTTGATAAACTAAAATATTTTTTCGATGTTGAGAGTTTTGCTGTAAACTGAAATTTTTTATCAGAATAGGGAGATTTGTGAAAAACAAAGAATGTTACATGAAGTTAGTAGATTTTTAGTGAATTTTCTGAAAAAGATATAAAAATTTTAAATTGGTTCAAACCAAAATAAATTGACAAAAAATCATGTTGTAAATTTATATTCATCGTGTTGGTGAATGATTAGATTCATGTAAAACTGAATGGGAAGTGAGAAACATTGATTTATGTAATCAATATGATAATATATTGGAGTATATGTATGAGCACTTTAGTAGAGGTATTAGTGAGATTTCAATTTGAGAATGATATTTTAGTAGGAATGGTGGTGATTATGATTCAAACATTGCAAAAATAGTGCGATATAAAAGATTGTTTACATCTACACATTTCCATTGTATACCCCGTAGAAGTATCCTACAACGTTTTAATCAAAACAAATTTCTGACTCTAGTGAATGTTCCAATTTTTTATAATTCATTTCTATAGGAATGAATGAGTAATCATTTTATTTAGAAATTAAACTAGATCCTCCAAGGGGTAGTTGTTTTAATCTATTATACATTGATTCAACCCTCCCCCTTTCATGGTATTTAACCTAGTGAATTAACCAATTGGTTTGAGATTATATGTTAATAATAAATGTGCCTCTCGTAATGGATACTATAGAGGATACAAATAAAAAAATTATTTCTATAATTGATAGAATTACTTATTATTCGCGGAATATTCATAAATAACTACATCCAATCATTAGGCATATATGCATTACTACTGCGATGCATGGTATTTCATCCAGTATAGTCAATGGTGATTTTTCATTGGAAAAATAATGATAATTGGATACTGATCCCAGTAGAATAAATGATTTAGGGGGACCTTTATTTAACTCAATCTATATAATGGTGGTTTCATGTAACACAAAAAATTCAATGTGGAAAAATTATATAAGATCACTTAATGTGTTTTGAATGTATGATAAGATAAATTATGAGTCATGAGAAGTAAGTTTTATTGACTAATAATTCACCAAAATTAGTCAGTGGATGTATTATTTGTCCAGGGGAATGGTCTTGTGGTAGACATGAATCCTCTCAGTGAAATCCCAAATGATATAAATAATGTCAATATCATCATGAGAAGTATTCCTCCTCAGTTCATTCTTATTGTCTCTGTATATGAGAAAAGTGATCTAAACAATATAACTTTCAAAATTTTAAATTGTAATCCTATCACATGTGATACAATAAAATATGACAAATAGGCTAAAAAAAATGGGTAATCCAATGAGGATTAATTCAATGACATTAATAAGCTCACTATAGAGTATTTCTAGGAATAATAATAGGTTCATAATTTCTTTTCTTTCCTTTCATCAAGTCTGTATTAGGGAAATTTTAATTTTTAAGGGAAACTTCCACTTGTTCTCTTTTGATGTTGAAAAGAAGGGAATACTTTAAAAATAATAATATGATTCATGATGTTGATGAGGATGATAATTAGTTTTCTATAAATATGTCTCTAAGAAATTTGAAAGGTAGCTAAATAACTAAGTAAAATTTCATAAGTATAAATATCTTAGATTAATTAGAACATTATAGATTTGAATAAATAAAGATGTATGAAATTTATGACTATAAATACTAGGGTTAAAAATATTGGTGGATGTTGCTTCAAATTACCAAAAAAAGATATAGAGAGATACTGATGAATTATAAGAGGAAGGAAGGGTTTATATCAGTGTTGATGTTAATTCCACTCCCAAATAAATTGATGTTTTACTATCAAATTCAAAAAAATACTTCATATTATTTTAATTTTCCAAACTCTATATGTAGTTAGTGTTATAGTTGATGAATAAAATGAAGATAAAATTTGAAAATATAAATTATTAGAAGCCAAAAAACTAATATATGTTCATTTAGTATAGGAAAAAATTACAAAAATAGATTAAGGTTGTCGATGGTTGGAGTATCATAGTGATAGATAGGGTCAAACATATCGAATATATTTTGAAGAAAGTTGATAGCATATGGTTATTTGTTAAATATTTCGAGAGATATTTTGACTCTTGGAATTATTTCAGGATTTTTGATTATTCAAGAAAGAAAAAATAGGAATGTTGAGAATGGAGGCTAATAAAAAAGTAGAAAATGAAATATATGAATGACAAGTCTATTTTGCGACTTCATCATAAATTAAAAGTGGAGATTATTGGTGCTAGTGAAGTAACACCAACTCTAACAATGATGGTTGATATGGGTTTGAATTTGAAATATAATATTATGATAACCTAAGGTACTATTGATATCTTTTAAATGGCTCATAGTAATGAAACTCATGTTATTTTCTATTGTTGTCGAATTATGGAAGAATTATGGAACATTAAAAAAATGTAGATTCTATACACAATATTTATAGAAGGTAAATATAGTAATAGAGGTAGCCATATAAAGTTTAATATTCATGGAATTCATTTGTTGTTCTATGAATTTATTGTAGAGGATTTAGATTCTTGGATAAATACTTTTCATCAATAATGAGGGGGGATGTGCTCAAGTAGACCTTAAGTGGTTATACAAGACAACTCAAGGCATTATAAAATTACTTGAAGATGAATAATATATTTACAATATTTCAAGATGAATATCTTTCATTATACTCTTTGGAAGATAAATAATTCCCATCAACATCATGTATGAAGTCAAATACTTGGATCTAAATTAAAAGAGTTAAATAATAAATGGTTTTAAGGATTCTCTTACAAGAATCAAATAATTCTTCTGTTTTTATTCTTGACCCTGGATTAACACCCTATGTGATAGAAAAAATGATCTCAAAATTTCGTTGAGTATGACAAGGATGGTGTTTTCATATTTTGATGTGATAGAGGATATAATATTATTATTTTACCTAAAGATAATTTTGTTGGAATAATAAAAGATGTATAGATGTCTTTGACATTAAATATATCATTCAAAACATGTTTACTGTAAGTAAACTATATTACACATGACATGAAATAAAAACAACCAATAATATGTGTATTTTAAATGGGAAATATACTACTGTGGTGATGGAGGAAATGAACACAATGTGTAATTTCTACCTTGTGCATGAAGAAAAAGATAAGTTATTTAAATAAATGGAATCTGATAATAGTTTGCGGTATATACATCTTGGTAATTTGATCCAAAAATTCCTAGATGATGTTGGGAAATGTGATGTAGCCTATATTCTCCCTAAGATATTTTTTGATTATACACACACTATCAATGCTTTCAAATAAGGGAATATTAATCAATATACATCCATGGTAAAAGAATGAAAGTTGAGTAGAGTATTGTAATTTGTTTGTTATGATTTTTTTAGACCTATATAACCAAGATATGTTTATGGGAAGAGATATTATGTCTAGTTTATCAATTATTACATAAAAATGTTATTTATGTTCATCTTTGGCTTCAATTTATGGCATTCAGTTATATAACACTAAATAAGGGAGAGGTTGGAAGGATGCTTATCTAAATCATTATAACGTTTTGAATCAACAATGTGATGGAATTCACAAACCTCCATTGGGGGGATTTTATAAAAAATCATGGGTAAGGACCCATGTCATAGAAGGTGAAATCTGTAATAAAATGGTGTGTTTGAGAGAAGGAACATGATTATCAAAAATATGGAAAGAACAATGCTCATTTAGAATAAACAACCAGATATGTTTTGGAAACAATTAGTATTCACATTGGTGAATATATATAATAATGTTTTTTTGGATGAAGAGAAAAATATAAAAAAAATTATTTGAAAAGAAGATACATTTGAAATACATTTATTCCTTTGTATGAATGTAGTCCATTCATATTATGAATAATCACAAGATTTTTTAATCCAATATAGATGATGGAATTTTTATTAGGAAATCAGAAGGAGGGAATGTATATAAATGAATTAATGAGAGGATATGACTAGTTTTGTAGAGAAATTCAATGATTGTGATGGAGAATGATAAATTTATTTATTAAATCAATGAATATTATTATAAGGTTATTGATGAAACGATGAGAATCTCAAGGGAGTGAAATTTTCTAAAATAATATTTAGATGAAGATCCAAATAGTGAATGGGAATATGTCTGATATGATACCACATAAATGCCAAAGTTGATAGATGAGATTGATAATAAGAATATTATCTATGATCATTCAATTATATATTAGATGAGGGAAATGCTGTCTCTAAAGAGAACAACATTCCAATCACAAGTAGATCCAAATTTATTTGAAGAAGATGTGAGATATTAGAATTAGGTTGAGACTGTGATTCAATATATTGAACAAATTAAAAGAAAAATACAACATTAAATTTTTTTTATGTCTAGGGGATAAGAAATTTATTGATACCAAATAGTTCATCAAGAAAAAATTTAATGGATACTACTTGTTTATTGTAAAAAAGGAATGACATGAGTTCTTTATATTATAATAGATAGAGGGAATCATTATGGGGGAAACATTTTAAAATATTTCAACACTATAGACTAGTACCACATTTTTATATATATTGTTTCATATAATATTGAAATCTATCTATTCAGAAGTGAAAAATTAATTTCTAAATTAATTTATTTAGAAATAGGTATACATTTAATATCTAGATAGTATCATAGTTCTTAAAATTATGGTAAATGTTATTCAATTGAAGAAGTATCAATATGAGTTGATATAGGAACTGAGATCATTTTATTCATTAGTATATTATGATTTAATGAGTCATGGTTCTGAGTATGGTGGAGTTGGTTACAATATTTATTTCAATATTGATAGTAATCATAGGATTATGGTGTTGGTTTACCTCTATGATCTAATCATTGGTGCATATAATAATGTGAAATTGAAAGATTTAGAAGAGTTCATGAAATGTGAGTTGTTGAAGCCAGTGATTGGAGACTAGATGATTTATATGGTTTAAATGTTATGTAAAAAAGTCAGGTCAAATTTACTTCTCAATCCAAATATTCTATATAGTTTTTAAAAATATTTTCTAATTGATAATTCCTTGGGAATAGGAACACTGACTATAACCTAGATGAAAATGTCATGATATTGTGAAGGAAAAATGGTCAATGTCACATGATATATGTAGATCATTAAGAGTACGGTGTACTTAATAGGGGCATGCTCCCAGATTTGGTTTTCCAAATAACAGGCTACTCGATATCAAATTATTCCCTATGAAATCCATTTACCGGTTGTGAAACATTTATATCAGTATACTAAAGGCACAATTTATTTTGATTTTATGTGTAAAATAAATAATATCACCAAGATTTATTGTGTTATATAGATGAATATTGTACTTTTTCAAAAAATGATAGAAATTAGAAATCATGTAGATAATTCTATCTAGAGATAGTGTGTATATATTGGATGAGTAGTAAATAAGATTTTTTTTATATATTAATAATATAAGTCTAATATATTACAGAAACTGTGGTTTTCTTTTTTATAATATGGCTAATAAAGAAGATATAAGATATGGGATTTGAATTGAAGTACCCAATTAAAATCAATTTTATTAATTACAGTGCTATAAATATGAGGAAAAATCAAGTACATAACTCACATAAAAATAAAATTTAAATCAAGTGTCATTTTTCAAGGACAATGTAGAGAATATGTTAATGTTGATATATTATATTCTATTAGATCATCTTGATGTATAAATTATTAAAAATACTATACCAATATAGTCAATTAAAATACTTTAGACATATCTAAGAGTCTAATTGAATACCCACACATAAGTAGTGTGGATGTGAAACCCTTATTACTTAATGTATTATGTTTTATTACCTCTATACGTATATATGTTACCCGACTCCTTATGTCCACAATGGCAAGACATTTATTTTAGTTGAAAAAAGTGAGAGATTTCTTATTCCTGAATGGGGGAGATGATAGGGAGACCATAGAAATAATTTATAGTGGAGTAGATAAATACGGTGAGTTTTAAATAAATTTTATCTAAAGATAATTTTTTAAAGAAGATATATCATGAAAATTTGACCAATTGGGTTCATTATAAAATCAATTACCTAGGTGGGTTTATGAATTGGTATTCACTACTGTCATAATTATTCTAGGTGATAAGAAATTGGTTCCTTTTTATGGTATATTGATGAGTTTTTTATCAGAGTTGACGAAATGGTTATATTTAGAATGGTTATTTATAAAAAAATGTGGTTTCTTTGAAGAAGTGTCTCATCGAATAAAATTTCAATTTACTATTATTTCTCAAACTGATAACAGATTATGTGGGCTAAGAGCATGTTTTGAGTAAAATTCGATTTATTTCTAGAGTCACCCTCTGTTAATTCTAGTAGAAGAAAGATATGATCAAATGATAGTCAATGAGTTGGAAAACAAGTGGATTTATGCTGTATCAAATTTTTAATAGGTTTCATTAAATATATAGGGGATTTTTTCTGAACAAAAATCTCCAATGTGACATTGTAGGGTTTTTGGGTTTGTTTAATTTATTTAAATGTCACATGGAACTATTTTTTCTGATTTTATATTTAGATTATTTCTATTTTATTTTTATAAATCATAAAGTGAGAGGTTTGGATGTTTTTGAAAGAGTTCAGAGTGTTGTGTGTCTAAGGTGATGAAATTTATTAATTTTTTCCAATTTTTGGGTCCAATTTGTTTCTTTTTTGAAAAAAGACACTTTTATTTAAATGAAAAGGTTTATTCTTGTTTGAAAAAAATCTTTTAGAAAAAAGGTGTATGTTTAATGCAATGTTGAATGAAGGAGATAATTTTCATTAAAACCATAAAAATCAAAAAATTAATGTTTTTTGAAAGATATGATGTTTTATTGATGTTAGAAATGTGTGTTTATAATAAGTTTCATGACATAGACACAGCTTCATGGTATGATAATATTTGTTTGAAACAGGGGTCTAAAACTATGATTTTTGAGATGATAGTGAGTTTTTATCTAAACGAAAACATCCAATCGTTTTTGTTTAATAATCCTGAACTATTTTGAAAAATACTGGGCCATGTGAGGAAATAACAATAATGGTATGTCATGTATATAAATGAGTTAATACTCCCCCTCATTTAGTGTTTCCAACCCTTAGTTAATTTCATATATATGCAATCATATAAGAGTTTCATGAATGAATTTATGGCATGAACAGTGTATCAAACATAATTTAAGGAAGAAGATATACATTTTCATATATTTCAATGTGAATTCCATGATAATCCCAAAGATTCATGAATCTTTGGAGTTATGTGAGAAATTGATGAGTCTCACAAAACATGGGAGTTCTTAAAAAACCTAAAATATTCCTGTTAATTACTAAAAGGTGAAAAAAAAACATATACAATGGTTGGAGAAAAGTGATGGTCAAATGAACCATAATGAATTTACTGGAAATTCAATGGTAAATTGATATTCATCATGTTAATGAATGTTGAGATTCATTAAAAACCTAACGGGGTTGTAAAATTAATTAAATAATATAATCCATGAAAGAATATTTTTGAGGAGTAGTGAGGCTACACTGACTAGGAGACAATTGAGCCTACAAAGTGCAACTTGTAGTGAACTTGGAGGGATAGTGAGTCCACTAGAAACATTATTGTAGTAGTGTGCTTAAGTTGATTTTATAATTTGGAACATTGGTATTGATTGGTCCTTGAATAAAGCATAATGATGGTAAAAGAGGAGAAATTGTTATGTCCTCTATATCATTTATTTTATATTTATTCTTTAATAATAGATGGAGAGAGAATATATTTTTTAGTAACAAAAAATCCTAAAAGGGGAATTTTTTAAAAAATTTAATATAGAGATTCCCCACCCCATATAAGTGTTTTCAAACTATTATTACCAACATATATTCCAGGATTTATGGTCAAAAAAAGATCATAATGATTATTTGAATAATGGTTTAGCAAAGTCATATTCTATTATTTTTTAAGAAGATGAAGATATGAATGAAATATAAATACTATGTTTCTTTGTTACAGTTCTTCTTATGTTCAAAATAGGAATCCAAATTACATTGATATTGATAAATCTTAGGACTTGATTCATATATTTCATTGTGGGGAAGATGTATTAAGGAAAAAGACATCAATACATGGTTAATGGTGAATAAAACAATGTTAATTACTCAAGTATCTACATATAATATTTTTAGAATTATGATATAATTTTACATTTCAATGTTATTTTTCATATGTGGATTATTCAGAAAATCATACAATTGTTTTAGAATCCCATAAAGAATCGAATTTGTATTGTAAATTTAGTGGATGATAAATTTGGTTAAAATATATTACATTCTATGTGAATAGTGTAACTAAAGTTTTTGTAATGGTCAGTCTAACTAAAAACCAATAATCTACATTAATTTAAAAGACCTACTAATGTCAGTGAGATTTTATGTTTTCTTGGAAAAAAAATTTATTAATTATTATTTTTTGATAAAATTTTGTGGATATCCTTCCATTAACCACGTTAACATAACATGGGAAAATTTCATTTATTCAAATCAGTGTGATTAAATTTTTGAATAACTAAAATAATTATTTCTTAATGAATTTTTTTTAACCTTTCTATTCAAATATGTGGTATTTTTTGTACGAATTATTAAAATAATGTCCTAGGTTGTATTTTTATCCAAGAGGATTAAGTTATTCCATATAAAACACACCAATTGAAACCCCATGAGAAAGATTATCCTAGGCATAATCTTAAGAATGTTTTTATATTTTTAGTTCAAAATTAATAAAATATATATTTAACAGTATGGATAAAAATGAATCTTTTTAAATGAGATATTTATATACATATTTTTTGAGATGTGTATATTTGAGTTATATATGACATGTATGGTTACTATGTAATTTTATGATAAAGTGATTCCTTTTAGTTTTTCTATTGTTTACTACATTTTTGGGAATCTTCTATTAATTGGAAAATGGGAGATTCTATGTAATTTTGTTTAATATTATTTTAGGAAAAAAGCTTAAGAATATGTTGTAGCACATATGATTTTGTGAAATATTTTTAAATTTTTGATTCATTTTATTTCAATAAAGAACACAATACTTTGGAAATTTCTATTCTTTCATAGACAATTTTTATATAGATTTATGAGAGATTAATTTTTTATTGGGGTAAAATTATAGCTTCTCCTAAATGGCCATGTGATTAAGTATTCATTTTTTAGTGTTTTGAAATTTTTATGTTACATTTTGAAAAGTTTTACTTATTTTTTGAATTATTTCCATCGAAAATATAGAGGTAATGTATATATTGAGTTTTTAGATATTCAATTATTGCTTCATAATATTATTTTATATTCATACTTTTTGTAACTATTTTTTTTTAATATGATTTATATCAGATAATTTCTTGAATTAATTTCATGAATCCTATAATATTTAAAAATTTGATTTTTCATTATTTGGACAACCAAAATTCATCTTGATCTTTAACCATTGCAATGTGAAATGACTTATTGGTGTAAAATCATCAAACACACAATTGACAGATGACATTATCCTTGTAGAAATTTTATGAAATCAAGTAAATATATCATCTCATTCTATACCATGATAGAAAAATAATTCCTAAAAATCCTGAAAAGGAAGAAATAATTATCCAATCACGTATGGAAAATGTCACTTACATATAATGGCATGATTTGAAAAACACATATAAATATATCTGTCTCAAAATGATATATACATATTTTTAGTAATATTTAATATTAAGATTCCATGTATTTTAATTGAAATAATATATCATGATAAAATATAATTCATATTCTTTTACTATATCTATATAGACTATTTTGGGTAAGAAAAAAATTATTGGATCTAATTTAATTAATTGGGACAATAAAAGACCCCCATTATTTAAAAATGTAATTCTTTTTAAAGAATAACTCTTTCGACAAATTATGTTAATCTCAACAACAAATATAAACAAAATGTTTTGTATTATAAAAAAATTAATAAAAATTATAATATTAATAGTAAAACCATAGGTAAATAAAAACCTACTAATCATTAAAAAATGCATACATTTAAGGGATAATTATTTACTATGATTTACTATTAAAAGGGTTTTTTTAAGAACTGTTTTACATTTTTCCCTAATAAATTTACAATTTTAAATGACAAATATAATGATACATAATATTTTATTTTTTAAAATTAAATATCAACATTGATTTAATACCAAATGTTATGAATGAAAAGTAACCTCATTTAATTTTTATAAAGTCATTTTTCAATAAAAAAAATTCATTATATTTTAAATTTTCATATAAAAGTAATTTTTTAAAATTTATAATTTTAACATGATTTTATTAAGTAATCAAAACTAAATTATCTTAGAGTGAATTTTCTTGATTATTCATAAATGGTTTCTTTTGGGAAGAATAATTAAAAATACTAATTTTTCGAATACAATTATTTTAATGAAAATATCAAAATATAAGACTAAATTTAGTGTAATGACTTGATATTTTTAGGAAATATTTCTCTATAAATAATTATAATTCTTTTGTAGCTTTTCTTTCACGCAACACCTATTTTAAATAATTTTTGATATATTGTTAGAATATTATTATTTAAACACCATCATTATAACCTATATTTTGGATTAGCGCATATAAATATAAATAAACATATTATGAAATTTATTATAGTTTTATATTCAATAAAATTTTATTTACAAATTATTAATAAATGAACACTTATTTTTTTAGAAAATTAATTTTAATCATTAAAAATATGTTTTTTAGAAAAAAATAATTTTAATGATTTATATGAGAGAAAAAATATAATAAATTTTCATAAAAAATAATTATTGAATTCATCATGTCAGAATTATCTTAGGATGAATTTATTAGAATTTTTCGAAAAGTAATAATTTCTTGTTAACAGTGAAAAATAATTATGTCTAATGAAAACAAAATTTCCTTTTTGAGAATATTAAATGTAAAATAATATTTTGGATTAGTTTTAATTTTTAACTTTTTTCTTTTAATATAATTTATTCTTTGAAATGAATTTTATACATTAATTTAGTATAAAAACATTTTGAAAATTAAAATGGAATTTATCAAAAAAAATTATTTTTCATTTTGTTTTATTGGTTTATTATATAATTAAATTCTACCAATTTTAAATTTTAAATTTTTTAAAATGGATTCAATATATGGAACAAGAATGTTCAAATTTAAAAAATAATCTTATTTTATTTTTCAAGTTAACATGAATAGTAACCTTATTAATTTTTATTATCACGGTTAAAGGTAATTGAGTAATTTAGGGTAAATATAATTTGATTAGGATTATAAAATGACCCTAAAACATGAACCAATTATATTGGATTAGTATATTTTTATAATATTCATACATGGGATGAATTTATGAACATTTGGATCCATGTGGTTGAAATTAAGTTCCTTATAGTATTTTATTTAATGAAATGTCAATGTTGTCACACTATAGTTTTTAATAAATATAAATTTTTTAACATTGGTCTATTTAGAAGATATTTTCAACAATAACATGTAATTTCTACAATGAAATATTTATTGTATGAATGTTAATTTATTTTTTCTTCTAAGGGTTTAAATAATAAATTTAAATGCTTACAAAATGATGATGTAGTAATAACAAAATTAATTAAAAAAATAATATAACTTATTATAAATGTATAAAATTAATATAATTTGAGATATATTATGTTATTAAATAAATATAAATATTATATTTACATATTTATGAAATGATATAATATTTGGTTCTAATTTGAATTTTTTATTGATGTTTTTAAAATCATAGTTAGGAATAGTATCAAAATTGTTAATAAAGATGTATTATATGATTTATATATAATAAAATTATTTATAAACAATAAGAAATATTATATAATAAAGTTGTGATAATTTAATGTGGATAATGTAATCCCAAATGAATTTATAGTCTATTCATAATCATTTAGATCTATAATTTTTTAATAATATATTAATCTTTTGAGAAATAGAAATGGTGCTTCTCAACTCCATTATAAAAGGGAATCTTCAATCTCACATCTTTCCCAGTATTTAAACTTATATCTCAACCATTATCTATAAAATTATCTTCTAAACTTCCCTATACATATTATATATGTTTTTTTACTTCTCAAAATACCAACCTAGATCCATTTATTGGAGATCAAAAGGATTCATTTCAATGAAGAGGTAACCGCTCAAACTGGTCGCTTTCTTTTTCTTACCATTTTACCAATTATAAATATATGATAGTTTTCTGAAAATAATAAATTTAATGTACTCAATATAATTAAACGTCATTATTTTTATTAAAACACCATTATACACTATCTTTATCATCAATTTATAAGTGAATGTATCGCTCATTCGTAAGTATGGTTTACCATCTCTATGTAGTGATACAATTGGTTTTTTAAATAAATATTTTATGTTTGGGAATTTCAATGATTTTAATGTTAATATATGATATTTATTACTTAATTATACTTATTTAATGATAATTTATTGTCTTCCATCTTACCATCTAATATTTTATGAAGTGATAACATCACTCTTGCGTAAGTATGGGCTACCACCTCCATGATACGATGCGATTATTTTTTCATTTATGATTCTCATGGAAAGTAATAAGTATTGTTATTATTAATATATATGATATATATTATATAATATTTATTTTGGAAATGTTGGTATCATGATCAAAATATATGGATCTAGATTTCTGAACCGAAACATGCATGGAAAATGAAACCTTTATCTCCCCGAACTATGATTTTTTTAAAAAATATTAACTAATGATTCATAATATTATACAAATAAATCATAAATTGAATAATAAATATTTAATTATTATATATGAGTTTTGAACATGAATAAGTACTGTAATGAATATTCATAAGGTTTTATTTCATAATCTCATCATTATTTAATATTTTTTTTGTTTGAGTCTCCACCAAGAATTATCTATCTTTAATGTCCATGTATTATAATTTTTTCTTAAACTATTTTTATTATTATCCTAAATTTATATAAAATAAAATTAACCAAGGTTTTATGTTTTATTGGAATATTTTTTTCAATTTTATAAACTAGTTTCTTTGTGGAATTTTTCATAAAAACACAAAATATGATTGTTATATTATACGGATTGAATGGGTTTCCCCACCATCATGAGGCCTCAATTTTTTTAAGATTTATTTAAATTATTAAATTTTTATTTTCAAATAATTTTTTTGAATTTATAATGGAGAAACTTTTAGAAAATATAATAGATTTTATGATGGAAAATGTTTTTCCATCAAAAATTATTCCTTGAGGTCTTTCAAATTCATCTTCCTTCTATGATGGAATTATCTAATGTTACATATTATTTAATTGGGATATGATCTGAGAATAAAATATTTGTTTTATATATGCATTGTTTATATTTTTTAGAAATGTTGAAATATTTATAAAACACATATCTTTTCCATGGGTTATGTTATGATAAAATGTTTATGAAACTCTTTTATTTTCATGGGTTATAGTATGTTGAATGATTTTTTTCTGGAACACTTATGTATGGTTTATATTATGTGATTTATGGGACCTATATATCCCTCCAATTCATTGGGATATGGTTTTATATATCACGAGATAGACAGGACTATAATAGGATGTGAAATTAGTTCAGTAAGGGACTTTGCCCACTATAGTAGTCGTCGGAGTGAACCTTGACTACTATGATTGTTTTGGAAGTTAGACCAATCAACATTGATAATATTTTCATTGATCCATTACTACTAATGAAATGATTTCATATGATTATGTGTATTCTACAATTCCATTTCTTATTCCAATGTTACTCTTTTTGGGATCATTTACCCTTATTATTCATGTCTCGTGAACTGCAAGATTTATTCCACGACTTAATGTTATGGAATTTGATATGTGGGGTTTAATTTTTAAATATTATGTTAATGGTATTATATCCTTATGGCCATGTCATCAATTATATCTTCATTTTATTCCCTTCATGAGCATCTAATATCACCCACTTCATTTGTTTCTTTTTCCTAGGACATGAATAATGTTATTTATTATGACATGTCAAAAAAGGGTAATATTTTTGATGGAATAAGCATGAAGAGATTTAGATATTCTTTAAACTAGTTCATTTTCTATCCAAATTTCCAAAAACACTAAACCTATAGAATTATAGAGTGAATTATTTATGTCTTTAAAATTAATATTCATCTACATAGATTTCATATAAATGTATGAAATTATTCATCGATTATATTTGTTAATAGATTATAGTTTGGTAAAAATTTTGAAACTACAAAGGGGAAATAAAAGAAATAATCCCAATGTTATGTGACGGATAAAATCATACAGTTTTGGTAGTGATAATTATTATTCTAGTTTAAATCAAATGTTTTATAAGTTGAACTTTTTTAAACTAATTTACATAGATTATTTTGTTTTCCCACTATGATTAATGTTTCTCAAAAATTGTTTTTTAGTTTTAATCAACAGATAGAACATGAATAAACTATGATGGAGTTGAATGTATAGAAAATGAAATGATTTTCATCCAAAGAAACTGAACTTTAAGGGATATAGAATAAAAAATACCACTTTTATTCTCACACAACATTCTCATGATACGTATCATGATGTAAATTAATGAATTTGGTTTGGGATTTCTAAAATTTTTAAGGTGAAGTAGATCAATGACAGGTGATTATCAATAATGCGAGGTAATAGGTTGAAATTGACTTCATGGATAGGGATGAGTTCAAGAACTTATTTCCTAATAATTAAATTCCATGCATTCATCATATGAAAATGAAGAAATAATATCAGGAGTTAATGAAAAAGGATGATGAATCTGTTTGATCTAGTGAAATATTTTTTAGAAGAGTTATAAGACACACTTATTGAATTATCATTCCACCCGAATTTAGTATTCATGGATTCTTTATTATCATAAAACTAGGTATTTAAATGGAATTAGCCAAAAGAGACTTCAGTATATATGAATAAATTATTTTATGAGCTATCAAGGAGGAGGAAACGATTTAAGTAACCAGTAAATATTATGGTGTTGAAAATAAATGAAAAACCGAATTCAATGGAATTCATAATAACCATCTGGAAAATAATTTTAGATTTTATTTTTGCTCGAAATGTGGATGAAAACAAGGGAAATTTTCATAATGGTACTAATAATTGATTCATTTTTGGAAACGAATGTCACCCGGAAAACAAATGTCAAAGTGATGGGAAGAAGTTATATAATGATATATGTAGTGAAAAATATCCACGTAATTCACCACCCACTCTCTAATGCTATAAATTTATAGAGTATTGGAATTATTCCAATAAATTAATGAATCTATTTTTTTTATAATAGGAATCAATATTTTATCAAGAACAAAATCAAGGGAAGCTTTTATGCAATCACGACTAACGGTGGGGGTTATGTGAACACCATGGTGAATGGTAAACTTATCATCAAATCATGAATAACTAATGTCTTATTGGATTATATAGCCACACAAGAATATATTTCTAAATAATTTTCTAAGGGCATCACC
Source organism: Viscum album (assembly GCA_963277665.1). NCBI lineage: Eukaryota > Viridiplantae > Streptophyta > Magnoliopsida > Santalales > Viscaceae > Viscum > Viscum album. Next base: position 1,395,070,413 of record OY728157.1, on the reverse strand, counting down.
AGATCACCTCAATAATTACATATAGATGTAGTAGTGAATACTCCTAATGGACAACGATATCATATCATGTTTATAGTTTGCATTCAATTGATTTTTTTTGGAATGTGATTCAAGAAAATCATGTGATTTCCACTTTAGTTGAATATTATGTGATTCTTGGTTTGTATTAGCATTCTCTCTATGGGGATCATATTAATTTTTGAGGAAGGGAAGTCACATTTCATAGTATTAGTGAAACCATAATCATTTATCAATGCAATGATGAATTTGAACATCCAATTGAATTTTCTTCCAACATATATTTCTTAATTCCAATAAATGAATGGTATATATCTTATTTTTGTGGGGAGGAATAAAAAAATTAAAGATAAAATTATGGTATGAGAGTTTTTCAATGTATTTCCTGAATAATTTTGATATTATACAATTAATCACGATGTTTAATTTCAAATAGAACTCATAAATTGTGTTATGCCTATTTCAAAGACTCCTTATAGAATTTCTGTAATTGAGTTTTGATGTATAGAAACAAACTCTAGTATAATCACGATAAGGGATTAATAAGACCTTGTGCATCACCATAGGGTCCACATATTCTTTTTTCTAGGAAGAAAGATGGATTAATGTGACATTGAATTGATTATCATTAACATAACAAGATCACTATCAAGATCTAGTGTCTTCTTCACATATTTATAACTTATTTAATGAATTATGAAGAGTTAAACAAATTTTCAATATTTATCTTCATTCTAGATATCATCAATTGAGATTCAATAAAAAAGATATACTTATTATAAAATTCCTTATATTTTATGGACTCTATGAATTTATAGAGATTCCTTTTTTTCTTAATAACTCCCATAATATCTTCATGGATATTACGAATAGTGTCTATAGAGACTATCTTGATTATTTTTTGGTTTCCTTAAGTGAATTTATTATTTTATATTCTAATAGTTAGGAATAACATGAATGTCACTTAAGGATTGTTCTAATAAAACATTGGATAGATAATCTTTATGAAAAATTTTATATGTGTAAATTTTGTCTTCATAATGTTTATTTTTTGGATACTATATTCTCAAGTGAGGGTTTATGAGTAAATAATTCAAATACAGAACCTATTGATAATTTTCCTAGACCAACCATGTTAATGTAAATTCATTTCTTTCTTGGGATGGAAATATATTATCAATGATTTCTGAAATATTTTTTATGATTATCTAACATATTATAAAAGTTGACCTGGAGCAGAATTATGTTAATATTGATGGAGGAATGTGAGGATTATTTCAATGAGATAAAAGGATAGATATTATGTGTACCTATTTTCCCAAAACCATATAGTGGTTAAAGGGTTCTTATCTATAGTGGTGCATCATAAAAGGTATAGGGATGCGTTCTCAGGAAAAACGATGTGGTGAACGCTTATCATTCACACCAACTTTTAGTCCATGACAAAAATTACCCAAATCATGATTTGGAGTTAGATGAAGTAATTTTTCATTAATTTTTTGAAGGAATTATATATCTGGAGAAATGAGTGACATATGTACCTATCCAAATTTATTGAAGTATATTTTATATCAAAATTATATAAACATTGGACAAAAAATATGGTTGGAGCTAAATAATGATTATGACTACCCTATAAATTATCTCCCAGTGAAAGAGAACAAGGTAAAAGATTCTTTAATCCAAAAGGAATAAACTAGTTTATCTATGATGAGGAGCACAATGGATCCAATATTTATTGATGAACATAGATGGACTTGGAAATGTTAATGGAATTGGAGAAATCTTATCTGGATCGAATGAATGTTTTACCATCTATTCATTTTAAGATTAAAGAGGTGTGAAAAGAAGATATAGATCTATAAATGTAGTGTGAAATGATCCTGAGATCACCAAGATTATGATGGAATAATATGGATCAACAATTTTGTATGTATCCCCCCGAAACTAGATTTAGAGGATCTATTCATTGAGGGTCATATTTTATCATTCAGTATTCATCCTATAAGTTCAAAAATAGGTACAGTTTTGAAATAGTATTTCTAGTGAGAATGAATGAATATAGATATTGCAGATTATATCTCTTGGTTATTGGTTTGAAAATAATTTTAGGATGAGATAAAATGTATAAGGGGATGTTATAACCATTAACAAACCCCAAATAGAAATTTGAAAACATTATCAGGAATTTTTTCATCTGACTCCCCAAAACATCTAATCAATATAATTCTATATGGGTTATAATTGGACGCCATACAATTTCAAAACGATTTTTTATTATCAGAGATGATTTGTATCTTTAACATCAATACATAATATGTATTAAGGATGTTTTATCATTCAATGCATTACCAAATTCCATTATATCTGATTGGGAGACATGGTCTACCCTAACATTCGGGAGAAGACTTTAGCAGAATCTGGATGTGTAGTTATGTCTCAATACTATATAAAATCTTCAGATATATGTCCAATCCTATAGGGAACTAAAAAATCTATAGTAAATTTTTAGATATTTCTATATGTATTGTAATGGTGGTTGGGATCAACACCATCCGTTGGTAGAAATTTATTACAATAATATATTTAACTTCAGCATTCAAATGGATCCTTATGAAGCCCTCTATAGTAAGAAGTGAATAACACCATCATTCTAGAATGAATTTGGGGAAAGAGAGATCTTAGGAACTGTTTTAGGTAAGGATATGGGAGATAACATTAGATCCATTCAATAATAACCAAGATATTATTATAGTCGATTAGAATTTTTTTAAAAAATTCAAATAGATTGGGATTTTGATATGGGTGAAAAGGAATTTCTATAAATATATCCCTGGATGAGAGTGATGATATTTTTATATAAGGTAAATCTATTTCATAGGTATATCATTCCTTTTTAAATTTGTGATCGTATGGAGATGGTTTCTTATCGATTGACACTTCCACTGAATTTGTCTCGAATTAATGAGGTGTTTCTTGTATATCTACTATGTATGTACATACATGATCAATCATATGCAAAAAACACATAGTCATATAAGGGAGCATGATCCTTCATAGGAAGAAAACTGGTATAGATTAAAGATCTGGGAAATAAAGTTCTACAAAAATGACTAAACACATCGTTAATGCTTTGTGGTGGGACAATCAATTTGAGAAAGCTACGTGGGAACTTGTGATGCGATGAGGTAGTCATATCCTTATCTTTTTATATGCAAGTGATGAATTTCAAGGTAGAAATTAATTATATGTGGGGTATAATGTAACACTGTTAGTTTTTAAGGAATATTTCTCCTTAAATAATATGACTTCCTCCATAACATTGATTGAACACAATATATAGTTTTAATGAATCGTGTTATACCATTAGAATTATTTATTTTAATGAAAATAATATAATGGAGTCTATGAAATGCTAGTTATGCATATGAATAACTATATTATGAATCCTATGTGAATGTTATATTGAATAAATATTTATTTATTAATTCTTAATAGATAATGACAATTTTATTTAGTAAAGTCATTTTCTTCTTAAAAAATATTGTTTAAAAGCAATTTTTAATGATTTCTCTAAGAAAATCAATATAATTAATTTTTACACTTTTAAAAAATTTATTTTATGAAGTAAACTTAATTTTTCATTATATCATGTCAAAAGTATCTTTGGATTTTTTTAGATTTTCTGAAAAGATTTATTTTTTAATAAATAATGAAAAATATGGTTTTCCATAGAAAAATATATTTTTTTAAATCATTTACAAAGTAAAATTATATTCTGTATTATTTTTAAAATTTCATCAGTTAATTTTAATATGTTTTTTTCCTTTGAAATTCATTTTTATATGAATTTATTATAAAACATGATACACTTAAAAAGTTAATTTTTTTAAAATATATTTTTCATTGTATTTTGAGATTTAATACAAAATTAATTTGTGTTAAAACTATATTTTTTTTAAAAAAAATAGATTCTATATTTCTAACAAGTAGGTACACTTTTAGTGAATATACCACTTGTAAATTTTATTTCAATTTGAATACTATTCTTAGTATTTTTTACCATAGTTAAGGGTAATAGGTTATTTACATGTAAAAATATTATAATAAGGATTAGAATATAACTTTAAAAATTTCCCCAATTCAATTGAATGGGTTATTTTTTGACCGTAATCATCAAGGGGTATAATTTATGACCTTTTGGAGCTATATTTTTGAAATTAATACCCTTATAGGTATTTATTTCTTAAAAAAAAGATAACACGTTTTTTTTAAAAAATTTATAAAAAATTTAATATGTGGTTATCCAGAAGATATGTTCAACAATAAAAACTATTTTTAATGTTCAAAAATTTTTATTCATTTTAGTAATTTATTTTTTATTTTTAGCCAATAAATTATGATTTTAATTTATTATAGAACGATAATTCTATAACTATTAACTTATTGAAAAAATAAAATAAGTTATATTATATGTATTAAATTAAATATAATTTTATATATTTAATGGTATCCAATAAACCTATTGATCACATTTAAAATATAAGTATATAACATTTTTTCTAATTTTAGTAGTTTTTTATGGTTTTAATGTCATGGTAATGAATACTAACAAAATTAAAAATAATGTTTTTGTGATATTAGTATATAATATAATTCTTATCAAAATCCTAAAAAATTTAAATAATAAAAATGGGATAATTTATGTTTCAAAATTTGATCTATTTTACATTTATATACTACATGTAAATTTTTCCCTATAATAGTCATAATATATTTTAATTTTTTAAGAAATTCCAAAGGTGCCCCTCACATGTATTATAAATGAGAATCTATTCTATCACTTTACATAACACCAATGAACATCATAGCATGAGAAAAATATACAAAATTATCTTCTCCAATTTCATTTCTATATTATAGAGGTTTTGTACTTCTAAAAATTCTAACCCTAGAGCCCTTTAGGAGGGACCTAGAGGAGTTATTTTGATAAATATGTAATATCTCTAACCGAACAATTTATTTTTATTCTCATTTTTAACTCCGATAAATCTATGTTAATTATGATGAAAAAATAAATTTAGTATCATATATATATATATATATATATTTATTATAATGACTAAAACTCCATTATAAACCCTCATTTTATCAAACAAGAAGTGAAAGTATCGCTTGTGCATTCGTATGACTTACCGTCTCCACATAAAGACACAATTTATTTTTAAACATCATATTTTATAGATGGGTATTTTATTGTGTTTAATATTTCTATATGATAAATATGAAATAAATATACTTCATGAATGATTATATATTGATTACCTTCCTACCATCCAATCTTCTATGAATCAAGAATGCTCCTCGTGCGTACGAATGGACTACCATATCCATGATGAAATTAAATTTTTTATCATTTATATTTCACATGGATGGTATATAAGAAAAATTAATGAAGATATATTATATATATGATATGATAATGACTCTATGAATTATGTGACCATGATTAATATATATGGGATGGTGCTAAAGAATCAAAACATTCTTGGAAGATGAAGCCGTTATCACCCAGATCAGATATTTTAATAAATAAATTAATAAATGGTTATCATGAAGCTATAAAAATCATATATTATATAATAAATACAAATTTATTTTAATGATGGTTTGAACTTAAATACATTAAGGAAATTAGTGAGGTAATGGTTTGTTTCACAATCTCATCATTAATCAGCATTGATTAAGTTTAATTCCTCACTAGGGAATATTTCTCTTCTATGTCCATGTTTTGAAAAAATATATTCAAATAGGTTTTTACTATTTTGTATAATTATTTTACATTTTTTAACTAATATAATATTTTTCGAATGAAATATTTATTTCATTTTATAAATGATGTTTTTTTTGACTTTTTTGACAAAAATAAGGAAGGAATTATTTTTATCATTCATGATTAAGAATCATTTCCTGACTTCATTTAATCCCAATTTTTTGAAGTGTACTTTAAAAGATTAAAATTTATTTTTAATTAACATTTTTTAAGTTATAAGTGGAAAACATTTTCAAAAATAGATAGAAATTAAAAATGGAAAATTTATCTTCTTTAATAATTATTCCAACTATCCCTTCCAATTCATTTTCTATATAACATGCCAGTAATTGATGTCACATATGATTCACTTTGGATATGTTCCAAAAATAAAATATTTATTATTTTTCTTTATTTTTCATTCTTATGATGAAATTATGAAATATTTATGAAACCCATTTATTTTCTATGGTTTATTTTATGATGTATTATTTATGAAACCCATTTATTTTCACATGTTTTTGTATATTGAATGATTTATATTCTTACAGAACATATATATGGTTTTCTTTATCTGGTAGGTGGGACATATTTCTCTATCCAATGTATTCGGTAGTCATTTAAATCTCATGAGATAGATATGAATGGAATGGGATGTGAATCTAGTTATGTATATAGCATCCCGCCTTTTTATCACATAAACATTTATTACATTTTACAAAACTGAGGATCTTTAAGGTTTAGTGTCTTGGAAACAAGGAACATAAAACATGAAAACATAAAAAATTCTTCTTAAACACTTGAAAGGATTCTCCTCATGTTAATCCTAGGTTCATTACTGCATATCATAACTCAGGGACATACATCAAATGAAAGCGTGAGCAGAAGGCCCAGTAAGGGAAACAAGAGAAACATTTTACATGCGAACTTGAGATACTTCAATAAGGTTATGAATGGAACTTTAAGGCATGAGAAAGAAGTCGTGAGGCATATCATAATAAAAGTAACATTTTTCATACCTTGAATATGTGGCTACAACATTTAATATTGACAATCATTTCGTTTCACCAAGGTCCATCCCCAAGGTGTCATTAAAAATTACCAAGTTTATTCTCCAAGGTATCAGTCTAAAAGGTCATCTCTAGAGATTAAGTCTGTACCCAATGCATTGGAGCGCTATCCGGGTGCACCCTTGACATGTCTTTATTATCATGTGATCCACATATATCATCATAAATAATTTCATAATAAACCCATATAGCATAAAAGAAATGGGTTTTATTTTATAATCATAACAATTCAAAAACTTCTTTAAAGACATGATCTTTATGCCACTTTAAGGCCACGGAAAGGGAAAGAGGGTTTCATGTATGTAAATCCCAAAATTTAAAATAGAAAATTTTGATATATATGTGAATACCCCTGTAGAAATAAGAGCTTTGAGTATTCACATAATAACATAAAAAAATTTTGAGAAAAATAGAGAGGCATTTTGAGACGAAAATTATGCATCATAACGGTTACGTTACAGGGTTTTAGAAAACATTGAAAAAAGAGGGGACATGGGTCACCCACTCATAAATGATCCATAAAACAGTAGGGTAACAGAATATAAAGGATTTAAGAACATGGTAATGAAATTTGAATGATATACCATATGAAACGAAGAACTTGAAAGGAAGACAAAAAATAAGATTTCTCTTATGAGAGTTCAGCAGCCTAACAGCGTCACTTAAAACATCCAAAAAAAATGAATTGATGAGATCAAATACGGAGTCTCATCATATGAACATAAAAGATCAGTATGATATATATAGATATCATAACACAACATAATAAAAAAGGAACTTGAAAGACTTGACGTGAAAGTAGAACTTTGAAAAATGAGAAAGGTGAACGAATCCCTTAAAAATTTGGCAGCCTAACGTCGTCACTTAAACATCAAAAAAATGATTTGATGAGGTAAAATAGTGTCTCTCATAATATGAAAATTAAATTTCAGTATTATAGATATAGATATCATACCCCAATATAATAAAAATGAACTTGAAAGACTTGACATGAAAAAGGAGAAAGGTGAAAGAATCCCTTAAAAATTCGGCAGCCTAACAGCGCCACTAAAAACATCAAAATACTGAATTAAAGAGATCAAATAGGGTCTCTCATCATATGAAAATAAAATATCAGTATGATATATTTATATATAATAACCCAAAATAATAAAAAGGAACTTTAAACACTTGACATGAAAATAGAACTTGAAAATGAGAAGGGTGAAAGAATCCCTTAAAAATTTGGCAGTCTAACGATGCCACTTGAACATTCTTAAAATGAAATGATGAGAGAAAGAGAATTTCTCTCATAATATGAACATGAAAAGGGCGGTAATATTATTCTAAAAGAACATCCTCCAACAAATGAACATGGAGCATGAAAGAAATGACATAAAAGAGATTACTTGAAAAGAAAGAGAGAGGTCAGATCCCTTACCTTAAAACGTAACTCTTAAAACTCAAAGGTTGGGACTTTGAGGGCTTGGGGAACCATGGGAGGACTTCTTGAGAGGTAATGAGACCAGATCTTCGTTGGGGGAGAGTGGGGAGTCGAAATGGATGAGAGGATGGCTTGGTATTTATAGGGAAAGTGAGGGGACAAGGCATTAATGGCCAAGGGACACCTCACAAGTGGTTTTCTCAAAAGCATGGGCTCTCCCATGGTATTTCCCATGGAGTTAGGCCACATGGGGCCCCCCATATAATACTTCATCACCTTTGGTCATCCAGACCATAAAATATCTCATGACATCATCATGACACAGTTATGATGTCATTAAACATACTGAAAACCTAAAACTGTATTTTTACTATTCACTGAAAATTCAACTTTCTCAGAAAAATCCCAAAGTTTCACCTTAACCAAATATCAATGCTCTGATTTCAAAAATGAACTCCATTTTATAAAAATAATTTTCTATATATTTTTAATTTAATTTTTTAAATAAATACACTATTCACCAAAAATTCATTTTTTTCAAAACAATTCCCAAAATTTACCTTAACATAATATCGATGCTCTGAGTTCAAAAATTAAATCCATTTTATAAAAATAATTTTCTAAATTTCTTTAATTTTATTTTTTATTAAAAAACACTATTCACCCAAAAAAACTAATACTTGAATAATACTTTATGAAACAGTTATTTTACCATTTTATTGAATCACATTACTTAATCAAGGTGCCTAGATTATATTAATACATTCTTTAAGTGAGATTACTAATCCATTTGGTCACATTACTAATCCTAAGCATAAAATCACTATTCATAATTTACTATTCATCAAAAATTATGTTGATCTTATTATACTCTAAATTTCGTACTGAACATAATTGAAGAAGACCATTTTTTGAAAATAATTACACATTTTTAATTATTGAAGGCTTACATAAACATTTTTTTTAAATATCCTTTCTCTAAAATTCACCAAAAATATGCATACTATATTTATCCGGACATTTGAAAAGTCATAAACATCATCATAAGAAGAAATACCAATTTTTATTTAAAATAAAGGATTACACAAGGCAGTGACGGTCTCCTTACATAGCCCCTTATCACACCAGCATAGGACCTAAGTGTAAGGTGTGCTAAGGTGATAGAATATGAGGGAGGCTCGGCCAACATCGCATGAGTAGTAATTTCTATCAGTTTGAACATCTCGCAAAGGCGATTCCGTTCTAGCTTCACACGATGAAGTTTGGCTTGGGTTTGGTCCAGAGAAAAGCCCTGTGGTGCTACCTCCTTCCCAAGTTCTGTTAGATGGGCTTCGATCGGTCCAATACTACTGGGTGAGCCCATCGAATCTTCTTTCTATAATAATTAACCAAGATTACTTGTATTTAGAGACAATAATCAAAACGTTTAGTTTCCAACAGTCATATTGACCAATGGTCATATAATAATAAAAACCCAATGGTATCATTTTAATTATACTCATGTTATCAAATGAAACATTTTTGTTGAGTATAAAAATAAATTAACACATAAAATTAGGAAACAAGATTTATTCAAAATTTCGGGTTGTTACAATCTTCCCCCATTAAGAAATTGCATCCTCGCAATTTTTAAATTTGGGTTTTGAAATTTCATTGAATGTCCCATATCAGAAAAGGATTCAGTAAAACTATTACTTTAAAAGAAATAAAGGGACGTACAAAGGTCACCTGAGTTAACCCACACTAGGATTCCATGTAAGAAAACATGGACATGGAAGAGAAAAAAAGGGTCAAGTTCTGAGGGAGAGTTGTAGAAAACATTATTAGAAGAAAGTTAACCATAAGAAAATCCCAAACTTATGATGTGTGTAAATGGTATTTGATTACATAGTAGGAAACGTAAACCAACAACGTTTTTGTTTTACGTTCCTTTTCATAATTTTGAGGAATTCATTTACTACATAGAACAAAAACACAAGAAAATAAACCTACCTTCATGTAGAGTTTCATCCTTTAATTTATTTCTACCAAAACTAATCTTTTCTCGAAACGATGAGAATTCAAAACTACTGGTCTCATCAAAACACAAGAATCATCTTCTAGAGAATCACATAATCCACAAAAGATTAAATATCTATTTCTTCTATCTTTAAACATTATCCCAAAAACAGAAAGGGTAAGGTAAAACAACTCTTCAAAAAGAAAGAATCTCATAGGAATGGGAACTAATTTTAAATCTTCAAAGTTCTATGGTACTACCCAAAGTTCATCATAGACCATTCCATAAATAACAGTCCTTAAATTTCCTCAAAATAAACCAAACTAAGATTTAAACCCAAATACAAGAAGGATTTGATAACATAGTCTTCCAAAATAAACATCATTGCTCATCTCCAAACAACATCAACCACTCCTAACATCTTATAATAAAAGTAACTAACCTAAACATATTTTCCCCAAGATTCGTTAATAATTTCATAAGTAACCTATATTACCATAAGTTCACCTTAAATTCATCGATTCATCAAAATATAAGTCAAACTTACTCCTCAATGAAAATATTGTAGTAATCTATTTACCTCGATCATATAGGTTCCCCAAAATAGTGAACGTCTTCCAAAATAATAATCATCTTTTAATCCCCTAATCATCTCTGTCATATTAATATGGCAATCATCACATTTCCTATCACATTGGTTGTTGGGACATGTTCTTCCATTTCCCACCATTAACTATGAAGAGAAAGTATAATTATGGGCTTAAATACTTATCCAATAATCATGAAAAGGAACTTAAAGCATATAAGGATAACTTGTAGATGAAAAGTATACCCTAACTTGTGATCCCCTAGGTTCCCATCTAGCTTTTCCATGATCATATATTTTTATGTGAATCTTCATTTTATTTTATCTTTTTTCCTTTAACAATGGTTCATACTATGCTTATGAATTTACCAACGAATATCCCCCAGGAGTGTTGTAACCATGAGTGCAACAAGGCCCGTTGTCGTGTACCAGTTCCCGTTTGAGTCTAGCTCAAAGCGGTGTTTTTGGGTTTTACCCCTATGTACATCTATTCCAGAGCCACCTCTACCTGCTCGTATCCAGACAGGGATGTGTTTACTTGGCAACCCCTTACTCAATACTCACCAAAATACCAGGAAGATTTCCAATATTTAAATTTTCTACTGGGTTCTTCCTAGAGTTTTCATATCCTAATTTCCACAAATAACTAATCCATCCTTTGATACCAACTATAGTATCCTGCCTTTTTATCACATAAACTTTCATTACATTTTAAAAAACTGAGGATCTTTAAGGTTTAGTGTTTTGGAAACCAGGAACTTAAAACATGAAAACATAAAACATTATTCTTAAACACTTGAAAGGCTTCTCCTCATGTTTATCCTAGGTTCATTACTGCATCTCATAACCTGGGGACATACATCAAAAGAAAGGGTGAGCAGAATTCCCATTAAGGGAAACAAGAGAAATATTTTACATGTGAACTTGAGATACTTCAATAAGGTCATGAAAAGAACTTTAATGCATAAGAAAGAAGTTGTGAGGCATATCATAATAAAAATAACATTTTTCATAACTTGAAGATGTGGCTACAACAATTAATATTGACAATAATTTCATTTCACCAAGGTCCATCCCCAAGGTGTCATTAAAAATTACCAAGGTTATTCACCAAGGTATGAGTCTAAAAGGTCATCTCTAGAGATTAAGTCTTTACCCAATGCATTAGAGCGCTATCTAGGCGCACCCTTGAAAAGTCTTTATTATCATGTGAGACACATATATCATCATCAATCATTTCATAAACAACCCATATAGAATAAAAGAAATGGGTTTCATTTCGTAATCATAACGTTTCTAAAACTGCTTTAAAGACATGATCTTTATGTCAATTTAAACCCACGGAATGGGAAAGAGGGTTTCATGTATGTAAATAAAATAATTTAAAATATAAAATTTTGATATATATGTGAATACCCTTGTAGAAATAAGTGCTTTGAGTATTCACGTAATAACATAAAATAATTTTGAGAAAAAGAGAGAGGCATTTTGAGACGAAAATTCTGCAGCATAACGGCTACGTTACAGGGTTTTAGAAAACATTGAAAAAAGAGGGGACATGGGTCACCCACTCATAAATGATCCATAAAACAGTAGGGGAACAGAATATAAAGTATTTAAGAACATGGTTATGAAATTTTAATGATATACCATATGAAACGAAGATCTTGAAAGGAAGACAAAAAATAAGATTTCTCTTATGAGAGTTCGGCAACATAACGGCGTCACAAAAAACATCCAAAAAAATGAATTGACGAGATAAAATAGGGTCTCTCATCATATGAACATAAAATATCAGTATGATAGATAAAGAGATCATACCACAACATAATAATAAATTAACTTGAAAGACTTGACATTAAAGTAGAACATTGAAAAATGAGAAAGGTGAATGAATCCCTTAAAAATTCGGCAGCCTAACAGCGTCACTTAAACTTCAGCAAATATAAATTGAAGAGGTCAAATAGGGTATCTAATCATATGAACATAAAATTTCAGTATTATAGATATAGAGATCATACCCCAACATAATAAAAAAGAACTTGAAATACTTGACATGAAAAATGAGAAAGGTGAAAGAATCCCTTAAAAATTCGGCAGCCTAACGGCGCCACTTAAAACTTAAAAATTCTGAATTGAAGAGATCAAATAGGGTCTATCGTCATATGAACATAACAGATCAGTATGATATATTTAGAGATAATACCCCAAAATAATAAAAAGGAACTTGAAACATTTGACATGAAAATAGAACTTGAAAACGAGAAGGGTGAAAGAATCCCTTAAAAATTCGGCAGCCTAACGGCGCCACTTTAACATTCTTAAAATGAAATGATGAGAGAAATAGGGGGTCTCTCATAATATGAACATTAAAAGTGAATTAATATTAATATAAAATAAAATCCTCCAACATAAGAACATGGAGCATAAAAGAAATGACATAAAAGAGATTACTTGAAAAGAAAAAGAGAGGTCAGATCCCTTACCTTAAAACGTAAGTCTTAAAACTCAAAGGTTGGGACCTTGAGGGCTTGGGGGCACCTTGGGAGGACTCCTTGGTAGGTAATGAGACCATAAATTCATTAGGGGAGAGTGGTGAGTCGAAATGGATGAGAGGATGGCTTGGTATTTATAGGGAAAGTGAGGGTACAAGGCATTAATGGCCAAGGGGCACCTCAAAAGTGGTTTTCTCAGAAGCATGGGCTTCCTCATGGTATTTCCCATGGAGTTAGGCCAAATGGGTCCACCCATACAATTATTCATCACCTTTGGTCAGAAAAAACATAATATATCTCATGAAATCATCATGAAACAGTTATGATGTCATTAAACATATCGAAAACCTAAAACTGTATTTTTACTATTCACTGAAAATTCAGCTATCTTAGAAAAATCCCAAAATTTCACCTTAACCAAATATCAATGATCTGATTTCAAAAATTAACTCCATTTTATAAAAATAATTTTCTAAATATTTTTAATTTATTTTTTTAAATAAATACACTATTCACTGAAAATTCATTTTTTTCAGAAAAATTCACAAAATTTACCTTAATATAATATCGATGCTCTGAGTTCAAAAATGAAATCCATTTTATAAAAATAATTTTCAAATTATCTTTAAATTAATTTTTAATTAAAATACACTATTCACCCAAAAAAACTAATACTTGAATAATACTTTATGAAATCGTTACATAACCATTTTATTGAATAACATTACTTAATCATGGTGCCTAGATTATATTAATACTTTCTTTAAGTGAGATTACTAATCCATTTGGTCACATTACTAATCATAAGCATAAAATCACTATTCATAATTTACTATTCATAAAAAATTAAATTGATCTTATTAGACTCTAAATTTCATACTGAACATAATTGTAGAAAACCATTTTTTGAAAATCATTACACATTTTTAATTATTTAAGGTTTACATAAACATTTTTTTAAAATATCCTTTCTCTAAAATTCACATAAAATATGCATACTATATGTATCCGGACATTTGAAAAGTCATAAACATCATCATTAGAAGAAATCCCATTTTTTATTTAAAATAAAGGATTACACAAGGCAGTTACGGTCTCCTTACATAGCCCCTTATCACACCAGCATAGGACCTAATTGTAAGGTGTGCTAAGGTGAGAGAATCCGAGGGAGGCTCGGCCAACATCGCACACGAGTAGTAATTTATATCAGTTTGAACTTATCTCGAAGGCGATTCCATTCTATCTTTACACAATGAAGTTCGGCCGGGGTTTGGTCTAGAGCAAAGTCCAGTGGTGCTACCTCCTTCCAAAGTTTTGTTAGATGGGCTTCGATCGGTCCAAGACTACTGGGTGAGGCCATCGAATCTTCTTTCTATAATAATTAACCAAGATTAATTGTATTTAGATACAATAATCAAAACTTTTAGTTTCCATCAGTTATATTGACCAATGGTCATATAACAGTCAAAACCCAACGGTCTCATTTTAATTATACTCATGTTATCAAATGAAACATTTTTGTTGAGTATAAAAATAAAATAACACATAAAATTAGGAAACTATATTTATTCAATATTTATGGTCATTACAATGTATGAGACTTGTTCTACTATGATTGTCTTCAGAATGAATGTTTACTCCTATGATGGGTTTGGAAGTGAACCCATTCTAATATGATAGTCTTGGAAAAGTGCCATTAATATTAAGGAAATGATTTTATATGCTTATATGTATGAAACAATTCGATGTCTTATGCTAATGTTACTTGTTCATGGCTCATTTACCTTTATGATTCATGCCTTTTGAACAACTGAAATTTATTCCATGACTCAATATTATTAACTTTATATTCAAGGTAGAATTTAAAATTTTTATAGTTTGGTTCTTGTACCATTATTCTAGTGTTATGAACGATATATCCTTTCAAACCCTTATTGAGAATATGAGATCATCAATTTATTATGTTTCTCTTTTTAAGGTTATGAAGAAAGGTATAAAATATTATATGTCAAAAAGAATTAAAGTGATGAAGTAATAATCATGTGATTATGTAGGTATTCTATGTACCAGTTTTTTATGTGTCCATGTTTCCAATGTCACTAAACCAATATCGTTCAGTCAGGGTTTAATTATGTTATATAAGTCAGTATTCATACATTTAGATGTTATTTATCTATGTGAATTGATTGATCCATTGTATTCAGTATTTATGAAAACAATTACCTATAAAACATATATAGTTAATAAGTATAATAAATCATTTAGAAACATTATATCGGGTTTATAAACCTATGGTGGACATTTTGATATATAATTACCATGTTATTTAAAATAATATTTAATGTGGTTTTATATTTAACTAAATAATTAATATGATACATTCAGTTATGGATTTATTTAAAATCCTCATATATGAAATTTTTTATTCATATAAAATTTATTTCAGAATGATCAATTTTATAAATTATTTTGGTGTGAATTCAATTTTGTCACAAAATGGTAAGTTTTTTTAATTTTTTTCTGGTTTTCATGTTTATATTAACAATAAATTATAAAATTATACAAATTGGGAAACTTAAAATTATTTTAATACATTTAATAAGAATGTTCAATTTTTTCAAAGAGTTAAATTTCTTTTTTTACCATAAAAATATGTTACCATGGTAAAAATTTGTGGTACCTCAAAAAAGGGTAATTGAGGTAAAAGAGTTAAAAATATGAGATATAGTATAAAAATCATATGTATAATATTATTGAAAGATTGTATTTTGTGAAAAAATATCTCATCCTAAAATTTTGGATATTTCTGAAAAACTTTAATTCCATGAAGAATTTCTATTTTGTTAAATCTTTGAATATTTGCAAGACTATCACCTCGCTTATAAAGGGATCCAAAATACCCTCACATATCCACATAGTTTTTGCAACATATCTCAATAAATATCTTCGAAAATAAATCCAAAACGTTATTTCACATTCATTAGAGGTTCTAGCCACACCAAAATACTAAACTTATTAGGATTAAAGTGTAAAAGAATAAAGGATATCCAAGTAATAGGTAGTTGTCTTAATTGAGTTCTTTCATGTTCCTTTATTCTTAATTTTCATTAAATTCCACTATAACAATAATAATATAATGAAAATTTAATTAGTTCTACAATGAAATGTTATTATAGTTATGGAACAACCATTTTATATCATCTTTCTATCCATTGGAAATTGAAAACAATGCTCGTACGTACACACTGACTATCGCCTCAAAGAAGCGATTTAATCCATTTTTTATCACCTACACTCATTGTTAATTAGGGATATATTAAATGAAGATATATTTCATTGATATCATAATTAATACATTCAAGAGATTTATATTATATATTTTAATTTCCTCCCATCCATTGGAATATGGATACATCGCCCTTATGTATGTGTGGACTACAAAATAAATGATATAATGTATTTAAATCTTCAAGACTACTATAAATTTATAATTATAAATTTATAATTAATTTATAAAACTAATTATTGTTGAATAATTATGATTATGTTGATAATTAAAACCTAACCCCTTTTACCAAGATTAACTTACTAAATTCATTTTTAATATTATGAATCAAAAAACCTCAAAACAGTCAAGGAGATCATTACTAATTTAGTAACTAAATGAAAAATTGTGATAACTTAAATAAATTAAGTAATAATAAAGAAAATAACAAGAAAATGTTTTTATATTAGGTAATAAGTAATATATTTTCACTACTTAGGAGTGTAAAAGAGATATGTGGTGTGTAACATCCCAAGTAAGTAATGAATAATAGATATTTTTATCTATTTCTATTAATGAACTAGATAGTTTTTTAGAGGCTTAAAATGAAAATAAATCCAATCTTAAGCATGGAATACACTAATATTTTTAAAAGATTGTTTTACTGCCTTTTGAAGGAAAACCATTTTTGAATCTATCTTATGATAATTTTATAAACTATTTTTGTCAAAATAAACTTATTCTTTATGATTGGGACATAAAAATTTACTTTGTGTGAATTTTTGGTATTTTTCTGACATTGTTCATTTTTTTTAATGAATAGTGAAAAATACTGCATTTTACATCAAAACTGCTTTTTAATCTAAATTATTTATATGATTAGATTATGTTTTGAATTGTTTTTTAAGTTAAATTAGAATATATTTTTACCATTTAATCCAATGGTGGACATTGGAATTAATTTCACTTTGAAATTGGACTTAAAGTGGTGTCAATCTTTTGATACTTATTGTTTCATAAAAACACGCTATTTGTCATGACAGCGGGAATTAATTATTAAATTAATTAATGTGACTTATATGTTTTGAATTTTGTAAAATAGGCTTCATTTTTGAATTCGGAATATCAAATATAGCTTAGGGTGAATTTTTGGTATTTTTCTGAAAAACTTCAATTTTTGATGAATAGTGAAACCACTAAGTGGTACTTATAAAAACTGATTTTTCATTTAAATAAATTTTACCACTTCTATGTTTTGAATTTAAAAAATCCAACATACATGGTTGTCATTAAGAAGTAAAATGTGGTTCAATGAGATTAAAATAATTTTTTGTTGAATAGTAACTTTTAAGTTCTTAATCGCGATTAGTGGTAATTAGTGTAGTTTAAAGTAAAAATAATGCTTTAATAATTTGAAATGACCTAGAAAATGTTCTAAACTTATTGTATGTGTCATGGCCGACCAAGACAAGCCATGGGTCAACTTGGGGACCCCATGGAACCACTTTGGTTGGGAAATGACATAAATAACTTTTTATTTAATGTAAAAGTAAAAATGACACAAACATAATATGTTTTACGAAAACAATTTTGTAAATGGGGTAATAAAAGTCAGATTTTTGATTATAAATATTAATTGGAAAGATAAAAATATTTACTACATCATAGTATTTTTTATATAATTTTTTGACATTAAATAAATAAATTTATTTATGACATCATAATGATGTAGCGATTACCTCATTAATAAAGGATTTAAATAAAATGAAAAGATAATGTAACATTTATGACCTACACATGTCCAAAACCTATTGGATGGGTGTATTTCTAACCCTTATCACCTTATCCGCGAATTATATCAATGTGGGACCATTTAAATCCGAAACTCATTTTAAAATAAAGTAATATTTCTTTACTTTCCAAGAGTGCCCCTCCTCTCCTCTTATAAAAGGCCTCCACCTCTACCTCTTTTCCCACACTCCCAAAGCCTTTGGCTCGGCCAACCCCTACCCATTTTGTCTCTCCACTTCCCTCTCTTACTCCTCGAAGCCTCACTTTGGGAAGAAATATTCCCAAGGAAGCCTTTGATCTCAAACCAAAGAAAGTTACCCAATTTTAAGGTAATGTCTTCTTTTGAGTCCTTTTGTTTTATTTTGCTTCTCCAACCCCCTAAACTCTTTTTATTCTTTTATTTTTTAACAAATCCAGTATCCTCAATATACTAGGATGTTTTTATAATATGTATTCGAGCTACACTTACACACACCTACATCTAATGGTTAACGAACATACTGTTTCCGTGGATGGTGAATTTATGCCTCTCGAAACGATGATTGTTCAACATTCTTTTAACACCGTCAAAGGTGTCCATTAAGATGTCACTATATTTATATATGATATATAATATGTTTATGATTTCCTTAAGCTTCTGTATTTTTCTTTTTGTTCATACCTTTATGGTTTCCATTATGGGTAAACGTGATATCTTCATTTAAGGAAGTGCGGACTACCGCCCCCTCAAGGTGATTTGATTCGTTAAATACCATTTGTGGGATGTATAAAGGATGGAACTATGATATTATTTATGGTATTATACTGGAATTATAATATACCTTTATATCATTATGATTCCATTCTATAAAATACGAAATAGAAATGAAAGTAGCGTTCATGCGTACGTACGGCTTACCGTCTCCATGAACTGTGCATTTCATTTCTTACCTCTAAATGATTATGTAATATTATAAATGCACGTATATACTGGATATATATGATATATATGATATATATGATATATACATCATGATTATAATCCTGGATATAATGGATACATGAACAACTTGTAATTATAAAGGGTTTATTTTGACTCAAGTACCAATGATCGTTAAAACGACCGTTATTAACTTAAATAATTACATAGTGTTCATGACATGGCAATAAGTGATATAAAAGGAATAATTAACTTGAAAAATGTTCCTAAAAAAGTAGAAATTAACTCAAGTTTATTATTCAGGAGATTAAAGAACGACCGAGTCAAGTCGGACCCGAGGTATGGGACTTCGTCTCAATCTCCTTTCATTGGGGCATATTTTATTTTATACACAACTTTCTTTTATACGGTGTATAAACCCCTTTGACTTTTACATTTATTCAAAAGAAATTTTTTTTATACGAAGCGTTTACTAAACGAAAAAAGGGAATGTTTTTGTCGTACGTATGCGGCGAAAACGACTTCTCCGCCGTCGTGACCGTTATTTGAGTTTCGGCTTCCTCTACAAGCCATACCTTCTTTTTAAAAGAAAAATGAATACCATGTTTTACTTTTCTTTTGTTTTGGTATTTAAAATGGTTTTCATAATGTTTTTATATCAATGTGTTGTATTGATATCTTGTGATTCAATGGTGGAAATTTTATGTTTCCTATATGCATGTTTTATGTGATACGATTATGTTGAGGTTCTTGGGCATTATTATGAAGATGGGTGGTTCCATAATAAACTAAGGGCGGGTGAGCCCGATATAGCTCTCCAATGAATTGGTTAACGTGAAGGAGTGAAACGTTAAGGTTTCTCCGAAGAGATTTAGGTAATATACTGTGATGGGTATTCCAAACGTAACCGAGAGGGTTACTCCCTACGTAAGAATGTTATGAATGCCTCAAGTTACCTTTATGTCTTATGATTTCTATGATTTATTCATGATTTGATGAGGTATGTTAAAGTGCTTATGTTTTATGGGTAAAGTATGATCTCATCCTTATGTATATATGTACCCATGTTTCCTTTCATGTTTTTATATCCCTTACAGAGCTTTTTATGCTCATCTCAAGTTTTTTTGAAATTTTTTTCACAGGTCAAGGGAAAGGTACATGATATGATGATAGTTTCAAGGAAGTGTCAAGAAAGAATCCATGTTTATTTTAAATATGTTTCCATTGATGGTAATGAAGAATACTATCTTTATGTAACCACTTTGTTTATATGTGGAATGTAATTCAACTTTTATGATCTAATTCTCTAAAACTCTAAACCCGAAAAGATCCTCAATGTGTAATCTTGTAATAACTCAAGATTAAGTAAGGTTTAAGGCCGGGGCCTTATAGTTGGTATCAAAGGTCGGTTTAGATAACTTTAAGAGTTCTAATTCTATTAAATGATTATCCAAAAATATTTTTTTTATGGCCAAATTGAAGTGATATAGCATTTGAAGATTACCATGTTGCTTCATCTAAGACATGTTTGTTCAGAATGGTTTTCCGCAGAGGAAACAAGGAAGCAGTGCTAGGAAGTCATGCGGAAGGAAATAACCTTCCGAATCGGCATCCTGATATGGTCGGAGTTGGAACTGAACAGTTTGTTGTAGTAATGGCGTAGTTGAATCAAGCGATAAATGGTGGTGGTATCCATGCACGAGATCAGCCAGATCAACTGCCGAGGAACATGTCATTGGTGGAACATTTCATGTGGCAACATCCCCCATCATTTAGAGGATCATCTGACCCTATGTTAGCTGAAGGGTGGATTAAAGCACTGGAGAAGATTTTCGATGTCATGGAGTTTTCAGACAATCAAAAGGTTAATCTTGCTATTTACCGTTTGGAGGGTGAGCCAGATCAGTGGTGGTCGATGGGTAAAAATATCAGGGACGTTGATGAGATTGATGCTCTCGACTGGGATGAATTCAAAGGTATGTTTATTGAGAAGTATTTTCCTAAGGCTATTCGACTTAGGATGGAACATAAATTCTTGGAATTGAGGCAAGAGGAAGACTCAGTGGCTGCCTATGAAGAAAGGTTCACTCGATTGGCAAGGTATGCTCCAAATTTTATTCGACACCTTGATATTAAAATCAATCATTTTTACTCAGGATTACAGCCAAAATATCGAAGTCCATTAGCTTCTCGTGAGTTTAAAAGTTATGAAAAGCTTGTTCGATGTGCTGAGAAGGTGGAAATAGAGTTTTCCGATGACCAAGTGTTCTATAACAACCAGCAGAAGAAGAGGCCGAGGTGGTAGGAGAAAGGTAAGAATTCTTCAAAAAAGTCTGATGGTAAGAAAACTAAGTTTCCAGTTTGCGATAAATGTGGAAAAAGGAATTCAGGGGAATGTCTTCTGAATTCTGGAAAGTTCTACCGATGTGGTAAGATGGGACATAAGGCTTGTGATTGCACTTAAAAGGATCAAGGTGAAGGTAAGACCAAATTTTATTTACAGTTAGTGAAATGTTATAAGTTCAATGAGATGGGTCACTATGCAAATGAGTGTCCGACAAAGAGCTTAAGTGATGGGAAGAAGTTATACTGCATGCAGAAAGGGGTGGTGAAATCCTTTTCAACTACTTCGGCAGACGTCGGGCCATCAAATGATGTTGTATCAGGTACTTTGTTTGTTTTTTCAGATTATGCCAGTATGTTGTTTGATTCGGGGTCTACACATTCTTTCATCTCTGAAAACTTTTCTAGTAAAATGGGAATACCATCTCAAGAAGTGACTCCTGAACTTGTGGTAAAAACACCTAGGAGAAATGTTGAGGCAAAAAGAATTTATAAGAATCTTCCTATCCTTATTTGTGGAAAGAACCTACTTGAAAACATTATTTTTCTACCTCTAGTAGAGTTTGATGTTATCCTGGGTATGGATTGGCTCACTATTTACCATGCTAAGATTGACTATAGAGCTAAAGAAGTTTCTTTTCAGAAATAATTTCAGTTTGTGTACAAGAATGAACCCTTACTATTGATAACTTATCAAGAGGCCAAGAAACTTGTAAAAGATGGAAATCAATGTTACCTTGCACACATTGTTGAAAATTAAGGAACTATTCAGATTAACGATGTGCCAGTGGTAAATGAGTATCCTGATGTTTTTCCTGATGAGTTCCCTGGAATAATACCAGATCGAGAAGTTGAGTTTACTATTGACCTAGTTCTAGATTCTAATCCAATTTCAAAACCCCCTTATCGAATGGCTCAAATTGAACTTTTAGAGTTGATGGAGCAATTGCAATATTTATTAGAGAAATGTTTCATTCGACCTAGCACATCACCTTGGGGTGCTCCTGTTTTATTTGTTAAAAAGAAATATGGTTCTATGAGACTTTGCATTTATTATAGATCCTTGAATAATATCACTGTTAAGAACAAATATCCTTTTCCTCATATCGATGATTTGTTTGATCAGCTCCAGGGAGCTCAGTTTTTTTCAAAGATTGACCTGAGATCGGGGTACAATCAGCTGAAGGTAAAGGAGGAAGATATATTGAAGACCGTGTTTCGTACGAGATATGGCAATTATGAATTTTTAGTAATGCCTTTTGGGCTAACCAATTCACCTGCTGTATTCATGGACTTAATGAATAGATTTTTCCATGAGTTCTTGGATAAGTTTGTGGTGGTTTTCATTGATGATATTTTGGTGTTTTCTAAAAGTAAAGAGGAGCATGAAAGACATTTAAGGGTTATCTTTAAAACCTTAAAAGAAATTAAATTGTATGGAAAATTCAGCAAGTGTGAGTTTTCGTTGCAACAAATTTCTTTCCTTGGTCACATTGTTTCAAAAGATAGAATAACTGTTGATCCTGCAAAAACAAAAGTTGTGGAAGAATGGCCAAGACCCACAAATGTAACCGAGATTCATAGCTTCCTTGGTTTGGAAGGCTATTACCGAAGGTTTGTTAGAAATTTTTCACGGTTATCTAGTCCAATGACTAAGCTAACTCGGAAGGGTGTTAAGTTTATTTGGACAAAAGAATGTGATGATTGTTTTAAAGAATTGAAAAGAAGATTGGTGAATGCTCCTGTTTTGGAACTACCTTCCAGGAATGGTGAGTTTGTTATATACAGTGATGCTTCATTGAAAGGACTTGGTTGTGTCCTAATGCAGAATGATCAGGTAATTGCTTATGCTTCACGACAGTTGAAAACTCATGAGGTAAATTACCCTACACATGATTTGGAATTAGCTGCTGTTGTTTTTGCTTTAAAAATTTGGAGGCATCATTTGTATGGAGAAAAGTGTGAAATATATAATGATCACAAAAGATTAAAGTATATATTCACTCAGAAAGAATTGAACATGAGACAAAGTAGATATCTAGAATTAATCAAGGATTATGATTGTACAATTCATTACCATCCGGGAAAAGAAAATAAAGTGGTTGATGCTTTGAGTCGAAAAAGTAATGCTTCATTAGTAATGTTGCGTTAGGAAAGTGATCCTTTGGATAAGGATTTGATGAACTTTGGAATAGAAGTTGTTGGTGCAGGAAGTTCTTCTGTTTTGTTTCAGGTATCAATGAGATCATCTCTATCAGATAGAATCAAGAAAGCACAGAAGCAAGACAGTGAGTTGCAGAAAAAGGTAGAGCTGGTTCAGAAAGGTAAGTTGCCTGAATTCAACATTGATAATGATTGCGTTTTGAGATTTGGGAAGAGATTATGTGTGCCTTGTGATTCACAGTTGAAGAGAGATTTGTTATGTGAAGCTCATAGTTCTCCGTTTTCAGTTCATCTAGGAAGTACTAAGATGTATAGAGATCTTAGGGAGTATTACTGGTGGGATGGAATGAAAAGAGATATTGCTGATTTTACTGTGAAGTGTTTGACTTGTCAGTAGGTTAAAGAAGAGCGGCAGTTACCGAAAGGGATGCTTCAGCCATTACCAGTGCCAGAGTTGAAATGGGAGAATATATCCATGGACTTTGTTGTGGGATTACTGAAGACATCTCGAGGTAATAATGCAATCTGGGTTATTGTTGATCGCTTGACCAAATCTGCTCATTTCCTTGCTATACGAGATACTTTTTCCCTAGATCAACTTTCTCGTTTGTATCTTAAAGAGATAGTCAGGTTACATGGAGTTTCTATCTCCATTATATCTGACCGTGATCCCAGGTTCACTTCTATCTTTTGGAAAGGCCTTCAGAAGTCATTGGGTACTGAATTAAATTTTAGCACAGCTTTTCATTCTCAATCAGATGGGCAGTCAGAACGAACAGTTCATACCTTGGAGGATATGCTACGTTCTTGATCTATGGATTATCAGGGAAGTTGGGACCAACATCTTTCTTTGGTTGAATTTTCATATAATAATAGTTTTCATTCTAGTATACAGATTGCACCATTTTAGGCGTTATATTGGAAGCAGTGTCGAACTCCAGATTTCTGGGATGAAGTGGGTGAAAGGAAGTTGAAGGGACCAGAATTGGTAGAAGAGATGACATAAAAAGTTCAGCTGATTCAGAAGCACATGAGAGCAGCTCAGAGAAGGTAGAAGAGTTATGCGGATAACCGGAGGAAGGATCTATCTTTCGAGGTAGGTGATCATGTTTTTCTCAAAGTATCACCATGGAAAAGTGTGATGCGATTTGGTAAGAAAGGAAAGCTGAGTCCAAGGTTTATTGGACCATATGAAATTCTAGAGAGAGTTGGATCAGTTGCTTACCGAGTGGCTTTACCTCCGAGTTTATCTTAGGTACACAATTTTTTTCACGTTTCGATGTTAAGGAAGTATATGCCAGATCCATCTCATATTTTGAGTCCAGAGGTAGTTCAGCTAGAAGAGAATCTATCTTATGAGGAACAACCGGTCCAGATTCTTGACCACAGGGAGAAAGTGTTACGGAATAAGGTGATTTACCAGGTAAAGGTTTTGTGGAAAAACCACATGATTGAAGAGGCAACATGGGAATCTGAAAATGCAATGAGGGATAAGTACCCCCATTTATTTTATAAGTAAATAAATTGTGGGGATGCAATTTTCTAAAGGGGGTAATGATGTAACATCCCAAGTAAGTAATGAATAATAGATATTTTTATATATTTTTATTAATGAACTAGATAGTGTTTTAGAGGCTTAAAATGAAAATAAATCCAATCTTAAGCATGGAATACACTAATATTTTTAAAAGATTGTTTTACTGCCTTTTGAAGGCAAACCATTTTTGAATCTATCTTTTGACAATTTTATAAACTATGTTTGTCAAAATAAACTTATTCTTTATGATTGGGACATCAAAATTTACTTTGTGTGAATTTTTGGTATTTTTCTGACAATGTTCATTTTTTTAATGAATAGTGAAAAATACTGCATTTTACATCAAAACTGATTTTTAATCTAATTTATTTATATGATTAGATTATGTTTTTAATAGGTTTTGAAGTGAAATTAGAATATATTTTTACCATTTAATCCAATGGTGGACATTGAAATTTATTTCACTTTGAAATTGGACTTAAACTGGTGTCAATCTTTTGATACTTATTGTTTCATAAAAACACGCTATTTGTCATGACAGCGGGAATTAATTATTAAATTAATTAATGTGCCTTATATGTTTTGAATTTTGTAAAATAGACTTCATTTTTTAATTTGGAATATCAAATATAGATTAGGGTGAATTTTTGGTATTTTTCTGAAAAACTTCAATTTTTGATGAATAGTGAAACCACTAAGTGGTACTTATAAAAACTGATTTTTCGTTTCAATCAAATTTTACCACTTCTGTGTTTTGAATTTCAAAAATATGACATACATGGTTGTCATTATGAAGAAAAATGTGGTTCAATGAGATTAAAATAATTTTTTGGTAAATAGTAACTTTTAAGTTCTTAATCGCGATTAGTGGTAATTAGTGTAGTTTAAGGTAAAAATAATTCTTTAATAATATGAAATGACCTAGACACATGTCTTAACCTTATTGGATGTTTCATGGACGACCAAGACAAGCCATGGGTCAACTTGGGGACCCCATGGAACCACTTTGGTTGGGAAATGTCATAAATAACTTTTTATTTAATGTAAACGTAAAAATGACACAAACATAATATGTTTTACGAAAACAATTTTTAAATGGGTTTATACAAGTCATATTTTTG
This sequence comes from Viscum album, assembly GCA_963277665.1. NCBI lineage: Eukaryota > Viridiplantae > Streptophyta > Magnoliopsida > Santalales > Viscaceae > Viscum > Viscum album. The sequence continues at coordinate 1,395,043,871 of OY728157.1, read as the reverse complement.
ATTATAAATATTCATTGGAAATATAAAACGATTTCCTACATAATAGTATTCATTTTATAATTGTTTCACATTAAATAAATAAATTCATTTATGACATCATAATGATGTAGCGATTACCTCATTAATAAAGGATTTAAATAAAATGAAACGATAATGTAAACTCTATGACCTAAACATGTCCAAAACCTATTTTATGGGTGGATTTAGAACCCTTATCACCTTATCCTCTAATTATATCAATGTGGGACCATTTAAATCCGAAACTCATTTTCAAATAAAGTAATATTTCTTTACTTTCCAAGAGTGCCCCTCCTCTCCTCTTATAAAAGGCACCCACCTCTACCTCTTTTCCCACACTCCCAAAGCCTTTGTCTTGGCCAACCCCTGCCCATTTTGTCTCTCCACTTCCCTATTTTACTCCTTCAAGCCTCAATTTGGGAAGAAGTCTTCCCAAGGAAGCCTTTGAGCTCAAACCAAAGAGAGTTACCTGATTTTAAGGTAATGTATTCTTTTGAGTCCTTTTGTTTTATTTTTCTTCTCCAACCCCCTAACCTCTTTTTATTCTTTTCTATTGTAACAACTCCAGTATCCTAAATATACTAGGATGTTGTTATAACAAGTATTCGAGCTACACTTACACACACCTACATCTAATGGTTAAAGAACATACTGTTTCCGTGGATGGTGAATTTATGCCTCCCGAAACGATGATTGTTCAATATTCTTTTAACACCTTCAAAGGTGGACATTAAGATGTCACTATATTTATATATGATATATAATATGTTTATGATTTCTTTAAGATTATTTATTTTTCTTTTTGGTCATACCTTTATGGTTTCCATTATGGGTAAACGCGATATCTTCATTTAAGGAAGTGCGGACTACCGCCCCCTCAAGGTGATTTGATTCATTAAATACCATATGTGGGACGTATAAAGGATGGAACAATGATATAATATATGATATTATACTTTAATTATAATATACCTTTATATCATTATGATTCCATTCTATAAAATACGAAATAGAAATAAAAGTAGCGTTCATGCGTACGTACGGCTTACCGTCTCCATGAACGGTGCATTTCATTTCTTACCTCTAAATGATTATGTAATATTATAAATGCACGTATATACTGGATATATATGATATATATGATATATACATCATGATTATAATCTTGGATATAATGGATACATGAACAACTTGTAATATTAAAGGGTTTATTTTGACTCAAGTACCAATGATCGTTAAAACGACCGTTATTAACTTAAATAATTACATAGTGTTCATGACATGGCAATAAGTGATATAAAAGGAATAATGAACTTGAAAAAGGTTCTTAAAAAAGTCGAAATTAACTCAAGTTTATTATTCAGGAGATTAAAGAACGACCGAGTCAAGTCGGACCTGAGGTATGGGACTTCGTCTCAATCTCCTTTCATTGAGGCATATTTTATTTTATACACAACTTTCTTTTATACGGTGTATAAACCCCTTTGACATTTACGTTTATTCAAAAGGAATATTTTTTTTATATGAAGCGTTTACTAAACAACAAAAGGGAATGTTTTTGTCGTATGTATGCGGCGACAACGACTTCTCCGCCATCGTGACCGTTATTTGAGTTTCGGCTTCCTCTACATGTCATACCTTCTTTTTAAAAGAAAAATGAATACCATGTTTTACTTTTCTTTTGTTTTGGTATTTAAAATGCTTTTAATAATGTTTTTATATCAATGTGTTGTATTGATATCTTATGATTTAATGGTGGAAATGTTATGTTTCCTATATGCATGTTTTATGTGATACGATTATGTTGAGGTTCTTGGGCATTATTATGAAGACGGGTGGTTCCGTGATAAACTAAGGGCGGGTGAGCCTGATATAGCTCTCCAATGCATTGGGTAACGCGAAGGAGTGAAATGTTAAGGTTTCTCCAAAGAGATTTAGGGAATATACTTTGATGGGTATTCCAAACGTAACCAAGAGGGTTACTCCCTACGTTAGAATGTTATGAATGCCTCAAGTTACCTTTATGTCTTATGATTTCTATGATTTATTAATGATTTGATGAGGTATGTTAAAGTGCTTATGTTTTATGGGTAAAGTATTATCTCATCCTTATGTATATATGTACCCATGTTTCCTTTCCATGTTTTTATATCCCTTACAGAGCTTTTTATGCTCATCCCATTTTTTTTTGAAATGTTTTTCACAGGTCAAGGGAAAAGTACATGATATGATGATAGTGTCAAGGAAGTGTCAAGAAAGAATCCATGTTTATTTTAAATAGGTTTCCATTGATGGGAATGAAGAATACTATCTTTATGTAACCACTTTGTTTATATGTGGAATGTAATGAAAGTTTTATGATCTAATTTATCTAAAACTCTAAACCTGAAAAGATCCTCAATGTGTAATCTTGTAATAACTCAAGATTAAGTAAGGTTTAAGGCCGGGGCCTTATATGGTGAGTCTAGACAGCATGTAATTTATTTCCTGACAATCTTAATTTAGTTTTTTCAAATCAAATAACTCTCGTTCATATCCTTATTTTTTATTTGTATTGAATAATGTTATTATATATAATAAAATTTATTTTTAAGGTTATTATCAATATAATATTAAATTCTTATAGGGGTTTAAAATGAATATTTTTAATTGTTTTCAAACATGTCATTTTTTACTTTCTTTTAAAGGTTTGAAAAGAATGTTTTTAATATTTTCATCATGACCTCATTTTCCCACAATAATGATTGTTACATAATATAATGATTAACCTTAAATTTTTCATAATTTTAAAAAGGATATTAAGTTCCTTTATTTAGGTTATTTTTTAAATTTAGAATATTTATCAAAATATAATGATGTTTCATCTTATTTTAATATTACATTTTAAAGTGCTTTGTATTATGGGTTGAAATGATTATTATGATGAAATCTAAAAGGATATGTAATTTTTATTCATGTAGTGTTCCTTGGTAATTTTAGATTATTATTCCTAGGCTTGAGATATAGCCCTCTAATTTATTAGGTATTGTTTATACTCTAGAGAAATGATGATTTGAATTAGTAGATAAAAAGTTATTCCATTACATGTGAAATACAAGTGGAAAAATATGATGAATATGATTTACCAGTTTAGATTCATGGTTTTAATATGATTGATATGATATTAATTTTTTTAAATTTATTAAATGATGTTTTTAAAAATGATTATATTTCATTTTAAGATTAATATCTTTTTTGGAAAAAAGGAATACATTATTATATGTTTTTATGGTTTTGAATGGAATAATTGTTTTCCTTTAACATTATATACCTTAATATGAATATTACCCACATACAACATAATAAAATATATTCTAATGGTTTTAATTATGGTTAACCATATTAAAAAAATTCAATTTTCAGTTATGGAAACTCATCCATAAGTAATAAAAGCGTCCAGAATGAATATTTAGTATAAATTTAAGAAAATAATTTTTTGGGAAAAATGAAAATTTATTGGATTTATCAGCCATTTTGTTTAATTATTTCACTAATTTTATAAAAATATAATTCTAATAGATAATTGGGATATAAAAAGGTTTAGAATACCTATCATTAAACTCATCATTAGGGGTTGGTTATGTGAGGATTGATGTAGTTGGTGTCACAGTAAATGTATAAATATTATATCTCTAGAAAAATATGTAGGTATTAGAGTTAGGGGTGATATAATATTCATTACATATAATACTACTTAATATAATATGTTACAATTATTAATGTCATGAAAATTATTTATAGTGAAAAATGGTTATGCTGGTGTGTCATCGTTCATGTAGATTGTTAAACTAACCAAGAAAATATCATGTAATACTTGTGAATGAGTATGATTTTAGAATTATATAATATTATAAACATTCAATAAGATGAAAAATAATTTTAATATAAAATCATTATTATGGAGGATGTTGTTTAGAAATATTGTACATGATAATTTGATTTAAAAATTAGATGAAGAACATATATACTTACATGTTGAATTCACTACTTTATATGGGTTCCTTTATAAAAAATGTTTTAGGATTACTTCAAAGAACTAGAATGTGGCACCCACCAAGTCATAGGTATATATTTATAATATATTATTTTTGTTTAATTTAGTGAATTTTTGTTTTTTGGGTTTTTGAATACAGTGTGGTGATTTTTTGTGGATCATAACTTCGAACTATAGGGAATGACGTCATGCGGCATGGATAATGCTGTGATAAGCCATACATTCTCAAAGTGGTCTCCCATTTTATTTAATATTGTATGTCTGGGAACACAGTAGTGTGTTACTTTTCCCCTTGTAATAGATTCCATGGTAAATGATACATCATGGGGCTGGTCTCCACACCATAATCAACCAAGGGTATAGACTCGTTGGTAGTGTCAGATTGGTAAGAAATACAACTTGGAGCATTATGATGTAATTTATAAGGGATTTTTTAGTTGGATTTCAGTGAGAAATATTTAAATGGGTTTAGGTCATTTTATTAACCAAAACTGCTTTCAAAATCACAAGACATTATCATGATTTTGGACCCAACCCAAAATCCAGAGACTCGCTCAGGAGTTTGGAAAGAATAATTTTTTTTTTAAAACACCATATTCATGAACTAGACTTATGATTCCTGGGAGATTGTTTTTTACTAAATAACCCTAAATTTTGAGATTGTCTCGTGATTTTGGGTAGTGTGATTTTAAAAAAGCTCAATAATATTATATATAAACACACATAAAATATATAAATATACAGATTTATAATTATAAATACTAACAAAAATAAATAAATATTGGTCAAAAAATTTAAATATATATATATGTAAAATTTTATATATATAATTTTGTGTAATTATATATATACGCACATATAAAAATATTATACATATTACCATATCATAATTTATTTATATAGATTTAAAACCAAATAATATATATAAATTTAAATATGTATCAATATATTGAAATATATATAAATACATATTAATATCTATATATATATATAAAAAAATAAATAAATATTTAAAAATATATAAATCTTTATATATATATATATATTAATTCCTTATAAATAAAAGTATATATTTAAATACTTATAAATACATGTAAATATTTGAGCATGTATATATATAGACCCAAAAAGTATATATATAATTTAATGAAAGTAAATATATATCAAAATATTTAAATGTATATAAACATCTATAATTATATATAGATATAAATAAATTTACATAAATATATAATTATATAATTCAATATAAATATAAAAATATATTAAAAAATATATTTTAGAGGGGGGGTACAAACCACAAGAAAAACACAAACCTAGGAACCCTAATGGGTCTAACATCATCCCTCGGAACAAGGAATGAAAAGAACACATCAGACCAATTTTAGTACACATTTATTGACCAATGACCATGAAATTTGATGACCAAAGAACTATTTGGAAGTGGCATATTGGATCATGGAGGTGATGCACGAAAGTCCTAAAAGACCATCATGCATCATGTTGTGTCACTAGTAGCATACCCCTTTCCTTAGTCATCACATCATGTTACCAGTTTAAAAGTTGCATCACCCTTCCCTCTACAAAGATTGATTCATACAACCGTCTAATGAAAAATGGCTAGTAAACCCTCCTTTCTATAGTTGAAATATGCATTGTACGTAATCCTGATTATAAGTTCTATCAAATTCATCTAATTTTTAAAATTCCCACAAAAAAATGTCTACATGGAGCCCCACTGCACTAGATTTTTGTTTTGCGACATCATCTAACAGATCCCACTCTGTAGATATTCAAATGAAAGGGAACCCAGTAATCCAACATCATAAATATATTTGAGTAGAAGGCTAGTTGATAAGTTCCATTACAATTATCCCTCATTCGAGGAATCTCACGCAATGATACCTGCATTTCAACATATTCCTCACCTTCATATTTCACCTAGACGTTCTTTAGTTACCTCTATTACACCTGTTGCTGATTGAAGATGGATAGAAGGCCCTATAGCCCAATTTGCATCGTTGGAACCCTGACATAAAGCCCTAAAGGCCAAAATTTTGTATCCCAAACCCTAAATCAAGTGAATAGTACCAATAATATAGTATTTTAACATTACTTGGATAAATCCTTCCACTTCTCATATTTAGACCAAAGTACTTCATGTAGGATTACACGGTGACTACCATTTAGTCAAACACCGAATACACACTCAAATAACCACACACACACACCCAACCACGCACACCCACACCCACATAATAGATATAAATATATATATATATATATTAATTTACACAAATAAATATATAGATTTATAAATAATATAAAATGTACATATATTTGTGTGTGATAAAATTTAAATCCATAAAAATATAAATATAATTCTATTTATATATACATTTAAATACAAATAATTATACATAAATACATATATATACATATAAACACACAGTAACACACACCAATATAATATATATAAATAAAATACATATAAAAATGTATATATAGATAATTATACATAAATAAATATACATATATATATATATCAATAGTGATATTATAATATAAATAATTAATATATTTATATATGAGACACCCACATACATATAATTAAATATAATCAAATTCAAGTATATTTGTATATATACATATATAAACCTATATATATATACCAACATATAAATTCATATATATATATGTCCAAATAATATATACACATATATATATAGTTTCATATAAATATATATAATTATATATAAATATACATAAAAACATATAAAATTCTATATATATGTATAATTATACTCAAATATACATAAATATAGAGTAATATATATAAATATAGGCACATGTAGTTAACGATAAATAAATATAAATATAAATATGAAAATATATACTCATATAATATATATTTTAATAAATATAAAAAAATACATATAAATATTTATACATATATATAACTGCAAATACATTCTGTAAATGTGTATAAAGAAACACACGCATATATATATATATATATATTTAAAAATAATAATATTAAAATATAAGTATATATATACAATGAAATAAAATATTCATAAATACACACACACACACAAATATATATTTTCATTATGTATTTAAATATGTTTAAAATTGAAACAATTATCTATGGATATTTTTTTCAAATTGATTTATATTATTTAATCTTTTAAAATTTTAAAAATTAAAAAACCCATATCATTTTTTGCTTCGTGTTTTTTTAGTATGATCTATTTTATTTTTTCAATAATTAAATTTTTATAAAATATAAAATAATATAATCCTTTCGTTTTTTTTAAATATTGGTCAAACATTTTCTATCCATGTGATGTAAAATAAATTAAAATTTAATCTACATCATATCATTGGATGATCAAATTAATATGTCCAAAATAATTCTTTATATATTTTTTATAGAATTTATTCTCTAAAAAATTTTGATATAGTCTCACAATTTTGTGATTTTTTTATAAAAAAAATATTCTACCTAAAATCATGAGAAAATATGATGATTTTTGTGTCTACCTAAAACCATAAGATCGAATAAATATTTTATAAACTAATTAGTTAAATATAAAACATTAAACAAATTTTAATATATTTTTAAAATAAAGCAAGTGGGGTCCTCAAAAATAGATCTCCATGACACAATCCCGGAGGGCCACACCATAGAGGGGATTAGTGAGCCATTTACACACTGTTGTCCTTATTTCCATGTAATGAGGTTATCTTCAATTTCGATTAAAATTTAAAAAACAACATTTACATGTCCTAATTTAATGTTTCTTACCCCTCCCCCCATTGCATGGAATACAGTGGCATAACCTTGGAAATTCCAACTCCTTACTTTCATAATGATTATAATTTTAATTTCACTATTCCATACAGGGATAAAAATATTTCTAATATATTCTACAACTTCTTACTTTTTTTCTCATATTCATTCCAATTTCATTAGGCATCGAATTCACATCCTTTCATGGGGGTCGAACATTGTGTAATGTGGGTGGTTTTTTTATAAAATTTCATGGTTGTATAGGTCCTTGAGGACCCCTAATTATCATATTTTAATTTTTTAAGAAAATGTGACAATTTTTATCTTATTTTGAGGTAGGTGTATCATTCATATTTTTCAACCCCTTTACACACTATTGGTTTATTATACCTTAAATTTATTTATATATGGTACATGATGATTATTTGTGTATAAATGATTATATATGTTTAATTTCATTCATGGATAATGTTGAATTTTATGTGTAATTTGAAATATTATTTTAAAAAAAGAGGTGTTGCATATACAATATGTTTGATAAAATGTTTCTGAGTAAATTTCAACTTAAATGGAATTTAAATTGATGCATCCAAATGTGGGTTTCCATTAGAATATGTTTTTTTGACTATGGGAATGTTGTATGACGTTATTGTATTTAAAATTTCTATTAATTGGTGGTTAATTACATATTGAAGACCATTGGTGAGTTGGTACCCCATAAGAATGAAATCCCTGGTAGAGATTATGTGCTAGTCAAGGTTGTTAGACCAATTAGTGTGTGTGAACAGAGAGAAATTATATTAACACTAGGGAGACTAATTAAGCTCATAGAATTTCTATGTTCTTATATATCATCTCGTGTTCCTTAGGAGAGTCCTACTTTACATTTAATGAAAAGAGTAAATAATTTATTGGTGGATTTTATAATACTGAAATGTATGTTCTTAAATACCATTAAACTATTCATATTTTTTATATTTATATTTTCATAAACCATGAATTTTGATTTTATAATACAATATTAGTTGTTTTAAAAAATACATACTCTTATAAGGAAACCATTATATTTTTTATAAATTTATTTGTTAAAAATAATTTTTTGTGTTGTTTTCAAATGATAAATATTTGTTCACATTTTTAAAAATTATGTGTTGATTTAGAGTGGTATTCTACATTTATTTTCCAAACAAGATACTATAACCACATGATATATAATAATTTATACCTGGAAAATACAGGTAATGGAAATAGTTCCATACAGTTGGGTGGATCTTATCTATATTCATTATCCTTTATTAGTGGGGGTTATTTTGTGTCGTGAGGATCTTGGAACTCATGTAGAGAATTTTATTACTCCTTGTGGCGTTTTTAGTTATTGTTCATTAAACTATTTAGGCTTGAATATGTTTTTATTAATTTTTGTAAGCATATTGATTTATATATTTTCATTTTTGGTATAATTTCTATGAGTTATAGGATTATTATTTATTTGTAATGTTCTATTTTTTATATCCCATTTTTAAGATATTTATTTGTTTTTATGGGCATGAAACTTATTGAGAGGCCATTAAAAAATCTAGTCCAAATCTATGTGATGTAAATTTCGATCCCAATGTTACAAAACAAGGAAATTTGCATTCTCAGAAGGTTTAGAACCGTGTTTGTAGGCCAAAGAACCATGTAAATAGCTTATTTCGACTATTTTCCAAACCATGATAGATAAATAATTTTCAATAGTCCTTAATAATTTCCACTATTTAAACTCTACAAATAGGATACCTATTTCTATAGTATAAAATGAGAATTTGATTTAATCATGAAAAAACCCTACAAATAAAATCATATAGTCTCGGTTTAAACCATTGAGATTTCATTATATAGAAATGGTTATACCGTGTAAATTAAAGTCTATTTAAATTATTTATACTGTCTTAGTCAATAAATATAGCCATGGGATAAATATGTATTTTAATAACTAATTCCATTGTTAAAACTGTGGTAATAGGATATCTATTTCTATAGTTAAAACCATTATAATATACTAGCCCATATTCAATCCGAAAATACCCCTATATCACAACAAATTCTATCCATCCATTTTTGGATATACATACCACCTAAATAATACCATTTCTACAACATGTGTGTTCCCATTTCCACAAAATTCTATAAGGAAAAAATATTCATATAAAATTCTAATTTTATAAATAATAAATAAATGATAGATACAAAATGAAAAAATGTTTTTCAACAATATAATTTGAATCCCCATCATCATAAACATCAATATCAATGACATCGATGTGCGTTCAACCAATAGCTGCATCGTCGTCACCACCACTGGGATCCTCTCCATCATTATCAACATCTTATCCACCAGAACCATCTCCATCATCATCATAATCTCTTAAAACATAATCAAATGATTAATCATAACGATCCTTATAAATTGATCTGAGACACCATAAATATCCATCCATTGTTTCTACACCCCCTAGTGCAAGTGAAGAGCATCTAGAAGATACCACTTTGAATAATAGTTCTTTTTTTCCTTTTCTACTTATTTTGGAACTCTTTTCAAAGTTGTTTCTTTACTGTCTCCAATTGGACAAGTAACTTTTGTTCTATAATCATTCTTATAGCTTGTCCCGAAGATTAAATACTTGAATAGAATTATTTAGATGATAGTATTTTCTTCTCATGTTTACAATGAACACTTCCAACGTGATTTTTACCTAGAACAAGATGTAAAATGACATTTAGACCAAATTTGTTTTGTTCCTTCACCTCTAGAGCATGAAGAGTGTCATATAAAAGGGTATTGAAATTTTATAAGATAATGAAAAAATAATAATATAAAACATGAATGTAACTTATAAAATTTAATATAACATAAAATTTAACTTAGGGAGACCTAATTCTTATTAAAAATATAGACCAAGATCTAGTCTAATAAATGAGAATATGTATTGAAATATCATCATTAAAATAGTATTTTTCTGTCATAATGACAGATAGTGGTTACATTTTCACATATTCCACCTACTTTGTATTAGATATAATGTATCATCATTATTATAGAATTCCTCTCTTAAAGAAAATATTAGTAGAAGAGTATTACAACAGTACTCAATATGATATTATTAGCATCATCACACAAAAAATAACTAAACATTTTTCTATTTATCTACTTTAGTAACACTATTAAATTAAAAATTGTTACAAATTTACATTATCTATGGGTAAATTACTATATAGTTAGTAGTTATACTGATGAGTATTGATATTGTTTTATAAACTTTTTAAAATTCATCTATAGTGTTTGAGGATGGGTTGGAGTGGTAGGTGATTCTTTTATATTAATAGAATATGTTTTTAGCTGAAAAAAGTTTTTTAAGAATACTATGTTGAATCTAAAAATTAGATAACGTATTATCATTATGCAGATATGTAAATGTTGTACATAAGGGTTGATCTAAAATTCCAATTCATAATTAAGAGTCACTCAAAGTTTTTGATCTATATATAATATTTCAACTAATTTTACTTAGGATACTTAAGGATAGTGTAATAATTCTATATAAGATATTTCCAAAGTCGAAATAAACAATTTGAAATGTAATAGTTAATTTTCCAATATTTAAAGGATATCATAGAGGGATATGTAAAGGAACAAAAAGAAAAAATATATAGTATAAAAAATTTATGAACTAAACTATGATGTGAAAAAGTTAATGAAAATTTAGTGTTATACAAAAGAGGTTAAATGATGAACACAACGGTGACATGCATTTTACTATAGATACATGATGGATTTCTGAAAATAAATATGGGTCAACAAGTCTTCCTTGAATATATATAATGGGGATAAGGAGGTCATGTAATTTCTACATGACTTTATCAAGAGTTGCATAAGGGTAACAAACTTTGTATATAATATTATTCTACTAATTTTTTACAAAAAGTTTTATTTTATAGATTAATGTAAGATGATGTTATGTTGGACTTGAATGTCACGACCCGTCCTCGGGGCCCGTGCCGTGACTACCCCAAGCCCGCCTTCCATAGGCCAGGGGCTGGCGACTAGCACCAAGGTGTAAATCCCGGAAAAAGGGAAGGAATTGCCTTTGAAAAGTAAACAAGCACCACAGAGTAAGAAAGCAGAAATGTAAACACTATGTAAAAACCGTAACAAGCTGTGCTGAAAGTAAAAGGGGTCGGAAATACAAGCCCAACTGTAAAGTACAACTGAAAAGGGGAAAACAGTAACTGAAAGGAAAAGCCGCAGCATCGAGCCGTCCTCTGAAGGTCCCACCTGAAGGGTGGGTACAGATAGCCTCCACAGCTCCTCGGTCTAGCCGTTCGCTCCGAGTACGTCCCGCCCAGTGGTCCACCTCCAGGCACCGTCCTGCTCCGCACGCCTCCACCACGATCAGCGTTGTCCGTCGTCTGCAACCAACACAACGAAGTGCGGGCATAGCCCGTGCAGGGGTGAGTATAATCTACTCAGTAGGGACCCTGAGACCCCTAAAGGTCTCCCGAAATCCACAAAGGATAATCCAAAAAGGAAAGATACAATCACGATGTAACAACCGACACTGCTTAGGTATATGCCCATACATATACCTAAGTCATCAATTCCCATTCGGCTCCAACATCCGAGCCCAAGCACAACCTAGTCCACACACAAAAGCGAAACGTAAACCCACACAGGATAGTACAACACAATCCAAAAAGGAGAGTATACAGTAAATCCACACAGGATAGCTCAACACAATCCACAAAGGAGAGTAAACAGTAAATCCACACAGGATATCTCAACACAATCCACAAAGGAGAGTAAACAGTAAATCCACACAGGATAGCTCAACACAATCCACAAAGGAGAGTAACACAGGATTCAGCTCACACAGGTATACTTATTCGAATGACGATAAAGATGATCACTGATCCATCTAAGTCGTCGGACCCACAAAGGATCGATAGGTAACTAACCCCCGCAATGACCCACACAGGACCTGTAGGCGCTGGCTCACACAGAACCGCTGAGCGCTGACCCACACAGGATCGGACCCACACAGGATCGGGCCCACACAGGACCTTTAGCACAGATCCACGTAGGATCGCTGAATGTTTTAGTCGTCGCAGTCCACTAAGGATCTCTGCACAGTCGTCGTCGCAATCCACTGAGGATCTCTGCACGGTCGTCGCTGTCGAAGTAGCAGTCGCAGCCAGCTCTAGGGTTCCCTCACATAGCAATCTTGTTCGGGAGGGTCCGCTCCACGAGTCGAGAGGCTGATACATCAACTGACACAAAGTCTGAAGCTGATGTATCCAAAAGTTCCGCACCGTCAACAGAAACTCAACGTCGCAGACGGCACGTCAATCGGACGCCCGGTCTGAGAGTTATTGGCCTTTTCGTCCCAGGGGCCCGGTTGGTTTTTAAGGAAAAACCAACCCGACCATACTCCACCTACGTCCAAACCTCGGGCGGAGTGAGCCAAAAGATCCTTCTCACTTAGAGGAATTCAACAAAGCTGACAGCACGTCAATCGGACGTCCGTAGCTCAAGATATGAGTGTTTCCGCTCCGAGGGCCCGGTTGGTTTCGTGTACGAACCAACCCAGTTGAACCCAAAGTATTCCGAAACCTTGAGTACGATATACCGAAACGACTGTCTCGATCCAAGGATCGCGTTGCCGCTGACAGCGAGTCGTTTAGAGGCCCGTAGCTCATGTTACGGGCATTTGACCGAAAACGGTCCGAAGACGGGGGGTCCGGGCCAAGGACGACCCGGCCCGACCCCCCCCCCCCCCTGGGTCGGCCGAACCGGGTCGACCCGACCAGGTCTGGTCCGGCCAGGGTGTGGCCCGGCCGGTCGGACCGGCCTGGCTCGGTTCGGCCGAGCGGCCGAGTGGCCGAGCGCCGCGGGGCGCTGCCCCCACGGTCTGGAGGAAGTCGCCGCCCCGCGTGGGCCGCGCTGGAGAACTGCAGACGCGGCTTCTGCCGCGTCCCGTGCGGGCGAGCCGGACCCGCGTAGTCGCGGGTCTGTTGGCCGCCACTGTTGTGGCTTCAGCCGCGGCGGTCTCGTCCGGCGGCGCGCCAGGGCGCCGCCGGAATCTTCCGCGGGCCACCGGAGTTGCTCCGGTGGTCCATTTTCCTTCCCGTCTGCGCCTTTGTTCCTCCCGGGTTCCGCTCTTCCCTGTGAGATCATCAAAACGCCCTTGCGTCATGATTTGCCGTTGCTTGCTAAATCGGCACAACCACGAAGAACGGCGGAGGGTTGTCGGGTTGTGTTCGCTTGGCCCGCACCCTCCGCGTTAGTTAAAAACAACGGGAGAATTATATTCAACACATGAACCAACAATTTTAACAAAATAAAATTGTTCATATGAATCTAGTTCTTTAATTTTAATGAAACGTTCACAGGAAAATATAAAAGGGGGTATTTCCAAAATAAAATCCCTACCTCGTCAAGTCGTCGTCCGCGGGTTCTTTACGGAATTTGGGGATCGTCACGTCATCGCGGTATCCGGCGTCGCGTCGTCACGGAAGGGGGGTCGCGTCGACGAACTCCGAGGTTCAAGAACAAAAAGATTTAATTAATAATTAAATCCATCATGAGCTAAAAATCCACAAAGTAATTTGAAGAATCGCAAACACTCACCTCAACGGATGATCGAAGGTTCTTTTCGCGGATTAAGGAACGTCGCCGAACAACGTCGCGGGAGAGGAAACGTCAGCGTCGTGGCACACGACGTCGCGTAATCGATATCCGGGTTCGACATTATTCGTCGGAGGCCGGCATTCTTCGCGTTCTTCACGTTCTTCGCGTTCTTTGCGAAGATGGATGAAGGCTCCAGAACCTCTGTCAAAAACATCTCAACGAGTAATCCTCCAAAATGTCGTGTTGGTCTTATTTTATTATTATGCCAACAAATGAATAAGAGGTAAGTAACGACCCATTAATTCATAGAATTAATTCAACGAAAGAAACCGCCCATTTAATTCACGAATAAAACCTCCCAATTAAATGGTGCGTTAAGAATTTAAGAAAACGCGTCAGTTGACTTTCATAATGACGGGTTTTCGCGGGTGCGTTACTTAGCGGAAAAGAAACAGTGGGGTTCGTGCGGGCCCCACCTCACAAATATCCTACCAAAGGGTAGGATATTTTTGGATATCACCCTATCCATTTCAACTCAGTTTAAGTGGATTTCAAGTGGCTTCAAGTGGCTTAAGTGAAATAAAATAATGTTTGTCGAACTATTTATTTTATTTCTTAACTTTAAGCCCAAAAATTAAAAACCACACCCGAGAAAACACAACTCCAGAAGAGGTGTTTCTAAGCAAATATCGGCGTTGTGATTTCATCGGTGCCCTCAGAATTCGATTCCGGGAACTAGTTCAAAAGTTATAAAAACCCGCTTGTCCGTTCACTGAACGTACCTGAGCCAAACTTCGGAAAATGATTCCGGACACACCGGGCCTCGGAATCAGGTGCCGTCAGAAACTGCGTTCTTGTAAAATTTCAAAGAAAATTAAGAAAAAAATTTCCTTGAAATTTACCGGTCTTTACATTAATCACACCTCATGGCTTTACATCCCCGTAAAGATACATCATAAACTCGGGAAACAAATGTGGGTACTGAGCACGCATCTGAGCCTCCCGCTCCCATGTGCTCTCCTGGAGGTTCCCGTGCTGCCATTTGATGCGCACAAGAGGAATCGATCACCCACGTAGGACCCGGTCCTGTCGATCCTCTATCTCCACTGGGACCTCCGCAAAAGTCTCCCCATCATCCACGTCTAGCTCTCCATAGTCAATGATGTGCATTGGGTCGTGCACGTATCTCCTAAGCTGAGATACGTGGAAGACGTCATGCACCTGGTGCAACTGAGGTGGTAGAGCCAGGTGATAAGCCACCTCTCCAATCCTACTAAGGACCTGGAAAGGTCCGATGAAGCGTGGAGACAACTTGCCGCCTCTCCCAAATCTCCGCAAACCACATCGAGGTGAGACACGCAAGAAGACGTGGTCGCCATCCTCGAACTCTAGTGGCCTCCGCCTCCTATCAGTATAAGACTTCTACCGGCTCTGAGCTGTCCTCATCCACTCCTGGATGACCTGGACCTTCTCTATCGTGGCCCGGACCATCTCTGGTCCCACGAGTACTGACTCCCCAGTCTCTGTCCAGCACAAAGGAGATCTGCAAGGTCTTCCGTACAACGCCTCGTATGGTGCCATCCTGATGGTGGAGTGGTAGCTGTTGTTGTACGCGAACTCCACCAAGGGTAGGTGGTCCTCCCAGCTGTGACCAAAGTCGAGGACACATGCGCGGAGCATGTCCTCGAGAGTCTGAATGGTACTCTCCGTCTGATCATCCGTCTGAGGGTGAAAGGCGGTGCTCAGACGTAGCCGCGTCCCGAACGCCTCCTGTAACCCCTTCCAAAGCCGGGAAGTAAAGCGAGCGTCCCGATCGTAGACGATAGTTGATGGCACACCTTGAAGCCGTACAATCTCCTGAACGTAGAGACGCCCCAAGATCTCCACTGAGCCCTGCTCTCGGATGGGTAAGAAGTGTGCCGACTTGGTGAGTCGGTCAACAATCACCCAAATGGAGTCATGACCTCTGGAAGTGCGTGGAAGTCCTGTCACGAAGTCTATAGATATCTCGTCCCACTTCCACTCTGGGACCTCCAAGGGTTGTACCAAGCCTGGTGGTACCTGATGCTCTGCCTTCACCTGCTGGCAGGTGAGGCACAGTGAAACGAACTCTTCCATAGCCTTCTTCATGCACGGCCACCAGTGCTGTCGTCTGAGGTCCTGGTACATCTTCGCCACTCCAGGATGTACCGCCAAAGGAGAAGTGTGAAACTCTCTCAGCACCTCCTCTCTTAAAGCGACTGGTACCAAGGTACGTCCTCTGAAAAGGACGTCGTGCTCTACTCCAAGGGAGAAACCATCAGGTGCTTATCCCGAGGATATCTGTGCACGCCGCGTCTCACAGTCAGCGTCCCCACGCTGTGCCTCTCTGACCCGCTGCAGAATTGGAGGAGAGACTGTGAGAGACTGAAGGAAGGATGCTCTGTCCCTATCCACGAAGGATATCTGCAAGGTGGCTAGCTGCTCTGTCGCCTCCTTAAGTAGCTGAATGCCCGTCATTTTGCTGAGGGCATCAGCTACTACGTTCCCCTTCCCATGAGTATATACTATCTAAAATTCATAGTCCTGGAGGAACTCGAGCCATCGCCGCTGTCTCAAGTTCAGGTCCTTCTGAGAGAAGATGTACCTGAGACTCTAGTGGTCAGAAAAGACTGTAAAGCGCTCGCCCATCAGATAGTGCCGCCATGTCTTCAGAGTGAAGACCACTGCTGCTAACTCCAGGTCATGGGTAGCGTAGTTCTGCTCATGAGGCCTCAACTGACGTGATCCATAGGCAATCACGTCCCGCTCCTTCATCAGGACACACCCGAGTCCGGTCCCTGATGCATCGCAGTAGACTACATATCCAACTCCCTCCTCAGGCAACCTCAATATAGGTGCGCTGGTCAATCTATGTCTCAGCTCCTGGAAGCTCTGCTGACATCTGTCTAACCACACGAAGGGTTTTCCCTTCTTCGTCAACACTGAGAGTGGCGCTGCAACTCTGGAGAAGTCCTGCACGAATCTCAGATAGTATCCGACTAGACCCAAGAAACTCCGCACCTCCGTCATGCTCCTGGGTGGCTCCCAAGTTAGCACTGCCTCGATCTTCACGGGATCCACTGCAAATCCTGCCTCAGAAATGACGTGCCCCAAGAAGTGGACCTCACGTAACTAGAACTGGCACTTCGAGAGCTTTCCATAAAGCTGGTGCTCTCAGAGTGTGTCTAGTACAACCCGCAAGTGGTAGGCGTGCTCCTCCTCCGTGGTCGAGTACACCAAAATTTCATCGATGAAGACCACGACAAATCCATCGAGGTATGGCTGGAAGATCCTATTCATGAGGCTCATGAACACTACTGGAGCATTGGTTACGCCGAATGGCATAACCAATAACTCATAGTGGCCATACCGACACCTGAAGGCCGTCTTCTGCACGTCCTCGTCTCAAACTCTGAGCTGATGATAGCCAGATCTGAGGTCTATCTTCGAGAACCATCGTGCTCCCTTGATCTGATCTAAGAGTTCATCAATCCTCGGTAGCGGATACTTGTTCCTCACTATCACCTGGTTCAGGTGACGATAATCGAAACACAGTCGCAAGATCTCGTCCGCCTTCTTGGCGAACAAAATCGGGGAAGCCCAGGGTGAAACACTGGGTCGGATGAACCCCTTGCCCTGCAAGTCCTCCAACTGTACCCGCAGCTCTCGAAGCTCAGCGGGGGACATCCGATATGCTGGAGTGGATATCGGGGTTGTCCCGGGGTACAGGTCAATGTAAAAGTCTACCTCTCTGCGAGGAGGTAGCCTTGGAACGTCGTTGGGGAAGACGTCCGCATACTGATCCACCACTGCAAGAAAACTAGGACTCTGCACGTCCACTGCTCCTAGGATGAGGCTAGCCAACTAATGAGTGATGGGCTGTCCCCACCTCTACAAGAGTCCATCCTGTGTTACAAAGGCTCCCTTCTCGCCGGTGAAGGTGAACCTTCTCCCGTCGGTGCGTACACATCGCACCTTGCGCCTAAAATAGTCAATCTGAGCATGGACTGTAGATAACCAATCCATGCCCAAGATGACGTCGTAAGGCCTTGACACCGCTACAAGAAGATCCCAGCCGAAGCTCTCCCCACCTAGAGTAAGCTCACACTGCCGGAACCAGTGTGTAATCATCGAGTCTGCTCCCGTAGGGGTCTCTAGCCATAAGGATCGAGCCAACAGCTCTGTCAGAATCTTCGAGCTCCGAACAAGGGAAGCGGCTATGAAAGAGTGACTTGCTCCTGTGTTTATATGAACTACAGCAAGGATGGAATAGACACAGATCGTACCTCGAATCTTCTCTGGCACGCCGTGGTCATAGGCCTCTGCTGCCTGGAGCTGTGCCTGTCTCTGCCCGCCAGCTCCCTGTGGTCGGGGCAGGCCTCCCGGTGGTGGTGGTGGCAGAGCCTCAAAGCGTCGTCCACCACCTTCTGCTCGGCCAACTCCTCTGCCTCATCCGCCTCCTCCCTGCGGACCGCCACGGTCAACCCTCTGCCTCTGCTTGGGTGGCCCCTCCACCTTCTGCTGCTCCTCGGTACGGCGGGTCGGGCAGTCACGAACCATGTGGCCCTGCCCGCCGCACGCGTAGCACTGCCTGCCTCTCGGAAGACTGGGTCCGCGCTGTGTGCCCTGCACTACTGAGCCAGTGTCCTGAGGTCGTCTTCCGGAAGGTCTGGTATGCCTGGAACCCTGAGTCATCCGTCGGCTACCTACTGCTAAAGACTCCGCTACCTGCCGCCCTACGGTAGGTCTTGCTGTGGACTCAGCCAGAAACCTCTCGATCAGAAGGGTTCGCTCCAGCACTCCTTCCTGGGTCGGGATGCTGAGGGAGATCAGCGATGCCCTGATCTTGTGTCTCAATCCCTGCTCGAAGGTCTGGGCCCGGAAGAAGGGGTCCTGTACCATGTCGGTCGAGTAGCGAGAATGATCGGTGAACCTCGCAGCGTACTGGGCGACCGTCAAGCTGCCCTGCCGCAGCTGAAGAAGCTCCTGAATGCGCACCGCACGGAGGGTGGTCGGGATGAAATCTGAGCAGAAGAGGCTCTCGAAGTCCGTCCAGATGAGAGAGGCCTCATCGTGCACCTGGAGCATCAGGCTCCACCATCGTCCTGCTGCTGCATGTAGTAGGCTCACCGCGAGGATCACCATGAGGTCTGTTGGTGTCCTCACTTGCCTAAAAACTCGAACGACCGCCTCCATCCAGTCCTCGTATGCCTGGGGGTCCGTCTCCCCACAAAACCTGGGTGGTCGCTGGCGCTGGAACTCGTGCAGAGCTCCGAGGCGACGTGCATCGTCAGAGGTTGGCGCTGGAATCATCGGGGGCTCGGCGGGTAAAGGTACCGTCGGTGCCTCGGCTGTCAACAGGCCCTGTACCGAGGCCTCGTCGCTTGGCGGGCTGTCGTCGCATTCTACTCTCGGAACCCTAGCTGGCTGCCGTCGTGGGGCCATCCTGAAAAGGAAATAAGTGCGCCATGGTCAGAACAGTATACCTGGTGAGCTGACACAAGTAATCACAAAGAAAACTTGAAACACACATGCAATAAATGTTTTCGTGCATTAAGTCGGAAATCAGAAGTGAGGGTCCTGGTGTACGGATACGTCGACCGCCGCACCAACACTGGACTCCCTGGACTGATAACCACACCCAATACGCTAAACACTATTGCTTCACATAGAAGAAAGATCAGAGTCTGCGGTAGAACCGACCACCTCTGATACCAATTTGTCACGACTCGTCCTCAGGGCTCGTGCCGTGACTACCCCAAGCCCGCCTTCCATATGAAAGGGGCTGGCGACTAGCACCAAGGCGTAAATCCCGGAAAAAGGGAAGGCATTGCCTTTGAAAAGTAAACAAGCACCACATAGTAAGAATGCGGAAAAGTAAACACTAAGTGAAAACTATAACAAGCTATGCTGAAAGTAAAAGGGGCCGGAAATACAAGCCCAACTGTAAAGTACAACTGAAAAGGGGAAAACAGTAACTGAAAGGAAAAGTCGCAGCGTTGAGCCGTCCTCTGAAGGTCCCACCTGAAGGGTGGGTACAGATAGCCTCCACAGCTCCTCGGTCCAGCCGTCTGCTCCGAGTACGTCCCGCCCAGTGGTCCACCTCTAGGTATCGTCCTGCTCTGCACGCCTCCACCACGATCAGCGTTGTCCGTCGTCTGCAACCAACACAACGAAGTGCGGGCATAGCCCGTGCAGGGGTGAGTATAAGCTACTCAGTAGGGACCCCGAGACCCCCGAAGGTCTCCCGAAATCCAAAAAGGATAATCCACAAAGGAAAGATACAATCACGAAGTAACAACCGACACTACTTAGGTATATACCCATACATATACCAAAGTCATCAATTCCCATTCGGCTCCAACGTCCGAGCCCAAGCACAACCCAGTCCACACAGGAAAGAAAAACGTAAACCCACACAGGATAGCACAACACAATCCACAAATGAGAGTATACAGTAAATCCACACAGGATAGCTCAACACAATCCACAAAGGAGAGTAAACAGTAAATCCACAGAGGATATCTCAACACAATCCACAAAGGAGAGTAAACAGTAAATCCACACAGGATAGCTCAACACAATCCACAAAGGAGAGTAACACAGGATTCAGCTCACACAGGTATACTTCTTAGAATGATGATAAATATGATCACTGATCCATCTAAGTTGTCGGACCCACAAAGGATCGATAGGTAACTAACCCCCGCAATGACCCACACAGGATCGGGCCCACACAGAACCTATAGGCGCTAGCTCACATAGAACCGCTGGAGCGCTGACCCACACAGGATAGGCCCCACACAGGATTGGGCCCACACAGGACCTGTAGCACTGATCCACATAGGATCGCTAAGTGCTGTAGTCGTCGCAGTCCACTGAGGATCTCTGCAGAGTCGTCGTCGCAATCCACTGAGGATCTCTGCACGGTCGTCGCTGTCGAAGTAGCAGTCGCAGCCAGCTCTAGGGTTCCCGCACACAGCAAGCTCGTTCGGGAGGGTCCGCTCCATGAGCCGAGAGGCTGATACATCAACTAACACAAAGTTCGAAGTTGATGTATCCAAAATTTCCGTACCGTCAATAGGAACTCAACGTCGCAGATGGCGCGTCAATCGGACGTCCGGTCTGAGAGTTATTGGCTTTTTCGTCCCAGGGGCCCGGTTGGTTTTTAAGGCAAAACCAAACCGACCGTACTCCACCTGCATCCAAACCTCGGGCGGAGTGAGCAAAAAGATCCATCTCACTTAGAGGAATTCAACAAAGCTGACGGCACGTAAATCGGACGTTCGTAGCTCATGATATGAGCTTTTCCGCTCCGAGGGCCCAGTTGGTTTCGTGTACGAACCAACCTGGATGAACCCAAAGTATTCCGAAACCTTGAGTGTGATATACCGAAACGACCGTCTTGATCCAAGGATCTCGTTTCCGCTGACGGCGAGTCGTTTAGAGGCATGTAGCTCAAGTTACGGGCATTTGACCGAAAACGGTCCGAAGACGGGGGGTCCGGGCCCGGGCCAACCCCGCCCGACCACCCCCCCCCCCCCTTGGGTCGGCCGAACCGGGTCGACCCAACCCGGTCTGACCCCGTCTGGTCCGTCCAGGGCGCAGCCCGGCCGGTCGGACCGGCCTGGCTCGGTTCGGCCGAGTGGCCGAGTGGCCGAGCACCGCGGGGCGCTGCCCCCGCAGTCTAGAGGAAGCCGCGGCCCCGCGTGGGCCGCACTGGAGAACGCCGGACGCGGCTTCTGCTGCGTCCCGTGCGGGCGAGCCGGACCCGTGCGGCCTCGTCCGGCGGCGCACCGGGGCGCCGCCGCCTCTGGCCGCCGGCACCGCCGCGCCGCCGGAATCTTCCGCGGGCCACCGGAGTTGCTCCGATGGTCCGTTTTCCTTCCCATCTGCGCTGTTGTTCCTCCCAGGTTCTGTTCTTCACTGCGAGACCATCAAAACTCCCTTGCGTCACGATTTTCCGTCGCCCGCTAAATACGCACAACCACGAAGAACGGCGGAGGGTTGTCGGGCCGTGTTCGCTTGGCCCGCACCCTCCGCGTTAGTTAAAAACAACGGGAGAATTATATTCAACACATGAACCAACAATTTTAACAAAATAAAATTGTTCATATGAATCCGGTTCTTTAATTTTAAAGAAACATTCGTGGGAAAATATAAAAGGGGGTATTTCCAAAATAAATTCCCTACCTCGTCAAGTCGTCGTCTGCGGGTTCTTCTCGGAATTTGGGGATCGTTGCGTCGTCGCAGTATCCGGCGTCGCGTCGTCGCGGACGGGGGGTCGCGTCGACGAACTCCGAGGTTCAAGAACAAAAAGATTTAATTAATAATTAAATCCATCTTGAGCGAAAAATCCATAAAGGAATTTAAATAATCGCAAACACTCACCTCAAAGGATGATCAAAGGTTCTTGTCGCGGATTAAGGAACGTCGCCGAAGAACGTCGCAGGAGAGGAAACGTCGGCGTCGCGGCACACTGCGTCGCGTCGTCAATTTCCGGGTTCGGAATTCTTCGTCGGAGGCCGGCATTCTTCGTGTTCTTCGCGTTCTTCGTGTTCTTCGCGAAGAAGGATGGAGGCTCAAGAACCTCTGTCAAAAACCTCTCAACGAGTAATCCTCCAAAATGTCGTGTTGGTCTTATTTTATTATTATGCCAACAAACGAATAAGAGGTAAGTAACGACCCAATAATTTGTAGAATTAATTCAACGAAAGAAACCGCCCATTTAATTCACGAATAAAACTGCCCAATTAAATGGTGTGTTAAGAATTTAAGAAAACGCGCCAGTTGACTTTCATAATGGCGGGTTTTCGCAGGTGCGTTACTTAGCGGAAAATAAACGGTGGGGTTTGTGCGGGCCCCACCTCACAAATATCCTACCAAAGGGTATGATATTTTTGGATAGCACCCTATCCGTTTCAACTCAGTTTAAGTGGCTTTCAAGTGGCTTCAAGTGGCTTAAGTGAAATAAAATAAAGTGTGTCGAACAATTTATTTTTTTTCTTAACTTTAAGCCCAAAAATTAAAAACCGCACCCGAGCAAACGCAACTCCGGAAGATGTGTTTCTAAGAAAATACTGGCGCTGTGATTTCATCAGTTCCCTCATAATTCGATTCCGGGCACCAGTTCAAAAGTTAGAAAAACACGCTCATCCGTTCACTGAACGTACCCGAGCCAAACTTCGGAAAATGATTCCGGGCACACCGGGCCTCGGAATCAGGTGCCGTCAGAAACTGCGTTCTTGTAAAATTCCAAAGAAAATTAAGAAAAACATTTCCTTGAAATTTACAAGTCTTTACATTGAAATATAAAATTTCATGTTGTTTTTAGAAAGCCTACAGTAATTGCACCAAATATTGTCATTGAATTAAATTGTGAGTGATGAGAAGATCTTTGAATGATAATTTCAGCGATTCAAATCCAAATATTCTATTATATTCAAAAAAGTCTGAAATTGAATATTTTGAAAAAAATATTACCTTGGATTATTGAAAACATCATACTATCATATATATATCGAGATTTCATTATTTGACTAATGAAAATAATAATCATATGATTATATGAATAATAGAAAGTAGATGAATCAAATGTACTGTGTTTTGAAATATAGGATTACCAAAAACTACATTTTGGTGAACATCTAGGATATTAATGAGGGATAAAATACAACATTTTATTAAAGTAATTATTTTTATTGTGAGAGAGAGAGTTAAGAAAATGATAATCCAGAGAGCTAAAACTATTTATCAAGGGAGAAGAATAGGAGGAGAAGTGATGATGGCTGATGAGGAATTTTTACTAAAAACCATTTATCACAAAATTTAGAAGAGAAAGAGGGAAGATTAGGAAGTAAGAAAAGTCCTGAAATATGTGATCACTATATCATAAAAGGTGAGACATACAAATAATTGAGATAGGGATTGAAAAGAACCATTTATTTTATTTTTAACCTATATAAGTATAGTATTTTATTGATTAGGACTTATCTTATAGTGTTTTTATGATGGAGATATTATTTTAAAAATATCTTTTCTACATGATATAAATATAACTAAATAAAATCATATTAGTACATACACTATATGAAATATAGAATAAAAATTTAAATAGTCTTACAATTTTTCATGTGTTACATGATTCACAACACTTCGATCATTATTTTTCCACTATAAAAAATTGATAATCGGGGAACACATACATCAATATTTAATACCTTTTTCTGAAAGAAAATTCAACATAAAATAATGAAAAAAGAAATTTATATTAAATTTTAAATAATATATTACTGGTGCCAGTTCATGATCTGGCATTGTAGTCCACTCCACCAAATGAATATATTTTATAGATTTGTTATTTCTTATGTTCCTTTCATTTTAATCCTTGTAGAAAAAAATAAACAATCATTTTAACATGTCATAAGGCACAAAAAATCATCATTTCAACTTAATAACTAAACGACCTTTACAAATTAATCAACTAGTTTTTTTTCCAAATTTCATAATGCCAAACACATTCATGGGAACAAAATTTAGTATCAATTAAAAGGCTAACTAAATGATTCAAAATAATATAATATTAACATCATAGATTCAAATCAATAAGAGAGTTATCAAAAACCAATGGAAAATATTACAAGAATAATATATTTATTATATGATCATTAAACATTAATTTAAAAGATATTAGAAATACATTTAAAAAATAAAAGTGAACAACTGATCTATATCTATTTATTTTTGAGATATTTTAGTCACATTCAACATGGTTCTGTATGTTTTGGTTTTTTTTATTACCTATTCTTCATGAGTATGTAATATTTATTTTCACATATTATAAGTGTGTATTTTTTAATTGATTTAATTTAATAAAGCCTTCAAAGAGTATATATTTTTCTTTACCAATCATGTGTTGTAATGTGTGTAGTAATGTTTAATAATTTTGACATGACTTGTTTAAAAAAATGTTATTTTTTCATATAATTTTTTGAAAATTAACATAAAAAATTATTTAAAAAAAATTGTTAACTGATGTTTTAGGAATTGGTCATGTTTGTAACACATTTTTTGGAAATTCATTTTTCTTGCATCACAAGGTTCATCCCAAATCTAACCCCCCCCCCCCCCCCGTAAAATTAATTTATTTAAATTCCAATTAATATTTTTTATACTATCCCGTTCCATTTTATTATACACTCACAATTTAATCATAAAAATACCAAAAAAATCTTGAACACACAAAACCCAACATTTATTAAAAATTTGGTTTAAATTATAAAAATGAAAATGTAAAAATATTTTTGGAATTTTACCCTTATTAATATGGTTAACAAACTTGTGAAAATTCATTTAGAAAAGGATGATGCAAAGATAACATCACTTGGAGATAAATGTGTCGATGAAAAATTTGTTGATTAACTTTCCATTAGACTTATTAATTTTGAAATAATAACTTGATATTTTATAAAATGAAATTAAAATAATTATAATGAAATAGAGTTAAAATCATTTATAATATTGAAGATAAAATATGAGTTGATGTTTTATAATAAAAAAAGAACATGGTAAATCTTGAGAATCGCTATGATGTCATAGAACATACGAAGATGGAAATGTATATATATATAGATGAAAATAGCTAGATATAATGAATTTAATGATAAATTATTAATTATTTATAGCAATTCAATCATTTTCAATTGTTTAGGATGTTCATTTATTTTTTATATGATTTCTATATATTTAAGTGGTTAATGGAACTATATAAGAGGCTTAAAAAGTACATTAATAATTTCATTTCAGTTGGAAGTATCTTTGAGAACATGGTTTTCATGGTGGCATGTAAAAACTATTTCAAACCCACAAAATCTTGTGTTTTGGGATTCAAAAAATAATTTTCTAGAATAACTCCATTATTACATGATTTTTTTGGAACCTTCTTCAACAAATAGTTTCATAATTTGGATTTCATATGGACCAATTTATTTAATCACTATAAGTATGCAACATTTTTTATCATTAATCATCTATATGGACTTATTTTATATGGTGTCAGAAGTCCAATACACTATAAAAAATGGATTTCTTCTATGACATCTAACCTAATACTTTGGTCCCTGAATTAATGAAATTTCTATATTATTTCCTCCTATAATATCACACTATATTTGGATGATCTGAGCATATGGGAAGAAATATATCTAAGAGAGTAAATTTAATATATTATTAAAACATGGTATGTTTAGAAAATCATAATTTACATGTTAAAAAATAAAGACCATTAATATAAATGCTGGAATGTTTCGGAGGTCTCAATGCTATCTTTTTTTACTCTTCTTCGTAAAGACTAAGATGGGAAACCCAGATGGATTAGTTTTTTATAATCAATCTTAATATTCCTTTTAAATTGATTTTTTGTTAGAAGATTTACAATTTTATAAAATTAATGGGGTGTATCCATTTCTTAATGGTGATTTAAATAATGATATTTATCTTGAGAAACATGATGGTTTTATTAATTATTAAGGTAACAGTGAATACTACATCTATTGTTCGGTTAGGTTTCAAACCAAACAGTGAGTCACACTATAGTAAAAAAGAAGAAATATTCAACAATAGAATAGTTTATATTTTCAATAAAAAATGGACATTCCCAAAACCCCCTAAAATTCCTAATACATACATCACATTATATAAAAAAATTGGATGTTTTTTAAAGACAATAACATTCTTATAAAGACATTCTATGTCAAAGCCCATATATTTCTCCTTATTTAAAAATATAATTTTTTTCTATTATGTTAAACTGTTAATATATTATAACAAAAAAACTCAAAATTACCTGTATCATTTAGTAAATTTCTTTTAATGTGGAACTACACTAGTATGAAATTAGTTCTTTGTACTGTTGATATGGGAATTCGTTGAAGATTAGAATATTTTCTAAATCATTCACTATCCTGTTTTTCCTTAAAATATTCTTGTACAGATTTATATACCACCACACCTAATCCAGTTCTATAGACATAGCTTCCTTCATGTGTAAAACATCAAGGAAGTTATATAGAAGTTAAATAATAAACCAATTTTTTCTGCAATACAATATATAAAAATTGAAAATTAATTTCATGAAATATATTACCCAAATTTTCAACAAAGACATGACTTTGAATTCCTTTAAAAAAAATTTGAATGTATTTCTTGAAATACAATGATATTTCTTTGTATGATGAGTGTCCCTAAGAAAATCACCAACTATATTCCAATTTTTCCATTAATTTTTATGTACCTATTCTATTAAACCATTATTTGTGTGTGTATATTCCATAATTCTAGCATATTTATAGAACTGTGTCTTCTACTAGAAGTTGTTACGAAAAAAATTAATATTTTATACACATATATAAATAAAATTTATAAAAATTGTATTAATTCACTACTTTTTAAAAATTTACCAGTCACACTATTTGTTGAAGCTTAATCATGAAGACTATGTTTGGGGCCAACAACTGGAAGAGGGTAGTCTCTAGTAGAAAATATATTCCAATATTGTGTAGGAGGGTATGAGAATAAAAGTGGAATAAACAATGGTGGTGTAGCCTATAGAGTTAAAGGAAGATAAGGGGGAATGGAAAATAGTTGAAAGGATATGGACTACTATACATGGCAGTATGAGGGTTTGGATAGAACATATGGACTCACATATATGGGTAACGTATAAAATGGGGTGTCATGATGGGAGGAATGTATGACAATGAATATAGATCGATGTAATGTGGGGCATGGCATGTAGTCGAACTCCGTGTAGGCCCAGTCTTATATTTTGTACAATTAGAACTATCTTCAAAGAACACATGTTTCGTCCATTAAGATTCATGTTAATATTAAATATTATTTGTTTAATGTTCATTCATTTTTAATAAATAAATAAGGTAGTCAACAGAATAATAATATTTTTAAGGCTATCTTCAATAAATTATTAGTTTTTTCCCGTATTATTTTTCAACAAATCACCCCATAAGCCATAACATCATCAAAATTCTCGATGTCATGTGAATATTTTGAAAAAATTAACAAAACATTAAATAAATATAATGATTCTTAGAAAATTAATTTTATTTTTCAAAATAATATATCATCTATTATGTTTATTTTCATTAATTTGTTTACTCTCAAAATGAAAACACTGCCAAAAATTTAGAGCTGCTACATTAAATTTGAATCTAATCTATGTAATTTTCTTAGTTGTCAATAGGGATTTCACTCTCTATTTACCATGAAAAAAAAATTATATTATATTTAAATTTGAAACATAAAATAAAATTTTTGGTATATATTTTTATGATATAGAATTCCTGAGAAAATCCAAAAAAAATAAAAAACAATTGCTTATGGTGTAGAAGACAGTGTCATATTCATTTGAGTTCATTTAAAAAAAATAAATTATTACATTCATTTCAAAAACACTAACCATATTCAAGAAAAAAAATTTAAATTGATCAAGCATGGTGGAAGAAATTTTAGAAATGTGAAACTATGATGTGTATCTCATAACAAATGGTTTGAGAATTACAATATATCATGACCATGCATAGAACATACAAACAATATGAAACAAGAAAACTAGTATAATATATATATATAATTAATTATTTATCATTTTAAATGATTAAAAAAATATACCATGTTAGAATAACATAAACTAAATACTTTCAAATGTGTCAATATTAAGAATTCTCTTTATAATTTTTGGTTCACAATACATTATAACAATTGAATCATCTATGTCATCTAGTGATACATATGAGTGAATAACATCCTATTCATCCAAAAAATAAATATCATTCATACATTCATCAAAAATATTTCATGGAATTACATCCATAATAACACCATTTTTTGGTTTTAATGAGTCGTTAACATAAAACATATGTCCAGATTGTGATACAAGAATGTAAGGATCACATGTTTGGAGCTGATAGTTCATATCAATCACTCTATATATATAGATATCTATATACAAGCCTTATCATTTCATTGAATCAAATCGCTTTCTTTTCATAATAGAAGAACTATCATGTTTATTGTAATCTACTAAAAAATCATCTCTTAACAACCCCATAATACAACATATTTTTTGATCATGGATGTCTATTTAATCTACTAGCATAATAGTCTGTTGTTTCAATTATCATGACACTACCATACGGTGTTTTCATGTTTATTGAAAAAATATTTTGAATGCATTTAAAACCATTAACAACCATTTCATTTTAATAACATATCACATTGTTCGAATTAAATAAAAACAACATTATTTCATCATATACTTCATCAATTAGTAGAAATTGGACAAAATAAATTTTAACATCTAATATTAAATAACTACCAACAATATAGTCATCAAAAAAAGGAATTTTTTTACCTTTCACTTCAACCAAGCCTGGAATTATTTACTATGTAATTTCTCCCACCTCTTGATAAAAAAAGAAAAATATTTCGTTTTTATAATTTGACTATGTTCTATGAAAATGATATAATTTAATGATGTTGGGAACTATAAAAAATATATGTTAAATATATTTATATTTATAATTTTACATACATGATGTAATATTACACCATAACATAGTTTAATAAAATTATATGATGACCCATTCTGCACTTGTCCCTATTCAATGTACACAACCTTTATGATCTTGATACCCCTCTCCCCCATTTGGACTATGATGAAAATGTTCACTCAATTGGAAAATATATCTCAAACTCAGTTCTCATTGGATGACTAGATTTCATGGTATCAGAATCCTAATATATTGAAAAAAAATCCATTCATTCATGCACTAAATAATCGTCCACATTAGATCATTGATGGTGATTCTTATTTATGACATTACATTTAAATGTAAGGATCATTATTTATATTGGATACATCCATAAACATGAATTAGTACCACCAAAAAATGATTTTTATAGGAGTATGAAGGGTCATATTTATCAAACATGTAAAAAAGTATTGATTCATAATTCCCTACTAGTAAGAAAGAATGATTAGTGCATCATTCTATAGAGTCTTCAAAATAGTTTGGTCAAATATTTTACCAAAAAGGTCTCAATTAAAGATGCATAATATAATCATGGTAACCCTAAAAATATATGAATGAAAATTATTATTATAAATATGAATCAATTCATGAAACATGACTTTTTAGTCATGGGTATAATGTGATTTTAATTTCACAACTCAAGTATTCAGCCATTTTGAAATATTACTCAATCAACAATCTAGATACTTTAAACATTCCAACATATAAAGAAATTATTTTTTTAGAATTTATGATGGATAGATATGTAAATCGAATTTACAATAATTATGACCAATTAAATTAGGATCAATTCTGGGTTTTATACTCCGATAAAATTAATCATAAAGATATTGCAAATCAACATTTTTCCCTTTTCATTTAAAAAGGTTTCAAGAAACATTTCACATAAAAATTATCAATATGAATTATTTCCTAGTAGTAATGTTGATTTTTTAACGAAATTAATGCTCAATAAATATACCTTTTTTTCTAATTTTTTTGAAGGAATTCGACGGAAAATTTATCCACTTACTTGAATTTGACTAACACATTCACTAAACAAAATTCAAACCATCATGTTCAGTAAAGATATCACCCCTAAGAATCATTTAGGTTATTTATATGTCTCTATGGATTTATCAAGATTTCATTTATTATTCATATATTAATTATCCATTTGTAGAAATAGTCGACATCATATGAAATTGAAGGCTCTCCAAAACAATAATCACTTAGAATTTGTATTCTGCATACAATTAAGACATGATAATATCCCTTTGTACTCCCACTGGACATCATTACATTAATAGAGGAATAATTTATTATCCTTTTTTGTGATGCATGACATATTATGTAATCCATTCTAAATTCATCATATATCTACACCCCAATGGTATAATGTTCCTTCAACTCATTTATTAATGGTCGCACGTATATTTAAATACCATTTAAAGGATAATTTAGTCCAGAAATAAATATAATCACGATAGTAACTGTATTTTTTATACACATTCATGGTGAAAAATTAAAAATATGAATGAAAACATTACAAGTACTATGTGTGATATGAATCTGCAAAAATAGGTACAAATGATCACAAGAAAATACAAATATTATATTCCCTAGTTCATTTGAAAAATAAAGATTTAACCTATAAAAAATTTTCCACGAAAACCTATCATCAAGATTCACTATATCAGTATAATAAATATTTCATTAATCTAAATTCCATATCATATTATTATCCATTTTTTCTAACATAAAATGTTTCTGAATTATTTGAATCAATAGATAGTTCTATATCACTTTCTCTTGTACATGAGATTCAATTATATCAATATTTGTATTCCATATGAATATAAATTACTATTTTAACTCATTTAACATTAAATTACCCTTCCTTAATAAACAAAAATATTTAGGGAATACATGAATTTGAGAATTTGAAAATCCAAATTTGTCAAATAACATTGTTTTCATATAATCATTTTTATTAATACATTCATCATCATGTAGTATGTCCTTAAAAAGGTATATAGACATTCAATCATAGAATGAAAAATCCAAACATTATTTTACCATGATACACACACATTAAAAACTCATGTTTGAAAATTTTTTCATATGAATATTATTCTGGGGTTTTTATATTTTCGTAAAACCTTTTAACACACTCAATGCTGTCATTATAATCATTAAATGAAAACTATGTTCACATATTCATTTCCTTTCCCACTATACTATATGATGTTTTTAGAAAAATATATAGAAACTAGTAGGAAATAAAATTTTCTATTTCAATGCATTTAGCTTTATTAATTTCATTCCCCATTTGAAATATTTCTCTTTTGGGATTCTAAACATGATATTCTTTTTAAAACCCTTATTTACTGATATGGTAACTCACCTTTTCATTTGTTAACCACATTCTTCCAAATAAATCAAAACATTCCCATCAAATCAATATTTTATTTGACCCATTATTTAATTATAAATCCAATAAATATTAAAAAAAGTTCTAAAAATCATCGATCCCATGCTAAATGTTATACATATATACTATATCCATTCGAATATGAATAAAAAACCATTTGTAAATTTTTTTCTTGTAAATAACAAAATTTCAACTCATTCATGGTTAATAAAAGTAGTATATGGACTCATAAATTTATTACCCATGTTATTAATGAATTTATAATTATGAAACATTTATTATAGAATAGATTAAATTATTTTCATTTTCTTCTATAGTAAATTAGAGGACATATAATTCATTTTAAAACTAAATCAATAGTTATAAAAACAAATCATATCATATAAATGGAATCAATATCAATGGTTTCACCAATAACATCAACATTATCATTTCTAATATAAAATAATAATCATTAAAAATAAAATTTATGAATTCTTCTATTAAAACGAATTCACTTATCCAAAACAAATAAAAAAAATAAATTCAAACAAAACACTCTTATATTTTCCTATTGAAACAAATATGGAAATAAAATCATCAAAATTACATTATTTTAAAAATAAATATCATAAAACATTAACATATAAAACCAATTATGAAAAAACAAAACTTATAATGTGGATTTAAAATTCCTAAATTGATAAATGGGGGTCAAACCACCATAAGTAATAATAGAATTATAAAACAAGAAATAGAGTTCTTCATAAATATTTATATCTTGATTCTTGTTTTGTTCATTACTTATCAACTCCACTTATACCAATTTAAAAAACATATAGGTAAATAATACATTTTATATTTCTGATGGCTTATAGAAGAGGTATACTTAAATAACGTTCACTTACATCAAGAATTATGAATTCAAGAATTTGATTTTGATTAATAACATCTATTTCTATTTTATTTATAATTTTTTGGAATCGATAAAAATCTGATACATATTCTCTTGATCCCATAAAAATATTTCCATAAAAACAAAAATATATTATCTTGTCCACATGAATATGTGTATATTTTGTTCAACTAGTTGTAAATGAATCAAACATTTTTATATTAATATTCAAGTGAGGTTCTGGTACACATCATCGAATTATTCCTTATCAATATTTAATAAAATTTAAATAGTCATCAAATTAATAATTAATTTTATTTGATATATTTTTTCATTTATTTAAATTTAAAGTGGTAATAAACGGTCAATTTGAAAAATAATTAATTGTGTCACCAAACCATGCCGAGATTTTATATTAACATAAAATTTATTATCATTTGAGAAGCAATCATAAATATCAATATCTTCACCGACCTAAATATTCTTCCTAGTTATCTAGTGTTATCAAAGGCACACAAGTGCACATGTCTTGGAAAGAAGCACCACAACTTGCACCTAGATTTCCTCACACTTAGTGGGGCACTGAAACCTCACTATGGTGTGATAAAGGTGAACATATCATGCACCATCACAAGAGGAACAAAGATACCATGACCCAAAAAGGTATTTTAACTAAAATAAATTCATGGTTCCTGTTTATAAAAATAGTAGTGATAGAAATTTAATGATTATACATTTATGATATTTAATTGATGTTATAAGCATTGTAAAAACTAAATGAAGTGGTATAAGAAAGTGATAAACAATTATTTATTGTTTGATTGGTATGAAAATTATGGTATGATATAGTTGTTACTTCAGTAGTAGAGATTGACGTAAGAATCTCATTATAGAATATAGTTGAACCAGAAAAAAATAATTTATATATTTTTGATAAATTTATTGTTTGTCACAAATTTAGATAAATATAATTTATTTTATTTTCCAAAAAAGATGGTTATTAATAATTTAACAATTATATATATGAATCTATAATATGGGAAATATATGTTGTCAGACAAGGGATTTAAATGATCATGATAAAAAAATTAGTTAACGTAAACTATATTCCTAAAAAATCAAAACTGAGTATTTTAATGTTCATATTAAAAAAATATTAGTATTTGTGTAATTTTAACCGAAATAAATGAAATCTTGATTAGGATTCATTATGGTATAATACACTATTAAAATATATATATATTCAGAGAATAATATGTAATATTCTTGTATGGAATTTTAATAATTTATGTAAAACGTTTGAAAAATTAATATATTGCATTTAAAAAATGAAGGACCCCGGGACACCCTGAGAGGGGAGGGGTGAATCAGGGTGACCACTTTTTCTTTTAATTTGTTGGATCTTGTTCCCACGTTGGTAGGAACTTGTTGAACCTGTATGATGATTACAATCAAAATGAAAACATTCACATGCACACAGAAGACACAGTCATTTTTACTTGGTTCACCACTAAGGACTACGTCCAAGGAGCATACGCCGACAGGTTGCCGGTCGTACCTAAATCCACTATGATTCACTAGCTGCGGATACAAAAGTTCGGGTACAGACACTCTGTCCCAGGATCACTGCCTTTACAATAGTTCAGGGATAACTCACTGCGTCCCTCGGGTCACTCCCGTTGACTCCCCCTGGCTCACTGCCGTTGGTGAAGTCCCACTCAGTTTATAGACGTGTAGGTCTCTTCTTCATTTGCATAAGAGTGCATCCTTTGTTGAATGTAGATGCTCTATTGAAGTCCGATTCTCACCAGAAGAAGAATATCACTTTTCCTCGAATGAACCGAGTAGTTTATCGGCTTTCGTGCAGCTCCAGCAAGGCAGGCGTGCTTCAATAGTGTCTAGGTCTCCTTTTCAAGCCCGGCGCGCAAGTCTCCCGGCGGCGCGCAAGTCTCAGGCGCGCAAGACTAAACTGGCGCGCAAGTGTCACTGAAGGACCTGCGCGACACTGCCTTCTTGAACTAAATACTTGCGCGATCCACTTCCTTTCTCTTCCAAACAGCCTTGGGAGAACAGCCAAACACCGGCGCGCAAGCTCTACTCGCGCGACAAAACAACCACCTGCGCGACTCAACCACCTGCGCGACGAGAGCTCGAAAAATCTCTCGGCCTTGAACTCTGTTGGAAATGAGGAGGGGTGGTCCAGTATTTATAGGCAAACTGGACCCCCTGCGCGGCGGCGCGCAAGTCCCTCGACGACGCGCAAGTCCTGTCTCCAGATCCTCTGTCGCGCAAGTTACTTGCGCGACCCAACCAACACTTGCGCGACCTTCTTTCCTTGGCCAAATTGTGATGTTGTGATCCTCAAAAACATATGGCGCGCAAGTCTTTCATCCTCCATGAGCTCGGCGCGCAAGTATCTTTGCCAAAAACACTTTACTTTATTTATGGATTTTCAGGCCCAAAAATTTGGCAAACACTGGGAAACAACGCCACCTTCACTACTGTTTTCTTCCTGAACGGTATGATCGCTTTGTTGGTTCACACCCTGAACTTCCACTGAGGATTGACAACAAACACAAACCATACACCAAGTCATGCTTTGAA
Source organism: Viscum album (assembly GCA_963277665.1). Lineage (NCBI taxonomy): Eukaryota > Viridiplantae > Streptophyta > Magnoliopsida > Santalales > Viscaceae > Viscum > Viscum album. The sequence continues at coordinate 1,395,007,837 of OY728157.1, read as the reverse complement.
GAACCTGGTTCCAACAATCTCCCCCTTTGGGTTTGTTGGCAATCAGAATAAATTCAATAGATCTCCAACCATGAGCAAATCCAAAACGCAAGAATCAACTCAGCTAACACTCTAAGTCTACGTGAGCAATGCTCGGTGTAGAAAACAAGAGAGAAAGATTGAATTGGGTCTTAGTGTGTTGATATCGTACACGAAATTCTCCATCCCGATATTATCCTTATTAAACTTCTCCTCACAAGCTTACACTTCTCATCACAGAAGAATTTCTTGCCTTGAATTTATTCCTTTCTCCCCCATTGACAATAAAACCAAAGACCGAAAAGTTTGTTCAATGTTCAGCTCAAGCCATACTCCCCCTGGATAGTATCTCCCCCATAAACCTGCATCACAGCCATAAATAGATAAAAACAGTGAAAACAAACGGGGAGAGGGGACTTCCGGAGTCTCCTTATGCAGTAGGAGGTGGTCGAACACCGAGGTTCAACCGATGCTTCTCGAACACAGCCGCGGACAATGGCTTGGTTAGGATATCAGCCACTTGCTCATTAGTTCCAACATGATCCATTTTAATCACGCCTTGTTCAACCTTTTCTTTGATAAAATGATACCGTATTGCAATATGTTTTGTATGAGAATGCTGAACCGGATTCTTCGTAAGATCAATTGCACTTTTGTTATCACAATAAATCACCATTGGTTGCTGCACCTTATCACCAATATCTGTTAGCTGCTGCTTCATCCAAATAAGTTGAGTGCATGCTTTTGTGGCGGAGATATATTCAGCTTCAGCAGTACTAAGAGAAGTACTTTCTTGCTTCTTGCTCAACCAGCCAACACATTTATGCCCAATATAGAAAGCTCCACCACTAGTGGACTTTCTGTCTACTACATCCCCAGCCCAGTCAGCATCAGAAAACGCTGATAATTCACTGTCCCTGCCTGCAGCAAAAAATAACCCGAAGTTATGTGTGCCTTGAATATACCTCATGATTCTTTTTACTGCTGACATATGTTCCTCCTTTGGATTACTCTGAAAGCGGGCCGCAAGGCATGTTGCAAAGACAATATCTGGCCTTGTCGCTGTCAGATACAGTAGGCTTCCAATGATCCTCCTGTACATGGTGGGATCAACAGAGTTCCCATCCTCATGCTTTCCAAGTTTAGTTCCAACAGGAATCAGAGTTGACATTGGTTTGGAGTCTTGCATATTGAACTTCTTCAGCAACTCTCTTGCATATTTTTCCTGAGAAATGAAAGTGTATTCCTCCTTTTGAATTACTTGCAACCCCAAGAAATATGTGAGCTCCCCAATCATAGACATTTCAAATTCTGATTTCATGTGGTTGGCAAATTCATCCATTGATTTCTGCCTGCTGCCACCAAAAATGATATCATCAACGTAGACAAGAACCATGAACTGATCTTTTGGAGAATTCTTCACATAGAGATTGTGATCAACTCCTCCTCTTTTGAATTCCAACTTCTTGAGATATGAATCTAGCCGTGAGTACCATGCCCGTGGTGCCTTCTTCAAACCATATAGAGCTTTCTTTAGTTTGCAGACCTTTGTTTCATCGGTACCCAAGACAATCCCCACCGGTTGTTCAATGTAGACTTCTTCTTCGAGTACACCATTCAAGAATGATGTCTTAACATCCATTTGATATACTTTATATCCTCTTTGGAGTGCCATGGCAAGGAAAAGCCTGATTGATTCCAGTCTAGCAACTGGAGAAAAGGTTTCTTCAACATCAATACCTTCAATCTGGGAGTATCCTTTACATACCAGTCGTGCCTTGTTTCTGATAACACTTCCATGCTCATCAAACTTATTTTTGAAAATCCATTTGGTACCAATCACATTGTGACCTTCAGGTCTCTGGACAAGATCCCATGTCTGATTCTTATCAATCTGATCTAATTCATCATTCATGGCTTTCACCCAAGATTCATCTTTTGCAGCTTCTTCGAATGAGGATGGCTCTACAACTGATAGAAATGCAGATTGCGTGGTATTCCTCATCCTTCTGGTTTGTGTGGGTGCACTCCTATCCCCAATTATGTTGGATGGATCAATATCAGCTCTTCGATTTCTCTTGCGAGGTTCAGTAGTATTCTCTTCAGCCATAGTTTCTTCTTTAGATTCTTCTTCTGAGTCAACATCATTATGTGATTGATGAGTGTTTTGAACAGCTTCCTCTATTTCTGCATTTGTAGTTTCTTCATGTCCACATTCTTCATGACTTTCTATCACATCAGCATATGACGTCCGTGAAGCATTTGTGGTTTTCTCTTCAATTATCTTAACATCATTGCTTTCCACAATCCTTCCCAAACGATTGTTGAAACATTTGTAGGCTTTGCTGTTCATTGAGTAACTGAGGAAGATTCCTTCATCTGCGTTGTCACCATATTTCCCCTGATTTCCTTCTTTGTTCCTGATGAAGCACTTACTTCCAAAAACACGAAAGTATTTTAGAGAAGGCTTCCGTCCATGCCACAATTCATATGGTGTCTTCGTCTCACCCATATAAAGTCCTGTTCGATTCTGAATGTACACTGCAGCTTGAACAGCCTCTTTCCAGTAATGTCGTGGAATACGACTCTCAATCAGCATAGTTCGTGCCATGTTGTTCACCTGTCGATTCCTTCATTCAACAACTCCATTTTGTTGTGGAGTTCTCACAGCAGCTACCTCATGTTGTATCCCATGCTTCTCCAGATAATTTTCAAATTCAATGGACGTGTATTCTCCTCCATTTTCAGATCGCAACACTTTGATTGTTCGTCCAGTATCATTCTCGGCGATTCGCCGATATGTTTTCATGCAGTCAAGGACCTGTCGTTTCCGGTGAATGACCATCACACATGCCATTCGACTGTAATCATCTATGAAAAGGACAAAGTACCTTTCTCCATGAGTTCCGGCAACATTTATTGGACCACAAACATCTGTATGAATCAGATCAAGAAGGTGAGATGCCTTTTTCTTCTTTGGCCGATATGAACTGCAGACCAACTTCCCACGAATACAAGCATCACAGGATTTTTCACGCTCACGCTTCAGGTTTGGAATGTCCATGACAATTCTCAATTTTGATATTTTCTCCATGTCTTGTTGATTGATGTGTCCCAATCTCCGATGCCACAGATTGTTTTCTTCTTCAATAGTCATGTAACATACATTCTCTTCACTATCAACCTGATACAAGTTTCCTTCTGTTCTGCATCCCTTCATGAGAGAATTGCCAGTTTTTCCCTTGATTGTGCAGCCTTTCTGATTAAAAGTAACAACAAGTCCTGAGTCACAGAGTTGACTCACGCTGAGGACATTATGACATAGGCCATCTACGTAAAGGACTTCAGTCTTCTTTAGTTCTCCATTAGCTAATTTGGTACTTCCACTCCCTTTGATTTTCAGAGCCCCATCATTACCAAATCTTACTGTACCATCAACATTCTTTATGATATTTGTTAGTAGACTGGCATTACCTGTCATATGAGATGAGCAACCGCTATCTAGAATCCAGGTACTGTTGTTCTTTGTAGCTTTGAGAGCTACCTCTGCAAGGTTTGATTTCTCAATCTTCCTCCTTTCCTTCCATGAGACATTAGATTGAGTATATAGAACTGATGGCCTTTCAACTATCTCTTCCGCAAACCCAGGTTCTTCATAGTCAAAGTCTTCTTTAAGAGGTGAGAACCTGTTTGAAAGATAAACATTGTCTTGCTGACGAGACTTGACATGTCTGGAACTTCTGTATGAGGTGTCAATGTCCCTTCTCTGCCTGCAATTAATGGCCTTATGACCAAAGTTAGAACAATGAAAACAATATCCATAGAAATTATTTCTTCTATAAGAATTAGGATATGAAATTGTTCTCCTTTGTTGAGCATCTATATCTTCTCCATTCAGATAGCTTCTTGCCTCTTCACAATAGGACATGGTATGGCCCAGATAGCCACAGAACTGACACTTCATGAGAAGAAATTTCTTCTCACTTGAATTTTTCCTTATAGCTTCTTCCTTGGGAGAATAGTAAGACTGTCTGCCATTTTTGAAAGTTTGAGGATAATTTTCAGGTCTCCTTTTAGTTTGGATTGAGGGTTCCTTTTTCAGCACTCTAGGTAACATTTCAACATGTTCAACTTTCATCTTATCTTTCTTTTGGATCTTTTCACTTCCAGCAGTTGATGACTCAGCCTCACAGCCAATTCCACTCTTTCCCATGCAAGCAGGTCTTTGATCACTCAAGACTTTTCCAACCCCATCTGAACCACACTTGGCTCTTGCAAGTAATTCTGCATCTGAGAATCTTCCGAACTGTATTTTCTTCCTCGATTCTTTTGGAACTGATTCTGTCTCCATTTTACTCCTCAGAGTAACTACTTCCTCCTCAAGACCCTCAACAGTCTTGGATTTTTCATCCAGTCTGGATGTGAGGTCATTGATGTCCTTTGCTTGCTCTTCAATTCTCAGCTTCAGATCAACTACATCATCATTGCATTCAATTATTTTAGACTGTACCTTCACAAATTCTTCCAGTCGTTCAATTTCATCTTCAAGTTGATTAACATATTCAGTTGATTCTTCTACAATTGATTTCCACTTATTGCAGCTCTTACATTTAATCTTAAGCTTACTAACTGCATCCTTAAGTTGCACCTCAGGATCTACACAAGTTCTCAGTTGTTTTTCACCATCAGTATCTTCTGACTTTTCAACAGTGGCCATCATAGAAGCATGGTTCCCAGTTTTGAATTCTGGTTCTTCTTCATCACAGAATTCATTGTCATCTTCTTCCTCTTCACAGACAAAACTCTTCCTTTGCATTTTCTTACCAGATTTGAAGTCTCCCTTTTTGAAGAACCTTCTTTGAGGATTCTTGAAGTTTTCATCTTCACTGTCATCATCATTGATATTCTTCAAGCACTGAGAGGCAATATGCCCAACTTTTCCACAACGGAAGCATGCGAGAGGTAACTTCCCTTTGAACTTCCCTTTCCCCTTCTGGAACTTCTTTGCAATGAGAGAAAGAATTTCTTTCTCTTCGTCATCATCACCGCTACTATCCTTTGAGATTTTCAATTTATCCATGGCCTTGAATGCCATTTCCTTGCTCACCAGAGTCGTAGCATCTTCTGGTTTGACTCTCATTTCATATGCTACCAAACTGCTCAGTAAGTCATCTAGAGAAAGTTTGGAAAGATATCTTTCCTCAAGAGCTGACACCTTCGCATTATACAGAGGTGGAAGTCTTCTTAATATTTTCTTTACAATATCAATGTCTTTGATTTCTTCGCCTAGACCCCGAATTGCTCCAACCACTTCAGTAATTCGATTGAAGAAAGAGTCTGCATTCTCGTCTGGATGCATCTTCAGATCATCAAACCGATTGTGTAGCACTTGTAGTTTCGCCTCCTTCACTTTGCTATCACCTTCATAAATATTCTCAAGTTTATCCCACATAGATTTTGCTGAGGTGCAATTCATCACCTTCAGGTAAATCTGATCAGAAAGGGAAGCAGTGAGAGCATTCTGTGCTTTGGCATCTGCATCAAGAAGTTTCCTATCTGTTTCATTCATAGCCAGACCTGTTGGATCAGTGACATGTATTCCTTGCACAGTAGAAAAAAGAACTTCCATTCCAAGAGATCTTAGATGAGATCTCATTCTGTTCTTCCAGATCTAGAAATTGCTTCCATCGAAGTGAGGGACTCCCCTGACATTGATCGCGTTTTCCATGACGAAGAAGGTCAGATTCAACGCCAGCAACCTTTACGCTCTGATACCACTTGAAGGACCCCGGGACACCCTGAGAGGGGAGGGGTGAATCAGGGTGACCACTTTTTCTTTTAATTTGTTGGATCTTGTTCCCACGTTGGTAGGAACTTGTTGAACCTGTATGATGATTATGATAAAAATGAAAACATTCACATGCACACAGAAGACACAGTCATTTTTACATGGTTCACCACTAAGGGGTACGTCCAAGGAGCATACGCCGACAGGTTGCCGGTCGTACCTAAATCCACTATGATTCACTAGCTGCGGATACAAAAGTTCGGGTACAGACACTCTGTCCCAGGCTCACTGCCTTTACAATAGTTCAGGGATAACTCACTGCGTCCCTCGGGTCACTCCCGTTGACTCCCCCTGGCTCACTGCCGTTGGTGAAGTCCCACTCAGTTTATAGACGTGTAGGTCTCTTCTTCATTTGCATAAGAGTGCATCCTTTGTTGAATGTAGATGCTCTATTGAAGTCCGATTCTCACCAGAAGAAGAATATAACTTTTCCTCGAATTAACCGAGTAGTTTATCGGCTTTCGTGCAGCGCCAGCAAGGCAGGCGTGCTTCAATAGTGTCTAGGTCTCCTTTTCAAGCCCGGCGCGCAAGTCTCCCGGCGGCGCGCAAGTCTCAGGCGCGCAAGACTAAACTGGCGCGCAAGTGTCACTGAAGGACCTGCGCGACACTGCCTTCTTGAACTAAATACTTGCGCGATCCACTTCCTTTCTCTTCCAAACAGCCTTGGGAGAACAGCCAAACACCGGCGCGCAATCTCTACTCGCGCGACAAAACAACCACCTGCGCGACTCAACCACCTGCGCGACGAGAGCTCGAACAATCTCTCGGCCTTGAACTCCGTTGGAAATGAGGAGGGGTGGTCCAGTATTTATAGGCAAACTGGGCCCCCTGCGCGGCGGCGCGCAAGTCCCTCGACGGCGCGCAAGTCCTGTCTCCAGATCCTCTGTCGCGCAAGTTACTTGCGCGACCCAACCAACACTTGCGCGACCTTCTTTCCTTGGCCAAATTGTGATGTTGTGATCCTCAAAAACATATGGCGCGCAAGTCTTTCATCCTCCATGAGCTCGGCGCGCAAGTATCTTTGCCAAAAACACTTTACTTTATTTACGGATTTTCAGGCCCAAAAATTTGGCAAACACTGGGAAACAGCGCCACCTTCACTACTGTTTTCTTCCTGAACGGTATGATCGCTTTGTTGGTTCACACCCTGAACTTCCACTGAGGATTGACAACAAACACAAACCATACACCAAATCATGCTTTGAAGAACCTGGTTCCAACAAAAAATTCATATAAAACATATATAGTTTGCATATTCCAAGTATACTAAATATGAAAAATAAACATACAGTATGCATTGGGAATAATAATATAACTTTTTATGAAATGAAAAATGTTGTAGCCGTAAAAGGGAAGAATAAATAAGAAAAATCACCTATAATAAGTAGAATATTGTGTTTTAAAAATGAATTGAATAAAGACCAAATAATACATAATGTTCCATAGTTGGCAAAGATGGTATTAGTGATGAATAGAAATGTGAGAAGAAGTGAAGAGATATCTACTTGGTATCATCCACAGGCTTTCAATGTAATATATCACTAAATATAAAGGCACCAATGAGATATTAAATATATTTTTTCATTTCATTCAAAGGGATAGTGGAATTATGATTACCTATGGGAATGGGTAAATTATGATATCAGGGAGCTAGAAGTGTTGTTACCTTTTCTAGTATGGGTTTCCCATATGATCTAGGAGCAGGTGGGGTCCTTTAATAGTTCCGAATAGGGTAGAAATAATTTTTTAGATCCAATGTTGTGGGTATAGGGAGTGGGTTGGGTTCCTTTGCGTGAGACTATATTGAAAGAGAAGGGACCCAATCAGGTTCATCATGAGAGTTGGAGGCCGAGAGGGGCTTTCCGATTATTCAAAGGATGGGGGGACCGATCACAAAGATGATAAGAAATGTCCACGAGTATTCATGCAGAGGATTGGGCCTTCATCACAGGAACTAGCTAGGAGATATCTTCTGAGGATTTGGAACTTAACCACAAGGGATGGCTAGGTGATATCTTCTGAGGATTGGGGTGATATTAATCATGAAATGGATAGGGGTTCTCAATTCTGACAAGAAAATATTTTTGGTAGATTGGAGGGGGGGTCGACTGAAAAATATACTGGGGGTTCTTGATAAGGGGAATGGGTTGTTGTGATCGATTTCACAAGGTATGTGTGGGGTTGTATCGACATGATTTTAGTTAACCATGGAATTAGATATCCTATTGAAACATTTTTAATAAGTCGTGGAAATATTTGTCTCGAAATAGTGCAAATTTTTAATTTTGGTGAAACCATACGGATTTTTTACCTTTTGATACCACATTTCTTGTCAACAACCTCTACTTATTATGAACATGTTGGAGGACTCGGGAAGAACAACATTGGATGACATGGATCGTTGAATCAAAATAGTTTTTTATATATAAGTTACATGAAATCATATATGGATTTTTAGGAAAAATGTGCATGTATTCAAGAGAGTTTAATGGAATAAGGTGGTTTAAAAGGGATATAAGAGTTCTACTTTTAAAGATGACATTGAGTGAGATTTTTTAGAATATTACATTTGGTAAAATGAAATTGTGGAATCACATGGGAGTTAGGTATGTTGGGTAGGGAGATGTTGGTTAGTTGTTTATGATTGAATCTCAAACCAATCATGGGGCTTATATAATTATGATATACATTTTTAGTTTTTAAAATTTTGATCCACTTTTATTTTAATTTTTTACCCTATTTTAATATGTAAATTTTCTTACTAATGTAATTATTATTTTATTAAATATTTAAGATGACCCACTATACCCACGTTTAATGTGATTATTATAAATTTTATCCTCATTTAATTTAATTAAATTTAAAAATATGATACATTTAAATTTGAATTAAAAATATAATATATGTAAAAAATTGGTAATTATAAAAAAATATTTTTTAAAAGATTAAGTCTTCATAATTTTATCCCAAATTAAATAAATTTAAAACTATTTTTAGAAAATGAACTTTTAAAATAAATTTATATTTTAAATTTGACGATTTAATGTATTATGATAAATTCATACAATATATAAAAATAGTTCATTGAAAAAATTTAGGTAATCATTAAATTGTTTTTAACAAATCTAGGTAAAATAATTAATCATCCTATAGCCATTTAATTTTATTAAATCATCATTATTAATATAATTCATCATATTCTAAAAATATATCAATACATTTATTAATAATAATAATTTTTATTATATGTAACAAAAAAATATGTATTCTTATAATAATATATTTTAATTAAATTTTAAATAATTATTTCATTCGGGATAATTTTCATTATAATTTTTTATTAATAAATATATAACATCAATATTACAATTAGATACATGTTTATTAATATTTAATCAATATGCATCCATTTACCATATATAAAATGACTCTATTTCCAAATAAAATCATATATATATATTTCAGATATCATTCAGGTTTATATTCTTATATTAATTATATAAATGAATAATAGTTTTCATTTATATCTCTTACAATATGTCTATAAGTTTTACAATTATACTACTCATTTCAATATTTTCAAATGGGTTGATTAAATTTATTAGAATCCACAAGGATAAATATTTTATATTTGTTGTCTTTCTCCTTTCATAATGATTTACTCAACTTTTATTTATCTTAATTATGTTTCATATTAATTTAAAAGTATGTATCAATTTTTATACTATTTAGAAATTTTTTTCTTAATATAATGTATCCTAGTTATATTTTTTATGGTTTTGTGTTTGAAATAGGATATTTGAAAACATAATCATTTAATGAAATAATACTTAGTAAAATCATTAGTTATAACATTCCACCCACCATAATACCATTTTTCCTCAAAACTTTCTTTAATTTTATTTAAAAAAATATGGTATCTTCTTCAAAATTACATCTTTGAGTTCACATGATTCTTGCTAATAATATGATTTCATTACAGAACATTAAAAACATGGGTGGGATTATTTCATAATACTTTATCTCAATGATATATTATTTCTACTAGGTTTTAATTATATTAATTTTCATGTTCCAACTGTGAAGCTTACATGTTTAGTAAATGCGGTGGATCTGGTATGTAATTTCTCAAAAAGTGATACATAGGGAATATCATGTACTAGGGAGAGGTTGAATGCAACTCTAAGATGATAAGCTATCATCCCTGCAAGATCAAAGATTTCAGAGGGCCCAATGTATATTGGTCTCCAATGTTATTTAATATTCAATATAATAACCTTATATATTGGGTATATTTCCTGGAATACATTGAATTTTATATCAGAATCTAAATACTTATGATCATTATAAATATATCAGGTTTTGGAATTTGGATGTTTATTGTATTGTTGAATAGTTTGAATATTATATAATATTTCATGATCATGTTCTGTCCACATAATCATACACTCTATGAAGTTATTCCCACATACTAGAGTGATACATATCTTTCCATACAAATCCTCATATGGTTTCATTTGAATGAAATAATTAAAATAGTTGTTCTATGAAAAAAATACCATGGAAATGTGTTGATTGTAAATTAATTTTAAATCTATTCAAATAGATCTCATCCCATATTCTATATATTGAATAGTCAATTAGTATTTAGCATCAGTCATTGAATGCCAAACAGTATTGAAACCACGCTATGTATTCAGTTCTCATAGAAGAATTCCTTAAATATTTAAGATAATCCTTGAATCATGATGATATACAAATTAGATTACTACTCCATTAATCCTTTACCAACCCTTTATATATATTATTTTAAAATGATTTTGTAAGAATTATCCATGAATTTATGTGAAATGTTCTGGCTTTGTTAGTTCCTCAATAGTATCCCAAATGGAATAATGACCTATAGTGGTCTTGGGAAGAATTACCAATAAAATATGTGGTGATATTATCCCATTTTAAAATATTTATGGGAAATTATTTCATCATAACTTAGCACTATTATTCTTTTATAACATGATTATATATTGAGAATGGATATACATAACCTATAACATCCCACTTTATGTTTTACAAGTAGAAATAGATCTTGAGATCTCAATACCTCATAGATATTCTTGGAAGAATATAAAACGATGATATATATTAAACATATGATAGCCCATTATTAAATTCTAGTGTTGATATAAAAGATATTCATTTCCAAATTTTAAAATTCCATCACTATACTGATTAAACTAAAAAAATATTCCTTAATGTTTATTATAGATCCATATTCTTATTATGTGCATCCTAAACCTTTATAAGGATCGATGGTAGAGCACCCATTTGTGTGAGATAATATTTTCACAATATATTAATGATTTCAAGGTCCTTATTTTGACGGTATTTGAGTATGGATCCTATTTAAATAATCATCATAAATAATATAAAATGATCTTTCAAATTTAAAACACAATTAACATTGTTTTCCTTTTGATAGTGATGATTTATTGAGTACTCGTGGCCTTTGATAAACTCCAAACATCTCAATTGGTTCATGTTTAACATATTTTGTGTTATTATAGAAATTAATATACTATTATCTATTTATATTTTACACTTTTCACTATATACAAACTTTATCCATATCCGTAATTAAAATATCAATATTTTATGATTGAAATTCAAAATAGGGTACTTCTTCCAACGAATCATTAATTAATATGTTGTATAAGACACCGCTAGTTCATTTTTCTAGGGGAAAAATCATAATACCACCAATGATTAATCCCTATATATAACTAATCCATCTCTACTAAAAGGATCTGTGAGTGAAAGTGTGGTAACAAAACACATCATGATCTCTGTATGTTTCTATTACCATTCATCTATCCAATGTAAATTGACCCCCCTCTCCACCTTCAAAGATACCATTAAGCTTTGGATTTGAAATTCATGAAAAAAAATTCAAAAACTATAAATATTAACCAAACATTCCATGAAAAAAATGGATATACATTATAATAGTTGGTCAAGACTGTTGTTCAATCAACTTTATCTTTGAATGATACAAAAATGCACCCTAATATAAGATTATATGGCCAAATAATGATAATTTATGTTTCAAAAAATAACACATTCTAAATATATCATACAAATTATCGTTTTTAAATGTATTAGAAAAATCCTTAAAATACTTTCCTTCTCTTCCATTAAATTATAATATATGACAATATCATATATAAAAAGTATCTCAAATTTATTAGGATAATATTTAATGAATTTATTAACCATATAAATGCTGATAAAAATTTAATTTTTCTATAATTGATTAACTATGAAATTATAATGACTATATCTATTTTATATTTTTTTGTGGACGTTCTGAATTTTATCCCAAAAATGATGTTATCTTGATCTAAGAAAAAATTTTAGAATAATTGTGCCCCAAATAAATGATCAAACGTGTCCTCAATGTAGGTTAAATGATACTTTTTCTTTAACATTAATATTATATGTTCATAATAATTCATACAAAGACACATTTATCCACCGTTATTATAAACAAAGAGGACTGATACACCCCATGGTGAAATAGTTGGTCCGGTGGAATTATTATTTATTCTCTTTGAGATTATCTTTTAATTCTTCAATAAAATTAAGTACATTGTATATGTGGTATTTTATTTTAACATAAAACCTTGTATATTTTCATTGAAAATATAAACATTATTATTTTTTGGAATGAAATGAAATATTTCTAGAAAAAAATCCACATATTCTTTCAAAACTTGTGTATCATCAATTTTATGTTTCATTAAATCATTAGATCTAAACACCCTTATGTTTCTATTTGGAGACCCATATAATGGATTCAAATTATATAGAGAGATCATGTTTATGAAAATAATAATAAATGACTATATGTTTATTTAGGTTTTCAAATGTGACTTCCCTATCCTAAAAATTAAAATGAGCTCTAAATAGAGAGTGCTAATAAAAACACAAGATCAAATCAAATTCAAATAAATGTTGAATAATATTATGTTTAAGAAGTTAATTCCTACATATTATGTTGAATGGGATTTATAAAAATTGGATGAAATCCTCATATCACTATGTGTTTTCAAGAATGATTCAATATCTAAAAGTTTTGGATCCATGTAAACATTGTAACACACTGAGATTTTTAACAATTTTTAAATCCTATGGTGACAAACCACTTTATTTCATATATAATTGCAGAAAAAATGAACCATGATACATTATATAAACATTAAAATCTATCAAATTTATTGGTGGGTAAAAATATTGGTTAACATATTTTCAAATATATATAGAAATAAAAAGTAGTCCTTTTAATAAAAACACACTTAATAAATTAAAATATTATGGATAAATTATTAAAATCATAATTTTATTCAATATATATATATATATTCTAATATTGGTTTTTAAGAAAATTATAAACATTAATATATTATATGAAAATTTTAATTTTAATTTTAATAATTTATTAAAACTAATATAATTATTAATTTATAGGAAATATTTATAAGACCACTTTGAATTTTAAGATGATATTTTCCTATGAAAATAATTAAAACACTATTTTTTTGATTTTTTTAATGTTATATTTCACAGATAAAAATTATAAATTTGGAAAATTAACAATTTTTTTTATAAATTCCATCAATTCATAGGATGTTTTTTTTTAATTTTTAGGAAATAGTGGATTTTACAGTGAATAGTGAAAATAATATTTTTATTAATACTGTAGAGAAGTATCATTTCTGGATATGGAAGTACCTTTTCATATCCTAAATGAAATTATGATCATCTATTATTTAAAAAAATTATTTAACATTTTTCTTCAGTTGGTAAAAATTATATAATAATTTCTTTTTAATTTTGTATGCCTCAAAAATTAATTTCATAGGTATACACATGTTACGCTAGAAATATTATTTTATGTTAAATAGGGTTTAACCAAGGGTCTAAAACCTAATAAATTCTTAAAATATGTATCATATTAGTGGATGGGATGTATATAAACCATACTCCTTCCACACTCCACTATTTTCTAGTATTTTATACTTTTGACCCTTTAGTGACACCCCCTTCATATTTTTATGAAAATTATACTACCCTCACTTAAAATTAAATCACTAAAACACCCCATTTAACCAGAAATCATCAATATTTTTATTATTTGAAAAACATACATTTTTCCTTATGTCTTAGATATATTTTTCCTTCCAAAACACCGAGAATTAGAGCATTACATTTTTACCCAAGGAAGAACATCCAATGGGAATGCTAATGTTTCCAATATATATTTCTTTTTAAATATCATATTCCTCCCCAAAAAAATTATCTCAAAATATGTGTGATAAAAATAGTATTATTAATATGATTAAATATTATTGTACTAATATAAAACAACATTTCCTCCTTTTTCAAAACCATTCCACAAATGAAGATGTTGTCATGTCTATGCGTGGACTACTTCCTCTAGGAACTGTGTATTCAATTTTTTCATAACCTCTAATAATGTCTTGTTATGAAATGTTATCAAAGGAAAAATAAAATATTTATAAAAATATTAATATTAATAAATTATTATTATATATTTTTTATCACCAACTGATTCTATGGAAAATGTATGTTTCATTTGGCTGCAGGTGTCGAGTACCACCTCCATAAATTAATGTATTTATATTTCAATTACATCCAAACATAGATGACACTAAAAATTTATTTATCATATAATAATGTTATACATTTCACTATTGATATTTTTTAATTATAATATAGAATATTATAGATGTGGTCTCAACAATAATTGACCATGGTACACTTCATCATATAAAATGCACATATATTGGAACCATTCTTAATTTGATTTCATTTTCAAGAATAGAGGAAACTGTTTAAATTTTGATCTAAATAAATACATAAAGATATAATGAAAAAAATTATTAATATTATTATGATATTTTTTTTAATACATTGGGCCATGGTCAATAATGTAATGATGTTTCATAGAAATTAATCAAACCAACTCATGTAACAAATATAAGTGAAAATTTATATTAAATAAATAGCACATGATAAAAAAAGAACACATAAATAGAATTATATAAGGAAAAATTAAATTCAATATACATAATAAATTTAATTATATTATTAACAAATTTTTCTGCCCCTATAGAGAAAATTGGGACAAATGGTAATGGTTTACACCTCTCAATTATGCTCATTGAGAAAATATTTTTTTAAAGAAATATTATTTTTTGTGATATAAATATTTTCATTTATTTTTTATCATACCTTTCGTTGAATGTAATTGATTTTTAAATCCATCTCTTGATTTACATTTATAAGCTTTATTTTTTGAATGATAACGGTATGAAAAGTGGTTGGTTGACTAAAGTTTATTTCCATTTAGGCCTTGAGATATCTTTTCTGACTATTGTATTATAAGATTTCATATTATTCCATTTTCCAAGTCTTAATGGTAAAAAATACATTTTTAATTTGGGGAAATTACATCTTGAAAGTAAAAACTTGTTTATTTTTTTATTTCTTAAAAACATTTATTTAACTTTAAATATTAATATCTTTCATTTCTAATGGAATCCTCACATTTTTGTCCAAATATTTTGTTAAATCCAATGTTATTCATTCCTATTTTAGAATCAAAATATGTTTTTTCTAATTTTATCCTAATATTACCCCTTAAGGTTTTTCAAAACATATCTATAGAATCCATTTTGATGATGTGGGTTTGAATAAAGTTATTTTAAAATATAAAATGGGATCTTCCGAACCTCCCTCATTACTTTTGGGTTACACATTCTATTTATTTTTCCCCTTTTCCTTAACCATTATCTCATTTAATTCTCTGATTATTTGTATATACGACCTTGAAATTTTAATGTATTATATATCTTTTTAATTTCTCCGGATATAGATGATTTGAGTTCCCTTCACAAATCACTTTTCAAGTAAACCTGATTTAAAGTAGAATCCAAATGTCTTATTTAATGTCAATAACAATGCATTTAAATATTTCTGACCATGAATTAACATTCAAAATATCATTAAACTATATAAAACCCAAATTGTTCAATTGTATAATAATGTTAAATTTTAATATCATTATTTCCTTAAAATATCTATTATATATTTCATAAATACTCAACTAAGTGGTTTGTTTTTATTCATTATTATCCAATAATTTTTAGGGATGTTTCTATATTGGAACTCCATGTTCTAGAAATTTACTTATTTATTCATGTATGAATATCAAATGTGAATTAATTATTTATTATCTTAGGGATCCATATTAAGTAGAATTTGGTCATTCCTTGAGTTAATAATATGAATCCTAGTCCCTCCTCATGAGTTTTTTCATTCATAGGATTTATGTTTTTATTATTTTTTCTTATAGTGATAATTTTTTTATAAATGTCAATTATATTATATTTTCACCGTGAAGATCTCCAATTCATTAGGTAATGTTGCTAACTCATCAGATACCATGTATATTGGGAGTGTAGTTTGCCTATGTGCTCTTTTTTATGTTGTCCTGGTTGTGACCATTTACTAGGGTGCACAGAAAATTATCCTAACTCCACTATGATATGTTTTCTTTATTGTCGTAGATAAGTTTGGTTCATGGGTAGTTATAAAAAGAGAATTTTTTTATGTTTTCTTAGTCTTCTGCCATGATAATGTTTCAAAAGATGTTATACATAGAACATGATATTTTATTTTAATGATGGTGATCCTTGATTAGGTTGCACAAGAATTTAGGCTAAGAACACTATGTTTTATTTATTTTGAATTATTCTTTTAATATGGTACCTAGGAGGTTATAAAAATTACACAATTTAATATTTCTTTTCTAGTAAACCAAAACTATTATGCATGGACATGTTTACTAGAAAAAATATGTAATGTTTTCTTAATAGTGAGTCGTTACTATAATTCATATTAGGTTAGCATAATAATTATACGTTATATTTTCTTAGAGGTTATCCTTAACAATGTTTAAATGGGGGTTAGACATGTATAATATGTTATATTATCATATCAATGATCCTAGACTATGAGGCATGTGAGGTTAGTTTTGGAATAACCTAGTACCATGTATTGGTAGTGAGACATGACAATAGGGCATGGTTGGTCATCCTAAGAACACAATGTTATGTTTTATTGGTGGTGAACCATTACAACGATGCATGGGTATTTATCCTAAGTAATATAGGTTATATTGAATTGGTGGTGATCATTGTCTTATTCTTATTGTATTACTCATTATATAGTTTCGAAAAATTTATGATTACATTAACTTTTTATATCATTTACTTATTCCACGTTTCTATACTTATATCACACTTTTTTATGGTAAAATATTTCTTATTAGAAAATTTTTGTTTCAATATCATGACCTATAGATTACTATTATTGTTCCATTTTTATATATGATATTTATCTGTATACCATGTTTTCTACTTTTCTTATGATCTTACCCTTGATGACATATTGGTAATATTTCTATTACTACATTTATGTACCCAGTAATTTATTATGTTACATTCCATTTTTTATCCATATGGGAATACATTATGATGAGTCAAAAATTCACTCTAGTGTTGCTCAATTATTGAAAATTATTTAAAACTTCTATGAAGTAAGTTACTATGTAGCTAGCCTTGAAATACAATGAACATTCAATTCATGAGAGTGTGAGATTGTTGTGATATATAATGTTTATATTATGAAAATTATATTAAATATGTGTATATTTATCTTTATTCATCTCATATTGTATAAAATCCAGTATTTATATGATGAACATTTAGCATAATTCCTATAAATTATGGCATGGGGAACTATAATATATATCAATTTAGGGATTAATTTTTTTTATTAGTGTTGTATTTTTTCATTTGGAGAAGTGAAATTTAATAAAAACCATAGGGATAAGTCAGATTAGAGGATAATATCCTAATGCTTTGGTAAATTAAGAATTGTATAGTTTTCAAGTAATTTTATCCCTATCTCACAACTAGAATGTGGATATGGTTGTGGCATATATGTGCCTAGTCATAATAACCCTAAAATTATATTTTTGAGTATAAACTATATCTAGACATAGTTATTGATGTGTTTGACTAAGAATTGAAAAAAATTTATACACCCATGAGGGATATTATTTGGTTAATTTTTATTCACATTATGGACACTTATGAAGGATTTATTTATACTCTTAGAGTATGGTTAGATAAGTTATTTATAAATAGACAATGAATAACCTATATTAAAAATGTGAAATTTATATGTTATAGTACACATGATGTTTATGATTTAATAATTTTATTTTCATACTTTTCCTTTTTATAAGATTTTCAAAATATTATCTTTTACATTTTTTATTATGGTAATGTTTTTATCTAATATAAACTATGTTAATTCATTTTATGATATGAAATGAATGGATTTTCAAAATGAGAAAGAAAATGAGAATTGATACTATATTGAAAATAATTTGGTCATAATCACCCAAATATCTCAATTTATGATTAATAAATTATGATATCTATAGTGTACATACACACCAAAAAAAGTTGGGGAAATACATTCATAGAAAATAATATGGATTTATGATGATTCAACATTATAAAAAACAAAAATTTGGAAAGAAGCTCCTAGATAAATAGTTGGAAGTAAAAAGACTATTTTTTATTTTAGGTATCACTGACTATAATTCAAAAAACTACTAATTAAAAAATACTATTTCAGGTAACATGATGAATAATAGCAACGTTCATCTAACTTATCTACAAAAGGCAATGTTTTAGATTTTAGGAATATCAGAACTATGTAGACTATTGCTATACTCTAATGAATTTTAAAGGAAATTCACCGAAAAAACCTCAACCCATATATGAAAAATTAAAATAGATAGATATTACTACCATTGTATTAGATATTGATAATTAAATGGTTATAGTAATTCTTATTATTAACTCTATCATTAAGTATATCTTGTGTCTTGTATGCCTTTTCAAACCTTGAGATATTGAATTATAGTAAAAACACACAATGGTATCCTTATTTAATCCTCAGTATAGGAAAATACATTACAATTTATGGGATTATGATTTATAGAATACTTATTATACACCCATCAGATGATTTTAATGTGTTTTTAAATTAATTATCTATATCAACATAGACTCCATGTTAATCAAAAAATTATGGAAATAACATATAATATTTAGAACCAACCTGTAATGATATATCAAATAATGAAATAGAAAATATCCCTATTGGAAAAAATCTATTATAATAGTAATGATACATAATCATAGCTTATGTTTACGCCGAATGACTGGTGAAAAAAAATCATTACCAACCCTAGTGGAAAAATGTAATATTTCTAATGTTTTTTGGGAGTAAAACTCTATAGAAATTATATCATTAGTTACATGTTTGTTTAATACACCCATTCATATTTTAATTGGTAAGTGAAATTGAAAATTGGTAGGATGTAGTTCATAGTGAGGGGTGGGGGGAGGTAAAACCCTAATATTTTAAATTATATCTAAAACCTCATGTTTTTAATCTATTTCTTCGAAGGAAACACCAAAACATAACTACAAGTGGAGAATAATATAACAATTAATATGTATCCATTTAATCACTCGATAAAAATAGTTGTAAAAATATTTTTAAAAACAGTTTGAAATAATGAAGGAAATTACTTTTTTAATAAAAATTCATTGACAAAATTCAATTAATATAGTTAAGTAAATTATAATGTGTTTTTATTCTAGATGTGTATTTTCTAAAATTTTATTTATAGAAATTAATAAGTAAAAACTTATTACATGTTATATATTATAGATATGAATAATATATCAACACATATTTAATATCTTATAGACAAAAAATATGAATAAGAATAGTCATGATTTCATAGAGATATATTCTAATGATAAATGTTTCCATGCTATTTTTACTTTTATCTTAAAGGTAAAATCCTAAAAATTTGTAATTTCAATTTGATGAAATTAACATCATTATTTGGCTTTTATTTTCAATATTATATTATGGTTAATATTAATATTTTTTTTAAATAAATTATTTTTAGGTGAATAGTGAAAAATATTTTTTAGTAATTCTATATAATTTAGGCATATTGCATTATTTATGAATAAAAAACACATTTATAATTAATTTTTAATGATAAATTATTTTTTTAATGAATAAAATTTTTAATTTAAAAATATTTTTTGAATTTAGAAAACACATTTTTATCATTTTGAAACATAATAATTCTCTTCTTACAAAAAATAATTTTATAATTTGTATTCAATTATGATATAAAAATATAAAATTATATTTTGGATTTCATAATTATATATATATTGTATTTATTAATAATAAAATTATTAATTTCATTTAAATAAGGAAAATTGATAATTTTATTCTCAACCATATTTTTATTCTTAAATATACATTTTTCTATAATTTATTTTTACATGTTATTTGTGCTCTGACCATCCAGACTACCATTTTTTTATCTTATTTGTGCTAACATTAAAATTATCATTAATCACCCATTAAAATATTTACATTAATAAATTATTTCATATTTTGAATTAATAGGTTCATTTTATATAGTAAGGTTTATTTTATTTTTATGAAATGAATAACTACATTATATAAATTATATGTCTTAGTAATAGAAATTTATGGTATAATGTTTTTAAATAGGGGTAAGAAAAATAAAAAATGTCCAAAACATGTCAAAAAAAATTTTATGATAGGTATCACAAACATATCCTTTCCACACACTATTATTATCCATTTTTTGGATTATTTTGATCCATCAATATTGGGTTTCCACTTATATTTTTAAGAAAATTTCACTCATCTCACTTATAAATACCAACTGTCACCTCCCCACATCTCAACTCATTATATATATTAATTAGAACAAAAAGACTCACATAGAATCTACTCAACTCTATAAAAACCCTAGAATACATAGTATTAATATTTTTCTAATCTATGGGGCCTTAAGGTGTTACCTAAGGGATAACATCCAATGGGTGAGGTAGTGTTTCAACTGAGCTCTCTTTATTCATTTATATTTCTACCAGGTAAAATATTTTAAATATTGATAGTATTAAAAATTCAACATTATTAATATGATAAAATTTAATTATAATAATTAAATTTCCCTTTTCTACCTTTCTCTAAAAGACGTAAAGAAATAATGATGTCATAATTCATATGTGCAGAATAATACAACCTTGAATGGAATGTTTTATTTTCATGAACAATTTTCACGGATAATTAAAAATAATTATCTAATGTAAATTTATACCATTTATAATATGATTAGTATTAAAAATTTATAATTTTTTTATTTTTTATTCATATATGTTTAATCTAAAATAAATGTGTCGTCTTTGTGTACGTTCAGACTACCGCCCCCAACAAAAAACATTTTTTCCCATTACCACCTACATGAAAAAAAATGTAAAATAATTATAGTTTTAAAAATATTAATATTCAAGAAATAAAATATTGTAAATTTTATAGGTTATATTAACCATATACGATCATAGAAAACATTACCGCTAAAAACATATCAAGGTGTATTTCATAATTTTAGTCCATTTTGGAAAACCACTAAAATATATTATTATTATTTTTAATAATTTCATTAAAATAGTTAAAAATATGTAATTCTTTATATTATGGATTTAGTATACAATAAAGTTTACCAGGATGAATATAACAAAGATGTTTTAGAGAAAAAGACTGAACAACCCCACATAATGGACATAAGAAAAAAAATATTTAAAAAATGAATAAAATGTGATAATAAATAGACCATATAAAATTTATCATAGATGAAAAATAATAAAAATAATTCTTATAGTAAACATTTAATTAGTATTTTAGAATTTAGTAATGTTTGAAAATCTAATCAGAAGTTAATATAATTTTTGTGTCTCAATTTTTCATCATTGAGATATGATTTGTATTTTCCAGTTGTTCAGTTTTTATGATGAAAAAATTTTCCATTAATATATTTCTATAATAATTTAATTAAAATGTAATTTATTTTAACATCCACACATTTTTCTACCTTTAGTGGTTTTTAATTCAAAACATAAATAATTTATAAGTTGTTTTTTTCAAATTCTTCTTTCTATTAAGATATTGATATATCTTTCTGGACTATTTATTTCTAAGTCACCTTATTATATCATTTTACTATTCCACATGGTATCTTATGTTTTCATTAATTAGTGGATGTAAATTCAATAAATGAAAAAATTATTCATAGGAAATTTTATACATAAAAATTACAACACAATTATGATTAATATATGTACTTTATAATAGATTCTACTCTTCCATGACCACATTTTCCTTTCTAGACAACATTCTCTATACTAATTTGTGAATAATAATATGTTTTATATTATATTATATTCACATTTATCCTTAATTATTTCCATAAAAATATATTACTATCATTTTTAATGATATGGGTTTCAAAATATATATTTTAAATCATAAAAAAGAATCTAACAAACCACGATTATTACTTTTGGATTCATGTTCTTTTCAAATTTTCCATTTTACAAATTCTTATTCTAATTAAATTATCATATTATATATATATATATCAACCTAATATACAATCCTTTTAAAATGTACATTTCCACGATGGACTTATACAAGAACTGTGTTCCCTTAAAAATTTTGTCTTCTATGTAACCCTAATTTAAATAATGTTCCTTATGTTTTATTTAATGTCAAGTAACACTCACAAAACATTTTTGAGCCTTTAATATCTTTCAAAAACAATAAACATTTTCTGGGAAACATTATTTTCAAATTTTTGGTCTATCATAAAATAATAATGTAGTTCCTTCTTTAAAATGTCCTTGGCCCATTTCCTAAAGAATCACATAAGAAATTTGTTTTTTTATAATAATTTTTAATAATACAATTAAATTTTCTTTTACCATGATCATGAATAAATATATTTTATTCATGAATGAATTCAAAAAATAATTTAATTTGTTCCTATATTTTCAATAATTATAATATATCATTTATTTATGCCTTGATACAAGATTAAAAAACCCATTTCCTTTTTATGGGTTTGTTTATGATTACGATATATATATGGTTTCTATTCCTCATATGGAACACATATGAATGTATATATTATGAATAGGAATGGTGTTCCATGATAGTGGTCCACATTTGTGGGTACTTTTTTTCATCTCATGAGATATCATGTTTGGTGCATGGTGGTCAACCTAAGAACAATATTATATTGTGAAGGAGATGAAACTTGATAATTGTTCATGGGATTATATCAAATAATGTAATGTTTTCTTGGTAGTGATACTAGGTAATTGTGAATGGGTGGTTTTCCTAAGAACTCTAGGTTATATTTTCTTATCTAAGTGCATTGATAATAGTGCATTGGAGGATAAGAAATGCATAATATGTTATGTTTCATTCATAGTGATCATACACTATAGTGAATGGGTGGTTAGTACAAAAAAATTATTATCATGGAGGAGATTTTTGGTGTTTGGGTAGATTTCTGTAGTACACAATGTTATGTTGTCTTAGTGGTGAGCCTCGATTATGTTGTATGGGAGGTTATCCTAAGAACACTATGTTATGATGTGTTGATAGTTGTCCCTGTATTATTCATATTTTTAATAGTATTTTTTATTGTTGTCATATATTTAGTACTCCATGAAATTAGGATATCATTCCCTTTGTTAATGTTTCCCTACCTATGACATATTCATGTGATAGGGAACATGTTTTTTCATTTGATATTTCATGATCCCCAATCATGATTAATGGAGAAATATTATTGCTAAAATTTTATAATATATTTATCCATTGATCATGTGTTTTCATGTAATTATTATTTTACCCTTGATGACATGATGATGTGTTTTACCTTATGGAGAATTTTAGATCACACCTTTCTAATGATTCATTTCTTAATTTATGAATTTGAGTATATGTTATCATAAGTCTATAATAGAATTTATATTAGCAATATTAAATAGAAATTTTCACAAGTGATATAAATTAAATTTCTTATATAACTTCTACTAAAATTAATTATACCATCCAATCATGGGATTGAAGGATTTTTTTGAAA
This sequence comes from Viscum album, assembly GCA_963277665.1. Lineage (NCBI taxonomy): Eukaryota > Viridiplantae > Streptophyta > Magnoliopsida > Santalales > Viscaceae > Viscum > Viscum album. The sequence goes on along the minus strand of OY728157.1, from coordinate 1,394,983,751 downwards.
TGCATTTTTTCATAATTAAAATAATGTCAAATATATATATTTATCCTAGATCATCTCACTTTAGTCAAATATTGTATTATAATTTTATTTCTATCACTATGTGAGCGATTTTTGGTTCTGGGAACTATAAATAATCTTATACACATATTTATATTTGAAATAATTTATAGATTTGGGCTTAAATAAGATGTCTTCATTGTTGATAATAGTTTTCCCCAACCATAATTTCTTTTTCATAATATCATTATCATACCAAATCCAAAATTATTAGACTTATTATTAAGGAATTATAATAAGATTGATCAATCATATTACAATTAAAACCATTCTTAATATGTTCTAGATTAGGATACCTTCATTTCAACATATGAAATTCTTGGGTCCCCAAATATCACATTTGATTTTTTAGGATTATTCCCCATAGAATTCAAAAAATAATTATCGAAAATAAGTACACCACACTATAATACTATCCAAGGTGACATAATAAAAAAAATAAAAGAATATTATTTCAGTATATATTCATTAAATATAATAAATCAATACCCAATGATTTACGATTAATTTATTTAGAGAATATTTAAAAAAATTATTTCCTTACCATTCTTCATCATCTAAAACAAATATTTTTCATACTTATACCCTAATAGAAAAATCACAAGTAATAATCTTATATATAAGTTGATAAAATTTCAATATAAGAAAGGGTGAGCTCAAATTCTCAGTATTCATAAACATTCAATGAAGCAATTGAGCATAATAACTGAGAATAAGTAGATCATATGTATATTAAAATATAATCAAGGTGCATGGACATTAAAAAAGGTAATAATACCATCTATTTCAAAGATAAAAAAATCATGGTTCATGGAATAAGGCATTTGGAATAATATAATCCATTTGTAAGAGATATTTCAAAACAAAGTCCAATAATCATGAGTCATTAAACCATAACATATGAATTGGTATATACATAAAATTTTGTTAGGAAGAATTTAGAAAGACTTTATTTTTTGTAAAGAGTCGACCCATGTTTCTTGGAGATAATGCCTTATTAAATTAAATTGGAATGACTAAAACAATGTCATATTCTTAAGGAAGGAATAATTTGGTAGATTTTTAAAATCTACATGAATACATAATTTTAGAATTACGACTTGAAATGAAAAACAACATAAAAGCTCCATTAGGATCATCCACCAATCTAGGAATCCTTTCATGTCAATCATTATATACCACTTCATCTCATGGGAAAAATGAAACAAACAAAGGGGTAAGCTCAAATGCTTAGTAAGAGTAATAAATAAAGTGGAAGGTTTCATAAAAATAATCATTAGGTACAGTGAATAATTGAAAACTCGTGCCTTTAAAAATAATAAAGATGAATATATTATGGCAGGAATATGAGATGAGTAAATATTTCCATAACAAATATAATCATGGGTATTCTACTAGTCAATTAACCACATGAACTATGAATTTATAGCTTCATTAAGAGGTAAATTCATATGATGGACATTCTAAAACCTTTTGTCATGGCCTTGGTGAAGAAATCTATAAATGATTAAGGCCTTGTCCAAAACCATATCTAAAAAATGGGCATGTCCATGGACAAGTCCATATCTATTTGTCTCATGAGACCTATTGATTCATAAAGGGGGTATATTTGGCCCCACCTATCAAAAAAACAGTCCAATTTATTCCTCTTATGATTGGGGATAAACGTAAATGAAATGCATTCATATTGAAACAAACATATGAAATGTGAATAACTTTTCCCGAACATTAAAGACAAACACTAACTATTTAGACTAAATTGGTGAATGGTTTTAACAAAGGACATTCACAGTCACACTAATAATAAAAAATTCAATTAAATATTCTATATTATATCTAAAAATATAAATTCTAATAATACAAAAGAATCAACAAGATTTTTGAAACAGAATGAGTTACACTTATAAAATCATCGAGTAATTCTTGAGATAAATACAATTTTACATTAAAAAGAGGAGTTCAATTTGAATTTTTTTTCTAAAACAAAATTCAATTAAGGCAGTTTTCTCATAATAAAATGAGTGGTGGTGTGAAAATAATGGTTACTAAAAAATAAAATTCCCATGAAAATAGGAGAAAATTTGAAAAAATCCCTTGAATCGAGCTTGCATTTCAGAAAGAAGTTTGAATGTTCCTTTATAAAATTTGTATCTACACATAAAATAAATAAGTATTCTGGTTGGTAAACATATATATAATAATAAAACATTATTTATGTGGAGTACATAATAATAAATAATAATTTTATTGAGGTATGTAGACAATAAAAGTAACTCAAATTAAAATCGAGGTTCAGGTGGTAATCTATTACATTAAGTCTGAAGGTGTTCTAAATTATTATTTATGACCTAAATAATCAAATAAAGGTTCATAAATAAATAATTCTAGAACCTCATCAGAATTTAATTTATTTAGTATAATTTTATTAGGTGCATTCATGTCCTTTTGTTGAGTTTAGAGATTCAATTTCATTGTTTTAGAGCGTTTTCTTCTTTCGTTTTCATTATTAGTTTACATATATTCAAATATGTATAAGAATGTATAATGGGAATGGTTTAACATAAATTAAATTATATTTGATTATTGAACATATATAATATTACATCTTTATAAAATTCATTTGGTTTTTTAGAGTGAATAGGAATTATTATATAAAACGTTAATGATAATTTTTTGGGTTATTTGGGTATTTTTTATCACAATGAACACATTTAATCTATAAATTAATAAAATTTCTAAAAATATTATAAAAAAATAAATAGGATATATTAACTACATAATTTTATGGTATGACTATAAAAATAATTTCATTACCGTAATTGAAGACGTTAATAGAAATTGAAAATCTGTCGTCCATGAATTTGATAAATTAACACATCTCAGATGGTGTATTAATTTCTAGGATAAAATAAGGGGAAATGAAGGATGATGATGAAATAGTCTCTTATCATAAAAAAATCACATTACATTTATGGTATTGGAGTAATATTTTGTACGAAAGAGGTGAATAAAGAAAACAAAAAGAATGGAACTAGAAATAAAAAAAAAGTTGAATTTACCTCTTAAAGTAATCTTCATTGTGATCCTATTAAGGGGAGATGTTTTGGAATTTTTATGAGTCCAAGGGATTATGGACATGAAGGAGTAGATTGGTATGGTATTTGAGAAGAATTTATACAAGGAACAATACTTTAGAAATGTAAATAGAATAGGGAGTGGGGGGGATATAGAGGAGGAGATGGGTGATTTTTTATTATCTTATTTATTGTTTTTTTATTTCCCTCTAGAAAACCAATATTGTTGATTCATGTGACCCATAATAGTAATAAATTCGTGTTATTTTTAACCATTTGTGCTTACATCATCCATGATGCTATGAATAGTGAATTTAACTAATGATGTAAATATACGATAAATTATCGTATTTTGTTATTAATCAAAAAAATTTGTATTTGAGAAAAATCCCAAAAACATCAGCCTAACCATTTTTCAATGTGTAGAATTTGAAAAAGAATTTAGGTTTTTTAAAATAATATTCTAAATATTAATAATGTAATTTTTATATATAATCATAATTTATTCTAAAAATAAAAAATTTAAAACTATAATTTGCTTTATATGACCTTGAAAAATAAGTCAACATCTAATTATCTTATAACCATAATACAATAAAATAATAATATGATTTACTATTCATAAGGATCATATTACTATTAAAATTAAAATTCATAAGGGTTTGTTACTATTTACCAAAAAAATTTGTTTTTTATATTAGACTCTAAATATTACACTGAACACAACCATGTTTATTAGTTTTTAAAAAATTCCAATCACAAAAATAGAAAAATTATATTTATTGGCTAGGTTATAATAAGTGTTGTTTGGTAAAGACTCAGTGTTTAATGCCTTCAATATTAAATTTATTTTCAAATCCATGAGGTGTTGAATTACCACCTCCTCATAAAAAAATTCCTTGAAATTCGTTGAATGATTCCTCATAAAAATGTTTCAAAAGGTTTTCATCTTAAGATCATTTTGCTCCCATGTTGCCTATTTGTTATTATGATTTTCCAATGTATCTTTATCATTTGAGTTATCTAATTCCTCAAAACCTTTTATTTAGTGTCTAGAATCTGGATACTCTCCTCACAATATGTTATGTTAGGTTGCAATTATATTTCTTCATAAGTGAGGACTTATAATTGGTCTGGCATGTAACATCTCAACAATGAGACATGGAACACATTGTTTTCTTTTGACATGCAAGGTGGCATATCCAAATGATATGAAACATCTCCAATTATCTCAAGGATTTCAAAATGTACAATGTACCTAGTGATTAGTTTCCCTTTCTTCCCATATCTTATAACACCCTTCCATGGATATACCTTCAGGAACACATGGTATCCTACTAGAAATTCTAAATCCTTATTTTCATTGTCAGTATCTCTATTTTTCATTCTTTGATATGGTTTGAAATGTGTTTGTCTAGAATTTACCATTGATGTGGTTTCCACTATAAGAACTATTCCCATAAGCTTTATTTCTATAACTTCATCCTAATAAGTTGGTGTACGACATCTCTTTTTGTACATTACTTTATATGGTGCCATTTGAATATATGAATGAAAACTATTATTGTATAAAAACTATGCTAAAGGTAAACATTGAAACTATATACCTTTAAATTCATGTTAACATGATCTCAAAATTTCCTATTAGGTTTGGATTTTCTTCTCTGATTGCTTGTCAGTTTGAGGGTGACAAGAAGTACCCAATTAAAGCTAAATATCCAAATCATTCTGAAGACATTTCAAAAATACATATAAATCTTGGATCATGATCAAATATAATTGATATTGGTTCCCCAGGAAGTCTCAAAACAACATTTATATAGTATTATTCTAGAAGCTCCAATGGAAAATCATCTCTTATAGCGAGGAAATGTCCAGATTTCGTAAGTCAACCAATAATTACCCATATCACATCACTCTTCATTTGAGTTTTGGGTAATCTAGTGACAAAATCAATTGTTATATTATCCCATTTCCAAGTAGTAATTGGAATAGATTGCATGAATCCTCTTGTATGTTGTCTTTCAACCTTCACTTGTTGACAAACACAACATCTTGATGCATAATTATAAATTTTCTACTTTATGTTGTCCAACCCAATTTTTTTTAAATAACTATACATTTTACTGTTACCATGGTGTATAGAGAAATTCAAGATATGAACATCATCTAATAACCCCCTTTTCAGCACTGATATAGAGAGAACATATATCCTCTTCCCAAATTTCACAATTCCATCTTCACACATGAAGTTATCCAACATCCCATCCTTAAAACCTTTAATTTTTTTATAGATTCTCATTATCAGACTGAGAATATTTAATCCTTTCCAACAAATATGGTTGGGAAAAAAATAAAAAGTAGTGATTTTTCTCCTTCTTTTATAATTCCCATAGCCATCATTACTATATCCATAAACACATGATTCATTTAAATCCTAATTTTTTAGTACTCCATGATCCTTCCTTCTCAACACATGAGCTATCCTATTTTCCTTTCCTAGGTGTAGTGTATGGAACAATCATAATCCATGATTATTTCAAGCCACCGTCGTGGCCTTATGTTGAGTCCTTTGTGTGAGTAGATATATTTCAAGCTCTTATAATCCATATATATCTCACATATTTTTCCATAGAGATAATGTTTCCAAAAATTTAGAGCAATTATTATATCTAATAAATAAAGATCATGAGTAGGATAATTTTAGTGATGATTTTTTAACTACCTTTATTCATTGTAAATAACTTTATCATTCGGCATAAGGACACAACCGAGTCCTTATATTGGTGTATAAATATAGATCACAACTACGCCATTCCTTGATAGTAGAGCTGTAACACCCCAAGGTTTCATAGTACACTATCTCTTTAAAGTAATTCAATGGCTTACACCTCACACAAAACCAAGTTTGAGCACGCGACGACTTACCAAACAAGTCATTCAAAAGCACTTATGAATAGTATTAATAGAATTTTTAATTTTATATATTCCATAAAATTTTAACATCCATATTATGTGTTTCTTAGACATAATATAAGAACAAATTCATTTTTTCAGATAAAGGAAGTACTTTTCAAAAAATGCAATTTTATGCCATTTTAATGGAGAACTATTTTTAAATAAAATATTTTACACTTTTATATATTCAATTTGACCAAATAAACTTCTTATTTAGAATCAGAATAAAAAATTAGTTTTTATAAATTTTTTGTGTTTTTCTGATAACTTTCATATTTGGTTGAATAGTGAAAAATACTAAATTTTAATTGAAAACAACATTTTTAATCAAAATAATTTATAGTGTTCAATTATAAATTTGAATGGTTCGGAAGAATAATTAGATTACACTTTTACCATTTAATCCAATGTTGGTCATTGGAATAAATTTCACTTTGAAATTATATATAAACAAGTGTCAATCTTTTGATAGTTATTGTTTCTAAAAAACACTCTATTTGTTTTGACAACGTGAATTAATTTTAAAATAATTAATGAAACTTCTATGTTTTTATTTTGGTAAAATAGAAATCATTTTTGAATTTAAAATATCAAATATATCTTAGGCTGAAGTTTTGGTATTTTTCTGAAAAACCTCAATTTTTGACGAATAGTAAAACCACTTAGTAGATGTTAAAAAACCGACATTTTCATTAAAATGAATTTTTACCGCTTCTATGAATTGAATTTTTAAAATACAGCATACAAGATTTTTATTATTTAGTAAACTGTGGTTCAATAAGATGAAAAAAAATTGGTGAATTTTAACTTATGACTTTTATTTACCGCGGTAATGGTAAAAAAGGGTAATTAAAGGTAAAGATAATATTATAATAATACAAAATTACCTTAACACTTGTCTTAACCATATTGGATGAATCATTTCCGACCAAGGGTATCCTTGGGTCGATTTAGGGATCTCGTGGTGCCACATAAAAGTGATAATGACACTTTATTTTAATTAACTTTAAGTAAATAGAAAAATGACATTAACAAATATCTTTTAGTATATCAATTTTTACATGGGGTTGTATAATTTATATTTTCAACTATAAATATTCATTATAAAGATAAAAATCATTCCTACATTATTAAGTTTTTTTTTTTTATTTTTAGACATCAAATAAATTAAATTATTTATGACACAATAATGATGCAGTATTCACCTCATTAATAAATGATTTAAATAAATAAGATTATTAATATTAAAACAATATCCCAAACCTTTCCAATTATTATTGGATGGTTTTATTTCTAACATTATTCTTCTAATATTCAAATTTAATGTGTTTTGGACCTTTTGAAGCCTAAGATAAGTTTATAATAAAATAACATTTTCAAACATTTCAAAAGAGCCCCTCCTCTCCCTTATAAAAGGACACCACATTTAACCCATTTATCACAGCTCTTAGGCCCCTGGGATCAACCAGCCCCTCCTAAAATAATCTCTAAATATCCATATATTCCACCTAGAAGCCTTACCTCAGGCAGAAGTCTCTTCAACAAGTCCTTTTGGTTCAAACCCCCTTACAAAATAAGATATTAATATCCCTATCTTCCACCTAGATGCCTTACCTTAGTCATAAGTCACTTCAAAAAGTCCTTTTGGTTAAATCCAAAGGGAGTTAACCAAATTAAATATAGTGGTTTCTCTTAACTTCTTTTTTTTTATTTTACTTCTCCAACCCCGAAACACTTTTTATTCCTTTATTTAATGACAAAAACAGTATCCTAAATATTCTAGTATGTTTTTATGAGAAGGATTCTATCTACACTTACACACACCTCCATCTAATGTGTAAATAACACACTGTTTCTGTGAAAGGAAAACTAACGCCTTACGTAATGATGATCATTCAATTATCTTCTACAACCTATCATGATAGCCATTTAGATGGAACTATATTTATGTATGATATATATTATGTCTATGTTTTCTGTATTCTTATGTATTTTCCATTTATAGAAACCCTTTATGTTTTCCATTATGGGCAAAAGCAATAATTTAATTTGAGGAAGTCCATACTACCGCCCCCTCAAAGTGATTGGACACGTTAATGACTTATGTGGGACTTATAAAGGATGGATTTAATTATATTATATTTGATATTATATTGGAATTATAATATACATATGTATAATTATGTTTTAATTCCAGTAAAATATAAAATATAAATGAATGTAGTGTTCATGCGTACGTACGACCAACCATCTCCATGAATAGTGTGTTTCATTTCTTATCTCCAAATGTTATGTACTGTTATAAATACATGTATATACCAGATATATAATTTTTGTATGATATCTAAATAATATATATAATTCTTTAGATAATATACTTTTTACCACATGGACAAATTGTAATTATAACAAGTTCATTTTGGACTCAAGTTCCGAAAATCGATAAAATATCCAATATGAACTCATATAATTAACTAATTGTTATAGAAATGTAATAAGTGATATAAAAGGAATAATAGAAATTAAAAATGTTATTAATCAAGTATAAATTAACATAAGTTTATTATTTTGGATGAACAAGGAATATAAAATACAAGTCGGGCTTGAGGTAAGGGGTTTCTTATCTCACTTTTAATTCTGTGAAATTTCTATTATTCACCACTTATTTATTGCATGTGGTGTATTGTGTACTACCATTTGATATATATTATCATGGTTCTATTTATATTAATGGTATTTTTTGATTAATTTGGTGGTTATTAACTTTTGTTCATACGAATCGATTGATTACAACATGTTCAGGGGGTTTCATCTCACTTCTTATTCCCGTGAGATTCATGCTATATTATCACTATTTCCTTCTATGTGGTGTATGTACTGCCCATTACTGCATTATTTGTGTAATATAATTTAATTTATGGGTATTTACATCTTTATTGTATGATAATTCTATCATGTGGTGTATGTTTTGTATGTTTCCAAATCGGTAGTTGAATTTCACATTTCAATTTCCACTCATTAGGATTTACAAATACTTTATTGATTATTTTACTCCATTATTATGTATGGAATCACTATTTATTATTTGTATAGTAATTTCCACTCCCATTTCTGTGGAAATACTTTTGATACACATAATGAATCCATTGATAAATTCTCAAGTCATCGATATAACCATGATAAGAGTAATTTTAACTCAATCTATATTCATTGAGTTAAACATCCATTTCATTGGTGTGGTTTTTACAAGAATATGTGTGAATGTACTCTGATTGATTTACACATAATATCCAATAATATCGTGTGTATTTATATTTTTCACACATAATTATGTAATTTATTTACCCTTTACTTAATGATATGATTTTTATAAGGGATTTAATGTCAACTTACATTCCATTGAGTCTTCTTTTTTGTTGTGCGTCAACTCACTTTTGATTGGTATATATACTATACATTGACATAGTATATGATGAATCCCTTTATACTCATGATATTATAAAGTTTTTATTACATTAATTATTTTTATTCAAACATTTATCATTTGGTTGGAAACTCTAACAAAAATACCATTTTAAATATTTTAAAAACTTATTCTTCCAAATATTTATCATAAATGATTTCCATGTTTTAAAAATGGTTTTATGGTTTTATTTATATGGAAATTAATGTTTTAAAAATGAATTTTCTTTTAAAAGTTTCAAAGTGGTATGGGACACTTTCACTCAAAAATATATTTTAAACAGATTCTTGATAAATAGTGAGACTTTTAAATGTTTTTATAAAAAGGGATATTTATATCAAAGATTTTTACTAATAATTTTCAAATATATAATCATCCTTTATGAGATATTATTTTTGATCGAGGTTGATTTATTGTGATTCAAACCTTCCATACTGTATTGAAGGTTTTTTTATATGTTTGACTATAGATGTGTTATTTTTATACCAATTAGGGTTTATAGATAACATATTGGAATTTTGTATGCTAGTTTTAATACAAATGTTAATGTTATGTTTAAAACTTTTAATACGAGTAATGTATTGGAATTTGTATGTCACGAGTGGAGCCCACTATATCTCCTCGATGTAGTGGTAGGTCTCATGAGACAAACTAGTGTCTTGGCACAAGGCCTTGAAAAAATATTATTTGTAGTCTTGGCACAAGTCCTTGACTTTGTGGTTATGATGTCCGACATTATTCATTCCATCATTATGAGATTAGATATTGATATTTCAAGTGGTTATTTGACTAGTAGAACACCCATGACCATGTTTTATTATGGAATTATTTACTTAGCTCATATTCCTTCTATACAATGTTCATGTTAATTATTTGTAAAGGCACGTGTTTTCAATTATTCACCAAGCCTAATGTTTTTGTTATCTTCCACTGTATTACTTACTCTTAATGAGCATTTGAACTCACCACTTTCTTGTGCTTCATTTTACCATGATATGATGAAGTTAGTTATGAGTGACTTTCAGGCATAATCTATGATGCTTGGATGTTTCTAATCTAATAATTTAGTGTCTTTTATATTTTCAAGTTGTAATATTGAATTTATGAATGTATATTCTTTCTAAGACTACTAAAATAATCAGTCCTTTGGGACTTGATTCTGTATAATCATGACAATGTATTAAAATAATGCACCATCTTCTGGATTCTGGGGTCAAGGTGTTACAAGATCCAGGATCAAAGCATTTACTAATCCCCACATCAATTCTCCGAAAAATTCCCGACATTCCTTTGTCTATATGAACTTAACCAATTTATGTGTATTCTTAGTCATTTGTTTGGCTAAATAGGTGAAGTTATGGAAGAAATGATGATAATAACCTACTAAACCAATAAAAATAAACACCTCAATTATGTTCATTGGAGTAGGACATTATTTCACAATATTTTACTTCATAAGGTCAATAGATATTCGATTCTTAGAGACAATGTGGGTGAGAGTGGAAACTAATTGAAGACAAAATTCAAACTTTCAAAACTTCTAATATATTTAATTTCTTCTTAGATTCATTTTAATAGTGCACAAATTATATTCATGATCTTCGTAAATTTTAGAGTATACCAAGATAACATTAAGAAATTCCACCATAAAGTCCTCATTATAATCTTCAAAACCACTATTCATTAGATCCCTGAAAACAAGGGTGCATTAGTAATTCCAAAAGGAATTACTGTAAACATGTAATTCCCCTAGCTGGTTAAAAATGCTATAATTGGAATATGTCCCTTCCTCACTCGCAAATTATTATATAATGATCGAAGGCCAATATTGAAAAAATATTGGGCTCCTCAAATTTGATCAAATAAATAATAAATTTGGGGTAGGGGATACATTTTTTTTATTGATACGACATTGATCTCCCTATGGTCAATGTAAAACTTCATAGATCCATCATTTTTCTTAACGAAAAGAATAGGGTTTCTCTATAGAGAAACAATTGGGTGAATAAATCCTTCGTCAATCAAAATATATAGTTTTTTATTAAGTTATACTAATTCAACTGTGGTAATTATATAATAATTCTTTGATATAGATCTTGAACAAGGAATTAAATCAATTGATAATTCAGCATCCCACTCTGGTGGTTGTCCATGTAATTCCATCGGATAAACATTAATATATTCTTTTACAATAGGTACATCCTAAATTTGAATATTTATTTCCAAATCTATAGATATTTCATTCTAATCCTCTCCAATAATTTCATTAAGTATAGATACTATAGGTTGATCTAGATAATATATATATTATGATGTTTTCTCTCTAAAGATAAGTGAATCTACATCGTTCTAAAAAATTGTTACCTCCTTATTCTGGCATTATATTTTCTCATCATGATTAGAAAGACAATCCATAACAAGGATTATACCAAATCTAATCATGTGTGTGATAATAAAATCAGATAATAAAGCCTAATTATAATCCATAATGGGGACTTCTTGACACATCATTATTGCAATGATACATCCCTTATGAGTTTTGAACGAAAACTCCCTTATTAAATCGAATTGGAAATATCTAATTTTCTAAAAAAAACTAGGAAGATATTAAAGAATTATATGATACAAAATAAAATAAAGAATCATCTATGTTTGAGTAAATGATTAAAGTACCTTCTAACACATCATTAGGAACATCAATATATTTGGTTGGGATCTCATAAGCTTTTCCTTTCTCTCATAGCCTTTTATGTTTCATGTTTCTTTGATGCCTTGAGAAATCATTAGCATAGTTTCCAATCTCCCATCAATTATAATATTGTAAATTAATTGATTCTTTCTAACCCTTATAATAACCAGAATGATGGCCTTTATATCAACACATTTGGATCACCGCTTTTCCTTTTAAGTAGGCACCATGATGTTTTCTTCCATAATTACCACTGGGTGGAAAGTCAACTCTTCCCTTCTTCCCCATTTCCTTATTTAATTTTACATAATTTTCCAAATCCCATTTCTCATTTTGATTTTATTTACAGTCATAGGACTTATATTAGTCCCTTCCATCTTGATATCACTTGATACTATGTATTTTTATGATGATAATGTTTCTTATACCGGTGCCCATCGGTGGAATGGATTTAGGATATCAAAAAAAAGACTAGTCTTTCTCTATGGATTATGTATGTAGTCCACATAATTTCTTTCTACCCTTGTGAAGTTAGCTCCATACATTTCATCATTCTCATCTTACTTTTGCCTCATATTTAGAAACTCTCTCTCCATATCTAATCATTGTTCAGGATGAAATTATTTCTCTAAGAAAGGTTCATTAAATTCACTCAATTCCATGTTTTCTTTTTCTTCATACTCAATTGTTATTTGAATTAGTGACCACCATGGATAAAATTCTCCTATTAGATTATAAAATTCCATAACAACCTTCTCTCCTTCATTAATTCCAAAGGAAATAAATATTTTCTCTAAGAAATTATCCACTGCTTCTCTGTGAATGGGTTTTTAGTCCCATTATATTGTGGAAGATGTTGTCGCATAAAATGATCTAACATAGCTCCTCCACATAGTGGATTTGGATTCTCGATATGAGTAAGGTTATTTTTCATGATGTGAGTATGTTTCCCAGTATAGTTATAAGTTTCTCTGCACCAGTATTAGCTCCATATCCATCATAATTATTCTACATAATAGGGGAATACCTACATGGGATATGCTCGTTCGTGTGGTTTCCATTCCTTCCAATTGGAACCATTTCTGAATAATTTCATACTCTAGATTTTATTATGAATCATAATTTACTCTCTCAACATTGGAAAATAGTTAAAATAAATTTAAATATTATTCATGGCTAAGCCCATAATCATAAACATGGTTTCGATAAGGAAAAATTTCCATATAAATCCTTCAAAATGAATTGCAATGAAAATTTGAATTATCCTAATCATATCCCATGGGAGTGAAAAATCATGTACACAGTAAGTCCCATTGTCATGTACTAGTATACCTCAAGTCATGTTAGAAATTCCTTATCTTAATTTTCACTCCTATATACATTTTTTCCAGAACCGCGTCAACTTGTAGTATCCAGATAAGGACGTATTTTCTAGAAAATTCCACTTAGTATATTTCATACCAAATTTATGGGATATTCTTGTATTATTTTCCTCAAATTCTATCTTAGATTTTGGTTCTCTAATATAAATTTTCTAAATATAGTTTCCTTTTTTTCTAGTAAACTTCCTCTAATAACAACTTTAAATAGCTGAGCCCAATTTCCTAGAGATAGTGCCTTAATACCTTACATTGGCATGACTACAAAAAATTTATATCCTAATTGAATGAATAGTTTAGTAGATTTTGAAAATCCAAATACATACAAAAGTTTAACATTACGACTTTAAATTTAAAAGAACAGAGAAGTTCCATTGGTAATATCCACCACTCTATGAATCCCTATATGTTAATCAAAATATACCTCTTCATGTCTTTGAAAAAATGAATCATAAGAATGCGAGATCATATATGATCAGTAATAGTAGTAAATACATAAAAATATTTCATATACATAAACATTAGGCATGGAGAATAATTGAAACCACATGCATTTAAATATAATAAACATGAACATATTATAAAAGGAATATGATATGAGTAATTATTTCCATAATAAAACAAAGTCATATATATTCTACTAGTTGAATAACCCCATAAACTATGATTTTATAGCTTCATAAAGAGGGAAATGCATATGTTGGACATTCTAAAACATACCATCACGGTCTCTTACAAGATAACTAAAACATAATAAGCCCTCTACCAAAACCATATCTAAAAAATGGGCATGGCCTCAACTAAATCCATATCTATTTTTCACCTGAGACTTACTGATGTATATAGGGGCTATAATAGACCCCTAAAATCACATAATAAGTATGATTAATTAATCTTATGAATATGGATAAATATAAACAACATATACATTAATATTGCAACTAATATATGATATATAAATATCTTTCCCCGAACATTAACCATAAACACTAACCATTAGAAGTAAATTAGAGAATGGTTTCAAGATATCTCATACACTATCAAAATAATAATAAACGATTGAATTATATATGATTTTTGATATGAAGGAATATTTATTCCAATAATACATAATAATAAATAAGAGTGTTGAAACAGATGAATATACTCTTACAAAATCATCGAGTAACTCTTGAGATAAATATTGTATTACATTGAAAAGAAGAGTTATTTTGGAAAAATAATTGTATGAAACAAGAAGTTAATTAAGGTATTTTTATCATAATAAAAATATTTTTTTAATAAGATAATCATTTTAAAAAACAGATTATAGAGTTCACCTGAAAATATGTGAAAATTTGATAAATTCCCTTAAATCGGGCATGTATTTCAGAAATAATTTTGAAAGTTCATTTTAAAATGTGTAACTCCATATAAAATAAAGAATGATTATGGTTGGTAAAAATATTCATAACACAAAAATAGAATTTATGACAGTATATAATAATACACAATAATTTCATTGAGGTAAATAGACAATAAAAGTAACCCAAATGAAAATGGAGGTTCGAGTGGAAAACCCTTGTGATAAGTCTGAAGGTGTTCCAAATTTGATCATAATGTCATGAATAATCAAATTTTTCATCAAAAATTAATTAATATTGAACCAAAAATTTATTTAATTGAACTTTTATAACATTATTAGGTTCATTAATGGCCATTTTATGGGTTAATAGATTCAATTTAATTGTTTGGGAGCGTTTTCTTTGTCGGTGTTTAGGATTGGTTTACTTATATTCTTGTACGGGTAAACATGTAGAATGAGAATGGTTGTGAAGAATTGAATATATATGTGATTAGTGATCAAAAATAATATTACATTGTTATAAAATTCATTTGGTTGTTTGTAGTTATGTTGATTCATTATATAAAACATTAATGATAAGTGTTTGGGTTATTTGACGATTTTAATAACAATGAACTACTTTGATATACAAATTAATACCACTTGTAAAAATATTATAAAAACATACATAGGATATATTAACTTTATAATAATCTGGTTCAACTATAAAAATGGTTTCCTGGCCAGAATTGAATATGTTAATAGAAATTGAAAACATGTCGCCCTTCAATGTGATAAATTAACACATCAAAGATGGTGTTTTCATTTCTAGTATAAAATAAGGGGAAAACTGAGATGATGAAGAATTATCCCATTATCATAAATAATTACATTACATTTAAGGTACTAGAGTCATCATTTGTATGAAATTTGGTGAGGAATGAAAAATAAAATAATGTAACATGAAATAAATGACATAAAAAGAGGAATTAACCTATTCAAGTAATCTTCCTTGAGAGCATCTTTAGAGGAGTTTTTTTATCTTTTAATGAGACTAATGAAATGTGGACATGTGGGAGGAGCTTGTTAGGATATTTGAGCATAATTTATACACCCCACAAGGCTTTAGAGGAGTGATGTGAAGAGGGAGTGGGGGGGGTTATATTGTTGGAGATGTGTGATTTTGGAATATCTTATTTATTATTTTATTATATCCCTAAAAAAACTTATAGTGTTGATTCATGGGACCCATAATAGTAATTAGATCATGTGAGTTCGAACCGAGTATGCTTGCATCATCAAAAATTCTAGGAATAGTGAATTTAACTCATTATGTATATATATAGAAAATTACCATATTTTATTATTTATAAATATTTGAGTATTTCAGAAAATTCCAAAATACACCCTACACATTTTTCAATGTGTAGAATTAAAAAATAAAATCCATTTTTTAAAAATAATCATCCAATTATTATTAATTTAATTTGTAAATAAATTCATAATTTATTAAAAAAAATTAAACAATAATTCATTTTATATCACCGTAAAAAATTAATCAAGATCCCATTATCATATAACATTAGGATAATAAAGTAATAATAAGATTTACTATTCATATGGTTCATGTTACTAATAATATTACTATTCATATGGGTATATTATTATTCCCCAAAAAATTATATTTGTCTTATGAGACTCTAAATATCACCCTGATCACTACCGTGTATGTTAGTTTTTAGAAATTAAAATCATAGAAGTGGAAAAATTATGTTTAATGGGTAGGTTATAATAAGTGATTTTTTGTAGGTTCATAGTGTTTCATGAATTTGATATTAAATTTATTTTAAAATCCTTGTGTTGTTACATTTATGGATGATGAAATAAGTTTCTGAGGAAAAATATTGATTTTTTATTTTACATCGAAAATAAATCACCTCAGTTTTTATTTTTTTGTGATCAAACTCACTATCAAAATTGGAATAATAGAAACATAATTCTTAAGGAAGATAATTGGATTTATAATATTATTTTTGATTGAAAAGGTTATCAGAATCACCTTGGGTTCAGAATGAATGGTTTGACTGTAATGATACCTTGTTTTCGATTCTTCAGGTCTCTGATAGAGATACGAAAATTCTTGTATGATCATGGAGTTTTAAAAAATTAAATTATTTATAGGAAAACCTTTCATGAAATCAATATGATTTTAAGGTGGAGAAAAAGTGTTTACATTCATATTGACTCTTATTTAGAAATAATGATGTCTCTAGAAGGATAAGAAGGTACAATACATCCCTATATAAGTTATATGACTCTACACTGATCGAAAAGTTCTCAAATTCATCATGAAGTCATGATTACATGCATGAGTTAGTGGAAGATGATTATCGAACTTTATGGTTCCAATTCATCAGTGTGAGATCACCATATAAAGAATTATTTGAATGCTGTGAAGTCTTTGTTGGGGACTTGAGAGGTTGAAGATGATTGTTTTTAGTTAGACCAATATGACACAAGATATAAATATTTTTAGAATGAAGTTGGTGTGTACATTAATCAAAAAAGTGAATAGGTTGTAAATGTTGAAGCTATTGTTACTAATCTAACATATGCGGTGGGCCACTGATCATTAGAGTAATCCTAACACCGATCATCAGGTGAAGTGATGTTTGAAAACGATTGTCATAGGCAAAATGTTCATTCTAGAAGTTGTTGGAGATGATAAAAAATAATGTAAGAGATAAGTCCACAATATATTAAATGATTTATATTTGTTTTAATAGTATTTTATATCATTAAATTGGGTGAAGAATTTAATGACTTTGATATGTTTTCATTTTCACCAATTGACAATAAAGTCTCATGTTTTTATTAATTAGGTCAAGAGTCGTTAGAATGGAACTAACACCGATTATTAGAGTGATATGTAGACCTATTAATTGGACAAAAAATGGAATGAATATCTTTATCCGACGTAGGATCATTGTTCTGATGTAAAGATGAATAAGAGAACTAATTAATGTTGTTATAAAGGTTTTTTCAAGTGGAACATGATGTTTCACGATGATACTAATGTGATGCTAAGAAGTATTGTAATATTTAGTATTTTCCACCGTGTTTATGTAAGAATGGTTTCAATGTCATATTTATATAAGTTGGTGTAGAGAATTGGAATGAGATGTTTTTTTATATTATTTCTAAGAATAATAATGAGAATATATATGTTTTACAAATCTTTCAATTGATTTGGATCAATGTAATGAAGAATACGCTCTTGTACATATGTCCTAATCATAATGAGGAAATCAGAGTGAAAATAGAAATTTGACTAAAGAATGTCTAGAAAGTATGAAGTGAGAAAAAAATGTGACAAGTTTCAATTAGTTTTTCGAAAAAAATGGAAGAGTTGAGAAGAGTTGAAGACGTCAAATATTTAACCAAAATTAAAGAGAAGTTTAATGTTTCAGGAAATTTGGTCAAGCATGAATGGTTTTAAAAATCCCTCTTAAACCACTTATGTCACCCTTATAAATAAAGAGAAATTTTTTATTCATTATGAGACTACAAATTTTTAATAGTTAAGTGAGAAGGAAGAGAAATGAATTTATATAGAGAGAAGGAGTATCTAGACTGAACATTCATGAGAACATTTTCAAGATAGAAGAAAAAAAAAAGAGGAAAATATTATGTATTTTTGGATATTCCTAATAAATCATACTATAATTTTCATAAATTTAAGAGATAAGTTGATAATCATTTCCACAGTATTCTATCAGTTCGTATACATCCAGACTGAGAAAATAGATAGGTCAGTTGGACTAGGTATCATACTGAGTATCATTATAATGAACAAATAAGTTCTTACCTACTAATGGGTAAGAAATTGATGAATTGTCTTAAAGATCATAATTTTGAATGTTGAAAAGGATTCATAGTAAGTTTTTTTGATGCAACTGGTGAAATATTATTAACATGTTACACAAATTTTATTTCCTCATTTTATGAAATATGACTTAAATACACATTTTGTATGTGTGCCTTTTGGGTTTTTAGTCATTTTATAACTCTTTAATAAAAAGAGATGTGTTTTTGAAAGAAAGGAAATGTAAATGAAAAATATATCATAGATTCACCTATCCGCCTATTATTGATACTTGGATAAAGACAATAAATTTTCAACTACAATTAGAGAAAATTTTCCCTTCATTTAATCTTTAATGATGATTTTGAAGAAAATTTATGATGGAGAGTCAAAATTTTGTGAACGGTAAAGGGATTTATGTCTTTGATGTTAATAAATACCATATCTATAAGATAGAATGTTTCCTTATATTATGTCTCATGGGATTGATGTTCTTGAAGTTGTAACAGATGGATTTAATTTTATTGATGAAAAAGATCCTATTATTACTTTTGAAAAGAATAATATTGAATATTATGGAATAATTAAGAATTCTTTACTCTAATCACTTTATAAAAGATAGATTTTAGGAGTTAAGGGTGTAACCACAGTTAACAGTATCTAGGATAAGAATAATAAAATTTATGAAATAAATAATAAATTAAATAAAAAAATTAAAAAATCTAGAAAATTATATAGGAAGATCTCAAGATGGGTGAGTTTGAATATGTTGGTGACTTCTATACAAGGTTGAATAATATTGTTATCACTTTTAGATTTATAGGTAAAATGTCTAAATATTTTACTATTTTTCAAATTATCTTAACAGTTCTTCCTAATAAGTTTGATGCTGATGTTTCCTCATTATAAGAAAGAGATCTAAAAACATTATCTCTAGATGATTTTAATAGTACCCTCATCACTTATGAGATTAGAATTGAGAATGTAATGAAATAAAAAATAATGGTTGATAGAGAAATTTTCTTTAAGGATACAATGAAAAGAATTTCTAAGAAGTTTCTTGATGAAGATGAAGTTGCTAACATTGATTCAAAAAATGAGGTATGTAAAAATCTTGATTATTTTTTATCCTTGAATTAATAAATTTTGAAAAGAGTTATAGGTAAATATAATGGAAAATTCCAATGAGATGTATTGAATAAGGATCCATTGGGAGATTCGTGGCTAATTGACCATAAAAATTAAAGAATAGGATAATGATGATGATGATAGAAGGATTAAAAGATTATGAATGAAAAATGGTGATAAAGATAAACCATATTCCTAAGAGAAAGATTAAATGATATTTGAATCGAAATGAAGAAGATTTTTGGATAATGATTATGAAGAAAAAGGTTGTGAAGCAAAATATGAAAATTCAATTTCAAAGGATAGAGATAAAAATTAATTGTAACATTAAAGAATTAATAGTTTATAATAAGTAGTTTTGATGAACAAAAAACCAAATTATAATTTAATTTGATTGAACAATTGAATCAATTTTATATAATGATGGGAAGGATTGAAAAAGAAATCAAGAAATTGAAAAATGAAAATTCATAAAAAAAATCAAAATTGTTTTCCCATTAATAAAGAAAACCTACTAGGAGAGATTGAGGAGTTTAATAAATATACAACGAAATAAAATTATCAAAATGAACATATGGAATTAATGTTCAAATAAAAATAATAAGAGTTGGAACATGTCTAATAAAAAATATAATGCTTAATAGAGGGTTACAAGCATCAATAATTCTCTCTATGATATTGGTGAAATATATAGAAATGTTAAACCAGAGAAGGATCAAAAAGTTATATTCAATTTTTCAGAAGAATGATGAAATTTTTTCTAAAAATAATAATTCTTGGAAAGATATATATGTTTTAAAACAAAAAAAAAGTGGATACATAAAATGTTTTTTTAATAATTATGTGTCCAAAAATATTTTTGTTACTTATGTTTCTGATAAATATGAAAAATAGATATAAAAATGAAGATTTTGGTTGATAAAAAATAGTTGGTGGTTAAAAATATTCTGACAGGAAATAAAAAAAAATTGGTGAGAGATATTCTCACAACTTTGAACCCTATAAACATTATATAAGAAACTATTCTTTCCTTGGATACAGATTGTGTAGTGGTGGATTTGTATATATAAAAATATATGTTGGTTCAATCAACAACATTACTATTATTCCCCAAATTACATAAGACAATTTTTGATGGGGAGAAAATACACTTAAAAAAAATTCAAGGAATGATGTTTTGAATATGCCTGAGAAGAATGGCGTGAATAATGAAAATTGGTTTCAAATATTGGAAAATATTTTTGAAATATGATAATTAATTGGAAATATAAACAATAGTTTTCTTTTTTGTTTACCAAAATAATAAAAATTTCAAAAAATTTCCTAGAAACCGATAGTGAATAAAGATAGAACAAAATAAAAAGATCTTAGTGTAGAAACCACTCTCAAATCAGCAAAAGGAGAACATCCTTAGATTATAGATAGTGGTTGTTCTTTGCATATGATAGGAGTAATATAATTTAAATATAATGAGAAAGTCTCCAATGATTGAATATTGAAATATGGAAATGATTATTCTATTATAATTAAAGGGTTTTGATCAACCGTCATTGGGGAATAATATTTGAAATCCAAGAATTTTTTTTCTGTTTGTGGGATGAAACACAAATTTATAATTATTTTACATCTTTTTGAAGATGAAAAAAAAAATTCACCACATATGGGCTTGTTCTGAAAATAAAGGATTATGGGAAAATAGTTATAGGAGCTCAATGTAAAAAATAAAAATTGTTAAATATTTGTGTGGTTAAAAGCTCTTGATACATAGTCATCATGGATACGAATCAGTTATGGAATAAAAGGATGGGGCACCAGTGTAAGAGAAACTTGAGAATGTTATAAAGTGAGAGACTGTCTACGGAATTCTGGAAATGTCATGAAGAAGACATTGCTGTAGCACAATTTTTAAAAAAGGAATGATTATATAGGGTATTCATGAGAAAGATTAAATTTGTTCAAAAAGAACCCCATAACTTATTCATTCTATTATATATGTGATACTGATAGAATAATCAACTCATATAGATATGTACTTCATTACTTCCAATGATGACTTTACTCGCATTACTTGCGTTACATATATGATATATATGTCTTAATTTCTAAAAATGATTAACTATTTTAGGAGTATAGATGAAAATTAATGTGATTCTTCAATGAAGAAGATGGAAGCATAAAATTGTAGTGAATATAAAATTGAATAGTTTTAATGTTATCTTAAGAAACATGGAATTATTCATGATTTGAGTACCCCATACTCTGTTAAAAAGTAGAGATTCTAAAAGAACGAATAGAAGTTTATTTTAAATTGGGTGGAATATGTTTCTTGAACATGGTATCTCTCATTACATTTAGAGGAAATCCATGATAACATCTATCAATAATCAAAAATGATGTTTCATTGGAACATGTTATGATATAACTCCTTATGAAATATTTTATAACAAAAACTCTATGTTTGAATCATTTAAGAGTATTTGGGATTCCCTAAATCAATGTGACGAAAGGTGGAAACCATGGAATGTTTTATTAGAGAGGTGAATATGGAATTTTTCTTGGATATTATCTTGAATGAAGAGTATGTAGTTTTTTGAACAAATATATAGAATGATTACTTGAATATGGTGATGTGAAATTTATTGAAATAGTTAAGGAAGATTATAAAAAAACTCATGCTAGTAAGGAAGACGAATAGGATGAAAGTATTTTTCTAAAAAATTATGAATAGGATGATGAATATGGTAATCTAACTCAAGAACAAAAATCAGACTCAACATGTTCTAGTGATGAGGAATAATATTTAAAATCTTATCCTAGGTTAAAAAAGAAAGTGGGATCTAAAAATAATATTGGTGAATAAATTTAATCAGATCAAACAAGAAGAAAATAAAAAGTAATTGCACATACTTATTTGTATTAAAAAATTTATCAAAATGATGTGAATGAAGATTTTTAGAATCTATAATGAGTTCGAGAAATAAATGAAGTGCTAGATCATATATAAGATAATGATACTCAAGAAGTCATACCACAATTAATTCACCAAAATCTTATCTGTAAAAAATGGATTTTTAGGAACAAGATGGATGAAGATGGTGAATTTATAATTAACAAAGAAAGATTATTGTGAAAAGATTAGTCAATGAATGAAGGTATTGATTTTGAAGAAATGTTTTCTACTGTGGTAAGGATGGAAAAAATTAGAATCTTTATTTCTATTACAGCACAAATAAGTTTAAAAAAATTTAGATGGTTGTGCAATCAGGATTTTTGAATGGTGATAATAATGGGGAAGTTTATATTGAATAGCAATGTGGCTTGTTTTTGGGTAGGATGATATATATTTTTGCAAGTTGATAAAATCATTCAATTGGATAAAATAAGCTCCAAGGGAATAATATTCTTAATTTGATATATTCAGGAGGAAGAATATTATTAATAAAGGAAGAGTAGATTGAAATCTGAATTTCAAAAAAAATTATAATTTTTCTCTCATTTTAATTGTTTACATTTATGAAATTTTCTTTACTAGGAATGATGAAATAACTATTGAAAGATTATCTAAATAGATGAATTTTTTGATATTTGAATTCTAGTTTAAATGAAACAATTTCATGGGTTAAAAATATTCGAATATAAGAAAAGATATTCTTTCTAAACAAAAGTATGCAAAGGAACATCTTATGTAAAATGGAATGAAAATTAAAAACCAATTTCGACCCCAATTTCTTTGGGACCACATTGAATAAGGGTAGATATAGAAAGGATGTTGATCCTAATGTGTTTTGAAAAATTATTAGAAGTTTTATTTATTTGAATGTCTCATGAACATAAATGTGTTTTATTGTTACCTTATGTGAAATATTTTAGCGTTCTCCAAAACAAATAAAATATATTGGGTATAATGTTAATTCTCAAACATATTAAAAGCATAATAAATTTTAGAATTTGTTTTGATAGCTCAAAAATTATTGACAAGTTTGGGTATTTATATAATGATTGGGAAAGAAATGTTGATGATAGAAGATCAACTTATGGTGGAGTTTTCTTCATGTTTAAAAAATTTGTTGACTGACAGAAAAAGAAAAAAATATCAATGACTTATAGAATGGATGATTCTATGTATGTTTCTTCCACACATTATTCATCCCAACATTCTTGAATTAAGTAACAGTTGGAAAACATACTTGTTAATTTGAAGTTTCCATTTCTACAAGGTTGTGACAATTAATGTGACATAAACCTTATCTGAAATCTAGTAAAACGTTATCATTAAAAAATTATTGATATAAAATATCATTTCATTAAAGATAATGTGGGGAATAATGAATTAATGTTGGAGTATATTTCATCATTCGAACAAATAGTTCAAATTTTAAAAAAACATATACCGAATAAAGATTTTTTCAAACTAACGTTGAATATGGGCATGAAACCACATTCCCATAAAGGTTGAGGTATGTGTTTTTACCTCCCACATCTTGTATTCTAGTATTGTTTTAAGGGTGTATAATTTTTTCATAAATGTATCCATTAATATCTTTTAAACCTTCTAAGGAAGCACGTATGTAGGTGAGTTTTGGCTAATCTCGTAATAAAGCATTAAAGTGTGTGAACTATTATAATAGATTTTTTGTGGTTATATGAAACTTTTCAGAAAAGGTTGGGAAATAAGTAAAGAGTGATAGGAAATAAAGAATATAAGAAGGTGTAAGGTTTTAAATGTGGGTGAAAATGTTTTATAAGTTACTACTTGTGGTTAGCATGGTTTTTCATTCAATGATTCTTATTTCCTACAATGAGCTAGATCAAGTAGGTTTAGAATTTTTTATAAGTAATCCAATTATTAAGGATACAAAAATCAGTGATTTATGAACCATGGTTGATAAAAAAAATATAAGGGGATAGTTTTTCGGGAACATGTTTCCAAGAAGTTATTTTCCAAATATGGATGTTTTTTTATTAAAAAGAATTGTATTGTGTTGTTTAAGAAATAAAATTACCTCAATTTGTCTTTTTGGGTTATCAAATTCAATATCATAATTAGATGATCAGACACATGATTCTTAAGAAATACCATCAGATTGATAATATGTTCCCTTAATGAGAAGGTTCATCAGACATACCTTTGGTAAAAAATGAATGGTTCGATTATAATGGGAAGATGTTTTGGAATATTCTTGTAACCACTGAAAACCTGAAGATTCGTTATTTATCATGGTCTTATTATAAATCATAAGATGTATGGGAAAACATGTGTTGAAAAACATATGGTAGAAAGGGGAGAAAAAGTGATTCCAGTAGTATTATGTCTCAATAGTAAGGAATGAAGTCACTGAAATTATAGGAATTTACAATACATCCAAAAGTAAGAAAGATGATTCTAAGACAATATATAAGTTCCAAAATACATGAAGAAGTCATAGTTATAAGCTGAGGATTGTAAAAGAAAAATTTTGGACATTCTATTCTTAATTTACTAGTGTGATTTTACCAGATAAATTTTTTTTTGAGGGCTATGAAATATTTGTTCACAATGTAAGAACACAAAGACATTGGTTTTCAGTCAGACCAATAAACCACAAGAAAAAAATATTTTGAAAAACATATCGAGGAGTACCATTTTCTGAAAAGGAAATAAGTTTCTGAAGTCTAAGATGTTATTAATGTTCTATTAGATGTAGTGTTCCACTGATAATCACAGTAATCTTGAATTCAATCATCAAATGAAGTGATTATTTAAAAAGTTTATTGGAGGTAGAATTGTTTTTCTAAAATTTATTGGGATCGATGAACAATGATATCATAAATAAATAAATAATATAGTTGACCATTTTCATCACATTTAATTTATTTTTCTCAATATCATTTATGTCAACAACGAAAGATGATCACTAATATGATTACATTTGGCTTAATAAGGGATACTGTTTCTTTTTTTCATTAATTAGGTCAATTGTCATCAGACTGGTATGGAAATTGATTTTCAGAGTGAAGCATACACCAATTAATTAGACCTAGGATGATACTGATAACTTCCTCGGATATATGATCATCAGTTTGAAGAATTGATGAAACAGAAAACATATTATTGTAGATAAAATGGTTTTTTCAATGGGAGATTATAGTTTTAAGATAATGATATCGAGTGACTAAGGTGTATTGGAATCTATACAAAATACCACTATATTAATGGAATAATATTTTAATTTTATTATTTATATCATTTTGTATGTAGGTTCAGAATGGTAAATTTATTACGTTAGTTATGAGAATCATAATGGGAAAACATTTGTGTTAATAATTTTCAATAGATGTGGGGAAAAGTATTGAATAATATTCTATTGTACATATTTCTTCATCATAATGATAAAATCCAAGTGACAATCAGAATCATACAAAAGAATATTTAGTACGACTGAAGCAAGTGGAAGTTGTGAGAAGATTTGAGAATGTTTTAGAAGAAATGTGAATATTTGAGGAGTGTTAAAAAAGTCAAAATTAGGGTCGGGATTTTTTGGGAATTTGAGACTTCAGAAAATTTCATCAACATAGAAAGATTTTTAGAATCCTTCCAACACCACTTTTTATACCCCAATAAATAGAGGGATGTACATTTTACATTTTTACACTAGTACAATTCACAAGTTAATAGAACAAGAAGAAAATGAAATCTTATAAATTAAAAGAGTTTCTTGATTGTGAATTCATGAGTAAGTCTTATAGACTATATAAGATGAAATAGAATCACATTCAATATTTCTGGATCATCCTGATAAATCGTACTAGGATTTACATATTGAAACAAAGGAGTTTCAAACTGTTTCATTGATATTTGGGTATTTTATATAATTTTTAATGATTAATCAGTATAGAAAGTCAAAATAATTATTAAATTGAGTATAATTATGATGTCCAGAGAAGCTTTTACCTCCTACAGGTGAAGAAAGTGAAGAAATATTTTAGCAGTCATATTTGGGAAAGTTGAGAAGGAATAACAATAACTTTTTTTGACAAAACAGATGAATATTGTTTAACATGTTACACACATTTTATTACACCATTTTTCAATAAAAGATAAAAAGTAACTATTTTATTAAATATAATGCTACACTTTTGTAAGAGCATATCTTACATGTTGTTTCTAGAAAAAAGGATTTATTTCTAGTGAATTGTGTGGTATTTTACTGATTCTAAACCATACCAAGGACATAGATACTATAGTAGAGTAGTGAAACTTGTAAATTTTTATGTTTTTGTGGAAGTGTGATTATTTTTTATGTGATGTTATAACTCTTTAATAGTTTTCGAAGGATGTATCAGATGGATTGAAAGATAAAATAAAATGATATCACTAATTTACCCCTCCCCTCTCTAAGATTATTGGATACTAACAAGGAAATTTCACAAATAAATTCATTACATTTTCCTAGGATCGCATACAAGACCATCAACACATTAGAGACCTAGGCCCCTAGTGGATTGCATTTTCTTCACAAATCCTAACATGTCTTATCATGAGATTTAATTCTGTTCCAAAAGTATCAAAGGGCTATATAATTATGGTCCCACCCCTCACTTAGGGGGTAGATTCCTTTATGGTTTTTGCTCACTCCCCATGCTTAGTAATCCAATGTGAAAATTATTTAACCAATGCATTAGAGGACTATATAAATTTGCATCCAGACATCAAGTAATGAAAAACATTACATGTTAATGATATGTGAATATGATTACAATATCAATTCCATCATAGACTAATAGACATGTGAAGAGAAACATGAATGGTGAAAAAAATCCAAAATACATTATTATAATTCATACCGAGAAACATGGTTAATGGTCTCATTAGATCACGATGTATAAGAAACTTAAAAAGATGAATAAATTTTTGAAAAACGTTTTTTAGAGAATTAATATTAACATTGGGAAATAATATGTGATTCCTAATATATTTTTATTAGTTTTTTAAAATAAAATAATTTATTAAAAGAGGAATAAATGTTTATTTATTAAAACAAGAATATTAGGGAGGGTTTTCCATAAATAATACCAATGATGATAATTGAAATTGTAACATCCCAGGTAGATGAATAATAAGAAATATTTTATATTTAATAATATTTGTGAATTAAATATTAAATTTACTTTAAAGGGGTTGCTATGTTCGATAGCATACCTGATACCCAACAACACGTTTCTTTGGAATCTTAAGTTGCACACAAATAATATAATATTATTATTTTAAATGGTAGTTAACTCCAAGACATTTTATTGGCAAGAATGAACAAAACTAACTTCAATATGATTATAAATGATTGTTAAATTTATTTACATTATCAAATAAAAAGTTAGAAGCCTAAAATATGAATGAATCTAATTTTAAGCATAATTTACATTAAAAGGACGATTTATCGCCTTTTTATGGAGAAACCTATTTAAATCTAGTTTTGGTTTCTTTAATACATTATATATGACCAAATAAAATCCTTATTTAGAATGGGGACATAAAATTTTAATTTTTGTAAATTTTTTGAATTTTTTCGATAAAGTTCATTTTTTAAGGAATAGTGAAAAATATTGTATTTTAATTCAAAAATGCATTTTAATCTATTTTATATATATGGATAGATTATATTTATAATTTGTTTTAAAGTGAAATTAAAATATTTTTTTACCATTTAATCTGATTTTGGTCATTGGAAATAATTTCACTTTGAAATTGTACATAAACAAGTATCAATCTTTTGATAATTATTATTTCTTAAAAACACACTATTTGTCTTAACAATGGGAATTAATTTCTAAATTAATTAATTCCAACTCTATCTTTCTAATTTGAAAAAAATAGACCTAAATTTTTAATTCGGAATATCAAATAATTCTTAGGCTGAATTTTTGGTATTTTTCTGAAAAACATCAATTTTAGACCAATAGTGAAACCACTTAGTAGTAGTTAAAAAACTAACGTTTTCATTTAAATGAAATTTTACCTCTTATGTGAATTAAATTTTCAAAATGAGACATACATGGTTGTTATCAAGAAGTAAAATGTTGTTCAATAAGATGAAAATAATTTTTGGTGAATAGTAACTTTTGACTTTTATTTACCGCGGTTAAAGGTAAATAGGATAATTTAAGGTTAAAAGAATATTATTATAATTCAAAATTACCTTAACACTTGTCCAAACCATATTGGTTGAGTCATTTACGACCATGTTCATATTTGGGTCGATTTTGGGACCCCATTGAGCCACTTGGGAGTGATAATGACAATTTGGATTAATTAACTTAAAGTAAAGGAAAATATGACAAAAGAAAATATATTTTAGTAAATTAAATTTAATAAGGGGCTACATAAATTATCATTTTGTCTATATATATTAATTGTAAATATAAAATAATTTTCTACATGTTAGTATTTTTTTTATAATTTTTAGACATCGAATAAATTAAATTATTCATGACACAATAATGATGCAGTATTTACCTCATTAATAAATGATTTAAATAAATAAGATTATAATGATTAAAATATTATCCAAAACATGTCCAATTTTGATCGGATGATTTTTTTTCTACCATGAGTCATCTTATATTCTACTATAATGATTTTTGGACCTTTATAAATCGAAAATAATTATATTATAAATAATATTTTCACACTTTCCTAAAGAGCCCCTCCTCCCCCTTATAAAAGGAGACCATTTCTATCCAATTCCACACACCTCTCAAGACATTTGGATCATCCAAACTCTTCCAAATTAATCTCCCAATATCCCTATAACCCTCCTAGATGCCTTACCTTAGGCAGAGGGCACTTTAAGAAGTCCTTTGGTTCAAACCAAAGGGAGTTACCCAAATTAAAGGTAACAGTTTCTCTAAAAAAAATTCTTTTACTTTACTTCTCCAACCCCTAAATTCTTCTTATTCCTTTATTTTGTAACAACACCAGTATCAAAAATGTACTAAGATTTTTTTATGAGAAGGATGCCAACTACACTTACACATACCCCCATCTAATGGATGAAGAACATAATGTTTCTATGGATGGAAAACTAAGGCCTCTCGAGATAATGATTGTTCAATTACATCTTACCACCTCTCGTGGTGTCCATTATGATGGAAATGTAATTATATATGATATATATTATTTTTATGATTTTTGTATGCTTCTGTACTTCCCATTTACAGCACGCCTTTATTGTTTCCATAGTGGGTAAATACGATAATTTCATTTGAGGAAGTGCGGACTACCGCCCCCTCAAAGTGATTTAATTCGTTAATGCCTTGTGTGTGATGTGTAAAGGATTGAGTTAATGATATTATATATGGTATAATATGGTAATTATAATATACCTATGTATAATTATGTTTTATTTCTATTAAAATAGGAAATATAAATGAAAGTAGTGTTCATGCGTACGTACTACTTACCGTCTCCGTGAATGGTACATTTTATTTCTTACCTCTAAATGTTATGTACTATTATAAAAACATGTATATGATGGATATATATGAAATATATGATATCCAAATCATGAATATCATTCTGTATATAATGAAACTTTGGCCACATGGACAACTTTTAAATATAAGGTGTTCATTTTTTACTAAAGTACCAAATATCGACAAAATGAATGTTATTAACATAAATGACTGCATAATGTTTGTAACATGGTAATAAGTGATATAAAAGGAATAATAAAATTTAAAAGGTTCGTAAGAAAGTAGAAATTAACATTAGTTTTTTATTCAGGATATTAAAGAACGATTGAGTCAAGTCGGACATGAGGTAAGGGACTTCGTCTCAATCTCCATTCATTGGGGCATTTTTACTTTTATACACGAATTTATTTTATACAGTGTATAAACCCCTTTGACTCTTCATTTTATTCAAAGGTAATACTTTTCTAAGAATCATTTTACTAAATGAAAAAAATGAATTTTTTTAACGTAAGTGGTGACAATGTCCTTTCCGCCGCCGCGAGTATTTTTTGATCTTTGGCTTCCTTAACAAACGGGAATGTTTTTAAAAGGAAAAATAAATACCATTTACTATTTTTATTTATTTTGGTATTGAAAATGATTTTGAAAATGGATTTATTATTTCAATATCTTGAAATGATATTGCAATGTGGAAATTTTATCTTTCCTATATGCTTATGTTATGTGTTAGATCATGTTATGGTTCTTGGGAATTATTTACCTATATGAGTGGTTCCGTGATAAACCTCAGGTGGATGAGCCCGAGATAACTCTCCAACGCATTGGGTAACATGACAGTGGTAAATGTGAATGTTTCTTCTAAGATATTTAGGGAATATACTGTGATGTGTATTCCAAAGTAACTCTCTATGTAGCTGTGATAGAAAAAATGTAAGTATGATATGGATGCAACAAGTTACCATTATGATTAATAATTTCTATGTGTCTTTCATAAATCTTATGATTTCATGAGGTAAGTAAATGATTTCATGTTTTTTATGTATTTATGAAAAAATGTTTTCATTCTTTGTTTTATAACCCTTACAAGGCTTTTTATGCTCATCCCATGTTTTGATATGTTTTTATAGGACATAAAGATTCATAGGGTCAAGGATGGGATCAAGGAAAAAAAATACATGATGTGTAAAACATGGAACTAGACATGACTCTTTTTTTCAAGAGTTTTTATTTTACGAAAAAAATGGAAACTGTGTAGATATGTCTACCTTGTAATCTTTTGAGATGTAATAGTTATGTCCTAATTCTCTAAAACTCTAAACCTGAAAATATCCTCAATGTGAATTATTCATTTAATTCAATATTCTGTAATGTTTAAGGCTGGGTCCTTATAGAAATATTCAATAGGGTAGAAACTATTTAAGAAGATATTTTTCACATTTTGTAAAGAACGTAACAATTATTCAAAATTGAACATTTTCAATATAATAAAAGAATATTTCTTTTTAAAAGATAGTAAATACCAATAAATAAGTCATTATGAAATAATATATGTATGTAAAAGATAATGGATAAAATAAAATCATGTATCTATACGTGGATGATAAAGATTCCATGCTTGGAAAAATAATTAAGGAATGTTATTGTTAAAAGCATTAATTCATGAAAATAATGAGCCAAAGTTGAAGTGAAATTGTAAGAAGATATGTAAAACCCATAAATAATAATTGGAGAATAAATTATGTGTTTTTAGAGAGAATGATCTTAAAATTGAACTATATGGATGTTTACCCCAAAAAATCTCAAATATAAATTGAGATTAGATAGAAAACATTTTCCTTTACTCTTGAATTCAACAGAACAACTTTAACCAGAAACATAATAAACATATCCATATTAATTACATATTTTAAATGAATTTTCATATTAATAAACTTTTATAATATTTATTTATAATCAATCATTACATGTATATCAGTTAGTTATTTCTTATATTTATTATACGATGTTAGTGATTTTTACTCTTTTATAAGAGTTTCATAATAGAAATGTTAATCATTCTTCATTGAAAATATTTCCTTCCTTGAAAGACTATTCAATGTAATTGAATAATTTTTTCATAATATTTATTTTCCTCCATTTTCATTTTATGGAAATTTTAAATATTTTTAAGGAATGGAATCCATGTATGTTATGATCCGTGTAATGTACCTATAATAAAAATTTACTTTTTTATGACAAGTGATTTTGTATTACATCCACATAGAACTATAGAAAGACATATATTGCATGACAATACAATATATTACCAAAATTATTATTTCCATACATAATAAAAGTGAATATTGGTGATTCTAGAATAACATCATTTATGTAGGTGGTTCAATTGAAAAAAATGAGAAAATGTTATACTGGTGAATGAGTAAGAGTTAAAATTTTTGAAATATTGTTACAATTTTATAGTAGGAATAATTATATCTATATAGATTCATTATAGTTGGAGAAAAGATTTAGAAAAAATATAATATGGTAATGTAGTTGAAAAATTAAGAGAAGAACATATATACTTATTTAATTGATTGTTGATTCACATCAAGACTACGCTCAAAATAAAGAAATCAATAACCCTTATTGGAAACATAATTTAAAAAAATTCAAGGGGGGTTTATAAAAAAGAAAATGGAACTAAAATATAGATATTTTTAGTGGAATTGGTTTTTAATGGGTATAGTAAAGATCATTTTATTATTGAAAATTAGGGACATTTATTTAGAAATTTGTGTTTGATAAAGGATAAATATATAATTACATGGGAGTCAAGTATGCTTGGTGTTGAAAATATTGTAATAAATATAGGTTTTACTCTCACACCAAAAACAATTCATTGTAGAAAAAATAAATATAGTTTAATGTTTAAATTTTTTTAGACATTTTAATTGAACCCTTTTTTACAATTTTCACCTAGTATTATTAATAACAAAAATAGTTACTTTTCTTGTAAAAATATTATCTGAAACATGTTACCCAATTTCAAGGTACAGATTCAAAATATGGACTCAATTTAATATAATTAAATTTAAAAATTGGATATGTTTATCTATTAAATGTAAACATAATAAATATAGATAAAAATGTATTTATCGAAAAACAAATTCATTAAACATTTAGTTTTCTTATTATATTAATAATTAAATAAATATTGACCAATTTCTTAAACCATTGAAACATTATATTATTTCAATAATTTATGTGTGACTAATTAAGTTTATTATAATTTTAAAAAAACAAGATTATAAAAATATTTTTCTTAAAAAGTGTCATGTTTACATTAAAAATTTTCAAAAAACCCATTTATATTTAATTATTTCTCATATAATTGTTTAATTTACCTTTAAAATATTGTTAAATTATTTCATTTAATTTTATAAATACAAAAATTAATTCCTTAAATATAATAATAATGATGATATTAATATTTTACGAATAAAAATATATTCAGATGATAGAATATTTTAACTAAATGTAATCATTTTATTTTGATTCAAAATGAAATTATTTTTAATTTGATCCTAAATATTACCCAACATATGAAATCATATTCTATGCATGAAAAATCAATGAAAAAATACTCAAGAACCACACATCCAACGACATTACATATAAAAACTATATTTTTATGGCTATATATATATATACTGTAGCAGCGGCAGACTGTAGCAGCGACAGCGCTGTAGTGGCGGAGGGACTATAGCAGGGTACTGTAGTGGCGGAGGTACTATAGCTACATGGGTACTGTAGCAGTACTATTGACTGAGGAGTCCTTTGGCCCAAAAAATGGAATTTTTAGCCCTGTATGCAGGCCACTTGGCCTTGGGCCTTCGGGATATGTAATGGGTCACCCTCTACCGAGTCTAAAGAGGTATTTACTTTAATAATAAATTGAGGCTTTGGCTCCAACCATTAAAAAAGTCATGGAAAACTATGTTGTGAAATATTATATGACTTTTTCATTTTTATTTACATTCATATTTGCCCAAATAGTACTTTTATTAAAGATGTTCCATACTAAATTCCATTAATGTATTAATTTTTATCATTAATTATAGTATTTTATATTGATAACTTGTATGTTAGTTTAATTTAATTCAAGTATTCATGTGAATCAATATATTCAAAAATATCTTTTTAATGAAAAATAACTATTAAAATCATGGGGTTTTATAGAGAGTTAAACATAAATGTAATGTGATTAATTTTGTAACATAAATACATCAAGGTGAAGGAATAACTTTTTCTACATCTCTAGTAAGTTTAATAGAACATAAATAACTAATGTCATATCAGTAATTCTTCATTAAATGGTAAATATCCCCATTCTTGATTTTAATCTTGAATGATCTTTGCATTCATCCATTGTAGATCTATGGCTTATGGTTTTTAATCCCTTCTTCTATATTGACTAATTATTAATCAATATATAGAAACCCAGTATCATTAAAAAATTAATTACATGTTGTTTTATTCGAAAAACAATGTTTCTATAAAGTATTTTCAGCCTTATTATTATAATAATATAGGTTATCATAATATCTGATACACATATTTGAAGTAAAATTGGAATTATGATATATGTTATAATAAGATATGAAATTGGGTTTTTATTAAATATTACATTATCATAAGGGATATTGTAATCTATGGATGGGATTATGCCTTATGATATGACATAATATATGGAATTAAACAAAAAAATTCATCATCTTACTAAATTTAATACAGAATGATATATGGATGTTATATGGTATGATATCATTATTCCATGTTTTAAAAAATAGATTATCATTTCAAAATATTGATATAAAACCATGTAATATGACTTGAATTCTTATAATAATGGGTTACTCCTACATAGATCCTAACTGAAGAACGTAATTATATTGGTCATAAAATTTCTCCTAAACATGTTTCTAAGTACATATTAATTTTATTAACATGGAATATTTTATTTTTGAATTCCATTTAACATTAGTAATTTTATATAGACCACTTAGTGCTTTATTTTCCATATTTTCCCAATAATGTTAAGTGTATTTTAGGTTTAATAGAGTATATTGATATTATCTCAATGCAGTTTGGAAACTATTTTTAAAAAGATATTGAATATTACTAAAATGGAATTGTAGAAAAAATATATTCTTTAAAATTTAAATATGAATTGATTTAAGTAGTTTATAAATTCCATATGAATCAAAGAATATGGTCTTTTATGATGTTTATTTAATTAATAAAGATTATAAATTAACTAATATTAACTATTTATAATTAATTAATTAATTTTTTATAAACCAATTAATAAATAATTATCAATAATATTAAATTTATTTTTAATATAAATTATTTTAATTATATTAAAACACATATATTTTTTATATAGTTTTCTATATGAAAATTATATAGGTTATTTCAAAAAAAATATTAATTTAAAAATAAAGAGAAATATAATGTTTTTTATATTTAAATAATAATTTTTTCATAATTATTTTTTTCAAATTATATAATTTAAAATTCTTATTTTAGATATAACATAAACCATGTTTATGAGGCTTTTGAGAGTTGAAATTATCAAGGTTCAAATAATATTAAATATATTATATTTTGATTATGTAATTTTTTTATATAGTTGATTTAGAAATAAAAATGTTCATATATCATTAAATATTATGTATTTAAATAAAATTACATATAATAAATAAATTGAAGCTATTTATATAAAAAAATATTAAATATTTATTTTTAGTCAATTTGGTAAGGTCCAAAATATAAGGAAAAATTATAATGTGTTTGTAGTTTAATTATTTATGACTTATTCATAAAATGTTTTCACATGTTTAAATATATGAATTGTTGATTTATTTATTTAACTCACTACGTTTATCATGTATATATTTGTTATATTATGATGATATTCACAATATAGTTTAATTTTAAAAATGTTTTTATAAATTTATATACATGTATATAAGGAGTTGCAAGTTATTTATGACTTTGAGTTTATTTTTATTTTACCACAACATTAGCCTATACTGAGTTATGAGTTTGAATTAAGTTGTTGAATATGATTTATACATACTGGGTATTATAATTATGATATAATTGAGGTATCTTTTCTATAAAGTATCATTTGGTGGAGGGACATTGGGTTGGGATATTAACTATCATGGTGGATTAGTCTTTTCCTTGAAAATTCTATATTTTTTATCTATCCCACCAAGATTTTAATTAATTTTGATAGTGGATTTGATATCATTATAAGCCTTTATATTAGAGGGTTTAATGTACCTGTTAAGTCAAATTCATTTAGATATCATTTAATATAGTAGGATTTTATTTTGGATCTGTAACAAAATAAATTTTATTATAAATATTAATACATTAATATACAATAAAAATAATTTTTTGTGGTAGGAATAGAATTTATAGATGAATCATTGAAATCATGAATACTTGTAAAGGGGCCATAGGAGATAATATTGTCTATTTCAATTCAATTTAAAAAATATTAAATAATATATTAATTCTAAATAGAATTTTTTTTGGATAATGAACATTATTTTATGTAGTTTCTTGAAAAAAGATTATGGTCATAGATTGTCATGTCCAAGGCTTGAAGTGGTTAAATTGGTTCCCAAAAACTAACTAATTTATACTTTAGATTTATTTAATATTGAATAACTTTAATATTAATAAATCGATTGGTATATATTGATTTATCTTCTGCATAATAATAATAAAAGAATTTAACAGTTATCAATCACATCAAATTGTCATAATAGTTCCATGCAATGATGAGAAAATTTAAATGTCATGAAGGAATTATTAATCATTGTTATACGTTTAGATAAAATTCTATAAGGGGTCATACGGTGTGTTTACTGTCTATTGTAAGTTCTTATAAGTAGATGAAACATCTTCTCATGATGTTTTCTCTTTGTAATATCTATGATGGAAGATTATGAGAATATACAAGTATATTTGAATATTTCATGTTTATGTTTTGTTAAATATTCTTATCTTCAACTATGTATAGTCCTTTGTAGAAATTAAATTATAATTAGTTCATTTCATGACTCAAAAATTAAGATCTATTAGAATAAACATTGAAAATATAGTTCATGGTGTAGTTGGGTTTGTTATATTTCACATGAATTACATGTTATTAATCAATAATTAGTAGCAGGATTTTTCCCTTTAATATTTATGAATATTCACATCTCAGACATATGATTGTAATTTAACTATTGTATTAAATTATATTTCTAGGTTTGTAATGATGTGTTTCTTTCAGATATTCATTGAAAATTATATCAGTCATATTGTTTGATCACATGAGTGTGCGGCAGGCATGATGAGATATTTTGACCAAATAATTACATTATGAAGTGCCCGGATCAGTGTAATCACTGAAAGGGGGAGGGGGTGAATCAGTGATCCTGTTAAACTTTTTACAAATTGATTCTTTTTCAATTAAACCTTTATGGATTGTTAAGGCCTCAATCCACTCTTCTTGTACCTCTCAGCCTTTCCTCGAGTGATGTAGTAAATGTAAAGGCACAGGACACAAGGATTTACAAGGTTCGGCTCCAAAGGCCTATGTCCTTGCCATGTTGGTTAAAAACCCCAACATGGTTTCTCCACTATAATTCGGTTATTAATTACAATGGTCGATACAGAGTCACATTGTATCTCTCCTGAGTCCCACAGGAGGTTCTTTATACTAGATCCCACAGTGTTACCAGATTCCCACTAGCATGCTTCAGCTTCCACCAAAGAATTCTTCACCCTGAGTCTCACAGGGGTTCTTCTCCTGGCTCCTTGAGTCACACGAGTAGCTCTTCTTCTTTTGAAGCTCTTCAAGAGTCTTCAACAGCCTCAGATAAGGTCTGCTGTCCATGCTCAATTCTTCTGATCACTGGTGGTGACCAGGAATTCTCTTCTTTGCTCGGGCTTTATCTCCTTCTTCTAAGGATAACCCGGCCACTTTCTTCAAGAATCTTGATTGGAAAATATGTTCTTGAACTGAGTATGCCCACTCAATATTCTTGGTCTTCTCAACTACTGAAAACTCAGATAAATGATGTCTTTAACATTAGTCTGGCTTCAATCTCTCTTCAATTCAACTTCATGCACTGAGTGCATGGCATCTTTGAATCTTCATGCACTGATTGCATGGCTTCTCAATCTTCATGCATGACTTGCATGGAATCTCAAATGTCTTCAAGAACCTTTGTTCTTGGACTTCTCAAACACACACACACTGATTTAAACTTTATTTACGTGTGCATGTGCATGCATGAATGCATGCACTCCCCTTTTCTTCTTGGTGTGATAAAACCTTAAAGGGTGAAATCTCCTTTAGAACACACAACTTCTTCTTCGAGTCACACTCTTTTATTCTTTCTCACAAACACCAAATTGTGTGTTGTTCTTTAGTGTGGATTTCCCCTTCTCTCTTCCATCTCAAGGTGTTCACCCACTTGTTCACTTGTTCATACATTCATGGACATGCGTGTGTCTTCTTCCTTAACATGGGCACAAAGAAGAGGTATGACCTCCTTCACTTGTGCACATACAAGGCTATGGCCTTCTTGTTAATTTACACACACTTTGTTCTTTTCTTATTCTTCAAAGTGTGCACACTCCACTTGTGCCACACTAAGGGTTCGACCTCCTTGTTAATTTGCACACACACACTCAAAGATGGTGTGTCCTTCCTCTCCTTTTGCACACATGACCTTCCTTTCCACTTTGCACACACGGCCTTCCTTTCCACTTTGCACACATGGCCTTCCTTCTTCAACCCGTGCACACACACACACCCAAGTGTGTTATGGGCTTCTTCTCCAGTTAGCACACACACACACAAATGTGTGGCCTTCCACTTCCAACCAAAGGAGGGAGCGCAAGTTATGTGGCCACCTCCTGTCTTCAACCGGACAGGGTGCAGGAGGGGCTTCAACTATGCAGGTGGCGCGTCAACTTCTTCTGCCGCGCAGGTGTGGCAGCTCCTACCGTGCAGGTGGCGCGGCGGATTCCTCCTACCGCGTGAGTTCACAGGCAGAGAAGGCGCGCAAGTGTGTGTGGCTCAGCTTCTTCCTACGGCACAAAGGGAGTGCTTTGGCTTCCTCATTCCGCACGAGTTCGCGGGCACAGAGGGCGCACAGGGTGCGGCTCGACCTCTTTCTGCCGCGCAAAGGTATGCGCAGGGTGCAGCCACTTTCTACCACACAAGTATGCGGGCAGCGGGCGCGCAAGGCTGCGCTTCTTCCCTGTCGCACAAGGGAGCGCGCAGGGAGGACTTCCTCCTTACTTCTTTCGTGCAGGGATTGCACAAATGGAACTCACGAAGCCTCGGGTGGCTTCGGGCTGTTCTGCCACGAAATTGATGCACGAAGCTTCAAGCTTCGCGATGCTTAGGAACATCACGGGACTTCTTCAAAAATGCTCAACAGCAACCTTCATTGGCCTTAGACGGCTTCTTTTATAGGCAGAGGATGGCGATAAAGATCCATGAATATCGGGCTTTTGAATGCCCGAGATCTTCATATTCAAAATTTGGAACATGTGATGCTAGAATCCCGATTGTTTCCTTTTTCTTTTTCAACCACATGATATTTTATTCTTGGTGTGCACATCACGTGCATGCGTTTATGAACGCATGCAGAGCCTTTCCTTGCACTTCAAACGAGCAGTGCACCCTCGGCAACTTCGTTTGCCTCGGCCTCATTAGAAATCTTCATCTCGTTGCATGCATGCAACATTTAATGCATACATGTATTCGGTTCGTCAAGACGATCATCATGGAGGCTTCATGTTCTTCGGAGGTGGCTGGGAGCTTCATCTCCCTCGCTCGGGAGGCTCTGGTTCACGGGGGACGTCGCGGGGAGTCTGCAACATGGCAAGAGATTGAATATGACTCCAGCACCGTTGGATCATCGTTTAATGAACGCGGACGGCCGGGATAAGAATTTGGTGCCGCAAGATTAGATGAACGACTGTGATTACACACGGATCATATGGACGGCGCAGATCAGCTCCGCGTCTTTAAAAACTTGTCCCACATCGAAACTCCCCATGGTTTTTCCGTTGTTTAACAAACAATCCCCGCCGCTTCCATCCCAGATTACTCCTCTCCCCCCTCCAGTGCCTCCCCACACCGATTCTCCTGCGAGCGCGCTTCTGCGCCCACTATGCTCCTCTGGGCGCGCACCTAGCACCCACGCTGCATGGGTTCATCACCGTGTGGCACCTACGGGATTACACACGGCCCAGCCTCTTGCGGGCTGGCTCTTCCTAGGCCTCCTCATGGGCTGGGTGACCTAGTCCCACATGTTCCTTGGGTTGATGCTTGGGTATCCAGCTCGTGGCTTGGCCCCATTTTTTGCATAAGTTCCACTCCTTCCTTGTATACTTGGTTAAATTACCAAGTAGTAACATGAATTATTCATGCCATTCTCTTCTTCTTCACCTCCTCTTCATCTTTAGAATTCCTCTTCTCCTCTTCAACATTTATTCTTCTTCTTATTATCAAAGAATGGAATTCCCAAGGATCTCTCAACTATCTTCATCAACCATAAATTAAGAATCACCTGATCTTCAATTTTCTTTAATGATCCAATTATAGATGAGGTTGGATCATCTTCAAATCCTCATGCACTATGAGATAGTGCATGGTCTTCTTCAAACCACTTCATCCACTTAGTAGCTGTGGATGGTTCTCATTCACTTCATCCACTTATCAAGATGGATGGATCTCATTCACTTCATCCACTTAGTGATGTGGATGGTTCTCCTTTCTCTCCTCATCCACCTAGTGACTGTGGGTGGAACCCTTCTTCATTCCTCATGCATTGTGAAGATAATGCATGGACTTCTAACAATGTTGTGGCATTGTATCTCCTTGATACAAGTCTTGGAACTTTAAGATCATCTCTTCAATCATCTGATTTAATATGGAGAATGTTTCAACCATTACCTCCTATGCCACTTAGTTATTCTCCTAAGTGGCATGCTTCTCAGTACCATGGCCATTCTCCAATCACCACCATCACCTCATCATTCATTCAAT
This sequence comes from Viscum album, assembly GCA_963277665.1. Taxonomy (NCBI): domain Eukaryota; kingdom Viridiplantae; phylum Streptophyta; class Magnoliopsida; order Santalales; family Viscaceae; genus Viscum; species Viscum album. The sequence goes on along the minus strand of OY728157.1, from coordinate 1,394,942,243 downwards.
CCTTGACGTCTTTTTCACAACATCACCATCACCATCACATCCTCTGAAATTCACATATTGACACTCCTTGTCATTCATTTCATCCTTGACACCTTATTGACAACAAATGAAACATAGTGCACAACAATATCCCCTTTTGTATTTGTTGTCAATATCACTAGAGCACATATGAATGGGTCAATATGTGTGCCAAGATTTTCTCCCCCTTATTGGCAACCAAATGCAAAGGTGTGGGGTGGTTCTCTTCAAAATATTTCTTCCTCCCTTTGAATTGAATCTTCTTGAAATACACTAAGAGAGGGATGATGTCACATGTTCTCATTAGCAAAGACCCTTTAGTAAATCATCTCTAAGTCTACTTGGGATAACCCGGTGTAGAAAACAAGAGTGGTGTAACCAAGGAATTCAATGTTGTCCATAATTCACTATACATGTGAGATCATGCTTAGGCTTCAGGGGGTTGAAATTTTTCAGATATATCAATGAATTGATAAATCCTGCACATACTTCACCAAACTCATTAGAAAGTTCAGATGCAAAGATAAATCTCCCACATTAATCCATTTGTCTTCAATCAATTACTCCCCCTTAATTGACATGTTAAATACAATTAGGAAACAAGGGATTAAAGTGTGATTGGAATACCTTCATTCTTCACAAGATGATACGTATCTCAAAAGATCATCTTCTATAGATTGGCTCCCCCTCAAGGGGTGCACTCCATTCTGTCCATACCATTCTCAATTTGAGAATGATCATCATCTCCAATCCCCTGAAATATAAGAACATGTATATACTAGTGATTAGAGAAGAAGTTGTAACTTCCTTTGTTCATCAGTTTGAACAACAAGGTTAAGAAGATTCTCTCAATTGAGATGTTTCACTTTCTCCATTCTTTACACTTGCACATTTGATCTTTAATGATGTTTGTGCTGGTGTGGATCTTAACACCTCTTCAACTTCTTTGTGTGTGACTCATCTCTTTCTAAGTGCCTTTTGAGCACTAGAATCTCCTGGTGAAATCTTCATTCTCTTGAAGAATTCTTTTTGAGCTGGAATGAGTGTCATGCATTCATTACTGATATGACCAGCTTTATTGCACCTCACACACATAACTTCATCTTCATGTGAAATATTTTGGTTTCCATTTGCACAAGCTTTGGCATGTTTATTTTATTCCTTTCTCATTCTTTCCAAATATTCTGGCCAGATGATTAATATGTCATTCAGAAGTGAGACTTCAGATTTGGATGTTTCACATGGTTCCTTTGATGCTTTTAAGTTACCTTTCTTAGGCAGCTTATTTTCAATAAATACCTTCTTCTTCTTCTGGATTGATTGTCCGGTTGAGTTCGGTTTGCTTCTATTTAGTTTCATGGCTTATTTACAAAGATCCATGGTATGACCTGTCTTTCCACAGTAGAAGCATTTTTTCTTGGTGGTCATTCTAGATGCATCACCCTTCTTGGATTTGAAATCCAAGGACTTCTCTTTCTTTTTCAGGATCTTCTTGTGAGCATTTTCAACTTTCTTTTGCTGTATTCCCAAGGATACTTCTTCGTTCTTAGACAGGTTCTATGATATTCTCTTCTTTTTATCTTTGGAAACATTTGGAGATTGGTATGTATCATTCTTGTGACCACTTTTGCATTCATCCCAGATGTTATCAAACATTCCGAATCTATTTGCAGTAAACAGATGTTTCTGGAACTGTGGATTTTTCTTCTTCTTCTCTGGCTTTCTCCCCCTTGGCATGGGTTTCCTTTGTGCTTTAATATTTAGAGGATTGTACCAACAATTCATTGCACAATGTCTATACCTGTTGCAACACCAACATTGACCGACAAATCTTGTATTCTTGACTTCTTCTGATTGTTGAGTCTTTCTCTTGAATTGCTGTGTTTTTTTAGGAGAGCTCTCTTTCTTCATCTTCTTCATCCATACTTTTTTAGAGTTATTCTTCCATCCTGCACTTTTTGTGGAAACACATTTAGAATCATTAGTAAAAGATGGTATGGATGGTACCTTCTTCTTAGAAGATGTTTCCCTTTCATTAGAGTATGTCCTCCTTTTGGAATCATCCTTCTCAATGCACACTTGAGTGGCAACATTTCTTCTTTCAGATGATTGGGAGGCTTTGGTTTTGGGTGATTGCTGATTTTTCAATATCACCTCTAGCTCTAATCATTTCATGTTGAGAGAGTTATTCTCATCCTCAACATATCTTAGCCTTCCTTCCCAATTCACTTTCAGTTGTTTCATCTGGTCTTCATGCACCTTCTTCACTTCTTGCAATGAATTTTCATGCTCCTTTACCCTTTTTTACTTTGTCTTTTAGTTAAGCATCTTTGACAACCATTGACACTCTATTCCTCTTTTCCATTGCATGGAGAAATTCTTTAAACACTATCTCAAAGAATTATTTCTAACAAATTCTTCTTTATAGTTCTCCAGTGACATCATCAATTCTTTCACTGGAAAGAGAAATGGTTTCATCTTTAGCCTTCACCAGCTTTGTGAGAGTGTTGGTTATACCAACCCTTCTTGCCATTGATCTTCCATAGAATTGGATTCTTCTTCTACCTGTAATTTTTCTTCTTGAAGATCATGGATACTTGTAGCAATACACATTGCCACTTCCCTGTGAACTATCTTCTGAAGATATTTGAGTGCATTTAGAAGATCATTGATAGTTTCATCATCATCACATCTAGAGCAGGCTTCATTAGAAGATTGATAAAAGGAATTGTCATCTATTGTGTCTTTCACATTACCTTCAATGGAAGGTGTTTCTATGTTAGTATCAACCTTCTTCTTCATCTTATTGACCTATTTATTACTTTTATTTTTCTGAGTCTTGGCAGATATCTTCATTTGATGATGTTCTCTCATTTCCTCAAATGTGCACTTCATAAAGACTCCCTTGGATCTTTTAGAGGCAACCTGGCTCTGATACCAATTGAAGTTCCCGGATCAGTGTGATCACTGAGAGGGGGAGGGGGTGAATCAGTGATCCTTTAAAACTTTTTACAAATTGATTATTTATCAATTAAACCATTATGTCTTGTTAAGGCCTTGATCCACTCTTCTTGTACCTCTCAGCCTTTCCTCGAGTTATGCAGTAAATGTAAAGGCACGGGACACAAGGATTTATAAGGTTCAGCTCTAAAGACCTATGTCCTTTCCATGTTGGTTAAACACCCCAACATGGTTTCTCTACAATAATTAGGTTAGTAATTACAATGGTTGATACAAAGTCACACTGTATCTCTCCTGATTCCCATAGGAGGTTCTTTATACTGCATCTCACAGTGTTACCAGAGTCCTACTGGACTGCCTCAGATACCACCAAAGACTTCTTCACCCTGAGTCTCACAGGGGGTCTTCTCCTGGATCCTCGAGTCACATGAGTAGTTATTCTTCTTTTGAAGCTCTTCAAGAGTCTTCAAAAGCCTCAGATAAGGTCTGTTGGCCTTAATCACTTCTTCTGATCACTGTTGGTGACCAGGAATTCTCTTCTTTGCTCGGGCTTTATCTCCTTCTTCTAAGGATAACCCGACCACTGTCTTCAAGAATCTTGATTGTAAAATATGTTCCTGAATTGAGTATGCCTACTCAATCTTCTTGGTCTTCTCAACTACTGAAAACTCAGATAAATGATTTCTTTAACTTCAGTCTGTCTTCAGTCTCTCTTAAATTCAACTTCATGCACTGAGTGGATGACATATTTGAATCTTCATGCACTGATTGCATGGCTTCTCAATCTTCATGCATGAATTTCATGGAATCTCAAATGTCTTCAAGAACCTTTGTTCTTGGTCTTCTCAAATGCACACACACTGATTTAAACTTTATTTACATGTGCATGTTCATGAATGAATGCATGCACTCCCCTTTTCTTCTTGGTGTGATAAACCCTTAAAGGGTGCAATCTCTTTTAGCACACACACCTTCTTCTTTGAGTCACACTCTTTTATTCTTTCTCACACACACCAAATTGTGTGTTGTTCTTTAGTGTGGATTTCCCCTTCTCTTTTTATTCGCAAGGTGTTCACCCACTTGTTCACTTTTTCATACATTCATGGACATGCATGTGTCTTCTTCCTTAACTTGGGCACACACAAGAGGTATGACCTCCTTCACTTGTGCACATACAAGGCTATTGCCTTCTTGTTAATTTACACACACATTGTTCTTTTCATCTTCTTCAAAGTGTGCACACTCCACTTGTGCACACACTAAGGGTTCGGACTCCTTATTAATTTGCACACACACATTCAAAGATGGTGTGGCCTTCCTCTCCTTTTGCACACACGGCCTTCCTTTCCACTTTGCACACACGATCTTCCTTTCCACTTTGCACACACGGCCTTCCTTCTTCAACCCGTGCACACACACACACCCAAGTGTGTTATGTGCTTCTTCTCCACTTAGCACACACACACAAAACCGTGTGTCCTTCCACTTCTCACCAATGGAGGGTGCGCAAGTTATGCGGCCACCTCCTATCTTCAACCAGACAGGGTGCAGGAGGGGCTTCAATGGTGCGGGTGGCGCGACAACTTCTTCTGCCACGCAGGTGCGGCAGCTCCTACCGCGCAGGTGGCGCGGCGGCTTCCTCCTGCCGCGTGAGTTCACGGACAGAGAAGGCGCGCAAGTGTGCACGACTCAGCTTCTTCCTACCGCACAAAGGGAGTGTGGTGGCTTCCTCCTGCCACGCGAGTTTGCAGGCACAGAGGGCGCACAGGGTGCGGCTCGACCTCTTCCTGTCTTGCAAAGGGACGCACAGGGTGCAACCACTTACTACCATGCAAGTAAACAGGCAGTGGGCGCGCAAGGCTATGCTACTTTTCTGTCACACAGGGGAGCGCACAGGGAGGCCTTCCTCCTTACTTATTTCGCGTAGGGATTGCGCAAAAGGAACTCACAAAGCCTCGGGTGGCTTCGGGTTTCTCTGCTGCGAAAGTGATGCACGGAGTTTCAAGCTTCGCGATGCTTAGGAGCTTCGCGAGACTTCTTCAAAAATGCTTAATAGCAACCTTCATTGGCCTTAGATGGATTCTTTTATAGGTAGATGATAGCGATCAAGATCCATGAATATCGGTCTTTAGAATGCCCGAGATCTTCGGCTTCAAAATTTTGAACACGGGATGCTAGAATCCCGGTTGTTTCCTTTTTCTTTTTCAACCACAGGATCATTTATTCTTGGTGTGCACAACACGTGCATGCATTTATGAACGCATGCAGAGCCTTTCCTTGCACGTAAAACAAGCAGTGCACCCTCGGCAACTTCGTTTTACTCGGCCTCATTCGAAATATTCATCTCATTGCATGCATGCATCATTTAATGCATGCATGTATTCGGTTCGTTAAGACGATCATCATGGAGGCTTCATATTCTTCGGAGGTAGCCGAGAGCTTCATCTCCCTCGCTCGGGAGGCTCTGGTTCACAGGAGATGTCGCGGGGAGTCCGCAACTCGGCGAGAGATTGAAGATGACTCGAGCGCCATTGGATCTTCGTTTAATGAACGTGGATGGCCGGGATTAGAATGTGGCGCGGCGAGATTAGATGAGCGACCGTGATTACACGCGGATCAGATGGACGGCGCAGATCAGCTCCGCATCTTTAAAAGCTTGTCCCACATCAAAACACCCCAAGGTTTTTCTGTGGTTTAACAAACAAGCCCCACCACTTCCATCCCAGATTACTCCTCTCCCCCCTCCGGTGCCACCCCGCACCGGTTCTCCTGCGGGCGCGCTTCTGCGCCCACTATGCTCCTCTGGGAGCGCACCTACCGCCCACGCTGCATGGGTTCATCACCGTGTGGCACCCTTGGGCTTACACACGGCCCAGCCTCCTGCGGGCTGTCTCTACCTAGGCCTCCTCATGGGTGTGGTGACCTAGTCCCACATGTGCCTTGGGTTGAAGCTCCGGTAACCAGTTCGTGGGCTGGCCCCATTTTTTGCATAAGGTCCTCTCCTTCCTTGTATACTTGGTTAAATTACCAAGTAGGAACAAGACTTCTTCATGCCATTCTATTCTTCTTCACCTCCTCTTCATCTTTAGAATTCCTCTTCACCTCTTCAACATTTATTCTTCTTCTTCTTATCAAAGAATGGAATTCCCAAGGATCTCCCAACTATCTTCATCAACCATAAATTAAGAATCACCTGATCTTAAAAGTTCTTTAATGATCCAATTATAGATGAGGTTGGATCATCTTCAAATCCTCATGCACTATGAGATAGTGCATGGTCTTCTTCAAACCAATCCATCCACTTTGTAGTTGTGGATGGTTTTCATTCACTTCATCCACTTAGCAAGATGGATGGATCTCATTCACTTCATCCACTTAGTGATGTGGATGGTTCTCCTTTCTCTCCTCATCCACCTAGTGACTGTGGGTGGAACCCTTCTTCATTCCTCATGAATTGTGAAGATAATTCTTGTAATTATAACAATTTTGTGACATTGTATCTCCTTGATACAAGTCTTGGAACTTTAAGATCATCTCTTCAATTGTCTGATTTAATATGGAGAATGTTTCAACCATTACCTCCTATGCCACTTAGTTATTCTCCTAAGTGACATGCTTCTCAGTACCATGGCCATTCTCCAATCACCACCATCACCCAATCATTCATTAAATCCGTGACGTCTCTTTCACAACATCACCATCACCATCACATCCTCTGACATTCACATATTGACACTCCTTGTCATTCATTCCATCCTTGAAACCTTATTGACAACAAATGCAACATAGTGCACAACACATTACATAGTAAGCGTTCTTGTGTGGTTTTCAATTTCTCAACATTAACATATTTCTCATTTTTTTCCTTGACACTTTTCTAGATTGTAATCATATAGTTTAGGTAGTTCCTCATATTGAAAATGAGAAAACGGATATAGGGTCACATACTATGTGTTTCTGTTAATCTCAATTAAACTTTATTTCAATTTATTTATTATAATAAATATTATTATGAATGCATATGAATATTTTTTTCAGTATTTATTTGTTGAACATTTTAAAAAAATTATTTGAGAGGTAATTCAATGATTATCAGAGTATATTATATTTATATATTATTTCTTATTCCCAAGGTAAAAGATAATTATTTATTCCTTAAGAAATAATTTATTTAATTATATCAATGATTAATAAATATTTATTATTTGGAATATGAATATTTTATTAAATTTAATAAATATTTTTTCACCATATTACATAAAAAATATTTATTTTATTTATGAAAAAATATTTTATTTAGGTATTTGGTAAATTTATTTGTAGACCTGCAGACCAAGATTCTTCCTGGAGATAAAAATTATTTTACATGCTAGTAATATAATATTTATCATTTTTCTACCTTGTTTACAACCTGAATTATAATAATAATAATATAGTTATTATATTGAATAGGGTAATATAAGGATTGACATATTATATATTGGTTATTTTGCAATAAAATAATATTTTCACACTATCCCAATATCTATAAATAGACGAATATGTGTATTCTATGGAGGTGAATCAATATTGATCATTATTGACAATTATTTTTAATAATGGTTTAAGGGACCTCTTTCAAGGCTGAAGAAAACCAAATAGATTCTCCTCCCTCCACCACCCTCTCGTGAATGAGATTTCAAGGATGATACTTCAGGCACAGAATGCATGTTTCAAAATGTTCAAGGTGAATTATACAACAAGATTAATCCTATAATATAGCACCTAGAAATCCAATGGTGTGTTCAAAAATTAAAAGAGAAAGTGTAGATCATAGTTCGAGGGACTATTCAATAGGATCTTCTAAATCTATCGAATTTAGACAAAAAAGATTCATATGAGGAACATATTCATTGGAGAACGATCTCAATATTGAGTTATAATTTCAATGAATATATTTAATGTAGTAATACATTTATTTTGAAAATATCTTCTCCTCATTTTTACAACCATTCTTATCAATATTCCTTACAAATATTTCATTGATCATGATGTTTACATATGTTATATATTGTAAATGGTCCCTAAAAACTTGATAATTTCTAAGTTAGAATCATCCCACATAAGCTCATTTTTTGAGACCATAATGATTAAATATTTTCAGAGTGGTCCCCTTTGAAGTTATAGTGATTTTATTTTTGATAAATTATACAAAATTATTGTTGGTTATTCAGTTACATTTTATTTTTTGTTTAATCCAATGATTTAATAACATGATTTCAATATATTAAGTTTCATTATTAAATTATCAATTTTTTTATAGTTTTAAATGTAGATATAAAGAATAATTGTAGTTTCTACTTGCTAAGTATTTGTTATTATAGGAAAGGTTACATAGAATGTGACTAGATTACAGATCAAACACCAAAGTGCTCTACAATTGTATAAGAAATGGAATAAATGACACTCCAAGAATTAAAAAAAATATAATTAAAATACACATCGTATTGATTAGGACAACATGGAATAAGGTTTTTTGGATGTCACTTCCTATAGGTTGTGTACACTTCATGTGGAATACATGGTTTGGTGAAAAAAATATTGAAAATGATGTTGTCAAATACATGGTTTATACCACATGTGACTATAAACGAATATAATTAATGAGACACATGTCATGTAGCAAGTATAAATGTCAAGTGACCATTAATTCCCATATTATAAAAAACATGTGTTAATAATAGGGTTACTTGAAAAAACAGAATGTGAAACACATAATGAGTAGCTGATATAAACTAATGCAATCTATCAATTTTCCCATTTGAAGATAATTCAAAGTCAATCAGCAAGTTACCCAGACTCGTGGAATGTGGACCACGCTACATATATCCAATTAGTACACACTATGTAATATAGTAATCATATATTCCATGTCCCTAGGAATGTATCCAAGATAAATGACAAGAAAATATCACAGTGTGTAGCTTCTTAGTACAATCCGTGTAGTCTATCAGTAAAAGACAAGAATTATATTACATTAAAACTTATTAATTATTTCATTTATAAAAAAATTATATTATTATCCCCAAATGTGTTGACTATGTAATAATGTTTAGTATAACTAATAAATTCCCAAGTAACTAAATGTAATTATTTTTAATTATCTATAAATATTCATTATTCCATTTATTTTCTATGAATGAATTTATTATGGGTATGTCCAAGATGCATATGATGGTGTTTAAGATAAAGGAAATTAATTCATTAATTAATTTGTTAATTAATTTACGTGAATGTTGTCAAGTGTTATTCCAGGTATTTTTTCAAGGGTATGACTACTAAGAGGATTTGGGTAGACCTATGTGAGAATAGGTTTTACGTTATTTATTTATATTGTTTGAGTTTGAAATGATATAATATTTAGATAAATATGATGGAATTGTCACCAAAACTCCATCCATTATTATATAGGACCTACGAGTACATGGTTTCTTTATATAATTCATATTTTCCATACATCTAGTCCACATTCCTATATTTCAATAATAAAAAATATGCTTATAAAGGAGTATACAAAAGAACACAGAGGTTTTTGAATATGGAATTGAGATAAAACCAACCCAAAATATTCAACGGTAGATAAGTCATAATGTTGCAACTTGTGCCAAGACCACCATAATGATTTTTTCAATAAGGTTATATGATAATTCATTTTCTATTTAGTAAATATACTACTAGATAAGATCATAATCAATTCATTTAATTATGAATATTATTCTGTTCTTATGAATGATTTATTTTATGAATGAATGGTCATGGTCAAATAAATAAATTGGCTAATATAAAATATATTAATTAAATTAAATTTATTATGTGTAAATATTTTATTATAACATAGTTATTCAATTATTTAAAATAAAATTAATATTATAAATACAAATAAAATATAAATAAAATATTTTCATGTAAACAAACACCCTCATTCATATACTATGACTGACTAAGCCTTCTCGTACAAGGTTAATAGTGAATGAATTTAACTAAGTGTTTTTGATTCCATAGTATAGATACTTACTTTTATCAATGAGTTCCCATAATGGTTTAGGGAAGAAATAACTTCACATGTATTAAATTTAATAGCGATAAACTGTTATGTACAATTTTGAGTTATGATTTTCAGTAGATTATAGTCCTTATTTCATGAATGTGGAGTACAATCAATGAAATGAGGAAATAAAAGAATTAAAGTTGAAATACCATATACCTAAACACCATCTTATTGTTTTCATTTCCATATTTTAGATCATAAAGAGGGAAGTATTTATCCTTTTAAGCAGAATTTCAATGAAACTATATATGCCATTTTCAATGGAGAGAGTCATTGAAACATGATAAAAAATAGAATATGTAAAAAAAGTAAACTTTTTAAGCCTCGTGTAATTTTTAATCAAGGAATGTACTGATAATAAATTTTAATTATTATTATAAAATGGTAAATAAAACAAAAAAAACTATGATCATTAAAAAACTCATGGTATATACTAAGATTATTATATAAATGGAACTATATTTTATGTGAATAATTATTATCAAAACATTTTTATTATGAAATTGAATCCATGATTCTTGTTCTTCCAACCTATTAGGTGGGGAAAGAATAAAATAAAACCTACAAGATAAATATAGAGGTAACATTCTATGTCGGTTATATTATATTATCAAGTATATCATTATAAATGAATATACAAGATAAGTAGATGGATTGTTACTCTATAATCTATCATAATTTTTCCTGTAGAAATAGATGGAAATGATTGAAATAAATATAATTTTCAGTGCACTATATTAGTGTAAACTATAAGAACTGAATCTAGATATTTATCATGATTTTAAAATGATATGGCTTACTAATTACTAAAAAACACAGGCTTCCACTTGGATAATATATTACCCATTAGTATTGTTTTATTATCCTCACCCCCAATGATATCATTTTTCATCCAAGCATAGAGAAATGAAAAGGGTAATTCACATAAGAATATTTTTTACAATACATTATAATGATGAAATGGATTGGTTAAAACATGTTTCTCCAACACTTATTATGAAAATATTTAAATAGAGGAATATAACATTGATAATATAAATCAAAAATAATCTTTAAAGAATCCGTAATATAGAAAAAAAATCAATTGTAGAAGAATGAATTAGAGAATATTTTCTTCTTTTATAGAGTGAATATAGACTAGAAAATAAATTACAATGAGAAAAAATAAAAATAATGATGAGTGAACTCCAAAGTATCTAAACAATGGATATTCCCATATTTTCAAAGGTATAGTGACTATTTATCAATTAAATAATGGATTAATTCATCATTATCATATGTTTTACTTAAAACATTATTTCAATGGTCAACTAGACACAATAATATATTATTTCACATTTCAAAATTGTATTGTTATGGTACATCAATATATAAAAAACGTTTTATTGAAAAAATTTATATAGGTATGCATCGTATTGGATGATGAATATAAAACATAGGACTCTTACTCTATTTTAAAAAGATTATTATTTTTCAAATAAAAAATGATGATTCTAAATTTTTATGCCCATCACTATTTTCGAGTATCAATTTATGTAAGATAAAAGATATAAAAACAAACAATATATTATGTTTTAGAAAAATAAATATTTATCAATAATTTTATTCCAAAATGAATTTAAAATTTTCTTCATCTTTCCCATGTGAAATATTATAAATCTAGAGGTAACATCATGTGATTCAAAAGATTCCATTGCGAAATTTTATAAATTCTCAGTTAATTAAATAATTTCATTTGGTAAGCATTGAGGAGTATCTGATCTTGATTTTTGGAGAACATACTATACAAGTAATAATTAATCTCAAAAATGTAGTAAAGGTATTAAAAAAACTCATATTTCCTTATAAGAACAAATATCATCATTGTAGTAAGTAGAAGATCTTTGATGAGTCTTATATATATTAAAAACCATCCAAAAATCCTTCCAATACTTGTTTTCAAAAATTATATGAATCTAGTAACCATATGAAAAATATTTTCTTATATATATCATATCCATTGTGATATAATAATAATCTATAATGACACTACCAAATGTGTTTTCTGATTTTTTTTATTAAATGATGGTTTTAGATATATCCAATCATCAAACACTAATTTGGGAATGAGTTAATAATCCTCTATCCACTATGTATATTAACATTTATTCAAGATTGATTATATTTCTATAACAGAAACCAATCACATTAATGATAGCCGGATCATACATAAATTTTATGTCTTAAGGATCTCGATTCCCATGGGATTGCATGGGATTAATGGTCTCCACTTTCCATTGTAGGAGTGGTAGTTAAATATATGGATACTGTATAGTAATCCATAACCAAAGATGTGGTTTGTATTCACTATGATGGTATATATATATATATTATTTCATAAATTATATTCAATAAATGATGTTGTAAATAGAAACATGTTATGGATGTAATTTATAAATTAATGTAATAGACATCAAATATCATGATTCGAGGACTCTGTATCTTGAATGATTCAAAGACTTGATACTACTAGTGAGTGTTTAATAAAAATTGGAAATATATTATACAAGATTATACCAATAATTTATGATTGATTATTAAAAATATTATCCTATGAGAAATCTTATACCCCAATCATCATAATAAAGTATTTTCTGAATTATACTTGTAAAATATTACTTATATAATCATCACATTAGGCTATTGATTGTCAAATACCCAAAATTTGGAATAATACATAGTAAATACAACTATATGATGTGAAAAAGGTGACCCTATGGTATATGACTACAAGTAATAACTAGAAATTGTTAGTGACATCAAAAAACCCCAACGAGATATGTAGATTAAATAAATAAAATTATGAATAAATCATGCATAGTGATAATAGAATTTCCATTTGGAAATGAATGATTAACACTTGTCTCTAAAAGTTTAGTGGTATTTCTTCTGATTTTAAGATATATATGTTGATAACATATGAAATAAATTTTTGTCTTACAATTTTTGAAAAAATATGGATTGAAATTTCTCTATGTATTACATAATATCATAATCATGTTCTCTAAGATATGATAAAAATAAATTTACAGTGGGATTTCAAAATCTTTTCATAATACATATAATAAAAATGTATTTAAAAATACATGTTAAAAAAGTCATGACTAAATTTTTATTAGCGTACAATCCATCTAGTAGAACATGCAGGATAAATGGAGGATATTATTGAGATTTAAATTATTTTACAAGATTAACTGCTAGGATTTTATCCCATATTCCACGATATGTGCTAATATTGGATATTAATTATTCATAATAAAGAGTAGGTGAACATCAAAAAGATCTTAAATGCATGCAACAAATTACACATAGAACTATCCTTTAGTACATGGAGAAGTAGAACTAGATGAGTTCATATTGCCTGGAGAAGATGAATTACAAGTTATCAAGGGAACTGAACCTTTGTCTTCACTTAGATAAATTTAATATAGTGTAATATAAAAGGATTAGGTAATATAAATTAAAAACTTATTAAAACAACTGGGTTTAATATATATAATATATGATAATATTTTTGTTTATGATCTAGGTTATTGAGCGATTTAGAAACATGATACACTGATTTTGGGTTATATTAAAAGAAATAGTGTATCATTATTTTGATTTACATTGAATATTTAATTAGTAAGGATTTTAGGTCTCTCGCATGGTATTAAGAAGTGGAAACATGGTAATATCACTAATACAGGGATTCTCCCAAGGATGTAATATCACATTGTGTATATTCACCATAGACAAGTCTATTTACTCACCTTAGGAAAAATATATTAAAGGCCCATCAATTGTAAACATTGATAGGAGAACCATGTTTAAAATTTGATAACTAACATATCAATAACGATTTTATCATATGAAAATGGGAGTATGTGGGAGATAGATCCCTAGAAACACCTAAATTTTACTTTATCTTGATTTTATATTCATGAATTTGAATATGAATAAATATCTTATCACATATTAATTGATCTTATATATAATAGTAATGTGAAAATTTACTTGGGTGTCTATCAATTTGAAAATTTCATAGCAATTTTCCACTATTATAAGAACCTTAAAATTCCACAATGATATTATTGAATACTATTCTATGGTTAGAGAATACAATATGATAGGGAATATAGTAAATTAAATGTTGGTTATGAGTATACATAAGAATCTGAGACTTCTTATCATGATGTTTCCACTAGGTAATATCTATGACTGGAGATTATGAGAATAGGCTTGCCTATAAGAATTATATAAGTTTATGTGTCATCTGATATTCAAAATTTTGAGGGTGTTCAATGATCCTTAGTATTTAATATTATTATTATATAATGACATGAATTGCACACATAAATGCATTTTTATGAATAATGATGTAAATTCTTCAGGGTGACGTAGGGTATATTGGTTGTTTTTTTAAGGATATTTTATTAATTAGTATCTATTAAATATATTTTCCCCTCCTATATTTATAAATTTTAATATCATGACCCTTTGATTGAAATTGAACTATAACATTAAATTCAATGGCCACAGTGTAATGAGGAATTTTTATCATATAAAAATGTCATATATATAAAAAATTTGTTTAATTAAATGAGTGTGAACCCATATTGATGAGATATAGTGATAAAGGGATCATAGTACACATTAATCATTCAAGTGGGGTTGAATTTATAGCATTAACTTCATTTTCTTAGATTATCAAGAAATTACTAGACAATAATCTTTGACAATATAAAAAACCTCATAATTCTAGTGAGAAATAATCCAATATAGTCACACACTATTGGTTTTCATTGATATTGAATAAGTTATACTTGAATACAATTATTTTCCTAAATATTATTCTCAAGAGGTAGGAATAATTATTTCTAGGATTTGTTGATAGAAAATGTTAAATAAAAAAGTTTCTTTAATGTGATTACATAATTTTGAAAATATATAATATTTACTTATTTTTTATTATTCAAAAGTTATTAAATAATTATTCATTCATAAATAAATAATTTATCTAATAATTTCTATATTAAACAATATTTATTCACTAGAATTTGATTATAATATTTATTTTATTTATTGAATGTATAATAAATAATTAATCTCAAGACTGGTAATATAACATTTATTTTATTTATTATAAATTAATTAATGGAAAATATTTTCATGTATTATAAAATGTCTAATGAGGATTATTAGATGAATATTGTTTCTAGTGATAAATATTAATTTTTATTTACATAAAATAATTTTTATCATTGTAGTATTTCTCACACACCATGAAAAAAAATTATTATTATTATTATTATATTACATGGGGTAAGATGAGTTTTAAAACATTATTTATTGTTCATTGTGAAATTAAATTATAATTTAACCATCACCTTATCACAATATATAGATGAATAAATATATTCTCTTGAGGTTGATTGAGACATATCAAGATTTAGAATCTTTATACATAATGATTTACATATCCCTTTCTCATGATTTAATAATGTTATATAGATTATTCTTCTCTATCAACCATATCATGAATTATAGTACAAGAATAATAAATAAACCTTAAACAAATCATCACAATGATCAATAATAGAACCAAAAGGAAATTAATATAACATTCTACCTCCCAGAAATCTTGTGGGGTTATCCGGATATCAATGGAGGAATTGTGTGTTACAATTAGGGGGATTATAAACTTGTAACCGCCAAATGAAATGATATTAGACTAAAAGTGTTTCAAATATTCAAAATATTCCTCAAATAAATATCTCAAGATAGAGGTATTCCATCATAAAATCCATTTAAATTAATTATAAATTGTACATTAGAAGTTATTCACTTTATTTTGGAATACATTATTTCAAATATTCTTGGTAATGTTTTTTGTAAATAAGTGTACCTCTCGTATAATATTTTAATGATCCATGGAATTTAAAAACTTATTACCTGGGAATAGCCTCAGTAATTTCCTCTAATGTGATCAAAACCATCATGAAGACTATTTCTAAACCTAAATGTTAAATACCCAAATCCCACAATGATAATTTTGTAACTCTCAGATGGGAAACCCTATGTAATGACACCAAATCAATATAGTTAAGATTTTTTCCATTTTATGGATTCAGAAATGTTTTTTTTCACTCAACCAAAAATGATTCATTTTCAATATGATTGGAATAATGGAATACATAAATACCTTTGGGGTGTTACAAATACTAAATTCAACTCCTTTCATTGTAAAATAAGGATCTCTCTACACTACTATATAAGATGGATTTAAAAGGGGACATTATTTTATTTAGAGAAATTTCTAAAATATTCCATATTAAATTAATATAAAAAATGTTTCTAATTTGACAAAACTTTATATTATATATCTATTGCATCATAATCATCAAGTCTGATAATGAGATCTACCCAAGGGAAATGAGAAACTTATTTAAGACACTTCATGGACTCATATAAAACATAATAAATATTCTTCTGAATCTAAAATTATATGTGTTAGAAAACCCCCTTTCTAAGTAACTAATTAATGAATTATTTTGAAATTTGAATCTGTGAAATTTTGAGAGGAATTTAATGATTCAATATTAGTTTTATTAGGCCATGTTCTGGATTTTACTATAATTGTGTTATCCTTATTTTATTGTTTCTAACATTATCTATGGGTTCAAAAAAAATTTACCCCAAATTTTAATTTATTTAAAATAAATGAACTAGGGTTATGTAGTCCATATTCTACTACATTGTCAATAGTATAATATGAAAAAGGTTTAAATTATATTTTGAAAATTTAGTGGGTGATTCCAACAAAGTTTTATTAAATATCCAACATTTTCATTAAAACATAAATATAGTTTTAGTAATAAATAAAATTATTTCTATTTGATGTAATTTTATAGGATACCTGATGAATTATAGGTAATTATATGGAATACCCATGTATAATATTGTTGTTATAGAAATATATTAACTAAAATAAATTTTTATATGATACCTTTATTAATCGTTTTTATTGTATTTATTGTATTTGGTATAATAATAATATAAGAAATATAGGAAAATATTAACAAATATTGTAATTTACATTGAAATAATTATATAAATATTTAATAAATTAAATATTCCAATACAAAAAAAATACTGATCTGATAGTTATTGGTAAAGGTTATATATTTATCAGTTTTTAATAAAGGATAAGAAAATATTGTTTTAAACAATTTATTTTTTTTATAAAAAATTAAGATAATAAATTGAATACATTTGGTTTATGATTTATTAGATTTTATAAAATGTTATATAATGGGCACAAGGAAAAATATGTTATCTCCATGAAAATATTTTTATCTATGTTTTTTTAAAATTTATGTGATTTGATCCTTCTTCCATTAGAGAAATTTTTATAAAAAAGTTCTTCATTTTGGATAATGATCCAAATAGATCGAGAACCATATATGACATAATTACAATTTAATTTTCAAAAAAATATTCAAAATGAAGTAAATAATTTTATTCTCTAACAAAAAGTAATTTTTGTTTCTAATCATGATAATCTGAGGAGAATATATTATCCAATAAGATAGTGGATGTATGTGTTTAATTTGATAATTTAAAATTTTATAAATAATAACCTATGTCAATCAATGTAAATGGTTTCTATAACATTAAAAAAATAGAAATGGTTCTATTAATGTAGAAGAAAAACACAAAAATATTTATTAATTGGACAAAAAATATTAGAATTTAGGAATTAAATTTTATGGAGATGAGTTCTTTCAATATTTTTAATGAGTAGAACAATATGAATATGATTCATAAGCATCTAAATTCATCAAACATATATCTTCATATGTGGTACTTATTAATAGAATCTAGTCGGAGTGTTCCCTTCGATGGTAATGTGGAGACATGTTGAAAACTAAAGAAATATATAATGAGTTTAGAAAAACCATTATAGTGTAGTATGTATAACACTGAAATAGACATATATCATATATTATATGATTAAAAATGAGCTAATGTATGGTTTTTTAGTATTCAATTAGGGGTTAAAGGATAAGAAATTTACCATGTAATGATAAATATAATCTTCTATTTAAAATGTTTTATCATTGGATATATATATATGTATGTATGTATGTATGTATATATGGTGATGTTATATTATAATTGACCACAGAAACTAAAACATTGAATTATTGCATGGAATGTCATAAACAAGAGATATATCAATGTTTATATATATATATATTGATTTTAATAAAAGTGTGTTATATGTTATGATGAAATGTTAAGGTTGTATTTAGGAAGATTATTATATTGGGATATACAATATAGACATGTTATAAAAAAAATTTGGTGAAGTGAATGAATTATGATGTATATCACATGGAGTATTTTACACTACGTCATTGGTATACTAGGGGTGTTTGGATTTTATTTTGAGTATTCAATACCAATGTTTGGAGAGATTCATTACATAATAACCTTTATATATTAATATCACTATTAAATAATCCTTTATTCTAAGAAAATCATGGGATAGCTTGGTATGTTTATAATCATGTAATAAATTCAACACTTGATTGAGAAAGATTGAGTAAATTTATCATTATACCCAGATAACATGTATAATGTTATTTTTTAAATGGTGAATGTTATGTAATGAATACATATATAAAGGTTCGTGCCATTTTATGTATTCATCAAGATATCCAGTCGAGAAAATGAAAATTAATATTGCATGAGAAATCTATATAGGATTGAAAATTTATTAGGCTCCATGGTTTCTCATGTTCATAGAATGATGAGTAATGTAATATTTTTTTCTTTCATATGATAAAATTGATTAAAATTTATATAGATATACTTTTAGTTGATATATATCATGAATGATCCTCTTGTAGTTTTAGTAGTATTGATGATATTGAAGATGCCACATTTTATAACTATCAATTATTTGAGAATTCCTATTTCGGGTCCATAGTCTAATGTATTATGCGGACCCAAACAATGTTTAACTTAAAGGGAAATGATTTTTACTCAAATGGATTCATCAAAATCATTCCTGGTTAAATCAAAAAGTGTTTTGGATAATTATTCATAATGTTTTAAATATGATTTGATACTTGGTGAAAGTGATGATATATTAACAAATGTGATCTAGATAATATTTTAAAAATAAATTTTTGTCACAATTTCCCATGTTATTATATATGATATAATATAAGGTTCAATGTAAGAATGTCTATAAATCATTAATAATAGTGGGATATTGAATGATATATTAACTAATTCCATTTTATTTGTTATTTATGGATGGATATAGCATCTGGTATATATAAAGTTAAGAATTAGATAAATTTTTTATGTTAATGGTGAATTATAAATCCTGGTAATATGATGTTATATCATGTAAAATATCATATGATTAGTATTCTGATCATTCTTCCATGTATAATACACTTACCAGGTAGAATATTTATGTACTATAGGGTTATGTTCCTGGATGAAAGATATACAAATCAACATGACTTAATGGAAATTAATCTTGTGGTATTTAATGGATTAGAAAATTCATAGTATCTGAGAGAGTGTACCCATGGGATTATATAAACATGGTGTATTTTTATACTTTAACTTATCCAACCAAAAACCATGCTTCATAAAACTGATTAATTTCACCATTCCCTATCGCATTATTCAAGAGTGAGATACTACCATATCATTAGTGTGAGGAGAGACACCAATGAATGTAAGGTGATTCATGATGTCTCGTGGATACACTATAAAAATAGGATTCCTTCTGTTCCCTCTCAATAGACCTTCATAAAACAAAAATTATAAAGATCAAAACAATATTTTTTAATAAATATTATATGGATTTCTTATTTATTTAATTTTCTAATTATTATAGGGTTCATTCATTGCAGATCATAGATTGTTTTACTTATAATCATGTACAACACATTGTTTCAATGATAGTTGATCCTTATATTCAATTTATATTTTTTTAAATATTTGAAATGTATCTCATAAATATAGGGTATTTATTTACTATTATCCTATTACCACTCATTGTATTTCATAATAGTAATAATAGAATTTTTCTGTAAGGTAATTAGAGGATGTAGAGATGGAAATGTTTTCTAGGGACTGTTATATGTTTGTTATTATTTATTTTTAAATTATTCATAACGTAAGAAATTTTACAATAATCTATCCATTAACTATAAGAATCCCATTTTTATAATTGTTTCTCTCAAACATGAAAATAAATGATTGCTGCATTTTTGAAAATGGCCATGCCAAAGGGAGCAGGTTCAACTACACTTTTTTAATTTAAAATTGAATTTTCATATTCTACTCATTTGAGGAAATTTTTTACGCATGAGCTATATAATATATAATTGGGGATTCACCACTCACAAGATACCATGTACTCTAAACCCTAGAGCCATGTTCAGGACTTTCCATTATGACAAAAGATATATCCATTCACAATGGGGTTGTGCCAAGTCTATTGAATCCATTCATTTTACTTTTAAATTATTTTCTTAAAAACATTCGATATAAAAAATATTATTAATGGGTAATTTATATGTTATGGATAATTGTTTGGAATATTTAAGTTCATTGAATTTAGTTCTTGAATAGAATTATAAAGAAAATTTTTATTGTAGGTGGATTCTAATAATAATTCACATAGCAATGGTAAAATTTCTTGTTGCTAAGGTAATTTTAAAATTCATGATCTACGTAAGATTTTAAAAAAAATTGAAATTATTTTGAATAAATAATCATTTAAATTTATATATGATTAATGGAAAATTAGGATTTATTTGGAAGCATCAATAATATGTTTATAAATTCCTGGTGTTAGATTTATAAGAAAATTGTTTTTGTCATAAATTTTAATTGAGTTTATGTTGTAATTATTATATTAGTCATGAAATAAAATATCATTTTATAAATAAAATGAATTGGTTTACAACATATTTTAAAGGATAGTTTCTTAGAAATATATAAATAACCACGAAACATGGTTGGATGTTTCCACTATTTATGTGGAAAGGTTGTTAGGAATTTAATTGGGTGAGTAATGATTTAGTTTAGATGAAAAATTATCATTACTGGGTAATATTATTCTTGAATAATTATTTAGTAAAAAAATTATTGATCATCATACATTAATTTATAGTATCATAGTATAACTAATAAAAATATAAGAATAAGTATTTCTTGGGATTATATATTCCATGATGAGTGATTAATCAGGGTTACTTATTTTTGAATTATTAAATTAATGAGTTATTTTTTCCCACATAAACATTGATACATTATTTGTATTTGAGATAAACTAAGCTAAAAATTTTAATATCTTATATCATTTAACATAATAATTCAATAGATACCATAATAATTAAAAACCCCAGGACTAATTAGATTTATGTATTCAAAGATATATATAACCAGTTCATTACCTAAAATTTGATTAATATTTCCCACAAAATTACAAAGATATTAAATACTCCTTATTGTATTATTGAATATAAGTTTATATGGAAATAATAAAAGATAAAAAATAATTTGTCTAACGAACATATAATGGAAAATGTATTTCAATTGTTCTTATATGATTAAATCTTAAACATATGATAAAACATGAACATGGGGGAAATACCTCATTAATGGAACCATATAATGGAATCATATAAAGTTATAATAATGAATAATAATATAGTTATAGGTCATATTATATGAATACCAAGATAAAACATATTTTTATTAAAAATATGTTATAAACCCTGAAATATGAATATGAATTCATATGAATAATCATGCGTTAAGATGAAATTTCATAAGAATTTTTCATTAGCAATAACATTGAATCCCAAAACATATATCAAGGTTATTGTCCAACACAATTATTATAGTGTGGATCATGAATCGTTACCCACATCCCATTAAATATTTGACCATGTGGCATGACCTCATACAATAAAATAGAGGATTTTACATCACAATACACAATTTATAAAACAGTGGATCTGTTTTCATAACTCGTGTCCCATTGTAATATTGGGATATATATGGATTAGGAAATGAATTAGAGAGATATGTAATTTTGATCTCATATATTACATGATGATAAATAATACATATGTGTGGTATATTAAAAAAATAATACATCATATCTTAAAGACCACATCTATGTAAAATGAGGTATATTTTATTTTCATAATGTACTGCATAAGTCTCATTAATAATTTGGAATAAAAGATACCAAAAATTCAATCACCCAAATGAAACATAACAAATATGTTCTATATGTCTGATGCATGTATCATGATTCAATAGATGAATGATAATTTATATATAGTGAGGAAAATAGAATAGAATTTATAAAAATAACATTATGAATGTTTTGGTAATGTTGTAATAAAAACTATTTTCCCCTTAAAAATAATTTTCAAAAGAGAAAAGTAATATTAAAACAATATTTCAAAATTAAACAACCAAATAATTGATCCCTAAGAAAGATATACATGTTAGAATAAATATTTCTTGGGATGATACAATATGTACTTATGTAAAATGAAATATTATTTATTAATTTTAAATATTTTCCTTGAATCAATCAATATAAAAAGATTTATAATGTCACAATTTCTGAAGATATAAATATAAATGTGAATGGATGAGATGAAAATAAATATTTATATTCAGAATTAATAAAATACCAGTTTTGGTAAGAATTAATATGGTCATGGATGATAATTATATAATATATAGGATGCTAGTTACACTTAACAATATTATATTTTTTTGGATTAAAAATTTAATCAATGAAAAATATATTAATATTAAAATTTATTTTTCATAGATTTGTAGATAAAATTATATAATAAATATATATAGTGTACAAAATATCATATTGTTATAAGCATTGTCAAGGAATTGTGATTATGAATCAAGTAAATGAGATTGAACCAATTGAAATCCTTATTAATTTATTAATGTATGAATACAAATCCAAGTAAATAGTGAAAATCAAATGAAATTTTGAATTAATAAATTAATTTGAAAATTATTATAATAAAGTTAATTTGTCATTATATACATTATATAAAGGTAAGTAGGTTTATAATAAGAAATGTTCTTAAATAATGGTAAATTGAGATGGAAAACCTTTATATTGGATTTATAATTTGATGAATTTTTTATAAACTCCTATAAAATCAATTTATTTTTATTATTACTATATATAAAAACCATTTTATATATATTTTGAACAATATTATTAAATTTTGATTTCAAATGACCAAATTATTTGCAATATATTATTAAAATAAAACCTTATATTTTAAAATATTTATTTATTCCACGCTTGATTCCATATGAGGATTTAATTTCTATCTCTTTACTCATGTGTTCATCACCACCTAAATATCCATGGAGACAATATATAGTTTTATAGAGTTAAAAGTTTCAATATTACTTAATAGAAGTGAAAATAATGGTTCATAATGAAAGCATAGGTATTCTAGTTTTTTGAATAATGAATCAATTATATGAATAGATTTTGTTAAAGAAAATATATATATATATATATATATATATGTTTATATATAATTAAATAAATTTAGACATGTCTTAAATTAAACTTTATTAATAATTTTTTCTATATTTTATGATTTCTTAATTGTTAATGATGTTGATTTCATAACAAGAATAATTTAGATGGTAAAATCGACTCAAAGATGAACATGTTATAAAAAATAAATGTTTAAGAATAAAATATTTTATTATTATAATATTCATTTTATGGAATAATAATGGGTTCCATTATATTTTTTGATTAATTACATAATTTTCAAGAAGATTATTTTTAACATATAAGGAAAAAATTATGGAGAAGGTAAAACTTATGTTGAAGATTCAAAAGATCCATTAAAAAAATCATGAAAATATAGTATTATAGATTCATTATTTTCTCTATAAGAGACCCAAAATTTGATAGTATTATTATGGATATAATTTGGAATTCTACACATTAGTAAAATAAAGGGAACATGTGGTTTGATCTGGGAATTTGAGTGGTTCTTTTATAGATGATTCCTATTACTGTGCTTAAAAATTACCCTTCTTTAAAGAAAAGGGATGGTAATTTCATAGGCAATGTGCCACAAAAATTTAAAATTGATAAGGATTGTTAATAAAGTCCATCATAAACACATTAAGAGTTATTTTTTTTTTAATTTATATATCATTTTATCCATTTTACCACTTTTAAAATTAATATGTTTGTAATGACTCTGGAATATATATTTTTATCATTCAAATATTTATATTATATATCTATAGATTTTCCTTGGAGTTGACACTATGTTTTTGGTATAGCAGGTCCCAAAAATTAAAATATTCAAGATACTAATATTTATTAAATAACATAAAGAAATATTTTTTAAATGAATGGTTTTTCTTTTAATTGATACATCAGATGGGTAATCATAGACTGTAGTTGTTTCTAAAAAAGGGGGATTTACCCTTTGTGGGACATAAGAAAGGTTGGTGTTATATGTTCAATGGAAGGAGGGTGATGAAGGGTATGTATATAGTAAATTAAATGTTTTTTAATATATTTGACCAAATTAAATCTATATATATCTATCGTTACTAAAAATACCTCATTAGTTGTGTATGGTTAGGATATTAGGGAGGTGAAAATAAGATCTATATTGGCATTAATGACCTAGGAACATGTATTCTAGAAATTTATCGATTAGAATTATTTAGATGATTGATGAACACACTAGGATCTTCATTTTCCTTGCTGTAAGGCATGTTCTTCACAAGTGATTGATAACTTATCATTGTAGGTTTTTTTATATTTTTTATTTTCCCATGTATTAAAATGTTATGCACTGATTTTATAAATTATTTATTTCTATGATATTTCATTCTATGGATGAGCCTAGTGTGATTGTTATTCTTGAATTTTTTTTTATTATATTTTAATATGTACATCATATTCTTGACTCACCCCTTTTTTCTTTGATATGTAATCATAAGTCAGAATCACATTTTTCAGTGATGATATAAATTAATTCATGTTATTTTTAAACCATGGTTCCTCGTGTTATTCATTATTATCCCACAGGGTCAGTGATTCAACTTTGATAGACCATATTCATGTCCAATCAACCACATAGATTTCCTAAGGTTTTTTAATTTTAAAAGTGATTTATGTTTTCCAACTTGATCAAGATGGTTTTATTTATTTTGGTGATTGAAACATTGATTAGGAACTCAAATAAAAATGAGAGGTATGGTGTTTACCTTCTGGGTATCTTAGATATAATATTATGGCCAATATAGGATGGCAAACAACTATTAGAGATGGATTTTTTCAATTTTAGTTCCATTTGGTGAGTTAAATGGTGGATGAAGTTGTATTAATTGATGATCAAGGGTTCAAATAAAGAAAAAATTCACATCATTTAAAATACATGAATTCACATCATGTATCCTAAAGAAACTGATCTTGTGTATCACAGGTTGTCACGGTGGGTAGGGTTTCATCTAGAGAGAAATACCACACACATGTGTCCTATCCCACGTACTTTGTGACCTTACCATGATATTAAATCCATGTTCCAATAGTGCAACCAGGATCCTGTGTTGAGTAGACATGTAGTGTCATAAGAGGTGCATGCCATATTACAGTACAAGCCTATGATAGCCACGTGTCATGAAAACATGCCTATAACCTCAAGTGAACTTATATTTGGTGTTCCCAAAGTGACATTACATGATATACCACATGGATGGAAAAACTATTTTCTAATTAGGAAATACCCAATTTTATTAGAGAGTTCCCGCAAAGTGTAACCCCATTTACATAACATATAACTTTTCAGAAAACTCCTACATTTAGTATCTCTGTATTTGAGACTCATATTTTAGGTCTGTGAGTTGCCTTTACTAAGTGGTGTTCCACATAATATTTTGTGGCGGCCTTCATTTTTGAATGAATAATATGATACAAGGTTATATGATTTAGAAACTTATTCATGTTATTCTTAGCCAATGGAAGGGATCAAGCTTGGTCATTAGATAGACGTTAGGGTCCATACATTCCTGACACACTTGAAAATGGATATACCATACTATTAATATAGGTAGATTTGGTACTCTACCACTATACAAAATGAATAGTTCATATATTTATAGAGTAGTACTCCCACATTATCAATCTCTAGTGGGGGTCTAGTCTTCCACTAGAGATAGTGGTCCCTTAACTGTAATGCACAATGGAGGGGAGGAGGGCCACAACTTGGATTATTGATAGGTTTAATGTGGTACATAGAAATTATTATATAATGGTGTAGGATGAAAAACTATTCAAAGCTAGATGTTAAGATGGAGATCCCCTTTCTCTCTTCATTTGGGTTTATATTGTGCATATTTGTTGATAGGTTCCATTATATTCTTTCATAAAGGTATGAGAAGACTAAAATTATTATAACTTTTTATTGGTTTTTGTGGAATACTAGTGGGTATGTATATATCAAACCTATATGGGACATTTCTTCAAATGCTTGGTTTTTTTGAAGATAATAGAAATATTAGAGGTGACTTCGGTGGACTAAGTATCATAGGATCATATCAATATGTAGTGGTGAAGACCATGTTCATTGGAAAGACATGGAGATTCAAATTTGGGCTCTCTTCAACTTCCCCTTTATCTAGAGTTGTCAGGATGGGAACATATTTCTTTTTAGGCCTTTATTTTTCCCATTATATCTTATGTGTTACCTTTTTTTCAATGATTTATTTTCAGGAGGTTATTTTATACATTGATTAAACATTGGATGTTTTTGTATATTAATATAAATCAACACTATTCCATGGATCTAGTTGTGTGAATATATACATATACTCCAGATACATACTCAAATTTCTCTAATTTTTATACTTGGAAATTGTCTCCTGCCCCTAGACTATTAGAGTTGGGTTTTGGGTGTCACCGACAACTTATAAATGAGTGAGCTGGGGTCTGTGTTGGTTAGGTCACAATAGTGGAAATTAACTTTTAACTCGATTACTTTTTCCATAAAAATGAAATTGGCCGACTTTCTAGATTTTGGAATAATGATTTAAAATCTGATAATCTATTTTATTAAATAAATTTTATTAAATTTAATAAAAGTAACATCAAAATAAAACTGACAAACAAAAGAAAACCATTTTTTGGAATATATAGTTTTTATCATAATTTTTTTTATTATTATTCATTATCAAGTGATATTAATTATATGGAATAAAATTTATTTATAAATATAAATAATTAATAAAATTCATTGAAATAATTATTTATGTGTGATTAATTTTAATGAATAATATAATAATTATATGTAAAATATATATTTTTAATGTTAAATGATATTATTCCTATTTATTAAAAAATAATTATTTATCCATTCACACAATGATATCAACAATTTTGTATTAAAATAATATTATAATCATTATTAATACATTTAATTGAAATCATTCCTTAAAGTGATAATTTTCATAAAATAAATATCATTAAAAGAAAATTTCAAATGATTTTAAATCATATCTTATATATATAATATAATAACTACTTACCAAATGAAATATTTATAAAAAATTATATCTTATATATTATTATTCTAAATAAGATAAAATATATATCAAATATATGTTTACCGAATGAACATATATGTAATTAACATATAAGAAATAACCATAATTCCAATTCACATGTCTCTGAATACCACGTTTCATTCAAATATAAAAAAATTTAAATTTCAAAAAAACAGATCATATTATTCATTCCTTTATCTCAAAAAATGTCAAACATATTTTTAATATTATTTCTTTTTTATAGTTTTATTTTTTAGAACCATCTTCAAAGAAATCCGTTAGGATAAACATACCAATATTAAAATATTTTTCTTTAAATGTGGTTCTGTTCCTACGGTAACATTTATAATTCTTTTCATATTTCTATCTTAGAATGTATAATTTTTTATCATGTATTATAATATCTTATCTACCTAAAATATATAATTTTTTTCATTTTAGTTTAGTGTTGTGTGATAAAAATGTAATTTAATATTTTTTTTAAAAAAAATTCATGGATTTAAATTCTACCCCACTCAAATAAATTTATCCTTGAAATTTCATTACTCTGGTTAAAATATATGAGGGTACTTATTCTTCTTACATCCATAGGATCCCATGTATCTTGCTAAAATATATGCATCATCGATATAAATTTTTATTGATGAGTGATCTATTTTTTGCTTATTTTTCTCTATGATCCAAGATATCAACCAGTCGATCTGTCACGACCCGTCCTTGGGGCCCATGCAGTGACTACCCCAAGCCCGCATTCAATAGGCCAATGGTTGGAAACTAGCACCAAAGGCGTAAATCCCTAAACTGGGAAGGCAATGAATTTTTAGAAGAAAACACACAAAATCAGAGTACACAACTAGAAGTAAAACACAAAGTAGAAATTGTATACAAAAGATGTGCTGGAAAGTAAAAGGGTCGGAAGTTCAATCCCAACAATAATGTACAAGGAAAAGAAAAAACATGTATAACTAAAAGAAAAATAGCTGGAAGGTGTCTAGAAACTCCTGGGTCATCCACCACGGATCCTACCTGAAGGGTAAGTATAGATAGCCAACTTAGTTCTCCAAGTCCATTCATCTTCTATGGGTACCGTCTCGTCGTGAGGTCCACCTCCGGGTACCGTCCAGTCTTCGTACACTCTACCTTGGTCAGCGCTATCCGTCATCTGCATCAAACAAAACGAGGTGCGGGCATAGACTATGAAGGGGTGAGTATAACGATACTTAGTAGGGACCCCGAGACCCTCAAGGTCTCACAAAATCCAACAAGGACAAACCACAAAGTATGAATCAATGAATAACCATTTCTTAGGTATATGCCCACACATATACCTAAGTTATCTAGCAACCCTTGTCATTCATGAGAAAAAAACAAAAAGTTCATTGACTCATCTCAAACCAGGATTTTCATTATCGAAACCATGACTGATGGAGAACTCTTCCTCTATTGAGAACAGTGGGCCTGTCGCGACAACAAGGTACTTCTCACTAACCTTGTACTACTGGGTTACTTCCCCTGTCGAGTACCGCAGGTCTGTTGCCAACTACCAGGCGCTCTTCTGCTGTGGGTCTGCCACCAACTACCAGGTGCTCCTCCCAATGGCCTACTGAGGTACTCCTCCTATCGAGTACCGTGGGTCTGACTCCAACTACTAGGCACTCCCCCACCATGGGTCTGCCGCCAACTACCAGGCGATCCCCACTGGGCAAGTCGAATCGGTCAAGCAGTCGTCTGGTCTATCAACAACTAGGTCTCTGCACTCCGTCTGCTCATCACTGGAAGGATCTTCTCCTTGAGCTACTGGAAAAAACTACATATGTTGTGAATTATCATGTAGAAGTATCTCAAAGGTCGGTCTCGTCAATGGGATCTCAACGTAATAGATGAAACATCAATCGGATGTTCGGTCTGTGAGTTATTAACCTTTTAGTCTTGTGGGTCTGGTTAGATTCGTGTACGAACCAACCTGACTGTATCTCAACTATACCCCGAACTCCAGTGGGGTATTCTCAAAGGGACCATCTCTCATCGAGATTTCCAACACTTTTGAAGGTTATTCAAATGAATGTTTGGTGCCAAAGATATAGCCAAAGTAAGAAAAAGGTCGGTAGTGGGCACGGGTCTGGTCCGACCCTGTCGGACCGACTCTACCCAACCTAGTCTGAGCCAACCTGGTCTGGGTCAGCCCAGACAGACCCGAAGGGTCTGACCCATCCCGTTGGGTGGGTCAGCCCTCTAAATTAGGCCCAGTCTGCTGGGCCTAGACTAGCGGAATACGAGGGCGGTTCGGCCCGCTAGGTTAGGCCCGGTCCGCTCGGCCCGGCCCAGCGGACTACGAGGGTGATTCGGCCACTGCCGTGAGGGGCGCGGCTTGGGAGCTTGGCCTCCGGGAGGCCAGGGGAAGGCCGCGTGGTGCGTGGGTAGGCCGGCTATATACCAGGAAGGTCGCGGGGGCATAGGCAGGGCGTCGGGGCACTGGGCAGCGCTCCGGGTAGCATATGTTGGTGCGGGCAGCACGCTGGGGCACTGGGAAGACCGCAAAAGGGGTCTGTGGGGGCGCCGGATAGGGCATCAATATACTATTCAAGGCACCGATAGGGGCCGGACAGGTCACCGGAAGGGTTTGGGGGTGTCGGGCAATGCACCGTTGCGCCGGAGGGGTGCCGGGGTGCCGGGCAGGCTGCCAGCAAGGGCCGGGAAGGCCGCTGGGGGCGTCGGGCAGCGCACGGGGCACGTAGGCAGTGCACTGGGGCAGCACGCTGGGGAACGGGTAGCGCACCAGGGCAACGTTCTAGGGCGTCGGTAGTGATCTGGCCGCTGCGGGAGCAGCGCAGATCGCAGAGGCTGCGGTTAGCGCGACCCTTGTTTTCTGTCTTCATTCCCATTGTCGCGTGTGTCGCCTCTGTCGTCATCAACCATGAATATGAAAAGGGGAGGGTTAGACCATGTTCATGCGGCCCGATCCCTCCTCGTTATGGTGATATAAATTGGAAACAAAGTTCTCAATAAATGACAAAGAACGGAAGTTTATACTCAATTATAAAAATAACTCAAATTTCCCCTACCTTGTATGTCGTTCGATGATCATCGAAGGATTCGTGGTATGGAGGACATCGTCATTGGCAACGTTCTTCACAGTCGGTATCTTCTCCTTTGACATGGATGAAGAAGAAAGAGGATGGTGTAGTCGTTCATCAGTGGTGGAAGAGATGTTTTTTGTGTTCTTCGTCGGAAGAATGATGTTCTCCCAAAGGTTCTCCAAAGCTCCTCCTAGAATAAGTGCCCACCAAAAATAATAGAGTAATTTCTCTATTATTTCTTTTGAACAACAACACAAACGGTTGTTTTTAATTAAATGAGACAACTCAAATAATTAATGGGAAGGATGGTTCAAATTAAAAATAAGGGGAGGTGATGAGTTCTAATTAATTAATAGAGAGATGTGACCAATTAATTAATGGTGAGGTAGAGAGTTACAAATGAATGAATAGAGTGTTTAATCCCACATAAATGATAGTTTCCAAGGAGTTACAACCCCTGGGTGGTCCCCCCAAGACATCCTCCCAAGGGAGGTTATGTGTGGGTGGGCCCCACCACCATATCCTCTCATGGGAGGTTAGGGTGTGGTGGCCCCCACCACTAACCACCACTTGGTGTTTTTAACTACCATAAATAAAAATAATGTTAATACTTTATTTTTATTCATTTTTAATAAAAACCTCCAAAATTTTACTTCCATTCTCAGTAGAACACAACTGCGGTGAAGGTCTCATTAAGCAATCACTGACGCTACGAGTTCAACGGTGCCCTCAGATTTGAATTCTAAGCACCGGTTCAAAAGATATAAAATCCCACTTGTACGTTTACTAAACTTACCTGAACCAAACATAAAAATTTGATTCTGGACACACCAGGCCTCATAATCAAGCACCGCTAGAAACTGTAGATTCGTAAAATTCCCATGTATTTAAGAAAAAAATTTCCAAAGAAATTCCAGGTCTTTACATTCTCCCCACATCAGGGATTTACGTCCCTGTAGGATACAACTCAAACTAAGGGAACAAATGGGGGTACTGAGCATGCATCTGAGACTCCTTCTCCCATTTTCTCTCCTGGAGGTTCTCGGGCTTCCCAAAAACATGCACCGGAGGTTTCGATAGACCACATAGGAACCGCTGCTGTCGATCCTCAATCTCTACTGAAACCTCCGTGAAATTTTCCCCATCATCAATTTCCAGCTCCCCATGATCGATGATGTGGGATGGGTCATGCACGTATCTCCTCAACTAAGATACATGGAAGACGATATGCACCCGGTGCAACTAAGGTGGAAGAGATTAGCGGTAAGCCACCTCGCCTACTTTGTTGAGGACCTGGAAAGGTCCTATGAACCACATAGATAACATGTCGCCTTGGCCAAATCTCCGCAAACCTCGTCGATGTGAGACCCATAGAAAGATGTGGTCTCTATGCTTAAACTATAGAGGTCTTCATCTCCTTTCAGCATATGACTTATATATGCTCTGTGCAGTCTCCATCTGCTCCTGGATGATATACACCTTCTCCACGGTAGCACGTACCTTCTCTAGTCCCACTAGTGTTGTCTCCCCTGAGTCAGTCCAGCACAGCGGCGATTTGAAAGGCCGACCATACAAGGCCTAAATAATTTTCATACCTATGGTAGAGTGATATATGTTGTTGTAAGAAAACTCCACCAAAGGTAAGTGGTCCTCCCAGCAGAGACCAAATTCAAGGACACATGCACAGAGCATATACTCGAGTGTCTGAATGGTCCTCTCAGTCTGTCCATTCGTCTGAGGATGGAAGGCAGTGTTCAGATGAAGCTATGTCCTGAAAGCCTTCTGCAACCCCTTCTATATCCAGGAAGTAAAATGTGTTTCACAGTTGGAGACAATATAATAAGCTACTCCATGTAAGCGCACAATCTCTTACACGTAGAGGCATCCTAAGACCTTTACTGATCCTTATAATCTGATCGGTAGGAAGTTGGCCGACTTGGGGAGTCGGTCAATGATCACCCATATCGAGTCATAACTCCTAGATGTACGTGGAAGACCCATCACAAATTCCATGGATATCCCATCCAACATCCACTCTGGGACCTCTGAAGGCTGAACCAAGCCTGCTGGTACCTAGTGCTCTGCCTTCACTTGCTGACATGTGAGGCACTATGAGACAAACTCTGCTACTACCTTCTTCATACCTGGCCACCAATGCTGTCATCGAATATCCCGGTATATCTTTGACACTCCTGGATGTACCGCTAGAGGGGAAGTGTGTAACTCCTTCAACACTTCCTCCCGAAGTGCAACTGGTACTAGGGTACATCCTCTGAAGAGGGTGATGTTCTCCCCACCTTCAGAAAATCCATCAGGTGTCTGACCCATGGATATCTGAGCACGTCGCGTCTCCCAGTCAGTGTCTCTATGTTGTACCTCCCTGACTCGCTGATGAAGTGGAGGTGTGACTATAAGATACTTAAGATAGGCTACTCCATCCCTATCCACAAAGGATATCTGTAAGGCAGCTAGCTGCTCTGTCACCTCTCCTAGTAGCTGAATCCCTGATCTCCTACTGAGAGCATCCGCAAAAATGTTCCCTTTCCCAGAAATATAGACTATCTCGATGACATAGTCCTAGAGGTACTCAAGCCAATGTCGATGTCTCAGGTTCAGGTCCTTTTGAGAGAAGATATACCTGAGATTCTTGTGATCAGAGTACATGGTAAAACGTTTTCCCATTAGATAGTGTCACCAAATCAGCAAGGCAAAGACCACTGCTACTAACTCCAGCTCACAGGTAGTGTAGTTTTTCTCATGCTGTCTCAATTTCCAATAACCATACGTGATCATAGCTCACTCCTGCATCAGGACACACCCGAGTCTGGTCCCTGATGTGTCACAGTAGACTACGTACCCTACGCCTTCCTCTGGAATCCACAAAATGGGGGACCTAGTTAGCCTCTTCCTCAGCTCCTGAAAGCTTTGCTGGCATCTCTCTGACCACACGAAGGGTTTCCCATTCTTCGTCAAGGATGATAGTGGTGCTGCAACTCTGGAGAAATATTGAACGAATCTCTGATAGTATCCATCCAAGCCCAAAAAACTCCACACCTCCAACACTCCTGGGTGACTCCCAAGCATGCACTGCCTAAATCTTCACTTGATCCACTACAACTACAGCCTCCAAGATGACGTGTCCCAAGAAGTGAACCTCTCGAATCCAAAATTGTCACTTCGAGAGCTTACTATAAATTTGGTTCTCTCTGAGGTTGTCTAGTACTACCTGTAAATGGTAGGCATGCTCCTCCTCAGTGGTCGGGTAGATCAGAATGCCGTTGATTAAGACTACTACAAAACGATCGAGGTAAGGCTAGAAGATCCTGTTCATGAGACTCATGAACATTGCTGGTGCGTTGGTTACATCGAAGGTCATAACCACAAACTCATAGTGGCCATAACAACACCTGAAGGTCATCTTTTGCACATACTCATCTCGAACTCTGAGCTGGTGATAGCCTGATCTAAGGTCTATCTTCGAGAACCATCGTGCTCCCTTGAGCTGATCAAAGAGGTCGTCAATCCTCGAGAGTGGGTACTTGTTCTTCATGATCACCGGGTTCATGTGGCGATAGTATACACAGAGCCACATGATCTCGTCCGCCTTCTTGGTGAACAGAATCAGGGTTTTCCATAAAGAAGCACTGGGTCTGATGAATCCCTTCCACTGGAAGTCCTCAAGCTATACCCTCAGCTCGCGAAGCTCAGCGGGAGCCATCCGATATGCTGGAGTATATATCGGTGTCGTCCCGGGGTACAAGTCAATGTAGTAGTCCACATATCTGGGAGGAGGTAGTCCTAGGACATTGTCAGGGAAAACATATGTGTATTGGTCCACCACTATAGGATAAGTCAGACTCTCCACATCTACTGCTCCAAGTGTAACGCAAGCCAAATGGTGAGTGATTGGCTGCACCCTCCTTCAATTAAGTCTGTCATGCACTGCAAAGGTTCCCTTCTCGCCGGTGAAGGTGAACCTAGTCCCATCCATGTAGACACACCAAAAATTATGCATAATATAGTCGATCTGAGCATGGACTGTAGATAACCATTCCATACCCAAGATGAAATTGTAAGGCCTCGACGACACTACGAGGAGATCCTAGACAAATCTCTCTCCTGCTAGAGTAAGCCCACACTGCCATAACCTATGTGTAATCATCGATTCTGCTCCCATAAGAGTCTCTAGCCATAAGGATCGAGCCAAAGGCTCTGTTGGAATCTCCGAGCTCTGAACGAGGGAAGTGGCAAAGAAAGATGATTGGAACCTGTGTCTATAAGAACTACTACTAAGGTGGCATAGACACAAATCGTACCTCGAATCATTTCTAGAGTGTAATGGTTGTATGCCTCTACTCCCTGAAGCTGATCTCTCCCCTGTCCACCCACTCCTGGTAGTCGGGGTGGACCTCCTAGTGGTGGTGGTGGTAGCACCTAGTAATGTCGACCGCTGGCAGCTTCTCAACCAGCTCCTCGGCCACATCCACCTACTCCATGCGGACTGCCTCGATCGAACCTCTTCCTATGCCTAGGATGTCCCTCGACTGACTGATGATCATCATCATGATAGGTTGGATAGTCATGAGCCATGTGACCATGTCCGCTGCATGTGTAACATTGTCCGCTACTGGCATTACATGCTCTGTCTCCACTTCGGGTGTCCCGCACAACCAATCTTGAATCGTGCGGTCATCCACCTGTATGAATGTTCCTCTTGGACCTCAGAAACAACTGTCTACTACCAGCTTTAGAAGACTCCACACCATGTCAACTAGTAGCGGGTCTCGCTGCTGGAGACCGCTCAGCAAGGAAACTCTCAACAAAGAGGGCTCTCACTAACACCCCCACCTACAATGGGATGCTGAGGGAGATCATCGAGGCACTGATCTCTCACCTAAGTCGCTGCTCGAAGGTTTGGGCCCTGAAGAATGGGTCCCGTACCATATCTCAGTAGTAGGGCGAGAGGTCGGTGAACCTCGCTGAGTACTACGCTACTCTCATGATTCCCTACTGCAGATGAAGTAGCTCATGTATCTTCACCGCTCATAGGGTCGCTGGAACAAACTCCACCCAAAACAGGCTCTCGTATTCTGTCCAGATTAGTGTTGCCTCATCATGGAACTAGAGCATCAGGCTCCACCATCTACCTGCTGGTTCCTAAATGAGGCTGGCGACAATGGTCACCATGTAGTTTTCTAGTGTCCTTACTAGCATGAAGACTCTGACCACAGCCTCCCGCCAATCCTCAGCTGCCTGTGGGTCCGTCTCTCCCTGGAACCTGGGTGGCCTCTAGTGCTTTAACTTGTGCAGTGCACTCAAGAAGCGTTCATCGTCTACAGCTGGGGCTGGTGGCATTAGTGGCCCAATGGGTGGTGGTACCTTTGGTGCCTCAACTGGAAAGGGGCCCTGCACTGAGGCCTCGTTGCTCGGCGGGCTGTCAGTACGTACAACTCTCAGGGCTCTAATTGGTCGTCCGCGGGGAGGCATCCTGAAAAAACCAGATGTGAAATAGTCAAACAATTACACCTGGTGAGCTAACCTGGTTGAGCTGACTTAAACAAAAACTTTTGAAACACACACGCAATCAGTGTCTTCGTTAACTAAGTCGGAAATCAGTAGTAAGGGTCCTGGTGTACGGATACGTCGGCCGCCTCACCAACACTGGACTCCTTAAACTGAAAACCACACTTGATACACTTAACACTATTGCTTCACAGAGGAGAAATATCAAAATCCTATGTTTTGTGGTAGAACTGACACCTCTGATACCAATTTGTCATGACCCGTCCTCAAGGCCCGTGTTATGACTATCCCAAGCCTACCTACCATAGGCCAGGGGATGGAAACTTTCACCAAAGGCGTAAATCCCTAAGCTGGGAAGCAATTTCCTTTTGAAAAGTAAAGACACACAATTAGAGTACACCACTAGAAGTAAAACACTATGTAGAAACTGTATAAAAAAGATGTTCTACAATATAAAAGGGGCCAGAAATACAAGCACAACAGTAAAGTACAAGGAAAAGACAAAATAGGTACAACTAAAATACAAACATCTAGAAGGTGTCTAGAAACTCTTGGATTGTCCACCACAGATCCTACCTGATGGGTAGTTATAGATAGCCTCCTCAGCGCTCCACATCCATCTGTCTCCTCCGGGTATCGTCTTATCGTGTGGTCCACCTTTGGGTGTCATCCAGTCCACGTACACTCTTTCACGGTTAGCGATGTCCGTCATCTTCATCCAACACAACGAGGTGCGGGCATAGCCCATGCAGGGGTGAGTATAATGATACACAGTACGGACCCCGAGACCCTCAAGGTCTCACAAAATCCAGCAAGGATAAACCACAAAGTATGAATCA
Organism: Viscum album; assembly: GCA_963277665.1. Taxonomy (NCBI): domain Eukaryota; kingdom Viridiplantae; phylum Streptophyta; class Magnoliopsida; order Santalales; family Viscaceae; genus Viscum; species Viscum album. Next base: position 1,394,905,032 of record OY728157.1, on the reverse strand, counting down.
ACGGATAACAATTTCTTAGGTATATGCCCATACTTATATCTAAGTTATCTAGTAACCCATCTCAATCATGAGGAAAACACAAAGGTCATTGACTCAACTCAAACCATGATTTTCATTATCGAAACCATAACTGCTGGAAAACTCCTCATCTGTCAAGAACAGTTGGCATATCACGACACCAAGGCATTTCTCACTATCATTGGACTGTTGAGGTTCTCCTCCTATCGAGTATCACGGTTCTGCTGCCAACTACCAGGCGCTCTTCCGATGTGGGTCTGCCACCAACTACCAGGGGCTCCCCCTAATAGCCTGTAGAGGTACTCCTCATGTAGAGTACCATGGGTCTACCGCCAACTACCAGGTGATCCTCCACCATGGGTCTACCGCCAACTACCAGGCACTCCCCACTGGGCTAGTCGAATCGGTCAAGCAGTCGTCAATTTTGTCAGCTATTAGGTCTCCGCACTCTGTCTGCTCATCACTGGAAGGATCTTCTCCCCGAGCTACTGGGAAAAAATCCCATTGTCGCTATTTCTCATGTATAAGTATCTCAATGGTCCTTCTCCTCAATGGGATCTCAACTCAATAGATGACACGCCAATCGGACGCCCGATCTGGGTGTTATTATACTTTTATTCTCGTGGGTCCAGTTGGATTCGTGTACGAACCAACCCGACCGTATCTCAAATATACCCATAACTCTAGAAGGGTATTCTCAAAGAGACCATATATCGTTAATATTACCAGCACCGTTGACGGTTCATCAAACTGACGTGCGGTTCCAAATATGTGGCCAAAGTAAGAAATGGGTCGGTAGTGGGACCGGGTCTGGTCCGACCCAGTCAGACTGACTTGGCCCAACCTAGTCTGATTCGACCTGGTCTGGGTCAACTCGGACAGACCCGATGGGTCTGTCCTCGCCCATCCTGTAGGTCATCCAACAATGTTAGGCCCAGTCTGCTGGGCCCAGCCTAGTCCGCTGGGACCGGCCCAGCGGACTATGAGGGCGGTTCAGCCAGCTAGGTTAGGCCCAGTCCGTTGGGCCTGGCACAATGGACTAGGAGGGAAATTCGGCCATATCCGTGAGGGGCATGGCTCGGGAGGTCATCCATCGGGAGGCCAGTTGTAGGCGGCGCATGGTGTGGGTAGGCCGGCTGGACACCGGGCAGGTCGTGGGTGCACCGGGCCGGGTGTTGGGGCATCGGGTAGTGTGCCAGTGCAGCACGCTTGGGCATGGGCAGCACGCCGGGTAGACCACGGCAGGGGGCCATGGGGTTGTCGGGAAGGGCACCGAGTTTCCGGGCCGGCCGCCGGCAGGGCGCTAGGGCACCAGGTAGCGCGCCGGGGTACTGGTAGGGTGCTAGGGTGTCGGGCAGGCCACCGGTAGGGGCCGGGAAGACCGCCAGCAGGGCACAGGGGCACCGGGCCGGCCGCCGGTAGGGGCCGGGCAGGCCGCCGGGGGCACCGGGCAGCGTGGCGGGGCAGCGCGCCCGGGCACAGGTAGCGCGCAGGGGCAGAGCGCCAGGGAGCGGGTAGCGCGCCGGGCGCCGCAGGTCGGAACGGTTTGCAGAGGTCGCGGGTAGTGCGACCATTTTTCTACGTCTTCCTTTCCATCTCCATGTGTACCGCCTTCTTCATCATCAACCTTGAACAAGAAAAGGGGAGGGTCAGACTGTGTTCATGCGGCCCGAGCCCTCCTCATTACGGTGATAGAAATTGGTAACAAAGAGCTCAAAAAATGACGAAGAACAATGGTTTATACTCATATATAAAAATAAATCAAATTCCTCCCACCTCATTTGTCATTTGGTGATCGTTGACGGATTCATGGTAGAGCAGACGTCATCTTTGGGAACGTTCTTCGCAGGTGGCATCTTCTCCTTTGACGCAGTTGAAGAAGGAAGAAGATGGCGTCTTCGTTCTTTGGTGGCGGAAGATACGTTCTTCATGTCTTCGTGGGAAGAATGAAGTTCTCCCAAAGGTTCTACGAAGCACCTCCAAGAAAAAGTGCCCACCAAAAATAATAGAGGAAGTTCTCTATTATTTCTTTATCATAACAACAGAAAAGAATTGTTTTTAATTAAATGAGACAACTCAAATAATTAATTGGAAGGATGGTTCAAATTCAAAATAAGGGGAGGTGAGGAGTTCTAATTAATTGATGGAGAGATGTGTTCAATTAATTAATGGGGAGGTGGAGAGTTACAAAATAATGAAGAGAGGGTTTCATCCCACTTAAATGGGAGGTTCAAAGGAGTTACAACCCCCGGGTAGTCCCCACCAAGACATCCTCCCATGGGAGGTTATGTGCGGGTGGGCCCCACCACTAACAACCACTTGGTGGTTTTAACTACCTTAAATAAAAATAAAGTTAATAATTTATTTTTATTCATTGTAAATAAAAACCTCCAAACTCTAACTTCCATTCTCACTAGAACGCAACTACGGTGAAGGTCTCACTAAGAAATCACTGAAGCTACGAGTTCAACGGTGCCCCCAGATTTAAATTCCGAGCACCGGTTCAAAAGATATAAAATCTCGCACATATGTTTACTGAATGTACCCGAACAAAATTTCAGAATTTGATTCCGAACACACCGGGCCTCGAAATCAAGCGCCGCCAGAAACTGTGAACTCTTAAAATTCCCCTGTATTTATGAATATATTTTCCATGGAAATTCAGGTTCTTTACATGATCCTCATATTATAATGTGTTCTCCAGAATAATATGATTTTATTTTACTACATATGAATGATTCCAAATTTAATTATTTAATATATGATACATTGATTATACCATGTAATTGAGAGTGGTTTAATATAATTCTATAATATTCTATACAATACCAAAGGGATCAATAATATTAACTAAACATAATTTTCTAAGTAGTAGATTTCCCTTTTCCCTGAATCCCCTTATCCTCTTGGATGGTGATATTTGAAGGAAGATTTTTCACCATGCATAAAATATATATATTTATGAATATCACCATAGATCCTATTTTAACATCAAAATAAATTGATATTTCTTGTGATATTTTAAATGATATTAATTATTTCTTGAGAAAGATGAAGTCCTAATAAATTAATCTCTCTAGATTAATCCCATCCTGATAGAGTTTTAAATCTCTTATCATAAGAGCCTCATATTGATCCACTTGAATTCTTTGCTTGAAATGTTTACTATATTGAATGTCTACCAAAAAAATTGATAATGATTCTAGAATCAATTTTATCCAATCAGGAATGATATTTTCATATCCTCAAATGTTCAAATATTCAATTTAAATTGAAAAAAAATATTGATGAAAACCCATGCTAATGATCATCACTATATCTAATTAATTTAGAATAATTATCCAGATCATTGATGTTTTCCATGAACCTAGATTACATAAAATAAAATTTATTAATCTAGGAATCTCTAGAAGTTTTATATATGTGTATATATCCAACAAATTTTATTGAGTTATATATTCATATGAATGAATAAAGTGTGTCAACATTATGGTTCAACCCCTCAGATGGATGTTCTTCCTTTATAGGTATTGGGAACACCAATAACAATACTTATTGAGAGGTTCTATAATTTCCATATAGGTATTGGTGATAATTTTGTAATCAAATTATACATCTGATGTTTGAACATATCTTTTTATATATCATGCCTTAAGATATATCATCTTAAATTTATCTCCTCAAATTTTCACCACATAGTTTTTGTATGTATATATATATATAATTATTTTATTTCTTATGTGAATTGTGACGTTTATATATGTGAATCATATAAAATGTGCTAATTTATTTTTAAGATTTTTTTATACATATATATGCTCAAATCATATAATTCATTTTCCTAAGGTTATACTATAAAATATTTTTTTGATCTTCTTCTATAGATTTATATAATCATTATATACCAACATGATTCTTAAATAAATGTATATATGAAAAAAATTAAGATATAATGGAATCCAACCCTTTTATTATTCATTACATTATTATATTCGTATATTAATAAAGATTGGGTCCTTTCTAATACTCATCATGGGAAAAGATCCCTGATCTTTTATACTTTGTGAAAATTCCAGATTATTTTCCAACACATTATAATAATGTATTGAGTAATTATAATCCATCATTAAATATAAAAATATCCTTTGGTACATGTTAATATCTATCTATTATAATATATATATTATGCTTATATAACCATCATATATATCACATTTCCAACCATTGAGATAATTCCAGTTAATATTTAATTCAAAATTTACCCCTACTAACTCAAGATCATATGTAATGTATGTTTTATCAAGGTATTTAAATTGACATGATCAATAATTTATCACCATTAATTTCTTAATAATTTAACATACGAGGAATTTTTATGGTTCATAACTTTATATAATAATCCCATATTCTCTATAAGTTATTGTATGTAATGGTGTAGCGAATGACCTCATCTTCAACTCGATGAAGTTTTCTTCAAATTATTTTACCTTGAGAAGCTTTAATCCATTCCATGATAACATGGTTATTATATTTTATTATAATGATAAATTTATCATAATGTCTTAATAAAACCATGTTGATATCTGAAACCAATGGATATGAATAATAGATATTTTTCTAAAAAACACTTCAGTGACACCTATCTTTTATTTAACCACATATATACATCTTATTTTGATTAAATGACCCAAAAATCAAACTTTTTATATCCAAAACAAACACATCCCAGATTATCATATAATTTATCCTTTCATATGGTCATTCTAACACTCCAAAAATAAAATTCATTTTCATTATGGAACATGGATTATATAAAAATACCTTGGATAAAAACATCAGTAAATTTAACTATATAATATATAAATACAATATTTATCAAATCAATGAATATAATAGTGAAATTTATGATCCTAAATAAAATGACTATTAATTCATAATTTCCATAACGTGAATTAATGTTTTTATTGGATATATATTCTCTATTAAACATTAGATGATGATATATCAATAACATATCCCCCATCAAAATGTATTTTTATCCACTTAGTTGATCAAACAAATAAATTATATTAGCTAAATGATACATGTTATTGTTCATGGTCAATATAATCAAAAATAATAATAATTGATTGATATTTATTTTTAATTAATAGTTTTTTCATCCTATGGTGTGGTACTTTGATCTAAAATACCCTTTTAAAAATAGTATTTAATTTTCCTCTTTAATTCAATAAATTCAATGGGGTCACTCGTGTTTTATATGTATATAATATAAATTTTTGAATGATAAACATATCACAATCCATTAATCATGATATCCCTAACTGATGATCATCAATTGTTATTATTGTGTTTGATGATATATTAATATTAATGTGAGTAGAAACATGTATATGATATATAATATAATCATGAAATTATTGGTCGAGTCTCTTAATCCATACTCAACTAAAAAATTATATAACATAGAATATCCTACAATCATCAACATATATAGGGTTGTATATATTAAATAAATCCCAATTACATAAGGTTGTTTCGATACATATCATATCAAACACTATTGTTTGGTATTTTTCATATTATATCCTCAAGTTTGAGTTAATTAGGCATGATTTAGAATATAGATTATTTTCTTATCAATTGTGTTTAATTTATATATTTTTTTTGTGTTCTATGAAATGTTTGATATCCTAGAATTTAACTGAATTTGGATAAATAATTAAATTTTCATTTTTAGATGAGTTATCTGAGATGTTCTTAAATTTCTAGATGAATGACATGATATTTATTCATTCAATCTTGTTTGTTTTTTTTACATAATCATGAAAATATGATATTGAATATGCATTATTATCAAGACCAATATATTGTTATCACTCTATGTAATAATTTTTTTATTGTATATGGTTTTTTTGGATATATAAATATATATCTTATGGAAAAAATGTTTTTGTAATGATTTTAGTGTGTTTGATCAAGATCATGTTGGAACCATATACATAACGTGTTGCAATGATGTTATGGTAATGTTATTTCTTTTCATAATATCATAGAAGAAGGAATTAATAACTTTATTAATTTCTAAAAGGAACATAAGAGTATTAATTTTTCACTAGAATGAGGATTAATGTTGTTATTAAGTGGGGTTCTATAATTTTAGATCGTTTTTATGATAATAAATTTCTAAAGATTTCAAATAGAATAAAAAATACTTCTGAGTTTATTCATAATATTTTTAATGCATTAGTTCATATGGGATATTTTTCGATGTATACATTAAATAAAAAACCAATGTTTGGTGAGAGTCACTATAGTCATGGTTTTAATGGGATCATGGTTCTTAATACCATGTTATGGTGTTCACTGGGAATATAATGAGATATAATTTGGTGAAATACATTAAGATAATCGTCATGATTAAATCAACATCTGGAACATTGTATGATGATGTGTAGATTAAATGAACATTAAAACAATTTATAATCGAACACTTAATATCTGATGTTATTGTTATAATTAATTCACTAAAATCATTGACTATGATTTTTTATTTTGTTTCAATTGATGAGAATTTGTTTTTAATTAATTCATGATGGATATGATATTTTGATGTATATATTAAGGTGTTTATTACAGATTTTAAAAATATGATGTCGAATTTAAGAGGATAAATATTATATAATGGAATATAGGAATATTGGAGTTCACATGTATGAATAAATTTGACATTTTAATATGTATGTGTGAATAAAAGTTAGCTTTAATGTGATTTTTGAGATTAAATCCCAAAACACTATGTATATAAATTGTTATTCCTAAGCATGGAAATATTTTATGTAATTGTAACTCATGTTTTCTAATGGGTATGTAAGAGTATTATTAGAATCTAAATAAGTGTATCAAAAAGTTTCTAAAGGGTATATATTTTTAACGAAAACATAATTATGAATAATCAGATTTCTAGTTTAGCTGTAAAAGTGTAAACTAATGCTCTGTGGGATTAAACCAAGATTAATGTGTAAAAGTAACAAGGGAGATAACTCATGTTCCTAATTAAAAAATAAATGTATCTAGAGGATATAAATTTATAATATGAGGGTAAATAACTATAGTTTAAATTTTATAAAGTATGTTATTATACGTATATGTTTCATTTAAGATTAAAATTGATTTCATAATGTACTAAAAAATGATAAATTAAATTATTATTTATATTTATGAGGAATCCGAGGATAATGACAATTTATATTAATAATTTTTCACATTGGTATGTATTTGAGATGTGAATAATGAAATATTTCTATAGAATTAGGTATCACATCACAATGATATTCATGTATTTAGGAATTCACACATGGAAAATTAGTTCTAGTTTTTTATGAATACTTGAAGGAAAGTTAAATTGACATTTATATAGGATTATATGAAAAAAATGATAATGTATAAGAATATTATTTGAGTTACATTAAAAAGTATGACATATTTCACATCATTAAAATAAATCATGTTGATTAATAAAGGTTATTAATAATATTAATTGAGAATGAATTATATGAATATAGTGATATCCTTTCTTAATGGGATATAAATATTTTATCTATTTAATTCTATGATAGTGATAATTTTTTTGTTTTTTAATATTAAAATTAAATATAATAACAAAACAATATAGTAAAAATATTGTTACTATTTTAGTAGGGAAAGGTAGAAAAATAATACTTATAATTTCTATAAAAACCGAGAAAAGAATTCAACAACACTAATTATTTCTATACATGAGTCAAGGAAGGAGATATTATTGATTCATTTTACTTATTTATCACTCGTTTCACTATGGATTTTCCATATAATGTTTCTATTATATGTAAGAGTTGTGGTTTTTTAATTTAGTTGTCAACAGAGTTATAGCATTTTGATGAATATTCACTAACTAATTACATCATCTAGATAATAAATGAGAAGATTTGAATATGTGCGATAATACCCATCATACGCAGTGAATGTTCACATAACTTTTAGAAGAAAATGTCATTTAAAAATATATTTTATTCTATATTTATTTTTACTTAAATGTTAATATTGGGAGAGTTTTTTTGAATAAGGTGGGTAACTATTCTGAAAATATAAAATATCAATATGGATTCAACACATCTTTGTTTTCACCTCATTCATAAGTTATCTTAATAATTAGAATCACATATATTTTTACTATCTATATCTAGCTTATAATTATTATAGATCATTAAAGCATAGTTAATATAAATATGCATGCAACATTTTATGGAACAGGTTCCAATATTTGGAATGAATGATTTGTATCCTATATCCTTCTTTTAGACTATATGATCTAGTTTTTTGACGTCAAAAATTCACAATATTAATTTATATTTATAGATTTTATTCATCTAATTAATGTAATATTAAAAGTGATGTCATGGAATGTAATGTATTTTAATCTTCATTATTAGATATTGAGGTTACCTGAGTTCCTGGATGTACAAATGTTAATGAGATATGAAAAAAAACTTCATTGAATCAATTATGTATACGTTAAGGTAAATAAGGTAATGTTACAACTATTAATAATTCATTTTTAAGATGTAAGAATTCAAGAAGTTTAATATTTTAATATTTCTTTAATATAGTAAGTATGATTATCAACATCCTTCGTGGATATGAGGAATCATTATAAGAATCTATAGTTGTAAAGAAGTTAATTGGAATTATTCTTGGTATTTTAGACACCCAATTTATCATATTTTTTATATAGATTAATATTTTTTAGAAATTTATTAGTTATATATAATTTTAATAAATTATGAAAAATAGAATAATATTTTCCCTTAAAATAATGGTCATGAAATCTTTGTAAATTTTATAGAGTGCATATAAGAATTTTAATATTGGATATGAACATGATGCCTTTAATAATTAATAGAAGATGGAAGTATTTGATGATAACCTCTATATAATATCAAAAGAAATTAATATTTGAAATGTAAAATAAAAATTAAATCCTGAGACATCCAAGAATAACATATAATTAAAAAACATCTTTATACATGATTATTTATTATAACTCATAGTGAAACACACACATTGAAACCAAAGGATTGGGGTATTTGGAGATTAGGTACATATTAATCATATTGAAATTTATTGAATCACTATATCCTAGATAATTATGCACAAATATCCTACTTTTAAATGCATTACAATATATAATTTTCAAGGGATGTTGGAAATAGAAGGATTGTGCTGAAATAATCTGTAATCGCAAAAGGTATTAGTGATCAATAGGGTATTGGATTATATACCTGTGAGAAGACATAAACATAGTAATATTATAGATTAAAAATGTTATTAAATCATTACAGTTGGTCATAAAGCATAATAAAATAAAAAATATCAAGTAATAAAGACATATGATGTCTAATGGATCCTCATGAAAGAAAAAAAAGTATTATAGAATAAAAATGTAGAAACATTAGGTAATAACCATGTGTTGTGGAGAATAACATAGAAATATAGATAAACCACATGCATGTAAACTCATACCATATTTTAATGTGAAACAAAAACCTATTCATATCATGTTGTATAAGTCATTCCACCTTCCCATAACATAGTATATGTTTGTTTACAACTCCATACCAAAAACATAATTGACATGGGATGATAACCTATGTACTATAATGATGTCATGAAATATAAATCCTTAACTACTATAATTTAATGATATATAGGACCAATCCAAAACATATGAAAAAATATATATTTTTATGCCACATTAAATCAATCATACAACCTATGTTGAAAATAAAAATGAAAAAAAATGGTCATATGAAATTTTCATAGGATATCACATAAAAAAAACTAAGTGTTTCATCATATGATACACAAAATTAAATTTCCCTAAATAATTATGGGAAAATGTAAGTTTAGTGTTATATATGAATCATAAATATTTATATGATTGATATTTTTAAGATAGAGAGAAAAATGTTAGTAAAATTTTAATAGTTTTCTAAACATTTTATTTGCATAAAGGAACTGTTATGTATCATATTAAAAATTGATTTCATTTCACGAAAAAAAAATTTGAAAAATTATTTTCATATAAAAAATAAATTTAATAGATCCTTGAGAAATAAATAGAAGTTATAGTATAATAAATATTTTTTGGGGGACATAAAATACATTGAAAAAGGAAGAAATAACTTTCAATGAATATTTAATATTTTAAAGAAACACACATGGATAAAAGAATTATAAAATGTACATTTAAATTTATATTTTGATAAATATTAGGTGTAAAACAATGGATACATATTAATCTTTTAACACATATTTAGTGTATGAAATAATAAGGACATGAAAGAAAATACCCAAAATATTAAGTAAAATGTATCTTTTATAATGAATCCAATTTATGATGTAAGAATCAATTGAAAAGATTAGGTTTTAAAAAAATATCCATCTAATAAAATATAAAATAAAAAATGACTTAGATAATATAAAGAATATATAAAACATTTTTTAATAAAGTAAATTTAAATTTGGATGACTTATGGAAGTGAAAATTGGTTAAAGAAAACACTTATTGTTGGTTCCCTATTTGTAATATGTAGAATAACTTAGTGTATGTAAATTTAGCTTAATTGTTAATCTATATATAGAGTATAATTATATTTATATTACTAAATAATAGTTATTTATCTATTTTTATTACCAATATATTAATCATTCATTTTTAAAATTAATATTTCGGTTTAAATAATTTTTTTGTTTCATCATTTATTTGGTTTATATATTTTATCTCTATTCTTACATTATATATTCACCACATTTATAATTTTCAAAGATATGATATATATGAGTTTGGATTAATTCTAATGTCCCATGTTAAATTCATTGGTGTTATGGTGATGGTTTCTATAATTGTTTAGAATTATCCTTTTTTGATTTCATTATCAATAAGATGAAATAATACTTATTGATTACTATGATTATGTATAACAATAGAAAAAATAAAATACAAGGTACATTAATCATTATTATAACATTTTACAATAATTAAATTTTAATTAATCATTAATTATGTGAACCTTATAGAATTATTAATATAAGAGGTAAAACTGACCTAAATGAGATCATGTTATAACAATTAATTGGGTTATAAAAAGTGACATTATAGTTATAATATAACTTTTATAGATGTGTAATTATTTCAAAAATAATGTTGTTCTAGTTTTTTTATATAAATATATCGATAATGAAGATGATGGAAAATTATAAGGTTGAAAATAATAGATAAATTGAAGTCTTGCATCATCTCTTAAAATCCTGTTATAATAGATGGGTTTGGGGATCCTAGTGATTGGATGTTTTAAAATGATAAATAGAATGTTAGGATGGTGAATATTTAATTACATTTAAGGGAAAACTAAATGATATATTTGGTTTGTAATATGTGGGGGAGAGATCCATTTATATGATAAAAATATGGGCATTTCATTTGAAAAATTAGTAAGGTATTGTGTAAAATAAAATAAAATTCAGGATATGAGAGACAAGAAAGAAAATATTGGTTTAAAATTTTGGATTTAATTATCACCTTCTAAAATAAGAAATTATTAATTTAGTCATTGACATTTTTTTCCATGTCATTATTATTACATTTTCCAATTTTGAAATTTTTAATTCTTTATGAAGATAACTATGGTTTTAAAAAATATAATTATATGCCTCCTATAAAATTTTATCATGAAAATTAAAACTTTTTACACCATTAAATGTAATTGATGATATATATTTTTGAAACATAATTATTATATAAAAAGATAAATAAATAAAGAAATTTATTTTAGAATGAACATTTTTAAAACTACGTATTTTTGTTAATTAATAGAAATATGGTTTAGATATTTAAATAGTGAATTTAAATAGAATAATCCTTTAAACATGTTATGATTATATTTTTATAATGAAAATGATTAATATATTAAAAAAATTATACAAACATGTTTTTAAACAATTATTTGATTCTATCCCTACACATAACCAAATTAAAATCATTCAAACAACATTATAAAAGATACATTTCATTTCATTAATCATGGATTATTGATCTATATTATTTACACAATGCATAGAAAAAAATATTTAATAAAAAATATTTATTTTTAATGATTAATTGTTTTTATTAATATTTATTAAATTATTTGTAAAATATTTAACTATATTAATATATTATTTATAATAATATTAAAAATAATTTAATGTTTATTTCATTATAACATATACATATAAAAACACCTAAAGACCACAATATAATATCTTAGGGTAATATAAGTGTCAAATCCTTGACTTCTTTTAATGTCATTTTTCATTAAATTCCCATTCCTAATTTGTTTTTTGGTTTTACCATACATTTTGGTGGAAATGGTGGGTTTTCAAAATTTGGGCCAACCAGTTTGTCCATTTCAAGATATAAAAAGGAATTTTGGTTTCTTTTATAACTCCTTCTTTTTTCATCATTTTACACCCATTCCACTTCACAAATGTCATCTCTCGGTATATTAAAATCACCATATCAATTTGGAATCCAAAAGAATCAAGAATAATAATGGATTTGAGTTTTTTTATTAAGGTGTTGGGCTTGCCCGAAAGCCCATTTAATACATTAAAAATATTATATAATTATTTAATATCTCATTCAATTATTATGTATTTTTTCCAGTGATTCCAACTCTCATCTGAGCCCATATACCCAAGGTGCACTCCCATGCTCTCTACCCCTTGTTTGAAGATCATTGTAATCAGGGATGTAATCGAACCTTCTATGGATTTCTCAAATCACCCATATTTGAAGAGGTAAATTGATTCCTTTATAACACCTTTATTTCTCACTATTTCCCCATTCTATTTCCTACATTATCTCCTCATCCTTTTTTGAACCTCCCATGATTGTTTGGCTATTTGAAAATTCAGATACTTGTGGATCTTGGATGATTTCTTCAAGATTCCATCAATTAAGTGTTCCTCCCTTAAATTTATTCAATTTACTTAGGGTTTTATCCCCCTTTCATTATGTTCCAAAGGTTCTAGAAGTCGAGGTTTGAACCTAAGGTTTGACATAGTGTTTGTTCTGCTGTAATCTTGAAATTTTAGGGTCTTCTTCACTTCCTTGTAGTGTGGCGGTGGTGCGCTTGATGTTTCGCACCAAGATTTGAGTGTTTCGACACAAAAGGTAGGTGATTACATGGATAACCATTCCTTGATGAGTTAGTTTTCTTGTTTTACTGGTTTTCATGTTCCTCATATAATGTGTTTGGTGCGAAAATAATTTTTGGGGGGTTTGGTTAGGCATTTAATTTTATAATTTCATTCTTATTGAAGTCATGAATTTTTCAAATGTATCACATGTGGTATCTTTTGTGGTGGTTTTATAAAATATTAAATTGATTTACTAGTTGTTTAAAGGGATTGAAACTTCTATTTGGTTAATTCCTTAGTGTCATGTGGGCCTTGGAAGGGGGTTTTTGGAATAGGTTTGGTGTGTAAAACATTGTTATACTTTTTGAGTGAATTTTATGAAAATGGGTGTTTAAATTTTTATCTTGCATGGTATTATTCAAGGTGATTTTATAACACTTGAAAGTGGTTTTATAAATGTATCTAGGGATTCCAATTCTACTTTGGTAGTGTTTTGGTGTGGTTTTGTCCTTGAAATATGGTTTTTAATTGGGTTTTATGAGCCATGTTTGGGAATACTCTTTAGAATTGTTTTATGAAAGATTTAATGGACTTAATGATTTATTTAAGAGGTGAAACTATGTTGGAAAACTATTTTGGAGTGTTTATATTTTGAAATTGGAAATTTTAAATGTGAAAGGTGTAGTTTTTTAATGTGTTCCATCTTGGAAATGTTTTACAATAATGTTTGAAGGATTTACTAATGTTTGTAAGATATGTAAAAGTGAAATGGGAAGTTTTGTTTGAGTTTGATGTGAAAAATGGATTTTGGTTATGAATAGGGTATTATGTAACATTTGAGTGGGTTGTTATGTGAGTTGTAATATCTTGGAATGGTTTTATAAAATTTTTTAATGGATTTGTGGATGTGTTACAGAAATGTGAAAAGTGTTCTGGGCTATTTTGGTATGAGTCGGATTTCAAAATCAATTTGAATGAAAAGTGGACTTTTGTGACTTCTGTGTTATAAATGTGGGATATTTTTTTCAATTTGTGATTTGGAAATGATATTTTCATGTGTAATATATATTTCATGACTTGTTGATCTTGTTTCCTCACAAGGGTAAAACATTGGTATCTAGGTGGGTGTATGTGTACAAGTATGCTAGTGAATCCGTGGGGTTTAGACTCAGTTTCACATACCAATATTGATGAACACAACTCTAAATAATATTTTATGATGATGATTAGTGACCACTAGGTCATGGGTATGTTACCTACTTAGGTATCGTGCAAGAGATCAAATATTTGGGATGGTTACTCCACTGAGATATGAGGTACCTAGGACCCACAACTAGCTAGTTCCTAGGGGTTATTACCTATTTCTTGTTCTCATTAGATCATTTATATGTACCATTAGAATATGTTATATTTGGATGGAAAAATTGGTTTCTTTGGAATTTATTTTAAAAGTGTTGATTATTTTAATTAGCCCACTTGAAAACTGATTTTTTTAATGTTTCATCTTATAGAAATTGTAACTAGAAATATCATTTTTTGATAACTTACATGGTTTTCTTATATGAATGTTTATCGCATAGAATATATTTGTGGTTGTATCATACTATTATTTGGCTCATGCACTACTTACACCTTTTGATGTAAGTAGACATGGTTTTTTGATGTCGTAGGATGGGTACAGTTTATAGTGCTAGTTGTTTGGGTTTCTATGAGGTTCATGGTGGTGATGTCTTGTGAAGATGGCTTGTGGGAGATGCCTCATTCCATGAGGGTTCATGGGATGTTACTTTTTGGTTTTCTACCTTTGTTATTTTCTTTGTGATTTTTTTTAAAATATATAATTTAGATCTTCATTTTTGTAAAAGATTGTTTGCTTTGAAAATCCAGATTAATTTTATTGGATTCATTTGTTGTTTTATCTTTATAAACTTGGATAAATCATTCCCATTTTTTAGTTTATAATACCTAGGCACTTTTCCCATCCCATGGGGATCAGGAACGCCCTTCTGACAATGTCGCGGGATGGGTTTGGTGCTGGTTTTGGTGGCGACCAGATTCGATTTGTGGCAAAATGGTATCAAAGGAGTTTTATGTTAACTATTTGGGTCATGTTATTTGGGGAACAATTGGGATAGTCTTGAGTTAGGATTTGTGGGACTTGGCATTCCAATTATGCGTATTGTGCCTAATCACCACACCTCATGTTGGGATTCAAGTCACCGTGGGAGGTCGAGACTTATCAAATTTCTTTTCTTTTTTTGGGATTGATGATGATTAAGGGAAATGAAAAGAGAGTTGGGTAATTGTCACAATGAGCTAGCAAGGCCTGTAAAGCCTTGTGGAGTAGGTGATATTCCCCTAGAACACTCTCCATGACGATAAAGTGATTAGAATATGGCTACCAACCATATGTCCAAGTCACCAACCAAAGCAAGTTCCCCCTTTTATTGTCTTGTGTCCTTTAGTTTTGAAATCTTGTAAGTTCATTTTTAAAGTAAAAATGACGTGGTTATAAGAAGTGTTAGGTTTTTTGGAAATTATATTCAAATAAAGAGTTAAGGGTTTTATTTTAGAAATGGTGGAACTAAAATTTCATATTTTTTGTGAATTAGTAAAATGGTGTGTTTATGCCTCTTTTGAAACCAAGAAGTATGCTAATGTTGGATTTGAAAATGTGTTTCCAATAGAGATTTCTAAACTATTGAATGTTGTTTTAATGGGATGAGATGTTTTGAAATTAATTTGTATGAGTTGAAAGTGAGTTTTCATTTGAATGATTGTTCCTTTTATGAAATGTTCTGTAAGTGGTAGTTTGGGTTCAATTTCATGGTTAGTGGTATTGAGAAAAAAGATGTATTGGTTTATAGTTTTTATTTCGAAAAGTGGAAATTGTTTTTGTTTTAACAATTGGTATTTCCATGGGCGAGCACATGCATAGGGTTATATGGGATAATGGATGGATAATGTCATGACTAGATGACTGTTGGTATGGATATGGGTAGGGTGCCTGGTGTGGTAAAAAACATGCATGTGTGGGGCCCAATGGGTACCATTTGTGGATACACTAATCGTTGAATCGTTTTTTTCCAAGAAATGTTTTTAAAATGAAAAATTGATATCTTGATGAGTATTTTGGGATGTGTGTATTATGTGTTTTTTGAAATGTTGATGTTGTGGAATGTTTTGAGTCCAAGAACCCCTATTGTCTGAACGGTGTTTTCGGATTGTGTTTGGTCGGTAAGCTAGGTTAAAGGGCTGGTTAGTGGTGTCTTCTAAGAAATGTATAGGAAGAATTTATGGTGGTTCCCCTAATTTATTTTGATATTTTGGTAGTATTTTCTAACTAATGGACAAGGTTTGTTGGTTTCTTAGTTTCTCTAGTTGGATAAGGTATGCCCCCATTAATGGTTAGTCCACTACTAAAGTGAAACTCAGATTGTTTTACAATTGGAAAATCCTACAATTGATCAATGTATAGAATCTTTTCTCAATCTTTATAGAATGATACTACACCCTTTTATTTTTGGGTTTGAGGATACTCTTGTAGCGGGTGAGTTCTCATGGAAGGTTGAAAGAGACCATAGTTTCTTGATTCATCGAAGGTGGAAGTGAACTAGGGTTGTTACTGTGGATGGGTGTCTGGATAGTGTCTAAAAGGGTCAATGTGTCCTTTATAGTCTCTTTGAAGTAGGAGTTCATGTTAAATCACTAGTGTGGGAAATATGGTCAATAGAGTCCATTATGGCCTCCTTCTGGAATTGTGTATTGTTTAAGTACATAGTATAAGGACCCTTTCCATGTATTGTTTATAAAAATTTCAATGGTCATGTTCAGTGATGCCTTGTGATTTCGTATGTTCATTTCATTATAACGGTGAAGGTCGTACAATCCTCTGAAGGACTCTTTTATGCTGGGATTATGTCTCCCTTGGAAAAAAATAAAATCCTCTATCTTAGTGGAGGGTGTTTATATGAACCCTCCCCTTTTTTTGTTTCTCACCTAATGAAACAAGGTGTGATGTGTGTGCATATTCTGATCCCTTGTATCAGTGAAATGTCAGGTTTAGGTAAAGTGAGTTATGGAGTGTGTTATGTCTTGGTGAACCCATTAGGGTATGTGGTGTAGTTGTTTATGCCACCAAAAGAAGAAGTTCCATACATGGGTTTCCAATGCCTAACTACAAGGCTGAAGATGCTTCAATCCTTTGAGATCCAGCTGTAGATCCTAGAGGGAAGCTGGCACATAGTCATGGGAAATCCCAAGGTCATTTAAACCCATGTACATTTCCTACCCTTAGTATTAATTATAGGAAGAGTTTAAACCTCTGGTTTCATCATGGTTCTTCTATTATTCCCCTTTTATGGAAACAGGTGGGGGGCTCGTACCCATGTTTGTAACTTAATGTATTTTTTTCATCCTTTAGTTTCCAATGAGTTTTTGGAGAAAGGTTTAAAAGTTGTCTAGATATGTTTAGTTCATGGTTTTAAGATAGATATTTGTAACCATACCCTAGAAAACCATGCAGTTATAAGGATCCACATGGTTATTGCACGATTTCCCAAAATTTGTAGACTAACCATGTATCCCTCCCAACTCTTTGAGTTTTGGGGTCTTTTTGTGCCAGCACATACTGGTCAGTAAAGATCTATGGTTCTAATGGTGGGGAGACCCACCATGGGTCTCATGCGTGATATTTTGGAAAATTATAATGGAATTATACCCCTTGTACCAGGGAGTCCATTCGGGCATCCCCCAGTTAGTGTCCCGATTCAATATCGGAAAAAATTTATATTGTCTCTTATGGTGGGGAGCATATTTGTGTCTTTATGTACCAGTAACCCAATTTTGTCCTTGGTAATGTCTTGGAAGTGGGTAGTCTCATTCGAAGTATTCTAACTACCTACATCTTCCTTGGGTAATAATTTGGATTAGAGAGTTCTCAACGGTTAAGTTATATCAAGGTATGTGTAACCTTGTTCGATGTTGTCATTTGTTTGGGTAAATTGATTGATCCTTGTTTAGATAGTGTTTGAGGAGTTTTATTTTAGGTTAAATCTTTAATGTGATTGATCTTTCTGTAATGTTTTGTATGTTTTTGTTGTGATGTATTCCTTACATAATTGATCATTGGAGGGTTTTTGACCGTTGGGGGCGAAGCTTCGAAAAGGAGTCTACTTCGGAATTTTGATTGTGTTTGGTTTATGCTTTTGGACTTTCTATCGCTTTTGAGGGTGAAAAGTTTTATGGTGGGTAAAATTTCCACATCCATGACTACTTTTAAAGTCAATTTCCATTTAATTTCCATTTTTGATTTGTTTTGGGGGTTTACCACACATTTTGGTGGAAATGGTGGGTTTTCGAAATTCTGGCCAAACAGTAAGCCCATTTCTAGATTTAAAAATAATTTTTTTTTCTTTTATAAATTTTTCTTTTTAAAACTTTTTACACCCATTCCTCATATCAAATGGTATCCCCTTGTATATTAAATTCACTATATCAATTTGGAATCCATAGGAAACCATAATAATGATGGAATTGTGCATTTTATTAAGGTGTTGGGCCAGCCCAAAAGCCTATTTCATGCATTAAAAATATTTTTAATTATTTAATATTGCATTCAATATTTACGTCATTTTGGTGATTTCTACTCTGACCTGATCCCACTTACACAAGGCGCGCTCCCATGATCTCCTCCCCTCTTTGGAGATCATTTCCTTCAGGAATATGGGCAAAACTTCTCTGGATTTCTCAAATCGCACAAATTTAAAGAGGTAAATTGATTCCTTCATAACTCTTTCATTTCACACTATTTTTTCCCATTATTGTTCTTATATTATCTCCTCATCCTTTTTCAAACCTCCCTTGAATGTTTGACTACTTGAAAATTCAAATAATGGTTGATTTAGGGAGATTTCTCCAAGATTCCATCAAGTATGTGTTCCTCCCTTTCATTTCTTCCATTTACATAGGGATTTATCCGTCTTTCGTGATGTTCCTAGGTGTCCATAAGTTAGAATTAGAACCTAGGGTTTGAAATGGTGTTTTTTGGTGTAATCTTGATATTTAATGTTTTTATTCACTTCTTAGTGGTAAAGCGGTGGTGCGCTTTATGTTTCGCATCAAGATTTAAGGGTTTCAACTAAAAAGGTAGGTGATTCCATGCTTAACAATTCTGTGATGAGTTATTTTTCACGTTTCGCTGGTTTTTAATGTTCCCCATATGCTTTTTGTGGGGCGAAATTCGTTTTTCAGGTATTTGGTTAAGCATTTAATTTTATAATTGCATTTTTTTGAAGTTGTGAACATTTCGAATGTAATACATGTGGCATATTTTGTGGTAGTTTTATTAAATATAAAATTGATTTATTAGTTGTTGAAAGGGGATGAAAATTATGTTTTTTAATTTCATAGTGTCATGTGGGCCTTGGAAAGGGGTTTTTGGAATAGGTTTGGTGTGTAAAACTTTGTTATACGTCTTGATAGAATTTAATGAAAATTGATGTTTTCATTTGTTTCTATCGTGGTATTATTCAAGCTAATTTTATAACACTTGAAATTGGTTTTATATATTTCTCTATAGCCTCCAATTCTACTTGGGTAGTGTTTTTGTCTCATTTTTTCCTTGAAATATGGTTTTTAAATGTGTTTTATGATCAATGATTGGGTATACTCTTTATAATTGTTTAATGAATGATTTGAATGATTTAATTATTTATGTAAGAGGTGATACAATATTGGAAGACTATTTTAGAGTGTGTGTATTTTGAAATTGCATATTTTAAATGTGAAAGGGGTTGTTTTGTGATGTTTTCTATCTTGTAAATTTTTTATAAAAATGTTTTGATGGATTTACTAATATGTGTAAGATATGTGAAAGTGATGTGAGATGTTTTCTGTGAGTTTGATCTGAAAAACGGATTTTTGTTATGAAAAGGGTATTATGTAACATGTGAGTGGACTGTTGTGTGAGTTAAAATATCTTGGAATGGTTTTATAAAATAGTTTAATGGATTTTTGGTAGTGCTAAAGAAATGTGAAAAGTGTTGTGAGCTATTTTGGTGTGAATCGGATTTCAAAATCAATTTGAATGAAAATTGGTCTTTCGTGTCTTGTGTGGTATACATGTGGGCTGTTTGGTAAATTTGGGATGTGTAAATGATATTTTTTTGATTAAAAGTATATTTGTTGACTTTTTGAACATGTCTTAGCATAATGGTAAAACTCAAGTATCTTTGTTGTTGGACATGTACTAGTATGCTAGAGAATTAGTGGGGTTTGGCCTCAGTTTCACTTAGCATGATTGACGCTCAAAACTCTAAATAAACTATGTTTATAATGACTAGGGAACACTAGGTTATGGGTATGTTACCTACTAGTGTCTCTTGCACAAGAACAAATATTTGTGATTGTTACTCTCACCATGATACAAGGTGTCTGGGACCTACAGGTAGCTAGTGCCTAGGAGTTATTTCCTATATCTTCTACTCATTTGATCCTTTGTATTTACCATTGGAATACATTATATTTTTCGGGAAAATTCAGTAGATCTGGAATTTATTTTTAAAGTTTTTATTCTTTAAATTAGCCCACATGAAAACTAATTTTTTTAAAGTTTCATCTTTTATAAATTTTTACTTGAAATTACATGTTTTTGAAAACTTGCATGATTTTTTCCTTTGAATGTTTATCACGTGGAATCTCTTGGTGGTGGTATCCTAAAATTCTTTGTATCACACACTACTTACACCTTTGGATTTAAGTAGATATTGGTTTTTTATGTTTTAGGATGGGTACAATTTATAGTGCTAGTGGTTTGGGTTTCTAGTTGGTTCCTGGTGGTGATGTGTTGTGGAGATGGCTTGAGGGCGGTGACTCATTCCATGAGAGTTCATGGGATGTTACTTTTTGGTTTTGAATATTTTTTATAGTCTTTGTAAGTTGTTTTAAACTATTTAATTCAATTCTGAATTTTTTGTAAAAGATTTTTTTTTAGAAATCCAGATTCTTTTTATTGAATTCATTTGTTGTTTTATGTTTATAAACATGGGTAAATCGTTCCAAATTTTTAGTTTATGATACCCGGGCACTTGTGACAACCTGTGGGGATCAGTAACTCCCTTTGGTCCATGTCGTGGCCATTTTTGTTACTGTTTTTGGCAGTGACGATATTCATATCGTGATAATAAGTAATTTTCATAGTTATTGGTGGAGATTTAGAAAGCATCGATCTCATATTGATTTCCATATGGTTGAACATATCCCACATTTGATTTCATAAAGATATTCTTTTCAAATTTCATCTTGGTATTTGTAATTG
Source organism: Viscum album (assembly GCA_963277665.1). Lineage (NCBI taxonomy): Eukaryota > Viridiplantae > Streptophyta > Magnoliopsida > Santalales > Viscaceae > Viscum > Viscum album. The sequence continues at coordinate 1,394,883,476 of OY728157.1, read as the reverse complement.
TAAATTATTTGTGATGATACCTCCAATCAAAGATTAGAAAAATGAGCCTCATATGAAAGACTTCTATTATTGGATACCATACCTTGTTTTATACTATTTTAATTTCCTATTGTGGTTACCTAAATATTTCTATAATCTTTAAAGGACTATATTTTATTTACCGCATTTTAATTAAGTAAAAATATTATATATACTAACCATATAATATGTCCAATTAATTATTATTATTCAAAATAACAATGTATATACAATGTCCATGTTAGCCCATAAATAATATCTTGTCAATAACCATATAACTTAAGAACATATATATAATAGTCATATAAAGTTCATAAATATATCATCTCTGGCTCCATAAAATTTATTTTATTTTCTCAATAATTTTTTAATGAATTTTAATAATTTTTATTTTATTCATCAGTGATATGATTCTCAAGGAATATAGACATGGGAATAATTTTTATCATACTATATTTAGATTTAATAATTATTTTATTCGATTTTTTATTTTTCAAAAAAAATTATTTATTAATCTTATACTTTATTGTTTTATATCATAATTATGTACTAAAATTACAAATGGAGTGTTTATTTTTTTCTATTTTATGTAGAAGATAAATAATAAAAATATGTGTTTTTAAAGTGAATTTCATACTGAAAATTCATAGAATTACATTCACTTCCATCAACATAATTTTTCAATTTAAATTTATTTTATAAATGAAAAAATGGGTGTGGGTTTATAACTTTTCATCCCTAAAATAACCCATGGATTCCTAAAACATATTACATCACAAGATAACATTGAATCAGTGAGTGAAGATATTTCAAAAGACCTTATCACTATGATCTAAGTTTGTCACTATCTCTTCTTATGAAGAGAGATATTTTTTAAATTGAGTATAATCTATGATCAATACATGTGATATATCTATTATGTTATTCCTCAAAATCGATACATGTAATATGTCATGTGGTTAAGAGACGATTGGTTGAAGTGGTCAGTGATGAGAAATATACCAAAAGGATCAATTATCTAATAGGGAAAAATATATCTTGGGATAAACATTTCCTCATTATTGATTCTCATAACTCTCTTCTAGAGTATATATTTAAAGTAATAATGTCTATCCAACCAAAAATTTGAGATATAATTGATTATTTTCATCAAATGTTGTATGTAAACATTTATATACATATTTATGTCACTAAATAGATTTAATTTTCCCTCCCATTTCATGAAAAATACAATGTCTGAATAGCTTCCCCTCTCAAACCTCACCCAATATGTCATAGTTTTTCATATCTACTTATAAAAAGCCTCATGTGGTGATATTAATATTATATAATACAATCATGTTTCATATAAAAACTCTACCAATAGAAAATTTTAATCTTTAAAAAATACCTTTATGATTGATAATTTCATATAATCTCAATTTTGAATGTTCATTTAAAATTGACCAAAATTTAGAGGATTATAAGTGTTCAAAAGCATAACTCTATATCAAATTTTTATTGAATAAACCTCTTGAACATTAATTTGTACCTTGGTTCGGGATTATATATAGTTTATATTGTTTGTAAATATATCACTACAACTTCATTTATATATATATCATATTAATTTGAAAATTTGAAAATGATTCTCAAATAGTGATAAATTGTACATAATTTCGAGGTCAATCCATGAAGATATAGATATATTTTTTACTTTATATCTCTTAGTAAGACCTTTAACAATGTCTATTGTGGTGTTAACCCATTTGATATTTGTATGGGTATTGGTTGCATCATCACATTGGACATATGATGTTTTGAATTTATTTATCAGAATATCTAGAAATTAGATAAATATTCCACTATTTCCATTTTCATTTTATCCCATTAACAATACCCCATTAGATCTATATACATAAATTTTATTCATAAATTAATAGGTAATGATGAGGTAAATGTATCATCTATAATCTTCTTCTTCATCTATAACATGGATAAAAGAAATATAAACATTAGAAATATTATAATTCTATATTTTCCTTCGTTAAAATAAATAAACATTTGTACTTTATTTAATATTTATATATATTCATTATTTGACTCATTGATCATCACCTATATTGATGTTTGACCAATTATTTGAGAAAGATATGATTCCTCCACCTCTAAGGTATTTTTATTTCCATTAGATTAAAATCATTCTATATTATTTATCTTTAAATTCTCACAATTGATAAAGTCTCATGATCATTATTACTCAAGGAATCATCCACATATTTTATATTCCTAGATATGTTTTGTGTTATGTAGTTGTAATCCTTTATTAACTCTATCAATTTCTATGGGAACATGTTCAAATTATTCTCTATGAATATGTAATTTAATCTTCCCATATCAATATATATATATGAATAATTTTTATACAGATAAATATTAAATATCATTAATTTAATTATAAACACTATTAATTTAAAAACACTAGTCCATTAATTTTACATATGGTAATTAATTAGAATCAATTTATAGGATACAACCTTTTCATTTTTCATTAGGAAAAATCCCAAATCCTTATTTGATGCCTCTATATATATCACAAAACCTTCCCCATTATATTATTGTGTGGTTATAATTATAGTGTGCAACATTTTTTAAGCCCCTTAAATATCAAATTACATCATCCTTTACAGAAGAACATTACAACATTTAATGTTAATATAGTTAGAGGATTTGAAAATAATTACAACTTTGTCAAATTCCATTATTTATATCCTAAAAATCCTCTAAAAATAAAAATATATATTCAAAATATTATTATAGGATATTATCAAATAATCTACATTTAGTGGAATACTCAATTTTCATTCTCTTATTATTATAACATTACATTAAGGATTAATTCTGTAATAAAAATTAAATCTTGTGAAATTTTAAATATAGTTTCTTCTTTGTTAAGGTTATAAGAATAATTATCATATCCTCATTAGGTTCTTAATATATATTATCTTATATAAGAACATCATCAATAGAGATAACCAAAAAAATTCAATGTAATATCTAAAGACACTTTTCATAAAAATCAATAATATAGTATGGCTATTTATAAGTATAAATGGGATCAATATGAATTTATATGGTCAATATCTTATGTGGAAGACTATATCGGTATGTTTCCCTATTCACCCATAGATAATGATATATTCACCACAGATCCACCTTAAATAAGAATTTTTACCCTCTAATTTGATAAAAAATCATAAGAAAAGTTGTATATAATATATATTATTTATCAGGGTCGTATTAAGATCATAATAAATAAAATTAAAATATACATTGAATGTTTATTCTTATTAACAAAAATGTTTATTGAAACCTAAAATGAAGAAAATTAATGAATGAAAAACTTTTCTACATTCTCTTTAAGTTTCTTCATTAATTATTTTTAATTAATCAAGGTTAGTATATAAGGGATTTGTGATATATACATAGAAATTGGTATGAGTTAAATTGAAAAATGTTTCCCTTTTTATAAAATAAATCATTGAAATTTTTTTTGAAATAAATTTAAATATTTCAATACAAGTAGAATATCATCAATTATATTTTTCCCCAACCATTTATGTCATGTATCCATTATTATTTTTCATTAGAAGAAATTTTGATAAACTATTTTTTGATAGAATTTTAAAATCATCCTTCAATTGGTATTTATTCATATTATGTTTTTTATTTGAAAGGAGATTTAACTAACATGAAAATTGATATTATCTATATTTTGAGTAATCTAATCCATGCCTCATATTGTGTAATGTTCTACCAAGGGAATAAATAAAATATTTTCATGAATAATCTTCCAAAAAACCTATATTGTAGAGGATTTATTTACATGTTATGAAAAAATCACAACTACATTATTTTAAATATAATTTACTATACCCTCCATTAGTCAGTGAATCACAAGTTATTGATAATTTAATGGATATAAAAGAATATAATTAACCACAATCAAAAAATACCAATTTAATTATAGAGTGGGTAAAAAAACACATTTAACTACATCATTTTCATTATTTAATTATCACTACTGGAAAAGTAGGCTATACCAACGGTTTAAAACCGTTGGTATAGGCTGGAAAACCATTGGTATAGACTATACCAACGGTTTTCCAAACCATTGGCTAGTAAGCCGTGAAGAAAGCCCTATACCAACGGTTTCACTTAAACCGTTGGTATAGGTGTTCGAGAATTCTGGAAAAGATATACCAACGGTTCTAAACCGTTGGTATACGCTTTCCAGAATTATGGAAAAACTTATACCAACGGTTCAGAACCGTTGGTATATCTTTTTCCAGAATTATGGAAGAGGCTATACCAACGGTTCAAAACTGTTGGTATAATATTCCCCAAAAAAAGATATCCCAACGGTTTAGAACCGTTGGTATAAGATTTCCACAATTATGGAAAAGGATATACCAATGGTTCTAAACCATTGGGATAGCCTTTTCCAGAATTCTGGAAAAAGATATACCAATGGTTCTGAACCGTTGGTATAACCTTTGCCAGAGCTGTTGCACAGCAGCCCCCCAGAAGCCCTCCAGTTTCCCTACCATCCACCTGCACACCTGCATAAAAAAACATTGCACAAAAGCCCTCAATATACCCTTCACTATACACCTGTATAAAAAATATCACAAAAACCACATACCTATTTCAAACAGTATAAAAAACACCGAAAATAGCCCAAAAAACACCTATGACAACAATCATCCGGTGGTAATTCACCTCACCCATACACAACCCCCCAACCAGTACACCTCCCCATCAAATTCTAATAGGCAGAATAGTTTGATAAATATCTATTAGAGTTGAATAATAATTTCAAATTGGCTAAAATCCCTTTTTTTATGATCCTAGGTTTGGGTATGTAATGATTTGTGATGAATTTTGCATTGAACTTGTATTGTTTATAATATATGGTGAAAAGGTATTTTCTTAGAAGTCTCATCACTTATGACCGCATTAGTGAAACTACCCTACTCATGAAAAATAGTTTGCGACTATCGTTGATGAGTGTAAATTTCAGTTGTATTCACTTAAAATGATTTCCTTTTGAAATAAAAGAGAGACTTTGAGTGGTGTCGTCCACACCGCACCTCATATTGAGGCAGAGTTGACTCGTACACGTCACAAATGACCCATGGATCGTTTTCCTAATGTATCAACACAATCCGAATGTGTTTGATTGGTTTCCCGTATGCCGGTTGTTTTTATATAAAAGCGTATCCATTTTAAACAAAAGAAATACACGTTGAGTGATACCGACCACACCATGCCTCGGATTGAGGCAGGGTTGACTCGTATACGTCAAAAATGACTCATAGATCCTTTTCCTAAAGTATCAACAGTATCTGAATGTGTTTGGTCAGTTTTCTGTATGTCAGTTGTTGTTTTTACTTAAACTGTTGTCCATTTCAAAAAATAGTTAGACACTTTGAGTGGTGCTGCCCACACCTCGCCTCGGATTGAGGCAGGGTTGATTTCTACATGTCACAAATGACCCATGGATAGTTTTCCGAAAGTTTCAACAGAATCCGATTGTGTTTGGTTGGTTTTCCGTATGTGGTTTTTTTACTTAAAAGCGCATCCATTTTAAACAAAAGAAAGACATTTTGAGTGGTAACGGCCACACCGGCCCTCGGATTGAGGCTAGGTTGACTCCTACACGTCACAAATGACCCATGGATACATTTTCTTAAGTATAAACAGTATCTGAATGCCTTTGGTCTGTTTTTTGTATGGCAGTTGTTTTTTTAACTTAAATTGTTGTCCATTTCAAAGAAAAGTGACACACATTGAGTGGTGCCGGCCACACTGGCCATCGGATTGAGGCAGGATTGACTCGTAAATGTCACATATGACGCATGGATCGTTTTCCTAAAGATTCAACAGAATAAAAATGCCTTTGGTCAGTTTTCCGTATGTTAGTTGTTGTTTTTACTTAAACTGTTGTCCATTTCAAAGAAAAGTTAGACACTTTGAGTGGTGTCGGCCACACCGCGCCTCTGATTATGGCGGTGTTGACTCGTACAAGTCAAAAATGACACATGGATCATTTTCCTACAGTTTCAACAGAATCCGAATGGGTTTGGTCGGTTTTCCGTGTGTCAGTTGTTGTTTTTACTTAAACGGTTGTCCATTTCAAAGAAAAGTTAGACACTTTGAGTGGTGTCGGCCACACCGCGCCTCGGATTGATGTGGGGTTGACTCGTAGACGTCACAAATGACCCATGGATACATTTCCTAATGTATCAACTGTATCCGAATGCCTTTGGTCCATTCTCCGTATGTGGTTTTTTTACATAAAAGCGCATCCATTTTAAACAAAAGAAAGACACTTTGAGTGGTACCGGACACACCGGCCCTAGGATTGAGGCGGGGTTGACTCGTACACGTCACATATCACCAATGGATCATTTTCCTATAGTTTAAATAGAATCTGAATGCGTTTGATCTATTTTCTGTATGCCAATTGTTGTTTTCACTTAAAATCATGTCCATTTCAAATAAAAGTTAGACACTTTGAGTGGTGTCGGCCACACCGCACCTCGGATTGAGGCAAGGTTGACTCCTACACGCCACAAATGACCCATGGATACATTTCCTAAAGTATCAACAGTATCTGAATTCCTTTGGTTCGTTTTTCATATGTGGTTTTTTTTAATAAAAGCGCATCCATTTTAAACAAAAGAAAGACACTTTGAGTGGTACCGGCCACACCAGCCCTTGGATTGAGGCAGGGTTGACTCTTACACATGAAATATGACCCATTGATCGTTTTCCTATAGTTTAAACAGAATCCGAATGCGTTTGGTCTGTTTTCTGTATGCCAGTTGTAGTTTTCACTTAAAATCCTGTCCATTTCAAATAAAAGTTAGACACTTTGAGTGGTGCCGGCCACACCGTGCCTCGTATTGAGGCGGGGTTGACTCGTACACGTCACGTATGACCCATGGATACATGTCCTAAAGTATCAACAGTATCTGAATTCTTTGTTCCATTTTCCGTATGTGGTTTTTTTACTTAAAAGCGCATCCATTTTAAACAAAAGAAAGACATTTTGAGTGGTACCAGCCACACCGTCCCGCGGATTGAGGTGGGGTTGACTCATACACGTCACATATGACCCATGGATCGTTGTCCTATAGTTTATACAGAATCCGAATGCGTTTGGTCTGTTTTCTGTATGCCAGTTGTTTTTTTCACTTAAAATTATGTCCATTTCAAATAAAAGTTAGACACTTTGAGTGGTGCCGGCCACACCGCACCTCGGATTGAGGCGGGGTTGACTCATACACGCCACAAATGACCCATGGATACATTTCATAAAGTATCAACAGTATCTGAATGCCTTTGGTCCGTTTTCCATATGTGGTTTTTTTTACTTAAAAGCGCATCCATTTTAAACAAAAGAAAGACACTTTGAGTGGTACCAGCCACACCTGACCTCAGATTGAGGCGGGGTTGACTCGTACACATCACATATGACCCATGGATCGTTTTCCTATAGTTTAAACAGAATCCAAATGCGTTTGGTCTGTTTTCCGTATGCCAGTTGTTGTTTTCACTTAAAATCCTATCCATTTCAAATAAAATTTAGACACTTTGAGTGGTGTCGGCCACTACTTCAAAGCACATTTTCCATATCATTTTCCACATGCATAAACATGAAATACATGGATAACTAAGAAAGATAAGTAAAAAAAATAGAAAAATGAGTATCACAGTACCAAGGAATAATAATGTTCTAGGTAGTAGACTAATCAAACAATAAGAATCAAGTGCCAAAAACAGAATCCGAATGCAACGTCCCTATGAAGCAGAGGAAAACCCCAAAGTGGAAAACCATGTTCAAAATTAAAGAGTTATACAGAATTCAAAAATGTAATAGATCAATCTGCCTCTGATCACCATCACCATCACCACTATCATCATCAGCCTCATCCTCGCCGCTATCTCTGTCCTCGTCGTCGTCCTCATCATCATCCCCATGCTCATCGTCAGCCTCATCCTCGTCCTCGGCATCATCCTTGACCTCGGCCCCATCCTCGCCCTCGGCCCCATCCTCGCCCTCATCCACATCCTCATCCTCACCCTCTTCCTCTTCAGCATCCTCGTCATCACCAGGAATGTCATCATCTCGATCGCCACTAAAGCTGCCGCCTGGTGCATTGGATGATGCACCCTTCGACGACATAAATGTCTGACAAGCCGCACTAGCCTCTGGTGGAAGTGATGAAGATAATGCTTTCATCAGTTTCATAAATTCTTTATCTCTTTTTTGAACTTGTACTTCCAACTCTGTGACACTTTTATCAGACTTTCTTACATGCTCCTTGACCTGTTCCAACTCGGTGGTACTAGAATGGATACCTGGATATGACCAATACCTCATCGGGACTATATTCTTACCAGGTCGGCAGCGTACTCGACCAGAGTGCTCATCTCCCAAAACCTAATATAAATGATCGTGTGGCCCAAAATTATCAGGCTCCTGTGTATCAAGAGCCTCTAAAGCAGCCTGTAAAAAATATTAATAGATTATTAAATTTCAAATTAGATATTAATCTTTGAAATAAACAAATTAAAACTTAAAATCTTCTCTTGGGTCGGTTCATTTACCGCAATTCCATCTTTTTTTCTTCTACTCGAGAAAAACAATTTTGCTCGAGGGATACATCCTTCAATATTCATTTTGTGCTTCTGTAATGACATTGAAACAATATAAAGTGAAAGTATAATCATATATTCATTATTCAATAAATCACATAATTTAAGTAGGATCTACTAAAAAGGGAAAGTCCTATAGAAAAATTATAAACAACTATATCGTACCTGCTCCCTCTCATGATCTGTCATAGTTGTGCGCCCCAAAGTGTGGAGGTATTGCTTTGAATCAAAGTTTTTTTTGTTTTTTTAGAATATTCCTAAATAATTATTAATAATTAATAAGATTATATTAATGAAAAATAGGAAAACTCTCATTTAAATAACTCAAATGAGATTAATACCTTAAATTTGGCAGTCGCCCAATGGGTAATCATTTGGCGATATTGCTCTATCGGGCAGTCATCCACGATAGGTAATGTCTCTAACTCTATTCCCCCTCTATCACACCAGCCAACATACAGCTCATGCTTATAAGCTCTCCAAATCTCTCCTAGCTCTTGTAAACGCGCTGGTCGTGCACCTTCACCATCCGGGAAGTTAAAACGGAGCTGAAACCAAATTGATTAGTTAATTTAAATACAAAAATATACTACATTAAATCAACTATATTTTTTACCCATATTTGTTCCCACGCGTTATCCTTGACTTCGGGTGGAAGATGTCTCCAAGAGAGAGGGCTGACCGGAATGATATCAGAGTATTTGGCTAGCATCGCCAAAAAACCCCGACATTGCTGCCCATATTTCTCAATCATTTGTCCATAAACATTGTATTCAACCATCAACTGTGTCTGGGGGTTCCTTACCGCACGCAAGCGAGTACGCCCCCTCCCCCACCTCTTATCTGTAGATGAATATGTTATTAAAGAAAAATAATATCAATAAAAGTTATAATAAAAATAAATTTTGGTATAAAAATTTGATAGATTTATATAAATATACATGTGGTAGTCGGATCAATGGGTGCAAAAGCTGAAGGAATATCCTGTACAGGTGGAGTGTCCCTCAGTGTATGCTCCTCAGCCACATACTATGTCGCAGCAGGAGTCGAAGAAGGTGGAATATTATAGCCTGGAGATAATGAACCAGAAGCAAAAGATGATGGCATAGACGTCTGGCCAGCTGGTTGTGTAATCATCGGAGGTCTAAATATCTCATATGTCCCTGAAGACACGCTAGGATCAAAATATGGCGTAGAAGATACTTCTGTGGTAGTGGGTCGTCTAACTCTCTCCCCACAAGCCCTCGTACCACCGGCCTCAGTACCGAGACCACTAGATGATCGTACATCTCTGACACCACCCCCCCCCCCTCCTACCACCAACCTCTCTTCTGGGAGCAATATCAGGCTCCTCGTCAGATATCTGTCATCTAGGGGGTGGATCCTGAAAAAAAATTGACAGAAAAGTAAACACATGATATAATAAGTTATTGAAATATTTATATTTGAAATAAAATACTCACAACAGGGATGAGTGGAGGAACACCCATCTGTACCATGCGACTATTATTATCTGTCATCTTTTTGCACTGCCTCTCTTCAATGGGTGGCATTTCCAGCAATGAAAACAAATATGGAAGTAATTAGAAACAGATAACTAATGTGTAACCCAAAAAACAAAATATAGAAAAACCATTATGATAAAATGAACATAATGAAACAGAAGATTTATGGTGTTATGAAGGTAAGTACTAGGATACACAGTCTGAATGATGTAGGTGAAACATGTAGGTGAAACATGTAGGTGAGAACATGACTGTATGATTCTATATATTTCCCACCACAACTTCGGGTTCACAATGAACTCTGACAATTGAGCTATTGGGGTCATCATAAGTAATAAACAGATTGCTTCCAATTGCAGTAGGGATAGTGTCAACTTCATCATCACCATCATCAAAAACATGTCTGGGATTTACTTCAATAATTACACCGAATTTAGGATGACGATGATCTTTGACATAAAGAACTTGTTTCACCATTGATGCCAATACATATGGTTCATCGGTGGCAAGAGTGCGATTCATGTCAATAACTCAAAATCCATAATCATTAATAAAGGTTCCTTGCCTCGTCATTGAATCAAACCATTGACATTTCATCATCGTGACTCGACCATGCGAGTAATAATCCAAAATTATTATTTTCTCCACGAGACCATAATAAGAAACATTTTCAGAACGAGGTATAGTGTCCGATGAACTGGCATAACAGTCTGTTGTGGCAGTTATCATAACACCATTATGTTGTGTTCTCATGTTTCTTGCTCGTTCTGTGATAATAAATTTTTATCCATTGATCACAAGTGATTTACAAGCACGAACCATGGTATTAGGACCAAAAGCCAAAGCTCTTATTTCCTCAGAAACAGAGTCTGTAGGCAAACTCGATACCTGAAATATAAACATATAGTAAACTTAATTAAATATTATTTTTATTTAGTTATTACAGACATATTTTTACCTTCAATTTCAACCAAGAAGAAAACCCTTTGCTATGTAAAGTCTCCTTCTTTCTCAAAGATAAAGAATGATTCTTTCTATATATCAATTCATTATGTTCCCTGTAGATAAAAATAACAATAGTTTAACAAATATTTAAAATTACAAGAGAAAAGATAAGAGATACATGTACAATTAACTTACTTGATATACTCATCAAACAAATCACAATTGAACAACACTGTGCGATGTTCCATCTCTCGCTCTTGAAGGATTAATGTTGTCAATGTATATGATCCCGGAATTCCTCCTGTCTGAGGAAGTGATGGAAAACTGGGTTCAATTTTCCCATACTTTTCTTCATCATTTCTCATTGGTCTGTTTATTCTCGTAGTATGATCATACAAATACATTGAGCAGAAATCCATACATTCTTGAGCCAAGTAACCGTTCACAATAGAACCTTCGGTATAATTCTTGTTCCGAACATATGATTTCAATGTGCACATGTTTCTTTCAGTTGGATACATCCAACGGAAAGCAACGGGTCCTCCAAGATGTATTTCGGTCGGAAGATGGACAGTCAGATGCAACATGCATGTAAAAAATGATGGAGGGAATATTTTCTCTAACTCACACAAAATTAATGGTGTCTCTGCCAACAATTTTTTCACGAGGGATTTGGACAACCTCTTAGAATAAAGATCTCTAAAAAATAGCACAACCAAATAACTGAGACTCTAAAATTATTGGACAAGAGATGACGGATTGCTATTGGAATCAACTCATGCAAAAGGACGTGATAATCATGAGTCTTCAAAGATTTCAACTTCAACTCTTTTCTATTTAACCGTTTTGATATATTTCTTGAATAGCCATAAGGAACTTTAATAGTCTCTAGCACTTCCAGAAATTGATTTTTTTCAGCAGGAGTCATCACATAAGAATCACATGGAACATGCCATTTATTTTCACTGATATAGACAGTATGCAATTCTGGTCTGATCCCCCTATCTACCAAGTCGCGCCAAGATCGTAAATCATATTTTGTCTTCCCCTTGACATTTAGAAGAATCGAAAGAAACATTTCACATATATTCTTTTCAATGTGCATTACGTCTAAGCAATGACGTAACAAGTTAGTTGACCAATATGACAACTCAAAGAATATACTATTCTTCTTCCAATTGTAACAGGTATCATTGGAAACATTTTTCCTCTTTCTAGATTTCATTACACTCTTCCCAAATGAATAAATGAAATCTTTCAATTCATTAAGCACATCAGTTCCAGACATACACTGAGGTGGATCGTCATTCTCCATGGTATTGTCAAATCTTCGACAATTGTTTCTATATGGATGGTTCATTGGAAAGAATCTTCGATGTCCCATAAAACTAAAACTACGAAGATATTTCAGTATTCTCGATCGAGTATTCTTCATACAAACAGGACATGACAATTTTCCTTTTGTGCTCCATCCAGACATCATTGCATAAGCATGAAAATCATTGATAGTCCACATAAGTGCAGCACGCATCTGAAATATGTCTTTCGAACATGCATCGTATGTGGGCACACCCACATCCCAAATAAATTTCAACTCTTTTATTAAATGTTGCATGTATACAAATATATCATTGCCGGGATCAGAAGGGCCAGATATCAGTATACTCAAGAAAGTGTAAGGCTTTTTCATACACAACCAAGGGGGAAGGTTATAAATGTGTATGAAAACCGGCCATGTGTTGTGCGAAGTAATCATCTGCCCAAATGGATTAAAACCATCACATGAAAGACCCAATCTCACATTACGCACGTCGGCTGCAAATTTAGGATATCGAGCATAAAATCTCTGCCATGCAAATCCTTCTGCAGGGTGAACCAACTCTTCATTATTCTTTTTTCTCTCGGTGTCATGCCATTGCATTTTTACGGATATTTCATCAGACATGAAAAGGTTCTGTAATCTGGGGATCAATGGAAAGTTCCACATTACTTTTTGTGGCACACGAGATGGTGTTCCATCAACTTTTGGCTTCCATCGGGAGGTTCCACATTTTATAAAATCATTTCTTTCAGCAGTTTCCTCCCAAAATAAGCTGCAATCATTCGGGCAGGCATGAATTTTTTTTTGAGAATCCAAGTTCATCAACCAACTTCCATTCCATATATTGGTTTGAGGGAATATCTGCATCATCTGGAATTAATTCCTTCAAGAAGGTAAGAATGTAATCAATTGCAGTATTTGAAATCCCACACATAGTTTTCCCATGAAACAATCGGAATAAAAATTCCAACTTTTTCATTTTATCACACTGCCGATATACTGGATTCGTCGCAGCATCATTCAATTTTTTCACCCTATCAACATCATCATTTTCATTGGACGCATCATGTGTGCTTGTATCAAAATCTTGTTGGTTGGACATCCTTTACTTCTCACGATGTCGAATAAATGGAAACTGATCATATATCAAACTCTCCAATTCAGTCCTATCATTTGGATCATCAATATTTTGAGATTCCATTTTCTCTCCATTGTGATACCACACTTAATATTTTGTTTGGAAACTATATTTGGTTATATGATAGCTAACTGCTTCACGGCTCAACCAAGGTCTTCCAACACAATTAAAACATCGGCAGTGTATGCGACCATTATCTGAAGCCTTGTCAAATGCAAAATCTAGAAAGCTATTCAAATTATTTTGAAAATCGGTTGAAATCCAATCAGTTTCGTACATCCAACTTCTATCCATTCTGTAAAAAAATCGCAATAAGTCATTTCAAAGCAATTCAATAATATTAAAGTTTAATCAAAAAAATATTTACGTAAATGAAAATTGTTTACTCTATATAAAATCATAACTGAAACATTACTCTATATGAGAATCATATTAAGAAATACAACAAAATACAGTGTATATAAGAAAATAAGATACAAAATTTCTAATTCCTATATTCAAGGATTGACCAGTAAGATATTGGAAGTGGATCAAGGAATTCATAATCCTTAAGGGTCTTGTTGGGAGTATATGAGTTTTATACTTTAACTTCTTCAAGTAGATCAGGATGAGGAGTAGGATGAGGATCTTGGGAGTGGCGGGACTGTCCAAGGGGGGTGTGGCGTGTCCAGGGGGTGCGGGGTGTCTAGGGGGTGGTGGGGCCGTCTGGGGGGTCGGAGGTGTCCAGGGGGTGGGGGGCTGTCTAGGGGGGTCGGGGTGTCCAGGTGGGCGGGCTGTCTGTGGGGGTGGTCAGGTTGTCCAAGGGGGTCAGGGTGTATAGTTATATTTATATAAAAACAATACCCCCGCAATAATCATACAGCCCTGTCATTAGTCTAAACCCCTAGAACACATAAAAGAAGCTAGTATGGACATTTACTAAAATATTTAACACCATACGAATGAAAATACACTCTAAATATAGTTTGAGAGGATATAATGGTGTGTGTAAAAAAATGATATTAAATCAATTTAAATGAATATGGAACAAATGAGGGTTTATAATACACTAAGAGTACCTCAAACAATCCAAAACCACTATAGCACCACATATTCAACATCATGAAACAGGACATGGAAATCTTACCTATGACTTTACTGATGACCACCTAATTGGAACACTCTATTTATGGTTCTTGAACACAAGGAACAAACAATGTCTGGTCTCTACCAACTCAATCACCCCCTTGTAGAACATAATCTCGTTTCCCATTATACTAAAATGGTCTCACTGGAAGCTACTATTAATACCGGACCTAAACCATTCATTCTCCATAAAACAATGATCAAAGAACCATCGGAGGTTTCTCTCATATAACCACAACCATTTTATCTATGATGTAACGAAATTCACAAGAATAACTTTTATTCAATATCCTTTTGGTATATAATTTGCATCAACAATGGTTCAATTATATGGGTCATCACATTCCAATTTATTAATCTCCCATACATGATAAAAATTGAACATTTAATTTCATTTAATTACAACCATCATATAAGATTTTATTCTTAACAAGCATAGAAGCATGGAAATTGGAATCT
Source organism: Viscum album (assembly GCA_963277665.1). Taxonomy (NCBI): domain Eukaryota; kingdom Viridiplantae; phylum Streptophyta; class Magnoliopsida; order Santalales; family Viscaceae; genus Viscum; species Viscum album. The sequence goes on along the minus strand of OY728157.1, from coordinate 1,394,868,259 downwards.
AATAACTTTAATTAGTCCCCAACACTTTTTAATAAATTTGACATGAAAAATAAAACACTTTGAAATCTAAATAATCACTATGAAGTAACATGAGCTTGGAATTCTATTGTACAAGTAAAAACACTCAACGATGGAATATATGAAAAGATTATTAATATAAATTATTGACACAAGATAATAAGGTAACTATGAATGTTAAAACTAAACATGTGATTGAATTTTATAACATATAATAAAAATTTCTTGGTAATGAAACATGAAAGGCACATCAAAAAATTAGACAACTGTCTAATGAAATCTATATGGGCCGGAATATTCATGGAATTTAATAAAGAACCGAAACATAAATAGGGCTGGAACAAAAATTGGGTGGGAATATGAGAATAGAAATTGGTCTCATCCTAAAGATAAACATATACACATCAAAATCGAAAATAAAAACTGAAAGTTAAAGAAAATAGCTCACCTTGGATGGGATGGAGGAAGAGAACTGGAACCACCTCCAAAATTGCCGATAGCTCCCGTTTAGGGCTCTGGATCGTGAATGGGGGAGAGGACGGGATACTGCCAATTTGGGGGAAAATTTTACCAACGGTTTTTAAAAACCGGTGGTATATACATTGAGCCCAAACCTTTACCAATGGTTCTATTTAACCATTGGTAAAAGGTCACCGAAATCCAACTTTTACCAACGGTTCTCATTGAACTGTTGGTAAAAACTCCTCTATACCAACGGTTATAATGAACCGTTGGTAAAACTGTCTATAAAACCATCTATACCAACGGTTTCTGAGAACCGTTGGTATAGATGGCTATTACCAACGGTTTAGTAAACCGTTGGGATATAACCGTTGGTAAAACTAGGATTTCCAATAGTGTTTACAATAGTTATTTTATTAAACATTTCAAAATATCATTATCATGGAATGTGTTTATGTTAATTAAATTGGTTAAGACCAAGATTAATTAACATATATTTATATATTTATATTATGAATGAATTCATATTACATGAATCATTAAAAAATGAGGGATGCATTTGGTGAAACACTAAAATATACTGTTTTTTCTCATTGGTCTCATCAAATATATTTAATACTTATGTAATTAATAAAATAATCCAATAAAAATGAAACTGATCCTTATTCTTTTGGGGAAATTACATATATGATTCATCCTACAAAATTTTTTGTACTTATTAAATATTATTTTAATTATGTTTTTTATCATTTTATCATATGGTAAATTCCATTTTAAATTTTTTAACCCCAAATCCATGGAAATAATGAGTCCCAAATTTATTTTCCTTGATTAACTGTACAATAGAAAACATTTTGTATTAATAAAAGTAAATTATGGATAATTCCTTTAAGAAACATCATTTTTATGACACAGTATAATTGACTAAATTGGATTTTGATGACAATAATGAAGGTAGATAAGTACCTTATGAGTATTTTGAATTTTTGTCATATAAATCAATATGTTCATCAAAAAAAATTAGATAAATAAATTATCACATCTTTTTAATGTGAGGAATTTGATTAAATCACTTATCAGATAATTGTTTCTTAATCTACCCCATTACCGAGATTAGTAATATTCTATTTTCTTCATGTTCATAGTTAATGTGAACAATTGGTATATTTCTCCTTAAAAAAAAAATAGTTTCCTTCACATTCTCAAAACATGGAATAATAAAAAACATTAAATTTTTAGTATTGATGCATTACTCATTAAATAGTGGATTGAAATAACTAATAAGGTTTAGTGCACATTGACACTTGAAGAACTAAATCAAAAGTTTCTTAATATATGGTGTATTTAGGGGATTGGCATGGGTCATGATATTTCTCATAACCTTTTATTGTATTTCCATGATTTTTTACAATAAATCTCTTATACCATTAGATTTTAGTTGGGATTATCACATCATTATCCATTTAAACCCTTAGTGACTCAGTTAAACCGTATTTCATCAATTAAATAAAACCAAAATGGTTATCATGAGAATGAAGAGATAATAACATTTATAAATTAGAGTAATAATCATATGAATATAAAAATTCTAAAATTATGATGGATTATTTTTTAACACACAATTCAGATACTTTTGGTTCAACCTATGTTTCATTACATTGGGTTCTATTATAACTACTATCCAAACTTCAAAAATTAACTAAATCCCACTCTAATTTCAACGCAATTAGCATGAAAATATTATAAAATTAAATTATACCATTAAAAATGAATATTCATTATAATAATGATTAAAATACACACCTATAAAAAGAATGAATATATTCTCTAAAAGGCTCCCTTTACTTCCCTTTTTCATTTGGGTTTCTCCTAGTGATTACATAATTTTTCATCCACTCATCCCTATTTCCCTTTTATAGAGGTTTTATTCTCTTACGATCTCATTTTTATTTCTTAGGAATTATTATCAATTTTTTACTTATTTATTGAGTCATTTATCATAGACGAACCTTTATTTTCTCCCAAACACTCCTCTTTTCACACAATCTATCACACATGACACAGTTTTTTGTCTTCAATGATTATGTTTTTACTTATTCTTCATGTGTGGGAAAAGTAAATATTATTTTTTGGATATTTGTTTCTCTAATTATTTCATTTGAGGATTCTTCCTTTAGGGAAGATTATGTTTGCTGTGAATTATTGATAGAATTATTCTTTCTTATGAAGGAACACTTTTCTCAAATAATAATTCATAAACCAGTATTGGGCCTTTAATAATAGTAGTGTTGGGGAATTGTATTTAGAAAATAGATCTCGATTGTTGTGTGGTGTTTTTTTGTTTCATCCACCCATTAGTTATAATAGTTGTTTTCTTCACGGAAGCCTCCCTAGAATGACATCATGATGATGTATGAGGGATATTTTCATTGGGGATGAAATTTATATAATTATTGACTGAAAAAAACATTTTTTTATTATCAAAACACTTTTTAGAAAAATTGAGAAACCATGAAGTCCATATATTTCTCCATGTAACTTTATGGATTTTTCTGGTTGTATTACGTATTGAATGTCTTTTATTTTTCATATTATTTCAGTTTTTTTAGAGATGAAATCCTTAATATAAAGTTATTTATAATTTCTATTGTATTCTGTGTTGAATGTATGGGGGGAAAATGTCTCCCCAATCTCTGGGTCTTCATCCTCGCCTCACACAAGAGATTGTTCCCAGTGCCAGTACTCCCTTCCTCTCATCACCCCCTTACAGTGAGTGTATTTTCTCTTTAGTTACTTCCAATTAGACCACTCACAATCCATCGTATTCACTTTGTATCTCATATATTATGATAATTAATCAGGATTCAAGAACCATCACAAATAAACTACATCTCGGTTTAACTCGATGCAACTCTTGTGACTTGGGAATCTGTTGGTGGTAGGATCTAGTGATCCACTTCTTCTTTATTTCTTGATTCTCTTATTGGGTTCCTTTCTATCAACTCTCATTCTTCTCGGTTATGCTTTATATTTTCAGTGGTCCTTCTCTTCCAATATTTCTTTACCCACTATACAAGACCCCATTTTTGGTCAACCATTATGAAATTTTATAGATGATTGGGATAGTGGGGTGATAGAGATGAAGGTGATTCCATCCTAGTTTCCTCTAATTCCTTACTTTCATAGTGATTTCCCCTTCATGGTGTTAGTTTGTTCTCAGTTAATCATTTATATTCTATGGTTTTTGATTTCTCATCAAGGCGTCAATGCTTGGGGATTATGTTTTTGTTTGTCGACGTTTCAGTTTGTGTTGGATGGTCTTTTAAAACTGTTGTGGTTATCAGGGAGAGTGAAGATGGGGTGTTTTAATTTTGTGTTTGGTTTCTCAATTTCGTTATTCTAATAAATTTATCCAGTAATATTGATGACAATTTTAGTTTAGGGAGTCATTGTTCTTCAGGTTACTGGTGGTGAATAATGTAGTCTTCATCTTCTTTAGGTTACGATGACCGATAGTCCCTTCTTTTCATGTGGATTCTGGTGATGGATTGCATTGGTTGTGTATATGGATAGCTCTTATTAGGATGGAAGACCCTTGGATCTATTACTATGTGGTTTCAAGCTCATATGTTAGATTTTGGCACTGTGGAACATTTTCACTATTGAAATATGTTTTAAAATTTGAAATCTCTAGATATCTATGAGGATAACTCTCAACCAAAATGTGGATTCTCAAAACAAAAAATTTATTTCAAGTTGGAATAGAATTTCTTATATTTACAATATTTTTTTTAATGATTTATGGATTTATAGGATGGGTTATATCTAGTAATTAGTTCCACTCCTTGGTGGATGATGTTTATTAACTTCTTTATGAAGATGATAGTGGTGTCAAACAATGAAATGGAAAAGACAATAAGAAAAACTATATGTTAATACATTTGGAGAAAGTGATATAGATTATTCCAATTCTTCTTTAGTTAAAATGGTTATACAATACAAGATGTGATTTTTCATTGATGTCATTAACACATTTTTTCAGATTGAAATTTCAATTTAGTGAGTATAATCCTTAACATGGTTAATGTTTATTTTTTATATAATTTAGATTTGTGATTGGAAAAATTGGAAGGTTTCCAATTTAATATAAAATTTATTTATTAAGAATAAAAAAATAATCTTGTCTATTTTAGAAAAATACTGCTAGAAACTAATGGAATTGTGTGTCTAGATATTATCTATATAAACATTTCAATACATATTATTATTCCAACATATCCAAAAACATTCCCCTTACATAACTTCTTATGAGATATATTTATGTATGTATATTCTTATGTAAATATAAAACATAATAAGGTGAGATCTAAAATACTCAATAAGGATAAAATAGATTAATTATTTATAAACGATTATAGCATATACATGTGTGAAAACCTTTATATGGAAGACATAGCTACTTAATAAGTATTAGTATTAATATATTATCATAATAAGATTTTATATAATAATTTTGTTAAAATAATAGTTTTGTATAACCATAAAAGTATCATCCGTAAATTGTAATAGGTACCAAGCTATAAAAACATTGAAACAATATTCCATTATAATCCATCATAGATCAAAACATATAAATACATACCAAATATAATAATTGAAAAGAAAATAGTATATCAAGGATGACCCTCAGACATTAATTTCATAGTATAATTGTAAAACTATCAATCCATAACATGGGATACATGGGATAACCAATCATGTCCTATAACAACATGGACTTTGGATAACTATAGTGTCTAATAACATAGTGGACTTGGGTTATCTACTAATCTCACATCTTGATCTCATGGTATTAAAATAATTACCTAATTTATTAAGGGGGTATATCAAAATTACCAATAAAAAAATTATAAACCATAAATATGTGTTCCACATGAAATCAATCAAACATTATATATTAAAAACACATAAATAATAAAATGGGTCACACAAAAATTCTTTAGGTACCATATAAAACAAAATATAGAGTCAAATTGGATAATACCCAAAATTATATCATAAAAATGAAACATGAAATAATAGATGTTCTATGTTATAACATGGAACACTGTTGCAAATATGGTTTCTCATTTATATATAGAGTAAATTTGAATCAAAATTTCAAAATATTTTTCTTGAAATTGTTTTGTCATATTTAAATATTTATACATCACATTAATGTAAATTATGAAGTGAAAAAACAAAAAAAAATATTTTTAAATTAGACTTTAAATAATGAACATTAGAAATATATAATTATTAAATTAGACTATATTTTTAGTGTAAGTGACCAAATTTATCTCAATGGAAAGAAATATATTTTATATAATTTATAATATTATTAAAAAAATTGAATTTATAAAAGAATTATAAAAACTCTTCATTAAATGTGATATAGAAGAATATGATAGTTATATATGTGTATAAATTTCTAAATCTTAGAAAAATAAATTAAATCATTTTTGGAAGGAATGAATTTAATCAACGTAGAAAATACTCAATATATAAAGTGAATGTTTTTCATTTATAATGACATTTCATTATGACATAATAATCAATAAAAAGAGATTATTTGGAATTAAGAGATTATTTGGAATGAATATGAAATATCAGAATAAATAAATAAAAATTAAAACATGATATAGATAATAGATAGAATATATAATTCTGTATGTAATTTATTCAATGACGAAGAGGATGGCTTATTGAATAGAAGGTTTAGTCTTAAAATTTGTTACGTCAAATTATTAAATAATTGAACACACAAAAACTTCATGTATGACAAATTTAAATTTATTATTCATTTATATCATACCCTTATTCATATTTATATTCCTTAATACAAATAATTTATTTTTACTATAACTCACTTTTAAGCATTCTTCATTAAAATTAATATTTCGGTGTCAATTGTTATATTTGTTCTCCACATTTTTTGACATTGAGGTCTTAGGGAATGCTACTTTAATATATATTAATCACATCCAAAATGTTAAAAAAATATTATATTTATTATTATGATTTATTTTTAAATTCCTATTTTCATTTCATGGGTGTTATGTTGATGGTTTACAAATAATAGTTAAAAATATTAAATTGTGACTTTTGAATAATTAAGAATATATGATTTATATGAAGGAATATCATTATATATAAACATTATATAATAATTAAAACATATTAAATTCATTTTTATTTAATATATTTTCAGTATTTATGTTTTCAAAAGAAATCATTATGAAAAGGCTATAACTTTTTTTATGTTTGTGGAAAATCCAACCAAAGAAAGAATGTGTTGTAATTGTTGAATGAATGAGAATATAGTACTGTAAATATTTAATTTAAATCATATAGAAGAGTATTTAAATAAAAAAGTATATTACATTGATAATTTATGTTTAAAAATACATGGATTAGGAGGGTAAAGAAAAATAATTATGGAGAGAATAATAGTTATGTTGTAGATATTATCCATCTCTTAAAGAGACCCATGAAAGTGAAGGGTTTGGAAGTCCATAATGTCACCAATCATTCTAATAAATTTATATTTATATAAATAAGGGATATTTTGGTTTGTATTTAAGATAAAAAATAAATATAAATATGTTTTAGAGTTGGTAGAGGAATGAATCTTTTATAGTTGAAAGAGAGAGATATTTATTTTGAAACACAAATTAGGTGAAGGTAAAGGATAGAATCACTTATGGGTTGGGTGAGTTGGGTAAGAGAATATTGGTGGGAATTATAAGCCAGCAACCAATATAAAAAAAATTACTATAGAATTTTTTTATATTAAGATAAGAATTAAAATTTTAAGGAATGTTATTTTAACCCATCTACCTATTTTTTCTATGATTAATTATTTCATATATTAATAATTTTTTCAAAAAAATTTAGTTATCTACTGCTAAAAAATTTAGACTTGATGATTCCACATTTGGATGTTGTTTAATCTCATTAAAACCCAAAATTAATGATATTTAACATTTATATGTGTAAAAATATATTCAAGAATAATTATTTTCCATTGATAAATAAAATTTTAAAACTTTAGTATTATAATTATTATTTTATATCAATAACAAATTGTTAAATGCGTGTCAATTTAATTTTTATATTATGATATTAGTTTTTCAGCAATCATACTTTAACCATGACAATTAAATTATATTATAATAAATAAGTACAATGAATATAAAAATCACTACCTCAAATGTGTATTCATTTTACATATTTTTTTATCATCATATCTATCAAAATGATAATAATTAGATACAATTAATGGAAGATATGTTTTATCAAAATCGTTATATAATAATGTTAATTTTTTTAAATAACACATAAAGAAGTATTTTTTGAAAAATGTATTTTAATAACATTAAATTGTTTTTATTATTATTTCTATGATTATATAATTCATTATATTATAATTTACGTAAGAATTTTTTTAATACTACTAAAAATTATTATATATTGATATCTTACTTATTTTACATAAAAAACCCCTAAATACCATCACATACTACATAAGGGGTAGTCATGTAATAGTCGATGTTATGGGTAGTGATTAAACTAACATGGAGATCATAGGGATTTCCAAAACTATGAACTTATGCCACATATGATTTTTTTCTTAAGGAATTATGAATGAATTTATTCTTTGTCTTAGTCAAGAGAAAACACTAGTTATTTCACATCCTTCAAAAACATAGAAAAGTGAGCCTTATAATGTTTTATTATATAACTTGATGCCATTTTATATCCTTTCATACATTAATTTCATAATATTTCCTCATTTATTTATACTTTCGAATTCAATTGATAAATTATATTAGTATAATTTTAGGTGGGTGTCCAATATTATTTATATTTATCCTATCATTTATATCATTAATTAATCTTATTCAAAATGATAGTATACAAATTATCTCCTTGTAATACTAATGTATATATATGTCCAACAACCATATGACCAATGACCATATATATAATATTTATATTAACATTAATTTTATATAACCTCAGACACTTCATAAAAATTAGTCATCTAATTACCTAATTTTTTTGTACTGATATTAGTAACATTTCTATATTTTTTTACACTTACATGATCAACTATAAAATTCTAGATGAGGAATTTTTTATTCTTGTAGTAACAATATTATCATGTATTTTGGTTCTTATTTATTTACTTTTTCCATTATTTTTATTGTATTATTTTTAATTTTATATTTTAATGTTCCATATTAATTTAATAACACATTGTTTAGTATTTTTGGTAATTGAGGTAAGAAATCCTATAAAATACATGTTTTTTATTTATGGGGAATTTAACACTAAAAATCAGGGAGTTCCAAGACTAATAAATAAATGTCTATTTTTAGGATAATTTTATCCTTCTGTGATATGTTTTATTTAATAATAAAAAATGTATATGAAAATAATATAGAAGATATTATATCATTCCGTTTGTGATATTCCATTAAGATAAATAAATCTCAATCAAAATGTAAGAATAAAATTTAATAAAATTTATTTGAAGGAAATTTATCCCTCTTAAATAATGTAATTTTGAGTATGTTGGATGTTTTGGAAACACATGAACAATTACGGTGTCTTTATAAGAAGTCATTATAGATTAAGAAGCTGAAGAGTGTGTATCACCAGAGAATGAAACAAAAAAATTATATTGAGTCGTATTTTGAGAAACGATAATTAACTAAGATATACAAAATTATAATTTAGATCTTCATGTGTCTAATAGAGATTTTAATGTTTAGATATAAATGTTCATATCTCAATTAAAACATAACAAATTAAATTATTCCTAGATTGAAAAAAAAAACATTAAACTAATAATATATGTTTAAACAAGATAATTTTAAGTAAATAAATATTACTGAATATATTATTTACACTATCATTCAAATATTTAAAGATATAGATATATTGAAACTAATAATTATTTATTTCTAAAAGAAACATTATAAAATGAATCAAAATTTTAGTGGAGTTATAATTCAATATGATAAGTGGCCCTTGAAATATATGTCGACATGAAATTACAATGTGAAGTTTAATGGGTGTATGAAATAAAAAATAAAAAATTACCATGATCTATATTCCAATAGTAATGAATGTGATAACTTCATTAAGGAATTAAATAAAAATAGAATCCAACTTTCATGGGACTCTGGTGAAAAATAGAAGCCATTAATAGAAAGGAAGTTTAAAAAAGGGTATAATATTCTTATTTATTAAGATAAATAAATATATAAATTTCTTTTAGAAGGAAAGGATATATAATATATCTGAAAATTTTATTAGTAAAATAATCTACGAAATGTTTTTAGATTAGTGTGGATGATAAACCATACAACAAGAGAATTTAAATCAAAGCTCAACATTTTAATGATATTTATTGTATTTTAATGTGTTTTGGATAAAAATATAATATTTTCTAGTAAATATTTTATCTTACTAGTTAAAATATAGAAAATTGACCAAAGGTAAGACATCAAAAACATAGATAAAACACTTCATATCATAATTTCAGAATACTAATGAGGTGAATAACTATTTACTAATTTTTGAAAACATATGGAAAAGCTTTGACAAAAATAAAGACATAACTGTAGAACATATCACAATCATGAAATATCAATTAATTATATATCTAGGATTATATATTGTTTATAAAAAGAAACAATTCAAACAAGAATAAAATATCTTAATGTTTATAATCATGGACTGAAAATCTAAAACCATTGAATATATATAAAATTTCTTCACTGTATAGGTTAAGTGATTTAAAAAAACTGAATAATAGTGAAAGCAGTGAAGAATATTTTATTATGTTTTGAAAATAGATCTATTTTAAAATAACTATTATAGGTTTATCCAAAAATTAATAATCAGTTCAAATCTATCCATGTTTTATTTTTTGATGAGATAATACATAATTTTTTCTATGTATAAAAACATTTTCCATATTTAAATGAGTTGATTTTCATAATTAATGATAATATAGTGAGGAGAATAAAAAATATTGACGTAATATGAATGGGGATGAGAAATAAATTTTACTAATTTTAGTTTAGAGAAGGTAAATCGTTTTCTAATATAAATATACAATCTATGAGTAACTAGTGACTTATAATAGTTGGTAATCTGAAAAAATGGATAAAAAACATAATCAAATATTGGGTTGTGAGAAGAATTAAAATTTTAAAATAAGATAAAAACACTATATTCAAAAAAATGTTAACATGTAAATATAATGAATAAAAGACACAATAACGTTGAGATCCAAAAAATTATGATCAACTATGTTTATTTTATCTGTTGTGTGTATACCCAAGAGCATGAGAAAAATAAGTGAAGATGATTATTTTTTCACATTCATAAATTATTTTACTATAATGAAATGTTTTATATATCTCAAAATATTAAATATTTTGAATGTTCAAAATTATGAAAAAGGATATCCATGAAAAAAAATAATTTTCTTTGATGAGGATGAGACTTGACAATGGATATTGGTATGTCATGACATTTTTCAGTATCTCTTGATAATTTTTTTCTGATATGAGGTTAATATATCATAAAATACAATGAAAATTTTATAGTATTAGAAAAAATAAATCCCCATTAAAAAAATAAATTCTTGATAACTGAACAGTAAATTTGAAGATATTTATTTTCTTGAAGCTATCAATACTACAAAAATTATTCAAAATGAGTAATTATTGATGCCATATTTTGATATATCACAATATAAAATTTTTTCAATAAGGAACTAAAGTCAAAACAAATTTTTGTGTTTTTTTTCCCATAATAGATTAAGTTTAATTAAATAATTGGTTAAAATATTATAATGTTTCATAAATCGGATATTTATTTCTTATACAACCAATGCATGTTTAAATTGACGAAAAAATAACAATTATGATATGATAATTGAGTTAATTTATTTTGTTTCCAATGAAAATTATAGCGTGATTTAGAAAAATATTATTAATGATGGTGGAGATTATGTTTTTTCTACTAAATCAGCCGCATAGTTTGATGTTTATGCAGAAATTCATAATTATGGTTTAAATATATCTTATACAATTGATAAGGTTTTGAATTTGATATGAAAAGTGATAAATTCATCTATAAAAAACTATATTTATGTTAAAAATATCATTTGAAATCTTGATAAATGGATTCCAAAAATATAGTAGTTCTTCACAATAATTTTCTCTCAAATAGTGATCATTAATGTAATAATAAGGCATTTGGGCACAAAAAAAAGACTTAATAAATTAATGAAGTGCTAAAAAAATTTGAAAGAATAAGATAAAGGAGATTATAACCAGACCTAAATTATAATATCATTGTAACGAAAAGTTTTTTTAGCAATAAGATGAATTAAAAAGGAATTTTTTCAGGATTAATTAAATAATCGATTACAGAGGGAAGTCCAAAATAAAATAGGTTTTTTGGATGTAACAATTACCTCCCTAGATACACTATATATAATCATAATATTTCATTCCATTGTATTATAAATGTATTATGAAATCAATGAAATGTATATGAAGCCTATATTTATAAATGATTAGTTGCAGGAATATGTTTTTTATAGATATAATATAATTATTTATATATCAGGGATATGTAATAAGGTGTTTAAATTGATGAAATATCAATATGTGTTAAATAATTTCCTAAAATATTCTTATTTTAAGAAATATTTGTACTAAAGGATTATGAAATTCGAGAAAAAATATGTGGATGATGATCTTTAGATGAATAATATCAATAAAACCTAACTCTTTATTATTATATATATTATTGATATTATCATTGAATTTAATGATGAAATTGAGTGGGAAGAGTATTCACAGAAATTGTAAAAATATCATTGATTTCCTTTCTATCAATGATGATAATATTTTTAGGTTTCAAAATTTCTCTAATATTTTAGAAATATTTATTTATCTCGTGGGGAATATTACAATGATTTTGTGAGATATTTTGGAATGGATGAATTAATAAGTTTTTTAATAATAATTAATGTAGGAAAAACTATGTTTATAAGGTAAAGTAAGGATTATCAATGAAAAATAATTCAAAAAATTTATTAATAATCATTTGTAATGGGATTCGTCAAGGTTAAAAAATATTTTTTTATCACTCCTTATGAAATGTATCAAACTAATTCAAAGGATTCAAATCCCTTAGTGTCGATTATAATTTAGATATTTTTCAAAAATACATCTAATTATGTCCTATTATATGATAATAATGGTGATATGTTCTTATAAGGATTCATAAATATAAACTATATTGGTAATATTGTGCAATGAATTCCCACATTAGGAGGATAAATCATGATAGATAGAATATGTGTGAAATTTCATTATATGAATAAATCAGAATCTCCATTATTATTTCCACTAAATATGAGTTTATATTTTTTTTATTTGAAGATAAAAAAATATCTGATGAGGATTCAACTTGAGTATATACATGTTATAACTATGTATCCACCAAGATTTGTCTATAATAAGCAAAGTCCAATAAAACCCCTAAAAATATAGTGCATCATTCAAGATTAAAATAAATTGATATCAGGTATCATCTATTTAAATAGAAAGTGGATAAAGGTATACTAAAAATGGAATGAGTTTATTGTGACCCTAGTTTTCTAACATTACTATTACATTATTTTAAGGATATATAATATAAAAAATCACACCATGATGATCCAATGGTTTAGTGTCTTGAAAAAACTAAGACTATATATATCTTTTACAAAATAAAACATAAACATTAAACTAATTCCGTCTTCTCTAGATTCTTATTCGCACTTGAATTCTCTTTAGTACAAGTAGTCACCTGAGGATATACAAGAAAAAAGGTTGAGCTAAAAGCCAAGTAAGAATATAGATAAGAAAATGAAACAATTTAAAATAGTGTGACTATAATCATAACATCATCATCATAACTAGCAGAAGAATTAGATAATAGCATTGAATGTGGCAGTGTATAAAAATTAAAACTTATTTTTTAGTGGTTAAGTACCACATGTATATTATAACAAAGCTAGGATCATGTTCATTCATACTTCACTTTACTCATGCAATTTTTCACAGTACTCAATGCATTAGAGCTCTATATAATTCTAAATGCACCTGTCACATATTAACATTTACATTATTACACATTACACATAAAAAATATATCAATATTTAACATAAATAACCCATAACAAGGAATTTATTTCACTTCATAAATCATACATTCAGAATCTTTGGGTTCCCAAATGAAAGAGGGAATAACATGCTTGATATAATGACCATCAACCAAGAGTTAAACATAAAAGTTATGTTTTGGAAAGAAGTTTTATTTTATAATACATTAAGATTGATATAAAATATAGTGGAAAACATATATATCATATAAAAGGTATGATATGTATGAATAAATTATTTTTAAAGAACATTCATACATAAAATGGAGTGATAGAGGGAACAAAATTAAGAAAGAATGTCGGGTTCGAGAATTCCCCTTACATTGTATCTAAATTCTTTCTTTACATAATGTCCAGTATAATAACATTATATTCCTCAATTAAAAAATCCAAAAACTTTTTATACATTTTTATGATTAATTATGGTTTTATAATGTGCTTTCATAGTCATTTGGATTAGTTATAGAGTTTAAATTATTTTTTTAGGATTGTTCTTTTTCTTAGATTTCGTAAACGATTAACTAGTACACATGAATTGAAGTTTGTGTAGAACATGTATAAAAATCCATAATTTATATTACATGTTATCAAAGATATTTAATGATTTTAAATGATTTTATAATTAAAATGGTTATATACCAAGACAATGAATCATTAGATAATATTTAATGATGATGGTTTATGTTAATTTGGGTTGTTTTTTATCACAACGAACATGTTTTATTTTATTATTTACTATTATGTGTAAAAGTTTTTTTCAGAACATAAAATTTTTTACACAATAAATATTAAAATATTTTTTCATTCATTAAATGGTTATTGATGTACATGAAGGATTTAAAGGAAAATGAAGGTCCATCAACCAAGATGATGGTAAATTGACACATCATTGGAAATGATTTCATTTTAAAAAATAATAGATAGAAAGGGAATATATTAATGAATAATATAACATTAAAATTTTATAATACTAGTATATCGATCATACTATAGTTATAATGAAATTTGGAAAAGATAAGTTAAGTATAATATATTAAAACAAATGAAATTTTAATGGAAATTCAATGAAAATAGAGAGGAAAATTACCTCCTGAATTGTCCTACTGAGATCCTATAACAACCCTACTTTTATTAAACACAGAAACATTATTTATTACATAAAACAATAAAATGATACAAAATAGAAGATCTAGAGGTCTATTGTCTTTGGGGATACGACACTTTACATAACAACATTAAACATAGAATGCGACATCTTATTGAAAACTTCCATTACATGACCACTACATTCCCTCATACTTATCATTGCATAAGATAAACTGAGGACATGCATAAGGAAAGGGTGAGCTATAAAGCCCAGTAAGGGAATAAACATGGAATAACATGAGGAATAAAGTGCATGTTAAACAATAGGAATATCAATGGATCACAAGAGAAAATGAACAGAAAGGCGTGATAAAGTATGATAATCATAACATTGAAATGTGGCAACAACACTTACCATGGAATTATCATGAGCTTAGTCTCATCTCACATGTAGCATGAGTAGTCCCTCAATTCACATTAATAATAAGTAAACCCTCTTTTCACTTGAATTATCATGAGTCAACACTTATTTAACATGAAATAGCATGATAATATACTTTACCCAATGCATTGGAGCGTTATTAGGGAACAACCTTCTTAAACATTTCATTTCATGCATAAGTGTGCCACATGGATCATATAACACGGAATCAATGAACATCATAAGTTATTACACGATTGATAAATTTGGAATAAATACCTAAATATACCATTCAGTATGTATATGTGAAAAAATTTTAATACCCTTGATAGAGACTTGGGTATGGTATTCACTACACAATGATCTTGGCTTGGAAAAATACAGTTCATTTTCCGAAGCATAACAACGTTACTTAAGAATTCATAAAAATGGTTGATAAGATATAAATGGGTGTCTCATCATATGTACATGAAATGTATTGTAAGCGGTTCATTTCAATACATGTCCCAATAAATGTAATAGAATTTATATATGTAATACAAAAGAATTGCTTGAATGTAAATGAGGACAGAGAAATTCCTTATGGAATTTCAGCATGGTAACAGGTGTATATGGGAGGAATTAATGAGAGAGAAAGGGGATCTCTCATTATTCAAACATGAATAGGGCAGTGTGGGGGATGTGTGAAATCATACCCCAACATTTATAATTTAAAATAAAATGGAATAACAATATAAGGAAACTTAGACATTAATAAGGAATGTGAGAATCCCTTAATTGGATATGTGATCCCAAAAGCATGATAGATAATTGAGGGAGGATTTTGGGGAGCTTGGGCTTCCTTGGAAGGATTCTATAGAGAGGTGGGAAGGGTTATGTCTAACTCCAAATGTATTTAGTGAGAAGAAGTGGGATCTTGGGTGGGTTTATATAGGAAAGGAGAGTGAATTCATTATTATTTAGGTTTGGGACACCACAAATTAAACTAATCAAAACCACATACCAGCCCATGGTTTTTGCCCATGGTTTTTTTCAAAGGGTAGTGTAAAAAAATATTTTTTATGTCCAATGGACTAACTTATTAAAATTATAGGGTTGGTTATGTGGAGGTGTGTCACAATCTCAAGGAGAACAATTTAAAAAGATAAAATGTTTTATAAACCTTGAAGGGTGCACTAAAGATTTGTAAAATAAATAAATAAACCCCTAAATCGTCTTATTTTAATGGTAAAATATATATTGGTCGAAAATAATTTTTATAGGGTTTTATTACGTCACTATTGTGTCATTATGATGTCATAAAACACATTAAATATTAAAATGATATTAAATATTTACACAAAAATTTGACTGTCTTAGAAAATTACGAAAAATTCACTATTGGATAATTTCAACGTCCGGATTCAAAAAATAATATTCATTTTATCTAAATAATTTTCTAAATATGTCTATTTTTAGTTTTAAAAAAACTGACATTTATTGAAAATTCATGGGTTTTGAAAAAAACAGCCTCCAAACCTTAATAAAAATTACAGTTGCATTCATAAAATTATATGATAATTAATATTTAATAAAAAGTAATTTAATATTAATAATTTTTAATTAATATATTATTTAATTGAAAAATCTATTAATTCATCAATATATATTTCTTAGTTGCATATTAACTAAAAATACTATTTTTCGTTCAAAAAAATATTTACAAATTAACAATAATAAAAATAATTTACATTCAATATAAAATAATAATGTACATAAATGTCATTAAAGGGTCTTGTTACACAACCACTTAAAACACTCGCATAAGACCTTAGGGTAAGGTGCGCGATGATGAACGACTCTTGGGGTGCCTCAGATAACATCGCTCGAGTGGTAATCTCTAGAAACTTCTACTTCTCCCGTATTCGGTTCCGCTCATGATTAACATAATCAAGCTCATCTTGGACATGGTCAAGATTGAATCCCAATGACACCACCTCCTTTTTGAGCTTAGAAAAAATGGGCTTCGTATAGGGAAACTCTACTGGATGAGTCCATCAATTCCTTTGTCTAAGTAAATTGGAATGGTTAAAGCCCTAGATTTATACTAATCAAGTGATCATTGTTCAAAAAAATATATTAGCAACTATCACAATTCATAATGGTATTCTAAAATCCAAAACATAAACACAAAACAAAACATACATTTTTCATAACCATTAAAAGGAATTTAAATAGACCAAGATGAATTTTCATTAATTAATTTTTAGGTCATTACAATCTTCCCCCCTTAAGAAATTTCTCCCTAAATTTTTTTTTTTCCCAAACTAAAATATATATGGGTAACTCTGCTTCATCACTTCTTTTGATTCCCACATCGCTTCTTTATACTTGTGGTTTTCCAATAACACCATGATCAGGGGTATTGTCTTATTCCGTAGAACTTTTTCTCTACGATCTAAGATCAGCACTGGATTCTATTTATAGGAGGGGTCTTTCTCCAATGGTACCACCTATGGATTGAGTACATACAATGGGTCGGGTATTTACTTCCTTAAGAGTGATAGGTAGAATACATCATGTACTTTAGCCATGGTAGGTGGAAGTACTAGTCGATAGGACACATCCCCGACACAATCAAGAATCTCGAAGGGTTTGATGTACCTAGGACTTAACTTAACTTTCGTTTCAAACCTCATGACCTTCTTCTCTGGAGATATGCGTAGAAACACCATGTCTCCATCTTTGAACTCAAGGTCTTGTCGATTCTTATCTTCATAACTCTTTTGTCAACATTGGGCCACCTTGATTTGTTGTGGAATGGTTTTCAAATTCTCCACCATTTCATTGACCATTTATGGTCCTAGTAGCTTCTACTCATCAACTTCATCCCAACATGTCAGTGTTCTACACTACTTCTCATACAGGGATTCATAAGTTGTCATTCGGATTCTTTAGTGGAAACTGTTATTATAGGAGAATTCAAATAGAAGAAAATGTTGATCCCATCCTCTTTTAATCGCTATTGAACATGCTCTCAACATGCCTTCAGGTGTTAGGATAGTTTACTCAGATTGGCCATCGGTTTGAGGATGATAAGATGTACTAAAGTTCAAGAATGATTCTATATCATGTTGTAGACTCATCCAAAACATAGAGGTGAATCTTGGATCTCAATATGATATAGTAGATAGTGGTACTCCATGGATCCTCACCACATCTTGGATATATATCCATTCCATTTAATCCAATGAGAAATCCTCTTAAATTGCAATGAAGTGTGCAGACATTGTAGGACAATCCACAACAACCAAGATCGAATTTTTGTCTTTGGATGTCTTTAGATGTCTGTTGACGAAGTCCATGGTGATGTTCTCCCATTTCCATTCTTGTATGGGAAATGGTTGCATCATCACCTTAGACTTCTACCCCTCTTCCTTCACATGCTGACACACAAGGAACATTGATGTATACTCAACAATCTTCTACTTCATATTATCCCACCAATAATGCTCCCAGAGATCACGATGCATCTTTGTGTTTCCTGGGTGAATAGAGAAATTCGAACAACGCACATCACCCAAATGTTCCTTCTTTATCTACAGACTTGATGGAACACTTAGTGTTTTCACAAATCTCACAATTCCTTCTTCATTTACATTGATCTCTAAGGATTTACCTTTTCTGATATCTTCCACTTTCTTATGAATTACCACATAATCATTTTGATCATCCTTTAACATTTCCAAAAGATATGGTTGTGCAATAATTTGGGAAAGGATTGACGATTTTCCCTTCTTTATGATTCTTATATCTATATTCATCAAATCTATGAAGATCTGATCCTTCTGAATTATCATAAATGACAGAATCACTAGGTCCTTTCTACCTAGAGCATCTTCCACCTTGTTCGTTTTCCCATGGTGGTAATGGATTGAGTAGTCACAGTCTTTGGTCAGCTCTAACCATATTTGATGGGGCATGTTCAACTCTTTATGTGTGAATATATACTTTAGGCTTTTCTCGTTCGTATATATTTGACACATCTCCCCAAAAAGATAACGCCTCCAAATTTGTGAAGTGAAGATCACCGAAGCCAACTCCAGATCATGTGTTGGATAATTCTACTCATGAGCATTCAATTTCATTCAATCATAGGCAATGACTTTTTCATTTTTCATCAACACACATCCCGGACCCTTCTTCGAAGCATCACTGAATACCAAAAAAAAAGTTCTCCAGTTGTGGGTAATGTGTGAATGAGTGCAGTGATATTTCTTCATTTCAACTCCTTGAAACTCTCTTCGCATTCATCGATCCAAAAATAATTTAATCCCATCATGTTATCTTGGTAGGAGGTTTGGAGAATCGTGAGAAATTTCTCAAAAATCATCAAAAATTTCCAGCTAACCCAAAAAGCTACGAATATTCGTTATTGATGTTGTCAACAACCATCCCTCTATTATAGTTTTCCTGAAGGGATTCACATATATCCCATTTATTTTGATGATATGGCCTAATAATGAGACCTCTTTCAACAAAAACTCACAAATTTCTATACATTTCATAGAGCCTCTCCTTTCGCAAGGTCCCTAGTATAATTCTTAGATGCTCCTCCTAATCCTCCTTAGTTTTAGAGTATATTAGAATATCATCTATAAAGACTATCAAAAATTTATCGAGGTAATATCAAAATAATCTATTCATAAAGTCCATGAATATTTCTTGTGAATTAGTGAGTCCTAAAGGCATTATTATGAATTCTTAGTGCTCGTATTTTGTACAAAAAGCAGTCTTAGGGATATCTTCCTTCATCACCATTACATGATAATATCCTGACCACAAATCAAGCTTGGAGAAGTATTGTGCACCACACAGCAGATCAAACATTGCATCAATTTTTTGGAGAGTATACTTGTTCTTTATCGTGATTTTGATAAACTCCTGATAATTGATGCAAAGGCACATTGACCCATCCTTCTTCTTGATGAAGAGGACAAGTGCACCCCATGGTGAAGCACATAGGCGTATAAACCCTTTATCAATATTCCCCTATGGTTGTTTCTTCAGCTCCTCAAGATCTACAATAGACATTATATACAGAGTCTTGGATATTAGAAACGACCCAAGTATAATATCAATTGAGAATTAAACGTCTCTTATAAGAGGAAGACCTGGAAATTCCTCAAGAAAAACTTCAGAAAAGCAAAAAAATTGGGCATGTCTTCAAGGATGGTTGCTTCCTTAAAATCAATCATTTGATACAAATATGCATTCTCATAGGGAAATAATATCCAAGATTGATATTATGGAGATAAAGAAGATTCATCTTCCTCCTTGCACCTACACAAAATTGGGGGTCAATACTCCACATGGAGAGTGATATCTTTCTCAGGAAAATTTATCCTGGCTCAATATAGGGAATTCCAGTCCACGGAATGAATTTCATAAAATTCCACCAGATAGAGTATGAAGAGTATCACCGGGAAGTTCAATCCACTGATTCTGACTGGGAAGGAGCTAAATTCAGGGGTTGCAATGATTTCCCCATTTGTCTTACTCATGAACATCTTCACTTCCATGATTTTTGGTTGTGATGGGATTGTTCTACTAAAATTTCACGATATATAAGAATGTATAGAACCAGAAACAAAAAGTATATTCTCTATTATTGAATGAATAACTAGCATACCTATCACCACTTCATTTTGGGGGTTCACATCAGCGGTAGTGATTGAAAAAGAACACCCTTTCTACCTTAGAGGTTGTTGGTTGCCTCTAAAAACCCTTGGATTAAGGCACTAATTTGTATGGCGCCATGGTTATTTGTAGTTCATGCAATGAATAATGCATTAAGGTTCGAACAGAGTGTTCCTCTCCTCTATCATAGCCATATTTGTTTCTTGTCGGTAGTTAACATCTACGTGTATTTCTCTTCCACACCAAAAGCATTTGATCATCCACTTCAAGAAATTTCCACGGTGCTTCTTTCCGCACCTTTGGCATGTGGGGTGCTGGATCTTCTTAGCACCATTGGATTTTTCCATCAAACTTCCAGAATTGAAATCCACCTTAAGCTTGTTATCCCCATGATACCCCAGTGATTTAGTGATCTCCATTTCAACCTTAAGGTAAAATTGGATAGTTTCCTCATAGCTGTCAAAGTCACAGATTTGCAGGGCTTTCCCAAGGCTAAGTTTTAGGCCACCAAAGAAGCGCTCAACCATGCATTCGAGGGTAACAACAAAGTCGGAGGAATATTGTAAAAGCCTTGTGAATTTTTCCTAGTACGATCTGACAGATTCGTGATATTTTTTACTTTAGGTCAAGGAAGTCCCTTTCAATCTTATACAGGATGGTGTGTAGAAAATATTTATCAAAAAACATCTTTTGGAAACCTTTCAATTCCAACGCCTGGATCTCCTCCTAAGGCTTTATATTTTTAATCAATGTCCACCATCGATTAGATTCACCCTCTATATGATAAGCAGCCAAGAGAACAATATCTTGTTCTGAACATTGAATGATGGATAAGATCTTTTCAATAGACTTGATCCATTGTTCAACGATTGAGGTATCATATAATTAATTAAAAGTCTGAGGCCTTTGTCTCATGAAGCCCTCGATAGAGACTTGTTCTTTGGGAGGGGGGGGGGGGGGTTGAAGGATCTTTTCGACCCATGTTTCTATTCAAATCATGAGTTAACTGAGAGAGAATCATGACTAAGTTCGCAATTCCTGCTCCCATCGGAATGGACATCTTAGTAGCACAATCATCACATTGACCTTCACATCAGTTGATAGCCTGAGTCCTCTAATAACCGGCCATTGGATGGAATAAAAGGAAATTTAGGGGTAACACATAAAGGGTAAACCGAGGACGAAACAGATGGATTATAAATATCTTTTATTTCCATAACTTATGATTCAATAGTCTTCAATCTATGTTTTCCATGATATAATTTCTAACAAATATTCTTAGGAGAATTTTTTTAATTCCCTTTAATAATTTTTCTTATTATGTTTGTGAATTTACAAATGCATATCCCTTGGGAGTGTTGTAACCAAGAGTGGAACAAGGCCCATTTTCATGTACCAGGATTCCCTGGGTCAAGACCGAAACTCCTTGTCAGTGTTTTTACCCCTAGGTATATCTATGCCAGAGCTGCCTCTACCTGCTCGTATCCATACAGTGATGTATTTGCTGATAAACCACTTATTCAATACTCACCGAAGCATAGAGATGTTTTTATTTTACTTAGTATTTCCTCTAAGGATTCACTAGGGTTTTCTAATCCTATTCACAAAAAATAACTAAACAAATCATCTAATACCAACTAAAAAACCAGAATTTTATTACACACTAAAACGTGATTAATTAAATAAAACCTTCACTCGATACAAGATAGAATATTAAGAGGTCTAGTGTCATTGGGGGTTAATAATACAGTACATGTTAGAAAATAGAAATATCAATGGATCACAAGAGAAACATGAACATAAACGCATGATAAAGCATGATAATTATAACAATGAAAAGTGGGAACACCACTTAACATGGAATTTCCATGATCCTCGGGACATTGCACATAGAGCATGAGTAATCCCTCATTGAACATGAAGCATGATTAAACCCTAGTTACACTTTAATTATCATGAGTAAACACTCATTTCAAATGATGTATCAGTATACTATACTTTACCCAATGCATTAGAGTTCTATTAGGGCCCACCCTTCTTAATCATTTCATTTAATGCATTAGTGTGCCACATGAATCATATAAATGGAATCAATCAACATCATCAGTTATTCCATGATTGAAGAATGTTGTATAAAAAAATGATTATTCCATTAAATATGTATATGTTCATAAAAGTGAATATCCTTGATAGAGACATGGCTATGGTATTCACTACACAACGATCTTTGCTTGAAAAAACGCAGTACAATTTCGGGAGAATAATAGCGTGACATAAGAATTCTTAAAAATGGTTTATGAGAGTGAAATGGGTGTCTCATTGTATATACATGAAATTGACAGTAAGGGGGGACATATAGATACATTTCCAAAAAATATTAATCAAATTTACATATATAATAAAAAATAATTTCTTGAATGTAAATGAAGAGAGAAAAAATTTCTTACGGGATTTCAGCATGGTAACAGTTGTACATGGGAGGAATTAATAAGAGAGAAAGGGGATAAATCATTGTTAAAACATGAGTAGGATAGTATAGGGGAGGTTTTAAATCATTCCCCGACATTTATAACTGAAAATAAAAGGGAATAACAATATATGGAAACTTGGCCATAAATAAGGAAATTGAGAATCCCTTACTTGGATGTGTGATCCCAAAATCTTGGGAGAGGCTTGAGAGAGGATTCTTTGGAACTTTAGGAGCCTTGGGAGGATACTAGATAAAGGAGGGAAATGGTTGGTCTAACTCCAAAGTCTTTGATTGAGTAGGATGTGGGAGCTTGGGTGGGTTTATATGGGAAAGGAGAGGGAATTATTTATTATTTAGGTTTGGGACACCACATATTAAACTAATCAAAACCACAAACCGACCCATGGTTTTTTCCCATGGTTTTTTCAAAGGGGAGTGGAAAAAAATATTTTATATTTCCAATTCCAGATATTCTTAAAATAATAGGGTTTCTTATGTGGAGGAGATTCACACTCTCAAGGAAAACAATTTAAAACGACAAAATGTTTTATAAGCCATAAAGGTTCCACTAAATCTTTGTAAAATAAATCAAAAAAAAACCAAAAATCACATTATTTTAATGGTAAAACTTATATTGGCCGAAAATAATGTCTATAGTGTTTTATTACATCACTATTTGGTCATTATGATGTTAGAAATCACATTATATATTAAAACAGTATTCAATTTTTACCCCAAAATTCGACTATCTCATAAAATTATGAAAAATTAACAATTAGATAATTTTGTCATCTAAATTCCAAATATAATATTCATTTAATCTCAATAATTTTCTAAATATGTGAATTTATACTTTTAAAATAAAAACCGACATTTATAGAAAATTCATGGGTTTTGACAAAAAATGCTTTCAAACCTTAATAAAAATTACAATTGCATTCATAAAATTGTACGATAATTTATATTTAATAAAAATTAATTTAATAATAATCATATTTTATTTAAATATTTTTTAATTCAAAAATACATTAATTCATCAAAATATATTTCTTCGTTGAATATTAACTAAAAATATTATTTGTGCTTTAAAAACTATTTACTAAGTAACAATAATAAGAAAATGTATATTCTCAATACAAGAATAATGTACATAATCGTAGTATTGTGGTACTGTTACATATCCCCTTAAAACACTCGCATATGGCCTTAGGGTAAGGTGCATGATGGTGACAGGCTCTTTGGGTGCCTTAGATAACATCACTCGAGTGGTAATCTCTATCAACTTCCACTTCCTGTGTAGGCGGTTCCGCTCAAGTTTAACATATTCAAGAACCACTTGGGCTTGGTCAATAGTGAATCCCAATGATGCCACATACTTTCTGAGCTCCAAAAAATGGGCTTCGTATGGGGAAGTCTACTGGATGAGTCCACCGTTTCCTTTGTCTGAGTAAATTTGATTTGTTAAAGCCCTGTATTTATTCAAATCATGTGATCATTGTTCAATGGATATATTAGAAATGGTCACAATTCTTAACTACATTTTAAAATAAAAAACATAAATAAAAATCATATGTTTTACATAACTATAAGAAGACATGAAAATAGACCAAGAGGAATTTTCATTAATGAATTTATGGGTCGTTACAGATCCTTCTCAAGGAACCTTGGCTTGGTCTTTTGATGAGACCAAGATATCCAAGAAATTTTGGAGGGGATTGGGATGATAGTTGGGTAGTATTTGGACAAGTAATGAATCTTGAGATGTTTTTTAAATGAGGTTGTGTGGGGTGGTATTTATTTTGGAGGAGAGAGGTGGTTTCTCAATATTTAATTCATTTGTTTATAAATTTCTCTCAAGATAAGAAATAGTGATGATTACATGACGAAATACAATATATAGGGAATGTGATATTGAACCAACGGCCATTTACAACATCCATGACTCAATAATGATGAATAAGGTTATATATTTAGCATATTTTGTAAATTCTCAAATTTCAATATTCACCAAAAATTTAAAAAATTCAATAAAATCTCAAAAAATTACACTAACCACTTTTTGATTTGTGGAATTAAAAAATAAAATCTATTTTAAGAAAATAATTTTCTATATAATAGTAATTTAATTTTTAATTAAAATCAAAATTTTGTTGAAAAACATAAACATTAAAATTAAAACTATTTTACCAACTCTTTGAAAATTTAGTTAAGGTCCTACAAAATTGTAATATAATTATGAGATGTCAAAATAAAATTTTATGAATACATAAATTTTATTTTATATTATTAAATTTATCATTAAATAATCATGACTTACAGAAATACCAACACTATGATATAATTATATCACATTGTCACTAATAGTATGGATAAAATTTATTTATCCTATAATTGGTAAGGGATCTATTCACCTGGATGATTTGATATTCATAAGTGCTATATCAATATTCATAAGTGTATGATACTATTCATAAGGGTAAAATTACTATTCATAATGGTAACATTACAATTTATAAGGGTATGTTACTATTCACAAAAAATTATATTTGTCCAATGGGACTCCAAACATCTTATCGATCGCTACCGTGTATGTCATATTTTTGAAATTAAAAACACATAAGTTAATTTTTTTTAAGAGTCACATAGAAAATCCTTTAAGAAATGTGTGGTGATGTGTTTCCAAATGGGATTTTATGTGATTAAGATATTACTACAAGAAGGGATAAATTTCATTGATAAAAGTTAGGGATGCTACATTCGTCCCCCTTTTGAAATTTCACCGTCGATATTTCTATTTTAAAAAATAGATGAGTGTATTTATCCTTCATCACATCATATAGTTCCAATGTTTCTTCTTAATACTTATGGTTACTCCACAGCACTTTGAAAAGGTGGGTTGTCTTGATGCGTAGAAACTTATCTCCCCGATCCAGAATATTTATTGGCTACTCCTCATAGGATAGATCATCTTCCAACTATACTACCTACGAGTTTAGTATATGTGAGGGATTTGGTATGTAATTAATTAAGAGTTATATGAAAAAAAACATCATGAAACTGATCCATATTCGGTGAAATTGAAAGAAGATAGGCCACAACACTTATGCAGTCAAGGTTCTCAAAGTGGCCAATGTAGCTTGGTCTTAACTTCCCTTTTTCCAAACTACATGTACCTCTTCCATGGTGATATTCAATAGAAGACTTTAACTCCACTGTTGAACTCCAAGTTCCTTCGATGGTTGTCATCATAGATATTTTTCTGAATTTGAGTAGCTTTGATATATTTTTGGATGACATCAACCTTCTCTATCATCTCTTCTAAATATCAATTTCAAGAAGATTTCTTTCTGCAAATTCATCCAAACATGTTGTAGTTCTACATTGGTTTCCATATAGAGCTTCATATAGAGCTGTCTCAATACATGAGTGGAATCAAGTGTTGTATGAGAACTCAACTAATGAGATATGTTGATCCCATACACCTTTGAATTATAGTGAGTAGGATCTGAGCATATCTTCGAGCATAGAATAGTCATTTTAGATTGACCATCAATTTGGGGGTGATATGTCGTGCGGAAATTTAATTCAGTACTCCAAGCATATTACATACTCCTGTAGAATTTGGATGTGAATTTGGGATCATGATCAGAGGAAATTTCTGGTAGAACCCCATACAGTTTCACCACATCCTTCAAAAATAACTTTTCAAGTTATTCAAGAAATAAAGCTTCTTAAATAGTGACAAATTGAGCAGTCTTGGTGGGCCGGTCCACCATAACCCATATCGCATTATTTCCTTTTCAGGTCTTAGAGATTACTAGGACAAATTCCATAGTGACATTCTCTAATTTCCACATGGGTATAGGCAATGGTTAAATCATCCCATTGGACTTTTTTTCTCTCTACTTTAACATTCTGACATATAATGCACCATGAGATATATTCCACAATCTTCTTCTTCATGGTATCCCACCTGTGGTGTTCTCAAGGATCTCTGTACATCATTGATCTACCAGGATGTATAGAGAATGTTAATATGTGTGCATTTTCTAACAACTCCATCTTTATCCCAGGATATGAAGGCATTGAAAATAGCGTTCCAAACCAAATCACACCATTATCATGGATATGGATCTCTTACAACTTCCCATCATTTATGGCAATCAACATACTTTGTAACTCCAAATCTTCTCTTCATGTCACCTTAATAATCTATTGGATAGTTTTTTGGGAAATAATTTGGGAAAGGTATGGTATATTCCATGCCGTTATGATTTACAAATACATACTTTGTATATCCCTGATGATATGGTCTATCTCAATGTTCGTCATGGATAGTGTAGCAGGTTATTTTCTACTTATAGTATCACCTACCTTGTTCACCTTTCCCAGATGATATGAATAGAGAAATTATAGACATTGATTACCATTAACCAACTACTTTGATGCAGGTAGAGAACGTTTTGTGTGTGTATATACATTAGAATCTTATGATTTGTATATATGTGAAAATTCTAACCATAGAGGTTGTGCCTCTAGATTTTCAAGGAAAATAAAATAGTTGCTAGCTCCAAATCATGTGTCGGGAAGTTTTACTCATGGATCTTCAACTACTAGGAGGTATAGGCTATCACATTATCATTTTTCATGAGTACAAATCCCAATCCCTTTTTCGAAGAATCACTATATATCACAATACTTTATCAACTTTTCAGTATTGTGAGTAGAGGTGATGTGATAAGCCTTCTCATTAGCCCCATGAAGCTTTCCTTGTATTCTACCATCCATACATTCTTCACCCCTTTCCATATTAACATTGTTAGCAGGTTATACAATGGTGATAAATTTCTCACAAAACATTGGTAGTACCTTGATAATCCAAGAAAACCATAGATTTCTCTGACACTAGAGGGTCGGGTCCATTCCTCAATCTATGTTGTTTTTGAAGGGTTCACATAAATTCCTTCACTTGTGAATACATGTCACAAGAACATGACTTTCTTCATCCAAAAGTCAGATTTATTGATATTCACGTACATCTTCTCATTTCTCAATGTCTCCAACACAAGCCTAAGATGTTCTTCATGTTCCTCCTTGATAATAGATTAGATGATAATATCATCGACGAAAATTAGCAAAAATTTATCGAGGTAATGTCTAAAGACTATATTCATCAAATCCTTGAATATTGTAGGGGATTTAGTATGTTTGAAGGGTATCAGAAGGAACTAATAGTGCACATACCTTGTACAAAAGGAAATCATTTAAATACCTTTATTCTACACCTTTAATTGATTATATCCTGAACAAAGATCCATGTTTGAGAAGCACTAAGCTTCTCATAGTTGATCAAACAAGTCGTCAATCCTTAGAAGATGATATTTGTACTTTATAGTGATCTTTTTGAGTTCTCTGTAATCGATACACACCCACATTGATCTATCATTCGTCACAAAGAGCATAGGTGAACCCTAAGGTAATGCACTAGGGAGTATGTAAACTTTTTCCACAAGATATCATTTCTCCTTATTTAACTCCTCCAGTTCTATGGGATCTATCCTATAGGGATACTTTGAAAAAGGAGTAGCTCTGGGTTTGAGTTATATTAAGAACTATACCTCATGATCTGGGGGTATTATGGGTAACTCTTATGGAAATACATAACTATATTCCATCATGATGGGAATTTTCTCTAGGTTGACACTTTCCATTGACTCAACCATTTTAGAAATGTATGCTTCTTCATAGAGAATAAACACCCACCCTATTGAAATATTTTTCAAAGTAGATTCTTGATCTTCCTTGAATTTATAGAGGATCTTGGGATGGTTTGGAATATGAATAAATTTTTCCCTTTTCCAAAAATATGATATGATCCATATATAATGAGAGATAATCCATTCCCATTGTAGCATCGAAATCCACTAAGGGATTATTACGATATTCACTTGAAGAATCAAACCACTACACCAATAGGAGAAGATTTCGACACTTAGGTTTCAATTATTGTGCCACTAGGTATTTTTATAATATATAATTCAAAGTTTCAGGGATTTGATTCTATAATTATAGAAAATATGAATGATATAAAGGAATGCATATAACCTGAAAGTTATAAATAAAAAATTAATTTATGAGGCATATAACCTAAATCAAATAAAATTTTTCTGTTATTGAATAAATAGGAAGTGTATCTTTTGTGACATCATTTTTTTCTTCCACTTCCATATTAGTGGTGGAATAAGCCTTCCCTTAATCCTTTGGAATTTGTTTCTGATGACATGGATTACCCTCGAGAACTCAAGGTTTTGTGAACTAGCTTGGATAGTTCCTTTACTGCCTAAAATTTTAGCATTGGACCATAGGTGGTTCACTCCTTTCCTCCACAAAATTCTCTTATTTTCTCATATCCTT
Source organism: Viscum album (assembly GCA_963277665.1). Taxonomy (NCBI): domain Eukaryota; kingdom Viridiplantae; phylum Streptophyta; class Magnoliopsida; order Santalales; family Viscaceae; genus Viscum; species Viscum album. The sequence continues at coordinate 1,394,838,427 of OY728157.1, read as the reverse complement.
TCCACACTCTTTAGCATGGTGGCCTTCTATCCAACACTTGAATCATGTCCATGTCCCTTTTAGGAAATCCCCTGATGCCTCTTCCAACATTTTTTACATTTCATTGGTTGAGTCTTCATTAGACCTTTCTAATTAGATCCTATAGAAATAAACTCCATCATTCTTTTCTTGTCACCATAACCATGTGACCATTCTCCCAACTCCATCTCCACTTTGAGATAACATAGAACGTATTCTTCATAACTCCCAATGTTTTGAATTGAAATACCCATATGAAGTTGTGGTTTTAATCCACGAAAGAATCTATCAATTTTTATGTCATTATTTATAACAAAACCTCAAGCTTAACTTGAATTCCTCATGAAAATTTCTTCAAAGATAGTGAAAGTTTCCCTATCCTTTTACTTTAGATCTATGATTATCTCTCCATATTTGTACAAAGAGATTGTTGGAAATACTTTTTATGAAACATTATATTGAAGTCTCCCCACTACATATTTTCTATTTCTCCCCTTTTCTTGGTGTTCTTAATCAAATCCCACCATTTCTAGCCTCTCCATTGAGATGATAAATATATATAGTCACCTTATCCCTTTCATAATTGTTGAGCACAAAAAATATATTCTCCATCGATATGACCCACTCTTCTACAACTAGTGGATCGAAAGATCCACTAAATGTCAGTGGTCATTTCCCCATAAAACACATGATATCTAGTTTATACCTCTTAGGGGATAGAGGAAGTTTCATATTATTCAAGTTATTATTCATAACCTATGACAACTAGGTATGAATATCCATGATGTTTTGAACTCCACCTTCTAAAGCACTAGGTATGTCATTCGGGACATCGCTACTTTGTCCCTCGCACAGGTTTTTGGCCTGTATTCTCCTCATTTGCACCATTTTCTATAATATTAATGGTTATAAGGAAACCAAAGTCAAAAATTCATGAATAAATAAGTTATTTCATTTTTAAATTAAAACTAAAATCATATCTTACAGTATCCTTATGTTTATCAAAGAATCTCAAACAAGGTATTTTTACATAGGTTCCTTAATCTTCCTTTCCAAATTAACTAAACCATGAATCTAATAGAAACTATAGACAAAATTATTTTATTACATTAATATTAAATTATTTCAATGATATACATCATAAAAAAAATTACACTAAAAGTATCTAAATGTTTAGTGTATTTATAAAACTAGGACCACACAAAAAAATTACAACATAAAACATAAACATTTATTTAATTCCCTCCTTTGCTGGATTATTATTGGCTCTTGAAATTTATTTCATACAAGTAGTCTCATGAGTATATACATCAAAATGGGGTGACCTAAAATCCCAGCAAGAGGATGGATACAAAGATCAAACAATGTAACATAGGGTGGTCATAATCATAACATCATCCTCATAATGAGAAGAAGCATTAGATACCAAAATGAAATGTGTAAATCCATAAAAATGAAACCTTATATATTAGTGGTTAACTAAGAAAAAAGTTGTGAACAAATCTATCATCATGTTTATGAATAATTTACCTTACACATGAGGTTCTGCACATAACCCAATGCATTGGAGTGCTATATAATTATAGGTGCACTTGTAACATCATAACATTAAATTATTATGCATGCCACAAAGATCATATATAAATATTGAACATAAATATACCCATGGGAAGTAATTGGTTTCACATAATAAATCACAAATTCATAATATTTGTGTTCCCAAATGAAATAGGTCATAACATACTTGATACAAGGTCCATCAACCTTGAGTAAGAAGTAAAAGTTGTGTTTATGAAAGAAGATTTCTTCTAAAAGACATTATGTTTGACATAAACTCTAGTGGAACAGATTTATATAACTAAAATTGAAATATATGGATGAAGAAAATATTTTTAAGGAATATCTATACCAAAAATGGAGTGAAAGAGGGAAAACCATATGAAATAAAGGTGGGTTCGAGAATTCCCCTACCTTGTATCTGAATGATTTCTTCACTTTAATGTCATGTATACTCAAATTAGATTTATTTATTAACAACTAAATAATGTTTTATTCATGATTATTATTCTTTATTGTTTTATTATGTTCTTTTATAGTCCTTTGGATGAGTTATAGAGTTTAAATTCGTTTTTCAAGAGTGTTCTTTTTTATAGTTTTCATGAATGGTTCATCTATAGACATGAATATAAGTTCATTTAAAACATGGATAAAAATACATAATTGCTATTAAATGTTATTAATTGTCTTATAGGCGTTTAAATGATTTTATAATTATGATTTTTATATACCAGGAAGGTGAATCATTTGATAAAATTTAATGATGATCATTTTAGGTTAATTGGGGTGGTTATTGGATCATAACTAATACGTTTTGTTTTATCATTTAGTATTATGTGTACAAGTTTTCTATAGATCCAAAAAAGGTTAGAAATTAAATATTAAAACAATTTTTCAACCATTTAATGGTTTTATTGATATCCTTCTTGGAATTGAAGGAAAATGAAGGTGCATCACCCACAATGATGGTAAATTCACACATCACAGGAAATGATTTCATTTTTAAAAATAAAAGGGGGGAGATTTTAATGAATAATATTACATTATCATGATAGAATTATGGTATATAAATAATATTAGAGTTATCATGAACTTTTGATAAGTTAATTTGAGGATTAGAGAGTAGAATAAATGAATTTTGAAAGGAAATTGAAATAAAAGGGAGAGAGGAATTAACTCTTTAATTATTCTCTGGAGATCCTACTCAAGGATCCTATTATTGGTGTTTTGATGAGACCAAAATCTCCAAGAAGTTGGGTAAGGGATAGGGAATATCATTGGGATGAATTTGGACAAGTCATGAATCATGATAGGTGTAATGAAATGAGGTTCTGAGTGCTGGTATTTATAGTGGACATGAGAGGGGTTTTATCAATATTTATTTCATTAGTTTATCAATATACCTCAATAAAAGAAATAGTGATGATTAAAAGACTAAATATTATAAATATGCCATGTTAATTTGAACCAAATTCAATTTATAACATCCAAGACCCTTGCAAGATGCAATAATTCATTTATTTAGGATATTTTGTAAATTATGGAATTTCACTATTAACCAAAAATTAAATTATTTCAGAAAAATATAGAAAAATTACACTAACCATTTTTTTACCATGTAAAAGTTAATAAATGAACTCAATTTTATGAAAATAATTTCCTAAATATTAGTAATTTAATTTTTAATGAAAATTATAATTTACTTGAAAAATAAAAATTTTAAAATTAAAAATGAACCCTTTGAAAAATTAATTAAGGGGTCATAAAATTATCATATATTAATAAGACATAAGAATACTAGTTTATGAATAAATAAATTTTCCTTTAAAATATTTAATTAATCATTAAATATTCATTACTAACTAATATAAAATCAATATAATGTAATTATATCATATTTTCCCTTCTATGATGGATAAACACTATTTATACTATCATTGGTAAGGTTCCTATTCAATTGGCTAATTTAAAATTCCTAAGGGTCACATTACTATTCATAAGTGTATATTATTATTCCTAAGGGTAAATTTAATACTCATAAGGATATATTACTATTCACTAAAAAATTATTTTGTTTTGTCAGACTCTAAACATCTTACTGATCCCGACCACGTATGTCATATTTTTGAAATTCATGACACAGAAGTGGAAAATTTTTGTTTAATGGTCACATAGTATATCATTTAAGTGTGATGTGGCACTGTGTTTCTGAATAATATTATATATGATTAATAAATTAATATAATAAGGGATAAATTTCATTTATAAATGTTTAGGTTGCAGTGTTATATCCAAGGGAAAAATTTCTGATATTATTAAAAAACTAATGTCAATTGAAACTTTTCAGAATATGAGACTATAAATATGGGGGAAACCCATTTCCAATTTTTACTAAGGTATTTTTCTATATGAAACCTATTTTTTATCGTGTTTCTTTAATTATAATGGTGAAATTATAATCAATAATCAGAGAAACATATATTTATTTGATTATTTCTAATCTTTTTATTGAGTTTAGTTTATGAAAATTATTTAAAATTTACATGAATGGTTCATGATGGTCGGTTTGTGTATTAGTTTCAAATGATGAATTAATTTAAGGATAAAGTTAATGTATAAATTAAATTTAATAGTTTTCTATTGTAGTATATCAAAATACTCCAAATAACTTGTTATTTCATAGATCATTTATTCTTATAATAGATGGAACAACCCTTTCAAAAGGATCTTTTTTTATTATCAATTTAGGGGTAAATGGAATTCATCACATCTCAATGTAATTGGTAGGGGTGGGAATTTTTTTATAAATTATTTTATTTGATATTATTAGAAACAATATATTGTATTGAAAAAAAATACAAAATGGGTTACATTTTAACCTACATTGGATGATGTTTTATTTGTTTTAAATACTGTTGAAGGTGTTATAAATTCAATTTAAATAGAAAATTGGTTTGGAAATAATATTTTAAGGTGATCTAAGTGGGAATAAAAGGATTAGAGGTGGTTTTGATAGGATTATTTTTTATTGGATCAAATATTGAAAGGTTGTATTTGATATGTATTACTAAATTAGAGTTTTAATTGGACATAAATGATTTAAATTGACTTTCAACTAGTTTAATATGATTTAATATTTATAAATTGCTTCTATGTATGAAATAAAATGTGTTTTAAAAGAGTATTCTACTTATGGGTAAGCGTAACACTTTTATTTTTTGAAGTTTGTGTGAGTAATCAAGAATCTATTTAAAAATATACCAAATTCCATAAAGGTTATTTATGAGTAACTATGTGATATGTGATAATAATATAAATTTTATATTAGTTTCAATTTAGCTTGAAGATCCACTAGATAAATATGAATCTTAATTGAGACACGTACAAGTAAGATTGGAGAGACTGGAAATTTTGTAAGAATAAATAAATGGGTTTAGAGCCCATAAAGTTGTACTTTGGGACTACGTAACAATAGTTCAGATGTTGTAATGGATTTTTACTATTCTTTTTTATGAATCTCATAGGAACCAAATCTGTTCTCAATTGAATCATTGGACATAATATATATATTGATAATATATTTACAAAGGATTGAAACACCATGATAATTTCTCTTAATCTTGATTTATGTTTAAATTTATTTAAACTATAAAGAAGGTTATTTCTCATCAAAATTTATATTTAAAAAAAATTCTATTTTATCATGTAAGAATGAAATATAGGAATATGTAACATGGTTTTATTATGGATTCTTAATTTATCATGAGGTTAATATTTATACGAGATTAATTTAGAAGAACATGCATACCATGGAAAAATGTTGGACAATATTTTAATAATGGGATTCATTTTTACTCCCTGAATATAAATGTATGAGGATTACTCAATGGAATTAATGATATAAATTTATAAATAATTTAATAAAAATAATTATGTAGTTTTAATAGTATTCCCATATTCAAATAGAAAAATATTATACAAGTGATAATTCTATGTTTTGGAATAAATTAAATGATAGGAAATATATAAAAATAAAATAATTAATAATTCCAAAATCATAGTAATTATTTTTGTAATTATAGTTTTATAGAGATAGTAAAATATTACTATGAGAAGTGTTAGATGAACATGGAAACCTATAAGATATTTTTGTTAAAATAGTTTAATATGATCATATTGATCTAGAATAATATGGACTAATTAATTTCATATGTTAACATTCTTTAAATTAATTCAATTATATATACAAGTGGGCACATTTTTAACAAGTCTGTGTTGATATTGTATCACATTAATCGATATTATCTAACATATATAAAATCTTAATATTAAAATAAAATATGTGAGTGTGGAGGATAAAAACCGAAATACACTATGTACAAAGTTATCTATATTGTATTTTATCTAGTTTAGAAAATAAGTTGTGTTACTAATTTATTCTATAATGAATTTGGATTGAGGGAGCTATGCTAAATATCGATAGATATAATTTTTTTGAAGTGAAATGTGTCAACCCTATTTCATCCCCATCCCAGTGATGATAAAATTTTTATGAGATCATAATAGAATTATAGTGACGGAAATATAATGATATATTTTTTATGATATATAAAACATATGAATTCTAACGGGCTACGCCATTTAATAAAATTATTATATAAATAAAGAATATATTCAAAATTGTTAGAAAAATAATCAATTTAACTCAATATTTAATATCTCTCATGATGTTCTCATTATTATCCTTTAATGTTGTGGTATTAGAACCTTATTAAAGGATATGTACTCTTGTCAATGTTTTATGTGAATCCAGTGTTAGGTGGATAACATTAATGGTAGTATATTGGTGGTTACCATTGATAAATCTCAATCAAAATTGATTTTGGATATTTATTAACATGGGTCGTAGTGTAAACATTCTTTTATATATATTTTATTTCAAACTCTTCATGTCTATCTGAGTAGATGGAGTGAATAAGTTATGTTTTTTCATCTATTACATATTCATAATATTGTTTTTTCAAAAACCATTCAATTTGATGGTATAATATTATCCAATGGAAAACTTATTGCTATATAATATTGTTAATAAACCATTAATGGATTATTTAAGTACCAATGATGATCGGTGGAGTTGACGAGTCTTGAAATTAATGATTCTATAATGATATAAATTATTAGTTAATGCAGTATGATTTGATATCTAATAGGACATAGTAAATTATGTATTGTTCATTACATAGAGGGTTGAAGAAATTTAAAAACATTATTCTATCACGTGATATAGTGTTAACATAACATCCACATTAAGAGTATAATATGACTTATTTTTTAAGACAATTCATTTTTTGGAATTTATATTTTTATATATATTGAACACATAATAATGGATGATATTTATTCTAATTTGATCTAATTAGAAAATATTATAATAATGATTTCATTAGTACTCGTACATTTTCACACCCAGATTTTCAATTCCATGCTTTGGTTCAAATCATCTTTTAGTTCTTAGCTTTCTCTTGGTTTCCAGGTGTTCTGGTTTTAAAATATTGGTGTATATTATTTTATTGATATAATACCTCTACATCTCCCTTGGGACTCAATTTTTATGTGATATTTGATGGGGGAAACTCTAAAATCATGTTTGTAAACTATTCTATCTTCGATTACATCCCTTTACTTAGAGTTTCTTTCACCCTTTCAGGTGTTATAAAATGTCCATTTTCAAGGTTCTTTACCTAGGGTTTAACCATGAGTCTTTTTATTGAATGCATTTGTTCTAGGTCTTGATTTATCTTCCATGTTGTGCGACGATGGTGCGGTTGATATTTCAAACCAAGATTTGAGGGTTTTGACACAAAAGGAAGGTGGTTCCATGTGTAAAAAATTATTGATAATTTAGATTTTTTTATTTACTCATTTTTCATATTCATAATATGTTGCGTGTGGTATGAAAAACATTTTTGGTAGCATTAGTAAAGCATTTAGTGTTAAAGTTAAATTATTTTTCGAAATTGTGTACTTTCCAAATGTAACTCATGTGATCCCTTTTGTGGTAGTTTTATAAAATATGATAATTATTTATTATTTTCTAAAAGGGTTGGATAATTATGGTATTTTATTTCTTTAGTGTCATGTGGTCCTTTGAAGGTGGATTTTTATTGGGTTTTATGTGTAGTACTATTGTGTGTTTCGTGGAGGCGTTTTATAAAAATCTGTATTTTTCATCTGTATCTTTTGTGGTATAATTTTAGTAGATTTCATAGTACTTGATAAAGGTTTAGAAAATGTTGAAAGGGCTTCCAATTATTATTTGTTAGGGTCTTGGAGTGATTTTGGCCTTGAAAAGGTGTTTTGAAATGGGTTTTGTGTGCAAGACATAGTTTTACCCACTATGATTGTTTTGTGGAAATTGTAAATTTTTTATTTGGATCAAAAAAGTAGGAAAAAGGGTGTATTTGTACTGTTTGGGTGAGTTTGTTCATCTAATATGTTTTTTTAATGGTAATTTGTTGATTTAAGATGTCAAAAAAAATTAGAATGATTTATAATTTTCTGAAAAGTATTAATAAATTGTGATGTGGGTATGAAACATGTTTTTGGAATTTTTCATTTGAGTATGATAATAAAATGATTTTTAAGGTGAGAAGGGTATTATGTGATATGTGTATGGTTTTTTATGTGAGTTATAATTTATTGAAATTGTTTTATAAACTTTTTAAAGGATTTTTGGAAGTGTTAATAAATGTGAAAGTAGTTGTGGGCTATTTTGGTGTGAGTATGGTTTCAAAATGCATATGAATGAAAAAAGTGGATTATGTGACATGTGTGATATACATACGGTCTGTTTGAATAATGTCTGATGTTGAAGTAGTACTTTTCATGTGAAAAATTATATTTCAAGGATTTTGGATTTCTTTGAGAACTAGAGGAAACACGGGTATAAGGGGGTGGACGTTTACTAAAATGCTAGTGATCCTATGGGGTTTAGACTCAGTTCTCTGTAGAAAGTTTGATTCTTACAACAATAACTAAAATATTATGATGGTGTTTATGGTGATTAGGTACAACTAGGTTATGGGTATGTTCCATCCTAGTGGCTCGTTCACGAGAATGGATATTTTTGATGGATACTTTCACCGAGATACGAGGTACCTGAGACCCATAACGAGCTAGTGCCTAGGGTATATCTTCCCATTTCTTATGCTCATATTTTACTTTGTTCTTACCATTGTCATATGGTATGGTTGGAAGGAAAATTAAGTAGTGTTGAAATAATTTTTAAAATGCATTGATTCTTTAAAATATCCCACTTGAAAACTGTTTTATTTAAAGTTTCATTTTTTTGGAAAATTATTACTTAGACTTCATGTTTTGAAAACTTGCATGCTTTTCATATTTGATTGTTTATTATAGGGAATATTTTAGTTCTGGTACACTACATAGATATTTATCACATCCTACTTACACCATTGTGTGTAATTAGACTTGATAATTTTGTTGTTGTAGGATTGGGTACAACTTTGGTGCTAATGGTTCGGGTTTTATAAGTCCATCGTGCAGAAATATTGGAGAGATGTCTTGAGGTCAGTCAATCATTCCATGTGCAGGTTCTTGGTCAATATTATATTGTTTTTTTACCTTTTTAATGGTATTTAAAAATTGTTTTATATTGTGTAATTCAGTTCGGAATTTTAATGAATGATGATTTGGATTTGAAAAGTCCATATTTGTGTTCTTGGTTTTGTTTGTTGTTTTATGTTTGTAAATCCAGGTAAATCAACCCCAATTTTTTTTATGATTCCCAAGCACTTGTTCGAGCACATGGGGATTGGAAACGCCCTTCGGGCCTTATCAAGAGCTGGGTATGGTGGCGGTTTTTATGGTGACCAGATTCGTTTTGTGAAAAACTGGTATTAGAGGGTGGTTCAGATTAACTCTTTAGGTCATGTTAATTGGGGAATAGTCAGGATAGTCTGGAGTTAGGATTGTAAATGTCATTATTGTTATGGGTAGTGTGCCTAATCACCAGTCATCATGATGGGATTCAAGTCTCCAAGGTATGTTGGGACTTATCTGAGTCTTTTGGTTTTCTTGGTTTGATGATGATTAGGGGAAATAAAAAGAGAGTTTGCTTAATGATCATAGTGATCTCACAGGGCCCGGCAAGCCATGTGGATTCATGGATTATTCCCTAGAACACTCTTTATGACAGTGAAGTTATTGGATTATGTCCACCAAATATATGTCCATGTCTCCCACCGAAACTAGTTTCCTCTCACATTGTCTTATGTTCTTCAATTTTGAAAGATTGGAAGTTTGGGTTTAAAGGAAAAATGAGATGGTTTTATGAATTTTATTATTTTTTTGAAATGATTTTCAAATAAATAGGGAATGGTTTTATTTGTGAGATGGTGGAACTAATTTTTTATAATTCTTTTGAAAGGAAAAATATTGTGTTTTCGCCTCTTTTGAAAGAAGTAACTATGTTAAAGTTGGGTTTGAAAAAGTGTTTCCAATACAGTTTTCTAATGTATTGAAAGGTATTTTAATGGGAAAATATGTTTTTAAATTTATGTCAATGAATTGGAAGTTAGTTATGATCCTAATGGTTGAACTTTTCTACAAAGGTTTGATACATTTAAACTGGGATTTTTATTTTGTGGTTAGAGGTCTTGAGAAAAAGGAAATATTGGTTGACTATTTGGGTTTTGAAAAGTAGAAAGAATTTATTTCTTAAACATTTGTATTTCAATGAGTGACCACATGCATCGGGATATATGGGATGATGGATGGTTGATGGCATGGAAGGATGAGTGTAGGGATGGATATGAGGTGGGTGCATGTTGTTGCATTGAAACATGCATGTGTGAGTCCCATAGGGTACCATTGGTGGATACACCAACCGCTGAACCATTTGTTTTTAAAGAAATGTATTTAAAAGAAAAAAATGATATCTTGATGACTGATTTGGGAATGTTTATATTATGTGTTTTTTAAAATGTTTTTGTTGTGGGATGTTTTGAGTCCAAGAACCCCTCCTGTTTGAACTGTGTTTTTGGTTTGTGTTTGGTCGGTAAGCTGAGTTGAAGGGCCTGATAGTGGCCTCTTCTAAGAAATGTTTAGTGATGCCTGTACAGTGGTTCCCTTCTGGTATTGGGATCCAGTTTGTAGTATGAATTGACTAATGGACCATTTTGGTTGGGTACTTGGGTTTTATCATTGGATAAGGTATGTCCCCATTAAGGGTTAGTGCACAACTGAAGTGCAACCCAAATTGTTTTTTCATTTTAAGACCCTCCAATTGATCAATATAAGGAATATTTTTATCGAGCATTGGAGATGGATTCTACACCATTTCCTTTCTTGGTTTTTTGGATCCTATTATAGAGGGAGAGTTATCTTAGAAGGTTGAAAGATACCATAGATTCTTAAGTTTCTTGATTCGTCATAGGTGGAAGTGGTATGAGGTTGTTAGTGTGGATGAGTGTCTATATGGTGTCTAAGAGGGCCTCTGTGTCCTTCATGGTTTCTTTGAAGTTTACGTTCACAATAAACCACCTGTGTTGGAAATCTGGTAATGAGAAGCTATTTTTGTCACTTTTTGTAATTTTGTTTTGTTTAGGGACTTGGCATAAGGTCCCTTTCCATGCATTGTTCTATCAGATGAAATGGTCATGTTTGGTGAAACAATGTGTTTTCATGTACTCATTTGACCATAAAGGTGAAGGTCGTGCAATCCCCTGAGAGTCTATAAAATGTTGGGAGTATGTATCCCTTTGGAAATATATTAAAAATCCATTACTCTAGAAGAAGGTGTTTATATGTGTAATTTTTTTCTGTTGCTTCTCACTCGAAGAAATAAGGAGTGATGTGAGTGCATCTTCTAAGACCTTGTTTAAGTGAAATGTCTAGTTATGGTATAGTGAATTTGGAATGTGTTATGTCTTGGTGAACCCATCTGGGATCAGGGTATAGTTTTCAGGGAACCGAATGGAATGGTTCCATTTAGGGGGGGTTTCCAAATCATATCTATAAGGCCAAATATACTTCAATCATTTAAGATCCATCTATAGGTCCCGGAGAGAAGCTGGCGCGTAGTCAGAGGAAATCCTAGGGTCATTAAAAACCTTGTAAAAATTATTATCATCTGTAAGAAATATAGGAATAGTTTAAACCTCTGGTATCTTCATCTTTCTATTAATGTTACCATTCTATGGGAAGTGGTGGGAGGACCTCATATACATGTTATCACCCATTTTCATTCCTTCCCACTTTGGTTTCCATTGAGTTTTGGGTAAAGGTTTGAAATTTTTTCTAGACTTGTTAAGAACACGGTTTGTGCATGATTAGTAGTGACCAAGTGCCAATAAAACCATGCAGATTGAATGATCCACATAGTTAGTGCATGATATCCCAAATTGTGTAGGAAAATCATGTAGTAATGCCAACCCACTAAATATTGGGGTCTTTTTATGTCGGCCCTTGCTGGTCAGTTAATATGGTTGGTTCTTAGGATGGGGAGACCTACCATGAGTCGAATGTACATTCTTTTGGAATGGTCTAGTAGAAGTCTACCCCTTGATCTAGGGTGTTTGTTCAGGTCTCCCTATATTACTGTCTTGATTCTATATTAGAAAAAATTTAAGTTTACTCTTATGATTGGGATCTCATTTTTGTCTCCTCATACCAGTAACGTGGATTTTTCCTTGGTCTCATCTTGAGAGTTTGTAGTCTCGTTCAGAGTGATCAAACTGCTAAAATCTTCTTTGGGAAAATTATAGGATTGGATACATCCCAACATTTAGTTAAACAAAGTTATGTGTGACCTTGTTCATTTTTGTTGTTTGATTGACTAAATTTCTTGAATCTTATTCAGTTAGTGTTTGAGGGGTTTTTTCGATGAATTCTGAATGTGCTTGATCATTTCATCGAAGTCATGTATGTTTTGGTTCGTGAGATTATTCCTTCTTAATTGTTCACTGGAGATGTTTTTGGCTTTGTATAGAACCATGGAGAAAGATTAAATCCTAGTTTCTCGGTTGGGTGTGGTTTTTTTATTTGACATTGATGTGGATTTTTAGAGGTGGAAAGCTTTATGGTGCGGAGAATTGTCGCACCTAAATTTTTAATTACATGCTTTGGTTCAAATCCTCTTTTATTTCTTATAATTCTCTTGGTTTATGGGTGTTTCAGATTTGAAATTTTGGTGTGTCCTGTTTTATTGTTCTAAGACCTCTCTTTCTCCCTTGGGATTCAATTTTGAAGGGATATTTGATGAGGGGGAACATCAAAATCAGGAAAGTAAACCATTATCTCTTTGATTTCATCTATTTAGGTTTCAATCTCCCTTTCATGAGTTCTAAAATTTTCTAAATCTAGGGTTTTTACTATGTATTTAACAATGAGTCGTTTTGGGGAAATCATGTTGTCCATGGCTCAATTTATTTCCTTGTGGTGCAGAGATGGTGTGGTTGATGTTTCACACCACGATTTGAGGGTTTTGACACAAAAAGAAGGTGGTTTCATGTGTAAACAATTATTGATGAGTTACCTTGCTATATATACTCATTTTTCATATTCCAAATATGTTGGGTGTGGTGATGAAAACATTTTTGGTATCATTAGTAATGAATTTTGTTTTAAAGTTAAACTTTTGTATGAAATTTTGTACCATACAAATGTATCTCATGTGATAACTTTTGTGGATGTTTTATAAAATATGGAATAGATTTATTAGTATCTAAAAGGGGTGGAAAATTCTGGTATGTTATTGCCTTAGTTTTATATGGTCCTAGGAAGATGGATTTTGATTGGGTTTTATGTGTATAAATTCGTTGAACTTCTTGAAGATGTTTTATGAAAAAGTATGTTTCTCAGGTGTATATTTTTTAGTATAATTTGAAGTGATTGTATAGTACTTGAGATAGGTTTAGAAAATGTTTCATGGGCTTCCAATTCTTCATTGGTTGGTCCTTGGTGTGATTTTGGCCTTGAAGGGGGGTTTTGAAATGGGTTTTGTGTGTAAGATCTAGTATTACCCACTTGGATTGTTTTGTTGAAATTGTAAATGTTTTATTTGGTTAAAAAAATGGTAAAGAGGTGTATATGTGCTATTTGGGTGAGTTTGTTCACCTAATATGTGTTTTTTAAAGGTAAAGTGTTGATTTAAGATGTCAAACTTCTTTTTAATTATTAATAAATTTCTGAAAAGTTATACTGAATTGTGATGTGGGTGTGAAACATGTTTGTGGACTGTTTCGTGGGAGTTTGATGACAAAATTGTTTTTATAGGTGAGATGGGTACTATGTGATATGTGTGCGGGCTGTTATGTGAGTTATAATGTCTTGTAAATCTTTTAGAAAATTGGTTAATGGATATGTGGAAGTGTTAAAGAAATGTGAAAAGTGTTGTGGGCTATTTTGGTGTGATTATGATTTCAAAATGCATTTGAATATAAAAGTGGATTAAGTGACTTATGTGATATGCATGGGGGTTTTATGGTTAATTTGATATGTGGAAGTGGTATTTTCATGTGAAAAATAATATTTAATGACTTGATGAACTTTTTTGAGCACAAGAGAGAAACCCAGGTATCTAGGTGGGTCGACGTGTACTAGTATGCTAGTGATCCGGTGGGTTTGGCCTCTGTTTGACCTAGCATGTTTGACGCTTACATCACAAAAAAACTTTGATTATAATGATGATGATGGGGGTCCAATAGGTTATAGGTATTTTATCTACTAGTGGCTTGTTCATGAAAATAAATATTTGTGATAGTTACATTCACAGAGATACGAGGTACCTTAGTCCCACAACGAGCTACTTCCTAGGTGTTATTTTCCCATTGCTTGTGCTTATTTGTTACATTGTTCTTACCGCCGGCATAAATTATGGTTATATGGAAAATTCAGTAGTGTTTACATTATTTTTAAAAATTGTTGATTCATTAATGTTTCCCACTTAAAAACTGTTTTATTTAAAGTAGCATCTTTTTTAGAAAGTTGTTACAAGAACTTCATCTTATAAAAATATGCATGATTTTCATCTTTGATTGTTTATAACATGGAATATCTTAGTGGTGGTATCCTACAGGGTTTTGTATCACACCCTACATACACATTTGGGTGTATTTAGACTTTTTGATTTTTTTTGTATGTTTAGGAAAAACTTTTGTGCCAATGGTTCGGGTTTTTGCGGTCCATCGTGATGCATTGTTGGGGAGACATCTTGAGGGCGGTGCCTCTGGCCATATAGAGGTTCTTGGGCTGTATAGTCTTGGATTTTTCTATATTAATGGTCTTTAAACATTGTTTTAAATTGTTTAATTTAGTTCTGAATTTTAATTAATGATGATTTTGTTTGAAAAATCCAGATTTGGTTTCTTGGTTTTGTTTTGTTGTTTTATGATTATAAATTCGGGTAATCGTTCCTAATTTTAAATTTATGATACATGGGAACTTGTGCCATCCCATGAGGATTAGGAACAATTTTTGGGCCTTGTCATGGGCCATGTATGTTGTCCATTGTTATGGCGACCATATTCAGTTTGTGACATAAATCATGAAATAAAGGGAATGTAAATTTTCTTAATAGAGACTAAAAAAAAGAACATGTTATTTTTACATAGAAAATCATGTTCTATTTTTATACATTTAGGTATAAGGAGATTAATCTGAATAGTTATAGGGTTTAGAAATTATATTAATACAGAATATGGAAATTGGGTTTGAAATTGTTCAATATAGTTGAATACCATTACACTATAAACATATATCACATGCTACTGTAGAAGATTTCACAAAATAACGAATAATGGAGTGATGGTTTTTATCTGAGATTTAATTGAGTTTATATCCTTAACAATAGAGGGAAATTAATTATTATTAAACCCAAAAATAATATATATAATTATAAAAAAGGAACACACTATAACATATATGATCACACAATAATAGTATGCAATTGTTTTTGTATTTTTTGATGATTTAAAAGTTGATGTGGAATTATTTTTTACATAAATGGATTATGCTAAAATATATGGATCCATATCAATATGTATTAAATGAGTATAACTAAAAATTTACCTTCACAATAAAATAATTAATTAACAATCATATAAACATCCAAAAATTAAAGGGAGCATTCCAATGAGAGTTTTATTTTGAATGATGATAATATAATTGGTGTATAATTGATTCAAAATTCAAATGATATCGAGGAGGAAAAAATTGAATTATTAAATTTTTTTGACGAACTAGATATTTATTTTAATAGTAGGTTTGGAAAAACTATTTTCTCCAACACCATGTAGGGTTTGATAAAAAGATAAGAACATTTATTGAAATATAGAAATCATTGAACACCAATAATGTTCAGTTCAGTAATAAGGGTGTCTAGTCCTTGTAAAAAAACATTAATAATTTGTATTATCCCATACAATCTCTTATTATTACATTGTTTTTTTATATCTTTTACACAAAATATATATAGGAAAACTTATTAAGAGTATATTTTTTGTGACAATGTATTCCCACTCCCACTCTTTAGGGATTCAATCTTACCATATCTACTCATTTTATATAAGAGAAAGGATATTCACATTTATATTAACTATCATTCAATAAATAGTTATAAACTAGAGGTTTAGATAAAGATAAAAAATTTGGGTATCGTACTAATGATTTGTATTTTTTCTTTATTGGTAACATATTTTTTTTATCATTTTGACTTATGGAATGTATGAACTCCATATAAATGAGTTACCATGTTAGGTATATGGAGAATATATCTATGTATAATGATTTTGTTATTATATAATCATTATCATACCATTGATATTAATGATATAACATGTAATGATATATGTATTCATCAAAATCATGCAATATATAATTTGATTGCTAAGATGAATTTTGAATTTTATTTGAGGATACATAATTCTTTAATTTAATCCCTAAATGAAAAAGTTTACACATGGGTAATGGGTAAAAAAATTGGGAATGTTATATTTAAGAAACTAAATGCTATAAATTAGGGTTAAAAAATTATTTCAATCAGGATTATAATATTTTCATTTGTAAATATTATTGTTTTAATTGGAGAAGAATTATTCTGGGAATATTTCTTCATTCTATTGGTGAAATTTTTATCCTAATTTTTGGAATTTAGAGGTTAATAAAGGTTCCACTGTGGTGGTAAAAATTGAAATATATTATCTTGAATAAATTAAATGAACTTACATTTACCCTAGAGTATCAGGCTATATATGAATTGACTATTAATAATCTCAAAAATGTCTCACTAGTTTGTAAGATTTGGAGAGAGAAAACATTAAGAAGAATAGGGGTATATAAGATGGATAAATCATTTAGTTCTTACAATTGTTCAAGGAATAGTGATTCAATTATGTATCAAGTATGGAAGATAGATTTCTAAAATAGTCCTATAAATTTTATGAATTCATCTAATTATTTCAAATGGTTTTTATAAAGGAAATAAAAAATGCAAGGTTAAACAAAATATTAGGTTATTTAATTGTGAAAATATCATACATTTTTACTATTTTCTCTAACAGGAACGGAGAATACGATTAACGTGGTTGATAAAACATATTATTATGTTTAAAAAAGGTGGAAGTGGTTGTATTAAAGTAATTTACAATAAATGAAATGGAATTTCCAATGTAGTAATGAATAGAAGTATTCTCTCAAAACATGATACCTCATCATGTGGTGATGATGGCAAAGAGATACTAAGGATTCCAATGGTAATGTTCTCAGATTCATTTTTTTCAAATAAAAATAGTCTATAGAACACTATTCAGAATAAGAAAGAAGTAGCAATAATAAAAGAAATGGTGAAAAAGAGAAAATTAGTGAGGGGAAACCAAAATTGTTATTATTAACAACAGATTATTTTTTATGTGAGATAGAAATAAAGATGGTTGAGAATAAAAATATTCCACTAAACAATGATGTTAAGTCGTTAAGTAAATAGATTAACCATATACCAAGAATTCTACTAAGACAAAATTAAAATTTTCCATATAACAAAATGATCTCATTGCATCATTAAATAAAGATACAATATTCTTATGATTTCGATAGAAAATTTTATTTCCAGGACCATCATGGAAAATTTCCCTGAGGAAAGGTAGGTTGATGCAAGAAATTTCATAAATGAAACTCACATTGAGTTTGAGAATTCTCTTAATAATATTTTCAAATATTTTGAATCTGCTGGGAATGTTGTTGATACAACCAATAAACGTAGTGATTGTCTTATATTTTATTCAAATATTAAATTTCAAACCATTTATTAATGTAATTTATTGGTTTAAAAAATCATTGGAATTTGTATTTTAAAAATTATTGGAGCAAAATCATGTCAAAAAAATATCAATGAAATCCCCACTTGAAATCACCTAGGGATTATAGTATTTTATATTTAATCATAATTAAAATAACCCAAATGATAAATGATAATTGAATATTCGCTATGTTTAATTTTTATTGAACACATGTTCCATTCTCTTATGGAGATTGTCTCTTAAAAGAATTAAATCCCGAACACTCTAAATTATACTCATGCAATTAAAAATATTCCTTGATTTTTGACCTTCATATAATGGGTTCTATCATAGAGAATATAACGATATGTATACATCACCATGATCATGGGAGATCATACAAATCAATTTTTCAATTTAGATAGAACTATCACTAATCCTCCATTCATTTTTTCTCACTGGAAAAATGATTTGTGGAGATGGTAAATTATTATTTTGTGATATTGGATCTTGAATTTTTCAGTGTATAATTAGTTAAATAATATGGTTATTACTTTCATAAGTTTCATTTAGTTCCTTGTGGAAGTTAATACTTTAAAAAGACCAAAAATACCCCAAAAATACACAAAAAATGACATGAATTTCACAAGTATTTTATAATATAAAATTAACATTAATGTTTTATTATATGATAAAATATTATTTATTGAATTAGTTTAGATATATAATAAATATAAAAAATAATTGAAAACTAAATATTAAACATTCATTCAAAAAATATTTTAAAATTATATTCACTTAATAACTTGTGAATATAATAACTAAATATATTCATAATTTCTTATTATGTGCCTCATTAATGTTTAATTTATTTATTTCCTTTATTATCATATATACTCAAACGTTACCCTACCCCCACCATGGGGTCAACATTTTCCAAATCTCTAATTAAATAGAATTGGGAAAGATTATGAATACTCATTTTGTGTAATCCTCTATGTCATTATCTCGAAAATGGTATGTGATACTCAATGTCTAGAAGTGGAGTCTAACAACCTATCAAATCCCAAATGAAGATATATTTTAGTCATAGAAATGACAAAATCCTATGAACAGAGAATGTGTAATATACTCTATTTATCTCAAGATATCATATTTAGTGTGAAACTCACTTAATTTAAGTATCCATTATTGATTAATTATTTTAGGTAAACACTAGACACACTTACCTACATATACCATAGACATAGATGTTATAAAGGTTTAACCATCATATTCGACTAGGCCTAAATATCTCATCCATTTGAAATAAAAAAAATCATTTCTTGATAATTTATCAGATGTTATTCCTTCAATGACACTCCCAATGTATGATAACTCTCCAAAACATATATATCATTTTTTTATATATTAATTAAAACTATGTTATAAATTTATATACATTAATAATGATGAGAATTTGATAGGCCAATAAACATTCTCATAAATGAAAATAACTGGTGACCACAAAACATGTAGTGTTTATATTGGAGAGTAAACCCTTATGATATCCTATACCTAGGTTCAACAAGTGTGGACTTCATGAGAATACATAACATTTATTTTAATCCTCCAAAACCTAATAGTAATTTATAATATGTTTCTATCCAATATGATGTATCAATAGAATTGAAAATTTATTTATGTTTACATTCATAGTATCCCTTGGTTTTCATTAGATATGACAACTAATATAACATATTGATATGATAAATAATATATACAATTGGACATAGAAAAAAAATTCACAAGAACCAACACTATTATGGTAAGAATAAATCAAGTATAACTCATTGTATACATTGAATTGTAACCGAGAAATACCCCCACAAGATGGGTCTTGGGCACCCAAATTCAAAGGAGTCCCACTTTCACTAGATCCTACATTATAAAATCAATTTTTTTTCTATAAAAATTTAAAATCATGAAATTTATAAGTTGTGGATGTAGTCACTTAGCTTGAAATGTTTTCAAATATAACTACTCTTATAAGTGTGACTCCACCAATTTTATTAGAGCTCTTTATGTGATATCCATCAGTGTATCCATTTTTCCACCATCTATACATGTAATATTTCCAAGTATTGAAATCCTAATATTATCATAATTAATAAATTAATTTTTCCAAAAAACTATATAAAAAATTAACAATTTATTTTTTTTTATAATTATTTTTCAGCTACGTTAAATAACATAATGTATTGATTATTTATATATATGTATGTGACAATATTTATTGAAATAATCATACACATTTTCATTAACTAAATGTGATATTATATTGAATTGATCCACTAAATAACTATTGTGTTTCCCCTCATAACATTCTCCGGACCAAATACCTGGGACATATCTCTTTTATTTTCTAGATTTTTATTGAATAGTATCTACTACATACCAAGAAATTATCATATATCCATTTGACCTTTTCTTACCAGGATGATTGTACTGGAGATATAATATCTAGTATATTGGTTGACATATATGATAGATCCATTTCTAAAGAATACAGTGTTCTAGTCACTATTTTAATCTCATCTAATGTATTATACATTTCTTCAAGGAGATATATATTCCATGTGACCTTAAAAACAATTCTCTCTAAAATTATTCATATTAGTATTATTCAATTCATTATCAATTTATGTACTTTTAATTGGACCAAGTGACCCATTAGATTTACCTTAGTAGATAATGTTCCGCAATCATGGGTTGTTACTTTAACACATTTCTTATAGATATTATTTTAGTTTATTATTTACTAACTGTATATAAAGTAAATTATTTTTCATACTTTATCCACATATTTTACAAGAAAAATGGTTTCACTTCCACTAATCACTTGTAGAAACATGGAAACTATTTATTCCAATCAAATATTATATGATCGTGATGATTCCATTATTATTTAGATGAATATTCACAACTTTTATACATTATTTCAACTATAATATAACCAACCCCTTTAGTCATGATATATGTATATATATACATCGTGCAAACGGTTTCCCTCAATGAAGGTGTACTTCAAATCTAATTCCCAATATCATGATCTTATAAAGTTGGTATGATAAGTAGAATCTCAATTGATTTAAATGTGATGATTTCATATAAATAATCATTCCTTATGAGTACCATAATTATACCACTAATTTAGATTTTCCCTTGAATACAAAATAATGAAATTATATCAATTAGGGAAACTAAAAATATATATACAAGATTTTGGTACATGGGTACCATTTTTTTTAATTCATATAAACCTACTAATTATAGATTATTTACATTTACTATATTATAGCTGGGTATATTATTCTTAATGAGTAATATATATCACTCAATATGGTAAATATAACTCCAGCACTATAAATTTAATTTTTTATACAATATGTGTCTCTGGAATAACTTTTCTTCAATAATATATTGTTGAAACGGTTCTTATTCCTCATATATATACATATATAAATTTGAATTTAACCAAATTTACCATTTTCCAACTACATTAAATAAATATAGGATCCCATTTATAGAAATACAGACTATCACAAGGATATTAATGTTTGACCACATAGATTCATATAATAATCTTTAAGATTTTTAACTAAAATGTAATTTTGTTTTCCCTTTATGAATTTTTATTAATTATTATGGCCTTAAATAAATCATTATATTAAAAAACATTTTTGGTGATATAATAAATTTATCAGAAACCATATCTCATTTTACATCGATTAGACATTATTATTGGGATCTAGTTATAGGTTGACACTTCCATTTTTTCAATAATCTCTCCAAAATATAATCAATAAATTTTCATGAAATATAAGTTTAAAAATTGATCCTTCATGTACTTACATCATAGATATTTTGTGTTTAAGGAAATTTATGTTTCAAAATAAATAAAGAATATATTTTATTAATCAGTGTATTCATAGTAGACTCAGCAATGATCCTCATCTTACTAACATCATAAATCTAATTAGTATAATAAAATGTGAGTTTCTGAATAAATCCACTTTATATATTTATGATCAATGAAATACATATTACGAGATTCTTCAACATATGAGTAAAAAGACACTCATATCATTGAACAATGTATGTTTTATACTTCACATACAAATTCCAAAAATTTCCAAATGGACTGTTAAGATCTTTAAAATCAAACATTTAGATTAGTTGTTGAACAGTTCACATTTTTATGTTTAACAGTCCTTGCATTATTTTTTACAAATAATCATAGGATTCATTATCTAAAACATCAAAAGTAAGTATGTTGATAATACTTATGTTCATTTTCTCCCTAGAGTCAAAATATTATACTAATAATATCCTTTAAAATTTCATTTATTTTTATTTTTCAAATAAAAATCATTGCACATCATGGTATTACAGTCATAAAATTTATATTCATATGTTATTACTAATGATTCAAGTTTCTAAAAACTATTAGTTGAGTATGAAATAAATTAAAAAATACATTCATAAACTAGTAATTGGCCATTTTGATCAATAGGAACATGAGAAGAATATTTTGGTAACACTAAATTCAAAATAATCTTTGGTTTTAAATCGATCGATTTAGAAAAATGGATGTTGTGGTGTTCTTGCAACAGAAATATGAATCTCCATTTCTTACCATCTTATAAAATTCAAGATACTTCATAAATTGTTTCTAAACAATATTTGTAAATAGATTTCGATACAACATTACAACACACACATAATATCTAAATAAAAATAAGAAAAAAAGTAATAATACATGCAATGTTTAATATACAAGAACATGAATCCATAAAATTCTTCTATATGAATCCATTTCAATTTATCTTACATAGTATTTTCTATCAATAAAAGAAGAAAATATACCCTTGTTCAATACTACCACTATTTATCAATGGATTCTTATAAAGACATTATGAATGTTACATTGGAATTACACTTTCCATTTGAATTATCAGCTAGTATTTATTATTCTTTAACATAAAAACATATGATTTATTATTCATTGAGTTATTATATCCTTGGAAATTATTGATCATTGGATATTCAATCTATTTCTCAATATATATCATTATATAATTCTCAACAATAATTGAGTTTTTTGGTGAAAGGGATGAATGTATCAAATATATTGAAAAATAAGGATTTATTAATCAATTTACAAGTGATTATTGTAATCATCAATGCATTATTTTCACACATTACTTTATCCTCGAATGCTTCCTAAAGATGAGACAACCTTTTATAACCATTCATGTCAGGATGCTTCATTCATGACTCAGTACACATTAGAAATAACATTATGTTGTGAACATATTATGGGGAATCCATGACACTCTAGTAATATTTTATCTCACCCTCTCTTGTTTCATGAGGAGACTCATCTAGTAGGTGGGATTCCATCACATAAAGCATCCTTTAATATGATAGTATTTTTCATAAGAAACAATTATATTGAAGTAAGTTAGTGTAGTATGTTATTTGTCCAATATTGATCATAATATATTTTTATATTAAATTCATTTTTTAAAAAATAAAATATAAGTAAATTAGTAATTTTATTTAATATTTCAGTTTATAAGTCATTAAATATTTATTAAACATAAATGTATCTCACTATTTTTTTTCAAGTCATAATAACCCTCAACCACTATATTTATAAAACATAGTATCATTAATATTCTAATATAAAAGTTCATTAATACCGCTTATAATACTCTATGTTATAGATATTCCACTACTCATAGAGTTTCAAGGTAATATTTTTAGAACAATCGTAAACTCATCGTTTCTAGATCTGTTGAGTAGATTCACATCACCCAGAAAGTGAAATTTTGATTAACCACTTATTTATATCTAAATGTTTGAAAATAAAGTAATGATTACTTCATTTATTCCAAAATTAGTTTATTCAATTCATAATTTTTACAAGAATGGTTATTTAGTAAGTGTATCCCCAAAATAGTTTTTAAGGTAAATTTATACTTATTTTTAAAAAAAACTAATATTGTGGATGATAATTGAAATAATATTTCCTCGATGGATTTTTATTTATTATGTACTAATGAAATTATTATGTGTTAAACATACTTGTTCTATGGGACCACACTCACAACAGAACCATGATTTTAATAGAATACATTCACTAGGATTTAATAAATGTTTATATATGACTACTCACTAATTATTATACTATGTGACCACATAAAAACACATTGACCAAATAATAAACCATGAAAAGGATAAAAATAAATAAATAACAATGATTCTAAGATATTTTAACTATTAGTGAATCCATTGACTGAATCATATATTAATTAATGGCCTATGATAATTCATTTAGTTGATTCCTAACTCAATTTTTATCACCGGCTACACCAATGAATTTTACCTATTTATTTTCAAAATATATTTATACATGAATCAATGAATCATGATGTAATACCTTTATTTTAGTATATACTCACACATAAGTGAAGGAAAATGTGATTTATAATTGTTTTTTATCGCTTAAAATGAAGAAACAAGGGCCTTTATACATTTAAATATCGATAAACTCCAATGTTACAGTATACATATAATATTTAATAACTTATTATTTCAAAAAATTGAATGATAATAAATAAAATTAAATAATTAAATAATCAACCAATTGTATTTAGGTCTCATCTCAGGATCATCCAACTTGTATTTAAATTTCTTAAATTATTAAAATAAATTTTTTAATGCGGAATCTTTTAAGGAATTCAAATCACATTATATTATATTTAATTATTTACCAATATTTCCCATGGAACCCGAAATAGTTTAAATAAATTATAGATTGTAAAATTTCATTTATATTTTTTTAAAATTTTATGGGTATTGTTTTACCCCCAATACACCCCTAAATGATAAAACGGGCCTCAAGAAAATATTATTGAACATGACGATTGGATCTGGACCAACCAACCCAACTAAGTCCATGGTGAATAAGTATTATATCGGGAAAGAAATGAGTTCCATACCAAACATGTGGACTACATAAGTGATTTATGGTGACCTATTTGGGGATCCATTATATAAAAAATAAAAATACTATTTATTACCCCCTTATAGGTATGTGTAATATAAAAAATAATCCCCTGTTATTTGTGGGGGGTCTTCATGGAATTGTTATCTACCACATTCCTATAAAGATGTTTTTAAAAAAAGGCATATTTTTCATTTATTGACCCTCGTTTTTGGAAAACCCGCATAAAAATATAATAAATATGTATTATATATATATTTAAACATATATATATTAGGATACATATAATACAAATAAGAAATCTATATTAATAATAATTCATCTTGAATTTTTTAAAAACGTCATCGGTTTTGATGCGGAATATATTGGACATGAGAAATTAGAATGAAACATCCAGAGTTGTGATTGGACCAAATCAAAACCCACATTTTGAATCATATTATATTTAATAAAAATATATTACAATATTTTAAATAATTTTATTATTTATTGGATACCAATTATTGTAATTAAGTAATTTTAAGAAGCATAAAAATTGATTTACTAATATTTATGGATCCAAATTCATTTAGAAACCTCAAATATGGTAAACCCCAACATATATTCACTAATGATTCATGTGATATTTAATTTATACAAGAAAAATAAAACATAAATCATAAACCAAAATTGAAATGATACCTCATTGTATTTTTATTGAATGTGTGTTGCAATCGATTCCATGGATTGATACTTCATGGAACCAAAGTTGAGACCTTCTTGATTATATAGACATGACTCAAAAAATTTATCAAACATAGACCTTCCAAAACTAGGTGTTAATGCTTAGAATCAAAGGAACCTTTAATGTCTTTAGGATATCATGATATCATAATTCTCAATGCATGAATTCAAATTGAATTATTTTTAATTGTCCCTCCACTTTCTCATTCTTTTACCTGAATGAGATTTGTATAAGTGAAATAATTATAAAAATTACATGGAACAATTGTTTTTTATCATAATGTTTTTATATACTTGTGTTAGAACATCCAAATAATTTATTTACCTTTTTATACAAAGTTTAAATTTTATATGGGAAAAATCACAAATTACACTCAAAAAATTAAGTAAATGTAGAAACATTTTATGAAAAACATGTAACATAAAAATAATGATATGTGGTCAAACATGATTCATTACATTTACTCTTTTCTAAAATAAATATTTTTTAAATCCTTGAATCTTAAATATTAAATATTTGATAAATTTTATTATATTCACTAAAAAATTAAATATAATATATAAATATTTTGAATATTATTATTTTAAATTAAAAATATATATAATTTATTTTTTTTAATGTTGTCGAATAAATATATATTTCCTTCCCTCATTAAGGGCCCCCATGTCTGAAACAATAATTTCATTGAATTGGACAAGAATCTAAATATAGCTTGTGCATAAACCACTAAGATATTATCTTAATAATAGTTATTGGTACTAATATAATATATGTAAAGTCCTAAAACCCATAGGCCCCTCTGGGGATTCATTTAGTTTATAGTAACATCAAATTCTTTTGAATAGACATCATCTAATACAATCTATTTGTCTTGTGATATCAAATAAATCCATACACATATAAGATATGGTAACCCATTCTAGAATTATTATTTTATAACGTTATAGGATAGAAATTCAAATTATTACCATGGCTATGGATTCATTAAAGGTAATACCATAGAGGTTTACTGAGTCATATATATCCCTTTTTTTGGAAAGGAAAAAATCCTTTCTCAATTATTAATCCAATTCCATACCAATGTTGACAGAAAAAACTCATAATACCACCCTAGAATAAAACATTTAAGGTTTTTAGCTTTAACCAATATATGAGATCAAATGGTATACATTGATGAAGATATTAATTCCAAATAACAATAAAATTTTTCAAAAATATGATCAACCAATGACACAAAAAACATGTATTGTTTTTATTTGTTTTAATTTCCTTATGATATCATTTATTGGATATCCCCATGTGTGAAAATCATGAGATGAGGTTTAAACTTTTGTAATCCCCCATCACCTAATTGACCATATGATTTATCTTACAATAAAAAATATGTTTAAGACTAATGTCATAGTATCTATAGGTTGTAATTATTTCTAATAACTATTATAATATATTGGTATGATAAATAATATATTTAAATTACCATGTAAATATTTTATTTAAAATTATAAACACTACAATGGTAAGAATACATCATGAATAACTCAGTATATACATAATATGGTAACAGAAATTAAATACACAATTTACTTCTAATGAACCAAACATCAAAATAAATGGTGCAACCAAAATTTTGGCATAGGTGATATAAAATGGAAAAAGGTTATCAATTCACTAAATTCAGAGAGGTCACCCATTTCTACACCATGTTCTGCTGCTGAAAATTTCAAAAAAAATGAGTCATAAAAAATGATTATGAGTTTCTTATTACATAAATGTTTTTTAAAATACAGGATATATCCAATAATTATGTGGTTAGAAGACTATAGTAGAGTATAAATTGTAATGAAGAATATTGAGTAGGTTTTAATGATAATTATTTGTAAGGTTGTTGATTTCAGTTGAAGGTGTATGTTAGTTTTTTGTTACCTATGGGCATAGAGACTATGTCGGGTAGTAAAATATTTCACCCATGGAGTCAAAGAGATGAAAAGAATAAATGGGGACTCAAAATGATATTTCTATAATCAAACCATTACAATATTTGAAATAGAAGGTAAAATATCACAATAATATAAATTATCTTATTGAAAATAATAGAAGGTGTAATAAAATGATATGTAACAATATACTAGATTTAAGGTTCATTATTGATATAATTTTTCCCAGACCATGTGAGCATCAATTGGTTTGAGTTTTAGAGGTTTTTTGTGCCCTGAGTAGAAATTTAAAGACTTCAGAGTGGGTGTTTTCTCATCATCCATATATGATTAATGAACCAAGTATCATATAGCCTAGTACTAGGTATATAGTAGGCATGGAATGAGTTTTAGAATCCCCTAGAGGGAATCCAAGTTTCTAGTGGGCATGGGATGGGAACATACATGGGGACTATGAAGAAACATAAAGATTAATGGGAATATGGTTCCCCAAATGCTATTTTATTTAATTTTAAATTATATGATTATTTAATTATATTTCAATTAAAATTGTTAGTTTCTCCCATTTTTTGGGAACTATATCATCATCCCCATTTTCTATCATTCCCCTTTTTACTTTTTTAGTAGGGTTATATATTATTCTATCAATTTTGAGTGTTTTGGTCCCAGTGATTTAAGAATGTTATGTCCATGACACCGCATTGATTTGTTCACTCTTTATATTATGATTTCACAATGTTGTTTTACTTTCTCCCTTATACAGAGGATCTTTAAGAATTTTTGACACTGAATAATAGGATTCAACTCAACTTGTTAAACATAGGCTTCCATTAGTCTGACATGTAAGGTCCCAAAAATATCCCTATAATATATTCTCATTCAATGTAACAGGTGATACACGGTCTTACTACTCACGTTACTTTTCCTTGGAAATAAATGATTTTTTCTATTGAACCAAACTGATTAGGGTTAATACCGTTATTTCCCCAATGGACCCATTGGTTATTATATATTGATATAATGGTTGAGACATGATAATAATTCCATTTATTTGTATAGATGATTTTATCAAGAAACCAATGTGTGATTCATTGACTTTTATAAGGATACAATGAATAGTAAATGTGTTCCCTTATCCCCCATTAATATAGGGGAGGTTTGAGACAATGTGTTTGGATTATGATTTCACATAGAGAGTGTTTTTTATATTCATTATATCCCTTTAGAAATAGAATAGTACTAGGGTGAGTGTTACTATCCCATTAGATAGTGGAATCAGGTATATTATACCTCAGTTATTTATATGAATTTGGTTGAGCATGTATGGAACAACCTTTCATGAATTTTTATTATGATTTTTGATTTTCCATTCCAAATAAAACTATTAAAATTATGATGTCGATTCATTTAACATGCCTTAATTTGTTCTTCGTTATATAAATTTTATTATATTATCTTTTCCATATGATGCATATAGATGGTATTCTAAGCGAATATAAATTATGTATTTCATAATGTGTAACACCAACCATATTATATAATAAGTTCAAAACTAGGATACAATACCCACACTATTGAGAAATAATACAATCCATGTTAAGGTATGTGCTTCTCATTTGTTTAGGATGATTATTTTAATTTTATGTAATGCCGAAATATTACCTATATCTATTAGCATTGGGGTGATTTTACATTTTTTTATTCTTCCATGAACAGATACTAGAATCTGAAAGGATAGTTTTAATAATGGGACATGATCCCTAAATATGTGATGTGGCCTTGGGATAGGGAATCTGTCCCCCCCAAAGGGTTTATATATGTGACTTTCGATGATAAAACCTCTATTTATGACATTTTAAGACAAGATAGATAATTATATATATAGTCCATGGATGATATTCTAAGGGTTTTTACTATTTAATCTTTCTATAATTACCATGAGTAGTAGACTATATTTTCATGGGGAAGTTATTAATTTTTTATAGATTTTTTTGTTGGGATACAATACACATGTATTCATAATATTATTATTTTGGAATGTTACACCCATTGATGATGACTAGATGAGATGCCTAGTTGATTGTTATATTATAGAAAAAAATCCCCCCCAACACTAAATGATGAATTTTATAGATGCATGGGAGGCCATATTAGATCAATGGTCATAACATCTATATTTTATATTCAATTTCCTTTTTACTCATACTATAGATAATATTCAAATTTTATAGCCACATTCATTTTATGGATTTTTAGGGACACTATTATTGGTTCTACGCTGAGTTTTACTAACACCAACTTAAGAAGAATGATACTTAGATATACATTATGGTATAAGGTATATCTAGATTAAATGTACCTATTATTAATTATTTAGTTTTGGAGCATACTAGAAATAGGAATACATGACCTAGCATAGACATAAGAGTAGTTTTAATGTTATATAAACACATTTGTTTACATTTGAGAAAAGTCATATATTATTATCCTATGGGGGTTAAAATTTTTATTTCTATGACTATATAACACTACTACATATTTTTATATATCCTAAAGGCCATTGTTTATTTTTTTAATTCCCAAAACTATGATTTATTATATATTTTATTTTATTATAGAGATTATTATTGATTACAATTCTTCTTCTCTGATTTGTATTTATTTTACCATAGAGTTTTTACAACCCTCACTTAAAACATTTTCCTTGATCAATAGATGATATTCTACAGTGCACACAGAGACATTCTTGATGTATATGGTGTTGGGTTTAGTCATAGTGTTGGTGAACTAAATCGAGTTTTGTACAAAGTTTTTTTAGATCCGTTTTTTTAATTTTTCCTAATATTTAAGATATAGTAAATGTGACATGGTGTGTGATTATAATTTGAGATGTATAATTTTCTTAAATGTGTCTAACACAAGTATAAAGAGATTTGATTTTATCCGGGACAAGTTTGTTTTTCTTAGTTTTTTCTTCAATATTTGTGTAAATTTAAAAAAAGGACTCATTATTCTATTGGTTAATGTTTTATTGGATTATACTCTTTTATATAGGTGGAAAGAGTATATAGGTTAATTTATGTTTTTTGATATGTAGGATTCACATGACATTCATGAACCTTCCTATGTTTCATCCCACATATTATGGTTATTTATATCTCGAAAATCATCTTTTGTAGTATTATTATACATAACATGATGGTGATATTCTGGTTAACCAATAAATGATTTTTTATTTATAATAAATGATAAACTGAATGATTCTGACATTGAAAGAGAGTGTTGAAAAAACTATCAAGGGAGTGAATAAATAAATTTAAAAACCTAATGTTATTAAATATTTTTTATAATAGAAACACTACTTTTTGTCCTGATAAGGGTGTAAAATTTAAATTCCTTAATTAGACAATAATGGGGCATATTAATTTCAAATTAATAGATATTGACATTATAATAACCAAGTTAATTTACTGAAATAGATTGATGTGATGGGTTAAAAGGTAAAAAAACTTTTTTTATTGTTATCCTTTTATTCAAAATTGTTTAGACTTATTCTAAATAGTTGAAAAATAAAATATCTACAATTGAATAATCCTTCACACATTGTTGAAAAAAAATTAAGAGGTTCGATCAAGATGTAATCATGAAATAATAACCTCTCTTAAAAATATGTTTAAATAGATATAAAATAACACACAAAATTAAATCATACTACTCAACTACCCATGAATTACCAAATAGGGTAATGGTTCTTCAATATAAATGACGGATAGTTTTCTACCTTCACACAAATATCATAAATTGATGGATAATAAAAACTCTACCTATCCTAATCACTCATATATATTCTAACATTCGTGGAGTAGAAATATGATTTTTCATCAAGGAACACCACAAATAACTTGAATAACATACTTGAACATAATCATACTATAACTATTATCCAGCAACTAAATGTAGAAATAAATTAATATAAGAATTATTTTATTCATTGATGTACATGACTAAAAACTTTTCTACAGGTTCTCTTTCACATACCATAATCATCAATTTGTGTTTTCATCTCCATTTTAGTGGATATAAATAGTGGTATGAATGAACATACAATACAGAAAATAAAAAATAAAAAAATAAATTTTATCAATCACCATCACTTTAGAGGACATTATTTTTTATACATTCTTTATTTTTTCCAATATTTATACTTAAATATCATCCCTAAGATCTCTAGTTGAATTTCCATCACATTATCTACTTCTTCTCAGTCAAACCATCATATTCCCAAATCTATAGTGCCATATATAGTGCAAAAAGTTTACATATTTTACACTTGTTGAGACAACTCATTGAAACTTAAAAATAAACACATAGTCTTAAACAAAAAGATTTAGTGTCGTTCACAATGAATTATTTCAATGTTTTATTTCACAATATTTCTTCACAACCTCTATCAAAATTCACCATGAATAATTTTCTTCAAAAACCAATCCTTCGTATAATTATTAAGAGAAAATGGAATTCTTAGAATGATTGCAATCAAAAACACTATAAGGGAACAATATATTGGTGAGTAATATTGGGATTCTTTATAAGCATTTGATAAAACAAGAACATGTGAGAAAAATCCAATTAACAAGAAAAATGAATCAAATGAATTATCTATAAGATATTATTGAAGTTATATAACCCCAAAGGATCATACATATACCAGGAGTAATAATTTAGAAACTTGAAAAAATAATCAATGGCCCTAGAGTTTAACAAAGGTTTGTTTCATAAGCATAAACATAGTAAATCATATCATTTTATATAAAACTAACAATAATCAGGTCCATATATTAAGTTATAAACATAAAAATAATGTCTTAACATAGATTTATTGATGTAACAACAATGTCCTTACATTGAATTTTGAACATAAAAATAATTTCCATGTAATTATTTATAAATATTAAAAAAATCACACAATTAATTATTCTAATAGTAATATTATCCACACATCATTATCTCATGATATTAAAATCATTACAAAATGAATTATAGGGGTATATCATACCCACATATTATATAAAGAAAATATATACATAGATTTTGTATATGATTTCAATAATAATTCTCATCCTAAAAACCCATTGAAAGAACATATCATTTTGAAATAATATCACCTAAAACAAAAACAAAAATTTAACCAATTTATACAAAAAATTAAATTTACAATGGAATTATTCTGAAATATATTTTATTGGGTGTTCATGAACATAACTCCATTTTATGAAAATATTTTATATTTATAGAGGAAAATGGAATAGAAATATTAGGTATCATAATAAATTTTTAATTTCATCCAAAAATCAATTTCTAGATGGAAATGAGATCAATTTTTATAAATTTATTTTTAATTAACACTTAAAAATTTTAACAATGAAAATATATATGGATTATGTAATGGAATATATAGTGGATGATACAAAATATATATATTTAGTTGGACATGTCTTCTTAATCTTTTCAGATATTCACAAAGAAAACCCACATTGATAAAAAAAATAGTAAAACATTCTTTTGAAAATAGATAATGTGAATTATAGAGAATATAGAAGATAAAAAATTCAAATATCAAAATAATAATGAAATATATTGATTGAATAATTAGTATTGGCATACAAGATAAAGAGATAATAGGGAGGATGGAATTATTCATAACAACATCATATTTTTTGAAGAAACAAATCTATCAGAGAATAGGATTTTGACATGAAATTTTATTTTTCAAAGATTAAAATATAAAATAGCATGGACTCAATTTAAATGAATGAATAAAACATACATAGGAATATATAGTAAAATAATATATATTTTGATCCAACAATATATAAATTGAGTGAATATTTTTTTACACATTTTTAATAAATGTTATTTAAAAAGGAAATAATGTCACTACACGTCCCTTGGGGCCCGTGTCATGACTATTCCAAGCCCACCATCCATAGGAAAGGGGTTGGTGACTAGCCCTAGAAAAGTGTATCTCCAAAACAGGCAGGCATTTCCTTTGAACCAGCAAACACTCATACCAAGAACACAACGAAATGCAAACCAAGTAGTAAAAACTACAGTACTAAAATTGTGTACTTAAAGTAAAGGGGCCAGAATAAATACCAACTAAAAGATACAAATACAAAATAAAACAGCTCCGGAGATAGTCCACCAAGGATCCCACCTGAAGTGTAGGTACAGATCTCCTCTGCAGATCACCACGTCAACCAGTCACCTTCGTGTACCGCCTGGTCTTGGCTCCCTAAAGTCTCAGGAAAGCTGCACATTGTCTTTAAAAGATACAGCAAGCTGTGGGCGAAGCCCGTGCATGGATGAGTATAAAAATACCCCGTGTAGACCCCAAGACCCCCGATGGTCTATCATAATTCCAAAAAGGAAAACCAAACATTCGGATCTCAATCACAAAGCACAAATCAAAGCCTCAGCTCAAACAAGGTATACAACGTAGAGATCGGGAATAAAGATGATTAGTCTTAATCTATATTATTTTTTTCCATTAAGAAGTTTCCATAACTGAACCATGAAGGAGTTGTTCCGTTATCATTTGACACAGGGTCGTATGTTGCTGATCCATGATGGGCTACTCTAAGGCTGTTCCTCGTCGGGTCACACACTGCGGATCCACACAAGGTCACTAGAATGTTGATCCACATAGGATCGCTATAATATTGATCCAGACATGGTCGCTATAATGATGATCCATACAGGATCACTGTAATGTTGATCCACACAAGGTCCCCATAATTCTGAGCCACACAGGGTCTCTATAATGATGATCCACACAGGTTCTCTATAATGCTGATCCACACAGGGTCACTATAGTTGTGACCCACATAGGGTCTCTATAATGTTGATCCATAGAGGGTTGTTATAATGATAATCCACACAGTGTCGCAATAATGATAATCCACACAGAGTCGCTATAATGATGACCCACACAGGGTCTCTATAATGTTGATCCACACAGAGTCTCTATAATGTATATCCACATAGGGTTTCTATAATGTTGATCCACATAGAGTATCTATAATGATGATCCACATAGGGTCGATATAATTCGGATCAACATAGTGTCACTCAATAATTGACAGTTGTCCATAGGATTCCGCACACCTAGTGCACTTTATTTCCATAGTATCTTCTCCTAAAAATATTGGTTGTGCCTCAAATTACACGACATTCCATAAAAAAGTAACTCAATGGACCACCATGCCGCAAGGACCCTAACACGACAGACAGGGTGTCAATCGGACACCTGGTATGTGAGTTATAAGCATTCTAGAATAGAGTCCCTAGTTGGATTTGGGTTCAATCAAACTTTTCCAAACTCCAACTTTCTCCAAAACTCAAGTGGACTATCTAAAAAGTAAAGTCTTGTTCCAATGATTCCAGCACCATAGACGGTTCATCAAACGTACGACTGATTTGTGGGATATGACCTTTTAAACGTATCTGGGCTAGAAAGGGTCTAGGTCTGGTCTAACCCGGTCATCCCAACCTGACCTACCCCGACCTAGGCCGACGCGATCCGATCCAGGTCTCCCCCGGTCAATCCCGAACTAGCCGGGAAGGCTCGAGTATGTCGAGCCAGAGGTTGGCTCGCTGGGCGACCCAGCCCGGTGGCTGGCGCGGTCCGCCTGCAGGGTGGTTTCCCCCCTTCCCAAACGGCAAATCCATTTGGTTTAATAAACCAGCAGGACCATGTGGTGTCTCCCTCTTATCAAAGGGACCTATGGGTAGCGGGTCCCATCCATCGTGGCTCTATGTCATGGCTCCCTTTTGTGAAGTGTGATGGCACGTTGTTGTGCTGCCACCATGGCCGGCTGATGCCAGCAGCCCTATTGGTCCATCGTGGCGCCTCCAGGAACTGCCTCTCTTCCATGGTTAGCGACAGCTGGCCGCTGTCGCCGCTCGCTAGTTCCACATTGGTGGGGCTTCCGCGGGCCCCCTGGTGAGCTCTGGTGGTCTGGTTTCTCTTACGAACGTGCCTATGGGTCTCACGGGAATCTGTTGTCCCAACGTGGCCCCCAAATTCAATTTTTTGTTTATTTCAAACTTCTCCCATGAAGAACGTGAAAAAAACATTGTTGGAGGGTCTGGGCCTTGTTTGTTTGTTCCACACCCTCTGCGTTAGCATCATATCAAGCGAGTAATAATTAAATCGTCAAATATAAACTAAAAACTATTCAAACACATCCACTATTCTTCATGCTTTTCAATAATGTGGAAATGAAACAAACTCTCATGAATTTAAAAATAAACAAGCCCTACCTCAGTTTCGGAGGAGATGTCACAGTTTGGGGAAGAAGAATCCACACTTGATTATGTTGTAGGCATTTGTCGATCCCATATTGAATACACCAACATTGTCATCCAAGCCTTTGTTCCTCGTTGGTGGAAGACATTGTGGCACCTGGTCTGTGGTTCCTCCCTTCCATGTAAAAAACCCATGCCTGAGCCTCATTTAAATAGAAGTGAAGGGTGAATAACGCAACGAAATATTAATGAGGATAATTAATGAATGTACATCTTATTTCCCAAAGGTGTGGATAAAAAACAGAAGATTCAAGCCATTAAATGGCTTGAAAACCAAGCCATCCCACCACCACCACTCAACAGTTATTAGAAAAATAAAATAACAATTTTATTTTATATTATTATTATTTAAAAAATCAGAAAACTAACTTTTTCAGCCAACCTACTGCGGTAAATGTTAATCCCCTCTTATAAGAATATTGGCCCTGTGGATTCATCAGTGCCCTCGTATTTTTAATCCGAATTTCAGTTCAAAATATAGAAAATTCCACCCACACATTTACTGAACATACCATTAAAAACAATCAAAAATCTGTTCCAGGAACACTGGGCCTTATAATCAATCACCGTCAAATTTTGGGGACTCGTAATATTCCCAAACAATTTAAAAAAATACATTGAATTTCCCAGTCCTTACATTCTCCCCGCCTTAGGGATTTTTGTCCCCCAAAGCAAAAAAAAAATTAGGGGAACAGATGGGTGTAATGAGCAATTATCTAAGCCTCTTGCTGCCAAGAGCTATCCTATAGATTCTCATGATTCCAATGAACTCGCACCAGAGGAATCAACCACACACAAAGTACCCACTCTTGTTTATCCTTTTTCTCCACTGAGAGTTCCGAAAAAATTTCCCAATCATCAATGTCCTGCTCACCCTAATCAATAATGTGAGATGTATCATGTTCATACCTCCTCAACTACGACACAAGGAAAACAATATGCAATTGGTTCTTCTTCGGGGGAAGATCTACACATTAAGCCACCTCACCTACTCTGCTGAGGATCTGGAACGTTCTGATAAACCTCGTAGATAGCATTTTTTCCTGTCCAAACCTCTGCAATCCTCGTCGAGGTGAGACCCATAGGAAGACATGGTCTCTTTCCTAAAACTCCATGAGTCTATGTATCCAATCGGCATAAGAATTTTACCAGCTCTATGCAATCTCCATTCTCTCAGGGATGATCTGCACCTTCTTTGTGGTAGCCTGTACCAACTCTAGACCCATAAGTGTTGACTTTCCTAGGTTTTTTCAGCATAGTTGTGATCTTCTCGGTCAATCTTAATGGACCCAAAATGGAGCCACGCTGATAGTGGAGTGATAACTACTATTGTAAGTGATCTTCACCAGTGGAAGGTGGTCCTCCCAACTACGGCCAAAATCATGGACACAAGCATGAAGCATATCCTCGAGTGTCTGAATGGTCTGTTCCATCTGACCATCTGTTTGAGGATGAAAGGTGGTGCTCAAGTGTAGCTTAGTATTGAATGCCTCATGTAATCCCTTCCACAAGCCGGATTTAAAATGTGGGTCATGATCTAAGATGATCATCGATGGCACTCTATGATTTCATATAATCTCTTTTACATAGTGAAATCCCAAGCACTCTATGGATCCCTACTCTCGGATGGGTAGGAAGTGGGATGACATAGTGAGTCAGTCAACAATCACCCAGATGGAATCGTGGCCCATGGATGTACATGGTAGCCCAGTTATGAATTCCATCGAGATACCATCCCACATTCACTCTCATACCTCAAGTGGATGAGCTAAGCCTTC
The DNA here is from genome assembly GCA_963277665.1 of Viscum album. Taxonomy (NCBI): domain Eukaryota; kingdom Viridiplantae; phylum Streptophyta; class Magnoliopsida; order Santalales; family Viscaceae; genus Viscum; species Viscum album. The sequence goes on along the minus strand of OY728157.1, from coordinate 1,394,800,697 downwards.
TAGTACATGATGCTCAGCCTTCACTTGTGGACATGTGAGGCATCAAGAAATTAACTTTTCCACTGCATTCTTCATCCTTGGCCACTAGTACTGACACTGGAAGTCTTGGTACATCAATTCAACACCAGGATGTACTACCAAAGGATATGTATGTAACTCCCTTAACCCCTCCTCCCGAAGCATCACTATACCACAGTGCGTCCTCTGTAGGGGATGACATGATCCCCACCTTTATAAAGTCCATCAGGATCATGTCTTAAGGATATCTAAGCACGTTGGGCCTCACAGTCTATTTCCCCATGCTATGCCTTCTTGACTAGCTAAATAAGTGGGGAAGAAACTGTCAAAGACTGAAGATAACCTTCTCCATCACTATCCACAAAGGATAACTGCAACGTGGCTAGCTTCTCTATCACCTCACTCAACAGTAGTATACCAAAACTCTTGTTGAGTGAGCCTTCTTCTAAGTTCCCCTTCTCATAAGTGTAGACTATTTCAAATTCGTAGTACTGGAAGAACTCTAGTCATCATCTCTATCTTTGGTTCGGGTCCTTCTATGAGAAGATATACTTGAGACTCTTATGATCAGAGTATACTGTAAAAAGTTCTCTCGTCTTGTAGTTCTGCCACATCTTAGTCACAAATACCACTCTTTCTAACTCCATGTAATGGGAATCATAGTTCTTCTCGTGTTGTCTCAATAGTCGTGAGCCGTATGCGATCAGAGCTCGCTCTTACATCAGTACACAACCTAGTCTGGTCCCTGATGAATCATAGTAGTATACAAACCTAACACACTCTTCTAATACCCTTAAGATGGGGGCACTCATTGGTCTCTTCCTCGTATTTTGAAAATTCTATTGGCGTCTCTCCATCCACACGAAGGGATGTCCCTTCTTTTTCAAAGCTGACAATAGTGTCGCAACTATGGAAAAGTCCGGTACAAACTTCTTGTAGTACCCATCCAATCCTGAGAATCTTTTCACCTCATTCACACTCCTAGGTGAATCCCAATCAAGAAATACCTCTATGTTTTTTGGATCCACTAATACATTATCCTCTATGATAACATGCCAAAGTAAGTTTACTTCCCATATCCAGAAGTGGCACTTCAAAATATTTCCATAAAGCTCGTTCTCAAAGAGTGTATCCAGAACCATCTACTGTTGTGTGGTTTTTTCCACCTCCGATGCTGAGTATATTCAAATGTCATCAATGAAAGCCACATGAAGCGATTGAGGTAAGGATAGAAGATCTTGTTCATGAGTCCCATGAACACTGACAGAGCATCAGTCAGGCCAAAAATAATTACCAAGAACTCATAATGGTCATATGGAAATTTAAAGGATATTATCTTTACATCCTCTTCCTTTATTGTGATCTTATGATACCCTGATCAGAGATCTATCTTCGAAAACCATTGAGCTCCCTTCATCTTTTCGAAGAGATCATCAGTCCTCGGGAGTGGGTACTAGTTCTTCACAGTCACCTGGTTTAGGCACCGATAGTCTAAACAAAGACTTATATTACCATCTTCTATCTTGGTGAACTAAATCAGGGATGACCATAGAGAAACATTGGGAATTATGAACCTCTTATTCAGAAAATCCTCCAAATATACCGCCAATTATCAAAGCTCCACAGGATCTGTCTGATATGCTGGTGTAGATATCGGTGTCATCCTAAGGTACAGGTCGATTTAGAAGTATACCTCTCTATGAAGAGGTAGTCCCAAAACATATTCAGGAAAGGCATCAGCATACTGGTCCACCACTATAGGATAACTCAGACTTCTAATGTCAACTATTCTGAGGGTAAGGCTAGCCCCTCGTCTGAGAAAGTCCATCCCATGCTGAAAAGGCCCCCATCTCACCGGTGAAAGATAACATGATCCCATACACATGGAAACACCACACATGGAAACTAAAATAGCCAATATGAGTTTGGACCTTGGATAACTAGTCTATACTTAAGAGGACATCATAAGTCCTCGACATTTATATAAGGAGATCCCGACCAAAAATCTCACCACCTTGGGTAATCTCCCACTGTCGGCACTAATGTGTAATCATCAAATCCTCTCCTGTACGAGTCTCAAAACAGAAGTATTGAGAAAATGCATCTACCATAATATTTATTCTCTGAACGAGATCCATGTCAATGAAAGAGTGACCGAAAAATGTGTCTATAAGTACTATAAAAAGGTTGGAGTAGACACAAATCGTATCTAGAATCATCTCTAGGTCACCATGGTCATAGGCCTTAGCTACATGACGATGTGCTTGTCTGTCTCTGTCTGGTCCCTGGGTTTGGGGTGGACCACCTGGAGGTGGTGGCGTAGAACCTCAAATTGCCACCCACCGCCTATCACACAACCTTCTCCTCTACCACGTTTTCCGCCCTATAAACCTCCTTGCTCAAATCTATGCCTATTCCTTGGTAGTCCCTCGACCATCATCTGATTTTCAGTATGATGGTTCGGGTAGTTGCGATCCATATGGCTCTACTCTCCTTATGTGAAGAACATCCTATTCCTCTGCTAGAAAACTCTACTGCCTGAGTTCCTCACCAGCAACCCAACGTCTTGGGATCATACTCTAGAAGGTCTGAACCGCTTAGAACTCTATGTCATCAGCCTACTACCGGATGTAGATTACTCACCTATCTGTCATCTGGTGGTGTCTCTCACTATCGGTTCCAACTTAGCTAAGAATCTCTCCACTAATAACTCTCACTCGAGTACTCCATCTAGTTTCGGGATATTGAGCAATATCATCAACACTCTAGTATCCCTCCAGAGACCCTTCTCAAAGGTCTAGGCCATGATGAAAGGGTCTTGTACCATGTTTGTGGAGTAGCATGAGAGGTTAGTAAATATCACCGAGTATTGGGCTACTTTCACACTGCCTTTCTGTAAGTGTAAGTGCTCCAAAATATGCATAGAGCATAGTGTTCTTGGAACGAACTATACCCTGAAGAGGTTGTTGAAGTTATTCCAACCGAGGCTCTCCATATCATATAATTGGAGATTCAGGCTCCACCATCTCCCTACTATTCCATGGAAGAGGTTATCATCTAGGATCATCATCTACTCTAATGGTGTCCCAACTAGGCAAAAAACCTATTCCACAACCTCCATCCTATCCTCAGCTACCTGGGGATCTGTCTCACCTTGAAACTGTGTAGGCCTATACCAATGGAACATGTGCAATGTGCTCAGTCAGTGTGCACCATAAACTCATGAAGCTAGCAGAAACTACTTCCCAATGGGTGGTGGTACTAATGGTGCACCACCCAAAGGTGCAGTCACATTAAGAGGGCCATGCACCGAAGCCTCATCGCCCGGTGGGCATTCATTCTTGAACATTCAATAGAATCTTGGCTGGATCTCTATGTGGTGGAATCCTAAAAAGAAACAGGTGTGCCACAGTCAATAATTTATACCTGGTGAGCCAACTCGAAAGAGATCAAAAGTAAAAACATTTCCAAAACACAATGAATCAGGGTTTTCGTGAACTAAGTTAGAAATTAGAATACATGGTCCTGGTGTATGGATACGTCAGCCGCCGCACCAACATTGGACTCCTCAAACTGAAAACCACACTCAAAACACATTAAAAAATTTCTCCATTGGAATGATCATAGTCGTAGTTCGTTGGTAGAACTGGATCCTCTGATACCACTTTATCATGAACTATCCCCCTAGGCTCATTCCTTGACTACCCCAATCCCTCCTTCCATAGGCTAGGGGTTGGTGACTAGGACTAGAAAGGTGTATCCCAAAAATGGTAAGGCATTGCCTTTGAACCTGAAAACACACAGACCAAGAACACAACAAGATGCAAACCACATAGTAAAAACTACATTAGTTAATGAGTGTACTAAAAGTGAAGAGGTTTGGAATACAAGCCCAACTGAAAGATTAAACTACAATTGAAAAAATCTTCTGATTACATTCACCAGGGATCCCACCAGAAGGGTAAGTACAGCTTGTCTCTATAGCTCTCCACGTCAACCAATCACCTCCGTGTACCACCTGGTCTTGGCTCCCTAAAGTCTCAACCAAGATTCTCTTCGTCTGAACAATACACAATAAGGTTCAGGGGAAGCCCGTTCATGGGTTAATATAACAATACCCAGAAGGGGCCGTAAGACCCCCGAAGGTCTCTCATAATTCCACAAAGGAAAAAACATATCATGATCTCAATCATAAATCACAAAGAAAAGTCTCAGCTCAAACTAGGAATACAACTCAGAGATTAAGAATAAAGATGATTAGTCTTAAGCATTATCATTTTATTCCAATAGGAAGTTTCCACAACTAAACCTCGAAGGATTTGTTTCATTATCGATCCACATAGGTTCGTATGTCGCTGATCCACAACGGGCGACTCTAAGGTTGGTCCTCGTTGTGTCATGAACTATTGATCCACACATGGTCACTAGAATGATAATACACATAGGGTCTCTATAATTCTGATACACATAGGGTTTGTATATTGCTGATCCACACAGGGTCTCTCTATTTTTGATCCACACAGGGTCAGTATAATAATGATACACATATGGCCACTATAATGTTGACCCAAACACAGTCTCAATAATGTTGATCCTTGCAGAGTTTATATAATTTTTTTCCATAGAGTGTCTCTATATTACTAATCCATACAGGGTTGCTATAATGTTCATCCACACAGGGTAGCGAAAATGTTGATCCACACATGGTCACTATAATGTTGATCCACACAGGGTCAATAAAATGTTGATCCACACATGGTCTCTATAATGATGATCAATATAGGGTCTCTATAATGATGATCCAAACAAGGTCACTGTAATGTGGATCCACCCAGGGTCACTCTAAAATTGACAGCCAGCCGTAGAATTCCCCGAACCCGGGGAACTTGATATCCATTATTTTTTCTCCTGATGATATCAATTGTGCCTCAATAGCCAAGACGTTCCAAAAATATTAACTCAAAGGGGACCCTGACTAAAGCCTCCCAATACGACAAACGGTGTGTTAGTCGGAAGCTCGGTCTATGAGTAATAATATTTTTAGTACAGAGGGCTTTATAGGATTTGGGTTTGATACAAGAAATCCAGACTCACTATTTCCACCAAACTCATGTGGAGTATCCAAAAAGGACCATCTCGTTTGAAGGATGCCAGTGTTGTAGACGGTTCATCAAACAGATGTATAGTTTGCGGGATATGACCTTTTAAGCGTATTTGAGATGAAAAGGGTCTGGTTCCGGTCTGACCCAGCCCGCCTCAACCTAGGCCAACCCAACCCATTCTAGGTCATCTAGACATGGTATAGCCCGAACTGTATGGTGCTGACTTAAGTGGGTTAGGTTGCGGGCTCAGCACGGTGGGCTGCGGATTAGCCTAGCCCACCTCGGCTGGGCGCGGCCCAGCAGGCGACCCGCCCAAGTGGCAAGGGAGGTCCACCGGCCGAGTGGCCGCCCCCTTTCCAAAAGGCCAAGACATTTGGGTCAAAAAACCAGCGGCACAACGTGGCACCACCCTCCTGTCAGCGGGACCTGTGGGGCATGGGTCCCCTCTGACGCGGCTCGATGCTGCGGCTCCCTTCCGTGGTGCGTGATAACACGCCACCCTAAAGCCACCACAGTAGGCCAATGTCTGTCTCCCCGCTAGTCCATCGGTGTTCCACCTCTCTTCTGTAGCCGGTGATAGCAGGCCCCCACCATCACTCACCAGAACTACGCTGGTGGGGCTTCCGCGGGCCAATGGGGTAGTTGTGGTGGTCTATTTTCCATTCTGAATGCGCCTACGGGCCTCCCCGGATGCTTCCATCACTGAATGGATCCCAAATTCTATTGGTCATTGGGTTCAATATTCTCCCATAAAGAATTTCACAAAACCTAAAAGTGGCGGAGGGTCCTGACCTTGTTCGTTTGGCCCACACCCAGAGCTTTATTATCATATCAAGTAGGTAATAATTAAATCATCAAAGATAAACTAAACCCAGTTCAACACTTCCACGATTCACCATGCTTTTCAAGAATGTGTAAAATAACGAAATTATCATGAATTTAAAATTAAACAACCCCTACCGCGGTTTTGGAGGATACATTGCGGTTTGGGGAAGAAGAATCGACGCTTGATGAAGCCTTCATTGTTCGTCAATCCCGGATCGATTCCTCCTATTTTATTGCCCAAGCCTCCATTCATCATTGGTGGAAGACGCCTTGGCACTTCGTCATAGGATCCACCCATCCATGTCAAAAACTAATGCCATGCCCTCATTTAAATATAGGGGAATGGTGAGTAATGCAATGACAGATTAATGAGGTTAATTAATGAATGAACCTCTAAATTCCCAATGGTGTGGTTACAAAATAAGAGAGTTAATCCATTAAATGAGTTGACAGCTCAGCAGTCCCACCACCATCTCTCAACAGTTTTTAGAAAAATAAAATAACAATTTTATGTTTTTTTATTATTTTTTAAAAAGTCACAAAACTAACTTTTTCACCCAACCTACTGCGGTCGATTCTAAGCCTCCCTTAAAGAAAATCTTAGTGCTACGGATTCAAAAGTGCCCTCAAATTTTTATTCCAAGCAACTTTTCAAAAGATAGAAAGTGATGCCCACACATTTACTGAACGTATCTTTAAAAAAAGTTCCAAAATCCATACCGGGCACATTGGGTCTTGGAATCTAGCGTTGTCAATTTTTATAAACTCGTAATATTCCAAAACAATTTAAAAACATTACATGGAATTTCCTGGACTTTACCAATAATTTATAAGAAAATAAGAAGTGATATTACTTCAGAAAACTGTGTATACTTGGAGGGGAAGCTCGATAGTGGAAACTATTATTGATTGGATTAAATGATATCATGTGGAAAGAGCTAAAAATGATTATATCATAATAAATGTTTTTTAATAAAAATCACTTATGGATTTAGAATCTTTTTAATCAAAAGGAATTGAAAGATAACATTGAAATGAAATTTTAATTCCATTAATAACATTAAATTAAGAAAATATCATTAAAATCAGAAAAACATACACCAAAAAAATCTGAGTAGATGAATTATATGAAATATATATCAAATAAGGAAAATTGAGATGAAAAACCCTTACCCTAGATTCCTACATGGTTGAATTTGATTTAATAACATTGAAGACGTCAATATAATCTTTGGAAACATCTTGAAAATGAAGGATTTAGACTCCTTATGAACATATGTTACTAAATGAAAGGAAGGATTTTTAGGGAATGAATATTGGTAGGATCCATCCTAAATAAGTGATATGTGAGAAAAAAGATTAATAATAAATTAGTTATGATTACACTCTATGGTTACCCTTATTCTAGAAATTATCACTTTAAATTAGGTTTAAATAAAATTCTACTTAGACACACTAAGAAAGAAGATACCATTAATATCATGAAAGAAGTATATTATTATTCTTACTATTCTGAACAGTTATGTAACAAAATATCCCATCATATTAAAGGTATTGGCTCTATATAGATATCAAGGATAATGGATTTCATAGAGTTAACCTAAATGTTTTGATTCTTACAATTTATATTCCAATTATATTACTCACCCCCTATAGTTTTTGTAAAATAATAATTATTACAGGAATTTTTTTGTATCTATAGTTTTTCAAATGGTTTTATATCCCCTAGCTACTATTAATAGATTCATGTTAATCATTTATGGCATTAATTTTTTTTTAAATTTGTTGATTCTATATCTCCCAATAATGTAATTAAAATAGTTTTCATCAACATTGTGATGTCTGACATAATCAATATATTTATACCCCTTCATAATACATTGTTGGAAAAGTAAAAAAACATCAAGAATTTGAATTTGAAATGTTTTTTTCAATTATACAATACACAATACAAATTCATTCCCATTATTATACAGTAACTAATGAATAAATATATTATTCTAATAAGACCTTATCTAAAATTATTTTGAAGATAGTGGATTGGGATAATATTTTTTGGAAAACAAAGACGAAACATTATATGAGGGATTACTAAATCATGATTGTTAGTAATATGAAGTTTACCCAATATTCAATAGTGTATAGTATAAAATTTGTTTTACCCATTGTGGTTCAATTTCCTTATCTTCATATTCAATTAAAAAATTTGTCTATAAATAAAAAATGTTCGAAAACTAACTTAGTGAAATTTGAGAATGCTGATGATGAAATGGTTTATACACCACATATCCTTGAAAATCAATATAGTATAATAACACAATCCTAAAACAAAAAGGCCCATCCAGATGAATTTGTCTAAGGAGAATTAGTGTCAGCCCATAGAAAGATAAATATATTAGGAAATAAGCCTTTGAAACAAATATCGAAATAGAAAAGAATATTATATTACTAATACAGTATAATATAATATAGTGTGTTTCATAATTGTAATGGATGGGGAGTTAATCAAAAATTATAAAAATTCAAGGTTTCATAACAGTTAATGGATAGTGTTTCATAGTATTTCACATATTCAAGTTGAAAGACCATAAACTATTGGGAAAATTTTTCCTATTATATAAGATATTAATCTTTTGGAATTGGTCCTCATTAAATTAATTTAAACTATATTCCGTTAGAGTACTTATTTCATGATATTAAATAGGGTAATATTTTTCCTTATCATATGAAATAAATATTTACAATAATTGTGTCCTTGTTTGAGGTTATCTAACTCTATAATATTTTTTATAATCTATAAGACCATATACCATATATCGTAGTCCAATAATTTAGACTCATATTTTTTATGTATGATCCATATCTATATAAAATCCCCATATCTCTAGAATATAGTCTCATCCTTTTAAAATCCTCATTTAAAATGGTAAATCCAAAAATAGACTCTATGTTATATACTATACATGAATATTTCCAATTTAAAATGTTCCATTCTCGGGATAGGTTTTCACCCAATTGATGATGGTTCCCTTGACTCATAATTTTTTCATTGATGTGAGACCATAAAATGCATGACACCAACATCCTTTCCCTATTACGTTAAATAGAATTATTATTAAATTCCATTGTAAGGAACTCTTATGTGATGTGGATGATATTGATTTTTTTTTAAAAATGGGTGTGAATGATTTTGGCTTAAAGGTTTGGATTAATTACCTTGATTGGTGAAATTGAGATTCCTCATGTCAAAAATCAGAAATAAAATTTTGATATCATAACATAAAATTAAAATATAAAACACATCTTCCATAAATAAATTCCTCAAAAAAATAAATCAACTAACATGGTATGGATAAGCTCCATTACATGAGTTCTGGACCTATATAATAGAACATTAACATATTGAAACAATCCATGTATGATAACCTTACCAACTAGAAATATGTAGAACATGATTACTATTATTTCATAATATGTAGTGTTTTCGGAATAATTATCCCAAACTATACAATCATTCCCACATATGCCACCACATTGTATTGGTGGTGATACCTTCATCCTATTCGATATGGGTTCTCATCCCTTTCATATCACCAAAAAAGGATGATCATATTATATAATATATGTGTAGATATATTAATATTTATAAAAGATAAATAGAAATAGAAGGATCACCAACCCAACACATAGTTACATATTTCATCAACAAAAATTCATTTTTTACAATTTTTTTATCACGCATCCTATTTAATACTGAGCTTCCTCAATGTTCCTTAACCATGTAAAATCCCAATTCTCATCCCTTAATAATGAGTTGATATGTATATAAGGGGATAATATTAACTATGTTAATATTTATTCTTATTATAATTAGATACATATTGATGCTTATATATCCAATCCTCGGCCCGAATATGAATATCTAATACATTTGACCAACTTATTCTTAAACTAGATCAGGAATTATATTAGGAACCCCACTACATATTTTCTCTATATCTCCATTTCTTAATCATGGATGAAATTATCATACACAATCATCATCCTCACAACAAGTCCTTATACTCCATTGTCTGATTCCTTGTAGCATGAAATTAAATGAATCAACATTTATTCTACCCTATATAACTATAAAATACTTATATATTATTATTATATATGTCGTAATTTCTATTATAAGAGAGTCTAATCCATCTAAAAATGAATTAGTGTACACTTCATTCCACACTAAGAAAAAATTTCATTTCTTTTATCTATATAAGGACATCACCTCATACAAAACATTATACTGAGTTGTAGCAAATATTTCAATTTATTTAATCTGAGGATATTTTTAGGTTTAGAGTTTTAGAGATTTTTTTCATCAATCATGAATACAAAACCATATATAATAAGGTGTAAAATTCTGATCAGTATCCATTTTTATCATAATATGAAATTATTAAAATAAGACATGGTTTTTTATCCTAAATCAGATTCACGAGTTTCATCTTGACTTCATCGTTTCCCATACCCATCCTAAAACACTTTTTTTTTTAAACATGTGATGAGATCAAAAATTTAATTAAGGGGCCTAAATAAAAATAAAACCATTAGTCCGGTAAAAAATAGGAAAACCCATGTAATGTTTACATTTAACATCAATGTTCTTTGAGAATAATAAATAAAACAAAATCATAGTAAAAATAGGTGTGTATTTTATTCTCAAAAAAATATTTTAAATCTATTGTATGAAAATAAAAACCCTTTTAGGAAACATAATTCGTTATTTTAATTAAACACATTTAAAACCCTTCAAATTTGAATAACTATATGAAAAAATTTACATATATTTCTCTTAAAAACACAATGATTACATTATTTATTAAAGGAAGATAATGTTTATCCACTTTTTTATATTATATATTGGGATTACCCATTTCTCACTAGCTATAATGGGGATCAATGATTTCTATAAACTATATCAAGCTCATTTTTGAACTATAGTAGGATCAACTAGTCATATATGTTATAAATTGATCAATTATTCTTTATATAACACACAAGTAACTTATCAAGAATAAAAAATTTATAGATTCCACCTTTTCAAAATAAAACACTTTGTAAAAAAAAATTAACACATATGAAAGACACTCTCGGATATCAAAATACTAATTTCTTTTAAAAATCAATTTTAAATTCCTCAATAACCAATTATTCTAAAAAAATTTGAATAAAAATATCCAATAAAATGGGAAGGAGGGATTTTCATTGAATAAGCCTTATAATCTTGTAATGTAATCCAAATTTCCAATAATCATTATAGTTATGTGAATGTCAACGTCCCGTATACATTAAAATAGATCATTCTTATTTCCATTTGTAATGAGAGAAATAATCCATAAAAATATTCCTTTTTCAAGAAAACATTGAAATAAAGGAAAAAAAATTATTTAAAAATAAAATCATTCCCATAATGAAATAATTTTAAAGAAATGGAAAGGGAAAAAAGTTAATTAGAAGGAAAAAATTAAAGGGGGATTTTTTTTGAAATAAAATCCGTTTATCACTTTTGAAACATTTTAATCACAATCCCCTTGAAAGTATAACACTAAAAAATTTCATATTAAATGAGAATATATTATTTCATGATATTAAATTTCATTGTAGAATTATATACACCTTTAAAATTAATATTGGTGCATAACATCAACATATGACTCAATGAATGGAAATTGAGATGATGTCTCTCACCTTGAGTCCGTCTCATCCCCAATATTTTTTATATTATAGAATAAAAAACATAAATTAATTAATGGCACACATAAGATCATTTTCAGGTTTTTATTCATCAATTTTATCTTTTACCATACTATAAATAATTAATTAATGATTTATGATCATTTTTAATATTTTGATCGTATTCAGCTTATATGCCTAAATATTCTTACTGTTCGTTAACTATGGTCATAGAAATCACTATTTCAACATATAGAGAATTATAATAATTTTATTTTAATAATATTTATATATCATTTATACTTTTAAAACAAATAATGAAATATGGATATTAAAAATGAACTATGTTAAAATCATGGAGATGATAGGTCATTCATATGAATGAGTAACATTTCTACTTTTCAGTGATCATTATGGAAAGATGGTAGACATTAAAATATCATTCTATGATGATAATTATATAAAAAATACATATTATTTCTTTAAATAAACTTATATATTATATTATTTGGATGTGGTTATGAAGGAAAGTGTAACATCACGTTGTGGAGGTGGTAGTCCATGTGTATTCATGAATGACCTAAATATATTTTTTAGTGAGTGGAATGGTAGAATATAAAATGCTATATTATCCATAAAAATGATAAATATGTCATTAATATCATTTTATGTCATTTATATCAAATATATTCCCTATTTTTATCCTTTTTACTTTCCTTGTCAATCATTAATGAAAAATATGAATCCAATCACTTCATGATGTGATAGTCTATCGTACACATGACTGACCTTATCATATCCCTAAAATAATGTAAATTAAGAAATTATATGTTATATCATAACCCTATAAGTTTAAATATGTTTTATATGTCATAAATAAATTATAAATCTATCGTTATAACAATATGTTAGAGTTAATGACATAAAATGAATGACATCTATTCCCAAGGCGGTAGTCCTCTATACGAATGAATGATGTTTTTATACCCCCTTTGAAGGGAGAAGTGCTATATTTAGGGTATTATATTAATTTTAAAATGATAATATGATATTAAATGATTTTATATTATAATAATAATTGATGAATATTTTTGGAGATGGAATAATAAAAAAATAATGATTCTCAGTTAAGAATGATATATCTTCTTCAAACAACATCCTTAGGTAACACCAAAAAGCATTCATCAGATGCAGTTATGATCAAAATATGATATCTTCGCCATGAGTAAGGAATTAAGGAAGAATGTTTTGTATGTTTTTTATGATCCAAATGGATTTGAAGTGGGTAGATAAGACAATATTTGGTGGCCTTGTATAAGTGAGGTAAGTTGAATACCATTAATTATTGAAAAGAAAAAGGTGTACCCATGTTTTTCACAAAACAAGGGACCAAAAAATTTTATATTATAGATACCTAACTAATATAATTTCTAAAAATTTCCATATAAAGTGTTTTACATCACTTCTATATCATTTTAACCTTTATATGTTTATTTTATCCATTGGTGAATCCATTTAAACCTTAACTGTGGTAACTAATTATTATTATTTTCACTTTTTATTATGATCAAATTTTATTTTGAAAATATTATATATGGTAAATTATGAAACTTTAATATATGGAATCATTTTTACCAAATTTAATTTATAGAGGTGGAATATTTTAATTTAAATTTAAACCTAAAAATGTGAAGAATATGAGGGTTTTCAGGAACTGTAATTTTCAAGAAAAAAGATGATTTTATATTATCTCCATCAATAAAATAATTAAATAATTAATATAAATTAATATTAATGGGTATATAATATATAAAATTCATATAAATCATTCATCATTAGTGACTATTTTAATTAATTAAAAATAATAAATATTATGCACTTTAAAATAGTTTTCTGAAAAACCAATTTTTAAACCCATTAATAAATATTCACTAAATTAAAATACAATGAAAATTAAAAATTAATAAAGTTTATTAAATATAACGTACGAATAAAAAATTTAAATTAAATAATATTTAAAACATAATGGTAATTTTACATTATTTAATATATTCAAAAAATTACTTTTTTATAGAAATCGATGTTTTTAACTCTTTAATAAAAATGAATGTTTTCCAAAAAAGTATAAATTTTAACCCTAAAATAAGTGTTATATTTCAATTTCAAAAATATATTATATTTTTAAAATATAAATTATAATATTTCTAAATATATCATTTAAAAAATGTATTAGTAAGGTGTTGTGTTAAAACTTTTTATTTTTTGATGTAAAAAAACATACTATTTTAATATTTAACAAAACATTGTAAACAATATTAATAAAAACGAAAATGATTTATTATATTATTAAATCAACTATTAAATTTTTCCAAAATTTTTTAAATTTAAAAAAAGTAATTTTATTCACTTATTTAACAAGTGGAGATATATATCCCTTAAATAATTTTTATATTCCCATATTCCCTCATCATCCATAAGGTTTTTCCATAAAAATTTAGCCCGTTGAATTACTATATTTTAAAAGATATTCTCTCTATGGTAAAGAATATAAATATGATTTTCCTTATAAGAAGGTACATCTTCCAACTAAACTAATTCTGGGATAAAAACATTGTATGAATCTAGAACATAATTTTTTTACTTTAAACTTTAAGGATTTTGTGTACCTGGGAAAAAATCATAGGAAATTAAATACAATGGGAAATTGATCCATCATTATATAGGATTTAATATGGTTTAATTAACCTTTTACTTATGTTTCCCTTTATAAAAAAATTCATAACACTTTCCAATAGTTAAACATTAATAAAATCTTAATCACCTACATCGAAGGATAGATATTTCATCTAATTATCTAAATAAATCTTCTTCCTACTCTTAGACCTCCTCATATAGATCTAAATCTATTGAAACTGATCAGCCATTTAATATACCAAATCTGGTCCCATCAACTTCCTTTCTCCTACATTATCCAAAAAAATATGGTGTCCAACATTTATTTCTATATAAAGCCTAAAATGGTTCCATCTGTATACTGGAATGAAAATTTTTTTTATAAAAAAACATCCAGAGAATTATGTTGAAAACAAATTCCTTGGTAATATATTTAACAAGAGATAATCATATTTTAAAACGTCATTATTTATTTTTTGGGCAGTCCATCAGATTTTGGATAAAAAATTTTACTGTCATTTAATAAAATTCCAAAAATATTTTTAAGTCCATTCTAAAAATGATATTTGAACATAGGATCACGGTCTGATATATTGGATAGTGGAACTCCATGTTACATGACTATACTCATTATATATTTTCAAAAAATCATATTCAAAGGTATAATGTCTTGAATAGGATGTAAATTTACTGATTTAGTTTGTAGATCAACAATAAACCAAATCGCATTGTCAGCTCAAGATATTTCTAGAAATAACCATTCAAAATCCATTGATATATTTCCTGATCTCCACTCCAACACTGAAAAAGGATTCTATATCCCATTAGATAATTTTAGTTCTACATTAACCTAAAAGAAAGTCAAAAATTCATGGTAATGTTACCAACATATAGTTTCATTCTATCCAACTATCAATACACATGAAGGTCTCTATAAATCATTGTGACTCCTAGATGACCTGAAATTGGAGAACTATGAGCTTCACTACACAACTATTTCATTAACTGAGAATCACAAGGCCCAAGTCATAATTTTCTAAGTCTGATAACTTCATAATAATCATTGTTAATCAATAAAACCCAACCATTCATAAAGCATTCATCCTTTTCATATAGAGAATTGTCCTCCTTATAAACTTGATTAATTGTAAATAAAAAAGACAACTATAATAAAAATTGAAACAAAATAGAGTATTTCCCTATATCCATAACTTCTTGGCTATAATTAATTAAATAAATAACCAAAGGGTCATCTTCCAAATGTAACATGTTTAATATATAATTATTTTTAATCATTAAAGGATTTTTCATCTTTTTTTCTTTTACATGGTTATAATGAATCATATAATAATAATCCTTGATCGATTACATCCATCCTCCACATCTCATGTTCAATTATTTAAGAGAAAAAAAACTTGTGGTGATTATATATTTTTCACCTTCTTCCATATCAAATGATCCTCAAATTTTTTAAAGAAATAATTTCATAATATAATTTCAGATCATGTGTGGGGTAATTTTACTCATCAGGTTTCATCAAGCATGATGCATATAAAAATACCTAATTATTCGACATCAAAAAACAAGCATGTCCCTTTAATGAATCATCACTATAGATGAAAAATTATCTTTTTTTTATTTTAGGTAGAAATTATAATATTTCACTATTCTAATGTTTAGTACTTGAAAAAAATAATCCCATTTTTTGTCAAGATAAATTTAACTCTTTTCAAGTGAAATAATTTTACATGATAGAAAATAAAGAAATTTTTTTAATAAACTGTAAGTAGTAACCTATGAAAACATGAAAATTTTGAATCTCTATGGCATTTATTGACATTATCCAATCTTCACAAATATTTTTAATATTTCTAATAATTATTCCATATTTAGAGACAATATATCCAAGGAATGTAATTTTTTTCCACAAAAAAACTACACTTACAAAATTTCAAAGGTAATTTCCTTTCTCTTAAATTATTGAAAATAATCCTTAGTTTTATTTCATATTATTTCTTTTTTTTAAGATATACCAAAAATTTATCAATAAACAAAGACATAATATTTTCCAAGAATACATGATAATATCTATTCATATAGTTAAAAAATATAATAGGGGAATAAGGAAACCTAAAGGGAATAGCTACAAACTCATAATTACCATATCTAGTCTAAAATTCCGTATTTTCAATATCTACATATTTCACATTCAACTAATGGTAAAACAGAAACATATAAACCTTAAAAAAAATAAGAACCTTGTATCTGATCATAGAAATCATCGATATGAGGAAAATGATAACTTTTACAAATATTGATTTTATTAAAATATCTTCAATCAATAAAATGTCTCACCAAACCATTATTATTAATAATAAAAATCTATTGAAGCCTATGTTGAAGTCCATAGTTGAATGAAACATTTATCTAAAAATTCATGTAATTAATTATTTAATTTTAAAATTTTTACTTGAGATATTTGATAAGGGTGTTTAGAAATATTCTAATCATCTGACACTAGATAAATAGTAAAATCAACCTCTTGATTAGTAATAACACAAGGAATATCACTAGGAAATACAGCCATGTATTCATTCACTAATGGGACATCACTAATTTGAAGAGTTTCTTTTTTTCAATAATATTATATATAAAATTTTACTACCCTCTCTAATCAATTTCATAGATTCTTAATACGTTATCAATATCATGAAATAGTTGAAAATAACATTCATAGATCTGAAATATATCTTTGAATAATAAATTGAAATCTAATTTATACCAATAATTATATCAAAATATACTGTGTTCATTTCAATATTATTTTTAAGAAAGATAAAAACACTGATAATAATTTCAAGATTCCTATAAAGCGTGGTTTTTTAATACATCCACCCAAATAGTTCTCAAATGGTTTTATCATAATATCTGAGGATGTATTAACAATTTTGATGAAAATTTCACAAAAATGAATTAATGTGAAGATCCAAAGTCAATAGGCTATTTGAATAATTTGAATATATAAGTAACATAACTTTAACCTCACAACTAGATGGCCTAATATCAACCATGTTAGTAGAAAATGATTTTTACAGACATTTTTTATTCCAACCCTGATGATTTATTCCCAATATAAGTAAATTCATACATATGTTAAAATAATTACCCAAATAATTGTTTCTAAAATATCTCACCAATGAATATATATCACTTATCTCATTATTTGATTGTTTATGAATATTTTCATTGTATTCACATTCTCTATGAATAAATGTACCACACCAATATAAAATTTCATATCCTAACAAACATTCCTCAAAAAAAATTTTACCACACATGAAACACATTTCTCGATTAACAATAGAATTATTAGTATTTTTATTCTCTGTTGCTTTCAATCTTGACTGTTTATTAGTTTTTTCATCTCCATGAACATATGTATCAACAAAATTCATTTTAACTTTCTCAGCACAATGAATAATATTCTCATTATTTTTAAATTCTTATTATGGTAAATCTCGTAGTATAATTTCCATTCATCTTGATTATAATATTTTAATTTTATTATGAGTTTCCTAAATAGAATCCAAAAAATATGTAGCCAATCATGTGATATTTTCTCAAAATTAAGATACAGAATCCTCATTATCATCCCTCAATTTGTGGATTTTTTTTCTTCATCTAGATTATATAAAAATTAGTGAAATATTGATGAAGTAAAATATTCTTAAATTTTTTCCATTCAATGGAATCATGCTCATCCACCTCATTATTATTATTAACTAAAGACAAATGTTAATCAGATTCAACATAAAAATGATAAATTTCAAGGTTTACCTTTTTACATTTTGAATATCCCATCACATTTGATATATATTCTAGAGCATTAATCCAATCCTCAAATACAACATAGACAGTTTATAGATATTATTAAGGAGTATAATATAACATGAAATGCTCCGATGTATATGTATCCCTTCAGGGTATATCAGGTTCCACTCTAGGATGGTTAATGCCACCATTTTTATATTCTTTCAACTAAACATTTAAAAAAAACTACTCAGTTTTAATTCCTATGATATTATGATATGGATTGGGAATGATATCATCATCTCAATGCCTTCCCACTACATATTCATTGATTCATCTATGGAAATCCATTTTAAACAAATATAATTTAGATAAAGAAACATGGTGAAATTTAAATTCTATATCATTTAAACATAAATATAATGTAAAATCAGTGTGCTCGTGATTTTAACATTATCATAGACTCTAATTTTATTTTAAATAACCACTTCTACAAACTCTAAGGACTCAACCTTCTACATAAAATATTATTGAGTTTTAGTCATGAAATAAAATTATTAAAATTTTGATGACCTTTTCAGGTTTATAGTTTTTGGGAGTTATGTCATAACTAATACATAATAAAAAAATATTGAAATTTGGGCAGTTTCAATTAGTATCATTTTCAAAAAATATTAAACATCTAAAATGAAAAATATTTTATTTTCATTACACATTATTATGACTGGAAACATGAATTCTTTTTATACTTTACCCATCCAAAAACCCCATGGGAAACATTTTTATAACATGTTATGAGCATGAAAACATAGGGTGGTATATAAATATAAAGAACATCATTAGTCCAATTAAAAAATGAAAACCCTTGTAATTTTTTCCTTTATCTTAAATTCTCTTATTTTGTGTGGAAAAAAATTAAACCAATAAAACACAAACATTTTTCTCAAAGAAGTCCTTTAAAATCCATATCATGTAAATAAAAAACACTTTTAGTAAACATAGATCATCATATTCATAAATTCATTTAAAAAAACTTAAATTGGAATAACCATATGGCCAACTTCCAATAAAATTATGCTGATAAAATAATCAATAAATAATTAATTATAGAGTTAAAATGGATCTCACCCTTTGTATAATATTTTAAGAACCCAGATCATCTTTATAAGTACAGATCTTTTTATTTGGTTTTTTAGGAAAAGTAGAGTTTTTGGGAATTTTTTGGGTACACGCCATGTACCTGGTTACCACGTACGACCACATCATGGGCGTGTAATAGCCAAGAAATGGCCATGTGGGGTGATGTGGTAGACTTATAATGTCAGAGGTCAGTTGAGGAAAATACACAACTTCTTCATTAAAAGTACACACCATGTACTTTTTCTTTTATATCATTAAACAGATTAGGGTCGACTCACTTTTAAAGAACTATATTTTTCTTTCTTAATCTCATCTAGGGGCGACAAAAACCAAAGATTATTCTCGGATCCACCTACTCATCATCCATTATCCGAATCAAACACTGTAGATTGAATTGGAATCACCATGGTGAATTCTTCCTTATTTTAGATCCTCTTATATTGATTTCTCCTTTTTTGTGACATATATGTGGTTGAACGTTTTTGACGTTTTTTTGATCTACTGCATTCTATTCCTATTAAAAGGCTAATATTCAACTATATTTACCAATCAATATAGAGGTTGGTGGTTTGTACCTTTCCATAGTTGTCTTTGGATTATATGTGCAAAAATATCCCAATACCCTAGTTTAGGGTATTGTGTGTTTTGGAAATTCAAACCTGTTGTTTTACTTAACAGATTTTTTTTCTTGAGAAAGGGATTTTGACAAAAAAAAATAAGATTTAATAATTTTCTATGAATGTGTTTTCCCTTATTTGTTTGATACTAGTTTTTGGGTCCTGAACTGCATGTTAGGATGCTTTGCATTCTATTCCTAGTATTGTTAGGATGGATTTGTTATTATATGAAATGATTTTGATATTCATTGTATCTGCTTAGCCTTATTGTAGATGATATTACATTGAATTCTAGATATCATTTGAGCACGATTTTATTACACGGGACTGTGAGAATCTAATGTAGTTAGACCATAGGGGGAATTGACATTGGGGGCTTCCCTAGAGTGTCTGTTATAGTTTTCACATTGTGAGACTATAGGGGGTGGATTTTGAGTGCTCCCTCAAAGAGCCTATAGTATACCATTTTGAGACCACAATGGGAAATAGAAATTGATTGCTTCCTTAGAGAGTTTAGAGTTATCATTAAAAGACCACATGGGGAATTGACAGTGGGTGCTTCCTCAGAGAGTCATTGTCTAAGAAGAAATATAGTGGTTAGACTATGAGTACTTCCTAGAGGGTTTCTTGTGTTGATTGGTTGAATAATAGGTAGATTTAAATAAATGTAGTTCAAACTATAGGAATTTTTACTTTGAGTACATCCTTGTTCATTACATCATTTTTCTTTTTTTCCCTGATATATATATATATTCACTGATAGTTAGTCATAGGTCCTTTGGTGGCTTCCTAATGGGATTCGTCTCACACTTGTTTGGGTCATGATTTTGGTCCCAAAAAAAGATTATATTGTTGCTGGTATAGGTAAGGGGTGTATCCCTTATACTTCAGGTATGTGATTGATATGGAGATGGAGAGCATGGGACCAAGATAAGTCTTGTGATGCTGTTGGAGTTTACTTGTTTCTTTGTACATTGGTTTAGTACTATATTTCAACCATTTTGACTTTTTTGGATACTTTCTTAGACATATATTCCATGCACCATTTATATATATGTGCTCTGATTTTTTATGTACTTCCTATCTTATTATGTTTACTTATTTTATGGTATTACTACTTTTACTATTGTATATTGGAGTTATTCCACTATGTTAATGTTGTTATATTGATGTGTTACTTTTCCAATGAGGGAACAGTCTCCCCAATATCACACCAAAATCCCTTACTACTAGTCAACTGCCTCTAGCATTCAGGTAAATTCACTTGTGGCCATGTGACAAACTAGGTATGCGGTACCTTTGGGCGGCACCCAGAATCGAGACGTTACAAAGTTGTATCAAAGGCGTTCTTCTCTTCATTGATATACTAGTTAGAGCCTATAGATAGGGATATTAAATAATAGGTAATTGTTATTAAGTTATGCTCGGGATTATCTAACCCATGTACATGGAAAATTCAATATGCCTCTAATATTTCAATTTTTCTAGTATTACAATTATTACAATTGAATTGATTTCACCATTGGGAGATTCACATATTTTTTGTTGTTATCATGGATGTTTTTGAGGTTCTATTTCTATTACAACATGATGAGACGAGATTATTCCATCTCATGCATCATATATTCACTTGCTAGAGATCACATGTCATGCATTTCTGTCATTCCATTTATTTTTCATTACAGATTGCATGTTTTTTTGATAGATGTGGTGCTAGATATGCATGTTTTTGTGATAGATTCCTTGATAGAATCCCTTCTATTTGATATGGTATTTTATGGTGTAAGGATTCATTTTAATAAATTCCATAATTTGGTCCTTAAGGTGTTATGGGGCCTCATGGATTATAATTTTTTATATCATGTATTTCATTGCACTATTATACTTGTATATACATGAATATGATGACATACTTTGATTCACGGGGAGTACGGGCCCCAACAGATCGGAATTTGGCACATTAATGTTTGTTTCAGTGTTTTATGGGTTCTAGAGTAGATTCTAAGGTATACTATCTGGAAACCACTAGAATACCATATGTGTATTGATAAATACACGCCATGTATCCTTCTGTTTGGGAGGGAACAATTTTTCTTAAGTACATGCAGTGTACTATATGTACACACCATGTAGTCCTAAACCGTGTGACTAACTGTGTGGGAAGAGACATGGGGTTAAGAAATGTTTGGTGGCACACAATGTGTATAGGGATTACATGTCATGTGGTAGAGACTATATATCCAACCATGTGACTAATGACACGGGGTAGTGAAATCCTTCTAGTGCACATTGTGTCTAGAATAAACATGCCATGCAGAGTCAATTGTGTATCTGATCGTGTGACTTATGACACGAGTGGCTGAAACATATGTGGGACAAGCTGTGTCTAGGGTTAAAACACCATGTAGTTTTGATCTAGTTTAACGGTGTGGTTTAACCGTGTAAAGTAACTTAGGCCGGGGGAAAAGATTCAAGTACACGCTGTGTCAAAGGAGAACATGTCGTGTGTATGGGGTGTTACACAATGAATGGTCAAAGAAGTACACACCCATGTAAAGTCTTAGGGGTGCACACCATTTAGTGGTCATACACATCTTATATCCATGTTTTAAAAATACCAGAATGTTTTCTTTCTCTTATTCCTTTATTTCTCTTCTAATATTCCATATATGATAATCTTGAACTAATGTGTGTGCTGAAACATACAGAGTCATGCCACCAAGATGTCTTCGGGTTGTACATGAGATACATGACAAATATTAGACACCTGACATGTTAGATTAGGGACTACTATCAGATCCTTCCATTGTGCATGTCTTGGCACCAGCCATAATTTTGGATATAGGTGTCAATTAACATTTCAGAGAAGGATTCATGAGGTTTATGAAAAACTTGAAGGGAGTACTGATTCCTACCCCGTCTATGTCAGAGTTGACGTGGGTTTTTCAGCAGCAGTATACTCCCACCTTATCAGGGGATAGAGGACCTTAGGCTGTATAGTCTTGTTTAGAAGCCATGTTTTCTATCTTCGAGCATCGGGAGATGCATCCACAGAGGAGGGAGATGCTCTTTATGTACATGCTTTGAGAATTACACCAAGAGAAGATGGGATGTGATATCACAGGAAGAATGCCAGTGGATTTTGTCTTGTGATAAGTTCTATTATGCCTTATATGATTACATTTTTCCAGTTACATTGAGGGTAGACCAACCCCAATAGTTAATGAGTCTAGAATTGGGTACTCTTTTAATCATGGAGCATTCTTTTCACTTCCCAGAACTGCAGATCTTCACAACCATTCCAGGGGTTGATTAGTTATTTCTAGTAAGGAAGTTTGAGGATAGTCTCAATAATGACATCAGATCTCAGGTGAACATCTTTAGGTTGACTTCCATCAATTCTATAGTCAACCAGGCGCTGATCACATAGTGAAACCTAAGGGATTTTAGTGTTTTGAGCCAGGGAGTCTTAAAACCCATAATTCGGTCCCCTCTGACTGACTGAAGGAATCACCGAAGGAAGTCTATTCATTGAGATATGAGTAGGCAAGATACACTTTATGGTAGCCATGTGGTATGATACCAGTGTGGAAAGAGTGGGAATACGAGGAACTATTTCCCAAGAGACCCAATTGAGTGCTGATTATGTGGAAATATGGGTCATCTTTATGGTTTTTTTTCATATTTTCTTACCAAAAACTAGTGATAGGGGTTCTATTTCTACTCCTCATACCGAAGAAGGACAACAAGTCCCACATTAGTCAGGGAACTAGAGTTCATTAGTCCTTTCAGGTCGAGGTGGAGGTCATGGCCGCAATGTTCAGACAATGGGTTTTCAGCAGCCGTAGGGTGGATTAGCTCTGGGATCATAGACATCTTCATAGGTCAACGGTGCAGGTCGGGTGTTTGCAATGGAGCTGACCTAGCAGGAGTAGGATCCCGGAACCTCTACGGTTAGGCTTACAATTTTGGTTGCCTCAATTTAATATTCTGTTATTTTAAATACATTGGATTCCCATAGTTTCGTATCTATTCTATTGTGGAGATTTGTGGGCTCTATATCGTTTCTTCTATCAATATCTTGAGGCTAGACACTCTGTTAGGGATTAGAACGGCTAGTGTGAGTTAGTTCAAGGATTGATCTTTTGATATTGGTGGGTGTCACTTATTATGGGACGTTTATTTCTTATAGAGGATGAGTTATGATGTCATTATATGAATGGACCGGTATGTTCCATTCCAAGCAGTTGTCAATTAATATCATTGTTGGGTGAGTTTAACCTCACCATAGGGCATGTCGTTTCTATATAAGTGTGAATGTGATATCTAGGAGAGTAAAGTGGAACATGAGCATCATTGGTTGGGAGGAGTTACAACATAGATTGCTAGTCTGTCTCTGGATGATAAGGGGACTTCACATATGGACTTTTCTCCAATGGTTGGTCGTTTTAGATATGTCTTTCCAGAAGAATTTTTTGGTTTTCATCCAGAGAGAGATATATATTTATCTATTGAGCTTATTCCAGGAGAGACACTGGTTTCTATGCCTACATATAAGATAGCTACACCAAAGTTACAGGATCTCAAGAAGTAGTTGGAGGAGTTCCATGAAAATGGTTTCATCCATCCCAGTACTTCTCCTTGGGGTTTTCATGTCCTTTGTGAGAAAAGGGTGGATGGTACCCTTAGACATTGTGTGTATTATCAAAATCTGAACCAGTTGATAGTTAAGAATAGATATTCCTTACCCAATATTGATGATATCAATGATAAGCTCAGAGGATCCCGGGTGTTCTCAAAGATTTATTTGAGGTCTGGTTATCATCAGTTCCATGTTTGACCATCAGATATACCACATGCATCCTTTAAGATCATGTATGGTATATACAAGTATGTGGTTATGTTGTTCAGTCTCACAAATTCGCTATTAGTTTTAATGGCACTGATGAACTGAGTGTTCCATCCATAATTGGACTGCTTTTGTGGTTTTTGTGGATGATTTCATGGTTTAGTCTCACACTCCACAAGACCATTCCACACATCTTGAGATATTTTTTATTACACTGAGGCAACATCAGTTATATGCTAATCTCTCAAAATGACACTTTTGGATGGGCCAGATCCACTTATGGGGTAATGTTATCTTAGAGACATGAGTGTCAGTAGACCGATAAAAAGTGAGGGAAGTAGTTTCCTATGATAATTTGAAGAATTTCTTTGAGGTACAACATATTCTAGGATTGTATGGTTACTACATATGTTTTATACATGGCTTTTCACACTTAGTAGTGCCATTGACGGGCCTGACTATAAAGGTTGTGAAGTACTTTTGGATAGATTATTGTGATTCAACCTTTAAGAAGATAAAAGGTAGGTTGACATTAGAACCAATTCTAGTTTTTTCAGAGCCGGGAAAGAGTTACATTATTTACTATGATGCATCAGGAATCAGGCTAGGAGAAGTGCTTATGTAGGGGGAAGGATTCATTATGTATGGGTCTTGGCAGTTGATGCCACATGGGAGGAATTTCCCGACACACGATCACGAGTTGGCTGATGTTGTTCATTCCTTTCACTATTAGAGGTATTATCTTTTCGGAGAACATTTTTTTGTCTACATTTAATACAAAAGTCTCAAGTATATATTTACAATGCATGATCTGAATTTAAGACAGTTGAGGTGGTTTGAGTACCTTCAGTCCTTTGATTTTGAGATTGCCTACACACCTAAGAAAGGCAATGTAGTAGCTGATGTGTTGAGCAGGAGGACTCATATACAGGTATTTTAGGAGGCCAATAGTTAGTGGTAGCTTATAGATCTGTTCTCTGAGATGCATTTGGTGGTTCATGATAAATAGGGGAAGATGTGTCTTTCTTTGGTAGTTGTTACCTCTACTTGTCTTGATCGAGGGAAAATGAGGTAGCTATCAGATTCTGAAGGCGTACTTATATAGGAGAGTGTGTCAAGAGAGGACCATATTCCTAGATGGACTCCATGAGAGGTTGAGATCTTTTGTTTTCATGGGCATGTATGGGTGTCCGCAAACATACACGAGGAGATGATATGTGATTATTATTCTTTAGTTTGGGTAGTTCATCTTGGTGTGTCCAATATGTATCGAGATCGATACCCTCAGTATTTGTGGCCAGTTATGAAGAGAGATTCTTGCAGTTTTGTCATGAGATGTTCCACCTTTTAGCCAGTGAAGGCATAGCATCAGTGACCAGCATGGATTCCTCCATAGTTTCATATTATCGACTGGAAGTGGAATGATGTACTGATGGATTTTGTGATAGGGTTATCGAGATTACATTGTGGGAATGATGTAGTTTGGGTAGTCATTGACAGACTCACAAAGGTTTTACACTTCTTACTAGTCAAGGAGACCTTCAACGTTGATGAGATGGGATGGTTGTACATCAGGAAGATTGTACATTTACATGGGGTCCCACACTCTATCGTTTCAAACAGGGACACCTGTTTTACTGCTCGGTTCTGGAAGGGACTACAAAAGGTTTTGGGTACACAGGTACTTCTGAGTATAGCTTACCATCCTCAGAAAGATGGTCAGTCTATGTATACAATTCAGGTGCTAGAGGACATGCTTCGAGCATGCGTCCTAGATTATGGAGGTTCTTGGGAGAAGCACAAACCTTTGCTGGAGTATTTCTACAATAATTGTTTTTAGGGAACAATTCACATGGAACCTTTTGATGATTTTTAAGGTAGGAAATTCCAATCACCCCTATGTCAGCTGGAAGAAAGAGAGGCCGCTATGCAGGGACCTCGTCTTGTCCAGGAGACTATAGAGTAGATGGAGTTGATTTAGAAGAGGATGGCTACCACACATTCATGACAGAAGTCCTATGCTGACTGACACCGACAACCTCAAATGTTCATCATCATAGATCAGTTTTTCTTATGTGTCCCACTAAGGCTGAAACACTTTAGGATTAGAAGATAGGGAAATATTTCACCAATATACATTGGACATTTGAGGTTGTGGAGAAAGTCGGGCCATTTTCCTATCCTTTGTAGTTAACATAGAGGTAATGGTCCATGAACAATTTCTTTCACATTTCATAGCTACAATAGTTTTTCTCGGACCCATCTCATGTTTTCCAACCATAGGAGGTTGAGTTAGTGGTGGATGCATCGTTCGAGGAGCATCCTATAGATTTTATTGATCAAAGTGCGAAGGTGATCCATGGACAGTCTATTCCTTTGGTACGGTTTATATGGAAGCACAGGCAAGTACAGTACGATACATGGGAGAGGGAGATTGATTAGCGATCTCAGTGGTCAGGGTTGTTCAAAGATTCTTTTTTTCCACCTTCTTACGGAAATTCAAGGAAAACTTTATTTAAAGGGGGAAGTTTGTAAGAACCCTGATCTTATTTACAGGTATGGTTCTATATTTCTGGAATTTTTAAGGAAAATTGGATTTTTTAGGAATTTTAGGAGTACATCATGTGTACATTGGAGTACACACAGTGTGCCCTATTACCGCATACAACCGCATCTTAGGAATCTAATGGTCGAGACATGGGTGTGTGGGGTGACATGGAAGACTGATAATGTTGGGGGCCGATTGAGGTGAATTCATAGTTTGTTCATTAATATTACACACCATGCATGTTTTCTTTCATTTCATTAAATGGCCCGTGTTCGCATCTCATTCACAGAACCGTCTACTTCTGGCTCTGTCTCATCTTGGGGCGATTGTGTCACGACCCGTCCTTAGGGCCCGTGTCGTGACTACCCCAAGCCCACCTTCCATAGGCCAGGGGCTGGCGACTAGCACCAAAGGCATAAATCCCTATAACTGGGAAGGCATTTCCGTTATAAAAGTAAAAAAAACACCACAGAGTATAAGCGGAAGTAAAACAATAAGTACAAAAGAAAGTGCTAAAAAGTAGAAAGGTCCAGAATACAAACCCAACTGAAAAGTACAACTACAACTGAAAGTAAGTATAAAAGAAAAAGACAAACAGCTGGAAGAAAGGAATCAACTCCTGATTGGTCCTCCTTGGATCTTACCTGAAGGGTAGGTACAGATAGCGCAGCTCCTGGATCGTCCACCACGGATCCTACCTGAAGGGTAGGTACAGATAGAGCAGCTCCTGGATCGTCCACCACAGGTACTACCTGAAGGGTTGGTACAGATATCCTCCACAACGCTATCGCCCGCCAACCTCCTCTGAGTGTCGTCTCACCGTGAAGTCCACCTCCGGATACTGACTCGTCGTGAGATCCACCTCCAGGTACCATCCAGTCCTCGAACACTCGGCATCTGTCAGTGCTACCCGTCATCTGCAACCAACACAACGAGGTGTGGGCATAGCCCATGCAGCTGTGAGTATATAATACTAAGTAGGGACCCCAAGACCCTCGAGGTCTCACTAAAATCAACAAGGATAACCACAAAGAAGATCTCAACAGATAACCTCTACTTAGGTGTATGCCATACATATACCAAAGTTATCAAGTAACCCATCTCAATCATGAGGAAACACAAAGATTATGAAATCAACAAATAACCACTACCCAGGTATATTCCCATACATATACCTAAGTTGTCAAGTGAACCATCTCAATCATGAGGTAAACCCAAAAGTCATAGACTCAGATCAAACTATGATTTTCATTATTGAAACTGTAACTGCTGAAGAGCCCCGTCTCTGGAGTGTATAGTGGTCCTGTCACGACTCCGAGGTACTCCTCACTAACCTAAGACTGCTGAGCTACTCCTCCTTTCGAGTATCGCGGGTCAGCCACCCAAACACTGTGGTGCTTCCCGCTGGGGTATGTCACCCAAACACAGTAGTGCACACCCCCTAATATCCTACAGAGTTACTCTCCGGATGAGTACCGTGGGTCTGTACTGTCACACAGTAGTGCTCTGTCCGCTATGGTTCTGCACCCAAACAAAGTAGTGCTCCGTCCACTGGGCTAGTCGACTCACTCCAAGTCGAGTCGGTCAAGTAGTCGTCAGGTCTCAGCTGGCTACACGGTCTTCATACTCTGTACGCTCGTGTCCGGGAGGGTCTGCTCCATGAGCTACAGGTTGATACTCCAATTATCTCAAATTCCGATGAAGAAGTGTCTCAAAGGACCGCCTCTTCATTGGGGTCTCAACACAACAGATGGCTCGTCAATCGGACGCCCGGTCTGTGAGTTATTAGCCTTTTCGTCCGAGGGGCCCGGTTGGTTTTGTGTGCGAACCAACCCGACCATATCTCAACTGTTACCTGAACTCTCATAGGGTATACTCATAGGTACTGTTTCTCAACGTGATCACCAACGCCGCTAACGGTTCGTCAAACGGACGTTCGGTCTGAAGGTTATCAGCTTTTCTGTTCCAGGGGCCCGGTTGGATTTCGGGTACAATCCAACTCGGCCATATTCCAACAGAATCCAAACCATAGACGAAGTATACCAAAAGTTCTGTCTCATCAAGAGAAATCCAACAAAGTCGACGGCACGTCAATCGGATGTCCGGAGCTCAAGATATAAGTGTTTCCGCTCCAAGGGCCCGGTTGGTTTCGTATCCAAACCAACCCGTCCATACCCAAAGTTCTCCGAAACCTTGAGTTTATTATACCGAAACGACCGTCTCGATCCAAGGATCGCATCGCAACTGACGTTGCATCGATCGTAGGTTTGTCTCCCAAGATATAAGCGTTTGAATGAAACTGTCCAAAGATAGGGAGTTTGGGCCCGGTCCGACCCGGCCCGATACCCCCCCCCCCCCCCGGGTCGGCCCGAACTGGGTCGACGCGGACCGGGTCCGGTTCCGGCCTGAATTATCATGGCCCGGCATAGCTGGCACGGCCCAGCCTGGCCTGCACAGCCCCGCCCGGCCTGGGTGCGGCCCGGCCTGGCCTGGGCGGGCCTAGCCCAGCGGCCGGTTGGCCTGCCGCACTGACGTGGCCCGCGTGGCCTGCCCGGGTGGCCGAGCTGAGCAGGAGAGGGGGAAGGCACGTTCCCCCCCTGATTGAGTAATCGCGGACCCACATGGGGGGACGCTTCATTCGGCCAGCGGACGCGGCCCGGTGTCGTGTCCCCCCTCGGTCTCGTGCGGCCGTGGGACCGCTGCGGCCGCGGGACCGCTGCTCGCCGCCACGGCGGACCTTCCCGACGGCACGCCGGGAGCCGCCGTCTCCTGGCGGCTGGCCAGTGCCGGCCGCCGCCTCCGGCCACCGGTGCCGCCGTGCCGGCGCGGCGCGCCGGCAAGCCCTTCCGCGGACCACCGGAGTTTCTCTGGTGGTCTGTTTTCAATTCTGCCTGCGCCGGTGGTCCTCCCGAGAGCCGAAGATCACTAAGAAGGGTTTGAAACACCTTTGCAGCCCGCCTCAACACCATCCGTCAATCCGTGCTTCGACAAAAACTGTGGAGTCTCCGAATTTCCCCTGCGGCCCCG
Source organism: Viscum album (assembly GCA_963277665.1). NCBI lineage: Eukaryota > Viridiplantae > Streptophyta > Magnoliopsida > Santalales > Viscaceae > Viscum > Viscum album. Next base: position 1,394,770,370 of record OY728157.1, on the reverse strand, counting down.
ACTCCGGTCGTGGTTTCGTTCGGCCTCAACGGCGCCGCGCTTCTTCGTCGTGTTCTTTCGCGTTTCCGCGCGGTGCAACGGCACCGCACTGCCTTGCTTGTGCCGCAAAAAATCCAAACAACAAAGGGGGAGGAGAGTAGGCCATGTTTGTGCGGTCCGACCTCCTCCCGTTAAGTTGATAACAAGCAGCCCAAAAGACAACGAACGACAAAGGATTTTTCACGAACAAAAGTAATCAACCCCAACAGTTTTCCCCGTAATCAAGAATTCCCAACCCGCAACATATACTTCGTGGACCAACTTAATGTTTAGTTTATCCGCGTTATTTTATTTAGAAGGAAGTAACATGGGGTTCATTAACATTTCACAAATAAATTCCCTACCTCGAGCGTGGTTGAACGGAGGCTCGTCGCGGAATTGCACGTCGCGGAAGAAGGCACCGCGGAAGGGGAATCGTCGCGTCACGGAGAAAAGATTCGTCGGTGTCGCATTTTCGATCTCCGTGGATCCGGCGTTCTTGTCGACCTTCATCGGAGGTCGGCGTTCTTCGCGTTCTTCACGAAGAACGAAGAACTTAAAGACTCCCCTTTTTCTCCCAAAAACTCAACGCAACAAGCTCCAACAATAATAAAATAAGACTTGTCTTATTTTATTTACACACAAGCCAACGTCTTTGAAATTCAATAATTGAATCAACCAATTAATTGAATTTAATAGCAACATTTAAACCACCCAATTAATAGAGTCATTTAATATTTAAATAAACGCACGAGTTGACTTTCATTAATTGGGGGGGTGCGGGTGCGTTACTGAAATTAAGGAGGGGTTGAGGAAGTTAAAAAAAGGTGGGGCTCGTGTGGGCCCCACCCCACTCATATCCTAACTAGTGGATTAGTAAGGGTGTGGGTCCCACTTTACCACTTTATCTTAGTTTAACACTTCCTTGAATAAAAATAAAATCTATTGCATAGAATTTTATTTTATTCATTAGTTAACCAAATTAAGTAAAACTCCACCCATACAAACACAACTCCAGAAAGGGACATCATAAGCAAAAACCGGAACTATGAGTTCATCGGTGCCCTCAGATTTCAATTCCGAGCACCGGTTCAAAATTTAGAAAAACCTGCTCGTTCGTTCACTGAACGTACCCGAGCTAAACTTCATAAATTGATTCCGGGCACACTGGACCTCGGAATCAGGCGCTGTCAGAAAATGCGCTCTTGTAAAATTTGAAGGAAAATTAAGAAAAAAAAATTCCTTGAAATTTCTGGGTCTTTACATTACTCTCACCTCAGGGATTTATGTCCCCGTAAATCTTTAACAAAAACTAGGGATACAAAAACGGTACTGAGCATGCATCTGAGCCTTATGCTCCCATGTGCTCACCTGGAGGTTCTCGTACTGCCAGTGAAAGCTCACAAGAGGAATCGAACGTCCTCGTAGGACCGCTCTTGTCGATCCTCAACACCTACTGAAACCCCGCAAAAGTAACCCCATCGCTAACGTCCAACTCCTCATGGTCGATGATATGCGTTGGGTCAAGCACATATCTCCTTAGTTGAGATACGTGGAAGTTGTCGTGCACCTGGTGCAACTGAGGTGGATGGGTCAGATGGTAAGCCACCTCTCCTACCCTGCTGAGGACCTGAAAAGTTCCACTGATCCTTGGAGATAACTTGCCACCTTGGCCACATCTCCATAAACCTCGTCGAGATGAGACTCGTATAAGGATGTGATCGTCATCCTCGAACTCAAGAGGCCTTCAATTCCTGTTTAGAACTGAAACTCAAAACACCTGCTGCCACGAGGGTAAGGTTGACCGAATCAAGAGTGATCGGCCGCACCCTCCTAGAGTTTATCTGGTGCTGCCTAGGTTTTCCTTTTCGTAGACCAAGGAAAACCCATCCTGATGTTGTAGTTAAACCATAACCCTTTTTTCCTAATACTGTCAATTTGTGCATAAACTATGATTGCCCAGTCCATACTCAAACCAATGTCATAAGGCCTCAATGCTTCCACCAAGAGATTCCAACCGAAACTCTCGCCTCGAGGGTCTGACCACACTGTCGGTGTAAGTGTGATTATCGAGTCTTCTCCCAAGGTATCTACAGACGTGAGGGTCAAGTCTACGGCTTACCAGAAACTCTAGGTCTGGGACAAGATTCGTGGAAGGAAGGAATGATTCATATTGACATTTGTTACTACGGTAGCTAGTAGTGGACACAGACTATCCCTTGAATCATTTTTTTAGAGCCATTGGGTCTCACTCCTTGACCGCCTGCAGCCGCACTCTTCCTCCACCCTCAATCTCCCTGATCCTGGTAGGGAAAACTAAGGCGGGTGGTTGTGGCATGTTAAAAAAAGTACACCACCTCATGCTGCTCTCCAAGATCTTCCTCCACGTCTACTGCTTCGTAGACTCATCTCTCCTTAAATATTCCTCATCTTGAAACATATAACACGCTTTATTCTCTAAGACTAGCATTAGTTTCCTGTTTCTTATTGCACTGTGCAGTCTTCATCCGCTCCTGGATGATCTGCACCTTCTTTGCCAACGATCTGTAAGAGATGCTAAGATTTCTCCTTTGCCGAAAAGAGAAACTTGGTCTCATCCCATGGATGAACCATGCCCATTGCCTAATACAGTCAATCCTGACATGAATGATGTATTCATGCCATGGATGACGTTGAAAGTCCTCGACGTTACTACCAAGAGATCCAACTGTCACTCTCGCCTCTATGGGCCGAGTCACATGGTCGGCATCAGTGTGAGGTCATTGGGTCTCCTCCAGTTGAAATATCAAAAGTTAGGGTCAATTCAATAGTTTTAACCGGGACCACTCAGTATCAACCAAATAAATGGACATGAAAGAAAACATCACAAAGATAAGTGTCTTTTTATTATTACATCTCATAGTACAAAGACACGAAGACAACAGCAACCTGGAACTTGAAATACAAGGGATGTATCCACTAGTTCCTCTCCTGTCCACATGCTCCCGGAGCTCTACTGCCTTGTCCACTGCTCGGTTGTTGCTCAAGCACCCGCCACTGCTTCTGCCTCGGTGGCTCCTCTAAAGAATGTGGATCAACTGTGCAGGGGGTCGGACATTCACGTGCCAGGTGACCCTTCCTGCCACATTCATAACACTTCATGCTCCTCGTATGGCTGGCTCTGGTCCTCCTGGACCTCTGCATCATCTGTCTACTGCCCACATATGACTTGAATACTGATTGAAAAACACGCGGCAAAGGAATCATCTCTTGAACATGCTCGGGGTGTAGAGTCACTGGTATGAACTCCACCCTGAAGAAGGTCTCAAAGTCTTCCCATGTGAAGGTCATCTCATCGAAAAACTGGAAGAAGTGGCTCCACCACCTGCCTGCTATTTCCTGAAGAAGGCTGGAAACAAAGATCACCATGAAGTCTGCTGGCGTCCCCACTAGCCTGAAGAATCTCACCACAACCTCCAGCCAAACCTCATCCGCCTGCGGGTCCATCTCTCCCCAGAACCTGGGTGGCCTCTGGTGATAGAACTCGTGCAGCACGCTCAAATGGCGTGCATCGCCTACTGCTGAGGCTGGTGGCATCGGTGGCCCAACGTATGGTAGTACCATTGGTGCCTCTTCTCGTGCCTCAACTGCAAGAGGGCCCTGTACCGAAGCCTCGTCGCTCGGAAGGCTGTCAGTACGCACATCCCTCTGGGCTCTAGCTGGTCGTCCGTGGAAGGGAATCTTGAAAGAAACATACGTGACACGGTCAAACGATTTATACCTAGTGAGCTGACCTGGTTTGAGCTGTTTTAAGGGGAAAAACTTTTGAAAACTCACACGCAATCAGTGTTTTTGTGCACAAGGTCAGAAATCAGTTGTCAGGGTCATGGTGTATGGATACGTCGGCCGCCCGCACCAACACTGGACTCCCTGAACTAAAAACCACACTCGGTACCCTTAACACTATTGCTTCACAGAATAAAATATCAGAGTCCTAAGTTCTGCGGTAGAACCGACTCCTCTGATACCAATTTGTCACGAACCGTCCTCGGGGCCCGTGTCATGACTACCCCAAGCCCGCCTTCTATAGGCTAGGGGCTGGAGACTAGCACCAAAGGCGTAAATCCCAATAACTATGAAGGCATTTCTTCTATAAAAAAAACACCACAGAGTAAAAACGGAAGTAAAAAACTGAGTACAAAAGAAAGTGCTGAAAAGTAAAAATGGATAGAATACAAACCCAACTAAAAAGTACAGCTACAACTGAAAGGAAGTACAACAGAAAAAGTAAAACAGTTGGAAGAAAGGAAGCAGCTCCTGAGTCATCCTCCTCGGATCTTACCTGAAGGGTAGGTACAGATAGCGCAGCTCCTGGATCGTCCACCACGGATCCTACCTAAAGGGTAGGTAAAGATAGCGCAGCTCCTAGATCGTCCGCCACGGATCCTACCTGAAGGGTAGGTACAGATAGCGCAGCTCCTGGATCATCCACCACGGGTCCTACCTGAAGGGTAGGCACAGATAGCCTCCACAACTCTCTCGCCCGCCAACCTCCTCCGAGTGTCGTCTCTCCATGAAGTCCACCTCCGGATACTGACTCTTCGTGAGGTCCACCTCCGGGTACCGTCCAGTCCTCGAACACTCGGCCTCTGTTAGCGCTTCCCGTCGTCTGCAACCAACACAACGAGGTGCGGGAATAGCCCGTGCAGGGGTGAGTATACGGTACTCAGTAGGGACCCCGAGACACTCTAGGTCTCACTAAAACCAACAAGGATAACCACAAACAAGATCTCAATAGATAACCTCCACTTAGGTGTATGCCATACATATACCTAAGTTATCAAGTAACCCATATCAATCATGAGAAAACACAAAGATTATGAAATCAACGGATAACCACTACCCAGGTATATTCCCATACATATACCTAAGTTGTCAAGTGACTCATCTCAATCATGAGGTAAACACAAAGGTCATAGACTCAGGTCAAACCAGGATTTTCATTATCGAAACCATAACTGCTGAAGAGCCCCGTCTCTGGAGTGTAGAGTGGTCATGTCATGACTCCAAGGTACTGCTCACTAACCTAAGACTGCTGAGGTACTCTTCCTGTCGAGTACCGTGGGTCAGCCACCCAAACACAGTAGTGCTTCCCGCCGGGGTATGCCACCCAAATACAGTAGTGCACACCCCCTAATAGTCTGCAAAGGTACTCTATGGACGAGTACCGTGGGTCTGCACTGTCACACAGTAGTGCTCCGTCTGCCATGGGTCTGCACCCAAACGAATTAGTGCTCCGTCCACTGGGCTAGTCGACTCACTCCATGTCGAGTCAGTCAAGCAGTCATCAGGTCTCAGACGGCTACACGGTCTCCGTACTCCGTACGCTCGTGTCTAGGAGGGTCTGCTCCACAAGCTACAGGTCGATACTCCAAGTATCTCAAAGTCCCATGAAGAAGTATCTCAAAGGACCGCCTCGTCATAGGGGTCTCAACGCAACAGACGGCGCGTCAATCAGACGCCCGGTCTGTGAGTTATTAGCTTTTTCATCCTAGGGGCCTGGTTGGTTTCGTGTGCGAACCAACCCGGCCGTATCTCAACTATACCCCGAACTCTCATAGGGTATACTCATAGGGACTGTTTCTCAACGTGATCACCAACGCCACTGACGGTTCGTCGAACGGACGTCCAGTCTGAAGGTTATCAGCTTTTTCGTTCCTGGGGCATGGTTGGATTTCAGGTACAATCCAACCCTTCCATATTCCAACAGCGTCCAAACCTCAGGTGAAGTATGCCAAAAGTTCCGTCTCATCAAGAGGAATCCAATAATGTCAACCGGACGTCAATCGGATGTCCGGAGCTCAAGATATATGTGTTTCCGCTCCGAGGGCCCGGTTGGTTTCGTATCCGAACCAACCCGGCCATACCCAAAGTTCTCCAAAACATTGAGTGTAATATACTGAACCGACCGTATCGATCCAAGTATCGCATCGCAACTAACGGTGTGTCGATCGGAGGTCTGTGGCCCAAGATATGAGCGTTTGAACGAAACTGTCCGAAGATAGGGGGTTCGGGCCCGGTCCGACCCGACCCGATACCCCCGCCCCCCCCCCCCCCCCCCCCCCCGGGTCGGCCCGAACCGGGTCCGGGTCCGGGTCCGGCCCGAATGGGCACGGCCCGGCCCAGCTGGCACAGCCCGGCCTGGCAGCCAGTTGGCTTGCCATGCTGGCGCGGCCCGCGTGGCCTGCTCGGGTGGCCAAGCTGAGCGGGACAGGGGGGAAGGTGCGCGCCCCCCCTGATAGAGTAACTGCGGCCCCACGTGGGGGGACGCTTACTTTGGCCAGTGGACGCGGCCCAGTGCAACGTCCCCCCTCGGTCCCACGCGGCTGCAGGACAGCTGCTCGCCGTCGCGGCTTCAGCCGTGGCGGACCTTCCCGGCAGCGCACCGGGCACCATTGTCTCCTGGCTACCGGCCGCCGGCAGGCCCTTCCGCGGACCACTGGAGTTGCTCCGGTGGTCCATTTTCAATTCTGCATGCGCCGGTGGTCCTCCCGGGAGCCGAAGATCACTACGGAGGGTTCAAAACACCTTTGCGGACCACCTCAACATCATCTGTCGATCCTTGCTTCTAAAAAAACTGTGGAGTCTCCGAATTTCACCCGCGGCCCCGACTCTGGTCGTGGATTCGTTCGGCCACAACGTCATCGCGCGACAGCACCGCGCTACTTCATCGCGTTCTTTCTCGTTTCTGCGCGGTGCAACGGCACTGCGCTGCCTTGCTCATGCTGCAAACAATCCAAACAACAAAGGGGTAGGAGAGTCGGCTGTGTTCGTGCGGTCCAACCTCCTCCTGTTAAGTTGATAACTAGCGGCCCAAAAGACGAAGAACGACAAAGGATTTTTCACGAAAAAAAGTAATAAACCCCAATAGTTTTCCCCACAATCAAGAATTCCCAACCCGCGACATATTCTTCACGGACCAACTTAATGTTTAGTTGATCCACATTCTTTGATTTATAAGGAAGTAACATGAGGTTCATTAACATTTCACAAGTAAATTCCCTACCTCGAGCATGGTTGAACGGAGTCTCATCGCAGAATTGCACGTCGTGGAAGAAGGCGTCGCGGAAGGGGAATCGTCGCGTCATGGAGAAAATATTCGGCGGCGTCGCGTTGTCGATCTCCGTGGATCTGGCGTTCTTGTCGACCTTCGTCGGAGGTCGGCGTTCTTCACGTTCTTTGCGAAGAATGAAGAACTTAAAGACTCCCCTTTTTCTCCCAAAACCTCAACACAACAAGCTCCAACAATAATAAAATAAGACTTGTCTTATTTTATTAACACACAATCCAACACCTTTGAAATTCAAAAATTGAATCAACCAATTAATTGAATTTAATAGCAACGTTTAAACCACCCAATTAATAGAGGTGTTTAATATTTAAATAAGTGCACGAGTTGACTTTCATTAATTGGGGGTGCGGGTGCATTACTGAAATTAAGGAGGGGTTGAGGAAGTTAAAAAAAGTGGGGCTCGTGTGGGCCCCACCCCACTCATATCCTAACTAGTGGATTAGTTAGGGTGTGGGTCCCACTAAACCACTTTATCTTAGGTTAACACTTCCTTGAATAAAAATAAAATCTGTTGCATAGAATTTTATTTTATTCATTAGTTACCCCAATTATGTAAAACTCCACCCGTACAAACGCAACTCCAGAAAGGGTATTCATAAGAAAAAACCGGCACTACGAGTTCATCGGTGCCCTCGGATTTCAATTCCGAGCACCGGTTCAAAAGTTAGAAAAACCCGCTCGTTCGTTCACAGAACATACCCGATCTAAAATTCGGAAATTGATTCCGGGCACACCGGACCTCGGGATCAGGATCCGTCAGAAACTGCGCTCTTGTAAAATTCCAAGGAAAATTAAGAAAAAAAATTTCCTTGAAATTTCCAGGTATTTACAGATTGAAACTGATGATTCATCTCGGAGCCACCGACTCAAAATCTATTCCTTGAATCAAACATCTTCGATTTCATTGGAATTGCCACAATGATTTCTTCATTCTTCTACAGCCTCATTAATTGATTTCTTATATTTTGTGAGAAATATGTGGTTGATAGTTTTTTGATGATTTTTTAGATCTAATGTGTTCTAGGTCGATTCAAAGTCTGAGGTTTAACTATATCGACCACACAACATCGAGGTAGGTGGTTTGTACCTTTCCATAGTTTTCATTCGATTATATGTGCAAAAAGTTCCCAATACCCTTGTTTAGGGTATTGCATGTTTATAAAATTTAACAATGTTGTTTTTCTACTATGATTTGTTTTCTTAAGAAAGGGATTTTCACTATAAATATTGTTCATTACCTTGATATGGATGTGTTTTCCCATGTTTGTTTGATATTGGCCATTGGGTATAGAACTGTCCATTATGATGCTTTTCTTTCCAAGCCTAGTACTGTTAGGATGGATTTATTATTATATGACATGCTTGTGATATACATTAATGTTGTTTAACCAGGAAGTATAGAAGATTACATTGGCTACTGGATATCATTTTTTCATGATTTTATTACACGGGATATGAGAACTTGGTGTAGTTACACAATAGGGTGAATTGATGATGAGGGCTTCCCTAGAGTTTCTATTATACTTTTTACATTGTGAGACTATAAGGGGGATTTACGTTGAGTGCACCCTCAAAGTATTTGTAGTATACTATTTCGAGGAAACAAGGAGAACTGTAAATTGATTTCTTCCTTAGAGAGTTTGTAGTTATCATCAAAATACAACATGGGGAATTGAAAGTGGGTGCTTCCTCCAGGAGTATTTGTCTAAGCTGAACTAGAGGGGTTAGACTGTGAGAACTTCCTAGAGGTTTCCTTGTATTGATTGGTTGAATAATTGTTATATGTAAATTAATGTAGTTGAAACTATAGGATTGTTTACTTTGAGTACTTCCTTGTTTTCTACTTCATTTTTATTTTTTTCTACTAGATATATATTCACTGACAGTTAGGCACACGTCTTTTGGTGTTTACCTACTAGTTTTCTCCTCACACTTGTTTGGGTCATGCTTTTGTGCCCAAACAGATTATATTGTTGCAGCTATAGGTGCGAGAAGGATCCCTTCTTCTTTAGGTACTCAATTACTATGGATCTGGTGAGAATGGGACCAAGATGAGGCTTGCGATGCTGCTAGAGTTTACTAGTTTCTGTATACATTGGTTTAGTACTTTATTTCAACCATTGTGACTTGTTTGGATGCTTTCCAAGACATATGTTCCAAAAATAATTTACATATATGTGATCTAGTTATTTATATACTTCTAGTCTTTCATTTTTTACTTATTTTATGGTATTACAGCTTTCGCTATTGTATATTGTTGTTATTCCACTGTGTTATTGTTATTATTTCACTTTGTTACTCTACCAATGAGAGAATAGTTTCCCCACTATCACACCCAAGGCCCGCACTACTATTTGGAAGCCTCCAACATTCATGGAAATTAACCTGAGGCAATGTGACCAACCTGGTACATGGCACCTTTGGGAGGCACCTGAAACCATGATGTTACAAATCTAAAATTGGATGAAAATTTTTTTATGAGCTAAAATGGGGCTCAACACATCATATATGCCATATCGGGGTGACCCATTTTTCATATAATTCTCAAGAACCATATCATGTATAAATAATTTAATGCTTTCAAATTTTCATCATAAAAAACTTATAAAAAATCTTTTGAACACATGAAAACACTATTGGATATCGAAATACCCTTTTCTTTTAAAAAACTAGATTCAATACCGAAAGAACCCTTTCCTTTAAAAACACATTTTCAATACCAAAATTCTCTAAAAATGGGAGGAGGGTTATTCCTTGAATATAAAATTTAAGGATTTAAATTAGTATGTAATTAAAATAATTTATAGAGTAACATAAAAGCTTGTTGTTGTGGTATATGTTTAACTAGAAAAATCATTTTTTTTCATTTGAAAAGAAATTCATCCATTCCATTCAAATATTTCTTCTTTTAAAAATTAGAAATAAGAAAACTTCTTTTATAAAAATATCATTTCAATAATAAAATAATTTTAAATATAAGTACATGGAAGAAAAATATATTGAAAAGGAAAACATTGAATGATTATTTTTTTAAAACAACAATACATTTTTATTTTGGGAAGCATTTTCATCATAGTCCCCATGAAATAATAATATTAAAAAACATTAAATAACATGTTAATAAATAAATTTATTACATATCATGTTAATAGGAATTTTTTATACACCTCATACAAGTAATATTGGTTCATAACATCAAAGTATGCCTCAAAAAATTTAAATTGAGATGAAGTACCTTACCTTGATTCTGACACATCGTGTATATTAGTTATCTTATAGAATAAAAAACTAATTAAAAGAATTTAATTTATTAAAAAATATATTCACTATTTTTATTCAACTTTCTTATCTTCAAACATTCTATGTTCTATATGTTATTAATTTATGTTCATTTCAATGGTTTTGATGGTGTTCATATTATTTTTCAAAAAAATATCCATGTTCGGTTAACTATGGTCAAAGAGGTATTTATTTAATTATATAAAAGAATAATAATAATGATACAATAATCATATATATAAATTAACTATACATTTAGACCCAATAATTAATGATAGTTATGAAAAATAAACTTAATTGCAATCATGTAGTTGATAGGTTGTATGTACGCATGATTAACGTTTCCATTTTTAAATAACCTTTATGGAAATAAGGTATGCATTACTGTAGGTTTACAAATGTTAATAATACAAAAAATCAAAAACAATTTCTATATATATAAATATATATAGATAGATATCAATATTTTTATATAGAGAGAAATAAAGAGTCACATTACTTCATAGAGGTGGTAGACCACACATTTGCACGAATGACATTATCATCTTCTAAAATGAGTGAAGAATTAAGATATAAAATGTTATATTATATTAAAATAATGATAAATATTTATTTAATATTATAATTATTTAATTTAAGTTTCATATATTCATTAAATTAACCCTTGTTTCCTTCCATGTAATTCATTAGTGAAAAAATGAGTCACATCACTTTAGGAGGTGGTAGCCTACCGTACACAAGACCGACATTATCATATCCCCCAATGAATGAAAAGTAAGAAAATAAATGTGATGTAATAAAAATAATTGTATAAACATCTTAAAAATAACATATATATTCATATACATTAAATAAATTATTATAACAAGTTGTGATAGGCAATGATGAAAAACGAATGACATTTTTGCGGGAGGTTGTAGTTCTCTCCACACACGAATAATGATTTAGTATCCCATTTAATGGAATAATAGATATATTTAGGTTATTATGTTAACATAATAATATATAATTATATAATAGGTTTGATTTTTTATATATATGTATAATTTAATAATATTTTAAAGATGTGGAGAAGAAATAAAATAAAGACCCTCTATTAAGTGTTACACCTCTTTATCAGACAACAACCTTAGGTAAGCACCAAAAAGCACAATTTGATGGAGTTTTCATCCAAATAAGGGATATTGGTCATGGGGAGTTAATTAAGTAATATATGAAATTTGGTATTGTAAAATACCAAGGTCTCTGGAGGATTCAAGTTGTGGGGAGATGGGGTGGGCATTTTATGTGAGGTTAGTGGAACAGTTGTCATTTTGGGAAATGAAAAGGTGTAACCACATTTTTAAAATGAAGAAAGTCACTAAAATGGAAAATGATTGAGTGTTTTATTCCATGTTATTAGAATATGGACATAAAATATATTTTCAATAATATTTAGGTCATTTTAACACTTATTATTTCAGTTCAATTTCCCAAAAAATCAATTTTACCGTAATAGCAGTAATTATATTTAATGTTTTCATGATTCATTATGACCAAAAAAAATATGTTATAATAATTATTTAATAAAAAATATTCAAATTTAAAAAATCGAAACCGTTTTAAAAAGTTATTTTAATTGTAGTAGAAAATTTAAATTTACAATTAAACTTGTAGATATGATGAAAAAGTAGATATTCAAGAGGTATATTTTTTAAACAAAAGTTGATTTTATATTAACTATTTTTATAATAATAAAAAGTTTTTTAATAATAAAAATTTAATAAATATAAATTAATATTCATTAATATATAATATATAATAATAATTGAAAATAATCTCATTTGGTATTTTTTTGATTAATTAAAAATGTAAAATATTTTTCAGTTTATTTTTTTTTTTGAAAAATACTTTTTAAAACCCCAGAAAAAAAATATATACTGAAATATATTATATATTATATTAAAAATTAATTATGTGGATGAAATATATAAATATAATTCATATGAAAAATTAAATAATACAAAAAATATAATGGGATTTTTAAATTAGTTAATTTATTAAATAGAAATGATTTTTTTATAAAAGTCGGTATTTTTTAGTATTCACCGAAAAAATGTTTCTCAACATATCCCTAAATTTCACCCTATGTTATTTTTGATTTTAATAATTTAAAAAGGATATTTAATTTATAAAATTGACATTATAATATGTTGAAATTACCCTTTTAGATAAATTTCTTCTATAAAAGAGTTTAGATAAAACTATTTCATTTTTTATGTGAAAGTTAATTAATATTTTTACAATGAATATGACAAAATAATTTATATAAATAAATATAAAAATGATTTATTATATAACATTCTCTATTATTATAGTCTCATATTGATTGAGGAGGGATTTATACTCTATATAAACTATAGGTGGCTTGATTCCTTTTTACACATGATATATAGTGTTACCAAGAATTTTCATCTTAGGACCATTTATAAATCCCAATCAAAACACCATATTTGTACTATTGGTTGGAACCATTAATATAGTATGGGTTTCCATTCATAAGTTTATAAATTTTATGAATCCATACAATTTTTATCGTAAGATCATATTTATTGGAAAGCTCCAATATAAATTTTCTCTTCATATGAACTTAAAATATAAAAATATATTTCCCTATTTCATTAAATTAAATTCTGAAACATTTGGACAATAATTAAATATAGTTAACTAATAACAATATATAACCCTTCAGTGATTTATACTCTTACACAAAAACATTATTTTAGTAAGAAAATTTCTAGCTGATAGATTCCCATCCATGGTTCCATGAGGAAACTAATATGTCACCCTTTTACCTTTGAGTGAGATTGATGATGAATCCTCTAGCATGGGTCATCCAGGAGACTAATATAATAAAGAAAAACACACAATATAGTGTATAGTTCCTATACATTCATGAAAAGATCCCTTATACCTTTCTTATACATATATTCCCCTTTCATTGAATACACTATAGAAATAAGGCTCATTTATGAATCTTGTTAGGTATTTAATATTTTATTCTCTTTCCAAGGTGACCAAATATTATATCCCTCTACCATATATATGATCCATATCATTTTATTAGATACTAGATATAAAATATGTATAGTTTTATCACTGTAGTATTCATCGAGATGTTGATATTCCCAATATCAGGATCAACCATAAGTGCCACACAAATCTCAACACATCTTAGTTTATTTATTTCATAACTCCAATTCTAAATTAATTGAAATGTTATTCAAATTTAAAAAATTAATAGAATGAATAAATTATATAATTACATATTTTTATACCAATTCATTGAAAAGTACCCCATACTCTAATTGTTTCATTTTGGTCCTCATTACGTGACCTTAAACTATATAACTATTAAGATGTTGTCACTTGGTATTAAATCGAATGGCGTTCATTACACATTTCCTAATGTTAAAATATAGAAACTTTAATCCCATATCTCATGGAATTGAACTACCAGATGTATAACACCTTTAACATGACATTAAACTGTTGAAAATATATATCTCTATAGGATGATATTAAACAACAAGATGTATGATCCTTGCCATATAACCTAAAACTATGGAATATTTATGTCCTTATAAAATTATGATATGTTGAAAGACATATGGTCCACTTCACAATACCATAAAATTTAGAAATGTTGTTCACTTATCACAGGAGATCAATCTACACACAATGTGGTCCACTATACAAGACCATAAATTGATAAATGTAATTTTGTCCATAATGCCTAACTATCCTTCATAAGGGAGAGATCTATGTAAGAGAAAATGGATTATAAGTTTATATACGAGGATAAAATTACCATTTTATCACAAAATTCTAGTGTTTAACATCCCTATATTTATAGTTTTCCACACCTCATTGAAACTTCTTAATGGTAGAAATCAGATTTCTTATACATCAAATCCTGATAAAATAATTACCCTCTACTATATTTGAGATATAATAATACATAGTTTCTTTATAATACAATAACTACCTATTCCATTAGTCATTTTCTAATGAGATATGAAGTGACATCTAGACTTTATATTATATAATTGTTCACGAGTCATCATTCATCATCACCCCATTCTATGGGATGATAAAATCCTATCATTGGAAAACATGGGTATAAAACTCCTCATCAACAATCAAGTATATTCAATTTTTGTAAATCATACATCCCACCTATATAGTCTTGAATATCTAAAATCCTTCAATTTCTATCTATAATTTTTAATGAAAACTCTAAAGGAAACATTTCATAGTAAATGCATACACGCCCTCAATATAGCTTCGCATGTACTCCTCAAATATGGTTAGTTATCTGAAACAATATTTTTTTTCTAAGTATAAGGTCCTTTAATCCTTTTATGTCCTGATAAAATAATATTATAATATTATATTTAATTTTGGTTCATGGTTGTCTTCTATGTACCTCTCCTATATCATCGTTCCTATCCAAAAAGATATTAGGTCTTTATTTAAAATCATATCATTTCCCTATTTAAAATTTGGTGGGTACTCATGGAATTTGAGACTTATTTACTTTTACATTATTGACCATGTTTTATTAAATCATTTCAACCATATTTCATTGATCTCCCCTTGAGATAATATATATTATAATTGGTTTCATTATCCATATCATTATTTTCTTTTCTCTTGAAAGAAATATTATTCCATTCTCCCTTTTACTGAAAAACCATAACATAAAATTTGTGTACTTGGGGTGAATCATCATGAACATAAACTGTGTTTCACATGACCTATACTTCATGAATATAATCACTTATCACCCTGGTCAAAGTTGTAGAACCTTGATCTTTAGATCTCAATAGGTCCAAATGGCATGATCTAAAACTATAGCTTAAATTGACCTAAAATAGTTAAATCCAAAAACATTGGGGATACATGATGAAAATTAAGTCACTTAATCATTAATAATTCATCACTAATAATATAGGTATTAAATTAGAGAATAAATTAAATAGGAATAAGGAACAAGTATTACATTATATAGCTGAGGAAAATGTTGAGTTATGCTTCTGTAACCCACTAGTTTGGGAAATAGTTAGAGAAACATAATATTATATATCTCTAAAAAGTGATTAATACATAAATATTTGAATTGAATCTATAGTGATTTAAATATCATTTAATATTACTTTCATTCACAAACCTATGACATTTCCAATTATGTGAAACCTCATAACACGTCCATTTGTGTCTATAATAATTGCATCCAGAACTAAGGGGGACATTTAATTGGATAGATATACAAGACCCTAGCATGAATCTAAAAATACACCCCATATATGTAATTTTATCAAAAATCACGGTTCCCTCCTATGCATAGGTTCCCCTAATATCCATATTCCATTATGGTAGTTTAGTATATCCCAAAATTCGAACATAGATAGTTGTCATCCCCATCAAAAACTAAATCATCCCATCATTCAAGATTTGACCATCTTGAGTCGTGATTCATATAAACCATTATTTAAAAATTAAAGTGGGTTCAATACCTTCAATGGTATATATATATATATATGATCATAATAATCATTTTCAAAGAAAATATTCAAAATATCATCCATGAATATTTTCTTAGTCATTATAATGTTACCCTAAATTGTATGAAACAATGGTTTCAACATGAAGAATGTAAAATAATTTTCACCCTCCTTATGATATACTATACTGCTAATAGGCCCCCATTAATATTGAGTTTTACCTCCATTTTCTATGTAGACTACATATACTAATTTGGTGAGGGTGGTACAACCATAACCATTATTAGTGTTTGATCGAAGCTACATAAATTTAAACCTCATCCCTCCCAAGTGTGGGCACTATGATCACAATCTATATGTACCCTATTTTTATATTAATTTCATATGAAATAATGGTTTCTAAATTCAACTGGGTCTATACACCAACCACAAAACTATGTATAACACTTCAGTTTGATTAATTATATATGCCAGATACATCATTAGTGTTTCATTAAAGCTGTATAAATTTAATCATCAACTTCTATTTATCTATGAAATTTGACTGTATAATACATGCATTATCTCATGGGTTTATCTAAATTTGTTTTTATAGGAAATAATTTTTATTAGTAATTTACTTGAGTATAAATGTACATAGACAACTTAATTTTATACAAAGGTACACATCCATAAAATATAGTCATGAATGGTCCAAGCTGCCTAACCAAAAATGTTTTCCTCTGTCATTCTGACACTCATGAACTATAAATTCATATATAATGAAAAATAACCTGTCATGGATGAAAATAAAAATGGGATGATTTGTAAAAAAGTTGATTCTATACTCTCAAGATATGTATCCTATATACCCTAAAATATATTGAGTTCCAAAAAAGACAAATGGGATAAAATGTTATATCTAAAAACCCATAATGGGATTCTTGAGAAAAAATTTATTATAAACATACCAGGTCTTCTATATATGATAATTATGATAATTTTAGTGTAAAAACACAATTTGTCTTTGATGTGCCATATAACCCTATAAAGAGTTGATCTTAAGTTGTTATGTCTCATGGCCAAGGAAAAAGTTAGTTCATCCAATTATCCATATCATATTTGTTTCAGGGATCTGATCTATAACCATAAAGATATATTTTCATGGTGCCAATCCAAGTTAACCATTGGAATCCAATTTTCGAGACTCCTACGTCATGAAACATATCACATTGTATTATCTCTCCACTGTATCCAACTGAACTAAATCAATAGTTGTGGGGAGAGTGTTAGAAATGTACCTATCTATGATCTATGTCTATGATGAAATCTCACAAATAAAAATGAACCAACTCTAGTGTTATAGTGATTGTATTATGAGTATAACCATCAATTAACTGTGCCCTGGTCGAAATCATGTGTATGCCAATGGACCCAGTTCAGTGTTACAGTGACATTGTTATAAAATTGATTTTCATGGACCAATACCTCAAAGAAAAAATTATGACTCATATTATTTAGAATCACAATTAACCCATTTCATTACATTCAGTATTAATATGGATTCTAGTTATCTCGTTATTTCCTTTCATAGTATAATTCATTATCACTAAGTGTTAATATGAGTCAAAATTGAATTTAATAATGATATATCATTGAGAAAAAAATTTATTTTCATCCATACAGGTAATTATGAGGATTCTCCACTTATCAAATTATCTCTTCATAATATTGGAATTATTCCAAATGATCTCAATATAATATTACATTTGGTGGAATTATTATCGGGAATCCTAAACATTGTTTTCAAACCCATAAATATATATAACCTTAGACATATTGGTAAGAAAGATTCTTTCTATCATTAAAATGAAAAAAATTCTCATTCATATATGGGATTATTTAAGTAATGGGAGGAGTTTTATTAATAACAATTTGGTATAATCTATCACTTGTTGCAAATGGAGATCCTAGAGGGACTCCACATCGACATAACATTTCTATTTAACTATTTCAAACCAATTAGATCCCTAGTGTCATGAACATGATATAAATCATATGAATCCAAGTGGTAAGGGACTATGTGGTATTCCTTGACAAAACATTCATATATGCATCCAAAAAAATTATTGAGGGACTAATAATGTTCTATAAGATTACTTATCTAATTTAGTTCAATTAACATATGTTGAGAATTAATTGTGAACCAAATCACTCAAGGAAACAACTTTTATTATGCCCATAGAGTCGATAGGTCCTAAAATCTATCATTTCCAATAGCTCTTGATGGTTGGATCATAGAAAAAGGGACTCTATGAACAAGCCCCAATTTTTATTCTAGGAGTATTGGGAATATTATTTTTAAAAACAATACATTAATTAGAAATGGAAAAGGAACTATCTAATGAAGTAAGGGATGATCACTAACCTCGATAATATTGGTTTCCATAACAATTTTCACCTATAGAGCATGAATATTTTTAGACCATTCAAGGACATGAGTCCTAAAAATTTTGGTTGTGAAATCCCCAACCATTGTTTTTTGATCATAATGTGAATCATTTGTATAACAACCCTACACTTTATTTGATACTTAGACATGATTTATTACATAAACATTACTTGATACAACATAGAAGATCAAGAGTTCTAGTGTATTTGGGTCTTAGGATAATTACATACCAACTTAAAACATGATATACAACATCTTTATTGAAAACTTATTTTACATGACCACTAAATTCCCTCATACTTTGCATTGCATTGGATTACCTGAGGACAGGAATATGAAAAGGGTGAGATATAAAGCCCAGTAAGGGAATAAACATAGAATAACACAAGGAATACAATGAATGTTTGACAATTGGCATATCAATGAAGCACAAGAGAAATTTAAACATAAATGCATGATAAATAATGATAATCATATCATGGAAATGTGGCAACAACAGTTAACATGGAATTAGCATGAACTAAGGTTCATTACATATGGAGCATGAGTAAACCCTCATTGCACATGAAGAATGAGTAAAACCTTTTTTCACATGAATTAGACAGATTAAGAAATCATTTCACATGACATATCATGATAGTATACTTAACCCAATTCATTGTAATACTATAAGGGCACACCTTTATTAAACATTTAATTTCATGCATAAGTGTGCCACATGGATCATATAATATGGAATCAATAAACATCATAAGTTATTCCACGATTAAGTAATATGGAATAAATAAATGAAAGTACCATTAAATATTTATATTTTCATAAAGGTTAATACCCTTGATAGAGACATGGGTATGGTATTCACTACACAATGATCTTGGCTAGGAAAAATGTGGTTCAATTTCGGCAGCAGAACGGTGTGACATAAGGATTCATGAAAATTGTTGATGAGAGATAAATGGGTGTCTCATCATATATAAAGGAAATGGATAGTAAGGGGGTCATATAGATACATGTACCAACAAATGTAATGGAATTTATATGCATAATAAAAAATAATTACTTGGATGTAAAAGAGGAGAGAGAAATCCCACACGGAATTTAGACATGGTAATAGGCATACATGGGAGGAATTAATGAGAGAGAAAGGGGCCTCCCATCATCCAAACATGAGGAGGGAATTATAGGGGAGGTGTTAAACCATAAACCAACATTTTTAATTGAAAACAAAAGGGCATAACAACTTAAAGAAAATTGGACAAAAATGACAAAGGAATAAATCCCTTAATCGGAAGTGCAATCCCAAAAGCTTGGGAGAGGTTTGAGAGAGGCTTATTGGGAGCTTGGGGAACCATGGGAGGATTCTAGAGAGAGTAATTCAGTGGTTTGACGAACTAAAAATGAATTGAGTGAAGAGGAAGTGGGATCTTGGGTGGGTTCTTATAGGAAAGGAGATGGAATTCTATTTTATTTAGGTTTGGGACACCACAGATTAAAATAATAAAAACAACAAACAAACCCATGGATTTTGAAAATGGGAAGTGGAAAACAATATTTTATGAGTACAATGGATGATACACTTGAATTAATAGGGTTTCTTATGAAGAGGTGAGTTACACTTTCAAGGAAAACAATTTAAAAAGACAAAATGTTTTATAAGTCTTGGATGGTCCACTAAAGCTTTGTATAATAAATAAAACAAATATAATATCACATTATTTTAATTCTAAAACATATATTTTCAGAAAATAATGTTTATAGTATTTTATTACAACACTATTGGGTTATTACAATGTCATAAAACACAATTTATATTTAAACTGTTTTTAATTTTTACAAAAAAAATCGACTGTCTCATAAAATTATGAAAAATTCACCGTTGGATAATTTCAATGTCCTGATTCCAAAAAAATATTCAATTTATCTAAATAATTTTATAAATATCTGAATTTTTACATTTAAAATAAAAACTCACATTTATTAAAAATTCAAGGGTCTTGATAAAAAAAGCTTTCAAACCATAATAAAAATAACAATTGCATTCATAAAATTTTACGATAATGTATATTTAATAATAAGTAATTTAATAATAATAATAATATTTTTTAAGAATATTATTTAATTAAAATTACATTAATTCATCAAAATATATTTCTTAATCATATATTAACTAAAAATACTATGAGTGCTTCAAAAACTATTTACAAATTAACAATAAAAAGAATGTATATTCTCTATACAAGAATAATTTACTTAGTCATAGTTCTAGGGTCTCATTTCATAACCCCTTATAACTCCCACATTAGACCAAAGGGTAAGGTGTGCGATGGTGACAGACTCTTGGTGTGGCTTAGATAACATCGCTCGGGTGGTAATCTCTATTAACTTCCACTTCTCCCGTAGTCGGTTCCGATCAAGCTTGAGGTGTTCAAGCTCATCTTGGGCTTGGTCAAGAGCGAGGCCCTAAGATTCCACCTCCTTTACAATCTCAAACAAATGGACTTCGTATGGGGAAAGTCTATGAGATGAGGCCATCACTTCCTTTGTCTGAGTAAATTGGATTTTTTAAAGCCCTGTATTTATACTAATCATGGGATCACTGTTCAATGAATATATTAGCAATAGTCACAAATCATAACAGTATTTTAAAATCCAAAACATAAAACCAAATAAGTTAATATGTTTTACATAACCATAAGAATACATTTAAATATACAGAGAGGAATTTTCATTAATGAATTTCTGGTTAGTTACAATTTTCCCTTATCATGGCTTGGAAAATAGGTCATTCATGTTCTTTCATACATTGGTATCCCCATCAGTCCCCAGAGATAAATTATCTTGGTATGTTGGAAATTATCTAGAACATCAATGTTTATATCTGGAATCCCCATGAGAATCCCCATATTAATTTCTCATGAAAGGTGAATCTCCAAAAAAATAGAACAGAGTATCCTTGTCTCCCATTCATGTTGTATCTTTAGTGGTATTCATTGTAGAAAAATTCTCATGGTTTATAAAACAATTGTACACTATACAAGGAAGGGAACAAGTCAACCATATAAGAAGTAATCTTACACTCTCACAGCTACTTATTGAAATTTCAAAGGTATTATAGGGATCCATGAACATCGATGATTGTGAATATTCCAACCATAGTTAATAAAACATTATAAAATATAACTTTCCCTATTAAAAGTACAAATATAAGTCATTTTTACCATGCAAATCAATATTATTTAATTATTCCATCATAATTTGTAACCACATACACCAATAGGAGTGGTGGAAGGGAGATTTAAATCAATATATATTTTATTCCCTTAAATGTATCTATATTTCACTTCATCTAAATAGTAAACCTAGTGAGGGACAAGATATGAATTTTCCTAAGAATCCAGTGTCTCTTGTTTCATCAATAAGTTGTTAGTATTATAAAAAATTAACATTTAATTATATATGTAACCCTAAAATAAATTATTAAATGGTGAAATTAACATTTACTTAATAGAATCATGTTGTGGTAGAATTATAATGACTTGGGTTTCTTCTTCACATGAATTTTCATGATGTAAAACCCCCCACCAATGATCATATACTAATGAAAATAAAAATATCTCTCAAGGGATTATATAATTTCACTCATATGTTTATCTAGAAATATAGTTCTTGTTATTATATTATCTCTCACATCCTAATGAACACATGACAAATTCATGGATTCTATAGTTTTATGTATTGGGGAAATACAGGTGATAAAATTTCATTCAAATAATGTAAAACTGAATAAATCAAGAAAAAATGATGAAATAATGTTAGAATAGAGTACTTAAATAGGGATATTTTTCTTACCTTCAATTGAGTTATAAATTGAATATTATCATCGCCATTATTACTTAATTAGAGCCCAAATTAATTCTAAAATCTAGCCCAAGGTAATGGAATGTTGTCCAGAAGATGACTAGAATCCTATAGATAATTGATTTAAGCTTCAACTTCCCTAGGATAATGATTATAAAGAATACCAAAGGGGTTTTTAATTTGGTTTAATCCTATTAGAATATTTCAATACAAATATTTTCATCCCAAAACTCCTTAGTATATTAGGATTATCTCCGTGAATAACAGTCACTCTAAGATATTTTATACATGGAATTAGTAGTAATATGAAGAATTAAAATCACTTGGAACTTTAACATGGATGAAACTATATGATTTATATGAAATCTCATAATTCTATGTGATTATGGCCCCTTAGTAGTGATCTTTTTCATATGAATTTCTTTAACAACTATCTATTGTGTGAGCCACATTTCAAGTCTTTTCATATTAACTGGTCATTCCAACTCCTTATCAAATTCCACTAATAATGAGACTTTCCAGTTGGTTACAAGATAAATTAATTTCATATAAGGATATGAATATATTGAGGTGTTTTCATATTCTACTGTAATCATAGTGATGATTCCAATAGGTTGAATAATTAGGTATATACATGTTTCCTCTAGCATCAACATCATCAAAAAACAAGCATGATTTCATTGGATGATTTTGATTCTTATACAGAATGGTGGGGTTTGGTACATATTCTTGATGTGGCCAAATTTTATCCCATATATTTTGAGAATGAACCCTTTTTATATTACTTGATCATTAATCTGTTCTTTAAGTATTTCCTCTCACTATTATATAAAATGAAAACATACTTGAAGACTCCCAATATCATTATCAGGGATAGTGTAATATAAAACATTATATATTGAAACCAAAAACTAGTTAGGCCATGTTATCTTTCTCTTAACCTATCACTCATACAATGAACTTGGTCATACATTAATTATTTTACGGGCATAATGTTTGAAATATAATCTTGGTATTTCTTGAGCATTGTAATTCATATATTATTTCTTTATATTCCATTGATCACCAAATAACATTGAAGGGATAGAAAATAAAAAACATCACAATCACTTAATATATTTTTCCTTGTTTATATTCTAAATTGTCCAAAACTAGTACTAAAGAAATGATCTATTTTCCACTCATTATAAGAGAAATAATTAATTCGGTCTCAAACTATACGTGTACTTTTATTATCATGGAAAAAATGTTATCCACTGATATATTATTATATGAAGGATATAAGGGTGACTTATTTTTCATTCTTCAATATAACCTTCTTTATCAAGTAGCTAAATTTTTCCACTTGAGAGCTCTAAAATCACCACTAGAACTTCTGAACCTCTGGTAAATTAAAAATGTTTTATGTTTATTAGGTTCTAGATCATTCCCAATCATCTTGGTGAATTGGCATACCTATGGTCTAAAGGGGAATCAACATTGGGATACAGATCTCTTCCCATAATACCATTGTGTATAAGAAACATCTCATTAGAGAGTGGTGGGGTCATTTTTCATTATCCTATATACAGACCAGTGAAAGGATATCATCAAAAATTAACCCTTGGACAAAATTCCCTTTGACCAAATTTTTTTCCAAGACTCTTCTTCTTAGTGCTTTGTTCACCATTTGGATGGTTTTCTGTCCAAACAACATAGGATAATGATATCTTGGATGAAATAGTTGTTATATTAACTGGGTTCTTTAAGGAAAATATATATTAGTATAAATAAATCACCTCTATATATTCAGAAAAACATTATATCAGACTCATATAAAGAACAAAAACCCCATTCCATGATAAATTCACTTCTAGAATCGAGGTCATGGATTGACAAACAACAAAAAATTCAAATTTATTCATCTTCCTCATGATCGACCCATTATCTTGGACATTGGGTTTAGGTGTCTGTGGATAATCCAATGTTTTTACCAAGGTATACTTGAAGTCATAAAATTCATGGAATCATATGTCCTTGATGAAATTATTAAGCAATATATGTTGTATCTATTTATATACTATATTTTCTCGATCTATTAATCAGTAACATTCCCACTTAATGCATAAGAGTCTGAGCATAAATATTTTATTTGATACCATACCAGAGAAATATACTATGTATTGGAATTTTCGAGTGACCTTACCCTAGAGTATATATGATGGACTTGTTATTTTAATTAATTATATGATTATGAATGTCCAGGATACTATAAATCATCTCAGTGTACCTTAAAGCCAAAATTCTAGAAAAATCATGATTTCTCATGTAATTCTATATAACTGTAAATTTAAATAATCATAACCCAAAATCAAAAAAAATGGAATTTTATAATTACTCAAGTAGTAGCCACATGAAATTTTTATTTTTACAATACAAAAGGTCAAACATCATGTCGTAACTAGGAATGTTGAAATGTTAGTACATATAGGTTTGAACATCTCTATGTAATCATGTATGGAGTACACTAGCCACAAAAAAACATGAGGCATCATAATGAGCACATGGAAGAAAGTGGGATGAAGTAAAAGAACGATAATTTTTTATAGAGGAGATATAATTCACACATTATTTTTTTCATGAACATGATGATTAAAATTAAGAGGGGTATAGTAATTTATAACAGATGGGTTATGACCGATTGAAAACTCGTTAACCTAATATATAGACTATATAGCCTACCCCAGGGACCACTAACCTCAAAAAGTAGATCACAGGGACACATAAAAAATTTTATTACCATCTTGAAATTGACCCCTCTTTATGTTGATTGGACTACATTTTGAGTGGGGAAATCTGTTGATTCCTATAAACATTACAAATCATACAAACCAAGTCCAGTTTCCGATATGTATCAAACATAAGAAATATATAAAGGTAATTCATGACCACCTAATTATTACTTGCATATTGAGTGTGTGATATCCATAACCTCATGCAATGAAAGAGGGATAACTTATAAGGACTTGGACTTAATCATTACATAATCTTGAATTAAATGAATAATTCACATTAATCATCTTTTCAGGTGTAGAGTTTTAGAGAATTAGGCCATAATTATTACATATCAACATGAAAATTTCATGTAGACACTAAAAATCAGTATCCATTTTTTAAAAATATAATCTCTTAGTAAAAAACACATCTAGTTCCATGTTTTAGACAGCATGAATTTTCCTTGATCCCATCCTAGACCCTATTCATTTTTAATTCATGTGGAAAACATTTCAAAAACATGGTATGAGCATAAAAATATCAGTAAGGGTTATTAAATATGGAAAGGAAACATTAACCCATCAATAAATACAAATCAACGAAACCAATACATTTCAATCATAACATACCTCATGAAATCATAAGATTTATGAATAAAATACAGAAATATTAAATCATAAATTTAACTTATAGCATTCATAACATACTTAAATTATAGCTATCACAGTTAAATTGGGTGTCACATTTGGAATACCCATTATATTATATTCCCTAAATACCTTAGGAGAAACATTAACGTTTACCTCTATCACATTACCCAATGCATTGGAGAGCTATCTCGGGCTCACCCATCCTTGGCTTATCACGGAACCACCCGTATACGTTAACAATGCCCAATAATCATAACATATTAATAACACATAAATCAAGAATAATGGAAATATAACATTTCAACATTGTGATCACAACATATCATTTCAAGATATAGACATAATAAATTCATTATCAAACAATTTTCAAAACCATTTAAAACATTTAATAAAGAGATTTTTAAATCAATGTGTCCCATACCACTTTGAAGATTTTAATGGAATTGACATTTTAAAACATTAATTTTCATATAATTAAATCCTTAAAAACCTTTTTGAAATCATGTACATTAATGAGAATGATTTGGAAGAATGAATCCTTAAAACAATATTTTAGTTAAGGAGTTCTTAACCAAATGAGAGATACTTGAATATAAATAATTGAGGAATAACATTAAATTAAATATTTATAATATCATGAGAATAAAGGTATTAATGATATAATATGAAAAAGGACAATATATAAACCATATAAAAGTGAATTGGTTCATAATGACAATGATGTCTCAATAAAATGTAAATTGAGACGAAATACCTTATAAAAATTATATCCTTAGACTAAGGATAAATAAATTACATAATAATGTGTGAAAAATATAAATACACTCAATATTATTGGATATTCAGCATAAATAAATCATAGTAAATTCAGACATGTTCTTTTTAAGACAAAACCAATTACTTGGATGTTTAACTCAATGAATGGAAATTTAGTTAAAATTACTCTTATCACGTTCATATCAAGGACTTGAAATTTATAAATGGATTGATTATGTGTACCAAAAGTATATCCAAAACAATGGAGTGGAAATTACAACATAAATAAATAAAAAGTTATTCCCCGCATAATCATAGCGTGACATAACTAAGAATTAGAAGATTAAATCAAGGAATTGAAATTTGGTGGAGATGTTCCCTTACAAAAATTTGACAGCCTAATGGCATTACATTAAAATTCAGAAAATGAATTGATGAGAGTGAAAATGGTATCTCATAAAATGGAAATAAAATTTACATCTACAAGGATATATATTAACATATCCCAAAAAAGCATATGTAAATTAAAAGACACGATAAAAAAGTATTTTAAAAAGAGGAGGGTGAATGGTTCCCTTACCGATTTGGTAACTTACGAAACATACACACCATGAAATAAGGATCATACAGTGAAGTTCTAAATACCCATAAATATAATTATATTACAGAATGAATAAAATCATGGGTGGTACATAAAACACACAAAAGGAAATAGTGGCAATATAGCATGAATCTCACGAGAATAAAAAGTGAGGTGAAAACTCCTTACCACGTCGTAATCAATCGAGTTGATTACCAAAAGTTAAAAACCCCCAAATGAATCACAGAATCCCATGAATATAAATATAATCATGATAATATATATCAAATTTCAGTACAAAATACACCACATGCAATAAATAAGTTGTGAAAAATGGAAATCTTGCGGAATTAAAAGTGATATAAGAAACCTCTTACCTCGTGTCCGACTTGAATTTTTTGTTCCTTGTTCTTCCTGAATAATAAACTTCAGTTAATTTATAATTGATTAAGAACAATTTTTCAAGTTCATTATTCATTTTATATCACTTATTACCATTTTATAAACATTATGTAATCATTTATGTTAATAATGATTGTTTTGTTGATATTTGGTACTTGAGTCAAAAAAATGAACTCTTTATAGTTACATGTTGTCCATGTAGTCAAGATTACATTATATCCATAATGATATTCATGATTTGGATATAATATATATCATATATATCCAGTATATATATGTGTGTATTTAGAACAGTGCATAACATTTGGTGATAAGAAATGGAATGCACCGTTCAAGGAGACGGTAAGCCGTACGTAAGCATGAACGCTACTTTCATTTCTATTTCGTATTTAGATTTAATGAAAACATAATGATATATTATTATATTATAATTACATTATAATATAATATATAATTTGAATAACTCTATCCTTTATACGTCCCACGTATGGTATGAACAATTCATATCACTTTGAGGGCGCGATAATCCACACTTCCTCAAATTAAATTATTGTGTTTACTCTTAATGGAAACCATAAGGGTATGATATAAATTAAAAATACATAATAATAAAGAAAACATAAACATAATATATATCATATATAAATTCCGTGCATCATAATGGCCACTATAAGAGGTGGTAGGTGATAATTGAACAATCGTCGTTTCTTGAGGCGTTAGTCTACAACCCGTAGAAACTATATGTTCTATACCCAATAGATATAGGTGTGTGTAAGTGTAGTTTTAATAATTCTTATTAAAACATCCCAATATATTTAGTATACTTATTTTGTTATAAAATAAAGGAATGAAAAGAGTTTAGGGGTTGGAGAAGTAAAATAAAAGGAAATAATTTAAGAGAAACCATTACCTTTAATTTGGGTAACTTCCTTTGGTTTCAACCAAAAAAACTTCTTAAAGGGACTTCTGCCTACGGTAATGCTTCTAGGAGGAATAAAGGGATCTCGAGAGCTTATTTGGGCTGGTTTTGGACAAGAAAATGGGCTTGAGAGGTGTGAGGAATGAGTCAGAAGTGAGATCTTTTTATAAGGGGGAAGAGGGGCCCTTCAGGAAACTGTGAAAATATTATTTTATTATAAAATTATTTTTGGTTTCTAAAGGTAAAAACTAAATAAGGTAGAATATAGGATGAATAATGGTTGAAATAAATTCAATTATTACGAATTTTACAGGTTTTGGATGTCATTTTAATATTTATAATCTTATTTATTTAAATCATTTATTAATGAGGTAAATACTACATCATTTTTGTGTAATAAATAATCTAATTTATTTGATGTTTAAAAATTATAAAAAAAATACCATGATGTAGGAAATATTTTTACCTTTATATTTAATATTTATAGGCTAAAAGATAACTTATATAACCCCTTATAAAAATTGATTTACAAAAAAGATATTTGTTTATGTCATTTTTGCCTTTACTTTAAATTAATTAGTATAATGTTTCATTATCACTCTTAAGTGGATCCATGGGGTACCAAAATAGACCCAAGGACTCCCATTCTTTGTCATGACTCGTACAATAAGGTTAGAAAAAGTTTTAAGGTAATTTTTTTATTATAATATACTTTTTAACTTGAATAACTCTATTTACCTTTAACTGCGGTAAAGAAAAGTTAAAAGTTACCATTCAAAAAAATTATTTTTATCCCATTGAACAAAATTTTACATTATAATAACAACCATGTATGTTGTATTTTCAAAATTTCAATTCCCAGAAGTTGTAAAATTTCATTTAAGTGGAAAATTCCGTTTTTTAACTACTACTTAGTGGTTTCACTATTCCTCAAAAATTGTTGTTTTTCAGAAAAATACCAAAAATTCATCCTAAGATATATTTGATATTATGAATTCAAAAATTATGAATATTTTAAAAAATTAAAAACAAAGAATTTGTATTAATTAATTTAAAATTAATTCCCATTTTCAAAACAAATTGTATGTTTCTAAGAAACAATATATGTCAAAAGATTGAAACTAGTTTATGCCAAATTTCAAAGTGAAATTTCTTCCAATGGCCAGCATTGGATTTAATGGAAAAATATAATCTAATTACACTTTAAACCCATTTAAAAATATAATCTAACCATATAAATAAATTAGATTAAAAGACTGTTTTGAATTCAAATACAGTATTTTTCACTATTCATCAAAAAATAAATTTTATCAGGAAAATATTAAAATTTTACCCAAAGTAAATTTTGATGTTCTGATTATAAAGAATGATTTTATTTTTGTAAAATGGAGCATATTAAAGTGACCAAAACTAGATTCAAAGAGGGTTCTCCATTAAAAGGCGGTAAATCAACCTTTTAAAGTAAACTATTTTTAAAATTAGATTCATTCACATTTTAAGCCACTAACTTTTATTGGATAAATGTAAAAACATTTAACAAACATGTATAATCATTTTTTAGTTAGTTCTGTTAATTCCTGCCATTACAATGTCTAGGCATTAACTACCATTTAATATAATAATATTATATTATATGTCTGCAACGTAATATTTCATAGAAACGAATTTTTTTGTATCAGGTACGCCATCGAACATAGCATCCCCTTTAAACTAGATTTAATATTTAGTTCACAAATATTAATAAATATTAAAAATGCTATATTCTTTATTTACCTAGTATATTACATCCTTCCCCCCTTTTGGGAATTGTGTCCTCACAATTTTAAAACTAAGCTTGGAAACTTCATTAAAAGTCCAACATCAGAAAAGAGTCAGTAAAACAATTACTTTGAAATAAAGAAATATAAGTACAAAGGTCACCCAAGATAAGCCATAAAAGGATTCCATTTAAGAAAACATGGATATGGAAGAGAGAAAAATGGTTAAGTTCTGACAGAGAGTGTTAGAAAACATGATTAAGATAAAGTTAACTACCAAAAACTCACAAACCTATGATGTTTTAAACGGTCTTTAATTACCCAGTAGAAAACGTAAACCAACAATATTTTTGTTTTACGTTACATTTCATAATTTTGAGTAATTACCTTACTACATAGAATAAGAACATAAGGAAATATACTTACCTTCAAGTAGAGTTTCATCCTTTAATAAGTTTTTACAAATAAAATAATCTTTTCTCCAAACAATGAGCATTCAAAAAGACTTGGTCACATCAAAAGCATGAAAATCATCTTATAGAGAATCACATAATTCCCAAAAGAAGAACTATATATTTCTCTAGTCTTTAGACATCAACTAAAACCAAAATTGTCTGTGCAAGGTTTGATAATACCCAAAAGGAAGATCCTTTACAAAAAGGAAAACTACTATTAATCTGCAAAATTTTTCAACCAAAACACAAAGTTCAACAAAGACCATTCAATAAACAAATGTCCATAAAATTCTTAAAAAGTTATCCATCTATGATTGAAACCCAAATCTCATAAGGATTTAATTACATGGTCTTCCAAGATAAATATTATGATTTATCTACAAATAACATCAGTTACTCATAAAGTCTCATATTGAAAAGTAATTAACCTAATCATGTATTCTCTATCATAGGTTGATCATTTTCATAAATAAACCAAATATTCATATGTCCACAACAAAAACATAGATATTCCAAACTATAATTTCAACCATTATTCCACAATTGAGATCCCATAGTATTCTATCTTTGTTAGGTATATAGTGTTTCCTCAAAAGAGTGAACAGCTTCCATAAAAACCCCTATCACTTAATCACTAAATCATTTTCCAATACTATGTATATCCATTTGATAAAACATAAGTTACCAAAATGTACTTATTCTTGTTCCATAAAATCATTTTACTAAAATAATAAGAAATACTAACCATGGACTTCAAGTATGCCATTGTTAAGTGATTTCCCTTGTTGCCCTTCAGTTGTGGGTTTGATTCATGCCGCCTTGCTGGATGCGACGGGTAGTCACCCATCCTACGGGTTTTCCTTTTTATAAACTAAAAAGCAACCCTAACATGTTTTAACCTCAATGGTTTACTTATACCTTTCATTTTCATCCCATTTAATTATGATCTCAAATTCCTAATTCTTGAAGTCTTATATATATTGTCATTTTTTTATTTCACCACCATATGATAAAATAAAACAATCCCCAAAATGAAGAACATCATACCTTGATAATGGCGTCCAATTGGATTCATCATCATCTAGTTTATGAAGGTTGAAGGTCCATGCATTGTAACAATGATTTAGAGATCCTTTAAAATCATTTTCTTCCTTCATCCAAATACACCTTGTACAACATAGGTCATATGGGTGTTCATAGAAAAACAGTTTTGAAAAATAATCATATATTGCATATAATTTCAAAAGGTATGAGAAATCATGATTTTTATAAAATAGTCAGACCGAATTTGAGTTGAAACATTCAATTTATGGTCCTTTTAAAATACCATAGGTATGTTCTAAGATACTATATTGTAAAATAAAATATAAATAGGTTTCATAATGGTCTCTCTCTTCAGCACCTTTTTCAAAATCATAATATGATTCAAAATATTATAATAAGGTAAAATATTTGAAAATTCCTTGATAATATATACTTTTCTCTAAAATATGAGAAAATTGTGAAAATAGGATTTGTTTAAATAAAACACATGATCCACGATGATAACAATGTATATTAGAGGTGTTTGATATCTTAAACAACTACTTGCAATTAGGTTGTATGGTACAAAAAGTTTCACAATCATCTGAACATCACTTTGCAATAATTATTGCGAGAAATTAATCAGGAAGAGATAGGAATGTTGTTTGAGATCCTCCTCCTTCCATTTTTAATTGACCTTCCTTGATCTAAAAAAGTTATAAAATAAGGATTTAAATTAAATAATAGAAATAGGGACTAACCATGTGTCTAACTAAAACTCTTAATCCCTAAATCCTTCTAAATCTCCCTTTGATACCAACTATAAGGACCCAGTGTTAAACATTACATAATATTGAATTAAATGAATAATTTACATTGAGGATCTTTTTAGGTTTATAGTTTTAGAGAATTAGGCTATAACTATTACATATCAACTTGAAAGTTACATGTATACACTAGTACTTAGTATCCATTTTTTTAAATATAAACTCTTAAAAAGATTCATGTCTAGTTCCATGTATTATATAGCATGAATTGTCCTTGATCACATCCTTGACCCTATTAATCTTTATGACATGTGGAAAACATTTCAAAAATGTGGTATAAGAATAAAAAACTCTTTAAGGGTTATAAAATAATTAAAGGAAACATTAACCAATCAATAAATAAAAATCAACGAAACCAATACTTTTCAATCATAACATACCTCATGAAATCATAAGATTTATGAATAAAATAAAGAAATCATAAATCATAAAGTTAACTTGTGGCATTCATAATATACTTAAATTGTAGCTATCACTGCTACCTAGGATTTTATATTTTAAATACCCATCATAATATATTCCCTAAATCTCTTAGGAGAAACATTAACGTTTACCTCCGCCCCATTACCCAATGCATTAGAAAGCTATCTCGGGCTCACACTCCTTAGGTTTATAACGAAACCTCCCATATATGTAAACAATTCCCAAAAATCATAACATGTTCATAACACATAAATCCAGAATAAAGGAAATATAACATTTCCACATTGTGATCACAATATATCATTTCAATATATAGACTTAATCAATGCTTTATCAAACCATTTTCAAAACCATTTAAAACATTTAATAAAGTGATTTTTGAATCAAAGTGTCACATACCACTTTGATGATATTAATGGAATTAACATTTTAATACATTAATGTCCAGATAAATAAATCCTTAAAACCATTATAAAAATATGGACATTAATGGGAATTATTTTTTAGAATAAATCCTTAAAAAAATATTTTAGTTAAGGAGTTCCTAACCAAATGAGAGATTCTTGATTACAAATAATTGAGGAATAAAATTTAATAAAAACTTTATAATATCATAAAAATAAAGGTATTCTTGATATAATATTCCGACAGATAGTATATACACCATTTAAAAGTTAATTGTTGTATAACGACAATGATGT
This sequence comes from Viscum album, assembly GCA_963277665.1. Classification (NCBI taxonomy): domain Eukaryota; kingdom Viridiplantae; phylum Streptophyta; class Magnoliopsida; order Santalales; family Viscaceae; genus Viscum; species Viscum album. Next base: position 1,394,736,880 of record OY728157.1, on the reverse strand, counting down.
CTCAATGAAATTTAAATTGAGACGAAATCCCTTATAAAATAGGTATCCTTAGATTAAGGATAAATCAATTAAATAATAATGTGTGAAAAATATAAACACACTCAATATGATTGGATTTTCAGCGTAAATCAATCATAGAAAATTCACACATGTTATTTTTAATACAAAACCAATGACTTGGATGTTTAACTCAATGAATGGAAATTGAGTTCAAACTACTCTTAATGTGTTCCTATCGACGACTTGAGAATTTATCAATGGACTGATTATGTGTATTAAAAGTATATCCAAGAAAAGGGGAGTAGAAATTACAACATAAATAAAAAAATATTGATTCCCCACATAATGAAAGCATGACATAATTAAGTATTATAAGATTAACCCAAGGAATTGAAATTGGGTGGAGAAGTTCCCTTACAGAAATTTGACAGCCTACTGACGTCACTTTAAAATTTAGAAAATGAATTGATGAGAGAGAAAAGGGTATCTCATCACATGGTCATAAAATTTACATCCATAAGGATATATAAGAACATATCCCAACATATGAAGATGAAAATTAAAAAGAAACAACAAAAAGAAGTCTTTTAAAAAGAGAAGGGTGAATGGTTCCCATACCGATTTGTAACTTATGAAACATACAACCCATGAAAGAAAGATCTTAAAATGAAGATGTAAATACCCATAAATTTAATTATGTTACACAATGAACACAATAATGGGAAGTACATAAACCACACAAAATAAAATAGTGGCAATATAGCATGAATCTCACAGGAATAAAAAGTAAGATGAAAACTCTTTACCACGTCATAATCAATCGAGTCGTATGAACAAAAGTTAATAACAACCAAATGAATCACAGAATACCATGAATATAAAGATAATAATGATAATATATATCAATTGGCAGTACACAATACACCACATGCAATAAAAAAGTGGCAATAAATGGAAATCTCACATAATTAAAAGTGAGATAAGAAACCCCTTACCTCGTGTCTAACATGACTTGTTTGTTCCTTGTTCATACTGAATAATAAACATAAGTTAATTGATACTTTATTAAGAACACTTTTTCAAGTTTATTAATCCTTTAATATCTCTTATTACCTTGTTATGAAAATTATGTAATCATTTAAGTTAATAATGATCCTTTTGTCCATATTTGGTACTTGTCTAAAAAATGAACACCATATAATTAAAAATTGCCCATTTGGCCAAGAGTCTATTATCTCCAGAATGATATTCATGATTTGGATATAATATATATCATATATATTCAGTATATATATGTATTTATAACAGTACAAAACATTAGAAGATATGAAATGAAATGCACCGTTCATGAAGACGGTATGACGTATATATGCATGAATGCTACTTTCATTTATATTTCATATTTAAATAGAATGAAAAATTAATGATAAAAAGTAATATTATAATTACAGTATAATATAATATATAATTTAAATAACTCCATCTTTTATATGTCCCATGTATTGTATGAATGAGTCATATAACTTTGAGGGGGCGGTAGTCTGCACTTCCTCAAATGAAATTATCGCGTTTACTCATAATGGAAACCATAAAGTTATTATATAAATTAAAAATACATAAGAATAAACAAAAACTAAACATAATATATATCATATATAAATTAAATTCCATCATAATGGCCACCATAAGAATTGGTAGGGGATAATTGAACAATCATCGTTTCGTGAGGCGTTAGTCTACCACCCATAGAAACAGTATGTTCTTTACCCATTAGATGGAGGTGTGTGTAATTTTAGTTAGAATAATTCTTATAAAAATATAAAAGTATATTTAGGATATTGGTTTTGTTATAAAATAATGTAATGAAAAGAGTTTAGGGGTTGGAGAAGTAAAATAAAAGAAAAGAATTCAAGATAAATCATTACCTTTAATTTGGGTAACTCCCTTTGGTTTGAACCAAAACGACTTCTGGAAGTGCCTTCTGCCTAAAGTAATTATTCTAAGAGGAACATAGGGATATTTACAGATTATTTGGTAATGGTTTGGATGATACTAGAGGATTTAGAGGTGTGAGTAATGGGTTAGAAGTTAGGGCTTTTTATAAGAGGGAGGAGGGGCTCTTTAAGAAAGTGTGAAAATATTATTTTATTATATAATGAGTTTCAGTTTATAAAGGTCCCAAACTCATTAAGGTTGAAGATAGGATGACTCGTGGTCGAAATAAATTCATAAAATAATAACTTGACAGGTTTTGGATTTTATTTTAATATTTATAATCTTGTTTATTTAAATCATTTATTAATGAGGTAAATACTTCATCATTTTTGTGTCATAAATAATTTTACTTATTTTATGTCTAAAAATTATAAAAAAAAAATACCATGATGTAAGAAACAGTTTTATATTTCTAATGATTAGTTATAGTCTAAATTATAACTTATATAACCCCTTGTAAAAATTGATTTAGGAAATGATATTTGTTTATGTCATTTTTGTCTTTACTTTAAATTAATTAATATAAAGTGACATTATCACTCTTAAGTGACTCCATGGGGTTCTAAAATATACCCAAGGGTTCCCATGGTCGGCCATGACACATATAATAAGGTTAGGACAAGTGTTAATATAATTTTGTATTATTATAATATACTTTTTACCTTAAATTACCCTATTTACCTTTAAATGCGGTAAATAAAAGTCAAAAGTTATTATTCGCCAAAAAATTATTTTAATATCATTGAACCAAATTTTACTTAATAATAATAACCATGTATGTAGGATTTTTAAAATTCAATTCACAGAAGTGGTAAAATTTTATTTAAATGAAAAGGATAGTTTTTTAACTATTACTTAGTGGTTTCACTATTCTTCAAAAATTGAAGTTTTTTAGAAAAATACCAAAAATTCAGCCTAAGCTATATTTGATATACCAAATTCAAAAATGATGTCTATTTTAAAAAATTAAAAATAAATAATTTCCATTAATTATTTTAAATTTAATTCTCGTTTTCAAAACGAATACTGTGTTTTTAAGAAATAATATCTATCAAATGATTGACACTTGTTTATGCCTAATTTCAAAGTGAAATTTCTTCCAATGACTAGAATTGGATTTAATGGTAAAAATATAATATAATTACACTTTAAAACCATTTAAAAGGATAATCTAACAATATAAATAATTTATATTAAAAGGTAGTTTTGAATTCAAATATAGTATGTATCACAATTCATCAAAAAATGAATTTTATCAGAAAAATACCAAAATTCTACCCAAAGTAAATTTTGATGTCCCGATTATAAATAAAATATTTATTTTGTCAAATAGATCCTATAAAAGTTAACAAAACTAGATTTAATGAGGTTTCACCTTTAAAAGGTGGTAAATCAACCTTATAAAGTAAATTATGCTTAAAATAATATTCATTCATATTTTAAGCCTCTAACTTTTATTGGATAAATGTAAAAAAAATTAACAAACATGTATAATAATTTTCTATTTAGTTTTTTTCATTCCCTACAATACAACGTCATTAACTACCATTTAAAATAATAATATTATATTATAAGTGTGCAACGTAATATTTCAAAGAAACCCATTGTTGCATATCGGGTACACCAACGAACATAGCATCCCCTTTAAATTATAATTAATATTTAGTTCACAAATATTAATAAATAAATAAAATGTCATGTTTTATATTTACCTGGGATGTTAGATCCTTACCCCCTTTTGGGAATTGTGTCCTCGCAGTTTTAAAACTTGTCTTGGAAACTTCATTAAAATTACCACATTGGAAAAGAGTCGGTAAAACTATCACTTTAAAATAATTAAAGGGAAGTAAAAAGGTCACCTGAGATAACCCATACTAATATTCCATGTAATAAAACATGGATATGGAAGAGAGAACAAATGGTGAATTTTTTTTAGAGTGATAGAAAACCTGATTAGGAGAAAGTTAACGACCAGAAAATCACAAACATATGATGTGTTAAACCATCATTGATTATCCATTAAGATACATAAACTGACAATGTTTTTGTTTTATGTTCCATTTCATAATTCTAAGGAATTAATTTTCTACATAGAATAAGAACATAAGGAAATATAATTACATTCAAATAGAGTTTCATCCTTTAATAAATTTCATCCAAAAACTAATCTTTTCTCCAAACAATGAGGATTAGAAAAGACTTGGTAACATCAAAAGCATGAGAATCATATTCTAGTGAATCACATAATCCACAAAAGAAGAATAATATATTCCTCTTGTCTTTAGACATCAACTAAAACCAAAATCGTTTGTGTGAGATCAGATAATACCCAAAAAAGAAAATCTTTTACAAAAATAAAAACTACTCTTAATCTCCAAAATTTCTCAAACAAAACCCAAAGTTCAACTAAGACCATTCAATAAACAACTATCAAGAAAATTCTTCAAAAGTAATCCAAATTAAGATTGAAACCCAAATCTCATAAGGATTTAATTACATAGTCTTCCAAGATAAATCTTAACATTTATCTCCAAATAACATTAGTTACTCATAAAGTATTATATTGAAAAATCATTAACCTAATCATATATTATTAATGATAGGTTAATCAGTTTCATAAATAAACCGAATCGTCATATGTCCACAATAAAAACATAGATTCTTCCAAACTAAATTTTCAACCATTATTCCATAGTAGAAATCCCATAGTATTATATCTTCTTTGGGAATATAGTGTTTCCTCAAAAGATAAAATGTCTCCCACAAAAACCTTTATCACTTAATCATGAAATCATTTTCCTATACTATGTATATCCATTTATAAAATATAAGTTCCCAAAATCAACTTATTCTTATTCCATAAAATAATTTTACTAAAATAATAAGTCATACTAACCAGGGACTTCAAATAGGCTAGTGGTAGATGATGCGCCCTTATCTCCCTTAAGTTGTGGGTTTGATTCTTGTGGCCTTGCCAGATGTGACAGGTTGTAACCCATCATACATGTTCTCCTTTTTATAAAACTCCAAAATAACCCTAACATGTTTTAACCTCAATGGTTTCCTTATAACAATCATTTTCATCCCAATCCATTTTGATATGAACATCTAAATTCTTGTAGTCTTATATATATTATCATTTTTTATTTCACCACCATATGATAAAATAAAATGATCCCCAAAATGAAGAACATCATACCTTGGTCATGGTGTCTATTTGGTAATATCGTTATCTTGTTCACATAGGTAGAAAGTCCATGCATTGCAAAAATGTATAGAGATACTTCAAAATCATTTTCTTCCTTCATCGAAATACACCTTTTACAACATGGGTCATATGGGTGTTCACAGAAAAATAGTTTTGGAAAAATAATCATGCATGACATATAATTTCAAAACATCTGATAAAACATTATTTCTATAAAATAGTCAAACCAAATTTGAGTTGAAACATTAAATTAATGGTCTTTTTAAAATACTATAGGTATGGGCTAAGAGACTATATTTTAAAAGAAAATATAAATAGGTTGTGAAATGTTCTCTTTCTTCAGTACCTTTTGCAAAATCATAATATGCTTCAAAATCATATGATTTGGTAAAATATTTGAAAATTCCTTGATAATATTTAACTTTCTTGAAAATATGAGAATATTGTGAAAATATGATTTTTTTTTTAAAATAAAAACCATGATCCACGATGATAATGAGGTATAGTGGAGGTATTTTATATCTCAAAATACTTCTTGCAAGTGAGTTTTATGGTTGAAAAAGTTCCCAATCATCCGAACATGATTTTGCAATAATTATTGCAATCAAGTCATTAGGAAGAGATAGGAATGTTGTTGGAGATCCTCCTACTTCCATTTTTAACTGACTCTCCATGATCTAAAAAAGTAATAAAACAAGTATTTAATTGAAATAATAGAAATAGAGACTAACCATGTGTCTAACAAAAACTCATAATCCCTAAATTTGTCTAAACCTCCCTTTGATACCAACTCTAAGGACCTGACATTAAACATTACATAATCTTGAATTAAGTGAATAATTCAAAATGAGGATCTTTTCAGGTTTAGAGTTTTAGAGAATTATGTATTAACTTTAACATATCAATGTGAAAATTACATATAGACACTACTTCTCAGTATCCATTTTTTTAAATTTAAACTCTTAAAAAGAAACATGCCTAGTTCCATGTTTTAGACAGCATGACTTTTCATTGATCTCATCCTTGACCTTATTCATCTTTATGTCCTATAGAAAACATTTCAAAAACATGGGATGGGCATAAAAATCTCAGTAATGGTTATAAAATAATAAAAGGAAACATTAACCCATCAATAAATAAAAATCAACGAAACCAGTACTTTTCAATGATAACATACCTCATAAAATCATAAGATTTATCAATAACATACAAAAATCATAAATCATAAAGGTAACTTATGGAATTCATAACATACTTACATTATAGTTTTCACTGATACATAGGGTGTCACATTTGGAATACCAATCACAGTATATTCATTAGATCTCTTAGCATAAAAATTAACATTTACCTCTGTCATGGTACCCAATGCATTGGAGAGCTATCTTGGGCTCACCCAACCTAGGTTTATCATGTAACCACCCATATATGTAAACAATTCCCAAAAATCATAACATATTCATAACACATAAATGATGAATAAATAAAATATAACATTTCCACATTACGATCACAATATATCATTTCATGATATAGACATAATCAATGATTTATCAAACCATTTTCAAATCCATTTTAAACATTTAATTAAGGGATTTTTTATTCAAAGTGTCACCTACCACATTGATTATTTTAAAAGAATTAAAATTTTAAAACATTAATGTCCATATAATTAAATACTTAAAACCATTGTGGAAACATACACATTAATAAAAATGATTTAGAAGAATAAATATTTAAAACAATATTTTAGTTAGGAGTTCCCAAATGAGATATGATTGAATAAAAATAACTGAGTAATAACATTTAATAAAAACTTTATAATATCAAGAGAATTAAGTTATTCAGATATAAAATGCCAAAAAATAGTATATACACCATTTAAAAGTGAATTGGTGCAAAGGGACATTGATGTCTCAATGAAATGTAAATTGAGATGAAATCCCTTATAAAAATTGTATTCCTATATTAAGGATAAATCAATTACATAATAATGTGTGAAAATATAAATATAGTCAACATGATTGGATATTCAGCGTAAATAAATCATAGGAAATTAACCCATGTTCATTGTCACGACCCGTCCTCGGGGCCAGTGTCGTGACTACCCCAAGCCCGCCTTCCATAGGCCAGGGGCTGGCGACTAGAACCAAGGCGTAAATCCCGGTAAAAAGGGAAGGCATTGCCTTTGTAAAGTAAACAAACACCACAGAGTAAGCAAGCGGAAAGTAAACACTAAGTAAAAACAGAGTACAACAGAAAGTGCGGAAAAGTAAATGGGCCAGTATACAAACCCAAACTGAAAGTAAAGTACAACTCGAAAGGGAAAACAGCAACTGTAAGTAAAAGCCGCTACACCGAGCTGTCCACTGGAGATCCCACCTGAAGGGTGGGTACAGATAGCTCCACTGCTCCTCGGGTCCCGTCGTCCGCTCCTGAACACGTCCCGCCTAGTGGTCCACCTCCAGGTACCGTCCTTCTCTGAAAGCCTCAGCCAAGATCAACGCTGTCCGTCGTCTGCAACCAACACAACGTAGTGCGGGCATAGCCCGTGCAGGGGTGAGTATAAGCTACTCAGTAGGGACCCCGAAACCCCTGAAGGTCTCCCAAAATACACAAAGGATAAACCACAAAGAAGGATACAATCACAAAGTAACAACCGACAATGCTTAGGTATATGCCCATACATATACCTAAGTCATCAATTTCAGATACGCTCCAACCTTCGATCCCAAGTACAACTCAGTACACACAGGAAAGTAAACGTATTCCACACAGGAAACCAAAACGTAATCCACATAGGATAGCACAACACAATCCACACAGGAAAGCAAAAGGATTCAGCTCACACAGGTATACTTCTTCGAAAGACGATAAAGATGATCTCTGATCCATCTAAGTCGTCGGACCCATGAAGGATCGATAGGTAACTAACCCCCGCAAAAGACCCACACATGATCGGGCCCACATAGGACCTGTAGGCGCTGGTTCACACAGGACCGCTGAGCACAAAGACCCACACAGGATCGGACCCACACAGGATCGGGCCCACACAGGACCTATAGCACTGATCCACGTAGGATCGCTGAGTGCTGTAGTCGTCGTCGTCGAATCCACACAGGATCTCTGTACTGTCGTCGTCGCAGTCACAGTAGCAGTAGTAGTAGCAGTAGTAGTCACAGTAACATTCACAGCCAGCACTAGGGTTCCCGCACACAGCAAGCTCGTTCGGAGGGTCCGCTCCACGAGCCGAGAGGCTGATACATCAACTGTCACAAAGTCCAGAGTTGACGTATCCAAAAGTTCCATATCGTCAACAGGAACTCAACACAACAGACGGCGCGTCGATCGGACACCCGGTCTGAGAGTTATTGGCATTTTCGTCCCCGGGGCCCGGTTGGTTTTTAAGGCAAAACCAACCCGACCGTACTCCACCTGCGTCCAAACATCGGGCGGAGTATGCCAAAAGATCCTTCTCACTGAGAGGAACACAACAAAGCTGACAACACGCCAATCGGACGTCCGTAGTTCAAGATATGAGCATTTCCGCTCCGAAGGCCCGGTTGGTTTCGTGTACGAACCAACTCGGCCGAACTCAAAGTATTCCGAAACCCTGAGTGTAATATACCGAAACGACCGACTCGATCCAAGGATCGCGTTTCCGCAGACGGTTCGTCAATCGGAGGTCCGTGGCTCAAGTTATGGCCAAAAGACCGAAACCGTCTCGAAAACGGGGGGTCCGGGTCCGGGCCGACCCGGCCCGACCCCCCCTGGGTCGGCCCGAACCGGGTCAACCCGACCCAAGTCCGACCCGGCCCGGCAGGCCGGACGGCGGCGCGGCGGCCTGGCGCCGCACGGATGCAGCGCGCGGGGGGCAGGGCCCCCGCTTTTTTCAAAAAAAAATGGCGCGGCTTATAGCCGCACCTTGGAGAACCGGGCCCCCCATGTGGGGGCCTGCTTTGTGGAAAACGGGGGGCCGCATGCCCCCCTGAATGAAACCGCCCCCCCTCATAAATGGGGGGGTTTTAGTGCTGGCCGGGGGAATTAAATTCCCCCGGCCTTTGACCTTCCGGCCGGCCAACTGGCCGGACAGTTTTTCTTCAACGGGACCGGTAATCCGGTCCCCTTTCCGGCTTCCGTCGCCGGCGGCCCGGCCGCCGGTCTTCTCGTCCCGCCGCGGCCCGGAACCGGCCGCGGTGTTCGTCGTCCAGCGCGGTGCGACGGCACCGCGCCCCTCCGCCGCGCCTTCGATTCCCTTCGACGCGGCGCGATGGCATCGCGTTCTTGATGATCCTACCACGGCGCGGCGCGACGGCGCCACGCAATATAATCGTGCGAATATCCGCGTGGTGCGACGGCACCACGCCATCTTGTTTCACCCGCAAGATAAATCAATCAAGAATAATGGAGGGGGTTCGGCCGTGTTCATGTGGTCCGACCCCCTCAAGTTAAATGATAACACAGATTTAAATATTCTCACGTTAGTCATGCTAGAACCACGAACAAGAATAAATAAATAACCAAATAATCAACAACAACTTCTACCTTGGGTTCAAGTTCGAAGATTGTCAACGACCCGCGGAAGACAACGTCGTGGAGGTCGGGCGTCGCGGTAATCGTTCGTCAAATCCGATGATGAAGAGGTACGTCCGAAGAGGTACGTCGTTGGAGAATCTTCGTATGCCGACGAAGGAAGTCCAAGGAGTAAGCGGCGTTCCCTTTCATTGACACGGAAGACGAAGAAGAGAGGAGCGGCGTTCTTCGTCGGAGCTTGAGCGTTCTTCGTCAAAGCTTGAGCGTTCTTCGTCAAAGTTTGAAGAAGAAGGAGAAGAACCCAAAACCTCTCAAGATGGATAAACAATTCGAACCAAATAAAATAAGATAGAGACTTATTTTATTCACAAACTTAACAAATTGAATTTCAAAGGTTTGAAATTCAAATAAGATAACTCCAAAATTAATTAACAAGTTGTCATGTTAATTAAAGAGGGGTTAAAGGAGTTTTGAGAGGAGATGGAAGGTTGGGTTTCGTGTGGGCCCCACCACACTTAATCCTACCAAGGGAGGTTAAGTGGATGTGGGTCCCACCTTTAACTTCCTTTGAGAGGAGTTAACCAACAAGTAAGAAAAATAAAAATTGTTCCAAAATTTTTATTCAACTTTTTATAATTCTCCCAAAAACTAATTTTCGTCCCGCAATAAACGAAACTTTGGAAAAGGTCTCCTTAAAAGAATATCGGCGTTGCGAGTTCATCGGTGTCCTCGGATTTCAATTCCGAGCACCGAATCAAAAGTTAGAAATTCCCGCTCATTCGTTCACTGAACGTACCCGAGCCAAACTTCGGAAATTGATTCCGGGCACACCGGGCCTTGGAATCAGGTGCCGTCAGAAACCGCGCTCTTGTAAAATTACAAATAAAATTAAGAAAAAATTTCCCTTGAATTTTACGGGTCTTTACATTACTCCCACCACAGGGCTTTACGTCCCCATAAAGATACATCAAAAACTAGGGAAACAAATGAGGGTACTGAGCACGCATCTGAGCCTCCCGCTCCCATGTGCTCTCCTGGAGGTTCTCGTGCTGCCATCTGATGCGCACAAGAGGAATCGATCGCCCACGCAGGACCCGCTCCTGTCGATCCTCTATCTCCACCGGGACCTCCGTAAAAGTCACCCCATCGTCAACGTCAAGCTCCCCATGGTCAATGATGTGCGTCGGGTCGTGCACGTATCTCCTCAGCTGAGATACGTGGAAGACGTCGTGCACCCGGTGCAACTGAGGTGGTAGATCCAGGCGATAAGCCACCTCGCCAATCCTGCTGAGGATCTGGAAGGGTTCGATGAAGCGCGAAGATAACTTGCCACCACGGCCAAATCTCCGAATACCACGTCGAGGTGAGACCCGCAAAAAGACGTGGTCACCATCCTCGAACTCTAGTGGCCTCCGCCTCCTGTCAGCGTATGACTTCTGCCGGCTCTGAGCTGTCCTCATCCGCTCCTGGATGACCTGGACCTTCTCTGTCATGGCCTGGACCATCTCCGATCCCACAAGTGCTGACTCCCCAGGGTCTGTCCATCACAAAGGAGATCTACAAGGTCGGCCGTACAATGCCTCGTACGGTTCCATCCCGATGGTGGAGTGGTAGCTGTTGTTGTACGCAAACTCCACCAAGGGTAGGTGGTCCTCCCAGCTACGACCAAAGTCGAGGACACATGCGCGGAGCATGTCCTCGAGAGTCTGAATGGTCCTCTCCGTCTGACCATCCGTCTGAGGGTGAAAGGTTGTGCTCAGACGTAGCTGCGTCCCGAACGCCTCCTGTAACCCCTTCCAAAGCCGGGAAGTAAAGCGAGCATCTCTATCGGAGACGATATATGATGGCACACCATGTATCCGCACAATCTCCTGAACGTAGAGACGTCCCAAGCTCTCCACTAAGCCCTGCTCTCTGATGGGTAAGAAGTGTGCCGACTTGGTTAGTCGGTCAACAATCACCCAGATGGAGTCATGACCTCTGGAAGTGCGTGGAATTCCAGTCACGAAGTCCATAGATATGTCGTCCCACTTCCACTCCGGAACCTCCAAGGGCTGCACCAAGCCTGCTGGTACCTGATGCTCTGCCTTCACCTGTTGGAAGGTGAGGCATCGAGAAACGAACTCTGCTACAGCTTTCTTCATGCCCGGCCACCAGTGCTATCGTCTGAGGTCCTGGTACATCTTCACCACTCCAGGATGTACCGCCAAAGGAGAAGTGTGAAACTCTCTCAGCACTTCCTCTCGCAAAGAGACTGGTACCATGGTACGTCCTCTGAAAAGGATGTCGTGCTCTGCTCCAAGGGAGAAACCATCAGGTGCCTATCCCGAGGATAATTGTGCACGTCGTGTCTCACAGTCAGCGTCCTCACGCTGTGCCTCTCTGACCCACTGCAGTAGTGGAGGGGTGATTGTGAGAGACTGGAGGAAGGCTGCTCCATCTCTATCCATGAAGGATATCTGTAAAGAGGCTAGCTGCTCCGTCGCCTCCTCAAGTAGCTGAATGCCCGTCCTCCTGCTGAGTGAATCGGCTACTACGTTCCCCTTCCCAGGAGTATAGACTATCTCAAAGTCATAGTCCTGGAGGAACTCGAGCCATCGTCGCTATCTCAGGTTCAGGTCCTTCTACGAGAAGATATACCTAAGACACTGATGATCGGAAAAGACTGTAAAGCGCTCGCCCATCAGGTAGTGTCTCCATGTCTTCAGAGCGAAGACCACTGCTGCTAACTCCAGGTCATGGGTAGCGTAGTTCTGCTCATGCGGCCTCAACTGACGTGATCCATAGGCGATCACTGCCCGCTCCTGCATCAGAACACATCCGAGTCCGGTCCCTGATGCATCGCAGTAGACTACGTACCCTACTCCCTCCTCAGGCAACCTCAAGATAGGTGCGCTATCCAATCTCTATCTCAGCTCCTGGAAGCTCTGCTGACATCTGTCTGACCACACGAAGGGTTTCCCCTTCTTTTTCAATGCTGTGAGTGGTGCCGAAACTCTAGAGAAGTCCGGCACGAATCTCCGATAGTATCCAGCTAGTCCCAAGAAACTCCGAACCTCAGTCACGCTCCTGGGTGGCTCCCATGCTAACACAGCCTCAATCTTCGCAGGATCCACTGCAACTCCCGCCTCAGAGATAACATGTCCCAAGAAGTGGACCTCACGTATCCAGAACTGGCACTTCAAGAGCTTACCATAAATCTGGTTCTCTCGGAGTGTGTCTAGTACAAATCGCAAGTGATAGGCGTGCTCCTCCTCAGTCGTAGAGTAAATCAGAATGTCGTCGATCAAGACCACGACAAACCGATCGAGGTATGGCTGAAATATCCTGTTCATGAGAGCCATGAACACTGCTGGATCATTGGTTACACCGAAAGTCATAACCAAGAACTCATAGTGGCCATACCGACATCTGAAGGCCGTCTTCTGCACATCCTCGTCTCTGACCCTGAGCTGATGATATCCTGACCTGAAGTCTATCTTCGAGAACCACCGTGATCCCTTGAGCTGATCAAAGAGGTCATCAATCCTCGGTAGCAGATACTTGTTCCTCACTGTCACCTGGTTCAGGCGACGATAGTCAACACAAAGTCGCAAGCTCCCGTCCGCCTTCTTGGCGAACAATATCGGGGAAGCCCAGGGTGAAACACTGGGTCGGATGAACCCCTTGCCCTGCAAGTCCTCCAACTGTACCCGTATCTCTCGAAGCTTGGCGGGGGCCATCTGATATGCTAGAGTGGATATCGGGGTTGTCCCGGGGTACAAGTCAATATAAAATTCTACCACTCTGCGAGGAGGTAGCCCTGGGACGTCGTCGGGAAAAACGTCCGCAAACTGATCCACCACTGCAGGAAAACCAGGACTCTGCACGTCAACTGATCCAAGGATGAGGCTAGCTAACTGATGAGTAATGGGTTGTACTCTCCTCCGTGGAAGTCCATCCTGTGCTGCAAAGGCTCCCTTCTCGCCGGTGAAGGTGAACCTGCTCCCGTCGGTGCGTACACAACGCACCTTGCGCCTAAAACAGTCAATCTGCGCATGGACCGTAGATAGCCAATCCATGACCAAGATGACGTCGTAAGGCCTCGACGCTGCTACAAGAAGATCCCAGCCGAAGCTCTCGCCTCCTAGAGTAATCTCACACTGTTGGCACCAGTGCGTAATCGTCGAGTCTGCTCCCGTAGGAGTCTCTAGCCGTAAGGATCGAGCCAACGGCTCTGTCGGAATCTCCGAGCTCCGAACAAGGGAAGCGGCTATGAAAGAGTGACTCGCTCCTGTGTCTATATGAACTGCAGCAAGGGTGGAATAGACACAGATAGTACCTCGAATCATCTCGGGTGCGCCGTGGTCGTAGGCCTCTGCTGCCTGGAGTTGTGCCTGTCTCTGCCCGCCAGCTCCCTGTGGTCGGGGTGGACCTCCTGGTGGTGGTGGTGGCAGAGCCTCAAAGCATCACCCACCACCTGCTTCTCGGCCAGCTCCTATGCCTCATCCGCCTCCTCCCTGCGGACCGCCACGGTCGACCCTCTGCCTCTTCCTCGGTGGTCCCTCAACTGACTGCTGCTCCTCGGCACGGCGGGTCGGGCAGTCACGAGCCATGTGGCCCTGCCCGCCGCACGAGTAGCACTGTCTGCCTCTCGAAAGACTGGCTCCGCACTATGTGCTCCGCACTGCTGAGCCAGTGTCCTGAGGTCGTCTGCCCGAAGGTCTGGTCTGTCTGGACCCCTGAGTCATCCATCGACTGCCTGCTGCAGATGACTCTGCCACGTTCCACCCTGCGGTGGGTCACTGCGCTGGTGTAGACTCAGCAAAGAAGCTCTCGATCAAAAGGGCCCGCTCCAGTACTCCTGTCTGAGTCGGTATGCTGAGGGAGATCAGCGATGCCCTGATCTCGTGTCTCAAACCCTGCTCGAAGGTCCGGGCCTGAAAGAATGGGTCCCGTACCATGTCGGTCGAGTAGCGCGAGATATCGGTAAATCTCACCGAGTACTGAGCGATCGTCATGCTGCCCGGCCGCAGTTGAAGAAGCTCCTGGATACGCACCGCACGAAGGGTGGCTGGGACGAACTCCGAGCGGAAGAGGCTCTCAAAGTCCGTCCATAGTAGAGATGCATCATCGTGCACCTGGAGCATCAAGCTCCACCATCGTCCTGCTGCTGCGTGTAGTAGGCTCGCAGCGAGGATCACCATGAGGTCTGTTGGTGTCCTCACTAGCCTAAACACATATACTACTGCCTCCAGCCAGTCCTCGGCTGCCTGGGGATCTGTCTCCCCGCGAAACCTGGGTGGTCGCTAGGGATGAAACTCATGCAGTGCGTTGAGGCGTTGTGCATCGTCAGCGGCTGGCGCTGGAAGCATCGGGGGCTCGGCGGGTAGTGCTACCGTCGGTGCCACTGCTGACAAAGGGCCCTGCACCGAGGCCTCGTCGCTCAGTGGGCTGTCGTCACACTCGACTCTCGGAACCCTAGCTGGCTACCGTCGTGGGGCCATCCTGAAAAGAAAACAGGTGCGCCACGGTCAGAACAGTATACCTGGTGAGCTGATATAAAGTAATCACAAAGAAAACTTTGAAACACACACGCAATCAATGTTTTCGTGCATTAAGTCGGAAATCAGAAGTCAGGGTCCTGGTGTAGAGATACGTCAGCCGCCGCACCAACACTGGACTCCCTGGACTGATAACCACACTCAATATGCTAAACATTATTGCTTCACATAGAAAAGATCAGAGTTCGCGGTAGAACCGAACTCCTCTGATACCAATTTTTCACGACCCGTCCTCGGGGCCAGTGCCGTGACTACCCCAAGCCCGCCTTCCATAGGCCAGGGCCTGGCGACTAGCACTAAGGCGTAAATCCCGGTAAAAAGGGAAGGCATTGCCTTTTTAAAGTAAACAAACACCACAGAGTAAGCAAGCGGAAAGTAAACACTAAGTAAAAACAGAGTACAACTGAAAGTGCGGAAAAGTAAATGGGCCAGTATACAAACCCAAACTGAAAGTAAAGTACAACTCGAAAGGGAAAACAGAAACTGTAAGTAAAAGCCGCTACACCGAGCTGTCCACTAGAGATCCCACCTGAAGGGTGGGTACAGATAGCTCCACTGCTCCTCGGGTCCCGTCGTCCGCTCCTGAACACGTCCCGCCTAGTGGTCCACCTCCAGGTACCGTCCTGCTCTGCAAGCCTCAGCCAAGATCAACGCTGTCCGTCGTCAGCAACCAACACAACGTAGTGCGGGCATAGCCCGTGCAGGGGTGAGTATAAGCTACTCAGTAGGGACCCCCGAGACCCCTGAAGGTCTCCCAAAATACACAAAGGATAAACCACAAAGAAGGATAGAATCACGAAGTAACAACCGACAATGCTTAGGTATATGCCCATACATATACCTAAGTCATCAATTTCAGATACGCTCCAACCTCCGAGCCCAAGTACAACTCAGTCCACACAGGAAAGTAAACGTATTCCACACAGGAAAGAAAAACGTAATCCACACAGGATAGCACAACACAATCCACACAGGAAAGCAAAAGGATTCAGCTCACACAGGTATACTTCTTCGAAAGACGATAAAGATGATCTCTGATCCATCTAAGTCGTCGGACCCACGAAGGATCGATAGGTAACTAACCCCCGCAAAAGACCCACACAGGATCGGGCTCACATAGGACCTGTAGGCACTGGTTCACACAGGACCGCTGAGCGCAAAGACCCACACAGGATCGGACCCACACAGGATAGGGCCCACACAGGACCTCTAGCACTGATCCACGTAGGATCGCTGAGTGCTGTAGTCGTCGTCGTCGAATCCACACAGGATCTCTGTACTGTCGTCGTCGCAGTCATAGTAGCAGTAGCAGTAGCAGTATTAGTCACAATAACAGTCACATCCAGCACTAGGGTTCCCGCACACAGCAAGCTCGTTCGGAGGGTCCGCTCCACGAGCCGAGAGGCTGATACATCAACTATCACAAAGTCCAGAGTTGATGTATCCAAAAGTTCCGTATCGTCAACAGGAACTCAACGCAACAGACGGCGCGTCGATCGGACGCCCGGTCTGAGAGTTATTGGCATTTTCGTCCCCGGGGCCGGTTGGTTTTTAAGGCAAAACCAACCCTACCGTACTCCACCTGCGTCCAAACCTCGGGCGGAGTATGTCAAAAGATCTGTCTCAGTAAGAGGAACACAACAAAGCTGACGGCACGCCAATCGGACGTCTGTAGTTCAAGATATGAGCGTTTCCGCTCCGAAGGCCCGGTTGGTTTCGTGTACGAACCAACCCGGCCGAACTCAAAGTATTCCGAAACCCTGAGTGTAATATACCGAAACGACCGACTCGATCCAAGGATCGCGTTGCCGCAGACGGTTCGTCAATTGGAGGTCCGTGGCTCAAGTTATGGCCAAAAGACCAAAACCGTCTAAAAAACGGGGGGTCCGAGTCCGGGCCGACCCGGCCCGACCCTACCCGGGTCGACCCGACTCAGGTCCGACCCGGCCCGGCCGTCCGGCCGGCGGCACGGCGGCCTGGCGCCGCACGGATGCAGCGCGCGGGGGCAGGGCCCCCGCTTGTTTCAAAAAAAAATGGCGCGGCTTATAGCCGCGCCTTGGAGAACCGGCCCCCCCATGTGGGGGCATACTTTGTGGAAAACGGGGGGCCGCCTGCCCCCCTGAACGAAACTGCCCCCCCTCATAAATGGGGGGGGTTTAGTTCTGGCCGGGGGAATTAAATTCCCCCGGCCTTTGACCTTCCGGCCGGCCAACTGGCCGACCGGTTTTTCTTCAACGGGACCGGTAATCCGGTCCCCTTTCCGGCTTCCGTCACCGGCGGCCCGGCCGCCGGTCTTCTCGTCCCGCCGCGGCCCGGGACCAGCCGCGGTGTTCGTCGTCCGATGCGGTGCGACGGCACCGCGCCCCTCCGCCGCGCCTTCGATTCCCTTCAACGCGGCGCGACGGCGTCACGTTCTTGATGATCCTTCCACGGCGCGGCGCGACGGCACTGCGCAATATAATCGTGCGAATATCTGCGTGGTGCGACGGCACCACGCCATCTTGTTTCACCCGCAAGATAAATCAATCAAGAACAATGGAGGGGGTTCGGCCGTGTTCATGCGGTCCGGCCTCCTCACGTTAAATGATAACACATATTTAAATATTCTCACGTTAGTCATGCTAGAACCACGAACAAGAATAAATAAATAAACAAATAATCAACAACAACCCCTACCTTGGGTTCAAGTTCGAAGATTGTCAACGACCCGCGGAAGACAAAGTCGCGGAGGTCGGGCGTCGCGGTAATCGTTCATCAAATCTGATGATGAAGAGGTACGTTGTTGGCGAATCTTCGTATGCCGACGAAGGAAGTCCGAGGAGGAAGCGGCGTTCCCTTTCGTTGACACGGAAGACGAAGAAGAGAGGAGCGGCGTTCTTCGTCGGAGCTTGAGCGTTCTTCGTCAAAGCTTGAGCGTTCTTCGTCAAAGTTTGAAGAAGAAGGAGAAGAACCCAAAAGCTCTAAAGATGGCTAAACAATTCTAACCAAATAAAATAAGATAGAGTCTTATTTTATTCACAAACATAACAAATTGAATTTCAA
The DNA here is from genome assembly GCA_963277665.1 of Viscum album. NCBI lineage: Eukaryota > Viridiplantae > Streptophyta > Magnoliopsida > Santalales > Viscaceae > Viscum > Viscum album. The sequence goes on along the minus strand of OY728157.1, from coordinate 1,394,718,559 downwards.
AGGTTTGAAATTCAAATAAGATAACTCCAAAATTAATTAACAAGTTGTCATGTTAATTAAAGAGGGGTTAAAGGAGTTTTGAGAGGAGATGGAAGGTTGGGTTTCGTGTGGGCCCCACCACACTTAATCCTCCCAAGGGAGGTTAAGTGGATGTGGGTCCCACCTTTAACTTCTTTTGAGAGGAGTTAACCAACAAGTAAGAAAAATAAAAAGTGTCCCAAAATTTTTATTCAACTTTTTATAATTCTCCCAAAAACTAACTTTCGTCCCGCAATAAACGCAACTTCGGAAAAGGTCTCCTTAAGCGAATATCAGCGTTGAGAGTTCATCGGTGTCCTCAGATTTCAATTCCGAGCACCGGATCAAAAGTTAGAAATTCCCGCTCGTTCGTTCACTGAACGTACCCGAGCCAAACTTCGGAAATTGATTCCGGGCACACCGGGCCTCGGAATCAGGTGCCGTCAGAAACCGCGCTCTTGTAAAATTCCAAAGAAAATTAAGAAAAAAATTACCTTGAATTTTACGGGTCTTTACATTCATTTTAATAAAAAACCAAGGATATATATGTTTAACTCAATGAATAGAAATTGAGTTAAAATTTCTCTTATCGCATTCATATCGTTGTCTTGAGAATTTATCAATGGATTGATTATGTGTATCAAAAGTATATCCACACAAAGGGTAGTGGAAATTACAACATAAATAAATAAATATTTATTCCATACATAATCATATCATGATATAATTAAGAATTTGATGATTAACCCAAGGAATTGAAATTGGGTGGAGAAGTTCCCTTACAGAAATTTAACAGCATGATGACGTCACTTTAAAATTAATGAATTGAATTGATGAGAGATAAAAGGATATATCATCACTTAGAAATAAAATTTACATCAATAAGGATCTATAAGAACATATCCCAATATAATAATTTTTTAATTAAAAGACACAACAAAAAAAGTCTTTTAAAAAGAGGAGGGTGAATGGTTCCATTTCCGATTTGGTAACTTACAAAACATACATCATATGAAAGAAGTATCATACAATGAAGCTGTAAATAACCATAAATTTAATTATATTACCCAATTAATACATTAATTGGCAGTACATAAACCAAACAAAAGTAAATAATTGAAATATATCATGAACCTCACGAGAATAAAAAGTGAGATGAAAACACCTTACCACGTCGTAAGCAATCGAGTCGTATGACCAAAAGTTAATAACTTCCAAATTAATCACATAATACCATGAATATAAATATAATCATGATAATATATATCAAATGTTAGTACAAAATACACCACATTCAATAAATAATTTGTGAATAATAGAAATCTCACGGAATTAAAAGGGAGAAAAGAAACCCCTTACCTCATGTCTCACTTTACATGTTTGTTCCTTGTTCTTATTGAATAATAAACATAAGTTAATTTATACTTGATTAATAAACCTTTTTCAAATTTATTATTCCTTTTATATCACTTATTACCATGTTATAAACATTATGTAATCATTTAAGTTAATAATGATCATTTTTTTGATATTTGGTACTTGAGTAAAAAATGAACACCTTATAAATACAAGTTGTCCATGTTGTGAAGATTCCATTATCTTCAGAATGATATTAATGATTTGGATATCATATATATAATATATATATCTAGTATATATATGTATTTATTATAGTATATAACATTTGGAGATAAGAAATGAAATGCACCGTTCATGGAGACGGTAAACCGTACGTACGCATGCACGCTACTTTCATATCCATTTCATATTTAAATTGAATGAAAAATTAATGATGCATATTTATATTATAATTATAGTATAATATCATATATAATTTCAATAACTCCCTTTTTTATACATCCCACGTATGGTATGAATGAGTCATATCACTTTGTGGGGGTGGTAGTCTGCACTTCCTCAAATGAAATTATGGTGTTTACTCATAATGGAAACCATAAAGGTATGATATAAATTAAAAATATAGAAGCATAAAGAAAGCATAAAAAATATATATATCATATATAAATTCAGTTCCATCATAATGTCCACCATAAGAGGCGGCATGAGATAATTAAACAATCATCGTTTCGTAAGGCATTAGTCTTCCACCCACAGAAACAATATGTTCTTTACCCATTAAATAGAGGTGTGTGTAAGTGTAGTTAGAATAATTCTCATAAAAACATCATAGTATATTTAGGATATTGGTTTTGTCAAAAAATAATGTAATGAAAAGAGTTTTCGGTTTGGATAAGTAAAATAAAAGATAAGAATTTAAGATAAACAATTACCTTTAATTCGGGTAACTCTCTTTGTTTTGAAACAAAAGGACTTCTTGAAGTCTTTTCTGACTAAGGTAATGCTTCTAGGGGGAAGGTAGGGATATTTTGAGCTTATTTGGTAGGGTTTGGATGAGCCAAGAATCTTGAGAGGTGTGGGGAATGGGTTAGGAGTGAAGGCTTTTAATAAGGGGGAGGAGGGGCTCATTAGGAATGTGTGAAAATATTATTTTATTATATAATTATTTTCCTTTTCTAAAGGTCCAAAACACATTAAGGTCAAATATAGGATGACTCATGGTAGAAATAAATTCATCCAATAATAATTGGATAGGTTTTGGTTGTTATTTTGATATTTATAATTGTATTTTTTTTAAACCATTTATTATTGAGGTAAATACTACCTCATTTTTGTGTCATAAATAATTTTATTTATTTGATGTCTAAAAATTAATACAAAAATACTCTGATGTATGAAATTATTTATATTTCCAAGTAATATTTATAGTTGAAAATATAACTTATATAACCCCTTGTAAAAATTGATTTACTAAAAGATATTTTGTTATGTCATTTTTGTCTTTACTTTATATTAATTAATATAATGTGTCATTATCACTATTAACTGGCTCAATGGGGTCCCAAAATTGACCCAAGTATTCCCATGGTCGTCCATGACTCATATAATAATATTAGTAAATGTGTTAAGGTAATTTTTTATTAACATATTATACTTTAACGTTGAATTACCCTATTTATCTTTAATCGCGGTAAAAAATTCAAAATTTACTATTGACCAGAAAATTATTTTCATCCCATTAAACCACATTTTAATTACTAATAACAACCATTTATATTGTAATTTAACAATTAAATTCACATAAGTGGTAAAATATCATATAAATGAAAAAATTAGTTTTTTTTACTACTACTTAGTGGTTTCACTATTCTTCAAAAATTGATGTTTTTTAGAAAAATACAAAAAATTCAGCCTAAGTTATATTAGATATTCCAAATTAAAAAATAATTTCTATTTTAAAAATTAAAAACATAGAATTTTCATTAATTAAATTAAAATTAATTTATTTTGTCAAAACAAATAGTGTGTTTTTAGGAAACAATATCTGTCAAAAGATTGACACTTGTTTATGCCCATTTTCAATGTGAATTTTTTTCCAATAACAACTTTTGATTTAATGGTAAAAATATAATCTAATTACAATATATTAACATTTTAAAATACAATATAACCATATAAATAAATTATATTACATGGTAGTTTTGAATTCAAATACAGTGTTTTTCACTATTAATCAAAAAATGAATTTTATCATAAAAATACAAAAAATTTACCAAAAATAAATTTTGATGTACCGATTCAAAAGAAGAATATTATTTTGTCAAATGGAACATATAAAAGAAAAAAAACTACATTTAATGAGGGTTCTCCATTAAATGGTGGTAAATCAACCTTTTATAGTATATAATGCTTAAAATTAGATTCATTCACATATTAAGCCTCTAACTTTTATTGGATAAATGTAAAAACATTTAACAAACAAGTATAATCATTTTTTTTAGTTCCTTTTATTCAATCAATTACAATTTTTTGGCGTTAACTACCATTTAAAATAATAATATTATATTATTAGTGTGCAATGTAAGATTTCAAAGAAACCCATTTTTGTGTATCTGGTACGCCATCGAACATAGTGTACCCTTTAAAGTGGAATTAATATTTAGTTCAAAAATATTAATCAATATGAAAATTTTCATGTTATTTATTTACCTAGTATGTTACATAACTAATGTTATTCCATGATTCATGTAGGCCAGTAATGTGATGACCATGGTATTTCCCACCTCCCACACGAAGTGATGATGATATAATTAACTGGTTCACTCCATCCTATATAGGCTAATGCCATTATTGCTTTAGAAAAAAGGAAACATGGTGTGTTCGTACCATCAATAAGGTTAATAAATGATATATAATCCAATGAATGGTCCCTTTACACATACATACATCAAATATGGATACTATATATTGACCTTCTGTGGTCTCATATACTCTATAACATGTCTTCAAATTTTAGAGATAGGTTTACCCTAGGCATTCCTATGAATACTAGTATATGAAATCATAGCTACTATGAACTATATAGGTGTTTATATATCTCACCACTTTTCTCTTTAATAAAACCACATTAGTCATATTCTATTCAAGACATGTCCATGTGGATTACCCTTTGTTACTGGACAACCAAGAATAGAATTAATTTTTTTTTGATTTCCACATGAGCCTCCATTTTTTAATCCTATCAGGCATACTATGCAGACTATCATCCCAAAAATGACTATGAAATAAAACATACTTCTTTAGGTTTTCAAATTCCCCTTAATGCTTCCCATGAAATGAGTATTTTATCAACCTATAGATAATTTATAAATTATTATAAATGTAAGAGTAGGTCCTACCAATCTATTTTCATATCATCTATAATAACCCCGACCAATGTATCTCAGAGAAGTTTCCATAAATTATAACATTGGAACTGATAAAATAATCAAATCTAAATAGACTAAATGTTTTATTATTTTTGGAAAAACATAATACCTACATTATTCTCATCTTCCATTGATAAAAAATCACAAAAGACGTAAAAGTTCAGCATCCATGAAACATATTCCATGAATTTATCCTCATATCTTGGGGAAATGAAATAAAATAAAGTGATCTCAAATGCTCATTAATGGTAAAGTATAGTGGAAGGTATTAGGGATCAATAATCATAATCAAAATGGAAAGGTAGATAAATAAAAAGTATTTCCACATAAATATTTGGATAATTTATAATTAGTATGGTAAGGTAAATAACTAAATTCATTGAAATTTGATAAATAAATTGATAATGAAATGAATTAATATATAATATTAAATAAATAATCACATGGATAATAATAAAAAATTAATTATACATTTAAAAATTGATTCATTGTTTCATGTCATGTTTCAGGTACATGAAAACCTCTATCTTCAAGATCTATCCTCCAAACAGTATATGACTACATGTAGAAAGCCATTAAATTTGGCCAACTGATGTGACCCATAAGACTGGTTGATACATCAAGGGGATATATAATTTCTTGTCCCACCCATCAATACATTTCTAAAACATTCCACATATATTGAATAATTGATTTAATTTTTGAACAATATTCTGTATAATTATATATTTGAATTGAGTAAAAGATACAAAATTTCCAAAATTTCCCCATTTAATCAAATATATTTAAAAGAGAACACCATATTTAAAAATTGTATATGTTTTAAGAAATCATCATATAAAGTACACAAGAATATAGATATTTTATAAAAATTTAATTTCTAATGAAAACTTATTTTAATGAAGTTAATGTTTCAAGTGAAATTAATCAATCCTAAAAGAAAGTGAGATTTCATAATAAATTTTATCACTTGTGAATTTTCAAGTAAATATCCCTTGGAGGAGATAAATTTAATTGAAACATAATAAGACTTCATGAATGATGTATTCATGATATTACATTATAATTTTTATGAATATACACCGCATAAATGTTAATTGATGCATAATAACAAATAATATTCAATGGAATGTAAATTGAGATTAAAACTATTACCTCATGCTTCATTTTGGTTTAACACAAATTGAAATACTATATAATGGTTTTAATTTATGTTATTAATTTACTAAAGAACCATATTAATATTTATAATCATATATATGATCCTTTTATAATGTATTATCACCCATTTTTTATTAATCATTCATTGTTTTCATTATTTTGCGTCTTAATTGTCATGTTTCTCAAGTAGGTTTTTACTTTTTATATTTTTTTCAATTTACATTAATCATGGTTTGAAAATATTCATAATGTAAACCATGATTTAAATATAATGTATATTCATTATATATTTATTTTGATTAATCCATAAAATTTGGTGATGGGAAAGAAAATACATTATTCATGATGAAACTAGGTCGTACATATGCATGTACATTGTTTCCATTTTCTTTTCATAATGGAAGAAATAAAATAAAATGATATATAGATATATTATAATTATAGTATATTTATTATTTCATATATATATGACATATATTATTTTAACCCATCCTTAATACATTCCATGAAAATCGTGAATGAGTCACATCCTTTCACGAGTTGGTAGTCCACCATACACATAAGTGACATAATCGTATTCCCAAAAAATGGAAGGAAACATGTTTTGTGTTATATATATAATTTCATAAGAATAAATACATCATAAAATTCACATATATCCAACATAAAAATTATTTAAATAATTATTCTAAAAAATTATAGGTGTCAATGAAAAAACAAATGACATCGGTTCACGAGGAGGTAGTGCGACATATAAACAAATAATGATTTTGTAACCCATTTTATTAAAGTTTATGATTTTTTAGGTCATGAAAATAAAATAAAAAAACTTAGTAAATTTAATATACTATGTATATTATATACTAATTTTATAAAAATAATTTAGGGATATAGAGGAGGATAAAAATAAAAACACTTTGAAAAACATCACATCTTTTTTGGGTATCCTCTTAAGGTTTCCACTAGTGAATTAATAAGTTTCATTTATTCCTCATATAATTATTCTAAAATTACAGTAGTTATTTTGGGGAGATATTTTATTAGTTATTTTCTAAAATAATTTGTTTTTATAGGTTTGGATAAGTGGTATAGGGGGTGGGGCTTTTATAAGTTAGATGAGTGGAAAATATGTAAATTTTTTAAAAGAGAGAATTCCAAATATGTGTTTTCAATTTAAATTGGATCTAATAATGTAAATAATTATAGAATATATGGTATATTGTCAAAATATTTCCTTACGATTGGGTTTGGACTAGTTTCATGGTATTTTGGACCCTTATGGTTAATTTTTAGTCCCTTGGTAACGTTGTTTTCTCTTAATCACTATAATTTATTTTAACTATTTTCACTAATGATTTTCAAAAAAATTATGTTGACCATATCATAAATTTATTATTATGATGATTAATAATATTGAATCCAATTTTAAAAATTCAATTCACATATGTTGCTAAAATTAATTTAAAATTATTCATGTAGATACGATTAAAATATGGGTTCTGAAAGTGAAAATGGTAAAAATTATAAAATGTTTTTATTTGAAAATTAAATAAAAAATGGTTACAATGAACCAAATTGGATTCATAGATGTATAATTTATAGAATTTTATATTCAAAAAAATTTAATATATAATTTCACGTTATCATTTATTTAGATGAAAAATCTATTTTGATTAAAAAATATGTATTCTTCCTTATTCATTAAAAGATGAAACTTCTCAGAAAAACATAAAAAATTTACAATAATATTATTTTTACATTACTACTACAATAATGATGATTATTTTTCCATTAAATTTTTTAAAAGGGTCACAATTTAGTTTTACAACAAGTGTGTCATTAGAATGTGGAAAAACCAGCTTTAGAAAAATACATCCTTTATGTATAAAATTGAATTTTTTTCTTATCATATTTATAAAAATTGTATTAGATAAATAAAAAATATATTGAATATAAATAAATTTTTTTAATACCATCCACTAATATTTATTAATATAATATACTTAGAAAAAACATTTTTGTCAAATAAAATATAGTGTTTTATAGAAATATTTCCTTTATATTCATTTATAAATAATTATAAACCAATGAACTCAACCATATAATTTAATTAGTTAATTAGTCCTATTTATAACAAGTAATTTTTCAATTATGTAATAAATTTTATTATAATTAAAAAAATAGTATTTTCTAAACTCGATCTTGTGTGTACAACAAGATAATGAGAGTATTGGGTATAAATCATCATTAACATGGTTTTGGGTATAAATAATAATCTAAACCAAAATAAATTTATTCTAAAATAAAGGTATTATAATGTATTGGAGTGTTATATTTTTCTATCCATCAAAACAATTGTTCAATATTTCAGGGATATTACCTTCTGAATAGTTGAGGGTAGTTTTTCTTCATAAAATCATATGGTTCCCATAGTAGATCCTCTATTTTGGGATTCCTCTAGAGTACATTTTCGAGAAGTGTCATCTAATTTATCAAAGCATTCGCTCTATAATCAAGAACCTAGATTGGAACTCTATAGTAATATAGATCATGCTCCAACACTATTTCTTCCTAGAGGAGAAAATGTGTCATTCCTATAATTTACATTATTAAAAATGATATTTAGAACAAATCATTCATTTTTTATATTCATGGAGGTATTATAAAATGATAAGAAAAAATAGAAATCAGATATATAATTTCAATGGCTCTGATGTACCTGGAACATAGCTTTAATTTTATAGAAAACCTTATAACACCCTTCCATAAAGATACCTTCTAGAAAACATGATCTCTCACATGGAATTACAAATCATTCCTCTGATTATTGGAATATATATTTTTCCTACTTTTAGATTCATTAATGTGAGCTTAAATAGCCATTACTATTTTTCCCATCAACAATTTTACTCTCACCAACTTTATCCCAAAATTTTTGAGCATGAAATATTTTTCTATATAATGCATCATATTATGCCAATTGAATACATGAATTGAAACTTTATTTATTGAAAAACTCTACAGAAGGGAAATAATGATCCAACATAACATAAATGTCAAGTGGTAATGACCTTAATATCTCTTTAATTGTTTCAATATTTATTTAATAATTTCCATCAGTTTGAGGATGATAGGAAATTCTCAAATAAAATTCAGTATCATGAGACTTCATAAGACTATCCCTGAATATCAATATAAAGAGGGGATATCAATCCCAAAAAATTGATATAATCTCTCCTTGATGTCTCAAAACTCAATTAATATATATCCTATAAAAGAAATTAAGAAGCAAATATTCCCTTATAGAGAAGAAATGAATTGATTTTGTTAGGAAATCAATGATAACTCTAATTAAATCATTCTTCCAAGGAGTTTTTGGTAGTCCCCTGACAGAGTATATAGTAATGTATTCCCATTTACACACAAGAATATAAATAGGTTGCATTAATCCTCGTGTATATTTCATCACATTATTAACTTGTTAACCGACCAAACATCTTGACACATAATCTAAAATTTACCATTTCATTTTATCTCGCAATAAATGTTATTCCAAATCCCTATTCATGATTGTGAAAACATGGGTTATAAGTAACTTTTTACTATGAGCATCATATAAGAATTTCTTTTTTAAATTAGTTTGATATTAATCGCATAATCTATTTATATATTTTAGAACACCATTTTCATAAACTATGTTTACTAATTCTCCACTGTTTATGGAATTAATCTTTTTTTAAAATTTCATTTCATCATATTGATAATTTATTTTCTTCCCTAATAATGATGATTTTTAATTTATTTGGGAAATCACTGATGTATTATATTAATTTTTAACTTCAATATCTATATTTACTATACCCCTGAACATATGATGACTAACAATCTTCATTTGGGTTAGAACTTCATGATCCTTCTAACTCAATGTATCTGCTACCTTTTTTAAATTTCCTTGGTAGTATTTTATTGAGTATTCATAATCCTTGATTATCTCAAGTGATCACCTCTGTCTCAAATTATGCTCTTCAATTGAAATTATATATTTCCATATTTTTGGATATGTGTATATCACATATCTATCCTTATATGGAAAATGTCTCCATATCTTAAAAGGGATAATTATAACCATTACCTCATGATAATGGGTTGGATAGTTTATTTCATGAGTCATCAATTTCCTTGATGAATATCAAATAAATTTAACATTTTTAATTATGAAGCATTAATTTACCTTCATTGATGAATCAATTTATATTAAAAACATATAATTTCTTGATGTAAGAGTCAAAATCTTAGAATTGGCCAATCATTTCTTTAGTTGATCCAAAAATTCATCACATGTCCTTTTCTGAAAAACATATCTCCATTACATGTATTCTTATTTATTGGGTTATATAATCAAGAAAAGTTCTGAATGATTTGTTGATAGTAACGTTCTAAGCTAATGCAACTGTGTACCATAATAATATTCATTGGTGTATTCCATCCTATGACAACCTTTTATACAGTATGATAAAATTATATTCCAATTTTTGAGAAAATATACCCATTAAAATAACCTTCCTAGAGTTAGATTTCACACTTACAACATTTCCCATAGAACTCTTTCATTATAAGGGTCCCAAAAATAACTTTCATGTGATTATCATGGTCCTCATATATTTAATAACACACTATAATGTCCTCAATTAATACCAAAAATATCATCATCAACTTCCTATAATAATATAATCATTGTATCTCTAAAAAAATTGGGTTCATGAGTTAATCCAAATGGCATTACTGTAAACTCATAATGTCGATACCTCATTTAAAAAGTTTTATTTGGATTGTCTTCCATATTTACTCATAAATTATGATAAAAATAATGAAGGTAAATCTTGGAATAATATTTGGATCCATTATTTTCATCGAATAAGCCATCAATGTGAGGTAGATAATACTTTTCTTCATTATAATTAGATTTAATACCCTCTAATCAATGAACAGATTCATAGATCCATATTTCATTTTAGAAAAGATAACTAGGGCACCCTATGGTGAAACTCTAGGAAAAATAAACCCCCTATCACAAATTTCTATTAGTTTTTTCATCTACTCCCCCAATTCTATAGTGTCTATTCAATACGGTATCTTTGATATTGGTCTTGTTTCTGGGATTAAATCAATAGAAATTCCAACTTCACGCTTTGGGTTATGTTTAGTAATTGGTTTGGAAATATATCAATGTATTAATGTATAATATGTTCACACTCAATTTTAATATTACCTTATTTATCCCTATATAAGTTTTTCTCTTCATTCTTAAAAAAGTGAATTCACTAGGGATCCTGGGAGTGGACATAGATATAATATAGTAGGTGATGTTTCTAATACAATGATAAGGAATTCTACATCTTCCTAAAAAATGTAATTTCCTTTTTCTTGTAATAATTTTTTTCATCATATTTTGTATTCTAGTCCATAACGAGGATTATATAAATGTTAACCATAGGTATGATATTAATTTAAGTAAATAAATCATATTTATGTGTCATAATTAGGACTTCCCAACACACCATTGTTTCAATGAAACATCCATTATGAATTTTGAACGACAACACCTATATTAAATCCAAAGGTAAATGACCGGTTTCCTTTAAAAAATAGGTATATATAAAATAGTGTGATGATCTAGAATCAAATAAGGAATTGAAAAACTTTTAATATATGATTATTGTACCTTCCCCCATAACATTGGGAACATATTAATTCATTGTAGTGATCACTTAAACTAGGATATATACTTTTGGAATCTTCTATGGTATATACCCTTAATGATTGGGGAATTAATTATCATAGTTCCCCATCTCACTACTATTGAAACATTGAAAATAGGTGTTTTCCTTATTCCCTATTCATTGTCTATTCTATATGATTTTCTATCCACACATATAGAATATTACCAATCCCTTAAAAAATTTACCGAGGATATTCTTTCTAGTGTTTTTAAAATGAGGGAAAAATTATATTTTCTAATTTTTATATGTTTATTTATCTATTTATTAGTTCTTAGGTGGCATCTTCATTTCATTGGTTTCCCTGGAATATGTATAATTTAATGAATTCATTCTCTATTTTAATGAAACTTAATGATATTTATTTATATGAAGAAAAATTATAATAAACTATTTCTCTTTTGAGATTTATCTTATACCCTTAAAATAATTTTTCAATCATGCACTTCATGTTGTGAATGTAGTTTATAGAAAATCTGGCTGACCTTTTAATGGTATCTTCATAATACATGAAACATTCTTCATCATATTGATTAAATAAATCAAAATTTCTCTTAATTTCAATTTTTTTATCAAGAGGGAAATGTTTTTTGAAGAATGTATCCTTATAATATATCAATTCTAGGATTTTTATTTCCTCTTCCTCCCTAGTATTCTGAATAAAAGAACAAAATTGATTAGAATCACGTTTGAGTTAATACAAAAGAAGTTTAATTTTTTCATTTTCATTGAATCCCAATCCTATAAATATACTTAATAGACACATAATATAATTCTCAGATACAATTGGATTAGTATTCAGACAAAATTATAGAGTATTATGTCTCATAAAACTACCCAACATATGATTTTCTTCTTATGGAAAAAGGTTTCTCTATTTTGGAAAGGATATTTTCCATAACCTGGTTATGCTTCTTCAATGTAGCCATAATTTTTTCCATTCAAATAGCAGCCATATGGGTTTTCTTATTAGGGAAATATCAAAATTCCCTATAGTTATTGATATCATTCTTCTTCACATGAACCATTTCTAAATAATGGAATAAAATGAATTTTGACTAATAATTATTAATTTTAAATCATATGGTATAATTAAAAATATGGGGTAACACTTAGAAGAAATTAAATTTTTTTCAATTTTTAATCATATAATTTTAAAAATTGGTTTCTATGGGTATATCATTACATTAAAATCCATCATAATGGCTTCCAATGACAATTTTAATTATCCTAATCATATCCCCAAGGACAATTAAACAAGGTGTGGAGTAAGACCTATTATCGTGTACCAGGATATGCTCAAGTCAAGCATGACCAACCCTTTTCAAAGATATTAAACCTAGATACATCTATGTCAGAACCACATCTACATTCAATATCCAGAAATATATTTATTTCTAGGAAGACCCACATAATATGTACCTTACGAAAACATTATAATATAATTTTATACTTATTCAAAAATTAATTATTGGGGTTATGCTACATAATCAATAATTTATAAATCTTGTTTCCATGGATTCTACTTATCTTCCTATGATACAAACTATAATAGCCCCAACCCTAGTATCTCAAAGTCGGTTACTTAAATGATTACTTTAGCATAAATACAATATTCAAATCCTGAAGGACCAAATAGTATAACAGTTTTGAAAAAACAGACTACAAACATTATTCTTATATTAAATTGGGAAAAAATTAATAATAATAAAACTAAAAGCTCATCATCATTGAAACATATTACAAAATTCAACTTCATATCATTGGGAAAGAAAAAATTTAATGGTGAGATAAAATTACCAATAAGGGTTTTATAAAGGGGAATCTATCATGGATCAAAGATAATAATCAATAGGGTATGGTTGATAAATAAACACTCATTCCACCTAAATATCTGGATAATGAATAATCAAAATGGAACATTAAACAAACACAACACATCATATTTAATCAATAAAATGAGAATGAAATTCATTCATTAAAAATTTAAAAGAATGAATATCAAGGAATGTAATAATAAATAAATTATAAAAATAATAAATTATTAAATATTATATTTCATTTCTCAAGAACATACAATCCTCAACTATTGTGATCTATCCTTCAGACATTAAAAAACTATATGTGGACAATTGTTTGATTTGTCTAATTTAGTTGTCTCATGAGACATAATGATTCATCAAGGGGATGCATATTGTTTTCTCACAACCCATATCTAAATTTAAAAATAACTCAACATACATAAAAAAATAGATCTAATGAATTAATAATATTACATATAATATAAAATGCACATATAGTGATCAATATAGATTTATCAATATTTATATAAATAAACAAATTACATTATTAGAAAAAACACCACAAGTAAAAAGTGGAATATGGTTTAGAAAATAATCATATCCATAAAAAAATAATATATATTTTATATAAATTTAATTTAAAATCAAAAATTATTAAAAAAAATGTATTGTTTCATGTGAAAGATAACAATAAAAAAAGACTGTGAGATTTCACTATTTCTTTATCACTTGGTAGTTTTCAATTCAAATCCCCTTTGATGGGGTAATTAAAATTTAAACATAAAAAACAATGACTAATTATTTATTAATGATATTACATATCAAAGGGAAAGAATATACACCATGTAAAATTAAATTGGTGAATAATAACAAATAAGTCTCAATGGAATGAAAATAGAGGAGATATCCCTTACGTCATGATTCTTTTTGGTTAAATGTTATTTAACCATGTGTATAATAGTTTTAGTTCTGATATTACACTATTACGGAATGATAATAATATTTATAATAACATATATGATCCTTTTATCACATATTATCAACATTTTGTTAATAATATTTAATTATTTTCATTGTTTTGGATGTTAATTACCTTGTTTTTCAAGAATGTTTTGACATGTTATTATTTTTCCCTCTTAAATAGATCATGATTTAATAATATAAATATTACCAAATATTATTTAAAAATTATATGTACTAATAATATATTTGTTTATAATAATCCAAAAAAATTGTTATGGGAAAAGAAATACATCGTTAATGGAGACGGTATGCCATAAGTATGCATGAACAATGTTTCCATTTTCTTATCAGATTTAAAAAATAAAATGTAAATTATATATATATATATAATAAATATAGTATATTTATTAAGTAAAATATATCACATATTTTTCATAAAACCATTGTTTACATATTCCCTTTAAATCATGAATGAATCACATCGTTTCTCTCGTCAATACTCTTCCATTCACCCAAGCAACATTATTTTATTCCAAAAAAATGGAACTACTGATGGTATGTGTTATATAATAATTAAATAGGCATAAATAAATCATAAATATCATAAATATTAAATATAAATTTTATTTCCATCATTATTCCCAACATTGATAGGTGGTAATGGAAAAACAAACGACATCAGTCCACATGGTGGTAGCCCTCTATACCCATAAAATATGATTTCATAACCAATTTGATGAAACTATGTGAAGTTTTAAGTCATAACCTTAACCAAAAAATATATCAGCACATTATTAAACTTATTTTATTATATATTTCTGATAAAAAAATAGTTATATGGATAAGAAAATGAAATAAAAAATGATTTTGAAAAAAAATACATCTTCATCACGAATCCCCTTATGTTTATAGTAAAGCCTTTTTAAGATGTATTTATACCATAGATAAGTATTATAGTATTTTTTTAATGGTGTTGGGGAGTGAAATTTCATGTTATTTTCTGATCCAAATTGGTTTGATTTATGTGAAGAATAGGTATATAGGGATGCCATTAATAAGGGGGTGTGCAGAAAACATGTAAAGTATTAAAAAAGGGAATTCCACCCACATTTTTACTTGTTAATGATTTTCAAATAATTATAAGAATATATACAATAAGTTATATGGTAAAAATATGTCCATTAAATGGTCATTAAAAAGTTTTCTATGTTATTTTTCCTCTTAAGTTTAATGTTCAGTCCCTTGGTTAACTTGTTTTTCTCTTAATCACTGTAATTAGTTTTAACTACATTCACTAATAATTATGGTAAAAATTTATGTTTAAACTATTATAAACAAGAAATTATTATTTTTATGAACTTGGATTCAATTTTCTAATATACTATTCAAATAAGTGGCTAAAATTAATTTAAAATTAATCGTATAGATGGGATGAGAAAGCGGGTTTTCATAGTGAACTTTTTAAATAGTTTACAATATTTTTATATCTAAATTAAATAAAAAACTCTTCCTAATATGTAAATTGGATTAATAGATGTGTTTTTGATGAAATTTTACTTTATACAAAATTTTAATACAATTTTATATTATAATTTATTTATATGAAAAAATAGTTTTCTATTAAAATTCAATATTTTTCACTATTCCTCAAAAAATAAAACTTCTCGAATACAATTAAAAAAATTCACCATCTTTTAATATTAACATTATAATTTCAAAAATAAAGGTTATTTTTTCAAAAAAAAATTATTTTATTGTCACAATTTAGTTTGAAAAAAAGTGTTCCACTAAAAAGTGGTGGAACTACCTTTTGAAAATTTGAGCTTTTTATATATACAATTTTATTTGTACTTATCTTATGTTTATAAAATATTTAGGATGAATGTAAAAACGTTTTTTAAAGTATATAAATTTTATTTAGATCATATAATAATTATAATTTATTTAATTTATTAAAATAAAACACCTTTTTTCATAATATTAGTTTTTTTATAAAAACATTTACATTATATTATATTGGTTTTAATATTAATTTTAAATGAATTATAAACTAATGAACTCTGAAATATATTTACATAGGTTAATTAATCCAATTTTTAACAGAAAATTTATCAATTATGTGATAATTTTAATTTTAAATATTAATTTTAAATATATTCAATAAACCTTGGTCTTCCGAGTAGTTTAAGATAATATCAAAATTTCAAGTAGCGTAGGCTAAACACAGTGATTAATATATAGAATGCATGAAAAATTATTATTTTTTCTCTAGAAAGAAAATATTGCAATGTTACACCATCAACGAGGGTTGTATCCTTAGGGAAAATTTACTCAAATGACATCCATGGACTCCTTTTATCATGGTCAACCCCCTGAAAAGACAAAATCTTATCCTCTTCAAAAACTACTATAAATATATAAAGTCTTTCACATCATCACAGAACCCATTGACCATGTATTCAATTTGTAAATGGTGGTTTGGGAATTTTCATCCCAAAAAGGCATAACCCCTAGGGTAATTACAATAATGAATTCCTTTTATTACGAGGTTCTATATCAGAAGAACATGTGACTATATTCTCCTAGCTCAATAAGCTCATCCTGTCTTCCAGTTGAAATTATTGAGTTTAGTTCCAATGGGGTTCCATTTACAGTATAATCCTCAGTTTTGTTTCCATTGATTATTAAATTAACATGAAAAATACTAATCTAGGGACACATATATATGGGTTGAACACATCATTGCATAAATCCCACTCAATCACTTCCAGTTCTCATGCATAGATCATTGAAAACTCATGTGTTTCCCCGAACACATCTTCCAAATTGGTATATATTCCTTATGATTCCAGTTTTTCTTCAATCTACCAATATAAAATTATTGTATTTTCTCACAGTTTCCTCTTCCTATATGTAATACCCAATCAATCATACCCTCATTAATGATCTAATCCTATAAATTTACTAGTAATCAGTATTTAGAATACAAATGCATAGGCCCCAACTCAACATCACATGGCTCTATCCACTATAAAATATAACAAAATGGTTATATTAAATTCAATCAATGTTTCTTAAATGGTATATATTCCCAAATATGTGTATGTATATGCATCCCCAATTATGAACCCAACTCAATTCCTTTTTTCACTCCTTTGGTGATACAATTATTTTTACTTCATAACATGAAATTGTATGGTACAGTCCTACCACAATCCAATAATATATTCACATAAAACTAGGTGGGATTTAATTCTCACTGACCCGGATATATAATATGCCAACCAATGTTTCAAACATAATATCCAAAGCCATATATTGTTTTGGTTATACTCTATATGTAATTATTCCCTCTCCTAGAGGTCCATATTTCAACTATTTAGTCACTATATATTCTTTATCAAGAACACAATCCCAATGATCCTATAAGTAGAACATATACCCACTATCCAAACCAATTATTCACATTATGGGACTATATTACACATTCACCATTCCGTAAATTATTAGTATATATTCTCCTTATGTTAATTCGGATTGGTTCCCTTATACTTATGTCCCACACTAGTGATTTTTTATAAACATTTACCAATTATCCAACTAGTCATTAGTTCATGGCCATAAAAACCACCAATATTTCAATTTTCACATGAACTCACATGACTATAAAAGGTATGATCATTTTTATTTTAGAGGAACAAAAAATGAGGGTAATCTTTACTTTTAGAATGATATTTAGGAATCCCTTCTTATGGGATGAAGCATAAGATGACAACAAACATAATCCCTCTAGACAAATAGAAACTATAGAGTTACCAATTATATTGATTTAAACAAACTTTCACTACCTAATAATATAAAAGTAAATAATATAATGTATTTATATAGATTCTCTCACTAATTAATTCAAATATTAATCATTTCACATAGGTTACAAGTAGCACAAGTGGATTTTGGATGGACTCATGAAAATTAATTAAATATATAAAAGTGTCAAATTTTAGGAAAAAATTCCCCCAATAAATGTTTATATGTGCCTGAATTCCTATCTTATCAACCAAAAAACATTTAAAGGTGTCTCTAGTAAAGTCCCAATAACCATCTAACTTTAGAAAATAAATTAGAATAGACTCAAAACATTATTGTGGAGTCATGCTGGTTTTTTAAAGGACTACCACCATTATAGTTTTTTTGAGTATTCTCTAGGGTTGTATAATAATTTTAATATCATTTCAATATACATATATACAGGTATATTTTTGTTATAATTCAAGTAATACCTCCCCAACCTATAACAAACAATCTAACAAATGTTTTATTTTATTTTTATATTCCTAGAGAGAAGGAATTATAAATGAATATTGGAATATTTTTTTCTTCCATTAGGAAAATATGTTTTAAATAAAATGAAAAATCATTTATCCCTATTTTTTGGATGAATTAATGTTGTAATAATATTTGGTCTAATAACCTCAATAAATTTGTATTCAAACACAATATATAAATTTTCAACTCCAGTTATTTTATGTAAATTTTCTATTCAGCCTGTTTTGATATACATTTAATATTCTTGATTTGAAGTCTTATTTGAAAGAAAATGTTAAAATGACATTCCATGAATCATTTATATTTAAATTGAATCATAAATGGTTGATTTTTATGGAATTTCTTAAAGATTATTTTGTAAAATCCTACATGGATATTTTTCACACACCCAACCATTATATTTGGGAAATTATATATTATGTTATTTTAGGTCAATGATAATATTAATTCCCCCTTATAGTTGGTAGGTGCACTTGACTAGTGGGACCTTAGGTGATTTTGGTGACTAGTGGAGCTATGAACCACTCGTTACCATGGAATTTGGGGACTCTATCTTGATGGTTATTTTCGCATTTATTGTATGATAAACCATTTTTTGTATCATTCAATATCTTCCTATGGATGTTTTTTCCAAAGTATTATTATCATACTAACTATTCACATATTAATATTTCATAATTTTAAATTGATTTATTATTCATATAGATAAATTATTTCCTTTATCCCTTCTTAGATTCCCATGAACTAGTTTTCAGCTCATGTGTATCAAAAATTCCCTTTAGGTTATGTAAATTAAGGTATAACAACTAGTGTACTAGGATAGTCAGGTTGGTTTATGATAAAATTATATCTGAAGAAAGGTTGTGTGTGTCATCTTCATATTTATCTATATTATAAGATTCCTTGATACAAAATATGTATGATTTTCAAGAAATAAGGGGTAGTTTACAGGTGAGTAGTTAGCTAACTCTTATCATAGTGTGTCTTGAGTCACCAATGGTGTATGGTATAATAGACATTGAGAAATAAATTGATCTAATTCTAGCAATTCCATAACATGAGCTGAGCATATTTAAATTACAAAAAAAATATAATATATTTTATATTCCTGTAAATCAAGACTGATTTCCTAAATTGATTCTGATTTATTATGTTTTCATTTTTATATTTGACATTTTATAGTACCATGTCCCCAAGAAAATGTTTAAACAAGACTTTAGATGAGTCTGCTTGGGAGACGTATCAAGACAGTCCTCCAGTTTATTAGATCATTTTTTGATATTTGTGTATTACTTCTATTCTCAAGGAAACTAAGCTTCGGTAATTTTTACTATTGATCTAGTAGGAGTAATTCAGATGGATTAATCTAATGATCAAGATCATGCTTTTAATTATTATAAAAAATCAGCAATCCAAATTTAAAATGATACTCAAAAGTAAGGATATTGTTTTAAAAATATTGATATTCTTTTTATATTCTTGTAAATAATATATTCAATAAATTTGAAATGTTCAATCAGCCAACTAGATAGGACTATGATGAATAAGAGGTGAGATTTCATGGTTATGGTGAATAATGATAAATTATTTTTCTATAAATACTTCATTGATCTTTTAATTATGCATTTATATCCAAAATCAATTATATTTGTGATCTCTATGCAATTTCTCATCCTATAGAAAAGAAATATAACTTTGACTCAATATTTAAATGACATTGAAAAACATGTCCATTTTTTCCCTAAGGTAGTATCCATTAAAAATAGAATGTAATGAATATTATATATTGTCCTTTTACCCAATATTTTATGTCAGATATTGATGCTTAAGGTCACCTCTTATGTAGATGTATTGATTAGTTCTTTGAAAGTTTATATTGACTTGACTAGTATGTTAGGGTTGTCTGTAGTACCACATTATCACAGTTGTAGTTTTATTTATTCCATTAAATAAAATTGTAAGTGGGATGACCCTCATGGTTGATCATGATAACAAATATCATCTAAAACTATTTTATAATCTATCATATTTCCATATACTTTCATTAATTTTGGAAATATCAATATCTCCTTATGGGTTTGTATATATGAACCAATGTATTGTGGTTCGTGCGATCACTCTATCCACCTACAGATGATTTCCATGTTTTTTCATCCTTATTTAGTGGAATGGTATCATCAACACCAAAATTATATATAATATTGTTATATGATTCAAGATCTATTGGGTTCAAGATATAGGCATCCTAAACAAATATTATTCAAGCAATTGACGAGTCTTTAGAGGAAACTGATGTTGGTATTATGATGGATAGAGGTACCATCACTATATATTTATGTTTACTGAAATTCCAATTTTATACTAATGAATATCATTCTTTCACATCAAATCAAATCATAAATATTTTAAAACATATTATTGATTTTGTGTTTAATGTGATGGATACTACTATTTCCCTCGGAATAAAGATACAAAAAGGTCTCTAAATCTCCTCTTGTACCACATATTTATCAATGAATGAACTCATATGTGATTTTATTGTTCTCGACATGAAACCTCTAGATGTCATTATGGGGATTTATTAGTAGATTTCCCATAAACCAGGGATTGAGTAATATCTTTCTAAATTCATCTTTACTTCCCTCATTGTATTGTATTATTCCTTCAATGGAGAATGGGATTTGAGGTTGAGTAGATAAAAACCATCTCTCCTGATCATAGAAGGGATGATATCATTGTTTTATTTTTTAATTGGAGTATGAAGACTTGTTATTTTATATTCTTATAGTGGTCTCTATGTTTTTAAAATATTTTAACTTTATACTTTTTTGTCTCGCCACTTATAAGTGAGATAAATATTTCTATTAACATGGTAATATGTACATTGTATATATTTATTCTCCCTAATCATATTGAGCAATTTAAATTGATGGATCTAAAGTACTAATTGGTTGATTTTTTTAATAGTGGATTCATTCACCTAAGTGTTCCTCCTTGGTAGTAACATGTAAACTTTGTGAATAAATATAATAGAACATTATATATTTTCATTTTTTTCTATAAACCATTTGTGTCACGATAAAAAAAATTCTATTTTCCCCATATTGTTGATTTTTTAAGCATTTCAAATGGGTAATGTTGTTTTTGAATGTTGATCTTAATTATTTTAATCAATTTCATGGATTCATAGAGTTTAATATCATTAATTCCACCATTTTGAGTAGCTATGTCTATTACAAACACATTTTTATACCTTTTTAACTTACAAATTACCCTATAATTTCTAGGTTTATATTGTATAGGTTTTTCTAGGAGAATATGTATTTGATCATGGTGGTATCCTAGGTTGAAATCTTAGTTTACACATATATTTAAAAATATCTTGTGCATAATATTAGAGAAGATTTGTAAATTATGTGAGATCCTAAAATTTAATCTTTATTTTTATATGTAATTTCATGATTCAAGATGTGATGTTCATGTGACATTAAGTCATGAAGCATTTTATTTTATTCAATGAAAAAATGGTAAATGTTATTATGACATAGAATAACATTTCAATTCTTTCATGATTCAAAGATTCATCATATTAATAGGACATTGCCTTGAGTTTATTTAAAATTTCTCAATGTTGGATTCACTAACTACCAATCTCACTTTAAATGGAGAAAAGTTATTATGGTATTCAAAATATTATAATATTTTTCTTTAATTTGATTAAATTTTAACTTATTCATCAGGGTAGACTATTCTATATGTTGGTAAGGGATATGAGTTATTTTATGAAACATCTGATTTTGGTTTGGGGTGTATATTCATGCAGGGTGACTATGTAGTCAAATATTATTTTATACAACATAGGAAAAATAAGAAGAACTACCATGCACATGATCTAAAACTCATAGATACAATTAATTCTCTTAATATTTGGAAGAATTAAATTTTCATTGAAAGGTTCAATAATTATTCCAATCACAAAATCCATAGTCATATATTATCTAAAAAATAATTAAATCTCCATTAGGGTAAATGGGTGAAATACTTGTAATATTTTGATTTCATATTTTTCTATACCCCTAGTAAGGGTAATGTTATTAATGATTCTATGAGAAGGGAAAATCTCTCTCATTAATTAAAATAATATTCAAGAGAGTGGAATTGTATGAATCCCTATGTTCATATGTGTTTGATAGTTCTGGGGGATAAGATTGAAATTGTACTAGAAATCATTTATTTAAAATTTTCTCTTATTGGGATGAATCTTCAAAAAAAACAATATGAAGATATTCCTAGAATCAAGAACTATTTTTATAGTGGGGAAACCAAAAACATGTCGCCTTTGACTTCTAATGTTATCCCATTATTCCAAAAATACTATGTATTAACATTTCCCATGATAAATGTTGTGATTGTTGATTTCCATAGTTTCCAAGGTGTAGTACACCAAACCAGGATAATGATGCACTCTGTTATTTGGTCATCATTCTTGTGGCCATGTATGTGATTAGATAATAATGACTTTTCTCATTTGTATACATGTTATGTTTTAAATTCTGATCACCAAAAACCATTAGGGTTTCTTTTTCCCCATCTTACGATAACATGAACATGGGATGATCTTTTGATAGATTCCACAGTTAGGAATCCATGTACCCCTTAGTGGAATAATTAAATATGTGTAATTATCGATTATCTTACTTTATTCACATTAATAAAATTACCAATGTCGAGGAATCCAGATGTTATTTTATGAATGATATCATCCTTTTTCATGGAGTTACATATGTCTTCATCTCTAATAGGAATCCACAATTCACTTTTTCATTTTTTTAGGGGGCTTCAGGAGGTGATGGGATCACAACTTAGTCTGTTCATGGAAAATCATCTACATAAGGATGTCCAGATTTAATGATATATATAGGTTCATGAAGATATCCATTGTTCTGACATTCTCAACATTAGTGGAGCATGGGATGAATATATTGGGATGGTTGAATTTTCCTATAATAATAGTTAAAAATTTTAAATTAAAATGGAACCTTATGAGGCCATATACAAATAAACATGTAGATCTTCATGTTCTTGATTATATATGAGTGAATCTTCTCTAGTTTTTCATATATTTTTCCAATATATGAAAATTAATATCTAGTTGATTCATTAGATAATAGTGATACTTCATGTATGGTAATAATCCAATATTAATATTCATCAACTGTATTTGTAAGTTTTAGTTCATGGTCATGTTTCTTTATAGTTTCACTATGGTTGGATCATCAACATCTTAGAGTGTAGGTAAATCTAGCACTGAGATCCATGGGTAATTTGATATTGTTGAGATAGGAAGGCCAGGATTGTGAATATAGAGACCCATAATTAACATAAATTGATATAATTTAGAAATGAAGAATATTTATGACAATATATAAAAAATCCATGACAAGATTGTGTAGGTATAGTGTTTTTAGAATCTTGGAAACATAAAAAATAGGTTTATAATACATCTTCATTATCTTAGAAATAATTCATCATAACTAGACCCTTTTTTACATAATACCCTTCTTCAGGACCCAGGGAAAAGAAACATATGAAAGGGTTATCTCGGATTTTTAGAAAGGGTAAAATAGGGTTATATCAATCATATCATAATCATAAGACATTAGAACAAAACATTTGAAAATATTATCCTTCATATGAAATATCGTGATATCATTCCATGAGATAAATCATAAAATTTCATAAGAATCAATGAATGTAATTAGAAAAGTCATAACATAAGACCTGAATTTTATTTTTCATACACATAACCATATAAAATCATTTCATATTAGTGAATTCTCATTTCCAAGACCATCATAGTGGACAATGTCCATTACTGAACTAAGCTCACTCATCGTTTCAACCTTGTGTTACTGAACTGAGATCATTTCCCATTACAGCCCAGTCTACCTCATGAGATATAAATCTTTACCCAATGAATTGGAGGGATATATATGTCCCACAAATCTCATAATGAAATCATTGTTATGTATTCAACCCAAACATAAATCATTTATCATACCATAACCCAATGAAATAAATATGTTTCTTAAACATCATTTCATCATAACATGATCCATGTAAAACAAATGGAATTAATAAATATCATTATATTAAAACTTAATAAAACAACAATAATAATAGGGATACTACACATGAAACATAATCTAGAAAAATAATTCCATCTTAGATGGAAAATAATTTTGATATAACACTTGAAATTAATTCTTGATGAAAACATACCTTCTTCTTCTAAAACGTTTTATTTTCACAAAATGATGTACAATTTAAAATGAAAAAAAATATATTTGAAAATATACTTGATATAATGAAGAGGAAGATTCATGGAAATAATGTTTTATAAAAACATAAAAACTATACATTCACGATATGTTTAAAAATCATTCTCCTTGTAATTTTTTTAAAAAAGGGAAAAGTACCTCGTATCGAAAATAAAAAATATTTCTTTCATACCATTTAATAAAAAATTAACAATGGGTAAAATTGACTTAAAAATATTTCATAAGAATAGATGTAATATTTTGGAATAAATATTTATAAATCTTGGACAAAGATAATAAATATACCATAGTAAATACTTACGTATAATGAATCGTGGTTAATAATGAGATTGAAAAATTATCCCTTATATTATGTATAATTTCCTTTGTATGTATCCAAAACTATTATATAGTTATTTAAATAACGTAATTTTTGTATTCAATAATAATATTTATTTTTATGACATCATATAAGATCATATTATCATCTTTTTGTTAATAACCTTATTACTCATCCATTGGGTGTTAAATTCTTTATTTTATTACGCATATTTCATCGGATAAGTTCTTATTCCTATTATTATGTTATAATTATATCATTTATAAAATTATATTATTATAATATGTGTCATATGTAATCATTTCATTCATTTTTATAATCAATCATTAATAATGATCATTCAAAATGAATCAAATCGTATCGTAGAGACAGTAGTTCGTACATACACATGAGCGACAATATCATTCCCATAATTATTGAATGGTATTTAAGTGGACTGTGTATAATATTTCTAAATCAATATAATTTTATAATAATAATATATAGTTATTATTTCAGTTTTTATACCCATTAAAGTAAGGTGGTGGTGAAAAACTTATTACACCACGACGTGGAGATAGTTAGTCGTATGTATGCAAATGTGGTGATTTCATTTTCTATAAGAAGCAATATGGTAGTTTTGTAATCATAATAAAATCTCAGTATATAATTAATATGGGAGATATTTCTTTATAATTAATAAAACTCATGAGGAGGAGGTAAAATAAGAGAGGAGTTTGAATTAATCAGCATAGAAGATTATCTCTACTTTGACAGGCTCCCTCAAAATCTCCTTTTAAAGCACTAGAGTTGGCCTTGGAAGAAGACCAAAACCCATATAATGTTACATGGGAAGTTTAGGAATGAAATGGGTAGGGGATTTTCATGATTGAAGGCTCAATGTTATGTGAAGAGGTGAGGGAGGTGGTTCCCTTTTATAATTGAGGTGAGGTGTACTTTTGGGTTGTCCAAAAACATTAATTTATAATAAAATCAAAACCCATCCCAAAACCTTTCAAATGTACCATTTTAAAAGATAATATGAGATAGGGTTGTAATATCATCAACCAATCAATATTAGTCATGTTTTTCTATAAATTTATACCTTATCATTTTAATTAATACATAGTTATTTTATTTGTGTTTTAACTAGGGTAACACATATTTAAATATCATAAGCGTCCAATGTTTTCTTATTTGATATAAATTAGACAATAAATAAATAAATTATTAAATTTTAGAACATATAATATTTATTATATTTTTTTTTAAATGTTTTATTAGTTTTGAATAATTTAATAAAAAATATTTTGATAAACCATCAGTTGTGTCAATTTTGGCACTTTTCAATTCATTGATTTTTTAAAATATTAAAGTACAAATATAACATAAAAAAATATTTAATTATATTTCTATTAGGAAAAGGTAATAAATTAAACTCATTGGAAATATTAATTATCAAAAATTATTTTTATTTTAATATTTTAATGACATTTTTTTGTTATCGCTATTAATAAAATAATTAAAACGTCAATTTTGTGTAATTATTTAATAAAATTATTCATTGAATAAAAATTAAAAATAAAATTCTATAGTTAAGATAGATCTATTATATTTCATAATAATATTTTTAGTCAAATATTTCTTCTATAAAATTCATTATAAAAAATATTCTACTTATTTAAACATAAATGTGACAAGTTCATCATCACTTTAAATAGAATTATATAAGTGTCATAATCTCTACTATAAGGCTCCTAATGGATAATTAATAGAATATTGTATGGTTATGGTCAACATATACTTGATCAATAAGATCTCGTCAACTTTTTGGGACTTATAATGGTTATTATCACATTAATAATAATAATTTCTTTATATATTTCTCATGAATCAAATAATTTCTACATCATTAATGTATAGTATTTAAGGTAATTATTTATTTCCTAAAAATTATAAATAAATTATCATGATAAATAAAAACATTTTAAAACATCAATGAGTATTTATAATTGAATTTATCTTCCATATAACCATATATTAAAGATGGTATATTAATTAAAATTTGAGTATGATGTATTTAACTTTCCTTTAAATAAAATAAATTAAATTCCCTAATATCAGCCAAATAGATTCCAAAATACACCATTTCGACCTAATCGTGATTTAGGTTGAAAAAAAATCATCAAATGATATTTATACAAGTGTCATGGTAATTTTGTATTGTTGTTTTTACCCATAATTACATGATTTACCCTGTTACCATATTTTTAAAAATTACTCAAGTTACAATTTATAAAGCCCCAAAATAAAATATATAGATATATATATATATAATGAATTTTTACATACTAATTCCGAATATGGAATCCATTTTTCAAATTCAAAACATATATGTTGTATTAATTAATTTAAAAATAATCTTCTTGTTGAAATGAAAAAAAATGGTTTTTAAAAGTTAAAACATTGGAAAGGATTGATATGCTTTTACATCTAAATTCAACACAAAATCAATGACATTGAACTAAATAATGTTAATAGATAAAAATATATTCTATTTATACTTTAAATCTTATTCTTTAATACAATTTATATATATATAATATTTCAATGGAAAAATTTGTTTTCCATTAAAATTTAGTATATTTTTACAATTCATCAAAACATTAAAGTTATCGGAAAAATATTACCAACTCATCCAAAGTAAATTTTTATACCCCTATTCTAAAAATTATTATTATGTGTTCATAGAAAAATTATTAATTTTTCAAAAAATTTAATTAAAAGGGTTTGTCATTAAAAGACGGTAAAATTATCCTTTAAAAAAATATAGGGTTTATTCATAAAATATAGTTTATTCATAACCAATGAAAAAAATATCTATTTGATGAATATAAAAAATATTTTATGAAGTTTATAAAATATATATTACATTAATTTCATTTAATAATAGTAATTCAATAAATTAATTAATACAAAAAGACAAATATATTATTAATTTATATTTTTTATAAATAATTAGTTGCCAATGAATTCAACATTCATTTTCATAAGTTAGTTATATTTATTCTTGCTAACGTAACTAATTATTTATAATGATAATTATAAAATAAGGACATCTCATGGTTTTTTTAAACTCATGATTTCATAAAATTCCAGATATTGAAGAACTAAAAATTAGTTAATGAAAATATTTCTTAAAAGCATTTGGGTGTTACATTCTACCCCCCTTAAACAGAATTTCACCCTTCAAATTCATCATATGGATACAAAAATATGTGTATTCTTATACCTAATCACACCCTCAAGATCCCACATTGCTTTATAAAATTAGTGGTTCCTCCTTAAAACATTAACCAAGTGGGAGACCTTGTTTCACAGAACTTTTTCCCTACGATCGAGAATCTATTTTGGTTGTTATTAATAAAAAAGATCATGCTTTTGTTATACGACTTCTAAGTTTACTATATGTGAAGGATTAGGTATATAATTTCTTAGAAAAGATACATGGAACACATCATGAACATTAGGGAGATTCATTGGAAGCTCCAATCGGTAATCTACCTTCCCAAAATGATACAAAATTTCAAAAGGATCAATACACCTAGGGCTCAACTTTCCCTTCTTTCCTAATATCATTAATCTCTTCCTTAGAGATATTTTTAGAAATACCTTGTCACCCACTTCAAACTCTATGTATTTTCTTCGGTTGTCATCATAAATTTTTTTCGATTTTGTGCTACTCATAGTCTTGTTGAATAGATCATAACATTTTATCCATTTCATCAACAAGATTAGTTCCTTATAGATTTATTTCTCCAACATCATCCTAGCATGTTGGAATTATTCAATTCATTCCATAGAGGGATTCATAAGGATCCATCTAAATATTATAGTGAAAGATATTGTTTTAGGAAAATTCGAACATTGATTGGTGTTGTTCCCAACCATATTTGAAATATATAGAGAGAGCTCTCAATATGCCTTCTAGATTTTCAATTTCCCTCTTTGACTAACCATCTATCTAAGGATGATGAGAGGTGATAAAACATAAATCTTTATCCATAGCCTACTAAAGACTTTTACATAACATTGAGTTAAACCACTGATCCCAATTAAATATAATGGAATGAGGTATCCATGCAATCTTACCACTTCTTTTATATATATCTTGGAAAACTAATCTAGTGTGAAATCGTCAATAATGGAAATGAAGTGTGTCGGATTTGTAAGGTGGTCTAATATAACCCATATAGAATTATGTCCTTTATATATTTTGGTAATTATGATGAAAAATTCCATACTGGTGTTTTCCCATATTGATTCTGGTATGGGTAATGGTTGTAGCATCCCATTACGCTTCTATCTTTTAACCACAACATTCTGACAAACCAATCATTGAGAGACATATTCGAAAAAATCTCATCTCCTGCCATCCAACCAAAAAATACTATTTTAGGTCCTTATACATCATTGTGCTACCAAGATGAATAGATAATGAAGAACTATGGTCCTTATCCAAAAACTCCATTAATTATGTTATATGAGGAATAAAACCCCAGTTTCTGAACTATATTATTCCATCATAGTGAAAGTTGAATTCAAGAAAATTTATCACCTTCTTTTGTAGCTCTATATCTTTTTTCTATGCATCCTTAATCTTAATTTGTATATATGGTTGAACATTAATTTGATAAAGATAATATTTCTCCCCTTCCTTTAATATTTTAGATCAATTTTTGAAAATTCATAAATATTGGATCTTTTGTGATCCTCATCATGGAAAGGCTAGCATGGTCCCTTAGAATCCAATCATGTTACTCCGTGTTATTATTCTAGAGAGGTAATTTATTGAGTAGTTGAAACCATAAATCAACTTCATCCATGTTCTTTGAGGAATATTCATCTCTATTTGTCTGTAAATATAATTTAATCTTTTATGATCAATATAAATGTCACAATATTCACCATAAATATAATGCCTCTATATCTTTAGTGAAAATATTACCGTATCTCAATCCAAATCACGACATTGGTAAATTTTATCATGTATTTTAAATTGTCATGAGGCATAATCTATCACCATATAATTTTGTTTTATAACACATCCTAGACCAATCTTGGATGTGTCACTTTATTTCACAAACCATTATCAACAACAAGGTAGTGTGAGAATAGGTGCATGTCTAAGATTAATTTTAGCTCTTTGAAATTCATTTCATAATCCTCTATCCACATGAACATAAATCTGTTCTGAGTCAACTTGTTGAAAGGAATATATAATTTTTAACAAAAATTCAAAAAATGTTCTTAAAATATAGACAAACTCAGAAAACGTTGTATCTCAGTTACCGTTGTTGGTCTCAGACAACTTTCAATAACTTCATTTTTTTCTAGATCTATAGATATCCCATCTCTTGAGATTATGTGAAAAAAAATTAAAATTTATGAAGCCAAAATTTACTCTAGGTAATTTTTTCTTAAATCTTTCCTTTCTCAGGGTCTCTAGTAAAATTATAAAATGATATTCATGCTCTAAATTACTCTTTGAATATACAAGAATATCATCATTAAAAACTGCCAAAAACTAATCAAGATATTATCTAAAGAATCTTTTCATTAGATCCATGAAGATAATAGGGGAATTGGTATGCAAAAATGGAATAACTATAAATTTATAGTTTTTATACCCTGTACGGAATGGTTTCATTGGTATATCTTCATTCTTTTCCCTTAATTAATGATATCATGAATGAAGATCAGTCTTGTAAAAATATTGAGCCTTGTGTAGTTTGACTAATAAGTCATCAATACAGTGAAGAGGATATTTGTTCTTGATATTGATCTTGTTAATTTCTCCATAATCAATGTATATTCTCATTGTTCTATATATATTCTTAATAAGAAGAACAGGTGCACCCCAAGGTGATTCACTAGGGCCCATGAATCCTTTTTCAATATTATCTTTGTGTATCTTATTAAATTCCTACAACTCAATAGTGGGTATTCTATAAGGGTTTACTTGAAATAGTCATAACACCAGTTAGGAGTTATATTGAGAGCTTGACCTCATGATTTGGTGGAAGGCCTGGATATTATTCTGTAAACACATAATTAAAATCCCGTACAATGGTTGTATTATTAATGTTGAGATTATCACAAACCATTTGATATAGGTAGCCTTCATTTATAGGAATCAAGACCCATAATAATTAATAAATAAATACTGGAAATTCATATTAATCCTTGCATCGATATATGATCATAGATTGATCTATAATGTGAATTGTTAATTCCATTCAATGGAAATTGTTATGAACTCTATTTTGATAAATACAATCCATGCCAATAATCACATAAAATTACACTACAAGAATAATCACAAGATTTTCAGGAATCAAATTCCCAAAAAAATCAACTAGAGTATAATTATAAACTTTTGATGTGATTATTGTTCCACTAGGAGTTGTCACAGCTAACTCAACATCAAATTTTTGTGTTAATAAAGATATTTGAAACACCCTGATATTTTATGAGAAGTATATTTTTTTTATGTATTATTTTATACACAACATCAAAGGAATCTTTTACTGCACACAACAGTATCTTGGCTTGCGTTATACGCAATCGCAACCTTCCTCGATGGCGTGTGTAGTACGCAATACCGAGTTTCACTAAACAACGATATATTATTATAATATTATAAACTAGCCGTTATGAATAGTATTAAATGAATTTTGAATTTTCTTATATTATTATTCATATTAATATATTCTAGAACATTGTATGAGAACAAAATAAATTTTTCAGGTAAAATAAGTATTTTTCAAAAAATGCAGTTTTGCTGCCTTTTGATGGCGCACCAACATTAAATCTAGTTTTTGACAAGTTTATAAGTTTAATTTGACAAAATAAAATTCTTCTTTGGAATCAGGATATAAAAAATTACTTTGGATAAATTTTTCATGTTATTCTGATAACTTTCATATTTTAATGAATAGTAAACACGCGCTATATTTTAATTAAAACCCACTTTTTTCATCGCAATAATTCATATGGTTAATTTATAATATTGAATGGTTTTAAGGTATAAATAGAATATATTTTTACCATTTAATATAATTTATGTCATTATCATTAATTTTACATTGAATTCATAGGTAAAAACATTTCAATCTTTGGCAATGTTTTAACTTTTAAAACCCGTTTTCTTAAAAACGGGATTAATTTTAAATTAATTACTGAAACTCATGTGTTTTGAATTTTGAAAAATGTATTCCATATTTGGATTCAGTGGGTCCAAATTATATTAATAGGTTACTTTTATTTTTTTGATATTATGAATAGTAACTACGGTAGTTTTTATTTACTACAGTTAATGGTAAATCTGGTAATTAAGGGTAAAAATAAGATTATAAAATAACCCTAACACTTACCAAAATCATATTGGATGAATTAAAGTTGACCCGTATCACCTAAGGGTTGTAATAGATTCATTTCATGGACTTTTGACCATGAACTAATATAATTGTTATTAAAACCAAAGAAAGTGACAACATGTCACTCTCCTAAATATTATAAGTGTAATAATTTTAATTTAGTGATAAACATCATAAAACTTTGGATATAAATAGTACCTAGAAATCTAATAAAATTATATACATCACATGAATTTATTTATAATTTTTAGGGATTAAATAATTATCATTAATTATGACACAATAGTGATGTTGAAATTATTTTATTGATTGAAATATCAAATAAATAATTTTAAAATAATTAAAATAAATATTATATGAACTATTTAATGTGATCCACTAATTTAATAGATAAATATGACATGTTATGAATCTGTTAAATCTTTTATTTCTAACATATCTTTGGTTTATATTTCATTTAAATTCAAATAAATGAATAGTGTGAAAATTGACACTATTGTTATTTTATAAATATGACATATTATAAAATACTTTAAAAATCACAAAAAAAATTAATAAATATAAATTAAAATTTATATGGTCTAAAATTTAATAACTTATACAATTATGGAGAATTCACAAAATATAAGTAATTATTTATAATGATTTAAAATTTAGAATATTATTACCACAAATAAAATTAAATAGATTATATAAGGAGAAATCAAGTTGATAATGTTTAAAATAAATTCCCAACTTGTCTAAATTTTATTGTCTGATGAGATTAAAACCCTATATCATCTAATATTCTGATTTTTGTAATTTTTGGAGGTTTTTATGTGGGGTTGGAATTTATTATAATGTAATATTTCTTATAATTCAAAAGGTACCCCTCTCGTCCCTTATAAAAGGGCACCTCCTCCGTCTCCTCCTAACACCACTTTGAGACTCAAAACATGGAACAAACCCTGACAATTTCTCTTCTCCTCTTCCCTAGAAACATCCTTGAGGTCATGGTCTTCTTCAAAGACCAATCTTAGTGCCCTAAGTGGAGGTTTCAAAGAGGCGTGTCGAAGAAGAGGTAATATCTGTTACCGATTATTTCAAATTTATTTCTTCTTATACTTATTCTTATTAAGTTGTTTTATTATGAATTAATAACATAAGTATCACTAATATACTGATATGTTATTATAAATATGAAACAACCCTATTTAACCTTCTATCCATCCTATGGAAAATGAAATCACCGCGCGTGCGTACGTACGGAATACCGTCTCCACGACGTGGTGTAATTTGTTTTCCACCACCACCTTACTTGGATGGGGAAAATGGTTTAAAGAATAAATATATATTATTATTTTAAAATGATATATATTCTTAAATAGTATACATACACCTCAATACAATTCCACGATCATGGGAACGATATCATCGCTCGTGCGCACGTACGGCCTACCCTCTCCACAATGTGATGTGACTCGTTCTACATGCTCTTCATTGAATAATGATTATATAAATGAATTGAATGAATAAATATGATATATATTGTCACATAAATGACTTATTTTGAAGTTAAATTTCATTTATTTTCCTTTCATTCTTTGTTTTGGATGGTCTCCAAAGGTTTTATGGAGAAATAGACGAGTTTTCATGAATTGGGCCAAACCGTGAGTCCAATTCCAGATTTAAAAATAAATTTTGTTTCCTTTATAACTTTTTCATTTTTTAATATTTTTCCTTCATTATAATTCCTAAATGGTTTTCTCTGACCTATTAACACCAAAATATAAATTTGGAGCCTTTATAAATCCATAATCATGGTGGATATGGGTTTTTATTTAAGATATTGGGCCTGCCCGAAGGCCCATTTCCTGCATTAAAAATAATTTTTAAATTTTTTATATCTCCTTCACTATTTGAGTTT
Source organism: Viscum album (assembly GCA_963277665.1). Lineage (NCBI taxonomy): Eukaryota > Viridiplantae > Streptophyta > Magnoliopsida > Santalales > Viscaceae > Viscum > Viscum album. Next base: position 1,394,683,741 of record OY728157.1, on the reverse strand, counting down.
TTTCAGTGATTCCACCTCCCACTCTACCCTAAGATACCCAGGAGATCTCCCATTTCCTTCCCCCCCCCCTCCTTGGAGCTATTTGATATCGCGAATTAGGGCTGATCTTCATAGGGTGTCTAAAATCGGCCAGAATTGAAGAGGTAACTTCATCCCTTCTTAACTCTCTCAATTCTTACTCTTTTCCCTTCATTCCAGTTCCAGAATTACCTCCTATATCTTGTTCTAAGAATACCTGAATTTTGGATGTTTTCAATTTCAGAAACTATTGTTTTGGAGTGATTAATTCAGGATACTTCAAGTAGGTGAGTCTATTTCTTTCCTCTTTCAAATTGCTTAGGGTTTCTTCCCTAATTCTTGAATTATAAAAAATTCAAGAAGTTAGGGTTCGTGCATAGGTTCTAAATTACTGTATTTTGGGTGAAATATTGAGGTTTTAGGTTTCTTTTAACTTCCTTGAGGTGCGGCGGTCATGCGGCTGATGTTTCGCCCCAATATTTGAGGGTTTCGACACATTCGGTAGGTGATTCTGTGGATAACCATTTAATGATGAGTTAGTTTTCTTGATTAAATAATTTTACATGTTCCTTATGTGTCGTGAATTATGAGAAAAACATTTTTGGTAGCAATAGTAAATCATTTGTTTTTAAAGTTACATTTTTGCTTGCAGTGTGTATTTTTCAAATGTATTTCATGTGTTATCTCTTGTGGTAGTTTTGTAATATGTAGAAGTGGTTTATTAGTTGTTGAAAGGGGATGCCAATTATGGTTGGGAAATGATATAGTTCCATGTGGGCCTAAAAAGGGGGTGTATTTGAATGGTTTTATTTGTATAACCTTGTTATACTCCTTGAAAGTGTTTTATGGATTTGTGTGTTCTCATGGGTATCTTTTGTGATATTATTCAAGGTGATTATATAACATTTGAAAGTGGATTATTACATGTTTATTGGGCTGCCAATTCTATTTTGGTAGGATCTTGGTGTGATTTTGGCTTAAAAAGAGGTTTTTGAAATGGATTTTATGTTCAAAGTTTGGGTATACTCTTTATAATTGTTTTATGAAAGTTTTGAATGGTTTATTGGGTTGTGTAATAGGTAAAACTATATCAGAAAGCTGTTTTGGTAGGAGTATATTTTTAAAAATTCCATTTCATTTGTAAAAATGTTGTTATGTGATATTTATCATCCTGGAAATATTTTGTTAAATTGTTTGAAGGAGATATTAAGGAGTGAAAGTGATGTCAAAGTAATGTGGAGTGTTTTGTGTGAGTGTGATGTGAAAAATTGAATTTTTGATTATGAAAGAAGTGTTATATTCCATGTGTGTGGGTTGTTATATGAGTTTAAATATCTTATAATTGTTTTATAAAATTATTTAATGGTTTTGTGGAAGTGTTGAAGAAATGTGAAACGTGTTGTGGGCTATTTTGATGTGATTCGGATTTCAAAATCATTTTGAATGAAAAATGGATTTTTGTGACTTGTGTGGTATACATATGGGCTGTTTGGTGAATTTTTGATGTGGAAATGATATTTTCATGTTCAATGTATATTTCTTGACTTGTTTAACTTGTTTGAGCACAAGGGAAAAACCTGGGTATCTAGGTGGGTGGACGTGTACTAGTACGCTAGTGAATCCGTGGGGTTTGACCTCAGTTTCACTTAGCAAGATTGACGCTTACAAATCTAACTAAACTATGATGATGATGATTGGGGACCACTAGGTTATGGGTATGTTCCCTACTAGTGGTTCGTTCATGAGAATGGATATTTGTGATGTTTACTCTCACCGAGATACGAGGTACCTGGGACCCACAGCTAGCTAGTGCCTAGGGGTTACTTCCTATTTCTTGTGCTCATTATTTACTTTGTACTTACCGTCAGAATACGGTATAGTTAGCTGGAAAATTTAGTAGTGTTGACATTATTTTTAAAAGTGTTTATTCTTAATGATATCCCACTTGAAAGCTGTTTTTATTCAAAGTTTCATCTTTTATAAATTGTAACTAGCTTTTCATGTTTTTGAAAACTTGCATGCTTTTCATCTTTAAATGTTTATCACATGGAATATCTTAGTGGTGGTATCCTACTGGGAATTGGCTCACACCCTAATTACACCCTTGGGTGTAAGTAGACATGGTTGTTTTTGTTGTCGCAGGTTGGGTACAGTTTTTTTGTTCCAGTGGTTCGGGTTTCTAGCAGGTCCTTGGTGGTGAAGTCTTGTGGAGGTGGCTTGAGGGCGGTGCCCCTTTCCATGAGGGTTCTTGGTCTGTCCTTATTTGGATTTTTAAATTTGGTATAGACCTTTTGAGTTGTTTTAAGCCATGTAATTCAGTTCTGAATTTTTGTAAAAGATTGTTTGGTTTGAAAAATCCAGATTTGTTTCATTGGATTCTTTTGTTGTTTTATGTTTATAAACTCGGGTAAATCGTTCCCAATTTTCATTTTATGATACCCGAGCACTTGTTCCAGCCCGTGGGGATCGGGAACGCCCTTCGGGCCTTGTTACGGGCCGGGTCGGGTGCCGGTTTTGATGGCGACCAGATCTGGTTCGTGACAAAATGGTATCAGAGGAGGTTCAGGTTAACTCTTTGGGTTATGTTATTTGGGGAAGAGTCAGGATAGTCTGAAGTTAGGATTGTTGGGACATGAAATTCTAGTTATGGTTAGTGTTCCTGATCACCACACCTCATAATGGGATTCAAGTTTCCAAGAGAAGTCGGTATTTATCTAACTCCTTCGGTTTTCTTGGTTCGATGATGATTAAGGGAAATGAAAAGAGAGTTGGGTTAATGGTCCTAGTGAGCTCTCAAGTCCTGGAAAGCCATGTGGAGCCAAGGATATTCCCTAGAACACTCTCTGTGACAGTGAAGTGATTGGAATATGGCTGCCAACCATATTTCAAAGTCACCCACTGAAACTAGTTTCCTCTTGCATTGTTTTGTGCTTAGGTTTTGAAACCTTAGCACTTTGGTTTTAAGAAGTGTAAAGATTTTGTGAAATGATTTTCAAATAAATAGTGAATAGTTTGGTTTATGAAATGTCATAACTTAATTTTTATAATTGTTTTGAAATGTAAAATTGTGTGCTTACACCTCTTTGAAAGTAGGAACTATATTGAAGTTGGTTTTGAAAAGTGTTTCCAATAGAGTTTTCTAAACAATCAGAGTGTGTTTTAATGGGATGAGATGTTTTGAAATTGATGTGAATATCTTGAAAGTGAGTTATTTTCTAAATGTTTGTGACTTTTTGAAAATTTTTGTAAGATGTGAGTTGGGATTTTGATCTCATGGTTAGTAGTTATGAGAAAAAAGGATGTGGTGGTTAAACGTTTTGGTTTTGAAAAGTGGGAAGAATTTTTGTTTTAACCTTTGGTATGTCCATTAGCGACCACATGCATGGGGTTATATGGGATGATGGGTGGTTTATGGCATGACTGGATGAGTGTCGGGATGGATATGAGGAGGGTGTCTGGTGTGGCACAAAAACATGCATGTGTGAGGCCCATGGGGTACCATTGGTGGATATGCTTACTGCTAAACTGTTTGTTCTCAGAGAATTACTTTTAAAGAAAAACACGATGTCTTCATGAATATTTTTGTATGGTTTTTATTATGGGTTTTTGAAAATGTTTATGTTGTGGGATGTTTTGATTCCAAGAACCCCTTCTATTTGAACTGTGTTTTGGGTTTGTGTTTGGTCGGTAAGCTGTGTTGCAGGGACAGTTAGTGGTCTCTTTTGAAAAATGTTTTGGGATGCCTTTACGATAGTTCCCTTCATGTGTTTGGAGCTGGTTTATGGCTTGTTTTGACAAATGGACCAGATTGGTTGTATCCTTGGGTTCTCTCATTGGATAAGGTACGCCCCCATTAAAGGTTAATGCATAACTGAAGCGCAACCCAGATTGTTTCTCCATTGGAAAATCCTCCAGTTGATCAATATAAGGAATCTGTTTCTTAAGATTTTTAGATTGAGTATACACCCTTTCCTTTATTGGTTTTGTGTATCCTCTTGTAGTGGGAGATTGATTATGGATGGTTGAAAGTGACCTTAGCCTCTTAAGTTTCCTAATTTTTCGGAGGTGGAAGTGTTCTGGGGTTGTTAACATGGATGAGTATTTGGATAGTGTCTAATAGGAACTCTCGGTCCTTCATAGTCTCTTCGAAGAAGGAGTTCATGTTAAACTACTAGTATGGGAAATCTGGTCATGAGAGGATATTATGGCCACTTTCTAGAATTGTGTGTTGTTTTGGGATGTTGTACAAGTTCCCTCTCTATTAATTGTTTATATCAGTCGCAATGGTCATGTTCGGTGATTCCTCGTGATGTCATGTGTTCGATTGACTGTAAAGGTGAAAGTTGGGCAATCATCTAAGTGTCTCTATTATGTTGGGAGAATGTCTCCCTTGAAAAAAAACATAAAAAAATTCCATTTTAGAGGAAGGTGAGTATAAGTGTTCTTTACTTCTATTGTTTCTCACCCGAACAAATAAGGTGTGATGTGTGTACATCTTCTAATCCCTTGTTTTAGTGAAATACCGATTTAGGGTAAAGTGAGTTTGGAATGTGTTATGTCTTGGAAAAAAAACTTATCGGGGGGATTGTGGTGTAGTTGTTGTTTGAAACGAAAGAAGAATTATCATTCAGGTGGTTTACAAATCCTAACTGCGAGTCCAAAGATGCTTCAATATTTTGATCTCCAGCCATAGGTCCTGGAGAGAAGTTGGCGCGTAGTCATGGGAAACCCCAGTGTCATTTAAACCCTTGTGCAAAGTCTTATCCTCAATATGAAAGATAAGAAGATTTTAAACCTATGGTGTCATAATATTTATTATGTTGTTCCCGTTCGGTGGAAATAGGTGGAGGGTCTTGTACCCATGTCATCACACAATGTTATTCCCTCCCTCTTTGGTTTCCATTGAGTCTTTAGAGAAAGGTATGAAGTTTGGCTAGACAGGTTGACCACACGGTTTGCACTTGGTTAGTATGGACCATGCCCCCCCCCCCCAAAAAAAACCATGTAGATAGAAGAATATCCACTTTTAGTTCATGGTTTCCTAAACCATGCAGACTAACCATGTGGTCGTCCCAACAATTTATATTTTGGGGTCTTTCTGTACCGGCCCATGCTGGTCGATTAAGATTGTTGGTTCTTATGGTGGGGAGCCAAATTTTTTTCCCCGTACCAATAACTTAGATTTATCCATGGTCAAGGATTGGTGGTAGGTAGTCTCATTCGGATCTATCAAGATACCTAAATATTCCTTGAGTAACCATTGAGATTGGAGAGTGCCCAATGGTTTAGTTATAGCAAGGTATGTGTAACCTTGTTCAATGTTGTTGTTCGTTTGAGTGAATTGTTTGAGTCTTGTTCTGATAGTGTTTGAGGTGTTTTCCTTTGGGATAAAGACTGAATGTGATTGATTATTTCAGGAAAGTGGTGTATGATTTTTTTGTGAATTATTCCTTCCTTAATTGATCAATGGAGGAGTTTTGGCCTTTAGGGGAGAAACCTGGAAAGGGAGTACATCTTGGTTTATCAGTTCGGTTTGGCTTTCGTATCTGGCCTTTCTGTAGCTTTCCGGGGACGGAAAGTTTTCATGGTGGGGAGAATTGTCACATACATGACTTATTTTGAAGTTAAATTTCATTTATTTTCCTTTCATTCTTTGTTTTGGATGGTCTCCAAAGGTTTTATGGAGAAATAGATGAGTTTTCATGAATTGGGCCAAACCGTGAGCCCAATTCCAGATTTAAAAATAAATTTTGTTTCCTTTATAACTTTTTCATTTTTTAATATTTTTCCTCCATTCAAATTCCTAAATGGTTTCCTCTGACCTATTAACACCAAAATATAAATTTGGAGCCTTTATAAATCCATAATCATGGTGGATATGGGTTTTTATTTAAGATATTGGGCCTTCCCGAAGGCCCGTTTCCTGCATTAAAAATAATTTTTAAATTTTTTATATCTCCTTCACTATTTGAGTTTCTTCAGTGATTACACCTCCCACTAGACCCTAAGAAACCCAGTCACGCTCCCATTGCATTCCCCCCCTCCTTGGAGCTATTTGATATCGCGAATTAGGGCTTATCTTTATAGGGTGTCTCAAATCGGCCAGAATTGAAGAGGTAACTTCATCCCTTCTTAACTCTCTCAATTCTTACTCTTTTCCCTTCATTCCAGTTCCCAAATTACCTCCTATATCTTGTTCGAAGAATCCCTGAATTTTGGCTGTTTTAAATTTCAGAAACTATTGTTTTTGGTGTGATTAATTCATAATACTTCAAGTAGGTGAGTCTATTTCTTTCCTCTTTCAAATTGCTTAGGGTTTCCTCCCTAATTCGTGAATTATAAAAAATTCCAGAAGTTAGGTTTCATGATTAGGTTCTAAATTACTGTATTTTGGGTGAAATATTGAGGTTTTAGGTTTCTTTTAACTTCCTTGAGGTGCGGCGGTCATGCGGTTGATGTTTCGCCCCAATATTTGAGGGTTTCGACACATTCGGTAGGTGATTCTGTGGATAACCATTTAATGATGAGTTAGTTTGCTTTATTAAATAATTTTACGTGTTCCTTATGTGCTGTGAATTATTAGAAAACCATTTTTGGTAGCAATAGTAAAGCATTTTTTTTAAAGTTACATTTTTTCTTGAAGTGTGTATTTTTCAAATGTATTTCATGTGTTATCTCTTGTGGTAGTTTTGTAAAATGTAGAAGTGGTTTATTAGTTGTTGAAAGGGGCTGCCAATTATGGTTGGGCAATGATATAGTTCCATGTGGGCCTAAAATGGGGGTGTATTTGAATGGTTTTATTTGTATAACCTTGTTATACTCCTTGAAAGTGTTTTATGGATTTGTGTGTTCTCATGGGTATGTTTTGTGATATTATTCAAGGTGATTATATAACATTTGAAAGTGGATTATTACATGTTGATTGGGCTGCCAATTCTATTTTGGTAGGGTCTTGGTGTGATTTTGGCTTAAAAAGGAGTTTTTGAAATGGATTTTATGTGCAAAGTTTGGGTATACTCTTTATAATTGTTTTATGAAAGTTTTGAATGGTTTATTGGGTTGTGTAATAGGTGAAACTATATCAGCAAACTATTTTGGTAGGAGTATATTTTTAAAAGTTCCATTTAATTTTTGAAAATGTTGTTATGTGATATGTATCATCCTGGAAATATTTTGTTAAATTTTTTGAAGGAGATATTAAGGAGTGAAAGTGATGTCAAAGTAATGTGGAGTGTTTTGTGTGAGTGTGATGTGAAAAATTGAATTTTTGATTATGAAAGAATTTTTATATTACATGTGTGTGGGATGTTATATGAGTTTAAATATATTATAATTTTTTTATAAAATTTTTTAATGGTTTTGTAGAAGTGTTGAAGAAATGTGAAACGTGTTGTGGGCTATTTTGGTGTGATTCGGATTTCAAAATCATTTTGAATGAAAAATGGATTTTTGTGACTTGTGTGGTATACATATGGGCTGTTTGGTGAATTTTTGATGTGGAAATGATATTTTCATGTTCAATGTATATTTCTTGACTTTTTGAACTTGTTTGAGCACAAGGAGAAAACCTGGGTATCTAGGTGGGTGGACGTGTACTAGTACGCTAGTGAATCTGTGGGGTTTGACCTCAGTTTCACTTAGCAAGATTGACGCTTACAACTCTAACTAAACTATGATGATGATGATTGGGGACCACTAGGTTATGGGTATATTCCCTACTAGTGGATCTTGCATGAGAATGGATATTTGTGATGGTTACTCTCACCGAGATACGAGGTACCTGGGACCCACAGCTAGCTAGTGCCTAGGGGTTACTTCCTATTTCTTGTGCTCATTATTTACTTTGTACTTACCGTCGGCATATGGTATAGTTGGCTGGAAAATTCAGTAGTGTTGACATTATTTTTAAAAGTGTTGATTCTTAATGATATCCCACTTGAAAACTGTTTTTATTCAAAGTTGCATCTTTTAGAAATTGTAACTAGCTTTTCATGTTTTTGAAAACTTGCATGCTTTTCATCTTTAAATGTTTATCACATTGAATCTCTTAGTGGTGGTATCCTACTGGTCATTGGCTCACACCATACTTACACCCTTGGGTGTAAGTATACATGGTTGTTTTTGTTGTCGTAGGTTGGGTACAGTTTTTTTGTTCCAGTGGTTCGGGTTTCTAGCAGGTCCTTAGTGGTGAAGTCTTGTGGAGGTGGCTTGAGGGCGGTGCCCCTTGCCATGAGGGTTCTTGGGCTGTCCTTATTTGGATTTTTACCTTTGGTATAGACCTTTTGAGTTGTTTTAAGCCATGTAATTCAGTTCTGAATTTTTGTAAAAGATTGTTTGGTTTGAAAAATCCAGATTTGTTTCATTGGATTCTTTTGTTGTTTTATGTTTATAAACTCGGGTAAATCATTCCCAATTTTCATTTTATGATACCCGGGCACTTGTGCCAGCCCGTGGGGATCAGGAACGCCCTTCGGGCCTTGTTACGGGCTGGGTCGGGTGCCGGTTTTGATGGCGACCAGATCCGGTTCGTGACATATATTACATTAAAACCATTCTGGAAATGAGTTATCTATAATCTAAAAAGAAGAATAAGAATTTATTCGACAAAACACGCATAAGAACATAAAGCAACAAACACCCGAATAACAAGTAGCAATGAAATATTACTAATAAGAAGTTATGAATATGACCATATATGATATCATAACAATTATTATGATTCTGGAATAAGTAAATGAAATTATTTAAATCATTATACAGGAGGTTCGGTCATGTACAAAGCATATCGGACCTAAGGTAAGGTAAAATCTCACAATCTCATTTTTATCTGAGATTGTATATACTTTGGTATTTACAGGGGTGTATTTATCATCTACATCCATGTTTCCTCATTATGTAATATTTTTTCTATCCTTATACAATTGTTTAAATCCAATTTTACCCATTGGTGAGTTTTTATTAAAAGATATGAAAGGAATCTTTTGTCGTTTTTAGTAGGAGGTACTTTTTGACTTTTCCGTCCAAAGTACGAGAAGAAAGTTTTTTTAACTTATATGGCATGAATGGATTTTTTATGATTTCATAGAAAAATTTTTCCATGAATCTTCCTTTACAAGTTTTCAAGTTTATTTTTAATCAACTTTTTTTAGTTTAAAATTGAATGACATGTTAAGAAAGGAAAAATGTTTTTGATGTATAAAGGATATTTTCCTCAAGAATGGAGTTCAAGTGTTTTATCAAAATTATTTTCCATATAAGATAATATAGGGTTTTGTTTCTATATATATTTTTACATTAATTTGATTATGTTATAATGGAATATATTTTATGATGTCCTTTAATCTTATAAGGATTATGTTATGATTGCATGATGTTTAAGAATCCCATTTTTATTACATGGGTTATGCTATGATGTATGATTTTTGATCTTGTGGAACACATAAGAATGGTATCATTATGAGATGGGTGGGACCTATATCTCCCTCCAATTCATTGGTAAAGATTTATATCTCATGATATAGACATGGCTGGAATGGTAGGTTAATCCGGTTCAGTGATACAGGACTGAAACGAGGAGTGAACTCGGTTCGGAAATAGACTTTGTCCACTATGATAGTCTTGGAAATGAGTCTTGACTACTATGAAATGATTGTTTATTATTATGTGTGTATGACACAAAGTTTCATGTTTTATGATATTATTATTGGGATTACATTTCTCTACCATGATTTATCCCATGTTATGATATTATGATCATTTTTGCAGGTTATGATTTTCAAACTGTTATGTTCTTATGAATATGATATAATTGATATTTCCTTTGTTTACCCATAATGATAATTTTAGCTCATCCTTTTGTATGTTTTCTTTTCCCCAGGTCAGGAAGAAGGGTATTAAGTAGATAATTCTAAAAGGGACTCTAAATATGATGAAATAAACAGGAGACAATGTAGATTATTTATGAACCAGTTGTTTATGTTTCCCAATTTCTAAAGACACTATACCTATATGGTCTTTTCATGGTTTTGTTAAATGTTGTAATAAATATGCTTCAATTCTGAATTAATAACAATGTATGTAAAGTATGGGTCGTTATAGTTGGTATCAGAGGAAAGGTATAGTCAACCTTTGGAAACTAGGATGTGAAAGCCTTAGTAAGAACCCTAAGGATATGTATAAGCATAGAACACAATATTAGTATTTTAGAAATGGCCATGAATAACCTATTATAAGACCTTAAGTGTAAAATTTTATTCGTGATTATGTAGTTTTCCTATTATTATTAATGTTTCTCACACTATGCTTATTGGTTTTAGTCAATGGATAGAACCTGAAGGAACTGTGTTAATGCTGAATGCGATGAAAAATTCAATGATTATCCCCCTAAGAAACCAAATGTTATGGGAGCTAGAATGAAAACATCTTGTATCCATGCTCACACAACTTTCTCAAGCTATGAACCATGAAGGACTTCCAAACGAGCAAAGTAAGGAGCAAAATTCTTTTGAATCCTTCATGATGCAATGTCCACATTCATTCAGCGGGTATTCTGATCCATTAGTGGATGAACAATGGATTAGTACCACTTAGAAGATATTTTCAGTTCTACTATGTTCTGGATATGATAAAGTCATCTTAGCAGTATATCGTTTGGAAGGTGAAGATGATCAATGGTGGAATCTTATCAAGAATACGAGGCAAAGTGATGAAATTGAGTTCATGGAATGGGATGATTTCAAGAACTTATTTTTCAATATGTACTTCCCTCGTATTCTTCTAACAAATATGGAGAAGGAGTTTCTTGAACTAAAGCAAAAGGATGATGAATCTGTTGGTATCTACAAAGAAAATTTTATAAGGCTTTCAAGGTACGCTTCTGGGATTATTATCCAACCTGAGAGTAAGATCAATCGATTCTTTAGTGGCTTAAAACAAAGTCTCTGAAGGGCACTAGCCATAAGGGACTTCAATAGCTATGAGGAAATTGTTTGATGTGCTCTCAAGGTTGAGATGGAGATTGGAGTAACCCATCAGTCATATGGGTTTGATGAGAAGAGGAAAATGGAATTCAAAGGTAAATCTAAATACCACACTGAAAAGAAGATGAGTTTTCCATTATGCTCAAAGTGTGGAATAAAACATGGAGTGAATTGACAAAAAGGGACAAGTAAATGTTTCAAATGTGGAAAAGAGGGTAATCGGGAATTTGAATGCCGCAGTGATGGGAAAAAGATGTCTAGTGATGCGAACAAAGAAAAGGCTACACAGAATGCACCTCCTACACTTCAATGTTAGAAGTTCAAGGAGATGGCGCATTATTCCTATCAATGCCCTAATCCAAGGGTTGTTGATGATGATCGACATCAACAAACTCTTAAGGAAAAAGATAAAGGAAAGTCACATATAATTACTATCGGTGATGTGGAGTATGATAACGAAGTGGTGAAAGGTACACATACCATCCACTCTAAAGTAGAAAATTTTTTATTTGATTCTGGATCCACCCACACTTTTATTTCTGAAGAATTTTCAAAGGGTATCGTCATACTACCTCAAAAATTAGATGTTGATTTAGCTGTGAAAACCCCTAATGGCACAACAGTCACATCAAAAGTTTACAATTCTTCTCTAACTGAAGTTTGTGGGAAAGTGCTTCATTCAAATCTTGTGATCCTTCCTATAGTGGAATTTGATGTGATTATTGGCATGTATTGGATTTCATTATACGGATCTCATATCAATTTCCAAATAAGGGAAATCACATTTAATATTCCCAATCAATATACTATCATCTATCTATGAAATGATGAATATAACCTTCCAGTGGAAATTCATTCCAACTTATGGGTCTTGATTCCAATAAATTAAGGTTATTTGTCTCAAAAGTTTGGAGAGAAACTCACGATTAAGAATACACCCATTATACGAGAGTTTGATGATGTCTTTCTGGAGGAATTTCCTGGTCTTCCACCAAATCGTGAAGTTGAGTTTTCAATAGAACTCATACTGGGTGCTATGTACATTTCAAAGACACCTTATATAGTGTCCCCAATTGAGTTGCAGAAATTGAAGAAGCAAATCCAAGAGAATCTTGATAAAGGATTCATATGACCTAGTGAATCACCTTAGGGAGCACCTATTCTGTTTGTTAAAAACAAATATGGATCAATGAGACTCTGCATTGATTATCGAGAACTTAACAAGATCACTATCAAGAAAAAATATCCTCTCCCACGCATTGATGACTTATTTGACCAACTACGCGAAGCTAAATACTTTTCCAAGATTGATCTTCGTTCAGGGTATCATCAATTAAGGGTCAAAAAAGAGGATATACCAAAGACGGCATTCTGTACAAGGTATGGACACTACGAATTTATAGTGATTCCATTTGGTCTTACTAATTCCCATGCTATCATCATGGATCTAATGAAGAGAGTATTTAGAGACTATCTTGATCAGTTTTTGGTAGTCTTTATAGATGATATTCTTGTCTATTCAAAGAGAAAGAAATAACATGAAGATCACTTGATAATTGTATTAAAGACCCTAATAAAGGAGAAGCTTTATGCCAAATTTACCAAGTGTTAATTTTGGCATCAAAAAGTTTCATTTTTGGGTCACATAATCTCAAAAGAAGGTATATCTGTGGATCCAGCAAAGACAGAGGTTATCAAAAGATGGTCGAGACCAACAACAGTAACTGAGATCCGAAGTTTTCTTGGTTTAGCTGGATATTATCGACGTTTTGTGAAATATTTTTCATGATCATCTAATCCAATCACCAGGTTGACTCGAAAAGGAGTAATGTTCATGTGGACGGAGGAGTGTGAAGATAATTTCAATGAGTTGAAAAGAAGGTTATCCATTGAACCTGTGCTCACACTTCCTTGTAGTGGAGAATGGTTTTTGATCTACAGTGATGCATCCAATAAGGGATTGGGGTGTGTTCTCATGAAAAATGATATGGTGATAGCTTATTCCTCACTACAGTTGAAAATCCATGAGCAGAATTACCCAACTCATTATTTGGAGTTAGCTGCGGTAATATTTTCATTAAAGATTTGGAGGCATTATATTTATGGTGAAAGGTGTGATATTTATACTGATCATAAAAGTTTAAAGTATATTTTTACACAAAATGAGATGAATATGCACCAAAGAAGATGGTTAGAGCTGATTAAGGATTACTACTGCTCAATTCATTACCACCTTGGGAAGGAAAACAAGGTGGCAGATGCATTAAGTCGACAAGACCGTGCTAGCTTGTGCATGATGAGGATCTCAAAAGATCAAATATTTATGGATTTAAAAATAATTGATCTTGGAATTATAATGGAAGGGGAAAATTCATATCTTTCTCAAATGAATGTTCAACCATCTATGCATGTGAAGATTAAAGAGGCACAAAAATAAGATGTAGAGTTACAAAAGAAGGTGAGATATGTTTCTGAATTCAACCATGATTGTGGTGGTATAATAAGGTTCAGGAATCGGGTTTGTGTTCCTCCCATCCCATAATTAAAGAAGGAGCTGCTGGATGGGGCTCATAGTTCTTCATTCTGTATTCATCCTAGAATCACGAAGATGTATAGGCACCTGAAAGAGTACTTCTGGTGGGATGGAATGAAAAGAGATGTTGTTGAATATGTCTCTCGATGCTTGGTTTGTCAGCAAGTTAAAGCTGAGAGACGGAAGTCTAAGTGGATGTTACAACCATTACCCATACCAGAATGGAAATGGGAAAACATCACTATGGGCTTTGTCACTGGACTTCCTAAAATATCAAAAAGCAATAATTCTATCTGGGTTATTTTTTATCATCTTACAAAGTCGGCACACTTCATTACTATTAGAGAAGATTTCTCTCTGTATCATCTTTCCAGGAAATATGTAAAGGAAGTGGTAAGATTGCATGGAGTACCACTTTCCATTATATCTGATCGGGATCCGAGGATTACCTCGAAGTTCTGGAGAAGTCTTCAGCATACTCTAGATACAGAGTTGAGTTTCAGCACTGCTTATCATCCTCAGACAGACGGTCAGTCTGAGAGAACAATTCAAACTCTATAAGACATGTTGAGAGCTTGCTCTATGGATTTCAAATTTGGTTGGGATCAACACCTACCTTTGGTGGAATTTTCTTATAACAATATCTTTCACTCCTGTATTCAGATGGCTACTTATGAATCACTTTATGGAAAGAAATGTTGAACTCTAACTAGCTGGGATGAAGTTGGGGAAAGAAATATATTAGGACCTGATCTTGTTGATGAGATGGCAGAAAAGGTCCAATCTATTCAAAAACACATAAGAGCAGCTCAGATTCGACAAAAAAGTTGTGTCGATAACTGAATAAAAGACCTAGAGTTTGAAGTAGGTGATAAAGTGTTCTTACGAATATCTCCTTGGAAGAGAGTAATGAGATTTGGAAAGATGGGAAAGCTGAGACCTAGGTATATCGATCCTTTAGAAATACTAGATCGTGTTGGGAAGGTAGCTTACTGATTGGATCTTCCACCGAATCTCTCTCAAGTTCACGATGTGTTCCATGTATCTCTCTTAAGAATGTACATACCTGATCCTTCACAAGCTCAGAAGATGTACCGTTGAAGAAAGATCTTTCTTATGAAGAACAACCGATATAGATTCTGGATCGTAGAGAAAAAGTTGTATGGAACAAGACCACTCGCTTGGTGAAAGATTTATGGAGGAACCACCAATTAGAAGAAGTTACATGGGAGCTTGAGGATATGATGAGGGAGAGTTATCCTCATCTGTTTGTTATGAAGTGATGAATTTCGAGGGTGAAATTCATTTTAGGGGGGGTAGAATGTAACACCATGATATTTCATGAGAAGTTTATTTTTTTATTTATTAATTTATATGCAACATCAAAGTAATATTTCACTGCACACAACAGTAGCTTGGCTTGCGTTACACGCAATCGCGACTTTCCTCGATAGCGTGTGTAGTACGCAATACCGAGTTTCACTAAACAACAATATATTATTATAATATTATAAACTAGCCATTATTAATAATATTAACTAAATTTTTAATTTTATAACATTATTATTCATCTTACATATTTTTTATAACATGGTATGAAAACAAAATAAAATTTTCAGGTAAAATAAATATTTTTCAGAAATTGCAGTTTTGTCGCCTTTTGATGGCGCACCAACTTTAAATCTATTTTTTTGATAATTTTATAAGTTCAATTTCACAAAATAAAATTCTTCTTTGGAATCAGGATATAAAAATTTACTTTGGATAAATTTTTCATGTTATTCTGATGACTTTCATATTTTAATGAATAGTAAAAACACGCTATATTTTAATTAAAAACAACTTTTTTCATCGCAATAATTTATATGGTTGAATTATAATATTGAATGGATTTAAAGTATAAATATAATATATTTTTACCATTTAATATAATGTATGTCATTATCATTAATTATACATTTAATTCATAGGAAAAAACATTTCAATCTTTGGTAATGTTTTAATTTTTAAAACCTATTTCCTTAACAATGGGATTAATTTTAAATTAATTAATGAAACTCCTGTTTTTTGAATTATGAAAAATGGATTCCATATTTGGATTCAGTGGGTCCAAATTATGTTAATAGGTTACTTTTATTTTTTTGATATTATGAATAGTAACTACAGTAATTTTTATTTACTACAGTTAAAGGTAAATCTGGTAATTAAGGGTAAAAATAAGATTATAAAATTACCCTAACACTTGAAAAAATCATATTGGATGAATAAAAGTCGACCCATATCACCTAAGGGTCGGAATAGATTCATTTCATGGATATTTGACCATGAAATAATATAATTATTATTAAAACTGAAGAAAGTGACAACATGTCACTTTCTTAAATCTTATAAGTGTAATAATTTTAATTTAGTGATAAGCATCATAAAACATTATATATAAATAGTCCCTAGTAATATGATAAAATTATATACATCCATGAATTTATTTATAATTTTTAGGGATTAAATAATTATCATTAATTATGACATAATAGTGATGTTGAAATTATTTTATTGACTAAAATATCAAATAAATTATTTTAATAGTATTAAAATAAATATTATATGAACTATTTAATGTGATCCACTAATTTTATAGATAAATATTAAATGTTATAAATCTGTTAAATATTTTATTTCGAACATATCTTTGGTGTATATTTTCTTTAAATTCAAATAAATGAATAGTGTCAAAATTGACACTATTGTTATTTTATAAATATTACATATTATAAAATCGTTTAAAAATCACAAAAATATTTAAAAAATATAAATTAAAATTTATATGGTCTAAAATGTAATAAAGTATAAAATTATGGACAATTTAGAACATATAATTAATTATTTATAATGATTTAAAATTTAGAATATATTTACCACAAATAAAATTAAATATATTATATAAGGATAAATCAAGTTAATAATGTTTAAAATAAATTCTCAACTTGTCTAAATTTTATTGGTTGATGGGTTTACATCCATATATCATCTAATATTCTGATTTGAGTCATTTTTTGGAGTTTTTTATGTGGGGTTGGAATTTATTATAAATTAATATTTCTTATAATTCCAAAGGTGCCCCTCTCCTCCCTTATAAAAGGGCACTTCCTCCCTCTCGTCCTCACGCCACTTTGAGCCTTCAAGCTTGGCCAAACCCTGAAAATTTATCTTCTCCACTTCCCTAGAAACATCCTATAGGTCCTGTTCTTCTTCAAAGACCAATCTTAGTGCCCTTAGAGGAGGTTTCAAAGAGGCGTGTCGAAGAAGAGGTAATATTCGTTACTGATTCTTTCAAATTTATTTCTCCTTCTACTTCTTCTTCTTTAGTTGTTTCATTATGAAGTAATAACATCAGTATCACTAATATACTGATATGTTATTATAAATATGAAACAACCCGATTTCACCGTATATCCATCCTACGGAAAATGAAATCACCGCGCGTGCGTACATACGGAATACCGTCTCCACGCCATGGTGTATTATGTTTTCCACCACCACCTTACTTGGATGGGTATAATAGTTTAAATAATAATGACATATGATTATTTTAAAATTATATTGATTCTGAAATAGTATACATACACTTCAATACAATTCCACGATCATGGGAACGGTATCATCGCTCGTGCGTACGTACGGCCTACTGTCTCCACGATGTGATGCGACCCGTTCTACATGATCTTCATTGAATAATGATTATATAAATGAATTGAATAAATAAATATGATATATATTACATTAATACCATTCTATAAATGAGGTATCTGTAATCTAAAAAGAAGAATAATAATTTATTCGACAAAACACGCATAAGAACATAAAGCAATAAACACCCGAATAACAAGTAGCAATGAAATATTACCAATAAGAAGCTAAGAATATGACCATATATGACATCATAACAATGATTATGATTATGGAATAAGTCAATGACATTATTTAAATCATTATACAGGAGGTTTGGACACGTACAAAGCATATCGGACTTAAGGTAAGGGAAAATCTCACAATCTCATTTTTATCCGAGATTGTTTATACTTTGGTATTTATTGGGGTGTATTTATCATCCAGATCCATGTTTCCTCAATATGTAATATTATTTATATCCTTATAAAAAAATTTAAATCCAATTTTACCCATTGGTGAGTTTTTAGTAAAATATATGAAAGGAATCTTTTGTCGTTTTTAGTACGAGGTACTTTTTGACTTGTCTGACCAAAGTACGAGAAGAATGTTTTTTAACTTATATGGCATGAATAGATTTTTTATGATTTTATAGAACATTATTTCCATGAAGACTGCTTTACAAGTTTTCATGTTTATTTTTAATCAAGTTATTTTAGTTTAAAATAGTTTGACATGTTAAGAAAGGAAAAATGTTTTTGTAGTAGAAAGGATATTTTCCTCAAGAATGGAGTTCAAGTGTTTTATCAAAATTATTTTCCATCTAAGATAATATAGGGTTTTATTTATATCCCTATTTTTAAATTTATTTGAATATGTTATAATGGAATATATTTTATTATGTCCTTTTATCTTATTTGGATTATGTTATGATGGCATGATGTTTAAGAATCCCATTTTTATTACATGGGTTATGCTATGATGTATGATTAGTGATCTTGTGGAACACATAAGAATGGTATCATTATGAGATGGGTGGGACCTATATCTCCCTCTAATGCATTGGGTAATGATTTATATCGCATGAGATAGACATGGCTGGAACGGCAGGTTAATCCGGTTCAGTGATACAGGACTGAAACAAGGAGTGAACTCGGTTCAGAAATGGACTTTGTCCGCTAGGATAGTCTTGTCAATGAGTCTTGACTACTAAGAAATGATTCTTTATATTATTTGTATATTCCACAAAGTTTCATGTTTTATGATATGATTATTGGAATTAAATTTCACTACCATGATTTATCCCATGTTATGATATTATGATCTCTTTTGCAGGTTAAGATTTTAAAACTCTTATGTTCTTATGAATTTGATATGATTGATATTTCCTTGGTTTACCCTTACTGAGAATTTTAGATAACCCTTTTGTATGTTTTATTTTCCCCAGATAAGGAAGAAGGGTATTAAGTAGAATATTCCAAAAGGGACTCTAAATATGATGAAATAACTGGGAGACAATGTACATTCATTATGAACCAGTTTTGTATGTTTCCCAGTTTCTAAAGATACTATACCTATACAGTCCTTTCATGGTTTTGTTATATGTTGTAATAAATATGCTTCAATTCTGAATTGATAACAATGTATGTAAAGTATGAGTCTTTATAATAGTACTTTATAAAATTTATAAAAAATAATGAGTGGGTGGATCCAAAATCAAATAAAACATTTTCTACCTTAGAGGGGATGGTGAGTGTACCTTTCACCAATTCATTATCATAATACACGTTATTGATAGTGATCCCATGAAAATTTACTTTTTCTTTAGCCTTTAGAGTTTCTTAACATCCATCATTGTCAAGAACCCTTGGATTAAAGAATTTAATGGCATAATTCCCTATTTCCATTCACTTGTAAAATTGATGTGTATGAGGTGAATTCTGTGAAGAATATTCTTTTTTCACACCAGTATACATCTGTTTCCCATCACATCGGCATTAAATTTCTCTATAAACTTCTCTCCCACACATAAAACATTTTTTAGTTCCTTTAATCCAATTTCCTCCATGTATTTTTACAAACTTGGAAAATAAGGGAAAATCATATTCTTTTAAGTTTGGTTGTTATATTTTCCCTTGAATTAAACTTTTCACTTCTTCTCAAACCCATCAGATTAATGGATTACTCTAATCTCCATGTCATCCATGAGATAACATCAAAATATTTTAATGTAGCTATTGAATTACCTTATGGATACTGACATTCGAAGACATTGTTTTCATCCACTAAATAATCGATCAATTTTACTCTCAGGTTGGATAATAAATCCAGAAGCCTACCGAGAATAACTTGTAAAATTTGCCTCGTAGGTACTAACAGATTCATCTTCCCTTTACATAAGTTCAAGGAACTCCTTCTTCATATTTGTTTGATGAATACGTGTAAAGTAATTATTGAAAAAATAAGTTCTTGTACACAACTCATTCTATGGATTCAATTTCATCTTTTTGCCTCGTATTCTTGATATTATTCAACCATTAATCAGTTTCACCTTCCAAATAATGGACTTAAATATTACATTGTCACATTATGAACATGAGAGATCTGAGAATATATTTTTAGTGGTATTAATCCAATTTTCATCCATTAGTGGATTAGAAGAACCACTAAAAGAAGGTGGACACTTTCTCATGAAGGCCTCAAAAGAATGTTGTTCCCTCTATTGTTAGTTTGAATGTTCTTCATGATTAGTAGCTTGAGAATGTTTTACGGGCATACAAACAAGTTTTTTCCTTCTATATATGATCACATTCAATTTATTAGGAGGAAAATCAATGAATTATCCATCACATTCATCATTAACATGATTCTTCAGAGTTCCATCCCATTACTCAAACCAAGAAGCACCTAATGAGAAATACTAACCAAAATGGGAAAACTAAAAAATAAAGAATAAAATATCAATTTAGGATATTTGAGGTTTTATAGTAGGTTATTCATGATTGTTTCTAAAACACTAGGTTTTTACCTTATACTTAGGAATATCCTTTGTGTTCTTTATATAGTTTTCTCATCCTAGTTTACAAAATTTAACTATACCATTTTTATAATAACAACTATAGCGACCCATACATTACATAAATTTATATTACTTAAAAACTAAATAATATACATTAAAAAATATAGCAAATCCACAAAAAAACCCTATTGGTATAGTCTCTTTAGAAATTTCGAAACAAAAACAACTCGTTTATAAGACATCTTCATTTTCTCCCACTTATTTCATCATAACTAGACCCATTTTATTTAATAACCACCTTAATGACCTAAAAAACATATTAAAGGGTGATCATTGGTTCTCAATAAGGGTAAAAAAAGGGAGATACAAATCATATCATAATCACAATACATTAGAACATAACATTTGAAATTTTTTTCCTGCATATAAAGGATCACGATATCTTTCCATAGGATCAATAATAAAAGTTCATATGAATCAATGATCGTAATCCTAAAAGTCATAATGTAAGACATGAATTTTCATGGAATACAAATTTGATTCAAAAATAATTTCATATTAGTCAATGATCATTTATAAGAATATAATAGCTGAAAACTTATATTACTGAACTGAGATCACTCCTCATTGTGGTCCTGTATTATTTAACCAATATAATTTCTAGTTCTATCCCAACAAATATAATGACATATAAAACTTTACACAATGAATTAGAGTTAAATATAGGTCCCACCCATCTAATAGTTAAATAATTCTTATGTTTTACCCACCAAACATAAATAATTTATCATAGCATAACCCAATGAATAAATTGTGTTTCTTAAACATAATTTCATTATAACAAAATCTATATAAAAATGGATTTCCTAAATATAATTACATAAAAACATAATAAACCAAAATAATAATTGTTATAGCATACATGAAACATAACCCTATTAAATAATTCCATCATAGATGGAAAATAATTTTTATATGACACATGAAATTAATTCTTGAGGAAAACATCATTTCTTCTATATATTTTTTCTTTTCTCATAATTCAGCACAATTTGAAAAGAAAATAATTTATTTTAAAATAAACATGAAATCATGTAGATAAATATTCATTGAAATAAGGAATTATGAAAAAATTAAAATTATCTTATGTCATGTAAGTCAAAAAACATTCTCCTCATACTTTTACTAGAAAATTCAAATAGTACCTCGTATCGAAAATGCATAAAAGATTACTTTCTTACCTTTTAATAAAAAATTTCCAATGTGTAAAATTGACTCAAAACTATTGTAGATGAATTTAAAGAATATTTTATAATACTTAATTAAGAAACATGGACATGGTTGATAAATATTCCCTAGTAAATACTTACATACAAATAATCTTGGATAAAAATGAGATTGCCAAATTATACCTTACCTTTGGTTTTATTTCGTTTGTATGTATCCAAACCTATTTTATAATGTTTTAAATAATGTCATTGATGTATTTCAGAATCATAGTCATTTTATAATATCATATACGATCATAATATCATCTGTTTGTTCAAAACAAGATTACTCATACATCATTTTTTACTTCTTTATTTTCTTATGCATGTTATTTTAGATATGTTCTTATTCGTCTTCATAGGATAAAGTTATAACATTTTAAAAATAATATTTGAATAATGTATATCATATTTATTAATTCAATAAATTTTTATAATCATGATTTAATGATGATAATGTAGAATGAATCGCATCACATTGTGGAGATGGTATGTCGTACGTACACCCGAGCGGCGATACCATTCCCATAATTATTGAATGGTATTGAAGTGGATGGTGTAAAATATTTAAGAATAAATATATTCTTATAATAATCATATAAATTTATTCTTTCCATCATTATACCCATCCAAGTAATCTGGTGGTGAAAAACAGGTTGAACAACGAAGTGGAGACGATAAGTCGTACATACCCACTTGTGGTGAATTCATTTTTCATAGGATGGATAGAAGATGGAATATGGTTGTTTCATAATAATAATTACATCTTATTATATAATTTATACCTTATTTATTAATTTATAATGAAACATATCATTAAGTGGATGTAGAAGAATAAATATGTTTGTATGAATCTGTAGAGGAGATTACAAATTCTTCGACGTGCACCCTCTAAATCTCCTCGTAAAGCACTAGAGTTGGACATTAAAGAAGACCATAACCAATAGAATATATCTGGGGATTTCTAGAAAAAAAATTGGTAGGGTATGTACATGATTTAAGGATCATAGTGAAGTAAATTGGTGAGGTTGGAGGTTCCCTTTTATAATTGAGGTGGGGAGCACTTTTGGGATATCTAAAAAATTAAGTTATAATAAAACCAAAACCCATAATAAAACGACCAAAATTTTCCAATATTGAAGAGGAGATGAGACAGGTTTGTAATATCATAAACCAATAAATTTTAGACAAGTTTTTCTATCAATTTAAACTGTATCATTATAATTAAAACATAGTTATTCTGTTTACTTTTTAACTAGGGTAACACATAATTCAATATCAAAAAGGTGTAATATTTTATTATATGATGTCAATTAGATCATATATAAATACATTATAAAATTTGAGACCATATAATAATTATATATATTTTTTTAAATTTTTTTAATATTTTTAAACAATTTAATAAAACATTATTTTGATAAATAATCAATAGTTTCATTTTTGACTCTATTCAATTCATTAATTTTTAAAAATAATAAAATAACAAGATAAAATCGAACTCGAAATTATATTATATTACTATGTCGTGAAGGTAATCTATAAAATTCATTAGAAATATTAATTATCGAAAATTATATTTATTTTAAAATTTTAATAAAATTTATTTTTTATCTCCATTAATAAAATAATTACAACATCAGTTCATTATAATAATTTAATACACTTATTGGTTGAATAAAAATTAAAAATAAAATTCTATTATAAAGATAAATCTAATAGATTATATAATAATTATTTTATTCAAATATAGCTTCAATAAAATCAAATATTAAAAATTTTATACTTATTAAAAC
This sequence comes from Viscum album, assembly GCA_963277665.1. Classification (NCBI taxonomy): domain Eukaryota; kingdom Viridiplantae; phylum Streptophyta; class Magnoliopsida; order Santalales; family Viscaceae; genus Viscum; species Viscum album. The sequence continues at coordinate 1,394,660,462 of OY728157.1, read as the reverse complement.
ACGAATGTTACAACCATATGATAACATTAAATAAAATAATATAAGTGTCATAATCTATTATACAAGGATACAAACAGTCAATAACTCATTGCTTGGATGGTTGTAGTCTATATATAATAAAAAATAATATTTTCTCCAGATTTTGGGTCTTTGAAGGGTTATTATCCAATTATTAATTATTATTTTATTGATTTCATGTCAACTAACTATTTTTTGCATCATTAAGGTATAAGTATTTAAGGTAATTATTTATTTTCTAAAAATTAAAACTAAATTGTCGTGATAAATAAAAAAAGTTTATATGTAATGGCCCGGACCTCGCTGGTCCATTCCTTTGTGAAAATGTGGTGCTGGAGGTGTTCTGGGAGGTCAAGGTGACTTGGGGGAGTGTTTGGGTGGACTTTTAAGGAAAGTTAAAGGGAAATAGATTTTTCATGGTTAGCGCATGGATTGACTAAACTGTGCATCCAAACCATGCAAAGATGGTCTTGGAGGCAGTGGCTAATGCATGGTTAGCACACGGATTGTCTAACCGTGCGGCCTAACCATGCGAGGAGTGTTTGGCGAGGTAGAAGCTAACGCACGGTTAGCACATGGTTTGTTAAACTGTGCGGACTAACCCTGCGGGCACTTAAAGTTAGATCCTAAAATTGTGGATCTAAACTCTTTTGCCTCTAAAAGGTTCCTTTAAGCTTCTAAGAAGCCATAACTTGGGATTACCCTTCCTTGGAGGTAGAAGAATCTCTCCCAAGCATTTTGGAGGTGACCGAGAGGCTTTTCTTGGCGAATCGAAGCCGGTTTCTTGTGGTATATTACCGTTCTTGCTTAATTTATTAGATTTACTTAGATATACTCCTCCTCTTCTCTCGGTTTCTTAGATCTACGCCCATTATGGGTAGATCTAAGCATGTATATGTCGAATAAAATGAGGCTTGGTCTTGGTTGTGTTTAGATAGGAGATCTAAGGAGGATTTGTGGAGAATCAACCCGGCTTCTTGGGCGTTCTTTAACCATTGTGGTTTTCCTCTAAAACCTTTGAGGTAGGGGATTCGTGGGTTCTCAAATTTTTTATGTGCAATCATAGAGTTATCATGATTTATCCCTTTGTATCATAATGAAATTGACCTAATTAAATACTTGAACTAGATTAAAATAATTGGTTTGATCGCATGTTTTTACTTTGTACCATGTTAACGGTTCACCTCTTATTTTTCTAGATAGTGTGATGTCTATGCCTTTCTTATTAGCATGTTGTTATTGATGAAATTGATAAAGAATGTAAAGCCAAAATTAATTGATAATTAATTAGCTAAAGATAAAGAGGCATGTAAATGAATCTGGCTGTTGTTATTGTGGTTGTGGATCCAAATTGATGTTAATAAAATTGATGCTGATGTATTTAATTAAGTTGGTTGGTTGGTAAACCTAAAAACTATTGGTTCTTGTTGTTTGAAGGCTAGATTCCTTGTTAAAGGGCTAAGATCCCAATTTGATGTGATGTTTACTTTCTTGTTGCTTCTGCTGTGATGTGATCCTGGATGGATGTTGTGATATGTGGGGGCATGGTGGCCTTGTGGTTGTGGTAGCGGATGACGCGTGGAGAGGCGAGATTCATCAGTTTATGCATGTGGATGTCAGGGAGGACATCGGGGATGATGGAGTGCCGAGATGCATCAGTTTATGCATGTGGGTGTCAGGGAGGACACCATGGATGGTGGAATGGGATGGATGTGATTTTTGGATGTTTGGTGCTTTGTTTGGTTGTTTATCTGCCTACTTTTTCCCACTGCTCAAGGAAGTTGGTCTTACTTACTCATCTTTTGAAATAGGAGAAGACACGCGGGGTATGCCACGTGCTTACTGTGTTTAGCATGTCAAGGGATAATGGGTCTATGCTCTTTCTATAGGCGGTAAAGACTCGACGGGTAGTACATTTACTCACCATGTTGAGCCCCTTCTGTTTAGTAGCATAGGATTCTTTTCTAGAATTCCTGGGAATATGGGAAAGTAATTATGTAATGAATGTTTGAGTAAATGAAGTTAACCCATGGGGTTGGAGTGTGTTGAAACTTAATGATGTGGTTGGGAAATTTTGAAGGGAAAACGGTTCTTGGAAGAGATGTTAATGTAATTTAAATGTGAAATTCTTCATGGTTAATTAATGTTTGAAGAATTAATTAATGTACAGTAGAATTGATAAAAAAGGAATGAAGTAATCTAATAAATCCATTAAATGGTTGTGTTTTTATAGGATATCTAGTCTTAGAAGTGGTAGCCCAGAGTCCAAGAGATGTTAGCTACAATTGTATCTAAGACTAGCTTATGCCCATAGTCTGGTTGTGAGTTATAGTATATTCTGAACTTTTTGTGTTTCTATATGGTACTCAACCCTATCAGTAAGGGCAACTGGAACTCCGGTGATTCTGAGCCCTGGGGGGTGTTTTCCCCAACATTCTGGTGGGAGGATGAATAGTTGAATACCCCCTTTTCCCCTCTCTCTTCTCTTGGAAGATACTACTGCCATTAGTCACAACGGTTAGTTTTACTCATATATGTGTGTAGAGGGTTGTAATGGCTTGTGGATATTCACACACATATATTATGGATATAGTATCCTATGGACTAATATAGGTGTAACGTGTATAGGTTGTGATGGCATGAGGATCCGTACTCGGTGTATGGGCTATAATGGCTTGAGGTATAATACCTAGCGTATGATACACGTTATGTGAGTTGTGGTGGCTCCCGGAAATTACCTGGTTAATTTTGGTTGTGGGGATGGTGTGGTGCTTTGCCTAGGTTTCTGCGGGAAAGCCTTAGTGGTGCACATGGTGCAAATTGTGGAGCTTAGCCCAGGTGTATACGGGAAAGCCTTTGGAGAGATATGCACAGAAAGTATGTCGTTAGGGAAAATCGGTAATGCAGTGGGGAAGTAGTAGTAGGGTACCCTTGATATTCTTTACTGTATGATATATTCTTGTTTTCATTACTTGGTGAGAGTATCCATGGTGAGGTTGGGAACATAGTATACTTGTTTAGGTGACGAGTTATTTTCACTTGTTGTTCACTATGCTTTATTATGATTTCTTTACTTTTGCACGAGAGGTTTCAAGGGGGATCCTACAGAGTATACTGTTATACTCACCCTACGTATATATAAACTATTTTTCAGGTCACTTGGATCAGGTTGGAGATCAGGCTGGTTACTACTATCTTGTGGTTGCAGGAGCTATTCGGGCTAGTGGTTGTAACTGTTTTACATTCTTTTGGGTACTTGCAGTTTTCCCTTTCAGTTGTAATACTTTTGCATGACATTACATATGTGCATTTTGGTTTTCTTTTATACTTCAGTTCTGAGTTGGAGTTGGTTGGTGTCTATCTTATCTATCTCTTCCGCATATGTTCTCTTAGAGGGTAATGCCTCCCATTTGTGTGTTTATTATACCCTCGGTGCTAGTCGCCAACCCGGGGCCTACTGGAGGTGGGACTCGGGGGGTCATTATCTCCCTTCTCACATTGCCGGCCCAGGAGGGGTACACTTTGTGGGGAGGGGGTTGTGACAAAGTGGTATCAGAGGTTTGGTTGAGGGATAGGATGGAGTTTGGAGTTAGGCATAGGTGAGTTTTCATGGGTTGGTAGGGAAACAGTGTCATTCATGTTTAGCAAGTGAGGTAAACACTGGAGAATGACTAAGAAATAGGCGTTTAGGGCCCCCTATGATCTGATGTATGGACCTTTAAGTTTACAATGGCTACTAAAAAAGGTGGTACTAGTTTCAGGGTAGAGACCTAAGAGAGGATCATGCATCATTCTTCTTTGTTCCTGTGTTTGAATGGGTAGAACTTGGGATAGGTTAACCTAAAATGAATAAAAGAAAACAATTAATTAATTAATGTTGAGTCTTCCATATTCCAGGATTAGGAGCTCTAAGTGTTTGTTATTTTACAGGTATGGCTCCAGGTCGACATCCTCATCAGTTTTACGCAGAAAATGTCCAGCAGTTTGTTCCAGCAGATGGACATAGGGTAGAGGTTGATTACGATGAAACTTGGAGGAATACACACCGAGAGTTTCAGCGCCAGAGTCTGCAGAAGTATGAGCGCTCCGTTTCAGATGCAGTCACGGAAGACTGGTTAGAGGAGGTCGAGATAGTCTTCAATTCGATCCATGCTCGGAAACAGCACTGGGTGTCCTTAGTTTTGATAATGCTGCGTGGAGTAGCAAGGAAGTGGTGGTTGTTGTTCCTCGGGGATCATGAGGAGTCAGCGATCTCATGGGAGGAGTTCCAAGACAATTTTAGAGTCGAGCACCTTTCTTTGACTGTGAAGGCTTCTAGTCGTCAGGAGCTTCTTAACCTTCGACAGGGGAGCTCTAATGTTAGAGAGTTAGGAATCCATTTCAGAAACCTTTTATGATCTTCTTTGGACCTGTTACCGGATGAGGAGGCACGGGCGAGGCATTTTGAGTATGCTTTGCATCCAAAGATCCATCTACAGGTCACCCAATTTATGTTGAAGACATATCTTGAGGTACTGGAGAGGGAAAAGGTTGTTGAGAGGACATTTTCCAGGACCAGATCATCACGAGAATGGGATCATCATGATCCCTCACGAAGAAAGGTTGTGATCTGGGGATCTCGGTTTTCAGGGCAGAAGTGTTTTTGTTCAGTCGGGTGTAGGTCCCAACCCTTCACATCTCGTCTCTCCAGAGACAGCAACTCTCATGCCTATTCCAAGAGATCTGGCGATTTTTTTCTTTTGGTGGTCGTGGTCATCAGCAGTGGGAGTGCCCGACCATTCAGAGTGATCATCGTACACCAGGTGTTATGCTTCAGGTTCCTCCGTTGAGGTAGTACCAGCCGAAGCAGAAGCAGCCAGTTGCACCATTTTTAGATCACCAGAGGGTAGATAAGGCAGGCAGAGGACAGCTCCATGATTCTCCCCATCCTCAGAGAGCAGAGCGCGCCCATGGTGGTGGTCATCATCAGGGTCAGAGAGGTCGTGGAGGAGGTCGTGGTCAGCTTCATGCTCTAGAGTTTCCAGCATCAGACAAGCCATCCGTCGTTTGAGGTACCCTTTTCGTGTTTTCTACCTTGGTGTATGCCTCGTTTGATTCAGGAGCGACACACTCCTTCATGTCACCTACCCTTGTCTATGCTTTGGGACTTGAGGTAGAGAGGCTTCCAGTGCCCTTGGTGTTGACTATACCAGTTGGAGGTCGAACTGACTTGTTTGATGTATATAGAGATTGTGAGATAGAGTTGGGGCTACACCGCTTTTGGGGAGATTTACTATGTTTACGAATAAAACCATATGATGTAATCCTCAACATGGATTGGTTGTATTTGGTGTAGGCTATCATGGATTTCTTCAGGAAGAAGGTCGTTTTCCTTGGTGCGGATGGAGAGCAAGTGGTTTTTGTTGGTGAGTGAGATCCTCGGATGGGTCATAGGCGTGTTCCATTCTTATTGTCCATGGCAGCTGAGATGATGTTGAGTTCTTCATAGGTTCGGTAGTTGGAATTTCCTAGGGTCGTAGAGGAGTACCATGATGTCTTACAGAAGAGGTTGTAGCACTACCCCCTCGACAAGAGATCAAGTTTGGAATCGAGCTACAACCAGGAGCATCTCCTATCTCAATTTCTCTATATATGATGGCCCCTTTTGAGTTGCGAGAGCTACGTATATAGCTTGATGGTCTGTTGTAGTGTGGTTTTGTTCGGCCAAGTGTGTCCCCACGGGGTGCACCAGTTTTGATTGTGAAGAAGGCCGACAGTAGCTTGCGGTTGTGTGTCGATTATTGTCGCTTGAACAAAGTGACAATAAAGAATCACTATCCTCTTCTGTGGATTGATGATTTATTCAATCAACTAAAGGGTGAAATTTGGTTGTCAAAGATTGACTTTCAGTTGGGATATCATCAGATGCGTGTGAAAGATGAGGATATCCCAAAGACTACTTTCTATTATCGTCATGGGCATTATGTGTTTTTTGTAATGCCATTTGGAGTGATGAATGCTCTAGCTATGTTCATGGGATTGATGAATGCTGTATTCTGTGAGTTCCTGGACAATTTCGTAGTATTTTTCATCGACGACATCCTTGTGTACTCAAAATCTGAAGAGGACCATGAAAACCATCTACGAGCCGTTTTGGGAGTTCTCCACCAACGTCAGTTGTTTGGGAAGTTGTTGAAGTGTAAGTTTTGGGCTCAAGAAGTCCATTTCTTGGGGAATGTTGTGTCCCAACAGGGAGTAGCTATTGATCCATAGAAGATTGAAGTATTTGTGTCTTGGGAAGCCCCCAAGACAGTGTCAGAGATGAGAAGTTTCCATGGTCTCGCATGCTACTAAAGGAGGTTCGTAGCCAATTTCTGCCGAGTTGCGACTCATCTGACGGCTTTGACTAGGAAGGATCAGGCATTCATATAGACTGATCAATGTCAGGAAGCTTTTGAGTATCTAAAGGAGAAGTTATTAAGATCTCCAGTCCTTCATCTTCCAACTGAGGGAGTCCAGTTTGACGTTTTCTGTGATGCTTCACATCTGGGGTTAGGTTGTGTTTTCATGCAACATAGGTCAGTTGTTTCTTATGGGTCTCAGCAGTTACGTCCCCATGAACAAAACTATTCCACCCATGATTTTGAGTTGGCAGACGTGGTGTTTTCTTTGAAGTTGTGGATACATTACCTCATTGGTGAGCACTTTACGGTTTTCACCGATCATAAGAGTTTGAGGTATGTTTTCTCTCAGCATGAATTAAACTAATGAATTCATTGATGGATGGAGTTATTACAGGAATATGACTTCAAAATATCTTATACACCTTGAAAAGGGAACATTTTAGCTGATGTGCTGAGCCGAATGTCACATAGTGATGTTGTGCATGAATCTGGTGATTCCTAGAGAGTAATGGAAGAACTACAAGCCTTAAATATTGATATGGGAGAGTCGAAGGTAGAGGTTGTCTTTTCTAGATGATGGTACAATCATCCCTAATGAAGAATGTGGAAGAGTCCCATTTGGGGGATCTAGAGGTAGAAGTCTGGAGTGACCGAGTTGATTATGGTGAGGCCCCTGGTGGTTGGTCTGAATATGTACAACACTGAGTGTTGTATCATGGAAGGCTTTTTCTTCCCTTGGAGATGCGCGAGACAGTTCTCAAAGAGTTCCATAGTTCTCCCTTAGCATTACATCCTGGCATAAGAAAGATGTACCAATCCTTCAGCAGTTAGTTTTGGTGGCATGGGCTGAAGCGTGCAGTTGAGGAGTTTCATATAAAAATTATTAATGTGTAATAATTTTACATTAATAATGGTTCACCTTTAAAAAGAAGAAAAATTACCCTTTTAAAAAATAGCAGTTTTAATAAATAAAATAGGGTTTATTCATACCCAATGAAAAAAATGTATTGGATAAATATCAAAAATGATTTATTAAGTATATAAAATATATATTACATTAATTTAATTTACTAAAATAAATCGACTTAAATTATTAATAAAAAACAAAAATATATAGTTGATTTATATTTTTCATAAACAATTGGTAGCTAATGAATTCACCATACATTTTTGTAAGTTATTTATATTTATTATCATTAACCTAACAACTATGTTATAATGGTGAATTTATACTAATGGAATATCATGGTTTATTTAAACTCACTATTGCATACAATATAAGTTACTAAATAATTAAATTTATTTAAAGAAAATATTTCATAAAAACATTCAGGTGATATATTGAACAAAATTTATCCCTGAATAAAGATAAATTTGTATTTTTAATTCTGAGATGAATGTTCATCATAGAATGTCCATAGACATAATTTAAATTATTTTGAGGAATAGATTTGATGAAATTGATAATTTGTAGAATGAGACACAATGGAGAGAGTAATGTAATTATATCATTGATATAGAGTCTTTATAATAGAACTTATAGGGGAAATAGAGCTTATATAGTGGATATTGTAAAATTTATTTCCATGATTTTGTGTACATTTTTTAATTGGTATTATAAATCATTTTTTATACTTATTTTTTGTTACAACTTGTGATTTTTGGTTATTTTTAGGCCTATGAATGATTGGATCATGGTTATAGAAAACCATGTTGGATAGCCTTAGAAGTTGTGTTTCTTTTTTGAGGTTTTTAGGCGATTCAAAGAATGCTCATACATTGTGGTCAGCCCCTCAATCCGTGTGTCATGTGATAGTGGGGAGTTCCTAGTTGGACAACATTTTAATAAACCATGAGTCAAAAATACATACTCATTTTTAGTATCCTAAAGGAGAGTGCATGGTGGGCGCATGGTTTTTCAATCCATGTCGATAAAAAATGGAACTATCTCTATAACCCTATTAATGGTGAAATCTAGGAACATGATTAGTATTAACTATGTGACCTATCCCAACAAACAATGTCATGGGAATTTAATTCTCCTAAAATCATAATTAATGACCTAAAACCCAAATTATAAATTCTAAACTCCTCCTAACTACTCTTAATTGGACCCTATCAGTTTTAGAGGATATTTAGATACTTTTTTGGATCCTCCAACACCATTTCATCATGGATCAATATAATGGTGGATTAATTGGATCTCATCCACTAATTTTAATATCTTGGATTTTTAATTATCCTTTTTTGATTTTCCTTTTTCTTAGTTACTGATATATCTTCATGTTGTTGATGGATATAGATATTTATTTAATTTTTGGATCTATGACTCTCCCATAATAATTATATCCTTCATCTATTCATTAATGTATTCCATGTTGGGGTGGTTATGTTGTCATGTATTCAATTAGTTGGCTCTATAAGGCTTTTCACTAAACATGAAATCTAGATTTCATGCATGATTTAAAATAAGTTTTCAATCTATTTTAAATAATTTAATTGGGATGATTTAATGTTTTATTTGAAAAAGTCATGAAATTGAGAAATAACACTATTTATAAAGGATTTAAAAATATTTGGTTGATTTTGTGTAATTATGGCTTTAAATGAAACGTGATTTGGTGAAATTATTTGATGTTGACATATAAAGACATATTATGTGAATGAATTATTTTTTTAAAAGTAATGAACTAGATAAAAACCAATGATTTGGTGTTCAAGTATAAATGGAATGTTGAAACTTGAAATTGGGTATTTAAACTATTAATAATGAAATGAATTTGAAAGAATGATTTTTTCATTATTGATTAATTGATAGATAGATTGTCTGAAATAGTTATCCTGAGTATTCTATACTTGATAAGGATAATAATGATAGTAATTTTATCCCCATGAAATGGATTGATGCTGAAATGTGTAACTAAACCAAATTTGGAAATATTTTCCATAATAGGGTGTTGATTGATTCTATCTAAAAGTATTGAGCCTTTTGGATGTGTGAAAACATTGATTTATGAATGATTGACAACATAGTTTTTGGATCCCAAACCCCATAACTAATAGAGCTCAGGGGATTTCACCTTGGTGCTTTGTTTTGATTTTATTGTTACATGCATCTATTTATTGAACAATTTTACTCATGTCCTTTAATTTTATGTAAATTACCATTTAATAATTGTTTATATAATTTCAATCTAAATGATCTGATATAATTTTTGAATGAATTAGTAAAAATTATTTTATATGCTATATCATTATTTTAATTGTATCACGAATCGTTAAATTTTTATAGAATTTCTTATAGGCCATTTTTTTAACACGGTAATGTTATATTTTTCTCACACACAACCATTGCGGGTATAGTTTTGATAAACTTATTACATAGAGATTCTCAGATATTTTCTTTATGGATATTGTTTCATTTATTAGATAATATATTGTTTTGGATCATTATATGTCAATAGGTGGTATTTCATATCCTTTTGGAGTGTCTGGAATATAGATTATTCCTTAATTCATTATATATTTTCATATTTTTATTAATTGTTATTGTGAAAAAAAATACTCCCTTTGGCCATATTTGGATACCCAAGTTCTTGGAACCAGCCCATGAAGATTAAGAATTCCCTTCATCATTTGTTAGTGTCGGTTAGGGTATAAGAGTACTTGGTTATTCAGGTTGGTTAAGTAAAAACCTCTTCATAGTGTGTCAATTATATTTTTTCACTATCAAGTAATCATTGGGGAATTTGTTAAGAAAAATATGATTCTCAATGGATTGGGGGAAAAACTATTTTACGGTTTCCTAAATCTTTACTTGTACCCATAAATGAACTATTTTTATGATTGTGTTATAGAACAAATCTAATTTTAGTTTTTTTCTCCATTATGTGGAGAATAAAATATAGTGGAATTTTTTCCATAGGTCAGCTCATCCATTTTTACAGTTTAGATACATATTGTATAATCATTTGCTAACTACACCTCTCAAGTAATATTGAGTGGCTAACCACATTAATGGATCTTCTACTACTCATTTTGGATTGACTTTGGAACATACCAAGGTAAATTACATTATAATCTTAATTGTTTCTTCACCAACAAGACCATGAAATATATGAAAGAAAATTATTATACCAACAATTAATTATTAATCATCCAATAACAATGGTATTGAAATTTTCTTATTTTAATCAATATATTGAGGCATAAAATGTCTATCAGTGACTACTATGGATGATCTAAATTATTTGTAGGCTCATAGTGAAAAAATACATATTCAATATATTTTTAAAATAAATAACATTAAAATTTGTTTTGTAAATTATTTCCCCTATTTTAATAATAAAATTGAACTCAATCTCCCGATCAACAAATAAAATTTATTTAGTATTTAAGACAGTCATGCATTTTAAATTTATGAATATTTAAAATACCATTTAGATAATTATTCTATACTTATGAAACAAATTTCATTGGTTTGAGAAAATCAATTTAAAAACCAAATGTTATAATATATATAATATAGTGGAAACCATAGGTTGTCTTTTATGTTTTTTTAAATTATGTTTTCATGATTATTAAAAAAGGAGGTTTTTTTATTTCAAAACAATACTTCATAAATTTAGAATGAACATGTGGGGTTTAATGATTAGTTAAATCTATAAATCACCAGGTTCAATGTTATCCATGTATTTGACAATGTAGACTCTTCTTCTAGTTAATTTTTAAATTAATGAATCCAAAATCATTAAATCATTGACATTATCTTGAAATAAATTGTCATGTTTAACATATATGTAGTTATTGATTAATAATACCTCCTTCCTTAATGTGTAAAAACATTTCAAACTACACCAAAATGAATCATCCACCCCAAAATGAATCTGAAAAACCAAACTCAGTAATGATTCTCCCAATGAATTTGAGGATAATTCACAACCTCCTAAAACAAAAAATTCTAGAAAATAATTCATAAGGGTGGGGTAAACCTGTGGGGAATTTTTAAAAAATTATGTATTTTGTAATCAAACCACTTATATATATTGAGGTTTTGATCCAATCACTTATGTTTTACATAGCCTTATTCATATATGGATTTATATAATGGCACCCACACACTAGTATATTAAACGGATAGTAAAAATATCTAATGTGTGTAGTCCTTGGGATTCATAATTCAAGTAATCACAACTATAATATTTTCAACCATACAATTATAGTTTGTTATGTATAATCTTGAAACCACTGGTGTATCAAACACTAACATATAATCCCACTACGTATATAACAACTTGTCTCCTAAAGTACTTATTAGATGCTTCACACAATCATCACTGCATCCCGCCATGATATCACTATATAACCTAGATCCCATCATTTCTAGGATATCCCACCATGTTGATCCAAGTATTTCATTTAGTTCTTACTTATTATTCAATCATAATTTCATTATAGGATTCATCTACATTTTTATTGAATTGATCTCTTTAAACAATAACATAGGATCATAAAATTCCTTTAGTTTATCGTGTTACGAAATTGAACTTGGTTTCAACTATCAACACAATATCACATGCTTCAGAAAAATATTCTCATATTGTTGTCTCACTCAATCATTGACATTCTCAAAAACGAATTGATATAAACAATTGAAACATAGTTGGTTTCTCTTCATCACTTTCTACTCTATTCAATATTTTATATCACTCGTCTGTTATTTGTATGTTGAATGATATCTTCTTATGAATTATCATTAACACTAATGATATGTTTATCTTATGAACATACTCCTTATAATCATATAATTACTGGATATTTCTCTACAATATTTCACACAAAAAAGAACAAGCTCTCATATCTAACTTATCAAACCCTTTTTCCTTTTTATTATTTTTTCATTTTATATATTTGTCAACATGAAAAGATAATTCTTATATTCATAATATATAATATCATCATAATATTTATTAACCAATGATTCTCATTTAATCAATTTCTTGTACATATATTTTCTCCAAGAATATCATTTACTTTCTTACAAAAACACCTTGGATTAGTCTCCACATTCTTGGTAGTTATTTTCTCCTCAATCGGTTTCCTCCTAAATGATTCTAGAAGTTCCCATATCTTCTTATCTTCTAATTTTTCTCATCTGAAAGAAATATAAACTCTTCCATATTTTCTTAAATCATATTTAACTACACACCTATTCTCTATTTTTAACTAATTCACCATTTAAAATCGATTCACATATCACATAAACTCACTTTTGGTTCTATAATATATAGAACAACATGTTGATCCTAAATTATCTCAAATTAGACAGAAAAACAAAATATGGAATAACCAATATCATTTGGAATCTTTAATAATGAACACAAACTTTTCAATGATGTGGTATTCTTTAATTCTCTATTTTTCATTTATCTTTGTGATGTATCATGTATTTCATAAGATTTGTAAATCTTCAAAATTTACTATAATACCCTCTTGAGAAACATTAAAACACTTACTACGACATAGATATTTCAACATTTCCATTTTACCTACTACATGATGCATATTTTCATCAAATTTAATCATCATTAGATTGATCCAATAAACTAGTCATGAATTACAATCCATTTTGATATTTTACCAGTAATCCCAACTCCATCATCAGTGCATAAATTTATACACCAGTATGAAATTTTGATATTTTAGTTCATATAATTTCTAAAATTCCACAATGTATTGATTATTATGTAGAAAGAACCATTTTTTGGTGAGGTATACATAAATTGATCCCCAAGGGATATGACACATTTTCATATTTACATGATGTTTTCACTTCTAGGATTTATTCATAGGAATATCACATGATGTTTATGTAGTCTAGTATGATGTTTATATAATTAATCCAAACTCATATTTACATAACACATCCCTTATGTTTAGAAAGCGGAATATTTTAATTACACAACATATGTATTCATTAATATACACCCATTCATTTTCAATTATTTACCCAACTACTTTATGTTGTTTTTTTATGAAGTACATAGATCAACACAAAATAGATTCAACATTATCTAGGGATTCTTCAACTCAAATTTATCCACTCGCATCCCACCTAATATAAACTAAAATAATGATTAAAAATTTACTACACATTCCAAATCATATAATATCCATTCCAATTCTTTGGATGCATATTTGGTTGTACCGTGTGAGTGTTTCAATTACATCGACTGCATATAAAATTCTATTCACGTTTTAAACATAATATTCCATGATTCCAATGTTGAAAAAAATTATATACATAATAAAAATCCATTACATCACTATGCTGGGCTATACAACTTAATTTTATATTCATTCCCCCTTTGATCTTGTCTTCATCTCAATTTCAACACTACCATTCATTTCATCCAGGTTTTCCAAACCGGTATTCATCATCTAGTTTATCCTATTCACACATAGTCAGACTATATCAGACAATAATTTAAGAAATATTTATAAATTTTATAAAACATTATTACTAGCTCTAAAATCATTTTACTCTGGGGGGGTACACTCTGTAAAACTTGTCCCTCTAGATGATCAAATAAAAACAGCTGACCTAATACAATTATCAATATGTTAGACTTCATTTTAATTTCCAATGGATGAACTAGATTCTCTTCCATTCTTGAACTATGTAGATATCACCTTAAATATCTATGTAACTGATTTATACTCATTATAACACCCATAATTAGAAAAAATACATTTATATACACTCTATAAATTAGGGAAAAATGAAATTTAGACACCATCCAATCCCAATGGGAAATTCATTCTATAGATTTTGATTATTTTTTTGTACCAAAAAAATGGTTCATGTTAATTTTTCTCTTCTCTTTGATAACAAAAATGAATAACAAGTGGGAATTAAATTACACTCCCTTAATGTATATTTTCTATTATCTAATAAAAATATCAAGTTATCTTAAAATTATGTGTTCCCCTATTCACCCTCAAATCCTTTATTGAGATATATGCCCATTAATTTTGAAAGAAAGATGGAATGAAAGGATTATTAATATTTATCCACCAATTTATCACTCCCATTGTATGTGGAAAACATTGAGGTAGAAAACAAGAGTTCATAACCTATAATCCTATGTTTTCTATAAATTTTCCACATGTTATTCCAACATTGGAATCTATTTGTAAAGGGATTGTTTAATTATCTTCTGAGAATGACATTGATCCTTCATGCATGTCAACATACATATCAAAAAAGTTCATGTGAAACATACATTAACTCCCCATTTTATTTGAAAATCATTCCCCATTTATGATATGATTAATAAAATATCATAAAATTAATAGGTGAGAGTGAATGAAACTGTAAACATAGAATATTAAATATTTTTTTCTAGATACATGAATTAAAAAAATGAATAATATATGTATCTTATTACCTTTTGGTGACACTAAATCATGTGAATATTCTTATAAATCATCACTATAGAAGTATACCTCACATAATATTTTCAAAATTATGATTTCAGATGAAACGTGATACGAATTTAAAATTTATACCAACTAAAATGTAAGTGTAGCATGATAGTTATACTTTCTAGATATATATGAATCATAATCTTCCTTCTATATTCACTTTAAATTCCAAATAATTAAACAAAATATTAATTGGGTTGGTAATAAGGTGTTCATCATTATGATCTCACATATAGCACTAGGGCTAACTCCAATTTCCCAACCTAGTGAATTTTTTCCTTGATGCTGTATAATTCATAGACTTCATGACACATCCATACACTTTAGGTTTTCTGATTTTTTATCCCTTAAAATGAATGGAATCCTTAATTTTCATAGGTTTCTTTTTATGTAGAGAAACAATCAGTGATTTATAAATCAAGGAACATTCATTCTATTATACCTTTTATATCATCCTAGATTCTTCTAGATTATATATGTATTTGATTAACATATAATTAGGAACATCAATATTATCGACCATTTTTTGTGACTAAAAGTTCACAATATCCTTTTCAAAATTAGGACTTTTTCATTCCTTCTCAATATCTCTTCCTAGATCTATTTGACCAGGAATCCCTGGCATAAAATAAGTGGGAATGATGTTATTATTTTTTCAACCTCTAAACACTAAAATACAATACATTGATCTACCTTTTTTTAATCTCTCTTGGTTCCTTTTCATCAATCTTGGGATCACTTAGTTTAACTATAAATTAATATTTTCTTCTCAATGTAGACTCAGTTTCATTCCATTTTTTATTTTTCATTGAATTCTTTTTCCTTTTTGTTTCACTATCAGAAGATGTGGGTCATTTTGGAATATACAATTATTAACCATATGTGTGACTAAAAATGTTTTATAAATAAAAATAATTCTTTATGTAGTCAAATATATTCCTATTAGGTAAAATTTTCCTTTTTTGAACTATGTTCAGTAGGATTGTTTATAATTACATCATAAGCCCTCCAGACCCCTAGTTATATATATTTTTCATAATTGTTCCCAATATTAAAATAATACAAGGATAAATGTTCAGAAGTCTTTTAATACTTGTAATTTATAAAAAACATTATATTATTTTTTATGAAATTACATCTATATTTCAATACATGATGTTTATTAGATAATTCACCACTATTTTGGACTCCATTGGTGGGACAACTATTGGTACATCCTCTCACAAATATTTTGGATACATTGCTTGGGATATTATTATTTTTTACCATCAACATAATTTTAAAAAGTATCTTTTATATAGATTTTATTAACAAAAATGTATTATTCATTCTTCAAATTTAGGACACTGGTGACCTTTATCAAATTTCCAATGGTAGAAGATTCTCCAGAATCACCCAAGAACTATTTACCATAAGAATAAATCCATTTAATGGGTATGTAATCTTCTAAAAAAAAGTGTACCATCACCTCTTTTTATATCTATTTGTCTATATCTGATATTCACATATTCATGTTTCCATAATATGTCTTCCATATCACAACACTTGTTATTTAATATTTTTATACATACCTAACCCATGTTATATATATCTTCACGTTCACGTATCATCTTCAAAAAAATTCCACATACATCTTACTACATTAACATAGATAGCTATTAATTTAATCTTCTAAATTTCCCTTCTAACTAAGATTCTCGAATGTCAAGTATAGTCTTGAGATATTTTTCCATAGAATTGATCTTCTCTTCAGATATTTTACTAATCCTAATATTCCCATCAATTTAGAATTTAAAAAACCATTCTTCCATTAAAATAATTTCATTATTATGTTTCATTTATTTTTCATTTTCTATGAGTTGATTGAAGAGAGAGTTATGTTTTAATTGTATTTGAAAATAATTTTGAATTGAATCATTATATTCAATCATCTATGAATTATCATTATAATTTTATTCATGGTAGATGTCTTTATATATAGATTTAATATCATCTAGAAAAATAAATACATAGTAATTATGAAGAAAATTCCCTAACACATTGAAATGTTCTAACTAGTGGATTATCATTTCCTTTCATAAAATTTATCTTTTCATTATTTTCCAATTTATTAATATTTTTATTCAAAGACTTCTTCCCAAAATTTGTATCGATTCTATAAGGGAATACTTAAACATATTAAGGAATATTGAATTCTCTTAGAAGGATGCCCCTCTAATACGAGTTTAAAACACTGCGTTGGACAACTAGTATGCAGGGAGGGGTGAATCAGAGATTACATTATATGAATTCTTCCTTTTATAAAACATCATATTCCTATTAAATTATCGACCCACTCAACAATGTATCACATACCCTCAACCTAACAAATATTATATATAATAGAACATGAAAACAAGTGTTCACAAGTTTCAATTAAATGTCGAACCCCATATCGTCATGTGATATCAACATTATGGATTCCTATCTAAAATATTTTTGTCAATATATGTGGATTTGACCATGTGTCATCCTAAAATAAATAAGGAATACCATAACAACTTAACATCCCAAATAGTTTAATGCTTCTTATTTTCAATATGACTTTCTACACTTCTCATTAGTTATCAAAGCTTCCCACTATAATCTTCTTGTATTTTGTGAATCATTCATGTCCAATATAATACCCCCATGTGTGTGAAACTATTTATTTTAACTCCTACTTGAAATTAAATCAATATTTATGGATAGGATGCATCAACATAATCAATGAATGGATCTCATTCAACTTCATTATAAGATAATTGAAAAACTATAGATTATTAAATCAAGAAATAAAAATCAATTATTTACATCAGTTAAACATTAAAATCTTATATGGAATATATTTATACAGTATCCACACTCACATTGGGAATGTATCAACTCACAATGGATTTTAATAATAATAACATTGTTGTTCTCTCTTTTTCACTTCATTCCTTTTACAACTACTTCATCTCACTCAAATAATATCAATTTTAATATTAATGTCTTCTTTATTTCTTGCTAAATACATAAGAGATCCTCATTATAAACACATGATTAGTATACTCAATTTATTCGTTGATAAAATTCTTTAATATTTCACACATCATAGAAAAATATCTCAGATTAGAATTATTAAACACTTTTTCTCTCTCTTAATTTGTTTCATACATATGTATGAAACGTGGATATATTAATTCCTATATTCTAAATAAAAAATATCTTTTGATTATTTGGTTTATTATGACACTCATTTTGTTAGTGGATTGAACATAGAATGTATCTTACATTCTCATGTACTTTCTCATGAAAAAACCATGTGGAAAAATATTCACATTCTTAGTGATTATTTCTTACTCTCATAACTTTCTATTTTAAACTATCAAGAGTACCTTTTACATATTCAAATATTACTTTTGTTTTACTAGTGTATTTTAAACTCTTCCAATATGAATTTACTTCCATAAAACTATTTAAATATTCATTATTTTTCACTAAATTTTCTCAAGATCACCATTTCCAATCTTTTTACACAAATAAGTATTTCACAGTTTTTCTCTTTCATGAATCACAATGTTTTTAACTACCAAAATCAA
Source organism: Viscum album (assembly GCA_963277665.1). Taxonomy (NCBI): domain Eukaryota; kingdom Viridiplantae; phylum Streptophyta; class Magnoliopsida; order Santalales; family Viscaceae; genus Viscum; species Viscum album. The sequence continues at coordinate 1,394,641,972 of OY728157.1, read as the reverse complement.
AAAATTATCACTAAAAAATAACTACATTGTAGTCCTTATCATTTTCATTCTCATACAGTCAACATGGGATTTATTATGATGTGTACTTATTTATCTACAATGTTTTTATTTTTATCTTGTAGAATAGTCTAAATTTCATCTACATCATAAATAATCCTTCATTACCAAAAATTCAAGTGAAAATTTCATATAAAATACACTATAGTGTGGTCAAATATCCATTTTTAATTATTTTTCTCCATAGTTCTCCTAATTCTTCCATTTTAATCAGTGTCTTATGGATCCATTAAACTCAAATTATTTAATTACCCACCAAAATAATATATAATAATTTTGAATATTTCATGTATTTTTGTTGAATCCTACCATAGAGTTAGTGGGGATTTCCAAGGTGAAGAGAGACTTGTTTTGAGATAATAAAAATATTAAATATGTCATATCACATGAATGATTTTTTTCTAAAATATAACAAGAACTCAAAAATGGAATCTTAGCTGGAAAATCTGAGATCTACAATGAATCTAGAATACAGGTTACACCCAAGGTTATACATAAGTCTTTTTGGACATGAGCACTTTGATACAACAACATCACGGGGATATTTAGTAAAATAAATTAATTCCTTAAAATAATTGAATATTTGTTGAGAAATCTTGTCAGAAAATCAATATAAACATATTTATATATGTATACCAATAATTAGAAACACAAATTTATAGGGAATGAGAAGAGGGTGAGAGATGACAATAGTTTAAATTTCATGGGTGGCTGATCGTTAGTTCAGGAATCGGGGTTTGAGGTATAGTAAGGGTTATTTTTATCAATGAGGTTCTTAGATATATCTAATTATAATGTAGTGAAATAATTATTCATTAGTGATTGATCCGAAATTGATTTAGGGGGTTAATTGTTTAGAATAATAATTTTTTTGATTATCTATATAAAAACAGGAATTGATCCCATAGAAGATTAATTCATGGTTGGATGTTCTAATTTACGATTATATTTTATCTTTTTAGGTTTTATAATTTATAATAATTATTGATACATAATTATTTTATTCTTTATTCATCATCATCACGATAATGAATCAATTCCTACTCGAACAATGGAAATGGTTCATTCGTCATGATTTTTTGGGCTTTTATCCCTCTGTTATTCCTCATTGATTAATATAATTAGGATTGGAAAAAAATTGATAATCAATATGATCAATCATAATTAATTCATCCTTTGGAACAATATAAAATTGTTATACAATCAATTTTGGGTTATAAAGATGTGGTAGAGGCATGGTGATTACTGTAGGAGTCCAAATATAGATATGCTAAAAATATATTTGTGATACGGTTTGGGTGGATATATACATATGTATAATGATGGGAAATACCAAGTGTAAGGTTTCAAAAATATTTTATCCACAATTGTACTAATCTAATAATGGTGTGAGGAGTTCAATTTCTAGGATTTGGGTCGTGGGGTTCATTAGATGATGATGGTGGTGGATTTCTCTAATGAAAAATGGTCTAAATATGACATTAACCTTTCCACAGAGAATGGTAAACCCATAACATGGTGTTATGGCATGAATTTTTGTAGTCTTGAATGTGGTGTAGGTGGTTCAAGGTTATCCACATGACAACCAATGATTTTGGAGATTTTGTAAACTACATGTCATGTATTTTAGAGGAATAGATACAATGTAGTTCCTTTTGATTGGTGGATAGCATTTATACAATGAGTTAATATCACATTTTTTGATTTAATCACGTGTCATGTAAACCTCATCTACTCTTCTTGGCATAAATAAGGGTTACACTCCATGAAGATATATAGGACTATATTCCACGTGTGTTGGATCACACATCGTGTAACCCCTTTTCCGAAAACTTGTTGTGTAATGGTAATACGCAACCAGGAGGGCATGTTTCCCCACACACCATGTGTGGTGGTGCCCTTTCCATGTACATCAGAAGGTAGAATGAATTTGTTGGGTGGAACAGAATGACGATTGTCTTACTCTTACTCATATAGTTATATGAAGTATGCCTTGTGTTCAGTAGAAATTACTTAGACATGTCCAGTGTACATGTGAATTCTAGGATTACATGGGAATGGGCAAGAAAACACATGCTAGACCAGGTGAAACATCAAGTGATAGATTGGCCTCTTCATGTCGTGTACCCCAATTGTAAAGGTTGTGTATTAGGATAAATACATATCATTTAGATCATAATAAATAGGTATTTATAGGCATAGTGAGACATGTTATGTACCCCTTACGAAATGTCATGTTATTATTTAAGGGAAATTTAGATACTATTTTGTTCCTAGTTCATCATTATATTAATATGGGATGATCTTCGTTGATCAATGTTAGTGTGAGTGTTACCACATCTTCTGTTTTCCTAAGGTTATTTTCCTCATTATTCTACCGTGTGGGTTCAATGTGGCATATTCATCACAAATTTGGATATGATCCTATCAGTGTACTAGATGAGGGAATCCATCTATGAGGTTAGTGGATTCTATTCTCATTCCCATCACATTCTCCCCTATATGGGGTTTCAAGAATCACATGAACAACATATGAATTCCTGATCGTAGATCTAGAAAGGAGTTCCAGTTATGTTCTAGTATAACCCAATGGACCTGGGAGTGATCCTCAATCATGGTGTAAAAATATTTCATCTTTTGGCGAGGTTTATTCTAATCATGTTTGTATATTGGATGGCCACATAAATTCCACTCCAACTTCTCTATGAAATGAATAAATGATAATTTTATCTTGGATGAGTTCCTTCAATATAGTAAGAACCAATAAGTGATACCTATTTTTTGAGTATCATAAGCAATGGTAGAAACTATATAGTGCGTTATCTCATACTAGTGATTCTTATGAGCTTCAAGTGGAATTCTATAATGATAGCAAGTTCGTGACCTCACCATGATACTTGGTGCCTATCTTTTTGAAAACAAGGATCATTATTGTTATTATTATTACTTCTCATATTCATAATGACATATCAACATGATATTGAGCTGAAAAATATCATTAAACTTTATGTCTAGGGATTTTGTGGTTTCTTATTAGGTATTTAGATACCCACCCTATATGGGTTCTTTTGAGTAATTCCATGTATTATATAGAAAATAGACATTTCGACACAGTTTTAGGTGGATTATGATCTGGAAGAGAATAATAGAGAAAATATACCATGGTTTCTAGTAGGTGTTACATTTGATAGCAGTCCCCTACATTTAGATTGGACACTTATACTTTCAGTGGGATTCTATTTGTACCTTTATGAATTCTATTACATGATTTTTAATCTAATGTCGGATGTAGATATATTCATTTATTTTTATATGGGATGTATTGTAAAATTTCAGCATTTTCTGGGTATTTGGAGATGTCTTCTTGTGTATATATACATTTAGCTAAGAGAACTCAGTTGTGTGATACTCTTACTCAACATTAGTCACCAGACCCTAGCCAATTAGAAGTTATCCTGAGGTATCACATTCCGTTTTCCATTGGCAATTAAAGCCTCATGTTTTTATGCCATGATAGAGTGGCATTAGATAAATCATCTTATGTGTCTAGTTTGGATATTTTGTAGCATTGATGATTGGATGGGAAACTAGGGAGACAATAGGAATGTGTTTTTTGGACTGGTTTTCATTATTGGGAACCAAGTGTATGTGTGACATGTGATTTATTTGTTTAAAAATACTTGATAACCTTCTTGATGACCTGAAACACCTATTAATCGGTTGTATGGGAGAAATTGGTATACACATTATATAAGAATTGTTTGTTGTTTTCATGTCCTTTTTAAGTCATCTCTAATGATATTTTTTAAATCGTAGTGAATCTATGCTATTTTTAGATTCCACCACAATGACAACTATCTAGGTTCCCATAGATTTATCATGATAATGATCATCTTTGAAATGGGGATTTAGTTAGTGGAAATCTGTAGGATATATTTCCTCTAGATAGATAATGACGGATGTCTCCACCTATTGAGTAATATATTGACCAAACTCTATTGGATCATATGGATGCTCTATATTCAATAAAGTAGTAGTTATACCTATCTATACTAGTATAATATTCACCTCACTATGTGTTCATCCCTGGTTGTAGATATAGAGTTCACCTAGTCTTGTTGTGGGCCATACCCCCTTTGTAGGTAGTAAATGATCGGAACAATCATGTGGTCAGAGTTCTCTACAAGGTTAATATTACATTTAATGGTGGTCTTGGTGTCCTACATATTTTAAGGAATCATGGTGAATTCTTATATCCTTGTGTTAGTGATGTTTGACCTGGCTTTGTAATTGGAAGTAGGAGGCACCCCTCCCCCATCAAGATTTTTCCCTATGGTGAAATTTTAAAAAAAATGTTGGATAGTCAGTTCCATTCAAAACAGACATTTTTGAGGTGTGGTGGTGAGTTCTTTTATTTTAATGATTTTGGATGTTTTTATGTATTAGGGTGTTAGATCAAGCCACTATTGTGGAGAACAGTTTGGTGAGGGAAAAAAATTTCTTGAATTAGGATCTTCTGACCTAAAATATTTTGTTGTGGTTGGGGGTATTGAATTTTTCTTCACTACTATAGCCACAATTATAATACAAAATCACCTGCCACTTTTTTCCTAAACACAACCCTTGTTTGAGGACAAATGATGAAAGTTTATCATTCAACTTGATCCTAATGTTCATAGGCCCTTAAAAAGAAAGTTAAGTGATAACATACTTCTTCCAATAGTGTAACTAGAATCTGGGAGGAGGGAGGGTCTCATGTGAATTTTTTTAATAGCATCAAGAACCTATGATAAAAACCTTATTATGGAATACGTTTCTCCTTTCCATGGTCAGTTGATTTTGATCCATGTGGTTTTTAGTGGAACCAAGTTAAGGGGATGGAATTTTACTTATATGGAGAGAAGGTATTCCTAGAAGAGAAGGATGAGGTCATCTATAGGATGATACATCCTATTTCTTATTAGTTGGCCAGTATGACCCATAGAATACCAGATAGTATGATAATTTATTTTATATGGTGACTGGAGGAGTATCAAGACATCTTCTCTATGGATATTCCAAGATTACCTCCCCATTAAATGTTTTTCTTCATCATTTACTTTCACATGTGTTTTCCCAATATAATTTCTAGAATATCATATGAACCTGGGTAGTCATGCAACCTGAAATTATTGTTTGAGAAATATTTAGATTTGGGGATTTCATGAAACAAGTGTGTTAACTAGGGGATCCCAATGTTGTTCACTAAGATGGAATATGAGAAAATGAGGTTTGGAGAGGATAAATATTTGATGAACCAATTGACTATTAGAAACGGGGCTTCACCCATTAGAATTGATAACTTCTTCTACAAGTGGATAGGAGTGAAGTGGTTCTCTGAGTTTAACCTCTGGATGTGTTACCACCATCTCTAGGTGTGAGAGTATGATAAAACGAGGGTAGCTTCATAAAGCCTCTATGATTTTTTTTTGAGTTTATGGGGAAATAGTTAAATGTGTTAAAAACAACATGATTTTTTATTGGAATTATAGTCTAGATTCTCTTGCCATTATTAGATCAGTTCATGGTAGTAATCATAAGTGATACCCTTGTGTACTTGTAATTAAAGTTGAATCACGCAAGACACTTGCGAATGGTTTTGTAAATTCTCATAGAAGACTACCTTTATAGGGAATCCTTGAAGAGTTATTTATAGATTCAAGAGGTCCACTAGTTGGAATAATTATTCTCTAGAATGGGATGTATAATCAAACTAGTAATGGTTAAGAAAATTCAATCATGAGATCCACTAAAGAGAATTTCCAAGACCATAGATGCTCAAAATATTGTTTTCTAATCTCTATTATCAAGTGAATTTATGGAAAAATTGACATATTTTGAAGCTCATCCTTATGGATTTGTGTGGTTCAACATACATATAGTCTAGGATTGTTACCCCTCCACTTCTTTAGTGATCCAGGGAGTCACGACTTATGAATATTGATTGTGAGATCTTTCTTGACCAGATATCTAATGGATGTGTTCATAATATAATTTATGAATGTTGGATTCACACCATCCTTGTTTGAGTATGGATGATGACACTAGTTGTGTTGTGATAGGATTTGTTCAGGAGGTTTCATGATATACCATTATAACGAATCTATGATAGGTGAGGATGCACCATGATACCTTGATATTGGGTTGGGTATACATGGTTTTTTTTGGGGGTGTTAATGTATTATCTCTTGATGTACCCCCTATGAATAGGTAAATTACCAGTTGTTCGGATAGAATTTGAAAAGGTATGGATTAATTTCAATTCTCATTATATGTATTAAATGATCAGAAAGAGGTAACAATTACATCTATGTTATTATAGACTGACTCATCAATTTATTCCACATTATATCCATCTTAGAGTAGTGCATAGTTTAGTGTTCTGGATGCCTGTTCTTGCAGGTGGTAGTACGGCTTCATGAAATTCCTCCAATGTTCATTTCAGATCACTATACATGAATTATGTTATGATTATAAATAAGATGAAGGATGGCTTTAGGAAATGGTTATAGTATATAATAATATATCAACCCTAGATATATGACTAGGAAAATAAGACCATTCAGTTTCTGGAAAATGTGATTCCATTTTGTATATTAATTTTGGGTCATAGTTGTGAGGGTAATATGAAATCGATGGAGTTTTCATATCAAAATATTTACCAATCTACCATCTCTATAGAACCATTTAAGGCTACATACATGAGTCTCTGTGGGAAACTGTTGTACTAGTTTAATCCAAGGTAGACATTTCTTAGAGCCCTAGAGTAGGTTTTAGTGATGGATCAAAAAGGTGCAACACATACCTGGGAAAATGAGGAATTCACAGAGATGGAAGGAGTCCTTTGTGGACTAATGACTATGAACTTTGGAGATTGATATGAAGAATATATGTTCCTAATTATATCACCTCATCAAGGATTTATGATTTTTAATCAAGGAGGAGGGATATCCCAATGGTCTGTTTTCCATTTTCTAGTTACTATGTTAGGTTATTTAGGGGTCAAGCAACAATACCATGTGAATATAGTTAGAGTGGGTACACAATGTGTTCCATATGACACATCTGAGGAGATATCTTCATGACTTAGTTCATGATATCGAATGGGGTGAGATATTCCTCAATAGTGGAGTTAATTTTTCACGATTCCCAATGGGTTTTGAGAAACATTGAGATATGTACCAACATGGTAAAGTGTTCTCCATGGTTGCACATTTCATGGAAGCATGGGAAACTCTGGGGGGTGCTCAATGGATTGGGATTTCAACATGTGAGATCAATATAATCCTTTCTGAGTTGGGTTCCAATATTCATGGAAAATCCATAAATGAGGGGAGATTTTAGAGAACCTAGAATTTTATATGAAATTCATTCAAATATATAAAGGAATATCTACATTGATTGACATGGATTATAAGATGAATTAAATATCTCAAAGAGCCTCATTGATGAAATATTAAAAAAGTTTAATATATTATATCACTTGTGTATTGTTTTTCTAAAATAATGTAATAACATCAAAAGGTTGTCTTAGATGGGATACTTGAGACCAATAGAATCTAAAATATGTGTTTAACCATTGATAATTTTATTACCTGTCAATTTCAGGTCCTCTAAAAGACAATTTTTATGAGGTAATTTACTAACATAAATTTATTTATAAATTTATTTTCCATTTAATTGAGAAATGTTATCTATAACTCTATATGAATACCGTTTTGGTGGATTCCATAGGGTTTTCCATACAACCCTAGAGGGAATGGGTAAAATTGATATGGTACTTTTAAGTATAGTGTTTTTCTAAATGATATAGAGATTATGGTTTAGGGATTGATGTTTTGTATTGATCATTTTTCATCATTAGAGTTCATGGATATGACCAATGCCAACAAGGAAAAAGAATTCATTGTCAGTGATCAATCCAAACATGAGGTAGGTATTTTTTGTGTGGATTATGTTCATATTTTATAATCCCTAAATGAACATGAATTAATCCATTAGTAGGTTAACTCACAGGGTGTTGTTTTTATTTTCAATTGTTGTTTATCTACATAGGTTTTGGAGTAAGTAATAATTGATGATATTTTATTAATTTCCACTACATTCACCGCCTACATAAAAACTAATCAAGTAAAAAAAACAATGGTTGTGGTCTATTTAACAAATTTAGTTTATGTTCCTTTACCTCTCCATCCATTAGATTCTATGAATGATATTTTGGTTGGTCAAAAGTTTGATGATACATGGGAAGATAAATTTTGGGGAATTTTTTCTTTAGTACAACAGATTTCTCGATTTTGGATATACAAAAGAGGTTTTATGGAAATGATGGGAGTCCTAAAATAGATTTTCTAATGAATGACTCATGAGATATACTGGGTTTATATCCCCAGATATGTGATGAAAATCGACCCCAAAAAAAGGGTGGCTGGAATCCATCCACCGGTGATAGTGGTGATCAGATTATGGTGTGAATAGTGCATTTTTTTATAAGATGGGATTTTTGGTTCCACTGTTGGGGATGAGAGTGTCTTTTTCAAGAATTAAATTGTTATAATTTTACTTTTATCTATCCATGAGGAGTGTTCAAACAAGTTCTAGGAATTATTGATGGATTTCTAGTATTCCCAAACATAGAGAATGTAGAAGGAGTTGAACCCTGAGAGGACTAATGGTTTGAACAAATTTCCAAATTACATTCCATGTAGTTCAGAAGAACACATAAAATGGGGTTCCCCTTATGTGGTGGATTAGGTTTATACATTTTGTTAAATATCATAGTATGTGTTATTTACCCACAAACTGTGAGAGCCTCATCCATCCAGATTGGCATGTAAATGGAGTTCACGCTCAAGAAGCCATGTAGGGATACACACCATGTGTATCAGATCACATGTTAATTAATCAACTTTCAGAAATATTTACATGTAAATGAAATAAATACCTAGGACACAATGTTTCCCCACATGATATTTGTGGTGTGTCACACAATAGATACATTAGATGGTATATGTTCTTCGGTGAGAATCACATCCAGAGTGTTATCCTGACCCCTACAAGTCATGTGACATGAGGTAAACCCCGTGTAATTTATAAAGTACTTGGAAAATGACAATGTACGTGGGTAAAACCCATGTATACAACCATGGGACATTGTACATCATCTATACTAGATAGAACATTTTGTTATAGAACAATATATGTACACCATGTACAACTAGTGGACACATCAGGTATTTGATGAAAATCCTTTCATGTGAGATCCTAAGACATAGGATATTCTAGGAGTAGTGTAACATGACATGTATCACTAGGGAAAATCTATGTACTTGTTAAAGGGAACATTATATCCCATGATCTTATTAGTTCATATTTGGAATGATATCATGAGTGTTACTTTGGTCAATGTAAGTGTGGGGGTGTTCCATTCATTTCTTATTTTGGGTTGAGTTTTTCAGGCCACATCCATATGGGTTTGGTGGAATATATTTTTCATAGAACTATATTTGATCCTCTCATCCGACTATAAAAGAAATACCTCCATGAGGAACATTGATTTTATCCTTATTCTTAATGTATTTTTCCCTTGTAGGGGTTTTAGTAATAATGTGTCCAGCATACATTGGAATTATCCACTATCTTGCAGGTTATTCTAGTTAAGTTTTGGTATATCACGCTGGCCTATGGTCTAATCCCCTATCATTGTATTGAAATTTATTTTCTTACAATCATTTTTATTATGATAAAATGTATATTTCATATGATACCTCTTAGTTTCCATTGGGCTTCTTCATGGAAATACATGAAATGAATTTTATCTCAGATGAGTACCAACAGTATAATAAGACCTAATGAGTGAGACATCTTAGATGAGATTCAATAGTAATGGAAATACTCATCAAGTGAGTTCTCCCACATGAATGCTTCATATGAGACTCAAGAATAATCCAAGTCAGGCAGCGAGGTCATCACATTTCTATGAGACTTGGTGTTTAACTGTGAGCATATATGGATTATTGATTATTAACATGGTTATGTCAAATCATTGTGATTTTGAGATGAAAATTCTCTTAACATGTTATGTTTGTAGATTTTAGTGTGTCTTAATAGATATGTATATACTAAAACCTGAATTGGTTCTGCCCACTTATTTTGTCTCTTATGAAGATAATAGGCCATTCAATAGAGTCCTAGATGGACCAAGAGTAAAATAATCTTTGTTGATATATATAAATTGTGGATCATACTAGGTTTTTTATTTGAATTATGTCCCCTCCTTATAGGTTTTAGGATTTGATAGTTTTGGGGGTCTTATACTTTTCACTTTATGATTACTCATACTCTATTCATACTCAGATGTGCAATACAAATGTATGCATTCATTTTTGTAATATTTTTATTTGTACCATTATTTTTTTTATTTGGATATTTGTTTATGTATGTATATGTACCTTAATCTACATCCTTCCATGAGATTGATATTCCTACAATACACTACTACATATACCTTGACACCCCCCTTACACCCCACACGCCCCTGAAACCCCCCTGACTCCCGCACGCCCCCATGACACCTCGCCCTCACACCCACGCGCCCCCATGACACCCCCCAGGACACCCCGCGCACCCCCATGACACCCCCAGGACACCCCGCATGCCCCCCTAACACCCCCACGCGTCCCCCTGACACCCCGCCCTAACACCCCAGCACCCCCCTGACACTGGTGCGCCCCTATGACCCCCCGCCCTTACACCCGCACCCCCTAACACCCCTCCCTGACAACCCTGCGCACCCCCTTGACACCACCCTGTTGACACCCCAGAGCCACCCTAACACCACAGCGCGCCGCCTTGACACCCTGCCCTAACACCAGCACCCCACTGTTGACACCCCAGCGCGCCCTAGAGTGTCCCACGACTGTGGCGTGAAAAATCGTCCTGCGGGTTTCGAACACTGAACCTGTTCCATCCAACGCAAAACAGAGAACCACTAGGCTATGCGTGCTTCTGTGTATAATACACACTGCGTAATATTTAATTGTATCCTGAAGTATTATATATATATATATATATATATATATATGTATTTATTTGTGTTTACAAATATAAAAAATATAATATATTTGTATATATACAATATATTTCTCTATAATAAAATCTATATTTGTGTATAATATTTATATATAATATGTATTTATGTATAATTATAATATATTTGTGTATAATATATATATATATATACATGTTTGGGTATATTTAATATATATAAATACATATTTATACATATATTAATAAATATAATTATATTTATATGTGTGTGTGTGCATTTTTGTATTTATAGATATAATACAATTATAATATATATTATACATATATTTTATTAAATACATTTATATTATATATTAATGTATTTAATTATATACATTTATATTATATCACCATCACACATATATATACATACAAAATTAAATACATTCATATAATTTGAAATAAATGATATAATTAAATAATATATATATACACACACTAAATTAATATATAATTAATATGTTATACTAAAATATACGTAAAATTATTATAAAATTCATATAAATTTATTCATAATAAAATATTTATAATATAATGAATAATATAAATTCATTTTTATTGTATACATTTATATAAATACATTTATATTAGATTATGTATACTAATTTATATAATTTAGACAAAATTAATTATAAATATAAATATAATATTTATTTATATTATATATTATATTATATATAAACTAAATTAATGTATAATTAATATGCTATAATAAAATATAAATAAAATAATTATAAAATAGATATAAATTTATTGATAATAAAATATTTATAATATAATATATAATATCAATACATTTGTATTGTATACTTATGTATAAATACATTTATATCATATTATGTACACTAATTTACATAATTTAGACAAAATTAAATATAAATACAAATACAAATATATTATTTATTTATATTATATATTGTATTGTATTTATAGATATAATATAATTATAATATATATTATACATATATTATATTTAATACATTTATATTATTTATTAATGTATTTAATTATATACATTTATATTATATCACCATCACACATATATATACTGACAAAATTAAATGCATTTATCTAATTGGAAATAAATTGTATAATTAACTGATATATATATATACACTAAATTAATATATAATTAATATTCTATACTAAAATATACATAAAATAATTATAATATATATATAAATTTATTCATAATAAAATATTTATAATATAATATATAATATAAATACATTTGTATTGTATAATTATGTATAAATACATTTATGTTAGATTATGTATACTAATTTACATAATTTAGACAAAATTAAAATTAAATATAAATATAAATATTTTATTTATTTATATATAATATATTATATTATAAATATTTTATTATGAATAAATTTATATGTATTTTATTATAATATTATGTATATTTTAGTATATCATAATGATTATAAATTAATTTAGTATATATATATATATCATTTAATTATATTATTTAGTTCCAATTATATGAATTCATTTAATTTTGTGTGTATATATATCTGTGATGGTGATATAATATAAATGTATATAATTAAATACATTAATATATAATATAAATATATTGAATATAATATATGTATAATATATATTATAATTATTTTATATCTATAAATAAAAAAAATACACACACACATAAATAGAAATATATTTATTAATAAATGTATAAATGCGTATTTATATATATTAAATATACCCAAACATGTGTATATATAAATATATATTATACACCAATATATTATAATTATACATAAATACATTTTATATATAAATATTATACACAAATATATATTATATTTTAGAGAAATATATTGTATATATACAAATATATTGTATTTTTTATATTTCTAAACACAAATATATACATATATATATATATATATATAATATAATATAATATAATACTTCAGGATATAATTAAATTTAATGTAGTGTATATTATACACAGAAGCTCTCACAGCCTAGTGGTTCTGTACAGTGCGCTGGATGGAACAGGTGAAGGGTTCGAAACCGGTGGTGATCCTTTTTACCCACCGCGACACCCTTGGGCGCGCTGGGCTGTCAACAATGGGTGTCAGTGGGGAGCGGGTGTCAGGGCAGGGTGTCACGAGGGCGCGATGGGGTGTCAGGGGCGGCATTGGGGTATCCACAGGGGGTGTCGGGATGGCGCACGGGTGTCGACAGGGGGTGTTAGGGGGGCGTACTAGTGTCAACAGGGGGTTTCAAGGGGGTGCGCTGGTGTGAGGGTGGGGTGTGAGGGTGTGGGTGTGAGGGAAGGGTGTCAGGGCGGTGCGGGTGTCAGGGCGGGGTGTTAGGGGGTGCGGGTGTCTGGGCGGGGTGTCATGGGGGCGTACGGGTGTCATGGTGGTGCATCATGGGGGCATGTGGGTGTGAGGGCGGGGTGTTAGGGGGCGCGGGGCACACGAGCGTGTCATGGAGTGCGCTGGGTGGGTGTGAGGCCGGGGTTTCATGGGTTAGGGGCCGTTTGAACCGCCTCTAAATCCCTATATTATAAGCGGTTTTTGTTATAACCGCCTCTAATGCGGTAAATTTCGAGCAACATTAGAGGGGGTTTAAACCCCCTCTAATGTAACCAGATCTAAAATCAAATCAAATATTAAAAAAACAATGCTAAAAAAATTAGTGGTGGTTGTGTATAATCCGTCTCTAATTTGTATAGAGAATGAATTTAGAGGGGGTTTATAACTCCCTCTAAATTTGATGATTATATGGGGTTGTGCAGAACCCCCTCTAAATTTGATGATTATATGGGGTTGTGCAGACCCCCCTCTAATGTTATAGAAAATGAATTTAGAGGGGGTTGTGAAAACCCCCTCTAAATAACCCCCTCTAATGTACTATTTTTTTGTAGTGGTAAAAACATTAACAAGGTGTTTACGCTGGTAAGATTCATTCTTACATATGTCAAATCATGTTTCTGTATTCTAGTTTTATATTTAAATTGAGGATATGGATTTATTTTTACACAAATCATCCTTCATGAGATGATATACTCAATTTGACGTCATTTAGAATAGGTTTTCATACATACAATGTCGTGCCTTTTCAATTTTTCACCCAGCTGTATTGGAATGATGCTTATGCAACACCTTCATCATCCCAAAATTAATTCATATTTCTCCAAGGATTCATCATCTCAACTCAAAAAAATATTATAAACACCTCATTAATTGGTAAAATCCATATAGTTAATTTATTAAATAATATTAATCACCACAATCACATTCCCAATCTACTATGACAAATTACTATTAATGTTCCCAGTACATTCACTACCAATACCTTCATAAAATCATTTCAAAAATAATAAACCATTATTCAGGTGTGGTAAAATAATTATTTCAATAGTCAACATCAATTATAACACTATGATTTCTCTTCCAATATATGTTGTCTCTTTATTCTATATTTCTAAAAATGTACATCAAAATTTAATCATAGCCCTTCATTTCATTCTGGATATCCAAAGTAGTATCTTGAATCAAAATTCACTTATTCACTCATCATTGGTATATAATTCACAATACATTCAAACATTTTTATCACTATTCGTTAACATGATGTCTATCTCCAAAATAATTATTTTTAGAACGCTTTCATTAGATCATCTCTAGAAAAATATTTCAAAGAAGTCATGATATCTACATTCCATTTCCATCCTTTGAGAATACATTTTTTTTATTTAAAATCCAGCATCATATTTTCCTCTTTGAGTAAAAAAACATCAGTAGAACCTTTTTCAGGTAGAAGTGGCCCAATACATCACATATACTACTCAATATACATTTACAACCACTTTGTACATTAGTCACAAATACAAGTACATATCAAAAATAACACGAGTCTCTCCCGCAAAGCACCTACCACGAAGCTCCTGGCATGGGGCGTGCTTCTGCGAAGTGAATGGGTTTGTGAAGCTCCTGCCACATTGCATCATCGCGTTGAGGGTTCTCTTTGGGTCCCGCCACGATATTCTTGGCATGGGGCGTGCTTCCGCAAAGTGACTGGTTTTGCAAAGATCCAGCCGCATAGCTTCATCGCGTTGAGGATTCGCTTTGGGGACGCCGTGAAGCTCTTGCCACAGGGAGTTTTCATGTGAAGTCCTGGTGTTCGCATTGTCGAAGGCGGTGTCCTATGGGCATGGTCGTCGCGACGAGCCTGTTCCGTGACGAGCATTCGCGATGTTTATGCTGCGTTGTGTTGCCGCCATGTTTCTACTATGAGGCGTTGGATCGGGCCTGTTTTGTGAGTGGCTGGTGCTTTTTCCAAGTTCCTTTGCAAGGGTTCTAGGGCCGTGGGGTCCACCCGGGTGATGGTCTTTTGGAGAATTGTGTTCTCCTCTTTGGTACGATTCTATGGATGCCAAACTTGTGAATCAATGAAAGAGGTTTTCCCCGACGGACAAATAAAAGGCGACCATCAAGGCACAGAGAAACGAAGACACACTTTTGGAAAAGTGCATTTCACTGCTTGAGGTTGGAAGGTTCGTGGAAAACATCGCGATTAATCAGGGGGCTCTCAGAAACACCCTACAAAACATATGGAAACTTGAAGCAGGAGTGACTATCCAGGAAACGGGGGTCAATTGCTTCGTCTTTGAGTTCTTCAACAAGATAGATAGAGAAAAAATCTTGCGAGGTAGACCGTGGTCATTCGATAACCAACTCCTCTTCGTGGAAGAGTTTAAAGGGGGGGACGATATCCAGCTTGTGAATTTAACCCGCTCCCCCTTCTGGATATGAGTTAAAGGAATTCCCTTCCATTCTAGAACAAAACGAATCATGAGAGAAATCAGGGACACTTTAGGTCACTTTCTTGACTGGGATAGCTCAAACCCAATACAATGGGGCTCCGAGGTCTGGATCAAGGCGGAAATTGAAGTGTCAGAGCCCCTGATGAGGGTAATGTTCTTGAAAATCGAATACACCAATATTTGGATATCTTTCGAGTTTGAGAAACTCCCAATCTTCTACTTCTTCTGTGGATGCCTTGGACATCTGGAAAGAAAGTGCACCACTAAACCTAAGAGTGGATTAGGTTACACTTTCCTCCAATATGGCTCTTGGCTCCGTGCCAAAACGAATAAATATGTTGTCATCCCGGAGATTGAAAAACAAAAGGACTGTGACCATCTCACACTGTCACATACCACTCAGGTGGAACCCATTCTTGAAAAATGCTAATGCTAGAACCAATGGATTTCCCTAATGCTGGTCATCCCACTTAGAGATAAGCTGGAGTTCATTATAACCCCCTGAAGGACAAGACTCAAACATTTACTGAGTTGGTGACAACGCACAAAGAACCACCGTTACACTGCTCAAAGCCAATGCTGATGCACACTGAACCACCAGATCTGGATCCTGACCCACAACCGGCCTCAGCAGGTGATCTATCATTGGAGACACATGGAATGACGGGGACCTCATTACTGGGCCCAATTACCTGTCGAATGTGGAAAAGGGTGCAATGAGGAGGAAGTGATGGTCCAATGGAAGACCCTTTACCTGGGGTTCGGAAAAGACATTATGAAACATGCCACTCAGGGAGGAATCCCACCAAAAGGTGGAAAACAACATGTGGAGAAACCAGTCCTGGAGAACCAAAGGTGGCGTCGGGCGAGACCCAGCCCCCCCTAGAGCAATGATCGCTTTGTGTTGGAACTGTCGTGGGATTGGCAACCCACGAATGGTTCGCATGCTTCAGCGCAATTGCGCTCCAAGTCATCCCGATATGGTTTTCCTGTCCAAAACCATACTGGAAAACAAGGACACCAATGGTATTTCTCTGAAGCGCGGCTTCCATGGATGCTTTCCAGTGCCTAGGAAAGGCCATTCTAGGGGCCTCTGTCTCCTTTGGAAGGACCATATCGACGTCAAAATTTTGTCCTCCTCCTCACACCATGTGGCAGCGAATATTCAAACAGACTCACACCCACCCTGGACCTTTGTGGGATTCTATGAAAGGTAATCCCATAATGATAAGGTGAAGTCATGGGATCTTCTGCGTAAGTTGCGACATGACTTACCGAGCCCTATACTCTTCGGAGGAGATTTCAATGAGATTTTGTTCTATAAGGAAAAGAGGGGTGGAGTCATTCGACCCTCAGCTTCGATGTCAAACTTCAAGGACGTGATCTCTAAGGTGGATTTGGTTGATCTGGGATACACTGGTAATCCTTTTACTTGGTTCTGCGGCAATACTGAAGGCAATCATGTCGCTGAGCGTCTTGATAGATTTTTGGGATCTGCTGATTGGATTAATCTGTTCAGCATGTTTCATATCGGCCACATGGCCCTTAACTGCTCAGACCACTGTCCAATTCTCATTGATTTCACGCAAGGTGAACGAAATAGAAAACATAACAGACCTGTCTGATTTGAGAGCTTTTGGAAAAAATATCAGGAATGCGAAGAGGTGATCAAATCAAGTTGGAAAAGCACTAAAGTGGATATTTTCCTCAATCTCCAACAGGCCACGTCTGATCTGAGGTCTTGGAGTAGTAAGAAATTCTGCCATCCTGACCGGCATTGTAGTGTCCTTGAAAAGAGACTAAACAACCTCCTCAAACAACCCACATCTAATTTCATTCTCTCTAATATTGGAGAAATGCAAAGAGAGCTGGACATGGACCTGCGTGTCAAGGAATGTTTTTGGGCCATGCGGGCGCGAGATAACAACATTAAAGAAGGGGATGCTAATACCTGGTTCTTTCACAAAAAATCTTCATCCAGGCGTAGGAAAAACACTATTACTTGCATCTTACAACCTGACGGAAGCAAGGTTTCTAACACCGAAGGTATCCATGAGGCTTTGAATTTCTTTTTCCAGAACCTCTTCATTGCAGGAACCCCTTGCATGTCTGTCGAGGTGGAAGATTGTATCAGACCTGTGTTCACCATTGAGATCAATAGACAGCTCACCAAAGATGTGACAGATGATGAGATATGCCTGGATCTTAAACATCTTCATCCCACTAAGGCTCCGGGACCGGATGGGTTCAACACCCTTTTCTTTAAACAATACTGGCACATTATTGGTCCCGATATTTGCAACATGATGAAAAATATCTGGGCTGGGACTAATAGTATCACTGCCATCAACGAAATTGTAATTTTCTTTATCCTCAAAATCAAGAAACCTATGGAGATCCCTAATTTTAGGCCTATCATCCTTTGTAATGTCTCGTACAAGATCTTCTCATAGATCCTTGTCAATCGTCTGCGACCTTGGTTACCTCATATTATCTCTGAGAATCAGAGTGCATTCGTGGCCAAGAGACTGATCACGAACAATGCGATTGTGGCCCATGAAGTGTTCCATTCCATGAAATAACGTTCCACCGCGAAAAGAGGAACCATGGCCTGAAACCTGGATATGACCAAGGCCTATTCTCGAGTGGAATGGCACTTCATTCGTGTTGTTATGCTAAAAATGGGCTTTTGCGCTAAATGGAAAGATATGGTCATAGAGTGCATCTCGACCGTCTCCTTCAAAATCAAGGTCAATGGGGAGCTCACTAGAGGATTCTCCCCATCTCAAGGCCTTCTTCAGAGAGACCCCCTCTCCCCTTTTCTCTTCATAATGGTGGATGATGTGTTTTATAATATTATTTCCAGGGCTGCAGCCTCCAAATCTATTCATGGGGAAAAGGTCAGTCGTGTTACCCCACAAGTGTCACATCTTTTCTTCGCTGACAACTGTCTCTTGTTTTCCAGAGCAACAATTAATGAATGTCGGGTGATCATCCATGCGATCCAACAGTATGAGAGGGCGTCTGGCCAATCGGTCAATCATGGAAAATTTGAAATCTCCTTTAGTGCTGGGGTGCCTCTGTCTAAAAGGGATGAACATTGCGCATCAGATGGTATCCATATAGTTGTGAAACATCAGAAGTACCTTGGGTTTCCCACGGTGATTGGTTGATCCAAAAAATAAATCTTTGCATCTCTTGTGGACATGAACGAAAAAAAAATTCTTAGATGGTCCCCTAAAGGAATATATAAAGAAGGTAAAGAGACCCTCATCAAAGATGTTATCTAGTCCATCCATAGCTAATTTATGTCCCTATTTAAGCTCCTAGCCTTCATCATCGACTAGATCCACACATGCACTGCCAATTTCTGGTGGCGGAAGAATGATGGAAGGAATCGACTCCACTGGTTGGCCTAGGAGAAACTCTATAAATCCAAATCAGAGGGAGGGATGGGTTTCTAGAATCTGTGTCTCTTCAATGATGCACTGTTGTCCAAGAAAGGATGTCACCTTCTTAACTATCCATCATCTCTTTGTGCATGTGTTCTCCTGTCTAAGTACTTTCCCCACATGGACTTTCATGCTTCCTCTCTTGGTCCCCACCCCAGCTTCCTTTGAAGAAGCATCTGGGGGAAAAAAAGCTTTTGGAAAAAGGACTTGGCTGGAGGATTGGTTCTGGCTCATTAGTCAATATCTAGACTGATCCTTGGCTTATCGACAAGGATGGTAGGCGGGCTACATCCCCAATTCACCCAGGACTTGAAAATGCCACTGTCAGCTGCCTTCTATCCGACCGGGGATAGGGGTGGTTTCTGGATAAAATCCTTGATTTGTTCAATGAATGGGATCAAAGAATTATCCTCATCATTCCCTGGGTCCCTGACGCAGGCCCCGACCAGCTTTTCTGGATCTATGCATCTCGGGCGGGTACACGGTGAGGTCTTGCTATAGACTAGCTCTTGGCAGCCACTCAGTCGACCAGGATGAGGGACCATGGAATTTGATTTGGAAGATCAACGTTCCCCCTAAAGTTAGACAATTTTGGTGGCAGATCTATACGGGTACTCTCCCAACTATGAGCCTCCTCTCTTACCATCATATAGCAAGTACTGCCTTTTTCCCCTTCTGCCCGAACATTCCAGAAACTCCCTTACATGCCATCATCCATTTCCTGAGAGCTAAGAAAATTTGGAATAAATGGTCCCCAGCTTCGGTCGCTTCATTGGAATCATCCACTGACCTCCCTGATCTTCTGACGCGTTGGTGCTCCTCCTTTTCCATGGATTCTTCAGGATCACTTTGCACTCTAGCATGAATTATTTGGGTCTGACGTAATGATGCTGTTTTTCATCAATCCCACAAACCTCCTGAATTCTGGATTGAATGGGCCACCTCTTGGATTAAGAGTTGGAAAGACCACAACAGACACTTTACGTCAGACATTACCCTCCCATTCTCCCCTCTCTGGAATCCCCCAATGGAAGGGACTCTTAAGATTAACGTGTATGTGTCGCTCTCAAAGGTTGGGCTTGTTTCTCTCAGACTACAGGCCCAAAATCATCTGGGGAAAATCCTTGCTACAAAGTATGAACCACATTAGGATTTCTGGGAACCTGTAGTTGTTGAGGCCATGGTCATCCTTGCCGACATGTTGCTCGCCTTGTAATGTGGATGGAGTGATATCATTATTGAGTCTGACTGCCTTTCTGTGATCGAGGCTAATAACCACAACGATGGTGGGATCCAGTCTTTTGGCATCATCATCAGGAGAATTCTCTAGCTTTTCCAATGCTTCTCCTTATGCACCTTCTCCTTTACCAAAAGGGAAGGGTACAACGTGGCCCATCACCTTGCGGCCTCAGGCCCTTTCGATTGCAACCGGATCTGGCTGGACAATTTCCCTTCATGGATTTGCACATGTACTTCTGCTGACTTTTGTCATTAATGTTTCCTTTTTTAATAAAAAAAAGTACGTATCAAAAATTCCATAAGGGAAATTCACCACTACACATGTATCAACAATCTCTAGATAATCACTACTCAACCTAGCCTACTCAAAAATATATAAAAAACTGAATAAATAGAGAAATATTATTACCAATAAAGGAAGAAATAAAATATTAGGAACAATGGACATCAACATAATAATACTCATACTATTATACATCAACTGAAAATGGGAATTAATTAATATAAAAATAATTTTATTTACAGATGTATCAGACTAATGAAATTATAAAATATAATCATCTACCTAAAATAATCACCAATCTCTATTTACCCATCCATTTAAAAGGGAACAAACAATGATTACCACAATAATCTTAAACAAAATAGTACTAGAAAATATAAATTAAAACATATAAATTTATTAATCACCTTCTATTAGTCACCATGTTCTTTTTATTGATTTTTCAATTTTCCCCGTATTTGAACATAAATATGGTCCCTGATATATATATTTTAATTCTATTTATCTTTTTTGTCTTTATAAAGAATCCTTATAAGATATCTTCCTTATTATTTCATGTTTCATAAAAATATATAAATTTGAATTATTCCATTCATTAATAATTATATAGTTGGAGTTTAGGGATTCTTTATTCATTGATTTTATGATTTTTTATATGTTTCCTTTAGACACATAGGTTATGTGTGGTGTACATAATCTCATTATTGTGGAAGTCACTTCTGAATATTTTAAAATATATTTACCCTCACATTAATCATTTCTCGTTATTTTTCAAAAGGTTTAATGATAAAATTTCATCAAAATTAATATTTTAAATATAGGATATTTTTGGTATTACTCCCACATGATCTCCATAATATTTTTAGTTTTCAATATATTTCCAAGATAAATTTATGTACATTGAAGATGCAGAAGACATACTTTTACATATCATTCAACTACTTTTATGCATCACTAAAAGTATCTAAATTTCCACTATTTCTTCATAATAATTCATATGATTAGATTTGGATGAAATATATGAATAGTATGAATTTCACATATTTTTCCCTATAAAGTTTGACTGACTCTTACAATGAGTGGAATAAATCTTACATGTCAATATTAAGTATTAATATCTCTAGTACCTAACTATATTGACTCTTAGGTACACCACATAGGTTCTTGAGTATATTTTTATATATCTTTATTTACTTTTACACATCCTGACACTCATAAAAATTTCATTTTCTCCATTCAATAAAATTTTATAAATGAGTACTTTTCTTCTAATGTGACTCATATATATATAGAAAATTTTTCCTATCCCTAAAATAAACAAATTATACATCACTAACATCTGTATCCAACAACATTCCAATTAAATTAATAAAAACATATAATTAATATCTTATTATTGATTTTATTTCCAATATTACATAAATCAATTAAATTCTATTATATGTATATTTTATAAAATATCATCAAATATAATGAAATGATACTTTAATCCTAAAACATCATAAATGACCATTACTAAATAAATATGGGCGAATAAAATATAATGAATTTATTTCCTCAACCAATTGAGTAGTTGGGGTTACAGAGAGTTCTCAAGGTTCGTTGAGAACCTGCTATATAAATGAATATGTATAGTATAATAGAACATTTTTCCAATTTCTACTTCTCTTATTTTTAAAATTTAGAAAAATTTTATTTACGATTATGATGATGTATTTTGAATTTTTGAGATATTCCACCGTGATAACCACCTATCAAGTCCCATGAGATAAATGATGTGCATGAACTAATAGTTATTGAGACTATTCCTCCAGTTTTATATGTTCTACATCTTCATTAGTTTCTCCTTGAAAGTATTCTTGATATATTTATGTGTGTAGGTTAAAGACCTATGATATGAAATCCTTCCATTATTGATCGATCTATTGGGTTTTATTTAGAACATCCATCTCTAATTGTAAGAGATTAATGAACCCAAGATATTGAGATATAAATTGTGTCTATGAAAGATTTCATTGAACATTGAATGTAATCAGTTAAGATTAAATATAATATTTTGTTTCATATGAATCGATGACATGGGAGTTACTAGTTGAATTTCCATAATCTTGAAGACATACATATAGGGAAGTATGGGATGAATTTTTTTGTTTTATTTTCAATTAATTTAATTCATGAGATGATGATAGCTAATATATCTTGATATTTTAAGTATAAGACTCTAGGCATCATGTTAGTGACTGAATATTATTATCATTTTGTTAATTTTATCAATTTTTATCTTTCACTTGTGACTGATGCGAGAACTAAGGTTCACCATTTTTAGGATTCACAAAGGCATTTGATTTATTATCAAGTGACCATATTTAGGATTATGAATTATTTAGAGGCTATGTACTAGGAACCATTAATTTTTAGGAAGATATCTACTGAAAGACTTTATAGATAGTTAATTTCATATGGTTGGTTAAGAAATGGATCTTCAGTTATCTAAAATAAGTGGCTAATTTATTCCCATTAGAGTAGGGATGGGAAGTATAATCATGTACATATATATTATTCTTTATAGTATGGGAGATATTTTTTATTATCCTACCTGCATAGATGAATGAGGTATACATAACCAAAGTGCCACAAAACACTTGTAGAGTTTCATTCATGATAGAAAATAGGGTCTCTATGATGTTTCTTCCTATATTCTTTATACATTGTTAGTGGTCATGGTGATGGAAAGACTTGGGGTTCCCTAGAAGAATCATGTGTGGAACCACTAGGTGGTAGTTATTTTATTTCTTTGGGTTAGGGAATATGTATTTTTACAATTATCATGGATATGAAATATACAAAATAGGTAATTTTTAGTGTTTTCTGTGATCTGGAGGCTAGTGTAAAGGTTCAGGGTAATTCTAGATTCATAGGATTGAGTAGAATTAGTTGAACATGGCGAGGGACCTACAACTATTCATGTTATGATCATGGTGGATTATAGTATTGAGACTACATGTTTTTCTATTGGTGTATTGAATTTTTTTATATTTTTTTTTATTTTTTGTATACTATGAAATACCGATATGGAGTGATTTTAATTGATACACCCTTTGGGGTCTTTGTTTATGATGCTTTCACTGGGGCGTGCGCATCCGTCATGTAGAGGACACACTACTGTTTCCCCGCATTCCCGCTTTCCAAAGGCAGACAACATCTGCTCCTTATTCAGGGACATTTTCTCCTTGATCGAAACGGGATGATGTGATGTCGGTTCTTTTTTCCGTGGATTCCTCCTCAGAGCTTTTCACCTAGTCCGAGTCTCCCTCATAGATTTAAGACATTGTTCGCAAAACTATTATAGGTGCCATATCTTCAAGGACACCAGTTAATTACACTACTTCTGTTAGGACATTCCAAGGGGTCCGGTCTGGGAAGCAACCTTCGGTTAGGAGAGTAGTCACGTTGGGCATCACTTGCAAGTATTGATGCTAGGGGATTGGCGTGTCTGTCTTCTATCCATTATTATAGGTCTTCTCGAGGGCACGGAAGCCTGAGTAATCCCACATAGAATGTGGGGAATTGTATGCCATGGGAATGTATCTGAGGTTTTCCTCAACTTCCCATGTCTAACATAGGGTATGCTGCAAGTTTTACGTCCAGCGGAGACTGATCAGACTGATTGAAAAATTGATTAGAGTGGATCAGATGGAGGAACCCCCTAGAGGGAATGCCGATATTGGGGCCAACACGTGGGTGGATTCCTAAATGTTCTATGATGGAATGCGGAGTGGGGTGGCATGATTCCACCGACATGTGGAATCCCGAGTAAGAATCAGGATGGATGATGGAGAGTTTGAATGGAGTGAATGGGGAATGAGATAGGAACCTCATGAAAGTGACAATATTATTGGTCTTGAGCCTCGAAGTGACTTCCTACGTATCCCCGTGGCAGGGAATCAAAGTCCACATAGTTTGGTGGGACGATGGGATGCCTAAAGAGGCAGCCTGTGTGAATGGATGTGTGGATGGGACCCAGAGGAAGTGGAACCTCTGAGTTGGGGCATGAGCTTCTCGAGACATATAGACTCGAGGGAGACATCAGGATGAGACACGAGTGATGGGGAATGAACCTAGAGGAGGCTTCCTATGTACCATTACTTAGAAAGGATCAAATACCATGTAGTTCAGATGGGAATATAGTTTAACGTCACGTGGGATGGGGGAGAACCGATATGAAGGGGGTCAGGACGACCGTGTGGGGGGCTTGAACCTCTTGGAGGCTTCCTATGTACCATGCCTTGACATGGATCAAATTACTCATAGTTCGGGTTGGTATGGGGCTTACACTCTATGGTGGCCCAAGGTGTTGGGGCTTGAACCTTATGGAGACTTCATACATACCGTGCCTTTACATGGATCAAAGTCCCCATAGTACAGGATGGGTTGGGGATTACACTCTGAGGTGGCCCAAGGTGTTGGGGCATGAACCTTGTGGAGGCTTCCTAGGTAGCATGCCTTAGCAAAGATCAACAACCACATAGTTCAGATGGGAATACTGATTAACGTCATGCGGGACGGGGGCGAACTGACGTGAAGGGGTTCAGAATGACTGGGTGGTGGGATTGAACCTCATGGAGGCTTCCTACGTACCATTACATGACATGGATCAAAGTCCTCGTAGTTCAGGTTGGTATGGGGATTACACTCTGAGGAGGCCCAAGGTGTTTTTCATGGTCGGTGCTCACTCTAAGACAATGTGATTCATGATCAGTTTGAGAAACAAGAGATAAAAGAGACCTGATGATCACATCGTTAAAGGTGCGTCCATAGGAAATGGAGTGGGGATTACACTCTGAGGTGACCCAAGGTGCTGGGGCTTATGTGTGGTTAGCAGCCCGATAAGTCGGGGCTTACTCCAGGATGGAGGCCTGAGGTGACAAAGCGCAGCGGGAGAGGGACTTTGGACCGAAGAAAGGAGGATCCCCGTTTCCCACCACGCTCTTCACTGGCCCTAGGGAATGAATATAAAAGAAGGATCAGGGATTCTTCCTCTGGAGATAAAAGCTAGGGGCTTACACAAAGGTGGATGCCCATTCCCGCAGACAAATTCCACTCCAATAAGGTGGATATCTTCCCCTATGAGGGGTGATCCCATCCCCATGGAGATGATTGGGCATGGAGAATGTCCAAGGAGGGGGGACCCTACGTGCGAGGCATGAGGCTAGGTCACAGTTTAATGTCATGTGCTGAGGATGATGGTGCTTGGCAGTTTAACATTATGCATCTCGGACGAGGTGGGTGTGCTCCGCACCCCTAGGGATTACATAACTGGTACCCTCTGCTCCTTATTGGAGGGAAGGCATCAGCAACGCCATAGCGAATGGGTGTTGTGGAGAGAACCATTGAGGGGCCCATGTTAGCGTGGATATGCGAAGAAGAAATAACTGTTAGTGTGCCTATGAGAAGAAGCATGAGGCAAAGCAACACAATGGGTGGTATCATCCAGTGGACATTGAAGTAACTTCATACGAGCCTAGAAGGTCGCACAAGAAAACAGTGCATGATGTGGATGCCTGGGGTGTGAAAGGAACTCGAAAATGGCATCCATGAGAAGATCATTGGGCGATCACCCAAGGGGATGCCCGGGGAGCACTGAGATGAGGGTCCTTGAAGAATTGCGTGAAACCTTTGAGGATTGCATGTGAAATTAGTAGCCCTACACGAAAAACATCGGGTTGGCACGAAATCGATGATTATTGCGCATAAATGGAGTCGAGGTTTTGCGCGCAACTAGAAAGGATTACGCGTAGTGACTGGGGTGTGTGTAATGGAAGGGTATTGCATGCAATTGGCTGGGGTGCATGCAAAGGATGGGAATTGCATGCAATCAGCCACCCTCCGTGCAAGTGGAACGGATTGCGAGCAAAGGGGAGGACCCTGAAGGGATTGGAATTCAGTCAAAAACCAAGGGAATATCGTGCGAAGGAAGACCCCGGGGCGACTTGGTGTGAAAAGAACCGTACCCGAGTGAAATCTTTGCATGCACGAAAGGTGAATTTCATTCACGAGAGCCGGTTCAAATTCTTCAGCCCCGAAGTGGAATGGGGTTGCCTTCTATTTATAGGCGTCTGGGGGCACAGATACCAGGTCAGCGTGAAATAATTGCACGCGCGAGGGTGGTGGCGTGAAATGCCAACCACGCGGGGTGGGGCGTGAAACATTTCACACCCACACAGAAGGACTTTTGAGAATCCCAGAAGATTCCGTGCGAGGCATAATTTTTTCATGCATCTATGAATTGTTTTCCCACGGCCCCTTTGGGACCCTCAGATGGAGTCCCTGAGTCCGTATATGACTTCTCTTTATCCTTCTAAAACCTTCTTTAGCCCTTGAGAACTTTTCAGCATCTAAAAATGCCCCCCCTTGGAATTGGATTGGCGAGGGGTTGTAATGGTCGGATTCCGAGGGAAATGCCGAAATGCAGGGCTCCGCAAGGTTCATGCGCGCAAAATCCTGAAGCGGCACGCAAAACTCAGGAAGGCGCAGAATCCGATTTTTGTAAGGGCACGAAAACTAGGATTAACCTATAAAATCCTCTTTAGGTCCCATGCTCCGTACTAATTTCCTCGTGAGACAAGCTCTAATCTCTCGTGCGCAAAAATTCCTCCAGCCCTGCGCCAAAAACCGCTCCGGCTGCGCCCAATTCCGCCGAGATCAAGCGTCGTTTAACGTGAAAACCCGAGGTTTTTCATGCCACGGTCTGATATTTCATGACACCCACTGATATTTCATGCCACCATACCATATTCTGGATAGCTACTCAAATACATTGTCGGAAGATGATGGCCGAAAACCAAGCTGATGAGGGAGAAGTCACTGCTCGCTGGGCTGAAATGGTCGCAAACCCAGAAGTTTATGGCACAAAAAGGATTGTCTCCAATAACCATACCCTCCTCAATATTATAACCCCCACCCAAAAGGAGTATGCCTTGTCCAAAAATCTTCCACTGTGGGAATTCAGTATTTTTGAGGCGGTTCCTTTACCGGGTTTTTAGGTGGATACACCGCAGTCATGGGTGACCCATGAAAAAGATCTCCCTCGATAAAATATCACCAACAACGGTCATCCTACCCGAGAAACTAGGAACATGGACGTTTATGTACTGAATCTCTGGACTAGGACCATTGCTGGGGGTCACCCTGTTGCGGAGATATTCGTGGCCCTCTACGCAAGCACCTTTCATCAGAGTGTCACTAATGAGGCTAAAGACTACCTGCAGTACTGGGACCTGCGGTCCGGAGGAAACTTCACTAGTGAATGGTCCTAGGAATACTGGGTTCTCCATTCATGTGACCAATTTGGCGCCAAGCTGTGGTATATTGGCTTATTCGAGGCAGTGTGGACAACAGAATTTCACTTCTACCGCCAGCACGAGCTTTTCCCTGAGCTGATCACCCGATGGTCCCCTGATACCAATACCTTCCATATCCATCATGGGGAAGTCGGTACCAGTCTCTGAAACATTCACTGCATCGGGTGTATCCCTTTGGAGGGCCACCAATACAATGAATTCCTTCCACTGATGAGCACCTGGGGAGACAGATCACGATCCCCCATACTGACATGGCATTTATTGGATCTCGTTATGGAGAAGATGGGGGTCAAGGAATTCATGAAGTACATCACCTTCATGTACTGGTTTAGCCTATCCCTAGATAGGGATCTAGAAGTCAAGATGCAAGGGTGGGGGAGACGGTGTCCTACCGCGACACAGAGGAGCAAGAGCGGATCATACTGGAGGGTCCTGGAAGTGGGGCACTACCAGTCACGGGGCTACAACATAAATGAGAGTCGGAACCCGAATTTTTGGTACGCCTAATTTCTTGCTACATTCCTGAGTAGTTGGCTCTTTTTACTGAGGGACTCAAGGATGGGATTCCGTCCAGTGGCCTTGGCGATGGCTGGCATCATGGCTGCCAACAAAAGATTCTATCGGGGGGTCCCGTGTTGGCTCGTCTGTATGCCATTTTGGGTCGCAACTCGAGAGGGGGATCACCTAGGAGAGTAAGTGGCCCCTTACAGATTTTCCATGGCTGGGTTGCATCTCATTGCGGTGGATACACCTTCCTGAATGCCATCCTCCCTCCAGGAAATAGCCTGCGACCCTTCCTGTTAAACATTTCCGGGGCCATTTCATTGATGCTCAATGAAGAGGGGGTAAGGATCAGAATTGGTAACCTTGCCAACTTCACCTTTAGACCATTCCCCACCCCAACTGGCCAGATGATAGACAATGGGAAAGGATCACTAGATCAGAAGGAGTACTTCCAGAACATCAAAGGCCAGGTGCATGTGGCCCAGATTGATGGGAAGATATTCTATGAGCCTTATGTGTTGTCCCGATTCGCCAGGCAGTTTGGGTGCGTCCAACGAATGCTAAAAAAACTATATAAAGATGTCCAAGAAGAAAGGAATCATCATGTTCTCTATCAACTGTGGATGATGTTCACAACCTATGGCTCTGGTGACTTGATCACCTTTCCTCCCACCAGAGTCGATGCTGATCTCTCAATAGAGTTTTTCGAACATTGGACCATACCATACCCTGAGGGGATTTTTAGGAAGAAATTTCGGAAACTAAAGGTATCTAGTGTGGAACCCAGGCGGCGATAGAGCCGGAAGAGTGCCGCTAGATGGGGAAGATCGAAAGCACATCAGGCAACGAGCCCCTCACAGACCGGGACCTCACTAGCGGGGATGCTGCATGGCATGGCTATGCCCTCATTTCCTAGAGGAGGAGGGTCCCACAGAGCAGCCAGAGAATATCCCAGGAAGAAAATAAGATATCTACTCAACCTTCTCAAGATACTATTTTCCCCGCGCAATGGTCGGCTTGGATAACCCTATGGTAGTTAGTGAGTATTGAATCCCTCTGGCAAAAGATAGTGTGAGACGAGATCCAGCTGCCAGAAGTCGGGCTTGTTCAGGTTGTTGACAGAGTGAACTTCCATCGATGACATGCATATCTGATAGCCATGGAAATGTACGCTCGTCAACGGGGTCGGTGTGTGGAGCCACCTTTCTTGGTGAAAGTTATGCTCAACAAGGAGCATGATCTGGAAACTAATCTGTCGGGGGATGATGGCAGTAATGATGAGTCGGAGGGCAGCGAGACAGAAGAGGAGGAGGTAGAAGGATAAGGTGAAGGAAAAGGTAAAGGAGAAGAGGAGTGAAAAGGTGAAGGGTCTAAGGGGTTATCCCACCAAGGGAGTCTCCAGGAGAGCAGCGAGATCATCAGCTCTGATATAGATGTGATTGAGCTACACAAGGTATGCTTCAACCCTTATCTATCCTCCTCCTTTATCCACTCTCTTCTGAAATCCTTAATCCACCATCTTTATCTTACTCAGGAGAATATTGATGCGGATCAAGAGTCTCTGGTCGAAGGATAGGTCCTACTCAGGAGCATATTGGTTCTGATCAAGAGTCTCTGGTCGAAGGAGAGGGAGAAGTGCTAGTGGAACAAGGTGGGGCACTAACGCCCATTATCGAGTTGTCGATCGCTGAGGGATCCCCCACTATGACAACTCCTCCAGCGGTTGCTGTAGCAGCCAGAACACTATAGGCTAGTGCCTTGGGTTCCTGTAAGTTCCCTGCTTCGATACTGGTACTTACCATTGGAGGACTCAATTGATTAGGGTTCTCCTTGTCTGTACTGTGATCACGAAATTAGAGGCTCGTTAGGCTGCTGAGCTCAGACCGTCTATGAGAGAGTCAATGAAAAACATACTGCCCTGTCTAGGACATGCACCCCAAACCAAGTCGGCCCTGGAAATTGGTGAGAAGGGGGTAGAGGACACCATTGGCTCTGCTGTTGGGTCAGGGCCGACAGTTGACGAAGATGCCACCAGGGTCGAGGCGAGAGAGGAAGGTCTCTCAGACACTGAAGAGCCTATCCCCATGGGGGGAATCTCTAAGGAAGACCACGCTGCTAGCCTGTTGGCTGTATTTCCTATCTATCGGCCCTCTGATCCTGATGAAATTGATGATTCAGACTCAGAAGCGGTCGAGGAGAGCCGAATGATGTGGTGCAAAGGGTGGAAGTGCATAAGGAATTTTCTCAGTCAGCCTTAGACAAAATGGCTAAAGCTGATGTGATCTCTCCACACCTGGCTGCATTTCCTGTGAGCTGGAGGGGTAGATTCTCAACGCCTTCACATGACAGTCCGTGATTACATGACTGAGAAGATGTGTGAGAGAATTCGGCGCTCTGACGTCACCCAGTGTTGGGAGGAGTCTGGGAGTACCTGATCATTTCTAAAGGTAGAGTAGGAGGTCCAACGTCACGATGAACATGCAAAATAAAAGGAGATATTCATCACCAACTGTTTTGAGCTCGTGGAGAAGATGTGGGCCCAGCTGGCAGACTCCCAAGAACAACTAGTGGAAGTGAGTCACCAGATGACTGAGCTCTAAACTGAACAGGCGCAGACACAGACTAGGTTCAGTGAACTGTTCTCCGCGGCCACTGATGAAGAGAGAGTCCTCAGGAGGCAGGAAGTAGTCGTGGAGGCCGCTAGTCAAAAGGAAGCAGCGTTGGAATGATCCATCCAAGAAGCCGACCCCTAATGGCCCTGTTTCAGCCAAACTCATAAACACATTTCACCTTACTGCTTCGTATTTTGAACTGTATGTATGGACAAATTAATATACTTGTCCCTTTGGTTTAGCATGCTCAACCATAATCCTGAAATAAA
The DNA here is from genome assembly GCA_963277665.1 of Viscum album. NCBI lineage: Eukaryota > Viridiplantae > Streptophyta > Magnoliopsida > Santalales > Viscaceae > Viscum > Viscum album. The sequence continues at coordinate 1,394,610,270 of OY728157.1, read as the reverse complement.
TAGCAATCCATTCCTAATCTCTTGCGGGTCATAATCGATGTGAGAAACAAGGGATTCTCATATTATCACTTAGTTTGATCACGGGAGAATCAACCAAGCTTCGGGCATTCGATATTTGAATCCTGATTTCCAAGGAGAAGAGGGAGGCCCGATCAAAGGAAGATGAACTCAGACCGATCGATGTATCATCTTATCAATGTGCTCTAGTGCATGAGTAGGGAAATTCCAGGGGAATTAGAATCAGTCCAAAAATAGGGAAATGAAAAATGTGAATCACGTTACACAAATTCAGAACACTGTGGGAGGGGCGTGGAAATAAAGGACAACTGTTGACCGTATTCGAAACATATAATCCATATTGCATTAGAAAGAAATGGGTACAAAAAATGGGGGTCGACTGCTGACCATGTTTGTAACACGGGACCTAAGTCAAATATCATCCATCAGTCTTTCAGAACATTGGCCCAGGATAGCAGGTGGACCATAGGTTGAGCATCCATACTATTAGGGGGTCCTTTCAGACATGAAAAAGTATGAGGTTCCGAATAAAGGGTCACAAAAAGCATGGAAAGTGAAGTGGTGGTTTGTTCGAATAGAATCCAACACTCTTGAAAATATGCCACCGTGGTGGAAGAACATTAGGAGGGTGCATTAATCCGATCATGGATCATTCCTACTCTATGATAGGACCTCTCTAAGGTGTTACGCCAAGGGGCCGACAGTGAGAAAGGATGAGATTTTTGATTCCTGGGGTTGGACTCGAGAAGAAATGTCTGGGTGTTCCTACGTATCCCATAAGGATGGAAATCAGTCCATACATAGTTCTGGAAAGGGTCTTAGTTTATGGTCTTAGGAATCGGACCAGGGATCAGTAAGGAATGTAGGGGAAACATGGTAAGGTGTTTATAAAACCCAACAAGAATGAGTACATAAGTCCAAATTACCATGTGTTCCTTGGGGATGTGTTTAGATCAAGGTACCAAACACGAATGTTATGCTGGGCCTGTGGAGAAGTGACCAGGCGTTCCTACGTATCTAATGAGAATGAGAATCAAGCCAGTCGTAGTTTCGGGAAGGGTCTTAGTTTAAGGTCTTAGAACTCGGACCAGTGATCTATAAGGAATACAGGGGACATATGGTAAGGTGTTTATAAAACCCAACATGAGTGAGGACATAAGTCCAAATTACCATGTGTTCATTGGGGAAGTGTTTAGGTCAAGGGATCGAACACGAAAGTTAGGTTGGGCCCATGGAGAAGTTCCCGAGCGTTCTTACGTATCTCATGAGAATGAGAATCAAGACATACGTAGTTCTAGGTGGTATCATGGTAAGGTACCAGTGTAAAGGATGAAAGGGGTGTGCGGGTCTTGCCCTCACAACAATTGAAGTGATATTTGATGTATCCTGTTTGTTCTTTAAGATGAATGGTAATTTTTTGTGAAGCGACAGGCCTAGGGTAGAAATTCTCGACATCGCCATAAGAATCAAGACGTATACAAGCATTGACAAATGGTATAATGGATGACCGATACCCAATGTGATTTCCTCTATGATGAGGTCATCACAATGCAATGTTGTTTTTCATCATGCGGCTGAGACAATATTATAACAGTTTTAGGGTTATGTTATTGGACTCGATAGCACAGTTTAAGGTCATATGGCTTGGACCTGAAGGAATGTGCACAATGCGATAAAGCATACCCGATGTGAATGTGGACATGGTCCATATCATCACCTTGTGCAATTCTGGAAGAGGAGCCTTAGGCCAAGAGGCCAGTGAGGGTCAGAGGATAAGGGGCCGGAAAAGCTAGATTCCAGTTAAGTTGGACCCGAAACGCAATGTCCGGGTGATCCCACATATCCAATGAAGATGAGGATCAAACTGCACATAGCTCTTAGAAAAGATCTCGGTTTATGGTCTTAGAGCTCAGATTGCAGGAGCCCTGAAGGACACTGTATTTCAGCCTTGTCCGCATGACGTGTAGAGGTGCACTGAGGGATAGTGCCAAGAGTGTCGAGATTCCATCTAGAAAAGATGGGGTGGAACATAATGTGAATCATGTAACCAACATTCAAGGCCCGAAGGGGCTAGCGTGACGATGGAGAATTACTGCTAACTATGTTTGTAACATAGCATCCGGTCACTTTAGCCTGAAATGGGGACAAAAAAATGAGCATCAACCACTGACCAGGTTTGCAACACTGGACTTGTATCAATTTATTATCTGAAACCCTAGGGGCATTGGCCCATAATGGTAAGAGAGACCTTAGGCCTAATATCAATGTTGTTTTGGGGGTCCCTATGGGTGTGAAAGATAACGGGGGCCCAAATTAAGGGGAACATGAAGCTTGAAAAGTGGATGGAAACTTTCCCAAGTTGAATCCGACACTCCAGGTCCTAGACCAGAGTACTCTTGGACACATCAGCGAACCACTGTAAAGGGTTGAAAGGCTCAACCTGAGAGGGGATGGTTCGCACAGATGAGTATAGATGGCAGACTCTCAGGAGAAAGATGGGGCATGGAACAATTGTCATAAATCCAATGTAAAGGACGGAATAACCCTGTACCACACCTATATATCCCCCTCATTGAGAGGAACATGCCAAGGGTCCTAGGCGACCGGGGTGACCGGGGTGACCGGGAGATCTCTATGAGATGGGGATAGACCCGAAATCTAAATGTTTAGGAGGTATTACGTATCCCATAAGGATGGTAAACAATCCACATGTAGTTCTTGAAGATACAGTTTAACTATGACAACCCTGCTTTTTATTACAACTTAAGCATGCTTTATTACATAAAACTTCACTTGATACAACAAAGAAGATCGAGAGGTTTAGTGTCTTTGGGGCTTAGGATCATTACATAAAAACTTTAAACTTGAAATACAACATCTTTATTGAAAACTTCCTTTACATGACCACTACATTCATTCGTACTTAGAATTGCATGGGATAACCTGAGGACATGCATAAGAAAAGGGTGAGCTATAAAGCCCAGTAAGGGAGTACACAATGAATAACATGAGGATTACAATACATGTTAGGCAATAGGAACATCAATAGAGCATTAGAGTAACATGAACATAAAGGCATGATAAAGCACGATAACCATAACATGGAAATGTGGCAACAACACTTAACATTGAATTAGCATGAGCCAAGGATCATTGCACATGGAGCATGAGTAAACCCTCATTGCACTTGAAGCACGAGTAAACCCTAGTTGCACTTGAATTAGCATGAGTCAACACTCATTGCACATGATGTATCATGATACTATACTTTACTCAATGCATTGGAGCGCTATAAAGGGCGCACCCTTCTTAAACATTTCATTTCATGCATAAGTGTGCCACATGGATCATAAAACATGGATTCATAAAACATAATCATTTATTCCACGATAAAGGGATGTGAAATTAATACATGAAACTTTATAATAAATAAGTAAATGTGCATAAAGGTGAATACCCTTGATGGAGAAATGGGCATGGTATTCACTACACAATGATATTGGCTTAGAAAATCGGTGTGATTTCGGCAGCGTAACAGCGTGACATAAGAATTCATAAAAAAGGTTGATGAGAGAGAAAGGGGTTCCTCATCATATTTACATGTAATGGACATTAAGGAGGTCATATAGATACATGTCCCAACAATTGAAAAGGAATTTAGATTCATGATACAAAAGTATTGCTTGAATATAAAAGAGGAGAAAAAGGTTTTTTTCGGAATTTCGGCATAGTAACGGGTGTACATGGGAGGCATTTAATGAGAGAGAAAGGGGTCTCCCATCATTAAAACAATAAGAGGGAAGTATGGGAGAGGTGCGAAACCATACCCCAACATTCATAATTGAAATTAAAAGGGCAATACAACTTAAAGAAAATTGACAAAAATGAGAAAGGAAGAAAACCCCTTACTTGGAAGTGTGCTTCCAAAGGCTAGAGAGAGGATTGTGAGAGGCTTCTTGGGAGTTTGGGAAACCTTGGGAGGATTCTAGAGAGAGTAGGGCAGAGGTTGGACAAACTCCAAGGGTTTTTAGTGGGGAGGAAGTGGGAGATTGGGTGGGTTTATATAGGAAAGGTGAGAGAATTCTTTATTATTTAGGTTTGGGACCCCTTATATTAAAATAATCAAAACCACAAACCATCCCATGGTATTTACCCATGGTTTCTGGAAAAGGAAAGAGGAAAAAAATATTTTACAAGGCCAAGGTCCGAACTTATTAAAAAATTAGGGTTGCTTATGTGGAGGTGAGTCACACTCCCATGGAAATTAATTTAAAAAGGCAAAGTGTTGAATAAGTCTTGAGGGCTCCATTAATGCTTTGAAAAGTAAGTCAAACAAACCCAAAACCTCATTATTTTAATGATAAAACACATATTGGCCGAACATAAGGATTATGTTATTTTATTACATCACCATTGGGTCATTATGATGTCATAAAACACATTATATATTTAAATGGTATTTAATTTTTACCCAAAAATTTGACTATCTCAGAAAATTATGAAAAATTCACCGTTGGATAATTTCGACGTCCTGATTCAAAAAATAATATTTATTTTATCTAAATAATTTTCTAAATATGTGAATTTTCACATTTAAAATAAAAACCGACATTTATAAAAAAAATTCACGGGTTTTGACAGAAATGGCTTTCAAACCTTAATAAAAATTTTAATTGCATTCATAAAATTATAAGATCATTTATACTTAATAAAAAATTAATTTAATATTAATAATAATATTTTATTAAAATATTATTTAATTAAAAAATACTTTAATTTAATAAAATATAATTCTTAATTAAATAATAACTAAAAACACCATTTGTACTTTACAAACTAATTACAATGTATCAAAAATGACTAGAAATTATATTCATTATTATATACAAAAATAATGTACATGAACATGGTGCTACTTATTTGTTACATAACCCCTTAAAATAGCCGCATAAGACCTAAGGGTAAGGTGTGCGATGGTAACAGACTCTTGGGGCGGCTCAGATAACATCGCTCGAGTGGTAATCTCTATCAACTTCCACTTTTCCCGTAGACGGTCCCGTTAAAGCTTGACATAATGAAGCTCAGCTTGGGCTTGGTCAAGGGCGAAGCCCAAAGACGCCACCTCTTTTCCGAGCTCCGACAAATGGGCTTCGTAAGGGGCAATTCTACTGGATGAGGCCATCATTTCCTTTGTCTGAGTAGAAATGGGTTCGTTAAAGCCTTATATTTATACTACTCAGATGATCACTGTTCAACGGCTATAAAAGTAACGGTCACAAATCGTAACGTAAAACTAAATAAGTTGACGTCTTATAAAAACATTTTTCATAAAGAAACATTTAACTGGATCAAGAGGGATTTTCTATTAATGAAACTTTGGGTCGTTACAATATTCCCCCCTTAAGAAATTTCGCCCGCGAAATTTTCCTTTTCCCACACTAAAACAAATGTGGGTAACATAGCTTCATCATATCCTCCGACTCCCAAGTTTCTTCTTCAAACTTGTGGTTTCTCCACAACACCTTGATGAGGGTCATTGTCTTATTTCGTAGAACTTTTTCTCTATGATCTAAGATCTTCACTGGTTACTCCTCATAAGAAAGATCGTCTTCTAATTGTACCACCTCGGAAGAGAGTACATGTGAAGGGTCTGGTATATACATCCTTAAGAGGGATACATGGAAGACATCATGCACCTTGGCCATAGTAGGTGGATGTGCTAGTCGATAGGACACAACCCCAACACGATCAAGAATCTCGAAGGGGCCGATGTACCTTGGACATAACTTCCCTTTCATTCCAAACCTCATGACCTTCTTCCACGGAGATATGCGTAAAAACACCATGTCTCCGACTTTAAACTCAAGGTCTCATCGACGATTATCTGCATAACTCTTCTGTCGACTTTGGGCTGCCTTGATATGCTGCTGAATGGTTTTCACCTTCTCCACCATTTCTTCGACCATTTCTAGTCCAAGAAGCTTACGTTCACCGACCTCATCCCAACATGCTAGTGTTCTACACCTTTTCCCATACAGGGCTTCATATGGTGCCATTTGGATGCTCGAGTGGAAACTATTATTATAAGAGAACTCAACTAGAGGAAGATGTTGATCCCATCCTCCTTTAAAGTCCATTGAGCACGCTCTCAACATATCCTCAAGTGTTTGGATATTCCGCTCGGATTGGCCATCAGTTTGAGGATGATAGGCCGTACTAAAGTTCAGTTCAGTATTCAGAGCTTGTTTAAGACTCTTCCAAAACTTAGAGGTGAATCTTGGATCTCGGTCAGAAACAATAGATAGTGGTACTCCATGCAACCGTACCACATCCCTAATATATATCCGTGCCAGTTGATCCAAAGAGAAATCCTCTTGAATAGCAATGAAGTGTGCAGTCTTTGTAAGACGATCCACAACAACCCAGATTGCATTGTTGCCTTTGGATGTCCTTGGAAGTCCAGTTACAAAGTCCATGGTGATGTTCTCCCATTTCCATTCTGGTATGGGCAATGGTTGCATCATCCCCTTAGACTTCTGCCTCTCTGCCTTCACTTGCTGACACACCAGGCACTTTGATGTATATTCAGCGATCTCCTTCTTTATATTATCCCACCAAAAGTTTTCTCGGAGATCTAGATACATCTTTGTGCTCCCTGGGTGAATAGAGAAATTTGAACTATGTGCATTATCCAAAAGTTCCTTCTTTAGCTCCGAACTTGATGGAACACATAGTCTTTTCCCAAACTGCACAATTCCTTCTTCATTAACATTAAACTCTGAGGATTTTCCCTTTTTGATAGCTTCCACTTTTTCTTGGACTCCCGCATCATCCTTTTGAGCATCCTTTAACCTTTCCAAAAGAGATGGTTGAGCAATCATTTGTGAAAGGATTGTTGATGTTCCCTTCTTTATGATTCCCACATCCATCTTCATTAAGTCTAAGAAGATTGGATCCTTCTCAATTCTCATCATTGATAGAATCGCTGGATCCTTTCTACTTAGGGCATCTTCCACCTTGTTTGCTTTCCCAGGGTGGTAATGTATTGAACAGTCATAATCCTTGATGAGCTCTATCCATCTTCTCTGGCGCATATTAAGCTCTTTCTGTGTGAATATATATTTAAGACTCTTGTGGTCAGTATATATCTCACATTTCTCTCCATAGAGATAATGCCGCCAGATTTTCAAGGCAAAGATCACCGCCTCCAACTCCAGATCATGCGTTGGATAGTTTCGCTCATGGATTTTCAACTGCCTTGAGGCATAATATATCACTTTATCATTCTGCATCAGCACACATCCTAATCCCTTCTTCGAAGCATCACTGAATACCACAAAAAGCTCCCCACTTGTGGGTAAAGTGAGCACGGGTGCAGTGATAAGCCTCCTTTTCAACTCCTTGAAGCTTTCTTCGCATTCATCACTCCAAGAAAACTTTACTCCCTTTCGATTTAGCTTGGTAAGAGGGTTGTACAATCATGAGAAATTTCTCACAAATCGTCGATAATATCCAGCTAACCCCAAGAAGCTATGGATATCAGTTACCGATGTTGGCCTCAGCCATCCCTCAATTGCATCTGTTTTGAAGGGGTCCACAGATATCCCATTTCTTGTGATGATATGGCCCAAGAATGAGACTTCCTTTAACAAAAACTCACACTTGCTGTACTTTTCATAGAGCTTCTCCTTGCGCAAAGTCTCTAGTACAGTTTTTAAATGTTCCTCATGGTCCTCCTTGGTTTTGGAGTATATTAGAATATCATCTATAAAGACTACCACAAATTTGTCTAGGTAATCTCTAAAGACTCTATTCATCAAGTCCATGAATATTGCTGGAGCATTGGTGAGTCCGAAAGGCATTACTATGAATTCATAGTGCCCATACCTTGTACGAAAAGCAGTCTTGGGGATATCTTCCTTCTTCACCCTTACTTGATAATATCCCGACCGCAAGTCCACCTTGGAGAAGTATTGTGCTCCACACAGCTGATCAAACAAGTCATCGATTCTTGGGAGAGGATACTTGTTCTGTATCGTTATTTTGTTAAGTTCACGATAATCGATGCAAAGCCGCATTGACCCATCCTTCTTCTTGACAAAGAGGACTGGTGCACCCCATGGTGATGCACTTGGGCGTATAAACCCTTTATCCAGATTCTCCTATAGTTGTTTCTTCAGCTCTTCAAGCTCAACAACAGCCATTCTATATGGAGTCTTGGATATTGGTAGCGCCCCAGGTATAAGTTCAATTGAGAACTCAACATCTCTTCTTGGAGGAAGACCAGGAAGTTCCTTGGGAAATACTTCAGTGAATTCCCTCACAATAGGCATTTCTTCAAGGGTGGTTTCTTCCTTGGACTCAATCATCTGATCCAGATATGCGTGCTCATAAGGCAGTAATATCCATGCTTGAGATGATGGAGCTAAAGGAGATTCATCTTCCTCCTGACACTTGTAAAGAATCGGGGGTTGATTCTCCATATGGAGTGTGATTTACCTCTCCCGACAATTTATGTTGGCTATATATAAGGAAAGCCAATCCATGCCAAAAATTGCATCAAATTCCACCAAAGGGAGTATGACGAGGTTCGCCGGGAAATTCAATCCACAGATTATAACAGGGGAGGACTTATATTCATGGGATGCAATGATTTCCCCATTTGCCGTACTCACCGACATCTTTACTTCCAGGATTTGTGGTGGTGCTGGGATTGTTCTACTAAACATTCGAGATATAAAAGAATGCGTAGAACCTGAATCAAAAAGTACGTTTGCTATTCTTGAATGAATAACTAGCGTACCTGTAACCACTTCGTTGTCGGGGTTCACTTCGGCAGAAGTGATGGAAAAAGCTCTTCCTTGCTGTCTTGGAGGTTGTTGGTTGCCTCCGATAACCCTTGGATTAGGGCACTGATTCGCAAAATGACCCGGTTCTTTGCATTTGTAGCATTGAACAACGCGTTGAGGTTCGAACGGAGCGTTCCTCTCCTCTGTCGCAGCCGCGGGTCCTTCTTACCGACAGTTAATATCTATGTGCCCTTCTCTTCCACACCTAAAGCATTTTCTCGTCCCCCTAAGGCAATTTCCAGGGTACTTCTTTCCGCACTTTTGGAAAGTGGGGTGCTGGAACTTCTTAGCCCCGTTGGATTTATCCATCGGACCACCAGCATTGAAGTCCACCTTATGCTTCTTGTCCCCATGATACCCCTGTGATTATCCGATCTCCATTTCAACCTTGAGGTCACATCGGACAATTTCCTCATAGCTGTCGAAGTCACGGATCGCTAATGCTTTCCGCAAGCTAGGCTTAAGCCCACCAAAGAAGAGGTCAACCTTGCATTCGGGGGTAACGAAAAAGCCGGAAGCGTATCGTGCAAGCCTTGTGAAGTTTTCCTCGTACGCTCCCACATATTCTCCATCTTTCTTTTTGAGGGAAATGAAGTCCCTTTCCATCTTAAGACAGAGGGTGCACGGAAAATATTTATCGAAAAACATCTTCCAGAATTCCTTCCATTCCAAAGCCTCAATCTCCTCCTCAGGCTTCGTATTTTTGATCAACGTCCACCATTGATAAGCTTCACCCTCTATACGATAAGCCGCCAGGAGAACCTTCTCTTGTTCAGAACATTGAAGGATAGAGAAGATCTTTTCAATGGAGTTGATCCATTGCCCAATGATCGTGGGATCAGATGATCCACTAAAAGTAGGAGGCCTTTGTATCATGAAGCTCTCAATAGCGACTTTTTCTTTCTTAGGGGGGGTTGAACGTTCCTCTTGACCCGTGTTTCTATTCAAAACTTGAGTTAGCTGAGAGAGAAGCGTGACAAAGTTCGCGATTCCTGCTCCCATTGGATTGGGCATCTCATTAGTACAATCATCACACTGATCTTCACAACGGTTGTTAGCCCGAGTTCTCCTATTACCGACCATTGGCTTGAATAAAAGAAAAGTTAGGGGTAACACATAAAGGGTAATCCAAAGACAAAAGTTTATAACTTATAAATAAACTTTAATCTCTTTAACTCATGAGTCTATAGGATTCAATCCAGGCTTTTCATTATCTTCCTTCTAACATATATTCTTAGGAGCATTTTTCCCTTAATAAGGGTTCATACTAAGATTGTGAATTTATCAAAACATATCCCCCGGGAGTGTTGTAGCCAAGAGTGCAGCAAGGCCCATTGTCGTGCACCAGTTCCCGTTCGAGTCTAGCTCAAAGCGGTGTTTTCGGGTTTTACCCCTAGGATACATCTGTGCCAGAGCCGCCTCTACCTGCTCGTATCCAGACAGGGATGTATTTGTTTGATAAACCACTTACTTAGTATTTACCAAAACTTAGTTATGTTTTTATTATTCTTAGTCTTGTATCTAAGGCTTTACTAGGGTTTCCTAATCCCAAAAATAACTAAACCTATCCTCTGATACCAACTATGACAAACCTGCTTTTTATTACAACTTAAGCATGCTTTATTACATAAAACTTCACTTGATACAACAAAGAAGATCGAGAGGTTTAGTGTCTTTGGGGCTTAGGATCATTACATAAAAACTTTAAACTTGAAATACAACATCTTTATTGAAAACTTCCTTTACATGACCACTACATTCCTTCGTACTTAGCATTGCATGGGATAACCTGAGGACATGCATAAGAAAAGGGTGAGCTATAAAGCCCAGTAAGGGAGTACACAATGAATAACATGAGGAGTACAATACATGTTAGTAAATAGGAACATCAATAGATAATTAGAGTAACATGAACATAAAGGCATGATAAAGCATGATAACCATAACATGGAAATGTGGCAACAACACTTAACATTGAATTAGCATGAGCCAAGACTCATTGCACATGGAGCATGAGTAAACCCTCATTGCACTTGAAGCACGAGTAAACCCTCGTTTCACTTGAATTATCATGAGTCAACACTCATTGCACATGACATATCATGATACTATACTTTACCCAATGCATTGGAGCGCTATAAAGGGCACACCCTTCTTAAACATTTCATTTTATGCATAAGTGTGCCACATGGATCATAAAACATGGATTCATAAAACATAATTATTTATTCCACGATAAAGGGATGTGGAATTAATACATGAAACTTTATAATCAATAAGTAATTGTGAATAAAGGTGAATACCCTTGATGGAGAAATGGGCATGGTATTCACTACACAATGATATTGGCTTAGAAAATCGGTGTGATTTCGGCAGCGTAACGGCGTGACATAAGAATTCATAAAAAAGGTTGATGAGAGAGAAAGGGGTTCCTCATCATATTTACATGTAATGGACAGTAAGGAGGTCATATAGATACATGTCCCAACAATTGAAAAGGAATTTAGATTCATGATACAAAACTATTCCTTGAATATAAAAGAGGAGAAAAAGGTTTTTTTTCGGAATTTCGGCATAGTAACGGGTGTACATGAGAGGCATTTAATGAGAGAGAAAGGGGTATCCCATTATTCAAACAATAACAGGGAAGTATGGGAGAGGTGATAAACCATACCCCAACATTCATAATTGAAATTAAAAGGGCAATACAACTTAAAGAAAATTGACAAAAATGAGAAAGGAAGAAAACCCCTTACTTGGAAGTGTGCTTCCAAAGGCTAGAGAGAGGCTTGTGAGAGGCTTCTTGGGAGCTTGGGGCACCTTGGGAGGATTATAGAGAGAGTAGGGCAGAGGTTGGACGAACTACAAGGGTTTTTAGTGAGGAGGAAGTGGGATATTGGGTGGGTTTATATAGGAAAGGTGAGAGAATTCTTTATTATTTAGGTTTGGGACCCCTTATATTAAAATAATCCAAACCACAAACCATCCCATGGTATTTGCCCATGGTTTCTGGAAAAGGAAAGAGAAAAACAATATTTTACAAGGCCAAGGTCCGAACTTATTAAAAAATTAGGGTTGCTTATGTGGAGGTGATTCACACTCCCATGGAAATTAATTTAAAAAGGAAAAGTGTTGAATAAGTCTTGAGGGCTCCATTAATGCTTTGAAAAGTAAGTCAAACAAACCCAAAACCTCATTATTTTAATGATAAAACACATATTGGGCGAACATAAGGATTATGTTATTTTATTACATCACCATTGGGTCATTATGATGTCATAAAACACATTATATATTTAAATGATATTTAATTTTTACCCAAAAATTTGACTGTCTCAGAAAATTATGAAAAATTCACCGTAGGATAATTTTGACGTCCTGATTCCAAAAATAATATTTATTTTATCTAAATAATTTTCTAAATATGTGAATTTTCACTTTTAAAATAAAAACCAACATTTATAAAAAAAATTCACGGGTTTTGACAGAAATGGCTTTCAAACCTTAATAAAATTTTTAATTGCATTCATAAAATTATAAGATCATTTATAATTAATAAAAAATTAATTTAATATTAATAATAATATTTTATTAAAATATTATTTAATTCAAAAATCCTTTAATTTAATAAAATATAATTCTTAATTAAATAATAACTAAAAACACCATTTGTACTTTAAAAACTAATTACAATGTATCAAAAATGACTAGAAATTATATTCATTATTATATACAAAAATAATGTACATGAACATGGTGCTACTTATTTGTTACATAACCCCTTAAAATAGCCACATAAGACCTAAGGGTAAGGTGTGCGATGGTGACTGACTCTTGGGGCGGCTCGGATAACATCGCTCGAGTGGTAATCTCTATCAACTTCCACTTTTCCCGTAGACGGTCCCGTTCAAGCTTGATATAATGAAGCTCAGCTTGGGCTTGGTCAAGGGCGAAGCCCAAAGACGCCACCTCTTTTCCGAGCTCCGATAAATGGGCTTCATAAGGGGCAATTATACTGGATGAGGCCATCGTTTCCTTTGTCTGAGTAGAAATGGGTTCGTTAAAGCCTTATATTTATACTACTCAGATGATCACTGTTCAACGGCTATAAAAGTAACGGTCACAAATCTTAACATAATACTAAAGAAGTTGACATCTTATAAAAAAAGTTTTCATAAAGAAACATTTAACTAGATCAAGAGGGATTTTCTATTAATGAAACTTTGGGTAGTTACATTAACGTCATGTGGGATGACATACATTTTAACGTCATGCAAGAAGACATACATTTTAACATCATGCAGGATGACATACAGTTTAAAGTCATGCGGGATGACATACAGTTTAACATCATGCAGGATGACATAAAAGTTTACGTCATGCAGGATAACATATAGTTTAACGTCATGCGGGACGACATACAGTTTAACGTCATGCGGGACAACATACAGTTTAACATCATGTGGGATGAGCGTGCAGTTTAGGGTCATGTAGGACTGACAGTTTAAGGTCGTACAGAACCATGAAGCTCATGAAAATTATTTATTGAGGAACTTGGCATTAGTGGGAGGAGTTATACACTCACCATCTATGTTTACCAGGGAGTATTCTCCATTGGGATAAACTTTATGAACAATGAAAGGTCCTTCCCATTTGAAATCCAGCTTGGGTGGTTTACTGCTAGGGATCATTAGCCCCCTGAGGGCCAGTACCAAGTCGACTTGAAGGAAAGAGCGAATGAGAACCTTCTTGTTAAAGTCCTAAGCCATCATTCTCTGATGCATTTCTAGGTTGTGCAGGGCACAAAGCCTATTCTCATCAAGTGCTTCCAATTCATCTAGATGGATTTCAACTACTCAATCTAGCTCTTTCTGGTCATAGACCGCTGTGCACAATGGGGGCAACTAAATCTCAATGGGCAGGATGACCTCAGTTCCATATACTAGGGAATATGGGGTCACCTGGGTGGAATTACGAGTCATCGACCGATAAGCCCATAGGTCATTGGGGAGTTTATCTGACCAACTCTTCTTGTTCTGACAAACCATTTCTGCATAATGTTATAGAGGGTATTATTGAATGCCTCAATCTTTCCATTTTCCTACATGTGATAGGAGGATGTATGGTTAGAGCGGATGTTGTACTTGGCGTACAACTTTTTAAACTCAGCCACTTGGAAGTTGGTGCCGTTATCGGTGAGGACAACATGAGTTACTCCAAACTGATAAATGATATTGGAACTCACGAAGTCAACAATAAAATGGGCCTTGACTTCCTTGAGTAGAATCACCTCTTCCCACTTGGAAAAGAAATCTGTAGCGATCAGAATGAATCGACATTGGCGAGCCGTTGCCGATGGGTATAGTCCCATGACATCTAATCCCCAGACTTCAAATGGACAAGCGTACTTGGTAGTGTGGAGAGACTCTAGTGGCCGATGCGCAAAGTTATCATGAACATGGAATGCATGGCACCTCTTGTCGAACTCGATGCAGTCGTGGATCATGGAGGGCCAAAAATACCCTAATCTTTGGATATGGTGAGACAGTTTTGGCCCAGCCTCACGGGCACCACAGGAACCGGCGTGAAACTCTTGCATGACCTGTGGAATCTCAACCCCCTGAATGCAATGGAGGGGAACACCTTCAAACCCACTCTTATAAAGGATTGGATCAAGGATGTGACCGCTCTGGAGGGTAAACTGTAGCACGTGACGTCGGATTCTCTCGCGCTCAGCCCGGTCTTATGGGAGATTACCGTGTTGGTGGTATTCAACCAAGGGTGTCCTCCAATCAGCAATTATTTCGATCACTGCATCCAGACTACTTGGGGGTCCTCACGCAGAGGCACCAATGGTAAGATGGCTTACCTATAGGCCATCATCGCCATCCATGGTAGCAGGCACTATGAATCTCCGATGTACCATGTGGATGATCAGATCATCCTATTCGGGCTCTTCAAGTGATGTAGCTAAGCTGGAAAAACCTTCTGCTCGACCGTTTTGTGACCAAGGGACATGGATAACCTCTGGCTGAGAAGGGAACTAGGCAATTAGATGGAGAGTGCGTTCTAATAATGGTATGAGCTCTGGATTCCTGACAACATAGTCTCTATTGACCTGCTTAATAACTAGCTCGGAGTCCCCTTTCACATGCAAATTGGGCATGTCGATCTCGAGGGCCAGCTCGAGACCAGTAATGAGGGCCTGATACTCCACCTCATTGTTAATGCAGCCTTCTAACAATAGGAATGAGTATGGAAGAATGGATTATGCCGGGGTAATAAAGATTATACCGAGGCCTACTCTGTTGAGTCGAGGATCATTGAGCCTCCTACTGGTGGGGCTCTGGGAGGCACCATCAAAGTGAATTTTACAACACGGGATGAATTGATCGACTTAGAGGATTTCCTCATCAAGAAAAATCCAAGTCCAGGTACAGGTCCACAGAGGTTGGATGGGAAGCAAGGAAATAGACCAATGCCTACCCCTTGATAGTCTTCTGAGGCACGAACCTAATGTCAAACTGCTGGAGGATTACCACCCACCACGTTAGTCGGCCGATCAACATGGAACGACTTAGGATGTACTTCAAAGGGTATACTCGAGACACCAACTGTACCTCGTGGTGATGAAGGTAATGTAACAATTTCTGTACGGCAAACACGAGTGCAAGGCAGTTCTGCTCGATGGGGGAGTATCTGGTCTCTGTAACGAGGAGCATGAGGCTGAGGTACTAGAGGCTGTTCTCTATCCCCTCATTATTCTTCTGGGTGAGAAGGGTGCCAACAAACTGTTCCAGGGAAGTCACATACAATATTAGAGGCTTCCCGAAGACGGTTGGCATCAAGACCAAAAGTTGGAGTAGATACTGTTTGATTTACTCAAAGGTGGTTTGTCACTCTTCATCCCACTCATAAGTGGTGGCCTTCTTCATAAGCCGAGAGAAGGTATTACACTTTCCAGCCAAATTCATTATAAATAGACATATGTAGGTGATGTGGCCTTGGAGAGCTTGAAGCTCCCAAATATTACTCGAGGGAGGCATCTGGCTGATGGACCTGATCTTCTCAGTTTCAATCACGATGCCCTGGTACCTGAAAACAATTCCATGGAACTTCCCAGAAGTGACCCCAAAGGCACAATTCAATGTGATTATCTTTAAGTGGTGGGAGTGGAGGAAGACAAACACTTTCTCAAGGTCCTTGAGATGGTCATGGCGCTAGATAGATTTGACCACCAGATCATCCACATAGAATTCCACCAATGTCTCGAGGATTGGCTTGAATATACAATTCATGGACCGCTGATAGGTGCCACCTGCATTCATCAGGCCGAAAGTCATAACCTGGTAACAGAAAATACCTTGGGGTTCCCTGAAAGTTGTGGACTCTTCATCCTTGGGGGCCATCCGTATCTGATTATATCCAGAGTACCCAACCATGAAAGAGAGGTCTTTGAACCCCTCCGTAGTGTCGATCAACAATTCTATCACTGGAAGGGGAAAATCATCCTTCATACAATGGCGATTGTGATCTCGGAAGTCGATACAAACTTTGATCTGTCGGTTTTTCTTCCTGACTACTACAATGTTGGCCATCCACTTGGGCTACTAGACCTCCTTAACGAAGATGGCCCTGATGTTCTTGTCAAATTCAGCCTCGACCATGGAACTGTGAGAAGGGTGCATCTTTCTGGGAGGTGGTATGAATCCGTGATGATTTTATGGAAGACCGAGGTGGTGGACGACTACCTGAGGATCTAGTCCTGAAATCTCATTGTAACTCCCGGTGAATACATCACGATGCTATTTAAGGAAGTATATGTATAGCTGCTACTCCTCGGGGGGCATGGCAGCACTGATCAATGTGGGTCTCGGGTCCGCCTCGCATCTGAGGTTCACCTGTACCAGCTTTTTGACCATGGTAGAGACATCTTCCTCAAAGGAATGGGGGGAATCATCTATATCCTCTTCTCTAATTATGGAGAGATCCTCCACGGTGGAAGTTTCTACTGAGTTACTAGACCCCTATGGGAGTTAGTACCAGCTTGTGTGGTAGTGGTTATTGCATCAGGGAACTCCGGTGTGACAGAGACCATAACAATAAAGGATGTTGACCCGATCCCATCAGGTCTTCGGCCCAAGGGTCCATGCTTGATAATATCAAAGTAGTAGTGGCACATCGGCCGAAGGTGGCTTATTTCAACCCAACGAAATAGGAAAGTATGACGTACTGCCATTTCCATGAGTTAGACGTCTCGATACCTAATGGGAGTGGGAGGCTCCGGGATCACTGAAGCCTAGTTTGTATAATAATACGAAGTGATCTTCAGAATCCACCTCGATTTGGGAGCATTGTTCCCCCTTGTCCTGGAAATGTCAAAAAATTGCCCCATATCGAGGGTTGTGGCCTCCAACTGATGGATCGGGATGACGTAAGCATCATTCAGGCCTACCCAAGGGTCGGTCGTAGCGGTGACGGGATCAACTTTACTATCATGGACTTGCCTATCCTTTCTCTTGTAATAGTCATCGTCCAAGTAGCAGGCTTCACAAGAGGCGAAAGGAGATGCATCACCTTAGAGTATGCCTACTCGACCATTAAGGGAATACATGAGTCATTGGTGACACGATGAAGGGACTATCATGTGTAGGTGGAGCCATGGAGTTCCCATCAATGAATTATACATGGTGTCCTGGGAGACAAACATGAAATTAGTGCTAGCAACTAGGATGCTGAACTGGGTCTTCAGACAGATCTTGCCGACCGGGGTCTACTCCGTCCTGTCATATCCCTGGATTATTAAATTGTAGGAAGTCAGGTCATCTTCGGATAACCTTATCTTACACTGCATCCGTGTCGGGATAAGGCTTATCTCGGAGCCGGTGTCAATGAGACAAATAGGAACTTCCACTCCGTTAAATTGGCCTGTGATGTACAGTGGGAAGATGTGCCCCTATACGGGGGAGCCTTCATCCTCTCCAGATAATGAAATTATGGACTGGCGTTCGACATCCTTAACTAGTTCATCATGGAATGCTTCTACAATTGCTACCTCCGTCTCAAACTGGAGAGGGATCTTTAAAGACTCGGTGAGTGCTTCTCGCATATCTGGTGATAGGAAAAGGGCTTCAAGGATGGGAAGACTCGCTAGGATGCCGGTGAGGTTCTTAAGAATATCATACTTCCATGCTAGGCACGAAATTCTACTTGTAGGGAGACGCTCTGTGATGGAAGGCATGGCAGTCCCTGCCTGCCAGACTGGTGGCTGACTGGTACTGGGGATATCCCGCTGCTCACTAGTCGATGCCTAGAGAGTAGTGGTCAGATGAGGATCAGATGACTAAAATTGGCCTGTAGTGGGGCGAAGCTGGTCGCGACACCACCAAAGTGGTTCTGCCTAATCCAGTAGCACAAATAGTGGTGGAGGGGGTCTTTATGACACCAGATAAAGAGGCTACACATGATGAGTTCTGTGATGGGCCTGTTGTCTGGTCCTAGTGGCATGCACGACCTGGCTGGAGGTTCCAACTGACGTGCCCTGACGACCCATATGGCCATGGATCCACCAACGTTGGCATCAACTGGGGACATTGGGGAGGTTCTCCTGGTTCTCCCGATCATCGGGAGTCATATAGGGGTTTACCAAGATATTAACAGAAGCGTACCCTTGACTGTCACTTGAAAATTCATCCACTACTGGGATGATTTTCGGAGGGATCCCCATCTCAGGGGGCATGAAGTCACTGAGAGTGTGGGACGACGATGCCATTGGAAGGGCGCGTTGTTTTTTCTTGGGTCGTTGATGCTCTCTTTTCTGGGAAGAGGCTGACTGAGATGATGATATAGATGTGGTGGCCGTAGATTCTTAAGGCTCCGGCTGATTCAGAAGTACAGGGAAAATTCCATGAGTGCGGGTGACTGCTTTGCGATCCATCCAGTAGTTATACTTCTGAGACCCGCAGTCAGAAACTTGCTGCCACTCGCCTTCACTACTACAGCGGGTCCCCCGTCCCATTAAAGAGGCATAAGGTGGGATTCTCGAATCCTGGGGGTGCTGGCATATCATCCACCCATACCGAGTATTGCTTTCCATCAGGTGGGATGTCCACCTATCGCGTTTCCAATTCCACTAGGTAGGCAATGAGTGCCGCCATTGGATCATTCGGGCGATGGTCAATGTCTTGATGGGGATGCCAAACCACGAGTACATTTGCGAGTTCTTCAATGCGGTAGAAAAGATCAGTGGCTCATGGAGCAGCTGGTGGAGCGACCCTTGTGGTGGTCGGGGGAGCCCAAGCAGGGTTCCTTGGATTTTCGCACCGTTCATGAGGGTTTGGAAAGACATACCATGACCTTTTACGGTGAGCTCTGGCTTCCGCTTTGTCAGCAAGAGTGGTACGATCAGGGTTGCCTGGGGGTAGCTCACCAAGGAGAAGTTGTTCCTACAACTGCTGCCCCAGCCTAGGATCACCATAGTCAGGTCGTCACTCTGCAACATGTTAACCCAATAGTTCATCAACCAACTTCCTCTACTCAGCAAGTTTCTAGCGTAATGTGGCCTTCTCAGGGTCCTCTTCTGTCTTCTGTACTGAAGAAAATGGGTCGGAGTGCTTGAGAGATCCAACGTGCTCTTTTCCCTTACCGATATTCTGGATCATAACTAGTGCCTTAGTTGGTGGAGGGAGACCTAGGAGGTTCCTCTACTGATGATTAACCCTCCTCAATGGTTCCAATAATGGTGGAATGTCCTCAGAGAGGACGTTCCCATCGAGAAGTTCCAACTCATTTTCCCCTCCTGACAGATCGATCATGTTGATCACAACTCTTCTCAGGGGAATTTCCTCAACATCGCCAAGAAAGTCGTCCTGTCGGCGAACAACACTGAAGAAGAGGGTAGAATACTACCCCTACCCATGGACTTGCGTGTGGTGGGTAGCCTCCTTAATAACTTTTCAGAGTACTTGGAAGATCTGAACACATTGCTGTTGGTGGACCCTACGGTGACCTGTTGACTCGGGGTGCTGAACCATGGGGAGTGTGGTCAGATCAACCAGATGGAATTGTTGGCCAATGTCTTCAAGGTGCATTGGGATCCTGGGATAATTCACTCGACAGTGGCGAAGATGGAAGTGAGTCACCCATAGGGTCTGGCAGAAACATTTAAACTCCTCCGAGGTGAGCGATTCTTGCGCAACAAAATTTGGTCCTGCGACCGGACAAAACCTCTCGGGGAAGTGGACCACTGTGAGGATATTCCAGAAGCTCCTCAGCTTAGATTTAGGGTTGGGCCCTTTATTTCCAAACTCGTCAACTGGGGGTGGTTGTGGAACTGGTAGAATCACTGAGGCAGACCGCTGGGACGGTGGGATGGACGACAGAGAATACGACGAGCAGGATGACTGGCCGCTGAATATTGGGCTATCCTCTGACGATGGTAGTGACCTAGCCTCTATATCATGATAGGAGGGACCAGCGACCAATGATCTTAACACAACATCAGTGTCTACCTAGGGTAGGCTTTGTCGCGACTCTTCCTCCATTGACCCCAAAAATAGCTCTCTATAATCTCTAGCCAAGACTGGGGGCGCTTCTAGAGATGACGGTGGCAAATGTGTGGTAGGTCCCTGGGGACATGATAGATTCTCATACTCCTAGATATACCTTCAGAGAGAGATAGGGATCCAACGGATCTCGCATTCTGGGAGTATGCAGCTGATGCGCCTCGTTCCTACCCCAGCTCTTGACACGGAGGACTAAGGAGAGGGCTCCCGCGTTGAGTCGTACTCCGCCTCGGAGTCTGAGAAGCGGACTCATCTGCTTCTAGTATGGCCCTCCCCATAATTCCTCTTGAGGCGATGATGACCCGCCTTCCAACCCCTGGGTGGCTCCTCAGGACAGGTCTAATTTCTAACTTAGGGTCCTCTGACCGGATTGGTGATGGGGCGGAGAGGGTTTCCACCTAAGAAATCAGGGGTTCAAGGAGCACTGGGACAAATGTCGAAATGCACATGGGGAGGACCTCTGTTCTTGGCATTGGTGAAGTGAGGTTGGCCTCCACAATACCGACCACTGGGGAAAGGAGGACCTTCTCCGACTGGCACATAGACATTGGAAGGACCTACATGTTGGCAAGTGGCCGGACACACAATGTCTCCATTCCTATGGTCTGCGGTAGAGGGAGTGACCCCGTACCCAGTGTAGTGAGCGCGGGAGAGACCCCCATAATGGAGTGTTGCTATCATGGGGGAGACCCTCGCTTGGGTTGAAGGTGGCACGAGCAGACCTCCAAGCCGAGGTTGGAAGTAGGGAGGACTCGTACCTTCCATGGTGGTGGTACTGAGTGGGCCTTCACACTGGGCATAATTACTGCGGATTGGTCCGAATAGGCCATCGCCTATTCCGGCAACTAGGAGAGTTGACCAAACCTGCCCGTGGGGCGGTTGGGGCCTCGATCCAGGTCGGGCGTATAACTGCCCCTACTCAACGTATGCGATGAGTTGGGGATATGAGTCAGTGGTGGTTCGAGCCATAGTAGTTGCAAACGTTGATGCCCCATGGTGGGCGCCCTCTTCCATTTGCGCCCGACATTGGCATCAGGTCAGATGAACCAGAGCTGGTGTTGCATTTGTGTGGCTTACCTGCACCTTGGCTAGGGGAACCGGGTGGCAGTGCTGACGTAGCCTGGTGGGAGCCCTCACCGGGAGCCCTTGGAGCAGAACTCCGATCGGGCCGACCCGATCCCCTACCTCGTCGGCGTAGGGCATGGAGTTGTCAAGGCATTCTGGTGATAATCTCCTGAAACGATTGAATGTTGGGGTGGGGAGCAGCGACTCCCTGCACGACGCTTGGGGGTGGCGTTGACGTCGAGGCGTGGCCACCTCGAATCTAGGTGGTCCATATCCCTGGTGGGGATGATCCCCTCATTCTTGTACCTACATACAAGGTCATTAATTACCCTTTGTTGGATAATTTATGATGGGGGGAGGGGGCGTGGGTGACCAACAGTCATGGAAGCTAAGGCCGTCATAGAAGAAGTAGAACTGTATAGGGTGGCCGCACCGGTATTCCCCCTACCCCTGTGCCGGTGGCCAGGTGGTGATTGCGTTCCATATGCGACATCTTGGTTCCTGAAAGCAGGGAGATGAACTCATTAATGTTGGTAGGAAAAGAAATTGACAATCAATTCCAAAGCACCATTCCATCTTCTGTGGCTGGAAAGAGGGATCCACGCTGACAACATCTCAGAACGAAAATCTCAACATCCTAACCGCCCCTACTTCTGGTGAGGTTCTCGTCAGGCCCGCTATTTTCTTGGTGGGACCCAGTGCCGGTTGATAGGGTCTGATGAAAAACTAATCCATTGATGCCTCGAATGCTACTAGTCTCCATGCTGAGGAGAAGACCTTCACATCGGGTTCACCATTGCTATTTCTGACGCTTTTTCCGTGGCGCGTGCATCCAGCACGTAGAGGATGCACTACTTTTTCCCCGCATTCCCACTTTCCAAAGGCAGGCGACATCCAGTCCTTATTAAGGTACGTCTTCTCCTTGATCAAAATGGGACGATGGGATGTCAGTTATTCTTTATATGGATTCCTCCTCAGAGATTTTCACCTAGTCTGGGTCTACCTCATATATTTAAGGCATTGTTCATGAAACTCTTCCTAACGCCATATCTTCATGGACAACAGTTAATTACACTACTTCTGTCAGGACATTCCAAGGGGTCTGGTTAGGGTAGCAACCTTAGTTTAGGAGAGTAGTCACATTGGCCATCACTGGCGTTTCTTGACACTGGGGGATTGGCATGTCTATCTTCTGTCCCTTATTATAGGGCTTCTCGAAGGCGCGAATGCCCAAGGAATCCCACATCGAATGCAGGGAATCGTATTCCATGGGCATGTATCTAAGTTTCTCCTCTGCTTTGTTTAACACAGGGTATGCCGCAAGTTTAACGACCAACAGAGACAGATCTGACTGATCGAAACACTGATTAGAGTGGATCAGATGGAGGAAACCCTTGGAGGGAACACCGATATTGGGAAAAACATGTAGGTGGATTCCCGAATGTGGTATGATAGAATGGGGAGTGGGGTGGCATGATTCCACTGAGATGTGGTGGCCCAGGTAAGAATCAGGATGGATGATGGAGAGTTTGAATGGAGTGTAGGGGGAATGAGATGGGACTATCATGAAAGCGAAGGTATTGTTGGTCTTGATCCTCAATGAGACTTCCTACGTATCCCCATGGTAGGGAATCAAAGTATGCATAGTTTTGTGGGACGATGGAAAGCCTGAGGAGGTGACCCGTGTGAATGGATGCGTGGATGGGACCAAGAGGAAGTGAAACATCCGGGTCAGTGCATGAGCTTCTCGAGACACATAGACTCGAGGGAGTGATCAGGATGATACATGAGTGATGGGTCTTGAACCTCGAGAAATATTCCAACGTACCATGCCTTAGAAAGGATCAAAGACCACGTAGTTCTTATGGGAATACAGTTTAACGTCATGCGGGAAGGGGTCGAACCGACCTGAAGGGGGTCAGAACGACTGGGTGGTGGGCTTGAACCTCATGGAGGCCTCCTATGTACCATGATCTGACATGGATCAAAGTACATGTAGTTCAAGTTGGTAAGGGGATTACACTCTGAGGAGGCCCAAGGTGTTGGAGCTTGAACCTCGTGGAGGCTTCCTATGTACCATGACTTGACATGGATTAAAGTCCCCATAGTTCGGGATGGGTTGGGGCTTACACTCTGAGGCGGCCCAAGGTGTTGGGGCTTGAACCTCGTGGAGGATTCCTACGTACCATGCCTTGGAAAGGATCAAAGACCATGTAGTTCAGATGGGAATATAGTTTAACGTCATGCGGGATAGGGTTGAACCGATGTGAAGGGGGTCGGAATGACCGGGTGGTGGGCTTGAACCTCTTGAAGGCTTCTTACATACCATCCTTGACATGAATCAAAGTCCCCATAGTTCGGGTTGGTATGGGACTTACACTCTGAGGCCGCCCAAGGTGTTTGTTATGGTCGGTGCTCACTCAAAGACCATGTGAGTCATGCTCAGAGTGAGAAACAAGAGATAGCAGAGAACTGGATATCACGTCAAGTAAGGTGCGTCCATGGGAAATTGAGTGGGCCTTACGATCTGAGGAGGCCCAAAGTCTTGGGGCTTATGCGTGGTTAGCAGCCCGAGAAGTTGGGGATTACTCCTGGATGGATGCCTGAGGAGACAAAGTGTAGCGGGAGAGGGACTTTGGACCGAAGAAAGGAGGAACCCCATTTCCCACCACGCCCTTCACTGGCCCTGGGGACTGAAGCTGAAAGGAGGAGTAGGGATGATGCCTCCTAAAAGAAAATCTAGGGGCTTACACCAAGGTGGATTCCCTTTCCCGTGGACAAACACCACTCCAATAAGTAAGTTATCATCCCCTGTGATAGGTGATCCCATCCCCGTGGAGATGAGTGGGTGTGGAGAATGTCCAAGGCGGGGGGACCCTACTTGCGAGGCACGAGGCTAGGTCACATTTTAACATCATGTGCTGAGGATGATGGTGCTTGGCAGTTTAACATCCTGCAGCTCGGACGAGGCGGGTGTGCTCCACACCCCTAGGGCATACATAACTAGTACCCTCTGCTCATTGTGGGATGGAAGGCATTGACAACGCTGTAGAAAAGGGGTGTCATGGAGTGAACCATCGAG
This sequence comes from Viscum album, assembly GCA_963277665.1. Classification (NCBI taxonomy): domain Eukaryota; kingdom Viridiplantae; phylum Streptophyta; class Magnoliopsida; order Santalales; family Viscaceae; genus Viscum; species Viscum album. The sequence continues at coordinate 1,394,585,692 of OY728157.1, read as the reverse complement.
GGGTCCATGTTAGCGTGGCTTTGTGAAGAAGCAATATCCATTCTCATGCCTATGCAAAGAAGCATGAGACAAAGAAACACAACGGGTGGTATCATCTAGGGGACTTTGAAGTTAATTCGTATGAGCCTAGATGGTTTCACGGGAAAATGGTGCATGATGTGGATGCCCGGGGCATGAAAGTCACCCACGAATGACATCCAAAAGAAGAGAATCGGGCGCTCACGCATGGGGACACCCGGGGAGCACCGAGGTGAGGGGCCTCGAGGAATTGCATGCAACCTTTGAGGCTTGCGTGAGAAATTAGTAGCCCTACATGAAAAAACAACAGGTTGTCACGAAATCAATGATTATTGCACGTAAATGGAATCGAGTTTTTTTACGTAACTAGAAAGGATTGCGCGCAATGAATGGGGTGCATGCAATTGAAGGGGATTGCGTGCGATTGGCTGGGGTGAACGCAAAGGATGGGAATTTCGCGTAGTTGGCCAGCCTACACGCAAGTGGAAGGGATTGCGCGCAAGGGGAAGACCATGAAGGGACTGGAATTCTATCAGAAACCAAGGGAATCTTGAGTGAAGGCGGACCCCTGGGCAACTTGTCGCAAAAAGAACCATACCTGAAGACCATCTTTGCGCCCACGAAAGGCAAATTTCGCCGACAAGAGCCGGTTCAAATTCTTCAGCCCCAAAGTGAAAGGGGGTCGCCTTCTATTTATAGGCATCCGGGGGCATAGAAACCAGGTCGGTATGAAATAATTGCGGTCGTGAGGTTGTTTGCGCGAAATGCAAACCACACGGGGCCGGGCGCAAAATATTTCGCGCAAACACCTAAGAACTTTCACGAATCCTAGAACATTCTGTGAGAGGCATAATTTTTTCACATATCTATGAATTGTTTTTCATGTGGCCCCTCCGAGCCCCCCCAGATGGAGTCACCGAGTCCGAATATGACTTCTCTTTTTCATTTTGAAACCTTATTCAGCCATTGAGCACTTTTCGGCGTCTAAAGTCTTGTCTAAATGTATTCATTGATTTACTGTGTTTTCCCTCATGGTCTCTGGATTTCAGTAAAATTATGATTTCATCATATTAGATACTCACATTTTTATGTGATCCAAGGTATACATTGGTTTTCTCTGTATTGAGCACACATCTACTACAATCTATAGAGGGGATCATTTTTGGTAATTTAGGGTGATAGTTATACCCATTATAGTTAGTGGAATTTAGATTAATGTTATTCAATGTCTATCCATTACATGATGGGAAAACATTTAGATAATATTTTATGTGTAGTATATTATTATAAGGAGATACGAAAAGTGGTATTTCATTATATAATTGTCTAGTACCAATATGTGTTTTTTGAGGAATTCTTATGGTTCCCACCAAAGAGATATGTTGAGATTATTATTTATCTCAAGGTATAAAAGGATCCCAAATATATTCCTCGAAGGATAAATCCTACAGATATTCAGGAGTTAATGTTTATATTATAGTATCTTGAGGTATAAGAAATTTTTCTCTTAATTCCATCTTGTTTAGGTGAATATATTTTGTTTCACAAAACCTCAGTTGGATCATTATGATTTTATATTGATTATCGATGGTTGAACAAGGAGATCATTAAGAACTGGTATTCTATTTCCTAAATTGGTGATATATTTCACCATATATAGATATCCAAGTGGACCTACAAGATTTATTTGAGATAAGAATATCATCTATTTCAGGTGTGGTCAGTTAATGTTAATGATTCAAATTTTAGAACTATTTACAGAAAATATGATTATCTTAGAATGTTGATAGAATTAAAAAATGAGTTAATAGTTTTTCTTTTTTTATATAAATTAAGAATTTCATTTTTCTTTTTACTCATTTGTCATGGTAATTTTCAATGACATTTTAGTTTACTCCTAGACAAGGGAGGATCACAATTGACATTGAGATTTATTTTAGGGTACACTGAGTGTGAATTTTTATTATAAAAGGATTTAGAGGATTCAATTATAGATTATTGATGTCTTTTTTTAGGTCTCATGATATATATTATTTGAATATCATAGCACCCTAAGAAGTCTAATTCAATGGTCTACTGGTAGCGGACCAAGTATGTAATCAATATTCATTGCTTATAATGAATAAATATATATTCATAGAGATTCATTATTAAATTACCATGATTGAAAATGTTGACGAATTCCCTGACCAAGAAGGGGAAAAATTTATTCTTTTCTTTTACTTATGATAGATCCATCATGGATTTGATTAGTGGATTAACATATATACCAGTTTTGGACATTCCTATGTTAAGTTAAAAATACACCCCCTATTGTGATGTAGTGGTAAATAACATTTGAGCTATCTTGATGTAGGATCACTTATTTTTTTCCAATTTTTCTAGTTATTTAAACTAAAATTAGAGCTATTATCCCAATAAAAATATTTAGGTTGAATTTTCAATTAAAACAATGATTAATTGGGGTCACAATATTCTAGGTGAGAGGATCATCATATATACATACCATAAGATCATCAAGTTTATTTTTCATATTGCATAACCTAAATATTTGGTATATTAGATGGGTCAGTTATATATTTTTAATTTTATTAGTGATGTTGTATATCCATGGAATCATTGATGTACTCTGGCATAGTATTGGTTGACTAAGATGGGGTGAATTAGTAAAAATAAGGTATATTTTCCTTTTCATATTTTTTTCAAACTCAATATACATCACCTTTTATACTAAGAGATCTCAGTACATTATTCTTATACATAGAGGAGTGAAAATTTAACTTTATATACAAGGAATAACTCTCAAAATGAGAAGGCTAATCATTTTCAAGATCTAAATTCGCCCATGATAATATGACACTGTTGTATCAACTTCATTTATATAGTATTTTGGGTATATACATTACTCATGATATGAAATTCATCAAAATTATTGTCTTCAAACAAGTGTACCAACAAAATGAAGCACCCTCTATTATTTTATGATTTAGAGACAATCCTTATTCTTTAGAAATTATATTCTAACAAAAAAAAATATGTCTACAATGTCTACAATGTTATAATACATGTTATTTCATTTTTTAATCCTCACCAATTGTCCTATTTTTTATGATAACATAGACAACTTATTTATACTTGTTCTTCTTTTACTTTCACTAATACATGTATATTTCATATTTTTTATGTGTGCATTAGACTACGTACAATAATCCACTAAAAATAACTCTGTATAATAATCCTTTTTATTCAACACTTCTCTAATGAAAATATTATATTCAATTAAAAATAGGGGATATAATATCTTTTCTACTAAATTTATTAATATTAATGAACTTATTATCATTAGTATTTCATGATAATAATATATTGATATAGCAACTAGAATTTTAACTTCAAATTAAAACCTATAACTTCCATCAACTGTATCTAAACTTTTCCTCATTCTTTTTGATCCATTGGATCCATGATCTCCTAGTCAATATGGATGTGGTTAGAGAGATTATGCATGAGAGGATTATTAGTCAAAAAATGTTCCAAGTCATTAGATCCACTCAAATTTGAAAAAAAATATTTTTTCCATGTCTTCCTCTGTCATCACCACGACATGTTGCACATATTATTTGAAACTTTTTATGACAATACACACCACCAAAACACGTGGTTCACCATTTCATTCCAACTTTAATGAACTAATTTAAAACTATTTTAAAATAACATGGGACCATTGCATATTGTTAACTCAATTTTTTTAATATAGCTTACATTATTTCAATATTAAATATTTTACTAATTAGAATTCCCCAATTCTAACATCAGATAACATCACAATGGTTTCTATCCATATGATAAAATATAACAGATGTATTGGTTGATTTCTCAAAATTGTCACTATAGACGCACATAAGTGTATTGATTACCATTATGATTCCTTGAAATATCTTCTGTTATGACACACTAAAGAAACCTCCCTGAAATGATCAAGATTTTTTATTCCAATAGGAAAAAGGATCAATAAAAATTAAAAATAAAATTCCATTTTCATAATATTTATCATAGTTTATATGTTGTTTCATGTTATTTATTACACAATGACATGTTCTTCACTACACCTTATAATGGAATATATTTTTCTATTTGTCTACAATCAACTAAAACAAATATTTTATATCTGATCAAGACATTTATAATATTCTATTTATCTCCATGAATGTTTATATTTTCACCAAGACATGTTGAATCTAGTTAATCTTAAAACAACTAGAAACATTATTCTTCATCTTAAAAATTTCATTTGTGTTCTTCTGATCATTCCAAAATCATTGAATGAACATACCATAAATTGATTCATAATGGAAAACATGTATCTAAAAATTATATAGATATTAACAACAAAATAAAACATAATAATACCATTCAATTATAAAAATATCACTTCTCACCTTCTTCTTCATATGTCTCAATAAACTTTAAAAACTTCTCCAAGATTCATTAATCACCCCCTTTGGATTTCATTAGAAAACATCCAATATAAATTACATTTATGTTCAGAATACATAGCCTCGTTTCATTATTCAATAATTTTGTGCTCCATGGGTGAATTAGACTTAAGAAACATGACTGCTAAAAAATAAAACCACATTCACAAAAATAAGTGACTTTAATCAGCTTTTTCTTATCCCTCGAAACCTGTTACTACTAAAACTTCAAAATTCAAACATTTTTTTATTCCAATTAACATTCATCTGAAAACCAAATTTGAATAGACTCCAACTCTTCTAAAATATCCCAATAATGTATTTTGAACACGATTCTAACATGTTTGTATATACATACTCACCAAACAAGATAGAATAGTTCACAAACTGACTTCACAGCAAACCCATTTCGAAGAACTCCTTTGAATTACATAATACCCCAATATTTGATATATTTCTAAAATTAATTAAAACACATATAAATATATTACTCAAAATATATACTTTTCAACCTTACTTGTAAACACAAAACCATAATTATGTTCATTATATTCTTCTAAAATTAATTATAAAATAAACAATATGAGAGAGGGGGAAATTACACAAAACCAAGTCTTTTAATGATTAAAGGATAAGAAATATTTTCCAAGCTCTATGGCATGGTAATAAATTATACCTTTTTTTGAAATCTAATTTTATCATTAATGGTATTATTTAATACCCACCTCAGATTTGAAAAACTCAGCTTCCTCTTAACATCAATAATGTGGCATGCTAATGACTTATTCTTTATTATACAATTGACATTTTCATTTTTAGAACATTGAAATAATTATATAGAAACGGTATAACATTCCAAATCAATTATTATCTGATCTATTCATCATCAGAACACACATCCAACCATTTTTTAGTAGATATGTGTTCCCCATTTTTTTATTCAACAATCTTTAAAGGATTCATAACATCTTCTTTCTTATGTGACATATTTTTCATGAATATTGTGTTTAAATTTTGACTATTTTAAATTCATTTATGATTTAATTGGTAAATATTCTAATAATATAGGATCTTTAAAATTTTTCCAAAATATTAACTTTTGAGAACATTTTATTCCCACTTCATTCATGACAACAATTAAATTATTCAACTTGAAAAATTGTTTCTAAATAAAATCATTTTTAACATGAATTTTTTTCAAGGGTTTTATCCCTATAGTGTGTTCCTTTCTCATATATTTATCATATTAAATGTGATTGTTATAATAAAAACCTATAGAATATCCAAGAAACAACGACCACATAATTTATGCCTTATTCATAAACCATTATTATATCCTATAGTAATAATTCTTTGAATTTCATCATATGAAAACCTTATTAATATCCATTTAATTAAATAGAGCACTATAAAACTACAAGTATTTCCCATATTATTGTATATATTTATCCAGAATTTTTCAATTAATAGAAAATGGATGAATTTTTAACGATGTTTGAATTCCATGAAAATATAGTTTATAAATAATCCTTATTATCTTCTATTCATATCATTTCTCAAATTATAATTGAAAAAAAACATTAATCCTCTAATTATATGATATTCATATACCACTAGTTGAGATTCATATTGAACATAAAAATCAAAAAGTCTCTTATCTTCTACATTAATCTTCTCTTTACATGACAAATCTCCCACTACATGAATATGTTTTAAAAAATCCTACATAATTTTTTAATATAATTTTATTTCTCTGACAAGTCAAATTTTTATCACCCATAAATTTTGTGAAATATTTTTTTTCTAAAATAAATTAAATTATTATTATATTTTATATTACATAAAACACCATGTTTAGTATGGATTAAACACACAAAAAATATTTATCTTAGGTTAAATGGAACACATATTTTATCATTCATTACATTCATCCATTAGTTTAGATTTTGTTACACATAACACCATGTTTAATTGATATGTGGCATACTATTAAATTTTTTTATTTAATATGATAGTTTTAAGATTTACATTAGAAATGGGGGTAAGAATAATATTAACTAAATTATAAAAATAAATGGTTTAAACATTAATTAATAAAATTATTTAGTGTCAAATTAATTGGAAAGGATAATAAATACTGATTGAAAATAAAAGAAATCATTTTCTGTCAAATTATTTTTATGCACACAACCTCCTTCTACAACAATGAATTAAAAATAAATTTTCCTATTGATTTTAAATAAATATGTATATTATATATTCAATAAATTTTTTACTATACATCTTATCTGTTTTATAGACAAGAAAAAATAATCGAACCAACGTTTAACAAAAGTTGTTTTTTGTGTAAAAATTTGTTTTTATTCATTTTGAGAATATTCATTAAAATTAATTTTTGACAATATTATAAAATTTATTTTAAAAGATAAATTTTCAAACCCTAATTTAAACATTTTTTTGGAGTGAATTTTTGAGAATTCTGTTGAAATAAGCATTTTTCGATGATTGGTGAGAAATACTTATTCTTATTAAAAAACAATTTACATTAGTGATTTTAAAAGAATCCAAATTATTTAAAGATTGTTCTGAAATTAATATTACTTAAATTAAATATAAAAAACTATATATATATAATAATACAATTTAGAACATTGGAATAAATTTTATATTGAATTTTCTTAGAATATTTTTTAGGATATTAGAAAATTTTCTCTTTGGAAAACCGATGTTTCATCTCATTTGTGAGATTAATTTTAAATTAAAATATTAAAATTATTTGTATGGATTGTGGAAAATTTAATTCCATATTTTTAATTAGAATAATTTAAATCTTATAATATTTATTTTCTTAACTTTTTTCACTAATGAAATGAAAAAAATAAAAATTAATTAATATAGTTAAGGGTATAACAGGTTTAGTTGAGTCAATTTAAAAATATAAGGTGTTAAGGGAAATATAAACCATTAAAACACCAATTTTATAGACATTTTTCTCCTCTATCACCAAAAATATTGAATGATTGATCATTATTAATCCACTTTTCATGTAATAAATGCGGGCACACCTTTTTTATTTCAACAATTACTGGTGTGCCACTCACCCCACTTTGAAAAAAACCACCCTCTCTCCTCTACTATTAATACATATAAAATCATTTAGTTCAAATATTACTTATTTATATAATTTCCTTAATTCCATAATCTCATCTTAGAGTCCTCATTTATTCAAGAATTCCATCCCAAGAAAATTATTGGCACAAACCCAAAGAGTTTTTTTGAAGAATAGTTGGTGTGTCTATGCTTGCACTAATTTTATATCTTCCATCACCACCTTATATTTTTATTAAAATATTATATATTATTAAATCATTGTATTTTATATACTATATGTTATTTTGGTAATTTAATAATCTAAATCAATCTCCACTTCTAACAAATTTGGTACAAAATCATTATTCGTGTGTACGACATACTACCACCTCATGAACAGAAGTTATATGTTTTCCATCACCACCTATCACCAAAATATATAGTGAAGGATTGAATTTTTATATATTATATTTATTATTTTAATATATATATGGAATTATAATACCATATATACCTCTATACTTCTTAACTTGTTGTGAAAAAATAATGTCGCTCCTGTATATGAAAGACTACCTTTCAAGAAACGTTATGATCTATTTCATATTATTGTTTTACATAGATGGTAGTAAGGATAGAATAAATGGATAAATGTGAAAATTTTATTATAATTATAATATTTCATATACCTTCTTACATTCCATTATGTGGAGGGTATGATAACATCCTTCATTTTTAGGGTGGAAACCCTCCTCACAAAGCAATGTGATTCATTTTTTCACATATTCATTACATGGAATATAATAAAGAAATATTTTAATAAAAAATATTATATATATAAAATATAAATTATTCATTTATGGAAATAAATTATTTACCATTTCATTCATTTGATTAAGAAAAAAGGTACAATGTTCATCCACACATACAACCTATTTTCTCCGTGAATGGTTTATTTAATTATTTGTTACTAAATATTATGGGTTGCACTAAATAAATAAATAATGAATATATATTATCTTTATATGATGTTTATAATTCCATATATTATGAAATAATGAGTAAATTAAGTGGAATGATAAGATAAAATCAAAACACCAATTAAAAAAGAAGTTATTACTGAAAATGTGATTTAAAGATGGAAAAATTGATAAATGGGTAATAAAAGGTCATAGGTAAATCATATATTTTATGATATTTATAATTATAATTTTTAATAGTTTTATTATATAATTATATATATTATATAGGAGTTTAAACATTCTTTAAGGAAGTAGAGACTTATAGTATGGACATCCATCTCATATTTACTTTATGTGAGACACAAGTCATATTCACAATGTGTGTCTTTTATGTGGTGTATATACTACCCATGAATGTATTTTATGATTATTATCATGAAAATTATTGGGACTAATGCATCCATTTTGGGATCTCTCTCTTACATGGTTTAAGATAATAATTTTACCAAAGTGGTAATGTATTTTTTCTCAATATTTCTTTCTCTGAGACATATGTAATATTAAACACCTATTGTATTTTATGAGGTGTATATATTACCCATTTGAAATATTATATCATATATATAATTATATTAATGATATTTAATGTATCAATTTATTTTATTTTTTAATGGTTCTTACAATTCAAGAGTTACCAAAGAGGTAATCAATTTTTGTATAAGTTTTCCTTTTATGAGAAATATTTTATTCTTTTTAGCTAAATTATAGGAGGAGGTCTATATAGTACATAATTTAAATGTTATTTCATGAATATTAATCTATTAATGATATTTAAGGTTTCATTTCATGTTATTAATTAATGGGTATTACAATTCTATATTTATGAAAGTGGTAATGGTTTGATGATTCAATTTCCATATAAATCAAGGTTGTCAAATATTATTATTTTGATGATAAAATAATATGATATATTTCACAATAATTTCAAAAACTTTATTCTTCTCTGTTTATTCTCATAGAATACATGTTTTCCATTCATTTTACTCTATTTACTCATGATTTTAAAAGACATTTTTAGGAAAATTAGTGTTATTTATCTGTTTGATAAAAAATTATTTTTCCTCCCTATTAGTGATTCTAAACATCTTTTAAAAAAATTACCATTCTACTATTGATTTGAAGAAAATTTTACCCTTTTATAATTTTTTAGAAAAAAATAAAAGTAATATTCATGTCCTATTCAAAACAAGAAATTATTGTCTTTTACTAAAAATGTGAATATAATATTTGTTTTAATTTATACGATATAAAAATATTTCATACCATTAGGACCCCCAATGTTTTAATGAAATCATTATGAACATAAAATTTATTACTAAATTAAATTTATTTTAAAAAATATTTATTTATTTTTTTCAAATTGGAATGGATATATTCCTTATTTAATGATTTAAATGAATTTTCAACTTTTTCATTATAAGACTACATAGTTATTTTAAAAGAATTTTTTTTGAAAACGTTTTATGTTTCAACAAAGTTTTTTTTAGAGTTGAAATGTTATTTTCCTTAAGAAGTATTATGTGTGAACTTTCAAAATCATTTCAAATATAATATAACATATTTGATGTCAATTATGATTTACTAAAGATATGATCAATTGATACCTACTTTATTCTTTCTCAAGATGGTTTATATTAATGATGAAAATATTTTTATGAAACCAATTTACATTCCATATTTTATACTAGGATAAAACGTTTAAGAATCACATTTCATATCCACGGGTAATGTATTAATAAAATATTTATAAAACCAATTTATCCTTAATAGTTTAAAAAAATATAATATTATTTGAAAAAATACATCATTTTCAATGGGTTAGTTATGATGAAATGATGAAATGATTATGAAATATTCATTCTATAGATTTTACTATGATGAAATGTCTATGAAACCCATTTTTTCTTGTATTTTGATATTATTGATGTTTTATGATCTTGAGGAACACATATGTATTCTATTAATTATTTTACTGGTGGGACCAATATCCCCCTCTAATGGACTGGGTAATGTTTTATATCTCATGAGTAAACTGGTATGGAATGGGGAGTTGACCCTATTTAATAAGGGAAGTTTTCAATATGATATTGTTGGGAGTGAGAAATGAATACTATGATGGATTGAGGAGTGAACCCATTATTCTATTATTTCCTTGTAAATGTTATATGACTAGTAAAGAAATGATATTTTTTGGTCAAATATACTCCAGATCTCCATGTCTTATTCCAAAGTTATGTTCCCTTGGTTTTTTTCACTTATTTTTTTATTTTTAATTTCTTATATTTTACTAATATTTATTCCATGACTCAATATTTGATCTTTGGTACATAGTGTATGGTTTTAAAATTTTATTATCTTGTTCTAAACCTATTGTACATGTTATTATTACATTTATCATTTTTTCCCATTACTAAGTATCTCAGGTCCCCTATTATTATATTTTCTATTCCTATGTAATGATGAAAGATATTTTGTATGATATGTCTAATAAGGGTTCTAGTTATGAAGAAAATAATGGAATATGATGTATCTCACTTATAGACCGGTTGATTATGTGTCTGTGTTTTGAAAGTCATTGGACCTAAATGATTCTGGTGTGGATTGTTATGTTATCTAATGAATATTTTTATATTATGACATCTAATCTATGAATGAGAAGTTTGGGTCCTTACTTTTGGTATTATAATATGTTTTTATTAATCTTTGGAAACTATGATGTGAAAAATTTAGTGAGATCAATATTTATATATCCATGATTACATCTAAGGATAAGTCAAGGTATAAGAAAATGTATTGGAATTTTGGTGAAGGATAAAGTTATTGGTTTTCAAGAAATTACATCCTTATCTAGATTGTACTAATTGATGTTCCTCTAGAACTTGACTAAATTTTAGTAGTAACTCTAAAAAGGATAATTGTTATATGCTTTGTCTACACTAGGTTCAAAAAAAATGGGCATTACTAAACACTTGTTTTGAAACTCTTAGTGGATATTCCTTGTAAATTCTAAAACTATTTATAAATTATCATAAAGGATTTTCATAACCTATATGAATGACCTATTTTAAGCCAATGTTTTCATATATTTAATAAAAGTTTAATTTTTTAGACATCATATAAGTTATTTTAAGGATTATGTGGTTTTCTAATTATGATTATAGTTACTCACACTGTGATATTTGGTTTTGGTCAAAGGATAGAACTAGAAAAAATAATGTAAACATGGAATATAAAGGAAATTTTGGTGACTTTCACGACTTGTCCCACAGGGCCCGGACGTGACTACCCCATGCCCACCTTCTTTAAGCTAGGGGTCGGTGACTAGCACCTGAAGGATTTTCTCGAATAGGGAAGGCATTGGCATAGAGATCTATACACACACAAAAAGGTAAATTGAAGGAAAAAATCAACAAAAGTATGATATAAACCCAAGATAAAAGTAAAACCATAAGTAAAACTATAAACTGAAAATTATCATGATCCAACCCATGTCGACCCTGAACTAGTCACCCGAGCTAGCCCGCGACATGTCCCGAGGGGTGTTCCCGATCCCCATAGGCTTGAAACAAGTGATGGACATCAAAACTAAATAGGTGGGAACGATTTGTCCCATAAAAGAAAGAAAAATAAATTAAAAAAAATACCAAACAATGAAAAAAGTACCAGCGACAAGAAAACAAGACTGCACATACCTCAATGTGACCTCTTGGTCACCTCCAAAAACTAAGAGCCTGCCTCGCACGGGCAGACGAAACAAAAACCTGGACCAAAAAGCTGAACCTGCATATGAAAATATATGATATGCATGATCACTGAAATGCTCAGTAGGGATGCCAAAAATGAACCATTGAATCCATGCATTTTCCAATTCCAAAACAACCCAATAATACTAGTTTTAACTACAGTTATAAAAAAAGGTTATCATATATATACTAAATTTTGAAAACTAATAATCACAATTTCATTTCCCTTATAATTCAAAAACAAGGAAAATAAAACAAAATAGAGGCCCACACAAACTTTTTCAAAATAGCTACTTTGAAGTTCATTTTAAAACCAACCAACCATACTAATCTTTTACAAGAAAACACTAGAACCAAGTTCAAGGGTATGAATCCACACACAACAAGGGAAATGGTACTAATATTTCTCATTCCAAAGGATCACAAAAATCCTAGGAACTCAGAGGAAGACCAAAATGTACTATACATGTGACTCATCCTAAAGGTGTTCCTACTCTTGAGTATTTCATAACGCCCAAATGCTAGGTGTTTCCCTACCAGGCCTTACTGAGGGTCCCAATCCCCTAGTAGAGAAAAGTATATACTAAGGGACACTAGCCAGTGCATATTCTAAACTAGTGCAACAATCGTTCTCAGTAAACCCCCTTGCTATGCTAGGTTTCTATGTTATATTCACAAAGAGGTGTCCACACATTCAAACAACATGCCATATATATATATATATCACCAAGCACATGAAACAATCTGGAACTTTCCCAACCCCCTCAAGATAAGTCTCATGCCATAAAACAAATATTCTAAAATGGAGGCCCATACTGAGGACCCTCCTATCTCATGATCAATCGACATAGAAAGAGACCTAACCAAAGAGGGGTTTTTCCATCAAACCATTTCAAAGATGCCAAATAGGCCTTTATCTCTACCTCCTCCAACCATTTACCAAAACATTTAGAAATGTTTCCAAAATAGTAATAAACGTCATTTCTTACAAACATGTTCAGATGGACCAAAACATGCCAATATCTTTTCACGAAAACATGGATTTACCAAAACATGCATTTATCAAAACATGCCAAAAAAATAAACACTTACGAACAATTTTCAAAACAATGTTATACACCAAAACATGTCTCGAATAAAATGGTAGAACCTTAAATAACCCATTAAAAACCATGTTTTCCAAAACACTTAAAGAAACACAACAAATTTACTAGTCATTCAATAAACACATCAAATAGTTCGATAAAAATTATATTAACAAATCATACAAATTACACAACTAGAAAATAATGTAACTGACTACATTTAACAAACCCAAACAACTTGAAAACACTATAGCAGGTTGTGAAATTATTTTTTAAAGATCCTGATCTAGTAAAAGAATTAATTAAAAACATGAAATCATTAAATAGACTTATTTTAAAAAGGGAAAATGTGTATTCACCTACCCCAAGTATGTCAAGCCAATCTTTCTAACTCAAGCAACATCCCACTCGCACACATGCATGAACACACTTACATATATATATATATACACCTTTAATATGATGCACATGTTCCCTGCACCATGAGGGAACACATACTTAGAAGATATATATATATATATATATACACATATATCCATACCTGGGAAAAATGCATGAGTGCACCTATAAATTATCACCACACCTTAACAACATTTGGAAACCATAGTCAGTGCGACGAGAACCAGAACACCACCAATTCAATACTTGGGACTCAAAGACATAAACACAAACCAAAAAAATAAAGTGCGCAACAAAACAAAAAATGAAGAACATCACCTCAGACTTTGGTGGGATCCCTGAAAACACACAGCATGATGATATTTCATCCAAAATCATTATCCGCACAATAAATTAAATTGTACTTCAGAACAAAATAACAAAAATAAATTAAATGTGCACGCAATACAAAAACTCTCACTTTGGATGGTGTTGGTGAACCAAAACATGCGGTAAGGCCAAACACACCCCGCGAATAACGACGGATGGTATGGAGTGATCCGAATCGCTTTACCTTCGGCAGCGGTGGACAGGATGTGGTCTAACATGACCTGAGACACACTTCGTGAACTAGGAGAGTGGATTTGTGGCCACACTGGAGCAACACGGAGGCGCCACACAATGAGGTTTGAGTTCGTTGATGCTGGCCACCTAACAGGGGGTCAGGTTCACCAGAAGCGCGCCAAGAATGGGGTCAGGATCACCAAAGAAGGTTTCCAGAGGGAGGCCACCTTGTTGGGACAGGGAAACCACTAGGTGGAGCAGCTCATGCCTGAGTTGGAAGGAAGATTGAAGTGGAGCGGTCTCGTGGCGATTCCGAGGCAGAGCCGCGGTAGTCGGATGACACAGAGAGGATTGGAGGCGAGCAATGGCGTATAGAAGAGGAGCTGGGGTGGGTGGAGGAGTAGGTAAGAGGGGGATGGGAGGGGGCTTCACGCAAGGAAGAGGAGCAGTGTCAGCAGCCTTGGTCTGTAGGTGTGCAACGCGTAGGAGGAAGAGGGGGGGGGGGATGTGGCGACCCCTGTAGGGTTTAACCCCAAAGACAAACAATAAAAAGAAATTAAAATAACAATAAAATGATTAAAATAAAGATTTAAATTAAACCTATAAATATTTTTATAATGATTATAACTTCTTAATAATAATAATAATAATAATATTATCAATTTTTCAATAATAATAATAATCACAATAATATTAATAGTAAAATGTTAATAATAATAGTATTAATAACAATGAAATGAAATTAATAACAAACTTAATGATAATTAATATGATAATTTTATTTCATTTCATTTTAAATAATAATTATATTTATAAAAATTTAACAATAATTATATTATTTACAAATTAAAAAATAAAAATATTATCATACGTGCAATAATACTGTTATTATTATAATTTAATAATTAAACTTGTTTTATCATTTTAAAATTTTATTTAATGCAATTTATTTCTCTAATTTATTATTTATTTGAACTATCAGCAACCACGTATACACCCGAACTGAACACACGAGCACCACTAACGATATGATGATAGTGCACTGGAACGAAACACACCAAAAACATCAAACATCAAAAAGGTCAAACCAGGACCCAACTAAACATTGTCCAAACCATGAAAGACTAGAAAGAGAATAAAATTAAAAGGGAATATGAGGTCTGGGTGAGACAATCCTCCCCACCACATATCCTTTCTACCCCAAGAAATCACCAAACCCAAAGATATCCAAGATTTGAGTCCATTCCCTTTTGTAGTTAGAAGAGACAAGGAGTTTCTGGATGACTATTTATTCCCCAAGTCACACCTGACCTACCTAGATGAAACCACACTCAAAACAAGGTTAAAACTCTTCAGGGTTCTCCCCACCATAAGTAATTCATTACACGCCAAATGAAAAATTCAAACATACCACCACAGAGAGGGGCCCGAACTAAGAAAGAGCTGAGATACATCACCCATTGATTTCACCAAACATTTCCCTAACGAACACAACTAAGACCAAAATAAAAATTCAAATAGGTCCATTCATTCATGGGCCCAATACACATCAAGGAGTAAGAACGATCTAGGAACCATGCTAAGTAAAGATAAGGCCTCTTGGAACTTGGTAGAACAAGCTCATCACACCACCACAACAAGAATGAGCCTTCCAAGGTGATAAGAATAGAAAAAAGGAAACATTGGACAATTCTATCCCAAAAATAATAATAGAAATCGGACCGAGGTTCCAAACACCATCGAAAACTACTGACTGTGCGTGAGCTTCACCCCGATACCTATGGTTGGGGACCTGATGGCTGAAACATCTCATACCTCACAGTTAGGTTCTAGCATCCCCCCGACCAGAACTTCTCCTTCAAAAGGAACTTCTTTCAGAACCTTTCCCAGTGACCCAAATGGTCACCTAATCTCCAGACTTTAGAGGGATGAGACAATATGTCTTAGGATTCTCGAACGATCCACTCATGTGTCTCACAAGGGAATGGTCCGACAAACCGTAAGCTGACACGGATGATCAAGATCTTTCAAAGACATGTTTATATAGCACAACTCACTCTCTATTTGAGGAACCCTCATGAAAAATGAACACACCCCAAATCCTAATGACGATGAGGTACCCAACAACCACTAGTCCAAAACTAGACCCACACACAAACCCGAGACGACACAAACCATAACAAAACTGGGAGTTCCTAAGAACCCAAAGGCCCACTCTAATTATCCAAACCACACAAATTTATCTAATGTACATTGATTACCTTGATATAAAGGAAACACATGAAATGAAACAATAATTGGGCATGAATCATTGGCATCCTTAGTGACATTTCTAGGCTGCATACTTAGAACAACACAAAAAACACAAATGTGATCAGCATCAATAAAAATCTCTATCAAAGAAACAACCCAAGCAAAGGAAAATAGTCACACAAGCCAGAAATAAAAAATCACAAGTAATTTTTTTTCCAAATACCATAATTTTTTTTGAAATTTTTAAAAACTCACCTATGGCACCTTATAAACCTTCACATGTGAGTTCATTAAATCCTACATACATAATCTGCAGACAAGTGGTCCCATGCACTCTCTACACCTACCCATGAACATGTGACCCTCCATAAATAATTTCATGGTTTAGACATCTGTTTCCCTGATCAAATCCAGACTGACAAAAAATTTCCAAATCGAAACACTTTTTATTTAAAAACCCACTTCACCAATTTAAAAACAAAATAAAAGAAACACATTTCCCATTTCAAAACCAATTTCATTTTTGATGAAATCTCACATAAAAAGAGATTAAAATGAATCACAACCAATAACAACCCACTGGAACGAGGAACTAGTGCATATGTCTGACTCAATGTCATGGTGGGGAGTCATGCCCCAAGTAAGGCCGGACACTAAGAGGACATTGAGTAGTGCACTTGGACATCACATGGGTCACCACCCCATGTGGGGCCACAATGTGAACTGATTTGTCTCTATTTTCATCCCTCAATCAAAAACAACACAAGACAAAAGACTCAAAACCCGGACTACCCCAAGAAACATAGGTCTCATCATGAGCGGTGGTGACTAGGAACCGACCCATAACCTACCTTCTGAGCCTTGAAAATACTAATCTCCATCTACCTAACATCCCAAGAATCAAGAACCTCTTCTGATACCATTTTTTTACGAACCAAATCAGGTCGAACCTGATCATGTTACCCGAGCCGGCCCTCAACATGGCCCGAGGGGTGTTCTCGATTCTCGTGGGTGGGAAACTATTGTCGGGAATCAAAATTAAATAGGTGGGAAAAATTTGGCCCATAAAATAAAGACAAATAAATTAATAAAAATTAAACAAAGAAAAAAGAAAACTAGTAGAAACATGAAAACAAGACCGCTCATTTCTCTATGTGACCTTTTGGTCACCTCCAACAACTAACAGTCTGCCTCACACGGGCTGACGAATCAATTACCTGAACCAAATAGTTTAACCAGCATCTAAAAAGATAGGATAGGCATGAGCATTAAAATTCTCATTAGGGATGCCCAAAATGAACCATAGAATCCATGCATTTTTATTTTCCAAAACAACCCAATAATACTAGTTTGAACTATAGTTATAAAAATAAGGTTTTCATATAAACAATGCATTTTGAAAACTAAAAATCACAATTCCATTTCCCTTATAATTCAAAAACAAGGAATTGAAAACAAAATATGGTCTCACAAAATCTTTTCCAAAACATCTACTTTTATGTCCTTTTTAAAACCAACAATTCATACAAAACCTTTCCAAGAAAACACCAAAACCATGTTCAAGGGTATGACTCCACACACAACAAGGGAAATGGTACTAATAGTGCTCGTACAAATGGATCATGAAAAGCCTAGGAATTCATAGGAAGACCGGAATGTACTATACACTGGACTCATTATGATGGAACGCCTACTCTCGATAACGTCATAACATCCAAACACTCAGTGTTTCCCTACCTGTCCTAACCGAGGGGCCCAATCCCCTAGTGAAGAAAATTCTGTATTAAGGGCCACTAGCATGTCCATATTCTAAACAACTGCATCAATTGTTCTCAGTAAACCCCCTTGGTATGCTATGTTTATGTGCTATGTTCACAAAGTGGTGTTCCACACATTTAAATAACATGAAATATATATATCGCCATGCGAGCGACACAATCCATCACCACCCCAACCACCTCCAGATTAGTCTCATGCCAAGAAAAAAATATTCTCAAATGGAGGCCTATACTGAGGACCCTCTTTTCTCAAGATCAATCGACGAAGCAAGATCTATAACCAAAGATGGGGGTTTTCAACAAACCGTTTTGAAGATGTCAAACGGGCCATTATATTTACCTCATTAAAACATTTACCAAAACATTTAGAAAATTTTCCCAAACAGCAGTAAACATCATTTCTTACAAACATGGTCATATGGACCAAAACATGCCAATGTCTTTTCACGAAAACATGTATTTACCAAATCACGCATTTTTCAAAACATTCCAAAACAACAAACATTTACGAACAATTTTCAAAACAACATTAAACACTAAAAGATGTCTCGATCCAAAGGGTAAAACCTATAACAACCCATTGAAAACCATGATTTCCAAAACAATTAAAGCAACACAAACAAGTTACTAGTGGTTCCATAAACAAATAAAATAGTTTTTTATGAATTATATTAAAAAATTAGACAAATTACAAAACTATAAAATAATGTAACATACAACTTTTATCAAACACAACAAACTTGAAAAAACTATAGCTGGTTGTCCAATTATTTTTCCAAGATGCTGATATAATAAAAGAATTAATTAAAAACATGCATGAATTAAATGAACTTATTTTAAAAAGGGGAAATGCAGATTCTACTACCTCAAGGAAGTCAATCCAAACCTTATAACTCAAGAAACATCATGCTCACATGCACACTTTAACAAACTTCCATATAAATATATATATACACCATTAAACAGATACATGTATTCCCCAAACCCTTAGGGAACACACACTCAGATAATATATATATATATACACATATATCCTTACCTAGGAAAATTGAATGCGTGTACCAAGAAATTATCTTCACACCTTAACAACATTCGGAAACAACATTCGGTGTGGTGACAACCAGCACACACCTAATTAAATAACAGGGAATCAAACACATAAACATATCCTAAGAAAATAAAGTGTGAAATAAGATGATGTATGAAGAACATCACCTCGAACAGGGGTGTAAACCTTGAAAACACACTACAAGAAGATATTGTATCCAAAATCATTATCCAAACTACAAATAAAATAGGACATCAAAACACGATAATGAAAATAAATTAAACATACTCACGATAAAAACACTCTCAATTTGGATGGTGGAAGAAAACCAAAACACATGGTAAGGCCAAATTCACCATGTGAATAATGGTGGACAGTCTGAATCGATTCGAATCGAGAAACTCACGCCTAGGCTGACTGGCCGAGAGGAGGGGAGTGGTCTCACATTGATTCTAAGGTAGAGCTGTGGTAGTCAGATAGCATAGGGAGGATTCATGGTGGGCAGCAGCATAGAGAGGATGAGAAGGGGTGTTCGTCGGCAGATGGAGGAGGAGGCCAGTGGGCGGCTTGGCACAGGGAGGAGGAGCAGGCTAGCAGTCTTCACATAAGGAAGAGGATCAAGCCGACGACTTCATGTAGGGAAGGGGAGTAGGGGCAGTAACCATGGTTTGCAGGTGCGCAGTGCATAGGAGGAAGAGGGGGGGGGGGGAGCGGTGACCCCCTAGGGTTTAACCCCAAAGAAAAAAAAATTAAATTTAAAATTAAAATTACAATAAAAAGATTAAAATAAAGAATAAACTAAACCCTAATTTTTTTTATAATGATTATAATTTCTTAATAATAATAATAATAATATTACAAGTGTTGAAGTAATAATAATATAATAATATTAATTGTTAAATGGTAACAATAATAGTAATAATAACAACGAAATAAAATTAATAACAAACTTAATGATAATTAAAATGATAATTTTATTTCATTTAATTTTAAATAAAAATTAAATTTATAAAAATTTAATAATAATAGTATTAGTTTGAAATTAAATACTACTAATAATAATATCATATGCACCATAATATTATTATTATTATAATTTAAACATTAAACTTGTTTTATAGATGTAAAATTTCATTTAAATTAATTAATTTAATTAATTTATAATTTGTTTGAACTATCAACAACTCGCATATACTAGGACCGAACACATGGGCACTGCTAACAATAAGATGACCGCACACTGGAATGAGACCCACCAAAAACTTCAAACATCAAAAAAGTTCAAATCAGGACCCACATAAACCACATTCAAATGAGGCGAGACCCGAAAAGGAATAATATAAAAATGGCGTCTGAGGTCAGGGTGCGACAAAACAGTGATCCAGAATACAAGCCCTAAAAACTGAAAAGAAATTAAACAAACATCACATCTTCCTTGGAGCTCTACCCATACGATAGTAGCTATAAGTCTGAATTCGAAGAAGAGGATCTTGAATTTTCATGTCGCCCCAAGCTCCACTAAGTCCTGAACCTCTAATGTGTTCCTCAAAGCATCATTAGTTTGCACCAGACACACACATGCGGGTGAAGCCCATGCAGGGGTGAGTATAAGAACTCAATAGGGGAACCCAAGACCCACGAAGGTCTAGCAGTAATCCACAATGGAAAAAATCACAAGAAATACCACAAAGTTAATATCACAATCATGATCTAAATCATGAAGTACAAAGCAAAAGAGACAGGTCACTCTGATGGTTTAACATCAAGGTTACTGGGATAGGGATGACTAGTCATAAAGCCAGATCATTTTATCCATAGTAACTCTACTAGTAACCCATATATATTACTATATAATGACCCGTATTGGTCGCAAGATGCTTACCTGCATTGCTCGATGGTGCTGACCCGTATTGGTTGTTGGTGCTAACCTATATTGGTTGCGGGTGATGACCCGTATGGTCACTAGTGCTGACCCGTATTGGTATCTAGAGATAACCCATATTGTTCACTGGTATAGAGGTAGGGATGATTAGTCGTACAACTAGATCATCCACCTCTAGAGTTTCTAATGTCGACTCGTATTGGTCGCTCTTTTTCTTCAAGTCACAGCCTACAACTGGATTCCCACACAAATATCTCATGATCTCCAAAAGAATCTACTCCTCAATCCATCAGTTATATTTCAACTGATATGATGTTTGGAAAAAATTATACCCAAGGGTCCACCCCATCATAGGGGTCCCGACCTGACAGACGACACGTCGATCGGACGCCCGGTCCGTAATATGGGGACTATTGTAAAAAGGGCACAATTGGATTCATGTATGATCCAACATAGATCGCAAGTCTAACTCAAACAAAAATATCATAGAGTATCTCCAAAGGAACGCCTTGTTATAAGGATCCTTATGCCCCAGACAATGCTTTGATCAGATTTTCGGTCTGTTAGTTACTCCCCTTTCCATGAAACGAGGGTGATCGCACCTCAGTCCGGTCCTGCTCTATCAGGCCCTCTAGAATATGCCAAGGGGAATGCTTAACAAAAGGGGTCCCAATTCCACTGAAGGCATGTCAAACGGACACCCGATTCGTCAATTACTGGTGTTTCTTTATTCAGGGGCCGGTTGCGTCTAGGCCCAGTCCGACTCGGTCAGGCCGACCCAACGTAATGGTTCCCGAGGTCTACTTGACCCCACCCGGGTCCGACCCATTAAGGGTCGGCCCGGTCCACTAGGTCTAACCCATTGGGGTTGGCTTAGCTGGTTTGTGGGTCTGGGCCGCGGTTGGTCCGACCCGCCGGTTGGGGATTTTCCCACCAGCGCTGTCCCATTGGGCAAGTCCAAGATGTTCATCTAACCCACATCCATGTAAAGGTAGACCGCTTCACCCAGCTGGCCCTACGGATGCATGTCCATTTCATCCAGCGCGACGTGGCGCAGCGTGGGGCTATGCCACCCACTATTCCCGGAAACACCTGCAGGCGCCAACCTTCTCCCGCATGGATGGCTCGGGCCTACCTTCTCTAGCCACCGCGACGTGCAATTTGGCGCCGCATTCCAACCACCCGTGGTTGGTTAATGCGGGCCTCCTCCGACTACCACCGGCATGGCGCACCCATGGTTGTTTTTGTGGGCCATCGAACGTGATTCGATGGTCCGTTTATGGTGTCATCTGCCCCTGAGGGCCTTCAGGATCATCACTGCCACATCGTCACCTTCTTTGTCATGTTTCCATAGAATTGGGAAAACCGTCACCAATAAACCCAACGAAAATACAAGCGGCGGGGGGTCAGAGCCCTGTTCTTTTGGCCCATGCCCTCTGTGTTAGATTTATAACACGAGTGAGGTAATTATTCATCATATTTAATAATGTTGAACCTGGTTCAAATCCCCCATAACAACCTCCATCAGAAATGAATGAGTCACCGATCAACCCATTAGTTGGTTGATCCACATTCTTCTTATTAATCATGAACAAAGAGAGAAAATCATTTAAACGCATAATCAATTTAATCCCCCTACCTTGGGATTCTTTGGGGATGTCGCAGATGGTTGTGCTTCCACATTTGAGGGTATTGCAGACGAAGGATAAGGTTGTCGTGGATAGGCGTTTGTCATCCGTCGACAATCAGATCAATCCTACAATGAGGGCCCTCAATCCTCTAATCTCTGTCGGTGGATGTCGTGGCGTCACATCATCAGGGGTTCCTCGCTTGATGAAGCTGTGCAAAACTCAACCCAGAGGTCCATTTAAATAGGTGGGAGAAAGGTGAGAAATTCCTTGAGGAATAAATGAGGTTCATTAATTGATGTAATTAATGTGCCTCATTAATTGATGTAATTAATTTGCCTCATTAATTGATGTAATTTATGTGTATCATTAATTATGTGAGTGGTGGTTATGCGACCAAAGTGTAAACGTGCAATTAACACCACATAATTAGAGGTCTGACCACCTTCATGGTCCCCACCACCATCACACAATAGGTGGTAGATAAAAGAAAAAGAAATAAAATAACAGTTTATGTTATTTTATTATTTCTTTAAATGTCACAAAAACTATCTTTTTCACCATACCAACAACAATCGAAGTGAAGCATTACTTAATAGAATTCTATTGTAGCGGATTCAATGGAACCCTCGAAATTTTAATTCGAGTACCGGTTCAAAAGATATAAAACAACACCATCATGTTTACTGAATGTACCCAAAATTTTTTCAAAAATTCATTTTGGGCACCCCAGGCCTTGGAATTACACACCGTCAATTTTTGCAGACTCGTCAAAATCCCAAATAATTTTAAAAATATTACATGAAATTTACAGGTCTTTACATTCTACCCCCAGAGGTATTTACGTCCCCAAAATCCAAAAAAATCTACCCAAACAAAGAGGGTTATTGGACACGCATATGAGCCTCTCACTCCCATGGGCTCTCTAGGAGATTCCCATGCTACCAACAGACTCACACTTGGGGAATTGACCAACCACGAAGGACCTTCTCCTGTCGATCCTCTATATCCACTTGGAACTCCCCAAAATTTGCCACGTTGTCAATATCCCGCACACCATGGTCGATGACGTGAGATAGGTCATGCATGTATCTCTTCAGCTGGGATATGGGGAAGTCATTGTTTACCCTTTTCCACTATAGTGGCAGTTCCAAGCAGTACGCCACCTTGGAAATCCACTGATGTATAAGGAATAGTCTGATAAACGTCAGGGAGAGTTTTCCTCCTTGTCCATATCTATGTTGTCCCTGTTGAGGGGAGACTCACAAGAATAAGTGGTCCCCCTCCTGGTACTCCAGTGGCCTCTATCACCTATCAACATTGGACTTTTTTCGGCTCTATGCAGTCTTCATCTGCTCTCGGATGAGCTACAACTTCTCAGTGGTAGCCTATTCTATCTCTATCCCCACGAGTGCTGGCTCTCCTAGATCCATTGAGCACAAGGTTGATCGACACGATCATCCATACAATGCCTCAAAAGGGGCCATACTAATTGTGGAGTGATATCTTTTGTTGTATGTGAACTCCACCAAGGGTAGGGGGTCCTCCCAATTGTTACCAAAATATAGTATACATGCACAAAGAATGTCCTCCATGGTATGGATGGTCTGATCAGTCTGACCATTTTTCTGTGGGTTAAAATATATGCTCAAGCGAAGCTGAGTCCCAAAATCCTCCTACAATCCTTTCCACAACTAGTATGTGAAGCGTATGTCACGGTCTGATACAATTGTTGAAGGCACCCCTGTGAAGTCGCAAGATCTCCTGAATGTCATGACATCCCAAGCACTCTAATGAACCCTTCTCTCTAATTGCAAGGAAGTGGGCCGACTTGGTGATTCATTCAGTGATCACCTAGATGGTATCGTGCCTCTAGACGTACGTGGTAACACCATCACAAAGTCTATTGATATCCCTTCCCACTTCAACTATGGC
Source organism: Viscum album (assembly GCA_963277665.1). Taxonomy (NCBI): domain Eukaryota; kingdom Viridiplantae; phylum Streptophyta; class Magnoliopsida; order Santalales; family Viscaceae; genus Viscum; species Viscum album. The sequence goes on along the minus strand of OY728157.1, from coordinate 1,394,560,796 downwards.
ATCTCAAGGGGTTGGTCCAAGCTTGATGGTACATGGTTCTCAGCCTTCACTTGCTAGAAAGTGAGGCACATAGAAACAAACTCTACAACAAAATTATTCATCCCTAGCCACCGGTACTAATATCGGAGGCCCTGATACATCTTCATCATTCCAAGATGTACATCCAAAGGGGATGTATGGAACTCCATTAGCACCTCCACTCACAACACCACTGGTACAACTATACATCCTCTGAAAAGGATATCATGCACCCCACCTTTAGAATATCCGTTAGGTGCATGTCCAAAGGATATCTTAGCACGTGTAGTATCACAACTTCTATCTCCGAGTTGCGCCTCCCTGACTTGCTAAAGGGGTGGAGGGTAAACGATCACTGACTAGAGGTCAACTGTCTCATCTCTATCCACGTTGGATATCTGAAGCGAGGATAACAACTCTGAAGCCTCATTCAGAAGCTACGAACTTGATCTCTGACTAAGTTCATCTACCACTATATTCCCCTTCCCAGGTGTATAGACTATCTCAATGTCATATCCCTGGAGGAACTACATCCAATGTCATTATCTTAGATTTAAATCTTTCTATGTGAAGATATACCTAAGACTCTTGTGGTCTGAGTAAACCATGAACCGCTCTCCCATCAAGTAGTGTCTTCACATCATTGGTGCGAAGAATATTGATTCCAACTCTAAGTCACGATTCACATAATTCTACTCATGAGGACATAGCTTTCATGACCCACAATCAATCACCGAACCATCCTGCATCAGGATTCAACTGAGTCCAGTCTCAGATGAATCACCGAAAACCACGTAGTCAGTTCCCTCCTTCGGTAACCTCAGGATGGGGGCATTGGTCTAGATCTTCCTTAGCTGTTGAATGCTCTTCTGGTATGTCTATAACCACAGGAAGGGTTTACAATTCATCGTTAAGGCAGTCATAGTTGCTGCTACTCTATAGAAATCGAGTAAAAAACCATCGAAAGTATCCTTCAAACCAAATGAATCTCTGCACCTTAGTAAAACTCCTGGGTGGCCCCCAAGAAAGTAGTTCTTCGATCTTCGCTGGATCCAATGCAACTCTATCCCCTGAGATGAAGTGTCCCATGAAGTGGACCTTCCGTACCTAGAACTCACACTTCAAGAGATTCCCAAATATCTAGTGCTTCTAAAGTGTGTCCAGAACTATAATCAAGTGTAAATTGTTCTCTTCCTTGGATGTTGAGTATACGAATATGTCATCGATGAAGACCACCATAATGAAATTGAGGAATGATTGAAGGATCCTGTTCCTGAGCCCCATGAACACTGCTGGAGCATTTGTCACACCAAAATGCATCACCAAGAACTTGTAATGGCTATACCAACATCTGAAGGATGTCTTTAGTACATCCTTGTCCCATACTTAGAGCTAATGATTTCCTGATCTGAGGTATATCTTCAAGAACAACATTACTCCTTTCAATAGATTAAACAGATCATAAATCCTCGAAAAAGGATACTTGTTCTTCACAATCACCTGGTTTAGGCACCAAAAGTCCTTGCATAGCCTCAAACTTCTGTCTGCCTTCGTGGAAAACAACACCGGGGATACCCATAGAGAAAAACTAGGCCTTCAGAATCGCTTCTTATGTAAGGTCTCCAACTATACCCTCAGCTCCTGGAGCTCTGTAGGGGCTATCTGATATACTGGTGTAGATATTAGTGATGTTCATGGGGACATGTCATTATGGATGTATACCTCTCTATAAGGAGGTAGTCCTATGACATCTTCTTGAAATACTTCCTAATACTCATCCAATACCATTGGTATTAGTGGAATCACCTCATCTATCATGTTGAAGGTCATGCAAGCCAGCTGATATGTAATTGGCTACACCCTCCTGACCACAAGTCCTTCTCATGCTGCCATGTTTTCCTTATGACCCACAAAAGAAAGATGGCATCCATCTCTGCTCGTAAATTACACAGTACGTCTCAAGCAGTCAATCTGTGCATGAACTGCTGATAGTCAGCCCATGGCTAGAATGATGTCGTTGGGTGTCAATGATGCTACTAGAAGATCCCATTTGAAAATCTCTCCTCAGATAGTAAGATCACACTGTTGGAACCAGTTTCGCACCACTGAATCTCCCCTCATTGGAGTATGCAAATGAAAAGGTCGATCTAAAAGCATATTTGGAATATCAGAGTCCCGAACAAGGCCCGAGACAAGGAATGAATGGCTAGAACCTATGTCAATAAGCACTAAATCTAATTTAGAGAAGATATAGAATGTGCCTCATATCATATCAGGGTCTTCAGGATCATGAGACTCTATGGCCTGTAGCTGGGCCTGTCCCCATCCACCCGCTCCCTGACCTTGTGGTGGATCGCCTAGGGGTGGTGTTGGTAGTGCCTGGTGACCCCGACCACCTCCCACTGCACGTACTACTCCCCCGTCTAGTCCGCCACATGGCTAACTCTCATGCTACTGCTGCTGCTGCTGCCTCGGTGGCCCCTCCACTATCTGCCAATCATCCGTGTGGGGATTTGGACAGTCATTATACTTGTGTCCATGACCCCTATAATAAAAACAAAAAATGACTCATTAGTGGCTCCCATGGACTCTCAATCCGAGCAACTCTGACCCTGCATCCCAGGGTAGCCCTCTGGAAGGCCTAGACCACTTGGGCTTCTACATCATCTATCTTCTGCCAGATGCAAATGAATCTACTACCTGTCTTCCCGTATGGACTCTCACTAACAGTTCCTGCTTGGTAAGGGAGCTCTCCATCAGCAAAGCTCTCTACAACATTTCATCCTACATCGGGATGCTGAGATAAAATGTCACAGATCTAACCTATCATAGGAGGCCCTATTCAAATATCCGAGCCTTGAAGGTAGTGTCCTATACCGTGTCAGTGGAGTACTTAGAGAGGTCAGTAAATCTCACTAAATATTGAGCCACAGTCTGGCTGCCCTGTTGTAGATGTACGAGCTTCTGAATACGCACAGAGCGTAATATTGCTGGCACGAACTCCACCCTAAAATGGCACTCAACATCCTGACAGGTGAGGGTCATCTCCTTATTCACCTTTAGTGTCAACCTACACCATTGTCCTGTCGATCCTTGAAGAAGGTTAGAGACCAAGATCACCATCTTCTTGGTGGGTGTCTCTATTAAGAGAACAACCCACAAAACTATCTCAATCCAGTGACCTACTGCTAGAGGGTATGTATCTCCTCGAAACATCGGAGGTCTCTATCTCTAGAACTCATGATACATGCTCAGCCAATATGCATGATCCACTAGTAGCATCTGCTACTCAAGGGGTGGTGGTGATACTGATACACCACTCGAAGGAGCCATCATTGTGAGTAGTCACTATACCAATGACTCCACACTTAGTGGGCCACTTCCATGATCTCTAACCAGAATCATGTCTGGATGTCTTCATAGAGGCATCTTGTATGAAATAGATGCACCATGGTCAATAAGTTATACCTGGTGAGTAGACTCATGAAAGATTATAAAAATGTTTAAAAACACTGGAAACTAGTGTTTTCATGTACCGAGTCACAAAAAAAAATTCAAGATCATGGTGTATGGATACTTCAGATACCGCACCAACATTGGACTCTATATACCAAAAACTGAACTCAAGACACTTTACACCATTGCCTCATTAAAATTATACTCTTAGTTATTCTGGTAGAACTTACGGGCCTTTCATACAACTTTGTCATGACCCATCCCACGGGGCCTGGATGTGACTACCCCAAGCCCGACTTCCATAGGACAGGGGTTGGTGACTATATCTTGAAGGATTTCCCCAAATAAGGAAGGAATTACCTTAGAGATCTGCACACATTAAAAAGGGTAAAAAAGTAAAAAAAAACCCAACAAAAGTAAGGTACAACATTGGTAGAAAAGTACAATCACAAGTACAACTGAAAACTAAAAACAGTGGGCCGGAATACAAGCCCTAGATACTGAAAAAAATGAAAAAATCCACTTCATATGCCCTGTATATCTACCTAGAGGGTATTATATTTATGTTTGAAGTAAAATAAGAAGATATCCAATGCTCCCATCGCACCAAGCTCCACCAAGCCCCAAACCTACAATGTATTCCTCGAAGCATTAGTAGTCTGCACCAGAAACACATGTGCGGGTGGAGCATATGCAAGGGTGAGTATAAAAACTCAGTAGGGGACCTTGAGACCCCCAAAGGTCTCTCAGTAATTTACAAAGGAAAACAACACAAGAAATATCAAAAATTAAACATCATAAGCATGATCTAAATCATGAAGCACAAAGAAAAAGAGATATCTCACACTGATGGTATAACATCAAGATTACTTGGATAGGGGAGACTTGTCGTAAAGACAGATCATCCTATACGCACTAACTCTACAGCTGGACCATTTAGGTCACTGTATGCTGACCCATATTGATCGCTAGATGCTGACCTGTATTGGTCGCTGGTGCTGACCCGTATTGGTCGCTGGTGCTGACCCGTTTTAGTCACTGGTGCTGACACATATTGGTTGCTAATGCTAACCCATACTGGTCGATGGTACAGAGGTTGGGAAGATTATTCTCATAGATAGATCATCCCACTATGATGTTTATGATACTAACACGTATTGGTCACTCTTCTTCTTCATTTCATAGCCAACCACTGAATTCTCACACGAAGCACACCTAATCTCTATAATACTTTTCTATTCCATCCATCAGTCATATTTCAACCAGTACTATGTCCCAAAAAAAGTATACGCAAATGTACACCCATCATAGGGGCCCAACGTGACATACGACGCATCGATCAGACACCCGATCCGTGAGATATTGGCACTTTTGTCAAAAGGGCACAGTTGGAGTCAAGTCTGATCCATCCCAGGTTGCATGTAAAACTATATAAAAACTCACATATAGTATCTATAAAGACTTCCTTGTCACAAGGGTCCTTATACCATAGACGATGCATCGATCGGATGCACGGTCTGTTAGTTACACCCCTTTCCATGAAACATGGGTGATCACACCTCGATTCGGACTGAATTGATCAGGACTTCCAAAACATGCCAAGGGTACCTCTTCCCAAAAGGGGTCACAATGCCATTGACGGTGTGTAAAAAAGACATCCTATTACTCAGTTATGGGTGTTTCTTTATTCGGGGGCTTGTTGGTTCTGGTCCCGGTCTGACTCGGTAAGGTCGGCCCGACGCAATGGGTATCAGTGTCTATATGACCACGCTCTGGTCCAGGCCATTATGGGTTGGCCCAGTTCACTGGGTCTGGACCCTCAGGGCTGGCCTGACTGGTTCACGGGCCCGGGCAGCGGTTGGCCCAGCATGCAGGGTGGGGCTCGGCCCACCGGTGCTAGCCCGCTGGGCCGTGGGTTTGGCCTAGTCCTCCTAAAGGCAGACCACTTCACCAAGAAGGCCCCGCGGATGAGGTATTGTTTCTTTTGGTGCGACGTTGTGCGCAGTTGCGTTGCCCTCTCCTACTGCAGCCCGCTGGCCATGGCTGCTGCCACCGTCAGCGTCTGTGGGCGTCGCCCTTATCCCGCACGGAAGGCTCGAGCTGACCACCTATGGACACCATGTCATGTGACATCATGCTACCTTCCCACCACCCACGACTGGTTGTCACAGGCCTCCTCCAACCACCATAGGAAACCACATTCATGGCGTGTTGGCAGTTATTTCCGCGGGCCACCGGACGTGGTCCTATGGTCCGTTCTTAGTGTTTTCTGCACCTAATGGCCTCCTGGATCGTCGCCGCCATAGTGTGACATTTTTTCTCACATTTATGTTGAACTAGGAAATCTTTCCCTGAAGAACGCAACCAAAAAACAAGCAGCAGAGGGTCCAGGCCTTGTTTTTTTGGGCCATGCCCTCGGCGTTAGCGTTATAACAGAAGGGAGGTAATTATTAATCATATTTCATAATTATGAACCTCGTTCAAATCCCCCGCAACAACGTTTCACAAAAAAGAATGAGTCTCGAACCAACCTATTATTTGGTTGATCTGCGTTCTTCGTATTAACCAAGAAATAAGAGATAAAATCATTTAAACATATAAAATATTTAAACCCCTACACTGTGATTCGTTGGGGACATCCCAAATGGTGGTTCTTCCATGTTCGAGGGTATTGTGGATAAAGGAGAAGATTCATATGCATTGGAGTTCGTTTTCCATGAACCATCAGATCAATCCTACAACGGGCTTCGTTAATCCTCCGTTCTCCGTCAGGGGAACGCGTGGCATCACTTCATCAGGGGTTCCTTGCTTGATGAAGCCATGCCAAAACTCCACCTCGAGATCTATTTATAAAGGAGGGGGAAGGAGATCAATGCCTTAAGGAATTAATGGGGTTCATTAATTGATGTAATTAATGTGCCTCATTAATTTATGAAATTAAAGTGCCTCATTAATTGATGTTAATAAAGTGTATCAGTAATTACGTGATCGGTGGTTACACGACCTAAATGTAACAGTGAAATTAATACCCCATAATTAAAGGTCTAAAAAACTATGCTATCCTTGCCACCACTGCTCAAAAAGTTGTAGGAAAAGGAAAAAGAAATAAAATAACAATTTATGTTATTTTATTATTTTGTTACAAGTCGCAAAAACTATCCTTTTCTCCCGACCAACTGTTGTCGAAGTAAAGCTTCACTTTAGCGAATCTTGGCGCTGTGGATTCAAATGTATCCTCAGATTTTTAATCCAATAACCAGTTCAAAAGATAGAAAACACTACCTACGCATTTAATTAATGTACCCGAAAAAAAGTTCTGAAATTAATTTCGAGCACACCAGATTTCGGAGTTACGCGCCATCAATTTTCACAGACTCGTAAAAATCACAATTATTTTTAAAAAAATAAATGTAATTTTGGAAAATGTTTAGTGACTATGTGATACAAAATTTTATGATGACTGGAGAGAAATATATATTTTTTATTCTTAATCATCTATCATGATATATAATAAATAACATGAACTTCAGTGAGATTCCTAATGCATAGATTTATAGGTTGATAGAATTTTATTAATGTTGTGTTATGATGAATATAGAAGAAAGATAATTTATCTTCCAACAGGTGAAGAATGTGGAAATAAAAACCTATAAGAGTATCTCAAATGGAGGGGGATATGTTTTCTATGTGGAATGAAAAATTTCAAAGAATTAAACATATTATATTTGGGGAACATGGGCATTATCGTAGTGAATTCCCTAATATAAGAAATATCTTATAGAGAATGGAAGGACCTATTAAACTTTAATAATTTTAGTGTATGGATTGAAGTATTTATATATTGGTATTCTAAGATTATGTTTTAAAAGTATTTTTTCCATGGTATTTTAGTTATAGTAAGAATGAAACAACTAAGGACTATCTTAATATTAGAACCATATATGTATCAATGAAAGATACACTTAAGAGTTATGCATAATATCATGGGATTATGAGTTTTAGGTTGGTAAAAATTTAAATCTCTTAAAAATATAATTTTATTTCAAATGTGATATATTTTTACCATGATTAAGGATATTTTAGGAGACATTTTTTAAAATTCAACCCTTTGGTGATTTATATGTTTTATTGGGAAAAATTATTTGTGTATAAAACCCTTTACATTTTTAGGTCAAATGGTTTAATGTATTCATAACCATTTGGGTTTTAATTGTCTTTGATGTAAGGTAATTATGAGATATTTTAATTTTGGATTGTTTTAGGAACTATTTAAATCTAGTTTTGGAGAAAGTATATCCCATAATCCAAGAAACAACCAGTTGCATTTGGAAGGGGTCCAAGGATTGAACTCACAATTTAAGGATAATAAGGGTACATCACCTACCACTAGAATACACAAAGGTATAATTAAGGAGAGGAAACAAGAATAAATATATTATTGATTAATTATCATGGTATATTATTTTTAAAAAATTTAATTTTTTGATAAAAAATTCTAAAGGGATACTACAACCATTATCCATACGAGAATAGAAATGGGAAATAATTACCTGGGATTTTTTAAGCCTCCTCAAATCATCCAAATGGCACTATTCTATTTGGGTAATAGGGGAATAACTTAAAAATTCAGAAAAAAATTTCACTATCAAATAATATTTATCTCCCAATCATATTAATTAACTATAGATTATAAAAGTAATAAGATTTTAGGGAGTACCACATTCAGTTGTATCTTATTGGGATTATAATTTTACCTCTATGTTTTGGTGAATGATTCAACATGATCTTGAGACATAGTTTATTTTTAAAACTATTTATCATCCTAAAACATATTTTAAGTTAGAGAGAATTAATTAAACCCCATAGGACATGCTAAGATCCTATTCAAGGGATTACAAAGGTGGTTGGTATCAACAACTTTCTCTAGTATAGATTTTAAAAAATAAAAAATTTCACTAGATATTTCATATGGATCCTTATGAAGTCCTTATGGAAAAAAGTGCAGATATCCAATTGGCTATAATGATGTTGTATAAAGAAAGATATTGGGGTATTATCTTTTTAATGAAATGAAAGATAATTTTAGATCCATTCAGCAACACATAATGGTTGGAAAATGTTTCCAGAAAAGTTATTCTAATAACAGTTGATGTAATATATAATTTTAATTTGGATGAATTGTGTTTAAAAAAAATTCTATTTGAATGCAATAAGATAAAACTAATACGTTGATATAATGGCCCCTTTGAAATTCTTGAATATATCGGTTATGAAGCATAACTCTTGGTGCTTTTTCTGATCCTCTCTTTTCTTCCTGATGACATACATGTATGTCTTCAAAGGAATCATGTACGAAATACATCACAAGTGCTATACTCATGGGTCATAACACTAGAGCATGATCATTGTTATGAGGAACAAATGGTGGAGACTCTGGATCACTCAAAGAAAAGGTCTATGAAACATGACCACTCTCATGGTCAATGTTTTGGGTAGAAACAACCGTATTGAAGATGTTACGTTGGAATATGAGAATTTAATGAGATAGGTCTCTCCCTAATAGTTGGTATGATGAAATTAATTTCAAATATGAAATACATTTTAGGTTGGGTAAAATATAACACTATGAGTTTTTGTGAAATATATTTTTCAATTATATTATATATTTTTGAAAATTTTCATTACACACAGCACTATGATTTTCATGTTTTATAGGAATCACATTGTCTTTCATGATTTACAGGCACCACATATTTTAACATTCATTACATGAAACAATTAGTTTATATTTCATTACATGTGAAGCAATGTTTAAACAAAACATGACATATTACTAAAAAATTATTATTTTAATATTAGATTTATCTCAGTATCATTGGAATGGTGCGTATGAATAATTTTAAATAAGTTATCAAAATTTATGGTTTCCGCATGTATATAGAATAAATTCATTAGTGTATAATTAATTATAAATTAAGATAAAAACTGATTGAAAATGAAGGATTACTATTTTCATTCACGAAAATGTATTTTACCAAAATAAATTAAAAAAGAACATTTGGTTAATGATATTAATGAAATGAATATATTAATTCTCTATAAAATTTTTAAAATTTATCTTCTATTTTTTTGAGATGATATAAGAATAAATCCAATTTTACTATAAAATGTGTATTTTTCTAAAATAGAGTTTTGTTTGATTTTGCACACTAATTTTAAAAATAATTTTACTTTATTATAGAAAATTAATTTAATAAAAATTAATTTATAAATATTCATGTAGAAAATATCTTTGAGTTAATTTTGAGTAATTTTTTGAAAATTAATGTTTTTTTATGAAGAGGTAAAATTACATGTTTTTATTAAGAATTTTATTTTATTTTATAGTGTTTTAAAACAACCCAATTATATTTAGATCGATATAAAATAAAAATTAAAAAAACTGTATATATATATACTTATCATATTTAGTTTATTGGAATCAATTTTATTGTGAAGTTTGATACTAAATATTTTTAATCAATTAAATCTTTTCTCACAGGAAACCAACAGTTTCATCGATTCTGTTGGATTATTTTCAACTTAAAATTTCATTAATTGGTGAATGAAATTTCAATAAATATATGAAATATCTGAAAATGTAAAATTTTATATTGTATAATTATTTAAATATTATTTATTATCATAATAAATTGAAAAAACATTCAAAATCAATTACCTCATTTAAACAATGAGTTTAACTATTTGTTAGATGAAAAATATTATTGATAAAATGATATATAGAAATTTCCAACACCCCTTGATAGAAATATTTAGATGTTATATCCTATAGGGTTTGGTAATGGTCAATTATACGAGCCTTTTCACATGTGAACAAATGTGATTGATCTTTTTTATTTTAAAAAATTTCAATAGTGCCACTCACATAACTTATATATGGCCACCATCTATCCTATTTTCATCACACTCCCAAAAACATTTTCTTTAGTCAATAAAAACCTAGATATATTTCTTACAACCCATTTATTATCCTAGAAGCCTGTTTTTTTAGAAATCCATATTTTAAATCCTTTTGGTTCAAAAGCAATGAACTTGTCTAATGAAGAGGTGACATCCCTAACCGAAAAATTTATTTTATTTCTTCTTTAGCCTCCTTACTTTATTCAAATACAGTGATGATATATAATATTAAAAATGGAATCCCCAGATGTATCCTTTTTTGAAACCTCCACACAAGGTATCCACCTCCCCATGAAAGGTCACCCTGGAGAGAGCCCCGACTAGGAAGGAGCCCTTTCCAGTCAAGATGGAGAGCATCCTGGAGGGTAAAATCCCAAGCAGTGATGGGTTGGGGAAGAAAAATGTTATATCGGGTGGGGTACACCTCAATTCACCCACCCAGTTAGGGACTAGGTGACCCAAAAAGTTGATTGATCTCATGGGAAGAAGAAATTATCAATAGAGTAGACTCAAAGGAATCAAACCATGCACCTCCCGAAGAACAGAATTGGTATACTCCTCACGTTCACAACAACGCCACTACCAAAGTGGCATAAACTATGATTATACAATAAACCCATTTTATTAAATATAAAAAGATTTTATTATTTTATCTATACAAACTAATCCTTACCCTCTTCTATATAATTGGATAGAAAGTCACCATTCATCTGAATGATGGAATACCTCCTCATGAAATGATTTTAATTCTTTTCCATCACCATATATCATAGATGGATATAATGAAATATTTAATGTTTAGAAAATATATTTATTATATCATTATACCACTGAATTATAATAATACATATACCTTATTATATCCTAACCCATTGTAAAATAATATTTCTTCTCGTGTGAACGTTGTTCTGCCACAACCTTAATCGATGTGATGTTTTTTATTTTTATTTGGACAGTAATAAGGATATATTAAATTAACAAATATAATATTATTTATATAATTATACCATTATAAATATTATTTCATATATACCATATTACTTCTCATTTTGTGGGTGCAATAATTAAGTTGTTCATGGGTATAGAAAGTTACCATTCCACTAAGGGATGTGAATCATTTTACACATAAATTTACATGGAAGGCAAGGAGGATATTTTTAAATAAAATTATGTTATATATGTGACAAAAAATGGTTCTGTAATGGAAATATGTTATTTACCCTTTCTTATGTTTCATTGAGAAAATTAAAACAACATTCTGAAATATATATGGTCTATCATCTCCATTAATGGTGTATTTAATATTTTATATCTATGTTTTATGGATTAATATAAATAAATATAGTAACAACCCATAATTTTATCAATGTAATTTACATTATAATAATTATGTCACATAGAGAAACAAAAAAATTATTCAAATAAATGATGAATGATACATTATTCATAAAATAAATCTATAATATTAGAAAATATTATATATGGATAATGAATTGAAAATAAGAGAATAATAATAAGATAATTTAGGTATTCTTGATCCAACTAAATGACCAAAATCATGAACAAAGTAGTTGAAATAAAAATTAATGTTAAAATAAAATATTCATTTGGAAGATTAAAGAATTCCAAAAAAATTGAGATCAAATTGAATTAAATTAATATGTAATGGAATAACAGGTATTTATAAGATGTAGTTAACCAATTTGACAATTATAAATATGATTTTTGGAATGGTAATCTTACTTTTGGAATAGTTACTAGACCATTGGAATAGTAATATGGAGATTAAGAATAGTAACTTGATAGTAAGAATAGTAACCTCACTAATGGAAATTAAAAATAATATTAAGGTTTGTTTAAAACTGAAAATATTATATATTTATATAATGGTACATGTTAATTTTATTTATGTATGATAAAATAGGTATTTATATATTTAAAAACATACATATTTTTTATAAAATTTTATAATAAATATAATTATTTAAAGGAAAATTTTATTTTAAAAACTGGATTCATAAATTAATATTATTTGTAATTAAAATTATATTATAATTTTATGAGTTTATAAATAATTTTTAAAATGGTCATATAGTTCATTATAATATTAAAATTGAAATTTTCAAATAAAATATGATTTTATTTACAATTAAAATTTATTATATTTTTAATATTATTTTCATGAAATTATTTTCATTTCTGAAATGTACATCTTGAGAAATTGTTAGGGTTAATTTTTTGTATATTTCTAAAATAGTCGAATTTTGAGTGAATGTTGAAATACAATAATTTTTTCAGTATTTAACACTATAAGACAACTAGAAGAATTTTTGTGTCATAGATGATTTAAGAATCGATTAGTTCAAACCCAAATGTACAATTTACTATATATAGTCATAATAATAAATATTATTGATAGTCTTGAGACAAAATAAAAAACTACTAAATGTAATAATCATTGACACCCCTCTACTCCCCTTATAAATACCAGCTCTCACCGCTACTTATCTTCACAGATTTTAAGACTTAATTATTGATTAATCATAGAAAAACTATATCCTACACACTATAACTAAATTCATGTCCCTATTGTCTCACAAAAAGAATAATTACATGTCCCTTAATTGGTCTTTCAAGGTTGTGATATTCATGATGTAACGTTCTCAAGCTACGTCATTTAAATTATTTTCTTCTTGTACCTTTACCTCACCTACTTCATACATAAAATCAATATAGATTTTTTTATAATTTATATAATGTAATTTTATATTTCTAATGGAATGTCTTATATCAAAATTTTTTCTCATATCCCCGTATTCAATGAAATAAATCCATTTTCCAAATTATGGTTGTCAACTGTCTCTAAGGATGTGTCTTCATTTTCAATTAACTCTTTCTGGGAAGGTCATCGAATCATTTTTATGGTTATATCATATTGTAATTATAATTTTATAAATTATTTCATTTTATGGAACTAATATATAGAAATAATATTAAATAAAATTATTCTAGGTTTAGATGGATGGTAAAATAGGCAAATCCAACATACCATTTTTCGTTAACATTTTATTAAATGAATAATATTCATTTATGAATAATAATAAATATATATGACAATTTAATATTCAATAAGTTCATGAATACTATTTTATTTCATTCAATATTTTTATTTCAATTTTAAATGAACTTAACAAATTATACAAAAGTGAACATACCATGAAACAATAAAACAAACGCTGTTAGAACAAAAAAATTGAACCTTTTAACTAATAAAAAATGTGCATAAATGAACTTAGTTAAATTAAAATAAATTAATTATATTTTTAATGTGTTCTTAATTATGTAATAATTGAATCAATTTTTATTATCAAAGGAATTACATTAAAGTATATGATTCTTTAACACATATGTTAATGGACCTCTCTGAACCTCCATATTCTCTTTGGAAAACACATTATCTCCCTTTTCCTCAATTTAACTATTCCTTATTCTTATATATTATATTTTATTAATTATATATGTTACAAACATATATATCTATCTAAATTAATCTTTATTTGATGGGTAAATACATGTTTTAAAAACATCCCATCTGAATTATTCTCAATAAGAAAACCTGTTTCAATGTTATTTCACTATTTCATAACACATTTCAAGTACACATCATAAATTTTTTTAATCGGACCATATTTTTTTAAAAGAAATAATTTTATAATTAAAAAATATTTTAGTTCAATTCTATTTTTATGTAAATAATTACTCCATTATCATCTTTATGGGACCTTTAATCTTTTCCCATAAACATCACTAAAGTGGAACAATTATAATGATACATAAATACATTTTTTCAAATTTTCACTTAATTTGGATATAATTTTTCATGAACTATTATTTTTTTAATTTATGAACATTGAATTATGATTTTATACCTTCTTTCAAGGATACCATTATGATACAACCTTTGGTAATTCCTTATGTCATGACTAAGAAACCTATTTTCTTTAATGGGAAGCCCTTTTGAAACTTCCTTGTGTTTTATTTCTTTATGTGGTGGACATATTCATGTAAATTTTATAGTGGTTGATCCCCAATAGTTCTAAAACTCATTAGGTAATTATTTTTATCCTGAAACATCATGTATGGATTTATGGAGTATACCAAATCCATTATGGGTCTATGTCCACCATGTGATATCATCTTGGCTGTTAGCCTTAACTCATTTTTATGTGAGCATATATGTTCTTATGAATTCTTATATTGTCCTGATCATATGATTCTATGTTATATATTTTATGAATATATATTTTTTCCTAATCTATTTCTTTTATGTTATCATGTAATTCATTCTAACTCATGTGTTATGCTTTTCTTCCATGTTTACCCCAATGATATGATTTTTAGCAAATAGATTTTTCTTCCAATGGTTATCCTATGTAGTTATAGAAACTTATAGGTATTAGGGATATAATTATGGGGATTTATAAAAATATTTTTTATTATAGTTTCATGTTCTATAATTATGCATATATTCTCCCAAATACATAATGATTATTGATCCTCAGTTTTTATTTCAATGTCATTTAAATTTAGATTCTTGTAATAATATTTGTTAAAGGATATGGTATCTATAATTGGTAGCAGAGGAGGTCTATTTATATTGGGGGATTATTAATATAAAACATTTTTAAGAACCATATGGATTATCAAGAACCATGTATAACCTAGATTTAAACCTAGGGAATCATTAGTTATTAGATTATTTAATTTTATAAATTTATCCTTCAATGTTTATATTTTCATTTTCATATTATCATTAGATAATTATTCAATCCCACCATGTTTTATATTCCTTTTTTAGTTAATGGATGAAATTGGACAACCCAAGATAATAACCTATGTGATAGGTAATGTGATGATTCCCCTAGTGAGATTCATACCCTCATGGGAAACCAAGTTCAAAACATCATGACAGTACTGGATAAACCATCTCATGTTATCAATAATTACATGATTCAGGAGGAAAATACACAATCTCTTTAGAAATATCAAATTGTGGTCAAATTATTTAAGAAACAAATGAATCGAACATTTAGTGGATCATCTGATCCCCACATCATGGAGTAATGGATTTAATCTTTTGAAAATATATTCTTTATCCTCCATTTCTCAGAATAAGAAATTTTTTTAAGAGTAGTATATCATTTTGATGGAGAAACTGATTAGTGGTGGAAAATAACACAGAACACAATTTATAATGTGGGAGTTGATTCTATGGAATGAGATGAATTAAAGAAAACATTTTTAAATAACTATTTTACCTAAACCTTCCTTCTTAATATTGAGTGAGATTTACTTGGACTGAAGAAAATGTAAGA
The DNA here is from genome assembly GCA_963277665.1 of Viscum album. NCBI lineage: Eukaryota > Viridiplantae > Streptophyta > Magnoliopsida > Santalales > Viscaceae > Viscum > Viscum album. The sequence continues at coordinate 1,394,544,987 of OY728157.1, read as the reverse complement.
TGAGTATATTAGGTCATATGAGGAAAATATCATAGGGATTACATTAGAAACTTCTATCTTTTTAGGGAAAATTTAATCAAGTTGTTTCAATTATTTAGTGGATTAAAAATTAGTCTACAAAAATACATGGTGATTTTAAACTTTTTCCACTATGAGGAGAAGGATTGTGGTGACCTTAAGGTTGAGATGTTGATTGGAGACTCTTAGTTGTCTGGTGGGATCCGGGGTAAAAAGAGAAAAATTGAATTTTATATGGTAGGATAATTAGATTAATCCCATGAAATAAAGAAAATCTGGCATCCCAAAAGTCAAAAGTATGGTGAGAAGCATCCTTTGAGCTATCTAATGTGAACTGGGAGATGCTTAAAATGTAAAAAATATGGTAATCAAGATAATCATTTTAAATGTGATTTGGAGAATCCAATTAATGGTGATGAATAATGTAAGGTTCATATCATTACTCACCCTAAATTATAGTGTTTAATTTTAATGGGAAATTGAAATTTTGTGATACAATGAAATATGACCGGGTTTATCAATACCAATCAACAAAAATAGCTTCTAAGGAAATAATAAAAGGCATATGTGTGCCCTAATCATGAGGTGGATCTTGAAAATGAGTTGGGGATTTCTATGCTACTTATTCATTCCATAATAGAAAATGTACATTCTAATTTTGGTTCTATGCATTCATTCATGAATTTAATGTTTATTAGAAGTATTAAAAAAACCACCTAAAAATTATGATGGTTGAGTTATCCATGAGAAAAAAATGTTTATGTTATTTCATAGAAGGTATATAACTCCTCCCCAATTAAATATTTTGGATTGAACCTCTATTAAAATATAATATTACTTACTATATTTGAGTTTGATTCTATATGGTGACTGTATTTGATTTAATTATAGAAATCCAACATCAAATGTTTAGAGAGGGAGATCACTCTTCACATCCTGAAGCATCCAACAATTCGATACATATTTATAGAGGAGGATGAATATTATTTTTACTTTTTTTCTCACTCAGGGAAACTATAGTAAAATCCATAATTTTATCAATGGGAAATCCCTTCTAATAATTATTCCATATAGTATAAATCACATAAAATAACATAGAAAACAAAATAAAAACATTAAAAATAACGAATTCATGGAATAAGAGGTATTTCTAGAAGCTATGAACTTATACAAATGGAATAGATAGTTGACCATTATTATAGTAATGTAAACATTATTATTTTTAATCAAGAAACTATAATAGTAAACTCAGTTATTCAGGTAAAAATAGAATTTATTTATCATATGAATGAAAATATTATCTTTTTTTCATGGTATAAGTAAATAATCATTTTAGAAATGAATAACAATGTTGTGGTATTTTTGTAAATTATAATTTTCTAATTACAATTATATAAATAATAAAAATATATAAAATATATAATTTCATAAAATTTAATTGTAATTTTTTATTTTATTCTTATTATTATAAGATAATATTAAGAGATCTTGAGTAATTTTTCAATTTTTCATAAAATCTTTTATAATTTTAAAATTAGTTTTTTTTGAATAATTGATGATTTTATTTAAAAACTAAATTTATTTAATTTAGAAATTATTTTCATAAAAGGTATCCCTTTTTTGAATTCCAAATTTCATAAAATTGGTTAGTATTAATTGTTTGGATTTTTCTAATGTATTTGAATATTTAGTGAATAGTGAAATTTGATACTTTATGTTGTTTAACAAATACTTGAATTAATCAATTATAGATGATGTATGGATGATGTAGGCACATAATCTCAAAATATCCTTAATTATTTCAATATATTTAGATATAAGGTCCAAACTATTCATAGACTTGAGCCAAAATAACAAACAAATGAATAAAATAATCAAAAAACACCCCTCCACCGCATATATATATATCACCCCTCACCACCCCTTTACCTCGCACTTCAAAATACTTGAAGCATGTAAAATTTCTACACAAAATTTTTCCCAATACCCTTCCCCACATACAGGATCCTTTTTTGACAACTAAACATCAAAACCATTCTTCTTATGGAGGATCTGAAGGATAAGAACTCAAGAGGTAATATCCTATTCCTTTTATATTAACTTCTTTTCATTTTATTCTTTTTGTAATATCACGTCATCTCATCATATAAATGTTTATGGAATAACTATATTATATTAAATATCAGATAATTTTTTTAATATAATAATCCATCATCAAACCCCTTCTACATAGTGATTTATTTAGAAAAAAATGAAAACATTATCTATGATGTGTCAATTTATCGTCGTTGTGGATGATGCACATTCCCTTTCCTATATTACCTTCAAGAATGGTAATAAAATCATTATAATGTTTGAATTATATTTTAAATTTTATGTAAAAATTATTTTAATGTTTTGGAACTAACATATATACATAATATTGAATAATTTATTGAAACTACATTGTGATGATCCAAAACTACCAAATTGTCATTAAAATTTTATCTATAGATACATCCTCATACCATATACGAAAATTATATATAAGATAATTTAATATTATGGATGTTTATTAATGACATATAATCTCAATTATATCAAATTATATTCATTTTACAAGAACATTTATACTTGTATACAATTGAACCGATCATGATAACCAATAAAACGAACACTCCCAAAAGATGAAATTGATAAATATAACACATCAAAATGGACATAAATAAAAATAATAAAAATAAAAATAATCAAATACTATTATAATATTTTATGTATTAATTAATTAATTATTATAATTTGATTATCTTGGATATTAATGTGGCTAAATCATTTATACACAAGGTAAAGTGATTATCTAACCTTATTTCCTTCTTGGGGTTATTCCAATTTCAAGAAAAATTTCCATGATGATGTGAATTTAATACTCATAAAATATAATAAAATTATTATTAAAATTTCATTTCTGGGAAATTAATTGTTCCAATATTATTTTAGGAAAAATTAAAATATTTTCCCTAATGAACCATTCTTTATAAAAAACACATGTGTTACTACATTGATATTATTTCATCATCAATCAAGATTCACGATTCATATAACATGTATGTTTATCCACTTTTAAGGAACCCTAATGTTTAATTAGGGATGCATTCTTCATGAAATTCTAATAAAACCCATTTCCTTTCCATGGGTTATTTTATGGTAATGATTGTTATAAGTTCCATGTGGCATGCTTGATTAGGTAAATGTTTTGATGTTACCGATGTGTGAAAAATTATATAATACTCCATTACATTGGGAAATGTGATGTATCTCCGAGGATATGGTAAAATATTCATAATCACGATGCTAAATATTTTCTTAATAATGATGTTATGATTATGCTCATATTTTATACGTCAACGTGATTTTAACTATTTTAACAACTTTGTGTGATTGGTTGACCACTATGAAATAATGTTTCATTTATGTATTTCCACATTCCATGAGTTTGTATAATTCTTCATCTCATAATTTTGATGATGATCCCATGCTTATGTTATGTTGATAATGATTTTTCTCACCCACATTATATTGATTCTGGTTCTTATTTATCCTCTTATAAGGCATATAGCTCACCTATTTCATTTTTTTATATGTGAAGGTGACTACATATACTAAAGAGTAAAATGGGACCACTAAGAAGCTATAGAAGAAGGAATAAAATAATTTTTATGTTTTATTATGTAACTATTATGTTTTGTCCTAATTTTAACAAGACACAAAACCTATGGATCCAGTTTTTAATACTATTCAATAATTTATCTAAGTATAATGTAATAGTTATGAATGAAAAATTATGATCACTATAGTTGATATCCGGCCATGGTTTAGTTTATTTATGAATTATAATTAGAGAAAATTAGTGAAAACTCTAAGAATGGGAATAAGTATATGAAAAAAGATTCAAGGTTTTAGAGAAATGCTAGATATTGGGATCCCCCATGAAATTCTATTAACGTAAATTTAACAAAATAAAAATTTATTTACTCATGAAATTTTTACATTTATTTTGGTCAAACCGTTTCTATTTTAGAAAATTGTGTGAATGAGGAGAAACTAGAGAAAAAAATCTCTATGAGGGGAGATGTAGTGATTTCAAAAATATCATCCCAAATTCCTTGGGAGATGGAGTATAAAATTTCATGGAGATGATTTCCTAATTGTCTTATGTTGTGAAAAATAAGTTGATTAATTTTAATGTACTCCTCCACCAAACATGCCTAAATGGAATATCAAGTCTTTCATGCATCAATGACCAGAATCATTTATTGTATCTTCAGATCCACTATTCATGTAAGAGTTGGTGAAATCAATGGAGATTGTCATTTTTTTTCTTCATTGTTCTATGACATAGAAGGTGACTTTAGCCATTAACAATTTCAATTTGGAAACTAATAAATTGTGTTTGTTTACTAGGAATGCCAAGATGAAGGATGAAATTTAAGATATGGAGTCAGTAGAATTTAAAAAAAATCATTGTTAACATGTTTGTCCATCAAACTAGAGGTACAATGATAGACACATATTTCATAGAGCTGATGAAAAAGAAAGTTGAATATGTCATGGATTACAAATAAATGTTCAAAATGTTTGCCTGGTATTCCACATGTTGTTTATAAACAGTGTGGGTAACATAATTATATACATTAGTGGTTTTAAAACAAACCTTCAAAAGGATATGAAATTAGAGTCATTGATAGTTATTAATACATTGTTCAACATGATCTAAAATCCATGTTGGATTTTTTAGAATGGTCCCATGGCAATGAAGATATGAAAAAAATGATGTAGTTTTAATCTTGATGATCTAATGAAAAAGATGGAATGAAAACTCAACCACTCTAATATATAAAATGTTAGAAGAATCTTCATGGGAATTTCATCAACGAGATGGGGAAATTAATCAGGTGTGGAAGATAAGGACAACAAACCCATGAATGCTGATGATACATGAGGAAGTAGGTCATTACAGTGGGGGAAAAGAGAGCACCACCCATGGTTCAACACATTAATTATATGGACTAAGTTAACTACACAATCCAGTTCTTTAAACCTCGAGTCGTTGAGTGTAATTAACATCATCATCCACCAAAGGAAAAGGAGAAAGGGAATTCTTATTCCATCACCACAGCTGAGTTCGAGCCCAAAAATAATGTGGTGATAGGTATACTGGTTATTTATTCCATAATAGATAATGTACAAACTAATTCTGTATCTACACATTAATTTATATATTTAAATTTTAAAATAATAATTTAAACATTACCACCAAACATGGAGGTTGAATTATCAATGAGAACCATAAATGGGGAAATCATTCTATACAAAATATATAAATCCTCTACAGTTAATTTTTTTGGAATAAACCTCCCATAAAATATTGTTTTACATACATTGGTGGATTTTGATGCTATATTGGGCATGAATTATCTATATTAATATAAAAAAACATAAAGTATCTAGATAGGGATATCATGCATCACATATTGAGGAAATATCAAATTCTATACATGTTTTTGGATGAGGATGTATATCCTTCGGAATCATCATCTCTAGTGTTGATAATATTATATCATGAGAATGAATATCTAGATCAAAAGATTGAGACAAGTGATAGAATAATGACCGAAGATATACCCATTGTAAAGGAATAAACTACGATGTTCCCTGATGAATTGTATAGTCTTCCACCAAAAAAGAGTATGAGTTCATGTGTTAACTTATTCTTGGATCTCTTCCATTATCGATGAATCAATATCGAATGGACAATATTTAGTGGGAATAACTGATGAAGAAGTTACTAGATAATCTAGAAATTTTTTCTCTATGCACTGGTGCCTCACTATGGGGTGAACCTGTCCACATAATCAAGAAGAATGATAGATCGATTCACCAGTGCATTGAAAATTGTGAGCTCAACGAAATCATGATAATGAACAAGTATACCCTTCCATGGATTGATGACTTGTTCAGTCACTTATGTGGGTCTAATAATTTTTATAAGGTTGGCCTTTGTTCAATATATAACTAATTTAATGTAAGGAAGGATGATATATCCAATACATCCTTTTGAAACATGATATGGACAATATGGGGTCATATTTATGCCTTTAAGACTACATAATTAAATATAAATATTCATGTTCATAATAAATATAGAATTTGGATATTACCTTGAAATTTTGATTGCAGTCTTTATTTGTGATATTATGATATAATCTAAGAGCATGGAGGAACACGATGAGAATTTGAATACTATTATAAAGATGTTATAAATGGAAAAACTTCATGAAATGTATTGTAAATGTGAGTTCTTGATGAAGGAAGTAAAATTATTGTAGCATGTTGTCACTATAAAAGAAAAATATCTTCACCCATCACTGAAAAAGGTAATTTAAGAGTTCCCAATGAGAATATCTATAATGTAAATCCTTAGTTTCCTTGTTATATCTAGTTATTATTGTTGATTTTTTAATAACTTATAATTATATTCAAACCCACTAACCAATATGACTTAGAAGGGATAAAAGATTCACTAGACTAGTTAATTTCAATAGTGCTTCAATGAGTTAAGAAAGAGAATTATCCGCATGCCCGTACAAATGATACTTATAATTGGGGAACTATCTATGGTGTACATCAATTCTTGAAAAAGATATTAGGTTTTGTACTGATGAAAATTTATAAATTGATAGACTATGACTCACGTAAGTTCAAAAGTATTTAGAAAAACAATCCCACACATGATATAGAGTTGGAATATGTGATCTTCACATTGGAAATATGGTATCATTATATCAATGGGAAAACTTTAAATTATATAATGATCATAAGAACATCAAATATATTTTCACACAGAAGGTGCTTAATATGATCTAGTGAAAATGGTTAGTGATCATCATACATTATGACTGTTCAGTCCACTACAATCCTAGAAAAAGTAATAAAGTGAAAGATTTCCTATATAAAAAGGATCTTCCATCATTAAAAATGATTATAATTGAGAGGTAAACATTAATTATATTTTTGAAAAGGACAAAAAAGGGAATCCTTAAGGAACATCATCAATCCTTTCTCAAATTATTTCTTGACCATTGTTCATGGAGAAAATAAACAATGTTCAAAGATATGATATAGAAAATCAAAAGAATGTGGAAACAAATAGAAAAAGATAAATTCATAGATTTTAAAATTGAGGAAGTAGTTATAAGGTTTTGGTCAAGACTATGTGTACCATTGTATCCATAGATAAATAAGGAGTTTTTGAATGATGCACATAACTCAACCTTCTCTATTCACCCAGGGTGCACAAAGATGTATCGAGTTTTCTGAGAGAACTATTAGTGGGAAAATATAAGGAAGGATATTATAGAATATACATCAATGTGGAAGGTATGTTAGCAACTGGAGTTTCAAAATAAAAACTCTAGGTGGATTATGCAACCACATTTTATACCAAACATGGATGTGGGAAAGAATCACAAAGGAATTTGATATCATATATCCAAATACATATAGAGGAAAAAAATGTTTAATGGGTTATTGGGGATCATATTACAAAGATAGCTCAATTTATAGCAATTCAAGAGGAATTATCATGGGATAAGCTTCTAAAGATATATTTCGAAGAAGGGGTAAGGCTTTATGTTGTACCATTATCGATTTTTTCTGACTATGAACCATGTTTCACCTACACATTGTGGAATATTTTCAAACATGAACTATACAGTGATCTAAACATCATTACATTTTGTCTTCCTCAAATTGATGTACAATATGATTAAACTATTAAAACACTCAAAGAAATTTTGAGGGAATGCTCTATGAAATTAAATGGAATATGGGACTAATATCTTCTTTTGGATTCATTCTCTTACAAAAATAGTTTCCACTAGAGCATACAAAAGGCTCTATATGAAGCCCTTTATGTGAAAATATACATAACTCCATCATGATGGGATGAATTCAATGAATGTGTGCTGATGGGACATAAAATGGTCCAAGAAATGGTGGAAATGGTGAAAACCATTCAACAACACATCAAGACAGCCCGATATTGATTGAAGAGCTATGCATATATTTTTTGATGAGACCATGAGTTAATGGTTGGAGACATTGTCATCCACAACATATCTCCCTGGAAGTGGATCATGATATTTGGGAAGAAATAAAAGTAGAGTCCTAATTATATCATCCACTAGAGAATCTTGATTCAGTCAGAGATATGGCATACTGACTAGCACTTCCACCTACCATATATCAAGAACATGATGTATTCCATGTATCCCTCTTGAGTATGAACATTATAGATCCTCACATGTAATGAATCTAGAGTTGGTATAGTTGAAAAATGATCATTCTTACAAGGAGCATCCAGTGAAGTTCTTGGATCATAAAGATAAAGTTATATACAACAAGACTTCTCACTTTGTAGGTGGAAAAATAATAATATAGAGGAAACATGGTAACCAAAGGAAGACATGAAATAATTTTACCCTCACTTGGTTTCACCATATTATTAAAAATGAAATATTATAGTGAAATTTCATATGGGGGAAGAGTTTTACAACCCATAATTTTATCAATGGAAACTCCCTTCTTATAATTATATAATATAGTATATATCACATAAAATTACATGGAGAAAATAATGTAAACATCATAAATGAATAATGAATGGAATATTTGGTATTTTTGATATTATGGAAATATATCAATTGAATAGTTCATTGAATTTTTGAATAGTAATGTGACCATCAAGAATAGTTATATGACCAATAGAATCATAACCTCAACTTTGAAAGTAAAAATACAATTTAGGTATATTATGAATGAAAATATGTTATACTTATTTCATGTTATATGTATATAAATTTATTATAAATGATAAATGAAATTTTGGTAATTTTTAGTTATAAATATTTAGTAACAATGTAATAATTAATATAATGGTTTTAAAAAATTATTTTTCTTAAATATATTCATATATTGGTATTTTTGGTCCTATGATTATAAGATACTTTTTGATACCTTATGTAGTTCTTCAAACTATCATAGGATCAAGTATAATTATTATATCTATATTTTTTAAATAATTGATGATTTTATTTAAAATGTTAATTTATTCTGTTTAGAAAATTATTTTCTTTTAATATAGTATATTTTTGTATTTTTCAGTTTGAAAAAATTTTAGGTTTAAATTTTTGGATTTCAAAAATAGTAGATTTTTTTTTGAATAATGAAATATAATAATTTTACAGTATTTAAAAAATTATTGAATTACTGAGTCATATATGATGAATGGATTATGTAAGCCTATAATCTAGAACAATCCTTCATTATATTAATATATTTACAGATATTTTTCAAACAATTCATATTCTTGAGTCATAATAAGAAACCCATGAATAAAATAATAAAAAAACACCCCATCCTTCACAATAAATACCATCCCCTACCACCCCTTCCCCTAACACATCTAAATTCATGATTATTGTTTAATTTCTACCCAATAATCATCCCAATACCTCCCCCATGTACCAAATATTTTGGTCTCACCAAAAGTCCAAAACTAATCATCCCAAGGAGGTTCTAAAGGAGAATAATTTAAAAGGTAAATTCCTCATTATTTTCTTTAAATTTCTTATCATTTTTATTTTCATTTATTATTCACTCTTTATCTCACCCTTATACAAGTTGACCTATAACTGTAGTATCTTAAATATAAAGTAATTATATTATGTTAATAAAATAATCCATCATTATTCCCCTTCTCCACTCCATTTTATTCTAAAACTAAAATATCATCTTTGATGTGTCGATTTAATGCCATCATGGATAATGTACATCAATTTTCAAATACCACTATCAAGGGTTGTTTAAAAACCATTATAATAGATTAAACCAATTTTAAAATTTATTTTATAACCCTTTTTATTTTTTGGAACCAACATATATAGTTATTATTTAATAATAAAACCAAACAAGTTCGTGATGATGAAAAACCTGCCAAAATTAATATAAATGATTATCATGAACATTATATCTAATGATTAAACTTAATAACATATAAAAAATGATATATAATACAATTTATTATTATATAAGTCTAGTAATAAAATATAATATCAATTTGGTAAATCTTTCCTCATTTTAAAAGATTTTCTAAATTTGTATACAAGTGAACCGATCATGAAAACCAAGAAAACAAGCACTCCTGAATGATGATATTGAACTCTATAACTCATTTAAATGGAAAAATAAACTTTATAAAAATTTATTGAATCAAATAAAAGTATAATACGGTCTATATTAATTAATTAATTAATATAATTGCATTATACAATTTACTAAAGTGAAGAGAACATTCAGACATAAGGTAACAAGATTCTAAAACCTATTTTCCACTTATTGTGTTATTCCCCTTTAGTTACAAATTTATTTTTGCATTTGAATTTAATAATAATAAAATTTAATTTCATTATTCATACTTTTTAATTTTTGTGATATAGATGATTCCAATATGATCTTATGGAAAATGTTAATATTTTCACAACATTACACTTCTTTTAAAAAAACTAAACTTTTACTTATTTTGAGATTTTTTATTCTTCTATAAATACTAATGATTCTTATTCTATGTATGTTATTATAATTTTATTTTGGGAACCCAAATGTTTACCTAGTAATGTATTATTTATTAAATTCTCATGAAACCCACTTCCATTCCATGGGTTATTTTATGGAAATTATTTTTACACATTGTATGTTTCATGCATTATTATGTAAATGTTATGATGTGATTGGTGCACATGGAATTATATAATTCTCCAATGAATTGGGAAATGTGATGTATCTCGTGATATAAGGTGATATATTCATGAAATTGATGCTATTTTTTCACAATGATTATGTTATTATTATGCACATTTATTATGCCTCAACATGACACAACATTTGTTCACGAGTATGTGTCATAGTTGACCACGAGGACATGATTTTTAGTTTTTATCCACTTCCACATTCCATTCCATTATATAATTCTTCCTATAATGATTATGATGATGACTCCATGATTATTTTCTATTTATAATGATTATTCTCACCCATGATACATTGATTCATGTTTTTACATATCCTCATACTGATCTATTAGCTCACCAATTTCGTTGATGTATATACTCAGGTGACTACTTATACTTAGGAGTACATGATATAAATCCATAGAAAGGAGAATTAAATAATATATACTTTTTATCATGTAATTTTTTTGGTCATTCCTAATTTTTCACAAACTATAAACCTTTTGATCTGAGATTTGTAACACTATTAAATTTTTTATTTTTAAAATTATGTAATAGTTATGGAAGAGAAATTATGCTTTCTATAACTATTTCCTTATGAGAAATATTTTCTATATCAAATTATTAATACCATGTAGATGATCATACTTCATTATATTCCCATTGTGCGAGACTACACTGATGTGTTCCCTAAATAATTTCTCATTATTCCTCTTGATTGAGATGATGAGTTATAAATTGTAATTATACCTATAATTATTACCATATCAAATAGACATTAAAAATTTCCATGATTGAGTTGGAAATAGTGAAGAAGAAGTAAAAGAGACTCTAGAACAGTTTTTTATATGCCTGAGTGAATCCCTATAGGGTGTGTGAGTCCTCTTCATCATTAATAATGATGGATAAATGTGGACCATCATTGATTATCATGAGGTCAAAATAATAATGATTAAGAACAAATATCCCAAAACATATAAAAATGAATTATTAAATCAACTACATGGGGTAAAATATCTCATTAAAGTGGTCCTTCAGTTGAAATATCACAAATTAAAGGTAAAGAAGGAAGATATTTTCAATAATGTTTTTCATTTGAGGTATGCACACTATGAGACCATAAATATTCCCTTATGACTCACTAATGCTCTAGAAATATTCATGGACATAAGTACTAGATAATTTAGATATTTTATTGGAATAATTGTCATAGTATTTATATATGATATTTTTATATACTCTAACAGTTATTGGGAGAATAAGAAGCATTTGAGTACTATGATAAAAAGAATTTGAGTTGAAAAACTTTATGAACCTTATATTAAATGCGAGTTATGGATGGTTTATTTGTCTTTATTAGGGAATGTTAACACAAGCAAAGGGATAAATATAGACCACTCTTAGAAAAATACAATTGAGGATTTCCCTATACCAGTATCTATAATAGATATCCATAGTTTTCTTAGTCCAAGTTGGTATTTCAAATTATTTATGAAGAACTTAGCAATATTTTGAAAACCACTAACCCAAATGACTGTGATGTGAGAATAGGTTTTCTAGACTAATGAATGTGAATAATACATCAATGAGTTAAAATGGAGGCTTATCAATACTCCATTATTTACATTATCCAAAAATGGGGAAATCTTTGTGATATATATTAATTCACCAAATAATGGATTATTATATTTACTGATAAAAAATGGTAAAGTGATATCCTATGCCTCAAGGTAATTTAATCATCTTGATAAAATCTAACTCATACATGATCTAGAGTAAGTGGATGTCAAATGGATTCAGTATATCTATATGGAGAATTGTGAGATATATAATGACCATAATATCCTCAAATATATATTCACATAGAACGATCTAAATTTCTTCTAGTGAATTTGGTTAGCGGTGATCAAAGATTATAAATCCTCAATCCATTTCCCTCATGGTAAATGAAATTACGTAAAATATTCTCAATTTATTAAGGACACCAAAATTTACTCAATGAAGAAAATTTAGAAGAATCCTATTTTAATAGAATTGAAAATATATAAATGTGAATCATAATGGAGGTAAGATCATCATTCATTTCTCTAGTGATATCTCAACCAAACCTTTTTGATGAGATACACAAAACTAAAATAGATTCTATGGATATTAAAATGAAGGTTGAAGATATTAGAAATGGTAAATCATAAGATATAAAAATTTATGAGGAAGGAGTCAGAAGATTTGGTTCATGAATATGTGTACCATCACATCCTGAGATAAATATGTAAATTTTGAAAGATACACATAGATAGACCTTATCCATAAACCAAATGAGCACAAATATGTTTCAAGATCTCCAATATCACCATTAGTGGTTCAATATGAAGAAACAGATCATAGAATATACATCAATGTTTCAAGTATGTCAAAAAATGAAGGATGTAAGGTAAAACACTAATGGGATGATGCATCCATTTTCTATAGCTACATGGAAATAGGAAAACATCAATATTGATGTTTTCACCAGACAATTGAATACATCTAGAAGAAATAATGGTATATGGGTTTTTATGGAACATCATAAAAATAATTCTCACGTTATTACAATTTGATATGACCTCTCACTCGATCAACATGCATAGATATTCAGATGACAGGTGGTGATGCTATATAGATTACTATTATTAATTTCATGTGATCAAGATCTAAGGTTTACCTCTATATTCTAGAAAATTCTCCAACATTCCATAAATAATGAGTTGAACCTTTTTATGGTTTATCACCCCCAAACTAATGGATAGTCTAAGAACTCAATTAATATATTGGGAGATATATTGAGAGTATGTTCAATGTACATTGAAGGAGGATGGGATAAACATATTCCTTTGGACCAATTCTCTTTCAACAATAGTTTCCACTCACGTATATAGAATTCTTTATATATAACACCATATGGGAAATTTTTCAGAACAAATTCTTGCTAGAATTAAGTTGGTGAACATAACCTTCAGGGACCTAACATGACTGAGGAAATGGATGAAATGGAAAGGGCAATTCATCACTACAACATGGGTTCCAAATGTTGATAGATGATCTATGGAGACAATCATCGATCAAACATTGAGGTTAATGTTGGAGATATGGTATTCCTTTGCATATCCTCATGGAATAGAGTCACGATATTTGGGAATAAGGTAAATATATTTCATTGGTTCATAGGCCACTTTATGATTCTTGATCATATTGAAATTTTGTAATATTGACTATCGCTTCCACCATCCATGTTTTAAGTACTTGATGAATTATACATATCTATCTCCTGGAAGTATATAAAATACTACTCAAATGTACTGAATTAATATGTTTTATTATTAGATAATGTTCTCACTTAATAGGAGTATCTACACAAGATCTTGGACCATAAAGATAATATTCTATGTAACAAGACTACTAACATGGTCAATGTAATTTGGAAGAACCATTAATACAAAGAGGTAAAATATGAACCATGTGAACAAATAAAAGAGACGTACCCTCACATATTTTTACATTATTATTAAAAAAAATCAATGAATACATTTTATAATGGGGGTAAAATGTAATACCTTTAAATTTTACCAATGAAAATATCTCTTCATATAATTATATCAAATAGGGAAACAATAAAAACCTTATTCTCATAAATAAAGATTTAAAATTCAGTAGAAAACAAATTGAATAAGAATTCCAAATACTTCATCAACTCAATACATTGAAAATAGTATAATAAGAATACCATAATTTGTATATGATCAATCCACTAGAATTACTTCCCTAAAAAACAATGATGTAGAAATAAAAAATAATGTTAATAATAAAATATTCATTTTGAAAATGAATGTATATCTAAACATGATAGAAAATAGATGTGAATGAAGAGTTAATTGAATAATATGTACTTATAGGATATAGTGAACCAATATGACCATTATAAATTTTATTGTGGGAATTGTAATTAGAACATTGGAATAGTAACATGACCATTGGAATTGAAATATGATAGTTAGGAATAGTAATTAGACATTTATAATTTTAAAATCGCCAACAGAAATGTAAAATAATATTTATCTATCTTATAAAATTAATATATTTTATATTTATATCATGGTTCACTATAATAAATGTTTTAAAATTTAAAATTAAATGCAGGTGTTGATAAATCGTATCTCTTTTATTTTAAATTTTATAATGCATATAATTATTTAGAAGGTAATGTATTTTTAAAATATTGATTCATGAATTTATATTATGTTGTATTATTATTTTATGATATTATTATGACACCGTATGTAAATTTTCAAAGGGTCATAAATTCTATTATAATATTCCAATTGGTATTTTCAGAATAAATGATGATTATATTTAAAAACTAGAATTTTCATATATATATATATATATATATATAATATTGTGTTTAAAAAATGGATTCTATTTTTTAAATGTTCACATAAAAAAATGGGTCGGATGAATTTTTGGGATTTTTCTAAATTTTTTGATTTATGTGTCAATTGTTATACAAAGTAATTTTCGATATTTAGCATTATACTCCAAATACAGAAATTTTTGAGTCATTATTGTTGTAATAACCCATTATTTCAAACTCAACAGCACCATTTACTATATATATTCACATTAATCAATACTATTGATAGACTTGAGGCATTATAATTAGCAGTTGAATATAAAAAAACCCACTCATCCACTTTTAAATATCACTCATCACGACCCATTCTCCTCACACATTTTATGACTTGATGCTTTCCAAATCTATTCAAAACAATCTCCTCCCCGTACTCCACATGTTAATTTTATTATTGTCTCATCAGAAGACCAATACCATGAATCGAAAGGTGTCCTTCATGGATTTGAAATTCAAGAAGAAACATTCTCAAGAAACCTATTTTAATTTAATTTATTTTTCAACCTTCGCATCACCTCATTCATCCATAAAATCATAATAAATTTAGTATCATGTATATATTGTAACATTTTATTTTAATGTAAATTATTTTATCCAACTCTTTTCTTATCTCCTCTAATTCAATGAAACACAACTACTCTGAAAATTGTGGTTGTTAAGAATCTCTATGAATACTGAGATTTCATATTACATTACCATCTTCAAGGGATGTCATAAATCAATTCTTAGGATCAAGACAGTATTTAATTAGAATATTATATCTTAATTACTCTTTTATAACTAATACAAATAAAATATTATATAAAACTAAACTAGATTGAGATGTTTAAAAAACCACCAAAATGAACTAACCAATTATCATTATAATATTATAAAATGTTTCATCCACATGTTAGAATTAATGATATATTTTACCATTTAAAATAAATTAAGTTAATTAATAACATTCAATTTGATTTCTAGACTTTTATTTCTATTTAAAAAAATAACCATAATCATACCTAGGTGAACCTATTAAATATCCCAAACTAGGATCCACATGTTGGTGCCATGAGCCTATTAGTTATGTGTATTCATGCACACCTCCCCATACTCTAGTGGCCACTAATAAGAAGTTATTGTCTAATATATAGCATTTTGAGGTTATACCCTCTTTATCAAATCATGAAAACTATGGAATAAAATATATAATAACTATATAATAATAATAAATAACCAGAACAATAAAATAACAAGAAAAAAGTATCACATGATGAAACATTATGATAAAAAATATCTAATACTAAAAGGTAGATATTTTATTCGGCAATAAGTTTCCTTTTATCCAATGAAAAATAAAAATAATGAAAATGACACCCCTAAGCGGGTCTCGAAACCATGTCTAGTTCCCCAAACCATGCTCCATCTGAATTCATCTACCCAATATAAGACTATTTCCCTTATCCCATCCTATTAACATGATGTTTTTTTTTGTACCAATCAAGAATCCTCAGCAAGGTGTGAGTACTACTCAGTTGGACACCACCAAATTTGTATAAAATAATATCCCATTAATAAAAATTTATTCATTTTTAAAAATAATAATGTACAAACAATAATGAAATCTGATAGAATATTCAATTATTCTATATCTAACCACATTCATTCTCATGGGTTCACGATGATGCTCATACCATCAATACCTTCTTTGAACTATGTTGGAGTATGAACGATATCACATATTGAGACAAATATTTTTATAACACATGGGCTTTCATTATCCATTTAATTCCATTTCATAACACGACCATTTAGAACTATAGTCCAATGAAAATCTCTTGGGTGTAGAACATCATGTCTATCACCCCATGGGTTTTTAGAGCATCAGTCTCTGTCCCATACCTCATGGGTCTTTGTAGCAACAATCCCTATCCCATTTAATAATATTAACATCCATGAATTTGGATCTAGAATGTCATTTCTACAACCCCGTGGGTATTTGGAGCATGAGTTTATTTCCCACACCATATTTCTTAAACAATCACAGTATATAACACAAAACACATTTAAAAAGGTTAATGATCATTAACTCTCTCATAAAAATTTCAGACCATGTTAGAAAAATTCAATCATCAACTAAATCATAATTATTCATTTTAATATCATTGAATTATAAGAAGAAGTCATGATTAAACATGTTATCAACATTTAATAAAATAACCCATTAACCCTTTACAGTTATGCAAAACATTCCTTTATTACAATAATCATTCAATTAAACATCTCAAAAATTTACCAATTACACAAACCCATTTAATTGACTAATTTCATAATCCCAATATCCCATAAATTTCATTTCCACATCATTCCATTAACTAGTTAAACAAATAATTAATCCAATTAAAGATTAAATTTCCAAACATTAAATTTTCAATTTCATAAATCAACACATAATATAATCAACACTATTTCACTTTCAATTTATACAACCTACCTTATGATCGTTGGTGAGAATTAACCAAATATAATTCCCCAATATTGAAGTAGGATGACCAAGAAAATTATAAGGATTGATACCTAGATCCAATTAATATGATCATGATCAAACATATTAGGATCCATTATAACCCAGATCCAAGACCCTTCCAATAGTAGATAAAATATTCCTCTTTATCTGGGAAGAGATACAGGAGAAGGGGGAATTCACATTAGAAGATATTACTTACAAGGAGGGGTCCAAATTATTTAATCTACATCATTGATTAATAAATAATAGTCTTCATAAGGCCTTTAAATCTATCAAAGATTCTATAAAACAATAAAAAATTATATAAGGATGAATATAGGTGAATGAGGGTGTGATCTAGGGGGTTCAATTATTTTTAAATATTTTTTCATAATAATTAAACTGGTACACACTGTTTCATGTGAAGTGGCATGATGTTTTCAAAAACGTGAAACCAAACAATGTAACTCCTCTTGGAGTAATATAGTTACTAAAAATAGGGCTCATGTTTTGAAATAATGTGCATAAACCATGAAATCATCCTATGTATGGGGTTAAACTTTTTTCTAGGGTTATGCATGCGGTTTGGGAAAACCGTGTACCAACCATGCACAACATCATTTCTGTCCCAAATTTAAAAAATATCACCTGAAACACCCTTAAAACGTTTCCGATCCAAGACATAACATAATTATGGTAAAAGAGTACGTGTTAAAAAGAAAAAGAAATCACAAAAAATTGTCAAGAACATACAATCTACCCACTTTATAACAACTCATCTTTGAGTAGTACTCTTGAGTATCTCTATGATTCTGAGGTAAAAATCATAAGTCCACTGAGCATGGATATTCTCTTCTATGTACCATGTTTCCAATATAAAATGAACTTGTTTCCACAATTCCCATACTATCTGCAATGTCTTTCTGCACAACACTTTCTTACTATGATCCAAAAAACATATACGACTCTTTTCAAAGTACGCATCAGTCTCAAGCCCAACATCATATACATGGATCATAGGAGAAGGGTCGGAGTGATACCTCTAAAGTGGCTAAACATGAAAAATGTCATGCATACCAATATAAATCTATAGAAGATATAATCAATATACTAACAACTAAATTCTCTCCAAATACTTAAAATATCTTAAAAATATTTATGCTAACTTTCCCAATCCCCAAATCCAATGGAACCCAATCTAGGAGATATCCAAAGGAACACATGTTCACCCATTGTAAACTCTAGGGGTAATCTATTTCTATTAGTATTTGAAATCTACATAATCTTAGGTATAGCCGAATGTTTTTGAATCTAATGAACCTACTCTAACGCCTCATATATGAGAATCATTCCCAAAAACTCTAACATCCCTTCCTCCATATGGCTTATAAGTGATCATAATGGCCTACCAAAAGAGCCTTATATAGTATAATCTAAATATATTCTTGATTACTATTGTTATAGGAGAACACTAGAAGAATTAGGTTATTCTCCCGTAATATACTAAATTTAATAACTCGAACTTGTTGCATTTATTCTTGTACATGTATCATACTCTCCAACATCCCAACTGTATTAGTTTGAAAAGGTATACTCAGTAAAACCTCTATAATAAGAACCTTCTACACGCCATGCCAGATGCACAAAGTTAAACATTAGTTACAAACTGAAACCATACTCTATTTAAATCCATTGAGATGGACTATCTACTTAATTTATAACCATCACAACTGATCCACTATGAAATTCTATCATATAGTCAATAAATTTGCTACATTCATCAATAAATCAACATCAACACAAATAGTAACATTATTTTAAGGCATCCTCATTATACCCACCAAAAAGTCATAATAACATCATACCACTTTAATTATAGAATGGGAACTAGTTGTAGAAATCCCACATTTCATTGATGTTGATACATCACCTATTGATAGGTGTAGCATCATTTCACAAACCCTGCAATTTCCTTTTTCATTCCCATCCACCAATAATATAGACATAGGATGTCATATATTTTGGTTAAACTCTGAAACAATTCCCACATTGAGGCACGAAAGTCACACATCATATTTTTTTATATATGCTTAGTCAAAACAATATATCCATAGACAAAGATCATCTCATCCTCTTATTTTTTTCAATTAGATTGTTTCTCCCTACCATTACAAATTTACCACAAGGATAATCTCTCCAGATCCTCATATTTTCTTTCCCTGATTAAACATCAAGGAACATAATCAAATGCTATTGAAATGAGGTTAATATATTCCTTGACCTCTAGAACCACACCATCTATCTCATCTAGTAAATTAATTACCTTTCATCTAGAACTAGACTCTAGAACTTCCTAAGTATATGTTTTCCTTCATAAAGAGTTAGAAATAATACATCTTTTCCCTTGTGTATTTTTAATATAAAATTAAAAGACTACATATAATCCACCCATATCTGATGTTGGAGGTTTATGAATTAGTTATAAAAGATATAATTTAATCTCTTGTGATCATTATAAATAATTTAATCCTCAAACAAAAGATAATGTAACCAACACCACATGTCATAAACCACTACAAGTTACTCAAGGTTTTGCGCAGGGTAGTTCACATCATGTGGTCCCAAAAGCCATGACCCATATGCCACATCTCGATTTACCATCATCAATTCATCTCTAGGACACACTATTGATGATCAAAAGACACCATATACACCTAACCTAGATTAGGTAGGCTCATGATCAGAGTGCTCATAAACTACTTCTTCAACTCTTTCAATGAATACTAACATGCTCTAGACCATTCAATAATAGTTCCCTTCTTAGTAAAACCTGAAATAGGTTCTATCAAGATATAATACTCCTACATGATCCTTTGATAAAACCCACAAACCTTATAAAAATGTAGATATCAAATACATTCATGGGATTCTCCAAAGACAACTACATGAACCTTCTATAGGTCTACTAACACACCTTACTATGAGGTTATGTAACCCATGAAATGTACCTGATCAATCCCAAATTGGCACAAAAATAACATGGAACATAGCTGATACACTATCATCGTACACAATATGATGTTAATATTTTGGTAATGATCATCATGAGTCTTAGACTACCCGAAGATATCATCCAAAAAACAACAAAAAACTTACCCAGGTATTGGAGGAAGATTCAGTTCAATAAGTCCAGAAACACTTATGGATCATTCTCTAAGATTAAAGGAATCCTGAAGAACTCATAAAGTCCATACCTGATTATAAAAGTTTTTTTGGTATATCATAATGTTGAATAATACACTGATGATACATTGATATCATGCCGTTATTGGACAACATGTAATATCCCTAAAAATCGTCAAAATTTTCATTGATATGTGGAAGAGGATAACATATGTTCATTGTCATTCAATTTATCTTTTGGTAGTCAAAACATAAGAAAAAATTCTTGTTGTCCATCTTTTTATAAAAACTGGAGAAACCCAAGGCGTTATTCTCTGACAAATAAAACCCTATCCATAAACCCTTTCATTGGATTCTAACTATCCTTATGCTATGATGGTTCCAATCTAAATGGAGAAATAGAAACGGGATAAACCCACTATATGAGATCAATTGTAGATTAAACATCTCTACCTAGTGGTAGACATGAGAATTACTCAAAAAACACATCATAGAACCTATCCACTACATGATGAAAGACATCATGCTTTACACCCGCTTCATCCAACAAATTATATACAACCTAAAAGGTGATATCCCTTGGTTAATGATGAATTTGAACTATACAGACTACCTGAATTTCCCATTCTCCTAGATGTACATAATTTTCACCCTCAGATGATTTAATTGTCACTCTCCATTGGCACCAATCAATTTGGGCTCATAATTCTACTAAATATTCCATACCCATGGTCATATCGGGCCCCAACATATATAGGATGTAATGATCCCATTGAAAAATATACTTCTGAATCCTGAGAGAACACTAATTTCACAAATAGAGGTATCTTGGTTGTACCATCAATGGTGTATTGATCCCCATAAACTCACTCACAACATCAACTTCTAAAATTAAACCATACACATGTTGTGATGATATAATAGAATTTGAGGCACCATTATCAAATAAGGCAGTTAGTAACTTTCAGGTGAAATCCCCTTGGATGAATTAATTCAAATAAAAAATTAAAAAGTCATGAATTATGATGGATTTATTATATTTCATGTAAATTTGGAGGTATGTACAATATATGAATGAAATTGGTTTCTAATATTAGAATATTCCTCAATCAAAGGAAATTGATATGAATCCCCTTACGCTTTACAAAATGTCTAAAAAACATATTTAAAGGGAGGGAGAGTTTTAAGTTAAAGTTTAAATACCATAAATAGGAATAATACATGATTATAAATATTCAACTATTAGTATAATTTTTTTAAAATAATTTAACTTCATAACATAAAATTTGTCTAAAAAACAAATGTTTTGAAAAAAAATCTGCACATAGAGTCTAGTCTTTTTAGGTATGTCATTTATCTCCTATATAATATAAATATATCAAATATAATTTTATAAAAAAACATTCTAGGTTTAATCCCTTATAAATAAATAATTAAATTAATTTAATTTAGCAAAATATTTTATTATATAATCATTTATGTCCATGTCCTATGTTTTGAGGATGGTTAATTCATATATTGAAAACAACATCACTTTGGTGACCATGGTAAAATGGGTGATTTTTCCTTCATATCCAGAATAAATATTATTAGAAAAATATTATATTCATAAATAAATAATAACCTTAATAATAACAATGGGACATGGGTTTAAAAAATGAACAATGTTTCTATCATAGAGATGGCCGACCGTAAGTATAGATGATAAAATTTTCCATTTTTCAACAATCATGATTGAAATAAGTCAAGAGTTATAATATAATTATAGAATTATAATTATATCCTGAAAATAATTTTATTTATACAATTACAATTACATATAAAATCCACGGGACACTTCCATAAAAAATATATCACATCGCTTTGCAAGGTGGTAGTACAGAAAACACACGAACGATGTTATCATTAGTCAATCAATGATAATCTTGGAAGGTATACAATATATTAATTAGACTAGTTTTTTAATATTTAATTAATATAATAAATAAAAATTAAATCCTTCCTCATTATCCATCACGATATGTGATGTTGGAAAATGAATTACCTTAGATCATGAGGTGGTAGTCCTCCATTAAAAGAAATGATGATTTCATTTCCCATTTAATTGAAGATGATATGGATGTAGATTATTACATTGACAAAATAACATCTAAGTATTTGGAATATTACTATGTTCTTATTTAATCCTTAATGATTTAAATTTAATAGTTGTTGAAGAAAAAATTTAACAAATATTCCCAATTAAGGATGATACCTCTTCATCAGACCACCCTGTTAGAATTAAACGTTTAACATCTCTCAGTTGGATTTCCCATCCAACCATGGATTATAGGATGTGGTGATGAAGGTATGGAAGGCATTTCAGGTTAATATTATTGGATATAAATATATTTTTAATTATGTAATCAAAAGGAGAAACAATCCCCTTCAATATTTCAAAGGGAGTGACATTTTTTAAAATACCCAGAATTATTAAAAAAAGTCATGAAAATCCCATGAAAATAGTCATGAAAATTGACTAATAAATAGTTTCAAGCGTTTTATAGTCAATCCATACCTCCAAAATTATAAAAATCATATTTTAAACATTTTATTCCATTTTCCTCTAAGGTTACTCTCATTTAACACTTTAAATTTTCACTATAGTAATTTATTCTTTTTTTCATTAATTCGTTATGACCAATAAATAATTTAACCTTATAAAATAATATAAATTATTATTATTTAAATTATAGAATAAATATTATCATATTTAAATAAATAACATTGTATATTTTAATTTACAACTAATCTTACAAAATGCGTTGAAAAATAGTTTTTCATGAAATTTGTTTTTCAAGAAATAGATCAAATTATTTTAACTGTATGACTATAAATAATCATCATATGAATTTAAATAAAAAAAATATATTTATAATATATTTATGCAATTTAATTTTTTTAGTAGGGGTTATTTTATAAATTTAAAAAGGATAGACATTGTTTATATAATTTTTTTTACAGAAAACCATGTTTTCATGCATTAAAATATACTTATATTATAATCGTGAAAATGGACGATTCAAATTAAATTAATTATATAATTTAAAACAATATATTTAATATTTCTCTTTATTAATAAATATGATATTTATTATTACTTTAAAATTACTTTATTTATATAATTTAAATGATTGTATTTGAAAAATTGATTATTTTCATTATTCATTACAAAATAACTCATTTAAAAAGATCCAAAAATATCACCCTAGGGAAATAAAGTAATTTTTTATTTTGATAATTATATTAATTATACAAAATAATATTTTAAATTTTTTTAGAAATAAATTATAATATTTTCTCTCAAAAAGTGATGGAAATCATTTGTGAAGGAAAGGTTTTTTTGGTAAAATACATTTATTAAAAATTAAATTAATATTTAATTAGAATATATTAAAAAATTTAAAAAAATTAGGACCATTATATAAAAATAATAAATATATTAATCCTATTAATATCTTCAAATTTAATATCACACTTTTATCAGTCTTGTTTAAATAATAATGTGTTTTAATAGTATGCCATGGTTATTTTAATCTCAGTGTAACATGTTGTATAAATTTCCAAACATATATTTAGATTAAAATAATGGGATGTTACATTATAACCCATTAACTAAATTTCAACCTCACAATTTCAAATTCTTTATAGTATTCATGTTTTTGGAGTTCTTAAATTTATTTATGGAAGACATACATCATAAAATGTTGGAATAAAACATCTTCTTAAAAAGAGGGATATAAAAATTAAAAGGTCATCTAAAATAAAACAAAAATAGGTTTCTATATAAGGATAAAATAAGATGGATGAAAAAATAATTCAAATGAAGATCCATTTTTGAAATCATGATAATCTTTTTTGAATATGATTTAACAGAGAATAGATTTATTAAAAATGACCATCAATTTTATTTCAAGACCCTTTTCCTAATGTTTATTGATCCTTTTACCATATAGACAATGAATAGAAAGAAATATATATAATTTAAAAGTATAATTTTACTCTATGAAAATTTTCTACAGTGATATCATATGTTTATCTAAGCAATTCATATTCAAGATGATTTTTTTATGATTAACGAAATAAAATTAACTTATAATAGATCACATAATCTGGAAAAGGATAACTGTGTCTTCCTCCTTTAAATAAATATTTTCCAAAATATTTATAGTTACGAATAGTTAATATAACTCAAAAACGTATAAAACATCATATAAATATCAAAATCCAATTAAAAACTTAAATCATTCCATAAATAAACAACCAAATATCCTAAATAATCTTAGAAATCCAAAATTTAATTTTGGTTTTCCCAAACAATATTTCATAGTGAATAAAATTTTATACCTATGAGTTACACATACCTCAAATAAAGAATCATTTCCCAAAATATCATTAATCATAATGAAATCATGAAAAGATAAAATTATTTTATCATAGTATGTGATTTTAGAAATCAGATTAATACTTATCTATAAAATATGTTAATGAAAAACAAATCTACACTAACCAGTGCATAATATAGGCTACTGTTATATGCCACACCATTATCATCATTCAATTATGGGTTCCTAACCCACAACCATATTAGATAAATGTGTTCTCTATAATAATGTTGGATGTATTTTTAATTAAAATATTTTAATATAACGCTTTTATATTTCCAAAAAATAGAATGAACTTCCTCAAAACAATAATTAAACATCAAATCAGTTTATAACCACTAATTGTTTCTATACATATTATTCTTACCTCATATCTAATAATAATAGATGAATATTAGTACCATAACATAAAAAATACGATAAGTCCAAAAGGATACCAATAATATTAAACTTATTTCCACAAAATATAATCACATTCTTCTGAATATAACTATTTTTACCAATTCCCAAGATACAATATGGGGTCATATTACCATAAATATATCCCAAAATAGTCTAAATAATCTTATACTTTCATAACATAAAATCCTAGATTGGGTTATTTATTCCTTTAATATTGTACTCAATCATATACATATCAATCAAAGACACATTAGGTTTAACATAGGAAATCCATAATTATCATTTAATAAAACATTTCATAATGGTTCTTAAAGAGTTTCTGAACATCCAAAACATATCCTCTAGGAATGAGAATCATTGTGTACAGTATGGAACATTTTCATTCACCAAGTGATGATTGATTTAAAGACCATTGCACACTATTTAGAGTTATTACCCCTTTGAATAACTAATCTAGAGAAAAATCATCTTGTATTATCCTAATACATATATAATTTCATTTAATCGTCTCTCTCTATCATTTCAAAAAAATTATCTATATTTCCCAATACATTGAATTATCCATAGAGTTATCAATGTATTATTATAGTCTTAATCCCAAAAAATAAATAAACCATTATCCATTACCAAATATTTAAATCCAATATTTTTAAAAATACAATTTAATGATTTTTTACATAAACATACATTATTTACTATATAAAGATCTTGAGTCCTATACTCTTTTTAAGACTAGGTTATTAATAAATGAAAATGAAACATAAATTTTGAAATATTATTTTTATTCTTATTTTTGAGACCATAAATCCATTTTATCTCCATGAAATACATAGTATAACTAGGTTAAATATATAAAAAAGGTTGAGATAAAAATACTAGTATGGGAATAAGCACAATAAGGATACATAATGTGTGAGCCAAAGGTATTACATGATATCATAAAATATAAAAATTAGGATTTATCTTGTGGGATCATATCATATTAAACATGGTATCATAATATTATGGAATCTTTGTAAATGTGGTAGAAACATATTAATTCATATGAGTCAAGGATAATATCATAGAGAGTATCACATGGATGACCAATACCCATAATGGATTTGGATTACTCCCTAATATTGTGTATGATGTCTAATAGGAATAAATCACTACCCAATGAAAGAGAGCCTCATCTGGGAACACCCATCATAACTTTTTGATTTTTATATATACCACAAAAATAAAATAAATAAACTTTTTTAATCATATGAATTACCCA
The DNA here is from genome assembly GCA_963277665.1 of Viscum album. Classification (NCBI taxonomy): domain Eukaryota; kingdom Viridiplantae; phylum Streptophyta; class Magnoliopsida; order Santalales; family Viscaceae; genus Viscum; species Viscum album. The sequence goes on along the minus strand of OY728157.1, from coordinate 1,394,517,944 downwards.
TGGAATGAAAATTGGATAAATAATATTTCCTTATTACATAATCAATGGAAATTTCATAAAGAATGTATTTAAGATATGATCATAAGACATATATTACATGATCATTAGAAGGGATAATGTGATATTTATATAATTTGGGGATTTACATAAATAATTTATAAGAAATAAAATACATCAATGGTTTCCATCACTGATGAAAGTTTCTTATAATGATCACATGGAATATTTCTTGATGAAAACACCCTCTTTAATATGAAATTTGATCTATATAATATAAAAATTCCAAAAATATTATAGAAAAAGTTTTCATTGGAATGAACTATGGAAAATTGTAAATTAATATTAAAATTATTCATCACTCATGATAGAGGAAAATTTCATTCATTCCATATATGTTATCATAAAATATTCCTTTTAAATTTATTTAAAAGTAAAACATTTCCTTTTTTGAAAAATTATAAAAACATTGATTTTAAAAAACATTGTAAAAACTAAATTGTGGGTGAAAATAAATTTATTTAATATTTTTATATACATGAAAATATTCTCAATATAATTTTAGGTAAAATATGTATAAGGATGAAATTTTTTTTTGAGGAAAAAAAGAAGTAAACATTAATTTTTATCAACATATTCCCTCAATCATTTTATCTTCAAAAGAGATTAAAGTGGTAATATTAAATGAAAATTTATGTAATAAGAGGAGGATAAGAAAATTAAAGTCGGATTAGTAGAATGATATCAAATAATTTCTATCAATGTAAATTCAATCATAAACCATTTAGATTAAAATGTTATTGAATCATAAACCCATATAGTTATGGGAAATTTTAAATTATAAACCCCATTAAATAAATTACCAAAATATAAAGGTAAAATATCATTAATCTAAAAATATTAATTATATGAAATAAAAAATGGGTAGTAGATACGCCTCATAATAATAAATTGGTTCACAATAGTAAACATGTCTTTATAGAGTGTAAATTTAGATGAAATATCTAATAAATATTGTACGCTTAAAGTAACGATTAATCAATGAAATTATTACGTGTATCAAGTGTAAATAAACATAAAAAAGTGTTAATAAAAATAGTATAATAAAAATAAATTATAAAAATAATCTAATAATATAAATGAAAATAAAAATGTAATATAACCCAAAGAAAAAAAGTTGAGTTATAGAAATCCTTGCCAATTGGTAACATTCAATTAAAATCTCTATGTATAATGTAATTAAAATTAAAAAATAAAATAGAATTAATTGATATATATTAATTATATCACATGAAAAAGTTTATTTTTAAAGATTGTATAAAATAAATCCATTCATAATATTAAAATATTATTCTATGATGGGATGTTGATACATAATTCCTTTCGATTTGAGAGACATCTTAACAATAAAAGATTGAAATGGAGAGTCCCTATCATTTATGTAAAAATACCATGAATAAAAATATAAAATGATTTTAAATATTAAATAGGTAGTATATAAACTATTTAAATGAAATTATCTGCATAAAACGACATGTCTCTCAAAAAGAGAGTTTTGAGATAAGAACTAAAACATATATTCTATATTTTTCATGTTTGTCCTTTACATCATTTATAATTCAAATGTATTATTTTTATTTTTTATTAATAAAATTTTATTTGTTTAATATGTTACACATAAACCATTTAATATATCTACTTTAATGAGATATTTAGTTACTTGATCAGTTATGTCCACATTAGGACTTTTGAGGACGCTCAGTTAATAATTTCAAAATTGAATCTATGGGTTGACAATGTTAATAAGGGTCATTGAACCAAACTCTAAAGGAAAATATTAAATATTTAATTTTATTTTTAGTACAGAAATTATAGTTTATAACATTAATGGAATATATTTATTAAATATGAACTATTTTATAATAATGGATAGGGTAGACCTTACCGATGCATGGCCAACAATTCTATTTTTCAATGATCGTGATGGGAAGAAGATAAGGGTCATTAAATATTTAAATAATTATTAATATTTAAAAAATATAAAATTATTTATATAATAAACTTACATATACCATCCATGGGATGTTGTAATAAAAATCCAGTCATATCACTTCAAAATGTGGTAGTCTAATGTACACCAAAATGATGTTATCATTCTTTGATGGATGGTATAGAATGGAGGTATATGTTATATTAAATTTAAAATGTTAATAATATTTCTTATATAAAATATATAAATACTAGAACCATTAAAATTACTTTTGATGATAGAGGATGTTGGAAAACGAATTACATAGGTTTCTGAGGCGGTTGTCCTCTGTATAAATGAACAATTGTTTCATTATTCATTTTTATGGAATAAGAGGTGGATGCATGTAATGAAATTCACATAATAAAATCTCATAATATGTGATATATTATTGTAATTATATCATCATGATTGAATATGATATTATGAAAGTAATATAAGGAATAAATAAAATATGAATTTTTAAGTACGATACTTCTTCATTGGACCACCGTGTTAGGATTATACCTAAAGCCTCTGTAGATTGTATTTATAATCCATATAAGACTTATAGGATGTTTATAGGGATGTGAGTAAATATTTTTTTTAGGAATTATCTGAAACAAAAGGATTTTTATGTTCGTAAATGATATAATACTAGGCTACCTTTTATAAGTGAAGCACAAGGGTGTGATTTTTATTTAAATTCCACAAAATATTCAATAATGGGAATCCAATCTCAATCCAAGTGCCTCCATAATTGATAATAATGGATTTTAGGGGTTATATGTTTGATCCAAACCTCCAAAATGAAAAACTATTTTTTAAAAAAAATCTTCCATTTACCTCTAAGGTTGTGCAATTTTACATTTTAAAATTTCCCCCATGGTTACTAGTTTTTACTATTTTAACAATAATTGTGACAAAAATTTATATTGAATAATTTATCTACTATTAAATATTTTTATTCCAAATATGGACAACATTTTATTAGATTCAAATTATAGAATTTGTATAATTCAATTTAAAATTTAACCCAAAAAATGTGTCAAAAAATGGTTCTTCATGAAATACATATTTCATGTAATAAATGATCTTATATTAAATTTATGACTACTAATAATCATTATATGAATTTCATTTGAAATAAATCGGTGTATAATATATTAATTTAATTTATATATTACTTTATTATTAGTTTAAGATACAAAATAGTCTCACAAATAGATATAGAATCTTAATAGATGAATATTCATTATATAACAGAATGATACACTCCAAAATAATTTTGTTATATGGCCTTTAAAAGCACAGAAACATCATCAACAAGTACAAAACATTACTACATCATCATAAAATATGTTATTCATAACTAACACTCTTTATATAAATATAATACATTACACCCGTCATCATAACATTGGGAAATGAAACATACAAAAGGGTGTGCTCTGATGCTCAATAATTTAAAACATGGAAGATATCAACATATCATGAGAATTATTATATAAGAACATGGGAATTACATTTAAAAACATTCCCTATATATTATTTATGATATATATGTGTCGTAGAATAAATATTGGAATTTTATAAGACATGAATCATAATGGAATCAAAGAGCATGAGCCTCAAGAATATATAATTGGCATAAGTAATTGAATTTCATCAAACACAAAACAATAGAAAATCATTACCTTAAGAGATTGAGGAATTTTTAAAAGACTATAATAGTTTAATGGGTTAACTACTAAAACCATTTTTGTAGTCAAGTTTTACTCCCATTAATATAATAGTGGATAGTGCCCATTACTGAAATGGGTTCACTCCCCATTCAAGTCATATTTATCTTATCAGATATCAATCATTTCCCAATACATTAGAGGGATATACTTGTATCAACCATCTTAGATATAATGTTACCACCATCCTTGGTTATAATGTGTCTATCATCCCATAATGATAATCCTAAATACGTGTTCCGTAAAATAAAAATAATTCATCATAACAAAATCCATGAAAAGAAATGGGTTCTACAAAAATATCATTATAACATAAATAGTTGAAAGAAACAATTTTCAATGTGATTTCTTCATTTTATCATAGAATGACCAGTGGGAAAACAAATATGTTTCAAAAATATATTTTAATCATTAATATAAAATATCTAGATGAAGAAAAAAATTGAAATCATTGGATCATATACAAATTAAATATTATGTAACATCAAAGGATGTCATCTTATATGGGAAATGATTTTGAATGATCACTGGTAACATTTCATGTGGAAAATACCCTATTGAAATTAAAAATTGTTTTTTCAAAACATAAATTTATTAAATTAATTTTAAAATCATTATACTAGAAAATAAAATTGGAATTTTATAAAGGAAGCTTCAAGTAAAATAATGTATTAGACATTGAGAAGTTCTGTTTATATCATTCATGTTAAAACATAGATTCCTATCACTTGTTCAATAAAATCCAAATGAATAGTTTTTGGAAAATGACATGAATATTGTTGAAAAATAATTTAAAAAATGAAACATGGGTGAAAATATATTTATTTAATCATTTGATTAATGTTAAAAACATTTTGGGAAGCATTTTTTTGGGAAAAAGGTTTTGGAAGAAATAATATTTTCAACTGAAGTGTGATGTAAGGACAAAAAAATAAGGGAAAATTTATGGAAAAGATAAATTTTTATGACATTACTATAAAATATTAAAAGTAATTAGTTCTTTGAGATATTTATCCTTAAATTTTATAATCAGAAACATATTCTTAAACAATCCTAATAAACAATGAGATAGTATCATAAAACCCCAACCACATTGGTATCATTGAATCATAATCTCCTTTAAATAAAAAAATTAAATGACAAAAATAATATCATTAAAATTAATAAATTATTGTTATTACATGTCATTGGGGATATGTATATACACCTCATAGAATATGATATGTGCGTAACATAACATATTTCTTAAAGAAGACTAATTGAGACAAAAACCTCTTACCACCAGTCCTGATTTCCTTAATACATGAAAAAACCTCATGGATAGTAAATATATGTTTATTTTAATTATATTAAGGAAATATAATATAATATATAATTCCATATGTGATTTAATTAGGACCTTTTATTAATTTTTTGTTATAAATTTAAGGTTAAAGTATAATTTTGAGCAATAACTATTTTTTTCATCATATATATTTTGATTTTTTTATCCTCATACATAGATAATGTTACAATAATATTAATATAGTTAAAATGATCTAAATATAATATATATTCAGTATATATTTATTTATATTAAACCACAAAAGATCGATATATAATATTAAATACACTAGTCATTGAGATCGGCGTTCTTGAGTACGCAGGAAAATCATTTCCATATTCCAGTTCGAATGAATGAAATACAGATAAATAATATATTAACATTCAATAATCATTTTTATGTGATATATATTAAATAATATTATTAAAATTATCCCTATTATCTTCCATGTAAACCGTGAATGAAGCACATACCTTTTTGAGGTAGTTTTCCTTCGTATACATGAGCAACGTTATGATATTCCATATAATAAAATTTACGAATGTAAATGTGATATAAAAATTTTAGAAGAATAATAATATAAAATATACCATAGATTAATATTTAATAACTAATTATATCTTTAAATGATATGTGGTTATGGAAAATGAATATCATCGGTTCACGTGGTGGTAGTCCACTATAGTCATGTAAGATGATTTCATACCCCATTTAATAGAGTTGAATATGGTTATATCTTATAATTATAACATAATTACATATCCATATTTGGGTATATTGGTTTTATATTATCATCACATTTGAATAAAATATTAATGCACAATAAAAATAAAGTAAGAAAAACATAGTAAGAAATATTACCTCTTATTCGATCCTCTTTAGGATTATGCTAAATCCATATTTGATTGGATTTATAATCTCATAAAGGTCAATATGATGTGTGTATGGATGAAATTAATTTATTTTTTTATATCTTGGCTGAAACAAATGGTTTTTATGAGTGAAGAACATAGGAGAAGGGGTGGCCTTTTATAAGTGAGGTGAGTGGGACAGTTGTATGTTTTGGAAATAAAACGGCGTGACCACGTTTTTAACATTCCAAATGGATTCAAAATGAATCATTCTCAAGCCTTAGACATTATATGGTATAAATATGGTCATAAAATATTATTTGGACTTGTTTTGGATCAATTTGAAACCTTTTCTTTTTATTTTAACCGCATAATAATCCCATTTTTACCTTAACCGTGATAAATAATTTTTACTATTTCTATTATTCATTATGTTAAAAGATAAATCATAACTTAGTAGATTATATAAATTATTATGACTCCAAATAATCAATTCAATTTTTTCAAATTAAACTCACATAAGGGGGAATAATTAAATTAATATTAAACCCAGTGGTGTGATGAGAAAAAGGTAATCCAAAGAAAAGTTTTTCAAAAGATTAAAAAGTTTTCATTTCAAAACACAACATGAAAATATTTCCATTTAACTAATTGGGGTTAATAGATATTTAATTGAACTAATTTTAGTTTCAAAAAAATTTAATAAGAAGGATCCTCATTATTTCTTTAAATAAAATGTAGATTTTCTTTAAAAACCAATATTCTTCAGACTTCATCAGAAAATAAATCAATTTATAAAAATACCAAAATTACCCATAAAATATTTATTACATGATTATTTCAAAAATTATTTTTATCTTTTAATAATAATTTTCTAAAAGATTCAAAATTTAATTTAATTATTTTTCATAACAATAAATAGTAACCGTTTTTTTAGAAATTAGAATTTTAAAAACATATATTAACTATTGAATATTAAGTGTCTTTTTATCATTATATTTTATTTATATAAAACCACTATACATAATATTTAAAATTTGGATATTAATTTTCATTTCAGAAATATTAGTAGCTTTGTAATAACTATCATTATTAATAATTGATATTAATTATTTTTCACAGTCTGTTAATACATGGTGTTTCATTTATCCCAAGATATCAACGAATTATAATTTATTTGAAATAAAAAAAATTCATAAAACATTATGTTGTCATAATCTACTAGGCATAAAATTAATTTATCCTATGATATTTCATCACTCTGATATAAAGATATTAGGATAATTCTAACTCATTATATCCTCAAGCTCCCACAAAGGTTCCATAAACTGGGGGTTCCTTCAAAATACGTTGACCATGTGAGTGGTCTTATTTTGTTGAACATTATATATTTGATCATGAATTTATAAAATTTATTCCCCATAATAAATATATTTAACTATTGGTTTGACCTCTTAGTTTAGTACATGTGAAGGGTCATGTATGTTATTCCTTAGGATGGCTACATGAAACACTTCATGTACTTGAGATAGGTTTGGAGAAAGTTTCAACTGATAGATTACCATCCCAATGTGTTCAATAATTTCAAAGGTACCAATATTTCATAGGCCTAGTTTATTATTATTTATAAAATATAATTAACTTCTTAAATTTATAAATTATTGAAAATTATTTATCAACCACTTCAAATTCCAAATCATATTGGTGATTTTCAGTTTAACATTCTTGAGATTTTTCTCCACCCTTATCTGCTTCGAAATGGATCTTACATTAATTTATATTTCTTTAACTATATCAGGTCCCAATAGATTTATTTATCTAACCTCATTCAATGATGTTGGATCCCTACACTTATTTCCATAGATGTCTTCATATGGATCCATCTAAATGACTGAATAAAATATATTATTGTATGAAAACAAAACTACAGGATGTTCTGGATCATAATCACCTTTAGAATATGGAGAATAAGATCTAAACAAATCATCTAGGGTTTAAATTGTTCTATTAGACTAAACATCTATCATATGATGATACGAAATACTGAAACATAACCCTATATCAAGATCATGTTGAAGACTTCACTATATCATCAAGGTAAACCTTAGTGCCTGACCAGATACAATTGAATGCGGTAATCCATGAAACAATACCACTTCCATAATATATAACATACAATTCTTAAAAAAATTCTTATTCCTATATGGAAAATGATTGGATAACCCCTTTAAAAAATTTATCTCATCCTTATTTTACTGACATACCAAACATAGAGATATATACTGAACACTATCTATCATCATGCTATCCCACCATAAATACTATCTAAAATTTCTATACATCTTCAATCTTACTAAATGAATAATGAATGAAGAACTATGATAATCCTCTAACAATTCCCTCTCAAAATATGGTATTTATGGAACCCATACATGGTTCAAGAACCCTGTAATTCCATAACGAGCAAGGATAAAGCCATTTATATTTTTAGCCTTCTTTATTTATAGATCTGCTTCTTCCTTCTATTTCTATTTAATAATCACATGGATAGATGGTATATATTTAATTGAGAATGAAAATATTTATACCATTCTATAAATATTTCTCGATCACTGCTTTGTAAAAAGTCAAATATGGGATATTTTTATCTCTTATCATGGACAACCTAGAATGATCATTTTGACTAAAAGCATCAGCAAGAAGTTTTTCATTCATAGGGTGGTAATGTATTAAAAATTCACAATCATTAATGTTATCTAACCATATGTTATGATTCATATTCAAATCCATATGGAGGAGATGTAATTTAATAATAATTTATTGGTATATATATCACACCTTTTTCTATTATGATAATTTATCTATATCATTAATGAAAAAATTACTGCAACTAACTCTAAATAATTTTATGTGTAATTATTCTCATATAACATTAATTTTCTAGCGTTATATGCTGTAATCATGATATTATGAAATATAATGAATACTAATTCATTCATTGATGCATAACAAATATTTAAAAACCATATCCAATCCATGTTAATATAACTAATCATGCAATGGCTGATCATCACTTCAGCTCCTTGAAAATTTCCTCGTTCTCATCAATCCATAAGAACTTGTCACCCTTGGAAGTTAACTTGATGAGTGGATAATATAGTCTATATAAAATATTTATTGATTTTAAAAAATATCTAGATAAAATTTAACATCCCTACACAGGATCGACTTAACCCATGCCCTGAGTTATTGGGTCACTTGTCCTCATGCTTGCATCCCTATATGACAGAGGCTACAGACTAGCAATGAATATGTAAAGGTGTTATAGTGGGGATATTAAAACATCATATCTGAGTGAAAAAATTGATAAAATCATAATCATGAAATAGAGAAAGAATATGTTAAAATAAATTATAAATAACAAGAGGATGAAAAAACAACTAAATTTTTTTATAAAAATTTCAAAATCCTCTAGGAAGTGACATATACATGGATGCATGAAATGATGATATAAAAAAGTTAAAATAGTGGATTAGAGTATACAATAATTATATACAAAAAAAAACTAAACAAAGAGAAGTATTCTCTATTAGCATCTTGAGTATATACTTGTTCTTCTTGTCATATGCTCCATCTATAAGTTATTCATATCAATGATATAAAGCAAATAACTTTATCTTTTCCATACATTTAGTTATACAATATTCTCAAGAAATAAGGAAAAATAGAGTAGAGTGTTATATTAAATCCATTTAGGACACCAAAATGGTATCTATAAGTAGTCTAAGTTGTTCTAATAGCTAAACATTGTGTATGTATAAATAGAATACGACACAAGTTCTAAAATATATAATCATCCTCCTAATGTTCCTAGAGGACACTTGAAGGCTCTACCTGCTTCGTCTCATATATATAATGATTGTATGATCAGTATCTATATATAAATGTATATAATAATAGTATATATATAGTATTGAATTATATTGTATCCACTTATATGTGCCAATTACATGTGGATATAAGTGTAATTATACATGGAATACTAGGTATTGGCTGGATTGGGGCATAACATAGACACCATGGCCATTCTAAACCAACCTATAAGAAAAATAAATAGGGTACATTCCCTATATCTCATAATTAGTGGTAAATTTCATACTCATCACTCAAAATGATGCGTTCCCCATCATGTCAACAATTGATGAAATGGATGGTGTGCATTATTCCCACAATCAAAATAGTGTCAATTGTGTGATACATCTTTCTCAAAACCAGATATAAGGGAGCATGTAACGATCATGAAAAAAAATACCTTACCATCATTCTATATCCCATATCAAAGTGTAACCATAATTATATTATAACCAGTGATGCATTACTTCTAATGCCTCACATATACACATCCATTAAAATCCTATCATAAAAAATCAATTTAAAAATTCAATAAAACAACGAATAAATGGTGTGGCCTTTCCAACACCTCATAATTCATTCCATTTAAATAATTTAATTAATTTTGGGAAATCAAACCATCATGAGTAATATATTCCTTATAATAAATCCATTTAACTGACTAAAACAAGGTAATTAAATTAATGAGGCTCAAATAGTCATTTAGAATGTGTTGCAATCAATAGGAAAATTAGTTATAAGAGAAATTCCAATTATATATTGATCAAATATCCTATTAATTTCTTTGAGTTCATTAAAAAATTATATTATAGAAGAAACCCCATTTATAATTTAAATTAATTCTTACAAGGTGCTTGGGGAAATTAAAAAATCAATTAAAAACGGGACATTCAAGTTGGCACAACCAAGGGGTGTCCATGACTATAGGAAAAAACATCCAATCTACTAAAAAAAGATCAATTTTCATAAATTTATTTGTATAAATAAATTTAATATGATTAAATAAATTAAAAAAAAATGATAAGAAATTATTGGCATGGAAGAAAATAGAAAATCTATAAAAATGCCATAAATATTAGGTAAAACAATGAGACCAACAACCTTATATATGTTAATCAATTTTTATCCTATGGTGGCCTTAGATTCATAGTAGGTTGATATAAATTGAAGTAACTAACTAATGTTCAGAAAATAGGGGAAAATCATTCACCTAAATAGCCTAGTATATATAAATATTAACTAATATTAAATGGAAGTGAACATGAGATCTCACCTCCTTCTATCCAATGCCTTCGATGGATCTCTATTTGGTGTATATATGTGTGAGTTACTAAGTAAAATATATTGGAGAATAAGAAGAACTGCAAGATAAGTACGGGCTTCCCATTCATTGGAATGAGATGAGAGAAAAATAAAAAACCAGTTTTTAGATTCATTAAAGGCATAAATTTCATTTCACCATAAAAAAATGTGGCATGTAGTTTTTTCACCTGGTTTTTCCAAAAAATTCATAAACCGCGCTATAGCCACTATCCATAGGGAGACCCCATACACCTAAGGTGAATAGTTTCCCTAACCATGTGAAAATCTTGAAAAATTCCACAATCAAACCTCTTCATTTTTTACATGATATTGAACATGAATTCATACAGTTTCAGAAAAAATATGTGGACCTTTTTTATCCTCTATTTCTCCAACACGGTTAGTATATACCATGAAATGTGGGCTACACAGTTTTTACTAATTGTGCATCCTTGTTTATTTTAAAACATTCTAGGCATCCTTTCTATGAACATCCCAAAACACCCTCATTACCCCCACGACACCATTAGGTAACATTGAAATATATTTTTAATGGAATTTAAACAAAAAAAAAAACAATCCATACCTTTATTAGAATATGGGTAGTTACTATCCCCTATCCTTAAAGAAAATTGACCCTGATTTGGCCTTATAATGGTAAATAGGTACCATTTAAAAATAGTTACAACCACTAATATTGTATATCATCATCCCATTCCTAGGTCTTGGCATGTGCTTAACCATTCTTCCATAGCACTCGTACCAAAGTAACTGACCTTCCTTAGAGTGTATTCATGCTCTGATGAACAATAAAAACTACATACCCCTTTTAGGAAGCATAAACATTCAGTTCAACCTCATTAGGTTTAAAGACATGTGGTGGATATAGATAATACCGATAAAGCTAAGATACATGAATGATGTCATGCAAAGAAAAGCATCTATGAAGAAGTGTTAACTAGTAAGTCACTGGGACAATTCATTTCACAACCACAAAGGGTCCAACGAACCTAGGTAATAGATTAACCATCTTATGAATATATATATGGCCCATCCTAGGTGAGACTCATAAGAAAAACATCGAACTAGAGGGGACACTGACGTCTGTTGGTATACGACTACTATATAGACAGAGATGTCATCATGGATCTTTTGGTCAAATGTACCTTCTCTATAGTCACGTGCATGAGATTTTTTCAAATCATAGCTACCTCCCCTACCACTATATAGCATATTTGTGACCATCATGGCCTACTATATAGAAATTCATAATGTTCCATCTCCATGGTATCCTCAATGCTATGATTATAACCGAACTTGATGAGGGGAATGTGTTTCTTTTAGGAACCCCAAAAGTCAAGGATACATGAAAGTACTCTAATACCTGAAATATATGTTGCATAATTCCATCAATGTGAGGGACAAAAGAACCTATGTACCCAAGGCCTTCTAAAACCCCTTCTAAATCCATGATGTAAAATGAGAGTCTCCTTTACAAATAATAGAATGAGGAGATCCATGGATATGGACAAAAACTATATTGTATATCCTACCTAGATCATCTACTGAGAATCTCTGTTACATAATTAACAAGTTTGAGACCTTTTTCAATTGATAAATTGATAAATTTGAACCCACACTATATTGTTTCAATGAGGTGATTTGGGTAAACTAGTCCTGAAGTCGATTGAAACAACATACCATTTCCACTTGAGAGCTGAAAAAATCTATTAATTTTCTATGGTTCCCTAATGTACCAAATTCACCTACTGATAGGTGGATAACTATGTGATGATCCTAACAATCTTCCATTTCATATCACCCCACCAATACATGTGATGTATGTCTCTATAAATTTTGGTGACCCTTGGATGAACTTCCAATTATGTGGTATAGAATTATTGCATCCTCTCCTCTCTGAAGATGGTTGGGATGCATACAATCCCACAAAATAATAGAGTATCATTCTAATTAATGTTACATTCTAAAGACATATCATCATCAGAGAATCATTCCCTTAGGAAAAGGCCCTTAAGATTATGAAATTTCATCATTCTATCCTTTTCCTTAAGAGTATAAGACACTGTTAAGGTTGAGAAGATAGTCTAACCTTGATCCTCATGAACCTCAATGTGCATCTCTTTGAAAATGAACATGAAATTCCATTCACTAATAGCCTCTTAAACATCTTAACTCTAACTCGTTCACCTCATAGAATATTCTACAACATTTCATTTACTAGGAATTTATTAAAGCTCAAAATCAAATGAATGTAGGTACTCCAGACACATGAACTTCCTAAGATTTAGATCCCACTTTTTAAAATATGTAATGAGTTTTTTTAGACCATTGTATTCCACAATGCTATATAAAATTATATAGTGTCTCCAACAATATTGATCATGAACAACAGTTTCCAGCTCCAGGTTATGTGTCGGGTAATTCCTCTCTGGGGGCCTTAACTGATAAGAATACAATGCGATGACCCCCTCATCCTGCATCATAACGGAGCCAAGCCTGATGAGTGATGCATCATTTTATATAGTATAGCTCATTCTTGTATCTTGAAGAATTAGTTATGAAACTGAAGTCAAATAATACTTTCAATCTTGAAACACAACTTCTAAAATGTTTTATAATATGAATTTCAAACATTTCATTAATAAGACTATAATTGGTGTTAAAAGATGAGATAAATCCTAGATGAAGTTTATTTAATATTGAGAAATCCCTCTGAAACACTGAATTTCAACAACTATATTGGGTTTATCCCATGAAACTGCAGATGTCATTGTCTCTAGGACAATAGAAACTCTTGAATCTGATATAATGTGACCCATGAAGGGGAATTTTTCGATCCAGAAGTTGAATTTACAAACAATTTCATAAATATGATTTTATCTTAGTGTATTCAATATGATCTCAAGATGGTTTTCATCGTCATGTTTGGAGTGTCAATACTCTATGATATCATCAACAAGTACATGGATAAATGAATCCAAATATGTGTGGAACAACCATTAAACAGATACATAAAATCTATTGGTGTTTTTGTGAGCATGAATGACATAACCATGTAATCAAATAGATAAAAAATATCCATAATTATATGATAAGTTTATCTGATGAACTAACAAACAATTGGTGATAGACCGACCTTAGATCTATCTTTGAAAACTCACTATATTCTTGGAGTTGATTAAAGTGGTCATATATTCAAGGTAGTGGATACCAAATATTTAATGCAAGATGGTTCAATCAATGGTAAATCACTAAAAGTATAATTTTATTGTCAACCTTCTTATAAAAATGGACTGGTGAACCCCATGGAGAAGCACTGGGGAATATGAATATTTCATCTTCTAGGTCCTCCGACTTCTTCATGTGCCTCAGAAGATCCATAGGTTCCATTTTATATAGAGTAATGGTCACTGGTGCTATTCCTAGAACAAGATCAATGGTAATTTCTACATCTCACACTTGAGTTATATTGAACAAGTCATTCAGAAAAATTCCCCTAAAATAATCCACTATTGGAGGGAAAACTAAAGGCCATATGCACTAATCATCTTAGAAAAGACTTGTGATATAAGTTGAAACACTATCTAGACTCTACTGCTTGGGTCCGAAAAATGTAGCTTTCACATCCCAATATCTCTTATGCATGTGTCTACAACCATATGGTGATATATAAATCACCCTCTAATGATAATGGTCCATATGTTCTTGGTAGGGGACTAAACATTCCATCGTGATGATTATATAAGAACCCATCATTTCAAGGATAAAAATATTCCAAATAAAAAGGATTCCACTGATATTGAGGGAAAATCTATACGATGGATAATTGTATCTAATTAGATCTCCAACAGGGTTTCATGTGTCAGTACGCCATGAAAGTGTTCTATCTCAAGTCATGGACACTCCATAACCGTTTCAGATATAAATGATTTCGATGCGCCTATGTAAAATTAAACTAACACAAAAATGGAAGCTATTTGAATTGTACCTCATACAGTATAAGGTATGGTTAAATACTCTTCTAGAATAGACTAGACTACTTGTAACTAGCATGTACCATGCCAGGTGTCACCTCCTTATAGCATAAAGAAAACCCACTCTTCAATAACTGATAATCTTGAGTCTGAGTGTCTCTTCCTCAACCACAACCTCATCCTGATCAATTGGTGTTATTCCAGTTCCTTTCCTATTTTGATAATAATGGTCCTATTCTAGAATGGGGGCTAGGTTTAGATCCCCAATCACAAGGGGATGAAGAAAAATTCATGATGATACATTTGATATGGACCATCCTATCAAATTCTTTACATTCCATTACATCAGATAAGCACTAAGGATTCATGTGTCCTATATTCCAACACTACTGGCATACAAAAAGGATACCATCCTGAGGATCTGGATTGCAGATACCTCTTAGAGTAGCCTCAAATATGACTTCCTTCCAGAAGATCGAAAAATAATTTATCTAGGTATCGAACTACCCTAACTCACACCATTATCTTCCCTAAAATTCTTCTTTAAAATTAGGTCTTGTGAGACAATTTTTGCAATGGTAGTCAAACAAAATACATTTTCCTATGATCGGATGGAATATACCATTTCACCTTCGAATCACATAGAATTTATAGGATCATAAAATTTTAGAGTATGATCATACCTTAGAAACATAGTAAAATGAGTAAAGTATTCTATAATAGATATTCTTCCCTACTATAGGATAATGAATTCTCTAGATCTATCTGCCCTCTGAGCCTAGGGAAATGAAAATTTTAATATGATAGTCAAGAAATTGCCCCTAACCACATCCCTATATCGATCTGTCTAGGTACTAAAATCCCACCACCTCTTAGCATAATCACACAATATATATGTAGAATGTTGGACCCTATACTCTAGAGGAATCTATAAATACACAAATATTGAATGAATATATTTGAGCCACAACTCAGCAATGCGTGGTTCGTTATCCCCTATAAAGATGGGTGGATGTTACT
Source organism: Viscum album (assembly GCA_963277665.1). Taxonomy (NCBI): domain Eukaryota; kingdom Viridiplantae; phylum Streptophyta; class Magnoliopsida; order Santalales; family Viscaceae; genus Viscum; species Viscum album. The sequence continues at coordinate 1,394,501,793 of OY728157.1, read as the reverse complement.
CCTATAATTCCATATTCTACATTTCCATACTCAAGGAAGTTTGATTTTTTTTTCATATTTTGAATCATATGTAGAAATTCTTTTAGAACTCGGATCAGTTCCCATATGAGGAATAGGAAGAGGTTTTATTGGTGGAACTAGAAGGGAGATCACTTTTGGATCATGGCCCTCCACCATAGTTTCATGTTCACCCCCGCCTTCAGGGAGAATGACTGGAGTACATTATGGAAGAATCATACTACAATGCGAAATCCCCACCTCATAATAGATCTCAACAATTGAAAATTTTATAGAAAGATTACTAGGAAAGGTGCACAACCTTCCGATATATAGGTCATACTCATTTTCATGCTCATAAATCAAGGAATTGGTAATCAATAGAGACTATATCAGGTCATATAAATGTAAGAGATACCCCAAAACACTCTACTAATGTTGGGTTCATGTCAAGTTCCCTATTTCACATTTACAAGATAGTTTTTCATACAGAAAATGTAATATTCATTTTAATTTTGTGTTGGTTTAAATATTTATATATATTTAAATGGTTTAATTAATTAGATTCCATTTCCAATTCTTAAGGCCCCCTACTCATTATGAAACAGAATATGGAATCCACTAAACTCACACCATAACACATTCCACCCCATGTGACCAATGGTCTATTTCTCAACATACCATAATTAACTTACTATGACATCGACTTTAACCTATGTGGGAAGACACATTCAGATTATGGGAAGAACATTAATATTAAATTATCTTTCTAATCTATGAATTTTTTTAGGATATTTCAATTTTTAATCATGGAAGTGATTATATGAAAAATGAAAATTCATTCAAAAAATAAACGTGACATTTACAAATTCATGGAATATTATTCCTACTATCCCTATAATGATGAATTTAATGTGACCCCCACATTTCAACAAGCCTATGTAACAGAAAAAACTATTTCAATAATACAAATTTCAATAATTTCAAAAAACATGTGTGTCACCCAATATTGAAATCTTATCAACGATAAATGGCATAATCAATAACTTCAATTACCTATCCCCAAAAATTTGGGTATCCCCTATACATTGGTTAGCTACGTCCATGCCAAGGGTCAATTCCAAATCCGATTATCTCATAGTCTCCATTCTAATACCAAATAGTAATACAGAGGGAAACGTTTCTCTAATATCACTTTGTAACTTCCTGACATGGGATCCACTTAACTCTTTCCCCGAGCTGGTAGATCACATGGCCTCAAGCACACCTCCATGTGTTCTAGAGGCTGGCCACGAGCAGTGAGCATGTAAATTTGGTATGGTGGGGAGGCAATAACCTCATACAAGAGTGCAAGAAATTATATAGTCATAAACATACAACATTGGAAGCATACATAAAAAATCATAATTAATTAGAGGAATACAAACAATTAACTAAATAACATCATATAATATCAAAAAACACTAGTAAGTGTCATATAAATGGATACAAGGCATACTGATATACATAAGGGGGAAATAAGGGACATGGATATAAAACCATTCTATAAAGAAATACAAAAATAACATAAGGATAATCCCCTAAAATCTTGAGGATATGCTTAATCTTCTTCTCATGTGATTCATTACTAATTAATTTGTCTCAATGATCTAAAGAAAGGACATTGCCCTTATCCATACCTATAGTAGTATAATCATCTTAGTACCAAAGGATGGATGAGTAGGGTGTGTGATTAAATTCTAGTAGGAAACCACTAACTATTTATATAAGTAATCCAATTAGTGCTCATATATACGATGTTTGCAGTTATACACCAAATTAGAAAAATGCACTGAAATAAATACCCAGTATCCTCAATTTATAAGAGGACAACTGGAGGTACTATATGATTCAGATCCTTGTCAGAATGAATGTGTGATCAGCCACAATAGATATAGAAATGTTATATATATATATATATGTATATTATATTTTTATATTAAATCCACCTATATGGACCATTTACATGTGGATCTAAGTGGCCATATACATGGAATACAAAGAACATAAAGGACTAGGGTGTATCTCATACATACATAACCAGTCTAAATGAGCCAATAAGCTCATGAAATAGGGTACATTCCCAACATCTCATAATGGGCGGGAGAATTCATGCTCATCACTTAGGATAATGAGTGTTCGATCCTGTAAAAATTCAAAGTAAGGTAATGGGTGTGTCATTCCCACTGTCCAAATAGAGTCAAATGGTGGGCGAAGTAATGCTCAACACTCAATGTAAGGGAGCATTTAACTATCAAGCCCAATAAAACCCTGATCATCATTACACATCCCATATCAAGATATAAAAATAATAAAATTATATTCCATTAGGTATCACCTATCATGTATCACATTTACCAAGACATTATATTCAAGGCATAACAATCCAATTTATGTATTCAACAATGTAATGAACAGATGTGGTTTCCCTTCTACCCTCTCATAATTAATTATATTTTAATAGTTCAATTATTTTAAGGAAATAATACTATCAAGAATAATCCATTCCATATAATTAATCCATTTAATTCAGTAAACTTGGAATTTATAATTTATAAGGATCAAAGAGAAATTTTTAAGGTTTCATTTCTAAAATGGAAATTACATAAAAGGGATATTCAAATTAAATGTTATTCTAAGAACATTGAATTATCCTCTGGTTCATTAAACAATTATATAATATTGGTAAACACATTTATGCATATGTTAAATTATTATAAGGCATTCTAATAAATTAATCAATCAATTATAAAGGGAAATTCATCCTAGAACACCCAATGGGTGCCCATGGATAATGGAAACAACCTCTAATCAACTAAAGAAGGATCCAATGCCATATATAAAGGGGTGAAGATCAATTTAATATGAATAAATCTATTAAATATCAACTGAAAACAATTTCTAGTGTGCGGAACAATGAACATACTATGAAAACACCAAAAATTCTGGGGAAAATAATGGGACAACCAACCTTATGATCGTGGAAAGGAATTTAGACCCAAAAATGATTGTACCTTCATGAAATTGTCTTTCATTATAACCTACCATTATTAATGAAACTCACCCTTTAGATGGAATTATTAGGGTAAATATTTATTTTATATAATGATTTATGTCCACTAAACTCATATATCATCTATACATTCACATGTACCATCCTATAAATAGTCCTGCTACTATGAAAACCATACCAAAAGAACTTGCCTCTATCGGAGAGTCCTCACACTCCAATAAACAATGTGTAATAGATACTCCTTGAAGGGAGAATATGCATCCAGTAAAACCTCGTGAGGATGGAAGAAATGTGAAATGACTAGATAATAATAATGAAGCTAAGAAATGTGAATGACATCATGCATAAACTGTAATCTCAATGGATGTTTCATATAGTAATCAACTAGTATGATTATTTTCACAACCAAAAAGTTTCCAATAATTCTATGTGATAGAGTACCCTTTAAATTCAATTATGATCCAATCTTTTTGAGACTCACACATAAATATAGTCTGCAACTTTAAACTCAAGAGGCCATCAATATCTATTTGTATGCATCTACTATCTAGACTACTTTGTCATCATACACATTTGGATCAACAAGACCTGCTCTCTTGTCTCCTTACCAAGATGTTGTCCATGCATAGATTCCTCCCATACCTCAATCAATCCCATAGGTGAACAGGATGTCCTACCATATAAATATTCATAATGGTCTATCTCAATTGTAGCATGATATATTTTATTATAAGAGAACTTGATAAAGGGAATTTGATTCTCCTAGGAACCCCAAATATAAAGGACAAATTCATGGAGCATGTACTCTAAAACCTAAATAATACGCTATACCATTCCATCAGTCTAAGGGTGATATTCTATGCTCAAAATAATCCATGTAACAAATACCTTATTCAACTCCTACCAGAACCATGACATAGAATGATTGTATCTTTAAGAAATGATACAACAAAGAGGCCCATAGAGATGTATAACCTCCTTAAATTTAATCCTATATAGTTCATCTATAGATAATGTATATGACACATGTAAGAAATGTGTGAACTTCATCAAAAAATCAAAAATAATCAACATTTCATCCTGGACATGATGTGATCTCGTAAACCAAACCTGAAGGTCATTGAATCATCGTCTCATTTCCACTGGGGAATGGAGAATTGATTTCAAATCCCTACCACTCATTGATGTTTCAAAATAACCTATTGGAAGGTGGATCACCAATTGATGATTCGAGAAATCTATCTTTTCGTACTAGGTCACCAATACTGGTGAAGTAAATCTTTATTCATTTTGGTGACACTTGGATGATCTTCCCATACTGAGGTATGATTTCCTACAACATCTCTTCTATGATGTCTATTGGGAACCATACACACCCATGGAATAGTAAAGTATCATCCCCATCCACAATAAATCCTGAACACTTATCATCATCCAATAATATTTCCATTAGGACAAGGCCCTCATGATGGGATAATTACCTCCTTATTACCTTCTCTCAAAGAGTAGAGGTCATTGTTAAGGTTAAGAGTAATGTCTAACCTCGATAATCGTAAACCTCAATGTGAATCTCTATGAACAAGGCCATGGGATTCCATACACCACTAGTCTCCTAAGCCACATGTTTATGAGTCAATTGGTTTAGATCACCATCTATAGTGTTTCCTATTCCATGCATGATGGAAAGATCGTAATCAAACAACTTTTGGTACTTGACACAAATTCACTCCCTAAAATTCAGATCTTACTATGTAAATATGTACTTGAGGATGTTAAGATCTTTGTACCGCAATAAACTCTCTACATATAGATATTGTGTCCAACAATATAGATCACGAACTAAAACAATCAGACCAAGGACGTACTTTAGGTAATTTCAATCATGAGGCCTCAACTAATGAGACCTGTATGTGATGACTTGTTTGTACACTATCATCACAACTCTAATCCCAACATGTGATGTGTCATAGTATAAAATATTGAATCTTCCTAGCTCTAGAATAATTATTATCAGTGATGAAGTCAAACAACTCTTTTACACATGAAAGGATCCTTTACAATCTTCTAACCATACAAATTTCACACTTTTATTTTTCAAACTTCTATATAGAACTCAAAAATGTGATAAATCATGGATGAAGAGTAAGTAATACCTGGATAACTCAATAAAATATGAATCTCAAAGGACTTGTAGGGATTCTACTAGGAAACTAAATCTCTCAATTTATAGGGGTCTATAGAAACCCCTAACTCCGAGATGATATGACCCATGAAGTAGATTTTTTTAATAAAAAAACTCATTTACTGGGAGTAGTATAGAGCTATTTATCTCCCAATATATTCAACATAAACAGAATATGATTATCTTGGACATTATTAGAGTGTTAATACTCTATGAGATAATCAAAAAAGGATACCTCAATTGAATCCAAATACAGGTGAAAAAAGATACATAAGATCCATGAAAACCAAAGTTGTGTTTCTGTGTTTGAACAACATGACAAAGTACTTATATAGAACACAAATGCTCTAAAAAAGATGTGCAAGGTATATATAAATTCATGAAATGAACCTGATGATATCTAAACCTCAAATATATCTTTGAAAACACACTCTCTACATAGAGATGATCAATGAGGTCATCTATTCGAGGTAGTTGATACAGATTCATTATTTGAAGCCGGTTCAATTGATGGTAATCAATGCCATGTTTTAGGTTACCATCCAGCTTCAAGGAAAAAAAGGACCAGTGAACACAAAAGATACAATATGGGTCATATGAACCCTTTATAATCTAGATCCTTAAACTAAAAATTTTGTTCTAGTATCTCCATAGGTTCCATCCTATAAGGAGAAATGGCCGCTGATAGTACTCCAAATAGAATGTAAATGGTATATTCTACCTCTCGCACTAGAAGTAGACCCGATAGGTATTTATGAACAATGTCCCTGAAATTCTCTACTACACCAGAGAAAATACCTATTCATAACCCAATATCATCTATGAAAGTACAAGAAATCAGACCAGTCACACTACCCTGCCTCTACTACTTGGGTCCTGATCACATAGATTTCAAATCCCACTCCCCCATGTGGATCTATCTACCTCCCTCTAATGATATAAACATCACCGTAGAAGGATAATAGTCTATGTGTTCTTGATAGGTGACTAACCTATCCAAGTAGATTAATACATCAAAACCCATCATGTAAAGGATGAAAATATTTCATATGAATAGGTATCCACCGATATCAAGGGGGAAATTCTTAAAAAGGTGAATTCCCATTGATCGGATTCCAAACATGTATCGATCATCACAACACCATGGAACCATTATATCTTGAGAACCAAAATCAATATAATAGTCTTAGATATAAATGAATAACACTTGAATTTGTCAAAAAAATTCCACACTAATGTGGGTCCTACAATAAATGTACCTCGTACAGTCGAAGTTGTGAATATCTTCTCCTTTAGCATAGGATGGACTGCATGTTACTAGTCTATATCATGGCCCTGATTCACTTCCCAATTTACTTGTGGAGTCCCACTCTGTAGGGAATGAGAATCATGAGTTCAAATTCCTCTACCATGACTGCTACCTTGACCTAGTCAGTCGATAGTATTCTAGTTTGTGGGTTTCATGATACTAATATTGCTTTAGTAGAATTTGGTGTAGGAGTTGATCCCCTTGCACAAGGTGCTGATGGAATGTTCCAATAGATGTTTTGGATATTCCCCACCCTTCTTCATCAATGGTATTACATTGCATCCCATAATAACTAGGGCTTCTATATTCATGGATTACCGCACTAGTGAAATATCATAAAGATATCTATATAGGGAGGATGACTACTTCTACCTCCCATATTAGCCTTAAGATGGTTCTTACTCCCATAATGTAGAACATTGATTGATCTAGGTACATTACCTCTATGCCACACACCGTCAACTTCCCTCAAATTCTTATCTATAATTAGAGATTGGTTGATGATTTTAGAAATGGTAGTCGACCTAAAAAACATTTTATTTTGATAGAATGGACTATTCCATTCAATACTTAAATCTCCTAGTGAATATAATATCACCATCCCCTAATGTATGAGTGAACCCATGAAACTAATTTATTGGAGTTGAGTATTCTATAACATATTTACATCCCTAAATTAGTTTAATTAATTTTCATTCCTTGTCAGCACTCATAGTGTTGGAAAAAAGTAGTTATAGAAGATCGTCTAGAAATTGGCCCAAACCATATCTCTATATTGATCTTCCTAGGTAATAACATCCCACCACCAATTAACTAAATTAAGCAGAATATACACAACATTTTGACCCTCTCCTATAGAGGAATCTCCAAATTCTTGAATATGGAAATAATAGCTTCAAGAAATGGATAATCAGTATTTGATCCACAATACATTGAATTAGTGGGAGGTTTAAACAATAGAAATTCTCAGGTCCACTCTATCATAGTCAAATATGGTCTACCAACAATTTTCATATTATATAACATACATTGAAATCCCTCTCGGAACTAGGATTTAGTTTCCATATCAAGAATAGGAAGAGGTTACAATGGTGGCACTGCATGAGGAATAACTGGTAGCTCAATTTAAACAACCTTAGTTTCATGGGATTCACTACGTTCAAAGAATACACCATGAGGATTTTGTAGGGGAATAAAATAAAAATTCCAAATGAAAACCTTAGAAAATATTCTTATAATTGAAAATATTGCTGGTATAAAACTTGTACTTGTGAGTTTCCTTCTTATATAAATGATTATTCCTCTATTCATACTTTAAAAGTTAGTTATAGGAGGTAGTAGAAACCATAATGCACATAAGAACGTAAGAGAAATACCAAATATTGACTACTAATTTTGAGTTTGGGTATAAGTCTATTTTTCACATGTACAAGATAGTTATTATTACTTTAAAAGTTATATTCATTTTAAATTTTTGCTGTTTCAAGTATTTAAATCTAATTAAATGGTTGACAAACATGGATTCCATTTTGATCCATAAGGGCTCATATACCTTATAAACCAAACTATGGTGTCCACATAACTCCTAGATAAATAGGTTCCAATCCATGCCCCAAATGTTATGTGGCTCAACATGCCATAATTAACTTCTTAGGGTGTCCATTTTAACCTATAAAGATAATAATTGTTAGGTTGAGGTGTTAAATTTATTTTACAATTATGTTTTCCAATTACTTATAAGAAATTTCATCACATTTCAAGTCATTATAAAATCACTAATAATATACAACATGAAAATTCATGTTGAAAATAAACATGTAAAGGAAAAATGTAGGGAATATTAGTCCAATAGCACCTCAAATGATTCATCTAATGAAATACCCTCATTTCATCGGGGCTAAATAAATTAAATCACCATTTAAATAATGAAAATATCAATAACATCATATGACATTTCATTCACACAATGGTGAAGTTTTATCAACTATGAATGGAATAATCAATAACTACAATTACTCATCCCTTGTAATTTGGGTTTCCTCTGTACACTGGTTAGCTATGTATAGGCCATGGGTCAATTTCAAATCCCATTAACTCATGGACACATCCTTAATTAATAAATAGTAATAAAAATGAAAAAAAATGTTTGATTCCACTTTATAACATCCCAACCCAAGATCAACTTAACTCGTGCCCTGAGCCAGTGGATTTTATGTCATCAATTGTGCCTCCCTGTATACTAGAGGATTCTAACAACAATCGATGGTGTAATGTTTTTATGGTGGGGTGAATATAAAATTATATGAGAGCAGAACATAAGATAAAATTATAAATATATAAAAATTGAAGCATATGTAATTAGACATAATATATAAGTAGTAGAAGAATAAATATCTAAAAAACTGCATAATAATATCAAAATCCACTAACAATTATCATATATATATGGATTCATCACATGTTGATATACAAAATGGTGAGACAATATATATATATATATATTATATAGTTTAGTTTTATATCGAATCCCCTATATTAATAATGCATGTGTTGATGTAAGTGGCCATATACTAGAAATACTAGGTGTTGGCTTGCTTATACATACATAACCAATATAAAACAACCTATAAGCCCATGTAATAGGTTAAATTCCCCACATTTCATAATGATTGTGATATTTCATACACGTCACTAAAGATGATGAGTGTTCCATCATGTCATCACTCGAAGCAACGGATGAGGTGCATCATGCCCTCCATCTAAATAGTGTACTTGGTGTGAGACGTCTTTCTCAACATAAAATATAATATAGTGTGTAATTTTCATGACCAAAAGAACCCTTACTATCATTAAAAATATCTTATAAATGCATAACCTTAATAATATTTTAATCCCTAATGCATTACCTCTCATGTATCACATTTACAAAACCATTAAAATGATTGAATAACAATTAAATTAAAGCATTTAATAAAAAAAATGAAAAATTAGTGTTTCCTTTCCACCCTCTCATTATACATACAATTTAAATAATTGAATTCATTTAAAAAATTACATCCATCATGAATAATTCATTCCATATAATCAATCCATTTAGTTCACTCAATCTAATATGTTTAATTTATAAGGATCAAATAGTCATTTAGAAGGTGTCATGGTCAATAAGTCAATTACCTACACGGTATATTCCTATAATAAGTCGATCAAAGAAATTAATAGGTTCCTAGGGTATATTAAATAATTTCATAATAGAGGGAAAACCATGATGTATACTATGAAGTCATTTTAGGAAATTAAATAGTTTATTAAAAATGGAAATTCCGGTTGGCACACCCAAGGGACGTCCATGACTAATAGAAACAACCTCCAATATACTAAATAATGATCAACATGAATATATCAATGTGCATAGAAAAATGTAATTGTAAAAAATCTACTTAATGGTCTCCCATGAAAAAGGATGGTGTGAAATGAAAAGGAAATGATAAGAAAACACCCAAACTCTTGGGAAAAATAAAGAGGCCCACTACCTTAGTTCCATTTAAATTGATTTTAAAAAATTAGATGTACCTTTATGATATTATGGTTAGTTACATAAACCAAGAATTACCACATATCTCAGTTAATGTGGTTGGTCTTATCCAACATGAAATAGCCTCCATCTTTGATACATATACTAATTTATCCTCTCTTTAGATTTTATGAACCATAGATTAAAACCTTTTACCGCCAAAATTCCCTATTTGAAAATTTTGAATATATTTATTTCCATCCATTTAGTGTTTAGTAAAATTCCAAAGTGATATTCATGATCTTCCATTCACTTTTAATGTATTATAATATTATCTTTAATGATTACTACAATCTTATAATGGAAATATCTAAATGCCCAATTCATTAAATCCATTAAGATATCTGGGTTATTAGTATGATCAAAATGGTAAAATATTTTTTTATAGTTCTCACACCTTGTATAGAATTTTATAATTAGTATATCCTCCATTAGGAACATCAATTTATGATATCATAATCAATGTTTAATTTTGGAAATGTATGAATTGCTATATAGTTGATCAAATAAGTCATCAATACAGGGTAGAGGATACATGTTCATGATCACGATCTTGTTCAAATCATGACTATAGGTGTTGGGTCACATTTATCCATATTTATTTATTAAAAAATTACAAGTGAACCTCCATGGTGATACAATTTGATGAATGGATCCATTTTCAAGGCTATCCTAGAGTTTCTCTATATATTGCAGAAACTGAATCCACACCATTATATGTGGTGTATTTAAAATAATCATGGCACTAGGTATGAATTCTATTGAGAACTCAACATCACCTCTTGGTGAAAGTCAAGGACTTTCTTCCAGAAATATATCATAAAACTTATATATGTTATGAACATCATCAATTTTGAGTTTATCCCCAAAATATTTGGGTAAATTACCCAATTGGATAAGAAAAAAACCTAAAAATTGGATCTTATTTCCATCGAGGGATTATATTTTTCTTCACACTAATAGGAGATCATTTGATAGTATGGAATATCAAATGTGACTTATATTCCTCTACAATTAATGTGGGTTTATGTATGGTAACCTAATCCATTACTAAGATATCATTTAATTTAACTATAGAATGAATGAAAAAATTTGCTGGAGGAACATTCTAAAAACCATAATAAATGATTAATCATTTACATGATACGTTATCAACATAAGAATATGTGATTTCACATCTAATTCTATATGTAATCATTTGGGTCGAATATTCAAAACCTAATAAAATTATTTGGATAAGAAAAAGTCAATAGATATAGATTAAAATAATACATTAGAAGTTCTAGAATAGATGTAAAGTGTACCTTTCACCACAAATTCATCTCACCACATATTAAAAATAGTGATCGCTAGAGATTTCCCATTTCCACTAGGACTAAGAGGTTTCTGAAGTTAATCAAAATCAATAACATTAAAATTTGGGAATTTGTTTGAATAAAGAAAATACACTATAAATTGGAAGACAAGAGTGTGTGTGGTAAATTCTGTAGAGATTTCCCTCTATTTTTATCATTAGCGAACATCTTAACATCAAATCATCACCCACATTAACATTTTATTACATGGATGCTGATACATAAGAAAAATAAATGTCATGATGGTATGAAATATTGAATCATGTGGGAATATTATCTAACATGAAAACCAAACATGTGATAATGTGATCACAAGCCAGTAAATAATAAAATTTTCTTTTCAGGGGAGTTGAAATAATCAAGAAAATTTAAATCCCTATTCCCCTCCCACCAAGTTTGAATCATTTCCACTAGAGAATAAAAAAATAATTGAATTAGTAGATGAGATAAAATATTGACTATGAGGTCATAATATTCCTCTTCAATTAGCCACGCAAAATAGATGAAACAGGTTTCCCAACCTCCAAGTTTATTAGTGATGAATGGTATAGTTCAATACCTTCAATATTTATAATTACTCAACCATAAGAGAACACCTTAATAATATCCTTATATATAAGCAATGACCACTTATCCATGTTGGTCACATATAACACCCCCACTGCCCCTGCATGAAACCAACTATAAAAGAGCAGTCAATGTTAAAAATATATCCTCTAACCATATGTTACCGTCCCACCCATCTACATTTCCCACTGAGATCTTATGAGTGTTAGGATGAAACGTTTCTAGAAAAGAGTTTTATAATGGAGGTTGATCACCCTTAATGTTTAAAATGTATAACTAGATCAGTGATCAAACATCCAGTTTTAGTCAGAATCCCCAGTTAATAAGTTGGAGTACCATCATGATGATTTTGACTAATTTCAGTACATATGATCTAACAACTAACTTCTAATAGTATAACACATTCCTTAATTTTATATACATTTTTTGTGGATATCCAAAAACCAAATGTGAAAAATATCAACATGAATGAATGTTTGATATTGAATCCTGGTGAAATAGGCTAAGAAACCCTTGATAGATTTCTCAAAATCACTTTTAAAGAAAAAATGGCCAGAAGTTTCTTCTTTGGGCTCCTTGCTGCACAAAAACATGGAGGTAAGAATAATACATTTTCTATTTAACTCTTCATCTATGAGGAAGTTGTAATTATGAATAAGGAACCATAAAACTCAAACATCAAGGGGATTTCATTGAACCTATTTTTTACATACCAATCATCATGTTCATCCTTCCCATGGCTCATTTCAAAGAAATCATTCACTGAGAACACTCCTTATGATGTTACCATGAAGAGAGGGTTATCTAGTTATATATTCATGAAAATATTGTGGAAATATTAAACTAATAGTTATCAAGGATGGCGTGGATGAAATAATTGAATCTTCTCTCTTGGGTGAAGAAGATGCATAGAACTGGGAAACCTAGAAATATGAGAACCAATAAATATCAATTATCACTCAAGAAATTTATCTAGCCACACCCAAAGATCCATTTTGATTGATTATGAAGATTAGTGAGATAACAAGAGATTGAGGTCAAAATATGAGATCATCCCCCCTTGTAGAGTCTATGTGGATAAAATATTTATGAGAGATGAATTTCCACATATGGATTTAACCTATAGTTAGTCCAAATCTAGTTTTTCTTGTAAAATCTTCATTTATTTCTTGACAATACAAAGATTGATGAAATCCTCTCCCACCGCCCACACTATCCAATCCAACGATTCCTAATGAAACCATCCTTCCGAATGAGAACCCCAGATAAAGCCTACCATAATATTTTCAATGTTTATTATAAATGAATTTAGGATGTTGATCCCAAAAAACAGATGTATTGGGATACAATATAAGACATAATTGAAAAATGTAATGTGACTCGTGATTGATAGAAATTAATTTTTCCAATTTGTGATGTGAGCTGTGATTTTATTGACCAGCCTATAAAAATTATGAATGTGATTTCTTCTTGGAGAGACTGGTACTTAGGTATTCCATGGGGAGATATTTTTTTTGTATTCGTATTCCCTCTTCAATTCTTTTTCCCCTCACATATGAGTATACATTAAAGATAAAAACACTACTATTCTCCCTAATAATATATCACATGCTCTATATGCAATACTTACCAATGATCTGGTTGAATTACAAGATATTTCAGCCTCTACCCACCAAGAAGAAGATCATTCCAACTGGGATAAATTTATGTGAAATGAAAATATATATATATCTTCAATGGATTAGCCGAATTATGGCTTTAGATATTTTTTATCCTTGTGTTTACTAAGAGTTACATGGTGTATGTTAATAATGTCATAATAAAACCTCAAAAATATTGTAAAATTTTCCACATAGGTACCAAAAGAATCATCATCCATTTTCTTTAGATCGAATAATTCATTCATTATTTTTTAAAATAATATGATGGATGTACTTATTAAAAAATTAAACCCTTAAACTAATCCCACACTATGGAGTCAATTTCATCATGTTCCCTTGTATTATTCATGAGAGTCCTCCATTTATCTACATTACCTTCCAATTGAATGATATCCATAAAAAATATTCACGCTTCCAACAATATAGAATAGAAAACATCATTTTAGTGTTAGTAATCTATTTTATATAAAAACATTGACCCATTGAACAACTAAAATAAGGTGAATGTTTCTTCATGAAGGAATAAACATAATTTTGTTCCCTCCTTTTCTAACTTGTAATCATAACATGATTTTTTCTATACCAATGTTTTGTGAAAATTGTAATGATATATTTCATTCCAACTCTCATAACATTTACCTACTCCATAGGAAAATGATTGAAATTCATTTCTTCCTTGACATTAAAATTTTTCCTTCAGGATCCATGCATTGAATAAATCCAAAAAACATAGTGTATGTAACAATAATCATAATATGGTACCACATATCATGAAAAATAACTTATACGATTTTCAAAATCATGAAACCATATTTTTAATCCATCAAACCTTAGATTCATCATATTTTATGAATAGTTATCATCTATTTAAATCTTTCATTATGGTTCTTAAATTATTTTTGTATTTCCAAATCATACCCCATGAGAGTATCAAACTAGGTGTGTAGAAATTCCTATTTTTGTCTACCCTGTAATGGTCAAGTCAATTCTAACACACCATTTTTGGAGTTATTTCACCCCACGTACCTAAATGCTAGAGCCTCATCCACTTATAGCATCTAGATAGGGACGTTATTTCTTTGAAACAACTGACTTTATCCTTTACCCAATTTCCAGGACATATTCCATTATATTGTATTGTCCGTAGACTTATCCTGTGGTATTCCCATAGGGATATCACTATAGTTATCTCATTCTAGATTCCAATGATTACCTACACCATTCTTTGATACAAACTATAGAAGGAAAACGTCCTACATGTAGATATTACATTGTAATATATGTATATACATTATATAACATAATGATCCTTATGGGAATCATATAGGTCTAGTTCCATTGGAAATATAGACTCATAAAAAACTATTTTATAAGTAATATACCAAATCTCCCACTATATTCTTCACAAATAGAACCCTAATTATGAAAATCACACATAATACCGTTTATCATATCCTATAGAAATGGAACATAACAAAGAATGATCTCAGATGCTAAATAATGGTGATTAATGGAGAAATCAATATATTAAGAGTATATGTGTAGGAGAACATGAGAATAAAATTACAAAACCATATCTATCAAATCATATATTAAAAACATGAGTCCTAACATAAATATTTTCAGTTCATAAGAGTTGAATCATAATATAATCAAACAACACAATCTATAATAACATATCATTGGAATAACAAAAATATTTTTGGCATACACATAATAATATAATATAATTTTCTCATTATATCATTGATCATTTCTAAGAATATAATAGTGTAGTTGGTTCACTCCCAAAACCATAATATTCATTATCATTCACTCAAAATAATATCACAATAGATGAAGTCTCTTTATACAATAGTTTAACATCATATTACTATCATGTTTATTTTAGGAGATATCAATATTTACCCAATTGTTCGGTGGATGATATAGGTCCCAACCATCATGGTTGTAATGCATCCTCCATCCATGGTTATAATGTAACCACCATCACAATATAAAAATAAAACTTACATGTTGAATAAAATCATAAAACATTCTTGGTATCAAACCAAATGAAAATAAATTAGTTTGATAAAAATTTCTTTATCACATAACCCATGGAAAATAAACATGTTTCATAAGTATATCATCCTTAAATCAAATCAAAACCCATGGAAAAAAAGTGGGGAACGAAATAATCTTATCATCATAAAAATTAAATAGTTAGATAAAAAGTAATTATTGTGTCATGGGATCATATACCCAAGAAATATTTTCTAACATAAAAGGATGAAATAATAAATTAAAAAATATTTTAAATGACGAATTTAATTATTTATTCAGGAAAGTACCATTTTCATAGTGAAACTATATTTTAAATCAAAAAAATCATAAAATATTTTCGAAATCAATTACTTAAAAAAATAATTGAAACTTATAATATAAGCATCAATGAAAATAATGGTCTTAGTGGTAGGAAATTCAATTAATGTTGCAAACAACAAAATAAAAATTTGTTTTAAAGTTTTAGTAAAATAAAAATGAATCTTATTTGGAAAATAACATGAATATTACTTTCAATGAAATTTTAAAAAATTAAAAAATATTTAAAAAAATATTTTATAAATAATTTTGGGAATTTTGAGAAAATTAGTCACAACACATTCAAAAATAATGGTTTTAGAAAAAAGGTTTTTGATCGAAGATATTAATAAATAATGCTTTTCCGAAAAACAATATTTTGAACTGTTGAGTATATTAAGAGAGGAAAATGAATGTAAAAATTAATATTTAATAAATAACCACATGATGATAAAATTCATGAATTTCCTAATATATTGATCATATGATATGTTCATTTGAAAATTAATCATAAAAAATCCCAGAAAATTGTGAAATTTTATCAGGAAACACTTACTAATTTGGTAACATCAAATAATTATCCTGATGAAATAATAATATTGTATAGTACTAAAAATATAATTAATAAAAATATATTCATGATATTACATTTCAAATGGTTTGTATATAGAAATAAAAAATAACATAGGATCATAACAAAACATATGTCCCAATGAAGAAACATTGAGAAATAGATCCTTAACCTTATGTCTCAAATTACTTTTTACACATTCAATAATCATGTATAATCAACATTAGATAATAATAAATATTTAAAATAAAAACACACACACAAACAGATACATATATATATATATCATATAATATATGATGTAATTAGGATCTCTTATTACATATTTATTAAAAATTCGATGATAATGTTATGTTTCATGAAATAACTGTATTGTTTTCCATGTATGTTTTGATTTTTCATTTTTGGTCCTCTTACATTGATGATGTTTTAATCATATATATAATATTAAACAGGATATAAATATAATATATATGTGTTAAATATGTATTTATATTAATCCATAAACTTAATAAATATACAATGAAATACACCATTCATGGAGGGGACAGGTCGTACCCAGGTTGAATGTTGTTCTCATTTTCTCAACAAATTGAAAGAAAAAACGGAAAATAATATATTACCCTTCAAGAATCATTTTTCATATATATAAAATATTTTCATTAAATAAATCCTTATTACCTTCCATTTAATGAGTCAATGAATCAAATCACTTCGCAAGGTGGTATTCTTCCTTACACACAACCGACATTATCGTATTCCAATATAATGAAATTTAAGAAGGTATATGTTATGTAATATTTATAAAAGTATAATAACATCATATATATCATATATAAAATATTAATCCATAATTATATCTATTTTTTAGAGGCATTTATGGAAAAATAATATCTGTTCGAGAGGTGATTGTACACCGTACAAATGAATGATGATTTCATATCCCATTTCGTGGTGCTAGAGATTGATATAAGTTATTCAATTAGAGTAATAAAATATAATTTAATGGGATATACTGGTATTATTATATCATCATAAGTTACGGATATTTGAGTGGGTGAAATATTAATTACAAAGAAAAACACAGAGTAAAAAACATTACTTATTCTTCAAAAACCCTCTTTAGGTTTAAATAAAATCATTAAAATATTTGATTTATAATCTCACCTAGGACTCTAAGATGTGTTTAGTTATTTAAGGATGTGAATTATTTAATACATCTATGAGAAAATTATTTTTATATGTTTCAATGGGAGATGAGAATGTTGGCCTTAAAAAGCGAGGTTTGTGGCACACTTGTAATTTTTTAAATGCAAAAAAGTTGTACCGACAATTTTAAGATGAAACAATGATATAAAATGGATAATTATTAGTAATTATACATTTTAAGGTATATAAGTTCCATATAATTGGTTTGGTGAATGTTTTTGTGGAATTTTTACCCTTATTGTTTCATTTTATTCCCAGGTAAATCCATTTTTATCATTACAATAGTAAGTAATTTTTTCTATTTTTACTATTCTTTATGGAATTGAATTATGATTACATAAATATATAATATATATTATTCTTATTTGAAATATGTAATCCATTTTTTCAAATTCATTCCACATTATTGAAATTTTTTAATATATAATTAAAACTTCTTGTATGAAGAGAAATCCGTTTGACAAAGAGAAAATGTTCAAAAGTCTAAATAGTATTCACATTAAAATTTAATATAAAAATTATTCAAATGACATAAATTTTATTAAATTACATAATATTTAATAAATTTTACATTCAATTAAACTTAATATAAAAAACAAACCTTACAAATTCATTAAACCAAAAGGCGAGTTTAAATAAAAACTAGTATCTTCACTATTCATTAAAAAAAATCCTTTAAAAAAATTCTAAAATATTTAAAAAAATATAATTTTCTCTGGTGATTTTAAAAAATTATTTTCATTTTATCAAATAAATTATATAAAAGTTTAAAAAAATTAATTTTATTATTTTTCACAAATTGAAGAAAACAATTGTCTTGAAAAAGTTATTTTTGAAACAAAAAAATAATTTACTAAAAAATAATTTTCATTATATTAATATGTTTTTATTATATAAATCCATTATAATTAATATTTTAATTTTTTATTCTTATTCATTATTCTGTGTTTAACTACAAGGTAATAATGGTTGTGTTTAAATTTCAATATTAAAATTATGATGTAGTTTATTAAATCATGGTGTCACATGTAACACAAGTTATCAAAGAAATGTATCTTATTTGAAATAAAATATAGTAAAAATAACTGATGGTGCTACAAGGGTTATTTTGAAAATATATAATGGATTATCACTAGGAACATAAAAATTGTTTTATGAAAATAATTTTTTTATCCTAAAAATAAACTTATACCAAAATCATTAAAATTAATTATTAAAATTAAATTAATTTGATAATTCAAAATACAATGGATCATATGTTAAATTAATACCAAAAAAACAATCTTGTAATTATAAATTAATATATTTAATTAATAAAATGATACTATTTGAAAAAGGTGTAGTTATCAATATTCACTATTACATCTATCATTTTAGAAAATTACCAACATTCCACCATATGATAATAATTATATTATAATTTAAGAAGTGAATTTTTTTAACAAAATAAATTTTTTAAATTTTATTTACATAAATTATTATATTTTATGATAAAGAAAATATTTTTTAATAAAACATATTTTTTTGTAAAATGTATTTACTAAAAATAAAGTTCTTATTTGAATATAATTTACCCATACATTTTTATTGACTAATAATTTTATATAAATGTTAGTAAGATGATAATTCTATTAATTCATTCTAATTTTACCACTAGGTAAGATTAATTATCTTGAAATAATAATATTTATATACTTATATCATGGTTCCTTTAAACACTGTGTTTCTTATTGTATACCCAATAAAACATAGTGTTCTTTTAAAATATTAGTGTGTTGAAAATTGATTACCTAATAATTATAGTTAATTGTTGTGGTATCAAAAAATAAAAATATTCATGATATATATTACATATATATATATATATATATATCATATAAATCATAAAATATAAACAAAAACAAACCATAATGGAATCAGTGAAAATGGAAGTCATCGTTCCATTAAGGAAGATGTCCGCACATGCATATGTATGATAATTGAATTTTTCAAAGGGAGTAAGAAATTAGTAATGTGTTTTATCATTTAATAAATTTAATAATAATATATATATCATATTTATTTAATTTATTTTTTATACCATCTTGGTTATTTAGTGAATGAAAAGATCAAGACATTTATTCCTAGAGGTGGTAGTCTACATAAACGTATGATTCAGATGTTTATATTTCATAGAGGGGAAATTGGGGAGTATTTTTTTCCTATACCACATTTAAAATAATATATAATTATATTTTTTACACTAATGTTTCAATTTTAATACTATGTGATGGAATTCGAAGATGAATTAGATCTCGTAATTAAATAGTGAAGGGAATATAACAGTTAGAAATTTATATATCATTGATTTGATTATATCATTTAAATATATGGATAAGCCATTAAGGGTTGGTATTTCTAGAAAAAAATAGCCTCTTGAAGGTGGATATGAATTTTTATGGGAGATTTTAGTAGATTATTGTACCAATTATGTAGGTTTTTGAATGAGGGGAAGTGAGGAGAGGAGTTAATATTTTATAATTAAAATGTGATAAACTTTTTGTAAAAGCACATAATTTTTCTGAAATGGAAACTTAATCTATAGGAATGTGGCCCCAAAATTGAGAAATAATTGACCCTAGAAGTGATAAGGATAAGGAAATCATCATTCCCAAATTTCCACACATAATTGAGGTCATTTACTCATAGATATTTTACTTTTACCATTTAAAAATTTAGCACGGTAACTTATTTTTTACCAATGTAACACAACCATTATGATTTAAAATAAAATGGTACTTATTATATAGTTTCAAACTACAAATATATAATTTCAAATAAATATTATTATATTAATTTTATATAATTTAACAAAAATTATTTTAAAATAATAATGTATAATTTATTGAAAAAAACTTTTCAAAAAAATGTAAATTATTTTCTAAAATATTAAATATGGTTTTATGAATTAAAATCTCAATATTAAAATTATAAATTCACATATAAATACATTTTCCTTCTTACAAAAAGTAATCCTTCATTCCCAATTCATACTTATATAATTTTTTTTCATAATTTTCATTTTATATTTAAATATTGTATTTTACACTATTCAACTAAAAATACATTTTTTAACAGAATTACTAAAATTAGGTTTATATATTAAAAAAAATTAAATTATATTTTTTCAAATAAAAATTATAGATTTTATAAATTTTTCCTTAATTTTTAATTATGAAATAATATAAAAATGTTTTATATTGGAAATATTTTTTTAGAATATTAACTATTCTTCTATAATTAGTAATAATCATAAATATATCAAACTTGGGAAATATTCCTTTTATTTTATCAGTAAAAAAATTAAAAAATGCTCAGTATTATTTTCAAAATAGTATTAAATGGGATAATTAATCTAATTGTTAGTTATAATTATTTGGAACCACTTACTCAATTACTACCATTCATTTGTGAATATTTGTTTTAATAAAAAGAGTAATGACCGACATGGGTTTGGTATAACATATGGTGAAAGATATAAAAACAATTATTTATTTAAGGTGGAACAATTAATAAATAATAAGAATATTACACAACACATTTACATTGATTTTGAAACCTATTAAGGCAATGGTATAGATGTGGTATAAGTGAGGATATATGGAGGTGAGTGCACCATTATATAGTTAATGGTGTGACCCTTATTTTGAATATAATTATTTAAAATGTCGAAGATGATATTACTGGTGAGTAAGGGTAAGGTGGTAGTCTTTTTTCTTTCTTTTCCTAGGTTACATGTGTTGTGATCACCTGTGGTTATTACATGTGGTGATGGATGGATTTTGGACAACAGATCTTAAATTTTTTGATTTTATGGAACGATAACGATGGTACACATATGGAAAATAGTATGAAATTATTCATGAGTTTATTTTATCTTATGGGTAGGATCACAGTTGTAGTGATATAAATTTTTGGATAATGAAACAACTCTTGTAAACTGAGGTTCTGGTGATTCTATCAATGTATGGTTTTGAGGAAAATATTTTCTTTGGAAGTTTCATGTGTTGTTGGTTAATGACCAAGTGTTTTTTTTCAGACTAGAGGTAGAATTCCATGATATGAGTGGGTGTAAAATCGAGGGTGTATCAGTTCTCAAGGTGTATTTAATGATATTTCTAGCTGGCTGATTATTTTTTCAAGAAATGGAATTGGGGGTTAATTTTGAACAATGATGTTCATGCCTGAATAGTATTATGAAGACTTTAGAGATAGGAACCATTATTGAGAAGTGTGGTAATGAATTGGTGGGAGTATTTGAGTTCCCTTAATGAGAGTAAGACAAGAGGTCCGAAATTAGTAATGTTCATGTGTAATTAGATGTAGCGAGGTGGATACAACATTAGGATGACCATTTGGATAAACGGATTGAGTGATGATGAATTGATTAATGGTTTCTGGTGGAGTTTGTGGGGTTGGAATAGGATAACTACTAGATATGAGGTAATTTTTTATTGATATTACAGAGTACAGATTTTGAGTGAGGGGTTAGTAATGTAATTGGTTCTAAGAGGATTTGATGTTTGGGGCTTCCTGTGGGAATAAAGAGTGAGGTAAGAACATGAGTTATTGATAGTATTGGGGTTGACACTATGTGTCATGGTGTTTTGTGAAGCTGGAATTATCACTACATGTGGGTAATTTAAATGGATATGGTTTAAAAGGTTGGTACTATAGAGTACAAACTAGTGACATCGAGTAGTAGAGCTAGGTTAGTGAGTGTTTTTTCATGACCATTACTAGTCAGATGATTTTTAATCAGTGTTTTTTGGATTGAGGCTAATTAAGGAGACTAATGAGTATGTTTTTTTATCATAGAAATGTATTAATACCACCCATTATAGGTTGAGGTTATATGTTTATCATTGTCATTGAACAATTGTGTTCAAGGTCACTGAATATATCCTATTATGGATATCTATAATGTAGGGGACTGTTAATTTATAATTCTTAGAAGATTAAACCCAAAGAATGGGCTGGTTTAATGTTTGAGTTTGGTCACTATGGGGGGCATATTGATTCTCATGAATAAAACATAGTGAAAAGTCAATTATGATGGGTAGTTTGTAAGACCTTAACCCTTCTAAAAGTTATGGTTGTGTTTTAATTTTTTTAAAACTAATGCATGAACCTTGGTTAGGTGTGTTTTAGAGATATCATGGGTTTCTATAGGATCTCAAAAATAGTCAAGAATTCAAAAAATTCTACAGCCTATAGAGGTCCTCTTATAGTTCCACTATATAGTTAGTAAAGAGCCACTTTCCATTCGACATGGGGGCACCATCTATCTGGTTTAAAACGAATAGTATTTTTTTACAATCTTGGTCGACTAGCTGGCCACTATCCCAATGGTCATCCATTCACCTATAAAATGGTATATGGAGGTTATGGTCTATTTGGTGGAATCCATGAGGAATTTTAAATTAGTTTCATCCTTATATTTTCACTAGGACCACCACATATCACCCCCCCAAGTAGGTTTTTTGTCCCTCAAACAGCCTATAGGAGTGGAATGAAGGGTATTATTAGACTAGTTGACTATAATGAGGAAAAGATAAGTGTTATATATGCCATACTATGGAATTACATATATTTTATTTTCATGAGTTCTACAGTCACATGGATGTACGATGCATTAAACCAATATTTAAATTGGAGTTTAAATTTTAATATTTCTTTCTGTTATTCTCCAAAATTAAAATTAATATTTTGATTATGGCTGGTGATTCCAATGACACTCTATGCTATGGAAATAGACCATGTGAATGACTATGTAAATAGGACACCTTAATTATTCATGAGATAACTATCCTAGCGAATTAGAAATGGTAAAAAATCATTTGAGGTATTTATAAAATATTTTGATGAGAATGATAAATGGTGAATGTGAATTAAAAATGATTTTTTATTGAAATGTAATTGATGAAATATTATATATCCACTATGTTAATTTTTTTTATTTGTGTCTATGGGAAATAACTTAGTTTGAAAATTGGATCCATATGTGATAAAATATCAAGTACAATGAAAACGAGCTCCTACAAAATGAAATAGTGAGATTTTGATTTTATTATCATAGAGAGAATTGATTACCATTGGTTATGAAATGAGAAATCAATTTTATGGTTTTAAATTGATGACTTGTGAATTGAAATGAAATGGGAATTTTAATTGGTATATGTTAAGAATATGAAAAGGGGGAAATGTTTTTTTTCATGACATGAACCAATGGGGATCGATCCAAAACCACAAAAATATCATCTACATTATCTAGAGGATAAAAACATGTTCTCAATGAGTTATCTAACTTGGGATGCATTTTCATGATGTAAATATACAGACAATCCTAACCATCTCAATGAAAAAAATTCGTTGAAATAAAACAAAAAAAAACGACATATAGAGTAATAACCATGGATGCGAAACCTCTAGGGTATATAAAGACTATAATTGTGTAATTTTGAAAGTAAATGTAAAAAATAGACACCCAACTAGATATACATCCCAACATGAAAAAATTGGAAAATTAAAATAATGAGAGAGACCATCCCCTATTCTCCATGATTATTCCACCATACACGTTCCAATTCCCCATGTATCTCAGTGCTCCTATATAGTCACCGACGATATGTCCATCATCTATATATGACATAAAACATGGAGGAAAATATCGTGTAGTGGTGAGTATATAAATACCTAGTAGGACTCCAATTATGTTGAAGGTGGAGTAGTAACAAACTTGGTAGGAAAATAAATGGAGCTCAACACAAAGCAAGAGAGTAAAAAATATTATGACTTGCATATATATATATATATATCTGCCAAAATAAAATAATACCTAAAGAGATTGAAATTGGATATCCATCTAATATCCTAGCCCATTGAATGATAGACTACAGATCTAGAAGTCCATCAAACACACCTAAAATCTTCTATATCTCTTGTTTGAAAACATCCAATTTAATTAATACCTTTACACTATTCCATGTAACTAAGGGGAAAAATTTCTAGTTATAGGAACCATGACTTGGTATAATATAAGGCTGACCCCCAGTAGATATCTAGAAGACCCATGCCTTATCTTGGAAGGAGGGTGTCACTTAGATGTTTGAGGACCCATTTCCCAACTACGGAGGAGAGTTCCACTCAATATTTGATAGAGGACCTCATATCAAGGTTTGTTGGAGGGTTTTACTCTAGTATTCATTTGAGGACCGATGGAATGCCCATCTATATGGTTTCACTCAAAAAATAGATAGAGGTCCAATTCATATCCCAGTTGGAGGGTTCCAGTATCATAGACAAGTAACCATAACTTGGATTTATTGGAGGTTTCAACTCATTATATATGTAGAGGACTCATTTCGTATCCTAGTAGGAAGGTACCACTCTAATAGTTAGTAGAGGAACTATGGCATGCCCGGATATAGGGTTCCACTGTAAATATTGGTAGAGGACCCATTCACATCCAAATGTAGGGTTCCACCCTATTGGCTGATTGGGTACCCTTGAGTTACCTAGTGAGACGGTTCCACTCTAATATATCTGTTAATCCTTCATAATCACTTCTATAATCATGTATCACCTAAATAAGTGTCACACCATGAACATATCATAACAAATCATAGAATCCACTATGGTTAGAACCATTACATTTAATGATGAAAAATAATTAGGATTGACTATTAATGTCTAAAATATGAGTCCAAACGATGTAGATATGAGAGGGTGAAATTTACAAAAAAAGGAAAGAATGGGTACACAACATGTAAGGGAACTCACAAGATGTGTGGTCCCGCTGCACTTCCATTCCATTTGACTATTGTTAAATGTGTTATTTCTTATTTAGAACAACATTTTTTTAATTGGGACTACATATTGTGTCTCACCCACGTCGGGTCATACTCATGCTTCTGGCCATCCCTATGTAATTATGGGTTATTAAATGTACTTCGGTACATGGTGCGTCCTTATGCACGCGGTCCTACCCATGTGCTCTGGCAGACAAATCATCATTCATGGGAGAGATTCAATGTGTGTGGCACGTCCACATGGTGTTTCATTATTTAATTTCTCAAAACCCTAGTGTTGCATCCAAACAGACAATACAAGGTGTGTGTTCTTCGAACTACATGGTGTGCAGTTGGGTTTGTTTCGTAATCCATGATCTTATTTGGGTGTTCTAGATCCGGCCTTCTATGCTTCAAATTTCACCTATAGGCCTCCCAAAATCAAGGTAAAAGGCATTTATTCATCTTTTTCAACCCTCAAATGTATGTAAATATAGTCATCGTCTCATTTCTTGAGTCCTTAATGCATCATGTGCATCTTACACTACACTACATCATCGGTTTGGATTCCAATTTAAAATAATTAATCACCAAAAACCTAAAATTCGTTTAAATCACTCATTAATTCATCATCCCTTTTGTCTTATGTGATTTTTTCCCAAATATGGGGGTCCAATCAGTCTCTGTCCTACCCAACAATGCCGAACTAAGACCCCATATCCCAATCGACAATGAAAGTGAAGAAGAAATTGAAAAAAGGTACCTAAACAAATGTATATTATTATTTCCAAGTTTTAACAGTCAAAAAACATGATCGGGGATATCCTGGGTGACCAAAAATTGAATATAAAGTTAAAATCGATACATGAGTGCCTGAAATTTGTCACAATTGAAAAAGATCAAGGAATAATATGACCATGATCAAATATTTTAATCAATGTGGGAAGAATATAGAAATTGACATGTCCTACATGTAATTGGATCATTCCTCTTCAAAAAACACAACCGCCTATTAATGAGAGGAGTTTTTGCATTCATTATGCCTTGATATTCATGGATGTGGAGTTTTCATTAATGTCAGATCTTGATTCACCATCAAGAAGAGGAAGGATTATACTATCAATGATCCTAGGGTTATGTGACTAACCATATGGATTTTGTACAATAGAAAATTTATATATTTTTCAGGTCATTTTCTATTAAATAAATTAATTTAGTTATATATTAAACTAAAACACCCACCCATAACCACTTTTATCGAAATAACCCACTTAGACCCATTTTAGGTTGATCCTAGTGTAAACATCACATTTTATATTAAACAGTGACCTCAGATTTATTATATGATATTATATTTTATATTTATCCAAATTTCTTTATGAAATAATGTACACATAGTATAAAATATATTTATATTTTTAATAAAATTAGTTATGGGAACACCATGCCACAGAATAACATGCTGATTCAGCACATCCATATGAAAAAATATATAAAAATATTAAAATTTTGTACATGAAAAAATAGGGTGTTGATATTATTCCCTTATTCAATAATTTCATCCCTAAAAATATAAATATATACAAAAATCTCAGGATATTGAGTCCTCTTATGTATATCTTACTCTAAGGATCCCCCTTGCATTCACTCGTGCTACCACAACACATGATCAGATAGGATGGTTCATTAATATAAGGTCCTCTCCAATAAATATTTGATCACCACATAAATCTCTATAATAGTGGATACATCATTAATATGCATCAGATTCAAGTCAATAATTTTTGGATGGTAGAGAAATGTGGTGGTAGAGAGAGGCTACATCGTTGATGTCAATATTTATAGCTATGAATCATGGAAGACATTGGGAACCCACTACTGATGTGGGGGTAAGAAGAGGCTATAATAAACCCCCCTAATCCTCTACTAGGTATGGAACGACCTAATGAACATCCATGACAGCTTCCCTCCCCATTTGAATCTACAAAATCTGTTTTTTTGGAGACTCTCTAAAAAAATGGATTCCCCAGTCAAACTCTAATGGCCAATGATGTTGATATTTAGAAGATCATGGTCTTTACTAGGCCTTTATGACCCACTCTCAAATGACTTGAACCTTCTCTATCATTTCCTAGATCATCTCTAGACCAATACAAGATTCAACATTGATATTTATACAACAGAAGTGTGGCATAAAAGTTCTCTTGTTTAGGTTCTTAGATGGTGCTATGATTATATAAGAGTGGTAGATTTTATTGTATGCAAAATATACATGGGGAAAATGAACCCCCTAGTTCTGGAAAATGACTGATAAGAAATCCCTAAGAATTTCTTCCAGCACTTGGATTGTTTACTCTGTCTACCCATATGTATGGGGGTAGAAGGTTGTAATCATCCTTATTTAGGCACTGAATTTCTATAGTAGGCCTCTCAAAAACTGTGAAATGCTGCACATATCACAATCAAAGAAAATATTCATGAAACCCCCATGAAGGTGAATAATCTCACATTCTCACAATAGCCCCAAACACTCCCGTAAACTCTACTCCCTCATAAAAATGAATTTTGATGACTTCATGATTCATTAAAGAATCAATAATATGACATCATGACCTCTAATTTTATAGGTAATACCTATGAATAAGTATACTAATTTTCCATCTCAATTCAAATCTGGGATCTTAATGGGCTGCAACAAAACTTGTTAGAAACCGAGTCTCACACTTCACCTATTGATAGCTCAGGAACTGTTAGATGAACTCATCCATGATCCCTCCCATAAAAAAACATAAAACAATTCCCTAAAGATATATGTAAATCATCCCCACATTGTAATGTGCAACCATAGTATAATTGGTAAAATCTCTCACCAACTCCTCCCCTATCGTGATTGGGACCACGATCCATCCTCGAGAATGGATGATGTGATTCCCTCCATCAAAATATTCATTATGTGAATATCCTAAGGTTACCTAGTCATGAAAGACCATACAATAAATGTCTCCAAAATAGGACTCTCTCATACACTAAATGAGCATAGGATTCAACATCATCGACAAATAAGAATATATACCCTTATTCTTGGCTAGGTTCAGTTTCATGAAAACCAAGAACTCTAATTCCACCTCCACCAAATGATCTTGGGGATTCTGGCTAGTGGAATCATCCACCACATTTTTCATCATAGGTGTATAGACTATCATGATGTAACATTCCTACATAAACATCAACAGGTGCCTCTATCATAGGTTTATATCTCTCAATATGAAGACATATCTAAACCTTTTTTGGTCTGAGTAAACAAAAAATCGCTTTCATAGAAGACAGTGCCTCCACATCCTCATAGTGAAAATTACTCCAACCATCTCTAATTAGTGAGTCACATATTTCTAATCATGGTGTATCAACTCCCACAACCCATTTTTAATAAATACCTACCTCTACGTCAACACATTTCTAATACTAACTCTTGAGGAATCACAATTACTACGTACAACATTCCCTCTTTGGTAGTGGACAAATAAGAGCACTCATATACTTTATCCACAACACCTCAAAGGCTCTAAAACAATTATTATTCTAGGTAAATGGTTCCCATTCCATATCAGTGTGATCAATGGGATAAAATCATGGTGAATGCTCCCAAACACATCATATAATACTCTATCATGCCATGACTTCTAATCACCTACGAAATGATCTTCAGAGGATCTTAATAAATCACTACACAAATCTTATATAGGTATATATATAAACTTTCATCAATGATGACATTCCCCAATAATTTAATCTAATGAATATTAAAATGTCACTTCAAGAGGTCACAATAAATCTAGTTCTCCTGAAGCAAATCTAGTACCATCCGGAAGTGCTTTTCAGGATCCTCTTCTAATGAAAAGTATATTAGTATGTATATAATGAAGACAACAATACATTGGTCCATGAATATTGTAAAACTCAGTTTATCAAATCCATAAACATGATGAGGGAAATTTTCACACTAAGAGGCATCCCCAAGAACTCATAGTGTCCATATCAACATCCGAATTCCAGTTTTGAAATTTCACTATTATGGAATATCAACTATTAGTAGGAATACTTGGTTTTGATCATTGATAACCATATCATTCCACAAAATGATCAAAGAGGTCCTCAATCCATGGAAATTGGTAATTATTCTTTATTATGTCCTGGTTCAGGTAATAATAATGAAAGTAAATTAATGATCTCCCATTCACCATTTTCATGATCAAGACTAGAGATACCCAAGTGGAAACACTGGTTTTGATATATCTCTTCCCTAGAAGGTCCTCCAACTACAACCTCATCACTCGGCACACGGTTGGGTAAATAAAATATGTCCTAGAATATATTAGACTCATATCAGGAGGATATTTGATCCAAAACTCCATCTACCACCTCGATGGAAGACCCAAAATGTACTGGGGAAATATTTATATAAAATCCTCCTTGATTGAAGTAATAATGAAGCCTAAAGAGACTTCTCCATAAAGGTGTACTATATCCACCTAATAGATGATCAGTTTAGCCTAATACTAGTAAAACATACACACCCCTCGATGAGGTCCCCCTCACCAGCAAATGAAAATCTCATCCCTTTAGAATAAAGGCATTTGACTAATCTACGGTTGTAGTCGATATGGGCTCAGACCATGGATAACCAATCCATACAAAATATAACATCCTAGGGTATCATCGTGATGAAAAAAGGACTCATAAGATCCTATCCCCAATATGAAATATGTCATGCTAATAAAATATAAAATATATATAATAAGCCTTATTATTATGAACCTCAAGAAAATTCTATTGGGATAACGCCTCAACTATGAGATCCAGATCAAACTCTTGGAGCTAAGAGATGAAAGAATGAATCAAACCTATGTCTACTAATAATAAATAATTATTAGAATAAAAATTGATCATTTCTCTAATCATATAATATGCTTCTAGGTGATATTATTTTCTATCGAGCTGCTGCATGTGGCCCTAACATCAAGCTCCCTCAACCTGATGTGAGCCTCCTAGTGCTGGTCGTATTGGTTGTGGAAGGATCGTATAACATCCTCCACCACACAAACATCCTCCTGCTAGAGCTCCACCTACTCGTATTCCAGATCTACCTTCGTTGTGTCCACCCTTCCCAGGCATAGGATATCCCTGATCACATCGTTATATCTAATATGAAAAACCATTAAATGTCTACTTATGATCCTCAGAATGCCAGGTTTGGAAAACTTATGTCATGCAACCTCACCCATTACATCCATAACACCAAACCCTATACAGGATACCCTGGTCCTCTGTTACTCCTCGAACCACATGACTTATTGTCATCCTAGGAAGGTCTCATATGCTTCGATCATGTCATCTAGAATATACAAGCTTCTGCAGATGAATTATCTCTATAACGCCCACTACAAACTCTACATTATTGGAGTTCCTCAAACTTGAAACACTTTATCAAGGGATTACCACATATGGCCTATGAACCTCACAACATAAATCATATGTATCATCCCTCCCTACTACAGATCCATAATCTCTTCCAACAAAACTAATCCCAATAAGTAGGGGTAGTACTCTTCATTAAATAGTTGTTGGATGTCTTGGTATGAAAATTTCGACTCATCCTAAATTTTGGAAACAATACTCCATCATTTACCATATTATCTAGGAAAAAGGGTAGCTAGAGGTACAACCACCTGATCGGTTAATTTCTTGATAAGACTTAAAACATAGATCATTGATTCCCTCTACACTTACACTATTAGGGGATCTAGGTCAATGTTGAACCTCATTGGCCTCAAGATCTAGAACACCTAGAGTATGATATGTTTGGAAACAACCTTAGTGTTCTAAACTTCTTGATAGGTGGGGGTGATTCTACCTATACACCTAGAGGAAGGATCTCAAGGAATAGACCCATAAATGGGGCATCATCACTCATTATATATTCATCACTATTTGGGACTTCTAACCTATCTAACCTTCATTGTAGATACATTATGAAAATTTTATATAGCCACATCATGATCATCTTTGAATATATATACTTTGGGGAGATTGCTCAAGGACTATCAAAAGACTCAATCCTATATGATGCACATATCATTGATCCATGTTACCAATTTCTTGGTATGATGAGTCAAATGTAGTATAACCATGGTCTTGGTGAATAGATATGTTAGCCCCCACACCAACATTAGATCCCAAAACCTCAAATCCACACTCAAAACACTTTGAATTTTTTTTCACTAAATCCCAACCAAATCTTCTAAAGGGGACTACTCAAAAAAATCCTAAGGAATGTACTATTATCCTAATTTTTTTAGACCTGACCCAACATGGCTCAATCCACAACTACCGCAAGCTCTCCTCGATAGGCTAGTGGGTAGAAACAAGTGTTGAATGGAATATGTAATGTGGGAGGATGTTTCCTAATGTACCAGTATAAATACACAAAAACATCATGTTGAAACAATGTAGTTAAATAAAAGAAAAATATGTAACATAAAGAGTAATAACCATCCATGTGAAACCTATAGGGAAAGACAAAAGTAATATAAAGTAAGCTAAAAATTAAAGTGGAAGTATACATGAAAAAATAGATATATGTCCCAACCTAGGAAAGTATAATTTTAAAATAATGGGAGATCCCCACACATGATATCTAATATCCAACCACCGTATGTAGTCCAATGAAATAGGAATTCATTTTCTAATTTGTTGTCACCATCATCTTATATTTAATCTACATAAGACAAGACACTTTCATGAAATTCCCTTGTAATGGTGAGTATACACATTCCAAGTAGGGAGCCCAAAAAAATTAAGGGGGAGCAGTAAGGGACTTGATAGGAATAGATAGAGATATTATCCCAATGATAGAGAGTGAATAATACAGTGATGTGGATTCATATATATATATATATATATATATATATATATATATATTCTGAAATACAATAATCCAAAATGGTAAAGAAATGGGATCTCCATCTCACATCCCAAACCAGGAAAGAGTTCCACCAGTTCAATAAGACCATCAATGATGCCCAACATCTAATGCATCTTCCCATCATAAAACATTCATGTCAAGTCACACCTCACTATTGTGCAGAAAAATAAAGGGAATAATACATGGGTAGAGGACCCATTACATGGTAAATGAAAAGTATTTGAATCAATAGATAACCACAGGACCCATGCATTGTCCTGATTGGATGGTTCCACTCGTATGGTTGATGGCCATGCCCTTACTCCATAAAAGAGTGCCACTCAATAATTGATAGGGGAACCATACCCGTCATAGATAAAAGGTTCCACTATAAAAATTTGTCAAGGACCCATTCCCCACACAACATGAGGGTTACACACATATAAGAGATACATGAAAATTTTCCTTCCCATAAGGTAGGTTCCACTATTGTAGTCAAGGACCCATACTTTGGCTCTGTAGGAGGGTTCCCCTCAGGGGATAGATAGAGTGCCCATTCTCTATCAATATAGGAGTTTATAACTCTAATAGTTAGTAGGGGACCCATTCTTAGAATAGTTAGAGGATTCCACACCAAAAAACTTTATAGAACCCATGCATAGCCTAGCTGTAGGGTAACACTCTAATAGTCGGTCGAGGACCCATGTCATTCCAATCATGTGGGTGGCTTTATGATCTATCTTATAGCCTTTCCTGATCATTTTAATCATTAGTCATCACCTAAAAAATAATAATTCCTATAAAATCACTCATAATATCACAAAAGATCCAACAGATGCAACCATCACGTTCTGTATGGAAAATCACTAAGGATAGGATACTCTTGGGCAAAATTCTGTGTCTAAAAAAGGAGATACAAGAGGTTGTTGTATCCTCAAAAGAAAAGAAGGGGAACAGGGAATGTAAATGGACATAAAAAACATGTGGTCCCACTCCACTGAAAGGTCATGTCTCTATTAGAACATGGATCACTACTCATGAAGAACTACATGATGTGTATAGGGACTAGAAAATGTGTGACAACTACATGGGGTCTTTCATGTGATTCTGGTTATATCCACGAATGTCTGCATGTGTCTTTCTACATAGGTAAAAGGTGCATCAATCACCATATGGTCTTACCAATCTTCTCTACAACTCCACCGAAAGGTCATGTCTCTATCAGAACATGGATCACTACTTATGAAGAACTACTTATAAATCTCTTGTTTAAATTTAAATCATGGTCCTATAATTTTAATATTTGTGTACATTAATGTGTTATCCCATTACCTATAAGAAACAATGGGAATGTAATATAAGAGATATTCAATATTTTTATGAAATTAATTCCTTACACACTATGCATTGGAATTGCACACCGTCTCAGCACCTGGCACAGAAAAAATATCTAGAAATATTTAAATGTATTATAAAAAAAATAAAGGGTATCTATAGTTTTAAAATTATATTTAATTGGTATTCTAGAATATTTTTTACGAAATATTACTATTATTATTATTTCATTATAGAAACACTCTCATAGATGGTCTTGTGATACTCTAAAAATAACATCCATTTGGGGTGGTCTATGATACTCTAATGAAAAAACACATCAATATAGTTCATTATACGAAATATTGAACCCCTTCATGATATTCTATGATACTCTAAGGAAAATACCCTTTATAGTGGTATGTAATACTAAATAAAAACCCCTTTTCTGGAGGTATGTGATACTCTAAATAAAGCCACATATAATATTGTTCATGAATCTAAGGAAAATACCCATTTTGTGTGGTGTATAATAACCTAATGAATAAAACCTTTAGAGTGGTCTATAACAAAAAGGAAAATGACGGTTTGGGAAAGTATAAAGAAAATAAAATCAATTCCCTTTTTGTGTGGTTTGAGAAACATTAATGAAAACACCTGGTAGGTTGGTCATGATACTATGGTTGGTATAGTCTTTGAGACATTATTAGAGGGACCCTAGGCCTTGTCTGATATGTAATCATCGATTAGGGTCACAAATGTGAGGATCATCCATGGTATAAACCAATATCAAACATCATCATAGAGACCAAGAATCATTAGTTATTTAATGATTTTAAATTAACTATTTAAAATTTTTAAACTGATTAATTATAGTACTTCTACACGATCATTATTTTAGCATTGTGATATATAGGGTCAACTATATTGCTTCCCTACTTACTTACACTCAAACCCTTCTCGGGCTACCATGGAACTTCTGTACCAGATAATATTCTGCATGAATGTAGGCTTTTCTTGCGGAAAATGTCATTGATTAGTGATTATGGATTTTAGGATACTAGTTTGGTGACTAAGACTAGGTTAGGATTCAAGATATTTATAGAGTTCCTTTTAGTTTTCCCTTTTTGAATTTTGGGTTTTGGAGAATAAAAGACTTACCATGGATTTATTCCATGTCTATAATGTAATATTAGGTTAATTTGATATTGAATTGTATATTTTTATATTTTTAGTTATCTTTAACACTTTATATTGATGGTTTGTATGACTACCAATATTTTTATTTTACTCTATTGATATTCATGTATCATCTCCCCACCATACCACCATAGACTCAAATTTCTTTTCATCAGCCTCTAGAATATAAGGACTCACACAAGATTTCATATCATGACCACTAGTCTATGCATTAATTATTGGTATAGAATGGATGGATGTTACATATATCAATGTTGATCAAATTTCAACAGTGTAAGAAAAATCCTATAACATGTAACCATTTATAGATCAATATACATTTGATTTATATGTTTTTATATATGGTTCTAGAATAGATTTTATAAGGTTATAACCATTAATATGAT
Source organism: Viscum album (assembly GCA_963277665.1). Classification (NCBI taxonomy): domain Eukaryota; kingdom Viridiplantae; phylum Streptophyta; class Magnoliopsida; order Santalales; family Viscaceae; genus Viscum; species Viscum album. The sequence goes on along the minus strand of OY728157.1, from coordinate 1,394,466,286 downwards.
ACTTTTGATAGTTAAAGGATGTAATGTGTTGGTGGAATAATTGTCATTTTACAGCTAAGATATATTTATCAACCATAGATGTGATCATCATTAATAAATTAGGTTTTCCTAATTTGTTTTTTTTTCTGTTTAAATATTTTCAAACCAAATAAAGGTGTGATAAATAAGGAGAGAATTATCCATTCACTGAACTAGTTAATATGTGAAATTTAATAAATGTTTAATTTTTTTAATGTACACGAGAAATGATTCAACCCTTTTTTGCTCTAATTCCAAACAAATAATGTCATACGAATCATGTTTGGGTGGTTTGGGCTAATAGTAGTGAGTCACAGAAGATGATACTCTTCAATAATATTTTCATTGTTATTCATGGGTACCAAGGTAGACAGACTCTAACATCTATTATTTTTAAATATTTAATTATCGATAGAGTAAACTAGAGTTAGTTATTTAATATGGGTTTTATACAGTTGAGAGACAGTATATTAGGTAGTTAGATTCCACCAATTCAGTCCTTGTGTTTTTATGTGAAACATTATTATCTGGGTTATCTCGTAATCCCTATGAACATGCATGAGTAGTTGATTTTAGATATAAATTCCTTGAAAAGTACAGTACACTATAGGATTATCAATCTGTACAATGACATTTATAAGTACAAAAAATATCATGATAAAATGATAGATATAGTGTGGTTTGTATCATGATGTTTTACTAGTCAGTGAGGAAAGGCTACATATAAGTGACGTAAACGCATTATCTTGTCACAATCTATTCACTTCTAAAATTGTGATCATATAGACATGTATTTCTAAATATGTTTTCTAAGAAAATCCAATGGGAGTGATGTATTATTGGTTACTATATTCCAATTGGTAAAGGATTTACATTTAGAACATAATGGGAGTTATTTCTCTATCAATGATTTTTGAAGGTTTTCATTCCCATGATATTGTGTGTCATTGTGGTGTGCCTCAGAGTATATTTTTAGACCATTATGAAATATTTTCTAAAAATTTATTTTATGACATGTGAAATAATATATAATTATTAAAGAAAAATATAGTTACTAATCATAGTAATAATAATTAAAATATATTAGGGATGTTTTTATTTTTAGTTTTATTTATGATATCGTTTTTTATAATCACAGTTTATATCTTTTATAACCATTGTTTTCAAGGGAAGGGGATGTGGATATAAATATATATAAAAAATAGAGATGTTGTAAAGTAGTTCGGAACCATGTTATATATGTTGTTTACAACTAATTGTCTCTATAATATGTGAGATCTATTCCATGTATATCATATATATATATTCTAACTCAACATTACTTAGGTTATAAACATCGAGGGTTTTGATTTTTTACTTGATGTGCTCTTCAAGAATTGAACAGGTTATATTATTGAATAAATAAAAAGAGTATTCATGGGAAGATTATTCCACTTGTATATATTAAATGGATTCACATTCATATTCAGTAGTAGTCATGGGAGCAAGAGTTAGATATTCTGGGCTACTGGAATTATTAGTTCACTGATGATGATTAGTAAAGAATCTGAGGGACAAGATACCTTATATTAATGAGGTTGTAACACCCAAATTTTTTGATGCTCCTTCTGGATAAGACATTCAAAATAAATTTTTAGTTTTGATATCCTCCTAAGACTCATTTATATATCATCACATGATTTCTAACATACATTTTTATAATACATTGACAATATATCTATAGATATTGTTTTTTAGAGTTTAGATTCCTAATAGGTCAACATTGAAATAAACTAGTTTAACATTTTTTTATCATCACGAGTTTTACCTACGTCCCTTGGTTATTTTATAATTACAAAGGACACTGTAGGGACTTATAAAAAGAAAATAGTTCAATGTAAACCCCTATAGAGAAACAATCAAGATAAGGAAATATATAGTTAGAGTTAAGAGGGAAATCATTACTTCATTAAGGAGTATAATAACATGGAATCATGGAATAATGTAATAGATATCATGTTGCAATAATATAAGATATGACATCATTTACATAATTTAGGTATCACTACTAGATAATATAACATAATTTTTATGGCATATTGATCATGTATAGTATGAGGTATCCAATGAGATTAAAACATCACCCTTTGAAACTGTAGGTCTTATATTCCATAAATATCATTACATTTTAATACAAAATGGATATTGATTTCTTTATAACATTATGATTTGAATATATTTAGATAATGTGTAAGAGAAAATATCATAAACGAATATAGTTTACATAATTTCCTCTTCTATTAACATTCCTCATTTGTGATACACATTAAACCTTCTAGTAGTCATCTATTTGTGATAATAGATCATATTGAAAACATATAACAATGTTGGAATGGGATCTTGTATTTTTTTTCCAAGATAAAAATGTTAATGTGTGAGTAAAAGTGAGGTAGGGAATAGTGGGATATATAAGGGGGGATAAGGGTGTTTTAGAGGAAAATATTGATCAATTTATAATTTAGTTCATTTTCAAAGAATAATATTAGATACCCTGAAATAATTTTAAATTTATATTAATCCTTAACTTACTGTTTCATTTAAATATTTTAATTAGATGAAAATAATAGAAAATATATTTTAGTCAACATGAAATATAATTTAGGTAAAAAATGTCAATTATAGGTCTCTAAATTCATCTGAATATTTCTAAATCCATTATTTTAATCATTGAAAACATTTTTGGTAAATAATAAAATCATAATTTTTTCTATCAATCTTATATCCAAAATATTTCATAAAATTTATGGTATTTATAAAATTTATATTTTTTTACAAACCACTATGAAATCAACTTTATAAATAAAATCCCAAATATTATACACATGATTATACTGATGTCTTTTTTTAAAAAATAAAATTATTTTTTTCAAAATGTTTTTTTACACTTGATAATTTTTTTAAATAAATTCCATATTTAATGAAAAATATTATTTTTTTGACATAAAAAACTTTACGACTCTTAGAAAAATTAATTATTATTTCACAAAATGATAAAATAATTTATAAAAAAATAAATAGTTTTTTATTAAACAAAGTAATGAATATAATTTTTTTTAAAATATTATAATGTTATTTTAAAATTTTATTTTAACATAAATATTATATATAAATATATACTCCTAAAAATAAAAGAATTATTCATGAGTGTCAAACATATATTTTTTCATATTTAAAAAATATAAGTAATTATATTTTGATTTAGATTTATTATATTTTTATTCCTTCATGTATATGTTAAAATTTTGTATGTTGAAGTGTTATTTTTATTTTTTATTTAGTCCATAAATATTGTATTTTAAAATATTTCTAAATATGAAACATATACAACAAAAAAGAAAAAATTCACTATTTAAAAGTGTAGGTTTTTACATTCATCATTCATTTTGAAATTCCATCCTTGAAATTTTACTTTACACAATATGATGAAAACTAATGAGGATAGTTTTGATTCCTTTCCACCAAAGGATCCCATGTTTCCACTTCAAACATATAATTTCACTAAATTACTTTTACATGGGGATTATTATTTTTCCAAAACCTATTACCTCTATAATCTATGATATTCAACAGATTATATATATAAGAGTTATAATGATCCGAATATAAAATATATAGGTTTAAAATATTTTAGGGATTATTTATGTACTTAATCAATAAGGATACATGGAATACATCATGCACATAATAATGGTTTGGTGGGAGAGGTAGCTGATATACCAAAGATCTCATGAGATCAATATTCTTCAAAGGTACAATGTATATAGGAAATGGATTTCTATTCTTCATAAATATCATGTATCTCTTTAATGTATAAACATAATGCAATAAATTTTCTTTAACAGCAAACCCTGTGTGTCATTAATTACTTTCATCATGGCTCCCAAGTTAACTATTTGTGGATTTGATGTGTTATGGAATGACATCTATGTCATTCTCTTGTTTTTTCATATTCCAGTCCCAATATATTATATTCCATAACATTATATCTATATATTAGATTTATAAATTTCTTTCCATGTATGGATTCATAAGTATCCATATGGATTCAAGAGTTAATGATATTTTTATGATAAATCATCCAAGTAAGAGGTTAATCCCACAAAACATAAATGTCCATAGAGAAGGATTTAAAAATTTCATCCAGGGTATGAATATTTAGTTTATATTTAAAATTATTGTGGGGGGGGGGGTGATAGATCATAGAAATGTTAGGCTTTGTGTTTATTTTGTGTTGAATAATATTCCAAAACATTTATTTGAACCACATATTTTGATCAGATATAGTTGATTGTGGTGTTCCATGAAGCCTCAAATCATCATTATTTTATATCGTTTAATGTCCATTGGGTGATAAGTATTCTATAAAAGTGATGATGTGAATAGTATTTATGAGATGGTCCACTACAAAATATATGGTGTTATTTTATTTTTATGAATTTTTATGACATATTAAAAACACAATAGTAACGATCTCATATTTCAAAATATGTATGGGTAATAAATAAATCATCCCATTTTTTTCCAATTATACCTTTACATATTAACATGGTAATAAGTTCAATATATTTTTAAAATATCACTCTTGATATTGTCCCCTATTTATTGTTCCTATAGATCACAAAGAATCTATGTTCTTCTATGGTGGATAGAGAATATTTATTTATGAGAATCATTCAATATCACCTTATTTATCTCATGATATAGTGATATGCATAACCATTTCACAAAACTAACAAATCCTTCTTCATCAATGTTGAACATTGAGGCATTACACTTTCATAAAAAATCATCCTTATTTTGAATCTCCACAAAATTCCACTGTGATTTATAAATTTTCTATAAAATATATGGTTGATCAATCATTTAAGTAGGGTAAAGCATTTTTGTTAACATTATTATTCCCATTTAAATATTTTTCTTTTCTATGATGTTTTGAACCTTTTAAATTATTATCATGGATAAGGTTGTGGGATCTTTTCTACAAAGAGAACAGGTCACATTATCTACCTTCATAGGAATGTTATAGATTGAGTAATCATTGTCCATGATCATATCTTACAATCTTCATTGGTTCATATTGAGATACTTATATGTAAATATCAACTTAAATATCTTATAATAGTTTTATTTTCCACACATATCTCCACAAAGGTATAAAAATTCAATGCAAAGACTGTTATAGAAAACTATAAATGATGTTTTAGATAGTTTTCCCTATGTATATTCCAAATTATTGAGATATAGGAAATCAATATATATTTTTCCATGATGATACTAACTAATCAATTCATTGATGGATTATTATATATCAAATGACCATCTCACATGTGGTTAGTGTGAGTGTATGTGCACTGATTAACCACTTCATTAACTCCTTGGATCTCTCTTCACATTCATTAGTTCATATAAACTTATCTCCATCCCAATTTTTCTTTTTTAGTGGGTTTGATAATGAAAATATTTTTTGAAAAATAGTAAATAATATAAATAGAATTAAAGGAAATGTTATGTATATTATAAATATTCTAGTTTGGATCAGTCCACATTAACTATTTTATTTAAATTATACAATTATATACAAATTCATATAATAAGAGGCCCCGTGAATTTTACTTTGTCTATTGAAAAAGAATTTATTTTATATTTCATATATCATCACTTTTTTCAATGTATTTAGTTATGTACTAAAATTTTACTAATATTACACATTGATTTTGGAGTATATGAGAATATCATCCATAAATACCACAAAAATTTGTTTCTGGTAATATTTGAAGTCTATATTCATTAAGTACATTATAATTCCCAAATAAATTTTTAGTTTTAATGGAATCCCAATGAACTCATAGATTTAATAACTTGTACATAATTTGGTCTCATGAATATCTACCATATTCCCCACTAATAGATGATATCCAAACGAAACATCCACTTTATAAAAGTATGAGGATACATGTATTTAATCAATCAATTAATAATTCTATAGATAAGGATATTAATCATATATAATAACCATTTTTTCTTGATAATTAATGCATAATAACATTGACTCATCATTATTCAATATAGTGTGAATTTTAAAACCCTAGGTGTAGCACTTCAGATTATTAAACATATCTAGATTATTGTATAATTTCTTATTCAGTTCATCTAGTTATGTGGGGTAAATTTTATAAGGAACCATGGATATGGAAATAACTATATGTATAAATTTGGTTCATAACTCAGCCACTTGATGTAGATCAATACTAGGAATCACTATGAATTATGTCTATATATTCTATCACAATGGTCATTTATTGAATGATGATCCCCTCCACTAAATCAATTAATTAAGATATATATTATTGATTTTGTTGATAGAATATCCATTCATGAGGAGTATTTTAAAAAGTTGAATCATTCACTAATTTTCACATGAATTAAGCCATAATATGATTTAAGATATAGAAAGTGATTTCCCTTTCCAGTCATGTGATGATGTCATTATATAAATATAATTACTCCAGGACCCTTAAAACATATAATTCTAACATAGTGGGAGTGGTATGTTTTTTTAGGAGATTAAAACTATAAATTTTAACATCAAAGGAGTTATATACTTGAGAATAAAAAAATGTACCACTTAGTGTTTCCATCGATATCCTAACCACCGTGTCTTAAGGTGGAGTTTTAAGATTTATACTAAACATGAAATATGTGAAATAATTTATAAAAAAAATAACCAATTATAAAATTCTTTAAAAAATAATGAATAATATATTTACTTATCATCACTTTATATTCATTATCCACATTAGTTGTAGTGATAGTAAACTCTTATCCTAGATCAATTTTCCATAGAGGTTGTTTTCATTAGTTGTCCTCCAAAACATTTTGCCTAATAAAATTGAGTATATTTATCAATTTAATTTTTTTGAAAATATTATATATTTGTAGGATTGAATGGATTATTGCATTCATCCAACATATTAATTTCATTATTCAAATCCCTTTGAAAATCATTCATGGGTGAACCTTCTTTGGAAATTTATAACATCACATTATTCCCATGAGGTAATTACATTGATTTTTTATCCCAAATTTATTATATATTGGGAGTTATATTTTCCTCCATCAATGATATTTATCCATGGATCCTAATGAATTTAATTTTTCTCTACTTCTTATCTCCATTCTAAAGAGACCATTGATAATCACCAATCATCATCTTATTTTAAATGGTGCATCATAAATTTTTGTTTATTTACGTGAATGTATCAAATTTTAAAATATTTTTGATAAATTATCTTTATCCTACTAAAAAAGTGACCATCCTTACATTTGGGATCATTGAAAACTATAGAGTCTTACCTTTTATGATTGTTGTATTTTTCTAATAATACCCAATTATGTCATCATCCCTTTTCACGAGTCCAAAAAACCCTATCTATTTTAAAAATGTGTTTATAAGGAAAATATTTATAGGAAAATATTTTCATATTGTCTTCCCAACCCATTTATTATATTCCTTTAATGGGTTTAATATTTTTGATCAATTTACACTACTACCTAGATTCATCCTCTAACAAAAAAACAACCAATATTACTTTCCTTTGTATGGTGCAGTTGAGGAAATATAATATATTCTAAATATAATTAATATTTTATTATGAAATAAATGGATGTTATGTTCTACTAAAACTGGGAGGATTTTTTTTATAATGAACTTAACTATAACTTGTAATCTCCTAGGAGAAATAGAAATTTCACAGGATTCATGTTATTATTTATAATATAAGTGAGTTGTTCGAGTATTTTCTAATGATTGTGAACTTACATTCCCATCATATACGATATATTATTTAAAAAATAATTACATTTCCATCACATATATCATTCATATAATATAATCTTTTTAAATACATTAAATAAAATATATATTTTTAAGGGAGAGAATATTTAAATTAATAATCATAAAAAGTTATACTATGAAATTTGAAAAAACATTAACTCATAATTTTATTATATATACTCGAATAATAATTTATAGATTTAAAACTAGGTTATTCATGGTTTATTTCCAATTAGAATATCTAAAGAACAACAAAATAAAATCTATACCTTACTCTAATGAAAACTGTAATAGCCTTTTCTATGAGCCAACCTAATATTCCCTAGACTCAGTCACCTTAGTTGGTCCTCAAGAATCCCAAAAGGCATTAAAAATCCATATTTAATAGAAAATAATAATTATGCATCATGTAATATTACAATGGGAAAAAACATTAGAAATAAAAAAAATAAATTAAGTGGGTCCAAACTGAGAAAGTTAAAAGACCTCTCAAAAAATTACACTATAAATTGGTCATTCTCAGTACATATTTGGAAAGATAATATTCATAAAAAATATAAATTAAAGTATAAATAATCATAAACAAATTCAATTTCTAATGTAATGTTATTAATAATATCAATCCAAAAAATAAAATATATTGGATGTGAACTATATAAGCTAATAACTGACCTATATAAGAAGTCTATAAAAAGAATAAAAATTTAAAAAATAACTAGTTATCCTTATCACCATGGAAATGTGGTTTTTTGAACCAATTTACCCTTATGAACCCACTTCGAACTAGCATGAATACCTGATGCCTTTAAGTAGAAACATTCAAAATCATACGTCAACTGAAACATGGTCTGTGTAAACAAAATAATATATGCATTGTGTGTGATAAATTCTTATTATATTCATACTAAGTTTAAAATACAAATCCTTTCTTTGAAAAATTAATTAAGGATAGTTTGAACATAATATATGAGATGTACATTTATACATTTTAAGAAAAACAATAAAAAATATAGAATTCATCAAATTAGATATTGAATATAAAATAAATTTTTTAATTTATTTTTTTATAAAATAATAAAGGGTGTGTGGCTTATGATAAAAAAGTCCAGGGAATCATATTTAATGGAATTCAAATCGATCTAGGCGAATAAGTATAAATTTAAGTCAGTTTCTTACAGGGAATCACATAAATCACATCACTAGTCAGGGAGACATGATAAGTAGTGGAAATGCCCTAATCATATCTTAGTTTGACATACCCAAGTATCTAGGTTCCCATGAGTTTTATCTAATTGAGTAAAAGAACATTAATCAAGATAATTCATCAATATTAAAACAAAAAAGATTTAAGATTCCATGTGAAATATTTTTTTTCTAATCCAGATAAATTAATTTTAAAAATTGTTCCATGAAAAGAAATCTATTAATCATGAAATAAATATTATTTAAGAAATTATAATTTTTAATTTTATGATTCAATAATCCATGAGTTCATCTCACAAATGATAAAATGGTACCACCTACCTCAATTAAAACAATCCTTCTGGTAACATATTGAACGCATTTATGAATGTAGGAATAAATCCATAGATGGAATGGAGAAGTCCTAAACATTAAAAATGAAACATATAATGTCAAGAAACATAATCTCTAGGTCATAATGAAATTGGGGTATAAATTAAATAATGAAAAAGGAAATAGAAATTCCAAAATAATATAGGGAAGGACAATATTTTTTTGATTCATTAAAAGATATTGAAGAGAAATAGTAAAATGTTGAAACCCTAGAGGTGGGGAATTGGTTCTTATAGTATTGGAGGTGTATTGGTATTGAATAAAGGATAATTATAAGAAGTTGGGGATTTAATTAGGCTGATTAAAAAATAATTTCACTATTTAAATAACTAAATAGACAAAATGAAATAACTGTATCATTTTCCAGACTATGCGCCAATTTTGTGGGTGGACATGTTTCACATGGGATATTACATTTTTTCTACATGGGTCATCAAATAATTCCCCCTGTGTAACAATATCCTACATTACTGAAATGAATTCTTTTAATGGTTTTTTATTATTTATCTTGAATCATTCAACAATCAAGCACCATTTCCTCTTTTCTGATTTCATTATATTTTTGAAAGAAAGCACCAGGATATAATAGAAATAATAAAAATTAATAAGTAAAGAATTAACACATAAAAGTCACATTGTGGGTTTCAAAATTTTACTGACCACATCACCTTCTACCAAAAAAAAGTTGACAATAATATTTAGTTGATAATAAATGATACTATTTCACTCTCATATGATATTCTCATTCACATGACTCTAGTTAATTTGATTTTTTCTAGAATAATACATGATATAACAAAATAAAATTTCAACATTATACCTTATTTGATAAATTAATCATCAAAATATATTCATAGTCACCAAGAATTAAACATCCTAAATTATTTCCTTCCAATTCATCAATTACGATGTGTCATGTTGATTATTTTTCAATTAAGATACTAATTAAATGTTTTATATTTAAATTAATTGGGGGTTTCAAAACAATCTATAAGAAACTATTTCTTCATATAAAATTATCTTAAGGGACTTAAATATCTCATGGAATGCTTCCCAAACATTCCCAATCTCCAGTGACCCAAATAGGCTGTTATAATCATGAACACTCAGTCATCCACCGAAAAAACTAGGAGATTATAGATGTAGTCAATATAATATTTATGGTGAAATTTACCAGTTTAAATATAGAATAATGGAGAGGACATTCCAACTGGTCTCTTAGAAAAGGCTAGGTCACAATAAAGAGTACCTAACTACCTCAATACAACATGGTAAAGAGCATCATGGTTGTCTATGAAGAGATTATGATGGAACAATATTAATGGAAAATTGGTAATTCTTGTTATTGTAAAATAAAATAATTCCCATATGGGTATCCAAAAATCCACATTAGACTACAACATTAGGTTTATATATTTCATAGAACAACCACTTATCCTTCATTATTTTCTTGTCCATCTTGGGATGGTAAGTTGTACTAAATTTCTACTGGGGGACCATTAACTCCTAAAGTACTATCTAGAATGGATTTTTAAATTTCTTGTATATTCCAAATATTATGTGAAAGGGGGAATTGTAAACCTTTATTATGTTCTGTATGTTTAACAATAAATGATATTGTATCTACGAAATTTCCATGATTGGGATGATGTGGGAAGAATTAGTAAATCAATTAATCACAACAAATTTTTTTTTCATTTCAAAAGGGGCATGAGTAAAAATCATATCAAAATAAAGGGAAAGAATATCTCACATCCATAGAAGAATATGGTGGGCTGTAGAAAACCATGGGGGAATCAGTGCTTGTAATTAACTTATAGATTGTTATAATACTAAGATAATTTTATTTTCAAAATATCCTCTTATCTCTGGCCACATGTAAAGAAATTTGATGTCAATATATATCATGATAACCTATTGTTAGAAATCCCAAGATTTCAAATTTCATTTTTTAAAACTAATTTCATTATATATAAATGCACCAAATTAATTATTATTAAATAATGGAAACTTCTCAAAGATGTATAACACTCACTGGTGGTCTCCTGTCATATATAATTTCCATGATATGTTAAAACTCACTATATCCTTACTATTCTCACCTGAATAACTCAAGGATTGAAGGTGTAAACTATATTTTACGTTGGAATATAACATTATTCATTTATTTAATATATAGAAACAACAGAACAAATAGAATTTTGATATCTCATTCTATATTGGATTCCTTCATAACCTGAGAGTGTAATTTATATCTTAAACAATAAGTGATGAAATTATATATAATTGGCATATAGACATGAAAAAAAAATTAAATGTTGGAATATTTTTACCCATCTCCTCTGTCTAGTGTTCAAGTCATTCAATATTTATAAATACCTTTAAATTTTTTTTTGTCATAAAAGATTATAAAATTCCCTCTAAAAATGTGTCTCTATAAACATTTATGTATAAGTATAATATCTTACTACAAGTAATGGATAATGACATTTTATCCTTGTGGAAGGAGTTTCCAGGATCTACAAGCCACCAAATGATCCCCCTGAATTGATTAAAATCCAAAAATAATTACCATAGGTCTCATAGTAAACCATATATCTTAAACTAATATCATTAATTATTAATATAAGATTTGGTGGTAATCAATGATTTATTTCATATTAGAAAAAATGATTATCTAAAATCTATATAAATTTCACTCTCATATTTGTGACTACTATTAATTGAGATTCATAATTAGTAAAATCCCCAAAGAATTTTAAATTGTAATTTTTAGTACTATCATCCATCATGTAATTATGTTAATATCTAAAACCTCCAAAGAAATAACATCTTTAACCTTCATGGCATTATTCAAAATTCCCTATTTGGATACCAAATGTTCCAATAATCTTAATTCCTTCATCTATAAGTTTCACACTGAGAAAATATAATAGATTAAATTACCTCAAGCAATATCCAAGATGGTACTTAGATTCTTATCATTATACTCTTCAATCTTAGAACATAACAAGATATCATTTACAAATAGTAAAATAAACAAATTTAAAAACAAATGATAAAATGAGTTTGTCTAGTCAATAAAGTATATTGTAATATATATCAACCCAAAGGATATCATGACCTAATCATATTGGAAATACCTAATTCAAAAATCCATTTTCAAAATGTTTTCCGCCCTCAAATTAATCTTGTGATACCTCCACTAATGTTCAACCTTATAGAACCACATTTACACCTTTAATTGGGAAAACAAAAAATCTTTGTTAGGTGGGGGATGTTTATTCTAAATCATGACCCAATTTATCCTTTTATATTTGTTACATAGAAGAAAGGAATAATCAATATTTTAGTAAATAACACAAAGTACATACATGGATACACACTCGAGTGAATAAATCCATTGGACTCTAAATCATCCAGCTAGATTTTCTACTCCATCAATTATTTTGGAGATATATGGTCTTAATGAAAAGAAATTTGTTGAATCTTTAGAATAAAGTAAATATATAATTCTACATCACACTAGAGATCCATACCTGGGTAGACATGTGGAAATTTAATAAGGATTTTCATGACTATGAGAGTTGACACACACCCAAAAGTTCCCCCACTAGCCTCCAATAACATGTAGTAAACCAGATTTATATGATATATGAATTCTAGACGAGGGAATCCCACCCATTTATAGAATGGTCCCCAACCCCTTTGTGTGAAAAAAATTCTCTCAAATGTGGAATTACAAGAAACCCTATACCATTAGTTGTATATATGAGCCTTGATGGTCATAATCTATTCCATTTGGAAGATAATATCAAAGTGGGCTATTTTGAGGAATAGGAAGTCCCAATACTACTATACTTTTGATAATGTGATGAAGAAGGAAGAACACTAGAGGTGATGTTCATAATTTTTTCCCAAAATATTTGATATCTCCATAACAAATGTCATGATATCAGAGGTGATATAGAGTAAATCCACAATATGAGAAGAAATAAATGAGATGGATGAACAAGTATCAAATAAAAAAATATTCATTGACGATTTAATCAATACTATACCACTCACCATATCTATCCCATAAATTGTATATATGAGGTAATGTTCCCCTACTTGAATCCTCATACTCTATACCTAATCTTGAAACCTACCTCTTATCATAAGATCAACTCTTAGCTGGGTCTTCCCATAAGAAGATCCACCATTACCACATAGACCATGATAGTGACTTCCAATAAATTTCATAGGGGCTGGATATGCCTTGGATCCCCTAAGAGAAAATAAATTTTCATGTCTTCCCACAATGCTGATAGGCCATGGTTGTACACATATGGGAGAAGAACTATATGGAAGAGATGGAGATCTTAAACCTTTACTAAAACATTTTTTGGTTTCTACGAAGTCATATTCTTTTTTGAGAGACAAGATTTACTCCAAAATGGTATAGAATAATTCCCAATATACAATGACATACCATCTTGGTCGATCTCAAAAATCAGGACTACGTTCAAAATCATAGTAGTGGTGGGGAGATTGAGAAGGATAACCTAGGATTGTATACCATTTTTATGGACCATATCAATTCTATGTTACATTAATTTATCATTTGAAACTATATTTTTTTTAAATGGATGATCTCAAATATTATATTAGCATAAACCATGCACATATATCATCTAGGGTAAAGTCTTAAAAATTCTATGGATTTCACTAAGGAAATCATATCAAGGTAAAAATAAACAGTAAATATCACCTTAAAATTCTATAATTCCAATATCACATTTATCTAAGCCTAAATAATTATCTTATTATATAATTAAATTGGCCATTAAAGCATAAAAGTGTCACATTTATCCTTTAAAGATTTAGGAGTACCAAAGAATTTAATATTTCTCTTAATCATTTAGAACATATCCTTACCTTATAGAGGATCATTAATTCTTCAAATAGAAGTGGGACTATATCAATGTAACTCTTAAAATAATTATTTTTCTAAATAATTTCCAAATTATTCAACTAGATTAGATACACAACCTACACCCCAGTCCATGGATCAAACTATCCTCACAAACACTTCAGACATGATTTGATCAATATGGGTTTTATTTCATGGAATTTAATATTCCAATCACATTGAATAGTTTAATTGGGTTCATTATGGGTTCCTAAAAATATATAAAATAAAATAAAATAAATAGAAAATTTCAAACCATATATTCAAAAATAAAATAAAACCATAATCACCCACAAATTAACGAAATAAATCACAGAAATGGAAACATAATAAATCCCAATAGTGTGTAATGAATGGTCTTATTGAATTGACCATAACTTACACACCCTATCCATGGATGAATATAAGTATAAAAAAAAATAATTATCAATCATTAATAATATCCCATATAAACTCAAGGAGTAGTACTAAGAGTGTTGACCAGACAACCCTTGGAACCTACACTCTCTTTCCCCCAAGTGACATTTTAAAATTAGACACATAATGCATCAAAAATTTATTAAACTACTATAACATTATTTAATTCTTGATATGGTGAAATTTTGACCCTATATTATTTATTAATTACAGTAGATTCCATGGGGGCATACATAATGTAATGGGTGTCCAAGGTCTGAGAAATGGATCAAACATTATAAGAACATATTTCAAAAGATTTAATAGGAATAAAATGATATCATGAAACATAAATATCCCAAGGAACCATAAAATAATATATTTTATTTAATATGATTGTGGAATTATAATAATTTTAATGTAATATAAAACAACTGATCAAAAGAAAAATTTAATAATTACTACCAAGAAAACATAAAGAATTATTCTGGAATTATTACCCATGAACTATACATGGTATCACATGAGATGAAAATTTTACCAAATAAATTGTGTGCATTTAAAATTCAGGGAAAAAATCACTTTATAATATCTAAATTCATATGTTTGAATCATAAAGAATTCATACAAAATAAAAAAGTATAAGATAATCCAATGAATATAGAATGGTTACAAAATAAAATATAAAAATAGAATACAAAAGTATAAGATAACATATTGTGTTTTCCATAATACCCATATTAATCTGGTATGTTTTACCATCAAATATTTCATATGTTTAGAAATTATGGATGGAGAAAACATTGGTATATTGACACCTGAAATTCACTAATGATTATAAAAATATCTTAATAAGTGAACTTGAAATCATGTATAACCTTGAAAGAAAATGTGAAAATATACTAGTTTTATATGTAATACACACACACACACATATATTTATATAAAGAATATATAATAAGAAAATGATTTTAATAGGTAATTAATGTGAGTCAGGGAGATAAAATTTTAAACCCAATGAAAAAATGGGTCCTTCAAATATTTCTTATCCTCTTGTCCTGATTTACTAGGTAGGTGCAATTAACCTCCTAAATGATTAAATTACTATCATAAAATATTATTTAATACATATTTTATTTTTTATTAATAATTTGTTCCTTTTTATGAACATTTTATTTTGAAATCATATTAATGTTCATTATCCCAAGAATGTTTGTATCATTATTTGAAGGACAAGTTGGTTTATAGATAATGATTGAAGTTCATTTGAAATGGGTAAATAACTACATAAGTTAAATGAAATGGAGTTAATATAAATATATTAGTTAATGTTTTTGTCAATATAATGTTCCCACTAATGATAATAATGATTCATAATTTATAAATACCATTTTATTGTGGTATGTTTATTGAGATAGTTTTACAGACCATTATGAGCTTCAATTTTTTCATTTAGTTTTACAATTATTCACCAATTATAGAACATTAAAAAACATATATTATAAGTACTAGAATAATATTTAACAACAAAATGATTATTATAACCATCCATTAAGGTGAAAATAGTTGTTCTAAACCAATATCCTAAAAGGTGGTTCTCAGTATCCATTAAATTATGTTTTTTATAAAAACAATTATTATAACATTATGTTGTTTTAATATTAATGTTTAATAATATTAATAATTTTTTTATTTATTAATTTATTTTATAGTAATTAAACTATATAAAAATTAAAGATTCTATAGTATTGGTGATGAATGTTGGAATACATTATCCATGGAGGAGGAGAACCAACAAAAAATTATCAATGGATTCATTTTATAATTAAAAGAAGGATGTAAGATAATTGATATTCAATTAACACAATTCCATTAAACTATAAAAATGGAATTCATGTCATTACATATTTTTCTATTGAAATATTTTATAGGATGTATAAGAGGATAATAACTTAGAATAACATGGTTATGAAATTTTTTTATTCCTTTGGTTGTCCAACTTTGGGATACAACTTAAGCCATCCTAGATTGGCCTATTGGTAAGGCCAAAACCTCTTGGACATTGATAGTATTTTTGGTGATGAATTATTTTAATTTTTAGTAAAACTTTTAAGATTGTTTTTTGAGGATATGTGATGTTGTAAAGGAGGTATTTCTAAGGGGTGGAGAGGGGTGATTTGAATTACGATATTAAATATTTTAAATTTTAATACATTATCCACAAATATTAATAGTAACAATGAATTTTTTATTTTATAATTGAAACATTGAGGTTTCTATGGAATTTAAATAAATTCCAAACTATAAAAAAACATATGAACACTCAATCAAATACAATGAAAAAAATAGTTTCATATTACTATAAAATATATGTAACATTAAAAAATGTAAAATATTGGTTTCTAAATCCAAATAAATATTTTTAAAATTTTTATCCCACTACTTCCATGAATTACCTTCCATTTGAATCTATTTTCATATTTATAGTTCATTGTTATGAGGTTGTTTTTATAAATTTTATAATATTTTTAAAAACAGTATTGTTTTATATTCATTTAAAAATTTATTTTATTGACACCTAAAAACTATAAAAAAATATAAATTTAACATGATGAGTAAAAGAATAATATTAATTCATTGAAATAATTTTATACGTATTACAATTATAATTTTTATTTTTGAAATATATTAATTTTTCTGGAAATATCAAATTTATGGTCAATAGTAAATATATTTATGGATTCATAAAATTTCTTATCATTTATATTAAAATAAATAGTGTTTTATAAATCCATTTAATGAATGATTTTTTTTTCAAATTTAAAAATTTATTTAAAAATATATTTTAATCAAAATAAATTATATTTATTTTGCTAAAAATTGATGCATTCTTTCTTTATGTCAATCATTTATTTTAACAAATATAAAAGTTATATTAAATTTTATTTTGATTTAGAATTAATAATGTTTTTATCTAATAGTATTTTTCTAAATTAACTTATTAAAGTGTTGCTATTTTTATTATGGTATTCATGAATTATAAACCATACAACATTACTTTATGTGAAACATTTTTAATGAGAATGATATTTCCATAAATCAGTGTGCTTATAGTTTTAGTGGGTTTTATATGTAAAAGGTGTTTTCCTAGGATAGAGGGTGTATCAAGATGTGTGGAAGTATTCTATGGAATCTTCCATATATGGTATATGACATTGGTAACCTGGTTTTTTAGTATTGGGTACTCTATTTCCCTATTTATAGCAACACGAAATCCAAACTCCTAGATCTGAAACTAAAATCATAAACATTGCATTTCAATCTTTGATTAAAATAATTATGAACATTTGTTTTCGCATCCAAACCATACAACATAAAAATGAAAACATTTGATCACATACATTCTAGAGGACATTATAGGTTTAGAGTTTTAGATTATCAGGAAACACTCCTTCATATAATACCCATTTCATCAATATTCATTTCTCCAACTTGACCTAGATTTACTTATTTCAAAAATATTCACCATCCTTATCCATATTAAATCCCATATAAAAATAATTAATTCTAGTAACATAATTATAACATGAGAAAAATAAATCAAATGAAGGGAAATATAAAATGCCTAGTTAGGGAAAACATAATCATTATGAAATGAATTGCATCATTGAGTAAAATAAGAGAATAAGGGTATGATGACATAATCAATATTAATTATTATAAAATACAAATATTCATACCAATAGATACCTATATCATCAAACATGAAATCAGAGAGTAAGGGTTTAATAAAGGAAAGAGTTAAAATAAACAATAATATTGATCCATGAGATACCAATACTGATGAAATGAAACATCATAAATGAATAGAAAGAATAAATAAAACATATAGGTTTCCAAGAACATCATCATCATAGAACTGATATAGGACCCTTATTAAACCCTTATAGTTCAAATAACCATTTGAATGAAATTTAATATAATTATTTGGATAAAATAATCCTTACCTAATACATTTT
The DNA here is from genome assembly GCA_963277665.1 of Viscum album. Lineage (NCBI taxonomy): Eukaryota > Viridiplantae > Streptophyta > Magnoliopsida > Santalales > Viscaceae > Viscum > Viscum album. The sequence continues at coordinate 1,394,447,451 of OY728157.1, read as the reverse complement.
AGTGATATCTTATCACACCTATAATTTGAGAAGTAATGAGCTCACCTGGTGATATGATGGTTCACCCATCATATATAATCATCAAGAAACACAACATAAATAAATTACATAGTTTATTAAACATAAAATAAACAGAAAAAGTCATTATAATTTTATTACCTGATCAACCCTGGGAAATTAAATGGGTTTAATATAACACTCTTTGAAACAATATTAACACATTGAAAATAAACTGGTTCCATACAAATTTGTTTGAAACAATATTATTCCATACAAAGAAATAATAAGGATGATATCATTAAAAAAATACACATTGGATTATAAGTAACAACAATGGTTGTCAAAATTGATGAATGTAAATACCATTAGAAAATCATAAAAAAATATTAGGGAAAATAGCCATTTTCAATTAAAAAATAAAATTTTAAAATAGAAAACATTTTAAAAATCATTTTCTTTGCTGACATATTTTGAAAAAATAATTTAAATAATATTGGGAAAACCATTTTCTTAAAAAATATCATTATAAACCTATAGAGGAAGAATCAAATATATTATGGTCGTGAAGTCAGTTAAATCCATTCATGATGTACATGTTAAATTAACCTTCCATTAAGAGTGTAAAATATATAAAATTACCTAGATCAGAAAATGAAAAGAATAATCTTTTTAAAACAATTTTAAAAAGAAATTTTTTTAAAAATTTCATTAATAGATTATTTTTAAAAGGTTAAAACAAAAATTGAATGATTTTTTTTAGAAAACATGGTTTTGGAAGAAAACATATTTATGAAAGAAGATATAAACAGAGTCGGGTTTCATTAAAAAAAAAGTCACTAAAATTTTAACTACCAAAGAGTTTAAAAATAGGACTATCACTTGAAAATTTCATGAATAACCAAGGGATATGATAATCCATGAGAATTATAATTTTTAAACATCACATACATAATCATACATAGTCTTGATAAATTATAATATTGTAAAAAAGAACTCATACACCTTTTTTAACATTTAATTGTAATCCCCATGAAATAATAAATTTAAATTAATCTTATATTATCATGAAATTAAGTAGAATAATGATATGAAATTTAAAATGGGATGTATATACAACTCATATATAAATATTAGTTTTTAACCTAATTTTTTTTTCAATAAATGAAATTTGAGAAACAAATACATTACTATTTTTGTGACATTTAATTCATAAACCCCCCTGTAAGATAGTTCCAAAAATGAAAATGTAAATCCCCATAAATTTCCATATATGAGTCCTAATACAAATTCATGGGTACTATATAACCCAGACATAAAACAAAAATTGTAAATATAGAATATATCTCATGTAAATAAAATTTTTATGAGAAGAAACATTATCTCTAGTTATATATAAGTACATAATTAATTAAGATTAAGTTGGTGATTTTTACCATATTCGGTATGTGTGTCAAAAATGACTTTGTTAGGTTGGATATGTTTAAAGTGGTAATTATATAAAAATCACAAGAATAATCATAATGAAATAATTATCATATTTGTTCATTAAAATTCTTTTAAAACCAATCATGAAATATTTTTATGAAAAAATAACTATGCTTATGATCATAGAGACGGTAGGTTATACGTATGCATGAGTAACGTTCCCAATTTTCATTAATCATTATCTAATGAATGTAGTTAATAATATTTTCTTTATATAATTATAAAAACATAAAAAATACCATATTATATAATTAGATATACCTATAAATATAATTCAAATGATGGGGTGGTGAAAAAAGTAATCACATTCGCTTCGAGGAGGCGATAGTCTACATGTTTGCAAATGACGTTATAATTTTTTTAGTGAGTGAAAATGTTAAAATTAAATGATATATAATATCTACAGAATAATAAATATTTCATTTATAAAATTAATATGTCATTTAAATAACATATATTTATTATATTTACCCATATTACCTTCCACATAATGAATTAGTGAAAAATTAATTGCGTCGCTTCGCGAGACAATTGTCCACTGTACACACAAGCGATGATTTCATGTCCCTTTTAGAATGAAATGTAAAGTCTTATATTTTAATTTTTACACTATATGTTTAATTATTTTATAAATATCACCTAATATCTTTAAAACCATCGTCATACCCCACCCTAATAGTTAGTAATTGAAAAAATGAATGACATTGTCTCATGAGGTGGAAGTCTTTCATACACCCGAATGATTATATTTGTATCCCATTTGATTGAAGTGTGGATGGATTTAGGTAATACCCTTTAAATAAAATCATCCCATTATATATAATACACTATGTTCATTATTTCATGATGGTATAATAATAATAAATGGGTGAAGAAGGAAATAAAAAAAAGATCATTGATGAATGTTATCTATTTTTTGGGTAACTCGTTTTGGTTTCCACAAAAAGAAATATATGGATGGATTTTACCCCGAATTAAGGCTTCTTGGATGATATATTGGGATGTTTATTAGTGATTTGCGTAGGTTTTTGATGAGCCAAATGTCTTGAGAGGTGGAAAGATGTGAGGGGACTGAGTTCCAAATAATAGTTGAGAAGAAGTGGCATTTATATAAATACAAAAAAACTATTCACTATTGGGATGTCAATATTAGAACATGTGGTGATAAGACATATAGTTAATGGTTAATAATGATTATATGGTTGATACATACCTCTACCAGTGCATAGAAAACATGTTTTTTTTTCGTTTTTTCCATAACTTATAAGTTTCAATATTATTATCATTTTTTTCATTATAGTAACAAGTTTTCTAACCTAAGTAATTTTACCATTAAAAATAAATAAAATTGAGGCTTATTATGTAATTTGGAACCAATTATTCTACGTATTTAAAAGTTATCAAATAAAAAAAATCCCAATGTGTGTTGAAAAATAATTTTTTCATATGTCCATATATTGTTCAAAATCATCTCTTCAAAATTAACAAGAGAATTTTTTTTACTAATTAGCGATCAAAACATTTATAATAAAATGAATATTAGTCCCTTAATTGTACATAGTTCTTAGTTATTAGAATTTAAAAATTACCAGGAAGAAGCTAGTATTTGTTGGAAATTTAAAATCATTTAATAAAAAAGTTAATATAAAATAACATTAGTGTCCCTTTTGGCATTATTTATTTAATTTGAATTTAAGAAATATCATGTAAATTAACAAATTTGAATTTATTATTCTCAAACATATGTAACATGATATATTAATCTAAAAAATTAATGATACACTACAATTAACTCAATTTATTTCACATTTAATATTTATAGATCCATTTATTTTATTTCATTCCTAAATAAATAATTAACTTGTTTGTATTTAATAGGCATTATAAGAAATTACATCATATCTAAAAAATAATGATAAATTATTAACATAAATAAACTAATGTAACTTTAAAAACTATATCTATAACTGAACATATTCTTTTTTCCCCTATCCCAGGGATTTATTGGTATTAAATGAAAGAAAAGTATCTTTTTTTCATTTTCATTACATAACTTATTATATGGGTGATTGTTTCTTCAAGAAACTAGATTTTGATTTTGTTTCACCTGACTGCTTGATTGCGGGGGGTTTAAGGATTCAGTAAATTACTCAGATCAGGATTTCCATTAGTTTAGTCTTCCATAAAAACTCCCAATACTTCCCCTATCCGAAACTCGGTATGTATCTACCTTCCAAAGGAAAGTGGTCTTTTGGGGTTTCATGTGCAACGATGCGTACGAACCCACATTGATTGAGAGTATTTGAGGCTGGGATCATAACATCATTTTGTGCGGAATTTTTTCTCATTCAATGTCTCTCTTATTTATTTTATTAATGTTCATGAAATATTTCCTAGATCCTGATATTTGATTGGTTACCCTTATGACATTGAGTTGATTATGAACTTGTATCGATAGGTCCAGTGGTGTGAATATCAAGAGTTCTCTATATATCTATTATTTATTTATGATGCTTCTTATATAGCCAAATTTGATACTATATAGTTTATTGCCACCTATGGTGGCTATTGGTGTTGTGGAGAGGGGATGGAAACTCTATGAGGCGTACTACGTATCCTATGAAACACAAATTGAAACCCACACAGTTTACTAAGCATAGTTTAAGGTCATGGGACTAGACCCATCCATGTAGTTTAACATTATTTGGTTTGGACATGAATATCAGGCTCATACCTCAATGAGGTGTCCAACTTATCATATTTAATACAGGAATCAGAGTCTTGTACTTCTTGTGTTTGAAATACGTGGCATGAGTGATATGACAATAGAAACCCTGAGTGGGACTTATGTATTTGAGACAACTATTGATTGATTCTTTAGGAATGTGTCTCATTAAGTGGATATGAGATGAAATAATATAAACACCCTAATTATGGGCCCACACTTGGGGAATTCTCGACATGCTATTGATTTAATCATCACTGGTCTCTAATCCAAACCGATCCATGCTCGGTGTGAGAAATAAGAGGTAGAAGGGAATGATTACACATATCATGGAGGGTATAGTATGAAACATATAACATATTAAAAAAATCCTATGTATACTAGTCTATAATAGGAATAAGATTCATTGTAGTTCAGTCCTCCCCAACCCGCTAATGAGATTAAGGTGCTTTAGGGAAAGTTTAGGGATTATACACAAAATGATGCATGTGTATGACCCCACATCTCATATTCCAAAATCTAATGAATAATTGTAGAATTATAGTATAATTTAGTACCCATAGTAAGGAACACTTGGGATGTGATGGGGCATACACCAAAGTTGATACCTATTGGAGATCGGGCATTAGGAATTCATTCTACATATCCTGGTTATGGAAGAATCAAAGTTATTGTAGTTCACTCATCCCTCAACCCACTGATGGGATAAGGATGATGATCAAACTCTAAAATTTTATTATTTTCCCTGAGGTTTCAGAAATGTCAGTGGCTTATACCAGGATGGATTCCATTTGGACAAGGATTAAACACTAAGGATACCCTTTTATTAGGGATTACACACTATGTCTACCCTTTGAAACACTCATTATTTATCCTCAAATAGATTAAAGATAATTGGTAATTATAAAAGGTTTTTACAAGAGCATGAAATTGGTTGGGTTGCATGATTTTTTACACCTACATCATCAATTACACTTTCCTTATAAGGGTTATGTAGTTGAAGGTTCTTGTATGGGTTCCTCAAGTCATGAGTTCAAATGGGTCTACTGGATAAAGGGGGCATGTTATAAGGGATCTTCCTATCATGTATTAGATTTATTCTACAAATGTCTTGATCATCTACCTGAATTTTTTGGGGAATCAACCTTACATGGAAGACACATCCGATGGTGTCCTCCTAACATTCCTATGATGCTTCTCGTGATCAAAGATTACACGTATACAATCTTTCTCATGATCCAAGCACAAGTACCCAGGATCTTTTGCATGTTAAATAGATTTATATTGGACGAAATCACATGAGAAAAGAGGACATGTCCATGGATATTTGCATAACCAAAGTAGACATAGATGTGGTCGTTCACATGATCAAAGTATACATGACTAAATTTCATTGAATGATCAACTTTACCCATATTTGGACTATCAGATTTCCATGTAGACATGTTTGTGGACAATAGCATGATCATGTATACAAGTCAACTATGATTCTCAAGGACATCATAGCTTGTCTAGAACTTATATATTGACAATGTGGACATGATAAGGTGTTGTCTCCTGTTCATCATGGCCTACCCTTGGGTTATCTTCTGTTAATGGTGACATATCAAGGGGTGGAAAGAAGATCAATTTGACTCCTCTTAGGCATGTCTAATGATCAATGTGACATGTCCAATGCTGCCCAATACAATAGTAAGTCTGATGAGGAATCTTTATATCTCATTTCCTTAAACTATTAATGTGGTGGGGCCTTGAATATGTGTTTTGGATATTTCATTTTTTAAGTTCCTCATGTTCACATCCAAAGGAATCATTTTATATATTTATATAGACAATTATTTTTAAATTCTGAGAGTTGTATGACCATGGAATGGTTTTCCCATGAGTTCCCATATGTGTGAAGTCCACATTCAGGACAAGATATGTCCATATGAGGGAGCCATATCAAGAACCACCCTTCAAGTGATTTCTGTGACTGTAAAATGGTCTTGTGAGGTATTCTTCAACAATGAATGGGTCTAATTTTTGAGCCCATAAATACTTGTGAGGGTAAAAACATCATGGAGATAGTGCATGACCTATGGGTCTCACATCGTCACTATCTACCTTGTGTGGATGGGGTATCTATGGGGTTGTTGTGATTTGATGTTTCCACTTCCATGGACTCTTGCAGGAATTAAGAATCAAGAAGAATCATAGAAGTGCAAGACTGAGGGTACACATTACCTCTTATTTGAGTCAGTATGGAGACATATCATGTTTGGAGGCTCATGAAGCTCCTTTTCTCATTTGGTTCACATGACTTCTACCAAGGGTCTCATTATCATCTATAAAATCACTATATAGACTCTTGTGGGTGTTTTTAGGCCGAGACAACAATGTTCAATGTCATCTATGAGCACCGTGAGACAAATGTAATTTTGATATTACAACATCGAAGGCTGGAATGTCACATTTTAAGAGATTCTATTACTCTTGTTATCGCCCAACCCGATGGAAGGTCATTCATGGGGTTATGAGAATGAGTATGGGGGGGGGGGGGGGGCTAGGCTATCCATGTATAATAAGGCCCTTATTGGTGTGTTCATGAAACCACTAAGGATATCATTCCATAGAATGAATACGTTGGGAAAACTGGGTGTTGCATGATGCTCCATTCATTATACGATTGAATGATCTCAAAAAGACTAAATAATATGATCTCTTTGTGACCTAAGGAATTTCTATAGGGATGATCAATGATGCTCTATGTTACTCTCCCTCTTCCTTTTTATAGATCCCTCTCTTCTCCATCACTTGTATTTTTTCCTCCATTTTATCAAAAGGGATAAAAGTATTTATAATAGAGGTCAACCCGAAGCTCCTTCCACTATCTATAGGGTGGATTCCATGTGAACTAGTTAGATGATATGTTCTTTATTTCATGATCATTTCATTTGATCATGTGATACCTCTATTTCCTTATGTTAAGCCTCATTATCTGAAAAAATAATATTTAATTTGGATGAATATCATTGGATTCTGAAGGGTTCATGGAAAAAATCTAATTTTGACACCTCCATTGATTGTCTTCAATTTAATTTCCATGAAATGGCTTTGAGAATTGGTAGGGGATCTATTGATATTCCACTGGTGTTCTAGATCAGATCTCATGATATTTCATGTTTGGTGTCACAGACTCATCTAGCTATCAGTAATGGTCTGGTGGTGAAAGTCCATGTGATCGCCGAGTAATCATTCAACTGTCGTTCAATATCCATGTTGAACTAAGAGTGACAAAGGGAATTAATATAATGGGAGGACAAATACGGAACTCTCATGATTTTCATGATTAATAGTATGTATCGTAGTGTGGGATCAGATTGATTTTGTGTTTTTGACTTGTGAGATCGAAATGGATGGATGATATTTGAGTGAGACTTGATAAGATAGTCCATATTTGATTCACCCAATCTTGCATTAATATCCTACATCACCTTCCCCCTCATATATAAGAAAAGGCACAATAACTATTAACCCGAGCTAGTAATGGTGTTCGGTCCCCATACAAAATTCAGCACATTCATATTGGATTCGGCTCACTGATGTTTTGGATTGGAATATGAATAATTTTTGGAATTCACACCTAGGGCCCTATACATGAGACCATTCACATTAGGATAGATAATTTCTACTTGCAGTCCACTAGATTTCTTAACTGGCTCCCATTGGGAGTGGTTGACTCTTGTCTCACAAAGGCCTATAGTCAATTCTCAGCATAGATCACAAGTATGATGGCAATTTTCATGGAAAATGAGGTTTTGTAACTAATAGAAAAAATTCTAATATGATTTCATTAAGGTACCATGTTATATCCCCTTAAACAAAATACCATGCCTTTATTTTTGTCATTTCCATGTTCTACATTCAAATTACATTAATTTTTTTGCGTATTATCCACATTCCTCAAATCATTGAAGGCAATGTGATGGAAACACAATTATAGGTACTAAAAAAATAACCCCCTCAGAATGAGATTCCTTCTAAATGAAAATAATCTGATTCTAAGGTAAAATAATTTCACATTGGAACATATACTAATATCTAAAGAGCTTTTATATTAGAGCTTATTGAGAGGGACATTATTGAATTTTTAACTAAGGAATTTGAGGGGATATCCATAGCAGACATCTGACCATGAGTGCTTGGTTAAATCCAATATAGAAAATGGATTGGGATTATGAGATAGATACCATGAAATTAGAATGTGAAAAAATTACATAATGGAACACAGATTGAGTTGAATGGTACATGTGGATGGATCCCTAGTATTGTAATTGGATGATGATGTGTATCCCATGAGGATGGGAATCATGTTTTATGTAGTATGAAAATATAACACCATACAGATCAAGTTCATATAATGTGAATAATTTTTCATAGATAAAGAAGTCTATGTTGAATGTCCTTATGTAGTAGATCTAGATCACATGTTGGAGGGGTAATATCACATTTTTGTGACAAAATTTAGGGTTGAGATCCATTTCTAGGGAAAAACATATATTATATCATCCACAATTCCCATCCATTATGTGTAATACCAAATAGATCGAATTTCTTGGATTTGAGTGCTTGAATTTGAATAGGCAACTCTTTGAGAAATGTTCATGAATGACCACTGACATGAAATGAATCATTGATTCACCTAAAATAGTAATGTTGATATCGTCTGATTTAAAAGGACAATTTAGACATGATATCCTTCTCAAACACTATATCATCTACCAAAGTCAGAGGACATAGTGAACATGGCTTGATTTTTGCGAAGGCCATGTGATGGGACCCACATTATTTGTATATATTCATTTTTTTCTATAACGTTTTTCAATGATTCATATGGATGAAGAATTATATAGAATAGACATGGATTTTTCCCAGGTCAACTTCTTATGGGTTTTTGACTAGATATGTTTCTATGCCTCTTCTATTTTATAAATGCTCAATATTTTCTGGTTCAAACAATAATGAATTTCTAGTGTACATAGACTAGAATTTTTTCTTAGTATTCCCTTATCAATTTTTCAATCTGGAAATAAACGCATCAGTTTCTAATAGATATTTTAATATCATTCCATATAGTTTGTCACTAGTTTGTATTTTAGGGTCTTGCAGCTCAATCATTTTTTATATTATAGATTATGGTATTTTAGCTCAGTCCTTTTTTCACTAGAGTTCATGGTCTTATACCTCAAACCATTTTTTTATTGTTGTTTAGGGGTTTTTCACTCGGACCTTTTTTATACTATAGTTTATGGTCATTTATCATAGAAATTAACTTCAACGACCATGTAATGTGGAGAATACATGCCTTTAATATCCTAAAACATTGAGGAAATAGGTTCTTTCATAGTGTTTCTAGGGCTCATAAGGATTGGAGTACCTTTCCTCAAAGGAGTTGAATCCATTAGTTAGTGGTTTTAATCCCTTATTCATCAATATAATGGCTATGAAATTATAATTTCAACTCTTTATCAAGGGACATGGAATATTTATGGATGTAATATGGGTTGATAATGAAATACTATGGAAGATTGGTCCACCTAGATAGTTGGAATATTGTTCATGTATGTCACAACTGAAAATCGTGATTATGAGAATATAGGATGGACAAGATATAAGTTATGTCCCATAACACTCTAATATTTTCAATTCTACATATGTGTCGATGAGGCTCATAAGGATTATAAATCCATTTACATTTGGGAAATATGTCAATGGTTGGTGGGTATCAAGACCCAATGCATCAAAAGCGTGGTTGAACCCAGAGCTATATTTTCCTTTATAAGGATTATGAAATATTTTTAAAGACTCAAGAATCATACAAATGAAATTGAATAGGGATGGATGCTATCCTGGGTAGGTTATGGAAACCTAGGGAAATTTTGAACATTATTTAGATTCTCAAGACCTATTCTTTATGGTTTCGAATCATGAGGTGTGGTCCATGAAAGGTTCAAGAATGGAGTCTCTCATTCCCGCATTGAGAAAGGATACAAAACATAGTGATGTAATGTTGAGGATGTCAAATCCACTTAGATAGTTTGGTAAATGAATTTTAAATCATGGTCCAAGAATATACGAGTTATCTCGAGAGAAATAAAAACTGGGTTATACTAGACAATCAAGCCTCTACTACTACATGAGTTCAATAAGATAATTCATGGATTGAAGGGGGTCATCTGGGGATCTGATGGTTCTTTCAGAAGAGTGAGTCCCTATTACCAGTTTGTTACAGGGAGGTTTACTTAGTCGATACATAAATTACATGAAGGTGGTTTATGAAATGTGTAATATTAATAAAGGGTCCAAGAATTCTAAAAGTTCTTTCACTACCTAGAGAACATATTCTCATAGTGAAAAGATGTTAGAAACCATTAACCTAATTTCTTCCTGGACCAGAGGGTCTAGAGAGGATAACATAGATTTTATTAGGGACAGAAAGTGGACCCTATAAGCATTATTCATTATTCCATTGTACCAAAATTTTATCCTAAACTCTATTGATGATGATTTTAGCGATTGAATATTCATCTTTTTCTTAGATCACACTTTTTGGGATTTTTACCTGAAAAGTTTTATTCCAATTTCACTAGAGTTTAAGGTATTTTGATTTATAATATTTTATGATAATGTTTATGTTCATACAAGTTTGACTAATGTGTAGGTAGTTTTAAGTCATTAAGTTTATAGACCTAATATGGGGGATATTACACAAGAATAAAATTAGGATACCCAAGGTCAGGATCACTCCAACACCATTCTAAATTAGAGATAGAAATATTGTAAAACATGACATGAGGTCCTTAGGTCATGAGTAATTATATGTGATAGTCATATGAGGAGGGTTTTAGATCACTCTAAGGTATTGAGTTCTCCCAAGATAATTTTAGATGTAAAAGAATTGTAAATCCCTTTATATCGGTCCAAGATGTCACTGGTTTGTGGGTCTCATGCTCTTCTGTATTAATAACATGGTCAAATAGAGATATCTTATTTATTTTCCAAGGGCTAAGAAAGGCTTATGAAAACTTAAGGTACTATAGAAATAATGTGTGGTGCATGGATTGATGTGATTTTAAAATATAGTAGAAGAACCCCTAACTCAGGTTAACTGAGGTAATTCTTTTATAACCATTCAATAAAGAGTGAAAATAAATGATGGTCTTTAAAGTTTATCATTATATAGTGGATATGTTTTTTCATAATTTTTAATGTAATGTGGTAAATAATTTCTCCTTATTATTTAACTTCATGCGTTAAGGAATTATTTTTTTCCAGTTTAAATTTCATGAGACCATGATGGTATACTTTTAGCTTAATGTCATATGGTAACAACATGCTCCTATATAGTTTATCGTGGTGTGGTAAGGATGTACTCCCATGCAGTTTAACGTCATGTGGTAAGGACATGGGAACCTACATGAAAAATTTATGTACGACATATTATGTACAAAATCAATCCTTATGTAGATATAGATCATACGTAGGCCAAATGGTTTTATGTAACTTGGTTTTGATGTAGGTGGGGATCATTTAATATCCTTTTTGGTATATGAGCCCATAATTATAGATATGGAAATCTATATGTATAAAATCTCGTTGGGAATAAATTGAAACATAGTTCTTGAAAACTCATGAAGTTTTACCTCATACAGTGAGGGAAATGATGAACTTACATGAATAGAATGAAATATTGATTTGGTCCCAATGGTGGAAGTTTGGGCGTTACAACAAAACTCATGAAAAACATAATCAAACCGCACATAGTTCTGAAGAGTTGTGTATTTTAATGTTATACAATGAAGAAGAAAGTCTACAAAAATGAAATAATTGTATTGTATCTGGGCCTAATAATGGAATTATTGGTGTCACTATGTATCCCATGGTTATAGGAATCATTCCACGCATAGTTATTAATGAAGTTCCATGTGTAGGTCTCACCTGTAAAGAAAGAGGCGGGACATTTATATTGGTTTGTTCTAAAACAGATTATATTTGGAAATTTAGGCATCTCTATTCATCACTTGAGGAAATTAATAATGTAAAAAAATTTATTTATCAGGAAATACTCTACATAGGTTTGACCCATATGAAGAGGTGGAAATTACGTCTGCAAATTTTTGTATCTTGGGCCAATATTACTAATCTAGGAGTTACTACTTATCCTATAATGATAGGAATCTACCAAAACATAGTTCTAAATAGACAATGAAATTTATTTTCATGATGCATGGAAAAAGGTGGACTGGCATGAAAAAGTGGTGATGTCTTGGATAGGCCCAAGGATGGAAGTCTGGTCATCAATACATATCTCATGAATATGATATCAAATACCCAATTAGTTTTTTAAGAAATGTATAGTTTAACCTCATGTGGAAAGGATGTGGTCTCCCCAATGTAAAGAGGGATAGAGTGAATAAAGTTATGGTAGAATACCAAAACCAACTATAGTCGTCATCTTGAATGAGTTCCATAAGAGTGTGCAATTTCATGTCATGCATGGGACATTAACTGTGCAATTTAACTTCATGTGATGATGGCTCATGGTATGCCTTTTATGGTATTGCATTCAAGATATAGATGGTCATGTCAAGAGGTATTATGCTTTGTTTTTTAGGGAATTCCATACTGAGACACATATGACCTTGTAAGATATGCTCGGTGTGAGAGACAACGAACAATAAGTGTTCCATTCAACAAGAATATTCATTTAAGAGTGGGGCTGGGCATTTTTTTGTTATGTAGTGGTTGGACCAAGATAGAAAATCAAATAATACCTTTTTATCTTCTTGGAAATCAAAATGAAGAAAAAATCAGTTCTAAAAAACCTATGTAGTTTAACGTCATGTGGTAAGGATATGGGTGAATCGATATGAATTAATATGGATTTAATAGATTAGTCTAGTTTTACGTCATGCGGTAAGGATATGAGATGCTATGTAGTTTAACATCTTGCTTCCAAGACGTCTTTGTAGTATTTAATGTCATGTGTATAAGACCATATCATTTAGTTTAACATCATGTAACTAGGATTCAGTCCACACAATTTATCATCATGTGGTTAGGATGAACTCGTTCAGTTTAACATCAGGTAAACAAGATAAACTCATTATAGTTTAACGTCATTTGGATTGTATAAACTCTATACAGTTTAATGTTAGTTGGGTAGGAAGAACTTTGTCTAGTTTAATTTTTTTGGTTAGAAATAAGTTTTTATATTTTAACTTCATGTTGATAAGAAAAATCCCATATAATTTAACATCATGTGGTTAGGAAGAACTCCATAATGTTTAGCAACTAGTGGTTAGGAAGTAACTTTGTATAGTTTAGCATTTTCGGGTTTTTAATAATTCCGCATAGTTTAACATCAAGTGGTTCGAATGAAATATTTATAGTTTAAAAACATGTTCTTAGGATGAACTCCATATAGTTTAATGTCACATGGGTAGGAAGAACTCTATATAGTTTAATTTCGTTTCATTTGAAATAAATTTTTATAGTTTAAATTCATGTTGTTAAGACAAAACCCGTATAATTTAACGTCAAGTTGTTAGAAAAAAGTCCATAATGTTTAATAGCATGTGGTTAGGAAATAAATTTTTATAATTTAACATTTCCTGGTTATGAAGAACTCTACATAGTTTAACATAATTTGGTTAGGATAAAATCTATACAGTTTAAAATCATGTTCTTAGGATGAACTCCGTAGAGTTTAATTTCATGTGGTTATGATGAACCCCATATAGTTTAACATCGGGTGGTTAGAATAACACCATACAAATTCACAACCTATGGTTAGGAAAATCTTTATACAATTTAATGTCATATGGTTAGGAAACGATATATACTATTTAAATTCATGTGGTTAGGAAAAGATCTATACTATTTAAATTCACAAGGTACAAGATGATCTACATGTAGTCCAATGTTGTGTGGTTAGTAGGTACTCCATACCATTTAACATCATCTAGTAAGGATGATCTGTGTATATTTTAATGTCATTTCGTTAGGATGAACTCCATAAAGTTTAACATCATGTGGTTAGGATGAACTTTATAATGCATAACATCATGTGGTTAGGATAAACTCCATATAGGTTAACATTCTGTTGTTAGGATGAACTCTTTATATTTTAATGCCATGTTGTTAGGATAAACTCCATATATTTTAACATTCTGTGATTAGGATGAACTCTGTATAGTTTAACATCCTATGGTTAGGAAGAACTGCATACATTTTACGTTTGGGTGGTTAGGATGAAATCTATACAGATTAATGTTAGGTGTTTAGGATGAACTCAATACAGTTTAACATAATCTAGTTTGGATGAACTCAATGTTGTTTAACATCCTATGGTTAGGATGAACATCTTACATTTTATCATTGTGGGGTTAGGAAAAACATCATTCAATTTAATGTTGTCTGGTTAAGATTAACTCCGTATATTTTGATGTCCATTAATTATGATGAATTCTGTATAATTCAATGTCATGTGGTTAGTACGAACTCTATACAATTTAACTTATTGTGGTTAGGATTAATGAAGTGTGAGTTCAAAACAGAAACCATCCATTTGTACCCTAATGTAGATAGTGAGGGGGTCCAGTTCTTCCTTTTTAATAGAATATTCACTATTGATATGTTTTTTCACCAATCATGACTTACCTATTATATTCATGTATTCCATGTATTGTTTAAGGGATACTTCCAATCTAGTGATAAGGGACTGATACTCATCCACATTGTAGCCTTCCGATAGTGAGAAAGAG
This sequence comes from Viscum album, assembly GCA_963277665.1. Classification (NCBI taxonomy): domain Eukaryota; kingdom Viridiplantae; phylum Streptophyta; class Magnoliopsida; order Santalales; family Viscaceae; genus Viscum; species Viscum album. Next base: position 1,394,432,433 of record OY728157.1, on the reverse strand, counting down.
TAGGGAAGAAATGCATTGTCGAGAGATAAAATTACCATCCCCAGACCGACCCGATTGAGCATTGGGTTTTCCATTCAATATACGATGGGACTCTAGGAGGAACCATCAATGTAGAAATCCCATTTTAGGGTATTTTCATGGGAAAAAAATACCTTGTCTATTCGAAGTATGGTTTCTTTTAGTGTATTTTATGGGGTAGAATGTGCTGTAAGGAAATATTCTAGGGAATTCCCTTTCATTTAATTTGTTGATAAGAACTGAATGTCATATTTTAAAAGCATGATCACCCATCGAGTGAGGTTCCCAATCAAAATAGGGTAGCCAAGTATTTTCTTGAGTGAAAAAATATGAGACACCAGATGGACTTCATGGGGATGCAATAAATGCCTCATATTTATTCACCATAATGATTACTACAATGGAATTCTTCTTGATATCAAAATATCTTGCCTCAATACCTAGCATCCTTGAACTAAGTTAGTAGATAATATTTTAACATCCTGCATCATTTTTCTCTGTGATGGGGGCACCGAGTGAGCATTCCTTGGTCATTACAAATATGATGAGTTTCCTCCCTTCAACCAGAGGTTTCAAAATCGTTGGGTGCAGTATGTACTTCTTGAAAATGATGAAGGCTTTTTGGTAGTCATCGTCCCATTGAAAGGTGATTCCCTTATTCATTATCCTGGTGATGGGGATATCATGGAATGCTCAGTTTGCTATGAAATGTTTAATGTAGGAAAGTTTTCTTTTGTTTCCCCTTAGTTATTTGTTATTTTAAGTGGTTGACATTGCTAAAATAATAGTCCTCATTTTTTGGGTCAACCAAAATGCTACAGTGGCTTTCCACAAAGCTAGGGAACATTTATGATGTTACCTTGAAAGCACATTTTATCAGATTAATTGTTAAATCATGTAAACATAAATTGTTGTGTAATTTGTAATGTCACTGTAGTGATCAAATCATTGTCTGGACTTAACAACTCGGGTGTTGATATACAACTCCACTACACTTCCCTGATATAGATTAAGGATCTGATGCATAATGCATTGATATGTTTCACCAAAATTCATTAATCCAAAGGGCATGACCATCCCCTGAGTCTCTCTAAAGGAAGTGGATTCTTCACCTTCAAGTTCGATCTGAATTTCGTTGTACCTCGAATACCTATACATGAAGGTAAGGTCTTGGAAACTAGCAATATCATCGATCAAGATTTCTATGATTGGAAAAGGGAAAGAGACCTTTGAGAAATTACTATTAAGAACTCTAAAATCAATACATTCCCTATAATTCCAATTATTTTTCTAGATTGGGACAATGATGGTGAGAAATCTTGGTCATTTAACTTATCCAAATTTTTTTAATTGATCAAATTATCAACTTCCTCTTCTATATTGGTGGCATGAGAGTGGTGCATCCACCCGGTTTCTTACTTGTAGCCTTGATTCTCATCAGGTTGGCTGAGATGGTGTGTAGACAAATCAGAATTTAGTCTATGAATTTTTGTATAGTTCAAATGGAAAAAATATCATTGAAAATTTATTAATTTAATATAATTCTCTATCTATTAGAGGGGCATGTTGGAATTAATCATAGTAGGTCATGAGTCTTATTACATTCCCATATTTATAAATCTCAATTCACATATGGTCATGGAGATGCCTTCCAAAAACGTGGGAGGGAAATTACTAAGGTTATCCTACTCCATGTCCACTTATGAGTCTATAGAGATTTTTTTGTTGATGATGACAATCTGGGGGCTACCTTGTCACTATCAGGGTAAGGGAATATATGAAAAGAGACATTATCATCCCTTTTTATATGAGTCATCACAGAGAGATTTCCGAGTGAATTTTCCATTAATTTTTCTTGGAGGATATGAGGGGTCATACATATGGGACTAGATAAAATACATCGAAAATACTTATAGGGGGAACATAGTCTATTTTCAGCACACTCTAGGAGTTTACAGGGACAGTCCCATAAGCCATTATGAGATGTAATCTGTATATCATCATCTACCATTGGATTCTTACCTTTATTCCTGTAGAAATACACTTCAGTATATGTGTCTATATAGGTATTAAAGGGGGTGTTTTCACTATATAGTATACCAAAATTTCTATCTAATGTTGATAATGTCTCCCAATGATTGAGATGGCACATATTTTATCATCCTATAACCAAGATTTTTTCCTTGGTATTTGTCATCAAGATGTAAGGTTGTGAATATGGGTGGATATGCTATGACATAGAATCTAGGAATCCTTGAGTATCTCATTAGAATGAGAATCAATACATACATAGTTATAGAAAACCAATGCAGTTTAATGTCTTGAAGAAAAAAATAAGCTGTGTAGCTTAACTTCATGGGATAAGGATGTAAATATACGTGTATAGCGTTGGATATATAAAAAGGTTATCCCAACGTATCTCATTAAGATTAGAATCAATCCGTAAATAGTTATATTAAACCCACAAGGTTTAATATAATGTGGAAATGACATGATTTCTGTAGTTTAACTTCTTTAGGTAAGGACACAATCCATACAGTTTAACATCTTGCAGTATGGTTGATGGCCATGCAGTTTTATGTCTTGAGGTAAGGACATGAATATGGGTGGTTGGGTGATGATATAGAATCTAGGAATACCTATGAATCTTGTTAGGATGAGAATCAAACTATACGTGGTTCTAGAAAACTAATGGAGTTTAATATCTTGTGAATATGACATGATACATGTAGTTTAATGTCTTGTAGTAAGGATTATTGAGAAGATTCTATCAAGATAATGACTCTTTCTAAGGAGTATAGACAACTCTTATTTTTATTTCATGAATTTCAGCATCATTTAACTCTATCTATCTTATTGATACCTATATATCTAATGAATCTTTGAAAATAAAGAAGCATTAAATTGTGTTCCCAATACATTGATTGTAGGGGAAATGGTTTTTATATCATATCAACACTTCCTCATTCAATAACCTCATTGTTGGGATTCTCATCAAACCATTTTCCATGGAATATTAAAAATACTTAGGGATATTCTTTTTTCATAAGGAATATGTTATTTTCAGTTTTGAATTGAAATATTTTCCTTTCTCCCTAGGAGGTAGGTGGCTCATGTTCTACTGCAAAATCGGTAAACCCTTCTTAGAGAGAGTAGATAACTAGAGTGGGGACTCAGGAGTCTGTGGTTTTAAAATCAACATTTCCATTTATATCTCAAACTAGTCATTAAAGGGAATCTGTTTTCAATCATGTGACTAAGAATTTGATTGCAGGGACAATGATTTTCAAGCCCTACCATCCTTGATTCATTCGACATTCTCATCATTAAGAGATCTAGCTAACCTTTTCCAAGGCATAGTTGAAATACCAAGAATCATGTTTGGTCTGGAATGAATATACTTTTCACTAACTATCATCAAGATATGGGAGATCAAGATGCTTCACTATCATGTTATCTATTAAACACTTGGTGTAGGTGCATCATTGAGTCTAGATTATGGGGTACAAATTCCTGTCTAAATTGATCTGGAAGATGGTGATAAAGTATTGGGGGTCTTAGATGACCTAGATTATTCTCATAGATTAAAATATATTGACTCTCCAGATGATTTTGTGGAAACATATGTGGGTAAATGTATTCCAGAATATCCTTGATGAGGAGGTGGAAAATATGTACTTTTCCCCAGGATAGTGGGATTGGGTGTAATGGAATAATGTTTGGATTTCACTGATAGAGGGATGAAAAATATGAAAATGCCTCCAACCCTATGGGATATGGTAATTCTTTACAAGGTGGGATTTTATAATGAGACATGGGTAAATTATCTTGAGGATGATATCTCAAGAGTATTATAATAATTATATCTCTGATATCCCTATTCTCTTGTTGGAGTAGTTAAATCTATTATTCGGTATAAATTGCATTTTCATCCCTAAGGGGCTAGCTGGAAAAAGCCCTGGAAACACCTTTCCTCATTCAGTGCTAAGTAGAGTGGATGATGATGGGAGTTCTGACATTAACCCAAGAGACTAAATCCATGGTTGAAATTTTCTATATGATCATTGGTTATAGCCCTATGAAATACCCACATGGTCGGTAACACCTTCTGCAGATTCCATAAATATACCACTGATCCATTATTTTTATGTGCCTCTAATGGGAGGTAAGAGAAACTATATTGACTAAGATGATATCTGGATTGTATTATTTTACCATTTAGGAGTGTTCTCATATGGATATTATGAGGATTATTTAAATCTGAATGATATCATAATGACTGATAAACTAGAAGGATGGTACTCCTCCTCGATATAGTACCACGTTTCGACGGTCCATGTTTGGGGTACCATTTGAGGTGTTAGTGCATGTGGTACTATTTTAGGGGTTGGTTCCTAAGATGAAGATTATTTCAAGGTAAAATATAATTAAAAGTATAATATCCTTCAGGGATGGGGTTCTCCATGGGATTCCAATGTCACTGGTGATAGTTGTAATGAAGTTAGAGGCTCTTAGCTAGTGATGATCTCAGATTATTCTAGACCACTTTTAGGATACACTGGGTGGACTTAGACAGATTGTTTCTAGCATGTATATAATCAGGCTATGTAGCTACATTTTTTTCATATATCTAGATGGCTATCCTACTAGATTCCCCAACATGGACAGTTGGTGTGGGCCCAACTTCAACTGCAGCTCATTATGGAGTCGTGGTCATATGTCAATGATGATGATCCGAATGGATGTGATCCCTCCTAGGAAGTATCTGAGTGATTAGGTAGACATATTATTTCCCTCCATCCCCTCCCAGAGGTCAGTAAGGTATACATTGTTGCACCCGAGTGATATTATCTGAATGTAGTTGAACGTGGCAACACATTCCATATCCTCTCTCACATCGAGTCATGGGAATTATGGTCAATGGGAACCAAACCTTTAAAGGATTTGTGAGCCTATTCTAAAGTCGGTGTGGATATTTTGATGTGGTGCTCAAGGAAAAAACAACTTATCAACAGATATTAGATGTCGTGTCTCAGTGACAATGTATGCCATGACCTTAGGGCCAAAGAATCTTGTCCATCGATTTTGGAATCTATTGACACATTCAATGATTTCATTTTGATTGAATGGAATCTGTATGTTCTGAAGAAAAAACAAGGCACCTTATTAGTGGAGAATCATCTATAACATTACATTATTGGTCAACAACATTCACTATTAAAGTAAAAACAAGAAGTTCCTTTTTTTACACAGGGTTAGGTGTAGTTAAAAGAACCAAGTCGAGTTAACCATTTGGTTATACAATGAGCACATAATAAACTTGCATGATGGTCACTAGTAAATCGATCCCTTTTGAACTAGGAATGGAATGAAAAACATAATGGATTTCATCTCAGGTTCACAATTTTTTTCATCGGTAAATGGGATGTGGAATGGGTTTTCATAATGGGTTGACTGTGGGGGGTTTCTGACTTCACTCAATCACTCTCATCAAGTTTTCCATTTTTTTAGCCTTTCCTAGAAAATTCCAATGGACCCCACATCAAAAAAAAGGTATAAACTGACTTCCCAAATGTATGGGTTACTTTGGGTTTTCACATCAAATGAAACTTAGTAACATACATTAGTCAAGTGGATGGTAGGTCGGGATCATTACACTCTTTTATGGGGGATTATTATCTATTTTGGGAATTTCTTATAGAATTAAGCTATGTTTGTGAAATCCTTCCCATACTATGATCAAGGAAAGTTTTAACCATTTTCAATTACATGATTATGAATATGTATCAAAAAGAACAATGGTGTGAATATCATGAGTTCCCTGTCACTCTCTTATTTATTTATGATGCTTTGGGCTATGGGAAAGTTCCATAATTATAGAGTTTATTACAGTCTAGGAATGTGTTTTGTGTCTTGGATATGGTATTGAAACTCTATGAGGCATCCTATGTATCAATTGAAATAGGAATATATACCAGAGTATTTTTCATGGCATGGTTTAAGGTCATGTGACTGAAACCATTCATATAGTTTAACATCATGCTGTAAGGATGTGAATATGAGGCTCGAACTGCAATGATGTGTCCTACATATAATATTTAATATAGGATTAAAAGTCTATATAGTTCCTATGGCTATAATTTATGTCAGGAGAGATTCAACATTAGTGACCCTAAGAGTTATGTATTCATACGAGACTTCTATGGTTGTCTTCTTTAGGAATGTGGACCTTTGAACAGAGAGTAGATGCAATCAGACTTACATCCCAATAATGGTGCCACACTTGGGGAATTATTAACATAATTTTGATACCATCATCACTAGTCTATATGCCAATGTAATCCATGATTTTTTGAGAAAAATCAGATATAAATAAATTTCACACATTACATTTGAGCAAATCCCAATAGGTCTTACTCATTAATGTTTCCCTTTTAGGGGAATGATTACCCATATCATGGTGGATATGGTATACAACATAGGATTTAGTAAGGATTCCTAAATAACCTATTCTATTATAGGAATAATATTTTCATAGTTCAGTTCATCCCACAACCCCCAAATGGGTTTTAGGTGATTATAGTAATGATTGATGATTATACTTAAAATGGCGCCCGTGTATGACCCCACTTATCATCTACTGATTGGTGAGAATGTATGGTAGATTAATGGAATAATTTGGTCCCCTATGTCAGGAAAAAATGGGATGTGAAGGGAATTACACCACAATGGATACCCATTGGCACAAGAGCCTTAGGAAAGCATCCTACGTATCATGAGTATGGAGGGAATCAGAGTTCATGTATGTTACTTACCCCTCAACCCACTAATGGGATAAGGAAAATGATCATAGTAAAATATATTATTGTTATCCTCAAGGTTTTAGGAATGTAAAGGGATTATGCCAGGATGGATACCCTCTGGTCGGGCTTACACACTGAGGTTACCATATGAATGGGGCTTACACACTGAGGCTACCCATTAACACACTCATTCTTTATCTTCTCGCAGATTAAAGGGAGGTAGAAACCATAAAAAGTCTATCCTGAAACATGAAATTCATAGGGTTGCATGATTTCATAACCCAATCTCATTAAGAAAACATCCCTTATAAAAGTGGTATCTAGCCGAAGGTTCGTATCCATGTTCCACATGGCATGAGTCGAAATGGGTCTTCCATAAAATGTGGGAATGTTATATGGGATCTGCCTATTGTTTATTCATTCTCTATAGTAGATAATATACTCGAAATGTTTGGGCCATCAACCTAAAATGGATGACATGTAAAATGGTGTCTTCCTAACATTACTAAGATGCTTCACATGATCTATGTTGACATGTCTTATAACTTTCGAATGATATAAGGTGACGTATCTGGGATATTTTTCATGATCAACTGAATTGTCTTGGATGACATCACATGAGAGATGCTGACATATGGAAGGTGCCTCCAATAACCAAAGAATCCATATCTAGGGAAATGTGCATGATCAAATTAGACATGACTATGTACCAATACTTGATCAACCTAACCCTTATTTGGAATATCACATGTCCCGACAGATATGTATGTGGACAATCGCATCATCGTGCTAAGTTGTCAACAATGTTTCAAGAGGTCAACATAGATTGTCCAAATCTTATCTTGTGGAAATATAGACATGTCAAGGGGTTGTCTCCTGGTCTACTTGGATTTTCCTAGGGTCATATCATGGAAATAGTTATATTAAAGGGGCTACCACAAGATCAATCTGACCCATCTGTGACCTGTCATGCAATCAATGTAGCATGTACAATTCCTCCCAATGACATCGTGAGTCCTATGAGGAATCTTGTGATCTAATTCCCTTACACAATTCATTTGGTAGGGTCTAAAAGATGTGTTTAGTATCTTTTTTTTTGTTCAAGGTTCACAAATGAAAATCCAAATGGATCATTCCCTAAATATATATAGAAAACTATATCCCTAGGTAGAGGGATTCATGACCATTAAATGGGTTTCACATGAGTTCCCCTATGGGTCATGACTATATTCGGGATGGGGAATGTCTTTATGAGTGATATACATGAAACTCCACCATTTATGTGATTCTCATGACCCAATATTGGTATTACAAGGTATTATTCGACAATAAATCATTCTTCTTATTGATGTCATAAATACTGGTGAGGTCATACAACTCATAAAGAGGATTCATGACTTATGGGTTCCACGTCCTCACTTTATTCCCCAAAAGAAGGGAGTGTCTCCAAGGATGATGTGTTTTGAGGTGGACAATTCTAATGGCACATGCAATCATCACGTGAAGACTCTTAGAACCCTGAGATAAGGAGTACATGTGATCTATAATTCAATGATTCATGGTGACATGACATGCATTGAGGTGCTTGAAACTCCTTTGGTCAAGCTGTTTGCATGCCTTATATAACGAGTCTTGCAATGGACACATCCATCTCACATTAGAATCACAGAGGGTGTTTTTAGGCCAATATAGCCATGTCCACAATCTTTTGTGATAACAACGCCAAAAATGGGCTTCCATCATCTGAAATACAGACGGTTTTCATGTCATGTTTCATGAGATTCTATTTCTTTTGTGATCGCACAATCCAAAGGAAGTTTATGCATAGGATTATGATAATAAGTACAAGGGGTGAACAAAAATGTTGTCTTCATGGAAGAATCCCCTTCTTGGTGTGGTCACAAGTCCACTACTGATATCATTTGATTTTTTTAATTTCTTATCCCAAACAAGAATCACATGATGCTCCATTCATCATGCATCCTATAAATCTTGAAAAAACATTCAGTAGGACATCTTTATAACTTCAGTTAGCTATCTAGGGATGAACATTAATGTGTTATATTCCTCCTCCCTCTTTCCTTTCAGATCTCCCTTTATTCTCCATCGTGTGTCTTCATGCCTCCCTTTTTTCAGAGGGGAACAAGGTATTTATTGGTGGGGTCAGACCAAATCTCCTGCCACTTTCTATAGGGTGAGCATGAAATGAACTTTTGAGAGAGATTATGCTTCATTGGATAATAATTTCATTTGATCATGAAATGCCTATTTTTCCATCTATGAAGCCATGTGATCTGAAAAAATCTGATTTAATTCAGATGAAAATCATATGAGGCTGAAGGGTTCAGGGTCATAAACATCTTGAGACGCCTCCAAATTTTTTTTTCATTTCGATAGCATGATCAATGGATGGTAATGAGATGGATTTTAGGGTTGGAAGGGGATCTCTCATCATTACATTGGTGTTCTCAATCATATTTCTTGGAGGATCTTGTTGGTTGTTTAGAATTTTTCAGTTAATAGTGAAGGACTTGTGGTGCCAGTCCTGGTGATCACTGATTTATCATGTGACTTTCATTGAGTGTCCATGTTGAACAATCATTACAGGAGGGTATCTATCCAATAGGGGTTAGAGAAAAAGGTATTGTGCTATGGGATATTTATTTTAATTTCTGGATTGTAGGATCAAATTAATTTTGGGTTTGTGATGTGTGAAATTTATGTGGACGACTAAGATCGACATGAGGCATGATAAAATGGTTTAGATATGAATCAACCCGTACAACATAGAAATTATGTAATGCCTTCCCTTCAGTATATAATGAAATGAAAGAACTATATTTGGTTGATCCATTAATGGGGTTTGACACCCATACCACATGCATCACCTCCATATGGGCTTCGGCCCACCGAGATTCTGGTAAGGTCTATGCATTCCTTTGGGCTCACGAAGCTCAGGCACAATACACAGTCCCACTCTAATATGGTAGGAGATATGATCCCGGTATTCCACTAGATTTCCCTACTGAATTCTATTGGGTTTGGTTATCATTGACCCTGCAAGGGCCTATGGTTGAGCCCTGGCCTAGCTGTCTAGTCTTCTAGCCATTCTTTGGTTTTGGAAAAGGAAAGTGTGGAACTCTTAGAATGAGATTCATAGATTGTTATTACAAGGGCCCAATGTATATACCCTTAATCTAGATTCCAAGCCTTACTGTATTTCATATACATTATTTCTATGTAAATTACTCTGAATATTTTCATGGTATTCACATTCCTTGACTCATTGACGGTAAAGTGAAGGATACATGATTATGGGTGCCAATATTCCAATTCAATGGAAGGTGGAAAGTGATTTCTATATTTTATATTTTTTTTGTAAAAGGAAAAAATATTGTAATTAAATAAAATAAATATAATATTCTATGTCACTTACACTCTTATCATTCTATTTTAACCACATGGTAAATTTATTTTTTCCTTAACCACATCAATTAATTATTTCTTCCTTCACAATTCATTTTGGTTAAAAATTTTGTTTTCATTTTTAGAAATTATAAATAATTATGCTTGAAATTATGGAATATATTTTTCAAAATTCAATCAAAATATAATTTTAATTTTAATTTAATAGTAATACCACAAGCGCGGCAAGGTGGTGGGTTTCTAACAAGAGTATTTTTTAGAAAAAGATTAATATATATTAACTATATGAATTATAAATATTATTATATTCAAAATAATTTCATATTAACTGATTTTTAATATATAACTTTAATTACAAAAATTCATTAATAGATATTATTTTAATTAATTAAAATGGAGAAACATTTTTCATTTCAATTTTTTTAAAAAATGTGTTTTTAAACCAAGAAACTAACTTATACAAAAATTAAATATAACATTGATTAAATAAAATTTAGTGGATTAAATATAACATAGGTTACATTAAAACATTATCAAAACATATTGGGACTTTTAAATTACTTTGTTTTTTTAAATGAAAATAATTGTTTACAAAAATCATTATTTTTCACAGTTTACTGAAAAATAAATATTTGATGAAAAAATTTAAAAATCTCTCTGATAGCTAATTTTCATATTAATATTCAAAAACTGTGTTTAATTTATTTATTTTTATTTTATGAATGTTTCAAAAAATATTCTTAAAATAATTTTTCCATAAAAAGGAATCATAAAATACTTGTCACAAAATACCATTCTATGAGTAATAGTTCATTAATTGTTTATCTCATTTATAGAAAATACATTGGATCAACATTAAATATTTGATTAAATACTTAATATATATATTTTTATATTATAATACAGCAGGATTGATTTTTTTACATATTGCAATAAAACACACTTGTGTGTGTAAAACTAGTTTCTTAGAAAAAGACTTCCTTTTATTTTAAAAATGGATTTAGTATTATTAATAATTAATTAGTCACCAAAAGTTATTTTTAGATAATATTTTCATAATTATGTTATTCATGTTCCAACCCACCCATCCAATTCCTTGGTTATGTTGGTAATATATATAATTATTCATTTATGTTTTGTGCGATGTGTTGAATAATCTATTCATATAATTTTCTTATTTTAAAATCCCAGACTATTACATCATCCCCCATTTAATAAATTCAAACCTTGTAATTTGAATATTATCTTGGTAATAAATTATTGGTAATATCAAAATAAATTTTTTTATAAACCAAAATGATAAACAGGTTTACCAAAACATCCTATTAATAATAGAGAACGATAAGTACAAATGTTATCTGGAATAACACGTGACTATGTTTCCAAAGAGGTGAATATAGGAAAATATATTAGCAAAACATAAATAATTATAGGGAGTAATTAATTTAATTGATCAAAATCATGTTAATGATCAATGGAATGTTATGTGCCTCAAAACCATAGATCATTGATGATTGGAAAGATAATCAGTTCATTCGAATTGAATTTACTATAATATTAATTTTATTTCAAGATACTATTCCTAGAGTTTATAAATTATTTCATCATTTATATAGGAAAATATTGAAATATACATAAACTATAAGTAGTGTTTCATATATGAAAAAAATTCCACCAAAATCTCACCTTTTTCTCCAAATTATGTGTATTTAGGATGAATTTTTAAATATCTAAGAACTAATGTGAACATTTAAATACAAAAAAACAATAAAAAATAAAACAAGATATTATTCCAATAATCAGAAAATAACCAAAACCATTATTGTTATCAAATGGTAAGATAATTCATGAATTTTATAAAAATCTATATGTTAAATTAATCATAAAAATACAATGGTAATACCACAAAGTAAAACTAAATAATTTCATAAATAACTATGCTTAAAATTATTAAAACATTTTCTAACTATGTTCAAAACCTAATAATTATAATGGTTTGATCATATATTTTTCCATTATGACTCAAAAATTATTTATCAAATTAAATCCCATGTCTCTTTGAGAGAAACATAATTATTATCAATAAAAATGTCATATCAACCAGGACATCTTGTAGCCAACTGTTAGTGGGAAATCCTTATCATCCTTTGATCATGGGTTCAAAACCCACCACCTTCTTGGTCGAGACATGTTTTAACCGAACATATGTGATTGAATTATTTTATTTAAACTCAAGAAATGATTCCTCCCTAACTAACAATTTATGTTTATCATAGGGGTTACAAATACCCCAACCCAATAAAATATCCACAAATATTTAAATAAGTAATCACAAAATATTTTCAACTAAAAAACCATAAAAGTGGTATCCTAGACATTTAAATTATGATAATACATAATCATATAAAATTATGATGGTATCCATAACCATTAAGGTAAATTCACTTAATAGAATAATAATATCCAAATTCATCTAAACCTATCTTTTATACCAACTATAAAATCCTTGAACCGACAGTCCTGGATCTCATGCTGAAATCATATACTTTATATTTTCTTCTTTTATACAAATAATTTTGACATATGTTTTTTCCATTGAAACCTAAACACATCATAAGGAAAACATTTATCACTTACAATATCAAGGAAGTTTTAGGTTTATAGTATTAAAGGAATATGATAAACTCCAAAATAAATAACACCCATTTGGAAAATGACAATTTCTCCATATTTAACCAAATTTTCTTATTTCACATTTATTCTTCATCATCATCCATGTGAAATCAATTTTATAAATAATTAGTAAAAACTCATTCTTTTTAATCCAGGGAAAATGATATAAAATATTGGTGACCTCAAATTCTCAGTAAGATAATACATCATAATTAACAAATGAATTTCATCAGTGTGAATTTGAATAAGATAAGGGTATAATGAAATAATAAAATTACTTAGTATACAATACAAATATTCATACCCACTGATACATGGATCAACAAATGTGAGAACATGGAATAAGGGTTTAATAATGGAAATATTCATAGTAATCAATAATCATGAACTATTTGATACCAATCCAAATTAAATGAAACATCATAACTGTATAGAAAGAACAAATAAAACATATTTTTATTTTGAAACATCATCATTATATGAAACCTACAGAACCCAAATATAACCCTTACAAATGGATTAATCATAAAAACTACCTACAAAATAAAATTTTTAGAATAACATAATCTTTACCCAATGCATTGGAATTATATCCAGGTATATCCATTGTTTTAGTTATTATAGGCTCACCCATTGCTATTTGGGTGAACCCATCATATATAATGTCTATGAACCACAACATGAATAGTGTACCTAGATCATTTGTCATTAAACTCATATAAATAATCACTAATATTTTATAACCTAATCAACCCATGGAATGAAATGGGATTCATGGAATTTTCTTCAAAACCTAATTAGCCTTTGGAAAAGAAATGGGTCCCATTAAATGTTTTCAAAAAAATATTAATCTGGCCAGAGAAAGAATGAGGGTGGAATAATTACAAAATATACCCATTGGAGCATAGGTACCAATAATGTTTTTCAATGTTCATTAATATATGTACCATAAAAAGTTAATTAAAACATTCTTGAGGAAAATAACAATTTAAAAAATAAAACATTTTGAATATCCTTTTCTTTGAAAACAAAATTTAGTAAAAAAATTACAAAATATTTGGAGAAAAATGTTATTTAAAAATAACATTTTAAAAATTAAAATTATGCACTAATGAAATTATGGCCATGGATGCAATTAAATTTTTTCTACTAGTAAATTATAAATGAACATTAATTTTTCATTTAAAAATTTCTAGATGAGTTCATTTTTTTGAAAATTATAAGAAGATTACATTAAGAAAAATTAAAAATTAAAAATACTAAATATTTCATTAATAAATCAGTTTTAGATGGTTAAATTATAACCCCAAAAACATTTTATGGTACATTTACCTTAAATAAATTCTATTAATTAGGTTTCCTATTTTTACAAAGAAATGATTTTCTTTGAAACAACATTTGGTTATTTAATAGATAATCATAACTAGGTCTTTAAACATAAATTGTCCACTTCTATGTTTTGAATTTCGAATAATTGTCATCTAGAGTTGTGACCAGTAAGTCATTTGGAGTCAGATAGAACCAACTTTATTTTTGATAAATAGTAACACACACTTATTAATAGTAATACACATAGTAATATGACTATTATTAATAGGAAATAATTATAATATTTTATTTTCTTAATGTAATAAGATAATAAGATCTTAATTAATTTTTCAATGTGATATAAAACTAATTATACCATTAAAATTGTTATTTTTAGAATTAATTATTATTTTATTTAAATATAAAATAAAAAAATAACTAGAAACATATTTTCAAAAAATGGGGTCCATTTTTGAAATCCACACGTTGAAAAATGGTCAGGGTGAATTTTTGGGATTTTCCTAAAATAGTTGAATTTTTCATGAATATTAATAATACAATTTTCAGTTTTCAGTAGTTTAATGACATCATAATGATGTAATAATTACATATAAAATAATGGTCGACTTTTGTACTATAACATATGGCATGAGGTGTCCCAAGTGGGTAAAACCATGGGCAAACTCATTGTTTTGCAAAAACCAGTAACGAGGTATCCCTTTTAATTAATAAAAAACTCCCTATCATTTACTGTAAATACCCACTCACCCACCTTCATTTTAATTCATTCTAAAAAAATTATCCTCAGTTCTCTAGTATTATTACTTCCCTAGGATTCCTCCTATAGTGTCATAAAAAATCCAAGTTCCCTAACATTGCGTTTTTGGAGTTACTCTTCAAGGTAAGAGAATCTACCACCCTTCTCTTTTCTTAAAGCATTCATTTTATGTTTTATCTTTTATTTTCAATTGGATTATATTGGGATATTCCATTCCATATTCCCCTATCCATCTATATTATTGAAGAGTGATGAGATTACCCTTTCTCTCATCAAACTATTTTATGAAATTTTAAGTGGCGTCGTTTGGCTGCTAAATTTTCATGATAGATTTCTCAATTTTTCATCTATTTTGAGTTCCTTTATTTTATAATTCATTCCTCATATCCCCACATAAAAATACTATGATAATTAAAGTAACATAAATGAAAAGGAATTATATTATTCTTATGTAATATTTCATCTTCTTCTCTTTTTCAACCTCCTCTTATACTAAAAATGAAAACACCATCTGAGATGTGTTAATTAATCACATTCAAGGATGACAGGTTCTCAATTTTAATTACCATGTTCTATTCTGGTCATGAAACCATTTTTAAGGATTAAAAAGACCAGAATATATTTATTTCTTCTCATTAATGTTATGGAGTCCTTACACACTCATAATATAAAATAATAATACAAAACAAGTTCATTATGAACCAAACCACTATTTTATTCCAAACATTTGTAATTAACTTTTAACCAGTGAATCATCATCATGGAATATAACAAAAAATCATTATAAGATCATTTATATCTATTAAATTTCATTAATATGATATATTAACAATTTTGGATATTTAACCACATTTCAAATGAACTTAAATTCATGAATACAAGTAAATGGATCATGAAAACCAAGGAAGAAAGTACACCCAAAACAACAAAATTGATCCTCTTAAACCCATAAAATGTCACTAATGAACCTAATAAGGTAATAATAAATAAATTACATATATAATAGTTTCTAAAATTATTAATTAATGAAGATAAATTTTACTATTCTTGTTATTAAAAAAAATTAAGAACACACTAAAGCATAAGTTAAGGGGTTTCTTTTCTCATTTTTAATTCTAGGAGATTTCCAATGTTCGCCACTTATTTCCTTTATGTGGTGTATTTTGCATTGAAATTTTATATATGTTATCATTATTATCTTTATATTCATGGTATTCTATGATAAATTTGTTAATTATTAACATTTGTTCATACAATTTAATTGATTATAATATGGTATGGGACTTAGTCTCAATCTCCATCTCGTTGAGACCTTGTTGGTATTGTGCACCTAACCTTTATTATGTGGTTTATATAAATCCCATTTGAGATCATTATTCATTTTAAATTGTAAATATATTATTTATCCATATTCTAGTTTTTTCGATATGAGTATTTTCTTAGGCCATATACCTTTCTACATATGTGTTTAGTTGGAAAGTTATTTTAATGATGGAAATATTGATGAATATGTGTTCAATACTCTATACAGTTATTTAGAATGGAGATTGAACTTCTATTAGATATATTTATATAGGATTCATTGGAATTATAGTGGTGTTTGGGCCCCACTATAGCCCCTCAATGTATCGGCATGCCTCATGAGGCAAATCAGTTGTTGACAAACCATTCGAGTTTGTTTCCAAAAACCAGACAGGTTTCTACGTACAAACTTATACTATTTCAATGGTATTATGGTATCACGTTCTAGATACAACATGTCTTATTAATAATAATTATATATTATCATTTTCACTTATCACTATCCATGAGGTTTTTACAATGAAAAAATCTCTGGATGCAATTTCGTTCTCAGTTTGTTAATGGCGTGAGTTTTTTATTTATTCACTATGTTGTATTAATTATGTCAAATTTTTTATGATTCACTTATTATTGAATTCATAAATCCAAAATTTGTAACCCTTAATGTTAATTTTAGCTCACCCCTTTT
The DNA here is from genome assembly GCA_963277665.1 of Viscum album. Taxonomy (NCBI): domain Eukaryota; kingdom Viridiplantae; phylum Streptophyta; class Magnoliopsida; order Santalales; family Viscaceae; genus Viscum; species Viscum album. The sequence continues at coordinate 1,394,415,437 of OY728157.1, read as the reverse complement.
CATTTGTTTACCTATAATAGGTTTTGAAGAGGAGATCATTTATTGAGTTTCCTTGGATGATTTTCTTAGTTTCTTTTGTATTGTATCTTGTTACTATTCCAAATGTAATTTGAGTTACATATACGTATCTAGTTTCTTCAAGACTACTAAACCAATCATTCCTTTGGGATTTCATTCCTTCTCTTTATTCCAATATTACAATAAATGCACCAAATCCGATCTAGAGGGGTCGTGGTGTTAGAGTTAGAATCAGAGGAAGTTTAGTAGAAAACATGGAAACTAGATTGAAAAATGTAGATTAGTGAACAAATACCTAAGGTAGTATTTGAGCATAAAAATACAATAATGTCTTGGTATTTTTTTATGAAATAGATTATGTTCATATTTATAGAATATAAATCCCTATCTAGATACAAACTGGTAGAGGTGGCTCTGGCACATATGCACCTTGGAGTGAAAACTCCGAAAAGGGGTTTCAGGCGTGACTCAGAGTATCCTGGTGCACAACAATGGTACTTTCTTCCCTCTTGTTATTGACACTCTGAGGGGATATGCCTAGTATAATTCAAATTTTCTTTACAATTCATTATAAAGGATTTTAATGTAAAATTTTCCTCATAGAAACCATGTTTAGAAGACTAATTATACATAGAATTTCAAACTATGATAAGTGATTTTATATTTGAGATTCATAACTTTATTTAGTGTATGCCATTATTTAGAAATGGAGCCTAATGAAAGAAGGGGAATCTATAATCTTGAGAAAAGTAGGGATCTCCCCACTGATCAAGTCACCAAAATCAATGTGGGAGAAAATTATATCATAACCAAATTTGGAAAACTTACTCAGATTTTGATGAATAACCATGAAACACCTGTGTTGGATCATTTCATGTGGAAGAATCCCCCATACTTCAGTAAGACTACAAATCTAGTGGTTGCTGAGCAGTGGATCATGTCCCTTGAAAAGAAATTAACGACCTGAATATGCATTGAACATTAAAATGTGGTAGTGGCGGTATATTGTCTCAAGGAAAATGCCGATCAATGGTGGTATTTGATCTACAATACCATGGACGAAGAATAAATAGAAGATATGGAATAGAGGACTTTTAAGTAAATATTCTTTGCAAAATATTTCCCTTGTGTGCAACGAACCAAAATGAAGAGAAAATTCCTTAGCTTAAAGAAAAAGGAAGAAGACAGTGTTGTAGAGTATGAGGCTACCTTTACAATACTAGCCTGGTATATCATATATTATGTTCACAACTTAGAAGAAAATATTGATTATTTCATTGAAGGTCTTAATCCAAGTCGTCGAAGGGCACTGGCTTCTCAAACACTTTCATTATATAATGAAATTGTATCAAGTGCCATCAATATAGAGAAAGAATTTTCAAGAACATGTTTCTTCAAGGGACTCCAAGATAAAAAGTGGTACTCTAATAACCAGGGAAAAGGTGAAGAGTCAAAGAAGAACAAGGGAACAAAGAAATTCCTATTATGTGAGAACTGTAGAAAAAATCATCTCGGGAAATACATGAAAGGCATGAGAGTCTGATATAAGTGTGTGGAAAAGGGTTATTTATTAAAAAAATTCAAGGTGAAGAATCAATTTGTTGATGTTAAATGATAAAATTGGTGAGATATGGGACACTATGAATATGAGTATCCTAAAAACCAATGAAACATGCCTAAAAAAGGTCCATGAGGTAAAGGGAAATCATATGCGATTACAACAGTAGATGTTGAAGTTCCTAATGATGTGGGGGAAGGTACTTTAATTGATTCCTCAATATAATCCAACACATTATTTGATTCTGGATCATCGTATTCATTTATATCTTCCTTATTTTCCAATAAAATTTGACATTTACAATTTGATTTAATAAATGTGTTGTCAGTAAAAACTCCTATGGGATGCATCTTTGCCACAAAGTCATGTTAATTAGTCCCCCTTATGACACATAAACATGATTTTGTTTCAAACCTTATCATCATAACAATTACTAAATTTGATTTAATTCTCCGTATGAATTTACTATCAAACTAGGATGCGAATATTTATTGAAAAAAATAAGGAAGTAATAATCATTGAAAATGGGGTAGAATCCCAAATTTTTAGAGCAGAAACCTCGCAAGCTAATTCTCATCTAGATCCACCCCCTGTAGCTCTACTAAATTATGATTTTTAAGAGGAAGATAACCCAATATCTATGTGTGAAGAATGAAATCGTAAAATTGAAGATGTGGATATAATACAAGAATATGGTTATGTCTTTCAAGATTATTTACCTAGACATCCTCCAGAGTAGGAAATTGAGTTTTCCAATGGATTAATTCATGGTTCAAGGCCCATATCAAAGACCTATTATAGAATGGACACTATGGAGTTATTTGATATAAAGAAGAAACTAGAGGAATTGAGTGATAAAGTATTTATTCTCCCTAGTGTTTCTCCATGGGGATCCCCTGTTTTTTTCGTTAAGATGAAAGATGGGTCAATGAGGTTGTGAATTGATTACAGGGAAATCAATGATATTACAATAAATAATAAGTATCCTATTCCACAAATTGATAATTTATTTGATAAAATTCATAGAGCATAACATTTTTTAAATATTTATCTTTCGTCTGGATATCATCAGTTGCTTGTGAGGAAGGAATACATTCCCAAAACAACATTTTGAACTAGGTACGGGCATTACAAATTTACAATATTGCCTTTTGTACTGACTAATGCACCATATATTTTCATGGATCTAATGAATAGAGTTTTCAAAGAATATCTTGATGACTTAGTAGTTGTGTTTATTGATGATATCTTGGTATACTCTAAAACCAATTAAGATCATTAAAATCTCTTACGCACTATTATGAGGAATCTTAGAACAATTAATTACATGGGTAGTTTATCAAGTGCAATTTTTGGCTCCAATTAGATTCCTTTCTAGGAAAGATTGTCTCTAAGGATAGAATATCTATAGATCCAATGAAGAAAAAGGATTTACAAGAATGGCCTACTCCAACAAACATAACTGTGTTAAGTTGTTTTATTTGTTTAGCATGTAATTATCGGGGTTTCATTTATAACTTCTCCTTTTTATCTATCCCAATGACAACGCTCACACGAAAACGGGTTATGTTTGTATGGACAACGGAATGTGAATAATGCTATAAATAATTGAAGAGAAGGATAGTGAATGATCCAATCTTGAATCTACCATCAGGGAATGATGGATTTGTGATCTTTAGTGATGCACCAAATAAAGGACTTAGTTGTGTCATTATGAAAAATCATTGAATGATTGCCTATGCATCTAGGTAGCTAAAAATTCAAGAACAAAACTATCCAACTCATGATCTTGATTTGGAAGCCGTAATAATTTCATTAAAGATATGGAGACACTATCTCTATGGTAAAAAATGCATGATATATACCAATCCAAAAAGTTTGAAGTATATTTTCTCATAGAAAAAACTCAACATATTCCAAAGACAATGGGATGAACTATTAATGCATTATGATTGAACTATAAACTACCACCTGTGGAAGGAAAATAAAGTGGAAGATGCTTTGTGTAGAAAGGATCATGGATTTATAAACAATATGAGAGTTGAAAGGGATCCAATTTTCATGGATCTACTAAAGATATATATGGATGTAATCATTGAATGTGAAACATTGATAATTTTTCAAATGTTTTCCAAACCTTATTTAATAGAAAGGATAAAAATTTCTCAGATTGATTATGAGGAGTTTTATAAGAAAATTAGAGGTATGAATTATGGGAGATTAATTTAATTCATATATGAAGATTGATTTTTGAAATTTAGGAGGAGGATTTGTGTTCCCGATATACTTGATCTAAAAATGGAATTGTTGGATGATGCTCATAGCTCTAATTTCTGTATACATCCTAGTATCACCTAGATGCATAAGGATATGAAGGGAATTTTTTTGTGGGAAAACATAAAGAGGGAGATTTCAGATTACGTATCGAGATGTTTAAATTGTCAACCACTGAATGATGAAAGAAAATATCTTAGAAGATTCATGAAACCCCTTCATTTTCTTATGTGGAAATTGGATTATATTACAATGTACTTTTTCATGGGACTACCAAAGACCCCAAGAAAGAATAATGCAATATGGTTCATTTTTGACTATCATAAAAAATCAAAACATTTTCTTTCTATAAGGGAATATGTAACACTTGAACTCTTAATAAGATTATATATTAATGAATTTGTAAGGCTTCTTTGTGTAACCACATCGATTGTTTCTGATCATGACCCCATTTTAAATCAATATTCTAGAGTAGTCTCCAGAAGGCTTTCAATATTGATCTTCGTAGGAGTACTACTTATCACCCCCAAACTGAAGGATAGTCTGAAAGGACTATTTAATCTCTAGAATACATACGAAGATCATTCCCTATAGACTATCAAGGTATGTGGGATCAATACATTCCTTTGGTTGACTTTTCCTACAAGAATAGTTTCCATTTTAGTATTTAAATGGATTCATATGAAGTATTATATTGAATGAGATGTCGAACTCCATCTTATTGGGATGAAGATGGTGAGAGGAAACTTATAGTCACATAACTTATTGAAGAGACCAAAACAATGGTGAAGACCATCCAAGCCCATATTAATGAATCCCAAAGTAGACAAAAGAGTTATGCTGATAACCAGAGAAAGGATTTGGAATTCCAAGTTGGAGGTCACGTCTTTCTGAAAGTATCACCATGAAAGGGTGTCTTAAGGTTCGGTAATGAAGGGAAACTGAGCCCTAGGTACATTAGAAAATTTGAAATTCTGGAAATAATAGGATCTATATCATACCGTTTAGTAATACTGCTAATTCTGTCCACAGTTCACGATGTGTTCCACATGTCATTGTTGAAGAAATACTTGCTAGACCCAATGCATGTACTCACCTAAGAAGAAATATAACTGGATCTTGATTTGTCATAATGTGAAGAGCCTATCATGATTCTTGACAAAAAGGAGAAGGTATTGAGAAATCGGAAAAATCATCTAGTAAAGGTTCTTTGGAGAAACTAAAATATAGAGGAAGTGACATGGTAACATGGGATTTTATGAAGAATAATCACCCACATCTTTTTGTGGGATTTATACAAAAAATTTTCAGGGCGAAATTTCTTAAGTATGGAATAATATAACACCCCAAAAATTTTATGGTACATTTCTCTTAAAGACATTCTATTCATTAGGTAGCCAATTTTAATAAAGAACTATGTTTCATTGAAACAAAACCTTTTTATTTCATAGATAGTCATAACTTGTTCTTTAAACATAAATTTTCCACTTTTATGATTTTAATTTTGAAAAATGGTCATCTAGAGTTGTGACGAGTAAGTCATTTGGAGTTGGATATAATCATCTTGATTTTTTGATCTATAGTAACATACCCTTATGAATAGTAATATGAATAGTAATATGACCCTAATTAATAGTAAATAAAGATAATATGTTATTTTCTTAAGGTAATAATATAATAACATCTTAATTAATTATTCAATGTGATATTTAACAAATTATACCATTAAAATAGTTATTTTTTGAATTAATTATAATTTTATATAAAAATTAAATTACCAAATACATAGATAAATATTTTCAAAAAATGGAATTCAATTTTGAATTATACACATTGAAAAGTGGTTAGGGTGATTTTTTTGGATTTTACTGAAATATTTGAATTTTCATGAATAGTAAAAATACATTTTTGAGTTTTTAGTAGTTTAATGACATCATAATGTTTTAATAATTAAATATAAAAGTTTGGATTACTTTTTTACATTAAAATATGGCATTAGGTGTCTCATGTGGATAAAAAAATGGGAACTACCATGGGAAAGTCCATGGTTTTGCAAAAAACACTAATAAAGTGTCCCTTTTAATTAATAAAAAACTCCCACTCATTTACTATTAATACCCATTCACCGAATTCATTTTATTTCATTTAAAACACATTATCATTTAACCTTTGGATCTATTACCACCCTTGGAGTCCTCACAAGGTTTCCTAAACCCCCATGGCCCCAACCTTCATGATTTGGGAGTTACTCTACAGGGTAAGAGAATCTACCACCCTTCTTTTTTCTTAAAGCATTCATTTTATGTTTTCAATTTTATTTTCAATTGTATTATGTTGGGATATGTCATTAAACATTACCCTTTATGTCTATATTATTTAATAGTGATGAGAGACCCCCTTTCTCTCATAAATCCATTTTATGAAATTTCAAGTGACGTCCTTAGGCTGCCGAATTTTCGTGAGAGATTTCTCAATTTTCTTATATTCAAAGTTCTTTTATTTTATAATTCTTTCCTCATCTCCCCTTATAAAAATACTATAAAAGTTACAATACCTTACATGAACTATAATTATATTTTTCTAATGTAATATTTCATCATCATCTCTCATTCCCCCTCCTCTTATACTAAAAATGAAAACACCGTCCGAGAAGTGTTAATTTATAACATTCATGGACAACTGGTTCTCAATTTTCATTACCATGTTCAATTCCGGTCATGAAACAATTTTTATGGTTGAAAACGATCATAATATATTTATTTAATCTTATTAATGATCTGTAATCCTGATACACCCATAATATAAAATAATAATACAATACAAGTTCATTATGAATAAAACCGCCAAGTTAATCCCAACAGTTGTAATTAACTTTTAATTAATGAATCACCATCATGGTATATAACCCAAAATCAATATAAGATCAATTATATCTCTATAATTTCATTCATAAGATATATTAATAATTTTTGATGTTTAAACCCATTTATAATGAACTTCCATTCATGAATCCAAGTAAACGGATCATGAAAATAGAGGAAGAAAATGCTTCCAAAACAATAAAATTAATCCTCTTAAACCCATAAAAGGGACATGAATGTTCCTAATAACGTTATAATAAATAAATTAAAAGTGTATGAGGTTATGGAATTATTAATTAATGTGGATAAATTTTATTATTCAGGTAATTAAAACAAACGAATAACACACTTGAGCATAAGGTAAGGGTTTTGTTTTCTAACTTTTAATTCTGTGAGATTCCCATTGTTCAGTAATTATTTATTTCATTTGGTGTATTATGCACTGAAATTTGATATATATTATCATTATTCTCGTTATATTCATGATATTTTATGATTAATTTAGTACGTATTAACTTTTGGTAGTATGATTCAATTGATTACAATATGGTTAGGGACATTGTCACAATTTCAATTTCATTGAGACCTTCTTGGTATTGTACACATAATGTTTATTAGGTGGTTTATATATGTCCTATTTGAGATCATTAATCCATTGAAAATATAAATATTTTATATATCCATATTTATGATTTAGGGATATGAGTATTTTCTTAGTTTTCATATCTTTTTACATGCAATGTTTATTTGGAACGTTATTTTTACGATGGAAATATTGAGGAATATGTGTTCTCTACTCTGTATTGATATTGAAAATAAAGATTGTAACTATATTAAATCTATGTATAAATAATTATTTGTACTTACAGAGGATTTTGGGGCCAGTTATTACCCCTCTATGCATTGACAGGTCTCATGAGACAAATTAGTTTGCGATGAACCCTTTGAGTTTGTTTCCCCAAATTAGACGAGTTTATTCCCATAGAAATAAAATATTTTAATAGTATTATGGTATCATGTTCCAGATAAATAATGTTCAATTAATAAGCATTATCTTTATTCATTATCAATTATTACTATCTATGAGGTTTTCCCTATAACAAAATATATGGATGCAGTTATATTCTCTGTTGGTTAATGGCGTGAGTTTTTCATTTATTCGCTATGCCATATTGATTATGTTAATTTTTTTATGATTAATTTATTATTGAATTTAAACTTCCACTATTTGTAACCCTTACTGGGCATTTTATCTCACCCCTTTTCATTTTTTTACCTAAAATATGTTTTTAAGAGGATATCATTTATTGAGTTTTAGTGGATGCAATTTTTAGTTTTTGTTATGTATTGTATTATGTTACCTTTATGAATGTAATTTTAGTTACATCTATGTATATAGTTTCTTCAAGACTACTAACCTGATCATTACATTAGGATTTTATTATTTTGGACCATGAAAATATAAAAATTAATGCACCATATCTGGTCTAGTTGGGTCTGGTGTTATATAAATGAAATATTTAATTTACTTTAGAAAACATGGTTTTGGAAGAAAATTGATTTCTGACCGAAGAGATAACTGATTTTAGATTTTCATAATAACACATTCTCAAAACTTTTATATAAAAAAATTTGGAAACATGGTAAATTACATGAAAAAATCACGAATAACTAGATTATAAGATAATCTATAAAAATTATAAGATTTCAATAGTGAACACTAAACATACATAATCTAGACAAAAGATGATATTGTAAAAGAAGACTCATTACACTTTCGTAAAATTTAAATCAAATATTAATGAAAGTGTAAAATTAAATTAAACTTAATATATAATTAAAATAATAAGAAAAATGATATTAAAATTGAATGTGGATGTATATACACCTTATAAAACAAGATAGGCGTTTAACATAACAATTATCTGAATTAAGGTAAATTAAGACAATAATCCCTTACAACTTCAGTAAAATTGAAACCATAAATCCCCATGAAAGAGATAACCTAAATTGAATATTTAAATACAAATAAATAAAAAAATAATAATCCTAAAAATATTCATGTGAATTATATACACCAATAAACAAATAATTAGTGTTAAACATCACATATATCTCAAAGTAAAAAATGTGAGATGAGAAAAACCCTTACCACAAGTATGATTTGTAACACTTGTTCTTATCATCCAAAATAATAAAATTTTGTTAATTATTTTAATTATTATAAAGAATTTTAGAAATTATTATTAATTTTATTTCAATTGTGATTATGTTATAAATAATTAAATAATCAATGAATTTTAGGTCAGATGTTTTGACCACATACATCTTATTTGTCTAAAATGATAAAAGAGGTCCTAATTTAAAAATGTATATAATATTAATCAGGTAATAATTATTTTATTTATACATAATTTATATTTCAAAAAAATAATGAAACATGTTTATTAAAAATGAACTAACTATACGATCATGGAGATGGTAGGACATACATACGTACTAGTGACATTTACATTTTTCAATGATCATTATGGAATGGAGGTAAATAATATTTTATTCTTCCAGAATAATCATAATAACACAAATAAACTATTTTTTATTATATATATACACACACACATATATATATACATCATTATCGGGATATAGTGGGGAAAAAGGGAATCAAATTACATTAAAAAGAAATCGCATTGCTTTAAGGACGTGGTAGTCCACACATCCACAAATGATGTTATCATTTATTAGTGAGTGAAAATGTAATAAAAAGATATATTATATTTATATAAGTATAAATGTGCCATTATCCTCATAAATATGTCATGTATATCAAATATATCTATAACTTAACCCTTATCTCCTTCTATGAAGATCTTTAGTGAACAAAGTCACATCGCTTTGTGAGGAGGTAGTCTGTCGTACACATGAGTGATGTCATCATAGACCTTAAGGGCTGAATCATAAACATGTATGTATAAAATAATTATTCTATAGGTATAATTATGTTATTAATATGAAATATAATCTTTATATATATAATCATAACCAATCCAAAGAGGTGGTAACTGAAAAATGAATGACATCATTTCATGAGGCAGAATTCCTACGTACATATGAATGATGATTTCATAACCCATTTCATGAAAGTGTGTGTGATTTTTGGTTGTAAAAAAATTGAAACATATAAGTATACAGAAGATACTTATGTAATTATTTCATTATGTTATAAGAATAATTTAATGGAGTGCAGAAAGAAATAAAACAAAAAATCATGCTGATGAATGTTACCTCTTTTTCTGGTAACACCTTTTTATTTACTCCAATGTACATCCATGGATGGATTTATGATCCTATAAAGTCTTATATAATGATATTATGGAAATTTAAGAGTTATTATATCAGGTTTTTTATTTTCCAAATAGATTGAGATTTGTGAATATGTTAGGGGATTAAGTTCCCTTTTATAGTTGGGCATGAGTAGCATTATTTTAAATACTCAATGGTATTAACTATTAACAGATCAAACATACCTCAAGTGGATTAAAGAATAATAATTAATGTTGTGGAGGGATTATATGGTGTATAAAAACCTCCAACACAAAATAAAACAAATTTTCTAAATATTTTCTTTATTGAATCCTATATTTCCTTATTTTTTAATTTTGGTTCTCAATTATGGTAAGTACTTTTATAAACTAAGTAATTTATCCATCAAGACATAATTAAAGGGAGATTTATGAGATAATAACTTATAATATAATTTTTAAATCCAAATTATCAAACAAAAATCATATGATTGTTGAAAAATAATTATAAAATAATCGTAATTAAAGTGAAAAAAATTCTTTAACCTTTACCACACTTATATAGTTTTTACTCACTATGAAAAAATATATAAACAATAAATGAAAAACATGTAAATTTATAGGATATATTTGATATTTATTTTCATTTAAATTAAACTTAGTAGAAGATTTGATTTTTAGTAATTTTAAATCATTTAATAAATAATAATTTATTATAAAATTACCTTAATTTATATTTCGAAATTATTAATTTCAATTTAATTTAAAAAATATCAACAAAATGTTGGAATCCAAATATATAATTTTAATACCAATAAAAAATTATATATTCATCTAAAAAATTAATGTAATACAAAAATTCACCCAATTTACTTGACTTTTAATATTTTTTTCATCGTTAATTTAATTTAATTTCTAACAAAATAATTTTTATGTAAGAATTTCTTAGGAATTGTAAGTAATTATTTCACATCTAGAAATGAAAGATAAATGATTTTGATAAGTGCAAAATAATTATCTAGAAAAATAATATTTGTAACAGAACATATGTTATTTTAGTCCCTATCCCAAATCTTTGAAGAAATTAAATGGAAAAAATGTATCTTTTTGTTATTTTCTTTACATAACTTATTATATGGGTCATATTCAAATAAAGTGTAAATTAATTTCCCTATTTATGTGAATATGACATAAATGGTCAAAAAAAACTCATTAAATCAGATTCGTATAATATTTTTCCCATTTTACTCTTATAAATCTTATTTAACCCCCAAGAAATCACTATTCCTCTTAACTGTAGTGATACATTTTCACTACATTCTATATTAATTTTAGTCAAAACATTTGTTGAAAATAATATAAATTAAAAATAATTTTGATTCCAAATGTTTAATTTATTTCTCCAAAGTCAATTGAAATAATTAAAAAATTTTAATTTCAAATTATTTTGGGAGACACAGTGAGAAAAGTTTTTTCAGAATAATTTTTTTTGAAAAAAATGATTCAATTTTAACTTTATGGTTAATAACAATCATTTTATGAAACTAAAATAATAATTAAATATATATTATATATAAATTATAACTTAAATATTCCCTATTTTTTTATTTATATTAATTAAAATGGATAAACATTATGCTTTTTAAACTCTTTTAGGAAAACACTATTTTTGAAACAAAAAAAAGATATGATAAAAAAAATTTAATATTATAAAAATTAATTAAGTGTATTAAATAAAATATGGTTTAATTGAAAAAAATTTCAACATATATCAGGTCTTCTTAATTACTTAATTTATAGAATTAAAATGACTTAAAAATCGGTATTTTTCACTATTCAATGAAAAATCAGTATTTTTGAAATAAATTAAAAAATAAACCAAAAGTAAATACTGATATTTGGAATTCAAAAATTTAGGGAATTTAATCAAATAAATTTTATAAATATTTCAGAAATTATTTTTATGATAACTATTCCATAAAGAGGTGACCAAACAACATTATGAAAAAAATACAGTTTAAAGTGTAAATTTTGATTTATTTTTATCTCGTTTATCGAAAACATATACAATGATCATTAGAAACTATGTTTAATATAAAATATAAAAACTCATTACTATAATTATCAAATTGAGATTTTTTTAATCATTGTTATAAAAAACACTTTTTCACTAAAATAGTTTTTCAAAATAATATTTCCTTCTTTTTCTAGAAGGGTTTTATTTTCATTTATAATTTGATTGTCCCCAAATAATATATGTGAACCAAATTTTCATAATTATTTTAATAATTTCAAACCCCCACATTCCAATTTTTATGTTATAATGGTAATATATATCATTGTTTTTATTAGTTCAATGTTTCATGTTGAATACATTATCCACATAATTCTTTTATTTTAATATCGGGTTGTGTTACACAAGTATGGTAGTTATTAAACATGGAGGGAAATCTAGTTCTTGATATAACTAGGTTGGGTACGAATATTAGGATATTTTCAGATCATGGGTTTGTTGGGATGTTTTTTCACGTAGGTTTTGCGTGTTTTTGGACCAGGCATTTAGGCTAGGTTTACAGATTGAATTGGGGGTCAGTATAGGATACTATGGGAAATGACCATGGGTGAACAGTATAGACACACAACTTGAGTTTAGAGATGGATTCAACATATAATAAAATTATATCTTCATGTGACTATAAGATTTGATATGTATGTTATTTTTTGTTCTAAAAATTTTCAGATCAATGGCTACGAAGAGTTATATTCAACTGGCAACAAGGTTTCCCCATAAAAATGATTTTTTACTTGAAAATTTTCCCAAAATACCCTCAAATGGATTTTATGGTTTGGAAAATATTTCATAAAAATTGAAACAATATATGGATTACACCCATAAGAAGGTTCTCAACAAAAAATCACTATAATTTTCAATTCTTGTTAGGAATATTCAGTGCATGGTGTGTAGGAATTCATGTGGAACATGGAAATCTTATTTGATTTATCTTTATGGATGGAGATAGTTTTCCACTAAAATGTTACTGGTGTTATCCATGTAAGAAATGTTTTATGGATTTGATGAAAGATTTCAAGGAAAAAAATTGACTAAATTAACTATGGATAGGTATGTTATGCTATTTTTTAAAGAAATTTTTATAAATGATGTCCTCTTGTATCTGTTTGTTGAGGTAATTGTTCCCAAGGATATAACAATGTTATGATAGTCAACTTCCCATTAATAGTTTATTATATTACCACAATGATTTTATTCCCATTGTACTGATTATAAATTTTGGATAAATTTCCCATGTATTATTCAATATACATTTATGGTATTTTAAGAAAATTTATGAATACATTATATGAGATTACCATTTAATGTTGCTTGATATTCTCTAAGGCACCCTGATAGTAGATAATGTGGGTATAGTAACACCTAGATGGTTATGTAGTACATATGGACATGAAATATTTTTTACTGCAGACTATGTCTATTTAATAATATATATGATAAAATTACACTATAACTAAACATACTTATACTTGATGTAATCCGGGATACTATTAGTAGTTTTCTAATGGGTTGTACGAGCACCCTCCTTGGACAATCATTTACTTGAGCAGATATTATAGATCATGATATAGGTAACGAAAATGGAATTTCTATTTATAGATGATCTATAAAGATTGATAAGATTTAGTATATGGGACTAGGAATAGACATGGGACTAGATTTTATATTATCTTCTATTTATTAACTTTTGGGATATGTAGTATATTTTAAACCAATAAGAGAACTATTTTTTCAATGTGAGTCCATATTCCAATACTGTTGTAATTGGTTTAAATTGATCATCATATGATCAATGTCATTAGAAAAAACCCAAACAATTCACAATATGTCTTCCAGAATAAACAACCATGGAAATATAAAAGAAATAACATACTGGTGTAACTTGTTTAGAAACATCAATTCTAGTTGAGTGTACGTGAATATGATTACTAAATTATAAAACAAGTCATCTAACCACCCTACATAGTCTACTGGTCATTAGAACCTAGTTTATAACTTTAGTATTCTTAATGCTGAAAATTTATTATTATCATGATCATTTAGAGATAATTTATTATCCATGTGGATGAATGATCAGTTATATTCACATGTAATATATGGTAAAAATATGAGGGATATCATCCCATTTATATATATATATATATATATATCAATGCACTTTATTTAATGAATATAATTTATTATATAAGCTCTCAGGTTCCATCACATGGAATCTGTAACATTCCCTTGGACTCTATTCATTGAACAACATAAATTAGTGTTCCATTCTTTATTTAATTAATTCATAATTAATTAAAACTAATAAACCATGTAATAGATATAATAGAAAACTAATTTATCTCGTACAAGCATATTATAAGTCATACCGTAAAATACGACATAGGTTGTTGGTAAACCTCATTCTTGATATTATCATATCATCTGGTATGATATTTATATCTTACATATCATCCCATATGATTCTTGGGGGTTATAAAATATTACTCTCTCTTTTAGTGAATACCAATCTATCTCCATTTTAGACTAAAATTATATAATGAAATTAATGTAAAACTTCAATGAACTTGTGAATACATCACAAAATCTTTTTTGATTGCTTATCAAACTCTCTTTATTTAGGAAGAAATCTATTTATAAAACATAGTTCATAATAAAGGTATAATTTTGTGACCCTATGGACCCCATTATCATTGAATAGTGATATGAAATTCCCATTTCATAGATTTAATTACATATGTGAATTTAACAAGACTTTATTGCTACTGAAGAAAATAATTATTCTAATGTGATATCTATATGACATAATCATATCACATAAAAAGATATCCACCTCAATATTTATCATATACATCATATTTATTCCTATATAATCCCTTTCCTATGATATATAGGGAAAATTGCATTAAAAAAGATCAATCTATTAATGTTCATCTCATTTTTTCATAATTAATTTAAATTTATTGACTTGTTCGATAAAAACATCATAGGTAATTTATCTCAATGATTATTACTTCACAAGAACCTAATCAATATAGCTAAACACATACCAAGTTACTCAAATAATATTTTACATCTACTTCCCTTATCCAATTCAATAATGGGAAATAAGGCATTTCTCATCATATTTGTAGACAAATCAGATATTGTTCATGCTATAATTGGATACTTGATCAATAACATAACCAACCACAGAAGGATTAGCTACATCACAATGCATTCTATCAGAAAGTTATCATTATATGATGGTTATCTTGCTAGATATGATGAAAACATTTTGAATGAGGGATTTTATATAAACATATGATGCAATGTATATCTTGGGAAATATGAAATTTAGTGGGATATATATGGTGCGTGTGTCTAAATAATAAATATCAATATATTATATCATGATACAACTAGTTATTCTAATCATTGCATATCATCAAAAAAAAACATCATATTCATTATTTCATTCAGTTCTCTAGAAGTCATACATTTAGTGGAATATTGTCATTCAAAAATCCATGTAAATTATATTACAACACCCATGAATGAATTATAAATGGATATTTCAAATATTATAAATATATGATTCACTATTCATCTCTAAAATAAATATATTAGATATAATATACCAATAAACTCTAGATGAATCTCATGCTTCTATAATGGTAATGGTTTTATCAATAGACCGACTATGTTGATATATGTAGCCACATGATTGGACCTATCACCAACCTCTTGATGAAAAATCATATAAGATAGTATTTTATGAGAATGTGGTCGGTCTATTGGAGAGACTATGTTACCTATTACCGAGAGATTGAACCCTCATTGTCCTAATTAATCTTAATTGCTCTCAAAATTCTAGTATCAACCTCTAGTTCATCAATGAACATAGTGATATACACAATTTACTTTGTAGCATATGATGTTGGGACATATGTTATCTTCTTTATTGAGTCCATTTTTGTGGATTTTTTTATCTGTTTCTACAAGTATCACAACTATTTAGTAAAAACATGACACAATATTGTCATTTACTATCATCTTTATCAAGAATCGAAAAAGGAATCTATCAAACCCATCACATTGAGCTCATCATATTATTCAAGAATGACATACATATAATTATTCACTCTTAAGTACATAAGAATGTTCTTTGTAGAAATCTAGTCACTATCCCTGGGATTTGATTGGTATCTAGGAAAAATTCTAGGTGCATAAGAAACATCATGGAATGTAAAAAAATATAAAATACATTATAACCAATAGAGGATAACAAATAAAAGTATATATATATTTTCTAGTTCTTTAAAAGGATCCTGAATCTTTCTAAGATGCATATCAGGAAACACTTACATGCACCACTTTTATGAATTATCCATGTCAATCCACTCTATTAATTTTGTGAGGTACCTGTCTTGACTATATCTGCAAATCTTTTTTGATCTATCCCTATATATGGTATTACAAATAAAATTGGATAGTTCAACCACGTCATTCATTTAAAAATATTTACCCAACCACATATTTACAATGAGAAGCATCATGGTTTTGTTAATAATAAATAGTATGTCATTCACATGAATAAATACACTCCCACTATTATTATTATTATATATATGAATATTTTTTATTTATTTTGAAACGAAACTCATTAATTGCATCATCAGACAATATATTTTATCCCTGAGATGCTTCTTCAATCTATAAATGTACTTTTGTTTCTTTCGTACCTTTACAGACTCATTTGGAACATCAAATAATATATCATTTATCACATACATTTTCTCGAATAAATAATCTTGATAACAATGAGTTTTTAAATTTATTTTATATTTCTCATAATCAAAATGAGATCTTCTTACAAGATATATTTTAATGAAATTTATCCTTATTATTAGTGAAAAGGTTACATAATTGTCAATTCCTTCAACATTATTATAAAATTATCTAAAAATTGTTTCATTATAGATTCATTGTCTCAAATCAATGTTATTTTTGTTATTAGAACTCTACTTTCACAATATAGGTCTTACCACTTTTGGTGCACCCACATAGTTACAGCCCATTCTAGTGTAGATAGAGATTATTTAAAATCCAGGTCATTCAACAATTTATGAGAATAAATTTGTTTATAGTATCTCAATATGTGGAAGGTTCATCTCTAATGAACATTATTAAAGCATTATTTTATATTATAAATCCATAACTCTTAAGAACTTGATTAATCATTCCAAACTATCTAGGTACTCCTATAATGTTACTTTTTTCATATTCCAAAAAAAATTCGAACCATTCTAGCCTCTACCTAACAAAACCAAACATTATTTTCATGTTGATATTATCCAATATTATTTTTCCTACCACTCACTACTTGGATAATGTGTTCCTTCCCATAGGAAACAAAACATCAATCCACAAACATGCATTTTCTATAGGGTTATTGAAATATTATCACTTTTTTGTTCATGTGATAACATAAAACCAGTATTTTCATTTCGAGATAATATTTTAAGAATAAAAACATAATTTTAATTATATAAATATATAAATATTTATAAAAATTAATAATGGGTCGCTTTATATTTTATATATCATATAGTTTACTTATCAATTATTTAGATGGAATGAAGTTTATTAAAAATTTAAAATCCCTAAGAGAATAACCTCATAATGTAGTATTGTGATCACAATAAATCATCACTGATGAAACCATGTCCATCAAGGTATGTTTTATCCTTTTAAATACAACATTCTATTGAGTTTTTGTAAGAGGGGTGTTTTATTAATCAATTTCACAATATATATGATGATCAATGAATATTTTTCTCAAGTACTCACCTCATAGATTTGATTGCAGGATCATAAAAAATTTTATATTTGATTATGAACATTATTCTATAAATATTTGACCTTCTATAAATATATATTATTATTTATCATAGTAATAAAATATTCATATATAATAAATTCATTAGAAAAAGAAACAATGTACCAAAAACAATAATTTGGTTTGAATAATCATTTCTCCATAAACCTCACTATATATAATATTAAATAGTCCACAATAAATTTTTATATTTTATAACTATGATCAATGTATCACTAAGTGGTGGAGGGGTGAATCAATGATACCCTTTCATTGATGTTTTATCACTTTTGAAACTATATTCAATTACTATTAAATAATTATCAATTTTCTGATAAAAATAGTCACACATCCAAATAACCACAAGTATTATAAAGGTTCACTAATAAATAAGAGTAGCTATATCCTTGGAATGGCATGGAAGGAATCTAATGCCACAAAATCCACTTGTAAATTTTCATTTTGTGAGTATAAAAACAAGTAAAATATATTGTTGTAGTTGTGTAGCACATTCTTCGATAAAATAGTGCATGTTCTTTTTCTAAAACAAAATATGTTATACATTTTTTTGTAACAAGTAATGAAAAATTATCCAGTTAGATTTGAACATGTTTCTATGAGGTCTTTTCTAATTTCACTTTTGGTATGATTTAATATAATTAATCACATTCCTACCCAGTAGCATGTAAGAACTATTTCGTACAAACACTATATCCAGTGGCTATATCTGATTCTTATGTCGGATTATTCTGTATGGAAACACTAGCCAGTTAGTAAATTTTAGAAATAATTTTAATCTAATTATTTCTATGTCTAGAAATAACAGTATGATTTCATGGCCCAGTGACCTAGTCTAATGAGATAACCAATAAATACAATCTTCCATCATTATCTCCTTTTGTTGAGAAAAGCATTATTATGTATACCTTAATGGAAACTACATCTCACTAGATTTTCAAAAGATCTCACTCTTAATTTTCTTATGAATAGTGTTATGATGCATCATATTTTAAAATGAACAATCTTCCATT
Source organism: Viscum album (assembly GCA_963277665.1). Lineage (NCBI taxonomy): Eukaryota > Viridiplantae > Streptophyta > Magnoliopsida > Santalales > Viscaceae > Viscum > Viscum album. Next base: position 1,394,396,465 of record OY728157.1, on the reverse strand, counting down.
TATAGGTGCACCAAAAGTGGTTTTGGTGGGAATCTGAAATGTTTTCCCACTTAACCAAATTTAATATTACATGAATTTCTACTTCTTCATTGATCCAAATTTGTCTTCTTCAACACTTATCAAATCTTCTATATTCATATTAAATCATCATTAATATTTTTAATGAATCACCAATATTTATATTTTCTTATCATTATCCAATATGATTATGATTTCACTCTGATTTCATTATTACAATGCAGATATATGGTCACTTCCATTTTCTTGACCCTCTTTCAAATACATTATAACTGGAGGCTCCTCAAGAAGATGTCAATTTGTGAGCATCGAAATCATTCTTCCGTAATAATCATTGCAACTATGTTTGGATATTGATGCTTTTATTTTTCCATAAACATTATCTCAACTTCTCAATATACCAAAACACTCTTCAACAATACTTCACGAGAAATATTAAAAAAAAACATCGAACCTCTATTTGTAAAAAAATTATACTGCATCAAAACAATTTACCATTTATTATATTGTTAAAAAACATCCTTAGACTGGTGATCCAATATCAAATGATGTATTGAAGTCATACCACTTCTGATGCATCTGTATTTATTTCAATCAGATGGATTAGTGTCACCTCTAGTTTGATGAGTCAGCACCATGTATTTTCTGATGACCCTTGAAAAACATATAAAATGCACAATGATTATTACTTCTCTATTGAACTATGTGTGAGGGAAATATTACCTATTTTACAAAAAATCCCAATTGAAGGAAACCAACATATGTTTAATTAAAATGGTGAATACATTTTTGATATTCATTCAATTAATTGGTGTCTGACATTCCGAAAAGAATTTGTCCAAAAAAACTACACTTATTTTATTTTCCAGAGGTCCCAACAACTCCAAATAAATTAAATTCTACCACTGATTGATTTTTAGCCCACTACATTAGATGACTAGGTGTTAGCAACATCTTTATTACTTATCTTATTATGGTATTCAAAAACATCTAACATTCACCAACTTCTTTCTCTGAAGATTTTTATCTTGTATATTTTTTGTCTAATTTAAAACCATTATATTCATCATCCCTCATTTCAAATAAAAAAAATCACTACCTTTAAAAAATTCAGTGACCAATGATCTCACATCGATAAACTAACACTAGAAAATGATTTCTTTATTATTTCTCAAACTCATGATTTTAATCATGACTTCCTCATGACTGTGAATACATTTAGAATCAGTAGAGTATCTTCTGGCATTATACTTTCACAAAAACGTTCATGTATTCATGAAATCCCCATGAATTTGGGAACATTTAGAATCAATATATCATCATCTAACTTTCATTAGAATATATTATAACTCTCTATCCTTCTAATGTCATGTTTTATTCCAATAAAACCTCTAACCGATTGCAAGCAGTTTTTGTCTCTCTATTCCTCATAAGCCTTTCATCACAAGTTCCCTAGAAAAATTATCATTTATGAGAATTTTAAGAGGATAAATGAATCATCAGTTTTAGTATTTATACTTTTAAACTCTGATATAACTTTTCTTTACGATCCAATCATTTATTCCAGAACTAAGGGGACTTTGATGAACCTTTTAACCTAGAAAAAATCTTCAATACTTGACAGAAATTATTAAGAAATTTTTATATGAAATTATGATATGGATTAAACATATCATCACTTTTTTATCATAAAAATTTATAAATTGAGTTGATTTATTTTCTTTTACAACAAATGAAAATATTTCAAATAGAAACATCTTCTAGATACTAAAGAAAACTTCCATGAAACTTTGTACCAACAACCTCACCCTATAGATTTTATTAGAAAATATGGATCATAAATCACTAAAATTTTATCCTCAAGCAATATATTACTTGTAAAAAATTCTAAACCTATGTTATTTACCTCATTATGGGAAACAAAAATCAAGGACAGTAAAATAATGTTGTCTAAATGTAGTGACTCATGAAACTTCATATGATTACTAACTTTCCTTTACATCATTCTCCAGTTGTTTCACCAATTCTTCAATCATAACTATAAATAAAAGTTTCAAACAACCAATCTAAAAAAATATCCAAATATTAATAGACATATATTATGAGTTCAAATCATACCCACTACTCCCCTGACATAAATTCAATCTTAATAGTATTAGAGAATATCAATTTATAGATTTATGAAACATTATACACCTTGAAAACAGTATAAAAATAATATATGGGGGATGTTATAGACACACATAGCTCAAACGTAGTGAGAAATAGGTTTGATTTCCATGTTCAATCTCATCTTGAAAAATTATTCCATCAAAAAAGGTTTTGATAATATGTTAGCAAATTGTTTCGATGTAGAAACATAATCAATATTATGTTCAATATTTTAAACATTCTTATTGATCAAGTAATATTTTATGTAAATAATTTTTTAATTATAATATTGTATGATATTTATTTCATGGTTGATGGATACTTGATTATCACAACCAAAGAGAAAGTGAAACTTCAATTCATTAATTAATAATTAAAACTAAGTCTTCATCCACATAAGGTGGGTAACAACATTGATTGTAGAAATATACTCTACTACAACCACATAAAGAGTTACTGAATTGTTATCATAGTATACAAACTTACAAAAAATTTCCCATGAAATAAAACACCACCGTATTTTGATCTTTTGTCATAAAAAGTTTCTACCCAATCAATATCTAAATACCCATACAAGTTAAAAATTTCAGAGTTATCATTCCTGATTTTTAAATCTTGTGTGCCTTTGATATATCTAAGTATTATTTTATAATTAAATTGATCTGATTATTTTGGAGCACTCTAAAATATTTCACATAATTTAGTTTCATAAAAAATTTATAGTCTTGAGATAGTAAAATACAACAAGCATCAGATCATATTTGAAAACTCTTTAGAGTAATTTTTTTTACCTAATACATCTTTAGTAAACATGGTTCCCACTAAAATTGGGGTTGAAACGATCTTCACATTTTCTATTACAACATTATTAATATGTTCTTTATAATATTTTATTTGGAATGAAATATCTATTTCTTCAGTTGTGAGATTTTTAATCCCAAAAAGTATTTTTTTTACCCAGTATATACATCTCAAAAATATTTTTTCTCTCTTCATAAAATCTTTCACAGGACAGTTCATCAATCCAAATAAAGCTATATTCATCAACATAAACCATTAAAATAAGGAATAATTCTGTGCATTCATTGTTGTATAGATTATTATCATCCCTTCCTTTCTTAAAAGTCATCTTATATATATATATATATATATATATATCAAATTTTGAATACCATGACCCCAGATCATGTATTAGCCAATAAAAGGATTTCTTCAAATTACACAAATAAATTCCATCCATCTAAACAAAAAATCCACATGATTATTGAATATTAACATCACTATAAAGATTACTGATCAATACTGACGATTTCATAACCTTATGAAATTTTTAATCTACATTACTTGACATTAGTAATAAATAATATAATAGTTTCAAAACATTACACTAGATAAAAACTCCTATAAAAATAAATTCCTTCAATATTTGAGTATCCTTTACAAAATAACCTTGTGTTATTTCATATTACATCACAATCATCTTTGAACAAGCTCCAGAATACCCAGTTTGTTCCAATAACATTTTTTCTCATTTGATTAGGTATGAGATCCCAATAATAATTAATTTTAAATATGGTCAAACTCTTCATTCATATCATGAGTATATTCCAGATTCCTAAAATATCCAATCACATAATTAGGCTCAAATATTTAATATATTTAGGTATGTGTAATATATTTTTATGTCATTATCATTTGAACCATTGGATGTTGATATAAAACTATGTTTGAACTTACACCTTTTCCTTTATCAGAGGATGATATTTTTCTAATTCTCCCTCATCAATAAAAATATATATGTATTATTCTTCTTCTAGAGTAGTATTGAAATTGTTTCCATCCTTATCAGAACTTTTTTACAATAATTCTTTCATCATGTTCAATATCATTATCTGCATGAGTTTTTTTAGAATATTCTTTATAAATTTCAATAAATTTTAAATTAATAGATTCTACTAATCATTATGTTTAATTTTTTGATACATATATATCCTCTTCCTTCCAGGACATAGCCCTGGAAAATTCATTTTTTACCTCTCTTTTCAAACATCACACAGCTTCCACCAATATTATTTCGGAGTAATGGACTTTTAAAGACTCTTTTGTTTTTCAAAAATGGTTTTTCTCATAAGAAATTTCAAATTGATTCATATCTGATCATATTATATAAAAACATAAGTTTTGAATTTAAATATTAGTGTTCAAATATTACCAAAAATATTAATGAGATAGACCATGTTGATGTGACATAATCTTCCCATTTAAACTAGATGGGTATTTTTTCATTCAGAAAAACATTTTTTTGAATAGTGAATGTTATACGGAACACATGTAAAATTCCACACATCTAAAGATAACCTTCAAACTCTTTAGTTTTTAATTCACCACCATTTTATGTTCTTGACCTTTTCCCTAAATACTAACATTCCACCTCTTATTTTATCCAAAAACATTTAAACATTCTCAGAGCATCTAACTTATATTTCTTATGCATAATACAAGTAATGTGATTAAATCCATAAATTAATTTAATAAGTTACATATTATCGTGATTTTATTATTTTCCCAAGATGTAAGACCTCACGTTTTTTAGAATTATTATTTTTGAAATAATTTAACTTTTCATCATTTTTTATTTCACATGAAAAAGGAAAATAATTCATTATATATATATATATATATGTATATATAAACAGTAAGTAAAAAATTTCTTTCTCATGAAATACCATCTTTTCACATGCTACATGCAATACTAACATGGAATTCACAATAAATAACTCCAACTTGGCGTACTATTCATGCAACACTGAGTTGGCGTACGATACACACAAAATTGAGTTTCTACCAAACAAATATTTTTAATGTTTTAAATATTTAAATAAGATAATTATAACATAGTAATTTAACAAAGTAATATTAATATTTATAAATACATTTGAATGATTTTCTATAGTTGTTATATATAATTAAAACAAATTGATAATAAAAGATATGGTTTTTATTAGTCCTATTAATATTTAAAAACACTATTTTCTCAAATACACCGCTTCTAATAATAAAATTAATATTAAGAACATTACAAAATTTAATGTTATAAAATAAAATTAATTTATGAATTCAAAACATAGATATTAGGTTAGGTGGAATTTATTGGATTTTTCTGAGAACCTTTTTTATGAATAGTGAAAATACTGGTTTTTAGGTAAAAACTACCTCTTTATAAAATTAATTTTTAATGGTAAATGATGTTATAAACATTTTTTAAGGTCAAATTAGATAAATATTAAATATAATAACAAAATTAAATTCATTATAATCAATTTCTCTATGAAACTGAATATAAAATTGTAACAAACTTCTGATGTTATTCCTAATTTAAAACACCGTTATTTTGTATCCTCTACAGGATTAGTAAAAATATTATGTTTTCCACTTCAATGAAGTGAATTTAAAAAATATAACAAAAATAATTATATTCATTATATATTAATTTTATAATGATAACATGTAAAGTTTTTACCAAAATTATTTGAGGAATGATGAAAAATAATTATTATAGTTCATGCCAAATTAATCTTAATTAGGGACTAAAGTATAAAATTAAGGACCAAAATTACCTAAAAACTTGTCCAAAGCCAATATTATGTTCATATTTAGTCCAAATACCTTCCATTATTTAGTTTTATTTATTTTTTTATAAACTTTGTTTTAGTTAACATCTTGTTCACACCTAAATTACATCTAAAAATTTCATGTGAGTCATTTTCCTTCCCTATGAAAGGCCACCACCACTACCCATTATTCACACCTATAAAGCCTATTTTTTACTAAAATGACCTGAAAATTTTTCCTCCAAACATTCCTACCTACTACCTTGAATCCTCCCTTTTACAGAAACCCTATCAAGGAATCCTTTTGGCCCAAACCAAAAGGATTTACCCGATTAAGAGGTAACGTCTTCTCTCCAGCTCATTTCCTTTACTTTCTATATCCATACACTCAACTATATTTATTACATTACTATGTGACAACGTGAGTATCTTCCAAATACTATGATTTTTTATGAATTTTTTCTAGACTACATTTACACAGATATCAATTTAATGGATTTTGACCATACATTTTCTGTGTATGGAGAACTACTACATCACGAAGCGATGATTGTTCATTTATCCATTACCACCAATCATGGTGACCATAAGGATGGAAAAATTATTTATATATTTAATATATAATATTTACTATTTATTTAAATTTTAGTATTCATTTTACAACCCACATATTTTTACCTTCAATTTCATGTTAATACGATAATCTCAATTGAGTAAATGTGGACTACTGCGCCTCTAAGTGATGTGATTTGTTCAAATAAATCATGGAATGTATTAAGGATGAGTTTAATGAAATTATATGTTATATATTTATATAATATCTTAAATCCTATATAATATATATATATATATATATATAAATATATATACATATGTCATTTACATACTTTCTTTCAATGCGTTAATAAAAATGGAAACACTTTTCATGCATACATACAACTTACCCTCTTCTTGAACGGTGTATTACATTTCATACATCTATATGATATAAATTATTAAAATATGAATATATTGGATATACCTGATATTTGTATCCTGATATACATTCTATAATCATGATATAATTATAAATACACACAATATAAAAAATTAAGACACATGCGAAGAACAAAGAAAATATTCCCCAAAGTAAAAACTTATCATGGGATTATAAACAAGTGGGAAATATATAGAAATTATAAAATATATTGTTTTATATATAAGGATAATATTATGTAAAATATGTATAATAATGTTATATTTATTAAATAGGATTCTTGTACGTGTACGGAGAGAGGAAAGAGACAAGGTTAGGGGAATTTCATCTCACTTTTAATTTCTGTGAGATTCATGTTCTGATCACCACTATAAAATTTTGTGATTGATATGCACTAATATTGATTTAATTCCATATATATTATACCAAATTTTATGTTTATTCACATATCCATAATATGATCCTTCTTTCGTTGGGTTTAACTTTCAAATATTACCCAACCAGTATAACGGTTTTATCTCAATTTGCCTTCTTGTAGACTCATGTTCTGTTATGCACCTATATTTTTTTTTCAAGGTGTATATACATAAATTGGACTAGTTATATCATTAATATCATTCTTTTAATGATATCTTAAGCTTCATGTAATTTCTGTTTCATACATGGGGAGCATGATCCAATGTAACCAAGTTATAAGAGTTTATTGAGGCAATCTACTCATTTTTTGATATTGATTATGTTTATGCTTACATTGATAAAATATATCAGTAATATTCATAAGTTTCATTAAACTCTATTTATTTAAGATATACCCATTTTTGAAGTACCATTTTATCACTCTTTGGCACTTAAGATAATTTTTCTACTAAATCAAACCATCTCAATCTTCAGTTGGAAATCCATTGTATTCGAAAACCTTTTTTTTTACAAAAATTGTTTTCAAAAATGATTTCAAAAGATCCAAGAATATCATTTTCAAGGAATAATTATTTTCTAAAAAATTAAATGTTTTCAAATCATCATGTGTATGTTTTCGAAGATAATTAAAAAAAAAGGATTTTAATTAGTTTAATGTTATAAAAAATATTTTTCGAACAATAAAGGATATGTTCCTTACAAAATGTTTTCAAAAGACCTTTCAAAATCATTTCCCATATAAGATAACATCCATTGGTGTTTCTCAGGACTTTATGTGGAAATTATTAAATGTTTCTACTCATATTCTCTCTCTAAATGGATTATGATTTGATGTAATTATGTTTATGAATCTCGTTTCTCATTCACATGTTATATTATTTTGAATACAATATCTTTTAATGGGTTATTTTTATGATGAAATGATTATGAAACCTGATTCTTTCCATAGGTTATGATATATTTACATGTTTATGATACCCATTTAATTTCATGGGTTATGATATGTTTATTTATAATCTTGTGTGACATGTATGTATGATTTCATTATGTGATGGGTGGGACCTATATCAACCTCCAATACATTAGGTAATGATTTATATATAATGCGATAAAATAGGGTTGGAACGAGCGTTACATTGTTCTGTAATACATGGATGGAATAATGGTTACGTAGTTTTGTAATACAGGGCTGGATTGAGGGTCACATAGTTTAGTAATATAGGGAAAAAATGGGGGATACCCAGTTGAGTAATGGACATGTCCTCTATGATGGTCTTGGCAGTGATTCCATGGCTACTATAGAAATCATTATATGCCTATGTGCTGCCAAAATTCTATGTCATAGTCCTATATTATTATTTCATGGAATGTGACCTTTACTTCCTTTGGATTCATGTATTATGAACTGCCAATATTTATGCTAGGATTCATCTATTTGATCTTTGATATGCAGTGTATGATCTTCTGTTTTTATGATCATGTTTTCATACCATTATGAAAAAGTTTATGCTTATTGGTATCCCTTGTCTAATCTTTCTGAGCATTTGATGTCACCCCTTTTTATGTATACATGAATAGGTTATGGAGATATGTATTATGTTTTATGTGTCTAATAAGGGTAATAGTTGTGAAGAACCTGGTGGTAGATAATGTAGCTTACTTATGTACCAATGTTTATGTTTACAAGTTTCCAAAGGAACTATACCAAATATATTCTTTGCATGTATGTTTATATGTTGTTCAAGTATTCTCAAATAGTTACATATCGTTAATGATTATAAAGTTAGGGTCGCTACACTTTGTATTAGAGAAATGGTATTGTTACCCTTTTAGAATCTAGGATGAGAAATCATTAGTGAGATCCCTAGACATATTTCTAAGTATATGTGTAGGGATGTCTCTAAGGATAAGTATAAGGATGAGTTAACATTTATGAAAATGTCCTATAATTTTGGTAATGGATAGAGTCAGTGGTTTCCAAGAAATACATCTTTGTATTGATACTACAATTGGATGTGTCTTTGACTTGGTTTTACCTAGGGGTAACAACTCTAAAAAGACTTTTTTTCATTGACTCGAGGTAATCAGGTACACAACAATGGGTCTTGCTTAACACCTAGTTTGTCACTCATGGGGAATATTATTTGGGTATTCACAAACTATTTATGAATTATCATAAAGGATTTTGAAAAAAGTTAACTTTTAATAACCTAGTATAATACCAAGGATTAATATATAATGGAAGGTATTATGATTTTGACATCCTATAAGTTATTATTTTCATGACTATGCGGTTTTATACTTTGATAATTAATTCTCAAACTATGATTCTGGTTTTGGTCAATGGATGAACTTTAAGGAACAATATTAAAGTTCTTGAAGAGAATCAATAAGGTGGTGTGAGTAATTGTTACATTTCTGATGATGAATAGACTACATATGAAATGCAAAAGGAAATAGGTATTATTATTAATGGATTAAGGACGAAGTAATCAATGTATTAATGTATATGGATTCCAAAATTATTAACGGTGAATTATGTATGGACTATTTAGTTTATATTTGGGTAAGGTTTTACTAGAATATGTTGAATTGTCATTATGGACTAGAATGGTTATCTTGAGAATGTTAAAATTTTAACTAATTGAAGGTAACCCTTAATATATTCTCTATGTTAAGATAATTTTTTATGGATAAAGATGGATGGGATATGAATTTGTAAATCAGACTGTACTGATTACCTTGGAACTAAGTAAAGACCTTTTTATAGGTGGTTTATGCTACCAGTAATGAATTATACAACATTTTTTGATTTATAGATTAAATATAATATACTTTTTAATGAGTGATAATTCATGTTTTCGAAAAGGATTTATGGTAATTCATGTTTTTACTAGGTTTCAAGAGAATACATTATGAGATTATTCACATGCTTGGAATGTGAAAATTTTGAGCTATGTTGCCTTCTATAGGGGAATCAATGTTAATATTATTTTATGACTCTCTTTTTATGGTTTTTAATTATCAAATATCTAAAGGGTTATAAGGTTAACCGTTCCGGAAAAGATAATGTTAAACATTGGAAAAAGTATTTATGCACTGATTTTGTGTTGAAAACATTAGTTAAAAATATTATCATTGAATAAACATATTTAAAAGATTTATATATTATAAATTATATTAATGTGGTTTTAAAAATGGGAATAAGGAATTTTGTGTAACATCCAATCAATTCTAGAAAGGCTGCATGTCTTGAACCCTTGACCAATGGACGATAAGGGTTTTATGCCTACCACTGGCCTACACGATGTCCTGATTAATGTATATAACTTTTTAATAAAAAACATTATGATGAAATATTATTGTTAATTTTTATATATCAATGCATGATGTTTTATTAAGAGACAAATAGTTTTAATTTTTATTATTTTATATGCCTTATGATCCGTTAAAAGAATATTTGTGTGCTTTTATCATCAAAGATAATTTCTGGTCATTCATTCCATGAGGTAATGTATGTATTATAAATTTACAAATTCCAAAACAAGAATGAATTTTTTATATAAATTTATCAATTGTTTCCCAAAGTTCTAAAATTGATGAATTTTTTTTGTAATAATACCATAATTTTTGTAGAGCTAATTGCCATTTAAATCATCAAAAATTAATGAATTTGAGGCCCTCGACATTCCTTTGGTCATTCTCTTGTTTCTGATTGATGAACCCCATCACTACCTATAAATATTTACATTTCCCATCCTTGTCCAATATTCACTTCGAACCTATGTTCTCCTATGTGGAAACCTAGTTATATTTTACATTGGGGTACCATAATGGATCAAAATTTCCCATTTTAAGGGAAGTTTTCTTATCGATTTTTATGATATGTGTTTCTATGAATGAAACTTTCAAGTGTTAAACCTTTGATAACCTAGATTTATTTTGATGGGGAAATTCATTTTAAGATGGGTACAATGTAACAACCTTAGATTTTTAGAATTATTATTTTTTTAAATAATTTAACTTTTCAATATTTTTCATTTCACATGACAATAGAATTAGTTCTATATATATATTAAAACACTTTTTCGAACATTACTTTCTCATGAAATAACAACTTGGATTATGCTACAAACAATACCAACTTGGTATGCACTACAAGCAACACTGACATGGCAGACGAGGCATCCGACATAGAGTTGGCGTACGATACCTGCAACATTGAGTTTCTACGAAATATCTCTTTTTTATTATCATATATATGTAAATAATATTATTATCACATAATTATTAAAATTAGTAATATTAACATTAATAAATACTTTTAGAATATTTTTTATAATTATTTTATATAAATAAAACATATTGATAATAAAAGATATGAATTTTCGTAATGTACTTTTTATATTAAAAAACCGTATTTTCCTAAATGAATAACTTTTAATAATAAAATTAATTACAAAAAAAATTTATAAATTAAATTTTATAAAATGAACTTCATTTTTTAATTTATAATGTTCAAATTATCTTAGGGTCATTTTTTTGGATTTTTCAAAAAAACATCAATTTTTTATGAATAGAGAAAAATATTTTTTTAGTGAAAACCAATATTTTCATTAAAATAATTATTAATTATAAGTGATATAAGAAATATTTTTTAAGGTGAAATTAGATAGATATTAAATCTAATTAGATTATGAAATTCATTATAGTAAATTTCACGTTTAAACAGAATATAAATTCTTAACAAACTTTTGATATTTTTTCAACATTAAAACCCTGTTATTTCTTCCCATCTACAAGATTAGAACTAATTTTAATTATTTCAAATAAAGGAAGTGAATTTTAAAATTATGTAATAAAACAAATTATTCATTCTACTATTAAGAGTCTAATGAGGCCATGTTTATTTTTTCCCAAAATGATAAGTGAAAGTGATTAAAATTAATCATAGCAGTTAAGGCTAAATTGAAATTAATTTGGAAATAAACCTTTAAATTAAGTGCCCAAATGACCTAGAAACTTATAAAAAACACATTTTATATCTATATTTATGCCAAAAACCTTTCATTATTGATTTTAGTAGGTTTGGTAAGATTTTTTTAGGTTAGAACATGTGCACTCCTAGTTCATTTCTAAAAATTCCATGTGAGTTGTTTTCCTTCCTTATAAAAGGCCACAAAATATATCCATTCCTAACAACCGTAAATCCCATTAATATTGGCCAGTGCCTCCCAAAAGTTCCTCCCAAAAATACACCCTTATACCTTGAGGCCTAACTTTAGGATGAAACACTCTCATGTAATCCTTTCGGTGCAAACCAAAATGAGGTACCCTATTGAGAGGTAACATCTTCATTCATGGTCCATTCCTTTATTTTAATTACCATTCAACTAAAATAACTTTATTCAATTAATGTGTGACAAAAACAGTATCATCCATTTACTAGGATGTTTTTATGAAATTTTTTTACCTAAAATTACACAAACCTCCATATAATGGATTTTGAACATACCTTTTCTGTGTATGGTGAACAACTACTTCACAACACGATGATTGTTCATTTCTCCTTTACCACCAGTCATGGTGGCCATTATCAGGGAAAATCTATTTATATATTTACAATAATATATTTAATAATTATTTACCTTTCTATATTCATTTTACAACCCACATATTTTTACCTTCCATTTAGTGTTAATACGATAAACTCATTTGAGGCTGTGTGGAATTTTTCCCCATTAAAGCAAGGTGATTCGTTCACACACCAAATAGAATGTATTAAGGATGAGTTTGATGAACATAAATTTCATATATATTATATTAATTATACTTTATTATATATATATATAACATTTATATAAATTATTTTAATATGATAATAAAAACAAAAACAACGTTCATGTATACATACAACTTACTGTCTCCATGAATGGTTTCATCCATTCATACATAAATATTCTACAAATTATTATAACATGTATATACTAGATTTAAATTATATTTATATAATTATAAACTTTCTTTAATCATGATATAATTATAAGTACCAATGATATAAAAAATTGAGAACATGTGAATAAATAATAAAATATTACCCGAAGTGAACACTTAAACATAAGACTGATAAAAAGAAGGCAATATAAGGACATAATCAAACCATATATGGTATTATGTATATGTTTATTATTATTTAAAATATTTATAATAAACTTATATTTATTATATAAGAATCATTTATGAGTACGGAGAGAGTCAAGACACAAGCTAATGGGAATTTTATACCACTTTTAATTTTTGTGAGATTCATGTTATGATCACCACTCTTTCCTTTTGTGTGGTGTATGTAATACACATGATTTAATTATATGAATCTTATACATAAATTTATTTTTATTCAAATATCCATTTTATGATCTATCTTTCATGGGTTTTAACATTAAAAAGTTATGAAATATGAAAAATAGATTTCTCTAAATTTTTCTTCTTGGAGACTCATGTTTTGTAACCCCACTATACTCTTTTTTGAGGTGTATATACATCCATTATACATTTTATATCGTTAATATCCTTCATTTAATGATATATTAAGTTTAAGGTAATTTAATTTTCTTACATAGAGATTATGATCCAAAGAAACCATGTTATAAGATTTTTTTGTGATAATATCATAATTTTTTCAGATTGTTTATGTTTAGGCTTGATTTCATGAAATATGTACAGAATATTCATGAGTTTACTTATACTCTATTTATTAATGATATCCCCATTTTTAGTACCATTTTATACTCTTTTTTTATTAAGATAATGTTTTAATAAAATTAGACATTCTCTCCTTTTGGTTGGGAATCCATTGAATTCAAAGACCCTGTTTAAAAAAGATATTTATAGAAATGTTTTCAAAAGAATATTGAATATCATTTTCACGGAAAAAACTATTTACAAAAATGTTTTATTGTTTTAAAATCTTTTTTTATAAAATTTCAATGCTATTTTCAAGGGAACTAGTTTTCAAAATGTTTCATGATATAAAAGTTATTTTTCAATGAAGAAAGTATATTTTCTCACAGAAATGTTTTTAAAAGAAATTAAAAAAGTATTTTCCATATCAAATAACATCCATTGGTGTTCATCATGGCTATATGGAAAAATTATTCAATGTTTCAATTGATATTCCTTCTATGAATGGATTTTTATGGAATGATGCTTATGAAACCTTTTCACTTTCACATGATATAAACTTTTGAAACCCACTACTTTTCACAGGTTATGTTTATGATGAAATGATTATGAAAACTGTTTCTTTCAAGAGGTTATGATATGTTTACATGTTTGTGATTCCAATTTCATTTCATGGGTTATGATATATTAATTTATGACCATGTGGAACATGTGTGTATGATTTCATTATGTGATAGGTGGGACATACATCCCCCTCTAATGCATTATGTAAATATTTACATCTCATAAGATAAAATTGGGCTAAAATGATGGTTAATCGGTTCCGTAATAATGTGTTGGAATGAGGGTTACTTTGTTTAGTAACACAAGGATAGAATTAGGGTCACTCAGTTTTTTAATACATGGCTAGAATGGGGGTTACCCGGTTTAGAAAAGGAAATGTCCACTAAGTTGGTCTATGTAGTGATTCATAGGCTACAATAGAAATCAGAGTATGATTATTTGTTTCCACAATTCCATGTCTTACTCTTATGTTATTCTTTAAAGGATCATATCCTTTACTTGTTTCTGATTCATGTCTTATGAACATCCACGCTTTATTCCATTATTTATTTATATGATCTTTTATTTTTAGGTTATGGTATTCTATTTTCATGATCATGTTCCCATACAAATATCCTCATGTTTATGGTTACATGTATCCCTTGTTTACCATTCTGAGAATTTTATATCTCCAATTTCTGGGTTTCCTTCCATAGGTTATGATTATATGTATTATGTTTTATGTGTCTAGGAAGGGTTCTAGCAGCGAAGAAACTAGTGGGAGATAATTTAGCTCACCTATGTACTAGTGCTTATGGTTCCAAGTTTTCAAAGGAACTATACCAACTACATTTTTCGAGCATCTATTTTTATATTGTTTAAGTATTCTAGTAATTCTTTGTAATGTTAATGTTTGTAAAGAGAGGGTCACTAGAAACTGTCTCATAGATATCTAAATGAACAAGTTCTTATGGTCTCTTTGAACAAAGGTAATTTTTTTACACATTATTTTTATTCACTTCTTCCTTAGATAGTTTAAAATACCAATATATTATTCATGGAATATCTAGAGTTACATGTACTCTGTCTCTCTTTGATAACATGATCTTATTTCTCTAACATATTTTTCCCAACTATTTGATGTCACAATAGATCGTATTCTATCATATTTAAGTAAAAGTAGCATTGAACCTCAATAACATGGAGCATGTTTTCTTTACAAGTAATCCTATTGTAAATATATTTCTATATTCCTCTCTTATCATATGAAAACCATCATTTCTTTAAATAACTTTTTTGACATAATCCAAATGTTTTAAAACAATTACAAATTTTTATTTCATCCTGTTATCAAATTATTCTTTCTTGGACATTAAATTTTATACCCCAATAATTATAGATTCCACACCTTTGATTTTGATGGATTCATCATTTCTAATTGTAAAAAATCATTCTTTAAAATATATCACATTCAATTTCCATTTTATGTCTTTTATCATAAGAGGAGAACACCCACTATCAATGATCTATGTTTGTTCTCAATTTGTATCTTTCAGATCAGTCTATACATGAAGAGCCTCCTTATTTCATTTATTTTTCATTAAATTCGGCTTCTGAGAATGATTAAAAACCTTTTACTATACAGGTAACAAAACAATACACCTTCTTCCAATATTTCAGGTTTTGTCACACGTTTTAATAATAGTTTCCAATTGATGGAATCTATTTTAAACTTCACACCAACTATATCAGGTTTCATCAAAACATCATACTCAAATTATTCTTTTGAGAGGATTGAATCCCCCTAAATCATTGACTTATACAATTTGTGGAATAGTTTTAATTCAATCAATTCTTCCAAAAAATATTTTCTATACCTAAAAATCCCCCAAAATATTAGTAGTACCGATAAAAAGAATATTTACCTTTGTAACTTTCATATCGTCTTGTTTCATTAGCATGTTTCTCAGTAACCATATTTTCATTAACATGTGAACATTGTTTTTACTAAAAATTTATGTTCTCAACCAAAACCTTATTCTTTAGAATGGTTTTATTTTCACCCTTATCAGAACCATATATTTCAAGAAAATTTTTAGACAAATATATTTTAGAAACATTTGAGTTCTCCACTTTATTGATTTGCCCACATACATAACTTTTCCAAAATTCTTCTTCTCAGAAACAATTTCAGCAGTTTTATTAACATTATAAGGTAATTTTTTTCTTCTTATTTTCATTTTTTTCTAACTTTCAAAAAAATTAAAAATACAGTTATTGAAAATTATCACCATCTATGTTTCTTTAGATTTTTTTTGTAAAACATGTTCCAATAATTCTTCTATTGAATTCATCTTAACATCAAGATATTCATTATTATTCATTTATTTCTCAATATTATTCTTCAATTTATAAATTTATTACGCTTTATCATTAAGAATACATTCATTATTGTTTATTTAGGAACACTAATTTTTCAATTTCTGGATTTCTTTCTCAAGCCTCTAAATCTTTCTCATACATTCCTTTGATTCCTATTTTATATGAAATTATAACTGAGTTTATTCTTATTTAAAACTGCTACATCATAAATCTACATTGTTCACTATTGAAAATAAATTATTCACTCTAGCATTCTCAATAGACTTTTCAGTGTCATTTTCACTATCTTGCTCTTAATTAGATTTAGACAATAAAAGTATCATTATGGATAAAGAAAATTTTTCATCTTTACCTTTGGAATGATATTTATCCTTATCACCCTATTTATTCCATGTCATTATCTTCTTTCTATCATACTCATTATTTTTGGGTTTATTTATTCAGGGACAATTTTCAACAAAGTTCCCTGTTGATACACATTTAATGAATTTTAAGGGAATTTTTCATAATAATTTTTTATACCTCCTTTAAATATTTTATAAAACAAGGATAAATATTCCTTAAGATTTTTACTTACACAATGTTCAGAATACAAATTTCCTACTTCTTATTATTCAATAATATTCATAGGATTATCTTTAGGGAAGCCATAAAATTCATTTCTATACGTGATTTTTCATTATTCTATTAATATAAATATCCCGTCTCATTAATAAGTGATGATGGTACTATGAAAATAATCTAGTGATAATGTTTTCGGATATCTATATTTTTATAACTTTGGTATAAAAATTGTTAGGGATAATTCCCAAGATCATTTCCATAATAGTTGATTCTTATGAATTTTAACCAAGAAATATAAGGGCTGACAATGTCATTTAGCATGGTAAAGAAGTCCAAAAATGATTCATACTCATCCATCATGATATCTTCTTACTTTAATCTATATATTTGTACATTTATTTATTTACATTTGTATTTATTTCATAAATGTTCTTCATACGATCCTTGATACATTTTGGAGTGGAAAACCCCTTCAATTTTAGGAATTCACATTATTAATGTGATAATAGTATTTCATTCCTATCTCTTCTGTAATTCTCATTGTTTTTTGTGTCTATATATATAGGAGGAAATGTTTCATAAATAGGAGGACATCCATCGGTTGAATCTTTATGAACATAACACCAAAGAGACATAAGATAGGGGAACATTTTATAATTCTTGATATGGTAGTTCTTCCCATGGAGGACCAGAATCCCCTTACTATTCAGGAAATTCAAATTTTCTATCATGAAATATATTTCAAAAACATCATAAAAGAGTAAAATAATGGAACTTTCACTTTGAAACTACATTAAATTTCCAAACCTGGAACAATTTATCTCTAATCGAGGGAGGGGTGAATTAGTGATTCCTTGCCTTTGAAGCTTCTTTTCTTTTGAAACAACCTTCCCCTTCAGTTAGAGAATTAACACTTTTATGAAAACAAATAAATCACCAATCCACGTGATCAAAAGTATTTATATGGTTCGAGGATCAAAAACAATAGCAACATCCATGGTATGGTTTTGAAATAGTATAATACCAAGAAATCCAATATAAAAAAATCTTGTTGTGTGGATACAGACAGGTAGGATATACCCTTAAAATTATGTAGCATAATGGTCCATAAAACTATTCATGTTCTTCATCAAGAAGAAAATATATAATACATGTCTATGTAACATGTAATGAAACATTTACCCATTAGTTGCAAACATGTTACTGTTCCACCATATCAATAATCACTTTTGATTACGTTCAAAACCATACTTCACATTCCTACCTAGCAGCAGGTAATAAAATCTTCATGCAATCATTATGTCTAATGGGTAAGCATCATTATTCAATCATATTACTCAGTCTAGATATATATATCTGTAAAAATATTAGTGAAATATTTCTGAACTACTCTTATCTCATTCTGAAAATCTCAATATGATTTCACAGTCTGATGACCCAATTTGATTTGATAACCACTAAATATGATATTCCTTC
The DNA here is from genome assembly GCA_963277665.1 of Viscum album. Lineage (NCBI taxonomy): Eukaryota > Viridiplantae > Streptophyta > Magnoliopsida > Santalales > Viscaceae > Viscum > Viscum album. The sequence continues at coordinate 1,394,377,646 of OY728157.1, read as the reverse complement.
TTCTACTTTTTTCTAGAAAAATGTTGTGAGGTAAACATTATTTCAAAGCTTCTTCTCAATAAAACATGAGATATTCTCTCTCTTCATCTACATGTGAGTAATATTTTGATATTCCAAAATGTACAATGTACTATATCTCATTTATATGTGTTCCAAAACTGGAAAAGGAATAAATCCAATATTTTTTCCCATGTACTGAAATTTACTAAAACATGAATTTCAACTTCATTTCTGCCCCATATTTCACATATTTAGAGATTCTCTACTCTCGTCGATTCTTCCCGAAATATCTCTAGTATTCTAAATTCTTCGTACTGATTTTTTTTACTTTCTATCTATTATTCAGTTAAATTATAATTTTCATTCCCATATGGACATTATAATGAATAAATATGGTCACACTTATTTTATTGAAACTCATTCTAATACATCAAAACTATGCTCTTCTCATAACGACGAACACGTGAAAACATTGAAATAATTACTCCATTATCATTAGTAAAACTTCTTTAGAATATTATTTATATTAATTTTACATAAATATAATTGTAACATCAAAAGATGCATTCACCCTCTTTGATAAAACGTTAGAAAAAAATCATAAAAAATCAATCCTACCTTTTCCATCACTTTTGAAACATATTCAAATCATTTCATCTTTTCGTTAGTAGTTCAACACCTTCCTCACAACAAGAATCCTATATTAAATGAAGCATTAATGTAATACCCCATCTGATGGATCGATCATTGAGTCATTTGATAGATCATTGTCTTTAATAGCCAAATGATGTGGGGCCACATATTATTTTATGAATTTTGACCCACTTATAAAACAATCAATTATTATTATTTATTTCTTTACCAAAAATTTAAATTAATATGACTTATTTTCTTCTATACCAAATTATATAAATCCATCATATGATTTATTAATATGGTTAAATATATTGTTGATCATCGTTTAGTTGATCAGCCTATAACTTTACTAAATGAATTGGTCCCAAAATACTCAAATATTTTTATTTTTAATTAGTCACGAAAACACCCAATAAAAAAATTCATCCTTTGATTGAATGATGGGACACTACATCCGATATACTAGCATTAGAGGAATATTATTTCTTTATCTGGTTATAGTATAAAAAAACATTTTTCATTGAATAACCTTTTCCTCTAATGAATTGTATATTCAAGCCAATTGGTTTTATAGAAAACTGTCATCTTTGTCTTCTCACATATCAAAAAAAAAAATAACATCCATCAAGCATGTCAACATCTGATGATCACACACTTATTTATTGTGACCATAAAACAATTGACCACTCCTTTAAAAAATATCCTACTTGTAATCATGAATTTCCCTAGACTGTGAGAACATTATGAATTAGTGTTGACTTTCATTACAATTTTCTTTCACAAAATATTATTGATAATCATGAATTCCCATTGACATTGAGAAAAAATTTAATTGGTATAGAATATATTGAATTTTTTTATAATGTATTATGACATACCACTTTATAACACTATCCTTCTTTCTAATAAAACCATAAACAAATTACCTAAACTTGTTCTCTGTTTCTCCTTTATAAATATTTCATCACAATTTTTTCAAGAAATTTATGATTTAAGAAAATATAGAGATCAAAAAATTATCATCAGATTTAGTGTGGAAACTTTTAAACTTCTCTACACATTCTCATTATATTGGAAACATTCATTTTGGGCCCAATGTGAGTGCGCTAAACCTTTTCACCCACAAAACATCTTCAGAACCAGAAGAACTTTCATATGCAATTTGAATCTAATCATCATATTATGATGAAACCATTCATCCCTATCATAAAATCATTGGAGCATAAAAATTTAATAAATTTATATTATTATACAACCAAATAAAATACAATTTTCCCCCACTTTATTCATGATACTAAAAACAAAATTCAACAAACATTGTCCCAACCAATTTTAGGTTTTCTAATAAAATGTTATTTGGTCATATATCCTAATAATAAAATTCATAATTTTATAATTATTTATAACATAATTATTATAATAATATATATGTGTTGGTTATTTGGATGTTTTTCTCATTTATAATTCCACGGAAACAATACCAAAGGTAGGCTAGATTAGACTCAACCATGACTTTAATATTATAATTTTTATAAATGGTATTGTCCATACATAAATTTTTTAAATCATTTATCATATTAACAATGTTGTAAAAAACATAATTTATATATATATAATATTTTTTCAATAGTGAATGCAAATCCCATATTACCTAAAAAAATATACAAAAATAAAATTAATGATTATGGTTGTAAAATAAAAATAGATAACCAACACTAATACTAATCCACTTGATAATGTATACTCATAAGTGTTAACCTCTACTTCTCTAACCCTTTAACCATTACTGGAATGATGAAATATTACACCCTTTTTTAATTTCCTTTTATTTTTATGTCTATGTTTGTCAGACCAAATGTGTGATTCACACCACATACCAAATACCCATGACTCAATATTTGTGAAATTTACTTCTATTATATTAAATTTTAAATTATATAAATTCTAGATTTCTAGAATAATTTTAAATAACATATTTCAATTTTGAAGAATTTTATTGTTAATACCATTAGGGTATCTCAATATGATAATCATGAACATGTCCATGAACTATTAAATAAACATATCTACGTGTAGGTGTCAGGTATTATATATTTCCATCAATGAATTTTAATAAAATTATTCCAATTAGAAATGATCACCACATTCATAACATTTATTTAGTGAGTGAAGATCCATATTTAATCATGACATAAATCTATTTGAGCACAAATACATTTCATGAATATACCATTAAGGGAAATAATTTCTAGTCATAACAAATATTATTCATGGCTTGTTGTGTGGATAAACTCTTAATCAAATTTTATCATATATAATCACTCAACATTATTCCTATATTATCCTAATTGTTATGGACTTGAAAAGTTCCATATTGGGAGAAATATCACACATATTATTTTAATTGGCCTTACAAAAATATCACCTGATTAATATGAATAAATTTTTTTTAAACCATTCTAAAATCATGAAAAATATGTCATAACATGTTTTATTCGTTTCTGAATGCATGATATCAATGGTTTTATTTTTTTAACTCTTTCCCATTAATAAAACATATCTGTTCACTCCGTATTAATGTCTTACTCCTTACAAACTGAAGAGTTCATGTTACCGAAACAAAATAAAATACCAAAAATATCCATAAAAATATAAATTAATTCTATGCATAATGTAAATAAAATTTTCATGTTATGGAATATTTTTAAAATTTATTGAAAATCAAAACATGAGAAATCATGGATAGATTGATAGATAAACCCAAACCTTTAGAAAATAACGAAAAATCCTATGGGATTTTGTGTAGTTCAACCCCAGATCATATTCCATGGGAGAATTTACTAAAGGGAGAGAAAATTCATGATATCTATAATGATTAACATGTACAAACTATATTCAAAAAGAATATATTTAAGATCAAAATTTTAAAATATAACTATGGGAAAAGTAGATGATAACTGAAACAAATGGATATAATGTATTATAAGGATCTCTCTCCTAGAATAAATTTTAGATATATATATATTATTAATATTCTATTAACAATATATATTCATTAATAATTTAATAATATAAACTAATAAAGAAAGGTTTTGTTTTTTTTCAAAAAATAAAAAATATATATGAAATTTGTATATTTGATTTAGGAATGAATAATAAAATTAGTATTTATAATATATATTTATATATATATATCATAATAGAAGTATCTTATTTCATTATTTTTAACATTTTTTTTGAATTTTGTATTTTTCATCTTATTATCTATCATAATTTTTGAATGAAACTAAAGAGTGGTAATTCATCTCATCAGTTATATTACACATTATATATGAATCGTATTTGATGATTTTTATCAAATAATTTTATTCGGTATATCATGAGACTCCTATAATTTTTTAAAATTTATTGCATATCATACTTATGCTATAAACACCATTTTTTTAGAAACCACTGACCAAACCACATTTAATTATATCGCATATCAAATTTTACATCTTTTTCCAAAACCATAAATTCAATATATATATTTCCTTATGATATATGTTAATCACGTTCTACGGTTAACCAAACCAAAAGGTTGTCAACAAAACAAATTATATGATTTCTCTATGAACACAATACAATATACATTTCATTAAGAAACCAATTAATTTAACATTATTTATCCAGGATGAATTAGGTTTTAACGCAACTTATAGGTTTTAGGTGATCCTCACATGATCAATAATGATAGAAAAAACCCTAAGGGTTCCTGATCTATCTTTCAAAAATCAACATTCATGGAAATATCGATGAAACTAAATACCCATATATCTTGTTTAATTGCCTTTATACCGATAGATCACGATTGATGATGACATCTAAAGTATAATAAATGTTTACTATTTTTTAGTTAATTGAGTAGACTTTATATCCCAAATTACAACTTTAGAAATCCAAAATATTTCAATTGAGTTTTATCATCTTCACTGACAGATAAATGGAATTACAGGGTAAATCATGTTTTGGAAACATTCACATGAAATTATTAGTAACCAAAGGATGGATCCCATTTCATTTTTATATCTATATATATGCTCTTCATTTAATGATAATAACAAGATGTATAATCTATATCAGGTTCTATCCCATGGAAACTATTACTTCCCATAGGATTTAATTCATTGAACTCAATTAATGAATGATCCATGTGTTATTAAAATAATTTATAATAACATATAATTGAAGAACTGTGAAAAACATTACATGGAATGTGAATGAACCTCTTGCAGTAATATCTAAATTCATATCGTACTATACGAGATATATTGTAGGGAATTATCACTTTAATTTTATGATATTATCACATTGTATTGTATAATATGAATACCATATATATTATAAAATATAATTCTATTGAGATAGAAAATTTGACTGACTATTTTATTGTATATATATATATCATACTATTCCATTTTTATACCAATAGGATATAAATTATTGTTTGATTGGTGAAGAATATTTTGAATAAGAAGTTTAATTGATTATGATGTTTTCTTTTATTGTTAACACATAGATTAATACGTTATGATAGGAAGATACAAATAACCATCCATGATATTTTGGAATCTATCCCTATGTAATAATGTCCTTCTTTTAGTAATGGTGATCAAATGTATAAGGAACTATGATTTTGTGGAGTACAAATCCAGGATTAATTCTGTTGTGTGATGTTCTTTTGTGTGTAAGGGAGGTCAACTATAGAAATGGATAATCTAATAGTTATAATGATTTAATGATTCAATATTTCATTTTATGTACTTCTATGAGGTGAATCACATACCTTTTGTTAGTTTCAATGCTTCAGTAGAAATCAATAGGGGTCTTCTACGAGGGTTTGTGCTTCCATTGGAATATTTTGAATCATTCATGAGAAGAAGGAAATTTATTTTTTTTTCTTCAGTAGAATATATATTCTATGTTGAAATCATATCTTATATGAGAGAAGAATACCCTTCAGTGAAGAAAGAGAGACTTTGTGGGGTAAAGTTGGACGAGCTACTATGAGTGTAAAATAGATGGAAACTCAAATATCGATCGAAGAACGAGAGATGAAAATAAGGTTATAAAAATTAAGGTGATCTAAAAAAGTGTATATTTTTTTGATAAAAAATATAATTATTAATAAAAATGAATAATTAGGTGAATAAAAATGATTGAATAAAAATCTAGTAGAACCGTTCAGGTGCACTGATGAAAATTCAAAGGGAAATATGTGGTGAGTGTATAAGTTTTCACATGAAAGGGATGAATTATTGGCTAAATAACTCATGATAATAACCTCTATGAAGTGGTTTTTGATACTATTTTATATAAAAATGGAAGAGGTTATCCCAAAAATCATTAGTTTTATATTGATAGATGGAACATCAAACTGAATACATTCATTTATGAATTTCGACTACAAATTGTGAATTATGTAATTTTCATTGAAATATGTTGCCTCTATTTCAATGGTATTTATGATGAATAATAACAATATTAAACTTTACATGATCTTATCACTCTAAAATGAATGTATGAATACATAACTGAGGATATAAAATATATAAAATACAGTTTTAAAGGATTATAAATAGGCTTTCATATTTATCCTTGTCTACTCATAGTTAAAATTTGTTATGGAAGTGGTTTCAAATTGATAATTAATACTTGATTTGTAAATTTTGATGAATTTAAATTTTATGTGTTTATACACTATTGAATTTTTTTTATTAAATATAAAATTTGAACAAGTTTCCAATACTATAGAATATAAAATTTATAGTTTTTATACATCTAAATTTTGGGTGCATAGTTGAATAATAACGAGGGAATGAAAAGAGGAATAGGTTCTTTATTTATGTTGTTAAGGAAATCAAAGAAGAATATGATCTGAATTATAAAATAGAATGTGTGAATAATTCACAAAGTAATGCGAGGATAAGTTGAATCCAATTGGTGAGTATTTATTTAATTTTTTAATGATATATTTTGTCGCATTATCTATATGGGGAGAACAATCACAATCAGATGACTATATTTAAAATAATGTGATGGATATACCCTACTTATTTTAAACTATAAGGGTTGTTTTCTTATATATGTGTGATCTTGTGTTGTTTCTAGATCATGAGAAGTAGTATCTACTGTTAAGGATAAATGATCCTTGAAAATTCATATCTTCTAATGGGTGTTCTTGTGTGTTTTATTTTAGAATATTCATTTCCATCCAACTAAAGGTAATTTTTTTAAATAATAGAATATGTAAAAAAACTTACCATTGATTCATACACCCCATACAAAGGTGACATATATCCTAATAAGACCTTGTAATTTTTATTAAAAACTAGTTCCACTATAGAATTAGAAGGATAAATTTTAATAAAGTTATTATAGACGTTCAAAAAATTAGTTAATAATGAGAGGATTGAAATATTCAATTGGAATAATATCATATCCATAATTAAAAACTTTAACTATGTATTTTATAAATTTCATATTTAGTTCTGAAATATAGTGAAAATTTGTTCACTTATCCGACATATCTAGATCCCTTAAAAGATACATAAAAAGGTATGTATAGAATGATGGATGATTCAAAAATTATATTTTTTCCACTCTCTTAGATAATTAATTTATCAATTTTGAGGAATTATAACTATTAAAGGCATCTTTGATAAATTTAATAATATTAATTTCGATACAAAATGTTAGAAAAGAAAATTTTATAATTAATATATTGAAATATGAGAATTTGGAAATTTTATATGATGTGTTTTTGATGCGTTTTTCATAAGGGATAATGAAATTGTAATATTCTTACAAAACTGGGTGATAAATTGTAAGAATCGTCAATTATTTTAAAGAAATTGGGAATATTTCATGATATATTTGATGATAATGTTATTTATTTGGGTGATATAAATCCTAAAATAGTATAATAAGATGTTTTGAATTATATTATTATTACATATGTGTTGAGAAAATACAATTATTTAAAAATAAAGGGATGGTTCATCATTAAATATCCTTCAAGGTCACTAAGAAAGAAAAATCATGTAATGTTATTATTTACAATGATTTTAGTTGTTATCATTCAAAATATGAATTCGGTATGAATATTGATGAATTCATGTATTTTTTTTTCCAAAATAGAAAAAAGTGGTTGAAGGATGTATAAATAAAAGTTACCATTGATATGCATTAACTATTAAAGAATTAGACATTTCTCAATAAATTTTATGAGAATAAAAGAAAATAGAGATTATGATGAATAATTATGAAGGACAATAACACCACTATAGAATAAGGTGAAAAATCAAATTCAACGTCTAAAGGTTGGAATAATACGTTTTGTTAATATCATAAGAGAAACATTTAATCCAAATGTGAGTAAGATTGTGAATATTTAGAATAAAATGAATCTAAACACTCAAGTGATCATGTTGATAAGTAGTTTTTAATTTCAAAGGAATAGGATAAGAGTTTTAAAACTGATAAATGTACAAACTATATAGAAGAAGAATAAGAAACTCAAATGGAGTTCTTTTTAAAAATATAATCTAAAAATGATTCTAAAAAATTATAAATATTGAAAAATTGAATATGAATATAATGAAATATTGTGAACTTGTTAACAATAATGAAATAGTAATTAAAGTATAAAAAATATATTTCTAAAAGATATTTAAAACATGAATAATTTACTTTGTGAAGTGTAAAGTCATTAAATCAACCATGAATAAAATATAATAGATAGAGAGAATGAATTTTCCATTGTTCAACATTAAATAGCTGAAGGTAAATAAAGAATATTTATCATAAAAAATTCAAATATAGATTTAGTTAAAATACTTTAGGAGTGTAAATTTCACAATGATAAAAAAAATCATACTCAATGTTCTATAATGAGGTTCAATATGTTTTATAGGGGTCACAGAAGAATTAAAAATCCTAGATGATCATATATGTTTACAAAATAAGTAAATTCCAAAATTTTAAAATTTATATGAAATAAAACAATATATAAAAATTAGTAAAAATTGATACTATGTTACTGATGAGAAGAAATAAAATATAATGAAAAATATTTTTTGAGTTATATAAAATGTTCATTAAAAAAAAAGATCAAATAATCATAGTTAAAATGATGGTTGAATAGAGATACATTTGTTTGAAAGTATGAAGGATACAATTTATAATATGGTTTATATGTATATTATTGTTGTTGTGGAGGCTTTGGGAATTTAGATAAAATGCGATGGATTAATAATCAACACTAAAATGGATTCAATAGGTTTTTGCGGTTGATTTCGAGGAAGAGTGTTTCTACTAAAAGTTGATAGACTAATATATAGTCTCAATTTTTTTTTATATTGTTTGAGAATATATTTAGACATCTTGAAACTAAATTTGAATAGTGTAATTCCAATTGAATGCATAAAATATTTTTAATCTATTCTTACCTCATCAAAAAATATTATTACAAAAACTCAAAATCATCATGGTAATTAAAATGGAAAATTAATTCCCTTTTATGGAAACAAAACTCAAGGATACAAAAATAAAATGAACTTGGATCAGGTATAGAAGGTTTTATTCACAAATTACCTGTTATTTGAATATTTTAAATAATGTGATAGACTATAAAGTATAAATACTGACTTTTGAAAGGGGTGAATCATTAAGAATCAATGTCATTGGATCTTATATTATTTCAAAATGATATTTAAAATACATAAGTGATATATATGTTGATGGAAAGAAACATAATATTTTGAATATTTTTTTTTCACAGATAATTTAAATATGGTTATCATTAGTTGAGATCTTTTATTTCCAAAATAATTTAGGATAGGGAAGTTGTGACAAATATATAGAGAACCAAGGGTAACCTATTCAATGTTAGAGATGAAAAAAATCATGTTATTTGACTACGAAGGAAGAAAATGAATTATAAATATAAGGATTTAATATATATTCCAAATAAATATGTTTAAATTTATAAAAAGTTGTATTTTTCATGATTTTCCAAATATAATAATAAATAGCAAATGTTATTTTTTCATATCTTATAAAGTAAAAAGTTTATTCATAAAAATTGAAGGTTGAGATATATATCTCAACCCATAGATATTATTCATTATAATATATGTGTCCCATGATAAATAATTAAATAAATTTAGATAATAATTGTATTATATTTATTTTGTATCTTACTGTTATTACATATAATGTGTTCTTTTAAAACATAAATCATAGTCCCTTATGATATTCAACATTTTTAGGAGAAGTGATGAAATTGAATATGGATACTATAAAGAATATCCATACAGATAACAATTCTTAATTCACAAAGAGTATATTTCATGTTTATCCTATGATGTTTGATATTCATTATGTTCTTAGTGCACTAGACACGTCACAAAAAAAATTGTGTGTATAAAAGAAATAATACATTCTTTAATGAGATTTATTCAATCTTGTTGATTGAAAATGAAACTTCATGGTTCAGTTAGAGATATCCTACTACTATATAATAACAAATCAAAATTCACTACATCCAACATAACATATTTATGTATGTATTTATATGATTTTTTTATAATAATACCCCATGTTTTATGAACATAATTGTATTTGGAAGTCCCTAGAATATCAAATTCAACTATTGAAATCTTGGGAAGTTTGAAAATAGTTATTCATTTTTTTCAATATCTAGTCTTCAAATTGTATAGGATATAGATGTTTTAACAAGTAAACTAGATGTATTATTTATTCTTCTAATTTAAATGTGGGGGAGCCTTCTGATAGAATGGTTTCATAGTCCATTGTAGATATAATAGGAAATGAATATAGTGTTGTTTCTATTAAAAAAAAAGATAACGTTCCGGGTGGAAGTGATGTTGTTGAATTTTTATAGGATAAATATAATGATTCATCAATTTAAAGTGTTAAATAATAATTGAGTTCATCACATCCAAATAAGTGAAAGAAATTGGAGATGAAAAAATTCATTGTAAATCTATAAAAATTGGTTCAAACATTATTAAAATTGGGTACATGTTATATACTTTATTACCTACATAGGTTATTCCAAGAGATCTTGAAGAATCTCAAAAAAAATTATGGATTTATGCAATGAATGTGTAATTTGATCAGATTTTGAAATATGAGACATGGGATTTTTTTACCCAAATATATAAGTAAAAATTTCATCACAACAAAGTGGACTTTCTAGAATAATATAATTGAAATTTTTGAAGTTTTATAGAATAAGGAATGACTAGATTCTAATAATTTTTCACAACATGGATGTATTGAATTTGATGACACTTTTTTTTATATGTATGAAATGAAATCATTAAAATAATTCATTATATTGTTAAAAAAATGAAATATAATACATTCCATATAGATTTAAAGTATACTTTTCCCAATGTAGATCTAGATAAATATGTTTATATAGAGGAGTCAAGTTAATTCATACCAGGAAAAGAAGAGAACTATGCATTTAAATTTTAAAAAGATTTATATGGGAAGAATTAAGATGCATGTACAATGTATTAAAAGATGGATACATGTTCAAATAAGATTGATATCCATAAAGTAATATAGGATAATAACATATATATAAAAATAAATGAATCGATTTCTCACATTAAGATAATATGTGATGATGATATAATATGTGATAAAAAAAATAAAGAAGACAATGAATTTAATATAAATAGATAAAGTTGTTTTTTAAATGAATATGTTGGGATGAAATGATTTATTTTATTGTATTAAAAATATCTCAAGATATGGATTATATTTTTCTATAACAATATAACTATAACTGAAACTTTCTGAAAACATTATAATGGTACATTAAAAATCTATTTATAGACCACTCTCAATGAGACCAAACATATTTAAGGATAATGTAGTACACCCCAAATTTTTGTGAATTTACATGAATTTAAGAAAATATTTCATTACATTACACACCAAAGTTATGTTATGATTATCATTTTATACAATTTAGATAAAAACATAAACTAAAAAAAACAATGTTTTTCAATTAATGGAAATTTGTTCCACTTCCTAAGAAACTTTTTAATCCATGATATGTATTCAAAAAAACAAATAAAATATCCACATATGAAACATGTCTACATATATAATATAATTTAATTTTCATCATAACCAAGGTAAATTGAAACATAGGTATGGAGTAAGCTTAAATTCTCAGTAATGATCATCATAAAAGACAAGTACCAGAGGTCATAAATGAGCATAATATGTGTATATGGGTTTAATAAGAAAAGTTATATGTAACAATTCATTTATTTTACATCAGATAATAATTGTTTTAATCTCTTAATACATATTTCAAATTACTTTTGAATCATGACTCAATAAACATAATACATGAGAGGCTAAGATAGTTATAATAATATTCATAAAATTTTGGAAAATATAAAATATGGAACAAACATAAGAAGACAAACCGTATTTCGAGGATGCCCATAAAGACATTAAACAAATGTTATGATTTGGATAACCACTTTTGTACCTTAATAGTCTTAGGATAATCCTCTCAGGGACCCATGGTATTGGGGTAAATCTATCTATGTTTAGCATTGGCTTGGTATATATCATCTTTTACCCTCTAGCCTGAGATAAATTCTATTGTGTACACATTGTCTTATGATAAGTACTTCTATGTATCCTTGGGAATTTGATAAATCCTCACATGTAAATTTTTTAGATCCCAATGCATAAACATATACCAATTCCTGGAGGGTTTATATGCAACACAAAAATATTTCATAATATATTATCTCATTAAAATAATTCAATAGCTTGCACTACACGCACCACCGAGTATGAAGTGCACCACAACTTACCAAACCAGCCATTCAAAATGTGGTTATAAATAGTAATAACTTCATTTTGAATCTTATATACTATATATAATTTTAACATCCATATTATGTGTTTATTAGAAATTATATAAGAACAAATTAGTCTTTTTAGATAAAAGAAGTATTTTTCAAAAAATATGTAATTTTACTGCCTTTTAATGGCAAAACCTTTTTTAAAACCAATATTTGACACTTTTATATATTAAATTTAATGAAATTAAATTCTCATTTAAAATAGAGACATAAAAATTTAGTTTTAATATATTTTTGGTACATTTCTGATAACTTTCATAATTTGATAAATAGTGAAAAATAATATGTTTTAATTGAAAATGACTTTTTTGATCGAAATTGTTTATAGTGTTAAATTATTCATTTGAAAGTTTTTTAAGTATAATTAGATTATATTTTTAACATTTAATACAATATAAGTCATTACAAATAATTTAATATTTATATTTAAAATAAACACATGTTAATCTTTTGATAGTTTTTACTTTTTAAAAACCCACATTTTGGTTTTGACAACGTAAATTAATTTTAAATAAATAAATGAAATTTATATTTTTTTAATTTGGTAAAATAGATGTCAATTTTTAATTTGAAATATCAAAATTAGCTTAGGGTGTATTTTTGGTATTTTTCTGAAAACTTAAAATTTTTATGAATAGTGAAAAAACACTTCGTTATTATTTAAAATCGACATTTTATTTAAATAAATATTTATTTTGCATAAATTTATTTTAAGTAAAAATATATATATAATACCTATATAATTTCAATATAATTAATTGGATTCATTTTATAATAACATTAGATTTATAAAATTTTAATGAACTTTTTAACCTCTTTTACCCACCTTCTAGGCACGTTAGAAAATTTGCAAAAAACATAATTTTATAGATTTTTTGAGTTGCTTTTTAAAAATATGGGAGACACGGTTGAAATTAGAAAGTAAAATTTAGTTCAATATGATAAAAATAATTTTTGGTGAATAGTAACTTTTGACTTTTATTTACCACAGTTTAAATTAAATTCGGTAATTAAGGGTAAAATGATATTATAATTACCCGAACACATGTACTAATTTTATTGGATAAGTTTAATTCGACCAAAAACAAACTTAGGAATAAAATATTATCCCCTTTGTTCAACTTGGATTAGATTAGGACATTTATTATTATTTTATTTAAAGAAGAGTTAAAACTGTTAAATTCAATGTTTAATAACTAAACTATTTTTTATATAGGGTTACACATAATATAAATTAGACTATAAATATTAATTAGAAAGCTTAAATTTTTTCCTAAATTATTGTATTTTATTTATTATTTTTAGATATTGAATAAGTAAATTTATTTATGACACAGTGATGATGCAATAATTACCATATTAATGAAATATTAAACTAATTGGTATTATAAATATTCAAATAAATGTAAATTGAGACTTATGATGGATTAAAATAATTTTAAAGGTTAATATAACATGTATGGGTTGATTAGATAATTTTTTTCGAAGTGATAAGGTTTTCATGACTTTCACAAAAACTAAATACCAAATATTGTCAAAATTGAAAGAAATTAATTTTTAAAACAAATACTATATTATTGGTTGATATAATATTCCTAAAAATATAAGGTTCAGATAGAGGGATTAAATAATATTATATATGTCATTAATTAACCACTTGAAGTTATCTTGGAATATTACATTAAGTGTATTAACCATATAGTGTACGAATACAAGAAGACACGATTAAAGATAGACTATTTAACTAAAAGTTAAATCTAAAAAGATATGGTTAAAATGGTAACCTAAACTTGTCTAAAACATATTGGTTGAGAGTATTTCGACCCATAGTCAGCTTATTCTAGGCATAAATCATTTTTGAGCCATTATAACCCAAAAATGATTTTATTATAAAATAATATTTTAAGCTTTTCCTAAAGTGACCCTCACCTCTCTTATAAAAGGGTACATCCCCATCTCTTAATTTCACACCTCCAAAGCCATTTTTCTCAGCCAAAACCTGCCCAAATATCCCTTAAATTTTTTTAACTTCATCTGAGATGCCTTCCTTTGGTTAAAAATCCATTCTAAGGATCCCTTTTGATCATATCAAAAGGAAGAACCTGAAGAAGAGGTAAATATTTCATCACCTCTTCCAAATTCGTTTCTCCTTCCACTTCCTATTTCTTTGTCGTTCCCATTATAAAATAATAAATATAGTACCTTCTACATAATTTGATGTTATTATAAATTTTTAACAACCACATATATTATTTTATCCATCCTATAAATGAAAAAGTCACCATTAATGCATACATACGGCTTACCGTCTCCACATCATTGTGTAGTTTTTTATTCAAACACTTCATTATTTGGATGGGTATAATAATGAGTATAACTGATGTAAATTATAAATATAACATGTTTATGATTATTTATATATTATATACCATCAAATTACATATTATTTCACCATCAATATAATGATATCGTCGCTCGTGCCTACGTACGGATTACCGTCTCCACGACGCGATGAGATTCATTTCCACGTTCACCATTGAACGATGATTAAAATATATATATTATTAATAAGTATGTAATATATGAAATTATAATCCTACTGGATATATATATATATGTATATACTTAAATATATATTATTCACTTACTTCCGTTCAATAGGATATGAAAATGGAAACAACGTTAATGCGTATGTACAACCAACTATCTCCATAAATGAAGCCTTCCATTTCATATATTTATATATTATAAATATTTATATTTTAAATATATGTTATATATAAATCAAGGTTTGTATTTTGGAAGTATTTAAATCAATATTTAAATGATACGATCAAGAATAACATGTTAAACATGTACGATAAAGAAAGTTAGTATTAACAAAAATATTAATTTAACAAGGAAATCATTATTAAATGGGTAGTATAAATTAATAAATGAATCATATATGATATAATAAATATGAATAGGGTTCTGGTATATTTTAATAACATACTGTGTTCATTATATAGAAGGTTAAATGTACCCTTGACCAAAGGAAAGTGCAAGGTAAGGGTTAATTTCACAATATCTTTATTATCCGAGGTTGTTTTTACATAAGTATCTACTAGGGAATATTTATTATACATGTCTATGTTTCATAAAAGTGTTTTCAAAGGGATTATTTTTAAGGAATTTTTTTAATAAAACATAATTTTAAATGTTTTAACGATTTATTCTTCTAAACCTTTCTCATTAATGGACTTGTTGTTAAAATGGTTTTAAGGAATTATTTATATGGAAATAAATGTTTTAAAATATTAATTCCTTTCAAAAGTTTCAAAGTGGTATGAGATACTTTAATTCAAAACTATATTTTAAATGGCTTCCTTTATTTTACTTTTAAATGATTTCATTATAAAAGGGAAATTTCTCTCAAATATTTTTACTGATCATTTTAAACTACATTAAAATCCTTTATGAGATATTAATCTTGATTGAAGTTTATATATTACGATAAAAATCCTCTATATTGTATTGACAGTTTTTTGATATGTTTGACTGCAGATGGATAATTTTTATACCACTAATGGTTAATGGATAAAGTGTTGAAATTTTATATGCAAGTTTTAATACAAATTTTATGTTATGTTTAAACATTTTCAAATAAGGAATGCATTGGACTTAGTAAGTGATGGGTGGAGCCCGCTATAGCTCCTCAATGCATCAATAGGTCTCATGAGACAATCTAGTGTCTGGGAACAAGGCCTAGAAAAAATATTTTTTGTAGTCTTGACACAAGGCCCTGACTATGTGGTTATGAAGTCTGGCATTATGCATTCCATCATTAGAAAATTAACTATCGATATTACATGTTATTATTAGACTAGTATAATATCAAAGTGAATAAGTAAATGGAAATATGTGATTTATATTTCCCATATTATACCATAGTTTATGTTTAAAAGGCTTTTGTTTTAGTTTGATACATTACCTTCAATATTTATTCTCATTTATGAATGTTTTTGAAATATTGTTATCCTTACTGAGCATCTGAGCTCACCCCTTTCTAGGTTTTATTTTTTCCAGGATGTGAAGAAGTATATTATTAATGACCTGTAGAGATAGTCTAAAGGATATGAATGTGTTCAATGGAGACAATGTTTTTTTTGTTTTTCATTTTATAATGTAATGTAACTTTCATGTATGTAATATATTTTATAACACTGCTAAATTGATAGGTCCTTTGAGACTTGATTCATCGTAATCATGGAAATGTATTAAAATAATGCACCATATCTGGGTAACTAGGGTCAGAGAGTTACATTTGGTATCAGAGGATGTTTTGCAGCAACCTTGGAAATAGATATAGATAAACTCTTATTAGAGAACATTACCCTAATATTGACTTTTAGGATTAGTATAGATGAACTTCTAAGAATTATTCTAATGTATAGATTTTTTGTATTTTCCAAGAAATAAATCCATGTCTGGATACAAGTAGGTAGAGGCGACTCTGGAACATATGTACCTAAGATTGAAAACACTGACAAGGTTTTTCAGGCTTGACTCAGGGTATCCTGGTACATGACAACGGGCCTTACAATACTCTTGGTTACGACACTCTAGGTGGATATTCTTAGGATAATTCAAATTTTAATTATAAGCTATTATGAAGGATTTAGGAGTAGATATTTTCTCAAAGAAAAAATTTTATGATTATATGCATAATCTTTTCAATTTACGTTATGTATTTTACAAGTTTGGAATTATGCATTTTGATTTATAAACTAACCCGATGTATTCCATTGTTTAGAAATGTCACATAGTATAAGGAACAAGAATTTCAGCGATACACATGATCATAAGATTTAGAAGGATCATATCTTTCTTGGTATTAAGCATACATTTAAAGGGAAATAGTCTCCCATGAATTCTCATCATATGAATAAATAGTATCATGTGTTAATAAGATAAGTAAAGAATTCTCTGATTCCTATGGCTTTGAAGGGAATCAAGAGAAGAAAAGGATGGAAGAGATAATGATCGATAAAGAGAAGAGGGGAATGAACGATTTTCCCAAATGTGATAACTGTGGAAAGAATCACCTTGGTAAATGATTGAATCAAATGGGAGTTTGTAATAAGTGTGGAGAAAAATGACCCCATGTACATGGTTGCAAGGGTAAGAAAAAGGTAGCTAATGTAAAATGCTTTATTTTCAAGGAGTTGGGACACTACGTGAATCAATGTCCAAATCATCAGAGTATACCCCAAATTCTTCTATTGGATACTAATCAAGTTATGATACTACCAATGATGAAGAAGAATTATTATATTTCTTTTTTTTATTATTAATGTATTGTGTCACTTTAGTATTGTATTAATAATGTACATGTTATAAGAATTATAGAGTATAAAAGGATTGTATTGTAGTACTATTTCATTAAGGACATGAGATTGTGTGGAACAGAGAAAAGTGACTCAATTGGAGGTTAATTTTTTTGGAAAATATATGGTTGATAAAAAGATAAACAATAATATGGTTCTGATACTGAGGTTGTGATTTTGGAATAATAGATGATTGATTTGGAAAAATTATAATGGATATTCTTGAGTACCTTGAAATTGTTTAATGACTTGTATATTTCATCATCGTTGGAGTTTACAAATTTTTTGGATAGAAGGAGTATATCAAAAATTCTATAAGTAATAAGGAAGCATGAATGTAGTCAATAAGGGTTTATGGTTATCCAAGGTGTTATAGTGTTTTAAAAGAATAAATGATGAAGGCATTCACATATTATTACATGTAAAAAATGATCTTCATTGTGTTTACCTTACTTATGAATTTTGGACTGTGTGTTTGGACATAAGTATTTTAGATAAGTATATAGGTTGGAATTGATTATGTTTAAAATTGGATATTAATATTACGGTTAAATTATTTCTTGAGATTATTTTTGGATTTTCAAAAAAGGACAAACTGCAGGTCAGTCTACAATGCATTGCATCTGGAAAAGCCACGAGACTTGAACCTACAACTGAAGGGCGACAAGGGTGGATCACCTACCACTGGCATACGTGATATCCTGGTTTGTATAATGTAGTATTTTTAAGTAATCTGAAAAATGAATTATAAATTTATTATTTTCAGAACCTTATCTGATTAGGATAAATAGAATATTTTTAAATTCCATTATCTTTTGCAGTGAAAGATGAGTTTGTGGTAGGAATTAGTTGAATGATGAAACTCTACTTGTCAAGTATAATTTTTCCCTCTTATTCTATGGAGAAATTAATTCTTAAACTTTAGAGAAGGGATCTTAAAAAAAATGTATTATTCTAATACCTTATGTTTTGTTGAACTAACGATATTTTAAATCATCATAGATTGATGGATTTGAAGCCCTCAATTTTACACTTGTTTTTGATTGATGACCTTAATCTCTCCATATAAATATTTATATTTTCTCTCTAATTATATTTCTCTAACTTCCACCAATGTTCTCATAATCTAGATCATAATTTGGGGGTGACTTTTTCATTCCCTTTCCCTCTTAATATGACGAAATTTTATTAACCCAATTTTCGATGTGGGTTTTCCGCAAAGGTATTTTTCTATTTTTATCCATTTATTTTAGAAGAACAAATTCAAATGGAGAGGACACAATTTATTGAAGGATGGTAGAATGTAATACCCCAATATTTCATGATATGTTATCTCATTAAAGTAATTTAATAGCTTGAGATACACGCAGATCCGAGTACGAAGCACACCACAACATACCTTACTAGTTCTTCCTAAAGTAGTTATGAATAGTATTCACTAAATTTTTAATCTTATATACACTATATAATTTTAACATCCATATTATGTGTTTCTTAGAAATAATATAAGAAAAAATTCATCTTTTCAGATAAAAGAAGTATTTTTCAAAAAAATGCAATTTTATCACGTTTTAATGGAGAAACCCTTTTTAAAACCATATTTTGAAACTTTTATATATTAAATTTAATGAAATTAAATTCTTATTTATAAGAGTTACATAAAAATTTAGTTTTGATATATTTTTGGTAATTTTATGATAACTTTCATATTTTGTGGAATAGTGAAAAATACTGCGTTTTAATTGATGAATAATTATATTATATTTTTATCATTTAATACAATATAAGTCATTATAAGTAATTTCACATTTATATTTGAAATAAACAAATGTTAATCTTTTGATAGTTTTTTACTTCTTAAAAAACCAGCATTTTTGGTTTTGAAAACGTGAATTAATTTTAAATTAACTAATGAAAATTCTCTTTTTTGAATTTGGTAAAATAGATTTCATTTTTAGAATTCAGAATATCAAAATTCTCTTAGGGTGAATTATTATTATTTTTCTGAAAACATTCAATTTTTTTGAAAAGTGAAAAAACACTCCGTTATTATTTAAAGTTGACATTTTATTCAAATAATTATTTATTTTATTTAAATTTATTTGAAGTCAAAATAGATATATAATACCGATATAAGTTCAATGTAATTCATTGAAGTAATTTTATAATAAAATTAGATTTATAAAATTTTATTTAACTTTTTATCCTCTTTTACCCACCTCCAGGCACGTTAGCAAATTTGCATAAAACATTATTTTACAGCTTCTATGAGTTGAATTTCAAAAATCTGATAGACAAAGTTGACATCAGTAAGTAAAATGTAGTTTAATAAGATAAAAATAAATTTTGGTGAATAGTAACTTTTGACTTTTATTTACCGCGGTTAAAAGTAAATTGGGTAATTAAGGGTAAAATGATATTATAATTACCATAACACGTGTCTTAATTCTATTGGATAAGTGTAATTAGACCAAAAACAACCTAAGGAAAAAAATATGATCCTCTTTGTTCAAGTTGGATTAGATTAGGACATTTATTATTATTTTATTTAAAGAAGAGTTAAAACTGTTAAATTCAATGTTTAATAACTAAAACCTTTTTATATAGGGTTACACACAATTTAAATATTACTATAAATATTAATTAGAAAGATAATTTTTTTCCAAAATAATTTATTTTATTTATAATTTTTAGATATTGAATAAGTTAATTTATTTATGACACAATGATGATGCAGTAATTACCTTATTAATGAAATATTAAAATAATTGGTATTATGAATATCCCAATGAATTCAAATTGAGACTTATGATGGATTCCACTATTTTTATAGGTTAATATTAAATTTAAGGGTTGATTAGATATTTTTTTTTCCGAAGTGATAAGGTTGTTATGACCTTCTCGAAAACAAAATACCAAATAGTGTCAAAATTGACAGAAATTAATTTTTAAAACAAATACTATATTATTGGTTGATATAATATTCCTAAAAATATTAGGTTAAGAAAAAGGGCTTAAATAATATAATATATGTAATTAATTAACAACTTGAGGCTCTCTCAGAAGTTTAGATTATGTTTATTAACCATATAGTGTAAGAATACCAGAAGACACGATAAAAGATAGACTATTTAACTAAAAGTTAAATCTAAAATGATAAGGATAAAATAGTAACCTAAACATGTATAAAATCTATTTGTTGAGAGGATTTCGACTCATATCCACTTAATTCTCTACATAAATTATTTTGGATCCATTATAACCCAAAAATGATTTTATTATAAAATAATATTTCAAGCTTTTCTAAAAGTGACCCTCACCTCTCTTATAAAAGTGTACATCCCCTTATCTTAATTTCACACCTCCAAAGCCATTTTTCTTGGCCAAACCCTACTCAAATATCCCTTAAAATTTATTACCTGCATATGAGATTCCTTTATTTGGTCAGAAAGTGATTCTATGGATCCCTTTTGATCATATCAAAATGAATAACCCGAAGAAGGGGTAAATATTTCATCAACTCTTTCAAATTCTTTTCTTCTTCGACTTCCTCTTTCTTTGTTTTTTCCATTCTAAAATAATAAATCCAGTACCTTATACATAATTTGATGTTATTATAAATTTTTTTAGTATCATATATATTATTCTATCCATCTTATAAATGACAAAGTCACCATACATGCATACGTACGGCTTACCGTCTCCACATCATGGTGTAGTTTGTTATTCAAACACTTAATTATTTTGATGGGTAAAATAATTAGTATAACTGATTTAAATTATAAATATAACATGTTAATTATTCTTTATATATGATATAAAATCTAATTAAATATTATTTCACCATCAATATAATGATATTGTCGCTCGTGCCTACGTACAGATTACCATCTCCACAATGTGATGAGATTCATTTCCACGTTCACCACTCGATGATGATTATAAAAATATATATTATTAATAAGTATTTAATATATGAAATAATAATTCTACTGGATATATATATATATATATATGTTTGTATATACTTACATTTATCTTATGCACATACTTCTATTCAATACCATATGAAAACGGAAACAATGTTTATGTGTACGTACGACCTACCATCTCCATAGACAGTGCCTTCCATTTCAAATATTTATCTATTATAAATATTTTTATTCTAAATATATTATATATATAAATCAAGGTTTTTATTCTATATTTATTTAAATAATAATCTAAATGATATGATCAAGAATACCAAGTTAAACACGTACGCTAAAGAAAGCGATTATTACCCAAAATATTAATTTAACAAGGACATCATTATTAAATGGGTAGTATAAAGTCATAAATGAATAATATATGATATAATAAATATGAATATGGTTCTAGTATAATTTAATAACATACTATGGTCATTATATAAGAGATTAACTATACCCTCGATCAAAGGAAAGTGCAAGGTAAGGGTTAATTTCACAATCTCTTTATTATCCGAGGTTATTTTTACGGAAGTATCTACTGGGGAATATTTATTATAAATGTTTTTGTTTAATAAAAGAGTTTTCAGAGGGATTAATTTATAGGGAATTTTTTTAATAAAACATCATATTAAATGTTTTAAAGATTTATTCTTCTGAACATTTATCATTAATGTCCATGTTTTTAAATGGTTTTAAGGATTTATTAATATGGACATAAATGTTTTAAAATATTATTTCCCTTAAAATGTTTCAAAGTGGTATGGGATACATTGAATCAAAACTATATTTTAAATGGCTTACTTTATTTGACTTTTAAATGATTTCATGAAAAAAAAACATTTCTCTCAAAAATTTTTACTGATCATTTCCAACTACGTCAACATCCGTTATGAGATATTATTCTTGATTGAGGTTTATTTGTTATGATACAAATCCACCATATTGTATTTAAGGTTTTGTGATATGTTTGACTACAGATGAGTTATTTTTATACCACTAATGGTTTATGGATGAAGTGTTGAAATTTCATAAGCAAGTTTTAATTCAAATATTTATTTTATGTTTAAACATTTTCACATGAGGAATACATTGGACTTAGTAAGTGATGGGTGGAGACCACTATATCTCCTCAATGCATCAGTAGGTCTCATGAGACAAACTAGTGTCTGGGAACAAGGCCTTGAAAAACTCTTATTATTAGTCTTGACACAGGGCCTTGACTATGTGGTTATGAAGTCTAGCATTATACATTCCATCATTATGAAATTACCTATTGATATTCCATGTGATTATTCGACTTATAGAATATCAATGTGAATAAGTAAATGGAAATATTTGATTTATATTTCCCATATTATGCTGAAGTTTAAGTTTAAAATTCTTTTGTTTTAGTTTGATAAATTGCCTTAAATATTTATTCTTATTTATGGAAATTTTTTCTATATTGTTATCCTTAGTTAGCATATGAGCTCACCTCTTTCTTTGTTTTACATTTCCTAGGATGCGATGAAGTATATTATAACTGACCTGTAGAGATAGTCTAAGAGATATGAATGTGTTCAATGGAGACAATGTTGTTTTTTTTCATTTTATAATGTATTTTAACTTTAATGTATGTAATCTATTTTCCAAAGACTACTAAATTGATTGGTCCTCTAGGAATTTATTCCTCATAATCATGAAAATGTATTAAAATAATGCACCAACTCTGGGTAACTATGGTTCGAGAGTTACATTTGGTATCAGAGGAAGTTTTGTAACAACCTTGGAAATATATTTAGATAAACTATGATTTGAGAACATTACCATAAGAATGAATTTGAGGATTAGTATAGATTAACGTCCTAAAATTTTTCTAATGTATTGATTTTGTGTATTTTCCATGAAATACATCCATGCTTGGATGCGAGTAGGTAGAGGCTACTCTGGAACAGATGTACCTAGGAGTGAAAACTCTGACAAGGAGTTTTGGGCTTGACTCGGGGTATCCTGGTACACGACAATGGGCCTTAATGTACTCTTGGTTACAACACTCCCGGGAGATATGCTTAAGATAATTCACATTTTCATTACAAGACATTATGAAGGATTTAGGAGTAAATACTTTCTCAAAGAAATTTTTTTATGATTATATGCATAGTCTTTTCAATTTACATTCTATATCTTACTAGTTTGGAATTATTCATTTTAATTTATAAACTAACGTGGTGTATTCCATTGTTTAGAAATGGCGCATAGTAGAAGGAATGAGAATTCCAGTGATACGCATGATCGAAAGATTAAGAAGGATCATATCATTCTTTGTATTAAGCCTACATTTAAAGGGAAATAGTCTCCCATGAATTCTCATCATATGAAGAAATAGTATCATGTGTTAACAAGATAAGTAAATAATTCTTTGAGTCCTATGTCTTTGAAGGGAAGCAATAGAAGAAAAGGATGGAAGAGAGAAATATGGATAAAGAGAAGAGGGGAAAGAAGGATTTTCCCAAATGTGGTAAGTGTGGAAAGAATCACCTTGGTAAATGATTTAAGTGAATGGGAGTTTGTTATAAGTGTGGAGAAAAAGGGCCCCAAGTACATGATTGCAAGGGTAAGAAAAATGTTGCAAATTTACAATGCTTAATTTTCAAGGAGTTGGGACACTACGTGAATCAATATCCAAATCATCAGAGTATACCCCAAATTATTATATTGGATACTAATCAAGTTATGATACTATAGATGATGAAGAGTAAGGATTATATTTCTTTTGTAGTTAGTAGTGTATTCTGTCATTTGAGTATTGTATTAATGATGTACATGTTATAAGAATTATATAGTATAAAAGGATTGTACTGTAGTACAATTTCATTAAGGACTTTAGATTGTGTGGAACAATGAAAAGTGACTCAATAAGAGGTTAATTGTTTTTGAAAATATATGGTTGAGGGAAAGATAAACCATAATATGGTTCTGATACTAAGGTAGTGATTTTGGAATAATATATGATTTATTTTAAAAAATTATATTGAATATTCTTGACTACCATGAAACAGATTAATTATTTGTATATTCCATCATTGTTGGAGTTTACAACATTTTTGGATAGAAAGAATTTATCCAGTATTCTATAAGGAATACGGGAGCATGAATGTAATCAATAAATTTTTATGGTAATTCAAGGTGTTTTATTGTTTTAAAAGAATAAATTATGAAGGTATTCATTTGTTATTAGATGAAAAAGAGGATCTTCATTGTGTTTACCTTCATTATGAATTTTGGACTATGAGTTTGGACAGAAGTATTTTGGATAAGTCTAAAGGTTGGAATCTATTAAGTATGATATTGGATACTATTATTACGGTAAAACTATTTCTTGAGATTATTTTTGGATTGTCAAAAAAGAAAAAACTGGAGGTCAGGCTACAACCCGTTGCATCCGACAATCCTGTGAGACTTGAACCTGCAATCGAAGGGTGATAAAGGTGGATCACCTACCAATGGAATACATGATATCCGAGTTTGTATAATTTAGTATTTTTAAATATTCAGACAAATTAATTATAAATTCATTATTTTTGGAACCTTATATGATTAGGATAAATATAAGTGATAACTCTGATAAGGAGTTTCGTGCTTGAACTGAGGTATTCTGGTACACGAAAAAGGGCCTTACTGTACTCTTGGTTACAACAATCCTAGGGGATATGCTTATGATAATTCAAATTTTCATTACAAGCCATTATGAAGGATTTAGGAGTAAATAATTTCTCAAATAAAACATTTTATGATTATATTCATAATATTTTCAATTTACATTATGTATTTTACATATTTGTAATTATGCATTTTGATTTATAAACCAACCTAGTATATGCCACTGTTTAGAAATGGTGCACAATAGAAGGAATGAGAATTCCTGTGATACGCATGATTGAAAGATTAATAAGGATCATATCTTTCTTGGTATTAAGCCTACATTTAAAGGGAAATAGTCTCCCACAAATTCTCATCATATGAAGAAATAGTATCATGTGTTATTAAGATAAGTAAATAATTCTATGAGTTCTATGGCTTTGAAGGTAAGCAAGAGAAGAAAAGGATGGAAGAGAGAATGATCGATAGAGAGAAGAGGGGAAAGAAGGATTTTACCAAATGTGATAACTATGGAAATAATCAACTTGGTAAATGATTGAAGCAAATGGGATTTTATTATAAGTGTGGAGAAAAAGTACCCCATGTACATGGTTGCAAGGGTAAGAAAAAGGCTGCAAATGTAAAATGCTTAATTTTCAAAGAGTTGGGACACTACGTGAATCAATGTCCAAATCATCAGAGTATACCACAAATTCTTCTATTGGATACTAATAAAGTTATGATACTACCAATGATGAAGAGGAATGATTATATTTCTTTTGTTGTTATTTATGTATTTTTTAACTTGATAATTGTATTAATGATGTACATGTTATACGAATTATAGAGTATAAAAGGATTATACTGCAGTACTATTTCATTAAGGACATGAGATTGTGTGGAACCAAGAAATGTGACTCAATAGGAGGTTAATTGTTTTTGAAAATATATGGTTGATAGAAAGATAAACCATAATATGGTTCTGATACTGAGGTTGTGATTTTGGAATAATAAATGATTGATTTGGAAAAATTATATTGGATATTCTTGAGTACCTTGAAACTGATTAATGACTTGTATGTTCCATCATCATTGGAGTTTACAACATTTTTTCATTGAAGGAGTATATCAAGTATTCTATAAAAAATAAGGGAGCATGAATGTAATCAATAAGGTTTTATGGTTATTCAAGGTGTTATAGTGTTTTAAAAGAATAAATGATGAAGGTATTCACATGTTATTACATGTAAAAATGATCTTCATTGTGTTTACCTTATGAATTTAGGAGTGTGTTTGGACATAAGTATTTTGGATAAGTCTAAAGGTTGGAATTGATTATGTTTGACATTCGATACTATTATTACGGTTAAATTATTTCTTTAGATTATTTTCATATTTTCAAAAAAGGACAAACTGTAGGTCGGTCTATAACCTATCGCGTCCGGCAGGGCCGTGAGACTTGAACCTGCAATTGAAGGGCGACAAGGGTGGATCACCTACCACTGGAATACGTGATATCCTGGTTTGTATAATGTAGTATTTTTAAATATTCTGAAAAATGATTTATAAATTCATTATTTTTTGAACCTTATATGATTAGGATAAATAGAATATTTTTGAATTCCATTATATTTTGCAGTGAAAGATGAGTTTGTGGTTGGAATTAGTTGAATGATGAAAATATACTTGTCAAATATATTTTTTCCCTCTTATTCTGTGGAGAAATTAATTCTTAAACATTAGAGAAGGGATCTTAAAACAAAAAATGTGTTATTCTAATACCTTATGTTTTGTTGAACTAATGATATTTTAAATCCCCATAGATTGATGACTTTGAAGACCTCAATTTTACAATTGTTTGTTATTGATGACCTTAATCACTCCATATAAATATTTATATTTTCTCTCTAATTATGCATCTCTAATTTCCACCAATGTTCTCTTAATTGAGATCGTAATTTGGGGGTGACTTTTTCATTCCCTTTCCCTCTTAATATGACTAAATTTTATTAACCCAATTTCCGATGTGGGTTTTCCACAAATGAATTTTTCTATTTTTAACCTTTTATTTTAGAAGAAAAATTTCAAATGGTTTGGACGCAATTATTGAAGGAGGGTAGAATGTAGCACCCCAATATTTCATAATATGTTATCTCATTAATGTAATTCGATAGCTTGGGCTACACGCAACACAAGTACGAAGCGCATCACAACATACCAAACTAGTCGTTCTTTAAGCTGTTTTGAATAGTATTAACTAAATTTTTAATCTCTTATATTCTATATAATTTTAACATCCATATTATTTGTTTCTTATAAGTAATATAAGAAAAATTTCAACTTTTCAAATAAAAGAAGTATTTTTCAAAAAAATGAAATTTTACCACCTTTTAATGGCGAAACCATTTTTAAAACCAATATTTGACACTCTTTTATATTCAATTTAATGAAATTAAATTCTTATTTTGAAGCGAGACTTAATAATTTAGTTTTAATATATTTTTGGTACTTTTCTGATAACATTCATATTTTGATGAATAGTGAAAAATACTATGTTTTAATTGAAGAATACTTTTTTAATTGAAATAGTATACAGTTTTAAATTATTCATTTAAAAGTCTTTTAAGTATAATTAGATTATATTTTTACCATTTAATACAATATAAGTCATTATATGTAATTTTACATTTATATTTGAAATAAACACATGTCAATCTTTTGAGAGTTTTTACTTTTTAAAAACCAGCTTTTTGGTTTTGACAACGTGAATTAATTTATAATTAATAAATTCAACTTCTATTTTTTGAATTTAGTAAAATAGACTTCATTTTTGAATTCGGAATATCAAAATTATCTTAGGGTGAATTTTTGGTATTTTTCAGAAAGCATTCAATTTTTTTTGAATAGTGAAAAAACACTACGTTATTAGTTAAAACTGACATTGTATTTAAATAATAATTTATTTTATTTAAATTTATTTTAAATAGAAATATATATATAATACCTATATAAGTTAAATTTAATTCATTGGTTTCATTTGATAATTAAATTAGATTTATAAAATTTTGTTGAACTTTTTAACCTCTTTTACCAACTTTCAAACACATTAGCAAATTTGCATAAAACATAATTTTACAAATCCTATGAGTTGAAGTTAAAAAATCCAAGAGAAACTATTGATATATGTAAGTAAAATGTATTTCAATAAGATAAAAACAATTTTTCGTGAATAGAATCTTTTGACGTTTATTTACCATGGCTGAAAGTAAATTGGGTAATTAAGGGTAAAATGATATTATAATTTCCCTAACACATGTCCTAATTCTATTGGATAAGTGTAATTAGAACAAAAAAAACTTATTAATAAAATATGATCCTATTTGGTCAACTTGGATTAGATTAGGTCATTTATTATTATTTTATTTAAAGAAGAGTTAAAAGTGTAAAATTCAATGTTTATTAACTAAACCATTTTTATATAGGGTTACAAAAAATATAAATTCAGATATAAATATTAATTCAAAAGCTAAAAATATTTCCTAAATATTTTTATTTTATTTATAATTTTTAGATATTGAATATGTTAATTTATTTATGACAAAATGATGATGCAGTAATTACCTTATTAATGAAATATTAAAATAATTGTTATTATAAATATCCAAATAAATGTAAATTGAGAATTATGATGGATTCCAATAATTTTTTTATGTTAATATGACATGTAAGGGTTGATTAGATAATTTTTTTCTAAGTGAGAAGGTTTTTATGACGTTCACCAAAACAAAATACCAAATAGTGTCAAAATTGACAACAAATAATTTTTAAAACAAATACTATATTATTGGTTGATATAATATTCCTCAAAATTAAAGGATCAGAAAAAATCTTATATAATGTTATATATGTCATTAATGAACTACATGAGGTTCTCTTGGAAGTTTATATTGTGTTTATTAACCATATAGTGTAAGAATATAAGAAGACACGGTAAAAGACAGACTATTTAACTAAAAGTTAAATCTAAAATGATAAGGTTAAAATGGTAACCTAAACTAGTCTAAAATCTATTGGTTGAGAGGATTTTGACCCATAGGCACATTATTTTTGATATAAATCATTTTAGAGCCATTAAAACCCAAAAATTATTTTATTATAAAATAATATTTCAAGCTTTTCCTAAAGTGACCCTCACCTCTCTTAAAAATGGTACATACCCTTATCTTAATTTCACACCTCCAAAGCCATTTTTCTCAGCCAAAACCTACGCAAATATCCATTAAAATTTACTAACTTCATCTAATATTCCTTAATTTGGTCATAAATCCATTTTATGGATCCTTTTTGATCATATCAAATGGAATAACCAGAAGAAGAGGTAAATATGTCATCACCTCTTTCAAATTCTTTTCTTCTTCCACTTCCTCTTTCCTTGTTGTTTTCATTCTAAAATAATAAATATAGTACGTTCTACATAATGTGATGTTATTATAAATATTTTACAACCATATATATTATTCTATCTATCCTATAAATGAAAAAGTCACCATACATGCGTATGTACATTTTACCATCTCCACATCATAGTGTAGTTTGATATTCAAACACTTCATTATTTAGATGGGTATAATAATGAGTATAACTGATGTAAATTTTAAATATAACATGTTAATTATTACATATATATGATATAACATCTAATTAAAAATGATTTCACCATCAATATAATGATATTGTCGCTCGTGCCTACGTACCGATTACCGTCTCCACGACGCGATGAGATTCATTTCCACGTTCACAATTCAACGATGATTATAAAAATACTTATTAATAAGTATGTAATATATAAAATAATAATGCTACTAGATAGATAGATATATATATATATATATATACTTACATATATCTTATTCACTTACTTTTGTTCAATACGATATGAAAATGGAAACAACGTTTATGCGTACGTACGACCTACCGTCTCCATAAACGGTGCCTTCCTTTTCATATATTTATCTATTATAAATATTTATATTCTAAATATATGTTATATATAAATCATGGTTTGTATTCTTAAAGTACTTGAATCAAGATCTAAATGATACGATCAAGAATAACAAGTTTAACACGTACGATAAAGAAAGCGATTATTACCAAAAATATTAATTTAACAAGGAAATCATTATTAAATGGGTAGTATAAAGTCATAAATGAATCATATATGATATAATAAATATGAATATGGTTCTGGTATAATTTAATAACATACTATGGTCATTATATAAGAGATTAAATATACCCTCGACCAAAGGAAAGTGCAAGGTAAGGGTTAATTTCACAATCTCATTATTATCCGAGGTTGTTTTTATGTAAGTATCTACTGGGGAATATTTATTATCAATGTTTATGTTTAATAAAAGAGTTTTCAATGGGACTATTTAAAGGGAATTTTTTAATAAAACATCATATTAAATGTTTTGAAGATTTATTCTTCTAAACATTTATCATTAATGTCCATATTTTTAAAATGGTTTTAAGGATTTATTAATACAGACATAAATATTTTAAAATGTTAATTCCTTTAAAAAGTTTCAAAGCGGTATGGGATAATTTGATTCAAAACTATATTTTAAATGGCTTACTTTATTTTAATTTTAAATGATTTCATGAAAAAGGGACATTTCTCTCAAAAATTTATACCGATCATTTTCAACTACATCCACATCCTTTATGAGATATTATTCTTGATTGAGTTTTATTTATTATGATACAAATCCCCCATATTGTATTTAAGGTTTTGTGATATGTTTGACTGTGGATGGGTTATTTTATACCACTTAAGGTTTATGGATATAGTATTGAAATTTCGTAAGCAAGTTTGGATACAAATATTTATGTTATGTTTAAACATTTTCATATGAGGAATATATTGGACTTAGTAAGTGATGGGTGGATCCCACTATAACTCCTCGATGCATCGGTAGGTCTAATAAGACAAACTAGTGTCTGGGAACAAGGGCTTGAAAAAATTTTATTTGTACTCTTCACACAAGGCCTTGATAATGTGGTTATGAAGTCTAGCATTATGCATTCCATCATTATGAAATTAGCTATTGATATTACATGTGATTATTCGACTAGTAGAATATCAATGTGAATATGTAAATGGAAATATTTGATTTATATTTCCCATATTATGCGGATGTTTAAGTTTAAAAGGCTTTTGTTTTAGTTTGATACAATTCCTTAA
This sequence comes from Viscum album, assembly GCA_963277665.1. NCBI lineage: Eukaryota > Viridiplantae > Streptophyta > Magnoliopsida > Santalales > Viscaceae > Viscum > Viscum album. The sequence goes on along the minus strand of OY728157.1, from coordinate 1,394,345,836 downwards.
ATATTTATTCATATTTATGAAAGTTTTCACTATATTGTTTCCTCACCGAGAATACGAGCTCACCCCATTCTATGTTTTATATTTTCTAGGATGTGAAGAAGAATATTATGACTTACCTATAGAGATATTCTAAAGGATATGAATGTTTTCAATGAAGACAGTGTTGTTTTTGTTTTTCATTTTGTAATATAATTTATCTTTCATGTATGTAATCTATTTTCCAAGACTGGTAAACTTATCGGTTCTTTGGGACTTGATTCCACGTAATCAGGGTAATTTATTAAAATAATGCACCAACTCTGGGTAACAAGTGTTAGGGAATTACATTTGGTATCAGAGGATGTTTTGAAACAACATTGAAAATAGATTTAGATAAAATATGATTAGATAACATTACCCTAAGATAGACTTTGAGGATTAGTAAAGATGAACTTCCTAGAATTTTTCTACTGTTGAGATTTTGTGTATTTTCCAAGAAATATATCCCTGTCTGGATACGATTAGGTAGAGGCATCTCGAGAACAGATGTACCAAGGAGTGAAAACTCTGAAAAGGAGTTTTGGGCTTGACCCGGGGTATCCTGGTACACGAAAACAGGTCGTACTGTACTCATGGTTACAACACTCCCGGGGGATATACTTAGGATAATTCACATTTTCATTACAAGCCATTATGAAGGATTTAAGAGTAAATACTTTCTCAAAGAAAAAATTTTATGATTATATTCATAATCTTTTAAATTTATGTTATGTATTTTACAAGTTTGGAATTATTCATTTTGATTTATAAACTAACCCGGTGTATGCCATTTGTTTATAATTGGTGCATAGTATAAGGAATGATAATTCCTACGATACGAATGATCTAAATATTAAGAAGGATCATATATTTATTGGTATTAATATTACATTTAAAGGGAAATAGTCTGCCATGAATTATCATCATAGGAAGAAATAGTATCATGTGTTAATAAGATAAGTAAATAATTCTCTGAGTCCTATGGCTCTGAAGGGAAGTAAGAGAAGAAAAGAATAGAAGAGAGAAATACAGATAAAGAGAAGATGGGAAATAAGGATTTTCCCATATGTGATAACTCTGGAAAGAATCACCTTGGTAAATGATTGAAGCGAATTAGAGTCTATTATAAGTGTGGAGAAAAATGACCCCAACTACATGATTTTAAGGGTAAGAAAAATGTTTCAAATGTACAATGCTTCAGTTGCATGGAGTTGGGACACTAAGCGAATCAATGTCCAAATCATCATAGTATACACCAAATTATTCTATTGGATACTAATCAAGTTATGATACTACCGATGATAAAGAGGAATTATTAGATTTATTTTGTTGTTATTAATGTTTTGTGTCATTTGAGTATTGTATTAATGATGTACATGTTATAATAATTATAGAGTATAAAAGATTGTACTGTAGTACTATTTCATTAAGGACATGAGATTGTGTGGACCCAAGAAAAGTGACTTAATAGGAGGTTAATTGTTTTGGAAAATATATGGTTGAGAGAAAGATAAACCATAATATGGTTTTGATACTGATGTAGTGATTTTGGAATAATATATGATTGATTTGGATAAGTAATATTGGATATTCTTGACTACCATGAAACTGATTAATGATTTGTATATTCCATCATTGTTTGAGTTTACAAAATTTTTGTATAGCATTAGTATATAAAGTATTATATAAGGAATAAGGGACAATTAATGTAATAAATAAGGTTCCATGGTAATTAAAGGTGTTATAGTGTTATAAAAGAATAAATGATGAAGGTATTCACATGTTATTACATGAAAAAAAGGATCTTCATTGTGATTACCTTCCTTATGAATTTTGGACTGTGAGTTTGGACAAAAGTATTTTAGATAAGTCTAAAGGTTAGAATCTATTAAGTTTTAAATTTGTTACTATTATTACAGTTTAATTATTTCTTGAGATTATTTTTGGATTGTCAAAAAAGGACAAACTGGAGGTTGGGTTACAACCCGCCGCATCCATCAAGGCCGCAAGACTTGAACCTGCAACCGAAGAGCGACAAGGGTGTATCACCTACCACTGGCATACATGATATCCTAGTTTATATAATGTAGTTTTTTATAAATATTCTGATGAATTAATTATAAATTCATTATTTTTGGAACCCTATATGATTAGGATATATAGAATATTTTTTAATTACATTATCTTATGGAGTGAAAGATGAGTTTGTGGTAGGAATTAGTTGAATGAGGAAACTCTGCTTTTAAAGTATATTTTTTTCCCTATTATTCTATGAAGAAATTGATTCTTAAACTTCAGAGAAGGGATCTTAAAACAAAAAATGTGTTATCCTAATACCTTATGTTTTGACGAACTAACGATATTTTAAATCATCATATATTGATGGCTTTGAAGCCCTTAATTTTATAGTTGTTTGTGATTGATGACCATAATCACTCCATATAAATATTTATATTTTCTCTCCAATTATGTGTCTCTAATTTCCACCAATGTTCTCATAATCGATATCATAATTTGGGGGTGAATGTTTTATTCCCTTTCCCTCTTAATATTACTATATTTTATTAACCCAATTTCTGATGTGGGTTTTCCACAAAGATATTTTTCTATTTTTAACATTTTATTTTAGAAGAACAATTTCAAATGGAGAGGAATAAATTTATTGTAGGGGGGTATAATGTATCGCCCCAACATTTCATAATATGTTATCTCATTAAAGTAATTCAATAGCTTAGGCTACACGCAACACCGAGTACGAAGCGCACCACTACTCACCAAACTAGTCGTTCTTAAAGAGGTTATGAATAGTATTAAATACAATTTTAATCTCATATACTCTACATAATTTTAAAATCTATATCATGTGTTTATTTGAAATAATATAATAAAAAATTTATCTTTTCAGATAAAAGAAGTATTTTTCAGAAAAATGCAAATTTACCTCTTTTTAATGGAAAAACCTTTTTTAAAACAAATATTTGACACTTTTATATATTCAATTTAATGAATTTAAATTATTATTTATAATTGAGACATAATAATTTAGTTTTGATATATTTTTTGTACTTTTCTGTTAACTTTCATATTTTGATGAATAGTGAAAATTACTATGTTTTAATTGAAGACGACTTTTTTAATAGAAATAGTTTATAGTGTTAAATTATGCATTTAAAAGGTTTTGAAGTATAATTAGATTATATTTATATTATTTAATACAATATAAGTCATTATAAGTAATTTCAAATTTATATTTGAAATAAACACATGTCAATCTTTTGATAATTTTTACTTTTTAAAAACCCGCTTTTTGGTTTTGACAACGTGAATTAATTTTAAATTAATTAATGGAACATATATTTTTTAAATTTGATAAAAAGGGATTTATTTTTGAATTCTGAATATCAAAATTATCTTAGGGTGAGTTTTCTGTATTTTTCTGAAAACATTCAATTTTTTATTAATTGTGAAAAAACACTATGTTATTATTTAAAACTGACTTTTTATTTAAATAATAATTTATTTTATTTAAATTTATTTTAAGTAAAAATAGATATATAATACCAATATATGATCAATTTAATTCATTAGATTCATTTTATAATAAAATTAGATTTATAATATTTTATTGAACTTTTTAAGCTCTTTTACCAACCTTCTAGACACGTTAGAAAATTTGCATAAAACATAATTTTACCGCTTCTGTGAGTTTAATTTCGAAACTATGAGACACATAGTTGACATCAGTAAGTAAAATTTAGTTCAATACGATTAAAATAATTTTTTTTGAATAGTATCTTTTGACTTTTGTTTATCGCGGTTAAAAGTAAATTGGGCAATTAAGGGTAAAAATTATATTATAATTACCCTAAAACATGTCCTAATTCTAATTTATAAGTGTAATTAGACCAAAAACAACTTTAGGAATAATATATTATTCTCTTTGGTCCATTTCAATTATATTAGGACATTTATTAATATTTTATTTAAAGAAGAGTTAAAAGTGTTAAATTCAAAGTTTAATAACTAAACCATTTTTTATATAGGGTTACACACAATATAAATTCAACTATATATATTCATTAGAAATATAAAAAAATTTCCTAAATAAATTTATTTTATTTATAATTTTTAGATATTATATAACATAATTTATTTATGACACAATGACGATGCAATAGTTAACTTATTAATGAAATATTTAAGTAATTGGTATTATAAATATCCAAATAAATATAAATAAGGACTTCTATTAGATTTTAATAATTTTATAGATTAATATGACTTTTAAGTTTTCATTAGATAATTTTTTTTGACGTGATATAGTTTTTATGACTTTCACCAAAACAAAATACCAAATAGTGTCAAAATTGTCAGAAATTAATTTTTAAAACAAATACTATATTATTGGTTGATATACTATTAATAAAAATCTAAGGTTTAGCCTAAGGGCCTAAATAATATTATATATGTCATTAATTAACCACTTTAGGTTCTGTTGAAATTTTATAGTATGTTTATTAACCATATAGTGTAAGAATACAAGAAGACACGGTAAAAGTTAAACTATTTAACTAAGAGTTAAATCTAAATGATAAGGTTAAAATGGTAACCTAAACTTGAATAAAACCTATGTTTGAGAGGATTTAGACCCATAACCACCTAATACTCGAAATAAATCATTTTGGAGCCATTATAAGGAGAAAATTATTTTATTAGAAAATAATATTTCAAGCTTTTCCTAAAGTGACCCCCGCCTCTCTTATAAAAGGGTACTTCTCGTTCTCTTAATTTCCCACTTCCAAAGCCATTTTTATCGGCCAAAACCGGCCCACATATCCTCCCAACATTCCTACCATCATAATAGAGGACTTAATTTGGTTAGAAAGCCAACCTATGGAACCCTTTTGATCAAATCAAAAGAAAGAACCCAAAGAAGAGGTAAATATTTCATCTCATCTTTCAAGTTCTTTTCTTATTCCACTTCCTATTTCTTTGTTGTTTCCATTCTAAAATAATGAATCCATAACCATATACATATTTTTATTTTATTATAAATTTTGTACAACCATATCTGTTATTCTATCCATCCTATAAATGACAATGTCACCATACACGCGTACGTACGGCTTACCGTCTCCACATCATGGTGTAGTTTTCTATTCAAACACTTTATTATTTGGATGAGTATAATAATGAATATAACTAATGTAAATAATAAATATATGATGTTAATGATTCTGTATATATGATATACCATCCAATTACATATTATTTCACCATCAATATAATGATATTGTCACTCATTAGTATGTATGGATTACCGTCTCCACGACGCGATGAGATTCATTTCCATGTTCACCATTTGACGATGATTATAAAAATATTTATTATTAATAAGTATGTAATATATTAAATAATAATTCTGCTGGATTTAAATAAATATATATATATATATATATACGTATATACTTACATATCTTATTCAATTACTTTCGTTCAATACGATTTGAAAACGGAAACAACGTTTATGCGTACGTAAAGCCTACCATCTCCTTAAACAATGGATTTAATTTAATATATCTATCTATTATAAATATTTATATTCAAAATATATATTATATATGAATCATGGTTTATAATCTTGAAGTATTAAAATCATGATCTAAATGATCCTATAAAGAATAACAAGTTAAAACACTTATGATAAAGAAAGCGATTATTACACAAAATAATAATTTTACAAGGAAATCATAATTAAATGGGTAGTATAAAGTCATAATTGAATTATATATGATATAATAAATATGAATATGGTTTTTGTATAATTTAATAATTGACTATGGTCATTATATAGGAGGTTAAATGTAACCTCATCCAAAGGAATGTGCAAGGTAAGGGTAAATTTCACAATCTCTTTATAATCTGAGGTTGTTTTTACGTCAGTATCTACTGGGGAATATTTATTATCCATTTCCATGTTTCATAAAAGAGTTTTCAAAGGGATTATTTTTAAGATACTTTTTTACAAAAACTTCCTTTTAAATTCTTTAATGATTTATTCTTCTAAACCTTTCTCATTAATGTCCATGTTTTTTAAATGGGTTTAAGGATTTATTTATATGGACATAAATTTTTTAAAATGTTAATTCCTTTCAAAAGATTCAAAGTAGTATGGGATACTTTGATTCAAATATATATTTAAAATTAATTCCTTTATATAAAATTTAAATTATTTCATGAGAAAATGGATATTTCTCTCAATGATTTTTACTGATCATTTTCAACTATGTCAACATTTTTTACGGGATATTATTCTTGATTGAGGATAATTTATTATGATACAAATCATCCATATTATATTGAAGGATTTGAGATATGTTTGAATTTGAAAGTGTTATTTTTATACCATTCAAGTTTTATGGAAAAAGTATTGACATTTTGTATTCTAGTTTTAATACAAATGTTTATGTTATGTTCAAAACTTTTCATATGAAGAATGCATTGGACTTAGAATGTTATGGTAGGAGCCCGCTATAGCTCCTCGATGCATCCGTTGATCTCATGAGACAAACTAGTGTCTTGGCATAAGTCCTTGAAGAAATCATATTTATAGTCTTGACACAAGGCCTTTACTACGATGTTATGATGTCTAGCATTATGCACTCCATCATTATGAAATTCTCTATTGATATTACATGTGATTATTTGACTAGTAATATATTAATGAGAATAAGTAAATGTAATTATTGATTTATCTTTCCCATATTATGTTTATGTTTATGTTTAAAAGGATTTTGTTTTATTTATACATTGCCTTAAATATTTATGCTTATTTACGTAAGTTTTTGTTATATGGTTATCCTTACTGGGCATCTGAGCTCACCCCATTCTTTGTTTTATTTTTCCCAGGATGCGAAAAAGTATATTATGACTGACCTACCGGGATAGTCTAAGGGATATGAATGTATTCAATGGATACAATTGTTTTTTTGTTTTTCATTTTATAATGAAATTTAATGTTCATGAATGTAAACTATTTTCCAAGACTGCTGAACTGATCGGTCCTTCGGGACTTGATTCCTTGTAAACATACCAATGTATTAAAATAGCGCACTAACTATGGGTAACTGGGGTCCAGGCGTTACAACATATTGGACCCAACCCATCATCATAAATACACAAATGTTCCATATAAAATAATTAGTTAGATTTTATTGAGTCCATAGAAATGGAATGGGACTAATATCATCTATATATAGAATCATATATGCAAAAAATTCAATATTTCTTCAATAATAAAAACATGACTAACCCAGGGAAAATAAACTCACATCCAACTACATCAAGTAAAATTATAGGTAAACAAAATTCAATCAATACAATAATTAATATGTTATTTATATATTATAGATAAGGGGTATGTGGTTAATATATTAATTACACTAATGAAATTATTTATGTAATATCGGTGAAAAACCTTCAATTAAAATAAAAAATAGCTTGTTCTTATAGATAATATATTTGAAGGAAATTTGGTTTATAAACCTTTAATTACTATGTTGAAAAAAAAGAAAGGGTGGATAATTTCCAGGATATAATATAGAAATCATAGTCCATTCAATGAAAAAGGATGACTATATCATTTTAATAATATCATATATCCTATATTTGATTTCCAAAGGATAATAACTTAGATGAGAAACCATTATTAGATATTTTATAAATCCCAAAACGGAAATAAGAAATATTCATAATATTTGGGACTTATTTAGAATGAAATATTTTATAAAAAGTGAAAAATAATATTTTTAGTAACCACAAAAATGTAGAGAGAAAAATTAATATAAAATGATAAACATGGAGGAATGAAATGTTCACACATAAACATTAAAAAGATGAGATTTTCAATTTTTTATGAAAATGGACAATAATGAAAACATTATAAAAATTCCATAAAACTTTTAAAATATGGATATTAATTAGAAAATTAACATAATATATTTTTTACTGATATTTTGAACACATTAAATCTCATCCAATAAATATGGAAATGTAAAAAGGGAGACTGATGACTGATAAGAGTAGATAGGGTCGATTCCATTTATAAGAAACCAATCTTGTTAGATATGAGTTAAGAGGAAATAAATTTTTTATAAGATAAATAAAACTATATAAATATCAAAAATAATAATTTGAGAAGTTTAATTATGTATGTAAATTCACTATATTGTATAACATTCAAAAAAATCATGATTTTAAAACCAGAATAGATATGTAACACTTCACTCTGAGTAAAATTTTAATCAAAAACCCCATTTCCTCAACAATATATTTTTAATTGAATGAAATTTAAAATAGAACATGATATTTATATTTTAAAACCCATTATTATTATAAAATAAATTAATTTAAAATAGGTAAAACATCCAAAAAAACATTGTTTATAATTAAAAAAATACCACAAGAGGTGAAAATTGGGACAACAAACCCATACCTTAATTCATGTTTAGTTGAAATGAATTAAAACCTCCTCTATATGAAATTTAAATACCTCAAAAACACATTTAAGATAATTTATCGTATCTCTAAACATTAATTAACATTATTTATAATTATTCTCTATATTTTTTCACTTTGTTATTATTTAATTTAAATGTTGAATGTGAGTGATCAATATCATTCTAAACGTGTTTCGTAACAACATTGATGTTATTTATTATTATAATAATGTCCATCCATCCCAAATCATAAATGCCACACCACATGAATTTTTGAGATAAATTATTTTTAATTTCATTGATTTTTTTTTTACACTACATCAAGATTATATTGATCTATATGTAACACTGTATTAGCTTGCAGTATACGCAACACTATTCTTGGCTTCTGTTGAACATAGTTTCATGTTCTCGTGATAGAATTAATTTCACACAACACTAAGTATAGATTTTTTCTAATATATAAATGAACTATATTTTTATTATGTTATATTCAACACTAATGTAATCTTGTACTACATGCCACACAGACATGGCTTGTGATACACTCAATAGAGACCTTCCTCAATAGCTGACATTGTACGCTATACCGAGTTTCACTAAACAATGATATATTATTAAAATAATATTTTTAATAAGATATAAACTGGCAGTTATGAGTAGTATTAATCATATTTTAAAATTTATATAATATTATCATTCATCTTATACATTTTAGTACATTATATGAGAACAAAATCAATTTTTCAAATAAAAAAAGTATTTTTTTTAAAAAATCCAGTTTTACTGAATTTTGATGGTGCACCCGTTATAAAAATATTTTTTGACACTTCTATAAGTTAAATTTGACAAAATTAACATATTCTATGGATTTAGGATAGAAAATTTTACTTTTTTGGAATTTTTGGTATTTTTCTTAAAAAATTAAAATTATAATGAATAATGAACAATACTGTATTTCAACTCGAAACTTCCTTTTTATCTAATTTATTTATATAGATAGATTATATTTATAATTAGTTATAATGTTTATTTGTATTATATTATTGACATTTAATCCAATTTTTGTCATTGAAAGTAATTTCACATTTAAATTGGACATAAACAAATGCTAATTTTTGTTAGTTATTACTTCCTAAAACCCCACATTTTGGTTATGACAATGAGAATAAAATTTAATTTAATTACTAAAAATATATGTTTTGAATTTGGAAAAATGGATTCCATATTTGGAATCAAAAGGTTAAAATTGTCTAAATAAGTATCCTTTATTTTTGGACATTAGGAATATTAAGTTTAGTAAATATTTTATTTACCATGGTTAAAGGGTAAATCTGGTAAATAAGGGTAAAACATAATATTATAATAAAATTATAAAACTATAACACTTGTCCTAATAATATTGGATAATATATTTTGGACCATGGGAATCCTTCGGTCAATTTTGGGACCCCATGGATTCACATGGATGTAAAAATGACATTTTATAAGAATTAATTTTAAGTAAAGATAATTAGGAACTAAAACTATAACTTTTACTAAATTTAATTTAATTTAAGGTTATATAACTGTTATTTATGTACATAGAAAATAATTATAAATATAAAAATATTTAATACATCAAAGAATTTCATTTTTTATTTTTACACATTAGATAAATATACTTATTTATGACACAATTATGATGTTGTGATTACCTCTTTAATGAAAGATTCAAATAAATGAATTTATAAATATTAAAATAAAATTAATTTGAAAATTTTGATACCATAAAAGAGTTTTCTGGAATAAATTGATATATCATTGATATTTTAATTTTGTTTTTAGAAATAATTAGGTTGATTTGAATTTTAAAAAAATTCAGGTATGAATAGTATCCAAAATTGACATAATTCATAACATAAAAAATAAAATGATTTATTAAATGTTGTTAAATTACTAAAAATATAATATTCTGTAAACTGGTTAGTATAAGTCAAAATATGTCATAAAGAACTTTTTTTGGGTAGTTTGATAGGCTATTATTGTTACAATAGCCCATAAGGTGTAAATAACATGATGTCATGGTAAGATTAAAAAGTGTAAAATAATAGTTAAACCAAAAGGATAAGGATATAAAAATATTCAAAACAAGTATAAAAATTATTTTATTAAGGGTATTCGAACAAAAATTACCTTATATTAAAATTAAATATGTTTTAGACTATTTTTAATTGAAATTAAATTTATATGACATTAATATTTTGAGATTTTCTTAAAGTGCCCCTCTCATCCCTTATAAAGGGGAACCTCCTCCCTCCCTTATTAACTCTATTTTAAGCCTTCACGCTCATTAAAACCCTTCCAATTTCTCTTTTAAACTTACCTTGTTACATTTTTGAGGTTCTGGTATTCTCAAAAGACCTACTCTAGTACCCTAAGAGAAAATTTAAAGGAGGCACATCGAGGAAGTGGTAATCTCTTCTACCAATTCATTCAAATTTCATTCTTATTATACTTCCTATTCTTTAGTTGTTTTATTATAAAGTAATAAAATCAGTATAAATATTATACTTATATGTTATTATAAATATTAAATAACCATATTTCACTTTCTATCCATCCTATGAAAAACAAAATTATTGTTCATGCGCACGTACGGCTTACCGTCTCCACGCTATGGTGTAATCTTTTCTCCAAAACCACCTTACTTGGATGGGTATAATGGTGTAAATAATAAAAATAAATCATTATTATAATATTAAACTAATTATTATATATTATACACCATCCACTTCAAAAGCATTAAAAATTATGGGAATGATATCATCGATCATGCATACGTACGACTTACCCTCTCTACGACACGATGCGATTCATTATCCATGTTAACCATTCAAGATTAATTATAATGTATATACAATAAATACTCATGAAATATTTGAAATAATAATTCCATTAGATATATATATATATATCATTTACTTACTTCTTTTCAATTCAACAAGGAAATGAAAACAGTGTTCTTTCATAAATACGGCCTACCCTCTCCATGAATGGTGTATTCCATTTCGTTTATCTATCAATAATATTATATATATTTATATACTAAATATATATAATATATAAATCATGTTTTGAATTCTGTAATTAAGTAAATCATGATATAAATAATAATATCTAGAATAAAATTCAAAAACATGTATGATAAATAAAATTATTATTACCCAATACATTACTTTAACATGGAATTGATAAATGGACATATAATATAAAGTCATAGGTGAATATTATATGATATCATAAATATAATTACGGTTCTGTTACAAGTTAATAAAAATTTTAAAACAAATATACAAAAGTTTTGGACATATATATAAGAAATCCGACTTAAGGTGAGGGATAACTTTTCCATTCTTGTTTTTTATCCGAGATTGTTAATTAGTAACTATTTACTAAGTTTTATCTATCATTAATTTCCATGTCTTATAAAAATGTTTTCATAAATTTTTATTATTCTAACATATATATTTAAATTCATTTTTACCTCTTTTTGACTTTTACAACGTGTTATGGAAGAATATTTCTTTTGTTTACCATATGAGGTACTTTTTTACTTTTCTAGTAAAACTACAAGGAGATTTTTTTTTAACTTATACAGCATGAACATAATTTTACATCTTCATAACGCCTTATTTCAATTAATCTTCCTATAAACTATTTCATGTTTATTTTCAAATAAATTTATTTTCTTTTTAAAATTTGGTGTCATTTTGAGAAATGAACACATTTTTGAAGAATAAAGGATATTTTACTCAAGAATTTAGTTTAAGTGTTTTTTTAAAAATATTTTCAATATAAGATGACAAAGGTTTATGTATATATCCCTATTATTTTATTTATTTTATTGTGTTTATGATGGAATTATTTTTATGATGTCTAGTTATCTTATATATTATATATTATGATGAAATGATGTTTAAGAATCCCATTCTATTTCCTGGATTCTGCTACAATGAATGATTTTTGTTTTTAAGGATCATGTATGATTTATTTCATTATGAGAGGGGTCGGAACTTTATCTCCCTACAATGCATTGGGTAAATATTTATGTCTAATGAGATAGACATGACTGGAACAAACAATAAATCTATTTCTATAATGTAGGGCAAGAATGATAAGTAAATACGGTTCAGTAATACATGGCTGGAAGGACAAGTAAACACGATTTAGAAATGAACTCTCTCCACCATTATGATCTTTGTAGCAATGCCTTAGATATTATGGAAATCAATTTTTTTTGCATATTTGTTTTCCATAAATACATGTTTTATTCCAATCCTATTCTACCATTGTTAATGTTCCTTTATGATCTAAGCCTTACATACTACCAATGTTTATTTCATGACTCAAAATTTTGATGTTTAAACGTTATGTTTATGTTTTTATGTTCAAATTTTTATATTTTATTTCATTTCCTCCATGTTTACCATTACTGGGAATTTGAACTCACCCTTTTTATGTTTTGTTTTCCTCAGGATATAAATAAACATTTTAAGTAGGAAAAAATGGAGATATCTTTTTGGGAGATGTTGAAGATATTTACCCATGATTAGAAGATTGTGTTCTGAGTTTCCAAAGACAATAAACTAATATGTTCTTTGGGAGTATGTTTGTGTCATTTAATAAGTATTTCTAAAAAAATGTAATGTCCATGTGCGTCAATATTGGGTCTCTATAGTTGGTATCAGAGTGAAGGTTTAGTCAACCATTGGGAACTAGGATGTGAAAACTTTAGTGAGATCCCAAGAGTTATTTCTAAAGAATATTTAGGGATGTCCCTAAGGGTAAGTCTAACTATAAATTACAGTCCTAGAATTATGTTAACTATCATGAATAAAATTGGATTAAACCTAAGATTTTAGATATTGAAAGTAGTTAGCTGTGATAATGTAGTTTTATAGTATGACTTTTTCTTCTCACTCTATTCATTTTGGGTTTTAGACAATGGCTAGAACCCAAATGAAATGTGTTAATGACCAATGAACTGAGAAATGGAATGATGTTTTTCCTGAACAACCAAATTTTATGGGATATGGAATGAAAAATCTTATTTCTATACTAACACAAGATATTAATCATTCTGGACATCCAAATGACCAGAAAATGGAACAACATTCTATTGAGTCCTTCACGAGACAACATGAACCTTTATTTAGTGAGTCTTTTGATCCACATTTTACTAAAAAATAGATTAGTACCATTGAAAATATATTTTCTGTCATTAACTTTTCAAAACATTAAAATTTCATTTTGGCTATATATCATTTATAAGGTGAAGCTGACCCATGGTGGACTCTAATAATGAATAAAAGGCACCATGATGAAATTGAATCCATGGAATGGGTTGAGTTCAATAACTTTTTTTTCAATAAGTAAATCCCTTTAATTATTATAAAATTTATGGAAAATGAGTTTCTTGAGATTAATAAATAGGATGATGAAACTTTTGGTACATACAAAGACAAATTTACAAGTCTTTTGAGGTTTTCTTCAGGCTTTATCATCCAACCTGAAAGTAAAGTTGATCGAATATTTAGTAGTTTAAAACTAATTCTTTTAAGGGAATTAACTATAAGAGACTTCAGTAACTATGAAGATATTGTGTGTTGTGCTATCATGGTAGATTTGGAAGTTGGTGTTACATATCCATCTCATGGTTATGATAAGAAAAAAAAGATGGAGTTCATGGGAAAATCACAAAAGAATGGTGAAAATAATATGAATGTATCTTTATGGTCGATGTGTATAATGAAGCATAGTGGGGATTGTCTTAAAGGGACTAGAAAATGTTTCATGTGTGGAAAAGAAGTTCATTGAGCAGTTGAGTGTCGATGTAATAGAAAATAGGTTTCTAATGATGTGAATAAAGACAATATTACAGAGAATACACAACCAACACTACAATGATACAGTTGGAAAGAAATGGGGAATTATACTAACCAATGACCTAATCTAAGGTTTAATGATTATCAAACAAACATCCTCTTAAAGAAAAATATAAGGGAAAATCACATGGGTCACTATTGGTGATGTTGGGTATGACGATGAAGTGGTTGAAGGATTAAGTGTTTTTGTAATGGGGTTTCAAAATAGTTTTGTGGAATATAATTTATAGCATTATGGAATATTGGAATATCTATGTATTGGTTTATTGTGGTTTTCAATAAATATATTATACCAATAACCATGAAAAGTGATTAAAATATTTTTGGAAAGCACATGATACACGAATAGTGAAGGGACAATGAGATAACGAGAAGTTAGATATTATTATTAAACTCATGATAGAAATAAGGGTAAATTGATATCATGGTTTGAATGTATTTAGTTTTTAGGATTTTTTAATGAGGAAAGAGTTAAATTCTGACAGCATTCATTTTTTTTCACTATGTTTCTATGGAAATTCATGTCATAATCACTATTAAAAAAGAATTCATGATTAATATATTCACATGTTTAGAATATGTCAAATATTTGATAACCTATAATAACATTTTTATTGAGATAGATGAAATGAAAAATCATTTTAGCGCAAGATCTTATAACACTTCAAGAAAAAAAATCAACTTCATTTATTTAAATAAGAGATGAAGTTGAAATTTTTCAAGGCAAGAACAACAATGAGATCATACCAAAGTCAAGTAAGTATCTGTTCTTAAGAAAAAATATTCGAAATTATAAAAAAGATCTTGAAAAACCAAAATGGTATCCTATTACCTTCATATCTAATGAATTATATGTTCCCTTAAATCATTGCAGTTTTATGGATTTCTGATTTTTTACATTCTCTAAACCTTATTCTCTATCACTATCTATCAAATTATTATGATTAGTTTTCCCTTAAAGAGACATGTTTTCACATACCATATGTGTTCTCCTATGTGGAAACCTAGTGATAAGTTAATTTGAATAAATATTATATTTATAACTTCACTTTTTTAAATGATGTTTTAGTATCCCTTTTTATGATGTGGGTTTCTATGAAGGAAACATTCAATTAGAAAACCATTTATAACCTTGACGAATTTTGAGGGTGAAATTCAATTTAAGGGGGGTTGAAATTAACACCACAAGATTTTATGATATAGATTCATTTTAATTTCATTTATTTATTTTAATGTACAATACACCAAGATTAGCTTGTGCTATACACCACACCGAATTGTCTTGTAGTATACACAACACTATTCTTGGCTTGTGTTTTACACAATTTCATGTTCTTGTGATAGTATTCCTTTCATGCAACACTGAGTGTTGATTTTGTTTCATGTATAAAATAACTATGTTTTTATTATGTTATACGCAACACCAAAGAATATTTCACTACACGAACAACTGAATTGGCTTGAGTTACACGCAGGAGTGGCCTTTCTTAATAGTTCGCATTTTACACAATACCGAGGTTCACTAGAAAATGATATATTATTAAAATATTATTATTTAATGGGATGTAAACTACCATTATGAATATTAATAAACATATTTTTAATTTAATATAACATTATCAATCATGTTACACATTTTCTAGAACATGATATGAGAACAAAATCAATTTTTTGGATAATAGAAGAATGTTACAAAAAATACAGTTTTACCACCTTTTGATGGAACAACCTTTTTAAATCTAGTTTTTGACCTTTTTATAAGTTAAATTTGAAAAAATTAACATCTTCTTTGGAATAGGGACATAAGAATTCTATTTTTTGGATTTTTTTGGTATTTTTCTAATAAAATAAAATTTTAATGAATAGTGAAAAATACTTCATTTAAACACAAAACTGCCTTTGTTATATAATTTGTTCATATAGTTAAATTATCTATTTATTTGATTTTAAATTTCAATTGAATTATATTTTTATAATTTATTCCAATTTTAGTCATTGTAAGTAATTTAACAATTTAATTGGATATAAACACATGTCAATATTTTGATAGTTATTATTTCTTAAAACCCCACTTTTTGGTTTTGACAAAGGGAATTAATTTTAAATTAATTACTGCAACTTATGTGTTTTGAATTTTGAAAAATGGATTCCATATTTTAAATCATAATGTTAATTTTTTTTAAATATTTTAACTTTTATTTTTGGACATTATGAATAGAAACTTTATTAAATATTTTATTTACAATTGTTAAAAGGTAAATCTACTAAATAATGGTAAAAATACTATTATAATAATGTTAAACTACCCTAACACTTGTCCTGATCCTATTGGATGATATATTTCCGACCATGGTCATCCTTGGGTCGATTTTGGGAGTCCATGGGTTCCCTTACACGTGAAAATGTCATTTTAAGAGAATTAATTTAATTTAAAGATAATTATAACCTAAACCTATATCTTTTACTAAATAGATTTTAACATAGGGTAATATAACTGATCAATATTTCCATAAATATTATTTATAAAGATATAAATGTTTCCTAAATCATGGTATTTTATTTTTAATTTTTAAAAATTAGATAAATATATTTATTTATGAAACAATTATGATGTAATGATCACCACATTAATAAAAGATTCAAATAAATGAATTTATAAATTTTAAAATAAATATAATTTAAAATTTTTGATTCCATCAATGAATTTTTTAGAAAACATTGAAATATTAGGAATAAGTTAAATCTTTTGGTTCAAAGGAATCAAGTTATAAAATTTTAAAAAAATTCAAGAATGAATAGTACCCAAAATTAACATAATTCACAACTTATAATATAAAATAATTTAATAAATGATTTTAAATTAGTAAAAATATATGACTCTATAAAATGGTTAATATAAGTTCAAATATGTCATAAATAAATTTTTTGGGGTCTTTTTACATGATATGGGTATTACATTAACCCACAATGTATAAATAACATGACATCACAGTAAGATTAAAAAGGGCAAAATAAGGGTTAAACAAAAAATACTAGGGTAAATAAATATTTAAAACTTGTCTAAAAATTATTGGATTACGGTTATTCGAACCAAAATAATATAATCTTTGAATTAAATACTTTTTGTACCATTTTTAATCACAATTTAATTTATAATAAATAAATATTTTGAGATTTTCCTAAAGTGTACATCTCCTCCGATATAAAAGTGCACCTCCTCCCTCCATTGTTCACACCATTTTGAGCATTCCTGCTTAACAAAAACTTGGAAATTTCTATTATAAACATTCCTAGTATCATTTTAGAGGTTTTTTTATTATCAAAACACAAACTTTAGTGCCCTATGAGGAAATTTAAATGAGGCAAGTCAAGGAAGAGGTTACTCTCCTTCCGATTCATTCAAATTTATTTTTTCTTCTACATCCTATTATTTAGTTGTTTCTTTATAAAGTAATAACATATGTATTCCTAGTATACTGATATGTTATTATAAATATGAAAAAAAATCATATTTTACCTTCTATCCATCCTATGAAAAATGAAATCACTCCGAGTGCGTACCAACGACTTACTATCTCCACGATGTGGTGTATTCTGTTTTTTACCACCACCTTACATGGATGTGAATAATGGTGAAAATCATAAAAATATATGATTATTATAACATGATACTAATTATGGGATATTATACACCATCCAATTCAATATTATTCAATAATTATGTGAATGATATCGTCACTCTAGAGTACATACTACTTTCTATCTCCATAATACGACGAGATTCATTCTCAATTTTAACCATTAAAGAACAATTATAAAGAATATATAATAAATAATAATGAAATATATGATCAAATGATTATACTGGATATATATATATATACATATATGTCATTTACTAACTTCCATACAATTCAATAAGGAAAGGAAAACAGTTTTCATGCGTACGTACGACCACCCATCTCCATGAAAAATATATTTCATTTCTTATATCTATCTACTATATATATAATTATATACTGAATATATATAGTATATAAATAATTTTTTACATTTTGAGAGTATGTAAATAATTATGTAAGTAATACTATCAAGAATAACAATTCAAAACACATATGATAAATAATACAATTATTACCCAAAACGTTGCATTAACATGGAATTGAAAAATGAACGGGTAATATAAATTCATAAGTGAATAATATATGATATCATGAATAATATTATGTTTCTTTTAAAAGTTTATAATATTTTTAAACCCACTATAGAGGAGTTTTGACCACATACTAATGAAATCGGACCCAAAGTAAGGGATTACTCTTCCAATCTCGTTTTTATCTGAGATTGTTTATTTGTAACTATTTACTAGGGTTATATTTATCATCCATTTCCATGTTTTCTAATTTTTTCCCTAAAATATTTAATATTCTTCCATGTATTCTTAAATTATATTTTACGCCTTTTAACTTTTACTACGTGGTATGGAAGGAATATTTATTTTGTTTACCATACGAAGTACTTTTTGACTTTTCTGGTAAAAGTACGAGGATAATGTTTTTTTAAAATTATACGGCATGAATAGATTTTTACATCTTTATACCACTATAATTAATAGAATATTCCTCTAAAATATTTCAAGATTATTTTCTAATAAATTCCTTTCTTATAAAATTGCATGTCATTTTTAGAAAAGAAAACTATTTTGAAGAAGAAAGTATATTTTTCTCAGGAATTAAGTTCAAGTGTTTTATCAACCTTATTTTACATCTAATATGACATATGTTTAGATATCTTTCTATATTTTTACTTCTATTTTATTGTCACTATTATTGAATTATGTTTAGGATGTCTATTTATCTTTTATAGATTATGTTATGATGAAATGATGTTTAAGAATCTCATTTTATTTCATAGATTATACTATGATTAATGATTTATGTTTTTATGGCACATGTAAGAATTATTTAGTTATTAGGGGGTTGGGACCTTAATCTCCCTCCAATTGATTGGGTAAAAATTTAATTCTCATGAGATATACATGAATAGAACTGCAAGTAAATCTGGTTTAGTAATGCAGAGCTGTAACGAAAAGTAAAGCAGGTTCATTAATACATGGTTTGAACAAAAAGTAAACCCAGTTCATTAATCATCTATATCCACTATGATGGTATTAACATAAATTCCTTGGCTATAATGGAAATCATATTATGTTCTAATTAGTTTCCCACAATTACATTTTTATTCCAATTCTATTCTATCATGGTTATTAATCCTTTATGATTCATGGCATATGTACTGCCAAAATTTATTTCGTGACTCGTGATTTTGATATTTAAACTATATTTTCTTGTTTTTATTTTTAAATTTTTATGGTTTGTTTTATGTCCCCCATGTTTACCCTTACTGAGCATTTGAGCTCACACATTTTTTGTTTCCATTTACCAAAAATATAATGAATTGTTTTTTAAGAAAAAAAGTGAATATATTTTTAGAATATGTCCAATATATTTAACTATGATAAAAATATTATGTTCTATGTTTCCAAAGACACTAAATTAATATGGTCTTTGGGCGTCTGTTTGTGTCAAGTAATAAGTATCCAGCAAAATAAATATAATGTCTATGTTTTCCTATAACGACCAAATGTACTTCAATGGAAATTCCATTATTATAATTATGTCATAAAATCACAAGAAAACACAACATAATTAACTTCTATGTGATAAGTGACCTTTAATCATAATTTTGTCACTTCTGTGTTTTCAATTTTGAAAATCTGACAAACACGGTTGTGTTGAAGATGTTTTTTGGAGTCTAATAAAAAAAATAATTTTTGGTCAATATTAACCTAGCCCAATGAATATTAACATACACTTATGAATAGTGATATACCCTAATGAATAGAAACCTCACCTATGGTGGTATAAAAAATATATTCAAGTTGGAAGTACAATATACCTATATTTTTATAATAAGTTGATGAATGTTTTAAAACTGGTTTTGATAATAAATTATTATTTTTAATAAATATTAAATTAATCATATTTTAAAATTTATTTTTTAAAAATGGAATTCATTTTTGTATTCTACATGTCGAAAAATGGTTTGGATGAATTTTTGGAATTTTTCTGAAATACTTGAATTTTGATGAATAGTAGAATCCAATAATTCACAATAAATGCTAAATAATGGATTAATTGAGTCATCGATGATGTTCTACTGATGTAAGCCCAGTTAGTTTGGGTTCAAATGATAAAATCACTATTCTTTGTCATGGAATACTTACTATTCCTTGTCTTGGGAAGAAATAATAAATTAATGATTATAATATTACGTGATCCCTCCTCTCATCCACTATAAAAACCCCCCTTCACTCCCTCTTCTCTCCACTCCTATCATGCCTTGTGCCCTGCCATTATTCTACCAAAATCTCTCCCCAAGGTCCTCCCCCAGGTCCAATAGCTCTTAGACTCCTCAAAATACCAAAACCTTACCCCTTAAGAGGTTCTCAAAGGAGGAAGTCTCAAGAGGTAAATTACACTTCCCAACTTCTTCTTTTCTTTTAAGTTCTTTCCTTTTTTATTTCTTTCCTCAAATCCCATCACCATAATAGTATGATAAATACAGTAACATACATGTACTATAATGTCTTCATGAAAGTGTTATATTTAATTATCTTCTCTCTTTTCCCCACCCTTTTATTAGAAAGAAATGAAAGCATCGTTTGAGATGTGCTAATTTAGCACATTCAAGGACAACAATTTATCTACTTCTATTATTATCTTTAATTCTGGTAATGATACCATTTGTATAATGGTTGAACCAGATTATTATATAAGTAATATATCATATTTTTGGTTCCATAATTGTTTTTTACAAATGGAATTAAGTTATAAATAAAAACACAATATTTGTAATCAAATCCACCGATTAACAAAAACGATTATCACTATGGTTATATATATAATAGTTAAAATTCACAATAATTAACCCGATTAAAATTAAAACCATGAAATATAATGTATATGAACTAAATAATATAACTTCAATTCCCACAACCACTTTCATCTATCATATAATCCAAACATGAATATAAGTGAACCGATCTTTTAAAAGCAAAGTGAACAAAAGAGCCTGACCAATGAAATTGAACCTTGTAACTAATAAAAAGGCATTCAATGAACTAAAAATTGTTATAACAAATATATTTAATATATAAGAGGTTTTGGAATTATTAATTAATAAGCCTAATTTGTTTATTCAGGTTGTTAATAACAAGTGGAGAACACCAACAGATTTAAGGTAAGGGATCATCCCCTTTTGACACTTAATCAAGATTGTTCTCTATGATATTCCTTTTTTGGTTAATACCAAGTGATGGGGTATGTTTATACACCTTCCCCATACTTCCCTACTGTTTTATAAGTAATGATAAAGCCCTTTTCTCTCTCATCAATCCTTCTTAGTTACACCTGATACCATGCCGATAAACCATATCGGATTCTACCCAAACTTCCTTTATTCCTTGGGGTTACTGTATCTTTCTTTTTAACAAAATGTAGTTGTCTTTTATTTTTTTGTAGAACAAAAAAATTATGTTTATATTCTCCAAAATCATGTTCCAAGATCCATCTCTCATTCTCTTTTGGGGATATATATGCTTTTAAGTGAATCTATCCTCGATACTTCCCAATAAGCACACTGATTTTAAAGAAACTTCTCGAACTTTTACCCAATTTAAAGTGCAATATATCTTATGTTTTATGACACCATTGTATTTTTAAATTACATATTTATATTCTTAAAACCTTCATGGTTCAATTTAGGTTTTATATAAAATAATTTATTCTTTACTATTTTAAAAGCTCTATATTGTTTTCCTTAAAACCGCACAAAAATGTTTTAATGCTAATGTCTCTCAAATACATTTCTTATGTGATGTCACGTATATTTGTTACCACATACCATTTTATATTCCTATAATACCTTTTGAACGTCCATTTATGTTCTAATCCTTTTCTTTCATGGACAATTTCATTATACACCCATTGGTTATGATTTATGTCATGATTGTGGTACCCAATTCTTTCCATGGGTCCCCTTATGTTATGTATGGATGATTATGTATGATTGTATATGTGGTAAGAATATTTAAGTGGAAAGAATATTCATGAAAATGTTGAGATGGGTGCGCCGAGATATCACTTCAATACATTGGGTACGAATAAGTCTCATGAGATGCAATGTGAAATGGGATTGGCGGTTAGCCTTGACCCGTACTAAAATGGGAAACAGGATTGGAAGTTAGCCTTGAACTGTACTAAAGATATAATTTATGATTCTACCACATTTATATGATTCCATTTTTATATGATCCCATGCTTATATTAAATGTTTTTATATGTTTTATGCTTTTGATATCATTATGTCATGCCTCCCAACTCATGTGCTTGAGATGTATCCTTATTTTCATTCCCCTTACTGGGATTTTTAGCTAATACCTTTGTTCATGTGTTCCTTAGGGTACCCTATGTATATGTAAGGGCTCGAAGGAAGTTAGATGCTCTTTATGGATATTAAATAAAGATATTTTTTAGCCCCATGATTTATTTTATATGTACATAGTCTTCCAAGACTCTAGAAATAATGATCCTTAACTTGTAATCCAATGATTAATTATGATTAAAATCATGAAATGTTTTTTTGTAAAAGGCACGAGTCTCTATAGTCGGTATCAGAGGCGTGGTGTAGTTATTTTGGATATTTGGAATAGAGAACCTTATTGAGAACCTCAAGGATGAGACTAAGTATAAGAAAACAGTCCTAAATTTTAGTGAATATAGAGTAAGTGGTTTATCAAGAAAATATATCCCTGTCTGGATACGAGCAGGTAGAGGTGGATCTATCACAGATGTATCTAGGGGTAAAACCCGAAAACACCACTTTGAGCTACACTTGAATGGGAAATGGTGCACAATAATGTGCCTTGTAGCACTTTTGGTTACGAAACTCCCGGGGGATATGCTTTGGTATATTCATGACCTTAGTACAAACCATTATTAAGGTACAAAAAGAAGCCCATAAAAAAATAAGTTAAGAAAAAGATTGAGGATAACCTGGATATAAACCTAATGAATCACAAGTCAGGATATAAATATTCTTTATAAGTTCATACTTTTATGTTAAATGTTTCTTTTTATGATAAATATCTAAGTATTAAAGACCTCTAATTATATGTTCTTTTTCATAGTTAATGGAGGGAAATATAAGAACACGATCCAATAACTATTGAGATAGGAAATGTGATGATTTCCCTAATGACATGCCTAATGTGATGGAAGTGGGTGATCAAAACATCATGGCAGTACTTGCTCAGCTAGATCGAGTTATGAATAATAACATGAATCAAGTGGAATGTCCCACTCCTCCAAGGAAAGAGAATGTTGTCGTAGAATCCATCATGCAGCAAATGCCTCCCATGTTTAACAGGTCTTATGATCCCCTCCTCGCAGAACAATGGATTAACTCCATTGAAATGATTTTCTCTATCCTCTAGTTTTCGGAAGAAGTGAATGTTTTACTGGAAGTCTATCGTTTTGTTGGGGAAGCTGATCAGTGGTGGACACTGATCAAAAATGCAATGTCCCAAGAAGAAATTTATTCCATAGAATGGGAGGAATTCAAGAGGATGTTTTTCAACAAATATTTTCCTCGAACCCTTTATCTTAAGATAGAAAGAGAGTCCCTTGGACTCAAGAAGAAGGAAGATGAGTCCATCGGGGCATATGAAGTGAACATTACAAGGCTTGCAAGATACACCTCTATATTTTTCATGAACACCTAAAGCAAGGTGGATCGCTTCTTTTGCGGACTAAATCCGAGTCTAAAAAAAGTATTAGCGATTTGAGACTTCAACAGCTATGAAGAGATTACCCTTTGTTCCCTCAAGGTTGAAATGGAGATTGGAGACTCTCAGTGGTCTCATAAGCCTAGTGATAAGAAGCAGAAAATGGATAACAACATGGGTGGTTCATCAAACAGCTCCCATGATGGAAAGAAGCCTCACTTTTCCCTTTGCAAAAATTATGGGAAGAAGAATCTTAGTGACTGTATCAAGGGAATAAAGAATTGCTTAAAATGCAGCAAGTTTGGTCATCTGGCCAAGAACTGCTGAAGGGATATGAAAAATCACGCTAATGTTGAAGAAGAAAGGAAGGTTCAGATCAACACTCAGCCTGCAGTGCAGTGTTATAACGGCAATGTTCTTGGGCATTATGAGAACAATTTACCTAAGCTGAGAGTTGTCGGAGGCAATCAGAAACAACCTCCAAGGAATCAAGGAATGGATTATGCTATCACTACTGCTGAGGTGGAGCTGGAAAATGATGGGTTAAAAGGTACACTTGTTATTCATTCAATAATAGAAAATATACTATTTGATTCTTGTTCTATGAATTCTTTCATATCTTTTAAGTTTAGTAGCACTATTCAAACACCACCTCAAAATTTAGAGGAAATGTTCTCTATGGGAATATAAAATGGGGCAATTATTAAATCCATTATTTATAACTCCTCCCTGGTTAATGTTTATGGACTGAACCTCCCACCAAATCTCATCCTACTTCCTTTAGTGGAGTTCGATGCTATCATGTGCATGGATTGGCTATCTTTGTACAAGGCTAACATCAATTTTTGGGAAAGGGATATCACTTTTCACATCCCGAAGCATCCTCTGATTCTTTACAAGTGTAAAGAAGAAGAAGAGTCTCCTTTAGAATCTTCATCTCATGTTTGGATACTAATTCCTTGTGATAAAGCATATCTAGCTCAAATGATTGGGAAAAAGGATAGAATCATTCTTGAAGACATGAGAATCATGAGGGATTACACTGATGTATTCCTCAACGAGTTTCATGGTCTTCTTCATGACAGAGAGGTTGATTTATCAATTTAACTTATCCCTGGATCTCCTCCAATCTCAAATAATCCTTACAGAATGGCCAACTTAGAGCTAAAAGAGCTGAAGAAGCAGTTACAAATGAATATGGAGAAGGGTTTTATACACCTGAGTGCTTCACTGTGGGGTGCTCTAGTCCTCTTCATCAAGAAGAAGGATGGATCAATGATCTTCTGCATTGATTATCATGAGCTCAATAAAATAACTATAAATAACTAGTATCCCCTTCCATGGATAGATCACTTGTTTGATCAGCTTCATGGGGACAGTTATTTATCTAAGGTGGACCTTCGGTCGGGATATCCTCATCTAAGGGTGAGGAAGGAAGATATTCCCGAGGCTGCATTTCAAAAAAGGTATGAACACTATGAGTTCATAGTGAAGCCCTTCAGACTCACTAATTCTCTAGAAATATTCATGCATTTAATGAATATAGTCTTTAGATATTACCTTGACAAATTTGTGGTGGTATTTATTGATGATATTCTGATATAATCCAAAAGCAAGGAGGAACATGAGGAGCATTTGGAAACTATGTTAAAGACTTTGCGAAGGGAGAAGTTGTATGAAAAGTATAGTAAATGTGAGTTCTGGATGGAGGAAGTATCATTATTGTGGAATGTTATAACCAGGAAAGGGATATCTGTGGACCCTTCCAAGATGAAGGAAATTGAAGAGTGGACGAGGCCAACTTCTGTAACAGAGATCTGTGGATTTTTAGGTCTAGCTGGGTATTATCGATGATTCGTAAAGAACTTTTCATGATTGTTAATCCCAATTACCAAGATGATACGGAAGGGAGTAAAGTTCGTTTGGACACAGGAATTTGAAGACTGTTTCAAGAAGTTGAAAAAGAGGCTTATCACTATGCCAGTTCTCACCCACCCTTCAAGTTCAGAACTCTGTGTGGTGTATAGTGATGCTTCTAAGAAATTATTAGGCTGTGTGCTAATGAAAAATGATAAAGTGATAGAATATTCCTCAAGGCAGCTGAAAATCCATGATTCAAACTATTCCACGCATGATCTAAAGTTGGAGGCTGTGATCTTTCCATTGAAAATCTGGCGGCATTATCTCTATGGGAAAAAATGAGAGATATATATAGACCACAAGAGTCTAAAATATATATTCACATAGAAAGAGATTAACATGAACCATCATAGATGGATAGATCTTATCGAGGATTATGTGTAACGCCCCGACCCTAGTTACCTAGAGTCGGTGCATTATTTTAATACATTGGAATGATTACAAGGAATCACGTCCCGAAGGACCGATCAGTTTAGCAGTCTTGGAAATTAGAATACATACATAAATGTTACATTACACTTTATAACATACAAAACTACATAAATAATCTTTTATGAATGCCATTATTCCCTTGGCTTAACCCTGCATATCAATCACAATACACTTCTTGGAATCCTGGGAAAAATAAAACATAAAAAGGGGTGAGCTCAGATGCTCAGTAAGGATAACAATATAGAGGAAACATTCATAAATAAACATAAAAATTTAAGGCAATGTATAAATAAAACAAAAGCCTTTTAAACTTGAACTTCAGCATAATATGGCATAAATAAAATGAAATAATGCCATTTACTTATTCACATGAATAATCTACTAATAAAATAATCACATGCAATATCAATAACCACTTTCATAGTGAAAGAAATGCATAATGTAGAACTTTAATTTCGGTGTCAAGGCCTCATGCCAAGACCTAAGGGATAACTGTAACCGGAACCCAACCCGGAGAACCTCTGTAACCAGACTCCATCCTAGAGAGTCTCTGTAACTGGAATCCAACCCAGAGTGCCTCTAATAACCGAACACCAACCCGGAGTGTCTGTTGTAACCGGACCCCAACCCGGAGGTCTTACTTTTATCGGTCCACAACCTGGAACATACTAGTCCAACACATTCATCTTAAGAAGAGGATGAAATATAACATAAACATTTGTATTAAAACTAACATATGAAATGTCAATACTTTAATCCTAAACCATTAATGGCATAAAAATAACTCATCCATAGTCAAACATATCACAAAACCTTAAATACAATATGGATGATTTGTATCATAATAAATCAACTTGAAACAAGTGTAAAATTTATCAAAGGATATTGACATAGATGAAATCAAAACTATTTGAGAGAAATATCTCTTTTTTTTGAAATCATTTAAAAGTCACATAATTATAGAGAAAACATTTATTTTGAAAATATCTTTATAAGATTGTGAAAGAAGCTTCAAAGGTGTAACAATAGCAGAGAATAACTGCACCCACTGTATAAGTTAAAAAAACATTCTTACCTTAATTTTGTCGAAAAGGTTAAAAATGACCTTGTTTGGAAAACGACGGAAAGATTCCTTTCAAACCATTTTATAAAAGTAAAACAAGGGTATAAATGAAATTAACTCATTGTCTAGTAAATAGTAAATTTTTTTTGGAATACATTTTTAAGAAACATGGATGTGGATGATAAAGAAGTCCTAGTAAATAATTAAGTATAAATAACCTCGAATAATGAAGAGATTGTGAAATAAACCATTACCAATTTGGTAACTTACGAAACATACTCCCCATGAAAGAGGTATCATACAATGAATATGTAAATACACATTAATTAAAGTGTATTACATAAATAATACAATTATGGGTAGTACATACACCACACAAAAGGTAATAGTGGCAATATGACATGAATCTCACGGGAATAAGGAGTGAGATGAAAACCCCTTACCTTGCACTTTACTTTAGTCAAGGGTACGTTTAGCCTATTGTATGAAGATTATAGTATGTTATTAAATTATAACAGAATAATATTAATATTTATGATATCATACATTATATATTTATGACTTTATACTACCCATTTAATAATAATTTCCATGTTATATTAATATTTCGGGTAATAATCGCTTTCTTTATCGTACGTGTTTTAACCTGTTACACTTGATTGTATCACATAGATAATGATTTAAATAATTCCAGAATATAAAACATTATTTATTTATCATATATATTTAGAATATAAAAGTTTATAATAGACGTATATATGAAAAGGAAAACACCGCTTATGGAGACGGTAGTCCGTACGTACGCATAAACGCTGTTTCCGTTTTTACACAGTATTGAATAAGATATATGTAAGTACATAAATAATTATATATATAAATATATATATTTACAGTAGAATTATTATTTCATATATTATATACTTATTAGTAATATATATTTTTATAATCGTCGATGAATGGTGAACTTGGAAATGAATCACATCGTGTCGTGGAGACGGTAATCCGTACGTACGCACGAGTGAAAATATCATACATTTGATATTAATATAATATATAATTGGATGATATATCATATATAAAGAATAATTATCATGTTATATTTATTATTTACATGAATTACACATCATTATTATACCCATCCAAATAATAATATATTGAATAACAATTACACCACGATGTGGAGACGGTAAGTCGTACGTACGCACGTATGGTGACATGTCATTCAAAGGATGGATAGAATAATGAATATGGTTTTACCATATTTATAATAATATAACATTATATAGAAGATAGTGGATTTATTATTTTAGAATGGGAATAACAAAGAAAGAATAATTTGAATAAGAAATGAACTTGAAAAAGGGTGGTGAAAACATTACCTCTTCTTCAGGTTCTTCATTTTAGTTTGATCCTAAATGCTCCATAGGTTGGATTTATGATCAAAATAATGCTTCTAGGTTGTATAGAGGGAAGTTTAGAGAGTATTTGGGCAGGGTTTGGTCGAGCCAAAAGGCTTTTAATGTGTGAATTAATGAGAAGGGGGAGTGCCCTTTTATAAGAGGGGTGAAGGGCACCTTTGGAAAAGCTAGAAATATTATTTTATAATAAACTCATATTCGGTTTCTAATGGATCAAAAGTGGATTATTTAAAGGCTAAGGTGGGGATGGGTCTAAAACCACTAAACCAATAAGATTTGGACAGGTATGGGTTACTATATTAACCTTATCTTTAAGTATTAACTCTTAGTTAATTAGTTTTACTTTTACAATGTCTCTTTGTATTTTTATATTATATGGTTAATAAACATACTATATACATCCAAGAGACCACCAAGTGGTCCATAAATAACACAAATATCATGATATAAGTCTCTTGGAAGAGCCTTAGATTTTTAGGAATTTAATATCAAATAATAATATAATATTTATTTTAAAAACACTATTATGTCAATTTTGAAACTATTTAATAATTCATTTTTGTAAAAAACACAATAGAATTATTAATTCTTAAAAAGTTAATTAAATCAATCCTAACATGTCATATTATCCTAGAAAATCATTTTTATTTATAAAAAGTCTCAAATTACATTTATTTGGGTATTTATAATATCAATTATTATAATTGTTCATTAATTAGGTAATTACTGCATCACCATTGTGTCATAAATAAAATAAATTATATAATGTATAAAAATTATAAATAAAATTCCATTATGTAGGAAATCGTTTTATATTTCTAATGAATATTTATAGTCGAAAATCCAACATATATAAACCTATGTAAAAAATGTGTTTCTAAAAGATATATGCTTTTGTCAATTTCGTATTTTTTTTACTTAATTAAAATAGAGTGTCCCTATCACCTACAAGTGGCTCCATGGGGTCCCAAAATAGACCCAAATATTCCCATGGTCGGAAATTTATCCAAAAATAAGGTTAGGAAATGTCTTATGGTAATTTAGTATTATTATAATATTAGTTTTTAACCCTTATTTACCATATTTATCCTTTAACCATGGTAAATAAAATATTTACCGAAATAATTATTCAAAATGTCTAAAAATAAAAGTTACCTATTTAAAAAATTTGTACATCCTGATTCCAAATATGGAATACATTTTTCCAAATTCAAAACACAGATGTGGAAAAAATTAATTTAAAATTAATTCCCGCTGTCTAAACAAAAAGCGTGTTTTTAAGATATAATAACAATCAAAAGATTGATAATTGTTTATGTTCGGTTTAATTGTGAAATTATGTCCAATAACCAAAATTGTATTAAATGTTAAATATATATTCTAAATATACTTTAAAACCACTCAAATTCATAATTTAGCACTATTAATTATTTCGATTAAAAAATTAGATTTTAATTAAAATTTAGAAATTTTCACTATTCATCAAAATATGAGAGTTATTCGAAAAGTTCCAAAATTTCACCCTAGGATAATTTTGATATTCTTAATCCAAAAAAGAAGTCCATTTTGAGAGATAAAATTTATAAAATTTCAAAAAGTGGGTATTACTATTCATAACGACTACTTTGATTGGTCGTGGTGTATGTTAGAACTCGAAGTTGCGAACAACACACACTACTATATTATTCAAAGAGAAGCGTACCGTAGAAGCTTGGGGTATTACGTTCTCATATCCTTCAATAAATTATGTCATCACAATTTATGCTTGGTATCGAAAACTTGGGTTGACATTTCAAAATATCTTAGTTGAAATCCCACATTGAAAAATGGATTAATGAGGCCTCTATTTAAAATAAAGAGTGGTATGTATGAAGGTTACCAAAAATAACACATACTAGAGTTCCATGTAGAAAAATATGGATATGGAAGAGAAATATAACCATCAATATCTGATTGATAGTGGTAGAGAACATGGCTATGAAAAGGCCAACAATCCCATAGCCATAAATTTGTGATGATCTAAGGTGCCATCTAGGACAACATTTTTGATCTAAGTTCCTTTTCTTAATGTTGAGGAATTTATTTATAATATTGGATAATATCATAAGTAGATATACCTAATTTATAATTAGAGTTTTATCCATTAATAAATTTCTACCACAAACTCATCTTTCACCCCAAAACATAATACAACTCAAAATTACTATATTTATCCTAATCATATAGGGTTCCAAATATAATGAATTTATAATTAACATATCAGACATTTTAAAAAAACTACATTATACCTTCCAAGAACATCACGTAGTCTAGTGGTATGTGATAAATCCCAATTGAACTATGGTTGTGGGTTCGATTCCCACAGCTTTGTCCGACGCGACGGGTCGTCACACGGTCTGCGTGTTGTCCAAAAATAACCTTTCAAACATAATCCCTTCCAACCTTTAGAATTAACCAAAATACTTCTGTAAACACTTAGTACAAAATTTATATGAATGATAAACATAATGTAGATCCTTTTTACCCCGTAATAGCATGTGAATACCTTCATCATGTATTCTTTTAAAACACTAAAACATCCTGAATTACCATAAAACCTTATTGATTACATTCATTATGCATTATTCCTTATAGAATACTAGATATACTTCATTAATCCAAAAAAATGTTGTAAACTCCAATAATAATGGAATATACAAATCTTTAATCAGTTTCAAGGTAGTCAAGAATATCCAATATAATTTAACCAAATCAACCATATCTAATTCCAAAATTAGTACCTCAATATTAGGACCATATTAAGGTTTATCTTTCCATAAACCAGTAATTTCCAAAAAAATTTAACTTGTTGTAGATTCAATTTTCTTAGTACCATAAAATATCAAATCCTCAATGAAATAGTACTGAAGTACAATCCTTATTTATTTCTAGAACATCATTGATACAACACTTCAATGAAATAATTCCAAAATAACAACTTAAGAACACTAGTCATTCCTGTTCATATATGGTAGTATCATAACTTGATTATTATCCAATAGCATCATTTGCGGCATAGTTTGATGACTAGGACATTGGTTCGTGTAGTGTCCAAACTTCTTACAGATGAAACAGTGTACATTTGAAACCTTTTTCTTACCCTTGCAGTGATGTATTTGGTGTCCTTTTTCTCCACACATATAACATACTCCCATTCCCTTAAAGCTTTTTCCAAGGTTATTCTTTATACAGTTATCACATATGGGAAAATCCTTCTTTACCTTATTCCAATTATCTGTACTTCTCTCTACCATCCTTTCCTTATATGGATTCCCTTTAAATCCATAGGACTCTGAGAATTCTTTACTTATCATATAAACACATGATACTTTTTCATCATATGATAATAATACATGGGAGACTTTTTCCCTTCTAAATTCTCACTTAAGACCATGAAATATGTGATCTTTCTTACTCTTTGGATCATGCGTATTGCTGGAGTTCTCATTCCTTCTACTGGGCACCATTCCAAAACAATGGCATACAGAATATTAGTTTATGAATAGAAATACCTAATCCCAAACTTGTAAAACACTTAACATAAATTAAACAGTTTATGGACATAATCTATAATC
Source organism: Viscum album (assembly GCA_963277665.1). Classification (NCBI taxonomy): domain Eukaryota; kingdom Viridiplantae; phylum Streptophyta; class Magnoliopsida; order Santalales; family Viscaceae; genus Viscum; species Viscum album. Next base: position 1,394,313,099 of record OY728157.1, on the reverse strand, counting down.
TTAAAAATGTCTTCTTTGAGGAAGTATATACTCATAAACCCTTCATAATGGTTTATAAAGAAAATGAGAATTATCCTAAGCATATCCCCCGGGAGTGTCATAACCAAGAGTGCAGTAAGGCCCGTTGTCGTGCACCAGTTCCCGTTCGAGTATAGCTCAAAGAGGTGTTTTTGGGTTTTACCCCTAGGTACATCTGTGCTAGAGCCGCCTCTACCTGCTCGTATCCAGACAGGGATGTATTGCTCCGAAAAGTCACAAAATCTCTACAATATCAAAATTATAGGAAGTTCTTCTCTACTAATCCTCAAAGTCTATCTTAGGGCTATGTGCTATAATCAGAGTTTATCTAAATCTAGCTTCCAAGGATATTGTTAAACTTCCACTGATACGAACTGTAACACCCCGACCCTAGTTACCTAGAGTCGGTGCTTTATTTTAATACATTGGAATGATTACAAGGAATCACGTCCCAAAGGACCAATTGGTTTAGCAGTCTTGGAAAATATATTACATACATAAATGTTACATTACACTTTATAACATACAAAACAACGTAAATAATCCTTTATGAATGCATTATTCCCTTGGCTTAACCCTGCATATCAATCACAATACACTTCGTGGTTTCCTGGGAAAAATAAAACATAGAAATGGGTGGGATCAGATGCTCAGTAAGGATATCAATATAGAGGAAACATTCATAAATAGACATTAAAATTTATGGAAATGTATAAATAAAACAAAATCCTTTTAAACTTGAACTTCAGCATAATATGGCATAAATAAAACTAAATAATGCCATTTACTTATTCACATGGACATTCTACTAATAGAATAATCACATGCAATATCAATAACCACATTCATACTAAAGGAAATGCATAATGTTGAACTTTAATTTCGGTGTCAAGGCCTCATGCCAAGACCTAAGGGATAACTGTAACCGAAACCCAACATGGAGAGCCTATGTAACCGGACTCTATCTCTGAGAGCCTCTATAACCGGACTCTAACTCAGAGTGCCTCTAATAACTGGACACCAACCCGGAGGGTCTTCTGTAACTGGACCCCAAACTGGAGGGCTTAATTTTACCGGTCCCCAACCAGGAACATACTAGTCCAACACATTCAACTTAAGAATAGGATGAAATATAACATAAACATTTGTATTAAAACTAAAATATGAAATGTAAAAACATTAATCATAAACCATTAATGGCATAAAAATAACTCATCCATAGTCAAACATATCACAAAACCTTCATTACAATATGGATTATTTGTATCATAATAAATCAACATGAAACAAGTGTAAAATTTATCAAAGGATGTTGACATAGATGAAATCAAAACTATTTGAGAGAAATATCCCTTTTTTTGAAATCATTTAAAAGTCACATAATTATAGAGAAAACCTTTGTTTTTAAAATATCGTTATAAGCTTCTGAAGGAAGCTTCAAAGGTGTAATAATGGCGGAGAATAACCACACCTTCCATATAAGTTAAAAAAAACAATCTTACCTTAATTTTTTCGAAAACGTTAAAAAGGACCTTGTTTGGAAAACAACGGAAAGATTCCTTTCAAAACATTTTATAGAAGTCAAACAAGGGTATATAATACTTTAACTCATTGTCTAGTAAATAGTAAAAATGTTTTGGAATACATTTTTAAGAAACATTGATTTGGATGATAAAGAGGTCCCAGTAAATAATAACGTATAAATAACCTCGGATAATGAAGAGATTGTGAATTAAACCCTTACCAATTTGGTAACTTACGAATCATACACCCCATGAAAGAGGTATCATACAATGAATATGTAAATACACATTAATTAAAGTGTATTACATAAATAATACAATTATTGGCAGTAAATACACCACAAAAAAGTTAACAGTGGCAATATGACATGAATCTCACGGGAATAAGGAGTTAGATGAAAACCCCTTACCTTGCACTTTACATTAGTCGAGGGTACGTTTATCCTCCTGTATGAAGACTATAGTATGTTATTAAATTATAATAGAACCATATTAATATTTATTATATCATACATCATTCATTTATTACTGTATACTACCCATTTAATAATAATTTCCATGTTATATTAATATTTCGGGTAATAATCACTTTCTTTATCGTACATGTTTTAACTTGTTACTCATGATTGTATCACCTAGATCATGATTTAAATAATTCCAGAATATAAAACATGATTTATTTATCATATATATTTAGAATATAAAAATTTATAATAGACGTATATATGAAAAGGAAAACACCGCTTATGGAGACGGTAGTCCGTACGTACGCATAAACGTTGTTTCTGTTTTTACATAGTATTGAATAAGATACATGTAAGTACATAAATACTTATATATATAAATATATATATTTTAGTAGAATTATTTTTTCATATATTACATAATTATTAGTAATATATATTTATATAATCGTCGATGAATGGTGAAATTGGAAATGAATCTCATCGCGTGGTGGAGACGGTAATCCGTATGTACGCACGAGCGAAAATATCATTATTTGGATATTAATATAATATATAATTGGATGATATATAATATATACAGAATAATTATCATTTTATATTTATTATTTACATGAATTACATATCATTATTATACCCATCTAAATAATAATATATTGAGTAACAATTATACCACGACGTGGACACGGTAAGCCATACGTTCGCACATATGGTGACATGTCATTAAAAGGATGGATAGAATACTGAATATGGTTGTAAAATATTTATAATAATACCAAATTATATATTATATAGTGGATTTATTATTTTAGAATGGGAATTATAAAGAAATAAGAAGATGAAGAAGAAATGAACTTGAAAAAGGGTGGTGAAAATATTACCTCTTCTTCGGGTTCTTCCTTTTGATTTGATCAAAAGGGATCCTTAGGGTGGCTTTTTGATAAAACTAAGACCTCTAGGTTGTAGTGAGGGAAGTTGAGAGAGTATTTGGGTAGGTGTTGACTGAGACAAAAGGCTTTTAAGTTGGGAATTAATGAGAATGGGGAGTTCCCTTTTATAAGAGGGGTGAGGGGCACCTTTGGAAAAGCTAGAAATATTATTTTATAATAAATTCATATTCGGTTTCTAATGGATCCAAAGTGGATTATTTAAAGTTTAAGGTGGGGATAGGTCGAAAAACACTCAAAAAATAGGATTTAGACAGGTTTGGGTTACTATATTAACCTTATCTTTAAGTATTAACTCTTAGTTAATTAGTTTCACTTTTACAATGTCTCTTTGTATTTTTATATTATATGGTTAATAAACTTACTATATACATAAAAGAGACACCATGTGGTCCATTAATGATAAAAATATCATGAGATAAGTCTCTTGGCTGAACCATAGATTTTTAGGAATTTAATGTCAATTAATTATATAATATTTTTTTAAAAACTCTTTTATGTCAATTTTAACACAATTCAATAATTGATTTTTGTAAAAATCATAATAGAATGATTACATAGAAAAATTTAACTAAATCAATAATAACATGACATATTATCCTATAAAATTATTGGTATTTATTAAAAGTCACAAATTACATTTATTTGGGTATTTATAATATCAATTATTCTAATTTTTCATTAATTAGGTAATTACTGCATCACCATTGTGTCAAAAATAAATTAAATTATATAATGTCTGAAAATTATGAATAAAATACCATTATGTATTAAATCTTTTTAGTTTTCTAATGAATAATTATAGTCTAAAATACAACATATATAACCCTATGTAAAAATTGTTTTTCTAAAAGATATATACTTATGTCATTTTTGTATTTTTTTAACTTAATTAAAATAAAGTGTCCCTATCACCTACAAGTGGCTCCATGGGGTCCCAAAATCGACCCGAAGATGCCCAGGGTCGGACATGTATCCACAAATATGGTTATGACACGTTTTAGGTTAATTTAGTATTATTATAATATTATTTGTTTATTCCTTATTTACCACATTTACCCTTTAACCATGGTAAATAAAATATTTACCGAAGTAATTATTCAAAATGTCTAAAAATAAAAGTTACTTATTTACACAATTTGGACATCCTGATTCCAAATATGGAATAAATTTTTCCATATTCAAAAAACAGAAGTGGCAGAAATTAATTTAAAATTAATTTCCGCTGTCAAAACAAAAAGCGTGTTTTTAAGATATAATAACTATCAAAAGATTGATACTTGTTTATGTCCGGTTTAATTGTGAAATTTTGTCCAATGAACAAAATTGTATTAAATAGTAAAAATATATTCTAAATATACTTTAAAACCACTAAAATTCATAATTTATAACTATTAATTATTTTGATTAAAACTGTTGTTTTTAATTAAAATTTAGTAATTTTCACTCTTCATCAAAATATGAGAGTTATTCAAAAAGTACCAAAATTTCACCCTAGGATAATTTCGATATTCTAAATCCAAAAATGAAGTCCATTTTGAGATATAAAATTTATAAAATTTCAAACAGTGGGTATTACTATTCATAACAGCTACTTTGATTGGTCATGGTGTGTGTTAGAACTCAAAGTTCCGTACAACACACGCTACTGTATTATTCAAAGAGAAGCGTACCGTAGAAGCTTGGGGTGTTACATTATGAATGATCAATCCAATACCATCCTGGTAAGGCAAACAAGGTTGCGGACTCTCTAAGTAGAAAGGATTCTGCATCTTTATCAATGAAGAGAATTGAAAAGGATCCGATCTTCTTATATTTGCAAAGGATGGACATGGGAATCATTAAGGGAGGAACGTCATCAATACTTTCTCAAATTATTTCTCAACCATACCATGTGGAGAAAATAAAGGATTATCAATGAAAGGATGTGGTAATTCAGAAAAGGGTGGAATCTATTAAAATTGGGAAATCCTCCGATTTCAAAATTGATGAGGAAGGAGTTGTAAGATTTGGGACACCATTGTGTGTACTATTTGATCCAGAGATAAAGAAGGATCTATTGAATGATTCATATAGCTCTACCTTCTCTATCCATCCTTGGAGTACCAAAATGTACTGTGATCTCGGAGAAGAGTTCTGGTGGGATAACATGGAGAAAGAGAATGCAGAATATATATCAAGGTGCATGGTATGTCAGCATGTTAAAGCTGAGCGACAAAAGTCAAAAGGTATGATTTAGCCATTTCCTATACCCATGTGGAAATGGGAAAATGTTACTATGAAAATTTTCACGGGTCACCCGAAGACGTCAAAGGGAAATTATGCGATATGGGTTGTGGTTGACCGACTCACCAAGACATCTCATTTCATTACTATTCGGGAAGATCTCTCGCTTGAACAACTTGCAAAGATATATGTGAAAGAAGTGGTGAGACTACACGATGTTCCACTCTAAATTGTCTCTGACTGTGATCCAAGGTTTTCATCTACATTATAGAAGGGCATTCAACATTCTTTGAGTACTGAATTAAATTGCAGCACAACCTATCACCCCCAAACGGATGGCCAGTCTGAAAGAACTATTCAGACGCTTGAAGATATGCTTGGAGTCTGCTTTCTAAAATTCAAAGGTGGATGGGATAATCATGTCCCATTGGTTGAGTTCTCATAAAACAATAGCTTCCACTCGAGTATTCAGATGGCTCCATATGAAGCTCTATATGGAAATCGATGTAGAACTCCAACCTGTGGGGATGAAGTTGGAGAAAGAAAGCAACTTGGACCCGATCTTGTTCAGGATCTGATAGAGAAGGTTTAAGTCATCTAGAAACACATCTAAGCTGCTCAAAGTCAGAAAAAGAGCTATGCTAACAAACATCGAAGAGACTTGGAGTTTGACGTTGGAGATAAAGTCTTCCTTCAAATATCTCCAAGGAAGAGAGTCATGCGATTCGGGAAGAAAGGGAAGCTAAGCCCATGGTATATTGGCCCCTTTGAGATCTTTGACAGCATAGGAGCCATGGCCTATCAACATGCACTTACACCGAATATGGATCAAGTTAATTATGTTTTTTACGTATCACTCTTGAGTATGTACATATCATACCCTTCACATGTACTCTCTTCATAGGTGGTACAATTAGAGGATGATCTCTCTTACGAGGAGCAGCTAGTGAAGATCTTGGATCATAGAGAAAAAGTTCTACAAAACAAGATTACTCATCTAGTCAATGTACTATGGGGAAACCATAAGTACGAAGAGGCAAAATGGGAATTGAAGGAAGCAATGAATGAAAAGTACCCACACCTATTTTTGGCTCAGAATGTAAAACGAAATTTCAAGGGAAAAATTTCATAAGCGGGAAGAATGTAACAACCCAATGTTTTTCGATGGAAATATCATTCTTATAATTTTGTCATAAAATCAAATGAAAACAAAATATAATGAACTACTAAGTGGTAAGTGAATTTAAACATAAGTTTTTCACTTCTGTGTTTGTAATTTTGAAAATATGACATACACTGTTGTGTTCAATATGTTTTTTGGAGTCTAATAAAACAAAAATAATTTTTGGTGAATAGTAACCTACCCTTATGAATAGTAACATACCCTTATGAATAGTGATATACTCTAATGAATAGTAACCATACCTATGGTGATATAGAAATAATATTCAAGATGGAAGTACTCCACTCCAATATAAAAATTTTTATTAAGCAGGGGAAGGGGAAACAGACAACCCAAACAACCAAGTCCGAGAGGACCTAAGGGGGACTAAAAAAATGTGGAACCAAGGCATCACCCCTAATCAGATTGACCCCCACTGGAGATAAGCTACTCCAATTATAGAGAAAAATAGGATCATGTTCAGGAACAGAAAAGGACGCAAGGTGGTCAGCCACCTGGTTTCCCTCGCGCCAAGAATGCATAACCTCAGTGTTGATGCCAAGCAGGTCCTGACACTTTTTGATAATATATATGATCGACCACGGGATAGAGCCAATTCCATGCAGGGCGTTATATAGAAGCATAGAATCTGTTTCACGAAGGAAGTACGATATTCCTATATTTGAGAATAAGTTAATGAATGTTTTTAAACTAGTTTTGATAATAAAATATTATTTTAATTAAATATTAAAAGAATAATTTTTAGAATTTTATTTTTGAAAAATGTACCCCATTTTTGGATTATACATGTCGAAAATGGTTAGAGTGAATTTTTGGAATTTTTTTGAAATACTTGAATTTTTGATGAATTGTAGAATTTGATAATTCACAATAAATTCTAAATAATGGATTAATTGAGTCATAAATGAAGTTATACTGATGTAAGCCCAATTAGTTCGGGATCACATGATGAAAAAACTATTATTGGTCATTGAATACTTACTATTCCTTGTCTTTGTAAGAAATAATAAATTAATCATTATAGTATTATGAAATCCCTCCTCTCCTCCACTATAAAAACTCCCCTTCACTCCCTCTTCTATCCACTCCTCTCAAGACTTGTGCCTTTCCATTATTCTGCCCAAATCTCTCCCCAAGGTCATCCCCCATGTCTAGATGCTCTCAGCCTCCTCAAAATACCAAAACCTCTCCCCTTAAGAGGTTCTCAAAGGAGGAAGTCTCAAGAGGTAAATTCCACTTCCCAATTTCTTCTTTTCTTTTATGTTCTTTCCTTTTTTATTTCTTTCCTCACCTCCCGTCACCATAATAGTTTTATAAATCCAGTAACATACATGTTCTTAAATTTCTTCATGCTAGTTTTATAGTTCATTATCTTCTCTCCTTTCCCCACCCTTTTATTTGAAAGAAATGAAAGCACTGTTTGAGATGTGATAATTTAGCACATTCAAGGACAACAGTTTATCTATTTCTATTTTTATCATTAATTCTGGTCATGAAAACATTTTTGTTATGGTTGAACCAGATTAATATATATGTAATATATCATATTTTTTGTTCCATAATCCTTTGGTACAAATGGAATTAAGTTATAAATCAAAACACATTCTTTGTAATCAAATCCACCGATTAACAAAAATGGAAATCACTATGGTTAAATTTACAATAGTTAGACTTCACTCTAATTAACCTAATTAAAATTAAAACCATGTAATCTCATGGATATGAACTAAATAATATATCTTCAATTCGAGACAACCACTTTCATCTTCCATATAATCCAAACATTATTATGAGTGAACCCATCTTTTAAAAGAAAAGTAAACAAACGAGCCCGGACAATGAAATTGAACCTTGTAACTAATCAAAAAGGATTTCAAAAACTAAAAAGCATTATAATAAATAAATTTAATATATAATAGGTTCTGTAATTATTAATTAATAAGCCTAATTTTTTTATTCAGGTCGTTAATAACAAGTGGAGAACACCAACAGATTTAAGGTAAGGGATCCTACCCTTTTCACTCTTAATCAAGATTGTTATCTATGCTATGCCTTTTTGTGTAATACCAAGTGATGGTGTATGTTTATACAACTTCCCCATACTTCCCTATTGTTTTATAAATAATGAGAAACCCATTTTCTCTCTCATCAGGCCCTCTTAGTTACACCTGATACCATGCTAATAAACCATATTGGATTCTACCCAAACTTTCTTTATTCCTTAGGGTTGCTCTATCTTTCTTTTTACCAAAATGTAGTGGTCTTTTATTTTTATGTAGAATATAAAAATTCCGTTTATATTTTCCAAACTCATGTTCCAATATCCATCTCTCATTTTCTTTCGGGGATATATATGCTTTTAAGTGAATCTATCCTCGATACTTCCCAATAAGCACACTCGTTTTAAAGGAACTTCCCGAACTTTTACCTAATTTCAAGTGCACTCTAAATTATGTTTTATGACACCATTGTATTTGTAATTTTAGTATTTATATTCTGAAAACCCTCATGGTTCAATTCTAGTTTTATATAAATGAATGTATTCTTTACTATTTTAAAAGCACTATAGTGTTTTCCTTAAAACCGCACAAAAATGTTTTAATGCTAATGTCTCTCAAATACATTTATTATGTGATGTAACTTCTATTTGTTACCACATACCATGTTATATTCCTATAATACCTTATGAATATCCATTTATGTTCTAATCGTTTTCTTTCATGGACACTTTCATGATATGCCCATTGGTTAGGATTTATGTCATGATTGTGGTACCCAATTCTTTCCATTGGTACCCTTATGTTTATATATGGTTGATTATTTATTATTGTATATGTGGTAAGAATATTTATGTTGAAAAAATATTCACTAAAATTTTGAGATGGGAGTGCCGAGATAGTGCTCCAATTCTTTGGGTAAGGTTAAGTCTTATGAGATGCGATCTGAAACAGGATTGGCGGTTAGCCTTGACCCATACTAAAATGGGAAACGAGATTCGCGGTTAGCCTTGACCCATACTAAAGATATGATTTATGATTCGACCACATTTATATGATTCCATGTTTATATGATCCCATGGTTATATTAATTTTTTATAAGTTTCATGCTTTGGATATCATTATGTCATGCCTCCCAACTCAAGTGCTTGAGATGTATCCTTATGTTCATTCTCTTACTGGGATTTTAGCTCATCCCTTTGTTGATGTGTTCCCCACGGTACCCTATGCAGATGTAAGGGCTCAAATGATGTTAGAAGATCTTTATGGAGATTAAATAAAGATGTTTTTTTATCCCCATGTTTTATGTTATACTTACCTATTCTTCCATGACACTAGACTTAACGATCCTTGTCTTATACTCTGATGATTAATTATGTTTAAAATCATGATATGATTTTTGTATAAGGCACGTGTCACTATATTGTCAAACTTGGGTCTCTAAAATAAAATTTTCTATAATTAATGTTTAGTAATTAATCATAATTCATAATTTAATTATACTTTTTTGTATTGATCATTAAATATGAATTAAACTATGCACATGTTTTGGTAATTATTAGCGAAAAATGGGTTTTTTTGATAAATAATATGTAATTTTTTATATTAAAATTATAAAAAAATACTAATAATATTCTTTTTTATATAACAATGTACTATAAATTAAATTCCAATACTAATCCATGATATAAATTTAAAAAATTATTCAGGTATTTGTTTAAACCAACCCAAACAAACATACCATAATTATTTCATGAATATGAATTTATTTAGTTATAATATCCCTATAAAAATCACAATGAAAATTATAAGGCCCCAGCCTTAAACCTTACTTAATCTTGAGTTATTACAAGATTACACATTGAGGATCTTTTCAGGTTTAGCGTTTTAGAGAATTAGATCATGAAACTTGCATTACATTCCACATTTAAACAAAGTGGTTACATAAAAGACAGTATTCATTCTTCCCATCAACGGAAACATATTTAAAATAAAACTTGGATTCTTTCTTGACACTTCCTTGACACTATCATCACATCATGTACCTTTCCCTTGACCTGTGAAAAACATTTCAAAAACTTGGGATGAGCATAAAAAGCCCAGTAAGGGTTATAAAAAGTATGGAAAGGAAACATGAGTACATATATACATAAGAGTGAAATCATACTTTACCCATAAAACATAGGAACTTTAACATACCTCATGAAATCATCATGTCAACCATAATACATAAAAGGTAACTTGAGGCATTCATAACATTATTACGTAGGGAGTAACCCTCTTGGTTACGTTTGGAATACCCATCACAGTATATTCCCTAAATCTCTTCGGAGAAACCTTAACGTTTCACTCATTCACGTTACCCAATGCATTGGAGAGATATATCAGGCTCACCCACCCTTAGTTTATCACGGAACCACCCGTCTTCATAATAATGCCCAAGAACCTCAACATAATCGTATCACATAAAACATGCATAAAGGAAACATAACATTTCCACCTTTAAATCACAAGATATCAATACAACACATTGATATAAAAACATTATGAAAACCATTTTCAATACCAAAATAAAATAAAATTAAAACATGGTATTTATTTTTCTTTTAAAAAGAAGGTATGACTTGTAGAGGAATCCGAAACTCAAATAATGGTCACGACGGCGGAGAAGTCGTTGTCGCCGCATACGTACGACAAAAACATTCCCTTTTGTTGTTCAATAAAAACTTCGTATAAAAAATATTCCTTTTCAATAAATGTAAAAGTCAAAGGGGTTTATACACCGTATAAAAGAAGGTTGTGTATAAAACAGAATATGCCTCAATGAAAGGATATTGAGATGAAGTCCCTTACAAAGACGGTATCCTTGGTTTAAGGATAAATCAATTACATAATTATGTGTGACAAATGAATACACCAAATATAAGTGGATATTAAGTGTAAAATAATCAAAGGTCATTCACACATATTCAAATGATGACATATTCAATAACTACATGTTGAACCCAAAGAAATCGAAATTAGGTTAAGAAGTTCCCTTGACAGCCTAACGACGTCACATCAAAATGAGTTCATGAGACATAAAAAAAGGGTATCTCATCACTTGGACATAAAATTTATATCAATAAGGATATATGAGAATATATCCCAACATAACAATATGTAAATTAAAAGACCCAACAAAATAAGTCTTTTAAAAAGAGGAGGGTGAAAGGTTCCCTTACTGACATGGGTATCTTTCGAAACATACACCTCGTGAAAGGAGGACAATAAAAAATTGATGTAAATACTCATAAAAGAAATTATATTACACAATGAGTAAAATAATGGGAAGTAAATACACCACTCAAAGGAAATTATGGAAAATGTAGCATAAATCTCACGGGAATAAAAGTGAGATGAAAAATCCGTCACGAAAACTCGGCAGCCTAACGACGCCACATAAAACTTACAAAAATGGATTGATGAGATAAAATAGGGTATCTAATCATATTAAATTAAAGTTTATATAAAGAGGAATATAAAATAACATCCCCCAACATAAAAAAATATGAGATTAAAAGAAGTGACATAAAGGAGAGTACTTAAAAAGAAAGAGAGAGGTTAGATCTCTTACGAAAATTTGGCAGCCTAACGGCGCCACTCAAAACTTCCAAAATGGATTGATGAGAGAGAATAGGGTCTCTCTTCACATGAACATAAAAATTACAGTAATATTAATATAAATGAACATCCCAACAACAATAAAGACGAGCCTTAAAAGGAATGACATAAAAGAGTGTACTTAAAAAGAGTGGAGTAGGATCCCCTACCTCAAGTCCAACTTGTCTTGTTCGTTTCTTTATATTCCTGAATAATAAACTTTGGTCAATTAATAATTTCCTAAGTAACTCCTTTAGATATTATTATTCAGTTCATATCACATATTATAATGTAATAATAATTGTTTAATAATTTTAGTTCATATCAGACGTTTTTGCCGATGTTTGGTACATGAGTCAAAAATGAACTTGTTTGAAAAAAGATTGCCCATGTAGTTATAAGTAAATAATTTCCAGAATAGTATTAATGATTAAAATATCATATATATCCAGTACATATTCATTTTATACTATTCCATATCATTTGGAGATAAAAAAAGAAAATCACCATTCATGGAGACGGTATGCCGTACGTACGCATGAACGCTACTTTCATTTTTTTGTCATATTAATGGAATTAAAAAAAAGAGAGAGATATATATATATGTTATAATTCCAGAATGATATCCATAATTTAGATGTAATATATTACATATATATCCATTATATATATGTACTTATAATATTACATAACATTTTGAGATAAGAAATGAAATGTACCGTTCATGGAGACGGTAAGCCGTACGTACGCATGAACGCTACTTCCATTTCTATTTCATATTTAATGGAATTAAAACATAATGATACATAATATTATTTTAATTCCAATACGGTATCATATATAATATCATTAAATATATCCTTTATACATACCACATATGGTATTAACGAATCAAATCACTTTGAGGGGGCGGTAGTACGCACTTCCTTAAATGAAGATATCGCGTTTACCCATAATGGAAACCATAAAGGTACACCATAAATAAAAAATACAGAAGCTTAAGTAAAACATAAACATATTATATATCATATATAAATATAGTGTCATCTTAATGGCCACCTTTGAAGGTGTTAGAAGAATGTTGAACAATCATCGTTTCGGGAGGCAGAAATTCACCATCCACAGAAACAGTATGTTCTTTAACCATTAGATGTAGGTGTGTGTAAGTGTAGCTAGAATCATTCTTATAAAAACATCATATTATATTGAAATACTGGATTTGTTACAAAATAAATGAATAAAAAGAGTTTAGGGGGTTGGAGAATCAAAATAAAACAAAACGACACAAGTGAAGACATTACCTTAAAATCGGGTAACTCCCTTTGGTTTGAGATCAAAGGCTTCCTTGGGAAGACTTCTGCCCAAAGTGAGGCTTCAAGGAGTAAGAGAGGGAAGTGGAGAGACAAAATGGACAGGGTTTGGCCGAGCCAAAGGCTTTGGGAGTGTGGGTAAGGAGGTAGAGGTGGGGGCCTTTTATAAGGGGAGAGGAGGGGCACTCTTGTAAAGTTACAAAATGTTACTTTATTTTCAAAAGAGTTTCTGATTTTAAAGGTCCCACATTGATTTATTTCGAGGATAAGGTGATAAGGGTTCAAAATCCACTCATCCAATAGGTTTTGGACATGTGTAGGTCTTAGATATTACATTATCTTTCCATTTTATTTAAATCGTTAAATAATGAGGTCATCGCTGCATCATCATCATGTCATATTTAATTTAATTTATTTAATGTCTAAAAATTATAAAAAAAATACTATGATGTAGTAAATATTTTTATATTTACAATGACTATTTATAGTAAAAAATATTACTTGTATAACCCCATGTAAAAATTTGTTTAGTAGAACATCTCATGTTTTTGTCATTTTTACTTTAACATTAAATAAAAAGATATTTATGTCATTTTTCAACCAAAGTATCTCCATGGGGTCCCCAAGTTGACCCATGGATTGTCTCGGTCGTCTAGGAAACATAAAATGAGGGTAGTACATGTGTCTAGGTCATTTCATTTTATTAAAACATTATTCTTACCATAAACTACACTAATTACCTCTAATCGCGATTAAAAACTTAATAAGTTACTATTCACCAAAAAATCATTTTTATCCCATTGAACCACATTTTACTTCTTAATGACAACCATGTATGTCTGATTTTTGAAATTCAAAACACAAAGATTGCAAAATTTCATTTAAACGGAAAAATCAGTTTTTATAAGTACCACTTAGTGGTTTCACTATTCATCAAAAGTTGAAGTTTTTCAGAAAAATCCCAAAAAATCACCCTAAGCTATATTTGATATTACGAATTCAAAAATGAAGTATATTTTAAAAAATTCAAAACATATAAGTCACATTAATTAATTTAATAATTAATTCCCACTGTCAGAGCAAATAGCGTGTTTTTATGAAACAATAAGTATCAAAAGATTGACACTAGTTTAAGTCTGATTTCAATGTGAAATTAATTCCAACGACCACTATTGGATTTAATGGTAAAAATATATTTTAATTTCACATTAAAACCAATTCAAAAGATAATCTAATCATATAATTAAATTATATTAAAAATAGGTTTTGAATTAAAATACAACATTTTACACTATTCATTAAAAAAATGAACTTTATCGGAAAGATACCAAAAATTTACACAAAGTAATTTTTGATGTCCCAGTTCTTAAGAAGAGTTTTATTTGGTCCAATAGAATTTATAAGAGTGAACAAAACTATATTTAATGACGGTTCGCCATCAAAAGGCGATAAGTGAACCTTTAGTGAGAACTAGGGCATATACACCTAAAATTGAATTCTTTCTGTATTTTAAGCTTTTATCTTTTATTGGATAAATGTAAAAACATTTAGAAACATATATAATCATATTTTAGTTATTTCTATCCATTCCTGCCAATAAAACGGATACATGTTAACTACCATTTAAAATAATATTATTTTATTATTAGAGTGCAATGTAAGATTCCCAAAAAACTCATTGTTGCGTGTTGGGTACGCCATCGAGCATAGCATCCCCTTTAAAGTCATATTAATATTTTATTCACAACTACGGATAAATATGAAAATGTCATATTCTTTATTTACTTGGGGTGTTACATCCTTCCCCCCTTTTTGGGAATTGCGTCCTCGCAATTTTTAAAATTGAGCTTGGAAACATCCTTGAAAGTCCTGCATCGGAACAAGAGTCGGTAAAACAATCACTTTAAAATAAAGGAAGATAAGTACAGAGGTCACCTGAGTTAACCCATACTAGGATTCCATGTAGAAAAACATGGACATGGAAGAAAAATAAAAGGGTCATGTTCTTGAGGGAGAGTGATAGTGTAGAGACCCAAAGCTTGACTTACATAGATATTACATTACTTTTGCGGAATACTTATTACATAACAAAAACACACACACAAGGACCGTAATAGTTTAGTATCTTTGGAAACTCGGAACGTAATCTTATAATCATGGTGAAAGATCTTCAACATCTCCCATAAAGATCTTCTCTTTTTTTTCTTACCTAAAACCTTTCTTTATATCCTGGGGAAAATAAAACATAAAAGGGTGAGCTCAAATGCTCAGTAAGGGTAAACAAAAGAAAAATCAATCACATCATATTCATAAGAACATAACATTTTGGAAATCTTAACCTTCAAATGAGATCATAATATCATAACATGGGATAAATCATAGTAGTGAAATTTAATCCCAATAATCATAACTTAAAACATGAAACTTTGTGGCATACACACATAATCATAGAGAATCATTTATTATTAGTCAAGACTCATTTACAAGACTATCTTAGTGGACAAAGTCCATTTCTGAACCGAGTCACCCTCGTTTCAGTCCTGTTTCACTAAACCGGTATAACCTACCATTCCAGCCATGTCTATATCATGAGATATAAAATCTTTACCCAATGCATTGGAGGGAGATATAGGTCCCACCCATCTCATAATGATACCATTATTAT
The DNA here is from genome assembly GCA_963277665.1 of Viscum album. Lineage (NCBI taxonomy): Eukaryota > Viridiplantae > Streptophyta > Magnoliopsida > Santalales > Viscaceae > Viscum > Viscum album. The sequence goes on along the minus strand of OY728157.1, from coordinate 1,394,297,124 downwards.
GTGTGCCACAAAATCATAAACCATACATCATTACATAACCCATGTAATAAAAATGGGAATCTTAAACATCATGAAATCATAAAACAATTCATATACGATAAAGGAATTCATAAAAATAATTCCATCACAACATAATCAAATCAATTTAACAATAGGGATAAAAATAGAACCCTTTATTATATTAGATGGAAAATAATTTTGATAAAACACTTGAACTTCATTCTTGAGGAAAATATCCATTCTACTTCAAAAACATTTTCCTTTCATAACATGTCATACAATTTTAAACTAAAAGAAGTTGATTAAAAATATACTTGAAAACTTGTAAAGGATGCTTCTTGTAAATAATGTTTTAAAAATCCATTCATGCCGTATAAGTTAAAAAAACATTCTTCTCGTACTTTTGTCGGAAAAGTCAAAAAGTACCTCGTACGAAAAACGACCAAAGATTCCTTTCATATCTTTTACTAAAAACTCACCGAAGGGTAAAATTGGATTTAAACAGTCGTAGGTGGATGAAAACAATATTAAATATTGAGGAAACATGGATTTGGATGAAAAAATACACCCCAGTAAATACCAATGTATAAACAATCTTGGATAAAAATGAGATTGTGATATTTTCCCTTACCTTATGTCCGATATGCATTGTACGTATCCGAAACTCCTGTATAATGATTTAAATAATGTCATTAACTTATTACAGAATCATATTCATTGTTATGATATCATATATGGTTCACTTATGACTTTATATTACCCGTTCTTTTGCAAATTCCATGTTAAAGAAGCGTTTTGGGTAAAATCGTTTCATTTATCGTAGGTGTTTGGACTTGTTGTTCTTGACATTATTATTAATTATATCATGATTTACTTAATTCCAGAATATAAAACATGATTTATATATCATATATATTCAGTATATATATATATATATAATAGAAAGATAAATGAAATGAAACACACCGTTCATGGAGACGGTAGTCCGTACATACGCATGAACGCTGTTTTCCTTTCCTTATTGTCTTGAATGGAAGTAAGTAGATGACATACATATATATATATACATAAATCTAGTAGATATAAAATTTCATATATTTCATTATTATTCATTATATATACATTATAATCATTCATGAATGGTTAATGTGGAGAATGAATCTCATCGCATCGTGGAAACAGTAGTCCGTATGTACGCACGAGCGATGATATCGTTCTCATGATTGTGAACTTGTGTTTAAGTGTATGTATAATATTTTAGTATCAATATTAATTTATAATAATCATATATAGTTACTCATTACACCATTATACCCATCCAATTAAGGTGGTGGCGGAAAATAGATTACACCACGGCGTGGAGACGGTATTCCGTACGTACACACGCGCGGTGATTTCCTTTTTTTGTAGGATGGATAGAAGGTTAATTAGAGTTGTTTCATATTTATAATAACATATAAGTATATAATAAATACTTATGTTATTACTTTATCATGAAACAACTAAAGAAGAAGAAGTTGAAGAAGAAGGAAATTGAAAAAGATCGGTAATGGATATTACCTCTTTTTGACGCGCCTTTTCTTAACCTCCACTTAAAGAACTAAGGATGGTCTTTGAAGAAGACCAGGACCTCTAGGATGATACTAGGGAAGTAGAGAAGATATTTTTACAGGGTTTGGACGAGCTTGAATGCTCAAATTGGTGTGAGGAGGAGAGGGAGGAGGTGCCCTTTTATAAGGGAGGAGAGGGGCACCTTAGGAAAATCTCAAAATATTATTTTATATTGAGGTCAAATTCGGTTTATAATGGTTCCCAATGGTCTTATTTCGAAGATAAAGTGGGGATGGGTCTATATCCTCTCATCCAATAGGATTTAGACAATTTTAGGTTATTATTTTAACCTTATCAATTAGATTTAACTCTAAGTTAAATAATTAAACTTTTACCGTGTCTTTTTGTTTTCTTACACTATATGGTTAATAAAATTACCATAACAATCCAAACTAACCCCAAATTGTTTATTATTAATATATATATTCTTATCTACATCATTTGGCCGAACCTTAGATTTTTAGTAATTAAATAACAATTAATAATATAATATTTGTTTTAAAAACTAATTTATGTCAATTTTGACACTATTTAGTACATGATTTTTATGAAATTCATAACAGAATGATAAGTTCAAACCAAGTTACTTATATCAAAAATAACATGTCATATTAACCTAGAAAATTATTTTAAGTCATACAAAGTTTCAAATTACATTTATTTGGGCATTTATAACATCAATTATGTCAATATTTCATTAATAAGACAATTACTGCATCATTTGTGTGTCATAATAAATGATAATTATTTAATCCCTAAAAATTCTAAATAAATTCCTATGATGTAGATAATTGTATTATCTTTCTGGAGACTATTCCTTTTATAAGTTTCATGAAGTTTATCACTAGATTAAAATTATTATACTTATAAGATTTAAGAAAGTGACATGTTGTCACATTCTTTAGTTTTAATAATAATTAAATTATTTTCATGGGAAAAAGTCCATTAAATGAATCTAATCCGACCCTTAGGTGATATGGGTCGACGTTTAGTCATCCAATAGGATTTTTACATGTGTTAGGGTAATTTTATAATATTATATTTACCCTTAATTACCTGATTTACCTTTAACTATGGTAAATAAAATTTACAGTAGTTACTATTCATAATTCCCAGAAATAAAAAGTAGCTTATTAACATAATTTGGATCCACTGATTCCAAATATGGAATCAATTTCTCCAAATTCAATACACAAAATTTACAGAAATTAAATTAAAATTAATCCCGTTGTCGAAAGAAAATGGGTTTTTCTTTAAAACATTGCAAAAGATTGAATTGATTTAACCTACGAATTCAAGGTAAAATCAATGCTAATGATATAGATTATATTATATGGAAAAAATATATTCTATTTATACTTTAAAACCATTCAATATTATAATTTAACCACATAAGATATTACGATGAAAAAAGTTGTTTTTAATTAAAATATAGCGTGTTTTTACTATTCATTAAAATATGAAAGTTATTGGAAAAATATAAAAACTTTATCTAATGTAAATTTTTATATCCTGATTCAAAATAATAATTTTATTTTTTCAAATTGAACATATAAACATGTCAAAAACTAGATTTAAAGTGGGTGTGCCATCAAAAGGTGGCAAAACTGCATTTTTTGAAAAATACTTATTTCACCTGAAAAATTTATTTTGTTCTTATACCATGTTCTAGAAAATGTGTAAGATGAATAATAATGTTATAAAATTCAAAATTTAGTTAATACTATTCATAACGGCTAGTTCATGACAATATTATAATAATATATCATTGTTTATTAAAACTCGGCATTGCGTACAACACACGCTATCGAGGAGGGTCGCGATTGCGTGTAATGCAAGCCAAGTCAGGGTTGCGTGTTGTTAAAGAATCCTTTATTGTTTCTTATAATAGAATCCAACCATATTTCATTTATACATTGAATATATATATATATATATATATACTCAATGTTGCGTAGAATAACTATTATCAAAATTGTGTGTAACACGATCCAAGAATAGTGTTGAGTATACTGCAAGCTAATACGGTGTTGTGTATAGGGCTAGGTAATCTTGGTGTAGCACAAGACATTAATGAAGTTAAAAGAATATTTTTCATAAAATCTAGGGGTGTTACATTCTACCCCCCTTAAAATGAATTTCACCTTCGAAATTCGTCGGGGTTATGAATGGTTTACTACTTGAAAGTTTGTTTAATAGAAACCCACATCGTAAAAAGGAATACCAAAACATGTCTTTAAAAACTAAAGTATGAAATGTAATGGTTACCCAAATTAACTCATCACTAGGTTTCCACGTAGGAGAACATAGGTGAAAATATGGATATAGAAGAAAAATCGAACCATCAAGTTCTGATGGAGAGTGGTAGAGAACATGGCTATGAAAAAGCCAACAATCGCAAAGCAAAAAATTTGTGATGATCTAGGGTACCATCTGATTCGTCAGATATAAGATCACTATGACAACATTTTTGGTTTTCAATATCATTTCCCAAAAGTTGAAAAATGTGAATTAGAAGAAATACTTACTTGATTTTGGTACAGTCTCACTGTTGTTCGTGCTTTGAACAATTTCCACTTCATCTCTTAAATAAATGAAGTTGAATTTGTTATTCGTGAAGTGTTAACAGATCATGTGATAGAATGATGGGTCATTCCATCTGTCTCAAACAAAAGGTTAGAAAAGTTATCAAAAAATACATAAGTCCATCAATAGTGAGATTAATCATATATGGTTCCTAAAATGGACGTATACTTCATATATCATACTGCTTAATATAATAAAACTAGTTTCTACTAAACAAGGACTTCCTGTAGGCCAGTGGTAGGCGATAAAGGCCAGTCACACTTCGGTTGTGGGTTCGATTCCCACAGCCTTTTCCGACGCGATGGGCTATCACCCATCCTACATGTTTTCCTTTTTCTAAAACTACATTACTATATCATCCCATCAATAATATTGATAAAAGGTTCTATCCTTAAACAATACTAACTTATGTCCAACATAATCCATTCCAATATTTAGGCTTATCCAAAATACTTCGGTCCAAGCTCATAGTATAGAGAAAATGATCACGTGAATGCCATCATTTATCCCCCATATATCTTGTTCGTCACATTCCAGTCATGTGAATACCATAATCATGTAATCTCTTGAAAAATGAATACCCATTGAATCTTAGTAAAAACATGAGTGCTGTCAAAAGTTAACGCATTCCACATACCAAAAACCCAAAATTCTATATACTCAAACCATGATATAACTATTTCCTTATATCAGTCATGAGCTCATGAATACTATCAGACATTTAATTTTCTCCTTATCCCTTCATTATGCGCATATCATCTACATTCCAAAAAAATCTGAATAATCTTTCATGGATACTGGTACCATTAATCATGCACTTTCAAAACTCAAGGAAAGACAACAGTGTGACAATCCTTAGATGTCTCTTTATTCCATAGTACCATGAGATTACTTATACAACATTACACATGATAAACAAGTAATCATTCCACTACATTCTTAAACCATTGACCGAGCTTCAACAATTCATTCATCTCACATATCATTTGTAGTCTCTTCATCATCATCAACATAAATACTACCCATACGACCATACTGATTCTCTTCATGAGACTTTACCTTAGGACATTGGTTTGCATAATGACCATACATTCCACATTTAAAACATTTAACCATTGTTGATTTCTTAGCAATACCATTATCCTCATCCCTGGTGTTAACTGAACCTTTTCCTTTGCACTTACTGGCTTTCTGTCCTTCTTTTCCACACCCAAAGCATCTTCCAGTTCCTTTGAAACATTCTCCTTGATGCCACTTCCCACATGATTTACATAGGGGAAATTGATCATTCTTTCCTCTATGATCATCATGAAACTCCATCTTTCTCTTATTAGCCGAGTCATGAAACTTACCAAATTTTACTTTATTGATCATATTATGAGATTGCTGATTCGGAATAATAATGATGTTTGGACTTCCAAATCCCATTTCATTTTGTTGCTCATGAATAATATCATTCCATTGTCCATCATATCCTCCATTATCGTGAATCATCTTGTTTCCATCCATTTTCTAAAACCCAAAAAAATAGTGTGGGAGGAAAAATTCATAATAAAGGTGGAGTAAATTCAATATCTAACATATTTGGTTCAATCTAATGTCATTACCATAGTTCTAGGACTATATCCTATACATATACTTACCCTTAGGTACATCCCTAGACACACCTTAGAAATATTTCTAGGGATCTCACTAAGGTTTTCGCATCCTAGTTTCCAAAGGTTGACTAAACCTTTCCTCTGATACCAACTGTAGAGACCCAAAGCTTGACATACATAGATTTTACATTACTTTTATGGAATACTTATTACATAACAAAAACACACACACAAGGACCATAATAGTTTAGTGTCTTTGGAAACTCGGAACGTAATCTTCTAATCATGGTGAAAGATCTTCAACATCTCCCATAAAGATCTTCCCTTTTTTTTCTTACATAAAACATTTCTTTATATCCTGGGGAAAATAAAACATAAAAGGGTGAGCTCAAATGCTCAGTAAGGGTAAACAAAAGAAAAATCAATCACATCATATTCATAAGAACATAACATTTTGGAAATCTTAACCTGCAAATGAGATAATAATATCATAACATGGGATAAATCATAGTAGTGAAATGTAATCCCAATAATCATAACTTAAAACATGAAACTTTGTGGCATACACATAATCATAGAGAATCATTTCTTATTAGTCAAGACTCATTGCCAAGACTATCTTAGTGGTCAAAGTCCATTTCTGAACCGAGTCACCCTCGTTTCAGTCCTGTTTCACTGAACCGGTATAAACTACCATTCCAGCCATGTCTATCTCATGAGATATAAAATCTTTACCCAATTCATTGGAGGGAGATATAGGTCCCACCCATCTCATAATGATACCATTCTTATGTGTGCCACAAAATCATAAACCATACATCATTACATAACCCATGTAATAAAAATGGGAATCTTAAACATCATGACATCATAAAACAATTCATATACGGAAAAGGAATTCATAAAAATAATTCCATCACAACATAATCAAATCAATGTAACAATAGGGATAAAAACAGAACCCTTTATTATCTTAGATGGAAAATAATTTTGATAAAACACTTGAACTTCATTCTTGAGGAAAATATCCATTCTACTTCAAAATCATTTTCCTTTCATAACATGTCAAACAATTTTAAACTAAAAGAAGTTGATTAAAATTATACTTGAAAACTTGTAAAGGAAGCTTCTTGGAAATAATGTTTTAAAAATCCATTCATGCTGTATAAATTAAAAAAAACATTCTTCTCGTACTTTTTTCGGAAAAGTAAAAAAGTACCTCTTACGAAAAACGACAAAAGATTCCTTTCATATCTTTTACTAAAAACTCACCGAAGGGTAAAATTGGATTTAAACAGTTGTAGGTTGATGGAAACAATATTACATATTGAGGAAACATGGATTTGGATGATAAAATACACCCCATTAAATACCAAAGTATAAACAATCTCGGATAAAAATGATATTGTGATATTTTCCCTTACCTTATGTCCGATATGCTTTGTACGTATCCGAACCTCCTGTATAATGATTTAAATAAAGTCATTAACTTATTACAGAATCATATTCATTGTTATTATATCATATATGGTTCACTTATGACATTATATTACCCGTTCTTTTGTAAATTCCATGTTAAAGAAGCGTTTTGGGTAAAATCGTTTCATTTATCGTAGGTGTTTGGACTTGTTGTTCTTGACATTATTATTAATTATATCATGATTTACTTACATCCAGAATATAAAACATGATTTATATATCATATATATTCAGTATATATATATATAATAGATAGATAAATGAAATGAAACACACCGTTCATGGAGACGGTAGTCCGTACGTACGCATGAACGCTGTTTTCCTTTCCTTATTGTCTTGAATGGAAGTAAGTAGATGACATACATATATATATATACATATATCCAGTAGATATAACATGTCATATATTTCATTATTAATCATTATATATACTTTATAATCATTCATGAATGGTTAATGTGGAGAATGAATCTCATCGCGTCGTGGACACGGTAGTCCGTACGTACGCACGAGCGATGATATCGTTCTCATGATTGTGAACTTGTGTTGAAGTGTATGTATACTATTTCAGTATCATTATTAATTTATAATAATAATATATAGTTACTCATTACACCATTATACCCATCCAATTAAGGTGGTGGCGGAAAATAGATTACACCACGGCGTGGAGACGGTATTCCGTACGTACGCACGCGCGGTGATTTCCTTTTTCCGTAGGATGGATAGAAGGTTAATTAGAGTTGTTTAATATTTATAATAACATATCAGTATATAAGAAATACTGATGTTATTACTTTATCATGAAACAACTAAATAATAAGAAGTTTAAGAAGAAAGAAATTGAAAAAGATCGGTAATGGATATTACCTATTTTTGACGCGCCTTTTCTTAACCTCCAATTAAAGAATTAAGGATGGTCTTTGAAGAAGACCAGGACCTCTAGGATGATACTAGGGAAGTAGATAAGATATTTTTACAGGGTTTGGCCGAGCTTGAATGCTCAAATTGGTGTGAGGAGAGGGAGGAGGTTCCCTTTTATAAGGGAGGAGAGGGGCACCTTAGGAAAATCTCAAAATATTATTTTATATTAAGGTCAAATTCGGTTTATAATGGTTCCAAATGGTATTATTTAGAAGCTAAAGTGGGTATGGGTCGAAATCATCTCATCCAATAGGATTTAGACAAGTTTAGGTTATTATTTTAACCTTATCAATTAGATTTAACTCTAAGTTAAATAATTTAACTTTTACCGTGTCTTTTTGTTTTCTTACACTATATGGTTAATAAACAAACCATAACAAGACAAACGAACCCCAAGTTGTTTATTATTAATGTATCTATTTTTATCTATGTAATTTGGCCGAACCATAGATTTTTAGGAATTAAATAACAATTAATAATATAATATTTGTTTTAAAAACTAATTTATGTCAATTTTGACACTATTTGGTACATGATTTTTATAAAATTCATAACAGAATTATAATTTCAAAAAAAGTTACTTATATCAAAAATAAAATGTCATATTAACCTATAAAATTAATTTAAGTCACACAAAGTCTCAAATTACATTTATTTGGGCATTTATAATATCAATTATGTCAATATTTCATTAATAAGACAATTACTGCATCATTTGTGTGTCATAATAAATGATAATTATTTAATCCCTAAAAATTCTAAATAAATTCCTATGATGTAGATAATTTTATTAGCTTTCTGGATACTATTCATGTTCAATGTTTCATGAAGTTTATCAGTAGATTAAAATTATTATACTTATAAGATTTAAGAAAGTGACATGTTGTCACATTCTTTAGTTTTAATAATAATTAAATTATTTTCATGGGAAAAAGTCCATTAAATGAATCTAATCCGACCCTTAGGTGATATGGGTCTAAGTTTAGTCATCCAATAGGATTTTGACACGTTTTAGGGCAATTTTATAATATTATATTTACCCTTAATTACCTGATTTACCTTTAACTATAGTAAATAAAATTTACAGTAGTTACTATTCATAATTCCCAAAAATAAAAAGTAGCTTATTAACATAATTTGGATCCACTGATTCCAAATATGGAATCCATTTTTCCAAATTAAATACACAAAATTTGCAGAAATTAAATTAAAATTAATCCCGTTGTCGAAAGAAAACGAGTTTTTATTTAAAACATTGCAAAAGATTGAATTGATTTAACCTACGAATTCAAGGTAAAATCAATGCTAATGACATATATTATATTAAATGGTAAAAATATATTCTATTTATACTTTAAAACCATTCAATATTATTATTTAACCACATAAGATATTACGATGAAAAAGTTGTTTTTAATTAAAATATAGCGTGTTTTTACTATTCATTAAAATATGAAAGTTATCGGAAAAATATCAAATCTTTATCTAATGTAAATTTTTATATCCTGATTCAAAAGAATAATTTTATTTTGTCAAATTGAACATATAAACATGTCAAAAACTAGATTTAAAGTGGGTGTGCCATCAAAAGGCGGAAAAACTGCATTTTTTGAAAAATACTTATTTTACCTGAAAAATTTATTTTGTTCTTATACCATGTTCTAGAAAATGTGTAAGATGAATAATAATGTTATAAAATTCAAAATTTAGTTAATACTATTCATAATGGCTAGTTCATGACAATATTATAATAATATATCATTGTTTATTAAAACCCGGTATTGCGTACAACACACGCTATCGAGGAAGGTCGCGATTGCGTGTAATGCAAGCCAAGTCAGGGTTGCGTGTTGTGAAATAATCCTTCGTTGTTTCATATAATAGAATCCAACCAGATTTCATTTATACATTGAATATATATATATATATATACTCAATGTTGCATAGAATAACTATTATCAAAATTGTGTGTAACACGATCCAAGAATAGTGTTGCGTATACTGCATGGTAATAGGGTGTTGCATATAGGGCTAGGTAATCTTGGTGTAGCACAAGACATTAATGAAATTAAAAGAATATTTTTCATAAAATCTTGGGGTGTTACAGATAGTAAACATGTCTAGGAGAAAGTTAACTATAAGAAAATCACAAACTTGTGATGGGTTAAACGGTATTCGATTCCCCAGTAGTGAAAGTTAATAGACAACATTTTTGTTTTAAGTTAATTTTTATTGAGGAAATTATTCATAAGGAAACATAATCACTTATCATTTTGACTTTCAACTTTTACTAGATTCCTTAATCAAACTCATATTTTTTTCCAAAAGACGAGTATTTAGGGAGACTTGTTCGCATTAAGAGTACTATAATCAACTTCTAGAGAATCACCTAATCTACCAAAGAGAACTATATACTTCCCATTTCTTTAGGCTTTAACCAAAACCAAAACCAAAAAGGTTTGTACAAGGTCAGATAATCTAGAAAAGGATAACCCTTTAAGAAGAAAATCTATGCTTAATCTCCAAAATTCGTCCAACAAAACCCAAAGTTCAACGAGGACCATTCGATAAACAATTTGTCCATAAAATTCTTCAAAGTAAACCAAACTAAGATTAAAACCCAAATATTTGAAGGATTTAGTCACATAGTCTTCCAAGTTAAATCGTAACATTTATCTCCGAACAACATCAGTTGCTCCTAAAGTCTCGTATTGAAAAGTAATTAACCTAATCACATATCCTCCATGATAGGTTAATAAATTTCCATAGATAACCCAAAATCATATTACTCTTAATTCATAAAATCATCTAACTAAAAAAGAATCAGTCAAACTAACCAGGGACTTCACGAAGTCCAGTGGTAGGCGATAAATACCAGTCGCACTTTGGTTGTGGGTTCGATTCCCGCAGCTTTGTCCGACGCGACGGGTTGTCACACGGTCTGCGTGTTGTCCTTTTTCCAAAACTATATAATTCTAAAATCATTCCCCAAAAAGAGATAAAATCATCAAAATAACCATAACATAATTTAACCTCAATTTTATCTCATGCCTTTCACTTCCATCATAACATATAGTAACCCATAATTACCTCAAAAGTAAGGATCATATAAACTCTAATGGTTACCTTTATAATTATTACTTGAACTTCCACATTGATTGGTCATCTCGTACATTATGCATTAAAGATCATACCAAGGTTCAAGTGGTTGATCACGACTCCTTGATATGTGGTTTAGAACAACCACGAATTTCCTCATTGAATCCCCCATTTTATCTAGTATCTTAATCACAGAACCACCACAGTTTCCTTCAAACGTGTTGTCTCTTTGGTGCCTGCTAGATCCATCCATTCACTAAAAACAGAAATGTCAGTGTGAGTATATCAACAAAAAAATCATGTACTAATGAGGAAGGTAAACACTAAGATACACTTACTCATTCACTTTATCTAAAACTAGGACTCTTTCTGAAATCCTAACCATTATGGTAATTCCACTTATGCATAAAGAATACCCTAACCTCTAAAGTTATCTAAACTGACCTTTGATACCAACTATAAGGCCCCAGCCTTAAACCTTACTTAATCTTGAGTTATTAGCAGATTACACATTGAGGATCTTTTCAGGTTTAGAGTTTTAGAGAATTAGATCATGAAACTTGCATTACATTCCAAATTTAAACAAAGTGGTTACATAAAAGGTAGTATTCATTCTTCCCATCAACGGAAACATATTTAAAATAAAACTTGGATTCTTTCTTGACACTTCCTTGACACTATCATCACATCACGTACCTTTCCCTTGACCTGTGAAAAACATTTCAAAAACTTGGGATGAGCATAAAAATCTCAGTAAGGGTTATAAAAGGTATGGAAAGGAAACATGAGTACATATATACATAAGAGTGAAATTATAATTTACCCATATAACAAAGGCACTTTAACATACCTCATCAAATCATCATGGAAATCATAAGACATAAAAGGTAACTTGAGGCATTCATAACATTCTTACGTAGGGAGTAACCCTCTTGGTTACGTTTGGAATACCCATCACAGTATATTCCCTAAATCTCTTCAGAGAAACCTTAACATTTCACTACTTCACGTTACCCAATGCATTGGAGAGCTATATCGGGCTCACCCGCCCTTAGTTTATCACAGGACCACCCGTCTTCATAATAATGCCCAAGAACCTCAACATAATCGTATCACATAAAACATGCGTAAAGGAAACATAAAATTTCCACCTTTCAATCACAAGATATCAATACAACACATTGACATAAAAACATTATGAAAACCATTTTCAATACCAAAATAAAAGAAAAGTAAAACATGGTATTTATTTTTCTTTTAAAAAGAAGGTATGGCTTGTAGAGGAAGCCAGAAATCAAATAATGGTCACGACGGCAGAGAAGTCGTTGTCGCCGCATACGTACGACAAAAACATCCCTTTTGTCATTTAATAAACACTTCGTATAAAAAATATTCCTCTTCAATAAACGTAAAAGTCAAAGGGGTTTATAAACCGTATGAAAGAAGGTTGTGTATAAAACAGAATATGCCTCAATGAAAGGAGATTGAGACGAAGTCCCTTACAAAGACGGTATCCTTGGTTTAAGGATAAATTAATTACATAATTATGTGTGACAAACAAATACACCAAATATAAGTGGATATTATGTGTAAAATAATCAAAGGTCATTCGCACATATTCAAAGGATGACATATTCAATAACTACATGTTGAACCCAAAGAAATCGAAATTAGGTTAAGAAATTCCCTTGACAGCCTAACGACGTCACATCAAAATGAGTTGATGAGAGATAAAAAAGGGTATATCATCACTTGAACATAAAATTTACATCAATAAAGATATATGAGAACATATCCCAACATAACAATATTTAAATTAAAAGACCCAACAAAAGAAGTCTTTTAAAAAGAGGAGGGTGAAAGGTTCCCTTACTGACATGGGTATCTTTTGAAACATACACCTCGTGAAAGGAGGACAATACAAAATTGATGTAAATACTCATAAAAGAAAGTATATTACACAATGAGTAAAATAATGGGAAGTAAATACACCACTCAAAGGAAATTATGGCAAATGTAGCATAAATCTCACGGGAATAAAAGTGAGATGAAAAATCCCTTACGAAAACTCGGTAGCCTAACGATGCCACCTAAAACTTACAAAAATGGATTGATGAGATCAAATAGGGTATCTCATCATATTAACATAAAGTTTATATAAATAGGAATATAAAATAACATCCCCCAACATAAAAAAGAAGGATCTTAAAAGAAGTGACATAAAGGAGAGTACTTAAAAAGAAAGAGAGTGGTTAGATCTCTTACGAAAATTTGGCAGCCTAACAGCGCCACTCAAAACTTCCAAAATGGATTGATGAGAGAGAATAGGGTCTATCATCACATGAACATAAAAATTACAGTAATATTAATATAAAATAACATCCCAACAACAAGAAAGATGAGCTTTAAAAGTAATGACATAAAAGAGTGTACTTAAAAAGAGTAGAGTAGGATCCCCTACCTCAAGTCCAACTTGTCTTGTTCATTTCTTTATATTCCTGAATAATAAACTTTGGTCAATTAATAATTGCCTAAGTAACTCCTTTAGAGATTATTATTCAGTTCATATCACATATTATAATGTTATAATAATTGTTTAATAATGTTAGTTCATATCAGATGTTTTTGCCGATGTTTGGTACATGAGTCAAAAATGAACTTGTTTGAAAAAATATTTCCCATGTAGTTATAAGTAAATAATTTCCAGAATAGTATTAATGATTAAAATATAATATATATCCAGTACATATTCATTTTATACTATTCCATATCATTTGGAGATAAAAAACGAAAATCACCATTCATGGAGACGGTAGGCCGTACGTACGCATGAACGCTACTTTCATTTTTTGTCATATTAATGGAATTAAAACAAAATGAGATATATATATATATATGTTATAATTCCAGAATGATATCCATAATTTATATTTAATATATTACATATATATCCCTTATATATATGTACTTATAATATTACATAACATTTTGAGATAAGAAATGAAATGTACCGTTCATGGAGATGGTAAGCCCTACGTATGCATGAACGCTACTTCCATTTCTATTTCATATTTAATGGAATTAAAACATAATGATACATAATAGTATTTTAATTCCAGTATGGTATCATATGTAATATCATTAAATATATCCTTTATACATACCACATATGGTATTAACGAATCAAATCACTTTGAGGGGGCGGTAGTCCGCACTTCCTTAAATGAAGATATCGCGTTTACCCATAATGGAAACCATAAAGGTACACCATAAATGAAAAATATAGAAGCTTAAGTAAAACATAAACATATTAGATATGATATATAAATATAGTGTCATCTTAATTGCCACCTTTGAAGGTGTTAGAAGAATGTTGAACAATCATCGTTTCGGGAGGCAGAAATTCGCCATCCACAGAAACAATATGTTCTTTAACCATTAGATGTAGGTGTGTGTAAGTGTAGCTCGAATACTTCTTATAAAAACATCATAGTATATTGAAATACTGTATTTTCTACAAAATAAATGAATAATAAGAGTTTAGGGGGTTGGAGAAGCAAAATAAAACAAAAGGACACAAGTGAAGACATTACCTTAAAATCGGGTAACTCCCTTTGGTTTGAGCTCAAAGGCTTCCTATAAAAGACTTCTGCCCAAATTGAGGCTTCAAGGAGTAATATAGGGAAGTGGAGAGACAAAATGGGCAGGTTTTGGCCGAGCCAAAGGCTTTGGGAGTGTGGGTAAGGAGGTATAGGTGGGGGCCTTTTATAAGGGGAGAGGAGGGGCACTCTTGTAAAGTTACAAAATGTTACTTTATTTTCAAAAGAGTTTCGGATTTTAAAGGTCCCAAATTGATTTATTTCGAGGATAAGGTGATAAGGTTTCTAAATACACTCATACAATAGGTTTTGGACATGTTTAGGTTTTAGATATTACATTATCTTTCCATTTTATTTAAATCGTTAAATAATGAGGTCATCGCTGCATCATCATCATGTCATAAATAATTTAATTTATTTAATGTCTAAAATTTATAAAAAAAATACTATGATGTAGGAAATCTTTTTATCTTTCTAATGACTATTTATAGTCCAAAATATAACTTGTATAAGCCCATGTAAAAATTGTTTCAGTAAAACATTTCATGTTTGTGTCATTTTTACTTTACCATTAAATAAAAAGATATTTATGTCATTTTCAAACCAAAGTGGCTCCATGGGGTCCCCAAGTTGACCCATGGATTTTCTTGGTCTTCCATGACACATACAATTAGGGTAGGACATGTGTCTAGGTCATTTCATTTTATTAAAACATTATTCTTACCATAAACTACACTAATTACCTCTAATCGCGATTAAAAACTTAATAAGTTACTATTCACCAAAAAATTATTTTTATCCCATTGAACCACATTTTACTTCTTAATGAAAACCATGTATGTAGGATTTTTTAAATTCAAAACACAAAGATGGAAAAATTTCATTTAAACGGAAAAATCAGTTTTTATAAGTATCACTTAGTGGTTTCACTATTCATCAAAAATTTAAGTTTTTCAGAAAAATCCCAAAAATTCATCCTAAGCTATATTTGATATTCCGAATTCAAAAATGAATTATATTTTACAAAATTAAAAACATATAAGTCACATTAATTAATTTAATAATTAATTCCCGCTGTCAGAGAAAATAGCGTGTTTTTATGAAACAATAAGTATCAAAAGATTGACACTAGTTTAAGTCTGATTTCAAAGTGAAATTAATTCCAACGACCACTATTGGATTTAATGGTAAAAATATATTCTAATTTCACATTAAAAACATTTCAAAAGATAATCTAATCATATA
Source organism: Viscum album (assembly GCA_963277665.1). NCBI lineage: Eukaryota > Viridiplantae > Streptophyta > Magnoliopsida > Santalales > Viscaceae > Viscum > Viscum album. Next base: position 1,394,280,983 of record OY728157.1, on the reverse strand, counting down.
AATAAATTAGATTAAAAAGAGGTTTTGAATTAAAATACAACATTTTACACTATTCATTAAAAAATGAACTTTATCGGAAAGATACCAAAAATTTACACAAAGTAAATTTTGATTTCCCAATTCTTAAGAAGAGTTTTATTTGGTCCAATAGAATGTATAAGAGTGGACAAAACTATATTTAATGACGGTTCTCCATCAAAAGGCGATAAGTGAACCTTTAGTGAAAACTAGGGCATATACGCCTAAAATTGAATTCTTTCCGTATTTTAAGCCTTTATCTTTTATTGGATAAATGTAAAAACATTTAAAAACATATATAATCATAATTTAGTTATTTATATCCATTCCCGCCAATACAACGACTACATGTTAACTACCATTTAAAATAATATTATTTTATTATTAGAGTGCAACGTAAGATTCCCAAAAAAATCGTTGTTGCGTGTTGGGTACGCCATCGAGCATAACATCCCCTTTAAAGTCATATTAATATTTTATTCACAAATATGGATAAATATGAAAATGTCATATTCTTTATTTACCTGGGGTGTTACAAAAATATAATTGTTTATTCATGTTTTATATCATAATTTTAAAGAAGAAGGCAGAGAATATAAACAATACAATTTCACTTTATAGTACGAAGAATTCATTTTTTTCTCGTATAATACTCATTTGGATGGTAGAATTAACTAGGGTTAGTTGTTGATATATTGTTAATAGTTTATCAAACATAACATTAAAAAACATAATATAATAATAAATATAATAATAATTCATTATGAAAATTTTCATTTTCATCCATGTATGATGGTGATGAAAAAAAATTAGAAATCAGTTGTTCGGTGGAGGTTGTGGTCCACATGTATTCATGGATGCTGATTTCATTTTATGTAGAATGGGGAAAACAAGTAATATGGTTTATCATTTATGAATCAAAAATATTTCATGGGTATCATACATATATATTAAATTCCTTATTAGGGCCACATTTTTATTTCAGGGAAGGAGAATGCAACAGGTTGCGTTGTGGAGATGATAGTATGAACTACACCTGAATAAAAATTTTATTTTTCTTAATTGAATAAGAAACTTTAAATACTTCATTTAAAATTATTATAAAAATATAATAGTGTACTAATAAAACATAATTACATAATTTATGATGCTTTAAGGGAATTTTATAAAAAAAATTACACATAATGAAAGAGAAATTTGAGAGAATAGGTAAGAAATTTAATCCTTAATTCATATATTATCTCGCAAAATGGTGTTAAGAATTTGGGGGATGGTATTTTAAGAATACCAAAAAATATTTAAGAAATTTAATAATGTTTTAGAGAGTGTTTGGATGATTTATTTTTGAATGAATTGGGAAGTGGTTTGAGATGTGGTGGGAGAAGAGTTTCCCTTTTGTAAATGAAAAGGGATGGTATTTTTGAAAACACCTAAAACATTTAAATAATATGAAATAAATAACCTGGAATATGGAATCAAAATTTTCAAACAATGTTGTGGATAAGGGATAAGGGTTTGAAATTCCACAACCACTAATTCACAAAAATGTTTTAAACAGGATTTCAGTCTTTACCCCTTGGTTAATCATTTTTTACCCATTTGGATTTTTATTTTGGTAACTAGTTTTTATAAAAGCAATATATTTTTTATCATAAATAAAATGGTATTTATTAAATAATTCTGATTTCAATTTTCTTTATTTCAAATAAATTGTTTTAAGTTATTTTAATAAGACATTTAAAAAATTATTTTCAAATACTGAATGTATTATGTATAAAAAACAATTATTATTTGATGACTAATATAACTCATGTTATGAAATTTCAAACGTGGGATTGTCAATTAAAAACATAATATTTAAAATTATATATTCACTTATAAATTTTATATTTCTTATAAAGAGTTTTCTTGAATTTATAATTCATTCTTATATACTTATAGTTTCATAAATATCATGTTATTTGTGAAAATTATACTTTCAAAATTCACTTAAAAATAATTCAATCTAGAAAAATACGCCAATTATATAATATGATAATATTGTTATTATTAATCAGAAAACAAATTTTACTTTAAAATTTTACATTCTACAATATATATATTATATAAAATTACAAAGTAGAGAGAAGTACTATTTAAAAGGAGAAAACATAAGAAAATACGAGTTTTTATTGTCTATAATATATATAAAACACATATAAATCTACAATTAATAAAAAATATGATATATTATTAACATAATCATTTATTTTTTTTTCATTTATAAAAAAGTACAGCGTATAGAATGGTAGATTCCAAAACAAAATATTTATAAAAGTATTTATAAAATTACATACATATATATATATTGTAATTAGGTTTCTCATATTCATAACCAATCATTAAATTTCTAGTTTTATTGTAATTATAATATATATATATATATATATTGGTTTTGTTTATGTTCAGCGATGTGTGTGGATAAATCAATAGAACATTTTCGAGTCAATTAAAGGCAAAATTATTAAAATATAGAGAAGTAACACTATACCCCATAAAATTAATTTATTCCCCATAGTTTTAGTCATTCCAATATAGTAAAATTAATTTTTGGAATTATTAAAATATTCATCATTTAGGATATAACTTCTCATATGAAGTCTACCTTACTTTCTTAGGCTATATCATGTTATTTATCATTCTTCAAACAAAATCAACCATTCATTAAATCATATTCACTTGTATGTATGTAACCTAATTATATATTCCATATTCCATATCTCTCTAAAAAAAACTTTAACCCCAAAGCCATGAAAACCATATGAGATTATAAATTCTTCTAGAAATTAACTCTATGATTATCCCTTAAATATATTAATATCTTATTAATAAACGAACCAACAAATACAAGCATATCATCATCAAAAAAATTAATACATATTAACAAAAATATCATTGATAAGTTTTTATTAAATTGATAATCAATTCTAAGGATATCGTTAATATCTAACTTTCTTATCTTAAAATGAATCACCCATTTCTTACATCAACAACATTAATGTGTTAAACTGAATAGTTATTTTCCCTTCAATCATGTGTTCTCTAAACATGAACCCAAAATATAACCTTCTTATAAAATAAAATTTCAGGGTTTAAAATACCATTTAATTTATGTTCCTAATCCTTTAAAGGAAAATTGTTAGATAAAAATTCACCGTTTCTTCAAATTATACCCATAACATCTAACTTATACAAGAATATAATCAATATATATCATACATGACTAAAAATAGATAACAGATTGACGATTTAATTTCTATTATAATTCCAACCTCACTTTATAAGGTAAGACCCGGAAAAACATTACTTCCATTATAATAGGAATATATCAATATCCTCAACCCTATAAGTACACTCCAGTATTCCATTATAAAAAATAATGGCTCCTAGATATATCCCTCTCATAGCTTCATTTTTATAACCATATTTAATCCAATTTCTAAAAAACTTAATTGTTATCAATAAAAACATATTAATGATCACATGAATACAAAAATCACTCCTAATATGTATTGTCCAATTGCACATTCATTTCATGATTTGAAATCTTCAATTGAATTTAATTTAATTTATGTTGGGTTCTATATTAATTCAAAACCTAATTACTTAATATTATTAGGAAATAAATCTTTCACAATAAATAGTAATGTGATTTGTATTAAGAAAAGCATAAACCCCAGGAATGTCAAACCTTGTGATCATGTAGGCATATTTTTCATACACATGGGGATGATTAGATTAATACCCAATATTCCATGTTCATGTTTATTACTCTTAGGTACATCTATTCTTGATCCTATATACACATTTATAATCAATACATGGATGCCATTTCTTAGAAAACAATATTACCTCTACATTTATTAAACATCAAGGTGTTATACAATAATTTTACTTATCACTTACAATTATCACTATGTTTTGTACTAACATCATCTTATACTAATCCCTAAAATACTACCTTGTCTAAACTAATGTTTTATTTATACCATTAAAAATATATTCAACATTAACTTATAAACCATTAATAGAATTAAAAACTCTTAAATTATCCTCAACCAATAATATCCTAAAATCTTATGCAATCTAGTCCTATCTATGATACCGGATGTGGAAGACCATATACAAATTTTTCTCAATTAATAATAATTTATAAAAATATTTCATTACAATAAATTTCAATGTGCTTTTAGTTATAGTTTTTAATGAATTATGATAAATTATTAACTAAAAACCATGTTTTTAAATTTAAAATACGTTTTTACAATTATATAAGAATAAAATTAATCCATAGTAGGTCTTCAACATCTCTAAAAAATTCTCCACACAAGATTATCTACTAGATGTATCGTATATATTACTTTTATACATAACTATGGGAAATGTAAAAATTATAAAGGGGTGAGTTTAGAATCCTAATTAGTTAAAAATAATTGATAAGAATCAAAGATAATAAATGATCATATGGGTATAATCAAAATATTTATTCCCAAAAAATATTTTATAATAAATCATGGTATAAGTATTAGAATAACATAATACATGAATCATAATTTTGTTGAATCATTAGTCAATAAACAAGGACCATGTGGGAATAACATAGTCAAAATAATAACTATAAAACATTGAAATCATTCAAATATAACACAAATATAATAATAAAAACTATATTTTAAGGCTACCCACCAAGATATTCATCACATTTAAGGATTTAGATAACCACCTCTATACCATCTTAAGTTTTGGATAATCCTCATATCTACTATTATACATTGTATAAGTAATCATGTGTATCATTTTGGGTCGAGATAAATCCTCCCATATTTATTTATCTTCAGATAAATCATCCAATGTACCCTTTGGACTGTGAGAAAAACTCTCATGTACCATATGGAATTGGATAAATCCTTTTGGGTACCATTTTGATCTTATGAGCCACACGTTTAATCCAATGTAGTGGTGGGTGATATAAGACCCCACTCATCTTCATCCATACATATGTGTTACACAGATAGTAATTAGTGACATTATAATGTACAAAGGAATTAAAATGGGTTTCCTATCTATTTAAAATTTAATCACAAAATCAAACCATCATTATTTGATCAATATCCGTAACATGGTAAACCCCTGGAAAATAAAAGGGTATCCAATGACATCAAGTATCATTATAGGTAAATACCATTTCATCTAGATAATAATGAATATAATATTTTCATAGTTTAAGTAATGTATTAATATTTAAAAGAATAATTTCTCTAATCAATAAATTTATTCAATGAGATAAGGAACTGTGAGAAAAATTATGTTTAAAAACATCAATGAATAGGCTAGACAATGGTTTTGATAGACCATTTACATGATAGAAAATTCTATTTTTAATCTATGTTGAGAAAAATGTGGTTGTTATAATTTTTAGAATACCCTTGTCCCAAAAAATTGGTATCAAAGGAAAATGGAATATTTTAAAAATAGTTTTTGGATGTTTTAGAAAAACCACTTTTAAAATAAGTTATTTTCATTAACTTTTAAAAACATTTTAAAAGTGTTATTTTATAAATTTGGAAGAAAAATAAGTTATTTTAGATACCATGAAATCATAGAGGTAAAGAATCATTTTATATTATAATTATTCAATAATGGTGTGTTCACATATGAACATTAAAAAGATAAGGTTCTAAAATTTGGTTAAAATGACCCATTAAGAAAATGTTAAAATAATTATTACAAACATTTACAATAAAGCAATTTAAAATAATCATAAAAATTATTTAAGAGGTGATGATAATAGTTTAAAAATAAACTAATGAATACACATATTGAAAAATTTAGGATCCTAGTTGATAAGAATATATGGGGTTAGTTCCACAAAAAAGAAACCCCTTGGGTAAAATATGTTTCAAGGGGATATGAATTTTTTTAAAAATATATAAAAAATGATTATCTGAATATATTAATTAGTAGGTTTTTAAGTAATAAGTAATAAATAGATATATAATGCTTAATAATACATCTTTCTAATATAAATATATTTTTCAATTAAAATCTTTCTATTTGTGTAATAATTTAATCAAACATTTTTCACAAATTATATATATATTGAATTAATGTCCATTTAAAAGAAAAAATATATTACTCTTTGAAACACCATAAATATGATAATATAAATTTCCTAATTTATTAGGTACACCATTCTAATGAAAACATATTTATAATTGGTAATATCTCCCAAGAGGTGAAAATTTGTACAATAATCCATTTCCTAAATTCATCATTAGTTGGGATGCACTCTAAGACTGCTATATAAAAATTGATTCTATTAATCACCCATTTCAGAACAATTTTCATGTCTATAAATATTTAGAAAATAATTTATAAATATTCCCTTTATCTATAAATGATAGTTGAATATATTTCCTATTTTTGTTGTCAGTAATCACAATTATTTTGAACTAGTTTCATAATACAAGTGTTTTCATCATTACAATCCAATTTTTAATAATTACCCATTTATATTAGTCTTTATAATTTTTGTTTTATATTTAATTATAATTATATAATTTCATTCTTTTAGATTTTTTTTTTCAATTCGAAATGATGAATTTTTAATGGTAATGTTTTGATGTTTCCTAGAAAATAGAGTGTTTTTGTTAAATAATTAGTTAAATTTGTATATTAAAATAAATGATCCACAAAAAAATTATTAAAATATTTATATCATTCCTCTACTATTGCATGATATAAACAATTATCATTTTTCAAGTTCGTGGTTAAATCAACTAAAACAAAAATATACCATACTTAATGGATGGTAATGATGTGATGTGGTTTGTAAATATCGTTATACTAGATGTGTAATGATCTAATTTTATGCTTATTAGTTTTTTTATATATAATTTTAATTAATTATAATATTGGTATAACTTATAAGATGAAATTTCTTAGTTTTAAGAAATCTATTATTTACCTTAAAACCTTTGTTTGGAAGGTTGAATATATCATAGTTGGTCATTGAGCATATTATCAGTATTTTTTCCATCTTTTCATTCCATAACCATAATAATTTACTAAAATTAAATTTTAAAAATTAAATTCATTCTCATGAATAGAAATGTAAGGTAGTGATGAAAATAAAAAAAGGAAATTCAATCATTCCATGGATGTGGTAGACCATGCATATGGTTGGATTATAGTTTTTTCCACAGAATGTGTGAAATGGGTAATAAGGTCTATTATTACAGAATAATAAATATTTTATAAATATCATAAATATTTATACATATGAAATCGCTTATTTTAATCATTTATCTATTTCAATGACAGAAAATGAAACTTGTTGTGTCATGGTGGCAACAACCTGAAAAATGCATAGATTACAAATTTTATTCTTAATATGAAAAAATGGTGGTTAATTCTTAAAGCATAATTATTTTACCTTACTATAATAATAAAAATATTGATTATTTAATTTTAACATTTTTAAAATAATTTGAGTAATAATAAGTTCACACAGTCCAAAAAATGATAAATGAGTATTTAGAAATGTATAACTCTCTTCTTGGATGATATATTTTGTAATGGGGGATAATTCGTTGAGTGATTGAAATTTTAGAATACAAGAACCTATTAAATATGGAAAAGAAATTTTACAATAGGATTGGAATGATTTTTCAAAAAATTATTTTAATGTGGTTTGGGGGTATGGGATGAGTGGAGGTCCCCTTTTATATATGAAAACAATATAATTTTTTAAAATATCAACAACATTTAAATAATGAGAAGTTATAATCAAGAAAACATTATACAAGATTGGGAAATAATGGAGAAGAGAATGAAAAATTTTAGTAAATTTTTTCATCCACCTATTCCCACACATTTTATAAAAATGATTTTTTTCATTCCCTCTTAGTTAATTAATTTTTAACCCTTTTAATTTTCAGAGAGGTAATTTGTTTTTTTAGCAATGTTTTTTTTCAATTTTTTCATGAAAATAAATTATTACATTTTATATAATTTGGACCTAATGATTCCATATTTCAAATTAATTCAACATTTTAAATTTATTATATTGAAAAAAATTATTTAAAAATAATAAATGAATAATTAATTAATTTTTTTTATGAAAAATATAACTTCTATTATAAGATTTAAAATACATGATTTTAAATTTATACTAACATTTTTAAAATTAATGATTCAATTATAAAATAAATATTTATTATTAGAAAAATTATTTATTAATTTCCAATTCATATTTCAATACTAATTAATACATAATTGTCATGTTATTTGTAAAATTCCATTTTCACTATTTAACGACAAAAATATTTTCAAAAATAAAAAATATGTATCATGTGATAATTATTTGAAGATGAATCCAGGAATTTGGTTATTTTTTCAATTTTAAATTATAAAATATATAAATAATACTTTTGGTTAAAATTATAATTCATTGAGAAAAAATTATTTTTAAAGAAAAATATCTTGTAAAAATAATAGTTCTTTGTAATCTTCATTTCTAAAAAACACTAATAAATAGTGAATTAATTAGTTAATATTATATTTATATTTAAATTTTCATTTAAAAATATAAAACAATGATTTTAATTATAAATTTGAAGTGCATAAAAATTTACATTTTTATTTATAATAATGAATTAAGTAAATTAGTATAAAAAATACAGTATATAGACATATATATATATTAATATATGTCCAAATTTATTTACTCTTGTAAATCCACATTACTTAAATTCCTTTTTATAGTATCCAAAATTAGTTTTTATAATATATATATATAATATGGTTTTTTATGTTTGGGGTTTCTTATAGAGATAGCTCTTTAATATAATGACTAAATTAAAAAGAAAATATATACTAAAATATCTATTTTTTAAAAATTATGTAATGAATTTTTTTTTATAAATAATTTATGATGTTTATTGGAATCTTGTTATGTTTAAATACCTCTATATCAGACCTTTTTATGTTGTTATTCTCAATTATAGATTTCAATGGTCCCAAAAAATCACTTTTTAACATGGAAAATTATCTAAATATATTGAAAATATATCATATATTATGGGATAATGTATGAATTTATTGAAAAGATAAATCTATTTCACTATAAAAATGTATATTATGTGGGTTGTTTCGATGATATGATATTCACATCTAGTTGTTTCTTCTTTTTAGGATAATGATGTTCTAATTAGTATAGAAAGAGAAAATTTTAAGAAACTCTTATCACTAAAAAATCTGAGTATGTCACTACAATGAATGCTAAAAAACATGATATGTATTAACTCATAGCTAGTAGATTTATTTGTTTTTGTGAAGCTGAACCATTATTTGATATTTTTTATTCAGGGTGCTATAAATCTCAATAATAATTCTTTTAAAAATTCTGGATTAATGTATAATAATATTAAATATAACATTATTGAAGAGATTGTGGGTAGAAATGAACTAATGTTATATTTTTTATCTCCAAAGGAATGGTTGGATGATATTTTCCACAAACCACTTCTAGGTGACACATTTGAGAAGTTGATGATGATAATGGGTGTTCAAAATCACCCACTTCAAGGACAAGCGATGTTTTTTTTCACCTACTCTATCTTTGCATCATTAGAATTCTTTTAATAGTGGATAAAATATGAAAAAATAATACTATAAATTTAATTATATATTTCTTATTTTGGAAGAGAATATATTTAGGGTTAATTTTTAAAAGGGGGTAAGTGTTTATGCAAGTATGTGTTAAAATATTTTGATGCCAACATGTCTTAAGTGTTTAAATAATTTATTGAAGTTGTTACATGAATTGTTTTTTCAAATTATATTATGTTTTATTTTTGAAGATGTTATGAAAAAAAATTAGAATTATTTCTCATTACTACATTTTGGACATAAGAGTTTTTTGCTTTTTTGTTATTATTTCCTACCCTGATCTTTTTCACATAGGCATAGAATTTTTAGATGGAATACCTTTACATGAGGTTGGTTCTTCAATGATTTATGTTCATTGTTTGAAAAAAATACAAAGGGAGAATATGTGGTGCCAAGATGTTTTGAATTATTATTATTTTGTGTGAAGAAGATAGTTTATTGGAATTAAAATTGAATATGGTTTTTTCTTTCATATTCAACACATAAATCAAATTGATTTGACATAATGAGATCACTTAGCATATAAGAGATGATGTTATTCAATTTTGAGTAATAATTATATTATATGACTTATTGTGATGAGACACATGATGTATGTCATTTCTATGGACTATTCTTCTATTATTCAAGCTTCCATGTGATATGTTTCCTAGAGTTATGGTAATTAATGACATAAAGAACTATGATTTCAAGGAATATACCTATGAGAGTCAATTAGTGATATTATTTTATTAAATGATATGAATCATAGATATTAATGAGTTTTATTGTTTCCAAAATAAAAATTATATATCATCTATGGGTTTTAGTACTTCTTTATAAATAACATTGAACATATGTCAGAAGAAATAAATAAATATGTGCATCAATAAGGAAATGGAGCCAAAAATAACACATTCTAGTGAATTTAGATTTTAATTTACTTTTATACATTCTCAATGATATTTTAGATTTAGATATTTATAGAATTAGTGAATAATAGTTACATATTTTTACAAAGATGGTTCTAATTTTGAGTCTATATTTTTCAAATAATATAATCATTTTAAGAAATAATGATTTATTTTTAGGAAATATCAACATGACTTCAACATGACTTCTTACTTTTCATTACCAATACATAAATCCCAATGTAATATAATTTTCAAACATTGGATGAGAAGAAAATTCATAGTATGGGACATAAGGAAATGAAATCTTTAAGTTCATTGAAAAAATTTAAAATCTCTGAATTTTTAAAAATATAAAATATTTTATATAAAAATAGAAAAATTTATCCTTTAAACATATTATTATTTTTCCATTAAAATAATGAAACCAAGAATAATTATTATCATGAATAGAGAATTAATGATAAATAGAGACCCTACTTTTTCTTAAATAACTCATCACATCATTTTATATAAAAAAATATAAAATCATAACACAACTAGGATCCAAATTTTTTTTACTAGGTCAAATTAGGACCATATATTAGACTGACAAAATAAAACATAAAAATTTATTTAATTCCTTCTTCTCTAGCTTTTTATTGGCCCTCATTTTCTTGTTATTACAACTTATCACATGAGGATATACATCAAATAAATAGGTTATAAAATTACCTACTAATATGATATATCAAAAAAAAAATCAGTATAACATGGGTGAGAATAATCATAAACGTAATTACATAGAAATGGGATCATAGTCATGATAGGAATCATTAAAAATAGACATGGAATATGGAAATTCATAAAAATTAAACATCATGTCTTAGTGGTCAACTTCCACTTGTAGTTGTGAACATTGATAACATCTTGTTCACATATATTTCACTTTCTCTCGTGATATATATAACATTAACCAATGAATTTTAGAGCTATATATTTCTAGGAACACCCACCACATCATACGTTTATATTGTGCAATATAATTTCGGGTTCACCCGTCATATAATAACATTAATATTATCATGCATTCCACATAGAACATATATCAATCATGGAAATAAAATAGCCCATGGAATGAAATGGGTTTCATTTCATAAAGAATTCATTTACAAATAAAATTTTTGGGTTTTGAAAATAAAGGGGTAGTAAAATAATTGGTTTAATAATCATCTATTTTGAATGAAGAAGAAATAATCTCACATGAATTAAAATAAGTGTTTTTAGAAAGAAGATCTCTTTTGAAAAAATACATCAATATTTCATAAAACCATAGTGGTAAAATGTATATCCCAAAATGGATAAAATGATGATAATTAACGTTTATTTAAGGAAAACTAATGGAATATGCATACAATAAATAGAGTAAAATGGAGAAAACCTACAGAAAGAGAGTTCGATTTGAGAATTCCCCCAATCTTATGTCTGAATGATTTCATCAATATAATATCTTGTCCAATCATATTAAGTTAATTAATTAAAAAATAAACAAATTTATATAAATTAATTATATTCATTATTTATTTATTAATATAATTTTTTTGGTTTTTGATTAGTTATAGAGTTTAATTTCATCATTAAGAAGTGTTCGTTTAATTAGTATCCATGATCAGTTCATATATATACATGAATGAATTTTCGTGTAAACTATAGATAAATTTCCACAATTTATATTATATGTTATAAATGATCTTAAAAAATTATAAATGAAATTACTAATAATACATATGTTATGATGTTGAATCAATAAATAGATGTTATTGATGATCAATTTTGGGTTATTTTGGCGGTTTTTTAATCACAACAAAGTAATTCTGTTTTATTATTTGGTAATATGTATATATTTTCATTACATAACATATATTATGCTCTAAAATAAATATTAAGACATTTTTCAACCATAATTATGCTATTTTTAATATCCTTGAACGCGTTAAATGAAAATGAAAGTGCATCACCCACGATGTTGGTAAATTGACACATCACAGACTACGATTTCATTTTTTTGGAATAAAAGAGAGAGGGATAAATTAATTTTATGATGGATATTTCATTAACGTAATATAATTACAATATTTAAAACATATTGGCATTATCATTCAATTATATAAGAGAAGGAATGGAGAAGATAAGAAAAGGAATTAAATTGAAAAGAAATTAAAAGAAAATGGAAGATGTTTTTACAACATAAATCTCTCCACATTGAGAACCTACTTATGGGAAGATTTTTTGTTTTTTGATGAGACCAAAGGATCATGAATGTGGGGTAGGGGCTAAGGAATATTGTTTATCATAATTTGGACAACGTTAGAATCATGAGATGTGTGGGAAAAAGTGTTGGTGAGAAGAAGTATTTATTATGGGGAGTGGGGTGTTTTCTCATTATCATAATAATTAGATAATTATTTTTGGATCAAGACTATGAATATTATGTGTGTTATAACTAAATATACTAAAATAGGGTTTGATATATTGGGAATACATAATCCATACATCATCTATTACTCCATAATTCATGTATTTTTATTTTATCAAAATTTTTCACATTTTAATTTGTTTAAAAAATTCAATTATTTTAGGCAAAACCCTAAAATTAACCCAAAATATTTTTCAACATTTAGTCTTTAAAAATAAATTCTATTTTATTAAAAAATATTTTTATATAACTAATATAAAATTTTTCATTAAAATAATCATTTACCTGGAAAATACATATTTTAAAATTATAACTGATTATATAACAACTTGACAAATTACTCAAGGTCTCCAAAAAGTATCTTAATATTAGAAAAAATACAAATATTAATTTATGAGTAAAATTTATAAAAATAAATTTTCTTTCAAATTATCAATTTATTCATAAAATTGTAGTTATATATTTATGACTTACCAAAATAAAAACAATTAAATATTAATTATAAATAAATCATTTACATAGACTGCGATATAATTATACCATTAATAAATTTATATGAGGATAATATTTATTTTTTACATAAAAAGGTTAAGATTGTATTCTAATGGGTGGTTTACTTTTACTAAGGGTTATGTTATAATTCCAAAGGTCATGTTTCTATTCATTTGGTACAGGTTAATTATCTTCTAGAATTACCTATTATATGATTAAATCTTCATTTATAATGTATTTATTTTTATATATAAGTTACTTTATGTGATTAATAATATCTGAAATTACTATAATAAAGGATAAATTCAATTGATAAATGTTTGGGTCATTACATTTATGTCCCATGGGACATCATCATCAGTAAACACTTAAGAAAACCTTAAATTTTTAATAACCATATATATGATTCCATATATTTTTCTTATGAAGAAATAATCATTAACAAATGTATTAGGGAATTATATGGTAACACCAATTATATAATCTATAATAGTCTCACCAATTGGTTCTTTTTTGAACACATATTATTAGCTACATTGATCTCATCTATGAGTTATAATGGGGCTCAACACATCATACACAATACAGAAAGACCATATTATGCGTAAAAGCATTGAAAACTCTTTTGATCCCTGGTCCAAAAAAATTATGATAACAAAATAACCATTATTGTTAAACCCCCATTTTCATTAAAAAAAATTTCAAAAAGGGAAATGGGTTTTTTTAAGAAAACACGATTTAATTTAGATGAATGTAAACATTAAATAACAATTACGTTTGTGGAAAAATTAATTTTCATCATATATGATATTCTAGAACATCACATTATATATTTTTGAACACAATTTAAAACATATGTAAAAATATTACTTATGACAACCTTTGGATGAATGTTAATAAAAATTATTTAGAAATATTTAGAAAACGACCCAAAAAAGAAGATTCAATTTTAATTAAAATTAATAACAAAAACACTCATACTTATAAAATAACTTGTTTTCATTCTGGAATTAAATTATTAAATTGATTATTAATATATATTGATATATTTTATATTTAAATAACATAGTGAATCTATACAAATTGAAAAGTAACATGTCCTATTGTTGTGTAAATAAAATATATGTATCATATAACTAAAATATGATATATTTTTATCCCGGAATAAGTAGATAAATGTTTTCTACATTGTAAATTATGTGTTCATATTTTGGTGAAACATAATTTTTATTTCAATTTTGACAATTAATATAATTATTTAAAATAAAAATTTCCTTCATAAAATATATTCATAAATTAATATTTTCATGGATTATGATTAATAAATAATTTTATGATACCTTTATTCAATTTTTGTGGTGCCATAATATCAATTATAATTTTTATATCAATATATTTTGAATAAATATTGGTTTAAATAAAATATTAATGTCCACTTATATAGATAATTATTTTCAAGAAAATTATTTTGTTTATTAATTATTCAAGTATTAAAGTTGTAGGTGTTATTTTTTAGAATTTTTTTATATAGTTGAATTTTTGTTGAATAAGAAAATAATATAATATTTGAAAAATACCTGGATTATAGAGTAATGGATAACATATGACTAATTTAGGACAATAATCTTGAAATATCATTCTCAGTTTAAGTTATTTAGTAATTGAATCAAAACTATTCATAGTATTGACCCATAAAAATAAACTGATGGATGAAATAATCAACAAATAACCCTCTCCTCCACTCTAAATACCACCCCAAATAACCTCTTCTCCTAACACATCAATGCCTTATAAATTTTATACATTTATCTCAATTATCTTCCAAAGCCTCATATCCATTTCTATGACATTCTGGTCTCACTAAAACTCCATTATCAAGTATCTTATGGAGGTCTCAAGGAGAATAATTCAAGAGGTAAAATCCTATTTCATTTTCTTTTTAGTATTTTTCAATTTATTCCCTTTTATTATTATTTACTTACCACATGTCATACAAGAGAAATGATAGTTACAATATATTACATATATATGAATTTTATTTTGTTAATGGAATATTTATCATCTATCCTCTCCTGTTATTGTATTATTCAAAAAAAATTAAAACATTGTTTGGGATGTGTTGATTTACCATCATCATGGATGATGTGTTTTCATTTTACATTATTACCATCATGGCCAGTCATAAAAACATTATTATGGTGAAATTATATTATATTATACATATTATAAGTTATATAATGTGGTTGATCCATTTTATAAAAATTATATTAAATAAAATGACATAAGTCTGTGATGATCGCCAAAAAAACTGACAAAATAAAAAAATTATTTTCAACATTGTTTTATCTAATGATTCATCCTCATAGGGGAAAAAATGATATATAGAATAATTTAAGATTCTATAATCATATTAATACCAATTATTTTAACTTCTATCTTTTTCCTTCAATTCAATAAGAAAATAAATAATGAACCAACCATAGAATCCATGAAAATAACTCACCCAAAACGGTGTAAATAACAAACTATTATCAATAAATGGGTGAAATGTTATAATAATATGGTTATATAAGGTAGTCTAAACATGATTAAAGTTCATTAATAAATTAATAATAATTTTTAAACTATTATACATTATGTTTTAACATGATTTATGTAATAAGAACTTGAGGTAAGGGATCTTTCATTAAAAATTCATTTTTAAATTTATATTCTTACAAAATTGAAAAGGTTTGCCTTTATGATAAAAGTATTATTATTTTATAATTATCTTTTAGTTCTTTGGAATTATTTATGATGAAGGGTGGAACTTGTACCACCCTCCAATTCATTGGGTATGATTATGTTGGATGTTGACCACATGGTTATTCAAAGTGTAACTTTGATGATGACATCATAAGATACATGTGAGGGCTACATTGTACTGTTTCTATGAGGGTTACAAATCTTATGGTATCTATTAGGGATACATTATAATGTAATTATTTCCCCATTTCACTTATATGGTTAATTTATGTTTTCTAGGTTTTATATAAATCTATTTTTTTTTTCAAAATGTAAGTACATGTTGCTTTATGGGTAAGAATTATGTATTTGTGAAAATGATAACATTTACATATAAGTATTCATGTAATATTAGTTTCTCTATTTCTTTATGTCCCTTAATGATATTTTTGTGCTTATCCCATTTGAAAGTGTTTTCATATGGTTAAGGTGGGAAAGAGAACATAAATATGAATGATAAATATTGTGAGGTTTTTTGAGGAATTGAATTCATGGTTTATTAAAAAATCTTAAATTACAGAAGATAAAATTTTATTAGTATCCACTTTTTATGATAGTGGGTTGTCATAAATGTTTTATGACATAATTATCTAAAACTATTTACTAAAAATATATTTTTAAATGTAATAAGTATATTCAATTTTAATTAAGTAGATTATGTAATTTTTATGACATGGTCATAATAGTTGGTATCAAACCATAGTTTAGATAACATTAATGGTTAAGATGATGTTAATATAATACCATAAATTATTATTACTTATGTTTATGTTTAAATGATATATAATTTAAATAATTCCATGTTTATCTATCTAAGATATGTCAGTTCAAAATGGTTTTCCGCTGAAGTAACATTAAAGCCAAGTTAACAAGGCACTGAGAGAATAATATTTTTCTAAATTTGTAACCTCAAATAGTAAGTATTGTTTTAAAGATGTTTATAATAGTAATGGATTAATTAAAAATGGATATAAATGGAGGTATAATCCATTAAATAAAACATTCATTACAGCCACAACAGAACTTAAACATAGTAGATAATTTTATGAGGCAACAACCTCTTGTATTCAGTGGATATTCTAACCTAGCAATGGATTAAGGGTGGATAAAATCCTTGGAAAATTTAGTTTTTGTAAAGGGATGATTAAATAATAAAAATGTTTGTCATTATATTTATTATTTTGAAGGTTAATTTGACCAGTGGTGGTAAATAATAATGAATATCAGGGATATAAATGCTACCATTTCTTTAGAATGGGGTGAATTTATAAATCTTTTTCTCAAAAGCAATTACAGTGGTTTGAAGTAGGATAGAAAATCAGTTCTTGGAATTGAAAAAATGGAGGAACATTTAGTGGTCGTGTATGAAGAAAAAATCCCCATATTGGAATGGTTTGTTCCAAATGTTATTCAAGATTATGGTAATAAAATCAATCATTTTTACATTGGATTGAATCCAATATACTGAAGAAATTTGGCCTCTCTTGAATTCAAATGATATGAGAAACATAATTGATGTGTTGTTATGGTAGAAATGGCATTTGACGATGATCATGTACATGTTAGAAATAAGAATAAGAAGAGGTCTATATGGATATAAATGGGTAACATTCAATCAAATAAATTTTTGGGTAATAAAATTCAATTTCTAGTTTGTCAGAATTATGTTAGTAATAATCCTAGGGAGTGCCTTAACAAATCTGGAAGGTGTTTTCTATGTGGTATGTTGGTAAATATGGAACATGGTTGTAATTAAAATTATCCAAACGATGTTATGTATTATTCTGATAAGAGAAATATAGCATTTTTTAACTGTGGTGAGATGGTTCATTATACAAATACCTAACCAAATAAATATCAAACGGATGGAAAGAAGAAATATTATAAGAAAAAAAGATTCAGTGAAATCCATTGAGACTATGTTGGTAGATGTTTGGCCGTCAAATGAAGTGGTATGAGGTACATTGATTGTGTTCTTAGATTTTTCACGTATCTTGTTTGATACAGGCTCAACACATTCTTTTATTTCTGAGAAATTTTCTCGTAAATAAAACATTTCACCTCAAGAAATAAAATAATAGATTATGATTAAATCACCATGGAAAAATATTAATTAAAAATGACCCTATATGATTTTTTCTATTGTTTTATATTGAAAGAAATTACTTTAAAAATTATTTATATTCCCTTCGTATAATTTAGGTTATTCTGGAAATGGAATGGATTTATTGTTATCATGATAGGATATTTTATAGATCTACAACAGCTATTTCCCAAAATGATTTTCTATTTGTATACCAGAATGAACCCATATAATTGATAAAATATTCAGAAGATAAGAAATTATGAAAATAGGGAAATGAAAATTATCTTGAAAATATTATTTCAATAAAGGGAACTATTCAGATTAACGATATTCCAATGTTAAATGAATACATGGATGTTTTTTCTAATGAGTTTTAAAGTGTTGTACCTGATTGTGTAGTAGAATTTATTGTTGAATTATTTTGTGACGCTAGGATAATTTCAAAACCCCCTTATCTAATAGCTCAAGTGGAACATTTAGTATTGAAAAATCTAGTTATAATATTCCCTTGATAAAAGTTTCATTTGACCTAGAACTTCACCATGAGGTGCTACTATTTTTTTGTCAAAAGAAATTAAGGTCCCACACATCTTTTCATTAATTATTTATATTTTAGTCACATTAATGTTATAAATACATATATATTGCGTCATATAATTGACTATTTTTCTCAGCTCCAGAGAGCTTACTGTTTTTTCAAGATTGAATAGAGATTTGGGTACCCTCGTCTAAAGGTCTATAAGGATGAAACTCCAAAAACATCATTCTGAACAAGATATATGCATTGTGTGATTATTATTATTCCCTATGGTTTAAAAAATTCCCTTGATGTATTTATTTATCTAATGAATAAAATATTCTTTGAATATTGGTATATGATTGTGGTTGTTTTTATTGCTGATATTTTGGTATTTTCAAAAATTCATTAAGATAATGAATTTTTTAGGATTTTCCTAAAAATAGTCACAAAAAATTACTGATGTGGAAAAATTTTCAAATGTGAATTTTTATTGAAATAGATTTTGTTTCAAGGGAAATTATAAATATGGATGGTAAAAATGTTGATCCCACCAAAAAACAATGGTTGATGAATGGAGATGACCTTAAAATGTTACTAAGATTCGTAGGTTTTATAGATTAACCAGCTATTACTCATGGTTTGTTATAAACATTACACATTTATCTCTCCTCTAAACTAAGATAACACAAAATAAGGTTAGATATATTTGGACTAAAATTTATGTTGTTTTTTTGTAATAGAATACAAGATTTTTGATTACTACGGTTTTAGTACTACCGTCCAAAAATATTGATTTTTTATACGTAGTGATGCTTCATTTTAGAAAATATGTTTTGTTTTAATGTATAAAGATTAGGTAAATGATTATGCTTCTAGAGAATAGAAACTGCACTAGCCAAATTATCCCACATATGATTTTCGTTAAATAGTTGTGATTTTTCCATTAAAACATTGGAGATATCATTTATATGGAGGAAAGTGTGAAATATATAATAAAAATAAATGATTGAATTATATATTCACTCAGATTGATTTGTTCAAGTTAGAGAGAAAATAGATTGAAATGATAAAGGATTATGATTTCATGATCATTTACCATCAGGAAAAACCAATCAATAGGGAACATTCCTTGAAATAAAAAAATCAGGCTACTTTAACCATGTTATGTTTGGAACATGACACCTTGATTATAAATTTGATTAATTTTGTCTTGGATGTTATTTTTGTAGGAAATTAAACTATTGTTTTAGTTGTTAGTGAATTTTTCACTATTAGATAGTATTAAAAAAGTGTATATATAAGACTGTGAGTTACTGAAAAATGTAAAATTGGTTAAAGATTGTATTATAGAATTTGGTAGGAGATTATGTATGCTTTGGGATTCATAGTTAAAGAATGATTTATTTATTGAATCTCATAGTTCCCCATTTCAAGTTCATCATGGAAACACCACGATGTATATAGACTATCCAGAGTATTAATGGTGGGATGCAATGAAAAGAAATATTTTATATTTTATCATGAAATATTTTTCATGTCAACAGATAAAAGTAGAGTCACATTTACCGAAGTGGATGCTTCATTTTTTTCAATACAGGAATTGAAAAGGGAAACAATTTCCATTAACTTCATGGTGAAACTACTAAATACTTCAAGAGGTGAAAAACCTATTTTTGATATTATTCATTGACTGAATAAATCTACAAATTTCCATCCCATTTGAGACACACATTCTATAGATCATATTTCTCAACTTTATCTCAAAGAAATTTGTTTGTTCAATAGATTCCATATCTACATTTTATCTAACTATGATCCTAGGTTTGGTTATAACTTTTTTAAAGGCCTTCAGATTTCATTAGGTACTGAATTAAAAATCAAAATATCATTTATCATCAATTTTATACACAGTTAGATTAAATTATTTATACATTAGAGGATATAATTTGATCTTGTTCAATGGACTTCTTGGGAAGTGAGATTATAAACTTTCTTTAGTAGAGTTTTCTTATAATAACAGTTTCTGTTATTGTATATAGATTGATCCTTTTGAGGAATTGTATAGAAGAAAGTGAAAAAAATCCATCATTAGGGGAGGAATATGAAGAATGAATTTTTATGGGACTATAATTATTAGAGGATTTGAATAATATAGTGATGATGATCCACCAAAATATGAGGAAATATCTTACTAGGTAGAAAAGTTATAATGAAAATAGGAGAACAAGTTTTTTTCGAGGATAGTGATCATGCATTACATCAAAAATCACCTTAGAAAAGTGTTTTATATTTTTTTAATAAAGTAAATAAATTTTCATGGTTCATTATACACTATTAAATTATAGGGATAGTTGGACTTGTTTCCTACCTAGTATCCTCGCCTTTGAGTTTATCTCAGGTACACAATGTTTTTCATTTTTTTATGTTCAGAATGTATATTACATATTCTTCTCTTGTTTTGAGCCCAAAAGTAGTTCAACTATATTAACACCTTTCTTATGAAGAGAAACATGTTTATATAGTTGATCATAGAGATCAAGTATTGAGGAATAAGGTAATTCAATAGGTTTTGGTTTTGTGGGAATAAACCTGCTAATGAATCAATAAGGTAATCTGGAAATTCTAGAAGGGAAAGGTATCATCATTTTGTTAATAATTGAATAAAAATTGTGAGTATTTAATTTCATAAAAGTTGTGTATAATGTAACAACCCATGTAATTATTAAAAAATTTGTTTACATTCTATAAAAAATAAATAATTTTTTTACAAATGGATAAAGAAGTAAGTCGTTTTTAAAAAAATTACAGAATCTATTTATATTGAATAGTAACCTCTTTTATTAAATTGTATATGAAATTTATGCTTCTTATATGTTAAAATATGATATAGTTATATCATGTAGTAGAAAATAAATGTTTTGAAAATGAAAAATTATGTTTTGATATTTTTTATACACATTTATTTTTATTTTGAGTTTCATAATTAATATAATGATTTATAAATAAAATTTACATCATAATATAGATTCAAAAATATTTTTTTTGTCTTATTATTATATGTTAATTGTATGAGACTTTAATTAATTTATTAATGTTTCCTAAAATGAGTTATAATTTTAAGAAATGAATTTTTACCAAAAATAACAATTTTAATTATTACTAAAAAATATCATATTAGAAAAAATTTCCAAATAATATATTTCATTCTTTAATTATACACATTGAAAAAAATTGGGGTTAATTGTTGGGATCTTTTATAAAATATTTTAATTTTTTTTGAATAGTGAAAAAACAATAATTTACTATAGTTAGAAAATACATGAATTATTGAGTCATTGATGATGTATGGATAATGTAAT
Source organism: Viscum album (assembly GCA_963277665.1). NCBI lineage: Eukaryota > Viridiplantae > Streptophyta > Magnoliopsida > Santalales > Viscaceae > Viscum > Viscum album. The sequence continues at coordinate 1,394,258,668 of OY728157.1, read as the reverse complement.
CCCATAATCTCAAAATATACTTCTCTCTTTACTTGATTGATTCATGTAATCAAAACTATTCATATTTATATCCCAAATAATAAACAACGGAATAAAATAATCAAAAAACACCCCCTCTTCACCACAATAAATACAACCCCTCACAACCTCTTCTCCTCACACACCATGACTTTCATATTATTTAATTTCATCTAAAACCCCTTCCCATTCCACTTCCCCATGTCCAAGACTTTCTGGTATAACAAAAATTTGAAAATAAAGTTCTTTAATGAGGTTCTCAAGGAAAAAAATTCAATAGGTACAATCCTCTTTCATTTTCTATTATTTTCATTTCAATTCCTTTAATTTTATTATTCTCTCCTCATATCCCCTCATCCAAGTGACATGGTAACCCTATTATATTACATATAATATATTTTTGTTTCTTTAATATAATATACATCATAAAACCTATATTCTTCTATTATCATTCTAAAAAATGAAAACATTGTCTCTATTGTTTTAATTTACAATAATCATGGATAATGTGTTTTCATTTTCCCTTGTCACCTTCGATGATATTCATAAAAACATTATTATTATTAAATAATATTTTATTAAACATATTATAAGTTACATAACATTTCTTATCCATTCTATAAATTTTATATTAAATAAAATGGAATATGTTCGTGATGGTCATAAAAACCGCTAAATTAAACAAATTCATTTTCATTAATTTTAATGTAAGTAATAATTATCATATAAAAATTGAAATACTATTTCATTTAAATTTTTTAAACATATTAATACCATTAATTTCCGCTTCTAGAGTTTTTTATCCATTCATCAAGAAAATCCATAATGAACCATCCCTTAAGACCATAAAATATCACGCACGAAATGATGGAAATAACAAAATATTATTAATAAGAGGGTGTAAATTTTTTATAATATTTTACGATAATATAGTATATAAAAGTTTATATTTCTATAAAAAATTTAATTATTTCGTTTTAAACAATTATAGAGATAGTTTGAAAATGTTTGAAGTAAGAAGAACCTGAGGTAAGAGGCTTTTCTTTTAAAATCCTATTATAAATTTACATTTTTGAAAAATTCAAAAGGAAACTTTTTTAGGATGAAAGTAATATTGATTTATGATTACATTATGGTTCATTGGAACTTTTTAGGATTAGGTTTGGGACTTATATCTCCCTCCAATGCTTTGGGTTTTTTCTTTTCGAAGATGATCATAATTGTTATTTCAACTGTGACTATGATGATTACAACATAAGTTAGTCATGAGTGTTTAATAATAAGGTATCCATAAGGGTAACATTATTAGGTAGACATGATACTAATATATAATATGGTTTCTTTTAGGGATAAAATATAAATTAATTTATTCCCTATGCAACCTAAATGTTTTATTATTGTTTTCTATGTTTTATGTAAATATATTGTTTTCATAAATAAATTATATGATACTTAAGGGGTGAGAAGTATCTATTTGGGAAAATGATTACATATTTTTATAACTATTCATGGACTAATGGATTCTCCATTTTTTTACATCTCTTATTGTGAATTTTTGTGCTCATCCCATCTTTAATGTTTTTTTTCACATGGTTTAGTGATGGGTTAGAGAAAATAATAAGACTAACAGAATATTATGAATATTTTTGATGAAATGAATTCATTTTTAATTAAAAACGTATCTTTTATGGAAGAAATAAATACTACTTTATTAGTATACACTATTTATGGTTTTGGGTTTTCATTTATGTTTAATGACCTAAATATCTAAAACTAAAAAATGAGAAGATATTTATGAATGTAATAACTGTATTCAAGTTGAATTTACAAGATTATGTAATGTTCAACGCTAGGTCATTATAAGAATGTTTGAAAATTATAATAGAACCTACAATGTTTTTAGGCTTCATGATGGTAGAAATTTATATTAATTCCCTTTATATAAAAATATATATTCCTTTTGACCATTGGAAAAACAATTTCAAGAATAATTATAAAATGATATTTATAAATGAAAGTCACATATCTTATGTGTGAATCATCAAAAAAAGTATTTATTATACTCTAAAAAAGGAATTTTAATTTTTAAATTTATTATAAACCATTTTCATGTTAATTTTTTGGGGGTTTCTTTAAATAACATGTTATATTCTATTGCATAATAAATTAAATTCACGTCGAGCATTTTGATGATGTTTCAATCTTAGTTCAAAAAATGAATTTGGTAAGTTGACTATGGTTGAACATTTTATTATTCCATGAACTATAGAATAATTATCATGAAATAATTATCATTTTTATATATCACTTTTAATTATAATTATAACAATTAAATATGGTGATGAAAAAATTATTATTTCACAATCATGGAGACAGAAGGTCGTAAATATGCATTATTTATCCTTCTATTTTTCAATGATCATTATAAGAAGATTTTTAGTATTATTTAATATTCAAATAATTATTACAGTATAAAATATAAAATATTTCTATTTTTAAATATACTTATATATATATCATCCATGTGATGTGGAGGTGACAATGATACACATCTCTTTGTAGAGGTGGTTGTACACACGTATACACAAATGAAATTATCATTTTTTAGTGATTGGATATGTGATTAGGTAAATGAAATGGTATATATTAATAATGAAAAATATTTCATTAATATAATATAGAAAATTAATTCAACCATTATAATCTATTCATGATAGATGGTGATGGAAAAATAATTACATTTGTTCATGAGGCGAAGGTCTACTGCACACATGAATGATGGTTCTGTGTCCCATTTGATGGGATATGAGATATATATAGGTTATGGTATTAAATAAATTAAATAATTGTATATGGAGGATAATTTTGTTAATAATTTATCCTAGTCGATGAATATTTTTTTGGTTGTGGAAGAGGAAATAAAATATAAATTCTCGATTAAAATGTTACATCTCCTTCGAAGAAACTCATTTTCTCACCTCTTTAGGACCACTAAGACTATTGTCTATTCTAAAATAGGGCCAATATAATTAGGGTAGGTACTATATGAAGTTATTTGGTTTGTGATTATTTTAAAACAGGGTTTTAAGTGTGAATAAATGAGAAGTGGTTCCATTTTATAAGAGAGGGGAGGGAAACTATTGTAATTCCGAAATAATATGAAATTTTTATAAAAATACTATCAACTAAAAATGGATCCAAACAATTTTATTTTGAATATAAGATTTAGATTATTTGAATACTCTCATCCCAAATTTTTTGGACAATTTCAGTTCACATTTTTACCCTTGTAGTTCTATTTTAATGCTACATTAAACCCTTTTAACCTTACCATACCAACAAGGATTTAAACTATTTGAGGGTTAATATAGTTATTATTAATGAAAAATGACCAATAAATAGACCATGGTAGATATTATAAGCCACATAATAATAATTTATTCTAATATAATAATTTAATAATTTCCAATCATTGAATGAATTTCTATTTATTATAATATATCATTAATGTCAATTTCTAGAACTATTCATTGCATCAATTTGAAAAATATCATGAGAGTAATAAAAATTAAGAAAATATTATATGCCTAATCTTTAATTTCTTTCTATAAAATTTTTATATCACATTTATTTTCTCAAATTCAAATTTATTTAATATTGTTAATATCATTTTTTATTTTTCAATTAATTAAATAATTACTATATAAATATTGTCTAAGCATTGAAGGTAATTATTAATTTAATAAAAAATAATAATGAAATAACATGATTAATATAATTATTTTAAATTTTTATAGAATATTAATAAATGATCATATCCTATGTTAATCTCGAAAATAAAAATATTGTTGTTATTTAAATTATGAGTGTTCTATTATTAACATTTAAATAAATAAAATATTATAAACATCATAATCCCATAACAGGATCTAAAAAATTATATATAAACGAATATCTAATGTGTGTGGATGAAATGGACCCATTCAATAAAATTAAAGAATGTATTAGGGTAATTTTATTGACTTTATCATATACTTTTTGACCATGAATTACCTAATTTATCCTTTGTAGTGGTAGCAAAAGTTTCTAATGTCTTTATTCATAATGACCAAAAATAAAAGGATATAATTATTAAATTTGGACCACTTAATTAAAAATATGAAATAAATTTTTAATAATTGAAAACATTGAACTAGTATACTTTAAAGTAAATATAATCTGATAAAATTTAAAGTTTTTTAAGAAAATGTATTCTTTATATATAAAGTGGTTTTATATAGATCCATGTACAAAATTATTTTAAAAACCCATTTTTTAATTTTATTAATTAAAAAATTAAATTAAATTTCTAAACAAATCCAAAATATATTTTTAATTTTCAATACATTAAAATAAAATCTGGTCTTTAATAAAAATGAATATTTTTCATTATTCATAGAAAAAATATATATTTTCAGATAATTTTATTAAATTAATCCTATGATATTTTTTTACATAATGATATTAAAAATTTAATTCATTTTTCAAAATAAATTTTCTAAATTTTGTTGAAATTAATTATTATATTCAAAAAAATTAAAGTTAATTTATATTGGAAGAATAAAGTGGATTTTAAAAAAAGAAACAGGTCATTTAAAAATAATTTATTAATATATTTTCAATGAGTATGACCATTATATATATTTCACAATTCATTTAACACTATTCATTCCCACCAATCTAACGACTATTTTATAATTGTAACATTTAAATAATAATAAATCATTATTTATTTAAGCTCAGAGTTGGGTATCTTGTGCATTATAAAAAATTCCTTCGTTTGAAAAAATATAAGGATATTACTAATTCTGTGAGGATCATGGATCTTCCATGAGGATGAAGAATCTTTTTTGAAAACGTATCCTCCATGAGGGAAGAAAGATCTAGTGTGAGTTGTACAATATGAGGATCTACTATGAGTCCCAAAAATAAGGTGAATAGAATATCAAATAAATTAAAAGAGGATAAAAGATTGTGATGCAATGAAAGGTGATCTATAAAATTTTAAAATTCACAGTGATAAATATAATGATTTTACTAAAGGGTATATTGGATAAAGACGGACTGTAGTTATTATATAGTATAACTGTTAAATTGAAATATGTATTTTATGAAGTGAATAATGTGTTCTACATATTTGTTTTCACTTCCAGGTGAAGCGGTACATTCCTTTTCTTCTTTTATTTTAACCATAAACATGATGTTTTCTATGTTATTTGAAGGAAAAGTAGAATAAGGTATCATGTGAATCCTTGATTACTGAATGGTGGAGGACATATTGGATATCATGCATGCATTTATGCATTTTTACTAAAAATGGAAAATTGTACAGTTATCATGAAAATTAGGTTGCAGTCTTTCAATAGTTTTTGTGAATATGAATAAACATATTGACTTTGACTCAATTTTGTCATTGTAAAAAAATGTATTGATATATACTCTTGGATTTAATATGGATTAAATGTAGATTTAAAAGACAATGAAGATAATGTGATATATCTTGGTGTTTAAATAAAAATACAATCAATTATAAATGTTATTTATTATAGAAGTTATTGTGATGCCAATCTTCAATTAATTTGGGGATTTTAATTTGAATATATTTACATAGTGTCTTAAAAATTTGAATAAATTTGAATGAGAATATGTAATCAACAATTCATGATATATAATTCATATTTTCTTTCAAAAGAAAAAATATATGAAATGTTAATAATAGAGATATAGAATAAAGGGGAAGACATTCTTTCTCACTATTATGCATGAATTAAATTTAAGAACATTTTCTAGTGTCCATAAGTGGAATTGTGAATAATTAAATTAGTGAAGTGATAATGTATTGATGAATTTTGGTGAAGGTCCATTCTGTTTCAGAAAAATAAATATTATTATATTATCTTTGTGAGGAGAAAATGAACTATGAAATGATAATTGTGAAACTCAGTTGGAGGATATACCATTATTAGTGTATGCCACAATGATTTATTTCTAGTAATTTTTTGATGTCTGATTATTTTCATAGAATTCCATAGACAAGCTACTCTTATTGATTAGGAATCCTTATAAATTATTTTATTCTTATCGGTGTAATTATGTGTTTTGTTTTAGTTGTTTCACTTATATCAAATTGGCGGTGAATATGTTTTTAATGATTAAAACCTACAAATAAGTATCCCACTGATTCTCCCCCCCCCCAATTTTCACATAGATCTAAATTGGTCTATATAAATTATTGATATATCCTAGGAGTTTTCATATATTTTCCGAGGTCTGAATGTTTTGATGTCTACTAATGTTGGATTATTTTTAAATTTATTAAAAATTATATTTCCTACATTGATATTTAAGGGTTTCTATGAAAAAGAGTATATACAATTTATATTAATCATTGACCATCACTATTGGTAAACAAACATTCATGTATGAGTTGAAGTTATTGGTATTTATAATATGTGGATTAGTAAAATTAATATAAACCAGATTAGCCAAACTACTCCAAACACCACACCAGTTAGTGTCTTACAATGGTATTAGAGAAAATAAAACAGAAGGTGAAATGAAAATATTTCAAGGGGACAATTTTTCTAAAACAAATTTTTGGTTTAGGTGGATTATGTAAAACAAATGTGTAAATACATAGATACTTTTAAATGGATTCACATTTCATATTAACAATAAAAATAATATCATGAATGATATTCAATGTTTTGAAAAAATATGTCTTAAATTTGTAAACAACAGAAGATTTAATATAAAATGAACTTATAGAACTAAATTTAGTGAGAAAAAAGATGAAAGAAATGAAATACAATTTGATGATGGGTTGAGAAATAATATATTGAGTTTCTCTCAACATTATGAATTCTGAAATGGAGTTTTATTTAAAAAACATGATGTTTCATAAATATATTCAATGATATCATAATAATAATGAATGGTAAAAGAACAAGTGGAAACATATTGATAATTTCCAATGATAATAATAGTTATTAGATGTGTGTGAATGATAAAAATAAATGTTTTTATAAAATTAATAGAAATTTTAGGGAGAAGAACATGGTTAAGATATATAAATACTAGACTATAAGTAACATATCAAAGGTTAATCATGAAATAATCGATATATATGACAGATGTAAAAATTAAAATTGTGAAAAAAAGTAAGATTTCCCAAGAGATCTAATCAACGTATCATTTTGATATAATACACTCATATATGCACAATCTAATAATCCTAAAGTTTATTAATAGAGTTAAAAAACTAATAAAAATTATCTATTATTCTCTAAACATTATTAAGGAATATTTTATGATGATTTAATATTAAATAAATGATTTGGTTAAATATGTTTATATATGATCCAAAAAATGAAATATGGTGTGTAATTAAATGATTATGATATGATAATAGATCTGACTATAGTATTGTAATGTTTGAGTTACATTCTTGAAAACAGAAATTATATTAATACAATTCTCCATACACACTATAATAAAACAGATTCCTTGGGAAAATAAACTATATATACATATATTTATATGGGAGGAATCACATAATTATAATAAGTCGCCTCTATGTACATTTGGATAGATTGTTCAACTGTTGTTTTATAAAAAAACGGTGTATTTTTCAGTCAAATTTAGTAACTATTACATATGATATGTTATTTTTCATTAAGTTATACCTGATTAGTCTAAAGTAATTCAACCACCCATGATACATCAGGATCAATGGTATACATTTATCAATGTTTAATGATAGTTAAAATGTATGTATATTACTAAGATAGACACCAACAAATTGGAGTTTCTAGTTTTAAATCAATAATTCTCCGAAAATATTTTTTTGGAAATTGAAAATTTATTTAGAAAAAATATCATTTAAACTATTATTACCTATTAATTTTTATATTATATATGTATGAGGGGAAATTATTCTATTGAATAGGAAAGACATGTATATTGAGGTATATTTTAAAATATCTCTTGACAAATCATAAAATATTAATGTTGATGAAATCTTAAAAATATATAATAAACATATTAATGACTTAAAATTTATTTTCAGCCTAAAGTATAATTTTATAGAGTAGGAAGTGTGAGAATAACCATTTATGTCTGATAATTTATAGTCACACTAGCAGGGTTTAATGATTTTAATTAAAAAATTTGAATAATAATTGAAACATGAGGATCATAATGTAGTTATATTAATGTTTTTAAATTATATTTCCGTGAAATTAAACTAATAGTTAGAATCCCATGAAAAGTATAAGAATTTCATAATCATAAAGTAATATTTTAGAAAAATAAACTTGATTAGATTGGTCAATTTTTATACAACTAATTACATATTGTATGCAAGGGATATGCTCAAAAATAAGGTATAATCATAAAATAATCTCGTTATCCTTTCAAAATTATTGAGACACAGTGAATATCTCTTGTGATTTGTGATGAATGGAATTATAAATAATTTTAAATGGATTAAATTTTCATTGAAAAATATTGAACTGGCATGAAAGGATTACATAGAGAAACTATAATTTTTTATACTTAGAAGTAATTTTTATCATGTGTACAAGATACAGAAAGTACATTACATGTTTAAAAAGGGACCTTGGACAGGTTGTTGAAAGCTATAAAATTAGAAAATGGGTGATCTTCAAAAATGGAAAGGTTGATACAAATCAAAATTTAATCATAGATGATATAAAATCGTTTATAAGTCCAATGTATGGTGGTGGAAACTTTTTTTATTGAAATAATTAAAATGGTTTTAGAAATTGGATACCTATTCTTGTTGGGGGTTTCATGTAACAAACATAGTTTTTTATAACTTTAGCTTATGATAATAGTATTTCCATGAGTAATTAATGATTTTTTAAGGGAGGAATAATTAGATGTATCTACTCTCTAATTGACAATAAGTTGACCATAGATGAAAAAGGAAGAAGAATCGATTAAGTGTATTTATTATTGAATATTTACACACTACTATATATAATTTAGTGTATACTAAACAATGAGTTTTTTTACACATTGTATATAATTAAACATAAATCATAATGGGTTGCATCCTATAGAAAAAAATATTTTATGCTATGTAGGAATGACTTATGATTATAACTTGATGTATGAAAAAGAAAATTAAATTCATCTTTATATATATTTTGATGCATAATATCAGTATATAATTGTTGATCAAATATATATATATATATATATATATATCTGTGTGTGTGTGATCTTGTATTCTTCCTTGATAGAAGGTTTTTTTCATGGTACTCTATAGAAAAAATTATAACATACTAAGAACAGTAATAGTTTATTATATTGTCTAATAATACTACACAACACAAATTAGTTTGAGGAACTTCCAACTATATGTGATTAGAGTAATTTTATCTTAGAAAATAATGATTCTGCCTGACAAATACATTTTTAATCAACCTTCTAATGAATTTGTTAAAACATTTGTGGTCAAAATTTATTGACATAAACTACCAAATCATCAATAAAAATATGGAACATGAAGATCCTTCATTGGAGTATTTTATAATGATGGAAAATTTAGTAGATATTTTTATAAAACCACTATATATGGATGTATTCCTATATGTTTGAATATTTTTAGAGTACATTTACTCCCAAAATCATTTTCAGTATTTTTCTTTATTTAAATCATATATTATATCATATTATTTGGCATTAGGGGATAATACAAAGGATATCTTATTTCTACGGGGTGTAAACTCTATTTTTAATAAGTGATTATCAAGGTGTATAAGAGAAGAGTTAAAAATGGAGGAGATGTCTTAAAGATTTAGTTGCTAAATCATAGATAAAATCACATTTATTGTTACAAATATTTCAAAAAGATAAATTGGGGAAATTGAAGAAATCTTATGAAATTATTTATGTGTCCATTATGAATGTTGTATTTAATGTGTCTTTTAATTAAATAATCCCTCGTGAAGTGAATTAGAAAATGGGTAGTTGATATTTTTTCAAAATTGAGACATGACCAATGAAACCTTATTTATCAGAACATGGGATATTGAACTATTAATAATACTATTCTATATTATGATGTTGTGTTCAGATAACATCCTTATTGGGAATATATTGTGATTTGTTTCAAAAAAATTCATGATCCTTGATAGTAGTTTCATTTTTTGTGTGTGAACAAAATGGTCGTGGATGAGTTATTGGAGAATTATAGTTGAGTGAAATCTAATGAAATAAATATTTCTTGAGTTAAATAAAATAATTGGGTGAAGGAAACCTACCACACCGAAATATAGGGGGTATATGAGTTTATATATACATTGAATATTCCACCATATTCCAATATTTTTCAACATGATTAATTTCCTCTAATGATTTTTTGGGTTCAAACCATTTGGTAATGTGATTCCGTAAATAGTTTGTGTGGAACTATCTACAGGAGTTGAGGAAAATCATAATAGTAGTATATACACCATAATACAACTTAACTACTAATGAATCAAGGATCCAAGAAATTTAAATTTTTATCATGACATTATTTGAGGATAAATACCTCAAGCTATAAGTCATTGAATCATGACAATACCATTATACCAAAGATATAAGAATATAAAAAGGAAATATCATAACCTAATAGTTAAAATCACTAAAATTGGGAAAATTTTGCTGATTAATTTATTATTTATATATAAATATAGGTTGACTTTGTTCATCTCCAAATCAAACTATAATAGAGTGACAAATATTATGATGTATACTAATTCAATTAATATAATGTTATGTTCCTGTAAATAATTAATGATAAAACCTTAAATCAAATAACCTCACATTCTAACTTGTATTCTATGTAAATTTTAGAAAGGATTGAATAGAACAACTTGGGTGCACACATGATCCAAATTAAAGAGGAATTTGAATAAGAAATTTTAAATCAATAAAATTTACATTTCTCAACTAGATATCTCTTATAACAAGTTTTTTATATCCAAATTCATATATATATATATATATTCGTTTTTCATGTTTATGATAACATGATTTTGTTTATAATAGGTCCATAATAACTGAACAATAAGAAATAACCAATTCATTTCCATAGTGTGTGAACTATATAAAAATCCATGTTCCATGTTTTTTTATCTATATCACATATCATCATATTATTTTTTCTATATATTTTGAATTAACTTGTGACTATAAAATAAATTTTAGAGTTTGGGTCATAGTATCCACTGATTCCTAACATATCAATGTGATGGTTCATGGTCACATGGGCCTATGAATATTTTCAAATAACATTGATTTACTATAAAGATCCCTTGAATATAAATGAATTTTGTGAAAAATATTCCTAATATATGTCGATTACTAACTATATAAATTTTATTTATTTTTAATATATTTATTTTTTAGAACATTTTTTATTAAATTTAACACTTTTTAAAATTAGTACATAGGTTTATTCATATTAAGATGACAAAATAAAAAATTAAAATGGGAGATATTGAGATTTAGAAAAGCAATCAAATCTAATGATGAGGATAGAAACCCTATATCAATGATTATACAAGAAATTATAATTGGAATGATCATCATGGGGATGTTAGGTTTTCAATTTAGATGTATAATATTCTATATGTTCTGGCATAATGTATCATTGCAGATGATGAATATTAAATATCATTTAATTACAACTAAAATATGATAGTTTATTTTTGTTTGAATTTTTCTTTTAATATCCATAGATTTTAATTGAATATAAAATATTTTAGGGTGTTTTTTAGGTACGTATGAGTTTTAACTAATTATGTGATTACAATTTGAAGCCAACAATTTATCTTTTATGATTTATGAATATTATTTAATGAAGATTTAGGAATTTTAAAGATATTATAAGAATAAAGTTTGATATGAACTATCTATGTGATAATAATTTATCACTATGTTGTTGTTGTTGGAGAGATATTTAATAGTGACATAAAAATTAAATTGTCTAGATATTTTCCAAAGGTAATATACATTGAATTTATTAAAATTAATGTCATGGTAAATAAAATATCAGTGATGATGTGTAAGAGTTAGCTAGAGGATACACCACAATAGAGAATCATAAATTCTGATATATAACTATGAAAAAAATATAAATATTGATAATATATAAGGGGTTAGATATTAATTTTACTTTGGGTTATCTCTATAATGTTGTTGGTCTTTTTTAAATGTTTTACTTATTATCAATATTGATAATATTAAACTCACTATATTTTATAGGAATAATTATCTGTAAAGCTAAAAAAATATGATACACTATGTTCTATTTCTATGTATAGTAGTTATCTATTCCACTTTGAAACTATTTTAATATTTATTAAAATAATACATAATGACATTGGTCATGATGAATATCATTTAGATAAAAAATAAAAAACCATAGTAACACAAATTGAAAATTCTAATATCAAAATTGATTGATTGTTTTATAATTTAACCATAAATCATATATAAAATGATTAAACCCATAATGTTGTTAGTATAATTATGAATAAATAACTTTTAGGGAATCTTAAGAAGAAATAATAAAGGATATCGAAAATTTAGAAGAAAAACTATAAATAAGAATATGATTGTATACAAATATGAAGATAAATGGTGACTAATTAATTTATTAATTTTTCAAATTGGTTAATGAAATGATTGTAAACATAAAATTCAATAGAAAAAATCAATAGTATTGGACTATAATCATCAATCAATTTAGAATACTAACATATTTGTATATTTATAATGCATTATCTAATGTAGATAAATAAAATAATATACTTCCTCTTGATGACTTACATAACATACTTATTTAAAATTGAATAAGTTATCCTTTTATATATAAAAAAGTTTAAATTGAAAAAAATATAAACTAAAGCTCAAGGAAAAGGGATATTTGGTACATGTAGACTCTATATAAGATGAAGGTAAAAATATAAATATTGAAAATATATTATCTCTTGTTTAAAAATAATACAAAATATAAGAAGAAATATAATTAAAAACTACATATGATCAGTTTTTCTTATGTATAAATTGTATACATTCCAACAAATGGTCTAAATAGGAAATATAATGAAGGATATGATATTAATTATTAAAATTTAGATCATTATAAGTAGGTTATTAAGTGGAATTCTAGAAATTCCTATTATTCTATAAAGTGGATGAAAATAACCAATAAAGTGAAAATATATTTCCATATATTGAGAATTATTTTGTATATTAAAGATACATATAATGATAGAGACACAAAAATTTAAACTATAAAATTAAGAATGGTATGAAAAGAAAATAACATCAATATCATGTATAAAAAAGATAATGATGGTTGAAACTATATGAATTATTGAACATTGTTTTTTTCTTGAATACCCTAGACTTTTCATCTAGACATGCATTCCCTCTCCCCAATATTATTGGTTGTTTGGTTTCATCCTATTATAAAACATTATATCCCTCAAAATCATATAGTGGAAAATATTCCAAATAACAATTTGGTCTCAATGGTATCATTGGTTTTTAATGTAATACTAGTTTTTAGATCATTTTATTAGAGTTTTATGAGGTTTCAATAAATTTTGATTTCTCCTGCGTGGTAATGTTTTGTAAATTTCATATCCCATTCAGGTACTTTGATAAAAATATGAACTTTGGTTATAGATTTCTTCTTTAAATAGTTTCTATTATTTTTAACTCAATCAAAATATTCATTAAACATATAAACGAGGATACTTTTGTTAAAGTTTTTTAGATCATTAGGTATTTATAACTAATTCTAATATATCATCATATAAAAAACCTAAATCTTTCACATTATCCAATACCCCTAATATTATGTGTTTTTTTTTCATTGTTATGGTTCTCTTGCCTTTCAATATCCTATTTATAATGAATCATTTTTAAAATTTGCACAAATTCTATTTGTTCTTATGTTACCACACCAAATCCATTCATCCTCTGTGAAATTTAATTATTTTTATGGATTATAATATTTTATTCTACCTCTAGAGTTTATTTTTATTGAGATCGATAAGTTGGATAAGTATTTATAAAAGGTTTTATATGAATCACACGCTAGTTACTTCCCTTTTGGTAATAGTCTTCTACATCAGTTTATTTCTTGTAGATGGTTTGGTCCATCTAAAGGGGTCCCCTCCCCTTCTATTGTAAGTAAATATGTTCCTATAGAGGAAAGAGAATCTTATATAAAATTTCAAAATTAATTTTTTTATTTTTTTTGTTTACGTTTTCTCAATTTTATAATAAGGTCAATCCTTTATTAAGCCTTTGGGTTTCCCATATTTTTTTAAATGATTCATTCACTAAAGAGGAGTATTGTATTTTCATAGTGTAATGACATATTTCTCAATTAGATATTAAGTTTGAAATATAATATAATTATTAATTATAGGTCTTCCATCATTTTGAAAATCTATTTTGCTTTGATGTTATTATGTATTTGATGATATAACAAGAACGATATCATTTCCATGTTACATGACTTTTAAAACAATTAGATCATTATTTTTTAATATAATTGGGGTTTGTTTACTGTTATAAAATATAATGATATAGTGATGGATGATCTTGTTATAGGTAAGGATTAAGAGCCATCCCCTTTAATTTTGGATCCAAGAAATGATCATCCACTTAGGCTCAGTTTATTATAGATAGAATTGAATACCCCTTCATCAATACTAGACCACTAGTTAAATATTGACATTTATGTGAAGATAAAAAAATAGTAAGTTTAATTATAAATATAAAATATATATAGATTGATTTTGGGAATTTATTGATCAACCAATTTCAATAGATTATGGATAAAAATTATGGATCGAGGTATGATTGGGTTCTTCTAAATTGGAATTTAATAGTAGGTAGAAGAAAATTTATGTAAATATTAATTGAGATACCCCAAAATATAAACTACATATACTATGAATGGTTATCCTTGATTGAGTTTCATTTCATCCAGTTTTTTTCAGGTTAGGAAATCTATATTAATTTTGTGATAATAGTGATTCATGTTTATGAGGCCATGATTTTGAATTTTAGATGTTTTTAAATTTCTTATTAGAATTTAATATATGAATATTAGATACTTATTGATGAATATGATGACAATTTTCTCTTGGAGTGAATTTAGATTGGTGGAATATAGAAGGTGAGGGGATATGATAATGTGACTAGAATGTATTGTGTTCTAGTCGATTAGTGAATGTTCTTATAAAGTTTTCTAGAATTCACTAATAGCTATAACAAAGTTGTTTCAAAATGAAATATATTTTTTATTAGATTTTCAACAAATGGATCAGAAGTAGTTGAGTGATGGAATTTAGAAGTTATGTGGTATAGCTATCAGTGGGTATAAGTTTATGAAAAAAATAAAAACACAAAAATTACATATGGTTTATCTCTAATAATTTATAGGTTTATAAATATCATCAAAACTATTAATTATCCTTATAAAATAGAAGTTTATAAAATATATGGTATATTAATAGTTAATTCCCATGATTAACAATCTTTACATACATTAACTAATAATTATGGTATGTTGGATGAATTTTATAAAATTGTTCAAAAGTAAATTCAACTGATGTTATTTTGTTATTTCATTGGAGAGTATATTACACTAATCCTTGGATCAACTATGAAATTTCCTAATATTCAAAAATTGATTCTATATGGGTAGATATTAAAACTCTTGGAAGAATAATATATTCAAAAAGTAATCAAATGTTAGAGCATCATAAATAATTTTTCAAAAGAAACAGTTTTTTACCTATGGACACAATTGAATAAATATCCTTTTAAAATATAAAAAAAGGAAATGATTCAAAAAACACTCATGAATAATTATAATATATCTTTTATTAGGTTTTTGTGATAAATAGGTTCATTGAAATTAATAAAATTGGGGGGGGGGTGGTGGGGATCGACTATGTCAAATATATAGGAAGATTAAACATTTTACATGACATGAAGTTGAAGCCAAAAGTTATTTCCATATATGTAATTTATTCTCTAGGTAACCATCAACATAATAAAATTATAATGGAATATTTCATATATGATCCCCAAAAAAATGATCATAGACATTATTTTATATAAATCCAATTTTTCTAGAGTAATGAATTTTAAATTATTTAAACAAAATGATAAAGAGTAGTGAATGTTGGGGAAGTCCAAATATATAAATTTTAAGAACATATAAATATAGAATCCATTGAGTATTTGATGACAGGTTTATTTGAATATAATAATTTTAGTGTTTATAATACCTAAATAAAATAAAAATCAAGAGTAATGGAAGTTATTTCATTATAGGCTCAAGTGATCAGTAAGAGGTTTTTAGATGTTCTAAAGGCTTCAAGTCATTGATTTATTTTAAGAAAGTGGTTGTGTCTAGAAGTAGAATAAACATCATGAGTGTTGTAACACCCCAAGGTTTTGAAAATAAATATAGAATGCAATTTTATAATCCATCCATTTAACACAACTTTGCCTCTTCTATGTTTTGAATTTCGAAAAACGGTCATTTAGAGTTGTGTTCAGTATGTCATTTGGAGTCTGATAGAACAAACATGATTTGTGGTGAATAGAAACATACCCTTATTAATAGTAATATGAATAGTAATAATACCCTTATGAATAGTAAATAATAATATTATTTTATTTTCTTAAGACAATATGATAATGGGATCTTAATTAATTTTTCAATGTCACAAAAAACTAATTGCACTTCAAGATTGTTAATTTTTGAATTTACTAGGACCTTATTTAGAAATTAAATTAATAATCTATAGAAAATTATTTTTGAAAATTTTATTTCACTTTTGAATTCTACACGTCGAAAAATGGTGGGGGTGAATTTTTGTAATTTTTCTGAAATTCATGAATTTTTTATGAATAGTGAAATACGATAAAATAACGCATATACAAATTATCAGTTAAATACACTATTTATGACATCACAAGTGATGTAATTCCACTTGGTTTGAACTCACATGAACTTATTACTATTATAGGTCACATTAAACCACACTATTTGTTGTCTTGAGGGAAATAATAAAATAATGAATAAAATATTCAAAATTTACTCCTCTCCTCCATTATAAAAACCCCTCACCATTCCCTCTTCTCTTCACCACTATAAGCCTTGAAGCTCCTCAAATTTCTGGCCAATTACCCTTCCCTAGTCTCTTCCCACGTCCAAGAAGCTTTTGTTCTTTCCAAAAGACCCAAACCCCTTCCCTTAAGGAGTTTTTGAAGGAGGTTATTTCAAGAGGTAAAGCACCCTTCTTTTTCATTTGGTTTCATTTCAATTTATCTACTTTTGCTATCCTCTTCTCACATCATATGTCCAAATGATCATGATGACTATATAATCATCTATATAATGGAATTATATCATGTGAATGAAATAACCATCATAAATATTCTTACTCCCTCTGTTTGATTTTTTTATAAACCAAATCAACGTCCACGAGGTTCCAATTTATAGCCATTGTGGATGATGAAGTTTTGTTCTTAAATTTTTTATACATTACTGGTCATGAAAGCATATATATGGTTTTACCAAACAATAACATATGAATTATAACCTAATTAATATTCAGTAACCAGAATATATACATATAATTAAGTTATATGACAAAACTAGTTCATAATATTCAAAATACCACAGAATAATAGAAGTGGTTGTCATCTAAGGATTCACCCTCATTACATGTAACCAAATGATATAAATGACCATTATCAATTATTTATTTTAATTAATAATATATAATTCCAATCCTGGATATTTATAACCTTTCCACATGAACTTCATTATTTAAAAACAAGTGAACTGATTAAGAAAATAAAGGAAACGAACACTCCAGAACGATGAAATTCAATACAATAACTTATCAATAACAACATAAATGAGATTACCATAAATATGATAAAATAAATACATCTCTAATATGTTTTTAATTATTTTATTAATAATTATAATTTCATATTCCAGGAGCTTAAGTTCAAGAGAATAACACGTTTGGAGTTAAGGTAAGGGTTTTTTCCACCCAAACTTCCATTTTCATTCGGGATACTTTCATTGTCTAATTACCTCAATGAAATTATTATTTATTGTTATTTACTCATCATATATTCTGTTTGAGTATAATATATATGTTTACAAACCCGAACCCTTCCTTATTTTATGGATAGTTACAAGTTTTAAAATGAATATTCAAAATTGTTTAAAAAATACGAGCCCGATTCAAGGGAATTTCTAAAATTCTTACCTATTTTCAAGGGAACACTACAATATGTTTTAGGAAACCATTATCTTTATAAAATCACTAAATTTATTATGAAAATACTATCTTACTCCACTTCTGGTTTTATACAATGATTTTCCAAAATAAATCTTCTTAGAAAAATAAAAGAGTATTTATCTCAAAATTGATTAATGATTTTTTAAGAGTACTTTCATTTGATTGAACTCTCTTGTTGATTACATGGTATTAATAGGTTTAATAATTTATGATGTCATATACCATATTTTATTTAATGTTTTATGACTAAATCTATTGTGAATGATAAATCCTAAAACCATTAACCATATTACTCGGAATGGTTAGTGTTTTATGTATTATAATTGGGGAAAGTTAGTTACATTTCATTTGATAGTTTCAATATGAATGTATATGTTATTTATGTTGATCTCTGATCATATGAGGAATTCATTGGAATTATCATGTTATGGGTGGGGCCCTCTATATCCCCTCGATGCATCAGTAGGTCTGATGAGACAAACTATGGTCATGGCACGAGGCCTTGACCAAATTATTATTTTATGGTCCTAGGACGAGGCTTAGAAGGTATGGTTATGATGTCTATCATATGTACTTATATCATTATGAAGCTAGTAATTGAATGTTCATGTGGTTATTTGACTATTAGAATACCCATGATTATGTTTTTTTATGGAATTATTTACTCAGCTCGTATTCGTTCCATAATGTGTTTCATGTTTATTGTTAGAGGCATGTGTTTTCATTTATTCACCATGTCTAATGTTTATATTATCTTCCATTTTATTTCTTACTATTAATGAGTGTTTTTGATGGCACTTTTCTTATGTTTCATTTTTCTTAGGTCATGAAGAAGTAAATTATGAATGAAATGAAAGCATATTCTTGGAGACATGATGTTGCTAGTGGAATAATATAGTGGCATTTTTTCCTTTCCATATCCAATGTTGAACTTATTTATGTATCTTTTTCTCATAATACTAAACCACTTGGTCCTTCAGGATTCATATTCCTTGTTTGTATGCCAACGTAATCAATGTCCATGAGGTTCCAATTTATAGCCATCGTGGACAAAAAAGTTTTTTTCTTCAATTTTATCTTCATTACAAGCCATGAAACCATATTTATGGATTAAAAAGACTATAATATATGTATTACAATTAAATTCATATTTAGGAACCAGAATATGTACATATAATTAAGTTATATGACAAATATTGTTCATAATATTCCAAATACCGCCGAATAAACAAAGTGCTATTCATTTAATGATTCATCCACATTCCATGTAACCAAATGATATAAATTACCATTATCAATTATTTATTCTCATTAATAATATATAATTACAATCGCAGAGATTTATAACCATTCCACGTGAACTTCATTATTTAAAAGCAAGTGAACCGAATATTTAAATAAAGGAAACGAACACTCCAGAATGACGAAATTCAATACAATAACTTATCAATAAAGACATTAATGAACTAACAAGAACTATGATAAACTAAATACATCTCTAATAGGTTTTATAATTAAGTTATTAATAATTATAATTTCATATTCTAAGAGATTATGTTCAAGATAAGAACACGTTTGGAGTTAATGTAAGGGTTTTATCCACCCGAACTTCCATTTTCATTCGGGATACTTTAATTGTAAAATTACCTCAAAAAAAATTATGTATTTTTATGTACTCATCATATATTCTGTGTGAGTATCATATATATGTTTTAAAACCAGAACCCTTCCTTATTTTATGGATAGTTACACATTTTAAAAGTAACATTCAATATTGTTTCAAAAATATGAGCCGGATTCATGTGAATTTCTCAAATTCTTACCTATTTTCAAGGGCACTCTATAATTTGTTTTTGGAAACCATTATATTTATAAAGTCACTCATTTTATTATGAAAATACTATCTTTCTTAAATTATGGTTTTATAAAATAATTTTCGAAAAGAACACTTCTTTTCAAAATAAAAGATTATTTATCTCACAATTGCTTAATGAGTTTATAAGAGTATTTTCGTTTGATTCAATGCTCTTGTTGATTACATGGTATTAATGGGTTTAATCATTTATGAATTCATAAACCATATTTTATTTAATGGTTTATGATTAACTCTATTGTGGATGATCTATCCCAAAACCATTCACCATATTACTCAGAATGGTTAGCGTTTTATGTTTTATGATTGGAGAAAGTTAGTTACATTTCATATGATAGTTTCAATATGAATGTATAAATTGTTTATGTTGATCCCCGCTCATATGAGGAATGCATTGGACTTATTATCTGATTGGTGGGGACCGCTATAGCCCCTCGATGAATTGGTAGGTCTCATGAGACAAACTATGGTATTGACACGAGGCCTTGACAAAATGATTATTTTATGGTCCTAGCATGAGGCTTAGATGGTGTGGTTATGATGTCCGGTATATGTAATTATCTCATTATGAAGCTAGTAATTGAAGGTTCATGTGGTTATTCAACTAGTAGAATACCCGTGATTATGTTTTATTATGGCATTATTTACTCAGCTCGTATTCCATCCATAATGTGTTTCAAGTTTATTATTAAAGGCATGTGTTTTCAATTATTCACCATGTCTAATGTTTATATTATTTTCTTTTGTATTTATTAATCTTACTGAGAATTTGATATCACCCTTTTATTATGTTTAATTTTTCTCAGGACATGAATAAGTAAACTATAAATGACATGAAATCATAATCGAGGAGACATGATGTTGCTAGTGGAATAATTTAGTGTCGTTTTTTACTTTCTATATGTAAAGTTGAACATATGTATGTATGTTGTTTCCAATAATACTAAAATACTTGGTCCTTCGGGATTCATATTCCTTGTATGTATTCCAACGTAATCAAATAACGTAATGACTCTGGGAAACAGGAGTCGGGTCCTTACAGTTGGTATCAGAGGAAGTTTAGTAGAAAATATGGAAACTAGATTTAGAAAACATAGATTAGAGAAGAGTACCTAAGATAGTATTTGAGGATAAACATACAAGAACGTCCTGGAATTTTGGTAAGGAATAGATTGTGTGGATCTTTCAAGCAATACATCCCTGTCTAGATACAAGCAGGTAGAGGAAGCTCTAGCACAGATGTATCTAGGGGTAAAACCTGAAAACACATCTTTGAGATAGGATTGAATGGGAACTGGTGCATGAAAATGGGCCTTGTTGCACTCTTGGTGGTGACACTCCTGGGGGATAAGCTTAGGATAATTTACATTTTATTTACAAGCCATTATGAAGGAGTTTAATGTAAATATTCCTCAAAGAAACAATTTTTGTGAATATGGGATTAGCCATGCGTAGGATCTCAATTTGTTTTGAGAATATTTAAGTTAAGATTATACATTATGATTCATAACCTAATATAGTGTATGCCATTATCTAGATATGGCGCCTAGTGGATGGAATGTAAGTCACACAAATTCATGTGTCTTCTATAGGGATTTACCTCCAACGCAACATAATGATGTTGTCTCTGGTGCTGTGACTAGTGCTAAGAAACACATAACTATACTGAGACAACTTACTCAGGTTATGAATAATAACCTTACTCATGTAGAGCATATAGATCCACCATGTGGAGGAGCAATGCTGGATCTCTTTATGCGACAACAGCCTCCATCATTCAATGGGACTACAAACCTATTTGTATCATAGAGGTGGATTTGTTCCCTTGAGAAGATATATATTGATTTGGGATGTAATGAAGGAGATAAGGTTGTCATGGTAGTATATCGTCTATCGGAAATGCAGATCGGTGGTGGACATTAATTGAAAACACAAAGGAGGAGAAAGTGATAGAAGAGATGTAATGGAAGGATTTTAAGGAAATATTCTTAGAAAAATATTTCCCTCATGATTAGCGAGCAGATATAGAGAGACAATTTTTGAATTTGATGCAGAAGGAGGATGAAAATATTTCCAAGTATGAAGCCAAATTCACAAGGTTATCTAGAAATGTTGTGGACTACATACGAAATCCAAGGATCAAAATTGATCGATTCATTGATGGCCTAAATCCATTCCTCCAGCGGGAACTGATCTCCCAAAGTTTTTCATCATATGATAATATAGTTTGATGTTCCATCGAGACAGAAAAATAATTCTCTAAGACTTGTGACTTTAAGGGAAAGAAAGAAAAGAAGAGGGATGCTGAAAACCCTAGGAAATGAAATAAGGAAACGAGGAAGAAGGGAAGAGTTGAATTTCCACCATGTGACAATTGTGGAAAGAAACACCCTGGAGCCAGCTTAAAAGGAAAAGGAGTATGCTACAAAAGTGGCCAGAAAGGCCATATTCTTGGTGATTGCAAAGGGAAGAAGGAAGCCAATGATGTTTAATGCTATAGTTGTCGGGAGATGAGACTTTATGCTAATGATTGTCCAAAACGTCAATGAAATATACAACAGAAAAGGCCAAGGGATTAGGGATAAGCTTATGCAATCACAACTGCAGAGGTTGAAGTTACTAATGACATAGTGGCATGTACTTTAATTGATTCCTCCAGTTTAGCCAATAATTTATTTGATTCTAGATCATCTCATTGTTTCAAATCTTCCCAATTTTCTAATAAAATTAGATATTTTCAATTTGATTTAACAATGGATTTTTTTAGTAAAAACTCCTAAGGGAAGTATCATTGCTACAAAGTTCTATGAATCAGTTCCCATAAGGGCATATAAATGTTCATTATCAGCATGTCTCATTGTCAAACTAATGATTGAATTTGATATAATCCTCAGTATATATTGGCTTTCGGACCATGATGCAAAAATTTATTTTAAGAAGAAGGAGGATATGGTTTTTGATGATGATGATAAAGAACACCTTATCTTTAGAGAAGAATCGTCACCACCTGATTCTTATCTTGATCTACCCCCAGTAGCTCAACTAAATTGAATTATTGGGGAGAAAGTGAATGAAATAACTGTGGGTGAGGAAAGGAATGTTCAAATAGAGGATGTACATATTATGAGAGAATATGTTGATGTGTTTCCAGAATATTTACCTGGACATCCTACAGAATGAGAAATTGAGTTTTCCATTTATTTAATTCCTAGTTCAAGGCCCATATCGAATACCCCTTATAGAATGGCCACTGTGGAATTAGTGGAACTAAAGAAAAAACTATAGGAATTGAGTAATATGGGATTTATTCTCCCTAGTGTTTGTCACGACCCACCTCCCCGGGTTATAAACCTTATCATCTAACCCCATGGGTCTCCTGTAATACCTTGGTTGCCTTCCCAGCACACCATAGGCTATTAATCACTATGTTTTCTTATTAGTCTAATTACTGTCCCCACAGGCCAACACATGTTCTTTTAGTGTGTTTTTTCCTCACTCACACAAACCCTTGGAAACATCCCAAAAGTTCACCCATCTTGTTTACTACTCTAGGGAAAGCATGCTTAACTATGGAGTTCTAATCAGAAAGGCTCCCAAAAAGAAAGGTGCACCTTGTTGACATGGGTAGTAAAATTTATACTTTTTAAGTCTCACTTTTCCAGGGGTGTTACATTCTCCACCCCTTTTAAAGCACAACACCCTCGTTGTGGACCCCAAGCCTCAAACTCAGGCAGTGCCTAAGTACTTTTGGCTAGGTATTGGATTTGATACCATTTGTCACGACCTGCCTCCCTGGGTCATGAACCTTATCATCTTACCCCATGGGTCTCCTATAATACATTGGTTGACTTCCCAGCACACCATAGGCTATTACTCACTAGGGTCACTTATCAGGCTAATGACTGTCCCCACAGGACAACACATGTTCTTTTAGTGTGTTTTGTCCCCACTCACACACACCATGGGAAACTTCCCAAAAGGCCACCCATCCGGATTACTACTCCAGGTCAATCTTGATAAACTATGGAGTTATAATCAGATAGGATTCCGAAAAGAAAGTTTCACGTTGTTGACATGGGTAGTAACATTTAGCCTTTTTATGTTTCACTTTTCGTGGGGTGTTACATTATAATTAACAATGATTTTCAACAAAGAACAGGGTATGAGAGAAACACTTAAAAATGAACAAACCCTACCTCGAATAAGGTTTGTTCGACGTTGATTCGGAAAGAGATGTATCTCCATCATCATCGGAGGAATAACCATCGTCGTTGGTGAGTTCCCCGCAGTAGAGTCTTCTCCCTTGACGTGGATAAAGAAAAGGATTATAGAACCGTGGAACGTTCTTCACTGAGTCGTTCTTCATTGAAGGTTGGTGTTCTTCATTGGAGAAGAACACTATTCTCCCATTCTCAAGATCTCTCTCCCTTAACACAAAAAAAGCCCCAAAATAAAATAATAGGCTAAGAATATTATTTTATTAACCCCTGCAATTCAAAATTCAAACAACTTAATTTAATTAATTGAACAGTTAGAATTCATTGATTAAAATGTGTTGGCCAACATTAAAGTGGGAGAGAGGGAGAGGAAGAGTCCTCATAATTAAGGTGGGTTGTCATGAATTAAAAAAGGGAGTTTAAATGGGGTTTAAGAGAGGTAATGGGAAGATGAAGGGTTGGGGCTCGTGTGGGCCCCACCTCTCAAATATCCTCACATGGGATGTTTGGTGGGTGTGGGCCCCACCAATAACTTTCCATGGGAGGTATTAACTTCCATAGATATAAATAAAATTGGTCTAAAAATTTTATTTAACTTCTTAATTTACCCCCAATTTTAACTTTCAACCTTCATAGAACAGAACTACGGTAAAGGTCCCCTTAAGAAAATATCGGCCCTATGAGTTCATCGATACCATTGGATTTCAATTCTGAGCACTGGTTCAAAAGTTATAAAAACCCGCTCGTTCGTTCACTGAATGTACCTGAGCTAAACTTCAGAAACTTATTCCGGGCACACCGGGCCTCGGAATCAGGTGCCGTCAGAAACAACATACTCGTAAAATTCCAAAGAATTTAAGAAAAAATTTCATTGAAATTTCCTGGTCTTTACAAGTGATTGTACATGGTTAGACCCTTTCCTTTTTGTTAAGAAGAAATATAGATCTATGAGGTTATGTGTCGACTACAGGTAGATCAATGTTATAACAATAAAGAACAAGTGTCCCCCTACCTCACAATGAGAATTTATTTGACCAACTGCATGAAGCTCAATACTTTTCAAAGATTGACCTATGAGCTGGATATCATCAGTTGTGTGTGAAGAAGGAAGACATTCAAAAAACATCATTTCGAACCAGGTATGGGCATTACGAGTTTACAGTAATTCCATTTGGATTGACAAATTCACCCTCTGTCTTCATGGATATAATGAATAGAGTTTTCAAGGAATATATCGATGTTTTTGTAGTGTTATTTATTGATAATATCTTAGTATACTCCAAAAGCTACGAATATCCTGAAAACCACTTGTACATTATCCTGAAGACCCTTAGAAGACATGAATTACATGGGAAGTTTAGAAAGTGTGAATTATGGCTTCGAGAGATTTCTTTTTTTTGTCTATATTGTCTCTAAAGATGGAATCGTAGTTGATTGTGAAAAGAAAAAAGAAATCCATGATTGGACTATGCCAACAAAAAATAACTTAGGTACGCAGTTTTATTCGATTAGCATGTTATTATCGGCGTTTCATGCAGAATTTTGCCCAACTGGATAACCCACTAACGAAGCTCACACGTAAAAGGGTTAAATTTATCTGTACAAAATATTGTGAAGAATATTTTGAAGAAATTAATGGAAGATTATTCAATGATCCTATATTGACTCTACAATTTGGGAATAACGGGTTTGTTATTTATAGTGATGCTTCAAAGAAAGGACTTGGTTGTGACCTTATGTAAAATGATAGGGTTATTGCTTTTGCATCAAAACAACTAAAAATTAATGAGCATAACTATCCTACAAATGATCTTGAGTTAGCTGCTATAATATTTGCTTTGATGATATGGATACATTATCTCTATGGTGAAAAAATGTGAGATTTATACTGATCAAAAGAGTTAGAAGTAAATTTTCTCACAGAAAGAACTCAACATGAGGCAAAGGAGATGGCTTGAACTACTCAAGGATTATGATTTCACGATACAATACCACTTGGGGAAGAAAAATAAGGTGGTATATTCTTTGAGCAGAAAGGATCATGGAGTTTTGAAGAAGATGAGATTTGAAAGGGATCCAATTTTCATGGATCTAGTAAAGATGGATACAGGAATAACCATTGAAGGTGAAACATCAATTCTTTTTCAAATGGTTTCCAATGAATCTTTACTAGAAAGGGTAAAAAGTTCTCAGGCTGGTGATGAGGAGTTTCAAAAGAAGATAAAAGCTGTGAATGATGGGATATTGAGTGACTTCGTATATGAAGATGGAATTTTGAAATTTTCGAAGAGTCTTTGTGTTCCTGATATACCTGGTCTGAAAAGGGAATTGTTGGATGATGCTCATTGTTCCAATTTCTCTATATACCCTGGTAGCACTAATATGTATAGAGATTTGAAGGAACATTTTTGGTGAGAAAACATGAAGAGGGAGATTTCTGATTTTGTGTCAAGATGTATGGTTTGTCAACAAGTGAAAGCTGGAAGGAAACAACCTGGAGGATTATTGAAACATCTCCCCATACCTGAGTGGAAATGGGATAATATCATGATGGAATTTGTCATGGGACTACCAAAGACCCCTAGAAGGAACGATGCAATATAGGTCATTATTGATTGTCTTACCAAGTTAGCATAATTTCGTGCTATAAGAGACGATCTACCACTTGAATGTCTAGAAAGCTTATATATTAGTTAAGGTGTGAGACTTCATGGAGTACCCCTATCAATTTTTTCTTATCATGATCCACGATTTACATAAATATTCTGGAAAACTCTTTAGAATTCCCTAGATACTAATATTTTTTTGAGCACTACCTACCACCCACAAACTGATGGAAAATCATAACGGTCTATTCAGACATTGGAAGACATATTGAGGTCATGTTCACTTGATTTTCAAGGCATGTGGGATCAATATTTACCACTCATAGAATTTTACTACAACAACAGCTTCCATTCATGTATTTAGATGGCACCCTATGAAGCATTATATGGGAGGAGATGTCGTACACCAACATACTGGGATGATGTTAGTGAAAGAAATCTCATGTGCCTAGAACCTGTGGAAAAACAACGGATGAGGTGAAGATTATCAAGAGCCATATCAAAATAGCTCAGAAGTAGAAAAAATATCTATGCTGATAAGTGAAGGAAGGATTTGGAATTTCTAGAAGGTGATCACATTTTCTTAAAGGTATCTCCATGGAAGGGTATGATACGATTCAGTAAGAAGGGAAAATTAAGTCCCAGGTACATCGGAACTTTTGAAATTCTGGACCGAATTGGAGCCATATATTACCGTTTGTCAATTCCACCAAGTCTCTCCAAAGTTCACAATGTGTTCCATGTGTCAATGTTAAGAAAGTACATGCCATACCCAACAAAAGAACTCACTTATGAAGAAGTAGAACTTGAGCCCGATATATCTTATTATGAAGATCCTATTAAGATTCTTGATACTATGGAAAAATTACTATCAAATTGGATGACTCGACTAGTAAAAGTTCTATGGAGGAACTATAAGATGGAGGAAGCAACATGGGATCCTGAGGAGCTTATGTTAAAGACTTACCTGAATCTTTTTAGGTAATATTCTGTGAATTTTGAGGATGAAATTTTTGTAAGGTGGGGAGAATTTAAAACCCCAAGGTTTTGAAAATAAATAAAGAATGCGATTTTATAATCTATCCATTAAACACAAATTTTCCTCTTCTATGTTTTGAATTTCGAAAAACAATCTTCTAGAGTTGTGTTCAGTAAGTCATTTGGAGTCCGATAGAACAAACTTGATTTTTAGTGAATAGTAACATACCCTTATGAATAGTAATATTAATAGTAATATGAATTGTAATATGACCCTTATGAATAGTAAATAATAATATTATTTTATTTTTTAAGGCAATATGATAATTGGATCTTAATTAATTTTTCAATGTCACATAAAACTAATTGCACTTCAAGATTATTATTTTTCCAATTAACTATGACCTTATTTAAAAATTAAATTAATAATATTTAGAAAATTAATTTTTAAAAATGGATTTCACTTTTGAATTATACACGTCAAAAAATGGTATGGGTGAATTTTTGGGATTTCTATGAAATTCTTGATTTTTTGATGAATAGTGAAATATGATAAAATACCATATATACAAATTACCAGTTAAATACACTATTTAGGACATCACAAGTGATGCAAGGCCACATGGTTCGAACTCTCATGCACTTATTACTGTTAGGGGTCACATGAAACCACACTATTGGTGTCTTGAGGGAAATAATAAAATAATGAATTAAATATTCAAAATTTACTCCTCTCCTCCACTATAAAACCCCCCCACAACTCCCACTTCTCTTCACTCCTCTAAACCTAGAATCTCCTCAAAGTTTTACCCAATTACCCTTCCCTAGTCTCTCTCCTCTTCCAATAAACTTCTGGTCTTTACAAAAGATAAAAACCCCTTCCCTTAAGGAGTTTCTCAAGGAGGTTATTTCAAGAGGTAAAGCACCCTTCTTTTTCATTTGGTTTCATTTCAATATATCTACTTTTTATATCCTATCCTCACCTCATCTGTCCAAATAATCACGATAACTCGAGTATCATCTATATACTATAATTATATCCTGTGAATTGAAGAACCATCATAAATACTCAAACTCCCTCCCATTTATTTTTTAATAAACGAAATCAACGTCCATGAGATTCCAATTTATAGTCTTCGTGGACGACGAAGTTTTTTTCTTAAATTTTTTCTTCATTACTATCCATGAAACCATATTTATTATTGAACCGGACTATAATATATGTATTATAACCTAATTGATATTCAGGAACCAGAATATGTACATATAATTAAGTTATATGACAAAACAAGTTCATAATATTCCTAATACCGCCGAATAATCAAAGTGGTTTTAATCTAATGATTCATCCTCATTCCATGTAACAAAATGATATAAATTACCATTATCAATTATTTATGCTCATTAATAATATATAATTCCAATCCTGGATATTTATAACCATTCCACGTGAACTTCCTTATTTAAAAACAAGTGAACCGAATATTTAAATATAGGAAACGAACACTCCAGAACAACGAAATTCAATACAATAACTTATCAATAAAGACATAAATGAACTAAAAAGAACTATAATAAACTAAATACATCTATAATAGGTTTTATTTAAGTTATTAATAATTATAATTTCATATTCCAAGAGATTACGTTCAAGATAAGAACATGTTTGGAGTTATTGTAAGGGTTTTTTCCACCCGAACATCCATTTTCATTCGGGATACTTTCATTGTCAAATTACCTCAAAACAATTCTTATGTATTTTTATGTAATAATCATATATTCTATGTGAGTATCATATATATGTTTAGAAAACAAAACCCTTCCTTATTTTATGGATAGTTACACTTTTTAAAAGGAACATTCAATATTGTTTTAAAAATACGAGCCAAATTCACGTGAATATCTCAAATTCATACCTATTTTCAAGGGCACTATATAATTTGCTTCTGGAAACCATTTTATTTATAAAATCACTCATTTTATTATGAAAATACTATCATACTTCACTTATGGTTTTATACAATTATTTTTGAAAAGAACTCTTCTTTTCAAAATAAAAGATTATCTATCTCACAATTGCTTAATGATTTTATAAGAGCATTTTCGTTTGATTCAATGCTCTTATTGATTCCATGGTATTACTAGGTTTAATCATTTATGAATTAATATACCTTATTTTATTTAATGGTTTATGACTAACTCTATTGTGTATGATCTATCCTAAAACCGTTCACTATATTACTCAGAATGGTTAGTGTTTTATGTTTTATGATTGGGAAAGTTAGTTACATTTCATATGATAGTTTCAATATGAATGTATATGTTGTTTATGTCGATCCC
Source organism: Viscum album (assembly GCA_963277665.1). Classification (NCBI taxonomy): domain Eukaryota; kingdom Viridiplantae; phylum Streptophyta; class Magnoliopsida; order Santalales; family Viscaceae; genus Viscum; species Viscum album. The sequence continues at coordinate 1,394,228,217 of OY728157.1, read as the reverse complement.
CGCTCATATGAGGAATGAATTGGACTTATTATGTGATTGGTGGGGCCCACTATAGCCCCTCGTGGCATCGGTAGGTCTCATGAGACAAACTATGGTCTTGGCACGAGGCCTTGACAAAATGATTATTTTATTGTCCTAGCATGAGGCTTAGATGGTGTGGTTATGATGTCCGACATATGTAATTATATCATTAAGAAGCTAATAATTGAAGGTTCATGTGGTTATTTGACTAGTATAATACCCATGATTATGTTTTATTATGGCATTATTTACTCAGCTCGTATTCCAACCATAATGTGTTTCAAGTTTATTATTAGAGGCATGTGTTTTCAATTATTCACCATGTCTAATGTTTATATTATCTTCTGTTGTATTTCTTAATCTTACTGAGAATTTTATCTCACCCTTTTCTTATGTTTCATTTTTCTCAGGACATGAAGAATTAAATTATAAATGACATGAAAGCATAATCTAGGAGACATGATGTTGCTAGTGGAATAATTTAGTGTCGTTTTTTCCTTTCCATATGTAAAGTTGAACATATGTATGCATCTTGTTTCCAATAATACTAAACGACTTGGTCCTTCAGGATTCATATTCCTTGTATGTATGCCAACGTAATCAAATAAGGCAACGACTAAAGGAAACCGGAGTCAGGTCCTTACAGTTGGTATCAGAGGATGTTTAGTAGAAAATTTGGAAACTACATTTAGAAAACATAGATTAGGGAAGATTCCCTAAGATAGTCTTTGAGGATAAACATACAATAACATCTTGGTTTTTTGGTATGGAATAGATTATGTGGATCTTTGAAGCAATACATCCCTGTCTGGATACGAGTACATAGAGGCAGCTCTGGCATAGATGTATCTAGCGGTAAAACCCGAAAACCCCGCATTGAGCTGGAATTGAACGAGAACTGGTGCACGAAAATGGGCCTTGCTGTACTCTTGGTTACGACACTATTGGGGATAATCTTAGGATAATTCACATTTTCTTCACAAGCCATTATGAAGTAGTTTAATGTAAATATTCCTCAAAGATACCATTTTTGTGAATATGGGATTAGCCATGCGTAGGATCTCAATTTTTCTAAGCATTTTTAAGTTAAGATTATACATTATGATTCATAACCTAATATAGTGTATGCCATTATCTAGATATGGCGCCTAATGGGAGAAATGGGAATCGTACGAATGCATGTGTCCCCTGTAGGTATTTTCCTCCAATGCAAGATAATGATGTTGGCTATAGTGTTGTGACTGGTGCTAAGGAACTCATATATATACTGGGACAACTTACTCAGGTTATGAATAATAACCATACCTCTATAGAGCATCCGGATCCACCACGTGGAGGATCTATGCTAGATCGCTATATGTGACAACAACCTCCATCATTCAACAGGACAACAAACCCATTTGTAGTAGAGTAGTGGATATATTCCCTTGAGAATATATTTCTTGCTTTGAGATGTAATGAAAGAGAGAAGGTTTTCATGGAACTATATCGTCTATCGGGAGATGCGGATCAGTGGTGGACATTAATCCAAAACACAAAGGTGGAGGAAGAGATAGAAGAGATGGAATGGAGGGATTTTAAGGAAATATTCTTAGAAAAATATTTCCCTCATGAGCAGCGAGAAGATATGAAGAGACAATTATTGAATCTGAGGTAGATGGAGGATGAAAATGTTTCAAAGTATGAATCCAACATCAAAAGTTTTTCAAGACATGAAGTGGATTATATAAGAAATCCAAGGAGAAAAATTGATTGAATCTTTGATGGCCTAAAGCCATTTTTCCTGTGGGAAATGGTCTGTCAATATTTTTCAACATATGAGGATATAGTTTCATGTGGAATCAAGACAGAAAAAGAATAATCTAAGTCTTATGACTTTAAGGGAAATCAAGAAAAGAAGAGGGCTGATGAAAACCCTGGGAAAGAAAATAAGGAAATGGGGAAGAAGGGAAGAGTTGAATTTCCACCATGTGAAAATTATGGAAAGAAACAACCTGGTGCCTGCTTAAAAGGAAAAGGAGTATGCTACAAATGTTGTCAAAAAGGCCATATTTCTAGTGATTGCAAAGGGTAGAAGGAAGACAATGATGTTTAATGATATAGTTTTCGGGATATGGGACACCATTCTAATGATTGTCTAAAACGTAAAGGATATATACAACAGATAAGGTGAAGGGATCAGGGACAAGCTTATGCAATCACAAATGCAGAGGTTGAAGTTCCTAATGATGTGGTGGTAGGTAATTTAATTGTTTCTTCAAGTTTAGACAAATCTTTATTTGATTCTGGATCATCGTATTGTTTCATATCTTCCCAGTTTTCTAAAAAATTAGATATTTCCCATTTGATTTAACAAGGGAGTTGTCAGTTAGGACTCATAAAGGAAGTATCATTGGTACAAAGTTCTATGAATCAATTCCCATTTGGGAATATAAATGTTCTTTATCTGCTAATCTCATCATCATACACATTATTTAATTTGATATAATCCTCAGTATGGATTGGCTTTCAGACTATGATGCAAAAATTTATTGTAAGAAGAAGTAGGTTACAATTTTTGATGACAATGATAAAGAACACCTTATCTTTCAAGCAGAATCATCACCACCTGATTCTTATATAGATCCAACCCCAGTAGCTCAACTAAATTCAATTATTGGGGAGGAAGAGAATGAAATAATTGTGGGTGGGGAAATTAATGTTCAAACAGAGGATGTATCTGTTGTGAGAGAATATATTGACGTGTCTCCAGAATATTTACCTGGATATCCTCCAGAATGGGAAATTGTGTTTTCCATTGATTTAATTCCTGGTTCAAGGCCAATATCAACGACCCCTTATAGAATGAACACTGTGGAATTAGTGGAACTAAAGAAACAACTAGAGGAATAGAGTAATAAGGGATTTATTCTCCCTAGTGTTTCTCCATGGGGAGCCCCTGTCCTTTTTATTAATATGAAAGATGAATCTATGAGGTTATGTGTCGACTACAGGGAGATAAATACTATAACAATAAAGAACAAATATCCCCTACCTAGAATTGAGGATTTATTTGACAAACTACTTGGATGTCAATACTTTTCAAATATTGACCTTCGATCTGGATATCATCTGTTGTGTGTGAAGAAAGAAAACATTCCGAAAAAAGCATTTCAAACTTGCTACGGGCATTAAGTGTTTACAGTAATGCCTTTTGGATTGACTAATGCACCCTATGTCTTCATGGATCTAATGAACAGAGTTTTTAAGGAATATCTAGATGATTTTGTAGTGGTATTTATTGATAATATCTTGGTGTACTCGAAATTCTATGAAGATCATGAAAATCACTTGCACATTATCCTGATGAATCTTAGAAGACACGAATTATATGGGATGTTTAGCAAGTGTGAATTCTAGCTTTAGGAGGTTTATTTTCATGGCCATATTGTCTCTAAGGATGGAATCCTAGTTGATCATGTGAATAAAAAGTCAATCCATGATTGGCCCATGCCAACAAACATAACTGAGGTATATTGTTTTATTGGCTTAGCAGGTTATTATCTGCATTTCATGAAATTTTTTGCCAGACTGGATAACCCACTAACGAAGCTCACACGTAAAGGGGTTCAATTTTTTTTGTAAAAAATATTGTGAAGATTATTTCTAAGAACTAAATAGAAGATTAGTCAATGCTTCTATATAGACTCTATAATCGGGGAATGACTGGTTTGTTATTTATAGTGATGCTTTGAAGAAAGGACTTGGTTGTGTACTTATGAAAAATGTTAGGGTTATTGCTCATGCATCACGATAGCTAAAAATTAATGAGCAAAACTATCCTACTCATGATCTTGAGTTAGCTGCTATAATCATTTCTTTGATGATATGGATACATTATCTCTATGGTGAAAATGTGAGATTTATACTGATCACAAGTGTTTGAAGTATATTTTATCACAGAAAGAAATCAACATGAGGCAAAGGAGATGTCTTGAACTACTCATGGATTATGATTGCACAATACACTACCACCCGGGGAAGAAAAATATGGTAGCAGATGTTTGAGCATAAATGATCATGGAGTTTGGAACAAGATGAGAGTTGAAAGGGATCCTATTTTCATTGTTCTAGTAAAGATGGATATGGGAATAACCATAGAAGGTGAAAAATAAATTCTTTTTCAAATGTTTTCCAAACCATCTTTACTAGAAAGGACACAAAGTTCTCAGGATGATGATGAGGAGTTTAAAAAGAATATTAAAGCTATGAATGATGGGAGATTGAGTGACTTCGTATATGAAGATGAAATTTTGAAATTTGGGAAGAGACATTGTGTTCCCAAAATACCTGATCTAAAAAGGGAATTGTTGGATGTTGCTCATAGTTCCAATTTCTCTATACACCTTGGTAGCACTAAGATGTATAGATTTGAAGGAACATTTTTTGTGGGACAACATGAAGAGGGAGATTTCTGATTTTGGGTCAAGATGTATGGTTTTTCCACAAGTGAAAGCTGGAAGGCAACATCCTGGAGGAGTATTGAAACCTCTTCCCATACTTGAGTGAAAATGGGATAATATCATGATGGAATTTGTCATGGGAATACCAATGAATCTTAGAAGGAATGATGCAATATGGGTCATTGTTGATCGTCTTGCCAAGTCAACACATTTTCTTGCTATAAGAGAAGATCTACCACTTGAACGTCTAGCAAGACAATATATTAATTAAGTTTTGAGACTTCATGGAGTTCCCCTATCAATTTTTTCTGATCATGATCCACATTTTACATCAAGATTCTGGAAAAGTATTCAGAAATATCTAGATACTGATCTTCGTTTGAGCATTGCCTACCACCCACAAACTGACGGACAATCAGAATGGACTATTCAAACATTGTAAGACAAGTTGAGGTCTTGTTCACTTGATTTTCAAGCCATGTGGGATCATTATTTACCTCTCGTAGAATTTTACTACAATAATAGCTTCCTTTCAAGTATTCTGATGGCACCCTATGAGGCATTATATGGGAGGAGATGTCGTACACCAAATTTCTGGGATGATTTTAGTGAAAGAAAGCCCGTGGGCCTAGAACATGTTGAAAAAACACTGGGAAAGATGAAGATTATCCCGAACCATATCAAAATATCTCAAAGTAGGCAAAAGAGCTATGCTGATAACTAAATGAAGTATTTGGAATTTCAAGAAGGTGATCACATTTTCATAAAGGTATCTCCATGGAAGGGTATTATACGATTCGGTATGAAGGGAAAATTAAGTACCAGGTACATCTGACGTTTTGAAATTATGGATCGAATTGGAGCCGTAGCTTACCATTTGGATATGTTGCCAAGTCTCTCCAAATTTCACAATGTGTTCCATGTGTCAATGTTAAGAAAGCACTTGATAGACCCAATACATGTACTCACTTATGAATAAGTAGAACTTGAGCCCGATCTATCTTATTGTGAAGATCCTAGCAAGATTCTTGATTCTAGTGAACAAGTATTGAGAAATCAGAAGACTAAAATTGTAAAGGTTCAATGGAGGAACCATAAGTTTGAGGAAACAAAATGAGAGCCTGAGGAGCTTATGTTAAGGACATACCCAAATCTTTTTAGGTAATATTCTATGAATTTCAAGGATGATATTTTTATAGGGAGGGGAGAATTTAACACCCCAAGGTTTTCAAAATAAATATAGAATGTGATTTTATAATCTATCCATTAGACACAACTTTTCCTCTTCTATGTTTTGAATTTTGAAAAACTATCATCTAGAGGTGTGTTCAATAAGTCATTTGGAGTCTGATAGAACAAACTTGATTTTTGGTGAATAGTAATATACCCTTATGAATAGTAATATGAATAGTAATATGACCCTTATGAATAGTAAACAATTATTTTATTTTATTTTCTTAAGTAAATATGATAATGGGATCTAAATTAATTTTTCAATGTCACAAAAAACTAATTGCACTTCATGATTATTATTTTTTCAATTAACTATGACCTTATTTAAAAATTAAATTAATAATATTTAGAAAATTATTCTTTTAAAATGGATTTCACTTTTGAATTATACACATCTAAAAAAGGTATGGGTGAATTTATGGGATTTTTTTAAATTTCTTGAATTTTTTATGAATAGTGAAAAACTATAAAATACCGTATGTACAAATTATCAGTTAAATACACTATTTATGACATCACAAGTGATTCAAGTCCACTTGTTTAGAACTCACATGCACTTATTACTATTATGGGTCACATGAAACGACACTATTTTTTGTCTTGAGGGAAATAATAAAATAATGAATTAAATATTCAATATTTTCTCCTCTCCTCCACTATAAAAACCCCTCGCCACTCCCTCTTATCTTCACTACTCTAAGCCTTTATGATCCTCAATGTTCAGCCCAATTACCCTTCCCTAGTCTCTCCTCACTTCCAAGAAGCTTTTGGTCTTTCCAAAAGATCAAAACCCCTTCCATTATGGAGTTTCTCAAGGAGGTTATTTCAAGAGGTAAAACACCCTTCTTTTTCATTTGGTTTTATTTCAATTTATCCACTTTTGCTTTCCTCTCCTCACATCCTATTTCCAAATGATCATGATAACTCCATTATAATCTATATACTATAATTTTATCATGTGAATGGAAGAATCAACATAAATATTCTTACTCCCTCCCTTTTATTTTTTTATAAATGAAATCAACGTCCATGAGTTCCAATTGATAGTCTTCGTGGACGACGAAGTTTTGTTCTTCAATTTTTTCATCATTACTGGTAATGAAACCATATTTATGGTTGAACTAGATTAAAATATATTTATTATAACCTAATTAATATTCAGGAACCAGAATATTTACATATAATTAAGTTATATAATAAAACTAGTTCACAATATTCCAAATACTGCCAAATAATCGAAGTGGTTGTCATCTAATGATTCATCATCATTACTTTTAACCAAATGATATAAATGAACATTATAAATTATTTATGTTTATTAATAATATATAATTCCATTCTTGGAGATTTATAACCATTCCACATTAACATCATTATTTAAAAACAAGTTAACTGAATATGAAAATAAAGGAAACGCACACTCCAGAATGATGAAATTCAATTCAATAAATTATCAATAAAGACATAAATGAACTAACAAGAACAATGATAAACTAAATACATCTCTAATAGGTTTTTAATTAAGTTATTAATAAGTATAATTTCATATTCTAGGATCTTACGTTCAAGATAAGAACACGTTTGGAGTTAATGTAAGGGTTTTTCCACCCGAACATCTATTTTCATTCTAGATACTTTTATTTTCTAATTTCCTCAATAAAATTATTATTTATTTTTATGTACACAAAATATATTATGTTTTTGAATCATATATATGTTTAAAAACCAGAACCCATCCTTATTTTATGGATAGTTATACATTTTAAAAGGAACATTCAAAATTGTTTCAAAAATACGATCCCGATTTAAGGGAATTTCTCAAAATCTTACCTATTTTCAAGGGCACTCTATAATCTATTTTTTTGAAACCATTATCTTTATAAAATCACTCATTTTTTTATGAAAATAATATCTTACTTTAATTTTGGTTTTATACAATGATTTTCCAAGAGAACTCTTCTTTTCAAAATAAAAGAGTATTTATCTCAAAATTGCATAATGATTTTATAAGAGTATTTTCGTTTGATTCAATTATCTTGTTGATTCCATGGTATTATTAGGATTAATAATTTATGAATTCATATACTATATTTTATTTAACTTTTTATGAATAACTCTATTGTGTATGATCTATCCTAAAACCATTCACCGTATTACTCGCAATGGTTAGTGTTTTATGTTTAATGATTGTGGAAAGTTAGTTACATTTCATATGATAGTTTAAACATGAATGTATATGTAGTTAATGTTTATCCCTGCTCATATGAAGAATTAATTGGAATTATTATATTACGTGTTGGTATTTCTATAGCCCCTCGATGCATCGGTAGGTCTCATGATACAAACTATGGTCTTGGCCCGAGGCCATGACAAAATGATTATTTTAGAGTCCTAGCACGAGGATTGGACGGTATGGTTATAATGTCCGACATATGCACTTCCCTCATTATGAATCTAGAAATTGAAAGTTCATGTGGTTATTCTACTAGTATAATAACCATGATTATGTGTTATTATGGCATTATTTACTCATCTCATATTCCTGCCATTATGTGTCTTGAGTTTATTTTTAAGGGCATGTGTTTTCAATTATTCAACATGTATAATGTTTATATTATCTTCCGCTGTATTTCTTACTCTTACTGAGCATTTGATCTCACCCTTTTCTTATGTTTCATTTTTCTCAGGACATAAAGAAGTAAATTATGAATGACATGCAAGCATAATCTAGGAGACATGATGTTGCTAGTGGAATAATTTAGTGTCGTTTTTTCCTTTCCATATGTAAAGATGAACTTATGTGTGTATCTTGATTCCAATAATACTAAACCACATGGTCCTTTGGGATTCGTATTCCTTGTATGTATGCGAACATAATCAAAGAAGGCGCCGACTCCGAGCAACTGGGGTCAATTCTTTACAAGTGTAATAGAAATATTTCATATCAATGTGAAGATTTTGAGATTGTGGATATAGATATATAATTCAATAAGATAGGTTCATGGTATTATACAAGAATTGTGAGATACATGAATACTGTTTAATATGAGTTTTATTGAATAATTAATGTTGTAGACATCAAATATTTTTAGATACATTAAACATTATTGACCCTGATTTGAAGAATGTAGATTATATAGATCTTAGAGAATAATTTTATCTGAAAAATTTCCATAATAAAATGTTTTAGTTCATTATGATATTTTTTTTGAAATAAATTTTAGAAAATAATATATTGAGTTCCTAACCTACAGATTTTGGATGATTATTGTTGTTGAAGACAAAAAATTTATTATAAATTTTTTTGATCATTTTAGATAATGTATTTTTTATCTAGAGGATCACTACAATGGAGAGGTCCAGAATAATATTACTTAAAAGGAAATGTTATAGTTGTTGAAGGTATAGGGAAATATTTTTCGGAAGGATATATTATTATGATAATAAAAGTCTTGGATGAAGATCACATTTTTTCAAAGTCTTCATGATGTAAAAATAGATCATTCTGTTTGATTTTGTGCTACCATTGTATACTATTGGGATCTTGTATAACTGTTTTTCAAATAGATTTCATGATAATTTTAGGGTATAAATTATTTTTAATTCCTCGGGTAATATGGAAACAACTAATATCTCATGATAATAACCAAACACATAATAGAGTAGGTAACCATGTTGGGACTGAACCATATAAATCATGTGTGCCTTAAATATAAATTATTTACTAATGTATATGTGTAATGATAATAAATAAAGATTATATGATCAAAAATATAAAAAATTCTTGTGCATACATTCTTGTTAGAATAAATCTTTAAAAAACTCCACTGATTTATACCCTTCAATGTGGGAAATACATTTTTGGGAATTTCAATCATTATCACAACACCCAATTTCTATATATAAGTTTCTTATTTTCATTTGGGGGAATTTTTTTACTCTAAAATTAATATATTTATTATTATATTCAATAGAAAAATTATATTATATGGAATAATTGGATAATATAATAATTTATTTAACCTTTGAAGGATGATATTGATTCAAATATTGTGGGATTACCACAATGGGAGAATTTTTCTCCCATGAACATTGATAAAAAAAATTCTTAATGTAGTTATAAAATCAAAAAATGTTGTTCTTTTTACTTTTCCAACCTGGTTTATAAAAGGGGTATATATCTCCATGTTTATAAGGAGACCTAGTAAAAACATGAATTAATCATCAAGGGAAATATGAATATAAACAAATAAAAACTCATGATAAATAAACTATGTTCAATGATAATTGAGTGGCGTATTAGAAAATTATGAATGATTAATTCAATAGAGTGGTTAAAATATTAAATAATATTATAGGATTTAGAGATTTATTTAAACATTAAAATATTATTGAAAATATTATGAGAATCATTTTAAACAAGTATGATGGATTTTTTTCTACATTGGATGATAAAATGTTTAATATCCTAATGAACTTCAAGTAATACTAGATTCAAATTAGATGAAAAAGGATCTATCTTTTAAACATATTTTCAATGATTATATTTAATTAAAATAATGAGTAAGATTAAAATATGTGAAGTACAAGATATATACTTGGAAATATCAGTTATCAAATAATAAAAGGATTGTGAGTATAATAGAATCATTTCTATCATCTCAAACAAATTCCTTGAATGAAAATGAATGATTAAATGTAAACATTCAAAAAATTAATTTATATGTAGATGATTAGGTACGTTTTATAAAAAATATCGAGGAAGAAAGGTTATGAATATGTTGATGATTATTTAGAACAAAATACATAAATAAATAAGCGGGATAAAATATTTAAATTTTTTAAAAATTAAAGGAATATATTAAATGTTTTCTTAAATGACAAAAAGAAATATGTTATCTAAATCAATTTTGATCAAGCTTTAGGATGATAATGTATTAATTATATTTAACTAATAACGTATGATGATTTGGGAGCTAATCCTAATATTCCAATATGGTGATTAGAGGAAATAAAAGAGACCGTAATTATATATGAATGAATTTATAGTGAAAAGAAGTTGGAGATATCGTCCAATAATTTATTATAATTATAGGATGGTGTATAAAATTTGTAATAGAATTTAGATGATGTTTTTAGTTGATTAATTTTATTAGATAATTCAGAGATGATTTTAGTTATGTTGAATCAACTCTAAAATTAAATGTTTTATGTGAATTTGAAAATGATTAAATCATTATTGACATTTAATATTTCACTACAATATTAGTGTGGTTGATCCTATAAAATTTTCCATGTTTTCTATAGGAATATATCATAAAATATGTAAAATGAATATCATTGCATGGTTATAAGGACATCATAAAGTTATAAGGGATAATAAAATTTGTTTCATTATTTCATATGTATTAGTCAAAATATTATATGATTACTTCTAGTGATAAATGGAACTTCTTGGTAATATTATATTCTTTTTATAATTCCTACTAATTCATATAGTTATCAATAATCCCTATATGGTTGATAATGATAATAGTTTTTTGAATTATAACAATGTCATGGACCCTAATAAAGACTTCATAGGGATTGGTATGGGTACCACATAATTTTGACATATATTGTTCTTATGGTTAACAAACATTGTAAAGTACACTTTCAACTTTATACGGTTTAGTGTATCTATTTACCTATTAAAACAGTTCCTCGCAATGTTTCAAAAGTAAATATGTTTTGATAAATTCTTAAGATCATATTTTAGCCAATTATACAATTTATAACAATATAAATTTCAACTGCGTAAGAACCAATTAAACATTTTAAGTTACAATTTAGATAATCTAATGTAAAGATGAATACAAAAATAAATTATTCTAAAGAGGTGAATAAAATCATATAATGTTACTCTCACCCCAAATAAATATTTTATTTCACAAAATCTACATTATTGGTTTGATTTTAAAAATGTAAATATATGAAAGTAAATTAATACACCAATAAAAACACTCTACTACTATATAATAACTTATTTATTTTAATCAATCATACTTTGAAACCTCCAATTGATAGTGAATTACCATATCTCAAAAAAATATCTAATGATTTCCTCAAATTTATAGGCCTTGTTATCCCGGGTTTTAATATGATATTCCATAAAACTCATCCCTTCATTAGGAATGTGTATCAATAAATGATGTTCTATATTAATTCATATCATTTACATCTAAATATTTTCAATTCAGATCTTTTTATTATATCATTTTAATATATTCAAGGGTGAAGATTTGATTTCATACTACACTTCCTTCATCTCAAAATTTTAATGAAATAGAAATTGTAACACATGTTTTTATATTCATTGAAAATATGTAAAAATAAATTTTGATAAATTCTAATTATTATAAAATAATTATATTCCGTGCTATGAATATAAATTCCATAGTGGAATGAATATTTTCATTTGAGCATAGATGGAATAAAAAATCCAATGGATTTCATGGATTTATTAATGAAATATAAATATATAAATTCATGGTTATTTAAAATGGCATATTGTCTAGGATTAAATGAAATTATTTTTTGAATTTTATTGGTCATTCTAATTCAGATATTTGGAGTTATATTTTATGATTATTTATCCTTATCCCAACAGATATTTTTTACTACAAAAAATCATGGGATGTTTCCTTAATTTATTATGGAAATATTAGTCACAAATTTTGAATATAAAATTTAGAAATGTTTCAAAAAATGGATAATAAAACATAGAGTAATATTATAAAATGTATTAATTAAATACATCAACATCAAAATAATAGAGGATTTAAGAGAACTGTACTTATGTGTTTTTATCTATATTAAAAAAGTACTAATCATTATGATCATTCATAAAACCTGAAACTGATTAAGAATATAAATATCATGTTATTTTTGAGAAAAGGATCATGAATTATTTGGTGATGTTTCATCAAAAAATAAATATTAATTCTTTGACGAAAAATATCTTATTGGTTGAGGGGTTGTGTGTATTGTATAATAACTAGTACACAATACTAAACTAAAAATTCTTCCGGAATAAACACCACATTTATAAATGAGGAATATATATTTTATTTTATTCAATAGTGTGTATATTTATATAAAAAAATTAAATAATAATTATAATTGAAGGGATTTTTGAGAAATATAAACACTGATCCACCACACATCCCCTCTTTGTGTTAATCACCATTCCTGTGATCTCGAAAATGAGAATCAGTGTATGTCTATTAATTGGTGTTACTCTCAATCATCTGACATGGATTAACAAAAAATAGTTAAAAGAAAAGATATTTAAATGATTAATGGACTATTATTTGATATTTTGAGTGATATAATGGTACCCTATTAGTCTAATTATGCCCCATTTAGGAAAAAATTTCATTAATTGTTCATTTTTATATTTTCCTTTAATATCTTTGTCTTTTCATCCAAAATATCAAGAAATTGGAATGATGGAACTAGTTTTTGGTTTGTGACCAGTTAGGTTTAACTCTGTTGAATGTGTTTAAATCATATATTTTGGTATCAAATGTGATTTTTTCTATTTGTGCACGGTTTTTCTAAATGTGAACCCAAACTGTTCGACACACTTATGTTTTGAAATGTCATCCACACATTTGGCAGATTATTTTGTAAACTATGCATCCTTCCTAATGATTTAAAAATATTAAATAACCAAGGTAACCCTTCTAAAAAAACATTTTACACCTCAGGACATTCCGTCCTTCACAAAACCCTCATCCATCTTCCCCCAAAAATTTCTATTCCTTAAACTCTAGGGTTACAATTCTTATATATTTTCCTCAAGATCATACATGGAATCATCAAATAAGCCCCCCATTCATCTTTAGGTTATCTCTTCTTTATTTCATGGTTTGATTTCTACGACATGGTTATGGAATCATAGAGTTTATGTCTCTTTATTTTATATGTTTTGATTTTAATATATAGGGATTACACATTCCATACAAGTATATATTTCTCTATTCATGAGTGCATTTACTCCAATCCAAAGAGGATTGGTCGGAATTAGTTAGGTGGTTCTTCTGTATTCTTCTTTTTTTTAAAATCAATGTTTCTTGAATATTTGAAAATGTTTTTTTAGATATCATTATAATATTGTAAGAATTGTGTGTTGTAGAATTTACATAAAATAGCTTTTATTATTTCTCTTTTGGTGTTGGTAAATAGTGTAACATATTTTTATTGATGCATTAAATTATTTTTTTAATTTATTTATGTAATGAATATTTTAATTATAATTTATTATATTATAAAAACAACATGGGAATTCATTTTCGTAGTTTAGTGGACCTAAATCAGGATGATGGCCAATACATGAGTTATTGTGTCTCCCTAAAAAAAATTTATGTATCACCCATATTATCTATATAATACATTTTCTACGTATTATACTTGATGGTTAGAGATATCATTTAGCTAGTTCCCCTATCCTTAATTAATGTATGTTTTACTCCAATGATTCATTCCATGAAAATAATTTTTATATGATTATTTGGTGTTCTTATTCCTATTAACATCATTTTCAATAGTTATTTTTTTCAAAAATTATTAAAATCATTTTTGTATTATTCAGATTAAATAAGTTTGTTTTTGCTTCTTTTAAAATGATTTATATACGAAACATGGTATGACACTACAAGTATTTTCATACCACACCTTGCATACATTAATGGTGTATACAAAATCCATTGTATCATATATGGGAAATATAAAGGAAAAACATGGAGGATTTAATTATTTATTCTAATTCTTATTGGGTATATTGAGATTACATGGTGTCATGGAACCCTCGGTCACATAGAGATGGGTTATTTCTTCCTATTTCGATTCATTTTTTGTAAAATTCATATAATTTTAATGTATTAATATCCTAGAATAACATATAATATATTTTATTTCAAATTGATATATTTATTAGTATTGTATGAATACATAAAAGTAGTTGTATTTATTTATGTATTAAATTATATTATTCATGTCACTGACTGTTTTATCTATTTTATGAGATTAATAACATAACCCATAATGTATAGATATTTCATGCCAAATTATCAATTTAAACTACCATGTTAAATTTTTTTATTCAAAATAATTATTGGAAAATTATATTACTCAATACCTAGGCGTAAGTATATAATTTTATGGGATTGGGAATTCCCTTTAGGCCTTCTATAGACATTATTAGCTTCCTTATCTTGGAGAAAATTGGTTTGATTCAAGATAAAAAGTTGTTCGATCCCGGTTTTTGTTAAGATATTTAGGATATCTTAGTAAATAAGAGCTTTTATTTTTGGGACTCTGGGTTAGTGGCTGTGAATGTGTTTCTAGCCAACACATTCAGTGTCATACATTGACTTAATAAGTGATGTTAGGAATCTGTGAATCTAAATTTTTATAATACTTGTATTTCTTTTTAAAGAGGGTGTATGGGATATATATCTTTCATAAAATCTATGGATTCAAGAATACTAGAATTTTTTATGTTTTTGTTGTATTTATTTACATAATTGATAGTTTAATATGATTTATTTTGAGATTTATTTTTTAATGGTTTATTCTTATTTTATATTTTTTATTTCCTTGGCTCCACAAATACCCCCAGTGAACTCTTAAGAGGGAGTGGTGGATAACTTTCTAGAAAAAACCCCACTTATTGATGATATCGTTTTTGATGTAGTTGTGAGGATATTTCATTAAATTGATTAGGGGGTGAGTACTAGCATGTCTTTGGATAAATAAGGGGTATTATGTTAAAATCAATAAAGAGATAAAATTTTCATTTGGAATAATAATTATTTCATCTATGGAATTAACAATCCTTAGATAGATGAATTATGGATAGAAAATATTGAGAGAATATTTGAATTTATTGGGACTATTGACTCTCTCTAGGTGAAATGAATTTCATTTATACTTTATGGAACTTATGGAAGAGTTTGGGTTTCAATAATTAGGATAGGTACCATTAGATTTTGGAATGGAAGGATTTTAATGTGATGATTATAGTGTAGATGTATAATGAGATGAAGTCCTTGGGAAAATATTGAGAATTTTCAATCTTAAAACAAGGTGATAAAATTATAATGATGTGTGATAATTAATCTATAGAGCTCATCCATTTACCTTTTTAAATAGATTTTAATGATAAGATAATGGCTAGGATATTTGAGATTAGCCTTCACCCTGAAATTCAGTACTATGTTTTCCTGTGAGTTCTCCTTAATTATAGTAAGGTCATGGAAAATTTTTGGATAGTGGATATTGATGAATCTAGTATGGCATGGATTTTCAAGGAATGTTCTTATAAAAGTGTGAGCAAATCTATATTCTCATGGTCGAATATAAAGTGGGAGAAATTGGGAAATAGTAGCAGTAGGGGGTCACATCTTATCACAATGGGTAGATCCACTTTTTTTCACTAGTGTGTAATTATGAGAAATATTATTTTTTTCATTACTAGGGATTATAAATTCCTAATATCAATGTTTTTTTGTGTTTAACATTTTCTGATTTTGAAGAATATGACTTATAGCTTGATGTGGTGTAGCATTCTTAGCTCCTAAGAGATCCCTACTGAATTTTATCCCTATAAAATCATACAATCCACATTCATAGACATATCATGGTATATTAATATATTGGTATTCACATAACCAGTTGAGGAATAACCATTTATCTAAAATATCGTCCCATAATTCGGTAGACAATAGGAAGAATCGTGTAGTGGAATATGACCATATATAATAATTACCATGACTATATATTGTAAAAGGTATTGTACGTATTTAATAATCTATGAATATTTATCTATTTTATATAGGTTTTCTTATTCAATTTTCTACTAAATTTTTGGATATATTGAACCTCCCATTAGCTTTCACGAGTTATTGTAATAAAATATACTCATATTGAAAAAAATAAGGAATCTTGTTAGAGATATCCTTCTTTCATTACCTCTCTATTAGAAATGGAGTTATCATTATATATATATATCTAGGGAAGGGGAATATTTATACAAATTCATTGAATTAGAAAATAAGATGGACTTCAAGAATTATATTCCATGGTGAATGTAACCTGCACTCTAGCTATGTTAGACCCCCTCATTATAAAGATGGTGGGATCATGTATCATATTCTCCTCTTGTTGTTATAGGTTAGTAACAGTAATTTAAAAAGTGTTTTTCTTACCTTGGTAATATATATCATTGATTTATTACAAGATTATTTCTTATGGTTTCCTCTCGAGCTGGAGGTTAGGTTATCTATCAACCTATTTCCATGAATTTAATGGATTTTTTTTCTTCATTACATATATGTCTAGATGAATTACGAGAGTTTCAAAATATATTAGGATTATTTTGAGACAAATATCTTTATTCCCCTAATTTTCACTACATTGGATTCCTTGGTAAAACATTATAAGAAGGCATATAGTTCTTTTTATTTTTGTAACAATCATAGAAATTAAAATCAAGTCGTTATCAAGGAAAAATTAATCATTTCCCTCATTGAGGACTTATTTGTCTCACATACAGGGGAATAGTTTTTATACATGTTCAAAATTCATTTAGGGTGTCACAAACATTGGGTGAGAGGATATGAATTTTTAAAAAAAACATTGGAAGCATGTATGGATAATTTGAGTACATGTTGATTCCATTCGGAAAGACTAATTCTCATATATTCTTATATAATCTATAGTAATAGACATTAAACTAGAAGATCCATTGGTTCCTAGTGTTTTCAATGATGATATCCTAGTAAATTATAAAATGAAAGAGGAGTATGAGAAATATCAATAGATCATCATGGAAATTCATCAGGGTCATTAGTTTTTTGATAAGCTATCAAAGTGTAACTTCTACATATGAGAAGAGAAATTTTAGAGACACATGGTGTATAAACATGAAGTGTTGATATATTTTATAATGATAATTTTGATTATTTTATAATATGATCCCAATATTGTTCTCAATATATTAATATTTTTTAGACTAGTAGGTTACAATGAATTATTATTCTTAGATTGGTCGTAAATTTCAATTTGTTTTAAGGCACTTAAAAATAATGGAGTGAATTTTATATGGACATCAGAGTAGAAAAACATGATTGATAACCTAAATAAGAAATAAAACTCATAACCTATTTGATCCAGTCAGAGGTAGGTCTATTGTGTGTGGATTTTTTTGATTTCCCATGTATGGGTTTGGGCTTTGTATTAATTTATTATTACCTTGGGGTGGATGATTTATATAGGTATCTATGACCAAATTAGTGAAACTATCCTACCCATGACATAGGGATGGAACTTTTCATTGATGATATAAATTTTTTGGTGCAAATATTTTTTTTGGAAATAATATAATGTTTTAAATTAAAAAAAATTTGATTTTTAATTTCTCTCATAAAGACTTGAACCATTGGAAGACATGATTAAAAAATAACTACTAATTACTAATCATGATGTCAACTATATTTCAGGTAATTTTTTTTAAATTTCAATTCTATATATAAATATCTAAATCTATGAATGAATCCCGTGAGGAGTGGAATAAAAAGGGTAACAGGGATGGGTTTCACTAGGATATGGGTATGGAGATGGATGCATTGTTCCATGGAAATATTCAACCAACTATTTCATACACTAAATTTACCCCCAAGATTAGTTGTACTATAAAGAGTAGAATTATATAATGTAAATTTTATATAGTGGGGACAATACCATTAAGTGGTATCTTTCCATATGACGTTGTCTTTCATTCATATCCCACCTTGTGGTCCCTTTATATATGATAAAAGAGGTATTGTAAGGCACACATTTTTTCTAGGTGGGTTTCCATTCTATTGTTTCCAATATATACTATGATATGATATTTCCTTCCTAGTTTCCTAGGATGATATTATATATAGTAAATTTAGTACCGATGGGTTCTACTTGTTAGTATGATAATGTTAAAAACTAGTGGCCCTTTAGTTTTAACTTTCATCTCGATGTTTTTACATATTACTAGGATAAGGTGTCCATAGAACTTATTATTGTATTACCTCATCCCCATAAATTTTGGAATGTTAGTTTGGAAGTGATTGATAAGAATAATAAATCATAGCACTAATATTAGGAATTTTTTAATCATATATCAGTTTAAGGTTTTACTATAACGGAAGCAGTGATTTTATATGATTTTATTTCTATTGGAGTTTTGATAGATGTTTTTTCCATCAGTTTTCCAGAATAATTTTTTCTTACAGGGTTGGTTCATAAGGGATTCTTGACCCAACCCATATAGGCCCCACCTAGTCTAATAGTAATTTCAGGTAGAAACCCCAATCACACCTCTAATAGGACTAGGTGTATCCAAAATAATTGAGTCTACATAACACAAAAATGGGTGCCCCTAGCCTAAAGTTTCATTACTAATGCAAAAACACAACTCTATGTAGTAGTACAGAGATATAAGAATGATAAAGCTACACAGGTGTAAAATAATGAATTTTATAACCTCCAAGATATATATCATAGTTATATAATGTATACATAAGTATTAGGGGTAGATTACATGCCTATCTTGTAGTACATGTTAAAGCATAAACTACAAAAATTATAAATAGGTAAAATGGGGGAGAAAAATAATCATGGTCCCAATGTCGGATCACGATATGTGGTCACTGGTTCTATATACAAATATGATCCACTAATACTATGACATATATGAGCACTTCTAATGTTTTAGTCTTTTTCTTAAGACACGACACATGCTGTAAAGGACAATGCAAGGTTGAGTCTCTACATTCCCTATAGGACATCTCAAATCCGAAAAGAGAAGAAGTGGAAATAAAAAAAAATCACCTCAAACTATAATAAATAACATAATAAAATTCAATGATTGATATTCTTAAAAGAACCTCAATAAAGGAGAGGAAGGAGATCTTCTTCTATATAGATAGTAAAGAATAATAAGTCATCATGTATCTCTAAAAAGGATTGTATCTAATTGGAAACAGCTTAAAAGACCACATATGTCTATTAATGGAGGCTGAATCCTCTCTACAACACTCTATAATTGAGGGGGAACTATATCCTACCCAATAATCATGTGAAATCCCTCATTAATGAGTATAAATTACCTTTTTCACAACACTATGTAGAACAACATATGGGGAACTCCTCTAATGGTTGACCGACTATTTACCTAGTATCAAATACGCAGATCAACACTATTTATGTATAGGATGAACACCATCTATAATTTAGGAGAGATTTGTTTATACTTGTATAAATGATATAGGGGACCATCCACCTAGTGAGAGATGGGGTAATACCAACCTCTGGAATACCACTCCATAGATAGAGGGTCTACACCTATCATGGTAGAGTTCCACATCTTCCTTTATCAATGATCTGGAGGAACTACTACCTATAAGTCATGTAGAGTACCGAACTCGACATATCTCAAATAAAAAATATTGATCACTTTCTTCATACATTAATTACTAAAAGAAGATTCTTACACATAATACCCCATTTCATTACATTGATTCCAAAATAATGATTATCAATAAATTCTATGTGGGAAAGCACTTATGATATTCTACTCATGGGCTTAAATATCTATCTTAAAGAAGGATATATGAAAGAAATAATGTTATTTAATATCCATTCTAAGTTTACATGGGTTCACATGGATTGTGACATTTCTTGCATTCCTAGGTGTTTCCTACCTTGGACACAACATGGCTAGAATTGAGGATCTACATGGAATATACATGTATAACACTACGTTTCGTCAATGAAAATGGTTTTTTCATGTACTTCAAGCTATGTACATCTACAAAGGCCCGTGATAATATAATCTAGAAGTACCAATGTACTATGGTGGTTCCTATGGGCTTTGGGTGTGTGCAAAAGGGGTACAAATTATTTACCCATGTACCTATACATGGCATGTCTGTCAATGTACAAGTTGTATATACATAAACCAGGTCCTGAGTGTGTTCCTTAACCACATGGATTGGCAGTCCGAGTAGGGTAAGTCTCCATGTCTACCCACCTACATGGCATGTGATATTTATCTCACCTAAAATCTAAGCCTCTAGAGTAAAAAGACTACATGGTGTTTTTTTCTCCAATGTATGGGTTATGTTATTTTGTATATTCAAAAAATTAAATTCACATCACGTTTTTCTGCATGCATAGCTTCATCCATCTATCAAGCCACTAAAAACACTACTGGTAATAGATATATGTTGACCTAGCCCAAATCAACACTCATGTCAAGATTCCAACCACCCAATCTACTCTAGAAACTCCCTCTATTGTTTTCCACTGTCTCATCAATGAACCCTGTATAGAGTCCCTCAATCTAGTGCCCAATACATGATCCCATCACAAAAATCAAGCGACACACCTCAATCTATCAGAAAATAACAAATCCATACATAATTTATGTATCCAATATGAATCTAGATGTTATATCACTATCGAATCTAGTAAAACAATATCTTATTGTGACCTGATGGACCAATGATGATGAACCTGAAGAACCGTGGGGATAAAATCACAAGAACATAGTGAACATATCATTGGTCATTGTGATATCATCCCAAAAAATTATTAGAATGGGAATTGATGAAATAAATATTCATAAAGATACACATAATATGTTTGATAAGGCTATTAATAATCAAATTCATTCAACGAATATAAATCAAAAAAAAATACGAAGTTATAAAATCCAAGATCATAAATACAATAATATCCGGAGGAAATATATAAAATAATGTATCCTACCACATGAACATATTGATCATTTTTGAAGACTATGCCATCTACTAAATTTGGTTCACACTTACCTTTAAAAGTGTTAGTTGAAAATACCAAAAAAAAGTGTATTGAGGAGTGTCATCTACTGAATTTGTTGATGATCCCACAATGTTCTCTATCTATCTCATGAATCCATTCTGTCATTCATCATCTCTCTATTATCCTAAGTCCTTCAATTCCAAACAATCTATCCCTACCCTCCTCTCAAATCTCACTAGGTTTTGAAGATAAACCATGATTTTTTCCTCAAAGAAACTTATATGGAGGGTTAATTATGTTTATCCATTAAGAAAATAAATTATTTATTTAATTCACATAACATAACCTCCAATAGTCCCCCTCATCCATTTTCCTAACAACTACAAATATTATATCGCACTTATCCTAATCCCCACAATTTTTTCAATAGTCGTGGTCTTAGATTTCCCTATCTACAAACCCTATATATGGGGAACCATTTATTTAGATATTGTTCACATATTAAATTTAATATATTTATTCCATGTATTAATTTTTGGGTCCTGTGAAACTAAAAATGAATTTCCATATCTAAGGTAAAATGGTGATATATATTTAGAGATATAAAAAGGGATAAACCAATGAAACTAAAATCATTAAATTATCTATTCCACAATATATTGTTTCCCCATAAATCACATGCTACTCAAATTGTGGGGCCACTAATCCCACATCAGACACTCACACTCTTAGCATATCTCTTTCATGCCCCCATACCAACAATTTAAACGAACAAGAGGAACAATCCATCCATTCTGGATCCTATCATGTTGGATTATTGTTTCAAATAAGTTCTTAATGACGATGAATCCATCATAAATGTCCCCCACACCATATTCAATAAAAGGCTACATGTCCAGAATGTATCAACTAAAATGTGACACATGGAATACCTCATTTACTAGGTCACACTGTGGGCATATCACCAAAGAATATCGTACATGAACAACCACATATAAAAACTAGTACGATATAATGAAACTTGATGAAAAGATTAATCCCTCACTTAGAAAATGAAATCCCATTTATTTAGAGATTCTAAAGAAGTAATAGACTCTATTATTGAACTATAAATATTTAAGAGCTCATCCTATGAAGGATTCATATCACAATTAGGCTTTCCTCAAACACTTAGGGATCTTATGAACCCTTCTCTACGGTTTTTGGGTCCATTTTACACCCAATACAGGATGTCCCACTAACCTCAGTCTAAAACAAGGGTGATGTATATGGTCCCCCAGTTATTTTTTCACTCGACTCAAGCGAAAAAATATTCAGTAGCCTATGAAACTATTTCCAAAACCAGGATGGTCCACATAGACTAGTCATTCATAATGGTGTAGAATATTGTGATCATATTTAACTAGGTCTTGAATTCACCCTTCTATCCATTAAAAAATTTTAATGTATACCAATAATTTTTTAGAAGTAAATCATCATGGGTTCCCCTTTATTTCGGATGATATTATGCACATACAAACACCATGGACTCTTAATCAATACCTTCCCTCAAATGGAAAATAAGTGTGTTGACTTGGTATGTTGGTTGAAAATCACCTAGATATTGTAGTTTACTCTCTCTATATGTATAATCCCAATAAAAAATCTATTAATATGAAATCCCACTGCAATTTTGAGAACTCAATAGGATAAATCATACATGCTATAGCCTAACATCCAGCCTTACCGGCTAACATTGAGGAATTGTTGAACATACATTAAAACACCCATCCTCATTCCAGACTAGAAAAACTACTATCGAAGGACCTCATATATATTTTTCACTCCCAAATTTAAAAAATAGGTTGTGGTACAGAACTCCTTCAATTCCGCGTCCTGGAATGCGACTAGAAAAATAGTATGTCCCCAATAGAGGGTGATGTGATACCAACCTTTAGTAAATAAATCTAGTTTAGATCCTTAGGGTATTTAGTCACATAAAACATTATATATGACATATCATGATAGTGAATCTCACTCCTGAAAATGAATTGGTGGAGAAACCACTATAAAATTAAGATAATATTCTTGCCTCTCAGCCTCTATGGTTAACAGTAATGAATATAATTGTATACTATCCTCATACACCAAAAGTGGATGGGATTTCTTATTAAAAGAATATGTTACCGGATTTACCTTTTATATAGTATAGATAAATTATTGAAAATTTTAAAACAAGATACAGATCAATAATCCAAAATTATAATCCTATATGAGAAAAATTTTAGTGGGAAATAACAATCATTGACAGAGAACCCTTGTTATCCTTAAATAGTGACTTACAAACATATTATCAAACTTCATACATTTCACCTCCTGAACATACTTCACCTTAATCTTAAAAAAGTTTCATAAAACCATTTCAACAAATTGTTATAATAGTTCAGATGATTACATGCTAAGTTCATAGCTCACACCTTTTAAAAACTCCCCTTTTAAATACTCTCCAATAATACATGTTTCATTAAAATATTTATCAAATTAAAATATATCGATTTATGAAACATATTTTTCATCCCCCTTGAAAATAATATATAAAGATGATATGACAGTGGGAATAAGAACACATACCTCATCCAGGTAGAGAATGAGGTTAGACACCCATGTTTTACCATAGTTTTAAAGAATTTTCCACTGGTAACTGTATTATGAATATGATAAAAAATTGTTCCATTATAGGAACATACTATAGAATGAGTTCATTCCTCTATAAATTCTCTTTGATAATCATATATTTTATACCAATTTATTTTGAATGGTAATTATTCACTATATTTCATGTGTGTTTAATAGAACATTCATCATCACAACCATTTAGTAGAGGTATATTCACTTAAGCAATTAATTCTTCCAATTGAGTCTTCATCCACATAAGTTATTTTGAAACATGTTTGGAAGAAATATACTCAACATCATCCATCCTAAAATTAATAGAATTTTTATTTTTAGTATATCATCTCAGAAAAATTTCTCCATTAATGATAACAATTCATAATTAAGATCTTCTATCATCAACACATCTTTACCAATTAGAATCTTTGTAACCAAAAGAATCAATTATTTCTAAGTTGTCAAATCTAATTTTAAAATCCAATGTTCCTATTATATATCTAATAATTAATTTTCTATCTATGATATTTGAATCATTTAGATAATATTTGAACATTTAACATGAGGTAACAATATATACAATACCATAACATCAAGAATCCAGATATAGAAAGCTTCCAATAAACTCCCAAAATTCATTAGAATCAGCTTCATATCATTAACAATTATTTAATGACTTGGTTACCATTTAAATTTTTGTGTAAAATCGTTTTTAATTCTCTAATAATAACTTATTAAGAATTCTATTAGCATAATTATCTTGAAAAAATGTGTTTTTTCTATTGGGATAATTTTCCTCCCAGAAAGTATATAATTTTTCTAATCATGTAAATTTCAATCAATTTGTTCATATATTTAGAAAACATTAAATAGTTTCCTTCATCATTTATATTAATGGTAGTATCATCAACATACACAATTACAGTGAGAGAGAAATTCATATTTTTATTGATATTATGATTTTCATCAACTCTACCCTTTATGAAATTCAATATCCTTATATTGGTATCCAATTTGGAGTACAAATCCCTCATATATTTATTCACATAATATAATAATTCTTTCCAATTAAACACATAACATTCATCCATTCCAATAAGAAAACTATATTTATTTTCACCTTAAGATTATTCTTCATGTTTTACTATAAAAAATGACGACATCACATCATTATGTAAATTTTTATAGATTCATTATGAGGCAGTTGCAAGAATGATTCTAGATTTTTTAACCATTTTAATAGAGAAAAAGACGCACCATGTTAATGAATTCAATTTACGAGTAACCATTCCAAACCAATATTTAATTATTTCTTATCAATTCACCATCATCATTCAACTTTTTTTTGGAACACCAACACTATAAAAATAAATTTTTTATCATTTGTTTTAGGTAAAAGTACCAAAGTAACATTATTCTCAATATGATCCAACACATCATTCATATAATGAATCCATTCCATATTTTCAAAATCTTAATTATCATTTTTCATCTCAACCTATGAATAAAATAAATTATTTGAAACTACATATTATGTTTTTTTATTTGAACAATATTTTTTCATCACAAATATCATTTTAAAACTGTATAAGTTTATTAATCATGGGGTAATATGATCGAATTTATTTATCCCTGGTATAAATTCTGGAGTCGAATTCTTCTCCTTTCCTGGG
Source organism: Viscum album (assembly GCA_963277665.1). Lineage (NCBI taxonomy): Eukaryota > Viridiplantae > Streptophyta > Magnoliopsida > Santalales > Viscaceae > Viscum > Viscum album. Next base: position 1,394,202,335 of record OY728157.1, on the reverse strand, counting down.
ATCACAATAGTTTGAATTCCCTTCAATAACTCATTTATCTTATTCATTTTTTCATATACATGTGTTTTTAAAAAAGAATCCATAAATTTATCAAGAAAATTTACATCAATTGAAAGAAGCATTATTCCTATTTAATTGTTAAAACATTTAAATACTCTACCATCATGATCGTAGAAAAGATATATTCCAAATTCACCTCTCTGATCAATCTTTTCATGATTTCCACAATTGTTCATTATATTGCGGGGACTCCCATAACCATTTAACTATTTTATACTTATAGTATTTTCATAAATATATTCATAATGAGTTATATTAAAATGTAGAATGTAGAAACACCGATTCAAAATAAAAACTATGCTTCACATTGATTTTTTACAACAATATTGAGAAATACCACGTTCAATTAACATTATAACCCCATCTCCACAAAATTTCAATATTTGATTTTAGATTCAAAATTATATTATGGTGTGTATGGTAAACTAAACTAATGATGAATTCCATGTTTTCCAAGATTGGATTTTAACTTATCAATCTTTAATTCCCTATAATTATCAATTTTCAACTTCTATATAGAATACCCACATTCCATTTCATCTCTTATCCTGAAACACCTAAACATATTTATATATTTCAGTTTAAATTACCAATACAAAACTAAAGAAATTATAGTAAAATAATAAATGAAATATATGAAATACATGTCTTTGAATGTGGATTGTTTAATAATTGGACAACAGATATCTGAATGAATTAGTTCTAAGGGATAATTTGAATGAGTTTCCACTTTTTATGCACTGAGTTTACAAGATTTGTTTTTGAAAAATTGAGAAAAAATATAATCTTATTATCTTCATATTAAGAATATATTACATAATATCTTGATTTGATAATTATATAATATTTATATATCACATATTTCCCAACATTTTATTCAACAACTAATTTATTCTATGAGGCATAGATAACATTAATTAAGAACATAACCGACATCAAAAAAGATTCTTTTTGTTCGTTGGTCTCTTGAATTTTTTTTTCATGTTGATGTGTTTAAAAAAATAATCTTTAGTGATAGAAACATTATTACCTTAGTCAAATAGCTATGAATCGGTCAACATGTTTTTTTTCATCCAATCAATAAAAAATTCTTTCATAGATTTCACCTTTTCTTCCCCAATAATAGCAGATCCTGAACCACTGATTCCATGTGATTCATAATTTCCAAATTCCCTTGTTCCTTATTTAAATACATTAATATTATTCAACAACATAAAAAATCCTTTCATATTTGATGAGAACCCACTATCAAAGGTCAATTTTCATACTCCTTTTTAATCTTTGAGGGAAATATCTATGATAAGAGATTTCTTTTCTACATTATCTTCCCCAACATACAGCTTTTGAGAAATGTTATGAACATGTTTTTTTCTAGTATAAAAAAATAAAAAAATTTAAAAATGTACAAGTTGTTCACATATCTAAAATATTAATTCTATAAGTTGGAATCTATTTTCTATATTCAGTACAACCTTATCATAATTATTTCATTGAGATAATTAACCCCCCCTTGAACTTTGGTTCTTATAACTTAAGGGATAATTGTATTATTCCGGATTGAACCTAAATATATTTTATATATTCCCAAATCCCTTATAAAACATGAAGTAACCATAGAATGAATAATTTCCTCTAAAATATTCATGCTATCGATAGTTAAGATTTTTTGTTTCAACAAATTTATTTACATCCACATAATGATTTTGTTGATCCATAAACCTCCTATAATCAGATTAAATATTATTCTTCAATTAATAATTTGTACCAAATAAATAAAATTCAAATGTTCTAGAAACCTTTTTTTAATATTCATTTTTTAAAAACTTTTGTATTTTTAACATTATTATATTTTCACATATAATCTGTTCACTACATTTTTATTCTTAGTAGAAAAATTGACATTCTTTTAAACCAACAAATATAACTTTTGATCATCATTATTACTATCATTCTATCCAGAACATTCAACAACATTATAGATAGAATTAATAAAACCTGAAACCCCCTTATCAACATTAGACATCATTTTTTTACATGTTCCAAATATTCCTCCAATTCAATTAAATTTACATCGAGATTTTCATTACAATTATTTAATTTTACAAGATTTTTCTTCATATATTCAACCTATTCTAGTAACCTAGCATTCAATTCAAGAAAAACATTCTTGGTTATTTTTTGTAAGAATTTTTTTCTCAAACCATTTTATCTATAGTTCAAGTATGTAAATCTTTATAATAATTTATTTCAATTTTCCTTTCAAAGACAATTCTAAATCTGTCTATTATACTTCATATTAACTTTTTAAAACATTACATTATTAACCATTGTAATAAATTTATTTTCTAAAAAAACACTAGTGAATATTTCAGCTTCAACATTGTTGGAGTTGGTGAACTAGAACCAACTACTTTTTATTTTATGATAAACTTGTATTCATGTATTTTAATATTAATATGCAACTAATAACATCTTTATTGTTCTTCAACATGACAAGTCATGTGATAATGTCCTAAGGACAGCTAATGTACTAAAGGGTCATAGTGGATCCATGCAATGATGAGAATCCAGACATTCCATAACACTATTCATTAATATATGTTCTTTGGCCTGATGATGTCATTTAAGGGAAATAAATAATACAGGCCATTAGGGGGCGATGACTCATAAAAATTTGAGACACCTCATCATGGTATGCGCCCTTAGTAATATCCATGAGGATATTATGAGAATGATAGCACCAGTAGGAAATCCCCATTTAATATTGCCATTGTATGTTCCTATCTATGGATGTGTGTATTGGTCCTTATATTTTAATACTAACATTAATGGATATTACAACTCATTCACATATATGTATTGACAAAAACTATGATGATAAACTATTCGCAGTGAGGTATGATATGTTGGGTGTGTGAAGAGCAATACTACATTAATGAATAATGAAAGAAAGGATTTCCCCCTTCTATTACGTAATAGAAATTGATATCTTAGGTCCTTTTATGGAATTGATATCACCTAAATAAATCCATGTCCTTGGTGAGGAATGGGCATGTCCAATTCCAGGAAGTCCATGAAAGAATAATCGAGCACATGTATTAGTGGCACTAGCATGAAACCCGCTTGATTGGATATATCTTAATAATGGGATTACATTACAAGATAAGGGTTTGTAGGAGGTGACACATCATTGCGGAATTAACAACATTATCTATGAGTGCCTTGGTGTGTTTATAGACACTAACCTTTTACCTTAGGAATGCTCTCCCTAATTCCACTAAGAAAGAGGCATTGAGGTTCACACACTAAGTGTATCCAAGAATCTCAGTTAAATATTCCTTTTACAATTTGATTAAATAATATTCTCGATTGTGGTTTAATAACTATTCTATGATTCTAGATCACATTTACTTCAACACTAATTATTTGTGAGAATATATTATGGGTGAAATAAAATATTTATTATTGAATAATTCCATGATATTTATTTTGGAAATAAATAGTCAGTATTCAAGGTCTAATAAATATGGTGGAGGAACTAATGGAAAACGCCACAAACAAAAATACATGCAGTGTATATTAATATACAAACAGCGTGGGTATTCAGGGAATTTTTTTTGAAATAATATTATTTATTTAATTAAATAATATTAGGTGTAAATATCATGGAACATTTAATGTAATAGTAATAGTCAAGCGAAATTATTAGACATGGGGTCTTACTAAGAATTAAATAAAATAAATAAATACCAATGGGTTATTATTTTATTTTATTATTATATGTATTATAAATCCCAATTACAATATTATCATTAAGCTAGCCAATAATAGTGGATGTTCACAATAGATATGGAGAAATCTCTTATAAAAAAAGAGAAATCTTTTCCTCCATGAATACTGTCAAGTTACGAGAGAGAATGTCCTCTATCAGATCATGGAGAATTCTTTGGAAGAGGCTCTCAAGGAGATCAAAGGCGGACATCCCAATTGAAATATCTTCTATAATATCACCCAGATATCCCTTCAATAACATCCAGAGATATGTGGAGCACATGTGGATCAATTCTAGAGGAATCCTACACTTGGCTTCTGGGACACAATGACAGAGTACATCATATCGTGACCAGAAACATCAACAGAGAGATAATCACATCGAGGTAAATCATTTATTTTAACAAAATTAATTATAACCACCATATGATGATCCTATAAATGGTTTCATGAAATCTATTTTTTATTTTCATTCTTCATTCTATTATAAAGATCCGTTATTTGGTCATCTTGACAGATCATGGATTGATTATTATTATCAACAAAAATTAAATATGGGTACCCCATTCCAAGTCCATCCACTACGCCAGAAACCTACAAGTGGTATCATTGGTTCCATGTAATTGATTATAATTTTTTAGTTTTATCATTGATGATTAATCATTTAAAATTTTATTTTTTTCAATTAAAGTTTATTGTTTTGTAAAAATGAATCTTAAGATCTATTCCACCTCTTTTGTTTCATGTTACGCTTAAGAAAAAAAATATTTTTTAAAAATTATAATTAAAATAAAAAAGAGGATCTCATTCCGAGGTACCAAAGGATCTTGGATATAAAACTCTTTAAGTCATGGCATATATTCGGAAGTACATGTCATGTTGTGAAGTATCAATTCATCAGGACTGGTCAGCCAAACCAAGCTATGTGATTGGATTTTTTCTATGTCCCAATGACATAGTGTGTTGACCCGGAATAGGTGGAACACGATTTTTGTATCACACACCATGTGGCCCACTGGACACAGTGTATAGTCCATTCATGTTAGGGTTGGATAGTTTACCCTGAACATGGCTTCCCTGGCTAGAGGCTGTGTAATGCGGATACTTCACAGCGTGTGGGCCACTAGACACACCGTGTACTCTGAATATTTCTGATGTACATCTACATGTCGCATACCTGGGTGCCTTCATCGAATGGATGGTGAATGATAGTACACGCTGTGTAGTAAGAACTAAACATCGTGTACTCATCCAAATTACATAGATTTATTAAAATACATTATTATATTATAGAAACCCCGGAGATGTATACCATAGTGAAGTTGTAAAGCTGGGTCACAACACATGATAAGTGTTTTATATATTCTTGTTTTATTTAACATCTTTATAATGTTCATGTATACTCCTTGGATAGTTATGAATGGGAATTCACAAAGTTGTCTACAATTTACAAGTTACGTACCTAGATAATGTTATATGAATTTATTTGTATAAAATTATGATGGATGAGAAGCTCATGGAAATTCAGAAATGGGTTTGAGAAAAACATCATTGATTAAATAACAATAAAAAATAATTGAATCTACTGTAATTTATACTAATCAATAACAATTAAATAATGGAATGATAATTTTATTTATGAATAAAAATCATTTCCTGTATGGATGATCATGATCTAGATCCAATCCTTTTAATGTGGATGGTTTCTTTTAATTAATTTATTTAAATTAAATTTAATGTTATGTGAGCCATCTCATCATTAATATGCAGGGCCTGTTTTCCCAAGGTTTCTTTTAGGTAAAACCCCATTTTACCCCTCACCTTCATGTGAGAAAAAAGCATATTTAATGGATAGAGATCCCAATATAATGGTGGTAACTCATGTTATGAGCTGAATTGATACAAATTTAAGGGGATTCAAAGGTGGATTGGGGGAAATCTATAAACAAGAACCCCAATGGTTCGAGGTGTTTTCTCCCCTATGTCTTGGGATATTTTATCAACCACTGCATAAAAAAATTAATTGAACTCGCTTAAGATCATACCATTTAATTTATTGATGTCAGTTTCATGGTTTATTTTTTTGTTGTGTTGTCCTGATCACAAGAATAATGAATTAAACAAGAATACAATATAGAATTAAATAATTTCATTTTATGCATAAATAGTATCTTTGACATGGTTAATCACATAATTATATCACCATTAATATTATCTATCATGTAAAAAAGAAAATAAAATTGAAATTTATTTGTAAGGATAAAATCAATAATGGAAATTTTATGTCAGTATAGCCTTTAATAATATTGGTTAGAATCGAACCATAGTTCAAATTGCTTGACCAACCCTAATTGGGGTGATTTCAATTATTGGGAAATTCTAATTCAAGGTTTTGGGTTGACATGAATTGGTTCACATCAAGGTTTTTTTTCCACAGCAGCACTTGGTGTGATCATGAGGCAAAGGTTAATGAAATCCAATATAAAAGGATTTCAAGATTAAGGAGTCCACTATACAGATCAGAAAACTAAGAGTTAATGCAATTGGAATTTGGAATCGCTACCTAAAACCCTTCAATATTCCTGACGAACCCTTTTTGGGGTAATGAAAAAGGAAATATGGATCCTTACCACTAGAATATTTATGCAACAAAATATTCTAAATTCAATGGTGGGGGATATTAGATTTAAATAAAATAGTGGGAGACTAATAAGTGTTAATTTATTTATTTGTATTGGTTTTATCATGTTAAAGTACTAAATCATTTGTCATCATAATTTTTATAAACAGAATGAAAAATGATACCAATCATATCATTTCGAACAATACTTGAGAAGGAAAACTTTCTCACTATATCCAATTTCTAGGTGTGGTAGAGGTGTTTACACATCATCCTTCACCACGAGAATAAATTTTATGTGCTAGGGGAGCCTATTCCAGTTGTGTTTGGTAGTAAGGCTAGTGATGAAGAAATATATCTCTATATGAAACATTTGGATGATGCCACAGATATGATATGTTTCACACTATCAAATATGTCTAATGGGATCCTGAAGAAACACAATAACATGGATGCATATAGCATGATGTCTCTCCATAAGGATCACTAACAAGAAAGGGAGAGATAATAGAGATATGAGATCTCCAATGAATTTTTCAAAACTAATCTTGGAGAGTCTATGCCAGCTGGTAATTATGTAGTATATCTTATTGGATACATTGAATTCATATATATTATGAAGATTATGTCCCCAAATTAGTTCTGTACCGATCTCATCTTATCATCACTAACCAAGCCCTTATCTAACAATTTTGTCAACTACAACATAAGAAACAGTGAGAAGTGTCTGTCAAGACTTTTGACCTTGAATCTCTAGGTAGATAATGACATGGGGAATGAAAAACTCATAGTCTATATGTTTTATAAGAAGTGGAAGTACAAAGAAAATGGGATAAGGATTTATAATGGGTATGAATCCCCTAAGCACTGTGACTCAAAGAAGGGGAAGATCAAGAGGCATGGAATTGAATGGGTGGTAGTATGTTTTTCTGGTTGCAAGCTAGGATACTAGAAGCGGAACCACACCCAGAAGCATGGGAACTCTAGTAATGAATTTTTTATCAAATGTATTGTTTCTATTTCAACAAATTGGGTATTAGATACATCATGTGGGGATATAATTTTCATTAAAATGCTGGAACCAAGTAGATTTAGTTATATATAAAAAGGAGAGGGGGATCTTCGAGATACTAATGGTGCGAGTCTGGATAGGTTGGCCATTGGTGATTACCATCTCTCATTGCAAAATGGGATGATTTCGGTTTTACATAACTGTTATTATGTGCCTAGTGTTACCAAGAACATATATTCTATATCATTTTTGGATATGGATGGATTTATATCCATGTTTGGAAATAAGTGTTGTTTCTTTTATAAGAAAAATATATTTTATGGTACAACATAATTAAATAATGTTAGGTATGTATTGAATTACAAAAACCAATGTTGGAAATCGATAATGAAAAAAAATCTCATGAATTATACAACACCCAGTTGTGGCATCACCGTATTGGTCATGTAAATGAGAAGCGCTTGAAAAATCACTGCCAAGATGGTTATTTAGACTCTACTGAGGTAAAACCACTTGTTATATGTCACACTTATTTACAAGGGAAAATAACCAAGCCACCATTCGGTGGATAGGGTGATAGGGCCATAGAACATCTATATTGGTACACAAAGATGTGTGTGGACCATTTCTAGTAGTAGCTGGAGGTAGATATTTTTACTTCATTACTATTTTTAATGATTTGAGTATATATGGATATATCTACTTAATGAGTTATAAGTCAGAGTCCTTGGATAAGATTTATGGAATTCGAGAATGAAGTATAGAATCATCTTGGTAAGAAGATAAATAATATTTGTGTGGATCGAGGTGGAGAATATCTGAACCAAGAGATCATCAACCTTTTACGGGATTTTTGGATTCTATCTCTACTCACACCTCCTAATACACAACAATGGAATGGTGTTAGTGAGAGTGGAACAACACCTTGATGGATATGGTGGGTTCAATGACGATCCTTGTAGATATTCCATTATCATTTTGGGGGTATGCAATTCAAACTGAAGGATATACATTAAACTAAGTACCAACTATGGAGGAAAATGGAATTCCCTATGAACTATGGAATGGAATGAAACAGATTTTTTCTCACACTCATTTAAGTGTATGTGAGGAATTTTTAAGGCCTTATCACTAAAACAATAGCACCATAGGGAAAGAGGTGTATCTTTATAGGATATTCCAAGGAAATGAAATGATATTACCTATATAAACCTTCAAGCAAGAAAGTGATTATTGCTCAACAAGTCATCATTCTTGAGTGGTGTATCATCATAAAAAAGGGTAGTGGGAGAAAGATTTCCATTGATGAATTTGGTACTCACGATACACCAGAGTTGGTACAGGAACAAGTTCCATAGGTCATAGTGGAAGAGGTTTTAGAAATAATGTTACTACATATGAGCTCATGAGAGGTAAGGGAACATGAGAGATTTGGTTTCCTAGTCACCTAGGATGGTGAATCATTATTGTTGGACAATGATGAACCTCTCACCCATAAGGAAGTAGTAAAGAGATCAGAAGATAAAAAATGTAACGAAGATATTAATTATAATATGGGTTCCATGTATCAAAACCAATTCCGTGTTCTGGTCAATGAGCCAGTTGATGTAAATCTCGTTGGATTCAAATGGATGTTTAAGAGAAATATGGACATGGAAGTTCAAGTTAGAAGCTATAAACAAATGATAGTTGCTAAAAGATTCAGAAAATGTCAAGGAATAGGCAATGATGAAACCTTATCTCCAGTTTCCATTTTTAATTCCATTAGAATCATAATTTCCATAGCATCTTACCATGAATACAATATATGGAAAATGGACATCAAAAACGCATTCCATAATGGAAAACTTTAGGAAGATATCTATATGACATAACTACAAGGTTCTGTGACACCTAGTAAATCCAAATGGATTTTCAAGTTACATAAATCCATTAATGTATTAAATATGGCATCCATGTCATGGAATATTTGATTTTTTAAATCCATAAAGAAATTTTGTTTCATGAAGAATGAATGTGAGACATGTGTGTGTAAATAATTTAAAGGGAATGTAGTAATTTTTATAGTAGTGTATGTTGACGACATATTACTTATTGGAAAAGATATACCCATCTTACAGTCATTTAAAGAAGGATTGAACAAGTGTTTCTCCATAAAGTAATTAGGTGATGTAGCTTATATTCTAGGGATAAAGATCCTTCGTGATTCATCCAATAGGCTTCATGGACTTTGTCAGGGTATATACATAGACCGGATACTAAAAAGATTTAGTATGGAACAATACAAGAGTGGATTTGTTCCAGTGTCACATGGACTCTATATTTGTAAGAGAATGTGTCTTTAGAAAAAATAAGGGAAAGATAGGATGAGTAAGATCCAATATGATTCGGCTATAAGATCCATCATGTATACAATGTAATATACCAGGATTAATGTCACCTATGCACTATGAATGGTATGAAGATATCAAGTAGATATATGAGAATAGCATTGGACTGCAGTTAAGACTATCCTTAAGTATCTGAGAAGAACTAAGGATATGTTTCTATTGTGTGGAGGAGATGAGGAGATCACCATTAGAGGGTATGATGATGTAGGTTTTTAGAAATATTAGAATGATTTGAAGTCACAATTATGATATGTTTCTTATCTCAAAGGGGGAGTTGTGAGATGGACGAGTTCAACATAGGTAGTTGTTGGCGATTCTAAATTGGAGTCTGAATATATAGTGGCTTCTGATACAGCCAAGGAATATGTATGGATTCAAAACATTTTCTAGGATCTTGATGTGTTTCCAAGAAGTAATGAACCTATCACATTGTATTGTGATAATACTACAGCGGTGGATCTAGAAAAATATCCAAGGTCACATCAACGGAAAAAACACATTATCTAGATGTATCACCTCTTGATAGATTTCTATCAAATGAGTGATGTTTTAGTGAGAAGAGTGTCCAAATAACATAACATGGTGGACCCAATGAACAAATTCATGTCTCAACAGAAGAATGAATATCATATGAGAGATAGAGGGTTAAAGGTTATTAGTTGTTGGCTCTAGTCCAAGTGGGAGTCTTTTGGAGTTCGTGTCCTTCAAGAAACAACTTTTTAATTTTTGATAAAGTTATATTAATGGATTTGAATATTAATAAGTACCTTATCAAAAATTCGTTGTTTTTCTTCATGATAATTCATGTGATAATGTCTTAAGGATTGTTGTTTCTGTAAAGGGTCATAGCGGATCCATGCTCTGATGGGAACCCAGAAGTACCATAACACTATTCATGAATATATGTTCTTTAGTCGAATGATTCTATTTAAGGAAAATAAGTAATACTATCCATTAGGGGCAAGGAATCACAAAACATTGAGGAACCTTATCATGGTTTGAACCCTTGTAAATATCATGGAGGATGTTATAAGAACAAGAACCTCCAGTAGGAAATCCATATTTCTATGTGTCTTTGGAGGCTCCTATCTGCAGAAGTGTGTATTGGTCCTTAGAATTTATGATTATTATTAATGGGTATTAAAACTCATGAACATATATATATTGAAGAAAAATGTGATGAAAAATTATTCACAGTGAGGTAGGATATGTTGTGTGAGTCATGAGTTATACTGCATTAATATATAATGCGAGAAACGATTTTTCCATTCTATTCCATAACAGAAGATGAAAACTCATGCCCTATTATCGAATTGATATTGCTTAAATAAATCCATGGCCATGGTGTGGAATGAGTAAGATAAATTTTGATAGTCAATGAAAGAATAATCGTCCACATGGGTTGATAGAACTAGCTTGTAAACCACTTTATTGGAGATATCATGACTAAGGGGTTACATTACACTATAAGTGTTCATATGAGGTGACATGTCATGGTTAGATTAACATCATTCCCTATGGGTGTCAAGTCATGTTGTTAGACACTAACATTGGACTTTTGGTAGGCTCTGCCCAATTTCACTAAGAAAGAGGTCTAGAGAGCCACACACTAAGTGTATCCATATATCCCAGTTAAATATTCATTTAAAAAGTTGAATAATGATTATTTCCGATTGCAGTTTAATAATTATTCAAGGACGCCTATTCACATTTATTTCAACAATATTTATTCGAGAGAATATATTGTGGGTGAAATAAAATATTTATTAGAGAATAATGAAGTGATATTTTTTTAATAAATAAATAGTAATTATTCAAGTAAAAATAATTGTGGTGGAGGAAATAAAGGAAAATGGAAAAACAAAAATACACATCATGTATGTTAATATACATGCCATGTGGTTTTTCTAGTTATTTATAAGATATAATATTATTTAATTCATTAAATAATATTAGGTTTAATTCATCGGGCACAACTAAAGTAACAATAATAGTCAAACTCTATTATTAGACATGGGGTCTTACAGTGAATTAAATAAAATAAATAAATTCCAATTGGTAGTTATTTTATATTATTATATTATGTGTTATAAATTGTAATTACATTATTCTCATTAAGCTGGAATTTTTTTTGGTTGTTCACAATGGATCTACAAAAAACTCTCAAGCCAAGAGATAATCCATTTCCTCTAAGAACACTCTCATGTTTCCAAAGAGATCCTCCTCCATGGGACAAGGAGAGTTCATTCAAAATAGCTCTCAAGGAGATATAAGGGGTAAATTTCATGTGATATCTCTTCCATGATAGCAAAAAGAGATTGCTTTAGCGATGTCTAGATATATGTGGGACATGTGTGGATCACCTATAGTGGAAAACTACACATAGATTCTGTGACCTAATGACGGATCACAACGGAACATCAGATCATGACCAGAAACATAAAAAGAGAGAGAATTCAATCAAGGTAGTTATTGACATTTAATTAAATTAATTATAACCAATATATGATTATCCTATATATAGTTCTGTTAATTCAATTTTTTTGTTCTTCATTCTCTTTCATAGATCTAGTGTTCTATCATCGTGGAAGATCTTGGATTGATTGATGTTAATGACAAAAATTAAAGTGGCGTACACCCATCCACGTGATTTAATTGCACATGGAACCAAAAAGTGGTACAAGAGGGGTCATATCGTTGATTATAATTATTTAGTTTTTTTTGATTATTTACACATTTAATAATTTTGTTGTATCAATTAAAGTTAATTGTTTTGTAAATTTGAATATTGAGATCTGTTCCTCCGATTTTGTTTCTCATTCACCATAAAGAAACTATATATTTTTTTAATTTTGATTAATATAAAATAGAGGGTCTCATCTAGAGGTTCGAAAGGTTGTTGGCCGTACAACACCAGAACACAGGAGATGTATTTGGTAATACATGTCTTGTAGTCAAGGTTCAATGCATGGAGATTATTCTACAAAACCAAGCCATGTTATTGGAGTTTTTGTAAGTCTTAATGACTTAGTTTGTTAACCAGTAATAGGTGGCACACCATTTCTAGATTACAAGCTATGTGTCCCACTAAACATGGTGTGTAGTCCCTTTAGGTTAGGGTTGGATAGTATACCCCGTACACAGCTTGCCCGAATATAGACTGTATAATGTAGATACTTCAAGGATTGTGGGACACTGAACATACATTTTACTATGATGAATTATGAATTACAACTACATTTCATATCCTCAGGCACGTACTTCTGATGGATGGTGAATGATAGTACACATTGGGTAGTCAGAACTACATGTTATGTATTCATCCAAATTTCATTGATTTATTAAAATTTATTATTATATTATACAAACCATTGAGACATGTACCATTGTGCAGGTGAAAATATGAGGCACAACACAAGATATGTGTTTTATATATGTATGTTTAATTTAACATATGCATAATGTTAATTTCTAACCACTGTGTAGTTGTGAATAGGATTTCACCGGGTTGCCTCCAAGGTACAAGTTAGGTAAAAATATAATTTTAAATGAATTTATTTGTATAACATTTTTATGGATGAGAATCTCATGTAAATTTAGAAAATGGTTTAATATAAAAGGATTGATTAATTAAATGTAGTAATTAATTGATTCGAGCATGATTTATCTGAAACAACAACAATTAAAAAAATGAATGCCAGTTTATTTTATGCATAAATATCACTGCATGTATGGATAATCATGAACTAGACTGTAACCTTTATATAATGATGGTTTCTTTGAATTTATTTATTTAAATTATATTATTTGTCTTGCGAGCCTTCTACGCATTAATATTTAGAGCCTGCATTCCCACAGTTTCTTTTACGAAAAACCCTTGTTTTACCCCTCTCGTACATGTGAGATGAAAGAAAATATAATATATGGATCTTCAAATCAAGTAGAGTTTGAACAAGATAGGAGCCAAGGTAAAGCCAACCCATGGAGATACAAAGGAGCATAGGTAGAAATATGAAAACAAAAAGAGTATCCAAGTATCTCAGTCAAATATTCACTTAAAGTATTGAAAAAAATATTCTTGATTGTGCTTTAATAATTATAAAAGGATGTCTGGTCGCATTTATTTCGACAATAGTTATTCGAGAGAATATATTATGGGTGAAATAATATATTTATTAGAAAACAATGAACTAATATTCATTTAATAGATAAATAGTCATTATTCAAGGTCTAATAAATGTGGTGGAGGAAATAAAGTAAACTGGAAAAACAAAGATACAAGCCATGTATTTTAATATACATGTTGGGTTGTTTCATTTGGGAATTTGATAGAAATAGTATTATTTATTTAATTAAATAATATTATTTGTAATTATCTGGGCACATGTAAAGTAATAAAACTGGTCAAACAATATTATTAGACATGTGGTATTACTAAGAATTAAAAATAATAATAAATACATATGGGTAATTAGTTTATTTTATTACTCTATCATTTTTAAATCCCAATTAAATTATTTTCATTAAGAAGGGAACTCATTGTGGTTGTACACAATGGATCTGGAGAAAGATCTCAATCCATGAGATAAATCGTTTCCTCTAGTAATGCACTCATGTTACGAGAGAGATCCTCATCCACCAGATCAAGGTGAGCGCTTTGGGAGTGGCTATCAAGGAAACTGATGGTGGACATCGCCATTGAAAGTTCTTCGATGCTAGAACTGAAAGATCCCTTCAGCGACATCTATAGATACGTGGGACACAAGTTAATCATCACTAGAGGAAGCATGCACTTGGCTTCTATGATGCAACTATGGATCACATTAGATTATGACTGGAAACATCAACGGATATAGAATTCCATCAAGTTAATTATCTTATTTATGTTAATTAATTATATCCAACATATGATGATCCTCTCTATGGTTCCAGATCACCCCTATTTTCTTTTATTTCTTCATTCTATTATAATGATATGACATTTTAACATCATATGGATCTCAGATTGGTCGTTGTTAATAACAAAAATTAATGTTTGGTACACCCATCCATGAACTTCCTCTATGCCCATAACCAACAAACATAATTCTCTTCATCTTCATCATCTATATAGAAAAATATTCTCTTTTTTAAATTTGGAGAAATTTTTAGCTTTTTATTTTGAAAAATATTTTGGCATGCCAACCTGTTTCATCCATGATATTCTTATCATTCTATTATATTCATAACATTTGTATTCATTCTATCATCAAGGGAAATATATAGAATAGATCCCAACATATACAGATTCAAAAAAATTTGGGGGTATCTTCCCTTTTAACTTTCCTATAAAACATTTCACATTAATAGAAAAAAGTATATCAATTCATCATGATTTTAACTAAACTCATTTTGGGAATCAAAATCGCCAAATTCTATATCATTGAGAAAAATTTTATCTTTTCCTTTCTTACAATACTTGATGGAAATTTCTCAATAAACACTTTCTTTACTTTTCATAAATTTCTCACTTCTCATTTCATATTTCATGATAGTACTATGGTGGTCATCCAGAGATAGGGGATCCAGAAATATATGTTCCAAATATAATCATTGGTATCAATATTTTCAAAATAAATTCATAATATCTTCACAACAATAATTTAATCATCCAAATTCTCACCAAGATATAATTTGGTGCTAGAAATATAATTTATCCTCGTAAATAAGAGACGAATAGATTCATACTCACCTGTATTGATATATTCATACTTTAGCCAGATGATTTATAACTTTTCCTTCTTTAACTTCATATTTCCTTCATAAATTTTTTAACTTATCCATGATATCTGTAGAAGTAAAATCATCATTCTCTCTGTGTATTTCACTTTCATAATGTAATGACGGTAAGTCATTATTTTCTCATCCACCATTCTCTATATTCATATTATCCATATATATATGTGGAAAATTTTCAACAATGGGGGAAGTACATATTTAGTATATTCCAAAACATCATACCCAAGAGAAAAAAGATATGAAAGCATTTGATTTTTCGTGATATGATATTTAATTGCACAAAAGACTATAATACCTTTAATATTCCTAAAATTCAAATTATCCATAACAACTTCTCTTAAAAACACCAGTAAAGTGTAAATGGAGGCACCTTCACTCAAATACCAATTGAAAATGCCCTACCTTGATCAATGTAATCATTATGATGGTTTATGGATGAATAAGTGATATTTTTTTTATTTTTATCATTATTTTTTAACAATGTTAACCTTATGTCCATGAATTGTCATTTTACTAGAAATAAACATTCTCACATCCACAAGAACATTGTTATTTTAAAGGTTCACTACACAATAAAAGTATCTTATCCTTGGAATTGTCTGGAAATAATCCAATTCATCACAATCTAGTAGAAAAAAAATCCTTTTGTGCCAGTACAATAAGTAAGATGAATCCTTATACTTGTACAGCACTATGATAAATACAATATTACATGTTCTTCTTATAAAATGAATTATGTTAATTTTTTTTACATGTTTAAAAACCTTCCCCAATCGGTTCAGATCATGTAATTATGCCAGTTCAACAACATCACATTTTGTAAATATTCAATAAACAAGTCTTCATATTCCTACCTAGATGAATGTTGCAAAAACAACTATGTACTTTTTCTAAAATCTTATTATAATATCTCAATTTCATTATTTAATTGGATTTTTCCGCATGAATAACAATTCTGAATTGATCATCAAAAAAATTATGAATCACTACTTTCTTTCCCCAAAACACTCAATTGGATTACTAAGTAAGATCCCCAAAACACTAAACACTACCTCTCCCTTACAGTTCATCTATCTAGAAAAACATTTTAATGAAGTTTTATCTGGAAACCTCTTTTCCAAACACAAAACATATATACTCTCACTCATTCCTACACTTTAATAGTGTTATAATACATTCTATATTGAATGATTATTATTGGGGTTCCAGAAATGGAATGTGTGGGAAACCAATTTTATTTTCCTATACATCCAAATTCATGAAAATGGATTTCCAATTACATCAAAGGTTTATCCTTGACTACTTAATTACTTCTCTACACTTCTAGGTTCTTCTTAAATTAACTTTAATCATCCATAAATTTCATATTTCCTTTCTATAGTAAAAATTATAAATTCTGACACAATTTTTCATTTTGAAATTGTATGATACACCATTTGAACATTTTTAAAACTTAATAATTACCATTATGATGCTCCAAAATAGCTGAATCTCATTAGTAATAAACATTATTTCAACTTATTTAGACTTAAAATCCCCTTAAATAGATCAATTTCATCTTAAAAATGATTCAGAATTCTTTCATTTGGTAAACATCTTATCTGATCGATAAAAAATGTTTTCAATGAGGTTCATCCTCTAATTATTTATCGATGTCACCTATTTTCTAATAAGTATTAACTTGATTTAAAAATTAAGTAACTTTTCCTAAAACAAATAGTTGACTATATTGTTATACATCATTTGTTTGATCTGTCTCTAATTTAATTGGATAGATCAGTTTCTGATCTCATCTAATAGATTAGTCTCTAGAGTTTATTAGAATAATTTTTTTCCAAAAACTCTTACATATTGATCGGTATAAAAAATATCTCATTATTTACACAAATTAATTTTTGGCTTCCTCTAATGAAATTACACATAAGATGCATTATCAGGACCATCATTTGTCTGATGGATCAGTATTAATAGTGAATTATTTCCGAACATTAGAAATTGATTTTGCATTTGAATAATTTGTTTGTCTGAAGGGTTTCCCATTAAATGGATTCGTCGATCAGTACTTCTATAAAATCTCTATCTTCATCCCATTATAATTTTAGACTCTAGAAAACTCCTACAACTTGTACAACTTACACCAATGAAATACAACAAGAAGACTCAATGTTTTTTTTTATTCTTAAAAAAAACTCTTTCCTATATAAAGACTTATTCATAATATTATGAACATTGATATTGAAATGTAAACATCTGAATTTATAAATTAATCATGTTTTCTCCCCCCATCTTTCAAAAATTTGGAATCACAATTTTTTGTAAACTAATGGCATTGAGATCTTTTTTATTATTCAATAATCATCACAATTTTTATCAAACATCTCAAAATACATTTGGATTCCATTGCACATTTTTTTATTACAATAAAAAAACACTATTCTGAACACAATGTGAGCCTAAAAAAACATCATCTTGAAATCATATCTATAATAGAAAACCGAAACTGATGGACTCTACTATCAATAAAGTTTTCAATATTATGAATCTATAAATCCACTATCGCAATCACCAAAAATTATGAAGTGATTTTATAAGAAAAAAAGAAAAAAAACATAAAAACATAAAACACTTTTCTAGACACCAAAAACAATATCCAACCAACTTGTCCCCCACACTCACATTATTTCAAGTAACATTCCATTACAGCCATGTTTTCTAATTTTTTGGGTTTATTTTTTTGAAGGATGTTTTCTATGAAAGGAAATAATTGGATTTAAAATTTTTATTGAATAGATCGTTGTGTCTAGAAATTTAAGATTGAATAGTTATATCATTCATTATGATCATCTGATTCTGTTGAAAGGTTTAAAATTGATATAATAGAAATAAGTGAATGTGGAAATCTAGATTATAAGGCCATTAGTTTCATTAGAATTCCATTATTTTAGAACATTTATTCTATTATTTAAAAAATTAAACCTATATTAGTGTTCATGGAATCCCATAATGATATTTTTGGGAATCCTACAACCTATAATAAGGGGTGAATATTGTAAAGGATGTCTAATATTAGGTTATAAGAAATATGATCTTAATTAGACCAGTTGAATTATTTCAACAATTAATAAATCCAATTAGTGTCTGTGAAGGTTAAATTTATGATGATATTATGGAAATTTTTTTGTCATATCTACATGATTCATGGGAAGGAATGGTTTCACCTTTTATTTGATCAAGTACAAATAATTATTTTGTATTCACTGATTTTCAGAACATTAAAATCTATGAATAAATCCGAGGGAAAAATATTATAGTGTCTTTTAGTGAGATATTGAATGTTAATGGAATATGATTCTCATCCAACGGAAATAATTAGAACTAATAAAAGAGTAAATCAAGGGAGAATATCCTAGTGAATTATTTCAGAAGATGGCCTTTTGTTATTATTGTAGAAAGAGAATTCAACTTAATAATAATAGTCATGAATTGAAGATAATCTTGAAAAGAGATTATTCTATAATGTTATGTATAGAAGTAGTAGTATGTGTAAGTTAACTATTAAATGTTTATATATAGATTGAATATTTGATCATTTATTTGAAGGATCCATTCATTACCACATAACAAAAATAGTGTGTATCAAACTATGGTCCATGGAAACATTAAAGAGTGAATATTGTTGATTATGAATATTTATATTTTATGGGAAACATAGAAATATGGTTCTACTTGAGGGCTTGTATTTTTCTTGAACTAAATGATCTATTTCATGTTCTATGACTTTAAAAGAAGCTTATTTCAGTTGTTTAGCTAGATGAAGCATGATTCCGATAAATATTTGTAAAATAAGTATGTAACATTAGATGAAGTTCCATTGTCATATCCAGATTTGTAAATGATAGTTCATATTATCTACACAAGATGGTAGTGGTAACTACATTAATTGGTATGAAATCATCTCGTTGTTCAAATATTTGGCATGATCGATTTGTGAACATTAGTGAGAATGAATAAATATTATTACTATGGGCATATTTATTTTGAATCTGGATCAATAATACTATAGAAAAATGTCAGTGAAATTCAATTGAGAATTAATGGAATATATCATTAAATATTTATATAATAACAACTTAACTTTGAAAGAAATATTTTTTTCATACATATGATTTTTGACTATTCACTTTCCATTCACATATAAAATGTAGGTACATTGATACCAACATTTTGGTTTTATCGGAAAAATTAGGTTTATATTTAATTAAACATAAGTGTGAAGTGTTCGAAAAAGATATTAATAGAAGGATATGGTAGAATGAGAAAATAAAAAAAATGTTAAAACTACTAATATCAGACAATGGATCTATGTTTATCAAAATGAGTTTCATGAATTACTGATTGAAAATAGGAATTTTGAATTAGAAGACTATTCTATGACCACCTAAAATAAAATTTTCTAAGAGAATGAATCAGATGTTTATGGAGAGGTCAAAAATTATATTTTTTAATTTAAGAATTACTATAATATTTTGGAATAATGAAATTGGAAAACAAAAAATCGTAAATAATAAAAGTGGATATACCCAGTTTGGCATGAATTTAATTTAAAACACAATATATGGAATAGATATATAACATTTATAACTCATATTATTTTGATGATTATCCAACATGAATCTGGATAACAAGAACATAGATAATCTTGAATAAAATTCTCATTTATGTTTCTTCTAAGGCTATAGAGATGAAAAAATTGATTTTGGATTTGGGAAGATTAGAATAAAAATGTATTGAGAAGTATGTATGTGCTATTTAATGAGAAGATCTAGGGAAAATATTGGACATCGAAGGATAATGAAATTTATGATAAGGATTGAATATTTTTTTTGTGTTAATTTAAATGGTTGTTAAAGGGTATCACATGATTGTGAATGTACATTTTTCTAGGAATCCATAGGAAGGAATGGTATTACAAAAGGATTTTTAGGGGATAGTGTAGAAATTTTTAGATGTTAAGCTAGAAGAAGGTATATTGGACAGATGAAGAGCTTGGAAATATCAGTAAGTAGTTATTGAAGACGATGATTCAAAAGTTATATTTTAATAAGAATATAATTCCAAGATTATTTTATGAAAATAATCAAGGATAAAATGGTAATCATAGAGGTATAGATCTCATATAAGATTCTTATTGTTAACAAATTTATATAAACCAGAGGATTAAGATGAAGTGGATACTCTATGTGATTCTATAATTTGTGAGTTAGAAATGCTCAAGTAGTAAGATTCACCATTAGAGAATAACTCTTGGGATCAAATAGAATTAAAACTTAGGAAAAATGAACATGAAATCAAGTGGGTATTCAGTTTTATATGATAGGTTGACCAAATGAAAATATATAGAGTTTGTTTTTTTGTGAAGGAGTTTTAGCATGAGGAAGTTGTAAAATTCTCTAATATATTATCTCTAGTAATAAAATATACTACCATCGCCACTTCTTAATGATTAGCTTCTTTCAGAAATTTATATCATGAATAAATGTATATGAAGTTAACTTTTACTAATGAGGATCTAGATGAAGAAATTTATAAAAATAAAAGTATTCATTTAAAATATAGTCAGAATCAATTATTTTTTGTAAAAACTAAGTAAGATTCTATATAATTTTAAATATTCACCAGGACATTGAAAATTGAGTATTTAATCCTTTTTGGAAGAGAAAATTTTCATGTAGTTTAATTATTTACATTGTTCTTACTGAATAGATTTTAATATAAATGAATTCATAATCGTATTCTTATAGGTTCTTATAATTTTGTTAAATGGTCTAATTATTCCGTTGATTCAGAACATAAAGGATGATATTTTAATATATATTGAGATAAAATATCATAATGAAGCTGATAATATCATGGGGATGAAGATTTAATATGATATGATGTAACATAATAGATTTCTGTATAGGTAGTTACCCTTGTGTTACAATTTAAAAAAATTCCATTTATGATAGTCATGGGATATAATGTTTTGAATTTGTTCATCAGTGTCTCTAGCTCTTTCAGAACCTAGAGTCTCAAAAAATGGGAAGATAGGTGGAGCCGCCTGGTTAGGACACAGTTAGTGCAAATTGTGTGACACAACTGTGCAAGCTACCCAGTGCACAAGTAAAACTGTGTGATTTTTGTTGGACTGTGTCGAGTAGTTCAAATAGATATTCAAGGATTTATTATTCCTTGGATAATGGAATTCAAATTTCTAGAACATAGTTGGCCAAAAATTTTCACATATCTCTTGAGTTTTTCATCCTAAATAAGAATTTTGGGAATGGTTGGAATTTGGTTTGGCCATCCCTATAGGCAAATCATACATCCTATTAAAAGAAGGGGAATTTGAATTTTTTCCCTCATATGTTTTTATACCGTAATTCTTTATTCCCCCTCATTTTCATCTCAATCATATGCATGGGATATATCTCTATTCTCTTCCTAGGGATTTTTTTATCCCTCATACGATCTCCATAAAAAACTCTATTGTATGCTTTGAAATCCTATCAATACACTATATGATCCAATTAATTTAATTTCTTGTTTCTCTTCTACGATTTTGTTCTACATTTGGGTGACCACATATGAAACATTTTCAAGGAATTCCCCTATTTCTCTGATATCCCTCATTCAATATCGTTTTAAAGGTTGATATTTGATTAAGAGACTACTATGAACCTAAGGTAGGTAGTCCATCTTACTTTTATCAAGTTTCATCACTTTTAGAACATGTGTCATTATTCAGCATTTTAGACCATTTTATTAATGCCTCTAAATTTTATAATATACTAAATTAAATTCACCTTCATACCAGGACAGACCCTAGTGAGTGAATAAACTCTTTAGTTGACCTCCTTGACTTATGCCACAAAGTGGGTGTTATTTACAATAGGGGAATATTTTCCCCAATATTCCAACTAATTTAAACACTTAGTGGGGTGTTTTCCATTATAATAAATGTTCACCATAATAAATAGAATTAATATAATTAGGAATCCCTGATTTAGGTTCATATGATTTATGCCTTATTGAATGAATGGTTTGGTTAACTAAATTATATGGGAAACTTTCTAATTATGCTATAAATGTTTTATTTTTTAATTTGGATGATAATGATATCAAGATCATACACTCACTATGTGTCGAGGGAGAAATAAGGTTCCAACCATAAGGAAACCAAGGAAGGTCACAATGTTCCTTATAGTTATAAAATTTTATTGATTTTTAAATACATCAAGGGTAATACTAGATTGTCCAAGGATTGTCTCACTATGTGTTTTCATTTACCTATATACGGGTTATACTGGTCCCCAATATTAGACTCTATGACTTGGCTAGGTGTTGAGATGGTTCTACCATGCCATTAGAGGGAATATTACCCCTATGTGAGATACCAGTATGGAATCAATGTTTAGATCATGGTGCCTTCACAACATTCCTAGATTGATACATAAGATCTCATTCAGGTGTCCCCTTGGATGTAATTCCATAGTATTTTCCACATATAGAGCGCCAACTGTGATATATGGGTTTCCTTTGGAATCTCCATTGATGTGATCATGTTTTCTCTTAAAAATTTACAAATATGTTAATTAAATTAAAAAAATAAGAATGTGTGATTAGATTTTCAAAGGATGCTTTCCTAAATCCAAATCACATTCTTGGGGACAGTCGACCATAGTTGTTTCATTTATTTTGATCTATTCACAATATTCCTTAAATTTTTAGGTTACCTTGGTACAAACACATCCATTTTAGGCCAATGAATTTAGAGTCCAATACATTCTTCATTTGAAACCCAATAAAATGTAGTTATTTATTTATTTCTTATCTTTCATTTATGATTATTCATAGTATACCACTCGTTTTATATGCATGAACTAGATTGATCGAGACACAATTTCTGGTGGAATACCGAGTATATCTCAAACCCTTCTTAGGTCACATTTTATTCTCATGAAGAATTCATGACTGTAGTTATTGATAAAGTGAAGTGTCCATCTTTTGATGCGTGATTGATCATTTAAGATAGAGCCCCAAGGTAAAGGCCTGAGAATATTCTTGTTACTCATGTAGTATGATATTTTTGGCCTTTTTTTTATTTTTTCCATATCATGTAATATATGTATGTGATCCTTATTTCCAAATTTAATCTTTTTTTATAAATAAATGATCGTTATAATCATTTTCATTTGTCATTTATTATGTTTCCTCTATTTTTTTATGTTTCTTGTATGATAACATAATTATATCTTCTACTGCTTGTTTTTTCTGAATCTTTTGTTTTTAATAGTCATACAAAACTTTTTGAAACTCTGATCAATTGGGTAATATTCTCCCCGCGAACACACCCTAGGACCTCACTACATGTCAGAAGCCTATAGAATATAGGGATGCGTGCATGAGTTCTTTGGGATGATCATCTTGGGGAACAACTAAGGGGATCCATTGGTAGGAATCTATCATTTGGTATGAGAAAAAATTTGTTCCTTCGGTCATAATATTTGGGAATCATATAAGAGATAAAGAATAATAGAATTTTTCAATGACCCTCTATATGGGAATATCTAACCTATTTTTAGGGGAAACCCAAAATACCTGTGATGGGTTAATGTTGTTATTGGTTGGTCATGATACAGTTTTATAGACTTCACTATTGGGTGACCCACTCATTTTATGATGTTATTATTACAGATATTATTATACAGATATTTATTATACCTTATCATGATGATAATAGGTTATCTAAAATTAATAAACCAATCTAGGCACTATAGAAATTAAATTTTAATCATTATGACATTACATATCTATATTTTACATGCAGTAGAATTATTTCATGTTCTTTCCATGGGAAATTATTTGATATGCCTTGCAATGTTCTAGTGTTTCTAATAGTAATAAATAAGTAGATTAATTAATGTTCCCACATCAATATAAATGGGTTTTTACCCATTATGTTGAACGTGACAACATAATTACCCAATTATTCCACATTAGTTATTATGATTTTGGAATTAAAATGGAAAGTTAGTTGGTGAATAATTTTATAAAATGGGAATGGTAGTCATCCAATCAAATTGATATATGTGTCCAGTTACATCATGACACCAGATGTACATGCCATGTTATAGTTACTTGAAATTACAATAAAATATTATAAATAGTTTGGGGTTTATAATTTTTTTATTGGTGATTCAATTAACTAGAATGAGATATCATTTTATAAATAAATTATAATAAAAAATAAAAAATAAATGTTTTAAAATTACATGGTTACTGATAAATGGGGATTTCAAATGAAAATTTATGGGGTTTTACCAATATAACATGCATTTATAACTCCATATTCCATAACCTCAACCATGTTATGAGACCTTGACACTAACCTAACCTTATTATTAGGATGTATGTTGTGTCTCTTGATCCTTATTTGACTCTTCTTATCACCTAGGCATTCCCTTAGGATCGGGAAGAGATGTGTTACTCTTTGTAAGAAGGCTATTTCATGTTATTCCATTATATCATTCCCTATTTTTTATAAATCTTACTGGATGAGGGTTCTTGGAAATTGTATAGTTATTACACAAAAAGTTCCTCATTTCATAAAAAAGAATATGGTGGCAAGCACACTTCATAGTTGGTGGGGCCTAAGCCACCAGTGATACCTACTATAGTGCCACCTAAGGCACTTCCTACAGATTTTCTACTAGGCATTGATTCTCGGTTTGTAACATCTTTTTTAGTTTCATGCAGTCCTTAAAATGTGATCTTTTATATTCCCATAGCACAGAAGAGTTGACTCTGGAGTTCCAAAAGCATCCTACTCCCATCTTCTTGGAATATGTCAGCCCTCAGGATGAAAATTCATGGATTGAGGCCATGTTTTCCATCTTTTAGAATATCATAATGCCTCTATAGTGGGGGTAAATTCTCTTTCAACATGTTATGTGACTCTACTAGGCAATTGCGGGATGTCCTCACTCATGATGGTCGACACTAGAAAATGGTCAGGATAGAATTCAATACAACCTTCCCCAAATACAACATTTCATAGACTATGATAATAGATCAAGATTTAGTGTTCATGCACCTATAAATATGTGACATGTAAGGTACAAAATATTCATCTCTCTTAAATTAGTTACAATGATTTTCACTGACTATGATCGATGTATATTTGATGACTATGAGATGCTTTGACTACTAGATTTATTATTCCATCTGATCAGTAGTGTACATCTTATAAGTAACCACCATTTTAGAGATACTGAATTCGACCCTCATTAATGAACTAAACCTGGGAAAATCTAAACATATGATCTATGGAGGTTTATCTTTTAGGTAGGGATGTGGGTTATCTAGAAGCAGGGAACATCATTTTGAGAGTGCATGTGGGGGAAGTACCAGCTAATAAGAATGTACTAACATATATGTGGTCTATCACTAGTGTGTTCGGACTGTCCATATGTAGTACTTGTGTAAGATGAACCTAATCATGTATTGTTCTTACAGAAGGATGGGTCACCTATAGTACATGGAAAAAATATTTTCTCCACTACCACCAAATAGGGATTTGTGTTGACACAACCTTCAGGGGAATGATAATCAAATCCACATATTGATAAGATTTGGTATTATATAGATCGATAAATCTAGGTGGGTGGATGTGACTGAGGTATCCAAGACTCTGATATTCATCTCTATTTGATTATACAATACTATTCTAACTAGGATGAATCTCTAGGATGTGGATCAGGGGATATCTATAGAGTGTAACCTATGCCTAAGGAGAAGAAGCCTGGTCCATTTACTTTTAGAGGTATTATTTTGGTTTCATCTACTCTATTTTCTAGCCTCAGTAATATATATATGTCACACATTTTTATATCTTCTTAAATTATGGATATTTTTGGCCTTATGGTAAAGGTCTTCATTTCCCTTATGAAACTTGATAAACCGTTACGTGGTCGAGAAGAGGTTACTTTCTAGCACAAGGAATGACCCCATGATATAGGTGGGTACCATTTCTTTTGGAGATTCTTCATCCTTGAGATGATTGTATTTGACAATCTTCTCAATATGGACTAGCTTGTGTGTTATCATGTCCATGTTGATTTCTACTTACAATGACTGTCATTAACATCATCTGATGGAAGCACATATCTTCATAATGGAGAATGTGATATCAAGGCTAGTCGAGTTGGACTTAAGAATCTGGGGTAGGGTTAAGGAAAAACCTAGATTAGGAGTCTCTTTATGAGAGATTTGGGAATTCATATTTTATAATTTAATCATTTTTTAATTTTTTAGGTTGTTTTTTCCTGATGGTTTCTTGAGCATACCTCTTTAGAGATAGGTGGAGTTTACTATTGATCTAGTGCTTGGTGCAGAACCAGATTACACTCCTACATATATAATGGATCCTATAAAGAACTAGGATCATAAAAAACAGCTAGAATATCTAAATGAAAAGGGTTTTATATGAACCAACACATCCTCTCATGGTTCTCCCATCTTTTTCTCCAATAACGGAGACAGTACACTCTATTTGTTTCCAAGATTATTACTGATTGAACTAAATTATGGTGAAGAAATGTTGTCCAATGCCTAAAATAATGGCCTGTTCAATCATCAAAGAGGATAAATAATTTTATCTAATATCTATTCAATGTCAGGTTACCATCTACTAGATGTGAGACCATTTGAAATACCATGTAATGTTCTCTTGGAAGGTATGGACTATTCTAGTATCTTTTTATGCCGTTCATCCATACAAAAGCATCACCAGTGTTTATGGATCTAATGAACTTGGTTTTTTTATAATACCTGGAATATTTTGTGGTTTTCATTGTAGATGAAATCTTAAGGTATTATCACACTACACATGACCATGCCAACCATATTGAGGCCATGTTGAATACACTGAGAGAGTACCGACTATATTAGACTCTCATAAAATTCCTCTTTTGTATCTATAAGTTCTACTTCATGGGTCATATCCTCTCATAGGTTGGCCTATCTATTGAAGAAGAGAAAGTGAGCATCATGGATTTCTAAGATAATCCCATTAATATATTTTATATACACATTATTTTGGGTCTAGATAGATTTTAATATTGATTCGTCTATGATTTCTCCAATATAAAAGGACAAATTATTGGTCTGACTATGAATGTTCTGAAATTCTTCTGGTTTGGATTTTGTGAGATATCCTTTTAGGAGTGAAAAGGAATACTAACTTTAGTGTCAATAAAAATTATCCCAGATAAGAGAGAATTATATACTATTTATTGTGATGCTTTATGAATCAATCTTGGGGGTAGTTTTGGTGTTTTGTGATCATTTGGTAATATACAGGTCCCATGAACTAAGACCTCATGAGATGAATTACCTTATGTAAGACCTCAAGCTTGCTTTAATTGCTAAAGTTCAATGTTTTTATATGTATTATATAATTGCTGATTGGTTCATTATTAACTCTGATCCCAAATCACTACAATACATATCCACATAGTGAGACTTGAATATTAGAAAGTGAATTTGTGAAGGGTGAATTTAGTATTTGGACATTGAGCTTTTTTATAAACCTAGGAAGCATAATTAAGTGGATGAAACCTAGTTCCAAAAAACTCATACAAAATCTATCATGAACACCAGCAGTGGGTGTCAATTGATGGATTAAATATATTTATTTGAAACTATCGGTAAAAGAACATCTTGGGAATCATGTGTAACAAACTCAATTGGTGATGTACTCTTTTATGGAGTGGCTGCAGATGAGATAGTTATCTAATTCCAAGGGATTCATCTTCAGGGTAAGCATCATAGGTGAGAAGCCACCTCGTTGTCTGGTTGTTGATGCAAATGATATCCAACTATTTTTTGGGAATATCTCGGTTACATCAGGCATAGTGGAAGAGACAATATGGGAATTTCATGCCTTATTTTTGTCAATTCAACATACTCTTACCAAGATGTGTCAAGACATGCAATGTTGGTTTGGGATCCATTTATAAAGATTAAGATTGCAGGTTTTTCATTCATTTCTCAATATGTTCTTTGATGAATGATAAAAACTAGATACCTATTATACTTTTACAACCTCTATCAATTCCATAGTGGATGTGGAATAAAATTACCTTGGATTTCATGATGGGATTTATGATGTCCCCTTGAGATAGTACAGTACTATGGGCAACCCTTGAGAGGATATAAATGTTTCACAGTTCATGCCTATCCAAGGGACCCTCAAAATTAATGATATTTGGATTGTATATATCCAATATATTATGTACCTTTATATTGTTCCTCATTCTTTCATGTTAGACTGACACACCCATTTTAAGTCAAGGTTATGGAAGGGGTTATAGAAGGTACTAGATTGAAAACTTATCAAAAATACAACTCATCACCCTCAGAATAACAGGAAGACTAACTAGATGATACATGTGTTATAGGATATTCCCCATACACGTATCCTTAATTTTTGAGGGTTATGGGATAATCATTTCCCCTTGTTGAGTTTTCATACTACTAATTCTTTTAAGAAATGAATCAGATGGATCTGTATGAGGCCCAATGTATTTGGTCTTGTCGTTCACCTCTGTTCAGGATATAGGTATGTGAGGTAGCACTACTAGGACATTGTCTCATTGAAGAAAAATTAAAGAATGTACAAATGATTCATAAACATAATTCTACAACATGATCTAGGAATAAGTCTTATACTCATTATTACTACAGAACTCTGGAGTGAGATGTGGGACATAATGTAATTATGTTTATTTCACCAAGATTGGATCACAGATGGATTATCATATAGGGGAAAACTCTATTATGTTGGGACAATAGAGATATTGGATAGAGAAGGATAATAGCATATCAGTTGAAATTACCTCAGAGGTATAACGCCTTGCATTGTGTATTCAACGTAACACATGTTCTCCAGTTTCATGCTAACCCATATAAATCATTTGACCCCAAAAATATTGATATATAATTAAATTCATTTTTTGAGGTGAATCTGATTCGTATCATTGATCAGAGCATAAATACTATCAAAGGTAGGTCAGTCCCAATAATCTTGGTGGTATGGTAGCACATATATGTAAAGGATTATAAATAGGAGGGGGAAGAAAATGTAAATGTGTAGTGGTCCTACCTTTTCTTAGATGATGTTTTTCTACTCACAGAAGGGAATCATGGGAAAGTGTTTTTTTTACATAGGATAGTTAGTAACATACATGATTTTCTATAGTGGTATAGACCATCATGTTACTTTTAAAAACCATTGTATTTATGATAATTGTGTTCTCTAATGCATAATAAATGTTTTAAGAGAGTTAGTGGATAATTTGGAGCCCAATGTCCTGGAAAATTAGAATATAATCTATGATGCATAGTTAGGGATAATAGAGAACTCAACCTTATGGGATACCCAATGCATTGGGTGAACTACATTGCTCATCTAAAACTATGTAGAGTCAGGTGAGTGACCATGGGAGTCATTCATACCCCCCAGAAAGTGGCATTCGCATAGCTATCACACAATTTGATAGACCACATTGCTGGCCCATCAAAGGTAAATACTAAAGAAGAAATGGGTGCCTGATTGGTGAACGATTTAGACAATCATGAAGAAAAACCATGTAGCCTAGTAAATGTATGGGAAATGTTTTTTTCCATTATTATGATTTAATACCCCTTATTCATTATATCCCCATCATTTTCTTCTGTAGTAGCTGCACGATCTCCCCTGCCTTTCTCTACCTAGGGATTTTTGTTTCTCCCTCATACAATCTCTGAATCCTTCTCCACTAGATGCATTGGAATCCTCTAAGTGATATTTATGATATGATTCCTTATATTTATATTTTATCTTCTCATCTTTGGGCTATTTTTTTCAGACCTCAAATTCCTCATTTTTCAGGAATTTCTCTTTTTCATGGATATCTCCGATACAAGATCAGTTCAAAGGAGGACACATGATGAGGAGAGTACAAAAATCCTAAGATGTGTAATCTAGATTCATTCCTTCAAGATCCATTGATTTTATAACATGAATCAGTATTCTATTCACCATACCATTCTGATGATGCCTCTAAATTCCTTAATACATGAATATAAATACTTTACCATGTGTGGTGTGATTATGAAGAGTAGAAAATCAACCCTTTGGTAGATCATATTAAATTTGGCCACATAAATCTGAGTGATTTACCATAGAAGCCTGTGTACCCCATTATCCTACATAATCTAAACACCCCTTGTGTTTTCTTCAATCTAAAAAATGTTCGAACTTATAAATTTCATTAATAGAATTGGATAAACCTGAGTTAGGACCCTTTTATTTATAATGTGTTCCATGAATGGGTTTCCTAATTGAATGACTTAGACACCTTTTTAATTTTGAATTACATTATTTCATTATCAAATAGGATGATCTTGAAATCCATTTCATAGACTCAACATGTGTCAGTGGTGACAAAAGGGCCATGGCATAAGGAAAATTTGGAAATGTTATCATTCATTGTAGATAAAATTTATTTAATTCTTTGAAAATACACTGGTGGAGATACTAGGTAGTCTTATGGTAGGCTCAACATATATATTCTTTTACCTGTAGATAAATGATAATGGTTCCCTGGTGGTGACTATATGGACATACTCAATGGTGAAATGGTTATACCATGCCATGAGAGAGACTTAGACCCCTATGTCAGATAGTAGGGACAGACTCAGAGGATAGATTATATTATCTTCATAACATGATTAGAGTGGTATATAGGATCTCAAACATTATAATTCACATACTGAATCCATTTATATTTTTCATATACTAATCCCCAAATTGATACATGGGTTTCTTTTAGTATTCCTTGTTTGGGATCAAGGAGTCCCTTAATAATTTAAAAATATGTTAATTGAATTAAAAAAAAGAATATGTAATTAGATTTTCTAGTAATGCGTCTACCAATATGAATCACATAGATGTGGATGGTCTTTTGTCGATGATTAATTTATTACGATCCATTCACCATATTCTTAACATGTGTAGTTTATATTTGTTTAGACACATCTGGATTATGTTGAAATAGGTAGAGTTAAATGAGTGTCTTGAGTGGGACCCGATTTGATGTGATCATTTATTTACATCTAATCTTGTGTTTATTATCATTCTTGGAACACATCACATTTTTATTTCATGAACTAGGTTGAACAAGACACCATTTTCGGTGTCCTACAAAGTATATCTGGCACCCTACTTGGGATTCCATTGTTACCCAAGAATACATCATGATTTTTGGTATAGTTAAAGGGAAGTGGCTAGATTCTGATACTTGATTGATAATCTTAGATGTGGCTCAGGGGAAGAAAACCAAGCATATGCTCATGATGTATGTAGTAGCTTTTTTGGCCTTTTTTTTTATTTTTTAAAGAATGTAATATATTATTGTATTCTTTATTTACATGTATACTCATGTTTTATAGCTACACGATCATCATAATTATTTTTTATATATTATTTATTTTTATTCCACAGGTTCCTTTTTTATCTTGTTTGATTTACCATTATTATCTCTAATGCTTTAGTTTTGTTCTGATCTCACAGCAAACCAATTTCATAAAACGGTATGTTAATTTATTTGGTATAAGGGAATAATATTCTTATGAACACACACAAGGACCATTCAACTAGTCCGTAGCCTATGGATTATTGGGAGGTGTGTTTGATGTAATGTGGCCCACCATCACGAGGCATATCCAAGTGTATCATTGGAAAGGACACTTCATAGGAAAACTAGAAGCATGATTTTATTATATAGGGAATACATATGAATGATCATTGATAGATTCAGAATGAGTGGATGTAATCTAGTATCATCACCTCTCACTGGTCATATCAAACTATAAATGGGGAGGAAACTAAAGATTGAAGAAGAAAAAATTACATGGATAAAATTACATATCAATTTATATTTAAAATTTTCATGTATTATATTAAGTGTAAAAATAAATAAATTGTTATTGTGGTCAAGGTGGTCATATAGTTCATGGAAAATCAATTAATGTTTCATTAGTAAATTTAAGATTAGAGTTTTCATTACCTCAATGAAACCAAAGGAATATCTCTTTTTTCAGAGATGAGGATTCATTAAATGGATTAACTGATGTCGACTATGGGGGTGATTTTGACACTCTAAAAATAAAACATGAATATTTTTATACTTTCTATGTGGGTTTGGTATGTTGGATTACTAATATATAACAATTGATTAAACATTCTAAAATGGAATTAGAGTATGTGTAACTCACATAAGAATGAAAGGAGATGGTATGGTTGGCGTTCTTATTTTAATAATTCATATGAAACAATGTGAAATGGTTTTAATTATATGATAAATAGAATTAAATTAATTTTATAATGTTTTATGGGTTTTATTAAATAAATAAGTGAATTATTATGAAGTAAAATTACATCAAGTATATTCTAGAAGATGGTGACTTATAATTATTGAATGTTTCTAGAAAATATAATCAATAATACAAGTTTACAATGAGTATGGTTTGTGAAATACTAAGGCAACCTAAAGCCATAGTTTTTATTTGATAAACTAAAGAATATTGATAACCATTTTGTATAATAGAAATATAAGGATATTTGTAAAAATTGAAGGTCATTTCCAAGTGAATTATATGAATTAGTATTAATGATTTGGATTATTGGGCATATATGAATCCTTCATAATGTAATAAATAATTTTATAGAAATGAGTGGTTTCAAAATATGATCTTTTCATTTGAGTTGTGGTAGCATCTAGTTTTTTCCTTCAACATTCCAAAAGGTGGTTTTTCAAATATGGTTCATAATGGGTTCTTAGGATGTTCTCATCATAATAGGTTTCATTTTGATTGTGTTATATCTAGTAGTTCTATATGGAAAGCATTTTTATTTCTATTTTTTGAATATGATTATTAGAAGTGGTGGTCACAATTAATATTACTATAAGAGATCATGGTGGGAATAGTTGAACTGATGGACTCTTAGACATTTTAGAGTTTATTGAGAAATGATATCCAGAAATTACTCTCCATATATGGTGGGTGGGTCCCTAATTTTGTGTGTTTGTTGAATATAATTTCTATTATTTTTTACGTAATACGGAGAGACTCTTATGTCATGAAGTTGAGATGTTTTCATTCTAGATAAAGGAAAAATGAAAATGAATCCCCCATGGGTGTAATAA
Source organism: Viscum album (assembly GCA_963277665.1). Taxonomy (NCBI): domain Eukaryota; kingdom Viridiplantae; phylum Streptophyta; class Magnoliopsida; order Santalales; family Viscaceae; genus Viscum; species Viscum album. The sequence goes on along the minus strand of OY728157.1, from coordinate 1,394,168,411 downwards.
AATATTTCTAAACAACATAAAACCACCTTATAGTTTAAAATATAACATTTTTAATCACTATATAAATTTTGGTTAGATTAAACATTGATAAATTTTTTTCAGTCAGTGTAAGTGATTTGAGTAATATATTTTTCTTCCATGATCCAAAACATTAAGTCTGAGAGTTATATCTAGAATCTATTTCTTCTAAGTGATTTAAAAATGATTTAATTTGATTAATTATTAGAAATATAGTGAGGCCAAATCCCCAATACCATTATCATATAATGATTGAAGGTGGAGGATCATGGCATGTTTTTTAGATACCTTATTTTTAGGCATTACGGTATTCTATCCTCTATAATATTAGATATTGACCCCCCAATTTTACATAATGTTTCTTTAAGGGACTCCAAAAGGTGATAGGATCTAAATTAAAGTTAGGTAAAACATTTCATCACTAAAGGAATGGAAAAATTATATGGCCTAACCAGATTTTAGAATTCATGATTCGATTCATTATCATAATATTCAGTGGTTTATAGGATTCCCATCTTCGTCAAGTAGATATTTCATAAAATAATTATTTCCATTCCACTATTTGGATGCATCATTTTATGATCTTTATGGTTATCCATATCATTAAAATCTATATTGAAAATAGTTTGGTGGTTCCTCATAGTTTTGAAACATTATTTTTCCAAGAGGTGAAAATGATTATCTAGAGCATTCATTAATTTTAAATGGTAGCTCAATGTCATCATGAGTCTTATGGTGATCGTTGTTATAGTGCATTTGAGTTTTCTATGGGAGTCTGCGTGTTCTTGAAGGTGCCACCTCATGTTGTTCCCTAATGATTTGGAATGTTTGGAATCTTTTCATATGATATGTACTTTCCATTAAGATCACAAAATGAGTTGGAAAGGTTTTTAGAAAATTGAACATTACATCCTTGAAGAAATAAACCAAGGAAATTTTTCTTATTAACCAATTGAAAAAATATCAATATAAAGAGTATATTTTCATAAATTTTTAGGAACTTGAATTAGAACAAATTTTATCAGTGAATAAGAAAGTATTTCATATCATTTATTTCTTGGACAATGTGTTTCATGGGAATTAAATTTGGATAGTTATTGTTTTATAGAAGAAAAAGACAAGGAAACGAGGGGATCATATAATGCAGAAATGGTTGCACATATTGTAAAAATAAATATTGAATAAACTTTTGGGGTGGAAAAGTGATATGGTTAGTATAATTGAAACTTACATAATGTAAATTTTTTGTACAAATTCAATTATTTATATATTTTTATTATTTATTTTTATTTTTATGTATTGTATTTCATAAATTTCATTAATATAGAAAAAATAGTAGAAGATTAGTAAATTTTTAGGGATAAATGTTCTACAATCAAGAGAATATTACAGTTTAGTATCAACAGCTATTTGCATGGTTGTAATATGGTTTTACAAAGTATGATCCAAACTATATGAATCCCTTGGGGTTCTATCATCCATAGGGTTTGATCATAAATTAGAAAATCTTGCTACCATGTCATTGTATATTCCTATAAAAATAATCTTTTAAAATAATTACCCCTTATCACATTAAAACCACTAATCCACCCCCCACATTCCTCCCTCACATAACCATCAACCATCGCCCCCATAAGAGGATGACTTCCTTCTCCTCTATGATTCGATTCCTTATGTTGTTTCTTTGAGATCGCTAGAGGGATCTCCATGTGAGTTCCCCCCATCATATCCCCTGGGATATCTCTTCCTTATTTAATTTTTTTCTTTCTAAAATATAGTCACATATTCTATTTTATTTTGTATCAATTCTATAAGGGTTGTTTTTAATTTTTATGGCTCCCAATTATCACTTAAGGATCTATTCATCCCTTCTTATGTGGATTTACTTTACTTTCAAGTGGGTTGTCTCCATTGATGCAGGTGATTACATCACTTACATTTTTAGATAAACTCATGAAAACTTGAATTTTTATATTAAATATCATAAATACAAAAATAATATTTCAATCATTCTTCATAAAATGATTTAGATTAAACACCTTGTTTTATTAATCTTTCAGTCTTGGAAAATAGAATGCATGCTTTATTTGGAATATTGAATGTATTTTTATTAATTCATTTAATTTCATATTTAATAATTATTTATCATATTAGATATAAAAAATGTAATGATAGGTTTGTGGATATGTGAGTCTAAATATGTATGAGGTGCTCTTAAATAGTTGTGGGGTTTTCAAAATTGGTGAATTTATTTATGTGGCACACCCATTTTCTAGTGAAACAATTTTATACATATTCGTCTACATATCTAGAGAAGAATCTCACTAGGTGTACCTAGCCTTAATAACCAAATGTTTATCTATTATAATTCATATATATTAATTTTATTTTAAAAATATTACATTTAAATTCATTATCCCATTACAATAATTTTACCTTCTTGATTTATTTAAATTAAATTTTAAAAATATTTTATATACATTATGTTCAAAATAGCTTGCATTATTTTCTCTAAAAAATAATTTACATAGAAAACATGGTGAAAAAATATTGGGTTTATCATACATACAAACTTCATAAACTATTGTTTTATGTAAGAAAATTATCCGATACATGATAAGAAAATGTTCCTCTTAATGGAGTAAGGAATTCGTGTTAGTTATACATGGGTATAAGGAGGTGACATGGTGTGATGAAAGACCATACTAAATGAAAATGGTTTTTCGGTTATTTTTTAGGTTTGATTCATTTATAGGATACATACACATATCTTGAATAATTATCTTATCTTCCCATCTCATTTATTTTATTTTGTATTGATAAATATATTATCATTATATATGTAGTGATAACTTGATGGTATTATTGATGAATTCATTTATTTTGAAATTGATTGAGAGTAAAACTATGTTATGTGATTGAGCATGTAGCCCGCCAATATATAAAGGGGCCATGTTAGGATATTATTTTGTAATTTAATGATTATTTTTTGTATTTGGAGAAACTATTACCAATGTTGTATTACATGATTCATGGAAACTAGTTTCCTTATAGTTGGAGGACTGACTTAGGTGTCGTGGTCAAGGGACACCTTGTATGTTTCATAAAAGATAATATTTTATTTTTTCTGAACTTTATTTTCTTTATTTTATTCAATATAGTTTCATTTTCCCTGGAGATACTTAAGAAGGGTCTCTAATAGAAAATAAAAACATTGAATGTGATTGAAAATAATAGAGTGAATTATTATCTTATTAATGTATGGAAGTACAAACAATTGTAATGGACGAAATAATAGATAATCTTATTATGAAGAAGGTTTATAAAATCATTGAAGGCAATAAAAATCTACAACCATCTAAAATTTAGATCAATATATAATTTTTTTAAGACATTAATATTTAAAGGGATGACCAAAATTATAAGTTCTTTTTTATTATTATTCTTATGTTCAACACCACTAGAAGGCTTAGATAAACTCAATCAGATTATACTATAGTGAATAAGATTTGGATAGTGCTAATGGATAAATAATAGATCAATATCATTGAAAAATAATATAGATATCATAATGACTTCATCATTAATGAAATCCTCATACCCTCATAAATTATGATATTATAACACGTTAAGAAATAAAATTCCATCGGAAGGGAAAAACAAATTGTGTTCAAACATTTTAAAGACTTTAAAATTGAATACTATATAGGAATATTCAATGGAGATGAATGAATTAAAGAGTCTTTTAAAAATCTCTCTTGAAGGTCAAGAATATTCTTAGGTTTGGGAGGTATGTTTAGTGGAAAAAATAAATTTAAATATTTTAATTATGAATTAGTTATCCGTTTATCTAGTAATTATCCTAGGAAAACAAGGGAAAATTAAAAATGATGAAGGTACCAATAGATAATCCAATAATATAGATTATTTAATTTAAATAATCTAAGGTAACCAAAAAAATCCCAAAAATCATTATGAATGATCATGATATCAATTTAAGAATGTTTGTCCAACTGTAATGAAAGTGGTGACAATGAGGAATCTCCCCAAGATGCCTCTTAAAGGGGGATAATGTAAAAAGTGGGAGAAGAAGTAGGCTAATTATATGATGACTAAATAATAATAATATCATTTTAATATATAAATATTCTAAGCCACAAAAAAATAAATAATGAAAAAATAATTACATATTTGTTAGAAATTAGAAGGCTAAGAGAATAAAATATTAATCATGAATTAGTAGAAAAAAATAGAGTCAACTAAAAATTAAAAAATATTTTTTTTTTAAAATGAATTGTAATATTAAATCCTTATATTTTTTGGAAAGTAAATCATAATTAAAGATATTACTTCCACAATTATACATGTGGATAGAGAAGTGAATTTCTATAGGATAAGATATCTAAAATAAAAAAACTATAAGATAAAATAATTTGGGGCTTGAAAAAGTCTTTTAAAACTTGTTGTATATTCCAATGAATAATCTATAAGTAATGAGTTTATTTGGAATGTTATATATGTTTTAGGGAGGATTTTTGGAGTTTCACATTAAAATAAAAACATTACTATAGAAGAATGAAATTGAAGTTAGTAATCTAAAATAAATGAAAAATATAATTATATAGAAACATTTAATTTTTAATTTTGAGGAGAAAAATTAAAAAATTATGTATTTTTTAATCACATGGGTTCAATAAAAAATTAAAAAAAAGTAATCATGAAAATATAAAACCAAATTAAAAATACGATTTGATAGTTACCCAATCAGAAATGAAATTTCTATCAAAGAATGATGTTTTAAGGGAAAATTATTATTTTAGCGTGTGATAATACATATTTTCTATATCTATTTTAAGATAAATCTCTACATGTATTTAGATTTTAGATTTAATTTAGGGGTCCTAACAACCATATATTTCCACTCAACAGAAGAATTAATATAAAGTGATGAATAATGATATGATAATTAGGTTTGGAATCCTATAAGAACAATATAAAAGGCATGATCAAGAAGGAAACACCATATATATATATATATATGTTATTTCTTGATTCTAACTAAGATGTATATATACCATATATTTAGAAATCCTCAAATCAAACTTAGCTTAAGAAACTGTAGAACCTATTTCAAGTAACACGTAAGTATTAACAATCTTAAAATTATGGGATCGGGGGTAATGGTAGTTCAACTCAAAGTATTTTTTATATAAATGACATAAAAATTATTTGATATATGATGGAAAATATATAAAACTTAGAAATGATAGATATATAATGATTAATGGCATATGCATTGCAATTATTGGGAAAACCAATCGATTCAAAAAAATAATGGTTCTGGAATAAATAACATTGGGTTGGGGGTATGACAACATTTTAATGAAGAAATGAATTTATCTGCGTTAAAAATGGATTTATAATCAATATATTAAATAATAGTGTTTTTGATAGATTCTTTTTAATCGGGATGAATTTGTTTCATATTGAGGGAGCCATTACAAACTATTATATGTTCTAAAAATAAAAAAAAAATTATAGAACACAACACATACACATATTGACCAAATTACCATAAATAAAAATATTATAGATGAGGTTGTATGGTATTTCAAAATCATTTAAGAAGAAACCAGAAAAAATTAAAACCTTTTATAAAGGAAAAAATAGTGAATTAGACTCACAAGGTAGGTGATATTAAAACATCACAACCCCTAAGGTTGATCCAATACGTTATTTATTGACCTATGACAAAGAAGTAAACATGTAGATAAATATAATTTATTAGTTTAATAGATTAATTTTATATATGGTTATGAATCATTTCCCTGTAAAAAATCAATAGCCTTCGAAAATTAAAGACATTTTAAATACATACAAAAAATAACTAGGTCTGCAATTAAATAAATTAAGATCAAGAAATGTTATTTAGTATTACCGTAGGATTTAGTTAGATCTCTTGATAAATTTGGCATCAATCATGATTTTCGTTCACCATATACACCTTAATATAATAAATGTTATTAGTTGAAGAATAGGGTTCGAGTTTATGTCTCAAGAACAATTCTTGTATAACTTGAATCATTCATTTTTTACAGGTTATGGGATTTTAAAAATATGTTAATAAGCTAGAACATATGTATCACAACCATAATCCTGTATATGACTTCCTAAGGGATGAAATTTCTAATAAATCCAATTGTTAAACATTATATGGAATATAGAAGACTATTAAGGATTTTGTGAAACTATAAAAGTTGATAAAATATTAAATAAAATTTAAATAGGGAATCAACCTTGGTTATACACCAAATGGGATTCCATGTAAGTGTTATAATGAGAAATATAAATTAATTTTTAATATTTTTTATTTCATTATATTTGAAAAGGATGAATAAATAAATAATACTGTCATTACAGATGATAAGGACGGTGTTAAAAATTATGAAATTTTTAGAGATACAATTGATAATAAAGATATTATAATTGATAATGAAACCTTTTAAATTTATATTTACGATGATAAGAGATATATGATTCAATGAGTAAATTTTTCAAGAGGTATTATGTTGATATTAAAAATATTACTGGTTGAATGAATCAAAGATTTTGATAAGATGAATGATTATGGGAACCACCCTTTGAAAATTAAAACATCATATTTCTAAAAAAACATTTGATAATAAAAAATGGCTAAAGGATTTTAATGATGAATTATAGAAAATTTTGAAAAATAAAACATGGGAAAATTTGAAATGTATAAAGATAAAAAAAATATCATTAGTGAAATGTGGATATTTATAAAGCATTTGGATCAGAATGGGGAAGTCAAAATTAATTCCCTACTCGTATAAATGTGGAATTAAAAAATTGAATGTGTGGGATCAGTAAAAACATTAATCTTGATTATATATGTAAATCAATTAGTATATTTTTTGTTATTTGAATTCAAATATAATTTAAAATATTTCAAATATATATTTAATCAGACATTATAGATGGTGATTTTAATGAATAAGTGTTCATAGAATTTCCTAATTTTTTAATGATATATTATATATATAAAAAATTTGTTCAAGAAAATGAATTAATGCAATGGTACAAAAAAATAAGATATTTTAATTTTATGTTTGATGAATATATGAGAAGAGATAAGTTTAAGTAAGGTTAGGTGGAAAACATATTATATTTAAATAATACCACCATCACATAGCTTTTTGTTGTTATATATGTCGATGAGATTACTTTTTTTTAGTAGTGAGGAAATGATTAATAAGGTATTATCATGGTACATGAAATAATTATTTGAATATTTAACTCTTAGAGAATGGAAGTTATTCGAGGGTTTACATATCAGCAAACCTGTTAACAATATTTTTATCCCATAATAAAAATATATAATCTAAATCTTGAATAATTTTTATATCAAAAAATCAAGAGTATTATCTACAAAAATTAGGGTGGGAAATGTTTTTAAAGGATTATAATGAGAAATTTGTTACTGGTAAGTAGTTAATAATTTTAAGTGGAATTACCAAGTACATGACTGAAACAATGTCTCATTTCAAATATGTTTCACTTTCCATTCAAATATTAGTCTTATTAGAAAGAATAACATATTTTGGAAACAAATTGGATTCTGAGATACATGTATAATGCATTCAACTATGGGTTTATAAAAAATATGGTAGGTGATCTCAATCTAAATTTTTTAATATATACTGATTATGATGTTTCTATAGGTGAAGAAAAAATTATTTTTAGTTGAGATTTTTCATTGGTGAAATCTAATTTTCATTGATTTCAATCAAGTAAACATATGTTACTGAACTGAACATTCTATTTTTTATTTTCAAAGATATCTAATTTGAGGAAAATTGGTAACCACAACTATCACACATGAATCAAAAAATACAAGATGGTTTAATGGAATTTGAAATTCAAAAGAAACACCAAACCTAAGGAGGCCTCAATCCAAGCATCACCGTGACGTCCGGAGTCCCATCACTTCCATTCGACATCATCACCATGGAACGCTACCGTCATCATCAACATTAACACCGCATAGACCACTAGAGCTAATGACCGGAGTAAAAAAAACCTAAACATATGTTACATTGAGCTCAACTAAGGATTAATATGTGTCTTCATTATAGTTAACTACAAAGATGATATTCATCAATATATAACTTATTTCTTCAATATTGGCTCTAAATATCCTCTTATCAGTTATTTTGAAAATAGAACTATACTACGTAATAGATATTGTAGCGACCCTGATATGGGGGTTAATTAGCATACCCAGTTATGGATGAGTTTCTTAATTCCCTTTAATTAAACCCTCTTATATTCAAACAACTATCAATGTTAAGAGGGATAGATCTGATGATGTACACTCAACCCACACGTTAGTATAAAATGATAAATAAATAAAAATAGTATAATATATTGAATTTTACAAGGTTTTTTACCATAAAGAGAAACCTATTCTTATTCTTTTTCGACACCAATTGAGACATGGATATTGTTATCCCTCTTATATTTGTAGTGATTAAAAGTTTCTAAAAATAGATACAAAATTTAGAGTATAGTATTATCCACATTAGAAAAAAAATTTATGATCTTAATTCTAATTATTCACAATAGAATTATTTGGAGATATCTTTATAATACATTCCAAATTCATCATGCCCCATTGGAGTAGCCTCCCACTAATTCTCACTCCCATGGATAATCCTTGAATGCCTCCTTTTATGCACAATTGACTTTTTCTTTGACTACTTATTCTTCACAGTCAGGAATCATATAATCTTTTATATTTGTCTTATTCTTCTCTAAAAAAATTATCATGATCACCTTATATAATATTAGCATACTATAGTTCTTCTTCTTAAACATCTTATTATAAACCTAAATAAACAATTGTTTTCATAGTATTGGGTCCTTATTTTTTAACTGCCTTAAATTTATTTGGTAATTTAAAATTTTCAAACATAATTACACCCATTTTTCTTTTACAATAAATATTTTTTTCTATCTATAACGCAAGAATATTATTCCCAATATCTGAATTTTGGAAAATCCTAAAATATCAATTCGTTTGTTACAACTTTTTTCAAGATGGTGTATTTTTTAAGATAGGTTTCTCCATCAGCATCATTGAAAGATAATGATAAAATATGTTGTTTTAATTTCTAAACAATCATAGATTATTTTCCTCATTAAATTCAAAATATAATTTCCATTATTAATGTATTTTAAATATTTCACATGTGTATCGAATATTACATCTTGAAATGGAATTGGTGATCATAGTTTTAATTATTATAAAATATATTCCCAAATGAAAAAAAATTTGTCAACATAGTTTTGGTATTTATATCCATGAAGATCACATCAACAATAAATTAATTTAATCATCATCCTTCAAAAAAATCATTTTGATATTCTTTATTGTATAATAGTATTTAATTATCATTATCACAATTTCAATGATATTTCCTTAGGAACAAAATTTCAATAAGGAATTTGAATATCCAAGTCTGTATGGATTTTCATCCCATATTAATATTCTCATAATACTTTTTCTGTCTTATAATGTCTAGTGAAACCATACCTTCCTAATTTCCAGCAATCTGAATTTTAAATAAGACATTATAATTATTATAGGTAACTATGAAAAACTTATATTTTTCAATAAAATTATTGTGAAACTAAAATATTTATATAGAGGCTTCAAATATTCATATGTGAATCATAAAATCCTTATGAAAATCCCATAAATTCTATACATATTTCAATTAATTTCTAATTATATTGTAACTTTATTAGTTTTATTTATAGCAATGATGTATTATAAACATCACCCTACTCATAGAGAATACTCAATAAATTCTTAATAAAATCATATATATCCAAATATGGATCAAAAATGGAATTTTTTTACTTTACATAAATAATTTTTGATACTCAAAATAATTGAAAATGACAACAAATAATTTTGGATATTTAATTGAAATTCACAAATACATAAATCTCAATTCCAAATGTATTAATTTTTTTTAATGGTGGGGGAAGGCCCCAAATTATTTTATTAAAAGAAAAAGTTCGGAGAGACATCAAGAAAGCCAAAATCAAAATAAAAAAAAAACAAAATGAAGTTTTCAAGAACCCCTTTCTGGCGGACCAATCTTTTTTCTGATTTTCTCCGCGATGATATTCTCATTGATCCACATCTCATTCCAGATATCTATATTAACGTGCCCACGCCCACGCCCCCTCCCTCGCCCTCCATTGTCTTTGGAATCTATTTCTGCAGCTTGTTGTAGCAAGGTTTCTATGTCCTCATCAGAGCTATCCTCTTGAGACATCTCTCTTCTTTTCATTTCATCAATTCTTTTATCATTCTTCTTTTGTATTCTTGTTCTAACCTTCTGCCATGCATCCTCTTGTACATCCTCATTGACATCTTTCACATGCTTTGACCACCTCACTTGCATAGCTGGGGTGCTCAGTCCCTCCATACTAACCACATCATGTTGATCATATGGAACTTCCAAGGATGTACTCACCTTCTTATCGTCCGAAGGAGTGGTCTGAGAATCCAGCTCTTGAATTTCTGTTTGGTCAGCCTCTACTTCTGGTAAATTAGAATGTGTATGAGAGTCCTTTCCTGCATTTCCATCCACTAATAGTGGTTCTGATATTAAAGAAGGCAGCTCAGTTTTCCCAGAAGATCCAGGTATAGCAACCTGGGTGGTCAGCTTTGAGGGAGTGACCGAGGCAGAGACCTGCTTTATAACAATTCCTGCCTCATTTTGATTCTCAGCTTGAATAGACACCAAATCAACACCAGGAGGGACTTGGGATGCATCCTTGTTACGAGAACAAGCTTGAAATGCATCTTGATCATCTCGCTGAACATCAGTGATAATTTCTACAGCATAAATAGGGTTAGACTCAACATCTTGAGCTATATCAACATCCAAAATTGGACCTGTTTCTACATTAACATGATTAGAAATAGACAAGGTAGGGGTCTCCATGTGTCCCTCTTCCACAACATCTGCCCATGATCTTTTAATTTTCCCAGGGGTCAACTTTTCACCGGCATCCACTGGAATTGTGTCAGCAGATTGTCCATTCACTATAGGCTTATTCTCAGATAAATGCATCTTAGTTTGAACCAGCATAAAACCAGGTTTCTCCATTTGACGTTTGGGGCATGTTTTAGAATCATGACCCCGAAGTGAGAAAATCTTGAAAGTCATATGCCTCCTCCAATTAGTTTCATCATGTCCTATAACTTTTCAATCCAAAGGGAATTTAGGTAAGCTTTCATACTCAATTTTCAGCACTAATTCCTCATCATCAGTGGATAAGAAAACTCTATCAATCAATGTGGATCAAAGATAAACTTCTACAAGGCATCTAGCAAAGTGATAGTACCTGGCTACTTCAATCTCTCTATCCATCCTGACTGGAAAACCAATAGCTAAGGCTATATCATAGATAATCCTAGGATGTCACAGTATCCAATTTAGGCCAAAACGTTTAATCCAAACCCATGCTGTAGTGTTACAAATTTCAATTGGGTTGAACATTCTATCCCATTCTCTAATGTGCAGAGCTCCAGGCTTGAAAGAAAGTGAGCCAAAGCCCTATGCTCGAAGCTTGAGATCCTCCGAGGGGAAGAGCAAGTGGTAGAATCCCTTCCCGAGGGATACACATTGCAAGGAGATTTTCCCCAGATCTCTGAAAGCTGCTGTTTGAGGTAAACCATCTTCCACGGTTTTGATCGCTTCAGAAGAATCAGCATGAAAATTATTGAGTGAGCCCCCAACTCTAATATCTTAGCAACCGCATCCGAATCCTCCTTGACATGGGCCACCGAACCCTTCTTTCTGATTCTTTCAAACGAACCCTTAAAATGGGAAAAGGAAAAGTTGTTATCACTAACCCCGAGTGACCTCTCCCTAGGGATTTCTGCTTTCTTTGCATCTACACTATCCGAAGCGCTAAGAGCATTCTTGTGAGAGTTGAATCTATCTGGATTTAAGATGGGATCTGCCATATTCAGTTGATTCAGCGAGCAGGGAAGCACTAGTATTAATTCTACGTCGCGATCTCCAGCCGGTTGCTCGACATCCTCCATTCCAATGTATTAAATTATAATAAATACTAAATTATGATTATATAAATAAATAAATTTTTTATTCTCATTTCATATAATAATCATATATATCTAAAAACCCATCCATGTGTATTTCTCCACTATATTCAGCATCCATGAAGCTCGATACACATTTGATGGATAATTCAAAATTACAACATGATTTTAATACAAATTTCCAATTTATTAAATAATTTCTTTAATATATCTATCAGAACATAATTAGAAACTATTTAATATAGTGTATTTTTCATTCATTAGCAATTGACATTGAGTCATTCAAAACCTACTACGTAATAATCACTTATAGGTCCCACTGCATTAATGTTTTATTCCCATGATCACTGTGATGTAGTATTTATTTAAATATATAATATTCAAGAATTATTCAATGATTATAGAATATATCATCACCACATATATTTATAGCTTCACCTATTTAAAACATTTAATATTGAAAAAAATAAATTCCACACTTGGTATCTTCAATCTACACCTTTGGATTTGTTTTCAATACACATTAAACCATTACATCAATATATTTGACACAAATTTCTATCAACCACCGTATTAAATTAAATGGAATGTTAATATATGGTAATGATATCACACATATTTAATCATTATCTATATTTCTTGAAACACTTTATTCCATCAATTTTATTTTCAATTACACCATTATTCCAAAACATTTATAAGGGTTTCCACACATACTTTATAAAAATTAAAATTTAGTTAATCAAACGTATTAAAATAAAAGAAAATCTCATATCTAAAACAATAGATACTTACCATGATCACAAATATATCAATAAATATATATCATCTAATTATAATTATAATTTTAATTTCTTATTTTTAAGTTAGTTCAAATAGATTTACAAAGAAATGTATCCTATAATAATCATGATTAATTTACCCAAAAACAATCATGTTTAAGTCATAGAAAACGTCCATTATGTTCTATTACACATAAAATGACATGAACCGTAAAAAAATAACATTTATTTGAAAATATTAGTTTAAAATGTGTGATTAAAATACTACATCCTTTAAAATTAAGGGTCTCTCCTGAAATTAAATAATTATTACAAAATAATTATTTTTATTTCATTACCTCGTTTTCACAACCCCAAAGGGAATCAATCCTTTCTTCTCGATCATGAGAGATAAGAAACATCGTGATGGGATGATTATAATGTTGTATTATAATGATATCCTAATACAAATCTCCTTTTAAGTATCACCTTGAACTCCGTACATGAAAAGACATGAAAAAATATTCAAGGGAAGAAGATAAATTAATTATTATTTTATTAGTATAAGTTGAAGTGTTGAGAGTAGGATCTCAACTGAAAACCTCACTTCATATTAGATCAATATTTATGAGAATTCAACATGATTTCTCCACTTTTTCTTTTCCCAATATTCCCATACTAAGGAAGAATGGAATCATTCTTCATTTTTTATCTTTCTTCTTATGTGGAATATATTTATTAACCATTTCTAATAAAAAATTATACCAATTTTGATTTTATTTTTTATTGAATCATTAAAAGAAAATTTAATATGATGGAAGAATATTTATATAATTTCCATAACTTTGGACTACTTCTTTAACACTAGCACAATGTTTATTTAGAAATCATGGGATATTATACCTTCTTTAAACTATTATGAAATTTTATCTTTTCTTTATGTTAAAAAAATGATTATATTATGTAATTTTTTATTCATTATAAATTAGTTTTTTATTACAAATTCGTCTAATAATAAATTATGTCACTCATTCTTGACATTCACATATTTCATATAAATTTTACTTGTTTCCCTTATATTTTTTTAAGTTCCATTTTTTCAAACTCTATCGCTTGATCATATGATATTTTTTAATAAATCCATTATTCTTATTCCACTCCTAGATTAATTAATTATTTTATTTAAATATTCTTCCTATTAGACTAATCTATAATTCATACATATAATGTCCTTTATTACCCCTTCTTTATACAGTAGAAGCATCTTTATTTTTTTTATTCTCAATAGCTTTTTTATTATACATTTTATTATTTTTTACTCATATCACTTATTTTGATGAATTTATTTAGTCAATTTTTTTATCAACCAATGTAGATTCATCATTATTCCAAACATAATTTTGTATATATAGTGTATTTTGTTTAAATTATCACAGTATATTTTCATGTGTAACTCAAACCAACACTGTTAATAATTTTTTTCACTTATGAAGCTATAGTGAATAAAATTCCAAAAGAACTTTTTTTGTAGTGATTAGATTCATCTTATTCTTTTTTATGTTTGTTTCTCCTCATTACGTATGCTCCATTATTAATTTTTTAACCACAATACTCCATGATATTCATATTCCATAGATATTAAAATTTTGTTCAAAACATGATTATTCTATATTCAACCCTCCTGAAGCACCCTAAAGAACCAACAAATGTACTCTTTTCCCTGTTGATGTAAATTAGAAAGAGTTTATTACATGTAGATTTGGGTTGTTTTATCACACAATTGGGATCATCCTAGGGATCTAACATGCATTAATTTACCAAAATCCACCTTTAACATATTGGTATACATTTTTATACTTTATAACCTTAAAATATAATATATATTTATGTTTAAAACATTCATTAGAAAGAAAAACTGCATCTGTAAAAATATATTTATCTATAATTTTTTTAACATTTTATAATATTTTTTTTGTTAATTGATCATAAAATTATTTTATTCATTTCTTTCCAAAAATTAGAGTCTTAAAAAAATTATGTATTACATTAAATTGTTTTTCAAAAAAACTACTTGTTTGAAGTTCTTGAATGTTTTTTCTTTTCATAATTAATTATGCTGCAATTAAAACAAAAATTGTTCCCATTTTATCTATCTAGTCCTTATTAAACATAATTATTTAATATTTATGATTTTTTATTGAGTCTTTTAAAGAGTAGTAAAGTTTCTTTTTCTTTTAAAATATACCTCTAATTCATGGACTTCAAAAATGATGGTAGTTTTATATAGTTTTTAAAATATATGGAAGATAACAACAATAATATTTTTGTAACTACTTTATCACAATCCCATCATTGATATTTTTATTCAATAAATGAGACATTTTACATAATAAGTAATATTTATTATTCATAGTCTTCCATATTGATTTTGTGTTTTATCGAAATTCAAAACATACTATCTATTGAATTCTGCATTTCTTCAACTTCTCCTTTTAGTTTGATCTTTTCACCAAGAAGTCACTTGAGAAAACCAAGTAAATGGGTGAGTAATTAAGTAGTTAATTTATTCAAATGCCTTTCATCATGATGGTAGATGTCGACATAAATTTAGATACAATAGTGACCATCATAAAAACTATATAAAAACTAGTTTATTTGAAAGATTATCTTTTAATGGATTTTCTAGATGGACTCTTACTTTCATTATCATCTTCATGTACTTGTTTATCATTCATGTAATTTGAATTCTTTTTTTAGTTATTCCCCTATCTTTTATACTATTATTTAGAGTTTTAGAATGACCATTTTTAACCATATTAGGAAACTTATAAAACTCTATAAATGTACACTTATTATAGGGTATTTAATTAATTGGGGAATGCAAATATATTTTACCAGACACATATCCATTTATCTCTCATACCAGTTAAATTTCCCAGTATATAATGTTTGAAATCTAGGTGGGTGAATAAGTGAAACCAATTATTACCATTTTTATCATTGTCTTTAATTATTCCATCCAATAATCAACCCTCAATACCAATTTAGAGATACAGATATAATGAATCATAATCCACACTATCCTTATTGTGAAATATAGAATAAACAAGAACAAAACTACCCAAATACTTGAATAATGTTTTCTTAATTCATGGAAAACATAATCACTAAAGTGTTAGAATACCATGAATAATTAAATAATATTATCACACTTTTTTAACATTGATTACAAATTCATTGAAATTAACACACAAAGAGAGTGCATGTATCAACCACATCACAAATGATGATTTCATCCACATAATTATTCTTCATGATGGATTCATGTAAATAGATCTTTTCAAATATAACATAATCACAAAATTCATAAAATAATGTCCTATAATTGTTTTTGAATGCCTCACACAATTATTTAATGGATCCCTTAAAAAATCATCAAGTACCCCTTTGAATGTTATTTCTTCTTGATATATAAGGATGATAACATTTATTTTCCACTTAATCTACTACAAAATATTTTTAATAACCTCATTACATGGTAATGGTGTACCATAGTGATTTTTTTTCATCATGCATATATTTTATGGTGTCTTAATATATCTATTTTTATTAATATTTGGTTAATAAATCCAAAAATTCAAATATTTAACTTGTTTTGTAATTTTTTCTGAGAAGCAAGGAATATTTGGAAAAGGAACAATGTGGGGTATGTTTTAGGATGTTTAGGGTGTGGCATGAAACCAAAATATTGAATTTATAATCCAAAATAACATAGAGCTAGAGAAAACTATTGAACATGGAGAAACAAATTTTCTTGATGTGAACTCCATTCATAACATGATTTTCATTTATGGGGTCATGGTAGGGATATTTCAATGTTCGTGGTACCATTTCATGATGTTTAAATAATATATTACACAGTGGGTAACCCATAAATATTATGATCTTATTAGGATAGGAGGAGGTGGCCACATCATACATGAAGTTATCCCATCTGAGATCATGATCCTAATAGAATGTTTGAATTTTTTCATGCCAAGTGGAGATCATTTTTGAAGGAAAACATATATTCAGGACTGAGACTGCCAATTTTAACATTTTATTTAACAAGAAAAAATTAGTCTCAACATTTATAATGATTTAAATACATCCTGATCACCCTCAATAACTATAAATATTATTCTATATTTCCACACTACATATTCACTTGGAATGTGTTACTACTGAGATCAAAGACTTCCATCGCTGGGATAATTAAAATAGGATCTTTATTTTCCTACTAAAACATGTCAAGATTCAGGGGGTAGACTTTGTCAATAGAAATTTTAATAAAGGGTAATTTATTGTTTGAGGTATTTTATTCATTAAATGGAATTCATTTGGTTGTTTTTATAAAACCCTATTTTCAAAATTCTATTCTTATTCTTTAATCACACATAGCCATTGTGTGATGAGGGATGAAGTGATAATTTCAAAAAATTTACTAATGGATGATATTCACAAAGATTATTGTATATATTATCTACTATGTGAAAATATTGTTCTGCATTTCCATATCCTTAAAAACCTGATGTAACTTGACCATTTTAAAAAGTAGAAATTGATTATTTTGGGTTTCTCTATAATTAACGTCTGATTCAACTAAACTCATTTCTAACACCATATTATTACCATTTCTATATGTTTTCCCTAATTTATACATGAACATAGAGTTTCAATTACAAAACATTTTTTCTAATTTCCTAAACATCAAATCCTTAATTATCTATTCCTCTATTAAATTATTTTATGTTTCCTTCAAGAAATTGTTTACGTATTTATTATTTATATTATAATTTCATCCGGAATTTTATTTATGGGATTGACCTCAGATATGAATAACCTATATTACCATATAGTTTTGTGGTCTATCTATGTCATGTTATAAATAGTTTACATTCGGTAAGCCTATGGAAATTAACGAGGCCCCAAAGGATATCACATAGTTATTCATCATATTATTCATCTTTGATACATCAATGATCTTATGTTACATTTTTATCATGTTAATCTTCTTCAACTAGTTGAAATTTCTTTCTACATTCAAATGTTTTGAATGTAACCACTATCCATTTTCTTATCTCATCATTTACTATATTTATATTCATAAGAAACTGTTTGTATATTATTTTCAATATCTTAATTATTAAAACTATATAATTTATAATTTACATGATATATAATTATTCAAAAAAATTATTTTTAAATATTTAATAATTAATAATTGTTTTAGAAAAGTATATTTAAAATTAAATATGAATCATGAGATAATTTCCTCTTTAAATATTACATAAAAGTATATTTTATTTCTATTATTTTAATCTTTCCACATGTGCATGGATTAATAAATCATATCAAGAAGTTGTGGCTCATACTGTGGAATGATTTTAAAATCATTATCATCATAAATCACAATATTACAAATTAATTATTAAATTTAAATCTCATAAGGGCACAATAGTCATAATCTGATTTAATCATCATTTTTCATACTATTTCATTTTATATTCCACATTTCATATAAATAATTAATTTATGTTTTCTCAATTTCACAAAACTTTTAGTATGAAGAAAACTTCATTAAGGATTCTAAAATCTCACTCTTTTTTTTGATTTATTACCAACATTATTACTCTCATATTACATCACAAATCATATCTATTCAAATGAACAAATTTTTTGTATGTTTTTGAAAAAATCATTCTTTAAGTATTACATGTAACTTTTAATATTTAACAGGGGTTTCATAAATGAAAGATAATTATATTCAAGACTTTTGGAGTTCTCATTAGTCTTATTTGGTTCATTTATTCCTTATAAAATTCCTCTAAAATCCTCATGAAGTTCTAGTATGTCATTACACATATGACCATTTTTGAAATTTTGGCTAACAGTGAGGCCTTACATGTTTCACCAATGACTTATGTAATTATCCAAAAACTATTATTCGAATCAAAAATATGAAATTTTAGAACAACATCATCTCATTTTAGAAAATAAAATAAACTTAAAATATCTTTAAATAAATCTTGATGTTTTTCAAAAACATTAGAGGCTATTTATATTTTTTCCTAAACAATTATAACGAATTATATTCTCAATATTGAGTATTTTAACAAAATCAAATATATTTATCAAATTAAATACACATCATATTTCTCCAAATTTTCATACAATAGTATTCCCTGACTCAATTTTGGGTCCTTTAAGATCAATAAACCTTAGATGGATTCTTAAAAATTCTTCGTAGAATTTATTTTATTTTTCATAGATCCTTGTTATTTATTAGTAGAATAATATTCACACTCACATATAAGGGTTTTCAGTCATTGAATTCATCATTATTTATCACTTCATAATAAATCATTCCATACCATTTTAGAAATTATCGCACATATGGGGGGCTATATTAATGTTGTATTAAAATTATTATTATGAAGTTATGCCAATTTCCTTACCCATGTATATATATTATTAAATAATACTTCTATGAATGGTATATTTATCATCACATAACATATTGATAGCTTCATAAATAAGAAAAATTTCACCTTGACCTAAAATATAATCCACAATTAATATCTTTAATATTATTTATCAATATATCCATAAATTCATCACAAATACCAAGGTATAAAATCATTAATATAAAATATTATTTCTTTAAAATATAATATGTTTAAATTCATTCTAAAATATTGATTTTATCTAACTAAGGAAGATATTATTGATATCTTCATTTAGACAGTTCCAACTGAGTCCTTTGAGAAACTACATTTTCAAATGGGATTAAATCAACATAACATAATTTGGGTATGATATTTCTTAGTTTCCTACCATATTTTTTCATGAGTAAATAATTTTTAAAAGATGTATACAATCTATAATAGGGATAATGTTTATTTATTAACGGTTTTAATGTGTTTTTTAGTTCGTGTAAGAAAACTCTTTTGAAATTTTTATATCACCTTCTTCATGACAAATTATCCATAGATTTTTTAGGAAGATTCTTATAAAAATATAAATTTTTCAATGATTTATCCTATTTGTTTTATATACTAAGGCATCACCCATTGAAATAGATTTCATCTATTCATGAATAATTTCTTTTGATTAATTGTTTTTAACCATTAATTTTCCTTTTTTGTCTAAATTTTTATTACAGAGGATATGAGAAAGATAATATAATAGTATTGGCAACTAACAAAGGGGGATACTATTAAACCAATATGGTATTTTATTATATTATTCTAATTGAGTCCAATAAATTATAAAATTCATAGATTCAGTGAATTTGAAAAATAATGAAACATTATTGGATTTATAATTTTCTCTCCAATACTCACAAGGTTGATCTGATAAAAAATAATATGTTTTATTTTAGTATATATATGAAAATATGTAAAACGAAAATATTTATAATGTTCCAAGAACACTATAAGGTTCTTAGATCCTTTTAATGTTGTTTCTAAACATCATAAACATAATTCAAAAGGTTATATAATCATTTACATGGATATAATGAACATCATTAAGTTCCCATAATCATTTTGTATTTCCCAATACACTGTACATTTTCTGGTATTCATGGTATAGTGGATGATGAATCTAGATTAGTAAATTCAAAAAATTTCTAGGACCTTAGTTGGACATTTGTAAGGTTCAATATTGGTACAATATAGAGTTAAAATTATTTTTATCATTTATGTTGTTATAGGGTTGATAAGATTTATAAGGTTCAACATTATCACTTTTTAAGGATTAGTGGGACTTCATTGTGTGAAGAACTATGTTTTTATAATGTCTAAAAAGCCTATAAGGTAAAAAAATTCTATAGTCATACTCAAAGTTCATTATCATTATAAAGTTAATCATTGTAAAGTTATACTAAACATTATATGGTTCATTTAGAAGAATATTATGAAATATAATATAAAAAACATTGTTTTTAGAGTTTAAAAATCAGAATAAGGTACATTGTTTATATTCATGTATTTACGATAAAGTATTCTTATTTCAGAAAGCACTTTTATGGAAAATGTGTGAAACCAACCGTGTTCAAAACACAGGATTAATCAATCCTCATTAAAATTGTAAGACCAATAAAATACCAATTAATGTTTTTGGAAACCATTACCTTTATTAGATGCCATGTTATGGAGGTGGCATACATATCAGGGTGGTCATTAATGAGTTCCTTGAATTGGGATGCCATGATGTCCCTGATCTGCGCATACTCCCCTTGGATTATTTTTCCCTCGTTGAAAACATGTATCAAAATCCTTTTCTGTTTGTCAATAAAAGTGGATTTATCTTCACTCAAAGAAAAAATTATTTGCATTTCAAACATTCTATGTATATCCTCCTCTAAAATCTGGAACAAGAAAGATTCCTATAAATTTTCATCATTATAATGCTTGAGACTCTACACAATGATGTCTGACTCAATTTACTTCTTAGTCTTTGGGATGTTAGAAGTAGCTTATAATATATTTTAAGGGACTCTACCTCTACAAGAAGACTTGGTAATATGAGGAATATATAAGGTTGAGCAGTCCTTTGATCAATCCGGCCTTCGACTATGCAGGATAAACCCATCAAAATCCACAAGGGTGTTCTTCCATTTATTTGAAGATGAACAAAGGTACTCTTCAACAATTTAAACTTCCATGGGGACCAATGTTCTATGGTAGAATCATTATATTCTTCTATATCATCTGATCATTCATTTAATGTATGGAGATCTTCATTCCTATCTTCTTTGACAGTCACTTATTAAAATGGATGAGGATCATCAACAACCACCACCACAAAATGGTTTTAAGACCCACCATAAAACCCATATATAACTATGAGAACAGGATATGGAGGCATCAAGGCTAAGTACCTATTCTATCAATATTGGGATCTTAACTGGGCATGTGCTATAAACTGTTCTCACAGTAACTCCCTAATCAGCAAGAACACCAAGACATAAAAATCTATTGAAAATGGAAGGTCTGTACTTACCAGATATCGGGGTCATAAACTTTTGGGTAGAATTGAAAACAAATACCACAACTACGGAATATATAGGACATTACCTTGGCCCCACTATCACCCCCTCATCCATCCCTGATCCACCTTGGACCAACCTCGGTGAAGGGTGTATATTTAAATCCCACCTGAGAAGACAAAAAATATACACTGCCATCAGCTCTGAATTCCTCATTTATTGTTTCCTTCTAATTGGAAGTAGTAAATATCACATCCCCAACACACTAATTAACAACTTAATTAGAAATAATGGATAAACTAGAGATCAGGTTATTTGGACAATCCTTCACTGCGACTTTCAAAGACTGATCCTCTCCCAAAATATGTTGGCATCTACCAGATTCATGACCAAGACACTTACAAAACCAATAGAATGGAACCCATGATTATTAGATTACCTTATGGTACAAACTTATTTCTCCTTCAACCTCGATGAATATGGAATCTAGGGGGTTATTCAATACTTAGACTGAAATGCCAATCATTGGGGAAACTGGATGACAAATAGTGTGAGTACGAAGGTCCAAGCAAATAAAATTCCCCACCATATTTCTGATCAGACGAATAACTTCAAAATTTTGAAAAGGAAAAGGGAATAAATAAAATAATAATGGATATTAAAAATGAAATCTAGAATAATATGAAATTATAAGATTATGTGTATTTTTTGGGAATTTATAATTAATTTTTTTTGAATTATTCTTTATGATTACTGTAAATATTCTTTTGGGATATTTTATGTTGCCAAAAATCATTAGTGTTTTCAAGAATTATTATAGAAGTATTAGTACATAAAATTATGATTTTATATTCATTAAATAAAGAATAATATGGGTATTAATAATTAATAGAGGAATCTAATATGGTATATTATTGGAAAAAAATTTAATAAATCTAATAAAAGATAAATGAGAACTATACTTGTATTTTTCATCTATGTAGAAATCATAAAGACATGATCTTATTAATAAAATACATGAAAATAGTGAAGAAGATTAATATAATTTCAGTTTGGAATAATGTTTCAAAAATTGATTATAGATAATCATTCTAGTAATATTAATGAAATCTTTGGGGATTTACGGGAGCCAATCTAATGAATTTATCAGGTTACAGTAAGGGGTTAATACGAGATATGGAATTTCTTTTATATTGTATTATATAATGAATATCTATGGATTATGATAATAAATAAAAATATTCAGGAGTACGTAAACATAATGAGACCTAATATTTTATATTTTCTATTCTATTAATTTATTTTCATTACTACTACATATGGGTATGATTGATACATATATTTGAGAGGATTAAAACTATATCATGACATGGAGGATAATATAAAGTTAAATGAATTTATTAAATACCTTCATTGATAAAACCCCCATATCTATGTGACATATGTACATATGAACATTGAAATTTATTGAGTTGATATAAAGTAGATAATTAATCATCTTGTACTGTTGTTCCATCTAAATATGATTGATGTTATTTAAGAATATTTAAATAATAAAAAACTACTTATGTAGAGTTAATTTATTCAAAATTTATGTTGAAAATGAATTAATATATGTTTTATTATGAGGGAAATAGGTTGGAATACATATTTTAGGGATGGATGAAGATAAATTGAAATAAAACTAAGCTTAGTAAAATAAATTGGATTAACCATCGAATTCAAATGAACCAAGCCCATTACAAACAAACTCAGAAAGAGGAAGAAATTATTTTGATGAAGGGTACATGTTATATAAATAAGTATTATTGCATTTTTTATTAATTTTTTTTGTTTTATGGGTTTCCTATTTATTGTACAAGGGTAATAAATTCTCCTTATAGTGAATTGAACATTATATCAATGAACTAAATTGAAAAGAATATTATAATATTTATTAACATAATATTATTAAATTTAAAGAAAATTTAATTTATTTGATCAGTAAAGATATTAAAAAATAATTTTATTCCTAATAAAATGATATTATGGAAGCTCATTACATGTTACATAATTTCTATATCACTATATAGAATCTAATAGATGAATTAAAAAATATGAATAGTATCATGTTGAATCTTGTAAGACTACTAAAATAATAATCATGAAAAATAATGAATTATTGTTGTATATTAAATAACTCTAATTAAAAATATGTATTATATTAACATGATACGTGAGTTATTCTAGATATTTGAATAATTAATATCGCAATTTAATGACTTTAAAACATGTCAAAAAACCTCACAAAGATAGAAAATATTTTACTAATATTTTAGGTTTAAAGGTAATCAATATAAAAAAATCAGTTGATAAATGCTATTTAGAACACCAAGATACAAATTTCGAGTTTTTGTATTCTCTATTAAAAATAACTGTTTAATAAGTTCTCTATTTGAGACATTTCTGGTCTTACAACCAAAATTTTCATACTTTTGGGTAGAATATGTATTGAGGATAAAAAGATATATTTACTATATAAAATTAGTGTTATGATTTAATTATGAAAAAAAATTATTCTCAATAATAATTTCTAATTTCATTAGAGAAAAATAAGGAATGATATTATAGATGTAGCCTATATAGAATAATATTTTGGTCCAACATAATAGATATGTAAAGCAGTTGAATAATTCAAGTATAAATTTCTAATATTTTTTGATCCCAAGAGGTTTTAATTTGGTTTTTATGACTATGTTAAATGAATTTGTTATGATGATGTAATTACCTGTTTTGGAATTTTTTTATACATAAATATTATTTTATGTTAAATTAGACGATTCCACATGAAATGATCAAAAAGGTTATAAACATCATTATTATTTCAACCTATTTTATGGATTTAAAATGTTTTGATGTTTTTTGAATGATTTAAAAATGTTAAATATAGAAGGGGAAAAACAAAAAGTGACAGACCCATGATGGAGGGTGTTTGTGATGGGATATCCCAAAAAGATAATGGGAACACCCTAGTGGGGGCCAAGATGATGATGGATAAGAGGACTAGAAAGGCCACACCCATGCTGAAGGGTGAGTAGATAAATCCATGACCAATAAATGAAATAGGAAATGGGCATTGTTGTGGTGGTTCCCAAGGAATACATCCAATGTGATTATGTGAAATGGCCATCTTCAAAATAGTTGTGGTGTTCTTTTGGTGGTCATTCAGTGTGATTTTGTGGAATTCCCAGGAACAAAAATATCTTTTGTGGTCCCTAAGGTATTTGAATGTGTGGTTGTGAAAAGCGGCCTAATGTAGTGACAATTATTTTAGTCTTACATTGCATTGAGAATAGAAAAATGTGATAGACAAAATTAACTTATCTAGAATGACTACACTAAGGGGGAAAATGGATTTTCCTGAAAAATGGACAACATTTTAAAAATATATCATAGTGAAATCCATTTAAATGGATTAATTGATGTTATGAATATTTTGTGTAATTTTATTCTTGTAAAATTTAATGGCTCTCTAATTAAATCTATAAGGATTTTTTGGAATCATAAAATGTATCTAAAATATATAAAAAATAAAATTCTCAGAATGATATTATAGTAGTTTAGTTTTTAAAAAGAAGCTCATAAATTGAATTCATGTTTTAAAATTAAAAATTTATTTAATTCCTTATATTTTTCTATTATCAATTAATGGAAAATATTTATGAAGAAAGATAAAATTTGATATGAAGAGAAGAATGGATGGAAAATAATATATGATGAAGGGATAGTAAAAATTATCACATAGTGAAGAGTTCAACCATGAGTCTGTTATGGTTGAGTAAGTATTAGAGGAATGTCATTGAATAAAATAATTAAGTCTATGTATAGATGGATTTATTATAAATCATTTCAACTTTATAGTTATATTAAAATTATATGAATAACAATGATATTTGAGAGAATTTTTGTGACATTAGTACAAGGATAAACCCTTTTTATTGTGACAAAGTACTAAATGTAGTGGTTTATATGGTTTGTATTAAATTTGGATTATTCTAATGACATGACTAATCATTTTTAGTGGTTAACCTAATAAATATACTTTTCCCATCATGTGTGTGCTATATAGTGATCAATATTCACTCTAACCAATAAATTTGATTTTTTGACAAGGAAACTAAAAACCAAAATTGAATCACTAATTGACCTCACACCCTCTCAGTGACTATTCATTGATCCTCACGATTCCTATTCTAGTAGTATAAAAGTGAAAGGTTCCCTTAATTAGTGATATTCTATTTGGATTTATAATAAAGTATTTATATTTTATTTAATTAGTTGTCTTTGAATTAATAGTATAATCCCTCGATATCCATAATTAAGTTAATATTATGGGGTTTCAAACATTTTATTTTAAAATATATCATATATTCAATTATATAATGTCGTCATAAATTTTATAGATCAGTTATGATGTATTAGAAGATATACTTGATGGATTTTCTCATGGGTGAAGGTGTCTCTATGATATATCCATATAAGATAAATTTAGATAATAATGGTTCTGTAAAAATTGTCCTATCAAAAATATCAGAATATGATTTTTTAAAATTTAATGGACTTATGAGAGATAATGAATCTTGGGATGAACATTAAAATATATATCATGTATACAAAAAATTTAATCAAGTTAAAATATAGTCTTTGAGTCTTATGTACGAAGACATCTTGATTCCTGAAAATGAAACAAAAATTATTATATTGACAATGGTGAATAATATTGTGAGCATAATTAGAAGCTATTGTGAGAAGTTCTAAGACAGTGATATTGTTGAAAAAAATTCGTATCTTACAAGAATTTATTTATTGAAAAGTCTATTATTGGAATAAAAATATATTACTGATACATACATTAGTGATTTTCATTGTGTATTAATGTATTATTAATTAAGTGGAGATAGTCGTATCATGAAGATGGTGGATCTAAAAAAGAAATCTCTTTTATGTCCATAATTTAAAAAATGATGAAGAAGAATTTTCCATTGAAAAATATTATTGTTCTTTGGATTCTAATATCGACAGGAATTAGATGAATGAAAAGATAGTATAAATAATCTATAAGAATTATAAAGGAGGAAATGGGAGGTTTAAATGTTTGGTTCCACTAAAATCATTTACTTTTGGAGTGGTGGGAAATTTTACTAAAAATTGTTATATATTAAAAGAATAAAGAGTCAGTTATGAAGGATGAGAATCTCCAAGGATAATCATCATGAATAAATCATCAATGTTTAAATGATAATAGGTTTATTCATAAGAGAAGAAAAATAATTTCACGAAATTTAGTAGGGGAAATTTCTCATCTACGTGTAATGGTAGAGATAGTAGTGATTATGATGTGAAAATAGAGATACCATGAGATATCAATTAAATATATTTCGCTACTATGGTTAATGAAGAATAATTCACTATTGAATGATATAGTGAAGTCTAGGATGAAGAATAAACATAGATAAAATTAATGAAAATGAAGCAATTAAAATAATGTTAGTTAAATATTTCCAAATAAGAGTGGGAAATAAAAAAAATGATGATAAATGATGAATCTATCTTATTAAATAAAAACAAAAATTTTCTTGATGATTTTTAATGGTTGGAAAATGTTCGTGATGATGAGATGACTCATAAAATCTTTTTGGAAGTTATATTGAAGGAGAGATAAATGGTTGCTTGTCATTTACAGAAAAATTATAGAAACAAAATAATATTTGATGAAATTTAGATCCAATGTTCAAATTTATATATCATAAATTCAATAATGTTTCATGATGTGTGATGTTTATAAATATCTAGAGAAGTAACCTCTTAATGATGAGAAGAATGTGGAAAATATTTGTAATTACTCAGAGAATAATGATCAAATCAATACAAAAAATGATTTAACTAAATTTTAATCCAGGTAATTATAGTATAAATCATTTTAAAATTAATTAATATTTGTTATATATTTATATTAGTTATAAATATATTATTTAGTTTTTAAAATCAAATGGGAATAGTTTTATCAGAGCCATTTTCTTATATTGTTTTATTTAAAATAATATTTTCTACATTTTATAATTTTAGTTTGAGAAAATTAATTTAATTTTTGAAATAATATTATCTAAATTTACCTAAGGAGAATGTTTTGGGATTATTTTTCAAAAATAACTACTTTTTAGTGAATTTGGAAAATTTTTATTTTTTTAAAACATGTCCTTACATTTCAATAATTTAATTATTTTAAAACACCCAAAATGTTTTGAAAATTATTTAAATTAATCCAAGTATTATTTAGTTTGAGTTGGTTCACTTAATTACTTTTTAATTAACTCTATATTGGTTTTTATTTTATGTTTGTTCCAGGGTTTAAAATTTGTTTTTTATGAAAACAATTTTAAATTTCATAATTTTTAACCTTTTATATTTTTTAAATTAAACCCAAATGGGGAATGATAAAATTTAAATACATATATACGAAATATTAGAAAAAATATTAATTTATTTTGACCAAAAACTTATTTTATTGATATATTTAATATAACATCATCTTTTTCTCAAATAATAATTTACTGGAACATCCACTTTGTTGTCGCATCTATGTGTTTTGTTTTAAATTATGTTTTTCCAATTTTATGAAATGATTTTTTTTAAAATATATTACATATTTTTAATTTTTATAATTTCTAATTTCTAATATTTTCAACATAAATTTTTAAAAAATGAATTATCAAAAAAGTAAAAATTAATTACCACAGTTAAGGTATAAATTAATTTAGAGGGAGACTAACAAAAAAGGATAAGGGTTAAAACGAGGCTAAAATTTGTATTGAATATATTGTTTTCCAAATTTAGACATTATTAATTTTATTATCTTTAATTCACCATTGTTGGATTCTTTTTAAATAAAAAAATTTGGATGGAATTCATTATTTGCAAAAATTTCAAGTGTGTCACTCACCTCACATATAAAAGGATACCCCCTCTCATATTATCTTCAAACCATAAAAACCTATTCTTTAAGCCATAAAATTCCAAAATAAATTTTATAATTTCCTCTAATAATCCAATTACCCATATTTTTTGAATAAATCCAACCAATGAATTCCTTTGGTGAAAACTAAAAGAAGATACTTGAAGAAGTAATGTTCTTCAATGAGCGTTTTTATTATATTTCTTACACCACACAATTAAATTATTCTTAAAACATGATTATATAACAATACCATTATCTTTCATATAATTATATTTCTTTATGTTAATGTAATAACATAAAACCTTCTCATATTCCATATAATGGTTTATCAAATCATCCTTTATGTCTATGATAGACTACCTCCCGACGAACTGATGTCATTAATTTTTTCATTTCCACCTTTCACTTTTGGGTATGATAATGGATATAATGTGTATATATTATATTTATAACATTGTTATACTTATGGAGTCATTATAACATATATATCATTTTACATTTCATTCCTTATGGGATATGATAACGTCATTATTGTGTATGGTCTACCGCCTCATTAAGCGATGCGATTTATTTTAACTAACACTATACATAGAAGGTAATTCTTGTAATAAAAATGAATAAATGAGATATAAATGGAATAAACTTGATATTAATTACATTTTTATCATTATAAAATGATAATATATTATTGTTTTTATAACCTTTAAACTCACAGAAAAATGGAAACATCATTCGTGTATGTGTGGAATATCTCCTTCATGAAATGATATGCCTCTAATTTCATAACCTCACCCAATAGATTTTATATGAAGTATATTTTTTGGAATACTATTTTATATATGAAATGGTAATCATCATAGAAAGTTAAAACACTACTCACCTTCTTTTCATAATTATTATTGAAAAATGTAAATGTTACTAATGCGTGCGTACAACCTACCATCTCCCTAATTATAATCTACATCATTTCTCAAAACCATCTTTCATGATTGATAATATATTTATAATTGATATATAAATATTATAAATATTTCATGATTATTATTATTCAGTTTTTTAAAAAATGAAAACTTTTCCTATAGTCAACCTACAAATGTCATTTTTTAACACAAATCCGAATATGGTCAAAACATCTCACGTAAAAATTATTGATTTAATAATTTTATATTTCATGGTAATATTAAAATAAAAAAATAATAAACACTAAAAAGGATCTAATAATTGTAAATAATTAATATATGTTTATTATTCTAGAATATAAATTCACATAGGTAAATTTTCACTCAAGGAAAGGGGATTCATCTCAATTTCATTTTGTTGAAGGATATTTTGATATTATGCACATTTGTCCATTTATAAGGTGTATATATAAACCATTTGTCATGTTAAATAATGAATATAACTAATATCATGTTATTTAGTATTTTTAATGTTATTAATTCATGTTATGATGAATCTAGTGTTTCATAAGGGATAGTGGACTTATCTTTTTTAAAAAATATTTTTTAAATGTTTTTTATTTCCAATGCTTTCTCTTCCACGTTCATGATTAAAAAATTGATAAATGTTTTTTATAAATAGAAAGGATTTATACTGTTGATTTTATTTCATTTATACTTTATCTCAAATATTATCAAAATGAATCTTTTTTCTTGTTTTATTCAGAATTTTTTAAAAAATGATCAATGGAATATTCTATTTTAACATTTATAGTGATAATGAATTTGTTTTTTCATCAAAAACTATTATTTATATATTAAATCGCAATATTTCATGTATTATTAATAGATAATCCAATTTACCCTTTTTTGATATTCTCATATTAATTTTTTTTTCAAAATAAAATGTTATTTTGATACTAAGAATTGGTTTCTAAAAAGAAAATGATGTTTTGATAAAAAAATTATTTTTATGAGTTTACAAGGGTTTTGAAA
Source organism: Viscum album (assembly GCA_963277665.1). Classification (NCBI taxonomy): domain Eukaryota; kingdom Viridiplantae; phylum Streptophyta; class Magnoliopsida; order Santalales; family Viscaceae; genus Viscum; species Viscum album. The sequence continues at coordinate 1,394,137,501 of OY728157.1, read as the reverse complement.
ATACCTTATTTTGGAAAAGTGAAATCCTAAAAGCATTATTCATGATTTTATATATGAGAATTATACACGAGATTTTGGTGTGCCAATATATTGTCTGGTGAGCCTGTTAAATGTGATATGATGGGTGAAACCAAATTGTTGTGGGTGAAAATGTTTTAGGTTAAACGATGGGTGTTGCAAGATTTAACTCCAATTAATTGTTTAATGTTCCTTGTCTTATTAGGAAATAATGATGGAGTTGCCAAAGGAATTCTATTATGGATTGATGTTAGATCAATTTATATCCCAAATGGGTTTTAAAAGGGTTATGAATATGATACGCTATGTTTCTAAAAAAATAAATCCATGATATTGGTTTTGAAAATGATTTTTGTGAGAAAACATTGTGTATGTTTTTCATTAAAAATTGTTTTATTTCACATGATAAAATAAATTTGAAGTTAAAGGTAAAATTTACATGAGTTGTCAAGTCATCCCAGGATTTTTGGATTTTTTCTATTTATATCCCTTATTGAGATAATTATGATCATCCCACAATTTTTAAATTAATTTCATAGGATTTAAGGATGGGTAAGGGAACTGAAAATATCAAGTTGAAAATAATAATTTTTTTTTATGAAATGGCTTTTTAGTTTTAAAAGTTTTATATGGTGATAAAAATGGATACTAATCAAAAGTATACAATTTTTCTTATACGGGTTGTTTGTTTTTGAGTTATGGAGTAATTATCTACAAATTCAAATGTAGAAAGATCCTAAAATGTAGTAAAATGAATTATTGAATTAAATTTAATTATTAAGTATGGTTTAATGCTAGGTATTTATACCCATAATGTGATTTTATAGATTCTATAAATTATACGTTTATATACATTAAGGAAGAAAAATCTTCAAGTATTGAATGTAAAAATAGTTATAAAAATATGTATGTGAATATTTTAAACTTTTAAGTTCCCAGAAAAATTGTATTATAAAATGATTATTTGATTAAATGTGGAAGGGAGGCTAAAATACGGGTTTGTGGTTATGGAAATCATTATGGTTTTGAGGTAATATATGATTTGTATTAATATAGTTGAAACTATGATGATTTTGATAACATGTAAATAATTTAATGGTTTAATTACCAATGCAATGGTGATATTATATAGCTTAGAATATAGGAATTAAGGGGGAGTTACCCCATTCAATTGTGAAAAGTACAGGGATAAACAGATTATCAAGATTCAAAATTTGAAATTGATTTTAACCATTAGGAGATGTTTGTAAATGATTGGAGTATCATAATTTTCTTGAATAATGGTGTCTTATTCTGCCACCATCTAAAATGTACTCAATTGATAGTGCTTGTAATTCTAATTAGAACAATTACTAATGAAAGGTGAATGTTATGATGTGTGGGGTTTCTTTTAATGTACCAAAAGTAATTTTCATGGATTTTGGATAGTAGTTGTTCTCCCATATAAAATGGGATATAATCAACGTAATGATGTTGAAGAAGAATAAAAGGGTTTTTGAATTTCATAAATGGTCTGTCACATGAAATAATAGGTGTTGATCATAATTAATAGGTAAAAATAAATTAAAATATAAGATTACATTATATATTAAAGGACTGAAACACAATCTTCTTAATTTGACTTAGTTATTATATGAACGAAATAATATGACTTTTCAAAATTATTTTTTTGTTATCAAGTGCATGAATGATGGATGTATCCTTATAATATAACATCAATTAAGTGGAATGTTTTCTAAGATTGGAAATTCTAGAAATTCATGTCATTTGAGAGTGAAAGAACAAAATCAATGGTGGTATCAAAGAAATAGTCCTATTTGTTGATAAAAAATATGTGTTATATTATTGAGGTCTAACATTTCTATAATATTATTATGTTGAGAAGAGAAATAAAATGAAAGTATTCTATATGTCAATAGGAAAATATTGTGAGTACATTACAAAATAAGGTTGAAATAAAATATATTCATTCATTGGATTAATATAACTAAGAAATTCATGGGACAATGAAGGTGAAATAGATGAATTAAAAAAATTAATTTTAATTTCTTTAGTAATTAATTTAATAAATTTAAATGTGTTATATTTTTTATGCATAAATTAATGGCTCTAAAACGGGTTAAGTGTTTCTTGAGAGGTGCAGAGAAATAGGTCCATTACTCATTGATTATTATTTGGTAGGTAATGGTTCTGAGTATTCCAATGGATGATTAGAAAACTATATTACGAAACATGGTATCCGTATTAGAAATTGTTCACAATAAAACCACTAAAAATTGTGTTTCTTAAGTAAATAATACAATTCTTTTGGAGATGAATCAAATATTGTATCTTGATAATAAAACCATTCATAATTCATGTAGACAAGGTATTGATGCAATGATTCGTATTAGAAATCATTGACATTAATGGATAAATTCTGTAATTTAATCATATAAAATGTATTATAAGAAATATCTATGTTTTAGTTTTTTATAGAGTTTTTCACCACATTAATTTTGAAAGTTAATGTAAAAAATATTGTAAAATTTGAAATAAGTTGTGTAGAGGGTACCATCATAGGTTTTAAAAAAATCGGAAGAGTATATAATTTTTTGAAAATAATTGTCGAATATTTTTGATTTTATTGGTGTAAATTTTATGGAACATCGAAATAATTTTAACTTACAAAAAAGTCAAGTTCTATATGGGTTGTCCCTAGTTTTTGAAATAATAAGATAAATTTTCAGAAAAATGTGGTCTATTTCAAAGAAGTTCATGTTGAAAAAGATAACTTGATACATATATGAGATGAATAAAAAACATTTTTACATCATCTGATAATAAGAAGGAATGTTTAGTTTCAATGTATCCTTGTAAATTGTAGACAATTTATTCAAACTGTAGTGACATTGAGGAAAACTACTCATGTATCATTGATCTCTCTAGTCAAACCAAGAGATGTGCAAGAATCAATGAAACATAAAGAGTATATAGATTCTATGATTGAAGAGTTATATATTATTGAAATTAATGAGAAATGGGAGTTGTTACCTAAGCCCAAAGATATGAACCATATTGTGAAAAAGTAGTTATTCTGAAAAAAGATGAATAAAAAAGTTGTTGTGGTGAGAAATAACTAAATATTGGTGTTTAATGTTTATTCAAAGGTTAGAGGAGTTTATTTCCATTAAATCATTGCACTATTTGTGATATAGGAAACCATATGAATTGTTTTCCATTATAAAACAATTGAAATTCAAAATATTTAAAACCAAATTCAATTCACCATTTCTCAATGGTGATTTAGCAGAGGATTTTTAAATTTAACAACCATATGGTTTCATTCTTGGTGAAGATAGGAGTTATCTTTTCATGTTAATTAATTCATTTAAAAAAAAGAATTCCCCATGATCATTGTATTTAATTATTGTAAACTATATAAAGAGGTTAAAATTAATGAATGGAAGATTAGAAATAATTATCTATGTTAAAGAGTATAATTATGAATTTATATTTTTTTTTTACATATATGGAATTATTTTTTATATAAATAATGAATGAATTTGTAAATATTATTATAAAAAAATGAAGAAGATTTTAGAAATTCCAATTGGTAGTTGTATGTGGTATATATATTTTTTAAAAATTCCTTAATTAAGGGGTTATATTACTCTATCTCAATAGAAGTATGGAAATTAAACATTAAAGATGTTTTTTTGGATAACTCAGTGATATATTCTACACCAATTTTAGTTTGAACTAGATTGTAAAACATGATAATGTGAAATATGTTGTTCTAGGGTAATTCCATATATTAATTGGTAGTGTGTTGTCTTATATACCTTTATAAATAGCTATTATGTATATTTTTACATATTGGTATCAGTGTCAGAGTTCGCCAAAAGTGACTCATTTATTAACCTAAATGAAAATATTTAGATATAGTAAAGGCACATTGAACTATTGGTTCAACTCATAAATTAATGGGAAGCTTGATTTAATTGGATTTTTTAGAAGCATAATGGGTATGATTTATTTATGATAGGAAGTCCATATATGGTGAAACATTATTTTTGGGATAAAGTTGTGTATTTTAACATTCAATGAATTATAATTCAGTATCCTAGAGCACTATTATGGTAGAATTGGTGGTTTCAACACATGCCTCAACCCAACTTATTTTTATATAGACCGTGCCCGAAGAATTATTTTTTGAAATGATGTTTCAACTAAAATATGAATTTCATAATCGTATTTTTCATTAATCTCTAAAATTATCATGTTTATCATTTTAGATCCAAAAAAATTGATATAATATAACACATAATTAAAGATATAGAAGATAAGAATGAGTAAATAATTATATTTTATTCATAGAAAGGAGCAGATCGTATATGTGTTTATCAAGACAACGTGAAATGAATAATTATATAATTATTGGTTGGTATTTTGTGTGATAACTCAATATTAATGAGGATATTGTATGGTTTTGTTTTCTCCCCTATCATCTTGTATTTGGTTGTTGTTATTGAATGGGGAAATTTTTTTATAACATAAATCATTCCTTTATGTTCATCATCCTATTTATTATTTAAGGGGGTGTATAATATTGGTAGAATATCCTTTGATATGATTTTCGTCATGAATGTAAACCTATATTAAGAGAGATATTAAATTATTTAATTTGTGATTTCACAATGTTTGAACTATTTTTGAAATTTTGTGAGTGGTTCAAGAATTATAGGAAGTCTAAAAGATTTGATGATGTGATCATGAGGTTTCAAATTGAATATTATGATGGGGGAATTTGGTGAATTTTTGATAAGTATATGAATGAGTGTGATGAATGTTTTTGTTAACACAAAAATTGTATTCTATGTTAAATCCAATGATTCAATTTGAAATTATCTTCAATGTTATGAATATCATTATTTTTTCATGAGGTTTAATAAATTTCATGAATTATTTAAGGATTATTGAAGATTGAAGAAGGCTAGAGATTAATGGGGAAATCCAATAATGTTGAAACCCATAATGTAAGTATTTTTGGGAAGGAATTTCTCAATACGAGAAAGGACACTCCCTAGTGGTGGCCAAGCTAATGATAGGGAAGAATGAGAGTAAGGCAACAAACCTATTGGATGGTATGTTGAAAATAAAATTCATAAAATAAAAAATATGAAACAGACCATGAACGTAATGGTACCCATGTTAGACTCTCAGTGTGCCTATATGAAATGGACTTGGGAAAAAGGCCACAATGGTCCCCATGGTATTTAATGAGTGTGGGATTAAAAAAAAACCTACCCAAAGTGGGAAGAACACCCATGGTATAAGAATAAATATTTTTTTTGGAAAAGTTGAAATAAAATATTGTCAAATATAGAAGGAAAAATCTATGGTATGATGTATTTTAATGGTAAAACTTACAACCATTCGACAACATTCCGTATTGCAAGCTTCTTAAATGGTTTAGTTGCAGTTTCGAATGGTTTTGATGAAGTTTACTTATGGATAATTCAACATATCTCTAATTAAATATATGAAGTCATTTTTGGATGAATCCATGGTATCTACATTATCAAGTAATATCCAATGGCTTAAAATGAATAATGAGTATTGATTTGGTTAAAGTAATTTTTTAGATTGAATTCATATAAGAAATTCAAATTGGATTTCACACTTTTTATTTCTTCTATTTAAATAATGGAATATGAGTATGAATAAATAATTAATTATTGAATAATAGAAGAATATAATAATTTAATAAGTGTGTAAAATAAGAATAGAAGAAGGAGGGACTGTGAAAAATAGTATAGAGTGTTCATATGAATGTTTTTTCTGGTCAATAACATAATGGAAGAGTGGAATCACATTATAAAATTAAGTCAGTGTTTAAAGCTCTTTATTCTTGTTTTTTTGAATTTATTTTTCATTGCAGTGATGTTGGAATCACTATCATAATTGGCAAAATTGTATTAACATGAGTAAAAGGATAAAATATTCTTATTTTACCTACCAGTTAAATGTAGTTGGTCAAAAAAGATCTGATAAATCAATATCATTATAAAGACTAAACTTCCTATTTTTAGTGGTGAAACATGTTAATATATTATTCCATTTGAATCTGGGTGCTTGGGATAGAAAACATGATTCAATCTAATTTCTGATGACTTTTGTTCACCAAAGAAAAAAATTGAATCACAAATTCACCCCCTCTCAATGACTATTAAATGATCATAGTTGTTCTTTTTGAAATAGAAATTTCATTTTCATTAAAATATAATTAGATATACAATAATAATGAATAATTTTATTGTGTTACCATAAATAGTTTTAAACATAATACTAAATTATGATGATCATATGAGGTGAAGAAGAATGTCAAAACCAATGATGAATTTATATCGGGAGAGGTATATGACACCATGCATGAGCCAACATTAACTAAGGAGAATTTGTAACAGGAATCCTAAAGGTGGACCATAAAAATAGTTAAAATAAAATTCTGATACTATGAAATATTATTATAATACATTTTTTGTTTATCTAAATACATATTGGTTTAGAGAAGAAATAATATTTATAAAAAGTAATCTAATTTCATAATTTTGGTGAAAATTTATAGGGTTGGTGGAATCAACAAATATATATGAAAAATTTATTTCAAAATATTAATTTTTTTAGATGTTATGTGAGCAATGAGTATGATGGTTATAGTGTTCTCAATTTTTAACTATGATTTCTTCATAATATCAATGACTGGAAAATTATCAAAGTGAATAAAGGAGGGGAGATTATTTTTTGATGAAAGTAATTGAGTAAAATCAAGCTAAGAGAAAGAAAATTTGATTACAAATACCATACAGTTTAATGATATGAAAATAAAAAAAAATTAATTAAATTTGGGATCAAAGGAAAATATACACAGGAGTAACTAGTAAGTACAATTCAGTGATTGAAATAGTGTTTTGGAAAACTATAAGAACCACATGATTTGGTATGAATCGAACATTAAATAATGTTCTTCTTTCCTTTGTTTATATTTTTCTTCCATGAAGGTTATTCACAATGATTCAATATTTATTCATTACTCGTATTTGTCTATAGAAATTGTTTTGAAGATTTCATCTTTCATGGGGCTCCATAGGTTTTAAATATTGATGAATTGAATATTTTAGTTTTAGAGAAGTGGGAGGAATCTACAACCCATTTTTTATTACACATTGATTCACATTAATTGAACTTAAATTATTATTACTATATAGTAGTTACATTATTAAATTATATTGAAAATGTTCCATTGATCAGCTATGACTATCCTTGTCTATTTATCGAATCTTCTGGGTTTTCAGTTACATTAATATTACAAATATTAAATTATAATTTTATATCTATAATAGAATTATATATATGACTATATAGAAAACAGTAATACTATATTAAAAAATATATTGAAGTAAATTTTAAAATTTGTTCAAAATATAATATGAGTTATTTAGATAAATATTTTTAACTAGTTTACCTACTAATGAGTGTGTATTATATCACCTTATTTGTTATTTTGGGTATTTAAATTTTTTTTTTCATTTTTAGAAAATTGGGGTTGTTTAAGTGGAATAAATTAGGGGTAATATATTTAATGGGGACAATATTTTTTTAAAAAAAATATTGAATATTTAGATATTCAAGAATATAACAATATGTATTGATTAATTTTTAATGTATATTATGCCAATTTCTCTTCAATTTAATTTTTATTAATTTATTAACATCAACATGTAAATATTATCTTTATATTGAGTTGAAAATGATATATTACATGAATTAGTTGTAAAAATATATTTTTTTAAATAGACTTATAAATCAAAATATATTTAATTTATTATCATGTTAATTTCATTATTAGGTATTAGATTAGTATCATCAGAGGATAAAAAACACAAATTCCAATGTTTTTGGACAATATTATCAAAAATATACTGTTAAAATTATTTTAATGGTTTGGGGGAGAAATTTATAAAAGTATAATAATAATCCAAAGAGGGAGAAAAAAATCAATGATGGAGAGTAAACCAAGGAGGGAGAAAAGAAAGAAAATGGAGTGAGAAATTAAATATTCCAAACATAGCATATTTTAAACGGTAACAGCCATATCATAAAATTATTCCATTCAAAACCCTTACAAAGATTACTATAAAAATAATGTAAAACACCCCAACTCATTCTTTGGTAATTAATAGAGAAATTAAAAAGTCAGATATATTAAACACCTGTAAGTGAGAAATTACTCTCTATGATCCATTATATATATATATATATATATAATTTTGGATAAATGAATATGATGTCTTGTATAATATATATTTCATGTCAATTGTACTTATATAAGTAATATTTTTATTATCTTAAATCCAAAAATATAAATTAAAATATTTCAATAGAGAAAAAATTTCAAAACCCAAAATAAATCAAATAATTACTAAAATCAATAATATACCCCAATAATTTTTTATGAATGCATATTGGAATAAATCCTTCCAAACACATTTTACTGAATTTTGGGTAATTATTTTGGTTGAAAAGGATGGTTGACAAAGATCCTATGTGTTTGCTGACAATGTGGATTAACTATGTGGTTCTGAAGAATTGGGATGGTGTTTATTAATTGAATAGAGAAATGTAAAATGATTTATTTTCATGTTAGAGTTTCAAAAGCTCAAGAAAGGTTCACAACCACATATAAAGTGTGAAGATGTAGGTCCATTATTGTGTAGTAGTTGCATTATAGATAGATTATGAAGGTGTATTGTGAAGATACATGAAAATGGAACTATAAAGATCTATAAAGGAAGTTCATAGGGGATTGGTTTACACAAAAATAATTACACGGTAGAGCTGTATCATTTTCTGTCAAGTAGTGGAAATTTTATGTGCACTGTGAAGGTCATTGACAATGTGACAGTATTTGGGAAATATATTTTTTAATATCTAAAAAATATTTTTTGATTATAGAATTTAGTAGGGTTCCTTAATAATATATATCTCTAATTAACTATATCAGATAACAATAAATTTTAATATTTAAAATTTATTTGGATATTTCAAGTATGTCTTAAATAAGATCCTAAAAAAAGTTCTCTATAAATACTAAAATACATAAGTAGTAAAAATTATGTTCTTGAGGATTCATATGTGTGTTATTAAATGTAGGGAGTATTTTTCTATGCATGTTCTATTAAGGTAGTTCAAAACATACTAATGTCAGGATTTTTTTCATGATATACATGTAATTTTTTGGAGCATAAGGTGAGTTCGTAGGAGAGTAATGAGAAAAATGAACCTCAATGTGAAGAAATATGATATGGTTATTGCATGAAAATGAATTTTTTGTGAATAAATTTTTCACTAAGTATATATTACATGGTAAATATGATTTCATTTCCATGATTAATGATGTTCTTCATGTTGAAATTCTATCAGTGTTAATCAATTTTGATTTTATAATGATCATCCAAATATTATTTTTGAGGTGAAGTGCATTATTTATAATTGAAATAATAGTGATTAATTATTCCTAAATGGTAATAAATTTGAATGTGTAGTGATACTAGTAAAATCATTTTAAATTTTAGTTTTTACTAGTGATTTCAGTATGTTGGGATATTTATGATGTATTATCCAAGAATTAATCTCATATACATAAACCATGTTACAACTATGGTTCGTCTCTCATGTTTTCAGACGATCATATATTTATTTATGACAAAATACGGAAATATGTTTTTGTTGATGATGAAAAAATATAATAGAGTAGGATTATTTTAATCATTTATAAAATGATCCCACTCATGATATTTAACCTCATGAAAAAAACGATATATCATAAACCAAGGTTAAAGTCAATGAATTATTCTTAGTGAATGCTATTGTGGATGTTAAACAGAAGGGTATTATGGTCTTCATTATAAATACCTTTTATCTTATGAATACTTAAATTTTGTAAAACATTATTTAAAAAATATATCATTTTAAACCATTTATATTCATATTATTTTAATTAGTATAAATAATGTTTCTTTATTATAAGGATACATTAAATAACTACATGCTGACATTATTTGTATCAATGAATTATGTTGACATTTATCCAACAAAATCTAAAAAATTTTATTTTATATAAATATTCAAATTCTATGTTTTAATAAATATTTCAATATCTATGAAGGAAATTAAAAATATCAAAAAGAATAAAATTCATGTTATATCGAACATGTATGAGGGAATTGAGAGGTACATGAATGAATTTTTTGTTACATTCCTTGATTTGATAAATGATATTATAGAAGATATGTGTGGACTCAATGAAATACATAATGATATGATGATTTTTAAAAGAATATTGAGAATATATACACCCCAGTATTATATAAATTTATTAATTCTTTAGGATAAAAGTTAAGATTATTTGAAATTAGATAGTCTTCATAGTACAGTTCATTCATATTTGATGAGATATGACACTAATGAGGATATGGAATAGGGGAATTATAAGGAGGTTTAATTCAAGGATATAAAAAAAATATCTTATAGGATGATAAAGAATAATGAGAGGGTGACTAACCTAGGTAATTCATTTCACAAAACCTAAAAAGTTGAAAATGAATGTTCAAAGGGATTTCCCAGTCATGTGTTTTTGATAAATAAATTTTGGGAACCTTATATAATACTTCCAAAAGATGTTTCAAGATGAGAAAGAGGATGATGAATTTCTAGATGGGAAATATTTAACAAATGTAAAAGGTATGAAAAATTAAATTAATAAAAAATTTGTGAGGGAAATATACATTCCCAAGAGGATATTTTCCTAGAAGATATATAAGTGGATGAAATTAAGGATAATAAAGACCACAAATAATCTTCTCTCAATGAATTTGTAGGAAATTAAAATACTAAATTAGGAATTGGGGATGATGATTTGAAATTAGAAAAAATATTTGTTATCCAAGATATGTTGTAATATTTTTTATATAAATTTAAGTTTAGATATCCAATATACTGAAAGATAATGGAGTAGTTCATGATGGAAAACTCTAAAATAAGTGGTATGAAGTGGAAATGTATTAATTGAGTTTAGAGATCAAAAATATTATATCTAAAATTAAATAAACATATATTAGGTTATCTATTAGATAATCAACATCAATGAGTATAATAGGGTTATCGATAGATTGGCTGAAAAAGAGGAAAATTGGTTCAAACATATTAATGATCTTAATGAATAACTTTTTTCCTAATATAGATAATTAAAAAACCAGAGAGATACCTACCTTCATATATGATAACTCATAATTAGATAGAATATGTTAAAGAAATGGTAAAAGGGATAATTGGATTTCAATCAATGGTATTAAAGGATAATTATTAGAAGAAAACAACATATTTGAGTGACAAATCTAATATTGGTATTGATTGTATGTAAATTAAAATGTTAACTAATTCAAAGTCATGAATTCCCACTCCATTATTAATTGTTAATTTTTTTATAAATATTAAGCCAAATAATAAGATAACCATGGAGTTCAATATTACAATATAAATAATGAAATTAATTAATTTAATATTAAGTGTTATTGTTATAAAAATAAGGGGCATTCTCAAAAAGATAATCATATAACCAAATGGTTTCTCTGGTCATAATATGACTAAAGGATGATATTTATGTTTCAATATTCTACACATGTTTTCGATTATCTTTGTTTCTAATATGAAATATTTCATTATATGGATATTTATTTAACAATGAAAGTATAGAGAAATATTCTTAGAAATGTATAAATTATCCTTATGAAGTAGGTCAAGGAATCACTAAGTAGGTTTAAAATTAAAAATAACTTATTTAATTTTCTATATGATATTAATCCATAGTACTAAAATGTTATTAAAATATGAAACTAATATCTAAAAGAGAAGTAAAAAACATGGATCCCGAAGAATAGAGGTTAGGAGGTAGTGGTTATATAAATGACACTAATAGAATTTGATCATGATGGTACTTGCATCTTTGATAGTAGTTTTTCTACACATAGTATGGGAAATAACAATCTTGTAATATGAATTATGTTTAAAAATGAAGGTATAGTTATATTTTCTAATGATGAAGTCTTATGAATCATTGGTTTAGGAAAATACCAAGTTGGGGGAAATTCATGGTACACTTATATGTCCTTTTTATTGATAGATTAAGTCACACATCTCAATATGTCAGTCAGCTGTGTGACTTTAAGAATAAAATAACCATTACCATGGAAACAAGAATCATTAAAAGAAATTTTGGATTTGTTCTGATGTTAGAAAATTTATTTTGGTGGGAATCATTTTATTGTGATCGTAAAATTATACATGTTGCTTCTATCCAAGTAATAAAAAATAGATTATGGAATAAAATTATAGGACATCTAATCCACCAAGACATTGAATATTGATAAAAATGAAGGGGAAAGAGATATATCCAAATTGAAATGTCATCGCACAGACATGGTATGTTTTCTAATAATGTAATATTATATTAAAATTAGACACAATAAAATAGCATAAGACAATAAGGTATTCTGAATTAGTTCATGGTGATTTTTTAATCCAATATCACCAATAAGTGTTGATTCAGAAATATACAACACACTCTATAATTATTTTAGTATTATGAATTGGTTGATGATAATTTCACCTGATTTTAAAGTGTATTATTTTATTACTAAATATTAGAGGAAGGATAAAAGTATGAGTGGACATAAAATTATAAAATTATTTAATGTTGATAACATAGAGTTTTCAATCATTCGGGTGGAGGATTATATCTAGATGCATGGTATAATGTACCAAGTATCATCCATGAGAACTCCTCAATAAAATTGAGTAGATAAGAGGAGAAACAAGTTCATATAAATCATATCAAAAACCAATATTATATAAAGATATCTTCCAGAGAAGTTTCCTATGTACATTATCATGTCATTAGTCTCTATTTCCTGTAGATATTTGTTGATTCATGGTGGATAAATACTCTATTTGAGAAATTGTATGGGATGAAGAAAATCGTAAAATATTTTCAAATCATCATAAGTAAGTGTTTCATTATTATTAAGTAAAAAAAATAATTCTGAGTATTATAGAGATTAATTTATTTTTAATATCTATTCACCTTTAAAAATCGTATATAAGCATTTTAACAAATGGAATGTGAATAAAATTTTTATCTAAGATTTCATTGTTTTATAATGAAAATAATTTTTTAAAAATAATTTGATGAATTTGGAAGAGAGTGATGAGGATCTGAGTATCTCAGGGGGATCATAAAGGGAAAATGATTCCACTTAAGAAGACACTATTTCATAACAAAATTAAGTCAGAATTACATATATAAAAGAGTTGGAAATCATTCAAAAAATTGATGACTATAATATCATAGTTGATAATAGAGTAAGATTCAAAATTATGAAAATGTTGTCTCTACAAAAAATAACACTTTATCTCTGATAGAGTCAAATGGTTCTAGAGAGGAAGATTAAAATTAGAGTTGGGTTTTGTTAATACATTGTTATTGAATAAATTTAAAATAATTTTAAATGGTACCTTCTTTTATGTCTACTAAATAAAGAACATTTTTAAAAATAAATGGGTTTTATATAAGAAATAGAATGAATAAGGTAAGGGGATTCAAACCAAGTAGTATATAAAGTGGAAAAGAATGTCCATGATTGTTTAAATCAGTGTATGTGAAATATTTTCACCTGTGGAAATTATATAGAAAATTAGACAATTTTTATCCATGTTGGTACAAAATGAATTCATGGTAATCCATACAGATATCAAATGAAAACTTGTTAATTTACGAATTGATGAAAAATTTTACATCTATCATCAGTATGGATTTCTTATTGATAATTGAGGGAAAAAATTATTTGTTGAATATGATTATTTACGAGATAAAAAGGGCAGCAAGATATTTTTATTCAATAAATGTTCAATAATTGAAAAATTATGGTTTTCAACTTAGTGGAGTTGACCACAAAATTAATGTAAAACTATAGTTTTTTTCACTTATAAGTAAAAAAAATGAAGAAAGGTCACATTAATCACTCATTTTAAATATTACATCGAATTTATTAAATTATTTAGAAATGTGAATTACACTAAATAGATAATACAATTTTCTTCCAATATGAATTTATCAAGGGATGATGATTTAAAAATAGTCAATATAAAATTATATAGGTAGATCATTGAGAGACTTTTATATATAATAGGTAAATAAGAGAATACTATATTTTTTTTCATATTAGGTTACATTATACCAAAATAATAATAAATAAATAAAAATTTTAATAGTGAAAATAATAATATGTTATCTCAAAGGGATAGTGTATTTAGATTTTCTATAAATTTAAGCATTAGAAAAAGTGTTTTCAGGATATAATGTTATATATTGGGATTTTTTTACAGATGATAGAAATTTTACAATAATAATTTCATTCTATCTTAATGGATTAGAAATTTATTATCTTAGAAAGTATTAAGAATAAATTACCCCAATAATTATAGAATATAAATATATTTCAGCTTCAAAATATTTTACAAAACTATTGTGCAAGAAACCATGTGTTGAAGATATGATAATGGAAGTAAAGTCTCTAATCAACATCAATTATGATAACTAAATTATAATTTCACTTAGAAAAAATATAGTGCATTATTATAGAAAAAGGAAAATTGAAATCATTTATCATATTGAAAATTTTAATTTTGAACATGGGTTGGATAAATTGGATAATATGCTTAAAAAAGTTTTAATTATAGAAATTATTATAAAGGACATAGCCAAGATACCATTTGAAAGGCTTATCTAGGAACCCGGTGTCAAACTGACCACCCATATATAGATTATAGTTAATATGGGACACCAACTTCTTGAGGTATAATATGAATTTAAAATAGTACTCATAACTATACTTTTCTTTTTTATGGTAATAAATGAGTGACCTTTATGTTTATTGAAAAAGGGTGAGAGATATTATTCATAAACATTAATATATTTTCCTAACCCACTAAATGGTCATTAAGGTTAAGAAAAGGTGGATTGTACTTTTATATTAAATCATTGGGAGATAAGATATAGAAAAAATAATAAAAATTAGATAAAAAATTTGGCCTACTATAAATTTTATACCATAAATTTTGACCTTTGGGTTAGTGACGTAATGAGTTTAATAGATATAGTTTAAGAATCGATCAAAATAGATACGTGTAGTTAAATAAGTGGTATCAAGAAGGAAGATATTATTTGATAAATTTTTTATATTATTAGTTTTTCTTAAGATTATATTGACTATTTTGGGAATATGGTATTTTTTAATAAATTCATTGATCACTATTTGTAGTCATATATTATTAAATGTGTTTGAGGTAGAAAATGAATGACGTTTTTCAATGTGATGATCATGGTATTTGAAGTGTTATTAAAAAAATAAAAGGGGCATATTATTGTCAATATATATAAATATGTTGTTTCAACGGTTTTAGGTTTATTTGTTTGTTTAAAATTTAGTTTTACAATGTTCTGGGGTCTTTATTGACAAAGGGATCAGAATAATTGGTCTTGGAAGCATTAGGAATGTGTCCATCAATTATATGGAAAATATAAAAGGATAGATTTTTGTATAAGAGTTATAGGTCCATCAAAAAAATTGGTGACTACATAGTAAATAAATTATATTTCATGAAGCTAGTTCATGAAATCAAATGAGTTACATGGTATATGGACTATGATGGAAGTTCATAGAGATCCTAAGAAGAAATGATAATATAAGTTATAAAGGAAGCTCATAGTTAATAAATTTTCCCAAAGTGATTTTGTAGTGGATTTACATCATTTTCGATTATGTGGTGTTTCTTTTATATTGAAATGAAAATTCATTTTCTTTGTTATGTTGTGAAGGTAAATTTTATGCATAGAAGATTATGTGAAAGGATGAAAAATAATTTTGTGATTAATTAAATTTATCTACATTATATTCATTCAAATGGATAGTCAAATCAACTAATTACAATGAGGACTTTAGCATGCAAGATTTGGATTAGATAATTCCATTGAGTAATAATGTATTTCAAAGAGAAATATGTTCCTGATGTGTGAAACATGAACGTGGGTAACAATTACGTTCATGAGGGATTAGAAAATTAAGGTAGTCCTCATTAGTAAGGGACTATAAGGGTGATTTCATGAATGAAATGGGAAAAAAAGTTTTGTAGGTTTTAATTCATGGAACACAAGTAGTTCAGAAATATAAATGGGTGTTATAGAGAAAAAATAACTTAAGAGATTCTCACATAGGGATAGATCACATATGTTGTTCTCAATGAATAATAGTGTACAGAGGAATTTAAAAAAATGAAAAATCTATGTGGTCAAAAATGAGTTCATCTCAATGATGAATAATGAGCTTCAAATAACATCTATGATGGTTTGAACCAATTATAGCCAATATAAAACATCAAAATATTCTTTTGTATAAGTGGTGTATATATTCCATTTAATATAAAAGTGAGTTCACCATTTTTAAGGGTTATAAACAATGTGGCATAATGAGTCCACTCTAAACAATATAATAATCAATATTCTTTAGTGATACTATAACATTTTGACTTTGAATTTTTATACTCATTAGATTATCATGGTTTGGGTGGACTATATAAAACATCATTGTCCCTTGTGTTTTATTTTTCATTTCATCATTCAGTTCAATAACATAAAAAAATTAACAGTGTTTATTTAATGAGGAAAAATTATCCTATAGGATTATTATTCTAATTTTTCATTCCTCAATTCACCCCACCTCATTAAAAAATATAACCCACTGGGTCCAAAAATACCACTTATTTTATTATCAAACTTATCCTATATAATGTCACCTTACAATAACACAAACACACTCTAGAATATCTAAAATTTATCAATAAAACTAGATACGAGTATAACTATACTCACCAAATCTATGATCCAATATCTAGTTATACCAATTTTATTAGATAATAATATTTTATTTATGAGTTTAATATATAAACCATATACAATCCAACACTTTGTTAAATTCCACTGAAACCACTAAATTGATTACTATAAACACACTCCCCTAAATAAAAAGAGTATATATAGATATATAATGACACACATATTAAAAAAACATAAAAGTGGAATATATATAATCCCTACCATGATAATGTAAAACTTTTAATGTTATACATCTTATTAAAAATCAACTTTTTATGTTATTTTACCATTATACAGGGACATAATTTATTTCTTTGTATGTGTGTTATGAATTAAAGGTCTACTATAGATTTTATCCAAAATACACCCACTATTACATTATTTTGGATACACACGTCCTTCTAATTTATCTATTGTGTTTTTTTATAAAGTTATTTTTTGTTATCGATAAAATAAAACACATAAAATATAGGGTCAAACAACCCATTATCCCAAAATATCATATTAGAGGAAAAATATAACATCCCAAACAATGTTTCTTCAATCCCTAATTTTCCGAAATAAATGTATCTCAATTATGCATGTTATTCCTTAACCCTTTGGGGATATCATTATAACCTACCAGCATCTATTGCATAGGTAAATCATAATTCTACCCTCCATTAATCTACCCAAGTGATGAAGGTATAACACATTGATCTAACATCAATCATAGTTATAACTAAAAACCAAATATACCACCTCTACCCAAATGTGGTGAATGTTATACTATGCTACCACTACTATCACTATACACACAACATCTTAAAAAATACTTAGAATAGCATTTTAATGCATAAAATTCAGAAAATAATCATAGAAATCATTCAAAAGACAAAAAATCATTATGAATACACTCACTATATATCATCTTTAATAAAATCTTCTAGATGAAGAAATAGTTTATAGTCACATCCTATCAACTTACTAGCATCTTCCATATTGAAAATAAATTCTAACCAAAACCATTAACATGAACAAAAATCAATTATAACTATAAAGGATATCACATGTACTAACCAATATTCATAGATTACATTGTATAGTTCCCAATAAATTTACAGAAATAGTTACTTGATTATTAATGTAAACATCGGTTAATTAAAACTCATAGTTTTTGAGGAATATTATATTTGGAATACTAGGTTCATAATAAAAAAGTGACCCTAAAATAAAACATATTGGTTTTATTCACTATAATTAGATCCTAAATACTTTCACATTCCACAAATGGCCTGGGATAAAAAAATGAATATATAGACAAAGGGATGATCTAAAAATCTCAATAATCTAATAAAATGATAATGATGTATAACATCTGCATCAAAGGTATAATAAGATAACATAGAATAGAAGGCTCTTGATTAATGAAAATTTAGTGTATAATTAAAAGCATTGTATCATATGATCATGGAATAATATGAAATGTATCAGAATTATGTAATATTTCATGAAAATAAGTCTTGTGTATCTACAGAGATAATATCAGATAGTGAAAAAAGTCCCAAAATGGATATAGTTTACTCTTTAATCCCATAGACGACGTCTCATGAGACTGAAAACATTACCTAATGTTTTGGAGAGAAATATTGGACCTTCCATCATAACATGTTTATTATTATGAATTAAAAAATATGAAATAAATCATAAGGTGTAAAGATAATAATTACCCATGGAATGAAATGGATTTCATAAAATTTTACTATACTATAATAAAATGAATAATAATTATTTAATTTGAGGGATGAAACTAAGAAATGTATTACAATGTAAATGTAATGGAGAATAATATTATTATATTTTTTAAAGACACATATTCATAATTTATAAAAAATACACAATATAAAAGGTTTTCATTATTGATTAAAATGACTTTAAAATATTTTATAGAATAATATTTGATAAAAATACCCTTTTACCAGGAAGTAACATCCTTGAAATGTAAAAAAATAAAAATTATTATATGAAAAATAATTTCAAAAATAACCATGGAATCATAAAATTTAATATTTAATGATTTTTGTGATAATGATGAGGTGTTATTCCATACATGTGTTATAAGTTAAAAGAAATTTTTCCTTTCACACAATTGTAAAAAGTATAAAAATGTTCCCCATTAAGACATTGAATATAAGGTATGTTTTAAACAATTTGTTTTTGAAAATTCAATACAGGTTAAATTTAATTTAAACTATCATAGAATAAAATTAAAACATTTTAATGAAAACATTAACACTAAATAAAGAGGGATTTCAATTGAATATGGAAATAATGTCGATATTCTAGAAAACATTTATTCAATCATTAAATATACCAATGTGAGGAAAAGTGTAATATAACATGAAAATTTCTTGAATGACAAGTGGAAATTAAAATTAATTTGTTTTATTATATAATGACTAAATAATTTATTTCACTGTATTTCAATCACAAATAATCTCGATTAAAATGATGTTGAAGCATAATCCTTTACCACCTTTGTTACATTGGAATCTTGACCACCATAAATGAAATAAGTTAATTTTATCATTAAATATCATTAATTATGATGGATTCATGATATTATGTATTAATGAAATTTATGTACACCATAAAAATTATATTATTTTTTTAGAAGAACATGTGTCTCAAAGAAAGATGTTTCGAGATGGAAACCCTTACCTCAAGTCTAATCATTTTCCAATTTATATTTTAACTCATATATATTAAACTAATAAAAATTATTATTTTATGAGAACCCTTTTAGGTTTTAATCCCTTAACAATGTACAATTTACATAATTTATTTTATTTATGTATTCAATTACATAATCTGTTATTTCCATATTGGGTGTTTTGAGGATGCTCAGTTCACTATTTCAAAAAATGGAATCAGCGTGTTGATTATGGTTAAAGGGTTTAATGTTCAATAATATCCAGAATAAAATTCAAGATATAAATATAATTTTTATAAATAAATTATAATTTTAAATACAACCATGAAATATAACTATGAAAAATGGACTATGTTACTATCATAGAGTTAGTTGGTCGTACGTATGCATGATTATCATTTCCATTTTTCAACAATAATTACATAAAGAAGTTATATATTATTTTATGATTATATACTGATAATTATATAATTTATATCATATAATTTATTTAAATACACTTAATATAATATCTATTTTATAATGTAATAAAAAAATGAATTGCATTGGTTCATGAGGGGGTAGTTTTCCTTATGCATGATTAATGAAATCAAATTTCAATGGAATGTAATGTAAGAAGGTATATGATATAATAATTTTACATAATTATTATTATTTAATTATTATCACATGCAAAAAAATAATTCCATCATCATGAATTTCCATTATAGTTGATGATGGAAAATGAGTTTAATCGGTTCGTGAGGCGGCAGTCTATCGTACAAATGAATGATGGGTTTGTTTCTAGTTTGAGGCAAGTTTTTATAGATTTAAGTTATATCATTAAAATAAAAACATATTAGTATATTTGAACTAATTAAATTATTATATCATTATTATTGATTAATATCTTATCAAAGTGGAAGAAGTAATAAGATAGAAATACTCAGTTAAGAATGACTAATCTTTATCAAACCACCTCTTTAGGAATATACCTTAGGCCTCCTTAGATTTCATTTAGGAAACAAACACAGAATATGGTACCTAATTATATAATTATTGAATATATTAATATATATATTATTTTATAGAATTATTTTTGGATATATGTTAAGTATATTTGAGGGGTTCCATTTGTTGAGGATGGAGGAGTGGAATTCTTATAATTACCCAAAACAGTTAAATAATGGAAAGTAAAACTCAGACAATGTGCCTCAAAAATTAAAAAATAAATGTAATTTATGATATATAATCCTTATAAAGATCAAAAAAATAAAAAATAAACATGTTTTAAACATTTTATGCTCTACTGATATGGTTACTCACTTTTATCCTTTTATAATTTTTACCACTATAACTATATTTTTAATGTAGTACCTATTCATTATGACCAAAAATTATGTTTATAATATTATATATATATAAATTATTCTGATTAAAAATATTTATACCACTTTAAAAATTCAATTCACATAATTATTTGACATTAATTTAAAATTCAACCAACAAGCATATTGAAAATCAATTTTATGAAAAATTCATTTCTCAAGGAACAAATGAATTTACACTAACTCTAGGACTAGTTAAATACCTCAAATGAATTAAATTTATAAATAAATAAATATATATACAAATAATATTTGTTTTTTAAATATTTCTTCATTATGGTTTATTTTAATTTGTTAAAATGGGAATTAATTATGCACATTAAATTAGTATTCTAAAAAATGTGTTGTAAAGCGAAAAATAAACTTTTAATGAAATATAGTATATGGAAGATTTAAATATTATTAATTAGAATAAATATAACAAAAAAATACATATGTTCCTTTTATATAATATTTAAACAACAACGTTTCTTTTAAATTACATAAATTTCTAAGAAGTAATGATAGTATTAGAAAAATAAGAATTTTTCAATACTAAATGAAAAATCATTATTGTTTTAAAGATAAAAATTTTAAATAATACATAAATTTTTATTTGATTATTTCATTTATTACATTAATTTTATAAAATATATTTTCTTATATTTCTATAAATTAATTATAATATGTTGTCATAAAATGGAATAAAAACCATTTTTTAAGGAAACATAATTTTTATAGAAGAAAATATATTCAATAAAAGTTGAGTAATTATTAATTAATAAAATTAAATAAATTTATATTGAGTAATACCTAATAGTCCACAAAAAAGAACAATGTCTCATTATCCTTCTTAGATAAATGCATGGAAAAACCTCATAGTGATATAATTGGTCAAATAAAACTATTAGATTAGAGATCATTCAACTAAACCGTAATATCTAGAAGATCCTTTGGTTCGATCATATATGTTGTAATTAAAAATATATTTTCTTCTGTACCATCTTGATCATGATCTCAATTTCCACTCAAGGGGTAATTCCTAGAAATCTTTTGAAAAAACATAAAAATGGTCTACCACTAGAGGAAAGGTGTCATACTACATTCCCCCATCTTTAATAGAACGTTGCGTTATATTATTTACATAGAAATAAAATCTACACTGAATTTCTTAGTATTACATATCTATATATACCACTCACCATGTTGAAAATAACTACCTTTTTCTAGCGATTGAAAGTTATATATCCTCCAATAATAGTAAATATGATCATGGTTTGTAAATAAAAATCCATACCCAGAATCAAATGAAAACTAATCATTTGGAGTAAAAATATCTCCCAAATGAAATGGTAACCCCAAATTTCTTGAGAACATGCCTTGAAAAATCTAATATTCTCGAAAAAAACACTGAATAGTGTGTTTATGGGAAAGACACCATCCAAACTGTCCACAATTAGGCCCAATATTTTTTTAAAAAGTAATGATATAATGTAATATAATTATCTTATAAAGAAACACAAGAATAGGTATATCATACAAGTATAATACCTCTAATAGTATAATTTCCTACATCCAAACATTTTAGAGTAGACAATATGACTTGAAGTTGAATTTCCCCTATTCCTTGGTCTCTAGTCTAACTCCCCTACTTTGTTTAGTTAACCTAGTACTTATACTCTTGTACTGAGGTACCCCCCTATACCTCCACTTGAACATCCTAAAGAACTATCTGTACTAGTCTAGTGAGGTCTAAGTGATTCTTTCCCATACCCCATTTTCATTTTTGACCCTCTTTCATGTCTCTTCTACTTCATTCCCCTAAAAAACATATGTAGCTGGCCCACCCTTCCACAATATTAGATATCCATTTTGTGTTATCGTCATTATGGTCTCTTGGGGACAAATATTCCAAAACAATATATCTATAATTGAACAAGGTCTTGAAATGGTTTCCCACTACCCTGCCAATTTTTCCCACTATTTCTTTGGTAATAACTTCCATATCAGCACTTCTTCCCATCAGAATAAAATAAACAAATTTATCCTACTGAAATTTCATGTCCACTTCTAGGTTTGTATCTCATATTCCCTTCTAATAAGAGAGACAATATCATTTTGTCTTAAATTATACTCCAGAAAAAAAAACATTCACCTATAACCTCATATCATAGAAAAACTCATCCTTGAAACTCCTTGCATTGACTATTTCATCAACTACTAAGTATGTTGAGAAACAATTCATGTCAGTGAAATTTCAATCATAATTCATCAAGAAAACTCCCTCCCAAGTTAGGTACATAATCTTGTGAGACATATCATCTATCAACATCTCTAAATAGTAGTGACTCTAAAATTTCCCACAAAGGCCTTCCTCAGTAACTCGTCCTATTTCCCGACTTACTCCAAAATTTTCCATCAAATGTTTTTCATATTCACAAAGTATGTAAGTAGTAATATTTATACTCCAATATTCTAGTTTCTCAAGATGATTAAAGATAATCTAAATTATCATAATCTATAACTAGGTTTATAGGGTGGATCCCTCACTAGTGAGCATAAGTAGAAGCAGCAATTGATACTCTCTCATCAACTCATGCATCAAAGGTAAAATGAAAATAGTATCCATTTCTATGAATAATATACCCCTCTACAATACATTTCCAAGATAAAAATCCATCTGATCCCTATAACCTACAGGAAACACCGGTTCCTCTAAATTAGTTAAATGATGATGTCCACTCTCTTGATGTACAATTGGATGATGATGATGATGATGATGATGCATTTCCTCTACAAGACAAATGAACTGAATAGAACACTAGATAACAACACGTTATACCAAAAAAGGTGATAAAAACCTATAGAAACATGATTATGGTCCGAATAAACATAGATAAGAAAGTGAATTGGAATGATATTACTGTTCATTTGTTCCATTTTACCAAATATAATAGGTATCTATTGTCACCGTTCAGACATGAAAATATATCAGAAGCAATAAATATCCATCTATACAGAAAATGCATGTCAATTTATATCTTTATTTTCCTATCATGATGCATGAATACTCATCTTATGACATATCAACCATGAGTTTAAATATCATGAAACAATAACATCACATAACATGTAGATAACCAAATGTTAAATAATATGAAATGTAATAAGTGAACAACATGAAAAATAAACCTATCTTAAGGAACATAGATTTCCCCCATGCATGGGTTAGATAAACCCATTAAAAATATCATTAGAAAGTCTTGTCACATCATAGTAGCCTTTCTACATTTTTTAGATAGAAAAGAAACATAAATTTAACATGATCTTGTAATACCACTTAACAACATTCTCTGATTTTGAACTCTCTCATGTGTAAAAATTAGTTTGGATAAAAGAAGACAATTGTACTTCAACATATGCTAGAGGATTTTTATTATCATTGAGATGTCGATAATATAGTGGGTAGACTATAACACCAGGTATATAGTTCTAATATATAATCAATAAAAAAAAATTGACATAAATAGAAGAAATATTACAACACAGTAGATATACCAACCAATAAATGTAAACTGAAAAATAATATGATACAATAAGAATAATGTAATGATAAGATGGAATGTAACTAAATTTTATGATTTAATTTTTACTAATTTAATTCCAAGATAAAATAGATATATTCAAAAGGCCATTGTTCGGAACCCCACATCAGTCTCGTCAGTGATCTCCAAACCATCCAATAAGATTCAATAAAAAAATAAGGACCCTTTCCATTATCAAAAACTTCATCCATGTAATATTCTCAGGATATAAACTGTGGAATAAATATGGTGTGAGTATAACTCAGTATGGTGACACCACCGTGTATAAATAAAACCAATATGATAGTATGTATGTCAAATAATGTTATCAAATAATAGTATTAATATATCTATTAATGCATAATAATAGTAAACATACATCGGCTCTTAGCCAAAATATTTATTAGCATGTTGCATTACTATGCCATTTTTAACCACAAGTCTATGTCATAGTCACATAATTAGGAAAAATACCTCTTATAATTATTTTGAGAAAAATTGTGATAAGCCCTATAGTCATTACACCATAACTCCATCAAACCCTATATATATGCATTTTAGAATAACCAAGAAAATCCCCCTATATTATAATTTCAACATAACAATGAAAAGTACTCTATATTAATATTTTAGCATAAATGGAACAAAAAATATATATAATAATTTAATTATAACTTGTCCAAGAACTCTATATAGTCAATTCAGTATAACTAGGACAATCCCTATATATAAGAATTTCATAATGAAACTAGGAGAAGACCTCTATATAATAATTACATCATGAATCACAACACAAAGCATAATGGAAGGAGTAACATAACCTAACATTGTATGAAACAATGATCAATCCCTCCAATTATAATATTACATTCAATTTTTTTTTTCAATCATAAAATTATATCTTAATTTTTAATCAAGCCAATATACACAACCATCTTATATAATATTTTTACTTGTAATATAAATAAATAATTAATCCATTTCCTTACATGAATCTATCACAAGTAATCACCTATAGTCACATGTCATGCCAAAATGTATTTTAATTCAAAATCATATTCATTATTAATCAAGGGTAGGCTCACCCAGCAGATAGCCAAATTGTAGGTATCATTACTATTATATTCAAAGGGATCAAAGGAGTTTTCCAAAAACATTATTATCATAACAAATTATTCTGTTAGTTAGAATGCACATTGTGTCAGTGTAATTGCATAATATTAAACAAACTTAATCAAGTAGAAAATATCCATATGGATTTGTTCTACACTGCCTACCATTTTCCAGTGATCAAACTAACATTCTCAACTTGGAATTACAATGAATAAAAAAGGAAAAGTAAACCATATGGAAAACTTAGATCTCATAAACAACATGATCAAATCTATATTCAATGGTGGTCAACATATAGTACTTCTTAAACATAGAATAGTGGATGAAAATGGGGGAAATCCAATGAACTCACCAATGATTAAACATTATACTAAGACATATGTATGGGGATTAGTCATTCCAAAATCACATGGATTATTCCAAGGGTTTGAGAGAGGGGTATACACGGTGGGTGGAAATAAATTCATACACACAATATAGTTTGAAACTATTGGTACTTATACATTCATGATGTGAAAACCATTCACAACTTAGATTTCTCAATTTATAATATAATAAAAAAACCATGGCCTTCTATTAAAATAAACATAATTGGTCATTTCATGATGTGAACCATTTTCATGATGTGTAAACACTTCACATTCTAACCCAATTTATTGAATCTATCTAGCCACAGCTTCACATCATTTAATCTATTTACAGTATGAACTTTTGTAGTAGATATCTCTCATCATAGCTTCTAATAAAACATGAACCTCCACTAAATCCTTCCTAACCCATATATAAATATAACAATCCATTTTATAAATTTATTCCCAGAATCTATTAATTAAAAAACATGCATACCTGAACGTTGGGTAATTTTCCAATGAAAAATATTTCCACAACCAAAGAAAAGGATATACCGCCTAGGTTTTAAAAGGAAAATAAAAACCCAAATGGAAGATGTTTAACCAAAACTATAGAGGAAAGATCCTAGAAAATACAATATCCTACACCAGAAGATAAATAAAATTCACTAATCTTGATTTTTTGAAAAACTATCATCTTTAATACATTCAATCAAAGAAATGTATTCTTCCTTAATAGCAGATAAGTAATCATCTTACATCATGTTTCATTATTATGATCTAAGTTATCATGGGGAGATCTTGTGAAGGGGTAGGATAAATGTAACCAAATTATACTGAGTTTTAATCTATCTTTTTATTTACCCGCTTTTAAATATCAAAAAACCATCTTGAATAAGAGGTATAGATCAATTAATTTTCTATCACTACTTATCTTCTTATGTTATGAATAATATAAAATAAAGGTATCAAATAAAAATTTATAATTATTATCATTCAAATAATACTCCTTTCTAAATATGGGTGTATTTTTATGACCTTGAGTAAGAACTAAAAATTGTAGATTAATTACAATAAAATTAGTATAGTGTTAATCATCAAATTATTAAATTGTACCAAAATTATAACATCATGGAAAAAACCACTGGGTCTATGATGAAGTACCACATGACCTTTTTCATGCCTCCCTATATGAAATAGGTTGACGATTAGTAGCGAGGGTCTTATGTGGAACCATGGGAAGACTATACCATCTAATAAAATATACTATAATAACAAATAACCAATTATTAACATAAAAAATATGATCACAATATCAAACATAACAATTGAGGAAATTAAATGTGGAAAACATAGCATTTAAATAAAATCTTCAAAAGTGGACTATCAACCAGATTAATTAAAATGGATAATAAATAAATGAATGGTGGGTTACTCTAGTACTTTTCCATGTCCTCTCTAGATAAATTATCTACCTAATCATCCATCCCCAATAAGGCCCTTTCCCTTCATTGGTTTACCCACAAAATCTACAAGCGCATCAAAATGACTGAGTAGGAAGTGTGTACATGAATTATTATGACCCCGCCAAAGCATTCATATTGTGTTTACTCAACTATAAAATGTGTATTTACAAAAAAATAAAACTTCTATGAAGAAAAAACATGAAATTCAAAACTAAGAAGTCATGTTCTAACCAAGCCCCTAGAAACCATGACTATGCATACATCTTCTCCATTATATTAGGATAAATCATAAGGAATATTATGACTTATCAAACTATCCATATAGATGGTGAACTAGTTTCTAGTGATCCTCATGGTATCATGCATACTTGGAACTCGGAATTCCTATTCCTCATTTATATCATGCAACTTGACCTAAAACTAGGCATCGAGGGCACTACTCAGTAGTTCACTTGGGATAAAATAACATGATGATCGGTATAAAACAATTCATTAATCATGCTACATGGTAGTTCACTAAGAATCAAATAGCATGCTAATCAGTATAAAATAAGGCATTTAGTGCGTTACTCGGCAGTTCGGCAAGCATCATATAACATTGTACAAGGAATCAAATAGTCCAATTAATCCTCATTATTTGAATCCTATTTCATCATTGAATCACTTCCCTTAACTTAGGTCCATCATAATTATCATTCCATTTCATTCACACACTCCCTCTATGGTTGAAACCTACCAGGTCAATCCCCCAGTCCTGATCACCATGAATTTTTCCTCTAATGGTAGGGTAACAAACAATAAGGTAGAGCATACAATCCCAACATAGTATGTCCAAACATCATGAGTATTATAAGTAATAAACAAACAAATGTGATCATTATTGGATACAGAATAATAAGATACACAAGTATAGTCATAAAAATAATATCATAAAATACTCATGGCTAAAGAATACAAATATTATCATCCATGTTAAAAAAAGATATTCTAATAGAGGTATCACATCTAAACAAGGCATGAAAAACATCATGAGTTAATGCAGCTACACAAGTGATAAAAAACATGATCTATATGGACATATAATAACATTTAATACCTAAATAAAAATATGTGTTCTCATGGATATAAGTCTCATATAGAAAGAACACCTTAAGGCATCCATGTATTCTAATGAACACATATGTGATCAAGCCTCACCAATCGATGGCTATAAAATAAGACATCAACCATTTTCAAATGTTTATCTTTTCACCTTATCAGATTATTAAGAAAACTTCATTAGTTAATTAATGCTCAGATTCCATTATTTAATTAACATTAATTATTATTCATTAAAAAACCGAAACAAATGTTCATTCTACCAAAGTGAAGAACCTCATATCTCATTCCAATAAACATTTTGAATAAAAAAATTATAGAGAACATGAAACCAATTATACACACCCAAATGCGATCAAAATATTGTAAGAATATAAATTATTTCGTCATAATAAATATAACATTGAAACATGTATACACAATAGTCTTAATGGTATGAAACTTTCTACCATAGGTCTAATAATGAGCTGATGATATGGTTTGTCGTTTGATTTCAACTACACAACCAAATCCTAGTACCATTCCCAATTTGACGAGATTTAGAATTATTTCCGTTTTTAATATTTTAAAATGTGGAAAATGAATTATTATGTTAAATCTAAAAAAACTACCTCAATGAATTAAAAATTTTACTATTAAAATTGTACTCTTTGAGAAGAATCCAAAAGCTTTAACTGTGAATCAATCTGATCAATAGTGTAGAATATATTGAAAAATGATGTTTTAAATAATTAGGAAAATAAAATAAAATAATGTTAGAAGAGTAAGGGAATAGATATAGAGACTTGAGAGAGAGAAGAGGTGTTATAATTTGGGAGTGAAATCTCATGTGATGCTCACTCACCCTATTTTACGATTAATATATATATATATATATTAAAAAAATTCACTATTATACATTTATTAATTACTTCTCCATATCATCTTCCATCATGCGTTATATATGGATTGAAAATAATTCTACCTAATTCCCTATTCAACACCCCTAAGACCATATACATTTAATAATTATTTTCTTTATTATTTTTATTCTTCCTCTTAAACTCATATGCAGAACCTGTCCATAAACACATCATGGGTTTCATTATATTTAATGTATCTATATATACTATTTAGTCACTCATTAAATATAATTTAGAATTCATCTCTAGTAATTAATATATATTTATATGCATTATATATAAACATACACTCACACAAACATTTATATATATTTACATATATATATACATACATATATATATATATATATTTTAATATATATATATACATATATATATATATAAACCATATATTTAAGCTATATATATATATTCACATCCTTTTATACATATATTGAGCTGTATATGTATATATATACCTATGTATATATTTCTGATATATATATTCACTATATATATATATATAAACTCATACCAATTTTTCATTTACAATATAATAATAATAATGAAAATAATACTTATTATTATGTTACAAAAAATATCATATCATTTCAACGATTAACAATTTAAATAGAACATTATTAATTTTTTATAATAGTTGAAATATTTTTTTTCATATTATTGCATTTATGTGACAAAAGTGATAATATCAATTTTATTACCCAACCTCCCCATAAATATACATGCAAGAAAAAAAGTAACTCATTAATTAATAACATTAAATTACGAATATAATTTCTATTTTTTCTTTAATAAAAATAATAATATAAATGTAATTACCCCCATGAGGGATGAAAGAAAACACCCCATATGCATAATGGTTTTTTCATTCCTTGGGCAGAACATGTATTTTGGATCTAATGAAAGTCACATATTTCTCATACAAGAAATTATTAGGGAGATATTCTTAAATTTTCTAAAAATATATAATAAAAATATTAATTAAATTATCCTCACTTGGAATTTTACCAAATTCCCTACATACATAATTGTTATGTCGTTCGTTTGTAAAACCCCATAACCTGAACCTAACAGTGGACTCATATTTCTCATACAATACACTATTTTTGTGATATTTTATTCTTATGGAATTAAAAATGTAATTAGATGCGTGGTGTTTTCCCTTGAAGTGTGAGTGTTTGTATATATATAGTTCATGTATTCCTAATAAAATGCACTCACTTCTATGAAGAGTTCTCAGAGGTGATAGTTATGTTTTTAATAGATAAAAACATATTATTATTTTTAGTTTATGACTTATTGAATCAAATATATTTATATATCATAGGTAAACTTAGGTAAACATATTAGAAATATCAGTACACATACAACTCTAGTTTAGTATCACTATTATAACTATGCTCATAATTTCATATTTAAACATGATTTATTATAGAACCTTGCACTTAGTATAACTCAAAATATTGAGAGGTATAGTTTATTTTGGCATTATCAACATTACATAACAACATAAAACATTAAATACACATATTTATATAAATCTTCTTCTACATGACCAAAATATTGCTTTGGACATCGCATTACACAGGATAACTTAAGGACATTCATTAGAAAATAGTGACATATGAATCCCAGTAAGGGGATAAAAATGGAATAAAATGAGGAAGACAATACATGTTGGTCAATAGGAATATCAGTAGTGAAAAAATGTAAACATAATGGCATGATATACCATGATATTAATAACATGGAAATGTATCCACAACATACAACATGATATTAGCATGAGCCAAGGGCCATTGTACATGGATTAACATGAGTAAACCCTTATTTCACATGAATTAACATGAGTAAACCATCATTTCACATGAATTAGCATGAGTAAACCCTCATTTAAATGTTTGTATCATGATACTAAACATTACCCAATGCAGGGGAGTGCTATAAAATTCTAGGTGTACCTATCACTTTCATTTCATTCCCATGCTTAATTGTGCCGCATAGATCAAAAAGCATAGATTCATTCAGCATCTTAATTTATTCCCTGATCATGGATTATATAATAAATAAATGTATGCCCTCAATAAAAAGGTATATTTTTATAAAATTGAAGACCCATGATAGTGGAATGGGTATGGTATTAACAACATGATGATTTTGGCATTGAAAATCACATATCAATTTTGGTAGCATAATTGTGTGGCATAAAAATTCATAAAAAGGGATGATGAGAGTTGAAGGGGTCTCTCACAATATATACATGAAATGTAATTTAATATTTTCATATAAATACATGTCCCATCATATGAAATTTTGAAATAGAAGTCATAATGTAATAATAAAAACATGAAGAAAGAGGAGAAATGGAATGACTCTTATGTTGTTTTGGCATGATATGAATTTTACATTAGAGGGATTAATGAGAGATAATGGTTTCTCTCATCATTAAAAAACAATAAGGGAATAATGGGGATGGTGATAAAACATAACCCGTCATTTTTAAATGAAAATAAAATAGTGTAACAATATAAGGAAACATGGATAAAAATGAGAATAGAATGAACCCGTACGGAATTTCTGCATAGCATCAGTTTGTGTAAGGGTACAAATGGGGGGGGGATAAATGATACCTCATTGAAATAAAATATAATTTAATGTATTTAATTGATCATAAAATTATGAAAATATATCCAATTGAAATTAACATGACTAATTTCAAACAAGGTTCTTTAATTGAAGGGAAGAGAGAAAAGAAAGGATAAAATACAAAATATGGGCATAGTAACCAGTGGTCTAAAATGATCATATGGGGGTTTAATTGGAGTGAGAAGAATATTCCCTAATGTACACATAAAATCAATAGTAAATTTTTATTTAAGAACATATCCCAAATCATGAAAATGGAAATTAAAAGGCTTGACATCAAAGAGGTTCTTGAAGAAAAATGAGAGAGCGAGATCCCTTACAAGGATGTGTGACCCAAAAGTCTTGGGAGTGGCTTCATGTGATCTTGGGGAAACTTTGTGAGGACTCCAGGGAGTAGAGGAAGATGGTGGGAGATATATAAAGAGTTTTAGTGAAGAGTAATGGGTTCCTGGGTTTGTTTATATAGGAAAGGTGGGGGAAATCATTATTATCTTAGTTTTGGACACTACACAATAAAATATTCCAAACCACAAACCATCAAATGGTTTTTTCCATTTATTCTAGAAACAAAGAGTGGTATAAATTATTTTTTAATTCTAATGGCCTAATATATAAAAATGTACCATTTTTTATGTGGAGGTGAGTCACACATTCTTGACAACGATTTTAAAATCTTAAAATATTTTATCTGTATTGGGGGATTCAATATGTTTTTATAAAATAAATCAAATAAAGAAAAAATTAAATTATTTTAAATGGAAAAGATATATTTGTTTTCATATACCTTTTATAGTGTTTTATTACCCCACTATTGGGTCATTATGATGTCATAAAACACACTATATATTTATAAGGTATTTAATTTGTACACAAAAATATTAATTATCATAGAAAATTATAAAAAATTAACCATTGGATAATTTAGATATCCTGATTTCAAAAATAACATTCATTTTATTAAAATAATTTTTAAAATATTTTGATTTCCACTAAAAAACTGATATTTATTTCAAATTGACATCTTTTGGAAAAAATAGTTTCCAAAGCTTCATAAAAGTTACATTTGACATCATAAAAAATATATGACCAATAATATTTAATAAAATTATGATCATAACAATATTTTATTAAAATATTATTGATTTGAAAAATAAATTCATTCATTGAAATAGTTTCTGTAATTGAATTTGAATATTAACCAAAAATAGTATTTGTGATTTAGAAAAACATTTACAAAGTAAGAATAATAGAATGAAAGTATATATATTGTTCTATAAAATAATAATCATAATGCTTGGGTCATGATATATGTCCATTTATTAAAAAAACATTCCTTAAGATCAATGTGAGTGATGGTGGGGCTTTCATGGGGTCGTTTGGTGATCATGGTTTTGGTCGTGATCTCAATAAGCTTGAACTTCACCCGTAAAGGGTTTCGCTCAAGATTATGTTTTTGGATCTCGAATTAGGCTTGGCCTGGGGAAAAGACCAGAAATACTCTCTCCATTAGAATATCCAATAAATAGGATTCATATGGTATGATCCTGCTAGTTGAGGCCATAACATCCTTTCTTTAGTCCAAAAATATTTTTTTAAACCGTATATTTGTACTAGTCATGTGATCATTGGTCAACATCAATATTACCAATGGTAATGATACTTAATATCCATTTGAATCCAATTGGATAAAATTATACAAAGGTAGTGCATATTTATTCTATATTCATAAGAAATTTAATTAAATGAAAGGAAATTTTATACATAAATTTCCATTTCATTATAATCACACTCTAGCAAGTGTCCCCATGTACGATTCAACCCCATTTATGTGGATTTTATCCTCATTTGGTAGGAAAATGTAATACCATGTGTTAAATTATTTTCACCAATATATATCTTTGGTTTATATTATGTATATTTTAGTTTTTTATATATTATCCCTAATGCTCATAGAGATATAAGATGATGACACTCAGGGTTTTATACTATATATAAGTATTGTTTTTTATCAGGAATATTGGTTTAATTATATATTAGTTTTAAAACATTATTCATTTAATCATGAAATGTTACATCAATATAAGTCTTGAATAGGTTTTTTACATGTAAAGAGATGTATTTTGTATATAACTTCTTTATTTTCATTGGGAGGTAATTGGTAGTTATTTTAAAAAATAAAATCTAATATTTTTATATTTCAAACTATCTTGAATTTGTTTTATTTTTAAAGGTTATTAATAGGGTATAGAGGGAGGACAAATAGACATTTTATTTCATTCATATCATATTAATGGTCTAGTGTATATTCAAATTTTATGTTACTACTGATTATTTGATTGTTTTTCTGGTTTGATGGAAGATGTTTGTAAATTTTTTCCCTTATCCGTTTTGGGGTTAGTTATATGTTTGTTTTTTGATTTTTCTTTTTGAATAATCAAAATATAAGTATCTTTTGTCTTATATATATATATTTAATGTTTTTTAGTCTCTATTGGTATGGTCTTGTTATATGTTTTGTTTTGGTTTTTATTTTTGTTTCTATTTTGTGAGATTGTTTTCACCATTCATCCATATGTGGTTGAATGTTATCTTCAAAATATGATTATTTCATTCATTTGTAACTCTGAGATATGAATGGTTCATTCCTTATTTTCATGTACTTATCCTATTTTTATTATTGTTTTATCAAGTGAAATCATTCCCCTATGATTATATCTGATTCTGTGGAATGAGAAGTCGGCCTATGGGGATGGAAAATGCTCCTCAGACCATCCTAATGGTTGACTCAACTACCCTAAATGAGGGTGTCCTTTGTTGTTTTGTGAAATATGGTTTTATATTATGGTTTTATATTAGAGAATTATGGTATAAAAGAAATAGTATTATCATAAATCAAGATAAAGATCAGCTATGTGTTTTCCTACACATCACATTATTTATATGAATCATTAATTACCAGGGTCTTATGGGATGTTTATGACTTAAATCCAATCCCAATTGTCAATTATTCTTGGAAGTTTTATTTTATATTTGATAAATTTTTTAGGGTATTATATATTTTATACATTTATTAATGTTTATAGTTTTTTTGGGAAGAGATATAACAAGAAATATAGGTCACATGGTTATCTTAAAGAGTCCTATAAAATATGTAGAGCTCACATGTATGATATTGGAATGTTACTAGATATTCTCACTTACTCATCGCATATTCTTACAAACCATGAATCTAAATAGGGAATTGTGCATCGCCCATATTAATTTTTTTATTCCACTCATTTGGCATTAGTATTTTATTTAATGAGTTTCATAATTATAAATAGGGGTTAATGAAAAAATTTAGTTATTTTTAGAATATTTAAATTAAATTTAAATGGGGTTGTATGTTGTGTTTCATCGTTTTATTTTAGAAAGTATAACTTTCATGTAATATTGAATTATTTTATAATAGGATTTGTGATTAGATATTTTATTAATGATAAAATTATTTTTGTAGGAAAATATTTGGGTGTCGATTTTAATTTATATAATGATTTTAAAAATTGATGAGATGTTGTAATAATCATCAAAAATGAAAAGATAATTGGTTTCTGGGAAATATTTACTCATTAGAAATGGGGTGGTGTTGATCATTTTAAAATATATAAATTTAAATTTTTGTTGGTTTTATTCATATCATTAAAATGATTTATGTTTTGACTTTTTTGATTGGATGGTTTTGAAAAAAATTTGTTATCAAGGATAATTTTGTTAAAAGATAATTTTTTGTTCTAGTGATGATCTATGTAATGAATCCTCTTTCATGATTGATTTTCAGTAGAAATATTCGTTTAAGGTGGTACATTAAATTTTCCAATTTTAAAATGGTTGATTATTATTTAATGGATTCATAATATTTTGGTGTTTATATTTGTTTTGCTTCATGTTTCCCTTTTTTTCTAACATACACACCCATGTCTCATCGATTCTTGTTATAGATCTATGATTGGATCTCCACCAATATGTATTTTAGTTTAACATGGCCCATCTGAATTAGTTTTTCCATCCACTCTAGTCATAGATCTTAGTTATTGTATTCTTCAAACCCATCATATGGATTATGATTGGGAATTATTGAATTTTAATTTACTAGATTTACTTGTGTAAAAAATCTCATGAAGTGGATTATTAGTTAGAGAGTGTTGATGGGATATTTACATAGTATAAAATTTATGGGTCTCTAAAACTCAATATAATTAATTGTATGCTAATGGATCTATGTTAGAAGTGGTAGAGGTCCATTTTATGGATGAGTCCATAGAAGGAACAATAACGGTATGGTTTCAAGGAACATTTCATCAAGTTATGTTTCCTTGAAGCTGTGAAAATAAAAAAGGGTATGGAAATGTATAGCCTATATCATGGTCATTCATCTGTATTGAAGTATAATCTCCATTTTAATAAATTGGACAAATTTCACCATAATTTTTCCATGGATGAGTTCTTGTTGGTTTACGTATTCATGATTAGTCTATTATTATCTCATTTTGTTGAATTATTCTGAGTTATCATTGAAATATATGAATAAGTGGTGAAGTAGAAAATTAGATCCGGGTTTGGTATAGTTGTAATTCTATATGAGATTTATATTTCTCTATTTTGTGTGTGTAGTAGAGGAACCAATAGTTATGTAATATCAAATAATAGTAGGATTCATTGGCAAGGTAGTGGAATTAAAATTCAAATGTTATTAATTATGTGAGATTCATCAAGTAGTATGCTTATGGTGTGCTTTCATTATGGTAAGATTGGAAATAAGAAGACAACATATCAAGAATATATAAAGACCACCCATACATGTCGAAAATCTAGGATCTAGAAAATTATTTTAAGAGTGGATTCTTATACGAGTAGTGGATATATATCTACTCCATTAACGGAACCACAAGTTCAATATAGGGAACCTTATATCGATTGGGCGACCATTTAATATATTTATTGATTTTTTTTCTTCATTAACATTAAACTTGTTCATTATGTCATTATGTTATTATATTATACATAATTTAGAATTTTTGACATTTATTACATCAAAATTTTAGATATTATTAATGAGTTTTACCTAATCAATATTATATTCATGGTTGTTAATTTTTTCAATGGTTTTATGTTGTGGGAGCTAGAACCTATGGGGATTGTTCAATATGTTATTAAGACTACCATAGTTGAATATTATTATTGAAAAATATGAATTTTCCTAGGTTTTTTGAGAACGTGACCTAGAATCCCTTCATTTAATTTTCTTATCCTCCAATTCTTCCCCTCTATAATCCAATCTCATTATCCTCTTCCTCTATAGTGATTTTATTAGGCGTCTTCATGATTTGAGGTCAAATTAATCAATATAAGATTATTCAAACCATATATTATTTTTATTTACTTTATTTTTCTATCTTTTAATTTCCATAGATTGGACTTGACAACTAATGTTTTTATGAGAACATTATTTATATTTTTGGTTTCTTGATTTATTGGAGTTCCATGGACTTATAGGATATCTCTTTACTTTTTATGGTAGATAAACACCGTGTGTAGTGAATGGAGAAATGTTATGGTAGGATGATCTATTCATGAACATTTATATTCTAAACAATGGTTTGTTTCATTGTTTTAAATGTATTATCTAATTAACTCATAAAAACTATTCAGTATAGATAATTATTCCTTCCAATTAATAAATAATTTTCTTCAAGTTTTTTTTAAATGTGTAATGAATTTTCCAATGATTCTAATGTGTAAATCTTTTTCTTAAATCCATGTACACAAATTGTTAAAAAAAATGGTTAATTTTAAATATAATGGATATTACATTAATTAATAATGTTTATTTGGTTATCAGTGGAAGCATATTTTTTATTTCATTAATTTTTAGTGTTTTGGGTATTTTTTAGTTTTCATATGAACATGTATTGGTTGGTCTGTTTAACGATGTTTATATTTTCTGTTTTAAAATATATAATGTGAAATTTTATTAATTGAACAAAAATTCAAGGGCCCATTTGGAACCTTATAAAGTGGTTTTCAAATTATAATACCCTTGAGTAACACCATATAGTTTATTTTAGAAATATTAAAAAAAAAATGTTATCATATGTGTTTTTTTCCTCAAAAGAGGAAAGTATTTATAAATATATTGTTCATTTGTTCTTGATTGTGATTATATAATTCTATGATTGGTTCTCAGTGGTGATAGTGAGTTTGTTAATTGAAATAATAAGGTTATTATTATTATTATATAATTATTGTTCAACTTACATATATTTATATATAATAAGAATACTTGGGTATTTTTGTGGGAACAATATGAACATATACTATATTTTTTTTTGTATCACACACTTTCAACTGGACCTAATTATAATTCATCTTTTCTGGGTGGGATTTTCCCCTTGTTTAGGATGATAAACTTAATTAAAAATGTTAAAAAAGATTGTATAAAATACAGAATCAGTCTATTTTGGTTATATGGGATTTTTCTTTCAAAACTCAATCAAGGGATCATAGTTCTTCATAATGATGACGATTAATATTTCTTTGTATGCATGTTTAATGTTTTTTGATCCAAAAACGTTTTCCCATAAAATTTTGTTTTAACATAATATTTACTTATTAATAATTATCTTTATTAAATGTGAGGAATAGTGTCTTTACAAGAAGGGATATATTTTTTTTTATAAAAATTGTGTCATTTTTAGTGAAGTAATTAGAACATATTTTCAATGAAAAAACATAGTTTTTATTGATATTTAAACATGCATGAATTTTTATTTTTTAATCATTATGTAAGGTGTGTCGGGAGGATACCTATTATGTTTTATATACCCTCACAAATCATGTTATAGGTTTTGTGTAGATAAATCATAGATATATTAGTTGATTCTCAAATTTTAGTTTCATTTTTGAAAGATCTAGAATCTAATTGTTTTTCAATTTTACATAATGTTGGAATGTTTAAAATATTGTTTTCATATTATATTGGTACCATCCCCAAATCATCCACTAAATATTTCATTTTATTTATTAATAATTATTTAGTTTATATTGGGATGAGAATTTTACATTTATTTCAACAATTTATTATTGATGTTTTTTTCTTGTGTGATGTTCATATTATTTATACAGTTTTGTTTTTTTATATTGAAAATATATATTTTTCAATTATGAAATACATAGAGATATGAATGTATCATTTCATATTTTTGAGAGGACTTCCCATTTTAAGTATTTTTTTATTAGAAAAATTCATATCCATTTGAGAATTTCCAATGCCCTGGAACTAGTTATCTGGTCATTGGGATTGAGAATTCCCATTATGTCATGTAACTGGATAACATTGGTATGAAAATATAGGGTGGAATATATTGGACTATGATATATTTAATGTAATTCAAAAGATCATCTTCATATTATAAAATCTCATTTTTTTCATCTTCAATCAAAATATTTATCCATCTATAGAGCCCCATGATTTTACCATATTTCAACAACATCAAACTCATAAGAATCCTCTCGAATATCCTTATCATCAATAGTAAACAATATGATGTTTTGAGATTTATTAAGGACAATGAATGACATTTAAACATAAAGAATAATTAATTTTCTATCAATGGGGATGATGGTAACATTCGTTTTTGTAACAAATTGTGCATTATGAAGATCATTATGATTGAAAAGTAAAATTAACTAAATCCTCTATAGATTTAAGACATATTACTCATTTAATTTATCTATATAAAACATAAATGAACCCATCATTTGTATTATGTTATCTATTATACCATATTTTATGGTATGTGTTATTA
Organism: Viscum album; assembly: GCA_963277665.1. NCBI lineage: Eukaryota > Viridiplantae > Streptophyta > Magnoliopsida > Santalales > Viscaceae > Viscum > Viscum album. The sequence goes on along the minus strand of OY728157.1, from coordinate 1,394,097,413 downwards.
TGGTCATATTCAATAGGTAGTGCTGGATGATTTATAATGATAGTTCAATGGTTATATAAAATTTTATTTTTTATAAAAAATAAATATGTTGAGAAATTTTTAGATTAGTGAAATTTAAGAAGTAATCCAAAAAATAAAAATTTATAATGTATTTTAATGTTATTAGTACATGTTGTCATTAAATTCACAATGACAACAAAATATTGTAAAATTTTTCACCCAAAGGAATACAGAAAAAATTAAGAGACAAAAAAGTAGTAACAAGACATGAGAAGCTATCCAAGGATATAGACCTAGTAAATATAGGCGGTGGGATCAATATTAAAATATTGTGTTAATAACTGACCTTCCTAGATAAAATCAAAGTATACACACTATAAGCATAAGGATACATCAACAAACCTATAAAAAATTATAAGACTACATAAAAATATGGGAATTAAGACCAAGACATGGTTATTTTTAGAGTAGAGAAATTTTTATCCTTTGACTCCAACATCATGAAATTATCATCACACTCTGAGAATTTAATACATCTTATAACCTTCAACATAGTTCTTTTTAGAGAACTAATAGTGAGGATAAAAGGTTTATCTTTTAGGGGAGTGGTTGTATAGCTTCATAATATAGCCTCTATATTTGTTTCCTCTCAATTTCATTTATATAAAAAAATATTTTTTTATTATATTATGGAAGATACATATGATATTTTATCTCCTAAACCAAATGGTTTGAGTCTATCATTGTAGGTTGGTGAAGATATGGATGTTTAGTGGAGGATTCTAGATGATAGATGTGTGGACAACACTGATCAAGTAAACAGTTAAACACATAAAATCAACAAACACATAAAATCATCTAAAAATACACAAATTAGTAACATATATCGAACTAGCCACTGAGAGATAAAAAACACAACCAAATACTCACATAAAGCAACACTAATGGCCTTGAGGTCAAAATTATTTGTTATTGTAAATACATGAATGAGTATAACATAGTAATAATAAGGAAACAACTTCCAAATATTCTATGATTGAAAAAAATTAAAACATTATACATGATATTATGCATTAAAGTTTTATAAGATCAAATTTTTTGCATTAATAATATGTAAAAATACATATAAAATAGTAAGCAGTAATAAATTTCCTTGAAAATAATATAAAAATGCATATATCACAAAATTTTAACCCATAATTGGTTGACAAATACTATTTTCCCCAACATATTATGTCTCTAAAAAACATTACTATGTTATTTTATGATACCTTAACTATTCATGAAAGAAATTTTAGTTTCTAAAAAAACATGCATATATTATTTTTCAATGTTGTTATTCATACATGAAATGTTTTCAAAAAGAGTTAGGCCTACATTTGGATTATCCCACATATAACATCATGATATATATTTACATTATACCTTATTAAGACCATAGATACATAAAATATTTTCAATATTTTTCATGCTACATTTTATGCATAATTTTCCATTAACATTACATAAACTATTGATGAATGTGAGGGTGGTGGTATCATTTTATGAATTTTTATAAAATCATTATACATAATTTTTCATTATAATTCATTTTTATAATCATGTTCTGATAAAAAAATATATTTTCTAATAAATAATAATATATATACATGTATATGAGAACCTGTGTACATGTGAAGACAAATGAATTATGGAAAATGGAATTGAATCAACCATTATGATTCATGCTGTGACTAAGGACCCAAATCCAAATAAAAAGTGATTGATAAGGGATATCGATTTATTTGAACTAGGGGGAGGTATATAGAATTGATATTCTTTATTTTTTTATTATATTTTAATAAAAAACATCAATATGAGCAACTTTTTTCAAAATTTTCCACTTACTAACGCCAGGTCATTGAACAATCCATTCAAAGACCTCATGAATCATTTCATTTTTCATTATCTCATTTTAAGGATATTAAAGTTTTCATGATTATGTTTAAAATAACATTTTGTAAGTATTATATTTAATCCATATATATATATATATATATATGTTATCGGAATTTTTTATTTCTTGTGATGTAGGTTACAAAATGGATTTTCGGTAGATATGGAAGGTAAAACTTATTGTGGATGGGTGAATATTCAATCATTGGACTTATATGAAAAACCACAGCATGATGAATTTATATTAAATAAACATAAAAGACTTTCATTTTTTAGGTTAGTTGTTTGGAATTATGACGAGGTTGAATTTATGTATCATTTATTATTCCATTAATAATTTAATTAAATCATAAATTATTAAATTTTTGGAATTCTGTGCTCAAACATACCTAATAATTTTATATTAAACTACATTATGTATTATTTTAATATAAACTAGCTTAAATTGTAGTCTTTTCATGAATATTTGGATCCATGTATCCTGTTATACCTAGATTAATATACCCATATTTTAAAATTATTCATAAAATTTGATGTTAGATATATTTGATTAAGGTGTTCATTTTAAGATTATATAAAACTATTGATATCTTTTCGTTTCAGGATGTTGTTTATTTTTTTAGTGTATATATACATTATAAACACGTAAATTTCTATGTTAAATGCATTTTGACTAAGATTCATATATAATGTCATTAATTATTATTTTTGTATAAATAATCTGAAATGATATTTCTATTCTATCTTAATTTAATTACAAAAAATTATTTGTAAAAAATTTCTATTAGGTTTGGCATAAAAATAAATTTGGTTTTGTATAATTTACAAAAACTCTTTCTGTGTTACAAGATAGTATAGTGTAATTGAATTTGGTTTCCTTTCATCTATTAAGGAATCATGTTTTCATTGGATAGAATGTAAATTTATTTCATGATTTGATATGGTTTTATACTTTTAAAATATATAATTTAAATTACTGAGGTTTTTTAATGTAAATTATATTTCAATTTTAGGGATTTACCTAGATTACAAACTCTACCATTTATATGGGTTAATAAAACTATTGTTTTACAATTTTTCTAAATATATATTAATAAAAATATCCACCTTCAAATATTAAAATTGAAAGAATTTCTTCCTTTTCAAAATTAATTATTATTTCGAATTAAAGTTCAGATTCAAAATAAACTTATTGAATTAAATTTGAAATTAATTTTCTATTTAACAATAATATTTGAATTATAATTTTATTATTTTGATACATCACTCTATAAGTTAATTTTTTCTATTTTAATCATAAATTAGTTGTTGAATCCCATAGAAAAATTTGTCCATGCATAACAATCAGTCCAAACCATGCCTGAGCAGCTCAATCCGCATTTGTTATGGTATAACAGTAAAAAATGATCACCTAGACATCATATTTAGTTCAAATAAATAACTCTCAATTGGGCCAATACCAAGATATCTTGTTTATCAAAACCATACTAGTACATTCTTCCAATTTTAGTGAATGGCATTGAATTTTCCCAACTAAGATTGTAGCTCTACTCATGTGAAACCATAAATTTGAATAGCCCTGATGTATTCAATTTTTTCATATAATCAATTCTAGTTAGTATCATGGGTTCTCTATGATCAATATCACAAACACAAAAATAAATAATTTTAGATAATTCCATCCACTAAACTAATCATGTCCATATAGGTTTATGGTCGTCCAAGCCTACATGAACAAAACTCATCTAAAACTAGACTAATGGATGATCATTTATAACATTATAATAGATATATAATATCCAATGATAATCATTCAGGGATATTTATTGAATTTTTAAAAAATATTATACGAATTCTCATGTTCTTGGTAATTATTAAACTGATCCCTAAGTCATTTCATTGTTCTCAATAGTGAAAAACACAGTGTTCACAAATTGATTACTGATAACTTCTATTAGAAAAGTGTAAATAGGATCTGTCCACCTTAAGATACATTAATTCAAGATGGTATGAAATTATACCAAATTTTAATTAAAAAAATTCAATATTTTATGTAATAATATTGACTACAACACAAAGAATATTATGGGTGCACTATAATATATGATCTATTTCTGATTCATTTTTAGGGATATAGATATTTTTTAATGGAAAGAATGAATGGTAATTGATCCATCAACCCAATATCAATATTTTTCGGATAGAATTCCATTGGAATTTTCAATATAATATATGTTGTATCAGATAGTGATATCAGGTGTCTATAATAATGGAGATACACTAGGTATACCAGATTTATCCTATCATGTTGTGGATTACTACATTAAATCAATTTTTACTATTGTGAATGGATTGAGGCTCTCAAATGTAAGTGGTTTTTGTAATGAGAAGACCAACACAAATCCAATATATAAATGGGGTGTTTCCACCTACATATTTGTGATGTTACAAAATAATATATCTTATTTTATTATTTCTTAAGAGTGAGACATGTGGTTATCAATTTACTATTTTTAATAATTTTAACTCCAAGGAAAACATATTTTCAGTTTTCTTACATATGTGAAGGATAAAAATACTAACCATGTAAATACAAAAGTATTTATAATATAATATTTTTATTAATTTGTTTGATTATCAGAATACATAGTTTTTAGTTATTTATGGTGCACATAGTTACCTACATATCATTACTCCAAATTTTGAGGTTTTAGAATACTTATTGAACGTGAATTCTGGAGGTTTAAATTCAAATGGATGATTTGTTATCTTTCTTATGTATTAACTTATGAAGAAATTACAATTTTTTAATATTAATTTTTTATATATAAAAAGGCTACTAAATCATCATTCAAGACATCCCCATTAACTCATTTATGTTCCTTCGAATACATACTTGAAATTATTTTATTCAATGAAAGTAACATCGTTGGTGTAATAGAATTATACAAATGTGATATCATGTTTGATTAGTTTTGTGGATATGGGTACAGATTATAGAGGATTCATGTGAAAGATTATATTATATAAAAGGTCTTGGATATTATATAAACTAGATTCAATCCAAAGAAGATAAAAAAAGATCAATTATATAGGTTTGATCATAAGGAACTCACATTGATTTAGATTTCTTTTCCAGGGATTGTTTCTTATAATATCTAGATGTAGAAAACAACACCTGAACAGATGGATCCCTTGATAAACATTTATAGGAAAAAAATATATTAAAAAAAGTGTTTATAGTGGGTATGTTTTTCATAATGATATTTTAAGATGGAATAATATATATAGACCATGCAAATGATTATAACAATCTTTTAAGATGATAAGAGTTAGTTAGAGTCCCATGGATTAATAATACCTATGATTTTATATTTTTCATCACTTCTAGAGAGTTTGGAGGGGATGTTAACAATTGTTTATAATTCTATCAAAAACATTATTTAGTGTTTATAGATGTGAGAAACATAGTCAAAAATAAATATCTTATTTGGGGGAGTATGTGAACCTATTGGTAATTCAATTTTTACATAATATAGATGATAATCACCTCTATGTAAGTCGAGAGGGATGAAGGAATAAACATTTAGATATTACTATACGAATAAATCTATCAATCCCAAATTACTTACTGAAACTACGTTAAGATGCGATGTCTTGTGAAATAATGAAAGTATTTTAGTGTTATTTCTGAAATAACAACATCATGAGGTTGATGTTCTAAAATTTAGTATATGAACATATAATATTACTTTTAAATTTTAAATTTATAATAGAATCAGGTGTTAATGATTCTATAGTGCCTTTAATTTAACATTAGAGTAAAAGTGGCATAGAAAATTTTGTATTTGGAAGAGTCAACATAGTACTATTGGTGGATGTGAGGATCGTAATGTTTTGATAATGGGTGATATGAACATTTAGATATTGTTTGGGAACTTTAATATGATTAATGGAGTGGGAAACATCCTACAATATTGAATAAAATTAATTTCAATGGGATAAAGGAATGAAGAAGGATATTGATCCTATTCCATTAAGGGTGTATAGAAAGTAAGCTAGTTATGAATTCTTGTGGCATGAAGAGATAACGATATGATATTTTATAAGAACAAATGCTATTATGGATGTTTAATTATTAGAACAATAATTTCCAAAAGTCGTTATTTTATGATAAATAATATTTCCAATTTTAGAAAAAATAAAATGAAAAATGATACAGTAAATAGATTACTAAATCTTGATAAAAATTATATTCTATCTTATTAGAATACTATAAGAAAGAAATAGATTAATGTATCATTTAATTCTAATAGAATAAATCAACTATGATAGATTCTTGAATATATTAATTATAATTTTTTTGGGTAAACCCCATCTCAATATCAAAACATTTCATTAAACATTTTCACATTCATTAATGATGTAAAAATAATGTTATGGTTATATTTCTTGAATCACATGTTAGAGGATTTTATCATTTTAACTCAATGAAAAGAGAAGGTAAATAATAGACACCCGAAGAAGGGTAAAATGAATTTCTCCATATATTATTTTCTAATACATTTGAACATATATCAAATAATACTACTAGAAGAAAGAAATTAGGCATAAGAAAACATTTTAAGGAAAATCAGAATTTTTTTTTGAAATGATGAATAAAATATTTACTAAAAAGGAATGTAACATGAAATTTCACCCAAAAATTTCTAAATAAATTTTTGGGGAAGATCTAAATTGTACAATGTATCTAGTTAATACATGTATTTTAGGACTAATGGGGTAGAATATTCTTAGGTATTTTAGGTAAAAAAACCAGATAAAAAAACACTTCATTTTAATGTATTTATAAGTATATTATATTTTCACATTAATGTCAATAAGTGGGAAAACCATTGGAAAATTCGAAAAAAAATTTATTTAGGGACTATGGAGATGGAAAAATTAGTTATTGACTCATTAATTTAAATCACCAAAATATAATTAGTTTGATTCCCTAGACCTGCAATCTCAAATTTTGGTCCAAATGAACCTCATCATTACACACTGTCATTGAATGGAATAAAATAAACCAAATATTAACATTTAAAATTTTTAATTGGAGAAATAAATATTTTTTTCCAAATTCATTCAGCTGGCCATTTATGTTTATAGTTATAGAGAGTATAGAAAATAATTTAATTAATAAATCCCCAATATATCTCATAAAATAGATATTTTTTCCACTATATAAGAAAATATTTAATATGTAAGAAGTCTTCTACAATCCCAAAAAATTACCCTCATAATAAGTCATTTTTTAAATATCTAGTGTGTCATATTTCATTATAACCAATCAAATGGAAACATAATAAGTAAGTAAATAAAATTTTCAATGAAGGTAAATAGAATTGATAGTAATGAAAGACCATAAGTGAGATTGGGATGAGAATAACTAATATTAAAGGAGTGGATAATAAAAATAATTACATAATAAAATAAAATTATAATAATAACATATCATTGATTGATATATCAATGAATAAACACATAGATACTAATAAGTAGTTCCTTATAGATCAAATACATAAATTCAGATCGGTAACTCCATACCCAAATCCAATAAATCATGTTATTTTTAATCATGATTATTTTTTCGAGGTTCTATGTTTTGGTAATATTTTATTCTATGAAATCATACACCAAAATATAAAATCACATTTTTCCCATTAGGCCAATCAATATATAAAGGGGATATAAAATTGTAAAGAATCTACTTGGTACACTCATCTAGTGGACTCATAGTTCAACCGTCCACATAAATGAGGATCAGAACTTATCCCCTCAAGATAATTAAAATAATCAAGAGTTGAAGAAAATTAATTTGGGGTGATTTCACGTATATGAAATCAAATGTAAACATCCAAAAATTGAAATATAATAAATATAAAAGATGATATACATGGACATATTATATAAAAAATCATATAATAAAAAAATCTAAAAAATATGATGGAAACTACTGAAAAAGTAAATTGAGACTAAAGAACTTTTACTAAAATCTATACAAATTGTTTTGTGAAACTAATGATCTGAACCCTATATCTATGTAACTCACATGTCACCACAATGATCCCAATAACCATCCACTTCCCAAGGAAGTTTTCATAAAAAACCAACCCGAAATCAAGGACCTGGAAAATAATGTAAAAGATATAAAGGCTACAAACCCACCAACATGAGTATGCTTGGAGTGATATGATGGTAGATTGATACAAAAATTTGTTCAAGTGATTTCTTTTATAAAATAAACCAAAACTTATTATTTGGAAATAAAGTATACAAATATGTTTATATGAGGTATGATTAAAAAACAAAGATCTTTCACTTTCTCAAAGTAGACAATTAATATAACATTCAATATGATATTTTACTAATACCATTCTTGTTCAAATCCAACTATTTCTATTTAAATCACCACACATTCAAAAATAACACAAACATGGATTAAAAAATTAAAAAATCATGCAAACTTAGAACATCACCTGAAAATAATTTAACATAGTTTCATTAAAAATATTTTCCCACCAAAAAATTATTAATAGAATCAATGGAAACTATAAAAGACACCACCTTATAACTTCACAAGTAATTCCATTAAATAGATCAACAAACTAGTGAACATTAAGGATAAATCATAATACTATCTACACATTGTGAAATTATATGCAATAATAATTATCTCTCCAGTAAGTGTATGTGAAAATAAAATAAGAGGTGATGCATATCATGATATAACGGTGTAGGGAATAGTGGGACAACACTATAAAAGTACTGGTGGGACAACTTCTAACTGGATAATTTTCACACATCTACCTATCGAATCACTCTAACATGTCTGATTGATACAAATACCACTAGCATGTGTTATGTACAACTAGGTGGGATATCAAATGTGTAAATATAATATATCCTAACTCCATAAAAATAATTCCCACTTAGTGGTATTGGTCTCCCTACGGAATGAATATATGAGGTGTTCCATGAAAAAAATATATCATTACATTAAAATAATAAGACATATGAGATAGCATCACAAATTTCTCTATAAAACCTCCCACAATACCCACAAAATGATTCCCAATAAATTCTAACAACATGAATCACATCAAAAAATTCATTATATTGAAAAACATCACACCATCAATTACAATAATGGGAATCAATAAGGAAACAAAAACAATAAATTAATCAAAACATCATAATTTGTGAATAATCCCTTCAACATATATCATATGAAATTTGTATTTCAAAATCCATTTTTAAAAAATTATAATTAAAACATAATGACAAATAAAAGCATTAGAGTAAAAAAATAAATTATAAAATCAAGGGATACTCTATTTAACACCATAAAACCACACCACCCATTGATATAATGGAAACCCTTTAAACAAAAAATGGATCCCAATAATGAAAAACTTTTTTGTATTACTATAAAATTTATAGGTTTTTTTCACAGTGAAAACCCTATTTTGGAATTTTATCAAATAGGAAGAATGCATAAAATATAATTTTATATCATTATCACATTTAAATAAGAAATTCCAACAAATTAGCCACATGAAAACCATGATAGGTTATAAAAAACATTTATAAATCATAAATATATAAACTATATCGGAATTGTATAGTTTGAAATCGAATTTTGAAATCCACTTACTCATAGAATTCTTGAATAAATGGAAATCAAATGTAAACACATTTCTCATTTGGTGGAATCAATTCACGTATGAAGGACACCATTTTTAAACATACCATAAAATATTTTACCGAGACCATTCGAGTTGAATGTCAATTTTTTCCCTTTAAAATGAAAAACATTTAAAAAAAATCACCCATGGTTAAAAAAAATTGAAAATAATGTATACTTATAATTTCACCTTAAAACCATTTCCCTTCTTTTCCAATAAATGATTTCACTCAGCCAAAATAATGGTAAGCATTTAAATAAGGGAAAATATAATGAAAAATAAACATAGAAGGTAAAAAATAATGCCAATAAATGGATCAAAAAAAAACTAGTAGTCATCATGAATAAATCATAAGATAATCAATGTATCAGGATATTAAATCTAATAGTAATCATATTACATTTAAATACATATAAAAATACATAAAATTTGACACACATAGTGAGGAAAAATCATAGGGACTTATGGGAAACAAAAGACACAAAAAGATTGTCCTACATACAATAGTTTAATGGTCACACATCCATCAACTTAATCAATCCAACTCATCTCATTGGTGAGATTTCCACTAGCCACATGTTGTATACAATTAGGGATCTATAGAGTAATTAAATATCGATTATACTAACACCATCACAATAATTCCCACACTATGACCATAGTCTCCCCAAATAATAATTTTAGGTGGTGTCCCATGAACAAAAATGTCATGACCTGAAAATAATAACCGTCCTCTTCTAATAGCACAAATGCATCTATCTAACAATCTACAATACCCTTAATAAGAGAACCAATACAAAAAAACATGAATAACATAACAACATCCATCACATATCCAAAACTCACATCATTAATAAAAACAAAGGGGGTCAAATAAGGTGGAAAATAATCAATCATTCCTAAAATCATAATGAACAAATTTTTGAATTAACTTATAAAATATTCATATACATTTTGAAAACTTTTCATTATAAAAATTTAAATTCCAAAACAAATTATGATGAAAATCATAAAAATATTCAAAAATAAAATCACTATGAAACTATATTTAACCTCTTAGAACCATACATCCCTACAATAAGATCTAACCCCATTAAAAAAATAGTAAACACCATATTAAAATACCAATTTGTATTCCAACTACATGAAATGTTATTTTTCATAATGAAAATGTATGCATATTTTTATTAGAAATGTAGATTGTATAAAATACCATTTTAAATCAAAATACTATTTGAACATGAAATTTTTCCCAATAATCCACAATAAAACCATGAAAGTTTATAATAATATTCATAAATCAAACTTTATAAACTATTACAAAATCATATAGATGGAAGTTTTATTTAGAAGGACACAAAATCATGTAAATCTTAAATAAATTGTAATAAAGTTAAAAATCCTATGATAATTTGTAGAACCATACAACCTTTGGACAAATCCACTAAACTAGGTATCAAAATTAGGAACACAACCCCAATAATAAAACACCTCAGTTTTAGATCCCTATATATGGAAACGGGACAATCATGGACACTAGGGTCGAAGAATAAATGAAAAATAGAGGATATCTAATGATGATGAAGGAAGGAACCCTAAAAAATTTAAGACGAGTAGATAATGACAATGAAACCATAATAAAATCTATAGATATGAGCTTTTTAGGGGGAGAAACCTCAATGAATGTTTCCCAGGTTGGAGGGAAATGAGTGGGGAATCCAAGGGAGGAAAACCCAAATATATCGTAAAGAAAAAATATCCCTATTTTAGTGGGTTTCATAGTTTTCCATCATAGATAAAAAAACTACATACTAACTATGAGGAACTACACTATTAAGAGCTATATTGGCCATAAAATTAGGCCAAAAGTTTACTTTAACTATGCACTATAACAATACAATATTGAAAAAGGTAAAGAAATTTCACCTTTTCTCACAAAAAGTGCCTCTAACTCAAGCGGATAAACCTTCCAAAAAATATCCCAAGAAAAAAGAGAATCTTGGGAAACCATAAATATTTCGGCCCCAACACCTCAATTCATTAATTCTAATGTATTTACCATATAAATGATATGAATATAAAAAGCATTCATTATCATCATGACTTAGTAAGAAATAAATATCAATGTTAGGTTTCAAACATAAGTAAAATCACTACTTTCCTAGTCAATAAGTTGGAACGAATGGGAATAAAACATCCTGATAAAGTGTTTTTAAGGTTATTAAATATATAATAAACTTTCCTAACTAGTCGAAAAACATTCGTATTGAAATAATAAGTTTGTGGATATTCAATATTTCCCCAATCAATAAATTTGAATAATATTTTACATAATCATGCATCTAAATAACACTATATTGAAAAATAGTTATATTTTAAGTCAATAATTTCATCAATCAATAAATTTTTGTAATCTATGTGAACACTCTTCAATAAGATAAAGGAAATGTTTCTTCTTGATTAAGGTAGGAAATTGGAAGAAAAATCATGCTTATAATAGAGGATGATTTGGAGAGATAAAGGTAATTAGGAGTATTCCAATCGATAAAAAAGAACATTACATAAGTAATATATATAATTAATGAGGATTTTAAAAATGTATTATATCTAAAAAGTAACAAAATAAAAATAGAAGGATATTAAAATAGATGTAAAAATCCTATATAAGATTAATTCCTTGAATGGTACCAGAATATAATCGATTCATAATTGTATTTTTTTAAATAATTTCTTCTATAACAACAAAAGATAAATAAAAAATAAAAAAATTGATGGTATATCATGACACAGAAGTCCGATTTTTAAATCCTATTTTACATGAAAAGGATAATGTATGTTAAAGTATAATAGAGTTTCTATAAAACATATTTAAAATTATCATAATGATGAATTTATATGTCACATAAAAACCCATTTAAAAAAGGGGAAGTAAAACATTTTAAAATAATTACTTTTAAAAAATTATCCAAATAATGGATCCTTCAAAATGATATAATCTTGACAAAATAAATTTGGTCTATAAGATAAAACGTTTGATCATAAAATAAAATACATTTTTATTTTTTATTACATTTGTGAAAACCCACATCGAAAAAAATAATGTTTTGATTTCATTATATTATAATAAATTAATTTTCCCAGATAGAAATAGAATGTCCCATATAATAAAATATTATGATTAGTTAACCCCTTTATGGAAGAGAAATTTTCAACATTGATTATTAAAACTCAGAGAATTTATATTTCAGTTATTAGTATCCCATATGGGAATCATACTCAACAATGCATGTAATATTTTAAAATGGATTTATGTTGTAAAATTTTGAACAATGATAGAATACAATAAAAAACAATAAAATGGTTTAATTTACCCAATATATATTATATAATATGGAGTAAATGAAAAAAACCCAATGAATAAATAAGAGACATTAAAGCCTCTTAAAAATGGGTTAACACTTGAGTCAATACCAATTTGAAGAATATTCCATGATTTGGCTTAGTATATCAACTATATTAAAAAAATTATAAAACATACATGGGATATTTAATAAATATAACACCATAAAAATGTATCATGGTGTATAAAATGTATCATGTCTCGGAAAATCCAAATTAAGACTATGAAAACCCTTTTCTTAATCAATACATCTAGTAAAGAACATGAATTTCCCATACAAAAAAAGCTTTCGTAATCCCCTATTTGAAAACATTATTAATATATGTATCCTTTTATAATCCTCATTAATAATTATTCTCTACATTCATTTTCATGATTTATTATCTATTTTTTATATTTGTTGATTTTAATCTTGGGTTTTTGATCTAGTTTCGTAATAGTAATGTCGTTCTTCATTCTATTCCCAAATTCCCTCACTACCATAAATTAAAAGGCACTATAAGTAAATTATAAAAATTATTTATTAATTTTTTTAATGCCATTCTATGGAAATTTTCGCTATAATCCTTAAATATGATATCAATGATGAGCATATATATTTTATTTTGTAATAAAGGATGTTAATAAAATAATTACTAAGTTTAAAAGAAATTTTAGCATTCTAGAACCAAAATAAAATATTTATTTTCATATTTCTATCATATATTATCCTAAATTATGATCACATTGTCATCCTTGATATTATTTTCTACTATTTATCTAATGTGTTGTTAGACCACCCCAAACTTGAATATAACACAATTAATTGTTGAATATGATTATTAATGTAGTTTCTTTTAGGAGTAAAATTATTATTATATATGAATACTATTATAAATTAAGAAACATAATAGTGGTAAATTTTATTTTAAAAAGTTTTAATAAATAATAATGAAAAATTTGAAAAATGTGAAATGTTACAACATGGAGGTAGTAGTCTGCACAATTCAGTCTCAAGGATTTAATTTCAGAAGGAATTCGAGGGAAATAAGTTGTATTATAATTAACAAATAATAATAGTTATTATATTATATATATACCTTTTATTTTATAATTACGTAGTATGAAATCTTTAATATAAGAAGTTGTGAAACATTTATGATGATGCTTTGTGGAGGAGGTATCCACACAAATCATGAATGGTGGTTTTGTTTTTTGAAAAAAAAAATAGAAAGGCGGTCAATATATTAACCCCTTTAATAATAAATTTCTATATTCAAAAAATAATTATCTTGTTATATAATAATTATAAAATTATATTTTCAATTAAAATAATAGAAATGAAATATGTTAGAAAAAAAAGAACTCATGTTGTGGAGTTCATATTCCAGTTAGATGACTCATTGGGAATAGAAATCCTAGAAAAATATCACATGACCAAAGTGTTAAAGAAAATAGATAGAATTATGTGGGAAGGGAAAATTGTATGTTTTCAATATAAAAATTAATTTTCATTGTGGTCATGAAAGGGGGGTTAGAGACCCATTTTATTAATGGTAATAATAGTATTTTTTTAAATATTACAACTTAATAAAAAGGGAGCATGAGTTTTATATGTTAAGAAGAATCCAAAAAGGAAAATAAAGGGGTGGGGAGTCATATAAATCTAATAATCCCTTCAAAATTTATTTCCACACATTTTTATCATATTTCAAAGTCTATTTATCTTAGATTTTTCACTTTAAAAAAACACTGAGGTAACTATTTTTTACCTCTGAAATTTACTTCATTGGCCAAAAAATTCAATAACCAATATTTAATAATTTGGAACTAAAAATTAAAAATCTTTATTCTATTTTATTAGATAATATCTATATATTATATAATAATAATTTAAATTATTAGTGTGTGTTATAAATTAAAACCCATTTTTAGAAAAAATATGTTTTTATAAATAATTTTTTTTATAGAATAAAATTATAAATTATTTTATTATTTTAATGAAATAAATAGTTTTGTTATAAAGTCCCTAAAATTCATGTTTCATTACAATAAGTCCTAAACCAAAATTTTATAAAATTTAATTTAAATAAAATTAAAGTAAAAAAATAGTTCTTACTGGAAAATATTTTTTGTGTTCAGAAAATGTTAAAAATTAATTTTATAAATTCATCATTTTTTAAAAAATTTATAGTTTAAATAAATTAATAAATATTTGAAAAATTAAAAGGTTTTATATAATTAAATGTCTTTCCTTTGTAATGATAATTTTATAAAAGATATAGTTTTTTTAAACTATATTTTCACTTTTTACATAAAAATAAACTAAGTTAGAAAAATGAAAAAAGTTAATCATAATATAATATTCAATTGTTGAACAAAAAATTGATTTTATTTTTTAAAATTCTAATTATAAATGATGATAATCTAAATTTCAAATAATAACATAATAATATAATTAACATTATTTCTTCATGAAAATAATTTTTTAAGAAATATAAACTATTCATATTCCCTTTTTCATATCGATTACTCATTTAATCATGGTTAATATATTATTAATTTTAGAATTATCGTAAATATATAATATATTTGTTTTCTTTAAAAAAACATGAGATGTCAATTTTAAAAAACGTTTCTTCTTATATCATAAAACAATATTATTAGTTAATTAGATACAGTAATTTAATTTAACATTTTCCAAGAATATAAAATGAATTTTTTTTTCTATATATATTTCATAATTATGTTTCATTTATTTTTACCTTTAATTATTTGTACAAATTTTAACAGTTATATAGTTTTTTTGGGTTCTTTTGGGTTTGGTGTTTTGTGTATAACATATTATCGAACACATTATGTATTAAAGAATGAAATATTTTAAAACCTTCGGGTTTTACACTCTATATTTTAAATAAATTTTCACACAAAATTTTAATCCTTACTACCTGAAAAATGTATGTGAGGGTATTCTTATCATATTTATCATTTGGCTTATAACTTATAATATGACATCTATCACACTCTATTGTGATAGATTATGTAACTTTAATTTACTCAAGAAACATTAATAATTCATATAGTCATATACTGATGTATGAATTTAACCAAATACATATCCCAAAATATTCCATACATATCACAATTTAAAAAATACACTGACCTTCCAAAAACAATATTATGAATAAATTGTTATAAAATCAAATTTTAAAGATGTATATATAACATTATATATGTTTTCATAAATCTGAAGGAAAAATAAAATCCCTATAACATTAAAAATATATTGTAATTTCATCAATAAATATCATTCAATAATGAAATTATATAACTGAATTGAGATTTAATTTCTATTAAGATAATGAACTCAACACCATATATAATACTAGGAATATCAAATTTCCAATAATAATATTCATATATTAATATTTTCTATTATTTAATTATTCTCCCTTATTTGAATATTACACAATTATAAGACACAATGGCTTCTAGATACATAATTTCTACACTTCATCATTTTGATTCTATTTGAGGAAAATTCTATACCGAAATGGTTTTGATAGTTTTAAGAATATGAATATAAAAATATCAATCCAAATATTTCATCCTCTATTACATATACATTTTTAACAAATGATGATTTTGGATCAACCTATTACCCTGTTTTTCTAATCCCTTATTATACATTATCATTTTTCTATTTTTTCTCCAACATAATTAATAAATATAAAACATAACTCCCTTATAATTATTCATAAATAGAATAAGATTATCCAAATAAAATTCCCTAAGAGTTTTAAATAACCCATGAATTTTGGCATCTTTTTCATGCACTATGTGAGAATATAGTTAATAATAAATCCTCCCTTTAAAGTTTTATTACCCCTATTAACATTTTTTCCATATAAATCATCCACTAGTATTATAAATACATGGATTAAATTGATAGTATAGCCACACAATATTAACTTTAATAAAATTTAAAGATGTAATCTTATGCATGGACTTATCACTTAGTCTTATCAAGGGAATTTCAATAAAGTTCACTTATCTTAATCTATAAAATATTAAATATTACCTCATCAAAAATATAGGGTTATTTATTCCATTAAAATTATGTTCAAACATAACATATCATCCATTAAATAATCATCAAATGATGTATTATCTTCTATATCATTCTAAACCCTCTTTTTATAACCACTTTTATTCCCCATACATACACTATCCTAATTTGGTGAAAATGAATACATTATTTAGATACGATATTTTAAATGAACCTAAATGACCAAGTTGTATACATTAATAATTATAATATCACCCAAAAATATTGATTCATATATTTTTATTTTACCATTTATGATTTTATATTTAGAGTGTCTGGAAAAACTATTACTAAGAATTCCCATGATTTTCTCATCTAATAGACATTTCTTCCACTATATGTTAAATTAATTAATTCATAATTAGCCTTTAAAATATTACACAATATTCTCCACACAAGGTATTCTATTTAACTTATAATATTTAATACATTTATTCAAAACCAGCTGAAATTAAAACATAATAAGGGGTGAGATGAAATTCAAAATAAGGGTAATTTTTTTATAATAGTCAAATAACCTAAGTAAAAATATTATTTGTTTAAATAAATTGGAAAAAATAAATAATAAAAATTATTTTATGATATAAATAATCTATTAGAATAATATATACATGGTTGATATATCAATAAATATATTCATGGGTAATTATAACTATTTTCTTGCTGATTAAATGAAGAATTACATAAAGACACTTACATTACCTAAGTGGAGACATCATTATCTCACTATCAAGGCCCTGTGTTTAGGGAATATTTTATTACTTATATGTATACACCAAAATAATTAAGATAGTTTTCCTTTAAAGACCTATCGTTACATCAATTTTCAATATAATAATCAGTCCCACCTTTAACATCATTAAGTCTAATAAATTCACTATATTGTAGAAATTAATATCAATAGAATTCATAATTAAATTCCTAATGAATCAATAGACATATCTATTGTGATACAAACATATGGATCATCAAAATAATCATAGTAAAAAATGGGATATCTTAGACATAATCTAATAATATAAATAAGGTGGATGGTTAAATAAAACATAATCAATATTCTGTAGTAACCATCAAATATCTACTAATATAACATATATTTGAATTTTAAATATTTCTACTATAAATAAATACAATATATTTCACAAAAGGAAACCCCCAAACTGAATCCCTTGAGTGAAATGTGTATTTAAATAATTTTGAAAATGAATAGATGTTTGAAAATTAGTTTAAAACCATTCAATCAATAGAAGGAAATATGGAGTCTTCATAGAGGAAAGGAATTGGAAGGGAATCATGCCTATAAAAAATGTTAATTCACTATGAAAAAAGTAGCGATTGATCATTTGTTTGATATAAAATACCATTAGACAACCCATATAAATAATTAATGGGGATTATAGAAAAATACCATATCCTTGGCGTAACAAAAGAAATGATGTGGGATATTAGCATTGTGGGAAAATACCCTTGAAATAAAAATTCATTAAATGGTACCACATAATAAGGGATCATAAATTGGTTTGTTGACACTATGAGAGAAATCCCCCAAATTGATAAATATGATAATATAAAATAGATGGTATATCATAAAACATAAGTATATTAAGGGTGAATAAATTTTAAAATTAAATGTAAAATAGAAGTGAAAATTTTGTATTGTTTTCAAAAATAATTTTTAAAAATATCATACAGGTGAAGTAACAATACACATTTAAAACTAATTTTATAAAAAGCGAATTGAATTATTTTTAAACAAACTTTTAAGAAAAATATACTCAAATGTGTTATTGAAAAGTCATAATTCATTCTTTGGAAATGTGTTATGGAAGACTAAACATTTGATTATGAAAGGAAAATATTTTTTATTTAATTTAATGAACATTTTTTGAAAAACCACATTATAAAAGAAGATGTAAAACATTATTTAATATTAAAAATTTATTTTTCTAGGGCGAAAGGAAGTTATAATGTAATAAAATAATAGGTTGTGAGAACCCAAGTTTATAAAATTAATGTTCAAGATGAATCATTACACATCAATGAATGTATATTGTAGTTGTTGAAATCTTTTCGAGTCAACGAACTTTATAAAGAATGTAATATTTGAAAATGGATCTTTAAGAAAAAATATCTATAATTATATAATAACAAATAATTCAACCAATGGATATAATTCACCAAAAATATATAAAATAAATTGAAAATAATTATCATAATTCATTTAATAAAAAATGATTTACCAAAAACTGTGATGATTGGGGTAACACATGAGTCAAAATCTTGAATAAAAGGTGATTAATTATCTTAATATATCCAATGAATTAAAAATAAATAATTTATAATACATTCATGTGGTAATAAAATAATAGAACCCCATAAAAGGAAGAATGTTTCTTAACTTTTAACATGTTTCTCAATTATAAAATTGAGACTAATAAAACTCTTACCATAATTCCTATTATTAAAGAAAGTGATTGAATATCATGAAAAACAAATATAACTATTGTAATAATATATTTAAAATAATTATTAATATATAAAACCATTTTTAAAAATCATTTTCAATTATTAAATTCTATAATAGAGGTCAATTATCAATTATATATGTCATCTATGGGTAATCATGGTAGTTTTAATGTAGTTTCAAAATAGTGATATTTATAATCAGTGTTATTCCAAATTTCAGTAGTCAAATATAAAAAATATTGGTTTATCTGTCATTTTATAATAAATAATATAAATTTAATTTATTTTTATAAGAGTTTGGATTTTATTTTTAAAGGGGAAATTGAAAATGTGAATGTTTCAGTGATTTCTCATGAACGGATATTGGAATCTTCATTCCCGAGATTAAAATTAATGTTTCCAATCCAGAACGAAATTCAAATAATTTTTTTCTAATATATTTCATATATTAACTTCAATGAAGTTATCATAGACAAATTTTATTTTCTTTTATACAATTCTTTATGTACGTAGTTATAGCGCCCCAAACATGAACATTCCTTAATTAATGGCTTATTATGATTATAAAATTGGTTATATTTTTTTCTGTAATGTAATTATTTTATAATATTAATTATATAATTTTAAAAATATTAGTTGTTTAATCATATATCAAGATTATTTAAAAGATAATAGATAAAATAAATGATATATGATATATGATACTTCATAGGAGTAGTATTCCACACAATGTACGGTTAATGTTTTATTTTTTTATAAATGATATTGAAAGGAAATATAATATAACTATATCTTAATTTAAATAATTATATTATATATTTCATATTTGTTTTATAATTTATACAATACAATTACCTAAGAGTGACACGGTGAAAAATTTAAGTTGAAGCTTCGTGGAGGCAGTAGTCTACACAACACACGAACAAAAGTTTCATTTTTCATAATAGAAAATGTGAATTGTAGTTAATAGTTATTCCCTCAGAATAAAAAAATATCTTTAAAATTTGTTATTTTTTCATTTTATATCAATTAATAAATTATATTTGGGAACATAGGAATGAGTACAAGATATGTTAGGGACACAATTACTCATGTTCAATACTTTGTATTTCCATTGGAAGGCTCTACATAAATGGACGTCTTTAGAGAATATATTTTAATAATTGGATCATGAAAAATTAATTGGATTATATTATAATTAAAAGTTTTATATTTTCATGAGGAAACTGAATTTTGGAAGTGATGATGTATAAGTGGTGAGAGGGACCTTTAATAAAGGGTGACAATGGAATTTTTGTAAAAAATTCAAGATAATAAAAAAATGGAACATGTAAAACATGTAAAGAAGACTCTACAATAGAAAATAATGGATTGAGATATCATATAGGTTTCATCACCTCTCCGAAAATCATTTTCAAACATATTTTATACATGTTCATAAAACATTACACTTTTATTTTTAACTTTTACATTTGTTTATTTAAACATAGTAAAATGTTTTTACCCTTGTAATTTTCATTTAATTCCAAATAATAAAATACCTTTTATTAGATAATTTGGAAAAAATAATTCACAAAATTACAACCATTTTCCTAATTATTATTTTTTGGAAAATCAATTTCTAACATTATCTCATGCAATGAGTAAAAAATAGTTTTTACTAATATTTATTTTTGTGCATAAAATTTTTGTGTATTTTATAAATATCAATTTTTGGAATTTCATTATATATGTTAGTTTATTTTAATAATAATAAAAGATATTTAAAAAAAATTTAAAATACAACATTACAAAAATAATATTTAATTTATTAATATGAAAAAAAATATTTGAAAATATTACTTATGTTTCTATAATGATTATAATAGGATTTAAAAAACATAATGAAGTATTTAAGAAATATATTTTTACAATTTGAATACATATTTTATCATTTAAATTTTTTTACATAAATATAGTTCTTTCTTTTATAAGGATAGTGTCTTAAAGTTATTGTTTTGGAAAAAACAATGTTTTTACTATTTACCTATAAATAAACTATTTAAAATAAAAATATATACAATTAATATTAACATGATAAATCCTAAATTTATTTATAAATTTTAAAAATAAAATTATAAAATTTGATAATTTAACTTTTCAATAAAACATAAAAATATAATTATAACAATTTTCATATGATAATCACATTTTTATAAATATTATGATTTTTTATTCTTGTTTCCTATCACAATATAATAAAATTAGTGTTAATAAATTATTATTATAAATATTATATTTATCCATAATATATATTTTTTCTTAAAAAAACATAAAAATCAAATTTTATAAATATTTCATTTTAAAGAACAAATGTATCTTATTTTTATTTACCAACACTAATTTAATTTATCAATTCTATAACAAGGATATTGAATTTTTCTTATTTTTATGTATAAAAAATAATTCTATAACATCTATTCTCACTCTCCAATTCTACAGATACATTTTAATGGTTATAAAATATTCAATGGATTTAAAGTGTTTCAGTATTTTTTGTATCACACATTGTCAAACATATCATGGCTTAATAAAATATAAAATAAAAAAAAGAAAATTTTATATTCCACCCCTCAACTGAATTACATCCTTTCAATTTTAATTATTACTCACTGATTAAATTAGGTTATATTATTCATAACTTATTTACCATTCAGGATAGAATATCAAATATAACATCTACCTTATTATATTAGGCTAGAATATGTTACTTATCTTTTCTAAAAAAACATTAATCTTCCATATAATCATATACTCATTTATTTATATACCTTAATCACATATTCTTGAAAACATAACACTCCTAAAACCATATAAATCATTATGTAATTAATCCTTATTGAATCATATATAATTAAAGAAATTAAAACTATATTTAACCCTCTAATGGTATTATCTAAAAGTTTATAATATCATATTATATCCAATAGATACTATAATCCAAAAAAAATGTGACATAATTTACCAAAAATATTATGAATCAATTATCAATCCAAAGCAACCAATACTTTTCAATGAATATTTTTAAAATCAATGAAAACATTACTCTCTTACTATTAGGTGCATGTTAAATCTAGGAGTTACCCTTCCCAAAATCAGGTGTTTCTTAAAGGGTATCCTTATAAAAAATATAAAAATGTCATAAAATAACATTTCATGTTTATTGATACAATTTAATATACGATTCCATACCATTTTAAAAAGTGAACAATATTCCATGTTTGTTTCACATAATCCTCATACCTTTTGTGATATTCTATAATAACATCGATAAATGAAACCCACTGAACAAAATTTTCAAGATTACCAACATTTAATTTATTTTAATATATCATCCTTAGAACCATAGGTAATAATAATGAACACTCATTTTATATATTTTTAGTAATATACTATTATTCTCATCCTTTAATGTATTCTCACTCATTCACTTATAAGACACAGTAGTTTCAAGATACATAACTTTTTTAGGTTTGACATTGTTATCATGTTTCAACCAAATAAAAAACATGCTTTGATAATATCAAAAATATATATATCAAAACTAAAATGTTTTTGTATCCTCCTCTATAACATAATTGTTTTTAGTATATTATAATTTTGATTCAAACTTTTACTTTCTTTGTTAATTATATGGTTATTCATGTTAGTTTTTCAATTGTGTTATGTAATATACTTAGTAAAAATTATACCCAAATACTTCATTATGTTTTGTAAAGATAAGGTGATTATCCAAATCATATCCCTTGAAACTATCAATCTATTTGTCTATTTAGGCATATTTATTATGCACCCAGTGATAATAGAGTTAATACCCAATCCACCCTTCTCAAGGTTATTACCCCTAGACATATTTATAACTGAGCCTGTATCCAGTTGTAGTGTACAGATGAGGATGTAATTCCTTGAAAAACCAAAAAATTTATTATTTACTAATATTATGGGATGTTACATATAATTATACTTATCCCTTAGTTGTATCAAAGTTGTTTCACTAAATTTATCTTATCCCCATCCCTAGAATATTCAATATTACCTCAACTAACCTAAAGGGATTTTTTTTATAAGGAAACTTGATAAACCTTATGTTATCAAAAATTATATTATCCTATATTGAAATACTAACCTATATATTTATTTCAACTATCATTTGATTCCAACTCAGGATCCCCAAAAATACACACTCATAATCCAGTACGAATGAACACCATCATTACATACTATCTTTCAATGGATCGATGAAAAAAAAATTAACCATAAATAATTACAACATCGCACACAAATATTGATATGCATACAAGTTAAAGACCATTTAATGGGATACTTTTAGAAGGAATGGGAATAAATTTAACTAACATAGCTTATGTATATATTTTACAATATGTATTTTCCCTCTATATAAGAAAATTCATAATTCATTATAAGTCATCAACATGTACCGCAAAATTCAAAAAAACTATTAATCTGGTTATATCATGTATGATACATTTCTTCATAACCTAGTGAAATAGAGGCATAATGAAGTGTGATCTCAATTGATAAGTAAGGGGAAAAGTGATAATAATCAAAGATCCTATGTGAGTACAGGAGGATAATTAATAATATGGAAAGAGTAGGTAAAAAAAATAATTCTTTAATCAAAATAAATTGTGATCACATTACATCCATATTAGACACATCAATTTATAAGAATATAGATAATTATAAAATGTTCTTTAAAAATGATATTAAAATTTTGGAAAACTAATTCTCTGTCCAAAATCATGTTATCATGATCCTAGATATCATTATATTTCCATAATGGCCTAGTATTTAGGAAATATTATTTTTGGGGTAGGTATAAAGAAATATATATAAGATAGTGTTCATCATAAGACTATCAATACATATTAGTGATATATGCTACTATGAATAAATATTTATTTCTAGTGAATTCACTATATGAATGATGTGAATATCAATACAAATAATAATCAACATGCCTTAAAAATTAATAAACATCTGCATTTTGATACACACATATGAATCATAAATAACATCCTTATAAATAAATGTGATAACATGGGAATAATACATCTAAAAAATATTCTGGATGGTAACACAATACATAATCATATTTCCTTAGTAATCCATAAAATATATATTAAGATAAGAAGTATATAAATTTTTATAATTTCAAAATTCAATAAATGTAATATATTTTAACTTAAGAATCCATAAAATAACAATATACACATAAATAGAAATATTTTTAATTAAAAAAAATCAAAATTCAATTGATGTATGAAATCTCAGTGAACACTCTTCAATCAAATTAATGAAATATATAGTGTTCATAGAGGAACGTCATTGGAATGGAAATCTTTCCTATAACAGAAGAATATTTTGAATGATAAATGGGGTGATTGATTACTTATTTGATATTAATGAAAATTACATAATCTGCCTATAGAAAGAAGGTGGATAGTTCAAAAACATAATATCCTATATTAAATAAAACAAACTTTTAATGTTTATTTCATTGATGGAAAACACACATGAAGGTTAAATGTTTCATATAGTACAACACAATAAAGAATCCTGAATTAGATGGTTTGATATAATGAGTTCAATACCAAAAATGGACAAAACATATAATATAAATTAGAGTGTATATCCTATATCAGAATTCTCATTATGGTGTGTCATTTTAATATGAAAAGAAAAATGGAAGTGAAATTGTAATATTGTTTTTATAATATATTTTAATATTGTCATTAATATTTTGTTACAGGTCACCATCAAAATTAATTTTTGAAAAAGTGATGTGAAAATTCTGGAAAAATTAATTTAACAAAAATTAAAATAATAGAATCCTGAAATAGACAAAAAGATATATATGAAAATGTGTTTTGAAACCAAAAACATTTGATCGTGAAAAGATCATATATTTTTATTTTTTAAATTACATAGGTTGAAACCCCACATCGTAAAAAAATTAGAACATTAGTTTGTTTTAGAAGAAAATTTTATCAAACATCAATACAAAGTACCAAATAATAAAATCAGAGGCTTGGATAACCAAATTATTGAAGTTCACTTTTCAAATTTAAACATTATATCTCGATGAAAATAGATATTAGTTTCCAATACCTCTTATGAGGAGAATACTCCATAATTCATGAAACATTTGAAAATGGGTTTACACTGTAAAAATGTAAATAATGAGAGAGTAACACATAATAAAATCAAAATTTTCAATGTTCACAAATTATATGAAATAATTTTATAAGGAGAATCGCAACCCAAGGAACAAAAATATAGTTACCAAGAACTCTTACACCTAGAGTAACACTTGGGTAAAATTCCATTTGAAGAAAAGAACTTACTTTTCATTATATATCACTTGAATTAAAAATATATAATTTATATATCCTTAATATTAATTTAAATTAATAGGGAACCATACAAACAAAATATTAGGAATAATATATCATGTGCCTCAAAGAATCAGAATAGTGACATAGAAAATCGTTACCTTAATTAATGAATTCCACTTGGTAAATTGAATCTCTTATAAAAAAATATGAATCTTAATTATATATTTGAGAAAAATATTAATAATTATAAAATTTTATAATATTCCTTAATAATTATTCTCTACATGTATATTTTTCAATTATTATATATTTTTGATATGGTGTGTGAGTAATATTCATCATTTTGAGCTAATTTTGTAATTTTGGAATTATTATTTATTCTTCTCACAAATTAAATAATTACTAGATTATAAAATGTACTAGAATTTATGGTTAATAAATTTTTATAATGTTATAATTTCATTTCATTGGATTCTTGGCATGTTATTTACAGATGAAATTAGTGATGAGTATGTTTTGGTGATTTTTTGTGAATGAATGTTGTTATCCTAACTCACACCTTTAAAAGTAACGATACCATTATAAAACAATTTTTTTACATATTTATAACATATATAATGATTAATTTATCTTACATATTCATCCTTGATATTATTTTATGGAATTATTTAAATACAATGCTAAACTAACCCAAACATGAACATGCCATAATTAATTAATGATTATGATTATGATTGTAACACCCCAAGCTTCTACGATACGCTTCTCTTTGAATAATGCAATAGCGTGTGTTGTACGCAACATCGAGTCCTAACACACACCACAACCGATCAAACTAGCCGTTATGAATAGTAATACCTACTTTTTGAAATTTTATAAATTTTATCTCTCAAAATGGACTTCATTTTTGGATTTGGAGTATCAAGTTTAGCCTAAGGTGAAATTTTGGTACTTTTTGGATAACTTTAATATTTTGATGAATAGTGAAAATTACTAAATTTTAATTAAAAACAACTTTTTTAATCAAACTAATTAAAAGTGGTAAATTATGGATTTGAGTGGTTTTAAAGTATATTTAGTATATATTTTTACCATTTAATACAATTTTGGTCATTGGACATAATTTTACAATTAAACCGAACATAAACAAGTATCAATCTTTTGATAGTTATTATATCTTAAAAACACGCTTTTTTGTTTCGACATCGGTAATTAATTTTAAATTAATTTCTTCCACTTCTGTGTTTTGAATTTGGAAAAATGGATAACATATTTGGAATCAGGATGTTAAAATTGTTTAAATAGGTAACTTTTATTTTTTGATATTTTGAATAATTACTTCGGTAAATATTTTAATTACCATGGTTAAAGGGTAAATCTGGTAAATATGGGTTAAAAAAATAATATTATAATAATAAAAAATTACCGTAAAACGTGTCCTAACATTATTGGTTGATACATGTCTAACCATGGGAATCTTTGGGCCGATTTTGGGACCCCATGGTGTCACTTGTAAGTGATATGGACACTTTATTTAAATTAAGTTAAAATGAATACAAAAATCACACAAGCATATATCGTTTTGGAAAAAAAAATTACATAGGGTTATATATGATCAATTTTTGACTATAAATATTCATTAGAAAGATAAAAATATTTAATAAATAAGTTTACTTTATTTATAATTTTTAGACATTAACTAATTTAATTTATTTATGACACAATGGTGATGCAGTAATTACCATAATAGTGAAAAATTAAAATTACTGATATTGTAGATACCCAAATAATTATAATTTGAGATTTTTTATGAATTACACTAATTTTATAGGTTAATATGACATGTTATTAATTATTTAATTAACTTTTTTCGAAGTAATAATTCTGTTATGATTTTTACAAAAATCAATTATTGAATAGTGTCAAAATTGACATAAAACAGTTTTTAAAACAAATATTATATTATTAATTGATATTAAATTCATAAAAATATTAGGATCAGAAAAGAGACTTATATCATGATAGGTGTATCATTAATTGACCACATTGGGGTCGCATGGATGTATATATTATGTTTATTAACCATATAATATAAAAATACAAAGAGACATTGTAAAAGTGAAACTAATTAACTAAGAGTTAATACTTAATTATAAGGTTAATATAGTAACCCAAACCTGTCTAAATTCTATTTGTTGAGTGGTTTTCGACCCATAACCACCTTAAACTTTAAATAATATACTTTTGAGCCATTATAAACCAAATATAAATTTATTATAAAATAATATTTATAGCTTTTCCAAAGGTGCCCCTCACCCCTCTTATAAAAGGGAACTCCCCCTTCTCATTAACTCACACTTTCAAAGCCTTTTCATTC
The DNA here is from genome assembly GCA_963277665.1 of Viscum album. Taxonomy (NCBI): domain Eukaryota; kingdom Viridiplantae; phylum Streptophyta; class Magnoliopsida; order Santalales; family Viscaceae; genus Viscum; species Viscum album. The sequence continues at coordinate 1,394,069,017 of OY728157.1, read as the reverse complement.
GGCCTAACTCTTCTCAAATACTCTATAAAATTCCCTCAATTCAACCTAGAGGCCTTCATTTAGTCAGAAATGCAACCTAAGAGACCTTTTGATCAAATCAAAAGGAAGAACCTGAAGAAGAGGTAATGATTTCACCACCCTTTTCCAAGTTCCTTTCTTCTTCCACTTATTCCTTCTTTGTTATTACCATTATAAAATAATAACTCCAGTACCTTATATATAATCTGATGTTATTATAAATATTGTACAACCATATTCATTATTCTATCCATCCTTTGAATAACATGTCACCATACATGCGTATGTACGACTTACTGTCTCCACGTCGTGGTGTAATTGTTATTCAATAAATTATTAATTGGATGGGTATAATAATGACGTGTAAATCATGTAAATAATAAATATATAATGATAATTATTCTTTATATATTATATACTATCCAATTATATATTATTTTAATATCAAAAGAATGATATTGTTTCTCATGCGTACGTACGAACTACCGTCTCCACGAACGCGATGAGATTCATTCTCCATCATATCCATTATAGTATAATTCTCATTTGATGATTAATAATAGTATCTAAGGAATTGATATCATTCTGGATATGATTAAGATACAACCTATTCATGAAAAACCTAGCTTACGTAACAAAACATATAAAATAAAATGAGTAAGTTAACACCCGAAACAACGATAATAATAAGATATTAATAAAAAATCAATATTAAAAGTTCATATATGATATCATATTAATGTATATGATTCTTGTATAATTTAATAAAAATTATTTCACCATTGTACATGAGGTTAACCTACCCTCAACCAAGGAAAATTACAAGGTAAGGGTTTATTTTGAAATCTCTTCATTGTCCGAGGTTGTTTATACGTAATAATCTACTTGGACTTCTTTATCATCCACATCCATGTTTCTTAAAAATTTATTTCAAAACATTTTTACTATTTACTATATTATGGTTTAATGTCATTTATACACTTGTTTTACTTTTTATAAGTGGTTTATAAAATAATATTTTTGTCGCTTTCCAAATAAGGTGCTTTTTAACCTTTTCGACAGAATTAAGGTAATAATGTTTTTTTAACTTATACGGTGGGTGCAGCTATTTTCCACCATTATAAAATCGTTGAAGCTTCCCTTACAATCATATAAGAATATTTTCAAAGAAAATGTTTTATTTCATATGACTCTTAAATGATTTCAAAAATAAAAAGAGATATTTCTCTAAAAAGAGTTTTGATTTCATCTATGTCAACATCCTTTTATGGATTTTAAGCTTATTTGAAGCTGATTTATTATGAAACAAAACATACATATTGTATTGAAAGTTTTGTGATATGTTTGAATTTGGATATGTTATTTTTATACCCATCATGGTTTATTGTGAATGTATTGAAATTTCGTATGCTAGTTTTAATACGAATGTTTATGTTATGTTTAAACCATTTCATATGGGAATGCATTGGACTTAATATGTGACGGTTAGAGCCCGCTATAGCTCCTCGATGCATAGGTAGGTCTCATGAGACAAACTAGTGTCTTGGCACAAGGCCTTGACAAAATCTTATTTATAGTCTTGGCACGAGGCCTTGGCTATGTGGTTATGATAGTCTGGCATTATGCATTCCATCATTATGAAAGTTGTTATTGATATTTCATGTGATTATTAGATTAGTAGAATATCCATGTGAATAAGTAAATGGAATTATTTCATTTTATTTTTTCCAAACTATGTTGAAGTTCAAGTTTAAAAGGCTTTTGTTTTAGTTATACATTACCTTAAATGTTTATTCTTATTTATGAAAGTTTCCGCTATATTGTTATCCTTACTGGGCATTTGTGCTCACCCCTTTAAATGTTTTATTTTTCCCAGGATGTGAAGAAGTAATTTATGAATGACCTGCAGGGATAGTATGTGGGGATATGAGTGTGGACTATGAAGAAAATATGTTGTTGTAGTTTTCATTTTTATGATGTAATGTAAGACTTATGAATATATCTAGTGTTTCCAAGGCTACTAAACCAATCAGTCATTCTAGATTTGATATTTCTTGTGATCATGCCAATGTTATGTAATAATGCACCGACTCTAGTTAACTGGGGCCGGGGCGTTACAGTTGGTATTAGAGGATGTTTAGTACAAACCTTGGAATCTGGATTTAGATAAACTCTGATTAGAGCACATAGACCTAAGATGGACATTGAGGATTAGTATAGAAGAACATCCTAGAATTTTGGTATTGTAGAGATTTTGTGAGTTTTCCGAGCAATACATACCTATCTGGATACGAGCAGGCTGAGGCGGCTCTGGCACAGATGTACCTAGGGGTAAAACCCGAAAACACCGCTTTGAGCTAGACTCGAACGGGAACTGGTGCACGACAACGGGCCTTGCTACACTCTTGGTTACGACAATCCCGGGGGATATGCTTAGGATAACTCTCATTTTCTTTATAAATCATTATGAAGGGTTTTTGAGTATATACTTCCTCAAAGAAAACAATTTTTATGATTATGGATTATATCCATAAATAGTTCAATTTATGTTTTGTAAGTATGGAATTATGTATTTTGATTCATAAACTGATCTAGTTTATGCCATTGTTTATAAATGGTTCCTAGTGGAAGAAATGGGAACTGTATTAATGCACACACTCCATGTAGGGATTACCCTCCTGCTCAAGATAATTATAGTGGAGCTGGTGATGAAACTGCTGCCAATCAGCTAATCACCATATTGGGACAACTCACTCAGGTTATGAATAATAACTTTTCCCGTATGGAGCACCCTGGTCCGTAGTGTGGAGGATCAATGTTAGATCGATTCATGAGGAAACAACCACCAATGTTCAATGGGAGTAAAAATCCCTTAGTAGCTGAGCAATGGATAAATTCCCTAGAGAAAATATTTCAGGCTTTGGGGAGTAGTGAAAGGGAAAAAGTTATCATGGCAGTTTACCACCTCACTAGAGATGCTGATCAGTGGTGGTCATTGATTCAAAACATGAAGGAAGATGATGAAGTATCAAATATGGAATGGAGGGAGCTCAAAGATCTATTTTTAGAAAAATACTTTCCTCTTGACCATCGAGTAGATATGGAAAGGCAATTTTTGAGTCTGAGACAAAAGGAGGATGAGAATGTCACAAAGTATGAGGATAACATTACAAGGTTAGCAAGGTGTGCTGGAGATTATATACGTAACCCAAGAAGTAAGATTGATCATTTCTTTGATGGTTTTAAACCATTTCTCCATCTAGCATTAGTCTCACAATCCTTCTCATCGTATGAAGACATTGTCTCATGTGCTATCAAGATAGAAAATGAATTCTCTAAGTCTTATGACTTTAAAGCAAAACAAGAGAAGAAGAGATCTGCTGATCAATCTGGGAATGGAAATAAGGGGATGAAGGGAAAGGTTGAATATCCATACTGGGTAAATGTGGGAAGAAACACCCCGGTACTTTCTTGAAGGGAATGGGTCTCTATTACAAATGTGGTAAAAAAAGGCCACCAAGCTCATGATTGCAAAGGGAAGAAGGAAGCTACCAATGTTCAGTGCTACAATTGACGGGAGATGGGACATTATACAAATGAATTTCCTAATCGTCAGGGGAACTTACCTCAGAAAAGGCCAAGGGATCAAGACCATGCTTTTTCTATCACTACTTCTGAGGTAGAAGCTCCAAAAGACGTGGTGGTAGGTAATTTAATGGTTTCCTCAAGTTTAGAAAATGCATTATTTGATTTTAGATCATCGCATTGTTTCATATCTTCCCAGTTTTCTAAGAAAATTAGATATTTCCAATTTTATTTAACAAGGGAGTTGTCAGTTAAAACTCTTAAGGGGAGTATCATTGCAACAACGTTTTGTGAATCAGTCCCCATTAGAGTAGATAAATGTTCTTTATCTGCTGATCTCATTGTCATTCCTATGATTGAGTTTGATATAGTCCTCAGTATGGATTGGATTTTGGACTATGATGCGAAGATTTATTTTAAGAAGAATGAGGTTTTGATTTTTGATGTTGATGATAAGGAACACCTTATATTTAGAACAGAATCGTCACCACCTAATTCTTATCTAGATCCACCCCCAGTAGCTCCACTAAATTCAATTATTGGGGAGGAAGAGAAATAAATGATTGTGGGTGAGTAAAGGAATGTTCAAATAGAGGATTTACCTGTTGTGAAAGAATATGTAGATATATTTCCTGAAGATTTACCTGGACATCCTCCAGAACGAGAAGTTGAGTTTTCCATTGATTTAATTCCTGGGTCAAGGCCTATATCGAAGAACCTTTATAGAATGGCCACTGTATAACTAGTTGAACTAAAGAAACAACTAGAGTAATTGATTAATAAGGGATTTATTCTCCCTAGTGTTTCTCCATGGGGATCCCCTGTTCTTTTTGTAAAAAAGAAAGATGGATCTATGAGGTTATGTATCGACTATAGGGAGATCAATGCTATAACAATAAAGAACAAGTATCCACTACCTCGAATTGATGATTTATTTGACCAACTTCATGGAGCTCAATACTTTTCAATGATTGACCTTCGATCTGGATACCATCGGTTGTGTGTAAAGAAGGATGACATTCTGAAGAAATCATTTCAAAATAGGTACCGGCATTACGAGTTTACTCTAATGCCTTTTGGATTGACTAATGCACCCTCTGTATTCATGGATATGATGAATAAAGTTTTCAAGGAATATCTCGATGAATTTGTGGTGTTATTTATTGATGATATCTTTGTGTACTCCAAAAGCTATGAAGATCCTGAAAATCACTTGCGCATTATCCTGAAGACTCTAAGAAGACATGAATTATATGGGAAGTTTAGCAAGTGTGAATTCTAGCATCATGAGATTTCTTTTCTTGGCCATATTGTCTCTAAAGATGGAATCTCTGTTGATCCTTCTAAGACCAAGGCAATCCAAGAAAGTCCATCACCTACGAGTATAACTAGGGTACATAGTTTTATTGGTTTGGAAGGTTATTATCAATGTTTCATCCAGAATTTTGCCCGATTGGCTAACCCTTTAATAAAGCTCACACGTAAAGGGGTTAAATTTTTTTGGACAAAAGAGTTTGAAGAATGTTTTGAAGAACATAAGATAAGATTAGTCAATTCTTCTATATTGACTCTACCATCAGGGAATGATGGGTTCGTTATTTATAGTGATGCATCGAAGAAAGGACTTGGTTGTGTCCTTATGCAGAATGATAGGGTTATTGCCTATGCATCACGACAGTTGAAAATTCTTGAGAAAAACTATCCTACTCATGATATCGAGTTACCAGTTGTGATATTTGCTTTGAAGATATGGAGGCACTACCTCTATGGTGAACAAGGTGAGATTTATACTGATCCCAAGAGTTTGATGTATATTTTCTCACAAAAATAACTCAACATGAGGCAAAGAAGATGGCATGAATTACTCAAGGATTATGATTGCACGATACACTACCACCCAAGGAAGGAAAACAAGGTGGGAGATGCTTTGAGCAGAAAATACAATTTAGTTTTGAACAATATGAGAATTGAAAGGGATCCAATTTTCATGGATCTAGTGAAGATGGGCATGGGAATTACCAGGGAAGGTGAAACATCAATGCTTTTTCAAATGGTTGCCAAACCATATTTACTAGAAAGTATTAAGAGTTCTCAGACCGATGATGAAGAATTTCAAAAGAAGATTAAAGCTGTGAATGATGGGAGATTGAGAGACTTTGTGTATAAAGATAAAATTTTGAAATTCAGGAAGAGACTTTGTGTTCCCGATATAACTGATCTAAAAAGGGAATTGCTGGATTTTGCTCATAGTTCCAATTTCTCTATACACCCTGGGAGCACCAAAATGTATAGTGATTTGAAGGAACATTTTTGGTGGGACAACATGAAGAGGGAGATTGCTGATTTTGTGTCAAGATGTATGGTTTTTCAACAAGTTAAAGCTGGAAGGCAACAACCTGGAAGCGTCATGCAACCTCTTCCCATACCGGAGTGGAAATGAGACAATATTACGATGGACTTTGTCATGGGGCAACCAAAGACTCCTAGAAGGAACGATGCAATGTGGGTTATTATTGATCGTCTTACCAAGTTAGTACATTTTCTTGTTATAAGAGAAGATCTACCACTAGAACGTTAATCAAGACTATATATTAATGAATTTGTGAGACTTCATGGAGTACCTCTATCTATTGTTTCTGATCGTGATCCATGTTTTACTTCAAGATTCTAGAAAAGTATTCATAAATCCTTGGATATAGAACTTTATTTTGAGTACTGCCTACCACCCTCAAATAGATAGACAATCAGAACGAACTATTCAAACCTTAGAAGACATGTTGATATCCTTATCACTTGACTTTCAGGGTATGTGGGATAAATATTTACCTCTGGTAGAATTTTCCTATAACAATAGCTTCCATTCGAGTATTCAGATGGTACCATATGAAGCGTTATACAGAAAGAGATGTCGTACACCAACCTGTTGGGATTTCGTTGGTGAAAGAAAACTTGTAGGCCCAGAACTGGTGGAGGAAACGATGGAAAAGATGAAGGTAATCCAAAATCAAATCAAAGCAGCTCAAAGTAGGCAGAAGAGCTATGCTGATAATCGAAGGAAGGATTTGGAATTTCAAGTCGGTGATCATGTTTTCCTGAAGGTATCTCCATGGAAGGGAGTCATACGTTTTGGTAAGAAAGGTAAATTGAGTCCCAGGTACATCAGACCTTTCGAAATTCTAGAACAAATTGGGGTTGTACCTTACCGATTGGCAATGCCGCCAAGTCTCTCCAATGTTCACGATGTGTTCCACGTATCTCTATTGAGGAAATACATGTCTGACCCAACGCATGTACTCACCTATGAGGAATTAGAACTGGAACCCGATCCATCTTATTGTGAAGAACCCGTCAAGATTATTGATACGAGAGAACAAGTACTGAGAAACTGGACGACGTGTCTGGTAAAAGTTTTGTGGAGAAACCATAAGATGGAAGAGGCAACATGGGAACCCAAGGAACTTTTGATGAAGAACCACCTGAGTCTTTTCATGCGGTAGTATTCTAGAAATTTCTAGGATGAAATTATTTGAAGGAGGGGAGAATGTAACACCCCAAGCTTCTATGTTACGCTTCTATTTGAATAATGCAATAGCGTGTGTTGTACGCAACATCGAGTTCTAACACACACTACAACCGATCAAACTAGCCGTTATGAATAGTAATACCTACTTTTTGAAATTTTACAAATTTTATCTCTAAAAATGGACTTCATTTTTGGATTCAGAGTATCAAATTTAGCCTAATGTGAAATTTCGGTAGTTTTCGGATAACATTAATATTTTGATGAATAGTAAAAATTACTAAATTTGAATTAAAAAAAAACTTTTTTTAATAAAAATAATTAATAGTGATAAATTATGAATTTGAGTGGTTTTAAATTATATTTAGAATATATTTTTACCATTTAATAAAATTTTGGTCATTGGACATAACTTCACAATTAAACCGAACATAAACAAGTATCAATCTTTTAATAGTTATTATATCTTAAAAACACGCTTTTTGTTTCGACAGCAGGAATTAATTTTAAATTAATTTCTGCCACTTCTATGTTTTGAATTTGGAAAAATGGATTCCATATTTTGAATCAGTATGTTCAAATTGTGTAAATAGGTAACTTCTATTTTTAGACATTTTGAATAATTACTTTGGTAAATATTTTATTTACCATGGTTAAAGGGTAAATCCAGTAAATAAGGGTAAAAAATAATAAAATTATAATAATAAAAAATTACCCTAAAACGTGTCCTAACCTTATTGGTTGATACATGTCCGACCATGGAAATCTTTGGGTCGATTTTGGGACCCCATGGTTGTAACACCCCAAGATTTCATAGTGTGTTATTTATCAAAATAATTCAATAACTTGCACTACATGCAACACCGAGTTCAATCGTACCATGACTTACCAAACAAGCCATTCAAAAGAGGTTATGAATAGTATTAACTAAATTTTAAACTAATATATCCTTTTAATTTTAGAATCCATATTATGAATATCTTAGACATAATGCAAGAACAAATTCATTTTCAATATTGCACTTTTATCAACTTTTAATAGTGAACCATTTTTAAATACAATATTTTAAACTTTTTGACTAAATGAGGACATAAAAAATTTAAAATTTAACACCCCAAGATTCTACGGTACGCTTCTCATTGAATAATGCGGTAGCGTGTGTTGTACGGAACTTTGGGTTTTAACACACACCACAACAGATCAAACTAGCCATTATGAATAGTAATACCTACTTTTTGAAATTTTATCTCTCAAAATGGACTTCATTTTTGGATTAGGAATATCGAATTTAGCCTAAGGTGAAATTTTGGTACTTTTCAGATAACTTTAATATTTTGATGAATAGTGAAAATTACTAAATTTTAATTAAAAACAACTTTTTTAATCAAAATAATTAATAGTGATAAATAATGAATTTGAGTGGTTTTAAATTATATTTAGATTATATTTTTACCATTTAATAAAATTTTGGTCATTGGAGATAATTTTACAATTAAACCGGACATAAACAAGTGTCAATCTTTTGAAAGTTATTATCTCTTAAAAACACGCTTTTTGTTTTAACAACGGGAATTAATTTTAAATTAATTTCTGCCACTTCTGTGTTTTGAATTTGAAAAAATGGATTCCATATTTGGAATCAGGATGTTCAAATTGTGTAAATAGGTAACTATTATTTTTATACATTTTGAATAATTAGTTCGGTAAATATTTTATTTACCATGGTTAAGGGTAAATCTGGTAAATAATGGTTAAAATAATTATATTATAATAATACTAAATTACCCTAAAACGTGTCCTAACCTTATTGGTTGATACATTTTTGACCATATGCATATTTGGGTCGATTTTGGGACCCCATGGATCCACTTGTAGGTGATAGGGACACTTTATTTTAATTAAGTTAAAATAAGTACAAAAATGACATAAGCATATATATTTTAGAAAATCAATTTTTACATAGTGTTATATATGTTTGATTTTCAACTATAAATATTAATTAGAAATCTAAAAAGCTTTCCTACATAATGATATTTTATTTATAATTTTTAGACATTAAATATTTTAATTTATTTATGACACAATGATGATGTAGTAATTACCATAATAGTAAAAAATTAAAATAATTTCTATTATAAATACCCAAATAAATATAATATGAGACTTTTAATGAATTAAAATAATTTTATATTATAATTTGACATATTAGGATTGATTTAATTAACTTTTTTCAAAGTAATCATTCTGTTATAAGTTTCAAAAAAATCAACTATTGAATAGTGTCAAAATTGACATAAAAGAGTTTCTAAAACAAATATTATATTATTAATTGATATTAAATTCCTAAAAATCTAAGGTTCGGCCAAGAGACTATTTCATGATAGTTATATCATTAATGGACCACTTGGGGTACGCTTGGATATATATGGTATGTTTATTAACCATATAATATAAAAATACCAAGAGACATTGTAAAAGTGAAACTAATTAACTAAGAGTTAATACTTAAAGATAACGGTAATATAATGACCCAAACCTGTCTAAATTATATTGGTTGAGTGGTTTTAGACCCATACCCACCTTAACCTTTAAATAATAAACTTTGGATCCATTAGAAACCAAATATGAATTTATTATAAATTAATATTTCTAGCTTTCCAAAGGTGCCCCTCACCCCTCTTATAAAAGGGAACTCCTCCTTCTCACTTCTTCACACCTTCAAAGCCTTTTGGTTCGGCCAAATTCTGCCCAAATACTCTCCCAACTTCCCTAACTTCATCCTAGAGGCCTTAATTTAGTTAGAAATCCAACTTAAGAGCCCTTTTGATCAAATCAAAAGGAAGAACATGAAGAAGAGGTAATGATTTCACCACCCTTTTCCAAGTTCCTTTCTTCTTCCACTTCTTCCTTATTTGTCATTACCATTATAAAATAATAACTCCAGTATCTTATATATATACTGTGATGTTATTATAAATAATTTACAACCATATTCAGTATTCTATCAATCCTTTGAATAACATGTCACCATACATGCGTACGTACGGCTTACCGTCTCCACGTCGTGGTGTAATTGTTATTCAATAAATTATAATTTGGATGGGTATAATAATGATGTGTAACTCATGTAAATAATAAATATAACATTATAATGATTCTGTATATATGATATAACATCCAATTATATATTATTTTAATATAAAAAGAATGATATTATCGCTCGTGCGTACGTACGGACTACCGTCTCCACGAACGTGATGAGATTCATTCTCCATCGTATCCATTCAAGTATAATTATCATTTGATGATTAATAATAGTATATAAGGACTTGATATCATTATGGATATAAATAAGATACAGCCTATCCATTACAAACATGTCTTACGTAACAAAACATATAAAAGAAAATGAGTAAGTTAACACCCGAAACAATGATAATTTCAAGATATTATTAACAAAGAAATGTTAAAAGATCATATATGATATCATATTAATGTATATGATTATTGAATAATTTAATAACAATTATTTCACCATTATATAGGAGGTTAACCAACCCCAACGAAGGAAAAGTTCAAGGTAAGTGTTATTTCACAATCTCTTCATTATCTGAGGTTGTTTATACGTAAAAATCTACTGGGATCTCTTTATCATACACATCCATGTTTCTTAAAAATGTATTTCAAAACATTTTTACTATTTACAAGAATATGGGTTAAAGTCATTTATACCCTTGTTTTAATTTTTATAAGAGGTTTATAAAGGAATCTTTCCGTCGTTTTCCAAACAAGGTTCTTTTTAACCTTTTCGAAAAAATTATGGAAAGAATGTTTTTTTAACTTATACGGCGGGTGCGGCTATTTTCCACCATTATAAAATCATTGAAGTTTCCCTTAAAATATTATAAGAACATTTTCAATGTAAATGTTTTATTTTATAATTATTTGACTATTAAATGATTTCAAAATGAATATTTTAAGAATTTGTTAAAGGTACTCTTTATCAAGATCATAATTTTAAATGTTTTAAAGATTTATCTTTCTAAATCTTTTTAATTAATGTACATGTTTTCAAAATGATTTTAAGGATTTATTTATATGGACATGAATTCTTTGAAATGATATTTCTTTTCAAAAGTTTCAAAGTGGTATGGGACACTTTGATTCAAAAATCTCTTTTAAATTACTTCCTTTATAAATGTGTGACTTTTCAATGATTTCGAGAAAAGAGATATTTCTCTCAAATAGTTTTGATTTCATCTATGTCAACATCCTTTGATGTATTTTAAACTTATTTGAAGTTGATTTATTATGATACAAAACCTTTGTATTGTATTGAATGTTTTGTGATATGTTTTACTATGGATGTGTTATTTTTATACCATTCATGGTTTGTGGAGAAAGTGTTGACATTTTGTATTCTAGTTTTAATACGAATGTTTATGTTATGTTTAAACCTTTTCATATGGGAATGCATTGGACTTAGTAAGTGATGGGTGGAGCCCGCTATAGCTCCTCGATGCATCGGTAGGTCTCATGAGACAAACTAGTCTCTTGGCACAAAGCCTTGACAAAATCTTATTTGAAGTCTTGGCACGAGGCCTTGGCTATGTGGTTATGATAGTCTGGCATTATGCATTCCATCATTATGAAATTGGTTATTTATATTGCTTGTGATTATTCGATTAGTAGAATATCCATGTTAATAAGTAAATGTAAATATTTCATTTTATTTTTTCCATACTATGTTTAAGTTCAAGTTTAAAAGGCTTTTGTTTTAGTTATACACTGCCGTAAATGTTTATTCTTATTTATGAAAGTTTCCGCTATATTTCTATCCTTACTGGGCATTTGAGCTCACCCCTTTTCTATGTTTTATTTTTCCCAGGATGTGAAGAAGTAAATTATGAATGAACTGCAGGGATATTATGTGGGGATATGAGTGTGGATTATGGAGACAACTTGTTGTTGTAGTAGTTTTTCACTTTATGATGTAATGTAAGACTTATGAATATATCTAGTGTTTCCAAGGCTACTAAACCAATCGGTCTTTCGATATTTGATCTTTCTTGTGATCATGCCAATGTTATGTAATAATGCACCGACTCTAGGTAACTAGGGTCAGGGCGTTATAGTTGGTATCATAGTATGTTTAGTACAAACCTTGGAAGCTAGATTTAGATAAACTCTGATTAGAGCACATAGATTTAAGATGGACTTTGAGGATTAGTATAGAAGAACTTTATAGAATTTTGGTATTGTAGAGATTTTGTGAGTTTTCCGAGCAATACATCCCTGTCTGGATACGAGCAGGTAGAGGCGGTTCTGGCACAAATGTACCTAGTTGTAAAACCTGAAAACACTTCTTTGAGCTAGACTCGAATGGGAACTGGTGCACGACAACGGGCCTTGCTTCACTCTTGGTTACGACACTCCCAAGGGATATGCTTAGAAAAATTCTCATTTTCTTTACAAACCATTATGAAGGGTTTATGAGTATATACTTCCTCAAAGGAGACATTTTTATGATTATGTATTATATCCATAAACTATTTAATTTATGTTATGTGTTTTACAAGTTTGGGATTAGGTATTGTTATTCATAAACTAATATAGTGTATGCCATTGTTTAGAAATGGCACCCCATTGAAAGAATTTGAACTCCAGCAATGCACATGATCCAAAGAGAAAGAAAGATCATATCTTTCATGGTCTTAATCCATAATTTATAAGAGAAATAGTCTCCCATGTATTATCATCATATGAAGAAATAATATCATGTGTTGATAAGATAAGTAATGAGTTTACTGAGTCCTATGGCTTTAAAGGGAAGCAAGAGAAGAAAAGGACAGAAGAGGGAAAGATGGATAAACATAAGAAGGAAAAGAAGAATTTTCCCATATGTGATAACTATGGGAAGAAACACCCTGGAACTTGCCTGAAAGGAATGGGAGTTTGTTATAAGTGTGGAGGAAAAGGGCACAAAGTAAGTGACTGCAAGGGTAAGAAAATGGTTTCAAATGCACAATGCCTCATTTGCAAGTAGTTTGGACACTATGCAAACCTATGTCCCAGTCATCATACTATGCCGAAAATGATGCTATTGGATAATAATCGAGTTATGATACTACCATAGATGAAGAGGAATTATTAGAGTTCTTATGTTGATTATGTCATTTGAGTGTTGTATCAATAATGTACTTTTTATAACAATTATGGAGTATATAAGGATTGTACTGCAGTACTGTTTCATTAAGGACTTGAGATTGTGTGGAACAAAGGAAAGTGACTCAATAGTAGGATAAATTTTTAGAAAATATATGGTTGAGAGAATGATAAACCATAATATAGTTATGATACTGAGGTAGTGATTTTGGAATAATACATGATTGATTTGGATAAATTATATTGGATATTCTTGACTACCTTGAAATTGATTAATGATTTGTATATTCCATCATTGTTGGGGTTTACAACATTTTTGGATTGAAGGAGTATATCTATTATTCTATAAGGAATAAGGGATCATGAATTTAATCAATAAGGTTTTATGGTAATTCAGGATGATGCAGTGTTTTAAAGGAATACATGATGAAGGTGTTCACATGTTATTACGCGGCAAAAAGGATCTTCATTGTGTTTACCTTCATTATAAATTTCGGACTTAAGTATTTTGGATAGTTCTAGTTTGGATTATTTTGGATTGCCATAAAAGGACAACCCGGAGGTTGGGCGGCAACCCATCGCGTCCAGAAAGGCCGCGAGACTTGAACCCACAACCGAAGGGCGACAAGGGTGTATCACCTACCACTGACCCACGTGATGTCCTGGATTGAATAATGTCATTTTTTTAATGGTTATTCTAGATGAATTATAAATTCATTTTTTAACCCTATACGAATAGGATAAATAGAATATTATTTTTACGTTCTATTATCTTTTAGAGTGAAAGATGAGTTTGTGGTAGAACTTAGTTAAAGGATGAGACTCTACTTTTCAAGTATATAATTTCTTGTTCTCTTATTCAATGAAGAAATAAATTCTTATATTGCAGTGAAGGGATCTTAAAACATAAAAATGTGTTATCCTAATACCAAATGTTTTTCTGAACCGATGGTATTTTAAATCATCATAGATTGATGAATTTAAGGCCCTTAATTTTACACTTGTTTGTGATTGATGACCTCAATAACTACCTATAAATATTTACGTTTTCCTCCAATTATATGTCTCTAATTGCCACCAATGTTCTCCGAATAGTGATCACAATTTGGTGGTGACCCTTTCATTTCTCTTTTCCTCTTATTTAGACTAAATTTTATTAACCCCATTTCCGATGTGGGTTTTCCCACAAAGATATTTTCTATATTCAACCTTTATTTTCTAAGAACAATTTCAAATTGTGAGGACACAATTTATTGAAGGAGGGGAGAATGTAACACCCCAAGATTTCATAGTGTGTTATTTATTCAAAATAATTCAATAACTTGCACTACACGAAACACCGAGTTCAATCGCACCATGACTTACCAAACAAGCCATTCAAAAGAGGTTATGAATAGTATTAAATAAATTTTAAACTAATATATCATTATAATTTTAGAATCCATATTATGAATTTCTTAGACATAATGCAAGAATAAATTCATTTTCAGTATTGCACTTTTATCAACTTTTAATAGTGAACCCTTTTTAAATACAATATTTTAAACTTTTTGACAAAATAGGGACATCAAAAATTTAAAATTTAACACCCCATGCTTCTACAATACAGTTATCATTAAATAATGCGGTAGCGTGTGTTGTACGCAACTTCGAGTTTTAACACACACCACAACCGATCAAACTAGCCGTTATGAATAGTAATACCTACTTTTAAAAATTTTATCTCTCAAAATGGACTTCATTTTTGGATTATTAATATCGAATTTAGCCTAAGGTGAAATTTTGGTACTTTTCAGATAACTTTAATATTTTGATGAATAGTGAAAATTACAAAATTTTAATTAAAAACAACTTTTTTAATCAAAATAATTAATAGTGATAAATAATGAATTTGAGTGGTTTTAAAGTATATTTAGAATATATATTTATGATTTAATACAACTTTGGTCATTGGAGATAATTTTACAATTAAACCGGACACAAACAAGTGTCAATGTTTTGAAAGTTATTATCTATTAAAAACACGCTTTTTGTTTTAACAACGGGAATTAATATTAAATTAATTTCTGCCACTTCTCTGTTTTGAATTTGAAAAAATGGATTCCATATTTGGAATCAGGATGCTCAAATTGTTTAAATAGGTAACTTTTATTTTTAGACATTTTGAATAATTACTTTGGTAAATATTTTATTTACCATGGTTAAGGGTAAATCTGGTAAATAATGGTTAAACAAATATTATTATAATAATACTAAATTACCCTAAAACGTGTCCTAACCTTATTGGTTGAAACATTTTAGACCATAGGCATCTTTGGGTCGATTTTGTGACCCCATGGATCCACTTGTAGGTGATAGGGACACTTTATTTTAATTAAGTTAAAATAAGTACAAAAATGACATAAGCATATATCTTTTAGAAAACCAATTTTTACATAGGGTTATATATGTTGGATTTTAAACTATAAATATTCATTCGAAAGATAAAACTATTTCCTACATAATTATATTTTATTTATAATTTTTAGACATTAAATAATTTAATTTATTTATGACACAATGATGATGAAGTAATTACCATAATAGTGAAATATTAAAATAATTGCTATTATAAATACCCAAATAAATATAATTTGAGACTTTTAATGAATTAAACTAATTTTATAGGATAATATGACATATTATAATTGATATAATTAACTTTTTTTGGAAGTAATAATTTTTTTATAAGTTTCAAAAAAATCAATTATTGAATAGTGTCTAAATTGACATAAAAGAGTTTTTAAAACAAATATTATATTATTAATTGATATTAAATTCCTAAAAATCTACGGTTCGGCCAAGAGACATATACCATGATAGTTATATCATTATTGGACCACTTGGGGGTCTCTTGGATGTATATGGTAAGTTTATTAACCATATAATATAAAAATACCAAGAGACATTGTAAAAGTAAACTAATTAACTAAGAGTTAATACTTAAAGATAAGGGTAATATAATGACCCAAACCTGTCTAAATTATATTGGTTCAGTGGTTTTGGACCCATACCTACATTAAAATTTAAATAATCAACTTTGGAGCCATTAGAAACCAAATATGAATTTATTATAAATTAATATTTCTAGCTTTCCAAAGGTTCCCCTCACCCCTCTTATAATAGGGAACTCCTCCTTCTCACTTATTCACACCTTCAAAGCCTTTTGGTTCGTCCAAACTCTGCCTAAATACTCTCCCAACTTCTCTCAATTCATCCTAGAGGCCTTACTTTAGTCATAAAGCCAACTTAAGAGCCCTTTTGATCAAATCGAAAGGAAGAACCCGAAGAAGAGGTAATGATTTCACCACCGTTTTCCAAGTTCCTTTCTTCTTCCACTTCTTCCTTCGTTGTTATTACCATTCTAAAATAATAACTCCAATATCATATATATATAATGTGATGTTATTATAAATATGTTACAACCATATTCAGTATTCTATCCATCCTTTGAATAACATGTCACCATACGTGCGTACGTACGGCTTACCGTCTCCACGTCGTGGGGTAATTGTTATTCAATAAATTATAATTTGGATGGGTATAATAATGATGTGTAACTCATGTAAATAATAAATATAACATGATAATGATTCTGTATATATGATATACCATCCAATTATATATTATTTTAATATCAAAAGAATGATATTATCGCTCGTGCGTACGTATGGACTACCGTCTCCACAAACGCGATGAGATTCATTCTCCATCATATCCATTCAAGTATAATACTCATTTGATGATTAATAATAGTATCTAAGGACTTAATATCATTCTGGATATAAATAAGATACAACCTATCCTTTACAAACATGTCTTATGTAACAAAACATATAAAAGAAAATGAGTAAGTTAACACCCGAAATGGCGATAATTCTAAGATATTATTAACAAAGTAATGTTAAAAGATCATATATGATATAATATTAATTTATATGATTATTGAATAAATTAATAACAATTATTTCATCATTATACATGAGGTTTACCGACCCCAACCAAGGAAAAGTGCAAGGTAAGGGTTATTTCACAATCTCTTCATTATCCGAGGTTGTTTATACGTAATAATCTACTGGGGTCTCTTTATCATCCACATCCATGTTTCTTAAAAATTTATTTCAAAACATTATTACTATTTACAAGAATATGGGTTAAAGTCATTTATACCCTTGTTTGACTTTTTATAAGAGGTTTATAAAGTAATATTTCCGTCGTTTTCCAAACAAGGTGCTTTTTAACATTTTCGACAAAATTAAGGTAAGAATGTTTTTTTAACTTATACGGTGAGTGCGGCTATTTTCCACCGTTATAAAATCATCTAAGTTCCCTTACAATATTATAAGAATATTTTCAATGTAAATGTTTTATTTTATAATTATGTGACTTTTAAATGATTTCAAAATGCATATTTTAAGAATTTGTGAAAGGTACTCTTTATCAAGATCATAATTTTAAATGTTTTAAAGATTTATCTTTCTAAATATTTTTAATTAATGTCCATGTTTTCAAAATGATTTTAAGGATTTATTTATATGGACATGAATTCTTTGAAATGATATTTCTTTTCAAAAGTTTAAAAGTGGTATGGGACACTTTGATTCAAAAATCTCTTTTAAATTACTTCCTTTATAAACGTGTGACTTTTCAATGATTTTGAGAAAAGAGATATTTCTCTCAAATAGTTTTGATTTCATCTATGTCAACATACTTTGATGGATTTTAAACTTATTTGAAGTTGATATATTATGATACAAAACTATTGTATTGTATTGAATGTTTTGTGATATGTTTTACTGTGGATGTGTTATTTTTATACCATTCATGGTTTATGGAGAAAGTGTTGACATTTCGTATGCTAGTTTTAATACGAATGTTTATGGTATGTTTAAACCTTTTCATATGGGAATTCATTGGACTTAGTAAGTGACGGGTGGAGCCCGCTATAGCTCAAAGATGCATCGGTTGGTCTAATGAGACAAACTAGTGTCTTGGAACAAGGCCTTGACAAAATCTTATTTGTAGTCTTGGCATGAGGCCTTGGCTATGTGGTTATGATAGTCTGGAATTATGCATTCCATCATTATGAAAGTGGTTATTGATATTGCATGTGATTATTCGATTAGTAGAATATCATTGTGAATAAGTAAATATAAATATTTCATTTTATTTTTGCCATACTATGTTGAAGTTCAAGTTTAAAAGGCTTTTGTTTTAGTTATACATTGCCTTAAATGTTTATTCTTATTTATGAAAGTTTCCTCTATATTGCTATCCTTAGTGGGCATTTGAGCTCACCCAATTTCTATGTTTTATTTTTCCCAGGAAGTGAAGAAGTAAAATATGAATGAACTGCAGGGATATTATGTGGCGATATGAGTGTGGATTATGGAGACAATATGTTGTTGTAGTAGTTTTCACTTTATGATGTAATGTAAGACTTATGATTATATCTAGTGTTTCCAAGGCTACTAAACCAATCGGTATTTTGAGATTTGATCTTTCTTGTGATCATGCCAATGTTATGTAATAATGCACCGACTCTAGGTAACTAGGGTCGGGGAGTTATAATGGTGCCAATTGTAAGTGATAGGGACACTTTATTTTAATTAAGTTAAAATGAATACAAAAATGACACAAGCATATATATTTTAGAAAAACAATTTTTACATAGGGTTATATATGTTGGATTTCTAACTATAAATATTCATTAGAAATATAAAAATATTTTCTAAATAATGCTTTTTTATTTATAATTTTTAGACATTAAATAATTTAATTTATTTATGACACAATGATGATGCAGTAATTACCATAATAGTGAAAACTTAAAATAATTGATATTGTAGATACCCAAATAAATATAATTTGAGACTTTTTATGAATTAAACTAATCTTATAGGTTAATATTACATGTTAGGAATTATTTAATTAACTTTCTTCGAAGTAATAATTCAGTTATAATTTTTTCAAAAATCAATTATTGAATAGTGCCAAAATTGACATAAAAGAGTTTTTAAAACAAATATTATATTATTAATTGATATTGTATTCCTTAAAATCTAAGGATCAGACAAGAGAATTATATCATGATAGGTGTATCATTAATGGACCACTTGGGTGTCTCTTGGATGTATATAGTAAGTTTATTAACTATATAATATAAAAATACAAAGAGACATTGTAAAAGTGAAACTAATTAACTAAGAGTTAATACTTAAGGATAAGGTTAATATTGTAACCCAAAGCTGTATAAATTATATTGGATGAGTGGTTTTAGACCCATTACCACCTTAAACTTTAAATAATCCACTTTTGATCCATTAGAAACCGACAATTAATTTATTATAAAATAATATTTCTAGCTTTTCCAAAGGTGCCCCTCACCCCTCTTATAAAAGGGAACTCACCCTTCTCATTAACTCACACCTTCAAAGCCTTTTGGTTCGGCCGAACTCTTCCCAAATACTCTCTAAACTTCCTTCAATTCATCCTACAGGCCTTACTTTAGTCAGAAAGCCAACCTAAGATCCCTTTTGATCAAATCAAAAGGAAGAACACGAAGAAGAGGTAATGATTTCACCACCCTTTTCCAAGTTCCTTTCTTTTTTCCACTTCTTCCTTCTTTGTTATTACCATTATAAAATAATAACTCCAGTACCTTATATATACTGTGATGTTATTATAAATATGGTACAACCATATTCAGTATTTTATCCATCCTTTGAATAACATGTCACCATACGTGCGTGCGTACGACTTACCGTCTCCACGTTGTGGTGTAATTGTTATTCAATAAATTATTATTTTGATGGGTATAATAATGATGTGTAACTCATGTAAATAATAAATATAACATGATAATGATTCTATATATATGATATACCATTAAATTATATATTATTTTAATATCAAAAGAATGATATTGTCGCTCGTGTTTACGTACGGACTACCGTCTCCACGAACGCGATGAGATTCATTCTCCATCGTATCCATTCAAGTATAATTATCATTTGATGATTAATAATAGTATATAAGGACTTTATATCATTCTGTATATGATTAAGATACAACCTATCCATGAAAAACATAGCTTACATAACAAAACATATAAAATAAAACGAGTAAGTTAACACCCGAAACAACGATAATACTAAGATATTATTAACAAATCAATGTTAAAAGATTATATATGATATCATATTAATGTATATGATTCTTGTATAAAAGAGGTTAACCTACCCTCAACCAAGTAAAAGTACAAGGTAAGGGTTTATTTCGCAATATCTTCATTATCTGAGGTTGTTTATACGTAATAATCTACGGGGACTTCTTTATCATCCACATCCATGTTTCTTAAAAATGTATTTCAAAACATTTTTACTATTTAATATAATATGGGTTAAAGTCATTTATACCATTTTTTGACTTTTTATAAGAGGTTTATAAAAGAATCTTTCCGTCGTTTTCCAAACATGGTTCTTTTTAACCTTTTCGAAAGAATTAAGGTAAGAATGTTTTTTTAACTTATACGGTGGGTGCGGCTATTTTCCGCCATTATAAAATCATTGAAGATTCCCTTAAAATATTATAAGAATATTTTCAAATAAAATGTTTTATTTTATATGAATCTTAAATTATTTCAAAATAAAAAGAGATATTTCTCTAAAAAGAGTTTTTATTTCATCTATGTCAACATCCTTTGATAGATTTTAAGCTTTTTTGAGGATGATTTATTATGAAACAAAACTTCCATATTGTATTGAAGGTTTTGTGATATGTTTGACAATGGATATGTTATTTTTATACCCTTCATGGATTATGGTGAATGTATTGACATTTCATATGCTAGTTTTAATACGAATGTTTTGGTTATGTTTAAACCTTTTCATATGGGAATGCATTGGACATAATATGTGACGGGTGGAGCCCGCTATAGCTCCTCGATGCATCGGTAGGTCTCATGAGACAAACTGGTGTCTTGACACAAGGCCTTGACAAAATATTATTTGTAGTCTTGGCATGAGGCCTTGGCTATGTGGTTATGATGGTTTGGCATTATGCATTCCATCATTATGAAAGTGGTTATTGATATTGCATGTGATTATTCGATTAGTAGAATATCCATGTGAATAAGTAAATGGAATTATTTCATTTTATTTTTTCTATACTATGTTTAAGTTCAAGTTTAAAAGGCTTTTGTTTTAGTTATACATTTCCTTAAATGTTTATTCTTATTTATGAAAGTTTCCGCTATACTGTTATCCTTATTGAGAATTTGAGCTCACCCCTTTAAATGATTTAATTTTCCCAAGATGTGATGAAGTAATTTATGAATGACCAGCAGGGATAGTATGTGGGGATATGAGTATGGACTATGAAGAAAATATGTTGTTGTAGTTTTCATTTTTATGATGTAATGTAAGACTTATGAATATATCTAGTGTTTCCAAGTCTACTAAACTAATCGGTCTTTCGAGATTTGATCTTTCTTGTGATCATGCCAATGTTATGTAATAATGCACCGACTCTGGGTAACTAGGACCGGGGTGTTGCAATGATAGTTGAATATTTTGGAAATAATATCACTAATATGGTAGAATAATGATATTATATTTTTCAATTTAGTGCGTTGAATAATATTTTAATATTTTTTAATAAATTAACAAGAAATTAACTGAAAAATGAAATGTCTTATTTCATGGAGGTGGTTTTCCACAAAACCCAAATTTAAAATTTTATTTTACCAATGAATTAGAGGGAAATAAGGAGAATTGTAGTTTTATTAAAAGCATAATAATTAAATTAAATATTTCATTTTTGTTTTCAAATGTCACTATTATAACTACAAGATAGTGTCTGTGGTGAAAAACTGAATTTGACACTTCATGGAGGCATTGGTCGGAAAAACACAGGAAAGATGATATTTTTTTCTTAATTGAAAATTATAAATACATTTACTAGTTATTCCATGGAATAAAGAAAATTTAATATAAAATAAATACCAATTTAGTTATATAAGAATTAGAAAATTATATATTGGAAAGTATGAATGAAAAATAAAGGATGTCAGAGAAAAATTATTCATGTTGTATAATTTTCCATCACATTGACGTATCCTTTTAAATATTGGAATAATTATAAAATGTTGTGTGAAAAGTAACAAGGAAATGGAAGAGGGTTCTAGGATAATTAAAATGGGTCGATGTTTTAGAGTAAGTTGAATTTTTTGAGTTGTCTTGAAAG
This sequence comes from Viscum album, assembly GCA_963277665.1. Lineage (NCBI taxonomy): Eukaryota > Viridiplantae > Streptophyta > Magnoliopsida > Santalales > Viscaceae > Viscum > Viscum album. The sequence goes on along the minus strand of OY728157.1, from coordinate 1,394,046,444 downwards.
GGTGGTGAGAGAACCATTTTATAAGTGGTGAGAGTGTCATATGTGTATATATTTCAACAAATATCAAAGAGATAAAATGGTTCACATTTTTAAAGTAATAAAAAATGTAAAATAATTGATTTAATTTTGAGATAAGATCAATAGTCCCTCAATCATTCTTTTAAAAAAATAAAAATATTTATAATTCTAGTGCTCTTATAATATTCACAATTTCCAGTCAATAACTATAGTAACTAACCTTCAACAATGTAAATTAATTTAAATTATTAAAAATAAAAAAAATATTATAAAATTTAAACCTATGGATTATATATATTATATTAAATTTATTAAATATAATATCAAGGTGTAATAAACTTCAAATTTAAAATTAGTGGATGTAATGCTTAAATGACTTATTTTAGAAAAAATATATTTCGAAACATAAAATTTATGTGTAGAATAAAATTATCAATCCGTTTATTTTATAGATGAATTTTTTTTTTAAAAAATATATTTAATGTTGATATAAAATCAAACCAAACCATATTTTATGAAAATAATATTTAATTAAATGAAAAAACAAAAACCATTTTTATTGAAAATTTTAATAATGTTCCTAAAATGTTTGTCCTAAGAATTCTAAATTAAACATATTATTTTAAAAATATATATTTTAACACATTAAATACATATTTCTAAATTAAAATCATTTATAAATTAATATATATTTCCTATATAATGATAAATTCCAAAAATTTATAGTTTTGGTAAAAATGTCATTTTGACTGTTAACATAAAAATAAAAAATTTAATAAAATTTACCAATGTAATCTAATGATAATTTTAACCTGATAAATATAAAAATAATTTTATTTTTAAAATTAAAAAATCTAGAATTTTAAATTTTATCTTTTGAATAAAAAGTATAAATATAATGAAAATAGTTTCCATGTGAAGATAACATTTAAATAAAATTAATTATTTTTTTTCATTTAACATAGGAACATAATAAAATTGGTATAAATATATTATAATATATTGAAATAGTTTTACTTTTGTTAGAAAAAAAGGAAAATCAAGAACACATTTAATGCAATGGGGTAAAATAGAACATAAAATGAACTTATTTAAGAGGAGAAATAACAGAGAGACCATAATACAGACCATTATAATCCTTATAATCCCTCTTCAATACTTACTGATCTTCAAAAGAGATTAATTAGTTTCCTTGTAGATTTATCCCACCAGAAAGGGGTGTTAACCTAGTTAACATGGTGGGCTTGAGATGAGGGTAATCTCTCTTGGGCCTTGGCTTCATCATATGAATCGATAAATACCCATAATTTTCCTTCATATTGAAGTGTAAATCAGTATTACTTGTTATTTAGAAACACTAATTTAATTATTCAATCAAATATCATAGATAATTACCATTACTTGTCCTCTATATATATATTCAGATTTAGTTACCCCTATTTTTTTCATATCAATTTCATGGATAAATTTTAATGACTATATATTATTCAACGATGAAATTTTAGTATGGGGTTTCATGTATTATATTCTATAAAACAAATTAGGTCTTAAAGGAATAGATAATTTACAACATATTAGTGATACAATTGTAGATCTATATTTTCTCTTTATTTAGAGGGCCATATATATGTTTTATAACATTATAAATGGTGAAGTTAAATTTAAGGATTTAACAAGTTAGGTTCAAGTTGATTTGGAAGAGATAACTAGAAATAAAATAGTTTTATTAATTTTAGTTGATATAATATCTTTTAAAGTAATTTTTATAGATGTGGACTTTCCTAAATATTCATGTGATATATATGCAAGATTCAAAGCATTTCAAGACTTAAATCTATAATTTTTTTCACTAAAAGATGCATGACAAGAATGGTAAGAATATCATGTTGAGTTTTGAAGGTATTATAGTGTTAGGAGACTGATAAATATGTCTTTTCATGACTCACACTACATAATTTTAATATATTGCATAGAACAATAAATCCCGTAATAAGTGGAAACATTAAGTCACACTAAATAGTGGGACTCAATAATGAATAAAGAAATTGATTCCTCAGAGATAAATAGAACATGGAAACGAACTAAACTATCATAAATGAAAAGTGACCATGAGATTAATTGTGTATTCTCGATTGTAGGGGATGTGTAAGGATAAAACTTGTTCAAATCTTGTCTTAAATTTAACAAGTTCCAATATAAGGACATAGTATATTTTTAGGAAATTTTTCCCTCATAGTTAAATATATTAGCATCCAAAAATTCATATGTATTGTTTCTTGAAATTATTTTTTAATCAAATTGATATAGATGCTATATTTCTAGATTTTACTTTGGTGGATGACATTTACATGACAATTTAAATGAAAATTGAAATAAATAAATGGTGTGTAAGATTAAATTTAGTGTTTATGGAATGAAACAAGCACTGCATGAATAGAAAAAAAAAATTAATGATTTTATATTTGAAAATATTTTCATTAAATGAATGTCATATTAATGTTTTTATTAGATATTGTGGAAGGATGACTTATTTATAATTCTAATCTCATTAATTTATTATTTTCATTCAATGGGTCCTAACTTTTGAAATATCCAAGATTTTAAGTATGACTTGTTCATAATATTTTCAATAAAATATCTTGGTATTTAAAATAATATTCATGGGATGAGGAATGAAAGAGAGAATATTTTATAAAGTATTGTACTATATAAAAGTGAGTACATCAGGATATTCTTTGAGTAGTTTGTGATTTCCAAAGGTAAATCAGTTTTAACTCCTCTATATGGAAGATTAAAATATCAAAGGATAAATTAAAATGATCATAATATGTAGTGATATACATGTATTAAATTTCATTTCATTTCACAGTCATAATAATTATGTATTATATGACATGAACTCACCCAGAAACATAATATTAATGGGATTCTCATTTAATAAATGGAAAATATGATAAATTTAAATAGTATTTTATAAATAGAATCATCATATATCTAGAATACAGAAAATATACTACCATGCATTTTAGGTTGTTGGGACTTTGTGTTGGTCTAGGAATATAGATTTGGGGGTGACTTTGATCCTCAAAAGTATAAAAAAAATCTATGCGTTTACATTTGTATGGGTGATAATTATTTTGATTTCAGGACTACAAATATTGGAAACTCTCTCTACCATATATGGAAAAAAATAGTATTAGTAATTTTAAAGGAGTTGTCTAGGTTGAGGTTTCAATTTTCAAAACAAAAAATAGCCTTAAAAGTGGGAGACTCTAATATGATAGCAAATGTTCAATTCACTTAGTAAAAAAAAATTATCCTCATTCAGGGACCAAAAGTATCATTATAAAATACCAAGGCATTTTAATTCTTCTTTAGGAGGTAGAGTAAAATCTCTGAAAGATTTTTGGAAGGAAAAAATACAAAATAAATTGTATGGTGTTAAAATGGAACCCAATAGGAGCTGGTTAGGTTGGGTTGGTGTTGGTAACATGTTTATTAGGGGTATTCCAATTTTTACTTGTTTTACCCTTAAACGAGTTTGGTTCAATCTAGGTTTTAAAAATTAATAGCCTATCCAAATCCAATCAACTTACCTAAATCAACTCAATCAGTGATAATTATTCATCATTTCAATTAATATATTGTGACAACAAATAAACTCTTCCCCCCTCCATCTCAATCTCACTCTTTTCCTTTTAAATCTTCTTTATCATTGAATCAATAGACTAAACCTCGATTTCTCTCTCCAATATCACAGTGTTGCACAAAAATTGTCAAGAAACAAATCTATACATAATAAGACCTACCCTATAATACCACTCACACTCTCTTCGAATTAAATACCTAATAAACATAATCCTTTACTCCTCCACCTAATATTGGAGTCTCACACTCTTGATATATTTGTTTTTACTTTTTGGTGTCCCTTTTTCTTTATCATATCTTCCACCTTCATATTCAAATTTATCCAACAACCTGATTTCATACTTAAATTATCTTTGTGATGCTTCCCTACCAAGAGTTCATGAATAAAACCCAAAAAAATTATATCGACAATATTAAGGTAAATGGTCACTACCTTCTATTAGATATTTTATATATTTGATCTAAGAAAATCCATCAACATTGTAAGACTTGTGACTCTTAGTGGGTTGTAATATCTTATAGCCTTTATCTGGATAGACATTCATGGTAGGTGATACAAGTAGACCTAATCCTCCTACAAGTAGAAGAGAAAAAATTAATATTGGGTCTAAAATAATTTTTTATTTAATTATATAAATTGAATGGAGTGGCAGTACCAGACTAGTTGATGAAATTAAGGGTGAACCGTCCCTGAAAGGGTTAAAAATACTGGATTTTCAAATTTATTTACTCAATCTTTAGATCATTTTCATACATCCAATTATAGAAGATATATATGTAATTATTTTTTAAATTATATGAACATGCATCTATAATCATGAAAAAATACACAAAAAACCATGTGAAAATTCTAACCACTATTAGTGTAAGGAAATGGAAAATTAATAATGATGGGGTGGTAAAACTATTAATAAAAAATTTCAATATATATTTTTAAAGGATATCTATTTATATAATGATGCTAAATAATTTTTTTTTATGATTTAGAGAAACATGGATTTATAAATTTATGGGAGTTATTTAACCTCTAATTCATGTTCAATATACAGAAATATTTTCAAGGGAGTTCTATAAATTATAATTAAATGAGAAAAAAATAAATATTTTATTTTAATGGTATGTCATACTAATGGTTCATGGACATAAATTCCAAATTTGAATTATATTTGTGTAACTGTACATTTTATTGTTGATAATTGGGTCTTGCATAAACAAATCATATTTTCATTGTATTGTATCATAAAGGATAATAAAATTAAAAAAATTGAACAAAATATTAAAAAATGGAAAAATGAATGAATTCAAAATGTTACTATGGAAAATTATTAATCTAATAATGTAGTAGTGAATTATATAGTGGGGATGGTTAAAGATTGGAAATGGTCAACTTTTAAAAGAGTGTATTTAATTATGAGATGTTGTTCACTTAATTCAATCCTTATTATTAGTTATGGGTTAAATTAAATATATAAATATATAAATATATATATAATTATTTTTTGTTTCATTTTTCTATGAATTCATCCTTCTAGACTAAATTATTTAATTTTGTATTGTTGGGTGGTTATGAATTCCAAGTAAATAGTCTATAATTCATGATTTTTCTACATGGTGGGATTCTTATTATTTTGTGTTGGATGTAATTGAGAAGTGTGATAAAGTTATTATTCTCTTAGATGAGGATAAAATTTGTTTTAGAGCTTTTATAGGTGAATGTTGGATTGTTAAATCATATAATTTGTTGTGTGTCCATGTTTTTATCGAGTTTTTAAAAAACCTTTTATATTTATTATGTTGAACTTTCTGATTCGATTTATGTGACATTAAAAAATTTATTTAATACCCATTATGAAACCTATTTGAAAATAAATAAATTTATTAAAAGGTAATGATGATACTATGAGTTCAATAGTTATTTCAAGAAAATAAAATTTATACCTATACAAGGATATTTATTAAAATTATAATATTTTCATTCTTATGGTGGATTCCATTTATCCTTTTCATAAAATAAATATTTTTTTGGGTAGTTTTGAAAAAAATGATAATGAGGAGAATAATAAATTTAAAATTTCTATGACTAATCTCTTTGGATTTTATCAATGGAAATATCCTATCATCCTATATCAATATGAAACAGTCCCTCTTCAAGATTCACATATTCAAGTAGATGATGGAAATAATTTTAGTGAGAACGATTATAAATGGAATAATACATATAGGTCCAAGAAAAGTAAAATAAAAAATGACAAAATAAAGGAATACATTATAAATATATGTAGATGTTGATTATTATAATGACAATAATGATTTATTTGATAAGTTTCCTATGTTATGACTGTGGAAAAGAAATAAAATAATATATCATATTCTCTCATGTATAAATAGTGATATTATGACTATTAAATTATCTAAAATATCTTATACATTATATTTTTTAATATAATGATGAGTCTCTAATAAATTTCCTAGTTTTTTGAATCGTTGTACCCGTGATGAATGAATTTCTCTAAAAAAATTTGTTTATAAATACCAAAACAATTGATATTCATAATAAACTATAATAAGTTATATTGACTGAATAGCATTCCATAAAAATTATTATGTATTTTTTATCATTTACTAATTATAAAATTTTATTTGAAAACACAAATATTGGATTTTTCATAAATTTTTCAGTTTGTATGATATTTCACCAATGATTCAAGATCATTATTTGACAATATAATATCTTGTGGAAGATAAAATAAGTGGGAATTAGAAATATAATAAAGAATAAAGTATAATGATACACTCTTCATTGTGTTATAAATTTATTATTCTCATATAAATTAATTATAAAGTATATTTCATTTTTTAATTTGTTGTTACACTAGTATATTTTTCATTATTGGGATTATAGTGCACTATAAAAAATATAAATGATAAAATCCATCAATAATGGAAATCTACTCATTACATGTTCCATGTTATTTATTTCAATCATGATATCTTCTCTATTTATATGTTTCATTATTATTTCTGTAGGCATATTCATTTATTTTATTTTACTTTTCATAGAAATGTTTCTTTTTATTGTTTGTATGTAGTATATATATATATAATTATTATGGACTTTATACATACAAATTAGAAGTAAATTACTGAGAGAAGGACTTTATAAGGTCTATATTAGAAGTAAACAAAACAATTATTTTTTTAATTTTAATAAATAATCTAGAGTTTTTCTTCAATATTTGGTTATATCAATTAAAATATTTATGTTACACACTAATAGTCAATACTGTTTAAAAAGTGCGCATAGTTAATATATGTGTGTGATTACATACACACCATAATATTATTTTTCTTAAATCATCAATACGATTTTTATGTTTACTTTATTACATGTGTATGAAAATTCCAAAACATGATTGACATGTTCAGGACTGACCGCACCCATTCTAGGTCAGTTTATGGTGGTATGTTAGGATATGATTCGTGTAGCATAATGTGGGATAACCCATATTAATTTTATATTTTTGGGTCCAAATTTTCACAAGACCCAATCCATCTAAACCCAGGAATAAATATAGATAATATTTTTATTAAGGATCTTATCCAACAATCTCTGAGGATTCGTTTTTCACAAGGGGGGTTGGGGAATCTAGATAGTTATGGAATGTACTAGATGTATGTAGAAGGATGATGATATTTTGAATATGTTTAAGTATTGGATGTTTTAGAGGGATCCATGAAACATGCTTCGAGTGGGAAATTTTTATGATTATAAAGCCTCTCTAATGACACAAATTTATTAAAACAAAATGAGGAAATAACATAAAATACTTTTATTTAACGACAGTTTGACCAAGTTATAATTTCTATGGATTCAAACATTTAGCATAATTTGGATCAAATAGTGATCTTAGGTGTCTATAAGAATTATAAAATGCTCCGTCCACATAATGTAGCAATTCATGTTAATGAATTTTTTAAGAGATCATTTATAACTATTTAGAATTAATTGTGGCAAAAAAATATAAGAAGTTATTGCTACCAGAATTCCAGATGGACTCAATTATATATATGTGGTGGGGAAAACTACTGGTGTATGATTTAAAAAATAATACAAGTAATGTGATTAAATTATAAGAGTGATCAATATGGATAAAAAGTCAATTTATCCTAATTTTATATCTCGAGAAATAATATTTGAAATTCTATCTTGTGGACATAAAATCTAAATTTAAACCAATTAAATCATAATTATTTCTTTACTTTTGTTCATTTAATTTTATTTTATAATTGTATATGTAACGACTAAACATTTTACGATTGGAATTTCTCTTCTGATTATATAAAATTTGATATTTAGTAACAAAATAATCACATGATGAAGCTAACAAAATTTAGTTATATTAATTTAAAAATTATATTTAGTGAAAAAATATGCATATAAAAACTAAAATTACTACAATGGAAACAAAATTTAAAATAAGATAACATGAATAGAAAAATTTAGATCTCATTGATCCCATAGAATAATCATACTCATGAAAATAGTTTAGAAATGAACTTGAATATTAGTAATGGAATGTATATTTTAGAAATGAAAATATATAACCTTGAGAAAAATAGAATTTAATGGGAAGTGAATTAAATATTAGGTGTTCATGTGAAATATCAAACTTATATAAATGTTTCAAATCTAGTCATTAGAGTATTAATCTTGCAATTAAGAATGCTAACCCGACCATTCAAATAGCATTATCACCTATGGGAGTGGAAAATAATATTTATTAATAATATAAAATTAAGATAAGATTATTTATACCATGGTACAAGTAAATACATTTTTAAAAAATGATAAAATAACTCATTGATTATTTAAGTAACATATATTATTTATTTATATTATTATTAAAAATAATAATTAAAACAAAATTTTATTTTTTATAATAGTTTTATAAGTGAATATTTTGATTTATTATATAGATAATATTATTGTATGATATATTAGGTAATTTTCAACGGGATGGAAAGTGATTATAATATTATAACAGTTATTTTTCAAATAAATGGGGTTTTTAATTAAAAATTATATTTATCATATTTAGGAAACTAATTTCAAAAAATATTTTTGGAATCTAAAAATTAAAAAATAGTGATGATGATTTTTTATATAGTGGAATTTTTGTGAATAATTTAATGTGAAATATATGTTATTTAACATTATTAGATTAATAAATGAATTTTTGAGTCATTGATGATGTAAGAATTATTAGATGAAATTCACATGAATTATTTATTGTTTTAATTCATACTAACCAATACTGTTGGATATCTTGGAAAAAATTGATAAACTAATATATATAGTATTAAAAAACACCCCTATCATCACCCTACAAATACAACCTCTCGACACCCCTTATCCTCACAACTTATTAGCCTTGGATCATTCAAAATTTATTCCCAATTTCCTTATCAATCTTCTCTCACACATCCTAGTGCTACGTTTCTCATAAAAATTCTAATTCCATGTGCCTTAAGAGTTTTTCAAAGAGACAACATTCAATAGGTAATACTCCCAAACTAATTTTCTTAAATTATCTTCTTAATCTACCCTCACCTCACCTCAATCATCAAACATGAAATAATTACTTCAATATCATATATATACCTAAATTTTATAATTTTAATGTAATATATATCATTTATCCTCTTCTCCTCTCATTTTATTCGTAGAATCAATCCATTTCAAATACTTTTTCTTTTTTCCACCTTCGCAGGCAATGAGTTTTCATTTTCCATTATCGCTTTCAAGGATAGTTATAAAAATATTATTTTTTAAAAATAATATTATAATAATTATATTATAACTTATTTCATGTAATATAATTAATATATAGATATGATTTTAAATAAAATTTAATAATTTCAGGTTGGTTGGTAAAACAGCCAAATGAACTTATTGCAAAAAGTTAATGTTTTTACTTAATTAATAATTCCATTATAAAAAGGGATATTTATAAAAATATTAGTTTATCGAAGGTTTTTAATAATATTTTATTTATATTTTTGAGTTTATTCATATTTTAAATAACAAAAAATAATTGACCATAAGGTATTTGACCTTGGAACCAAGAAATGAGCACTCTCAGAAAAAGTTAAATTAAACATTATATCTCATTTTAATGGTTATAAATGAGAATAATAAATTTATAGTAAGTCTATTTTAAATATATAAGGATATAAATTAATTTATAAATAATTTAATTTAATTATCCAGTTTGTTATGTTCAAGTGAAGGATGATTCGAGAACATAAAATAATAGAGCTCCTTGAACCACCCTTTTTCTTTATATTAAAATGTTATCTCCTTAAATCACATTTTATATGTATATTACGTTATGAAATGCATAAAAAATATTTATTTAATTATCTTACACATATTATTATCTTATCCCCCCTTTGTATGAATGGGTAATACATTTCTTAATTTCATTTCTCAAATTCCTTACATAAAATAAAACCTGGATAAGATGGTCTTTTCTATCACTCAATCCATTTATGTAGTTCTCATTTAATGTATTTATTAACAATGGAAAACCATATTTTGAGAGATGTGATTATTTACTAATATATTAATGTTTGTAATTATAATCTCATTCTTCTCATTATTTTCTTAATGATGTATCATTTCATTGGGATAAGTGGCATGATTAAGAACCCCATTTATTTCTATGAGTAATTGTTAAATTTACATATTATGATTGATTTCCTTTTTTGGAAAACATTAGAATGTAAATATTATTACGGGCGTTCATAGATATAACTTGAAATCATTGGGTAATATTTTTTTCCCTTATGAGATGTTATGAATTTGATTAGGGAGGGATCCTAATCAATGTTGAGACTCAGCCCAGTTAGTAATGTTGCCTTTGATGTTAGCATTATCTTGTAAATATTTCATGTTTTATGTTGTTTTAACATTACATTTTTTCCATGATCTTATAATACCATGTTATTTATGCTATACTCTCATTCTATTATCATTAACCTTCTCTTTTATGACAATAAAATTAGATATTTGACTCTCATGTTATTCTTCATTGTCAAGTTTATTCCCTTAATAAGATTTATATCTCCCATGTATCTTTTCTGTTTTCCCCATGTTATCATATTTAGTATTTGTTTTCTAGTTTATTTTGGAGTTTATTTTGGAGACTAAAATAATTATTCTATGTTTTAGGATATTTTTTATCTATTATAAACATATTCTCCCAAATGAACTAGGCATGATAACCATTTGGATTGGATTATTATATTTTTAAATTGAAAATCGTTTAAAAATATGTGTCAAAGGATTGAGATGATATAGTTTATAGCAGAGAACGTTATATTAATATATGGGTATTAGGACAACAATACTTTAGTGATAGACCTATCAATAAGACATTATATTTTATAATATCTAGAAAATTTGGTTATGTTTCAATGAAGTGGTTCCATGAAATTTAATCCATGTATTGATGCTACAAGTGGATTTGGCTCTATATTCATTGCACCTATGAGTAATATCCATGAAAATGGTGGATCAAGTATTTAAATGATTATCCAATTATGTATAATTAAGAGTTTTTGATTCACACAATGTTTGACACTCCTAAGGTATATGCTTTAAGAAATTCACAAACTAATTATAAACCTTTGTAAAGGAATCTAATTCCTTATCAGGACAAAAAACATAAAAGTAAAATTACCACGAATAACCTAATTTATAAACAATATACTCATTAGTCATTATTTACAAATTACTTATAAATTAATCATTATAAGATCAATGCTTCCATTTTATATTTCTATTAATTAAAGTATTCCCATGTCATTTTTATTTTCTTTTAGTTAATGGAATGAAATATAAGGAATTACGGTGATAACCAATGTGGTTGAAAATGTGATTATTTCCCCAATGATATGCATAACATTATAAAAGTGTGATCTGATAACATCATGATAGTACAGCCTTTGATTACTCATGTTATGGGTAACACATGTAATCATGTGGAACATCATAATTTTTTTAAGAAAGGGAATTTTGTGAACATGTCCTTTATCCCAAAAATTCATCATAACTATTGTCAATATTATATTCCCCTCATAAATAAATTAATTGAATCTGTTTAGCTGATATCATATTTCCCCCAATCCTCATAACAAGGGAATGTTTTGCTGGTCATTTATCACATTGTGGGATAAGCTAATCAGAGGGGTAAACTGATCTAGAACATGATGTCTATAGAAGAAATTTATTCTGTAGGATGGGAAGGATTTACAAAAAAAATTCTAGTAAATATATTCTTTTAACACTTCACCTTAAATAGGAATTATTTTTTCGATAACTTTTGAAAAATAAGATGAGTCTATTGGGGTGTATGTGGAAAGCATCCCAAGCCTTAAATTATATGACTCTATCTTTTTCATGTACACTATAAGTAATGTTGACCAATTTTTATAGGTTAAATATTGGTAAATGAAAATATTTATAAATTAAATGCATTAAAAATAGTGATGAATTTTTTTGTTGGTCCCTCAAATATAAGTTTAATATATGGGATTCTTAGTGGATTTGTGGTCTAGTAGATTAAAATAATAAAATGGATTTTTATTTGAGAGTGTCAAAAAATAAATCTCATAGAGGACAGAAAACCCAGCAATCCCTGTGTAAACAATTAGGGAATAAGTATCCAAAATACTATCTCAATGGAAGTGGGAGATGATGAAAAAATGGAAAACATGAGAATTACGCTACATAATACTGAATGTGCATGAAGAAGCCCATTAATGTGAAAGAGTAAATTAATGTTCAAAAAACACTATTTTTTCATACAGTGCTTCAATTCCGAGTATTGGGGGGGATTAGGTAAACCAAATCCAGATTCTAAGGTTTTTCATTGAAATTCAATGAAAACAACCTCCAAGACCCAGTGATTAAGGAAATATTCTTCCAAAAATGCTAAGATGAATTTCAATAAGGATGTTGTTAATGGTATGTTGGTTATTCATTTAAGAATGGAAAATGTACTACTTAATTATACTTATTATAAATCATTCATTGATTCATGGATTAGTAGAACTATTTTAATACCACTATAGAACACGTGGATAAATCTATCTATGACATTAGAAAATGGATAAATTATAGAATCCCAATTAAATTTCTCCTCTATGGTCAATGTTTGTAGATAAAACCTTTTGGAAAATCATTTCCTAATTTCTTAGTAGAGTTTGATTTCATATTGGTAAATCATTGGTTGTCCATGTATACATTCAATATCATTCCAAAAAAAAGGGAATCCCTATGGATGGCCTTTTCAAAAACTTAACACATAATAACTCCCTCCCTCTGAAGAGGTCACTCAAGAGAGAGCCATAACCGGGAAGGAGCACTTTCTAGTCAAGATGGAAGAGCATGCCAAATGGTAACATCACAAAAGGTGATGGTTCGACATAGAAATATGCCAGTACACGCGGGTTTCACCTCATTTATTACACCCTGTCTGGGACTGAGTAACCTAGAAAGATGATCATTTTTGGGGGAAGGAGAAATTCACCAATGATTAGTCTTCAAGTAATCGAACCTTGTACCTTCCAGAGGAATCATTTTTTCTACCACATTCTTCACAAATGACCCACCACTAAAGCAACAATACAAATACAATATAAATTATATAGAAGGTGAAATCACTCTTTAAATTATTTTTTATTCTTTGATCTAGAATATGTGAAATTAAGAGGATGAATATACTTTGGAGTCATCATAACATGTGTGGATATTATTTCCTTTTGATCAAGAATAACAATCTCAAATGATTGAGAGAATTAGAGAATAATCCTTGAAGACATGCCCATTTCTAGGATAAAATATATTTTATCCTAGATGATATTTACGGTCTTCATCATGACCAAGAGGTTTAGTTCAAAATCAAACATTTACATGGATCTCTCCCATATACATGAATTTTTTCAGAGTGTCCATTTTAAGGATGTAGAACTAAAAATGTAGTTAGAAGATTATATAGACATGGTATTTATACACTTGAGTTGTTTACTATGTGATTCACTAGCCCTCTTCGTCAATAATAAGTATGGGTCAGTGAAACACTAAATTGAGTATTGTGATCTAAAAAATCATGATAAAGAATGATTATTCCCTTTTATAGATATATGACTTATTGAATCAAGTATGTGTGGACCTACAATCCACTAAGGTTATACTTCAGTTACAATATTACTAATTAAAGGTAAATAATGAGAATATTCCAAATAATTTCTTCCGAACAATTTTTGAAAACTAAGAGTTCATATTGATTCCCATTAGACTCAATAAACCTACAACAATATTTATAGACATAATTAATAGAGTCTTTATAGATTACATCAAAAATATTGACCTTTATTATAGATGATATTCTTTTATAATTTACAAGAATGGTGTATCATGATGAGAATATCAATACCATGTTAAATACATTACTAAAGGGGAATTTTTATGCATAATACTGTAAATGTGAGTTCTTAGTAGATAAAGTACAATTATTTGGGCAGGATATCACTATAAAAGGGATATATGTAGAGGCTTCAATGTAATATATATATTTTGTGTGTCTCAGAACAATATATATAATATAAAAAAATAGTTGTGTTGAATTTTTGTGTATTATAGAATATTTTTTATAAAATTATCATGATTTTCAATCCTGCTAACCAAGATGACATGATAAGGAGTAATAATTGTTAGGACTGATTAATATAAAGAGAACATCATAAAACATAAAATGATGATTTTCACTATGCCACCCCCATGATTCCCTCATGTGGGGAACTTCTCATAGTATACAATGATGCTATAATGAAGGGCATGGGAAATTCGAAATTAGAAAATGATAAAGTGAAAGCCTACTCATCAAGGTGGTTGAAATTTTATGAGAAGAACTATCCAATTCATGTTAAGGAGTTGGTTGTTGTAATATTCATGCTAAAAATGTAAAAGAATTATCTCAATAAGGATATGTACTTGATCTGCATCAATCATAAGAGACACAAATATATATTCTCAAAGAAGTATTATAATATAAATATTTTAATATAATAATAAATGACCAAGGATTATTAACTATCAATCCATTACCATACAGGGAATGAAAATAAAATTGAATATGTTCTAATTATGAGGAAGCTTGTGATATTATCAATGATATTAATATTTATTTATAAAATATTCCATGATATTATAAGTATAGACCCAGGAATCATAAATGATGGAATGACATCATTCTGTTATCAAATGATTACCCAATCATCCCTTTAGGGGAGATAAGGGGTGCACAAAGAGATGATCTTGAAATACGTTAAATGATAGAGGCTATAAGAAAAGGTAAATCCATATAGTTAACAATAAATATAGATGGAATTGTAATATTTTTTTATGTCAAAGTGTACCATAAAATCCTAATAAAATAGAGTTTCTGGATAATGAAAATATCCAGATGTTCTTATTATACCAAGGGATCATAACTATAATTCATGATCTTTAAGGTAACTATTAATTAAACAACGTGAAGAAGAATATCATAAAAAATAGATTAAAATTCCATTTATAAGAATATGTGAAAGGTAAATGAAATAAGTCCAAGTGGATGATTCCTCCATTAACCATACCCATATAGAAATGAGAGATATTCACTATGTATATTTTCATATGTTTTCTGAATTTATCCCAATATAATAATGACGTATAGGTTTTACTGGATCATCGAACATATTCTTCACACTTATTTTCTAATCTAGTGGACATCTCACTAGACATACATGAAGGGATATACATAAGGAAAGTGGTGGGCCTATATAGAACACTATTATTTATTATATCAAATCAAGCTTTAATATTTAACTATATGTTGTGGATTATTTTCCAAAACAATTAAATAATTGAGTTGAACATTTGTACTGATTTTCAAACCCAAATTATGCCAATATGAAGAGAATATGTAGACACTAAAATACATGTCAAGAGAATTTTTAATAGAATTAAAAAGAGGATGGGATAAATTTCTCCATATGGTTGAGTTGTCCTATAATAATAGTTTCTACTAAATCATCCAAATACTACCATATGAAGTGTTTTGGAGAATATATTAAAAACCCATGTATTCATGGTTGAATTTGGTGAACACGAGCTACTATAACGTGAAATTTTCTAGGGAATGATAGAAATGGAAATGACTATTCAATGGTGGCTTAGGGATTCTCATAGAAGAGGGAAGATATATGATGAATATTTTTTATGAGAACTAGAGTTTGTGGTGGGAGATAATGTTTTCCTCCATGAATCGCTATTGAAGAGAGCTGGGATATTGGAAGATAAGAGTAAGCTATTTCATAGGTACATTGTCTCCGTTGATATTATTGATCAAATCTGAGTTGTGGCTTATCGACTAGCACTCCCACTAACCTTGTATCAAGTACCCAATGTATCTATATATTTATCTTTTGGAAGTAATTTCTAGACCTCCCACATTTACTGAATTTATAGGTGGTACATCTGCATAAATATCTCTCTTATATAGAGTATCCAATGATGATCTCAGACCACATAGATAAATTTCTACAAAATAAGAAAACTCACCTTATCAAATTACTATTTCAAAACCATATGTTTATAGAGGAGATATGAGAACCAACAAAATTGATAAATCAGAAGTACCCTCAAGTTTTCCTACCTTAGTTTGTAAAATTTAATTTTTATGATGATATTTCTTATGTTGTAATCATGTTACAACTCATAAATTTATCTATAGTATTTTACATTATATTACATAAATTTGTAATATTTTGTAAAACACATGTATCACAGGATGAAACCAAATAAATTAGTAAATTAATTCCACATTATATATACAGAAAAAAAATTCCATAGGAATATAAATCATTATAATTTGAAAAAAATAGAGAATAAGATAACAGTAATAAAAAATTGGGATTTATTTGATCCCCCAAAATAATCACACTAACAAAAAGTACTCTAGAAATAAAGAAGAATGTCAATAATGAATTATTAATTTTCAAAATTAATATATATTAACCTGATAGAAAGTGAATATTAAATAATAAATAATTAAATATATTGTATCTATAGGAATTAGGAAAAACATATAACCATTTGATTAGAAAAGTGACTGCTATGAATAGTAACTTGTATGTTATAATTCTATAATAACGTATGGAAATGTCAACTAGTATTTCTTTCTTCCTGAAGAATTATAATATTATCTAATTATTCCATGGTGAAAATTAATAAATTTTTTTAAGAATGAGAAAATGCGTTTTTTAAATTTTTAAAACCAGATATGTTCTATTTTAATTTTTATAAAAAATATAACAATTAAATAATTTTATTTATCTAAAATGATTTTAAAAATTATTATTGATTTTTATTATAATGAAAATTTAATTTTATGAGACACTATGAAATTATTCAAAGGGCTAAAAAAATATCATATTATTAAAATTGATATTTTTTCCAAATAAATACTGATTTTATATAAAAATAAAATTACTCATATTTAGAAAGTTATTTTCATAGAATTTATTTCATGTTATGAATATACACCTCAAAAAATTGATAGCTGAATATTTGGTATTTTTCTAAAATTGATGGATTTTTAGTGAATAGTGACATGCAAAAAATACGATATTTAATATTATAAACTAAATAAATTATTTTTGATGTTATGGGTGATATATTTTCCCATTATATTTAAATCATACCCAATATTGCTTTTATATAGTTATAATAATCTATACCATTGGTGATTTTAGCCAAAATAATAATCTAATTATTATATTATTTGAAAATTCCCCTCTCCTCCTCTTATATATACCACCCCTTATCCTAAAATAAATTGGCCTTGAAGTGTTCCATTTTTTAGAAGAATTCCCTTATCAATACTCTCCCCATTTCTATGTTCTTATATTATCATCGAAAAGTTAATCCCATTTCATTATAGAGTTTTTCAATGAAACAACATTCAAGAGGTAATATCCTTAAATTACATATTTTAAATTTTTTCTTATTCTTAATTATCCTCACCTTTCTTATATAACCTAGAATATTTACTCTTGTATCACATATATACTATAGTGTCACATTTTTAATGGAATATCTACCTTCAATCCTCTTCTCTACTCCTCTTATATTAAAATTCAAATTGTTTTCCATCTAATTTTGGTAAACCTTCTTTTTTGTTCATGTGTTTTCATTTTCCATTTCCATCTACAATTATGATAATAATAATATCATTTTACATAAAAAATATGTTAATAATTGTTATAAAACATCATTCATGCTCTGGAATGAATATATCGGTATAATATTAGCTGAAATGAAATTAGTTCATTACGGTCTGTAAAAGGAATTAAATGAACAAACTATACAAGGATAACATTTTTACTAATTGAGTCACCCCTATGTGAAAACCAAAGGGGATATTTTAGAAAATATCAATTTAATGATGTACATGAATACAATTTACAGTCACTATTGTTTTTCTAGTCCCTTTTGATAGGAACCTCAATAATTATTTGTATGGGATCCGAACTTAGAACCATGAAAAGAACACTCTATGATAATATAAATTGAACATTATATCTCACTGATGTGTTACAAATGAACATAATAATATTATAATTAATAAAATATAAATTGAAAAGGCTATGAATTAATTAATTATTTTATTATATTTGATTACCAGGGATTTTATATGAATGTGGATAACGATTCTAGAATATTTTATAAGGGGTCTCTATAAACCACCATTTTTCAGTTGTTAAATCCTCTCTATAAATTAATTAATATCTCCATTTTATGTTTTTAATTCATTTTAAATTAGTTATATTTTTTTATTAAATATATACTTATCTTATTATCTCATCCATTGATAGAGTAATACATCACTTATGATCATTTCTAAAATGCATTCTTTAAAATAAAACTTCATAAATGGGATCATTTATGTCCCTTTATCCTTTTATGCGACACACATAAGCCTATATTTCAAATTAAACAAAATATTTTGGGACCGAGGATTATGTACTGAAATTTTAATTACCGTAATATTTAATTCCTTCTTCTCCATGGAATATTTATAAAATATTATTTGATTACGATATGAGGTAATATAATAAAACACATATCATTCCATGAGTAATTCTTATGATTGTTCCTTATTATTGATTTCCATTTTTAGGGAAAAATAATACTGTACACATTATTATCAGTCTTCCAATATATCACTCAAATGAATTTGGGTTTTTGTCCCTTGAGATATTATTTATGGGATTACGAAGTACAAATAATTTTTTATCAGACTTTTTCCACCATGAGATGTGGTCATAGAAGTTATCCTTGACATATAATTAATTAATGTTTTATGTCAGTACAAATTAAAATGTTTATATGCACGTATGATACAATGTTCTTTATGTTATAGACCCAAGTGAAAATTCCCGGGCTATCTCTTTTGTAATACCAAGTTATGATGTTTGAATCTAATGATATGATTCATTATCATGTTTATTCAATTACAATGATTTATAACTCCCCCATTTGTTTTATATATTCCTCAACTTATCCTATGAATTTATGTTTTATTGAAGGTATTTAAGAGATCATTATATATAATACAATAATGATGTTGTTTTTTAGTTTCTTTATGAGGAATAATGAACCAATTCTTCCAAATACACTATGTATCACAATCTTTGTGTTATATTTATGGGATTTTTATTGTAAAAATCATGTAATAATATGTGAAAATGTCTTGTGCCACTATAGTATTTTCCAATCCAAGGAATTAGTGTATGGTAATTTATTGTGCACTGAGATTCTTATGTTCTAGTGATCAATGTTGGGGATATTTAGTGTGTTTCATTCTTATAACATTTAGTTATTGAATTTATAGTGAGAAGAAAATTTATTCATTCCATGGTTCATCTTTTAATGAATTCGTGATTTTCACTTTTTCATTTTATTTCCACATAGAACAATTTATTTTGGTCTTAATGGTACTTTACATTTATGATAAATTTTAATTCTATTTGATTCTATTTTATAATATTTTTATTGTGTTATTATACATTCAATGTATTATTCTTTCTTCATCATCTATTACCAATGCATAGATTCATCTTCTTCTCTATTTCTACAAGGTTGTAGAATATTTTTATAGCATTAAACCGGACTGATCATTATTATTTATGAGTTTATAAATTTATTTTCATACAATTTATTTATTATTCAACATTTTTGTTGTATTTATTCATGTCAGAAGAGGTTTTGGGATGCTAATTTGTCAATATCTTTTATCATAATGTTGAGCGCATAAATAAAAAGGAGGCATGATTAATGTATCCATTTTCATTCCATATATATTGGGTTATTATATTGTCTAAATAAATATTTTCCCCTGATTTATCAATTTCTTCATATAAGTCGAGTTGAATTTATGAAATTGGTGTATAGTACATGGGTTATAGTTATAAGAGTGTACCTGATTTTGTTGAAATACGTACAATTTTTATGCATCCATTTCATTAAGATAAGTGTTAATTATTAACAGTTTGTACATTATATATCTAATATTACTATTAATAGTTAATTATTTTATAAGAATTTTGATTCAATTAGATAGTTAGTTTCCTATGTTTGGTAAATTCTCAAATCAGTTTCTTAATTTTAATAGTTTTATTTCATGTATTAATTTTATATTAACATTAATTAATTAACCATTTTCCATTTATATGATTATTGAATGTAAAAATAATACTTAAAAGTATAAATAAGTGATAAAAAATAAATAATGTCATAATAGTGGATCTCTTTAATAGTAAATGAATGATTATTTATTTTTCTACACTCCAATAAAAATTTAATTTTTATTCATATGTCCATCATGTTAGACCATCCATTTCTGAAATTTTATTCTAGATGAAAAAATTCATCAATAAATAGTTAATCTGATATTTTAACATGTGGATATTATCAAAGACAATAAAAAAAATAAAAAAAATTAGATTAATAACATAATGAAACTCAATTTAAAACACAATATCATTACACTAAATAATCCTCATAATATTTTTATAAAATATATCTACCAAACCACAAACTAGAGGTGAAAAAACCTCCACCCACTCATGTACAACACTAAACACCATTCTCTCCCTCTATTAAAAATTAATAAACATAAAAAAAGATATCTTGAAAAAAAATCAATAAAAAACATGTATTTTTATCTATACATAGGATCAAAACCATAAAAAAGAGTAAACATAGTAACACACCCTTAAAAATAAATTCTTACAATGATTCATAAAATAAGAGAATATCTTAAGAAAATAAGTTCTTCAAAAAAATTACCCTACCCTAAAAAACTACAAAAATATCAAATAACTGATAACCACCACCAATATTTCTTCATAACACTACCACTTTGCCTAATCATTCTATAAAAAAATCTAGTCCATTGATAAGATATATATTATATAAAATTGATAAACTTGTATTTCAATATTGTGTGATATTATGTCTAGTATATGTGGGACATGCTTCTCACAACCTATAGACCTTAAAACTCATCAACCTCTAATGTGAAACTTATATTTGATAGCCGCTCCACCATGATAGACCTACTACCTACCATTAACACTACACTAGCCCCAAAGATGTTATACAATAGCCTGTAAGAGTCCTTGACTATATCCAATAGGATTTGATGTAAAAATAACATTAAAATACTTATATAGGATAAATTACTACTAAATGGGTAGAAATAAGCATACAATGATGAATGTATATAGTCACACTCAATATTTTCATTGAATTATCACATCTAAAATATGTAATATCATGCCAATAATTCTAGAAACCACCAAAAAAGAAACAAATTGGTTCTTTTTCCTCCTTAAAATATAAAACTAATAGATCCATATGACTAAAAAATGTTTGATGAGGCCAAAATTGATTATATTTAAACCTAGACAACCCCACAGAATGATATACTAGAAAATATAACAAATCTAGCCACTCTCTTATGTGTTAACTAATAATCCATTGAAAGAAATAACTAAAAGGTATCAAAATTATTAGTGTACTTTTGGTAGTTATTTTCCCACATAGTATATACATACAATTAAATATTAGGACAATACTTAATCATAAATTTCAAAACTCTAAAATCATGATCATCCGACATAAAACAAAAATAATGATTCAACCCCACAAATAATATACTATACTCCTAAAAAATCTCACTCTGTGAGTTATTAAAAAAATATAATGATGGAACACACCCATGTTTTCCAATAGGAACTCCTTTTGTAACAACTCTTTAAATTTATTATTTGTATCAAAAGTCTTTTTAAAGTCTTCCAGATACATCCTCTCCCACTATAAAGTTAATCACCTTAATAATCTCAATACCAAAAAACACAAAATTATCCACCAATGCCCAAATAAATAAATATACTCAATCAAGTTTCTTAAGTAAATTACCAATCTCTTAATCTCACGTAGATCCCCAAATTTTCACAAAATTATTCCATTTCACCCCGAAAAATGATTCACTTGAACTAAAAGAATAATATGATGAACACTATATTGAACATTATTTCTATAATATGGCTCATTAACTCATATACAGTTCTATGGATAGAATGGGTAAATAGATAACCAGATAAAAAATGATTTATTTCTTCATATCCCAATGATGTGATTCTATGTTTAAATTTAATTGAATTATCATCCTTATGGGAACATAAATTCCTTAACTATATGAAAGAAACATGGCCTACATACTATATGATTAATTAATTATGACTGAATATAGTACACTAGAGATAATATTATATGCCATACAAGTATTTAGAAGATTATTTCCATCCTTACACATGATCATGTTTTATCTCTATTTCTAGAGCCTTTTTTTATAGACTACTTCACATATTATGTTTTATAATACCACTACATTCCTCCCATTGATACTTTACAAGTGACTAATCCAAATTCCAATATAAAACACTCCCACTCTAGTACCACAATATCATGAATTTATTCAAAATAACTCACTACTATAGGTAACCAATTGAAACATGTATGATACCCCGAGACATTCAAAATAAATATAGGGTATCAAATTAAAATATGAGAATATTACACACACATATGGGGGATATTTCTAAAAATGATCTATGATTAATATATAAAATTTGGAACAAGTGCGGTAAATAATGAGTATAATGATACTAAAAATTTAATTATCTATGTATCATAAATATATAACATTTTATATAGCTAAAAAAGAAATGAAATAACCATCGGTGGGAAACAAATACCACAAAACACATGAAAAATCAAATAATACCAAATATATTATGTATAGCATTACAATGGTAATTTATTAATCTTTTTATAGATAACATTATACCCTAATAATTCATTACCTAATACCACCCAAAACTTGATCTTGGATATATAAAAATAATATATAAAACAGAAGATATCTATTAATATACATAGATGGTTACTACTTTACCCTCTAACTTCACTGATGTGAATATATCACTCTAATATGTCTATGAGTACAAAATATAAACCAATTTATAAACCACTATTGAGTAATTCCATTCTAATTTCCCAATTTCTCATCAAAATAAAACACTCCAAAATCACTTGTCTATATACTATAATGATGAGAATAATTTATAGGAAATTTGATTCAGGGCATTTGAATTAATATATAGGAGAAAGGTTTGTTGTAGGAATTGATAATTAAATAATGAATGTTAGAATTGGAAACCCCAAGGATATGTTTTTTGGTATTAAATGAGGCAAATGTTATTTTTTGAGAGCTTAAGAGATCAAGGAAGATGGTTTGGGTTGACCATTTTCATGTTTTTTAGTTTTAGGTTGCCACCATATCATAAAAACTATGTTCCATGGTGTGGTTGGTATCGCTAGGGATGACATGAAATATAATCCAAGAGTTATCCAATGTAGGGATGACCTGGTGGATACCTTGAAATGTGTCATATAGTGGCCATGATGTAATGGAGTGGGAACCAAAATTCTCTCCCTAACTTATGGGGTCTAGTTTCACCATATCCCAAGGGCCACACCTTATCATATAATGAATCTTAAGCATAAAATAATACAATAATAAATATTTTTAGATTAATATTCAATACATTTACCAATATTACATACCTAGAGATTGTAAAGGATTAGTTTCATTGGAGACTAGATAATTAATCAAATTATTTACTAAAATATCATCAAAATATCCAAAAATAAATCATCCCTCATAATACCCTTATTGAAAATTTAATACTAAATACCTTCATTCATAACTTGGGGAAAATATAAGCATAATAAGAGATGATAATAGATACTTATTATGGGTAAAAAGAGACATCAATGAATTATCTTCTGTTATAATATTCACAGTGTTTTAGAACATGATTATAGCTTAAGATATTAATACCAAATCAGTCAAATATAATTAATTGTTAATCATGGAATAATTCTTTCTCATAAAAACACATAAGTCATAATAGTTAAAAATCATCAATAATCAATCAAGATCTTTGATAACATATCATAACCATGTGACATAGGATTATGGAATACACATGATAATTGCAAACAATTTCCATTGTTAATGCTCCCTGCCAAAACTATCATAGTAGATTGGTTTTACTCCTAATTAAATCATTTCCTTTTTCATGTTGGACTCATAAGAATCTAATATTGTGTGAGTCCATTACAAAACTAAATTCTCTCTGAATCTAATTGTATAAAATCACTTGTTGTATCATTATTTATACAATCCATTAGACGGATATATAATTCTGATCCCACCCATTACTAAATGAAAAACATCATAAAAAATTAATCAATTCAATATATCAGAACTCTTTGAAAGGAAATTGGATTTATTCCATCATTTTATTATTGCATAACCCTTGTAAAAGATAAATATTTCATTAATATTTCATCATAACTTACTTAACCCGTGGGAATGAAATGAGATTCATAGAATCACCCTTCCATAATCATCATCATCATAAGAAATATAGTGAAATAATTTTAATGTTATCAGGATTTCATAAACTCAATGGGTCATAATGAACCCTTAAGGATATTTTCATTGAAAAAACGGCCTCTAAAAGAGTATTAGAAAGTTTCATAAAAAATATGGAAAATATATTTTCTTTGGTATATCAAAAAACTCAATCTTCAAATAATATTTTGTAAAATATTTTCTCCCAAAATAATCAATCAATCATGTAAATTAATCCTAAAAAAATAATAATTATGATGGTGGGAAAATATGTTCATGTGGTAAATATGAAAACAACTATTCCTTTTACACTTTTTGTAGAAACTCATAATTATATTGTTTTAAAAATGTGGTATATTTTCCTTTTATAAAATTGAAAATAATTCAAATATATATTAAAATTACTTTAAACAAATAGTATATATGAAAATATATTATAATTTAAAACATTTAAAAAAACATGCAGATGGAAAGAAAATGTTCGATTAAAGTGGAAATAATGTCA
Organism: Viscum album; assembly: GCA_963277665.1. NCBI lineage: Eukaryota > Viridiplantae > Streptophyta > Magnoliopsida > Santalales > Viscaceae > Viscum > Viscum album. Next base: position 1,394,021,112 of record OY728157.1, on the reverse strand, counting down.
ATTTTTCTTCAAAATATTATCTCATTAACTATATGTTTTAATGAGATGAAAATTTTAATATTACGTGAAACATAATATAGTAACCAAAATATATGAATATTTATTTAAGGATATGTCTCATATAATTTTCTTGAATGGATATTTTTAATATACACTCTTAAAAAGAAATGACATTGTAACATAAACCATTACCTCAAGTCCCATCTTCCATCATTCATTTTCAATCAACCTATAAAATAAATATATATTAACAATTAATTTATTATAGAAATATATTCATACATAAAATACTATATATCATTCTTCTATAATTTATAGTTATCCTTTCGTAAACAATTTCTTCATTAAAATGAATATTTGGTTGAAAACGGCTGTGTTTTCCTTTCTTGTTTATGTTTGAATATTTTGATACTTAATAATTTTTTATGGTTTAACCATATACATAATATTAATCATGATATATGTAACCTATATTTTTCTTTTAAATATTTTTAAAATCATTAACAAAAATAATTGATGAAAAAAATTTCAACACTTTATTGAGACGAGTGTCTAAACATATGCAATTATTTTATTTTCACTTTATGATATGTGGAATGAGATAATGTTAAAAAATAATTCACCGTTACAAACTACTAATTATATCATAAATATAATAAATATTGATTAAATATAACCTTATTACCATCCATGTAAAAAATTAATGAAAAAAGAATCACATCACTTCGTGGAGGTGGTAGTCCACACGTACGCATGATCTACACTATCATTTTCTAATGTTTGGTAAGGAAATAGAAAATGGTTTTCCCATAATAATAATATAATGTATTGATTTTTATGACATTAGATTCATTATTTTAGGATGGATATGAAATATATTGGTAGACAATAAGATGAAATAGACTTTCAAAGAAACAGGTAAGATAATTACCTCTTATTTGAGAGACCTCCTTTGTCTCACCTTATGAATTATTATGATAGTAATTGGATAATACCAAGAGATTAATAAGTAATCGAATTAGTATACTCAGGGTTTTGGGGAGGTCTGGGCTAAGCTAGAGGGCTAAAAATTTGTGAATAATAGTAGATAATAGGTTTCCTTTTATATGTGAGGGGAGGGAAACACCTAGAATTAATTATAAGATTTAAATAATATAGAGTCATGTTCATATGAAAGGGGTAAAAAATAGACGAGGAATAAATTTTAATATAATATAATTTAAAATATCTTCAAAAAATAATATTTAGAAAAATTTAACTATTATTTTTACCCTTATATCTTTTTTAACCTCTACCCTAGTAATCATGTTTTAACCCTAGTAGTGGTGAAGAAATAATTAACTTTTTTTTCATTCACGATAACTAAAATGAAAGGATACTCATTAAAAAAATCATTATAATAAAAAATATGGAATTAATTTTATCATATTCAATTCTTATAAGTGAAATAAATTCATATTAAAATAATCACATAAAACATAATGTAAAACATATTTAAAAACTATGTTTTAAGAATAAAAATTAAATTATTATTACTCCATGAATAGGAAAAAACATTAGAAGATTGTTATAATATTTTATTTAAATTATAATATATTAATATAATTAAAATCATTTGTGGATAATGATTAATTTAAATTATTCTGTAAAAATTATAATATGTGCATAAAAACTATTTCCCAGAAACAAATCTTATTTAACATCCAATTATTTTATTTTAATTTATGAAAAATTCATAACCAATGAATTATTTTTATTCATTTTTAATTTTTTTAATTTTCATAATCTAGTTGTTCTTAATCATTCCTTACGATCCAAAATCATGGTGATAACTCTTACATTAAATTACTATATTTTAATAGTAAATCGTGATTCATTTATACTTGTTGTTGTGTTTAAAGAAATTTATTATTGAAATATAATTTATTTAATGATAAATATATCACAAAAAATCAAGGTTTTATATTTTACCTCTATAATAATATCACCATCACATTGATGCCAAAAACTAAATTTGTTTATGCCTCATCATATCCTCTGGTTCAAATGTTTTTTCTTAAATCATTTGGGTTTCCCAAAAAACAATAACTAGGTTTTTATTATTATTCCACAAGACTTTATCTCTTCGATGTAAAATATCCACCAATTTATTCATGTATGATAGATAATTTTCTCATGTTAGGACCTTTGAGTTTAGTATATGTGAAGGTTTGGGCATGTACATCATCAAGAGAGATTAATGGAATACATCATGATTATTAGGGATATTTTGTGGATTTTACAAGTGATAAGAAAAGACCCCAATTTTATTGGTAGTTTATAAGATACTAATATAACATCAGATTAGCCTTCCCTTTCATCCAAATATAATAATCTTATTTTAATAATAAATTCATAGGAATACCTTTTCCCCAACTTCAAACTATAGCAATCACTGAAAATTATAGGTATAAATTTTTTATTGACTCTGATCTTCACTAATGTTCTAATAAATGAATCTAACCATGTATTATATTTCCTCAGATAGCTCAGTTCATAATGGATTTTATTTCCTAATTTCATCCATTCACATTTGAGTTATGCACTTCCTATCATACAAGAATTTGTAAGGATCCATTTCAATTATTCAGCCTAAGATATTATTTTAATGAAAAACTCAACAAGATAAATGTATTTATCCCAACCACATTAGAAACATATAAAACATTATAAAAATAAATCCTTGAGGGCTTGAATTGTCCTCTCAGATTGGAAATCATTCCAAGGATGATTTGTTTTTCCAAATCTTCATCTAATATTCAATTCTTGCTAAATAATTCTCTAAAACATCATGTTAAACCCAAGATCCGAATCATATATAATATAATATGGAACTTAATAAAATCATACATATAAATTCATTTATATCCAATAAATTTTATCAATTGTGAAATATTATTTTATTTTATTAAAATCTTCTCAACCCTTAAAGAGATTGAATAAAACCTAAATAGCATATTTATCATTAATTTTTTGTGTGGGTCTATCTATAAAATACATGGTAATGTTTTCCCTTTTCATTTCTTGGGTGATTAGCGATATTAACATCCACTTATAATTTTTTATATTAGAATTTTGATTCTAAAAATATACAATTTGAGGTAAAAACAATGTAATATTCATTTTCTTGTATTACCACAAGAAATACTATTTCAGATCTCTATACATCTTTATACTTCCAATAATGAGAGAGAATGATGAACTATGAGATTCATCTAACAAATATTTATTCAATTATAGTATTTTTGGGACCCATAATCTTCTCCTAAACATTAATATTAAATCACAAACATGGTTCAACTTAGGAACATTCCTAGCATACTTCTGTAGTTCCACATATTCCTTTTTACCTTTTTAACCCACATAGAGATAGATGATTGAACATTCAACTATGAATGATATGATTTTTTACCATTCATCATGATTTAAAGATATATCATTTGAAAATACATAAATATTGGATTTATTTCAATCCTTATAATCTAAAAATATAATGTTTCTACAGTCCAAGAGCATCATCTTATTTGTTTTCCTTCCAAGGGTGGTAGTGTATTGTGTATCCATAATTAGTAATCAATTCCATATTTATACTTTCGTAAATATTAAACTATTTTTTGGAGTATATATAGATAAATATTTTATTATACACATGTATGTCACACCATTTACCACAATTCTAAAGCCATGATATTTTTAATGAAAATAGTACTACTTAATTTTCTAAATCATGAGTTAGATAATTTTTCACATGAATTTTAAATTAGAGTAAGGCCTAAGATATCACCATTTTATTTTTCATGAAGAATCATTTAATGGGATGTGGTTTCTAAAAAACATGATAAGTTTTTTTATCCATTACTTATGGTTTTTGAATTTATTCATTTCTTTGGAGAATACATGGGTATATCTTGGTCAGTTTTATAGAGTTTTAGAGACCCTTAATGGGGTTCAAGGTAGGTTCTATGTTAAAGAAACAATGTTGTTCTCACCAAGAAACTATGTAGCTTATTAGAGAACTAAAGTAGGTGTTATAAGGTTGGAAAATGGTTTATGATAACCTGGAAACATTTCCATGCAATCCTTTTATCATTGGTGATATGAGAAATCATAGTTTGAACCTGGTTTACCAAAACACATAGTTAGACTGTGATGTTTCCCAAATAAAGGAAAAAAATCCCACACAGTTTTTGCATAGTTATTTTTATGGTTTTAGATAACTATAGAAATTATCATAGGAATCTATCTATCTCTGGAGATAAGTGAAATAATTATTGGTTTATGGTTTACCAAATCATGTGACCAAAGTACAGAAGTTTCCAATAGAGACAAAAAACCACCCATATTTGTTCCATGGTTTTGGAAGCCATAATTCTAAACTTTTTGTGGAGAATTCATTAATCTAAAAATTATATTTTAAGTATGAAACATCTAATTCCTCCTCCTACAAATAATGATATTATTTCTAGGGACTCATGTGGTTATGTTAGGATATTATTATCCCCCCAATATCTAAATCATGTATATCTATAGTGTCAGATCATGGGGATTTAGGGTAAGTGTTATTTCTTCCTACATTTATTACATATAACCTTGATCTCATCATTCTAAAATTTATATAAAACATATATTAATTATATGTTGTCAATACATAATGATTATGTCAATATCTAATGGATTCTTCTTTGATATATTTTAGATATATGCTCATCCTAGATAATTTAAATTGTTTCCATGGGGAAATCTAGGATAGTTGTTGATGATATATCTTCTTGAGTTAATGGGAGTAGATTTATTTCCATATATTAATACACTTATTTAATCTCATTCAAAACCCTTTTTCATTCTAGTTTGAATTAGTTTTTGGGAACATATGTTAATGGGTGTGATCTGGTTTTTGTATGGGTGAGATTTGAGAATCAACCATTGGAAATTATTAATGTTTATGTTAATGCATTAATGGTAGAAATTAATTACCATATTGGTCCTTATATATGATTATTATCATGATATTACGGTATGTTCTCATAATCAATGAGACTTATTATAGAGTTTTTTCACATGTATGTGTATATTTATCATGTGAGACTTATGTTTTATGATGATCACATATGTATTCATAGTTTGTGACACCCATGTTTTATTGATGATCAAATGTGTGTGTTTATTTTGGGATACTGATACTCATTTTTGATATGATATGTTTTGATTGTATATGTTATACCCTATTGTGTATTGATTTATATCCTTGAGAGGTATTTCTTCTAGAAGAAAATGATAGGTTGATCATCATGTCTTGGTTAGATATTAAAGAGGAAGCATGTGAAACATTTGATGGTGATGATGATATACTAAGACATAGGGAATGAGAATAATAAAGTTGTGAATTTTCTTAACAGATAATTTTTGGAGATAGTAAGAATGTTTTTTATCTCAATGTGGAGTCAGGGTTACAACAAACATTTGGAGAGAACCATGATAGATAAGGGGATTTATGGACATGTATCCCAACCTATGTGTCATTGGATTTCTGGATACTCATATATACATGGAGTAACTCTATGGGAGTACCATGATCTTATATTATATTAGGATCATTCTTACTATATGTAGCTAATGGATGTATGGTCGGGGATTCATGGAGTCTTATTTATCACACAACAAATACTCACATGATTTTTCTATTATATGATTGTAAATTTTAAACACTATCATTGAATAACCCTTTTATGCATGTGAAATGATGTTAAGGATACATTGGTGGGGTACTAATGGGTTTAAAATCACACCATTCATGGGTATCCCGATGCACAAGCAGAATATTGGATTAGGGATCTGGAGAAGGGAAACAGTCCAGAGGGATGTTGTTCAGGATCAAAGATATATAATATAGACATGATACTGGATTACACTCATGATTATTACTACAGTGCATTTTATCTATTTAATTCATTATATGTTTTTATAATTGTTGACATTATAATTTGGTGGTCTATTTGGATTATTTTTTAATGACCATAATGGACATCAATTATAACATTCTTTTCCATGATACTATTTTCTTAGTTATTTTGTTTGTTTATATTTATGTTATTATTCAACTATGATGTCCATAATTACTGAGGTTATTGTGTCCCCTTATCACATTATAACATTATTTCTAATCATTAGCCTCTTTTTATAGGTTAACACACTTGAGGATATGTGGTCCTTCAAATTAGAATATGTGATTTGGGATGTGGTGTTATAAAATTGTATAAGAATCCTAGATGTTTTATTATTATTTAATTTTATTGTTACATAAGAATGGAGACAGGATGTGTGGGTATTAAGTTTGTGAGTTGCAATGATCTTGGTTGGTTCATGTGTAATGAACCACTGAGTTACTAATGATGGAATTATTTATAATATTTATGGGATTTTGGTGTGTTCATACATCATGGATAAGCATGTGGGAAAACATGTCATAAATATATATATTGAGTGTTGTATGGTAGGTAATTAATTTGTTTCCTTGATTGTGCTATATGTGAGTTATATATCTAGATTTCAATTATTATGATATATTTATACATGAATTGTTTATTTGAACTTGTCTAAGCTATTATGTTTTGTGTTTTTTTATATATACATATATATTTATATCTCTAAGTGATTGTGATTCACATGAAGGTGTAGGTGCTAAGAGTGAGCCTTTTGTTGAACTAGTTGGGTTACACCTTGTATCTATGTATCTCCTATGATATAACATATGATTGGAATCCATTGCGTGTTCCCTATAACAAGATAAGTCTTTCTCCAACACATTATTTTATATATGTTCAAAAATTTCATTTGGTGTTTTATAGAAAATGTTTCTTTGAGTATGACAGAATTATCTTACTTAGGATGATTCACTACTTCCAACATAGGATATGCATGACAATGCACCAAATAAGTCTCCTAAATATATGTCATTAGTTTAAGTGGTAAAAATACCCACAATCGGGTGCCCTACATATTGTGACAACTCTGGTTAGAGGGGTTCATAAGACGATGGCTGATTATTATCAAAACCTTTAACTCTGGAATCTTCTATAATTACATGAAATTAGTGATCAATGTGATGTTGGTTAATGGATTGATATCATCATGGGAATAATTTTCCATGTAGATACTTGTGGGGATAGGATGTTTAATTTATTAACCCTTCTGATTCAGGGATCTTTTAGGAGGTGGTTGAACAAGATGGGTCTTGGAAGCAGGCATCAGGCTCTTACATAGGATCCTTCAGATAATAGCTCTTTTATGATCTGTTTAATAACATTATATAGGTCGAAAAATATTTAGATTTTATTGATATTTTGTATGTTATGATGTTTTTTTATTCATAGATAATTTTTTGTAATTTCTATGATTTTATCCTATTTTTGTTATGAATGAGACACATAATGCTCGAATGTTTGATATTTTCCATTTAGAAAAAATTACATGATAAGTTATGGGGGTTTTACAAGAGGAAATATTCCAAAGTTCTATTTAATTCCTTAATTATTTTTAAGGGTCTATATGAGGGAAGGATTTCATGTGGTCTTCTATTATATAATTCATAGAACACCGAACTTATCAGTATTGTAGTGACTGAATATTTTCATTTTAGGAAGAAGAAGGGTAAATATGTAATAAAGTGTGGTAGAGAATAATAGAAGAGTATTTTTTATTTTGGCCCCTGTTGGATGGTTTAGGTTCCCAATGTTTCATTTATTGAAAAACTGGGAATTATCACTGATGTTTTCCAACATCTCATATCTATTGAAATGGATGTTGCAAGATGGGACATCTTATATATTTAATTAAATGGTGTTGTGGGCATTCATTTATAGGGGTGTGAGGTATATGTGAGTCATATCCCAATGATCTATTTGGGAACCTCAATAATAGGCCTCAAAAATATAGACAACATTAATACAAGAGAGTCGTACATCACAATGGTAGGTTTATTATCTAGAGAAGGAATATTTTTTGTGATGGGTGAGGTTTCATCCACCAGTGGTGAGGGATATTTTATAGTTAGTTGTATGAACGTGATTAACATTATATTATCTATTAATTTTTTGATATATTATTATCTCATTATTTTATTTTTATTCAATATATATCTAAACTATATTTCTTTTTAATGATATCTTCCATGTTACTCTCTCTTTACACACCCTTGGTGATAAAATTGGATCATACCCTATGATGTCTTAAATGTCACATGGTTATTACTATCTATTTAAATATTTGAGACTTCATGATCTCACTTATGACTAGATTAAATTTAATATTTAGAATAGATTATTTGATTAGTTATCATGTTCTTATCAACTATTCTTAGAGACATGTAGATATTTCCATCCCTAGAAATAAGAGGCTTTTATTAGTCGATGAGTGTGATATTAGAGTAACTGCACTGGGATCATATCCAATCCCGATAAGATCAATAATTATGATAGAATAAGGCATTTAACTTCTAGAGCAATTATTATTTTCCCCATTTATCTTCCCACCAATGGTGGATCGTTATCCGGAAGTATTTTTTGATGAATTCTCAATTCATCATTTAAGAAGGGTAATTGATTTTAGGATTGATCTTGCACCTATAGAACAACATATTTGTATTCCTCTAAAACCTATTGAAAAAATTTGGCTAAAAGAGTTGGTGGCACAATTTTTGTATTTTTAAGTGGATAAATTAATCTAACCAAGAACATACACTTTTGGTGCCCCCATGTGTGTTTTCATAAAGGTATATGGTAGTCTATGACTCTATATAGACTACAGGAAGCTGAATAAGGAATAAATGAAGAACACATATCATTTTTCCCATATTAATGATATTTTTCTATCAGTTTTAGGGAAGCTGGTGGTTTTATATGATTGATAATCACTTAGGCTACCACTATGTTCTATTCAAAGGAGAAAATATTCCCATGATAGAGATTAGGAGTAGATAAAGACTATATGGGAATTTTTTGAAGCCTTTTTGGTTTAAAACTAATACAATTTTATTTATGGATCTAATGAAAAGTATTTTTCAAAAATCTTTCGACTCCCCCATAATTGATTTTTTTGAAAGATATCATAATATATTCCAAGAAATCATATATTCATTTCATTCACCTAGAGATTTTGTTGAGTACACTTTGAGTGCATTGGGTTTATTCCAAAATATTGATGTGTGATTTATAGATTTAATTGTCTTATTTCCTTCAGGATCTGATTTATAAGAAATATTTTTTTTGTACCTAGTGATGTTTTAGTTTTTTATACCTTGGGAACACCCCTGGAATGTGTTTCAAGCAAAAAGATTCCTCGGGATTGTAGGGTACCATCAATGTTTCATTCTAGACTTCTCCCATTTGGATGTCACAATCATATAGTTGACCTTAAATGGGAACATCTCTGAGTGGCCTAGTTTATTTGATGATTTATCCAAGAACCAAATAGGATATTGAAGTTTTACCTAGTTTTGATACCTCAAGTGCCTAGGATTAGATATATAATGTATTTGGATGCATTAGGCGTTGGGTTAAGATATGTGTTGATGGAGAACCATTAGCTAGTTGCATATTAATCATGTCAGTAATAACCGCATGAGTGGAACCACCCAACACAAAAAATTTGATTTTTTATTAGCAGTCAATGTCTTAAAGTATTGGAAATATTACATATTCAATGAGAGTTTTTCATTTACCCAAATGGTAAGATTTTCTCATACAACTTGACATAGTGGGATATTAATCTAATGTAGGGAGATTGGTTAGAGTATCTGTAGACATATATCATTGATTTGGATTTGGAATAGTAATTTTTGTCAACTATCTTAGAATGAAAATTCCATAGATAGAAGAGCATAGATAGTGGTATTCACATGTGGAATGGTTTCTGATAAGAATAATGTTTGAGTGTCTAGTTGATGTGTTAGATAATCATCGAATAATGACATGTATGACATTATTCACTACTCATTCATTAGTAAACCATGAAAATGATATTCAAGAGTCAGATTCTTAGTGTGATGTGATTCTTGAGTTGTTTGCATGAAGTGACCCTATCCTATTGTGGTCGATACATGATTACTATAGGATATACATTCATGGGAGGTTGGTGGTTACACTTTCTATTATAGTGGATATGATGAGAGACTTGTATTATTTGAAATTTGATGTCGATCTAGTGACAATGAAGATATATCGTGATATCCAACATTATTTTTAGTGTCTATGTATAAACAGAGGAATTGGAAATTCTTTCCCGCGATGCCTTAATGACTAAAGGATAATGATTTAGTATTAGAGTCTTGGTTTTTTTATTTAGAGACTTCTAGTACCTATATAGAAGAGGGATTTCATGACTATGAACTTTAGGATAAGGTTTAATAAGACCCTAAGGAGTTGTGATGTTGTTCTAGTGGTTGTTGATTCATAGAAAAGATTGGCTCATTTACTACCAATTTGAGAGACCCTTTCATTTGATTAGTTGAAAATGTTGTATGTATGGGAGATTAAACACATTAATTGATATCATATGAGGTTTGTATCAAAATTAGAAACGTGTTTCACATCATTATTTAGGTTAGTCTTATAGATGTTTTCAGGCACCCTGTTGAAACTAAGTATGGTTTATCATTGACAGAAAAATAGATAGATATATTGGATGATCCATATTTTAGAAGATATATTATGGGAATGCATTTTAGGCCTTAGTGGGGTTGGGGATGTTCACCTATCCTTGGTTGATTTTATATAATATGATATATTATAGGCTTCTATTCAGATGTCATATTATGAGGATATTTATGTTCAGAAACATCTCTCATAATTTTGTTGGTACAATATGGGTGTGGTGGTATTGGTGGGGATAATTATGGGATTAGAGACCTCTAATAGTGTATTATTTATCTACAAGTTTTTATTTGCCCCTAAAAGTAAGAATAAATGCTATTTGTACAATAGGATATGAAAATTGGACTTCTTTATGCATGATTTATTATTCTTATATGTGAATCCAAAGTTATAACAAGAATGGTTACAGAAGAATATGATGCTAGTTCGATGGTTTTTTTGGGTCCATTCAAGATTACCTAGCATATCAAAATATTGTCCTACCATTTTAATCATCTTATATGATATTTATTTAGGCTTTACATGCACCTTGTATCTCAAATTTTGATGTACATGCATGATCACAATCATGTGGTTGACTATATGTTCATTGAGCGGGAGGTGGTTTCATAATTTTTAGAGAACCTGATTTAGATGATAGACTGGATAAATAAAGTGTTTCAAGGAAATATGGTTCTACATTTTAGATTCATATAGAAGAATGTACATGTACATGAGGATACTAGGGAGAATGAATCTGATGCACAAGCTAAATGAACCATGTTATTTAAGATGGAATTCTATGATCACTTCTAGAGGATGAGAACACCTTAGAGGTTGATATTATACTGGACCAAATTTGTTGAGTACTATACACAAAAATGTTTCCCAACTATAAGTTTTTATGAGTTATGATTTTACAGGGGTATGTCTTGGGTTTCTCCTCATTAGTTTTTATGTGGTAAAAATATCTTTATAGGGGTTCATGGTTGTCGCATTTTTAGAGGAAAGTTTTCATCTCCCTTGGAAACATTACAATTTATTTGAGAATGAAAATGAGTTCCTCAATGATGTTTCATGGTTAGAGGTAGCCATGTGAATTTTCCAAAGAAAACATATATCTGTGTGTATATTTGAAATCACAGTTGGTGAATTAATTGCAAAATCATGTTTGTTACCCTGATATGTAAAACTCATCATAGAATTGATGCATAGTTATGGAAATAATGTGACCAAACCATGCATATAGAATTAATTAATCTGGAATTTTTATTTTATACCCGATACCTCTCTAAAACCTCTCATTTTTCCTCTTAAAATTAGTCACTCAAACTTAGGCACTATAGTGGTGAATATTATCAATTTCACCACCTCTAAACTATATATATGGTGGATCTATAGTGTTATCTCACATCTATTCAAGGTATGCATTTTTTTCTTACACTATTCTTCATGTCTAACCTAGATCACATCCTCCTCTCTATAGATAAATCATTGATCCAATATATTTTGGATATATCTAATGATTTTATCCTGATAAAATGGTGTTTTCTTGAATAAATAGAGGATTTAGACCCGGTCTAGAGAATCTACATCTTTTTATTAAGTGGATCTAGATCTAACAAGAATGATGGATCCCCTTCAGTAAATTTGTGTGGTTTTTATTCATTTTCATAATACACTTTTTGAATCTCATTATATAACCCTTTTTATATAGTTTATAATTATACCAATGGATCCTTTGAATATGTGTTGGATATTGTGGGTTTACATGGGTGATTTGAGAATTAACCATTAGAAATTATTGATGTTGATGTTAATGGTTTAAATGCCGGAAGTACTTACCATACTGGGACTTGTACATTAATTTTGGAATGATATGATGGTATGTGTTCATGAGGGTTGATACCCATAATTGATTTTTCTCATATGTGTTTGCATGTATATCCAATGTGGAACATGTTTGATAATGATCACATGTGTGTGTATAGCCTATGAGACCCATTTTGGATTTTTGATTGTGAGTGTCTGTGTGTGTCTCATGATACTCATACATGACATGATATGTTGTAAAACTATTTTTTGAAAGAATTAAGCTCAGTAAATCATGAACTAATGTAAAAAATAGATACATCGGTCCAAATCTATAACCATTACATTAATCCTTTTAAAACCACTGAAAGTGATCATTAAGAATGGATTTAATAGAATAAAAATTCTCCTAATACACTCCTCTATTTTCAAGCACTTCCATAAGTGTGTTGGCATCGTGATAAACATGTGTGATGATGAAATTCATTAATGAGAGATGATCAATGAATTTGAACATTTTCTTTTGGTTGAAAATGCATGGTAAAAAGATGTGACTTGTTTATCCCTTAGAGGGAGAGAATCTACAACTTGTGATAATGATGATAATAGACTAAGACATCAGTCAGGGCATGGTGTACATGACCCCTAACACATGTTATAAGAAAGAGATAAATGACATTATGTCCTTACCTATGATAAGGATGGGTCATGATGACATTATGGGTTATAAAATGAATCATTTTCACTGTGTATATTTATTGATGTGTGGGGTAAACATATGCTAAAACTTTAATAATGACTTATTTTATGAATATTCTTCTAGTATGGATCTATTGAAATTATTTCAAAGGGCTCATGGGGTCTTTTTTAGTGTGGGATAGTTCGAAATGTGATTTTTTATGTAATGATCATTCATTATATTTTTTATCATTTCAAAATAATCTAATTAATTTGAACTTATCTTAAAGATGAATTTCTTGTTTCTTACCTGGTTTATACTCACACCATGCATGGGAATCTTTTGGCCAATATAGACTTCAAGATCTGGGATATAGAGAAGTGGTAGTTCCATTTGGTAAGTTGTTAGGGATTATGGATTTTTAATATAGATATGGTGTTGGGATGGATTATGGATTTTTTCATCTCATATTTCGTCATTTTATTTCAAAATGCATTTTTATACTATTGAACCCCTAATTTATGGTTCCATTTGACTTATTATTGTATAACCTGAAATGAAATTTGTTATAATGTGTTTTTTCATGATACTTTCAAATATTTTATTTTATGTATTCTCTTTACAATATTATTAACCTATAATGGTGTTGATTATTGATGGTATTTTCTCCCCACATCACATCATAACCACTTCACTCATCTATAACCTCTTTCATACGGGGAGTTGTGCATGAGGTTATATGGAACTTCGGTTTGGAATAATTAATTCATGTTACAGTGTTATATTGCATCCCAATTCCTTCGTTGATGAATTATTTTGGATAAAAAATCCCTCCTCATTATAGGGTAGTGTAGGAATTGGTGAATTGAAAAAACTTCTTTTAATAAACATGAAATTTATGTAACATTTATCTATCTATATAAACCTGTCTTCGTCTACAGTAACTTAGTTATTAGGTTATGTTTACAAGATAAATCTCTCACAACTAATTGGTGGTATCCCGCCAACCTAAGAGTATTATAGATCCTTGTCACCGTGGATGGTTTTATCCAATGTTCAATGAAATAATTCTTCGATGAATCAACTAATATATCACCTCTTGGGATAATTTTAACCAAGAATGAAACATTTTATACCTATAATTAACATTTTTTGAATATTTCATACAAAATATTTTTCCTTATGGTCTTCAACAAAATACCCAAATTACCATAAATATTTTTTGGGTTTTTGAATATATATTAATATCACCTATAAATATTCCCAACAAACTAATCATGGAAATATCTAAATACTCTACCCATTAAATCCATGAAAATTGTTGAGTATTTGGTTTGTCCAAATGGAATCACAAAAAATTCATAATGACCCCAACCCATATGGAAGGATGTCATGGGTATATCCAACATCATGACTATCAATTGATGATATCAAAAATAAAGGCCAATCATGGAAAGGAATTTAGATCAAAAAAGATGCTAAAAAGATTCAACAATTAGGGGTAGATGATTATTTTTCTGGCAGTGATCTTGTTATGTTCTCAAAAATAATTACAAGGATTCATAAACCCATAATTTTTTAACAAAAATATTTTTCCAACCCAATGGTATTTCACTATGACATATGAATCACCAATCAATATTCTCATAATATTTCTTCCTCAATTTCTGAAACTCAATCCTTGGAATTCTATATGGAGTCTTTGCAATATGTATAGCACTAAGTATGTATTCAATTTAAAAAGAGACTAAAAATTTCAATGGAAGAATATTTTTTTTTTGAATGAATACATCATTATATTCACAAAATTTCATTATATCTTCAATGTATAGTTTTTCCCAAAAATGTTGAGATAATTACCCCCCATGAATACGTAGTAAGACCCATAAAATAGAATCAATTTCCATTGGAATTTCATATTTTTAATTTCACCAATATCTGACCATAGGTTAATTCCAAACATCAATTGGGATTTCCCTTCTTTGGAAGTTGATACTATATCTATATGCAGAAATCCAGTCCATTTTAAAAATAACATTTAATTAAAATGTAGGGATAATCACATGATCTGTAGAAAGCACATTCCCATAAAACTTTTAATAGGGGAGATGTATAATTTAGATATGATCATCATACCATTAATATTTTTTTTCTTTTAAATTAGTTTCTAATCATTGAGTTAGTCATGTGATACAATTCAATAAAACATCATATATAAAAGAGTGTTAACAGATACAATCAAATAAGACATTTTCAATTATAGAGTGGTTGGTTACTATACCTATCAATAATTCTTTCTCATTACCCAATTCAGTAGTTATGGTCACATGACCAATATATTTTTCTCTTTGGATAAAGGGTTACTGACACTGATTTCAATAATTAACCCTCATATTTGTGAACTAATTAAAAAAATTTAAAAACTTGTTTTAATTATACAATTTGAGTTTGGGTGGCACATTTAGATGAAATTTATTTTTCCATTTCATTAACAGAACTTTTCACATAACATCAATACTATTATTCTTGATGGCCTTATTTTTGACACAAAAAATATTTACTACAACCAATAAAGAAATATATTATATAATTATTTGCACACATATGGAATGAAGAAAGTTGAATTTTCATTCCTCCAGGGATGCTATTTTTATAATTCCAAAAAATATCACCTTTCTCTTCTTTTTCCCAAAACACAAGAAAATTTAATGCATCATATTTTATTTTTGTATTGAGAGAGAATCAAATGATTTCATCATAGTTATTAATGTCACTATATACAATTACTTTAACATAATTTGTCTCAAGATACCAAATAAAAAATAAATTGTTATTATCAAGTTCGCTTATAAAAATCAAAGTATACATTGGTTGAATTGTGAAATTTTTCTCATATGTACAAATTGATTCATAATCATTCACTTTTAGTACCCAAAATTCAATATCTATGTTTTAATAAATATTTTATGGAAAATAATATTCAAAAAATAACTTCATTTACTCTTCCCATGTAATAGACTGAGTTTCCTCCACATGCCTCATATTCCTGATAATATTAAATAATTGGTCTTATACACGTTCCATAAAATATATACCCAAAAGAAAAATTGCTTCTGATGAACATTAAATAATGAAGAGTATGTTCTCATTGTTACTAACCCATTTCTCAGACACTAATGTACCAGTATACCCACTGAAATAATTTTGATATTTCTTTATTAAAGATCCAGTTGTGTGATAGTCCTTCCTTTTATCATTTGTAATTCTGGTATGATTCTTGTATTGATATACTTGTTGGATAATAGAAATAATATTTTTTATCCTATCTCCCATTCTATTTGGTTTCTCATTTCAATTTCCATCAAATTCATTACAATTATTATTCCATCTTGTTAAATACATTGACAAAAACAAAAAAAAACATAGTTTCATTTCCAAATATTAATAATCAATGTAAATAATATTATGTTTCTTAGAATAATTCATATAATGTCCTAAATTATGACACCTTCTTTCTGCCTTTTTAACATTAAGATTACCTCATATAATTATTAATTTAAATAAGTTGTAATTGTTTATATCCTTTTAATCTTCATAATGGTTCATAAGAAAATGTGAATTAACTATAGAATATCACTTTGGAGTTCCTAGCTAAGCGTGTGGTCCTAGGCCTACTCATCTTGAACTAGTAATGAATGAGTTAATACACAATCCACCTCTTTTAGATTTTTTACCAATAATATCATCGGTTCAATATCTGTATTCACTTTCTAGTATCCATATATGAATTTATTAAATATTAAAACCATAAAACCTATAATTTATCCAATCATTAGGATGTTATTATTTTATTTGTATTATCGTTAAGGTTTTTCAAAAATTACTCTAATCTAATTCCCAAAAAATACCCTTATACCTTTCTAATAAAGGTGACATGATCATAAAATAGAAAAATATTTCAATATATTAGATTAATATTAAAAACATTTCAAAATAATATATTCTTGATGAACATAAGGTGTTTTTATGATTGAATACAAGATACACAATTAACTTATTTCAAAAATGATATTAAATTTCTCCAAAAAAGTACTTCTATTATATTACCCATATTTAAATTTTATTCCCTGATACATTTCTTCTTATTATGGTGAAATGGAAACTTAATAAATGTTGAATTTAGATACTCAGTAAAGGGAAAACATTGGGAATAAAAATCAATGATCATAATAGGGAATAAGAATATATTTATAATAACATGATCCTGACTTAAGAAAGTTATACCCAATCATTAAAAGATATTTAACCATGAATCATGAAAAAAATTATAATGAGAGACATAATCCTTATGATTATGGAATAATAAATAGACAATCATGATCCCTGAGAACATATCATAATCATAAGACATAAGATTTTTGAATATAAATAAACATGTAAATAAATTTCCTTGTTAGTTCTCATTGCCAAGAATACTATAGTAGATTTGTTTGAATCCCCATTCAATAATTTCCATTATCATGGTACATTAAAAAGGTTATCAAAATAGATAGAGACCCATGTGAAACTGGGTTCATACAATATTCCAATAAATATTATCAAATGAGATAGCATTCGTGCCCTAGTGAATTAAAGAGATATGTAATTCCAGGACCGCCCACAACTAAATTATAAAAATTATAAAAAATTTATCATATAATCATATAATAACCATTGTCGAGGAAATGGGTTTCACTCAATAAATTAATTATATCAAAACCCATGGAAAATAGGTGTTTTATAAATATTTCACCCTAACCTCATTATCCCAAGGGAAGGAAATGTGATTAAATAAATCATCATTATATCATTATCACCATAATCCATATATTAAATGATGTTGGATTATATAATAACTTTGTATCACTGATGAAGAATAACAATAATTAAATGGTGTTTCATGGATGAAAAAATACCTCTAAAATAGTATTTGATTTTTTTTGAAAATAGCGGAATTATTCTTTTCTATCAAAATCACTATAAAACAAAAAATACTAGAATATGGAGAAAAATATTTTATTTGAAAAAACCCATGAAAATTATAAATTAACCTTCAAATTAATGAATATTCATGATGATGGAAAAAATCTATTTGTGATGTAAATTTTAAAATAGACATTCCATTGATATTTTTTCGAAAAAATCATAAATAACCAATTTAGAAAAAATTGTATAAAATAATATTTTAAAAATATTAAATTACATTAAAATCTGGTTGAAAATGAATTTAAAAAATTATTTTATAATAAAAAATTATATTATTTGAAATTTTTTAAAGATAATGGTTATAATAAAAAATTCAATAAAAATTGAAAAAAAGATTGTTTTACTTAAAACAATTATCGATCATCTTAATTAATAGATACTGGAAACCAATAATATTAATGGAAAAATAAAGACATATATGATTAAACTAAAAAATATGGGGTTTTAAGGATAATATACACGTAATTTTTCTCAAAATAAATTTAGAGTAGACACTCCAGAAGAGAAATGAGACTATGTCATAAACCCTTACATCATGTCAGGTCTGGCTTCTTACGTATTCAAAACTGCTGAATAAAAAATATATTTTTTAATACATACATTCCAAACACATATTCATTAATAAATTAATATGTATCATTCCTTATAATTTTTATTTATCTTTTTGTTAACCATTTCTTCATTAAAATTAACCTTTTGGTGAAAAGTGTTATTTTTTCAAACATTTTTTAGTTAGATAGTTCTAGTACTTCGGCATTGGTTGTGGATTCGTCCTTTAAAAATAATAATAATGAAATAAATATATTCTTTATTCATTATATACTATTTTATTACCATTCTGATAATTTGGTGACAAATAATGAATTACAACATTTCATGTTGAGGGAAGTCTATAAATAAGCATGTGTGATGTTTTCACATTTTGATAGATTGAAGGTAAAAAAGTTAAATAATAATTCAGAATTGATATTTCTAATTTTTTCGTAAATATCATATATATTAATTAAATATATCCTTATAAATATCCATGTATATTTTAAAGGAAAAAATTTAATCACCTCACTTCATGAATGTGTTTGTCCACATATACGCACGAGTGACGATATCATTTTCCAATGGATGGGAAGAAAATAGAAAATAGTTATTATAAAATAAAAATAGAATATCATAATATTAATTAAATTATATTAATAATGTTATTATCCATATAATAGTCTAAGAGTAAGTATATGTATAAATTAATATTGACAGAGCCGGGTAAGATGATTAGATATTAATTGAGAGACCTCTTTCTTCTTATAGGATAAGAGTTATAATGATGGTATTAGGGAAACACCATGAAATAATGGATGGATGGAATGAATATGAATAGGTATTTAAATAGGTATTAGATGAGTTTTTTAGTTTAAATTATGTGAATAAGAGAGTGGAAGAGGTTAAATTTCATTAGTTAGAGGAGGGACACCCATGGAATTACGTAAAATACATCAATAATATAAGAAGACATTAATATGGAGGACAGAAATGTAAAATAACATCAGGATAATATAATTTAATGTTTAAATATCATTATCCAATAATATTTAGACATGTTTAACTGGCATTTTTACCCTTATCTCTTGGTTTTTCTTTTGGTAAACTTGTTCTAACCTTAATTGAGGTAACAAATTTTTATTATTATTGCTATTAATTATTTCTCTAAATGAAACTAGATTCATTTAAAATTTACAAAATGGTTGTTAAATATATGTTATAAATTTTAATAAATAAAATTTATCTTAGTGTAAAAAAATCAATTTAATATAAGTGAATATAAACCAAAGAAACCTATTTTCAGATCAATAAATTTTTATACATAAAACTAGATTTATTTTTATTCCATGCATAGTAAAGAACATTATAATAATGTTAAAACATTTTATTAAAAATATAATATATATGTTTCATTAAAACCATTCATCAATAGTGATTAATTTAATTTATTAAGATAAAAAATATTAAGTGCAAAAAATCTATTTTTTATCAATGCTTCTCTTTTATACAATCAAATGATTTTATTTTCATTTATTACAAATTGAAAGAAATTAACTCCTCTTATATTATTGTAAACAATACATTTTCAAAATTTATTTATTTCTATTTATACCCACTAATCAAACAGATTGATGATTACTTTTATATTAAATAATTTCATTTAGATATTTTATCATGGTTTGATAAAAATCAGTGTTTCATATAATTAATATATATATTAAAATAAAATTTATGTACGGATAAATGAATCATAAATTATCATGGAGTTAAAATTTGTCCCAGGGAAAGAAGACCATTGTTTTTCTCTATGGGGTCACATCATGGAGGGTCTATATGAGTTATACCTCGGGATTCCCCCCTTAGGTGGGTTATTCCATGGATTGCTTCATCATGTCCTCAATGGAGGTAGGCTGATTGTCCTGCACAATAGACTAAATGGACACACAATAAGGGGTCCCCACATGAAATATTTTTTTATAAATTAAACCCATAGTTTTTAGGATTCTCCAGTCATGGTTTAGAATAAAGTGGTAGTGTGGGGGCCTCATTTTTGGATGACACTAACATAAACTATCATACAACATTACCCCATGGAGGGGGGTAATTGTTTTTGTGTTTTTATGGAATATTAATGGTATGAAAACACATTTTCTCAATGTTATAACTTTATTCTATTTTCACTATTTTTGATGACTTTGTACATGGGTTTTATTTGAAATTTCATTGAATCATTTTGAAATAAACATATTTCAATGGGTATTTCTTGTGTATTAGAGAGTTGAAACCTCAAAATGTTGAATGATTAGGTATTTTTGCAGTTTAATAGACAAGGGGACAGTTGATGATTGTTTTGGTCGCTAAAAAAAATTTAAAATTTAAATAATTAATTATAAATTTTATTAATTAATTATTGGTGACACGTAGCGAGATATTAGTGCTTTTGTGAAAGTATGAGCTTGTATAAGGATTGTATGGGCTTAGATATGGTGGTGTTGGGAATGGAAATTTGATAACATTAGTATTGATGTAGGTGGTACCTATTTTAAAATATCTTAAACTTTTATATATAATCTTATTTTCTCAATGCATGTTGCATCAGATTATTTACAATGGATATTGACTAAGATCACCATAGATAAAAGGATCTAATTTCCATGAACCTCCAATAGGTGAAACAAGTTCTCTTTTTAACTATTAGTGTTTTGGGATCCCCCAATGAAAATGTTTCATAGGGTTAGATATTTCATGTGAGATGATGATAGAACTTAAGATGAATTCCTGATATGATATGAATCAAAGGTTCCCTAAAATGGGTTCTCTATTAATATTTGGGTTGTAATGATAGTGTTGGGCCTAGTTGTTATGGGTGAGATGACCTTACATTTCATGTTTTTTCAAGATCCCTCTATTGATGGTGGGTTATGGATTCGTGTAAAGTATGAGTATGGTATATACATCAAGACATAATGGGGTGTTATAAATGGAGATTTTATCCATGTGAATGGGATAGTTCTCCTCCAAGAGTGATGTGGCCTAAGATACATGTGAGGGTTTTAAAGGATGTTTCTAGGGAAATTTGGATTGGATCAATCACGAGGACATGGTTAAGAAGATCTTATTTTTCATTAAATCATGGTATGGTGATCATGATGGATTGGTAACAACTTGAAGAGATTATAATGGTTTGAGGAAGTAACCTAAGGGGCCTGATAGATAATAGGAAATGGTCAAGATGAGGGGCTTGGTCCTAATGGACGTACACCCCATACTGATCTGTGAGATTGGGTGAAAAGTTATATACCCTATATGAATGTGTTGTGATAGGTGGAAGATGTATCCTATTTTATAACGAGTCTTGTACCAACTATGACTGATACAAAACTAGATATATCACCATTAGTCATACGAGTTCCTACATATGTGTTTGTTTTCGTCCAAACATGAGTATGAAAGTGTGTATTGTGAATAGTTTATCCTAAAAATGAGTTAGATTGTGTAGAAATGTACTTACCTATGTGATTTAGTTTACATCCATCGATACATGTGACCCCCACCGTGGGAGAGGGGTTTTTTCAATTTTTGATCTTTACTTGAGTGAGATTGTGGGGTATTTTATGTTCAACCTCCTAGAGTGTGAGGTCTTAGTCGATAGGTTATGTGATGTGAGACATAGATGATATAACCAACATTAAGAGACGAGTTAGATGTTGATATATTGATTACATCACCATGTGTGATAATTTACTAGTAGGACTACCTTGAGTGAGAGGGGGAGATTAGAACTTTGAAATAGGATATGGACCTATCCCTTTGGTAAGTGGTCATGATTTTGGTATAATTACTTACCATGACTCTTTTTGTATGTGAAATGATATGAGTACAATTTTCACAAACCATCCCATGCTACCCTTGATCAGGGAATCTGATCTGACACCGTACTCAAACCAAAACCATGAAATCAATAACATCATATAAGCAGTACCTGCATAGAACCATACATATAAAAAATGATCATAGATCCCAATTTATATCCTCCCCACACTCTACAGATAACCATTAAAATAAAATCCATTTCATATTAGATTGAAAATGATACAATAAATAGGATTCCAATTTTTTATTAAAAAATAATAGGATACATTAACTTTAGTACCTTTTATACAGTTTAAAAAATTCACACCATTTAAAAAAATATGATATGAATCATTTTCAAAAGGAATGAAATTTCTAATAAATGAAATCATTTCAAAAGAGTTCTTTTCAATGTCAATTTAATCTAAAAATATTAAATGAATACAATCCACTTTTCAATTCCATTTTTCAAATCGACAAAGAAAGATTCAAGAAAATAAAATTATACTTTAAATACCTATATACTCCATGAATATCATAAACAATAAAATAATAACCTCAATCTAACTAAAAAATTTTTTATAATAGGAAATAATCACCACATGAAAAAATAGGAAATAATATAATCCATAAAAATAAGGTATAAAATGATAAAAAAAGTAAATTGAAAAACCATACAATCAAGAAGAATAAATTAAGTGGATGAATTTAAGTATATGTAGAATCTATTACAATAAAAGGAAAGAACCAAAATTAATCCATATCATGGTATTTGTCATAGGAAAGAATTTTCATGGTAACCTAGAATACTTAAATTATCTCCATATGAAATAGTCTAGGTCCAATAAATGAATGGGTTACTATTGTGAGAATTCATTGACCTAGAGACATAGTTAAACATTACTAGGGAACCACATCCCTCAAGCTAGTATGTAGTTCATTTTCTAGCCCAGTGGCTTGTCCATACCCTACTATTGAACTATAACTATATCATATATGATTTCTAAATATTTTTAAGTTTGGCATAGTGAAAAGGACTACATATTCATAGTCATACATGTTTATCTATCTAATCTTCCAATGATCTATTAATTAGATGTAAGTATCGTGTATCCTTAAAATAAACCTCACAATACTTTAATAATATGAAAATATTCTCTTATATACTCTCAAATCAATCCATTACTCTATCAACATAAATAAATAAGTCAAAATATCAACATGTATTACCATATTTATAATTAAAACAAAAAACTTAATATTATATCATATGTAAAGTGAAAATCAATCCTTTGATAATTACTTTTAAGAAAAAAAATCGTAAGTACGTTATTTAAAAATCCACCTATGAAATTGTACATTAAACTACATTGAAAACACCAAATACATTTAAAAATTACCACAAACCACACTCAATTACCAATATCAATAAAAAATCATTAAATTATATCAAAAATTTATTTAAAAATTAAAAATTAAAAAAACCCAAACTCATCATTTTTATGTAAAAACATATTTTATTTATAAGAGGATTCCCATTTTCGAAATAATTTAATACTAGATGAGAATCCATTAATTTTAGGATTAGAAGGTGGATTCATATTTTATGAATTTTATGAAATTAAAATCATTATTCCAATGATGAAAATAAATTAAGGTTCTACATTTATTATTATTTTATATGGATTCCTACCTCATATGAGGACATAAAAATCAATACAAATAATTTAGTGTCCTCCTCCAAGTTATAAAAAAATATAACTCAACAATAAACTATGTGAAATTATTAAATCAGGAACCAAAAAAACCCAAAATTGAATAATCATTTCCAAGCACACCTGATGACGTGAAGGGGATGAAACTATAATTCTCAAGGCGTGGTCAACTCAAAACACACTGAAAAACCTAATGCATGAATATTTACTAATTGTTACATCCAAAACAATGTAAAAGTTGATCCAAAATTAGAAAGAAAACAAAATATTATTATAGGATGAAATACTATATGGTAAAAAACAAAGAGTGAAACAAACATATCCTTTGTGACCTCCTCTATAGTATACTAACCAAGGCCTAATGAAATGATTTGACTCAACCATGTCGTGGTGGAATCATTTCTCTCAATACCTACCTAGAGTTCCAAAATTTTGAGGCAAAAAATGGTAGTAGGATATGAATGTAGAGTGTGAGGGAAATTACAAATAATTAAGTGACTAAACCCATCTAATTTTTTCAATATTAAAGGGATGAAAATATAAAGATGGGGAGGAGAGGTCATGGAAACCACACATTCTCAAAAAACCAGCAATATGAGAAATTTATGGGGATTTAATTTTAAAACCACTATATGACCATTATACCAGAAGAGATAATATCCTAACAACATGAAAAATATATGTTCCACTTTTTCATGTTGTTTTGGAACTCCACTATATCCATTGGGAACTATAACCCATTAAGAATTTTTATGTGGTCTTTATAGCATTGTACAATCACACCCAAAATTTATTAAATAATGGCCATAAATAAGAAGCATTGTGTTGTAGTCTGCGAACTATGGAGTAAGTTCCTATATAAAAGAATATGTCTCTACCTTTGTCAGAAATCCCCATAGTTAATCCCCTTAAGTTACGATGCCATACTACCTAACCTAGTCCACATTGGGGTGTATCGTCTGGGATATAGTGAAACCATCCCCAAAAAGTTATAGTGGATAAACCCCACAACCCCTTTTCATGGAATTCCCATGATTTAACCTTTCTCTACCACGATGTCCCCTATAGAATTTAACCAACACCAAGTCAAAATTGTAACGACCCAATGTTTTATGAAATGAAATTCCATTATTATAAATATCTCAAAAAATCACATGAAAGGACAGCATAATGAACTACTATGTTCCATGTGACATTTAAACGTAATTTTGTCACTTCTGCGTTTGGAATTTTAAAAATCTGACATACATTGTTGCAATGAGTAAGTTATTTGGAGTCCAATAAGAAAAACATAATATTTGGTGAATAGTAACCTACCCTTATGAATAGTGACATACCCATATGAATTGTGACCTTACCTTTGATTATATATAAATAATATTCAATTTGAATGTATGATATACCTATATTTTACAATAGGTAAATGAATGTTTTTAAAACTGGTTTTTGGTAATAAAAATTGGGATTTTAATAAAATATTAAAATAATAATATTTAGAAAATTATTTTTGAAAAAAGACTTAATTTTTGGATTTCACACATCATAGAATTGTTGGGGTGAATTTCTAGGATTTTTATGAAATACTTGAATTTTTTGTGAATAGTAAAATACATTAATTTATCATATAATCATATTATAATTTAGACCCACTACTCTGGACATCACAAGTGATTTAACCACCCAAATCCAGAAATCACATGACCTATTTAATAATTTTGTTCATGGAATCATCACTATTTCTTGTCTTAGAGGAAATTAATAAACTAATGACTTAAATATTAAGATAACCCCTATCCCCTCCACTATAAATACCACCCTTCACACCCTCATTTCCTCACACCTCTCAAGATTCAATACATGTCTAAAATCTGTACAAATATCTTCCGGATCCCCTCCCCCACGTCCAAGAGCTTTTGGTATCATCCAAATACAAATCCTAGCTTTCATAAGGAGGATCTCAATAGGAGGATTCAACATGTAATTCCTCTTTCTCTCTCTCTATTTTACTTTATATTCCTTTCACTTTGATGTTCTTTTCTTATTTTCTCCCCACCTATCATCATGCACATGGTATGGTAACTCTGTTATCATACATATACTAGAATTTTTTGATACTAATGGTATATTATAATATCCAAACCCATTCTCTTGTTCCTTTTATTTTATAAAAGAAAACGTTGTTCGTGAGGTGTTAATCTATCACCTTCAAGAATGACATATTTTCTTTTTTCCATTTATTCTTTCAGATCTGGTCATGAAACCATTTTTATGGATTAAACAGACTATGTTATATGTATTATTTCCTATTTAATGATCTGTAACTAACTTATTTACATATTACTAAATGATTAATCAAAACAAGTTTGTTGTGGTCGAAAAATCACCCAAATTAACTCCAACAATCAGCATTTTATTCTAATATAATTATTCATCCACATGGTATATAATATAATAAATTATTATATCATTTAAACTCTTGTAATATAATTAATAACATGTAATTTCAGTTCCTTATGTTTACCCATAATGTACCTGAACATCAATTTATGAATACAAGTGAACCGCTCATGAAAAACCGTAAAAACAAACATTACCAAACATAATTTTTAAAATATATAACTAATAAAAAGGAACAAAAACTAACATAATGAAACAATAATAATCCATATTCATGTACAAAAATTTCTGTAATTGTTAATTAATTAATGTAATGTGGTTATACAGGACATCAAAGTGAAGGAAGCGTTCGGATATAAGGTAAGGGGAAAATCTCGAACCCAATTTTATATCTTAGTGTTCTCCCCCTTTCACTCAATATTTTGTATGTTTACTCCTTAAAAATTATTTTTTTCATCATTATCATATCTTTTCTAGGATATACATGTTGTCTATTGATTTTTATGTCAAAAAATGTTTTCCAAAATAACTCTTTTATAAAAAAACACCCCTTTTACTTCTCACTCAAGGTTGACAGCTATCGTATCAAGAATATTTTTCCCACATATTTTTGGGAACCCAATTTTTATGAATGGGTTCTTATGATATGAAAACCTTTCCTTTTCATGGGTTAGTTATGTTCATTTTTGATATATGTTCATTGTGGAATGCTTGATAAATTATAATGTTATGATTTGACGAGTCTTCCCAGAATTATATAGCGCTCTAATGCATTGGGTAATGTTATGAATCTCATGAGTTAATGTGAAATGATTTTTCAAAAAGATGATAGCTTTGTTCAAAAGTACGTGTGGTGGTTAACCACTGATACATGATGTTTAATTTTTATGTATTTCCACATTTCAATAATTTTATTAATGCTTCCTCACATGTTCATGATCATTTTCCTATGTTATGGTTATGCTCACCCATTGATATATTGTTCTTATATATCCTCTTACTGGGATTTTTCTCACTACTTTTTATGTATATCCTTAGGTGAATATATGTACTAAGGAGAGGTCAGGTGGAAATGAGAAGCTAGAGAATAAGGAATTAAATAAATTTTTATGATTGATGTCGTAATTGTTATGTATGGTCTTAGTTGGCCCAAGAAACTAAACCTCTGGATCCTCTCTATGTAATATTATTATGTTTTTTATCTTTAAAATTATGTAATAGTGATTCAAGAAATGGTTGTGTCACTATAGTTTGTATCAGATATAGGGTTTACTTAATTGGGGAATTAGGATTAGTGACCCCTAGAGAAAAGATCTAGCATGAGACTATGAACAAATATGCACACAGGAATATTTGTATTGGCGTCCCATATGTTATTCTATTAGTATAAATTGTATAAATAAATAAGCTATTCAGGACTTGTTGACTTATGTTTTGTTCTAACATTTCTTATTTTGGAAAATTGTGGGAACTAGGAAAAACCAGGCCAACAACTTGTGCGAGGGACAATATGATGATTTCCAAAACGACATCCCCAATGATTTGGGAGGTGAAGTTCAAAAAATCATGGTTATGCTTACCCAACTATCTCAAGTTATGAACAATGACCATAATAATGGTGAACATCCTCCTATACCAAAGATTGATCAACTATCTATCGAGTGTTTTATGCGGCAACGACCACTGATGTTTAGTGTATCTTATGATCCACTAGTCGTAAAGTAGTGGATCAACTCCATGAAGAATATATTTTCTTGTGCATCACTATTCAGAGATGAAGAAACTGAAACTACCCATTTTTCATCGAGATGGAGAGGCCAATCAATGGTGGGCTACGATTAAGACCACCAATCCAAGGGATGAAATTGAAGAGATGGAATGTGAACACTTCAAGATAATGTTTCTTAAGAAGATTTTTCCCGAGAACTCTTCACGCAATGATGGAGATATAATTCATAGAACTCAAGAAAAAAGAAGTATAATCTGTCACAACATACGAAGAATATTTCCAAACTATTTCATGGTACACTTCGGGTTATGTTATAAACAATGATAGGAAAATTGATATATTCTTTAGTGTATTAAAACAAAACCTTCGAAAAGCTCATGAAATTAATGAGATTGGGAGTTATGAAGAAGTTTTTCAATGTGCTGTATATGTGGAGATGGAGTTTGGAGAATTGTCCCATGGATATGGTGATAAGGAACGAATGATGGAGTTTCAAGCCGGAGGATCTAATAACAATGGTGGGAAGAAAACTCAATGACCCACATTCCAAAAATGTGGGAAGTTAAACCATGGGAAATGCCTCAAAGGGATAGGGAAGTGCTTCATGTGTGGGAAAGAAGGAATCCATGCTCAGGAGTGTCAAAAGGACAAGAAAGAGTAAAGATAATTTTGTGGAAGAAAGGAGAGAACCACCCATGGTTCAATGATACCACTATAGGGGCTAGGGCACTATGCTAGCTAGTGCACTAAACCTCGAGTTCTCGGGGGTAATCAGCTTCAGCAGACCCCAAAGACAAATGAATAAGGGATGGCTTATTCCATCACTACTGTATCAGTGGATCAAGATAATTAAGTCTTACAAGATACCATTTCTATTCACTCAATAATCTCAAAATTCTTATTCGATTCTGGTTCTAAGAATTGCTTTATATCTTGCAAGTTTTCTAGAACTATAGAATCAAATCCCCGAAACATTGAAGTAGAGATATCAGTAAAACCACCCAGTGGTTAATTCACCATAACCCACGTGTTTGACTCTTCCCCTTTTGGCGTATGTTGGAAGACCCTTCTAGCGAATCTCATAATACATCCATTTCGGGAATTTGAAGCTATAATGGGAATGGATTAGATCTCGTTTTATAGAGCAAAAATCAATTGTTGGGAAAAGGAAATATCCTTTAAAATTTAGAACCACCTAATTATCCTCTAAAAATGAAAGGAAGATCATGAATCACTTTTTTGGAAATCCTTCAATGTTGTGGGTGTTGATTCCCTATGAAGAAGCATACCTCACCCAAATGGTTGAGTTGAAGTAAAGTGCCAAACCTACAGAAATGCCCATTGTGAGGGAATACAACGATGTATTTCCCGAATAGTTACCCGAAATTCCCCCAAATCATGAGTTAGAGTACCCAATATATATCATGCCCGAAGATAATCCTCTCTCAAAGTATCCATATAGGATAGCTCATATCGAACTGGAGGAGATAATGAAGCAGCTATAAGAGCATCTGGACCAAGGGTTCATACACCCTAGTGTATCACCTTGGGGCGAACCAGTGGTCTTTGAGAAGAATAATGAAGGAATAATGCGGATATGTATTGACTATCGGTAACTCAATAAGATCACCATAAAGAACACGTATCCTCTTCTAAGGATAGATTACTTGTTCGATCAGTTAATAGGAGCTCAATAATTCTCAAAAGTGGATCTTTGTTCTAGATTTCATTAGTTATATGTGATGAAGGATGATATTCAAAAGTCCACCTTCTATAAAAGGTATGGGAACTATGAGTTTTTGGTGAAGCCCTTTAGAATTACTAATTCCAATTCAATCTTCATGGATTTGACGAATAGGTTTCTTAGAAATTACCTCGACAAATGTTTTGTAGTGTTTATTGATGATATTATCATCTACTCCATGAGAAAGGAGGAACGTGAAGAATATCTATGACTTATGTTAGTGACATTGAGAAAAGATATTTTGTATGCCATGTTTAGCAAGTGTGACTTTTGGATGATGAAAGTCACATTCTTGGGACATGTGATCACGACTGAGGGATTTTTTGTGGACCCTTCAAAAACAATGGTGATTGAAGAATGGCCTAGGCCCTCTAGTGTCATAGAAATCCGTAGCATTCTTAGATTAGTTGGGTACAACGGAAATTTTTTTAGACATTTATCACAATTGTGAAGCCCGCTAACTAAGTTGACAAGGAAGGGGGTAAAGTATGTCTTGATGGAATAATGTGAGGGAAGCTTCATGGAGCTAAAGAGAAGGTTGTTCACTGCACCTGTACTCACACTACCAAAAAGTGGAGAAAGTTTTGTGATATATAGTGATGCTTCAAAGATAGGCTTGGGTTTTCTACTAATGAAAAATGACAATGTGATAGACCATTCCTTACGACAGTTGAAGATCCATGAGAAAAACTACATGATGCTTGATATAGAGATGGTAGCTATGATTTTTTCCTTGAAATTCTAGCGGCACAACCTTTAGGGTGAGAAGTGTGACATATACACCGACCACAAGAGCCTAAAGTATATATTCACACAAAAGGTTCTCAACATGTGTAAAATGAGATGGTTAGAGCTAATAAAGGATTATATTTTCTATATTAACTATCATCCTATAATGGAGAACAAGGGGGATGATGCTCTATACAGAAAAGAACCATCTACTCTATCCATGTTATGGATTTAGAAAGACCCTATCTTCTTGGATATGGAAAGGGTGGATTTTGAAATCATAAGGGTAGTGGATACATCTTACCATTCCCAAATGATTGGGAAACCATCTATAGAAGAGAATATTAAGGAAGCAAAAAGGGATGATCTAGAGTAACAAAAGAGGGTGAATGATTTAATGGAAGGGAAGATGCAAGAGTTCCATATCGATGATAATGGTGTGATTCAGTTTGGAACGTGACTTTGTGTTTCTTCATCACTCAGGATAATGAAGGAGCTATTAGACAATGCATATAGCTCAACATTCTCAATCTATCCTGGGTGTACCATGATGTACCGTGATCTCCGAGAACACTTATGGTGGGATAACATGAAGAATGAGATTTCATAAAATATATCATGGTGCTTGGTAAGTCATCAAGTTAAAGTAGAGTGAAAAAATCCCAAAAGGATGATGCAACCATTTCCTATACCCATGTGGAAATGGTAGAATGTTTCTATGGACTTTTTCAAGGGTCTCCCAAAGATGTTGAAGGTAAATAATGCAATATGGGTTGTGGTTGACCGACTCACTGAGACTTCCCATTTTATAACTATTCTAGAAGACCTCTTTCTTAACAACAAGAAAAAATATATGTGAAGGAAGTGGTAAAACTGCACGGCGTTTCAATCTCTATTATCTCTGACCATGATCCAAGGATCACATCTCAATTATGGGTTAGTCTTCAATATGATTTGTGTATTGAATTAAATTTCATCACGATCTATCACCCCCAAACTGATGGCCAATATGAAAGAAATATTCAGACGTGTGATGATATACAAAGATCCATCTCTCTAGAATTCAACGGTGGAGGGGAGTAACATCTCCCATTGGTTGAGTTCTCATACAAAAATAGCTTCCACTCCAGTATTCAGATGGCTCCATATGATGCTTCATATGGAAAGTGGTGTAGAACTCTAACTTGTTGGGATGAAGTTGGAGAACGAAATCTACATGGACCCGATCTTGTGAAAGAGATGATAGAGAATGTTAAATTCATCCAAAAACACATCGAATCCTCTCAGAGTCAGAAAAAGTGCTATGTTATCAACCGTCGAAAAGACTTGGAGTTCAACGTTGGTGATAAAGTCTTCCTTCAAATATCACCATGGAAGAGAGTTATGTGATTCTTAAAGAAATGGATGACAATCCCTTGGTATATTGTCCCCTTTGAGATCATTGACCGCATAGGAGCCATGGCTTATCGACTTTCAGTTCAATAGAATATAAATCATGTTCATGATGTGATTAATGTATCACTCTTGAGGAAGTACATACCATACCCCTCACATGTACTAAACTCAGAGGTGGTACAACTGGAAGATGATCTATCCTATGAGGAGAATCTAGTAGAGATTCTGGACCATAGAGACAAGGTTCTACGCAACAAGAAAACCCAATTTTTCAAAGTTTTGTGGAGGAACCATATGTTTGAAGAAGCTACATTGGAACTGGAAGAGGTGATGAAGGAGAAGTACCCTCACTTGTTTTTGTAAAAAAAAATTTTGAGTGCAAAATTTCATAAGGGGGGAGGAATGAAATGACCGAATATTATATGAATGAAAATTAAATTCTTATAAATATCTTATAAAATCACATGAAAACACAACATAATGAACTACTAAGGCTAAGTGACCTTTAAAAATATTTTTTTCACATCTGTGTTTGGAATTTCGAAAATCTAACATACATGGTTGCAATCAGTAAGTTATTTGGAGTCCAATAAGTAGAACATAATTGTTGGTGAATAGTAACCTACCATTATGAATAGTGACATACGCTTATGAATAGTGTTATCTCCTAATGAATAGTAAACTAACATATGATAATATTTAAATAATATACAATTTTAATGAATGATATACATATATTTTAGAATAAGTGAATGAATGTTTTTAAAACTGGTTTTTGGTAATAAATTATGATTTTAATTAAATATTAAAATAATAATATTTAGTAAATTATTTTTTAAAAATGGATATCATTTTTTATTATAAATGTTGAAAAATAGTTGGGGTAAATGTTTGGTATTTTTCTGAAATACATGAATTTTTGGGGAATAGTAAAATACATTAATAAACCGTATAAATAGGTTATAATTTGAAACCACTATTCCTGACATCACATGTGATGTAAGAGCCCAAATCTTGAACTCACATGGCCTCTTTAATATTATTGTTCCGGAAATCATCATTATTTCTTATCTTAGACAGATTAGCAAACTAATGAATTAAATATTAAGATAACCCCTCTCCCTTGCACTATAAATACCACCCTTCACACCATAATTTCCTCACACCTATCAAGCTTCAATCCATGCTTAATATCTTCCCAAACATCTTCTTATCCCCTCCCCCATGTCTAGGAGCTTGTAGTCTCATCAATAGATCAATCCTAGCTTCCTTAAGGTGGATCTGAAGAGGAGGATTCAGGAGGTAATTCCTCTCCCTCTCTATCTTTTTCTTTAAATTCATTTCAATTTGATGTTCTTTTCTTATTCTATCCCCAACTATCGTCATGCACATGGTATGGTCACTACAATATCGTATGTATAATGTAATGTTATGATACTAATGGGATATTATACCATCCAACCACCTTCTCATCTTCCATTTATTTTATAAAAGAAAATGGTGTTTGTGAGGTGTTAATCTATCACCTTTAAGAAAGACATGTTTTTATTTTCCATTTATACATTTAGATATTTTCATGAAACCATTTTTATGGTTGAAACAGAATATTTTATATGTTTTTTTTCCTATTTAATGTTCTATAACCGAATTATGTACATATTACTAAATGATTAATCAAAACAAGTTTTTTGTGGTCGAAAAACAACCCAAATTAACTCAAACAATCATCATTTAATTCTTATAAAATGATTAGTCCACATTTTATATAATATAATCAATTATAATATCATATAAAATATGTTAATATAATTAATAACATGTAATATTAGTTATGTATTTTTACCCATGTTCTACCCAAACTTCAATTTATGAATACAAGGGAACTGCTCAAGAAAACACGTAAAAACAAAAATTCATGAACGATGATTTTAAACTATATAAATCATCTAGAAAAATAACTTAATAGAACCATAATGAACCATATTCTTGTAAAAAATGTTCTAGAATTTTTAATTAATTAATTTAATGTGGTTATATAGGACAATAAAGTGAATGAAGTGTTCAGATATATGGTATGGGGGAAATCACGAACA
Organism: Viscum album; assembly: GCA_963277665.1. Taxonomy (NCBI): domain Eukaryota; kingdom Viridiplantae; phylum Streptophyta; class Magnoliopsida; order Santalales; family Viscaceae; genus Viscum; species Viscum album. The sequence continues at coordinate 1,393,986,744 of OY728157.1, read as the reverse complement.
CAATTTTATTTCCCCGGGTTCTCCCTATTTCACTCCATATTTTGTATGGTCACTCCTTTAAAATAATTTTTCATCATTATTTTACCTATATGGGATATAATTGTTTTCTATTGAAGTTTATGTCAAACAAAAGTTTTCAAAAAAACACTTCATTCAAAAAACACAACTTTTACTTCTCAGTCATAGTTGATGGCTATCGTATCAAGTATGCTATTTCTACTTAATTTTGGGAACCCAATGTTTATAAATGTGTTCTTATAGGATGAAACTCATTCCTTTTCATTGGTTAGTTATGTTCCTTTTCGATATATGTACATTGCATCATTCATGATAAATGATAATGTTATGATGTGATGGGTGCGTCTGAAATTATATTTCGCAATGTGAATGTTTCAATGTGACGGGTGTGCCCGAAATTATAAATCGATCCAATGCATTGGGAAAAGTTATTAATCTCATTAGTTAATGTGAAATGATATTTGAGCAAGATTCTAGATTTTTCCATAATTATGTCTGGTAGTTAGCGATGAAGACAAGTTGATTAATTTTTATGCATTGCCACATTTCAAGACACTTATTAATGGTTCCTCTCAAGTTCATGATCGTATGAGTTTTTTATAGTCATGCTCACCCATTGTTATATTGTTATTATTTATCCTCTTAATATACTTTTAGCTCACCCATTTTTTTGTATATCCTTATGTGATTACATTTACTAAGGCAAGGTCAAGTGCCAATGAGAAGCTTGAGAAGAAGTAATTAAATAAATGTTTATGCTTGATGTTGTAATTGTTATGTATAGTCCTAGGTTGACCAAGAAACTAAACCACTGGATCCTATATGTGTAATACTAATATGTTTTTTAAATTTAAAATCATGTAATAGTAATGTATGAAAGGTTTGGGTTGCTATAACAACAGCATTCATTGGGCTTGGGTCCTCATCCTGACTTCATATTTAAATTCACCGACACCCTGAAACCCTCTTTCAGTTATCTTGTAGTAAACTATTATTCCCTAAAAATTTCTAGATAATTATAAAATATGGTTGATACTCGTTATCATTTACCTAAATCAAATAATTTCAAATTCTTATATACTTTCACATGTACATAAAACCCAGTTCATTACTACAATGGCATGAGGTAATTAAATTATTCCAGTACAGAGCCATAGAAAATTATGATCATGTTTCATAGTTTATTGGTTATCTTTAAATGATCTGATATGTATATATTCATGGTGTTCTATTTAGAACATGGTATTTGGTGTGATAGTGTAACATGATTACCCTCCTTGTCTAAACACAGATATGATTGAATATACAACAACCACTTAATAATATCTTACTGAGATATATTTCTCACACAGCGCAGAGGAACACTAGTGCATGTATACAAATTATTGCTTATTTTTTTCCACATAATACGATGTTTAGTGGATCATACTAGAGAATATTGATCTTATTTAGTGACATAGAGTTTTGTGTGGCCTGGGGATAATATTTGTTCATTTATATTTTTTTTGGTTTCATTTTTTATTTATAGATGTCCCAATGTGAAACTAATTGACTATTTATCTTAAATGATGTCACCATTTTCATATGGAATGTTTAGTGATTATTATTTTTATTATGATTATTAAATCATGTTTATGTTGTTGGTTATTTCCAATATTTATTATAGTATAATCTTACGGTTGATTATCCACATTATATGTATGTCACCCTCACCACTAGTTAGTATCCTTTAGTATATGGGGAGGCACACTTGAGGTCACATGGATCCTTAGTTCAGGGAACATTGGGAGTTTATAGAATCATGTTATTACAAAGTTTTATTAAATAATTTTTATAACTATTTTGGGAGATAATAGATAGTTGGTATTGTAATGTGTTAGAGCTTGTGGTATACATCAAAATAAAGAGCCATTAGCAATTTTCTTATTGGAGTACCTATTTATCAGGGGTATGAGAGTGTTGATATTTTTTTGTTGATGTAATTTAGAGGATATCTATATATGATATGTTTAATGGTAGTTTTTATTTATAGTTTTAGTTCCCAACCCATTTGTAAGAGGAATATTTTTATACATTATATAAAACATGTATCACTCAAATTGAATTGAAATAATTATTTGTGATTAATTTTAATAACTATAAGGGTTTAGACGTTTAAAGGGTCAACTAGAACTTATATATAGTTTCTCCATATAATAAATTGGTGTGAATCAACTCATCCAAACTGTGGAATTTTTTTAGATGATAGGATATCTGGATACTAGAGATAGATATTCTCTATTTACAAATATATAGTACTTTAATTTAAGGGATTTATAGAGACATTTAGTGGGTTTGTATATGAAATGTATTCCTTAGTGGTAGACCCCTCATGAGTGTCGTTATGGGGATCAGCTACTTATGGATTCAACAGTAACCAATAAAGTGTTTTCCCTCCTATATTTTTTGAATAATTCTACGTATCTAAATAGCATAGTTATATGGATATCTTGAGGTGGTTGAGTAATGGGATGTGGAATTTCCTGTGATTAGTATTTTGGTCAGGTGTGAGGGAAATATTTGATACATACCTAAACCAATTGGTTCTATATGATCTTTTGGTGAAGTCATCAAAGCATTGATAAATGCATTTATTTATGAAATGATGCAATTTTTGTGGGTAATTGTGTCATTTCCCAAAAAAATGTCTGAGAATACTTACTCTATATGGATGATATTATATTTTTTGGGGATCATGATCACTATTTTATACATGTGATCATAGTTTTCATGGGATTTAATTCATCGATGTTTGATTTTAGTTGTGTGATCAAATTACAAGGGAGAGTACAGTCATTGGATTTGAATAATATTTAGTTGGATAGTGGGAGAGAATATTTGATATGGTTTTTTGATGTTGAATCAACCCTTGAAATCGGGGAATAAGTTTTTTAATGAACTTTTGGGATAATTATTAATATTAGCATATAGGTGTGTTCTTGATATTTGATATTTTTGTTTTTTTCATAGATCAATCATTGACCATGTTTTGGTCAAGGAATGATGGATTAAGTGGGATGTGAGGTAGTTTTATGGATTAGTGTTTTAGATAAGGATAGTAAATGTCCCTTATTAATATTAGGTTACACTGAAAATGGATTATGGTATCATGTTATGATTAATTTCGGTGGTTTAATAAAAAAAATTATTATGAATTAGCATGCATTGTCAAAATTGGTGAGGGTGGATTGGGAAGATCATCACATCAGTGGTGTCAGAAACATTTTTGATTGGATAATATGAAGATTTGTATGATGTGTAAGGCAATACATATGGTTAAAATTTAACCATTTTCCTTTATAGGTTGTGACACTCATTACAATTGGTTCTGGAAGATACTAATAATAGGGTCCTTTGTGAGATAAAATTGGGAATTCATGGTGTTTTGTGTTTGTTTTTGGGTATGAGTGGTATGTAAATTATTTTTAAATACAAATTAATGGTAGATAATTGTAAAAAGATATTAATTATTGTTTAGTGAGTGACAATAATGGTACTCCTATGGTGGGAGTATCATATCCGTCATAGTTGAATGGACCTCATGTTGAACGGGTCCGAGATATAGTCAAATTGTTCAGTAGATGGTATAGTTTGAACTAGGATATTAGTGTGTGTGAAATATTTGATTTGATATAGTTCGTTAATTAGTTATTGATTCAATGTTTAGATATGGTGTTGGTCGAAGTTAATGCATTAACATTAGGTTTGGGATGGAGGTGAGGTGGTTGGATATATAGTTTGATCAATGGTGAGCTTGTGCTCGAGATGAGAGGATGATTTATGGGAAGGCTAGTTAGTAATAGAACCCTGTTATTACAAATAAAATCATGTTTAAAATTTTTTAGTTGTTTGTGTGATTCTATGATGCCTATGGGTGTTAAGGCATCATGATAGAGTGATTTAATGATGCATCGATGGGTGATCCCAAGTGTTATTGGGTGAATATGACTAGAGGATGACCAAATGATTTAATTGTATGGAATTTTGTGTAGGGTTGTTGAAATCATATCATTATTATTTTTATAGTTCTATAAGTTCATTTTAATAGGTTGTTTATATGTTTTGGGGCATAATTTATTAGAATTAGATGTTGTGAGTGGGGCCTTATATGGTAAGAAACATAATTCTTAGATTTAACTGGTAAAATAAAATTAGGTGTCTTGGGATATATGAATATTGTGATGAATTGTCTTATCTATATCGATGGTGGTGAGTAGGTGGCTCTATTTGTAGTGAATAATATACTTAAGTTAATGGAAATGTCCGGTTGAAGAACATTTGGAATTTGAAATGGATTCCTAGCATGATGGGAGTCAATAAATGATAGGGATATGTTAAAATATTTTGATAGAGGTATGTTGGGGATTCTTGAGGATTATAGATTTTATGGTCTACAATTTTTTAGGAAAAACAATTATTTTTCATTTTTTGGATATTTGAATTTTTCCCCAAATATAAGGAATGTTTAAATAATTGGAATTTATATCGATAAAAGAAAAATTGAAACATCTTAAAGTGATATTTGTTACCCTATAATGAAGATCTGTTTGTGGTTAATTTGTATGGAAGAGTACTGGAGAAGTGTTTTGGAGACTCAAAGTTAATTTATAATTTGTAGATAGCAACCACAACATGGAGACTAAGGGGCAAAATTTTTTTAACATCCCAACCCCAACCATTGTCTTTTATTGTGATGAGGTTGAACCAACATTAGTTAACATCCCTAAGATAGAAAGTGATGGAAATAAATTACAATGGATTATTACAACATTTGCGGATGAGTTTTTATTTTAAAACAATATCAAACAATCAAGAAGAAATAAAAAAAATAATCCATCTATATGATGCATGAGGTATAAAAAAATATAACTCCAATGAAAAAAAATAAAATATAAGTGTAGTAGTGCGAAAAAATAGAACAGTGACTCAAGAAAACCAAAGGAAATCATAAAACAATATAACTAATGTGGAATCACTCTATCAAATCGATGGGACAATATCTAAGATCCAACACCATCCAGATAAAGTATAATCATGACTATTCATGATTTAAACAAGCGACCTTCCCTTTACCTTTGTCTGGATGAAAAAATTCTACATACATAAAAAAGTGTAAAAAGAGGTTGTGAGTAATCATAATAAATAGTCTTTCCCTTAGATAATTCGCAACAAGGATAAGACCTTGTTATCCCAAAGTTCAAAATTCCAATAATAACATTTAAATGACCATTAAAATAGTTTATTAATTAAAAAAATTTAAAATTAAAGGAAGAATATTTTATCCATCAATTCTACATAGAATACACAGACCACATCTATCCACTCATAAAAAATTTCATGTAGAATGAAAATATCAATATTCACACATGATGATACATCCTTCATCAGTCCTTAACTTTTTGTTATTCTTTACCATGCTTCAAGTATTTCATCAAGTCATAAGTTAGTACCAAAAAGACATATACAATGCAAAGATGAAAACACACCACCCTTGTATACCAAATTCTCAGCAAAATTCCTCCCTCAAAAATTCATTATTTCATTCAAAACATAAAACTAAATAACTTTCTGGAATTAAAAAACAATAATTTAAAACCATAATTCAAATTAGTTATCTAAATTTTATTCAAATAAATAATATTTGTAATCCATAGAAGAATAATAACTAAATTTATGAAGTCATCCAATATTTATTTTGAAATAAGAACAAAATAATTTAATAAATATAAGCCTTGTTGTTTTAGAATAATTAAGGAAGAGATAAAGGCCATATGTCTCTCAACAGGTGAAGAAAATGAAGAAAATAACAAGAACACCTCTAGAACATGGATCGAAACTCCTTCACTTCAATAGATACAAAAAATATCTCAAAAAAACACATAATAGATCATCAATATATCCAAAAAAATATTAGATATAACGTTCTTATTGAGAGTTGATGAGAAGATCAAGATAGAGAGAGAATGTATACATTCCATCGATTCTGGAGATCCAACACAAATTGATCCATCAAAACCAGAATCCAAATCATTGGGAACCACTAATAATTGTTGAGTGATAATTATATTTTAAGGGTAAAAGAGGAGAGGTGAATCAAGAGGTATTAAGATGTTAGAAACAATATATATTTAATTCTCAAAACATTTCATGCATGTTATATAGACATGCCACATGATTTGTGAAACTATGGTATAACAGTGTGCCTACCTCTTCCTCCAAACCCTCCCCTCGTATGGTTGGTTCACACGTTTTAAAAACCCAAATTCCAATCATGATTATACCACTGTTTACCCCTATATGATTTCTCGTAGCCACCAATACATTGTTTAAGAAATTACAAAGGAGGGTTTTGGTACAATTTTTTAGATCTCGGTCAAGTGATGAGACTTTTGTGTGATAATAAATATGGTGGTGAGGGGGCCATTTTATAGGTGGGAGGGGTGGAATTTATATAAATTCTAATATCATAATATAAAATTTGATGTAATAATCTAGGAAATATGATCAAAAATTGATAATCATAGATGGAACGATATGGGAAGGATGATAAATCCCTTATCCACCCTTTTATATATTATGTGATGTGATATTTTGAGACATTACAATGGGATTTAATAGTTTTTCATCATGTTAGATTTTACCAAGGTGACTAATTTTTACATTAGTAGCATATTTACATGCAAAAAATAAAATAAAATTTACCTTCTTAACAAATTTTAAAATACTTTCTCTAAATATTAAATCCATTTTAATTTTATGAATTTCTAAATGTAACAAATTATTTTAATAGATTAACGCATAATGCAGAAAAACATTTTTAGATTAATTTATTCCAAAGAATAAAATACTCATTTAGGCCAATGATTTTGGTAATGATCATTACCAATTATATATATTATATTCTGTTTAAATTAAATATGGTCATTTGGAAATCAAAAAACATAAGTCCTCAATATCATCAAGTGAATGATCAATTAAAAGAAAATTACCAAAATAGTTTTTTTGTAATAATAAAATATAACAATGGTTCCAAATTTCAATCATAGGATTATAAATTAAAAATATTATTTTTAAATTTTTTTTATTTTACACCTTAATTAAATCATTGATCTAGATTCAATTTTTATAAATTTCTAACTCATCCCTATATCATAATAATTTAATAAAATTTGTGGTATTTGTAAAAACTACGTTCTTATTATTCACCAAAAATATAGAATTTTAGAAAAATCCAAAACATTGACCCTAATATAGTTTATTAAATCTAAATAGAAACCTTAAGTGCATTTTATCACAATTAAAATTTAAAATTTTGGAATATACCATTTTTGAAATATATATATAATGAAAAACATTTTTAATATATTTTTTTTAAAAAAATTAATTGTTCTAAATATAACATCCTATAAATTACCAAATGAATGAGTTTGAATATATTATTTTCACATTTAATTATTTATTTATAATAATTCCTTAAAATTGATAAATTTAATTTCTTTAGAAAACAATAGAAAAAATTATTTAAAAATTATTTTTTAAATTTTAAATTATTTTAATTGAATTCCATTAGTTATTTATATTTTATATATTACATTTTCATCAAATAATTTATATTACATCAAAACAATTTATTCTTTAAAAAATAATTAAATTTGAGGAATTAATATAGGACATTTTAACTAAAATTTTATTTAAATGAGGTTTTACCCTTCCTATAAATTTCTTAAGAATATTTCACATTTTATTAAAATAATGTATTGAGGATTACATTTTATTACAAAATCATGGATCAGTTTAGTTTTTTATGGGTGTTTAAATATATTTGACATAGTATGTTTTTAAAGGATAACAGTTACTAAAATCAATGTGGGTTACACTGGTTAGCACATGATATACAAAATTTTTGTGTGATATATTTACATTCCCAGAGATTACATGTTTTTGAGGGTGTATATTAGTTGTATTTGTTTAAACCCAACTGATATCGATTTTACACACCTTACGCGGGAACTCTGGTTCATATGTATCCATATGTTTGATTTCCTATTTATGGAATGGGATGTAAATTGGATGGGGCTGGAGAAGCACGAGGGTATCTTAAGACTGGGATAAAACTCTGTCCACGGGATGATAGTAGGTCCCATATTTTTTTATTTTTTTTATTTATAGTCATCCCTATGGGAAACCAATTATATTTTTATCTTATACAACAAAATTATTTTAATATATAATGATTAGTTATTATTATGAAGACTTTTATGCATATTTGATGTGGATATATTTGGTTATTTCCACATCTTATTGGACTCTAATTCAAGGAAATACATTCCCCTTTGTATGGAATTGGTACACCTATCTAATCAATAGACTCTTGTGTATGGGGAGGTGTTTATAGAGTCACATATATCCTTCACCTAGGGAACTATAAGATAGTTGATATATTTTGGCCTTTAATATATATAACAGTTCACACTACCATAATATATCAAATCATAGTACCCAATAAAATCTTTCCACTATACTTTTACCTTTCTCCCAACATCACATATCTAGAAAATAACCTACTACCACTATAATCATATCAATATCCATGGTCATAATAACAACTCTCTATAGGTGGGCATATGAATCAATGTCGACCTATCAATTTATCCCTATTACCCAACACTCCATAGATGCTGAGGCACACATTTCATTCTCAAACATGAGTTATGATTTGTATTGTGATTGAATATCAACTGTTAATAAAATAATGAAAGATACAATATTGATAAATGTAACTAGATATAATAAAACATAAAATCATACAAAAATATCAACCACCACAAACTGGTGTACTCATCTCTCCACATATTTGAAATAGGTGTATCTTAATTCCTTACATCATTCCTCCATCCCTTAGTGAGTAGATAATAACCTAGAATGCTCTATTGTAATGGAAAATCCCCAAGCCACATGTCCTGCTATTACTAGAATTATAAGGGGATAATACCTTGCTTCCAACTCTAGAATAGGTATATCACAACACCATGAATCCTATATCTACTTAAATAATTTGGAGAGAATACATGGTTGTCCAACCAATGACACTACCCTCAACATTAGAAAATATCCTAGATAAAACATTAAAATATATATCATGGAAAATGCACTATAGTGTTGAAGATTTAAGCGCATCATTAACATTATTATAACCCCATGATCAATTCATCCAAAAATAAAACTCTAAAAAAATGGAAATCTATAACGACACCCCTTTCAACAAAATCCATCTACTATTTCATAAGTAAATTAAAATTAATTCCATATAAAATATTGGAAAATAATGCTGATAAGTACCAGTAGTCAGTTTGCTGCAAAATCCCTATAATTTATGAATCCTTATCATAATGAATCTCATGTGGGAGAAAATAAATATATTTTAAAACATCATTGTTATATATATTATTCTCAGTCTAAATGAATTACCCGACACTATAAACTATTGGTTTGGTAAAATGTATGATTCCTAGTTAGCCAATAGAAATTTTAATTGATCCCTATAAAATCATATAATCCAAATCAATCAATACGTTCATCAACAAATCATGAATAGAAGGGAAAAGAATATTTGAATCAACCTTATATCCCCAAAATTATTTAATATTATAAAATAAAAACTAGTAATTGTATGTAGATAATTTTCTCAATGACATAACCAATTAATAAAAAAATCACAAAACCATTGGAAAACACTCTAAATACCTCATATTTATATTTTTCATACATTGATGTACTAAATAAAACATAAAAATATTCCTGAGAAACCAAGGATAATAATGATTCATAACATCCATAAAAAATTACAAGACATGTAAAAACCATTCCAAAGTCTAGCTACGAAAGGCATATGTTATCATAACTCATCAAGAACAATAACTCTATCAATATTTTCTACCCATGATGTTTTGTTACCTAAGGTTTCACCCCTATGACATCCCCCTCCTTCTACTATATTCAATGAATTATTTAAGGGATACCCATAATAAGGGATGAGATCAAATATAGTGTTTCAAAAAATAAATAATACAATTTTCGTGAAATTAGATCATCATATAAATAATACTCAAATAGATAGACTAATTCATCTCTAAAATATAGAAAAATTCAATTCGATACTCACAATGCATTATACAGAAATAAATTTAGAATACCCTGCCATATAAAGTACACAAACTCTAATGAAACAATAAAATATCCATAACATCACCTTTAGGAAATACTTCAAAATATAAACTCTAACACGTCAACTATAGAACATAAACAAACAAGGAACTTCTATTGACATGATAAGTGGATCTTATAGAAAACAAATTATCCTATAGATTCCTTGAAAAATACTTTATCATAGGAGTATAGGAATTGTCTAAAGGATTGTGTAGTCACACTGAGTGGTGGATATTTTTGTGTCACTTGTTTTTGCTAAATTATTTTCATTTCTTAAACCCCTTCAAACTCATGTCACCTTTTAGGGTGAGTGTGTGATTTATGAAATGCTGAATGTAAATGAAAACACATCCCATTGTATTTTTAAATTGGTCAGTACAAAGTCCTACATCCTTACTATAAAATGTTTTACCTCCCCCCCAGTTATTGATTCTTTTCTATATTTCAATGGTTACAATATGGAAACTCTCATTCACTTCAAAATTGAGTCCCTAAATAGTTTGTGCTAAAATCCCATTTGAGATCACATGATCCCACCTACGCATGTGACTACTGAGTACCATATTTGGATCATTATACTCCATCCCACAATGATACTAGCATCCCACCAGCCAACTCCAGTGTCCCACTAAAGACTTACACTACATCAGAGTCCTACAGATGATATCAACATCTTGTGTCACACAAGTTCTAATACACTTGTAGGATATTATTATAATCCCTATCCATGATTTTTTAGGATCAAACTGGTAATTTTACAATTAATTAACATTTGTATTAGTGGTGGTTTTTCATAACTAAAACGAATATCCCAGAAATAGTCATTTATCACAGTAAAAACCACATGGACAAATGTTCAATCATTAGCTGAGGTCCTAGCCTCACTGGTCATTGAAAACTCAGAATTTAATTTCTTCCAAATCTCTCATATAAATATTTTCTCAGGTAAAATATAAAATCACTTCACCCAAATCAAGAAAAATATTTTCAGGCATTCTTCCCTTCTAACATCATGCATATATAAAATAAATATCATGGTTTTCACAATATTTCAAATTAAAAGACATTATATATATGAGTACACGATGAATACATTATACATATCATTCATTGCTGATTTCACAAACCTGAATGGGTGGGAATTGAACATTTTTTTCTTCTTAAATATCTATTGCACTTACACAAATTGTATGGGTTCTATTAATGGATAACATTCAAGTGAATAAGAAATATGCATTGTTTATGCCTCATGAAAAATTCCTCTTCAGGAAAAAGATATTCACACACACACACACACACACTTTGTCTATAATCTTATTACCAAAAGTATTCTATTCGATGTTTGACAGTGTAGACACCATTCAAATTTTTTTGTACCAAACATAAATGTGTATAAGCATGGTGCATGGAAACCCATATTCATGAGAAACAATGTATGTAAACACTATCATGTGGTTTCTCAAAAAATTTCATGGAAACAACAAAACATACACACATTAGACTTTCATGTTATCTCAATTGCTTCACAAAACCTTCGTCATCACGAAAATCCATGAGAGTTCAAAGAATAAATCATATTCCGCCGTATTCTATTCTTCTTCACACAAAAAATGTTTTCATATCCTCTCCTTTAACAAACTAGAAATTAATTTCATCTCTATTCATTGATCTAAATTCACTCAAAATGATATCATAAATATAGTAAAACATGATTGAGATAGGTTGTATTTATAGACATAATTCCACTAAATCAGAATATGCACAATTCCTTACTTTTATAACTCTAATAATACAAATCTATGGAAAATAATATTTTCTTATAAATACATATTCTAGGATAGATCTTTTTTACAATGTAAAAAAATTATCAGAAGATTGTGATAATCTTTTAGTCCTTAGAGAGAGATCAAATGATAATCTATTTCTTCTTACAAAACCCTGGATGATGTGGCATTGAGCTTCGATGAACAGTAGCTATTAGAAAAGGACAATGATGGAGAAGACATGGTTTGGATGATCAAATGGTCTTGGATGATCTAATCAATATCCCAACTTCTTTTGGTGTTTTTAAAGAAGGTGAATAGTGAAAACATTGTCCCACATCAAAAAGTATATGGGTTTCTCTCTACATTGTATTAAAAGACATGTGGACAGTGGTCCAAAATTGGATACTAGTATGCTACTCCACTCGCTAGAACTACTCTGTGTCAGTGGTCACATCTACAGTCTTGCCACCCTAGATGGTGCATCCACACACTTCCTCTATAAACTCTTGTGGGCTCTCTATTATTCCCATTGTTCCACCTCTCTACTTGTATCATATTTCTTCCCCATCCATGGTTGACCCTCCTAGGTCCCACATAAGGAATGTATTTAACTAGATAGGGTTACCTCATGTGTATTTTCTCCTTTTCATAGTAAGGATCGTCTTTAACTTCATGCCTTCTAAATATTTATATCATCAATATCAAACATGCATAATAAAACCAACAAATTTTCACTATATTTATCTTCTCATTTGTTTAGAAATTAATCCAAAAATCCCAAATGTTTAATTCCTCTCAAAGTTGTAACCATTTGTGTTAAAGTAAAATAACAAAATACACAGGTATTGTAAACTAAACTCCATCTCTTCAATAGTCACATTTAAGAACTCAATGACTTTTCATACTCAAAATTTACTAAAAAACGTAAAATGCACCAAAATACATGTCCTCTTCAGTCCCCTGGATTTGTTTTTATTTACCATTTCATTTTAAAAGATAATGATATCTCCTCCCCCATATTGGAAATAATTCTAGGGATAGAATTTTTTGGATGGATTTCCATTTATAAAATTAAAATTTTAATAACATTCATTTTTATTTTGACAATTATTGTATATTTTACATTTTAGAAGGATAGAATCAATACAAACAAAGAAATGAACAATAAAAAACCAAATCTATGACTATGTGAGGAATTATCTTTTTAGAAAACAATAGTTTTCAAGATTAACATCAATTTTATAAATTAACTTCTAGCATGTGATAAAAATCAATTAAACTTATTTCCAAAAATTCTCTAAATATTTCAAAATAATCTCCTCCATACATCTAAATAAACATATTTAACAACATTCAAGAGTGATAATGTATTTTTCCATTGAAATTAAATTATACTTTTGTCATCAAGTAGTAAATCTATCAATTTTAGAGTTTATTTTGAACATAAAACTAGAAGAATGTAATAAATATAACATTAATTATTACAAGCTTCAAACACATTTTTTATAACATCTAAAATTATTAGATTTATACCACACCCAAACATCTAATATTCATAATATGCCCACTAAGATATAAATATCTGGTGGATATTCTTATATGCCCCCTTAATAAATTCACTCAAAACATTCTTCATCATGATTGAATTATTTAAACTATCAACACAAATCATCTTCTAGATAACTATTTTTCAATTTTTGTACAGAGAAAAAATAACGGAAAATAGTATTCCATGATGGAAATCTTTCTAGTTGTAATATGTTCACATATTTTATCAAAATTTGGTCTCCCCATAAAGAAATGATTCACCCTCTAATCCATTAATTAAAAAAACACAATACATATAGGGGAATAAGTTGGTTATTCAATTGTTTTTATTTAGAGAAATAGGTTTGGCAGTTTCTTCTCAAACCGATGATATTCTTAGTTGAAAAAGGGTTCTTCGCCTTTTCTAATAATACTGTTTAATTTTTCTCTACATGTTCTATTTTTCATTATTTTTTCAACTTTTCTAGCTTTAAGATTAAACATTCCTTTAGAAAATGCTCAGTCGTCACTTGGTGTATAGACTTCCTTTCCCCAACACTAAAAGTCACAAATTCCAACCGTTTATTCATAAAGAACTCTTCTCAATCAAATGAACATGTCAAACATTTATTATCTGAATGTATAGAAATATTTCACTTTTCACACACAATTGTAGAACTACAAAAGTTATATCTTTTAAGAAAATTTTAATATTCTTCATCAGAGATGTATTTACCCAAATATATCATTTATTTTCTCTTATGGATCGATCCTTTATTTGATTCTAAATTTCTTCCATTAGAATTAATGTCAATGGAAAATTTATATTATCATATTATGTGAACTTTCCTACCACAATATGATGTTACTTTCATTGGTGTGATACTCTTAAAATAATTACTTATAAACATCTCAGAATATGTTAGATTAATAACCTCCTTTTATTTTTCACACCCCAAGACTAACCTATAATCTTCAATATATATATTCTTCATTTTTGTTGTGTTATTCTATTCAAATAAATAGATTATGTTTTTCATGATTTTTACATACCATCACTCATCATAACAACTATCAATTATATTATAATAACAAAAAAAATTCAATGTAATCAATTTTTCTCTTGACAAACTAAATCTCTTTTTGTGAGTTCCTCATTAGTTGTGAAGGTTTAAAATTATATTTATCTTTTCTGCCCTTAAATTTATATATTATATAATTTTAGAATAATGAAATTTTATTCCAAAAATTTATTTCTTGATGCCTACATTTCCAAAAACACTAATATTTGATAATAAATCATGATTTTTCTTCTATGAAACACTCTTCCTATCTTTTAAATGTTGATAATTTTGGGTAGCATATATATTCTTTCATAATTTCTTTGGGAACAAGAATTTATATACTAATTTTTATCTAGACTTTAAAGTTGAATCTATACTAGTCAATAAAACAAAATTAGTGCATGTATATTTATTTTAATAACGGTTTTCCATCTTCAATGATAATTAAATAGATTTGTCCTTAGATAATCTCAAGTTTTGATTTTCATTATGTTTAGAATTTTTAGATATATTAATCTTATCAGATTAATTCATTGAAATAATTCTTTTCTCTGAAATTTAAGAAGATGTGTCTTGTGTATATACTATATTTCTCAATTTCACATCTAGTTCAAGGCATTTTATGTTGAGATAAATATTATCATCTTCAATAGATTTCATGATTTCTTCACAATAAATCTTTATATTTTATATCGTATCTACATTCATATGACTTCTATTTAGGAAGAAATTATTAAGATACTAGATTTTTTATCATTTATCACCCATATATGCCTCTTTAACATTCATGGATGTAATATTAATATTTTTAAGTGTATTGATAACTTCTATAAAAACAATTTAAAAAATATCATTATCACAGACATTACATTGAAATTGTTTATTACCTCTAGAATATCATAATTTGAAAATATATGTTGTTTCTTCCTTTTCATTCAAATGTTTTGTTTGAGTGTTGGTTATGCAATTTTTTTAGTCAATTGCCCTTCCATAGATCTTGCCTCTTCTTCAAGATATAATTTTTTATCCAGAAGTTCCCTGAAAACTCTAGTCATACATATGACCAATTCTTTGGGATATTTATTCAGATTCTATCTAATTTTATAATTAGTTATATAATCATAACAACATGAACATGACTCGTAATAATTATAATAAACTGAATTTATTGAAAAATTTACACTCAGAGTTATTTCATCAAGATGTTGATCTTAATTTATCTTAAAATACTACTTTAACTTCATTACCACACATTTATTCTTATTTTTCTAAGCCTGGACTGAAACATCATAACTTCAAACAGATATAGTAGAAATATGATTTTCCATATGAAGCACTTCTGAATTTTCATCAAACTAAAATCTATACATCATATACATCTAATATAAACCACTGGACAAGTAAAGTAGATCCAATTAGAGTTGACTTATCCTTTAACACCAATTGAATTTTCTAAAGGATTTGGTAGTCACCATAAGAAGGGTTGAATCTTGTGTGAGTTGTTTTTACTAAATATTTTTATTTTCATAAATCCATTTAATCCCCTATCACATATTTGGATGATTGGAACTTGTATAAAATGTAGAATATAAATAAAAACACATCACATGATATTTTTACAAGGATCAATACTAATACCTTTATCTTTTCCGCAACTAGTTTTACCCCCCCCCCCCCCCCCCCGCACAATTATAGATCCATCATTATATATAGATTATTAAAAAAGGGAAAGTATTATCACATTCAACATTTTGTCCCACTATATTCTACTTTATAATCTTACAATAGATCACATGTTCCCAACTAAAAAAATTGACACTTAACTACCACAAAATTATATTTATAATGCATCCCACAGATTTACCAATATGCCACCAGCTTTCTCCAGATTCCCACAAGAAAATTACACTACTTTAGAGTCCCACTGAATACTTCACAATCATAAGTCACATAATACTTGATCCACTAATATGATGTCCTTATAGTCTTCATTCATGTGATTTCTAGATCAAACTGGACCATGTACAATTCAATAACTGTTTCACTTGTGACGTTATTTCTAAAAAAAATTGATCATCAATAAATGGTCAGCTCTCTTAGTAAAAAACTACTCAGAAATTGTTCTTTCTTCTACCGAAGACCTATCCTCACTGAAAACATAAAATTTAGCTATGAATTCTTTCGAAATCATGGATGGATATATTCTTTTTATTTTAAGTTTCAAATAACATCACCCAAATAATTAAAAATAAATTTCATGCGCACTAATCTTCTAACATTATTCATATATAAACTGTATTTCATGGTTTTCTAAAAAATATATATGAATACCATTATATTTATGCATTCATTTTTCATACATTATACATATCATTAAATGTCAATTCCATAACCCAGAATTGGTGTTCATTGATCAAGTTTCTCCTTATCAACTATCTTTTTCACTTATACTCATTACATGTATTCTATTCAGGGATATCCTGAATGTGTATAAGCAATATGCATTTCTTCTTCCTCATGAAAACTTCACCTTCAAAATATAGATATAAATACATACACTCTATCTAGAATATTAAGCTCAAACATATTATGTTAAAATTTAAATAGTGTATGCATAGTTTAAACCTTCTAGAATGGAAACTAAAAATTGTATAATCTTGGTATGGGAAACAACATCTCCATTAGATGTCGTGTAAGTATATAATGTCTCATGATTTCTCAAAGTTTTTCATGAAAAATCCAGATGATTCATTCCTAAGATTATAATGTTATATTAGTTACTTCGTGAAATATTACTCATTGTAAAGATATATGAGTGTGAAAACAACATATCATATGCATACAGATTCACTTATTCGTCAAAAAAAGTTTTTTCTGCAGAACTCATTT
Source organism: Viscum album (assembly GCA_963277665.1). Classification (NCBI taxonomy): domain Eukaryota; kingdom Viridiplantae; phylum Streptophyta; class Magnoliopsida; order Santalales; family Viscaceae; genus Viscum; species Viscum album. Next base: position 1,393,969,235 of record OY728157.1, on the reverse strand, counting down.
TTTCTGAAATAGATACTTTTCAAGTCACTTTTTTTTGATCTCAGGTCACTCAAGATGCTCCGATATTTCTAGCAACAATACTAATTAGATTATTTATTTTTATATAAATAATTACACCGACTCAGAAGATGGACATTGACGTACTTTCACGACTCCTATAATCACTGTATTTAGAAATATATATTTTATTCTCACTACATAATCAAGGATTGATCTTTATTTTACCATGAAAAAGAACTATCTTTTGATTTCAATCATTTTATATTAATTAGAGTGATCAAATTATGTTATAATTCTTCTTCTCAAAACTTGGATGAGGTGGCATAGAGCTTCTGTGAATAAATGCTTTCAGATGAGGTTAAGGATAAAGATGACGCATCATGGCTAATCGGATGGCCCTGGATGATCTGATCAATTTCCCTTCTTTTTTCATGTTTTTAAATAGGATGAACAGTGAAAACATTATCCAATATCAACACGTACATGGTTTGTTCTCTCTATTATATTACAAGGAGTACATGTAGTAGTCCATAATTTTTTACTGGTCCACTACTCCACCTAATGGCATTGCCCCATGTATGAGACCCATTTTGATGTCATGTCACACTGCATAGTGGATCCATGCACTTCATTAATGTTCTCATGTGGGATCTCTCCTCCACCCACTATTCCACCACCTTTCATGGCTAGGCTAGCTCCCTTAATCATGGTTGAAACACCATCATCCCACAAAAGGAAAGGGTTTAATTTTCTTGGGTCATCTCTTTTGTACTAGATCCTTTGTGTAAGGACCATATTTTACTTAAAACATTCCCAAAATTAATAGTATCAATTGAAAACCGACATAATCTAACCCACAATTATTCAATATATATATCTACTCATTTATATTATAATTCAACCAAAAATACTTAAACATTATTTTCTCCCAATGTTTTAATCATTTTTCTTAAACATGAATAACCAAAGACACATCTTCTGAACTAAAAAATATCTTTTCAGTCATTACATTTAATAACACATTGAATTTTTATTTTCATAATAAAATGAAAAAAAATCCAACTTTAACAAACCACTAGCCTCTTCAATATAATCATAACAAGGATAGATAAAACATCAAATAGGGGAATAGATCCTCTCTAATAAGTTTCTAAGGAATAATTGAAATGACACTTCTTCAGTCTGTAACCCATCAATGACTCATGGAATGTATCTTGTTTTGGGTTATATATGACCCTCATAAAACTAGTTTAACAGTTAATGATTTTGAATCAAAATTTACACCACTGAAATAATCCTAGATATTTAATGCCTCGCTATAAAAATCTCTCATTGGTAGACACATATGAGAGGATAAATTGGTCTCATTGTCCATACCAACCTTAAATAAAAATTATAACAAGCTTAAAAATATTAAAAAATCATGTTTGGTATTTATTCAAAGTGTATTTTATTTTTTAAAATTTGTATCTGGAAATTAATAACCATTAATTAATTATCAATAATTGGGTGAAATGATTTAAAATAAATTATAATCCAAAATATATAAATTTTTTAAAAAAATAATTACAATAAGTTTTTATTGAAATGGACAATTACTGGATTGGTATAAAAAATATATAATCGAATAATTTATGTCAAAATTAATCCAAAGAGCGGGATCAAAATACCCTTGAATGAAAATGGATTTTGGAGAGATTGGAGAGATGATGGATTAAGTTAGTAACTTTATTTTATTATCATCAATACATTTATTTCCCAATACATTAAAAAAATATAGGTTACACATATTGTAGTCAATAAATTAGATGATGAAAAATAATGGTGGTGGAAAAGTAGTACCAAATATACAATATGCAATGAAACAATTGAAGTATTACTCATGTTCAAAATGACTACACAATTATAATGATTATCATACTAAGATTAAAATAAGAATCTTAATAGATATCCTTATAAGATGATTATAATAAATAACATCCTTGATTTTTGTAATTAGAGTTCTTCTATATTAATAAATTTATTTTTTTTCCTTATTTCCCCATAGAGTTAATTTTCTAGATTTCATAAAGATTCAATATGGATTGGGGAAGGTTAATTAAATGTTTTTGGATTAAATTGGATTCCAATAGAAAAAGTGGGATTCATATTCATCCTAACATGTCATTGTATGAATGGAAATTATTTATAGATAGTTGAATATATTCTGTTGAAGTATATAATTGTGTATCATGAAAAATCCGTGGTACACACATTTTATTAAGAATCTATTCAGAATGTGTTATTAAATAATTTTTAATTTTGGATATTTTATAACATTACTACAAATTAACTAGAAAGTGATTAATACAAAGCTTGTTATGAATAGTGTATAACAAATAATATGACTCTTGTATGCTGTAGATAAAGACTTAGGTGAATGTATATTGTAACCAGCCCTCAGAGGAGGTATATCTCATGATTGATTGAATTAAGGATCTGATGATAAAATTTACATGGAACCAATTTAATGATATTTATATGAATCATATATGAAAAAACATGAGTATATCACTTTCTAAAATTTTATTTATATTTCATGTATGGAAAGGGAAAAAATAAAGTGTTTCTTGTTACTCACTAATAGACATCAACTTAGACATTGTGATACCTATAATTATAACATGGAATAAAATATGGTCTTAGTTATAGATGATGGTTGTAGAGTGGAATAAATTTTGATGTAGCGCTATGTGGACTTAAATTTGACTTTTAAAAGAGGTGAAACAAAGAAAAATTTAATATGTAATGTAATGAGATCTGTATAATTCTATTTTTATCAACAGTGAATGAATTGGTGTCACATGATATTATTAGTCTTTTTAAAGATTTTAATAAGTGTAATCTCATATCATATAAAATATTATGTTTTAATATATTTGGATCTTCAGGGTACAATTATATTAAAAGACACACACCACACACTTAGACCGAAAAAGCATGCCATATCCCACCCATAAAGCCTTATATATTAAGTACATGACCCAAATGCCCAATGGGAATGAATCTAATTACATAGCTCAACTGATCATTAACAAGCACGAAGGCCTAGTTTAGTGTCATGTCTGCATCATACTTCCTATGTCACCAGACCTACGTCACCGCCTTCCTGTTTCATACATCATGCATTTTCACTTCTTTCCAATAGGAAATATTTTACAATCTGGATTTTCACTTAGTTATGATTCAAGATTACAGGGAGCCATTACCACTCAGGTAATCCCCCATCTATGTAGATTATATTTTATCTTATGGACATATTAATTGTCCGTAATGGCATGGTGTAATAATTTTTTTTGACTTGTACATTTCCTCTACCACACAAAAAATATATTTTAGTTAGAGATAAAGATATACTAATGAATAGAACCCAATAAATTATATAAAAAGGATATTTATTTAAAAAACGTTGAGAGAAAAATAACATCATATTTATTCACCTAGCCTAGAACGTCCCCTAATACAAGTATAATTGAGGATTTAACTAAATTTTTTATTCTAGAATTATTGTGTATATATAATGTGATTAGATCTAGAATACTAATTATTGACATTAATAAATGGAATAATCTATAGAATTTTGTTTTATATTATGGATTTAAAGAAATTTATTTATAAACAAGTGAACCATGGAAATATTTCTCACATTAAAAAATAGTAGCAGACAAGTGTAGTATATTAATCTGTGTACAAGTCTAGTCGGTTAAAAATAATATTTATGGTTGAGATAGATGGATGAAAAATATCCGATATGATATTAATGAGAACTGAGATATGTAATAAAATAAATTAACATATCATATTCAACTATATGAGGAATGGTCATGAAATTATATTGAGTTCATCTAGATTAATAAAATTCTTGAAGGAGATGTATAGTTATCATTAATAAATTATATATATTTTTTAATTTCAATAGTTACACACTATCATAGTTCCCATATTTTCTCATTTACAGCCTATTTTTAGGATATTTTCTCATGTGGTTATAGTACCCATTTATCTTTGTTTTCACCACAAATTCTCTTACATAAGCTTCTCACACATTAATTATCCCATATGTGTTGGTTTTTTCCCTCTACATATTGGATTTCCATCATTTAACGGTTTCCTCTCAGGGAAAACCATGAGGGTCAAAGGGTGGTTGATCAAGAGTTTGTCTTCCGGGAGGTTGAGGGTTTAACTAACACACATTTTCCAAACAAATTGTAATTATATGATTCCAACAAAACCCATAACTATACAACCGATTTAAGTGGGTTTCAACCAAATTTCATAAGGTGAGACATCAAATAAAAAATGATGTTAGGGAGCGTACTCAATTGAAATGAATGGTTTACTAGATTCATTGTGTTTCTATACCAACAAAATGATATCCCCTTGGTGATATTAAGACTATGATATTAAACATTTATTTATGAATATTTCCTTTATTTCTTGTGAATCATTATATTATCCAATCCTAAAAATGGTAATCCTTTGTCATCCTCAAAATGTGACTCTCCCAGTCTCTCTTTAACTATTTACAATCATAACGTCTCTTTGAATTTATGGTTTCGTTACTGGTATCAATTTAAACCCTTATATTGTTGGTATCCTCTTGTTTTATTCCACTAATTCCATTTTTTGGTATCATTATGGTGATCCTCCTAGAGCATGAGTAAGATTGTTTATACCACTTATCTCTAGTGATGACTTGGCATTGATGAAATTTATTTTTTGTGACACATTGAGTGATTTTTCTCAGGGTTAAATGTGTTTTTTAATTGATATAGTGTGGAACAAGGACCCCAAGTGGATATCTCAGATAATGTTTCTAATATTATTATTTCACATTTTTTTTATCAAATTCATATATTGGCATTTCCTCTTGACAACTTATAGTATTTCATGTTGTATTCCAAATTGGTATTTTCTTTATTTTTTCTTGTCCAATGGCCCTCCTTAAAATTTTCCTTGATATTTGTGATAATCTATGATGGAGGCACCTAATGTTATTAATATTTTATTTTATTTAGACACCTATCAAAGGATGGTTAAAAAATTATTATCTATGGAAATAATATATTATAGTGATATCCCTTGACTCTCTCCAACAAAGGGTACAATTTTATAGTTGTATCCATGTTAGGTGTTAATAAACTAGTGGGTGTTTGTATTGGTTGTGTAAAATTGGAAGATAAAAGAGTAGAATACAAGATTAAATCTCTATAAGTTTATTTTTGAATAATCCAACATTGTGTTTGAAAATTTAATTATACAGCTATTCCTAATATGATAATCTATTTCAATAGATTTTATTTAATAAGAAGGTCACGATCTTGAACATTTCACCTTCATTTTATTATTGTATTGAGATATAACATTACATTGATCATTGAATGAAAATACTTCTTCCTATGAACATAGAGTTATTATTAAACAATTACATTATCATTTGAAATAGAAATAAAAATTTAACATTAATGTGAGTAATAATTAGAGAATTTTATTCCAATATAGAAATGAGTGAAATTATTTCTTATAAAAAAATATAGTAATCACCAAACACCTAAGAATTAAAAAATTCATGTTTAATCATGTACATAAATGTTTTAATGGAGGGATATTAATGGTTATAAAATTATAAATAAACACATCAGTGAATTGTGTGTTGATCATTAATACAATTGACTACAAAATAGTCCTTGTAAACTAAAATCAAAAAAAATTGTTGATGAATCAATTATGGTTATTGAAACATGATCACAATTTAAATATTTTCCCCTAGATAAATCACTAATGCTAGTTGTATCTCCCCATGGGAAATGCTACAAAATTTCACATTTATATAAATAGAATAAAAAAAATTTATTTATTAAAAAATAATATAAAACAATTATTTGAAATAGGATACACATAACCTATATATATGATCATTATCATTATCATATGACTCCAAAATCATTTAGATTAATTTTTCTATCTATATGGAATGTAAAATAAATATGTGAATGGTAGGATGAATTCCAAACTCACATGATCTTATTGGTTCTTCTACCTATCTCATATCAGGTTCAACCTAGAGAGTTCAATTTTCCATTTCATAATTTTCTATGATATAATGTATAATTTTTTTTTGTTCCCACATATTTTCTATCAATGATAAGTGTGATCAATTGAGGATATAAGGATCTTAAATCTTAGGAAATTCCTATCCCCATAATAAAATTATGATATTTGTAGAATATTATATATTAATTAATATTGATAAAGTGTTGGGAGTTTAAACAAACTACGTTAGGGTGTGGGACTATATTAACTAGAAAGACTAGCATAAGATTGCATAGTCCTCATTTCTTGAATATGGTTTTATAATTCTAAATGTGTTTCCTATATTTCATGACACATTTTGATACCATATATTTCATTGGATGTCACGTAGAATTAACCTGATGACATGACATCTATTAAATATAGAAAAATGTAAGGGGATATATTGATATTTCACTGGGAAGATGTATAATTTTTATGTTCAAACAAATTCAAATTACACAAATTAGTGCACCATAACCCTTTTTACATTCTATATTCTACATATACATATGAATTTCTAACACATTCTATTAAAATGATTTCATAGTTTGTGAATTTAATGACATATAATATTATGCTTAGTTAGATTTTTGTTAAAAAAATTCTTAGGGTGAATAGAGTGTTTCCTCCCAATATATTATCATGTTTGAGTTCCATAGTATGTTTGTATTAACATAGTCCCACAATGTTAGACAATTTTATATCCCATTCAAATATTATTCTCAAGAGGAAATTAGAGAAAATATTTTCCTTATGATTTACCAATAGGTGTCTATATAAGATTTTTCTGTCTTTATAATCAATATTTGTCCCTAAATCATGAAAAATTAGCCTCAAAATTCATTATTTTTGTACTTAGATTGATTCAATATTTCTCTTATATTCCAATCACTTCATAATGAATCTTTTAACTCTTATGGTAAATTATCCCCCACAGATCAAAAAAATTATTATGCAGATTTTTTTATTTAATTTTTCTCAAATATTTACTGGTTAATAATATTAAAAAATTGGAATAATTAAGGTTTATTCATAAAATAAAATGAAATTATAAGTTATTTATATAACAATATATAATGATGGTATAAGTTAAATGTGATGGAATAAAATGTATAAATTTTTAATAAATTATGATAAATTGTTTTTTTAATTAATTCCCTTTAATTTTGAATTTTAGTTCCCTTATATCTTCACATTCAATATACTTTTCATAGGATTGATACCCAATAAGGGTCTACCACTAAGTTAATGAAGTTTATTTGAATAGATGTCAATTGAATCAGATTACTAAAAATAAGCTCCTTCTAAATCCATTTTTAAATACGTTCATTAATCACCATACTTGAACACTTTCTTTATACATAGTATATAAAATTATCATACTTAATTTTTACCTTCTTTATATGAGTTTATAATTCCCACAATATACCAACCATCCTTGAAAAATATTCACTTATTATATTTTAATCAAATTAAATACTCATAAAATTTATTAGATTAGTGTATCTATTAATAAACTATGTCTATTGAAATTGAATGAATAAAATATGGTTATTTTTTAAAATTGATTCAAGAAAGTATGGTTATTATGATCATAAATCATATTTCTTGATATTTTACTTATTTCCTTGTGAAAAAACCATATTCCATGTTATCTTAATGTAGTGATGAACTAATGGGTATATTTTTGAATTGTAAGAGATGTATGATCTCTTCTAAGGATTCTCATTTAAAGTTCATATTGTATATATTCCCTCTATAACCTTTCTAAATAAATGGAATATTTTTTCTTGCTTTATTTATCTCTATTGCAAAAATAGTTAAAGCATTATTAATTATGACTATACCCTCTAATATGATATAAATTTTAAATAGCATGAATTTTTTTAATGAAATAATTTATCTCATTATTGGAAGTCTCTCTACTATATCAATTTTTCATGTTTCAAATTTTTTCTCTTAAAAATTCTGACATTCTCAATTTTTAACATTGAATTTATTCTAACTCATATATCAACATCTCCCTCTGGTATCCAGATCTATAAAATTATTTATTAATATTATTCTCTTAAATTTAGGAAAGATATTCCAATTCCACTAGAATGTGAAATCAATTGTGATAAAAGTCTGTTGGGACCCATTCGAATGTGGGTTATGTAAGGAATATTGTATTCCCACTAGGTATCTTTAAACCATTATCTTTAATCATTCATGTTTGGATTAAGAGTTTTCTCAATAATTCCATTCATTTTTATATTAGATAATATTGATATCCAATTATTCTATAGGTGGTATAATGTAAATTCAATGTCGTTCGTTCCATATTTTTAAATTAAATAACCTATGTTTTTATTACAGTAATGATTTTCTTATCTAGTTATGAATTTTCTAAGTATTCCAAACTATTTTATGATTCTAGACTATATAAAAAAACAAATAATATATAAGTCATTAGTTTTGGTGGATTATGTTTTTAACCATGTAGAAACATAATCAAAATCACTCAATATGGATGAACAATCAAAAGATATAGAAAAGGTCCAATAAATTTTATTCATTGAATGTCAAATATTTCTTAAAATTTTAAGGGACTTTGACTCATTTCTTATATTTTGGTGATATTACTTGTTAATTTTCATTTTTGTTACTTATTAAAAAAACTCATGGGCATAGTTAAAAAGTGTGTTTGTAAGTGGACTCTGAATCCTTGTAGTTATATAGAAACTTGATAACTCCATAAGATATTGTAAGACAAAATTTAAACAAAGATAGGATTACCCATTTAGGTAGAAAACATCTAATTATTTCATCACTGAATATTATAAATAAATATGGATTAACCCAGATATATAAAATTTATAAAAAAATTAATTACAAAAAATAAATAAATTAAGATGTGAAGATACTTCATAAGTAACTTGAATATTTAACATGTTATGTTACCATAGAACATGAACTTCAACTATAGATCATAATCACTTATTGTAAATAAATTTATTATATATTTAAATGATGTTCCAATTGTGAAAATGCAAGGTAGTATGTAACATCCCTACCTAGGAGCCACTAAAATAGTGCCCGAGAAGATTTTCCAAATGGCCTCAAGTGCACCTCCCCATTTGAAAGAGGTAACCTTCTAGAATTGATGGTCTAATGGTGGTTTGGGGGATATTATTCCCTCGTGATCATTGTTTCACAATAGTATATAAAATTAAATAATAATATAAGAAGATAAATAATAGATAATTAAAAAAATATTAATTTGTAACTACAATTCACTAATAAATTAATAAACAGCCATGCCTGAAAATGGGATAACGTCCCACCAAACAACATTCAACTAGTAGGATATTATTCATAACTAAATAGACAAAACCATAAATAAATAGACATTAACTCTAAATGGTATCCTGAGTGCATGATAATCCACTACACCTAAGCTCCCATGACCAATATTATCCAACAACACAATGATATCCCCATTCATAGTTCAAAGTCATACCCATTAGTCCGGAAATAATCATTTTGGGTATCAATTGGTGCAATGAATAGTGCATGATATAAACACAGATGGCCACCACCAGTGGTGCATAATTCAATCATGTCTATGAGTATAATATAATTAAGTGTTCTGGTATAGAAAAATTAATTTTTTGTATTAAATTTAAATGATATAAAGTTGGGCTCAGGTTCCTCAATGACACCTATCGTACCATACTTGCTTCAACCTAAGTAATAAATTCCAATAACTACACATAACAATATATATATATATAAGTATATGAATATGTGTACATATTTATGTATGTATGTATATTCATTATATAATTAGTATCATATGAAACTATATATATAAATACATGGTACTATCTCAGACACAAGGCATAACTCAAGCATTCATGTATAATTGTGACAGTAATATTTTAAATAAGTGTCTTCAAGGATATATATCTCATGGAATAAGGTGGGACACCATGCCCAAGGATCATTAATAGTATGGTGAAGGCCCATCCAAACATCCCAATTGAAGGGGCGTTGAACATCATGCCTATTAACCCATGTGATGTGAATTTCCATGTCCATAATCCTCATCCATGGGGGTTGGAACACCATTTCCACAACCCTAAGCAACATCCATAGGAAATCATCTAGTAAAAGTAAACCGAACTTATCCTATGAGCCCTTTTCCAACTGGTTCTATAAAAAGGATCTTATAATTCATCAAGAAATAGTGTACCATAAATATTTATATTATAAAATATGTAACTATAGGTTATGATTCCATCTTCATCAAAATCTTAATCTTAAACCCATAACACGAACATCACATTAAAAATAAAAAAACATTGGAAAGCATACATTCCATAACACCAATAAAATTAAACTATATATTCATACCATTTTATTAGTTAAAATAATTCCCATCGAAGGTGGTTTTATTATAAACAATGTTTTGGTTTTCATTTTATTCTTATCAATTGAATATAATCTTATAAGATCTGATCTACATAATTAAAAATAAATCTGTATGTATCCAGGACTATGAGTCTTATCCAAACCAATCAACTCGAAAATTCATTTATAAAAGTGTCAAATCATATAAAGAACATGCCCTAATAGTGGATTATTAACAAGAAAAGATGGTATATGATAATGAATTGTCGAAAAACTGTAATAGGTAGTTTAGGTTGGGTTCTCTAACCTCCAACAACATATGTGGGTCCAAGGGAATCAATGTCATGGCATGAACAATGAAATTTAAATAATTTCATAGATTATGAGAAATGTGTGGAAGGTCTAGTGTGTGAAAGAATTTTTTAAAGTCTCCCTTATTTTTTCACATAGTTTCAACACACCATTTCCCTATAGAAAACATGTCACATAGTTTTGGTTGAATGGTTTGTACTAATAATTCTCAAACGTTTCACCTCTCCCTATTTCGGTAAAAATGGTTTTTTTGTTATCGATGCCCCTAAAACACATCATAGCTCCTGATACATATCACTATCCATTAACCACATCCAAAAACAATTATGTCTTCCAATTCTCATATTTAAAATCCGAGTCTCTTTTAATGATTTGGACCATCCACCAACTGGGGAAAACACAAATTTCCATGAAATTTTATACATGTAAAAAACATGGGACATTACAATATACGCACCTTATAACCTCTCATTATCGATAAGTATTAGTTAAGACACACAAAAAACACTTCACCATCTCGGTTCATGAAATCTCAAAAAATGGCCTCATTGCATTTCCAAACTCCAAATGCACTAACAAACATTATTTTAATCATACGATGCTCAAACTACCAAATTCAAAAATAACACTCATATTCAAAACTAAAACATCAATTATTTTCATAACAGATCTAATATATCTTGATAAATTATTAAATCATCACTTTTTATTTTCAACGATCTAGGGAACTTCCCTCTATTGGTTCCAATCTAAAATGGCCAATTCTAAGTCATAGTACTTCTACAGTCACAATTTCCTAGGAAACACCTCTTTAGTGTCCAAATGAAACCACATTATGTTTATCAAGTACACATAAAGAAATTAATAACAGTCCTTGTTTTTAATTAAATAGTTAAACATTAGAACTACACCCATCATATACTTCAAAACAGCACGTCTCCTATGACCGATGCATTTTCAAAACTTGGTTCTAAGGCCTTCATCACATGGCATACCAAGAGCGTGTCAAGCATACCCACCAAATCCTTTAACTGAAATTCAGTGATTCTTTTAGGCCACACCATACCATAAATAAATTTTTCATTGTTCTATAATGAAATAATTGGCACATTCCCTATCTTGCCTCCATGGATCATAATATGTAACTCTAGGAAAAACACCCTCATATACATTTTACCCAAATCAATAATCAAACCAATACCTATAATTTACCGAGGATTATAGACATACATTGCTTTAGTTATAAAATATAATATTGTATCCAATTGACCATATAATGACTAGTATCATGATTTCATATACCTTATCACATGACAGTTACCCATTAATGTCTGATGCCCCGCTCTCCACTATAACATCATTCTTGTTGCTACTTTAGAAAAGAGAAAAATTTGAATCATAGCAGTGTCCTAGATTCAATTATTGGAAGGTTTAGAAACCTGATTATCATTGGAAATAGGGTAAATTTCACTCATCACCCATTATCACATCCTGAGAAATGTATCTATGACATTTTCCAATTCCAATATATAATAGGTGTTAGAACATATAATGGATCACTAGAATACTATACAACATATGGTCTCCTTTAAACTTATCCTTGAGAACATTTCCCAAGAATTTCTCTTATAAAATGAGAAGATTATAGACAGGTAGCTTAGTATATAGATGAGGCTATAAAATGAATTTAGGATTATTTCAGTATTGTTGATTTGATCACCTCAAACTTGGGGTTCCCAATTTTTTTGATAGGCATGTATATCTCTTTAAGATTCATGCTCATGTCAAACATGGATATGTCTCACACCATGTCTCTGGATGATGCATGTCACAATGATCTCATGAGTCAAATGTCTCATATCAAAAGTCTTATTCTCAAATTACCCCTTATCTAGAGATATTCCTTTAAATTTACATGATCCTCTGGTTCAACGAACTAGAAACAAACATATTTGAAGCTACCAATCTTTAACCCCTTAATAATTATCTAATTGAAAATAAATTTTAAATAGCTACCATGCACAACCTGTGAGAACTAGCTTATCATTTAAATTTAGTTTATAGTCCCATATTATCTAGTATAATACATGACTCTGTCTCCCACTGGCCACACATCAAAAATGTAAAGATGACTGTGATACATAGTACGTTAGTGTATAACATTTCCTGATTTTCCATGGATCTACTCATGAAAAATGGGCACATGACCATTCCATGATTAATCAAATGAAATCCCTCCTCATGTAATTTTTTTGGAAGGTAATACATCAACATCAATTGATTTATCAAGTAGGTTGGGCACCAAAAATTTTCCTACCCAATAGATCCTTCTTTGATACAAAATACCTCAGTGTACCTTCATGAAAACAAATGATTAGTTATTACTAAAACCAATATCTTTACAACTAAGGAAAACAAAAACCTCAGGCTGAACTCTTTTGTTAATTTCCCATGAATGATCAAAATGATAACCTACAAGGGAATGTGTGAAAAATCCTTTAATATAGGTTCACCCTCTTATACATATGGTCTCAATAATGAGAACCACATACCATTTAAGTGAATTCATTTCCATGTATCTAATGTTCATGAGACTAAAATTTTATAAAAGGATAAATTTAAACTAGTAAGGAAGTATTGAACTAATTTGGTAAAAAAATATGGACATAGGTGTATGGGAATCACCAGCGAAACATCAGGCATCGAAGCCCTCATCATTACTGAGCATCTGAATTAGAAAGTGATTACTGAAAGGTAACAATGAAAATGTAAAGGCTAAAGAGCCAATACCCAATGGCACCCGTATACAGAAATAACCCCTTTAGGATCAACATAACATAAAATAACTTTTCTACACAAGGGTTTTATTTTATTATATAGAATCCTACATGGGACAATTAATAGAGGAATAGTAACTCATGTATGGAACTTTTCCCAAAAATTTAATAGATATTTTACATCACATGGTTCTACTACAATAGGATATCCACATTTTATCAAAAGGAAATTTAATTTTAAATTATATTCATACTTAAAAATGTTAATATATGTTACAACATATCATTAGGTTCAAATGAAAAAAATAAAAAAACCAATGTGAAATGCTCATGATCACATTCAATCATCTCTGAATACAGACTACATATATCCCTTACATGATGGTCGACACAAAAAACACCACTAAATGGATTTATTCTATGTAACTTATCTAACAATCATTTATCAAAATCATTATGTAATCTCCTAAATAAAAGATATCATGTACCACTATCAATGGAAACTAGTAAAAAGATCATTATTTAGTTGTTGCGATGTTGCATGTAAGGAAACTTATCTCATACTTTCCATTTAATAATTTAATCAAAATTTAATCATCATTTTTTTAAAAATATTTATCATAATTGGAATTGTTAAAGTATATTTCCATTAAAAACAATATAAGAAAACACTCTATGTTTTAATTGGAATTTTTATTTAAAAATCATCATAATAATAATAAAGGTCAAAAGTTGTTAAAAAGGTATGTATTAATTAAAAATGTAAACATTCTATTAAGATTCCACCATAGGCTTATATGTTACACCATATATGTAATTGTGGACACTTTAAATAACCATCCCATTAGTATTAATATACCCTCATGGGGATGATTACAAAAAAATATAATGAAAGAGGTTTCCTAAATGGGTCTTTTCTTGATAATTTGCGTTCTATTTAGGGAAACCCATAATTGGTAAATATCAATAATTTTAAAATCTTTGATGGTTTTGTGTCATGGGAAACATGCCCAGACTTACCTATATTAGTCTTGTTGTGAATTAGAGGATTTATATTAAATGTAACATGCCTCAATTAATTTACATGGATCCCATTGTGTATTTATAGATTGTGTAATTTTGGTCAAAATTTCAAATTAATCATGGTAACATTATTTTATAAGGAAACCATTTTATATAAGAATTATAATTTATTATGTACCAAGGATATGATAAATGGAAAAAAAATTATGAAATTATAATGGTACATTCCTTTATACGTTATAATTAGATTTAATGTAATAGTTATCAATTTTTCAAATTTTTTGTCCAAATTGAACATGTTTATTTTTTACAGTATGATTATATGGGTCACCATTCTAAATTTAATAAGGCCTATACACTTTATAAATTATTTTGGGAAACCATGTAATCACAAACATAATGGTTTTATCCCATGAAAAAATAGAAAAGGGCCTAAACTTGTCATAATTGGTTAATGAAGGTTCCACCCACAAGATAAACGGTAAAACACCATTTTTTGATACATGCACTTTATTTATATATAATATATCATTATTATAAAAAAACATTCTACCACATATTAGTGAATAAGAGTAGACTAGTTAAAAAACTTCATAAGAAAATAACACTGGTAATCATGATATATAATCACAAAAGAAGGTATATAAATATGCATGCTAACAAATAAGTCATGTATAGAATAAAAATCATCATTCATAAGGAAATAAACAATGTAATCTACATGGAATGGAATATTAATGACATGTGAATCTTTAAGTTCCTAGAATGATGAATGTAATAATACTTCCTTATCATACAATACCATGGTTAAATATCATCGTATCAATAACCAATAGATGTACATCAGTCACTGGAGGTAAAATATCACTCTCTAATAATATAGAACAATAGTTCAATCCCAGACACTATGATCATTCCCTCATTCATGGATTGGTCGAACACAAACATGATATTTTTGCTGAGATTTGAAAAATCATTTTCCATTTAATACCTTCAAAAAAAATTATATTGATGGAAAAAAGACTCTCTGATACCACTTTGTATTGTCCTGACATAGGGGCCATCAACTTAGTAGACAAGCTAGTTCTCCACATGCAGTCATGTATGGATCCTAGAATGCAAGAGGATTCCAACTATCAGTGAGTTTCTAATGGTGGTATGGTGGGTAGACTATAGCCTCATGATAAGAGTGGAATTGAGGTATCTATAACAAAATAATATATGATGAGGATAAATAATAAATCAGAAGAAGATAATCAATAGTAACTGGTAAAAAATAAAAATAATAAATATAACCATGCTTCAACATGAAATAATTTTTTATAAAATAACATTCTATAAGTAGAACAATATATATTAAAAGGAAAAAAAGAATAAATAAATCCAGAATCAAACTCTAGAAGGTTCCCCAATTTCTTTCCCATCTACTACTCCCAAGATTCCATGTCAATTACTACCCCATAAAAGAAATATAGCATTGAGCACCGTCCAATGTCCTAACCTACCGTCAGTTCAATTTTTTATTACAATGTTTTTCTATCTAATAAATCTAATAAAAAATAATACACTTTAACATTGCACAATGGTTAATAATTGTATCATAACCTACAGTTAGAAGATTATTTTTTCTAATACCAATCGACAACCCGAATAGGCTATGATATAAAATTATTAGGTCCCCACCAATTCCATCTAATAAAATCATATCCATTAGTATAAAATAATTCATAATGAAGGTATATGAAATGTAGTGTCTTGTAGTAAATGTAAATAAATTTAATTTGGGATCATTTTCTTGAAGGACACATGGATGATAATTCATACTTCAACCTGAGACAAAAATGTATCTAAACACATGTGTCACCATATATATTCATATATGTATGTATGAATATATATATACATATATATTTATATATTTATATATACTCATGGTATTTTAGTGACAAATATATCCATATATATATAAGTGTGTGGTACCATCCCAGACCTGAGGCATAACAGAAGTTTCTACGTATAATTATCATAGAAATATTTTATATAAGTGTTATTATACCCATCTATCTCATGGAATAAGATGGAAATCCATGCTAGAGTATCAATAATATTATGGTGAAGTTTCATGCCCAACATCCTAATAAAAGGGGAAAGACACTTCATGCCTAATAACTCATGTAACATGATTCACTCTATCCAACATCCTTAGCCAAGGGGGTTTATATTCATCATCAAAAACCTGAACCAATGACCCTTCAAATTAATACAATATAATATAATCCCATATTATTTATGATTCCATAGACCTGGTGTTTCAAGAATGGGAACCAAGCATTACTCAAGGCATATTACACCTTCATAATATATTAGAAATAATGTTTAATTACAAACCATGAGGCCAACCTCATCATAAAAGTAATACTGACCATGGAATTAGACCATGATATTATAAATAAAAAATATTTCATTGAATCCACCCTTTTCATAGCACAAATCAAATAAAATTTTATAGGTGTCCCAGTTAATTAGTTAAAAGAGTGAACCTTAAGTGTGGGTTTAATAAACAAGAATCTATGGATGTAATTTCATTCTATTCAATTGAAAATAATTCTAAAATCTTGGTTCCTCAAAATTTTTAATCATGATAAACTTATCAAGGGCCATTAGGATTATCCATCCCATTTAATTCCCTTTGTAATTTATAAAAGTGATAATTAATATAAAGAACACACCCCTAGGGTGGATTAATAATAGGAAAAGATTGTAGGGGAGAACTAATAGTTTAAAACATCATTAGAGGTGGTTTAGGTTGGGTTCGATGACCTCTAACCACATAAGTGGGTCCATGGGAATCCAAGGTGGTGAATAAAAAATAATTTAAAACATTTCATAATTTTGGGGCAATGTGTGGAAGGTATGGCATTATAAAAATTCCAATATTTTATAAATGATGTAACATTAAGGGAAAGGTGTATAGTGTCCATTGAAAATGATCCATATGGTGGTTTTTATTCCTTCATTTTTTGTAAATCATAAACATCTTTTCTTTATACTACTTTTTATCAATAATAAAATTTATATGAATTTCCATACTAATTATTTTTGTCTATAAGGAAGTATATATGAATGTTATTTAACCTTTTTATAGTTATGTCAAAAATTATTTGAATAGTTATTGGAATAAATTTGATTCCTAATAAAACTCAGAATCCATCACTTTCTCAATTCCAAATCATCTAGAAAATTGAATCGTATTAACTTCCTTTATTACGAATTGTCCAAAATCATGACTGCCATTCTCTTAGTTTTGGGAGTCCAATTCACTTTTTTAATTCCGAATCACGAGAATTTTAATTCTTATTCTCCCATAAATGTTATTACAATTCTCTCAGAATTTTGATTTTGACTATGCATTCCTCAATTTGGAATTATTCTAAAATAAAAATCTGATTCACAGTACTTTAAAATCCAATAAACTCAAAACTATGAATCTGATTCACAGTTTCTCAATTCCAATTCACATAGATTAGTGAATCTGATTTAATATATTCCTAAATTCTGATTCTCAATTATTTACAGATTTGAATTTATATCTTTCTTAAAGTTTTCTAAATTTTTTATGAATTCTATTTTATAATATTTTTAAAGTTACTATCTTATCATAATATTATATATTCATATAATTGGATTCCACATACTTATTGTTTCTCATGATATTTTTTTATAATAATTGATGTCATATAATCAATTATTATATGACCATTGTACGTGCCAGATGTACAAGTACCTCTGAATGTTTAAGGAAAATATGACTATGGGGTAAAATTTTATGCTTGGAGATCTAACCTATAAATAAATAATCATTTTAACATGATCAATACTATGATATTTTGGGAGAATTGATACGCTACAAGAGCTCTACCAACATTTCCTTATCAGAAATCCATGAATAAATTAAGTTGTTAATAGCTTGTTTGACATAATTATGATCTTCAAAAATATTTATTTTTCTTTATGTGACAAAAATCATTAGTGATTAATATTGGGGGATTCCAATATAAAGGAAGACAGAGGTGTTGACTACCTACTTAGTTGAGGGATTCCAGCTAATGGAAGACAGAGGTGCAGATCACCTTATAAATCGAGGTCTTGTAGGGATAGTATGACAGATACTGATCTTTTTATTAGGGGATTACCTTGGTGTGGGTAAGACAAACTTTCTTGAAATTACAAATCAAGGGACCTTTTAAAAAAGGTGTTTTGGATACCCTACTCTTTGAGTTAAAAGACTTATAATTTTTCATATGTACTTTTAATTTACACTGTAATCTGTAACAATAAGAAAGTGTTTCTTATACATTCTCTTCTCATGCAACTCTGATATTAGATTCAATATACATTATGTTAGAATTTTATTTAAGGGTACATGTGTTCTTATTTCATTACGAATCTTTATTAAACCTAGGGTGATTTATATTAACCTTACATAAGAGGGGTCTGTGAATAAATTTTGTTCAACTTTCTTAAACAATTACTTCTTTAATGTTAAAAATGAATGTTTTTAAACTTAAAATCCCCCTCTTGTTTATGAGCATATAGATACATATTTCGATTCTAAAATTGGTACCAAAGGAGGATGATGAGAAATTGATACTTACAATTATTATCATAGTCAGTTTTTAACTTCTCATTTTAGTTACTCAATCTTTAATTTTTCATCCATCAAACGGCCTGAATGCATTAAAATATTTTATTATATGATAAGAACCCCATTTAAGGGATGAAGGGGGTAGAAACCCAATGAAATCATGGAAATAGGACAGTCACACTTGAATGAAGAATGAGTAAAAACTCGAATGACATCAGTGAACTGCTCCTCCCCTGCATGTAAACAAGATGAAGCTCTCCATCGTTGCAAGGTAATTCAAAAATAAAGTGTAATTATTCAAACCTCAAGCATGATACGATGGCTGGTTCCATACCCTATCAAACAACCAAATCCAAAAAACACTACAAAGATGAACCACCAGCTCTGAAACCTCCTTTGGAGACAAACCATGAAGTCAGATCTGGTATCACAAACTTCCCACCTTCGAAAAACAAACCATTGAAGCATACAGAAAACACTGTTCTGAATCAACCGATGTAATCCATGCGGCTCAAACCACCAAGAAACCTTTATTAACTCCATAATAAAAACACCTCACAAAAGTCTCATCACCACCCTCAAACCTGCACGCAGACACCGCAATAGTCCGTCCAAGGAACCCCCTACTGGAGCACGACACAGTCGACGAAATCCATCCCATTCACCAAGGGACACCAGTTCACCAAGGATTTGAAACGCGACCCCAACACAAGAAGACCAGGGCACAATCCACACCATGGTAGAAGGAAAGGGCACCATGGCCTCTGCAGAAGATGTTCACAGCCATGAGATGAATCTAGGGCATGACCCCACCGCATCGGAAAGGCTGTCACAACCCCTGCCATTAGAGCACAACCCCACGACGCTCAAACCACAACCCTAAGAAACACCTGACCACGCCCCCAGCAGTGCAGAACAAGCAGAGCGCCACCCCAATGCACTGGATCGAGATCCACATCGCCACAAAAACAAGACCCCAAAGCAGATCAAGACTTTAACTTCGTAGAGAGATGATCCATGACCCAGATGCACCAGAATGAGAACCCCCTCTCCGCATTGAAGGACCACGACTGCAACACCGCACCAAATCGACCCCATGAAATAAAATAGACTAAGAACCACCCAAAATCCAGAGAAAACCCAAACACCATTTCAATGGAATATTGAACACTGAGCCTCCAGATCAAGGTCACCCTTCACCACCAAAGCAGCCACCACACCATGAGCACGCCGGGAAGACCGAGGAGCAACCGCCGCCGTCCGAGAAAAATAGGGTGGAAGGCGGAAATGAGATAGAGACCTAACCCTCAACGCCCTTTACGGTCTCATCCTTTCTTTACTTTTTAATGTTCTTCATAATTTCATTTATAAATTAGTTGATTATAAATATTTATTACACTAACTTGGGTTGTGGAAATGATTTTTTTTGTTTTATTCTATGATGGAAGGAATGAATATCAAATATTTAGAAAATATAATCCCTAAAGGACCACCTATCAGTGACAGGTATTATTTTGAATACTTGAGAGACAAAATGAAGAATTTTTTTATCAACCCTAGTGTTGATAATTTTCTGTGATTCCTGGAGATTTCAAAATACCAAAAAAGGTAGTTATAACTTTTAGTAATCAAGAAAAGAAATAATTTCAAATAAACTATAAGCTAAACAACACTTTTATTTTTTCTATGAAAAGTAATATATATAAAAAATATCTTTATGGAAAGTAGCTAATAACATTGGGAATAAACTTGAATTTACACATTTTGGTACTTCTAAAGTTATTGTAACTATAAGAGACATGCTTAGAGAAGATTATTGGTGTTTTGTTCTTCCCAATAGAGAACCAATAGTTAAAGATCAACAATTATTTATGAAAATAATAAATATTCTACAGTTAATGGGAGAAAAATTTCTATATTATGAGATTATAATTGATAATATTATAGACATCATGCCTAATGAATAGGAATTGAAGAGAACTAATATTGATTTTTTATGAAATGTTATAACTATTACACATGATGAGTTATATGGAACTCTATTAAAAAATGATAACGGATTAAAGAGAGATGATGAGAATATAATGATCAAAAATGGTAGTGTTTCTTTTTATACTGTATTGAATAAGTTGAAATTCAAAACCAATAATAAAGTTTGTATATCAAAAAAATTCTATGAAAGTTTTCATTTAGTTAGACTCAAGAGAATATGAATAGTCATAGAATGATTTATACAGTCATGATTAAAGGGTGAAATGTAATTTTGGCAAGAAATATTTCCAAAATAGATATATGAAAAAGGATATTAAGGATATAAAATATTCATAGGTCAGATGTTATAAATTTAAGAAATCAGGAAATATCATACCTAATTTGCCTAGGCTTAAAATATAATACATGAATGGTTGAAATTATGAGAGTAATTAGAAAATATATTATTAGCCTAAAGGGAAGATAGTATTGTAAGAAAATGATTCTTGGAGTACATGTGGTGGGGACTCATCTGATGAATATTCAGATATAGAATCTTATGGATTGAAATATATTGGTCTTATTTCAATAATACCCATTGAAAATAAATATTACATGGCTATGATACATACTACTTTATCTTTAACCAATATTCCATTAAATGATAACTATTTTAATAATGATGGATATATTTATTCGAGGGAATAATCCTCCATAATAGATGATAACTTACCTTCTTTGGAAGAAGTATCTATATTTTCTAAGTTTCTTGATAATGAAAATTGTAAAATAAATAAGAAACATGACAAGGAAAAATCTAGAATCACTATTTTAATGAATAAATTGTCAGATATTTCAATAGATCTTGATGAAAAAACATCTGAAAATATTTCAATTTAAGAAAACATTTAGGATGTTAATTCTGAAAAGGATAAACTTTATATGGATTTTAAAAATGTGAGTTATAAGAAAAATGTTTTATTGACTAAATTCAATTCTATGACAAATGAATACTAGGATATGAATTTAGTCATTAGACTAATATATGGAAAACTTTCCTTAAGAAATTTTTGACATAATTTACATTCTGTAAGGAATAATTTTCTAAAATGAATAAACAAATTCACTCTCTAAGAAATACATTTTTAATTGGTTATTGTCAATCTAAAACTGTTTTCATACAAAACTATTGTATTCCTAAAAGTTCCCCATTCGATACTAAGTGTCAAAGTGGTGAACACTGGGAGAAAAGTTTTTCTTTAAATAAAATATAATCATTAGGTTTTCATAAAGCTAAATTTTCTAAGAAAATGTGGACTAAAAATATTTTACATTCTAAAATTTCCGAATACAAAAAATATTGGACCCCAAAAACCTAATTGTTTTTTTTTTCAAAAAATAATGGCAGTAAAAAAAATCAATAAATGGTACATGGATAGTGCATGTTACTAGAACATGACTTGTAACAAAAACTTTTTTGATAATATTATTATGATGAATGGTGGAAGATTCAATTTTATTAATAATACTCAAGGAGAAAGTACTTGTATATGTTACATAGTTCTTATTGTAAAATCCATAATTTCAAATGTTTTGTTTGTTAAAGGTCTTAATCAAAAACTAATAAGCATTTTTCAATTATGTGATGAAGGTTACCTTATGAAATATAGTAATGAGAAATGCTTATTACAGAATTCCATTGATGAGTTCATTCATTCTGCCCATTTTCATGAAAATATTGGTATAATTAACATATAAGACCTTAAAATCCAATAAATACATTTCCCTAGTGTAATGGATGTATAATATTGGTCATGGAATAGAAGGCTAGGACACTGTAACCTGGGGAACTTATTTAGACTATCTAATAAAAGTCTTGTTATATATCTACTAGATCTTAGATTTGATTCATCCAAGGTTCGTGACCCCTATAACTATAACAAGCAACATAAGTCAAGATTAATTTTATTAGTGAAGTATTAACTTATGACACATTACATTTAGTACACATTAACATGTTTGGTCCTAAAAAAACTGTATGTATAAGAAGAAAATACTATTTATTTTTTTTAGTTGATGATTACACCAGATTTTCAAGGGTATATTTTCTAGAAAATAAATATCTATCCTTTTATTGAATAAAATCATTTTCATCCAAAGTTAAAAATGATTAAAATATTACACTGAGAACTATCTATAGTGGTCATAGTGGAGAATTTAAAAATTCATATTTTGAATCTTTTTGTAACAAGAAATACATTACTCATAAATTCATAGTTCCTAGAACTCCTCTGAAAAATAGTTTGGTTGAAAAAATTGAATTCTTCACACGTTAAAAAGTTCACTATTGAGTGAATAATAAATTTCTACACTGTTGTGGGATGAATCTATAAGTACGGCTTATTTTACTATTAATCTTGTTTTAATAAGTCTATTTCTTAATAAAACACCATTTGAGTTGTGGAAAGGCTGAAAACCAAAAGTATCATAATTCAGATTATTTGGATACATAGTAATCATTTTGAATTCCAAAGATAACTTACAAAATTTTTTACTCAAATCCAACGAAGAAATTTTCATAGGATACTCCCCAACTTCTATGTATTATAGAGTTTTAAACAAAAAATTTTGTTCTTTTCAGTAAACAGTTCATATTATGTTTGATAAAACCAATACTTTTGTTTTTAAACAACCCTAACCTGCATCATTAGATTTATTTTAAAAAATTTATTATCAATCATTGATAGATGATTCTTATAATAAGAATAATACACTTGAAAATTATTCTAAATTATTCAATCCAGAAGTCATTCTACCCTATGTTGATGAACATGTTTTACAAAACCCAAGTCTTTTGTTTCTAAGGAATCATCAAAGTGATAGTATAATTTGTGATCTTCATCAACCATTAATGACTACAAGATCTTAAAGAAATGAAGTGGGTCATATATAATTTTTCCCCAATTAGAACCTAAACATACTAATGAAGCTTTAGATGATGAATATTGGATTAAAACTATTCAAGATGAACTAGGTGAATTTGGAAGGAAGTAAGTCTGTACCTTGGTTGAAAGACCTAAAGAAACTTCTGTAATTGGTATAAAATGAGTATTCAAGAATAAATGTACTGAAAATGGAATCATAGTACGAAATAAGGAAAGATTAATTTCTAAAATCTATAATCAACAAGAAGGAATAAACTAGGAAGAATCCTATTATCTAGTGGCTAGACTTGAATCAATTAAAATTCTATTTTCCATTGCACCATTATTTAACTTCATCCCTTTTCAAGTTGATGTGAAGTGTGATTTCCAAAATGGTTATGTTTACTAAAAATTACTTTTTATATCATAATCCCCATCTAAGGGTTAAGGCAGAACCCAAAATGGAATTTAAGGCCAAACCAACAATCATGTATCCATGGACAAAATTCAATGCCAAACAAACCATTCATTGATAAAAAGAAAATCCCCTACCCAGCATTAAAAACATGAAGACCAGTTCCACCAACCCATCACTGCACGACTAGTTGTCCCATGTACAAAATTAACGGGCCCGGTATCGATGGAAAATAAATACCCTTTCAAACTTACAAATCCATATAGTAATGAATCAGTGAAACTCTCGGTCTGACCCTCTTCAAGAGCATTCCCAAGTATATGAACTAGTTGCAAAGGGACTTAAACCACGAACCGTAAGACCAAAAAAACAGCACAAAAAATCCATTTCAAGAAGACAAAAAATCATCACCACAATTCATCAAACCTTCACAGTGACCATGAATCCTTAACAAACATCTTCCCCTCCACTAATGATACCACCAAGCCCTATAGTGTTCTCACATCCACTATTTCCACCTAAGTAGTCGGAAGATTGTCCAAGGAAGGTGATATTGATCCATCATCACATAGGACTGGATGACCCAACACCACACTGAAGAAGCGTCACTGATGAAGAACTCTAGGCCAATCTGAACCAAAAATGCCACTCTGGCCATGGATCTACTCAGATGTGAACTGTGAATGCATCCTCACCGGTCTCCGAAGAAGGAAGACCACAAAGAGAAGGGAGAGGCAGATATGGAGTGATACCAGCTATGTAATGGCACAAACCACACACCAAAACCTCCGGTTTCATCACCAATTTATAAAATCAACCAACAAACCTACAAGAGATGTGTAGAAATCAGAGTTAAGGAATCCATCAAGAGGTATTTTTTATTGAACAACCTCTCAGTTTTGAAAACACAAAACATCTTGAACATGTATTTAAACAAAACAAATCTTTATTGTAACATACCACTTTTTTTAAAAAAAATGAAATTCATGAAAAATGTTTTTATGTAGATAATTATAAATAGATTTTATTGATAATATTTCCTCTTATGTGTTTTGATTTTCAAAAAACGGCCATCTACAATTGTGATCAGTAAATTATTTGGAGTCCAATAGAACCAACATGATTTTTTAGTGACTAGTGACCGAACCTTATGAATAGTAATAAAGAATAGTAATATGAATAGTAATATGACCCTAATTAATATTAAATTTTATTATTATTTTAATTATCTTTAGGAATTAATATAATGACATCTTGGTTAATTTTCTAATGTGATATAAAAATAGTTATAGACTTTAAATTGTTAATTTATGAAAAAAGTATAATTTTATTTTAAAATTAAATTAATAATATTTATAAAATTATTTTCAAAAAATGGAGTTCATTTTTGAATTATACACATCAAGAAATGGTTAGGTAGAATTTTGGTGAATTTTCTAAAATTCTAGAATTTATTATGAACACTGAAGTATGGTAAAATACTTTATATACAAATTATCAGTTTTATACACTATTTATGACAACATAAGTGATGTATGACCACATGGTTAGAAATCACATTCCATTATTACTATTTGGGGTAACATTAATTAATACTATTCATAGTCTTGAGCAAATATATTTTAAAAATTCTTATAATATTGTAAAATTCCTCCTCTCCTACACTATAAATTCCACCCTCATTTCCCTATTCCTCCCAAACCTCTCAAGCATTGATCCTTACCTGATTTATACACAATACTCATATGAAGGATCTTCCCAATGTCCTAGAGATTCTGGTCTCACCAAAACTCCAAAAACAAAGGCCTTAAGAAGGATCTCAAGGAGAAGAGATCAAGAGGTAAACATTCTCTTTGGTTTCATTCATTTATTTTCGTTTTCTTTTCTATTCTTATTCTTTCATCACCTACCCTTATCTAAGAGGAATGAATGATCAAGTATCTTAAATATTATTGATTTCAAGACTTTTATGGAATAATCATGGATAAATTTATTCTCCTCTCCCACTTATTCAAGAAATTAAAACACTGTCTGTAATGTGTTGAATTACCAACATCGTGCATGATGTAATTTTAATTTCATTTACTACATTTATGAGTGGTCGTGAAACTGTTTTTATTGTTGAAACCGATTTTAAATTATGTATTATAACTTATATAATGTTCTATAATCATTTTTTACCAATTTTATTAATTTATAAAACAAAATGAGTTCTTCACGATCGAAGAATCGCCAAAATAACCAAAAAAATATCAATTCTATTTTAACTCATGTATCATCCCCCTAAAAGAATTAAAAAATATAAATGGAATAATTTATGGTTCTAGAAATATTTATATACAACTCATTTACAATTCAAGAATTTCACTTCCAATCGACAAGAATATCTATCATGAACTGATCATGGAAGTCATGTAAAGAACGCACCCAAAACAATGCAAGGAACAAAATCCTGACAATTAAAGGGTACAATTATGTAATGAAATGATCATATAAGGTAATATAAAGTTTAATATGTTTCTTTAAGATATAAATAACATTATTTTAACAATTATACATGAGGTTTAAAAAATGTGGAAGTAATAAAAACCAGAGGTAAGGGAATTCTTAACCCAATTTCCATTCTTTGGGTTTACCTGCTACATTACTAACTATGTGGATTTATGAATAGTGGTGTGAGGAATTTTTTTTTATATTAAGTTTTATAATGTGTATTTATATTGTATATACACATTCAATGCACTCTATTTATTCTCACTTCAATTATATAATTTTATTAAGGGGGATTTTCAATTAAAAACCTCTTTAAAATTTCTATTTTACAAAATTCAAAAGCTATATTTTAATACAATTATTAATGTGGTAAGATTGTGTTAGGGTTATTGGGAATTTTTTATGATGAATTGTGGGACCTAAATATCCCTCCAATTCATTACGTATGTTAATTTGGAGTATGGTCATATGGTTACTCCAAGAGTAACTGTGATGGTTACAAAAATTGTAAGGTAGACGTGATGGGTAAAAATTATAAAGTAGATGATAGGGTTACAATATTATGTATGTAATGCCCCAAAATACCTTTATGGTTGTATTTTTGTTCTTATTTCTTGTGGGAATATTATGGAAATATCGTGTTTCACAATGTAAGTATATATGGGTGACAAGTATGTCGTTTGAAAATGATTTGATGTGTTACATGTATTTAGGGACTAATGTGTTGTTTCCTTTTTTTATGTCCCTTAATGAGATTTTTTGTCCCCATCCCATGTTTTTAATAGATTTTCTTAGGTTATAAGAATTTGTAATAAAAATAAGTATTCCAAGTTAAATGTTATAAAAACTATTAAATAAATCAAGTTTTATTTGAAAAAAATTATATTTTGGTAGAAATGAATACTGTTTTTATGGTATCCATACTATATTAATGTGGAATTTTATGAATGTATTATTTCCCAATGCTCTAAATATCAAAACATAAAAGTATCTTCAATGTGAAGGGTAGTGACTTCTTGACTTAATTCAGGATTATGGAATTTAATAAGGTCGCTTCCTGATTATTGGTATCAGAGGGAGGGATTAGATATCTTTAGGGATTAAGAGTTTTTGTTAAACATATGTTTAGTCTCTATGTCTATACATTAAGTTAAATCCTTGTTATATAACTTTTCAGATAAAAAATTTAGTTACAATTCGATGTTGGAGGATCTAAAATGACCTTTATATATTTTCTTCATGACTTTCTTGTAATAATTATTACAAAGTCATGTCCAGTTGATTCTAAAACATTTTATAACATACAAATCACTTACCAACAATTGTTTGGGATATCAAAAACCGCCACTATTTCTTGATAGAATTGGGGATCATGGGTTGTATTTAATCAAATAATATTTTTGTAATATTTTCATTTTTTTCTAGAACGGTAAATATTATCAAGGAATTTTAAAATATTTTACCTTATCATAATATTTTGAAGCATATTATGATTTTGAAAAAGGTGTTGAAGAGGGAGACCCTTTCGAAACCTATTTATATTTTCTTTTACAATATAGTATTTCGGTACATACTAATGGTATTTCAAAAGGACCATTGATTTTAAGCTCAAGCTCTATCTAGATATTTTATAAAAATCATGTTTTATCAGATGTTTTAAAATTATATTCCATAAGTTATTATTTTCTGAAACTATTTTTCTATGAACACCCATATGAATCATGTTGTATGAGGTGTATTTGGATAAATGAAGATAATGATTTTCAAGGATCTATAAATAAATTTTTCAATGCATGGACCCTCTATTTAGGTGAGAAAGATAATGATGAAACCAGGAGGACACCCTAATCAAGGTACCCCAACCTGTTTAATAAGTAAATAAAATTGTAAAGACGCAATTTCGGAAAGGTGGGAAAAAGGTAACATCATGGTTTAATAAAATTAAATGCATTAAACAATGTTTTAAGTAGATATTTATAACTTGCCTTTAATCATAATTTTTTCACTTCTATGTTCTAAATTTTGAAAAATGGTCATCTACAGTTTTGATCAGTATGTTATTTGGAGTCTAATGGAACCAACATGATTTTATAAGGAATAGTTAAGTACCCTTATGAATAGAAATATGAATAGTAATATGAACGTAATTAATAGTAAATATTATTATTATTTTATTTTTGTAGGGATTTAAGATAATAAAATCTTGGTTAATTTTTCAACGTGATATAAATGCCGTTATAGATTTAAAATTGTTAATTTTTGATTAAAGTATGATTTTATTTAAAAAATAAATTAGTACTATATAGAAAATTATTTTCAAAAAATGGAGATAATTTTTGAATTCTAAATTTCTAGAAATGGTTAGGGAGGATTGCTTTGAATATTCTAGAATTCTTAAGAAAAATATGCATAGTGATTTACAGTAAAATATTGTATATTCAAATTATTAGATAAATACACTATTTATGAAAACATAAGTGATTTAATACAACTTTGTTGGAACTCAAGTTCCATTATTACTATTTGGGGTCACATGAATTAAAACTATTCATATTATTGAGAAAAAATAATATAAAAATGATTAACATAATGTAAAAAACCTTCCCTCCTCTACTATAAATACAAACCTAATTTCCCTCTTCCTCACACACCACTAAAGTCATGCACCTTACCTAGGTTCTACCCAATACTCCCCCCAATTCTCTACCCCACATTATAGAGCTTTTGGTCTCATACTAAGGCCAAAAACTAAGGCCTTTAGAAGGATCTCAAGGAGAAGAGATCAAGAGGTAAACATTCTATTTTGTTTCATTATTTTCATTTATTTTTCTTTTTTATTATTATTCTTCCCTCTCCTCACCTTATCTAAGATTCATGAATGATCAATTTTGGACTCCTCATGTACTAATCTTGTTTTAATGATCTCAAATCCTATTCAACCTGGTTAAATTATGAAATTATATCAAATAATGTGTATTAGTTTTTAAGTATTCTCATGCTTTAAGAGGAGCCATTCAAGATATAAATTTCTCTATATTTAGTTTAATTACTATATACTATCCTTGATTTTCTTTTTAAATACCTTAATTGAAAAATGATAATGTATAATCCATTCTATGATCATTATTGCTTAAGTTTGAATACAGTTACATTGAAAAGTCTGAGACAACATGAGTCTTCCATTGGTTATGTCTTTCTGGAACTGTGAAGCAGACACTGTGAAACGAGACACCATAACCTTGGGACACCATAAACTAGAGACACCATGAACAAGCAGACACTATGAACAAGTAGAAACCATGAACAAACGGACACCTTGAACAAGCACACACCGTGAACATGTAGACACCTTGAACAAGCAGACATCGTAAACATCCAGACACTACAACCACGAGACACTATGACCAATTCTGACATGGTGTGAAAGAGACACTATTTACAAGACATATTGTGACACTATTTCCTAATATGTTTATTCATTTTTCAATTTAATCTATAATGGTCATATTTGAAGTCTTTAATGCCCTGACATACTTAACGTTTCTTTGTTGACACATCATCTAACAGTATGAGGTACGAGGTGCTGAATACCTGCAACCGGTCAGCCTCAACACATGACTTCCAAGATAAAATAATAATTGTTTCCCAGAAATAATATATGGACGAGAAATAAAACCATGCAGGTGTGAGCACCATAACGAAGAACACACATAGAGAAATTTTTTAATGAAATGCTTATTGCATGATACTCAACAATAATGAAGAACACATGAATCATATCTGAAGCCAATAACTGAGAACATATCCACACTTTCAAACATCATGAAGAACCCCAGATGAATCACGACACTCTGTTTTATAGACGAGGATTCAAATTCTGGGTCTGCTTCATCTCAGAAGTCCAGAGCTGCAAATAAAAACACTCAGAGCACATCTAAACCTATCTCAATCATTATGCTCTTTTGTGTATTTTTTATTATCTTTCGACCAGAGTATGTATCTTCATAGCAATACACTCTATCTCCCACTTTAAACTGAAGGATACAAGATATCATTACTCAAAAATTCTTTTACTCTTTTGTATACCCACTAATAAGTGTGGAAGAGGTCCTTGTGTGGCCCGGACAGTCCTGCGTACTATGGTTAACCCCGATCCAGGGTGTGGATCAATGTTTATTTATATAAATAGCTTGGTGGCAGGTGATCACCAAGTGTAGTGGATTATTTCTGGTCTTGAGATTGAACCACTTGTTTCATATCTGTTGTGCAGCTTAAGTTGGTTTTCTCTATTTTATAGCTTTTCTATATAACTCATAAATCCCTAGATTCGCTTTGATAGTTAATCTTGGAAAGAAGTTATAACTTCCTTGTCTTAGTATAACAGCTTCAAAAGTAACATTAATAACTGATATTAAAGTTACTAACAATTAATCAATCTTTTAAGAAGTTATTTCAATAGACAAACTCTTATAACAGTATAACCTTGATTAACTTGGTTGTATCTAATATTTTGGGGAAATTCCTTTTTAAACAGAAATTTCTATAGATACTAAATTAACCCCTTCTTGAGTAATATACTCCGACCAACATTTGGTATCAATGGGAGGTTAATGAGGACTCTGTGTAATCTTATTCAAATGTGATTGTAGTTTTACTTTAATGATCTGTAAATTTATGTTATTTTTAAATTTTTGGCTCTTTTAAAGTAATACTTTATTATGGATTATAGATTGGAAGGTTCTACAACCAAAAAATCCCCATTCTTTAAATAATCCAATTATGCTCAATGGAAAAGTAAAATGAAAATGCATTTAGAGAGTATGAGTTTTGAAATTTTGTCATCCATTATAGATGAATTTAATATTCCTGCTACTCATAGTATCATGTGGGATGATCCTACAAAAACTGCAAACAATAACAAATCCAAGCTATGAATTCTTTATACTACTCCTTAAAAGATGAAGAGTTCATTAGAATTTCAGCTTGTAAAACTACCCATGGAATTTGAGATACCCTGTCTGTATCACATGAAGGAACATCTAGTGTAAAAGAAATGAGACTTAATACTTATACAATTAAATATGATAATTTTAAGATAAAACCTGATTAACCTATCTCTAAAATGTATCATTGGTTCATGGAGATTGTCAAGATAATTATTTCTCTAGGATGATATGTCCCTTCCAAGGAACAGATCATGAGAATTCTCAGATGTCATCCTGATAGATGGAGGGGAACCTCTGTCTCTATTAAGGAATCATGCGACATCAGCAAAACTACATGTAAAAGAACTCATTGGGAAACTAATGAAATATGTGGAAGATATGAAAGTCATCAAGGAGGATGAAGATGAGCCAAAGAGGATATCTGTTAGATTGAAGACCACCACCTCTAAGAACAAAGACAGTGGGAAATTGGAATCTTATGTAGAAAGTTCCAGTGATGAGCAATCATCATCAGACAGTGATGAGGAAAGGCTGAATTAGCAAGAAGATTCAAGAGATTTTATATGAGGAATAACTTTTTCATAAATCCTAACTACAAGGGTAAATATGACCAAAAAATAAATTAGAAGAAGGAATAGAAAATAAGTTCCAAAACTAATGAAATTTTTGGCTATTAGTGTAAGTGTAAAAAACATATCAAGGATGACTATCCAAAGCTCAAGTACAAAAATAAATATGAGTACACGGATTGGAAGTATAAAAAGGAAATGGAAGAAACATGGAGTTCTTCTGAGGACAGTTCACGAAACTCAGAGACATCACATGATGAACAGGCTAACGAAGCCAACATGTGCTTTATGACAAACACATTTGTGGTAACACTGGACTCCTCTATACAAAATACATACTATTCTGGAGATGAGAGTTACTCTTAAAATATGACTAATTACGAAATTTGTGAATACTGTATCATGCTTGAGGAAACATGCAATGAACTAAAAGACAAATATAAATCATTGATGAAATAACATGTTCTTATTGTGATTGTTAAATCTAAACTCATGACTGAAAAAGAGAAAAATTCTCAACTGATCAAAGAAAACAATGAATTAAAAATGTCTAATGAGAAATTGAAGAATGACCTAGAAAATTTACCAATGGAAAAAATACCCTTACTAAAATTCTAGGAAAAAAAATTCTCCTAAATACAAAACTAGCATTGGTTATCAACCTGTCAAAAGAAATCTTTGTAGAACAAATTTTGTTTCCAAATCTAGGACATAAATTTTTACTCCCATTTCTGGACACAAATAAACTAATTCAATTCATGATATATATTATACTGTTTCATGTTTTTTTGGATCAAATAGATTTTATTTTTAAAATACTATACGTAATTCTTATAAGAAACATATGAAGAAAATATGGGCTCCTAAATCACTTATCACAAATATTACTGGACCCAAACAAGTATGGGGACCAGAATATGTTTTTGCTTAATCTTTTTATAGGAAATATTCTTAAAGAGTATCTATAATAGTCTATGGTACATGGAAAGTTGATGTTCAAGGCACATGATAGAAGACTACTCATTCTTAAAGAAAATAATCAAAATAGATGGAGGGCATGTCACATTTGGTGACACTTCCAATGGAAGGATTATTGGCCTCGTCCAAATCGGTAACTCTAACTCATTTTTAATTTATAATGTACTGTTTGTTGATTGATTAAAATATAATCTTCTTAGTATCTCACAATTATGTGATGATAGATTTCACGTTAGATTTAAAAATGATGCTATAACTGTCTTTAATTCTAAAGGTGAATTAGTATTTTCTGCATTAATAAGTGAAAATGTTTACTCTATTAACAAAGATTGTTTATCTTTCCAAAAAATTTCATGCTTAAGTGTATTTCATAAAGAGTCTTCACTTTGGAATATGAGACTAGGACACTGTAATGTTTACTCCCTTAGAATGATAACTAGAAAAATCTTAATTAATGTCTTACCCAAACTAGAGTTTTCAAATGAAAAAGTGTGTAATCATTGTCAAAAAGGAAAACAACAAAATGTTTCCTTGAAACCAAAGAAACAAGTGTCAACTTCTTAACATCTTGAACTGGTTCACATGGATTTGTTTGGACCATCTTGAGTTTCTAGTTTAAATGGGAAGCAGTATACTTATGTTCTTATAGATTACTTTTCTAGATATACATGGAACTCCTTTATGGCTCACAAAAGTGAAGCTTACTCTTATTTTAATAAATATGCGAAGTCTGTAGGAAATCATAGTGGACTTACAATTAAATCTGTAAGAAGTGATCATGACTGTGAGTTTGAAAATAACGAGTTTGAATCCTTTTTCTCAAAAAATGATTATATTCATAATTTTTCTGCCCCTATAACACCTCAGCACAATGGAGTTGTGGAAAGAAGAAATATAACCCTAAAAGAGATTTTAGAACAACACTTAGTGAGTATGACCTACCTATTTATGTTTGGGCTGAATCTTTTAATAAAGTAGTCTACATAATCAATAGACTGTTGATCTGGCCTATTCTTAAAAGGACCCTTTATGAGTTATGGAACAATAGAAATACCAAGGTTAATTACTTCATTGTTTATGGTTGTAAAGTCTCTATCCTTAATAATAATGACAATCTTGAAAAATTTTCATCCAAAATTGATGAAGGTATCTTTTTAGGATTTTCTCGTCCATTAAACCTATAGAGTGTTTAATAAAAGAACTAAATGTGTGGAAGAATTTGTTCAAGTCAAATTTGATAAAAACAGATCCACATAATCCTAAAACCATTCTAGAGAACCGAGAGGATGATGTATCAAATCATAACATTAATCTAAAATCTTCAAAACATTTAGTGAAAGAATCTGTGAAAGCTTCCAGTTCTGGAAATTCCTTAGAATCAAGTCAAAATGAACCTGAATTTATTGATGAACCTGAAATTACTAGTCATTACATTTCTAGAGTAGTTAGAAATCTTAAAAACCATCCCTTAGATGCTGTTGTAGGAGACATAGACAAAGGAACTCAAAATAGAGCTTCTCTTAGAAATCATGTTGAACATCAAGTCTTTTTGTCACAACATTAACCTAAAACATTAATAATGCTATCAATGATAGATTTTAGGTGATTTCTATGAAAGAAGAGATTAATTAGTTTTAAAGGAACTAATTTTGAAAACTTGTTGAAAGATCCAAGGACACATTCACCATAGGCACTAAATGGGTGTTCAGAAATAAGGTAAATGTTGATGGTAACATAGTTAGAATGAAGGCCCGATTATTTGCACATGGATATAGTCAAGAAGAAGGAATTGATTATGAATAGAACATTTTCACCAATAGCTAGACTTAAATCCATTTGAATCTTTCTTTCCTATGTTGCACATCTGAATTTCAAACTATATCAAATGGATATAAAAAGTTCATTTTTAAATGGGTATATATATGAGGATGTTTTTGTGGAAAAAACCCCTAGGTTTACAAACCCCCATTTCCAAATCATATTTTTAAACTATAAAAATATTTATATGGTTTAAATCAAGCTCCAACAGTTTGGTATGATAGGTTTAGTACTTTTCTTATTTCCAAAGGTTTTACAAAAGGAATTGTTGATCCTACAATTTTTATAAAACGAATTTCTATTGATTTTTAGTTGTTCAAATCTATTTAGAGGATATTATTTTTGGAACTTCAAAAATAAATAATTTTTTGATTTTTGTCAAATGATGAAAAATGAATTTGAAATGAGTTTAATCGGTGAACTAAAATTTGTTCTTGGATTTCAAAATATTCAAAATAATGATAGAATTATTTTAACTCAATGAAAATATACTAGAGATATTCTAAAATGTTTTGTATTTGATAGCACTAAAAGTAGTGACACTCCCATGAGTACCACTTGTAAGTTAGATCATGATGAAGATAGACAATCTGTTGATCAAACCACTTAAAGTAAAATGATTGTAAGTTTACTCTACTTAATTTCTAGTCATCTTGTCATTATGTTTAGTGTGTGTATGTGTTCTCATTTTATAGAAAATCATAAAGAGTCTAATTTAAATTATGTAAAGAGAATTTTCAAATACCTCGATCATACACCCAATTTAATACTATTCTATCCTAGAGGATAATCATTTGAAATAGTGAGTTATTTTGATGTTGACTTTGGTGGTTGTGAGTTGGATATAAAAAGCACCTCTAGAACAAGTCATTTTTTAGTCAAGTCACTAGTATTATGGTGTAGTAAGATACAAAATTTTGTTGCATTATCTACTGAAGAAGCTGAATACATAGATGCTGGTAGTTGTTGTGCACAAATTTTGAAGATAAAACACTCATTACTAGATTATGAATATCAATTCAGGCATGTACCTATAAACTGTTAAAACAGAAGTACTATTAACTTCTAAGAAATTATTTTTTCACATTCTAGAACAAATCATATTGATGTATGACATCACTTTATGAGATAAAATTATCAAAAAGGTGATATCCCTTTGGAATTCATTGGTACTGAGAATCATCTTGCTGATATATTCACCAAACCATTAACTTTTGAAAGAATAGACTGCATCATTCATGAACTAGGCATGATAAACCTCAAATAGATATCTTATTGTTTCTTGTCTTACTATTCGATATCTTACTGTTTCATGTCTTACTGTTTGAAATCTTACTTTTTTATACTTTACAGTTTCATGATTACAGTTTCTCAGTTAGTGTTTCGTGGTTACTATATGACAGTTACTGTCTCACTGTAAAGTTCATGTTTACTATCTCACCATAATGTTCATTCACTATCTCAAAATAAATTTCTTTCATTATCTCACCATGAAGTTCGTTCACTGTCCCACTATATTGGGTGTTTATTGTCTCACCATAAAGACCAGACACAGTCTCACCATAAAAATTCATTACAATTTTTTAAGGTAAAAACTTGTATGACAATAATTATTCTTTTCCCTCTTTACATTCCTCTACTTTTACTTTTTCGACGTTTGGTATTCCTAAATGATAAAATAAATAAACTATCACTGTATTCTTCACTTAGGTTTTCTTCTATTTACTAATTTCGAATCCTTCTTCAACCCTCCAACTATTTTCTCTCTCTCGAACCTTCGGTAGATGCCCAGGATGAAGCGCCCTTCATCGTCGACTCCAGAGAAGTGTAGCTCAAAGAAGAAGAAGGTTTCACCTAAGCTAGCACCCGAAGGACCTAAAAATCCAAATCTAGAAAAATGAGATGTTGTACCTGAGAAAGAGGTTTTCCCAAAATGGATTCTGTCTAGTAAGTCTTTAGTTTTGTATGTTTTAGAATAGCAAGGCTGGTTAGAGTGGCTTTCGAAGGAAGATAGACCTATCTACCCTATGTTAGTAGCTTTAATTATCAGTATGTACAATTGTATTTTGATTCTGGTGATAGTTATGTCATGAGAAGCTGGATCAATGGGCATAGATTCTCATTATTTTTGAGGTTATGGGCTGCATGCCTTAGGATACCTCATGAAGGCATCTGTGAGGATTATCAGAGGGGACACACACCTTCAAACGAATTCTTTGATCTAGAGGATGCTTTGAAAGGAATGACTGGAAAGGGAACCTAGAGGAGATCCATTTCTTCTGAACTAGATGGAGAATCAAGGCTTATGTTCAAGTTTATAGAGAATCTAGTTAGTCCACGAAATGGTGATATTTCTATTTTTAAATATCAGGATGTGTTTCTGATTCATCTTATGAAAAATGGGAATAAGATCAACCTGTGCAAGTATATCATACACCATATGTCTGAGCTGATCGACGTCACATCCAAGTCAACTTCCCTATTTTACTCTCGGCTTATCTCAACCTTGCTTCATGTCAAATATATGGTTGGACCTAATGAGGAAGTAATTAATGATTGTGAATCATGTCTCTCAAAATACACTATCAAGAGAATGGAGATAAATTGGAATCCTTGGAAAAGGGAATGGGTGGAACACAATTATAGAGTTTATGAGAAATTCAATCTAGTGGAACATCCCTCAGGACTAGGAAATATTTTTGATCGTTGTTTGGAACCATATGAGATTGTTGAGTACTCTTCTGAAGAAGAAGAAGAGGATGTTGTGCCTCCTAGAGAAAATGTTTCTGTTGAGGAAGAAAATACTCTTGTTCCTCTTGATGTTCTTGAAGAAGAATTCCCTACTCCTAAAGATGCTATTAATCTGGAAGATCAACCTGGGGTTGAAACTGACTCTATTGCCAATGAAACTGACAATAATGAACAACATATAGTTGAAGAGCTACCTAGTATGAAACAAGCTGATATTGAGGAACTTCTAGTGGACCAATCAGCTCCTGAAATAATCCCTTCGGGTGAAGAAAGGATGGAGTTATCTTTTCAGCTGGCTGGGCAGGAAATGGGTGAGAAACCAAGAGCTATTTTTGTGGAATTAGATCAAGACCCTAAGCCTCTTAGTCCTGAGAAGGATGCAACCGTTGAGGGGGAGAAAAACCTAAATCGGGAATCTTTTGAAGTATCGAATCTGGTTGATCTGAACATTGTAGACACTCAATATAAGTTCCCCAGTTTCTATGATGTGGATGAATATCAGAAAATCTCATCAAAAGGCCTTAGCATTTCCACTTTGATCCAGTTGAAATAAATCTCTAATATATCCCCTACAAAGGAACCCAAAACTATATCAATGCCTGTTTCTAAACCTTCATCAGACCAATAATCCTTGGTGAGTACGGTTGATCTAATGGAATTTGGTGCTACCCTTTTGTCTAGTGTTGAAAAGGTCCTGAATTCTAAACCTGCTCATGTGAAACATCTAGGTGAGAGAGATTCCACATTATTGTGTGAGAAAGTTATTTGGATGATTCTTCCTAAAATGCTTCATGAGATTCAGGAAGATAGATTTGGAAACATGCTTCCTAGTGATGATGTGAAGACTCTAAGAGGTATGATCAAAGAAATGCAGAACGAGATGCATACCAGACCAAATATTGTTTCTCCTCCTATAGAAACTACTATTACTCAAACCCCACAGAATTTTGTGTCTCAGATTCAACCTTATATATCTTCCTTAGATGATATATTCACTAAAAGGAACAAATAGATTGTGATGGTGATGAGAGAGCTTGTTGTAAATCTTAACAAACTCACTGATGAGTATATGGGATGTCTTTAAAAAGTGTTGAACCAATTGAAATCTCAAACCACCACTGTCAATGCTTCTAAAGCCTCTGGTCAATCCTCTCAACCTTCTTTAGATGGTGACCTACTCAGAATATTGGTCAAAGAAGAGCTTCAGACTGTGCTTACTGGTTTCAATGAAGCTTCTCTCTATGAAGTTATCAAGAATAGTGGTCGAGTTCTTGATCTAGTCCAAATCCACTTAAAAGTTTATATTGATTCTCAAAAAAAGATTTCCAAGAAAGTGGATTTCTACTTCAACCGAATCTTATCAATGACTGATATAACAAATAATTTCATGTAACTTATGGAAAATATGAGAATTACTCCGGTTAATCAAGCTTTCAAGACCCATGTCCAAAAGCTCACAGAGTTTACTCGATTGTTGGATATGTTTATGAAAAAAAAGGATGATTTAGAGAAATCTATGCAGTATGGTGGGAGATCATTGTGGATTTCATTAAGCTTCTAAGGTCATACCTTCATGTACAGAGAACAACCATTATTGCTCTGGTGGATGCTCCTCTATGACTAGGGTTGCCTACCATCACCTCTGCCCTATCCTCCACTACTATGTATGTCAGCCAACCAGTGAGTCAGATTAGGCCTGTGATCCTTGATCCAAAACTGCCTCAATATTCTACTACTCCTACTCTGGCTCCATCGGTTTTTGAAGCCCTACCTTTACCCTCCCTATCAACCACCTCACTCCCTTCTTCTATCTCAATCTCATCTCTTATGGATTCCTCTTCTTCTACTATTTCTAAAGGCAATTAGAAGGTCATCCCATGAAGAAGAGTAGTGTTTACTCCATTTTGATAGGAATGCTATTGTTGAGTAAATAATGTTTTCCTGATGAATTTTTCCATTCCATAATTTAAGAGGGAGATTGTTAAGTCATTAATCCTTTCCTTATGACTTTACCATTCCTCTAGTTTTGAAAATCACAAACACCTTATCTTAAAAAAAATTGCAATTTACCCTATATTTTACCCCTATAAGAAAAAAATTACTTTCCCATGGAAATTTATCTTTATCATGCTTACCTTGTTCGAATCATAATTTGTCTAAGTATAAAAATCGGTTTGTAACCAAAATCCTCTGAATCATAGAATATATATATATGAGGCATTTTGTTTAACACTCTGAATTCTGGATATGAACTCTCATGAAGTTCCACTCCGAATTATGGATACGAACTCTCATGAAGTTCCACTCTGAATTCTGGGTACGAACTCTCATAAAGTTCAACTCTAAATTTTGGATACAATCATTCATGAAGATCGACTCTGAAATCAGATTACAAACTTATGAAGAGATCGACTATGAATTCTAGTCATGAATTCTGATTACGAATTCATGATACGAACTCTTCAGAGTTCTGACTCCGAATTATCAATAAGAATTATGATTACAAATATGTCTAAGTTCTGACTCCGAGTTCTCTGAATTCAGACTCCGAACTCTTATGAGTTATGACTCCATATTCTCATGAACTCTGACCTCGAACATTGTATGTTCTGGTTCCTAATTCTAGTGAATACAAAATCCGAATTTCCTTGAAATTCAGACTTTGAAATTCTACTGAATGTAGATTCTTTATTCCTACAAAATATAATCTGGATATCCTTGTATTGTAGAAACTGAACTCTCATCTACTTACATTTGGATTTCATTTTTCCTAGATTCCAAAATTTCATTTACCTTCATTCCGAATATCATTTTTGGTTATGATTACATATGTTTCGTTATAAAACAATGTAATGCTTTGAGTTATCAATTAACCATTATTTAAGTGACACATGTATTGGTCCCTCTGAAATTCAAGGAAGAATATGACCGTTGGAGGAGGGAGCCGACCGTTGGAGCTGTGCCTATAAATAGAAGCTCATTTGAAAAGAGCATAACACTGAACTTTGAAAATTGTTCCGACAGGCTGTTGAAGTGATTTCTACAGAGAGATGCATTTATAAAATCTCAGGCTTCATGCAGAAAGTTTGAACAACTTGTTAAAACTTTTCTTTGTGCGGATTTTCTTCGTGAAATTGTTCGATTTCCTTAAAATCAAATTCATTGGGTTGTGATGTTAGAGGTGTCGATTTGCTTACAAATCGAGGGCTTGCGAGGATAGCAAGAAAGATACCGATCTTCGGATTGAGGGATTACCTGGGATTGGGTAAGACAGACGTTCTTGAAAGTATAATTTAAGGGACCTCTAATCTAGGGTTGTTGGATACCCTTAAATTTGGGATAAAAGAGTTTATACTTGTTACCAGTAGTTTTTCGAATTTGTTTTTGTTTCGCTGCATTTGTATTGTTGAGGAATGTATAACTTTCTTATACTTACTCTGTCACACCCCGACCGCAGATGTCCTTATTTTTCTTCTTTCTGGGTCTCGGTCTAAAATTTGCAATGTGTATTTGTGTTGGCGGTTTCGCGCCGGTGCGCGGTCATCACATCGCTAGCGGTGACCGTGAGTTTATCCCGGGTGACTATGTGTTCACCCATCATTTTAAATATTAAAATTTTTACGTTGACATTTTATTACTATCACTATTTAAATTATGTTATTATTATTGTAGTTATTGTTTTGTATATGTTTATATATATGATTATATATGTTTATGTCTATATATGTATATATATATATATGTTTATTTTATTTGAGTTTATATGTTTATAGGTATATATATATATCTATATATGTATAAATATATATATGTGTGTTATTTTGAAATGATTTCATTATTTTAAATATTTGATCATAATAATTATTATTATAATTAACTAAGTTTTATTTTATTATTATTATTATTATATTATTATTATTATTATTAGTTTAGATATATATATAAATTTTTTTAACCCTAGTCTACCCCTTACCCAGCCGCCGCTCCCTTCTCTCCTCTCTTCCCGCATCTCCTTCCTCATCCCCGCACCGGCTGCAGTCCCAGCTTCCCGTCACCGCGCCCTGCCGTCGTCCCGGCCGCCGCCCCGCCTTGCCCCTACCTCTTTCGCCAGTTGATCTCCGGCCTCCCCTCCCCCC
Organism: Viscum album; assembly: GCA_963277665.1. Lineage (NCBI taxonomy): Eukaryota > Viridiplantae > Streptophyta > Magnoliopsida > Santalales > Viscaceae > Viscum > Viscum album. The sequence goes on along the minus strand of OY728157.1, from coordinate 1,393,926,968 downwards.
GGCGTCGTCCCCTCGCGCAGCACCTCCCTGGACGGCCGCACCGCTGCCCTCCTGCGCGCTCCCCTCCTGCGCGCTCCCCGCCCCTAACTCTGGCGTCCGCAACCACACCGGCCTCTGTCCCTACCTCCTTCGCCAGCTCGACCGCCGGCCTCCTCCCCCTCCGGCGCACCACCTCCCATTCGGCCTCCGTTCCAGCGCGCAGCCCCGCCGCACCGGCTCACCGTTCCTGTGTCGGCTCGCTGCCCCACACCCGACCCCCCTTCGCCTCGTCGCACCCCCCACCCGGCTCCTGTTCCGGCTGCCGCATCTCCGGCGCCCCCCCTACCAGCCAACAGCCCTCGGCCCCCTTCTGATGCCCCTCCTAACCCTTCCGGTGAGCCCCGCTTGGGCCAGCGACCTCCGCCGCCGTTCCAGCATCCCGGCGCACCCCCCCCCCCCAGGCTCTCCTTCCGGCAACCCACCTTTGCTGTTCGGCGCCGTTCCGGCGACCCCGCCGGTGTTCCCCATCCCTGCCGGCACCCTTGTTTCGCTCCGGCACCACCTGCCGGTGTCCCCCTGTCCTTTCCAGTGCTCCGACCGACTCTGCCACACCTTTGAGAGGTCGCGCACCACCTTTTCGTGGCCCGACCAGCCACCATCGTCTTGCGCCAGGCAGCGTTGCACCCGATAATCAGCGCGCGACCTCTGACGGTCTCCATGCCAGTGCGCGCCGCACCTTTAACTATCGCGCGACCCTGTGGGTCGAGCGCGTCTCTGCGCCGAGGTAAGTCTTGTGTCGTGTGAATATATATATATACATATTTATATTTTGTGGTTGCTTGATTAATTGTTTGGTTTTTGCAGCGCGTTAGCGGATTAATTCCGCAACGCGGAGGTCTTCAGCCTGCGAGCGCGTACGCGCCCGCGCGAGGTGTGTTGCGTCATCGGGTTTGGTTTGCAAGTCGAGGTGAGGTTTGCTTTCTTTCTTACCTAAATTATTTTATATCAACTTTATATGTGTATGTATATATATATGTATATATATATATAAGTTGTCTTTTGCGTTCTCATTCTTTTTAAAAATTTTGAATCGATGGTTACGTGTTTTAGTCATTCTACTATTGTTGCAGCGTGTCGTGGGGTGTTTTCGCGTTATCAAAATTATCCGCTTGCATTTTCTAGTGTGCAAGTGTGTGACGTGTCGCGTTATCGCAAACAAGCTGCAATTCAGGTAGGTCTCCAACTGCACTTTCTTTTAAATTTTGAAATTTATTTATTCCTTGTAATTTCATTATTTTTCAATAAATTATAGTAGCACTGTATAGCTATTGCTAGAGTCGTGACTTTCTTACATTGAAAATTGTTTTCTTCCTGCATCGCACTAAAAATATTTTCATGGATTTAATTGTGTGACTTTCTCGTGATGATACTAAATGGGTACTAAATGAAATGTGAAAGTTTTATTAAATAGTGTTTTGAAATGATTGGTGTGTGTGAAATGGCGGGTGTATCATTTAGGGAAAGTGGTTATTTTCTTGAAAAACATGGATAGAAGAAATGCCTATTTGGCCTTTAAATTGGATTTTTGGAACTTTTCAATGGTGGTTTGGTTTTCCTTAAATGAATTTCAAAGTATGTTTTTCTGGTTTTCAACATGATGGTGTGTGTTATATTTTTTTGGAAACGCTTTGGTACTAAATGGTCTAAACATAATTGATGTGGCGGCCCGTTTGGCACTTTATTGATTGTGAATTAACTGCATATATATATGTACTTATGGGGCATCTCTACAGAGGGACTTCCCTTCGAGGGTTGTCATGTAGCGGTGTCCGTGTAAGGGGTTGGAAAGTGCGGTACGATGAGTCACACGTGCGAGGGCCTCCCACTAACACAATATTATTAAAACTACCGTGGGTTCCTGGGCGTCTTTTAGAGAATCGAGTGACGGTTGCTGGCTAACCCCGATTAGACGGGTTAGTCCCCCCTTGGTAGGTAAGGCCTTGTCGGGTGTGCCACTGGTTGGCTGTTAGGGCGGCTAGTTGGTTATTGACTGTGGAGTACCATGTCGATAGGTTTTCTGAACCCGAGTATGTCCAGGGGTTTTCTAGGGATGTTTAGGATCACCCATGGTTACTTTTCTTCCCTGCTCGTTTACTTTTAGTTCTTCTTTACAGGTTGTACTGGTTACTTTGTGGAAATAACTTTCAAATGAAAATGCGTTTTTCTCTTGTGTAAAATTTGAAAATGTAACACTTCTTCCTCTTTTAGAACGAATTTAACATCAATAAAAATAAATTCAACTTTTGAAAAGATTAAGGGTAATGGCTCGTGTTTTGATTTTCAAGTGAAACACTATGAAAGCTTTCTTTTATACATTGTAGTTCAAACCTGGAATATGTAGATTCTTTATTTACTGGCAGTGCTCTGAGAGTTGTTGTTGGGCTCACCTACTGATTACTTTTTGTGCTCACGCCTATCTTTTACCATTTCAGTTTCAGGTTCCTTGGGTTCAGGTTCTCCTGGCTTGAGTCGCTCAGTGACAGAGCGACGTTGGTTTATAGTTGGGTGGTGACCCTCGAGGTCACGTGGAGGTATGTTGTGGTGTAGTTTTGTTTCTGTTGTTAGTGTTGTCTATTTTGTTTAGTGATATTATTTCTTTTGATCCTATTTTTGGTGTGGGCTGAAATCGTTCCCAACGATTAAAATTTCAATGCCCGGAACTAGTTGCCATCCCGAGGGGATCGGGAACGCCCCTCGGGACTTGCCGCGGACCGGCTCGGGTGTCCGGTTCAGGGTCAGCCCGGGATGGTTCGTGACAAAATGGTATCAGAGCAGGTTCTTGTTATTTGGGTTGTCTGGTAGGTGGAGATTAGGAAAGTCGGGACTCGAGAGGTAGGTACGGGAAGGACGTCACGAACCGTCACCCGTCCCGCACCTCGAGTCGCCAGGGGTAGTCTGGGAATTGTGTCCTTGTCTCTTTCTGGTTTGTCTTGGATTGAGAGATGACAATGGAGGCAAGATGATATTACATCATGATTTCACATGGAGTAGTGACCCATGTGGAGTCCGAGTACACAGTTTGAATTCCTCCTAGTGGTCGACACTGACTTGGGACATGGCCCAGTACCATGTCGCCAGGTTGAGTGTGACTACTAGTCCCTCACTCCAGTGGTTGATGCAAATTTGGATGCTGCTTTTGTTTTGGTCTGTGTAAGTACGATGTTGGAAATGAAAATGGTTTATGAAAAATTGGACTGGTTTCTTTTAAAATACTTTAAATGTACAAAATGGGTTTTAAAACTGAAATCTCTTGAATTTCAAATTCGTTATTGCTTGGAGTCGGTCGAGAATTGTTCGGGATGAAACCCCAGGTCCTCTTTATGAATGTTTGCACATGTGTGAGAATGCATGGAAGAAAAAAAATGTGTGTTGGTGCGAGTATTATTGGACAGTGGATGAATACATGTGCAACAGTTCATGAGATTACCTGGGTGTGTATTTGAAATTAAAGGCTTGACCTTGTTTTCTAAATTGGTTTTAAAGGGGAAACGGTTTTTGAATGTTTTTGGTCTGAAAGTGTATTGGTCTTGGAAAGTAGTCTTGAAAGAGGGTGGTTTTAAAGTCTAAAATAAAAAGGTGATTTAAAAAAAATAGATTTTATTTTGGGTTGTGTTTGTGTTTGTTTGGTCATTGTGCTGACTGTTTTTGATGAAGGCGCTTTTATTGATGTTGCTTCGGTTTGATATTGGTTTTGGATTTGTGTTTTATATGTCGCTCAGGAAATGCTGCCCAGAAAGGTCTCTAAGGACTCTGATAGGTCATGCCCAGTTTTTGATCATCCTCAGACTTTGCCTATTCTCCATGGTGATCAGGGTCTATTAGAGGCAGTGAAATGGCTCGAGGAAGTGGAGCATGTCTTTAGAATGTTGGGAACTCCCAATAATGTTAAGGTTCGTGCAATTATGGTGTTGTTTGATGGTACAGCTCTGGACAAGTGGAAGAGGGTTACCCCATTGCCAACGCAAGTTGAAATGACGTGGGATGTCTTTTAAACAGTTTTCATCCAATGGTTTGTACCTGAAGAAGTGAAGCTGGAGAAAAAGAGAGAGCTTGTGCATATTCAACAAGGACAACGGACGGTGAAGGCATATGTTGACCATTTTAAGGAACTGATTTCCTTTTCTCCAGAGGTAGCGTCGCATGATCTCATGAAGGTCTCTCTATTCACCGGGGGTATTAGTCCATAGATCAAGGAGTGAGTCCTTCCTTCTAAAGACCAACGTTTCGAGAAGCTGACGGAGGAAGCATTTTTGGCTGAGTTGGTTTCCGGAACACAGTTGGTTAGTACTCCAGCATCCCCGGCTGCTTGTAAGAGTTCCCCCTCTGGTGTGGGAAATACGCCAGAGATGCCTGTTCCTCAAGAATCATCCCCTTTGGTCCCAGCATCTAGTTCAACAGATTTTTCAATGGTATACTATCAATGTGGTCGTTTCGGGCATTTAAAGCCATCTTGTCGCAACCCTCTGAAGACGTGTCATCGATACGGCTGTCTGGGTCATCTAGAGAAGTTTTGCAGGAAGCGTCGCTTGAAGAGGACGTCGTGATGGGAGAAGGTCAGTACCTGACTGCGAGGCAGATGATGCTTCAGCCATTAGAGCCCCAGCCACAGGTCTAGGGGTGAAGCCCGCATGCAGTCAGGAGTTCCCAGGGTTGTGTAGCCTTGGTCCAGGTTCTATTTTCTGTATTGAGGGCGGAACAATTAAAACCTTTTCATACTTGTTTTCCTGCTATTAAAGTTTCAACAGTGTTGTAAATGCATTGTTTTTCTATAAAGTGACGATGGACTTGTTCTATGATAATCTAAGCAGACTTGTCGTGTGGATGTGATATTCTGATTCATGTGTCTTTCATAAAAGTGTGTTCGACCCTTGTATGGTTTGACCTCATTTCATCTATGCTTGTCGGATGTGGTTATTATTTGTGAAGTTCAATGGATCATGTCTCCAATTTGATGTTTCGTTAAATATTTTTCTGTGGGATATCCCTAGTTTTGAAGTTTTTTGACTCCAGTCGTGGGTTCAATGTTTCGACAGACGTGTTAATCTGATCGTGTTATAGGATTCGGTTTAGATCGGTTATGAGTTCCCGCACTAGACCCACCTCCTTGTGGTAGTATGTTTTGGGTGTTGAATTTTCAAATCAGTTAAGTTCTTGTGGTGGGGAGAACCCCTTCGTGTTCTCCTCTCAACCTCGGACTTCAGTTTTCTCTTGAATCAGTCAGGTGTGACCTATGTAGAGTAAGGTCATCCCGAGATTCTCTGTTCTCTTTGGTTCCTTTATTTCCGTTTGGGCATAGACTTGAATCTTGACCAAATTTTGGCTTGATGACTTTCTAGGGGCAGAAAGTGTCTGTGGTGGGGAGAATTGTCACACCCCGACTGCAGATGTCCTAATTTTTCTTATTTCTTGGTCTCTGTCTGAAATTTTCAATGTGTATTTGTGTTGGCGGTTTCATGCTGGTGCGCGGTCATTGCATCGCTAGCGGTGACCGTGCGTTCGGCCCGGGTGACTATGTGTTCACCCGGCATTTTAAATATTAAAATTTTTACGTTGACATTTTATTACTATCACTATTTAAATTATGTTATTATTATTTTAGTTATTTTTTTGTATATGTGTATATATATGCTTATATATGTTTATGTCTATATATGTTTATATATATATATATGTTTATTGTATTTGCGTTTATATGTTTATAGGTATATATATATCTATATATGTATAAATATATATATGTGTGTTATTTTTAAATGATTTTATTATTTTAAATATTTGATCATAATATTTATTATTATAATTAACTAAGTTTTATTATTATATTATTTTTATTATTATTATATTATTATTATTATTATTATTATTATTTGTTTAGATATATATATATACATTTTTTTCCTAACCCTAGTCTACCCCTTACCCAGCCGCCGCTCCCTTCTCTCCTCTCTTCCCGCATCTCCTTCCTTATCCCTGCACCGGCCGCATTCCCGGCTTCCCGTCGTCGTGCCCTGCCGTCGTCCCGGCCGCCGGCCTGCCTTTCCCCTACCTCCTTCGCCAGCCGATCACCGACCTCCCATCCCCCCGGTGTCGTCCCCTCGCGCAGCACCTCCCTGGCCGGCCGCACCGCTGCCCTCCTGCGCGCTCCCGTCCTGCGCGCTCCCCGCCCCTGTCTCCAGCGTCCGCAACCGCACCGGCCTCCGTCCCTGCCTCCTCCGCTAGCCCGACCACCGGCCTCCTCCCCCTTCAGCGCACCACCTCCCGTTCGGCCTCCGTTCCGGCGTGGAGCCCCGCCGCGCCGGCTCGCCGCTCCTGCACCGGCTCGATGCCCCCGCACCCGACCCCCCTTCGCCTTGTCGCACCCCCCCGCCCGGCTCACGTTCCGGCTGCCACATCTCCGTCGGCCCCCCTACCGGCCAACAGCCCTCGGCCCCCTTCCGACGCCCCTCCTAACCCTTCCAGTGAGCCCCGCTCGGGCCAGCGACCTCCGCCATCGTTCCGGCATCCAGGCGCACCCCCCCCCCCGGCTCTCCTTCCGGCGACCCGCCTTAGCTGTCCGGCGCCATTCTGGCGCCCCTTCCCCGTTTTGGCGACCCTACCGGTGTTCGCCATCCCTGCCGGCACCCTTGTTTCTCTTCAGCACCGCCTACCGGCGTTCCCCGGTCCCTTTCGGCGCTCCGACCGGCTCCGCCACACCTTTAGGAGGTCGCGCACCACCTTTCCATGGCCCGACCAGCCGCCATCGTCTTGCATCGGGCAGCGTTGCACCCGATAATCAGCGCGCGACCTCTGATGGTCTCCCTTCCAGTGCGCGCCGCCCCTTTAACTGTCGCACGACCCCGTGGGTCGAGTGCGTCTCTGCACCGAGGTAAGTTTTGTGTCGTGTGAATATATATGTATATTTATATTTTGTGGTTGGTTGATTGATTGTTTGGTTTGTGCAGCGCGTTAGCGGATTAATTCCGCAACGCAGAGGTCTTCAGCCTGCGAGTGCGTACGCGCCCGTGGGAGGTGTGTTGCGTCATCGGGTTCGGTTTGCAAGTCGAGGTGAGGTTTGATTTTTTTCTTACTTAAGTTATTTTATATCAACGTTTTTATGTATATATATATATATATATATGTATATATATATACTTTGTCTTTTGCATTCTCATTATTTTGAACTATTTTGAATCGATGGTTACGTGTTTTAGTCATTATACTTTTGTTGCAGCGTGTCGTGGGGTATTTTCGCGTTATCGAAATTTTCCACTTGCGTTTTCTAGTGCGCAAATGTGTGACGTGTCGCGTTATCGCAAACAAGCTGCAATTCAGGTAGTTCTCCCACTGCACTTGCTTTTAAATTTAGAAATTTATTTATTCCTTGTCATTTCATTATTTTTCATTAAATTATAGTAGCACTGGATAGCTATTGCTAGAGTCGTGACTTGCTTAAATTGAAACTTGTTTTCTTCCTGCATCGCTCTGAAAATATTTTAATGGATTTAATTGTGTGACTTTCTTGTGATGTTACTAAATGGGTACTAAATGAAATGTGAATGTTTTATTAAATAGTGTTATGAAATGATTGGTGTGTGTGAAATGGCGGGTGTATCATTTATGGAAAGTGGTTATTTTCTTGAAAAAAATGGATAGAAGAAATGCCTATTTGGCCTTTAAATTGGATTTTTGGAACATTTCAGTGGTGGTTTGGTTTTCCTTAAATGAATTTCAAAGTATGTTTTTCTGGTTTTCAACATGATGGTGTGTGTCATATTTTTTTTGGAAACACTTTGGTAGTAAATGGTCTAAACATAATTGATGTGGCGGCCCGTTTGGCACTTTATTGATTGTGAATTGACTGCATATATATATACGTACTTATGGGGCATCTCTATAGAGGGACTTCCCTTCGAGGGTTGTCATGTAGCGGTGTCCATGTAAGGGGTTGGCAAGTGCGGTGTGATGAGCCACGCGTGCGAGGGCCTCCCACTTACACAGTATTATTAAAACTACCGTGGGTTCCTGGGCGTCTTTTAGAGAATCGAGTGACGGTTGCTGGGTAACCCCGATTAGACAGGTTAGTCCCCCCTTGGTAGGTAAGGCCTTGTAGGGTGTGCCACTGGTTGGCTGTTAGGGAGGCAAGTTGGTTATTGACTGTGGAGTACCATGTCGACAAGTAGTCTGAACCCGAGTATGTCCAGGGGTTTTCTAGGGATGTTTAGGATCACCCATGGTTACTTTTTTTCCCTACTCGTTTACTTTTAGTTCTTCTTTCAGGTTGTACTGGTTACTTTGTGGAAATAGCTTTCAAATGAAAATGCATTTTTCTCTTGTGTAAAATTTGAAAATGTAACACTTCTTCCTCTTTTAGAACGAATTTAGCATCAATAAAAATAAATTCAACTTTTGAAAAGATTAAGGGTAATGGCTCGTGTTTTGATTTTCAAGTGAAACACTATGAAATCTGACTTTTATACATTGTAGTTCAAACCCGGATTATGTAGATTATTTATTTACTGGAAGTGATCTGGGAGTTGTTGTTGGGATCACCTACTGAGTACTTTTTGTGCTCACGCCTACCTTTTACCATTTTAGTGGTAGGTTCCTTGTGTTCAGGTTCTCCTGGCTTGAGTCGCTCAGTGGCGGAGCGACGTTGGTTTATAGTTGGGTGGTGACCCGTGAGTTCACGTGGAGGTATGTTGTGGCGTAGTTTGGTTTCTATTGTTAGTGTTGTCTGTTTTGTTTAGTGATATTCTTTCTTTTGATCATGTTTTTGGTGTGGGCTGAAATCGTTCCCAATGATTAAAATTTCAATGCCCGACACTAGTTTCCATCCCGGGGGGATCGGGAACGCCCCTCGGGACTTGCCGCGGACCGGCTCGGGTGACCGGTTCAGGGTCGGCCCGGGCTGGTTCATGACATACTCATATTTGTACACTGATTTAGTTAGATTCTATATGCTTTAAGGTAGAATATTATCTATTGTAAACTTTTGTTAAGTTTCATTTTTTGAATCATTTTTTCCGGAATCAAACAAGTTATTAGAACTTAGAGGTGTTGTGAATTTTGATTATGCAAAATTCCCTTAGGAATTTTTTATAAAATACAATTCACCCCTCTTGTATTTGAGAATTTGATTACATATTCGATCATACATTCTGTATTATAGAGTATATCATACTCAGAAATACCATCCTAACAATTGGTATCATTGGATTAGTTCAATTTGAATTAATCTCTTGATTAGATTCAGAAGAGAATACCCAGAATTGATTTCTCGAAATCATATTTTCTGGATTCTTATTTTTCATATTCATATATTCAAACTGATATAGTTCGGATTTAGTTTTTCTTAGAGATACTCCTGCTCTATATTTTACTTGCTTAGGAATATTTTCCTTGTTTACAAACTCTTATTGCTAACATGTTTTTATGCCAGAGATGTTTCTTAAGAATGCAAGGTTGAAATGTTGGTTCTACAGATAATCTAAATCCTACCAGACCTCCTATTTTTTATGGAAATGATTATGAGTACTAGATAGATAGGATGTAGTATTTTTTTATCAATAATGGAGTGGATAAATTTCTAATGCTGACTGGAGATTATAAAATTGCAGATAAGGTATTGAGAACCTTTACGAATCAGGAGAAATCAGAATATCAATCAAATTTCAGAGTCAGAAATACTTTCATATGTTCCATGACTAGGAACATCTACAGTCAAATATCATCGTGTGAAGCTACAAATAGTACCTGGAAGAAACATGAAGTCACACATTTTGGTACATCCAAAGTCATAGATACAAGAAGATCTATGTTGAGAGCAGAATACCATGGCTTTAACTTTCCTTATGGAGAACCTATAAGCAAAGTACAATAAAAGTTTATAACTATCTTGAATAGCTTCCAATATATGGAAGAAAAATGTATGGATGATGAGGCTCTTGTGGATAAGATCATAGATATCATTCCAAATGAATGGGAGTCCAAGAGGACAGCTTTTGATGAGAATAAGAAAGTCACTCAGATTTCCTTAGATGAGTTGTTTGGAACTCTTCGTCATCATGAAACCTGAATGAAGGGAGATGCTGAAAATGTTAAGAAGAAGAATGGGAATGGAGGAGTTGCTTTCACAACCACTTCTAAACATATGAAAGCCAAGAACCGAGAAAGGGTAACTAGATCAAAATCAAATAAAGTCATTACTCAGTCAGAATCTAGTGATACAGAAAAGTCAGAGAATGAATTAGCTAATCTTTCTCACAGAACGAACTTGATTGTATCTCAAAGTAACCATCAGAATAAGTACAAGAATAAAGATTAGAGAGATAATAAAGATGGAGAAGTTACTTATTATTAATTTATAAGAATAGGTCACATCAGACCTGATTTTCCTTTGTTAAAAAATAAGGAAAAGTAGGAAAGGAATTCAGAAAGGAACAACAATAATTTCTATTGATCAAAGAACAAGAAAAGTCTTAAAGCTAATGATACTTGGAGTGCTAGCTGTGGATAATCTTTAGAAAGTGAATCTTCTAAATACGATTCTTCATCTCAGAAGAATATGGGTTTCATTGCTACTACTTATTTCCCCAATACATGTCTTATGGACAAGGTACGCTCTGCTGTGGCTTTAACAAATTTATCTCTTGATAAGAATTACTATTCTGAAAAGGGTACTTCTAATGAAGATACTTTATATTCATAAAATGAAGAACCTTAATATGAATATGTATCTAGATTTCCCATGTTAATTGAAGCAAATAATTGTAAAATTTATAAGAAATTAGACAAGGCAAATACTAGGGAAGAAATTCTTATAAAAGAGATTTTAGATATTTCTACTGATCTTGGAGACAAAGAAGATCTTTTTGAAAAACTTTTTAAAGACCTTGAGAAAGCAAATTCTGTTAAATAATAACTTTATAAAGATCTTATGAAAGCTATTTTAGAGATGAATTCTTTTGAGGAAAAATCTAACTCAAAGGAAATGATTCATGAGGATAGGAAGTTAGTTACCAGACTAAAATCTAAAATATTTTCTCTTAAGAAGCTTCATGCAAACTTTACCTCGGGGAAGGAAAACTTTGACAAGATGTATTATCAAATTAAACCTCAAGAAAAAACTATTAGAGTCGGTTATACCAACTAAAAACCGGTTTTCAAAAACAAATATTTTGTTCCTTCTAGAGAACCTTTTTGCACTAAGTGTCAAAGTGGTGGTCATTAGAAGAAAAATTTCTCCTTGAATAGAGTTTAATCACTTGGGTTTCATAAAGATTATGTTTTTAACCAAATTTGGATACCCAAAATTTTGTTGTCTAAAAATTCCGGATCCAAGAAAGTTTGGATTCTGAAAGTATAACTATTTTTTTTTCAGGAAAATAAAGAAGGTACCAACAACAATACGTGGTACATGGATAGTGGATGTTCCAAGAAAATGACTGGTAACAAAAATAATTTTGAAAGGATTTTCAAGATGAAAAGAGGAAAATTAACTTTTGGAGATAATTCTAAGGGAGAAATTATTGGTATAGGTAACATCATTCTTTTTGATTTCAAATGTTTTATTTGTTAAAGGTATTAATCACAACCTCATTAGCATAAGTCAATTATATGTTGAAGGTTACCTAGTAAATTTTAGGAATGATAAGTGCTTAGTATACAATTTCAAGGTAGAATTTATTTTTTATTCCAACGGGAAAGATAATGTTTACACAATAAACATAGAATACCTTAGGAGCCAAGACTTACCTTTCCTTAGTGCAATAGAAGATCATTCTTGGTTGGGGCATAGAAGGTTAGGACACTATTACCTTAGAAACATATGAAAACTTTATATGAAATGACTAGTTAAGGATCTATCGGAGCTTAAATTTGATTATTTTAAAGTTTGTGACCCTTGTCAATATGGAAAATAACTTAAATCATGTTTTAAATCAGTCGGTGAAGTCTTAACTACTGATGCATTACAACTAGTGCATATGGATATTTTTGGTCTATACTAACTAGAAGCATTGGGGGAATGTATTATGTATTTGTCTTAGTTTATGATTACACTAGATATACGTGGGTCTATTTTCTACAAAAGAATTCTGAAGACTTCTCTTATTTCAAAAGGTTTAGAGCCCAAGTGAAAAATGAGAAAAGTCTTCCATTGAAAACTATCGATAGTGATCATGGAGTAGAATTTCCAAATTCTGATTTTGAAATATTTTGTAGTAGAAAAGGTATTACTCAAAACTTCTCAACATCCCGAACACCTCAATAGAATGGTGTTTTTGAAATAAGAAATACAATTCTTTAAGAGATAACTAGAACCATGTTTAGTGAGTATTTTGTAGCCCAACATTTTCGGGCTGAATTTGTAAGTACTGCTTGTTATACTATAAATCGAGTTTTGATCAGACATTTTTTTAATAAAACCACTTATGAGTTATGGAATGGTAGAAAACCTTAACTTTCCTACTTTAAGGTTATTTGTTGCATGGTATTCATTCTGAATAGAAAAGAAAATCTACCTAAATTCGCACCAAAATCTGATGAAGGAATTTTCATAGGATACTCCCCAACTTCTAAGGAATATATAGTTTTCAATAAAAACACTTGTACTGTTAAAGAGACAGTACATGTGAAATTTGATGAAACTAATCCTTTTGTTTTTAAACAACGCCGACATACATCCTCGGACATGTTTTCAAAAACTGATTATCATCCTTTGATATAAAATCCTTCTGATATAGAAAATGTTTAAGAAGATACTACTGAAACATTTACCCCCTAAGATTTCCTACCCTACGTTGATGAACAGGTTTTACAAAAACCAAATCAGTCGTTTCTTAAGAATCATCCTAGTGATAGTATCATTGGTGATGTAAATCAACCTATAAGGACTATAAGTTCCTTAAGAAATGAAGTAAAACATCTATCATTCCATTCCCAATTAGAACTAGAAAGAACTAATGAATCTTTAGGTGGTGATGATTGGATCAAAACCATGAAAGATGAACTAAATGATTTTGAATGGAATAAAGTCTGGACCTTGGTTTAAAAACCTAATGAAACATCAGTTATTGAAGTAAAATGGGTCTTCAGAAATAAGTGTGATGAAAATGGAATCATTGTCAAAAATAAATCTAGATTAGTTGCTAAAGGATATAATCAACATGAAAGAATAGACTATGAAGAATCCTATGCTTCGGTAGCTAGACATGAATCTATTCCCATTTTACATTCCTTTGCAGCATTCTTAAATTTCAAAATTTTTCAATTGGATGTGAAATGTTCTTTTCTTAATGGTTATATTGAAGAGGATGTTTTTGTTGAACAAACTCTTGGATTTGAAGATATGAAACATCTTGATCATGTTTTTAGACTAACCAAAGCATTGTATGGCCTTAAACAAGCCCCTCGATCATGGTATGATAGACTTACAAGATTTTTTCTTCAAAATAACTATGTAAAGGGAAATGGAAATCCAACCCTTTTATAAAGAAGGATAAGAAAAATGTTTTTATTGTTCAAATTTATGTTGATGACATTATATTTGGTTCAAATCAGCAATCTCTAACTAATTCCTTTGTGGATATAATGAAATATGAGTTGGAAATGAGTATGATGGGTGAGTTAACATTTTTCCTTGGTTTTGAAAATTCTAAAAAACTAGAATAAATCTATATATCCCAGCATAAGTATATTAAATAACTTCTTAAAAAGTATGGATATAACAACACTAAAAGTATAATTACTCCCATTGGTACCTCAAATACACTTGATCTTGATGAATCTGGGAGGCCAGTAGATCAAACAACTTTTAGAGGTATGATAGGAAGTCTACATTACATGATAGCTAGTCATCCAAACGTAATGTTTTCAGTATGCTTATGTGCAAGATATCAATCCAATCATAAGGAATCTCATTTAAAGGTAGTGAAGATAATTTTTCGCTACTTAAATGGAACCATGGATTTAAGACTATTTTATACTTCTGGAAATGATTTTATTCTAAACAGTGTTTCAGATGCTGACTTTGGTGGATGTATAATTAATAGAAAGAGTACATACAGGACATGTAATTTCTTAGGAGATTCATTAGTTTCTTAGTCTTGCAAGAAGAAACACTCAGTAGCACTTTCCACTACTGAAGCTGAATATGTAACAGCAGGAAATTGTTGTGCTTAAGGGTTGTGGATGCAACACACACTCACAGACTATGGCTTGAGTTTTACCAAATCTCAAATTTTTTGTGATAACACAAGTTCCATTTCCCTTAGTAAAAACCTTGCACATCACTATCATGAAAAGAACATAGATATTAGGCATCACTTTCTTTGGGATCACACACTAAAAGGAGATATCATTCTACAATTCATCAGAACACAAGATCAATTTACTGACATTTTCACAAAATCATTACCTTCTGATAGATTTGAATACATTAAACAGAAGTTAGAAATGATAACCGTGAGGTAATCTTCCTCCAATAACTTTCTGTTCAACTAATATCCTTACAATAATAAAGTCATTTTCATAGGGGGATTACATCTATTATTAAAGTTTATGAAAATTTTTGTAGTTAGTTTTCCAAAAAAAATCGTAATTAAAATTTTTGTATTTAGTATTTCAAAATTTTTCTTAATGAAATTTTTGGTAGTTAGTTTTTCAAAATTATTCATAATGAAAATTTTTTTGTATGTTTTTCAACGTTTCTGTAATGAAAATCTTCGGATTTGAAATTTTCATACTAAAAATTCTTGATTTTGAAATTCTCGTAATGGAAATTCTCAAATTTAAAATTTTTGTAATGGAAATTCGTTGATTTGAAATTTTCATAATGGAAATTCTTGGATTTAAAAATTTTTCGTAGTGAAGTTTTTTTTTTATTCAAGTTTTTTTTAATCCAATGTTCTTCAAGAAGAAAATTCCTAAATATGAATAATCTTCCTTTCAATCAGAAAGGTATGATAATTTCTCAGGTTTTTCATAATTTCCTTTTACTTGCTGTTAGTATATTTTGATTTTAAAATTTCTCGGATTCTAGTTTTCTTAAATCTGAATGTTTTTTTAAAAACCTCAAAATATAGGATTCAACCGAATGTGTTTCTTGAGGCTATCATATCAACTGTTAGATCAGATCAGAAGGTTTCCCAACCGTTATATAGAAATTAAAAGTTGAAATGTCACTTCCATCGCCTATATAAAGGACCCCCGAAGGGTTTTCTCACATTGGTTTCCAATATCTCATGTCTCGAAGCTCTACTCCTCTACAAAAACCCGTTCTGAATTATTCCAGACGTGCTCAGCCCAAATGTCTCCAGAAGTTCTCTCTCAGGATATGTCTTCAGTTAAGCCGATTCTGGAATAGAAAATATACAGGGATAGGTTAGTTCATCTGAACTTATTCAATAAGTATTCCTATATAATTTCAAATAGTATCAAGCTAACTGGATGGGAAAGTATAGCTATCTCAACGACAACAATTCAAGATGTAGTCTATCCGGATCATCTCATTGAATTATATAAATTAGTTTGCTTCTTTACGAAAGAGGGTAGAGAAAAATTTTCATTCAAGAGTTATGGAAAGACATAAAAATATTCTTGCATCATGGCTGCATGCTTGGTGGGGCTGGCATAATATGGAGAAGCTGAGTTCTGATCCCACAAACTCCCAGAGGATCAAGGAAGTTTTGTCAAGGTGAATTCCATGGAATGCATTGGTCCTACTGATGTGAAGGCAACAAATATTTCCCATCTGCTACCAATAATCGGATACTACAATTATGGGTTCAAGGTCTTATCTTACCGATGAAGGGTGATAAAGACACCCTCAAGAAAAGTGACATGTACATCTTCGATTTTTTGGTAAATCTTAGGAAAATTAATTTGATGAGGAACATCCTCATTAAAATTCCAGACACCAAGAATGGGAACCTCAGAGCTTAGATTATCTTGTATCTGGCTTTTCTTTCAAAGCTCACAATTCAATGCCTACAATCCATGATGATTTCCTGCAGTTCCAAGGTAAGGAATTGTAAAGTAATGCTGATAAGTGATGAAACACTCAAAAGAATGAATATTGGATTCTCTAATGAGATAGGGGAGTTTTATGATCTTCCAGTGGAAGATGCAGAATCCAATCCAGAAAATGTTGAGAAAGCTGAACCATTAAAGAAAGAAGGAATGAAAAGAAAGCTGAAGAAGTGGAGGAAACAGAAAAAACCCCCAATGCTAATGAATCCCAATAAGTACCTCCTAAACCGAAGAAGTATAAGGCCTGACCTGATTAAGTCGTAGCAAAATGGAGGGAGGATAAGAAGAATAAAAAAGCATGGGATCCAAAGTTAGGTTTGGATCCTGCTAACGCTATGGCCTTGAAAGAAAAATTTACTGATGAGCTAGAGAAACAGGCTAAAGAGAAGAAGCTGAAGATGAAAATCTCTGAGACAGAGATTGGTCAATCGCTTTTGAAGGCAACAGAAATTACATCCGAGAACATCCCAGTGTCGAAGTCTTTTCTGATGGAATCATTACCTATGACTCCAGGTAAGAAGACTCTGGAAAATCCCAAAGAGAAGGAAGTTGAGAAAGATGTGATGGATGATGTTCAGGAAGCTGTGGAGGATGTTCAACAAGATGAGGTGAGTGGTAGCTATGATGATGTAATTAAGAAAGTTGAAGAATATCAAGATAAGAGAACCCCATCCAAAATGATTTCAATACGAACTTCTCATGCTGAATCCTCAAAAATTGCTACTCCGGGAGTTGATGAGAAAGAAGATGAAGAAGTGAACAAATTGACTGAGGAAGAGAGTCACAATCATGACCTTTTAATTCCTGAGGTTATTCAAGCTGGAGCTCAGAAAGAAAAACCTGATGAAGACAAGATTGTACAGTTATCCGAGTGTGAACATGATTCCCCTGATGAGGAAGTCATACCGAAAATCAGCAAGGGTAACCAAGTTCTTGTTGACACTCCAATGAAAGAAATTCTAAAGAAGAAAGAAGATAGAGGAACCTCAAAGGGGAAGATGGTAGAGTTATAGGAAGAACCATCTCAAACCAAAATGTCTGATTCGGAGTCATCTGCCATGGGACATGATTTTGTAGTTCATTCCCTGAAGAATCTGGTGGATACCATTCCGATCTTTCAAGAAATCAAGACCAAATGGCAGATGCTTCAGCACAGTTTGAATCATAAGTCCAAATCATTTTCCATGGTGATGGAGAGATGTGTTAAGATAGTGGTTGGTCACAAAACTTTCCTGATCAACTACGAAGCCCACAAGAAATCGTTCAAGCATATGACCAAATGGTATAAGAAAATTATTGATGAAATGGAAGATCTTGATCAGTTCCAAGAATATGTCAAGGAAGCCTTTGTTACCGAAAATGCCAAAATAAAAAATCATTCAGATAGATTTTAGGAAAATCTAAACAATGAACAAAATACTTAGATTCAAGAGGTGAAAGATCTGAATGGAAAGCTAAATTATTTTGTTCAAAGATGGAAAATTGAAAAGGATCTTCAGATTGAGATGGAAGAAAATCTTGGGAAGCAAGATGACTTGCCAAAGGCTCAGGTAGAGACCTTGAAGACTCAAGAGGATATGATCAAAACCTTAGAAAATCAATCTGATGAAGACCACAAAGCGCTCAAGAAGTTGTAGTCAATTGTGAAGAATCTCATTTCGAAGGAAAAAGAGACAAAATAGACCACTCCGATCTTTTGTTGTATTTTTCCTTCTACTAATTCATTCCATCGTAATGAAAATTTTGGTTGTTTGTTTTGTCTGGTTGTCTATACTAATATTTCATGTACATTATTGTTTTTCCATTCCCATAAACTCTTTTTGAAAATCAAAAATGTGGGGAGGAAAAATAATTCTAAAAGGGAGAAGAAAAATTTCTAAGTAAAGAAGAACTATCCCTAAGTAAGGGGGAGTTTATTTGAGTGGGAGTTCTCATTACGAATATTTCCACATTCAAATGAAAATTCTCATTCTGAAAATCTAGAATATGATCCTTAGTGTTCCAAAGCCTAAGGGGGTGTTAGTCGTATTCACCATTGTCCTTAAACAAAGGGAGATAAGCTTTAATTTCAATGTCTATAAATTTATTCTAAGTCCTTATATTCTTTTTCGTAAGGATGTTTTTGCACTAAGAAAAGGGGAGATTTTTGAGTCAATAAGGTATTGCTTATGAATTTCTCCATTCCTTCCTTCAAGGAGGAGATTGTTAAGTCATTAAGGATTTCCTTATGACTTTACCATTCCTCTTGTTTTGAAAATCATAAACACCTTATCTTAGGGAAAATTTCACTTTACCTTATATTTTACCCCTATAAGGAAAAATTTCCTTTCCCAATGAAATTTATCCTTATCATGATTACCTTGTTCAAATAATAATTTTTCTATGTATAAAAATCGGTTTGTAACCAAAATCCTTGGAACCATAGAATACGTAGATATGTGGCATTCTATTTAACACTTCAAATTATGGATGTGAACTCTCGTGGAGTTACACTCCGAATTATGGATATGAACTCTCATGAAGTTCCACTCTGAATTCTGGATACGAACTCTCATGATGTTCCACTCCAAATTTTGGATATGAACCCTCATGAAGTTCAACTCTAAATTCTGGATACGAACATTCATGAAGATCGACTTCGAATGCTGATTAAGAACTTATGAAATGATCGACAATGAATTGTAGTAATGAATTCTGATTACGAATTCTGGATATGAACTCTTCAGAGTTATGACTCCTAATTCACTTTATGAATTAAGATTACAAACTTGTCTAAGTTATGACTCCGAGTTCTCTGAATTCAGACTCCAAACTCCTATGAGTTAAGACTCCGAATTCTCATGAACTCTGACTCTGAACATTTTATGTTCTGGTTCCAAATTCTTGTGAATATAGAATCCAAATTTCCTTGAAATTCAGACTCCGAAATTCTACAAAATTCAGGTTCTGAATTCCTACACAATAGAATCGTAATATCCTTGTATTGCAGAAACCGAACTCTCATCTAGTTACATTACGAATTCATTTTTGACTAGACTCCAAACTTTCATTTACCTTCATTCCGAATATCAGTTTTGGTTATGCTTACATCAGTTTAGTTTTAAAACGATGTCATGGTTTTGGATATCAATTAACCGTTGTTTGAGTGACACATGTATAGGTCCCTCTAAAATTCATGGAATAATATGACCATTGGAGGAGCGAGCTGATTGTTGGAGCTGTGCTTATAAATAAGATCCCATTTGAAAAGTGCTTAACACTAAACTTTGACAACTGTTCCCACATGCTATTGAAGTGATTTGTAGAGAGATAGGCTCTTATAAACTCTCATTCTTCGTGAGAAAAGATTGAACAACTTGTTCAAACTTTTCTTTGTGAAGATGATTGATTTCCTTAAAATCAGAGACTTCGGGTTGTGAAGTCAGAGGTGCCAATTTCCTTACAAATCGAGGGCTTGCGGGGATAGTAAGATATATACTGGTCTATGGATTGAGGGCTTACCGGGTTTTGGGTAAGACATACTTTCTTGAATGTATAAATCAAGGGACCTCTTATCCAGGGTTGTTGGATACCCTCCTCTTTGGGATAAAAGAGTTTATACTAGTTCCCATTAGTTTTGCTACTTTGTTTTCTTCACTGCATTTGTATTGTTGAGGAATGTATAAATTTCTTATACTTCTTCATATTTGTACTCTGATTTAGTTAAATTCTATACACATTAAGGTAGAATCTTATATATTGTAAAATTTTTTAAGTTTCATTTTTTGGAATCATTTTTCTGGAATCAATCAAGTTATTAGAACATAGAGGTGTTGTGAATTTTGATTACGCAAAATTACTTTAGGAATTTTTTAAAGAATACAATTCACCCCCCTCTTTTATTTTGGAATCTCATTTCATATTTGATCCTACATTTGGTATTGTAGAGTATATCATACTCATACATACCATCCTAATAGCTATTACTTTTGTTTTTCTCCTTTCTATTTGTACTGGACCTTCTTTGCTTTAATGACATGTGCACTATTCATGACTTCTCTTATTCCATCTTTTTTATAATCACAAAAGGGGGTTAAATCTCTATATTTTATACATTTATCCCTATATCTATAGTTGAATCAAATATACACTTTCAATTTACAAAAAATTTTATCATAAAAAAGGGGGATATTGTTGGAATCCTCGTGTACTAATCATGTTATAATGATCACAAATCCTATTCAACCCAGTTAAATCCTATAAATTTTATAAAATAATTTGTATTAGTTTTTCAGTATTCTCATGCTTTAAGAGGAGCCATTAGAGATCTAAATTACTCTAAATTCAGTTTAATTACTGTATATTATCCTTGATTTAAATTTTAAATAGCTTCTTTGAAAAATGTTTTAAGTTTAATACATTTTAAGATCATCATTCCTTAAGTTTGAATAAAGTTATTTTGAAAAGTCTGAGACACCATGATTTTTCCACTGGTTATGTCTTTCTGGCACCGTGAAGCAAACACCATGAAACAAGACATCGTAACCTTGAGACATTGTAACCTTGAGACACAGTGAACAAGCAGACACCGTGAACAAGAAAACGTTGTGAACAAGCAGACACCGTGAACAAACAGACACTGTGAACAAGAAGGCACTGTAAACATCCAGACACCGCAACCATGGGACATATTGACCAATTTGGACACCATGAGAAAGATACACTGTTTCCATGAAAAATTGTCACATCTATTACTAATATGTTTTTCAATTTTTCAATTTAATCTCTAACTATCATATTTGAAGACTTTAATGCACTGACATAATTAATGATTCTTTGTAGACACATCATCTGATAGTATGAGGTACGAGGTGAAGAATACATGAAAAATATAGGCCTCAATACATACTTTCCAAGATAAAAGGAAAATTGCTGCCCAAGAATAAGATTTGCACGATAATGAAAACCAATAGGGCGTGAGCACCATAACAAAGAACACAGTTAGAGAAACTTTTTACAGAATGGCCTATTTCGTGGAACTCAACACTACTGAAGAACACATAAAGCATATTTGAATCCATGAACTAAGAACATATTCACATTGTAAAACCAGACAAAGAATATAAGCTGAATTTCAACACTCTGTTTTATAGACGAGGACTTGAATACTGCATCTTCTTCATCTCAGAAGTCCAGAGCTACAAAGACCAACACTCATAACACTTAAAAACCTATCTAAATATTTCTACTATGTTTTGTATCTTTTATTAACTTTCGAGCAGTGTGCGTATCTATATGCTAACACACTCTGTCTCTCTCATTAAACGGAAGGATGCATGATATCCTTACTCAAATATTCTTTTACTCTAGTGTATACCCACTGATATGTTTGGAAGAGGTCCCTGTGTGGCCTGGTAGTTTTGACCCCCGAAGAACTGTGTATGTGGTCCTTGTGTAGCCTGGACAGTCCTACGTACTATTCTTAACCCTGATCCAGGGTGTGGATCAATGTTTATTTATATAAACTTCTTGGTGGCATGTGATCACCAAGTTCAGAGGATTAGGTCTCGGCTTGAGACTGAACCACTTGTTTCATATCTGATGTGCTTCTTAATTTAGTTTTCACTACTTTATTGATTTTTTATATAACTCAGAAATCTTTAAATTTACTTTGATTGATAACACTTAAAAGATGTCATAACTATCTAGTCTTTGTAGAATAGCTTAAAAATTAACTTTAATAAGTGATATTAAGATTGCTGAGAATTTACCAATCTTCTAAGATGGTATTTCAATAGTAAAACTCTTATAATAGTATAACCTTGATTTACTGGGTTGTATCTAATCTTTTGGGGTAATATTTTTTAAAATAATTTTTTTTAATGATACTCAATTCATCCCCTTCTTATGTAATCTAACCTGACCAACAATCAAGTATCTTAAATATTCTGGATTTAATCATGTTTATGGAATACACACCATTATATTTCTTCTCCTCTCCCACTTCTTCAAGAAATTAAAACATCATAAGTGATGTGTCAAATTAGTGACATCATGGACAATGTGATTTTAATTTCTTTTACTTCCTTCAAGACTAGCCACGAAACAATTTTTATGGTCTATGAAAGATATAATTTAAGTATTATAATTCATATAAGGTTTTGGAATAATTTTTTACAAATTTTCTTAATTTATAAAACAAAATGAGTTCATTACTATAGAAGAATCACCAAAATAACCTAGACAAATATCAATAATGTTTTTACTAATAAATTATCACCATAAAAGAATTCAAAATAATATATGGTATAATTTATTGTTATGGATATATTTAAATACAACTCATTTCCAATTCTGAATTTTTATTTCCAATCGACAAGAATATCCATCATGAACTGATCATGGAAATCATGTAAAGAACGCACCCAAAACATCGCAACGAACAAAATACTAACAATTAAACGGAGAAATTATGTAATTAAATCATCAAATAAGGTATTATAAAGATGAATATGTTTCTGTAACATATTAATAACACTCTTTTAACCATTTTACAAGAGGTTTAAACATTTTTGCAGTAAGACAAACAGAGGTAAGGGAATTCGTAACCCAATTTCCATTTTTTGGGTTAACCTTCTACTTCATTAATTTTGTGGTTTTAAGAAAAGGTTTGTGATGAATTTTTTCTTATATTATGTTTAATTATGTGTATTTATAGTGTATATACATATTTCATCCATTATATTAATTTTCACTTTAATTATATGATATTTTTTAGGGGACATTTCTTTTAAAAACCTAATTTAAAATTCTCTTTTACGAAATTCAAAAGAAATGTTTTTATAAAATTATTCATGTTGTATGATTGTTTTCTGGTTCTCGAGAATTATTTATGATAAAGGGTGGTACATATATATACTTTTAATTCATTGGGTATGTTTATGTTGAAGGTCGGTCGTATGTTTAAATCAAGTGTAAATGTGATGGTTACACAAATTGTAAGGTAACTGTGAGGGTTAAAAATTTTAATGTAGGTGAGAGGGTTAAAATATTATGAAAATAATTCCACAATATTCCTTTATGATTCTATTTTTTAATTATGTTTATTGGTAATCTTATGGAAAACTCATGTTTCACAAAGAATGTATATATGGGTGAAAATTTTCCCTTTTGAAAATGATTTCATTCATTACAAGTATTCATGGACTAATGTATTCTCTCATTTTCTATATCCCTTACTAACCTTTTTTGGCTCATCCCATGTTTTTAAATGAGTATCAAAGGTTATAATTATTTTTAAGAAAAATAAGGAATCCATGTTAAATATTTTATGAACTGTCAAAAAAATCATGTTTTATTTGAAAAAATTTATATTTTGAGAGAAATGAATACTGTTTTTATGGTATCCACACTATATTAATGTGTAATGTTATTAATGTATTATGTCCCAATTCTCTAAATATCTAAACCTAAAAATATCTTAAATGTGAAGTGAATTTATTTCATGATTAAATATAATAATATGTAATGTAATATGGTCAGGTCCTTATATTTATATAGCTTGAAACAATCCCCAACAGCCAGGTATGATAGAATTATATGATTTTTGTTACAAGATAATTATGGTAAGGGAACTGCTGAACCTACACATTTTATAAATAATGAAAAGAAAAATGTATTAATGGTTTAAATTTTTGTTGATGAAATTATATTTGGATCAACTCAGCAATCCTTAACTGATTCACTTACTAATATTATGAAATCTGAGTTTGAAATGTGTATGATGTGTGGGTTGACATTTTTTTTCATTATAAAATTTCCCAAAAACCAGAAGGAACCTATATATCTCACCATAAATATATTAAATATCTTCTTAAATATTAGGGATATGACAACACTAAAAGTATATGTACTCCAATTGTTTCCATGAATACTCTTGATGTTGATGAAGCAAGAAAACCAGTGGATTAAACATCTTTTTAATTATGATAAGAATTTTACTATACATAATAGATAGTCGTCCATACATAATGTTTTCCATATTTTTATGTAAAAGATATGAATATAATCCAAAGGATTCCCATTTAAAAGTAGTTAAAATATTTTTTATCATATTTTAAGGGAATAATTGATTAGAAATTTTCTTTACTTATTGAAACGATTTTTTAAAAAAATATTTTTTGATGTTGACAATGATGGTTGAAGAACGGATAGGAAAAACATATCAAGAACGTGTCATTTCTTAAGAGATTATTTAGTTTCTTAGTCAGGTATTAAACAGTATTATGTAGCACTTTCCACTACTAAAGATAGATATGATGTAGATGGAATTTGTCATACTCAAGTGTTCTGGTTGCTACACACACTCACTGATTATGGAATGAGTTTTTCTAAAACTCAGAATCAATGATAAAACACTAGTTCCATAGACATAAGCAAAAAACCTACGCATAATTGTCAATCAAAACACATTGATATTAGGAATCACTTTCTAAGGGATCACACACTTGAAAGAGTTATTATTCTACAATTCATCAGAATGCAAGAACTATATGCTGATATTTTCACAAAACCATTACCTACATATAGATTTGAATAAAATATACATAATTTTGGAATGATATCTACAAGGTAATCCTTAAAATATAATTTTAATTAATACTATATACTAATAATAAGATTATTCTTTTTCACAAGTTTAGTATACATGATTTCCCGAAATTAACTCAAAACCTAATAAAAAATATTTTCAAACCTAATAAATTATTTTCAGAACCTGATAAATTTTTGGGAACTTGAAAAAATCGTTTTGAAACAATTTTTTATAGAGTATATAAAATGGTTTTGAGACACATATAAAACTTTTCATGAATCTATGATATCTAAGGAAAATCATCACATATACAAAAAATTTTCTAGGGACATTAAAAGGTACATATTCTTACATATTATATCTTAGTATTAATTTTAGTTTTTATTAATTAAATATTTTTTAAGAAAAAAAATAAAGGGATTAATCTTTTCTTAAATCCTTTTATTTCCTTAAAACCTCAAAAAATCTAAATCTATAAAATTTTCTAAAGTTTAATATTATCTACCAGATCAGATTCGTTTTTTTACAACCATTGGATTAATTCGGGAAGCTGAAAAATCACCGTATTGCCAAAATAATGTAGGGGACCCCCCCATATCCCACATTGATTTGAAGAGTTTTCTACTGAGTTACTTCTACCCTTAGAAATCCCTGATATGTTTTACAGATCACTTCCTTAATTTCCGAATATCTCTGTCAATATCCTCTTAGACTTCAATTATTGCGAACTAGGAACTTAATATAGGTCGATCTTTAGATAAAGGTTAGTTGATCAGGATTCCTTTCTTGTGTATGATTCTTTTATAAGAGATATCGTAAATTTTCAAGGATAGTAAATTAAAGTCATTGAGAAAAAATTAGGAGAACAATATTCTATGTTTGCAGACATGGTAATTTAATTCTATCAATCAGTTGAGTTTTTTAATGAAGAGGGAAAGGATGTGTTTCAGTTTAAGATTTTTGGAAAAACCTATTCATTTTCATATATGAAATAAGCATATATTCTTTCGATACCATATTATGTTGAAGCATATTATTACTCTCATATGTTTCTAGATTCAGAGGAATCTTTTAACATAGTTAAATATATTGATTACTTGGGTCATAATTGAGTAAAAATGTATAAACATTCTAACATTTAAGCTAACTACATAATCACGGATTTATGGATGCAAGGTCAGTTAATACTAAGAAAATGAGACAAGGACACCATGAAGATAACAGAAATCTTCATGATGGATTTTCTTGTTAATCTAAGGAATATTAACTTGGTGAAGTAAATCTTTCTTTCTATCAATAATATTATTGATGATTCAATCAAAACTCAGATTCTAATGCATAAAATAACCTTTTCCAAGCTGATCATATGTTGTTTTAACTTCTTGAAATTTCATTTCATTTCAAAATGTAAGGAAATTCAAGATTCTTCTTTTAAGTGATGGCACACATAAAGGAATGAAATATTATTTTAATGATAAGAAAAATGAGTTTATTGACCTATCTGAAAGTAAAATAAAGTTAATGAATGATAAAATAAATAATTAGATGATATTGAGGAAAGAAAGTCACGGGACATAGAACTACAGAAAAAAAATCAAGCTTCCAAACCCCCAAATTTAAATAAACAGAAATCTTACCCAGATGAAGCTGTAGAATATTGGAGAAAAGAAAAATAGATAAGTAAAAAAGGATATAGAGTTTTTGTATTATATATAATAGAAGATAATGAATTGAAAATTAAATTATCTGAAGAACATTAGAATAATGAAAAAGATAAAAATATTAAGAAAAAGTTAAGTGAAGCTGAGATAGTTCAAGCCCTTTTGGGAGATACAGATAAATCCTTAGAACAAATTGATGTATAAGATTTCTTTTATTTAAGAAGCCCAAAATCCAAAGCAATCATATCTAGTTATAGTAGTGGGTATCCAATCAGTAAAATGAATGAGAGTTGTTTCTAGCTCAGTTCAGGCTATTCTTGAACATAATCTTGATTAAGGATAAAAAGTTAATATCCTACCAAAATAAAGTAACGATGATATTTAAAAAAAATTAAAAAACATAGCGGTGGAACCAATCAAACAGGTTATTTTTAAGAACAAATCTTTCATTTTCATCTAAACTTTCCTCAAGAGGAAAATCGATCTAGAAATCCCAAGCTTAGAAATTCACCTTTGTTGAAATTAATGTTCAACAAATCCCCTCTGATGATGATGTTTATGAACATAAAGATGATGATGGTGGAAATGATGAAAATCAATTAGATTAGGATGATGATATTGATGATGAAAATATTCTTCATGTTTTTGAGGAAAGGGATGCTGTTCAAAAGTCATAGAGATTATAATCCATGAAATAAAAAGAGAATAGAGCATATTTGGACACATCTAAGCTTGTTGAATTGGAGTCAAAAATATCTTCCTCCTGTATAAGATATGTTTTTATTTTTAATTCATTGAAGAAGTTGTAAAAATATATTCAATATGTTAAATTCATTGAATGAAGACATAATCTTTTTCGGGAATCCATAAATTAGAAATCACAATCAACTAACATTTTTATGGAAAATCTCATAAAACATGGATCTTATTTCAAATAATTTGTATAGAATAATGATTTCACATGAATTCTTATAGGATATACGAAGTGGTTAAATCAGATCAATAGTGATATTAAAGGTTTTGATGACGTGATTAAAATATTAAAAAGAGAATTCAATGAATTATAATCCAAAATCAAAATTATTTCAATAAACTTCTCATAAATGATAAAGGTAGAACAGGTTATTCGGTTGCAAGAAGACATATATTTGTATAGAAAAATAAATTCTCCTACAATAGATATGAAAAGTGTAAAAGCTTACAGAGATGAGGTAGATGAAAAAATTATGTATTAGGATGAAAATATTAAGTCTCATAATGAGAAGATTCTATGACAACTTGAATAGATTAAGAACCTTGAGAAGAAGAATCAATATTTGGAAGATATTTTAGAAATGTTTCAAGATGATCACAAGGATTTGAGAAATATTAAGTCTATAGTTTAAACATTAATACTGAGGAGATATTGATTTCTTTTGTATTTTCGATCATTTTTTGAAAAACATTTTTAAGATCAAAGTATTAATATTATTTGTTTTGTATAGTTTGTTTTATAACTTTTCAATTATATTATAATTTTTTATTCCGTTTTTAAAATCACAATGGGGGAGAATAATTTTTTTAAAAAAATATTTGTTTAAGGATGAAAATGGAAAGAGGATAATGATTAATGAATACATCCTTAAGCAAAGGGATATATTTCTTTAATAAAGGATGAAAAATATTTAATGGAGTTATATGATCCTTAGGTGTTTTCTTAACCTAAGGTGTGTAATTAATATTCATATTGAGTTATAATCTATGGGGCGGAAATGTTTATTTAAGGTCAAATATGAACTCATTCAGTCTTAATATTTTTTTCTTAAATCGATTATTTGAGACTTCCAAAAAGTTGGAGATTTTTGAGTAAAATGTTTCCTTATGAATTTCTTTATTCTGTTATGTTTTAAAAATCACAAATATATTATCTTTATAACACATTTTAACTATAAGAAAATTTATATTCATTTTCTTACTAATTATTTTTGTCTATAAGGAAATCTATATGCATGTTCATTAACCTTTTTATATGTAAGTCTAACATTATTTGAATGGTTACTGGAATAAAACAGATCCTTAATAAAACTCGAAATCCTATACTTTCTCAATTTTAAACCATATAGAAAATTGAATCTGATTCACTTCCTCAATTATATGTTTTTTAGAACTATGACTCTAATTCTCTCAATTTATGAATCATATTCACTTCAATAATAATGAATCGTATATAATTGTGATTATGATTCTTTCAGAAATGTGGATCCAATTCTACAGTTCTCAATTATAATTTGTTCTTAAAATTGAATTGAATTCATAGTTCGTTAAATTCTGATTCCCTCGAAAATGTGAATCTGATTCATGGTTTAATAATTCTGATTCACACAGATTTATGAATCCAATTTAACATATTCATCAATTGTGATTCTCAATTATTTACAGATATTATTTTATAACTTTCTTAAATAATTATTACTTTATAACATTTTGAAAATTACTATATTTCTTTAATGTAATGTTTTCATATTATTGGATTCATACATACTTAATTTTTCTCATGATATTATTTTATACTAAATGATGTCGTCTAATCTGTTATTATATAACCATTTTAAGTCACAACTATAAGAGTCCCATTAAATATTTAGGAAAAATATGATCGTTGGAAGAAAATATGACTTTTGGAGATCTCACCGATAAATACCCAATTATTTGAATATGATCGATGCTGTGAACTTTTGGGAGAATTGATACTCTGCCAGATCTCTGAAAAAAATTACTTGAGTGAAATCCGTCAAGTGATTAAGTTGTCGAAATATTTTTCGACATACGTAAGATCCTAAAAAATATTTGTTTTTTTTTGTGAGACACCAATTGTTTGTGATTAAGATTAAGGGCTTCCATGTGGAAAGAAAGCATAGTTTCTGATTACATGATTAATTTAGGGATTCAACATTAATGAATAAAGATGTTCTAACAACCTTACAGATTGAAGGCTTGTGAGGATAGCTAGATAGATAAAAATATTTGTATTGAAGGTTTACCCATGTGTGGGTAAGACATAGTTTCTTGAATGTATAAATCATGGTACCTTTATCCAAGGTGTTTTGGATAACCTACTCATTGGGTTAAAAGACTTCTTCTCTTTTATATTTACTTTTAATTTATGCTGTAATTTGTAAAAATAAGAAAGTGTTTCTTATACTTCTTCTTTTTTTGTAACTCTTATATAAGATTCTATACGCATTAAGGTAGAATAATGTCAATTTATACCTATATTCTTATTTCGTTATGAATCTTTATTAAACATAAGGTGATTTTTATTATCCATAAATAAGTGGGTTTAGTGAATCATATTTGTTTAGCTCTGTTAAACAATGATTTCCATAACGTTAAAAACAATTGTTTTTAAACATACAATTCACCCATCCCCCCCATCCTGTATCTAAGAATAAAAACACATATTTTGATTCTATATATAGACAACTCTACATATTGAATGGATACATCACTCATCCATTATTATGATTTGATTTTATTTCTAATGACATAAATTGAAATAATTGCAAAACATCTGGATAATAGTGAAAAAGAACATGCAAGGATTTATAATTTACTATTTTAAGATATACTAAAAAATGAATCCAAATGATTCCTAGACATACTAAGAGGTTTACAATGAATCTAACAATAGATAATTCACAACATGACCAAATCAAAACCACCCATCAAATAAGGATAAAGATGATTAGTGTGTGGGAGAGGCTTCTAGAGAGATGGGGAAGGAAAAGGGGTGAAACCCCATAAAAGGTTGTAGGAAAAAAAGTCATTTTTCTCTTTTTAATGATTTTTGTGGTTTCTCACATGGTTTTGATAACCCTGTTCTGACAATATAGCTCCACTTCCTATGTTTCACTACCCATATGGGATGGGAATAGAATTTTTCTAACCATGCACCGCTCGTGTGCCATCCTCTGCAGTTTACTACTGACCTCCCATGAGATCATGTTGACTTGGGTGTATGGTTTGATAAACCATGTGACACCAACCCAGATCATGTACCAAGACTCATGGTCATTCCATGGAATTGTATGGTATCAGAAAAAAATGTCACTATAGATAATAGTCCAAATGGTTTGGGTTTCTTTGTTACTATTAACCATGCACCAGCCATGCATCCCTGTCTATTCCTAACCAAATAAAGTATTCTGTCCTAACATACCCAAAACTCATATGAACTATGGAGACACATCCATTGCCTTAAACAACAAAAAATATACAATTTTAAGTGTTCCAAAAATTATATTTACACTTGGAGGATTAGTCAAACATTTTTCCCATATACTAAATGAGAAAAAATAAAATTACCTATAAAATTTCCACCCATCCAAAACAAAAGATGTTAAAATTTCCACACTTTATAATTTCCTATCTATGATAAGTATTGGGGAAAACATAAAAACAAAACAGGACCTATGTTGGTCAGGAAATCTTTATCAAAGGGCCAGGTATCATTTCATAATTCCCAAAGAACCTATAACTATCAATTTATACATATGGTTCATAAACCATGAAAACTCAAGCTAACACTCATATCTGAAACAAGTAAATCAACATGAAACTCAATAGATCCTGTCTAGACTAAAAACTGATCACATAATAACTTCATAAATACATAGAACTATGGTGCATCCCACCATATATTTCAAGCAAATATAGAAAATCAATGTCAAGATACTTCAACTTTCATAATTTCCTAGAAACACATATTTAGTGTTTGAGAGTCACCCCCATCATATTTATATGAATCATATGAAGAAATTACCTAAGTAATTTATTTGATCAAATTTTTTGAAAAATCGAAATTCACTCATCTAATACTTTTAAAACACTTAGATCCTACGAATGATATGTCACCAAAACTAGGTTTTCAAGTCATCATTATATGGAATACTGAGACTATTCTGAACATTCCCACTAAAGTTGGTACCTGAATTTTATTGATTTCTCGAAGACATAACATCTCTTAAAAAAGTTTTCCTCATGATATAATTAAAACACCAACACATTATTGATGTATCATCCATTGACCGTCATAAGAAAATTCTGTCTTAATGAACACATTTTTATTTTAAAAAAATTGATAATCCAAACCATATATAGAATTTGATAAGGATTCCAGATGTACATTTCATCCTTTATCAAATGTAATATGATATTCAAATTACTATCTAAATACTAGACTCTATATTTTATAGCCCTTCTCATAAGATGGTCATCCATTTGAATCTAACGCACTACACCCCACAATAGATGCATACTTATCTCCTCTTTAATGAAGAGAGAATTTAAAACCACAACCTATGCCCAGATATAACGTATGGAATTCCTAAGAACTCACTCATCCCAAGAGCTAATGTAAACATCACTCATCCTATATTCTCTCATGATATGAATAGTTTATACAGTGTTTTTTTGATTTTAATAATAAATTTGGGTCACCACCTTTAAAGGTTCACTATATTACTATTCACTATATGTATTACTTTAAAAAACTCCTTCAGAAAAATTCACAACAGTTCCCCTCAACAAAAAAAGAGGTGGTTAGATAGGTAGCTCAGCCTATAGCAGACACACTCCCAAAATAATCTAGAAAATGTCAAGAGAGGTGACATGATCTTTTCTAAATAAAAGTAAACTATAATTTTTTTGGATATGATTATATAGTTCCCCTTGAAAATATCTCACATCAAACAAGGATGTGTTTTCCTTTACAAACTCCTGACACCATGTGTCCCAATGATATATATCATGATCCTCTCATGAGTAAAATGTCTCACATCACCCCGTCTATAATCAAATTATCCCTCATATTTGGATCTTCCTTTTAATATACAAAATGAACATTGTCACCCTACCCACAATAATAATATTTGAAACAATCAATCCTCAACTCCTTTATTTTTTTCTCACCAATGATAAATTTTAAAAATTTAATATGTATAACTATTGTGAAATGACTTATAGTTTTCCTTGGTTTTACCATCTCATATTACCCAGTTCAACACATGTCTCTTTCTCTTAGATTCAATCAATAAATAAGTTCAATATTACCATTATACATGGATCTTCAATTTCATACACATCCAAAGGTCCGTTGGAACTAATCTTAAAGAACATGCATATACCTATTCTATGATTAATCAAATGATTATTGACCTCATATTATAGCATAAAATGTAAAAGAATCATTTTGAAACTATTGTCCATGTAGTCCAAGAACCCATATAGTCTTTTACAAAAAAAAAATTGATACACAACAACCATGGTGGATTCATTGAAAAGCTAGTAATTTTCATTCCAATAACATAAAATATGATCACTTTCCACAAATTGGTTTAGAAAAGTGTGTAAAACAAGTCTCACTATAATTAAGAAAAATGTATACCTAATCTAACTAATTTCATAGGTTTCCCTAGATTAAACCAAATGAAGACCTACAAGGGTATAAGTAAAATGTGAGGGAATCTAGTCTCATCCACCCATCCCTGAGTTCATTAGTAGGAGAACTATATTCCATATATGGTAATTTATTACATATTATCTATCCCACATGAAACCATTCTTTTATAAAAGGATAAACTGAAACCTGAAAGGCCGAATATACCTACAAGGTCTAAAACCTATCAACATATGCATAATTTCTTCACCTAATGAACATTAGGATAAATGGGAATGGTCATCATTGATCATACGAATTGTAGATTTCTCACTGAAGGGATACAATGCCAAAATAAAGGGTTACAAGATAACAAATTATGGTATTCATATACACGAATACCCCCTCAATTTAAAACATACCATAAAACCACCCATCTACTAGGGTATGTCTATTAATTATCTATATTCCTAATCAAGATAAGGGATCCTGAATGGAACCTCTTCTATGAAAAATTTCATAAATATTTAACAGTTCTATTACATATGTGGGATCTAGAAAAATGGGATAACCCCTTTTTAAAAAAAAGATGTTGTATACTAAACTTCTACCATGCTTATAAATGCTAGTAGTCTCTACTTCATATCCTTAGGTCCAAAAAAAAATAGGGAAGGAATATGATAATTATCACCTTTTCATTCAAGAATCTCTCAAGGAAGACTAATTATAACCCGTACATAAGCGTTCCAGAAAAAACCCTCCAAAATGATTCTTTCTACCCCCCTATCCAACGTTCATTTATCATAATGTTTAAGGTATCTCCTAAGTAAGGGATATCAAGTACCATTTTCAACAGAAACTATGACTACAATAATTATTTATATGAATCAATGATACATAACAAAAAAATTATATCATAATTTACTTATAAGAATTTGGAAAGCATTTATTAATTTTTTATTATTCCATGATGTTATGAAAATTTTATTTTTTAATGAAAATTTCAGTTCCACACTATAGAGGATAACACACTTTTGGATGTAACTGTAACATAAACTAACAAAGGATTCCTAATAAAAATAATTCACAAAAAAAGTTAATAAGGATTTTATTAATTTAAAACGGAACTAGTCAACTAAAATTCCACCATATGTGTATATGTATCAATATAT
Source organism: Viscum album (assembly GCA_963277665.1). NCBI lineage: Eukaryota > Viridiplantae > Streptophyta > Magnoliopsida > Santalales > Viscaceae > Viscum > Viscum album. The sequence goes on along the minus strand of OY728157.1, from coordinate 1,393,893,101 downwards.
AAAGGGTTACAAAAACATTATATAACCATCCTATTTTCATAATTTCACTACTATGGGCCTGACTAACAAGGCATGTAAAGTAAATGAAGACCAACAGGGGGTCCCATCAATCTCATCCCATTTCAGTTAAGTGAAACCCATAATAGTTAAATTATCACAATCGTAAACACCCTCAATGATTTTATGTCATGTGAATCATTACCCAGAAGACCTACTTGTTTCAATATTTGTATTTAGGGGTTTATATTTAAAAAACATGCCCCAGATGACCTAATTATGTCATATTGTGAAGTAATGGATTTGGTCATATGGGTCCATGGGAATAAGTAATAGATGTACAAGCCTCTAAAAGGAAACCATTTTCCTTAAGAATTTAAATTTATTTTATAGTATGGTTTAGATAGATACACTACCATTTCAAAATTATTAAGGTTCATTCAATTAAAATTTATTGTTTGATTTCACGAAATTATAACCATGTTTTCACCATTCAGTGTCCGTATATAACAACTTCATATATGATGGTTTGACTAAATGGGTTACACATCCCAACATACAAAGGCCCATACACTTTATAAAAAAATTTCGCACCCATTTAATTAAAACCATAAATATTTCATCCAATTTTCCATGGTTCATATAAAATTAAAATTGGTTAATTATGATACCACCATAAGGCTATATATGAAACCAAAATTTAGCCTGATGAAGGTAATTTATTATCCAATCATATATCATGATTATAACAAACAAACAATCACTGATCTATGAATGAGAGTATATATGGAGAGTAACCTCATGACAAAAGAACACATGTAATAATTCTATCAAATCAGATAAGGAGGTATTTGAACAAGAATGTTGATAAATTAGATAAGTTAGGAATTCAAATCATCATGTGATTGAAAATCATAATTCAATCTTCACGGCACAGGACATGCAAGATAAGTGAATCTATATGTTTCTATAATTATGGATGTAATAATACTTCCTTTTTGGACTAGAAAACAACATAAAAATTCATAAATCAATAACTTGATAACTTATATAACTCAATATAGGAGAAATATCAATCAACTATAAAATAGAACAATAGTTTCATCATAATATAATTGATAATTCCCTCGTATGTGGGTCAGATAGACCCATAAATGAGTTATTTACTAAGGGATGACACCTCTCAGACTCTTGTATACCATCCCAAAAAATTATGACAAAGTATAAAGAAGTTCTAATACTACATTATAAAATCCAGACCTAGGATATATTAAAATGGTGCCTGAGAACGTTTTCCACATGGCCTCATGCATAACTCCTCATACTCCAAAGGCTATTGACTAGCAGTGATGGTCTAATAGTGGTACAGTGGGGAGACTACACCCTCATTATCCTAATGAAACTATTAGATATACAATAAAATAATAGTGTGATAAGATAAATAAAAAATTAATTGAATATAATAAATAGTTTCTTGCATTAAATAATAAATTAATTAATAACCATGCATGAACATGCTATAATGTACAAGAAACATACCTATTATAGGTAGAACAATATTCATGGCGAGAATAGGAAATTAATTAATAAATAAAGACACCAACTCCAAAAGGAAATCCAAGTAACATGATCAGCTGTTACTCCTAATCTCATATGTCTGGTCCTATCCCATAAAAGAAATATAGATGAGAGCATAGTCCATGGTCCTACCCAATTTTCAGGTGATATTTTTTTTGAATACCAATCATTATCCGGAACATGTCATGATAAAAACTCAGTTGGGTTCCACTAATAGTGTCTGATGCTATTAATTTTGTGAGTAAAAAATAAAGTAGTGTACAAGTATAATAAATGTAATGATGTTTATTTAATTTAAAGGAATTCATGTTAAGATCAGGTTCCACAAGGACACCTAGCCGACCATACATACTTCGGTCCAAGTTAAAAATGTCTATAAATACACATGTGACTATATATATACAAGTACATATATTAATACAAATTTATATACACCCACATATGTTTATATATACATGTTTATATATTCACTATATATGTAGTGACTTATATATCCATATATATATGTGGGTGTGGTATTTTCTATAACCTAATGAAGAAATCAAGCATCCATGTATATTTATAAGTGTAATGTTTTAAATAAGGGTCATCAAGACCATCAGCAACATGGAATAAAGTTGGTCGGCATGCCCATGTATCAGGAATTGTAAGGTGAAGGGTCATGCCCAACATCGTAATGGAAGGGGCACAGAACATTATGGCCAACGACCAATGTGACAAGAATCACCATGTTCAACATCCTTAAAAGAGGTTGTTTGAAGTCCATGCCCTCTACCCTATCCAAGGTCCCTAAATAATAATCTAGTATATGTTAATCCCACTTTCCATATGATCCCTTGGCCTATGAATTCAATTAATAGGAACCCACCAATACTCCATGCATAGTGGACCTTATTTATATTTAGAATTTTATATTTACTTAAATGAAATGAGGGCATACACATCACCAAATGTAATATAACCCATGAAACGGGAAAATTATATTTTAAATAACAATAGGGACTTAAGAATCACCCAAGACATTAATAAATAAAATATTAGTATTTAGTCATTCTTTTTTTTAAAATAACACCCCTAAAGGGAGGTTTTATTGTAAATAAAGGCATGGTTTTCATTTCATTATATTATATTGAAAATAATTCTACAGCTTGGTTCCTCATACTTTTTGAGCATTCCAAATATGATCACGTTCTTTGAGGCATATATTACACGCTTAACTCATTTTGGAATTTAAAAAAGTAATAATGCAAATTAAGAACACACCCTAAGGGTGGAAGAGAAATAAGATAATATGGTAGTGGAAAACATATAGTATTACAAAACATAAGAGGTCGTTTAGGTTGTGGTCACCAACCTCCAACCACATAGAGGAATCCAAGGGAGTCATTTATGAGGTCTAAATAGTTTAACATAAAGAATTTCATAACATAGGAGAAACAAACAGAAGGTATGGTGTATAACATAATGGAAATATTTTACAAACTACAAAACATTAAGGGAAAGTTATAAAGTCCACCTACCATGTATAAGGAAGATAAAATCACCCATTTTCAGTATTTTATTTAATTTAGAATGATATAAATCAAAAAAATCATCCAAACCCCTATAACAGGGAAAAGAATTATGCACATAATTAGCATTTGATACAGAAAAATTAATTTTAATTTCTAAAAGATGAGTCATAGACATACCAATGATATTCTGATATATCTGACAATATTTTAATCAAACCAATAGTTACCCAAATAAACCCTTGGATTATGGTGTAAATGATGAATCACTCAGGAGAGGCTATTAAGTAAATTGGAAAATAATAATAATGGGTGAACACTCAGAAAATATAGGTCAAAAAATTAGTCATTTTTCACTTTTAATGGCCCCAAATTTTAGGAAAATTGTTTGGATAACTCTATTCCAACCAAGTGATTCCACCTATTATTTACCACTACCCATGTGGTCTTGGTTCTCGGTTTTCCAAACCAAGCTCATCACATACCCCCACCTCTATAATTTACTACTGACCTCCCACACTACCATGTGGCCATGTGTGCATATTTTGAAAAACCATGTGACAAGCTTCTAGAAAATGCACCATGCCACCTGGTCTCCCTTAGGGGCTATATAGTTTTAACAAACATTGTCCCAATATAAAAAATTTCTCAATATTTGGATCTCATGATATGTACTAACCATCCGCAAATAGTAAAACTCTTTATGTTTGTCTCCATATAGACCTTTCAATGCCCAATTTATCTGAAACATATCTAAAATCCACATACACCTCTTGTTCTATCAACCAAATCCAAGATAAAAACTATTAAGTGATCCAATTTTTGGATATTAATAATTTTTATACTAATATTTTTATATAAATAATATGTTCTTTATGGTTCTATTACGAAAGGGGGTAAATTTTAGTTTTAAAAAAATTAGTTTAAAAGAGTTTAAATTTAAAATAATATATTCTTATTTATATAAAACAACCATATTCAAACTTGGCCCTCAGTGTGTATAACAAATTATCATAATAAAAAATAATTTCACTATAAAATAATTAATGAATTGTAATTATAATCAATATGATTAAACCAAAATAAAAGGCCAGAGTCACTATCTATCTTATTAATTAGAGTTTAAAAATTCTAATCATAGTAATTATGATAAAACAATCAGAAAGGTATTATGAATACAATGTTTCATATTCATTTATATAAATGAAATGAAATAGTTACTTGTAAAGAAACAAGTAATACAATAGAAACATAATGTAGGAAAGGCATATAGTTTTTATTAAAAATACAATCCAATTTTATATTTAATAGTAAGGTTTAAAATAACCTTGGATAAAGGAATCCATTTTTTTAAACATACACAAAAGTCTGTCTCTCCTCCACAAAGAAATCTCTTATAATGAAGATTAGCTATATCTTCTAAACCATAAAATCCCTTGATCCGATGGATCATATTCTCTCTCTCACACTCCCAATGAGCCCTACATCATCATTATCATATTCTCTATCTTTCTATCCTCTAAATACCTTTATCATTATCATAATAATTGGATTCAGGATTAGAATGCATAAAAATATTATGGAGACCACCTAACTTGGTTTCCTTACGAATACACTCTCTAAATAATTAACAGATCCAATGAATATTTTGTTCACGCTATGTAATATTTAGATGAATTTGAGAGTTAATGTGATCAATCAGAAGCTTAGCACCAACAATGAAATATCTATCAGCTCCAATAACTTCAAATGATCTGGTATTTATAGGTATCTTATTAACTGTCATATTTCTTCCCATTTGGTTATAATTTCTCAACGACTGTAGAAAAATATATACACCTAGCAGTTGATAGATCATACATCTCTAGGATAATAATATGTCAAACATTGTTTTGATTTATACCATTACATTGTAAAATGTATTCCAAACATTATAAAAAGGTCTTCTAAATATGATTAAAAATTTAAGTTAGTCTAATGGACTTCCTTATAATTATCATAATGATAATCCTTATGCGCATTAGTCCAATTTTTATAAATGTCGATGTCAGTTCAATATTTTGGACTTTTTCATTGCAATAGTTATGACAGAATAACTAACATTTAATTTGATAAGGGTGAGTCCTATGTTTATCAAAAAAAATACTCATTATGATAATCATAATAAATAATTATAATTTTATTCTTGTTATTAATTGGAACTTATTCCAAGTATGATAAAAGAATATGTTTTTCAAAAAAAATTCTAAAAAACATTAAACATAAGAATTTTGTAATTGATTTTTAATAATGTTTTTTTGATTTCCAAAACTAATGGAATTAAAAATTGAGAAATAGACTTTTTGACTTAACAATCTCTCCCTTTCTGGAAAGCACAAACCCCAAAACATAAATGTAATAAAATTTAAAAACATTTAATCATTTTTCTTTTAGGTAATTAGTATTTAGAGTTATAAATTTACTCTTAACTATCCAAAGGTTTATAGGCCATCTAAATATGATAGAAGATATGAAGTAGAATACCATTAATTCCCCCATAGAATAAAATATTACCTAAGGAATTTATTTTCTTCGTGAATCAAAACATCTCCCCATTTTTAATAAAATATTCCTCTCATAATACATTCTTCTCATTTAAAATTTTCTCCCTTATTTAAATATTTATTCCCTTTAATCCAAACATCCCCAAATTTTTGATTTAGAAAAATAATAGAGGAAGTCTTGAATTTATTGAAACCTTAGAGAGTGGAAAAATATTAAAAAAAAACAATGAATTTACTAAACATCCATGAAAATTATGAAATAAAATTCAACAAATCAGAATTATAAAATATTCAAAAAATACTAATGGGCTGAAGATTAATTAATTCAAATATTTCAAAAAATTCAATTTTTTTCCAAAAAAAATAAAATCATGTGTTTAAAAAAGAAATTAATTATTTTTTCATCAATTTCTTCCTGAAATACTTCATTTTCTTATACCCTTTTATATTATATTCTATATTTTCTATCATTTCATATTGAGTCTAAAGAATCACATTATGAATCTGAAGATTGTAAGGAAATTATCTATTTACATTATTTATAAAATGTATTTCTTCTTGAGATTATTTTATTCATTAAATCTCAAACTACATGTATCAAATATTTTCATTCATATTTTTTATTACTGGAGACCCATCAACATTGTTATTTCTTAATTTCAACACTAATGTTACACATTCTTTCACATCTATTGTGAACTGGTTATTAAATTCTATAAATTCATTCAAAAGATTATTTACATATTAAAATATTTTATCATACGTTTTGATATCAACATTAATTTGATTATAACATTTAACAACCTTATTTCATGCCTTTTTATGCACCAAAGAACTTTCTTGTAAAAATTGTATGTATTCTTCAATCCGAATTAAACTTTTTTATCATCTTTAATTATTCCAATTTCTAATCCTTATTTTTCAGAATTTTTTTCCCTCTTACACCATGTCTTGAAAAATACAGAATTATTCCTTCAAATCTCTTCAAATATTGAATGATGTAATAAATTTCACGAGAAGTTTTGGTGTTAACTAATTATGATTCAAATTTCTCAATTTCAAGAAGTACAACCTGAGTGGTTATGATATCATCTTACTTTAATTTTTTTATTTTCCTTTTTTGAATACATATTTTTCACCATATTAGTAACCTCTCTCTCAAAATCCATGACATCTGGAAATTCAAGGATCTCTACATCCTTTTCATCTTAAACTTTATCATCATCTGGTGCCTTTAAAATTTGATCACATAATTAATTAGATAGAGATTATTCCTCTTAAATAGATAATTATTATTTTAAATGTTCATAATTTTATTATTTATCAAATCTAGTGAGAAAATATGATAGGATTCATCTTATGGCTTTCATGATTAATTTTATCATTTATATCTTCCTCTTTATATCCATCATGTGCATTATTCTCTTTATTTTAATCCTCTTGCTATGCTTCTTATTCTTCCTCTTTTTCTTCAATATATTCTTCACGTCCTTCTTCCTATTTCATTTATTTTTCTCATTTTGCAAATTTATCAATATACTAAACTTCTTCATCAGGTGCTTTATCAAAAACTTCTTGTAACATACATTCAATTGTCAAGTCTCCTTTTCCATATCCTATCTGATCTAATGGATTTTCTAGATTTACATGTATAAATTATTTATCAAAAAGTAAACCCTTTCATTTATTTGATACTAATGGGATACCTGTATGAACAAATTAATTTTCTTAAAATCTAACCATACTTTGTGTCAACCTGTTCGATATGAGATGATGGCAAATCAACCTTCTTAGAATCCCTTTCAATTCATTTTAATAAATTTTTCTAGAGTATATCTTTTTTCAATTTCAATTTCTATTCATTTTAATTTTTTTACTTTTAAGGTATCAACAACATTAATCTTTAATGATTTTGAATCTATTGGGTCAGTTATGATAATTGGTCCAACCAAATGCAACTTAAAATTCTTCTTCATCCATTATTTGTAAATTTCATATGGGTACTTCTTTTGTCTCTTATGTTTGTTCTATGGGAAAGTTTCATCTTACCTTTTATTATTCTCCTCCCTCTTATCTTTACATGAAGTCTATTCATTGGAATTTTCACGGCTAAACATCTCAAAAAAATTATTTGTATATTAATCACACACAAGTCTCATTCTATTCGTTGTATCATCACTGATATGAAAATTCTGTCTTATCAGTTTTTATTTAGCCATAATCTTAAAAAACTTCATTCTTTCAATGATTATTTTTCTTATAAAAGATGAAAGCATGATTATCTGAGATTTTATTGAACCTATATTGATGTTTTCCATTTTATGAAATGATAATCCGACAAGATCTATCTTCTATAAGTTGACTATAAAATCTAATACCAAGACATTAGGGACCTTCAGTGTGTCTTGAACTCTTTTGATTAGAATTATAAATCCTTAAATCCAAAGTGTTATAACATTATTACCTAGAGTTAGGTGTGAAACATTTCTAAATTTTTGCAAATGGTTAAATAAATAATCTTCTTCATTATTTATATGGAATACACCTATCTTCACATGCAACTTTTTTAAGGTAAAAATTATTATCCTTCTGATGATAATAAGACTAAACCCACATATTTCTTATATAATGACTTATAACCATTTTCATGTATTGACAAAGAAAATTTTTCTTTCTCCATCCTCCTATAAAATAAATTACGGGAGCATAAAATTCATTAATAAGATTTGGATAATGTATATAAAAATATATGTTTTATTATTATACAATGAAAAATTTCAAACCTTGGAATTCTATGATTTTCTTCAAAGTAGAATCATTCATTTAATAAAAATCTCTTTGTACTAGTTTTCCAGGAATGGAAATATTTCTTGTAATATTTACTAGATTCCATAATATTAGGAACATAAAATGGTTAATCCGACATAAATAAAACTTTTCGAAATCAATCCTTTTGAATGTGTATAAATTTGGGGGCAAGAGTCTCAGATGACCAATGTCGGAAATGAGGGGTGGATGCCTTTATATATTCATTGGTATAACCATTTGAATTCCATATCATTTTCAATGGTTGAGATGAAAACAATTTATGATTTGACAGTTGATAATCATCAAAAGATATATTTAAGAAATTTTAACTCTTTAGGTTCTTTAAAAAAATTATCATATTATTAGTTAATACTTTTGTTAAAAATATTACGAATTTTTTTTACAAAACAAAGAATATAAAACCGAAAATTATAAACTAATTTTAATGAAATAGTTAAAATAAATTAATAGAATAGTGAAGTAATTTTCAGAGTGAATGAATCCATCGACATTATTTCTTATTCTTCTAATTTTTATAAACTATAGTGATTATGAATTTTTTGATTATGAAATACTTAAAAGAAAATTATTAAACAAAAAATTTATTATTGGTTTTTAAAAATCAGCACTAAATATAATGTTTGAATAATTTTTTAAATGTAATAGATGAATTGGAAAAATTTAATATTCTATTTTATAAAACTAAAAACATTATTTAAAAACTAAATCTGAAATATATTTTAATTTTTTCAGATACTAGAAACTCATTACAAAAAAATGTTGTAAACTAAAATTTTAGAATACTAAAAGATTTTGGAAAACACATAACATATATGCTCCACCTTTGAAATAGAGTAACATAATTTAAGGGGATGAGTAAAAAAGATGTATATATGAATTATTTCGTTAAATTGATCATTCCTAGCTTCTGTTTATTATATATTCAAATCTATAGTAAGGAAGAGGTTTAGAAAATGTCAGCATTTGGTCTTGTGTCCCAATGAATTTTAAAATGATATCTCATATTATTGTGTGATCCCTATGTAAGTGTTTTATTATATCTATGTTTTTATCAAATGAGTGGTGTTTGGGGTTTTTACAAAAGGTAATAGAATTAATATTATCACAAAATTTTTTTAGTAAAACAAAAGAAATAGTTTGTGAGTGTCTATTTCATCCATAACACTTGAGCACAACATCTTCTAACTGCCAATGTTTGGCTTTAGTGATGGAAGTTGTTACTAGGTTTCGTTTCTTACAATCCACAACAGTAATGAATATCCTATTAAATGACATGTTTAGGAATTACCTTTCTTATCCATTTTGTAACGAACAAATTCAGCATGTGGAAAACGTTTTAGTGTATAAACATTTCATGAATAATTAAATATTCCAAAATCCATAGTTCCTAATATGTTACTAAAAAATAGTTTTAATGATTTTAAATGGTATTGTTTTGTATTATATTAGTATCATTCACATAAGAATACAGAAAACATTAAACCTCGATTAATATAAGTTCCATTAAGTAAACTTCCTATCATACCTCTATAAAAATGTTTATCAACTGGTTTACCAGCCTCATTAAGATCATGTGCATTGGAGGTAAAATTAAGGGTATTAGTAATTTTAATATTTCTATATCCATGTTTATTAAGAGGATGTTTAATATAAAAATGTTCAAATATAATATATCCTTCAAGTTTTTATGAGCGCTAAAAATAATGAAAATAGTAAACTCACATATCATACTTATCTCAAACTCAGATTTCAAAAGATCTGCAAAGGGATTAGTAAAATATTGATGAGTTTATCTGAATATAATTTCATTAGCCTATATTCGCACTATATTGATATTTTTATTTACTTATTATATATATATATATATTTGGATCCATAGATCCCTTAAAAAAATTAGTAACAAAAATCTTGTTAACCTATCATACCAAGATCTAGGGTTTTGTTTGACTCTGTATAAATATTTGGTAAATTTAAAAATGTCTTTATTATGTTTTTAATTTTCAATACTAGTGTTTTTTTGAAAATAAACTTCCTCCTAATCATATCATTTATGAAAAGCGCACTTAACATCCAATTGAAATTTTTTAAAATTAAATAATGCTTTAAAGGCTAACAGAATATGAATACATATATTTCTAGCTTTAGTGCAAATCATTCTTCATATTATATTCCTTCTTGTTTATTATGAAACTTAGAAAAAATTATATAATTATTTTTACAAATAATTCCATTATAATCACATTTGTTCCTGAAAACCTATTTAACTCCAATTATAAATGTTTCTTCAGGTCATTCAAACTATTATATAGAATTTGTTCAATTCAAAATCATTTAGATCATCTTTCATAGACATAATACAATCCACATAAACAAAATCCTCATACGGATTTTTTGTTTCAAATTTGGAAAGGAAAGAATGATTTTCCCTTTCATTATGTAAAGAACTTCAAGTGTTTACTATTTAATCAATGTTACCAATGATACTATCACTAGGATGATTCCGATGAAACAAATGAAATCTTGGTGTTTGAAAAGGTTTTCCTCTAAAAAAGGTGAAAAATATTATTAAGTAATAACATCAAAAACAATTTCATCATATATATCCTTATGAGAATAATTACACAATGAAGTTTGAATAGTAGTTTTAGAAATAACATCCTTGAATGTTAGTTGAGGTTTTTTTTAAAACAAATGGGTTGATTTCATCAAATTTAACTTATTATATTTTTTCAATATTACTATATTTTTTTTAAAACAATTTATGACATCTAAGTAGGGGAATACTATAAAAATATTCCTTTATTAAATTTGGGAAAAAATTTATGTAAGTTATATTTTATATTTTGTTTGAGTACTTTGTAACCAAAAACTATGAAGTAAGAAACTTTCGGTTTTCTATTATTTCAAAAATCTTAAAAAGTAATATTAAGAAAAATTATAATTAAAACATGACTTATAATATATTAGTAATTAATTACCACTTTAGACCAATAAATTATCAATTTCTAATTCACTCTCCACGGTTCTATTTATTTTTTGAATAATTTTATTTATTCGTTCAAACACACCATTTGGGTGAGGAGTTATTAGAACTAAAAAGTTATGTTTTTTACCTTTAATTATACAAAATGTTTCAACAAAACATTAAAAAATTTCCACCATGATTACTATGTATATATATCATTGTTATGTTTTTCTCAATTTTTACTTTGGTAAAAAAAATTAAAATAACAAAAATATTGTGATTTTTTGTGAGAAAATAATCCCAAAAATATCTATTATAATCATAAACTGTTACATATACATAGTATTTTCCACCAATACTTACAATTTGTGTAGGCCAAAATATTTCTATTTTCACTATCTCTAAATAATCAGAAGTTGAGTATCCACTAATATATTTCAAACAAGACTTAGGTTGCTTGTTGTATTGACAAGGGTCTAAGACTTCTAAAAAAATAAAATCTATGCTCTAGTAGATCCATATAAATTATTTTCTTACTAAACATAGATAATTTGATAATGATATAATTTTCTAACCATATATTCCATAACCAATATTGATCTTTCATTTGACTTAGTCACGGTAAGTCTTGTCTCTATGGTCATCTTAGTTATGTGTATATACATTATCATGTCGATTGGATGAATGAATATATCCATCCTTGGAACTATGTAATAAATGATTATCATTCCTAAATTTCACAAGTTAACCATAATAACATAATTTACATATTCTTGTAAGGTTTTTATTATGACTATTAAAAAAAAATCAATTAATCATTTACCAAAGATGAATAATGTTACATATTATGACAATATATCCTTAAGAATTATCTCTTAAAATAATTTTTACACATTTTACCCCAAAAATATTTTTGAATAAGTCTTTATTACTATTAATATGCCTTTAACAACTAATGACCATGTATAATGTATACTAATTGCTGGAATATTCTATATTTTCATGAAAAAAACCATAGTCTTTCATAACTAACACCCTCTTCAGTTTGGTAATATTAGAAAAAAATTCCAGTCCAAATTTGTTTAGAAAAATATATTCTTTATTAAAACCTATAGTTTGTGCATTATTAAATTAACAATTAATTTTTACAATGTCCACCACATTAACACTTGGTGAAAATGGGATCAATTTTAGTAACCAAGTAATTGTTACTAAGAATATTTTTTTATAAGAAATCCACATTCCAAAACTATTCCCTTGAAAAAGTTTTTTTTTACATTTTATCAAAATTATCTCTAATAGGGGTATCTCTTAACAAAAATTTCATTAGATAAAAAAGTTCATATTTTAGGTTTTATAACTAAATTCTTATCGTCATTGGGGATAGTCATAGAATTAATATTATCCAAACTAGTTTGAAAACATTATTTCTCAAAACTACTTTTTAAATGTCTTTTGAAAAAATAATACGTTTCAAAATTATCCTTATCAAGATATTATCAAAGAAATAATATTTCATATGATAAAATATTTATTATTAAATCAACCCTAGAATTTTTTTCTATATCATTCTCATGTTTTTTTTACAAATTTTGAAATTATCATTTTCTCAAATTTTTTATAATGTGAAACTTCATCATAATCGGGTAATGTATTATCTTCACTGGATGAGTATGATTCGTAAGCATAAGTTGTTGAATCATTCTCATTAGGATAGATATAATTTTAAGAAATATTTGTAAGGTTATCACAAGTTCATACCTTATCCATGAGAAAATGATTAAATATAGGTATATTGTAAAAAATACATATGATCCTCTATTTCAAACATTCATTATCTGAACAATTTTCCATAGAGTCACCTCTACTGAAACTCAATGTGATGGAAGCTTTTATAACATTATTTATATTATATTTTTAATATTTCAAGGTATTTTTTTCATTCATATCATTCCTATATTTCCTCTTCAGAATTAGACAATCTTCCATGATGTTTCCAGCTTTCTTAAATTCATAGAATGTAACTTCATCTTTCTTGAAACTTTTTTCTTTATAAACTTTCTTATAATTATTTGCAAAATCGTACATGAAAATAATATTATTCATCTATCTTGTGATATTTTTCAAATCATTATCAGAATTTTCAAAAGTAACTTAATTTCATTTAGTACGAAAATTCTTCTTTCATGAGTATTTAAAAAAATTATCTGTAGATTGGACTTTCTGATGTAAGGATATAGTGAAAAAATAAACTCTTCTATTTTTATTACTCTTTTTCTCTCCATCACTTTTTAATCATCCCTCATATTGAATAAGGGTTCAAATAATATCATCAAGATTATGATTATTTAATCTTTTATTCTCATCCATTAAAGTATTTTTTGGTTCTAACTCATTGAGAATTATATTAATTATCTTCTCAATATTAATATAATCATTAAACCCTTTCTCAAAAATAGCTTGTAAATTGTTTATAATGGTCATAAAACTCTTATGAACTCTTTTAATAGATTCACATATTAAGAAATAAATTTTTTTTATAGTTTTATCTTAACATAGATCTTCTGGTCTCTACATCCTTTGAAGATCCAAAATTTGTTACATTGATGTTTTTGAAAATACTGTTGGAAGCTTCAAAAGATGTTATTTGATAGTATGTATTTATTGTCATCGAGTGTAGAAAGGATCTATAACTCTATAATTCTAATGTTATTAATTATTTTGTTTATGAGTGGATGTTGTAAATTTCATATAATAAATTTTTAAATATATATCTATCATAACATAATTTTCAACAATATCGTTGATTAAAATAGTCTTCACCCCACCTCTTCAGTACTCATAGTCAACACCATCAAAAATAAGAGGTTTTTTTATTCATATTGTCTATGGATCAGAAATTTATTCATTATATTTTTAAAATAAAGATATTATTTATCTACAATATACACATGAATAAAAAATAAAACAACAATATAATAAGACTATAATAAACTTTTAAATGTAATGAAATAAAAGTTCAAAAAGTCAATGATAAATAGAATCCTTCTATGATGCCAGTTGTTGGAAATAAATATTATTTTTATTGATATTCATATTGGAACAATATTTTCTTTATGGTGATACTACAAGAGGGGGTGGGTTAATTGTTGTTTAAAAATGTGTCTTTTTAAATAGTTTAAACCATAAAATTTCAAACCCCACTTCTAGTAAAACCGATGGATTCAGACATGGACCTCATTTTGATTATAAAATATCATAATCAATAATTATTTAAATATAATATAGTTAAGGAATCATGATTTTAATCAACATGAATAAATTGGAGTAAAATATCGGAGTAACTATGGATCTTATTAATCAGAGTATGGAAATCATAATCAAAGTAATTATGAAAAAAATTAGTAAATAAAGATTAATATAATGTTTCACTTTATTGTATATAAATGTAGTTGAATAATAATAGGTAAATAAAAAATAAATAACCTATAAATGTAATATAATAAGGACATAAAGATACTATTGAAAAGGCATCCCACTTTTATCCTTAAGAGTAAGGTACCTAATAACATTGACTAATGGTACCCCATGTTTTATACTTTCAATAATGTTTGTTTCTCCTAACCAAGGAATGACTACAATTCGATGGTTAGCTTTGTATTCCAAACCATATATTCCTTGGACCCAATGGATATGATTCAATATCTCATTTTCCTCGTGAGCCCTCAATCGAGATGATCATATTCTCCATCATGCTATACCTGAAATCCCTTGATCCTAATCACAAAAATTGTATGCACGATTAAAATTCACCAAAAAATTTGAGGAAAAAAACTGGCTGGGATTCCATATTAAAACTCATTATAAATAATTAAAAAATAAGAGGAACAAGTTTTTCATGCTATGTAATATTCTGCTGAATTAATGGGTGAATTTTATCAATTTGCAGCTTAGTAGCATCAATGAAAAAGATATCATCTCCAAACTCATTAGATGATCATATATTTATAGGTATCCTCTAAATAGTCATATTTTATTCTAAAGGGTCATATTTTCTCTTTATTTTTCGAAACAAAATGGATAAATGGAACTTGATATCTCATACCTGTTTGTAATAATAAAATTTTTGACATCATATTGGTTAACTTCATTATAATGTAAAAATATATTCCATACATTAGAAAAATGTCTTCAGAATATGATTACAAATATTACGTTGGTCTAATGGACTTCCATTCAATTTTCATTTTTATAATCATTATGTCCGATGTTGATGGATACTAATTTCTATCTGATTTTTATTAATTTTTCAACATGATTGTTTTGGCAGAAGTTTTAACATTTAATATGAAAAGGGTAAATCCAATGTTTATCTGACACATACATATTAAGATAATCTTAATGAAGAATTATAATTTTATTCTCATTATTAATTATAACTTATTCTTTGTATGTTAAAAGAATATGTTTTATAAAAAACATTCTAAAACAATTTGAACATAAAAAGTTACCAACTCAGTTTTATGAAGGTCTTTGTCCTTTCAAAAAACTAATGGAATGGAAGAGTAAAAATAGAAGTTATGACTCAACAAAAATTCTTAGACTTACACTCCTAGGATTAGTTAAATATTTCACCCATCCATCCTATGGAGAAATCTAAAATTCCCTTAAAACCCATCCAAATCATGGGTTGTAACATAGTATATTCATGTGATCGACCGATTAGTTTATATATATTATCTCTTATTTTATCTCAATATAAAATCCTTGTAAAAATAACAACAGACATAATTGAATTAACATTAAATTTAATTCATTATTAGGCTCCTGATCACTATGGAATCAGAGAATACAATGGCTTTAATTCCTAGTAAATATGAACATAATGTTTCTAAAAAATTAGAAATTTATATGAATTTACTTCCAAAAGTGGTATAGTTTCTATGTGTTGTATCCAATTTTATAGTGATACAATAAGAAATTTAATTTCCAGTCAATTTTTTTTGGAAAGGGCTGCCTTAAATGCTCTGTTAAAACAAGTACAAATTATTTCAAATCGATGATTCTAGTATGCATCATAAATAATTTTTTCATCTATATTTTTAACGCCACAAATGTATTCATAAAAAAATCTTAAAAATAAAGTCATTATTTTTTAATGTTGATGAGATAGTGGTAAATATATATTACTAAAATACATGATTAATAAACTATAAAAGCATATATTTCACGTTAATAGTCTATTATACTTTTCATAATATGGAAAAGCAAATGCAGATAGAATATCAACTTTTTATTTTTTTAACCATGATACAGTTTTATGAAATTTCATGTCATTAAATGAATCCTTTCTCCACCAAGAAAAAAAATTGAAAATTAAGTATAAGTTCTATTAAAATGAATGTTTTCAAAAACCAAACCATATTTTAAATTAATTGATAAAATGAATTCCCAAAGGTGGTGAAATTATAAATAAATAATTTTTAACATTCCCCAATCATTTTAAAGAATTTATGTAACATACATATTTAAATAGTCTTTTGAGAATCGTTTAATTTTAATGGAATTATATAATAGTAAATAATTCAATAGATATAGGTGAATATTTTTTTCTATGATCTATTATAGGTAATGGGATGATAAAAATGTCTTGTGAATCCTTCCGGAAATTTATAATAGATATTTATATATATTTTTAAGAATTTATCATATGAATGCTATTAGTAAGTGTTATTTAATTGTAGCTATATATTAATTCTATATTCTAAGTACATTTTAGAGCTTTTTTGGAATCTCTCATGGATTTATTACTTCTTTTCTAACTCAATAAAAGTCAAACAAGAATATTTCCATTCAATATGAGAGATACACACACGTCATAAACCCTAAATTTGTTAAATAACTCATAAATATAATAATTTCTCAACATAATTCTTAAATAACACCTTCATGGATGGTTTTTTGTCTCATATCATGTTGTTTTATTATTTTATTATCATCTAAAATATATATTCTTTGTATTAAAATCCTTGATATGATGTGTAGTATGTTACCGAGACACCATCCTATGCCCTTCACATTTTATTATAAAATATTTGTGAGTTTTTTTGTTATTATTTGATTTATTTTTTCTAGTGATTACTAAAAAAATCATCACTAACTATGTAAAAATATTTTCAATAAATTTGTAGAAGATTTAATTCTACCTTGGGTGGTTGAATTAACAAATGTTAGGGTTTAGGTTCTCTTACCTAATATATTTTACATTTTTTCTAAAGAAAAACTTTCAATTTCAACATGTAATAATAAATAATCAAATCCATTAATGAAATCAATAATTTACCGCATTCTAATATTTTTTGTATGTATAGTTTGGGTAGTTTGAATTTTTTTTAAAAAAAATTTTAAATATATATTTATTTACAATACTCAAAATATCATTGAAAAACCCTATTTTAAATTATGTAATGGATATATAAAACTACAAATTAAAAAACTAAATTTTATTCTTGGTGGTATTTCAAAGAAATAATAATTTTAAGTGAACTATGAATTATAAAAACTCTATAATTAAAGTACCTATATGAAAATTGATGATTTTCCATAATATCCTCAAGAATGTGCTACCTTGAAGGATTAGTGATTGGATAGGTGATCTTTATTCCACCATGTTGTGAATATAGAAGATTTACTAAAAATTTTGTTATATACTCTAACTAGAACATATTATAGAACTATAACTGGAAATGATATAGATTTTTCAACTATCCAGACTACCACATCGGTTGTATTAAGTTAATAAACATGAAAAGATGAAAATACATAATGAAACATAACATTTATCAAGGTTCTTAAATCATATAATTTATCTATAATATACATTTATCTAATTGTTTATAGAATTCATAATGTACTTGGATATTAAAAATTGTTATTTATTTATGGTGTGATCAGGGAAGAAACATTTCTCCCTACAATTACTCATTCATTCCATTGAAGTCTAATTTTATCAGGGTGTATTTTATAGATTATTTAGAAAAATTATAAACTATTTAGAATCATCTATAAATGATGTGTTATTTTCAACTATTATTACTGTGTTAGTTATATTAATGGAGTTTAATTGAATATGAGTATTCATAAATTAAAACATTATTAAGAGAAATAGTTGTTGAGTATTCTACTTATCTTTTGATTCAATTTCAATTTTAGTTTTGATTTGATATGGGTGTATATTGTTCCAAAATTTTGTGTAATGGGATTAACCATTATCCTACTCGGCTCCCAGTAATCACTTCATGACCCTAATAACACATTTTGTTACATTACATTAAGATTCCCACAAGGGGCAAGGGAAACTTTTATGCTTTATATAAATACCATATGTAAAATATCCTCATAATTGATTAATTTTTAAAGTCATGGGAAATTAATGCAAATTGGAATCAAAATATTATAATTATATAATGAATTATTTGGAATTCCTAGTTGTGGAAATTAAAAATAAACTCAAGGAGATGCCTCTAAGAGTTCTACCATGGGAAACTAATGCCAAAAAGGTAGAGATTGATCTATATTATCTTAAGGAGTGGTAAAATATTATAATTTAATAACTAATAGATGAAAAATATTAATTGGGAAAAGTAGAAAAAGAAAACAAAAATATTAGAAGTGGAAGGGGAAGGAGAACATACAGTAAAATAGGAGTTATACAAGGCTAATGGGTTCGGTAATTCCATGATATTATATTAAATTTTTATAATATAGACTAAAAACTTATGTATTACCCTACTATAAGTGGAAAAAATTACATCTCAATGAAGTGTAAATATTATTTCCAAAAAAATGGAAGATGGCCCATCTATGTGGACAAATCTGAATTAAGTAAATACTTTTTAAAAATATATTACATGATAAAGAGTTATTTTGTATCTAAAAGAGATTAAATAAATGTATTTGTTTTAGGAAACCTATGTTTTAATTATTATTTTTTATAGTAATTCATTTCTATTTATTTTGGATTTATTTTAGGAAAATATTTTATGAGGTATATTCAATCCCCCTTACTATTTATATCTTTAATAGAATTGATTTTACGATTTCACTTAGTTGTTTGGGATTTTTATGGTCATGGATGTAATAATATGATTACAAGTTTAAAAACATGATGGAGTTTCATTTTATAGGGAAGTATTGATTTGAAAATAAATATATCGTTCAATTTCTCTATATTCACTTCAAATGATATTTTTATTTAATGGAATTTGAACGTACCACATAGAATCTATTATATATATTTTATCTAGGATGAATAATTTAATAAGAATATTATCATTAGATGTTTTTTATATTATAATGTAAAACATTTAATGAGTATTGTAAGGTATTTATGGGAAAACATAAGCATGAGAGTATTAATTCAACACACCATGATATGTGATGTTTAATAGATTTATTTAAACGGAATTCATATAAACTATTTCTTAAATATATTTTTCATATTAATTTGATTAATTTTTATTATTATTCATTCCATTTGTGATTTTCAGATAAATTATTTTTTCAATACCAATATTATTATGATTAAATTAATTTTATTATTCCATATACACTATTTCTTGAGTGAAACTTTAGATATGTTATATACTAAAACTTAGAATAATATCAGCTTGAAGGAATAAATGAAATAAGTTATATCAAGATTGTTGAGGATTTTTTATGTGATCCATGTGTATATAAAATACAGACCTTTACATTTAATTTTTATTTTAATGCCATAAAATCTATGATTTACCATTATAGAGAAGTTACAATAAAAGCCTATTTTATCCTTTTTCCCTACTATTGGTATTTTGTCCAGATTTTACATGAGATAATTGTAGGTTAAATTTTATTCTATAGTGTTAAGATATATTTTTTATTTAAAAGAAACAATGGGGAATTTTCAATGGGTATAGGGTAAGGTAAAAAAATCATGTTTTATTTAAAATTTCTATATATCCTTCAAAAGACCTAAAGAAACTGAGAAACTTTTATTGAAAAATAAAAAAATAAAAATGATTTTGAGGTGAATATTATTACAATAGTGTATTCCTATACTATATTCTATTTATTTTCCGGATTTTTTATCCTTAAAATCAATAAGGAGAGTCTGTTGTGATATCAATCCTGGAAGAAGCATTTTTTAAGATTTCAATTTTTTCATTCATTGTAAAAAAAATCTTCTTCTTAAGCCTTATTGTTTTTAAATCAATTTTCTACCATACTTCACTATAATATTCATTTATACTTTTCTATAATACCTTATGATTAATTTGTATCCTTGTATTTGTGGGGTGTGGGCTTGAGATTCATTACAAGATAATGATTATGAATCAAATAAAAAAGGAATGAGTTTTTTTTAAATGTATCATGGGAGAAGAGAGAAAATTTTCTAGTAAGGTAAATTGGAATTATAATAAATAATAATAATAATATTTAATATGTAAATGTATGGAAATAATGTTTTTTTTAATTTAATAGGAAATGAATATTTCAGGATTTATTAATTTTCCAAAATAAAATGTTGTGTTGAGTGAATATGTTTTTTATGATTCTTGAAAGCTTATTTGTTTTGGATAATTGTTTGATTTTATTGAATATTATGTTCAAAAAAATGTAGGATAACTTTAAATTATAATATCTACATAATTTAAGAATACAGACAAGATTTGTTTTTTCTACGGTGTGATTTGAAAACTACAATTTCTGTTTCTTTTGAAATAGTGTGTCATTCAAAATATTATGTATTTTTTATGATTAAATAGCATGAAATTATTATATATTATCTTTGGGGATTAAAGTAAGAAAAATAATTTTTGGCAAAGAAAATTTCTTATGGATAATTCACCTACAATGGGGTTCATATCTAAGGTTTCTACAAAATTAATGAATGAAATATTTGTAAAAGAAAAAAATAGCTGGAGTAAATAAATGATCCTACCAAAATTAACACCGCCAGATAGGACAAACACCTGAGCTAGTATCCATGCTCAAGTAAGAATCATAACTAAAATTGGTTATAGGGTCTGGGAAGATAAAAAAGCAATGGTGGGTTCTATATGGGTGATCAATGGTGTTAAGAGACACCGAGAAGAGTGGTGGTGGTAGAGGGGGTATAACCATGGGAAGAAAAATGTGTAGTTCAACCAAAATCCATCTTATTAACCTATATATGGATGAGTAAAAATTGATATGGGTATTAAAAATGTAGTGATCTGATTAATATTTAAACAAACAAGGTAATGGAATTAAGTGACTTCATCAGTGGTGTCATCTTACTAATTCTTGTGTTTTCACATTGTAAAGCCTAATGATTCACCACACTTACAACAACAAATCTATGTATAGAATTCCATGGTAATTATAATGGATATGAGAAATATAAGACTCCTTTTTTTAATAAGTACCTCAGTGGTTTAATATAGAATAATGGTTGTTGGTACATAGGACTAGTACAAACGATGCATGAGGGTTTTAAACCATGTGATCCAAATGAATAATTTTTTGTATGAGTTAGTGGGGATAAAGATGAAATTTATTAAGAGTGACTTTATTTATGGTAAATTAATTCATAATATATTTCCCAATTTGATTTGTAATTTTTATTATAACGTCATTTTTTTTAATTTACATCACATTGATAGTGTGTCTTTACCTATAAAGTCGTTTCCCTTTAATTTTCAAACCAGGATAAACAGCATTAACACCATTAGAATGAATATATAGGTGGAACTAAGTGAATTATAAGAGTTTCTAGGATACTTTTACAACATTTTTATTATTTACTAAATATTTATTTAATTTATACATTGTCGAGGATTTTTTACATCATTGATTTATATACTACAATAGATATAGAGTGATTATGACTCATAATATAGGATCATGGAATTTAATGGATTCATGGGTGCAGTCCATGACTATGAAAAGGAAGTAGTAACATTAAGGGGAATGCACTCTTCACTCTATTATGAGTATAGTCACACCACATCCTTTATATCTATAAGAATTTATTGATTTGGTATTTTTGTCTATCTATGTTAGTTTCAAATATACTTCTATGGAATATAGAGGAAATGTTTCACAAGATTTTTTTCACCTACCTAAAAGGAATTATCGTTTTATTTTAATATGGATATATACACGATGATACACGATGATACATGGTGATATATAAATTTATAAATTGATGTCATATACCTACAAAATAAAGGTTGAAAATGCTTCTTATATAATAATTCAATCTATAAGAGGAGTATATATGCTTGGGGAGATTCTTGTCTGGTTTTTTATGTTATTATTAAGGTTTCCCTTATTTCTACACAATCTCATGACTAGAATGATGGGGTGAGTTTTTAGTTTCAATAAATTTATGAAGGGGGTAATATTGAGTAATATATTTATTTTATGATTAATACATGTTTGTATTATTCATCTATTCATTTTTTTATCCCTTTATCATCACTTGATGTAAGTACATTGTCCTTTGAGTGAGAGAGTTCTAATTTAATGAAATGAATATTATGTTGTCTTATTTATGGACATTGGATGGGATGGGTATTATATTTAAATATGGTTATGGGTAAATTTTTGACTTAATTAGCTAATGTATATGACCAAAAGAAAATGATAAATTTTTAGTGAAAGAGTAGAACACAATAAAAATGTATTACATATATCCAATTAAGAAAAAATGGTTATTTATTTATCTTTCTTACTTAACTAATGAGTGGACCGATATTTTTTAGTTCTGGGTACCCTTTATCTTATTGAAGTTTCCATATTTAATATCCTTCATATCCATTCATTCAAATTTACTTAGTGGTTTATAGAGAAAACTATGTGCATTAAAACTTATAGTACAACATAAATCATATGGTTGGACCATACTTTTTATTTGTAATGTAAATTTTAAGGGTTAGATATGTTTTGGAAGAATTATTGAATGGTCAGGTTTGAATTGGTTTTTATAAATCTATCTATGTCTTTTATGAAATAGTATGTTTTGAGGAGTAAGAGAAAATTTTATATGTTTTAAATCCTAATTTTAATTTCTTCCTGGGGTTGAAAAAATGAAAATGGTATGAGACATCCATTTTTAGAATTTCAATCATTCTATAAGATTTGTAATTTCATAAGATTCCTTCCTATAATCATATAAGATTCATTTATGATGAATTTAAGAATTATTGGGATTTGTATTAATGTTTAATAAGGAACATCAAACAAAATTAATGTTCATCTGAAAATCCATAAGGGTGATCTTGAACTGAGAATAAGTATATTAAAAATTATGGAATTTATATGATACATCATTGAAATTTGTAAGAGTCTTTATTTCCAAAAAATGAAGAAAAGTGACTATGATATAAAATCAAAAGGGTTGTCAATGGATTTTCAATGAGTTATTTTATAGAAGAATATTAAATTAAGTGTTATTGAATCATTTCAAATGTGTCATTATTTTGACTCAAAGAAATACATATGAGTCATCTAAGAGTAGAGAATCAGTTCCTAAGGGCTACTGTCTATACCATAAGAGAATATGGATCATCCAATAATAATTTCAAATTATGTTCTATTAATCATGAAATATGATTAATGTTTCATAAAATATGTGGTGGATAAATTTAGTTTAATGTTAAAGTAAAATAATTTCATAATTTTTCTGATTTCAATAGATGATTAAGTATTAATTTGTATATATAGTGTTTTGAAAAGGATCACACAGTGAAGATAACACCATCAAATTCGCATTAATTTAATTTTTTTTATTTCATTGTGAAATATTGATCTGTTTATTCCCAATTATGTCATACATTTATAATGGTATTTATTAGTTTAAATGATAATCAGTACTTTGCTTAAGTGAAGAATGAAGTTCATGTAGACTATAATTTTGATGAAATCATGATACATGAATCATAAAAAATTAATATTTAATTATGGGAAATATTTCTATATGAATTTATGTGATTAAAAATAACAATAAAAATTATATATAAAAGAGAAGAGATGTTTGGTTCACATTGTAGAAACAAAAAATACAAATTGTTGATGTGAAATTATAGCAACATAATGGAGTGAAAAGAGAAGAAAATGAGTGTTTTAAATCCAAACTAAAAATTTGAAGTAGTGGAAAGAAGTTTCAAATGTCACTTTGGAAGAAATATCATTGAGTTCACCCTATTGGTGAAAATATATCTAACAGATACATGACTATTTCTATATATGTTTTCCTAATTAATACATATCGATTAGTAGTACATGGGGGATTAATTATCATTATATGTTCTCAATAATAGTGATATTTCTATTTGGGGAATGTTTTATACATTGAGGATTATTTAGGGAGATCCTTTTTTTAAATGAAATGTGTTTTTCTTAGTGTTTCATGTTAACTGAAACATCATCTTCGAATTCTCTAGGGATTATCCCAGTTGGGGTGGAATGGTCAAATTATTTATGTATATTTATTCTACATCATTAATAATTCATAAAAATTGTGAGGGGGTAATTGTTCTAGATAATCGTGGATTAACGAAACCATAAAAGTGTCATTTAAAATATATTATTCCCTAATTATCCCCCCTTATAAGTTATTATCATTTCATTGGATAAAAAAATGGTATCATAAATAATTTTTTTTGCTGACATAATAACTAAGTTATCTTATGCTTGTTGTTATTAATCATAAGAAAATTTCATTCATAGATGTTATCAATTTTCATCTATGGAATAATCAAATAAAATAGTATTCCAGATATATGGGACTAAATTTATAAATTGTTACAATATATATGATTTTAATTATTATAAAGGGAACATAATTAATATATATATATATATATGGAAGATTAGTTCCAATTCCAATTCAGTCCATATAAGGGTGATTGTAACATCCCCAAATGATAAAGGGTTAAATGACTAAATGATATGACTCATGCCAACAAGGTACACCTTCTTTTTTAGTAGCCTGTCTGATTAGAACTCCAGAGTTAAGCGTGCTTGGCCTATGGTAGTGATCAGGATGTGTCACCTTCTGGGAATTTTCTCATGGTGTATGTGAGTGCGGACAAAGCACACTGGAAAGGACATGTATTGGCATGTGGGGACAATCATTAGTCAGATGACCCGTTCACGCATGTGGGCGGACACTAGGGTGGGCCCCACATGTCTGCGGGGCAACTGGTTGTACCTGGTGGGCCAGGACCCGACAACCATGTTATGGTGGGGAGGTTGTGCTGTCATTGCGACCCAGTTTTCATATTTGGTATCAGAGGAAGAACCCAGCCTTAAGTGCAGTGCACTGCCTGGGTGAGATGTAGGGCCCACAACAATGGTGTTGTGCTCTAAAGGGGGGGTGGTGATTGTAACATCCCCAAATGATAAAGGGTTAAAAAAATAAATGATCTAACTCATGTCAACAAGGTGCACAATCCTTTTTGGGAGTTTTTCTGATTAGAACTCCATAGTTAACCGTGCTTGGTAATCAAGATGGGTGACCTTCTGGGATGTTTCCCAGGGTGTGTGTGAGTGAGGACAAAGCACACTAGAAAGGACAAGTGCTGTCATGTGGGGATAATCATTAGTCAGATGACCCGTTCAGGAATGTGGGTGGACCCTGGGGTGGTCCCCACATGTTTTTAGGGCAATTGGTGGTACCTGGTGGGCCAGGGCCTGACGTCCATGTTAAGGCGGGGTTGTTGTGTTGTCACTGGGACCTGGTTTTCATATTAGGAAGAATAATTAATTAATTATAATGGATCTAAGGTGAGGTCATTAAAATAATTTAATTCCATGTGTAAAAAACTCTTCAACATCTATAAAGGTGAAAACATGGTTTGTGATGTAATGTTGGGAGTATGTTGATGGGAGTAACTGGATATGAGAATACACCCTAATGAAAATGTTGATGCATTCTTTAATCGGGTAAGTAATCATATGGAGGATATATAATTAATTAGATATAACTATAGAAATATTAAAATCATGAAGAGGAACATAATATTATTACAATAATGGTTTAATGAATAAACATAGTTCTTTGAGGGACTTAAAGGAAGTGTTGTTGGATATTATTCATAGCACTCTCACTACATATATGATGATAATGAATTTAAATCATTCATTCAAAAATAATATCTATTAAGAGTTTACATTTATGTTTAATAAGAATCTTACTTTATTGGACGATTCTAAATATATGTAGGTTGATAAGGTGATGTACTTACTTTCCCAAAATCTAAAAAGTAAAAAATTAATATTGAAAAAAAAATTATTAATTCATTCGTTTATTTTTTTTATTATCTAAATCCCACTCCATGATTTCCATTTAATTTATGAAATAATAAATATGAAAAATACCCCCCAATGAAATAGTTTATACATATAACAATAAAGATAATTTTATTAAGATATTCTTTGAAATTAATAACATGATTTCATAATAATATGTCAGCTCAAAAGAGATATATGTTTTGGAGATTTATACATAAATTTCCTTAATTATGAAGATATAATGTTTTTAAAAGACTATACACAAGTGGAAGAATGTAATAATAAAAGTATAGACATTGAGTAGATATTCATCCAAAAAGTTTAACATAAATATACTCTTGAATAAAATAATGATTGTGTGGAGAATATGAAGAAATAAAATTTTCTATAACATGAATATAAACAATATATGTATCATTAATAAGAAAAATATTCATTGTTGAGGTTTTATGTTGAATGGATTAAATATGAAAACCCCAAAACTCAGATATGGTGACTGAGTTTGAGCTCAATATTATTGGAAATTCCTAATGGGTTGATTGATATAGTTAATTGTCTTTTCAAAATCATTCAAGAACATTAATATTAATACGTGGAGATGAAAAAAGATATTGATGAATAAGATAAATTTCAAACTCCCCATATAGAATATATAATCTCTAGTACAACTGTTGTTAAAGAAGCAAATAAGGTATATGGAGATTCAACTGAAAAATTAATATCTTTCTCATAGTTGAAATGGTTCAATTATAAGAGTGAACATATTGAGGTGATTGACCACAAGGAAAAATTAGAAACTAATAATTAAACTAAATACTAACCTATTCCCTAGAAGAAGTTTAGTCTCATGACACAAAATATTTATAGATGGTGAAGCAATACCACATAATATTACACAAAAAATACAGATTTATTTTGGTGGAATTATAATGCAAAAAAAATATATTTTTTCCACAAAAAAACAATATTAAAAGGCAAAAGACATTAAAAAAATATACCAAAAATTATTAATTTTAGTTTTTTTTACTGGGTATTATTTTTTCTATAATTTTTTTAAAAAAAAACCATGAATAAATCATCAAGTGGAAAAAAATTATGTACTAAAGGATATCCATAAAATGATACCTCAAAATATGGAAACATCGTAATGTTTGATAAATACACATAATAAATATGAATCATAGTAATATCATGAAAATGTGACAGAGACAAAGTAGAACAACATAATTTACTTCCAAATGATGAAAATAAATTGAGATGGTTCAATAATTGAAAGTTTTGTCATTTTAACATCACTAAAATTTCGATGAAATCAATATATCAATATGGATTATAGATTCTGTAAAGTTTTGGTATATCCCATGTGATATTAAATAAAAATCCTTCGATGAGAATAAAATATAATAAAGAAGGAATCAAATATTTTGAAAATAATGAATGGTTAAATATTATTTTTTCTAGAAAAACCAAAATAAGATGAAAATTTGTGAGGTGCATGGATTCCACAGTGTTTAAAGACCATGGTCAGAATTTACAAAGTGTAATTAATTTTTCTTTACTTGAGGAATGCTAGATAAATTTTTACAAGAATTAATGCATCAGCAATGGAAAAATTGGAGCTTTTTTTATATAAGGGATGGGCATAGGAATCTCTACCTAATCGATGGGGGAGAAGAAAAGAAATCATACCAAAGAATAATAGAATGCATTAGGGAATACAAAAAACATAGACACATGAGAAAAAATATCTTTTAATACTTGTTGAAGAATATATCGGGGTGTGATATCCCTAAAATCTCATGTGGTTACACTCATATGTATGGAACTTTCCATAAAGTAAAAATCATTTGGAAGTCACATAAGGCTACGGAAAATTGCAAAACCAAAATATTTTTGTGGATTTTTTTCTATTAAATATAATCCTTATAATATTTTTTCATTACATGAAACATTAAATTTAGATTTTTTTATGTAAAATTATATGTATAGATTCTATTATATGAAACTCTGGGTTTATAATTCCTTTCATGCAAGAACTATAGCGGGCACATCATGCGACACTAAGTATTATCGACCCAATAAATAGTATAATTTAA
This sequence comes from Viscum album, assembly GCA_963277665.1. Lineage (NCBI taxonomy): Eukaryota > Viridiplantae > Streptophyta > Magnoliopsida > Santalales > Viscaceae > Viscum > Viscum album. The sequence continues at coordinate 1,393,864,261 of OY728157.1, read as the reverse complement.
AATATATCCATTATAAGCTAATAGTTAAAAAAATGGGTATGAATGGTATAAAAAATATATAATGTGTAAATATAAATTTCCAACTTAGTATAAATTTATATATAATTTCTTTGTAAATAATCAATCATTTTTTAGTAATGTAATTATATACCATAAAAATTTGTTTTCTTAAAAAAAATTATTCTTTCTTTTAATGAGAAAATAATATAAATAATTTATATATAATTCAGAATTTATATTTGGAAAGTTAACTTTATTTAACAAATAATCATATCAAATTTAACTTATTGTGAAATATTTTAATTTTTTAGAAAATCAAAATTTTTTCACTGTATAGTGAAAAATAATTATTTTTGTGGAATAATAACTTATTTTTAATAAATTAGACAAGTTGAATTCACAATTATGTTTTAACATAATATAAGAATTATTTAGTTATATGTAATTCAAATAATTAATTTTTTATCATATTTATATTGTATTTTTATTATATTTTTATTTTTTTGTCTAAAAAGGGGTCTTTTCTGAAAACGATTTTAAATTTCAAAATGTTTCTCAATTTTAATTAATTAAAATAATACCTAGGGAGAAAATTATTAAATGATACGTATATATTATATATCAATAGAGTATAATTTATATTCATAAATATACTATTATTATAAATATAGAAAATGAAAATCCTTTTATGCATGAAAAAATACACTTCTTGAAAATAGGTTTTTTCATCACGTCTGTGGGTTTTTTCCAAAATATATTTTTTAAAAATACTAAAAAATTTATTTTCAGTTTTCTTATAATTTTATAATTCATAATAAAAAATTTATCTTAGTTTTATATTTTTATAATTTTTTGAAAATATTAATTATTTAATGAACAGTGAAAAATACCGATTTCTTATTGAAAACTGCCTATTCATTTAATTTATTTATAAAGATAAATAAAAATTTAATTTTTTTAAAGTAAAATTATATAAATTTTATATCTATAAAATCCAATTTATTTCTTTTTTACATATATTATATTGATATAGGATAAAAACATTGAATCTTTTGAAGATTTTCTCTTTAAAATCTTATTTTCTCATCACGTCTATGGGATAAATTTCAAATTATATTTTTTCACTTATGTCAATGGAATTTGGAATTTTTTTTTAAATATTTGTAATCAGAATTAATTATATAATATAACTTGATTGACTTATTTTTTTGGCCAAAAACAATAGTTAATATAGTAAAAATTAATTATAGTAGTCAATGTAAAAATTATTTGACCAGGGGTTAAACTAAAAAAAGTCTAAAAATGAATAAAAACATGTAATAACCCTATTTTATGGAAATATGGTGACCTTATGCCTTTTATTATGGAAAATTTTTCATTATTTTATCCTTGTGACAAGAAAATAAATGTTGGTAAAATTATCTTTTCAAAAATTAAAAAGTGTGCCACTCACCTCACTTATAAATGGACGCCACTTCTTATGTCCTCTTTACATCTAAAATCCATTTTAGTTCAAGTAATACCTAGTCAAATCACTTAATGATTTCCCTAATATGATCTTAAAAGACATATTTTTGACATAAATACAAACAAGTAAGGCTTTTTATGCAAACCTAAGGAGGATACCTAAAGAAAAGATAAATTTCATTAATAATAGTTTTTTGTTTTATTCCTACCTCCACCTCCATAAATTATTATTATACCACTATAATATAATAAAATAAGTATATTATCTATACTTATATGTTTTTATACTATTTTCATGACCTAGAGACACCTCCACTTCCATTAAATGGTTTACAAAATTATCATTTGTGTGTATGGTAGACTAACACCGCACGAACCGATGTCATTCGTTTTGCCATTACAACCTCTCATGGTCAGAAATAATGATGAATCTATTATTTAAATATGATATTATTGATATTATTATTCTTAAATATTTATTTTATAAAATATACCTTCAGTATTTCAATTTTTGGGAATACAATAACGTCATAAGTGTATACCACATACTACCACCTCACAAAGCAATGTGATTCATTCACACATTATATGAAGGGTAATAAGGATGGGTTTAATGGAAATATTTTCTATAGATGACTTAAAAACTATTATTTAATGATAATATTCATTTAATTTTATTTTTATAAATATAATAAGAATATAAAAACAATAATTACGAGTACGTCAGACTTACAATCCCCATGAATGATTTATTTTATTTAATATCACTAAATTTTATGGATTAATAAAAATACTTACATAATGAATATATAAATTTAATTTATAACATAATTAAAATTTTAAATATTATGAAGTCATGATTTAAGTAAGTGGATCAAAAATAACAAATCAAAACATTTAAAAAAACTAGTATTTACCCAAAACGTAACATTAACATACAATTATTAATAAATATGTAATAAAATTTCATTATAAAATCATATATGGTATGATATATATCAATATTTTTTTAATAGATGGATAATGAACATATATTTATTATACTTTATTTTTTAATGTCTAAGAAAAAATTCAATACTTTAAGGAATGGATTTCTTTCTAAATTTTTACATCTGTTTAACACATTCCATATATACCACCTATTTATTTTATTATATATATATACTTTAATTCAATATGTTTTATTATTCTTATAATTTAAAAATGGTTATTTACATGCCAATTTTACGATCTCTCTTTCAAATGGTTTACGTTTCAAAGGTTACTAAAGCGGTAAAAGGTTTTTTTCTCAATTCTCATTTTTAAGATGGACATTGTGGTATGTACCTATATTCATTTATGAAGTGTATATACAATACCATTGAAATTTAATATTAGGAATATATTTATCCTAATTATATTTTAATTTCTATTTAATGTTATTCCTTCATGTTTATTACAATTCAATGTTAAGAAAGTGGTTAGAGTTTAATGTTACAATCTCATCGTTTATCAGAATTGTTAATGATTATGCATCCAATTAAAAAATATTATAGCCCATCTCTCGAATATCATGTGACTTTTATTCTTTTCTTTTTTTCATGATATTTATTTTTTATATAACCATTATTTTCACTCTTTGTTACCAAAAATAATTTATAAAATGTTGTTAATGAAATCAACCATTATTTCCCTCATTAGCCGGAAATATATTTTATTTGATTTTTTTCTATAAATTAATTAAAAAATATTTTTTATAGTATCCTATGATTTAAAAAATCATTTTAAACCATGTTTTACTTCATTAATAATATTAATTGAATCATTATGTCATTTTCCAAAAAAAATTGTTTTTACCAGAAATGTGAATGGAATGTTTATTTTGATGTTTACCTCAAGCATGGAATTATATGACATCATAGGAAATAATTTATTTAAATAATAATTTATTATCATCCATGATTTTTTTCAAAGAAAATTATTTTCTTAAAAATTTATTATTTAAAAAGTGTTATTTCAAAGTGAAAAGGATATTTTCTTAAATAAACATTTTAAACTATGTTTCAAAGTTATTTTCCCTCTAATATGATATCAATTGATTTTGAATATACTTTACTTGGGTAGTATCTAAGGATACCATTATTATTCATTATTTTAATGGTTTTTTATTATGGAATAATGATTATGAAACTGGTCTCTTTTCCACATGTTCTAATATGATAAAATATTTATGAAACCCATGTCATTTAATGGGTTGTGATATGATGAATGTTTATTATTTTATGAAACACATAAATATGGTTTTCATCATGAGAATAATGGGGCCAATACTTCCCTCCAAAGAATTGGCTAAATATGTATAACTCGTGATTAAATGTGTTATGTTTGAACATGATTATAAGTTCACAATGTTTTGTGTGAACCTTACTATATGTTCACAATGTTATGCATGAACCTAATTATATGTTCATAATATTATGAGTTAACCTGATTAATTTCTGACATTATTATGAGGTGACCATTACATCATGTTCATAATGTCTTATCTAGACCTAGTAGTATGTCTATTTGTTTTTGTGAGGGTTTTATTTCATTTATTTAACCAAATGAGTGAACCTGTTTCTACGAACACATGTTCACAAGGTTATAATTTGACATATACACCAATGTTATATGTATTATAACAATTTTATACCTTGATAGATCGTATTCTTTGATTCCCTTATGATTCAGGTCTTATGAAAATCTATTTTTTAATCCATTACTTAAGATTATGATCATCGATATTGACGGTGTGTTTAAACTAATGTTATGTTCAAATACACTTCTATTCATGTTATTCTTATGTATCACCTTTGTTTTCCATTATAAGCATCTTTGAACAATCTTTCTTATGTTTCCTTTCACCATGTCATGAATAATGGTTTTATGTTGCAGTAGTAAAGGAGAAGATATTTATGCAACAAAATGATGATAATTCATGAATTAGGAATATTTTGTTTCACAGATAAAAATGAACTATACGATTATGATCCTTAGGTATGATTTTGAGTAATATAATGAATGTTTATCTAAAAATATATAATATCCATCTATAAAAATCATCAGTCAATATATTTTTATTAGAGTATAGTTTTAGATTACCTTTAGAAACTATGATTAGAAAACATTAGTGGGATCCTGAAGTACTTGTCTTTGGATAAGTCTATTTTTGATTCAAAGTATAGGATGATTCAAAATACTGGATATAACTTGTAAACCACCTAGCTCAATTCCAATGAAAAATTCACGCCCAACCCTTGCCATTGAGTTTGATCTAAACACCCTTTGAATCCTCAAACTAATATCCATTGTAAATAGAGTGTGTTAGGGATTTTGATAAAGAAGAACAAATATAAAATCACTAATATGGAAAATAATAGGAAGATGAGTGTTAGAATCACATGAAACATTGATCCTCACCAAACCACACTCCAAACAGCCTAGAAAGGAAGTATACTGATCCTTTAAAAGCATTGAGTGTTTTCCTTCGTTACTAAGGTTATTGAAGAATAAATGAGAAGAGAAATATGGTGGAACACATAAATCCTAAGGGGAAAAGGGGTAAAATCCCAAATTTAATGAGGAAATTGGTTTGGCCACATGTTTTTAAAAACATTGCACCATCCTCTGTCCAATTGGCCCTAGGTCGCATGGTTACCTAGGGATCCCACACAATTTTACAAGCCATGCACCAGCTATTTGGATTGCCGCTATCTAATTTCTAATGGTTTGGACTTCACCCTTACACAGTTTACCTACCTATGAACCCTATCAACCTATTTTGCATGATTTCCGTGAAAGATTAATCTTAATCAGGTACAGACCATGGAATATACACTAGATATCCATTTTTCTCTTTCTTTCATCTCTCAAGCCCCTGGGAAACCCCTGGTCCTCCTCATACACCTCATAAACATTTAATTATCCAACATTAAGGGGTTTAAAAAAATATTTAAACAAGAACACATCTCCATGACGTTTGAGATATTACATCATCCCCACCATATAATGAGTTATCCTTAATATTTTTCCCTAAGAGTCTATAATTATCCACATAAAATAGTACATACCACTAGGACCACATAACTATCTCCCTCTCCCAACATTATTATTGAATATTACCAGGATTTAATAACACTCAAACCAAAGGCACTGTCTTATCCCTATAGACATTCCCAATATGATCCATAATACAAACTGGATGCTCTCTAAAAAAATTCAGCTTCAATCTGCACGAAATCAACATCAAACTCATGGGATGGGTCAGATTGATTATGTTGAATTTGTGACACATGAAAAACATAGTGCATACTTCTACACCAATGCGAAAGATACAATCGGTATGTAACCAATATGATTGTCTCTATGATCTCAAACTTCCCCATGTATATGGGGGCCAAAATACCTTATTTTCAAATATGATAGTGAAACAACCTTGGAAACAACTGAATAAACACCTGATCACCCACCATAAAGTCTATAGGTCAATGAAATGGATCTTCATACGACTTACTCCTACTCTAATATGTAGCCATCCACATCCATATTAAATAAACATGCTACGATTTCACCTATACAAGGCTTTCACCCAAAATATCAAACTCCCCATCCTCCTTCTAACATGAAGAATATCTACACAGCTTCTGATATATCTCACCATATGATCTCATATGAATCTTCACATGGTAACTACTTTTATTGGAAAAGTAAACTAGCACCAAGTGTTTCTCCCATGATCCTCCAAAATCTAGGACCCAAGACCTCAATAGTTTATCTAGTACCTAAATTATATAATATGATTTCTTGTCCAACTACTGGTGGACAGCCATACTGAAAGACACCTGGGTACAAAGCACCTTCTACAACCCCTAGGTGAAGCGCAAAGTAAAACATGGATCCTAATCTAAAAACATAGTCCTCAGAACCCCATGAAACCTTACTATCTGTTGAATGTACAACTCACCCAATTAATCAGTGGTAAAGTTTTATCTAATCAGTATCAAATGATCCAACTTGGTCAACTAATCCACCACATCCTAGATCACATCATTCTTCCAATGTGTCATCAAAATACCCAAAAAAAATACATTTTCACATCATCCTACATACATTTCAGAATTGGTGGTGGATGTGACAAACCACTCAGTTGTTAATGCTTTGCCTTTACTTACAGACAGGTATAGAATCCCATCATGAAAACTACAACTTCTTTCTTCAACTCGGGTAATCAATACTATTTCAGAAGATCATAATACATTTTGGCGAAACTAGGATGCACCGCCCACTTTGAGGTATAAAACTCCTGAATCAAATCTGCATGCATACTTGAAGGTACAATTACATGACCATAAACATAAAAAATTCCATCAACGCCAATAGTTTAGTCAAAAGGTGGCTTTATACCTTCATTACTTTCCCTCAAATCCAAACACTCTGGATCCTCACTCTACCTTTCGTTAATTTGTTCAAAAATTGAGGGATCGACTTCCAAAAATGAATGGTTCATATACCCTTTCACATCCTACACCTCCAGATGCATCTCAGTAAACACCAACATCATCCAAAACTTAGAAGTGGATTCCAAAATTCATGGTTTTGAGTCTCTTGACTTCAATCATCTATGACACTATTTTCTTTATCCAATGTCTAAACAAACTCAAAGCCAATGGTCTACATGAATTCAAATCATCTCCGTTGAAGAAGATTCATATCACACTAGCATAAAATATATTTAAGGATTTTATGATTAGTATACATGGTAAATCTCTCTACCAATAATTAATTCAAAAAATACATTCAGATATAAACCACCATGGCCAATTTAGGATCAAGCATAGTGTAATATCATTCATGAGGCCTCAACTATCACCAACCATATGCAACGAACTGGTCATTATGCATCAAAAAACCCCAATACCTATACTAGATACATAAAAAAATTAATGTATAAACCATACCCTATTTGGGTAGGACCAAAATTGGTGTTGTTTTTAGCTACTTTAACTCTTGAAAAAAACTCCCACAAGCATCATACCGATCAAACTTCATTCCCTTCATGATCAGACCTGAAATAGAAGATGATGATGATAGGAGGGATAAATCCATGATAAATCTTATATAATAACCCCTCAAACAAAGAAAACATCAGAACCAAAAAAATTATTCATCTATTCCTAAGATACAACATATTTATCTTTCTCTGGATCCACTAGAATACGTTCTTCTGATGTGAAGTGACCCAAGAAATTTAACTTGTATATCCAGAAATGACACTTGGATAGATTGGTGTGTATCCTATTCTATCTTATTATATTCAACACAATTTCAAGATGTTTTTCATTATTTTCAGGATTCGTGGAGTACACCATGTTTTCATCCACTAATGAATCTGTAAAATAATCTAGGAATTGGTGAAATATTATGTTCATTAAAGACATTAACACCACCAACACATTAATCCACCCAAAAAGCATCCCAACAAACTCATACAACCCATACCTTATCTTGAGAGTAGTCCATGGTACATCATATGGTCGCACCATAAATTTGTGACACCCTGATCAGAGAGGAAATCATGTAGTACACTAAAGCACATCTCAACTGTTCAAGAATATTTTCAATTTGAAGAAGTTGGTATTTGTTCATTACTATGATTTGATAAAATTTTGTATAATTGACACATAACCCCATGATCATCTCATCCTTATTGGAAAACTACAACTAAGATCCAATAGTTGATGTAATCAGATTAATAAACTCATTGTTCTCCAGTTTTTCCAACTGAGTTTTATATTCCTAAAGTTCTTATAGGGCCATTCTGTGTGGCATAATAGAAACTGGTTATTCATGTAACACCCCATGTTTATATGTACCTTTTTTAGAATAAATTAAATTTTCATTTATGTCCAAAAATACACTAAGTTGAACATTATTTTTACATAGGAAAATAACTTGGAATACATTACATGGAACAATGAATTGAATATGTTACATGGAATATCTACTTGGCATAAATTATACGCAACAATGGTGTTTCTCTGAAACAACATTTTGTTGTTATAATTACATAAATGAGATAATTATAGCCTAGAAGTTAAAATTATAAAAATGAACAATAATAACTAATTTTAAAATATATTTTATAATTATTTTATATAAATAAAACATATTGATAATAAATGAAATTATTTTTTGGTAAATTCCTTTTATGTTTATAAATATTATTTTCTCTAATGAACTATTTTAAATGTCCTTCTGTGAAAAATAATAAAATTTATTTTTAAACATTTAAAAATTCAATTTGATAAAATAAAATCATTTTTTAATTTACAATGTCAATATTATCTTAGGGAGAATTTTTAGGATTTTTCTGAGAAACTTTTTTTTGATAAATACTGAAAAATAACAGATTTTAATTCAAAACTTCTTTTTCATCTAATTTATTCTAAAAGATAAATTTTATATTCACTTTGTTAATATGTTTAATTAGATTCTAATTTTATCAAATAATACAATTTAGGTAATTTTAACAAACTTCACATTGAAATTTGATATAAAATCATACCAAACTTTTTCTCATTTTTATTTTAGACAAATGAATTGTCGACCCGACTCTAGGATTAATTTTAAATTATTTTATCCCACTTTTATGATTGAAATATGGAAAAATTTAAACCATATTTTTATTAATTTTAATTTATAATTTATAATAATTTTAACATATTTTTTGACCAATAAAATTAGTGAAAGTAATTAAAATTAATTACATTGATTAAGGTAAAATTTACCTTATCTAAGGACTAAAAATTAAATTTAGGAACCATGATGACTTGAAACTTTTCCAACAACTATTTTATAGCCATTATTCATCAATTAGACATCAATTTTCTTTGTTTATTTGGTTTTTTATGACATTTTTAGGTCAAAACGTGGGTACACCTAACTTGTTTTCAAAAATATCAAGTGAGTCATCCCCTTTCCTATAAAAGGCCATCAAATCACCCACTTATTCACACCTCTAAAATAAAATTGTGATAGAAAATATCTACCAAAATACACATTCCAATATTCCAATATTCCTCCTTTAATCCTCCATTTTTTTAAAAATTATTCCAAGAATACCTTTTGGTACAAACCAAAAGGAGTTACCCAATTAAGATGTAACGCCTTCTCTCTAACTCCTTTCTCTTATTTTCCCGGTCCAAAACCTCAACACTCTATAATCCATTATTCTATAAAAACATAATTATACTATATTTAATATTATTCTTTTTATGGTAAAGGATTGACTGACACTTACACGCACCTCCATTAAATGGGTAATGAACATATGCTTTATGTGTATGGAGAACTACCGCCTCACTAAGTGATGATTGTTCATTTATCCCATAATACCTCTCATGGTGGACATTGAGACTACAATTATCAATATATATGTTATATATTATATTTGTTATGTATTTAACCTTCTTTATTACGTTTAAAGCTCATATCTTTTTACCTTCCATTTGGTGTAAATATGATAATTTCGTTTGAGGAAGTGTGGACTACTGCACCCTCAAAACGATGTGATTCGTTCACACACAACATGGAATGTATTAAGGAAGGATTTAGTGAACTTATATTTTATATATATATATAATTATAATTTTATATTAATGATATTATATAAATATATAAATATAGTTCATTTAATTTATTTCTTTAAATAAGGAAATAAAAATGGATTTAAAGTTCATGCGTACATACGGCTTACTATCTCCATGAACAGTGTAATCCATTTCACAATTATATATTCTTGAATTTTTTTTATTCACATATACTAAATATACATAATATTTATTTCATTTTTTACATTCTATAATCATTATATAAGTATTAATACCAAATATATAACAAATTAAGATCCATGTGAAGAACAAAGCAAATATTATCTGATGTGAAACCTTAACATAGGAACGTGAACAAGTGGGTAATATAATGTCATGATAAAAAAATATACAGTGATAGATATAATAATAAATTTCAATAAAATATTTTAAATAAATTTATATTTGTTATACAGGTGGTTTGAATGAGTATGACGAGAGTTAAGAAACATGGTAAGGCAATTTAATCGCACTTTTTATATCCGTGAGATACAATTTTTATTCACCAACCATTCCTTTTTTATGGTTTATAGCCTTCCCATGAATATATTCTATATGTATTATAATTAAATTTATGTTTATTCAAATATACATTTTATGAACTTTCATTCATGGGGTAAATGATTCTAAATATACCAAATCGATAAAATCGTTTTATCCCAATTTTCATTCATTTTAACTCATGTTTTTTGGTGTACCTAAATTATTTTTGAGGTGTATATACTTCTACATTACATTCCATATCATGAATCTCATTACTTTTTAGATATTATAGGATTCATTTTATTTCATTTTCTTACATGTAGAGTATGATCTCATGTTACCAAGTGATAATAGGTTATTGAAACAATCTCATCACTTTTCATGATTTTGTATATTTATGCTTCTTTTGATGAAATATTGTGATCCATATCTCAAGAATGATCATTACATTCCTTATCCTATTTTTATTAAATATATATCCATGAATTAGTACCATTTTACACTCTTTGGTACATAATGTTATGTTTTTTCATAATATCTCATTGTCCCTCTATCCTATCAAAAATATATCATATTCAAAAAGCATGCTTTAAAAAATGTATAAAAATGTTATCAAAGGATATTTGAAGCCTATTTTCAAGGAAAAGGGTTTATAACAATGCATAAAAATTTTCAATGCGTCTTTTATAGGTTTCCAAATTTATTTTCAAATAAAATGTTTTTTTCAATGTAGAAAAAATATTTTCCTTAGGAACTATTTTTAAAAGATCATTCAAAATTAATTCCCATATAAGATAGCGTTCAATGCAGTTACTCATGGCATTCTGGGAAAAGTATTCAAATTTTCCATTCATATTATTTCTCTAAATTAATTTTGTTTTTTTGGAATGATTTGGATGAAACGTGTTTCTCTTTCTCAATTTATATACTTTTGAAAACCACTTCATTTCACAAGTTATGCTTAAGATAAAATTATTACAAAACATGTATCTTTTTTCAAAGTTTATGATATGATTACATTTTTATGATACCCATTTCATTTCATGGGTTATGATATGATTGTGTATTATTTTTTGTCACATGTATGTATGATTTCACTATGATATGGTTGGGGCCTATATCTACCTTTAATGCATTGGGTAAAGATTTATATCTCATGAAATAAACTAAGAATTAATTGGTAATTAACCTTTACTACTTGGTTGTCCATTAGAGTGAACCATGACTACCAAGATTGTATGAGGAGTGAATTAATGCTACTAAGAAGGCTGTGGGGGTGAACCATGACTACCAAAATGGTTTGTATAGTGAACCCATTCTACTAAGATGGCTTAGGTGATGTTTCATTGGAAACTATGAAAATCAAATTATATTCTTTTGTGTTTTCCACAATTCCATGTTTTATTCCTATGTTATGCTCTCATGGATTATGTTCATTATTTCCTTATGATTCACGTCTTAGGAACTACCAAACATTTTGCCATGATCCATGTGTATTCTCATTTACATGAATTTTATGATCTTTTATTTTCAGGATCATGTTCTAATACCATTATGCTCATGATTACACTTACATATCTCCCTTTTTACCCTTACAGGTCATTTTATCTCACTCATTTTTATGTTTGCTTCCCCAACTTATGAAGATATGTATTATGTTTGATGTTTCTAAAATGGGTTATTTTCAAGAAGAACCTAGTTGTAGATAATGTAGCTCACATAGGTATTAGTGTTTATTTTTTCATGTTTTTAAAGGCACTAGACTAGTACAGTCTATGGGTGTCTATTTGTATAATGTTCAATGTATTCTACAAATGTTGTGTGATGTAAATGTATGAAAAGTGAGCATCATTGTAGTTGTAATTAGATAACTATTTTAGATATCATCTGGAATCTTGGATGAGAAAACATTAGTGATAACCATAAGTAAATGTCTATGGATAAGTCAATGGATAAAGAAATGTATAGGAAAATTTCCTAGAATTTCAGTAATGGATAGAGTAAGTGGTTTCAATGAAATACATACATGTCCAAACACTACATGTGGATGAGGCTCTGGAATAGAATTAGCTATGGGTAACAACTTATACAAGATAGTCTGGGCCTGACTCGGGGAAATCTAGTACATGAAAATGGGCCTTTCTCCACACATGGTTTTATACTCACAAGGGATATGCTTTATAAATTCTCACACTCATCAAGAACCATCATGACATATTTAAATATAGTTTGGATATGAATTACCAAGGATAAACATAAGGTTTCATAGATTAATGAAGGTTTCATTATTTATACATCCTATAAGTTAATTTTCCTAATAATGTGGTCCCTCCCTATGAAAATTGTTTCTTAATATATGATTTTTGATTTTATGGAATAGGTGGAACCTAAAATAACCCTGATAATAGTTATTTTGATGGAAAAATCAGTAACTTTCCTCTATAACTACTTAATGCTATGGGAGTTGGAATGAAAAACCTTATTACTATGCTCACACAACATTCTCAATAAATGAATCGTGGTGTAATTTCAAATAGGAGAATGAATGAACAACATTTTATTCAGACTTTCATGAGGAAATGGCCACCTTATTTCAGAGGGTCTTCTAATTCAGTTGTTGCTGAACAATGGATTAGTACTACTAAAAATATATTATATGTTCTCTGGTGTTCGGAAAAATAGAAATTCGTTCTGGATGTCTATTGTTAAGAAGGAGAGGCACACCATTAGTGGACTCTAATCAGGAATACAAGGCTACAAGATGATATTGAATCCAGGGATTGTGATTACTTCAAGAACATATTTTTCAATAAGTAATATCCAGAAATTCTCCGTACCAAGATAGAAAAAAAATTCCATGAGTTGAATAAAATGGATGATTAACTTATTTGTAATTATAAGGATAATTTCATGAGAATTGTGATTTATGCATTTAGAATTATCATCTAACCCAAAAGTGAAGTTCTTTGATTTTTTAGTGGCTTAAAGCCATGTATAAAAAATATAATTTTCCATAAGAGACTTCTGTAGAAATGAAGAGATTTTGTGTTGTGTAAATAATGTTTAAATGGAGGTTGGAGTCATGTATGAAACTCATGGTTTTGAAAATAATTTCTTGACTGGGTTAAAAGAAAAATTTAAAAACCATAAAAAGAATGAGTTGAGACTCCCTTTATGCTCTAAGTGTGGGAAGAAGAATGGAAAAAATTTCCTTTAGGAGTATAATAAATGTTTTATGTGTATAATGTAAGAACATTAGGCATTGATTACTATTGTGACGGAGAATAGTTATCTAAATATGTGAGTGGGAAAACTAGCACAAAATTCTCATCCCAAGCTTCAGTGCTACATTTTTAAGGAGAATGGGCATTATGATAACCACATCCCAAACATAAGGGGTGATAATGATGATTCATGTCACCAACATCTTATGCCGAGTGACAGGGTGAAATATCCTAAAATCACTATTTATGATGAGGGTTTCAGTAATGATGTGGTGAAAGGTACACTTACCATCAACTCTAGAAACTCTAATGTCATATTTGATTCTGTATCGACCCACTCTTTCTTATTTGAATAATTTTTTATGGGTGCTATGATTCTACCACATTAATTTAATGTGTAATTAGAAATGAAAATCCAAAGGGTATGATTATTGCATCTGAATTCTATGATTCCGCTACAGTTAAAGATTGTGTAAATATGCTTCCTAAATATCATTCCATTCTTCATTTGGTTTAATTAGATGTCATCATCAGCATGGATTGGATTTCCCTCTATAAATCCCACATCAATTGTCATGGAAGGGATTTTATGTTTGACATTTCAAACCATCATATGACCATAAAATAATGTGACAACAATTATTAACTTCCTATGGATATTATATTCAATTTATGTGTCTTAATTCCTATTCAAAATGGTTCTTTATCTCAAATCATAGGGGGGAAAGTCTACGTCAATGGTATTCCTTTGTCTATGATTTTTTGGTTGTCTTTCCAGAAGAGTTTTCTAGGCTTAAACCAAAACATGAAGTGTGTTTCCAAATAGAACTTATACCTTGTTCCACAACAATTTCCAAGAATCTATATAAAGTGGATCAGATTTAGTTGTAGGAATTGAAGTATAGTGTCCTAGAAAACCATAAAAAGGGAATAATTCAGACTAGCATGTCACTTTGGGGAGAACCCATTCATTTTTTGAAAAATAAAGATGGCTCAATGAGACTATGTATTTATTATTCGGATTTGAACAAGATCACAATAAATAATAACTATCATCATCCCCATATTGAGGACATGGTTGATCAACTATGCAGACATAAATACATTCTAATATTGACATTAATACTGGATGTTATAAATTTTGTTTCATGAAAGAGGATATATCCAAGACAACATTCCATAAAAGGTGTGGACACCATGAATATATAGTGATTCCTTTTATTCTTACTAATTCCCCTGTTATCTTCATGTACTTAAAGAATATAGTTTTTAGAGATTACCTCCACCAGTTTATGGTAGTATTTATATATTATATTCTTATCTATTAAAATAGAAATTTAGAGAATGAAAATAAATTTTGAATTGTACTAAAGACACTACGGAAGTAGAATCTATTTGAAGAATTTACAAATTGTGATTTTGGATGAAAAAGGATTCATTTTTGTGTCACATAATCTCAAGAGATGACATATCAGTAGATAAATCAATGATAGTGGCTATTGAATACAGGTCAAAACCAACCATAAGGATTTTTCTTTGTATCTTTCACTGTTTAGGTGGATATCATTAGCGGTTTATAAAGAATTTATCATGACTATCTAATACTCTATCCAAGTTAACTCAAATGGGTTCCAGGTTCTTTGGATAAATGAATGTGAGGAAAATCTAAAGGAAATGAAGAGGAGGTTAGCCAGTTCACCTATTCTTACATTACCCTATAGTGTATAAGGGTTTTTTATCTATATAAATTCATCAAAGAAGGGTTTGGGATGTCTTCTTATACTAAATGACATTTTATTTCTTATTCCTCACAAAAGTTGATGATTCATGAGACAAATTACCCAAATCATTATTTGGAGTTAGCTATGGTAATTTTTTCATTAAAGATGTGGAGGCATTATCTTTATGGGGAAAGTTGTCATATATTTACAACTCATTAAATTTTGAAATATGTATTCACAGAGAACGAGTTAAACATGTACTATAGTAGATGGTTATAGTTGATAAAATATTATTACTTCTCAATACATTACCACCATGGGAAAGAGAACAAGGTTGTTGATGCTTTGATTTAGAAGGATCTTGTTATCTTATCCATGATGAGGATTAAAAAAGATCCAATATTTCTAGATTTGTAAAGGATCAACCAATAAATCCTAAAGTAAGGGGACATATCTTATCTTTCTTAAATGAAAGTTCAACCCTCTATACTATTTAAGATTAAGGAGGTATGGGAGGATGATGAAGAGATACAAAACAATGTAAGAAATGATCCTCACTTTATCCTTTATCGGGATGGAGTGATAAGGATTAAGAACGATGAATGTGTTCCTTCCATACAATATTTTAAGAATAAGATGTTAGAGGATGCTCATAGTTCTTCATTCTCTATTCTTCCTAGAATTACGAAGACATATAGGGACTGGATGGAATACTTCCAGTGGGATGGAATAAAGAGAGATATCATGGTTTCTATATCTCGGTGCTTAGTATACCAAAAAGATAAGGATGAAAGACAATGTCAAAGAGGATGTTTCATCCATTATTTATACAAGAATGGAAATGGGGGAACATCACTATGGATATTTTCAATGGAAACCCCAAAAACAATACATATTTTGATGTTATATGGGTGGTAGTTAATCACCTTTCAAAGCCATCACACTTCATCGCTATTAGAGAAGACTTATCTCTATAAAGTCTTTACAGGGTATACATTAAGTAAGTGTTAATGTTTCATGTAGTACCTCACTCTATTTCATATGATAGGGATTTTTGGTTTACCCCAATGTTTTATAGAAGTCTTCAGTAAGAACATGATACAGAAATGAGTTTAATCACTTCTTATCATCCTCAAATTGATTTTCAATCTGGAAGAACAATTCAAACCCTAGAATATTTTTGGATATCTTGTTCACTGGATTTCAAAAGTGGTTGGAATCAGTACCTTTCTCTAGTTGAGTTATCTTAAATCATTACCTTCGACTCAAGAATTCATATTACACTCTATTAAGCACTTTATGGGAAGAAATGTAGATCTCCACATTTTGGGATGAAGTTGGAGAAAGAAATATATTGGGACCTAATATTTCCAAATAAATGTTCAAATAGGTTATAACCATTCAGTAGCATATCATGATATCTAAATGTTAGTAGAAAAGTTATATTGATAACCGTCGACATGATCTTGGTGAAAAGGTGAATCTATGAATCTCACCCTTGAATAAAGTTATGAGATTCCGGATGAAATGGAAACTAAGACCTAGGTATATTAGTTCCTTTGAGGTTATCGATTGTGTAGGGATAATAACCTATTTCTTTGAACTTCCTCCAATGATCTCTCATGTCCATGATGTGTTCCATGTATCTATAATGATGAAATACATACCTAACCCTTCACATGTATTGAACTCAGAGTTCATACTTCTAGAGTATAATATTTCATATGAGGATCAACCTATTAAATTTCAGGATCATATAGATAAAGTACTATGAAACAAGACAACTCAAATGCTCAATGTTTTGTGGAGAAATCCCCAGTTAGAGGTATCTATATGGGAACATGAGGATATGATGAAGCAGAATTAACCTCATTTTTTCCCAAATGATGGTTTTCGAGGGATAAATTTACCTAAGGGGGAAGAATATAAAACCTTAATTTTTTATGGACCATATTTCATATAAATTTAATTTTCATTCATGTATTGCAATGAAATAAGTGAAAAATTTCATTAAAATAGAACAAAAAAATGGTTTATGTTAAAAAAACATTTAATTGGTGTACATTACAGGGAACATCGACTTAGCATATGTTACACGCAACACCGATGTTTCTATGAAACGTCATTTTATTATTATATTTATTTTAAAGAGATAATTATATCCATGACACTAAAATATTTCATATGAACAGTAAATGCTACTTTTAAAATAATTTTTTATAATTTTTTTATATAAATAAAACATTGTGATAATGAATTATATGATTTTTGGTAATGTTATTTTATGTTTAAAAATATTGTTTTCTTGAATGAACTGTTTTTAATGTCCTTCTGTAAAATTAATAAAATTAATTTAGACACTTTTATAAATATAATTTGATAAAATAAACTTTATTTTTGAATTTTTAATGTTTTCGTTATATTAAGGGGAATTTTTTTGATTTTTTTGAGAAACTTAATTTTTGGATTAATAATGAAAATTCCGGATATTAATTAAATACTGTTTTTTCATCTAATTAATTTACAAGGTTATGTTATATTTTATTTCAGTATACAATTTTTATTGGAGCGCATTTTTATCAATTAATCAAATTTATGTAATAGGAACAAATTTCCCGTTGAAATTGGATATATAAAATTAGTAAACTTTTGATCATATTTATTTTAAAAACCTACACTGTCGACCCAACTACAAAATTAATTTTAAATTAATTTGTTCATCTTATGTAATTGGAATTTGGAGAAATGGATTCCATATTTGAAATAATTATAATTTATAATGTCTAATAAGGTCAACATAGTTTATTTTTTTAAAATATTAGTGAATTTAATTAAAAATAATTACATCATTTATTGTAAAATTAAGCTTAACTATGGAATAAACATAAATTTAAGACCTAAACAACTTAAAAAAATTCCCAAAATAGATTGTCTGAACTTTATTTTTCAATGAACCATACAGTCATGAGTTTTTTTATGTCATTTTTTATGTAAACACATGGGTACAACTAACTTGTTTTCTAAAATACCAAGTTATTCTTTTCCCTTCCCTTTGAAACCCCACCAACTAACCCTCTTCTTTACACCTCTCAACCAAATTAGTTGTAAGATACATTAAGTTTCTTAAGGTATATTTTGTTTATGTTTCATTTTATGTATTTACTTTTAGTTAAATATGTGTTTTCCAATGTTTATGATTAGGATCAGGGTGTTCTGGAGGTTTGATACATTAAAATGGAAGGAAAAGGAGTTTCATGCATGTTGCATAGTTTTCTCACGGTTAGTGAAAACCATAAAGATCATCCATAGTAACTTTGTAGCCTTCTAAAAAGCCACACACATGTTTATCAAATGGTTAAGCTAACCATGTGGAATCCACAAAAAACCGTCCGAAAGGAGGATTTCAGTATAGTATCTCTCACAGAGTTTGAGCACGGTTTAGAAAACCATGCGGGTAAACTGTTCAGCCCAGTAAAGTTATGAAATTTACAAAAACATTACATTGATTAATTTTAAACCCCAACTAGTTATTTCTTCTTTTCTTCCCCGCTTCAACCCTAGTGATGAAAAAAATATCCTAGGAGATTCCTAGGGTTATTCTCCCTTATATCTAGGTTGTTTAGAGTGATGTTGGTTGAGAATCAAAGATCTGAGTAAGGTTAATCCCCATCTTTCTTATTTATTTGGTTTAGGGTTCACATTTCTCCCTCATCTCCTTTGTAAGCTCTAAAACACTTATTTTTCAGTGCTATGTCGGTTTAGGGTTAAAAGGGGTGTTGACTCAGAATCCAAGGCCTCAATTAGGTGTGCATTTTCCAGTGAATCCGAGGTAGGTGTTCTATAAGTTATATCCCATAGATTCTTTTGAGATTTTTTCATTCTGGGGTTTATTTCATGGTTGCCCCTTATAGTGATTTTTATCCTTGGTTTAGACATGCTGTTATAGGTTTCTAAATGCTGAGTAGAGACCTTCATGGTCCTCATGGGACATATGGGGGACGACATGACCTTGTAGGGTCACCAATGGAGTGCGCCGATACCTAACAGACGTAAAAGTTTTCTATGTATGAGAAAGCCTGCCTTGTGAAAATGTTGATACATTGATAATCGTGTTGAAATTTTGAGTAGGAGTGAAAATGAATTATCATCATGAGACTATTCTTAGTAGTGGCTTAAGGGACTATTTGGCATGGTAATAAAATTTGGTTAAATTAGTTAAATGTGGATTGTGCCTTATGGCTAATGAATTTTAATGAAAACACTAAGATGTTTGTTCTATATGATATGTTGAATGGTGAGATTGGTAATGTCTTTTGAATTGTTTACTATGGTTAATGGGATGTGAATTGGGAAAGATAACAGGGATAATGGGTAGTGTATTGTAAAATTTAATTGTGAACGGGATATGGCATAACATTGAATTCTATGTTAACTACTGTGAATCGTGATTATTATCTTTATAGGTTATATTGGTTGTGATATGGATAAATTTGGTGAATGTATAAATAAGCATGTTCACATGGCATGGTGGTGGGATAAAGGAATGATTCTCCTCCCACGAGTAGGGTTGGACTGATTCTCCAACCTACCTAGGAATGCATGGGTTGGGTAGTCAAACCGATGCTATATTCCCCTAATATATGAATTCAATGAAAATACCCGCACTGAGGCTCCAATGTTTGTGTGGTTATTTCATGATATGCCAATCCCTAGTGAGATAGTGACCTAACATAGTCTCTTATACTCAATGATAAATAACAAGAATATTGTGTGAATAAGGAAAATGTATAACTCATGGATTACATTCTTAATGATGAACTAAATGATGAAATTATTTAAATAATGGACTTAGAATTAAAATATAAATAGTAATAGAAATATAATTAAAGATTAATGAGTAGCCCCCAAATAGTATTTCCTTTACATTCCATTTATTTATACATTCATGTATTATTTGTTTAAATAGATAATTTGTAGACACATTTGGTGGTGGCCTACTGAATTATACTCGCACCCTACTTGGGCCTCCATTAGGAACCTGAGGAGATTTCATGCTTGGAGGTCAGGACATGGGAAAGGACCCAATGCTAGTAAGTTTATTTGGACATAGGATATGCATGGATGAGGTTCCAGACATGGAGTTAGGACCATTTTGTGGATTCTGATGTTTGTCTTTATTTTGGATTTTCTCTCACATGGCATTGTAGCATGGAATGACATATTTACTATTTCATGTAGTTTGTACCCAGTTTGGGAGATGTTTGGAAATGCATGATGTTGGTTATTTCTTATTTTTTTCCAATATTTTTATTGTGTTTTGATGTGGATTACTCTGGTGAAGATGGTGTAGTGTCCTTGCATGACTACTCTAGACCTTCGCTGGTAGTCATCAACTTCTATCGTGGAACGTGGCATGCTTGAAGTCATGGGATGACCCATCACGGGGGGACCAATTAGAGGCACCCAGGTCGGGGATGTTACAAAGTGGTAATAAAGGGGTTATTCTCTCTATCATACTATTTGGGGATGGTAGACATGAGATTAGAATAGTTTTGGGCCTTGTTAATGAGCTCATTCCTCGGAGTATCTAACCCAAGTACGAGGGTAAACCCAAGTCACCCAGGGTGGGAATTATTCCTCTTGTTGTGTTTTTTACATTTGATGATATTTTACCATTGGTTGATGCACATGTTGTGTGATATGACAGATTTATGATATTTTTATCATGGTCAGAATGACATGAGGTTTCTCATTCATGAATCATTCTAGGAAACTATGTATATAAGTGACATGAATCATAGTATGCACACAAACACACATGGGATGGGTGTTCCGGACATAATGGGTAGAATGCATTTTATTTTATTGAAAATAGAGAAACATTGTCTAAGGAGATGATAGAAATGGGTAAAAAAGGAAATAATAATGCTATGTAATAATTCCAGAATGATGCTTGATAAATAATGGTAATTGAGTTAAAAGGTTGTGGGATAAAATTGGGATATTGATATCATTTTAAAAATGTGTAAAAGGTGTGTCTTGTTACCATGTGAGTTAGTTACCTCATTTTAGAAAGGGAATTAAGAAGGATTTTTTAGTGTAGTGTTATTGATATGATAAATACCAATGGTAGGTTTATATAAAATGGTTTGTTTATGGATATTGATGATCCTTTCATTATGCCTTGTGAAAGTTTCATGGTTGCTTTCTAAAAAGTTTATTTTTAGAATTTTAGAGAGATGGAACCACAATGGCATGTGCGAATTGGGATATGAGAGGATGATTCTGATAATGCTCTCCTAGTATTGGGGGAAGAAGACATTATTTTTTAGGCAGCTTGGGAGGAGAAGATTCAGGATAAATTTTCCCTTTTTGAGAAGATTATGGAATGATTCCCATGGCAGGTCGCACCGACTATAATTGAGTTCAATATGGAGTTATAGTTTTATCACCCTCCATCCTTTACCAGAGAGTGTGCGATTGTGGCGTATGAGTTCTTGATAGATTCTATCCATATAATTATTGAACATTTGGATAATCCTTTTGAGAAGCATGTTATGTTGGAAGCCTATATATTGTAGGGCCATGAAAAGCATTGGTGGGATATCATTGCTCAGACTGGACATGTAGAAGGAATGATGTGGAAGTGTTTTTAAGAAAACCTATCGATGCATTACTACCAAAAAACCTTAATCATGAGTTGTATTTGGAATTTATGAGTTTGAAATTGTGGAAGATGTCGGTAATGGAGTGTGAAATTCAGTTCACGGACATGCAATGTTTTACTCATACTTTATTGGGATATGGGGTAGTCATGGAGAGGTACATTTCGGATGGACATCATCATCATATCAGATCACAGGTAAATATCTTTCATCTAAATAAATATGCTGATTGAATGGATAAGGCCCTCACCCCAGAAAGAAACGTCAAAGAGGCCTCTAAAAGTAGATATGTGATTCTTGTGGGTTGAACTGGTTGTGAGACTCTTAAGTGTAAGAAGCTCCATTTTACGAATTTCATCTATGGAAGTGGTGGATAGCATGGCCATAAAAAGGAAAACATCTCTCAAGTTAGTGATTGTGTTTGCTGCTACTAGTGTGGTAGGTCATGACACATGTGAATTTAGTGTTTCTGACCACCTATTGAGTGCAGATCATGTGGCAAGATGGTCCATGTGTAGAGGTTCTACAGAATCCCACGACCGATAGAAAGTGTTGAAAGACCAAGATCAGTAAAGAGTACAAAAGGTTATCGATTACCCCAATATTTGGCAGGTAGTTGGATATTCTTAGGCCTTTCGTGTAGGGGTGGTGGACGTGGAACTCTAGGGAGAGACCATTCCTACCAGCAGGGCAGTGCAGTGCATGGTACTTAGGCTGGGTCCCAGGGTAGAGGGATAGGACACCATTATAGAGCCCAGTCTACACCTAGAAGAGGAGAAGCTGGACCTTCCACCATTATAGGTATTATTCATGTAGCCTCCACACTTTTCAATGATTTATTTGACATAGGTTCCACACATTATATTATTTTACCACAATTTGTAGTAGTGTAGGGTCTAACTGTGTAAAGTGCATGTGGAGTTAGGTCACTTGATACTCTTTTTGGGATGATAGTTGATAATATAATTTGGGGTAAAGGTTGTTCCATAAAGGTGGGTGGATATCATTTCCTATATGATATGATTGTTTTTCCGAGGTCATCTTTTATCCAGATGTTAGTTATAGATTGGTTAGTGGTGTATCAAGAACATGTCGATTGTTATTGACATTGGATAAGATTTACATCTCACAATGGAGACACTTATGACCTTCATGGTGATTGGGATGTTCGAGAAGGCTATATAGGGACATTTTGTCAGCATTTGGGAGAGATCATGGCCCATGTTGCATGCCTTGTCCTTGATGATGGAGAAATAGAGAAACATTCCTTTCATCCAATGGAGGATCGGTTCCAATATGTGATTCCTATAGACTTCATGAGGCTATGACCTAAGAGATATGTTGAGGTTATGATTGAGTTTCTACTAGGGGTAGAACTGGTTTCCATTCCACCATATCGAATGGAGTCGAGAGAACTCTTGGACTTTAAGTCTTAGCTAGAAGAGTTGGAGCGTAAGTGATTCATTTTTTCTATCACGTCACCATGGGAATCACTCATGTTTTTTACTAAGAAGTATTAGAGGTCATTGAGGCTGTGTATCGATTATAATATGTTTAATCAGATAATGGTTAACAATTGATACCCACTTTCCAGAATTTTTGACCTATTTGACCAATATAGGGTTACCATAGTGTTCTCCAAGATATATTTTGAGATAGGGATACCATCAGTTGAGAGTGAGACCTTCTGACTTACCAAGGATACCTTCCCGGAGTAGGTACGGGTTGTATGAATATTTGGTGATGTCTTTAGGGTAAACCAATTCATCAGAAATGTTCATTTCTCTAATGAACTGGATATTTCACCCTTATCTGGATTAGTTTGTGGTCATATTTGATGGTTACATCTTGGTGTAATCATGAACTCTTTATAATCATACCAAACATCTTGATATCGTCTTGAGTACACTGAGGGAGAATATTCATTATGCTAAGCAATCAAAATTTTAGTTCTGGATTGATAAAATTCATTTCTTGGGACACATAATTTCTTTGTCATGTGTTTTAGTAGATCTAGAGAATGTGAAAACTGTGGTGTCTTTGGAGCATCCCAAAAATTGTTCTTAAATATGACGTTTTATGGGTTTAGCTTGTTATTACTGAATATTTTTTAGGGATTTCTATCATTTTGCAGCAGAACTCTCGATTATAAAAAAAAAGGGTGTTACGATTTAGTCTTTGGATGCATTCAATACTTCTTTTCACGAATTGAATAAGGCATTGACTGTCACAAAGATTCTAATATTACCTAAACCTATTAAGAATTAAACCTTTTTTTGTGATGTATCTGGTGTTGGACTTCGGGTTTTGATGATTTACGATGATAAAGTTGAAGCTTATCGGTTGAGATAGTTGAGACCACATAAAAGAAACTACCTTACTCATTATCTTGAGATATCTTTTTTATTTTATTCCTTTAAGTGTTGGTGCCACTACTTGTTGGTAGAACTATTCACAGTGTTTTCTATTCATATGAGATTAAAGTAAATCTTGTATCAGAGGGATTTAAATATTCAGTAGTGAAGGTGGTTTGATTACCTTAAATACTTTTATTTTTTGTTGGTTTGTACACACGAAAAAAGGGATAGTGTTGGATATTCTCTTGATGGAAGAATCAAAATCAGGTGGATCAGGCATCCCACATTGAATAGAAAATGATGTCTTTGTTTGTGGAGATGCACCGGAAAGTGCATGATGGGAAAGAAATAATTTCCCTTGAAAAATTAGCATTTAGGTCATCACTTTTGTGTTGGTATAAAGAGATCTAGTTGGAAGATCTAGATTTTTTGGCTATGAGGGAAAGTCTTAAAGGTGGGGACTCACCTTCTTGTTCAGCCTTGGATGGTGATGGAATCATCTCTGTTAGTGGTTCTGTGGTGGTACATGTGTGTTTTCATAAATATATGATGTATGAGTTCAATGTATCAAAGTGGGATGTGCATCATGGATTGACTAATATGTATTGTGATCTTAATAGTCATTATTGGTGGTCGGGGATGAAGAAAGAAGTTACAAGTTTCTTGGCGGGATGCCTTACCTTCCAACAGGTGAAGGACGAGCTTCAGTATCCAGGTGGTTTTTAATAGTCATTTATCATATAGTAAGGGAAGTGGAGTGATATAACTATGGGATTAATAGTGGGTCTTTTGAGTATGTCTTGAAATAATGATTCAATGTTGGTTGTAGTTGATCAGTTGACTAAAGTAGCTCATTTCTTGCTGATCCATGAGACTTACATAGTTGATTAGTTGGGTGAGTTGTATGTTTGAGAAGTAGTGTTATTGAATGGTGTGATTAGAACCATAGTTTAGGATAATATTTCTTGTTTCACTTCGTGCTTCTGATAGGTACAATAAATGGCACTTCATACCTAGATTTTGTTGAGTATGTCTTATCACCCACAAATAGATGGGAAGTCTGAGAATATGAATTAGATATTGTAGGTTATGTTGAGAGCTTATGTCTGGGACTTTGGTGGTTCATGGTAAAATCACTATCCATATGTTGATTTTTCTTACAACAATACATTTCAATCTAGAATTCAAATGGTGGATTTTGAGGCACTTTATGGGAGACCGTGTAATTCTCTGATGTGTTGGTTAGAGGTTGGGTAATCTGAGCTATTAGGATTGAGTCTCATGTAGGAGATGTAGATGAATGTTCATTTGATTCAAAATTGCAGGGTGGCATCCCAGAGAAGGAATAAGTCATATGTGGATCGAAATCGTAGAAAACATGATATTGTAGTGTGGGATAAAGTGTTCCTTCGGGTATCACCAAAGTTTGGTCATTGTAGAATTTGAAGACAAGGCATGTTAGTGCCTAGGTACATGGGGCTAAACGAGATTGTGGAGAGGATCGGACTAGTGGCCTTTTGATTGGCTCTTTCAAAGCCATATAGTGGGATCCATGATGTTTTTCATTCTTCGCATCTTTGGAAATATCGTGCTCATCCATATCATGAGATAAACATTGATGATGTTGAGATTTAGATTGATGCATCCTTTGAGGAACAACTGGTTCTTATTTTGTATCATAGTGAGATGGTTTTACAAGGTAAGGTTGTACCTTTGGTTTATTTTCTATGGTAGAATTGAAATATCCTAGAAGAAACATAAGAGAATGAGTTATATATGTGAGCTCATTCCACTGATATCTTTGCTTCAGAAACTCAATGATGCTTAGGAAGAGTGGCTTGAGGATGAGTCTTCCTATGGTGGGGAGGTTGTAAGATCCGAGAACTTTCTTAAGGTGTGTTTTGTTTATGTTTCTATTTAAGTATTTTTTTTTGATAAATAACTGTTTTAAAAAGTTCATGAGAATGCTCGGGGTGCACCGGTGGTTCGAGACCTGAAAATGGATGAACGATCAGTTTATGGGATTGTTGCACGGTTTGTGCATGGTTATTGAAAACTCTGCAGATCATCATTGGTAACCATACAGCCATAGATAGAGACATCTGAACGATTATTGCATGATTATTCTAACCATGCAGAATCCCAAAAAAACCATGAAAAAGGGGGATTTTGGATAGTAGTTCTGACACAGTTTGTGTACGGTTTGGAAAATCGTGTGGGTAAACCATACAACCCAGTAAATTGATGAAAATTTCAAAAATTCCATTATGGGATTTTAAACCCCAACTCGGTATTTTTTCCACTCTTCCCCCTTGAAACCCTAGTGATGAACCAAATCTCCCAAGAACATACATTTATGATTCTACCTTATCTCTAGGTTGTTCGGAGTACCGTCAATTGAGAATCGAAGATATGGGTAAGGCTAACCCCGATTATGCTTCCATATATGGTTTATGGTTCCCATTTTTTCTTGTATCTCCTTTAATGATCGAAAACCATTATTTTCCAATCTGATCTAGTTTGAGGCTATTGAGTAAATAAGGTTTTACTTACAACTCTTACATTCCTTCTTGTTTTGAAAGTCACAAACACCTTATACTTAAGCAGATCTATATTTTACTTCTATAAGGAAATTTTCCTTACTTAAGGAAATTTACCCTAACCAAGATTTCCTAATACATAACAATATTTTTCTTAAGTGTAAAAATTAGATTCATACCCAAAACCTTGGAATCATATAATGCAAATATATGAAGCCTTCTGTTTCAGGATCCGAATTTTGGATGTGAACTCTAATGAAGTTCCACTCCGAATTCTGGAAGTGAACTTTAATGAAGTTCCACTCTGAATTGTGATTCTGAACTATAATGAAGTTCCCCTCTGAATTCTAGATGTGAACTTTAATGAAGTTCCTCTCTGAATTCTAGAAATGAACTGTAATGAAGTTCCATTCAGAATTCTGGATACAAACTCTGAAAAAGTTCCATTTCGAATTCAGGATATGAACATTAACAAAGTTCAACTCCGAATTCTGGACTCCTAACTTCTAAGAGTTCAACTCTGAAATTTTATAAGTTTGACTCTGAAATTTTAATATTTCAACTCCAAACTTTTATAAGTTCAAATCCGAACTTTTATGTGTTAGATTCTGAACATTTATGAGTTCGACTCTGAACTTTTATGAGTTCGACTCCGAACTTTTATGAGTTCCACTCTGAACTTTTGTGAGTTTAACTCTGAACTTTTATGAGTTCGACTCTGAACTTTTAATAGTTCGACTCAGAACTTTTATGAGTTCTACTCCGAACTTTTATAAGTTTGACTCCGAACTTCTACAAGATCGGCTCCGAATTCTGTATGTTCAGATTCTAAACTCTGATGAAACCAGACTCTAAATTTTCTTAGAAATTTAGACTCCGGATTTCTACAGAATTCAGGTTCCAAATTCCTATAAAACAGAATCTGAATATCCTTTTATTATAAACTCCAAATTCCATTTTGGTTAGACTCCAAACAATTATTTTCTTATATTCATAACTTTAGTGTTTCTTATGCTTACACTCGTTTCATTATAATATGATTCGTGCTTTTAGTTACACATGTTTTCTTATAAAATGATGTTGTCTATTCTGTTTCTAACTAACCTTTGGTTTAGTGACATGTGTACAGGTCCCTCTGAAATCTAAGGAAAATATGACCGTTGGAGGAGGGAGCCGACCGTTGGAAATTTTCCTATAAATAGGAGCTCATTTGAAAGAGCTTGAGACTGATCTTTGACACTTGTGCTTACATGCTCTTGAAGTGATTTCTAGAGAGGGAGGCTCTTATCAACTCTCAAGATTCGTGTAGAATGTTTGAACTATTTGTTCAAACTTTTCCTTGTGCAGATTGCTTCGTGCGACTCTGAATGTTGGTGATTATATATGAGGGCTTCTAGGGATAGGAAGACAGAGATGCCGACTACCTTAAAGTTCGAGGTATTCTTTTCTTAAGAAGACAGAGGTTCCAACTACCTTGAGGTTGAGGGCTTGCGGGGATAGCAAGACAGAGAATCCGATCTTCATATCGAGGGCTTACCCTGGTGTGGGTAAGATAGACTTACTTGAAAGTATAAATCAAGGGACCTTTATCCAAGGTTTTTGGATACCCTTCTCTTTGGGTTAAATGATTTATATCTTGTTACTTGTAGCTTTACTACTTGTTTTTCCGCTGCATTTTGTATTTTAAGGAAAGAATAAACTTCTTATATTTCCTTACACTTGTACTTTGATTTAGTTAGATTCTATACGCTTTAAGGTAGAATATCATATTGTAAACTTTGGTTAAGTTTCAATTTCTGGAACCTGTTTTTGGAATCACTTTCCAGATTCAAGGAAGTGCATAGAACTAGAAGTTTGTAACATCATACGTTTTCCCAACCTTTCATTGGTGATTAGAGGTGTTTTGAATTTTCTTATTTTAACTTTGTTAAACATATATCTTTCCTTGTTTAAGGAAATTTTTAAAGTATACAATTCACCCCCTCCCCTCTTGTAAATTGGGTATCTACATCATTATTTCGATCGTACAATTGGTATCAGAGGAGGTCTCTGAATTACTTATACTCACATAAAGGTTTTTAATGCTCAGTTTTTAATTGTTCTATAATTTCCTTGCATCGGAATATTTTTATTTCTTAGGAATACTTTCCTTGAATCCGAACTTTTGTTTTTAACAAGTTTTGTGTAGAAAGATTTTAAGATGACAGGAATGAACATTGGTTCCATAGACAACATAAATCCTATAAGGCCACCAATTTTTGATAAAAATGATTATGAATACTATAGAGATCGAATGAGGACTTTAGTTATCAATACTGGGGTAGATAAATTTTTTATGCTAACTGGAGGTTATAAAATTCTTGATAAGGAAGTTAGTGCTTTCACAAACCAAGAGAAGCATGGTTATCAATTAAACTATAAGGCATGCAATACTTTACTATGTTCAATGACTAGGAACATATATAGCCAAATTTCTTCTTTTGAAATAGCTAATTTTATATGGAAGAAACTTGAAGTTACTCATTTTGGTACATCTAACGTGATTGAGATAAGAAGAGAAATGTTGAGAGCCGAATACAATGGTTTTAACTTTCCTTATGGAGAACCTATTCGTAAGGTGAAACAATGGTTTATGACTATCTTGAATAGTTTACAATCTATGGGAGAGAAAGTTCTAGATAATGAAGCTCTTGTAGATAAGATTATTGATATTATGCTTAATGAGTGGAATCAAAGATAACATCTATTGATGAAAACAGGAAGGTTACTCAAATTTCCTTAAATGGGCTGTTTGGAACTCTTCTCCAACATGAAACAAGGATGAAGAGAGATGCTGACAACATCAAAAAGAATAATGGGAATGGTACTATTTATTTTACTATAACTTCAAATCACATGAAAGCTAAGACTCCTTAGAGAGTAACTAGATACAAATCTAAGAAGGTAACTATCCAATCTGAATCTAGTGAGAGTGAAGTCTCAGAGAATGAGTTAGAAAATCTTACTCGAAGGATGAACAAGACAGCTAGTCAAAGAAATTTCTAATCCAAGTATAAGAAGAAGGAAAAGAAAGATAAGAAATATTTGGAGGTCAGATGCTATGAATGTAAGAGAAGTGGACACAAACGACCAGATTTCCCTATGATTAAAAAGAAAGAAAGAAAAGAGAGAAATTATGAAAGGAACAGGAAGAAGTTATACAAAGCTAAAGCTAAGAAAAGTCTGAAGGCTAATACTACTTGGAGTGCTAGTAGTAGAGACTCTTAAGAAAGTGAATCTCCAGAATATGATTCATCAGATCAGAAGAATATGGGATTCATTTCTAATACTTCTTTTCAACAAACATGTCTTATAGCCAAGGTACGCTCTGCCGAGGCTTTAACAAATTTATCTCTTGATAAGAATTACTATTCTGAAAATAGTACTTCTAATGAAGATACTTCATCTTCAGATAATGAAGAACCTTCATATGAAGAAGTATCTAGATTTTCCAAGATACTTAAAGCAAAAAATTGTAAAATTTCCAAGATATTAGATAATGATAGTACAATGGGAGAAATTTTTACAAAAGAGATTTCAGATCATTCTTCAGATCTTAAAGATAAAGAATAGCTTTTAGAAAAACATTCTAAAGACCGTCAGAAAACAAATTATGATAAGAAAGAATTTTCTAAAGATCTTAAGAATGTAATTTCAAAAATAAAAATTTTTGAGGAAAAATATAACTCTACGGAAATGATTCTTGAGGATAAGAATTTAGTCATTAGAATAAAATCCTAAATTTTTTCTCTAAAGAAGATCCTTGTAAAATTTACCTCTGGGAAGGAAAATTTTGACAAGATGTATTCTCAAATTAATCCTCAAGGAAACACTACTGCAGTAGGTTATACTCACCAAAACCCGGTTTTCAAAAACAACTATTTTGTTCTATCTAAATCCCCTTTTTCACTAAGTGTAAAAGGGGTGGGCATTGGAAGAAAAACTGTTCTATGAATAAAGTTTAATCTCTTGGGTTTCATAAAGCTTATTTCTCTAAACAAATGTGGATTCCCAAAATTTTGTTATCTGAAAATATCGGATCCAAAATAGTATGGATTCCTAAAGTCTAATTCTTTTCTCATTTTTAGGAAAATAGGGAGAGTGCCAACAACAATACTTGGTACATGGATAGTGGATGTTCCTGGCACATGACTGGGAACAAAATCTATTTCAAAAAGATTATCTAGGTGAAAGGAGGAAAATTTACTTTCGGAGATAATGCTCAGGGAGAAATTGTGGGTATAAGTAATATTTTTCTTCTTTGTAAAACTTTGATTTCAAACGTTTTATTTTTTAAGGGTCTTAAGCACAACCTCATCAGCATAAGTCAATTATGTGATGAAGGATACCGTGTGAATTTTAAGAATGATAAAAGCTAAGTACACAATTCCAAGGAATAATTTATTCTCTCTGCCAACAGTCAAGAGAATGTTTACACATTGAACATAGAAGACCTTAGGAGCCTTGATTTTCCTTGCCTAAGTGCAATGGAAGATCATTCTTTGTTATGGAATAGAATACTAGGTCATTGTAACCTTAGAAACTTATGTAAAATATCTAAGAATAAACTAGTTAAGGATCTTCCAAAGATTATATTTGATTCTTCAAAAGTTTATGATCCTTGTCAATATGGTAAGAAACATAAATCTAGTTTTAAATAAATCAGTGAAGTCTCAATAACTGGTGAATTATAGTTAGTACACATGGAACTTTTTAGTCCAACACAAACTGGATGCATTGGAGGCAAATACTATGTGTTTGTTCTAGTTGATGATTACACTAGATTTATATGGATCTATTTTCTAGTAAAGATGTCTGAGGCTTTTTTCTATTTCAAAATTTTTAAATACCAAGTTAAATATGAGAAAAAACTTCCACTGAAAACTATACATAGTGATCATGGAGGAGAATTTCAAAATTCTGATTTTGAATCTTTTTGTAGTAGAAAAGGTATTACTCACAACTTATCAGCACCGAGAACTCCTCAACAAAATGGTGTAGTTGAAAGAAGAAATAAAATTTTTCAAGAGATAACTAGAACCATGTTGAGTGAATATTCTATAGCTAGACATTTTTGGGATGAAGCTGTAATTACTGCTTGTTATACTATAAATAGAGTTTTGATTAGACCTTTTCTTAATAGAACTACTTGTGAGTTATGGAATGGTAGAAAACCTATACTTTCCTACTTCAATGTTTTTGGTTGAAAGGTATTCATCCTGAATAGTAAATACAAATTACACAAATTTTCACCAAAATCTGATGAAGCACTATTCTTAGGCTACTCCACAACTTCTAAGGCTTATAGAGTTTTCAACGAAAACACTTGTACTGTTGAAGAAACAGTGCATGTAAAATTTGATGAATCTGATCCTTTTTTTAAACCATCCCAACCTACATCCTCAGATGTTTTTTCAAAAACTAATTATAATCCTTTGATAGAAGATCCTTCTGATAAGAAAAATGTTCAAGAAGACACTTCTGAATCATTTACCCCAGAAGACATTATTCCCTTTGTTGATGAACATGTCTTACAAAACCCAAGTCAGGTGTTTCTTAAGAATCATCCTAGTGATAGTATCATTTGTCATGTCAATCAATCTATAAGGACTAGAAGTTCATTAAGGAATAAAGTATAACATCTAAAATTTCTTTCCAAATTAGAACCAAAAAGCACTGATGAAGCTTTAGGTGATGATGATTGGATCAAAGCCACACAAGATGAACTAAATGAATTCGAAAGGAATAAAGTCTGTACCTTGGTTGAAAGACCTAAAGAAACTTATGTTATTGGAGTAAATAGGGTATTAAGAAACAAGTGTGATGAAAATGGAATCATAGTTTGAAATAAAGCTAGACCAGTTACTAAAGGCTATAATCAGCAAGAGGGAATAGACTATGAAGATACCTATACTCTAGTAGCTAGACTTGAATCTATTCGTCTTTTACTTGCCTTTGCAGCATTCTTCAATTTTAAACTTTTTCAAATGGATGTGACATGGGATTTTCTTAACGGTTATGTTCAAGAGGAAGTTTTTGTTGTGCAACTTCCTGGATTTGAAGATACAAAACATCCTTATCATTTTTTTAGACGTACCAATGCTTTGTATGGCCTTAAACAAGCCCCATGAGCCTGGTATGATAGACTTACATGATTTTTGATTCAAAATAACCATGTTAAGGGAAATGTAGATCCAACCCTTTTTATAAAGAAATATAAGAAAAATGTTTTGATTGTTCAAATTTATGTTGACGATATTATATTTGGTTCAACTCAGAAATCTTTAACTAGTTCTTTTACAATTCTAATTAAATATGTGTTTGAAATGAGAATGATAGGTGAATTAACATTTTTCCTTTGTTTTCAAATTTCTCAAAAACCAGAAATAATCTACATATCCCAACATAAGTATATTAAATATATTCTTAAAAATTATGGATTTGATAACACTAAAAGTATTAGAACTCCCATCGGTACCTCAAACACACTTGATCTTGATGAAGTTGGGAAACCAGTAGATCAAACATCTTTTAGGGGTATGATAGGAAGCCTAATATACTTGACATCCAGTCATCCAGACATAATTTTTTCAGTATTCTTATGTGCAAGATATCAATCCAATCCTAAGGAATCTGATTTAAAGGCAGTGAAAAGAATTTTTTGCTACATGAAGGGGACCATGGATCCAGGATTATTTTAAACTTCTGGAAATGACTTTATCTTAAAAAGATTTTCAGATGCTGACTTTGGTGGAAGTATAATGGATAGAAAAATTACATCCAAAACTTGTAATTTCTTAGGAGATTCATTAGTTTCTTGGTCCTACAAGAAGAAACATTTAGTAGCACTCTCAACTGTTAAAGATGAATATGTAGCAGCTAGAAGTTTTTGTGATCAAGTGTTGTGGATGCAACACACACTCACAGACTATGGCTTGAGTTTCACAAAGACTCAAATTTTGTGTGATAACACAAGTTCCATTTCCCTTAGTAAAAACCCTACGCATCACTCTCGTGAAAAAAACATAGATATTAGGCATCAATTACTTAGGGATCACACACTTAAAGGAGATATTATTCTTCATTTTATTGGAACACAAGATCAATTTGCTGACATTTTCACAAAATATTTATCTTCCGATAGATTTGAATACATTAAATAGAAGTTAAGAATGATAACTATAAGGTAATCCTTCTCTATTAACTTCTTGTTGAACAATTATATTTACAGTAATAAACTCCTTTTCATAGGGGGTGTAAATTTTCATGTTAGCATAATCCTAATTTTCGTAGTCAATTTTTTCCCAAGCTTTTGTAATCAAAATTTTTGTAGTCAGTTTTTTTCCAGGATTTTGTAATCAAAATTTTCGTAGTAAATTTTTTTTCCAAGAATTTGTAATCAAAATTTTCTTAGTTAGTTTTTTTTCCTGATTTTGCAATCAAAATTTTCGTAGTCAGTCTTTCATACTTTTGTAACTAAATTTCTCGTAACGAGTTTTTTAAAATTTTCGAAACTGAAATTTTTGGAATGGAAATTTTCAGAACTGAAATTTTCGTAAGGAAAATTTCCGGAACTGAAATTTTTGTAATGAAATTTTCCGAAACTGAATTTTTCATAATGAAAATTTTTTTAATGATGTTTTTGGTAGTGTGTTTTTCTTAGTTAAATTTTCCTAAAGAAGAATATTACCAATTACGAACAATCATTCTAGCCAATCCGAAAGGTATGACTTCCTTACTTAAGTCTTTGTAATCATATTTTAGTTGATTCTATTTTTATGTGTTTTAAATTTTTCAGATTATATTTTTCTTAAATCCGAATGTTTTTCATAAAACCTCAAAAGATCAGAGTCAAGTTTTCCTTGTGGTTTGTATCTCAACCATCAGATCAAATCTTAATGTATCTCAACTATTTGATCACCCATGGAAACTGAACTGTCGTCTCAACACCTATATAAAGGGGACCCCCGAGGGTTATCCCACATCGGTTTTTCAATGATTTCGTGTCTCAAAGCCCTGACTCTCTTTTTAAGGACCGTTTCGATCTTTCTTAAGCACGTTCCAAATCCTCCAGAACTCTCTATTTCAAATGTATGTTGAATCTACATCCCAAGATATGTCTACCTCAAATCCAATCTCAAAATTGTTAGTTTATAGGGAGAGGTTGGTATATATGAGTTTCTTTAATTATGATTCTCTTATATCTAAGAATATAAAATTGAATGCTTGGGAGGAGGTGTGCTTATCAAAGCCTAGGAAACGGGATCCGGTTTATAAAAAGTTTCTTATTGAGTTCTTTGAGTCTGTTTCCTTCCTTGAGGAGGATGGCAGAGATTTCTTTTTTTTTGCTAGTATTATGGGATGACTTACAAATTATCTTTCACCAAGTCTGAAAGTTTGGTGGGTATAACGTATGAAGGTGAAGCTGGATTTTTTTCACATAAGCTTCTGGATGAGCAAGGAAGTTTCAACAAAGATAAGGCATTCAAATTTCTTGGGCTTAAAGATACCCATACTGCTAATATTTCTAATCTCTCTCCAAATAATCGGATTTTATAGCTGTGGGTACAAGACTTTATCATACTAAGAAGGGGAGATGAGGATAATCTCAAGAAGTGTGAAATTTACATCCTAGATTTCATGGTAAATATAAGGAAGATAAATCTGATGAGACATATTTTGATTAAAGTTAAGAATATCAAAGAAGGGAATCTGAAAGCTCAGATCATAATATATCCGACACTGATTCCTAAACTTATAATCAAATATCTTGATTCATTCAATGTTTATTGAACTTCCAAGAAACGAAATTTCAAGGTAATGCTAGTAAGTGATGATACATTAAAGAGGATGAAAATGGGTTTTTTCTGATGAATTCGGAGAATTCTACCCTTTACTAGAGGAAGAGGGTGAGACCATTCCGAAAAATGTTGAAAAGGATGAACCAGTAATGAAAGTTACTAAGAAGAGGATGATTAAGGAAGTGGTTGCTGAAGACAAAACCCCCAAAGGTAAGGAAACTCAATCTGTACCACCCAAGACAGAGAAACAAAATGTAACGCCCCGACCCCAGTTACCCAGAGTCGGTGCATTATTACAAAACATTGGCATGATCACAAGAAAGATCAAATCTCGAAAGACCGATTGGTTTAGTAGCCTTGGAAACACTAGATATATTCATAAGTTTTACATTACATCATAAAATGAAAAACTACTACAACAACATAATGTTTCCAAAATCCACACTATTAACCCCTCATAAAATCCCTGCAGGTCATTCATAACTTACTTCTTCACATCCTGGGAAAAATAAAACATAGAAAAGGGGTGAGCTCAAATGCCCAGTAAGGATAACAATATAGCGGAAACTTTCATAAATAAGAATAAACATTTAAGGCAATGTATAACTAAAACAAAAGCCTTTTAAATATGAACTTTCAACATGGTATGGCATAAATAAAATGAAATAATGTCATTTACTTATTCACATGGATATTCTACTAATCGAATAATCACATGCAAAAATCAATAACCACTTTCATAATGTTGGAATGCATAATTCCAGACTATCATAACCACATAGCCAAGCCCTCGTGCCAAGACTACAAATAAGATTTTGTCAAGGCCTTGTGCCAAGACACTAGTTTGTCTCATGAGACCTACCGATGCATCGAGGAGCTATAGCGGGCTCCACCCGTCACATATTAAGTCCAATGCATTCCCATATGAAAAGGTTTAAACATAACATAAACATTCATATTAAAACTAGCATATGAAATGTCAATACTTTCACCATAAACTATGAATGGTATAAAAATAGCACATCCACATTCAAACATATCACAAAACCTTCAATACAATATAAGAGTTTTGTATCATAATAAATCATCTTCAAATAATCTTAAAATCCATCAAAGGATGTTGACATAGATGAAATCAAAATTCTTTTTAAAGAAATATCTCCTTTTATTTTGAAATAATTTAAGATCCATATAAAATAAAACATTTTCTTTGAAAATATTCTTATAAGCTTGTAAGGGAAGCTTTGAAGATTTTATAACGGTGGAACATAGCCGCACCCTCCGTATAAGTTAAAAAAACATTCTTACCTTAATTCTGTCGAAAAGGTTAAAAAGGACCTTGTTTTGAAAACGACCGAAAGATTCCTTTATAAACCACTTATAAATGTCAAAAAGGGTATAAATGACTTTAACTCATATTCTAGTCAATAGTAAAAATGTTTTGAAATACATTTTTAAGAAACATGGATGTGGATGATAAAGAGATCCCAGTAGATTATTACATATAAACAACCTCGGATAATGAAGAGATTGTGAAATAACCCTTACCTTGTACTTTTCCTTGGTTGGGGTAGGTTAACCTCCTGTATAATGGTGAAATAGTTGTTATTAAATTATACAAGAATCATATATAATAATATGATATCATATATGATCTTTTAACATTGATTTGTTAATAATATCTTAGAATTATCGTCGTTTCAGGAGTTAACTTACTCATTTTCTTTTATATGTTTTGTTACATAAGCCATGGTTGTTGTATCTTATTCATATCCAGAATGATATCTAGTCCTTAAACATCATTTTTAAATCATCAAATGATAATTATACTTGAATGGATACGATGGAGAATGAATCTCATCGCGTTCGTGGAGACGGTAGTCCGTACGTACGCACGAGCGACAATATCATTCATTTGATATTAAAATAATATATAAATGGATGGTATATCATATATACAGAATCATTAACATGTTATTTTTATTATTTACATGAGTTACACATCATTATTATACCCATCCAAATAATATTATATTGAATAACAATTACACCACGACGTGGAGACGGTAAGCCGTACGTACGCACGTATGGTGACATGTTATTCAAAGGGTAGATAGAATACTGAATATGGTTGTACCATATTTATAATAACATCACAGTATATGTAAGATACTGGAGTTATTATTTTAGAAGGGTAAGAACAAAGAAAGAGGTAGTGGCAGAAGAAATGAACTTGGAGAAGGGTGGTGAAATCATTACCTCTTCTTCGGGTTCTTCCTTTTGATTTGATCAAAAGGGCTCCTTAGGTTGGCTTTCTGATCAAACTAAGGCCTCTAGGTTGTAGTGAGGGATGTTAGGAGAGTATTTGGGCAGAGTTTGGCCGAACCAAAAGGCTTTGAAGGTGTGAAGAAATGAGAAGGAGGAGTGCCCTTTTATAAGAGGGGTGAGGGGCACCTTTAGAAAAGCTAGAAATATTAATTTATAATAAATTCATATTCGGTTTCTAATGGCTCCAAAGTTGATTATTAAATTTTAAGGTGGGGATAGGTCGAAAACCACTCAACCAATATAATTTAGACAGGTTTGTGTACTTATATTAACCTTATCATTAAGTATTAACTCTAAGTTAATTAGTTTCACTTTTACAATGTCTCTTTGTATTTTTATATAATATGGTTAATAAACTTACTATATACATCCAAGCGACCCCCAAGTGGTACATTAATGATTAACCTATCATGATATAAGTCTCTTGGCCGAACCTTAGATTTTTAGGAATTTAATATCAATTAATAATATAATATTTGTTTTAAGAACTCTTTTATGTCAATTTTGACACTATTCAATAGTTGATTTTTGTGAAACTCATAACAGATTGATTAATTCGAACAAAGTCAATTAAAGCAATCCTAATATATCATATTATCCTAGAAAATCAGTTTAATTCATTAAAAGTTTCATATTATATTTATTTGGGTATTTATAATATCAATTATTTTAATTTTTCACTATTATAGTAATTACTGCATCATCATTGTGTCATAAATAAAATAAATTATTTAATGTCTTAAAATTATAAATAAAATATAATTATGTAGGAAATCGTTTTAGCTTTCTAATGAATATTTATAATCTAAAATCCAACATATATAACCCTATGTAACAATTGTTTTTCTAAAAGATATATGCTTGTGTCATTTTTGTATTCATTTTAACTTAATTAAAATAAAGTGTCATTATCACTTACAAGTGGATCCATGGGGTCCCAAAATAGACCCAAAGATTCCCATGGTCGACCATGTATCTACCAATAGGGTTAAGACACGTTTTCGGGTAATTTAGTATTATTATAATATTATTTTTGAAGCCTTATTTACCGGATTTACCCTTAACCATGGTAAATAAAATATTTACCGCAGTAATTATTCAAAATGTCTAAAAATAAAAGTTACCTATTTACACAATTTGAACATCCTGATTCCAAATATGGAATCCATTTTCCTAAATTCAAAACACATAAGTGGCAGAAATTAATTTAAAATTAATTCCCACTGTCAAAACAAAAAGCGTGTTTTTAAGAGATAATAACTATCAAAAGATTGACACTCGTTTATGTTCGGTTTAATTGTAAAATTATGTCCAATGACCAACATTATATTAAATGGTAAAAATATATTCTAAATATACTTTAAAACCACTCAAATTTATAATTTATCACTATTAATTATTTTCATTAAAAAAGTTTTTTTTAATTAAAACTTAGAAATTTTGACTATTCATCAAAATATGAAAGTTATCCGAAATGTACCAAAATTTCACCTTAGGCTAAATTCGATATTCCGAATCCAAAAATGAAGTCCATTTTGAAATATAAAATATATATAATTTCAAAAAGTAGGTATTACTATTCATAACGGCTAGTTTGATTAGTTATGGTGTGTTAGAACTCGGTGTTGCGTACAACACACACTATCACATTATTCAAAGAGAAGCATACCGTAGAAGCTTGGGGTGTTACATTCTCCCCTCCTTCAAATAATTGCGTCCTCGCAATTTCTAGGGTATTACTGCATAAAAAGACTCGGGTGGTTCTTCATCATAAGTTCCTCGGGTTCCCACGTTGCCTCTTCCATCTTATGGTTTCTCCACAAAACTTTTACCAGACGCGTCGTCCGGTTTCTCAGCACTTGTTCTCTCGTATCAAGAATCTTGACGGGCTCTTCGCAATAAGACAGATCGGGTTCCAGTTCTAATTCCTCATAGGTGAGTACATGCGTCGGATCAGGCATGTATTTCCTCAATAGAGATACGTGGAACACATCGTGAACTTTGGAGAGACTTGGCGGCATTGCCAATCGGTAAGCTACAACCCCAATTCGTTCTAGAATTTTGAAAGGTCCGATGTACCTGGGACTCAATTTACCTTTCTTACCAAAACGTATGACTCCCTTCCACAGAGATACCTTCAGAAAAACATGATCACCAACTTGAAATTCCAAATCCTTCCTTCGATTATCGGCATAGCTCTTCTACCTACTTTGAGCTGCTTTGATGTGATTTTGGATTACTTTCACCTTTTCCACCGTTTCCTCCACTAGTTCGGGGCCTACAAGTTTTCTTTCACCAACGTCATCCCAACAGGTTGGTGTACGACATCTCTTTCCGTATAACGCTTCATATGGTGCCATCTGAATACTCAAATGGAAGCTATTGTTATAGGAAAATTCTACCAAAGGTAAATATTGATCCCACATACCCTGAAAGTCAAGTGAGCAAGATCTCAACATGTCTTCTAAGGTTTGAATAGTCCATTCTGATTGTCCGTCTGTCTGAGGGTGGTAAGCAGTGCTCAAATGAAGTTCAGTATCCAGGGATTTCTGAAGACTTTTCCAGAATCTTGAAGTAAAACGGGGATCACGATCAGAAAAAATCGATAGGGGTACTCCATGAAGTCTCACAAATTCATTAATATATAGTCTTGCTAGATGTTCCAGGGGTAGATCTTCTCTTATAGCATGAAAATGTGCTGTCTTGGTAAGACGATCAACAATAACCCATATTGCATCGTTCCTTCTAGGAGTCCTTGGTAGCCCCATGACAAAGTCCATCGTAACATTGTCCCATTTCCACTCCGGTATGGGAAGAGGTTGCATGACTCCTCCAGGCTGTTGCCTTCCAGCTTTCACTTGTTGACAAACCATACATCTTGACACAAAATCAGCAATCTCCCTCTTCATATTGTCCCACCAAAAATGTTCCTTCAAATCTCTATACATTTTGGTCCTCCCAGGGTGTATAGAGAAATTGGAACTATGAGCATCATCCAGCAATTCCTTTTTTAGATCAGGTATATTGGGAACACAAAGTCTCTTCCCAAATTTCAAAATTCCATCTTCATACACAAAGTCTCTCAATCTCCCATCATTTACAGCTTTAATCTTCTTTTGGAATTCTTCATCATCGGTCTGAGAACTCTTAATCCTTTCTAGTAAAGATGGTTTGGCAACCATTTGAAAAAGCATTGATGTTTCACCTTCCCTGGTTATTCCCATGTCCATCTTCACTAGATCCATGAAAATTGGATCCCTTTCAATTCTCATATTGTTCAAAACTCCATGGTCTTTTCTACTCAAAGCATCTGCCACCTTGTTTGCCTTCCCTGGGTGGTAGTGTATCGTACAATCATAATCCTTGAGTAATTCAAGCCATCTCCTTTGCCTCATGTTGAGTTCTTTTTGTGAGAAAATATACTTCAAACTCTTTTGATCAGTATAAATCTCACATTTTTCACCATAGAGG
This sequence comes from Viscum album, assembly GCA_963277665.1. Taxonomy (NCBI): domain Eukaryota; kingdom Viridiplantae; phylum Streptophyta; class Magnoliopsida; order Santalales; family Viscaceae; genus Viscum; species Viscum album. The sequence goes on along the minus strand of OY728157.1, from coordinate 1,393,822,496 downwards.
TAGTGCCTCCATATCTTCAAAGCAAAGATCACTACTGATAACTCGAGATCATGAGTAGGATAGTTTTGTTCATGGATTTTCAACTGTCGTGATGCATAGGCAATAACTCTATCATTCTGCATAAGGACACAGCCAAGTCCTTTCTTCGATGCATCACTATAAATAACGAACCCATCATTCCCCGATGGTAGAGTCAATATAGGAGCATTGACTAATCTTCTCTTCAGTTCTTCGAAACATTCTTCACACTCTTTTGTCCAAACAAATTTAACCCCTTTACGTGTGAGCTTCGTTAATGGGTTAGCCAATCGGGCAAAATTCTGGACGAAACGTCGATAATAACCTGCCAAACCAATAAAACTACGTACCTCAGTTATACTTGTAGGTGCTGGCCATTCTTGGATTTCCTTGGTCTTAGAAGGATCAACAGAGATTCCATCTTTAGAGACAATATGGCCAAGAAAAGAAATCTCCTGAAGCCAGAATTCACACTTGCTAAACTTCCCATATAATTCATGCCTCCTCAGAGTCTTCAAGATAATGCGCAAGTGATTTTCATGATCTTCGTAGGTTTTGGAGTATACCAAGATATCATCAATAAATACCACCAAAAATTCATCGAGATACTCCTTGAAAACTCTATTCATTAGATCCATGAATACAGAGGGTGCATTAGTCAATCCAAATGGCATTACAGTAAACTCGTAATGCCCGTACCTGGTTCGAAATGCTGTTTTCGGAATGTCTTCCTTCTTCACACACAACTGATGGTATCCATATCGAAGGTCAATCTTTGAAAAGTATTGAGCTCCATGCAGCTGGTCAAATAAATCATCAATACGAGGTAGGGTATACTTGTTTTTTATCATTATAGCATTGATCTCCCTGTAGTCGATACATAACCTCATAGATCCATCTTTCTTTTTAACAAAAAGAACAGGGGCTCCCCATGGAGAAACACTAGGGCGAATAAATCCCTTATTACTCAATTCCTCTAGTTGTTTCTTTAGTTCGACTAACTCTACAGTGTCCATTCTATAAGGGGTCTTCGATATAGGCCTTGATCCAGGAATCAAATCAATAGAAAACTCAACTTCTCGTTCTGGAGGATGTCCAGGTAAATCTTCCGGAAATACATCTACAAATTCGTTCACAACAGGTACATCCTCTATTTGAACATTCCTTTCCTCACCGAAAGTTATTTTATTCTGTTCCTCCCTAATAATTGAATTAAGTTGAGCTACTGAGGGTGGATCTAAATAAGAATTAGGTGGTGACGATTCTGCTCTAAAAATAAGGTGCTCCTTATCATTATCATCAAGAATCGTAACCTCTTTCTTCTTACAATAAATCTTCACATCATAGTCCGAAAGCCAGTCCATACCGAGGATTATATCAAACTCAATCATAGGTATGATGATGAAATCAGCAGATAAAGAAAATTTATGTGCTCTAATGGGGACTGATTCACAAAACTTTGTTGCAACGATACTTCCCTTAGGAGTTTTAACTGACAACTCCCTTATTAAATCAAATTGGAAATATCTAATTTTCTTAGCAAACTGGGAAGATATGAAACAATGCGATGATCCAGAATCAAATAATGCATTTGCTAAACTTGAGGAAACCATTAAATTACCTGCCACCACGTCTTTCGGAGCTTCTACCTCAGCAGTAGTAATAGCATAAGCCTGGCCTTGATCCCTTGGCCTTTTCTGAGGTAAGTTCTCCTGACGCTTAGGACATGCATTTGCATAATGCCCCATCTCCCTGCAATTGTATCACTGAACGTTGGTAGCTTCCTTATTCCCCTTGCAATCATGAGCTTGGTGGCCTTTTTCACCACACTTGTAACAGACTCCCATTCCCTTCAAGCAAGTACCAGGATGTTTCTTCCCGCATTTACCACAAGATGGATATTCAACCTTTCCCTTCTTCCCCTTATTTCCATTCCCAGATTGATCAGCAGGTCTCTTCTTCTCTTTCTTTGCTTTAAAGTCATAAGACTTAGAGAATTCCTTTTCGGTCTTGATAGCACATGAGACAATGTCTTCGTACGATGAAAAGGATTGTGAGACTAACGATCGACAGAGAAATGGTTTTAACCCATCAAAGAAATGATCAATCTTACTTCTTGGGTTACGAATATAATCACCAGCGTACCTCGCTAACCTTTTAAAGTTAGCCTCATACTTTTTGACATTCTCATCCTCCTTTTGTCTCAGACTCAGAAATTGCCTTTCCATATCTGCTCGATGGTCGCGAGGGAAGAATTTTTCTAAAAACAGTTCTTTGAACTCCCTCCATTACATATTTGATACTTCATCATCTTCCTTCGTATATTGAATCAATGACCACCATTGATCAGCATCTCCAGTGAGGCGGTAAACTGCCATGATAACTTTTTCCTTTCACTGCTCCCCAAAGCCTGAAATATTTTCTCTAAGGAAAATATCCATTGCTCAGCTACTAAGGGATTTGTATTCCCATTGAACGTTGGTGGTTGTTGCCTCATGAATCGATCTAACATTGATCCTCCACGCTGCGGATCAGGGTGCTCCATACGGGTAAGGTTATTATTCATAACCTGAGTAAGTTGTCCTAGTATGGTGATTAGCTGATCAGCACTAGTTGCATCACCAGCCCCACTATAATTATCTTGAGCAGGATGGAAATCCCTACATGGAGTGCGTGCATTGATACGGTTTCCATTTCTTCCACTAGGCGCCATTTCTAAACAATGGCATAAAATAGATCAGTTTATGAATAAAAATACATAATCCCATACTTATAAAACACTTAACATAAATTGAACTATTTATGGATATAATCCATAATCATAAAAATGTTTTCTTTGAGGAAGTATATACTCATAAACCCTTCATAATGATTTGTAAAGATAGTGAGAGTTATCCTAAGCATATCCCCCGGGAGTGTCGTAACCAAGAGTGCAGCAAGGCCCGTTGTCGTGCACCAGTTCCCGTTCGAGTCTAGCTCAAAGCGGTGTTTTCGGGTTTTACCCCTAGGTACATCTGTGCCAGAGCCGCCTCTACCTGCTCGTATCCAGACAGGGATGTATTGCTCGGAAAACTCACAAAATCTCTACAATACCAAAATTCTAGGAAGTTCTTCTATACTAATCCTCAAAGTTCATCTTAGGTCTACGTGCTCTAATCAGAGTTTATCTAAATCTAACTTCCAAGGTTTGTACTAAACTTCCTCTGATACCAACTGTAACGCCCCGACCCCAGTTTCCCAGAGTCGGTGCATTATTACATAACGTTGGCATGATCACAAGAAAGATCAAATCTCGAAAGACCGATTGGTTTAGTAGCCTTGGAAACACTAGATATATTCATAAGTTTTACATTACATCATAAAATGAAAAACTACTACAACAACATAATGTTTCCACAATCCACACTATTAACCCCTCATAAAATCCCTACAGGTCATTCATAACTTACTTCTTCACATCCTGGGAAAAATAAAACATAGAAAAGGGGTGAGCTCAAATGCCCAGTAAGGATAACAATATAGCGGAAACATTCATAAATAAGAATAAAAATTTAAGGCAATGTATAACTAAAACAAAAGCCTTTTAAATATGAACTTTCAACATGGTATGGCATAAATAAAATGAAATAATGCCATTTACTTATTCACATGGATATTCTACTAATCGAATAACCACATGCAAAAATCAATAACCACTTTCATAATGTTGGAATGCATAATGCCAGACTATCATAACCACATAGCCAAGGCCTCGTGCCAAGACTACAAATAAGATTTTGTCAAGGCCTTGTGCCAAGACACTAGTTTGTCTCATGAGACCTACCGATGCATCGAGGAGCTATAGCGGGCTCCACCCGTCACATATTAAGTCCAATGCATTCCCATATGAAAAGGTTTAAACATAACATAAACATTCATATTAAAACTAGCATATGAAATGTCAATACTTTCACCATAAACTATGAATGGTATAAAAATAGCACATCCACAGTCAAACATATCACAAAACCTTCAATACAATATAGAAGTTTTGTATCATAATAAATCAACTTCAAATAATCTTAAAAACCATCAAAGAATGTTGACATAGATGAAATCAAAATTCTTTTTAAAGAAATATCTCCTTTTATTTTGAAATAATTTAAGATCCATATAAAATAAAACATTTTCTTTGAAAATATTCTTATAAGCTTGTAAGGGAAGCTTTGAAGAATTTATAACGGTGGAAAATAGCCGCACCCGCCGTATAAGTTAAAAAAAACATTCTTACCTTAATTCTGTCGAAAATGTTAAAAAGGACCTTGTTTTGAAAACGACCGAAAGATTCCTTTGTAAACCACTTATAAAAGTCAAAAAGCATATAAATGACTTTAACTCATATTCTAGTAAATAGTAAAAATGTTTTGAAATACATTTTTAAGAAACATGGATGTGGATGATAAAGAGATCCCAGTAGATTATTACATATAAACAACCTCGGATAATGAAGAGATTGTGAAATAACCCTTACCTTGTACTTTTCCTTGGTTGGGGTAGGTTAACCTCCTGTATAATGGTGAAATAGTTGTTATTAAATTATACAAGAATCATATATAATAATATGATATCATATATGATCTTTTAACATTGATTTGTTAATAATATCTTAGAATTATCGTCGTTTCGGGAGTTAACTTACTCATTTTCTTTTATATGTTTTGTTACATAAGCCATGGTTGTTGTATCTTATTCATATCCATAATGATATCTAGTCCTTAAACATCATTTTTAAATCATCAAATGATAATTATACTTGAATGGATACGATGGAGAATGAATCTCATCGCGTTCGTGGAGACGGTAGTCCGTACGTACGCACGAGCGACAATATCATTCTTTTGATATTAAAATAATATATAAATGGATGGTATATCATATATACAGAATCATTAACATGTTATTTTTATTATTTACATGAGTTACACATCATTATTATACCCATCCAAATAATATTATATTGAATAACAATTACACCACGACGTGGAGACGGTAAGCCGTACGTACGCACGTATGGTGACATGTTATTCAAAGGGTGGATAGAATACTGAATATGGTTGTACCATATTTATAATAACATCACAGTATATTTAAGATACTGGAGTTATTATTTTAGAATGGTAAGAACAAAGAAAGAGGTAGTGGAAGAAGAAATGAACTTGGAGAAGGGTGGTGAAATCATTACCTCTTCTTCGGGTTCTTCCTTTTGATTTGATCAAAAGGGCTCCTTAGGTTGGCTTTATGATCAAACTAAGGCCTCTAGGTTGTAGTGAGGGATGTTAGGAGAGTATTTGGGCAGAGTTTTTCCGAACCAAAAGGCTTTGAAGGTGTGAAGAAATGAGAAGGAGGAGTTCCCTTTTATAAGAGGGGTGAGGGGCACCTTTGGAAAAGCTAGAAATATTAATTCATAATAAATTCATATTCGGTTTCTAATGGCTCCAAAGTTTATTATTCAAAGGTTAAGGTGGGGATCGGTCGAAAACCACTCAACCAATAGAATTTAGACAGGTTTGGGTACTTATATTAACCTTATCTTTAAGTATTAACTCTAAGTTAATTAGTTTCACTTTTACAATGTCTCTTTGTATTTTTATATAATATGGTTAATAAACTTACTATATACATCCTAGCGACCCCCAAGTGGTACATTAATGATGAACCTATCATGATATAAGTCTCTTGGCCGAACCTTAGATTTTTAGGAATTTAATATCAATTAATAATATAATATTTGTTTTAAGAACTCTTTTATGTCAATTTTGACACTATTCAATAGTTGATTTTTGTGAAACTCATAACAGATTGATTACTTCGAAGAAAGTCAATTAAATAAATACTAATATATCATATTATCCTATAAAATTAGTTTAATTCATTAAAAGATTCATATTATATTTATTTGGGTATTTATAATATCAATTATTTTAATTTTTCACTATTATAGTAATTACTGCATCATCATTGTGTCATAAATAAAATAAATTATTTAATGTCTAAAAATTATAAATAAAATATCATTATGTAGGAAATATTTTTATATTTCTAATGAATATTTATAATCTAAAATCCAACATATATAACCCTATGTAACAATTGTTTTTCTAAAAGATATATGCTTGTGTCATTTTTGTATTCATTTTAACTTAATTAAAATAAAGTGTCATTATCACTTACAAGTGGATCCATGGGGTCCCAAAATAGACCCAAAGATTCCCATGGTCGACCATGTATCTACCAATAGGGTTAAGACACGTTTTAGGGTAATTTAGTATTATTATAATATTATTTTTTAACCCTTATTTACCGGATTTACCCTTAACCATGGTAAATAAAATATTTACCGCAGTAATTATTCAAAATGTCTAAAAATAAAAGTTACCTATTTACAAAATTTGAACATCCTGATTCCAAATATGGAATCCATTTTCCTAAATTCAAAACACATAAGTGGAAGAAATTAATTTAAAATTAATTCCCGCTGTCAAAACAAAAAGCGTGTTTTTAAGAGATAATAACTATCAAAAGATTGACACTCGTTTATGTTCGGTTTAATTGTAAAATTATGTCCAATGACCAACATTATATTAAATGGTAAAAATATATTCTAAATATACTTTAAAACCACTCAAATTCATAATTTATCACTATTAATTATTTTGATTAAAAAAGTTGTTTTTAATTAAAACTTAGTAATTTTCACTATTCATCAAAATATGAAAGTTATCCGAAATGTACCAAAATTTCACCTTAGGCTAAATTCAATATTCCGAATCCAAAAATGAAGTCCATTTTGAAATATAAAATATATATAATTTCAAAAAGTAGGTATTACTATTCATAACGGCTAGTTTGATTAGTTATGGTGTGTTAGAACTCGGTGTTGCGTACAACACACGCTATCACATTATTCAAAGAGAAGCGTACCGTAGAAGCTTGGGGTGTTACACAAAAAGCTTACCCAGATGAAGTGGTTGCTAAGTGAAGGGAAGACAAAGAAAATAGAAAATAAGGGGATCCACAGTTCTGATTGGACCCTGCCGAGGCTAAGGCCTTAAGAGAAAGAGATGCAGATGAGTTAGAGAAACAAGAAAAAGAAAAGAATTTGAAGAAAAATATGTCAGAAGAAGAGATTGTTCAATATCATTTGAAAGAAACAAAGATAGCCTCTGAGAAGATTCCAATTCTGGAAACCTTTGATGTCCAATATTTACCAAAAACCCCTAGAAAGAAATACCCCACTCCGGAAATGTCCAAATGGAAAGAATTTGTTGAAAGAACAGTAAAAGAATTTGTTAAGAGAGTAGCAGAAGACGAAGAAGAAGAAGGAAGTGATGATCTGGATGACTTGATCAAGAAAGTAGAATATTATCAAGAAAAGGCTGAATCATTAAAATTAGTCACTTTGGGAAAGGGAGTTTAGAAAGAAAGTACGAAGGATGATGATAAGAAAGAGGAAGAGAAGGAAAATGTTTTGTATGATGAGGAAGAATCCTATGAGAAAAATTTTATTGAGGAATGAGTGGAAACAGAGAAAATTGATGAAGACCAGATTGTTCAACAATTAGAATGTGAGGAAGAATCTCTAGATGATCAACCTATTCTGAAAACTGAAAAGGGTAAGCAAGTGCTCATGGATACACCAACAAAAGATATCTTCAGGAAGAAAGAGGTCGGTGGTTCTTCTAAAAGGATGCTGGTGCAAATTGAAGAAGAACAATCACCAAGAAAGTTATCAGATTCGGAGTCATCAGCACATGGTTATGACTTTGTTGTTGAATATTTGAAATATTTGGTGGACACCATTCCGATATTTCCCACTATAGACTCCAGATGCCAGATGCTATAGCATAGTTTGAATCAGAAGTCAGAATCCTTATCCATGGTGATGGATAAGTGTGTGAAGATTGAAGCTTATCATAGATGTTTTCTTATTAATTATTATGTACACATGAAATCATGCAGCCAAATCGATTTGTTGTCTAAGAAAGTTGAAGAAGACATGGCTAAGTATGATAATTTTCAGAATGAGGTAAAAGATGCCTTTGACACTGAGGATAACAAGATTAAGAATCTTCATGACGAGCTGATCAATGAGTAATGTTCTCCGAGTCAACAAGTGAAGGAACTGAATGATAAGGCTAACTCCCTTGATCAAAATTTTATAAGGGATAAAGATCTCTGGATTGAGCTTGAGAAAAGACTTATAAAGCAATATGAGTTAGTAAAGATGCAGGAAAGGGACATGAAGGCTTGGGTAGAATCTTTGAAAGCTCAAGATGAAAGGATAAAAGCCATGGAGTGGTAAGATGAGGAGGGTCAAAGAGATTTGGAGAAACTGAAAACCTTGTTGAAGAAGATAATTCCGAAAAAAAGGAAGACAAATAAACTCACTACGATCTTTTGTTTCATTTTTCTTTCCTTGTAAAAACTTTCCCAACTCTAATAAAATTTTGGGTGGTTGTATCTTGTTTTGTTATATAATAATGTTTCAGGTACTCTATTTCTTTTCCACTCCCTTAAATTCTTTTTGAAAATCACAAAGGGGGAGAAGGAAAAATAACTACTCAAAAGGGGAGAAGGAAAACTTAAAATGGAAAAGGAAAAATTTCTATGTGAAGATATCCTTAAAGTAAGGGGGAGTTTCTCATTATGAATTTTTTCATTCTCATGATAATGAAAACTCGACTCCGGAAATTCAGAATACAGTCCTTAGAGTTTCAATGCCTATGGGGGAGTTAGTTGTATACACTATCATCCATGAACAAAGGGAGATAAGTTTTAATTTCAAAGTCTGATGAAAATTTTCAAAGTCCTTATTTTATTTTTTGTAAGGATGTTTGTGCTTTCAAAAACGGGGTTGATTGTTGAGTCAATAAGGTTTTTCTTATGACTTCTCCACTCCTTCTTGTTTTGAAAATCACAAACACATTATACTTAAACAAATCTATATTTTACTTCTATAAGGAAAATTTCCTTACTTAAGGAAATTTACCCTAACCGAGATTTCCTTATACATATCAATATTTTTCTTAAGTTTAAAAATCAGATTCATACCCACAACCTTGGAATTATATAATGCTTAGATATGAAGAATTTTGTTTCAGGATCCGAATTCTATATGTGATCTATAATGAAGTTCCTCTCCGAATTCTGGATGTGAACTGTAATGAAGTTCCACTCCGAATTCTAAATCTAAACTATAATGAAGTTCCACTCCGAATTCTGGATGTGAACTATAATTATGTTCCACTCTGAATTCTAGATATGAACTATAATGAAGTTTCATTCCAAATTCTGGATACAAACTCTGACAAAGTTCCATTCTGAATTCTGGATACGAACTTTAACAAAGTTCAACTCCAAATTCTGGACTCCGAACTTCTAAGTGTTCGACTTCGAACTTTTATAAGTTCGACTTATAACTTTTAAAAGTTCGACTTCAAACATTTATAAGTTTGACCCTAAACTTTTATGAGTTTGATTCCGAACTTTTATAAGTTTGACTCTGAACATTTATGAGTTCGACTCCGAACATTTATGAGTTCGACTTCAAACTTTTATGAGTTCGAATATGAACATTTATGAGTTTGACTCTGAACATTTAACAGTTCGACTCCGAACTTTTATGAGTTCGACTCCGGACTTTTACTAGTTTGACTAAGAACTTCTACAAGCTCGACTGTGAATTCTGTAAGTTCATATTCTGAACTTTGATGAAACCAGACTCCAAATTTCCTTAGAAATTCAGACTCCGGATTTCTATAGAATTCAGGTTCCGAATTCCTATAAAACCGAATCCGAATATACTTTAATTATAGACTCTGAATTCCATTTTGGTTAGACTCCAAACTTTTATCTTCATACATTCTGAACTTTAGTGTTGCTTATGCTTACAATAGTTTCATTATAAAATGATACTGTGCTTTAAGTTACATAGGTTTTGTTATAAAACCACGTCTTCCATTCCGTTTCTAACTAACCATTGGTTTAGTAACATGTGTATATGTCCCTATGAAATATAAGGAAAATATGACTGTTGGAGGAGGGAGCCAACCATTGGAGATTTGCCTATAAATAAGAGCTCATTTGAAAGAGCTCAAGACTGATCTTTGACACTTGTGCTTAAATTCTTTTGAAGTGATTTCTAGAGAGAGAGAGGCTCTTATCAACTCTCATGCTTCATGCAGAAAGTATGAACTACTTGTTCCATCTTTTCCTTATGTTGATTTCTTCGTGCGACTCTTAATGTTGGTGATTACATTCGAGGGCTTCTAGGGATAGAAAGATAGAGGTGCTGACTACCTTGAAGTTTGAGGGCTTCCTTACTGAGGAAGACAGAGGTTCCAACTACCTTGAAGTTGAGGGCTTGCTGGGATAGCAAGACAGAGACTCTGATCTTCGTATCGAGGGCTTACCCTAGTGTGGGTAAGACAAACTTGCTTGAATTTATAAATCAAGGGACCTTTATCCAAGGTTGTTGGATACCCTTCTCTTTGGTTTAAAATATTTATATCTTGTTACATGTAGTTTTAATACTTGTTTTTCCACCGCATTTTGAATTGTAAGGAATGAAAAAACTTCTTATATTTTCTTACACTTGTACTCTAATTTAGTTAGATTCTATATTCATTAAGGTAGAATCTCATATTGTAATCTTTGGTTGTGTTTCAATTTCTAGATCTTGTTTTCGGAATCACTTTCCAGATTCAAGAAAGTTCATAGAACTATAAGTTTGTAACTTCATACATTGTCCCAATCTTTCATTGACGATTAGAGGTGTTGTGAATTTTCTTAGTTTAACTTTGTTAAACTTATATCTTTCTTTGTTTAAGGAAATTTTTAAAGTATACAATTCACCCCCCTCTTGTAAATTGAGTATCTACATCATTATTTCAATCCTACAGAGGCATCAAAGGGGTGTTGAATCAAGATCCTATGCCCCAATTGGTGTGTGTTTTCCAACAGATCCATGGTAGGTACTCTACAAGTTATATATCAGAGATTCATTTTATATTTGTTTGTTATTGGGTTTATTTCATGGCTACCCCTTGTTTTTATTTTGATCCATTGGTGAGATTTGGTGTGATGTGTATCTAAATGATGAATGTAACCCCTAATGGTTCTAATGGACACATGGAGGATTGATTGACCTTATAGGGCCACCCATGATGTGCATCAATACCTTTTAGAATTAGAAGTTAGCTAGGTGTGTGAAAGGTTTCCCTGTGATAATGTAGAGCCCTGATAAGCATGTTGAAATGTTGACTTGAAGTGAAATTGAATAATTGTTATGTTCATATTCCTATTAATGTCTCAATGGATTGTTTTTCATGGTAATAAAGATGTTTAAATTAATTAAAATGGGGATTATCCCTCTTGGATAATGAATTATGTTGAAAACCCAAAGATGGTGGGTGTATGTGAAATGTTGACATGTGGGATTGAGAAAGGATTGTCAATTGTTTAATATGGTTAATGAGATGAGACATGGGAAATATAATTGTGCTAATGGGTTGTGTATTATAAAATGGTATTGAGAAAGGGCTATGGAAAAACATTGAATATTTTGTTAATGATTGTGAATCATAATTATTATCTTTATTGGTTGTATTTGTTGTGATATGGATAAATGCGGTCAATTGATAAATAAGAATGTGAACATGGCTTGGTGTTGGGATAAAGTACCGGTGCACCTCTCATGGGTGTGGTTGCACTGATTCCCTAACCTACCCATGAATTCATGGGTTGGGGAGTTAGGTTGATGCTCTATACCCCCAATGGTTGTATTCAATGAAAATATATGGACTGAGGTTCCAAGGTATGTTTGGTGGTTTCTTGATATTCCCATCCATAGTGAGATAGGGAAATAACATGTTTTATTATACTAAATGATAAATTCCATGAATATTGTGTTAATATGGAAAATTTATGACTCATCGATTACATGTTGATGATGAACTAAATGACTAGATGATGTACATAATGGACTTGGCACAATAAGCTGAATAGAATTAAAGTAGTAGAGAAATGTTAACAATCAGCCATGGAACTATCGTTCCATTAATTTAAATTTATTTATTCATGCATGCACTATATGTTAGACTTGATATTTTGTATACACCATTGATTGTGGACTCCTATGTTATACTCATACCCTACTCATGCCTCCATTGGGAACCTGAGCAGATTTCATGCTTGTAGGTCTGGACAAGGGAAAGGATCCTATGATTGGGAGTTGAGTTGGAAATGTGACTTTTAAGGATGAGGTTATAGAATTTGATTCAAGTCAGTTTTGGGGATTCTTATGTTTTTCTTTATTTTGGGTTTTGTTTCACTTGTCATTGTAGCATGACATGACATATTTAATGTCTCTTGTGGTTTGTACCCAATTTGGGAGATGTTTAGATATGCATGATATTGGTTGTCTCATATTTTTCCCTCTTTTTATATTGTGTTATTATATGGATTAATCTGGTAATGTGGTTATAGTCTTCCTACATGACTAATATTTACACTCTCTATAAGTCAGCAACCTCTAGCGTACGGGGAGGTGTGCTTGAGGTCATATGGAGACCCATCTCAGGGAACTGATTTAGTGGAACACGAGTTAGGGATGTTATAAAGGATCAACGACGATCTTCCCAATAAACTTACCAAAATCCCTCCATTACTCCATTAAGCCTATTCTTTCTCATAATGGATTACAAGTAAGCCATTTGGCATAAATTAAAGTAGTTACCCAATTATGAGGTAACTCTTTCTCACAAGATCCATTCTGGTTTTTCCTTCTCCACCACCTCCACCATCTTTATTACATTCTGGTTTAAAAACAATAGTATTATAAATATACTAATATTTTTTATGATATGAATTATACATAAACTTATACACACCTCCATCTAAAGGGTAATGAACATACTATTTATGTGTACCACGAACTACCGCCCCAATAAAATATGATTGTTTATTTTTTTCCTATACCACCTCTCACGGTGGAAATTATTATGTACACTCTATTTATATTTTTTATCTATTATATTTATCATTTATTTAATATTATTTGTTTATCATACAATACATATCTGTTTTACTTTCCTTTTGATGTAAATATAATAATTTCATTTGAGGAAGTGTGGACTACTACCCCCTCAAAGCTATGTGATTAATTATTACTTCATAGAAAGTATTAAGGATAATTTATTGAACTTATATGATATATATAAAATTATAATGAAAATTTAATTATACTTTATTCATATATAAAAATAATTAATTTTCATTCTTTCTTTCAATATGGTAATAAAATTTGAAACGACGTTATTGCATACGTACGACTTACGGTCTCAAGGAATGATGTTTTCCATTCCATAATTCCACATAATATAGATTATTATAATAAAAATATACTCAATATACAATATATTTACATCATGTTTTACACTCTGGAATTTTTATATAGTTATAAGGACCAAATATATAACAAATTAAGACACATGGGAAGAATAATGAAAAATTATATTATGTGAAAAATTAAGATAGGATGATTAATATGAGGGTAAAATAAGGTTATGATAAAAAAATATATGGTATTGGATATAATAAAATGTTTCAATAAAAGTTCTATAAAAAAAATTTTAATTCTTATACAGGTATTTTGAAGCATACGATGATAGTCAAGACACATGGAAAAGGGTCTCATCTCATTTTCTCTTTCCATGAGATACATGCTTCATTAACCACTCATTCCTTTTGAATGGTGTATATACATGACATGAATGTATAATATCTCTATTATACTATTTTTTATGGTTATTAACATATCCATTATATGATCTTTATGTCACAGGTATTACGTTTCAAAAGATACCAAGTCGGTAAAATAGTTTTGTCTCAATTTTCCCTCTTTGAGACTCATGTTTTGTAATTCACCTAAATTATTTTGGATGTGAATATACATCTATTTTACATGTTATATAATAAATATAAATATTTTAATGGTATTATAATTTTAAATTAATTTCATTTTCTAACATGTATAGTATGGTCCTAGGATTCCTAGTTATAAGATCTTGTTGAAACAATCTCATTTCATTTCAAGATTATTTTTGTTTATTATTTCTATGACGAAATATTGTGAATTATTTTTCAATAATTATCAAGAGTTTCCTTATCCTATGTTATTTGAATATATATCCTTCTATTAGTACAATTTTTACACTCCTTGGTACTTAATATAATGTTATCAAGTAGAATTTTGTCATCCCACTCTCTAATTAGAAAACTATTGTATTTAAAACCATTTTTTCAAAAATGTTTTCAAATGATATTTAAAACATATTTTAAATAGAAAATGATTTTAAAAACGAATTATGGATTTCAACAGTTAAATTATAATTTTTAAAATATTTTTTGATGAAATAGGATTTCAAATGTTTTTATTTCTTAAAAAATACTTCAACATATAAAGGATATTATTTTTAAGAAATATTTTTCAAATATATTTCAAAATTATTTCCCATATAAGATAAAATAATTTGGTGTAAATCGTTCATTTCTGGGAAAATTATTCTATTTTTCAATTTATATTCCTTCTCTGAATGGATTAAATTATAATGGTATGATTTTTAAGAAAGTTGTTTCTCTTTCACTGGTTATGTACATTTGAAACCCTCTTTATTCACAGGTTATTCTTATAATGAAATGATTATGAAACTTGAATCTTTTCCACATGTTTTTATATGATAGCATGTTTATGATACCTATTTTATCAATGGTTTATGATATGATTTTTTGGATTTTATATAACATCTATGTATGATTCCACTATAAGATTGGGTGGGACCTATATCTCCCTCCAATGCATTGGGAAATGATTTATATCTCATAAGATAGACTAAGATGGTATTAGGAATGAACCTTGACTATTAAAATGGACATGGGAGTGAACCATGACTACCAAGATGATATAATGAGTCAACTCATGCTACTAATATGTCTATGGGAGGGAACCATGACTACCAAGATGGTATGGGGAGTGAACGGATACTATCGAGATGGTCTTCAAAGAGATGCCTTATCTACAATGGAAATAATATTATATGATAATGTATTTTCCATAATTCTATGTTTTATTCATATGTTATTCTTTCCTGTATTTGGTTTTTTATTTCTTTATGATTCATCTCATATAAACTACCAAGATTCATGCAATGATTCAAGTGTATGTTATTTGATATACATGGTATGATATTATATTTCCATGATCATGTTCGCATACCATTATGATCATGACTATACTTACATATCTCCCTTGTTTACCATTACTGATCTTTTTATGTCACCCATATTTATGATTCCTTCACCAGGTTATAAAGATATGTATTATGATTGATATGCTTAAGAAGGGTTCTAGTAAAAAAGAACCTAGTGGGAGATAATGTTGATCACTTATGAATAAATGTTTATGTTTCCATGTTTCCAATGACACTAGACTAGTATAATATTTAGGCTTCAATTTGTAAAATGTTTTATGCATTCTTCAAATTTTATGTAATTTTAATATATGTAAAGTGATGGTCTCCATACTTCCCCGAGAAGAAACTCTATCATGAACTCAATATTACTCTCAGGTGGTTTCCCTGAGATGTAATATAGAAACACATCATGAAACTGATCAATCACATGTGGAATGGAAAACTACTCTACTCCCTCATCATCATGTACAATACATTACACAAAGGTTGTGAGTTCACCCAACTACTTAAAAATAGGCCTTGTATGGTTGGATTGTATTTCACATTCCCTATGATGAACCTAAGTGTTTCCTTCAAGGGATTTTCTACTCAATATCCTAATGGTGTGTCAATTGTGATGACCCAAAAAATATGTTCCAACTCTAGGCCCAACACACTAGCAAACTAAAATGAAATAAAATAATGTGAACCACCCATATCCAATAATGTACTTGGAAGTGTGGAAGCTATAAATATTTTATGGCAAACCGTTGATGGTCCATTCTTTCCACTACTACATGATGTTGAACTATGTGAATCGAACATGCCCCTCTACCATGAACTTTCATTAATATTCCTAGTGGTACACTTCCCTACTCCTTAGGATGATCTAATCTGAGAGTACCTCATCCCTTACCCAAACTGGTATGGCTAGTAGAAATCCAACTTCCTGCCTAATATTTTATAACCAACCCCTTTCTTGTACACTAAATTTTTCTCAATCCCCAATTAGTACCCATATATTGAGGGTTCCTACCAAAACTTTGCACATGTCGAATCATGGAACATACTCAGCACTAAACTAATGGTTGGTGGCATTGATCCTATATGTGTCCCATACTTACACAGTGTTATAAAAAATCTTGATCACTATCCTGAGAATCATGTTCTCTTTTATAAACACCCTATTTTTTCACCATCCTGGTGTAAAATCTCAGTGTGATACATCATACTATCGAAAGCCGCACTACCATGTTTCCAAAATGGAACTGATTTTCTACTACCAGAAGCTTCCTTGAGATTCCCTTTTGAAATAGTGGCTTAATCCACCTCTTCACCAACCCTAATCATCCGAGAGATATTTACCTTGGATATAATCTAATGTCTATGTCCATCCTATAAAAATTTCACCATATCATCCTTATCCCCTCCCAACACTAAGATAAAGTGTTGCAAGTCAGTGAAGCGTCCATTATAATCCATCACTGTCAAAGACCCCTGGGTCGACCTTATAAACTCTGCAAACTTATCCTGTCTCAAGGTCTTTGGATAGAAATTTTCCAAAAACATGTCCTAGATATATTTTCATATCATAGTTTCATCCTAATTGGTCTAAACTAGAACACCCCAACAGTGCCTTTCATGACCCCAAGGCATGTATTCCACCAACCTAACTCTCTTCTCTGGAGGAGTCTTCAATTGACCAAGAATTGTTGTAATATAATCTATCCAAAACACACCTCCATAAATTATTACCTCCCCAACAAAAGATAGGGGGTTTTATTGTTGAATCTCCCTAGTCACCTTGAATATACATAGAAAAACCCACCCTAGGCCATGTTCTATTATTTGTATGAAATATGTGAAGTTCTTATAGAACAACTCCACTCCTTGATACCCATGTTCACTCAGTTTCTTTGCTCCATATACGGAGTAGAATTCTCAAATACATACACTTATCATCCAATCGAAACATGACATCATTATGGAATCTTCCTATAATTCCAAACGTGCAACTTAGGACACACATAACACAAAGAATCCATATTTATCACCAAATAAATTGCTCTACTAGACATAAACTACCCATTCAACATATATTATCCCAATGGGTGTCTCCGAACCTCATTAACTAACTTTATCCATCCCTTCATGGGGAATAGTTCACAAGGTGGATACTAACCCAATTATTCCCAAGTATTTCATTCGAAACCCTTTTGAACCATTTTACCCATTTAAATTATCTTTTTTGAACACTACTTAATTCAAACATTCAAGGAAAAAGAAATTCATTTTATCCCACATGTCAAACACTTCTTCTCCATGTGTTCCTATCATGATAAATGTTGCGTATATTATTGGAAACCTAAAATGATGAATGATTTCCAAACCTCATGCCAATATGGCCATGAGAAAAATATCATAAAACAGCCACATCACACAACATGTGCATCACCCAATGGTGAAGTATCTTTCAATTGTTACAGTATATAACAAGAACAATAATTCCACCATAAGAACATGGGTCCCCCCATTAATGGTTTATCTACCACCAAGCATGAGATCATTTGAAAAACATGACACATCCTAATATATGGTCTGTCATCCCCTAATAGTATGTCAATAGAAAAGAAATCCTTTGATACCATATTTTAATGTCCCTAACCTAAGGGCCACTAAACCGGTTCCCCGTTTCTAGTCACCACATTACCACATGTGTGACTCCCTGTAACCTAGAGGATATTGACTATAAATAAGGGTCTAACAGATCATGTTGGGAGACTATACCAACTTTTTCAGAGTAAGAAAACGTAGATAACATAAATAAAGGAATAAACAATCAAAAAGCAATGAACATGAATTACCATCATTTACCAAAACAAGGTATAATCACACAACCAAAAGTAACAATGATATGTAATTTCAATACAATATTAATTGTAAAGAAAACAAAAAAAATAATATCAAAAAAATAATCCCCAAAAAAGGTTTTGACACCATGCCCAGTCCCCTCCTCCAAGCACAACCTATGACCAAATAAACCCTCTAGCATCAGACCCTTTCCCTTGTCCTGACCTGTAACCATGAAATCTACATAGGTACCAAATGGAGGATCGAGTAGGGCATGAGTACACTCGGTATCCCACCACAAATGGTTTCAAAAAAATATCTTATCCAACATAAAATGTGTCCATGTACTGAAATAGTCTCAAGATAGATAAAAGATAATCTAGTTGCCACTAACTATCACTGTTCACATAAACCAATTCAATATTTGTTCCATAGGTTAGGAAACTCATTTATAACACAAAGTATTTTTGCGGTAAAAAAATTTTAATAAGGGACTAATTCATGTTTTCTATCTCACTAGGGAGACCATTTCATAGTCAATGAATTTGAATATATATTGGACACTCAATCCAGATAGTCACATCCAATGAAATCATTCAGGTCCTAGAGCATTAGTCTGATGACCTAACCCACGCATTCTTAGGGTGGGGCTTAGAGCCTTAGTCCAACTTAAAGCATGGTAAGAGACTCAATCCAATATCCCATACACCACCATGTTTTGTTCACATGCTTTAATAAACATTCGTTACATAAACCATTTTAATAAACTATAATCAAGAAACACGCAAATTGTTCACAATTCATAGTTCATTAAATATATACATTGTCATTATAACAAAACCAATATATAAATTCTCATTTATATTCTTTAACTGACCTACATGTTTCAATTACAAACCATTATTCATTTAACTCATATTCTATAATTCATTTTACACATTCAAAGTGTTCAAAAAAACTCCTTATGCCATTTTAACATATGGACACAACTACCATGGTTCCATTTTATAACCCCCAAACCAACATTTCAACACATTTATTATGGATTCTAGATAATTAATAACAAATTTTATGCATAACATTACAATTTCACATGTTCTGGTAATGGTAAACCCTATGGGTGGCCCTATGATGAGTTTAATCAACCTCAACACATCCCACAGGGACCATGAGGGTTTCAATCCTTCCCTTAGAGAACCAATCTGTAATATCTTTCTAATGAATCAAATGCACAATTATAAAAATACCAATGAAAAAAACATATAGGTAAAAAAAAGATCAATAATACATGGCATAACTTATAGACCACATACCTTTATTGAAAAGACAATTGCACGCCCATCCCAAGCCATTGAGTCACATCTGAATACAATTCGAAGCCCCAACCCAAGATCAACTAGAAATAAAAATTAGTTTTTAAGGCATTAAAAAAATTAGAAATAATCTACAATTCCTAAATGGAAAAGATAAGTAAAAGAAGTGTTATAATCAGTCAGAGCTTTGATCCACAACCAAAAGCACTCCAAACGCCATAGAAATGAGGGAGATCAATCCTTGGGAATAATTGGGCGTTTTAGTTTCACACTAGTGTTGTTAGATAATAAATGAGTAGAAAAATTAGGCAGAATACATAAATAATAAAGAGGCAGGATAAAATGACACTTTTAATGAGTCACATAGTTTGGTTGTAGGTTTTCTAAATAGTGCACCAACCATGCACCAGCCTCTATCCAAGAAGGGTTAGGTCACATGGTTACCTAGGGATACTGAACAATTTAACAACCCATGCACCAATTGTGAGGAGTTCCTCCATCCAATAATTCATGGTTTGTTCCGTCCCTATTGAATTGTTTACCTAACCATGCACACTACACCTCTATCTAGCATGGTTTGGGTGAACGATTACACATAATAATGCACCAACCAGAAAATATAGACTAGATGACCATTTTTCTTTTTCTTCTATGTCCCTATCTCCCATGACACCCCCATGCCACCACATACTCCTGGAAAAAATTAATTCACCAAATTTAAATGATTTAAATAGGAACATAACTCCATGATCTCAAAGATTTTACAATTTTCCCATAGTAGTTTTTCATTAAATAATTTTGATATTATGTTAAATATCACTTATAGACTATGAAAGTGAATTAATAGAAAAGTAAAATTTTCATTAAAAGAGTATAACACTTAAAATACTCTTATATTTAGAAAATGTTGATTAGTTTGGATAATGATATGATTTATATCGATAAAATATATTGGAAAGTATTTATGACCATAGAACTAATAATGTATTTTTTGACAATTTTTTTATCTTATCATCGCTAGATTTCACTACATTATGGGATATATGAAATATTTTTAATAATATATGGTTTTATTACAGAATTGGGGAAGCAAACATGTTTTAATTTAGTTTTTATTGTAATTAGGATCACTACTAAGCATCATGAGAATATATGACCACGATATTCACATATTTTTTGTGTACTCAATAAGATCTTCTTATTGATGTTTGGGTGGTTAATTTTATTTCTATTTGGAGAAAATTAGTTACCATTATAATAAATTTATTATTTTAGAAGGCCAATAAGGTTAAACATTTAGGCAGTGTTTTTTGTTTTACATTGGATGGGGTTTTAGAGATTATTATATTACGTCACCATTTGAATATATATTAATATTTTATAATCAGTGTTATCTTTTTTAGAAAAGATAAATGAAAATTCTTATCATTCAATTTATGGATATTATGATTTTTTATTTCCCAAGGAAATCGAAAATCACCTTTATTTCATGGATTAAGAGATGAAGTGGATATTAATCAAGGTGAAACCAATGGATACGTTATTTCTTATGAAATAAAATGAAATAACGTAGGTATATATAGTCATAAAAATTCCACAACTTTAGGAAAAGGATCTTCAAATTGAATGATTTCTAATTATCATCATTTTTGATGATGTCAACGAAAAATTTAATTCATATTTGGTTTATGGACCTGTATTCATTAACTCTCACCAAACCATGTTCTCTATCAATATATATTAGTATTTATGTGTTATTTTACTATTTCATGTCCATGTTTTTACTTCCCACATATATTCTCCTATTTTGAATCCTAGTATGTGTTATTCTAGATGACCATTCCACATACCTTTCTCTTTTTCAAGAGAATTGTTTATGTATAATTTTTAATATTTTAGGTTCTATCAAGTCATTTTCAAATGTTAAATCTTTTTTTTATACAGATTAATTTAGAGGATAAATTCACTATAAGGTGTGTAGAATGTAACACCCTGAGATTTTTAATAATAAATTTTTACGATTAAATTTAATAATTTATAAATTTATCACAATTGGAAACACATAATTTTATTTGTGTTACGTGAAATTATACATATTTAATTTTTCATATGAAAAACCTTGTTTAGCTTACATTAAACACAAAAAATATAGCATGCATGAAACATGACACTGAGCTTCAGGAAATAATGAAATAATATTATTTTAAATATGATGATTATAACCTACTTGTTTAGTAAGTGGATATAAATACAATAATATAATTTAATAAATATAAATATAAATTTCGTAATCAATAAAATTTATTTATAAATTCTTAGTAAATAATCAATCATTTTTTATTAAATTCGCTATATTCTTCCAAAAATATTTTCTTCAAAACTAATATCCCTTGATTTTTATGAGAAAATATTATAATTAATTTATAGTGAATTTATTAAATTTATTTTTTAAAATTAAATTCTTTTCTTAAATAATGGTAACAATATTTTGGGATTTTTAAGATTATGTTGATTTTTTAGTGAATAGTGAAAAATTATGATTTTTGTAAAAGTGTAACATATTTTTAATAAAATTGGAAATTAAAGTGACCCATCATGTTCTAATTTAGAATAATTATTATTTAATTATTTTTAATCCACTTAATTATATTTTAATAGACTTTATATTTTATTTTACTCTATGTTTATTTTTTGGTTTAAAACGAGGTTTTTTTCTGAAAACATTTTTAATGTGCATTATGTTTCTACATTTTAATTAATTAAAAAAATACCTAAAGAGGAATTTATTAAATAAAATTTATATATTTTATATTAATAAATATTAATTTAAATTAATAAAATGTGTATTATTATATATATAGCTATTATAAATAACCTTATACTTGAAAAAATACACTCCTCGAAACCCCGCTTTTTGCATCTATGATTTTTGTTTTAAATTTAATATTTTACACTTTATGAAAAAATAACTGACAAAAATAAAGTTAAATTTTTAAATAAGAATATACAAATTATCTTCGGTTTATTTTTTAAGAAATTTCATAATTGATTAATGTTTTAAAAAATATTGAAAAATAAAGAATTTTAATTAAAAATTTTATTTCCATGTAAATTATTTATAAATATAAATTATATTATAAATTGGATTTAATTTAAAATTAGTTAAATTATATATATGTATATATATTATTAAAATTTAAGTCATTCTAATTAATTTTAGATAGAAATTGGATATAAAAAAATTATAAAATCTTGATAAGTTTCTCTTTGAAAACATGATTTCTTGTCTAGTCTCAAAGATTAATTTAAAATTAAAATTTAATTATTATGTGAATATAATTTTATTAAATGCATTAAATATTTTTAATAATAATAATATATGTTATATAAAAATTTTTACCCAATATTTTGTCAAATTAAGAGTGGAAACAAAAAATAATAATTACAATGGTTTACGTAAAAATTGTTTTATATTGGGTTAAATAAAAATGATTAGCACCATGAAAACCTGAAATATGTTCCCCACCCAATTAATAGCCATATTTAGACATTATAATATCTATTTTAGATAATCGTCTTTTATTTCCACATTCTGACATGCAAAAATCATGGTATAAGTCATTTATTTCAAAAACAATACATGTGTGCCACTCAACTCAGTTATAAAAGGCCATTCATTCTCTTCTACTATTATTAAATTAAACCCCCTTATTTAGAAAATAGTTACCCAAATCATATCCCAACAATTCTCTTATTATACTAGAAGCATAATTTGGGATATAAATCCAACCATGTAAAGATTTTAGTGGAAACCTAAGGAGGATACCTGAAGAAGAGGTATCAATCATCAACAAGAAATTTTATTTTATTTACTCCTCTATCTACATCAGTTAATATTATACCATGAAAATATAATAACATAATTATATTAAATATACTGATATATTTTTATGTTATTATAATGACCTACAACCATCTCCACTTCAATCAAATAAGTTATGAAATCACCATTCTTCTGTAAGGATGACTTCCACCATCTGTACCAATGTAATTATTTTTCCCATTACCACCACTAACGGTTGGAAATAATGATGGGTTTACTGTTTTTATATTTTATTTATTATTATTTATATTTTAATTATTATATCATTAATACATTAATTTTATTTTGGAACACAATAACATCGCTCGTATTTATAAAGGACTACTACCTCGCGAACCATTATGATTCCATTAAGATTTGCATGGAAGGTAATAAGGATATGATCACGACCCATCTTAGAGGGGACCATTCCATGAATACCCCAATACCACCTCTAATCGGATAGGGGTTAGCAACTAGCACTAATTGGGCGTATCCCACAAATGGGTGGTATTTTCCTAAGTACATGTACATGTGCACACATCTCCAAGCCCAAAATGATGAGATATAAAAACACTAAGTTGACAATTCATTCATACAATAGGATACCAACAAAATATTATGAAATTAGTAAACCAAAATGTAAACAGCGTCAGAATACAATCCCACCAAATGAAAGAGTCTGTAAAAATTTAATGCACAAGTTCTTGAAAATCATTCATAGAAAACAATTCCTGAATGGTAGGTGTATGACAATTTTCTAAATCCTTAGAAGCACAAAAATTCAATATTATATCTATAAGAATCACCTCGTACTAATACACCTAGGACTCCATCAAATCAACGATCGTCTGCACAAGACATGACACCTCCGCGAAAATCCTGTGCAAGGTTGAGTAAAATAGTACTCAGCAGGACACCCCGAACCCATAAAGGAAAAACCACAATGGAAATAAATAAATTTATATTTATAGTCATCTAAACACAGTTATATGTCTATAAAACATACCCCATGGATATATAGGTGTACTCATAACCAGCCATAATGTAAAGTGGAAAGTCACAACTAAATGTCACCACAGGGTTATACTAATTTGGGCCTAGCCCCAAGAGGATAACACTTCTCAAAGATCATAACGAACAGATAGGGGATCCTTCCCGGAGAATACTAAACACCTAATATGTATTAACTCATGATAAATGGGATCATTCTCAAATAATACCAGCAACCCTACTAATGCATCTCATAATGTAGGGGATCCTTCTTAGGGAAACCTACAACCTTATCGATACAGCCTACTAGATGGTTGACAAATTTCCATCACCCAGTGGTCACATAAATTCGCAAAAAACTCTATCATGGGTGATAGATGGTCACTCCATTACAAAATAAGAATAATATTACTCTATATAGGGTGTGGCCTCTTGAGGGGACAATTATCCAACGATGTGAACGTAATATTATACCAAACCCTCAAGGAAAGAACCAAGAGAAACTCTCCTCCGATACTGGTCCAGGATAAAAACCCATTAACTCATATCAAAAGTACCACCACTTCACAAGGGACCCTACTCTATAGAAACATCATCAAACAAACCATCTATCTGAATGTTATATCCATTTTAATGAAATGGTCGATGGGGTATGACCCAACCTGACCCGACTCAGGTTGATCGACCCGACCTAACCCAGTCTAGCCAACGATACCCAGTCCAACCTAATGGGACGGGTCCAGAATAGTTTTTTCGTCCTAGCCTATTTGGATAATGGGCCATGGTCTGCTATAACCAACCCAATGGGCTACCAGACCCAACCCGTCGTGTCATTAGAGCAGCCCGGTCCGTCCAGCCCGACCCGCTACATGAGGGCTAGCCCCTTCTCTTGCATGTAAATGACCCAGATGCATGATCCAAGCCAATTTAGTGCTACTATGGTAAATTATAATGGCCACCTATTACTTAATTCCCCCTGAGGCCTCTTCCACCGTGGGATCCACATGGACCCCAGCCACATACACTCGGTCCCCCATAACACCACTCTGTATGTGGGCTTCCATGAGTTCTTTCCTAGAATTACACCTTACGAACCGCTGCCGGCCACCCCCAGTGGATCATACACCATGTTCTATTATTGGTCTACCATCCACTAGGCCACATGCTGGCCCCACTGCTAGCCACCCTGCTAGTTGATACCTCACGCTCTGCCTAAATCAGTGGGAGCTGCTGCTTAATTTTCTATCATGTTCCACAGCCTTATGCTAACACAAGCTGCTTCCTTCGCCATTTTTTACTACATCTTCATACTATTACCTCAATGGTTTCACTGTATTGTAAAATCCCCGGTCTCAGATCGTTGATCCATAGATCGAAGGTGCAACGATCCTTGCTTCATATTTTTTGAAGAATGAGGAATTAGAGAAATATATAGGGGATATAACATAAAGCATGTGAACACTAAAAGAATGGATCTTTTCATGTATTCACATCGGCCTTGATACTTTCTTGTTAGAAGGATCACAAACAATGAAGCAACACACAGATCTGTCTCCCATTTAATCATCGCAAGCATAAACCCATCCCGCAAGGGACTAAACTGTGGGTAAACCTGTTCATGGGTTGGTTCGTGTTTTTCATTGATAGTAAGAAAGGGGAATGAATCATAATGAAATAGAACCCTACCTATAATTTGGATTTATTTTTGATGAAGGATTATGTTGCATCATCATCATACATAGATCTGTTGAATCTTTGTTTTATTGATCATGATTCATCAATCCATTGACATTTGTTGGAGGGAGCTCCTTCTCCTTGCATTAGAGGATTTCTAGGGTAATGTCAAAACCCTAGATTACAAAAAATATGAATCGTTTAAAATAAAAATAATGTTGTATCAATAGTAAATATTTTTTATTAATTATTCTAATGATGCATATGTCCAAAAGCTAACTTTCACGGTCAACCCATATCAGTCGATGATTGGCCCCTACAAATGTAAAGTCACTATTCTGAATACAATAGTTCCCTTGGATTTAGGATTTGAACACCAATTTAAGAGTTATTTTAGTCTTAATGAAAACCCACCCATGTGATTTATTAAAAAATTAACATCATTCAATGAATTTCTCGTGGCATAATGGGCCTCAGAATCACATGTCGTCTCAGTGCCCAGTCTCAGAATTTTCGAAACTAATTTATAGAAATAAAATTTGATAAAATACGAGTCATTATATATGTGTGTAATGAAAATATATGTTATATATATGAGGTAAAATTTATCTTTTAATGATTATATATCATTTAATTTTTTTTATTTATATATAAAAAGAAAATTGGATGAACATTCATGATAACATGTGTTCTACCATCTCTATAAATGGTGTATTTCATTTTCTATCCCTAAATTTTATGGATTATTATAAATACATATATACATGATAAATTTATTATTTATATCATGGATAAATTTTTTTAGATGAATAAAACATGATCAAAATCATGTAACAAAATATTTTAAACAAAATCATATATAAAAAAACAAAGCAGTTATTAATTGAAATGCAATATTAACGTGCAATTGTTATATGGGTAATAAAAAGTCATAATAAATTCATAAATGGTATGATATATATAAATATTTTTATTTAATAGATTTATAAATAACATATTTTTGATATAAATTATTTTATAATGTGTATGATGAATGTTAAGACAAAAGTATAGGGATTCTTGTCTCACTTTTTTATTTTGTGAGACACATAGTATATTAACTAACTATTTCCTTTTTGTCGTGCATATACTTCCCAAGAATTTATTTTATGATGATTCTACATAAAATTATTTGTATTTAGATACCCATTTTATGATCTCTCTCTAATATTGTTTTTGGTTTGAATGTTACCAAAGTGGTAGGACATTTTAGTCTCGATTTTTCTTCTTTGAGATATATGTTTGTTGTGCACCTAAATTCAACAACAAGGTTCACATATATCCCCTTTGAAAGGTAATATCATGAATTAATCTATTCAAATTATATTTTATGTTATATTTTTATTATTTCATGGGGATCATGATTCAACATTACCAATGTGGTAAGAGTCCTATGTTACCATCTCATTATTTATCATAATTTTTTATGATTATGCTTCCTATAATAAAATATTATAGTAGATCTATAAAAACTCTAGAATTGTATTTTCCTCTTATTGTTAATGATATTTATAATTAATATTACCATTTTAATTCTCTTAGTTACTAAAAATAATTGTGAACTTTTTTTAAAGAAGTAAAAAATTTATTTCTCTCATTGGTCAGAAATCTGTTATATTCTAAAAAAACTTTTCTAAAAATGATTTGAAAATATTTTAAATAACTTGTTATGATTATTTTTGAAAAAAATCAACCATGTTTTACTTTTTACAAAATATTTTTAAAGGAATACTCATATCACTTTCCAAAATATTACCATTTTTGCCTTTTACAGAAAAGGTGAATTGAATCTTTTTTTAACATGCATAGAATGAATAGAATTATCAAACTTAATAGAATGTCATTGAATTTATGAATGACATATAATATTCCAATGTTATCTTAAAAAATGGATTTTCAAAGTGTTTTATGTTTTAAAAAGTGTTTTTTAAAGTGGGGGGGATATTTTCCTCAAGAAACATTTTAAATGATCATTACTAATTATTTTACATATGAAAAGATATTAATTTATTTCACCTATTTTTTACTAAGATATCATACAGGGATAAAAAATTTATTATTTATTTTAATGGCTAATGTTTCTGATGAAATTATGATTATGAAACCTATCTATTTTCTACATCTTATAATATAATCAAATGTTTGTGAAACCCATTTCTTTTCATGGGTTATGATATGATAAATGTTTATGATATTATGGAACACATAAATATTTTTTTCATTATAAGATTTTGGGGGCCTATATATCCCTCTAATTTATTCGGTAATGATGGATAAATCTTGAGGAAATATATTATTTATAAACTTAATTACATGTTCACATTGTTATGTATGAACCTGATTTCATATTCCAAATTTTATGAATGAACCTCACTACATGTTAACTATGATATGTGTGAACGTGATTACATGTTCACCGTATTATGCGTGTACCTATCCTTCATGTCCATAATGTTATATTTGGACCTAGTTTCATTTCTATCAGTTTTTTTGGAGGTATTATTTCATTTACATAAAATAATTACAGATCCTGGTTCAATTTATACATGTTCACTATGATGTATTCTGATGTTTATGACATAATTTTATATATTGGGAAAATTTTATGCTCCCTTGAAAGTCTTATGAACTACCATTCATTATTCCATGAATCAAGATTACAATCTTTGAAATAAATGGTATATTTTTCCAAATTTAATTCTCAAATACCCTTTAGTTAATGTTATTCTTACATTTCTCTCTTATATGCCCATACTAAGTCTCTAAGATCACCCTTTATTATGTTTTCGTCTAGTAGGTTATGAATAAAGGTTTTATGTTAGAATACTATAGGGGGATATTTATGTGAGAAATTGATGACATTTTATTAACTAAGAAAATTATGTTCCATGTTTATAAAAGAAATAAACTATTACATTCCACTAGCATGTTCTTCTCTTTATGGATTTTCATTGTTCATGATGTTTAATGTTTACATGATGTGTATCATGCAGTAGTAGTGGATTTTCTCAATATTCTTTCTTAAAAATCATTGGACATGAATAAATATCACATCATGTATTGATTTCATGTTGTTGTATTCTCCTAGGATATTTAGTCTACTTTATCTCCAAATGATGTTGGATTCTAGATCTAATATCCAGTTTCAGACAATGAAATAAAGTGATGTGGTTTGAAGTGTCTTTTCCTCCCAAAAATTTATCTTTTTTGTCCCTTTTTTCATTTTCCCTAAAATAATGTATCATTCAAAGAATGAAGAAAAAATTAGGTGTGCAGTAATGAATTATCAATTAAATCATCTAAATCAATGCATTTCAATTTCATAAATGTATATAATAAATGCACTTATCAATAAGATTTAGGATCAGATATATAACTAGATAACAGGAAAGGACTAGTTAAAAGCATTTCAAAAAGTACCACACCAATCATCCTACTCCTAAACCCTGGTGTAGGTAATAAAATTTCATAGTGGATCATAATAGAAACTAACTCATCCGCACTACTAAATTTTCTTCAGGGTTATTCTTTCACTCCAATATATAGAGGTTCATGTATATGGATTGTCAACTACAATGTATACACAAAAACACCATTAAATTTTTTATTCACATCCCCTTTTAGTGGTAACCATTTCATTTTTAAATTAAATTTCATTATGTTTCTTCTAATTTTAATGTAAATAGATATCACAGCCCTGTTATTTCCATCCCCATTCCCAATTTAAAAAATACTATACTCATTATAAATTTCAATTCATACATCAAGTAACTAAGAATTAGGTTATATGTCCAATGTTAGGATGTAAAAATTCATATAAAGTGATTTAATTAGATGAATCTTTATTCCCAATTTATATAAGTACGTTATTTATAAATTAATGTTGACATTCATATAATAAAATAAACTAACATTTCACTCCATTGAACTAGTTTTTCTTAACTCAAACATGGAATAATTGGTTAATTATTGTGTCGTCATTAATCTATGTGGGAAATACCATTTATATTACTGTAATAATTATAATTAATATCATTATTTTACCACATCATAAAATGTTATCACATTTACACATATAATAATCTAAAAACTAACAATATATATCTAGAAATCTATTCAGAATGTAAATGTGTAATGAAAATATGTGTGGAATGTAGGACCTAAATTTCCAATGATGATTCATGAGACGATACTTACTTGATATATCATGAAAAGGTAATGATTCGGCAAAAATAATATCAATAATAATAACATCAGAAAACATGTGTTTCAAAAAATAGTGAAATCAATAAAACAGTAACAGACAAAAATTTTAATAGTAGTAACTCAACCTAGTTAATTTGCGTTTCCCCTGTATATGGGTTAGCTACTCCTAATAACATGCAAATTTCCAAATTCTAATTCATTATATGTCTTATTTATAATACCTAAATAGTCAAAGAAATGAAAAGATAACATTGATACTAATTTGTAGTGTCCCACCTTCAAACCCACTAATTAGTGCCTTAAGGGGGTTGGCCACATGAACTCAAGTATGCCTCCCCATATGCTAGATGATTCTGACTTGCTACGAGGGCCTAGGCTGTGTCAGTGGGAAGACTATACCCTCTTGATCAGAGTGTATCTCAACTATATATAATAATTAATATTAGTGTAAAAATAATTAAAATATATCTAAATTAAATAATATTAAATCATTCAATAAAACTAATAGTAAAATTCAAAATCAATATCGGTAACAAAATATTGCTCATGTCATGTAGCTATACCAAATTAGAGTACATGAGAACAAAAGAAATGGGCATATGTATAATGCTATATTAAAAGGAAAAAAGACCAAAATAATCAACCACTATCATCATGAGAATCGACTCAATCCTCTTCTCATAAACATCTTCACAATGATAATAATCCAGCATTAGAAGTCAGTACCTTCCCTATATCTATACCAATAATTCTGATGTCTTTTTCGATAAAATTGCCTTCTTGAACAGGGTGTGAGATATTTTTAGTTGGCCTCCCCAATGGTGTCTAATTGAATACATCCAGTGCGTATAAAATGTGTATTGAATGGTCAATAATGTAATAAAAGTTATAAAATTTAAATGGGTCAACTTTGGATCCTAAAGGGACCATGCTGACACTGCCTTCTTAGGCCTAAGTTGGATGATCCGTAAGCAAGTAACCACATTTATACATATATATATGATATACATATATTGTGAATTTTATTTCCTTATATATGGATATTGTTACTATTATAGACATGATTCACTACTACAAAATTGACCATTAGAGATGGACTAAAGTGGTCCTTAATGGTCTTTAGCGACCACCAACTGACAGCCAATGGTGGTCATAGTTGGAATGTTGCTAAAGGCCATTAGCAACCACCAACGGCAGTCGTTGTAGGGGTTCATGATCAACTGTGATGGCAGTCTCTAGGAGGAGTAGTAGAAACTTCTTTTGGCAGTCGCTAATGATTTTAAAAATGAAACAATTAGCGACTGCCTAAGGCGGTCTCAAGACTAGATTTTTTTTAAAAAAAATACATCATTTTGACATAAGCGAAATAACTAAACAAAAAACCTACAACAAGCAGACTCACATTAAAAAGGTTCAATGTGGATATGTGTGTGGATTAAGTGGAAAAAAATCATTTTATAACTCACCTAATATTAAAAAAATTTAGTCACCCATGAATCGATGATACATGTGTTAATGTAATGGTGTAGAATTCAGTCCACCAGAAGTATGATAATGGAAAATATCATATTGATATAGCTAATTGGAAGAAGTTTTGATTGGAATCCATTTAAATCAAAACTCATTATAAAGTAATAAATCTGAATAAAAAACATATTCAGATAAAGGGAAATGACCAGAAAATAATTCATCAAACAATATAGGAATGTTTTCTTGAGAGCTACTAAAATGAAAGATTTATGATTATTGGATGATCCCCAAATGGATTTTCATAGAAGTAAACACATGAATCCATGTAATTTTTATGTAAGTGGTTAAAGTTTCTCAAATGAAGTCTAGATCATGTGAATGAAAAATATTTTATTCCTTCGACGACCAAAGAAAATCATAGAAGGATTAGAATATACTCACTAATATTCTCATCCACAGTCATTATAATATATCCATTTTAGTCATCAAATCTAACCCATATGTCCTCATCAAGTTCAGATATTGTTTTGATAAATAAGGGGATTATATTGAGGTTTTTACTAAGGGAAATGATCAAATTTGAGACTCAATCTAAGTAAAATGAAGTTGAGAATATATTTAATATGCTGGTATGTGATATTAGTAAAGTGTGAGTGATTTAAACTTTATCCTTTAAGAATACTAAAAAAATTGAATTTGAAAATTATTGATTGAAATATTCATTAGTATTAATTACATAAAAAAATAACCAAATTTAATTTGAAATTAATAATAAATTGTTTGATTTGTTTATATGATCAATGAAAATTTAAATGCATTCAGAAATAAAATTTACCTTGAGTACAAGGACTTGATATTATGTGATACTACTTTGTTGCATTCCAGGATTTCTATGCCTCTCCCAGTGTAACCTTGGGTGCTATATGATGACTCCCTCATAGAAGATATGTGTTTAGTTGTTGAAAAAAAATTGTTTTCCACATAATGAAAAAAATAGAGGCAACAATAATTAAGAGTTGTGTACCTGTCCACTCAGATAGGTCATGTTGATGTTTTCCATGAGATCATTTAGGTGAATGCTTGTACAAATCATAATGTCAAATAGGCTGCCAACATATTGCCACAGCTTCTGAGAAAATATTCATATCATGAATAGGTTTTTCATGATCTCTTTAGTCGTCAATCATAAATGGAATACTAAAAAATGTTTTTCCCATCCTTCTTTTTTCCAAACCCAAAAACACTTCCACCACATCACATTTAACTTTAATGGAAAAGAAAAAAAAATCCCAAAAAAACCTAAAACTTACAATATGATTCAAACTCTAGTGATTCATACTCACACAACTAATTTTGGTTGTTTTCCTCATCTGTTTTAAGATTTATGAAGGAGATGATGGGACTTTGGGTGCTAAAATGTTTAGGATATGTGGTTGCATGTGGATACACAAAGGTTGTTCCTTGTTTTGTGCCAAAGGAATATGAGTGTGTATTTTATGGAGGTTTTCATTTAACCTACCATTATGTGTGTGCTTTAAGTGAGAAAGTTTATGCAGATATTTAAAATTTCATGATGTATTGGGCATCAGAATCATTGAGGTTTGTGATGTAATGAGAAGTTGTATAAATACTAGAAGACTATTTTTTAGTCCAATCGACATTGATAGATTCATGTTTTTCCACAGCTATAAGAAGCACTGGTTTAAGAAGTACATTTGAGTAATTTAGATTAAATAGAATCTATTGGGTTGTGTGTGAACAAAATTGTGCATTTAGTAGTGGAAAGAAGATAATAAAATCCATATTCCATTATTTATAAACAATGTAGTTTAGATAAACAGATGTGAAAATATATGTTTACTACTTAATTATAAAATTAACACATTTACATCTATACATACCTTGACCCTTAGATGCATATGTCTCTGAAAAATGATATGGATATGGTGTCTCTTCCCCTGACGCATCTTCCATCATAAAAAGAATTAATGGGAAAATGATATGATACCTATTTCAGTGCCATATAATGTGAACTATAAAGGACTTGTGTACTTTTTATTTACTGTATACATATTTCATAAAATATAATGGGGTGTTGAATTTAGTGATTTTATTTCTAGTTTAAAAAATATCTATAGATTCATCAAAATGAAGATTTCAGGGGGTCACAAGTGGATATCATTGTTTATACACTAAATTTAAAATCACCCCTAACCAATTATATAAAATTTACAACCAAATACACAATTCAAACATTGTTTATACAAAAAAAATGAAACATTTTTCACAAAGTAATGGAATTATATAAGACATTCCCTTATAATTTGATTCTCTTTATTCATCAATGCATTAAAAACAAGTTTATAAAAAACCAGTAGGCAAGTGGATTAGTTAATTTAAAATTTCTCTCCACCATAAGAAATCTCCATTATTTATGCTTTGAAAAAGAGAGTTTATCACATGAGTATTTATTTCCTAGGCTACCACCATAAGAAAGCTTTATCCATTCTCTTTCCACTAACATAGCCCAACATATTAGAATGTTCCTTCCAACCCATTCTACTAGAAGTGGGCCCCAAATAAAGCCATTTATGATGAGGAAAAAAACTAATTCAAATTATTTACATCAAAATGCTGTAGATTATAGGCATATACATCATCTTGGAAAACATTATTTAATTTTTCTATCATTGCATGGGCAACAATGCACAGGAATGACCTTCTCCAGACCGATGATTTTCATCATGATTATGCAGTTGTCTATAACTAAAATGGCCCTTGCAATTATGCCTTCAGTATTTACAGAATATGTGAAGTGTTCTAGAAATGTATATTAATGAACTTGTTTTTCATTCATTGTAGTTTCCCACATTATAAATTTTATTAAAATAATATTTCATATCATAAAATTGTGATGATAGTTGCATCAAAAGTAGATAATTGGTGGTGTTAATTGCATGTGGGTTAGATCTTACAATTATGATGATTAAGGTTAATCAGCTCATCATTCATTCACTTAAAACCACACACCATTGTGGTCACACAAAATTTAAAAAATTTATGGGGAAGAAATGAGAAAAAAATTCATTTTACAAAGACTAAACAATCAACAACAAACTAATCATAATGTCGATGCATTATGTTATCTGAGTGATAGAAGTGCCCAAAATGAAAACTCATAAACAGAAATTAGGGATTAACATATTGGATGAAAAATCCATAACCAAGTGAAGTCATGCAGTAGGAGGCCGGTTGAGATGCGAAGGAGGGGAGGATATTAGGTTGGATTGTAACACCCCAAACATCCACGGTATGCTTCTCTTTGAATAATAAAGTAGCATGTGTTGTACTCAACTTCGAGTGATAACACACCACAACCAATCAAACTAGCCATTATGAATAGTAATACCAACTTTTTAAAATTTTATAAATTATATCATTCAAAATGGACTTCATTTTAGGATTTGTAATATCAAAATTAACTTAAGGTGATTTTTTGGTATTTTTTCTGAAAACATTCAATTTTTGATGAATAGTGAAAAACAATAAGTTATATTTTAAACCCAAATATTTATTTAAATAATGATTTATTTTATTTAAATTTATTTTCAGTCAAAATATATACATAATACCTATATAAGTTCAATTTAATTCATTAGAGTTAGTTTATAATAATTTTAGATATATAAAAATGTTAATGAACTTTTTACAGTTTTTACCCACCTTCTAGGAAAATTAGTAATTTTACATAAAACGTAAATTTAACACCTCTGTGAGTTCAATTTAAAAAGTATGAGACACACAGTTGATATCAGTAAATAAAATGCGGTTCAATAAATTAAAAATAATTTTTGTTGAATAGTAACTTTTTACTTTTATTTACCACGGTTAAAAGTAAATAGGGTAATTTAGGGTAAAATTTATATTATTATTACCCAAACACATGTCCTAATTCTATTGGATAAGGGTAATTTAAATAAAAAAACCTTCGGAATAAAATAAAATCATTTAGGTCCACTTGGATTAGATTAGGACATTTATTATTATTCAATTCAAAGAAGAGTTAATAGAGTTAAAATCAATGTTCAATAACTAAAACATTTTAATATAGGGTTATATATAAGATAAATTCAACTATAAATATTCAATAGAAATATAAAAAACATTTCCTACATAATTGAATTTTATTATTATTTTTTAGTCCTTAAAAAATTTAATTAATTTATGACACAATGATGATTCAGTAATTACCTAATTAATGAAAGATTAAAATAATTGACATTATAAATATCCAAATAAATGTAATTTGAGACTTTCTATGAATTAAAATAATTTTATAGGTTAATATTACATATTAAGGTTGGTTAGATGAATTTATTTTGAAGTAATAATGCTGTTATGAATTTAGAAAAAACAAAATATCAAACAGTGTCAAAATTGACATAAAATAGTTTTTTAAACAAATATTATATTATTAATTAATATTCTATTCCTAAAAATATAAGTTTCATCCAAAAGACATATATAATTATATTTGTATCATTAATTAACCACTTGTGGTTATCTTGGAGGTATATTGTATGTTTAATAACCATATAGTATAAAAATACAAAGAGACATGGTAAATGTCAAACTATTTAACTAAGAGTTAAATCTAAAAGATAAAATAAACATAGTGACCCAAATCTATATAAAACCTATTTATTGAGTGGTTTTCGACCCATCCTTACCATATCCTTTAAATAATCCATTTTGGAACATTAGAAACAGAAAATTATTTTATAATAAAATAATATTTCTAGCTTTTCCTAAGGTGCCCCTCACCCCTCTTATAAAAGGGAACCACACCTTCCCTTTATTCACACCTTCAAAGCCATTTGGCTCAGACAAACCCTATCCAAATACCCTATAAATTGCCCTCCCTTTATCCTAGTGGTCTTCTTTTAGTTAGAAATCCATCCTAAGGATCCCTTTTGATCAAATCAAAAGGAAGAACCCAAAGAAGAGGTAAATATTTCATCACCTCATTCAAGTTCCTTTCTTCATCCACATCCTCTTTATTTGTTGTTTCTATTGTAAAATAGTAACTATAGTATCTTCTCTATAATATGATGTTATTATATATATGTTACAACCATATTCACTATGTTATCTATCCTTTGAATGCCATGGAACCATACGTGCGTACGAACGACTTACCGTCTCCACGTCATGGTGTAATTGTTATTCAATACATTATTATTTGGATGAGTATAACAATGATGTGTAATTGTTGTAAATATTAAATATAACCTGATAATTATTCTTTATATATGATATACCATCCAATTATATTTATTTTAATATAAAAATAATGATATCGTCGCTCGTGCGTATGTACGAATTACAGTCTCCACGAACGCGATGAGATTCATTCCCCATCGTAATCCATTCAAGACTTATATTCATTAGATGATTAAAAATAATTTTTAAAGAATTAATATCATTCTGAATATGAATAAGATACATTCTATTTATAAAAAACATTACTTACATAACAAATCATATAAAGGATAACGAATTCATTAACACCCGAAACGATGATAATACTAAGATATTATTAACAAAGAAATTTTAAATGATCATATATTATATCATCTAAATGTATATAATTATTTTATACTTTAATAACAATTATTTAACCATTATACACAAGTTTAACCTACACTTCACCAAGTAAAAGTACAAGGAAAGGGTTAATTTCACAATCACTTTATTATCTGAGGTTGTTTTTATGCAACTATCTACTGGGACCTCTTTATCATCCACATCTATGTTTCTTCAAAATATATTTCAAAACATTATTACTATTTTATAGACTATGTATTAAAGTAATTTATACCCTTTTTTGACTTTTTATATGATATTTATAAAGGATTCTTTTCGTTGTTTTCCAAAAAGGTACTTTGTTTACCTTTTCGACAACTTTAATGTAAGAATGTTTTTTTTAACTTATACAGCTGGTTCATCTATTTTCCTCCATTATAACATTGTCAAAGCATCCCTTATGAGCTTATAAGATTATTTTCAAATATAAATTTTTCTTTTATAATTACATGACTTTTAAATTATTTCAAAATAAAAAGAGATATTTCTCTAAAGAGGTTTTGATTTCATTTATGTCCACATCCTTTGAGGGATTTTAAGATTGTTTGAAGTTGATTTATTATCATACAAAACATACATATTGTATTGAAGGTTTTCTGATACGTTTGACAGTGGATGTGTTATTTCATACCGTTCAAATTATTGGATAAAGTATTGGCATTTTGTATTCTAGTTTTAATACGAATGTTTAAGTTATGTTTAATCCTTTTCATATGAGGAATGAATTGGACTTAGTAAGTGACAGGTGGAACCTTCTATAGCTCCTCGATGCATCGGTAGGTCTCATGAGACAAACTAGTGACTTGGAACAAGGCCTTGAAAAAATATTATTTGTATTCTAGGCACAAGGCCTTGACAATGTGGTTATAAAAGTCTGGAATTATTCATTCCATCATTATGAAAGTGGTTATTGATAATGCATGTAACTATTCGACTAGTAGAATATCCATGTGGGTAAGTAAATAGCATTATTTTGATTTATATTTTCCATATTATGATGAAGTTTATTTTGAAAAGGATTTTGATTTAGTTTAATACTTTGCCTTAAATGTTTATTCTTATTTATGAATGTTTCCGCTAAATTGTTATCCTTACTAAGCATCTGAGCTCACCCCTTTCTATGTTTTATTTTTCCTAGGATGCGAAAAAGTATTTTATTACTGACCTACTGGGATTGTCAAAGGGGATATGATTGTGGTCTATGGAAACAATTTTGTTGTATTTTTTCATTTTATGATGTAATGTAAACATTGTGAATGTATCTAGAACATACAAGGATACTAAACTAATCGGTCATTCAAGACTTGTTCTTTCGTGATCATGCCAATGTTAGGTAATAATGTGCCAACTCTGGATAATTGGGGTTTGGGAGTTACATTTGATATCAGAGAAACTTTAGTACAAACATTGAAATCTAGATTTAGATAATCTCTGATTAGATCATGTTACCCTAAGATAGAATTTGAGGATTAGTATAGAAGAACTTCCTAGAATTTTGGTATTGTAGATGTTTTGTGAGTTTTACAAGTAATACATCCCTGTCTGGATACGAGAAGGTAGAGGTAGCTCTGGCACTGATGTGCCTAGGGGTAAAACCCAAAAACACCGATTTGAGCTAAACTCGAACGGGAACTGGTGCATGACAACCGGCCTTGTTTCACTCTTTGTTACGACACTCCTCGGGAATGTGCTTAGGATAATTCTCATTTTCTTTAAAAAAACATTATGAAGGGTTTTTGAGTATATAATTCCTCAAAGAAAACATTTTTTATGATTACGGATTATATCCATAAACTGTTCAATTTTTGTTAAGTGTTTTACGAGTTTAGAATTATGTATTTCGATTCATAAACTAATATAGTTTATCCAATTTTTTAGAAATGGCACCGAGTGGATGGAATGGAAACTGTATCAATGCATGTACTTCATGTAGGGATTTACCTCTTTATCAAGATAATTATTGTAGAGCTGGTGATACAACTAGTGTTGATCTGCTTATCACTATATTGGGACAACTTACTCAAGTTCAGAATAATAACCTTACCCGTATGGAGCACCCTGATCCACAACATGGATGATCAATGTCAGATCGCTTCATGAGGAAACAACCACCAATGTTCAATGGGGGTATAAATCCATTAGTAGCTAAGCAATTGATAAATTCTTTAGAGATAATATTTCATGCCTTGAGGAGTAGTAAAAGGGAAAAAATTTTCATGACAGTTTACCACCTCACTGGAGATGCTAATCAATGGTAGTCATTGATTCAAAACACAAAGGAAGATGATGGACTATAAAATATTGAATGGAGGGAGTTTAATGATCTTTTCATAGAAAAATACTTTCCACATGACCATCAAGAAGATATGGAATGTCAATTTCTGAGTTTGAGGCCAAAGGAGGATGAGACTCTCGCAAAGTATGAGGCTAACATTATAAGGTTGGTGAGGCATGATGTAGATTATATACGTAACCCAAGAAATAATATTGATCGTTTCTTTGATGTGTTAAAACCCTTTCTCCATCGATCATTAGTCTCATAATCCTTCTCATCGTATGAGGATATTGTCTCAGGGGCTATCAAGACAGAAAAATAATTCTCTAAGTATTATGACATTAAAGAAAAGTAAGAGAAGAAGAGTTCTGTTGAACACTCTAGAAATGGAAATAAGGGGAAGAAGGGATAAGTTGAATTTCCATCCTGTAGTAAATGTGTGAAGAAACACCCAGGTACTTTCCTAAAGGGAATGAAAGTCTATTACAAGTGTGGTGAAAAATGACACCAAGCTCATGATTGCAAGGGGAAGAAAGATGTTATCGATGTTGAATGAAACAATTGTAGTGAAATGGGAAATATGAACATGAATTTCCTAAGAATCATGGGAACTTACCACATAAAGGCCAAGGGATCAAGGCCAAGCTTAGGTTATCACTACAGTTGAGGTTGAATCTTCGAAATATGTGGTGGAAGATAATTTAACGGTTTACTCAAGTTTAGCAAATGCATTATTTGATTCTGGATAATTGCATTCTTTCATATCTTCCTAGTTTTCTAAGAAAATTAGATATTTCCAATTTCATTTAACAAGGGAGTTGTCAGTCAAAACTATTAAGGGAAATATCATCGCAGAAAAGTTTTGTGAATCCGTTCCCATTAGGGAATATAAATGCTCTTTATCTGCTGATAACATCGTCATACACATTATTGAATTTTATATAATCCTTGGTTTGGATTCTCTTTATGACCATGATATGAAAATTAATAGTAAGAAGAATGAGGTTACGATTTTTTATGATGATGATAAAGAACACCTTATCTTTAGAGAAATATCATCACCACCTGATTCTTATCTAGATCCACCCCCAGTAGCTCAACTAAATTCAATTATTGGGGAGGAAGATAATTAAATAACTTTGGTTGAGGAAAGGAATGTTCAAATAGAGGATGTACCTATTTTGAATGAATATGTTTATGTGTTTCAAGATGATTAACCTGGACATCCTCTAGAACAAGAAATTGAGTTTTCTTTTGATTTAATTTCTGGTTGAATAACCACGTCAAAGACCCCTTATAGAATTTCCACTGTTGAATTAGTGGATCTAAATAAACAACTAGAGGAATTGAGTAATAAATGATTTATTCACCCTATTGTTTCTCCATGGGGAGCCCCTATCCTTTTTGTTAAGAAGAAAGATGGATCTATGAGGTTGTGCATTGACTATAGGGATATCAATGCTATAACAGTAAAGAACAAGTATCACCTTCCATGAATTGATGATTTATTTTACCAACTTCAAGGAGAACAAATCTTTTCAAAGATTGACCTTTGATCTTAATATCATCATTTGTGTGTCAAGAAGGAAAACATTTTGAAGATAGCATTTCGAACTAGGTATGGGCATTACGATTTTACAATAATTCCTTTAGGATTAACTAATGAACCCTATGTCTTCATTGATTTAATGAATAAGGTTTTCATGGAATATCATGATGACTTTGTAGTTGCATTTATTTATGATATCTTGGTATACTCCAAAAGCTACAATGATCTTGAAAATCACTTGAACATTATCCTGAAGGCTCTTAGAAGAAATGAATTATATGAGATGTTTAGAATGTGTGAAGTCTGGCTTTAAGAGATTTATTTTCTTGGCCATATGGTCTCTAAGTATTGAATCTCTGTTGACCCTTCTAAGACAAGAGCAATCCAATAATGGCCAGCACCGACAAGTATAACTGAGGTACTCTGTTTTATTGGATTTGTAGGTTATTATCGATGTTTCATCCAAAATATTTCCTGGTTGGCTAAACCGTTAACAATGCTCACACAAAAAGGGGTTAATTTTTTTTGGAAAAAAGTGTGTGAAGAATTTTTTGAAGCACTGAAGAGAAGATTATTCAAAGCTTCTATATTGACTCTACCATAGGGAAATGATGGGTTTGTTATGTATAGTGATTCTTCAAAGAAAGGAATTTGTTGTGTCCTTATACATAATGACAGGGTTATTTCTTATGCATCACGACAACTAAAAATTCATGAGAAAAAATATCCTACACATGATCTTGAGTTAGCAGATGTAATATTTTCCTTGGAGATTTGGAGACACTATCTCTATGGTGAAAAATGTGAGATATATACTAATCAC
The DNA here is from genome assembly GCA_963277665.1 of Viscum album. Classification (NCBI taxonomy): domain Eukaryota; kingdom Viridiplantae; phylum Streptophyta; class Magnoliopsida; order Santalales; family Viscaceae; genus Viscum; species Viscum album. Next base: position 1,393,780,509 of record OY728157.1, on the reverse strand, counting down.
AAGGGTTTGAAATATATTTTCTCATAGAAATAACTCAACATGAGAAAAATGAGATGGCTTGAACTAGTCAAGGATTGTGATTTCTCTATACACTACCACCCGAGGAAGGAAAATAAGTTGGCAGATTCTTTGAGTAGAAAGGAACATGTGGTTTTGAATAAGATGAGAGTTGAAAAGGATCCTATATACATGGATCTAGTAAATATGGATATGGTACTAACCGTGGAAGGTGAAAAATCGATACTTTTTCAAATGGTTTCCAAAAAATATTTACAAGAAAGGATAAAGAGTTCTCAGACCAGTGGTGAAGAGTTTCAAAAGAAGATTATTGCTGTGAATGATGGGTGATTGAGTGAATTTGTGTATGAAGATGGAATTTTGAAATTTGGGAAGATACATTGAGTTTCTGATATACCTGATCAAAAAAGGGAATTATTGAGTGATGCTCATAGTTAAAATTTCTCTATACACCCTGGTTGAACTAAGATATATAGTGATTTGAGGGAACATTTTTTGTGGGACAACATGAAGAGAAAGATTTCTGATTTTTTGTCAAGATGTATGGTTTTTTAGCAAGTGAAAGCTGGAAGGCAACAACCTGCATGAGTCTTGCAACCTCTTCCCATACCAGAGAGGAAATGGGATAATATTACGATGGACATTGTCATGGGACTACCAAAGACTACTAGAATGAACAATGCAAGTTGGGTCATTGTTGATTGTCTTACCAATTCAGAACATTTTCTTTAAATAATAAAAGATTTACCACTTGAACATCTAGAAAAACAATATATTGATGATGTTGTAAGACTTCATGGAGTACCCTTATTTATTGTTTTTTATTATGATCCTCATTTTACTTCAAGATTATGGAAAAGTCTTCAGAAATCCCTGGATACTGAACTTTGTTTTAGCACTACCTACCACCCTCAAATTGATGGACAATCAGAACAGACTATTCAAACCTTATAAGACATGTTGAGATCATGCTCACTTGACTTTCAAGGTATATGGGATCAATATTTTCCTCTGGTATAATTTTCCTATAACAATAGATTCCATTCAAGTATTCAGATGGTACTATATGAAGCGCTCTATAGAAATAGATGTCATACACCAACCTGTTGGAATGATGTTGGGGAAAGAAAACATGTAGGCCTAGAACTGGTGGAGAAAATGATGGAAATGGTGAAGGTAATCCAAAACCACATAAAATAATCTCCAAGTAGGTAGAAGATCTATGCTGATAACTGAAGGAAGGATTTGTAATTTTAGGTAGAAGATCATGCCTTCTTGAAGGTATCTCCATGGAAGGGTGTTATATAATTCGGTAAGAAGGGAAAATTGAGTCCCAGGTACATCGGACCATTCAAAATTCTAGAATGAATTGGGATTGTTGCTTACATTTTTAAAATTCCGCCAAGTCTCTCCAAAGTTCAGGATATATTCCACGTATCACTGTTTAGAAAATACATGTCTGACCCAACGCATGTACTCACCTATGAGAAATTAGAACTTGAACCCGATCTGTCTTATTGCGAAGAGACATTCAAGGTTCTTGATACAAGAGAACAAGTGTTGTGAAACTGGAGCACTCATCTGGTAAAGGTTCTATAGAGAAACCATAAGATGGAAGAGGAAATTTGGGAACCCAAGGAACTTATGATGAAGAGCCACCCAACAATTTTTATTCAGTAATATTCTATAAATTTTTAGGATGAAATTATTTGAAGGAGGGGAGAATGTAACACTCCAACCTTCCATAGTACGCTTCCCATGGAATAAAACAGTAGCATGTGTTGTACGCAACATCAAGTTCTAACACACCACAACCAATCAAACTAGCCGTTATGAATAGTAATACCCTCTTTTTGACATTTTATAAATTTTATCTTTCAAAATGGGCTTCATTTTTGGATTCAGAATATCTAAATTAGCTTAGGGTTAATTTTTTGTATTTTACTGAAAAATTTAAATTATTGATGAATTGTGAAAAACACTGAGTTATAGTTTAAAATCGAATTTTTATTTAAATGATTTTTTATTTTATTTAAATTTCATTTATGTCAAAATAGATACATAATACCTGTATATGTTCAATTTAATTCATTGGACTTTGTTTATAATAATTTTAGATATATAAAAATGTTAATGAACTTTTTACCATCTTTTACCCACCTCTTAGGAGCATTTACAAATTTACCTAAAACATAAATTTACCACTTTTATGAGTTGAATTTCAAATATCTAAGATACATGGTTGATATCAGTAAGTAAAATTTGGTTCAATAAGATGAAAATAATTTTTGGTGAATAGTAACTTTTTACTTTTATTTACCACGGTTAAAAGTAAATAGGGTAATTTAGGGTAAAAATGATATTATTATTACCCTAACACATGTCCTAATTCTATTGGATAAGTTTAATTAGACCAAAAACAACCTTAGAAATAAAATATTATCCTTTAGGTCTACTTGGATTAGATTAAGACATTTATTATTATTAAATTCAAAGAAGAGTTAAAAGAGTTAAAATCAATATTTCATAAATAAAACATTTTTAATATAGAGTTACGCATAATATAAATTCGACTATAAATATTAATTAGAAAGGTAAAAATATTTCCTACATAATGGTATTTTATTTATATTTTTCAGACATTAAGTAATTTAATTTATTTATTACACAATGATGATGTAGTAATTTCCTAATTAATGAAAGATTAAAATAATTGACATAATAAATATCCAAATAAATATAATATGAGACCTTTTATGAATTAAACTAATTTTATAGGTTAATAAGACATATTAGGGTTGTTTAGATGAATTTTTTTGGAAGTAAAAATGTTGTTATGAATTTAGAAAAAATATAATACCAAATAGTTTCAAATTGACCTAAAAGAGTTTTTAAAAGAAATATTATATTATTAATTAATATTTTATTCCTAAAAATCTAAGGATCGGGCAAAAGAATTATATAATTATAGTTGTATAATTAATGAACCACTTGGGGTTATCTTGGAAGTATATAGTAATTTTATTAACCATATAATATAAAAATAAAAAGAGACATGGTAACTGTCAAACTATTTAACTAAGAGTTAAATCTAAAAGATAATGTTAATATAGTGACTCAAACCTATCTAAACCCTATGAGTTGAGTGGTATTCGACCCATACCCACCTTATCATTTAAATAATCAATTTTGAAGCCATTATAAGCCAAAAACGATTTTAGTATAAAATAATATTTCTAACTTTTCCTATGGTGCACCTCACCCCTCTTATAAAAGGGCACTCCCCTTTCCCTCTAATTCACACCTTCAAAGCCATTTGTCTCGGCCAACCCTTTCCCAAATACCCTCTAAACTGTCCTCCCTTCATTATAGATGAATTAATTTTGTCATAAATCCATCTTATTGAGCCATTTTGATCAAATCAAAAGGAAGAACCTGAATAAGAGGTAAATATTTTATCGCCTCTTTCAAGTTCCATTCTTCATCCACTTCCTCTTTCATTGTTGTTTCCATTATAAAATAATAAATCTAGTATCTTCTACACAATGTGATGTTATTATATATATGGTACAGCCATATTCATTATTCTATCCATCCTTTGAATGACATGTCACCATACATGCGTACTTACAGCTTACCGTCTCCACATCGTGGTGTAATTGTTATTCAATACATTATTATTTGGATGAGTATAATAATGATGTGTAATTTGATGTAAATAACAAATATAACATGATAATTATTCTCTATATATGATATACCTTCCAATTATATATTATTTTAATATCAAAAGAATTATATTGTCGCTCGTGCGTACATACAGATTATCGTCTCCACGAACACGATGAGATTCATTCCTCGTCGTAATCCATTCAATACTTATTTTCATTATATGATTAAAAATAATGTTTAAAGACTTAATATAATTTGGAATATTACTAATATACATCCTATCCATAAAAAATATTACTTACATAACAAATCATATAAAGGAAAATTAATCAGTTAACACTTGAAACGACGATAATACTAAGATATTATTAACAATGAAATGTTAAAAGATCATATATGATATCATATTAATGTATATTATTATTTAATAATTTAATAACAATTATTTCACCATTATACAGGATTTTAACCTACCCTTGACCATGGAAAAGTACATGGTAAGGGTTAATTTCACAATCTCTTTATTATCTGAGGTTGTTTTTATGTAAGTATCTATTAGGACCTCTTTGTCATCCACATACATGTTTCATAAAAATATATTTCAAAACATGTGTACTATTTTATATACTATGGGTTAATGTAATTTATACCCTTGTTTGACTTTTTATATGATATTTATAATGGAACCTTTTGGTTATTTTCCAAAAAATGTACTTTTTTACCTTTTCGACAACTTTAAGGTAAGAATGTTTTTTTTAACTTATACAGTGGGTGCAGCTATTTTCCTCCATTATAACATCTTCATAGCTTCCCTTACAAGCTTATAAGAATATTTTCAAATATAAATGTTTTCTTTTCTAATTACACGACGTTAAAATAATTTCAAAACAGAAAGAGATATTTCTCAGAAAAAGGTTTTGATTTCATCTATGTCAACATCCTTTGATGGATTTTATGTTTGTTTGAATTTGATGTATTATGATAAAAAACATCCATATTGTATTTAATTTTTTGTGATACTTTTAACCGTGGATGTGTTATTTCATACCATTCATGGTTTATGGATAATTTGTTGACATTTCTATTCCATTTTTTATTGGAAAGTTTATGTTATGTTTAATCCTTTTCATATGAGGAATGCATTGGACTTTTTAAGTGACGGGTGGAGCCTGCTATAGCTCCTCGATGCATCGGTAGGTCTCATGAGACAAACTAGTTACTTGGAACAAGGCTTTGAAAAAATCTTATTTTTAGTCTTGGCACTAGGCCTTGACTATGTGGTAATGAATGTCCGGCACTATGCATTCCATCATTATGAAAGTGGCTATTTGATATTGTAAGTGATTTTTAGACTAGTAGAATATCAATGCGAGTAAGTAAAAGGCATTATTTTGATTTATATTTTCAATATTATGATGATGTTTATGTTGAATAGGATTCTGTCTTAGTTTTATACATTGTCTTAAATGTTTATGCTTATTTATGAAAGTTTCCGCTATATTGTTATCCTTACTGAGCATCTGGGCTCACCCATTTATATGTTTTATTTTTTCAGGATGTGAAAAAGTATTTTATGACTGGCCTGTAGGGATAGTTTGAGGGGATATGAGTGTGGTCTATGGAAACAATGTTGTTGTAGTTTTTTATTTTATGGTGTAATGTAAACCTTGTGAATGTGTCTAGTACTTCAAGGCTACTAAACTAATCGGTCTTTCGAGACTTGATCTTTTGTGATCATGCCAATGATACTTAATAATGCACTGACTCTGGGTAACTGGGGTTGGGGTGTTACATGGATGGGCGACATGAGGCTCTAGGGGTGGTTGAGGTGACTAACGATCCGTGAGTAGAGGGATCTGGGGTTGAGGGAGGTGGAGGTAGAGATGGGGAGGGGATCTGGGGAGGGAGAGGGATCCAAGAAAGGGGGATATGGAGCAGGAGGCGGGTTCAGCGAGGGAGATGATGAGCAGCGGTGAAGGCAGAGGTAGGGTTTTTTGAGGGTGGGTGTTGCGCAAGGGTTGAGTCGGGGCTGAGGGCGTGATATCATGTGAATTTTTTTGTAATCCTAGGGAACGACATTGGTGGTCTCTATTATTACCCAATAGAGACCTCTAATGGCGGTATCCCATTACATTAGGGTCCAATGCTTATATTTCTATTAGTTATGTGTAAATCATGAATCCGTGGGTGGTAGCCTGAGTCAATCTACTACCATGGGATTCCAACACTACTCAACAAAAATTGGAGGGAATCTATACCCATCTATCAAAACTAGATGGAATTCCCTTCTTGTGTATCATAAGTAATTGGGGATCCCTCCCCGAGTATCATTCGTGGGACCTCTTTCTGGAGTATCATGAGTACGTTGGACTCTGTTTCATAGATTCAAAATTAGAGTATCCTTATGGAGTAACATATGTATGTTGGAAACCCTTCTTGAGTGTCATAAGTAATTGTAATTCCTTTCCTGAGTATCGTATATAAGTGGGATAGCCTTCACTAGTATCACATGAATAATAAATAATACATGTCATGGTATAATCCAATGGGTGAATTATATCTTTATTTATCATTCCATTTAATCAATGCAGACCACTAGCAACAGGGAATCAATGGAAAATGGTCACACCACTATCTTCCCAATAAATTTAGGTAGTATCTCTACTTACAAACTAATATAGGACCACTTATAAAGTTGTTTGAATAAATTAACATTTATTATTTTAGAAGGAATCAAAGGATCACACCCTAAGGGGGAAGCACTATTTAATGTGGGGAACCACTGTCTATAAATAGAAGTAATAGGGTCATATCTTATGTGGGAAGAAATTTTTAATAGAAAAAAAATATTAATTTTAAGGTAATTCATGGAGGATATAAGTGTGTATTATGAAAAAACATGATGTAAATGAATTACCATTAATGGAAAAATACTAGACCACAGACCTTAATAATGTATTACTCTCCACATACAATATCTGGCCTTGAATCAATATAAAATAGATGAAATTAGAAGAATAAAAAAATATAAAAATAGGTCATATGATCTCACGAAAAAAATCAAAAAATACATGAAGACAAATAAATAAAGGTATTATAAATGTCAAGGATTATACCATTTTAGATCCGAAAAACTTTATAGTGAAGGAAATATAGTTTTGACAGAGGAGATGTTGAAAATCCTTGTTAAGGAACGTGTTAGAACCCTTGTGTGGCTACCTGCCTGTGTGGAGGAGAAATGAAGGAACTACGAAAATTTTCTATTTCCCCTTCTTAAAAGATTAATTCTAGAATTTACACATTGTGAAAATGAATTACACGACGTGTAATGCTTAGGTCGGTTCCCCATGGTAAAAAAGAAATAAATGGTGTGTGAATGGATTACACATCATGTAATTGTAATGTTGTTACTGCTAGGGAAAACCCATATCAAGATGTGTAATGGGATAGTAAATCCATGTTCATGTCATATATTTAAATACACATAATGTATTTAATTACACACGAAGTATTTTATCTAAAGCTAGGATCCAGTCCTCCCACTACACTCTTTATAGAAATTAGTAGACTGGCCTAAGGGCCTATTCACTATGGTCTAATCCGAAAGAAAAATTCAAAAAGGGTTTAGAAGAATCTACAAGAAGACTCCATTCATTAAAAATACTAGACATTATAGTTACTCTCTTTATAATTGATGATTAAATCAAAAATAAGACCACTTTAGTGATTTTTATATAAAACGAAAGCTTTTTTTATTAATTATGAATTTTATAATGGTGGTTCCTAAACAAAACCAGAAAAATAATTATTTAAATTTTTATGCCTTATTATTCAATTAATTTTGTTTTCATTGTCATCAATTATATAATCTCATAGCATTGTTAATGTTGGTAGTAAAACCAACCCAAACATAAACATACCATTGTTCATGGATGATTATTATGTTATTTAATTTAAATATCTCTATTCCATTATAATGATACCATTTAGTGTTTGTTATCATGATATTTCTAAATTCGAATGAATTAAACAATGATGTCATTGATATGAAACAATAATATAAGATGAATAAATTATTTTCCCTTCCTAGTTTTCCTATATAAAATTGTATTTTTTATAATGATTTTTATTCAAAAAAATCATCATGGTATTCAATTTTTATTACTAAAATAATAATTCAGAGCATATTTTTCCTTTAATACCATTCTTATAACCGTCTGTGAAGTTGAAAATGAAAAACACAATACATTGACCCATTAAGTTGGTAGTGTGCACATACGCATAGATAATGATTTATTTTTCATATAACAAAAGAAAATATTAATAGGGTTTATAATTTCAGAATCTTAAATATGTCATAGATATAATAATTATAAATTAAATTCCCTTTTTAACTAGCTAATTTAGGTAGTTCTGGAAATGGAATAATATACTTCGTAGAGGAGGTAGTCTGCATATATGCACATTTTACATTTCCAATCTTCTTAATGGATAAGAGAAATGGTATTTAATGATTGTAAAATAATTATAAAAAAATATCAATCAAATAGTTATAATTCTTTAAAATATTTATGAATGTGTAATGGAATTTGAGGAAAAATAATTACAAATTAAGAAATAAAAAAGAGAAAGGAGTAGTTGGTAATTTATACCTCACTACATGGATTATCAACATTTTGAAGGGGGTTAATCCATTAAGGGAAGGTATTTTTAGAGGAGAAAATCCTATTTATGGTCTATAGGAATGTTAAAGAAAGGTTTAGGTAGAGTTATGTCTGAACGTAGTAATATTTTTTGTTAGAGGAATTGGGGAGAGGGACCCTTTTATATGTGAAAAGAGATTACATTTTTTAAATACTCAAAACATTTCAATAATGGAAGGTCTCTCCAAAGGATAATGGCTCTAAAAATGAGAAATGGAATATTGGATAAGTAATATATTTAATTAATACCTCAACCATACATTCCCAAAAATTATTTATTCATGTTTTAAGTCATTCATTGTTATATTTTTTCTTTTACCATTTTAGATTTTATATTTGTAACTTGTTTTAATCATATTAACATATCCAATATTCTTAAAAAAACATGGTAGTTATAATATAATTAAACTATATGAATTATTAATTCTAGATCCATTTAATTTGAATCATTTTTTGGAATATCAAAAATAACAATTTTAAAATAATAATTATATAATTTATTAAAAAAGCCATCTTTAGAAAAATATCACTTATGCTCTAATATATTGAATATAGGTTTGTAAAATATATTAAATATTTTATAATTTATAACTTATCTTATAAAATGAATATTCTCTTTAATGAAAATAGTTTCATAAATTGAAAAATTATTCGTATGAATTAATATTGTCATAAAAGGCACACTATTTGTAAAGACAATATATTTCACTATTCACCTAAAAAATAATTTTTTTAGAAAAATATCATAGATTCATATTAAAATAATAATTCAACGATAAAATCAATATTAGAATTAAAATTTTCAATAGAAATTAGAAATGTAAAAAATTTATAATGAAAATGTACAATATGGAGATAAAAATATTTTTATAGGAAAATGTTATGGTACATTAACATTTTTCCCTAAAAATTACTAATTATTATATTCTTATCATGTTATTTATATGATAAATGTATAATGTTATTATTAAATCATAATAAATATTATTACATGAAACAAAATTCCAATTTTTTTGAAAATCATTTTTTTAAGTATATAGTAAATTGAGGAAAATTTACATTTAAAAATGTATAAAAATTTCTGATATATCTATAAATAAAAAAATTTCATTATATATTGATATAATCCTAATTTAAAATTTCATAACTCTATACGATCTCGGCATAATACCTATGTATCAAATATCCTATGGTTTCCTTTTTGGGTTTCAGTTCACCTTGAATAGATTTTATGGAAATCCACACATGCTTAAACATTTCATGTATATTGTTTTTCTCAAACCATAATTACCAGAGTTCATCTTTGGATTTATCTAGGGTTTACCCTAATGAAGTTACCACCTTTTTAGGCTCATAAAAATGGACATCATAAGTAACACTTCCACTTTCATATACCATTTCTTCTTAATTTATATATTTATTGTGTAATATGATTACTTAAATTTAAACATCCTAATTTAACGTCTAGGTTTTAATAGTTATATCTAATATTAAAAAATATCAATTATTTTTTATTTGGTTGGGTATAGTTCATGTAACACTATATTTTATATATAATTTCATTAAGGAGTATATATAATGAAATCTCATGACATTACATTCTCCCCCACCCTCAATAAATTCAACCCTCCAAATTTTAATATTTACTTACTAATAAATTTAGATAAGGGTATTTATAGTATAAATAATATTTAATTTTATAATGATATAACAATAAAATCTATTCACTTATAACAAGAATATTCCCAATATTGTGTTTCATTATAACCATTTGAGTTAAATACCACTTTTTGTTTTGTGTTACGATCTATTTTATTTTTCATATATTTTATAGTAATAATTTTAGTTTTAGATTATCATAAATTGATTTAATGTATGAAATTTGATTCCTTATTTTCATATAAGATACATCATACACTCAAATATTTCATCCCATGTACTCCATCAACTTGGTGTTGTCGGTAGAAAGTTGAGGATGATTGATGAAGTTGAAAAAGATTTCATGTCTTCCTAATTAATCTCCTTATGATCAATGTTTTGAACCAACTTGAATATTTTTGGAGTAGCCACCTCCAACACATAATTTGGAACCCTATCCAACTTATCCATCATTGTAACCAGCATCATTAACAGATAACACTCATTTTATTACCCTTTTGTTTCACTAGTCGCTATATTGTGCACATCATAAAGTCTTCCCTACTAAATATTTTTTTGGGATAGATGCACATCCATGTGTTCTCTAGGTGGATATATGTATTCCCAAACATAGTCATCCAAAAATAACAATTCTTCTGTCACTTGCTACATGATATACATTCTTTTTGTAATCAAACATGATTATCAAAATGATCTAATCCCCAAGGTCATTATAAGGCCAACTAGTTTTTCACCTTATAGGTATATCCTGTTTCATAAGGGGTGGTGTAGGGTGTTGAATTATACATCCAAAATTGGAATGGTTTTTTCAACTTATTCACACAAATTCAGGCTATATACAGTGTATGTTCATTTAGGGATGATGACAAAGAAAATCTATTGATGTTATATTCTATTTCAATGACATTAGGATCTCTCCATAATGGATACTGGTTATTGTCTCCACCCCATCCATTTTCTCAATAAAGAAGATTCTATGGGTTAACTAATAAGGATTATTTAATATAGATTCTATTTTGAAATAGTTAATCCATTTTTGAAAAAACATAAATAGCATCCAAAGGACCCATACAATGAGTTATATTTTAACAACCTGAGTATGTACTCCTTAAAAAATGATGCATTTGATGGATTATTTCACACAAAAAAACAAAAAAAAAACAAATAGGGACTGTTGTAAGGTATCTATAGAAGTGGAAGGTATATAAATGGTAACATAATTATGAAATATATATATATAGATATAAACTCAATGATTTACACTTTAAATATCAACTCAACTACTGCAGGTAAGAATCTAATGAAATTTATTCTAAAAAATTTAATCATTTTCAAACATATTATATTTTGATACGAATAAATATGAACACTAATTTATTTATTAATTTGTGGAAAATAAAAAATAATAATAGATAATATTTGAAGATTTATTTTCTAATAAAAATAGTTTTTCACCATATTTTATATACATAATTAAAATAAATTTTTTAAAATTTTATAATGTTGATTTGAAAAAACAAGTGACATATTTTTTTTGATTTATAATAGAAAAATTTTAATAAAATTATTATTTGAAATTTTTATAAAAGTATTTATTTTTATGTGAATATTGTATAAAATAACTCTTAAAAATAAAATGATTTTATGATATTATTATAATATTATTATGAGTTGAAAATTTATGAAAAAAATTTATTAGGGAAAATAAGTATTTTATTAAGGAATTTAAAATTTTAAAAAATATTATTTTAATCTGTAATACAATATTAGAAATTTTAGAATTTAAGTTATATGTTTTAAAAATAATTAATAGATTATACAATTTTATTTTTAAAATTATTATTTATAACTTTTAAAAATTGAATAAAAATGGATTTAAAATTAGGAACAATTAGATAAAAATATTTAAAAAGTATTATTTTTTTGGGGTATAAGGATATATTCCCTAAGAAAAAACTATTTACCATGGTGAAAAGTAAAGTGGTAAAAGTGACCTAACATTAAAGAAAATAGAATGACATATCTAAAAAATATTAATTTTTGACTAGTGGAAGTGTGGGTTGAACATATCCATAATATAATCTATTATTTATAAATTTTCTCTCCATTTCCCTTAAGAGTGACTTCCCACTATTGAAAATATTTTAGTATTTTTTTTAAACGTCACTCATTTTCACAAACAGAAGGGCAAGTCGTCTGCTCAATTCCCCTCACACCAAAACCTCTTAATTTCAAACCAAAAATATCCCAACCTTCTCCTCCACACTTCTGGGTACCTTAATTTGGTTATGGTATTCTCAAAATACCATCCCTAAAAGGTTTAATCTTTAATGAAAAGGAGATAATTCAATAAGTGTGGTATAAATACACAAACCACTATGTATTTTTTTCTATATGATTTTATTCTTTTCCTTTTAATATAACTTCATTTAAAAATTATAAAATTGTAACATATTTATCATTATTATACTATTATATTATTTTAATGATGGTAAAATAATTAACCACCATCCCTTTTCCTATTAAGAAAATGAAAAGCATGAATCATGTATTGTCTGGACTACAACCTCTATAAATAAATGAGATTTTTTTCCATCATATACAAGCATGGATATTTTTTGTTTCTATTTGATAATTATATGTAATTCCTATAATTATTATATATCATTATCTTTTTTTCTTTTTTTATCACACAAATATTAATGATCATTATTAGTTAATCCATTGATATCAGTAAATAAACTGAAAATTACTCTTCAATGTTTTCATTTTCATAAAAAATTGCTAACAAACCTAATTTAATAGAATTATTACATTATACATATTTATAATACATGAATTATAGAAATTTTAATGGGTTGTAAATGATTATAATTATGATAAAAAATAATATCAATACCACTTTTCTGAACCCAGGACCAAATGATTAAGATTTTTAACACCAGATGTGAAAAAGAGATTACAAAAAACATATACATAAATTAATTATTATTAATGAATAGTATGAATAGAAGTATATAAGAATAATTTACCAAAATAACTAAATTTGTTTTTCATTATGATACAAGAGGTTGAATATTTTTCATGGGAGTCATGGGAATGGTATGAGACATGGTAACTCAAACTCGTTTCATTCATCTATAAGTACCTTTTTAAACTTTTTTTACATGTTTTTAATTTTGAAGGATGTCCTTCTTTTATTTTGTATGTAAAATATTTATTAATTCAAGTACACTTTTTAAAACTAGTTTTGTTTCACTTGATTTTTAGAAATCAATGGATACTACTTGAATAGAAGCACAAAATTATTTATTTTACAAAAATTATTTAAAAATGATTTCCAAAAGCCAACTATTGTTTTCATTTTAACCACCATTGTAAAAAATATTTATCTCTAATGAGTTTATTCAACATTTTATTCAATTAATATGTGATTATTTTTGTGTGATAATTTTTTTGATGTTAATAGGTTTATTTTCTGTTGTTATACTATTTGGGAATGTTGTGAACCCCATTTTTTCTATGGGTTATTTTCAAAAACTAAATGATTTTAGTTTGGATGTTTTCTAATAATAAATTTATTTACATGAGTTATATATGTTAAGTGAATGAATTCTGTTGGGATATTTAGAAGTAATTTGTTTTCCCATGGGTTCATTAAGATATGTTAATGATTTATTTGAAGTGGCAAACATGTGTATGGATGATGATGTGTGAGTCCCTATATTACCCTATAATGAATCAGTTTTATTTTATATCTCATGAGATAGTTTCGAATGTATAGAATTATTTTATTCCTATAGTGCTAGGAATGACGAATTTTCTCACATTTTTAAGTATGCAAATAATTTTTTTTGTTCACATAATAATGTTCATAATGATTTTCCCCTCATAGGTTATTTGATTACTATATTTATACCATATTTCCATTTTGTTCAAAATGTTCTGAAATATTTTCAAGATAAATTTTAGTTCCATGAAACTACACATTTTCAAGATTATTATTTATTTTTCAAGTATTCCACACTGTTATCTGATTGTCACTTGTTTTAGGACTATTATAATGCTTATTTAGAAAGGTCATGCCTTTTATAATCAATTAATTATTTTTTTAGGATCATATATTTTTATAATGTGTTTTATGATTTTCAAACAAGTCCTTTTGATCGTTTATTGTGGTTTTTCTGACATCCTCATGTTTTTATCATGTTATGGAATATTTTTCCCATACTGATTCATTGAGTTGGACCCTCTCTTGAACTTCAAATCCCTTGGTTATGAAGATTATAAAACCATTATATATATATTGAATAGTGTGTAGAGGAACATTATTATGAATGAATATTGAAAGAGTTGTAAAATAATATTTTTATATATATAAATAATTATATTCTAATCCTTTATATCCTTTGTTAATGTGACTGCTTGTGATATGTATTATTTAAATAGAGGGATTAATGAATTGTTTAATTTATGTTTCTCTTGGGTAAATTTAGTTGGAATAGTATTATGTTTTTTTTTATTTTGGATATTAGGTTATATTTCATTTGTAAAAATAAAAAGGGTAGGTTTAAGATAATATAATGGTATTTGGGTAACATATGGATTATGTGGTTTTTACATTAATTAATCCGTGTCTGAATAATACAATTGGACATGATTTTAGAATAGATAAATCTATGGGTAATTTCAATAAAAATAGTAGATCGAGTATATCTCTTATATTAATATGGTGCATGTTGAATAGGCCCTTACTATTGAAATTCTTTAGCACTCTCAGGGGATATGCTTGGGTTAATAACTTTATCGTTACAACCCATTACAAAAATATGTTAATATAAATAATTACATATGATAGAAAAATAATAATTGATAGAATAGATTTAAAACTAGATATTAATAGGCTAAAGTACATACATAATTTACAAAAAGCCTGCTTGAATGTTTATATTTTCATTTTATGTGAAATAATTAATTAAAATATACTCATTCACAATTTTCCTTCAGTCGGTTAATGGAGGTAAAAATAATGAAACATGTTAAAATGGGTGAAATAGATGTTTATATTTTTAAAATGGGTACCCTAATCATATTGGAGATGGATTAAAAAATTATATAGCAACTCACAGCTAACAATAACAAGTTTTAGAAAACAACCCAAACCATTTTGACCTCGAAAATGCACTTAAGTGGGAATGTTATTTTACATTCTCTAGTTCTAGAACCATGAGAATTTCATTTTGGTAGTCTATTATCTAGAATGTGATGTTCACCAATGGTGGACACTTATTAATAGTACCATCGAAAAGGAAGACATTGGATCTATAGAATTTAGAGAGTTTTAAATGATATTTTCCCTAAATATTATTTATGGGATCTTTTCACAAAAATGGATTTGATTATTTTGGAATTGAAAAAAAAGTGTATTAGTCAATTAAATCATATAAAGTATATTTCAAAAGACTTGTGAGGTATGACTCCAGTTTTATATCTCACACAAAGTGTAAAATCAATCACTTATTTACATGATTAATTAATATTATTTAAAATGATTTATATATAAGAGGATTTAAAAACTATGATGAAATTTGTTGATGTGGTCTTATGGTTTATATGAAAATAGAAACCTATCAATATTATAATGAAAAAAAGGAAAGTGGGGTATCATGAAAGCACTGATGATTATACACATGGCGAGAAGAATTATCAATTTCTTACATGTGATAAATTTTTCATAAAGACCATTGTTAACTATATCAATGGATCATGGATGTTTTTTAACAATAATAAAGTTGGAAACCATTACAACAATTGTAAAACTATATCTAAGAGGTTTATTAACATAAAATAATAGTGTAAGGTCCTTAATAACTACCATACCACGCTATAATGCTTAATGTATAATGAGTTAAGACATTATGTGAATAAATTCCCCATTCCATGGTATATTAAAGACAATGGGCCCTAAAAACCAATCAATTAGAGGAAATAAGGTAGGGAATTTTTAATATCTACAACTATGGTAAATTAGGATTATGAATTGGTGTAAGGTATACTTGATCATTTTTAAAGATATGTTAATCACATTTTTTTATTGAATTACTTTATATAAGACATGTTTTTTATGAATGTGAAATCCCCACCCCAATAAATAGATATTGCACTATTAGTGAAAACCCCTAGTGGCACAATGATTGTGTTTACGATTTATAAATATACTCCGACTATTATTTGAGGAATAATGCCTTCTAAAAATATAATTTTTATTCCATAGGATGAATTTTTATTCAATTTTGGTATGGATTGGATTTCATTTCATAAAAATAATATCATATTTTTGGGTAGGAACACTCATTTAAAATAAAAAAGCTCTACATAATCTTGTATCGATGCATGGATTACTATGAACTCCTTGTGAAACAAATTCCATAATGTGGTTTATGGTAGAAAAAAGGGACTCTTGGATAACATTATTCAAGAGCAATTCATCATTGACAACATGATTTTTTTTGTGGGAATATGCTAATGTATTTTCAGTTTAACTACCAAGTCTTCCCTTAGAATGTGAGGTTTATTTTTTAATTAAACTCATACATGGATCCAATTATATCTCAAAGAGTCCATGAAGAAATGTTCTCATTTAATTATATGAGTTGAAGAAGTAATTTAAAAACAATTTTAAAAATGTGTTTATACATATATGTGCTTCAACATGTGGTGGACTATCCCTCATTGTAAAAAAGAAGAATAGGTTGATTCATCATTATTTTGATTATCTTGAGATCTAAAAAACCATGAGAAAAAAGTATCTTTTACACGTTATAAATGATTTATTAAACCATATCAATGGACCTAAATACTACTCTAATGTTGAACATTGATATGTATACCATTATTTATTGTTCAAAAGGTAGGATATTTCTAATATTGAGTTTTTTGTGAGATATGGAAAATATGAGCTTATAATGATGTTGTTCAAACTAACCAATTCCTCTTTTATCTTCCTATATCAAATAAATAAAGTATTTAAAGACCACCATACTCAATTTTTGTTTTCCTTTATAGGTGAAATTATTATATATTCAATGTGTAAGGATAACCATGATGATCACATTCATATTGTATTAAATACCTATTGAATGGTGAAGTTGTATCCCATATTTTGAAAATGAGAATTTTGGATATGAAATGTGGAATTCATGGGTCATATAATCATGGGTAATTGTATACCAGTCTTCCCATCACGTTAAAAAGTTATCAAGCAATGGATCAGAAAAACCATAATAACTATGATTTATAGTTTCTTTGGGATAAAAATATATTACTTATGATTTTTGGGAAATTTCTTGTGGAAATAAAATCTATTATCCCTGTTAATGTGGAATAGAGTAAATTTTCATTGGATATAGGAATGTTAAGAAAATTTTTAGGTAATGAAATAAGTGGTTGATCGTTGATATAATACTTATATCACCCTATATTAAAAATGGTTTTTTAATATAAATTGATTCTTTGACATAGGTTTTGGGATGAATCCTCAGGAATAATTATAAGTTTATTTATTATGGTTCATGATAATTATAGAAAATTTTAAAAAAACAACCAATTTGTTATTTTGATCTAGAATCATTGATCATTAAATTGAATATTTGGTGAAATTATCTCTAAAGGGAAATGTGTTATATATATACTAATCAAAATATCATGAAAAATATATTCATATAGAATAAATTGAATATGGGTAATATAAGATGGTTATAGTTGATAAAAGAATAGGATTGGTAAATATATGACCACTAGGAGAAGAAAAATAAGGTGGATAATTCTTTAATTGGGAAATTCCCTACAACCCTATTAATAATTATGCTTGAAAAATCACTAAAACTCAAGAATTTATAGAGACTGAATCTTGAAATCCTAATGGTGTAAAAGAATCCTAGGTTTACCAATAGACTATTCAACCTTCCATTCACTTAAAGATAAGAAATTCCCAAAAAGATGATATGGAGAAATAAAAGAAGGTATAGAATATTCTAAAATTCAATCTAGATAATAATATTTTTGTAATGTTTAGAAACTATTTATATGTCCCATTAATGATAAAATTGAAGAAGGAACTTTTGAATGGTTTATATATCACTTCCTTCTCATTACATCCCAGAAGTTCAAATATATGAAGAGATCTATGAAACAATATCTTGTGGGATAATATAAGGTCATATATTGTAGAATATGTATAATTATTATTTGTATGTTAGAAATTTAATGCTAAAAAATTCTAAGGTTACGTTGAAACCATTAATCATACCTATATAAAAATGGGAAAACATCACCTTGGACTTAGAAAGAGGAATCCCCCAATTGTATAAAGCCTATAAATATATTTGGGTTGTAGTTCATCACCAGAATAATTTATATAATTTACTTTCATCAAATAAGAATCATCCCTTGACCAACATGACAATATTTATAAATATAAGGGATGTTGTGAGGATGCATAGAGTACCACAATACATTCTATTGGATCAGGATCTAAGTTTTACCATGTGGTTTGGGAGAATTATTAAAAAAATATTTATCAATAGAGATAATATATATATCTTCTTATCATCATTATATAGTTAGTTCATCTAAAAGTATAACAGAAACACTAGATCATATGATTTGATCATATTCGATGGATTTATAATGATGTCGAGATCCAAAAATCCCCCTAGTCGAGTTATCATATAATAACAGCTTTTATTCCATTATTCAAATGGAATCAACATTTTGGGATAAAATAGGAGAGTGTAATTCAATCGGTCTTTACCTTTTCCAACATGTGATGGAGAAGGTTCAACAAATTATGTAGAACATGAAAGCCATACAATGTCTAGAGAAGAGTTATAAAGATACTCATCGCATAGATAGAAAGTTTTAATTTGGTGAAAAGGGGTTCCATTGAATATCTCAATTGAATAGATTTCTGAGATTTTTGATGAATGGTAAGGTGATCCATATATACATCAGTACATTCGAGATCGTTGATTGTGTCAGGGCCATATCTTATCTCTTAGAAATACCTTTACACATGTCAAAATTCTCTTTCTTTTTATATTTATTTATATTCTTTCGTAAACCTAAAAATTAATTTCACCATAAATAAATGAAAGCATCAGTTTCATTATTATCATGTTATGTTATTGTAATTATGGTATAATCATTAACCCTCCTCCCATTTTCCATAAAGAAAAATGAAATTGTGAATTGTGTGTTCTGTAGACTACACCCTCCACAAATTAACATGATTATTTTCCATCACATCCAAACATGTATGATTTTAGTTTATATTTGATAAGTATATATGATAAATATAATTAATATATATATTTATATATATAATTAATATGTTTTTTTTGAAAACCCAATATGTAATGATCATTATGATGTAATCCATCTATTTCTCTACATAACCAAGAACTAGTTCTTTTCAGCTTTTTCATAAAAATGACTAAAAATATTATGTTATAAACTTATAAAATTATAACAATTTTTATAAAATCAATTATATTTAGTCTAAGTTTGTTGGAGATGGTTTTTAATATGTTGGAATAAATGGTTGATAAAGGTTTGTTAATTCATTATATTTACATGAAATCTCTTTACAGTTTATGTTTTTTTTATTAAAGGAATTTGAATCACACTCATAATATCAAAAACATATTTTTTAATAAATTGTATCATTTTAAGTTTTCCATTTCGAATTTCTTTTTACTGTGAAATTATTTTTGAACAAGACATTTAATAATGAATTTTCTTTGAATTGAGTGGGAAATTGTTTTAGATGCAGAAGGAATTTTGAGACGTTAAACAAAAAATAAGATGATTCAATATTGTAACAAAAGTTCTAAACATCATATGTTGACTAAAAACATGTGATCCAAGCAATATAAAAGAAAGGGGAATATGAAGTCAAATGATACTATGTTAGTCTCAATGTTCTCAACATCATTAACAAGTCATTAAGCAATTTGGAGGTTTTGAAAGAAAACAAAAATTTGATTTTCATGTGTTTCATTGACAATGAAGTTTTATTAATGGTGATCATCATATAATAGAGTAAAAAACTTAGAAGTGGTTTGGTGGTATAGAGTTTGAATTTACACAAATTGTAAGTTTTATAATATGTTGACTTAACAATCCATATGACTCAAAAAGTCATCAGATGATTTTTTGGCATGGATAAGACATCTAATGGAGTTTTATATCAGAAGAAGGACATTGAACAATCCAATTTTTATTATATGAACCAATGATTTTGAGAATGATGAAGTATAGATGTTGTTGAAAATGATAAATCAGCTGATCTATAGGAACTAATGAGAAAGTGATATATAGGGAATGATCAATTAAATGAAATACAGTAAATTAGTAAACAATTTTCTTGTGATTTGAATGATTAGGGAGAGATATCAGGTTGTTTCAAATTAGTTCAAGACACATAAAAAATGATCTGATACTAGTAAGTTAGCTGGGGAAGAGCTTCATCTGAAGTAGTTCCATCTATATAAATAGATTTCAAAGAAATTATGTGAAAGGAAAAAAATATTGACGTTTCTATTGAACAGTAATTGAATATTTATTAAGAATTTATACCTTTCAATGATTTTTATGGAAACACAGTCTCAGATTATTTGAGACATCATAGTGGAATGTTCATATCATGTTAATCCGAATGAGAAACAATTTTATGGATTGAGATGTTCTAATGTTCCTTTTAAAAAGTTTTTTTTATTTCAGATGTTCAATAGAATTCATGAATATTAAATAAGATTCCAAAATTATAGAGAATATTTGAGAAGTGTTCAAAATAAAATTAAAAATATTATAAATTTTATGATTCTGGAATTATTGTGAGTGTGAAAACAGATTTATTATCCCACCCTTTTCTCTTATAATCCACCAAAAAAATTGATGCCTAATTAAAACAAATTTGAACACTATTCATGTGTGTGAGTGGCAGAGTGAATGTGGTTTGGTTTCTGTGTATATTTCTTGAGAAACATTTTTTGGATAGAAGAAGTGTTCAGAATAATTTTATGTTTGGTTTTACTAGATATGACTATGTAATTAGACTAATAGATTAGGTAAAAAGAAATAAAATAAAATAAGACTTATTTCTAGGAAAGAAAAGAAGACATGTTTCAAAATAAATAATCAGACTGAATAATCGGAGTTAGTGATCAATCTGATTTTTTTTACAAATTCCTAAGTATTTGTTTATACATACTATTGGGTAAGAAATTAAAGAATTACTTTGAAAATAAATAAAAAATAGGATGTTTTAAAAGAATCACAATAACATGTTCAGAACCAATTGATGGAATTTTTTAAACCATTTAAAAAAACATATTTACATCATTGAGCAGTTATCCTTTTAAATACATCTATTATAGTGCATGTGTGAAAGTATGGTTTTCGGCCGTGTAATAAATATTCAAATAGAGGAGAATTTTGTGTTAAAATTATTATATCAAAAAAGGTAAAAGGATATCATCGAATCATCCCCTCCCCCTCTCAGTGACTATACTGATCCTGGTTGGGCCTTTATAAATTTATTTACCATTATTTTGTTTTAAATTATGATATTTGGGTTAAAATGGAATATTGAAAACACTTTTACTATATTAGTTCAAAATAGAATAAATTATTAACACCTGATGATGAAATGATATTACGATAATCATATATTTGAATAGATTTTATATTAATGAGGAGTATAAATACACATATATAAGAATAAGGTTCTAAAATAGATAATAAATATGGTTATAATTAGGATACATGGGTTTAAATATTTTCATTGGGATTCAAGTGTAATGTTAAAGGACTTGGTAACACAAAATCATTTATTTGAGGTAAAACATTTCTTATTTTGATATTTTTTCCAAGAATTTAATTATTAATGATAAACTATTTTTAATTCGAGAGAAAAACAATTTTCAACTCAAATACACTTTCATGATTTTTTATATTTTATCTTTTTTTAGAAAACAAAGGGGACTTTTTTAAAAGACCCACATTAAAATGAAATTTATTTTGATGATTTCAAAATATTATCAATAAATCTCTTTGGTGATTTTCATTTACATTTACTCTCTATAGTAAAAAATATCTATCTCAAATGATGTTATACATCATTTTCTTCTATTAATCTGTGATTATTTTCTATTTGATCATGTTTTCAATTTCAATAAATTTATTTTATGTAACACCTAATGATTTTACTTTATTTCACTTTTTTAGATAAATTTACTCTCCTCAATAATATACATTGCACAAAACATTGATCTTAAATGAAGTAAAACATATTATAATTTAAATTTTTTTATCACTAATCCATTAGAATGGAAGGAATGAATAGGATTTAAAAAATTATAAAATCAATTCTTAGGGTAACAATTAATTAAAAAGAAAATAAAACCCAATTGGAAGTAAATGATGTGTTTTATGAAAAAAAATTATGAGAAAGAAATTTTATCTTATTAAATTAGAATAATATCAATAAATAATGTTTTTTAATGAAATTTATTTGTTAAATATTCAATAAAAAGTTTTTTAATTCCTTAAATATGTATTATATTCTTAAGATAAGAACACATCCAATTTAATCATAAAAAGATATATTTCCCTAAATATTGTTTTCTTTCCTTTTGATGGTAATAATATTATGAAACAAAATTTTGAAAATATAATAATTTTATTTTGACAAAATATACTCAATTTGTTAAATAAAAAGTCAAAACTATGTTTGGGTGAATTTTTTGTATTTTTTATAAGTTTCATTATATGATGAACAGTTAAAAATATTGTGTTTTAATTGAAAAATTCACTTTTTCTAGGTTATTTATATTGTTAATTTATAATATAAATTTGTTTACAAGTATAATTAGTTAAAATTTACATAAATAAATCCAATTCATTTCATTATACCCAATTTAACTGTAAAATTTGGTATCAAAAATTCAAATGTTTGATCTTTTTTGCTTTAAAAACCCATTTTATAATTGTGTCAATATTATTAATTTTAAATAAAATTTTTCAAATTATGTAAAATATATTTGTTTAAATTTATTAAATATGTTTAATAATAGATTATAAATTAGTATGTAATGTCATTTTCATTTTTATATGAAATTAATGAAAAATTTTAAAATTAAAAGGTAAAGGATTAAAATAACTAGGAAAAAATTAATGGTTTTCTGAGGTATTTATAGAACCTAAAAATAATTTAAAAAATTAATTATAATCCAATTTATTTTTAATTAATTCCACCTCAATCTGATAACTTTAAACATAAACTAATCATTATATAATCACATAATCCCACTTATCCTCTGGTTTAAATACCACCATTTTTTGATTCAAGGGAATTGATGATATTCAAATATAATTAAAACCCTCCCCTAATAACTCTACCTATGTATAAGTTCTTTGGGTCTTACCATAATACTAAATCCATGCTCCTTAAGGGGTCCTCCATTGGGGTGATATTCAAGAGGTAATTTTCTTAAAACACATCTCTTAATTTATTTCTTATTCTACTTTCTCCTCACCTACTTCTTCCGTCGTAGGATAACATATCAAGAATAATTTATATACTATATTTTTATGTTTCTAATGTAAAATCACATATCCATCCCTTCTATTATGTCCTCTTATCCAACAAAACGAAATTGTTGTCCAAATTATGTTATTTAATCGCCTCAATAAATAATGATTTTGTTCGTTTT
Organism: Viscum album; assembly: GCA_963277665.1. Classification (NCBI taxonomy): domain Eukaryota; kingdom Viridiplantae; phylum Streptophyta; class Magnoliopsida; order Santalales; family Viscaceae; genus Viscum; species Viscum album. The sequence continues at coordinate 1,393,756,682 of OY728157.1, read as the reverse complement.
CCATTAATGCCTTCACAGTGGTAATAAAAATATTATTCCAGTAAAAGAAGAGTTTCATAGGTATATTATAACCTATTTCATGTTTTGTATCTAATATATACTCCCAATATTAATTAAAATTAATCGAGTATGTGGTATTCAGAAAAACCACCCAAATAAACTAAACATTTAACATTGACATTTTTTCAATCGAATCAGCCTCTTATATGAATTAAAAATGATATATCGGGACATTTATAGTTATGTAAGTTCATTGATATGGTTTTATTAATATTCAATAGTTTTATTTCCATTCAACATGAAAATCCATTATTATACACAAATGAACAGATCATTAAAATTGTGAAATGAATACACATGAAACAATGGAAATCGTGAAATATTATTATTGAATGGGTGGTATGATGTTATAAAAATATAATATAAGGTTTTATAAATATTAATATGGTTCTTTAATGAAAAAATAACATTATTTAAACCATTATATAGTAGTTTTATATATGAAAATCTAAAAGGAAGTATGAGGTAAGGGTTTTACATATCACTTTTAATTCTATGAGATTTATGCATTATTCACAACTTATTTCCTATGTGTGTTGTATATTATTACATGTGGTATATCATATAATTAAAGTTATTATCTTCATTATATACACTATTTATATGATAATTATAACTTTTATGGTGCACAAGATTTTACTAATTTCAAAATGTAAGTGATTTCTTATTTTAATTTCATTTCATTCTGTTAAACTTCTACTTCTGGATTATTTAGTGCTACGCATATGTATTAAATTAATTATGAAAATATTATGTTGAATTTCAAACATTTTTATTTTTATTTTTATATGATACACATATTCAATTCATTTTATTATTTCCCACTTCAACGATATAAAATTTCTAAGGGATTTTGATTTGAAAATTAACCTTTTTAAAAGTTACCTTTAAAACTATCTTTTTATTCCATGTCCATGTTTTCAATAATTATTTAAAATAATGTTGATTGTATTATTCCATTTATACTCATGTTTTACTTTTAACAAAAAAATTTGAATGAATTCAATTTTTCATTTTCAAAAAGAGGTTCTTTATGACTATTCAGAAACAAATACAAAAGGAATTTGTTTTGTAACTTATACAAAATGAGTGTATTTTCCCACCATAATGATTCCTATAACCATGATTCTTACATTAATAACATATAAGGTTAATTTTAGAGGAATTGTTTTTATTTATAATTGTGTGTACTTTTATAAAAAAAATCTAAAAAAGAAATGATTTTTCCCTCAATAATTATTTCCAATGATCATTCAAAATAACTATCTATCTAATATAATATTATTTCAAGTTATATATGATTTAATCTAGATAATATTTAAGCATAATATCCTCATTATTTTTATAGTTTGTTTATCTTTATGATTTCATGATATTTATGAATCAAATTTCTTTTACAACAGTTTTGTTATGATAAATGTTTTATGAAACTCATTTCTTCACATGGGTTCAGATGTACTGAATGTTTTGTGTTCCTATTGAAAAAATATGTATAATTTATATTTTTTGAGGGGTGGGACCTATATATCAAACGTATTTATTTGGTAGTTATGGATAAAATAAGAGTAAAAATTATTTGTGTGATCCTGATTACATATTCATAATGTTATGCATGAATCTATTTACATGTTCACAATGTTATGCATGAACCTAATTACATGTTTACAATGTTATCTGTGAGCCCAATCTGGTGAAAATTATTATATTTTTAAAATTTTACGCATGAACCTATTTACATGTTCCCAATGTTATTCATGTAACTTTATTTCATGTCCAAATTTTTATGCGAGGACATCATTTCAAGTCCATAAGTTTATTCAAGGGCTTGATTTCTTGTCCTTAGCTTAATAAGTGAAACTGTTTCTATTTATTCATTTTCACAAAGTTATAGGTATATGTGTACTGTAAAGATTAAATGTATTATTTCATTAGTATACTCTCATGTCTCAAGTTCTTTTATTATCTTATGATTCATGTCTTCTGAACTGTTCATATATTTTCCATGACTCTATTATGTGATCTTTTTCTTTCAAGGTATGATCATCATATGTTTTGTTTATATTATTATACCTTTATGTTCCCGTTTTCTTACTAATATCCATTATTTTCCCTTACAAAACATCTAATCTCACCATTTCTTATGTTTCTTCTCCCTAGGATATGAATAATGGCTTTAATTATGATATGTCAAAAAGGTTTCAAGTTATGAAAAATAGGCAACAGAAGATTCAAATGTATTGTGATGCTATATTTTATATCTCCATGCTCCCAAAGTATCTAATCCAATATGGTATTCGGGTTTTTATTTTGTTTAATGTCTGATATATTCATTAAAATATAATGGAATTCCGACATATTTTATGGTTAGATCACTAAAGTTTATATGAGAGTAAAGGTTTACTTAATCATTGGAATCCTGGATTAGAAAACCTTATTAATAACCCTAGGGTTAAGTATAGTTTATAATCATACTATTTTCGTAATGATCTTGAAAAAACTAATTTAAAATTTGGTGTCATAGGTTGAACTTTTATAAGAAATTTCCCTTAATTGTATGGTTTTATCATTATGATTAGTGTCACTCATACTATTCTTTTTGGTTTTAGAAAATGGATAGAACTAATAGGATTCATTGTAATGGTTAATTTTATGGAAAATGGAATGATCTTCCTCATGAAAAACCAAATTAAATGGCATTTTGAAGGAGAAAATGTGTTATTATTCCTAATCATAAATCTCATAATGTGATCAGAAATCTCAACCTTCATGTGTTTCCACAACCATGTAATAAGATTAAGAAAGAGAATCATAGTGATCATAGAGTAAATAAATTTCAATTTGACTCATGTAAATTATGTGTGTATAAGAATCATAAAGAATGTTTCAAAGGAACCAAAAGAAGAATTGGGTGTGGAAAATAATGACATAATGAATTTAATTAAAAATTAAAAGGTTTAATTAATACAGTGGAAAAGTATAATTGTATTCCTAAGGAATCAATGATTTTTGATGTTTTGTTAAGGGTTTTTTATCTCACTACTAGTTGGGTTTTTAAGTTTGTTAAAACATGAATGGTTGTCATGCCAGTCCCCCCTTATGGGGGGGGGGGGGGTCTTGCCACTCCAAGTTAATCTTTCATGATCCTTTTTTAACTTCTCCAACCTCGATTTCCTTCCTCCCTTTCGCTAGATTCCTCTCAACCCGATAGTGCTAGATCAATTCAAAGGAAGCCCTAATATTCCAATCCCTTCTACCAAGTACCATGAAGCTTAGTATCTTCTGAATCTAACCATGATTTTGTAGTTCAAACAACGAATTCCATAAGTTGATGTCTTTGATGGGTATGTTTTTGGATTTTGGGATTTACAGGATCATGCGTGGGTAGGATTACTTAACAAAAAACATATCATGATTCATTTTTCAATGTAGGATGATTTGATCAAGTCATGGTCTTGTTCTCCTCACATATGAAATGGTCCCTATTTCACTCTTTTCAGGTGGTCTTTAGAATTTAATATAAACATGATTTCCTGAAAATGGAAATACGGGTTAGTCTACCTTAATATACTTTACTGTTTTAAAATCCTTCGATATGTAACATGTATAGAAATTTGGTTGGGAGATATCTATGCTCTGACAGTAGAACTAAGTCATTATGTAATCTATTAGATCCTCAAATATGTGTTGAAGTGGATGTGTCTATAAGGATAGCTTATTTTTTGTGGCATACTATTGGGGAAGAATTTTGTTGTAAATAACCTAGGTTTTTTTTTGAAATTTGGTCTGATTATTTCTCTTAGTGCACAAAACTAGGTCATGTTATGACTGTTTGTAGGTGAGGACGTTAGTTAAATACTAGTTCTGGAGGCAATTATAACAGTTCGGTTGATGAATATAGAGAATAGATAATGGATCCATAACAACTGGGTGCCTCCAGGGACAAAACAAATGTGAAGAAGTTATAGGATAAGAGAACATAGGACAATCCAGAGGTGGAGGATATCTTCGAATGCATGAGGAAGTATCTGGGAGCTCCTATGGTTGTTGGTCCAAACCCTCTGGGCTTAGTGGAAAGTGTTTTTTTAGCATGGATGGAACATTTAATTCCAATTATGGCACTTATTTACTGACTATTCAAGAATTTAGTGGTAAAAATTCTAAAGGTGTGTCACAACTAACTGGGGAAGGAAGCACAAAGGATCGCCAAGACTGGGTAGAACCAAGAAATGGCCATGATAGAGTGTTAAACATTAAATAGGGACTCCAACTTAAAATGACATTGTCCTGTGTTAACTTGAATAATTTCTTTGATCGCATGGGGTGATGGTGGTTGTGCAGATAGAATCAATAGTGGCCTCTTAGAAGTAGAGTTGGGAAAGGAAACCTCCGATGACAATGCAATGGGCGAGTTCGGTAAGGGTCTTTACATCCCAAGGAGGAATATAGGGAATATTTAAAATAGGGATATGGGGAGTTTCATTGCAAAAAAGATGAAGAAATCTAACGGGATTAAAGACTACTCAGGCCTTCCAAAACCAATAGAGATGTGGTCAGCTAAAAAAGGAAGTAACATCAAGAATCCATAGATCCAGGGAGTAGAGGTAAGTAAGAAGAATCCTAGGCTAATTAGTGAAGTCAATGAGGTTACAAAGGGGAATAATATTTTGGAAACCTTGGATGTCATGGGCTAATTGGTGAAGTCAATGAGCTTACAAAGGGGAAGAATATTTTTTAAACCTTGGAGGTTTCTCAAGGGGTACAGAAGAGAAGAATATTGGGGACCTTCTTGGAGGTAATCTACTGTAGTATGAGGATGTGCGGCTGTAGGTGGAGGTTTGCAGACACTGCATTCATGCCTAATATACAGAAGTGGGAGGCTGCTATAGAACCTAAACTAGTTCCAGAAATTCTTATGCATTTAGGAGAAGAATTAATAGAGAAAGTTCTAATGATTTGGACCACAAAAGAGGAAGTTGTGAGGATGATGGGAAGAGTGATATGCATGGAGACACATAATTATCAAGGTGAATGGATTGACTAGAAGAATCTTATCCTGATCAGAGTATTAAATGAAGGGAATTTAAATATTGATGAGTACCTACTGTCTTGGGATTACCTAGAAACACACATTGAATATCTGTTAATAGGGGACCTATGGTTTGCTCAAGTTAGTTTTCAACAAGTATGTTCTTTACTTTAGTTTAGTACCCTGGTGAACATGGGGTTTCTTACATTTTCGTAAAAGTGTTTTTTAATAAAAATTTTACTTGCTGGCCTAAGGAATCAATTATGGTTTAATATTTTAAATGTGTTATGTATAATCATTATGAAAATCAATGGACTAAGGGGAAATCTCATGAAGAGAATGAGAAAGGATGCATGAGTAATTATTATCTTACTAATGTTGAAGAAACAAGGAATGACATAAGAGATGGAATAATTATTAAAGAATAAAATGATGTAACATGGTGAATGATTGATTGTTTATGTTTTTGAAATCTAGAATAATGTTGAATAAATATTTTTATGGAATTGTTGAATAATGAAACATCTAAGGATTTTTTTCTCTATAGGTTTTTCTTAAGTATTTGAATGTATATATTGAATGGTACTACTGACGAAGAAAATTGATTATGGTGGTAAGGTGATATTTTTGGAGAACCCATGATTAAGGGAATAAAAAACTATATTATTTACATGAAGATATTTTTTATTGTGATAAAAGAAATGTAAAAGTATTAATTATGTTTAAACAGATTAGTAGTATGATGATTAGGTGATTTATGGATTGATTTTATTTATGTTTTGGATTTACAGTATAAGGAAAGAGTTAATGTTTGAAATAATACATGCCTACATGAAGGATTTGTGGTAATTTTGGTTAATACCATGTTTTAAGAGAATAAATGATGAAAAAGTTCTCATTTTTCGTGTCTGACAAATATGAGCTACATTATGTTTTTTGTTGAACTAATGATAAGTTGTTTTTAGAATTTAGTGGCCAGCAATACAATGTTTCAGATTTTAATCTCTTAAAATGTTTATAAAGGTAACCATTTAGGATATTTCTTATGTTGACTATTGGATGTGTTTTTAGAGAATAATTTATTACTTAACTATATGAATATTAATGTGCATTGGATAATATATTCTTACAATTTTTTATGATAAGAGATGGAATGAATTGATTTATGATCCTCTAGATCTACATGAATTATAATTTCAACATCTTTCCATGGAGTAATAAATGACATGGAAATTTATCTAACCATAATCAAAGAGTTATATTATAGTAATGAGATGAAATCAAGTAACTATATCATCTCAAATTATTTGGAAAAGAAAAATGGTATCCTATAATCATCAATTCTAATGAAATCAAAACCCTCTTTATTCTTATTATATATATAGTTCTTTGGTCATTAACCTTAAAATGATTGTGTTATCAATAATTTGATATTTTCAATTCTCTTCCAAGTGAATTTTTCAATTTATGCTAATGTTATCCTAATCAACATCTTAGTTTTGTGGTGATCTTCACCTTTTACATTCCATATTTTTAAGAGGAAGTTCTATTGACCCCTTTTACGATGTGGATTTCCCACAAAGGTAATTTTCAAATATCCATATTTTATTTTCATGTACAATTTCAAATCTACGAGGACACAATAATTTGAAATTCTTAATAATATTGGGATTTTACTTTGTTGATTGGCTCTTCAGATAAATCTCTCTTGATTTCAAGTTGTCTTCCAGGTATCTCTCCTGATTAAGTACATCCATGATCCTATATATGTACTAAACTCATTGGTTATACACGTAGTAACATATATTTCATATAATGAGAAACTAGTAGAAATTATGGATTGTAGGGACATAGTTCTATAAAATAAGACCACACACCTGGTCAATTTCTTGTGGATAAACCATCAACTTGAGTAAGCTATATAGGATCATGAGGATGTGATGAGGAAATGAAATAAACATATTTTTAAATCCAATCAATGAATTTATAGGTCTAAATTAATTTTAAGGTTTGTAGAATGTAAAACCCCATGAATTTGCAGTAGGTCTCTATTTTTTAAATAAAATTAATCTCATCGATAACAAACTTTTCAAAAAACACCAAGGGTAAACGAACTCCAAAATATTTTTTTTAACAAAACCAATATCACATATCCATTGGAGTGTTAGTAATGAAAATTATTAAATGAAATATGAAATTAATTCTTAGGTTTCCATTTAATTAAAAATGAATATAATTCCAATTGAATATAAAGTATGTGTTTTATGAAAAACATTTTTAATACCCAAAAAGTAATTTTATCTTATGAAATTAAATTAATAAGTATTAGTAAATTATATTAATGAAATTAAAAAAACAATTACTTCATCTAATAATTTGGAGAGGGTTAGGATAAGAACGAATCAAATTTTAAGCTTAAAAGCTATATCTTTAAAAGAATGTTTTACTACATTTTAATTGTGTACTTGTTTTAAAAAAAATTATAAATTTTATTTATAAATATTATTTTTTTAATAGGAATGTAAAAATTGGATTAGGGGGGATTTTTTGTTATTTTCTAATAAATTTCATTATTTGACAAATTGTAAAAAAATAATGCATTTTTGTATAATTTATTTATATAGATAAATTATATTTTTTAATCAGTTTTAAGGTATAATTATTAAAATAATACACCAATAAATATATTTATGTTCAATGTAATAAATTCCAAATTTAAATTTGGTATAAAAAAATTTTAAACCTTTGAAGTTTTTGACTTAAAAACCCATGTTTTTCCTTTGTGTCTGTGGGATTAATTTTAAATCTCTTTTTACAAATTAAGTTAATTGTATTTTGTACTATAGATTACATATTTGTAATAATAAGTTCAAAATTATGTTTTAAGCTCATTTAAATTTTTATGCATAAAAATTTTACATGGGTAAAAACTATTACCACGCTATAGGTAATATAATGAAAAAGTTTAATGTTAAGAGCTAAAGACTGAAAATATATAAAAAAACCCAATATTTAATGGGTTTTTGATGTATTTATAGACAATAAATATAATTTTAGACATTAATTATCATAAAAAATCATGTGAATTAATGTCACATCAATGTAGTAAACATTAAACATAAAAAATCTGTATATAATCACTTAAACCGACCTCTAAAAAAGTATATATACCACCCCATTTCAATTCAAAATCATTGAATCTCATAAAATATCTTCCCAATCATATTCTCCTCACTCTACTAAAATTCAAATTTTGATGGTCTCACAAAATGAAAAAATCCAATTTCCTCAATCTGTCCTCTAAAGAGGTGATATTCAATAGTAAATTTTCTTAAAACACCTCTCTTAATTTCTTTTCTTTTTTAACATTATACTAACCTAATTCATTCATAAAGGAAATATAAATCCATAATAATTTACATAATATATTTTTATGTTTCTAATCTAGTATATTATATCCATCCATTTTATTACTTCCTCTTATTCAAAGAAACAATACTATTGTCCAAATTATACCGGTTAATCACCTCTGTGAAAAATGACTTTTTTTTTATTTTTCATTACCACCTTCTAGATGTAAATAAAAATATTATCAGAGTTAAATAATATTTTAATAAGTATATTATAAAATATTTAATGTTTTATAACTAAGAAATACTCATAATATTTAATATAACAATACTAGTATGTGGAATTTGGAAAAATCACCAAAATAAAATAAACATTTATCATTAAAATTTTATCAAATGAATCATCCTCTTTTTTTTAAAATTAAAATGAAAAATGGGAAAATTTAAACTTATATAAGTGTATTAATACCATTTAATTAAACTTCTGATTTTTTATTTCCATCTGACATGAAAATCCGTAGCTATAAACAAACGAACCGACCATGAAAATCCTGAAATGAACACACCCAAAACAATAAAAATCATGAAATATTATTAATTAATGGTATTTAAGATATTATATAAGGTATTATAAATATGAATATGGTTTTATAATGAATTTATAATTTTCTTTAAACCATTATACAGGAGTATTATGTACACAAAACTAAAAGGAAGTATGTAGTAAGGGTTTCTCTACTCACTTTTACTTCTGTCAGATTTATAAATTATTATCCACTTTTTTCTTGTTTTTTGTGAATATTCAAAACATTGATATTTCATAAAATAAAACTCATTTTCTTCTTAGTATCCACATTTTAATTTGATAATTATTACTTTTATGGTTCATACAAGTTAACTAATTTCAAAATGTAAGATATTTCATACCTCAATTTCCATTTATTGGGTTAAACTAATACTTCTGGATTATTTAGTTCTATACTTATGTGTGAAATTAATTTTGAATATATTATGTTTTATTTAAAACTTTTATATTGATTTATATATTTTACAAATATATAATTCATTTGATTAATTTCCACTTAAATTATTTGAAATTTATACGGGACTTTCTTTTCAAAATTATCTTTTTAAAAGTTAACTTTAAAATTATCTTTGTATTCTATAACAATGTTTTATGAAATTGTTTCAAAAAATGTTTTGTAGTTATCCTATGATTCATTTTCTTCATTTTTAATTGTGTATTTCTTTTTAAAAAATATTTTGAAAGTATTATTTTTTAATTTTATAAAATATGTTTCTCGTGACTTTTCTGATAAAATATGAAATAATGTTTTTAAACTTATATGGAATGAGTTGATTTTCTTACCATCATGAAACCATAATTCCTTAAATATTGTTTTAAAATACTACAAGTTTATTTTTTAAAAAAATTATTTTATATTTTTTCATCATTTTAATAAAACGAATTCCATAAAAGAAATGATATTTTCTAAAATAATTATTTCAAGTGATGATTTAAAACTAGTTTCCATCTAAGATAAAATTAATTTAAGTTAATTAAGCATTAATATGGATATAATTAATAAATAAAATCCTTATTCTTATTAAGTTTGGTTTATCTTTATGATGGTATTTTATTTATGAATCCTGTTTCTTTTCCATGAGTTATGTTATGATAAAATATTTATGAAAGTCATTTCTTTACATGGTTTTTGATGTCATGAAAGATTTTGTTTCCATGGAACACATTTTTAAAATTTTCATTGTGTGATGGGTGGGACCTATATCATTTTTTAGTTCATTGGGTAATTATGGATAACTCATGAGTAAAAATGTTATGCACAAAACTAATCACATGTTCACAATGTTATGAATGAACTTGATTACATGTTCACAATGTCCTGAGTGAAACTAATTACATGTTAAAAAAAGTTTTGTGTGAATATTATTACATGTTCAGAATGTAATGCATGACCCTGATTACCTATTCAAAATGTTATACATGGACCTTTTACTCATGTACATAAGTTTATGTGTGGACCTGGTTTCATGTTCATATGTTTATTCAAGGGCCTAATTTCTTGTACATAACTTAATGAGTGAAATTATTTCTAATTATAGATGTTCAATGTGATATTAGTTTATGTGTATAGAAAAATCCCAGGTATTATTCTATATTTATACTCAATTATCTCATTATCTTTTATTATATTTTTATTTATGCCTTATGAACTTCCAATCATTATTCCATGAATCTTGCGTATAATCATTTACTTACAGGGTATGATCATAAAATGTTTCTATTATGTTCTCATACACTTATTTTAATGTCATGATTATGTATCTCCCTTTTTATCCTTATTGAGCATTTAATCTTGCCCTTTATTTTTTTTCTTTTTCCAAAGGTTATGAAGAAATTTATTTAGTATAATATATAAAAAATAGTTATAATTATGAACAAATAGGAAATAGGAGAAGTAGATGTATTATGAACCCATTTTTTTATGTTTCAATGTTTTCAACAGCACTAAACTTATATGGTATTTGGGAGTGTGTTTGTTTATTGAAGGGAATTTCCTAAAAAATGTGGTCATATCTATTAATGTTAATCTTGGGTTTATATATTTCATATTTTTATACTATTTAGAAATGTTATAAAATCCATTTTTATTTATGAGGGTTCTTTATGAAAATTTAATGATTTCCATTTGGATTTTTTATTTAACCCATTTTATTTTAGTGTGTTTTTTATGAAAAGGGATGGAATTCCCTTTGGATGTTTAAGAACCCTATTATTTTCCCATTTTTTCATTAAGATATGTATATTATTTATTTTAAGTGGCATGAATATGAATTGATAATGGATGATAGTGTCGTATAACTCCCTCCAATTGATTGTTTTATGTTTATATCTCAGGATATTTTCAGGCATGAATATAATGCCTTCTTCCAAATATATGAAGTAATGATGGGTAATATCATAGATTAAGGAAGGAACATAATAAATTTGTTTACATAGTAATGGGAATAATGAGTATACTCAAAAAAAAGTTTCATATTTTTCTGGTTATGCCCCATTTCTAAGATGTTCAATGAGTTATGAATAAATATAAATATCTATTTAATTTCAATGAAATTCAACATTTTGAAGATTATGCCTTATTTTTAATTTATTCCACAATTTTATGTCATGTTTATATGTTTTATAACTATTGAGATTTTTATTTAGAAATTAATTGTCTTTTATATTTAAACATTAATATTTTAAAGAGGTTATATTTCTTTAAAATATTTTACGATTATGATAAAAGGTATTTTGATCGTTAATTAGGATAGTTTTTGTCTTCCTTGTGTTTTACTTGATTTTATGGTATTATTTTCACATACTGGTCCACTATGAAAATACCTTTATTATGTTTCTAATCACCAGGTTATAATATTGATTACATCATCTGAGATATCTAAACAATTGTCAAAGGAATCATGATTATGAAGGGAATATTTCAATGGTTCTAAAATAATATGTTTCTGTTACAAATCTCCATGACACTTAACATTCAGGCCCTTGGGTTATGAGATTATTTTTGAGATGTATTATTGAAATCATAAGATTAATTTATTGTTACAATTATTTTCATCTTGATTTTTTTATATATTCTATTAAACATAAATTTAAAAATGTTTCCATCAGAAAACTATATTTTTTATTTCATAAACAAACCATCAGGGTGGTACACTTTGAAAACAAAATATAAAACATATATTCTCTATATTAATTATACCATATTAAAAAATATTATGTGAAGGATTTAGTTGTCACATTCTATATCATTGATAATAATTGAATAAGTTCAAACTTGTTCCCCTATTTTTGGTGGTTTTTTACCCCTATCATTTTAATCATCCATGATATTAGGAAACTAACTCATATAATTTCTATTTTTTCCACATTTATGGTATCAAACTATTAGTGGTGATTTTGGATTCATGTTTTCTCATCCCATAATTCTAACCAGTCACTTCATTTTCCTATTGATGTTTTATTCCAGATGTCCCCCTATTCAGTAAGTAAAAAATCTTATAATCTCCTTAATTTAATCCCCATGGAGCTTATTCCCAACTTTATTAAATATAGGTGATTGAATATTCATTCCTTCAACATCTTCATTGCATAAATATTCATAAACCTTTATCCTTATCTTATTTTCTTCACTTAGGATTTCAACTAAAGTAACATTTTTAGTCATTTTTCATGATAGTTTTTTTGGTATAATCACTCAGTTTCATATTCCATATCCCATTATAATGGATTTACCATTGGTATAATCACTACATTTTCTATTGTACACATTTTATCTTTGTTCATTCTAGTTCCAACCATCACTAAATCAAAAAGTGTTAAAATAAGTTACAAAATATTAACAATATGGGAGAATTATCATAATCATAAAAAGTAATTAAACCATAAATTTTAATCACTATTTACATTATCACATTGGTATATAATTACATCAATTAAACCCATATTATTCTTAGTATACCATGGATTATTTTATATTGGTTACCCAAATTCTTCTTAATTTTATTTCTCAATGTAACCAGAAAAATAAATATTCATGGTGGATCATAAAGGATATATGACCAACCAAAGAAAATCCATTGGGAGTGTCATGTCTGTTTTGCATTCTTATTCCCATTCATAAATCATCAAACTAATGATTCATTCATCTCATAGCCAACACTATTTGTGGATATCTCCCTTTATGGCATTCATGCCATATCCATATCCACTTTCTAGTACCCATACTTGGGTGTATTATTAATAAAATTAATTACTCATGATTTAAAAATATTTAAGGATATCATCTTAAACATATAATCATTTATAAGGTTTTTATTATGGTTATTTATCCTTAATACCAAATATAACAAAAATATTATCTAAAAATAAAAAAACATTTCATATGATGCCAACTAATATGACCAAAGGTAAACATGCCTTTATTCTATATAATTTCCTAAATTAAAATATTATATTAAATATTAATCTCAATATCCTTACAATAGATATGTTTAATTTAATTTTAGACTATATATAAAAGAAATATATTTTATAATGATTGTGATCATTTCCTCGTAATTTCACCAGACTATGTATTCTTCTTGGAATCTCCCTTTTTAAACTCCTCCACATGCTTGAGAAAATTAAAACATAAGAAGGATTTGATCTCAAACAATCAGTACGAGTGAAATAATTACATCAATCTATTACCCAATTTGAGATCAAAATTATATGAGAAAAAATAAATCTCATGAGAAATATATTATTAAAAGAACACTGAGTTATTAAAATTGTTCATATAACATGATAGAATAATAATTAATCGCGTATTACTAAAAATATAACATCGACTAAAGTTTGAAAAAAAGATACATAAATCATGATCTAAGGTGAATATCACAATCACATATTAAAAGAGTGTGTCACTAATATAATAATAAAAACACAGAATTTTGGATCATAAATCAACATAGGTTTTCAATAGTGGATTGAGTATCACTACATGTTTCACATAGAGGATCGGGCATCACAACATTTTTTCCCATTTTATATTAGGAATAAAAAACTATTTATCATTTTTCATTGAGCATTAATACCTTTCTCACAATTAACTCATTAAATTTAATGATCTATAAAATGAATTGGAAGTTTATAAAGGTATCATCTATCACTTAAAAATTCACTATAGGCATGTCTGTTATAAGAAAACATCTAAGCATCGTAACATTAAAATACATGATATATAATGGATTCCACATTACATTTAAAATTTTATAACCTAAATATCCATATAAAATACATCAATTAATTCTAAATTAAATCACCCAGAACATTACATTTATAAAAACATTTAAAGGGTGATTTGTAAAACATAACATTATAGATAATTGTTATATATTTATATAAAGAGGGAAAATCAAAATTTTAAATGCGAGTAACAAATTTTATCATTAAAATTAATTTATGTATATCACATGAATTAATAAAAATGTTCATTTAAAAATAATAAATTTAATGGTTATTGAAAACATGGAATAGAAAGAAAAAACAAATTAAGGGAAATAAAAACATATGGAATGAAAATTATTAAAATAAAATTATATTTTTTTGGAAAATAAAGTAATTCTTAGAAGGTTATTTGAATTAATAACTCATATTCACTATAAAAATTAAATTGGTAATCCTACGTAAAACGTATATGCTTGAATATAGGTAACCTTAATGGTCAAAGTTCAAAAGAAGCTACATAACCCAAATAAAAATATTATAGTTTCTAAATTCCATTAAGGTAAAAGGAAAGTTTGAATCACATAAATATGATAGAGAGTTTCATAAATGATCCCTTAAATTGTAAGGAAAGTAATCAGATTATCCCATATGAAAGATGTAACACCCTGAGATTTGTGAAAAAAAATTTAAATGAATTTAATATTTTTTATATTTTGTGTTACATGCATCATTGAGTATAAATTTAATCATATGATACACCTAGTTTATCATCATTTACATACGTGTTTCCTCAAAATCTTATATGGCACACACCACCGAGCTTCGGTAAACCATAAAATAATATTATTTAAAAAAATTAAAACTAACCATTAAATAGGAGGGTAAAAATATTATTAGCTAATTTACAAAATAAATATATAATTTCTTTACTCCCAAAAAAAATTATTTATAAATTCATAGTCAATAATCAATCAACTTTTAGTAATGTAACTATATTCATAAAAAATATGTTTTCCCCCAAAAAAATTTTTATTGATTTTTATGATAAAATATTATAATTAATTTGTAGAGATTCTGTAAATTTTATTCAGTAAAATTATCTTCATTTTTTAAATCATCAAAATTAAAATTAACTTTTGGTAAAATTTTGGGATTTTCTAAATATATTTATTTTTTTGTGAATAGTGAAAAATACTATTTTATATAAAAATATAATTTCTTTTCATTAAATTAAGTGATTTTAATTCCAAATTATTTTTTAAAGTAACATAAATATTTTTTAGTTATATTTTGTACAATTAATTTTGTGTGAATCAACATTATATTGTATTTTAGTATAATTTTATTTTCAGCTTGAAAAGGGGTTTCTTCTAAAAACTATTATAAAATGTATAATGTGTCACTATATTAATTAATTAAAATAATAAAAAATTAGGAATGTTTTAAAAGAAATATATATTATATAAAAATAAATTTTAATTAATATTTATAAAATATTTATCATTATACATAGATATCAAATAAAATTATCATGTGACTAAGAAAAACATACATCTTGAAAACCTTCTTCTTCATCTCATATGTTGGTTTTATTTTAATTTTTTTTAATATTCGGAAAATTTATTTTAAAAAATAAAAAAAATGAAATAATAATTTTAATATTATAATATTTATAGGTTTTATAGTTTTGTGAGAAGATTTTTGTTATGCATAGATTAAAATACTGAATATTTATTGAAAACTGCCTTTTGTTTAAAAAATTTATGAAGTTAAATTCAATTTTAAATTGACTTTAAGATATAATTAGATAAATTATATATATTTATATACTAATTCAATTTATTTCATTTAATCATTTTTATTTTTATTTCAAATATGAAAATAATAATCTTTTGAACATTATCTCTTTGAAAACCCACTTCCTCATCGCTTCTATGCGATAAATTTTAAATTAAAAATATACAATTATATGAATAGAATTTAGAAAAATGGGTTAAATAATTTTAATAATAATAATTCATATTATCCAATAATTTATAATTATTATTTTACAAAAATGTATAATAAAAACTGTAGAAACTATTTTATCTTGGTTAATTTAAAAATGGGTTTATGAGTGGTCAAACTATAAAGATAAGGGTTAAAAATAACCAAAACATTTCCAAAACCCATAGTAAGGCCCTATTTTACCTAATAAAATCTATTATAGATAGTGTTTCAATATTAGATACTTCTTAAATGAAAAAACAATAGTTTTATTCTTTTATTTAAAATTAAATGATGTGTGACACTCACTTATCTTATAAAATCCCCCACCCACCCTCTCCTCTCTTCTTCGCTCCTTAAAAAAATTTGTTCATCCAATAACATCCCAAATAAAAACCTAAAATCCAAAATTTCATCATGGAATATATTTTAGTAATAATATTATCCTAGGAAATCTTGTGGGCCAACCATAGGTGGTTGATATTAGAATAGGTGATGTTCTTCAATGAGCACTTTTATTTAATTTCTTCCTACACCTTCATAAATATTTATTAAAACATTATGATATAATAACCTTTGTATCTTAAATATAGAGAAATTTTTAATTTTAATTTATATACCAACAACCTCCACAACATTAATGAAATACATGATGAAATCATCATTCATGGTTTTAGCATACTAATGCCTCACGAACCGATGTAATTTAATTTTCCATTACCACCTATCATAGTTGGGAATAATTAAGGATATAAATAATATATATGATATTTATAAAATTATTATACCTTTTTATACATTATATCATATATATATATATATATTTATATATTTACTTTCTATTCCATTATAGATACGATAACATCACTCGTGTGTACAGTGGACTACCACCTCGCGAGGCGATGTGGTTCATTTTCACTAATGCTTTACATGGAAGATAATAAGGGTAAATTTAATAAATATTTATGATATAATGAAATAATTTTTATATTAATTAAATATTTATCATTTTCAAAAGATAATATATCATTTTTATTTCTATCCATTTCACTCACAGAAAGAAGATAATGTCGTTCATTTACGTGTCGACAATCGCCTTCCCAAAGTGATGCGACTCGCTTTTCATCACCACACACCACAGATGATATATATTATTATATTAAAATAATATATATTGTATTTATGATATTATTATAATTTTTTGAATATAATATAATACTTACCTCTTTCCTATAAGGATTTTTGATAAATGGAAATGTTACACTTGAGTCTGTATGGTCTATCATCTCTGTGGTTGTAACATACTTCATTTAAAAAAACTTAATTCAAAATTGGTTTTAAAAAAATTATGAAAAAATATTATAATTATTTAAATATTATAATTCTATAGATTATTTAACTATTTTATTAGTAATAGGGCAGAAAATAAAAAATCATAAAATATAAAAAAAAACAAAGGTGTTATTACTCGAAACGAGGATTTAACATTAAAATTTTAATATATGGGTAGTAAAAGAAAGTAAGTAAATAATATATTGTACTATATATATAATTTTGTTTCATTAATTGTTGTATAATAAACATATATTTAATAAAAATTATGTTTTATAAAGTAGTCTAAAAGTCAATACTTAAGGTAAGAGATTTCTGTATGACTTTTTACTTCAGTGAGACACATGCCATATCCACCACCTATTCTGTTTATGGGTTATATAAAATGACCATGAATTTGTTTGAAGATTATTTTTCCATAAAAAAATTTATTTATATATTCATTTTATTAACTCCCTTTAATTATACTTACCATTAAATTTTACAATAGTCTGGATTTTATATTTCAATTTCCTCACATATACATATTGTTTATGATTATGCTTCTGATGATAAAATATTACGATCAAACTCTAGATAATTATAATAAATTTTCTTATTCTCTGTTTATTCATGATATTTGAAATTAATATTACCATTTTCCACTCATTGGTTCTTAAAATAATTTATAAAATATTTTTCAAGAAATATATTATTTATTTATTTCTTTGGTCGAAATAGACTTGTCATCTAAAACAATGTTTTCTAAAATTATTTTCATAATTTTTATTATCATTATTATAATTTTTTATTAAATATTTTTTACCCATTTTTCAATTTTTTACAAATTTATAAAAAAGGAATTTTCACTTTAATTTCTAGAAAATTGTGTTTTGCATTGACTGTAACTATGAATAGAATATATTTTTACATGCATATAATGAATAGTACTATCCACTTCCATGACTACTCAATGATTTCAAGCTTCCCTTACATGGTTTCAAATATATTTTTTGTGAAAATGGTTTCTTTAATATTTGGGAAAAATATCTTTTAATGTGAAAATGATTTTGAAAATGGTTTATGTTTTAAAAAATCCATAGGATTAGATATTTTATTCAAGAAACAATTTAAATGATTTTAATGATATCTTTATAAGTTTATATGTTTATTTTAAAAGAAATTAATTTCCTTTTTTTATAAATTTTAGTTTTAATAAATTATCATTAAATAAATTTTATTGTCCTAAAAAAATGTTCCAAGTGTTTTTTCATTCAAAATAATTCTCTATCAAAGATAAAATCCTCTGAGGTTACTTATGATTTAATGGGGGTATGATCCAAGGATACCATTATTATTATTTTTCACAGAATTTTATTTGTTTATGATGATGTGATATTTATGAAACTTTTTTCCCTTTGGATGAGTAACACCGTTAGGGAACTCTAACGAAACACACTTCCATTCATGAGTTATTCTATGATGAAATGTTGAAATGATTATGAAACTAATATCTTTTACATAGGTTGTGATATAATGAAATTTTTATTAAACCCATTTCATTTCATGGGTTAAGATATGGTAAATGTTTTATGATATTATTGAACAGGTATATATAATTTTCATTATGTGATGGTGGTAACATTGTAAACAAGAAAGTTGGTTAATATATAACTAAAGATGGGTGGGACATATATCTCCACCAAATGAATTGGGAAAATATTTATATCTCATGAGATAAATATGACTGTAATAGGGAGTGAACCTAGTTTGGTAATAGACTTTGTCTTCTATGATAGTCTTGTGAGTGAACATTGACTACTATTATGGGTTAGGGAGTGAACCCATTACACTATGTGAATGTGGATGCCCCTGGTGTTTGTGGATTTTCCCAACCAGGAGGACTAGGCACCCATGAAGTTCCCTAATCGGTCTTGGAAATGAGATTTGACTACTAATGAAACGAGTTTTATGCTTACCTATATGAAACAATGTTCGGAGAAGATCCCTCATGGTAACATTGCAGTATGTTTTTTGGTTTGGTTATGTTTGTTGACAATGCATGTTTTCATGGTGAATTGTTAATAAATATATATATTATTGATATTTAATGTTGATAGAGAACCATGTCAAAGGAATGGATGATTCAAAGGTAGTATAAAAATAACAGATATACATTTGTCCATGTTTTCCAGTGTTTTCCATCTTTTTGGGTCCCAAAATCTAAGATTTGGTGAGCATCATGAAATGTGGATTTCCTTGAAGATATCACCAAAATATGGAATAGATATTAGTTTCGTGAAGATGGGCTTCTTGGTGTAGATTTTGTGAATACATGATGAATATTGACGGTGTTCTTCGTGATTATGATGAGATTTCTGAATAGCAGAGTTGAAGAGAATTACAGCAATGCTTTTTGGCGGTGGCACGAAGGAATTGAATTAATGCTCTAAAATTACGATGAGCTCCGCGATATGAAATTTTTTTGGTGCTTTGCGATATAGAGAGAATTTCTGTGGAAATTTCGGAGCATCGCGATTTGAGAGACCGTGGTGCTTACTTTGCATGGAAGGATCGAGGGTCGATAGAATCACCTATAAACAGACAACAACCCCCTCGATATAAGTAGATATATTTCCAAAAAAACTTTTTTTCTCTCAAATTGTGATGGAGGTTCGAAGAGGTAAGTGATTCAAGAAAGAAGAAGCTTCTCAGCATCTAATATAGCTCTACGAAAGTTATGTGTTTTGTGTTGGCTTAGTGAACTTCATGAAGGAATTCACTTTGCGAAGGCTTGAGATCTATGGTGGACTAAGATCTGTGAAGGCTTGAGATTTGAGAAGGACTGAGCTCTGTGAAGTAGTGTACTCCCCGATGCAGCGAGATCTATGAAGGTGTGTACTTCGCGAAGAGGCAGGGACTTCGCGAAGGCTTGTTTGAGCTTCACGAAGTAGGGTTCTTTGTGAAGGTATTTCTTGAAGGTTATTGCTGAGTGGTTCGGGGAAAATGGGTATTCATTAGTGGATTAAAATTTGGACATCAATAAAGAATCTAATAACAGTTGAGAATGCATTAATTAGTGATAATGAAGATACCTAGAGTTCTATAAATAGTCTGTGGATCATCTGAAGAAGTAGTGAGCTCAGATCAGTTGAGAGAGCAATGAGTTCTCAAATTTGAGTGGCTGTATACCAGGAGGGACATTGAGCCCACATAAAAATTTTAAATAGAAGATCACTTGTAGTAGATTAGGTACATCGGCACATTGCTAGTGTATACTCCTTGGATGTATCCCAGTGAGGGTTAACCAAGTAATAATTGTTTTGTATTGTGCATAATTTATGGCTTATTCATACTCTGCAACAGGAACGAGTGAGAACATGGTTTTGTCTAATAGAAAAACAAGATCAAAAGGGGTAGTGGTTTTAATCTTTCATACCTTGATCCACCCCCCCCCCCCCCCCTCATGGTATCTAGCACAGTGGACCTAAAATTTGGTTGAGAGGGAAAGGTTGATATTATTGTTTCTATCTCAAATAGAGGTCACTAATAATAAAGGGATTATAATATTTGATGGGAACTCTTTTCAGATATGGAATAATTGGATACAAAAATACTTCTGATATTTGGGAATGGATGTTTTTACAGCATCAAGGAATGCTATAACTGCAGATATTAATAGTGTTGCTTTATTGGATGATGAGCAAAGAGAATTGGATGCTGACGCCAACAGAATCAATGATTTAGGGGGGTCCCTATCCAATTCAATCTACACAAAGGATATTTCATGGAAAACATCACATACCATGTTGGAAAAGCTTCTGAATATATATAAAGGTGACACAAAATTCGGAGAGGCAAAGACGCAAGTTCTGTGAAACAAATATGAAGATATGAGAATGAACCCAAATGAGTCTATTGATGCATTTTTGATTGTCAAAATTTCATAGTAAACGATATGAAAGATCTTGGTGAATCCATTGAAGACATAAATATTGTGATGAAAATAATGAGGAATCTTCCACCTTGGTTCAATCTGATTATTTTAGTTCTGGAATATAAAGACCTGAAAGTGATAACATTGGATAACCTACATAGCACCCTTGTAGAAAATAAAATGAGAAATGATGATAAGGAAGTTTTGGAAAGGGGGAAATATAAAGAGGTGGCATTCAAGTCCATGAAAAAGTTCACTATTGAAGATTCTCTGGAACAAGAAGAGACAGATGAGGTGGTGTCATTTATTTCCTCAATTCATCAAAGATGAAAAGGAAAGTACAAAGGGAAACATCTAGTGGCTTTCTTTATATGTGGAAACATTGGTCATCTTGAAGCATGGTGACCTATGAAGATTCAAGAAGATAAAGAGGATGAAATCAAAATTCCCAAGAAGAAGTATTCAGCCTATGTTAAAAGTAAGAAACAATTCAAGAGAATTTTCTTTAAGAAGAAGAATCTCATTTCACAAGAATATGACAGTTCAGATGAGTCTGAGATTGAGGAGCTTGAAGGCAGAGAGAAATGAAAAGATCATGGGTAAAATTATATGGTGTTTGTTGTTGGTTTTACTCATAAAAAGGAAGAAACCGACATTAATGATGAAGAAGAAGTTAAAGGAAGTGTTGATATGCAGGCTCAGTTAGAGGAATCACTTGAAAAGATAGATTTTTGGAGAGCCAAAACAACAAAATCCAACAATGTTGTTCATGATGCAAAATAGTATATGTAGTAGCAAGAAGAATTGAAGTCTGAGTTGATGGAAGAAATTGAAAAAATAAAGTCATCAACACTAGAGGACTCAGAATTGTTTAGTGAGTAAAAAATAATGTTTGAATAACAGAAAAGGGAGATATATGGCTTGAATAATAAAATGAAAGATAAAATCAACTGTAATGATGAACTTGAAGAAGAAGTTGTCGGTCTATGAAAAAGGGTTAAGGACAATGAAAAACATCTGATTCTAAACATGTTCTCAAGAATGCATGCCATTAAGAAAACTAAAAAGATGAAAGATTTGTCTGGTAGTTTAGTAGGAAAGAATCAGCAATCGAACTCAACTGTTAAGCCTGCTTTTGGGATCGATCAGAAACATAATGCAGTCCAGGTTGAAGTCAGACCACAAGCACAGATTCCAAGAATGAGAATTGATGTGTGTAAAAAAATAATCATAAAATTAAAGGAACCGAAAGAACTAATTAAAGTACATAAGTGACATGCGGTAATTATACTTTCATTAGGTGTTATTACTATGGAAAGATGGGATACTCAAAAAATGTCTGCTCTATAACCAGAAAATATCAAAGGGCACAAGAACAAATTTTAAAGCCAAACAGATAATGGTTATCTCGAACATATTTTTAAAGAAATTGTTTTTGGTGTGGAGTATGTTGGTACATGGATAGATACTATAAAGTAACCATACAAAGGAATGCGCCAAAGAATAATCAAAATGTTTTCCAGTAGCAGATCAATGAACAAACAGGTGATTTGAAGATGAAAAATAGATTTGCAGCTTTGAAAAATAAAGAAGATACATTATACTCTGAGAAATATCAGAAGTCTCAATATATTCTGAGTTTGAAGACCAAAATATGGACCAAGAAGAGGAGAGCAGAGACGGATGTGGTTCCTGAAATTTCCCATAAAGCATCAGACTGTTCTTGTGTGTGGATCCTTGACAGTGGTTGTGCGTCTCACATGATAGGAAATAAGGATCTATTTACAGACAAAAAATATGACAATGAAGGAGTTGTAATGTTTGTAAGTGATTAATTCTTGAAGATAATTGGATCATTAAAGGCCTTGTTTGGGGGCAATGAAAAAAAGGTGTGCTGATGTTTTGGTTGTAGAAGGTCTCAGTCATAACTTTCTCAACATCAGTCAACTGTCTAAATTAGGGCATTCTGTATTATTTACCATGATGATATGTTTAATAAAGGGAAGATATGGTACAATGATCCTACATGTAAAAAGAACAAAAGGTAATATTTACCTGGTGAGTGGAGAAAAAGATATGTTCTTTTTATCTAGAGAGGAAGAAAACAAGTTGTGGCATAAACGACTAGGTCATCAATGTAATCCATCCCTGGAAGATTTAGAAAAGTGTGATTCACCTAGATACCACCCTAAGAAATTGTGGGATCATACCCATAGGTTTGATTCATGCCAATAAGGTAATCTAATCAAAAATATAAATAATAATAAAAATCAATGAGAGTGTTCCAATTGGTGTATGCGGATTTTTGTGTTCCTATCACACCAATAACAATTGATATAAATGGGTACTACGTTTCTTCATTGAAGACTATAGCATAATGGCATGGGTATTGTTTTTCTTATAAGTACAATGTGTTCATCTTCTTAAAATAATACTGGAGGGAGTGTTAAAGGATGCTTTTATACAAAATTCCGAAGTTTTATTCTGACAATAGTACAATATTCACAAACAATCAGGTGGAAGAATATCACAAGAAACACAGGATAAGGCATCATGTTTCCTTAGTGAGAACTCCCCGACATAATGTAGTGGTTTAATGAAGAAATCAGATCATCAACAAAATTTCCATAACGACGCTTATAGAGAATCACTTTCAAGAGAAGCTTTGGAAGGAAGCAGTGTTGACATCGGTCTACATTTCTAATAGATCTATATTGTTTCAAACATTAGGAAATACTCCATATGACATGTGTTATGGAATGAATAAAATAGTAAAATACATTCTAATATTTTAGAGTTAGTGCTTCATTCTCAACAATGAAAAACAAGAAAAATTTGAGTCATGTGGAGATAAGGGAATATTCCATGGCTAATCACGAAAAATAAAAACATATAAATGATTTAATAAAATTCCAATAAATGTAGTTGAGAGCAATGAAATCACTATTGTGGAAAATGATGGGAATATTCAACAGCATAGTGAACACATTCCAGATGAAATCGATGAGGAGGAAAGAAATATCAGAGGATCAGATGTGGCGGATGCTGATATAGAAGAAGATACTGATGATGAGTATGAAGAAGAAAAATATGTATCTGCACAAAATCCAAGGAGTTGAGCAGAAATAGATTGGTAGAATATCATTCATGATTAGTCTACTCTAGTTTAGACAAGAAGAATGAAATCACTACAGTAGACATCTTTCTTTTCTCAGGTAGAGCGTAAATGCTTTACTGATGTACCTGAAGATGAAAAATGGGTTCAGGCTATGAATGAAGAGCTAGATCAGATTGAGAAGAATTAGACATGGGATATTTTTTCGAGGCTAGGAGATAATAATGTCATTAAGACTAAATTGGTCTTTCTCAACATGATGAATGAAGATATAACAATGACTCAAAACAAAGCATGACTAGTTTGTAAAGGATACTCCCAGATATAGGGAATAGACGTCGATGAGACATTTTCACCAGTTACTAGGATGGAGAAAATTTGGTTATTCATAGCCATTGCAGTGCAACCGAAGTTCAAAGTGTTCTATATGGTTTTCAAATCTGCATTCTTCAATGAGATTCTAGAGGAAGATGTTTATATCGATCTGCCAGATGGTTTTCACATTTATGAGAATGAGAATAAGGTTTTTAAACTGAAGAAGGAATTATATAAGCTAAAATAAGCACCAAGGGCATGGTACTAAACGATTGATCAGAATTTGAAGAATCTTGGTTTCCTGTGAGGTGGAGTTGATTACAATCTCTATTTTAACAACAATAGTGATCAAAGGAAAATGTTTCTAGTTAATGTTGATGAAATAATATTTGGAGGATCAAATGAATTGGGATGTAGATAGTTTATTGAATTCATGAAACATGAGTTAAATATAAAATGATTAGTGTGCTAACATTTTTTGTTATTTTACTTGTGACACAAGAACGGTATGGAATATTCATTTCTCAATCCAATTATATTAAGGAGGTTATGAGAATATTTACAATGGAAAATAACAAGGAGATAAAGACTCTGGTTGCTACCAAGATGTAATTATCCAATGAAGATAACAGCAGGGTAGTTAATATCACAGAATACAGGTATATTATTGGGATTTTACTGTACCTAATAGTAATGAGACCTGATAATTTTTTCTCCCCATGCCAAGCAGTGAGATATCAAAGAAAACCAAAGTAAAGCCACATTCTTGCAGTGAAAATAATACATTGGTGTGTCAAATGAACAATGGATTTTGGTTAGATGTATAATGAAAAATATCAGTAAGAGATTATGGGATATGTAGATTGAGATTGGGATGGTATAGAAGATAACTGGAAATCAACATTAGAATGTGCTTTTTATCTTGGTGGGTTGTGTATTTATTGGCTCAGCAAGAATTAGGATTTCATTTCATTGAGCACCATCGAATCTGAGTATATTTCCACCACTCAAGCATGCACACAATCACTATGGATGAAGCAGCATCATGATGACATGGGCATTGAAGTGAAGTCTCCAATCGTAATCTAGTGTGATAACTTAAGTGCTATAAATCTCAGAAAAAATCCTTTCTATCACTCAAGGAAAATGGAAATTGCAAAAAAGTATCATTTTATCAAGGATAAGATTGAGAAGGGAATCGTGAAGTTGGATTATGTGCCAATAAAACAACAGGTTACAGACATTCTAACAAAGGTCATACCCAAGGAATCTTTGGAGAGGCATCGACTGGATCTGTGAGTTTAGTCGACTCCCCGCACTTAAACAAGTGTGGATGTGGTATCCCCCCTCTCTTCAAGGTATGGTGGGTTTTTCTCTAATGTGTTAATCTGTGTTCTTTCCAATGCCTCATCCCACAGAGGAGTACACGTTAGGTTCATTGAAAAAGGGGCAGAAATAGTGACTCCTCAAGGGGGAGAAATGATGGCTATGGAAGCCAGAAAATGTAATAGTCAAAGACACGGGGATAAGTAGACAGATGGAGCAATGAGATAGGGGAAGAGCAATGAGATAGGGGAACAATATTAAATCTGATGATGCTAGAAGTGATCTATCAAATAATATATATCATGATAGCTGAGGATCAGGATAAAATTAGAAGAGTGGTGATGGAATAGTTTCAGAAGGATTCTAGCGATCATAAATTGGTATCAGTTTGGAATAAACAATTGGAGACATAAATGAATTTATTCATTGATGAACTTCTCATACTACTATTGTTTTTCATTCAAGCAATGCTCATGTGGGATTAGAGTATGTGTTGATTGAATCATTGGTTGCAATATGAATCGCAAGAGGCAAATGGTGGTTGATGATGAAAGGATCTTCAATGTGGTATCAATGTGTAGAGAATCGTTTTGAGAAGAGTTTTCAACAATCCCAAATGGGATATTGTTCAGCAAAAATCCATCAAGGTAACATTACATCATTTTATCGGGTTAGTTTTGTTTGTTGAAAATATAGGCTTTCATGGTGAATTGTTGAGCTCTAGGGATATTGTTAACATTTAATATTGACAAATAACCGTGAAAGAGGAATGGATTATATTGATGCAGTACAAAAATAACAGATACAAGCTGGTGCCATTTTTGACTATTTTCCAAATTTTAAGGGTCCAAAATTTGGGATTTGGTGAGTTTCACCAAATGTGGATTTCCTTGAAGATCTCATCAAAATGTGTAAAAGATATGAGTTTAGTTAAGATAGGCTTCTTGATGTAGATTTCACGAAGATATGAATAATGTTGATGGTGTTCTTCGCGATTACGACGATCTTCGTGAATAGCAGAGGGGAAGAGCATTGCAGATAAGCTCTGTGGTGGTTGGACGAAGGAATTGATCGAACGCTTCACAATTATGATGTGCTCCACGATCTGAAAATTTCCATGGTTCATTGCCATATATAGAGAGTTTTGTTGGAAATTTTAGGGATTTATGATTTGAGCTGACATGGCGCTAACTTTTCTCAAAAGGTTTAGGTGTCCATAAAATCTTCTTTAAATAGACCTCAACCCCCTCGATAGAAATAGAGAGTTTTCCAAGAAATATAATCTGCTCTAAAATCACAAAGAAGGTTCGTGGAGGCATTGTGCTTCGTGAAAGAAGGGGCTTTACGACAGCTAATCAAGCTCCTCGAATGAGGTGTATTCCATGTTGGCTTAGTGAGCTACGCCAAGGAAGTCTCTTTACGATGGATTGAGCTCTGTGATGGTCTATGATTTGTGAAGTAGTGTGTTCCAGATGCCAGTGAGCTCTGTGAAGGTGTTTGCTTCAGAAATAGGTAGGGACTTCACAAAGGCTAGTTTGGGATTTGTGTAATTGGGAGCTTCAGAAAATAGAGTTATTTGTGAAGGTATTTCCTAAAGGTTATTGGCAAGTGTTTAGGGGAAAAGGGGTATTCATCCGTTGATGAAATTAGTACTTCAATAATGAATCTAAATATAGTTGAGGATGCATTCATTAGTGATAATTAAGGGACCTATAGATCTTAAAACTGTGATTTGATCTTATGAAGAAGCAGTGAGCTCATTTCAGTTGAGAGAGCAGTGAGTTATAAAATTGTGAGTGGTTGTATACTAGGAGGGATAGTGAGTCCACTTCAAAAATGTAAACAATAGTGCGCTTACAGTGGATTTGGTACAACAACACACTGCCGGTGTATGCTCCTTGGATGTAGACTAGTGAGGGTAAACCAAGTTAATATTTATGTGTCATATGCATGTTGTATGGTTAATTCATACTCTACCACTGGAAATAGAGAGAAGAGAGCTTTTTCTAACATCAAAACAAGATCTAAAGGTGTATTTGTTTAAATCTATCATACCTTGATTCACCCCCCCCCCCCCCCCTCTAGGTATCTATCCCAGTGAACCTAACAAACTATTTTATGTCTTATTTCAATTTTATGCTCTCGTGACACATGTACTATAGTTTTCTTACTATTTATGTCTTATGAAATTTGAATATTTATTTCATGGATGATGATTTTTATATTTGATATACAAGGTATGGTTGTCATACTTAATTATCACATTATCATACCCATATACTCATGTAATGTTTATTTATTTTCCTTATCAACCCTTACTAAGAATCTAATCCCACCCTTCCATATGTTTTCTTTCCATAAGTTATGAAGAATGTTTTTTTGTGTGGTATTTTAATTAAGGGCACAAAATGTTAATTTCATTATGGGAAACATTTAATATCTACCATTAGATTATAATATTATGTTCCTAGATTCCAAATGCACTAAATGATTATGGTCCTCAGGACTGTGTATGTGTAATGTAATAAATATTTGACTAAATGAAAATATATTTTTTATTGATGAATAAAAAACAATTATGGGTTTTGTAAGATCCGGAATATTGAACACACAAAAGGAGTTGATCTTAAAGATACATCTCAACATTGTTATGAGAAATAAAAAAGGACTTGCATCAAGTAATGTACTCGATCATACCATTGTTATTCCAAAAATAAGGATTCAGTATTAGGTATCACTAAATTGATCACTTGGATAAACCTATAATAAAAAACATCGTGGAATAAGAGTTACCATAGTTCACATGTACCATCATCATGACATGTCCCATAGGAGGGGATTCGGAGATATTTGGATTAAGGTTTTATAAGAGAGGTTTCACAAAAATTCCAAAACTATATTTCTGGGAAGTAGACCTTCCACACTTTTTTAAAGGAGATTTAATTTTTCCAATTCTATAACATTCCAAAGGGATGTTAAAATGGGTGCACAAGTCCCCATTTCCCTAGTTTTCAGATGTCAGCCTCTAAAAAGTTGATATTACAATTCCTTCCTTGATTCCCCATTACTGAGAATGAATAATAAGCATCCACACTCAGAGATCAACCAAGCCAACTATATGCGATGAGGAACGAACCTTGAAATTTTTTCCATTTCATCCATGATAGAGATTAGAATCATCATCATAAACTATAAGTTGTTTATCCTTTTTCATTGTTGAGATCTAGGGATCCTTAGTAGATGAAACAATCACAATAGTATCAAGTGAGGGGAAAACAGGACACCCACCCCCACACTGGACACATACCTTACAAGAAAAAATAGGGAGGGGATAGAAACATAGTTTTTGTGTAGAGAAACATCTGGAAAAAACCCCATCATACCCCATCCAACAAGACCTAGGGGAATAGTTAGAATGCCAAGAAACCTCTAAATTGATGATTTCCTCCCTTGGATCCCCTTTATCAGCTCAGACTTTAGGTAGTTCCAAAGGAGCATTAAATTAAGAACCTATAGAGTAGGAGTCTTCGAGAGAGGAGTATGGATAGAGGAGGAATCCAACCCCAAAACAGTAGTTAGATCCTAAATAGGATTTCATCTATAGATTTTATGGAATCGTACATTTTATTTCATAACATTTCATTACATTGTACAAATAGTGGATTTTTTTAAAGGTTAGTTTCTTCTAAATATGGTATATAATACATGAACACATGAATACATAAAACATTCTTCTAAATTGACTTAAATGAAATCTCCATGGTTTCACCATAATTTACTTTTACTACATCTCATACTAAGGATAAATGAATCAATTTATAGGGGTGAGCATAAATCCCTTTATGAGAATATGACTAGGAGACAAATAACATGTGATCATGGGATATATCAAAAAGAATATAACTCATAAGAATAAGGCAAGAAAAATAGGTATATAATAATAATAACATCATGAATAATAACATATAAATATACCTTAAACATTTAAATGATACATTCATAATCATATCATCAATTTTTATCACCAAGGTTTAGTAAAGAAAATTACCATGGTTATTCACCAAAGTATCATAAAACATGTCAACACTAGAGATTAAATTCTTTACCCAATGCATTGGTGAACTATTAGTGTTATCCCATTATTTTTAATAATTTAATGTGATCCAAATATATCATAATAAAAAAATTCATTATTAACCCATGGATGATAAATAATGGGTTTCTTATAAAAATCTTAGCATACAAAAGATCTTAAAGACAAGAGAATTGTTTCATTTTTTACCCATAAAAGGAATTTTGGGATTTATATATCTAAATCAAAAATTAAAAATTCCTTTTTAAGCATATTTGGATACCCATTGAAAAGAAATTATGTTTGGGTATTCAATTAAAAAGTAAAAGATATTTTCTCATTTATAAGAGGTTAATTTGATAAGTAAACTCTACTTCAAGATGGGTATAAAAGTGGTTTTAAAAAAGGGTAAATTGATATTGGATAAGGGAATCACATTGATAAAAGATAATTTATAACTAATTGAATGATAATATGGGTAAAATGTAGAATAATAGTAACATTTAGGAGACACAAACAAAAATATTTTCTTTAATTGAAGTGAAGAGAACACTAATTCCCTTACCCTAAAAAGTTACTAATAGATCTTGAGGAATGGAACCTAGGGGGATTTAAGACACCTTAATTGGTGTTCGGGAGGAAAAATCACCAAAACATCATGGAGGGTGGATTTGGTGTGAAAAATGTGTAAATGGATGGGTATTTACAATAAACACGGAGGAATTGTTGAATAATTCATGAATTTAGGTCTTGGAAAATTGGGTTGAGGAAAATGAAAAACAATTGGCTTACACATGGTTTTCTCTGATATTTTTGGATATTTGGGTGACAATTTATGTTATTTTAATCCAATAGAACCAAATACAATTTATTAATACTTATTTTGTCCTGGAAATGTAATGATTTTATAATGTATTGTTTTTGTAAATCATTTTTTCATTTTTGGTCTATGGAATTTCACTAATAGTTTTAAAAATTGATTAAAATCTATTAAAGTACTATAAATTAATAAAAAAACATATTATAGTTCATGGATTGTGTTAAATTAATTATTATATCATTATTATATAAATATTAAATCATCAAATATACCGAAACATAGAATTATAATTTCTTTATTTCATGAAAAAAATAATGTATTTTAGAAAATACTAATAAATTCACCAAAACCTAATTTTGACATTTTGATTTAAAGTATAATGTTTGTTTTTCCCTAATAATTCTCTGAATATTTGAATTTTATCTTTTAAATATCAAATTTCTTATTTATTTAAAAATAGTATTTCTTATGGAACATTCAATTTTAGGACACTTATTAAACCAAATCAAGAACATTATTGAATTATTTTATCATTTATATTCTGATAATAGTGTTTTAAAAAGATATTTTATTAACCTAGATATTATTCAGAATACGTGAGTTTAATATAAAAACTTATATAAATTCTATAACATTACAATTATGTTTTATTTAGGTACAAAAATAAAATTGTCAAATTTGTCTCAAATAAACTTTTATTTTATTTAAATATATTTTTAAAAGGAACTAATGGAATAAGAATTTTATTTTTATAAATAAAATTAAACATTATGTAACTATGTCATAGACATGTACCCCCTTATTACACTCGCATATGCCATAATATTATGTTTTCTGATGGTCAATGTTTTTTTATTATTACATTCTTCCTTGATTAATAAATTTCATCTACAAAACATTAACTACCTCTTTTAGTTGAAAAAATTTCAGGGTAATTCTATCTCATTGTCTCCTCTGATACCCACTTCTCTTCTTCATATTTTTAGCTCCTTCACAAAAAAATTTAAAGGGGTAGTCTTGTTGTGTAGAACCGTGTCTTTATGGTCCAAGATCTCCACCGGGTGCTCATCATAAGAGAGGTCATATTCCAGTTGCACAACCACCAGATTCATTACATGAAAGGGATAATTTATGTACCTCATAAAGACATGTAGATAAAATATATAATGAAATTGAGATATATTTGGTAGAATTTTTTTACTTATATCTCACTAGTCCTATTTGATAAATTATTTCATAGGATCCAATATACTTGTGGATAATATTCCCTTTCATCCCAAACTGCATGACTCTATTCCAAGGTGATATCCAAAGGAAAAGTTTTTATCCAACATCATTGTAAAAGTCCCATTAAGGGTTGTCAACATAGATCTTAATCGTTGTCTGATTATCCTATATATGTTATTGGATGATATGAACGTTTCATGTTATATATTTCACAATGTTGGGCTTTTGTAGCATTATATCACCAACTCCATCCCAACATATAGGATTTTTACATTGTTTCCCATACAGATCTTCGTATGGTTCCATTTGAATACTCCAGAGGAAGATTATGTTGTATGAGAACTCAACTAAAAAATCATGTTGATCCCATCCAAATTAAAATTTAATTGATCATGTTCTCATCATTTCTTTATGAGTCTAAATAGTCCTTTCGTATTGGCCATTAGTTTGGGGTGATAGGTTGTACTGTAATTGAATTCAGTATTTAGAGCATGTTGATGACTTCTCTCAAATTCTGAAGTGAACCTTGAATCCCGATCAATAATTATATAAAGTGGAACCCCATGGAACCTCTCCACTTTCTTTATGTATATCATTGAAAATTGGTCCTGATAAAAATCATCTGGAATATCATTGAAATGGGAATTCTTTGTGAGTCGATACCCTATAACCCATATAAATATTTTTTCTTTGGATATTCTTGGGAGACTAGTGATGAATCTTATAGTGATATTTTCCCACTTCTATATTTGTATAGGTAGTGGTATAAATAATCCTTTAGGAATTATTCTATATTTTTTCACTTATTGACAATCCAAGAACCTTGCAATGTATTAGAAAATCTCCCATATCATATTATCCCAATAATAATTCTCACAAAGGTCACTATACATTTTAGTGATACCATGATGTATAGATAATGTAGATATATGAAATTCATCCATAAAATCCTTCTTTATCTCTTGGATAGATGGAACACATAACCTTGTATGAAATTTCAATACATCTTATTGATCAATATTGAACTCTGATAACATTTCTTTATTCACATCCTCTATCTTCCTTTGAAAAAAAGGGTATTCTCTTATATATTTATTCATATTCTATAGTTGTGATGGTTGAGAAATAATTTGAGATATGGTTGATGATGTACCTTCCTTTTTGATTCCCATGTCTTATTTTACTAGGTCATTGATAAAAAGATCTCCTTGAATCCTCCTCATTTCGAACACAACATGGTCTTTATACATAATGCATCAATAATATTTTTTACTCTTCTAGGGTGATAATTAATTGATAAGTTATATTCCTTTAGAATTACCATCAATATCCTTAATCTCATGTTAAATTCCTTTTGTGTGAAAATATAAATCAAACATTGGTGGTTGGTATATAAATAACATTTCCTACCATAGAGATTGTGCCTCCAAATTTTTGGAGAAAAAATAATTGCACTAGATTAAGTTCGGTCATAGGATTATTCTTATCATGAGGCTTTAACCATAGAGATGGATAAGTAATAACCTTATCATTTTGAAAAAGGAAAAACCCATTCCCTTTGAGTGATCCATCACAATTAATAATGAAACCTTCTCTGATAGAGGGTGGAATTAATATAGGTACATTAAAAAATATATTATTTAGTTCATAGAAACATTCTTCACACTCGTTTTCCCAGATAATCATAGACCCTTTTCAAGTTATCTTGTTCAGTGGATTATAAATTCATGGAAATTTTTCAAAACACGTCCTATAATATCAAGATAAACTAAGGAAACTATGAATCTCAATTAATATTCTAGGACAAGGCCACTCATCTACATAATATTTCATCATAGGGTTGACTGGGATTCCTTCATTGGTTCCAGTGTTCCCCAAGAATTAAACTTCATCCAACCATAATTAACATTTTATGAATTATCTAAATAGAATAAATTTTCTCAGAGTTCCCAATATAACCCTTACATGATTCTCACACTCCTAGAAACTTCTGTAATATATCATAATTTCCTCAATATAAACTACCAGGAATTTAGCATGGTAGTCCTAAAATATTCTATTCATAAAATACATAAATATATTGGGATAATTATTCAAGATTAAGTGCATAAAAATCATAATACACATATCTTGTTTGAAAGTCAGTATTTGGAATATCTTATTCCTCACACCGAGTTGATGATACCAAGATTAAAGTTTAATCATGGAGAAGAATTGATCCCCTTTAATTTGATCAAATAATTCATCAATCATTGGAAGATGGTACATTGTCTTCATTGTGCTCCCATTAAGTTACCTATAATCAATTAATCACCACATCGATCTATCTCCTTCTTTAGAAAGAGAAAATGTGCTCTCTAAGGAGACACAGCGGGTCAGATGAATCCCTTATTTAAAACATCTTGAATTTTTTTTCATTAATTACTTTTACTCTATATTTTTCATTATATCTAGGGTTTTTATATCATTTTGGTTGATATATGAGTTCAATGGATAACTCTACAACTTTTTTTTGGGGGAGGTCTGGGTAACTCTCCAGGAAATACATCAATTTAATCTTGAATGGTGGGTATATTATATGTCTATATACATTCAATTTTATCTTCCACTTCACCGATCATCTCCATAAATAGGTCCATTGGAGGAACTTATAAACAATGATCAAGCTGGGATATCTCTCATTTGAAAATAACTATAGGTTTTCCATTAAAGTCCTCTAAAATTTCATTTCTTTTATTATTGATATTAAAATTATACATTGAGATCCACTCCATCCCTAGTATAGTGTTGAATTCCACCATGGAAATGACTACTAGTTTGGTGATGAGATTTTACTCATCGACGTTAATTCTATTGTTTTTATACACTATTGATGCTTGGATAATTCCTCTATGAATCTTGAATGATAAATATAGTTATAGAAGTTTAGTTATTTAATCTATATTCATTTCAAACTTGGATGAAATAAAGGAATACATATAACGACAATAAAACAATGTACATGCTATATTTGAGAGCACAAAAATTATACCTTCCACCACATCATTAGATCATCTACTTCTACCATTAGGATAGAAAATGATTGAAATTTCTCTCTTGGCCTATACTGAGGAAGAGTGTGGTTTACCTCCTTTATCATACTATTGGTACATTGATTGGAAAACTTCCCAACATGTACACACATGAATAATTGAACTTATGATTGGAAATGTACTGTATTATCTTTTCCATTATTGTAGATAAGTAGATGATTCAACTGACAATAAATGTTCTGACATATATGTATATCTCTTAATTATTTTTAGCACTTTCCACCACCAAGTAAGCAGTTCCATGAATGCTTATTCCCACATTTGTTACATGTGGGATGTTGAACATTGTTTCTTCCTCTTCCACAATCGATTTTTTCCTAAGATAAGATTCATTGATCTCTTGTTTTTGTTCAATATATGTGACCACTACATATCTCCAAATTCCAATTCAAAATATATTTCATTCTATATTATCTTCTCATAAATATCATTGTCATTATTTTCAAGATTCATCTACATACAGTGTATTAGTAAACTGAGTAATCTATCATCCATTCCTTTAGGATCCATAATAGAGATAAAGGTGTATAGAGATATTATTGTAATGTATGTACCATAGATTCCTAGAAATTTATTTTCCTTTTACATTAGTTCTTGGAATTCATTGCACATTTTTGTTCTCATTTAATGGGGGAATTATTTATTGAAATGATTCCCCTAAACCCTTCCAACACTATATCATCGATCTCTCTTCTTTGATTCTTGTTTTTAATTAGTATCCACCCATGATCAACTTCTCCTTTTAAGCAGTATACTTCCATGGTGACATTATATTTCTCTAAAAAACTATTAAATAAAATATCTTTATTATTGATATAATACATTTTTCATTAATCAATTGGTTGGTAGGTCTACTAAAAGAAGGTGGTCATTGATTCATGAATAAATTAGTTGAATGTTGTTACCTTTAAAATGAATCCAGTCTCTTAACTTGATTCAAGTTGTTTTTCATAACTCAATTCAGTGGATTCACCATCCTCATGACGTTTTTACTCTATCTTCCATCAAAATTTCATCAGTGCATCATCCAATGCACTCTTTATTAATGTGATTCTGCCTATTTCTAGCCATTTTTTGGAAGAAGAAAAACAAAATGATAAACATGTTAATTTTAAGATTGTCATAATTCTATAGGGATTTTAGGTCTTCAAGAATAATTCTTAAATATGTTATTAATATCCTCAAATAACAATTAAATTTTCTATTAATACTACATAATGGTCTACAAAAAACATGTGACTAACAAAACATAAACCTTGGGTGTGTCATCCCATGTGTGTAGTAAGTCCCATTATTGTGCACAAGTTCCCAACAAATTCTAGCTCAATGTAGTGTTTTCATGTGTTACCTCTAGGTACATCTGTGAAAATTCCAAATCTCATTATAGTATCTATGCATGGATATATTTGTTTAGAAACCACTTATATAATAATTAAAAAACCATTATGTTTTAATATATCTAGACTTGTCCCTAGTGTTCTCCCTAAAGTTTTCATGTACTAATTTTCCTAAATAACTAAACTTCCCTTTGATACCAATTATGGCATCATGCATTTTTATTACATACATTTTCATTACGTGAACAAACATAGGATATATTAAGTTTAGTTTCTTATAAAAAAGTTCATAATACATCATTATAGAAAAAATTATTCTAATTCCACTTGGAATAAACCTTCAGGGGTTAACTCCAAGTTAAAATTAATGAGCCTCATTTCCTAGGGACATACATCAAAGGAAATGGTTGAGCATGAATCCTAATATGGGAATAAACAATGCAGTCGTATAGAATGTGATCATGGGACACATCAAAAAGTACAGGAGGAATAAGAATAAGACATGAAAAAAGGGGTATATCATAAAAATAAGTACATTAATCATAACATGGAAAGTGTTCTAAAACTTTTAAATGTGAAATTCATAAGAATATCAAAAAGGTTGATCCCAAAGGTGTTGTAAATGAAAATTAACTTGGTTATTCACCAAGGTATCGTAAAACATGTCATCCCTAGAGATTTAATTCTTTACCAAATGCATTGGAGAACTATCAGGGCATGACATTCATATGTATTAATCTCATGTGATATTCATAGATCTTAATAAATTTTGTCATTATTAAACTATAAAGGATAAATGATAGGTTTCTTTATCGAAATGTTAGAGTACAAAATAGCATAAAGACAAGAGCATTATGTCATATTTAACAAATAAATGGAAATTTAGGATTCATATATGTAAAACACCTAAAAAAAGTTTTTATAAAATCTAGTTGGATACACATTGAAAAGGAAATAGTTTTGGTTATTAAAACAAAAATGAAAATATACTTTCTGAATTAAAAGAATGAAATTTGAGAAGTAAATTTTGGAGCGTGATATGTATAAAACATGGTTTTAGAAAATGGTAAAATGTGAAAGGATAATGTATTACCATTGATAAAACATAATTTTGCATTAAGGGTATGATAAAAAGGATAATAATAGATCATAACTATAATGTTTATAATAAATATACAAAAGGAGTTTCACGAATTGAAGGGAAAAGAAGGATAATTCCATTACCATAAAGAGTTACTCGTAGATCTTGATGAATTGAACCATAATGGATTGATGACACCATGTGGGGTCGCCATAGAAGGTAAAATAACCATAAATTTCTGGAGGATAGATTAGGATAGATGGGTAATGGTGAAATGGATGGGTATTTATAGAAATATTGGAGAAATTGTATTTTAATTTCCAAATATAGGAAAAGGAAAACTAAGTTGTAAAAAATGAAAAACCATTGCCATACCCATGTTTTTTTCTCATGGTTTTAGAAATTAGGGTAATATTTTATGTTCTTTTAATCCACTAGAACTGAAACCTTTTTTAATACATCTTTTGGCATGGAAAATTAAATTTTTCATGAAGTAATGTTTTTAGAAATCAAATTTCCATCTTTAGACTTTCTAATGTCACATATAGATTTAAGAATTTATTTAAATCAATAAAAATTCATAATATTTATAAAATAAAAAAAAATAGGTTTTGTATTATGTTCAATTAATTATTAAATTATTTGGACATAAATATGATGTTAGAAAATATAAAAAAACAAAAACTATATTTTTTACTATTCATAAAACAATATAGTATTTTTGAAAATTCTCATAAATTAGTCGTAACATAATTTCAACAAGCTAATTTCAAATATAATGTTTATTATTCCAAATTAATTTTATAAATAGTAGATTTTTATCTTTTAAATATAAAAATACTTATTTATTTTAAAATAGTACTTTTTTAGGCACAACCAAATTTCTAACACATTTGAAAAATATCTTATTCCATTATAAAATTATTTTATCTTTTATATTTATAATAAATTATTTTAAAATACAATTAAATTAAAAAAGTTATTATTTAGAATAATTGTCTTTATTATAAAATTTTATATATTTTCTAGAAAATACAATTATGTTTCTTTTTCATTTAAAAATAAAATTATCAAATTCATCTAAAATATACATATATTTTATTAAGAAAAACTATTGTTAAAAATAATTTATTGAATTATAATTTTATTTATTTCATGGAAATTAATCTTTAAGTAACTAAATCCTAGACATATAACCACTTATTACACCGACATAACCCCAATGAGTAAGGTGTGTAATGGCAGTAGTTTCATGGGGTGGATCTGTTAACATCGACCGATTGGTGATCTCCAATAACATGAACTTCTCCCAGAGTTGATTGTGTTCAAGCTTCACTTACTAAATATTAGCTTTTGATTGGTTAAGGGTGAATCCCAATCATAATTACACCCTCCAAATTTTAGATAAATGGGCTTCAAATGGGGTGACTCTACTAGTTGAATCCATTAATTCTCTTTTCTGTATCAGTTTTCCTTTATCATTATTTTTTATAAACACTAATTGTATTGTTAATATTTTAAACCAAGGTTATAGTTTAAAATAGTAAATATGACTGATGGTCATATTTTCATGCGGCCATATAATGGTCGAATCCCAATGATCACATATCACTTTATCCCCTATAAATACCATTTCATTTTTTCACTCAATTATTTTTAAATTGTACTTAAGGTTATATTTCCATTTTGATTATAGGTTGATTGGTAAAATAATATTTTCTAAATTTATATATCATTTATAGTGGGGACTATGATTCTAGTAATTAGGGTGACCCATACATTCCTAATTTATCTATTTTATATTATATATTTTTTCATGTTGTAAGGTTTGGAATTTAAATTTTTTTCATAGATGACTAATATAATTATCATTATTAATGATATTAAATTTTTTTAGTTTCTATATATTTTTTAATTAATATTGTATATAACACAAATTTATTTGGGAAATAAATATCAGTGAAATTTCTGGATTATTATAGAGTGGGAAATGCCCTCCCGAGTATCTCAATCTGGGAAATGACATCTATGATGATGAACTCTATGCCGACATCATTTAGATTTATAATTACCATGGTATAAGAAAATAGATAAAATATCAACAACAAACTCATAGCACATATACTTCTATAATCCATCCTCACCATCCACTAATAGCTAGATGCGATGAGGAAGAACCCATGACAAGTCCATTTCAATGCAAACTTGGTCACACCAGGGATGTAAAATGTGAGTGATGAAATCAATTTCATGAAAGAAGACCCAATATAGTAAATTACCCCTTTAAGATTCTAGGGTTCTAAAAAAAGAAGTGGAATATAAGAAATATGGATCCTAAAAGTTGAGTGACTATAATCACAACTATTTTGGAAATCCACAGTCCACCAGATGTGGAGGAATGAAAAATTTTCACACCTCCATGAATCACATGACTAGGCGTCATAAAATACTCATTATATTTAAAATGAATAGAAAAATGGAAATGATAATTCTCCCCAATTACTTCCTCTCTCTATAACACCCAAGTTGAATTCACATTACTTTCGATGATAAAACCCACTGACCGGTCCAGAATAAACAATACCACTAGTGTATATGACTGAATTGTTGTAGCTTTAAGGAATTAGAAAGGTGGAAATGACAACAATGTTGAACCCTTGAGAGATTAATTTCCCTTATGGGAAACCATGATAGTATGCACCATCTGATGAAGATATTTATAATTAATGAGGGTCTAAGTCCCATGATAACACCAAAACATAGGAATATGATAGAACCATTAGTCCTACCTTAGAAGGGATACCGTCCTCTGTTATTGGGATTGATGATATCATGGGAGGTTTTAGAATTTTTTCCCACCAAATTGAGATATCTCTCCCTATTTCTATAATCCTTTAATTCCTCCTAGAGTGACTATACCCTAATTAATATTAATATAAAAATATATAATATCTATGTGTGAGAATCTTGTGTCATTATAGTCAGTATCATAGGTAGGTTTAATTATCCCTTAGAAACTAGGAAAATAAAAAAAATTAGAGATACCATAGGGATATTTATAAGGATGTTTCAAGGTGTTTCCCTAAGGATAAGTCATATGATGAGACAAATTATATGACAATGTCCTAGAAATTTTCTAAAGAATAATGAAAATTGTTTCCATGTAATTACATACATATAAAAACACTACATGCAGATTTCACTCTGACACAGAGGTACTAATGGGTAATATATCTGAAAAGGGTGCATTGAGTTGGTCTCAATCATCACCTGGTTCTTGATAACAGGTCTTACTGCACACCAGGTTGGACTGTAACACCCTGGTATTTTATGAGAAGTTTATTTTTTTTATGTATTATGTTATACACAACATCAAAGAAATATTTCACTGCACACAACAGTAGCTTGGATTGCGTTTCACGCAATCATGACCTTCCTCAATAGCGTTTGTAGTACGCAATACTGAGCTTCACTAAATAATGATATATTATTATAATATTATAAACTATCCGTTATGAATATAATGAACCAAATTTTAAATTTTATAACAATATTATTCATCTTACATATTTTCTAGAACATGGTATGAGAACAAGATAAATGTTTTGGGTAAAATAAGTATTTTTAAAAAAATGCATTTTTGCCAGCTTTTGATGGCGCACCAACATTAAATCTAGTTTTTAACAAGTTTATAAGTTAAATTAGACAAAATAAAATTATTCTGTGGAATAAGGATATAAAAATTTACTTTGGATAAATTTTTCATTTTATTCTGATAACTTTCATATTTTAATAAATAGTAAAACACGCTATATTTTAATTAAAAACAACTTTTTTCATCGAAATAATTTATTTGGATAAATTATAATATTGAATGGTTTTAAAGTGTAAATAGAATATATTTTTACCATTTAATATAATTTATGTTATTATCATTAATTTTACATTGAATTCATAGGTAAAAACTTTTCAATCATTGGCAATGTTTTAACTTTTAAAACCCGTTTGTTTAACAACGGGATTAACTTTTAAATTAATTACTGCAACTCCTATGTTTTGAATTTTGAAAAATGGATTCCATATTTGGATTCATTGGGTCCAAATTATGTTAATATGTTACTTTTATTTTTCTGATATTATGAATAGTAACTACGGTAAATTTTATTTACTATAGGTAAAAGGTAAATCTGATAATTAAGGGTAAAAATAAGATTATAAAATAACCCTAACACTTTCCAAAATATTATTGTATGAATAATAGTCGACCCATATAACCTAAGGGTTAGAATAGATTTATTTCATGGACTTTTCACCAAGAAATAATATAATTATTATTAAAACCAAAGAAAGTGACAACATGTCACTCTCTTTAATATTATAAGTGTAACAA
This sequence comes from Viscum album, assembly GCA_963277665.1. Classification (NCBI taxonomy): domain Eukaryota; kingdom Viridiplantae; phylum Streptophyta; class Magnoliopsida; order Santalales; family Viscaceae; genus Viscum; species Viscum album. Next base: position 1,393,714,443 of record OY728157.1, on the reverse strand, counting down.
TTTTAATTTTGTGATAAACATCATAAAACTTAGGATATTAATAGTACCTATAATGATAATAAAATTATATACATTACATGAATTTATTTTTAATTTTTAAGGATTAAATAATTATCATTTATTATGACACAATAGTGATGTTGAAATTATTTTATTGATTGAAATATCAAATAAATGATTTTAAAATTATTAAACTAAATATTATATGAACTATTTAATGAGTTCCACTATTTTTCTAGATAAATATTACATGTTATGAATCTTTTAAATCTTTTAGTTCGAACATAACTTCTGTGTATATTTTATTTAAATTCAAATAATTGAATAGTTTCAAAATTGACACTATTGTTATTTTATAAAAATTACATATTATAAAATCGTTTAAAAATAACAAAAATATTTAAATAATATAAATTAAAATTTATATGGTCTAAAATTTAATAAAGTATACAATTATAGAAAATTCAAAATATAAAAGTAATTATTTATAATGATTTAAAATTTATAATATTATTATCACAAATAAAATTTAATAGATTATATAAGGATAAATCAAGTTGATAATTTTGAAAATAAAATCCCAACTTATCTAAACTATATTGGTTGATGAGATTACGACCCTATCTCATCTAATATTTGGATTTGAGTCATTCTTGGAGGTTTTTATGTTGGTTTGTAATTTATTATAAATTAATATTTTATATAATTCCAAAGGTTCCCCTCTCCTCCCTTATAAAAGGGCACCTCCTCCCTCTCCTCCTCATACCACTTTGATATTTCAATCTCGACCAACCCCTGCAAAGTTCTCTTCTCCACTTCCTTATAAACATCCTAGAGGTCCTGGTCTTCTTCAAAGACCTATCTTAGTTCTCTAATATGAGGTTTCAAAGAGGCGTGTCGAAGAAGAGGTAATATCCGTTACTGATTCATTCAAATTTATTTCTTCTTCTACATATTATTATTTTGTTGTTTCATTACGAAGTAATAAAATAAGTATCAATAATATACTGATATGTTATTATAAATATAAAACAACCCTATTTCACCTTTTCTCCATCCTACGAAAAATGAAATCACCAAGCGTGTGAACGTACGGAATACCGTCTCCACGTCGTGGTGTAATCTATTTTCCACCACCACCTTACTTGGATGGGTATAATGGTGTAAATAATAACTATATGTGATTATTTTAAATTGATATTGATACTGAAATATTATACATACACTTCAATATAATTCCACGATCATGGGAACGATATCATCTCTCGTGCGTACGTATGGCCTACTGTCTCCTCGATGTGATGCGACTCATTATACATGATATTCATTTAATAATGATTATATAAATAAATTGAATGAATAAATATGACATATATTAAATTAATACCATTCTAGAAATGAGTTATCTATAATCTAAAAAGAAGAATAAGAATTTATTCGACAAAATACGCATAAGAACATAAAGCAATAAACACCCGAATAACAAGTAGCAATGAAATATTACAAATAAGAAGATAAGAATATGACCATTTATGATATCATAACAATGATTATGATTCTGTAATAAGTCAATAAGATTATTTAAATCATTATATAGGAGTTTCAGACACGTACAAATCATATCAGACCTTAGGTAAGGGAAAATCTCACAATCTCATTTTTATCTGAGATTGTTTATACTTTGTTTTTTACTGGGGTTTATTTATCATCCACATCCATGTTTCCTCAATATGTAATATTATTTCTATCCTTCTACAATTTTTTAAATCCAGTTTTACCCATTGGTGAGTTTTTATTAAATTATATGAAAGGAATCTTTTGTCGTTTTTAGTAGGAGGTACTTTTTGACTTTTCCGGCCAAAGTAAGAGAATAATTTTTTTTAACCTATATAGATTGAATGGATTTTTTATGATTTCATAGAACTTTATTTCCATGAATCTTACTTTACAAGTTTTAAAGTTTATTTTTAATCAACTTCTTTTAGTTTCAAATTGTATGTCATGTTAAGAAAGGAAAAATGTTTTTGAAGTAGAAAGGATATTTTCCTCAAGAATGGAGTTCAAGTGTTTTGACAAAATTATTTTCCATCTAAGATAACATAGGGTTATGTTTATATCCATATATTTACATTGATTTGATTATTTTATAATGTAATATATTTTATGATGTCCTTTTATCTTATATGGATTATGTTATGATGGCATGATGTTTAAGAATCCCATTTTTAATTCATGGGTTATGCTATGATGTATGATTTGTGATCTTGTGGAACACATAAGAATGGTATAATTATGAGATGGGTGGGACCTATATCCCCCTCCAATTCATTGGGTAAATATTTATATCTCATGATATAGACATGGTTGTAACAGCAGGTTAATCTGGTTCAGTGATACAGGACTGAAACGAGGAGTGAACTCGATTCAGAAATGGACTTTGTCTACTAGGATAGTCTTGGAAATGATTCTTGAATACTAAGAAAAGATTATTTATGATTATGTATATAGGCCACAAAGTTTCATGTTTTATGAAATGATTATTAGGATTACATTTCACTACCATGATTTATCCCATGTTATGATATTATGATCTCTTTTGCAGGTTAAGATTTTTAAACTGTTATGTTCTTATGAATATGATATGATTAATATTTCTTTTGTTTATCCTTACTGATAATTTGAGCTCACACTTTTGTATGTTTTCTTTTCCCCAGGTCAGTAAGAAGGGTATTAAGTAGAATATGCCAAAAGAGACTCTAGATATGATGAAATAAACGGGAGACAATGTAGATGCTTTATGACCCAGTTGTTTATGTTTCCCAGTTTCTAATAACACTATACCTATTCGGTCCATTCATGGTTGTGTTATATGTTGTAATAAATATGCTTCAATTTTGAAGTAATAAAAATGTATGTAATGTATGGGTCGTTATAGTTGGTATCAAAGGAAATTTATAGTCAAATGTTGGAAACTAATATGTGAAAGCCTTCGTAAGAAGCCTAAAGATATGTATAAGCATAGAACACAATATTAGTATTTTAGAAATGGCCATGAATAACCTAAGATAAGAACTAAAGTGTAAAATTTTATTCTTGATTATGTGGTTTTCCTATTATGATTAGTGTTTCTCACACTATTCTTATTGGTATTAGTCAACAGCTAGAACCCGAAGGAACCGTGTTAATACTGAATACAATGGAAAATGAAATGATTGTCCCCTAGAGCAACCAAACATTATGGAAGATAGAATACAAAATATTATATCCATGGTCACACAACTTTCTCCAGATATGAACCATGTAGGACTTCAAAACGAGAAAATGAAGGAGCAAAATTCTGTTGAATCCTTCATGAGGCAGCGTCCACCTTTATTCAGCAGGTCTTCTGATCCATTAGTGACTGAACAAATGTATTAGTACCAATGAAAATATATTTTCAGTTCTAAAATGTTCTAAAAATGATAAAGTCATCTTAGCAGTATATCATTTGGAAGGTGAAGCTGATCAATGGTGGAATCTTATCAAGAATACGAGGCTAAGGGATGAAATTGAGTCCATGGAATGGGATGAGTACAAGAACTTATTTTTCAATAAGTACATCCCTTGTATTCTTCGAACAAAGATGGAGAAGGAGTTTCTTAAACTAAAGCAAAAGGATGATGAATTTGTTGGTATCTACGAAGAAAATTTTACAAGGCTTGTGAGGTACACATCTGGGATTATTATCCAACCTGAGAGTATGATCGATCGATTCTTTAGTGTCTTAAAACCAAGTCTTCGAAGGGAATTAGCCATAAGGGACTTCAATAGCTATGAGGAAATTTTTCAATATGATCTCAAGGATGATATGGAGATTAGAGTAACTCATCAGTCATATGGGTTTGATAAGAAGAGGAAAATGGAATTCAAAGGGAAATCTGAGGACCAAACTGAAAAGAAGATGAGTTTTCCATTATGCTCAAAGTGGGTAAAGATACATGGAGGGAATTGTATAAAAGGGACAAGTAAATGTTTCAAATGTGGAAAAGAGGTTCATCGGGCATTTTAATGCCGCGGTGATGGGAAAACAATTTCTAGTGATACGAAAAAAGAAAAGGCTACACAGAATGCACCACTTATACTTCAATGTTACAAGTGTAAGGAGATGGGGCATTATTACAATCAATGTTCTATGCCAAGGGTTGTTGATGATGATCGATGTCAACAAACTCTTAAGGCCAAAGACAAAGGAAAGTCACGTGAAATTACTATCAGCGATGTGGAGTACGATAACGAAGTGCTAAAAGGTACACTTACCATCCACTCTAAAGTAGAAAATGTTTTAATTGATTCAGGATCCACCAACTGTATTATTTCTGAATAATTTTATAATGGTATCACCGTACTACCTAAACAATTAGATGTTGAGTTAGCTGGGACAACCCCTAATGGCACAACAGTCACATAAAAAGTTTACAATTCTTCTCTGATTGACGTTTGTGGGAAAATGCTTCCTGCAAATCATGTGATCCTTCCTATAGTGGAATTTGATGTGATTATTGGCATGGATTGCCTTTCATTATACCGATATCATATCTATTTCCAAGTAAGGGTAATCATAATTAATATTCCCAATCAATCTACTATCATCTATCAATGCATGGATGAATATAACCTTATAGTGGAAATTTCATCCCTCTTACGGGTCTTGATTCCGATATATGAAGGTTATTTATCTCAAATGGTTTGAGAGAAACTCATGATTAAGAATACACCCATTGTACAAGAGTTTTATGATGTCTTTCCAGAGGAATTTTCAGGTCTTCCACAAAATTGTGAAGTTGAGTTTTCAATAGAACGCATACCAGGTGATATGCCCATTTCAAAGACACCTTATTGAATATCCCCAATTGAGTTTCATGAATTGAAGGAGCAACTCTAAGAGAATCTTGATAAATGATTCATACGCCCTAGTGCGTCACCTTGGGGAGCCCTTGTTCTGTTTTTTATGAAGAAAGATGGATCAATGAGACTCTGCATTGATTGTCGAGAACATAACAAGATCACTATCAAGAACAAATATCCTCTCCCACGCATTGATGACTTATTTGACAAACTATGTGGAGATCAATACTTTCTGAATATTGATCTTCATTCAGGGTATCATCAATTAAGGGTAAAAAAAGAGGATATACCAAAGATGGCTTTCCGTACAGGGTATGGACACTATGAATTTATAGTGATGCCATTTGGTCTTAATAATTCACCTACTATCATCTTGGATCTAAGGAATAGAGTCATTAGAGACTATCTTGTTCAGTTTATGGTAGTCTTTATAGATGATATTCTAGTCTATTCAAAGAGCAAGGAAGAACATGAAGATCACTTGAGAATTGTATTAAAGACCCTATGAAAGGAGAAGCTTTATTCCAAATTTACCAAGTGTGAATTTTGGCTTCAAAATGTTTCATTTTTGCGTCACATAATCTCAAAAGAGGAGATATTTGTAGATCCATCAAAGATAGAGGTTATAAAAAGATGGTCGAGACCAACAACAGTAACTGAGATCCGAAGTTTTCTTGGTTTGGCTGGATATTATCGATGTTTTGTGAAATATTTTACATGATTATATAATCCACTCACCTGGTTGACTCGAAAAGGAGTTATGTTTGTGTGGACAGAGGAGTGTGAAGAGAATTTCAAGGAGTTGAAATGAATGTTGTCCAGTACACCTATGCTCACTCTGCCTTGTAGTGGAGAAAGGTTTGTGATCTACAGTGATGCATCAAAGAAGGGATTGGGGTGTGTTCTCAATAAAAATGATATGGTGATGTCTTATGCCTCACGATAGTTGAAAATCCATGAGAAAAATTACCCAACTCGTGAATTGGAGTTTTCTGCGGTAATCTTTGCATTTAAGATTTAGAGGCATTATCTTTATGTTGAAAGGTGTGATATTTATACTGATCATAAAATTTTAAAGTATATTTTCACACAAAAGGAGATGAATATTCTCCAAAGAAGATGGTTGGAGCTGATTAAGGATTACAACTGCTCAATTCATTACCACCCTGGGAAAGCAAACAAGGTGGCAGATGCATTAATTTGACAAGACCATGCTAGCTTATCCATGATGAGGATCTCAAAAGATCTAATATTTATGGATTTACAAAGGATGGATCTTAAAATTATAATGGAAGGGGGAAAATCTTATCTTTCTCAAATGAATGTCCAACCATCTATGTATGTGAAGATTAAAGAGGCACCAAAAGAAGATGTAGAGTTACAAAAGAAGGTGAAAAAATATTCATGAATTCAACCATGATTGTGATGGGATAATAAGGTTCATGAATTGGGTTTGTGTTCCTCCCATCCCAGAATAAAAGAAGGAGCTACTAGATGAGGCTCATAGTTCTTCATTCTCTATTCATCCTGGAAGTACGAAGATGTATAGGGACCTGAAAGAGTACTTATGGTGGGATGGCATGAAAAGAGATGTTGCTGAATATGTCTCTCGATGCTTGGTTTTTCAGCATGTTAAAGTTGGGAGACAGAAGTCTAAGGGGATGTTACAACCATTACCCATACCAGAATGGAAGTGGGAAAACATCACTATGGACTTTTTCAATGGAATTCCTAAGACATCCAAAGTCAATAATGCTATCTGGGTTATAGTTGATCATCTTACGATGTCGGCACACTTCATTGCTATTAGAGAATATTTCTCTTGGGATCATCTTACAGGGATATATTTAAAGGAAGTGGTAAGATTTCATGGAGTACCACTTTCCATTATCTCTGATCGGGATCTGAGGTTTACCTCAAATTTCTGGAGAAGTCTTCAGTATACTCTAGATACAGAGTTGAGTTTCAGCACTGCTTATCATCCTTAGATAGACGGTCAGTTTGAGAGAAGAATTCAAACTCTAGAAGACATGTTGAGAGCCTGCTCTGTGGATTTAAAAGGTGGTTGGGATCATAACCAACCTTTGGTGGAATTTTCTTATAATAATATCTTTCACTCCAGTATTCAGATGGCTCCTTATGAAACTCTCTACGAAAATAAATTTCAAACTCCAACTTGTTGGGATGAAGTTGGGGAAAGAAAGCTATTAGGACCTGATTTGTTGATGAGATGGTAGAAAAGGTATGAACTATTCAACAACACATAAGAGCAGCTCAAGGTTGACAACAAATTTATACCGATAACTGAAGAAAAGACCTAGAGTTTGAAGTGGGTGGTAAATTTTTCTAATGAATATCTCCTTGGAAGAGAGTAATGAGATTTGGAAATAAGGGAAAGTTGAGCCCTAAGTATATCCATCCTTTCGAAATATTGGATCATCTTGGGAAGGTAGATTACTGATTGGCGCTTCCACCGAATCTCTCTCAAGTTCAAAATGTGTTCCATGTATCTCTCCTGAGAAATTACATACCTGATCCTTCACATGTAATAAGCTTAGAAGTTGTACTGCTGGAGCAAGATCTTTCTTATGAAGAACAACCGATAGAGATTCTGGATCGTAGTGAAAAAGTACTATGGAACAAGACCACTCGATTGGTGAAATATTTATGGAGGAACCAACAATTATAAGAAGCTACATGGGATCTTGAGGATATGATGAGGGAGAGGTATCCTAATCTATTTGTTACAAAGTGACGAATTTTGAAGGAGAAATTAATTTTAAGGGGGGTAGAATGTAACACCCGGATATTTTATGAGAAGTATATTTTTTTATGTATTATGTTATACACAACATCAAAATAAATCTTTCACTGCACACAACAGTAGCTTGGCATGCGTTAAACACAATCACGACCTTCATCGATAGCGTGTGTAGTACGCAATACCGAGTTTTACTAAACAACGATATATTATTACAATATTATAAACCATCCGTTATGAATATTATTAACTAAATTTTGAATTTTATAACATTATTAGTCATCTTTCATATTTTCTAGAACATGGTATGAGAACAAAATAAATTTTTCAAGTAAAATAAGTATATTTCAAAAAATGCTGTTTTGCCACCTTTTGATGGTGCACCAACTATAAATCTAGTTTTTGACAAGTTTATAAGTTCAATTTGACAAAATAAAATTCTTCTTTGGAATCATGATATAAAAATTTACTTTGGATAAATTTTTCATGTTATTCTGAAAACTTTAATATTTTAATGAATAGTAAAAACACGCTATATTTTAATTAAAAAAAACTTTTTTCATCGTAATACTTTATATGGTTAAATTATAATATTGAATGGCTTAAATTATAAATAGAAATATTTTTACCATTTAATATAATTTATGTCATTATCATTAATTTTACATAATATTCATAGGTAAAAACATTTCAATCTTTGGCGATGTTTTAACTTTTAAACCCTGTTTTCCTAAAAAAGGGATTAATATTAAATTAATTACAGCAACTCCTATGTTATGAATATCAAAAAATGGATTCCATATTTGGATTCAGTGGGTAAAAATTATGTTAATAGGTTACTTTTATTTTTTTGATATTATGAATATTAACTACGGTAATTTTTATTTACTACAGTTAAAGGTAAATCTGGTAATTAAGGGTAAAAATAAGATTTTAAAATTACCCTAACAATTGCCAAAATCCTATTGGATGAATAAAAGTCGACCCATATAATATAAGGGTCGGACTATATTAATTTAATGTACTTTTGACGAAGAAATAATATAATTATTATTAAAACAAAAGAAAGTGACAACATGTCACTCTCTTAAATCTTATAAGTGTAATAATTTTAATTTAGTGATAAAAATCATAAAACTTCGGATATAAATAGTCCCTAGAAATATAATAAAATTATCTACATCACATTAATTTATTTATAATTTTTAGGGATTAAATAATTGTCATTAATTATGACACAATAGTGATGTTGAAATTATTTTATTGATTGAAATATCAATTAAATGATATTAAAAGTATAAAAATAAATATTATATGAACTATTTAATGTGATCCACTAATTTTATAGATAAATATAAAATGTTATGAATCTGTTAAATCTTTTAGTTCGAACATATATTCTGTGTATATTTTATTTAAATTCAAATAAATAAATAGTGTCAAAATTGAAACTATTGTTATTTTATAAAAATTACATATTATAAAATCCTTTAAAAAACACAAAAATATTTAAAAATATAAATTAAAATTTATATGGTCGAATATTTTATAAAGTATACAATTATGGATAATTCAAGACATATAAGTAATTATTTATAATGATTTAAAATTTTGAATATTATTACCACAGATAAAATTAAATAGATTATATGCAAATAATTCAAGTTGATAATTTTTAAAATAAATTCAGAACTTGTCTAAATTTTTTTTGTTGATGAGATTACAACCCTATCTCATATAATATTCGGATTTGTGTCATTATTGGAGGTTTTTAAGTGGGGTTGTAATTTATTATAAATTAATATTTCTTATAATTCCAAAGATGCCCCTCTCATCCCTTATAAAAGAGCACCTCCTCCATCTCCACCTCAAACCACTTTGAGCCTTAAATCTTGGCCAAACCCTACCAATTTCTCTTCTACACTTACCTAGGAACATCCTAGAGGTTTTTTTCTTCTTCAAAGACCAATCATCGTACCCTAAGAGGAGGTTTCTAAGAGGCGTGTCGAAGAAGTGGTAATATCCGTTACCGATTCTTTCAAATTTATTTCTTCTTCTAATTCTGATTCTTTAGTTGTTTAATTATGAAGTAATAACATCAGTATCACTCATATACTTATATATTGTTATAAATATGAAACAACCCTATTTCAACTTCTATCCATCCTACGAAAAATGAAATCACAGCGCGCGCGTATGTACGGAATACCGTCTCCACACTGTGGTGTAATCTGTTTTCCACCACCACCTTACATTGATGGGTATAATGGTGTAAATAATAACTATATATAATTATTTTAAAATTATATTGATTCTGGAATATTATACATACACGTCAATACAATTCTGCGATCATGGGAACGATATCATCGCTCGTGCGTACGTATGGCCTGCCGTCTCCACGATGTGATGCGACTCGTTCTACATGATCTAAATTTAATAATGATTATATAAATGAATTGAATCAATAAATATGATATAAATTACATTAATACCATTCTGGAAATGAGGTATCTATAATATAAAAAGAAGAATAAGAATTTATTCGACAAAACCCGCATAAGAACATAATGCAATAAACACCCGAATAACAAGTAGCAATGAAATATTGCTAATAAGAAGCTAAAAATATTACCATATATGATATCATAACAATGAGTATGATTCTGGAATAAATAAATGGAATTATTTAAATCATTATACAGGAATTCGGACACGTACAAAGCTTATCAAACCTAAGGTAAGGGAAAATCTCACAGTCTCATTTTTATCTGAGATTGTTTATACTTTGGTATTTATTGGGGCGTATTTATCATTATAAGGCCTCAGACTTAAAACATACTTAATCTTAAGTTATTACAAGATTACACATTGAGGATATTTTCAGGTTTAGAGGTTTAGAGAATTAGATCATAAAAATTGCATTACATTCCACATATAAACAAAGTGGTTACATAAAGACAGTATTCTTCATTCCCATCAATGGAAACATATTTAAAATAAACATGGATTCTTTATTGACACTTCCTTGACACTATCATCATATCATGTACCTTTCCCTTGACCTGTGAAAAAAACATTTCAAAAAAACTTGGGATGAGCATAAAAAGATCAGTAAGGGATATAAAAATATGGGAAGGAAACATGGGTACATATATACATAAGGATGAGATCATACTTTACCCATAAAACATAATCACTTTAACATACCTCATCAAATCATGAATAAATCATAGAAATCATAAGACATAATGGTAACTTGAGGCATTCATAACATTCTTACGTAGGGAGTAACCCTCTTGGTTACGTTTGGAATACCCATCACAGTATATTCCATAAATCTCTTCGGAGAAACCTTAACGTTTCACTCCTTCGCGTTACCCAATGCATTGGAGAGCTATATCGGGCTCACCCGCCCTTAGTTTATCACGGAACCACCCGTCTTCATAATAATGCCCAAGAACCATAACATAATCGTATCACATAAAACATGCATAAAGGAAACATAACATTTCCACATTTCAATCACAAGATATCAATACAACACATTGATATAATAAAAACATTATGAAAACCATTTTCAATACCAAAATAAAAGAAAAATAAAACATGGTATTTATTTTTCTTTTAAAAAGAAGGTATGGCTTGTAGAGGAAGCTGAAACTCAAATAATGGTCACGACGGCGGAGAAGTCGTTGTCGCCACATATGTACGACAAAAAGATTCACTTTTTTCGTTTAGTAAATGCTTCGTATAAAAAAGATACCTTTTGAATAAATATAAAAGTCAAAGGGTTTTATACACTGTATAAAAGAAAGTTGTGTATAAAATAAAATATGCCTCAATGAAAGGATATTGAGACGAAGTCCCATACCTCGGGTCCGACTTGACTCGGTCGTTCTTTAATGTCCTGAATAATAAACTTGAGTTAATTTCTACTTGCTTAAGAACCTTTTTCAAGTTCATTATTCCTTTTATATCACTTATTGCCATGTCATTAACACTATGTAATTATTTAGGTTAATAACGGTCGTTTTAACGATCATTGGTACTTGAGTCAATAATAAACCCTTTATAATTACATGTTTTTCATGTATCCATTATATCCAGAATTATAATCATTATGTATATATCATATATATGTAGTATATACATGCATTTATAATATTATGCAATCATTTAGAGGTAAGAAATGAAATGCACCGTTCATGGAGACGGTAAGCCGTACGTACGCGTGAACACTACTTTCATTTCTATTTCATATTTTATACAATGGAATCATAATGATATAAAGGTATATTATAATTCCAGTATAATATCATATATAATATCATAGTTCCATCCTTTATATGTCCCACATATGGTATTTAACGAATCAAATCACTTTGAGGGGGCGGTAGTCCGCACTTCCTTAAATGAAGATATCACCTTTACCCATAATGGAAACCATAAAGGTATGACCAAAAAGAAAAAAACAGAATCTTAAGGAAAACATAAACATATTATATATCATATATAAATATAGTGACATCTTAATGGCCACCTTTGAAGGTGTTAAAATAATGTTGAACAATCATCGTTTCGGGAGGCATAAATTCACCATCCACGGAAACAGTATGTTCGTTAACCATGAGATATAGGTGTGTGTAAGTGTAGCTCGAATCCATATTATAACAACATACTATTATATTGAAGATACTAGAGTTTTTACAAAAGAAAATAATAAAAAGAGTTTAGGGGGTTGGAGAAGCAAAAGAAAACAAAATGACTCAAAAGAAGACATTACCTTAAAATCGGGTAACTCCCTTTGGTTTGAGCTCAAAGGATTCCTTGGGAAGACTTCGGCCCAAAGTGAGGATTCAAGGAGTAAGATAGGGAAGTGGAGAGACAAAATGAGCAGGGGTTGTCCGAGCCAAAGGCTTTGGGAGTGTGGGTAATGAGGTAGAGGTGGGGGCCTTTTATAAGAGGAGAGGAGGGGCACTCTTGGAATGTAAAGATAAGTTACTTTATTTTAAAATGATTTTCGAATTCAAAAGATCCCACGTTGATATAATTCGAGGATAAGATGATAAGGGTTCGAAATCCACTCATCCAATAGGTTTTGGACATGTGTAGATTTTAGATATTACATTATATTTCCATTTTATTTAAATGGTTAAATAATGAGGTCATCGCTGCATCAATATGATGTCATAAATAATTTAATTTATTTAATGTCTAAAAATTATAAAAAAACTACAATGATTTATGATATCTATTTATCTTTCCAATGACTATTTCTAATCAAACATCTGACTTGTATAACCCCATGTAAAAATTGTTTTAGTAAAATAACTCATGTTTGTGTCATTTTTAATTTCATATTAAATAAAAAGTTCTTTATGTCATTTCCCAACCAAAGTGGCTCCATGGGGTCCCCAAGTTGACCCATGGATTTTCATGGTCGTCCATGACACAACCAATTAGTGTACAACATGTGTCAAGCTCATCTCATTCTATTAAAACATTATTTTTACCTTAAACTACACTAATTATCACTAATCGTGATTAAAAACTTAATAAGTTACTATTCACCAAAAAAAATTATTTTAATCTCATTGAACCACATTTTACTTATTAATGACACCCATGTATGTCAGATTTTTGAAATTCAAAACACAATGATGGCAAAATTTCATTTAAACAGAAAATCAGTTTTTATAAGTACCACTTAGTGGTTTCACTATTCATCAAAAATTGAAGTTTTTCAGAAAATTACCAAAAATTCACCCTAAGCTATATTTGATATTCCGAATTCAAAAATGAAGTGTATTTTACAAAATTCAAAACATATAAGTCACATTAATTAATTTAATAATTAATTCCCGCTGTCAGAGCAAATAGAGGGTTTTTATAAAACAATAAGTATCAAAAGATTAACACCAGTTTAAGTCCAATTTCAAAGTGAAATTGATTCCAATGACCACCATTGGATTAAATGGTAAAAATATATTCTAATTCAACTTCAAAACCAATTCAAAAGATAATCTAATCATATAAATAAATTAGATTAAAAATCAGTTTGATGTAAAATGCAGTATTTTTCACTATTCATTAAAAAAATGAACATTGTCAGAAAAATACCATAAATTCACACAAATTAAATTTTGATGTCCCAATCAGAAATAATAATTTTATTTTGACAAAAATAGCTTATAAAATTTTCAAAAGATAGATTTAAAAATGGTTTGCTATCAAAAGGCAGCAAAACAATCTTTTAAGAATATTAGTGTATTCCATGCTTAAGATTTGATTTATTTTCATTTTAAGCCTCTAAAACACTATCTAATTCATTAATAGACATAAATAAAAATATATATTATTCATTACTTACTTGGGATATCACATCCCTCCCCCCTTTAGAAAATTGCGTCCCCGCAATTTATTTTCTTATCAAATAAATGGGGGTACTTATCCCTCGTTGCATTTTCAGATTCCCATGTTGCCTCTTCCATCATGTGGTTTTTCCACAAAAACTTTACCTACTTAATCACCTTATTCCGTAACTCTTGCTCCCTGTGGTCAAGAATCTGGACCGGTTGTTCCTCATAAGATAGGTTCCCTTCCAGCTGAACTACCTCTGGACTCAAAACATGAGATGGATCTGGCATATACTTTCTCAACATCGAAACGTGAAAAACATTGTGTACCTGAGATAAACTCAGAGTTAAATCCACCCGGTATGAAACTGATCCAACTCTCTCCATAATTTCATAAGGTCCAATAAACCTTGGAATCAGCTTTCCTTTCTTACCAAATCTCATCACACTTTTCCAAGGAGAAACCTTGAGAAAAACATGATCACCTACCTCGAAAGATAGATCCTTACTCCGGTTATCCGTATAACTCTTCTGCCTGCTCTTAGCTGTTCTCATGTGCTTCTGAATCAGCTGAACTTGTTCTGCCATCTCTTCTACCAATTCTGGTCCCATCAACATACTTTCACCCACTTCATCCCAGAAAACTGGAGTTCGACACCGCTTCCCATATATTGCCTGAAATGGTGCCATCTGTATACTGGAATGAAAACTATTATTATATGAAAATTCAACCAAAGAAATATGTTGGTCCCAACATCCGTGTTAATCCATAGAACAAAAATGTAGTATATCCTCCAATGTCTAAATTGTTCGTTCTGACTGCCCATCTGATTGAGGATGAAAAGTTGTACTAAAATTTAATTCAGTACCCAACGACTTCTGAAGGACTTTCCAAAAGTTAGAAGTGAACCTGGGATCGCGGTCAGATACAATGGAGAGAGAAACTCCATGTAACCTGACTATCTCTTTAAGGTACAAATGGGAGAGTTGATCTAGGGAAAAAGTATCTCGTATAGCAAGTAAATGAGCAGATTTGGTCATGCGATCAACAATAACCCAGAATGCATTATTACCTCGAGATGTCTTCAGTAATCCCACAACAAAGTCCATGGATATATTCTCCCATTTCCACTCTGGCACTGGTAAAGGCTGGATCATCCCTTTCGGTAACTTCCACTCTTCTTTAACCTGTTGATATGTCAAACACTTCACAGTAAAATCAGCAATATCTCTTTTCATTCCATCCCACCAGTAATACTCCCGCAGATCTCTATACATCTTAGTACTGCCTAGATGAACTGAAAACGGAGAACTATGAGCTTCACATAACAACTCTCTCTTCAACTATGAATCACAAGGCACACACAATCTCTTCCCAAAACTCAAAACTCAATCATTATCAATGTTGAATTCAGGCAACTTACCTTTCTGAACCAGCTCTACCTTTTTCTACAACTCACTATCTTGCTTCTGTGCTTTCTTGATTCTATCTGATAAATATGATCTCACTGATACCTGAAACAAAACAGAAGAACTTCCTGCACCAACAACCTCTATGCCAAAGTTCATCAAATCCTTAACCAAAGGATCACGTTCCAAATGCAACATTGCTAATGAAGCATTAATTTTTCGACTCAAAGCATTAGCCACTTTATTTGCTTTTCCCGGATGGTAATGAATTGTACAATCATAATCCTGATTAATTCTAGCCATCTCCTTTGTCTCATGTTCAATTATTTATGAGTGAATATATACTTTAAACTTTTTTTGATCGGTATATATTTCACACTTTACTCCATACAAATGATGCCTCCAAATTTTTTAAGCAAAAACAACAGCAGCTAATTCCAAATCATGTGTAGGGTAATTTGCCTCATGAGTTTTCAACTGTCGTGAAGCATAAGCAATTACCTGATCATTCTGCATTAGGACACAACCAAGTCCTTTCAATGAAGCATCATTGTAGATAACAAAATCACCATTCCTGGAAGGTAGTGCCAAAACTGGAGCATTCACCAATCTTCTTTTCAATTCCTGAAAACAATCATCACATTCTTTTGTCCAGATTAACTTAACACCCTTCCGAGTTAGCTTAGTCATTGGACTAGATAACCGTGAAAAATTTCTAACAAACCTTTGGTAATAGCCTGCCAAACCAAGGAATCTACGAATCTCGGTTATATTGGTGGGTCTTGGCCATTTTTCCACAACTTTTGTTTTTGCAGGATCAACAGTTATCCCATCTTTAGAAACAATGTGACCAAGGAAAGAAGTTTGTTGCAACCAAAACTCACACTTGCTGAATTTCCCATACAATTTCTTTTCTTTTAAGGTTTACAAGATAACCCTTAAATGTCCTCCATGCTCTTCCTTAATTTTAGAAAACACCAAAATATCATCAATGAAAACCACCACAAACTTATCCAAGAACTCATGGAAAATTCTATTCATTAAGTCCATGAATACAGTAGGTGCATTGGTTAACCCAAAAGGCATTACTACAAATTCATAATGGCCATATCTCGTACGGAATGCGGTCTTCGGACTATCTGCCTCCTTTACCTTCAGCTGATGGTACCCCGATCTCAAGTCAATATTTGAAAAAAACTGAGCTCCCTGGAGCTGATCAAACAAATCATCGATATGAGGAAAAGGATATTTGTTCTTAACAGTGATATTATTCAAGGCCCTATAATCAATGAAAATTCTCATAGAACCATCTTTATTTTTAACAAATAAAACAGGAGCACCCCATGGTGATGTGCTAGGTCGAATGAAACATTTCTCTAATAAATCTTGCAATTGCTCCTTCAACTCTAAAAGTTCAATTTGAGCCATTTGATAAGGGGGGTTTGAAATTGGCTTAGCATCAGGAACTAAGTCAACAGTAAACTCAACTTCCCGATCTGGTATTATTCCAGGCAACTCATCAGGAAAAACATCAGGATACTCATTTACAACTGACACATCATTAATTTGAACAGTTCCTTTATTTTCAACGATGTGTGCAAGGTAACATTCATTTCCATCTTTTACAAGTTTCTTGGCCTCTTGATAAGTTATCAACAGTAAGGGTTAATTCTTGTACACAAACTGAAAGTCTTTCTGAAAAGAAACTTCTTTAGCTCTACAGTCAATCTTAGCATGGTAAATAGAGATCCAATCCATACCCAGGATAACATCAAACTCTACTAGAGGTAGAACAATAAGGTTTGTAAGTAGGTTCTTTCCACAGATAAGGATATGAAGATTCTTATAAATTCTTATAAATTCATTTTGCCACAACATTCCCCCCAGGTGTTTTTACCAAAAGTTCATGAGTCATTTCTTGAGATGGTATTCCCATTTTACTAGAAAGGTTTTAGAGATGAAAGAATGTGTAGACCCCGAATCAAACAACACACTGGTATAATATAAAAAAACAAACAAAGTACCTGATAAAACTTCATTTGATGGCCCGACATCTGCTGAAGTAGTTGCAAAGGATTTCACCACCCCTTTCTGCTTGTAGTCTAACTCCTTCCCATCACTCAAGATCTTTTTCGGACACTCATTTGCATAGTGACCCATCTCATTGCACTTATAACATTTCACTAACTGTAAATCGAAATTGGTCTTACCATCACCTTGATGCTTTTCAGTGCAATCACGAGCCTTATGTCCCATATGACCACATCGGTAGCACTTTCCAGAATTCATAAGACATTCCCCAACATGCCTTTTGCCACATTTATCACAAACTGGAAACTTAGTTTTCTTACCATCAGACTTTTTTGAAGAATTCATACCTTTCTCCTGCCACCTCGGTCTCTTCTTCTGCTGGTTGTTATTGAACACTTGGTCATCAGAAAACTGCATTTCCACCTTCTCAGCACATCTAACAAGATTTTCATAACTTTTAAACTCAAGAGAAGCTAATTCCCTTCAATATTTTGGCTTTAATCCTGAGTAAAAACGATTTATTTTACTATCATGGTCTCGGATAAAATTTGGTGCATACCTTGCCAATCGAGTAAACCTTTCTTCATAGGTAGCCACTGAGTCTTCCTCTTGCCTCAATTCCAAGAATTTCTTTTCCATCCTAAGTCGAACAGCCTTAGGAAAATACTTCTCAAGAAACATACATTTGAATTCATCCCAGTCGAGAGCATCAATCTCATCAGCGTCCCTGATATTTTTAACCATCGACCACCACTGATCTGCCTCACCCTCCAAACGGTAAATAGAAGACTAACCTTTTGATTTTCTGAACACCCCATGACCTCGAAAATCTTCTCCAGTGCTTTAATCCACCCTTAAGCTAGCACAAGATCAGGTGATCCTCTGAATGATGGGGGATGTTGCCTCATGAAATGTTCCACCACTGACATGTTCCTCTACGGTTGGTCTGGATGATCTCGTGCATGGATACCACCGCCATTTATCGCTTGAGTCAACTATGCCATCACTGCATCAAAATATTCAGTTCCAATTCCAACCATCTCGGGATGCTGATTCGGAAGGTTATTTCCTTCTGGATGCCTTCCTAGAACTGCTTCCCTGTTTCCTCTGCGGAAAACCATTTTGAACAAACATGTCTTAGATGAAGCAACATGGTAATCTTCAAATGCTATATCATTTAAAAAAAATATTTTTGGATAATAATTTAATATAATTATAACTATTAAAGTTATCTAAACCGACCTCTGATACCAACTATAAGGCCTCAGACTTAAAACATACTTAATCTTGAGTTATTACAAGATTACACATTGGGGATCTTTTCGGGTTTAGAGTTTTAGAGAATTAGATCATAAAACTTGCATTACATTCCACATATAAACAAAGTGGTTACATAAAGATATTATTCTTCATTCACATCAATGGAAACATATTTTAAATAAACATGGATTCTTTATTGACACTTCCTTGACACTATCATCATATCATGTACCTTTCCCTTGACCTGTGAAAAAAATATTTCAAAAAAACTTGGGATTAGCATAAAAAGCTCAGTAAGGGATATAAAAATATGGAAAGGAATCATGGGTACATATATACATAAGGATGAGATCATACTTTACCCATAAAACATAAGCACTTTAATATACCTCATCAAATCATGAATAAATCATAGAAATCATAAGACATAAAGGTAACTTGAAGCATTCATAACATTCTTACGTAGGGAGTAACCCTCTTGGTTACGTTTGGAATACCTATCACAGTATATTCCCTAAATCTCTACGGAGAAACCTTAAAGTTTCACTCCTTCACGTTACCCAATGCATTGGAGAGCTATATCGGGCTCACCTGCCCTTATTTTATCACGAAACCACCTGTCTTCATAATAATGCCCAAGAACCATAACATAATCGTATCACATAAAACATGCATAAAGGAAACATAACATTTCCACATTTCAATCACAAGATATCAATACAACACATTGATATAATAAAAACATTATGAAAACCATTTTCAATACCAAAATAAAATAAAATAAAACATGGTATTTATTTTTCTTTTAAAAGGAAGTTATGGCTTGTAGAGGAAGCTGAAACTCAAATAATGGTCACGACGGCGGAGAAGTCGTTGTCGCCGTATACGTGCGACAAAAACATTCCCTTTTGTCGTTTAGTAAACGCTTCGTATAAAAAATATTCCTTTTGAATAAACGTAAAATTCAAAGGGGTTTATACACCGTATAAAAGAAAGTTGTGTATAAAATGAAATATGCCTCAAGGAAAGGAGATTGAGACGAAGTCCCATACCTCGGGTCCGACTTGACTCAATCGTTCTTTAATGTCCTGAATAATAAATTTGAGTTAATTTATACTAACTTAAGAACCTTTTTCAAGTTCATTATTCCTTTTATATCACTTATTGCCATGTCATTAACACTATGTAATTATTTAAGTTAATAACGGTCGTTTTAACGATCATTGGTACTTGAGTCAAAAATAAATCCTTTATAATTACATGTTGTTCATGTATCCATTATATCCAGAATTATAATAATTATGTATATATCATATATATCCAGTATATATATTCATTTATAATATTACGTAATCATTTGGAGGTAAGAAATGAAATGCACCGTTCATAGAGACGGTAAGCCGTACATACGCATGAACGCTACTTTCATTTCTATTTCGTATTTTATAGAATGGAATCATAATGATATAAAGGTATATTATAAATCCAGTATAATATCATATATAATATCATAGTTTCATCCTTTATATGTCCCACATATGGTATTTAACGAATCAAATCACTTTGAGGGGGCGGTAGTCTGCACTTCCTTAAATGAAGATATCGCGTTTACCCATAATGGAAACCATAAAGGTATGACCAAAAAGAAAAAAACAGAAGATTAAGAAAACCATAAACATATTATATATCATATATAAATATAGTTACATCTTAATGGCCACTTTTTAAGGTGTTAAAAGAATGTTGAACAATCATCGTTTCGGGAAGCATAAATTCACCATCCACGGAAACAGTATGTTCCTTAACCATTAGATGTAGGTGTGTGTAAGTTTAGCTCGAATCCATATTATAAAAACATCCTAGTATATTGAGTATACTGGAGTTGTTACAAAAGAAAAGAATAAAAAGAGTTTAGGGGGTTGGAGAAGCAAAATAAAACAAAAGGACTCAAAAGAAGACATTACCTTAAAATCGGGTAACTCCCTTTGGTTTGAGCTCAAAGGCTTCCTTGGGAAGACTTCTTCCGAACGTGAGGCTTCAAGGAGTAAGAGAGGGAAGTGGAGAGACAAAATGGGCAGGGGTTGGCTGAGCCAAAGGCTTTGGGAGTGTGGGTAATGAGGTAGTGGTGGGGGCCTTTTATAAGAGGAGAGGAGGGGCACTCTTGTAATGTAAAGATAAGTTACTTTATTTTAAAATGAGTTTCGGATTAAAAAGATCCCACATTGATATAATTCTAGGATAAGGTGATAAGGGTTCTAAATCCACTCATCCAATAGGTTTTGGACATGTTTAGGTATTATATATTACATTATCTTTCCATTTTATTTAAATTGTTAAATAATGTGGTCATCGCTGCATCATTATAATTTCATAAATAATTTAATTTATTTAATGTCTAAAAATCATAAAAAAAATACTACGATGCAGGATATCTTTTTATATTTCCAATTAATATTTATAATAAAAAATCTGACTTGTATAACCCCATGTAAAAATTGTTTTAGTAAAATAACTCATGTTTGTGTCATTTTTACTTTAATATTAAATAAAAAGTTATTTATGTCATTTCCCAACCAAAGTGGCTCCATGGGGTCCCCAAGTTGACCCATGGATTTTCGTGGTCGGCCATGACACAACCAATGAGGGTAGGACATGTTTCAAGCTCATATCATACTATTAAAACATTATTTTTACCTTAAACTACACTAATTACCACTAATCGCGATTAAAAACTTAATAAGTTACTATTCACCAAAAAAATTAATTTAATCTCATTTAACCACATTTTACTTCTTAATGACAATCATGTATGTCAGATTTTTGAAATTCAAAACACAATGATGGCAAAATTTCATTTAAATGGAAAATCAGTTTTTATAAGTACCACTTAGTGGTTTCACTATTCATCAAAAATTGATGTTTTTCAGAAAATTACCAAAAATTCACCCTAAGCTATATTTGATATTCCGAATTCAAAAATGAAGTCTATTTTACAAAATTCAAAACATATAAGTCACATTAATTAATTTAATAATTAATTCTCGCTGTCAGAGAAAATAGCGTGTTTTTATAAAACAATAAGTATCAAAAGATTGACACCAGTTTAAGTCCAATTTCAAAGTGAAATTGATTCCAATGACCACCATTGGATTAAATGGTAAAAATATATTCTAATTCAGCTTCAAAACCAATTCAAAAGATAATATAATCATATAAATAAATTAGATTAAAAATCAGTTTGATGTAAAATGCAGTATTTTTCACTATTCATTAAAAAAAAATGAACATTGTCAAAAAAATACCAAAAATTCACACAAAGTAAATTTTGATGTCCCAATCACAAATAATAATTTTATTTTGACAAACATAGCTTATAAAATTGTCAAAAGATATATTTAAAAATGTTTTGCTATCAAAAGGCAGTAAAACAATCTTTTAAGAATATTAGTGTATTCCATGCTTAAGATTGGATTTATTTTCATTTTAAGCCTCTAAAACACTATCTAATTCATTAATAGACATAGATAAAAATATCTATTATTCATTACTTACTTGGGATGTTACAATCATCAACATACATGTTTCCTCAATATTTAATATTATTTCTATCCTTCTAAAAATTTTTAAATCCAATTTTACCCATTGGTGCTTTTTTAGTAAAAGATATGGAAAGAATATTTTGTCGTTTTTAGTACGAGGTACTTTTTGACTTTTCTAGACAAAGTAAGAGAAGAATGTTTTTTTAACTTATACGGCATGAATGGATTTTTTATGATTTCATAGAACATTATTTCCATGAAGCTTCCTTTACATGTTTTCAAGTTTATTTTTAATCAACTTCTTTTAGTTTAAAATTGTATGACATGTTAATAAAGGAAAAAAATTTGAAGTAGAAAGGATATTTTCCTCAAGAATGGATTTCAAGTGTTTTATCAAAATTATTTTCCATCTAAGATAATATATGGTTATATTTAAATCCCTATTTTTACATTGATTGTATTATGTTATAATTAAATATATTTTATGATGTCCTTTTATCTTATATGGATTATGTTATGATGGCATGATGTTTAAGAATCCCATTTTTATTACATGGGTTATGCTATGATGTATGATTTGTGATATTTTGGCATACATAAGAATGATATCATTATGAGATGGGTGGGAAATATATCTCCCTCTAATGCATTGGGAAAAGATTTATATCCCATGAGATAGACATGACTGGAACAGCAGGTTAATCCGGTTCAGTGATACAAGACTGAAACGAGGAGTGAACTTGGTTCAGAAATGGACTTTGTATGCTATGATAGTCTTGGCAATGAGTCTTGACTACTAATAAATGATTCTTTATGATTATTTGTGTATGCCACAATGTTTCATGTTTTATGATATGATTATTGAGATTACATTTCACTACCATGATTTATCCCATGTTATGATATTATGATCTCTTTTGCAATTTAAGATTTTCAAACTGTTATGTTCTTATGAATACAATATGATTGATATTTTCTTTTGTTTACCCTTACTGAGCATTTCAGCTCACCCTTTTGTATGTTTTCTTTTCCCTAGTTCAGGAAGAAGGTTATTAAGTAGAATATTCCAAAAGGGACTCTAAATAGGATGAAATAAATGGGAGACAATGTAGATTCTTTATGAACCAGTTGTTTATGTTTCCTAGTCTCTAAAGACACTATACCTATACTGTCCTTTCATGGTTTTGTTATATGTTGTATAAATATGCATCAATTCCGACGTAATAACAATGTATGTAATGTATGGGTCGTTATATGGACACTTCTGAGTGAAATGTTTTGGATATCCATAAACTCTTTATGAACCATCTAGAAGAATTTAAAAAGGTGATGATCATGGATGACCTAGGTTAATCCTATGGTTTCATATATTTAAAATAAAGTGTCAAGAATTATATATCATATAAGGTAATTTTAATTATTTTTTGGTTTTCAACTATGAATAGTGTTTCTCACACTATGCTTTTCAGTTTTAGTCAATAGAAGGAACAAGAATCGGCTGGGTTAACATTGAATTTGATGAGAAATTTTCTGATGAGAATCTAAATGGAATGAATACTACAATAAATAATGTTTTGATTATTCCTAATAAATTAAAATGATACATGAATAACAATGTATAGAATAACTAACTCATTTACTCGCTAATGAAAAGAGGTATATAGTTAAGTGAGAGTTTGGTTAATCTAATCTATGAAGGAATTAATATTCAGTTTCATGTATGTTGATGATGTGTGAATAAGGACCCAAGTGATTATCTCATAGGAATGGTAATATGTTTTGATTTTGGGAAATAAAGACACAAATTCTGTAATTGGTTAGGAAAAAGGAGGAGTATAGTTAATGAAATAGAAGGGAATATTGGTCTCCCTAGGATTTCATTGATGGTTGAATATTTGAAATGTGGAAATTATAGACATTATGAAAATATTTTTCCCAATGGGAAACATAATGAATAAAATCAAAAAGTAATTATGAGTCATGTTTATACTTATAATGATGAGGATACTATGAAGGATACATGGAAGGTGTGTGTTATTAAAACAATATTGTTTATGTTAAACGTGATATGCATGATTAAATTGAGGTCGATGAATGTTATGACATCGTTCATATTCCATTTTTTATGAAACTTATATTAATTAATAATATTATAAAGTCTATTTAACTATTCGATAAGTAAGTGGGATGATTCAAGTATTTATGTATTCAATAATTAAGTTATATAAATCATGAAATATATTCAGATTGATTAGTAGAATTTTTTATTAAAATCTAAAAAAATATCTTGAATAATTATGATTACATAAAAAAGTGATTTAATGGAATTGTGATATTTTTAATAAAGTAATATATCCCTTAATATGTTTTGGATGTGGAGATAATGAATTTCGGATAAAGTGATATTGGTTATGAATACGTAAATTGGATAGAACTGACTACCCGAATGGTAGATTGATAATGGTTTACTCTATCATTGATTGAGTTTAAATATTTTTTTGGATTTAAGGAATATATTTAATAATATATGAATGGAATGAGGCATAATTAATGTTATCAATAAGGTTTTGTGCTAATTTATTTTATTTCCATGTTTCAAGAGAATTCATTATAATGTTATTCATATGTTTGGTATGTGACAATCCAGAGCCACTTTATGATATATGGTGGATTAATGTTAAGTATATTTTATGAAATTGTCTTAATTTATATATATTAATTCTAATTTTAGAATTTTTGATGTTTTATAAGGAAAACCATTTATGAAATGTTTTATTTTGAACTTTGCTGAATCATTACATATTAATGTATTACTTCACTATATGATTATTTGTCCATATTGGAAAACCAATGATAAATTTTTTAGTGAAATAATGAATTAATAACCAATATATTTTAGATCTTATTTAGTGCTTGAGACATCAAAAAACATCTCTTCAAGTCATAAATCGGGTGTAAATTAATTATTCAATCAATTTTTTTATTTATTAAAAAATTTCATAAAAAAATTTATTTTCCTCAAAAAGGATTTTTTTTGTTTATTATGATAAAATATTATAATTAATTTATAGTGATTTTAGAAAATTTATTTCTTAAATGGAACTTAATTTTGGAAATTATCATATTGAAGTCAACTTATAGTGAAATTTATGGATTTTTCAAAAAATATTCATTTTTCAGTGGATAGTAAAAAAAGTTATATTTTTGTAAAACATTCATTTATTTTAAATAAGTAAAGTGATTTAAATTCCACATTATGTTTTAAATTAAATATATTTTTAATTATTTATATTTAACACACTAAATTAATTTTTAATTAACTTTATATTTAAATTTAGTATATGCTTATTTTTAGGTTTAAAAAAGGTTGTTCCTAAAAAATTGTTTTAGAGTGAAAAATGTTTCTTCATTTTAATTAAATAAAATAAACTATAATTTTGAAAAAATTAAATTAAATTTTTATATTATATAAAAATTAAATTTAATTGGGATTCTAAAACATATTATTTTTATAAATAGTGTTTCAATTAAATCATCTTGTGATATAAAAATATAGTTCTTCAAAAGTTGCTTATTTATTGCATTTGTGGGTTTTGTTTCAAAATTATTTTTAATCATTGCAAAAAAAAATAATCTGATAAAATATAATTTATTTTTTAAATCATAATTTCATATTTATATGAGCTTGACGTTTTTATATTTTTCTGAAAAGATTATTTTTTTATGAAAAGTTAAAATTACTAAATTTTAATTGAAAACTACCATTTAGTTAAAATATTTATAAAGATAAATTATGTTATAAATTGGGTTTAAAGTAAAATTATATAAATTATATATTTATATTTATATGATTTATTTCAGTGGAGTTATTTTTATATACAATTTTTATCTAAAACCTTTATAATTTTTTGAATGATTTCTATTTGAAACCCCACTTTCTCATCGTGTCTGCGGGATTAATTTGTAATTAAAATTTCTAATATTCTATTAATTTAATTTGGAAAAAGGTATTAAATAGTTTTAATTTTTATAATATATATTTTCTAATAATTTAAACTTAATTTTGACCAAAATTAATAGTATTGTTGTAAAAACTATTAACCAGGGTTAAGGATAAAATGGGTTTTCCAAGCGAGTTAAGTTGAAAAATAAGGGTTAAAATTAAAAAAAATATTTTTACGCATCAATTTCGAAAAAATAATTATATTTTATATATTTAATTATCAAAATATTCTATTATCAATGCACTGTTACATGAATAAAACTTGGGTGGAATTATTTCTTTCAAAACAATACAAGGGTGTCACCCACATCACTTTTAAAAGGCCACCACTCTCCCCTCTTTTTTAGACTATAAAACAATTTTCATTCATACAATTACAAAACCAATCACTGAAAAACATCCCTAATATAATCATAGAAATAATTTTGGGGGAAACATAAGGAGTTTATCCGAATGAGAGTCAAGGTTCTTCAAAGAGCGCTTTTATTTTATTTGTTCTTACCCCTCCTTAAATTATTGTTAAACGATGATTATATAACAACCCCAATATCTACCATATATATAGATTTTGTTTATGTTATGTTCATTACCTAATAAAATCTCATGTTCCATCAAATGGGTTATTATATAATCATTCATTTGTAGGGAGGACTATTACCTCATGAAATTATATCATTTGTTTTTCCACTACCGCCTCTCACAAATGGGTATAATGATGGATATAAATTATATATATAATAGTTATAAAATTATTATACATCATGATTAATTATACAATATATTACATTTTACCTTCCTTTCCATTGGGGATATGATATCATCGTTCATGTGTACCACTAACTACATCCTCACTATTCAATGTGATTCATTTTAACTAGCGCTTTACATGGAAGATAATAAGGATAAATTTAAGAAATATATATGATATACATGACATAATTATTATATTTATTAAATATTTATCATTATGTAAATATATTATAACATTTTTATTGCTAACTTTTCACTCACAGAACGATGATAACATCGTACGTGTACCTGTGCACAACCTCTATCATGAAGAGATGTGACTCTCTTTCTATCACTACACCGCATGATTTTTTTGTATAAGTTTATTTATATAAATAAAATTATATTATTGTTATTATTAAAATATAATATATTACATAAATCTTTTATATAAGGATTGGTGAAAAATGGGAACGTTACTCATGTGTACGTAAGTCTTACCCTCTCCATAATTCTGAGATACTTCATTTCTAAAAACCATATTTCATGATTGGTTTTAAAAGTTTAATTTATGTATTAATATGATAATAAATTAATGATTATTATTATTTATACTATTTAACCATAATCAAATTAAGCTGTTCAAATATAAAAAATGAAAACATATACAAAAAAATTTGTTATTACCTGAAACAAGACTTCAACAAAGAATTGTTAACAATCAGGAAATAAAAGGACATGAGTAAATAATATATGTTATGTTATGAATAATTATTATTTTGTGATATAAGTATAATAAACTTATATTTATAAAACATGTGTTTTGAATGTGTATTATGGATGTCAAAACATAAGGTATAGGATTTCCATCTCACTTTTCACTTCTGTGAGACGCATGAAATATTCACTACCTATTTATTTTATATGGTGTATATTCTAACAATGAATTTATTTTATTATTATTGAAAATAATTTTTTTGGATTTTTCATATCCATTTTATGATCTCACTTTTATGGGGCTTATGTTTCAATGTTACCGAAGTGGTAATGATTTTAGGTTATAATCTCATTGTTTGAAAAGATTGTTTATGATTACATTTCTGATGATAAAATATTGTCATCCATCTCTCAATAATTATAATTAATATTATTATCCTATTTATATTCAAGAATTTTAGAAGTAATATTCCAAATTCACAACCATTTTTACTTATTATAATTTAGAAAAAAAATTGAGAAAAAGGGAGTTTATTTCCATATACAGTAAAGACCCATTTTTCTCCAAAAACCATTTTTATAAAAATGTTTTCAAAAATGGTTTCATTATTATTAAAATGATTTATTAAATATATTTTATCCCTTTTAGAAATAAATTTCAAAATATTTTGAATGTAAATTTCATGTCATTTTTTGAAAAATGCTCTTTTGGCTTTGACCGTAAATTCCAAAAATAATTTTGGTTTTTGCATGCGTAGCATGAACAATATTTATTGATTTCAAAAATGATATTTGATTTAAATAATCATTTACATGTTTTATAATATATTATCAAAGAAATTTTTTCCCTAATATTTTGTGATTTTTTTTATATTTTTAATTTAAAAGGATTTTATAAATATTTTATGTTGTAAAAAGTGTTTTTAAGTAGAAATGATTTTTTCCTCAATAATATTTTAAATAATTTTCAATGATTTATTTATAATATAACTATTTTTTTAAAATAAATGGATTTCCAATACTCTTTCAAAAAATTTATTTCTAAGAAATATAAAATTTGTATTTTCCTCTTGAAATGTTCCAATTGATGTTTCATTCAAATAAATTCTCCATCTAATATAGTATAATTTTTTGTTACTTGTGACTTACAAGGTGTATTATCCAAGGATACCAATATTATTATATCTATGATTGGTTTATGTTTATGATGATGTGATATTTAAGAATTCTTTTTTCCCTTCCGCATTTTATACCATGATATAACTCATATGAAACCCACTTATTTTCATTGGTTATTCTATGATGAAATGATGAAATGATTATGAAAACTATCTTTTTTCCATATCTTATGATATGATGAAACATTTATTAAAAAAAATTTATTACATGGGTTATGATATAGTGAATGATTTATGACCTTCTTTGACACATATGTCTGATTTTCATTATGTGATAGTGGTTACATTTTAACCATGGATAGTGGTTATATTATAAACAAATATTTGTGGGACCTATATATCCCTCTATTTCATTGGGTAATGATTTATATTTTAAGATATAGGTTGTAATGGAATAAGTAGTAAAGCCAATTTAGTAAGGGAGTTTGTATGTTATGATGGTATTAGGAGGGAGCCGAGTGTAACACCCCGAGATTTTATGAGATATATTATTTTTAATTTCTTTGATGTCTTTAATTATACACTACACCAATATTAGCTTTTACTATACTAAACATCGTATTATCTTGTAGTATACGCAACACTATGCTTGGCTCGTGTTACACACAATATCAAATTAGTTTTGTGGAAATTATTCTACACAGCATTAAGTATATATTTTTGTTTAATGTTTAAATGAAATAAGTTTTGATTATGTTATAATAAACACCAAAAAGAGATTTCACTACAGGAAACCTTGACTTGGCTTGCATTACATGCAATCAAGACCTACCTCGATAGCGTGTGTAGTATGCAATACCAGGCTTCACTTAACGAATTATTATTTTAATATTATTATGAACTAGTCATTATGAATAGTAATACCCAATTTTTAAAATTTTATAAATTTTATCTTTCAAAATGGAATTCATTTTTGGACTCAAAATATCGAAATTAGCCTACGTTGAAATTTTGGTATTTTTCTGAAAACATTCATTTCTTGATGAATAGTGAAAACACTGGGTTACTATTTAAAAACCCACTTTTTATTTAAATAATTATTTATTTTATTTAAATTTATTTTAGGTAAAAATTGATACATAATACCTATATAAGTTCAAGGAAATTCATTGGAGTCTTTTTATAATAATTTTAGATATATAAAAATTTTATTAAACATTTCACCGTCTTTTATCCACCTCCAAGGAGAATTTTAAAATTAACATAAAACATAATTTTCCCTCTTATGTGAGTGAAATTTAGAAATTCCGAGAGACACTGTAAATATCAAGGAGTAAAATATGATTCAATAAGATAAAAATATTTTTTGGATAATAGTAACTTTTTACTTTTATTTACCACGGTTAAAAGTAAATAGGGTAATTAAGGGTAAAAATGATATTATTATTATCCTAACACATGTCCTAATTCTATTGGAAAAGTGTAATTTGACCAAAAACAACCTTAGGAATAAAATATTACCCTTTCTGTCCACTTGTATTAGATTTGGAAATTTATTATTATTTTATTTAAAGAATAGTTAAAAGAGGTAAAATCAATGTTTAATAACTATTTTTTTAATATTGGGTTATAAATTAGATAAATTAGATTATAAATATTCATTCTAAATATAAAAAGATTTCCTACATAATTATATTTTATTTATTATTTTTATACATTAAATAATTTAATTTATTAAGGACACAATGATGATGCAGTAATTACCTTATTAATGAAATATTAACATAATTGATGTTATAAATCCCCAAATAAAAGTAATTTGAGACTTTTTATAAATTACACTAATTTTTTTAGGTTAATATGACATGTTATAATTGATTTAATTAACTTTTTACGAAAAAATAATTCTATTATGATTTTCACAAAAATCAATTACCAAATAGTGTCAAAATTGACATAGAAAAGTTTTTAAAACAAATAATATATTATTAATTGAAATTCTATTCCTAAAAATATAAGGTTAGGAAAAATGACTTAGATAAGGTTATATATATTAATAATGAACCACTTGGGGTTCGTTTGGTTTGTTATAGTAATTTTATTAACCATATAGTGTAAGAAAATAAGAAGACACGGTAAAATTTAAATTATTTAACATAGAGTTAAATGTAAATGATAAGGTTAAAATAGTAACCTAAACTTGTCTAAAACCTATTGGTTGAGAGGATTTCGACCCAGCCCCACTTTATCTTCGAAATAAGTCACTTTAGATCCATTATAAACTTAATATGACATTATTATAAAATAATATTCTAGGTTTTTTCTAAAGTGCCCCTCTCCTCCCTTATAAAAGGACACCTCCTCCCTCTCCTCCACACACCACATTGAGCCTTCAAGCTCGGCCAACCTCGGCCCATTTAACTTCTCAAATTCCCTAGCAACATTTTGGAGGTTTTGGTCTTCTCAATAGAACAACTCTAGTTTCTTAAGAAGAATCTTCAAATAGGTTCATCTAAGAAGAGGAGGTTCGGATACGTACGAAGCATATCAGACCTAAGGTAAGGGATAACATTTCCAATCTTGTTTTTATATTAAATTGTTTATTCGTATGTATTTACTGGGGTTATATTTATCATCCATGTCCATGTTTTCTAAAAATGTTTTCATAAAATGTTTATTATTCTTCCATGTATGTTCAAAGTCATTTTTACCCATTTTTTACTTTTACTACAAGGCATGTAAGGAATCTTTCTTCTGTTTACCATACAAAGTACTTTTTTACTTTTCTGACAAAAGTATGAGGAGAATGTTTTTTAACATATATGACATGAAGGTATTTTTACAGTTTCATAATGCCTAATTTCCATAATGATTCCTCTACAAATGTTCATGATTATTTTTAACAAAATCCGTTTCATTTAAAATTTCATGGCATTTTGTGAAAAGAAAATGATTTTGAATAAGAAAGGATATTTTCTTCAAGAATTAATTTCAAGTGTTTTATCAAACCCATTTTCTATATAAGATGACATTATTTCATTTGTGTAAGTTTAAAGTATAATGTATCTATTATTTACATGGTTTCACTTTTCCTATGATGAGATGATATCCATTTGTTTTATATGGATTATGTTATGATGGGATGATGTTTATGAAACCCATTATTATTCTTTGGGTTATGATAAATGATTTATGTTTATGTTGTGTCACATGTAAGAATGATTTCATTATGAGATGGGTGGGACCTATATCTCCCTCAAATTAATTGGGTAAAGATTTATATCTCATGAGATAGACATGGCTAGAAGGGTAAGTTAATCTGATTCAGTGTTACTGGACTGAAACGAGGAGTGAACTCGATTCAGAAAGGGACTTTTTCCACTAAGATGGTCTTGGAAGCAATGCCTTGACTACTATGGAAATCATATCAAGTGATTAATGGTTTTCCACAATTACATGTTTTATTCCCATGTGATTTTATCATGATTGATGTTCTTTTATGATCTATGCCTTATGTACTACCATGATTTATTTCACAACTCATGATTTTGATGTTTAAACTTTATGTTTATGTTTTGAAGATCAAATGTATATGGTTTGTTTTATTTTCTCCATGAATACCCTTACTGAGCATTTGAGCTCACCCTTTATATGTTTTCTTTTCCCAAGGATATAAAGATAGATTTTAGGTAAGAAAGAAAAAGGGGAATATCTTTATGGGATATGTTGAAGATCTCTCACCATGATTATAAGATTATGTTCCGATTTTCCAAAGAAACTAAACTATTACAATCCTTGAGTTTTGTATTTTGTTATGTATTAATTATTCCGAAAACGTAATGTATTGTCCATGTACGTCATGATTTAGGTCTCTACTATTGGTATCAGAGTAAAGGTTTAGTCAACCTTTGGAAACTAGGATGCGAGATCTTTAGTGAGATCCCTAGAGATATTTCTAAGTTATGTCTAGGGATGGCCCTAAGGTTAAGTATAAGTATATGTTATAGTCCTAGAATTACGGTAACTATATTATTATTAATCCAAATATATTAGATATTGATGTTAATCCCCCTTGATTATGATTTTTGGCCCTCACACTATACATTTTGGGTTTTAGAAAATGGCTGGAAACAAAAAGATTTACGATAATGGAGGATATTATGGACAATGGAATGATATTCTTCATGAGGAACCAAAGGAAATTGGATATGGAGGTCCACATTCCGTTATTATGCCTAATCAGCAATCTCAAAATATGATCAAAATTATCAACTTTGGTAAGTTTCCTGACTCATCTAATAAGAGAAAGATGGATTTTCATGATGATCATAGAGGAATGAAAGTTCAATTTCCATCAAGTAAATCTTGTGGTAAGAGGATTTAGGGTGAACACTTCAAAGGAACTGGAAGATGCTTTGGGTGTGGAAAAGAAGAACACACAGCCAGTAAGTGTAAAGGAAAAGGTTCACTTAACACCATGAACAAGGATAATGGAATTCCAAAGACATCAACAATGGTTAAATATTTTAAATGTGGAATATACGGGTATTATGAAAACCAATTCCCTAAGGAAAGATCTCATGAAGAGAATCAGTATGGTGGTATGGGTAGTATTTATGTGGATGATGATGACGAGACTACAAATGATATATAAAATGAAATAAGTGTTTAGGAATAAAATAGTGAATCTCAGTCATTGGTTTAAGAAGGTAGTGGAATGATTGTATGTTTTTCAAGAGTTATGTCGTAGAGGTAATTTAATGGTACTATGGAATAAAGAATAATCTAAGGATTGTTACACATTTGTTTTTCCTAAATTATTTGAAAGTATATGTTGAATGGTACCGGTAACCATGAAAGGTTATTCAGATAATTTTGGAAAGAATATGATATGCTCATGATGAAGGGATAAGGATAAAATAATATGATTGATTGTAATCATGAGCTCATGATTAATATAAGGACTAAGTGATATCATGGTTTGATTATATAGAATTTTTGGGATTTTGGTATGTGGAAAGTGTTAACTTATGACAGCATTCTTGTTTTCACTAATGTTCAATGGGTATTCATTTTTCAAGAGAATACCAGATTAAGGTATTCACATATTTGGAATACGATCAATAAGATATATCGGGGATAAATGATGGTATTCACATGCTCGATAGATGACATTTCTAGTAATTGTTTTCTTTATACTATGAGCTTGGACCAAAGTATTTTGGATAAGCCTAAAGATTAGAATGGATTATGTTGGACACAAGTTAGTATTGTTTAAGGATATAAATTTTTTAGATATTATTGATGGAATTTCATAATGATGTAATTTTAGAAGAAGGAAAACCTACAGGACGGGCGACAACTCGTCACGTCGGACAAGG
The DNA here is from genome assembly GCA_963277665.1 of Viscum album. Classification (NCBI taxonomy): domain Eukaryota; kingdom Viridiplantae; phylum Streptophyta; class Magnoliopsida; order Santalales; family Viscaceae; genus Viscum; species Viscum album. Next base: position 1,393,680,251 of record OY728157.1, on the reverse strand, counting down.
CTATGGGAATCGAACCCACAACCGAAGTGTGACAGGACTTTATTTCTTACCACTGGCCTACAAGAAGTCCCTGGTTAGTACTAATTAGTTTCAATTTATTATGTGGTATGATATATGAAATATACGTCCATTTTAGGAACCACATATGATTAATCTCACCATAGATGGACTTATGTATATAAATTTTTCTAACCTTATGTTTGAAACAGATGGAATGACCTATCATTCTATCGCATGATCTACTAACACTTCACAGAAGAAAAATTAAACTTCATTTAATTAATATATGAAGTGGAAATTGTTCAAGGAACAAACAACAGAGAGATTGTACCAAAATCAAGTGAGTAATTCTTATAATTCAAAATTTTCAACTTTATGGAAATGATATTGAAAACCAAAAATGTTGTCCTAGTGCTCTTATATCTGATGAATCAGATGGTACCTTAGATCATCACAAATTTATGGCTTTGTGATTGTTGGATTCTTCATAGCCATGTCCTCTACCACTCTCCATCAGAACATGATGGTTAGATTTCTCTTCCATATCGATATTTTCACCTATGTTCTCCTATGTGGAAACCTAGTGATTAGTTAATTTGAGTAACCATTACATTTTATAATTTAGTTTTTAAAGACTAGTTTTTGTATTGCTTTTTATGATGTGGGTTTCTATGAAGGAAACATTAAAGTAGAAAACCATTTATAACCCCAATGAATTTCAAGGGAAAAATTCATTTTAAGGGGGTTGAATGTGACACCCTGAGATTTTATGAGATATACTATTTTTAATTTTATTGATGTCTTCTATTATACACTACACCAATATTATCTTTTATTATACGCAACACCGTATTATCTTGCAGTATACGCAACACTATTCTTGGCTCGTGTTACACACAATTTCAAATTCATTTTGTGGAAATTATTCTACACAACATTATTTATAGATTTTGTTTAATGATTAAATGAAATATGTTTTGATTATGTTATAAGAAACATCAAACGGAGCATTCACTACACGCAACCTTGACTTGGCTTCCATTACACACAATCAATACCTTTCTCAATAGCGTGTGTAGTACGCAATACCAGGTTTCACAAAACAAAATATTATTGTAATATTATTATAAACTAGTAATTAGGAATTGTAATACCCACTTTTTGAAATTTTAGAAATTTTATCTTTCAAAATGGACTTCATTTTTGGACTCGGAATATCAAAATTAGACTAGGTTGAAATTTTGGTATTTTTCTAAAAACATTCAATTTTTTATGAATAGTGAAAACACTGGGTTACTATTTAAAAACCGACTTTTCATTTAAATAATTATTTATTTTATTTAAATTTATTTTAGGTCAAAATTGATACATAATACCTATATAAGTTCAAGGTAATTCATTGGAGTCATTTTATAGTAATTTTAGATATATAAAAATTTTATTTAACTTTTCACCGTCTTTTACCCACCTCCTAAAAGAATTTGAAAATTTACATAAAACTTAATTTTACCGCTTCTGTGAGTGGAATTTCTAAATTCTAAGAGACACAGTTAATATCAACGAATAAAATGTGGTTCAATAAGATAAAAATATTTTTTGGTGAATAGAAACTTTTTACTTTTATTTACCACGGTTAAAAGTAAATAGAGTAATTAAGGATAAAAATGATATTATTATTACCCTAACACATGTCCTAATTCTATTGGATAAGTGTAATTCGAAAAAAAAACAGCCTTAGGAATAAAATATTACCCTTTAGGTCCCATTGTATTAGATTAGGACATTTATTATTATTTTATTTAAAGAATAGTTAAAAGAGTTAAAATCAATGTTTAATGACTAAAACTTTTTTATTATAGGGTTATACATTAGATAAATAAGACTATAAATATTCAGTATAACGATAAAAGGATTTCCTACATAATGTTATTTTATTTATACTTTTTAGACATTAAATAATTTAATTTATTTATGACACAATGATGATGCAATAATTACCTTATTAATGAAATATTAACATTATAGATGTTATAAATACCCAAAGAAATGTAATTTGAGACTTTTTATAAATTCCACTAATTGTTTTAGGTTAATATGACTTTTTATTATTGATTTAATTAAATTTTTCTAACTAATCATTCTGTTATGATTTTCCCAAAAAACAATTACCAAATAGTGTCAAAATTGACATAAAATAGTTTTTAAAAAAAATATTATATTATTAATAGTTATTCTATTCCTAAAAATATAAGGTTCGGAAAAATGACTTAGATAAGGTTATATATATTATTAATTAACCACTTGGGGTTAGTTTTTGCTTTTTATATTAACTTTATTAACCATATAGTGTAAGAAAACAAGAAGACACGGTAAAAGTTAAATTATTTAACATAGAGTTAAATCTAAATGATAAGGTTAAAATAGTAACCTAAACTTGTCTAAAACCTATTGGTTGAGAGGATTTTGACCCATCCCCACTTTATCTTCGATATAAGTCACTTTGGAGCCATTATAAACTGAATATGACTTTATTATAAAATAATATTCTAAGTTATTCCTAAAGTGCCCCTCCCCTCCCATATAAAAGGGAACCTCCTCCCTCTCCTACTCACCCCACATTGAGCCATCAAGCTCAGCCAACCCCTACCCATTTCTCTTCTCTAATTACCTAGAAACATTTTGGAGGTTTTGGTGTTCTCAAAAGAACAAATCTAGTTCCTTAAGAGGATTCTTAAAAGAGGTGCGTCGAAGAAGAGGAGGTTCAGATACGTATGAAGCATATCGGACCTAAGGTAAGGGATAACTTTTCCAATATCGTTTTTATCCGAGATTGTTTATTCGTAAGTATTTACTACGGTTATATTTATCATCCATATTCATGTTTTCTAAAAAAGTTTTCATAAAATGTTTATTATTCTTCCATGTATGTTCAAAGTCATTCTTACCCATTTTTGACTTTTACTAAATGGCATCTAAGGAATCATTCTTCTGTTTACCATACGAGGTACTTTTTGACTTATCCGAAAAAAATTATGAGGATAATGTTTTTTAACGTATACGACATGAAGGTATATTTACGGTTTCATAAAGTCTAATTTTCACAATGATTCCTCTACAAGTTTTCATGATTATTTTAAACAAAATCCTTTCCATTTAAAATTTCATGTCATTTTGTGAAAAGAAAATGAATTTGAATAAGAAAGGATAATTTCCTCGAGATTTCATTTCAAGTGTTTTATCAAACCTATTTTTCTTCTAATAAGACATTATTTCATATGTGTATGTTTCATGTATAATGTATCTATGATTTACCTGGTTTCACTTTGCTTATGGAGAAATGATATCCATTTTTTTGTATGGATTATGTTATGATGGGATGATGTTTATGAAACCAATTTTTATTCTTTGGGTTATGGTGAATGATTTATGTTTATGTTGTGGCACATGTAAGAATGATTTCATTATGAGATTGGTGGGGAATATATCTCCCTCCAATGCAGTGGGTAAAGATTTATATCTCATGACATAGACATGTATGAAACGGTAAGTTAATCTGGTTTAGTGTTACAGGACTGAAATGAGGAGTGAACTCAATTCCGAAAGGGACTTTGTCCACTAAGATGGTATGGGTAGAAATTACTTGCCTACTATAGAAATCATATCATGTGATTAATGGTTTTCCACAATTACATGTTTTATTCCCATGCTATTTTATCTTGATTGATGTTTCTTTATGACCCGTGACTTATGTACTGCCAAGATTTATTTCACAACTCAAGATTTTGATGCTTAAACATTATGTTCATGTTTTGAAGTTAAAATGTATATGGTTTGTTTTATTTTCTCCATGCTTACCCTTACTGAGAATTTGAGCTCACCCTTAATATTTTTTCTTTTCCCAATGATATAAAGAAAGGTTTTAGGTAAGAAAACAAAAGGGGAAGATCTTTATGGGAGATGTTGAAGATCTCTCACCATGATTAGAAGATTATGTTCCAAGTTTCCAAAGAAACTAAACTATTAAAATCCTTGAGTTTTTTTTGTTATGTATTATGTATTCCACAAAAGTAATGTATTGTCCATGTACGTCAAAGTTTGGGTCTCTACGCCCAGACTACTATGATGGTTTGGTTAGAGAACCCATTCCACTATAAGGAAATGTATTCTATAGATTCTGGTAGTGTGTCCCACATATAAGGTATATACACACATGTATTTCCCTGATAAATCATAGAAATGAACCTTTAAAAATATGGAAATGATTTTATATTATTATCGGTATGCCAAAATCATATTTTATTCTCATATTATCATTCCCTTATACTCACATTTTGTTTATGTATTTCAATTTTTTCCCTTACAGATCATCTTATCTCACACTTTATTATGTTTCATTTCCCAATGTTGTGAATAAAAGTTTTATATAGGGTATTTATACGAAGAGTACCAACTGGGATGATATTTTTGTAAATATTTAAGATCTCTCACAAGATTAGAATATTTTGTTACATGTTTTCAAGGTCACAAAGAAAATATGTTCCTTAGACGTGTGTTTGTGTAATGTAATGATAATTCATCCAAAAATATGTAACATCCATGTCTTAGAATCCTGGATAACCATAAAATAAAAAAGTTGGTGAATAGACCATATAAATAAATGTTGCACAACATTGAACATCCCTCATGGAATGTAAAATACATACAAATAACCCTTATCATTGGTCTGGTTTTCCACAGATATGATTTAACATATTATATAACAAAAATAATTATACTAATTAATTCTTTTCAAATCAAATTCATACCTAACACTATTTACAATTTTCAGTTTTTTTCATTATGTATATTAGTTTATTTTTACATATTTTCCCTCATTGGTTGTTTATAGTTTTGACTATGTGTACAAGGTTTCAAAGAATAATTTAGGTATTCATTATTCATTAAATTATCATCAATCCAATATAATTTAAATTACTACTATAAATGACATAATATATTTTATAATATTTCATTTTCCATTGATGAGTGTTCAATTCTTTGTCCTTAAAAATGAAATCGACAATATCCAAACTTTGGTTGTTTTCATAACCAATGAAACGTGGTTTCATAAATATTGAATTGAATATTATTATAAAATTTACACTAAAAAAATTGTTAAAATATTTATATAATATCGTACCCTTAATTTTTTTTTCATTGTAATCCCTGATATAATTTCATATCATTGTTTAACTAGGTGGTAAAACAAACCCACATATTAATATACTAAGATTAATTGGATATTATGAAGATATTTATTTTAAATATCACTATAAAAATAGAATATTGATATAATTTAATGTTGATTAGTTTTATATATTATAAATACAGTGTATTAGAAGAATAAGTGAGGGATACAAAACAATTAAATAGTGGGAATAAATTATTTTTCCTTCTTAGTTCACTTATTTAATAAGGTTAATTCTAAAACAATTGTTTATTATCCATATCATTAAGAAGTTATTATATTTTTATTAAAAAAAATATGCCATATCATATAAATCCTTTAAAAACATTTTTATCCCCATCCATGAGAAGTGGTAATGAAAAGGGGAATACATCGATCCATGGAGGTGGTAGTCTGTAAATACATAGTGACAAGGATTTTAATTTCATAGAATGAGAGAAATGAGTAATATGGTTTATCATTTCAGAATATTTAATAAGTAATAATTTTCATAATTATAAATTTAATTCATTTTTTAACTATTCATGATATTTGGTGATGGATAACGAACGTGTTAATTCATAGAGGTCGTAGTCTTTGAATACACATGTTTCAAGTATTCATTTTTTTATTAGAAAACACTAAATGTGGATAATGATTATAAAATCATTATAAAAACATATAATTAAAATATTTAAACAAATTACACAATCTTAATATAGTTTAATATAATTTTACAAAATACAAGTGTACATAATGAAATAGAAAATTGAAATGAGCATTTTGAAATTTATACATCACTGCTTGGTTTATTTCCTTTTTGAAGGGGGTTAAACCTTTTTGGAATGATCATATTAGAAGAACAGAACCTATCTAATGAGGATAATAGTGTATATAACAGGTTTGGGAGGATTCGGTTAAAAAATTATTGGGTTTTAGTGTGAGGGTGGTGAGAAGAGTAGATACCCTTTTATAAATGAAAATGAATTTCATTTTTATAAATACTGATTACTTTTAAATAATATAAAATTTATAAAAAGTAAAGTGGCTCCAAAACTAATAAATAATGGATTTTATATGCGATAATGATTAGAAAGGACTCAGCAGCACATTTTCATACATGATTAATACATTTCTGAGGTTATTAACTCTTATTTGTTTTACTTTTACCTTTTTGTCTTTTACCATGGTAACTATCTTTGACCATTGTAACTTATGAGATATGATTTAAAAAATTAAATGTTATTTATTATAAAATTTGGTCCAATTTATTAATAATTTTAGATACCTATAATTTTATTCAATTTTTAAATGTGAAAAAAATTTAAAATAATATGTATTAATGTATTAAAAAATGTTTTTTTGAGAAAAATATTACTTGAGTTATAAATATAAAATATAAATTTGTAAAGTATAGTCAATAATTTTAAATTTATAATATAACTTATAAAATAAATATTTTATAAATTAAATGGTTTAATAAATTTTGAGGTTATTCTTATAAACTAATAATGCCATAAAATGCATAGTATTTATAAAAACGGTTTATTACAATATTCACATAAAAACATTTTTTTAAACAATATAAAAAATACATACAAGATAAAATTTCCTTGATAATTACATAAATTAAAGTTAATTTATTAAAATATATATTATCAATTTTATTATTATTATTTTTATATAAAAAAAATTTAGAGAAAAGATATTTTTATAGGATTTCGATGTTTAGATTATTAACTATTTATTTCATATAAATTACTAATTAATATAGTGATAAATTAGTGTTCATAAAAGCAATAAATCTTGTTATTAGTTAATAAAAATAAAATTTATTCCTCGATATAAAACTTGAATTTCTAGGAAATACAATTTTTGACCAAATATTGAATTGAGTAAAAATGAAATTCCTAGATTTATAAAAAAACATTATGCATCAATAAATAAAAATATTAAAATTTAAAAAAGATATAATCCTAATTTCTATATACATAACTTCTTATTATCTCCATGTAAGACCTAATAATCAGATTATATCAAAAATATTTTTCAGTTAATGGTTCATCCAACATGGATCTTATAGAAAACATCATGAGAATCAAATTCCACAAAATATAGTTTCTATCAAACTATAATTTCTCAATTACTACATTGGATTCATCTAAGTAAAACCCTAAAAACATACCTCCTTTTTTATCTAAAAAATTGTATTTTAAGGAATAATTTCTCTTACAAATGAAGTTTATTCTTACTTCATTTATTGATTTTTTTAAAATGGCTACATCAAAATTTACAAGCTAATTTTACAACTATGTTTTAATGATCATATATAATATTCCAAAAAAATGACCATGGCTTGTCATATGAGTTGGGTATGGTTTGTGATTCATTTATTCAGTATAATATTTACTTAAGGAAAATATATTATGAAATATTTCCTAATTACACTCCATTTGTTATGATGATTAATTTACCCCTGTATTTAATATGTGTATATTCCTCCTAACCAAATAGCATATATAGCACATGATTGTGTGGTTATATAGTATTATAAAATAATTTTGGACATCTCTTACTCAATTTAAAAAACATTATACCTTTGATATCTAAATCCTCACCAATCCAGATAACTGATATATGATTTTATTCCTTGAAACTCAAGGCTTTTATCATATTATATTTATTTTCCCTAAAAAAGAAATTTTTAATGGGATCATCACTTAATTTGATTTAATCTCCATATGAATAAATATTCAAAAGTTTAGGTTACTTTTACCTACAAAGTAACCATTAGGGCATGTTTTTATGTTGAAAGATAGTCAACCAAAATCTATGTGCTATTTTCTGATGGTTTGGAGATGGATTCATATTTTCTAATGGTCACCTAATTCCCATAATTAAAAATTAAATCATGTATTATTTATATATTTCATGAAATTATTTACCACGCTTATACCCCCATATTCAAAATCATTTTAAATAACTCAAATTTTATGATTTTATAGATTACAGACACTACTGAGGAGTCTTAAAAATTCATGTGAACTAACCGCGTGACACTTTTGTCAAATATTCATGAACTTATAATAAAATAATAACTATTTCATCCCCTATGAACCTTAAATTATTTCGGTGTTCCATCACACAAAACCCTAAAATTTGTGTCCCTATTACCTAGGAGATCAATCTATGAAATAGTTCTATTTGTTAAGATATTTCATAGTTATGGTTATATCATTTGGGTCAAACGTAATGGTTAAATGAACATATGAAAAAATTTCCTTTTATCTAAATTATATTTGGATTTATTCGCATTACCATGAGATTTGTAGTTATTCATATATCTCCCATCTCATTCCCAACCATATTTACTGTTTTCATGCCTGATTCGACCATGGTGAAGAGACATTTAACAATTCAGGTTTGGTTTCATCATTCCTTATATAACCAAGGCATTAATACTTCCCTCCATTTTCTCATATGAATAAACTAAACCTATATTGATACTTCCATTCTAAAACTACCTATGAATTGATTTAATTTAAAATGGGATACATAGTGACAAACAAATTTTTTCTTTAATGCCAAGTCATTAATTTCATCAATATAAATTTGCATCCCAACATATGGTCTCTTCATTCATGTAAGGTTAATTTTTCTCTATCACTAGATATGTCTCCTCGGGTTAGGTCAAAACTGTATAGCCTTAAACTCAATCTAGTGTTATTCTAAGTTGTACAACATTAAAAAAGATTCACCAGAATATTTTCTAAATTACATGATGTTAAAAAATCAATGATAGTGAGACAATGATTTTTCATGTTGATATAATATAAAGGGAGGCCTGAGAAAATGTTTTTTCTTGACACATAAATAAATCCACTTTCTTTTATTAAAAAGAGGATAGAGCATAATAAAAATTTAAATAGATGAAAATATTTGTTAGTTTGAAAGTCTATAATGGTATTTATATGCTAAATTTATGTATTCCTACACATATCATCCACCTTCCATGGTTTAGGAAAATTTTGGAGCATAAGAAACATCAAATGTGACACAACCACCTTTCTATTTGAAAACAAAAAATAGGAAGAATTTCTAAAAATTAATTTCCTTCATAATAATGTTTTCCATTTTATGTATTAGGAAAATTCAGATCTCTAAATGCATATTGAAAACTATTTTTAGGGACTAACACTTCTCCCTAGAAATATTCACATTATTCTTCTTGGACATGAAATTATAAGAAAAGGTTAGAGAAGATATTCTTTCAACCATTTATATGCGCTTAAATTATTCATTGGGTAAATTTTAATTCCTAAAGATTCCATTTATTCTTAATACATATACCTTTCCATTATGTTGATCATATACCCAAACAATCTTCCTTCATGTTCATTTTGCCTAGTGATTTTTTGGAAACAACATGGTTTAACCATTTGGGTACATGATGCCTTCTTCAATATCCTTTTCTCATTAAATCCTACTTTAAGCAATTGATGCCAAAATCACCATAACATATAACCTTCAGTCATTATTATCCTTTTAGAATCCCAAAACGTAGATTGTATCCCCTCTATAACCCAATTCCTATGAAATGTATATGAATGTGCCAAATTCAAAACAGTACCCATCTGTATGGTAATTATATTCATGCCATTTATCCATCTTTCTAACTATACGAACGTTTTATTACTGAATATATAATCCTCTAACCTCAATTTCTATTTCCCAATGGTGTGGTGATGGTCTTTTAATTAATAATGGTTAACATATTACAACCTATACCAAGTTCCTATTAACAAGGATATTCCTAAGTAATTATTTTAAAATATTATAACTAATCTATTTAAGTGGGTTAAATTTATTATTATTTTACCTATTGGTACATCATTATCATTATCAAGGTGAGATTATGGCATTCATATTTATACCCTTCCATATCTACCTATGAATATTATTTGAAGGAAAAAATATCATGAGTTTATATACTCATCCAAGTATCCAAAATTCCTTAAGTCGACATACTACACCTATAATCCCAAATTCCTTATGTTGGGGTACTATTTTTGGAAACCCCAATGCCTTTAGTTGAGATTATTCTCTTATAAATTCACATAAGGAACTTTATCCTTGTTTCAATCCCTTAAACATAATAACTCAATAGGCATTCTTGAATGACCATAAACTACTTTTGGTGTTCTACTCAACATGAATGGATTTCATTATAAAATAAGTATAATTATGTAACATTTCATAGTGTCCTAGTTAATAGATTCACATTACATATTATATAAAAACCTATAGTTTGATGAATCCATTTTATTTTCACTTGTTCATGAGATTTATCCATACAAATATCCCTTTACCAAAAACAATGCATGGCTCGATTCTTATTCTTTGGGATATTGTCATATCTCGAATATTATTCCTATTCAAAGCCAAAATTTTCAGTCTCATTTAAACCCTCTTATTTTATTTTCTACTTATTCATTTATGTTTTTATATATAAACTGGGATATTATACACCAAATCCTAGATCTCATATCCTTGGTACAAAATGGATATTATTATTATTTGAATCCCAACTAGAAAAAAATCCACAATCAAGAACTATGTGTTGATTTATTTCTACTATCATAGGATATATACTGATGCCTAGATCTACTATTTCAGGTCATTATGGGAATTCAACTTTCATTCCATTCCACATACCATCCTAGTATTCTTGCACACCAATTATGGTCTGGTTTTTATCTAATAAACCCTTTTTGAGGATGAAAAAACTCTTTATCTAATCACCTTATATAAATCCAAGATCTTTAAGTCATGATTCTATCATAGAAAACATAGATTACATTGGTCATGATCCTCATATATGAAACCCAAACACCTTAAGTCTAGATTCACCAATTAGTTCCAGAAATCCATAAGTTAAAATCCTATTTTTGGTAATCATCACATAATTGGTGATTTATCTTGAGAAGCCATCCATATATTTATGCGATGTGTAAAATTTCAATAAAATACATTGGAATTTGATTAAATTAATTAAAAAAATCAAATTCTATGGGTTGATTCTATATGCAATAATAAACATATTCTATAATTGTTTTTGTGAGAGCCACGATGTTGTCCTCCTTTACATAACACAAATCAACATTGGGTAGAAATATATCTTCATGTGTAAAGTTGATGAAAATGAGATCTCAATTTTCTATATGATTTCTCACTCTCTATGTGACAGAGATTCCTCAAAATGTTTCTGTGTATTCTTATATGGTGGTGAGAACCATAAATGTATATTTTTTCATTTATTTCATCTATTTCGAAGAAAAATGTCATTAAATCCATAAAATAATTATTTGTAGTGTTCTAGAAACATTTTTTCCATATAAAATAAAAACTAAAATTAATAACAAAAAAAGGAATATTTAATTTTTAAACCCTCAAATTGGCTACTCATGGAACCAAAATGGATAATTGAATCAAAATTAATTTTAGATTTATGTTGGGAATCTATTTAGAATACTTGAAGATAGTCTACCATGAAGAAATTATATATACTACAAAATAATGACACAAATATTGTTCATTCATGGTCGTGGTATGATATTAATTTATTTTCATGGAAGAATTTAATTTCCTAGAGGTTGTTTTGGAGATCAGATTAATTTATGGTCTAGAAATAATTAAGCATTCTCGTTATCATTCACGGTCCCAATATTACAATCCATTATAGATGAAAATATTTTTTAACCCTTCATCTTTTTTAGATATTAAGTTATATATATATTTTTTAAAAAAATTATGTAGTAGTTCTTCCATATATACTGGAGAGGGAAATTATAGAATATTTTCTATAATAAAACCACTCATCACACCTTTTAAGACACGGGGAACACCAAATGGAAAGAATTTTTCTATTACATGAAGATCAGGAAATGAACCACCGAAAATTTAAAATTATCTCTTTTAAGAAATATTTAATTTCATTCACTCAATTAATTTCGTAGTCTAATATAGATATAGGGGGAAGGAAAGAGTGTAATATTTTCACAGTAATGTATACCCCGCATAAAACACAATTGAGACACCAGTATAGAAACCATCATCAATGATTTTTCTGTGTCTTAAATAAAGATGGATTGTCATGTAAATCATATGTGACCAATTTCCTTGAGGGTTTCCCACATACTTCTTTATAGATGGAATTTTTATTAAATATTTTATGAACCTGTATACCTAAAATCCATATCTTTGTTAAACCATATCAATGCACTTATAACCTCAATATTTTATAATATCAGTGCTTCCAATAGTGTTGGTTACCCAATATCTAATTTTTTATATAAGAATAAATTTTTCCAACGGTTAACAGTTTTTTAAAATATCCCCCTATAGGCGTGAGAGAAGACATTTGTAAAAAGTTATCCTTTTTATAAACCCAAAATTTTATAGGATTATAGTATCTTTTAAGACATATAATCTCATTTTAAAATATCCACCACTGTATAAAATTTGGAATCTATAAACTCCTTATGTGAAATATTTCTTATTAGTGTATCAAACACGTATTCCATGAAAATATACATTTAGTCAAGATCTTCCTCTGGGTTTTCTCATATTCCTTGATTCATGGTTATCCTCTTGGTTTTACCATATTAATTAAGTTGAGATACGCGTCTAGGTTTCCTAATATTTCTTGATTCAGTATTCCCCTCTTGGTTTCATCACATACCAAGTGTTGAGAAACTTTTGTTGCTGTCTAAAATTCACTTACTTAATTCATATGTCAATTTAAGTAGAAATGTAAACTCATTTCCTATCCCCACATAAGTCCCACACTTACTCGTCTTTAAGAAACTCTCACCTATTTGTAACTATTTATGACATTAAACTAATCATAAGTGGTCATATATTCGTGTGGTAAAAGGGAATAATTATTTTCCTTATCAGAAGCCATTAAAATATATGATTTCAAAAATTAAATGGAATTTAACTATATGGGTTCTATAAATGAGAATAATCATTCAAGGGACCAACCTTTACTTCATAACACATCCTTTATTATTTAATAAGAACTCAAATCCTCCCTAAATAGAGTTAAATTGTAGAGTGCCATCCTATTTGGATTTAAAATATAGAGTAACTGAATATTTGGATTAAATGAAAGGTATTATAATTCCATAGTATAATATCCTAATAAATTCATATTTTTTGTCAGTCAATCTCATTTGAGATAAACGGATATTATTATTATAATATATTTCAAAAACCTAACGTAAATCTATAATAGATTCTTGGAATTTGAAATAATACCCCTTATAGGATGAGTTGGTATCCTATCATCTCACCTAAAAAAAGGTTCCATCGTTACTACCCCAAAGGATTTAGATCCAACCTATATTTGGAAAGGGAGAAAGACACATGATACAAAAAAATTAAAATCGGTCTACATGGAGATTAATATGTCAAAAACATAATTTTGGATAGTTTAAGATATTATGGGTTCAATAAAAGCATATCTAGAATTCAATTATTCTCAAGTGAGATTCAACCTCCATCCTCCCTCTCAATAATGTAAATATAAGAAGAGACAAAATTTTTACAATAAAAAAGAATTTTGTAAATATCCTTTCTATATCATGTTATCTCACAAAGATTTAATAATTTCATCAATATATTCAAGTATAATGTGTAGAGACACCTAGAATAATATTGTCTTGTATTATCTACTATAAGGAAAAGAAATAATAAAAATTTATTTAAAGTATTATTCTATTTGTGGTACTTGTTAAAAATTAATTTTAAATTATATATGAAATTTACACTCTAATATATTTTGGAATTTCATTCGCTAATTTATTTTGATATTATTCTTTAATATAAATAAAAAATTTATAAAAATACACTTATCCAATATTTTTTGTACCTCAGATCCATGAAATTTTGGGGGCCTCCTTATGTTTACAAATTTTGGAGATTTATTTTTATAATTATTTAGAATAAATAAATAAATTGTATTCCCTTACATGTATTCCACTTCTTCTTCAATCATGGTTATTAGTGGTCTGAAATGACTTCATTCATTGGTTCAGTTAAGAAATCCTCCCAATTTTTTATCTTTTTTATTCTTTAAATTTTCTACAATTGTGAGTAGTTTTTAATTAGGGATTCAAAGATGATTCAATATGAATATTATGGAATCATTATAGAGTAATTTTACTTTTTTTATTGATATTGGATGATAATGAGTATTATTGAACACATATTCTTACTATATATTTTTATTTTTGTAAATCATGTCATGAATTAATTTATAGATTTTGGAAAAAATTATGTCAATTTCATAATGATTAAAAGTGTAAATTTAGATAATTTTTTTGTAAAATGCTTGGGTGTATGTTGAGAGCATACAAAAAAACATTATTTATTTTTTATGAATAATATGATTCACATTTTTTTAGAGTTCATAATACACTAAGATAATTATAAAATAATTATTGAAATTTATTATAAATTTTTAAAATTAATTTTAGTGGTCCCTTTATTATCATAGAAACATTTGGATTATGAATAAGTTTCAAACAACTCGATGGGGGATGGAGTAGGCTTTATAAAAAGGGATAACCCAATTTCATGGAAAATTGTCCCTAATTAATCCAATTTAATATGTATTTTCATCTATAGTGTGATATCTACATGGTTGTAAGTTCATGTAAACTAATTTATAGAAAGACCATGTGAGTTTATTTTTGTGATTCCATTCAAGTGAGGTCAACTAGAATGTATATAGTTTTAATAAGGGTGTTTTATTATGTATATAGCTACTAGTTTTTATGACAACTATGATAAAGGATTGGTTATGGTGATAGAAGTCCCATGGTGGGTATAAAAACAAAATTTTAGGCACTTGTTACTAGTGGAGGTCATAAATATAAATATATGGTGTTTACCTAGAAAAATGGACTTATGGAAAAAGTTTGAGAGTTTTATTAGGAAACTATATCGGATAAAAATTATCCAAGCCAGGTAACCATGAAAAATAATTCAAAGGTGGATGTAAGGTCATATAAAACATATTATACCCATGATAAGTATAATAGCATGGGTATATCAATAGGTTACCTATTATATATTATTTCAAACTCACTAAATTATGAGAATGTTTTATATAAATGATTATATGCTACATTACCACTTGAGAATAAACTAATGTGGTTGTCATGGGTCAAATGGATATAACATTAATGGTCTAATATACATTTAAATTATGACCCAACATGGGATTTTATTATTTATCTAGTGAGTAATATGTCTAATATTTGTTCTTTGACATGTAAAAATAATGTTTTAATACCTCAAGGCCAAAATCACTGTAGTGGTGGGGCTAAAAGAGATGAGCTCAGATATTAATGGTCAAGACTAATTGAGTGTATTTATTGTAATAATACATGTGATGTGGAAAATAAATATTATTCAAGGAAAAATAAATTTTATATGTGATGACACACTCCATATTAGGAGGAATGGGTTTATCTAGGGACTAGTTTCTGGGTAAAGTATTATCATTATTGTGATTTCAACAGAACTTTTAAATTATTGATATGATACCTTATTCAGTAATATATTATAAAGATATATTTTCCACAAATATCAATAAGATATTTTGGATATAATGAGGAAATACCCAAGCCTACTATGATAATTAGTATGTCCTTGCATTGTTGAAAAGTTGACCAAAGATATTTTTAATCCAATTATGCTATGAGATTAGACGGGTAATACATGATGTCAATATCTTGTCCTCACGTTATATATGAGATTATAACATTTCATATGGGTGAAACACTAGGATAATAAAACAAAAAAAGGATATTTAGGAGCCTATATTTATTTCTCTTAATTGTAGTACATTCTGGAAATACTTTATTCTATCCTTAATTAGAAGGTTGAACTTTATGCCACCATATATATTGATCTTGTATTAATATTTACCTTATCATGAGATCTACGAAACTTAGTCCCAATGTGAACAAAAATTAAATTTTGGTTTTATATTTATTATTGGACTGTAGGATATTCCATCCAACCTAGGGGAAAAATCATTCCATAGTGGTTTTTCCTTATTAATGATTAGACTAAGGAAAAACATGAATCATTCTATCACTAATTGAAATAGGTATGGGTTGGAAATTAGGGTGGTTTCATGATAACATGATGATTTTATTAGTGTAATACATGTGATTATTAACCTCATATTTAATTATATAATATATTATTACTCATAAAAATAGTTTATATTAGGGAATCAATTATTGGTGTCCTACTGTGTTTTTTTCTCACACCATATACATGCACCATGGTGGACATATAAATCTTATATTTGTAATATGCAAAATTGAAAAGGGCTAGTAAGTGACTAGGCTACTAGATCTCAGTGAAGATGAGTGGAAATTTTTATGGTGATGGAAAAGAATAGTAATAACACCAAATTATTGTTTTTTTATTGGTTATTTTTTAAGAATTAATAGTTTTACCATTGGTAAATATTTTGGTTAAGTTTAGTTTTTATCGGTTTATATGGTTTTTCATTATTGTTTAATTGAACATTATTTATTTAATGTTTTCTTACCATTATAATTCCATCCATTACAATTCGATGGTATTTCCACTCATGGATTTTTAATTAGTTTACCTATTATTTATAATGATTATACTGTGGTTATATTATTCCTATGAGTTTTCACAATACCTTTCCACTAGTAATATTACATTGGTATATTTAGATCAATGTTATATGTTATATGTTTACCCAAATAAATCATTAAAGGGGGTGCATATTCTAGGGATTTTGTGTCTATTTGTTAACTATAAAATAAAATTCCCACTTCACTGGTAATAGAAACATATGCACGAGTTTATGAATATAAATAATGATGTTAGAAAAAATATTCTATAGAATTCCTTAAATTTGATAGCTGAAAATGTGTTGTGGATTTATTATTAAAAACTAATAATATTCATTTTTATTGATCATGTTGTGCATTGTTTATTTCGATGAAGTTTGGGTTGTATACATTTTAAGTTTATCATGGTGGAACTATCTAAGTTAGGGTTTCAAATACTCTATGACATGTCTATCTATTAATAATATCCCATGTGATGTGAATATCTTGGTGTTATAAATAGTGTATATGGGAGACTCTTGGTTTAGAACAATTTTCATCAAAATTGAGACGTCAAGTGAATTATTTCATTGAACAAGGAATTTTTAGTTGAATATTTGGCTTATAAGAAGTGTCCTTGTGGTTTATTTTATAGCGATATGCTATTTTAAATGAACAAACTGGAATTTGAAGGTGATTAAAGGGATTATGAAGTGATAGAAAACTCAAGTAGAACTAATGAACGAAAAAATGTTAGGTGGTTTCATAACATCATAGTGGAATCAGTTTCATGTCATAGGAATAAATTTATAAATAATAGAAGACCAACCTGGGTTTTATTTATTACATTTTAAGCATGTTTATAGAGAACAAAAATGAGTGGAGGAAGTAATCTTCAAAGTGGTAGAAGATGTTTCAACGATAGAGCTTTATAGTGTTGTGTTGAAACAAGATAAATACATTTTTAAGGTGTGTTAGTTTAATTCAAAATTAAAAATGGATAGTTTATATGGATAGAGGGATTTAAAAATGTTTTGGATATTGGGGAGATAGATATGGTGGTTTTTATGGAATTCATAGTACAAGTTTCTTCTGGTATCCATGCCAAGGTGGATTGAGAAACACAAAAATGTAATTAAATTTTATTTATCTCCACTAAGATATATTGTGAATAAAAAATTAAAATTTTTTTCTTAAAATTAGAGGACATTTGTGGAAGAAATTTTCCATTAAACTAAATAATAATCAAATGCTTTTATATAAGTAAAGATGTATATTTTCTCATAAACCCTTAAAATAAATCTTTCTTATTCCAAGAACAAACAACATAGTGAGTTCAAGAATATGTATAAGTGAGGCTTCCTGTGACTTTTCTAAACTAAATGTGAATACATTGATAAACTATTGAGGTGTAATTTGAATCATGGTTTATTACGTTGAAGATGTTTCATGAGTAGGAGTAGTGTGTTGTTTCTTGTGATAGTAGTGATTTCTCTTATTTTTTAAGGTTTGTGGTATCAGAAGGTTTGTTAAACTACTCTAAAATTTATAAAAAAATCACCTAGTGATTTCTCATAAATAATGAAATTATCATTTTTATAATCCTTATATTATCCTTGTGTATGTGTTCCGAGTAAAAGGATGCTGCTCTCATTATATTATGTATCACATATATATTTTTCATAAAGAATATAAGTGTTCCTACTCAACTTGGAAAAATATGATTGGTGCAGAATATATGAAACCAGATGTCTTTGATACCCACCCCCACCCCCAGAATGAATTTTACATGAATGACTTCAAAATGATGTATCATAATTTTAGGTTTTTAATCACTGTAGCGATCTCACTTAGAATCCATGATATATGTGAATGAAAAACTAATTCCAGTCTTTGACATTAGAATTCCATGAAACATTATATCTTTTTATTATATATGAGTGTTTTTACTAATATCATATAAACAATTAAGGTTGATATAAACAATGAAAGTATATATAATGCTTTACTCTGAAAAATTAGATATTGATGCCATGGTAACCATAAAACTAGGGGGATGATTGTCCAAGCTAATCTATATGAATGTTATGTTATATAAATACTCTCACACAATATTGGAGAAGTTGCTAAACCAATACAATGGTTAATTGAAGATGGTTGAACTAGAATTATATATTATATAGAATAAGTCTAAGGATTTTAGGGTGAACCTAAATGAATATATTCATACATTATATGACCAGGTGATTAATATTATTTAGAAAATTTGTAAGATTAGAAAATTATTGAATATGTAAATATTTTTGTGTGAAGTTTAAAAATATTTACACCTCAATTCAATCCAAATGTCTTGGTACTCGATGAAAGGATGTAGTAGAGATCAAAAACGACTATCTTTACAGATACCTTATTACTTGTTAAATGAGGAACAATAATAAAGATTCTAGGGTAGAATATAAATCATAAAAATTAACTTACATGGAATTTAATAATTGTTTTGTATATTATTATTTTATAGAAAATGAATTTGGTGACCTAATTGAATTCCTTTCCTAATGTGTAGATAGAAGAAAAGTGAATTCCAAGGGAAATGTTACACTCATTTATTATAGTAACAGGAATTTTTACCCAATATAGAAAGTGTGTGAAGAAGTTCCAAGATGATGAATATGATTATACATTGATGAAAAAATGTTCAATGTAATTGAGTAACTAGAGTGTCTTAAAATAAAAATTCATCAAGAATAATAAATTTCTTTCATAAGTGAATGTTATCTTAGAAAAAACTAAAGTACAAGAAATTAATCACTAAAAATTCCTCAATGAATAAGTTCTTTAGGATTTCATAGACAACATGAAAATTGAAGATGTGAGAAATGGAAATGACAGTGAATTTTAGGGAGGAGAAGACCTCAAGGTGGAGTTAAAGTCTACACTTAATGAGACAGATGTTTGGAGAGATAATACAATGAAATTTGATGTAGCTGTTCATGATTCCAAATGCAGCAAACATTAAACATATGAGGAAAAAGAAAACATAATATATAAGTATTTTCATGACCCAACACTACACGGGATCGAGCCGCAACTACCCTAAACCTGCCTCCAGAGCCTAGGGGATGGCGCCCAGCGCCGAAGGCACAACAACGCAGGGAGGCCTTTTCCTAAGTACCTGTACACACACACGCAGCACAATCAATGAAAAAGTGCAGATTAAAAGAAAAGACAAGAAGAGTAAAGTGCAACTACTATATATAAACCACCAAAAGTGCATCGACCTCTAATTAGTGCAAAGGAAGTGCTCAAAGTAAACTGAAAATAATAGGGGCAAAACACACACCCAACCAGAAAAGTGCCCCAACCCGGCAACAGGTAAAAAATGGAAAAACAACTAGAATGGTCCCCCACCAGGAACCCGACTACGACCACTACATGCGGTCCAATCTCTCGAACTCCTAAGCTCCACTGAAATCACGACCAACCTTTCTGTCATCTGCAAGGGCACACCAAGTGCGGGAAAAGCCCAAGAAGGGGTGAGTATAAAAAAAACTCAGTAGGAAACCCCGAAGGCTCGAGGGAGAAACAAAGGAGGTACCAAAGGGTGAGCAGTAGATCGAACAGGAAAAGTAAATGAGTGGAAAAAAGAGTGCGGTAAGGAGTACAACAGTAAAGAGTCCAGCTCAACCCAACAAAAGAAATAAAGGTAGAATTATCCAGACAAAAGGATCTCGAAACGGTGAGAAGATTAACTTCTCATCGAGTCTTCTCTACCTATATCAAGAGAGTAGACTTGTCCAATCGTGAGAAGCTAGACACGGAAATCATGTGGCATACCCCACGTGTCTTTGCCTCTCCTGGAAGGAGAGTAACCAAAACCCAAGAAGTGGGTACTGGAACAAGGTATACATATATATATATATTCTCTGTCAAGAAACCCAAACAAGGTCGTAAGGGGTTCTCCATCCCTTAGCTCAACCTAAGAAAAAGTGATTCGCCATTAGTCTCAGAAGTAAACACCATCGATCCCCATCATCCCGAACATCTGCCCCGAACTGCAAGTCAAGGGGCTCAAATCACCGCACCTAGAAACTATCCACTTTGGGCGGCACTGACTCGCCCGCACGGTTTTAGGTCGCGTCACCAGAATTTGTATCTGTGGGGAAAGTGCCCCTCGTACTTGATAGTTCCATGGAAAGTCATACCACACCTCATCACTACCCCACAGTAGAGAGGTCTCCTCAAATTCAAGTTCTTTCCAACATTGAACTGTAAAACCAAGGGTCCCGCTCTGGTAATCACGGAGAAGTCACAGACTAGCCTAGTAGAAAGGACTGTGTCTGGAATTCCAACGGGTGTCCCACTGCCTAGCCCTGCTGGAGGGTAAATCGTAATAAGATATCGGGTGACCCACTGCCCAGCCCTGCTGGAGGGTAAACCCTAATAAATCATCAGAAGACCCACTACCCAGCCCTGCTGGAGGGTAAACCTAGAATAAGTCATCAGGCGACCCACTGCCCATCCCTGCTGGAGGGTAGACCTGGAAGGAGTCGACGAGTGACCCACTACCCAGCCCTGCTGGAGGGTAAACTTGAATCAAGAGGATGGGGGACCCACTGCCCAGCCCTGCTGGAGGGTAGACCCTCAAGAGCCGCCGGGTGACCCACTGCATAGTCTCTTCTAGAGGGTAAATCCTGAGAAGTCCATGAGCAACCCACTGCCCAGCCATGCTGGAGCATAAACTCGAAGAAGTCGATGAGTAACCCACTGCCCAGCCCCGCTGGAGGGTAAACCCAGAACTATTCTGGCCATCTCTACTGGATGTTACAACACTAGAAAACCGAACACGGAGTGGGTATCGTAAAACCATCTGACTCCGGAACAAAACTAGGAGAAACCACTCAACCCTGCTGATCTAAACCATCGAGCACAGATCCAGGGGAAAAAATCAAACCTGCTGGTTAAAAATCGAGAACTGAGGGACCCTCTACGTCGCGAGAGGTCAAAAGTACGCAAAGTAGAACACGACATGCACCTGAGGCCCACACGACATGTGGCTCCAATTCAACCCCAACCAGGCACACAAAATTTCTCAGGTACAAACTTCCACTTGTACCTCCCAGTGTTCTCACATACTCCCAGAGTATGCCACGTCTCCAGCCAAAAAGGCTAATGTGCACACGACACCCATCGTGAACGCGAAGACATAAATGTAAAAACTCCAACTTGCCACCTCAACG
Source organism: Viscum album (assembly GCA_963277665.1). NCBI lineage: Eukaryota > Viridiplantae > Streptophyta > Magnoliopsida > Santalales > Viscaceae > Viscum > Viscum album. The sequence continues at coordinate 1,393,658,136 of OY728157.1, read as the reverse complement.
GCTGAGGCACGGCCAAAAACATCTCTTTAGCCACTGAAATCACTCCCCCAGGAGTGCACACGGTCACACGCCTAGGTTCCGCTACAAAAACAGTAGATAAACCGCCACTAGGCCACCTTTCATATTTTCACATTTAATAAGATCGTGTATGAGGAACCGCTCGCCTGAACAGAATACACCGTTGTAATCCCGATGAAAAAACACGTGGGGTAGACTACCCACTCACCCGAAACGGTCAACTGGTGAAAAAGGGACTATTCACCTTAACCAACCCCAGTGGGGCCCACCCCCAAGATCCTGAAACTGAACAAACAGATCACACCACTGTGATCCTCTCAGAAAAACACACGTTATGGACTACTCAATCGCCCAAAATGGACACCCAGTGAAAGCTGCACTATTCATCGTAGCCAGGTTCGGTGGGACCCACACCACGTCCCCGAAAAAGGTCGGGCGAACTATGCCATCGCAATGCTCTCAGAAAAACATGTCAAAATTACTACTCACTTGAGTGGAACAGATATACGGAGGAAAATATACATTCCGGCTTACTGCGCATGAGCGGTACCACGCGGAACCCGCACCCTGGTTCCGAAGCGCTGCCAACAGATCGCACCGTTGTGATCCTCTCAAAAAAGTACACACGGTGGACTATTCACTTGTCCAAAACGGTCACCTGGTGATAGGGATGGAAAATGACTATCAACGCTCAAACGACCCTCATGGGGCCCACACCATTGTGCCGAATTTAGAGAAGGCGGATTCCACTATTTCAATCCCCTCGAAAAAACATCTAGAATCGACTGCTCGCATGCCCCGAACGGATGCCCGATGATAAAGTCGCTAAATGCTGCTCGCAACTCAAAAGACAGGTCATGTGGCCCACACCTCAACTCTTGTTTTAATGCCCGAAACCACCCTGGAAAGCTTCTCCTTGGCGCTAGGGTCCCAACGCCGCTGACGGCGCTCAAAACTGACGTCAGACGCGTCTACAGCATCAAAAACAAGATCCCCTGGAAAAAACGTCAATTCCCTTAAAGACGCGTCGTGCCTCTGAGGCCCCTCATTTTGGGAATTAAAAAATTAATGAAACCATCTCAAAATGTTTCCCTTGATGCAAGGTCCACGCTTCCGCTGACAGCATGAAAAATGGAAGCCCGTAGCTCAAGATACGGGCGTCCGAAGTTGGACGGGAGAAACCCCTTGGGTCGGACCGGCCCGGTCCGGCCGGTCCGCCCTGCTTGGGTCGGCCCGCTGAGACTGCGTCCCAGCCACTTCGTGCAGCCCGCCGTCACCCAACCGGTCAAAGTGGCCGGTCCGCAGCCCCACACAGAGACATTTTTTTTGCGGGTCTCTGTCCAACGGGGTCACGCCGCGACCCCGGTCGTCGCCTCGTACCGGGGCACTCGGCCCGCCGCGCCGCCCGCACCGCCGCGCTGAGGGGCCGCCGCCGTCGAGCCCTCTGCTTGCCCTGCCGAGGAGCCCGCTCACGCCGACCACCCTGCGGAGGAACCGATAGCACTGATCGCCGCTGTCGAGGGACCCCCGCCGCCTAGATCCACCGTGCGCCGCCTCCTGGGCCTTGTCGGTCCGCCGAAAAACCCCCAAAACTTCTGAAATTTCAGCAAACTTCGTCGGACCGATGCGGCCTCCTCCAAACTGAAATTTCTATTCCGAAAGATGCTATGGGAAGAAAAAAAAACATACTACATGAGCATGGGATTTTTTTGAATATAAAAGAACAATTTGATGCCAAAATTGGGATTCAAATAGCGGTTCGAGATTTAAAACGTAAACGAACACCGCATACCTCTTGGGCGTAGCCCGATGCTTCGTCTTTGACCCGTTGGAGTGGTCGCACCTCACCAAAGTCACCTCGTATGAGTCTCCTCTCCAGAGTCGCCTCACCAGAGTGGAGGAGGAGAGGGGAGTAGCTTTCCAGGGGAGGAGGAAATGAGGGAGAAGAGAAGGGGGGTTAGTTAATTAAAAAAATTAATTAACTTAAACACCCTCCCATGGCCCCGTACCCTAACTCTCAGTGGGGTCAGGATTAAGCCTCCTCTAGGCTAAAAACCAAGCTTTGAGTGCAACGGTGGTCTCGTAATTTTAATCTGAGGCCCCATTCAAAAGTTATAAAAGCAACTCCATGGGCCTCTAAATTACAAAAACACCCCTGGGGCCATTTTTCACAGACGGCCTGCGCCCGTAAAGATTACACCCCTCCTAGGGTAAACAGCACGTTCTGGATTCAAATATGCCCTCAATTTTCCCATCTGAGCCACCATTTAAGAGGTACTTGAATTAAACCGTTAAATGAATAAATTAATTTTTTAATTTATCCATTCCATGCTCTGATAGCAAGTGAGGGGTCCAAACGTCCCGCACAGACAAGTTTTATGTCGTTCCTAGGGTCAACACCCCATTCTGGACCCATCTGTGCACTCAGATATCTAATCTGAAGCTCCGTTTAGGATTTATCCCATTTATTTTGCGCATTTAGTGTGAACGCACTAAAAACATAATTCCAGCCACACTGGGGCTCGGAATCGCACGCCGTATGAAGGTGCTGCTCTAGAATAATATCAAGAATATTCCAAAGTCTTTCGCAGAAAAACATAGGTTCTTACATCATTCCATACTTCATGATTTTCATCCCCAAAAAGCAAAATCAAGGAACAACTCAGGGTACCAAGATCGCACCTAGATCTCTCGTACCCAGAAGATCTTTTACACTGTTCCATGTCACCGCACACAGATCAAAGGATTTGATCTGTTCCCGTGAGCTCTGCCCTTGCCGATGATGTTCATAGGAGCATGCAAACTTCTTCTCAGGTAAGGCACGTGGGGGACATTGTGCACCCACTCTTGACTTTGGGGTTAGGACAAGGCGGTAGGGAACCTCGCCATCCCTTTGCACGGTCTCAGATGGCCTGAACGCTCTTGGGGTTAACTCGCCTCCCCGACCGAACCTCTACATCACACGCTGTGACTGGAATCACCGCATGTACCTGGAACAAGGCCCGATGATTCCCTCCTTCAGAATATCCATATGGTGTAACACCCAAGGAAGTCGGGTCACGCAAGGTTTCACAGTCGATGTATCACAACCAAGACTCTCTTAAACCCTCAGAAGTGAAGGAGTCAACACCCTCGACTAAAGGGAAAGGTTACATACCTTTTACCTTACCAAAACAGGGTTACACCGATGCCTCGCGCCACCCTGGTAACAACTCAAACAAGGAGCGGGAGGAAATCATTTCACAGACAGAGTCTAACAATTCTACTGCAAAAGGTAGAAGTTCCATAGAGCGTACCTATTATTATCTCATGCTCTACAGGATCATAGACATCCAAAGCTCACGGTTGTCGCGGTCCCAACTGTCAGCTCCCGGAGCCTGACGTGGACCGCCTAGTGGTGATGGGAAGACCTCGTAAGGTCTTCCTCCACTTCCGGCTCCTCCCGCTCCTCTGCTAGCACCACCTCTCTGGGTACTACTCTGATCATGACGTTGCCTCCGTCGTGGTGGTGCACCTACTGCCTTCCCAAAGCTCTCTGCATGCCTGGTTGGGCAGTCTCATTCCAGGTGACCTCGCCCATTGCAAGCATAGCACCGACTCTCTTCAGGATGCATTGGTGCCCTCCAACGCCACCGTGGTGTGCGACCACTCCCCTGAGTCTGGTTTTTAGTATCCCAACTGCATCGAGGTCCTGCTTGCCGACACCCACTAGCTGCGACAGACGTCTTGGCTCCAACGTTCCTGCTACCACCACAAACTCTAGAACGTGACAAGAATCTCCCTGTCACCAGCGCTTGCTCTAACACCCAGGCATATGTGGAAATGTCCAAGGGTACTATGACAGCACGAACCTCTCGGCAGAGACCCTGCTCAAACTTCCGCGCTTGGATGTTGTCGTAATGGACCAAGTCTAGGTAAAAGCGTGCATGGTCTGCGAAATTAGCCGCGTACTCGGCCTCCGTCATCCCTCCCTGCTAAAACTACAGGAGATCCTAAATCTGAATAGAGCACAAGAAGGAGGTGCAAAACTCCTCACGGAACAACAACTGAATGTTGCCCCACGTAAGCGAAGACTCATCAAGAAACTAAGTCACCATACCCCACCAACACCCAGCTGCTCCAAGAAAACGGGTGGCAGCCAAAGACACCATAAGATCCCCCAACGTCTTCACAAGCCTGAAAAGGCGAACCACTGTCTCTAGCCAAACCTCTGCTGCCTGAGGGTCTGGGTCACCACTGAACCTCAGCGGTCTCTGTCACTGGAACTCACGGAGCACCCTCAACCTGCGCTCAAGCCCCGTCTGCTCTACTGAAGCTGTCTACTGCTCAACAGGTGGGGGTGTTGTTACCAGCCCACCCGGAGATAGGGGCTCGCATGATGGGTCCTGAACTGATGCCTCGTAGCTCATAGGGTCGTCGTCACGAACCAAAACGAGTATCATGGTTAGCTGTCTTCACGGACACATCCTGAATACTATCAAGGAGTACCGCAATTATAAGAGCATATATGTATATACCAATGACAACAATGGGGAGCTGACTCAATTAGGACAGTCAAAGACTCAATCCTATGTGTTGCACAAACCAATTTTCCCTGCAGCGAGTGTCTCAGCATGCCGAGTCGACAAGTGGGTTATCAGGGACCTGGTGAATGGATACGTTAGCCACCGTACTATCACTAGACTCCCTGTCCTGGGAGCCGCTCTCAAGACATGTTAACATTGTTTCCCTAAATCCCAACCAATTCCTTTCTATTTTAGGGAAGTTCGAGCAGCGTCCAAAGGAACGAACCACCTCGGATACCACATTGTCACAACCCGACCCTACCTGGGCTCATGCCGCAACTACCCCAAGCCCGCCTCTATAGGCCAGGGGCTGGAAACCAGCACCGAAGGCACAAAAACTCAGGGAGGCCTTTGCCTAATTACCTGTACACACACATTCAGCACACTCAATGCAAAAGTGTAGAGTAAAAGAAAAGACAAGCAGAGTAAAGTGAAAATGCCATATATAAACAACCAAAAGTGCATCGACCTCTAATCAGTACAAAGAAAGTGATGAAAGTAAACTGAAAACAAAAGGGGAAAAACACACGCCCAACCAAAAAAGTTGCACAATCCGGCAACAGGTAAACAAAGGAAAAATAGCTGGAAGGGTCCCCCACCTGGAACCTGACTACGACCACCGCACGCGGTCCAAGATCTCGAACTCCTAAGCTCCACTGAAGTCACAACCAACCTGTCTGTCGTCTGTAAGGGCACACCAAGTGCAGGAAAAGCACAAATAGGGATTTATATAAAAAAAATACTCAGTAGGATACCCTGAAGGCTCGAGGGAGCAACAAAGGAGGTACCAAAGGGTGAGTAGTAGATCGAACAGGAAAAGTAATGGAGTGGAACCGAGAGTGCAGTAAGGAGTACAACAGTAAAGAGTCCATCTCAACCCAACAAGAGAAAAGAAGGTAGACTCATCCCAACACAATGAGCTGGAAACGGTGAGAATGTGAACTTCTCGTCGAGTCTTCTCTACCTATAGAAGGAGAGTAGACTCATCCAACCGTGAGAAGATAAACACCGAAAACGCGTGGCATACCCTACGCGTCTTCGCCTCTCCAAGAAGGAGAGTAACCAAAACCAAAGAAGTGGGTACTGGAACAAGGTATACATATATATATACTCTATCAAGAAGCCCGAACAAGGTTGTAAGGGGATCTATGTCCCTTGGCTCAGCCTAAGAAAAAGTGAGTCGCTATTAGTCTCAGAAGTAAACACCATTGATGCCCAGCATCCCGCACGTCTGCCCCGAACTGTAAGTGAAGGGGCTCAAATCACCGCACCTGGAAACTATCCACTTTGGGCAGCACTGACTCGCTGGCACGGTTTTTGGTCGCTTCCCCAGGATGTGTCTCGCTGGGGAAAGTTCCCCTCATACTTGAGAGTTATGAGGAAATTCATACCACACCTTGTCACTGCCCCACAGTCGAGAGATATCCTCAAAGTCAAGGTCATTCCAACACTGACCCGTACAACCAAGGGTCCCGCTTCGCTAATCATAGAGAAGTCACAGACTAGCCTAATAGAAAGGACTGAGTCTGGAATGCCAACTGGTGTCCCACTGCCCAGCCCTACTGGAGGGTAAATCGTAATAAGATATCGGGTGACCCACTGCCTAGCCCTACTGGAGGGTAAACCCTAATACATCATCAGGCGACCCACTGCCCAGCCCTCCTGGAGGGTAAAACTGGAATAATTCATTAGGCGACCCACTGCCCAGCCCTGATGGAGTCTAGATATGGAAGGAGTCGACGAGTGACCCACTACCCAGCCTTGCTAGAGGGTGAACCTGAAACAAGACGACGGGCGACCCACTACCCAGCCCTGTTGGAGGGTAGACCCTCAAGAGTAATCGGGTGACCCACTACCTAGTCTCTGTTAGAGGGTAAACCCTGAGAAGCCAATGAGAAACCCACTACCCATCCCTGTTGGAGGGTAAACCCGAAGAAGTCAATGAGTAACCCACTGCCCTGCCCCGCTTGAGGGTAAACCCAGAACTGTTCTGACATCTCTACTAGATGGCACAGCACTGGCCAACCGAACACTGAGTGGGTATCGTGAAACCATCCGATTCCAGAACAAAACTCGGGGAAACCACTCAACCCTGCTGATCTAAACCATTGAGCACAGAGCCAGGGGGAAAATTCAACCCCGCTGGTCAACAATAGAGAACCGAGGGAAAATCTACATCACGAGACGTCAAAAGTACGCAAATCAGATCATGGCACGCTCCTAGGGCCCACATGACATGGGGCCCCAAGTCAACCCCTTCGAGGTGCACAAACGTTCTCAGGTACAAACATCCACATGTACATACCATTGTTCTCACATGCTCCCAGAGTATGCCACGTCTCTAGCCAAAAAGGATAACGTGCACACGACACCCATCGTCAACGCGAAGGAATAAATGTAACAACTCGAACATGCCACCTCAACTATTGAGGAACGACCAACCACATATCTTTTACCACCAACATCACTCCCTCATAAGTGAACGCGATCACACACCAAGGGTCCACTACAAACACGGTAGAAGAACCACCACCGGGGCACCATTCATATTTCCACATTTAACAAGATCACGTATGAGGCTCCGCTCGCCTGAACAGATTAGACCATCGTAATTCAATAGAAAAACATGAGGGGTAGACTACTTACTCGCCCGAAACGGTCAACCGGTGAAAAAGGTACTATTCACCGTAACAAACCCCAGTGGGTCCCACCCCAAGATCCTGAAACTGAACAAGAGGATCACACAACTACGATCCCCTTGGAAAAATTCACAGGATTGACTACTCAATCGCCCAAAATGGACACCCAGTAAAAAAGGTACTATTCACCATAGCCAGGTTGGGTGGGACCCACACCACATCCCCGAAAAAGGTCGGGCGAACTGCGCCATCACAATGCTCTCGGATAGACACGTCAAAATCACTACTCACTTGAGTGGAATGAATATCCGAAGGAAAATATACATTTCGGCTTACCGCGCATGAGCGGTACCACGCAAAACCCGCACCTCGGTTTTGAAGCGCTGCCAATGGATCGCACCATTACAATCATCTCGAAAAAGTACACAAGGTGGACTATTCACTTGTCCAAAACAGTTGCCTGGTGATAGAGATGAAAAATCATCATCAACGCCCTAACGACCATCGTGGGGCCTGCACCATCATGCCGAATTAGAGCGGGCGGATTGCACACTTTCAATCCCCTCAGAAAAACATCCAGAATCGACTGCTCGCACGCCCCGAACGGACGCCCAATGGGAAAGTCGCTAAATGCTGCTCGCAGCTCAAAAGACGGGTTGTGGGGCCCATGACTCAAATCCAGCTTTAACACCCGAAACCAGGCTGGAATGCTTCACCCCGGCGCTAGGGTCCCAACGCCGCTGACGATACTCAAAATGGACGTCAGACGCGTCTGTGCCGTCCAAAACAAGATCCCCCCCCCTAGAAAAATGTTAATTCACTTAAAGACGTGTCTCACCTCTGAGGCCCCTCGATTCGAGAATTAAAAAATTCCCCAAAACATCTCAAAACGTTCCCCTCGACACGAGGTCCGTGCTTCCACTAACAGCATGCAAAACGGACCCCCGTAGCTCAAGATACGGGCATCCGAAGTTGGAGGGGAGGAACCCCTTGGGCCGGACCGGCCCGGTCCGGCTGGTCCGCCCTGCTTGGGTCAGCCCGCACCGGCTGGCCCGCTCTGCCCGCCGCCTAGCTGCTTCGCACAGCCCGCTATAACTCGACCAGCCATAGTGGCCGGTCCGCAGCCCTATGCGGAGACCTGCGTTTTTCGGGTGTCAGTCCACCGGGGTCGCACCGCGACCCCGGTCGCCGCCTCGTACCGGCGAGCTCGGCATGCCGCACCGCTTGAGCCGCCCGCGCCGCCACGATGAGGGGCCACCACCACTTGTTGCCATCGCCCCACCGCCTGCCCTACCAAGAAGCCTGCTCGCGTCGACCGCCCTTCCGAGGAACCGCTCGTGCCGACCGCCACTGTCGAGGGACCCCTGCCACCTGGAGCCACCACGCGCCGCAACCTGGGCCTCGCTGGACCGCCGGAAAACCCCCAAAACTCCGGAAATTTCCTCAAACTTCACCGGACTGCTGCGGCCTCCTCCGAACTCGGATTTCAATTTCAAAAGATGCGATGGGAAGAACAAAAAGTATACTACATGACCATGGGATTTGTTTGATGATAAAACAACAAATCAATGCTAAAATTGGGATTCAAAGAGGTGTTCTAGATTTAAAACTTAAGAAAACACCGCCTACCTTTTGGGTGTAGCCCGATGCTTCATTGTTAACCCGTTAGAGTGGTTGCACCTCGCCGGAGCCACCTCGCCGAAGTGGAGGAGGAGAGGGGAGAAGCATTCTAGGGGAGGGGGAAATGAGGGAGAAGAGAAGGGGGGGTCGGTTAATTAAAAAAATTAAATAACTTAAACACCCTCCCACGGCCCCGTACCCGAACACCCGACGGGGTCGGGATTAAGACTCCACTAGGCTAAAAACCATGCTCGGAGTGCAACGGCGATCTCATAATTTTAATCCGAGGCCCTGTTCAAATGTTATAAAAGCAACGCCAAGGGCCGCTAAATTGCGAAAACGCCCCTGTGGCCATTTTTCACAGACGGCCCGCGCCCATGATGATTACACCCCTCCTAGGGTAAACGGAACGTTCCGGACTCAAATATGCCCTCGTTTTTTCCATCCTAGCCACCGTTTAAGAGATATTTGAGTTAAACCGTTAAAATAATAAATTAATTATTTAATTTATCCCTTCTACACTCTGATAGCGAGCGAGGGGTCCAAACGTCCTGCGCCGACATGTTTTATGTCGTTCCTAGGGTCAACACCCCATTCCAAACCCAAATGTGCACTCAGATCTCTGATTTGAAGCTCCGTTTAGGAGTTATCATATTTATTTTGGGCGTCCAGTGTGAAAACCCTGAAAACATAATTTCGGCCACACCAGGGATCGGAATCGCACGCCGTCTGAAGGCGTTGCTCTGGAATAATATCAAGTATATTCCAAAATCTTTAGCAGCAAAAACTGGTTTCTTAAAAGTATTATAAGATCAATATTGAAATGAAAGAAAACTCAAATGTAGTGATTAAGTTGAAATGGATTATTGAAGATAAAACCCGAATTATTGATTTCTTGATCAATACTATGAACTATAATATCATAACAATTGTGGAGCTCGAAGTTGAAATATTCAGTTTCTTGTTAAAAGGATTTTATCAAGAGAATCCATGGAATCCTAACATAGCATCATGAATTTATATCATAGTGGTAATTTATGAGGTAGTGAATATATATATATATATATATCCAATAGATATGTTAGAGGTTTTTATTCATATGAAAATTTATTATTAAAAATAAAAATAAGAGAGGAAATTAATCACAGAAAAAGGTGGTTGTAGTGGAGGTTTGGCCACCGAAACCCACTCTATGGAGAATGATTTATATTGGTGACTATCAAAATACATAAAGAAGTACCAGAGTATTTATGAATATTAAAAAAACAAAATTTAGGAGTTATTTTTGTGGAAAGATGGTTTATAACCAATGTTTTATGTTCCGTAACTAAGTGGATCTTCAAAGAACCTATGAAATAGGTACATGTGAGCATAAATTCATACTCTCAATAAATATTTTATAGCTAATATTTTTGTGAAGTAAATAGAAAAAATCCATGTTTTTTTCATAAAAAAAATACAAATAAAAGTACTCATGGAGACCCAAAATAAAAAATAACTTCACTAAGAAGCTTCATCAATCGGGTTGAAAATGTAAATAAATTTGTAACCATGAAATATAAGGTTCATAACCATATCAATACGATTAAAATTATTCTTCGCCACCAAATGATAATAATTAGTGGAAAATGATCAATTTGAAAATAAATGAGAATGTATAGGTTATAGATATTAGATTCAAAGAACTAAATCAAGTCTGAGTATGGATCATTGATAGTTGTTTCACTTTTAATACATTAGTAAACATAGATCTTACCAAAGTCAACAAGTACATTGAGGAAGGTGTAATTTGATATTTTAATGATGAAGGAAGGAACTAATGTTCCTGGTGGATCCTGAAGTTAAACTAATAGAGGGTAAATCAATGTACATATCTTTTTACTTATTATTATTTCTTCACATTTATCCTCTTTAATAATCTGAACTTTTTCACTGGTTATAGTGAATGAAAATCCCATTTTTATAGACCCAATTATACCACATGAAATATATAAAGTAAAAAATAAGTCCAAAACAAATTATTTTTACATGGTTTTCATATGATGTGGGTCACTACATCTTTACTCTATTTAGAATAAACTGAGAAAAAAATTCTTCAGAAAGAATGAATCACTAACTACAAGTGGTTTGGTCAGGTATCACCCTAAAAATAGGTGTAGGTATGAACATTTTCCCAAATAATAACATTATCCCACTAGTTTTCTTTATTCTATAATCCCACTAGTGTTTCCTGAATAAATTACTTAACTCAATGAAAATATAACAATAACATCAAACTGTAACTATTACACAAAGATGATATTCTTCTTCAATCTATTTAGAATAAAATAATTCTGAACATTCTCACATCAACTAAATGTATATGAATACCATAGAATATTATCCATTACAATACATGTAAATCCTCTCAATATAATCATCTGAATTATTAGAAGTTATTACTTCCACTTCAACTCACTATAATGTCATAATGAACAACTGTAGATTCCTTATTACACTACAACTTTCATTCTACATTCCAAAAATGGAAAATATTTCTTCACCTAAATTAGATTATTACACACATAAATATAATTTTTCATTCATGGATTTAGTTATCATTATTATATGACGATATTTAATTAATGTAATTCTACCAACTTTTTATGTGACTTATTTGGGCAACAAAAAATGAACAACCCTGTGTATTCTTTTTATATTAATTATTAAATTACAAAATAATTAAACATTAATAAAAAAAATGTATTCTGTGAAATTCCTTTTATGATCCTTTGGTATTCTTTGAAACCCCCAAAATTAGTGTGAGTGAAATTTTCATACAACTGTCAAAAGGCTAGCACACACACACTATCACACTTTCCTTTCGAATATACTTTAATCATGCATTGAAATGAACATTTGCATCATGTATAATCTAAAAATAATGCATGAATCATATGTTTCATTCATTAAAATCATATAGTGTAATACTTATATCCTTTTTTCAATAAAAAATAATACGAGCATACTCAGTTTACTCTACGCAAATTAATCATGAAATACCACTATTTTGTTCCTCTGTGGTACATGTGTGATGCCACTGTATTATTGAAATTCATTTTTTCATAAATAGTATATAATATTTCATTATCTTATTTCTCATCATGCAGTGCATATTATTATGACCATGTATTTAAGTCCAGGATAAATTGACAATGGTTCCAAAGCATTCTTGAATGAATGAAACATGTGAATCTCAGTCTTCCTCTAGTTTTTTACAAGATTCATTATCACATGAACCAATCACTATTTGTAATCTTTTTCACATAGCAACGAGGTAGAAATCACCACTTGTTCATGAAAACTCAATGTACTTTTCAGATGCCAAGGGATATACTTGTAGCATTATCTTGAATGTTCATGTATTAAATCTTCATGAAGCTATCTGAGTGTGCTAAGAACAGGTCAACCACTTGTGACCAACTTCTCCATCATGAAAGAGAAAACAAAATTGAATATTTTCATTTTGTGAACCAAATATAATTTTTGGACACTATGTATCTCCCCATGATCTCTAAAAACTCTCTAATATTCAATTGGACTCATCACCAAATGAGAACACATCTGGATATTTAGAAGAAAATACACCATTTACTTAACTCATACGAACGATCTCATTTCAAGGAACACTTCCACTCTTTTATGAAATAAGAAATCAATGTCTATAAAAAATAATATTTTATCCACACTACAAATCCTCAGTGTGTTCTTATTTTTATACAAGAAAACAGATCTACATGTGATTTCAATCATATTGTAATCAACAACAAACTTGAATGGATACTGGAAGATTTGATGAATGATTTTACAATGTGGATGTAGAAAATTTCACACATGCAGAACACATAGGAGAGGCTGAGGCTGAATATGAACTAGGATGAATATTTAATGACTATAATTAATTCATTGGACAACATAGGGTTTTTACATATTTTTTATAGTGGTTCAATAGTTACATAGTAATCCCACATCAAAATGGTGTTCAATTTACTCCATAAGTTTAATACAAGGGGCTCGATAAACCACTAGAATCGGATATCGGTCCCTTACATACAACACTCACATTGCCCCTTCCAACACTTCTATCTGCCACCAACCCCCCCCCCCCCCCCCGCTTGGTAGAATATTTCTACTCACATATTCCTATGTGTTCATGCTTCAAAATCCTCTTTCCATCATGTTGATAGGCCAATGTCTAACCCAACAACTTCATCAGTGGTGTTGGTTCTTCATAGCTGGCCAGTCTAGTTAGCCTAATTTTTTTTCCAAGACAAAATGAAATATAATTCCATTATACCAAATCCAACCTTGTGGAAATTCCATATATAAATTAAAAAATAATTCTCATAATCTCTTCTTCCAAATTTGTATATCAACAATCCACATCCATTTCACAAGTCCTCAAACTTAATAATGAATATACAATCATCTCAATTAATGTTTCTTCATTAGAAGAAAATATTACCACCAAAAAAATCCTTTCCCATCTTATGAATATTTCTCAAGACTAATTCAATGATAGAAACTCCACCCTTATGTAAAATTTACTTTTCATCTAACAAATATATTGACAACAATTACATCGCAAATATTAAAATTAATCAATTTGGGTTATTCAATTACCTCCTTTAGAATTAATATCAATAACCATTTATCTTTCAATGTAAATGTTTTATTCTCCTACATACTTGACAATAAAACCAATTATATATGTATCATAAAGAATTCAATTTATCTCATTCTATAAAAATTGAACATTTCTTCATCTCTCCTTTAATATTCTTATTTCATAATTGATAAAACTTAAGAGATTCAAATTGACCTTCTTGAGAGAAGGACAACATCACCATTCTTAAATCAATGAGTCATTAATTAACTAGCATTAAGTCTATGTGGGAGACCATATTTTAGAAAACCAGATAGATTAATATAGATCAAAGATTTCAATAAGATTTTAATAATTTAATGGAAACACTAAAATCATATTTTAGGTAATGTTAAATATAAATTAAACTTATCTATTAAATTCACATCAAAAACCCAAATTTATAAAATCCGAATGCAAGAATGTACTTTCCCTTTATCGATCCATTTTACCTTTTTTCTAAAAATCCTCAGTTTATTCCCTTCTAATGTGTACTTTTAATTTATATATATATATAGTAGAACATTATTTTTAAATGAAAATCCTAAATATATAGAATTATAAATCATCAAATAAATACATTACCAGAGCATCAACTATTCATGTGATACCAATTAAGATGTTGAACTATGGATGTTGTTCAAATTTTCTCCCATTTTGAGATGATCATTTCCATTTTATTCATCATGATTGTATTTATCAATAATTATCTTCAAGAAAAATATTAATATTAATTTAATTAAAGAACTCCATGATGGATAACATATGAAATACTTTATAATATTTCAACAGTACTCATATCTTCAGTACTCACTCAAAATGTATTCCTCACCATTAGTTCAGAGTATAAATGAAAAAACACAAATCATACATGGGAATAAGGTGGATCTTTACTATTTTTTTAGTTAGAGGAATATGGATGATATTTATTTCACATCCCATAAACTGCTTTCAATTCTAATCTAGATTTATGAAATCATAGCATGCTTTCTCCTTCATTAACTTCCCAAGGTTTAAATATTAAGGGAAGCATCGTATTCATGATTTCCTTAGTATTCTCCTTAGATGGAATATTCTTCTTAACATTAACATTTAGTACACTTTCATTCATTTGTTTATGCTTCAAATTTTATGCAAATTTGATCTTATTTTTCTATATGGTTAAGCACTCTTTTGGTATATTCTTAGGAACATTCTTTTGTGAAGACTAATTCTTCACAGTATCATTTTAACATAAGAACACATTAGTGCTTTTAATTTATTCATTATTTGTAATATTTTTTTCAGTAAACCAAGACCTGGAATTATCAGTAATATGCACATACATTTTACACCTTCCACAAAATCATTCAAAATCATAGGGTTATCCTTTTGGATAACCTATCATGAAATTATAATTTTCCATCTTGATTTTCATGCACCAAATTAACTATTAAATTTTATTCTATGATGTGTTTCTATATTTTCATTATCTTCGTTCCACTAGTATTGGAGTCTATGGAATATTTTAAAAAGGTCCCTTATTTATCCATTTCTTCTATAGTAGAAGCATCATTTCATAGGTGTGGTATTTATTTCATTGTTCTTCAATAGAGTCTCTTAACTCCCATTAATATTATATCTCTTCTCCTACTCACACACCATGGTAGAATGTTCTACATTTTTTCCTTTCCTGGGAATTTGATGTGGTCCTTTCTTAATATCATCATACATATAGTGCATGGTTGGTACATAATAGTACTCGTAAAAATTGATACCATTTCTATTGTAGTAATCATTTAAGTCTTCAAGACTCTAAAATATATTATTGATAGAGAAATTATTATTTATCAGTGAATTATCCTTTAATTCATTTGAATTTTTTCATATTAAATCTTCTACCCATTAATATTATCCTTATAAAATTATCATGTATTGAAAAAGCAGGCCAATAATAAATTTTCTAATTCCCAAATTTTCAAAAAGACAAAAAGTTGCCAAAAAATCATGATTTCTTCATCAATGGTACAAATCGGATAGTTTAAACATATTTTTTACTTTAGGAAAATTTGATTTTTCATCTAAGTGATTTGTAGGGAACAAAAATAAACACTCTTATTCATATACACCATTGATGATATCCTTGAGTTATCATCATTTTTCTTCAGAAATGTTTGAATGGAATTATTTTTGGAACTCATATTTTAAATGAAATGATATTAGTACAAAAAAACATACAAAACAAGGGTTACATATTTCAATGAGAAAGCAATAGAATTATCTTAAGATAATGTCAAGATATTTTTGGAATATAAAAGAGTCTTTTTAGAATTGAGTCTCTTTTAAGAATTAATCTTGGTAGTCTTTTTTATCTCAACATTTTATGCATATTCATCGTGGGTGTTCTCCATATTTCTAAACCTTACCTCTAACTTAAGAAATTTTAGATTTTAAGGGTTCTTCTAGTCTTTGAGTGATTTCTCCATACCTAAATGTTCTTTCTAAAAAGTCTTTAACTATGTTTCCTTTTGATTTTTCAAAGTAACATCCATTGTTAGATGATTCATGTTGAAAAAAGTTTTCTCAGCCTCAACAAATTATATTTTTCCTTCCCGTTGACTCTTCAATATCCAAAATTAATCCTCGTGAATTTGATTTACCGATAGTATATAATTATTAAACTCTTTAATTATATTTAGTTTAACCTCCAGTGGGGATTATTTATCTTTCATAGATAGTTTTTGTTGTTTATTAGATTCAATGATCACTTATATATAAACTTTCTCAGTTGCATCTTTCTCAATAATAGTCTTTTATAGTTCATTTTCAACCAAATATAATCATTCATTATAATATAACAGAGAATTTTATTTTTGTTCTTCAACTTGGTTGAATGAGTAATCCTTGTATTTTATTTACATATGAGACTCCATAATACTATTGGTAGATTTATGATATTCTTTATATATATTAATCATCTTAATAAGACATTATTAGTAAATTCTTTCTCACACACATTTCATTGAAATCATTCTTCAAAATAAGAGAAATGTTCATTTCAAAGTGATACAATTTCTTCTTTGGATTCAATAATTTGAGTGATAAGTTTATATATTTGAATCATATTTACCAAGGCTTGCACCAAATACTCAAATTCTTTTTCAAGCTATGAATTTTTATCATAGTGTCCCTTGATACGAGAAAATATGCAAGTGAAAACGTTAAAAGGATGTTTTATAGTAGCCCTTCTTTTCTTACATTACTTTTACATCATTTTAAAGAAAAACAAGAAAAACAACACTGAATAAAGAGGATCCCAAGGTGTAGTGTCCGAGGAAAACTAATACAATACATAACTTTAACAATGTGAACATAAATATTTATTTAATTAATTCTTATCTAGGTTCCTATTGGCCATTGAATTCCCATTAGTACATGTAATAACTTAGGATATACATCAAAAAGGGGTGAGATAAGATCCCAATAAGAGTGTAAGAACATGGGAAAATATAAAATGGGTTGATCATAATCATTATTATCATTACATAGGTATAGGATCATAAGCATCATAAGAAGAATTAATAAAAGGCTTGAAAAGTGGCAATGCATAAAATGAAACCTCATTTCATAGTGGTTAGACACCACACATATTTGTAAAAATGACTAGTATCATGTTCCCTTATATATCAATTTACTCATAATATTCTTCATATTACCTAATGCATTGGATCCTAGTATAAATCTGAGTGCACATGTCACATCCTTATATCAACATTGCACTATGTAATTATGGGTGAACCCGTCTCATCATAATGTTAATATTGTCATGCATGCCACATAGAATGTATATCAATATTGAACATAAAAAACACATGGAATGTTATGTGTTTAAATTAATAAAAAATTAAATCACTAACTTTGTGTTCCCAAATGAAAAATAGAATCATATACTTGATACAACAACCGTCAACCTTGAGTGGGAAGTAAAAGGTGTGTTTTTGAAAGAAGAGTTTTTAAAAAAACATTATATTTGACATAAGCTCCAATGAAAAAAATTTATATCTTATAACATTTAAGATAATGATGAATAAATTATTTTTAAGTAATAACCATATTAAAAATAGAGTGACTGTTGGAAAACCCAAAGAAAGAAAGTTGGGTTAAAGGATTCCCCTTACCTTGTATCTGAATGATTTCTTCACATTAATGTGTTGAATAATAACATTAGATTAATTAATTGAAAATTAGATAACATTATATTAATTAATATGGTTCATTATGGATTAATTAAGTTATTTTATGGGCCCTTGAATGAGTTATATTGTTTAAATTCATTATCTGGGAGTGTTCTTTTTCTTATTTATCAAGAACGGTTTTCTTGTACACCTGAGTAGATGTTCATGTAGAACATGGATAAACATCCATAATTTCTATTACATGTTATTAATGATCATACATGAGTTTAAATATTTTTTTAATTAATTATTTCATATACCATGTGGATGAATTACTAGTTAAAATATAATGATGATTGTTTTAGTTTAATTTGGGCAGTTTTTGGATCCCAATGGAGATGTTTTGTTTCATCATTTTGTATTATGTATAAAAGTTCTTCCAATAACATAAAAGGGGTTAAAAATAAATATTATAATCTTTTTAAATCTATTTAATGGTTTTATTGATAACCTAGAAGTATTTGATGGTAAATGGAAGTGCATCGCCCGTGATGTAGGTAAATTAACACAACACAATGAACGATTTCATTTTTATAAACAAAGAGATAGGGAGGATTATAATGGAAAATAATCCACTAAAATGATTGAAAACCACTATATAAATCATACTAGATTAATCATGACCCATGGATATGATAATTTGAGGATAAGAGAGGAAATGAAAGGAAATTTGAAAGGAAATTGAAAGAAAAGAGAGAGAGGAATTACCTCTTGAATTATCCTATAGAGATCCTCTTCAAGACACCTAGTTTTGATCTTCTAATGAAACTAAGAGATCTTAAAAGGTGGATTGGGGATATGGAAGATATTTGGGATGAATTTATAAAATTCATGAAGCTTGAGATGTGTGAGGAGAGGAGGTTGTGAAGGGTGGTATTTATAGTGATGGGGATAGGGATTTTCTCAATATTTAAGATATTAGTTTGTTAATTTCCATCAATAAAAGATATAGTGATGATTCTATGACAAAATAAGGTAAATATGTCATGTTAGTTGGATCCATTTACATCATCCATGACTCAATCATGATGCATAAATTCATTTATATGTCATATTTCTAAAATTATCTAATTTCACTATGCGCAAAAAATTCAAGTATTTTAGAAAATCCCAAATATTCACCCATACCATTTTACAAAATATAGTATTTAAAAATTAAATCCATTTTATGAAATTAATTTGGTAATTATGATAAATTTTATTTTTAATTAAAATCATAATTTACATGAAAAATAAAAATTTTAAAATAAAAAACTACTTTTCTAACACTTTGATAAATTAAATACAGTCTCATAAAAATATCACATAATAATAAGACATAAAAGTATTATTTAATGAATAAATTTGATGGAAATAAATTTTATTTTAGATTATTAAATTAATCATTAAATTATAATGAATTATAAATACCAACACTATAATGTAATTATATCATATTGTCACCAATTGGATGGATAAACATTATTTATACTATCATTGGTAAGGTTCATATCCACATGTACAATTTACTATTTATAAGGGTCATATTACTATTAATAAGGGTATCTTACTATTCGTAAGGGTATGCTACTTTTCACCAAAAAAATATGTTTGTCCTATCAGACTCTATACATATTACTGATTGCAACCGTGTATGTCAGATTTTCAATATTCAAAACAATGAAGTTTCAAATTTATGTTCAATGGACACATAGGAGATCATTTAAGTATGTTGTCGCATGCTATTTCCGAATGTGATTTTATGTGATTAAAAATTTACTACAAGAATGGAGAAATTGCATTGATAGAAGTTTGGATCATTACATTCTTCCCACCTTTTGAAAATTTTCCCTCAAATTCTCATTCTACAAAAAATAGGTGAGGGTACTCATCCTTCATCATATCCTTTGGTTTTCATACTGCTTCATTATACTAATGGTTCCTCTATAACACATTGACAAGGTGGGTTGTCTTGTTGTGTAGAACCTTATCTCTCTGGTCCAGAATCTATAGTGGATACTCCTTATAAAAGAGATTATATTCTAGTTATACCACCTCTAAGTTCAATACAAGTTAGGTATATGGTAAGTACTTAACCAAAAGTGATATATGAAAAGAATCACAAACTTGAGCCATATTCGGTAGAAGTGAAATTCAACATGCCATGACTCCCATGAGGTTAAGGATCTCAAAGGGGCCAATGTACCTTGGGCTTAACTTTCCTTTCTTTTCAAACCACATGACTATCTTCCATGGTGATATTTGAAGGAAGAATTTATCTCCAACATTGAACTCAAAGTACCTTCAACGGTTATTAGCCTAGATATATTTCTGACTCTTAGCATCTTCGATATGTGTTTGTATGGCTTAAACCTTCTTAGCCACCTCTTGTACAAGATCAGATCCATGTAGCTTTATTTCTCCAAGTTAAAAACAACTGGTTGGAGTTATAAAACGCTTTCAATATAGATCTTCATATGACGCCATCTAAATACTTGAGTGGAATCTATTGATGTATGATAACTCAACTACTGGGATATTTTTATCCCATACACCATTGAATTATAAATATTATTCTCTTAGCATATCTACAAGCATCGGAATAGTCCTTTAATATTGTCCATCAGATGGGGGATGATAGGTCGTGCTAAAATTTAATTTAGTACTCAAAGAATATTGGAGAATCCTATGGAATTTATATGTGAACCTTGGACCACGATCAAAGAAAATTGAGTGTAACCCCATACGGTTCCACCATTTCCTTCACATATATATTTTCATGTTTTTTAAGTGAGAGATAATCCCAAATAGTGATAAAGTTTGTATTTTTGGTGAGTTGGTCCACTACAACCTATATCACATTATTTTCTGTATATTTCTTCAGGAGACCTGTGATAATGTCCATAGTGAAATTCTCTCATTTCTACATGGGTATTGGAAATGTTTGCATCATCCCTTTGGACTTTTTCACTCTGTTTTGACTTACTGACATACCAAGAACCTTCAAATATATTTCACAATATCCTTCTTCATGTTACCCCACCAGAAGTATTCTTGGAGATCTCGTTACATCTTGTTTCTACCAGCATGGATAGAGAAAGTTGATCAATTTTTATTTTCCAATAGCTTCTTCATTATCCCAGTTGATGAAGGAATACAAATATTCTTTCCAAACCAAATAACACAGTCATCATCAACATGGAACTCTTTCAATTTAAATTACTTTAAATCATTCAACTTATTTTGTAACTCATGTTCATCTCTTAGTTCCTCATTAATAATTTCTTGTACAGATGGTTGGGAAATCATTTTGGAAAGGAATGATGTATTCCCTATCATTATTATTTCCAAATCCATCCTTCTCATATACATGAAGACATGGTCTTTATCAATCTGTGTCGTGGATAGAGTAGCAGGTTCTTTTCTTCTTAGATCATTAGGTACATTGTTCACCTTACCAAGATGATAGTGAATAGTGAAATCATAGTCTTTGATTAGCTCTAACTATCTCCATTGACGCATGTTGGGATCTTTTTTTGTGAAATTATACTTTAGACTCTTCTGATCGGTATATATTTCAATCTTCTCACCATAAGGGTAGTGCTGCCATATTTTCTTGGAAAACATGAAAACTTATATCTCTAGATCATGTTTCCATAGTTCTTCTCATGGATACTCAACTATCGTGAGGTGTAAGATAACAAATTATCATTTTCCATGAGTACTAATCCCAATAATTTCTTCGAAGCATCACTGTATACCACTAACATTTCTACACTTTATAGTAATGTGTGTAAAGGAGAAGCGAGTAGCCTTCTCTTTAGCTTCTTGAAGCATTACTCACATTATCCCTTCCAAACATACTTTACCCCTTTCCTTATTAACATAGTTAGTGGGCTTGAAATTGTGATAAATTTCTCACAAAACATCAGTAGTACACAGCTAATTCAAGAAAACTATTTTTTTCTATGGCACTGGAGGGTATGGGTGATTCTTCAATCACCTTTTTTAAGGGTCCCCATAACATACCTCACTTGTGTTCACATGTCCCAAGAATTTGACTTGCTTCCTCCAAAAGTCACACTTGCGGAACTTGGTGTACAAATTCTATTTTCTCAATGTAGCCAAAACAAGTGTAAGATGTTTTTCATTATCCTCCTTGCCCTGGGAGTAGATCAGAATGACATCAATAAACACTACCAAATATTTATTTAGGAAATGAATAAATAATCTATTCATAAATTCCCTGGTAATTATTAGGGCACTAGTAAGTATGAATAGAACCAATAGATACTCATAGTGCCCATGCCTTGTACAGAAGGCAGTCTTCTGAATGTCTTCCTTCTTCACCTTTAGCTGATGATATCCTGGATGAAGATCTACTTTGAGAAGTACTGAGCTCCTCTTAATAGATTGAAGAAGTCATAAGACATTGGAAGAGGATAGTTGTTCTTTCTGGTGATCTTATTGAGTTACTGATAATCGATTCACAATCGCATTGATCCTTCCTTCTTCTTCAAAAATAGTACTGGTTCACACCAAGTTGATGCACTAGGGTGTATGAACCCTTTGTTGAGATGATCTTACAGCTAATGCTTTAACTCCTACAGTTCAATAGGAGAAAACCTATAGGTAAACATTGAGATAGGAGTAGCTCTGAGTATGAGTGCTACTGAGAACTCTACATCATGATATGGGGGAAGTTTGGGTAACTCTTTAGGAAATACATCACTATATTCTCTCACATGTTTCATTTCATCTAGTTTAACACTTTCCTTTGCCTCAAACATTTGAGGGAGGTATTCTTCTTCAAATTGAATAAACACCCTCACTATTGAAGTATTTTTCCATGGAGATTCATGATCTTCCTTGTATTTTTTGAGTATCATGGTATGGTTCAGAATATGAAAAGATTTTTCCTTTTCCCAATATCTGATATGTGTTCTATATAACGAGATTAAATCAATTCCCATTATAACATTGAACTCTACCAAGGTAATTAGCATGATATTCACAGGAAGAATATTCCAACATACGCCAACAAGAGAAGAGTTCAACACTTTGGTTTCAATGATTTCACCACTTTGTGTCTTTAGAGATATCTCTACTTCAAGGTTTTGGGGATTTGATTCTATAGTTCTTCTAAACATGCATGATATAATGGAATGAATAGAACCTAAATAAAAAAAAATACTTTTCCATTATTGATTGAATAGTAAGTGTACCTTGTATGACTTCATTTTCTTGATCCACATCGACAGTAGTGATGGAATAAGCCTTCCCTTGCTCCTTTGGCTTTGATGGCTGATGATGTTGATTACCATCGAGGGATCTGGGTTTAGTGAACTTTCTTTCATAGTTCCCTTTCTCCCTATATTTGTAGCATTGTACCATGGGTGTTTCTCTCTTTTCTTCCACTACATTATCTTTCCTTCTCATGTATTTTTGACACTCTTGATCTAGGTGGCCTTCTCTCCCACACATGAAGTATTTCTCCGTCCCATTGAGGCAATTCCAATGATGGTTCTTTCCATCATTTTTAACATGAGGGTGGTTGAGTTTTTTTCCACCTTTCTCATTAGACCATTTATCATGAAACTCCATCATTCATTTATTATCACCATAGGAATGGGACCATTCTCTAAATCCCATCTCCTTTTTGAATGCACATAAAATGACATCTTCATAACTACCAAAGTACCAAATAAAAAGATCCTTTTTAAAGTGTGGTTTTAGTCCACTAGAGAATATATCAATTCTTCTATCATATTATATCACAAAACCTGAAGCATACCTTTCATGACATGTGAAATTCACTCTATAGTCCGTGACAGATTCTCTATCTTTTGTCTTTAGCTCTATGAATTATCTCTCCATCTTCATATGAATATTTCATGGGAAATTTTTTTTATAGAACATTTTATTAAAGTCTTCCCACAACATCATTGAATTATTCCCCTTTATTTGGTGTTTTTAATCAAAGACCAGTATTATTCATCCTCTCTATTTAGATGATAAATGGCTAGAATAACCTTCTCCATCTCAGAAAAGTGATGCATACAAAAGATATTTTCAATTGATTTGACCCACTATTCCACAATTAGTGGATCATATGGTCTACTAAACGTTGGTGGTCGTTGAGGCATAAAACACTTGATAGCCAGTTGGTCCCTCATTTGTGAAGGAGGAAATTCCACATTATTTAGGTTATTATTCATAACCTCAGACAACTGGGTTCCATGAATTGTTTAACTCAACATCCCAAAGCATTGGGAATGAAATTTTGGAAATCGCTACATTTTCCATCACACCGGTTATTGGCCTAGTTTCTCCTAGTTTCCACCATTTTATAAAATAAAAAATTTTAGAAGAAAACATAAGTCAACAAGTTATGAATAAATATGTTATTACATTATTAAATTAACACTAAAATCATATCTTATGGGATCAAAATGTTTAGAAACTTTTCATGTGTTCTTACATATACTTAGTCTCATACCAAGGATTTCACTAAGGTTCTCTAATCCTAATTCAAAAATTTACTAAATTGTTCATCTGATACCAACTATAGAAACCCTCATTTTCTTACATTACATTTACATCATTATAATGATAAAAAACAGAAAAACATTACACAAATAGGATCGAAAGGTCTAGTGTCTTTTGAAAACTAGGACCATACATAACATTAACAATATAAACATAATTATTTATTTAATTCCTTCTTCCCTAGATTCTTATTTTCCCTTGAGTTCTCCTAAGTACACATAATCACCCGAGGATATACATCAAAAAGGGGTGATCTAAAAGCTCTGAAAGAGGATAAGAACATAGGGAAATATAACATGGTTTTATCATAATCATTATTATCATAACATAGGCATAGGATAATAAACAAGATAGGAAGAGTTAATAAAATGTTTAGGGAAATATAACATGGTTTTATCATAATAATTATTATCATAAAATAGGCATAGGATAATAAACAAGATAGGAAGAGTTAATAAAATGTTTGGAAAGTGGAAATGTGTAAAATGAAACCTTACGTCTTAGTGGTCATCCACCACACATATTTATGAAAAAAAATAACATCATGTTCATGAATATATTACTTTACTCATGATTGTATTCACATTACACAATGAATTGGATCTCTATATAATTCTGGGCACACCCATCGCATCATAACATCAACATTGTGCTCTATAATTCCAAGAAAACCCATAACATCATAAAGTTAACATCTGCATGCATACCACATAGAATGTAAATCAATATTTAACAAAAAACCCCATGGATAAGAATAGGGTTAACTTCATATTTTATACATTCATAAAATTTTTCTTCCCAAATGGAAGAGGTAATAACATACTGGATACAAGCACCATCATCCTCGAGTGGGATGTAAAAGGTGTGTTTTTTAAAAGCAGTTTTTTTTTTGAAAACTATGTGATTGACATAAACTCTAGTGGAAAAATTTATATCCTAGAAATGGTAATATAATGATGAATAAATTATTTTTTAGGAATTACCATAATGAAAATATAGTGAAAGAGGGAATACCCGAAAAAATGATGGGTTCGAGGATTCCCCTTAACTAGTATCTGAATGCATTATTCACTTTAATGTCTTATATAATGAAATTATATTAATTAATTTAAAATTAAAGAAAATTATATTCATTAATGTGGTTCATTATGGTTTCATTAGGTTCTTTTATTGGGCTTTAGATGAGTTATAGTGTTTGAATTCATTGTTTGGGAGTGTTCTTTTTCTTGGTTTTCAAGGACTATTTTCTTGTACACATAAATGGAGGTTTCTTGTAGAACATGGATAAAAATCCCTAATTTCTATTACATTTTATTAATGATCATAAAGTATTTTAAATGGTATATTAATTAATTATATTATATACAATTTTGATGAATTATTATTTTAAATTTAATGATGATCTTTTAAGTTTAATTTGGGAGGTTTTTGGATCAAAACGAATATGTTTTTCTATCATTTATTTTTTTTATAAAATATTTTTTCAGAACATAAAATGGGAAACAAAAAAATATTAAAGCCTTTTTTTTAAACCATTTAATGGTTTTATTTATAGTCTTGAAGGATTTGAAGGAAAATGGAAGTGCATCGCCCATGATGTTGGTAAATTAACACATCACGGGCAATGAATACATTTTCATAAACACAGAGAGAGAGATGGATGAGTATAATGAATAATCTTCCATTAACATGATATAATACCATTATATCATTCAAAATGGATCTATCATGACATTTTGATAATATAAGTAGTGTATTAGAGAAAAAACAAATGAAATTTTAAAGGAACCTAAAAGAAAAGAGAGAGAGGAATTACCTCTTGAATTCTCGACTTGAGAACCTCCTCAGGGAACCTAGGATTGGTCTTTTGATAAGACCAAGAGCTCCTAAAATTTTGTGAGGGGATAGGGAATATATTTGGGGGGAATTTTTACAAGTATTGAATCTTGAGAGGTGTGAGGAAATGGGGTTATAGGTGGTATTTTTGAAGGAGGGAAGAGGGGTTTTCTCAATATTTTATTCATTAGTTTATTAATTTCCCTTAATACAAGAATCACGTATGATTCCATGACTAAATAAAGTTTATTGGTCCTTTGAGTTCAACCCAATTTCTATTTACATCATTCATGACTCAAGCATGATGCATAAATTCATTTATTTAACATATTTGGTAAATTATGAAATTTTACTATTTACCAAAAATTCAAGTATTTTAGAAAAATCTAAAAAATTCACCATAACTATTATTAGGTGTATAGAATTCCAAAATGAACTCCATTTTATGAAAATAATTTTATATATTTGACTAGTTAAATTTTTTGTTAATAAAATAATTTACTTGAAAAATACAAATTTTAAAATTAAAACTTCTTTTCAAACACTTTGAAAAATTAATTAAGGTCTCATAATGTTATAATATAATAATAAGACATAAAAATAATAGTTTATGACTAAATTTTATGAAAAAAAAATTCATTTAAATTATTAAATTAATAATTAAATATTAATGACATACAAAAATACCAACACTGTATTGAAATTATATCATATTTTCACTTATAGGATGGATAAACATTATTTATACTATCATGTATAATGTTACTATTCACTTGGCATATTTACTATTCATAAGGGTATGTTACTATTCATAAGGGTATGTTACTATTCATAAGGGTGTGTTACTATTCACCAAAAAAATATTTTCCCTTATCGTAACACAAATATCTTACTGATCGCAACTGTGTATGTCATATTTTAGAAATTCAAAACACAAAAGTGGAAAATTTATGTTTAAAGGCCACATAGTAGATCATTTAGGAATGATGTGGCATTGTGTTTCTAAATGCGACTTTATGTGATTAATACATTACTATAAGAAAGGATAAATTGCATTAATAAATGTTTGGTTTGTTACAACATTCTTTAGAGATTCTCTTATTTTATAATATAAAACACCAAGTGATTTAATAAGTTCTTCTTCTTCACTTCTTGAATCGTACTCATGAAAAGGATGCATATCAACTGATGTAATAGATACTGTTGATGGACTACCATTCTGACTAAAATCATTTTTTGAATTATCTTATTTATTTTTCAAATTATTTCAAAGCTTTCTTGAATATTTATTTTGTTTATTCTTTATGTTTTTAGTAGAAACATTTTAGCTAGAACTGATTGAGGTAGGAACTGAACTTTCCATCTGATACAACTCTATTACTTATTTAAATTAAAATCATCACTTCATCTATGTCTGAAAGAAATAACTAGGACAATAAGGTAGATAGAATAGTAGGTGTACCCTTTCCTCTAATACCAGTTGGAGGGAAAAGTTGATCAAGCAAGTACACTGAGAGGGGGGTTGAATCAGTGTACATAATATTTTACTGATTTTATTTTCTTCACTTTTACCCTCTCTTATAATCTGAACTCATACACTTGTCTGAGTGACTGAATATTCTATATTCACAAACACAATTACACCACTGTCCATATAGAAAAAGAAATTAACCACAACATAGATTATTTTTACAATGTTCAACTCCTATGTGTTGTACTATGTCCATGTTATGTTTGGGATAACATGAGACATATGTTCTCTACTAACAATTAATCACCAATTACAAGTTGGTTGGTTAGGTATCACTATGAAACCATGGTGGGTAGGTATGTACCTTTTCCAAAATTATACTAGAATCCCACCTATGTTATTTATACTATAATACCACAAATATTTCATTAAAAATCACTTAACAATTATAAATATCACTAAAACTTCAATCTTACATGAAAACAAAAAACTAATCTCCCTCTTAAATCCACTAAAAATAAACTGATTCTTCATTTCCTCACTTCAACATAAATTCTGTAACATACAATGAATATAATCCAGATCACTGTATTATAATCATATAAGTATACTCTTTTATATTAGTAGAAGTTATCATTCCACTTCGTCTATATGAAATAACATAATCAACCAATGTATATTTCTCAATACACTACAAGCTTTCTTATTCATTTATTTACTAAAAAATATTTCTTTATCTCAATTAAGTATTAAAAACATCAACATCATGTTCTCTTCATGGATGTAGTTCTCGCCATCATATATAAATATTTAGTATCTGTAATTCTACCCACAATTAATTTGTTTTCTTTGTGAAATAAAAAAATACCCAACACAGTATAATATTTTTGATCTTTTTATGCAAGTACAAAATCTTTACACCTTCATTCAATCCAAATATATTGTGTGACCTTCTTCGTAGCATCATTTGGATTTCTTTTAGAAATCCAAATTAGTTTGAATGCAATTCCCATTCATGTTTCATAAGGCCATAACACACACACATCGTCATGTTATCCTTCACACTAAACATTTTCAATTCATGGATATATATATTTACCTGATGCATAATATAAAAATAATTCATTAATATTATGTTTCATGAATATAAATCATATAATTTCATCAATATATCTTTTACTCATGAAAAAACGGTATAAGCCTCCTCAGTTTACTATGAAGAATTTAGTAGTTCATTACCATTTGTTGTTCCTTCATGCTTCAGACATGATTCCACTGTTTTTTGAAATGAATGTATTTGATAAATAGTATATAAGATGTAACTACCTTACTTCACATCACGCGGAACATAATATTATATTTTTGTATTTTTGTCCATGCTAAATAGACACTGGTCCTAAATTAGTTTCACGTGGAAGAAACATGTGAATATGGGTCTTCTTTGATTAGGTTTTCTAGATTCACTATGGCATAAACAAGGCACTTTATATAATATTCTTCATGTAACAATGATGTGCATATCAACACTAGTTCATAGAAAATAAATGTACTTTGTTCAATCTAGGGGACATGCTTAAAATGCTATCCTGAAGTATTCATGAATCACATCTTCATGAAGCAATTCAAATGTGATAAGCACATTCCAAACAGTCATGGTCGACTTCTTCATCACACAAGCAGAAAAAGTGTCAAAAAATTCCATTTTATGAATTAGTTAAAATTCATAGACACTCTATTTTGATCTTGTATCTCTAACCAACTCTCAGAAATGAAATCTATTTAATCATGAAATGAGTACCTATTGGGATATTTATAGTAATGTACACCATTGATATATCATGTGTGCACCATCTCATTTGAAGGTGCACCACCTCTCCTCCATGATGTAAGAAATCAACAGCTCTAAAAAAATATTTTCTCTACACTATAAAGTCCCAGTTTGGTCTTTATTACCTATAATATAATATATTTTCATTTCTTTTTCATCATATTGGAACTAACAACACACTTGAATAGATCTTGGAAGCTTGGATAGATGATTTTTAAATAAGGTTGGTGAAACTTCGATACATGTTGAACACTCATGAAATTCCAAGGTTTATGATGAACTCGAATGATAATTGAATTGATGGAATTAATTCCTCCGAAAACATATATTCTTTCCATATTTTTTAAAGTTGAGTAACAATTACTCAAAAATAAGACATCTAAATAGAGTTTGATTTCTTTCTTCCTTATAATACAAGACACTATTATAGTGCACTAGAATTGGATACCAGTCACATACATACAACACTGGCACCACCCCAGTTGGAACTTCTTCTTTCTGTTATGCCTTCTCACAAAGTGGCCTACCACGACTCCAATACACCTCTATGGGTGTTCTTCACAAACCTCTTGCCACCAAGATGGTTGGCTAAGGTTGCACCTACCCACCTCAATAGTGGTGCATGTCCCTTATATATGGCTAGTCTGGTTGGTCAATGATTTGGTCCAATCCTAAAAGAAGTATAATTCTAATATACCAAATCCTACCATACTCAAAATCCACATATAAATAAAACATTAATTTACATAATCGTTTCTTCCAAACATTGTTGTAAATAATGTGAATCCATTTCCCAACTCTTAAAACTAAATTACATCTCTACAATCATAACATTTAATGTTTCTTAATTAGAATCACATCTTCCGACCAAACCATCCATTCCAAATTGTGAATATTTCTCAAGATTGATTCACAGATAGAAGAACCAACCTTCTATAACATTGGATTTTCATAAAAAAAATATTTTCCGAAATTGAAACACAAATATTTTTTTAATCAATTTTGGTTTTTAATGAAAATAATTAACTATGGGATATTCAAAATTATAGTTTAATATAATAGGCAAATAGATGAGTTGATATTAGAGGCGCTTGGTTTCAAATTTCTTTTTATAAGTTAATTGTGTGAATCGGGACAAGAAATTATAGTCATTAATAATACTAATACATTAAAATTAAGAAAGGGTATAATTTCCAGAAAACAGATTCATATAAATTTGAATATATACATTCTGTGTAGATTAGAAGAGATGTTCATCACATCCAAGGTATAAGATAACATGTTGTGGAACAAATGGATTTAAATCCTAAGCCAAAAATCGAAGGAAGACTTTTTATAGAATTAAGGATCTCATCATATCCCTAAACATTCACATGATCATTCTCACGTGTATATAATATCTTAAATGGGAATGATCATTTCGAAGATACACAATCTAAATAAAAAAATGAATATGAATGATCGAGTTAGTTCATATTGGCATTTAAGGGATGATATAACCTAGATCCATTAATGGAAAATGTTATTATAATTTATTAACTAATTATTACCACATGATGGTGTGTTTTATGGAGATCACTCATCAGTCTGAAGTGTTTATTTTTATTTCATTTTATTATAGATCAAAGAAATATGATGATTAAATGATAATTTTTAAAAATCCATACCAATAAATATAATGTGTTTACCATTAAAAAATTCTTGGATTAACTCAGGAAGCATGACACGATTCACCAAATATTAGTAATGATGAATCATCCACCAAATGGAAATGTTTTTATGGGAAATGAGATAATATACAATGTAGATTTAATAATAAAAATTAAGAAATATATACCAACAAAAATTTATAAATAAGTGATCTTTACATCATTATAAATTAAAAATAGGGATGTTTTGTGTTTGGATAAATAAAATATTATTTACGGGATATTGTGTTGGAGTAATCCAACATTGAAATAATTTTTAATCATCATAAGTATGTGATACATTATCAAATAAGAAAATATCCACAAGAAGTTTGAATCTCATGGATAAGAAGTTACATTTTATTAGATTCTAATTTATGGGAAGCACCTACTATTGTTTCCAAAAAAAGATTTGAATTATTATTTTTAGATAATATTTTCATTTGGTAGACAAATTTTAGAATTTATAACATGGTATTGAAAAACATATGAGAGAAAGGTAATTTCAACTTGATCAGATTTGGGGGATAATAAGGGGATGATGATCAATCATTTAAAGACACTAGTGATTTTTAAATTTGGTAATTTTCATCTAATACATTAAATTGGATAATAAGGGATGAAATTAATTAAGGAAACATTCATAGATACAAGACAAATTTGGTGCAAATGAGAATGATGATTTCTCTATAACCAACTTCATTATTATCCCAAAAAAATCCAAAAATTTACGAAGAGTCTACTAATGGTGAGAATTGAATCATGGATCTGCATGAATAGATTAACATGATGGAGAAAAATAATATTTTGGAAATGGTTTCAATGATAAAGAATTATATTTTTTCAAAAGAAAATGGTCTTTAAAAAACTCAATGAATGAGGTAATATTATTTTTTAAAAAATAAATGTTATTGTGGAAAGGATACTCATAAATTGAAGGAATCAATTCAGTTGACATCTTTTCACCCATGGTTATATAAGAAAAGATTTGGTTATTTTTTCCATATTGGAGAAAAATATAATTAAGTTGTCTCAAATAAGTAATACTCAATAAAGTCCTAGTGTAAAAAGATTTCATGGACTAATATAATGGTTTTATTATTCATAAATATGAAAAAACGTTTTCTAGTTGAATATATAATTTAATATGATAAAGTAATCAACAAAATTTATGTATTATTAGATTGATCGATGCTTGATAAATCTAGGATTCCAACATTGATAAGTAGATAATATTTTCTATATATAAAAGGATAATGCTAAAATGATGATGGTTCTCATTTATATAGATGAAATAATCATTGGTATATTGAAATAAAATAACACAAGTAGTTTATGAATTTTATTTGGTTTGAGTTCAAAATTTAAATGATTACATTATTTAAATTTTCACTTTTTTTAAATATTATACACAAATGTCATGGAACATTTATTTATTTATCCCAATTGTAACTTCCCAGTTTCAGAAGATGCCCAGAGGCCCCTCGTAATTGGTTCATCGCATGGCCTCAACCACATTTCCCCAAATGCCAAAGGTAACCGACTAGTAGTGAGGGCCTTGGGTGTGAGATTGAGGAAACTATTCCCTCATTGGCGGAGTAACATAGAATAAGTAATACAAATATCCAATAGAAAAAGCAGTAATATTACTATACAAAAAGAAATAGTGGAAGACTAAAAAATAAACAGATTGAGGACATATATAATTATGTGTGATACATATGTCTAAGAAATTTACAAAACATGTCACAATTCTGAAATATAGTACTAAAAAAAGTACAAGAAAAATAGTAAGTAGCTACACAGCATCGCAAGCCAAAGCTTGGTCCCATTCTCTCCTACTCTAAAGTAGTCAATTACCAAAAGTAGAACGGTGATTTCCCTTATCTATACCTACAACAATATAATCTGTTTGGGACCAAAAGCAAGGCCCAAATAGGATGTGAGACTAATCCTAGAAGGTAACCACCAAAATATCGCTGCCTAACAGTTAGTGAATATATTGCAGGTAATAAGTAAAAGAATGAAGTAAACAAGGAAGTACTCAGTAGTAACCAATACAAAGTTTCAATGTATTCAGTCTCATATATCAAGAAACAGCTAATCAAATTAGGTAACCCTCTGGGTAGTATTCATAGCATATCCCCTCTATTTCAACCAAACAAGTACAAGAAACAAGTTAAACACAAACAGTAACCCTATGGGAAGTACTCACCGCCTAACCCCTCTAGTTCAGCCAAACAGGACAAGAAACCCTCTCAGAAGTACACTCAGTCTAACCCCTCTGATTTATCTTAAGCATAGACTCCCTGAGGAAGCACTCTCCATAAATTCCTCTTATAGTCTCGTATCGGAAAATAAAGGCGCTCTGGGGAAGAACTTACGTCACATTCCCTCTATGGCCTGCATTGAGGAACTACAGCCACTCTGAGGAAGCAATTATGCCAATTCCCCCTATGGTCCCACATCTTAACAGTAAAACAGACACTCTGATGAAGCCTTTACATCCATTCTCCCTATTGTCTACTACACTAGGTTCTCACGACCTTGTGTAAGTCAAGCAGGCATAAAAAACGATATTGGCCAAAGTAAACTTCAACAACTACTTGTATAACAGTATAGAACATATCATCTTGTCAGATAAACAGATCACTCCATCCTACAATACTAGGCATGGGAAAAAAACAATGATTCCTAACAGGCTAAGCAGAACCAAACTATCAAAACAAGGCATGCATGTCCAAACCCTTATAAATCATTGAAATAAACCCTATTCACATTTAATCACCCTCTACTCAATAATAAAATCATATAAGACAATTAACAGGGCTAAAACAGTAACTACACAATACCTCTTTCAAGGGTATTGGGAAATTTTGCAGAGATAACTCAAATACTTTCTACAGAAAGGCAAAATCCACTTACCGTTGTGTTAGGAAATCGATATACGTGAACCTGAAGCATTGAGACACCAAAGAACACCATAGATCTACAAAAACATCTAGAATGTTCAATAGAAGATAACTTTTGAAAGAGGAAGAATCAAGAAACAAAGATCTAGAAGAAGGAATATCTTACTGAGGTGATACCAACGCAATTGACAGTGGTCAAATCAGAGATCGAATGATTGATCGGGGGCTCGAGAAAAGATCATGTCCATACAGTCTCTCTTGGGTGAACCAGACCTAGAAGGAGATGGTTCTATCCATCAAATTCAACCCCAATATTTTTAATGGAAAACAATTACATGGAATGTACTTTGTAAGTACACGGAGTTTACTTTCCCTTTCCGAGCCCCACTTTAGGCGGCATCCAAGTCACCACACATGGTTGTGTGCACGGAAGCTACACGGCTAGCACACAGCTACCCGCGGTAACCAAGTACACGGTGTGTTCTCATAAAGTACATGGCATGTACTTCAAAAATTTCTAGAAACTCATATTTTCTTAAAAAACACAAGGAAAAGGAAAACAAACCTGAAAAAAAAGATCTTGGTTCTTACAAACTTCCCCCCTTAAAGAAATTTGTCCCTGAATTTCCCTAGCAAGGCGGTGTAGAAGAAGAATACTTAAACAGCTCCAGCCACTAAGATCATACATCATCCTCCCTCTCCTAAGTCTCATCGTATACTCGCCTTTTCTTTCATAGCACCCGTAACAGAGGAATAGATCGTCCATGGAAAATCCTCATACTTTTATCAACAATTCGGATAGGATGATCCTCGAATGATGCATCGACCTCAAACTCGACTTCCTTAGGTTGGAAGTCATGAGATAGTTCGGAGAAGTAACATTGAAGCTGAGAAATGGGGAAAATTTCGTGCATATCCAGGTACCTCTGAGGTAATTCCAACAGATAAGAAACCGGCCCAACTCTCTCCAAAACCTCTGACGACCCGACGTACCTTGGCGAAAGATTATCCTATATCATAATCCAACTGTTTCCCAACAGCGGTTTTACATGTAGGAAAACATGATCTCTAACCTCAAACTACAAAGGTAATCTCTGTCGATCCACATAATACTACTATCGAGATTTTTCTATACCCATCCTCTTCCGAATTAACTCTTTCTCCTCTGTAGTCTCTTGTGCAAGACGAGGTCCCAGCATAGCTGCCTCTCCTGCCTCCAGCCAACACAAAGGTGATCATCATGGCCTATAATACAAATCCTCATAATTTTCCATCTAAATAGTTTCAGGAAAACTATTATTTTATGAAAACACCACAAGAGGTATATGCTTCTCACAAGAACCTCCAAAATTCAAAATGCATGCTCAAATCATGTCCTCAAGAACCCGAATCATACGCACGGACTTGCCATCTGTCTGGGGATGGAACGCTATACTCAAAAGTACATGTGTACCCAAAGCCTTCGGAATCCCCTTCCAGACCCGAGAAGTTAAACGTGTATCCATGTCTAAAACAATGGAGTTTGGAACTCCATACAAACGTACAATCTCACTTATGTACAACTGTCCCAACTCATCTACACTAAAGGTCTCCTTGATCACCAGGAAGTGAGAAACCTTCATGAGTCTACCAATGACAACACATACTGTATCACTCCCTCGAGGAAACCTTGGTAAACCTGTCATGAAATCCATCGTTACATCATTCCACT
Source organism: Viscum album (assembly GCA_963277665.1). Lineage (NCBI taxonomy): Eukaryota > Viridiplantae > Streptophyta > Magnoliopsida > Santalales > Viscaceae > Viscum > Viscum album. The sequence goes on along the minus strand of OY728157.1, from coordinate 1,393,622,422 downwards.
TCCACTTAGGAATGGGTAATTGCAGCTAAATCTCTACTAGTCCCTGATACTCTTCCTTCACATGCTGACAGGTGGAACACCTCATGACAAAACCAGTAACATCTCCCTTCATACCTGGCCACCAATACTAACAGTGTAGATCACAAAACATCTTTGTGACACCAGGATGAGCTACCCAAATGGGGAATGAATGTCCTGCATCAGTTCCTCTCTTATGTCTGCTGACACACATACGCACCCATGAAAATGAAAGATCTCATCCTCACATATGGTCCATATAGGAATGGTTTCCTCTCCTGAAACACTCTCTCATAGGAAAAATAAATAAAAATTTGATATCTTCCTCATTCTCACTCGATTAAGAAGACTAGAGGTAACAACTACATAAGATAGAAATGTCTTCCCTTGTCTATCATGAACCTCCAAATGCATCTCAAAGAAAAGAGCCATTAGTTTCCACTCACTACTGGCCTCCTGAACTAACTATATCTGAGTTATCTTGCTCAGTTCATCATCCACTACATTGTGTTTCCCAGGAATATAGGCAAGCTCAAAGTCAAAGGACTGAAGGTACTCAACCCACCTTACCTATCTCAAATTCAGGTCGCTGTGATTGAAGATATACATGATAATTTTATGGTCGGTGAAAACCACAAAATTCTCTCCCAAAACATAATGTCTCCAAAAGCATAAGGCATGAAAAAATGCTACCAACTCAATATCGTGTGTTGGGTAATTCCTCTCATGTGGCCTCAACTGCTGAGACCCGTACGCAATGAAACCTTCTCGTTGCATAAGCACAACTCTGAGCCCAATACCGGATGCATCACAGTACATAGTATAGCTTCTATATGGTTCTGTAAATACTAGTATCGAGGCTTATGTCAATCTCCCTTTTAGCTCTGAAAAGGCTGACTCATAAGAAACTGACCACAAGAACTTTGCACCCTTCTTAGTCAGGCCCATCCATGGCACTGCTAAGCATGAAAAGTCTTATATGAAACATCTGTAGTATCTAGCTAGCACTATAAAACTCTATACCTCAAAGATTTTCTTTGGCTTTTCCCAGGAAACTACTTCTTCCACTTTCTCTAGGTCTACTAATACTCATCTCTCTGAGATAACATGACCTAATAAGTGAATCTGGTCCATCCAAAAGTTGCATTTTGAGAGCTTTACATATAAATGATGTTCTCTTAGTGTACTCGAAAAGATCTCAATATGGGTATCATGGTTGTTCCAAGTGTAATATTTCACCAAGATATCGTCCAAAAAGACTTCCATGAAATAATCCAAGTACTGATGGAACACTCGGTTCATCAGTGCCATGGAAACTGCAGGTGCATTCATGAGACCGAATAGTATAACAACAATCTCATATAGACCATAACTGCTTCGAATGGCTGTAATAGGTACATCTAATGGTCAAACATGTAACATATGATAACTAGATCTCATGTCAATATTTAAGAACACTCAGTATCCTCAAAGCTGATCAAAGAGATCATCAATCCTCGGCAAGGGATTTCGGTTTTTGACGTCAACTATTTCATCTTCCGATAATCCACACAATGCATTAGGGTACAGTCATCCTTCATCGCAAACAGGATAGGTGAACCCCATAAATAAGTACTGGGTCAGATGAAACCCTTTGCCTGCAACTCCACAAACTGCTTCTTGAGCTCATGCAACTCTGGAGTAGCCATCCTATAAGGAGGAATGGACAACGGTGCAACACCTGACATGAGCTTAATAGAAAATTCTACCTCATGGTCTAGAGGAAAATCTAAAAATTCCTCCAGAAAGATGTCCCTGAAATGATCCACCACTGGAGGAAAGTTCATCTAGGAAGTCCCTAATTATCCAGATAAAGACCAGCAATCTGGGATGTAACTCTTCCCATCCGATGATGCTCAGGTCCCGCTCTGCTCTCCTGGACATCACACTCGCCCTTATGAAATACGATCTACCCTCCGGTGATGTGAAACTCACCTGACGACAATAAAAATAGACAAAATCTTGGAAGGGAACTATACAGTCCATTATGAGAATGATATCGTATCCTGTCATCTCTAGGACATAAAGGTCCCGTAAGAAGTGACACCCACCATCCTCTAGAGGTAACTCCTTGAACTTATGTACATTAATTGTCATAGTCCCCAACCGAGTGTCTAACATCATTATATCAGAAAAATAAAATATTTAGAGCCCAAGGCTCTCCACAACAACCACAGATATAAAGATATGGGAAGCCACTATATCGAAAAGAGTATAAGCTAAAACCAAGGCAACTAGAATCGTACCACGAACTATAGAAGATCCAGGATCCTACTCATGTTGGGTCTTCTTCCCTACAAAAGTCTGGCATGTACCATGACCCTGTGACCCTTCCTGACCACTCTGAGCTGATCCAACTTATTCTCGCTGAAATCTTGGTGACCGGCTACCACGACCACAACCTCCACCTCGGCCTGAACGGTTAAAGAACTCCAGTTCCCAGACTGTTGAAAAACTGGTGTTGCTGCTCCAGAACGAGGAGTCATAGAAGAACACATGTCACTAGTTGCTGGGGAGAAGATCTGATAGAAGCGGTGAAGGTGACCCTTGTTTCTGCATGATTGACACTCCACTAGGTCTCTCAGGTAATGTTTCCTCGTATTCCCGCTCTTTTCGCACTGGTAGCACACCACCTGGCTACCAGAAGACATCTCTCGCCTCCTTGGATCTCTGCGTGTAGACTCCCTACGGCGCTTCCTGCTATCAGTAGGAGAGATACTAAATCCATATGTCATGTTGCCTTGGATAACAACTGTATAATCACTCTTATTGTGCTCTACGATCAGTGCCTGGTTGACGATAGAAGTGATGGAAGTCAACCTGAAGATGGTCACCTGAGATCAGATGTCGTGCCTCAGACCATCCTCAAACATCCTTTCCAGGAATAACTCATCACCTCCTGGAATAGGCATGAAACACTGTAGTTTTGTGAAGAGTAAAGATTACATCATAACAGAAAGATTTCCCTGCTCCATACTCATGGACTCTCAGGCTCGATCGGCCCTCAAAGTCTTTGGGTAAATGTAGTTATAGAAGGCATGCTGGAAATCATCCCAATCCATAACATGCTGGAATACCACATGTGAGATAAAATCCCACCATCTCTTGGTGGAGTCCCGAAGCATATATATGCAGCAAGCTTGAACCTCCTCTCGGGAGGCGTCTTCATGTGATCTAAGATAGAAATCAAGGCTTCTAACCATGACTATACAGCCTGAGGTCCTCCTTCCCTAGTGAAAGTGGGAGGATGTTGTTACTGAAAGACCCACATCAACTCTGCCATAGAAGGGGCAGGATGCGGTACTCCTTGGAAGGTCTGCATAAACCTCATAAAGCCTTCCCAAAACTGTGCGTCATCACCTGTGTTTTGAAAAATAGATGCTTCCAAGACTGGCACAACTGGAGGATCTGTTGGAAGTCCTTGATTAGCCATGTCTGGATTCGGGTCACTGCCCTATAACTAGTGGACAACCGGAGGATGTCTCGGTGGCATGACTCTACAAGGTCAAGCGCACACCTTAAACCAATTTTATCGAGGACTGAAAATTGGAAGGGCATAAAGTGATAAGATAAATAAAGCATTCAGGTTTTACAAAACATGGATACGCGGCATGTATAATTAACTACATGGTGTGTTTCCTTAAGCCCTTAACATGGGCCTATAATTCTGCCAAAACTAGTCATGTAACACCCCAAACACATGGAGTTTTATCCTAACACACGGTGGGTACATGAATCCTCTTCCCATGCCTGAGTCCCTATACAAGAATAAGCTACACTGTTATCCATGTAGAATATTACACAGCATGTTCATTCCAGACACAGTGTGTACTAGATGAGCTTCACCAACCCGTGTTGTTAGTGACACAGCTAGATACATGTCTCACACTATACAGCATGTTCCAGATGGACACCTCATGTACTAATTAGGTTTCAAATGCACGTGTTTTTAGTTACACAGGTTGTCACATGGTTACAACTACACAGTGTGTTATACCAAACACGGCATGTACTAAATGATTTTACTGACCTGTGTTGCTCACTACATGGCTGGATACACGGTTCTATAGCATGGCGTGTACATTCGACACACATCATGTTCTACCAGGATTTCCCAACCCCATGTTTCTGCCCACACATCCAGTGAAACAATTAGAGACTACACGATGAGTTCATATGGTATATGGCATGTACTTGAGAAAAACAGTTTCTTTCCGAACAGAAGAAGACATGGCGTGTATTTAACATTGCACACCTTCTATTCTGGGTTTTTCCAAATAGTAAGCCTCAAAAACTAATCTGGAACCCAAAAAAACACTAAAACGAACATTAAAAGTGCCAAATTTCGATTCGTGAGGGCCCATGCTCCCCGTGAATCAATTCTTGGCATCTTATACATATCATATACAAAGAAAACATATCAATGATCCACCAAATTCTGATTTATGTGGGCCCATAACACCTCAAGAACCAAATTTTGGCATTCATTCAAAAAAGTCCTTACACAGAGAAATACTCTCTCAAAAAGTAGGTATTCTATCAAGGCATCATTCAGAACAACACGAATATCTGACACAATGCCTATCACAACAACATGCAATCGTTCATGCACCCTAACTGGCATGGCAAGAATGAATGACATGTGATTTCTAGCAAGTGCCTATATGATGCATGAGATGACATACCATCATCTCATCGGATTTCAATAGAAATATAACCTCAATAATATCATCTATAATAGCACAAAACATTTGAATCACCCAACAGTGAAAATGAAATCAACTGTAAAATTGAAAAACTAGAAAAATTGCCATAATGAGGTAGATTGGCTTTTCCCTGTACATGGGTTAGCTACTCCCAAGCATAGATTATTACCAATTACCTATTCCTTCATATCCCAAGCTATAGGCTCCAAACAATAAGTCAAGAAGAAAATAATTCCTTCGATACCACTTTGTAACATCCCCATTTCGAAATCCGCCCAGAGGCACCCTGTAACCGGTTGGTCACATGGCCTCAAGCACATTTCCTAGAATGCCAAAGGCTACTGACTAGCAGTTAGGGACTTGGGTGTGATTGTGGGGAAACTATTCCCTCATTGGAAGAGTTACACAGTAGAAGTAAAACAAATATCCAATAGTGGAAGTAGTAATATTAACATACAAAAATTAACAGAAGAAGATTGAAGAATAAATAGCTAGAGAACATATATAATGATGCACGAAACATATGTCTAGGAAAGCATCCAAACATGTCACAATGATGAAATACAATACTAAACCAAAGTACGATAAAAATAGTAAGTATCTCCACAGCATTGCAAGTCAAATCTTGGTCCCATGCTCTCCAGCTCCAAAGTAATCAAGTACCTGAATTACAAGGTCGCTTCCCCTTATCTATACCAGCAATAGTATAATCTGTTTGGACCCAAAAGCATTGCTCAAATAGGGTTTGAGACGAATCCCAAAAGGTAACCATGGAAAAAGATCTATGCCTAACAGTCAGTGAATATATGGAATATAATAGGTAAAAGAATGCAGTAAACCAGGAAGTACTCAATAGTATAGAATCCACAGTTTCAATGCATTCTGTCTCATATATCAAGAAATAGCTAATCAAAGCAGGTAACCCTCTGGGTATTATTCACAACCTAACCCCCATGGTTCGACCAAAAAAGTACAAGCAAACAGCTAAATACAAATGGTAACCCTCTGGGATGTACTCACAGCCTAACCCCTCTGGTTAAACCAAATAAGACAAGCAACCCTCTAGGCAGTACAATCAGTCTAACCCCTCTGGTTTAGCATAAGAATCGACTTTCTGAGGAATAACTCGCTTTTAATTCCTCTTATAGTATCGTATCGGTAACTATAAGCACTCTGGGGAAGCACTTACGTCACATTCCCCTGGTGGCCCATGTCGAGGAACTACAGACACTCTCAGGAAGAACTTACATAAATTCCCCCAATGGTCTCACATCGTAATAGTAAAATAGACACTCTGGAGAATCCCTTACATCCATTCTCCCTATGGTCCACTACACCAGGTTCTCACTACCCTGTATAAGTCGAGCAAGCATAGAAACACATATCTGCTAAAGTAAACCTCAAGAACTTCTTAGATAGTAGTATACAACATATCTGCATGTTAGATAAACAAATCACTCCATCCTACAATAGTGGGCATGGGGAAAAAATAAGGCATCCTAACCGGATTAGCCTGACAAAACGTTCAAAACAATTCATGCATGGGAAAAACACTTCAAAAGCATAGCAATTAACCCTATTCACATTCAATCAAACTCTTCTCTAGAATACAAGCATACCAGGCTATTAAAAAGGCTAAAATAGTAAACATGAAATACCTCATTCAAGGGTATTGGGAAATTTTTAACAAATAACTCAAAAAAAATTTAGATATAGGCACAAACCACCTACCTCGGTGTTGGGAGATCGATATATGTGAACCTCAAGCCTTGAATCGCCCAAGAACTCTATAGATCTACAAAAATGTATTAAATGTTGAACGGAAGATAACTCTCGAAAGAAGAATAATCAGGAAACTAGGCTCTAGAATAATAAAGATATTACGAAGGAGATCCCAACGCAACTGACGGTGGTCAAATCGAAGATTGGATGCCCGATCGGGAGCTCAGGAAAAGGTCATAGTCATATGGTCTCTCTTGGGTGAACCAGACCTAGAAGGAGATGAATATGTCCATTAGACGCAACCCCGGTACATTTAATGAAAAAAATAAAGTACCTGGCTTGTACTTTTTAAGTACCCGGAGTGTACTTTACCTTACCGAGCCCCACTTTAGGAAACCTCTAAGTTACCACACATAGTCATGTGCACAACCGCTATATAGCCCGCACACAACTACCCACAGTAAACGAGTACAAGACATGTACTCATAAAGTACATGACGTGTACTTCAAAAAATTTCCATAAACTCCTCTTTTCCTAAAAAACACCAGAAAAAGGAAACCAAACATTAAAAGAAGATTTGTGTTCTTAACAAATATTCAAATAATATTACAAAAGATTAATAATAAAGGATTTTAAGGATATGAAAATACCTTTTGTGACCAAGATGAATATTTTTTGGGAAAAAATCCCTCAATGAATCATTGAAGAATTTTTGAGGTGATTGTGTTTGTTGACAAAGTGGACATCTGGGTGGTGATTGTTGACAATGAAAAACAATGACATACAAATTTGTTGACAAAGAGGATTTCATGATGGAATTTAGAGTTCAAGAGATGAGGTCAATGATCCATGATTTTCAAGATCATAAGATCAAAATATGGCTAAGGAAACAGGTTCACGCAAGTTTGGTAGTTGGTCGTGCAAGTGTCTAGGAGGACAGAAGACTTGCGTGCCGAGAGTGGGTCGCGCAGGTGACTTGTGTGTAGTTGCGTAGGATGGTCAATTTGCCTACAAATACTGGACCACCCCTCTTTATTCTACACCAGAGTTCAACACTTTGAGAAATTAGAGCTCCCGTCGTGCAGGTGTGGTGGTTGCGCAAGTGGTGTGTGTGGTCGCGCAGGTGGGAATTGCGCGCCATGGTGGTAGTTGCGCTCCAGTGTTTGAAGTTGTGAGCCAGTGTGGAGTTACGTGCCAATATTGGTTTTGGCGTAAAAGAAAGAGAGTCACGCAAGTTTTGAGTTGGGGAAGCTGGTGTCGCGAAAGTGTCTGAGGAGGACTTGTGCACCCGTTGTGACTTGTGCGCTGATACTTGCACGCTGAGTTAAACTTGTGCGCCAAGTAAGGTTTATTTCCAACAGCAATTTTCGGGCTGCGTGAAAGCTGGAAGTTTCCCAATACCTTCGGTGCAAAGATAGATTCATCTACGGGTGAAAATTGGTCTTCAACAGAGCATCTACTTACAGAGGAAGATGCCTTCCTTCATGCAAATGAAGAGACCTACAGGTCTATAAACTGTGAGTGGATTCCTTACAAGAGCAGTGAGAAAAGTAAGAGAAAAAATGTGATCCACTCCACCGGCAGTGAGCCAGAGAGGGAGAAATAGGGAGTGACCCTTGGGAAAGCAGTGAGCTGACCCTAAATCTTTGAAAGGCAGTGAGCCTGGGACAGAGTGACTGTACCCGAACATTGTAATCCACAACTAGTGAAGTAAAGTGGAATTGGGTACACCGACAACCTGTCAGCGTATGCTCCTTGGACGTATCCCTTAGTGGTGAACCAAGTAAAATTGTTGTGTCATGTGCTTGCTTTACTTTCTGTTTATATTGTGCAACACGAAAGAGAGAGAAGAATGTTTTTCATAACAGCGAAACAATATCAGAACGAGCATTAATTTTAAATTAGTCATACCCTGATTCACCCCCCCTCTCAGGGTATTCAGCCCTGTGGACCTAACAATTGGTATCAGAGGGAAAGGTTGACAGTTTTTCTTCTCTCAATGGAGGCCACTAATCATAATGGGATTCTAATCTTCGACGGATGTAATTTTCAGATATGGATGAATCGAATGCAACACTATTTTCGATATTTTGGAATGGATGTGTTTTCAGCATCTATGCATGGTATCACAACTGATATTAATAGTGGTGCGTTATCAGAAGCTGAACATAGAGAATTGGATGTTGATTCCAAAGCGATCAATGCCTTTGGGGGAGCCCTTTCCAATCCCATGTATACAAAGGTGATGTCATGAAAAACGTCACATGCCATGTGGGAAAAGCTTTTGAATATATATGAAGGGGATACAAAGGTGAGAGAGGCAAAGCTGCAAGTGTTGTGGAACAAGTATGAAGATCTGAGAATGAACCCGAATGAGTCTGTTGATGCATTCTTTAACATGGAAAATTCTATGGTAGAAGACATGCAGTGTCTTGGAGAAATTATCGAAGATATAAAAATTGTGAAGCACATATTGAGAAAACTTCCACCTCGGTTCAATACGAAAGTTTCTGTTTTGGAAGATAAAGACCCAAAAGATCTGACATTGGATAACCTTCACAGCACTCTTGTTGCATATGAAATGAGAATCAATGATAATGAGACTATAGAAAAGGGTAAATCCAAAGAGGTGGCATTCAAGGCCATGAAAAAACTCACCATTAAAGATTCTAATGATGAAGAAGAGACAGATGAGGTGATTTCATTCATTTCTTCAAATCTGCAAAGAGGAAGGGGAAAGTTTAAAGGTAAACTTCCACTAGCATGCTTTCGATGTGGAAAGGTTGGTCATCTTGCGGCAAGATGCCCCAAGAAGTTTCAAGATGATGATGATGATCGAGTTGAAATTCTCAAGAAGAATACTTTAGCATTTGTGAAAGGGAAGAATCAATTCAAGAGAAATTTCTTCAAGAAAAAGAATCTTCTTTCATAATAATTTGAAAGTTCAGATGATTCTGAGGATGAAGAAGTTGAGGAAATAGAAAATTTCCAAGATCGTGGTGCAAATGACTTAGTGGCGATTGTTGGTAGTTCTCAGAAAAAGGAAGAAGTTGATGTTGAAGAAGAAGAAGAAATTGATGGGAGAGTTGATATGGAAACCGAATTGGAATCAGCTCTTGAGGAGATAGACGTTTGGAGAGCCAAAATGAAGAAATACAATAAAGTGGTTCATGATGACAAACTATGTATGCAACAACAGGATGAAGAAAAGTCTGAGTTGTTAGAAGAAATTGAAAGACTAAAATCCTCAACACTAGAGAGCTAAGAAAATATTGTTGAGTGTAAGCTTAAAATTGAGAAACAAAAGAAGAAAATTTATTGTTTGACTAACATAGGAAAAGAGCAAGTCAGACGTATCAAAGAGCTCGAAGAAGAAGTGGTCAGTCTGTGACAAAAAATTAAGGATCAAGAAAAACTCTTGACCCCTAATGTGATCTCAGAAAAGTAGGCCATTCAGAAGACAGAGAAGATGAAATCGGAGCCTAGTAGTTCAGCAGGGAAGAAGCAGCAATTGAGCTCAGCTGTTAAGGCTGATTTAGGGCTTGATAATAAAGAAAAATCTGTGGAAATTGAAATCAGACCACAATCACCCATCCTGAGATTGAAGATTGATTTGGGCATAAAGCAAAATCAGAATATTCAGAGATCCCAAGAGGAAACTCGGTGTGAAGAAGTGTCATGAAGGAATGCACCATATATCAGGTGTTATTGTTGTGGAAAGATGGGACATTCACAGTATGTGTGTTCCATATCCAAGAGATATCAAAGGGGAAAAGAATAGTGGTGGCGGCCAAACAGAGAACGGTTTTCCAGAACATATATTACAGGACACTATTTTTGGTGCGGAGGATTTGGACACATGGCTAGGTACTGCACTTCGACCATTCAGAGAAATGTGCCAAAGCAGAATCAAAATGTTTGTAAGCAGCAGATCAATAAACCGACAAGAGAGTTAAAAGTTCAGAACTGATTTGCAGCTCTGCATGATGAAGCTGGTCCGTCATACTCTGAGAATGATCATGAGTCTCAATCTATACCAAGTATGGAGACAAAAATATGGACCAAGAAGAAGAGAACAGAGAAGGAAGTAGTTGCTGAAATTTCCCTTAAAGCATCTGATCATTCTGGTGTATGGATTCATGATATTGGTTGTACGTCTCACATGACAGGCAAAAAGGATCTAGTTGCAGGAATAAAATATGACAAAGAAGGGGTAGTCATGTTTTGAAATGATGAAGGCCTTAAGATAATTGGATCAGGAAAGGCCAGGTTTGGGGGAAAAGAAATCAGACGTGCTGATGTCTTGGTTGTAGAAGGTCTCAGTCATAATTTTCTCAGTGTCAGACAATTGTGTGACTCAGTACATTCTATACGGTTCACCAAGAAGACCTGTACTGTCATGAGAAAATATGGGGCAGTCGTTCTGTAGGGAAAAAGGACAAAAGGGAATCTCTACCTTGTAAGTGGAGAAGAAGATATGTGTCTCTTATATAGAGAGGAAGAAAACCAGTTGTGGCATAAGGGACTTGGTCATATATTCCAACCATCTATGGAAGATATGGTAAAGTGTGATGCTTCTAGAGACCTTCCCAAACTATCACGTGATTGCACTCATACGTGTGATGCTTTCCAATAAGGGAAGATCATCAGAAAGACATACAGGCCAAAGGAACAGAAATCAACTAGAGTGCTTGAATTGGTACATGCTTATGTATGTGGACCTATCTCACCACGAGATATAAATGGGAAAAGGTAATATGTTCATTTCATTAATGATTATAGTAGAATGGATTGGGTATTTGTTGTTACCCATAATACAGAGGTGTTCAGTTGCATAATGCAGTATAGGATGGAATCAAAAAAGATGCTTGGGCAGAAAATTTTGAAGTTTCGTACAGATAACGGTACAGAATTCACAAACAGTCAAGTGGAAGAATATCTTGAGAAACACGGGATAAGGCATCAAGTTTCATCAGTGAGAACTCCCCAAAAAAATGGAGTGGTTGAAAAGATAAATAAGATCATCAACAACATCGCTAGAATGATGCTTATTGATAAAGACCTACCAGACAAATTTTGGAAGGAAGCAGTTTTAACATCGGTCTATGTTTCGAACAGGTCTCTATTGTGTCTGAAGCAAGGGAAGACTCCGTATGAACTGTGGTACGGAAAGAAGCCAATGCTGAAATAATTTCAAATCATTGGATGTAAGTGTTTCATTCTCAATAAAGAAAATCATAGGAAGTTTGAGGCACGAGGAGATGAGGGGATATTCCTTGGCTACTCAGGGAAAAGCAAAGCATATAAATTCTTCAACAAGAGGCTGGGAAAAATTGTTGAGAGAAATGATGTCATTATAGTTGAAAATGAACTGAATACTCAACAATCCAGTGAACAGTTCATGGATGAAAGTGATGATTAGGTAAGCAACACAGGGGGAGCAGAACTGGCAGAAGCTGACTCAGAATAAGACACTGATGATGAAAAAGAAAGTGTCAAGTCTGTGTCTACAAGGAAGCCAAAGAGTCGAGCTGAAATTGCTAGGCAGAATATCATTGGTGATCAGACAGCTCCAGTTCACACTCAAAGAATGAAATCATTACAACAAACATCATTTTTGTCTCAGGTGGAGCCGAAATGTTTTTCTGATGTAGCTGAAGAAGAAAACTGGGTTCAGGCTATGAATGAAGAGCTTGATCAGATTGAGAAGAACCCGACATGGGAGATTGTTTCGAGGCCAGCAGATAAGAATGTCATCGGGACTAAATGGGTCTATCGCAACAAGATGAATGAAGATGGAAATGTAATTCATTACAAAGCACGACTAGTGTGCAAGGGATACTCCCAGATAGAGGGAATAGATATAGATGAGACATTTTCACCGGTTGCAAGGCTGGAGACAATCAAATTATTTTTGGCCATAGCAATGAAAAGAAAGTTCAATGTGTTCCAGATGGATGTTAAATCCGCATTCTTGAATGGGGTTCTGGAAGAAGAGGTGTATATTGAGAAGCCAGATGGTTTTCTCATTCATGAGGATGAGAAAAATGTTTTCAGGCGGAATAAGGCGTTGTATGGGATGAAACAAGCACCAAGGGAATGGTACTAAAGACTTGATCAGTACTTAAAGAAGCTTGGTTTTCAGCGTGGGGGAGTTGATTACAATATTTATTTTAGCAATGAAAGTAATCAAAGGATGATGGTGTTGGTTTATGTCGATGACATAATATCTGGCGGATCAGATGAAGCTCAGTTCAGACAGTTTTCCGAATTCATGAAAAATGAGTTTGAAATGTCAATGATTGGAGAGATAACGTTTTTCCTTGGTCTACAAGTGACACAAGGAAGGAATGGAACATTCATTTATCAATATAAATATGCCAAGGAGGTCTTGAGAAGGTTTGGAATGATAAATTCCCAGGAGATGAAGACTCTGGTTGCTACCTGGATGAAATTATCAAAAGATGAGGATGGAAAGTCATTTAATATCACAGAATACAGGCAAATCATTGGAAGTCTATTGTACTTAACCGCAACAAGGCCTTATATTGTTTTTTCCACATGCCAAGCGGCGAGATATCAGAGTAATCTAAAGGAAAGCCACATGCTTGCAGTGAAAAGAATACTTCGTTATATCTAGGGCACAGTGGATTTCAACTTGACATATACTGACAAATATCAGACAGAGTTATTGGGATATACTGATGCAAACTGGGCCGGTTCAGCAGATGATATAAAATCAACGTCAGGTGGTGCATTCTATCTTGGTAGATTGTGTATTTCTTGGCTAATCAAGAAGTAAGATTTCATTTCGTTGAGCATCGCAGAAGTTAAGTATATTGTGGCCACTCAAGCATGCACACAGTTATTGTGGATGAAGCAGCAGCTTGAAGATATGAGAGTTGAAGTAAAGTCTTCAATTGGAATCGAGTGTGATAACTAATATGCTATAAATCTTAGCAAAAATCCCGTTCATCACCCAAGGACAAAGCACATTGAGATAAAATATCATTTTATCAAGGAGAAGGTTGAGCAGGGAATCGTGAAGTTGGAGTATGTGCCTACAGAGCTCCAGGTTGCAGACATTCTACCAAAAGCCTTACCCAAGGAAGCTTTTGAGAGGCATTGACTGGCTCTGGGAGTTCAGAAGATTTACCGCACTTGAAATAGAGTGGATGTGGAACCACCCCCCTCTACCCGAGGTATGATGTGTTTTCCCTAATGTGCTGATGTGTGTTCTCTACTATGTTACAGCCTACAAAGGAGTGTCCTTTGGGTTCATTGACAAAGGGGGAGAAATTAGTGATTGTTCAAGGGGGATAAAATGTGGAGATTTGATAAATCCTGAATGATATAGGGAGAAGCTGACAAGTGGAGCAGCCATATTGGGGGAGTTGAAGCTAGTTGAATGTACTTAGTGAGATCTTAGATTGGACAACACAGGAACTAGGGCTAAAGAGGTGATGAAGCTGTGAACAGAAAGGGGGAGCGTATTAAATCTGACGATGCTCAAAGGGATCTATCAAAGAATAGATATCACGACAGCTGCGGATCGTGATAAAAGTAGAAGAGTAGTGTTGGAATGTGGTAAAAATATTTCCAACCAAAATTGGTCTTCCAACAAGTCCTTCAACAATTGGTATCAGTTTAGTACAAATTGGTATCAGTTTGGTGTCAACAGTGGATGTCAGAGATGAAGTGATTCATTGATGAACTTTTCATTTACTCTTGTTTATCACGCCGAGCATTGCTCATGTGGTCTTAGAGTATTTGTTGAGTAAATCCTTGATCTCTATCAGAATCGCAAAAGGAGAATGGTGGCTGAAGTATCAAAGAAGTATCTTTTTATGGAAGAGTTGTCAACAAAGCCAAAGGGGGAAATTTTTGGGCAAAAATCCCTCAAGGAATCATTGAAGCATTTTTTGAGGTGATTGTGTTTTTTGACCAAGTGGAAATCTGGGTGGTGATTGTTGACAAAGCAAAACAATGAAATACAAATTTGTTGACAAAGAGGATTTAATGATGGAATGTCGAGTTCAAGAGCTGAGGTCAACAATCCATGTTTGATTAAAGAACATAGACAAATGGAATGGATGATCTGGAGGTGGTAAAAAAGAACATATACAAGGTGGCGCCGTTTTCCAGTGATTGCCAAATTTTTGGGTCTGAAAATCGACAAATGAAGAAAAGTGTTTTTGGCAATGGGACTTGCGCGCTGAATACTTGGAGTATAGGAAACTTGCGCACCATATGTTTTTCAAGATTAGAAGATCAAAATATGGCTAAGGAACCAGGTTCATGCATGTTTTGGAGTTGGTCACGCAAGTGTCTAGGAGGACAAATGACTTGCACGCTGAGACTGGGTCACGCAGGTGACTTGCGCGCTATCGCGCAGGGTGGTCAATTTTCCTATAAATACTGGAACACCCCTCTTCATTCTACACCAGAGTTCAACACTTTGAGAAATCAGAGCTCCCGTCGCGCAGGTGTGGTGGTCGCGCAAGTAGTGTGTGTGGTCGCGCAGGTGGGACTTGTGCGCCAGGGTGATAGTTGCGTGCCAGGGTTTGAAGCTGCGCGCCAGTGTGGAGTTGTGCACCAATATTGGTTTGGGCATAAAAGGAAGAGAGTAACGCAAGTTTGTAGTTGGGGACACTTGTGCCACGCAAGTGTCTGAGGAGGACTTGTGTGCCCGTTGTGACTTGTGCGTCGATACTTGCGCGCCGAGTTAGACTTGCGTTCCAAGTAAGGATTATTTCCAGCAGTGATTTTCGGGCTATGTGGAAGCTGGAAGTTTTCCTGATACCTTTGGTGCAAAGAGAGATTCATCTATGGGTGAAAATTGGTCTTTAAAATGGCATCTACTAAGATGAATTCCTTCATTCAAATGAAGAGACATGTAGGTCTATAAACTGTGAGTGGATTCCTTCCAAGAGCAGTGCGCAAAGGAAGAGAAAGAAGGTGATCCTCTCCCCCAGCAGTGTGCTAGAGAGAGAGAAATAGGGAGTGACCCTTGGGAAAGTAGTGAGCTGACCCTAAATCTTGTAAAGGCTATGAGCCTGGGACAGAGTGACTGTACCTGAACATTGAAATCCACAACTAGTGAAGTATTGTGGAATTGGGTACGACAAGAAACCTGTCGGCGTATTCTCCTTGGACGTAGCCCTTAGCAGTGAACGAAGTAAAATTGTTGTGTCCTGTGCTTACTTTACTTTTTGTTTATATTGTGCAACAGGAAAGAGAGAAAAGAGTGTTTTTCTTAACAGTGAAACAAGATCAGAACGGGAATTAATTTTAAATTAGTTATACCCTGATTTACCCCCCCCCCTCTCAAGGTATTCAGCCTTGTGGACCTAACAATATTTATAGGGTTGATGATAGAAAATAATATTATGTGGTGAATATTGGAAAATAATTATGGTCTTATTTTATATAATAGTGAAAAGATTTGGAATTTTGATTTTCACTTGTCAATATACAAGGTATAACTGTTATCCAAAGTAAATTCACATGGATTTAGTGTAAAGAACATTTTTTATTTCAAAGGAATGTTATATTTTGTCTTTATTTAATAAGAAATATCATAGTTGAAGTTATTTTAATTTTAAAATAAATATTGGTTTTATTTATTGGATGATAAGAAATATACATAAGGCATTACATTTCATATTTTTTATTTAATTATTTATTAGTTAATAAAGAATTTATATTATTACTAAATATTTTATTGTGGAAGATAAATATTTACTGTATTCTCAATATTTCACCCAATTTCTATGAATGAAGAAATATCTTTATAATATCATTATTATGGTGTAATCGTCCTTCATTTTAAAATTTTATAACTAGTGTTCTATTAATCTCAAAAACATTGAATCCATCATTCAAGGACAATGTATATCAAGACCAAATATCACATAATAAAGTAGTATATCGGGAAAAGTTATGTAAAATTAGAGTATTTGTCTATGAAAAATCTTATTTTGGATGTTATAAAAAATGTTTCTACCCAGAGATGTGTTTTAGAGGAATCAGATGACTATTAATGTTCAACAATATTCATCCTCCTTAGTGGTTTGGGTAAGGGACTAAAAATCCTCAATGGTTTATCCCTTTCCACATTTGACGGTTCATTATCTTTTTTACCAGTGATATCATCATCATGTGGTTTATGGACTGATATTATTTCCCACATGATTTGATTTTTTAATATAATATTACACTCTTTCAAATATTTAATGAATTTATCTTGGGGTTTATCTTCAGAAAGGTATATATAACCCTATATTCTTCAATGGGGGAATTTTCTCAAAGAAAATGTTGAGGTTTTTTTCCCATACTAGAATAGGGGGAGAGAAAATAATTTTTAATTTAGAGGGATTTTGTTAATTGAGTTTTTTATGGGAATAAATTTGAATCAACTTTTTATTGTGTTTTGAACTCAATATAAAAAAAAATAAGAGATCAAAATATTGTTAATTTATGCGTAGTTTATGGAGCAAGGTTTTGTTTTTTAGAAAATTTTATGAAAATTTTATTATCAAATGGGTTTTTGGTTTCATGTTCTTTCTATATATAATCATGATGATCATGAGGTTTCTAATGGTGAAATTTTCATTAAAATATTTTTTATCAGTTAGTGAATATCCCATTCCATCTTTTAGTTGACTCTTACATGAAACACTAAATACATTATCTAATTAATTATAGTTATTGATGTTAAAGTTCTTATTTAAATATATTTTTAAAAAAACTCTAAGGGGGAATCATTTGAAAAAAATTGTTTGGATCATTCCTGAGTTGTTTTTATTAATATATTTTTGTGGATTCCTGGTAAAATAATTATAATATTCATGGTTATTCATCCTATTGATAATCGTGAAATTAGAATAATTATTGAGTGTACAAATTTATGTTTTTTCATGGTTATGTAATGTATATCATGGTCTCAAAGTATCTATGTTTTTTTTTGTAAAAAAAATTTCCAATGTAGTTAAAAAGGATTAGTAAAATTCATGTTGTGGATGGGACACTCATGGTTCAAACCTTAGAAAATTAAAAAAAGGAAATGAAGTGTGTTATTAAATTGAATAATGAATTTAAAATAAATTTTTTCCCTATAGATAGTGATTAATTTCATTGTGAGAATCGATTTCAAATTAATAAAATTGAATAGAAAGGTGCCTTGGGGTGATTGAACCATTGATAAAACAAGAGGCGTTGATGAACCAAAAAACAATGTTTTTTTGAAATGGAAATTCTAGAACTAATTTAATTTTTTACAAAAACCAATTTAATGTTAGGAACTACATAATGGCATTTGAAAATTCTATTTTGAGCGTAGTTAATGTGATGAATAAATGTTATGCAGAAGGATTCAATAGTGTGGTAGAAGGTTCTATAGGTTTTGATGAAACAAGATGATTCCATTTCAGAAGGAATACCAGTTCAATTCAAAATTTATAATGGAAAATTTATAGGTGTAAACGGATATCTGATTAGTGGGGATTTAGGGGATCAAAATTTATTGGTTGAAATAGAATTAAAAATTATCATTTTAGATATATATTTTTTCATGGTAAATGAAGAAACAAAAAATATATTATTTCAAATTCTCTATCATTAGGGACATATTTTGTGATTTGAAAGAGGCTATTGGGATATAAAATTGGATTAACTTTTTTGATGGAATTTCACATTAAATCAATGTATAATGAAAGTATTTAATGATGTGAAACATTAATATTCTCACGTATTGAGCTATAGTGATATCTTTATCAGTATAAGAAATAATGAGATAGGGAGTTCATGAAGATGGAGAAGATATTGATCTGGATACATTTCTATAAAGAATAGGAGTATATTTTTATACCATTTAAAAAAATTTCATTCCTTTGATGTGATATTTAATATGTTTAATGAAGAGTATTACTTTGTTATTTCTTTTGAGGATAGTAGTGAGTACTCCTCTTTTTTTAGGGTGATGAAACTAGAAAAAATATAGGAATTCTCTAGATTATAA
This sequence comes from Viscum album, assembly GCA_963277665.1. Lineage (NCBI taxonomy): Eukaryota > Viridiplantae > Streptophyta > Magnoliopsida > Santalales > Viscaceae > Viscum > Viscum album. The sequence continues at coordinate 1,393,603,917 of OY728157.1, read as the reverse complement.
ACACAAGTATGGAAAATTATTATTTCCAGTGCACCAACACATCATCTATTGTATGATCCTTGAATTTACCTAGTGTAGGTGAACCATTTAAAATACATGTGTCTCTCTTTAATTGATTTATCACTTATATATTTTATAATGAGAAAGATAAATGTTCCTACTGATCAAGGAAAAATATTGGTGGTGACGGTCAATTAAAATATAAATACCCTATTTCACCCCCACAATCTATGTATTTCCCTAATTTGTGTCCAAAAAATTATGTCCTAAATATATAGTTGTTCAAGATTAGAGTATATATAAATATTTAAAAAAGAAAAATATTCGAAAAATGAGGGTTTTTAAAGACAGTTATTTGACTAATCAAGGTGTTACCATTGATTCATGGTTAGATAATCATACTCCTAACAAACCTAAAAATAGATTAAAATATACAATCACTCCTTTTTTGGTTAATTTTTATTGTAAGGAATGCAAGAAATATGATCGTATAGTATTGTTAACTTGAATTAAAAGATATAAAAGGATTATTTGATTATGATTGTTTCCTATTTAAAAAATGGATTCTTTTTAAAAGTTATCACGTAGTTTAGTATAAAAACATTATAAATAGAATAAAATTTCATTGTACTAGTAAATTAAAGGACTAAAAGAAAATCAAAATTTCCTAGATAATCATCTGAGGTCACTGAGTGGGTATGAATTAGTGCCCTTGTTTTTTACTGACTTTTTTATGGCCACATAGTTTCTTTAAAATATATCAACATGGAAGGAAATATATAAATAGTTAAAAATAGAAACACATATTTTTTCTACAAGTTTAAGCCTTAATATGATAGAATAATCCTTGTCATATTTTACTTTTTTTGTGAAATTTATGTTATTATCATTATGGTATTATGGTGATTACAAGTGAATTTCAATACACGCACAAGGGTTTGTGATGTTATTATAAACATCCCCAATGAAGGTATCATCCAATTCCTTTGAATGATGAATGGTAATATTTATACTAAAACAACTAGTTTTTAAAATCTCCTCCTTGAACTACAGAAAAATGTCTCCCATTTTAACTTCTAATTTCACTGAATCAAATTTAATGATATCTTCTTAATCATGAAAAATATCATTAACTTCATGGAAAATATAATCTGGAATACATTCTCATGGATCCTATTATATGAACTCAATAACATTTCATTTTTTTATCACAATGTCTTATTAATTATTTATGAATCATTACAAAAAACTTATAAACACTATAATTATTATCGTACTATCTCTTCTCAATATCATTTTGGGATATAAGGAATTTATAGGCCCCTTACATTTTTTTTGATACCTGCTAGGTTCTTTTAAGGTTTGGTATTAGATTACTCACCATTTCATTATTTGAATAAAAAACTCCTTGATATGAAATAATGAGATTTCCTTATGTTTAAAAACATTCAAATCAAGTAAAGGGATTCATTAAAATGTTCTTTAAGACTAATTATTTTTATCGCATTATGATACTAAAATATTTAAACAACTCCCCCCTGATATTGTTTACATTTAATCATTATAAATATTTATAAAAACATTTATAATACTCATAAAATAATTATCTATGCAATGAAATGAATATTAAATCATCAAATATCAGTTTAAATCACTTCATTTTTTAATGTATAATACCATGAATCTCAATTAGTAAAAATTATAAAATATTTTCTCTCTTTATTAGTCTCATTTTTGAATTATCAGTTTTTCAAAAATCAATATATCTTATAAAGTAAATCATTTATTACTTAAACAATTCATATCTTATGAGACTTACAAAATCTTATTAATCTGAGGTATATTATAAACATTCCATTTCTTATGAGGACATGTGTCTTATTAATTCATATATCATACAAACATGGGATATCTCATGAAATATTTTATATTAAAAAAATATTATATTTTATGAAAATTGGTATCTTATGATGCCGCATATCTCTCCAAACAAATAACTCCATTATTTTTGCATTTTCTCAGTAATCTTCTTCTAAAATATTAACCTTCTATTGATAAGATTACATTTTCCACATCATCTAATATTATTTGTGTCAATTCATAGGTTTTTAATTCATAAAAATATAATTATATTAAATAACTCCCACTATATTCGTCATCAATATTGAATGATAATACATATTTCATAGAACATCCCTTAAATATCACGGAATGATATTTGTGGACATGGATCACCCACTAGCATGCATGATACACGGATTTCATGAACTCAATTAGCTTACCAAGGAATATCATAAAACCAACATCATATTGCAAGTTTCTCACTTTTGCAATCTGTGAATATTCTTTAGGTTGTGTGAATCTCGTATCTATGTTTTATTCGAGAGTCGGATAATTAATTATAATATATCATAAAATCATATAATTCACAAATCCATTAAATTTCGATTTCAACCATTAATTTTACCCATGTGGTTTTTCCTAGGAGTTTTAAGGAGTTTTGGAAGTATGTACAACTTGTTTGGAGATCTTATATCTGAGATTTATAGTAAATAGACTATTTTCATAGTTTGTTTATACAGTGAACCTATGGACTCATAGATTAGATAAATCGTGTCGAGTCCTGTATAGGATTCTTAGAAGGTAGAATGGTAGTGCATGGTCTTCCCAAACTATGCAACTCGGTCAAACACTTAGTTCTATTTAGCTAGTGGGTGCACAAGTTTGGCGCACAGTTTAGAAAAATTATGCTTTCAAACTATACACCTCTTTCAAACTATGGGAAATTAAATTTTCTCCCTTTCCACCTTAAATTTTTAAACCCTCTTTTTCCTTTATATCTAAGGGATGTATCCTCCTAGTTTCTGGAGAGATCCTCCTTTCCCTCTTCCATAATCATTAAGCCTCCTCCCCCATACTATGTCAGATTACTTCACCATGGGTTATGTTGGATAGCTGAATATGAGAGCTTCAATCCGCTTCCATCCTAACTTTTTTTCTATTACCATTATGAATTCTATTTCTAGACTAGATAGTATTCCATATTTTCAATTAATTTTTCAATTTAATCGATTTCTATAATTCTAATTTGAATCTAAATATGCTACTAGATGACGTGTCTTCTACCACCAAAAATGTTGTGGTCTATTAATTTTCCAAAAATCCATGTTGTTTTTATCATGTTCCATTGTACTTCATGCATGATTTTCTAAGCATTTCCTTAAAATACTAATTTCTTTAATTAAATTTTTAACCTTTTAGATTAAATCCCAAAGACCCATATTTATTGTCTGAGTTTTCCCACCTCCAAAAATGACACCCCTTTGGATGTGTATATTAAATTCCTTTGGTTTCTTATATGTTCCTTTGGACAAACAACCTTCTAAATGGAGTAGGATTTGCACATAAGTTTATGAAATATTATCATCAAATGGGAAGTGAGTGGTATGAGAAATCTACATGACCATCTCATGGATAATTGTTTATTCCATCAATACATGGAATGTTAAGTGATTGTAAACTATTCCATGGATTATGAAAAATCATAACCCAAATGATGATTATTATTATTCTTGCCCGTGTGTAATGGACATTGAGACATAGTGAAGGCTAATTTTGGACATGATGTAGATCAATTCCTTGATGTGTGATGTTGGGCATGACGTCTCACATCATTTATTGAACATTGGAAAATATGTTCCACATTCCCATAGAGTTTTTTAGAAAAGAAGTTTTTATTCTCTCATTGGGTAGAGGGATATGATGACTTTTTTATCCTTAGTCGAATGCTTGGGCTAGTACCCTATTATGACTTCAGACCTTTGTGATGATTCAGGGACACCTAAGTTACACCTCAGATACAAGTTAGTATTACTATCAATATATATGGATATATATGTGACTACATATATATTTACTAAGTATACTTACATAACTATATACCTATATAAATACATATAAATACAAACACACACACATGTTTGGATGTATCTCGGCATAGTCTGAATCATGTTTTCTCAGCCTTGTGTCCTTTAGAAACCAAAGTCGATTTGTTTACATATTATATTTTATCATTACATTTTTATATTTGTACACTGTTATTTTATTTAAATTGGATTGATTATAATAGATTTCATTCATGGTTTCCTACTAAATATATATCACATCCTATTCAAGACATCAATCGATACCTAAACATACCTCTTGTTTATAGGTAGGGACAAAGGAATAGTTCTAGCTTTAGATGCTTTATTATTATCCTAGGGTGGAGTACAGGAGAAAATAATTGAGCATATCCTCATGATACTATTAGATTTAGCTTGGTAATTTTTTCTTATTCTGTATAGTATATTGTATATTCATGTTTCTATGTATCCCATTCATCGACCATTTTTATATATAATCATGACCTGATCATAATTTTGTATATATATGGTGGTGATATTTGTCTCTATGGTGTATTTCCTTTTATATTGATTCATATATTTATTATAATTCTACCAATTATTTATCTGTTATTCTCTATTGGGATCCACTTTGACCTGAGGGTATAGTATCCACACAACAGCACCCTAGGACCTTGCTACTAGTCAGTAGCCTCTAGAGTATGGGTAGTCATACTTGAGTTCATGTAGCCAGCCAAATCGTGGCCCCAGCTTAGTGGCTTTTGGGTCGGGATGATACAAACCGGTATCATTGAATCATATATTTTTCCTTTTGTATTACTATTTTGGAATGGTTATATGGGAGATTAGGAAGTGTTTTAATTTGGTAATGATCCAATTCTTGGGATTATCTAACCCACGTGAAAAATAAAATCTATATTTCCTTCATTGGGTCTTGTTGTTTTGTATTTTTATTTTTATAGTTACATTGATTTCACCATTGGGTGGCGCACAAGATTTCAGATGTTAAATTTATAGATTTCTCATTTACCCTTGGCCTGGTAAGGCAATGATGTATTATACATGCGTAATCATAATCATGTAGATATTAACATGCTATTAATTATTCCATTCCATATATGAGAATCCAATTTCATATATTATCTATGTTTCATGTGGTTATTGTAAGATCATTGATAGTTAATTTGTTATTGGAAAAAAGTATCTTAAATGGTGATAAATAATTGGTTACTTATAGATTCAGTATCAAACTAAATGGTGATTTCCCATATTTATTGATGTTAGAACTCTAACTAACCAGTTATGGAATATTTGAGACATGGATTATTGGTCACATGGGATGAAACATTAGTGGTTTCAATTAAATCGATTCTAATTTCAGTTTTTAGAGTGTATTGGACTCTATAAATAAGGAATGGTGATTAAGATAATTAAATAATTAAAAAGGTTGGTGGGAGTTACATGGGGTACCCAATTTCAACTAATAAAGAACCGGACATTACCAATTCAGAATGAAAGACACATATAACAAAACTAGGATATATATATATATATATGAGGAAATAAATAGGATGAATTTTAAAATCTTATATAAAATACTAACCCAAAAATGGGAATGCCAATAGAAATGTAAAGGGTTTTTCAAATATACCATGAAATTGAAACTCCAGATAGTGGGACCTTTTCTATTGGAAGTGATACCTTGACACTGACCTAGCCTTAGTAGTGGGAAGTAGGGACTATCTCTTGTGACTCTAATGATCTTCTATAATTACATATACCTAGATTTAGGATAAATAAAAGGGGTGTGACTTTAATATTGGAAAGTGATCTACCTAACATGTATCTTTATCTGTAGTCTTATTAATCATTCAATTATATTTTAAGGCATGACTTTTGAAATTTTAAAAAAATTAACTATGATGACCTCTGATAGAGTACAAGGAAGGAAACATCAACCTTACTCAGGGGGTGGTGTTCCTTGAACCACCAGTGGAACCACTAAATATTCCTAAATTTTGTACCAATACTATATTCCAAGAGAGTTTCATACACTTTTCGTAATCCATGGAAAGACCTCCATGAATTTCATCTTCTATGGAATAATTGGCACTAGAATTTCATCAGTAATATCCACCTATGTTCTTAGGGGATGGAGGCCCCCAGTTTATAGAGTTGAGGTCATATGCCACACTATCTATATTCAAGAACTTGGAAACACCACAAGAAATGAGGATCAAGATCGAGATCTATATATTGTGAGATTCTTCTAATCGATGGTGGGACATGGTCACCTAATCTAGTCAACATCATGATATGGTCTGGAAGGATTTCCATATGACATTTTATGAATACTATTTCCCCCAGACCCTGAGGTCCAAAAAATCTAAGGAATTTATGCACCTTCACTAGGGTTCAATGTCTGTAATGGAGTATACTAAGAATTCAATAGATCTATGGTATTTTTTATCATACTCCCACTAGTGATGAGATAATGAAAGTAAGATGGCTTCCGTTTGGGCTTGTATATTCCATACAATCTTGGGTTAATTTATTTTGTTTTATAACCATTTTAGATTTGTAAACCAATACCTCCTCACTAAGCGGAACATCAAGGAACATGATGGTGTGGAATAGGATGACAAAAAATTTATACAAGGTAGTGGTTCACTTTGTGGTCAGATGTAGCGGGTTGAGTCTATCTATCGGGGAAGTACTTTCCAGAAACATGTACTTATAGTTATGTGATTTGCTATTAGTCTGGAAACCTATTTGTTTGGAGACCCAACACAAAAAAGATATAGATAAATGTTTCATATATGGAAAATGGTCCATCTGCAATGTTTTTGAAGAACTATTCCCAAAACACTTACTGATAAGGTTCATGCACCAAAAAATGCATATAGGAGTAAGAAAAGAATTTTTAAATTATATATTATGTTGGGACACATCTGAAAGATTAGGCTGAGGAGGTGGATTTGGTTGTGAAATCGATTATTATGAGATGTAACAGCAACAAATTGGGAATACTCAAGATGGATAGGTTTTGAATCGGTATTGTGGTGCTGGATAGCTTAATGCATTATAACCTATTCTAGAGGAGAATGGTGTCAGGCCTACAATAGTTGTATGTAATATTCTAGTTGCCTCTACTTTAACATAAAATTTATTTCCAAGAGGTTATTAATATTAATTTATCTCTGCTGATATTATGGAAATTATTAGGCATAAAATTAAGTATTTTTGCAGAAATAACATTGGATACTCCTCCAGGAATATTATTAGAATTTATACATTGTGGTAAAAAAATCCCCTCAAGGTTGGTGGATTTTTCTCTTATGGAACGTCTTCTAATTAGAGATAACTAGTATTGAAATCATACACAGGATGGAATAGTTGGTGTCTTGTCATTCTCATGTTGTTCCCATCATCAGATGATGTATTTAACATCCCATAATGGTGGTACATATGATCATAAGGGATAATGTGATTCCTGGGTGATCCAAGATGAACTCAAGCATCATGGGCTGGGTAGAGTGATAGCTCATAATTTTATACTATTTATGAGTGATCATGGAACATTAAATTCATATATACTTCATGTAGTGGACCATTTCATAGATGTACTCCATAAAAAAATTTCTAGGTTACCTCCTATGAGGGAGGTGGATTTCACTATTGAGCTAGTGCCAAGATCAGTACCTGTGCATATTCCTCTTCACACAATGGTACCTACTATGTTTTACAAACTCAAGATCTTACTAGGGGACTTAGAATCTAATGTTTTATATGAACTAGTACTTTACCAAGGGGTTCATCTATCCTTTTAAATAAAAAGTAATATGGGACCCTTAGTTTTTGTGTGGGTTGCCAAAGGTTGAATCATCTTTCACAGAACAACTAGTATCATTTACATCATATTGATTCAATATTTTATCAGATCCATGTATGTAAAATTTTGTCTAAGATTTATTTTTGCTTAAGCTATCAATATGTTCATGTGATACTATCATACATATCAAATAAAAAAATTCAAAAATAGATATTTCTACATACCAAATACAACATTAAAAAGTAGATATTTCTGGTATGAATATTTAGTCATGTCGTTTAGTCTCATAAACACACCAAAAATTTTCATGGCACTAAATTATAAGCTCTCCCACCCATATCTGGATTCATTTGTATTATTATTTGTAGAAAATATAATGGTGTATTATGAAACTCAATAAGTCCATGCTAAAAATCTTTATATTGTGTAAAATAAACTAAAAGAGCATAAATTGATTATTAAAATATCACTGAATTATACTTTTTGAATGACATTGTCCACTTCCTAGGATGCATCATCTCATAGGTAGAAGTATCTGTTAGCCTGGAGGAGGTGATATTTTTCGTATCATCAGAGCATCCCCAGAAGGTTTTTGACATATGGAGTTTCATGTGGTTGGCCAGATATTATGGGTTCATTATTTAGCAATTTTCCTTCCAAAACGAACATCTTGTTGGATTGAATAATAAAGGGTAAAATGTTTTTATGGTCTGATGTCTATGAAATCTCCTTTTAGGAGTTAATAGGGATATTGACTTTAGCACCGATCCTAAATATACTAGAGTTGGGCAGATGATGTATAGTAAATTCTGATGCATATGGCATTGGGATAAGTTCTTTTTGATGTAATGGAAGCTAGTTGTGGAATATGAGTCTCATCAATTGGGGGTTCACAAGCATAAATACCAGACACATGACATAGAGATAATATTTTCACTTTATGACATATATTATTGGAGGCACTATTTATTATAAATGTTCTTTGTCAACCCAAACCATCAAAGTCTCAAATTAATTTCCCCCCTTCTTGAATCAAATTTCGGATAGTGTGTATGGGTACAATACTTACAGTCGTTTGACTTTAGATTCAATTATGTTCTTGGGTAGAGTAATGTAGTGGATAATACTATAAGTCAAAAGACTCAAAAACATGAAATTATAGGGGATATTAGGGAGTGTATGTCGATGGATCAATTTTTTTGAGAGGCATTTGGTTGTTTAGAAATATAATGACTCTCCTATTTTATAATCCTTAGAAGTGACCACTTCAATTTTGAAGAGATTAAACATAAACAGATTTTTGCTCTAGAGGGATTTGTCCTAGGGAGACTTTCTAAGGAGAGGACCCACCACCAAGCAGGGTAATCAAAGAGAACAATATTCTATACAATATTCCTTGGTTCCTATAAATAAATGGGAATAATAGATTAGAGATTATTATCCCTGTATATGGGTAGTAAACCCTAGTATCACAATGATGTACTGAGATGTAGGTCAATATTATTGGTGGTTAGGTAGGAGGTGACAGGTTATAGGATTTATCAAATGGTTTACTACCTATCCGTGGATGTAGGAAAAGAATATGTTACCAACTAAACTGTTATGGTGTCTTCCTATTCTGGAATGTAAATGGTATTAGATCAATATATATTTTTTGATGGGTTTATTGAGATCTCCATGAGATAGTGATGCGGTATGGATGATAATCAATATGTTAGTAAAGGTCTCTCACTTTCTAACCATTAAAGATGCATTTTCAATGGATTATTTTGGAAGGATTTATGTTCAAGGGATTGTATTAAATAATTATGTTCCTCATTTTATCATATCCGATAGGAATGCTTAGCTTTCATTGATGTTCTAGAAGAGATTTAAAAAGGTAGTGGGTTAATAGTTAATACTGAGTGCCTCCTATCACCATCAATCTTATGGTTAATCTGACAAAAAATACAGGTCTTATAGGAAATTCTATGATCTTGAAAACATTGAGGTATGTGGGAGAAACACTTAACTCTCTCCAAATTTTTATAAAATATCTGCTTTCATGAATCTATACTAATAACTCTATATGAAGTCCTATAAGGTTTGTCATAAAATTTAACCATGTGATTTTTAGAGGTGGGTGGGGCAGTGATAATCAGATTTAGCACCCCCCCCGGTTATAGGTACATAACCCTTTATTCATTTATTTTGAGTCTATATAATTTTATGGTTATGTTTTAGGAGGTTTTGATGTGATTTGTACTGTTTCTGGAGACTTTTATGGGGGTTCTCAATTTGTGTAAAATTAGAAAAAAAAAACATTGAAAACCACTAGGAAGTCATGAAAAATAATCCATTGGACACTAGGTAGGATCATGGTTGGCACATGATTTGGAAAAACGATTCGAATTCCCAAGAGAAAACATACATCTTTAAAAAGATTGAATTTTTTTCATGGTTTTAATAACTATGCACGCCAACCATATGAGGTGTTTCCTTAAGATTGTAGCACCACACAATTGGAACACAGTTTGACAAAATGTGTAGCGTAACTTTGTGGTGTGTTGTTTTCCCTCTATTTAAGGTGTATCTAATAAAAATTAATAATTTTTCTCTCATTTTTAATATAAACTTCCCATAACATGAACTATATTTTCTCCAACGACATTAGAGAAGATTCCCTTAGATCTGGTAGTGGTCATTAGGAAAATCAAAGTGTGATGGAGACATGGATTTGTCAGTCAGTGTCTGTTCTTACTCGTTATTCTTAGATAGAATATTCCTATCTCTCTATCCCTTGGAACCATACATCTAGTAAATTATTGACATATATATATATATATATATTGGACGAGTTTATGATGGTAAATTTTAGGATATTGTGAAGGGAATGTCAGTTGTGATCGGATCTAGAGAAGTGTTGTGTCATTATTGATTTTCACTAATATTTTTAAGGTATGAGTATTCTCTCTTAACTCGACTTAATCTATACTTCAAGTATTAGTTTTGATTGAATTATTTTTCGGAAATGATTGTTGAATATTTTTGTTATTATTGATAGAAATCATGTTTTTTTTGTTGTCAGGGAAACTGTGGAAAATGATTTGTTTTCAGAGAACTATTTGGTTTATAATTTTTAAATTATTATTTTTGAATTATGGTTTGGTTTATTGAAAATTATTTTTTGTTGAAAGGGATAAAAAGGAAAGTAGTTTTTTTATAGAAATGAATTTTCATGATTTTGGATTATATTATTCAACATGATTTGAATGGGATGGATAATAGTCATGAAGTACCACCATCAAATGGTGTGAAGTATAGATGTGAAGCTCCACCATCAATGGTGACACCACGATTGAGTGTCTATGTGTGTGTTTGTGGTTTTGTGTGTGGAAATGGAAATGAATATGTCAAATCAAATGATATTTTTTTAAAGTATTTTTTATCCTTTCCTTGAAAAAATGTTTTATGGCATTGATATAAATTGTTTTTTATTCTTAAAACAATTTTATAAAATATTATAACTACTTTTGTATTGGTGGCATGAGTTTGGAAGTTGTTGAGTAAGTCCTATAGAGTTTTGACTCACCCACTTCTTGGTTACTATTTTTCATTTTTATATTTCATCAATAGATACATAAGTAAAATTTAAGGGCTCAAGGTTCTTTACTGATGCTTCTTAATACTTTGTTCATAGAATATGAAGTGTATCTTAGAGTGGTTTTTCTATTTTTGGTTGATGTCGCATTGGTGTTTTCAGTTTTCTGGTCTTTTTTCCCTCTTGAGTACTCCTTTATGTTTTTGTTTTTACTCTAATATTTTTTATTAGTTTAGTAATATTTTTAGTTTTATTTTCTTACACATGAATCATTTATAATTTTTTTTGTTATTTTTTTTATTTGGATGTTTCATCATTCAAAGGGAAAACCATAACCAAAATGTTATTAAGGGCCTTTAAATTTATTACCAGTCTCGTTGTCATATAGTAGTCACATAAGGCTTATAATATCCCCCATAACACTTTAATATAATGAGAATTGGCAAGATGTTAAATTGGAACTCATATCATTTTTGATACATCAGAGTAGGTTTAACATATTCAAAATCATATGGTTATAAATCAGTCTAGGAATAATTATTATGCCAATCGTCTCTAGCAGCTTCTAGATTTATATGTGGGATAATAAATCATTATTTGATTTTATCCTATGTTGGGTCATATAATCATTTAGATATAGGGGAGGTTATCACCTCATTTGTAGAGACATCCATGATCGTCCAGAGTGTCGGGCTGGTAGCCTATCTGTTAGTCATACCTCATAGGAACTAATCCATTCATGATTTCATCCATGTATCAAAGATTATATATTATTATTATAACCTATATCATTTATTTAACACTAAGGATGTTGAGCTGGAGGAATATGATTCTTTTAAGGATCATCATATTCATATCATTGATTATAGAATTAAGGATTATTGAGGAATTTTAGTTCCACTAGTCTATATGCTATGGAATCATATCCTTTTGTAGGATGAGACATTGGAGAAACAGGCTGACATACATGTTTAGTGGAAAAAACACTTCCTAGATGATGTTTTACCAACCATGGAAGTCCAAATTGGCGATGGATTACTTTATAGATGGTACATTGTAATGTCTTAAATTTTAATATTATGAATAGACCCTTTAAATTGTGGTTAAACCATTATATTTACCCATGTGTAGGTGCCTAAGAGTTTTAGGGAGTTTGGGTAGGTTCGGGTGCTTGTTTAGAGCCTGAAGCTGTGACATTTAGGGTAAAATACCAAGCACATGGTTTTTTAAACCTTTCACCTATGGCCACATGGTTTGGGTTAAACATGTGGGGTGATACATAGGGTATGTAGAGGATGCATAGGTTTTTAATGGTTTTCTAAATGTTTGTTCCTATCCCACACACTTATTTCCATTTAGGGAGTGGGTGATCATTGTTGGTGCCTATTTCAGCCAAACAATTCATCCAAACCTTGTTGTACTTTAAAATAGGGTGAAATTAAAAATTTTCCCCCACTTTCATTACTTTTTTTTCCTGATGTTTCCATCCACTCCACACATAACTACCTCCTAGCTTCTTGAGAGCTCCTCCTTTCCATCTACCATAGGCTTTGGTCATCCTCCCTCATATAGTGTTTGATTCCTTCATTATTAGTGGTGTTGGATATCTAACGGTAAAACATTCAATAATCTTAATTTTTCTATTTTTTACCTCACTTGTGAATGTTATTTTCAATAAATCTAATATTATATATTTTTAGTAAATAAATCTATTTTGTAAATTTCCCATTTTCTACATCAAATATATATATGATTCTTGCTGAGGAGTCATCTACCAATGAATTTTTGGAGGTTTTTTAATTTTAATTAAAGCTGTGTTGTTTTATATCATGAACTTTTCTATCACACACCAACTTTCCATTTTTTCTTAAAAATAATAATTCCTTTTCTAAAATTGTTCAACTTGTTAGAAAAACTCTAATATAATCATTTTTACTATCTTAGGTCCACCACCTTGAAAACTTCGACCAATTTGGGTGTTCGTATTAAATTCCCCTGATTTCTTAGAAGTTTTGTGTGGCCAAAACACCTTCTAAATTATGTTTTTTTTTCACCCAAAGGAATGTCTTTTTGTAATTAAATGGAAATTTAGTGGTATGCCAATTCCACATGACCCTTACATGAATAATGGTTTATTCCTTGATTAAATGGAATGCTAAATGATAGTAAAACATTCCTTGTATTTTGTTAAATCAATTCACATGTTATTATTGTGGTTGTTCTCAACCAAGTATACTAGATGCTGAGACACTTTCAAGGCTATGTGGGACATGAAGCTTTACATTACTTTAATGTGTGATGTTGGGAATAACTTATAAAATAATTTATTTGATGATTCCCATGATGTTTCATGTTAACCTTGAGGTTATTAGACATGAAATTTCACTTCAATCATTGGTTTTACAGATTTCATAAGCTCTTTGTCCCTAATCGAATGCTTGTTCTATTACCATATTACAGTATGATACTTTTTTGACTTTTCATAGATGTCTTAGTTAATACACCTATCTTGGTTTGTGATAGTATATATATATATGGATATATAAGTCCTTAGGTATATAGTAAATATTTATACATATAGATCTATAAAACTATATATATATATATATTTGTTTGTGGAATAACATGTTCAGAGGTATCCCAATCTTGGATGAAGCATGTAATTTCAACATGGGTTCTTTTATGAACCAAAATCAACTCATTCATATATTTTATTTTAGTTGTAAATTGTTATATTTTCACAACCCCATTTTATATACACATTCTAGATTATACTAGTTGTCATTGGTGGTGGCCTACTGAGTATATCTTACACCTTGTTTAGGACACTAATTGGTACCTGAACATGCCTTTTGGTTGCTTGTAGAGATAAATGAAAGGGTCTAGTTATTAATTCATAATTAAATTCTTATGGTGGATTATAGGAGAATATGGCATAGCTTATGATCATGATGTTATTCAAGTTAGGTTGGTCATTTTGATATCTTTTTGTATTTCATGTTATTTATGCTTATTTTTATATATATTGTATATTGTCTCTATATTTATAGTATCATGAGATAATAATCATTATATATATATATAACTGGTGGTATTTATCAAGATCATTTATTTCTTATTCTAATGATTCATATATTTATTCCACTACTTCCTTTGACTTATCATATATTCAATGTTTTGATCTACTATGATCGGAGTCCATAGTCTCCTCACAAACAAAATTTAGGCCCTCACTGATAGTAGAAAGCCTCATGTATATGGGTAGGCACACTCTAGGATATGATTCAAAACATATTTCAGAACCATTTTAGTAGATTCTAGGTAGAAAAAATATATTAATAATATCCGGTATGCCTCACATAGTTGAAGAAATATTATTCTTCAAATCCCATTCCAAGACCATAGATGTATTGAAACATCTTACCATGGAGATCCCTCTTACACCACTTTATTCTCTTCTAACATATGTTAAACCACAATTACCCTCTAGAGTCTTCTATAAATACTCTTTATTGGTGTCAACCATTGAGTAGGGCTGGATATACTTATGTTGGATGGCTTCTCAATTTGTGTACTATCTCTAAGGGATGGAACCATTTTTTATATTTAATTACTATTTGTTTTCATTTCCAAATAAAAATATCCTGATTAATTAACAAATTTAAATATATAAAGTATATAATCAACCCCAAGATTCGCTTTTCAATTACCTTATATTATCCATGTATCATTCCATGTAAAATAAACATCATCTATACCTCAAATATATTTTCCTTCATGTGAATTATACCCTAATATTCCAATGGTGTTGTCTTCCTACAAAATTCAAAAACAAACTTTCAAGGTTTTTCTTCAATGTACATTAGTTATGGAACCCCTATTTAAAAAGTCATCCACATGTTATTTAATTAACATCAATGTTTTCAATCATTCCATCTTTATATAAAACTAATTAACACTACATTTTCATTTAAAACATATACAACATAAAAGTAATGGGGATTCAACACCTTTAAAGTAATATTTAGTCATTAGTACCTTCGATTAATTATGTGAGGATGTGCACAGTGTTCTGATTTCTCAGCTTCTATAGTTAGGGGTTACTATATCTATATGGGGTTATCATAATAATGTTTCATTAACTAATCCAAAATTAAAATCAAATTAATATCTATATTTATCCTAGTGAATCTTTAGAGGCATTGTTTGAGTAAATTCAAGCATATGATTTATAGGGGATGAAAATAAAATCATTATATCTAGGATAAATAAATTAATACTATTGAACCACCCAAATCCTACCTTAAACACTCTGTATAGTGTCATGGCACATATCTGACTATGAAGGGTAGTTTAAGGATCCATGACCACTATAATATTTATTATATATTAAATTTTAATATAGTAGTTATGGATATTAGGATTTGAAGGGAATATTAATATATATTAAAGAGAAAAAAATTAAAATGCCTATGGAATCCATAATAATGATATAATTAATCAAATTCTATGTATATTTGTTGTATATAAATTTATGTAACAATGTAAATTCACTATGGTAAATTCATGACAATGATGACATACTCTATGTCATAAATTTGATGTAGTGGTACACATTCTGGAATATAGTGTTACAACATGATAGGAACATTAATGTGTTAGAGTCTCCTATACATCATGAACCCCAAAATTACGTATATTGGGGTAATAACGATGCTTATAAAAGACCCATGGATGATGAATCTGAAGTTTGTCTCATCATGTTATCATTAATTATATAGGATTTATTAAGAAATATGAGAACATTGATTCTTACACAATTTTTTCTCATATTTCTAAATATTATTTTATTAAAGTAAGTCATGAATGTATCAGGATCGTAAATACACTATAAACATTTAAAATGAAATATGAAATTTCAGATAATAATTTTATACTCAAGATGATATGGTATATTGATTGGTTGGTTGAGTCAGGATTCAATTTTAATAATGATCAATACAAAATTTCTCTAGTTTTACTAAGAACTATATGTTGAATATTTTAGATATATTTTTTCAATTCTTTTAGAAAATGTTTATAAATTTTATAAGGATTTAAAGATATTCAATTATCTTATCCTTATTTGTAATAAGAAAAAAATGAATGTATAAAATGATAATCGTATGTATAAATTCAAAATAAGTTTACAATTACCTTTTAATAATCCTTGATTAAGTGGAAGAAAATAAAATATAATGATATTTTATTCACATGTGGAAATATTAGACATAGGAAGAGAATCTCAAAATTAGTGAAGAATAATAAGGATATAGAACTCCTATGTGTATTCATAATTTCATGAAATATATATCCTTTCACTTCTTGGGTATCAAATGCAATTTATGGATCAAAATTATGAATTAAAATACAAGAACTAAGGAAATTCAGAAATATTAGAAGATTTAAAGTGGATCCTCACTTATTAAATTTTACTAAGCCCTCTATTAACTATAGAATAAATGTTTTTGAAAATTAATAAAGAAAATTAATATCATATTGGAAAAAACATTATTTTATATTGAGTGTTACTAGAAGTATAAAATCATGAAAAACATTAGTCACAATGGGTTTTTATTTTATGTTTGAAAATAAATTTATTATAATATACAACATGTGATAATATTATATTTTCTGGAATAAAATATGTTATATGTTAGCAATAAATGATGAAAATAACATATAAGATTATTATTTTATCCAATTATGAAGACATTATGCATGATTAAAGAAAACCTAACATAAATATTTTAAAAACAACCAAGAACGGTGTTTAGAATATTTTTATGAAAATAATTAATGGTATTTTACATGGCTATTTTTATATTATAAATAATAATACACTAATTAGTATATGTAGGTGAAGAGCTATAAATCATATAAATATTTTTTAAAGCTTCATGTGAACTATTTCAAGGAGAAGATAGCTGTTAATTCTAGTAGTTCATAAATTTTAATGATATTATTAGTATTTATATTCTTATCTAATTGATTGATCACAAATAAGATTCATTTAAAATATTTATGGAGTGTAAAATTTACATATAGGGTGATCTTTGTATGAGGATAAACGATTCTTTACTAGATCACTATTAGAGAATATCTTAACCAAACACTCAATGATCATTAAAATTTGAGTTTATATTTCATCCAAAATGAATTCCTCCTTATAATCATTAGACAAATGGTCTTATTAAATGGGGTATTTATAAATTGTTTTTTATAATGATGTAGATGACGAGTTTTGTGATTATTCTATTTCTCTTTTGATACATACTACATAAATATCCTCATATGCACTTAGTTTGGGGTCAACTAAAATTCTTTGAAAAATTATTATATGAGTTATAATATTAAATTAATCATTCTTGGAACAAATTAACATATAAATATATGAGGTATTTTGTTATGTGTAATTTTTAGCAATAATTTTTCATCATGAGTCATAGACTATATATTTTTAAATTTTTATGAGGACATAGAGAGATATTACTCACACCATAACTAATATTGATTGATATAATTAAGAGAAAGATTATATTTATATAGGATGAAACAAATTATTTAATTAGAATAGTGGGAGAATGATAAAATTTGAAAAACCTCAAGACACTTTATGTACAATAATATGAAATGAGAAAAATTTCAATGAGATCTCATCAATATGGAAAATTTATAAAAGATACACTACTACATATAATTCTTTTATCAGTTCTATAAAATCACTATTAATCTCAGTGAAGATAAAGGGATTTCCATTAACGGTTCCAAAAAAGGGTTGATAGTGGGCATCCTTTATCTGCGCAAAAAAGGCACTGATAACCCCCCCCCCCCCTTCTTCGTGTTACTTTAGTGTGGATAAAGGCCACTTTTTATCATTGAAATTTTTAGTTCTTCTAAAGGACCACTTTATCAGTTTTCTAAATAGTGAGGATAAAGACCTAGATACCTGTGAAGTGCTGTTTATATAAGAGCACTACCACTAGCAGCACGTGTACAGCACACACACACACTACCTACAAAAAATAACACCCGCACAATGCAAAAAGGGGTTTGGAAAACAATTCCATATTCATTTCATACTGTGTTTTATATAATTATATTTACAATTATATATCAAACAATTAAAAACATTAATCGTTTATCCTTTGACATTCGTGATCCCCTCTCAAAAATGTCTTCTCGTGGTATTAGTTGCCAAAAAATCATCTATACTCAAGAAAAAGGTTCCACCAATATAAGAAGAAAAATATTATGTTAGTAATAGTATAAAGAAATAAATTAAACATTATTATGAAATAATACAGTAATAAAATGTCAATTTTTTATAAAAAAGACACATTTGGAGTTATACAGGTCACATCATGTGTTGTATTGAGGTGGGGTTGATTATTACACATCGCAAATGAGTTATGGATAATTTTCCTAAAATATCAAAACAATTCAAATGGGTTTTCTTGGATTTGACTATGTCCTTTGTTTTTTTAATATAATCAATATCAAATTTAAATGAAATATTTGGATTTCTACCGGTCACATAATTCATCAGATTGAGATGTGGTTAATTCCTACATGTCACAAATTACTCATGGATCATTCGTATATACTATCATAATAACCCGAATGGGTTTTCTCAGTTTTCAGAACAATAGCTGTGTTGTTCTACTAAAATATCATTTCAAAATGGAAACACTAATTTCGATTCATACTAGTGGCATTGTGAATTAGTTTGAGGCAAGACTACTTCAAACTCATCAAAAATGACTTACAAATATCTCTCTGAACTTATGAAGACAATCAGATGGATTTTACGTGGTTTTTAGTTACTAAAACATTTTGAGATAAAATTTAAATTCCAAACTAATAACAGATACTTTTAGTCATACTGGTCACAACATGTGTCATATTGAGGTGCATTTGATTCCTACACAACAAAAATGACTGATGAATCGTTGTTTTAAAGTATTAAAACAATTAGAATTCACTTTCTTAGTTTTAAGTCTATCAAATGCTATTTCTTACTTAAATTAATGTCTATTTTAAATAAAAATTTAACACCCCAATATTTCATAATACGATATCTCTTCAGAGAAATTCAACAACTTGCGCTACACGCAACACCGAGTTCGAGCGCACCACGACATACCAAACTAACTATTAAAAAAGCAATTATGAATTGTATTAACTGAATTTTGAATTTTCTATATTCTATATAATTTTAGAATTCATATTATGTGTTTATTAGAGACAATATAAGAACAAAATCATTTTTTTAGATAAAAGAACTATTTTTCAAAAAAAGAAATTTTACCGACTTTTAATATAGAACCTTTTATAAAGACAATATTTGAAAATTTTATATATGAAATTTAATGAAATTAAATTATTCATTAGAAGTGGGACATAAAAAAATTAGTTTTGGATAAATATTTGGTACTTTTATGATAAATTTCTTATTTTGATGAATAGTGAAATATACTAAATTTTAATTGAAAACAACTTTTTAAATTGAAATAATTTGTTGAGTTAAATTATAAATATGAGGGTTTTTAAAGTATCATTATATTATATTTTTTATAATTTAATATAATATAGTTCATTGGATGTAATTTTTCATTGAAACTGGACATAAACAAGTATTAATCTTTTGATAGTTATTATTTCTTAAAAATACTCTTTTTGTTTTGACAACGGGAAATAATTTTAAATTATTTACTACCACATTTATGTTTTTGAATTTGAAAAAATGGATTCAATATTTTTAATCAGAAGGTCCAAATTCTATAAGTAGGTAAATTTTATTTTTAGACATTATGAATATTTCCTTTAGTAAATATTTTATTTACCATAGTTAAAAGGTAAATCTGGTAAATAAGCGTAAAAAATATTATTATTATAATATTAAATTACACCAACAAGTGTCCTATATCTATCTGTTGATATATTTCCAACCATGGGCATCCTTGGGTCAATTTTGGGGCCTCATGGAACCACTTGAGAGTTATAATGACACTTTATATTAAGTAATTTAAAGTAAAGACAAAAATGACATAAACATATATCTTTTAGTAAAAGAATTTTGACATGGAGTTATATAAGTTATAGTTTCACCTATAAATTTTAATTTTAAAGATAAAATTACTTCCAACATCGTAGTATTTTTTAATTTTTATACATTACATAATTAATTTTATTTATGACACAATGATAATGTAGTAATTACCTTATTAATGAATGATTAAATTAATTGATATTATAAATAAAAAAAATTAAATTTGAGAATTTTGATGACATCCACGAGTTTTCTAGATGAATATGAAATGTTAGGGTTGATTCAATGTATTTTTTTAGATGTAACCATGTTGTGGTGACTTTTAGAAACACCAAATACTAAATTGTGTCAAAATTGACATTAATGAGTTTTTAAGAAAATACTAATTTATTAAATTATATAAGAGTCCTAAAAATCTAAGGTTAGGCCAAAGGACTTATATAATAATTGATATTTCATTAATGAACCACTTGGAGTTCTCTTGTCATAATATATTTATTTTATTAACCATATAATATAAAAATACAAGAAGACATGGTAATTGTTAAACTATATAACTAAGAGTTAAATATATAAGATAAGGTTAATATGGTACCCAAAAATTGTCAAAAACCTTTTAGTTGAGATTATTTAGACCCCTAACCACCTAATCCTAGAAATAAATCCCTTAGGATCCATTAGAAACCAAATTTTATTGTATAATAAAATAATATTTCATGTTTTCCTTAAGGTGCCCCTCACCCCTCTTATAAAAGGAACTTCCCCTTATCTCAAATTCAAACCTCCAAAGCCATTTTGGTATCCAAAGCCTATCCAAATCTCCTCCCAAATTCTCCCAAATCACCCTAGTGGACTTTCCTTGAGCAGGAAACCAACCTAAGGAGCCATTTTGTTCAAAACAAAAGGAAACACCAGAAGAAAAGGTAATTATATTATCACCTCTTTTAAAGTTCATTTCTTATTCCACTTTCTATTTTTTTTTTGTTATTTCCATACCAAAATAATAACTTCAATACATTATACATACTTTGATGTTATTATAAATATTATAAAACCATAATCATTATTCTAACCATCCTATGAATGATAATGTCACCATTCGTGCATACGTACGGCTTACCGTCTCCACCTTGTGGTGTAATTTTTAATTCAAAACTATGTTATTTGGATGAATATAATGTTGTGTAATATGTATATAAATAATAAAAATAACATGATAATATATCTGTAAAATTAATATACCATCCAATTCCACACCTTTTAATCATTTAGTAAATGACTTCGTCACTCATGTGTGTGTGTGGCTTACCGCCTCCACGACGCGATGAGATTCATTTCCTCATTTACCATTCAATGATGATTATGAAAATATATATTATTAATAAGTATATAATATATGAAATAATAATGTTATTCGAAATGTATATATATTTACTTACATATATCTTATTCACTTACTTCCCTTCAATACGATATGAAAACAAAAACAACATTTATGTGTACCTATGGCCTATCGTCTCCATAAATGGTGTTTTCCATTTCATATATCTATCAATTATAAATATTTATATTATAAATATATATGATATATAAATCATTTTAATATTCTGGAAGTATTTAAATAATGATCTAAGTGATACGATCAAGAATAACAATATAAACCATTTATGATAAAGAAAGAAATTATTACCTGAAATGTTAATTTAACATGGAAATTATTATTAAATGGGTAGTATAAATTCATAAATTATCATTTATATTATCATAAATATTAATACGGTTTTTTATAATTTAATTACATACTATGGTCATTATACAGGAGTTTAAACGTACCCTCGATTAATGGAAAGTACAAGGTAATAGTTAATTCCTCAATATCATTATTATCCGAGATTTTTAGGTGTATGTTTTTACTGAGACATATTTATTATCCATGTCGATGTTTCATAAAAGAGTTTTCAAAAGGATTCACTTTAAGTTACTCTTTTACTAAGCATCAATTTAGGTGTTTTAAATATTTAATTTTCTAATTCATTCTCATTAATGTTTATGTTTTTAAAATGGTTATAAGGATATATTTATATAGACATGAATGTTTTAAAATGTTAATTCCTTTAAAAATATTCAAAGTGGTATGGGACACTTTTATTAAAAATATATTTTAAATGTCATCCTTTATCAATTTAGTGACTTTTAAATGATTCCATGAAAAAGGGGTATTTCACTCAAAGAGTTTTACAGATCATTTTTAACTATATCATCATCCTTTACGGGATATTATTCTTGATTGTGGTTGATTTATTATAATAAAATCTTCCATATTGTATTTAATGAGTTATAATATGTTTTATTGTGGATGTGATATTTTTATACCATTCATGATTTGTGGATAAAGTATTGACATTTCGTATGCTAGTTTTAATACGAATGATTATGTTATGTTTCAACAATTTCATATGAGGATTACAGAAGACTTAGTAACTGACGGGTCGAGCCCGCTATAGCTCATTGATGCATCGGTAGGTCTCATGAGACAAACTAGTGTCTTGACACAAGTCCTTGAAAAAATTTATTTTTAGTCTTGGAACGAGGCCTTCACTATGTGGTAATGATGTACAACGTTAGGAATTCCCTCATTCTGATATTAGTTATTACATGTGATTATTAAACGAGTAGAATATCCATGTGCATTATTATATGGTTATGTTTGATTTATTTTTTCCATATTATGTTCAATATTTATGTTTAAAAGAGTGATGTTTTTATTATACATCTTGTGTTAAAATTTTATATCTTCTGCTAAATTATTTACCCATACTGAGCATTTGAGCTCACCCCTTTCTTATGTTCTGTTTTCCCATGATTCCAAAAGTTTATTATGTTTAATATGAAGGGGTAAGCTATGGGAATAATGGAATTATCAACAGATTTTTTATGTTGTGTTTTATGTTAGAAAGTGTAATGTAACATTCATCTATGTAATCTATTTTCCAAGACTAATAAATTGATCGGTCCATCAAGACTTGATTCCTTATAATCATGCTAATGTATTAAAATAATGCCCCAACTCTGGGTAACTGAGGTTGGTGCATTACATTTTGTACTGTAGGAAGTTTAAAAATAACTTTGGAAACAAGAATAATAAAAACTCGGATTATAGAACATTACCCAAAGATAGAAATTGAGGATTAGTATAGAAGAACATCCTAGAATTTTGGTAATGTACAGATTTTGTGAATTTTCCAAGCAATACATCCCTGTCGGGAAATGAGAAGGTAGAGGCGGATCAGGAACAATTGTAACTAGGAGTGAAAACTTTAAAAAGGAGTTTCAGGGTTGACTCGGGGTATCCTAGTACACAAAAATAGGCCTTGCTACACTCTTGGTTATGACCCTGTTGGGGGATATGCTTAGGATAATTCCAATTTTCATTACAAACCATTTTAAAGGATTTATGAGTAAATACCTCATCAAATTAATTTTGTTTATTATAATAACGTATATACATAAAATTTTCAATTTATGTTAGGTATTTTACAAGTTTGGAATTATGCATTGTGATTCCTAAACTAATGTAGTGTATGCCACTGTTTTTCAATAGTTCCCAGTATAAGGAATGAGAACTCCAGCAATACGCATGATCCAAAGAGTAGTAATGATTTTATCTTTGTGGTCTTAATCCAACATTTAGAAGGGAAATATTCCCCCATGTATTCTCATCATATGAAGAAATAGTATCATGTGTTAATAAGATAAATAAATAACTCTATGAGTCCTATGGTTTTGAAGGGAAGTAAGAGAAGAAAAGGAAGGAAGAGAGAATGATGGATAAAGGGGAGAGGGGAAAGAATTATTTCCCCATATATGATAATTGTGAAAAGAATCACCTTGGTAAATTCATGACGGGAATGAGTGTTTCTTATAAGTGTGGAGAAAAATTACACCAATTATGTGATTGAAAGAGTAAGAAAAAGGTTTCAAGTGTACAATGCTTTATCTCCATGGAGTTGGGTCACTCTGCAAATCAATGTCCCAATAATCAGAGTACACCTAAATGAATCTATTAAATAATAATCAAGTTATGATGCTACCACATATAAAGAAGAATGATTAGTGTTCTAATTTTGTTATTAATTAATTGTGTCATTTGAGCAATGTATTAATTATGTAAAAGTTATAAGAATTATAAAGTATATAAGGATTGTACTGTAGTACTATTTAATTGAGGATTTGAGATTGAATGGTACAATGAAAAGTGACTTAATAGCAAGTTAATAATTTTGTAAAATACATGGTCGAGGAAATATAAACTTTAATATAGTTATGATACTGAGGTAGTGATTTTGTAATAAGATATAATTGATTTGGATAAATTATATTGGATATTCTTGACTACCTTGAAACTTATAAATGATTTGTATATTCCATCATTAATGGATTTTACAATATATTTGGATATAAGGACTATATCTAATATTCTATAAGGAATAAAAGATAGTGAATGTAATCAATATTGTTTTATGGTAATTTAGGGTGTTACCATGTTTTATGATAATACATGATAAAGTTATTCACATGTTATTATGTGGAAAAAAGAGAACATCATTATGTTTAACTTCCTTATAAATTTTGGACAATGAGTTTTCATAGAAGTATTTTAGATAATTCTAAAGGTTGGAATGTATTAAGTAGGACATTAGATAAAAAAAATTAAAGTTAAAAAATTTCACGAGATTATTTTTGGATAGTTATAAAAAAGGAAAACTCGGAGGTCGGGCGACAACCTATCGCATCTGGCAAGGCCGCGAGAATTGAACCCATAACCGTAGGGGGACAAGGGAACATCACCTACCACTAACCTACGTGATTTACTAGTTTTTATAATGTAGTTTCTTTAAATATTCTAACAAATGAATTTTAAATTCATTATTTTTGATACCCTATATGATTAGGATAAATAGAATATTTTTGAATTCTATTATCTTTTGGAGTGAAAGATGAGTTTGTTGTAGAAATTAGTTGAAATATGAAACTCTACTGGTCAAGTATATTTTTTCTTCTTATTATATAAATAAATTAATTCTTAAACATTAGGTAATGGATCAGAAAAGAAAAAAATGTGCTATCTTAATACCTTATGTTTTGTTGAACTGATGACATTTTAAATCATCTTAGATTGATGGATTTGTGGCCCTAAATTATACACTTATTTGTGATTGATGACCTCAATCACTCCCTATAAATATTTAACTTTATCCCCCAATTATGTGTTTTTAATTTCTACCAATGTTCTCATAATTGAGATCATAATTTGGTGGTTACTTTTTCATTAATATTTCCCTCTTATTAATATTAAATTTCATTAACCCAATTTCTGATGTGGGTTTTCCACAAATGTATTTTTCTATTTTCAACCTTTTATTTTCAAAGAAAAATTTCAAACTGAAAAGACATAATTTATTGAAGGAGGGTATAATGTAACACCCCAAGATTTAATATAACGTTATCTCTTCAAATAAATTCAATAACTATCCCGACACGCAACACCGAGTTAGAGCGCACCACGACTTACCAAACTACCGTTCAAATAGAAGTTATGAATAGTATTAACTGAATTTTGAATTTTATATACTTCACATAATATTATAATCCATATTATGGTTTTTTTGACTTAATATTAGAACAAATTCATTTTTTCAGAAAAAAGAAGTATTTTTAAAAAAATACAATTTTACCGCCTTTTGATGGAGAACCTTTTTAAAACCCAATATATGAAACTTTTATATATTCAATTTAATGAAATTAAATTATTCTTTAGAATCAGGACATAAAAATTTAGTTTGGATAATTTTTTTGTACTTTTCAGATAACAATCATATTTTGATGAATAGTGAAAAATATAAATTTTTAATTGAAAAAAACTTTTTTAATCGAAATAATTTATAGTGTAAAATTATACATTTGAGTGGTTTTAAAGTATCATTAGATTATATTTTTATCATTTAATATAATTTATATCATTGGATGTAATTTTACATTTAAATTAGACAAAAACAAATGTCAATCTTTTAATAGTTATTATTATTTCTTAAAAACTTGCTTTTTGTTTTGACAATGGGGATTAATTTTAAATCAATTTCTGCCACTTATCGGTTATGAATTTGGAAAAAAGGATTCCATATTTGTAATCAGGAGATAAATTTTTTTTAAAAGTTAAATTTTATTTTTATACATTATGAATATTTTATTCAGTAAATATTTTATTTATCATGGTTAAAAGATAAATCTCTTAAATAAGGGTAATCAAATATTATTATAATAAAAATAAATTACCCTAACATGTGTCATATTCCTATTGGGTGATAAATTTACAACCATGGGAATCCTTGGGTCTATTTTTGGACCCCATGGAACCACTTGAGAGTGATAATGACACTTTATATTAATTAATTTAAAGTAAAGACAAAAATGACATAAACATATAACTTTTAGTTAAAAAAATTTTACATGGTGTTATATAAGTAATCCTTTCGACTATAAATAATAATTTAATATATAAAAATATTTCCTACATCATGTTATTTTATTTATAATTTTTAGATATTAAATAATTAAATTTATTTATGACACAATGATGAGGCAGTAATTACCTCATTAATAGAAGATTAAAATAATTGATATTATAAAAATTAAAATAAATGTAAATTGAGGACATTGATGAAATACACTAATTTTCTAGATTAGTATGAAATTTTATTTTTTATTCAATGTATTTTGTTTGATGTAATCAAGATGTGATTACTTTCACAAAAACTGAATACTAAATAATGTCAAAATTGACATAAATGACTTTTAAAAAAAATACTATTTTATTCAATTATATAATTATCCTAAAAACCTAATGCTGATCCAAATGACTTATATAATAATAGATATGTAATTATTGAACCACTTGGGGTTCTCTTGTAATTTTATTGTAAGTTTATTAACCATATAATATAAAAATAAAAGGAGATGTGGTAAATGTTAAACTATTTGACTTAGAGTTAAATCTAAAAGATAAGGTTAATATAGAAACCTAAACTTGACTAAAACCTATTGGTTGAGCTGATGTCGACCCCTAACCTCCTAATTCTGTAAATAAATTCATTTCAATCCATTAAAAACCGAATATAATTGTATAATAAAATTATATTTCAAGATTTTTATAAGGTGCCCCTCACCCCTCTTATAAAAGGGCACTTCCCCTTCTCTCAAATTCAAATCTCCAAATCCATTTGGATCGACCAACCCCAGCCCAAATCACCTTCCAACATTCGTCACTTCAACCTATAGGCATTTTCTTGAACATAAATCCAAACTAAGGAGCTCTTTTTTTTTAAATCAAACGGAAACAACCGAAGAAAAGGTTTTTATTTTATCTCCACTTTCACAGTTCTTTTCTTCTTCCACTTTCTATTTCTTTGTTATTTCCATGCCAAAATAATAAATCCAGTACCTTATACATACTTTTATGTTATTATAAATATGTTACAGCCATATTCATTATTATATCCATCATATGAATGATAATTTCACCATGTGTGCCTACGTACGACTTACCATCTCCACACAGTGGGATAATTTGTTATTCAACACTATATTATTTGGATGAATATAATGATGAGTAATATGTTTATAAATAATCAAAATAACATGATAATTTCTATGTACAATTAATATGACATCCAATTATACACCTTTTAATCATTAAGGAAATTATATCATCGCTCGTGTGTACGTACGACTTACCACCTCCTCGACGCGATGAGATTCATTTCCACATTCACCATTCAACAATAATTATAAGAAAATATATTATGAATAATTATATAAAATATGAAATAATAATTCTACTAGATATATATATATATATATTTGTGTGTGTGTTTACTTACTTATATCTTATTCACTTACTTCCCTTCAATACAATATGAAAACGGAAACAACGTTTATGCGTACATACGTCCTACCGTCTCTATAAATGGTTTTTCCATTTCATATATCTATCTATTATAAATATTTATATTATAAATATATATGATATATAAATCTTGTTTTATATTTTGGAAGTATTTAAGTCATGATCAAATTGATACAATAAATAATAACATGTTAAAACATGTAAGATAAAGAAAGCAATTATTACCCGAAATGATAATCTAACATGGAAATTATTATTAAATGGGTAGTATAAATTCATAAATTATTCATATATGATATCATAAATATTAATATGGGTCTTTTATAATTTAACAACATACTATGCTCATTATACAAGAGGTTAAATGTACCCTTGACTAATAGAAAGTAAAATGTAAGGGTTAATTCCTCAATCACATTGTTATCTGTGATTGTTTATGTGTTTATTTTTACAAGGACATATTTATTATCCATGAAGATATTTCATAAAAATGTTTTTAAAAGGATTATTTTTAAGGTAATATTTAACAAAACCTCATTATAAATGTTTTAAATATTTATTTTTCTAAATCTTTCTCATTAATGTCCATGTTTTCAAATTGGTTTTAAGGATTTATTTATGCAGACATGAATGTTTTAAAATGATAAATCCTTTAAAAAGTTTCACAGTGGTATAGGACACGTTTTTTCAACAATATATTTTAAATTTCATCCTTAATAAATTGTGTGACTTTTAAATTATTTCATGAAAAGGGGTATTTCACTCAAAGAGTTTTATTGATCATTTTCAACTATATCATATTCCTATACTGTATTTTATCCTTGATTAAGGTTGATTTTTTATAATAAAATCTTATATATTGTATTTAATGAGTTCTGATATGTTTTACTATGGATGTGCTATTTTTATACAATTCATGGTTTATGTCTAAAGTATTGACATTTCATATGCTAGTTTTAATACGAATGTTTATGTTATATTTCTACAATTTCATATAAGGAATGCAGTGGAATTAGTAAGTGATGGATGGAGCCTGATATAGCTCCTTGATGCATCGGTATGTCTCATGAGACAAAATAGTGTCTTGGCTCAAGGCCTTGGAAAAAAATTTATTTGTATTATTGGCACAAGGCCTTAAATATGTGGTAATGATGTACGGCATTAGTAATTTCATCATTATGAAATTAGTTATTTCATGTGATTATTTGACTAGTAGAATATCCATTTCCATGTTTATATAGTGATGTTTGAGTTATTTATTACATATTATGTTAAAGTTTTTTATATAAAAGAATGGTTTTGTATTATACATATTGTCTGAAAAATTTATTGCCTCCGCTAAATTATTTACCCTTACTGAGAATCTGAGATCACCCCTTTCTTATATTTTTTTCACAGGATTCCAAGAAGTGTATTATGTTTGATATGCAGGGGTAAGATAGGGGAATAAGGGAATTATCAATGGATTATTTATGTTGTGTTTTATTTTAGAAAGTGTAATGTAACATTCATGTATGTAATATATTTTCCAAGACTGCTAAACTGATCAGTCCTTCGGGACTTGATTCCTCATAATAATGCCGTTGTATTAAAATAATGTGCCAACTCTATGTAACTGGGGTCAGGGCGTTACAAAAAACACATTTGGATTTGTACTGGTCATGTCATTAATTGTATTGAGGTGTTTATGATTCTTACACTTCACAAATGACTCATGGAACATTGTTCTAAGTTATCAAAACAATCCAAACGTGTTTACTTAGTCTTTAGTATATCGGTTCTGTTTTTTACTAAAATATAATTTCAAACTAGAAACATGTTTTTTGAGTCATATTGGTCATTTTATGCATCACTTTGATGTGAGAATACTTCAAAAATATCATTAAAAAAAGAATCACTAGCCTAAATTTTGAAGTCAATCATAATGTGTTTTCTTTGTGTCTAGTTAGTGATATATTTTGAGCTAAAATGTAAATTTCAAACTGATAAAATATAATTTTAGTCATACTAGTTGCACCATGTGTCGGATTGAGGTGTGTCCATTTCCTATATGTCATAAATGACTCATGGATCGTTTTCCTAAAGTATCAAAACAATCTGAACATGTTTTCTAGGTTTTTAGTATGTCAGTTGTTATTTTTACTAAAATTAATGTCAATTTTAAATAAAAAACACATTAGGATTTATACCAATCACATACAACATTTTATTGAGGTAGAGTTGATTCCTGCATGTCACAAATGACTCGTAGATCATTTTCCTAACATATCAACACAATATGAATGTGTTTTCTTAGTTTTCAATATGTCATTCATGTTTTTTACTAAAATTAATGTCAATTTTAAATAAAAAGAGATACTTTGAGTAATATGTGTTGCACAGTGCATCGGATTGAGGTGTAGTTGATTCGTACACATATATATTATTTTCTAAAAGTGTCAAAACAATCTGAATGTGTTTTATTAGTTTTAGTATGTTAGTTTGGTTTTTTTCCTAAAATATCTTTTCAAACTGGAAACACACATTTTGAGTCATACTGGTCACATCGTGCATTGATTGTACATGAGACTACATCATACAAATCACAAATAACATAGGAATCATTTTCATAAATTATGAAGACAATAAGAGTGAGTTTTCTTGGTTCTCAGCGAGGGATACATTTTGAGCTAAAATTTCATCTTTAAACTGATAACAGAAACTTTTAGTCATATCAATCCCACCGTTTGTCGGATTTAGGTGTGGTTGATTCCTAAATAAAATCAATTATTGATGGATTATTTTCCTAATGTATCAAAAAAATTCAAATACATTTTCATGGTTTTCATTATGTCAATGGTTCTTTTTGAAAACTTTATTATTAATTTAATATAAAAAGACACACTTAAAGTCATAATGTTCTCACCATGTGTCAAATTTAGGTTTGGTAGATTCCTACACATCACAAATGATTTACGGATCATTTTACTAATGTATAAAATCAATCCTAATGTGGTTTCTCAGTTTTTAGTATGACATGTGTTCTTTTTACCAAAAATATTGACTATTTTAAATAAAAATACGCACTTCGAGTCATATTGGTCAAATATTCATGTTATTTGTGTAAAATCTTCTATCAGGTTTGTTTCCCATTCATTTATAAATAAATCTATATCTTCAGGTGAATATTAGTCTTTTTGAAAATCATGGTAGTACAGTAAAAAAATAAATACACAAAGTAATAAAAAATATTTCAAATGAAATATTAATTTTCTTCAAAAATACCTCTTCCAGGAGGATAGTTTCTTGATGAAATATGATCTATTTCATATATTAACAAACCTATTAACCACAGCCTTCATCGTTTGTTTGTTTTGGACACTACAGAAACATTGAGAAAAAAAAAAGTAATTTTTTTATATGTGTTTGAATAGTGAAATATTATTACATATACCCTAATTTGTTTCCAGTCGTAGTACTTTGGATGTTCATTATCCTTTTCCCTGGCCTCATTCTAGGATTTAGACAATATTCCTGCACTACCCTATCATAATAGAATCATCATTTAAATATTATATAAATTATATAGCTAGATTTTCAGTTCTAAATTATTGGGTGTAGTATATTAAAAATTGAAAAACTCCATCATTTGTGGGGGGTTTGTTTGATATCCATGTAGTGAATCAAGTAAATAAATATTTTTAGTATCTAAATTTACCGCAATGAGCATCTAATTTTGCCTAATAACACAAAAAGAGTAAGTAGAGAAATAAATTAAAATTTTTCTGATATGATTAAATTATAGAGATTTACACCTACTTAATTTGTAATAAAAAGAGTTTTTCATCTGTAATTTTTCTATTAAATAGTTTGAGCAATCCTGCCACTATTTCACACACTTTTGTGGATTCTATTTTTTTTGTTCTGTAGAGGTGGCGTGAGGGCTAACGAGTCCAATTTTGTCTTCATGGTGAAATCCTATCAATTTCTTTTTTATATATTCCTACAAAAAATATGAAATGTATGCAGTCCGTATTATCATATTATATCAGCTTTTCGAAAATCAAATCATGAAAACATATCTCATGTGTATATTTACAATTAATACACCTAACCAATCATACTACAGGATTTCACTTACATTATCAATGCTAATGAAATATGGATCTTCCCCATTGTACATATCTTCTTAAAAAAGAATTGTGTAAATACCACTTTCTTTAAACTTTTTATTCACATGAGCCTTTAATGATAATAAATGTGGATATAGAGCATAAGAGCCTCAAACCAGTTGGTGAGGACATAGAAATTGTATCCAAGAGACTCAAGATTAAAACCAAGTAGAGGGGGTAATTTCAGGGGGGGTACTATAGCAGTATTGTAGTGGAAATGTAGCAGTATTGTAGTGTTATTGTAGCAGTACTATAGTGGTGTCGTAGTAGTTAATGTTCGATACTATAGTAGCTAAGACGATTCACTTGTTTGGGCCTTCAGGCCATTGGTTTGGTCTTTGGGCCCTTCAAGGCCTTTGGGCCACAAAAGGACTTTAGGAGAGTAAGTATTTCTAGACACCATAGGGCCTTCAATCCACCTCAATGATTTTGGGCCACCTCAATGACATAGGGCCATATGATCAATACAGTTTCCCCAGACATACTCGACAATAAAGAGAAACCCAAGGGGAGGATTCAGATTAGGTGCACTCAACATAGAAAAACCAACGGATTTGGAAGGATGAGAGGGTATGGAAACACCATTGGGACCAGACTATGATTTCACCGGTAGCTTAGTCAGATGACCATGAGAAGGTAGAGAGATACCATCATGATATAGATCATGGGGAGGGGTAGTTCCTTGTAGTTATAGTCTAGTTGAATTCCCTAAGACCATCGGGTCATGTAATGTCTCATAAGCTTATAGGTCATGTAATCTCTAAGCCTATGGGCCTTGTAAGGCTTCCCCATCATTCCATGAATGAGGGGTTATCAAAAATAAATAAAAAAAGAAGGCCTTTGATCCATTCATGAAATGCAGATATAGAATGGGCAGCTTTAAGGTGCTTTGGGGAGATCATTTAGATCATTTGGTTGATCCTTGAGGAGTTTTTTAGCCATTATTTCTCTTCACACCTTCCCTATGTCCATCTATAATAATATTCATTGTTTTAGAACTATTTTCATTAAATGTTAAATTTTTATCTTGAAAAATTAATTGGAAATGAATACCTAATTTTTGACACATCTTTTTATAATATGTGACAGTCATGCGATAAATGTTCCAAGATCTTTCCCGACCATATTAATTTCATCATCACAAATTGGAACAGGTTCTTTGGTGCTCGGTTCATGGGGTTTGTTAATCAATAGATCGACATGACCATTTGGAACTGGTATGTTGTGTAGCATGGCATTATAGATATTTAACACCACAGCCCTCGCTACAAGGAAATTGGTGGGTGTTTATAGATATAAATCCCAGTCATTTACACCCTACAAAATATCATTACATGAATGGAATTAGTGTCTATCTAATTAAAAATTCATAGAATAAATAATGAGAACATTGATTACCTTAGCTAAGATAGATTTTTTATTAGAATGGCTCGCCTCAAAGCTAGTGGGGGTGGGGCAGGTTCATCACTCGATGGTTGTTCATGATTTGTTTCTTCTTCTACCCCCCCCCCCCCCACCATCAAATTTTCCATTAACTCTCTTTAAAATTTCATAAGGGATAGATATTATTTCTCTCATCATATTGATTTCTTCACTTTGATCCTCCTCTTGTAATTTTTCAGATAACATTTCTAGGGTGACACCCCAAAACCCAGACCCCTAACACAGTCATACTTTTCTCACTACTTCAAGGCCACGAAAAGTATGTCAGCATCTTCTTTGGATATTACTGATTTATGTGACTATGTCAGATAAAAATATTAGAAAATAATTAATTATTGTTATGTAATATTTATTTAAAGCAAAAAAAAATATTTATTATGTCACACTTACACATGTTTCCCACAATTTTTGTGTGGTTTCATCTATTTGTATCCCATATTTATTTACATGAACCTCCTTCCATAGCAAATCGATTAGGATAGAAGTGAATTTGGATTTGGATTCATCAATCTGCATATAAATAGAGGAACATAGTTACAGTTTTTTTATATCATATAAAATTATTACGATATATTTGAAATACATACCAATTTTTTTTCATGTGAAGCATACCCCATCCTTACTTTACGGTAGTCGTACACAGGTTTTTCTAGTTGTTCCTTATTTTCATAACACAATTGTTGTTTCATTAATAAAAAACTTACAACCAATGTGATAAATACACTTATCATCAAACAACATCTTTCCAAACACAATGTACCTAAAAATACTACTCTTCATGACAGCTAATAAACACATCATGTGCTTCTTGGGTTAGTTGATGAGAATAAATAAGATGTGGGTGCGAGTTTATTTTCCTTTCAGCATATTTCAAATAACATCTCATTAAAAAAATTTCAATGCCTCTATGAATCCTTCCAGCAACCCTTAACACATAGTCCTCATGGGATCCATCCACAATAAATGTACTCTACAAGGGATGATGAAGAGTAAGTCAATGTTTTATTACTTTAATTTTTAGTAAATTAACGAAATGATATCATAATATTACTGTAATATCATCCCACATCAGTATCTTAATCATGGTGAAAACATTGTGCCACGACTGTACATCAATCAGCACGTGTTTTTGAGTGACGAATCCAATGTAACTACTGAACATGGCCTTATTTTCGTTAACATGTTGTCCCCAATTATTCCATTTGACCTCATATTTTATTCCTTTTGCTTTTTCCCTTAAGGATTTTTTCTAACACAGTCAAACTACGACACACCTATTTTTTCTGTACTTCCAGTTTTTGGTTGCCTACTATTTTCGCGATTTCAACATCATCAATATGTTCCTCCCGAGCACTAGCATCGTCATGTGTAGATGGTGGTTTTACCTATGCACTGGGATCAGCAGCAGTAACAGGTTGAAAAAACATGTTGGTTCTCTACAATACAATCAGCAATAGGTTGAGAGACCAGTTGTTCCTCTACAATGCAAAAAAAATAGGATGAGAGACCTATTGTGACTCAATATTATGAGAATCATCACGTGAAGAGGTCCTTATATGATGAATTAGTTTATCATTTAATTTAGATTACATAATAGTAGTAGTGAATATATAATAACATAAGGTAACATGATGTATATTACAAAAAATATATAACCTGATTATTGAAATCTCTTCTTTTAAAAAGAGTAAAGATATTTGACCCATCTATAGACTGTCCAAATCTCTCCATTGTGGTATCTTCTCACATTAAAAGATCTATATACATTGGGACCATTGTTAAATTATTCTGATGTACCAATGAAAGGGTCATCCTCCACTGAATTTTCAACTGACCTTTCAATGGGTTTGGTTGATAACATAACAATTGACCAGTTTTGGTTCAAGAGATCTGGAAAATAAAATACTTTTATTGTTTGTGATTCTATTATAAATGGTTTTTCATTATACCCTTCCTTACTAAAATCAACATTCATGAATTCCAACTCATCTATTTTAATATCACTCCTGTTATCAACCAACTTTCTTTGAGAAATCGGCACTTGGATGTTCATATAATCCAAATCCCATGGTTGATTGACGATGCCATAGTATGAAATATTCACAAAAAATGTATCTATGTCTATATCATTGGAAATATGAATCTCTTCAGCCACAAATGTAACTCCACTATTCATCGTGGTACTTTCTTCATCATTTTCATTAGTATATAATGTATAACCATTAATTACATAAGCATTATAATATTGTATATTCACAATTGGTCCTCCGGCTAGCCATCAAAGTTGTTCTAAAATTGAGTTTGGAATTTCAGCTAACTCCTTAAATTTGTGGTCTGAAAATCATCCAATAAACTATCGATTATGGGTATTTTATATCTATTTTTATCCCTTGATGGATTCAAATGCCTAAGAATTTCTTCATGGGTTTTGACATATGGGTCAACCACCAAACTCTTATGAAAAAAAATAAATGTGGGCTCGCTCCTGATCTATAATATATCTTGTGATGACCTCCATTCTAGAAGTTCCTTCACCTGCAAGCTGCCCAGTGTGATAAGTTTTAGGTAGACCAATTCTTTTCACACCAGAAAGGTATTCGGTATAGAATTCAACAACATCCTCAACAATATATCACTCTAAAATACAACCCCCTGGCCGACTTCAATTTTTGGCATACTCTTTCAAAAGGTTTGTATAGCTTTTAATGGGTACATCCATATATAGTGTACATGAAAACATTGTCAAATATCTCTCACCAATAGAACCATAAAATGAACCATCATATCAAATAATTTTAGCTATAAGAACACTTCCAATTCACATAATATGATGCCAATTTTTCTTCCCATACTCTGCAATTTTTTTGGGTCTATAACTTTGAAACATATAGATTTGAAGAAGAAACTGAGATTCATTAATGTATAATGGATATTCTTATAAAAAATGAAACGTTACACTATAATAATTATATCTTGTATCAAAACGTGAAAATTACATGATTTCAGACCAATTAACATTAAATCGGCCAATGACACCATGTTCTTGATATTCGATGAATACCCCTCTTAAACTTTAATGTCATTCAAGATATTGAATAATGATATCTCTCCTTCCTGGAAAGAGTGTAAGTACCTTGAGGAAGAAAATTTCATTTATCACCCTTCACTAGAACAAGCTCTTCTCATGTTCCCATGTCAACCATGTCCAACCTATCCTTAATTCCATCCTTTGTTTTTTTATATGCATTAAGAAACGGGATGATGACACTGTCATATATTTTTTCTTCGACATTCATAACATCACGAAGTGTTTGATGTATAGAAAAATCTAGTATTGTAATTCAAAAAGACTGATATTTTATTCCAATAGGTTTTCGTATGGTTTTTCAAAAACAGTTATCCAAAATAAGTTACCACATCATTTACTTTCTCAAATAGTTGACCACCTATTGGTGGAAACGGGGATGTACATTTTTTTAGACTTCCATAAAATTATGTCATCCAAGATTAGAACCTGTGTTGTTAGGGTATAAATCTATAATGTCCTAGAAACATGGTTTTTAATAAATGTATCAAACTAATTGACTGTGTACCTTGTTCGCAGATGGGACACCCATGACATCCTTTAAGGATACATCCTAACAAATTTACCTAAGTAGGAATGTCATTTATCATCACTCACAACATGGCTCTCAATGTGAAATCTTCATTCCTTTAATCATTATAAAACATAACACTTGAATCACACAGTAATTTCAAATCCTCAATCAATGGATCCAAATAATCATCAATATCATTACCCATTTGTTTCAGTCCTGATATCAGAATATATAGCATGATGTGTTTTCCATTCATGCATAACCATGGTGGAAAGTTATAATTTAACAACATACCTAAGCATGTACTTTTATAACTACTTTAAAAACAAAATGGATTCACTCCATATGTAGATAATGAAAGATGAAGGTTTCTCATCTCATTTCCAAAATCACGATACTTGTGATTGATTCTCTTCCACTTAGGATAGTATGTGGGGTGATGTAGTTTCCCATATTTATTTCTTATGTCTGTGTGTCGTGTCAGTTTCCCAGTGGTCTCATCACTTCCATATAGGCACCTAAACCTTGGAATGATCGGAAAGTACCATAAAACATTTGTAATACAAGATTCATCTTTCTTGTATCGAGAAGAACAACACTTTGGGTATTCTCAATGTGATTTTTAGTCCTTGAAAAACATAATTCACTCATTCAAGAAGGCTTGTATTCATTTGTAGATCATACCCATCGAACATAAAATTCTTTTGGCATTTTATGTTCGGCTTGGGAGATCATTATCTTTTGGGAGAATGTCATTAAAGAGAACAAGTAATTTTTTAAAACTGGTCTCACTCCATCTATTTACTGGTTTCAAATTATACAGCATCAGTATGGCTGACACTGCTGTATATTTAATGCAACCACCATTAAGAGTTTTCTTTACACAACTCGTTAATTGCTCAAACAATATTGGGCAATCATTAAGTTCATCTTCAAATGTCCTTTTCATTTCCTCCATATGATCTCCATCATCATTCACATCTATAATCATGTCCTTGATATGGTCTTCTTCATTTTCCACACTTTTAATCGTATCAGATGATCCATAAAACACAATGTTATCCCCATCACTAGCTACAATCACTTTTTCCTTATCTTTATTCCAACAATTATAACTTCTATCTATTCCATGAAAGATCAAGGATTATTCAATCTTCTGTGGACTCTCATGTCTTGAATAAAAATAGCATAAACACAAACGAAGGATTTGAGAAGGGTCATATGCATGGTCTTTTGCAAACTTGATGAACTCTTTCACTCAATAGTTATACTCTCTGGTCAAATTATTAGCATCCATCCATTCTTTATTCATATATATTCTATTTTATTCGGTGATATTATTATTTAACAATATAAATACACAGAATATAGATATAATGTATTGTGTTTACTAATTATATGAAAATATAAACTTAAAAGATTATGAAAATAATATAGTTCAAACATCCTTTGAAAACTACATAAAAACACACTTGAAATTCCATTAAAAACCTACCAGTTAAACAAAAACACACCATATTTAAAATAAATCAATAATTTCCAAACACTCTTTCACAAAACTACAATTATTATTTTTAAACATTATACGAAGCATCATGACCCAACAATATTAATCCTTTAAAATGAGCTACAAACCTCTAAGAAAATTTTCAAAACACTTGAACCGTTTTAAAATAGTCACATAGGAATTTTCACAAATACATAGATCCCAAGAGAGAATCTGTATAAAATATACATATAAAACACCTCAATTAATCACAAATCAATCAGTTTTGTATGATTCCATCACATTATTCTAATATTTGGTGTAATAATAATAATTTCTATAAGAATTTGATATTGTTATCCACACTATTTTATATCCCTTATCCATGGTTCCATTTTCCAGTTATATCAACTATCCTTCACCACAACACCAGTGTCCCAATGAATATGTTACATAGTCAGTGACCACATTTAAAACCATGAGACACTCATGTTCTAGTTTAATAAAAACACCGTATTATTTCAATGATCATTGGATCACCCCAAATCAATTGGTTGTACACCCCAAGAACAATGTATATTTCACACACATGAATTATTATAAGTTCATTCCATTATAAATACACCTATGAAAATTTATATGCATGAACCCATTAAATAATAAAAAATTTATCAAGTGTCATTCCTTTAACACAAATAATTTCCCTATTTCACTCATCGCTAGGAGAAGCAACTTGTTCATGTTTCGCAATCAAAGCCTCCTATGGCAGACTGGTCAGTCTTCCCTTATTATGGGTTCAATTAATAATCCTTTTGGGTTTTAATTCTACATGTTTTTTCACGTCCTTCACCCAAATTTGAAACCCCATGTTCTAATTTCAAATTATAGATCTCCCTCTTGGTCTTTAAATCTCTCCCATCCATATCCCCTTTATCCATCAACCATTGACTGATCTAGTGGAGTTTGAGTGGTAAGTTCTTCTTAGATCCATGACAATTAACTCTTCTTCAATGTTAATTGATTATAGATATATATTGGATCAATGTTTTCTTTAAGGATCTAATGATTAATTCCTCCTTTCTTTATAGATCAGTGGAGAATATGGCAGATAGTCATAATTTCTTGATCAAATAAGGAACTACCATTAACAATGAGCCTTCAATGGGTTAGGGTTATTGAATCATCTTACTAAACATTTTATCATCAGAGGATGGATGATATAACCACAATCTATTGATGATATAACCTTAATCCATTGATGGGGCGGTGAACATGAAGTCTTAGGGCTTGTCAGTTCGAACCCAAAGGTTTGAGTTGAGGCATTGCGGGTAAATTAATCTTTAATATCAAAGAAAATCAAGAAAAATAATAGAACAACAACAATTTAAACAAGATAAATAAAAAATATATAAACCCTAACTCTATAAAATATTTTATCAACCATTGTACAAGTAAAATGAAAAACATAATCACCAACCTAAGATCATGTAATATAATCCTCAATAACCAAGAACCCAGAAGTTTCTATCAAAAACCCATCCCAATATTCTTTGAACCAACCAATTTTATTGCCTATATCTTCTCCAGATGATGAACATAGAGGAAAACCCATTTTAAATGAAAAACCAAGGATGGTTTTATTTTAATGAGTCATTATTCATATCAATGGGAACATTTAAAACTAGAATATATGATTTCCAGCATTCGAGGGAAGGATAAACCGATTGAATATTTTACATACAACAATTCCCATGAAAATCCTATCAATAATCTAAATACATAAAGGAAACATGAATGATATTGAAAAAAATCATTAAAGCATTCAACTTGGATGTTGACTGGGGGGAAATACACTATGATTCTTCAAAGAGAATAATTAATGTGATAAAGGAAGTGGTATTAATTTTAGGAGTGTTTCTGAAGACATAAAGAGAATGCATGTGAGGATAGAATGTGGCATTATAAAAGTAAACTCTTTATATGTGATATTTTTAATGAATAGATATAATGATAAATGGATTTTTAAGGTTGGTCAAACTAAGATGATGTCTATCCTTTCACGTATCATGATTGAGAATATGAATTTTATGAATGTGAAGGTGTGTTGTGTGTTGGGTTGAGACGATATCAGTTAATATAATCATAAATAGGCTGGTGATGAACTCTCATTTTTATGTTTCCAAGTTAATAATATCTCCTTCATTGAATCCATCATGAATCCCAGCTTCAATTACAATGCTTCGGTAATAGAATAATATCCTTAAATGAAACATCAACAAAGTGTATGCGCATGACACCTATATTTTTAGTCATTACCCAAACGCTTCAGTGGTAAGTATTACTACTTGATGATTCATTATAAAAAAGAATCTGATGTGTGGATTTGAAATATGTGATTTAAGTAGATACATAAGAAGAAGAACTTCATAAATTGAGAGTTGACGAATATGGTGCTTCCAAACTTGTGATAATGTTTACAAGAAGGTTGTTTTTAGGCATTACATTGTATTTGTTCTTACTTCCCTAGATATTAATCATCTTCGAATCTATACCTTAAAGGATAATGGGATTGTTCCATTCTGGGAAGTGTAAGGTAGATCATAGTGAATATATTTAATAGAGACCCACCTTAAGATTTTATTACAACCTTGTTATTGAGGGATGGGAAGCATGGTAGTAAGATAAAAATAAGCAACAAGGTTTATGATACAGTGTGTTGGGTTCTTCGAGAGGAATAGAACAATGCGATAGAATGAAGGCCCATCTCTCAAACATATATTCAGGTTTTTATGAAATCAAATATGGAGAACCATGGTGTTGTCACCCTAGGACAGGTGTCATTACCCTCATTAAAAGGATATTCGTAAGGATTGAACATGACCCTTAGGGAATAGGTAAGCCTTACCAAGGGTGATTGGTTACATATAAAAAACCTAGTATAGATCTAAAACTGAATGTGGAAGGATCTTTTATTCATAGAGTGATGGTGGCATTAGTGTAGGGTGACAGGGGATATGTGATATTTGTGTTCTAATCATATAATGGGAAAGGAATATCTATTAGGTCATAAAAAAGGTGATTTTCAGTTTTGTCATGTTTTTTAGGATTTACAATATCAAGAAATCTATAGTGGATTCAGAATCCACTATTCTGCTTTTCTTCTATCAAGGGAATTCTATCACCCTATGGGATTTTTCATAATAAATCATGAAGTATATGATAATAATTTATTAGTGCATCCTAGATTGTCACACTTGGAGGGAGGTGAATTTCAAAATATACATCTTAACAAGAAAATGGAGGTCGAGTGAAATTATCATTCTTTACCATGGTACTAGTTTATTTCCATATGATTGTTACCTCATCATACGTGGTGATTCCCTAGGCCTCCATCATATCCACCCCCTAAAATACATGGTTTTTGAAAAAAATAATAATATTGAATGAGGGAATTAATATATGTAAATAGAAATTATGATTAGTTCTACCATTTCCATAATGGGAAATGATAAATATTTTTTGAATATAGTTTCATTGAAATGTAAAGATTTAATGAGAAATATATTATACGATATAAGAAAATTTATTATCTCATTGGTGATTATTTTGTATTATTTATAATGGAATTCTAATAATTGTATTATAGTTGTTCCTTTTTGAATAAGTTGAGATTTTGCACTTCAGGACAAGAAATGTTTTAAGATTGGGGGGATTTCATAGCTATAATTCATGCATTAAATTTTTTATATTTTATTCATTGATCATATTATTAAATAATTTTTTCTTGCCTAATTTATATTGTTTTTTGTATTTCATACAAAGGGAAACATTGTAGGAATACAGAGAAAAATATATGAACATATAAATGAGGAATATAGATAAGTCATAATTTTTTAAGTGATAAATTCATTCATTTATTAAAAAAAATAGTTCAATCCTCATAATAGAATCATATATGATTAAAACACCATGAGATATCTTGATGCTCAACCATAGTACTAGTTAGGATTCTAAGGGAAGAAGAGTTCACTGATGTCACAATAAAGGTTAGAAATACTCAGTTGGAGAGATTAAAGATAGAATATGTTGTTACAGGCCAGTACTAGGAAAGATGACCGATGTGGGTGGCCACTAGTGTTTCTAATTGGGTGACTGGATAGAATATCTTGAATAATAAAGTAAACTCCACAAAAAATCAAATTGGGATCAAGTATATGTGTAACATTTATTTTTTAAAGGAAACTCGTGTGTTGACCATATACGATGTCACTCAAATCATTGTTCATGTGGGACTTATAGGGATAGTTTTCACCTATATAATATCCCACATGACCACCCAAAGTACTTGAATGGACATTGGTGTATCTTGAGATAACTTATCAACATGAAGGATTCCAACATCACTATAAATTAGAATATTTTTTCCATAGAACCTACATCACATCCCAACACATGGAATCTGGTAACTAATGTAGAATTGATAAAATTTTTCATTAACCAGAATTGGTTTACCTAACCTATCACCCATTATAGCATGAGAAAAAACCATTCGAAACAAGGAAAACCAACATGCAATTAATTTAGTGTGCAAACAATGACCACCATTGACCATGGTTTTTAGTGGGGCATTTAGCCTATACAATTCAAAACATCATAATCAATATCAAACTATAATAACATGAAAATGGATGAGAAAGAGGAGAAAACAAATCACGGAGGTGTGGTTCAGTGTGTGGCAGATGTGTGTTCATTGTAGAGGATAGGCGCATAGTGGTGGAATCCTCTGACATAGGAGAGGCAAACGATAGGTGAGTTGGCGGCAGAGGAGAGTCGCGCGGAGGAGGAGATGTGTGTGGCAGAATGAATCATAGTGTAGGAGGATAGGCATGTTATGGATGGAATCATGATAGAGGAGAAGAGGAGAATATCATAGGAGAGGAGCACATGGAAGGCGAGTTCGCGATGGAGGATTCAGAGGGAGAGCAGGAGGAGGAGGAGGCAACAACGGTGGTGTCAATAAACTTCTGTGAAAGCATGAGGGGTGTGAGAAAGGAGGAGAAAGTTAGGGTTTCTTTATAAAACAAGGTGAAACCTTTATCAGCTCTAGCTAAAAAGCATGGATAAAGATGTGTTTTATCATCTCTAAAATAGAATGCGCTGATAAAACAAGTCTTTATCTATTCTTTTTAGTGCCAATAAATACATCATTTATCCACGCATTTTTATCACTAATAAAGATGTAATGTTAATAATTTATTTATATTTAATTTATGTATTTATAAAAATATAAAAATGTTAAATATATATTTATATTTATAAAATTAAAAATTACATAATTATAAAATTATAGGAAATATACTTATTATATTTATAATCTTAGAAATATATATAATAAAAATATTTATTATATATATATATATAAGTTTGTAGATATATATAACTATATTTAATCTAATTTTATACTTATTTATATGAATATATATTTATTTATAATTATAATTATAAATGAATATATATATATATATATATATTTAAATAATTCTAAAATTATAACAAATTAATATTTCTAATATTTATAATTTTATTAATATTTATATTTATTATATTTATTATAATTTTTTAATATTT
The DNA here is from genome assembly GCA_963277665.1 of Viscum album. NCBI lineage: Eukaryota > Viridiplantae > Streptophyta > Magnoliopsida > Santalales > Viscaceae > Viscum > Viscum album. The sequence goes on along the minus strand of OY728157.1, from coordinate 1,393,559,239 downwards.
ATATTTAATATATTTATTATAATTTTATAATTATTTGTTTATTTATTTATTTATTTATAAATATAATTATTAATTTTTTTATTTATTTCACAATATTTCTATATATTTATATAATTATATATAATAGTATATATCAAAAAATTAAATACTTTTTAGGAATTAATAATTACATAAATAAATAAATATTTATTTATATTTATAACTAATAAATAAATATTTATTTATTTATAATTAAAAATTATAATAAATAAATTATTTATTGTTTTAATTATATATATATATATATAATTATAAAATTATAACAAATATATTTATATTTTATAAATTTATTTAATTATTATATTTATTATTATTTTTTAATTATTTAAATATGTCTACATTTATTTAGAATCATATTTATAACTATTTTTATTTATTAATAGGTATTTTTAAATATAAATATTTAATTATATATTTATAACTTTATAAGTAGTATAATATATATTTTTATTATAATTTTATAATTTCTTACATATATATATTTATATATAGTTATAATTAACTATAAATAAATATTTTTATAAGTTTTGTATATATTTATATATATATATATAATTATAAAATATGTAGTTATTGTGATATTATAATTATTTTAATATATATATATAGTTATAATTATAATTACAAATAAATATATTTAAAAATTATTTATATATAATTAAAATTTAATAATTGTAAATATAATAAATATATTTATTATTTAAATATAAGTAATGTAATTTTATAAGTATTGAGAACATAATATAGTACATATATGTGTATCAGGATTTAATCATTCACAGCAAGAAAAATAAACATATGAGCCATTAATCAACAACATGAATAATAATAAGAGTATAATGTATAATTGAAGATTCATGATGATACATAACATATATGCGTGCATGATAAATATATTAATTGACCAAATTCATTGGAAACATAAATATAATTAATTATAATCTTATACTTATTTTGAAACAATATATATATATTTGAATTGTTAAAAAAATATTAATTATAAACATGGGTTTTTTATTTAATATATACAAATAAACATTATTTTTTCATATAAATATAATAATTCTATTAAATTATTATTAAAAACTTTTATCAGCAATAAGACTAGTGGTGATAAATGTACCATTTATAAGTGCTAAAAAGCACTGATAAAGGGTACAACTTTATCAACATTTTTTTAGTCTAGATAAATGGTATATTTATCAGCTCTTTTACCTAGTGCTGATAAAGCCCACCCATCAGTGCTTTCATCATAGTAGTAATAAAACGACATATTTCCCTTGCCCTGTTTTATGGTAGAGATACTTATTTGGTGTGAGGAGGTTATAAAATGAAAGTGGAGTCATTTTTTCCTAACCATGTAAGGTTATATATTTTTCATTTTTAATAACGAATAAATATCTACAAGAAAGAAACTAAATAAAAATTATCTTTAAGATTGAAAGTGGATAAGAATTCCTAAAATGGATTCCATGTACTAAAATCATGTTTTTATTTTTTTATAAATTTTATTTTACGTAAACCCTTTTGGTAGAAAATATATATTCATGAAATAAAAATGCAATGATGTTAGAATAATTATGTATAATGAATAATTGGTTATTTGAGGTTTCAAAATTGGATAAAATGTGAATTGTGAAAAAAAATCACCAATTGAGAAGTTAAAATCTTTTTAATTCTAATTTCAATAGAATCTAAAAATTATTAGTATATATGGTATTGTCAAAATAATTTTCCTAAATAGAATATTCTCATAATAACAACAAGATACAATAAATGGTGTAGGTGTTATATATAGTGTCCAATATAATATAAAATCTTTATTGAGATATTTATAAATAAAGTAATATATAAAATAATTGGATGATCATTTAATAAAATATTCCATCCATATATAAAGAGTTTAATGGGAGTTAAAAAAATTTAAATTTGACGTATAATGATAAAATATGGAAAAAATATATTATTTTTTCATAAAGTTAAGGATTAGTTAAGAACATATTTTTCCATGTATGACAAAAAATAACAACTTAACTTATAGGTAAAAATATATATTGTGATATATATATATATATATATTATCATGGAATTTTAAAAAGTACATACATTGATAAGTTATTGAAAAATAAAAAATAGAACAATATGGTAGATTTTTATTACCAAATATAAAATGGTATTTATATCTCTAGGATGATTTCCTTCTACTATATGAAGATATTTAGAAAATAAAAATAAATCATTTCACTTTAGCGGTGTGATCTGTCAAATATACCAAGCTATATACTAAGTTTGGTGTATTTTATTAATAAAGAATTATGGGAAGATATCAAGAAAATCTCTGAGAGTTGCATTTGGAAATGTACATAAATATATATAAATACTTTATAATTACAACTGATTTGTTACAAATATTTAGATTATAATGATTTAAAATTATAAAAGGGGTATAAACCTATCCTTATCATAGATCATAATGATATAGTATCATAGTTAATATACGAAGATGATAAAAATAAGATCATAATACCCTATTGTATCCAATTACAATAAAAATATTATTATATTTTAGATATAGATAAAAAACCATAAATATTATTAAAATAAAACATTATCCATAATCATGGTATTATACCGTACAAATATAGTATTATCATAATATATTTTGTGATATTATTATGGTAGTGGTACATGAGGGATTTTACTCAATAAGGTGAAGTTGTAGTTAGTGGAGTATCTATAAATGAAAATGATCTAGGCATAATGAATAAAGACATAACATAGTATAAAATTGATTTTTCATTGATGTAAAACAATTTGTAAAATTTTAGGAAGTTGGATCTAGTGAAAATGTGAGTTTTTTGTGAGTGGGATCCCCAGACCCAACTTATGCTTGAACTTTTTAATTTTCTTATCTTGTTTACAGTTTGATATATTAATGATCTAAACTTTCCAAAATAGTAACATTGATTTTCCATTTAATATATTCATAAATGTACATTTATTATATATTATATCAAAATTTTATAGCAATTACCAATTGTGATGATAACCTAGAAATTTTGTTGTAAAAATCTTAAGTATGTGTCATATGGTATAGATGCATCAATATGATGGGACATTGATGGTGTTTAATTATCAAATTTTCGGATATCAAAAGAAATAATATTTTATCTCATGAAGTTCAAACACTATGATCTCATGTAAAATATTTCATAAGGAATGTCTTGTGACTAAGAACCCCACATGTCATTGGTGGAATTAGATATTTCTAGATACGTGCATGTATATTTATTTATCATAATGAGATCGTTGTTAATGGGTACCATTAATTACATTCATTGATGTATGAGGAATACCATGATAATTTATGTTTCTTGTGATATATATTTTATCCGGTGTGTCATCAGTTTTATGAAATTTATTGAATTTTTTATAAAATATTTCTCACCTTTATGAATTGGAAGAACATATCTCCTACCACTTGACATATATGATAATTACTTGATTAAATCTATGGCCATTACAAAAGAAGTAAAATCTATCAAATACAGTTAATGGATGTTAAATAACTTGTCCATGTATGGTGACTGAAAATTTAAATCTCTCTTTATGAGATATCATTGTATAAAGTGGTTATATTACTTAATTATTTTTCATAGGAGGCCATCATAGTTAGGACTTATCCAAACAAGTTCAGAAGTCATGACATGTTTCTAAATAAAAATCTTTTTCTATGCTTCAAACTCACTATAATTTAGATAAGTGCTTAAAGGTTCACACATAGTGTGTTTCCAAAAGTTCCACTAAATACATTGAATTTTAGTATATGATTATATAGGAATAATGTCATTGGGTTGATGTAAATTATAGTGTAACCAATCATAAATAAAGAAACATTAAAAAATAATTATATGTTATTAAATCTTAAAATTTATTAAATTAATTATATTTCATTAGTTATCCACGTGTTTTTTATATTTAAATAAGTGAATATTAGAAAAATTATTTTCATATAAACTTGAAATTTTTAGGGTTAGTTAAATATATTCAAAATGATATGATCCAATTTAATAGTCCTTACATCATTGACGGTGTATGAGAGTGTTACAAGTGAGTAATAAAATATTTATGATATATAAATAATTTAAATAGGTTATAAGTGTAATTTAGGTAAATATATATAGTTTTAATTTCTTAGTAGAATTACTTCATATTTAAGAAACAAAAAACCTAACATAAAAATATATTTTTTTAAAAATAATAGGGAATCCCCTTGAATGAATTGTCTCTCCTATATCTAATTATCTCTAGTTTTATAGGGAAAATATAAAATATAAAATATGAATGATATGATTTTTCCTTCAAAGACCACATTCGTCATTTTATAATAATTTTACAGTCATTTAAATTCACTTAATCATTTCATTATAGAACATAAGGTTTATTTATCAACAAAACATTGGAATTAAAAACATGTGAATTTGATCTTAAGGGATTATTTATAAAATCATTTATGATATAATGATCTAGCATCGAGTAGAAAATGGAATGATCTCCCTTTACATCTAAGGTATAATTTATTTATGGTTCTTCATGATTAATATTTTTTATATGTGATCCATATGGAATTAAACATTTTAGTATGGAATATATAGTGTTAAAACAAAAATGTGGTAAAAAAATGTAAACTACCAATCATTAAACCCGTCTATTATTCCTATGTTCAATCATGAACCAATGGAAAAGTGATTTTCAATGATTTATAAATCATTTTGGTTATCAATTGAATAAAAAAATTAATATTTTATTATAATAAGGTACTCTAAAAAAACTTTTATAACAATTAAAATTAATAAAGAACCAAAGCGGTTAAGATGACCTATAATTTTAACCTATTAGTGAGATTGTTTTAATTTGATAACTAACAAATCATGAAAAATAATAAACCAATATCAATAAATAAATATATAAAACACATAACTAAATAATCACTAAAAAATCACAGAAAACTCCTCACTCTACCACTCACAAAATCCAAAATTTAACAAACCTAAAAAATCCTCAATTAAATCCAAAGTTAAATAAATATATAAAATAATAAAATAACTCAACTTCATAAAAATATTCATTGATGTAATGTTACGATCCTTTCTCATACTCATCTAAACCACATATATGAAATCCCTAAAGTTTATGTTCTGTAAGGGGTTGTGGTTGGGTGCCTAATTTTGGTTTTCCATCAGTTTCAATGTATAATATCAATAGAACATGACAAATCAAACAATGAATCACCTAAATAATATATTTCCCATTTCATTTATAAATAATTAAAAACCTCAATTTCCCTAAACAAGGAATTCCTTTGATCAAACATCAAATGTCACACTTTTATCGGTGTCATTATGATTGAGAGTATAAATGAATAATACTCTAGTCATATCAACATGCTCTTAATGAATAACCAATCAAAGTTCTTGGAATTTTGAGTACTAACATGGAGTGACTTTCTACTTCATGTTTTTTATATCATCAAAATAAGGTTCTATTCTTCTTTATATTTTTTTGGACATAGGTTGGAAGGACAATTCTCTTAATTTCTTGAGATAATTTTTCAGATCTTCTATTATGCACCACATGTCTCACACTAAAAAATTACATATTTTTTATTATAAACATTGGGTAAAACATATATAATTATACTTAATACCTTATCAAAATATTTAATATTAGTAATAAACAAGGTTAAAAAATAATAAAAATGGTATTATTATTTCCCATGGAATAAGTTTTTCTAAAAATAATTTCTTAAATAAATAAATTAATATCAATTTAAATGATTGGGCCATTAACTCAGCCTATTAATCCTCCAATAGAATTGATCAATCAGTGGATAATAAAATATTTTTTCAAATATATATCATTAGTTTTTAAAATTTAAAAATATTATTTCCCATATACTCATAAATAAATATTTATTTTAATATTCTTGTAATTAAAAAATAATTTATAAATTAAAATATTTAATAAACATGTGAGTAAATTTATATTTATTTTTTACATTTAGTATAATGAATAAGAAATAAAGATCAACTCATATATTCCAAATGAAAATATCTTATGATTGAATATTTTATATCAATATTACATTCAAAATTATTACACCAAAATTCAAGAATAATACTTATTCTTCATATTATATTCAACATAATTCAATGATATCAACGATAAAAATTACATGTGTGACCCGCTAGGAAAATTTTTCAATTGTAATAGGTGAACTTAATTAGTTTTCAAGATCAGTGTCTAAATACATTTCTAGATACAAAAAAAGAAATAAATTAATATTGAAATGAAAATACCTTCATATGAATGCTCTAATGTAATTTAATCCATTTTTATAGGTATCTTATCAAAGAGGATACATACATTTGTCATAACCTTATATAATATATTTATGTGTCATTTAATTTTTAAAATGAAATAAACAATGAACTATCATGGGAATATATTTAATTAGATATTCCCAATTCAATAAAAAGGTTATTGATATCTTATTCCATTAATATTGAAGGGATAAATCCATTCAAGATATATTTAATTAATTTCATGTCGCTATGAGGATACTAATATATTCAACCTTTTTGTTAGCATATGTCATCACAATCTATTATATACATAAAATTACATGATTTTTGATATAAATTAATAATATTATTAGATATATCATCTTTCAAATTTAAATATAAAAATATCCAATGACATATAAACAGTTGGAATAATTATTGGGGGTTCTATCCCCATGACATCCCTAGATGGAGATCACCTTGTGGGAACATGCAGAGAAAAATTATCAATGTCTTATGATACATTAACACCTGAAATTCAAACATCATACGTGTATTATGAGACATATGATGTCTTCACCATAATACATATTTATAAGATTATTAAAATATAATATCTTGGTTCTCATTATAGTGCATAATTAACATAACATTTTTATGTAATAAATATTCTACTGAAATTATCACATGGATTTTACTTAGAAGTAAAATAATTATGTGGTAAGATATTTGTTAATATTTTGGTAATTGATTCTGAAATGTCAATTGGTTCTAGGGGACCAACTCCAATAGACTCTCTTGTGAGCAACAAAAAACTAATAACAACTTTTAATCTAATACCTATAAAATGATATTTATACTTATGATGAGATATGGATTTAGTAAAAAGACCTTTATATTTTACACTATGGTTACTCTTCTTACTACGACTTCAGTCAATTGAGAAAAATCCATTATGACTGATACATTCAAAATATTTTCTATCGATGTGGGAAAGGATATATTGTTTGAACCATTTTTTTAGTGTCAACATCTTTAATAAAACATACAACACCAAGATCCTAGATGAATTTTTGTATCAACACAGATTAATTTTCTATAACAATATCTATAATATACTAAGAATCTTCTGTAAAATTAGTGTCCACGGGATTCTTGAAACTCTTCCAGCTAATTGTTCCTTTATTAAGACAAAACACATATCATGATTTTGATTTAAAATGTTTCTGATTTGTTTTTAAAATAGAATATTTATAAATCCTCAGAATTATTTCTTTCACTCCTCTATAAACCAATATCATTTATTTTGTACTACGATGTTACATTTGTATTTTATTTTTTATCCAAACAATATGGGTTTCTTGGTTTTTCATGAAATCTTCCTACCATGATCAAGGTGTAAGAAACATCAATATTGGTCTATGTCATGTTACACATGATAAATCCTATAGAAAAATAATTCTGGATTATACTCATACTTTCTCTCTCATTTAGAAACTGATGGAATATTTTATTATATATATACATACTAAGTGACAATGAAAATAATCCACTCTCAGATAACACAATATTGAATCTCTTAAATACCATTACAGTGTATGTACATTGACGTATTCCTAATATCCTAGTATATCTATCATTATCGATTTTTAGTCCTATATTTTAGAAGACTTCACCTGTTAATTTCATGAGAATTATTTATTTAACCTAGTATTAATTGAAAATAAGATTGTTATCATGTTTCCCTTAAATAGTATATCACCATAATAATCTACTAGGAAAACTATTAAAGATTAAATAAAAATATTATTGACACAAGGCCCACATTCATGCATTATGAAACCAAATTATCTTATATATTTATAAAAATGAATGTTCTAAAATCATGATTTTTTATTTTCCCCATAAATAGATCTTTATGAATTTCACAACTTATTTTCACCCTTTAGTGTCATGACCCCTACTAATTATGTCAAACATACATATTTAATAAGGTTTCCATTTATGAAGATGGGATTAACATCATTTTACTAAATAAAAATAACATGTAATGTTATTATAGAAAGTATAATTCTATTGGATTTCATTAAAATGCCTTGTAAAAAGTTTTATAACAGTCTATTCCATGATATTATTTAAACCCTTCTGTATTCATTCTTGTTTTAAAGGTACTGACATTACCAACCATATCCAATTCCTTATAGAATACCCATTTTCACCAAATAGATTTTACATCAACTAGAGGATCTATAGAAACCCAAATATAGTTTTGGTACATTAAATCCATTTCAAAATTCATTTCCTCTTTCCACTATTAACATTCTTATTTACTTACTTCTTCTAAATAGGATAGGGGTTCATTATTATCAACTAATAATGTTTCACCTTCCTCAATGAATCTATAACCATGCCTCTATGGTTCTTGAAAATATCAGGGTCTCTTATATAGTATGTTTGGTCCACTAGGTCGAATACCCTAAGAGGGTGGGGGCGTGAATTCAGGTATGACCGAATAAAATTTATTCTCTTTCAAAACTTATTTCATTGTTAAAAAATCTCTCTTCTCTCTCATTCTTGTTGTAAAGAATAAACAGAATTTAAATCATGCATGAGGAAAAAAATGGTTTACTTGGTTCACCCTCACTAGGATACATTCAATGAGAAAAAAGGTGGTTTACTAATGTACCAAATTCACTAAGTCTCACAACCAATAACGAGTACAAGGTTTGGGCTAGATCTTTTATGCCCAAGCTCACTACCTTTATAAAGTGTCGGGTCTACTCACTAAATTCCCAAGGGTCACTCTCAATACCTCTTTCTCTGGATCACTGCTGGTGGAAACGGTCAAGGTATTCCTATTTGTTCACTCACTTCTCTTGGAATGAAATCCTCTCATAGTTTCTAGACTTTTAGGTTGAATAAGGTTTATAGACATGTAGGTCCCTTCATTTTCATAAATTCTTATATCCTCAACTTTAGGTAGATGCTCTGTGGATGTTCATTTTTCACCTGCAGATGAATTACACCTTCCCAGGTACTATTAGATAAATGAAAATCATTTCTCAAACTTAAATAATTCTTTTTCAAGCTTCCTTGGGTATTTCATGAACCAATTTCTCCTACGGTGTACTGTGTAGAGGGTATTCTATGCGGAACACCTCCTCTGTGTACCATTGCCACTTATGCAAACCTCTTCTCCTCCAAATTCTACCTCTCCTGTGAACTACCATCCCTGTGTTTTCATGTACAGCCTCCGCATACTGACATTTCAAACCTCCTCTGTGAACCACTTATTTGAACCACCTATTTCCATGAATCACCCTCTATCTGAAAACTACTCTATATTTGTATAATTCCTTTTTTCCCTCATACTAAAGATCTCCCACCACATATCGCGTTCTTCATCCACATATGTTCTTCCTTTTATGGCCTACAATGACCTACAAAGACCATTCACATAATTTCTTCTATTAAAAGATTCACCCTTTATGGAATTTCTTCTTGTAAACCACTCCTCTTTAGAAGACACCCCTATATACCAAACATTATTCCTCTGTGTATCGCATCCTTTTTGGGATATAGTTTCTCGCAAAAACCTTCGGTGGTATTTCTTCTATGTGAACCACTTTTGGACATAGCAAAATTTCTGAAGTAAAGATATTTTCCCTATGATATTCTCTCTTCCATCTAATTGGGGGGATATTATCTTCTTATACAGGAAAATATATATTCTTAATCATATAAATCTGGATTTACCAAATCTTTGATTCGGCACCACCTTCACCCTATACAGCTTCTGCCACCAAAAACCACAAGCCTTCTAGAAAACCATTTTCTATATGTGGTCATCATACTGTATTTTTTCCCATGTGGTCAATCACTGCCACAAACAGGAAGCCATATCGCAAACCATCACTCCATCCACAAGAAGCATTCCCTTCGCCATGAACCATTTTGGGTTATACGAACCTCTCCCATGTACCGTTTCAGCTTCAGGTTATATGGCCATGAACCATTCCAAAACATGGTACACGGTACATGTCTTGAGGTACATGGTTCTCTTATTTTTCTTATTTCCTTCATAGTTCTTCAAACCATTCAATCCTATGATGAAAACCATCCATTTCCAAACTAAAATTTTTGATTTTGATGCCCAAAAATTTGGAAAATGTTGGGAAACCATGCAACCTTAAAAACATGCTTTCTGAAAACCCCAACCATACTCATTCATAGTCATCCGACCTTGTCAACAAACACAATCACACACAATACATACCGAGAGGACACCTTGTGGGATTTCCTCAACATAGTACTTGTGTCCTTGAAAAAATTTCATCAAATGGGTCTTGAATAATTTCTTCATATAATAACTATTGTGTATCTTAATCTTCTAAAATAATGAAATTCTATATTTATTCCACTATATTCTTCAGAAATTTTCTCAATTTTTTGGAACATGAAATGTATTTTCACTGTTACACTTTTATCTTAGTAATATTACGGATAATAACCATTTATCTCTTTTTAATGCCAAATAAAGATACAATTTTTGATATTAAAGTTTGTTTCTAGAATTAGCCTCAACAAATAATTTTCTTCCCTACACATGTACATGTGAAAAAAATATTTATTCTCATACCAATACTCATATGGTATTCTTCTTGCTGTGTAATTTAGAACTCAGTTTAGTGTACATTGTTATTATTATAAAGTATATTTCCAAAACAATAATGAAATGTTTACACAAATCATTATCAATCACACTATTTCTAAAAAGGTGTGGTTCCTCCTTTCACTGGAACCATTCCACCTTTGTGTATAAGAAATAATATGTTATAATAGTATCCCAAACTCTTTTAGATAATTGATGAACTATTTTTTGAGAAATGCTCACCCTCATTCTTACTATTATTTCATTATTTTCTAACCAAGACAACCCAATACTTCATTTTTGTATTCCTAAAATTTTAAAATGAATCACATTTTTAACTCATTAATTACATATATTCATATCTACAAAATTCATTGGAAAAAGTTATAAAATAAAAGTATACACCTCTATATTCTATAATAGAATTTTTTTAAACTTCTATATAAACAAATTATATAATCACTATAGTTATCACACCTTTTCCACATATTAATAATTATTAATTTTACCTTATAAAAAAGTGTGAAAATTTCCAAGGGATTCCAATCAAATAATCTATATACCCATTTTATACACCTTTTTCAAATTCATTTTATTTACATGACCAATTCCATGATTCTGAAATAGGGTGTGATGAGTCATCTGAACTTGATTCTTTATCTATGATAAAAAATAATTTTTATAATATTCTATGTAAATACAATATTTAGATGTGACTACTTATAAAAAATAATATCTTTAAAAAAGTAGCATTCTTTATTTCTAAAAATAAAAATAAAAAATTCTATTTATAAAATGGATATAGAAATAATGTTCATAGTTACGCTAATATCCTAATTATAGGACATTAAAACTAAAACCAATAAAATTGGAAATTTAAGATGGTAGTCACCTATATCCAGTGTTGTACGTATTTATCTTTTGGTATCTCAGAGATCCACCTCAAAATTTGAAATATTATAGAAACTACTTTGTTTTATTATTTGGATACAAATGCTAGAAACAAAATATTTATTTAATACCCAATTTATAGAAATATAAACACCAAAATTGATAGAAAAATAACATTATTATTTCTATAAATTCATTATTGAGGTACAATTGTTATTTTAGTGGCCTTTAATTCCATAATAAAAATATACAACATTCAAATTTGTATCCTCCTTCTAGAAGTTTCTCTTCTTTGAAGGATTGTCTGAGAATTCTTTATATAATGAACTGTCCTTGTACATTTATTTTCATGTCCTCTTGCTCACCATAAGGGTAAAAAAATTTCAAACAACATCCATTAATCCAGTTTTAAAATCAAATTTAAGAGATCCAAGAGAATCTTCTCTATGTTGTAAATATTTAAATTGATATTAAATATTGATAATCTCAAAGGATGCTGAGGGAGAATTTGTCCCAAGCACAATTCCTTGGAAATATTTAATCTTATAATTTTCAAACACTCAATGTAGTTAATTATCTTAACTAAATGAGTTAAATATGAAACCCCTTCTATTTGCATTGCAAAAAGTTCCTTTATGTTTTTATACCTCTCTTTAACACTCTTTTTCTAGATAGAGATCATGGTGATGAGACAACATGAAGTATGTATCCCTATATTCAGGTAGCTTTAGAATCACAAGGCCATAAATGATAACACACGACATTGGAAATCAAATGCATCATCCACTTCTTTTGAGAATTTAATAATGTCCTCATTACTAGAATCCTAATAGGGATTAAAAGGAGTTGGGGACTCTAATACATAAAACATCGGATCTTGGCATAGTATAATGTTTAAGATCATGTACCATTCCTAGAAGTTAACACCCATCAAAATATTATATTTATGTAAAATTAATCATCTGTATAGTGATGCAATCTAATGGTTTTAAATTTTTATCTTATAAGTAAAATTAAATATTTATAAATTTATCTTGAATAGTGGTTGTTATGTAATTAATAACACACATTAGTATCCTATTATTTTTTCAAATCCCAATATCCCTTTTCATTATATTCAAAATATCCATTCAGTCATATTTTCTAGTGTAAAGGATCTATATGTCCCTACAAATATCCCAAACAATGTCCTTATAAAATTATTAGAAGGCATTTACATAGGATTTATTTTCTAGCCTCAATAAATTAAAACTACATGATATTTTGAGTATAATCCCCAATATTTATATCCTAAAATCATTTTCCCTCAACACTTGACATTGAATTACACTATGTACTATCAGAGAAACTACTAATTATGATATCATAGTCAAGTCAACCAATGAATTTCATTATATCTACCTAGATAATTTAAAGTATCCTTGTGAGGGATAGAAAAATCCTTTACATTATGGTTTTAATCTAAATCTAGTGATCCAAGGAGTTTTCAAAATTAATATTTCGATTGAGAGACTTCATTTAACTAGTGAAAAAAATTATTTATTTTATTATTCACATGATTTTTAATATTATTTGGATTTTAAATATTTAATTAACCATATTTGATAAAATAATTTATGCATAATCATTTTATTTAATTTTATATTTTCAATACTGTTAATTTATATACATTACGTGATTGTGTTTAAACATCCAAATAAAATATGCATCATATAAATAAATAAATAACCATGCACTAAATACCCCTTGCGGGCAGTTGGGGTGGTGCCGGGGGGTTGGGGTTTGGGTTGTGCATCGCAAGGTAGACTCCACAGACACATTTCATTCCTTATGTGTCTGTACAAAACAAAATTATATATATATTTAACCATGCACTAACTAAATAAAATAAATATGTGATATGATAAGAATATTAAAACTACTAGTAAATTTATCTAGTTGTGATATACCAACCATAACCCTAGGAGAAATAATTCATTAAGAGCATGCATGGGTTAAGTAATAGTATTTATCCAGATCCTGTGTATTTCCTTCATGGGATTCATTTGAAAACAGTTCTTGAACCACTACCTCTCACTCTAAGAATCAACCTTTATAAATTTTTACTCACTCACTGGTGAGGATTACCAATGTTTTAGGGTTATAAAAAATAATCCTTTGACATGCATAACCATATATAATAATGGATGGAGGGATGATTTACTAATCATCATATTTAATTTAATAAAAATATCACAATCAAATATGTGATAAATTATTAAGTAAATTAAATAAATATAACAAATACATGAATGGTTATAGTGACCTAAGAAAAAAATGTATTTATTTTCTATAAATTCCATAATGTAAAAATTATATCTCCCAAAATAATCTCACAATCCATGGGTCATAAAGTTTAGTGTATTTTAGGACTAGCTACATAAGTATTTTATTTTATAAGACTTCCAAACATCTATCCATAATTAAGCTAGACAACACATCTTTATATACATTTCACAAGTTATAATCCTCTTTATAACCTGAGGAAATGTAAAAATAATAATGGAGTGAGCTCAGTTAAGGTTAAAATATGTGTTAAAAATTGAATATCATTACTGATCATTAGATGAGAATATGGGTAGAATAACGATAGATAAGAAACATATACCCAATAAATTATAGATTATAAATCGTTGAATAAGGATTGGAATAACATAATACATGAATTGATGGAGTGGGGAAAATTATTCAAGAAAAATAATCCATAAGAGAATAACATAAAAATGAGAATAAGCACAAAATCGTGACATCTTTCAAATAAGGAACAAAAATTAGTATAGGGAAACATTACTTTCATGATCAACACCATCAATGCCCACATTTTTCAAAAAATAAAATGTACTCAATAATCCTTATATCATTAATTATAAACATTTCATTGATTCATTGGAAGGATATATATGATCCACCTCATCATAATCTATATTAATGAGTGAAAATTGAAAATTATTCACATAACACATCATAAATAACCCATGGTAATAAAGTGGGTTTGATAAAAAATTAACATGAAAATTATTCTCTTTATATTGACTTAAGAACCAATAGAAATATAATGTGTTCCATATCCTTTTCAAATGGAAACACTTAAATTAATCATTAGTAATTACAATAAGATAAGAACAAGGAAAATAAATTGGTATCTACATATATTTAGTAACGTTATAATTAAACTCATTTCAATGATGATAATAAGACATATTGTATTTAAAACATGTAGATAAATGGAATGTGGTTAAGTTAATGATTTCCATAAGCATTCATTGTATGGAATCTATGTGAAAACCCATAAAAAGGGGAAGTACACACAACAACCATGTTCTTTATTACACACTAATACAAGATTTATTACATAAAACAATCACTTGATACAACATATAAGATCAAGAGGTCTAGTTTATTTGGGGATTAGGAACATTAAATAACAATATACAACATAGAATGCAACATCTTTTTGAAAACTTCTTTTACATGACCACTGCATTCCCTCGTACTTAGCATTGCATAGGATAACCTGAGGACATTCATAAGAAAAGGGTGAGCTATAAAGCCTAGTAAGGAAATAAACATGGAATAACATAATTAATACAGTACATGTTAGAAAATAGTCATAAAAATGGATCATAATATAAATATGAACATAAAGGCATGATAAATCATGATAATCATAACTTGGAAATGTGGAAACAACACTTAATAAAGAATTAGCATGAGCCAAGGCTCATTGTACATAGAGCATGAGTAAACCCTCATTGAACCTGAATCACGAGTAAAACCTCATTTCACATGAATTATCATGATTCAACACTCATTTCACAAGATGTAACTTGATATAATACTTCACCCAATGCATTGGAGCGCTATCAGGGTGCACCCTTCTTAAAAATTTTGTCTCATGCATAAGTGTGCCACATGGATCATATAACATATAATCAATAAACATCATAAGTTATTCCATGATTAAGTAATGTGTACTAAATACATGAAAGTACAACTCAATATGTATTTATGCATAATGGGGAATACCCTTTATAGAGACATGGGTATGGTATTCACTACACAATGATCTTGGCTTAGAAAAATGCAATGCCATTTCGGCAGCAAAACAGCTTGACATAAGGATTCATGAAAATGGTTTATGAGAGAGAAATGGGTGTATCATAAAAATTACATGAAATGGACAGTAATTTCGTCATATAGATACATGTCTCAAAAAAAAGTAATAGAATTTAGATGTATAATACAAAAGAATTACTTGGATGTCAAAGAGGAGAGAGAAATCCCTCACGGAATTCCAGCATGGTAACAAGTGTACATGGGAGGAATTAATGAGAGATAAAGGGATCTCCCATCATCCAAAAAAATAAGGAATTATGGGGGAGGTTCGGAATCATACCCCAAAATTTATAATTGAAAACAAAAGTGCATAACAACTTAAATAAAATTGGACAAAAATGAGAAAGGAAGAAATCTCTTACTTGGAAGTGTGATCCCAGAAGCATGGGAGAGGCTTGAGAGAGGCTTCTTGGGAGCGTGGGGCGCCTTGGGAGGATTCTAGAGAGGGGAGGGATGATTTTGGAATAACTCCAAAGGTTTTGAGTGAAAATGAAGTGGGATCTTGTGTGGGATTATATAAGAAATTAGAGGGAATTATTTATTATTTAGGTTTGGGACACCACACATTAAACTAATCAAAAACAGAAACCAGGCCATGGTTATTCCCAATGATTTCTTCCAAAGGGTGTGGGAAAAAAATATTTTTTAGGTAAAATGCCCAAAATTATTAATATAATAGGGTTTCTTATGTGGAGGTGAGTGACACTCTCAAGGAAAACAATTTAAAAAGAAAAAATGTTTTATAAGAATTGAAGGGTCCACCAAAGCTTTGTAAAATAAATAAAACAAACCAAAAATCACATTATTTAAATGTTAAAACATATATTGGCCAAACATAATGTTTATTGTATGTTATTACATCACTATTGGGTCATTATGATGTCATGAAACACATTATATATTTAAAAGGTATTTAATTTTTACCCAAAATTTTGACTGTCTCAGAAAATTATGGATAATTCACCATTGGATAATTCTTACATCATGATTCCCAATGTAATATTTATTTTATCTAAATAATTTTATAAATATGTTAATTTTTTAATTTTAAAATAAAAAACCGACATTTATCAAAAATTCATGGGTTTTGATAAAAACATCTTTCAAACCTTAATAAAAATTACAATTACATTCATAAAATTGTACAATAATTTATATTTAAAAAAATAATTTAATAATAATAATAATATTTAATTAATATATTATTTAATTAAAAACTCCATTAATTCATCAAAATAGATTTATTAGTTCAATATTAACTAAAAATATGATTTGTGCTTTAAAAACTATTTAAAAAGTTACAATAATATAAAAATTGTATATTCTATAAAGAAGAATAATGTACATAATCATAGTACTAGGGTATTGTTACATAACCCTTTAAAAGACTCACTTAAGACATTAGGGTAAGGTGTGTGATGGTGACAGACTCTTGGGGTGGCTCTGACAACATTGCTCTAGTGGTAATCTCTATCAACTTCAACTTCTCTCGTAGGCTATTCTGCTCGAGCTTAATGTATTCAAGATCATCTTGAGCTAAGTCAAAAGAGAATACCAATAATAAAACTTCATTTCCGAGCTCTGAAAAATGGGCTTCGTTTTGGGAATGTAAACTAGATGAGGCCATCACTTCTTTTGTATGTGTAAATTGGATTTGTTAAATCCCTATATTTATATAAATCACGTGATCAATGTTCAACAGCTATATTATGAAAGGTCACAATTCTTAATGGTATTTTAAAATAAAAAACATAGAACCAAACAAGTGAATACATTTTACATAACCATAAGAATATATTTAAATATACCTAGAGAAATTTTCATTAATAATTATTTTGGTCATTACAATATTCCCCTCTTATGAAATTTCACCCTTGAAATTATCTTTTCCCACACTAAAACAGATGTGGGTAACTCATCTTCATCACTTCTTCTGATTCCCATGTTCCTTCTTCAAACATGTTTTTTTAACAACATCTTGACGAGGGTAATCATCTTATTTCATAGAACATTTTCTTTACGATCTAATATCATCAAAAGTTGATCCTCATAAGAAAGGTCATACTCTAATTGTACTACCTATGAAGATAGTACGTGTGAAGGTTTTGGAATGTACTTTATTAAAAGGGATACATGAAATACATCATGTACTTTGGTCGTGGTAGGTGTAAGTTCTAGTCGATATGCCACATCCCCAACACGATCAAGAATCTCAAATGGGCCGATGTACCTTGGACATAACATCTCTTTATTTCAAAACCATATAAACTTCTTCCATGGAGATATGCGTAGAAATACCATTTCTCCAACATTAAACACAAGGTCTCATCGATGGTTATCTGCATAACTCTTCTGTCGACTCTGGCTGCCTTGATATGATGTTGAATGGTTTTTACCTTCTCCACCATTTCATCAACTATTCATGGTCCTAATAGCTTATGCTCACCAACATCATCCCAACATGTCAGTGTTCTGCACCTCTTCCCACACAGGGCTTCATAACGTTCCATTTAGATGCTCGAGTAAAAACTATTATTATAGGATAATTCAGCTAGAGTAAGATGTTGTTCCAAACTTCCTTTAAATTCCATTGAAAATGATCTCAGCATATATTCCCTTGACTGAATAGATCGCTCAGATTGGCCATCATTTTGAGGATGATAGGCCATACTAATGTTTAGTTCTATATCCATATTATGTTGAAGACTCTTCCAAAACATAGAGGTTAATCTAGGATCTCGATCGGATACAACAGATAGTGGTACTCCATGTAGCCTTACCACTACCCTGTTATATATTCGTGCCAGATGATCCAATGAGAAATCCTCCCTAACTGCAATGAAGTGTTATGACATTGTAAGACAATCCAAAACAACCCAGATTGCATTGTCTCCTTTGGATGTCTTCGGAAGTCTAGTAACAAAGTCCACGGTGATGTTCTCCCATTTGCATGCTGGTATGGGAAATGGTTGCATCATCCCTATAGACATATGCCTCTCTACCTTCACTTGCTAACACACCAGGCACTTTGATGAATACCTAGTGATCTCCTTCTTCATATTATCCCACCAATAATGCTCTCTGAAATCTCAATACATCTTTTTGTTTCCTGGGTGAATAAAGAAATTTGAACTATGTGCGTCATCCAAAATTTACTTCTTCCACTCCAGACTTGATGGAACACATATTTTTTCTCCAAATCTCACAATTCCTTCTTCATTAACATTGAACTCTGGGGATTTCCCTGTTTTTATAGCTTCCACATTCTTATGAATTCCCATATCATCCTTTTGATCATCCTTTATCCTTTTCAAAAGGGTGGGTTGATCAATCACTTGGGAATGGATTGATAATGATTCCTTCTTTATGATTCCCATGTCCAACTTTATCAAATATACGAAGATTAGATCGGTTTCAATTTTCATCATTGATAGAAACGCTGGATCCTTTATACATAAAGCATCCACCACCTTGTTCGCGTTCCTAAGGTGGTAATGGATTGACCAATCATAGTCTTTTTTCAGCTTTAACCATCGTTGTTGGCTCATTTTCAACTCTTTTGGTGTGAATATATACTTGAGGCTTTTGTGGTCCGTATATATTTCATAATTCTCCCCAAAGAGATAACACTACAAAATTTTTAAATATAAGATCACCACAGCCAACTCCAGATCATGTGTTGGATTATTCTACTCATGAACATTCAATTTTCTTGAAGCAACGATAATGAATTTTTCATTTTGCATCAATAGACAGTTGAGGCCCTTCTTTGAAGCATCACTGAATACCACAAAAATTTCTCCATGTGTGGGTAAAGTGAGCACAAGTGTAGTGATAAGAATCATCTTCAACTCAATGAAGCTCTCTTCACATTCATCACACCCAGAAAAATTTACACCATTCTGAGTTAGCTTGGTAAGAGGGTTAGAAAATCAAGGGAAATTTCTCAAAAATTGTCGATAAATATCAATCTAACCCCAAGAAGCTATAGATATCTGTTATCGATGTTGGCCTCGGTCATCCCTCAATTGTAGTTGTCTTGGAGGGATCCATATATATCTCTTTCCTTGTTATTATATGGCCCCAGAATGAGACCTCTTTCAACCAGAACTCACACTTTTAATAATTTTCATAGAGATTCTCCATTTGCAAGGTCTCTAGTATAGTTCATAGATTCTCTCGGTGATCCTCCTTGGTTTTGGATTATATTAGAATATCATCTATAAATACTTCCATAAATTTTTCTAGGTATTCTCTAAATACTCTATTCATCAAGTCCATGATGATTTTTGGAGCATTAGTGAGTCTGAAAGGCATTACTATGAATTCATAGTGCTTGAACATTGTATGAAAAGTAGTCTTGGGAATATCTTCATTCTTCACCCTTAATTGATAATATCCTGACCACAAATATACCTTGGAAAAGTATTGTGATCCATGTAGCTGATCGTACGAGTCATCAATTCATGAGAGAGGATACATGTTCTTTAACGTGATTTTTTAAGATCATGATAATCGATGAAAAGGCACCCTAACCCATCCTTCATGATGAAGAGGACTAGTGCACCCCATGGTGAAACACTTGTGTATATAAAACATTTATCCAGATTCCATTGTAGTTGTTTCTTCAGCTCCTCAATCTCTACAACATCTATTCTATACGAAGTCTTTGATATCAGAAACTCCCCAGGTATAAGGTCAATTGAGAATTCAACATCACTTCTAGGAGGAAGACCAGGAAATTCCTCAGGAAACACTTCAATGAATTCCCTTACAATAGGAATGTCTTCAAATATGGTTCCTTCCTTAGACTCAATTATCTGAGCCAGATACACACGCTCATAGGGAAGTAATGTCCACGCTTGAGATGATGGAGCTAAAGAAGATTCATCTTCCTCCTTTCACTTTTACAGAATTGGGGGTCGATTATCCACAAGGAGAGTGATTTCCCTCTCATGGAAATTTATGTTGGATCTATATAAAGAATTCAAATCAATGCCAAAAATTTCATCAAATTCCATTAGAGGGAGTATGATGAGGATATATGGGATGTTCAATCCACCAATTAAGAAAGGGGGAGTTATATTCATGGGATGCAATGATTTATCAATTTGTAGCACTCAACAAAATCTTTACATCCATGAATTGTGGTGGTGTTGGGATTGTTATACAAAACATTCAGGATATAAAATAATGCATGGAACTGGAATCAAAATGTGTGATCGCTATTCTTCAATGAATAACAAGCGTACCTATCACCACTTCATTGTCAGGGTTCACTTCGGTAGAAGTGATGGAAAAAAGCTCACCCTTGCTACCTTGGAGGTTGTTGGTTGCCTCTGAAAACCCTTGTCATAGGGAAATGATATTCAAGATGCCCTTGTTCTTTGCAGTTGAAGAAATGAAAAATGGGTTGAGAGTCGAACAGAGCGTTCTTATCCTCTATTGAAGTTGTGGGTTTTTCTTATTGGCATTTAATGGAAAGGTTCCCTTCTCTTCCACACCTAAAGAATTTTTGTGTCCCCTTTAGGCAATTTCAAGGGTGATTCTTTCATCACCATTGGCATGTGTAGTGCTACATTTTCTCAGAACCATTTGATTTTTCCATCAGGACACCAAAATTTAAGTCAACCTTATGCTTATTATCCCCATGATACCCTTGAGGTTCACCGATCTCCATTTAAATCTTTAGGTCACATCAGCCAATTTCCTCATAGCTGTCAAACTCGCGGATCACTGGGGCTTTTTGCAGGAAAGGTTTCTACCCACCAAAGAAGCGATGAACCTTACATTTGGGGGTAATAGAAAACCTTGAGTCTTATTGTGAAATCCTTGTGATGTTTTCCTCGTATGATCCAATAGATTCATTGTCTTTTTTCTTGGGGGCAAGGAAAACCCTTTTCATCTTAAGCCAGAGGGTGGGCTGAAAATATTTATCAAAAAACATTTTCTAGATACCATTCAATTCCAATGCCTTGATCTCTACCTCGGGAATCATATTTTTGTTTAATTTCCACCATTGATTGGCTTCACTCTCCATAAGATAATAAGCTAGAAGATCCTTCTATTGTTCGAAACATTGAAGTATAGAGACAATCTTTTTAATAGAGTTGATCCATTTCTCAGCGATTGAAGGATCAAATGATACATTAAAAGTAGGATGCCTTTATATAATGAAGATCTCGATATCGACTTGTTATTTCTTGGGGGGGTGGGGGTTGAACATTCTTCTTGACCCATGTTTCTATTTAATTCTTGAGTTAACGGATAGATTATTGTGATAATGTTTGGGTTTTGTGATCCCATCAGATTGGGTATCTCATTACAATAATCATCACATTGGTCTTCACATCGGTTGTTAGACCGATTCCCCATGTTACTGACCATTGTCTGGAATAAAAAAAAAGTTAAGGGTAACACATAAAGGGTTATCCACGGAAAAAACTAAAGCTTTATAAATTTCTTTTATTTCTTTAACATATGAATCTATAGTCTTAAATCTATGTTATCCATTAACTACTTTCTAATACATATTCATAGGCGATTTTTTTCTTCCATTAATAATGGTTCATACTAAGCTTGTGAGTTTACCAATGCATATACCCTGGAGTTTTGTAACCAAGAGTCCTGCAAGGCCCGATGTTGTGTACTAGGATACCCCGGGTCAAGCCCGAAACTCCTTGTCGGGGTTTTCACCCCTAGGTACATCTGTAACAAAGCCGCCTCTACCTGCTCGTATCGAGATGGGGATGTCTTTTCTTGATAAACAACTTAATCAATACCCACCAAAAAATATGTATTTTTTATTATACTTAGTCTTATCCATAAGGATTCACTAGGGTTTTCAACTTCTAATCCCAAAAAATAACTAAACTTATCCTCTGATACCAACTATAACAACCATGTTCTTTATTACACACTAAAGAAGATTTATTACATAAAACTGTAACTTGATACAACACATAAGATCAGGAGGTATAGTGTCTTTGAGTATTAGGAACATTACATAACAACATAAAACATAGAATGAAACATCTTATTGAAAACTACCTTTACATGACCACTATACTCCCTTATACTTAGCATTGCATGGGATAACCTGAGGATGTGTATAAGAAAAAGGTGGGATATAAATCCCAGTAAGGGAATATACATGGAATAGCATGAGGAATTAAGTACATGTTAGACAATAGTCAAATCAATGGAGCACAAGAGAAACATGAACCTAAAGGCATGATAAAGCATGATAATCATAACATGGAAATGTGGCAACAACACTTAACATGGAATTAGCAAGAGCCAAGGCTCATTGCACATGAAGCATGAGTAAACCTTCATTGCACATGAAGCATGAGTAAAACATCGTTGTAATTGAATTATCAAGATTCAAAAATCATTGCACATGATGTATCATGATACTATACTTTACCCAATGCATTGGAGTGCTATCAGCGCGCACCATTCTTAAACATTTCATTTCATGCATCATTGTTCCACATGAATCATATAACATGGAATCAATAAACATAATAAGTTATCTCACTATTAAGTAATGTGGAATAAATAATTGAATTTACCATTCAATATTTATATGTTCATAAATGTGATACCCTTGATAGAGATGGGTATGGTATTCACTACACAAGGATCTTGTCTTGGAAAAATGTGGTGCAATTTCGACTGCATAACGGCGTGACATAAAGATTCATGGAAATGGTTGATTATAGGGAAATTGGTGTCTCATAATATGTACAGGAAATTGACAATAATTGGTTCATATAGATACATGTCCCAACAAATTTAATGTAATTTAGATTCGTAATACAAATGAAATACTTTAATGTAAAAGAGGAGACAGAAATCCCTCACGAAATTTTAGCATGGTAACAGGTGTACATGGGAGGAATTAATGAGAGAGAAATGGGTCTCCTATAATCCAAAAATTAAAATGGCAGCATGAGGGAGGTTGTAAATTATACCCCAACATTTTTAATTAAAAAAACATGCATAAAAACTTAAAGAAAATTGGACAAAAATGAGAGAGGAAGAAATACCTTACTTGGGAGTGAAATACCAAAAGAATGGGAGAGTATTAAGAGAGTACTATTGGGAGCTTGGGGAGCCTTGGTAGGATTATAAAAATATAAGGTCAGAGTTTGGACAAACCCCAAAGGCTTTTAGTGAAGAGGAAGTGTGATAGTGGGTGGGTTTATATAAGAAATGAGAGGAAATTATTTATTATTTAGGTTTGAGACACCACACATTAAACTAATAAATACCACAAACCAAAAATGGTTTTACAAAATGGAAGTGGAAAAAATTATTTTATAAGGCCAATGGCTTAAATTCTTAAAATAATATGGTCTCTTATGTGGAGGTGAGTCCCAATCTCAAGGAAAACAACTTAAAAAGACAAAATACTTTATAAGGATTAAAGGGTCCACTAACACTTTATAAAATAAATAAAACAAACCAAAAATCACATTATTTAAATTTTAAAACCTATATATTTATAACATAATGTTTATAGTATTTTATTACATCACTATTGGGTCATTATGATGTCATAAAACACGTTATATATTTAAATGGTATTTAATTTTTACACAAAAAATTTGACTATCTCAGAAAATTATTAAAAATTCACCATTGGATAATTTTGACATCCTGATTCCAAATATAATATTAATTTTATCTAAATAATTTTCTAAATATTTTAATTTTTACTTTTAAAATAAAAACTGACATTTATCGAAAATTCTTGGGTTTTAACAGAAACAGCTTTCAAAACGTAATAAAATTTACAATTGCTTTCAAAAAAATTATACGATAATTTTTATTTAACAAAATGTAATTTAAAAATAAAATTATTATTTTATTAAAATATTATTTAATTCAAATATCCATTAATTCATCAATATTTATTTCTTAGTTGAATATTATCTAAAAAGTCTATTTTTCCTTTAAAAACTATTTACCAAGTAACAATAATAAAAAAGAATGTATATTCTATGTACAAGAATAATATACATAATCGTAGTACTATGGTCTTGTTACATAAACCCTTAAAAAACCCTCATAAGACCTTAGGGTATAGTGCACGATGGTGAGAGACTCTTGGGTTGGCTTGAATAACATTTCTCGAGTGGTAATCTCTATCAACGTCCACTTCTCTCATAGGTAGTTCCGCTCGAGATTAACGTATTCAATCTCATCATGGGCTTGGTCAAGAGAGAAGCCCAATGATGCCACCTCCATTCCTAGATGAGAAAAATGGGCTTCATATAGGGCATGTCTAATGGAAGAGTACATCACTTCCTTGGTCATAGTAAATTAGATTTATTAAAGCTCTATATTTATATTAATCATGTGATCACTGTTCAATAGCTATAAATAGAAACACTCACAATTCTTAATGGTATTTTAAAATCCAAAAATTAGAACCAAATATGTGCCTATGTTTTACATATCCATAAGAAAATATTTAAATAGACCAATATGAGTTTTCATTAATAATTTTTTGGGTCGTTATAGTATATGTGAAGAGTTCATAGAGGAAAAACATTAGATGATAGCTCGTATTTATACATAGTGGATGATTAAGAAACAAAAATTTAGTGATGGATTATTCCTCATAAAGAGAATAAAATTTCATAATTAATCCACAGAAAGAAGTTGTTTGGTATAATTTCATAATTCTACTCAATCATGTATAATATATCTAAAATAAAAAATAAAAATTTCAGGAATAATTTTTTGGTGTTTTAGAAAAATAATTTTGGAAATAAAAAATATCCTTGATCTTTTGATATAATTTTAAAATAAATTTATTTTAAATTCTGAGGAATATTAATTTCTTCTATAAATGATGAAAACATATGTAGAATATTTCATATAAATTTTAAAAGTTGGTTGAGATATGTTTTCACATGGAAAAATATTCCAAATAAATTTTATAATACATTCATAAAATGAAAAAAATTTGGGCTACAATCAAAAGTTATTTCCAAAAATGTGGTTTGAAAAGATTGAAAAACATTTACTGTTGAAAAATATAATTACAAAATAGATCATTGAAAACACTAAAATTTTATCAAAATAAATTTTGGGAGGAAGATAAAAATTCGATTCTAATGGATAAAAAACATTATAAATGTTGTGAAATATATTAATTAAAACCCAAAATCCTAAAAGGAGTAAAAAATTCTTTTATAAATTAATTGATTTAAAATATAGTGGTCACACAAGATAACAAAAAAATAGGTTTAAATTTTTTAAGATCAAAAACATTTATAAATATATCTCAGACTCATTTTTAGGTACCATATTACCCTTATTTAGGTATATCTTGGGTAATATTTTGTTTAGGGGTTTTTTAGGTGAAAATATTAGATTATTGGAGGAAGAGGGAAAGTTAATGATTAGCGCATATTTTTCCCAAGCTATGCGCCTACCCCTAGAAAAACACATGAACCAAAATAGTGGGGATTAGAATGATTAGTACAAATTTTTTTAAACATTTTTCCCTCCTTGTATTTTTTGTTCGAACTATAAGAAATGGTACATAGTTAGGAACATGGGTTGGAAAAACTGTTCAACCATTATAGGAAACCGTTCATGTAGAATTTTAATCGCATGAAAATTTATTAAAAAATACCAACCCCAAGTATTAACTGTGAATCTCCCCCACTCAAACCTAAACCCATTAAAGAATATTTGGATTCCTTTAGAAGGATTCCAAGCCCTTATGAACTCTTTTATTAATGAATAGAAGATTAGTGAAGAATATGCACCTCTCTCGATAATTGATTCTCATACTGATTGGTTTCCCCCCTATCTCATGACTTTCTCTAAACATATAAAAAGGATTATTTCCTGTATTGGTGGTGGTGTAGATCTAGGTTATTATAGATCTAACTCTATTTGATCTAGGATCAAGGTTTTGGATCTATATCTCATTCTCTACTGTACAATTGAATGTTCGACTTCAATTTGGGGATTTTCATTATTGAGAATCCATAAACAATCTTGAGGTAGGTGGTCTAAATTGAAAATCCCATAGTCTAAATTATATATTGTGTATATAATTGTGAAATATCAATTTCTAGTTTTGGAAATCCAATATTGAGTTGGATAAGTTAATTGGTTAATAAATTAATGGAATGTTGTGATTATGAAATTGATGGGATATTGGGATTGTTGAATTTTTCAATTAAATGGGATTGTGTAATTAGTTAATTGTTGATATATGAAATTGATTGATAATGGGAATAAAGGGATGGTTGGTATAATTGTGAAGGGTCACAAAGTTATTTTAATGAATGATTGATAAATGGTTTACAGATGAATTGTTCATATTATTCCATGTGATTAATGTAGTGGATTATGATTGATTTGAAAACCAAAATGGAATATCATTACATGAAATTTTGATCATTGGGTTAACATTGATGAAACTTGTTAAATTTTATTTTTGGGATATATGTTGTTGATTTAGAAATGGGTTTTGGGACATAGACGGATTCTCTAAATACCCACGAGGTGCTCTCTAGGATGTTCTAGACCCAAATTCGTGCATGAAAATATTATCGTACGGGATACAGAATGATGCTCCAAATACCAATGGGGTGTGGGATAAAAAGTGAAAATCCCAATACCCATGGGATTCAAGACATAAAATTCTATTCCCATGATATTTTCATTGGAATATGGTTCCAAATGGTCATGTTAGGAGATGGAATTCAATGGATAATGAAATCACATGTGTTATAATGAATGGTGTTTCCCAATGTGATATGGTTTAGACTTTGACATGGGATAAAGCACGTATTGATGGTATGGGTGTCATCATGAGCCCTAGAAATTGTGATTTTAAATTATAAATAATTGAATATATAAACAATATAACTAATTTATTGTACTTTATCCTTTATAAAAATATACCTGATGTTATTAAGTAGATATTTATTTAGACTCAATTGGTGGTTCCATACCGAGTTTTACTCATATCCTACTACAGATTCCTGATTGGTACCAGAAAATACTTCATGTTTGTAGGATAGGTTAAGAATAAGATCCCTATGTTTGATAGATGGGTTGGGGCGGAGCATGAACGAGGGAAACAAACATGGTGTTGAGACTCACTTGGGAGTTGTTAGTGTATTTATTTTAGGTTTTTTAATGTTACATACGATGGATGCCTTTTCTCTCTCCTAGACCGCTCTCTCGAGAGAGCTTCTCCTCCTAGGGCATCTACGTCCTTGCGTCGGAGCCTCTGACTTTGAGTGATGATCATATCTGCTCTTATTTCTATTGTTGCAGGTTTATGCTCGGTCTTCTTCACACTGGTATTGATGTTGTGTGTTTTATTCCGCTGCTCTTTCGGTCTTCTCCATCACGCTTGACCCTATCTTGGTCAGGTACGATGGTTGGTAAGACCGCTTGGGAGGTGTTGGTGGATTCTCGCAGCGACAGACCTTCGATCTCCTTGGTTCTAGCTTCTTCAGTTAATTCTTCTCGGGTTTTAGCCTTGGCTTCCCCTTTCCCGTTACTTAGTGGTTCTTTCAACGAATCTGCTTCAACCCCTTTGATCTGGTTTCCCTTAGGGTTTCAACCCCAGTTATCCTCATTCACATTTCATAGCGGCCTTTTTTTCCTTTTCCCCTTCTCTGCTGATCCTCCCTACTCTAGCTTCCGGATCCTTTTCTCCCTTCCAAGTTGGTCGGGTGCGACGGATTCCAAGGAGGCTTTGGGATTTGTTTGGGGAGCGGTAATAGTTTTTGGGTGGCATGACCTATTGTGGCTTTCTCTTGTTTCAATGTTCTTTCGTATTTCACCAATTTTCTTCCAGATTTCTCCTGTGAAGATGGATCTGGTTTTTTTTGTTTTTCTTCCTTAATGTTATCAGTTAACCTGTTTGCATCTCTGGTTGTTGGTTTTGTTCTTTTTTTAGTATTATGGCTACCGACCGTGTTGTTCACGATGGTGGAATGACTACCCAATGGTTGGCGAAGTCGATATATTGGTGTTCAGTGTTTTTCCTGTTGTGGTAGTGGACATTGATGAAGAGGACGTATGTGTGGATAGTCCAGTGGTGAGGATATCGGCGAAGAGACTGAAGATAACGGAAGGTAGTGACATGACCATCTAACATTGTTTGGGGCTGACGCGTGATGGATGATGGATGTGGATCGTGATGGTTACGCGACTCGAGGTTCATGGTTCGAGGTCAATGATGGAGGTTTATTTGAATTCTAAAAGTTGAATTTTGAATTTTGAATATTGTGGTTTTCAATTGTCTATGGATCCTATGTATGGTTCCCACTTACCAAAAAGTGTATTTTATAAAATACCAAAAAAAATGTTTGGGTATTTTGGGTTTTTCATTTTACATTGGACACATATTTGGTATAACATATCACTTTTTTAGTTGTGGATATTGTCTTTTTTTCTGATTTATCATGTATTGCTTGAATATTTTTGTTATTTCATTATAATCGTTGTCATTTATTGTCCTTTTGTTATTGATTAGTTATTTGTGTTATTGTGATGCTTTGATAAAGAGTTTATACTCTCCCCATGTTTTATATATTAGAACCTCACTAGAAACCAACTTTATTTGGAATATAGGGAGTTGCATTGGAATTCATGTAACTTACCAGATCTGGGAATGGGCTTGTGCCACCCGGGTCGGGATTTTACAAAGTGGTATTAGTTTTGTTTTTTTTCTCTTATTTCATACTTATATTTGGGAAATATGGAGAGTAGATTAGAATGATTCATTCCTTGGTTAAGATATTTTTCGTGGCAGCATCTAACCCATGTATGAGGGTAAAATCCATGTACCTAGGGTGGTCTTGTCTTTATAGATGTGTGTTGTTACAGTAGATGTTATTTCACCCTGAGTGATGCGGTTGTTGTGTGACATGATTATTGTTTCTGATATTTTATGAGATTTTATTTTTAGAATAGTATAAAATGAGAGATTAAGTTTTCAAGCATCATTCTAGTCACACAATGATTATTGTTACATGCATTATTTGTAGGAACATAGGGAAACTGGGTTTTAGGTAAGTTGTTTTTATGAAATTGATTTTCTAACATGTTTAATTGAACATAAAAAGTGCCTAATATGGATTAAATATTTTAAAATTCTGAAAAATGTGGAAAATGAGTGTTTAATGAGAAAATGTTTTTATGAGAATGTTTTTACACTTTATTAATCATGACCTAGATGGTGTATGGTTATAGTAACTGGTAGCACCTCAATTTTCACTATGTGGTGGGGTATGGGGTTTAATTGATATGGCTTTTTATATCTTCCAATAGATGTGATAAAAATGTTCTTTAATGTGTCCAAAAACATTTTTTTTAATTTTAAAGATATACATCCATGACAGTGCTTTTTGGTAGGATAGCAGGAGGACTTGGCTAGAGATGTACCTCCAATAGTAGAACCTGAGGTTCCAATAGTGCTCAGTGAGAAAGGTGGAGAGAATTTATATGATAAAATTTCTTGATTTATATAGGTTATGTAAATAGACCCCTGGAATATTGTGAAATATATTTCTAACTTGATTTTGTAGTTTTAGTTGCATCACCCTCTAACTTACATGGGAGAGAGTGGACCTGAGGTAGTTTTGTAATGGATTGAATCTATCTAGATGATTCTTGACAACTTGGAGACTCAAGCTAAGAAAACATTAAAACTGATAGAATATATATTAAAAGGATAATTAAAGAGATGGTGGTATATCTATAATGAGGATTGATATCTGGGAAACATTTTATAGAAGGACATCCAAGAGATGTCCAATAGAACTTTTATCTAAAGATACTAAGATAGAATAGAACATAATATTTTATGAGGCTGGACCAAGGGAGAATGTTCATGAGGTACTATTTTGGACTCTTTACTAAATTTCATTGCTTTTCTATAGCATTGTTAGGGGATGAGACATCTATGGAAATACATTTTTATGATGGGATTAAATATGATATTATGTCCCAGATTAACATCATTTGGTTAAAAAAGTTTTGTATGCTAATGAATCGGGCTCTCATATATGAGTGGAACCTTGGCGAGGATTTTATTGTTGAATAGGTGGTTTCTAAAGTAAAATCAGTAGTTACATATTTCATGAGTTAGTAATGTCACTATGAGAATGTTGATCAGAGTAGTGGAATTCATATTCATTAGAGGAAGGATCAATTACTCAGAATCTTACCTTTACATTTTTTCACTAATTTGGTATGTCAGGTCACATTCATAAGAATTATCCCCTAAAAATGGTTGTGTCATGAACCACCTTCACCAAGATGAGATAAGGGACAACAGATTTCTAGACCCTTCCTTATTCAAGTTTAAGGAGAGATAATGACCCTTGAGACCCTCCTTCGATGTGTCCTTGAGTGGCGACTAGCACCAAGGGTATAGAATCACACGCAAAATATAAGGCATTACCATTTTTATTTTGTAGGATCAGAAGATAAGATGTTTAATCCAAAACAATACCAAAATTATAAATAAAATTAAAGATAAAATAATCCATTGCCATATTCATGTTCCAATAATATGTGCTACAAAAAAATACAAGAAAAATCCAAAGGAAATTTTCAAAAATAAAATAAAATCAGTAGTGTCAACGGTCCCAACATCCAAACCAGTATGGTCCCGCACGGTCCTCGAAGTCCTCCTGGAGACCTGAAAGAATTTTTATATACATAGGGTGAGTATACATGTATTCCCAGTAATGAAAACTAAAATCTCTGATGCACAAGTGGGGAGGAATTATAATGCCACATGAAAAAGAGAGATAACCAAAACACCTAGTAAGGAAACTATCCACCCAAGCCTCACCAAGGCACACTCCCCAAATAATGATATTCAAGTGAAGTAATTTTAACAGCACATCAATATTTGGGTACCCCACACCATTTTACCATTGGTTATTGAAGACATCCTACACGTCAGACCTCCCCTGTCATTCTCACTGCAGTCTCACTACCATACCACACCCGCACACACCTGGGCTACAACAACCACACATCCCTCCCACAAACACCTGGGACACAACAACCACACGTAACCATTCCTGCAGACACTTGGGCCCGAACAACTACTAACACACTTGAAGACACCTTGGCCTCATCCCAAAGACAATTGGGAAAAAACCTACCTGCACCCACGTTGGCCAACCACCACAATGTACCCTGAAAAAAGAATATTGGGCTAAAATGGACCCCTGGCCATAACAGCCTCCTTGAAAAGACTTGCGCTACTTGGAGAAGGGAGAAAAAAATGAGCTAATAACCAGCCACTCATAGGAGTGTTGGAAAAAAACCTCCTTAATGAAATAGGGGTGTTCGGCATGAAGTTCTCAACTTGAGTGCAGTGCAAATAAGAAACATAAGAACTAAATTATACATATAGGTAAAAAATCACTCATCCCAACCTAGGGGTTCCAAAACCAGCCCACACACATACACCCTTGTTACAATTCTTTCATAAAAAGAACAATGGCCACAACCAAGTCACAACTCATTCCTAGTAAAAATATTCCCTTTGAGCCCATTATTGTTATCACATTCTAGTGGTTCCATTTAAATAATTCTTCACTACTAGGAAACTAACATGCATGTCCACAAGTAGAGGAAGTAAAAACAAACAAGCACCAAATTAGGCATTCACACATAATTCTCTTATAAAGTCACAACAACAAAAGGGATCTATGAGATCCCTCATTGTACTGGAATCAAAACAAGCCCCAACATACAGCCCCACATGGCCTTAGATCCACAAACTAACAACTATACCACAATAGGGGATCCCATCCCCATCCAAGTAACCTCATAAGCATCAAACAGAACAACCATACACATCATCAGAATAGAGAAAGGGATTTTTCATATTTAAAGACACCATTTCATTAGTTATGTATTTTCCTTTGGTTAACTGGGGTGAATACACAAGGATCCTCATTCATTGGGAATCCATTTAATCAACTGATATTATGTGATTATCATTTTTCCATGTTACAGCAATTCAATCATAGAAAAATCCAAAAAGTAGAGGTTCTTTAGTGCACAAGAAAGGACCCACAATGGCCATTATTTTCATTGGACATAAGCACATAAATTTCACAACATATAAGAAAAGGTAAAATAGTACTGCAACATCGTCGAACACAGCCCTTCAATATTTAAAACCCATTTATTATCTTTGTTAAGGATTGGTTTCATCCATACCCATTGGAAAATTATCATACCCACCACACATGATACATAGAAAAGAGATAAAAAGGAAAACCACTACATTGATGATCAATGATCAGTATTTTTCTCCTCACGCCAATAACTGGGATGCGCAACTTGCAGGGTAGGAACTCCAGGGACTCCAAGAGTGAATAGGAAAGGCTCTATCACAGGTGTACCACTAGCCTCAGAAAGGGGGGACTCCAAACACACCAAGTAAAGGAAAGAGACCATCCAAAAAGAATAAAGAAATAATTACTGTGTGTTAAAAAGGAGAGATCCTGGAGTTATGGGATATGAGTTTAGAACAGATTTAAAAGTAGATTGTTGTTTCACCACTTGGTTTGTAAGTTACACGTGATGGAATTAATTTTTATTTAATAATTCTCATCAGAGTGGTGTCCATAACTGTTGTGCGTTAAGGGATTTCATTTAAAGAGAGGAAAACGGGTCTGTTGAGGATCGCCCCACTCCTTGGGGATTTGAAACTTTTTATGGCACTAAAAATGTCTTTGAACAACATTAAAAAGGTTAAAAGACTTAAAAGTGTCATTACGGGAAAAACTGTGGAAGGAAACCGTAACACCCCTTTGTGGACAATTGGTGAGACTGATCGGTGAAACTGATCGACGGAGCTGATCGGGTGAAGCTGATCGGGTGATACTGATCCTATGAAGTTGATCAGTGAACCTGATCGGGTGAAGCAATCCAGTGAAATTAATCAGTGAAACTGATCAGGTGGAACTGATTGGGTGAAACTGATCTGGTGAAAATGATTCGGTGAAACTGATCGGTGAAATAGATCAGATGAAATTAATGGATGAAACGGATCAGTGAGATGGATCAGAAAAACACTAATCGGTGAGACTGATGGGTGAAACTGATCTGTGAGACTGATCTATGAGACACCAATCGGTGAGACCGATAGTTGAAACAGATCAGTGAGACCGATGGGTGAAACTAATCGGTGAGACCGATCGATGTGACCGATCGGCGAGACATCGATCAGTGTGACCGATGGGTGTAAACGATCAGTCAGACTGATCGGTGAGAATGATGGGTGAAACCAGTGGAGCTGATCCATGCAGTTGATCACATGAAGTTAATTTGTGAAATTGATCTATGAAGCTGATCAGTGAAGCTCATCTATAAAGCTTATTTGTGAAGCTGATCAGTGAAACTGATTAGTGTAGCTGATCTCTAAAGATCATCATTGAAAATAATTAGTGAAGCTAATTAGTGAAGCTGATCTGTGAAGATGATCTATGAAGCTGATTTTTGAAGACGATCAATGAATCTAATCAGTGAATCTGATCTGTGATGCTGATCTGTGAGACCAATGGGTGGAATTGATCGATGAGACTGTTCCATGGCACTAATAGGTGACACCATGATTACACATTTCCACTAACACCCAAATCCTCCTAACTCATCGATGGTTTCCAGCACACCCCAACACATAGAATTTGGAAAAGTAATGGACCAGGAGGGTCCGATCCATTTCATCTAATACCTCTCAAATTATTCTCATCCTCAAGAATACAAGAGTAACACAAACAACCACTCCAAAAGATACATCATGGGAAAAAACCACCCCAAACACCCATAAAAATCCCAAGGATCACATTGTCACAACACACGAATCAGGGAGTTCTTTATTTCATGTCAAGATACTATCTGCTTTGGGCAGCACTAACTCACCCACCCGGGTTTAATCGTGTCTGCAATGATGCATCTTGATTAGGAATCAGTTTCTCCCTTCCTCACATATCAGGAAATTTCATAAACATTCAAGAGTTATGGAAATAAATCATCTCATAAACCAAAAATGTCATCATTACATCATAGTTGGTCACAAAAACAAGAACATCAAGGAAATCTTGGAAAAGAAACTCAAAATAGCTATGGGTACTAGGAACACATTTGAGATTCTTTCCCCCAAGTACTCTCTTGCAAGCCATTATGCCTCCACAACACACGTACCAAAGGGATGGTTCTTCGACAAAGCACTTTCTCCAATCAATCCTTTATCCTCAGTGGTCACTCCATGAATTTAGCGACATCCCCTATATCCATATCTCCATTTTCAATGTCATGGGAATCATCGTGTAGATATTGACGCAGTTGGGAGACATGGAAAATGCCATGGATCCTTTCCAACTGAGGCGACAATGCTAGCTGATATCCCATCTCACCAACTCACCCCAACACATGGAAATGCCTAATGAACCTAGGAGAGATCTTTTCCCCCTTGTCGAACCTTCACTACCCACGTCGAGGGGAAACCTTGAATAACACATGGTATCCAACCTCGAACTCCTAGGGCCTCCTACAATCGACATACGACTTCTGTAGGTCCTAGGATACCTTCATCCTCACACATAAGCTGAACCTTCTCTATTGTGTTTTTCACTACCTTTGGACCAAGAACACCTACCTCCCAAACCTTGGTCTAGCACATGGGCGAATGACACGGCCTCCTGTACAAGGCTTTAAACAGTGCCATGCCAATAGTACAGTGACAACTATTATTCTCAGCAATCTCTACTAAGGGTAAATGTCATTCCCATGATCCCCTGAAGTCCAAAACCCAATATCATAGCATTTCCTCCAATGTTGGGTTGGTTCACTCTATATGACCATCTGTTTGGGGGTGGAAAGCCGTGATAAGGCGTAGGTGGGTGCCAAAAGGATGTTGTAATCCCCTCCAGAATCATGTGGTAAACCAGGCATCCCTATCTGAGACTATGGACCTCAGAAATCCATCAAATTTCACCACCTCATCCACATATCTTTGTGTTAGGTCATCCACTGCACTCGAATCCTTGATCACCAAGAAGTGAGCTGATTTCATCAGCTGGTCTACCACTACCCAAATAGCATCATACCCTCCTTAAACCCTAGGTTGTCCTATGATGAAATACATAAATATATCCTCCCACTTCCACTCAGGTACATATAAAGGTTGAAACAAACCTTCTGGTATGCGGTGTCAAGCCTTCACCTACTGACATAGCAAGCACCTTGCCACAAACTCTGCCGTTGTCTGTTTCACCTCGGGCCACAAAAATAGTTCCCTCAGGCCTTGGTACATCTTGAAAGCACCTTGGAGTACAGCTAAAATTGTGTTATAGAACTCACGGAGAAATCCCCCTTGCATCATCTCTGGGAAAAACAACTTTCCTCAGAAAAGCATCTGATTCTAACCATCCTTTGACCACCATTCCGGAGCATTGCCTTGGTTAACCCAATCATGCATCACTTAACTCTATAAGTCTCCCCACTAAGACTCCTCCACCTACTACAACAGAGAAGACTGCACTGTCATATGAAACAGACAACCTCTACTAAAATCCACCCTTGCATCTTAGTGTTGGGTATCCAATTCCTCCATTGCCTTCCAAGAATCCACATATTCTTGAACAGCTTCCCTCTGTGACTTCCTGCTCAAGGAATCAGCCACAGCATTCCCCTTACCTTCATTGTATAAGATCTCAAAGTTTTAGTCCTAAAGAAACTCCACCCACCTTCATTGCCACAAGTTCAGGTCTCGCTGGTTAGATATATGCCTCAAACTCTTGTGATCTGTGAAGACAACAAAGTGCTCCCCAATTAGGTAATGCTTCCACCACTTCAACGAAAACACTACTGTTAAAATATCTAGGTCATTAGTGGTATTGTTAAGCTCATGAAGATGTAACTTCCTAGTCCCATAGGAGATCACTCCCTGTTGTTGAATCCGTACACACCCTAGGCCAAGTCCAAGAAGCATCACCAAAACACCTCATACAAAAACCCTTCCTCTTGCAACGTGTGCACTGGAGAAATGACCAACCATTCCTTCATATAGCTAAAAGTTGATTGACACTACTCACTCCACGTGATGTTCTGGTCCTTTCTAGTCAAAGCTTTCAAAGGAGCTGCAACTTGAGAGAGTTTGGGTATGAACCTTCGATAATAGCCCGCTAAACCTCGAAAACTATGAACCAACATCACATTATCGATTGATTCCCAAAAAAAATCACTTAAACCTTTTATGGATCAAACACTACCCCTTTCTGTGACACCACATGTCCATGGAAATGCACTTCTCCTGTCATGAACATGCACTTGGAAACATTTAACATAAAGTTGGTGATGATGAAGGATCTCCAAGACCATCCTAAGGTTATTATGATGTTCCTCCTCTGATATTGGGTATCTCAAAATGTCATTGATGAACACAATGATGACTCGGTCCAGAAAATCATGGAAAATAGATTTTATGAGCCCCATGAACCCAGTAGGTGCGTTCGTAACACCAAATAGAATGACTACAAACTCAATGTGCCCATACATACTCCTGAAAGAAAGCTTTGGGATATCACTGTCCTTCACCATTAACTAGTGATACCCAGACCGCATATTGATCTAAGAGAACCAAACTGCTCCCCTCAACTGGCCAAAGAGATCTTCTATCCTTAGGAGAGGGTAATGATTCTTGACTGTTACCATATTCAGTCTTCGATAGTCTATGTGTATCCTGAGACCACCATCTTCCTTCTTCACAAACAAGACTGAAGCACCCCACGGAAATACACTGGGTAGGTAAAAACTCTTCTTCATTAGCTCATCAATCTGAATCTGCAACTCCCGCAACTGAAAAGGCTCCATCCGATAAAGAGCCATTGAAATTGGATGGGTAACAAGCTGTAAGTCTATTCCAAACTCATCGTCATGTCAAGGGGGTAGATTCGTGACATCATAGGAAAAAATGTCCATGAACTCTCTGAAAAATCCTCGAACATCCATCATGTCAGCATCCACTGATTCTGCTGAAAGCTCAGCCAACATAGAAACAAGCGGATCCACATGCCATCTCCCCATTTGAAAACTCTCTTCACCAACAAAATCCACACTCTAGCCATCCTCATTGGATAACATGACTCTTCTCCAAAAGAATTCAATAACGGGATGAACAGAAAATAGCTAATTGATTCCTAGGATGACATCGTATGGATACATTTGAAGCATAAGGAGATCCCAACTAGACTGATGTGGCGCCAACATCATTTTTCACCCTCGAATAACATCAAATAGGCTTGTATGAACCCCAAATTGCATACTCAACACCAGGGGCATGGAGAGTCTCTATATTTCAAGGCCCAAGGAATGGGCTAGATAGGGTTAAGAAAGGAGTGTGAATCTCTTGAATAAAACAATGCACAGGAAAGAGTGCTAAACATTTCGATCGTACCTTGAACGACTTTCTGATCTACTGGAATTACTGCCTCTACATCATGAAACTACCCACGCCCAACTCCTCTTCCCCTTATATTTCAGTTTCCTCCCTGACCACTCCTTGTTCGAGGTCCCTGAGGTGCACCCTAAGGTCGGCCTCCTCCTGCAAAATCTTCTCTCATAGGAGCAGGAGCACATTGTCCCAACTGCTACTACTGAAAGGGCTGGGCTGGAAATGGTTGCTGTCGAGGCGGGCGCTGAACCTGCCTACCCCCATTGTACTAAAATCAATTTGGGCACTAATTTCAAAGGTTTCCACAGCTGCCATAGATGAAGCATCTTAGTCCCAGGCCTGAAAAGAAATGGTGGGAACCGGGAGATCGAAATTGGAACTATTAGGGCCTACTCCCCATTATCTAAAACCTAGAAGGCCCTAATGCTGGAGGACGGCAGCTGATTCCCTTCCCCTTCGACGAGCCCAACTGGCTCTCCTCTTACAGGACTCTTCCCAGTGTGAGAATCCTCTCCAACACTTCAATCTTTTTCTGTACCTTTATATACTTCGGTAGGGTTAAGGGAGTAACAATATACTAAAGAGAAGGTCAGAGTGCCTCCTCTAAATGTCTCACCTAAGACTCCTCATCCGAAAAGTGGTCCAAAGAAAAACAAAGTAGATCCTTGAACATGATCCCCAACTCTCTCACAGGCATACTCCCTTGCTTATGTGATAGTATCTCCTGCCACTTCTCAACTTTCATCATGGAAGAGAGGAATTCCGCCTAGGAATTCCTCTCGAATTCAGCCCACAAAACCTCACTCTCAATTCTCTCTCCAAGGTAGAGCATCCACCACTGACGTGTTTCTCCTCTCATATGACTGACTACCAACAGAACCCAGTACTCAATCGGATCCCAAATCATGGTGAAATCTATCTTTAACTTCTTGAGCCATATTTCAGTCTATATGTATAAGACGCTTCCCTTGTACTACCCATGGGTCATCCGCTGAAAGGCTCAAAGTGTCCTCTACAACTAGTCATCCTCCTCCTCTCGATTAGTCCTCCACTAATCAGCCAAATCTACCACCTGAGCCTTGATCACCCGCACTACTTGTGGTTGTCATCTGGGTTCCATAGTTGCAATGTAAACAAGGAAAGCCTAAGCTTGAGTAGAGTTGAATATTTCATTTAAATGTTTCTTAAAAAAAATTCTATTTATTTAAATTCACATAACACCCAGAACACACAAGAACACAAGTCATTTTGATGCATGTACCTTTCCTAGGGTCTCTACCCTATAATCAGTAGCCTCACTTGGTTGTTTGGTAGGTCCCAATTCCTTGCATCAGATCAGGGGGGATAAAATCACTTGTCTTAGACGGTCTTCCCTGGTGTATCTCATGCACAAATATTTCCTAACACTATTTCTCTACCATCCCATGCAATCCACACTATTCCTGACCCCATGATTCATCCTATATATCAATCATATTCTTTTAATACCATTTTGTAATGACCCACCATTACCATGATGAGGGAAGGGATAACAGATTTACAGACCCTACCTTCTTCAAGTTGAACGAGATATAATGACCCTAGAGACCCACCTTCAATAGATCTCGGAATGGTGACTATCACCATGGGTATAGAATCACACACAAAATGGAAGGCATTACCCTTTTTATTTAGTAGGATAAGAAGATAAGATAGTAAATCCCAAAAAACACCAAAACTAGAAGTAAAAGTAAATCCAAAACAATCCATTCGCATATTCATGTTACAATAATAAGTGGTACAAAAAATCCAAGAAAACTCTAAAGGAATGTACAAAAAAAATGTCAATGGTCCCAACGTCCAATATAGTAGGGTATCGCACTGTCCTCGAAGTCCTCTTGGAGAACTGAAATCATTTTTATAAGCGTAGGGTGGGTATACAGGTATAACCAGTAGGGAAAACCAAAAGCTCACATGCACAAGTGGGGAATAAAATCTAATGCCCCATGAGAAAAGGAGATAGACAAAGCACCTAGTAAGGAAACTATCCGCCCAAACATCACTAAGGCACACTACCCAAATAACGCAAGTCATGTGAAGTAATAGTAATAGCACATTGATATTTGGGTACCCCGGACCACTTTCCCACTGGTTATTGAAGACATACTATGTGTCAGACCTCCCCCGCCATTCACCCCGCAGTCCCACTGCCATACCCCGCCCACACACACCTGGGCTCCCACAACCACACATCTCGCCCGCAAACACCTGGGCCACAACAACCACATGTAACCTTGTTCACAGACACCTAGGCACGAACAACTACTACCACACCCAAATACACACGGGCCTCAACCTGAAGACACATGGGAAGCAACCTTCCCACACACACCAAGTCCAACCACCACAACGAACCCTTCCTGATGAATATTGGAAAAAAATGGACCTCAAGCCATCACACCCTGCCTAAAGAGTTTTGGGCTACTAGAGGGAGGGAGAAAAAAAGAAGCTAATAACCAACCACTCATAGGAGTTTGGAAAAAACACCCTCCCCATGAAATAGGGGTGTTCGACATAAAGTTATCACCTTGGGTGGGGTGAGAATAAGAAACATATGAACTAAATTATACATATAGGTAAACAAGCACTCATCCCAACCAAAGGGGTTCCAAAACTATCCCACACGCAAATACCCTTGCTACAATTCATTCATAAAAAGCACAACGGCCACAACCAAGTCACAACTCATTCCCAGAAAACAAATCCACATTGATACCATTCTTTCATGACCTGCATTTACCAAGACTCTTTGGGTAGGCTATGACGGCATGAGGTCCATTTTAGCACAAGATTATTTGGACAGGGTACGTTGTGGGGGTTGGCCCATGTGTGTGGAGGCAGGTTGTCCCCCAAGTGTCTTCGGGATGAGGCCCAGGTGTCTTCGGGCATGGTAGATGTTTTTTGGGCCCAGGTATCTCTTGGTGTGGTAAAGAGTGTTTGTTGTGGCCTAGGTGTTTTTGGGTGGGGTGTGTGGTTGTGGTAGCCCTGGTGTGGGTGGGTAAGTTATGGAAGTGGGACTATGTTGAAAATGGCGGGGGAGGTCTGACGCTTAGGATGTCTTCAATAACTAGTGGGAAAGTGGTGCATGGTACCCAAATATCGATGTTCTATTACTATTACATAACTTGACTTGCGTTTTTTGGGTAGTTTGGATTGGTGAGGTTTGGGTGGACAGTTTCTTTACTATGTGCTTTGGTAATCTCTTTTTCCCATGGGGCATAAGAATGCCTCCCCACTTGTGCATGATAGAA
This sequence comes from Viscum album, assembly GCA_963277665.1. NCBI lineage: Eukaryota > Viridiplantae > Streptophyta > Magnoliopsida > Santalales > Viscaceae > Viscum > Viscum album. The sequence goes on along the minus strand of OY728157.1, from coordinate 1,393,517,383 downwards.
TTTGGTTTTCCCCAATAGTTACACTTGTATACTCACCCTACATATATTAAACTGCATTCAGGTCTCCATGAGTACTTTTAAGACCATGTGAGACTCTACTAGTTCAGATGTTGGGACGGTTGACGTTGCTTCTTTTCTTTCCTTTTGGTACTTTCCATTGGAGTTTTCTTGTAATTTTTTAGCACTAATTATTGGAACATGCATATGGGAAGATATTTTTTTGTCTTTACTTTTACTTATTGTTTTGGTGTGGTTTGGGATTTACTATATTATATTATGATCAAACTAAATAAAAAGGGTAATGTCATCCATTTTACGTGTGATTCTACACCGTTGGTGCTAGTTTCCACTCTGGGATCTATTGAAGGTGGGTAACAAGGGTCATTATCTTTTTTTCATCTTAAAGAAGGAATGGTCTGGCAATCTGTTGTCCCTTTCCTCATCTTGGTGAATATGGTTTGTAACAGGTTGTGTGGTGATCTTTTAGAAGGATGGGATATTTACAACTATTCTATAGGAACCCATGACAAATGGGTAGTTATGGATTAGCTGGATAGGGTCAGAGTATGGAAAGGGGTTTCTACCCCATATTAGTCTAGCAGGTGGAGTTCTAATAGTCATGGAGGTAGAGGCCATAGACATTGTTCTTCTAGGAAATAGTTCTTGTATCAACAAAGTGGTGCAACTCATTGGATTCAGAATAAATAATACGAAAAATGGTCGGGATAATTGCATGGAATTTTACTTAAACTGGTTGATAGCGATGTTGGATGATCGATAGTCAGAGGTGATATTACAATGTCTTCTATTATTATTAGTACCATATTTAGTACTAGTTCCTCTCATTCTTTTACATCTACACAAATTTTTTATGGTTTGAGTCTACAAGTGGATTTTGTGAGTGGGGTTATCATGTTCGATACATAGTTGGGAGTAAGGCCAAGAGACTTTTGTTTGTGAAGTGGATGTTCTCTCAAGGTTGCGTAGTATATTTTCCTTTTGGATCTCTGCATACTTGATATGATATTAATTGACTTGATTTTTGGTATGCACTGTTTTGTATCTTACCTAGCCCATTTTTTATTTTTATTGAAGGAAAGTGTCTTTTACGCCCCTTGAGGTTGAAAATATATTAAATGTGGAGAGTGTGATATCAAGGGGGCCTCTGTAGGACTTGTTCATCAGAAACTAGTGGTTCTCACCACACAAGATTCTATTCTATTAATAGATGATGGGGGTGTAAATCATGCTTCCTTTTCACCCATAATGCCCAGGTCCATGATGGGTTTCTAGCAGACTTTTTAGGGATTCCACTTGAGAGAGACATGGAATTTACAATTAAACTCTTTATAGGGGTTGAGCCAGTTTCTATTCCACTAAACATAATTGAACCAATAGAGCTTCGTGTGCTTAAGAATCATCTGGAAGAAATAATGGATAATGTATTTATTTATCCAAGTATGTCTCCTTGGATTACTCTATTTTTTTCAAATATGTGTAACAGTACTTTTCACTTATAAAGAGATTCCCAGAATTTGAACTAGATGACGGTGAAGAATCTGTATCATCTTATGCGTATCAGCAATCTCTTTGACAAGTTGAGCGAAGCTTATTTCTTATTAAAGTTTTACTTGAGTTTAAGTGATCATAAATTGAGTGTTATACCTTATAATATACAACATACTTCTTTTAGAGGTAGGAATGGCATCTATGAATTCGGTGTGATTCCATTTGGGATGACGGACACACTGGTAGTGTTTATGGCCTTAATGAACAAAATATTCCACACACACATTGAACATTTTATGGTTTTTTTGTGGATGATATATTTTTATACTTTAAGACTCATGATAATATTACCCAACATCTTGAAATCATCCTAAGAACACTAAGAGAGCATTGACTATATTCCAAGCTATATAAGTGTCAATTATTTATTTATTGTTTATATTTATTATGTCGCATCATCATAAGAAATGTTTTGTTAGTAGACCGTGTGAAAGTGCAGGTAGTTATTTCTTGGGAGGAGCATAATAATTTTTTTGATATCCATAGTTTTTTGGGGTTGTCAGCATATTATTGAACGTTCATATAAGAATTTTCCATATTTTCATCACCTATTTTGGGATTGACTATGAATGGTGTTAAGTTGAATGGTCACTATCATGTAAGGATTCTTTCTTGAAGTTCAGGAAACATTTTACAAAGACACCAATCTTGATCCATCCAAAGCCAGGCGAGGAGTATATGATAATCTATGAAACATCTCGAATTGGACATAGAGTAGGTTTGATGTAGGGCGATCAAGTTGTGGTGTATGAGTCATAGAAGATGATGAAACATGAATAGAACTACCCTTTTCCTGACCATGAGTTAGTTATAGTGGTTTTTAATTTTATGTTTTGGTGGAATTAACTTTTAGGTGAAAAGTTTTATTTTTATATAGATCATAATATATTAAGGTATATTTTTTGCAGTGATATTGGAATCTCCATCAGTGGAGCTGGGTGGAGGATATGTAGTAGTCTGATTTTGAGTTGGCATATACAGTTGGGAAGGGGAACAATGTTTCTGAGTCTTTAAGCAGGAAAATCAGACATAGTTAGTTCAGGATTCTAGTACAAAGTAACTTTTTGGCTGAGATACAAGTTATTGTTTAGGAGGACTTGGGGTTGATGAATAAAATATCAGTATTAGTAGATTTTACAATTTTTATCTGGACCAAAGAGAGGTGCTATAAGGATTGAGAGTGTTTGGCCTTACGGTAAATCCGTGAAGGTGGAGAGTCTCTTAAAAATTGTACTATATATGAGAACTATAGCATCTATGCTTGGCGTTTTGTAGTTGTGACTATGAGTGTGATAACGGAGCTAATGTGTGAATTTTATGCCTTGAAGTGTGTGGTGAATCAAAGTTTGACCCAAATGTATTGTGACCTAAATCGATAATATTGGTTTTCAGTCATCAAAAAATGATATTTCAAGGTTTGTGACATGATTCTACACCTATTAATAGGTAAAGGATGAGCATTAATGAATCGGTGGTCTACTAAAACCATTTCCCATTCTAAAATTGATGTGGAGAAATGTTACCATGGACTTTGTAGTGGTTCTCCTAAGGATTCCTTAGAAGAATGACTCTATTTGGTGGTTGTGGACATGCCTAAATATTATCACATTTATTGCCTATTCAAGTGACATTCTCAATAGATCAGTGGGAATACATGTATTTTAAGAACATAGTCCATCTTCACAGGGTTCCACGGAGTATTATTTCAGACCATGACTCATGTTTTACTCAATTAATATGAAAGGTATTGTATAATTCACATGGAACATAGGTTTTACTGAGTATGGAATTCGACCCATAGACATATGTGAATTTAGAAGGTACAAAACATGTACCTGGTTATATACTAAGATCCTGTGTTCTTAACTTTGATGGGTATTTTCAGAACCCCTTATAGATTTTTGGGTTTTCATATAACAATAGATTTTAGTGAATTATTCAGATGGCACCATATAATTCACTTTATGATAGGCCATGAAAATTACCTCTACATTGGAAGGATGTAATTGAGTCGGAGCTATTTGTATAGAGTCTAATAAAGGAGATGTTGGAGCATGTTTTGTTGATTTAGAAAAATAGGGATATGGATCAGATTAGTAAAAATTAGTATGCTAATAGGTGTTGATTATCCCTTTACTTTATAATGGGTGATCATGTGCTCCTTCGTGTGTCACCTAGATTAGGTCACCATAGGATTTGGAGGGAGGGAATGTTGACTCCCAGGATTTTTGGACCTTTTGATTTTGTGGAGAGAATAAGGATAGTGTTATATTTATTGTATATTAAATATAGTTATAGTGTTATACATGATGTTTTTCATGTTTCACAGCTTTGGCAGTATCACCTCGACCCTTCTCATGTGATTGATGTGGATGATGTTGAGGTTGAGATTGATGCATCCTTTGAGAAGAATCTTATACATGTGTTGTAACATAGTGAGAAACTATTGAGGGGAAATATCATGATGATAGTTCTTGTATTGTGTCAATATGGGATTTTTTTAGGGGGGGACATGGGATAGAGAACTAGATATACGGGCTCAGTGGCCTAATCTTTTTACCCTGGAATCATAGAGATGTTTGGTAGTATATCTCAAGGATGAGTTGTTATAAGGTGGGGAGATTGAAATATATAAATCTATTATAGATATGTATCAGGATCAATTTCATGTTCCATTTTACCATTTTTTGGTATATCTTTGGTGGGTTTTTTTATTGTTGTTTTTTGGGTGAAAACATATAATTTTGGAGGAAGACGGTAAGTGCATGGTTGGAACGCGGTATTTAGAACTGTGTGTCTACCCCCCGAAAAACATGATAACCCAAATAAAGGTGATTCAAAAAAAAATTTCATGGTTTTTGAAACCATTCTCCCTCATGGTAGTAACCATGCGGTCTCTAATAGGAGGTGCATGGTTAAAAGAATAGATAGGGAAAACTATGCGCCTCATGGAGTAAACTCTGCACATAAAATTTTAATCCCTCAAAAAATTATAAAAAATATATTAAACCCATCTATATTAACTTCTAATAACCCCCACTCAAACCTAAACACATTTAAAAAAATTTGAAGCCATTTGGAGAAATAAAATGCCTCCAAAACTCCATTCTTATAAGTAATTGAAGACCAGGTTAATGAATGTGGACCTTTCCCGATAAAAGAATGTCATGCCAATTGGTTTCCTCCATATCTACCCTCTTTATATCATCTTTTATAAGGATTATTTACACTATTTGGGATGGTTTAGATATATGTTATGATATATTTAACTCCATTTTATTTTGGATATATGTTTGGGATTGAGGTCTCATTCCCCTCTGTGCAATTGAATGTTTTGACTCAATTTGGGGATTTATGTTAGGGAGCATTCGTCAATGTTCATGAGGTGGGTGGTCTATATTTAAAATTCTTTAGTCTTTATTATATTTTGTGTTTGAAATTTTGAAACATAAATTCATTTTTTTTTCAATCACATCATGAATTGGATTAATTAATTGGTTAATTAATTAATAGAATGATGTGATTATGAAATTGTTGGGATATATGGATTATGGAATTGGTAAATTAAATGGGATTGTGTAATTTGTTAATTTTTGAGATATGGTATTATTTGATAATGGGAATAATGAGTTTTTAAACATAACCTTGAAGAGTTAATGGTTTATTTCCAAAATGATTGATAAATGGTTTAATGATGAATTGTTTATATTATTCCACGAGATTAATGTAAATCATTATTATTTATTTGATAATTGAAATTTTATATCATAATGTAAAATGGTGATTATTTGGTAAATATTGATTATCCATGTTAAATGTGATATGCATGATATAAGTCATTGATTGAGAAATAGGTTGTTGGATATAGAGATATGCTTAAAATACCCATAGGGTGTTATCCATGATGTTTTAGATCTAAATAAATACAAGACAATGTAATTTTATGGGGAAGGGACTGATGCTTCCAATACCCATGGGGTGTGGGGTAGGGACTAATAATCAAAATAACCATGGGGTGTGAGACACGACATTATATTCCCTTGATATTGGTACTGAATTTTGGTTCCAAATGTTCATGTTATAAAATAAAATTAAAATTATAGTGAAATATCTTTTTATAACGAATTTTGTTTCTCTGTGTGATATGGTTCATACTCCGTCATGGGTTGAAAATGGTATTGATGGTATGTGTGTCATCATGAGATCGAGAAATTATGTTACCAAATAAAAAATAGTTGAATATGTAAATTTTTTAACTTAGTGGTTTTACTTTTCTTAATACAATTGCATACAATTTTATTAAGAGGATATTTTGTTAAACACCATTGGTGGTGACCTACAGAGTTTTACTTACACCCTGCTCGAGCTTCCTGATCGGTGCCAGAATAGAATTCATTTTTTAAGGACATGTAAAGGGAAATATCCCTATGTTATATGGATGGGTTGGTGTCGAGCATGGATGTGGGAACCAAACAAGGTATCAGTACCTTCTTGGGTGTTTTAAAAGTCATTATTTTGGGTTTTTCATTTCAAACTAGACAAACATTTGACATGAAATGTCTAATTTTTATGTTTTCGAAATTGTCTTTTGTTTTGAATCATTATTTATTACTATCTTGTTTTATTTATGGAAGAATACTAGTTATTTTTTTTCTTCCATTGGTTATTTATGTGTAATTTTTTCTTTTATGTTTCATTAATAAAGACTGTATAGTCTCTCTATGTTATATATATTTAATCCTTCCTGCTTATCAGCAACCTCTAGCATATTTGCATATGTGCATTACGTAACGTAACTAACCTGCTAAGGGTGCCAATATTTGAAACCTAGGTTAGAAAGTTATATAATTATAATGGAGATCATTGGTGGTAAAGTAAATTATGTACATGGAGGAGAAAGCGTCATTAAAGATAATAGCGATTTTTCTCAACAATGAGATACTTTTTGGAAATAAATTTTACAAAGGTAAAATATATAAAATAATATGTAATTGTATATAATAGAGGAAGATATTGTACCTTAAAATAAACTCTTAAGATCAAAGAAACCAATATTTGAAGAAATAATTTCCAAATGAAATGTTATATCTAAATAGAGGGAGCATAGTTAAGAAAATCAAAACCCTTAAAAATTTGGTGTCTTCTAAATAAAAACCCATTTATATAGTGGAAATGATATTGATCTAAAAATTACAATAATAAAATGAATATTGTGAAAGAAAATCATTATTATGTATACACACCATTCCAAAAAAATGTAGTATATTAAAATAAATATGTCTCAAGGGGAGAAAATTTGAGACAATAAACTCTTACCTTAATTTCGTACATTAACTAACATGTTTAAATATCCTATAACAGAAAAAAAATATTAATCATATATTTAATAAAAAATATAAAATATATTATATTTTATAATCTTAATTTATAATTATTCTCTAAATTTATATAAGGTATTTATTGTCTATTTTAAATCATAAATGTGAGTAATATTTATCGTTTGGAACTACTTTCATAATAGAAATGTTGTTATTAATTATTATCATAAAGTAAATAATTCATATATAATATATGATACTATAATTTATGTTTTAATAATTATTTATAAGTTTATAATTTCATGTTATTGTAGTATTTTTATATTTCTTGTAGAAAAATTTGGAAATCAGCATATTTCAGTGATTTTTAACAAACTAACAGTTATACCTTAACTAATTATCTTTGTATAAATGATACCATTATAAAAAAAAGTAAAATATTTATTTTATAATTTATATCATTTATTATAATTAATTATATTCTCATATTCAGCCATGTTAATTTTTTATAACATTGTTCAGGTAGGTGGTTACACCGACCCAAACAAGTAAAAACCATAATTGACTGATGAATATGATTAAGAAAGGGGTTTATTTTGGAAGAATATATTTATTACAAAATAATAACGAATTTTTTTATTCACCTTTAAGGTGGTAAATTATATTTTAATATATATTACAAAACTAGGTAGAAAAATGAGATGTGTTACTTTAGGGAAGTGGTAGTCCACACAAAGCACGGTTAACATTTTAATTTCTCAGAGATGGAGATGGAAAGACGGTGGGTTATAATTTTTATCCTTAAAATAATAATTATATTATATATGTAATATTTATTCCTAAATTTAACATTTATATTCAGTAAAGATATGTGGTGGTGAAATAAATGTAATTTGTGACTTTTTAGAGGTGGCAGTCTATACAACTCTTGAATAAGAGTATCATTTTTCTTACTATAAAAAAGTTGTATTGGTTAATAGTTATTACATGGGAATTATAACACTAATTATAAAAAATATGATTTAATTATATAGGAATTATAAAATTGTTTTAGTATGGTAAGAATGATAGGAAATAATTTAATAAAATAAAGTATCCATGTTGAGAACATAGGATTTCCCTTAGAAGACTCTTTGGAACGATAGAAATTTGGAAATTTTCAAGTGGTGAGAGGCTCATTGAAAAGGAATAGTGTTATAAAGGAAGAATAATTGGAATATATTTTTTTGTAGAACTACTTTTTTAAGTTCTCTTGAAGGGTTGGTGAAAATGTATTTTAATAAATATTTCTACATAATATAAAGAGAGAACATGTTTATCTTGAATAGAAGACTCCAAAATTAATAAAAAAATTTATTAGGGATTAGATATGGTATATAATTTCACAATCATTAATTTTCACACATATATTTTTTTAATTTTTTTTAATACCATTACTTTTATAATTTTTAATTTTATCATTTTTGTTTTACCATGATAAATAACTTTTAACTACAGAATTTACTTTTAATGACTAAGAATTAAATCTATTATTAAATAATTATTACCAAATTACTCCAAATTTGAACTCAATTTTATCAAATAAAATTTATATGGGTAATATAACTCAATTTGAACATTAGAAAATGTAACGTGTAAAACCCCCTTTTTAGAAAAAAAGTGTATTCTTATACTTAAAATTTATGTGTGGGGTAAAAATATCAATGACATTTAATTTCATGATATTAATTTTCTATTATATAAAAAATGTATTAGGCATTATAATCAATCCAAATCTAAATATTACCAAAATAAAATAAAATTAAAATTAAATACCAAAAGCATTTTTTATTGAAAAATGTTACTTAAGTCTTTGAAATGTTAATTATTGGTATTATAAATTCAACATAGTATTTTTAAAAAGAATTGTTTTACTAATTAAAAAAATATTAGATCAATTAAAAGGTTAATAGACATCAATGTCTTTCTTATATAATTATAATGTTTTAGTTTTGGTAAAAAATTGTATTTTTATTATTCATCTAAAAATAAATTATTTTAGAGAAAAATCAAAAAATAATAAACTAATATTTTCAATATAAATTAAAAAATTAAGTTTATTTTTTCAAATTAAATGTCTATAATTTTATATTTTTTCTTTTAAAAATAATTGAAAAGATAATAAGAAAATTTTTTTATATGAAAATACCTTTTCAAACCATTAACTATTTTTATTCTTATTTTATATTAATTACTAATAAAATTAATTTTAATCTATTTTATATGCTATTTATATCAACAATATGTAATATATTATGTTTTATTAAAAATGAAATATAAAATTCAATTTTTTAAAAACGTTTTTAAGAATAAAATGATTTATTAAATGTTTTCAATGCATTATTAAATAAAAAACCTTTCTATTTAAATGTTAGAATGTAAATTTGTCAAATAAATGGGTTAAATAACTAATTAAATTATTAATTACTTACTTATATCATTATAATTTCTATCTATATAGCCTTGAAATATCTTATTTTTATATCTAAGCGTAATGTAAGCTCTAGTGTCAGTCGACGGTGGGGATTCAAATAACATAGATCACGTGGATGTTTTCAAAAGTTTGAATTCCTTTTGAATATTATTCCACTAATACCATAATTGTTTTCCTTTGGGATTGTTATTCATCTAAGGAAAATCCTAGTGAAACAACTTTCTTTCTATGTTTCTAAAAATATTCTTTATAAGGATACATCCGCTACCTGAGGTTATTTCTAGCCTATATCTTTATAGACTTTTTAATATAGTTGCTTCCTTTTTTACTCACTAATTTAATGTAAATATTATAATAGTATAATCATATTTCAATATTTCACAATTTTTATCATTTTTGTTGAATGAAAAATAATATTTTTACATAATAATTACTTAAAGAAAAAACAAAGTGAAATTTACAGTCATTACATTGGTCTAACTAACAAAAAATAACAACATCCAATGAAAATTCATTTAGTATTTCTAAAAGTAATTTCTATTCGGTCTAAATACAACAAATATTCTATAATTAAATAATTAATTAACTAAATATTGAATTAATTCATTACTATAATATTTTATACTAACAATCCTAAACTATAATATGATTCTCGTCTTATATTATTTTACATATGAATTTAGCTTAATTTTAATATTAGAATAATTGGGTGCATAGTGTGTACTTATATGGTGACATGATGTGTACCTTCTACGTCAAATTAAATCCATTTATATAATTTATAACTTACAAGGGGTGTACTGTCACAAAACTTTTTGGGTGATAAATAATGTTTATATACATTTTTTAATACTATATATTTACATGAAATGTATGCATACATGTAATGACATCATATAAATGACATGTAGTTTTGTTGTTCAGGATATGTAGTCTATGTGGTGTGTATGACCATAGTAATTCCCACAAAATATTCAATGTGTATCAATAGAAATTCATGTGAGGTTAATAGTGTGTATGGTGACCACTTCACAATGTATAGTTACTAAATTTTTAAAATATTAATTTTTATGCATGTATACCCACATGACACAACAAAAAACACTCAAAGTCTACCTTGTGTGGAACGAGACCTTTCATATAGCATGTACAACCATTTAGTTTTCTTTTACATTATTTATAACATTAATAATCCCACATTTTGACTAATAAAACATACCAAAAATACCATTCCATAGACCTTTTGGGGGTTGAAACATGTAACAATACATATACATTCCAGAAATATGTTGTGAATTTTAAATGTATCCATGTGGCTCAGATGACATTAAATACGTGATGTGTAATGATGACTTATGTTGATGACATAACATTCCATAATTTATACAGATTCTCAAAATTTGGGGGTTACACTATGTGTACACCCGCCACACAACAAATAGACATTATCAAACAATGTGCTACGTTGGAGTAAAATACATGGTGTTTAAGGATGTAGGGAACCAAGTCACCCAATTATCTAAAATCTAAATCACCCAAACCTAGTGTTAGTTTACAATAGGTACATCATTTTTAAATTACCATTACATGTCATGTGACCATTTCATGTATCTGGTATCCATGGAATCATTATATAGCATCTTTGACCGTTATTTTATTGTTTTTGGAATGCTATTTTCCATATAGAATCATATGATCATGTTATATTGACCTTTAGACAATGAATGAATATATCAAAATTGAAAATAAAAACCTAATAGAATAAATTGATCATAAAATTTTTTAAAAATTTTAAAATAGAATGTGACCGCTCTGATATAACTTAAATGATCTAGGCTGTAGAGGAAGCAGTTTGAGGGTGCCTAATTTTTTTCATTGGTTATAATGGATAGTATATAATGAAATTTATGAACACAACACCACAATATCCTAGATTTTATCTTTTATAATTAACTTATAATAAATTTAAAACTATAATTACCATAAATTTGGAATTCCATTGATCAAAAAACTATTTTCTCTTTTTCATTTCGGTAGTTTATGTTAATAATCTAAATGAGTGCTCCTCTATTTGAATCCACAAGTAATCCAAAAATACTTGGTTGAAATTATTGGTATTCCATGTTCATTCAAGTAGAAACCTAGTGCTTCACATCCTTTGATATTGATCACAACATGGTTATCATGTTCTCTCAATTTTCTTGAGTGGGGGTGGGAGGATAACTCTCTATGTGGATTAAAATAATCTCACGAGATTCTTTTGTGTATGACATGTCTCATAATAAACAACATGATATATTTTCATTTTTATACTGAGGATTTAAAATTAATAATTTCACATAGTACCTTATAAATATATTTAATCTAAGTAAAACCCCGCGTAAAATAATAATTATAATTTTATAATTTAATCCTAGGTCATGTTCATGAATAAATATCATTTCATAAATTATTTAATTAATATTTTTTTAAATGATATTAAATAAAATATATCATTTCAATAAATCTGTTAATACTCCCATTAAATTTATCATTCCCTGAAATATTAATTAAAATATAATTATATGATAAATAAATAAATAAATAATATATTCACTAAACTCATGAATAAATATTTATTTAAATATTCATGTAACTAAATAAAAATTTATATATTAACATATTTTCTAAACTACTAAGTAAATAAATATTTATTGATTACATTTTTAATAATAAATAGAAGATAAAATCCAACACATATATTTTAAGATATAATATCTCACAATTGAATATATATGATCAAATTTACTTGAAAAACTATTATTTCCCACATTAATAATAATATTTATTCTTAATATTAAATTAAATATAATTTAATTATATTCAATATACACTTATTATGTGACCCCTTAGGCTATTTCCTTAGTAGAATGAGGTGAAAATACATAAATTTCAAGATCAACTACCAGAAACACGTCAATGAACCCATAGAGAAAGAAGTTAATATCAAAATATAAAAAATATTCATTTGAAATCTATTTTTTAATATAATCCATTTATTTACCAATATCTCATAAATAAGAATTTATACTATATCATCACCCAATATACTTGATTTTCCTTTCTTTCACTTTTTGAAATAAAGTCATTGATGAAATGTAATAGACTTGGATTTAATCAGATAGTTTCATTTCAATGAAATTTCCAAAGATTTCTTGTTCCATTTATATTTGAGGGATACTAATTTTATTCAATTTTATAATAAATTTAATTTCACTTATAATGAGCCCAATATATTATACCACATAGAGGTAATTTGCTGTCATATTTATTCCGTACATCAAAGTATGTGTTTCGTGGTATACCTTAATAATAATATTAAGTCAGAGGACCAATACATATGTTGGGTGGTAAGAATATCCAATGATACCAAAACATTAAAAATTCTTATTGGTGTGTATTTCCTCATCACCACCATACTTAGAGATAACTAAGTGAATGCTTTTTGAGAACAATACATGGTGTCTTATGAGCCTCCAACACTTGATTGTCAAAAATAATATATGTTATTTCATATGGATGTTACATAAACAAAATTAAAATGTTTTAATAAAATTTTCATAGCATATATAGGTTCTCGATATAGTGATGAACAACTATAATCATACAATGCAACAAATATTCTATGAAAATTATTATATTAATGTCACACAGAAGTAAAATAATTATATTAGAATATATTTTTCAATATTATGGTATTCAAAAGTATAAATTTAGGTTGTTCAAGGGAAATAAAACCAATAACACCTATACATAAAATTTATTACCCCATGCCATGGTGAAATATCAAATTTAAATCCTGAATCCAAATGAAATGAATCAAAGAAAATAAAAGAGGAAGTGAAAAAGAAGAGTAATAGGACATAATTACATTAATTGGGAAATCTAAACATACTTTCACACCTAATATAAAAAGGAATGAAGGGAGTGAAAAGGTAATGTGAGAATAGGTCTCCCCCTATATCCAACCATTCTGTCCATGGAAACCCCAAATGGGGTTATAAAATAAAAATTTCTAAAATAAAAATTTACCCATGGTTTTTTAAAATCCTTTGTGGGAATAATTGAGTACATGGAGATCCACCATATGCCACATGGTGGGTAATTGAGGACCCAAGGGAAGCCTTCCAACCACCTGATGGAAATCCAATGGGGTACTTCCCCCACTACAATTCTCACTGAGTGCTTAGTGGAACTATATTTGTTATCGGGTGTCTTCCTTCAACAACGTTCATAAAACATAAACTCTAAAAACACCAAAAACATTTACTTAGATATTTTCGAATCAATTCAATATCTCAAGAAAATTAAATTAATATTCCTAAAATAATTAAAAAATTCACCCTCCTGATCAAAATTCAAAAAAGTAAAACAACCGTAGGCCTTATTCCTACTATTTTTAAATTTTAAATCAAAAATTACTTTTAATAATTTAATTAATAATATTTTAAATTACTAGATTTCACCTATTTAGGGATAAAATGTTTGGTAATTTAGTGGTGTTTTGTAAATTGGTATTGAAAATATTGTTAAAAATATTCATATTGAGGAGGAGAGAAGTGTAAAATTTTATTAATGTATTTGGACTAGTACAAGTTGATATAGAAGAAACTGAAAGAGTTATAATATTTTCAAGGATGATAAAATTAATAATAGAGATGAAGTAGTTAGGAATGATAGAGTTAGAAGTTATTTTATGAATTTTTATAACATTAAAAAAATTAGTTAATTTGAATGACAATGATATAATTAAATTTTATATAGAGTATGACAATGATGTATCTAAAGTAAGAAATAAACTAGAAGTTACTGAAAAAAGAGTTTACGTACATATAAAAACAAAATTTCCATAGAAGTTGTGGATGTTAGAGACAAATATACTCACATAATTTATCAGGTTCAGTTGATAAAATAACTATATAAAATTACAATAGATATTATTATATATATTCAAGAAAATCATAGAGCTATATGTGAAGCTAAAAACAAAAAATTATTGGTTGATATTATAGGGTAAATTAATGTTTGTTTTTACCTATATTAATGTTTATTATACTTTCATATTTGATGGTGATGAAATATTTTGTGAAAAAGTTATCAAAAAAATAGGTTCATAGGAATGTCTTATTGATCGAGAAGTTTTCGACTCATATTTATCATTAATTTAAAATAATTCTTGTAATAATTTTAAGAAAATATTTAATGAATATAAATATAAGTTAACTATTAATATATTCTATTATTTTTCATATTTTACATAATAAGTTATCAAATATCAAGTTGAGTTTAATTTTTCATGACTTTAAATGGTTTCTATGTTGGTTTTTTGAAAACATAAATTCTAAAATTTCGAAATGATCAAACATTGATGATAGGAAGAGTTTTTTTAAGATTTAATGAGATGTCTGAGTAACTACACTAATGAAAGAATAAAAACTGAGTTGATAATGGTTTTTTCGAAAATATAATTTAGTAATTTATAATTTTATTCAATTAATGTTCATTTGGATACACATACTAAAATACAAAAATATTAGTGTAAAATTTTAATCAAATTAGATGTTTTATATTTATAATATGATCTTGTTTTAATTTTTTAATTTAAAATTTGGAATTATATTGTTTTTTATTTAAGTAATATATGTTGGGGAATTAATTGATTGAAATATATTATTTTGATTTGATTAAAATAGAAAAACTATATTTTTTTTATAAAAATTTTATTTATCATTTTTCTTTAACTATATTAACTATACCTATTTCTTATAAGAGTCTTTAATGTTTTATAGATGAAATTTATAAATTTTTAGAAAATAATCTTTCTAATTTGGAGTTACTCATGAAATAAATAATTGTTAGTTTTTCTAGAATTGTAAAATGTTTACCTAAATGGATTTTTTATTATACCTATATATCTTAAAAAATTTATATTTTGTGTTATTTCTTGATTTCATATCTTGGGCTACCAAACCCTCAATATTTCCCCCATTTCTACATGCTACAATATGACACTACTTAACAAAACCCATGATGAAACATGAAATTTTTTGCCAAAGAAATCGTATTCTCTATTTAAAAGGGTTGAATACTTTTGTTGAAAAAATTCATGGACGATTCACGTCCATATTCGACCAAAGATGTAAGCATATCCCACAAAAAATTTCCCCAATAATGATACTATCTTAAACCAATTCCTCACTAATAAAATGGGTATTCTAATTTGAAGGGTCTGAATGACTTATCTTCCTTATTGGTGAAAATATTTAGCATTATGGGGTTTTGATTGCTTCTATGTGTAGATATTATAATAATATAAATATTGATATGAAAAACACATATTTATTAAAGGTTCTACTACCACTAAATTTTGAATCCACTTTGGATGATTGTTAAATCTTAGGCGAGGCCTAAATTACTTTGAAAAATTTCTCTATTACTGGTTTTATCTACAAAATATAAAAAAATTAAATGTTCTTTTAGGACTTATCATATTTTTGGCATATTTATATCAACTAGAATCATCATGTTTTTACCCCTACCCATATTTTGATATTTTCCCCTTTATGTATATGTTAGTGAAAAAATGTAGAGAATTTTTACTCCCTCATATATGGTAGAAAAAAGTGCTTATTTGTGTGGATAATATGACGGTCCATATATACCCAAATGCCTAATATAATGATCTTAAGAGGGATACAGATTCAATATTCCCATATTTTATTTGTCTCAAAACTCATCATTGATGGATCATTCTTGAATGGATTCATGTTTGGTGGAGGGGTAGTGTGTAATAATATATGAGAAGTTATCTTTTTTTGGCACCATGGGTCTTAGCTCTTTTCTCATCATTGAATATATGATCATAATCTTTTTACCCTCTCATATCACCTTTATAGGGATCAAAATTACAAGTGCTAGTTTCGACCTAATGGTAGTTATAGAAATAATTCAAAATATAAGCCCATTCACATTGTCTATCAACTAAATTATTATTTGTTTTTATAACATATTTGTCTAAAAAACAACTTTCCTCTACATCTTTAGAGAAGTAATTAACCTAATTGGTTCTTTACATGTCATTGAAAGGAGTCTTGAGGTTTTCTCTACATACGCATGTGTAGCCTCTTTACTGAATACATGAAAATATTTTTGTAGGTTAATGCAATTTAGCTTCACTTAGTTCACCGATATTAATAATTCACTCTCTCTTTGATATTTAAATAATAGGTGGATGCTGTTAGTATTATAAATATTTAAAAAAACTAGATTCATTATGAGGGTTTGTGATCGAATGATATGGAAATATAAATATTTGTTTACTCAAATGTTGAAAATACTTGGTGGAATGTGAGAAACACTTTTTTATAACTATTAATTTGATATTTTAATCAATAAAATCCATAGGAGTTGAATAATTATTATTGTTTTAAAATAGAATATGTATAAATTGTAATTTTTCATTATTATAAGATTGATATTATGGTGAGTTTAGATTTAACATGTCCGGAATATTATTATATTAGAAGAAATAAGTGTATTATACAAGATATTATTTAAGTTTTTAAAAAAAATTGATTTTAAATTTTTGATTTAAGAAGAAAAATTAAAATTAAAATATATCTGTATTAAGATACATAGAATAGTCTAACCAGTTTCCTACTAGATCATTATAACAAGAGAAATCATATCCACCTACAAAGATTCAATTAAAGAAATATTTAATAGTTTTATGATTGTCGATTATAGATCAATGTCTTCTAATTATATATCAACTAGTGAAGGATCCTTAGAACACCAAAACTGATCTAAAACCTTTAACCAATTTGAATCTATTTCTCACTATAAATAATATTTTTTCTATAACATTATTTTTCCATTTTTCTTCCTTATGAATTTTTTTCCAAATCTATATTTTTAGAAAAAAAATGTATTCCAAATACCAATTTCATTTGGTTATTATATTTAATAGAATAAATTTATATTTCAATATTAAATTATAGTTTTTAAAACATTATTTGATAGTTCAAATATGTAGAGAATTATTAACTATGCAAAAGAATCAATTATTTGTTAAAAAAACATAATTTTTTTACATTTTATGGTTTTTTGATCATTAAAAATGATAATATTGTTATAATAGTTTATTTTGAATTATTTTAATCTAAATATATATATTTTTATTATAATATGATGCTAAAAATGGGTTATTAACATTTTATTTTATTTTTCATACGATAATATTATTATTTAATTTAAATTTTTCTTTAAAAATGGATGTCTGAAAATTTACCTTGGTTTTAAGTGAAATAAGTTATATTAACTAATAGAATGAAGTTTTCAAAAAATTTAAAAATTATTTTCTACTATTAAAAAAATCATATATATTCATTTTATTGTTATGTATTTAGGGATATAATTTATAAAATGTTGGAAATATTAGAGTTATTATTACCGAATATTTAAAATTTTAGACTTACCGTTGTAAAAAAATAGAAATTTTGGGTATCCATTACAGTAATTGTTGATTTTTTTTGTTTTTCCATCTTGTAGTTGATAAATATGGAATTTCATACTAAACTAATGTGAAAAGTGTAATTTTAAATTTAGGAAACTCAAATAATTTCAACTAAACACTTATGTGGTATATTTTTACCCATGTTTACTAGTAAAAATGAGTGAAATTGTTGAAAAATTTTTAAAAATTATATTCTATATATTTAACCATTATGAGTGATTTATTTCTTAAAAGAATATATCTTTAACAATTAAATTAAGGTTTTTTTTAATGTTATACTTATTTTCAATGAAATATCATTCCAATAATTTCAAGAAAAATTTTATTTTAGTTACTAAAAGTTATTAGTAGGATTAACATATATTATTAAATATCTTTTATTATGTTTTTTAGATGGAAGATAAAATATTTATATCAAAATTTCAAAATATTTTCTTCAATGATTTTTCAAAAAACAACATATTTAATAATAAAATAAAAATAATATAATGTTTTTATTAAGATATATTAAAAATAAAAATAAATTTATAGGAAACTAATTTTGATTTAGTTGTACAAATATAAATCAAGAGATCAATTGGTATTTCCAAATCTAGATAAGTACATACTAACATTATTTTCTATTGTTTCTATTATCTAATATATGTTTATCAATTTTTCTCTAAACATGATTTTTTGATTTATTTGATTCTAACATCTCCTTTTTCACTATTTTATTAAACTATGCACCATTATTATTCATATGGTAATATTATCTTGTGATTGTGTAGTTTTAAAATATCATGGTTAAATTTCACTTTATTATTTTAAACATTATGTTTAATATTCTTGCACTCAGTTTTAAGGATAATTAATTTAAATGAACATATAATTAAACTTGCCAACCCCAAGTTGGGTGTTACTGGAGAGTAGTATAGGATTTTCTTGGTGGACCTAAATATTTTAAAAAAGTATATTCTTTATGCTCAATTAATTTAATTATATATTTTAATATATAAAATAAATATTTATAAAAGTGGTTGATAATAAATAATTTTTATATTTGTAAAGACAAAAAAATTTAAATTTCTCAATTCACCTCCACCTTGAGCCATTAGATTTTTAATTGGTATAATATTTATAGGGTTCTTCTTCATCTCAATGTAATTCCCTTTACATAATCTTTAATGTTAACATTTTTGTTACAAAAAAATATACCTTGAGGTATTTAATTTAATTCTATTAGAAAATTTTATGTTCCATATCTCTAATTCATAAAAAATGAATCTTGAAATTAGCCTTTTACTTTTTGTAGTATATTTAATGGCTTTTATAAAATAATTTGATGTTTTATTCAATAACCTTTGATGATTATTTATAAAATTATTTACTTTTTATTACAACAATCATGTATAAGTACCTTTTGATAAAATTATTTTCACACTATCTTCATATTTATGAATGTTTTTATCCATGAATTTATTTTTATTATTAAAATCAATGTAATTAGATTCTTAGATATAACTTAGTTTTGTTACATTTATATCATTATATAAATTATATTTATTGGGTCTTATGATTTTATAGTCATTAATCCTCTGGAATATACCATGTGGGATCCTTTATTTTGTTAAACTACATTCCCTTTTTATTTAAAACGACTGAAGGAATTTTATTCAGTATTTAATATGATTTGTGTGAATAATTTAATATTTAAAAATATTATATCATCAAAATATACAATGGTTTTCTTATATTATTGGAAACCATTAAAATATATTGGAAATAAAACCCAAAAATTTGAATCATAATGAGTATACTTTAATAAAATATCTTTAAGGCTATACCATACCTTAAAAAATAAACTATGAGATCTTGATTTAAATTTAAAATATTTCCAAAAATATATATATATTTAGAAAAAATAGATTCTGAAACATAGAAACATATCTCTGTTTATTCCCTTATATATATGTACTGAGGTTCTACGATATGAATCCACTCTTTATAACTATATCTTAAAGAGAATTTACAAAATCATAAATTTAACATATCAGTTAAAAAAACATTAAGCTCAATGGTGTTAAACGTTTTATAAATCAAGTATAACTACAATTAAAATCATCATATGTTATCCTAATAAATTAAATATAGTTATTTACCATTTAAATGATCATTGGATTTTTCCAAAAAAAATTTATACTTGAATGAAGACTCATAATCTTACCCCCACTTTTGAAGGTAAACTATAATCTATTAAATATCATTTCCATTGTAATAATCAACGATTGTATAAAATGATCAATATATTGATTTTGATAAACACAGATAATGTTTTCTCATCTTTTTTATCTAATAAATCATCTCTCAATTTCAATATCATAATCATGAAATATTTATCCATTTTGAAGTGATTTTGAAGTCCATGATTTTCATGAAATGCCATATATTAGGTGTTTTATATATTTTGGTGAACTGTAATGGAATGAGAAACTATATATTTATGTTTAAGTAAAATTATATCAAATAACAAAATATTCTATAATAGGTTTTTTTTATTATTTATTACTATGTCTGGATTTTTTAATCTAGAGAAGGGGTGTCAATATTGGGCAATTTGAACTGTTAAATATGTCATGGTTTCAAACATTGTGGAATGAGTGTCTAAATTTCACTACAATGGAATGAGGGGAAATATTTTTTTCATGTCAAGCTAAGGGCATGACTTTAAATGGATCTTATTTTCACAAGGTTTATGCATTAGTATATGATGTATTTTTTACACCATGATTATATATAGAAGAGTATATAATCAAAAAGAATGTGAGTATTTTTTCTAAGGAGGTAGAGTAGATTTTATCATGAATATTGGATTGAACCTTTTATTGGGTATATTATTTTTTAATGGAATATATTATAAAACTATCAGTATCATTTAGTAATGTGACTATAATTGAGAGGGGTGAATCGAAGTTGATTTTTTTATTTTTAAATTAATTATT
The DNA here is from genome assembly GCA_963277665.1 of Viscum album. Classification (NCBI taxonomy): domain Eukaryota; kingdom Viridiplantae; phylum Streptophyta; class Magnoliopsida; order Santalales; family Viscaceae; genus Viscum; species Viscum album. The sequence goes on along the minus strand of OY728157.1, from coordinate 1,393,496,488 downwards.
TTCTCTTACATGTTCAGTAGTGATCGCTATAAATTTCATTGGTATAGAAAAAAAATTGATGATACTAATGCTTTTTACATGGTTTTCCTCTAACATAGATGATTATATAATTGATTTATAGTTTTAATTTTCCACTACACACATCACTCTTATTTTATTATCTAGATGAAGCTACAAGAATTTTTATATCCTTTATCTTTCTATAATTTTGTCACATACTAGTTCATACAATCAACCACAAGTAAAAAAGTTTTATAACAAAAAACCTCTTGAAATTTTATCACTAGTGTAAGAAAAAATATCATTTAGAATATACTAATGAGATCCTTATAGTGATCTGAAATTTTCTCATATAATACAAAATTCAGTTTTGAGTTTTGATTCTAAGACCCCTCTATGGGTAAATGGTAAATTTATTCTAGAAGATGCCATCATATAAGTTATCTGACAGTCTTTCAGATTTAAAGGTGATGAGTTTATCTTTGGGCTATATATGTGTGGAATTGTGAGTGTAGTAGAGTCTCGAAAAAAAATATGAAGTATAAAAATAATATTTTTATTAGCTACTCACACAACTGAAAAATACACATCTACCCATGGAGATATACCCACATTTTAGAAAAATCATGGGTATAGAGTTGTGTCCCAAGACTATACCAACAGTTTTTAAGACACCATTGGTATAGTTTTATCTCTACTGATGGTTTTAAAAAACTATTGTTTTAACGTTTTTTTATATTGGAGGCTCGCTCAGTCTCCTCCACCCTTCATACTCATTCGAACCCTAAGCATAATGTGTTTTCTATGCTTTCCCCTTCACATCAGTCTAATTTTTCCTCCTCCCTCCCAAACTAAATCGAATTTACCATCCCCCCTCACCTCCTCCAGAGATTTCAGCCTCCCCTTACCCTCCTCAAGTGAATTCTTCATCCCCTAAGTGACAATGAACCCATCTTACGGTTTTCTTTCTTTATTTTTGGAAATTGTTTTGTTGGGATAATTAAGAGGTAAAATTTCCTTACTCTTATTTATTCTCTTTTGTTCCTCCATTTTAATGGGTGTTAATAACTTTTATAAAAAAATAATTTGTTTTTGGTATAGTTTTTTAAAATTTCTCAACAATATTACATTACATATGCATGATATTCCATTTTATTATATATATTTTATAGGGACAATGTTTCATAATGATTTATTTGATCACTCAATCCTAGTTTACAACCATTGGGTTTTATAAATCTAATTCAAAAACTGAGATTTAATGAAATGAAAATGATTAATGGTTTTATAAATATATATAAGTATGTATATGAATATTAAATAATAACATTTTATATTTGATCACATGATATATGAGCTTAGAAATATGGTAATTGGGACTAAGGTCATTCAATATATGGTTATTGGTTAGGCACATATACAACAGGAATATTTAGGATATGTATTTTTTATTAAAAATTCAAAAATAATATAATTCAGAAATGATAATCAATGCAATAAAAATACTGTATTTAATAGAATTTTTTTATTATATAAATGTTTCTTCAATGTTTCATAATATTATTCTCATTAAACATACATTTTATGTATAAAAAAATAAATGGAATTCCATTTAATGTATTAAGCAAGTGGATGAGATAATTAATGAACATTCCTTATCTCAATGGCACTATTAGACAACATTATTGAAAATATAATTCTATTCAAAATAAATAATTTTTATATAGAAAAATCCACACAACCACAACTAAAAATATTAATATCCTCTACACCTCTCAATTTAGTCTATTTAATTAAAATTATCATGAATAGAATCACATTTTCAATTAGTCCTAGAGGCCAATTGGCCGTTAGGACTAAAGGCCAATTGGATTTTTGTATTAATGTACAATCTTCCTATAGTCCTAATGTCTAATTGGCTTATAGGCTTTATGGAATATTTTTCTATATGAATAATGGCCAATTGTGAAATTAGCCCTTTTTCCCAATTGTCCACTTGGACTGCATCCCAATTTTATATTAGGCATGTTGACAAATTTTCCATTAGGCTATTATGCCAAATGGACAATAAGCCTATAGAACTAATGGAAATTAAGCTTAATATCCCATTATCTTATAGTCTTAATGGACTAATGGCCAATTGTCCACATAATGAATAATATTGTGTTAATATTATGAAATTAATATAAATAATTCATATTCAACATTATAGAATGTTCATAATGAGTTCCAAAAATTATAAATTGTTTATGATTATCTTATATATATGAATTTTCATCAATATTTATCATATTTTTAAAATTGTGAATTTTCCTTTCATTTAATAGTTATTCCCTTTAATTCTTATTCAAGATTATAAAATTTTTACATTGTGGATATTTTTATACGAGTCAACTTTATTTTAAGAAATATGTATTGGGAATCAAAGTTCATGTACCTTAGGCTAAATGATTTTTCACAATAATGAAGAAAATATATAGAAGTGTAGTAAATGCACAAACACAAGAAATTATTATAAGTTTATTTATTTATATCTCAATTATTTATACAAAATTCATAATTAAATATCTTTTTTGTATTTTCAACAGACTTTCCTAGAGACCCTTGATGATAAAGAAGATGGAAATTTTAGGATGAATGATCTTTTGAGTTCGGTATTAGGTTATAAGCATCGGGGAAAATTCCAATCTCGACCAGGGAAACACATCACCCCCTCTAGGTATTGTTCTTCATTGGGATCCACTCAAGCCTCTTAGACCCTCAAGCTATAAATCACTCATATAGAAGCAGTTGAGGAAAAAATTCCTTAAGGAGTATGAAATAAGTTAACAGAATCCTCAAAGAAGTAACATGATCACTATACAATTCATGAAATCTATGTCAGTTATAATTCAGTTAATTCCATCATAGAATACTACTAATATTGATTCATATATAGAATCAATAAATTGTTTGTATGATGTCTTTGGTGATGGTATTGAGGTTACTTGTGGAGATTGAGCTGAAGGTGATGAAAATGATGTTTTTTATTAGGTTACTTTTATAGATGATGCTATTTGTGAGAATGTTGTTGTTTATGATGGTTGTGGTGGCGTTGAAGATTTATTTGAGGATGAGGATGTTGGTTATGGGGGATATATTAGTCCTCCATATTTTTAACTTGGTCAGAATGATAGTTGTGTAGTTTTATAATGACTTGAATTGATTTTTTTTGTCGATGTATATGTATGTTTTAGTATTTCATATGGTTTGAAAAATATTACAAGCTAGTGTTTGGATGCTAAATGTAGTAAAATTGAATGGCATTGAATGTATAATGTAAGTTTTATTTTATTTTCAAGATCTTGATGATGAAGTGGTGGCACTACTTCCAAATGCAGGTAGCTACCTATACCCATGGTTTTTAGAACCATGGGTATAGGATCTATAGTTTGAAAAGATATACCCATGTTTTTTTACATCGTGGGTATAGATTTTTACCCATGTTTTTTTAAACAATGGGTATAGATATATACCAATGGTTTTATTAAAAATGTGGGTATATTAGACATTATGGGACCTATCCTTTTGGTTTGTATAAAAACTATGGGTATAGGAATATACCAATGCCTTAACAGGCCATGGTTCTGAATACTGTGGGTATAGCCTATACCCACGGTTTCAAGAATGTACCCTTTCTCTAAAATCATGTTTAAAGGTTTATTTTCTAGAAGTGAAATATGTGTTTTCAAAAATTACTATTTTTCTAAAAAACTATAATATGAAATATGATACTATCATTGAATATGGAATGGTGGTTTTAAATAATGGGTGTTGTAAGTTAATTTACATCAGGGTTTCAAGGTGTGATCCATTACATGAGTGAAAATAATTAAATGAATAAATTATTTGTTAATTAATTTAATATAGAAAAACCTATCATTTCCTTATAGATGTGTGTGTTTTCAACTCCCCACACTATTTTTTTCAAGATAAATCTTGATTTATAGAGATGGATATGGACGATAATTGAGTGAATCCCCAAGATCCAATATGTGGGTTTATCAAGGAGGGTCAATAATGAGACCCGAAGCAACACTTCCTTCATCTACCATTGATCCAAGATTGAGCTGGGGATACAAAATTTATTTTGATCTCAATTCATAGGGATAATTCATGGAAATAATTTTATGTAATTTAATTGATTTAAATTTATCTATCATGAATTTTTTATGCTTTATTTCTTCATTATTTTCAATATCCTCTTCACTTTGAGTCTTGGGGCCCTTGTTCAAAGATGTTCTTCATGACCTTCTATTAAAACATATTTCTAACTTATTTACTATGAGTATATGGTTTTTATGGTAGATCAAATAATACTATTGGACCAATATTATTCTCTCATTTTCTTCACTCACTTCCCTATTACCCGTACACCTCACCTCTCATACACCCCATACATTATTTAGCTGGATTTTAGGAAGAAATCACATGTCCTGGAGGAAAAAATGCATAGATTGGGGCTTCAGTGTAATGTGACATAGAGGTAAGCACTTGGAAGAGGAAGTCAAATTGGTTGTGATGTTTGTGTGGGATGAAGACTACTTTGGTAATCCTTAGTATTGATGATGTGAGATAGCTCGATCGGTGGTTGTTTATGAATGATGTGTCGATGTTGTATAAATGATGGGACCGCAAAAGTGTGTAATGAATGGGTAGTGATGTTAGATCACATAATAATTTTGTGATTTAAACATGGTCACTAAAAAGGATTTTGTAGTAGTGGTATGTACCTACCATGAGAAAGATATATAGGTAAAAAAACATGTCTTCATCCCTCAATATTTTGTCCCGCTACCACCTATAAAAACCTTGATTTTTCTTCAAGCCACATATTATAGGTCCTTTACCCTTCCATACTTACATGATCATTAATTTATCAAGAGTATAAAGTTTACCATTCATGGTTTGAACATAAATATAGTAGGACGCAACCAATGTGTCATTAAAACAAGCGAATATTAAATATATAACTGTATGTTTCAAAACATGAAGTAACTGAACCCTTAATCCTTTAACCACCCATGTGTTGAGTCATCCTGAACTAACCAAGCATTTAAATACCCCAAACCTAACTTCTTAAGCACTATGTTGGGTAAGGAAGATAATGTCTATTATTACATGACACAATATTTCCCACTAGTATCAGCATTGGTTATCACACTACTCTTTTAAATCCCCTTCCAAGTTCCACCATTAAGAAACACCACACACCCCAACCCTAAATATTGTCATTAATTGGAACACTTTGCATCCCATCCAAAATATGGTCATAATACCCATATTATATTAGGTCCCAACTGATATTTGTGATGAATTTTGATTTGTACATCACTCTTGCATGGAAATATCTCATATCTCTATGTAGAAAAACGACATTCAACACCACTAAATCGACTACTCCCATAATAGTTGACAGTTTTGTGATCTGACTAATTCCATAAAACGATACATAGTACGAATCCTTTTTCACATTATCACACTCCCCCTCCAAGAATACTTCTAAACAATACTAAGAGATAATTTCATAGAGAAAGGTTTTGTAGGCTTTGTAAAACTAAAAAAATATGTATTATAGAGAGGAAAAATAAGGTATATGAAGAATAGTTTTTAAGAGGCTACACACATATCATAGAAACATATATCAATTATGGGTCATAAGGGACACTCAAACAGCCACACGTATCATATATCAAGCATGAGTTTCAATCAAAAAATATAAAATCCTAATAAAGTCATATAAAAGTCCCTTTATGATAAAGAGCTTATTTCCTCAAGATCATACATTTGAACTTCAAGGTTCATGAAGAATATGGAAACCCAAAAAAATATCATTCCCAAACACCCAATTAATTATCACCAAATTCACAAAAGATTTCAAGAATATAGCTTCTATAAGGAAACATCGTGACTAAAGATTGAGAGACTCTCCAAAGAGGAGTTATTAAGATAAAAACACTAAGATGTCATATAATACAAATGATCCTAAATAAAGGATTTATCTACAAAAATGAAATTAATTACCCTCTTAGACTAAAAAAATAACCACAGTTTATGATGTAATTGCTTCATTCCATGCTTTTCTATGAAGGATAGAAAAAATTGGCAAGAACAAGAAAGAATCACTGGAGTTCTACATTGAACAACCTCAATCTAGAGGCTCCAAAAATGGTGGATGGAATAAACCCTTAGATAAAACCAAGGATAATAATATCATTTCAAATGTAGAAAAATATTAGTGCTCGGATGAAATTCATCGCACCAGTCAGCCTTCTACAAAGAACAATCCAAAAACACAAATCTTTGAAAGGGAGAGTGAATATATTGATTTAATTGGTGGAAAATGAGTGTATAAGGAATTAATCATCCCCTCATTAAGTCTGAACATGGTTTTAATTAACAAATCAACTCATTAATGAAAACCTAAGGAAGAAGGTGATAATTTTGGCTATTTTAAAGTGGCATGACCACTAACACGCTCTATGCTATATACTTAACATAGTTGTGATTTTATTGAATACTACAAACCAAAATGGCCTTCCCTAAAACATGTTCCCAAATCTTAATCTATTTTCATTCTAAATGACCACTAAAATAGGTATGGTGAGTTCCATCATGTTGTGGACCATAGGTACCATTCCTGAGAACTACACCATGTCCATGCCCATTTCCCCCTTTACATATTTTACATTGAAGTGCACCAATGAAAAAATGGATTGCACTAAGAAACGGTGTTGTCTATTTCAACCAAAAAACCTCCATAATCAACTTTTAATTTTCTAAACACCTCCAACAGAAAATGATCCCATGTTTCAAGTATAAAATGGGTCAAAAAAATAACTTAAAACAGGTCATAACATACATTATCATACCCTCTAAAAATGATTATGTTTCACATGTCATGATTAGGTCCATCATTCTAGTTCTATGACCATGGGCTAAGGACCATAAATCATGTTTTCTGGGACTATAAGAATTTTTCCTTCAGGAAAATTGTTGGGACATCGCGTCTATTGGGTCTTAAAAATGGCTATTTTTTTACTACATCTACTGGGACTTTAGGATATTCAAATTAAGTAAAAAATATAGTTTAATGAGTTATTTCCAATACTTTGAGGGAGGGATGATTCCAAACCCAGTGTGTTACTTGGTTGAATGTGTGTTTTTATACTTATAATATTCCCAATATTTAATCAATTAATTTATTAATTTATAATAATAAGATTATTATTATTATTTCCAAGACATTTGATTTCTATTCTGTTTATGGTTTTTTAATCTAAACATTGTGTCAAAAGAATCAAGGCCAATACATGATAATTATTTTTGTATCATGTTATAATCCATTGGTATTTTCATATAACATATCTTAGGTGTGTTATTATAGAATGCATATTTTTCATTTGATGAAGGTTTCTGATAAATAAATAGAATGAAGAAATTATTGTTCCATATATATCACAACGGTTCTTTTAGTTCATCCATTCGAGGTCGTTTTCAAGGTAATCTATATAGTATTATAATTCAGTTCATCATGAATGATAATGGGGTTCATTCATGATAATCAGAGTTTTATTATGGTTGGACACCCACCTTAGTAGTATAGTTGTGAAATATTTGGGGTAAACCCCAACATCCTATGTTAGGGTTGGTAATCCATTCATTTTTAGTGTGAAACATGGGGCATGGTATCATTTACTTGTAGATCATATAGGTTCAAAATTCCCCCCACTTACATGGGAGTGGAAACCTCTATTTGTAGATTCATTATACTTAAATATTTAAAGATCCTTGATAGGTAACAAGATCCCTCACTGGATTCAGTACCCCCCAACTTTAAATGTTTATATGACCATTCACCATAGTTTCTATAAGGGTACATGAATTGTTTCATATTGGTGGTTGAGATACTTATTTTATGATATGACATTGATGGATTAATGGGTGTTTTGTTTCTGAAAATATTGGGAATGCTTTAATGATTATTGTATCCCCTATATGGATTCTAGTGATGACATGTTTGATGGAATTTTTTGTAGTATGTAACTCTTTAGTACTTGTTATTAATCAGCCTCCTAGTGGTTTTAATTGAGATATTATTTATAGGTGGTTGTCGAATTAAGGATTTGTACACCCTTTTATATTATGAGATCCCTTTTTTGATGTTATTTTATGAAATTTTGGTGTTATAGTGGAAAATTTTAGGAATTCATGATATCACTAACACTTCTACTAACTGGTTATATCTGGATTATACTTTGTTCTCTTCCTCTTAGTTAATTTCATTAACTAAAGGTTTGAGACGATGGTTTCCATATATTTTTCCATTTCGGGTATTCAAGTTTCCTAATATGTATATTTATACCCACCCATACATATTCCATAGGTTTAAAATAATCTTTATATATGTAGATTTTTCATGGTATGTTCGAAGCCAACCCCTAGTAATGCTTATCAATGCAATATGGCACTTAGTGGTCCTTGATTTTGTTTTTGACTATTGAAGTTAGATATCATTTCAATATTACTCATAATGAGGATATATTTTACTATGTATGTTACCCAATTGACTCTAAGGATTTTTAGATGTATGATTTAGTTGTATTTACCATTATGGTGGTGTACTTTTACCTGATATCACATGAATGTGTTTTTATACAGTTTAGTTGATTAATTATATATATAAATCCTTATTATGTTTTTGTTTTCTTATGAATCGAGATATGTATTAATTAAATTTTAATATAGGATAAGTAATTACATATTCTAAGTTATACAAATATAGTTTTATTCACCAATCCTATCATATTATAGGCATGATTGGTGTGGAACACTCTACTAACCACTTGCCCAAGTGGGGCCTGGTGGCTTAGGTCGTGTCAAAGTGGTGTTAGAGTGGATTTTCCCTAGAGGTAGTGTTCAAAGATACTATTCATGTGACAACTAGATTGGGAATTTAGGGAAGTGATGGTACGTTTTTCTTGTAATTAATTATCATACTAGAAAGACTAGTGTTGGTTTAGTATACAATATATCATTTATCATGGACTCTAATAACCTAATAGTTGACTTAAATCTATGATACATAGATTTTGAAGAACCTATTTGTTAGTATATGGATTATATAGTAGATATTTAATATCATTCATGTCCTTATCCTATCATCTCATCCTCTATTCCATGTGGGTACACCCCATTGGATAAATAGTTCTACTCACTCATAGCCATCTTGTGAAAATAGGTAGGTTCAGGGAAATACCTTGCCTATAGTTGGGACCCTTTCCTCCAACTAGTGAAAAATAATTATTTATATTCATGGCTCAGTCAAAAGTTTTTTGTTACCTAGTATATTATATATCATCTCCACTATTTTTATCAATGAATACCTTTTTAAAAGTGGATTTTAGTTCCCACTGAGTTGAATGTGACTAAGAATAAGTGGTATTCATAGCATTCATTATATGATAAAAGCATCAAGGGTTTGCGCAGTTATCCTGATCCACATGTGATAGAAGATTATTTGGAGTCTTTGAATTTTTTTCATCTATCTTAGAGTTTTAGTGACCAAATATCAATGCTTTTAAAGAGAATCATATACAAAACACTGAGACATTACTAGAAAATGTGTTTCTTGAACTCCTGATCTAATTACAGGGTCATGTTTTATGTTTAATACCTTTTTCATAAAATAATTTCATGTAAGGTTTTTAGGACTATCCTCAGGGTAGTATGCACATGATTTAGTGTTCATTAAGGCCCATAGACCTCATCAGTTTTTCTACAAATATGTTTCATAGTGAAAATTCTCATGCTCAATGGCTAGGATGGATACAAATAGGAATAATAGGTTATAAGTTATAGTTGGGTTTCCTTATAAATACATCTATTATGAATCCCCCTTCCCTAAACACTATAATATAGTGATGGAATATTAATGATTATTGATAGAATGAACCTTAAATAAGGGAGCAATCTAAGGTTTTTTTGAGACACTAGAATGGTGTGGTAGATAGTCCTTCACATGGGAAGAAGTGCTAATATAAAATACCTCCTAGTTTTTAGAATAGTTGCAGAACAATAAGTGGTTGGATGGAAGATTAATTGGTGTGAGAGTAATAAAAGATGAAATATGTATCAATCCACTCCCAAGAACACTGCCTTTGGGAAGTTCTAATAATTCATGGACTGATGAAAATTATATTTTTGGGGAGATACATGTGACATATGGATATGGTCTGGAATAAAAAATTATATTTTAGAGTAAGATTATTGTCCTTTCTTTATGTAACATCATAGTGTTTCATGAATTTGTGGGTAATTATTCCACATTACTGTTTTAGGATTGGGGTATTTCAATGGGACCCCTTCTTATACAATTTTCATATATATATTTTTCAATGTTGTTGACCTTACTTTAGTCACCCCTCTAAGTAATGTGAGTTTACCCTTAGTGGAGGAACCATACTTTCATGAGAATCCTTCATAATAGAGATTATATCAATTGGTTCCTATCTCATTATGGATGGGGTATCAATTCATGTATTACAAGGTGAGGTTTAGTTAAGAAATTTAAGTGAAATATACTCTATTAGTGAGTGGGATACCCTCAAGTGGGGAAAAAAGATCCCATACCTAAGAAGATGGATTAAGATATACATCATATTATAAGTATATACTTGTCTGATAAGTGTGAATATTATAAATCCAGTTCATATTCATTCTGAGGAATTAATATATTTTATTAAATAATGACCCATAGTGGTTACTCAATGAGAGATTGTTATATGAATAAATTTACATTCAAGAGATGATGTGTCAAAATTTATAAGTCAAATGAGGATTTCCCTATGGTGGTTATAGAGTGGATGGACCAAAAATTTAATTTTATCAATTCGAGAAGGCTCTTATTAGATATTGAGGGGGATTTCCATATTATAATAAAATATATATATTTTATGGAGTAAACTCTCATTTTCTGGGATCTGGATTCATGGTATAATACTGGACACCTAGAATTTGAGTCATGGATAGTTTTTGTATCAAAGTGTAATTACGGAATCATTGTTGTTAAAGCTTATAGTAAATGACTCTATTTTCAGTATGATGATGGAGAGGTTTTTTAATTTACATTGAGAGAATTTGGTTTTTTCAAAAATAAGGATATATTTATCGCCTTTGTTCAATAGTGGTGGCCCAACACTCATCCCATGTGTGAGATATGCATGTGGTTGTGATGTTAGATTGGTGGGCTTGTGTGACTATATACTCTAAGTTGACAAGAATGGAATGGTATCTAAAATTTTAGGAGAACATTTTCTACTTCATTGGTTGATAAATTCATTCTCTTGGTGTTCATATTAAGCATCAGGATAGGAACCCTAAGTGGAGACCAACATTGAGTAATGTGACACTCAGTACGGTTTGTCTTGTGGATCCTTTTGGGTGTACCCATCATATGGAATCCCTTGTTTTTTGTGGAGGATATTGTAGTAGAAGGTTTTATATTATTTCCACATAAGAAGGTGTTTTATTGGGTTTAGGGATAATATACTAGATTCATTTAAATTTCAAGGACTGTCATCTTTTCATTGTGGTGGATTGAGGCACATTTTTAATAGTAGTGTGTTATTATTAAATTTTAAGAGACTGTTTTCAATACTGGTGTGGTCATCTACATCTTTCATGATCCAAAAATTATTACATGACATGTTTATCATAAATAGAGTTTTAAATCATGTTGTATATCGAGGCACTGATATAGGATTTCCTATAAATGTTGTAATGATGTTGACTAGGAGAGGTTATGTTACTCAAGATCCAAGTTCTATCAATATTGATGTTGGTTCCTTATAGAAAATAAATTGTTGAGTTGTAGAATTGGATCCTAAATAGCATGTTTTAAGGTGGCCATATTATAGAGAGTGTGGAATCTAATAATGTTCTAAATGTTTGAGTATATCATTAATGGATTTTTTGTATGAAATAATGATTTTGAATTCTATTTAAATGTGGGTAGTGACGAACACCTACTAATGGTATCCTCTGAAATGAACCATTATGATAATGATGTTAATATTTTTTTTCTTATTTTTTTCTCATGTGTAAGGATGACCATATGATGAAGAACTGTTTTTGGTTCAGTATTGCAAAGAATCACTTAGAGAATATGTGGGTTTATGATAAATATTTGCATTGAGATGTATTGGAGTTAATGTCATTATGGATGGAAGTGTATTTTCCCTTCCTAGAGAATTGTTAATAGTGTATGTTAAATGTAGAACCACTAATATTAATGAAGTGTGTGAAATGATAATTTTTTTAAAATTTTATTTTCTAAGATTCCTTATAGAGAACTAGTTATTCACCTTTTGGGGATGAAATGGGTATATAGTGGGGAGGATGTGATGTCATGTAATTTTACCAATGACTATTTAACATAGTTTTGAGTTATAAACCCTAAGACACCAATAGAGATAATATTTTAAATTTACCATAGAAGAGGATGTTAGAAAAAAAATTGATCTTATGTGATTATGATTTTCTTTTAAAACAATTACTCAAAATGTAATTTTTATACATCCATTAATCCTATAATAAATTTTCTACCATAGGGAGATGTAAATTCATTTCTTATCTAGTTTTCTCATTTTGGATTATTGTAGGAACATGAATAAATCAAATATTAAGTTTCTAATTAATTAAATTAGTTTGAAAAACACTAACTATTGTATATATATATATATATGAAGTTAACTCTTATTAGTAGTATTGGATATAGAAACCTAGTATGGGAGGGATTTATATGGGTGATCTTTGCAAGAATATTGAGGTTCCAACATGTGGGTTCTTCAAGGAGGACCGACTATGAAGTTAGAATCAATACTCCCTTCTTCAAAAATTGATCTAAGAATTAGTTAGGGTTTTATGGTTTAATTTGAGCTCAATTCATATGGATAATTCAGGGAAATTATTTTAAGAAATTAAATTGATTTAACTTCTTGGGTCGTGCTGAGTTTATTTTTTAGTTTCCCAGTTCATTATGATATCTAAATAAATTTTATTATGTGGACCCTTATTAAAAACTATTTCTTATGATCATGTATTTGAACATATATCTGACTTATTGAATGTGATTATATGTTGTTTATGGAAGATCATATAAAAGTGGATACCCTAGATTATCCTCTCATGTTATTCTCTCTCCTCCCTTCCACCTCCCTTTCACCTCTCATAAACTCCATGCACAATTTAGTTGAAGGATAGATAGATCATGCACTGTGTGGTGGGACGATGGCATAGAGTGTAGGTTTAGTGGAGCACTAAAAGGAGGTTGGAAATATGATGAGGAATTTATCATGGTGAAAAAGAAGTATGGGGTGATATTTAAACCAGTTTATGATTTTTAGTGACACAAAATGGATCAATCAGAGGAATTTCGCGTGAGATGCATTAGTGACATGTGAATGGCGGGATTATGATGGTGTACAGTGGAGGTATGGAGATCAAAGGCTCCATAAGTGATCATTGGTTTTGAATTACTAGTTAAACTATCCAAAATATAATTGTAACATTAGTTTGGGTGTACTTGGTTTCATCACCCATGTGTCCAATAAAAGAAAAAAATCAAATAAAATAATGGGTCCATGTAGTCTACTTATTAGAAAGTGGCAACGTGTAGAAAGGGTGGAATACCTATTCCTAATATATTTCATGATTAACTATATATAAAAATAATAAAAATATTATTATTATTATTATTATTGTTATAATTATCATAAAACCATTATTTGGTTATAATATTTTATCAAGAAATCGTATTAGTGATCTATATGTGGTATCATCTTCTATAAATTGATATGGAATAATAAAGACTAATTCTTGATAGAAAATTTTGACTCCTAGAACAAGTATTATGTCCTATAATATAGTTTCTATGATAAAATGAATAATTTTCATCTAACACATGATTTAGAAAAATAAACAGTCTCTACTAAGTGTTTGTTCACATAGATCACAATGTTTCATCCTATATGGACATATGATTCTATTTGTGGGGAATGATAGGTAGTTTCATGATTTAATTTCATTGGATGAAAATGGTGTTTGAGTGTTATAACTGGAGTGTTCTTAGGGTAGGAAAACCTCCAATGTTGTGTGGTTACGACATGGTGTGGGTTTCCACCACCATCCATAGCTAGGGTCAACAATCACCCCTCCCCATCTATTAATTGAATATTTCTCAAATAGAATGATCACATAACAGTTAATCCCAAAAGTCTGGTATACCCCCCCCCCAAATAATTGGGGAATAGGATCCTCAATCATTGTAGTCTATATCCCCTTTATCAACTAAAAGTAATTCAAGGGGTTTAATGGGGGTGTGCAAGTGTTGGACTCCTCCCATAGTTAGACTTAAACTAAATGTGAATAGATCTTGTGCAGATGGCTCATGAGATGCAAAGATATTTTTAGAGATATAATGGGATCTGATATTTTAGGTTTTAGTGCCTTCTACGAAGTTGGTAACTCTATTGAAGATGAAGTCAAAGTGATGGTTAGTGTCCTACAACTATGATAGTTATATAACATTATGCTCTCAGAAGTGGATAGAGATTCCAAAACCCATTGTTGGTCTGATGCAATGTAGATTCACTCCACATTGTAAGCTAGACCACTTAATTAGAAATGGGATGAGGATTCTGAACTATGGTGCGAAGGTTGGGAACACTTGGGGGGAGGGTAACATTATAGAATATGCCATACCTAGTAGAGGTGGTCCTGGTGAGATGATCTCTATTTTCTTTACCATGGGATCTCTTTCTAATGAATGTAATCTTATTCTCAGGGGTGATTCCCTAAGCCTCTACTATTTTTAGTTAACTTGAATATTGTTTTTTTACCCATCATTTATCAATAATAAAAATCCAACTTGTAATTCAGTCATTATCCCCCCTATCTAAAGATATCAAATAGGCTATAAAATTCTCTACTAGAGTCATTGTACCCCTATTTTCCTAGGGCTCATGATTCTCTACCGTAGTTTGAATGTGTAACACCCCGAGCTTCCACGATACGCCTCTCTTTCAATAATGCAGTAGCTTGCATTGTACGCAAGTTCGAGTTCTAAAACACCGTGACTAATCAAAGTAGCCGTTATGAATAGTAATAACCACTTTTTAAAATTATAGAAATCTTATATTTCAAAATGGACTTCATTTTTGTATTCGTAATATCGAAATTAGCCTATGTTGAATTTTTGGTATTTTTCTGAGAACTTCTAATTTTTTATGAATAGTGAAAAATACTTAAAAACAACTTTTTAATCAAAATAATTTATAGTGATAAATTATACTATTTAGTGGTTTTAAAGTATAATTAGAATATATTTTTACAATTTTATCCAATGGTGGTCATTAGAATTAATTTAACATTGAAATTGGACATAAACAATTGCCAATCTTTTGATATAAATTGTTTCTTAAAAACACGCTATTTGTTGTAACAGCGGGAATTAATAATAAAATTAATTAATGCAACTTATATGTTTGGAATTTTGTAAAATAGACATCATTTTTGAATTCGGAATATCAATTATAGCTTAGGGTGAAATTTTGGCTTTGTTCTGAAAAACTTCAATTTTTGATGAATAGTGAAACCACTAAGTGGTAGTTAAATAACTGATTTTTCATTTAAATGAAATATTACCACTTCTGTGATTTGATATTCAAAAATCCGACATACATGGTTGTCATTAATAAGTAAAATGTGGTTCAATAAGATTAAAATAATTTTTGGTGAATAGTAACTTTTAAGTTCTTAATCGCGATTAGAGGTAATTAGTGTAGTTTAAGGTAAAAATAATGTTTTAATAATATGAGATGAGCATGACACTTGTCCTACTCCTATTGGATGAGTCATGGCCGACCAATAAAACCCATGGGTCAACTTGGGGACCCCATGGAGCCACTTTAGTTAGAAAATGACATAAACACCTTTTATTTAATGTTAAAGTAAAAAATGACACAAACATAAAATGTTTTACTAAAACAATTTTTACGTGGGGTTAAACAAGTCCAAATTTTGATTATAAATATTCATTAGAAAGATAAGAAGATTTCCTAAATCATAGTAATTTTATTATTATTTTTATACATTAAATAAATTAAATTATTTATGACATCATTATGGTGCAGCGATGACCTCATTATTTAACGATTTAAATAAAATGAGAAGATAATGCAAAATCCAAGGCTTAAACATGTCCAAAGCCTATTAGATGAAGATATTTCGAAACCCTATCACCTAATACTTGAATTATATAAGTGTGGGACCTTTAGAATCCGAAAAGAATTGTGTAATAATGTAACATTTCAATCTTTCCAAAAGTGCCCCTCCTCTCCACTTATAAAAGGCCCCCACCTCTCCCACCTCATTTACACTTTCAAGCCATTTGGATCGGCCAAACTCTACCCAAATACTGTCCCAACATCCCCCTATTACTCCTAGAAGCCTCACTTTGGGCAGAACTCTTCTCAAGGAAGCCTTTGGCTCAAATCAAAAAGAGTTACCCGATTTTGAGGTAATGTCTTCTCTAATGTTGTTTTGTTTTATTTTTCTTCTCCAACCCCCTAAACTCTTTTTATTCATTTCTTTTTTAACAACACCAGTATCCTAAATATACTAGGATGTTGTTATAAGAAGTATTAGAGCTACACTTACACACACCTACATCTAATGGTTAAAGAACATACGGTTTCTGGGGATGGCGAATTTCTGCCTCACGAAACGATGATTGTTCAACACTCATATAACACCTTCAAAGGTGGCCATTAAGATGTCACTATTTTTATATATGATATATAATATTTTTATGTTTTACTTATGCTTCTTTATTTCTCATTTATGGCATACTTTATGATTTCCATTATGGGTAAAACGCGATAATTTCATTTTAGGAAGTGCGGACTACAGCCCCCTCAAAGTGATTTGAATGGTTAATGCCATATGTGGGATGTATAAAGGATGGAGTAAATGGTATTATACACTATATTATACTGGAATTATATTATACACTTATATCATTATTATTTCGTTCCATTAAATACGAAATAGAAATGAAAGTAGCGTTCATGCGTACGTACGGCTTACCGTCTCCATGAACGGTGCATTTCATTTCATACCTCTAAATGTTACGTAATATTATAAATGATTGTATATACTGGATATATATGATATATATGACATCTAAATCATGAGTATAATTCTGGAGATAATGGATATTCTACCACATGAACAACTTGTAATTATAAGAAGTTTATTGTTGATTCAAGTTACCAAAGATCGACAAAACGACCGTTATTAACTTAAATAATTACATAATGTTCATATCATTGTAATAAGTGATATAATAAGGATAATGAAATTGAAAATGGTTCTTAATAAGGTATATATTAACTCTAGTTTATTATTCAGTAGGTTAAAGAATGGTTGAGTCAAGTCAGACACGAGGTAAGGAAACTTCTTAACCCAACTTCCATTCTTTGGGTTAATCTCCAACTTTAAAATTATGTCATGATATTATTATGTCTTATTTTGTATTCTTTATGTGTACCTATAGTGAATACACATAATATATCTATTTTATTTTAAAAATAATCTTTGTAAGGACTTCATCTCAATCTCCTTTCATTGAGGCATATTTGGTTTTATACACAAATATTTTTTATACGGTGTATGAACCACTTTGACTTTTACGTTTATTCAAGAGGAATCTTTTTTATACGAAGCGTTTTGATAAAAAACAAGAGGGAATGTTTTTCTTTCCGTACTTATGCGGCGACAACGACTTCTCCGCCGCCGTGACCATTATTTGAGTTGCGGCTTCCTCTACAAGCCATCATTTTTTTAATGAAAAATAAATACAAAGTTTTAACTTTCTTTTATTTTGGTATTGAAAATGGTTTTCAAAGCATTTTTATTATATCAATGTGTTTTATTGATATCTTGTGATTGAAATGTGGAAATGTTATGTTTCCTTTATGCATGTTTTATGTGATATGATTATGTTATGGTTTATGATATGTTTAAACCTATTCATATGAGGAATGTATTGGACTTAATAAGTGACGGGTGGAGCCCGCTATAGCTCCTCGATGCATCGGTAGGTCTCATGAGACAACTAGACGTGGAATTGGCCGAGGCCCTTTCCCAATTTGATTTATGGTTTTGGCCGAGGCCTTAATCATTTTAGACGTCTTGGCCGAGGCCTTGACGAAATGTTTCAGAATGTCTAGCATTATACATTCCCTCATTATGAAAGTGGTTTTTGATATTGCATGTGATTATTCGACCAGTAGAATATCCATGTGAAGAAGTGAATTGAATTATCTCATTTTACTTTTGTCATATTATGTTGAAGTTCATATTTAAAAGGCTTTTGTTTTAGTTAGACATTGCCTTAAATGTTGATGTTTATTTATGAAAGCTTCCGCAATATTGTTATCCTTACTGAGCATCTGAGCTCACCCCTTTCAATGTTTTAATATTTTCCAGGATGTGAAAAAGTATTATATGAATGACCTGCAGGGATATTCAGAAGAGGATATGAGTTTGGACTATGAATACTTTGTTATTAGTTTTTCACTTTATGATGTAATGTAACGTTTGCGAATGTATCTAGTGTTTCCAAGGCTACTAAACTAATCGGTCTTTCGAGAATTGATCTTTTGTGATCATGCCAATGTTACGAAGTAATGCACCGACTCTGGGTAGCTGGGGTCGGGGCGTTACAGTTGGTATCAGTGGCAGTTTAGTACTAACCTTGGAAGCTAGATTTAGATAAACTCTGATTAGAGAACGTAGACCTAAGATAGACTTTGAGGATTAGTATAGAAGAACTTCCTAGAATTATGGTATTGTAGAGATGTTATGAGTTTTCCGAGCAATACATCCCTATCTGGATACGAGCAGGTAGAGGAGGCTCTAGCACAGATGTACCTAGGGGTAAAACCTGAAAACACTGCTTTGAGATAGACTCGAACGGGAACTGGTGCACGACAACGGGCCTTGCTGCACTCTTGGTTACGACACTCCCTGGGGATATGCTTAGGATAATTCTCATTTTATTTACAAACCAATATGAAGGGTTATGAGTACATACTTCCTCAAAGAAAACATTTCTTTTTATGATTATGGATTATATCCATAAATAGTTCAATTTTTGTAAAGTGTTTAACAAGTATGGAATTATATATTTTGATTCATAAACTAATCCAGTTTATGCCATTGTTTAGAAATGGCGCCTAGTGTAAGGAATGTAAACCGTATCAATACACGAACTCCGTGTAGGGATTGCCCTCCTGCTCAAGATAATTATTGTGGATCTGGAGATACAACTGGTGCTGATCAGCTTCTCACCGTACTGGGACAACTCACGCAGGTTATGAATAATAACCTTACTCGTATGGAGCACCCTGATCCGCAACGTGGAGGATCAATGTTAGACCGCTTCATGAGGCAACAACCACCAACCTTCAATGGGAGTACAAATCCTATAGTAGCTGAGCAATGGATAAATTCCTTAGAGAAAATATTCCATGCCTTGGGGAGTAGTGAAAGGGAGAAGGTTTTCATGGCAGTTTACCGCCTCACTGGAGATGCCGATCAGTGGTGGTCGCTGATTCAAAACACAAAGGAAGATGATGACGTATCGAATATGGAATGGAGGGAGTTCAAAGAGCTTTTCTTAGAAAAATACTTTCCTCGTGACCATCGAGCAGATATGGAAAGGCAATTTCTGAGTTTGAGGCAGAAGGAGGATGAGAATGTCGCAAAGTATGAGGCTAACTTTACAAGGTTAGCGAGGCATGATGTCGATTATATACGTAACCCAAGGAGTAAGATTTATCATTTCTTTAATGGGTTAAAACTATTTCTCTGTCGAGCTTTGGTATCACAATCCTTCTCATCATATGAAGATATTGTCTCGTGTGCTATCAAGATAGAAAAAGAATTCTCTAAGTCTTATGACAACAAAGTAAAGCAAGAGAAGAAGAGAATGGTGGAACAAGAGACAAATAAAGGGAAAAGGGGAAAGAAGGATTTTCTAGTATGTGATAATTGTGGGAAGAATCACCCTGGTACTTGCCTAAAAGGAATGGGAGTTTGTTATAAATGTGGAGAAAAGGGTCACCAGGCTCGTGATTGCAAGGGAAAGAAAGAGGCTATCAAAGTTGAATGCTACAATTGTAGAGAAATGGGTCATTATGCAAATGAATGTCCTAAGAGTCAGGGAAACGTACCTCAGAAAAGGCCAAGGGATCAAGGACAATCTTATGCTGTTACTACAGTTGAAGCAGAATAACTAATGTATTGGTGCTTTTGGACTCATGGATTATATTCTGGTTATTAGAATAATGTGATCTATATATATAAGGATTTTACTATAGTACTTGTTGATTTCAGTAAGGTTTTAATATGATTAAGGTAATCATATTTTTAGTATGTGAAAATAAGAGAAACTTTTCTTTGTTTGGGGAATCTGATGTTACAATTGATTTTGGAATTTAGAGACCTTTTAGAGAAAGTCTGGACGAAGATATTTTGGATTACTATAAAGGTTGGAGTGGATTAAGTTGAACTTTGGATAGTATTGTTTAAGGTTAAAACATTTATGAAGATTATTTTTGGAATAGTATAGTACTATATTTTTAGGAAAAGGACAACCTGCAGGGTGGGGAATAACCCATCGCGTCGGACAAAGCTGCAGGAATCGAACCCACAACCATAGTGCGACAAGCCTTTATTTCCTACCACTAGCCTACAGGAAGTCCCTGGTTATTACAAAATAGTTTTACTAATCTAAATGGTATGTGTTAACATTTAGAACCTTATACAATTAGGATAAATAGAATATTTTTGAGTTCCATTACCATTTGGAGTAAAAGTTGGGTTTGTGGTAAAAATATATTAACGAATGAAAGTATACATAAAGAGTATGTATATTCCCTTACGTTCTTAGTAAATCTCCTAAATAAATTCCTCAACCTTATAAAAGGTAACTTAAAACAAAAATGTTGTCGGTTAACTTTTCCAACTGGGGATTCAATGACCGTTTAACCAATCACGGGTTTGTGATTTTCTTGTGGTTAAACTTTCTCCTAATCTTGTTTTCTATAACTCTCCATCAGACCTTGATGGTTTTTTTTCTTCCATATCCATATTTTCATAGAATCCTAGAATGGGCTATATCGGGTGACCTTTGTACTTATCCTGCCTTCTTTTAATGTTATATATTTATTAACCTTATTTCCGATGTGGGTTTTACTCAAAGGTATTTTCTCTTTTCAACCTTTTATTTTCAAAGAAAAATATAAAATTCCGAGGACGCAATTTATTGAAGGAGGGGAGAATGTAACACCTCGAGCTTCCACGATACGCCTCTCTTTCAATAATGCAGTAGCTTGCATTGTACGCAAGTTCGAGTTCTAAAACACCGTGACTAATCAAAGTAGCCGTTATGAATAGTAATAACCACTTTTTAAAATTATAGAAATCCTATATATCAAAATGGACTTCATTTTTGTATTCGTAATATCGAAATTATCCTATGTTGAATTTTTGGTATTTTTCTGAGAACTTCTAATTTTTTATGAATAGTGAAAAATACTTAAAAACAACTTTTTAATAAAAATAATTTATAGTGATAAATTATACTATTTAGTGGTTTTAAAGTATAATTAGAATATATTTTTACAATTTTATCCAATGGTGGTCATTAGAATTAATTTAACATTGAAATTGGACATAAACAATTGCCAATCTTTTGATATAAATTGTTTCTTAAAAACACGCTATTTGTTGTAACAGCGGGAATTAATAATAAAATTAATTAATGCAACTTATATGTTTGGAATTTTGTAAAATAGACATCATTTTTGAATTCGGAATATCAATTATAGCTTAGGGTGAAATTTTGGCTTTGTTCTGAAAAACTTCAATTTTTGATGAATAGTGAAACCACTAAGTGGTAGTTAAATAACTGATTTTTCATTTAAATGAAATATTACCACTTCTGTGATTTGATTTTCAAAAATCCGACATACATGGTTGTCATTAAGAAGTAAAATGTGGTTCAATAAGATTAAAATAATTTTTGGTGAATAGTAACTTTTAAGTTCTTAATCGCGATTAGAGGTAATTAGTGTAGTTTAAGGTAAAAATAATGTTTTAATAATATGATATGAGCATGACACTTGTCCTACTCCTATTGGATGAGTCATGGCCGACCAAGACAACACATGGGTCAACTTGGGGACCCCATGGAGCCACTTTAGTTAGAAAATGACATAAACACCTTTTATTTAATGTTAAAGTAAAAAATGACACAAACAAAAAATGTTTTACTAAAACAATTGTTATGTGGGGTTACACAAGTCCAAATTTTGATTATAAATATTCATTAGAAAGCTAAAAAGATTTCCGACATCATAGTATTTTTATTATAATTTTTAGACATTAAATAAATTAAATTATTTATGACATCATTATGATGCAGCGATGACCTCATTATTTAACGATTTAAATAAAATGAGAAGATAATGCAAAATACAAGGCTTACACTTGTCCAAAGCCTATTGGATGAAGATATTTCAAAACCTTATCACCTTAGCCTCGAATTATATAAGTGTGGGACCTTTAGAATCCGAAAAGCATTGTGTAATAATGTAACATTTCAATCTTTCCAAAAGTGCCCCTCCTCTCCACTTATAAAAGGCCCCCACCTCTCCCACCTCATTTACACTTTCAAGCCATTTGGCTCGGCCAAACTCTACCCAAATACTCTCCCAACATCCCCCTATTACTCCTAGAAGCCTCAATTTGGGCAGAACGCTTCCCAAGTAAGCCTTTGGCTCAAATCAAAAAAGAGTTACCCGATTTTGAGGTAATGTCTTCTCTAATGTTGGTTTGTTTTATTTTTCTTCTCCAACCCCCTAAACTCTTTTTATTCATTTCTTTTGTAACAAAACCAGTATCCAAAATATACTAGGATGTTGTTATAAGAATTATTCGAGCTAAACTTACACACACCTACATCTAATGGTTAAAGAACATACGGTTTCTGGGGATGGAGAATTTCTGCCTCACGAAACGATGATTGTTCAACACTCATATAACACCTTCAAAGGTGGCCATTAAGATGTCACTATTTTTATATATGATATATAATATGTTTATGTTTTAATTATGCTTCTGTATTTCTCATTTATGGCATACTTTATGATTTCCATTATGGGTAAAACGCGATAATTTCATTTTAGGAAGTGCGGACTACCGCCCCCTCAAAGTGATTTGAATCGTTAATGCCATATGTGGGATGTATAAAGGATGGAGTAAATGGTATTATACACTATATTATACTGGAATTATATTATACACTTATATCATTATTATTTCGTTCCATTAAATATGAAATATAAATGAAAGTAGCGTTCATGCGTACGTACGGCTTACCGTCTCCATGAACGGTGCATTTCATTTCTTACCTCTAAATGTTACATAATATTATAAATGAATGTATATACAGGATATATATGATATATATGACATCTAAATCATGAGTATAATTCTGGAGATAATGGATATTATACCACATGAACAACTTGTAATTATAAGAAGTTTATTGTTGATTCAAGTTACCAAAGATCGACAAAACGACCGTTATTAACTTAAATAATTACATAATGTTCATATCATTGTAATAAGTGATATAATAAGGATAATGAAATTTAAAATGGTTCTTAATAAGGTATATATTAACTCTAGTTTATTATTCAGGAGGTTAAATAACGGTTGAGTCAAGTCCGACACAAGGTAAGGGAACTTCTTAACCCAACTTCCATTCTTTGGGTTAATCTCCAACTTTAAAATTATGTCATGATATTATTATGTCTTATTTTGTATTCTTTATGTGTACCTATAGTGAATACACATAATATATCTATTTTATTTTAAAAATGATCTTTGTAAGGACTTCGTCTCAATCTCCTTTCATTGAGGCATATTTGGTTTTATACACAAATTTATTTTATACGGTGTATGAACCACTTTGACTTTTACGTTTATTCAAGAGGAATCTTTTTTATACGAAGCGTTTTGCTAAACGACAAGAGGGAATGTTTTTATTTCCGTACTTATGCGGCGACAACGACTTCTCCGCCACCGTGACCATTATATGAGTTTCGGCTTCCTCTACAAGCCATCATTTTTTTAATGAAAAATAAATACAAAGTTTTAACTTTATTTTATTTTGGTATTGAAAATGGTTTTGAAAGAATTTTTATTATATCAATGTGTTGTATTGATATCTTGTGATTGAAATGTGGAAATGTTATGTTTCCTTTATGCATGTTTTATGTGATATGATTATGTTATGGTTTATGATATGTTTAAACCTATTCATATGAGGAATGTATTGGACTTAATAAGTGACGGGTGGAGCCCGCTATAGCTCCTCGATGCATCGGTAGGTCTCATTAGACAACTAGACGTGGAATTGGCCGAGGCCCTTTCCCAATTTGATTTATGGTTTTGGCCGAGGCCTTAATCATTTTAGACGTCTTGGCCGAGGCCTTGACGAAATGTTTCAGAATGTCTGGAATTATACATTCCCTCATTATGAAAGTGGTTTTTGATATTGCATGTGATTATTCGACCAGTAGAATATCCATGTGAAGAAGTGAATGGAATTATCTCATTTTACTTTTTTCATATTATGTTGAAGTTCATATTTAAAAGGCTTTTGTTTTAGTTAGACATTGCCTTAAATGTTGATGTTTATTTATGAAAGCTTCCGCAATATTTTTATCCTTACTGAGCATCTGAGCTCACCCCTTTCAATGTTTTAATATATTCCAGGATGTGAAAAAGTATTATATGAATGACCTGCAGGGATAGTCAGAAGAGGATATGAGTTTGGACTATGAAGACTTTGTTATTAGTTTTTCACTTTATGATGTAATGTAACGTTTACGAATGTATCTAGTGTTTCCAAGGCTACTAAACTAATCGGTCTTTCGAGACTTGATCTTTTGTGATCATGCCAATGTTACGAATTAATGCACCGACTCTGGGTAGCTGGGGTCAGGGCGTTACAGAATGAGGTTGTGAAGATTGTTTCAAATTAGTTGTTTAAATATGCATTTTGTGTTATGGAATTGATGGACTCATGGGTGTAGTGTCCCTAAATTAATTAACATTATTAAGAAATTAGTAGGTTTCCCTTCATGGATTCTAGAAATTGTGTGATTATGTAAATTCTGAATAGTATAGACCTCTTTGGGAGTTTTGATACCTTGGTGCCATAATAGTTTCTTTTAAGTGATGATTTATATCTGGATATTGACTTCAGGATTTTTGGAAACATTAATATTATGATCCCCTGTGTTTTCTCATATGATATAACATCCAAGGACTAGATTTGAGATGTTTAGGGATTCTATATATTCCTGATACATCTAGTTGTTTTGAAAATCTTGAATATCTTTTCTTATCTTCCACCTAGTAATCACTCATACTAGGAGTTTGTGATGATTTTTTATAAATTGTTTCATTTGGGGTATTTAGGGTACCCTATTAAGTATGTTTATAATCTCCCTTATACAAGAATAATTCCCACACATGTTCTATCTATTCATATGATGCATACATTTAGATATGGTCTTGTTATACCTGGGGCTAGTGTGGAACATTTTGAAACAATTCATATTAATGCTTGGAAATTAATTATAGATCATGATAGACTTTGATTATGGCTGTGATCATTATGTATAGAGATCATTCCAGAAGTACTCATTGAGAGTAGATTTTTTTCCTATGTCATGTACCATTCAGATTAGGAGTCTTTCTAGATATACAGTTTTATTGTATCTTCCTTTAGGTGATGTATTTATACCTAAGGCTTATGGAAAGTGTTTGTATGAAATTTAGTTTATTATCATAAAATTATTATCTTTTGGTATTCTTTTACTTATACAATGATATATGCAAATTTGTTTATTTATAGAGTCTAAGGACTCCAATATTGTGACTTATGACTACTCTGTGGTAGTCACTAACTCTTAATCTATTAAAGATGGGCTTGGGTTGAAACTCTAATCATATAGCCAGCCCAGGTGGAGTCCTCGTGGGTTGAGTCATGTCAATATTCATCCTCATATTATGCAAAAAAATCATTAGGGTGTTTTATTATAAAGTTTTAAACAACAATATTTGATTTTATCTCACTTTTTCTTAACATATTATTTACAACACTCGCATTATTACTTCATTGTGCCTTATCTCGTCATTTATTCAAAAATTAAATTTTGATTTCATTAAATTCATATTAAAATCATAAATTTAAAAAATATTAAATGCATGGTTATCTCATTGACATGGTTTTTTTAAAACTTAATAATATGTATCTAGATATCCAAATATAGGTACAAAATAATAAGAAATAATTTTGAATGTTTTTATGATTGAATCACTATCTTTGATATACTAATAATGCCATCCTCTTCACAAAATCTTACTATTTCAAACATTCACAATACCTAGATTTTTATTTCAAATTTTTTATTCTCTCTTTAGATAATAATATTATAGTGTGAATACATTCTCATGGGGAAATCCTCACATTAAATATTAGCACCAATCACCAATATAATTATGTTTTTACCCCAAAGCATCATGATATTTATAAAAATAAAAATTTACCTACAATAATTAAAATTAATATTACATTTCACCAAGGAAAAATATTTTGATCATATATATCCAATATATGGATATTAAATATCCTTTGAAATCCTCAGGTTACTCTTATACATCATTAATGTTACTTTTATGAGAGAGAAATGTTTCTTATTTATTATTTGGAAACAAAAAATTTATTCTTATTTATAATCAAATTTACTCTGACATTAACTTTTAAAATTTGGTGTTACTTTTATATATTGGTATGTTAATATTTTATTTCCTCTGAGTTAATCATATGTATCATCTGACACATATTATGTATTATAGTAAAAACTCCCATTACTTTTCAAAAATTATATCTATGAAATATTATGCATTCCTTTACCAGTTTTTGTTATCTCCATTATATAATGTTTGATAACATTACTTTTCCAATATTAAATTGTGTTAATATTATATATTTATTTAACATTTTTCAATATTCTCATGTATATTACATAATAAATTCAAAAAATAACTCAAAACACCTTCATTTCCCATTTCCAAACATCTCATCCATAAAAAATGTATTGACACTCAATATTATGTATTAAAACAAATACAACATCATCCTCTATGGACCAATTATATCCTCTATTGGATAATTTTTTCAATATATTATATTTTATATCTTTCTCATTTTACTTCCTTTATTCTTTGTCAATATTCTTTTCTCCACCTTAATCAATGCAACAAAAATGTGTCTCTTTTTCTCTCCTTATTAACTATAAAAATAATGGGTCTTGGAAGGGGTAGTATCATTTTTCTCATATCAATGATTTATGACTACATCAATTATAATACTTTCTGTAAACTAGCTATATGTTTTAAAATAAGAGGTATTGGAGTAAACATAAAATTTTCCCATAATGAAATTCATCATGTGATACTAACTTAGAAATTCACCCTAAATAATTTTTCAAAAAAAAATCAACAAATTATTCATACACAACTTAAGAAATATATTAATATTATTAAATCACATATAGGTTTATACCCATGTATATTATATATTCAAATTTTTACCAATGAAAACATACCTAAAAGATAAGTGAAACATATAAATTGACCTCAGTATTGTTGTATAATGAGTCGCATAACCATTTATTATATCGACATCTCATAAAACTTAGTTGGTAGTGGTTTTTTGAGAATATCAGTAATATGCTACATGGATAGAAAACATTTATGATTCAAAGTTCCTTAATCCACCCTTAACATCATGGAGTAAAGTGTTATATCAATGTTCTTTGTTCTTTATTCTTGAATTGTTTCATTGGATATATTTATAGCATTATTGTTTTAACATCTAATGACTAGTGGATACTTAGCAGTAATATATATATATATATATATATCATCAAGTTGATTTTTAATCTAAATCATTTGTATTGCTACCTATGATGCATCCATATAATTATATTTGGAAGAGATTAAAGTGACATATTATTAATAGTTATAATTTCATGTTACATTTCTTTCAACCATAAATTATTATTCCCCTAAACTGGACTCTATATCATTGACATTACTAGACCAGTTAGTATAAGTAAAGCCCTATCATCCTTGATTAACCTTCTTCTCAAAAATTAATCCATAATTGGATACATATTTTATGTTAATATAAATTATATTTTATTCCATGTGTTTTAAGGCATTTGGATTATAATGGTACCTAGAATAGAGTGTAACAACAACAACAAAAAATGACCTTGTGGTGGTCAAATACAACAAACTACAAATTAATTTTACGAATATTTATTAATAAAAACCATCCCATCTTAATAATTAATAAAATTTGTTCCCATTAGAATTTTCTTATCACTTACCTTGATTCTACCGTGCTAAACCTTCTTAATAACCCACTGCTATATTTTTCATGAGAAATTAAAATGAGACTAGAACATTGGGTAATTTATAAACCCAAAAAAATCATATCAATGAGAAATGAAACCTTAATTCTTTTCATCAGTTCTAGGAAAAAATATTCAGACACATATTCGTTAGTAATTGAAAATAATATATCAGCAATTTACAAGGTAAATATATTTGATTTAGTGTTGGTAATTTTCATATAAAAATATTCCTCCACTTCCATTTTTTAAATTTCATGCTTACAAAGTACACATCTAGATGTAAATTCAAACCTATTATTCCATGCTTTAAACCATATAGGTCTTTATTCACTTCACATATATTACTATAATCTTAATCTAGCATATAGACATTAATCTACTCTATATAAGCTTCTTCTTCCCTTTCATTTTTCAAAAACATAGATGATAAATCCATTATAAAGATATTACAATTCCTTTACACTATAATGGGAAGACATATTCCACTTTTATCAAATTTAGATATGTGTAAAAATATTTCATCAAAATAAGTTGCACTGATTTCTAAATATATACTTAAAAAATCAATCTTTTTTTCTTAAAACCACCCTTTTTTCATTCATCTTGTTTATAAAATCTCATTATGTTCCAATTATTCCCTTTTATTTGGGCCTGGGTAAGACATCCTTGATGTTTTGAAACTTAAAAATCTGAAAAGGTATGTATTTTTCAAAACCACCCTTTAAATGATATAATTATTAAAAAAATTTCCGTTTTTGTATCTTGTATCCAATGAGAATCAAAATTAAAAATTAAGATGATGAAGCTACAAATATATCATTTAATAAAGGATATTATTTCAAGAGGAATCAATATCAATCAAAAATTAAGAAAAATATTCCATTAATTACATTCAATGGTAACTTTATATCACTTTAAAATGATATTTTTGATATTGAGGAAACGTTTAGTGATGATTAAACTCTTAATATGTCTTCAAAAATTACCCCATGGATCACGAATATGAAGATAGTATATCCTTAGAGGATAAAATAGAAAAAATGTAAATTAAATATTGATAAATGATAATTCATCCAAGGATTACACTATGGGAATTGAAATCAAGATGTGGAAAATGGATATTAAAATGGTAATAGATGAAAATTCCATTCTCTGAGAAAGTATTATTCAATAAAAACAAATCATATTTGAAAAGTAGTTTTTGGCCAAAAACATTGACAAGATAAAACTTGATAATAAAGGGAAAATAAAGATCCTTGATGATAATAATTATACTATAATACTTAGGGATGAAGAGGTTGATAGGTAAAATATGAAAATTATTGAATTTGGGAAATAAAGGGATAAAATAAATAAAATTTAAACAGTATTTTTCATAAGATCTTATAAAATATCAAAGAAATCCGAGAAAAAAAAATAAATGATACTAATAAGTTTTTATAATTTTCATATAAAAAACATCAAGAATTATTCATGTCAAAAATATTAGATATTTATAAGGGAATCATTATTACTCTTTGGATCGACACAACTCAATCAATAAGAAAAGTTTTTAAATAATTGTTGGAATGGTTTTTCATTGATATAAGAAATGAATGAGACCCTATATTCTCTCTCTTAGGATTCTTTTCCTTGAGTTTTATCTTCAAGGATTCGTAGTACAATGTGAGGTTACTTCATGGTCCTTGTCTGATAAGAAGAGTATTATGTGTTATTGTAAATAAAAAAAATCGTTATTATCTTTATTATCCTTGAAATTGTTAACATTGTTTTAGGATAAAAAAATTAACGTTGTATTGGAAAAATATTTAAGTAATCTATGAATATAGTGGATGTGAGAATTGAATTTGTGTTGAATTAGTCGTATATATATTATAATTTTTTTGTGATAGAAACGGGATTTTAATATCTGATTTAGTATTTGGTGATGAATTGTGGAAGAATATCCAACTATATTTTTTTACGTGTTTAGTAAAGATTCATAGTGTATCATACCTAACCTAGACCATATAATAGTAACCCAATCAAAATACCCATTATACATCAGGTGAACCTCTCCATACAGAAGAGGCTACCAACTATCTACGTGGGTCTATTGGCTGATAGTGAAGAGAATATTACCTATGAAGATAAATACTAATAGTCTCAAGATAACAACTATGAAAGATTAAGCCCAAATTGAAAACACAACATAAAATAATAGGAATATTTTTCCATGTGTCATATTCTATGAAAAATGTATATCAAAAACTCTATTATAGTCACAAAAATATAAACAGGATCACCTATAAGATGACCAAATAGAAACGAGAACCGAATTAAAAAAATTACAACAATTAGCATTGATCAAAAGATCCACCTCGTCTGGATCCAAAAAAAGAATCCAACCCATGGATTATCTACAACTCTACTTACTAAAATCCCTAAATCTAAGCCTTTAACTACTATTGGTTATTAGATGATGATTTTACAAACATCTTGGAGGTCCAATGAACGGTGTGACTATAAACTTAGTAGAACACCACTAATAGTGTCTCTTGATAATATTTATACACATATAGGTATATAGAATGTCAAATAATTAGAAATGAAATTATTCTTTACAAATCACTCTTCACCATAATCAATCATCAACAAGTTATCCCTTTACCAACTTATACTAGTTTCATATTGGGTGGATTCACATAAAATCTTACATATCAGATGGTACTACGAACTTAAAACAAATGTCATAATAAATGGGTTACTTTCTAACCAATTCTCATTCCAACAGCCAAAAAATGTCTTGAAGAATCACAAGACATTTAAAAAACACATCCTTTATGATGTCCATCCCATCAAACCCATAATAACCCATTTATATGATGATTATATCACTCCTAACACGTGATCTTAATCCCCCCTAAGATCTC
Organism: Viscum album; assembly: GCA_963277665.1. Taxonomy (NCBI): domain Eukaryota; kingdom Viridiplantae; phylum Streptophyta; class Magnoliopsida; order Santalales; family Viscaceae; genus Viscum; species Viscum album. Next base: position 1,393,464,903 of record OY728157.1, on the reverse strand, counting down.
ATTGATACCTACGCCATATCACTCATCTAAAATAATGGTTATTACAATTACCCATATGTAACTCAAGTATATAGAGAATAAATCCAATAATACGTGGTCAAAACCAACTAAAGGGCATTGGTATAGCCTTGTCTCTATAGTGAGAAGCAATCAAAAAAAACCTATAACCTTCGCTTGGTTAACCTCCATTGCCACTTGAGACAATGATCAAATCCATTCACAAGTCACCAGTTAACCACATAGACTCATCACTAATGATCCACATCACTTATATCAACAGTTTTTATAACCATCACAATCCCAAGGTAAAACCTCAACCAATGTATTCCAAGTAATAACATTTACAACACACGACATCATTCCCCCTCATGCCTTGAAACAAAACAACCAATAATGAAATATTATACCTATAAAAACCCATAATTTCAAACATGAGACTACCCCAAGAAATCTCTCAATGATAATGATAAATACAGTTGGCTCTATTATTGTTCAATAACTTGACACTACCCATTCTTTATTATCACACAAAACATAACACACATATTACAAAGAAAATAGATAGGCACCACCTTCCATGAGTTGATATGATTCTATATATCAAATATCATGATCTAATTGGAATCCAAATGGTAGATTAACTAAAATCTTACAAAATATTTAAAATTGGGGATTTCTAGTTAGAGATGAATAAATAGTCAAAAGTCTAGAAAATAAGTTCACACGGACAGCTAGCCATATCCACGATGTCTTCTAACCTCATACTAGTCAAATAATGGATGAGTATTGGATACAATACCATATAGAAGAAGATGTAATGGAAGATACAATGCTAGGGAATGAGCTCCCTACTAGCTAGTAGAAATGACCCTAGATGGGGATTCTCCTAAATTTAAAAAGTAAATTAAATTAATTGAATAAATTTTAAAAAAATACTACCCATGCGGTCCCTCATTGTGTTTCCCCTAAGTATCACAATACAAGGCCCCTATTAAACACTCCTATGAAATGGCCCCTCAGATCCTGATGTGATACACCATTCTAATTAGAACACAAAAAATTCGACCCCTATCCTCATGGAGTGTCTCTACTCTTCAAGGCGTAATATATCTCACTGAGACCCTTATCACAGAACAACCCCTTAAATTATGGTGTGTCTTCTTCTTACTATATAATTTCATCCACAATACCTATTCAAATTACTATAAATTTATTCTTGGCATATTCCAAAACCCTCAATGGATCGATAGAGTCCCAATACACAAGGTCAACCTGAGATTAGACTCAAATTACCTCACCTGAATACCTGGGATATTATAACCTCCCCACTATATGATAGTGCATCCATGAGCTATCTCAGACCAAAACAGTAACAAAAAACAGATCATCCCACTCACCATACTCCTAAAAAATTATAATGATTTAAAATGAATCTATATATTCTATAATATCAAGTGTACCTAACTCAAATATATAGATTACTTCCATGATAACTCTCTATCATGAAAATCATTAACCCATCCATATAAAAACTAAACTACTCAATATAATGATGATATCACATCTATACAATATCTTAAAATTCAAATGTTTAACCACTATATGTCATCATCACACATTATTACTATTCCAACCATCATCACAAACCATACTAGATGCATACACCTCAACTAGAATTTTATCATTCAACTTATCATGAACACTCTTCGTACACCAATACCCATCATAAAAAATAGGGAATAACATGCTCATATAGAACATATAACTATCTTAAACTCTATATCCCAATCATAATGCATCCCATTGATCTGGTACAGTTAACCTTAAGCCTAAATTCTAGATTCATATCCACCATATGGAGTCAATCTCGCAATCGGCCACTACCCACACTATGTGGAATTATTTCTACTATTATATCTTGCATATAGAGATCAAATCTGACCCCATGATCTTTAAATATATTTATCCCTTCTTTAAATTATTTATTCTGAAGCAATCCATAACCTCCATATAACTCCAAGCCCATCCATATAAATTTCTCCAGATGACCATTTTGTCCATATTTTGTCACTCCCCTAGTAGTCAATCAAACTAGACCTAAAAATGTTCTATATTTATATACTGGAAACAACTCACTGGTGAACCACCCATGGTGTAAATTATTAACCTAAAATGTGAATACTTTTTATACAATTCATGTATCTACTTATCCCACTAGAAGGCTTACAATATATCTCACACGACACCACAATCTGGGTCGATATACTCAGATCATTTTGGTTCTTCACCAATATCAGTACCTAGTTTATGAAAAAATAAAACATGTTATACCTAAATATATTCACATGGACCCTAATAGTGTACTAAATTCCATATTTTAATAACTATGACTTGGTGATCTTCTCTCCCACTAATGTCAAAAAACACTGAAATAGATTTGTAAAACTCACTACATAGTTCTTGTGTGATGTCTATTTATATGTCTAGTTTATAAATTCATGGTAACATTCTTATATAATTATATCGGATAAGATTTTCTCAATAAAAAATTCCTCTAAATCTTACCATGTCATCCATTTTCTCATACCTCCATGTGCTTGTAGATTCTACCAAAGTTTCTCTTATACCCTAAGAATAAATGTATTTGACTTTACCCAATACCCTAGTGTCATCTCAATAAAAATGAGGATATTATAAATTGACTCCATCCAATACTCAATTACCTAAGGTATTACCTCTATCTAAAAATATGTAGGAGGATGATATTACTATAGCTCTCATGTAAAACTTTCCATATATGACTCTGTTCTCTAAGTACCCTAATCAATATCTAACTAACCCACACTAATCTCTCCCTGGTATTCTGATCAAACCATTTTTCTAGCTCCTCTAGCATCTCTATGCATTTTACAAACCATTGAACCACTACAATTACATATACATAGCTCCAGCATCAGGTGGATCAACCAACTCATGCCTTGGGGGCACCACATCTTCACATTATTATCTATCAAATGGAGGTTTTCTAGGAGGCATATAATTTAGAATGAAATACATTTCTCAATAAACATATAATGGTCCATAAATCACAAATAAGGAAATCTAGGATAGGAATCATGAACTGTGAAATTTCTTGTGTCCATATGGTTGTTTGAATTTCTAGTGTTTTTTCATTTCTCAGTTAGTGAACGGGATGGACTTGCAACCATGATTTAGAACAGTATTCTGAGAGTTGTAACATATTAAATTAGTTTTTACAGACATGGAATGAGTATTTTGAGGAATCTCTAGTTGTTCTGAGAATATCAAGACCATCTACATGAATTTCGTAGGTTTTATATATTTCCAGGGTTGATGGTTTTGGTTTTATGATTTATAGAAACCTACATGGGTACCCAAACAGATGAGGGATTCTGGTTCTATTTTTATATTTTACATTTATCGTGCATGGTTAAAGAATATTTTGTGGAAAACAAGTGGATTTCAAGGAAAACAATTTGATATTAATTGGACATGGGGCATGGTAAATAACTATGCACGATTGAAAACAAACCATGTGGGGTTGGAGAGGGGTCCAGTGTTTTTTTACACAATCAGTGAAAAATTAGTGGATTACGGGTTCAAACCATGTACAGAGTTTTTTTAGGAATTTACTTGTGCATGGTTAGTGCATGGTTTTTTAAATCATGTGTCCAAACCATACATCTTCCTTTTTCATTGAAATTTATAAATGAATAAAATACCCCCTTAAATGTTTTATCCATTCCCCTTCATTCTTCCTCATTTGAGCACACATTGACCATGAGCTATATATTCCGCTTCATCCTATGATAACACCTTAGTTTTTTGGATTATATTGGGGAAGTTTATATAATATTTGAGATTGGATTATTCATTTAATCTTCTACTCTCCTATTCTCCTTCATCTTCTTTAATTTTGGACTTCATGGTTTATGTTTTTTATAAAGATTCTACCAGAGCCTAGTGGAATCACGTGATTCTCTTAGGTGATTCCATTTCAAATTTTTAGGGGACATCCTAAGATTATATCTACACATTTTACATTATTTTATAATTAATTTTGGATTCCATGGTGAATTTTATATGTTTTTTTTAAATTAACAAGGTAAATGGTGTTTCCTCTTAGGGATTTATCCTTGATTATGGTTGTGGGTAGACTATGGATCTTTATTGAGTGGTTAGCAACAATTTTTATTTAGTAAGACATTCCATGAATTTTTTTACTTAACCCAATTGGGAGTAAATCATTTAATTAATTATAATTTTCCATAATTAATTTCTATGATATAATGGCTTGAGTTGGGTACCCAGTTGATGAGGTAGGACTTGGAAAAACCTCAAAAACTATTTTCATCCCATGTGAAAGGATGAATCTTCTTTAAATATACAGGTTCTAGTGAATTTACCTTAATTGTTTGTTATTTTATTGCATTTTGGGTTGTGTATTCAAGCTGGATTGCTAAAATATTGATATATTAATTAATTAAAAATTCATTGATTCCATTTGGTGTCTTGAAAACATCTTGGGCTTAGTTGAACATATTATATTAGGGTTAGAACTTTGGAAATCCCTTAAAGTTGTAAAATAGATTTGTCCCTTGGAGTTGTGAGAGTTTTTTTTGGGTTGTCAAGTCTTCCCTCTTGTTGAAATGGAACCTTTTTGATGACCAGGATCCTTAGTGATGACATATAACCTCCTTGGATTTAGGATGGTTGGTTGTTCTAGGTAGACCCTTATTGGAATATTAAAGAGTTAGCTTTAGGATATTCCTTTATTTTATTTCATTAGTAGTGTAGTTTGATATTTCCTCTAGTGTAATAATGTTTTTATATTGGAAGTGGGTCTCCTAATATAGTTTCTAGCCCCCCCCCCCCATGAAGCTTATGGCCACTATATGTTTAAATAGAAATTTGATTTGATTTTGAATGGTGAATTTGTATTAAGTTGTATTTTTGAATAATTTTTTATTATTTTAAATGTAAAATATTGGTTTTTTAGATCTTCTTTTGAAATGGTTAGAGGTATAGAATACCTTAGAGGACCTCCTTTGATTCCAATGATTTTTATGGATATGGAATTCCCTCAATAAGCATATGATGTCATTAGTGGATACATGTGAAAGACAATGTGTAAGGAAAACTTTGGATTCAATGAATTTAAAATCTATAGAAGGCCTTTATATTGAAATTGAATTATATATAGATTCATTATTATTAATAACTTGAGGTGGATACCCCTTGTATTTAAGAAATTTATACCTTTGTCAAATGCCTCTGATTAATGTTTTGGATTATTGAGGGGATCCCTTATTGAATGTTATAGGTTGATCACCCTAGATTCAGCCTGATTATAATTGGTATGGAATTCCTTGTGTGTGGGAAAATATTCTAATCAAGCCGTACTTCTGAATTTCAAGGGTGGTTCCTTGATTTTTGACCGTTCAGATTATTATTTATGGGAACCGTTGGGAGGGAATACTATTTTGAGCTATATGGGTTCCTCCCAATCCACATGGTCATGGATTCCTTGGTAGTTCCCCATGAGACCAGATTATGATTTTATTTTTCCACCATGATCATAATTATTGGTATGGGATGAAGTTGGTAGTGTTATCCCAGTTTGTCTCATTGATACCCAAATTGGTTCCTTTTTAATTTTCCCAACATATTATTACCCATGTTTCTTTTATTATATATTGAATGGAAATTTGATTTACTTATACAAACTAAATTTTTATTAGATGATATTTTTGGTGTCTTACTGTGTTATACTCACAACCTACTTAGTCTTCAATGTCCCCTGGTTACCCGAGCAGGTTCTCTTGGTCACAGGTTATAGGTTCTAAGTGAGGGTTGATGTCACGCTTGTTGTTTATATAGGATGGATATTGGGAGCATGGATCCAAGATAGATCTTAGTACTTATGATGTCATGTTATCTATAGGTATTTTTATTTATTTATTTATTTGTATATTAAACTTGTTTTCTGTTATATAATTTCCTACCTTTTTGGGATGTAGTATCATTTAGTTGTTTCATGGGTTGTGAATTCATTATTATAGTTCCTATTAATTTATTCTAGATGTGGTTTATATGTTATTTCACTTAATTTTACTATTCCAAACACTGTCCAAGGGGTATATTCTCCCCAATATACCACTTATGGACAAAAACTACTAGTCGGTAACCCCTTCTGTACAGGGAGGCATGCTTGAGTCCTCGAGGTGTGATGACTTGGGGCACTAATTCGGTGGATTATAGGTTGGGGCATTGCAATCTGGTGTCAGGGGAAGTTTTTTCTTTTCCTTATTATTTTGGTGTGGTAGATAGGATATGTGGATATATAAAATCTTGCTAAGGACCTCAAACATGGGTGTTTCATACTCACATACAAAGTAAAAACTATTCTTATATCTATGGAAAATATTGTTTCTTTATGATATTATGGTTCCCTAATTTCAACTGTGAGTGGTCCATTTGGGAGTGATGTTATTGATTCATGGGATTTTTATCACTTTTTCTATTATTATAAGTGGGTGTGTATATTCTTACATTATTTTAGGCTCATAGAATTTATATTCCATTCTTGTGATTCCTATGATTATTAGTTTACTAGTAGTTATATGTGCCCAGGTTTATTTACTATAATGTCTTATATCGGTATGTAATTTATATTTACCTATGGTTTTTATGATAGATAGGGTTTGGTTTTTTAAATCATATTTATCCATTTATATGGGGGTTTAACATGTTAGTGTGCAGTGGGACTCTACATTTCCCACTCATAAATTTACCCCTTATAAATTATAGGATGATATGTATGGGTTGTTAAAGTGATGAATTTTGTTAAATAGGGTTACAGTAAAAAAATAAAGTGTTTTACTTGATAAATTTTTTAGGGAATATAATTTTACCAAACTTGGGTTGTGATTTCATGAACCAACTCGGTAGATCCGGAACCGGTCACCCAAGTCGGCCCGCGGCTTGTCCTGAGAGGCATTCTCAACCCCCCTATAATGGAAACTAGTGTTGGGAATCAAAAAGTACATGTGGTAATGATTTAATCCCAAAATAAATAACTAGGATCAGTTAAATAAATGGAACCAAAAAAACCAAAATATCCCACGATTGACCACAAAAAAACAAACAGTTAGAGAAGATACATAATACACTAAACATGCAGAAACAAAATACAAAACTAAAAAGGAACCCACACTACCTCGACCATCATGTGACCTCTTAGTCACCTTCAACCACGAATTAAACCAACCATCGCTGAGGAGACCACACCAATACTAGAACATTCAGAAGAAACTAAAAAAAGAAAACACTATGGGCATGAGTATTAAAACTCAGTATGTATGACCAACTAATTCTATTTTGAGTGCAATTCCCTTAAATAAATAAAAAATTTATTAGAAGGTTAGAACTAATATATATAAATATATAGTTTTTCACACATTATATTTAGAAAAGAAACAGGCATAATCCATTTCCATTTTTATTTCAAATAAGGCTCAAAGGAAAGAGAAAACGAAAACCAAAAAGGTAAAAATTATATTTCTAACAGTGAAAAAAGGAAGGATGCTAATTCTTTCTAAAATTTTTTTATTAAAAATATTTTTACATAAAAAAATTCACAATTTACCAAAAATGGTACCAAAACCAGGCATGAGATTACGGTTCCACATAGTTAGGGTAATGGCACAAAGTGTAATAGTTTCATAGGAACAAGAGAACACCTAGGAACACAAAGGAAGACTTGAAGATACTGTACATATGACTCATCCCGAAGGCATGCCTACTCTCAATGACATCATAAAGCCCAAATGACTAATCTTCTCTCCACCTAGATAGACCAATGAGCCCAATCTCATAGCAATAATAACATAAATATCCTCCTACTATGGGCCACTAGCAGTGCATAATCTAACTAGTGTAGCAATCATTCTCAGTAAACCTCTTTACTTTGATAGGTTCCACCTTATATTTCATAAAGGGGTGTACCTTAATATTATAACAACAAGCTGCATATACATACAACCTAACACACTACACAATCAGGCACCACCCCAGCCACCCCATGGGTAGTCCATTGCCTTAAATAACTATCACACAAGGGGCATCCCATACTAAGGACACTACCACATCTTAATCTACCAACAAGGAAAGTGACCCATCCTTATGAGGTTTTTCCAAAAGAAACCATTTGATAAAAATACCACACAGGACTCCCATGAATTTCGCATGCCAAACAATTTCTCAAACAATCTCATGCACACTAATGATTTCCAAATAACCGAATAAACACCACTTCCAATTTAAAAACAATTTGTAACCAGATATAACGAATGTATCTGGGAAACACACACACCTTTACAACCCCATACATTCTTTATAAACCACAATTTTCATACAAATTCCAATCGGGAAATTTGATATACACTTGGCATGCACATGGAATAGAACAGTTTCATGCAGTTCAAACACAAAGAGGATCTTACACTATTTCACATCAAACATTAATTCTAAAAACAAAATAACAATAACAATCATTAAATAATGATGTGAAGAGAAATAAATCAATAATTATTTAATTTAAAGGAAAAAAGGAATGGGATCCTACCTCAAAGGAGAAACTAAGCCAAACCATATAATTCAAACTGACACCTACTCACGTACACACACTTCCCAAAAAGAGAGTGCACACTTTGAATTTATCACCACACAATAAAAACAGAAATTGTCAACCAAAGATAGTACTAATAGGACCATCACACAACCAATTAAAAACTAGGGACTCAAAGATATAAACACGACCCAAAAAATAAAGTGTGCAACAAAACTGTGGATGAATAACATCACCTTAGATGGTGGCAGAGACCTTGAAAATGCAGTAAGGAAAGATTATGTACCAAATAATTATCCACACTAAACATAGAATACCATGACTTCCAAACACAATTATGAAACTAAATTAAATTTGTGCAACCCAGCAATGATAATAAAACTCTCACCTCGAATGGCAGTGGCAAACCGAAACATCCTGAATCACCTCGTCTTCTGTGGAAGGGGATGGAATGTTGTCCGTCATGACTTGTGTCACCTTCCATAAACCCTAAATCCAAATAAATACAACAACCATATTAAACCCAAACCTTAAGGTCTCAGTTAACACAAAGGAATACACCAAACTGGAAACCAGTACAAAAACCGAAGGAAGAGAGGGCTACCGACGAGGGGATGCATAGATATAATGACCCATACTTTACATATATTGATATTAATTCATAATTGAAGTATATTTATTATAGCATATAACAAAACCATGATAGTACCATATAGTTATATTGTCTTTAGAAACTAGTAAACATAAAAAACTGGTCCATAAATCATCTATATTGTCTCTCGTTTATTTCTTCATAACTAGAATCATTTTTGGCATATCATACTTAATAACCTTCTTCATGACCTGGGGAAAATAATCATATGAAAGGATGAGATTAAATGATCCGTAAGGGAAAAAAATTAAATATCAATAATATCATATTCATAAGAACATAACATCTGAAAATCTTATCCTACATATAAAAGATCATAATATCATGTCATGGGATAAAACATAAAAGTGCAATGTAATCCCAATAGTCAAAACATAAGACATGAAATTTTGTGTCATACAAACATAATCATAGAAAATCGTTTCATATTAGTCAAGGCTCATTTCCAAGACCATCATAATAGATAAATCCATTACTGAACTGAGTTCACTCCTTGTTCCTACCCTGTACTAATGAACTAGATTTACATGTTGTTCCAGTCATGTCTATCTCATGAGATATAAATCTTTACCCAATTAATTAGATGGAGATATAGGTCTCAAAAATCTCATTATGAAACCATTCATATGTGTTCCATGAAAACATAAAAACATTCAGCATATCATAACCCATGAAATAAAATGGGTTTCTTATACATCATTATACCAAAATTGATATAAAACAAATATATTTCCTAAATAACATTCCACCATAAACAAAATAAAATCATTGTAATAACAGGGATTTAAATATTACATTTTTTAAATATTTTCATCTTATATGGAAAATAATTTTGAGAAAACACTTGAAATTCATTCCGGAGTAAAATATCATTTCTTCTTCAAAAATGTGTTCCTTCTTCAATGTGCCACATGATTTTAGAGGAAATAATTTTATGTAAAAATAACCTTGTAATATTATAGGGGAATATTCCAGGGAATAAAGAATTATTAAATCTAAAAAATCCATTCATGTCATATGAGTTAAAAAACATTCTTCTCATACTATTTTTCAGAAAAGTCAAAAAGTACCTCATACTGAAAACGACAAAAGATTACATTCATAGAATTTATTAAAAATTTACTAATGGGTGAAATTGAATTTGAACAATTATAGAAGGATATAATGAATATTTTGAAATTCAGGTTTAATAAACATGAACGTGGATGATAAATAACCCCCAGTAAATACTTACAAATAAACAATCACAAATAAAAATGAGATTTACGAATTTATCCCTTACCTTAGGTCTGATATCCTTCATATGTATCTGAACCTTATATATAATAATTTAGATAATGTTATTTATTTATTCCAGAATCATAAGATTTTTTATTATAACAATTTTGTATCATATTTTCATCTTCTTGTTAGTAACATTTCATTGTTACTCGTTATTCTGGTATTAATTGCTTTATGTTCTTATGCATGTTTTGTCGAATAAGATCATATTTCTATTTTTAGGTTTTTATTATAAAATTTATAGAATTGTATTATTATAATATATATCATATTTATTCATTAAATTATTTTATATAATCATGCTTTAATGATGATTATGTAGAAAAAATCACATCGTATTGTGGAGACGGTAAGTTGTACGTATGCACAAGCGACGATATTGTTCCCATAATTGTCGAGTGGTATTGAATTGGATAGTGTATAATATATCAGAATTTTTAAATTGTTATAAAAATAATATATAGTTACTATTTCCACCATTATACCCATTCAAGTAATCTAGTGGTGAAAAACCGATTACACCCCGACGTGGAGATAGTAAGCTGTATGTACGCACGCACAATGATTTTGTATTTCATAGGATGGATAGAAGGTGAAATATGGTTATATAATATTTATCATAACATATAATTATATGAGTGATACTTATGTTATTACATAATAATGTAACATCTAATAAATAATAAGTACAAGAAAAATAAATTTTAAATAATCGGTAGAAGAGATTACCTCTTCCTTAACGTGCCTCCTTTATATTTCCACTTAGAGTACTAGAGTTGGTCTTTTAAGAAGACCAGATCCTATAGAATTAGTATATTAAAGTCTATAAGGGAATATGGAATGTGGTGGCCGAGCTTTAAGGCTCAAAATTAAGTGAAGAGGTGAGGGAGGAGGTGCACTTTTATAATTGAGGTGAGGGACACTTTTGGAAACCTCGAAAAATATTAATTTATAATAAAATAAAACCCTACCCAAAAATATCCAAAGTGTCCCAAATTAATATATAATATGAGATATGGTTGTGATGTCATCAACCAATATATTTTGGACAACTTATTTTGTCAATTTAATCCATATCGGTTTAATTGACACTTAGTTGTTCTATTAAATTTTAATTATGGTAATAACATTATAAATATTTAATGGTTATAAATATTTAATCATATGGTGTTAATTGAACATAAATGTATACATTATGACATTTTATTCATTTTAATTATCACTTTTTAATTTTTAAATATATTTTGATTTTTAAATAATTTAATAAAATGTTAATTTTATAAAATATAAATAGTATCAATTTTGAAATTAATCATGTATTTGACTTTAAATAAATTCTAAATAGAAACTAAATTCTAAAAAAAATATTTAATAAACTCTTAATATTACATATTCACCTATAAAATTCGTGTATCACATTAATTAATTAATATGATATTTATTTTAATATTTTAAAAACCATTTATTTGATATTTCTATTAAACAAATAATGTTTACATCACTATTGTGTCATCATTAATGGTAATTATATAATTTATAAAAATTATAAATAAATATATATGATATAGTTAATTATTTTATATTTCTATAGAATATATATAGTCAATATTATCTCCTAGTTATCTATATATTAAAATTAATATACTTATATAAAATGAGATTCTGACATTTTGTCACATTCATTACTTTTTATTACATTCATGTCATATTCATAGGTAAGTGGCCATAAATTGATTCCATGTAGAACAATAGATGATAAGAGTTGAATTTAGTCATCCAATAATATTTTTACATGAATTAACGTAATTTTATAACATTAATTTTACCCTTAATTACCTGATTTACATTTAACCATGGTAAAAAAAATAATTACCAAAGTTACTATTCATAATGCCTAAAAATTAAAGTATCCTATTATAATAAATTAGACATACTAAATAAAAATATTGAATCCATTCTTATAAATTCAAAATACAGCATTTTTTGTAATTAATTTAAAATTAATCTCATTGTTGAAATGAGAAACTAGGTTTTAGAAGTTAAAACATTGCAAAAGATTGAAATGTTTTTACCTATAAATTCAATGTAAAATTAATGATAATAAAATAAATAATATTTAATGACAAATATATATTTTATTTATACTTTAAAACCATTTAATATTACAACTTTACCAAATAAATTATCTCGGTGAAAAATGTTGTTTTTAATCAAAATTTAGCATATTTTTACTATTCATCAAAACATGAATGTTATTAGAAAAATATCAGAAATATATCAAAAGTAAATTTTCATATCATATTTAAAAATAGTAAGTTTATTTTATCATATAAAAATTATTAATGTGTCAAAATCTAAATTTAAAAAGGTTTCACCATTTAAAGGTGTAAAATTATCCTTTTAAAAATATAAGTTTTTATACATCAAATAGGGTTTTATTTAAACCCTTTGACTAAAATATCCATTAGATGAATATCAAAAAATATTTTGTTAAATATATAGCACATATATATCTCATTAATTTCATTACTAAAATTAATTCACTCAAAAATACAAATATTTAATTTATTTATATCTTTCATAAATAATTGATAGATAATAAATTCATAATGAATTTACATAATTTAGTTAAAATTATTTCGATAACCTAATGAATGTTCTATAATGGTAATTACTCAATAAGGGAATCTCATGGTTCATTTAAACTCGTGATTATGTTCAAAGGAATCTACTAAAGAATAATACTTATTTAAAGAAAATATTTCATGAAAACATTTGAGTGTTACATTCAATCCCCCTTAAAATGAATTTTTCCCTCAAAATTTGTCAATTAGAAATAAATATATAAGGATACCTCTCCCTCATCATATCTTAAAGATCTCATGTAGCTTTTTCAAATTGGTGGTTTCTCCATAAAACATTAACAAAGCGAGTAGTCTTGTTTCGTATAACTTTTTCACTATGATCCAAAATCTCTATTGGTTGTTCTTCATAAAAAAAGATATTGATCCAGTGGTACGGCTTCTGATTTTAGTACATGTGAAGGTTTGGGTATGTATTTTCTCATGATAGATACATTGAACACATCATGAACTTTAGAGAGATTCAGTGGAAGTAGCAATCGGTAAGCTACGTTACCAATATGATCTAGAATTTCAAAAGGATCGGTGTACCTAGGGCTCATATTTCCCTTCATTCCAAATCACATTACTCTCTTCCAGGGAGCTATTCATAAGAACACCTTGTCACCTACTTAAAACTCTCGTTATTCTCTTCAGTTGTCAGCATAACTTTTTTGGACCTTGAGGTGCTCTTATGTGTTGTTGAATAGATCTGAAATTTTCTTCTATTTCGTTAACAAGACCAGGTCCTAATACCTTTCTTTCCCCAACATTATCCCAGCAAGTTGGAGTTAGGAAATTATTTATATAGAGGTCTTCATAAGGATCCATCTGAATAATCGAGTGAATGCTTTTTTAAGAAAATTCCACCATTGGTAGTTGTAGATCCCAACCACCTTTGATATACATAGAGAATACTCTCAACATGTCTTCCAGAGTTTAAATTTTCTTCTTAGAATGACCGTATATCTGAGGATGATAGACAGTGATGAAACAATACTCTATATCTAGAGTATGCTGAAGACTTCACCAGAACATTGAGGTAAACCTTGGATCTCAATCAGATATAATGGAAAGTGGTACTCCATGCAATCTAACCACTTCCATTACATATATCCAGGAAATCCGTTCAAGAGGGAAATCCTCTCTAATAGCAATGAAGTGTGCTGACATCATAAGGTGATCAAATATAACCTATTTTGCATTATTTCCTCTGTATGTATTGGTATTTTAGATGAAAAAGTCCATAATTATTTTTTCCCATTTCCATTCTGATATGGGTAATGGTTGTAACAACCCCTTAGAATTCTTTCTCTCATCCTTAACCTGTTGACAAACAAGCTACGAGAGAAATATTCGGTGACATCTCTTTTCATTCCATCCTTCCAGAAGAACTCTCTTGGGTCCTTGTACATCTTTGTGCTTCCAAGATAAATAGATAATGAATAAATTTGAGCCTCATCCAATATATCCTTCTTTAATTTTGGTATGGGAGGAATACAAATATGGTTCATAAACATTATTATTTTATCACAATCAAGGTTGAATTCACGAACATTTATCTCATTCTTCTGTAACTCCATGTCTTCCTTCTATGCCTCTTTAGTATTAACTTGAATAAATGGTTGAACATTAATTTATGAAATATAAGATTAATGCCCTTCCATTAAAATTTCGAGATCCATCCTTTGAAAATCTATAAATATTGGATCTTTTGTGATCCTCATCAGGGATAAGCTAGCATGGTCTTTTGACTCAAAGCAGCTGCCACCTTGTTCACATTCCCAAGGGGTAATGTATTGAGAATTCGTAATCTTTAATCAAGTCCAACCATCTTATTTGACGCATATTTAGATCCTTTTGTGTGAAAATATACATTAAAGTTTTATGATCAGTATAAATTTCACACCTTTCACCATAAATATAATTCCTCCAAATCTTTAATGCAAAAATTACTGTAGCTAACTCCAAATCCTAAGTTGGGTAATTTTGCTCATGAAATTCCATCTACCGTGAGGCATAAGCTATCACCATATCATTTTTCACGATAACACATCCTAGACCCTTCTTGGATGCATTACTGTAGATCACAAACCTTTCTCCACTACATGGCAGTGTGAGCATTGGTGCACTGGCTAACCATCTTTTTAGCCCTTTGAAATTTTATTCACATTCCTCTGTCTAAACAAACTTAACTACTTTCTAAGTCAACATGGTGAGTGGGTTAGATAATCATGAATAATCATTCAAAAAACATCAACAATATCCATTCAAACCAAGAATACTTTGGATCTCATTTATTGTTTTTGTTCTTGACCACCTTTCAATAACCACTATTTTTTATCGATCCACAGATATCCTCTCTCTTAAGATTATGTGACCCAAAAATGAAACTTTCTAAAGCCAAAATTCACACCTGGTAAATTTGGCATAAATATCTTTCTTTCTAAGGGTCTTTAGTTCAATTCTAAAGTGATTTACATGTTCTTCATTTATATTTTAATAGAAAATAATATCTTCTATAAATACTACCACAACTAATCAAGATAGTCTCTAAATAATCTATTCATTAGATCCATGATGATAATGGAGGAATTAATAAGACCAAAAGGTGTCACCATAAATTCATAATGTCAATACCTTGTACGGAATATCATCTTTTGTATATCCTCTTTTTTTACCCTTAATTGATAATATCCTGAATGAAGATCAATCTTGGAAAAGTATTGAGATCCACATAGTTGGTCAAACAAGTCATAAGTTTGAGGAATATGATATTTTTCTTGATATTGAACTTGTTATATTCTCAATAATCAATTCAGAGTCTCTTTGATCCATCTTTCTTCATAAAAAATTGAATATGTGCTCCCCAAGATGACGCACTAGGGTGTATGAATCCCTTATCACGATTCTCTTTGAGTTGCTTCTTAAATTCTTGAAACTCGGTTAAGGCCATTCTATAAAGTTTCCATGAAATAGGCATAGCACCCGATATTAGTTATATTGAAAACTCAACTTCTTGATTTGGTGGAACACCTAAAAATTTCTTTGGAAATACATCATCAAAATCTCATACAATGGGAATATTCTTAATTGCGAGTTTCTCCCCAACCATTTGAGATAAGTAACCTTCATTTATTGGAATCAAGTCCCATAAGATTTAAGAAATTTATACTAGAAGTTTTTATTCATCTTTGCATCGATAGATGATCATATATTGATCTGGAATATGAAATGTGACTTCCCTTCCTTGGAAATTGATATGAGCTCCATATAGAAAACTCCAATCCATGCCAAGAATGACATCAAATTACACTATAGGAAGGACCATAAGATTTTCAGGAAACACTTTCCCACAAACATAAACTGGATAAGAATTATAAAGTTCTGATGTAACTTTTGGGCCATTAGGAGTTATCACAGCTAACTCAACATCTAATTATTGATGTAATAAAATGATAGCATTAGAAAATTATTTATAAATAAAAGATTTAGTGGATCCAGAATCAAATAAAATATCTGATACTTTAGAGTGGATGGTAGTAGTACCTTTCACCACTTTATTATCGTAATCCATGTTGTCAATAGTGATTGCATGTGACTTTCCTTTTTCTTTATCCTTAAGAGTTTGTTGATGTCGATCATCTTCAATAACCCTTAGATTAGGTCATTGATTGGAATAATTCCGCATTTCCTTTCACTTGTAACATTGAAGTGTAGGAGGTGCATTTTGTGTAGCCTTTTCTTTATTCACATCATTAGACATATTTTTCCTATCACTTCGACATTCAATTTCCCAATTACCTTATTTTCCACACTTAAAACATTTATTAGCCCCTTTACCAAAATTCCCTCCATGTTTCTTTCCAAATTTTAAGCATAAGGGAAAACATACCTTCTTTTCAGTGTGGCTTTTAGTTTTTCATTTGAATTCCATTTTTCTCTTCTTACCAAACACATATGACTGGTGGGTTACTCCAATATCCATCTCAACCTTGAGAGAACATCAATCAATTTAATCATAGAAGTTGAAGTACATTATGGATAATGTCCTTCAGAGACTTGGTTTTAAGACACTAAATAATCGATCAATTTTTCTCCCATGTTCAATATTAATTCTAGAAGCATACCCAACAAGTCTTGTAAAATTGGATTCATAGGAACCAACAGATTCATCTTCCTTTTTCTTAAGTTCAAGGAACTCCTTTTCCATCTTTGTTCAAAGAATACGAGGAATGTACTTATTGAAAAATAAGTTCTTGAACTCATCCCTTTCCATAGACTCAATTTCATCTGTTTTCATTGAATTCATGTTAAGATTAAACCATTGTTCAGCTACACCTTTCAAAAGATATACTACTATGATGAATATATCACGTTCAGAACATTATATACCTAAAAATATATTTCTAGTGGAACTGATCCATTGTTCATCCACTATTAGATAAGAGGAACCACTTAATGAAGGTGGACTCTACCTCATAAATGAATCAACAAAATTTTTCTCCCTCTTTTAGTCGATTGGAAGTTCTGCATGATTCATAGCTTGAGAAAGTTGTGTGATCATGGCTATAAGATTTTTCATACTATCTCCCATAACATTTGGTTTCTCAGGGGGACAATCATTGCATATCTCGTCACATTCATCATTAACATGGTTACTTTGGGTTCCATCCATTGACTAAAACCAAGAATCATAGTGTGAGAAACACTAATCATAACAGGAAAACCACATAATCAGGTATAGAATTTCAATTTCGGACACTTTAATTTTTACCCTAGGATATTCATGAACATCTCTAAAACACTACGATAGGATTGTAAACTATACTTATACATAACCTTAGGGTTCCTACTGAGGTTCTCTCACCCTATTTTCCAATGGTTAACTATACCTTTCCTCTCATGACGACTTTAACGAACCATAAATTACATACATTGATATTAATTCATAATTTATGTATATTCATTACAACATATAAAAAAATGATAGGATCGTATGGGTATAGTGTCTTTAGAAACTGTGAAACATAGACAATTGGTTCATAAAACAGCTACATTGTCTCCTATTTATTTCTTCATAACTGGACTCTTTTTTGGAATATCATGCATAATAACCTTATTTATGACTGAGAGAAAAGAAACATATGAAAGGGTGAGCTCAAATTCTCAATAAGGGTAAACAAAAGAAATTTCAATCATATCATATTTATAAGAACATAACATTTGAAAATCTTATCCTGTATATAAAATATCATAATATCATTTCATGGGATAAATCATTAAAGTGAAATGCAATCCCAATAGTCATAACATAAGAAATGAAATATTTTTGCATACACATATATTCATATAAAATAATTTCATGTTATTCAAGGCTAATTTCCAAGACCATTGTAGTGGAAAAGTCCATTACTGAACCGAGTTCACTCCTTGTTCCATCCATGTACTACTGAAAGGGATTTACTTGTCATTATAGTCATGACTATATCATTAGATATAAATATTTACCCAATGCATTGGAGGGAGATTTAGTTCACACCCATCTCATAATTAAACCATTCTTACATGTTCCATGAAAAAATAAAAACATTCAACATAGCATAACCCATGAAATAAAATGGGTTTCTTAAACATCATTCCATAAAAATTAATATAAAACAAATGTATTTCCTCAATAACATTCCACCATAAACACAATATAATTATAGTAATAATACGGATAGAAATATAACCCTATTTAAAGAGTTTCAAATTATATGGAAAATAATTTTGAGAAAACACTTGAAATTCATTCATGAGGAAAATATTCTTTCTTCTAAAAAACAATTTCCTTCCTCAATATGCCATGCAATTTTTGAAGAAATAATTTTATGTAAAAATAAACATGTAAGATTATAGGGGAATATTATAGGAAATAAGTCATTATAAAAGCGTAAAAATCCATTCATGTCGTACAAGTTAAAAAAACATTCATCTTGTACTTTTTTCAAAACAGTCAAAAAGTACCCCGTACCGAAAACAACAAAAGATTCCATTCGTACCATTTATTAAAAATTTACTAATGGGTAAAATTTAATTTAAAAAATTATAGAAGGATAAAATTAATATTTTAAAATACATATTTATGAAACATGGACGTGTATGATAAATAACCCCCAGTAAATACATACGAATAAACAATCTCATACAAAAATGATTTTTGCCAATCTATCCAATACCTTAGTTCTGATATCTTTTGTACGTATATGAACCTCATCTATAATGAATTAAATAATGTTTCTGATTTATTCAAAAATAATAATAATTTTTATGATCATATTTTCATCTATTTGTTAGTAACATTTCATTGTTACTAGTTATTCGGCTATTAACTACTTTATGTTCTTATGCATGTTTTGTCGAATAAGTTCTTATTACTATTTTTAGTTAATTGTTATATGCTTTACATAATGGTATTAGTAAAATATATATCATATTTATTCATTCAATTAATTTATATAATCATTGGTTAATGAAGATTGTGTAGAATGAATCGCATTGCACCGTGGAGATAGTAAGTCGTACGTACGCACGAGCGACAATATCGTTCCCAAAATTTGTTGAATGGTATTAAAGTGGATAGTGTATAATATATTAGAATTATTATAATGTTATAAAAATAATATATTCTTATTATTTCAACCATTATACCCATCCATGTTTGGTGGTGGTGAAAAATAGATTACTCCGCAGCGTGGAGACGGTAAGGCCTATGTATGCACGCGCGGTGATTTTTTTTCAAAAGATGGATAAAAGGTTAAATAGGGTTATTTAATATTTTTTAAAAAATATTAGTATTATTTATACTTATGTTATTACATTATATTGAAACAACTAATGAATATATAGTATAAGTAGAAATAAATGTTAAAGAATCGGTAGAAGAGATTACCTCTTCCTCGATGTTCCTCATTTATATTTCCTCTTAGGGTACTAGAGATGGTATTTGAAGAAGACCAGGACCTCTATAATGAAAATAGGGAAGCTTAGAAGGAAACATTTCTAGGGGTGGAAAATCATGAAGGCTCAAAATGAAGTGAATAGATGAGGGAGGACGTTCCCTTTTATAATTGAGGTGAGGGGCAGTTTTGGAAACCTCAAAAAATATTAATTTGTAATAAAATAAAACTCTACCCAAATATCTCAAAAGTGTCCCAAACTAGAATATGAGATGATATAGGGTTTTAATCACAAAAAAAATAAAATTTTGACAACATAGTTTTTAAATTGATACAATATCATTTTAATTGACAATTGGTTATTCTATTAAAGTTTAATTGTGGTAATAACATTCTAAATATTTAATGGTTTTAAATATTTACTCATATGGTGTTATTTTACCATAAATATATCTTTAATAATATTATACACCTTATAATTATTACTTTGTATTTTTTATATATTTTCATGATTTTTAAATAATTTAATAAATTTTATTTTTTAGAAAATATCAATAGTGTCAATTTTGACACTATTCAATTATCTGAAATTAAAAAAAATATAAAAAGAAGATAAATTCAAACCAAATTATTTAATACACTCCTAACATGTCATTGTCTCCTAGATAATTCTTTTATAATATTAATTAGTTCATATGATATTTATTTTAATATTTTTAAAACCATTTATTTGATATTTCGGTTAATAAAATAATTTTTACATCACTATTGTTTCATCATTAATTATACTTATTTAATTTCATAAAATTATAAATAAATTTTTATGATGTATTTAATTATATTATATTTACATAAACTATATATAGTCGGTATTATCTTTTATTTATCCATTTATTAAAATTAATATACTGATAAAATATGAGATTGTGACATTATGTCACATTGATTAGTTTTTATTACATTCATGTCATATTCATAGGTAAGTGGTTATAAATTGATTTCATTTCAAAAAATAGATGATAAGGGTATTTGTTAGTCATAAAATTGTATTTTTATAGGTATTAATGTAATTTTATATAATTATTGTTACCCTTAATTACCCGATTTATCATCAACCATGGTAATAAAAATAATTACCATAGTTACAATTCATAATGCCCAAAAATAAAAATAGCCTATTAACATAATTTGGTCCTAAAAATTTCAAATATGAAATCCATTTTTAAAAATTCAAAACACATAATTTGAAATAATTAATTTAAAATTTATCCCTTTGTTTAAATGAGAAAATAGGTTTAAGAAGTTAAAACATTACAAAAGATTGAAATGTTTTTACCGATGAATTCAATGTAAAATTAATTCTAATGACATAAATTATATTGAATCATAAAAATATATTTTGTTAATACTTAAAACAACTAAATATTATAATTTAACCACATAAATTATCTCTATGAAAAAAATTATTTTTAATAAAAATTTATTGTATTTTTACAATTCATCAAAACCTGAATGTTATTAGAAAAATATCAAAAATTTATCCAAAGTAAATTATTATATCCCATTTCAAAATAGAATTTTTATGTTGTCATATAAAAATTATTAATGTGTCCAAATAATAATTTAAAATGGGTTCTCTCTTCAGAGGTGTAAAATTATCCTTTTAAAAATAAGTTTTTATACATCAAATATGTTTTAATTAATACCCTATGACTAAAATATCCATTGGATGAATATCCAAGAATATTTTGTTAAATATCTAAACCATATATATCTTATTAATTTCATTACCAAATGTAATTCACTAATAACACAAATATCTTATTGATTTATATTTTTCATAAATAATTCATAGACAATGAATTCATAATGAATTTTCATAAGTTAGTTATAATTATATTTTCTATCCTAATGGCTAGGATATAACAATAATTTTATAATGAGGGCATCTAGTCATTCATTTAAACTCATGATTACATGAAAATCAATCTACTGATGAATAAAAATTATTTAAGTAAAGTATTTCAGAAAAACATCTGGGTGTTACAGGGCCTACACCGGATCAAGTCAGAGGCACATTGAAATGGGGTTTAGGTTTTTGCAATAAGACTACCAGATAGGGGGTGGCGCCAGAGGAGACTGGCCAGAAAGGGAGTTTCCTGGGATGTGTGCCAGCTAGATAGTGGGGGAGAGGTGGAGGCACGGTGGGGGTGCGACAGCTGCGACAGGGGCAGATGGAGGCGGTGTGATTGGAGGAGGCTAGGATGCGGACGACAACCGGACAATGTAGGGGAAGAGAGTAGTATGTGGGTGATGGATGAATGGTGTAGGGGAGGTGGAGGTTGGGAGGTGAGCGGCGGTTGGATGTTGTGGGAGAGGAGGAGGTCGAGAGGCAGGCAGCATGGTGAGAGGGGCGGCGGTGGCCTGGTCTGTGCTGGGTATAGGGGGGTCAGCGATCTCCTAGTTCGCGCCTTGCACAGGAGCAGCGAAAGGGGAGGGGTGCCCCTCCCCTAGGTTTTTTTTATTTTTATTTTTCATTTTTTAAATATTAATTTATTAATAATAATAATAAATCCAATAATAATAATAGTTTCTTAAAAATTTTATTTTAAATAATAATAATAATATCAATGTTACATTAATAACAATAGTAACAATATTAATAGTAAAATGATAATAATAACAATAATAACAACAAAAATAAAATAATTCCAATAGCGAACTTAATAATAATCAAAACGATAACTTTGTTTTGTTTCATTTTAAATAGTATTTAAATTTATAAAAAATTTACAATAATTGTATTATTATCAGATTAAATATTATTATTATTATTATCTGTGCAATAATATTTTTATTATTATGGTTTAAACCTAAATGTTGTTTTATTGTTATAAAATTCCATTTACCTATATTTTTTAAATAAATAAATCTATTTGTTTAATTTATTATTTCGTTGAACTATTAGTCAATATCACATTCACTAGAACCGAATGCAGGAGCACTGCTAATGGTATAGTGACTAAGCACTGGCCTGAGACCCACCAAAAAAATCAAACGTCAAAAGCATCAAACCCAGACCCAAAAAAAACCTCATCCAAACAATGTGAGACTGAGAAAGGAATAAAGAAAATGGGTGTCTGAGTTTAGGGTGTGACAATTAACCCCACCACAGACACATTATGCCCCTAGGAAGTTACCATGCTCAAATATATACAATAATTGAGTCCTTGTCTGAATGCAACCAGAAGAAACAAGAAGTTTCAGGGTGACTTTTTATTCCCCAAGTCACACCAGACCAACCCAGAAAAAATCACACTCAAAATAAGGGGATAACACTTGGGGTTCTCCCCACCATAAGTATCCACTAGCACAAAAAGAAAAAACCAAACATACCACCCCGAAGAGGGGGGTAGAAGCATGTAGGAACTTACAAATGTTCTAATCCTACTTATTTAGCATAAGAGAAACTATCCCAACATCAAAACTATGATCTGAAACCATTACGAGGATAACTAATACATCAGGACACTAGAAGGGAGGAATCCCCCACATAACCCAAACACACTAGAGGAAAACCCTGAGAGGTTCCCGAACTAAGAAAGAGCCTAGAGATAGCACCCATTGATTCCACCGAACATCTTCCTAACAAACACAATTGAGGAAAAACACAACATTAGAATAGGTCTGTTTATTCATTGGCCCAATACCTCTTTAGGGAATCTGAATGACAGAGAAACCATTATAACAGCAGATAAGGCTACATGGATTATTATAGAACAATCTCATCACACCACCCTAATGTGGATGAGATTACAAGGCGACAAGAATATAACAAGGAAAAATTGGATATTTCCATCCCAAACTAAAAACATAATCCAGATTGAGGTTCCACACACCCTCGGAAACTCATGATTGTGTGTGAGCTTCACCCTGAGACCTGTGGTAGGACCCCTGTTGGACGAAGTGTCTCCTATCTCACAGTCAAGCATTTACATCCTATAGTACCCAACTTCTTCTTCCTCCTGCTGATTCAAACTTCCAAAATGTAGTTATGTTTTCAAATAGATGCAGTATGATTGCTTAGAATGCCAGAACTGGCCATAATGGTGGCACCCAAGAGAACGGTCCAACCAACTAGGTGCCAGCACTAATTAAGATGGTTTCTTGGAGATAGGTTCCTCAAACATGCACTCCTTGGCAGATGGTGATCCTTTTAAAAATCCAACCACAATTAACCACACCCAAAATGGTAACGACGATGAGACATCCCATCTTTACTACTCCAGAACTGAAACCTCAAATAACCTTTCAATGGTATGAAATTTAACACCCTCGGGAGTTCCAAAAAAACCCAAACACCCACTCCAACACTACAAACCACAAAACTACCTCAAATGGACATCGTTTACTTAGATAAATAGGAAAAACATGAGAAGAGACAAGAGCTGATATTGACTCACTGGAAACCTTAGCAACCTTTCGGGGTGGCATACTCAGAACAACACGATAAACACAACTGCGATCGGCATCATGCCAAAGCACAATCAAAGAAACAACCAAAGCCAAGGGAAACAGTCACACAAGCCAAACATGAAAAAAAATAAGTAAAATTTTATATTCAAAGAACTGCCATTTCTTTTAAATTTTTAAATCTCACCTATGGTATCTTATGAACCATCAAATGTCTATTCATCTAATCCTGCTTACATCATCCACGTACAAGTTCCCCCCACACACTCTTCGTACATAATCACACACATATGACCCTCCATAAATAATACTAAGGTTCAAACACTTCTTTCCCTTATCAAATCCAAAAACACACCAAAATATTCCAAATTGAAACACTTTCTCTTTAAAAACCCACTTCCCCATTTTCAAAAAAGAATTAAAAGATAAAAAATTCCATTTAAAACCCAATTTAATTTTTAGCGAACACTCACATCAACAAAGATAAAAACAAAACACAACCAACGACAACCCACTGGAATGAGGAACTATTTCATATGCCTGACTCGATGTCATGGTGGTGAGACATGCCCCACGTAAGAAATAAGACTAAGAGGACCTTGATCAAAACACTTGGACTTCACATGGGACACCACCCCATGTGTGGCCACAACATGAACTGATTCACTTCCATTTTCATCCCTCAATCCAAAATAACCCTAGGAAAAAGAGTGAAAACTTATACTACCCTTAGAAACTCAGGTCTCATCACGAGTGGTGGTGATCGGGCATCGACCCATAACCTACCTTCAGAGCCACGAAAATCCTAATCTCTACCTACCAAATATCCCAAATATCAAGGGCCTTCTCTAATATCTTTTGGTCATGAACCAACCCGTCCGACCCTGAACCGGTCACCTGAGCTAGTCCACAGCATGTCTCTAGGGGCATTACCGATCCTCCTGGGATAGAAACTAGTGTCTGGCATTAAAACATACACGTGGGAAGGATTTAAGCCCATAAAAAACTAGTGTTAGATAAATAAATCGAACCAATAAAACCACAATATCACATTACTAAACACAATTAAACAAACAATTAGAGCTGACACATAGTACACTAAATAGGTGGAAACAAAATACAAAACTGAAAATGAACCGACACTACCTTGACCATCGTGTGTCCTCTTGGTCACCTTTAACCACGAACTAAACCAACCACTTCCATGTAAACCACACCAATACTAGAACCTATAGTAGAAACTAAAAACCAGAAAGCAATATAGTCATGATAATTAAAACTCAGTAGGTAGTCCCGGCTAATTATATTCCCAGTGAACACCACTTAAATAATTATAATATTTATTAGCATGTTCGAACTACAATATATAAATATAGAGTTTTAACAATTTTTATTTTAAAAATAAACATGCATAATCAATTACCCTCTTAATTTGAAATGAGGCTCGACGGAAGGAGAAAAAGAAATCCAAAAAGGTAATGACTTATATTGCTAACATTGAAAAAGGTAAGGATGCTTATTATTTCTAAACCATTTTTCTTAAAAATATTTTAACATAAACTAAAGTTCACAATTTACTAAAAAGTGTACCAAAACCAAACATGAGATTACGGTTCCACGTAGTGAGGGTAATGGCCCTGAGGGTACTTTTGTTGGAGTAACACGGGAAAACCTAGGAACTGAGAAGAAGACCAGAACACAATATACATGTGACTCATCCCAAAGGCATGAATACTCTCGATGACATCATAACTCTCAAATGATTGATCATCACCCAACATGGCCAAACCGAGGGGCCCAATCTCATAGCAATAATAACAAAACAATCCCCATAATATTGGCCACATACAGTGCATTATATAACTAGGGCATAAATTATTCTTAGTAAAACTCTTTGTTATGATAGGTTCCCATGTATATTTCATAAAGGTGGTGCGACATACCATTATAACATCAATTCATATATATATATATATACAACCACACACACTACACAATCAAGAACCACCCCAGTCAAACCATGGGTAGTCCCTTTCCTTAAATAACGATTACATGAGGGAGGTCCCATACCGAGGAAACTCCCATATATTAATCGCCCAACAATGCAAGTGACCCACCCCTAGGATGGTTTTCCAAAAGAAACCATTTGATAAAAATTCCAAACAGGCCTCACATGATCTTCACATGCCAGAAAAGTTCTCAAAGAATCTTATGCACACAAAATCATTTCCAAAGAACCAAATAAACACCACTTCCAATTTCAAAACAATTTGGAACCACATTTAATATATGTATTTGAGAAACCCACAAAAATTTACAATCCCAACCATTCTTTATAAAACACAATTTACATACAAAGTCCAACCAAAAAATTTGGTAAATGCATGGCATGCCCATAGAATAAAACAGTTTCATGCAATTCAAATACAAAGAGGATCATACTATATTTCACATCAAAATTTTATTCGAAAAACCATATATCACTAACTATCACTAAATAATGATTTGAAAAGAAATAAATCAATAATTATTTAATTTAAAAGATGATTCAAAGTGATCCTACCTCAAAGGCAAAACCAAACTGAACCATCAAATTCAACCTGACATCTTCTCATGTACACGCACTCCCACAAAAGCGCGTGCACACTTTGAATTTATTTCTACACCATAAAAATATAATTTGAAAAAAAAAGGTAGTGAGGAGAGGACCATCACACAACCAATTAAATACCAAGGACTCAAGGATATAAACATGACCCAAAAATCATGTGCTCAACAAAACTGCGGATGAATAACATCACCTTGGATGGTGGCAATGACCTAGTAAATGCGAAAAGGAAAGATTGAATAACAAATAATTATCCACAATGCATATAGAATATCATAACTTAAAAACATAATTAGGACACTAAATTAAATTTTCCCAACCCAGTGGGGATAAAAAAACTCTCAACTCGAATAGCAGAGGCAAATATAAACATCCCGAATCGTCTCAAATTCGGTGGAAGTGGACATAACGCAGTCCGACAAGACCCATGAAATATTCCACAATCCCTAAATCCAGATGAACACAACCATCAGATTAAATTCAAACCCTAGGGTTTTGGTCAACATGAAAAAAAAAACTAAACTGGAATGGATTAAACAAACCAAAGAAAGAGAGGGATACCAGTGAGGGGATTCACAGCCACACCAGAGCAAGGTGGTGGAATTGCGCAACGGGGTTCGGGTTCGCGCCAAAAGACCACCAGATAGGGGGGTGTCGCCATAGGAGGATAGCTATAAAGTGATATGGCTAGGATTCATGCCATATGGATAGCGGTGCCAAGATGGAGTCATGGTGGGGGTGCACCAGCTACGATGGGGGCAGATAGTGGGGGCACGATTGGAGGAGGCTGGGAGGTGGGATGCAGCCGGACGTCGCAAGGGAGGAGGAGGCTGGGAGGAAGGCGATAGCCGGACGGTGTAGGCGAGGAGGATTCCAGGAGACGAGCAACATATTGGGGGGTTGGTCTACATCAGGTGTAGGGGGGTGGTCAGTAGCCTCTTTTTCTGGGCCTCACACGGCATCATCAAAATGGGGTCTCTCCTAGGGTTTTATTCTTTTTTCATTATTCAATTTATTATTATAATAATAATAATAATAATAATACCAATAATAATAATAATTTCTTATCCATTTTATTGTAAATAATAATAATAATAATAATAATACAAATGTTACAAAAATATTAATAGTTAAATGATATTAATAATAATAATAAAACAACAAAAAATAATACCAATAGAAAACATAATAATAATCAAAATGATAACATTGTTTCCTTTCATTTTAAATAAAAATTATATTTATAACAATTTAAAAATTATACTAATATTATCAAATTAAATAATAATATTATTATTACCTGCACAATATTAATATTATTATTATAGATAAACATTAACATTGTTTTATCATTATAAATTTTATTTGGCTTTCTTTTAGAATTAACTTAATTTTTTATTTAATTTTTTATTTATTTGAAATATCGAGAAACTGTGCATTTACCTGGACAAAATTCACCAGTACCGTTAATGGTACGGTGACCGTGCACCAGCCCTAAACCCACCACCAAAAAATCAAACTTCAAAAATTTCAAACTAGGACCCAACTAAACCTCATCCAAATGAAATTATACCGAGAAAATAATAAAAGAAATAATTCTATGAGGTTGGGGTGTGACATGTGATATCTAAATGAATACTAAATTGTTAACATGTGGGATTTTTATGAAAATGAACAGTCATAAAATGAAAATACATTGAATATTGGTATGTGGAATCTTATTTTAAAATTTATAATAGTGTCTGTAAAATTGGGTACAAATCACAACTTAATGATAATTTTCTTATAAAGTTTGACTTACACTTCATATAACGGCACCAATGTGATGGGATTTGAAATGGTAAATGCCTGAAACATGTGTAATTCTTGAGATCCAGATAAATTAAATAATGGTACTGACTAATTGAAGTGTAAGTAATCAACCTATAATGAATTTTCCCTCATATATTGTCAATAGAAACTTATCTATCCAAGATCTATAACATAGTGTCTAATGATAAAAATTCTTATGTCTTTTGGTAGTGAGAAAGACTTAGAGGAATGACCCAATTATGACCCATTATGTGTGATCTTTACCCTTGTATGGTTTTTGGGTTTTTGGGAGTAGTTGTATTAAAGTGTAGTTCTTGGGGGTGTTACATGGTTTAGGGATTTTAGGTTAGAGTGATACCTTGGTTCATGATTCCTTGGTGATATCAACTTTTTTATAGCAGAATATTTTTTTTGTGACCTTACATAGAGTTGTGACCCTTGTAAGTCTTGTAGGCACCTAAGAAGATCCATTGGTTACTGGATTATAGTTTTCATGTGACTGTGAGGATGGATCTAGGTTTTTTTAATGACCATGTATTATTGTTTGTTGTTTCCCATTGTTACGAGGGAGAGCCTTGTATTTCCATATGTGACTTCAGGTTTGTTGAGTTGTCTCTTTTTTAGAAGGTAGCTATAAGAGTGAATAACTTATTCCTTAGACTCTCTTAAATTCATGAAGAATGGAAAAATAACCTGGATTAATGAGATCATGTGTAGGTAGTTCTATCGAGTTTCTATCTTAGTAACATTAGAAGCCTTGGTTTGGTGAGTTAATAAATGTTTTTTTAGTTCCATAGATTTAAGGTTTTATTGAAGTAGGTACGGTCATTCTAATTCCTAGACATGTAATTCTCTAGTGTAGTTTTGCTGGAGTCCATGGAGGTAACCTTAGGTTTATAATTATAGTGTCATTGAATCATAGTGACACACTCTGAGTTATAGCTGAGGTATGGGATCTTCTTAGAGGCATACAGTTTAGGAATCGATATTACTTGAGAATGATTTACTCAAGTGAATTGGTTTTGATGAGATGTTTTGGGTTGGTGAACGAGGTTCCCTTTAGGTGAGGATACCCTTCAAGAGGTTCTTGAAAGATCATGAGTTACCTTAGCTTTTCGAGTTTAGGATATCTTAAGTGATTGTGCTTGTTGCTGCCGAGTTATATGAGAGGGAAAGATCAGTATGATGTCTAGTTATGTGGTTCCTCATTGTATAAGGATGTGTGGGAATAATAGTTATATGTTCTGGGTAAGAATGATTTCTGGTTAAAATGTGTTCATGAGGTTTTCATGGGGGTAAACTTAATTCATTAGAGATGTCAATCCTATTGTTTGGAGGAGTTTAGGTTGCCTCGATCCTGATGAGGCTAATGGGCCAGGATGCATTGTCAAATGTTTTAGTGGGTTTTTTAGCACAATTTTTATAATGAATTACTCATAGAACATTTATTTGGGTTATAAAATGGTAGAAATAGAGGGTACAACCCCGAGGGTTATTAAGGTCGAGGTGGTAGGCATATTTTAGATAAATATGATTCCATTGTGGTTATGTGATTAGGTGGGTAAGAAAAAATAACCTGCTACATTTAAGTAGATTGAAGGTGGTATATTTTACCTACATGTGAGGCCTATCGAGTTTTTATTTTGTAAAATAAAGAACATATTTATTCATTTTGGAATATTTCTGGTCCTGTAAAAGCTCAAGCGGTGTGATGGAAGTAATTCCTGGGAAGTCATTGGTTCATAACAACATGGAAGAAAGTTGTGTTTCCATAGAGGGTATTGGGTTAGGCTTGTGGGTTACAAGACCTAGGGCCTTTGGATATAATTTTTGAGATGTACCTATAGTAATAGGTGATGTTGGGGAGGGATGAGAGTGTGGTGTAATATATGTTATATTTTGACCCATATGGGGGCGTTAGGGGTTATAAATGTGTAGGATCGAAATAATCATGTAGATGTTCAATATACAATAGGGGGGTGAACTGTACACTTTAAAAATTTCCTTAAACAAAGAAAGATCTAAGTTTAACAAAGTTAAACTAAGAAAATTCACAACACATCTAACACCAATTGAAGAATTGGAACAAGATATGAAGTTATAAACTTCTAGTTCTATGCACTTGCTTAAATCTAGAAAGTGATTCCGAAAGACAGGTTCTGGAAATATGGATCTGTAAATTAAAACATAACTATTGTTTAAAATATGAGATTCCACCTTTAAGCGTATATAATCTAATCTAATCAGAGTATAGGTGTAAGTAAATATAAGAAGGTTATACTTTCCTTACAATACAAAATGCAGTGGAAAAACAAGTTGTAAAACTACGAGTAACAAGATAAAAGTCTTTAAACCCAAAGATAAGGGTATCCAACAACCTTGGAAAAATGTCCCTTGATTTATACTATCAAGAAATTCCATCTGACCCACACCAGGGTAAGCCCTCGATACGAAGATCAGTGTCTCTGTCTTGCTATCCCCGTAAGCCCTCAACTTCAAGGTAGTTGGAACCTCTGTCTTCTTCAGCAAGGAAGCCCTTGAACTTCAAGGTAGTCGGCACCTCTATCTTCCTATCCCCAAAAACCCTCGAATGTAATCAATAACATTCGGAGTCGCATGCAGCAATCTGAACGAGCAGTTTAGTACACACAAGGCATGAAAAGCTTCTCTCTCTAGAAATCACCTTAACAGTGTGTGGTCTCTAGATTGATCAACTTTAGTTGTGAGCTCTTTCAAATGAGCTCCTATTAATAAGCTCGGTTCGAACGATTGGCTCCCTCATCCAACGGTCATATTTTCCATGAAAATTTGGAGGGACCTGTACACGTGTCACTAAACCAACAGTATTTTTGAAACAGAATGGATGACATCGTTTTCTAACAAAACATGTGTAAATGAATTCACGACATAGTTTTGTAATGAAACAAGTGTAAGCATAAGAAAAACCAAAATTCGGAATGTAATAAAATAAAGGATCAGAGTCTAACCAAAATAGAATTCAGAGTCTATAATAAAAAGATGTCTGGATTCTGGTTTATAGGAATTCAAAACCTGAAATCTGTAGAAATCTAGAGTCTGAATTTCTAAGGAAATTTGGAGTCTGGTTTCCCCAGAGTTCAGAATCTGAACTTACGGAGTTTGGATTCAAACTCATAAAAGTTCGGAGTTGAAGTAATAAATTTTCGGAGTCGAACTAATAAAACTTCGGAGTCGAACTAATAAATGTTCAGAGTCAAACTAATAAAAGTTCTGAGTCGAACTAGTAAAAGTTTGGAGTCAAACTAATAAAAGTTCAGAGTCGAACTAATAAAAGTTCGGAGTAGAACTAATAAAAGTTCGGAGTAGAACTAATAAATATTCGGAGTCTAACTAATAAAATCTTGGAGTCGAACTAGTAAATGTTCGGAGTCGAACTAATAAAAGTTCAGAGTTGAACTTTGTTAGAGTTTGTATCCCGAATTCGGAATGGAAATTTATTAGAGTTCATATCCAGAATTCAGAGTGAAACATTATTAGAGTTCGTATCCAGAATTCAGAGCTGAACTTTATTAGAGTTCATATCTAGAATTCGGAGTGGAACTTTATTAGAGTTCGTATCCAGAATTTGGATCCTAAAACTGAATGCTTCATATCTAATCATTATATGATTCCAAGGTTTTGATATGAATCTGATTTTCATACTTAATAAAAATATTGTTTTGTATTTGAAAAATCTAGGTTAGGGTAAATTTCTTTAATGTAGAAAATTTTCCTTATAGAAGTAAAATATAGATTTTCTTAGGTATAAGGTGTTTGTGATTTTCAAAACAAGAAGGAATGGAAAAGTCATAAGTAAAACCTTATTGACTCAACAATCACCCACTTTTTGGAAAGCACAAACATACTTACGAAAAAGAATATAAGGACATTGAAAATTTTCATAAGACTTTGAAATTAAAACTTATCTCCCTTTGTTCGTGGATGATAGTGAATACAACTAACTCCCCCTTGGGCATTGAAACTCTAAGGATTGTATTCTGAATTTCCGGTGTGGAGTTTTCATTATCATGGGAATGAAAAACTACGTAATGATAAACTCCCCCTTACTTTAAGTATGTCTTCACTTAGAAATTTTTCCTTTTCCATTTTAAATTTTCCTTCTCCCCTTTTGAGTAGTTCTTTTTCCTTCTCCCCCTTTGTGATTTTAAAAAAGAAGAAGGAATGGAAAAGTCATAAGGAAAACCTTATTGACTCAAAAAAATGTGTTGAGCGGGGCTCTAAAAGAGAATATCACAATTTTTAGGCTATAATCATAGAAGTTACTATCATGGATTAGTATAATTGTGTTCATATGATGGTCATTTAACTATCAACTTTCATAGGTTTAAACACTCATTACGGATTCAATGTCAAAAAAATCTTGGGTGTTTATCTCGGAAGCCGGGAAGGGGAATTAGTTGATATTTTGATTTCGAATTCACGTGGGTGAGGGATGACCATATGAAATATTTGATTTTGGTGGTAAATGGTGAATATATTGTAGTAGTTGAGATTTTATCAAGTTAAATGATGAAAAAAAACACTCCTTTAATTGGAAGTGATGAATTGGTGAAAGTATAATGACCAGTATGTCTGAAGGGTCATGGGAATATGGAACTTATTGTCAAACTATCATGTGGTATCAAGATACTGGTAAAGAACCAGTGAGGTGTGTACCTATATTTCATAGAAGATTGAAAAATGTGAAATAAAATACGATGGTGGATTGAGGTGGTACATTGTATTGGGAGTTTTTGGTTTGAAAAACATGAATTGAATGTCATGCCATGGATGAGCATCATGAATTTATGAACAGAATGAAGGAATATAGATTTGAATTGATTATTGATATAGGTAAAGACATTCATTTGGAGGAACAATGGGATTTCATAGGGACAATAAGTGTTATGGAGGGGATTTTATTTTATAACCCATGTTTCTACTAGTGTTATTATTTCAAGAGTTTTTGAATTTCTCAATTAGTAGATGGTTTGAATTTTAAATTGTGATTTGAAACATCATTTTGAGAGTAATATCATATTAAAGTGGTATGTTTATACATATAATAAGAAATTAATGTTAGCTTGGGTGCTCGGGTGAGACCTGTAAACTTTAAGTAAAAGTTTGGAGGTTTGGAGAACTCTGAAAAGGGTTCAGACTTTATGTTGCATTGTTTAGAGGAAACTAGGTGGGTACCCATATGCATGGATGATTACATTACAATTTCTATACTGCATGGTTGTCTAGTATATTAAGAGAATGGTTTGTGGAAAATCTATGGATCTCAAGGAAAATCATGTGAGATTTAATAGACTTGGGGCTTGGAGCATGGCTTTACCACAATTAAAAAACCATATATGGTGCTGCAAATGGGTCCACTTTGATTTCACATGGTTGGAAAATGGGTAGGGGACCATGTAGAGAGATTTTAATTATAATTTCCTTACACACTGTTGGCACATAGTTTGGAAAATTGTGTGACCAAACCATGAATTTTATTAGTTTTTTATTAAAAGTTGGAAATGATTAAAATTCCTTCTATGTTTTTTAGTCATTCTCATCCCCTCTTCCTTTTTTGTGTGTTCACGGGCAAGGGAATCACCCTCCCCCTTAATCCTTCTCCAACCACTTGGTTTTTTGATGTAAAGACATGTAATTTCCATGTAATTTTATTAGTCATATGGAATTATGATGAGTCTGCGAAAATTGATGGCGCATGATTCTGATACTGGTGTGATCAGAATTAATTTTTGTACTTTTGTTTAGGTGCATTCAATAAAAGTACGAGCAGCATTTTATTACTTTTGAACCGGTTCTTGGATTAAAAATCCTAGGGCACCATTGAATCCATAGTGTCGGGATTCTCTTAAGGGAGGCCTCACTTCGACAGCAGTAGGTCTAGAGAAAAGGATATATTTTTTGACTTTTTTAAAGAATAAATAAAATAACATGGTTAATTTATTTTCATTCTTTTCCTCCAATGGAAAAGTGACAATGTGGGACCAACAACGTTTCAAGCCAATAAATGGCCTGAACTTTCAATCCTAAGTAATAGTCTCATTGGGGAATTTGGAAGGTTCTTAATTAGTGAACCCTCATAAATACCATGGGTGTTAGACACCCTACCCCTATTATATTTATATGGAGCCTGGGGGGAGGTATTATCACTACTTTACCAAGCAACGAAGTGCTGAAAAAGTGTCGAGACACCAAACCATTGGAGGATGGAGTCTTTTCCGGCGAGCGTTGACAAGCGATACCGAAACCCCGAATTGAACATCGATGATCGAGCAACATCATTGGAGGCCAATTGTGGGGGATGGTGATCACTAACCTACTTCCTCGATCTTGGCCATTATCCATCGTTCTTGAGGTAGGGATAAATTTTGGGTTTAATCTCAAGAGTTGTAGAATCCTTTTTCCTAGATCATGTTGATTACGACCTAACACAGAGGGCATGTGCCTAAGGAACCTGGAATGAACCCTCTACTACCTTGCAACCCTTTTTTCTCTGTGGAAGACTCCCAGCATGGTGGTTCTAGGGATAAGCGCTGATGGGGGGAAAGACAGCAGCCGGCACCGAGCGGCTATGAGGGAGGAGGCGGTGCACCCGCGCCGCCAGAAGAACCAGCCACGGATTATTAGCCACGGTGGTCGGAGGAGGTGACTAGAAAACTGGTCGGCCACAGTATAAGAGTTTGGCATAATCAATGTGTCTCCAGGGGATGCAAGTCACGACTCTTCAATCGCGGCGAACTGAGGGAGGCGGTCGACACATCGGCTGGTCACAGGTGGTGGAGTAGCGTGTCGTCGCACGCTGCTGGAGATGGCGACCAACATCGGTCGGCCATGACGGGTGGCAGGTCTCACTTCAGCTGGTCCTACATGCCACGTGGTTCTGCTACTATGAAGGAAACTGAAAGGCCCTTATGGCTGTTTGGGAAAACAGGGGGTCACTCCCCCGGTGGCCGCAAGGGTGGACCCCACCTCAGGCTGGACCAGCGGGCTGCGCCCCCCTTAAGGGTCACCCCCCCCCCCCCCTCGTTCGATCTAGGCCGGACCTTGACCCAGTGGCTGATCCCGCCGTGGCCCATCCCAGATCGGGTTTGGATGGGTTGGTCCGACCGGGTCGAACCAGACCCAAACCCTACCAGACCCGTGCCCAACTGGACCTAGAAACACATAAAGGGTCATAACTTGAGAACTAGGCATCCCATCGACAAACTGTCGATAGCGATGAGACCCTTGGAGAGAGATAGTAGTTTTGGTATACACCACATGAGTTTTGGAGATATTTGGAGTATGATTAGGTTGGATTGAACCTGAATCCAACCGGTCCCTCAGAACTAAAATGTTTATCACTCACCGATTGGGCTTCCAATTGACACATCGTCTGTCGCATTAGAACAATTACCACATGGCGGTCCTTTGGGTTACTCCTTTTTTGATATTAGTAGAGGTTGAGGTATGACCGATAACTCGAGGGGTAGATTCTACAGAACTCGAGCACACTGGGTGCCAGGAATCTTGTGGCATGTTGTAACGCGAATAAAGAACATTGATCCTGTGTGGGTCAACATCTATTGATCATTTTTGGGTCAGCTCATATCCCTTCCTGTGTGGGTCTACACTCATCGATCCTTTGTTGGTTAGCGCATACCAATCATGTGTGGTTTAGGTCCTGTGTAGGTTAGCAGGGGTTTGTACCTATTGATCCTATTTGGGTCATAAGAAATGCCTCGTAACAGAATAAGATAATCTAGCTTACGAATAATCATATGTACTTTTGTAAATAAGTTATACCTGATTTTGACTTGAGTCTATTCACCTTTGTGGTGTTACCTATGTGGTACTTCTATATTATTGGTGTTATCTATGTGGTTTTTG
The DNA here is from genome assembly GCA_963277665.1 of Viscum album. NCBI lineage: Eukaryota > Viridiplantae > Streptophyta > Magnoliopsida > Santalales > Viscaceae > Viscum > Viscum album. The sequence continues at coordinate 1,393,427,960 of OY728157.1, read as the reverse complement.
TATCTTAGTGGTGTTACTTGTTTGTTACTTCTATCTTTGTGGTGTTACATGTGTGGTACTTCTACCTTCATGGTGTTGTCTTAGTTGTGTTACCTATGTAGTACTTCTAACTTTGTGATTTAGTTTTCGTAGTGTTACATTTGTGGTACTTCAATCTCAGTGGTGTTACCTATGTGGTATTTATAACTTCATGGTGTTACCTTTGTGGTATTCTTCTCTCATGTTTGTGATGATTTTATCTTGATAACTTAGGTATATGTATAAGAATACAACTAAATAGAGTTGAAGTCTTGATTTGTCGTTTTTTCCTTCATGGAAATCTTGGAGACCAATGGGGGTCTTAGGGTCCCTAGTGAGTATTGTTATACTCACCCCTGCATGGGCTACAACCGCACCTTGTTATGTTTTGTGCAGACAGAAGACAGTATTGATCGAAGCTGAAGGAGCCAAGACTAGACGGTACTTGGAGGTGGTCCGTTTTCCATGACGTGACGTAGGGACTACTAATCATGAGCTATATCAACCCTTTAAGTAGGATCCTCGATGGAAAATCCTGGAGTTGTTCTTCACTTTTCAGTTGTATTTTTACTTTTCAGTTGTAATTTTACTTTCCGTTGGGCTTGTATTCTGGCCCCTTTACTTTTAGCACACTTTTACTATAGCAGTTTACCTCATGGTTGCTTCTTGTAGTCTTCTAAGATTGTATGTCTACATAGGTTAAAAAGGAAATGCCTTCCTGTTTTAGAGATACTACTTTCTGGTGAATGTCTCCAGCCCTTGGCCTACGGATGGGGAGCTTAGTGTTGTCACGACACAGGCCCCGAGGAACTAGATGTGACAATGTGGTATCTGAAGAGCCTGTTCTACTGAATATCTAACACTCTGACATTTTATATGTGGTTATATTTTTAAGTGTTATGAGTGTGGTTTTCTATTTGTGCAATCCAGTGTTGGTGTGGTGGCCAACATATCTGTACACCAGGATCCTGAATTCTGATTTCCGACTCTGTAAACAAAAACACTGATTTTATGTGTTTTTGAAAAGTTTTTCTTGTGAACTCTTTGAGACAAATCACAAGGTATAACTTATTGATCGTGGTGAACCTATATTATTTCAGGATGCCGCCACATAGACAACCATCCAATATTCCCAAGAGAGTATGTGATGACTGCCCACCGAGCAATGAGGCCTCCATGTAGGGCACTATTACAGTGTTAGCACCTTCAAGTGGTGTACCAGCAGCACCACTACCCATTGGGTAGAAGATTCCACCAGCCCCACCAGTAGAGGGTGCATATCGACTGATTACATTGAATGGGTTTCAGCTTCAGAGGCCTCCGAGGTACTGAGGCGAGATGGACCCGCAGTAGGTTGATGATTGGCTGGAGGTTGTGGCTATATTTTTTGGTCAAGTGAGGTCACCAGCTGATCTGATGGTGATCCAAGCTGTTAGTATCTTCAAGGTAGTAGTAGGGATACATTGGATATTTATTCTTCCAATACACGATACAGTGACCCACATCTGGCCGGACTTTGAGGACCTTTTCATGATAGAGTTCATACCAGAAACCCTATGCTCTATGTGTCTAAAGGTGTTGTTGCACTTATAGCAGGGAAGTATGATTGTGGCCCAGTACTCGGAGTGGTTCACTAATCTCTCCTACTACTCGACAAACAGGGTATGGGACCCGTTCTTAAGGGGTTGGACAATTGAGTTGGATCGTCAATGGGGGATCTGAGCATCCATGATATCGCTCAGAATTCCGATGTAGGCTGGGATGCTAGAGCGATCACTTGTGGTGGAGAGCTTCCTAACTAAGCAGGTACTGATGGCGAGAGCCACAATCGAATGTCAGGTAGCAGATTAATCTGTGGAAAGAAGTATATGGATGAAACTGGGGCCCAAATGGGCTATGCCTTCTGGTGGATGACCTCAGATATAGGGTTTGTGGTGCAAGGCCCACGAGACAGAGGAGGACAACTGAGGATCAGGTGGTGCTACTTGTGCGGCGAGCATGGTCATATGGCTCGCGACTGCTTGACCACTATATAAACGACCAGAGGACAGGCTAGGGACCGCCAAGTTAGAGGCATAGATTTTATCAGGGATTTCTGTAGGAAGCAGTTGGATGTGGTTGAGGAGCTAGTCGTGCAGCAGGCTATGGGAGGTGATTCGAGGTTCTACTGCCACCACCTTTAGGTGATCCACACCGACCAAAGGGAGAAGGTGGATAGGGAAGAGCTCAGCTCCAGGAAGTTGAGGCCTATTACCACGACACTTCGGAGATGATTAGAGTTACGATATATGTCTACTACACATTATCTGTTGTACTTATTGACACAGGTACCAGACACTCTTTTTTTTCCACGGCACTCATTTGGGGATCAGTGGTTCTGGTGGAGATATTGGCTCAATCCTTATGGTTAGAGACTCCTATGGGAGGGTATTCAATGATTACACACTGGTGTCTATAGTTTGAGATAACTCTAGAATGTGAGAGCTTCAGCTTGGATCTTCTAGTTGCAGCATTGAGGCCTTTTGACGTCATCTTGGGTATGGACTGGTTATCCAAAGTCTATGGCCAGATTGACTATATTAGGCACAATGTGCGCTGTTTCCACAAGTATGGGATGAATATTTCCTTCACTAGTGTGAAGGGAACCTTTGCATCCAAGGATAGACTTACCAAGAGAAGGGTGTCGCCGATCACACATCAATTGGTCAACCTTTCCCTCAAGGCAATTGTTGTTGAATGTCCGATCTATCCTATAGTGGTGTACCAATATATTTATGTCTTTCCAGATGATGTACTGGGACTACCACCACCCCGAGAGGTAAAATTTTACATCGACATGTACCCCACGATGGCACAAATATCTACACCAGCATATAGGATGGCTCCCGTGGAGCTTTGTGAGTTACGGGTATAGTTGGAGGACTTTCAGAGGAAGGGGTTCATAAGGCCTAGTGTTTCTCCATGGGCAGCCCCAATTTTTTTTCCAAGAAGGAAAATGGTTGTATGAGACTCTGTGTGGACTATCGGCTCCTGAAGCAGGTAACTGTAAAGAACAATTAACCACTTCTGAGGATTGATGATCTTTTCAATCAGCTGATGGTGTCTCATTGGTTTTCAAAGATAGACATCAGATAAGGCTATTATCAGCTCAGAGTATGAGATGAGGATGTGTAGAAGATGGACTTTAGATGTTGGTATGGACACTATGAATTCTTGGTTATTCCACTTCACATGAACAATGCTCCAACAGTGTTCATGGGACTCATGAACATGATCTTTCATCCATACCTCGATCGCTTTGTGGTGGTCTTAATCAACAACATCTTGATATACTCAGCATCAGAGGAGGAGCATGCCTATCATCTGCAGATAGTTCTAGATACACTCAAATATCACCATATTTATGGTAATATCTCTAAGTTTTAGTTCTGGATATGAGAGGTCCACTTTTTGGGACATGTGATCTCAGAGGCTAGAGTTGTAGTGTATCCAGAGAAGATAGAGGTTGTACTTGCTTGGGAGCCACACAAGAGTGTGACAGAGGTGCAGAAATTTCTTGGGGTTGGCTGGATACTATCGTAGATTCATGACTAAATTTTCTAGAGTTGTGGAACCCTTGTATGAATTAATGAAGAAGGGACAACCCTTCGTATGGATGGATAAAATCCATTAGAGTTTTCAGGAGCTGAGGTACAGACTGATGAGTGCCCCCATCTTATGGCTACCAAAAGAGGGTGTTGGGTATGTGGTCTACTATGACACATCAGGGGCCAGACATGGGTGTGTACATATGCAGGAGTGAGAAGCGATCACCTAAAGCTCATGACAGCAAAGTAAACATGAGCATAACTATTATTCCCATGACCTAGAGTTATTAGTAGTGGTATTCGCCCAAAATATGTGGCGACATTACTTGATGGGAGAACGTTTTATAGTATACTCTGATCACAAGAGTCTCTGGTATATCTTCTCACCGAAGGACCTAAACTTGAGAATGTGTTGTTGCTTGGAGTTCCTCTAAGACTATGACTTTGACAAAGTCTACACTCGTGGGAAGGGAAATTTAGTAGTATATGCACTCAGCAGGAGGTCTGGTCTACAATTTCTAAGTGAGGCGACAGAGCAGCTAGCAGCGATGTAGATATTATTCATGGATAGAGATGGAGCAACATACCTCCATTCAATGATAGTCACTCCCCCACTCCTTCATTGAGTCATGGAGGTGCATCTTGGAGACATTGACTTTGAGGCTCGACGTGCTCAAATATCCACAGGACAGGCACTAGATGGATTTTCTGAAGGTGAGATCACATCATTCTCTTCAGAGGATGTACCATGATACCGGTGGCACTACACAAGGAGGTGTTGAGGGATTTCCATAAATCCTCTCTGGCGGTACATCCTAGTGTGGCGAAGATGTACCAGGACCTCCGACATCAGCACTGGTGGCCAAGGATAAAGAAAGAAGTGGGATATTTTTTTCATGGTGCCTTACTTATCAGCAAGTGAAGGTCGAGGATAAGGATCTAGCAGGATTAGCACAACCACATGTGGTGCCAGAGTGGAAGTGGGATGGTATCTCCATGGGCATTGTGATAGGGCTTCCACATATGTCCAGGGGACATGATTCCATCTGGGTGATCGTTGACCGAATCACAGGTCGGCCCACTTCTTACCTATCCATGAGTAGGTATCTATAGAGGTATTAGGATGCCTCTACGTACAAAAGATTGTGCGGTATAATGGGGTGCCATCAATGATCATCTTTGACAGTGATGCACATTTCACATCCCGGTTGTGGAAGTGATTATAAGAGGTATTCGGGACTCAGCTATGTTTGAGCACCGCCTTTCATCCTCAGATGGATGTTCAGATGGGGCGAACTATTCAGACGTTAGAGGAAATTCTTCATGCATGCATCATAGATTTTGGCCGCAGTTGGGATGATCACTTACCCTTTGTGGAGTTTGCATACAACAAATAGTTTTCACTCCACCATCGGTATGGAACCATTCGAGGCCATATTCTGTCGACCTTGCATATCACCTCTATACTGGACTGACCCAGGGGAGTCAGCATTTATGGGTCTTGAGTTGGTACGGGCTACCACTGAGAAGGTTCAGATCATCCAGGGGGAGATGAAGACTTCACAGAGTAGACATAGGTCTTATGCTGACTCGAGGCGGAGTCCTTTGGTGCTCTAGGAGGGGGACCACATATTCATGCGATTCTCCCCTCTATGAGGTTTATGGAGATTTTTCCAAGATGGGTAGTAATCACATAGGTTTATCAGACCATTTAGAATGCTTCAGAGGATAAGAAAGGTGGAAAACCACTTGGCACTTCCACCATAGTTGGAGAGGGTGCATGATCTCTTCCATGTATCCCAACGGAGGAGATACGTGCATGACCCATCTCGCGTCATTGACAATGTCAATCTGGACTCTGAGGTTTTGGTGATGTTTAAAAAGGTTCCATTAGAAATTGAGTATTGATAGAAGCGATTCCCTCATGGGTGGTTGATACATTTGGAGTGGATTCCCTAGAAGTATGGGAACCTCTAGGGGAGAACTTGGGAGTGGGAGACTCAGATTCATGCTCAGTACCCCCTTTTGTTTCCTTAGTCTATGTCGTGGATTTTAGGGAAGAAAATCTCTAAGGTGTAGAGAATGTAAAGACCGAGATTTTTCATGTAATTTTTTTAATTATATATAATTATTAAAATTCTACGAAAATTTAAGGTGTGTGATTCCGAGGCCCAGTGTGCCCGAAATGAATTTATGAACTTTTTTTAGGTACGTTCAGTAAACACGCGAGTGGCATTTTCTAACTTTTTAACCAGTGCTCAGATTAGAAATATGAGGGAACTATTGAATCTGTAGTGTTGGGATTCACTTAAGGGAGGCTTCTCTTTGACCACAGTAGGTCCAGAGAAAATGATAGATTTTGGGACATTTTATTAAAAGAATAAATAAAACAACATTGTTAATTTATTTTATTTATTTTCCTCCAATGGAAAAGTGGAAACGTGGGACCAGTGATGTGTCAAGACAATAAATGTCTTGACCTTTCAATACAATGTAACTGCGTCCTTGGGGAATTAGGAAGGTTCGTAATTAATGATCCCTTATAAATCCCATGAGCGTTAGACATCCTCCCCCTCTCCTATTTATAAGAAGCTTGGGGGAAGGTATTAGCACTGCTTCACCAAGAAACAGTGTTGACAAAGTGCCGAGACACCAAACCATTAGAGGATGGAGCCGGTTCTAGCGATCAGTGACAAGCAACACCAAAACCCAAAACCAAAGATGGACAATCGAGCAACGCCGTTGGAGGCTAGTTGTGGGGGACGATGAACACTGACCCACTTCCTCAATCAAGGGCATTCTCCATCATTCTTGAGATAGGGTATACTTATGGTTTTAATCTCATGAGGTGTAGAATCATTTTTCCTCCCTCAGGTTGATTACAATGTAACGTGGAGGGCATGGGCCTAATGAACCTGGCCCAAACCCTCCACTACTTTTCTACCCTTTCGTTCTCTGTGCAAGACCACTGGCACGGTGGTTCTGGCTAACGGTGCCGGTAGAGACTGGCCACGAGTGGCGGAACAACACACTATTACGTGCCGCTAGAGATGGTGGTCGGCATCTCCCGGCCAAGACAGGAGGCAAGACATGCTCCAGCGGGTCCCGTGGGCCACCTCGCAGAGCCATGTGGTGCCAACAATATGGAAGAAACCGAACGGCCCTCACGAATGTTTGGGAAAACAGAGGGTCACTCCCCCATTGGCAGCTAGTGCAGACCCCACTGCGGGCTGAACTGACGGGCCGCACCTCTTTACGGGTCGGGTGGCCCCCTTGCGGGTCGGGCCATCCCCTTGCGGGTCAAGCCACCCCCCTTGCGGGCCATGCTGGACCTCGTCCCAATAGACTAAGCCTGCCATGGCCCAGCCCAAACCAGGTCTGGTCAGTCTGACCGGGTTGAACTGGACCTGGGCCCAACTTGACCCAAAAACACTTAAAGGGTCGTAACTTGAGAACTGAGTGTCCATTTCACAAACCTTCTAGGGTGATTAGACCCTTGGAGTGATACAGTCCTTTGGGTATACTCCAATTCAGTTTTAGATATAGTTGTAGTAGGGCAGGGTTGGATCAAACATGAATCCAACTGGGCCCTCGACTCTAAAATTCTTATAACACACAAACCAGGTGTCTGATTGACGCACCGTCTATTGCGTTGGAACCCTCACAACATGGCGGTCCTTTGGGTTACTCTTTTGTGGAGCTTAGATGCATTCAAGATATGACCGATTACTTGTGGGGAAGATTCTACATAACTCGAGTGCATTGGGTGCGAGGAATCCTGTGGCAAGATGTAACGTGAATAAAGAACATTGATCCTATGTGGGTCGACATCTATCAATCATGTGTGGGTTAGCTTATATCAGATCTTATGTGGGTCAGCACTCAACGATCCTATGTCAGTCAGCGCATACCGATCCTGTAGGTTAGAAGTTGTGTCAATAAATATAATAAGTTGATCTGGCTTACGACTAATCATATGTACTTATGTACTTAAGTTATACCATATTGTGAGCTAAGTCTATTCAACTTCATATTGTTACATGTGTGGTACTTCTATCTTCGTGGTGTTACCTGTGTATTATTTTTATCTTCATCGAGTTATGTGTGTGGTACTTATAACTTCTTGGTTTTACCAGTGTGGTACTTCTACCTTCATGGTGTTGTCTTAGTGATGTTTCCTATGTGGTACTTCTACCATTGTGATCGTGTCTTCGTGGTGTTACCTATGTGGTACTTCTATCTCAGTTGTGTTACCTGTGTCGTATTTCTACCTTCGTGGTGTTGCCTTTGTGGTATTCTTTCCTCATGTATGAGATGGTTTTATCTTGATAACTTTGGTACATGTATGGGCATATACCTAAGTAGAGTTGAAGTCTTTCTTTGTGGTTTTTCCTTTGTGGAACTCTAGGAGACCTACAGGGGTCTCGGGGTCCCTAATGGGTATCGTTATATTAACCCTTTCATGAGCTACATTCGCACATTGTTGTGTCTTGTGCTGATGATGGACATCATTGATTGAAGATGAGGGAGCCAGGACTAGACGATACATGGAGGTGGACCATTTGGTGTGATGTGATGTAGGGACTATTGATCGTGAGATGTACCTACCCTTTTGTTAGGATCCTTGGTGGATGATCCAAGAGTTGATTTTATCTTTTCAGTTGTATTTTTACTTTTCTGTTGTACTGGTACTTTCAATTGGGCATGTATTCCATCCCCTTTACATTCAACACACTCTTATTACAGTAGTTTACCTCGTGGTTGCTTCTTGTTGTGTTCTTGGACTATGTGTCTGTACAGGTTAAAAAGGAAATGCCTCTCTATTTTAGAGATACACCTTTCTGGTGTTAGTCTCCAACCCCTAGCCTATAGAAGGTGGGCTTAGGGTAGTCACGACACAGGCCCCGAGGGACGGGTCATGACATATAACGCTTTTCGGGCATTTTCTACAGTGTTTGAGGTAGGATTATTCATCTCTTCTCCAACACTCATCTTCTCTTTCCTCTTCTCTAAATTTCGATTTCCTGATTTAGGTTTTCTATAGAGATTCCACAAAATCATGGTGGAGTCACTAGACTATCATAGGGCTTCAATTTTCCTTCTTTATGGGACATCCTGCGAAGGCATATACACCAAATCTTTTTTTTGCAAACCATTTTTTTTTAATTTTATAAAATCCAACTTTGGTAGGTGGGAACCAGGGTCTCAAACATCACAAATTTAACACCACATTACACAATCAAAAACCAAACCTCAAAATTCAAATCCACCTCCATCCACCTCAAGCTATGAACCATCCACCATGTGTCATCATCATGCGTCCTCGTAAAGCTGGTCACTGCAACACCTCGGGCCACGACAAGCGCGACATCTAACCAACCACATCAAATCAGATCTCCGGCGATCGCCACCAGTGACCGAAATTTCCATCACCAACCTGCATCAAACCATAATGCCGGCAAGAAACATCAGAGTCCTTCATCCCCATCACCGTCGGAGGAAAACCAACACCAGATCATCACCGGTCCAAACCAAAATCCATGAGAAAACACAAGAGAATAAGGAAAGAACGCACACCCCCTCGCAAAGATCACAATTGGAACCTTCAACGAGGCAGAAACCCTTGGAATATCACAAAATCAACACCAGATATCCACGAAAACATCCAACAAATCTATTGAAATAAACTGAAAATGAGAAACCACAAACGCCAGATACATCCCTCATAGAAACCAACATCAACCAATCATCGTTGAAACTAACTGGTCTTGAAAAAATCCAAAAATTAAAAATTAAAACATCAGAAATCAAGCCATAGCGCACATAGATTACCACTTCCTACGAACCCCACCTCCCAGAACAAGGGTTTGTCTGGAAAACCCTCCCGCTGCCATCCTCATCTGCTCAATACAAAACAAGCTCCCAACGCCGCCATCTGAAAAGGCCACAGATGCAATGCTCAGCCTCCAAACACCCAGATCTATGGATATAGTGGTTTATAATAGGGATTGGCTTCATATTATAATTTTTAGTGCTTTTTTTGTCACATTTTGGATGAGGTGAAAACTTCAGGTTGGTTTTCCATCACTAATTCCATTTTTAAGTTAATGAATAAAATAATTATAATTGTTTATAATCAATATTATTGATTTCATGGTTAGGGTTTGGTATCAAGTTGATTAAAAGAGCCTTATGACGCCCTTGCAAGATTCCACTAGCCTTTGGGAAGTGTTAATGTGTCCACAATGGTATGTGATCATGATATATTACCATTAAAGAAATAATTGTATTAAATTTTGGGATGTGTTGTTATGCAGGATTACTAGCCTCATGGAATATTAATTAATTAAAAATTTTAACTTATCTTTAGAATCTTATGAACCTATTGGACTTAGAGTAACATGTTATCTTAAGAGTATACCATTTTCAATTCCTTATGTTCATAAAAAAGATCTTTCCCTTTGATCTGGGATAGTTGTTTTGGGCGATAAGGCTTCCCTTTGTGATGACATGGACCATTTTTTATAACATCAAACCTTAGTGATGGCATGGAACCTATTTGAACATATAATGGTGGGTTATATTGGGGAAAAACTGTTAAATTGTTAAATAGGTTATTTTAGTATGTGTCATACTTTTGGGCGGGATCATGTGGTAGTTTGGGTTTTACCTCCATGACATAATGTTTCTATATGGGAAGTGGGTTTCATAGTATTTACTTTTGGTCCTGCTTAATGAATGTGGCCATGGAGTGTTTAAATGGAAATATGAATTCAACCAAAATTGTGAATTTATAATTTATAAAATTTATGAAATTTATTTTATTATTTTACATGTGAAATATTGGAAATTTTAGAAAAAAATTTATATAGTTGTGGTTATGGAATTATTTGGAGGACCTCCTAGGATTCTAATGATTTGTATGGTCATGTAACACCATGGAAGAGATAAATATTCCATTAAGGAGTGAATATGAATGTTAGGGAATAATTAAAACTTTGGATTCCATGGGGTCCAAAGTTATGTAATGCCTTGGGGAAAACAATGGGCATTAGATAGATTCATTACATGGAATTCCATGGGATTTCTCCCCCTTTGATTCAGATAATGTCTAAATTTTTTAAATGTCAGGGATTATCTTATTAAATTTCATGGGACGATCTCCCAAGATTTTCTTGATTACTATTGATATTGAATTGCTTGGGTGTGAGGTGATATTCTAATTAGGTTGTGATTTTTAATGTCATGGGTGGTCCCCTGAGTTTAGACCAGTTAGATGATTATTCTCAGGGATGGGTATAAGGGAATTCTCAGTTGATCCCCAAGGGTTCCTCATGGTCCACTCAATCATGGTTTTCTACGAAGTGAATCATGGAACAAGATTTTGACATGATGTTTCCACTATGATCAGAGTACGAACTGTGGCTAAATCAAGTTTCATTATTCCAAGTTATATCCCTGAGCCTCGATGCCCAAATTAGTTAATTTTTATTTTTCATTCCTTGTTATTACTATTATTACTTCACTTATATGTTTAACACCATTATGATTTAAATGTATATATTGGATTTGAATTTGACACTATTAGTAGTGGACTAATGAGCTATACTCATACCTTTCTCAGGTTGTAACAATACATTGGTACCCTTATTGAAAATACTCTGTTGTGCTAGGATAGAGGTTTTAGATAAGGCCTGATATGATTCTTGTGTTTATCTAGGATGGGTCATGGGATTTGGTAGTTGGTCCAGAGATCAGTACATTCAGGTTTATATAATATTTGGGTATTGTTATTTTATTTACTTTTAGGATATTATACTTATCTTTTGTTATGTACTACTATGTTTGTTTTGGTTATAGCATCATCATGTTATCACATAGGTTGTGACTTGATTGTGTTATTTCCTTTTAATTTATTTTGGATATGAAGGGTATTTAATTCCCTTTATTCTTGATGTTTTTAAATCTGTCCAGAGAGTATAATCTCTCTATTTCTTCCACCTGTAGGCCATCCCATGTAGTCAGTTGCCTCTAGCATACAATGAGTCACAACTGAGGTCTTGTTTAACACCATTATGGGGCACTAGTTTAGTGGAATCTAGGTCAGATAATTACAACCTGTCATCTCTTAAAATTCCATAACACACCTATCCCCAATACCAACTAGCCACCAATCCCTACTTGTTCCTTTTTGGTTAAGATACCTCACACATCATACACATGAAATATCTTCATACTGATAAAACTGAGAATCACATCCCAATTTAAAAACCCAAACCTCTTTCTATTATTGAATTAAAATAAAAATGGCATCCAAAATTTGGAACAAGAAAGTCATATGAGGCCCACATTCCTAAAATGATGCATGAGTACCCCCACATGCCTCTTAAGGACAAAAGTATGATAAAGTAAATCAATAATATCAAAATAAATTATTTAACTAAATAAAATAACTCATCTATAACCATGAATACAAAAACAACAATCCCTTTCTCTTAGGTAAATAGTAATACATCCTATATTTCTATTGTTCAAGAACACAACATGGAATGCATCCCAAGTCACCTTTCAAAATGTGTTAGACCATATTTCCTAGGTGTTAAATATTTCACATTTCTAAATAATAGACAATAACAATCATCCAAAAATTATTTTCACCACTTCTTTCCAAGATTTCATTGATAAAACATTATATCATACTAATCCCAGATCGCCCAAACAACACTGGAAATAGAGACTGATTAGTCCTAAGGAACCCCTCCACATATTCCAATGGATACTAACTAGATGAAATGGTCTCTAAGTAGTGATAATGGGAAGACTATATAGTCAAAATATAAATAATAATAGCCACACCACAATAATACATGAATAATAACCATAAATATAAAATAGAAAAAAAAGCATAGTCATAACTAACCATCTATCACATACTATATAGAATTAAAATCTACAAAGGAATTATAGTTATAATAAAGTAAATAAGATAACTCATAGGATGATCACACATAGACAAGCATGAAAATGGTAAAAGAGAACTCTTAGCATGGTAGTGATAATTCACCCCATCTAACACTAATCACAACATCTAGCACATGAGCCCTTTACTCATACATCTACAAAACTCTAGATATCAGACACTTTCCCTTTTCTATATCATGATATATAAAGTATAAACATGACCTATAGGACCTGTGTAGGGTTCCTGAACAAACTCATTAGACAACTACTAATGGTGTCCCTCGATAATATCCATTTATATAAAAGCGTATATAGAGTTCAGTAAATGGTTACAATATAAATCTACACAATGGTTTCTCCACTACACTTAATTAGACATGAGTGATATATTTACCAACTTCTTATAATGCTAGGGTAGGATGATAAAACCACTTTATATCATATTCTAAGTGCTAATGTACTTATAAACAATCTCATACCACATGATATCATATCAAAACCAATTATTATTCTAATCATTGGAAAAATATCTAGGTGAAACCCAAGTAATGATGATCACCAAATCCTTTACCAAATCAAATCATTCCTCCTCAAAACATCCAATATATAAAATGAACATCACACTCGAGACTAGTGATCCCAATAACCCCCAAGTTCTAATGGCCATCTTGGGCCTATCCCACTTCAAAATTTATACTCCACATCATCACGCCAAAATCGCTCAAATTTATAAAGGATACCGCCAAAATCATGTAGTCAAAGCCACCTCATTGACCTTGTCTTATTTCCCCACGACCATAATGGAATTATCCCCATAGTTATTAGAAATAATAAAACCCCTACATTTATAAATTGGTTAACCTCCACTACCAGTTACATCAATGGAAAACACCATCTACATTAAAAAATCAGACTGCATTACCCCAACACCAGTTATCAACATCTCCCATAGATACACTAGTTACACCAACCATTTCCATAAGGAACTAAATCATCCATCACATACTAATGAATAGAATTTAGAATATGATACATAAAAACCATCAATCCCTAAAACTAGAAAACCATGAACTCCATGCTATACCAAGACAAACCCATCATTTCCCAAATGAGACTTCCCCTAGTAAACTCTTAGGAACAATGAAAATTTCATGTGGTTCCATTGTCGATCACTCTTGCAACCTTACCCACACTAGATTATCCTAAGACGCATGACACACATATAACCCATGAAATTGATTGGAACCACTTACCTAGAATTATCAATAATCCCCCCATCAATGATCTTGGTTTGATTCGAATCCAAATTGTAGAATCACTAAAATAAGAAAAAAATGAACTAGGTATTTGCATTGAGATATGAATAAATAGTGATAAATATTAACAAAAATAAGCACAGAAAAACTATTAGACTAACCCAAAATGAATCTTAGTCTCAAACATCACAAAAAAACAGAGGATTAATTTCTATAATCTTACATGGGACAAGAATTAATGGATGATAAATACGTAGGATGTAATACTACTATTAACTATCCCAAATAGGCCTAAATGAGGATTATTCTCAATTTTGAAACCTAAATTAAATTAATTAATTAAAATTTAACAAAAAAAATCTAGTGTTCTATCACAATGTGGCCCATAAGGCACACAACATTGGACCCCTACCCAAACCACCTTCCTTGGATTTCCCCTCGAGCCATGAAACTACACACCTTTTTGTCCATAACAAAAAAACCTAACTCATATCCTCCCAGCATGATTATACCCCTCATAGCACAACACATATCAATTAATCTTAATCATGTTACGACCACCTGGTATATAATTTTAGACCTGATACCAGATCAACATCCTAAAACTCAATTCCCAATCGACACCAACACCATTGATACAATGACAGTGTCCCAATGCACATGGTTTCCCTAAGATCAGACAGCAATTACCTCAAATAAATACATGGTTTTTTATACAAAGTTTAATTAATGTATTGATGGTTAATTACTAATATTCACATTAAATTATAAGATATATAATCTAGATTGGTTGATTGGGTATGGAATTGGGGGTTAAATCAATATGGAATAATTAACTAATGAATATATGGTAATTTGGGTATTTGATGTGGCGATGTTCGATTGGATTAAAAATTTGAATACGGGGAAATAATGATCAGAAATAAATGGGTGATTGATGAAAATTATTCATTTTGTGGTTCCATTGGATAGATATATAAATAATTTTATATCAAATGTTATTCAGTATTTTAGAAAACCTTGAAAACTTTTGTTGAAGTAACTAAATTAGATAGATTATTATAGTTTTTTGGATATTAAGTGGTGGAATATTTGTTAGATAATGTAGTTTTACGGACGATTATTGGTTAGTTATCCATTGAAATCAACAATGTTTGTGAAAATATTGAGGATTTTGAGTTGAGTTTAGGGGATTATTTTTTGTTTTATATTTAATTATTATTATCATTTTAAAATAGTGATTGTGTGCTACATTTATTGAAATAATTTCTTAATATTTATATATTATGAAATATTGATTCTATGTTCGATAATTGTAATGATTATTAAAAAAATCCTCTATTATATTTTTTTGGTTATTTTTATTAACTAACTATATTTTAAATCCTCAGAAAGACACATGGAATCATTGAGGGTTAGTTTCATGGAGTTTGAGGATATTTGGGGGATGATTAAATATTTTCTATCCTAGAGGATAGAAGTCACACCACAATGGTATAGACTATGTATTGAAGAGTGAAACCACAC
Organism: Viscum album; assembly: GCA_963277665.1. Classification (NCBI taxonomy): domain Eukaryota; kingdom Viridiplantae; phylum Streptophyta; class Magnoliopsida; order Santalales; family Viscaceae; genus Viscum; species Viscum album. The sequence goes on along the minus strand of OY728157.1, from coordinate 1,393,412,611 downwards.
CATAAAGAGAAATATGTTGTTTTTATACATCTTTAATAAAGGAAAAATCTATATTGTACCATGATGATAGAGTACCAATATATTATTAGTCATGTATAATTAAATTTAGGGACATTTGAGAATTTATCATGCCACAACACCCAATCTCACACTAGGAGGAAGTGTTTTTAACCCTGATAATGCACCACATGATGTTTAGTTATTTATCTATTTAAAATATTTTTTATATGTATTTATCAATGTCAGTCTGATATGTTGATTGGAGGTATATTTTAAAAATGATATCTTAATATAAAAGTATAATGATGACACAGATCAATCTATGATTTATTTAGTTTTCTGGTTCAATTATATGGTCACTCAATGATGATGGTGATTATATAGTATTGTAAGGTTATATATTTCATATATTTAATGATATTTTTTAGGGACTTAATTGAGAATTCATTGATTTAAAAGTTTAATCCCCTGATCAAATAAATTTCCAAAAGAAAAATGGAGTAATAGAAGGACTTAGGGAAGAAAATGTTATTTTCATTCATCGATTTAGAGAAAAATATTCTTATAAGAAGAAGGGGATATTAGAGAAGAATAATGATAGTGTTTTTCATAATATAGGGTGATATAACATTAGTGAGAAGCAAATGAAATCAAGGTGAATTATAATACAAATTAATAGAGTTTATCAAGTGGAAGAAAGATTATCTGATTGTTATACCAACCTTTTAAATTCCCAATATTAGTTGGTGGGTGATGAAAGTGAAACATAGTGAAGTTATATGTTCTTTCTAATATTGGTTATCAATGACATATCAATATTTTGTTGTTATAAATTTATACGGTAAGAGACTTGTCAAAATTTCAGCAAAAAATTAGTGATATTAGTTGATTTTGGTACACCTATACATGTTATATTGTATACTCTATAGATGTATCATAGTTATATTGAAACATGTAAAATTTCTTGTGTCTCCATTAATATAGTATTACATTAATATTAATTTCAATGGATATAATATTAATCTACATAATCATGAAAAAAGATCAATGGGAATGGTTTCTTTAAATTTACATAACTAGATTCACCCATTACCTCTCAGGGTATCTTCCTTATGTTGTAACAATAAGTGGTATTTGGGAATAAGATTTAAATTTTATGATTTTTTATCTATTTTTATGTCATGTAAGTAGTTGTAGATTAAAAAGAAATTTGTATACTTAATCTTCACGATATAAAGATTTGGAATTTTATGAAACACTACTTCAAAAACCTTTCAATAGATGTGTATTTAGCTTTCATACAAGGAGTGACGGTCAAAAATTAATAGTTTATCTCTATGAAAAATATATTATGAGGAATTATATATTGATTAGGTTAGAATGAATGCACTAGTGGAATATTTTTACAATGTACTATATGTTTAAGTGATTTCATATAAATCCCCACATTCCATAAGGAAAAATATTATCAAAATCTATGATAATAACTCAAATGTATATGAAGAAAAATAACATGATCATCTGAACAAGTAAAAGTATTTGAAGATATTCTTGAATGAAACTATTGGTTCGTTATTTATCAATAGTATTTTATTATGGAGATCATGCATAGACTTATATAAAACCATGATTATATCAAATATCATGAAGTGAATTCAAAAAATATTGAAACGAAAATTTAATCAAAAGGTTTCAATAGTCATGGGAAAGATCCAAAGGCGGTAACATTAGAATGTCTTCAACAAACACTTATCACATATTATATAATAAGTAATGATGATGATCTAGTGAAAAATATTAAGTCTCATGAATGATCGTTCAAGGTAATTAAGAAACTTGTGATTGCGGAAAACTCTAAAGAAAAGGTGGTTTACAATGTTATAACATTCCTTTGTTTATATTTAAAAATAGGAAAAATAATTTTAAAAGGGAAAATTCCAATCCCATGATTTTGGAGTGGAATTATTTGGAACCTTCATACCAAGTGTATTAATAAATAATACGATTATGAAGAAGATAAAGAACCTATAAACAATCCTTCAAATTATGTGAAATCAAAGAGTATGATGGGAAGAATTTTTTTAGAAAGAAGATATTTCTTATAGGGGAAGATAATAACTCAGAATAAAATGATGTAGATAAAATTATGTATTGAAAAGACCTCAATGAAGAAGTTATTATGGATTTCATTTGTATATCAAAAATAATGGAAAAATGATGGAGAAGATACTAACATTTTGGGTTTTAAACAAATCAAAGTGGAACCAAAGGCTGCATGAAAATTTATAGATGTTTAGAGAGATAAAATTAATATCTATAGTAGTGTAATAAATGTTTCTAAACTCTATTTATAGATTTGTAAAGTTTATAAAATTTAGTTAAATTTTAATATTGTAAGAATAAAATTTTAAAATTCAAAAAACATAGATAAATTCATTGGTTTGGGGTGGAATACAAGGCCCATAACGTTTTTAAACTTACTAATATAGTGAAAACTATAGTCAAAATTATAGATGATTTTGAAGGAAATATATTTAAAAATATGTGAAATATTAAGTATTTATATCTATATTTAAATCACAAAATGAAATCATCAAGATATATTGAATGGGTTAATGAGATAGTGAATGAAAATCAGAGAGATCCATAAAATAATTTGATTGATTTTATAGAGTATAAAATGAAATATTAAAATAATAATTCATGTATAAGGAATAATCATAAGAAAAATTTGATCATGGTTGATCTAAAACCATTAGATCCTACTCATGGGATGAATTTCGTCTTGGAGGAAACTAAAAAACCCGTTGGAGTAGAAATAGAGACACACAAGAATACATCAACAATGTGATATTATTTTTTTAATATGGGGAATACGAAAGATTTTTTTCCCCATAGATAATAGGCACTAAAAGCACAATAGAAATGAATATGGATGAGAATATTTCAATATCCTTGGTATTTTTTCAATGGTTACTATTTTTCTAGTCAATGATATGGAAAAATGTCATGAATTTATACTTATTTATGTAAATTAATTCTACAAAGGATGGTCAAAGGTGTCAAGGATGGATCAAGGAATCATTGAGAAAGAAAAAAATGTAAAATCAATTTTTATATTTATAGGATAATGAGGGGAAAATCCAATCTATAGGAGGAAAATTTATATCAACGACTAATTTATTTGAATCAAAAGTCATTGGTAATGATAAAATGGGTTTAGAATGTTATTTTATTGTGAAATTATTTCATTGAATAAAAATGAAACTATGTGTGAATTATTGATAGTATTTATAGTTCCATGTCATAGGAAACCAAGATTATATCATGAAAACTAAATAAATTAATTAAGGATCAATTCAATTTTAAAATGGTGTGGTAAAAAATAAAATTATATTCGAGAAACCCAAGCCTAGATGAAAGGACATGAGAATGATATATGAATTTTTTTTAATGTCCATATTCACAATTTAATCAATATAATTGAATTTGTTGACTTAGGTAAAGTAGTAAATTTCAAATAAAATGACATGTTTTTAAGGGAAAGATAATATATTTCTGTTGAAGGTAAAACAAAGAAAGTAAACTGTCTACCTCATTATAAATGAAGATAATGTGTTATTTATATCTGATTATGATGATAATAATTTTTGGTTTAAATTTCTTTTCCATTTTATCCAAAAAAACCTAGGAGGGATTTTTGAAAAAATAATTAACATGTTCTATCCCAAAGAATACATGTTATTATACTCACACATATAATATTTGTTAAAATAGAATTATTATTTTTAATTCTATAAAGTTTAAATTAAATAAGTCAATTGTTTTTTATGAATTAGTGAAAATTTATGTTTAGTGGTTAATATCACTGAAACCCATTGAGAAGAATAAATATTATGTTATATTCATTAATGGTTTCATTTGGGTAACATAGTTGATGATGATTAATCAAAATATATAAGTATTAAATTTAAAAACACATTAATAGAAACTAGAAAATAAGATTATTAGACTAAAATTATAAAATTAAGGAAAAATAATAACAGGGAGTTTACTCAAAATTAGTAAAGTATTATCTCATGAAACAAGGGATAACTCATAAAATATTAAAGGTAAAAAATCCTCAAAAATTTGGTATAAGTGAAGAGAATATATTATTAAAAACATTTCTTGAATGATGTTAGCTGAAAAATAAATACTATATAAGTATTGGAAGGAATATGCTTTAATGTCAGTTTACATATTGGATAGGTCTACGCAGTATATAGGGAAAAAAGGAAAAATAGTGATGTGGTATGGTAAGAAACCTCTATTAAAGTACGTTAAAATATTTGAAAGAAAATATGTTATTCTAAACAAAAATAAAACCCAAATTAATTTATTATCTCATGGATATAAAAGAATATTTCATTGATAAAATTAAATGATCAAGGCATAAAAAATATTTCAACAAAATTTTTAAACTAATTATTTAAATCCAAGATGTTACTATATATAAAAAATGATTATATATTTTAATCAAGAAGTGATGAAAACCTAAAGTAAAGATTTAATGATTTTAGAACCACTATTGAAGAATAAGGTGAAATTTTTGATTTAGAGGAAGACATTAATAATTAGTATTCTGAGATTACCTCTTTAGTTGTTGGGAAATTGAGATACAGGGTTCAAATAAATGAGAATGGAATAATTAGTGACTGGATAGATATAGTGTAATCTCATATAACAATGTATCTAAAATAAACATCACTCCTATAATAATTAAAGAATAATAATTTTGATGAGGATATTTTATATGATAGATAGATCATGGTGATGAACTAATATCTTGAAAAAATGAAGAAAAAAATTTAGGATATTGTTTTTATGTCGAAGGAAAATGAAATTATCAAAACCAAATTGTTTTTTGTAACAAGTTCAATGAGTATGGAATGGTGATTACAAATATACAACATCTTGGTTGTAATGGCCATTCCCAAATAAAATCAATCAATGTGGATGATACATTTCTCCTTTTTATATTATGTAAACAATGATTTTATCATTTGACATATCGAGGAAAACAAGGTTTATGGTTTTCTAAATAATTATTAAATAATAATTCCATAATTTATTTCTTCAATTTGGATAATAAATTTAAAATAAATATGAATTTCTTATCCTGGAGGATGAAAAAATGTATATTGACTAAGTAATTTTTTTATGGGTGTAATAAATCACTAAGAAAATTATATTCTCAAGTTGATCATTACTTGAGAAAGATTGGGTTTGAGAATGTAGATGTTTATCATAATTTCAATGTCAGGAATATAAATGGTTAAAGGAATATAGTCTCTATTTTTTTATGATATAATATTTAGATAACTTAATCAGTGTTAATAAATGAATTTTATTGAATTCATGAATTAAAACTTTCAAAATTCAATTACTAGTTAGTTTTCATTTTCTATTTTTTATATATTATTCAAGGAAGTCATGAAAATTTTATTTAACAATCTAAATATGCTGAAGAAGTGATTAAAATATTTTTTCATACAAAATTATAAGGCTATGAAAACACCAGTTTCAACTTAGTTGATGTTTTCAGGGGTGGAAATAAAAAATAGGTCTAGGTAATGGAGTATAGAAAAATCATTATAATCCTATAGTATTTAATACTGATTATACCCAATATTTCTTCCCAACTTATTATTCATAATGTTTTCAATGTTTTGAAAAATAAAACCACATGTTAGTAATGAAAATAATACGTTGGTATGTCAAAGGAATAATTTTTTTTAGTTTTCTTTATAGTATAACACCAAAACAATAGCTTCTTGTATTTAAGAATATATGTTAGACTTATTATTTAATTATTTAAGATCATGTGTATGTAATAGATAATATAAATTCTAATTCTATAGGTTTATTTTATCTTGGACTTTTTTTGTAAGTATTATCTAAGTGGGAAGAGTGAGTTGATCTAATTGAGAACTTAATAAACTAAATAAATAGTGGCAACTCAGTCTTTATGACATATTTTATCGATAAAGAAATAGATAGAATATTATATATCTAAGGGTAAATTCATATTTAAATGAAGTATGATAACTTTAGTTCTATTAACCATAAAAAATATCATCCAAAATTCAAGGAAAAATCACATCAAGATCAAAAATCACTTTATCAAGAATAATATTGATAAAGGGATTTTGATATTAGATTATGTGTCTAAAAAAATTAAAATTTGGAATATTATAAAAATATATCAAGTTAAAGAAGTTTTTAAAAGTCATAAATTTTCTCTTGGAGTTTTATTAAACCCATTTACTTGGATATTTTGGGGAAAGTGTCACGAATCCCTAAAGGTTATTTTCATTTTATGTTTTAGGAATTATTATTCTACACACAAATTTTTTTATATCTAATTTGTTCATGTAATGTTATAATATCCCATATTGTTTTATTGGAGTTATATTTATATTTTCTATACCATTAAATAAGTTATATTTAGGTTTCTTATAAAGGCTGAGTGATACAAAATATTGTTAAATGGGGGAGATGTGGAGCAAATCTCATAGATGAAGGGATATGTTTCAATTATTGGTGACTAATGGGGTGAGCATTTATCCCATGTTTACAAAGTGGGATAAAAAATTTGAGAATGTAAAATGGAGAAATTCCGGGGGAGTTTGAGTTTGAATATTTCATATTAATTTATAATAAAAAGTTATTTTAAAATTTAATCACTAAAGTGAGTTTTTATGGTGTTTTTGGCTTGTGGATTCTAGAAAAATTATTATTTTTTCACAATGTGGTTTTTACCAAGTGGTGTCTAGAGTTATTCATGAAATCAATAATGTGTTTCTGGATAAATTTTCATTTAACTCTTTTTTTCTCATGAAAATTGTGATTCTTGCGAGGTTTGAGTGAATTATTACTAAATTATTTAGTGTACTATAGTATGATACAGGTTGTAGTGAGATGATAGATATTAAGGATAAATTTCATGGTTGAATAAGGGTTATCAATAAAACCAAAATGGGTATTTTTAGTAAAAATAATCTCATGAATTTTTATGTTGGTTTTTTTGAAAACTAAATGTTGAAATCCTATAAAAGACACATGGAATACTTTTGGATTTATGTCATGGAATTTAAAATGGTTTGGAGGATGTTTAAAGACGTTTTTTTCCTAGAAAAATAAAATAAAACCACATTAGTATATACTACCTCATGTAGAGTTGTGTCCTTATAAAAGGAGGACCATGTGTTTTCTCCATGCATATCTATTTGAAGAAGATGGTTTTCTTGTTCTATAAATATAAAAGATCTCACCATTATAGATCCAATATGATTAAATTATTTGACTATGTGTAATATATCACATCATAATATCCTAGGTGGTCTCATAAAGAAGTGACATGCACTATGATTTGGAACCCCATAATTATTGTGTGTTTATCTATATAGAGGTGTTTTCACCATGGATTGGTCACTGAAACATGGAATTTTTGAATGAGTTGTTGTTTTAAAAGTATATCATGCTATAAAATTAAGAGTATTAGATGTATGAATACTTGATTTTTAGAGGGCTTATATATTGTATCATCTAGTTTCTCTTAGTTTAAATTTTTTTATATTTAAGTATAAAATTTGGAATTTTAATGGGAATTGATTAAATGTTAAATTTTAACACTATTAAAGATGATTTCATCCAATAAATAAATAGAATAATGTGTGGAATTAATGAAGTGTTATATATTCTCTCTTAGATTTTGAAAAAACTATTAGTATCTAAATAAGGATGATTAATAATGTAAAAAAATACAATTTTCTAGAATAGAAGTCATTTTAAAAGTAGATATAATAGGAATAATTCCATGATTTAGATCTTTAAAATTCATGTATTTCATCATGTAGGTTAAGGGTGAAATTATTTATCACAAAAATTTGTGTAACTCGCATTATTTGTTTATAGATGATCACAGTGTCACTTGTATGAAGATTTTATTCTTTCTAAGTGAGAAGAGAAGTGATTTATCTATGATTATAAGTGTTGAAATACTAAAGGGTCAGTGAGACTATTTTATCATTGTAACAAAAAAAAGTAGTGTACTTACTGTATTTTTTATATCAACACATCACCATATATAGACTTATTGGGCATAGCCCAGTGCAAATGAACCATGTAAATTTTCTTATGTCTCTCTTTATATTTTATTATATTGATATTCACTGTATGGGTGAGAAGGTAATTTTTATTAACCATAAAAAATATCATTGCAATGGTTTTTTTTGAACTATCGCACCCAAATTTTCTACCCCTTATCAAGGTATCTTCCTTTTATGTGAATAATAGTAACCTTTCTTGGTAGGATCATGATGTTTTTGTTAGATGGATATAGATTTTATAATATTTTTTCTAAAATAATTGAGGTAGTGTTCCCACAAAAAATAATATTTTGGTTTTTATGGTTATATTGTATTATATATGTTCTTGTTGTTGTTTTGTGGTCCTTGTTATTGTGATAGGTAGTTATTGTTCTTAGAGTTACTTTCATTAGAGGTGTTAATAGTATGAGGATGTGTTTTTTGTAATTGAAATTATGTAGATGAGATTATGGAAGATATAAGGTAGATATAATTTTATTTATTCATATTTTTTATTATTATCAAATAATTAATAATATTATATATCATTTGTTAAGTCTTTATTAAGAATTTCCATTTGACATAGTAGAAGTTATATGAAAAACCCAAATAGTATACTTGTATACTATCCCTAATATTATTTTTTGGTTTTTTTACATGACTAACAGAGTTAATAAAGGTTTTGGGAGACATTAGTTTATTATTAGTTTATATACATATAAATATGAAGAGTTACATCTTCTTATTTTAATAATTTTCAATTGTAAATAGTTTTTTTAATAACATACTCATTCATGTCTGTACTAACTTACATGGGAATTTTTTATTTTCATACCTATTTTTTTAGTTATCATTTTATTAATTGATTCATATTTTAGAAATGTTGAATGTATTCAATAATTGTTTTTTTATTCCATTGGTGAAGTTCACCACCTCAAGGATTGTTAGAGATAGGATTTTAGGTCAACCGTGACTCAATTTCTAGCTCAGGAGTAGTCTTATTAGATTCATTCATGGAATAATGGTTTTAGATCAAGTTTTCAAAAAAAAATATACAGCCTTTTTTAGTACATGTAAGACTTTAAATATCAAAAAATCAATTTTATAGGAATGGTGTATTGATATTTAATTATTTTACATGCATGGGTGCATTTATCATATAGGTTTAGGTCAAAAATAATTTCAGGTGTTATGTATTAAATTATTTCTTATGGTTGATTTTGAGTTAGTATGTGTGTTAAAATTCAATTTTTTGTTGAACTAATATATTTCTTTTCTTATTATTATACTATTTATTCATCAGAACAATTAAATAGAGGGAGTGATAGTGAATAGGGGAAATGGTCACATATTCAGTTTCTAGTGACAGTATTGTTGAAAAATATGATAAGTGTGTTCTAGTAGTCGGTATTACTAATGAATGTGGATTTTGTTTCCAATAATGAAATAGAGTAATGATTGAATAAATTAGAGGTATCCATTTAAAAGAATTAAGGGGAAAAGGTGAATTGGACCCAGTTGGTATTGATTTTATTACACAAAGTGGTTGGAAATAAGTGGATTTGGTCCATAGGTGATTATGACATATCAATGGTAATATTGGCTAACTTTCTAGATCATTTTATGATGGAATTACAAAAATGTTTCCCTTATTTTATTGTTCTAGTAGGTGGTATTGTCTATCTTCTAAGATAAATATAATTATTATAAGTATGGAGTTGAATTCATGATATTTTTATGATACACAACAAAAATTTTGTCTACTAAAGAGTGTAGATTTTTTAATTTTTTGGGCAATATAAAATAATATTTATCAATAGGTCAGCACATTTTCTCTAAATACGTATACTAAGGTAACCAATAAATTATTTCCCATTAATAAGACCTCCACAAGGACATTTTTCATGGTACATGATTGTGAATGATGGACTAATGTGTATTGTAGAGCCATATAGAGGAACTCATTGAACTTGGTGTAATTAGGTACTCATTGGAGAATCCCTCAATTATTATTCTAAGTATCTTTTAGTAAAATACCCTCAAAAGTGTTGGTTAAAGGATCTATTATCTATAAAAATATGGATGAAAAAGTATTTTTATACATTATACAATCAAGGAGGTTTTTATAAGAAAAATTGAATTACAAAAGTTAAAGATCTATCTTGATAGATATAAAATCCACCCTAGAATCTCCAGTAAAATGAACACTAGATACTAGACAAAACCCTGATACGAAGTGGCGGTGGTAAAGATTTACTCAAAAATATCACATGTACACTTGAAAAGGGGAATTATTACAGGAAATGGGGTGGTATGTAGAAAAGACATGGTTTTGAGGAGCTGTTCAGGATTAACTAATGGCAGTGGAAGATAATGATCTTGGGGGACATAGTTCATTCAAGATATAATTTTTTTTATTCCATGTTTCTAATACATTAATTAGTATAAGTAACTCACTCTCCCTTATTTCATATAATTTATTCATAAAATTATTGACTAATATGATAACCTGCACCGTTTGTGTTATCTACACTAGTTCAAAATTAGTGTAAATTAACATATGTGTACCAAGGGTGTGAGTTGATAATAAGGTGATATCGAATATATGTGGAGTCTTTTTATTTTAGATACGACCATATGATGTCATCTTTGTAATGGATTTCTTATAATATATGGAATCCATCCATTATTTTTATCATAGGAAATTGATTTTATCTCATGTGGGTAGGAATTATATGATATTTATGATAAAGAGATATTATCAGATGGACTACATATGTTGTAATCCCCAAACATCATTTCCAATAGTATTGATACAATGTTTCAAAAATATAAAAAAAATTAGTTTTAAAGACTTATGGATTGCTTTTTGAATATTTTCCCATAGTAGGAACCACAATAAGAAATCAAGATTATGATAGAGTTATAACATAGTGTCTATCTAATTTCATTATCCCATTATTATATAGAAATTTAAAATCTATGGTAGTTATGTATATAGGTTTTTGGTCTACTTTATAAGGGTTTTATTTTAACTGTATGTATCAATTTGGGGATCCTTAGTGTTGTTTTGGATGAAAGAGAATAATAGATTGTTTATTTTCATATATTGTCATTGAACTATACTATAACTTGGGTTTTCATCTGTTTTTTTCTTATTAATTTTTATTGATTTATATTCATTATATTTTATTTTTGATTTAGTTTGGTAATTTTTGGTGAAGGAAGTAGTGTTTGGGGGAGAAATTATAAGTGGTTTTACTTGAAAAATGTAGAGAAAATAGATCAAAAGACTATGTACCAAGTAGATAGTTGAATTATACATGGTGTCTAGTGTTCACTGGGTAGATAGTATAAATGAACCAGGTAATCGGTGAGGTCATATAAGGTTTTTCCAAATAGGGGATTTTTTGTAATTTTCTCATTATGGAATTTAGATTAAATTATTTATTTTCCCCTTCCCTCACTATCATCCTTAGAGGATTTTTTTTCATCAATTCTAATAAGGATTGTGTTCCTTTAGTGGTTTAGGAATATCATATGTAAGAGGTTTTAAATCCTTAAATAGTTGTTCAAAGATGTCACGGTTTAGTTATTTCTTTCTCTAATACTCTGCTATTTTTTATAGTTTCAGGGAATTTTGGATTTTATGTGTTTAAATAAGAATGTGTTCATCTTTAATAATATCATTTTATAACAAATCAATAGGTAAGTAACCAATTTATTTATTATATATTAATTAATTTTTTATATATAAATTTTTTACAACTCTTATGATTTAATGTTATGTGTGATCTTAATGTGTTCAGAATTTTATACTAATTAATGAGATTAATTTGGAATGAATTACTATGTTTCTAAAACATATTATATATATGATTCATAATTGTAAATATAAATTTATTTGTGGATAATTTTGAATAAATGGGTGAAAATTTTGTTCAAATCATGAATTTGATTTCATATTTATGAATGAAATTAGGAATGACATTATTATTTTCAAAATTGATATTTCAGTGTTGTTTTTTCTAGGTTTTAGTGTTTATTGTTATAAAAAATCATACTATTATTATATTAATTGGATATAATTACTAAGAATAAATTGCTTTAAATTATATGATTTGATTTTCGGATTTAGAAATGGAATTAAATTTATGTCCCATTATAATTTATGCAATTTGAGTTAAAACACATAGAAATGGGTTAAAATAATTGGTAGTGGGTTATATAAAATTTACAATGAAGAATATATATTCTGAAATTAATTTTGGTTTTTCTAAATTATATTAAAAAATTTATAAAAAATAAATAAAATAGGTAACACATTATTTAACTAGATTGAAAGTGAACATGTGAAATTATGTGTTTAAATTGTGGATTTTATATAAAATTTTCCTTTTAGAATATAATATTCAATAAGTTTTTAAGATTTTATTTTTCCATGACTCTTTCAAATTAAATTAGTTTATTATAAAGGGATAAAATGGGGTATAAATATGAGTATTATTTTCTGAATTTAATGTTATTTTTTAAATATTATTCCATAACCCTTTTTTTGTGAACATCCATGATGTTGGATAACATTTTGGAATCATTTACTTATTCTATAATGGGATACGTTGATATATGAGTCAATTATTTTTATTGGTCATGTGATTGGTTGAGAACTATCCTTCATTCTATTTATTCTATAGAATTATATGTAACCCATTATCGGATTCTGTTTTCCTTGGATTTTATCAACATCATATAGATTTTAATAAAAAATTGATAATCATATGATATACATGACGGAGGTATAAATAAATTCAAACTAATGGAATCAGTACAAACAATTATTTGACCTTAATAAAGAAGTGATCCAGTGCCAGTGAAGGTTTTAAATCCTTCCTTAATATCGCCCTTATTTATAATTTATCTATCATGATATTTCCCCCCCCCCACTTAATTTTCTGCATACTAGTAATGTTTCCTAAAAAAGTCCATGTTCCTTCTAAGAATATAGGCAATAGACTACTAACATAAGAGAGGTCCCTTTAGGTAATTTATGGTGAGAAAAAAAATATGAATCGATGAAATTCAACATCTTTTTTAGAGAATTGTAGATAGAGAACCTAGTAAGAATTCCCTTCACCTTAACTATGTCTGAGTCACATACCCTATAGAAATTTTTGATGTTCATGACAACCAAACCACATGATTCCTAAAAAATCCCTAATCCATAAATGTTTCTTTGATAATTTGACCCATTATTAGTTTGTTTGAACCCCTTGATTTGGGTATTCGTGGAAATACAGTAAATAGCTACTGCACAATTCAAATTGGGAACCTGATCCAAGAATAAATTCATCTCAAATAGAGATATAACCTAGCTAACAATTAGTTCTATAATATCTTTAATCAGATAAAGGGTGTCAGTTATTACGTGGGTGAAGGATCCACCATCCATATTATTTATAACCTTTTTTTGATCTTCCTAAATAAACCAAAAACCTACATAGAAGGAAATTATTTGGAAACAAAAGTAAAAATTTCAAATATAATGGTCAAACTAGTTGTATAGAAATTTATCAAAGGATGTAAATGAAGCATTCATGTTAATAGATTTTACTATGTAGATATAGATAAGTAGATGAAATTAAACCTCCATAATGGGGTTATTCTGGTAAAATTAATTGAAAGTAGTAGAAATAACCCTTCATTGAATAACATATTAGTGGTCAGATCCTTGGGACAAGTTCTCAAAACTTGGAAGATGAGTTTCTCCAGTACTTCATTACCCAAAATTTGATTTTCCCAGGGGTCAATGACCTAGTGAGATTGAAGGATTCACCTATATTCCTTGATATTAAATATAATGGAAAAGGTTTAATAGAAAACAAATTTTTCATCCTTACTTTATAATTATATTCATCGAATACCACTTTTTTATTATCATCAAGAACTACTTTGATGATACCTTATAATTGAGAAGAACATTTGAAGTTTAGGTTGGTCATGGAGAAGTTAGGAAAGAATGGTGTGGATCCTCCCTAGTTGTGATTATATAATTGGAAATCACCTATTATGATAATCTTATGGGAGTGTTTTTAAAGAAAGTGAATAGGTTTCTTGATATAGCAATAGAGGGGAGAAGATATAATAATATTCAGTAGAAGGGAATCCAAAGGAAAGGCATACTTACTCCTAGAAGTGGATTACTAAATATAATTACTAGCAATTATTTCCCAAAAAAATTTCATCATCACGTATTACATGGAACCATGTAGACTTTTTGATATTAATGCCACATTCCTCTAGCATTCAGGATTTTTTTCCCTACTGAAATTTTGATAACATGATCCAAATGAAAATCCCAATGTAATTAAGAAATTATAATCTAAATTTTTTGAAGATATTATTTAGGTACCCTGATAGATTAAATGGTATACAATATAATATAACTTAAAATTCTATCAATGAGGGTAATATATCCCCCAAAGTACAAGAATCAATTTTGTAGTGAAGGATGTGGCTTGTGATTTTGTTCATGAGATCATCCATGTGATGAATGAAGATCCTAACATTATAAAATGTGAATCCATGTAAAACTAGGAGAAATTATTTCTTCTTGAAACTATTCCACCTCTCAATATATATTTTTTCTCCCACTTGAACATTTTGAAGGACATATATAAACACTTCTCTTAAAGGAATTGTATTTTTGACATCTCCACAAAGCATATGTGATCATGATCTATGTAAAGGATTAAATATATTTTTTGTTCCCATTTTGAATAACCATAATTTATTTAGTGAAGTGCATGTGAGAAATATCCTATACCTAATAAAATAGTCTTTCTCTAGGATATGAAAGATTTATGATAAGGTTTTTGAGTTTCATGTGACCGCTAAAATATCTAAATAAGTTTAACTTCATATCCATCAATGACACCATAAACTAAAGTGAGGCTAAATATTTAAACACTAGGTAAAAAACTAGAGATATAATCCAAAATGTAGCATGATTTTTTATAAAATATTTCATTGTATTTTTTTGAAATCTCTTTCAATGTCAACCTTGATTATCACATGTCCTACTTGAATTTTACAATCTTAATGCAGTAGAATATATTGAGGGAGGTCCATTACCCCCATTCCTTGATATCCCTTAAATGAAAAAAATTTTATAAGATAAAATCACATTGGAAAGTAGTGGGTGATTTTATTAGTGAAAAACTTGGTGGGGATTTTTATGTGAATTTACACATATTAATTTGATGGGATTTATAGAATTATTTGGGGTTAGTAATTTTCAAGATAACAGAAATGGTTTTAATATAGGAGAACCTTGACAAAGCTCCACCCCTGAAGATGTCTTATTTTTTACTAATAATGTCTCTTTTATAATATCCCAAAATCCAAAATTGTAGGATCAAAGAATTCCATAATATCTCTAGGAACTTTCATGATTAAGTCCATTATTATCATTCCATATTTCCTATTTTTAAATAAGGATTCAAGGGATCCATTTATGTGATAGTTGATTGAGTAAACTAGGGTAGTGAAGAAAGGATTCATTTCATTCTCATCTAGGTACCCTCATTCAGAACCATGTCTAGATAAGGGGATAAATGAGGAGATGTGTTATGCCTCTCTCTCTCTCTCTCATATTGTTTTCATGATTAGAAACACTAATATATGTTTCTAACAATTAAATTGAGTGATTTTTAGTTATTAATTTTAAACTCTATGTCATGTATTGTATTGTCAAGATAAAAAATATTAAATTCATTTAAAGGAATCTTAATAACCATGTTTAAGGATTAGAATAAACACTCATCATGTTCCTACAACATGAAATGATGTTGGAATATATTTTGAAGAAAATAGAAGATTCTTTAAGTAATACCTTTTAATAGATATGTTGATAGATACATTGTCTATATTATGTAGAGAAACCATTCATCCAGTGGTGAAGCTTTTAGAATCCTGATGATTTCAAAGACTAACAACCAAATGATTGAAGAGTACTAGAAATTTGGTGACAGATTCAGAGAAGAAAAGTTTCGTCCAAAGTTCACCATTGAGCTGTTGGCTAGTAGTGTCTAGTTGGTGGTGATATTTAGATTATCCCAGATCTAGGTTACCCATTTGTAAGCCGATGAGGTGCATTGTTTAGCCAATGGCATCGAGACTCTTAGCCTGAGCCTATATTTGTTGATGGTCAAGATGTCATAATTATTGTATTATTTATCTTTAATACCACCTGATAATTATACAAGATTACCAACCCCTTTAGACCCTATAAAATCAGGTCATTGGCATCATAATATTTTAGAAATTTACAATTCCTCTCTACCCCTATATTAAAATAGAATCTGTAGACGATCCTATAAAAGTGAAAATATCATATTTTCAATAATTCTTAATGTATCTTCTCCTACATCATCTTCTTATCCATCATAAAAAATTATAATTATCCTTTTGAAATATGTGTGATCATATTTTTAATGGGATTGATAAATAAACCATTTCCCTTCTCATCATCTTCATCAATGGCTTCGTACAATCCAATGAGTGAAGGATGGGTTCCTTGGATACTGGTGAAGCTCAAGATGGTTCTCACAAACCATAATTTTTAATGATGGGTTTCTGTTGTACTCCTCATGTGTTTATCATGTTTTAATGATCACAAATCCTATTAATCATTTAAAAACTTGTTAATCTAGTGTAACTTATCGTAAATCATGTGTAAAGATGATTAGTATCCTTATGATTTAAATAAACCTTGTTCCCTATATTTAATTTACTTTATAATGGTTTCTTTGATGAATGATTGTCTAATACATTATATTAATATCACTTCTTAATTATGAATATAGATATTTGGATGAGTCTAATACACCGTGAGTCTACCACTGGTTGTGTTTTTCTGGAACAGGAACCATACACCGTCACCATCCAGACACCGTGACCATCTAGACACTATGACCATCCAGACACTGTGACTATCAAGACACTGTGACCATCCATACACCATGACTATCCAGACACCGTGACTATCTAGACTTCATGACCATCCAGACACCCTGACCATCCAAACACCTTGACTATCCAGACACTGTGACCATCCAAACACTGTTTTAAGAAGACATTGTTTCATGAATTCACTGTTTACAGACAAACTGTAACACTGTTTCTTAATCTGTTTTGTCATTTTTCAATTTCATTTATAATTGTCATATTTGATGCTTTTAAATGCACTGACGTAATTAATGTTTCTCTATAGACATATCGTCTGACAGTACTAGGTACGAGGTGCAAAATACATGAATCTTTTCGGCTCTAACACATGCACTCAAAGAATAAAAGAGAAGTATGTCCTAGAAAAATATAGAACGTAATAATGAAGTACACATGAGTTTTTTTGAAACAATGAACCGACACATGAAAATCAACATTCTTAAAGAACACACGAAGCATTATAGATTCAACAAGATGGACACCATAGATTATAATAATCAAGAACGTCTTATCATAGTCAATACTATGAAGAACAGGAGCCAAATCTAGCAGACTTATGATACTTTTTTTCCATAAGAGGACTTTATTTCTGCATCGGCTTCATCTCATAAGTCATGGGTTTCATAGACTAACACTTAGAGAACTTCAAAACTTATCTCATCATTTCTGATCTATTGGGTATTATTTTTATCTTTCAAGAAGTGTGGGTGTCTGTATAAAAAGACACATGGTATCCTACATCAAACTAAGGGATAAAAGATATCCTTTCTCTTATATATTTTTACACCTATGTATTCCCACATATAAGTGTTGAAGAAGTCCATGTGTAACTTGTTACTATTTACCCACGAAAAATTGTGGAAGATGTCGTGTGAGATGGAAAGTCTTGTATACTATTGTTAAACCCAATATTGGGAGTGCATCAAGTTTATCTATATAAACTGCTTGGTGGAAGGTGATCACCAAATGGAGTGGATTAGGTCTCAGCTTGAGAATTAACCACTTGTTTTATATCTGTTGTGCTTTTTATTTTAGTTGTCTCTGTTTTACTAAGAATTTACTAAATTTACATTGATAGTTAATCTTACAAAAAAGTTATATTATATTTACTTATTATATTAGATTCAAAAGTAATGATAATAAACAATATTAAGATTACTAATAATTAATCAATCTTCAAAGAAGTTATTTAAACTGTCAAACATTCATGACAGTATAACCTTGATTAACTGGGTTGTATTTAACTATATTGGGGAACCCTTTAAGAATAATTTTTTTAAAAAAAAATTGAATAGATACTCAATTCACCCCCCCCCCCCGAGTACTCTACACTGACCAACATTTTGTATCAAATGAGTGTTAGTAAATCTTATTAAATCTCTTTTTTTAATCCTATTCAACTGTGATTGTAGTTGTACTTTAAAGATCTGTAAATTTCTGTCAATTCTAAATTTCTAGATCTTTTATGTAATTTCGTTATCATTTATAATATATTGGAAGGTGCTGAAAAAAATAGACCACCATTATTTAATGGAACCACTAATTCTCAATGGAAAATTAAAATTAATATGCATTTAGAAAGTATGAGCTTTGAAATCTGGTCTTCAATTATACATGAATATAAGATTCATGATACTGATAGAATCACTTTGGATGAACCTAAAAAAACTTCATCCAATAAAAATTTAAAAGCAAGGAATTCATTACACTCCTCTTTAGGATATGAGGAATTTAATAGAATTTCTTCTTGTACAACTACCCATGAAATTTGGGATACCATATCTTTTTCACATGAAGAAATATCTAGTGTGAGTGAAATGAGACTTAATACCTATATTATTAAATATGATAACTTTAAAATGAAACCCAGTGAGCCTATTTTTGACATGTATCTCAGGTTCAATGAAATTTTCAACACAATTATTTCTCATGGAAGAGAAGTCATTATTATGGAATAGATCATGATAATTTTCCAATGCCTACCTAACAAATGGAGAGGAACCTCTATATCTATTGGAGAATCACATGATATTATAAAGATACCTATAAAAGAACTTATTTGGAAACTAATGATGTATGAAGAGGACCTAAAAGTCAATAAGGAAGTGGAGGATGAACCCAAAAGAAAATCTTTTGCGTTCAAGACCACCACCTCAAAACACAAAGAAAAATGGAAAGTGGAAGTTTCTATAGAATGTTCTAGTAGAGAACAATAATAACCTAATAGTGATGAGGAGATTGTTCAATTATACATATGTTTTAATAGATTCTTTAAGAAGAAGAAAATTTTCAAAAAGAGTAACTTCAAGGGAAGATGTGATCAAAAAGGAAGTTGGAAGAAAGATTGGAAAAGAAGTGATAGGTCTGATGAGATTTTCTGCTATTAATGTAAGCGAAAAGTACATATCAAGGATAACTATCTAAATCTCAAGTACAAAAAGAGATTTAAAGACAAAACTGGAAATTATAAAAAGGAAATGAAAGCAACATGGAGTGCTTCTGAGGACAGTTCAAGTGACTCAGAATCTTTACATGATGAACAGGCTAACAAAGCGAATATGTTTTTTATAAAAAACACATCTAAGGTAACACTGGAATATCTTGTACACAATTCATACTATTTTGGAGATGAGAGTGACTCTGAAAATTTGTATAATAAAGAAATTTTTGAGTATTGTAATATTCTAGAAAAGACATGAAATGAAATAAAATATAAATAATGGTCTTTGAAGAAACAACATGCTATTACCTCAACTGCTAAATGGAAATCACTATATAAAGGGAGAAAAATGATCAATTAATAAAATAGAACAATGAACTAAAACTATTTAATAAGAAATTGAAGAAAGACATAGAAAAGTTTACCAATGGGGAAAATACCCTTAGACAAATGCTAGGTAAAAAATTGCTCCTAAATATACTACTGGAATTGGCTATCAACCTGGTAAAAAAAATTGGGAAGAACTATTTTTTTTCTAAATCTAGGACATACAGCTTTACTCCCAGTTCTGAAAAATATTCATCTAGATAAAGTTGTGACACACTTTCTACTTTCTAATGATTTTCTAGACCAAATATAGTTTATTTTTCAAATACGTTACATAATTCTTATAGGAAACATTTGAGGTAGATATGGGTTCCTAAAGCACTTATCACTGATATTACTGGACCCAAACAAGTTTGGGTACCAAAATATTTTTTTATTTGACTATTTTATATGAAAGTTTCTTAAAGAGTTCATGTAAGAGCATATGGTACATGAATAGTGGGTGTTCAAGACACATGACAGGAGACTAATTATGCTTCAAGAATTTAATAAAAAATGATGGAGGACATTTCACCTTTGGTGACAATGCCAAAAGAAAAAATCATTGGCCTTGGCCAAATCAGTAACTCTAACTTCGTTTTGATTTTCAAAGTACATTTTTATAATGGATAGAAATATAATCTACTTTGTATTTCACAATTATGCGATGATGGATTACATGTAAAATTCAAAAATGATGCTTATAATGTTTTTAATTCTAAAAAATAATTAGTGTTTTCTGTATTAAGAAATGAAAATGTTTATTCTATTAACTTACATTCTTTAGATTTTCAAAATGATTCATGTTTAAGTGTGTTTCACAAAGAGTAATGGCTTGGGCATAGGATATTAGGACACTGTAACACTCACTCCCTTAGAAAGTTGACTATAAAAGTCTTAGTCAAAGACCGACCCAAACATGAGATTACAAATGGTAAAGTGTGCAATCCTTGTCCAAAAGAAAAGAAACATAAAATTTTCCTCAAACCAAAGAAATAAGTGTCAAATTATCAACCTCTCAAATTGGTTCACATGGATTTGATTGGACCATCTAGAGTTTCTATATTAAATAGGAAGAACTATGTTTATGTTTTTGTAGATGACTTTTCTAGATATACTTGGACTTTATTTTTGGCTCACAAAAGTGAAGTTTTCTTTCATTTTACCAAATATTCCAAAACTATAAAAAATCAAAGTGGAAAAAAATTAAGTCCTTAAGAAGTGATCATGGCTGTGAGTTTAAAAATCAAGAGTTTGAATCCTTTTTCTCTCAAAATGGCTATATGTCACGACCCGTCCCCTAGGGCCTATGTCGTTACTACCCCAAGTAAGCCTTCCATAGGCCAGGGGCTGGTGACTAGAACCAAAGGCATAAATCCCTAAAACTGGGAAGACATTTCCTTTAAAACATTAAAACTCACACAATAGAGTACACGCTGAAAGAAAAAAACTAAGTCAAACTATAAAACAAAAAAGTTATGAAAAGTAAAAGGGCCGGAAATACAAGCCCAACTGTAAAGTACAAGAAACTATAAAAGGGAAAAACAACTCCAGGATCATCCACTGGGAAATCCTACCTGAAGGGTAGGTACAGATAGCCTCCACTTCACTCTACGTCCATCCATCTCCTTAGTGTACTGTCACGACGTGTGGTCCACCTCCAGGTATCGTCCAGCCCTATTATACTCTGTCTCAGTCAGCGCTGTCCATCGTATTCATCCAACACAATGAGGTGTGGGAAAATCCCTTATAGGGGTTAGTATAATGATACTCAGTAGGGACCCTGAGACCCTTAAGGTCTCACAAAATCCAATAAGGATAAACCACAAGGTATGAAATCAACAGATAACCCCACATAGGTGTATGCCCATACATATACCTAAGTTATCAAGCAATCCATCTCAATCATTAGGAAAACAAAAAAGTTACTGACTCATCTCACACAGGTATACAACTTATGTAGAGAGATATAGATGATTATATGTAGCCACTAAATCATATATTCTATCAAACCCACATAGGATCCTGGTACAGAAATCCAAACTGTCGAACCCACACAGGATCCCGGAACAGTATTCAGAACTATCGAACCCACAAAGGATCTAGAAACAGTAGTCAGAACAGTCAAACCCATATAGGATTCATGAACAGTAGTTAGAACTGTCGAGCCCACATAGGATCCAAGAACAACAGTCAGAACTGTCGAACCCACATAGGACCCAAGAACAGTAGTCAGAGCTGTTGAACCCACATAGGTTCCAGGAACAGCAGTCTGAACTATCGAACCCACACAGGATCCCAGAATAGTAGTTAGAGTTTTCGAACCCACACAGTATCCATGAACAGTATCCAGAACTATCAAACCCACATAGGATCAAGGAATAGTAGTCAGAAAGCAGCCGGTCACAGGGTTCCCACACAAGCACGCTTAATTCTGGGAGGGTCCACTCCTCAAGACAAGTGTCGATACATCAATTTTTACATAGTCCCCTGAAAAAATATCCAGAAGGTTCGTTATGTCATAGAAGTCTCAACGCAATAGACTGTGCATCAATCAGACGCCCGATCTAAGAGTTATTAGCATTTTAGTCCCAGGGGCCCAGTTGGATTCGTGCACGATCCAACATGACCATATCACAAGTATACCCCAAACTCTAGTGGGGTATCTTCAAAGGGACAGTTAAGTTACAAGATTACCATTTCCGCTGACGGTTTGTCGAACGGACGTCCGGTGCCAAAGTATTGGCCAAATAATGAAAACGGTCGGTTGTAGGTCCAGGTCTGGTCCGAACCGGTCGGACCATCCCGACCCGACATAGTCTGGGTTGACCTGGTTTTGGTCAACCTGGACTCACCTGTTGGGTCCGACATGGCCCATCTCAATGGGCCCAGCCTGGCAGGCCATGCGGGCAGTCCGGCCCAGGCTCGGGGTCGGTTCGGCTTGGAGCGCCGCGAGGGTGCGGCTCATCCCAGAGGCCATGATAGGGACCAGTTCGGCCAGGGCGTCGATTCGACCGGGAGGCTGGTGTGGCTTGGAGGTTAAGCTAGGGCGTCGTATCTGCCGAGAGGTGGCCGGGCAGGCCGGGAGGTGGTCGGGCAGGCTGGGAGGCGGCCAAGAAGGCAGGCGGTAGGCCAACAGGTGGCCAGAAGGTAGTTGGGCAGGTTAGCGGGTTCTCACCCAGGCCGGTTCGGTCGGTGGCGGTGCGGGACGTCGTGGGGAGGTGCGAGTCATGGAGGTCGCGGGTAGCGCGGCCTTGGTCTTTGATGCCTTCATCGCCTTGTCGTTTCATCTCCATACCAAAGGACATCACAAAAGAGATCACTAGAGGGTGTCAGCCCATGTTAATTTGGCCCACACCCTCCGTGTTTAGGGTGATATCAATCGTTCCTTTAGAACGAACCACAACAATCTACCTGCAAAAATAAATCAACCTCATTCTTCATTTTGAAGAAAGGAAGAACATGGAACTTTAAATGAAATTAAACCCCTACCTTTGTTCATTGTTCGACGATGAAATCATGGAAAAAATATGGAGGAGATCGTCATTCGCCACGTCTGTCGCACACTTCCAATACTAAGGTCATGAATCATCTCGTTGACGACGATGTGGAGGGAAGGTCTGTTGAAGACATCCAACATTGGTAGGATCTGAGGATGGAGGTTGAAGGAGATCATTTCCAGTGTTCTTCATTCTTCGTTCTTCATTGGGAGATGAGGTTCTTCATTGGAGAACTCTATTTCTCCCAAGCTCTCCTCTCCCCAAAATTCCACCAAAATGCCAAAAGTGATATGATTTCCCCAATTTAATTGTTGGAACAATATTCAAATTGGGGAAATTAATTACTTAGGTTGGTGTATTAAGGGTGGTGCGTTGGAAACATTAATGTTAGAGGAGGTCAAGAGGCTCTCCCTCATTAATGAAGGGAGTTGAGAGGTTCTCCTCTCCTCCCATTAATAGGGGTAGGGTGGTCCCCACCACTATTATTCAAATTGGGAGGTTAAGTGGTCTCGGGTGGTCCCCACCACATTAACCTCACATGGGAGGTTGAGGCGTGGTGGTCCCCACCCCCATAACCTCTCCTGAGAGGTTATGGCCTGGTGGTCCCCACTTCTAACCTCCACATGGAGGTTATAGTTCCAGTGGGTCCTACCTCCCAACACCAACATGGTTGTTGGTAAAATAGAAATAAAGTGTCACACACATTTATTTTTATATTAATCTTTCGCGAATTAAAACTATCTTTTATTCTCGGCCCCCTGTCATCAAGGTGAAAGTCTTCTTAAGCGAATACAAGCACTGCGAGTTCAACGGTGCCATCGGATTTCAATTCCTGGACCACTAAGCCTATGAATCTTTCATTGGGAAATTTCGTGGACTCGTAAAATACCCATTTAATTAAAAAATATATATAGAAATTTTGGGTCTTTACATTCTCCCCACCTAAGGTCTTTATGTCCCAATAATCCATAAATCATAACTAAGTGAAGAAGTGGGGGTACATAACACACATCTAATCCTCCCGCTCCCATGTGCTCTCCTGGAGGTTCTCATGCTGCCAACGAGCATGCACTAGAGGTATTGATCGTCCACGAAGGACCTTCTCCTATCGATCCTCAATCTCTATTGGAACCTCTATACAAGTCACCCCATCGTCGACATCCAGCTTCCTATGGTCGATGATATGGGAAAGGTTGTGAATATATCTCCTCATCTGGGAAATGTGGAAGATGTCGTGCACCCGACACAACTAAGGGGGAAGAGATAAACAGTAATCCACCTCCCCAACCCTGCTATGGACCTGAAAAGTCCTATGAATCTCAGATATAACTTGTCGCCTCATCCAAATCTCTGTAGACCTCATCGAGGTGAGACCCATAGAAAGAAGTGGTCACCATCCTCGAACTCCATAGGTCTACGTCTCATGTCGGCATATGACTTCTGCCTACACTGTGCAGTCCTCACCTGCACCTGCATGATCTGAACCTTCTCTGTGGTAGCTCGTATCATCTCTGGTCCCACTAGTGCTGACTCCCTATGGTCAGTCCAGCACAAAGTTTATCTTCAAGTTCGCATGTATAATTCCTAAAAAAGTGTCATCCCAATGGTCAAGTGATGGTTGTGGTTGTATGAAAACTCCACCAAAGGTAAGTGATCCACCTAGCTACGACCGAAGTAGAGGACATAAGAATGAAACATGTCCTCGAGGTTCTAAATGGTCTGCTTAATCTGACCATCCATCTCAGGATGGAAGGCAGTGCTCAAACGAAGCTGTGTCCCGAAATCCTCCTGCAACCCCTTCCATAACCAGGAAGTAAAACGTGTGTCACCATCGAAGACAATCATTGAAGGTACCCCATGTAGTCGCACAATATCTTATACATAGAATCATCCCAATCTCTCTACGGAACCCTACTCTCTGATCGGTATGAAGTGGGAGGACTTGGTGAATCGGTCAACAATCACCCAAATCGAGTCATGACCCAAGGATGTTCATGGAAGTCCTATCAAGAATTCCATAGAGATCCCATCCCAATTCCACTCTGGGACCTATAAAGGATGAACCAAGCATATTGGTACCTGATGCACTACCTTCACTTGCTGACAAGTGAGGAATTGAGAGACAAACTCTACAACTGCTTTCGTCATTCCTGGCCACCAGTGTTGTCATTGGAGATCTTAGTACATAATTTCCACTCCTAGATGTACCGCTAGATGGGATGTGTGGAATTCCCTCAACACTTCCTCCTTAAGTGACACTGGTACCATGGTATGTCTTATGAAGAGAATGGCGTTCTCCCCACCATCAAAAAATAAATCAAGTGCATGCCCTGTGGATATTTGAGCATGTCATGTCTCACAATCATCATCCCCACGTTGCGCCTCCCTGAATCCCTAAAGGAGTGGGGGTGTAACTATGAGAGACTATAGGAAAGCTGCTCCATCTCTATCCACAAAGGATATCTACAAAGCGGCTAGCTGCTCTGTCACTTCGCCTAACATATGTATACCAGACCTCCTGTTGAGTACATCTATAACAACATTCCCCTTCCTAGGAGTATAGACTATCTCAAAGTCATAGTCTTGGAGGAACTCAAGACAACATGGATGTCTCGGCTTCCAATCCTTCTGATAGAAGATATACCTGAGACTATTGTGATAAGAGTACATGGTAAAATTCTCACACATCAGATAGTGTCACCAAATCTTCAAGGTGAAGAGCACTACTGCTAACTCCTGGTGATGGGTAGCATAGTTCTTCTTGTGTTATCTCAGATGTTAAGAATTGTATGTGATCATTGCTCGCTCCTGCAACAGGACACACCCGAGTCTGGTCCCTTATGCTTCGCAGTAGAATATGTACCCTACGCCTTCCACTAGAAGCCTCAAGATGGGGGGGAACTAGTAAGCCTCTACCTCAGCTCTTGAAAGCTCTACTGGAATCTCTCTAACCACACAAAGGGTTTCCCCTTCTTCATCAAGGATGATAGTGGTGATGCAACTCTGGAGAAGTCTAGAAATAATCTCTGGTAGTAACCAGCCAAATCTAGGAAACTATGTACCTCCGTCACACTCTTGGGTGGATCCCAAGAAAGTACCGCCTCAATATTTGATGGATTCACTGCATGTCCAGCCTACAAGATGACATGTCTCAAAAATTGAACCTCTCAGATCCAAAATTGGCACTTCGAGAGCTTACCATAAATATGGTGCTCTCGGAGTGTGTCCAATACTACCTGTAAATAGTAGGCATGCTCCTCCTCAGTAGTCAAGTAGGTCAGAATTTCATCGATGTAGACTACGACAAAGTGATCAAGGTATGGCTGGAAAATCATGTTCATGAGTCCCATTAACACAACTGGAGTGTTGGTTATGCCGAAATACTTAACCAAGAACTCATAGTGGCCATACCGTCATCTGAATGTTGTCTTCTGCACATCCTCAACTCGAACTCTGATCTGGTGATACCCTAATCGGAGGTCTATATTCGAGAACCATCATGCTCCCATCAGCAGATCAAAGAGTTCAAAAATCCTTGAGAGTGGGTATTTGTTCTTCACAGTCACCTGGTTCAAGCGATGGTAGTCAACACAAAGCCTCAAGATCCCATCTTCCTTCTTGGTGAATATAATCGGGGCAACCCCGGGAGAAACACTAGGTCGAATGAATCCCTTCCCCTACAAGTCCTCTAGCTATACCCACAGCTCGCGAAGCTCTACAGGAGCCATCCGATACGTTGGTGTAGATATCGGTGTCGTCCCCAGGTAAAATTCAATGTAGAAGTCCACCACTCTACGAGGAGGTAGACCTCAGACATCATCCGGGAAAACATTTTCATACTAGTCCACCACTATAAGATAGCTCAGACTCTCCACATCAACTACTCTGAGGGTAAGGTAGGCCAACTGATGAGTGATCGGTTGCACCCTCCTCCAAGTAAGTCTATCTCGTGCTGTAAAAGCTCCCCTCTCGCCGATGAAGGTAAACATGGTCCCATCCATGTAGACACACTGCAATTTGTGCCTAATATATTCAATCTGAGTGTGGACTCTAGATAACCAGTCCATACCCAAGATGATGTCGTAAGGCCTCGACGCTGCTACTAGGAGATCCTAGCCAAAGCTCTCACCGCCTAGAGTAATCTAACACTGTCATCACCAGTTCATAATCGTCTAATTGACTCCCATATGAGTCTCTAACTGTAAGGTTCAAGCCAACGACGCCGTCGGAATCTCTATGCTCCGAACGAGGGCAGTGGCAATGAAAGAGTGACCGGCACCTATGTCTATAAGAATTGAAGCTAAGGTAGATTAGACACAGATCGTACCTCGAATCATATTCTAAGCATCTTGATCGTAAGCCTCAGCTGCCTGGAGATGATCTCTTGCCTATCCACCTACTCCCTGAGGTTGGGGTGGACCTCCTGGTGGTGGCGGTGGTAACATATCAAAACGTCATCCACCGCCAGCTGCACGGCCAGCTCCTCTTCCATGTCTTCCTGCTCCCTGCAGACCGCCTCAATCGGACCTCTGCCTCTGCCTGGGAGGTCCCTCAACTATCTTTTGATTATCCTAATGACAGGTTAGATAGTCACAAGCCATGTGACCATGCCTGTCGCATGAGTAACATTGTCCACTCCTGGCATGTCTGGCTCTATCTCCTATTCCCCTCACAACCTACCCTGTGTCATGAGGTTGTCTACCCATGGGTCTGGTAATCTTGGACCTCTATGACATCTATCTGCTGCCTGCTATAGAAGACACTGCTACGTGTTGATTGGTGGTGGATCTCGCTGTTGGAGACTACTCAGTAAGGAAACTATCCACTAGGAGGGTTCTCTCAAGCACCCATGCCTACGTCGGGATGCTGAGTTAGATCATGGAAGACCAGATCTCTCACCTGAGCCCCTACTCGAAGGTTCAGGCCCTAAAGAATGGGACACACACCATATATGTGGAGTAGCATGAGAGGTCGTTGAACCTTGCTGAGTACTATGCCACCGTCATGTTTCCCTGCTGCAGATGAAGTAGCTCCTGTATCTGCACTTCACATAGGGTGGCTGGAACAAACTCTTCCCAATACAGGCTCTCGAAATTTGCCCAGAGAAGTATAGCCTCGTCATGAAGTAGGAGCATCAAGCTCCACCATCTGCCTGCAACTGCCTGAAGGAGACTCGCGGCAAGGATCACCATAAGGTTGGCTGGTGTCTCTACCAGTTTGAAGACTCTCACTATAGCCTCCAACCAATCCTCAACTGCCTGCAAGTCCGTCTCACCCCTGAACCTGGGAAACCTCTGGCACTGGAACTCGTGCAATGCGCTTAGCTGGTGTGCACTCTATACTGCTAGGGCTGGTGGCATCGGTGGCCCAATGAGTAGTGGTACCATTGGTGCCTCCACTGTGATAGGGCTCTGCACCGAGGCCTTGTTGCTCGGTGGGCTCCCATCTTGTACAACTCTCAAAACCCTAGCTGGTTGTCTGTGTAGAGGCATCCTGAAAAGAAAAATGTCTGCGACGGTCAAAAAGTTATACCTGGTGAGATCACACAAAGAATTTAAATAAAACACTTCAAAATACAAACACAATCGGTGTTTTCGTGAACTGAGTCGAAAATCAGAAGTCAGGGTCATGGTGAATGGATACGTCCGCCACCGCACTAACACTATACTCCTTGAACTGAAAATGACACTCATTACACTTAACACTATTGCTTTATAGAAAAAATAAAATTCCCATGTTCTGCGGTAGAACCGACTCCTCTGATACCAATTTGTCATGACCCATCACCCATGGACACTACCATGACTACCCCAAGCCCGCCTTCCACAAGCCAGGGACTAGAGACTAGCACCAAAGGCATAAATCCCTAAAACTGGGAAGACATTTCCTTTATAGCCTGAAAATGCACACAACATAGTAAAAGCGGCAAGAAAAACACTAAGTAAAATTGTATAACAAAAGAGTGATGAAAAGTAAAAGGGCCAGAAATACTAGCCCAACTGTAAAGTTCAAGAAATTGGAAAAAGGGAAAACAGCTCATGGGTCATCCTCTAGGAAATCCTACATGAAGGTTCGGTACAGATAGCCTCCACTACACTCTACGTCCGTCCATCTCCTCAGTGAACCGTCGCGCCATGTGGTCCACCTCCGGGTATCGTTCTGCCCTATTATACTCAGCCTCGGTCCATGTTTTCCATCGTCTACATCTAACACAATGAGGTGCGGTGAAAGCCTGTGTAGGGGTGAGTATAATGATACTCAGTAGAGGCCCCAAGACCCTCAAGGTCTCAAAAAATCCAACAAGGATAAACCACAATGTATGAAATCAGTAGATAACCCCACTTAGGTATATGCCCAAACAAATACCTATGTTCTCAATTAATCCATCTCAATCATGAGGAAAACACAAAAGTTACTGACTCAACTCACACATGTATAAAACTTATATAGAGAGATAGAGATGATTAGATGTAGCCACTAAATCATCTATTCTGCCGAACCCACGTAGGATCCTGGTACAGAAATCAGAACTGTCGAACCCACCAAGGATCTAGGAACATTATTAAGAACTATCGAACCCACATAGGATTCAAGAATAGTAGTCAGAACTGTCAAACCAACACAAGATCCATGAACAGTACTCAGAGCTGTCGAACCCACACAGGATCTAGGAACAACAGTCAGAACTGTTAAACCCACATAGGATCCAGGAATAGTAGTTAGAACTGTCAAACCCACACATGATCAAGGAACAGAAGTCAAAACTATTGAACCCACATAGGATCTAGGAATAGTAGTCAGAGATATTGAACCCACATAGGATCCAGGAACAATAGTCAGAACTTTCGAACCCACAAAGGATCCAGTAACAACAGCCAGAAAGAAGCCAACCATAGGGTTCCCACAAAAGCACGCTTGATTCTTGGAGGGTCCACTTCTCAAGTCAAGTGTTGATACATCAACTTCTAGGTAGTCCCATGAAGAAATATCCTGAAGGTCTGCCTCGTCATAGGAGTCTAAATGTAATAGATGACGCATCAATCGGACACCCGGTCTGAGAGTTATTATCCTTTTAGTCCCAGGGGCCCAGTTGGATTCATGCATGATCCCACCTGACTGTACCACAACTATAACCCAAACATTATTGGGTTATACTCAAAGGGACCTCCAAGTTTCAAGATTAGTAGTGCCGCTAACGGTTCGTCAAACAGACGTCTGGTGCAAAATATATGGCCAAAGAAAGTAAAGGGTTGGTTGTAGGTCCGGGTCTGGTCCGACCCGGTCAGACCTGTTGTGTCCGGCCTGGCACATTGGGTAGCCCGACTCATTGGGTTTCCCATGGACCACTGGGCCCAGCCCAGCGGGCCGCGAGGGCAGTCCGACCCGGGCTCGAGGCCGGTTTGGCTCGGAGCGCCGCGAGGGCACAGCTCGGCCTGGAGGACACGATCGGGACCGATTCGGCTAGGGCACAGTGAGGGGAACTGCGAGCTGGCTTGGGAGGCCAGAACGTCAAGGCTTTCGGTTCATCTGGAAGGCCGGCGTGGCTTGGCGGTGAGGCCAGGGAGTCGGTTTGGCAGGGAGGGGCCAGACAGGCTAGGAGATGGCCGGAAAGGCCGGTAGGCGGCTGAGAGGTAGCCGGGCAGGCCGGGAGATGGTCTGAAAGGCCAGCGGCTGGCCAGCGGGTGGCCGAGAGGCTGTCGGGCAGGCCGAAAGGTGGCCGGGCAGGCTGGCGGTAGGCCGGATGGCGGCCGGGAGGTGGCGGGGCAGGCCGACAAGGGCTTAGCCAGGCCGGTTCGGCCGGTGATAGTGCAGGACGCCGCGGGGCGGCGTGGGTCAAGAAGGCTGCGGGT
This sequence comes from Viscum album, assembly GCA_963277665.1. Classification (NCBI taxonomy): domain Eukaryota; kingdom Viridiplantae; phylum Streptophyta; class Magnoliopsida; order Santalales; family Viscaceae; genus Viscum; species Viscum album. Next base: position 1,393,381,317 of record OY728157.1, on the reverse strand, counting down.
AACACAAACTTTGTTTTTGCTGCCTTCGTCGCCTCATTGTTTCGTCACCATGCTGAAAGACATCACAAAAGAAATTTAAGGAGGGTGTCGGGCCATGTTATTTTGGCCTGGACCCTCCGCATTTAGGGTGATAGCAATCTTTCCTTTAGAACAAACCACAACAATCCACCCGTAGAAAGAAAGCATCCTCGTTCTTCATTTGGAAGGAAGGGAGAACATGGAACTTTAAATTAAATTAAACCCCAACCTTTGTTCATTGTTTGATGATGAAATCATGGAAGCAAGATGGATGAGATCTTCATTTGTCACGTCTGCCGCACACTTCCAATCCTGAGCGCATGCATCGGATTGTTGATGATGATGTTGAGGGAAGGTTAGTTGAAGACGTCCCACATTGGTTGGATCAGAGGATGAAGGTCGAAGGAGATCATTGTTGGCATTCTTTGTTCTTCGTTCTTCATTGGGAGATGAGGTTCTTCGTTGGAGAACTCTATTTCTCCTAAGCTCTCCTCTCTCCAAAATTCCACCCAAATTCCAAAAGTGATATGATATCCCCATTTTAATTGTTGGCACAATATTCAAATTGGGGAAATTAATTACCTAGGTTTGCGTATTAAGGGTGGTGTGTTGGCAACATTAAGGTTAGAGGAGCTTAAGAGGATATCCCTCATTAATGAAGGGAGTTGAGAGATTCTTCTCTCCTCCCATTAATAGAGGTCGGGTGGTCCCCATCCCCATTATTCAAAATGGGAGGTTATGTGGTCTCGTGTGGTACCCACCACATTAACCTCACATGGTTGGTTGAGGCGTGGTGGTCCCCACCACCATAACCTCTCATGAGAGGTTATGGCCTAGTGGTCCCCACTTCCAACCTCTAAATGTAGGTTATTGTTCTAGTGGGTCCTACCTCCCAACACCCACATGGTTGTTGGTAAAATAAAAATAAAGTGTCACACATATTTATTTTTATTTTAATCTTTTGCGAAAAAACCCAAAAAAAATATCATTTATTCTCGATCCACTTTCATTGAGGTGAATGTATTCTTAAGTGAATACCGATGTTGTGAGTTCATCGGTTCCCTCAGATTTCAATTCTGAGCACCGGTTCAAAATTTATAAAAACCAGCTCGTACGTTTACTGAACGTACCTAAACAAAACATCAGAAATTGATTCTGGGAACACTGGGTCTCGGAATCATGCACCGTAAAATTTCGCAAACTCATAAAATTCTCATTTAATTAAAAAAATTACATGGAAATTCTGGGTCTTTACACTATAGTTAAAATTTCTCTACCCCTAGAACACCTCAACAAAATGGAGTTGTAGAAATAAGAAATAGAGCCCTTCATGAGATTGGTAGAACCATGATTATTGAGTATGACCAACCTATTTGTTTTTGGGTATAATTTTTATATATAGCATTCAAAATAATCAATAGAGGGTTGATTAGACCAATTCTTAAAAGGAATCCTTTTGAGTTATGGAATAATAAAATACCCAATGTAAGATGCTTCAAATTTTTCTGTTGCAAAGTCTATATCTTTAATACGAAGGACAATCTTGAAAAATTTTCATCCAAGAGTGATGAAAGAATCTTCTTAGGATATTCATTTTATATTGATTCTGATATAGTGTTTAATAAAAGAACTAAATTTTTAGAAGAATCTATCTATGTCAAATTTGATGAAACAAATCCACATGAGCTTAAGACCACTCTTGAGAACCTGGAGGATAATGTTTCAAATTTGGATATAAATTCAGAATCACCTAACCATCCTATAAAGGAATTTGTGAAAACTCCCAGTTCTAGAAATTTTTTAGATTTTGGTCATAATAAACCTAATCCTATTGAAGAACCTGAAATCACCAGTCATTTGTTTTCTAGAGTTGTTAGAACTCTTAAGAACCATCTTGTAGATGATGTTGTAGGATACTTAGATAAATAGACTCAAACTAGAGATTCTCTATAAATCATGTCGAACATCAAGTCTTATTTTCAAAACTTGAACCTAAAAACATTAATTATGCTATCAATAATGAATTTTGGGTGATGGATATGCAAGAAGAACTTAATCAGTTTGAAAGGAACAAAGTTCTGAAACTTGTTGAAAGACCCAAAGACACATTCACCAAAGTCACTAAATGGGTACTTAAAAATAAGGTAGATTAAGCTAGTACAATAGTTAGAAACAAGGCTAGATTGCTTGCACAATGCTATAGTCAAGAAGAGGGAATTGACTATAAGGAAACCTTTGCACTTGTAGCCATACATGAAGCCATCAGAATTATATTTTCTTATATTGCACATTTTAATTTCAAACTATATCAAATGAATGTTAAGAGTGAAATCCTAAATGGGTACATAGTTGAGGATGTATTTTTTGAGAAACCCCCTGGTTTTACAAATCCTAATTTTCCAAATCAAAATTTTAAATTATCAAAATATTTATATGGTTTAAAACAAGATCCAAGAGATTGGTATGATAGATTAAGTACTTTTATTATTTCCAAAGGTTTTAAAAAAGGAATATATGATCCTAAACTTTTTATAAAACAAATTTCCAATGATGTTTTATTTGTTCAAATCAATTCAGATGATATTATCTTTGTATCTTAAAAAAATTCTTTATGAATTTTTTTTAAATGATGCTAAAAAAATTTGAAATGAGTTTAATGGGTGAACTCAAATTAATTCATGGATTTCAAATTATTCAAAATAATGATGGTATTATTTTAAATCAAAGTAAATATACTAGATATATTCCAAAAAAATTTGGATTTGATAGCACTAAAAGTAGTGAAAATCCAATGAGTACCACTTGTAAGTTGGATCTTGATGAAGATGGAAAATCTGTTGATCAAACCACTTACAGATTAATGATTGGATGTTTACTCTACATAACTGCTAGCCAACCTAACATTATGTTTAGTGTGTGTACGTGTGCTCGTTTTCCAGAAAATCCTAAGGAATATCATTTAAATGTTGTAAAGAGAATTTTCAAATACCTCAAGCATACACCCAATTTAGGATTACTCTATCCCATATGAGAATCATATGAATTAGTTAGTAATTCTGATGCTGACTTTTGTGGTTGTAATATACATAGAAAAATCACCTCTAAAACATGTCACTTTTTAGGAAAGTCACTAGTATCATGGTATAGTAAGAAACATAATTTTGTCACATTATCTATTGTAGAAGTTGAATACATAGCTACTGGTTGTTCTTGTGCACAAAATTTTTGGATGAAACACACATTACTAGATTAGAGATGTCAATTAAGGAATGTACCTATAAATTGTTACAATACAAGTTCTATTAACATCTCAAAAAATCATGTTTCACACTCTAGGACAAAACTTATTGTTGTACGACATCTCTTTTTGAGAGATCATTATCAAAAAAGTGACATCACTTTGGAATTCATTGGAACTGAATATCATCTTGCTGATATATTCCCCAAACCACTAAATTTTTTAAGAATTGATTACATCAAACATGAATTTGGTATGATAAATATTAAGTATTTATCTTACTATTTCATATCTTACTGTTTCACACATTATGGTTTCACAAATCACTATCTTAAGATTAATATTTAACTCTTACAGTTCTATAATTTTACTGTCTCAAGACTTACTGTTTCATGATTACAGTCACACATTTAATATTTCTTGGTTACTATCTGACACTAACTATCTCAAAAAATATAGTCACACAGTTTCGAAATCACATTGTTACTGTCTCACTATGTATTCTTGTTATTGTCTCATCATGAATGATTATTGTTGTCTCACCGTGAATGACTGTTATGGTCTCACCGTAAAGATTTTTTATTATTTCATTTATAAATTAGAACTCGTATCGTGGTAATTACTTAGTTTACCCTTTTACTTTCCCTTGCTTTTGTTTTTGCAACGATTGGAATCCCTAAATGATAAAATAAAAAGAAGTATCACTCGACTTTCACTCGAGCTCTCTTCTCTTATCTTATCTCAAATTTTAACCCCTCTTTCAACCTTTCACTCTCAATTAAACCCTCAGTGAATGCCTCGGATGAAACTCACTTCATTGACAACTCTTGAGAAACACAGTTCAAAGAAGAATAGGGAAATCACGATGAAGATAACACCTGAAGGTCCTCTGAATCTGACTCTGGTTAATAGAATAGTGGTTATTAAAAGGGATATTTCCCCCAGTGTCTCATTTCAAGTAAGTCTCTATTGTTGAATGTATTGAAAGAGAAAGGATGTTTAGATTGGTTTACAATTGAGGATCATCCTATTTACCTGAAATTAGTTGTACAGTTTTACCAGTATGTTTAGTTTTCTTTTGATAAGGTAGATGGCTATGTTTTTAGAAGCTAGATAAATGGATAGAGATTCAATTTTTCTTCAAGGTTATGGGTTGCATGCCTTAGGATACCTCATGAGGGTATCTGTGAGAACTATCAGAGAGGTCCTCCACCTCTATGTGAGATATTTTTTCTGGAAGAATTTTTGGGAAGCTTAACAGGAAATATAACTAAGAGGAGAGCTATAGCTCTAGAGTTTTATGGAGAAACCAGACTTCTGTTTAAAATTATTCAGAATCTGATTAGCCCTAGAAAAGGTTATATCCTTTTATTTAAGTATTAGGATTTATTTTTTATACATATAATGAAAAATGGATATATGATCAACCATTGAACGTATATTATACACCATATCTGTGAATTGATCAAGACCACCTCCAAGTCAACCTCCATATTCTATTCGAGGATTATTTTAGCCATGCTTCTGGCCAATGTTTTGGTAGGATATATTGAAGATCTTATCAAGTATTATGAGTTTTGTCTCTCAAAATTTACATTAAAGAGGATGAAAATAAGTTAGAATCCTTGGAGAAAAGCATGGGTGGAAGAAAATGATATGATTTATGAAAAGTTCAATGTTGTTGAACACCCTTCAAGACCAAAAGTTGTTTCTAATCCTGGTTTAGAAACAAATGAATTTTTTGAGGATCCTAAAGAAGAAGAAGAATAAGAAGAAGTTGTTGTGGCACCTACAATAGAAATTGTTCTAAATGAGGACAGTGAACCTGTTCTTCTAGACTTAGCTAAGAAATGAGTGTGTTTTTATGAAAAGGTTTTTGATTTTGAATAACAACCTTCCTCAAAAGAAGATTTTGTTTCTATTGAAAGAGAAAATAAAGTTGTATAAGATCATATAGAGAAATTTATGTCACTTGTTCAAGAAGCTGCTGGTGAGGAACATGTAGAGGAAAAAATGGCTCCTGAAGTTATTCCTTCTACTAAAGAGATAATGGATCTATCCTTTCAGTTGGATAGAAAAGAAATGCATGATTAAATTATCGATGAAATAATAGAAATAAATCAAGTACCTAAACCTCTAAGTCCTGAGAAAGATGCACTGATTGAGGGGGAGTAGCCCCCTAGTCTAGAAAGTGTTGAAGTACCAAATCCGGTTGATCCCAACTCAGTGAATACATGGTATAAATTTCCCAGTTATTTAGATTTGAATGCATCACAGGAAGTCACAGTCAAAGGCCTTGATATGTCCACTATGTTTCAGTTGAAAATGGAATCTACTTCTAAATCTATCTCTTCTAAAGAACCTGAGCCTCTCTCAGCTTCTATCTTTAAGCCTTCCCAAGTACCTTCAAACTAGGTAAATAAGGATGATCTGAAAGAATTTTGAGCTACCCTATTGGCTGGGGTTGAAAATCTCATGAATAATCTACCAGATCCTATAACCAATTTGAGTGAAAGAGATATTTTCCGTTTATTGGAAAATATTATATGGAATATTCAGAAAAAAAATGCTCCATGAGATTCAAGAAACCATATTTGAGAATAAAAAACTTAGTTATGAAGTAAAGACTCTATGAGGTATGGTTTTGGATATGCTGAAAGTGCTGAACTTGAGACCATAACATTCTTCTCATCCTGCTAAAGATCTTGGTAGTTAGATTCCATAGGATGTAGCCTCCCTAATTAAAACTAACTTGACCTCTTTAGCTAACAAAGTAGCTGAAAGAAACAAGAATATTTTTAATAGATGAATGAGCATGTTATTGGACTTAACAGGTTGACTGATGAGTATAAGGGGTGCCTCCAGAAAGTTCTCAATCAACTAAAATATCTTACCTTATCTATCAATAGTTCTCGTACTACTGGACAATCTTTTCAACCTTCTTTAGATAGTGATCTTCTCTGAACAGTAGTCAAAGAAGAACTTAATGTTGTGCTCAGTGTCTTTGATAAAGAATCTCTATATAAAGTTATCAAGATGATTGAAAAAGTTCTTGATTTGGGGTACATCCATTCTAATATTTCTAATGATGCTTGGTATGAAATTTCTAATAAAGTGGAGTTCTACTTAAATCGGATCTTCTCTAAGAATGACATGACAAACCTCTTCAAGTATCTTGTGGAGAATCTGAGGATTCCTCCTATAACTCAATTTTTCAAAACTTCAGTCCAAAAGCTCAAACATTTTACTACTTTGTTGGATAAGTTTAGGTATAACAATAATGACTTTGAGAAAACTATGCAGTATGGTGGAGAGATTATTGCTGATTTTATCAGGATTCTATGGCCTTGTCTTCATGTTCATAGTAATGCCATTGTGTCTCCTACAGTTGCACCCCTGAGATCTAGTTTTCCTACCTTTTCCTCTACTACCCATGCCTCCACATCTATGTTTGTCAGTCAGGCCCTGAGTCATATCAGGCCTGTAATCTTTGATCAATAGTTGTCTTGGTCTTCTACTATATCCACCTTGGCCCTTTCTATTTTTTAAGGACTCCCTTGACCTTTTCTATCCAATGGTTCACTCCCTTCCTCTAATTCAACCTATGCTCCTATGGCTTCTTCTTATGGTGATGCTGCCACAGTAAAAGAGAAGACAAGCTAGTACTAAATAATGGTGACTACTATCTTTTGATAGGGATCTTGTTGCATTTGTTTTTATATCTACTCTTTTTAATGACACTCTTCTTTGTTTAATGCATTGTTCACTTTTATTGTCTCTTTCTTATTCACGATTTTTTATAATCCCAAAAGGAGGACAACTATGCACATTAAAGAAGGAATAGAGAAATATGTATTTCATATGTACATTGGAGACATATACACTGTAAATACACACTAACGAAGATCTGCATTCCCTAAGAATAGATCTCTCACTCCCATGATTTGTGATCATAAAAAGGGAGAGATTGTTGGACTCCTCATGTGTTAATCATGTTTTAATGACCACAAATACTATTCATTCTGTAAAAACTTTTTAATACTGTGTAATTTATCTTAAATCATGTGTAAAAATGATTAGTATATTTATTATTTAAATAAACCTTGTGCACTATATTTAATTTACTTTATAATGATTTATTTGGGGAATGATTACATCTAATCCATTCTATTAATATCACTACTTAAGTCTGAATACAGATATTTGGCTACATCTGATACACAGTGAGTCTACCACTAGTTGTGTTTTTCTGGAAAAGGAACCAGACACCGTGACCATCCAGACACCGTGACCATCTAGACACCCTGACCATCCAAACACTATGACTATCCAGACACCATGACCATCCAGACACCGTGACCATCCAAACATTGTGACTATACAGACACTGTGACCATCCAGACACCATAACTATCCAAACCCTATGAACATCCAAACATTGTGACCATCCAGACACCATTTCAAGGAGACACGGTTTCATGAAGACACCATTTACAGACAAACTAAGACTTTGTTTCTTAATCGGCTTTGTTGTTTTTTAATTCAATTTCTAACAAAAATATTTTATGCTTTTAAATGCAATGACATTATTAATGTTTCTTTGTAGACATACCAAATGATAGTACGAGGTGTGAGGTACAGAATACATGCATCATGTTGGCTCCAACACATGCACTCCAAGAATAAAAGAGAAGTGCGGCCTTGAAAATGATAGGGCATAATAACGAAGTACACACAAGTTTTTATGAAAACAAGAAACGATACATGAAACCCAACATTCCTGAAGAACACACAAAACATTCTGGAATCAACATGATTGAAACCATATATCAGAATCATTGAGAACATCTTCACATAGTCAATACCATGAAACACACGAGCCAGATCTTGCTGACTTGTGATACTCTATTTTCTATGAGAGGACTCGATTTCTATATCCACTTCATCTCAGAAGTCTAGATCTTCATAGACTAACACTCAGAGAACTTCTAAACTTATCTCATCATTTCTACTATATTGTGTATTATTTTTATCTTTTGAGCTGTGTGTGTGTCTGTATAAAAACACACACTATCTCCTTCATCAAACTTATGGATACGATATATCCATTCTCTTACATCTTTTTACACCTTTGTATGCCCAAGGATAAGAGTGGAATAAGTCCTTGTGTGACTTGTTAGTTTTTACCCATGAAAAACTATAGAAGAGTTCGTGTGACCAGGATAGTCTTGTGTGCTTTGTTAACCCCGGTCCAGGGTGTGGATCAAGTTTATTTATATAAACTTCTTGGTGGTAGGTGACCACCAAGTGGAGTGGATTAAGTCTTAACTTCATACTGAACCACTTATTTTATATCTGTTGTGCTTTTTATTTTATTTGTCTCTATTTTACTGAGAATTCACTAAATTTATGTTGACAGTTAATCTTGGAAAGAAGTTATAATTGCATTGCCTTATTAGATTGGCTTCAAAAGTAATGTTAATTACCAATATTAAGATTACTAAGAATTAATGAATCTTATAAGAAGTTATTTAAATAGTCAAACATTCAAAAAAGTTTAACCTTGATTACCATTCCCGTATTTAACATTATTGGGGAACACTTTTAAGAATACTTTTTAAACAGAAATTTTGAATAGATACTTAATTCACCCCCCCCCCCCCATTAAGATCAAGTGTCTTATAACGTAGACCTCTCAATTCTAGAAGTGGATACACTGGGGATTAAACTAAGATATTTTCAAACTCATTACCAAGTAGTGTTTTCTCTCTATTAATTTTATAGCATTGTATCATTCTATTAGAAAAAAGATGACGATTAAGGTGATTGTTTTGAGATGTTTTCTTTTGATAAATCACCTCACTTTTTATGGTGAATTTTTTTTACCATTTTATTCAATAGAATCAAAATCACAATTCTTAAAAACCTCTATCATATTCAAAATAATCTGGGTAGAAGAAAACCCTCATCTGATTCACGCTGAATCTAGAATGAAAATGTGGATCATTTTGAGGAATAATATTATTGGAAGTAAAGGGTCATAGGATTCACTATGAATTTTATATGGAAGATGTGTTCACTTTGAAGGTGAATTGAAGTCAACATTACCATGATAAAAGAAATGTGATGATGCTTTTATGATCATTAAGTTCTCCTAAATCAAGAATTTTTTGTAAAACTTGTGATGCAAACTTGATGAAAGAAATGGGGAGTGAAAGAGATTTTGATCAATCATATTTAGATTTATCAGATCATTATAAAGATTGAAAGAGATATTTTAGATCATATACATGCCAATTTTATTCTGAAGAATCATATTTAGGCTAAATTGGAAAAGAAATTTGGTTGATGGAAACGATGGGAAGTTAAAATAATTTACATTGTAAGTCAGAAAACACTAATGCTAATCCTAAAATCATTCAAAGTCATAATGGAAGTCATGATACAAGATAAGGTGTGTAAAAGAATAAATTTGGAGATGTTAGTTTATTCTAGCATTAAGATCATCATAATAGGTTCATCGGATTCATATATTCTGATTGGACTTAGTATGTCTTCGTAATTAGATGGAAATTTTCTTGAGACCAATGAATTAAAATAATAGAAAATAATGTGATCAAAAATGTATTCAACCATATAAAAGTCATTGAATTTCTTTTTTTATCAATCAATTTTATCAAGAAAAGATCTGAAAAAACAAGATGGATGTGTTTTCTAGAGGGAGATTAAAATTAAAATACATTTTTCAATTGGTATAGAGATTCATATTTAAGAAATAGGATTGAGATAATCGGAAGAAAAAATCAGATCCAGACGTTAATTTTAAAAGAAATTATTAAGAACAAATGATGTTTGAAAAAGATTCAAAAAGATTTGAGAAGTGTTGAAGAAGTTATACATGCATCAGAAATCCATGAAATCATGAAACTTTTGGTAAATTTTGTTGAGTTGGAATGTTTTGGGGTTTCCAATCAAAACCATCCTTTTGTCTCCTATAAAATCGATGTTTAATTTGTACATTCTATGTGGTCTAACATGGAGGTATTATTCTCTTTAAGAGGGAGAAGATCTGCATTTTTAGGGAGAGAAAGAAGTTTACTTATTGATCTATGTTTAAGAAATTTTAGCGGATTGAAGTGAAAGGATATGAGAAAATATCGTAGTATTATTCAGATAATCATTGTATTCAGTGAGGATCGCCTTCAGTGGACTATCCTATTCTTCTTATCATCGTATTTATATGATCATCATATCGAGCTGAATAATTGGATCAGCATTTCCATATAAGGATTTTTAGACTAAGGAACAAATATTTATAGACTATCTTGATCATTTTCTAGGATATTCATATTTAACATATTGGGAAATCGGATTTTAAGAATTGGATTGGGAGAATTGTATTCGGAAAATTGGATTGGGAAATGTGATTGAATTCTATATTAATTTACTTCAAGTTCATACCAGCTTCTGGGTAATAAATTGAATAATTTTTTTTTCCAAATAATATATTTGAGGAAGTTAAAAATAATTATAGGTAACATGTTTAGTTACACAAATAATTTTTTTACCCTATTTGTGCTAAGAGGGTGAACACACACATTGGTATTTTCTTTAAAGTGATACACCAGTGAAAGGGTTTATCCTTCTCATTGTATTCCACATTAAGGATTGTTTTGTAATAGGATTTTTTGTATTGAATAATTTCCATACCATACCATGGATGTATCTATTCTTATTGAATAGGGAACCTTGTAAATAATCGTGTTCATGTGGTTGTGTGTTTTAATTGTTTATCATAATGGAATGAATTCTTTACCAGGAGGCGAAGGTTGTTTCAGGGGAACATAAAAGAAAACATATAAATGAATCTCCCCATTACCCTCTCAGTGATATAATCATCAAAATATTCACTTTAAATTGGTATTAGAGTGTAGGTTCCCTTCTCTTATTTATTGCTACTGGAGAATTTGAATTGTGTGAATAGTATAGGTATTCCAGTTTTCAGTGGAAGGATATAATTTTTATTTATCTTATGTCTATTGGGTATGATGTTTTTTAAGCTACAAAAAATGGGTTTTCCACCTATTGATTATAAATTCCCTCTTACATCTATTCATAAGAAGAAAATTGAGAATGATGGAAGGTTCAAGAATTATTTACTATCATTAATTAATGAAAGTAAACTATTAAGGGTGAAAGGAGTTTCCACAATAAAATTTTAATGGGTTGAATTGAAAAAAAATTATAAAGGAAATAAAAAATTGATGAACAAAATGTTACAAATATGGAGATTAAAGTTTGAATATTTGAATATGGGTGAATATGAATCAGAGAGATACTTCTTTACTAGGGTGAATGAAATTTTTGGCACTATCATATGTCTTGTTAAAAATTTATATGATTCTATAATTTTTGAAAAGGTTTGGAGAATAATTCCGGATAATTTTGAAACAAAAGTTTCTTCCCTTAAAGAAATATATCCTAAAAAATTGTCTCTAGATGATTTATATAGCCCTCCCATTCCTTATGAAATGAGACGGAAAAAAGATACAAGAAGAAAATAAAAATATGATAGAGAAATGTATTTCAAGGATTTTAAGAATTAAAATTTAAAGGACATCATTATTAATGATTAATCTGGTGAAACTAATTCTGAAAATGAGGTATTTTAAATTTTTCATTAAATTTTATCCATGTTTTCTAAAAATGTGAAAATATGTATAGGGAAATATAAAAGGAAAACATACCATGATTTTTTTTGAATATGAAGCCATTGGGAATTTAGTGGCTAATTGTCCTAAATAAAGAAATAAGAGGATATTGATGAAGAATAACAAATATAAAAATATCATCGAAGAAATGGGGAGAAAAAGTAAAATTATATTCCACTGGTAAATATAGAAAATTATTCAAACTCGAAAGAATAAGTTTCTTATATAAAGATGAAGAAGAAGAAAAAGTTATTGGAGCTGAATCTGAAAAATATGTTGAGTATGGAATCGAGAATACTTTTATAAAAATAGTGAATGAAGAAGAATTTGAATGTAGCAGTTTTGATGAAGAAGAAACTCACCATGAATTTCATTACAATTAATAGTTAAAATAATGTATGAGAATTATCAGAAGGATGAAAAATCAATAAAAATATGGAAGATGAAAGTTCCTCAACAAGAAATGAATATTTTTTTGTTGAATTGAAAGTGAAGATGTTAAATTAAATTGATAATTTTAATAAATCTCTTGAGGAATAAAATAATCATAATTTGAATTCGGATGTGAAGCTGAAAGAAAAAAGAAAATGAGTTAGAACTTGTCGAACAAAAGTTATCTAAAGATGAGATGAGGGATACAAGTTTCAAAAACTCTATCTCTGAAGTAGATGAAGTTATTGTTTTGAGAAACCTAATAAGGATCAAAAAAATTTACCTTCAATGGTTGAGAAGTAATATGGAACTATTTTTAAAAATAATAAATCTAGGAATGTTATGTATGTATCCAAAACCAAAAAAACTGGGAATTCAAAAGTTTCTAAAATTCTGGAATCTGAAAATTCTGAATTTGGAAAAGTATTCAATACATCTAGTCCTAATAAATCTAAAAATTAAATGAAAATTCTAATTGAAAAAATATAGATTAATGTTTCAGATAATAAAGACAAAAATCTTACTGAGGAATAGATTTACAATTCTTGTCGATATGGAACTTTTAGAGGAAAATACTCTTTCTATGGATACTGTTGGTATTGTGGTAGATTTAGACACATAGATAATATGTATTTTTTTAACCAACAACATTACTATTACTATATAGTTTAAGAAATTTAAATTTTGGGGGGGATTCAATTCCCTTAAAAGAAGAAATCTAAGAAGGATCTTCAAAAGAAATCTGAGAAGGTTGGTGTAAAGATTGAAAATAGGTTCCAACCATTGGAAACTATTTGTGAAAGACGTGAATAACTTGGGCACCTTGGAAAGTATGTAATTTATTATTACTTGCATAGAAAAAATTTCTTATCATTTCTGAGAAGAAAAAAGTGAATAAAAAAAGAAAAAAACTTATTGTAGATTCTGCTCTGAAAGCTACAAAAGGAGAACAACCTTGGATTCTTAATAGTCGGTCTTCTTCTCTTATGAAATGAGATTCAAAATTGTTGAAGAATGTGAAATATTTAAAATAAGGAACATTGAAATTTGGAAATTATGAATCATTGAGAATAAAATGTGTTGGATCAGCCTTCATTAGAAAAGAAAAGTTTAATATAAGAAATATTTATCTGTTCATGGGATGAAGCACATTTTACTAAGGGTTTCACAATTGTGTGATGAGGGTAAAAAGGTCGTATTAAAAAAATATGGGTTTTTTGTAAGAAGTGAAGATGATGGAAAGATAGTTATAAGAGGCCAATATACAATAATCAAACTTGTTTCGTGCTGGTGAAATAAAAAACTATTCTTACATGAGTATGGTGCAAGAGAATCAATTGTGGCATAAAATATTGGGAAACCTATGTTAAAGATGTAGAGACTCCAAAAATGACGTACATGGAAATTACATTACATTTTTCAGAATACTTAATATATATCAAAAAAAGAAACACAAGGACTGTAATAGTTTAATGTCTTTGGAAACTCGGAATATAATCGTCTAATCATGGTGAATGATCTTCAACATCTCCCATAAAGATCTTCCCCTTTTGTTTTCTTACCTAAAATATTTCTTTAAATCCAAGAGAAAAGAAAACATATAAAGGGTGAGCTCAAATGTTCAATAAGGGTAAGCATGGAGAAAATAAAACAAATCATATACATTTAAAATTAAAAAAACATGAACATAATTTTTAAACATCAAAATCATGAGCAATGACATAAAACATGGAAGTACATAAGGCATAGATCATAACGAAACATTAATCATGGTAAAATAGCATGGGAATAAAACATGTAATTGTGGCATCCATTAAGCACATGTTATGATTTCTATAGTATCCAAGGCATTGCTTCCAAGACCATCTTAGTGGACAAAGTCCCTTACTGAATCGAGTTCACTCCTCATTTCAGTCCTGTATCACTGAACTGGATTAAGTTTTCATTCCATCCATGTCTATCTCATGAGATATAAATCTTTACCAATGAATTAGAGAGAGATATAGGTGTCACCCATCTCATAATGAAATCATTATTTTGTGTTCCACAAAATAAACATACATCATTCATAATAACCCAGTGAATAAAATGGGTTTCATAAACATCATCCCTTCATAACATAATCCATATATAAGTAATGGATATCATTTCATCATAAGAAAAATCAAACCATTTAAATAATAGATACATTATACTTCAAACATAAACATACTAAATAATGTCATCTTAGATGGAATTTTTTTTTGATAAAACACTTGAAATGAATTCTTGAAGAAGATATCCTTTCTTCTTCAAAATCATTTTCTTTTCTCAAAATGCCATGAAATTTTAAAATAAAATCATTTTGTTGAAAATAATCATAAAATTTTGTAGAGGAAGTTTCATTTAAATAAGTCGTTATGAAACTGTAAAAAACAATTCACACCATATAAGTTAAAAAAATATTCTTCTCGTACTTTGGCCGAAAAAGTCAAAAAGTCCAGTGTATGGTAAACAAAAGAAATATTCCTTCCGTACAATGTGGTAAAATTAAACAAATGGTAAAATTAATTTAAAAATACATGGAAGAATACTATACATTTTATGAAAGAATTTTTAGAAAACATGTACATGGATGATAAAAATAACCCCAATAAATACTTACGTATAACCAATCTCAGATAAAAATGAGATTTGAAATATTATCCCTTACCTTATGTCCAATATGATTCATATGTATCCAAACCTCCTGTATTATGATTTAAATAATGTCATTGACTTATTACAGAATCATGTTCATTGTTATGATATCATATATGGTTGACTTATGACTTTATATTAACTGTTCTTTTGTAAATTTATGTTAAAGTAGCATTTTTGGTAAAATCATTTCATTTATCGTACGTGTTTTGACTTTTAATTATTAAAATGATTACATAGATCATGATTACTTGATTCTATAATGTAAAACATGATTTATATATAATATATTTTCATAATATACATATATAAAATAGATCGATAAATGGAAAGAAATACATCGTTCATGGAGACAGTAGGCCATACGTACGCATGAACACTATTTTCATTTCCTTAATAAATTGAATGGAAGTAAGTAAATAACATATACATAAGTCTACTATCATTAATATGTCATATATTTTATGATTATTTAATATATGTACTTTATAATAATTCTTGAATGGTTAACTTGGAGAATGAATCTCATCGCGTCGTGGAGACGGTAATCCGTACGTACGCACGAGCGATGATATCGTTCCCATAATTATTGAATGTAATTAGAGTGGATGATATAATATCTACGAATTAGTATCATGTTATCATTACCATATATATAGTTATTCTTTACACCATTATACCCATCCAAGTAAGGTGGTTGAGGAAAAACAGATTACACCACGGCGTGGTGACGGTATTCTGTACGTATGCACACATGGTGATTTCATTTTCCATAGGGAGGATAGAAGGTGAAATTTAACACGCCAAGCTTCTACGGTACGCTTCTCTTTGAATAATTCAATAGCGTGTGTTGTACGCAACATCGAGTTCTAACACACACCACAACCGATCAAACTAGCCATTATGAATAGTAATACCTACTTTTTTAAATTTTATAAATTTTATCTCTCAAAATGTACTTCATTTTTGGATTCAGAGTGTCGAATTTAGATTAAGGTGAAATTTTGGTACTTTTTGGATAACTTTAATATTTTGGTGAATAGTGAAAATTACTAAATTTTAATTAAAAACAACTTTTTTTAATCAAAATAATTAATAGTGATAAATTCTGAATTTGAGTGGTTTTAAAGTATATTTAGAATATATTTTTACCATTTAATACAATTTTGTCCATCGGACATAATTTCACAATTAAACCGAACATAAACAAGTATCAATCTTTTGATAGTTATTATATCTTAAAAACATGCTTTTTTGTTTCGACAGCGGGAATTAATTTTTAATTATTTTTTGCCACTTCTGTGTTTTTAATTTGGAAGAATGAATTCCATATTTGGAATAAGGATGTTAAAATTGTGTAAATAGGTAACTTTTATTTTTAGACATTTTGAATAATTACTTCGGTAAATATTTTATTTACCATGGTTAAAGGGTAAATCTGGTAAATAAGGGTTAAAAAATAATATTATAATAATAACAAATTACCCTAAAGCGTGTCCTAACCTTATTAGTTGATACATGTCTGACCATGGGAATCTTTGGGTCGATTTTGGGACCCAATGGTGCAACTTGTAAGTGATAGGGATACTTTATTTTAATTAAGTTAAAATGAATAAAAAAATGACACAAGCATATATCTTTTAGAAAAACAGTTTTACATAGGGTTATATTTGTTGGATTTTCTAATATAAATATTCATTAGAAATATAACAAGATTTTATAAATAATGGTGTTTTATTTATAAGTTTTATACATTAAATAATTTAATTTATATATGACACAATGGTGATGCAGTAATTACCATAATAGTGAAAAGTTAAAATGATTGATATTGTAGATACCCAAATAAATATAATTTTATACTTTTTATGAATTACACTAATTTTCTAGGTTAATATGACATGTTAGGTATTATTTAATTAACTTTTTTAGAGGTAATAATTCTTTTATGATTTTTACAAAAATTAATTATTAAATAGTGTCAAAATTGACATAAAAAAGTTTTTAAAACAAATATTATATTATTAATTGATATTAAATTCCTAAAAATCTAAGGTTCAGCCAAGAGACTTATATCATGATAGGTGTATCATTAATTGACCACTTCGGGGTCGCTTGGATGTATATAGTAAGTTTATTAACCATATAATATAAAAATACAAAGAGACATTGTAAAAGTGAAACTAATTAACTAAGAGTTAATACTTAATGATAAGGTTAATATAGTAACTCAAACCTGTCTAAATTCTATTATTTGAGTGGTTTTAGACCCATAACCACCTTAAACTTTAAATAATACACTTTTGAGCCATTAGAAACCGAATATTAATTTATTATAAAATAATATTTCTAGCTTTTCCAAAGGTTCCCCTCACCCCTCTTATAAAAGGGCACTCCCTCTTCTCATTACCTCACACCATAAAAGCCTTTTGGTTCGTCAAAAATATTCCCAAATACCCTCTCAACTTCCCTAAATTCATCCTAGAGGATTTACTTTAGTCATAAATCCAACCTAAGTGCCCTTTTGATCAAATCAAATGGAAGAACCCGAAGAAGAGGTAATGATTTCACCACACTTTTCCAAGTTCCTTTCTTCTTCCACTTCTTTCTTCTTTGTTATTACCATTCTAAAATAATAAGTGCAGTATCTTATATATAATGTGATGTTATTATAAATATGGTACAACCATATTCATTATTCTATCCATCCATGGAATAACATGTCACCATACGTGTGTACGTACGACTTACCATCTCCACGTCGTGGTGTAATTGTTATTAAAAAAATTATTATTTGGATGGGTATAATAATGATGTGTAACTCATGTAAATAATAAATATAACATTATAATAATTCTGTATATATGATATACCATCCAATTATATATTACTTTAATATCAAACGAATGATATTTTCGCTCGTGCGTACGTACGGACTACCGTCTCCACGAACGCAATGAGATTCATTCTCCATCGTATCCATTCAAGTATAATTCTCATTTGATGATTAATAATAGTATATAAGGACTTGATATCATTCTGGATATTATTAAGATACAACATATCCATGACAAACACATCTTACGTAACAAAACATATAAAATAAAACGAGTAAGTTAACACCCGAAACAACGATAATACTAAGATATTATTAAAAAAATCAATGTTAAAAGTTCATATATGATATCATATTAATGTATATGATTCTTGTATAATTTAATAACAATTATTTAACCATTATACAGGAGGTTAACCTACCCTCAACCAAGGAAAAGTACAATTTAAGGGTTTATTTCGCAATCTCTTCATTATCTGAGGTTGTTTATACGTAATAATCTACTGGGACTTCTTTATCATCCACATCCATGTTTCTTAAAAATGTATTTCAAAACATTTTTAATATTTACTATAATATGGGTTAAAGTCATTTATACCCTTGTTTTACTTTTTATAAGAGGTTTATAAAAGAATCTTTCCGTCCTTTTCCAAACAAGGTGCTTTTTAACCTTTTCGACAGAATTAATGTAAAAATGTTTTTTTAACTTATACGGTGGGTGCGGCTATTTTCCATCGTTATAAAATCGTCGAAGCTTCCCTTACAATATTATAAGTATATTTTAAAATAAAATGTCTTATTTTATATGACTCTTAAATGATTTCAAAATAAAAAGAGATATTTCTCTAAAAAGAGTTTTGATTTCATCTTTGTCAACATCCTTTGATGGATTTTAAGCTTATTTGAAGCTGATTTATTAGGAAACAAAACTTCCATATTTTATTGAAGGTTTTGTGATATGTTTGACTATGGATATGTTATTTTTATACCCTTTATGGTTTATGTTGAAAGTATTTACATTTCGTATGCTAGTTTTAATACGAATGTTTATGTTATGTTTAAACCTTTTCATATGGGAATGCATTGGACTTAATATGTGACGGGTGGAGCCTGCTATATCTCCTCAATGCATCGGTAGGTCTCATGAGACAAAATAGTGTCTTGTCACAAGGCCTTGAAAAAATCTTATTTGTAGTCTTGGCATGAGGTCTTGGCTATGTGGTTATGATAGTCTGGCATTATGCATTCCATCATTATGAAAGTGGTTATTGATATTTCATGTGATTATTCAATTTGTATAATATCCATGTGAATAATTAAATGGCATTATTTCTTTTTATTTTTGCCATACTATGTTGAAGTTCATGTTTATAAGGCTTTTGTTTTAGTGATACATTGCCTTAAATGTTTATTCTTATTTATGAAAGTTTTCGCTATGTTGTTATCCTTACTGGGCATTTGAGCTCACCCCTTTAAATGTTTTATTTTTTCCAGGATGTGAAGAAGTAATTTATGAATGACCTGCTGGGATAGTACTTGGGGATATGAGTGTGGACAATGAAGAAAATATGTTGTTGTAGTTCTCATTTTAATGGTGTAATGTAAGACTTATGAATATATCTAGTGTTTCTAAGGCTACTAAACCAATCGGTCATTCGATATTTGATCTTTCTTGTGATCATGCCAATGTTATATAATAATGCACCGACTCTGGGTAACAGGGGCCAGGGTGTTACAGTTGGTATCAGAGGAAGTTTAGTACAAACCTTGGAAGCTGGATTTAGATAAACTCTGATTAGAGCACATAGACCTAAGATGGACTTTGAGGATTAGTATAGAAGAACTTCCTAGAATTTTGGTATTGTAGAGATTTTGTGAGTTTTCTGAGCAATACATCCCTGTATGGATACGATCAGGTAGAGGCGGCTCTAGCACAGATGTATTTAGGGGTAAAACCTGAAAACACTTCTTTGAGCTAGACTCGAACGGGAACTGGTGCACGACAACGGGCCTTGTTGCACTCTTGGTTACGACACTCCCAGGGGATATTCTTAGGATAACTCTCATTTTCTTTTTAAATCATTATGAAGGGTTTATGAGTATATACTTCCTTAAAGAATACATTTTTTATGATTATGGATTATATCCATAAATAGTTCAATTTATGTTTTATAAGTATAGAATTATGTATTTTGATTCATAAACTGATCTAGTTTATGCCATTGTTTATAATTGGTGCCTAGTAGAAGAAATGGGAACCATAACAATGCACGCACTCCATGTAGGGATTTCCCTCCTGCTAAAGATAATTATAGTAGAGTTGGTGATGCAACTGGTGTCGATCAGCTAATCACCATACTGGGACAACTCACTCAGGTTATGAATAATAACCTTACCCGTATGGAGCACCCTGATCCGCAGTGTGGAGGATCAATTTTAGATCAATTCATGAGGCAACAACCACCAACGTTCAATGGGAGTACAAATCCCTTAGTAGGTGAGCAATGGATAAATTCCCTATAGAAAATATTTCAGGCTTTGGAGAGTAGTGAAAGGGAAAAAGTTATCATTGCAATTTATCGCCTCACTGGAGATGATGATCAATGGTGGTAATTGATTCAAAACACGAAGGAAGATGGTGAAGTATCAAATATGGAATGGAGTGAGTTCAAAGATCTATTTTTAGAAAAATAATTTCCTCGTGACCATCGAGCAGATATGGAAAGGAAATTTCTGAGTCTGAGACAAAAGGAGGATGAGAATGTCTCAAAGTATGAGGTTAACTTTACAAGTATAACAAGGTATGGTGGAGATTATATACATAACCAAAGAAGTAAGATTGATCATTTCTTTGATGGGTTAAAACCATTTCTTCGTCCAGCATTAGTCTCACAATCCTTCTCATCGTACGAAGACATTGTCTCGTGTGCTATCAAGATAGAAAAGGAATTCTCTATGTCTTATGACTTTAAAGCAAAGAAAGAGAAGAAGAGATCTTTTGATCAATCTGGGAATGGAAATAAGGGGAAGAAGGGAAAGGTTGAATATCCATCATGTGGTAAATGTGGGAAGAAACACCCTGGTACTTGCTTGAAGGGAATGGGTGTCTGTTACAAATGTGGTGAAAAAGGCCACCAAGCTCGTGATTGCAAAGGGAAGAAGGAAGCTACCAATGTTCAGTGCTACAATTGAAGGGAGATGGGACATTATGCAAATGAATTTCCTAATCGTCAGGGGAAATTACCTCATAAAAGGCCAAGGGATCAAGGCCAAGATTTTTCTATCACTACTGCTGAGGTAGAATCTCCGAAAGACATGGTGGCAGGTAATTTAATGGATTCCTTAAGTTTAGAAAATGCATTATTTGATTCTGGATCATCACATTGTTTCATATCTTCCCAGTTTGCTAAGAAAATTTGATATTTCCAATTTGAGTTTATAGGGGAGTTTTCAGTTAAAACTCTTAAGGGAAGTATCATTGCAACAAAGTTTTGTGAATCAGTCCCCATTAAAGCACATAAATGTTCTTTATCTGCTAATCTCATCATCATATCTATGATTGAGCTTGATATAATCCTTAGTAAGGATTGGATTTCAGACTATGATGCGAAGATTTATTGTAAGAAGAAGGAGGTTACAATTTTTGATGATGATGATAAGGAACACCTTATCTTTAGAGCAGAATCGTTACCACCTAATTCTTATCTAGATCCACCCCCAGTAGCTCAACTAAATTCAATTATTGGGGAGTAAGAGTAAGAAATGACTGTGGGTGAGGAAAGGAATGTTCAAATAGAGGATGTACCTGTTGTGAAAGAATATGTAGATGTATTTCAGGAAGATTTACCTGGACATCCTCCAGAATGAGAAGTTGAGTTTTCCATTGATTTAATTCCTGGATCAAGGCCTATATCTAAGACCCCTTATATAATGGCCACTGTAGAATTAGTTGAACTAAAGAAAAAACTAGAGGAATTGAGTAATAAGGGATTTATTCTCCCTAGTGTTTCTCCATGGGGAGCCCCTGTTCTTTTTGTTAAAAAGAAAGATGGATCTATGAGGTTATGTATTGACTATAGGGAGATCAATGCTATAACAATAAAGGCCAAGTATCTCATACCTCGCATTGATGATTTATTTGACCAACTGCATGGAGCTCAATATTATTCAAAGATTGACCTTTGATCAGGATACCATCAGTTGTGTGTAAAGAAGGGAGACATTCTAAAGACAGCATTTCGAACCAGGTACGAGCATTACGAGTTTACTGTAATGCCTTTTGGATTGACTAATGCACCCTCTTTATTCATAGATTTGATGAATAGATTTTTCAAGGAATATCTCGATGAATTTGTGGTGGTATTTCATGATGATATCTTGGTATACTCCAAAATCTATGAAGATCATGATAATCACTTGCGCATTATACCGAAGACTCTGAGAAGACAAGAATTATATGGGAAGTTTAGCAAGTGTGAATTCTGGATTCATGAGATTTCTTTTCTTGGCTATATTGTCTCTAAAGATGGAATCACTGTTGATCCTTCTAAGACCAATGCAATCAAAGAATATCCAGCACCTACGAGTATAACTGAGGTACGCAGTTTTATTGGTTTGGCAGGTTATTATCGATGTTTCGTCCAGAATTTTGCCCGATTGGCTAACCCATTAACGAAGCTCACATGTAAAGGGGTTAAATTTGTTTGGAAAAAAGAGTGTAAAGAATGTTTTGAAGAACTGAAGATAATATTAGTCAATGATCCTATATTGACTCTACCATCGGGGAATGATGGGTTCGTTATTTATAGTGATGCATCGATGAAATGACTTGGTTGTGTCCTTGTGCAGAATGATAGGGTTATTGCATATGCATCACGACAGTTGAAAATTCATGAGAAAAACTATCCTACTCATGATCTCGAATTAGTAGTTGTGATCCTTGCTTTGAAGATATGGAGGCACTACCTATATGGTGAAAAATGTGAGATCTATACTGATCACAAGAGTTTGAAGTATATTTTCTCACAAAAATAACTCAACATGAGGCAAAGGAGATGGATTGAATTATCAAGGATTATGATTGCACGATACACTACCACTCTGGGAAGGCAAACAAGGTGGCAGATGCTTTGAGCAGAAAAGACCATGGAGTTTTAAACAATATGAGTATTGAAAGGGATCCAATTTTCATGGATCTAGTGAAGATAGACATGGGAATAACCAGGGAAGGTGAAACATCAATGCTTTTTCAAATGGTCTTCAAACCATCTTTACTAGAAAGGATTAAGAGTTCTCATACTGATGATGAAGAATTTCAAAAGAAGATTAAAGCTATGAATGATGGGAGATTGAGAGACTTTGTGTATGAAGATGGAATTTTGAAATTCAGGAAGAGACTTTGTGTTCCTGATATACCTGATCTAAAAAGGGAATTGTTGGATGATGCTCATAGTTCCAATTTCTCTATACACCCTGGGAGCACCAAAATGTATAGATATTTGAAGGAACATTTTTGGTGGGACAACATGAAGAGAGAGATTGCTGATTTTGTGTCAAGATGTATTGTTTGTCAACAAGTGAAAGATGGAAGGCAACATCCTGGAGGAGTCATGTAACCTCTTCCCATACCGGAGTGGAAATGGGACAGTAATACGATGGACTTTGTCATGGGGCTACCAAAGACTCCTAGAAGGAATGATGCAATATGGGTTATTGTTGATCGTCTTACCAAGTCAGCACATTTTCTTTCTATAAGAGAAGATCTACCACTGGAACGTCTAAAAAGACTGTATATTAATGAAGTTGCGAGACTTCATGGAGTACCCCTATCAATAGTTTCTGATCATGATCCCTGTTTTACTTCAAGATTCTGGAAAAGTGATCAGAAATCATTGGATACTGAACTTCATTTGAGCACTACCTACCACCCTCAAACAGATGGAAAATCAGAATGAACTATTCAAACCTTATAAGACATGTTGAGATCATTCTCACTTGACTTTCAGGGTATGTGGGATCAATATTTTCCTCTAGTAGACTTTTCCTATAACAATATCTTCCATTCGAGTATTCAGATGGCACCATATGAAGAGTTATACGGAAAGATATGTCGTACACCAACCTATTGGGATGACATTGGTGAAAGAAAACCTGTAGTCCTAGAACTGGTGGAGGAAACGATGGAAAAGGTGAAGGTAATCCAAAATCACATCAAAGCAGCTTAAAGTAGGCAAAAAAGCTATGCTGATAATTGAAGGAAGGATTCGGAATTTCAAGTCAGTGATCATGTTTTCCTGAAGGTATCTCCATGGAAGGGAGTCATACATTTTGGTAAGAAAGGTAAATTGAGTCCCAGGTACATCGGACCTTTCGAAATTCTAGAACGAATTGGGGTTGTAGCTTACCGATTGGCAATGCCGCCAAGTCTCTCCAAAGTTCACGATGTGTTCCATGTATCTCTATTAAGGAAATACATGCCCGACCTAATGCATGTAATCACCTATGAGGTATTCGAACTAGAACGCGATCTGTCTTATTGCAAAGAACCCATCAAGATTATTGATACTAGAGAACAAGTACTGAGAAATCGGATGACGAGTCTGGTAAAAGTTTTGTGGAGAAACCATAATATGGAAGAGGCAACGTGGGAACCCGAGGAACTTATGATGAAGAACCACCCGAGACTTTTCAGGTGGTTGTATTCTAGAAATTTCGAGGATGAAATTATTTGAAGGAGGGTAGAATGTAACACCCCATGCTTCTACGGTACACTTCTCTTTGAATAATGAAATAGCTTGTGTTGTACGCAACATCGAGTTCTAACACACACCACAACCGATCAAACTAGCCGTTATGAATAGTAATACCTACTTTTTCAAATTTTATAAATTTTATCTCTCAAAATGGACTTCATTTTTTGGATTCGGAGTATCGAATTTAGCCTAAGTTGAAATTTTGGTACTTTTTGGATAACATTAATATTTTGATGAATAGTGAAAATTACTAAATTTTAATTAAAAACAACTTTTTTTAATCAAAATAATTAATAGTGATAAATTATGAATTTGAGTGGTTTTAATGTATATTTAGAATAAATTTTTACCATTTAATACAATTTTGGTCATTTGACATAATTTCACAATTAAACTGAACATAAACAAGTATCAATCTTTTGATAGTTATTATATCTTAAAAACACGCTTTTTGTTTCGATAGCGGGAATTAATTTTAAATTAATTTCTGACACTTCTGTGTTTTGAATTTGGAAAAATGGATTCCATATTTGAAATAAGGATGTTAAAATTGTGTAAATAGGTAACTTTTATTTTTAGATATTTTGAATAATTACTTCGGTAAATATTTTATTTACCATGGTTAAAGGGTAAATCCGGTAAATAAGGGTTAAACAAATAATATTACAATAATAAAAAATTACCCTAAAACATGTCCTAACCTTATTTTTTCATACATTTCCGACCATGGGAATCTTTGGGTCGATTTTGGGACCCCATGGTGCCACTTGTAATTGATATGGACACTTTATTTTAATTAAGTTAAAATTAATACAAAAATGACACCAGCATATATATTTTTGAAAAAAAAAATTTATATAGGGTAATATATGTTGTATTTTAGACTATAAATATTAATTAGAAATATAAAAAGATTTCCTACATAATGGTATTTTATTTATAATTTTTAGAAATCAAATAATTTAATTTATTTATGACACAATGGTGATGCAGTAATTACCATAATAGTGAAAAATTAAAATGATTGATATTGTAGATACCAAAATAAATATAATTTGAGACTTTTTATGAATTACACTAATTTTATAGGTTAATATGACATGTAATTATTGCTTTATTTAGCTGTTTTGGAAGTAATCATTCTGTTATGATTTTTACAAAAATCAATTATTGAATAGTTTCAAAATTGACATAAAAGAGTTTTTAAAACAAATATTATATTATTAATTGATATTAAATTACGAAAAATCTTAGATTCTGACAATAGACTTATATCATGATAGGTGTATCATTAATGGACCACTTGGGGGTCTCTTGGATGTATATAGTAAGTTTATTAACCATATAATATAAAAATAAAAAAAGACATTGTAAAAGTGAAACTAATTATCTAAGAGTTAATACTTAATGATAAGGTTAATATAGTAACCCAAACCTGTCTAAATTATATTGGCTGATTGGTTTTAGACCCATACCCACCTTAACCTTTAAATAATCTACTTTGGATCCATTAGAAACCGAATATGAATTTATTATAAAATAATATTTCTAGCTTTTCCAAAGGTGCCCCTCACCCCTGTTATAAAAGGGAACTCCTCCTTCTCATTAACTCACACCTTTAAAGCCTTTTGGTACGGACAAACTCTGCCCAAATACTCTCTCAACTTACCTCACTTCATCTTAGAGGCCTTCCTTTTGTCAGAAAGCCAACCTAAGAGCCCTTTTGATCAAATCAAAAGGAAGAACCTGAAGAAGAGGTAATGATTTCACCACCCTTTTCCATGTTCCTTTCTTCTTCAACTTCTTCCTTATTTGTTTTTACCATTCTAAAAAATTAACTCTAGTATATTATATATATTGTGATGTTATTATAAATATGGTACAACCATATTCATTATTCTATCCATACTTTGAATAACATGTCACCATACGTGCGTATGTACGGCTTACCGTCTCCACGTCGTGGTGTAATTGTTATTCAATAAATTATTATTTGGATGGGTCTTATAATGATGTGTAACTCATGTAAATAATAAATATAACATGATAATTATTCTTTATATATGATATACCATCCAATTATATATTATTTTAATATCAAAAGAATGATATTGTCGCTCGTGCGTACGTACGGATTACCGTCTCCGCGAACGCGATGAGATTCATTCTCCATCGTATCCATTCAAGTATAATTCTCATTTGATGATTAATAATAGTATCTAAGGACTTGATATCATTCTGGATATGATTATTATACAACCTATCCATGACATACATTGCTTACGTAACAAAACATATAAAAGAAAATGAGTAAGTTAACACCCGAAACAACGATAATACTAAGATATTATTAACAAGTCAATGTTAAAAGATCATATATGATATCATATTAATATATATGATTCTTGTATAATTTAATAACAATTATTTAACCATTATACAGGAGGTTAACCTACCCTCAACCAAGGAAAATTACAAGGTAAGGGTTTATTTCGCAATCTCTTCGTTATCCGAGGTTGTTTATACGTAATAATCTTCTGGGACTTCTTTATCATCCACATCCATGTTTCTTAAAAATGTATTTCAAAACATTTTTACTATTTACTATAATATGGGTTAAAGTCATTTATAACCTTGTTTGAATTTTTATAAGAGGTTTATAAAAGAACCATTCCATCATTTTCCAAACAAGGTTCTTTTTAACCTTTTCAACAGAACTAAGGTAAGAATGTTTTTTTAACTTATACGGTGGGTGCGGCTATTTTCTGCCATTATAAAATCGTCGAATCTTCCCTTACAAGATTATAAGAATACTTTAAAATAAATTTTTTTATTTTATATGAAACTTAAATGATTTCAAAATAAAAAGAGATATTTCTCTAAAAAGAGTTTTGATTTCATCTATGTCAACATCCTTTGATGGATTTTAAGCTTATTTGAAGATTATTTATTATGAAACAAAACTTCCATATTGTATTGAAGGTTTTTTGATATGTTTGACTATGGATATGTTATTTTTATACCCTTCATGGTTTATGGTGAAAGTATTGACATTTTTTATGCTAGTTTTAATACGAATATTTATGTTATGTTTAAACCTTTTCATATGGGACTGCATTGGACTTAATATGTGATGGGTGGAGCCCGCTATAGCTCTTCGATGCATCGGTAGGTCTCATGAGACGAACTAGTGTCTTAGAACAAGTCCTTGACAAAATCTTATTTGTAGTCTTGTCATGAGGCCTTGTCTATGTGGTTATGATAGTCTGGCATTATGCATTCCATCATTATGAAAGTGGTTATTGATATTGCATGTGATTATTCAATTAATATAATATCCATGTGAATAAGTAAATGGAGTTATTTCATTTTATTTTTTCCATACTATGTTAAAGTTCAAATTTAAAAACCTTTTTTTAGTTATACATTGCCTTAAATGTTTATTCTTATTTATGAGAGTTTCTGCTATATTGTTATTCTTACTGGGCATTAGATCTCTCCCCTTTAAATGTTTTATTTTTCCCAGGATGTGAATAAGTAATTTATGAATGACCTAGAGGGATAGTATGTGGGGATATGAGTGTGGGAAATGAAGAAACTATGTTGTTTCAGTTTTCATTTTTATGATGTAATGTAATACTTATGAATATATGTAGTGTTTCCAAGGCTACTAAAACAATCGGTCTTTCGAGATTTGATCTTTCTTGTGATCATGCCAATGTTATGTAATAATGCACCGACTCTGGGTAACTGGGGCCAGGGCGTTACATGAAATGGGGTTGTTTCATATTTATAATAACATATCAGTATACTATTGATACTTATTTTATTACTTTATAATGAAACAACT
The DNA here is from genome assembly GCA_963277665.1 of Viscum album. Classification (NCBI taxonomy): domain Eukaryota; kingdom Viridiplantae; phylum Streptophyta; class Magnoliopsida; order Santalales; family Viscaceae; genus Viscum; species Viscum album. Next base: position 1,393,352,801 of record OY728157.1, on the reverse strand, counting down.
AAAGAATAAGAAGTTGAAGAAGAAAGAAACTTGAAAGAATCGGTAGTAGAGATTACCTCTTCTTCGACGCACCTCTTTTAAGTTTCCTCTTAAGGCACTAGAGTTGGTCTTTTGAGAAGACCAGAACCTCTATAATATTACTATAGAGTCTTAGAAGTAAATTTTCAGGGTTTGGACGAACATTAAGGCTCCAAATTGATTGAAGAGGAGAGGGAAGTAGGTCCCTTATATAGGAGAGGAGAGGGGCACTTTAGGAACCCTTAAAAATATTAATTAATAATAAAATGAAACCCCACTTAAAAACCTCCAAAAATGACGCAATTTGAATATGAGATGATATTGGGTTGTAATATCATTAACCAATAAAAATTAGACATGTTTTAAGTTTATTTTAAACTTTGTCAACTTGATTTTTCATTATTTAATCTATTTAATTTTATTTATGGTAATAAAATTCTAAAGTTTAAATTGTTATAAATACATACTTAAATGTTGTCAATTTTACATAATTGGATACTTTATAAACTTTTAGACCATATAATTTTCAATTTTTAGTTTTTAAATTTTTTTTTGATTTTTAAATAATTTAATAATATGTTATATTTATAAAATATCAATAGTGTCAATTTTGACACTATTCATTATTTGAATTTAAATAAAAACCACACATATGATATGTTCGAAAAATATATATAATAGATTCCTAAAATGTAATATGCATCAAAAAAATTCATGGGGAACATTAATTTTTTCATATATTATTTATTTTAATATTTTTAAAACCATTAATTTGGTATGTCTCTTAATAAAATAATTACTACAACATTTTTATATAATTATTTAATATACTTATTTTTGCATAAAAATTAAAAATAAAATCCTATTATTAAGATACATATAATAATTTTCATAATAATATTTTTACTCGAATTTATCATCTTAAAATTACAACATTTAAATTGTTTTATTTATTAAATTTTGAAGGTTACATCTTTGACATCATTTAAAATAAAATAATATAAATGTCCTAATATGTTTTATAAGGCTAAAAATGGTCCAAAAATCTCCACTTGGATGATTAGGGTCTATATATACTCTACCAATAATTTTTGGTCAAGTTTCCGGTCCTTTTGATAGGTGTTATGATTTTAATAAAAACAATATTATTGATTTTTCAGTAAATAAATAATTTTTACATCATTAATGTATAAGCTATTAAAGTAATTAAATATTTCTTAAAAATTACAAATAAATTACCATGATAAAGAATAAAAGTTTATCATTCAAATGATTTTTTATAATTCTAATTATATTCTGTATAAACTTATATATAAAATAATCTAATTATTAAAGTTTGAGTGAGACACATTCCCCTTTCTTTAAAATAAAATAAATTTGAGGTCTTAATCACATCCAAGTGGGCTCCAATAGATTCCATTTCTACCCAAATATGTCTTATAAAGAAATATAATCATCCAATTATGTTAAAATAATTATTAGGGTAATTTTATAATATTATTCCTACCCTTATTTACCTAATTTACCTTTAACTACGATAAAGAAACTTTACCGTAGTTACTGTTCATAATGACCATAAATAAAAAGTATCCAATTAACATAATTTGGACCTACTGATTCTAAATATGGAATCAATTTTTCCAAATTTAAAACACAGAAGTTGCAGTTATTAATTTAAAATTAATCTTATTGTCGAAAACAACGGGTTTTTGTTTAAAACATTGCAAAAGATTGAGTTGATTTTACTTATGAATTCAGTGTCAAATTAATGCTAATGACTTAAATTATATTAAATGGTAAAAATATATTCTATTTATACTTTAAAACCATTAAATATTATAATTTAACCATATAAATTATCTCGATGAAAAAGTTTTTTTAATTAAAATATAGCGTGTTTTTACTATTCATTAAAATATGAAAGTTATCAGAATATTATGAAAATTTTATCCAAAGTAAATTTTTATATCCTTATTCCAAATAAGAATTTTATTTTGTAAAATTTATCTTATAAACATGTCAAAAACTAGATTTAAAGTGGGTGCATCATCAAAAGGTGGCAAAACTGCATTTTTAAAAAAAATACTTATTTTACTTGAAAAATATATTTTGTTCTCACACGATGTTCTAAAAATGTGTAATATGAATAATAATGTTATAACATTTAAAATGTAGTTAATAATATTCATAACGGCTAATTCATAATAATATTATAACAATATATCGTTGTTTAGTGAAACTAGGTATTGCGTACTACACACGCTATCAATGAAGGTCGCGATTGCGTGTAATGCAATCCAAGTTAAGGATGCATGTAGTGAAAGCTCCCTTTGTTGTTGCTTATAACATAATCAAAACTTATTTCATTTAAACATTACAAAAAATCTATACTTAATGTTGCGTAGAATAATTTCTACAAAACGAACTTGAAATTGTGTGTAACACGAGCCAAGAATAGTGTTGTGAATACTGTAATCTAATACGGTGTTGATTATAGCACAAGCTAATTTTGGTGTAGTGTAAAACACAAGACATCAATGAAATTAAAAAATAATAATTCTTAAAAAATCTCAGGTTGTTACATTCTACCCCCCTTAAAATGAATTTCGCCCTCAAAATTCGTCAGGGTTATAAATGGTTTAATACTTGAAAGTTTCTTTCATAGAAACCCACATCGCAAAAAGTAATACAAAAACTTATCTTTAAAAACTAACGTATTAAATGTAATGGTTACCCAAATTAACTAATCACTGGGTTTTCACATAAGAGAACATAGGTGAAAATATGGATATGGAAGAGAAATCTAACCATCAAGTTCTGATGGAGAGTGGTAGAGAACATGGCTATGAAAAATCCAATGATCACAAAGCCATAAATTTGGGATGATCTAAGGTACCATCTGATTCATTAGATATGAGAGCACTAGGACAACATTTTTTGTTTTCAATATCATTTCCCAAATGTTGAAGATTTTTTTGAATTAAAATAAATACTTACTTGATTTTGGTACAATCTCTCTATTTCTCATGACTCAATGAATTTCCACTTCATTTCTTAAGGAAATGAAGTTGAATTTCTCTTTATCGAAGTTTTAGTAGATCATATGATAGAATGATAAGTCATTCCATCTATCTCAAACATAAGGTTAGCAAAAAAATACATAAGTACGTCTATGGTGAGATTAATTGTATATCGTTCCAAAATGGACTTATACTTCATCTATCATCCTGCTTAATAAAATAAAACTACTTTCTACTAACTAGGGACTTCTTTTAGGCTAGTGGTAGGTGATAAAGTCATGTCGCACTTCAGTTATTGGTTCGATTCTCATAACCCTGTCCGACGCGATGGGTTGTCACCCATCATATGGGTTGTCCTTTTTCTAAAACTAAACTGTTATAACATTCCTGAAATAGTATCAAATAAAAGTTCAAGCATTAAACAATTCTATCTGATGTCCAAATTAATCCATTCCAATCTTTAGGCTTATCAAAAATACTTCTGTCCAATCTTATAGTATAAAGAAAACGATTACTAGAAATGTCATCGACCAAGCATGTGAATACCATTATTTATCCCCCATATATCATAAAATATATCTTGTTGGTCACATTCCAGACATGTGAATACCTTAATTATATATTCTCTTGAAACATGAATTACTATAGAACCTTATTTAAAACATGAATTCTTTCAAAATTTAACTCATTCCACATACCAAAATCCCAAAATTTCTATATACTCAAACCCTGATATCACTTTTTCCTTATATCAATTATGAGCTCATTAATACTATCAAAAATCTCATTATCTCCTTATCCCTTCATTATGATCATATCATCTACTTTCCAAAAATATTTTAATAACCTTTCATGGTTACTAGTACCATTCAAAATATACTTTCAAATACTTTAGGAAAAACAATAGTGTAAAAATCCTTATATGTGTCTTTATTCCATAGTATCATTACCTCTACAACATAACTCCTGATAAACATAAATCATTCCACTACCTCCTTAAACAATTGGCTGAAATTCAACAATTATTTCATGTCATGTATCATTTGTAGTCTATTCATCATCATAAATATAAATACTACCCATACGACCATGATGATTCTCTTCTTGAGACTTTCCCTTGGGGCATTGGTTTTCATAATGCCCGTAAATTCCACATTTAAAACATTTAACCATTGCTGATGTCTTGGAAATACCAGTATCCTTGTCCATGGTGTTAACTAAACCTTTTCCTTTGAAATTACTTGATTTGTGTCCTTCTTTTCCACACCCAAATCATCTTCTAGTTCCTTTGAAACATTCTCCCAGATTCCTCTTCCCACATGATTTACATGAGGAAAAATGAACTTTCTTTCCTCTATGATCATCATGAAACTCCATCTTTATCTTATTGGCTGAGTCAGGAAACTTACCAAAGTTGAGATTATTGATCATGTTATGAGATTGCTGATTAAGCATAATAATGATATGTGGACTTCAAGATCCAATTTCATTTGGTTTCTCATGAATAATATCATTCCATTGTCTATCATATCCTCCATTATCGTGAATCTTCCTATTTCCAGCCATTTTCTAAAACCCAAAAAGAATAGTTTGAGAAGAAAAAATCATAATCAATGGGGATTACCTTCAATATCTAACATATTAGGTTAAATTCTATTATCGTTACCATAATTCTAGGACTACAACATATACTTATACGTAACCTTAGGGACATCCCTAGACATACCTTAGAAATATATTCTAGGGATCTCACTAAAGTTTTCGCATCCTAGTTTCCAAAGGTTAACTAAACCTTTCCCTTGATACCAACTATAGATACCCCAAACTTGACATACATGGAAATTACATTACTTTTTGTGGAATACTTAATACATAAAAAAACAGACACACAAGGACCGTAATAGTTTAGTGTCTTTGGAAACTCGGAATATAATCTTCTAATCGTGATGAAAGATCTTCAACATCTCCCATAAAGATCTTGCCCTTTTTTTCTTACCTAAAACCTTTCTTTAAATCCTGGGGAAAAGAAAACATATAATGGGTGAGCAAAAATTCTTAGTAAGGGTAAGCATAGAGAAAATAAAACAAATCATATACATTTGAACTTAAAAAAACATGAACATAATGTTTAAACCTAAAAATCTTGAGAAATGACATAAAACATGGAAGTACGTAAGGCATAGATCATAAAGAAACATTAATAATGATAAAATAGAATGAGAATAAAATATGTAATTGTGGAATCCATTAAGAACATGTTATGATTTCCATAGAATCTAAGGCATTGGTGACAAGACCATCTTAGTGGACAAAGTCCCTTACTGAATCAAGTTCACTCCTTGTTCAAGTCTTGTATCACTAAATTGGATTAACTTTCCATTCCATCCATTTCTATATCATAAGATATAAATCTTTACCCTATGAATTTAAGGGAGATATAGGTCCCACCCATCTCATAATGAAATCATTCTTTCATGTGCCAAGAAATAAACATACATCATTCATAATAACCCAACAAATAAAATGGGTTTCATAAACATCATCTCATCATAAAATAATCCATATAAAAAATGGATAACATTTCATAATAAGAAAAAACAAACCATGTAAATAATAAAGGCATTATACTTGAAACATAAACATACTAAATAATTTCATCTTAGATGGAAAATTGTTTTGATAAAACACTTGAAATGAATTCTTGAGAAAAATATCCTTTCTTCTTCAAAATCATTTTCTTTTCTCAAAATTCCATGAAATTTTAAAAGAAATGGATTTTGTTGAAAATAATCATGAAATTTTTTATAAGATGCTTCATTTAAATAATTCGTTATGAAACTGTAAAAATCAATTCACGCCGTTTAAGTTAAAAAAATATTCTTCTCATACTTTGGCCGAAAAAATCAAAAAGTAAATTGTATGGTAAACAAAAGAAAGATTCCTTCCATACAATGTGGTAAAAGTCAAAAAATGGTAAAATGACATTAAACATACATGGAAGAATACTAAACATTTTATTAAAACATTTTTATAAAACATGGACATGGATGATAAACATAACCCCAGTAAATACTTACGTATAAGCAATCTCAGATAAAAATGAGATTTGCAAAATTATCCCTTACCTTATGTCTGATATGCTTCATACGTATCCAAACCTCATGTATAATGATTTAAATAATTTCATTGACTTATTTTAGAATCATATTCATTGTTATGATATCATATATGGTTCACTTATGACTTTATATTACCCGTTCTTTTGTAAATTCATGTTAAAGTAGCGTTTTGGGTAAAATCCTTTCATTTATCATCTGTGTTTTGACTTGTAATTATTCTTATGATTACGTAGATCATGATTAATTACTTATAGAATGTAAAAAATGATTTATATATAATATATTTTCAGAATATACATATATATAATATATTGATAAATTGAAATAAATACACCGTTCATGGAAACGGTAGGTCGTACGTACGCATGAACGCTGTTTTAGATTCCTTATTAAATTGAATGGAAGTAAGTAAATAACATATACATAATTCCAGTATCATTAAAATTTCATATATTTTATGATTATTTAATATATATATTTTATAATCATTCTTGAATGGTTAACTTGGAGAATGAATCTCATCGCGTCAAGGAGATGAAAATCCGTACGTACGCACGAGCGACGATATTGTTCCCATAATTATTGAATGGAATTAGAGTGGATGATATAATATCTCAGAATTAGTATCATTTTATAATTACCATATATATATTTATTATTTACACCATTATAGCCATCCAAGTAAGGTGGTGGTGGAAAAACAGATTACACCACGGCGTGGAGACAGTATTCCGTACGTACGCACGCGCGGTGATTTTGTTTTCCGTAGGATTGATAGAAGGTGAAACGGGGTTGTTTCACAATTATAAATCAGTAAATTATTGATACTGATGTTATTACTTTACAATGAAACAACTAAAGAAGAAGAAGTTGAAGAAGAAATAAACCTGAAAGAATCGGTAGAAGAGATTACCTCTTCTTCGACGCACCTCTTTTAAGCTTCCTCTTAAGGCACTAGAGTTGGTGTTTTGAGAAGATCAAAACCTATATAATATAACTAGAGAGGTTGAGAAGAGAAATTTTAAGGGTTTGGCCGAACCTGAAGTCTCAATATTGAGTGAAGATGAGAGCAAAAGAGGTTCCCTTATATAGGAGATGAGAGGGGAACTTTTGGAAACCTCAAAAATATTAATTAATAATAAAATGAAAACCCACTTAAAAACCACCAAAAATGACTAAATTCTAAGATGATATGAGATAGAGTTGTAATATCATCAACCAATAAAGTTTATACATGTTTTATGTTTATTTTAAACTTTATCAACTTGATTTATCATTATTTAATCTATTTAATTTTATTTGTGGTAATAAAATTCTAAATTTAAAATTTTTATAAATACATACTTAAATGTTTTAAATTTCACATAATGGAATACTTTATAACCTGTTCAACCATATAATTTTCAATTTTTTGTTTTTAAATATTTTTTTGATTTTTAAATAATTTAATAATATGTTATTTTTATAAAATATCAATAGTGTCAATTTTGACACTATTCATTATTTGAATTTAAATAAAAACCATACATAAGATATGTTCGAACGAAAATATATAATATATTCCTAACATGTTATATTAATCAAAAAAATTCATGGGGAACATTAATTTGTTCATATATTATTTATTTTAATATTTGTAAAACCATTTATTTAGTATATCTCTTAATAAAATAATAACTACAACATTTTTGTATAATTATTTAATATACTTATTTATGGCATAAAAATTGAAAATAAAATCATATCATGAATATAAATATAATATCTTTCATAATAATATTTTTACATTAATTTATAATCTAAAAATCACAAGATTTAAATTTTTATATTTATTAAATTATGAAGGTGACATCTTTGATATCATTTAAAATAAAATAATATAAATGTCCTAATCTATTTTATAAGGCTCCAAAGGGTCAAAAAATAGACACATGGATTATTAGGGTATATATATACTCTAACAATAAGGTTTTTTCAAGTTTCTGGTCCTTTTGATAGGTGTTATGATTTTAATAAAAACTATATTATTGATTTTTCAGTAAATAAATAATTTCTACATCATTAAAGTATAAGATATTAAGGTAAATAAATATTTTTTAAAAATTACAAATAAATTAACTTGATAAAGAAAAACATTTTAGATTTCAAATGAGTATTTATAATCGAAGTTATATTCTATATAACCTTATATTAAAAATAATCTAATTATTAAAGTTTGAGTGTGACATATTCCACTTTCTTTAAAATAAAATACATTAAAGATCTTAACCACATCCAAGTGGGTTACAATGGATTCCATTTCGACCCAAATATTACTCAGGACAAAATATAATCATCCAATTATATTAAGATAAGTGTTATGGTAATTTTATAATATTATGCTTACGCTTACTTACCAAATTTACCTTTAACTATGGTAAATAAAATTTACCGTAGTTACTATTAATAATGCCCAAAAATAAAAAGTCTAATATTAACATAATTTGTACCTACTGATTCCAAATATGTAATCCATTTTTCCAAATTCAACGCACTAAAATTTCAGTAATTAATTTAAAATTAGTCCCGTTGTCGAAAAAAACTGGTTTTTGTTTAAAACATTGCAAAAGATTGAATTGATTTTACTTATGAATTCATTGTAAAATTAATTCTAATGACTTACATTATATTAAATGGAAAAAATATATTCTATTTATACTTTAAAACCATTTAATATTATAATTTAACCATATAAATTATCTTGATGAAAAAAGTGGTTTTAATTAAAATATAGCGGGTTTTTACTATTCATTAAAATATGAATGTTTTCAGAATATTATGAAAAATTTATCCAAAGTAAATTTTTATATAATTATTCCAAATAAGAATTTTATTTTATCAAATTGATCTTATTAACATGTCAAAAACTAGATTTAAAGTGGGTGCGCCATCAAAAGGCCGCAAAACTGTATTTTTTTAAAAATACTTATTTTACTCGAAAAATATATTTCGTTCTCACACGATGTTCTAGAAAATGTGTAAGATGAATAATAATGTTATAACATTAAAAATTTAGTTAATAATATTCATAACGTCTAGTTCATAATAATATTATTACAATATATGGTTGTTTAGTGAAACCTGGTATTACGTACTATACACGCTAACAAGGAAGGTCGTGATTGTGTGTAATGCAAGCCAAGTCAAAGCTGCGTGTAGTGAAAGTTCCCTTTGTTTTTACATATAACATAAAAAAAACTTATTTCATTTATACATTAAACAAAATCTATACTTAATGTTGGGTAGAATAATTTCTACAAAACGAACTTGAAATTGTGTGTAACACGAGCCAAGAATAGTGTTGCGTATACTGCAAGCTAATACGATGTTGCGTATAGCACAAGCTAATTTTTTTTAGCGTACAACACAATAAATCAATCAAATTAAAAAGAATAATTCTAAAAAAATCTCGAGTTGTTACAAAATTAAGATGAGAAAGTTATCAAAGAGAGAAATTGTTAAATAAATTCTTGATTTTCCAAGAAAAAGAGATTGGTGTTGTACTATTTGTTAGAAAGGAAATATTACTAATTCAGTTCATAAGATATTTTAGATTTGTTCAAAATAACCCATGGATTATATTCATTCTGATATCTATGGGACAATGAGAAAAAATTAAATAAATGAAGATAATTACTTCATTATATTCATTGATGATTTTACTCACATTACTTGTGTTATTTATATGAAACATAAGTTAGATGCTTTGAAAATGTTTAAAAATTTTAGAAGGAAAGATGAAAAGGAATGTGAGTATACAATGAAGAAGTTGACAATAAAAAATGGAGGTGAATACTGAAGTGAAGAGTTTTAATGTTATCTAAAGAGGCATGGAATATTTTATGACTATAGTTCCCCATAAATCCTAAAAAAGTTTTGTTGAAAGAAAGAATAGAAGTTCGGTGGAAATGGGAAGAACTATGTTACTTGAACATGGTCTTTCTCATTAATATTATTTTCAAGATAGGGGTATATTTGTTTATATTCAAAATTGATGTTTCTATAGGAATTATTTAGATATAACTACTTATTAATTTTTTAATCGAAAAAATCAAAGTTTGAAACACATAAGATTTTTTGTGAGTCCATGTATTATAAATATGAAATGTAGAAAATTTGTAATGTTTGGGAAGAAAAGTGAAGATGTAATTTTTATTAGATATTCTTTCGAAGGAAGAGGATATAGATATTCCAATAAATAAATAGGAATAATTTTTAATTCTACTAATGTGAATGTAGTTGAGAGATATGAGGAAAGAAAAAATACTCAAACAGTTAAGGAGGTGGAGCAGGATAATAATAAAAATGAAAATATGGATATAGACAATTGTAATCCTATTAAAGAGAAGAATAGGACTCAACTATTGCCCACGATGAGGAAGATACTCAAAAATCTCATCCTAGGATGAGAAAGTAAGTGAAAGCTCATAATATATTGGGGATTAATATAATATGGTTCAAATAAGAATAAAAGAAAAATACTATCACATATCCTTATTTGTATTCAAAAGTGGAGATGAATGATGTAAAAGAATATTTTAAGAATTTGGAATAGATTCAGGACATGAATGAATATATGGATTAGATTGAAAATAATGATACATGGTAACTTGTACCCATTCAAGAAAACAAAAACATTATTTACAAAAACTGTCTCTTCTGGAATAATATGAATGAAAATGGTAATGTGATAAGAAACAAATACATAATGTTGTGTAATGGTATTCACAAATTAATGTTATTTATTTTTATGAAACCTTTTCTCTTTTTTTAATATTGGAAACTATTAGAATTTTTTGTTCTATTTTTGTACAATGAGGTTAGAAGAACTTTCAAATAGATGTTAAATCTACATTCTTGAATGGTGATATTGATGAGGAAGTTTACATTGGGAAACCTTGTATCTTTGTTCTTGGGAAAAATTAAATTTATGTATTGAGGTTGAATAACGCATTGTATGGGATAAATTAAGCTCCGAGTTCATGGTATTTGAAATTGGATACTTGTTTAAGGAAGATTATTTTCAAGAAATGAAGAGTTGATAACAATATTTATATCACAGAAAGTAAATATTATTCCCTTTTCATAATTGTATATGTTGATGGCATTATCTTTGTTGGGAATGGTGAAATAAGTTGTTAAAGATTTTCTAAAGAGATGGAAAATGTTTTTGAAATGTCCATGCTGGGGGGAAATGAAATAATTTATGGGGTTACAAATTGTACCAAAGAAGAAATGTATTTTTCATTCCTAAGAAAATTTTGATACGTAACATATAAATAGGTTCTTCATGGAGAACTCAAAACTTGTTTCGAAACCAATTTCAGTGAGAAAATGATAAATAGATATGGATAAGGAAAATAATTTGATCATAATAATTTCATAAGATGATTGTAATTTTGTTGTATTTCACTTCTTTAGGACCCAAAATTGTTTATGTTGTTAAATTATGTGCTAGAATTCAAATTTCTCTTAAATAATCAAATTTATTTGATTGAAAAATAATTCTCTAATACATCAATGGTGAAACAAATTGGAATCGGGTATGAATTTTTAGAAAATATTGATTTGGTTGGGTATTCATATGCTAATTGGGAAGGAAATGATGATGATAGAAGATCCACATCTTGTGGAGTATTCTTTCAGGGAAAGAATTTTGTTATTTGGCATTCAAAGAAATATAATTTAAAAACTCTTAGTATGGCTAATGCTTATTATGTTGATGCCACTAAAGCCACTTCTCAACTTATGTGGATGAAGATTCAATTAAAATATTTACTTGTTGAAGTAAAGTTACCCTTTCTCTTAGGTTGTGATAATCAATGTACAATCAATCTCACCAAAATATAGTTCAACATTCCCATTTGAAACATATTGATATCAAATATCATTTCATCAAATAGCATGTGTATAAGAATGAATTGAAGCTGGAATATGTTCCAACATTGGAACAAGTTGCTAACATTTTCACAAAACCATTTCCCAATGAATCCTTTTCTAAATTGAGGATGACTAAGGGGGTCTAACCTATTTCTCATCAAGGTTTTTGTATGTGTTTCTATCCCCACTCTCAACTTACCTTTGGATAGTGTTGTCAAAGGGGGAGAATTGAATTGTTTCATAAATCTATCCTTAAAAGGAATATGAAAAGTTGGAGTTTTGGGTAAGCTCTGAATTCAGTATTATATTATGTTTGAACTACTCTAACTATTTTTTGGAGTGGTTTTTGAAAAAAAAATCTATATTCTATGAAATTAGAAAAAAAAAGTCTAGTTGAGGAAGAAAAGATGGAAAGGTTTTCATAATCACTACTTTTGGAGAATATGGTTTTGTTGTCAATGATTCTTGTTTCCAACAATGATTTATCTAACATAGGCTTAGAATTATTGATAATTAATCCATTTCATAGGGACACAAATATCAATTATTTATGAATCTTGGTAGACAAAAAAACTCATTGGGGTGATTGTTAGGACCAAGATGATGATGAAGGTGGTTGTTCTCAGACGTTTTCTTTTTTTTGTTCAGAGGGTTTTTTAAGAAAGGAAAATCACCTCACTTTGTTTTATGTGATTTTTTTACCATCATATTCAAAATAGTCAGAATAAAATTACCTGAAAATGTCCATAGTATTCAAGATAATTCAGATATAAGAAAATTATGATCAAATTAACACTCAATCTAGAATGAAAAATCAATAGTTTTGAGGAAGAATTCATCTAAAAGAAAATGGTCATCGAGTTCACTCTGTATCTATTATGGAAGATGTGATGATTTTAAATGATAATCATAGTAAAAATGACTATAATAAAAGAAATGTGATGATTATTTACTAATTTTGGAGTTCTCATAAATCATGATTTTGTGATAAAACTTGGGATTCAAGCTTGATAAAAGAAAGGGGGGTGAAAGAGATGTTGATCAATCATATTGAGATTGATCAGATCTGGATGAAGAGTGGAAGAGATGTTGTAGATTGTATTCAGACTAATTGTATTGTAATCATTCATATTCAGAATGAATTGGAAAATAAATCTCATTGATAAAAAATATAGTAAGTTATAATACATTCTATTGTAAGTTAGACGATGTTAAAGCTGGTCCATAAATAATTCAAAGTCATAAAGTAAGTCATGATACAAGATGAAGGTTACAAAAGATTAAAGTTAGATATGTCTAGGTATTCCAGTCTTAAGATCATCATTATAGGTTCATAATATTCATAAAGGATTATTGGAATCAGAATGTCATTGTAATCATACAGATAATTTCTTGAGACTGATTATTGTAAAGATGATAAAATAATGTTATCAATAATATATTCAACCATTTAAATGGGGATTAATTAATTTTTTTATTGATCATGTGTATCAAGAAAATAACTGAAGAAAAGAGATGGATGTGTTGTCGAGTGGGATCTTGAAATTCAAATAATTTTTCTTATTAATTGGTATAGATCATCATAATGAAGAAATCCGATTGAGATAATCGGAATGAGAAATCAGATCTAGACTAGCACTTGAAAATGAAGTCTAATGAATAAATAAAGATTGAATAAGATTTTAGAAGAGTCAAGAAGATTTTAAAAAGTCATATATGCATCTGAAATTAAAGAAATCTTTCGTTTTTTGGTGAATTTTGTTAAGCGGGAAGGTTGTGGGGATTCTCACCAAAATCATCCTTGGGTCGCCTATAAAAGGGATACATACTTTATACATTCTATGTGGTTTACAATGTACGTATTGTCCACTGGAATAGATATAATCCCTAAGATTATTGGGAGAGAGAGAATTTTCCATGTTAATCTAAGTTGATGATGTTTCAATGGATTGAAGGAAAAGGATAAGAGATAAGATCACAATGTTATTCAGATAATAATCATATTTAGTGAGAATCGCAACTAGCTGACTATTGCATTTTTTATTGTCATCATATTCAGTTGATCATCATATTAGTATGAATAATTGGATCAGTATTTCCATATTGGGATTTCTATAATGAGGATGAAAGACTTATGGATTGTAATGATCACTTTCTTGTAGATTCATATCTATCGTATTGGGAAATCAAATTTGAAGAATAAGACTAGGAGAATCATATTGGGAAAATCAGACTAGGCAATCAGATTGAATTTTATATCATGGTCCGTGAAGTTATTACCATATTCTGGGTAATATATTAAAAACAATTTCTAGAGAATAAATTTATGGAAGTTAAATAGAAGCACAGGTAACATGATTTTTTCCACAAATATTATTTTACCCTATATGTGTTAAGAGGGTACACAAGCACTTTTTGATTGTCTTCAAAGTGATACCAATGTGAAAGGGTATGTCCTACTCATTTTATTCCATGTCAATTATTATTTTCTAGTGGATTGTATGTTATTGGATCACTTCCAAACCATACCAAGGATGTGGCTATTCATATTGAATAGTGAATCTTGTAAATACTTGTGTTCCTATGGTTTTGTGTTTTAATTGTTTTTCATTAGGGAATGAAGTCTTTAATAGGATTTGAAGTTTTTTTCAAGTAAACATAAAAGAAAAAAAATATCACTAATTCACCCTCTCTTCCTCTCAGTGATACAATTATCCTAACTAGGCACTCTTACATTCATCATAAATATTCATTATTTGATGTTTTATATGATCATTTTTTTTGTTCTTACTAATATAATATACTTTGACATTAATTTTATAATTTTTATCGAATATATCAATTAATATATTTATTAATTTATCTCATTATTTTTTCAAATAATTACATTTTTTAATTTACTATTTGTATTTTCTTTAATGTTTTTAAAGGGAAATTTACTCCCCTCCCCCTCTTTCCATCTACTCTAACCAAAAACTGGTATCAATGGATTATTTCTATTTTTATTAAAAATTACCCTTTTTAGAAAAATTGATCTTATTTTCATAAAAAATCCAAATATTAATTGATTTTAAAGTTATATCTTTTTATGGTGGAAACTAATTCCAATTCCAATGATCCTTTTTTATAGCATAGATTGTTCCTACGGAAAAATAATATGTCATCCTTTCTTGGTTTTATTAGTTACCTCATTTTGAAAATGGTTATGTATGAATATATTATAAATAACGAACCTAGATATTCTTTTACACCTAATGATGTCAAAAAATTTGAACTTAACAGAAAAGATATGAACTCTTTACATTTTGGCCTTGATTGAAATGACTTTCATCATGTTTTTACATGGAAGGAAGAGTATGAAATATAAAAATTTATATAATTCAAACAATGAGGAACAAATAAAGTAAAATACACTCGATTTGATATGTTGAGGTGAGATTTTGATTCCTTTTATATGCATCCTAATGAATTTATTACCAGTGTGTTTACATGATCCACTAACATTTTCAATAGTTGAAGTCTCTTTGTGAGGATTTTAATATAGAATCCCTAGTGAATAATAAACTATATGTCCTACCATGAAAATGGGAACCCAAATTCACTCCCATATAGGGAGAAAATGATGTAAAGAAAATAATTGTTAAAGAAATTATCATATCCCTAATTATGTATGAAATTATAAAGAAGTTACAAGATACGAAGGAGGAAAAATATGACAAAGAAGTAAATAAAACAATCACATATAAATTTATCAATGATAATTCATCTAAATGTGAATTCTAAGACGTTGATCAACTCACCAAATGCATGAATAATTTATTCAAGAAGAATAAATTTTCCAATAAAACTAAGAAGGTAAGACAAAAAGGGGAATTAGAGGATGAGTTTTTTAAGTTTTAGAGAAAAAAAATGTCACATAAAACAAGAATACCCCCATCTAAAAATAATATTAAAGAAAAACTATGGTAAAAAGGCTTTAAAAGGTATAACCGGGAGTGGAAGTGCTGACTCCAAATACTCAAATTACTCAACCACATCAAGTGGGACAAATCCTAAGTTATATATGGAATAAATTTGTTATAACAAACCATAATTTTCATACATAGATATTACATCATTTTTTAATGACTAATGTTTACATTACACAAATACAGGGCTGATGATCAAAAAGGTATAATGCCTTCTGAGGCATGGAAACATAAACAACTAGTTCACATGTGAACTAAATAATGTCCCATTTTGTTATTCATAACTATCACCCTTATTAGAAAATTCATTCATAATACAATTTTTTTCTAACCTAGGTAAATGAAACATAAGAAAGGGTGATCTCAAATGCTTAGTAAAAGGAAACAAGGGATATACATGAATATAACATGAATATAGGGGTATGGGAACATGATCATAACATTTTAAAACTATACCATACATATCAAAGATCATAATATTGGGTCATATCCAAAATAGTTATAGTTCGTAATCCATGAGTCATAAGGGAATCAAATAACATGATCTATAAAAGTATAACAATCACATAAGACATGGAATTATGGGATACACATAATCATAGAGAATCATTTCCTTAGTAGTTAAAGGCTCATTGATGAGACTTTTATAGTAGAATGGGGTCACTCCCCCAACCATCATAGTAGTCAAGGTTCACTTCCATGACTTTCATAGTGGATATAGCACCTTACTAAATAGGGTTCCCCAAACATTCCAGTTATGTTTATCTCATAAGATATTAATCATTACCCAATGTGTTGGACGGAAATATTTGTCCCACCTATCTTGGTTATAAAGTAATCATTATACATGGTTGTAATGTAACCACCATACATGGTTATATAATAACCACTATTACATAAAAAAATCAAACATATGTATTACATGATAATAAACAAACATTCATAATATTAGAACACAATAAAGGAAATGGGTTTCATGAACATTTCATCATAACAATTCCCATGGAAATGAAATTGGTTACGTTATCATTTCATCGTTTCATTAAAGCATAATCCTTGGGAAAATATGTTGTTTTAATAAGTAATTTATCTTGTTATTACCCATAGAAGAGAAATGGGTTTCATAAACATCTTAATAACATAATCATAACCATATAGATACAGAATAATAATGGTATCCTGGGATTATCTCTTTATTAAAGAATAATTAACACCAAAGTATATCATCTTAGATGGAAAATGATTTTGAAATATTATTGGGAAATTTTCATAAGGAAAATAGCCTTTATACTATAAAAACACTTTTTAAAACATGAAACATTTTCAAAATCCATTTCCTTACAAATAACTTTGGAAACTTTTAAAGGAACCTTTAAAAATCATTTAAAACATTTCTTCATTAAAATATCATATCCATTATAAAAAATAACTATTTAAAACTAAACATTCATAAAAATATTTATATCTATTTATTTGATAATAAACAATGAAACTTATAAAGGGATGATTAAATAAATGATTCTTTTCATGATAGAAAAAATATTTTTCATATCAAACACTTTAAAACAATGATTCTTGTAACATTTTCAATAAAACCAAAATGTGCCATGTTTGGAAAATGATATGTAGATTCCATTCAAAAAAATTCAAAATTCAAAAATGGGTAAAATTAATTTAATAAATAATTTTTAAAATGTTAAAAACATTTTTTAAATCATTTTTAGAAAACATTTTTTTAGAATAAAAGGGGTATTCGGTCAAAGAGAGAAATAAAGATGATTTTTAAAAAAACATTTTTTCAGTATCTTGAGTACATAAAGAGAAAAAAATGAATATAAAAAATTTATTCACATGAAATAATAATAAGATAATAAAATTAATTAGTTTATTGATATATTGGTCACAATATTTCATCATCATAATTATTATCATAAACAATGATGACAATCGATGAGAGTGCAACCTAAAATATTTACAAATTTGGTATATTTTGAATTATTAGTAACATTAAATATTAACATCAGATGAAACATTAAATTTAATTTAAATAAGTATATTAAGGATATAAAATTTAAATGGGGATGCATATACACCATAAAAATGAAGATAGTTGCATAACATAATATATGAATCCTAGAGCACAAATTGTGATAAAAATCCATTACCACTTTGGAAACTTTCAAATCATAAACCCTTTAAAATAAATATCCCAAAATGTATATGAAATTCATAAAGCCTTTCATGGAAAACTTCATAAATACCTTCATGGGTAGTTTATACACCACATAATTTAAATGGGTGGTTAATATGGCACGTGTCTGATAGAAGTAAAAAATTGGGATGGAAATCCCTTACTTTAAGTTTAAACATACTACATACTTGTTAAAACGTCTGATATAATAAATATAAGTTTATTGTCAATATATTATATAAACATACATATATATATCATACCATTTATGATTTATTCATGACTTTTTATTACTAGTTTATTAATAATTCCATGTTAAAGTCGCATTTTGGGAAATAATTGCTTTGTTTCTAATTTATAATTTTATTATTTATCCTTATAATTTTAATATGGTTACATAATATATATAATTTTAAAAATGATATAAATTAAATATATTTTAAATATATATATATATATATTTTGTAATCAATAAATGTTAGATATAGACAATGAAATACGCTATTCATAGAGATGGTAGTTAGTATATATGCATAAATTTCATTACCATTTCATCGAATTATGAAATTAAATAAATATATACAATATATTACCATTAAAAAATTTATTTCACATATATCACATATATTAATAAAATTTCCTCCAATTATATTCCCTAAAAATCATTAGTGAAAAATGAATCACACTACTTTATGAGGTGGCAGTCCGCCATACACATGAACGATATTATCATGTCCCTAGAGAATTTAAAGTAATATTGTATATGTGATATAATAATTAAAAAGTTATAATTATTTTTAAAATATCATATATATATTCATATAATATATACTTATTAGAATCCAAGTTAAACATAAATGAAAAACACATCACATTGGTTCGCGAGGATGAGGTTTGTCATACACATGAGTGATGTTATTATTTTACAAAAGGGATGGGTGGTAAGAATGTAAATGTGGTATTATAATTTAATAGGTATAATAATATCATAAATATCATATATAATCATTAAATTCATCATTATATCAATCCTTGAGAGGTGGTTATGGAAAACGAATAAAATCTGTTCGTGAGACGATAGTCCGACGTACACATGTGCGATGATTTTGTATACCATTTGGTGGAAGAGGATAAGGATTTAGGTAATTACATAAACATAATAATATATATGTGTCTTAAATATACTATGTCTATTATAAAATCATTGTTTATTAATATTTTAACTATTTAGATGATGAAATAAAATAAAACTCTCATTTAGGGATGTTACCTCTTCTTCTGAAATCTTTTATTAGTTTTCAACAAAATACTTCTTAAGATGACTCTTTGACCGAAATATTTCTTCCAAAATGATATTAGGGAATTAAGTAAGTGATTTGGATAGGTTTATTCGAAACTAATTTGTTTTAAAAGTGTGAAGAGGATAAAATATTGGGTGGCTTTTATAAGTGAGGTGAGTGGTACACTTGTAATTTTTGAAAATAAAATTGTGTATCAACATTTTTCTTGTGGAAAAAGGATAAAAATAAACTATACTATATATTAGAAGATATAAGGAATAAATATGTCACTAAAATGTGTTTTTGAAAAATATTGGATCATTTGTAACATATATATTTTTAGTTTAATCACTCGGTAAACCCATTTTTAACTTAACCACAGTAAATAAATTTTACTATTTAAATATCCATTATGGTGTAAAATTTATTTGAACTCATTAGATAATATAAATTAATATTATTCCAAATATAGAATCTATTTTTATAAATTTAATTCACCTAACTGGAAAATTTTAAATTAAAATTAATCCTACAATCATATTGAGAAAGAGTTTTCTAAAGAGATAATGGTTAAAAGATTAAAAGGTTTTTATATCCAAATTAAATATAAAAATGATTAAAATGACCTAAAAGATTTAATAGATATACAATTGGACTAATTTTACTTTTAAACTAGTTTTATAAAAAACAACCATATTAATTTTTTAAATGAAAAGGATGTATTCGACAAAAACTAGTATTCTTTACTATTCATCAAAAAATTAATATTTAAAAAAAATACCAACAATTCAATCCAAGATTATTTTGAACGGATGATTTAAAAAACAATGTTATCTTTTCAAATAAATTTTATAAATTGAAAAAAATTAATATTAAAATAAGTCCACAATACGTGAAAAAAATGTTTTTTAGAAAAATATAGTTTTTAAGGATAAAATTTGATTTATTCTTATCTATAGTATTGGAAACACAGAATATAAATTTTCAATATTTTATTGAATATATAATATATAAATTTAATTAAAATCATTCACTAAATTGAATTTTTTTAATTTATTATGGGAAAACATATTTTTTTCATAAAAAGAGTTTTTCAGAAAAAAGTCTCCTTTATCATAAAATAGTTTTAGTTTTAATTTATAATTAATTGGTCACCAATGAGTTTATTTTATATACATGTGTAAATAATATATTTTCATAACATAGTTAATCATATTCATACCCCCTCCCATTTTAATGTCTAGCTGGTAACTATGATATTAAATAATAATATTTAATAGTATGTAATGTTTCGTTTAGACGCGATGTGGTGTGTAACAAAAGTTAAACCTAGTGTAGTGTGAAACATAATCTAAACTCATTGTTTCATGTAACGTGATATAAAACTAGTGTTTCATGTGATGAAAAATCTAAAAAATATTAAATTTATATGGAAAAATATATTTCACAAAATATCAAGTTGTTACATTCTACACCCCTTAAAACGAATTTCACCCTCAAAATTCATCAATTTGGTACAAAAAACTAAGGATAATTCTAACTCATTACATCATCAATCTCCCTTGTATCATTCAAAATATAGTCGATTCACCAAAAAAATTACTTAGCAAGTGGTCTTGTTTCTTATAACTTTCTATTCACAATTTAGAATCATCACTGGTTGTTCCTCATAAGAAATATCAAGCTCAAGCGGTGCAACCTATGATTTTAGTACATGTCATGGATCAAGTATGTACTTCCCCAAGAGAGATGCATGGGACAAATCATGAACCAAATATAGATTATGTGTAGGTTCCAAGTGATCAGCTATGGCCTTGATATGATCATGAATTTTAATGGGATCGATGCAACTAAGCCACATTTTTCCATAATTTATTCAATATAGAAATTCATAGAAATTGTTTATCAAAAACATATAATTAAAGATCATATTTACGATTATATATATATAATTTCTATCAAAAAATTTATAACTTTATGTGTTGCAGAATAAATCTAACATTTTATTCTATTTCATCTGGTATCTCATATCCCAATAGATTTCTATGTACAACATCATTCTAGTTTGTTGGATTTATACACTTCTTTCCATAAATAAATATGTTTAGATCAATCTAAATGATATATTAAAAGATATTTTTGAATTAATGATCATCTAGAGGAAATTGATGATCCCAACTACCTTTGAAATCCATTGAACATGATCTTAGAATATTCTCTAGGGTTTGAATTATCCTCTCATAATATCCATCTATATAAGGATGATAAATAGTGATGAAAATTATAATCATATCAAAAAATTTCTAAAAAATTCACTAAAACTTCAAGATAGACATTATATCCCAATCAGATACAATTAAATATGGTTCTCCATTCAATCAGACCATTTCATAATGTATATTCTAGAAATATGGTCCCGAGAGAAATCTTCTCTGATAGAGTTGAATTGTACTGAATTTGTAAGGTGATCAATTATAATCTAGATATTATTATTCCCTTTAGATATTTTAGGGATCCAAATAACAAAATAAAGGTTGATTTGTTCTTATTTTCATTCTCGTATGGATAATGGTTTTAGTATCTTGTTAAAAATTTTCCTCTCAGACTTAAATTTATAACATACCATGTAATGACATACATACATAGAAATATATATTTTTATGTTTTCCCTTTAGAAATACTCTCTCCAGTTAGTCATTGGTTGGTGTTATACCCATTTCACCCTTTAGTTGTGGGTTAAATCCCTATATCCTTTCCGAAGTAACATACTTTCACCTTTCTTGTAGGTTATTTTTTTTCCAATATTATATTAACATAGTTCAAAAACATTATTAAAAGAAAATATCTTATAATTACCTTAACATCAAAAATAAGATACACTGCAAAGGTTACTAACACTTTTAATCATATACCTAAAAAAATTAAAGGAATTCCTCCTCAAATAATTGTTTTCCACTAAAACATTTACAAATCCAAAGGGTGGTATTTCCAAAAATGTTTCCAAAAATATCATTAATCTTGATAAAATCCCATCACATAATACCTCACATATATTTATCCAATACTCTGAATTTATAATCAACCTTAAACTCATAAATCCACGATGGTATCAACAACTCTTATTTTAATCCTACATGGAGACATATATTCTTCCAAAAAACATAATCCGTAGATGTTTCAATATTATTAAAATCTAAATACCATTAAAAATAAAAAAATACTTCTACAACATAATACTTAAATCCCAATACATAAATACATCAATCCTTCTACTTTCATGATTCTAATGGAATATGTCCTTCCTTTGTCTAGAAGTTAATTATTGGGTCAGGGAATTGACTTGGATAATTCTAATTCCCCCCACACACATAAGATATTGAACTCTTCAACATATTTTTTCACTCAATGACCTTCTTTTCCACACAAATAACATCTTCCCCTCTAGTTAAGATATTATAATAAATTATTATTACTATATTCTTGAATTCTAGGAATCTGAATGTTCTTTCCTCTGTAATCATTAACACACAAACATTCATAAAATTTCATCTTCCTCTTATTTTATACTTGAGGAATCCAACTGAAGATAACATTAGTAATCATATATCATGATATATGATTATTCCTAATAAAATTTTCTTTCTATAATGTCGTCATCCAATTTGGTGACTCGTAGTAACTGAATTTTCTATCAAATTATGTGTAAACATGATTCCTTTTCGTTTCATGCATTGAATAACCAAAAACCATATTGTGAGAAACACTAATCATAGTGTTAAACTACATAATCATGAAAAAACAATTGTGATATCTAAATCAACAAAATATATTTTAAATATAAGATACCTTAGCTTTAACATATGTCATCTATGATAATTATCTATTCAAATCCTTGAATCTTATTCATATAGAAAATGTGATTTAACCAAAGTATATCCCCATGTAATTTCAAACCAGGTGCACAATAAAGCCTATTTTTGTATACAGGGTAACACTCAAGTCAATTTTGGTTCACCCTTTTAAAAGTTATTATCATCGGTGTATCAATTACAGAACCACATCCTCTTGTAGTATCACACAGGAATATATTTTCAGGTAAACCCAATAATCTCTTCCATACCAAAACATTAGGACGTTATCATATACTTAGTGTTGTCCTAAGGTTCCCACAAAAAAATTGTATTTATTTTCCTCAAATTGTAACTATGACTATCCTATGATACTAACTATAATGACCTATGATTTTCATACATAGATATTACATAATTCTTTATTGGAAATTATTAAATTACAAAGGGTGATATAAAGTGATCAATAAGGGTAAACAAGGGAGATATATAAACATAACATGAGAAGACAGTTATGAGAACATGAGAATAACATTTGAAAAATATACCTTGTATATATAAGGTCCTAATCTTGGGTCATGTCATAAATAGATGTTTTTTATAATCCATGAGTCACAAAGGAATAGAAATAAATGATCCATGAGAGTATAATAGTGAAATAAGATATGGAATTTTGGCATAAACATAATAATATAAAATCATTTCCCTAGTAGTTCAAGGTTCATTAAAGAAACTTTGGTAGTGTAATGGGTTCACTTCCCAAACCATCATAGTTGACAAGGTTCACTCCCAAGTCTATCATAGTGGACATAGTCCCTTATAGAACTAGGTTATCTCCTTATTCTATTCCTATTTATCTCATGAGATAAGAATATTTACCTAGTTAATTAGAGGGTGACATAGGCCCCACCTATCTAGTTTATAACGTAACCACTAGTCTTGTTTATAACATAACCATCGTCCTTCGTTATAACATAAACACCATCAAATAAATAAAATTATACATAAATGTTCCACAAGATTATTAATCATTTATCATATTATAACCCATGAAAAGAAATTATTTTCATAAACATTTCATCATAATATAATCGGTGTAAAAGATATAGGTTTCAAAATCATTTCATCTTTTCACCAAAGCATAACTTATAGAAAAAGAAGCAGGTTTCATAAGAAATTTATAATGATAAAATATATGGAATAGAAATGATTTTCATAAATATATTGTATCCAAAAATATAAACCATCCATAGAAGGAATAAAAATTATATCCTTGGATCATATCCCTAGTAAAGAATAAGAAGCATCAAAAGATATCCTCATAGAAAGAAAATGATTTTGAAGGATCACTAGAAATATTTATTGATGAAAATAACCATTACACATTGGAAAAAACTTTATTAAACATTAAAAATTTTAAAATCCTTTTATTTAAAAATAACGGTGGAAACTTATAAATGAAGATTTATAAATCATTTAAAACATTTCTTGAAGAAAATATCCTTTTCTATTTTATAAAATTACTTTTAATATTAGAATTAATAAAATGTTTTTGATTTTCATTTATTTTAAAATAAAATTTTAATCTTAGAATGTAATCTTTAAAATAATTAGTTGGCCATGATTTTGGAATGTATTATTCGTACTATAAACCCAAAAAAAGATTCCATTCACATTTTTGGTAAAATCCAAGTGGGCCTTATTTAGAAAATGACCAGAATATTCCTTTAAAAAAAATTAAAAAATTAAAAAATTGTTAAAAATTAATTTAGTAAATAATTTGGATAATGTTAAAAATATTATTGAAATCATTTTTAGAAAACAAGGATATGGAAGAAAATGGGTTTTTGACTGAAGTGAGAAATAAATTAAATTTTTTTAAATATATGATTTTGACCTCTCACATACATAAAGAGGGTAAAATGAAGGTAAAACATGTATTCACATAAAATAATAGAAGGATAAGAAAATTCATTATTTTATTGATATATGTATTATAATATTTCATCATCAAGATCATAATCGTAAAAAACATGATATTTAATGAGATTGTAAAATAAAATATTTTCCACTTTGGTATCTTTTTAATAATTATTAATATTAATGATTAACATCAAATTAATAATTAAATATAATTAAAAATAATTATATTCATGATATAACATGTCAAAGGGGATGTATTTACACCTCATAAAAAAATATATGTACATAACGTGATATAAGTCTCAAAGAAGGAAAATTGAGACAAAAAACCCTTACCAATTTGGGAACATTAGAATCTTAAACCCCATGAAGAAGAGATAATAAAATAGATATTGAAATCCAATTAATTTTTAGGAAATAATCATACATTCACTAGAATTATATACTTCACATCAAATAATTATGTTTTGAATATGCCATGTGTCTCACAGAAGTAAAAATAAGTGACATGGAAATCCCTTACCTTAAGTCTCAAATTCCTTCATACTCATTCAAAACTATTTTATAATATATAAAAATTTATTATAGATCTATTATAGAACTATAATTAAATATATCATACAATATATGTTTTACTAGTGACCTTTTATTACCCATTTATTAACAATTTCATGGTAAAGTCACATTTTGGGCCATAATTTCTTTTTTCAGCTATGTTTTTATTTTTTATTTTTTGTCATATTATTTTTAACTTGGTTAAATAATCAAAATAATTTTAAACATCACATAAATAAAATATTATATATATGTATATATATATATTAATCTATAATCATTAGAGATAGAAAATTAAATGCAATTTCCATGGAGATGGTGGGCCGAACATGCGCATTAATGTTGTTTCCATTTCGTCAAATTATGAAATTAATTAATGGTAAATAATATATTAAAATTATATAACTATTTTTATGTCATATTTATCACATATATTCATTAAATTTATACTAATTACCCTATATTCAAAGAGTTGGTGAAAAATGAATCGCATCGCTTTGTGGGGCGTTAGTCCACCGTACACACAAATGATGTTATCATATCCCCCATAGAATGGAATTTAAGAGGGTATATATTTTATAATATTTAAATAAGTGTAATTATGTTACAAATATCATATTTATTTACTAAATATATTCTTATTACTATAAAAGAAAACCATAAATGAAAAACACATCACATCGATTCGTGAGGTGGTAGTTTTCCATACAAATGAGTGATGTTAATGTTCTACAATGGTTGGTAGGAATGAAGGTAGATGTGGTATTATAATTATAGTGGTATAATAATATCATAAATTTCATATATAAACATTAAATACATTGTTATATAAATATTTTATTGGTGGTTATGGAAAACGAATAACGTTAGTTTGTGAGTTGGAGTCAACCATATACACGAGCAATGATTTCATGTACCATTTGATGGAAGAGGATAATGATTTAGGTTATTCCATTAAAATCATAACATATCAAAATTAATATATTGAGGTTATTATATTATCATTTTTTAATATTAATTTAAGTATTTTGATGTAGAAATAAAATAAAATGCATGCTTCTGGATGTTATCTCTTCTTTGGAAAAATTATTTTAGTTTTCACTAAAAGGCTTGTTAGGTTGGATTTTTGAAAAAAATAAGACTTGTATAATAGAACTATTTAATTAAGGAATTTATTCTGTAATTTATTTTCTTAAAACTTAAAAATTTTATTTGTTAAGAGGATAACATAGGGGTGACCTTTTATAAGTTTGGTGAGTGGAACACTTGTAATTTTTTAATATAAAAAGTTGTACCCATGTTTTTCTCATTCCAAAAGGCTCCAAAATGGAATATTATATATAATAGAAGATATAAGGTCAAAATATGGATATAAAATATGTTTTTTATAAGTTTTGGTTCGTTATTAACACTTATCTCTTTAGTTTAATCCCATGGTACACCCATTTTTAATTTATCCATGGAAACAAGATGTTTTTTTACTATTCATTATGGTAAGAAAATAATTTTACCGTATTAGATAATATAAATTATCTTGATTCCTTTTTTTCACTTTATACAAATTTAATTCACATAAGTAGATAATTTACTTTACAATTAAATCCATAGTCGGGACCAGAAAGCTATTTTCGAAAGTTAAAATGTTTAGAGTTTCAAAAACAATTATATCAAAATTCAATATTATGATGATTAAAAATAACTAAATTGGATTAATAATTATATAATTGAACTAAATTTAATTTTAAACCCATTTTAGAACAAAAAATGAACAATATAAATTCATTAAATGAAAAGGAAATTTTCAATAAAACCCATTATATTTCATCGAAAAAATAGTCTTTTTAGAAAAATCAAAAAATATCACTCCATGAAAATTTTGAAATGATGATTCAAAAAATGATTTTTTTCAAAATAAATTTTATAATGGTTTAAAAACGTAATTATAAATTAAATGTTCAAAATCCAACAAAAATGCTTTTTTGAAAAATACAAATTTTGAGCATAAAAATGGATTTATTCTTATCTCTTATCTAGAAAACTCATAACTTGAATTTTAATCATTTGATATAATATATATTATATAAATTTCATTAAAATAATTCACCAAAAGTTATTTGATTAATATTTTGTGCTAAAACATGTTTGTTTTTATAAAAATTGTTTTTAGAGAAATATTGTCTTTGTTTTCAAATATTTATTATTTTCATTTCTAGTTAATTTTTCACTAAATAATTAATTATATGTATATGTGTAAGCCATATATTTTTTTATTTATTTAATCTTTTTAATATCATTTATTATAATTTTTGGGTGATAAATATCATATTAGATAATAATATTGAATATTATGTCAAGTTTCGTTTAAAATCAATTTTGTGTATTACTCATGCTACAATAAGTATTGAATGTAACATAAGATAAACTCAGTGTTTCATGTAATTAAATAACATAATGTTTCATAAAACTCAAAATATTTAAAATATTAAATTTATTTGAAAAATATATATTTCAAAAAATCTTTGGGTGTTAAATTGGTGAAGATATAAATGTTAGTACCCTTATTCCTATTTCATCCTCTTCCTCTTCTTCTCCTATTTCTTCCCCTTATTATTATTATTATCTCTCATCATGTAAACTAATTTGTAATGACGTAAAATAAACTCATGATAATCTCAAAAATATTTTTTCATAATATTTCTTCATTATACATAGAAAATGATAAGAAGTACAAGTAATTTTTTACAGAAAAAACATTCTCAAATAGAGAAGGAACTTCACTTCAGGTAAAAATAAAAAATTATCTATGAATGTTAATAATGAACTAGATTTCAATAATCTTTAATAAAAAATCAAAGACCTCAAAAATTACCTTTAAAATTTTACTCATGGAGGAAATATGAAATAAAATTTTAGAATCTCAAAGAAAGAAAATAATGGGTTTTTCATAGTTTCTCAAATCATGAAATCTCCCCAAAGAATACATAGAAAAATAATTTTATTAAATTTTTCTCACAATATAAATTTTTTAGTTATTTGAAAATATTTTATCATTTAATTTATGAATTTCATTTCAATAATTTATTATATGGTAGGAAAAAATTAATTCATATTTTATCCCATATTTATTATAGAAAAACTCATGCTAAATAAATCTGGATTCATAAATCATGATCGGTTAAAATATTAAGACCCAAGTTCATTTGGTTACCAAAACCTGGTCATTTTATTTTATAGGAAAAGTACCTTGTGAGAAAAAACCCAGAAGAATTATGGTACCTAGATACTGGTTTCTCAATACATATGTGTGGTGACCTCTCTAAATTCATCAAATAAATAAAGTAGATGGTGATCATGTCACCTTTGCTGATAAATATTAGGGTAAGATAATTTTTGAATGTACAATGTGTTTTTCAAAATCAACACTTGTTAAAAAAAATTTTAGGATTTAAATATAATTATCTCATCATTGTTTAATTATGTGATAAATTTTTTAAAATTTCATTTGAATTTTTTTTAAATTTTTCTAACTCAAAAAGAAAATTTTTTCTTAACATGTATCATTTTAAAAATGTTTTTGAAATAAATTTAAAATATCTACCTGTCTAAAATATAAAATTCTTGAGTGCTCATATTATTAAATAATAGAATTTGTATAGACTCCATGGTTACTTTAGCATTTACTAACTTGTCAAACTGAAAAGCTATCAAATAGTGTGAGATTTAGGAAAACATCATTTAAAATATATAATGGTTTGTGAATTATGACAACAGAGTAAGAAAAAAATCCACTTTTTAATAAAAAACAATTAATTTCATCTTTAAAATATCTTGAATTAATTCACATTAATTTTTTCAAACCCTTTAAAATTGAAATTCTATGAGGAAAATCAAATAGATTTTTAATTGTTGTTGAATTTATCATATTCATATAGGATTTATTTTTATCTCATAAACTTTAATATTGAAAAATGATCATTGATTTGTCTAAAAAATGTTTAAAATGATAAAGGTTTTAAAATTATTTCATTTTTAATTAATAATTGAAGAGAATATGACAACAAGGAATTTTTATGATTTATGATCTTATCATGGATATAATAATTATTTTTAAACTCCTTAAACCCATTAATAATATAGGGTGGTATAGATTTGAAATCTAAATATCAAATGAATTTATCAAACTCTTTTAAATTATTTTAATTTACCAAAATATTTTTTTGGGTTGAGGTCATGAATACTATGTGTTTTTCCATGATATGGATCCTTATTCTCATATAATGGAAAGAACATCTCCTTGGGTTTTATTAATTTTCTCCATGGAATTGTTATCCATCACTTGACTTTGTGAAGTGAGTTTTTTTGAAGGATTATCTCTCCAGATATTCTTTAAAGGATTGGGTGGAAGTTGTGCAAATAATATTTAATAGATACTTTTCCTACTCCTGTTTATGATTTGAGTTATTTTTCAACATCATTGGGTTCCCCCATTTATGTTCATCCATGCTCATCCTTGTATCTATTTAGATATGGTCTCTCATATCTTGAATCATTTTTCATAGTTCATTTTTTTGGTGGGTTTCTCATCAGAAGATGATTTTATTGTGTCTCTATCAAGTGGAAGTGTTTGAAGTTCCTTTGGGTGGTAGTTCTCAGTGACCAGGTGGAGGATTTATTTTCAGAAAATGGTTGGACTTTCTCAGATCTTTTTAGATCTAGGATCTCATGTCTTAAATCATTTTTTTGTTTGGTGTTCGGGTGGGTGTTTGCTGGATGGAAACTATCTCGTGTCTCTTCTGGGTGGTGGTTCTCAATGATCATTTTGGTGGTGAATCTCAATGTCTAGGTATAGGATTTGTTTTTTAGACATTGATCGTGGGATATGTTCAGATGGTGTTCTTGATTTATGGTAGTACAGGTTCATGTGTATGGTTAATGTGGGATGGGGATGTAGGTTTCTCTTGGTCAATGGTGATTTCTAGGAAGGGAGACCAGGTATTTCCTCAAAGGATGAAGTTCTATTTCATTTATTTTTGACATAGTTCAGTTTGAATCTTTGCTATATTGTGGGAATGTTTATCTGATTAGTTCATAGATTTATTTTTGGGAATTGGAGTTTATCTCATTTCATTTGGATTGTGGTGAATGTTTTTTAGGTACTATTGGGTGGGCGACATTGAAATGGGGTGGGTATGATGATACCCATGATTCAGTCATCTGTTCTTTTTCTAAACATATATTTTTCATAACTGTGACTCTAAAAAAATATCTAATATTTCCTGAAATTAGGTTGAAATTATAGTGAGTTCCTAATAAGCATTGTCCGGTGGGTGACTCGAAAGAGATATAGGTGTGTTAGCACATGTCATCTGATCCTCCTACCACATGTTTCTGTGGGTGAGATGAGTTGTCTTCTAAGTTTTTTTGGTCCATCACGGAACAAATTCTTGTAATGGGGGTGAAGCATCATCATTTATTTATTTCCCTATTTCATTGTCTATCAAGGGGGGAATAATATTTTTTTTGTTTCTTATATTGAAATTTTCTCCCCATTTGACACTTCGGACTAGCATGACCATTAGGTTGTGTTATTTTAAGTCATTTTCCCCTAATTGTAAGGGGTTACCTATTTTCCCATTTTTTATAATATTATTTCTTTTTTATGTTCAATAATGGTGGATTAATTCACAAAATTTTGAAAAAAAAATATTTTCATTTTACTAATAAATGTGTAATCATAAGATCTTGACTCAAAAAAAACTCTTATGAACCTTGGAAAAATAAAAACCCAACAGTTAGATTTTTAATATTTTTTATTCCAAATGGTTTATTCCAAACACTAAATAAAAACATGTATTTTTTTAGAGTTCAATTATAGTATCATTCATGGGAACTCTAACTCATTAATGGCATATTCAGCCACTATCAAAAACAATAAAACATCAAGAGAATAGATTCAAGTTTCTTTTAATAAACTTTTCAAAACCCTCTTTCTCAAGATGTTTTTCAAACAGGTGTCTTAAATGGACCTTTTAAATCTAAAGAATATGATGTTAAATAAAAATATCCTTAAAATTATTTACTTAAATCTTCTAAAAAATAAAAATTCTATAACCTTGAAAATTTTATTAGATATTTTCAAGAAAGAACACATATAATATGATCATCCCTAAATGATGTTGAACATATATCCTTTGTCTCGCAATTATAACCCTAAAATCATAATGATTCCCATAATAATCAAAATTATTTTTTCTCATGAAAGATAAATTAAATAAATTCACAATAAATAATGTATGAACTCTTATGAAAAGATATAATGATCAACCTATCTGAGACATTGTATGTGTTTTTATAAATAAGTTAGATGGGATAGGTAATATTAGTAGAAATAAATCTCATCGTGTAGTTAAATATTATAACCCATAAGATGGAATTGACTCTAGTGAAAATATTTCACCCATTTCTCAGATAAAATCCATTAAAAATCTTTTTATAATTCCCCTCTTACCGTAATTCCAAACTCTTTCAAATGGATGTTAAAATTTTCATTACAAAAAAAATAAATAGGAAAATATTTCTATGGAACAACCTCCTAGTTTTCCAAATCCTAATTTTCCAAATCATGTTTTTAAATTAAGTAAAGTTATTTATGGATTAAAGAAAGCCTCTTAGGATTTGTATACACCATTATCCAATTTTCATTTATCAAATAGTTTAAAAATAGGAAAATCCAAGTTAAAATATTTTTATAAAACAAATATCAAATGATTTGTTACTCATTAAAATTTATATAGATGATATAATTTTTTAATCTACCAAAGAATCAATTTATTTTTAATTTTTTTGATTTAATGAAAAAATAACTTGAAATGATCTTTTTTTGATTCCTCAAATTATTTCTCAGTTTTCAAATTTCTGAAATAAATGATGGATATTATCTAAACCATGTAAAATACACTAATGAATTATTCAAATTGTTTGATATTGACCAAACTAAGGAGATTATTATTCCCATGAGTATAACTTTTAATATAACATTATATTAAGTCCACAAGTCATTTGAAAACAATATTTATAAAAGTAGTTTTGGTAGTCTACTTTATCATAATGTGAATCGGCCTCACATAATGTTCAGTGTTTTATATTGTGATCATTTTCAATAAAATGTATATTTATCTCATCTCAAATATTTTAAAATTATTTTTTTTATTTTAAAGGATATAAACACATTAGTTTGTTTTACAATAAAGAAAATTATTCTGAATTAACAAGTTTTTCTATTTCTATTTTCAAATGTCTATTAATATATAGGGAAAGTAAAAGTGGTACCTTTAACCTAAATATAACATCCCTCATCTCATGGAGTAGTAATAAGTAGATATTTTTTTATCTTTATATAGATAAATTAGAATATATTTTCATTATGATTTTTTGTGCCTAAATAATATGGATGAAATACACTCTCATTGACTTTAGTAATACATATAACCAGATATCCCTATTAATATTCATAATATAAGAGACATAAATATTTCCAAAAATATTATCAATCACTATTCAACTAAAAAAACTATCTTAGTCACAATTTCATAATAGATCGCTTCCAAAATAGTGATATATTATAGGAAATGTTTTGAGAGAAATGTCAACTCACTGATATTTTCAATAAAACCCTTACTCTTAACCACATCAATTTCATTAATGGTTAGTTTGAAATGGTTCATTTTTTATTCTTCTTATTTTTTTTTGCTAAAATTAATAAAATTTTCAAAAAAAATAATTAATTTTTTATCTGTTTATTGTTTATTACATTTTTTTAATTATCTCTATACTATAATCACTTTTTCTCACTTGTGTTAACATTTGAGGGAGGGGCAATATTTCTTTAATTATATAATTTTCCTTGAGAGAAACTTGTATTTCAAAATTACTTTTTAAAGTCCAAAAAAAAATTTCTATTAATTCCAAACATTTAAATTATACATTTAATAAAAACTACTATTTATCATATTTTAAATATTTTTAACTAAATTTTATTATTTCATTAAATTTACTATTCATTTCTTTTAAACTTATATGAGAAATTAATATTCTTTACTTATTTTCCAAATAATTTTTTTTATCTTCCTTAATGGAATATTAATAATGAGAAATACATTTATATACTTACTACACTAACAAATTTTCTTGATATGTCTTTAACAAAATAAAAATAAAAGGATTTTCTTGAAGAATTCTTACACTTCTAAAAGACCTATTTCAATGATCTATCTATGATGGAACCAATTAATAGAGGTAAAAAAATTTATGGAATGAAAATATTTGAAAAGGTATGTACCAAGTTAATTTTATTATTTCATTTCTCCTTCTTCACTTATTTTAATTCCTTCTCTTCTCTTAATATTTTAATTATTTTTTCTTTTTTTAAAATCTTTTTTGTCTTAGAAATTTATTTTAAACATACCTCAATCTCCATATCCTATAAAGGATGAGTTTTGAAGTTAAGATCTGTTTTATTTAAATTAATGGAATTATTTTAATATGGAATATGGAATTACGGACTAATTTACTATCATGAAGCATCTTGAATATATTTTAATTTATAAAATGTTGAATATATTGTTCTAAAAAATATTAAATTAAATTTATATATATTATAATCTTGATTTCCATTTAATATATCATTTTATGTTTAGTCCTTTGGATCATAAAAATTGGAGATATTATTATTCCTTCTTTTATCATAGCGATTTCATGATCACAAACACTCATTTATGTTTCCAAAAATTTCATTGAGTATTTTTAAGTTAAATATTTTAACATAAAAGTCTTGTATTTTATGGTCAAGATAAAAATATTAAATTCATTTAATGGTATCATGATGACCATGTTAGTGTTTTAGACCAATTGCTTATCATTTTATTAGAACATGGAATGAATTATAAGGACCTATATAAGTCCACAAAATATTCTTGAATGGACACCTTTAAATTTTTATATAGTAGGTTTCACCAGCTCATTGGTGCAAAGACACCACCTAGCTAGTATTGAATCCATTAGCCTTATGATGCTTCAGGAGACCACGATCTATCCAATATAGGAGCATCGTATCACCAGTGATAGATATATAGAAACACAAGTGTAATATAAGGTTAAACCATTTGTATTTGTAAAAAACTTTTGGTATAGGTCACCCATATATAAATAGAGAAAAACATTCATGGGAAGGAAAAATACCCATGATTCTCCAAAATCTATGGCAATAGGTTTTGAGGGGAATTTATGAGAATGAACTGTACCCACATTTATCCCAAAACTCGGGGTATAGGTCACCCCTATACCCATTGTTTTTGTAAACTATGGGAATATGTTTCCCAAGGAAAAAATAATGGGGAAGGACCTACACACATAGTTTACTAAAAGTCGTGGGTATAGGTCAACCATATTTCCATAGTGTTTGTAAACCATAGAAAACGATTGCATTGGAAAAAATCTATGGGAACACCTATACTCATGGTTTTACCAAACTATTAGTATAGGCTAGATCATTATTTTTCCACAAAAATAATAATAAGAATAAATTAAATATAAATTTTATTTATACATATACATATATATATATATATTTGAATATAAGAATATAAAATATGTTGTAGGATAATTATAAAGTCGTTTTTCTATAAGTAGAAGGTGCTGGGATCAATTCCCAATAGAGGATATATTTTTTTAATAAGGATCTACACCCATGGTTTCACCAAACCCTGGGTATATACCTATACCCACAGTTTGGCCAAACTATTGGAATAGGTATTTCAATTGAAATTTCATTAAAAATAGTTTTTTAACTATGGGTATAGGTTAATATTGATGCCTTCAGCTCCCATAGTTCATAAAATCATGTGTATAACCTATCCCCATGGTTTTATGGGCTATACCCATGGTTATAAACCTTGGGTATAACCTTATTTTCCAGTAACAAAATAATGTTTATTTTTAAGGCCATTGACTAGCTATTGGATGGTATTAGCTATTCGGTGGTGATTTTTCATATTCCTGAAGCTCTAGGTGATCCACCAGCCAACTGGTGATGTGAATTGGGTATCTTGTGGCATTGAGATTCTTATAACAAAGTTGTAATTATTGATTTTAAAAAATTAAAAATTGATGTCTTCTTCAGCTTTAATTTCCCTAAATAATTATATAAGCTTTACAAACCTTTTGGATCATATAAAGGGATGTTCTTTGTGTCATTTAAGAGCTACTAATTATCAATAATGCCTCTCTGATCCTTGATTCCAAAGTGAATCACTAGTGAATCCTCTCATGTTCTATCAAATATCCAATCTCAAATTCTCCATCATTATCAAGGGAACTTCTCCTACATTTTCTCTTTATCTATCATATTAGATTGTAATCATCCTTTTGAGATATTTGTGAGAATTTTTGTAATAGTTTTTTCCAAATAAAACCTCTCCATTATCATTGTCTTCTTTAATGGGTTATCACTAACACAAAAGTGGTGGACGGGTTTCATGGTTACTATTGAAGTTCCAAAGGGTTATATAGAACCATAATTGTGAGGGAAATGTTTCTTGATCACTACCATGATAAAGGGTATAACAATATAAACATCTTCATTAAATGGGTGCTGATGTATGGGCTCACACTAATCTATTTCTAAACTCCTTATCAAATTCATTTTTCTATCCATTTAATTTATCATATTTCATCATTCCTCATTGATATGCATAATTTCATAATTTTGATACGATTTTTTCACTATTCTTCCTCACATAATCAAAAGTAATAATATCTCTATAGTTCATATCAAATTTATCAATTAATATATTTATATATTTATATCTTAATCATTTCAAATAATTTAATTTTCAATTTTCTTTTTAAATTTTCTATAATTGTTTTAAAAATTAATCCCACCACCCCTCCCTCTTACTAAATGCTCTAACCAAAAAAATAATTCCACTATCATAGGACCCATAGTTTTCACATCACTAATAACTAAATCATCATCAATATGAAGATTGAAATTACCCTGATAATCTATTTATTGGATAAATTCATTTA
This sequence comes from Viscum album, assembly GCA_963277665.1. NCBI lineage: Eukaryota > Viridiplantae > Streptophyta > Magnoliopsida > Santalales > Viscaceae > Viscum > Viscum album. Next base: position 1,393,315,875 of record OY728157.1, on the reverse strand, counting down.
TATGGGAAGAGTTTTTATTTCCTTCATGTAACTAATAAACTCTATACATCCTATGATTTTACATTTATTCCCTAGTAATTAAATTCAAAATTTGAATTCTTTATTAGGAATGAACCAGAAAAGATTCCTCTTACCATCTCTCCAATATACACAAGTCCAAATGCTATATTTTCGAGTTAATCATTTCAATGTCATCTAATTGAACACTCCTCCCTTTTACCCCTTTATAGAGGGTTTTCCTCATGTATCTTATCATCCTCTTTAAAGATATCTTTGGAGATACTTTAGTTTTGGTTTCATATATAGTATTGAATATATTATTGATACCTTCTTATTGAATCAATAATTTATTAAAATTGATATTATCTGGATTATAGAAAGCATCATAAATATTTGTTTGTTGAATATTGGGATCTTATTGTTAGTGAGTATGATGATCAAGTGTGATACAAGATAATTTAGAGATTTTAGAGGCATCAATCGAGCAGACACAAGGTTCTCCAATTTAATTTTTTATTACTACATTTTGTGTAAGGATCACCTATGAAGTATAAATCCAACAAATGGTTTTTTTAATGAAAAAATTAATGACTTGTATATCCCACCTAAAAAATAAGAATCTATATTTATTATTCAATTCATTGATATTATTATTGGAAAAAATTCAAATAAGACAAAAATATTTGCTGAGATTGAATGTATAGAGGGAATAATAAAAGTATTTCTTATCAATCACAACAAATTTAATGTAAAAATTTCATAAAGTGAGTGTGATAATACCTGATATCCTTAATAGTGATATCTTGGTTTCATTCATTGATTAATAAAAAATGGATCCAATTCTTCCAAAAAACACATATGTGAGAGTTATAAGGCTCAGTATATAAAAAGTATTTCATGATGATCTTTGAGGAAGAATCATTTATCAAGAAAGAAAGATGTTTTGGTTCAAATACTTCTATGAGATAGAATTTTGAGGTATTGAAATTATTAGATATGAATTATCACTTGGTCAGGATAATGATTCCCATATCATTTTAAATTGTTGGAGAGAACGTGATTAATGATACGAGGAGAAGGATTTGTAAAAATTATAACTATGTGTAAGTGAAGGTGTAGTGATTCCCACTAAGAAATTTTGGTATTTATATATGGTGGTCATACCATCACCCCTTACATACAAAGAGATGGGACGGTGAGAAAAGGTGGATCAGCCTCCTAGGTGAGGGGAAACTATGGCCTCATATTCCAACAGAGTTATGTCCAGAAATTAATTAGATTGAGAATATAAATGATGGTTGGAGGAAGCTAGTTTATATAGGGGAGGGGTAATTTAGCTTCAAATGACAGGATGAATCAAGTTCAAGGGGAATATCTTGGAGTATATTCGAGTTAAAAATTCATCAAATTCAAGGTTAAAATAGGAGGAAGGAGGGGAAGAGTCATTCCTGTGATGTTCAAGTATGGTTCTTGATATCAGAATCCTAACATGAAGGATATAACTTTTTTGGGATTACTTAATAAAGATCAATTTTCTCAAATGGATAAGGAAGTGGGTTCTTCCCGGACATTAATGTCCTCTTTTTTAAAGTTAGAGGCCACTGATGTTTAAGGGTCACTAGACTTAATAAGATAGTCAAACACATCATAGGTCTTTATAGAAAAAGAACCATAATTAGGAAGGTGATACACTTTATTTCCTGTATAATTACATTTCCCAACCATCTTAATATCTTCTTTCTAAATATTAATCACAAGTCCTTCGATTTAGTGATTTTAATAGCCCTATATTCTCTAAATCTACCTAGAAGATCAAAAATCAGCATATACACAAGTTTCATGGAGTTAGAAACTAGGTGGACTTGACATTTTCTTACCAAGAAGTACTCTATATTATTAGAAAATATGAGGTTTTTCTAGAAGGAGATAGGTATACTAGCTCCTAGTAAAATTCATTGGGTAAATGGACTCCAATTTAATATTTCTATAAAAAATTTAGAAACCATAAGAGATTCCATATCGAGTATTAAATAATTATTTATATGGAAGAAGATGTAGGAATCACCTTTTCCTATTGTTTCTCTGGTTTTCCCCTTTTTACCATGATAATTAAATTTGGATTTAATATGATTTTTTTTCTTTTTTTTATCCACTCCATTGGTAGTTATTTTAACCATTATTTAGATTTCTTACCCTATGTGAGTATTTATTCCATTGATTAACCCTTAAATTATATATTCAATATCCTCATACAATCCTTTATAAGTTTATATTACCCTTACATGAGTCTATATTGACCTTTATATTGTTATTTATATCTTAAGTTTATCCTTACATGAGTCTCTATTAAACCTTATATAGTTTTAAGTTAATGGTTTCTGCACTTATATGACTGGTTGTGTACCCTTACATAGCCATGGTGTTGGGTGTATTTCCCTATTGTATGGGACACCATACCCATAGGTGAGTTTTGGTTCACCCTTTCCTGGGTAGTGAAATCCAGGGATTGCCGTTAAGTGAGTGTAAGTAAACCCTTATATAGTGGGATGACCCTTACATAGTGGTTTGTTATCCTTACCTTCTACCCTTACACCACAGCTGGGTACCCTGATATAGTACCCTTACATCATGGTTCTTGAAGGTTACACCACGTCTCATAACCCATAAACAAGTGATTTTCTACCCTCACGTAGTGGTGGTTCATCTATGACCTTTATGAAACTATTTTAAATTTACCCTTACATGGTTTTGTTTTGTTTTATTGGGTTGTTAGGGATATAGTTTTCTCATTTTTTCATTTCTCCTACCTCTAATGACCCATTTCATCCAATTGAAATATCTTATGGGTATTTCGACACTAGTTCATATGAATCAAAAATGGATTGAAGTATCATGTAGAGAGATCCTTGACTATTATAATTAAGAGAGAGGAATATAGTGTTAGTGTGTGAGAAATTGAATATTTAAGGGAGATCCATGGTGGCCCTTTTTTCTTGGATCTCTATAGAAAAAAGACAAGTATCGACTAGTTCATGGAGATCGTTGTTGAATCCCTGAGGTGATTTGACCCCTTGGTAGCTCGTGGAGTGCAATCTTGCATGGTTAAAAAATATAGAAAGTATAGATGGAGCCTGGGTACCGTAAAACCCATGATTTATGCACCTTGTGATGGATCTTTCCTCAATAAAGGTTTATCCAAACCACAGTTAGGGGGTCTCAGTTCTCTTTAGGTCTTACCTATCTATTTTTTTAATTCATGATAATGTTTCTTGTTTCTCAGCATATGATGGTATTATATTTTTATCTCATTTTTTTGTCTGATTTTCTTCTTCTAGTGCTCTAATTTTATTTTACTTAGTAGAGACCTTGATGATCCTCCTATATTTACATTGTCTAATTGGATGAATCACATAAATCCTTGTGTCCATTTTAATTCATTCTTTTTTACACATTTTCTCCACTTATAAATTGATAGATTTTTATGCTTCTTTAATTTTATTAAAATCTAATTTATAATTTAAATAGTAAAATATAGGTAATTTTTGGATATTTTATTTCCCAATTTTTATTAATTATTGATTCTTTATACCTTTACTATTTCTATAATATTTTTATGTATTGGAATATTTATTTGGGTCCCGGAAATATACATAGGTGAATCTGGTTTTTCTGTATTCTCATATGTTGATTTTGTTTTCTAAAATCATTATGTGTAATTTTATGTTTATTTTTTTTGTATGAGAATCTTGTACTCTTGTTTCTATGATTTTAAATCCACTTCCATCTATACATCTACTACTACCACTGTGATTTTTAATAGCTTGAATTGTATTTTCCACTTCCATGTGTCTTTAATCACCCTTGTGAACATTTATATTTTTTCCTCATTATCATGAATGAAATGAAAACATTTATCTTTTACTTATTTTTTGTGTCATAATCTATAAATAAACTATCATTTTTTGTTTCCAGTTTTAAAAACCAAAATACCCAATAAGATCCTATATATTGAATTTGGAATACCATTCATAGGGTATCCCATAATAAATTGGTTTCACATCCTAATTAGAATGATTTTTATATTTTTAAATTTTGAAATTTCTTATGCATTTCTTTAATTATTTGTTATTGTATTTTAATTTCCATCAAACATTGATTTCTTCATTCATCTAGTTTTTTTAGTTCCCAATGGGTGTAATTTCATTCTATTAGTGATTATTGTTCCATTACTATTTTCCTTGTTTCATTACATTTTTTATCCTTCTTTATGCATCTCATTGGTTCTTCGTATGTTTTCCTCTTGTTTGGTGTAGGAAAGAGTTCTGTATGAGGTTAGCCTATGTGAGAGTTTTTTAGTGTGTAGTGAGGTGTGTTGGTTGGGTCGTGTGTATCTTGTGTTTGTCATTTTCCTAGGATTTGAGAAAATATTATTTCTAGAGTGATCCTTTATGTATTTTAGGGTTATTGGATCTAGGTATAGACCCATAGAGAGATCTATTTTTTGTCTTGGGAAGTTTATAATAGTAGTTCTCTTGTTTGTTTCTTGGATGATCATTGGGATTTCTATTTTTTGGATGATGGTTTTAGTATCTTTTTTCAGTTTCCCTATGTTAGGAACCATATTCCATTAGGAAGATAAACTAGGATGTGTGGACCCTTATTAGTGTGTTTTCCCTGGTTATTTTTCTAAACACGCACCATTGATCACATTTTTTTTAGTTGCCCTAGGATGTTAGGACTGTTTTTATGTGACATTGTATTTTTACTTTTATTGAGGATCTCTTATTTTGGATTTTTTTGGATGTTTTATTCTTATTTGGAGATCCAGGATCACAATTAGGTTTTTTACTTTGGTTTTTATAGGTTCTTGTGGATACTCTTTAAATTGTATCTTTTTCTACGATTTCATTCCTTACTACTAGTTTCATGATTTCACTAGTTTTATAAAGTTTCTTTCTTTTTGAATTTATGAGATGTTGTGTATTATGTGAGGATCATACAACCAAATTTATGGGTGTTTATTAGGCACTGAAGAGTAGTTCTAAAGACCACTATTGGAATCTAATTTTCTGGTTCCAACTTCCGCATTAGCAACATCTCAGAGAACGACTCGGGTAATGTCAAGTATGGATTATATATTTCATGTTGTTTAGAATTTTTCAAATTATAATAATTTTTAGTATTTTTAGAATATCATTCAACTCTTAATGACTTATATCACATTGATACATGATGGAGTATTTTTTGGATCATACCCTATTGGTGATGTTATAAACAAGCATCGGTACCCTGGTAACCCGATAACAGAGCTAGTCTTGACATGGACCGAAGTTCATTCCCCATCCCCATGGTTTGACCACTAAAACCTTTCATCATACAAAATTAATGTGGGAACTAGTTTTTCACAAATATTTATGAATTAAACACAAACAAGTCATTATTAATACTGACTTATTTTTCTTTACTTTCACAATGTTTGTGAAAAAACTTTTCCCACATTAATTTTGTTTGATTCTATGTGCTAGTCACCAACCCCTTGGAATCAAAAACTCCATTCATTCTTTATCATGTTATTCTTGGTTATTGGGTTACTAGAGTCCCTGTTTGGGTTATTGGGTTACTAGGTCAAAATTTTGTCTTGAAGTCAATATGTTTTATGTAATTTGGTCAGGACTTTGGAGGTAGTTGCAATTTATTATCTGGATAGATCTCACTGAAATGAGACTTAAATCACCAGGGGTGGTTTGGGAAAGACATCTTGAGTATTAGTTCTATTCTTTTCCCTTATTTTCATATGGATATAAAGAAATCCAAATCTTTTTTGTTAAATCTGTTGGGATTGATTTCCCTTGTTTCACTTCTTGAGTTTTAATATGATGTCTTCAATATTGTCTACTAATGTTTTTTATAATCATTTCTATAAGAATGTGTGAAAATAAAATCTAGGAGGAAGATGATAATGAACCTTAGTGAGTTAATCCTCTCATAGAACCAAATCTGTTTCTGCTTATTGTACATACTAACCAATCTATGGGAAATGCATCACCACCAGTTCATGTTTAGGCTCCAGCTATGGAACCTCAAAGGGATGATCTTTAGAATCATTCTCAAGATTTCCACTTCCATAATCCAACAGTTTTAAAGGGATCAAATTATCCTTAAGAGGTAAAGGAATGGTTGAGCAGGATGGAGCATTTTTTGGGTTCTTGTAGACACCCAGTGAAATCAAGGTGAAGTGTTCCACCTTCATGTTATAAGGACCAAGAAGAAGATGGTGGTACACAATGGTGATACAAGAAGAAGCATGAGGTATTAGAATATAAAGAATTCAAATTTATTTTAATCAAAAATTTCTATCTATAGTCGATATTATTGTACAAGTCCACTATGTTTTTCAAACTTGAGCATGATTATAATACCGTAACATAATATGAAAACTATTTTGTTGTGCTACTGCAGTTTTCACCTAAGATAGTATCAAATGAGAAGGTGAAGGATAGATGGTTCAAGTTGGAACTTAGACCATATATTTATTATTATTTTTTCATACTGATCCATTCTTCTTACGATGATGTGATGGATAGACCATTGATGGTTGAAATGGACCTAGCAGACAAGTCAGGGTTGTCGTGAGTTTCTTTCTGTCCCAGTGGCAGTGCATGTTCCATTAAAGGAAAGAAGAAGTGTGATTATTCTTATGGTGTTTCTAAATAGTAGGGTCATTATAGACCTTCTACATTTAATGTAATAGGTCCATTTATTTTTGACTAGTGTGGAAATTTCAGGCATTCAAAGAGGGTTTTCCCTAAGTCACCCAATATATGTGGCATCGGTGGATGTTTAGGTCACCTACAGAAGTTATGGAATATGTATTAAACTCCTATTACATGCATGAGATCATCATCTCCTTCAAAAATTGTGTGTAAATATCATTCTTCTTGGAAAAAGGGTATATGTCCATAGACATCCATAATTAAGCTTATTCATGTAGTGGATGACTCTCCATAGGATGCGGATATGCATCCTGTGATTGTGAAAGGTACCATTATTATAACTTCATCATTAGTGATTGATTTTTTTGATATTGGTGAATCTCATTAATTTATTTCAACCCATGTTGGTAATATGTTAAGTCTTTATACATGGTTTTTTTTCTTATGTGATGGATATTACTTCACCACATAGAATAAAGAGAGAGTAGGGTCGTTAAAGTCCTGCATGTGTTTTCTCTCTATTAAATGTTGAGCATGTTTTGAGTTTTCTCGTTCTCAAAATGAAGCCTATTGACCTCAAATTTAGGATGTATTGACTCATTTTCTATAAATCCTAGATTTATTTTTATCTTCGGTGCCTCTCCTTTATTACACCCAATTTTGTTTTCTAAATATTTCAAAGAGAATGGGACCTAAGGATGAGTAGAGACATACCTTCTTATCTAGAGTTTGGGAAGGTGATATCTATGATTTCATTTAATCTGGAGGGAGGATCATTGAGCGGTGATCTCTCTCTAGTGATTGTCGAGTTTCCTGACATTTTTCCTTCATACTTCTTTGGTTTCCCACAGGTAAGGGAAGTAGAGTTCTCTATTTTCTTAGTTTCACATGCTCAACTAGTTTATATTCCCTCTTACCACATAAAACCAACTGAAATGAAAGATATAAAGACCCAGTTGGATGAACTTCTAGAGAATGGCTTTATACACCTAACTGTGTCACCTTGGCCAATGTGTGTTGTCTTTACTAATATATTTTATTGTTCCCTTCACCTTTGTATTGAATATTGAAAACTCAATCAAGTTACGATAAATAGAAAGTATTTGTTTCCATGGATTGATGATCTATTTTTCTAGTTGAAAGGTGTGAAGTTGTTCTTGAAGATTGATCATTGGTCACGCTTCCATCAATTGAGGATAAAATAATTTGATATTCAGAAAACTACCTTTCAGATCAGGTATGACCATTATGATTACCGTATCATTCCCTTTGGTTTAAAAAATTCTCATACAGTCTTTATGGATCTGATGAATAAGATTTTTCATGAGTATCTTGATACCTAGGTGGTATTCTTTCGGGATGAAATCTCGGTTTACTCTATGTCTGAGGGGGTCATTTGTTTCATTTAAGATCCATTCATGAATTATTGAAAAATCACCAACCTTACACCAATATTTTTAAATTTGATTTATTAATTTGGGAAGGGAATTTATTGGGAAACGTGGTGTTGGAACATGGTATATTATTTGATCTTAATAAGGAAAAATCTGTAATAAAATGTCTGAAACAATGAAAGGTTTTCACGATTTGAAACTTTTTTGGTCTAGATGGGAAATATTGATGGTTTGATAAGGAATTATCAAAGTTTTCTTATCCATTGACTTCTCTAACTCAAAAACCGGTAATGTGTTCTTTGAATTATAAGTTTCAAAATTCTTTTGTTGAGTTGAAATGAATTTTGACTACTATTTTGGTGTTGAATCTTCTAGTTGCTGGGTAGGGCTATGTGGTCTTCAATGATGTATCAGGTTCAAGTTTAGGGTGTGTTCTTATGAAAGGTGATCATGTCCTTGATTATGGCTCTCATTATCTTATACTCCATGATAATAATTACTCAACCCCTAACCTTGCACTGGAAGATGTGACGCACATGCTTAATAGTGGCTGATGTTACCCTTACTGAGAATGTTTTACATTGTTTTCTGACCACAAAATCTTGAGTTATATTTTATCACAAAAAGATCTAAATATCTACTAGAGTTTTTTCTTTGAATACCTAAAATATTTTAACTTTGACATTACATATACCCCGAGGAAAGGGAATGCTTTTTTAGATGATTTGAGACTTAAACAATAGACTTGGGAAGCGAAATAATAATAATAAGAGTGGAACATAATGGATCTCATTGTACAGTTTCTTGTTGGAGTCCCTAAATCGGGGGGCTAAGGTTTCCCTAGCTAGTGTTCAGTCTTTATCCACCCTTATCAAGTTGATTTTTAGGATTATTAACTTTATGACGAGTTCTATAACATTAAAGACACTCTTTATGATGGAGACACTATTCTAGATGGTTCATTCTCTACCAAGGTCACTATATGCTTTTGGAATCACTTTGTTGGGCCATAAGCATTAAGGAATGTTATTATGGGAGTTTGTCATAATTCCCAGTGGAATGTGCACCCAGGAACCAGGAATATTTTCTATGACATGCGGTGGTAGTTCCGATGTCCATATATGAGACAAGGAATTTTAGAATATGTATCTCATTATTACACATGCATATACATCAAGGCTGGGAACCAGATACCTTCGGGTTTGCTTCATCCACTTACAGTGCCAACATGGAAGTGGGAAGATATGTCTAGGGACCTTGTGGTCTGGTTGCTGCATAACTAAAGAAAGAAGAATGTGATTTGTGTTGTGATCAATAGGATGACTAAATCATATCACTTTATACTCATTCATTATCCATCCAATGTTGAGGAGTTAGGAAATCACTTAGTGAAAGAGATTGTTTGATTTCATGGAATTCCATTAGCTATAGTCTTTTATAGGGATCCTCAATTCACTTAACATTTCTTGGAGAGGCCTTCAGAAGGCACTAGGATCTTTGGTCCATTTGATAATGTCAAGCCATCTATAGTCATATTTCTAGATGAAAATAGCTATACATATTCTTGAGGATGTGGTATGTGCTTATGTTCTTGACTTTGGGGGTCTTGGGATGATCATTTTGAGTTGGTTGAGTTTTCTAATAATAATAGTTACTAGTATATGATCAGAATTAATCCTCCTAAGGCCTTGTATAGATCCCCTTATAGATCAACTTTTTTAGTTGAATATTGATGAAAGTTCTTTCGTTGGATTGAGCTTGGTACATAAGATTATGGAAAATATTCAATTGATTCGTTAGAGTATGTTGATAGTGCATAAAATGTATAATTATTATGTTTATATTCATCATAGACCTTCTAAATTCCTAGTTGGTGACTAGGTGTTCTTGAAATTTTTACCTTGGTTGGGTCATTGAGGACTTGGGAGGCAAGGGAAACTTTCTCCTAATTTGGGGGACCTTTTGAGGTTGTTGAGTATGTGGGTAAAGTTTCTTATTGGTTAGAACTTCCACCACAACTAACATTGATACATAATGTGTTCCATGTATCTCATTATTGAAATTATCTATCTGATCCATATAATATTCTAAACTAAAGTGATCTTGAGGTTGAACAAAATTTATCCCTGACTGAATGGCCAGTTAGGATAGTTGATTCTGAAACCAAGGTACTTCAAGGTAGGATGATACCTTTGGTTTGAGTGTAATGGAAACATGGTTATGATATTTATGAGACATGGGATAGGGAGGCACTGATGAGAGAGAAGTAGTCTCATATTTTTTTGTCATATAAGCCTATAAATAGGATTTCTAGGGACAAAAAGTTTATATGGTTGGGAGTTTGTATATCCTGTTACTATTTTTAGGTATTCTTAAACCACCTTTTAAACATTTTTTGGTTGGGTTTTGTTTGGGATTGTTTCAGTTGAAAACATGGATAATATTGAATGTTTCTAGGCTATGCATGGTTGGCACATGGTTTTCCAAAATTGTTCCAACAACTAGATAAATCTATGAAAACTGAGGTAGTGAGGCTTTGTATTGTTAGTGAACAGTTTGACAATCCATACTCCCACTAAGGAGAAACTGTGAAACCCATTAATAGGAAATCATGGATACAGTGCATGGTTTTATCTAACCATGTATCCCTTCCCAGATAAACATTCATATGGGGTTTTTTCAAAAATTATTTTAAAATTTATGAAACCCACTTTTTACACTCCCAATAAACCTACACAACTCGTATGAAATTTCTCCTTCCAAGAAAACTCCCAATTGTAGTTTTTTAGCCCCTTAACACCCTCCTAGAAGAAAATCAAAGCTTTATGATTCCCATTCGATCTTCACTCGGTAGGTTTTCTCTTCCCGTTCTCTATACCACGTTCTCTCCTCATTGCTCCCAAGGGTTTTATAGATCCCAGTGTTGATTTGTGGATCTAAACCACACAATTTAGGATCATGGATCTATGTGTGATCCCTAGATTCCATTTTCATCATTATTCATTTGTGAATCCTGATTAGGGTTTGGCATTTTGTGATCTTTAATTTCTAAGGTATGTGGTTTTTTCATGATGCCCAATTTATATTAACTCTAAATTGATTGATTTAAATTCAATTTTTGATTTAAATTCAACTGATATTATAAAATAAATTTGTTTCAATTGATTGATTAAAACCCAAATTACAATAAATTAGTGTTTTTGGAAATTTAATTTTTGCATGAAATTTGGAAAACCCTCAATCCATTGAATTGACGTGTGATAGTGATATTGATGGAAATTTGTGGAGATTTAAACTTTTTAATTTAAATTATTAAACTAATAGAAAAATTTTCAATTATATTGATGAATTTAATTATAGGAATTTAATTATGGGAATTGAATTGTAAAATTTAATTGTGAATTGATTTCAAAATATTATTTTGGAAAATGGTTTCAAATGATTTTGTTAAAAACCTTGGGTTTTATCTTGGAAAAAGGAATCATTTGATTAAAACCCCATATTGTTTTTTAAATGAATAATTGTCATTTTTGAAATGTGATAATGGGATTTAATTATATTTTAAGGTTTCATAAAATAAATTCCCTATCATTGATTTGTACTAGTGTAAATTCAATCCTAGGTAGTTAGTGAGTTGTTAGGTACAAATATTCTTGTATGGGAATCCCCTATCACTACATTGATGCTTTACAACTCTAACATAAATTGTTTGTAATATTTTATTCCTTAGTAAGATGTCGGTGAGTCCTCTTTGGACAATGTCAGTGGACATGTGTACACATTGATGTTATCATTATACAAGTGTGTGAGGATCCCATAACCTAGAACTATCGTACCTTTTGGAAGATTACCATGTTTCTCAATTGTGTATATTTGAGATATAAATGTATGCTGATGTTTGTAAACTATTTTACATGCCTTCTATATTTATATAAACTATTTCATATAAAATCTTGATGAAGCCATTTTTTTAAAGTATTTCCATCTTTTCAAATGTAAAACATGGTTTATCTAAATATTCTTTTGAAATTTAATTAAATATTTGAATCTATTATAGAATCCTTTGTGAGACCCTACTAGGCTTCTATCTCACACCCTACATATTCTTTCTGGTGTTTTTCGATTATCTCCTTCTAAGTTCGAGCATGGGTAAGTCACCACTTGAACATTGTTCTACTTGTTGATATGTAGACTTGGTGAGTTTTTCCTTTTGGGACTAGGTTCTTTTTCCTTATTTTATGGTACTTTGTTATAGTGATTTGGTTTTTTATACCTATTTGACTTCTATTATGCTTCTACCTATGGAGTTTCTTGTGTATGCATACTGAATTTTTTTTTCTTTACTTCCACAATTTTTGTGGAAAAATCATTCCCACTTTCATTTTTATGATGCTAGGTGATAGTCTCCAACCCATTGGGATTGGAAACTCCTTTTGAGACATTTCAGGATCAACATAGTTACCGGGTTACCTAGGTACCTAAGTTGGTTCAGGATAGGTGATTCTGTTAGCCTATTACCAAGTTGATGATGGTTTAGGTGGTGTGGATTCATCATGTGTTTTAGGGTTTTAATTTCCACAGTATAGTATTTTATGATGTTTCATATTAAATCCCTCACATATTTAATTTAAAATGTGGGTTTTTTGTTTCAAATTTTTTTATTTCTTATTAAATTTGGATTTAATATGACTATTTTATTTTTTCTTCATTCACTATATTTTTTATTTTGACCCCTTCGTAACTTTGTTTTTTACCCTATGTAAGTATTATTTCCCTTATTTTACTCTTACATGAGATTTTCTATACCCTTATACAATCCTTTTAAAGTTACCATTACCCTTGTATCAGGAACTCTTGACCTTTATATAGCTCTATTCCTCTTTGGTTTAGCCTTACGTGAGGCTTTCTTGAACCTAGTGAGGCTTTAAATTGATGGGTTCTGCTCTTATGTGAGTAACTATATACCTTTATGTATCCATGGTGTTTGCTATGTTACCCATAAAAATAAGGGAAACCATACCCAAACATTATTTTGGGTTCTCCTTTACATGGGTAGTGCACTCGAGGGGGGGCTTACCTTTATGTGAGTGGAAGTCTACCATTACATTGCAGGCATGACGCTTACACAATGGTTTATTACTCTTAAATGTAGTGTCCATATGTGATATATGGGTACCGTCACATGTTACCCTAAGGCTATGGGTATTGAACCATACGTAGAATAACTTGAACCTTACTATTTTGTGTATTATTTACCTTACAATTTTCATCTTTTTTTGGATAATTAATTCTTACCATCTTGATTTTAATATAATGTTAGTTTTAGTAATTTCATATTTATTATGAGTGAGTGTTTAGTTTTTAACTAAATATATTGTGATTGGATTATTACATCCTTTATTATGTTGGAATGATAAGAATATTATAAGAATATTATATATTTATTTATAATTCATAATTAGTTTTCTAGATGGGGGAATTCTCCAAATCTATTATAATTTTTCAATGACATTGTGGTTTTTCAGTTTAAGGTTACCGTTGTATTTTAATCATATGTCAAGTTAAAGTGATTGTATTTACACAAAAAAAAATCATGTTGGATATCCAATATATTTATCTAAATTTCATTCATCTAATAGGAATTAAAAATGATCTCTTTTGTTGTAAAAACTCACTGAATTTTTTACAAATTTCAGGGTTTTGTAGTCTATTGATTTTCATTGCTTTAGTTTTTCATTGATTTCATGACCTAAAAGTATTTGTATCGCACACAAAATTGTGAGAATTATATCCAAGATATTTATCTTGAAGTTTTTTTAATTTATACAGATGGATAAAAATGTTGTTTTTGTGCCCAATATATTATCTTATGTTCTATTATGTTTCTACCAAGCTACGGAGCTATGGATGTTTGATTGAGATTATTCTTAATTAATTCAAAAGGTATCAAAATTACTTAATAGAACTATTCTAATACATATCATGAATGTTCTTCTCAAATCCTTAAAAATATAAACTAAATTTTTTATTTTTGGTTGTATTGATTTTTAGAAGGTTTAATCCATATGTTGGTATTGGAAGATCCCTATGTTTCAGTTAAAAGTAATGTTTAGGAACCACATTTTTTTAAAATGATCCCTACAATAGCATCAAAGATGAACCCTATGATACAAATCATCCCTAAATTTCTATCAAATATGAACCCCATGTTTTTATATTGTACCCTATGTTTAAAACATCACCTTCTATCTAATCGAGAAAGCTCACTGCATAACTAATCACATGAAAAATTATATAGAAACTTCTTATATAATATGAAGAAGATGTTTCACTATAGGTTGAAGTTCATGCAAGTTCTACAGTGGGTAAAAATCAATCTGATGATGTTTTTATACAAACTTGAACCATGAAAAACCCTCCCTAAACATATGAACAAGGATATTAGAATGATAACTGGAGGTTGATGCAGCATGAAATGCTACAAAATTTAGATATTATAGTTTTATATTAAGATATGTATGAAATAGTATGAACTGGAGTCTCGCTGTATGAAGTATCACATTAAATAGGATCTCTCTTAACTCGATCCCAAAGGACTAGAAAATTCCATGTATAAACAACACCATGAACACCTTCTAGAACCTAATTAATTGGAGTCTGAACAGTTATGAGAGCACGCTAGAACCTAAAATTATGTTTTTCAAGATAATATTTCATGTGATATAGAAGATGTTCATGTGGATATTCTATAAAATAGAAGCCACACATCACTACTAGGATGACTCCACATGAATGATGGAAGGAACCTGAGCATACCAGTAAAGTGAAAATAGGAGTTGATAGCTACATCTTATTATACTGGACCTATATTCTATATAATTTAACATATTATAAACATAAAAAAGGTATTTGAATATATCTTAGGAATTTTGGTCTCAACACATGTTATATCATGGTGAAAAAACTGAAAATTATGGTCCTGTGAAGGTGTTCTTGACATTGTATATAGGTTGAAATGGATTCTTACCTTGCCTACTATGTTTGAAGTAGTATAGAGTATATAATAATAAATACAAATCACATGAAAGATAACTCTTATATTTCAATTTCACATGATCAAGAACAATTTAGGTTGATAATTATTTTATGGATATCTACTTCTTGGACAACTCAATGCTTATGGTACAGATTAGGGATTTCATATCTTTAGGAGTTTGAATATTAGATTATATTAGAATAATGGAACATTGTTTTATCAAAAATTATGAAAAAACATATGAACATTAATCTATATATTTTGGGATATTTTATAAGATATGATACTCTTTTTTTCTAAATTTTTATTTGTTTCTTTTTTTAGGATTATTCCAAGTGGTTTATTAGTTGGATAATTTTTAATAAAATTTAAGGATTGGAATAAAAGCATTTGGGATAATTTTGGTGTATAACTTAAAGATAAGAAGTATTGAGTTTTCTTAATATCATTTTCCTAAAAATCTAATGGATTCTAGGTTATATAAATTTAAATATTTTAATTTTCATATGGATATTATTGTAAGATATCAAAAATTGTTTGGGCTATTTTAATGGAATATTTAAATGAAAATTTAAATATTTTTATTAGTATCATTAAATAATTATTGTAAAATATCTAAAGAATTTATATTTATTTGGGTGAGTTTATTTTGAAGATTACATTAATAAATAAAGTGGTAAATGATACTATAACTTTTATAGATAACTATTTAGAATATCTTGATGAGGTTTGTTTTGAAATTTTTAAGTAAGAGGAGTCATTGAAACTACCATATGTTTTTATTCTCTATATATAAATATCTCTCTAGTAGGTTAAAAAATGTTGAGAGAGAAAATCATGATATTATACAAATAATAACTGTTGTATAGTTTCGTATTGTTGTTTTAAATTTTATTAAGAGAGAAATGAATTATATTTATATCTTTATTGTCTCTCAATGTAAAGAAGAATAATCTATACACAAATCTAGTTAATTTTTTTACTAAAAAAGGAACATGTAAACCCTAGAATATTTATTTATACTATTTTATATTATTCAAGATTAAACTATCATTCAGTTTATACTTCAACTGTGTTTCAAACCTGTTTCAATATTCTACATTGCATATCTTTCTACTGAACTCTCGACAACTTATAATTAGTCTTGGCGATGTTTAATATTATCATAATAAGTTATGTTTATCAAGGATTCCTATAAAAGAACCTAAAGGACATATTAAATTATTTATATAAGGTATCTACTACTTACACTCGGTTACAAAGATCCCTGAGAAAAGAACCTACATAGTAAAAATCACCAAGTTATTAAAGAGAGCATTGGTGGAATGGAATAAGAGATTTATGTGCCCTGAACTACTATACATCACCATATCTTGATTATTGCTATTATTTAATTTTTTATTTCATCACTCATTTTTAATATAGAAGTATGTGATAACTCTAATTCCAGGTGGATGTTTTAAATTTATCATTGTTTTTAAAAAGACACAATTCACCCACCTCTTATGTATCCATCGTAATCATTCTAAACCAACAAGTGGTATCAAAGGATGGGATCTTTTGGAATACATTGAAGATTTATATTTGACTTTATAATCATGAGTTAAATATTTGGATGAAGAATAATTTTGATGGTTTTCCTTAGAGAAGGCATTTCCATGATCCATACTCCTTATTTTAAAAGTGAAAATTTTGTATGATGGAAAGATTATATGATTATTTATTTGAAGAATCATAGAATAAAAATTTACTTTCCATTTTTCAAGACTTATGAAATTTTTAAAGGAGAACCAAATAAGTGGAATATTGTTCAAGAGACTGAATATAATTTAAATTCCAAATCTATTAATGGAATTTTTATTGGATTGGAATCTTATAAATTTAAGTTTCTTAGTGTTTCATATGTTATGAAATGTTAGAAATTTGAAATTTCATATGAAGGAACCTATAATGTTCAAAACATTAGGTACAATAATGTTAAACTTAAATTCCATTCTCATGATTCTGAAAGATAAAATATTTACTTAAATAAATGGGATATTGATATAACTTGTCAATAATGTTGCTTCATTGGGGACTTTAATTCCAAAACCATATTGTGAATTAAAGGTACTTAGGGTTTTACATTCTAAGTCGAATGAAAAATATGTTCCCTTTTACTGTCATCAAATTTTAATGATTTAAATATAAAAAAATGGATTAGGACCTTGATAACTTATGAAACTGAGATGCAAGCTTAAAATGAAAATAATATTTCTATCAAAAAAGAAAATGGTGCACTAAAATTTCCATATGATGACTTTTAATATTATGATTGTAGTCAATCGGTATTAATTGATGAGTTATTAGAATATTCTAGAAAAAAATAAAATTTTATAGAATAAATAAAGGTTAAATTGAATAATAATAAAGAGATTCATGGCAGATGATAAGAATGTAAAAAATAATGGTCATTTGAGACCTAACTTCCCTTTACTTAAATCTGGATGGAAAAATGATTATAAAAGAAAAGGAAAGAATGTAATGAAGGCTAATTTGAGTTCATATAAAGATTCAAGTGATGAATTTTCTTCAAACCATGAATTTGTGCAAGAAAAAAGGTTAACATATGTCTTTCGGCACACACTGATGACGTACAATCATCTTAAACTCAAATATATAATGCTAAAATTCTTTGTTTATGTGAACTTAATGAATATTGTTATATTCTTCAAGATAAATTATAATTCTTAAATAAATATCATCTAAAACTCGAAAAAATTTATAATGTTATTTTTATTGAAAATTAGAGTTTGAATACTAATATTGTAGATTCAATATCTAATTCTTCAAAAAATTCTAATGATTTGCATGATAATAAAATTATATAATTATTTGATAAATTTCATTCTTTAAAACAAACTTCTAGTATTCTTATAAATGTTTTAATTACCTAAATTAAATTATTTGTAATAATAAAATTAATAAATGCAAGCTTGTTTTTGGTAGTAATGGTTAAATACAAAAAATTATATAGGAATTATTTTGTTTTTAGTTATAAAAGAAAAATTATTTCTAAAATTAGATGTTTTTATTGTGGTATTAATGGAAATTATAATAATGGGTTATATTTTATATATCACTAGTTTTTTGGTTTCACATGTGCCCATTTTTCAGAAGATTTATCAAAATTTAAATCTATAATGTTTGTTCAAAATAAACTAAATTTGGTTAGCTAAATTCGTAGCTTCTAACACATAAAAAACCAAAAAAATATGGATACGAAAAGGAAATTTTATTTGATATTTTCTAGGTTTATTCCACTATACTTCATTTTTATATAATTAGGTTTCTTCTTGAAACATTTGGAGATTTATTTTTGATGAAAATCACAAGTATTTTATTAAGATTTACCAACTCTGAAATGGTTCAATATTTGAAAGGAAATATCCTTAGAGTTGGAACTATTAAAATCCAAGAAGTAGTTAATTTTTATTTTACATTCAATAACTGTTTTATATAGAGGCATAGGGGGTTTTAATTAATTTATATTTTATTCCTCTTTATTTAATTATTCTTATGGTTAACTATTAAATATGTTTCTTACTTTTTTATTTTATGTGGTTAATTAATTTCTAAAAATTTTTTACTACTAAACATAATGTATGTTATTTAAAATTTTATTAAGTCATGTTCTAATATATTAAAATTAATTTTTATTGTAAGATTATTTTTTTATTATTTACTATTTAAGTTACTTTCATGTTCTAAATAGATCTATTATTTTATTTAATAAAATATAATATTATTATATTGGGTAATTTGTTTTAGGGATAGAACGCACAAAAATATTTCTGTTATAATTAGTTAAAAATTATTATTTAAATTCATTTAATATCTTCAAAATTTATTCATAGTCAATGGGAAGTGATTTTAAATATTTATCTTGTGTTTAAATATATTATTATGGCATGAATGAATTTGGTTGAAATAAATTTAAATTCTAGGAAAATATTTTTTTACTCATTGAATAATATTTTACATGCTTTCATGGCTCCTTGAGTATAACATTTTATCATTTTGAAGGAATCATAAATTGATGGGATGTTTATATTGCTACATCTATTTAGAATTTAATTTCATTTACATTACTTTCTCATTAACTAATTTTTTCTATCTTTACAAAATGGGGAAAAGAGAGTTCTAGTATTGTAATTTTCATAAAGTGTGATATTGTTGAGTGGCTCTCTATCCTTTCAATTCTCATATTTCTTTTTATTATTACTTAAACTCATTTTGTTTTTACTAATATGTTTTTAATGACTTTAAACTTTCTATGTCTCAATTTTTAGTTTACATCTAAAGATATGGTGATCAATGTCTTATGTTGTCTGTTCCATTCAAAATATAATAAAATTATATTAATTTTATATATTTATGTCGAAAGATTGAATATTTTTTTAGATGGGGGTAATTATCTAAATCTACTATAAGTGTTCAGGGAAATTACAATTTTTCATTTTAAGGGTACAGCTGTATTTTGAGGATATATCAATTTATAGTTATAATACATTCAAAAAATAAAATTTGGTATCAAATAGATTTATATAAATTTAATTCATCTATGAGGAAGTTTAAAATGATCGCTTAGGTGATCAAAACAATTCACCAAAGTTGTTGGAGCATTTTATGGTTTCTGTAATCTACAGATTTTTCATAGCATTAAATTTTTAATGATTTCATGAGAACCAAATTTCCTAATCATATGTAACATGTTGATATTGATATTTAATGAATTTATATTTATTTCATTCATTTTCATGGATGGTTAAAAATATTGTTTTAGTTCTCAGAAAATTATCTAAAGTTCTATAATGTTCCTACCAAGCTTTAGTTTTCATGTTATACTTTTCTTATGAATTTAAAATATATCAGGAGCTATGGAAGTAAAATTAAGGTGATTTTAGATCCATTGTAATGGTCTTAAAATTACATAAATATAAATATTTTAGACCAAATGGTGATTCTTTTCTTAAAAGACAATAAAAACATAGATGTTTTTAATTGTGGGATGTACATATTTTCAAAAGGTTTATTCCCAATGTTGGTACTATAAGAACCTTATATTTAAGTTGAGATTAAGGTTTGGGAACCTAGAATTTGGAAAATAATTCTTATATTGGAGTAAATTTGAAACCTATGCTTAAAATCATCCCTACGTTTCCATCAAAGATGAACCCCATGTTTTAAATTTGTAACCTATGTTTATATAATTATTTTCAATCTAAATAGAAAAGTTATCTACTTTACGATTCACATGAGAAATGAATTAGGAACTTCATCTATAATTTTTAGAAGATGTTTTATGGTAGGTTTATGTTCACGCACATTGTACTATGGTTATCAATCAAGATAAAGATGATCATGTAAAAAACTTGACTTAGACATACCACAACCGGCACATATGCACTAAGATATTAGAATGTCAACTAGAGTTGGTTGTAGAATTTTCATATAGCTTGAAACACGGCAACATTTGAATATTGTAGTTTGATATCAAGATCACTATGAAATAATATGAACTAGATTCTCACTACATGGAGTACCACACTGAACATGATCCCTATAAACATTATCATAATGTAATGCAAAATTCTAGGTATAAACTTAACCATTCTTGCCTTGTAGAACTTGATGAATTGTAGCATGAGAATTAATACAAACATGTTTTAACCTGATATTATTCCTCTATATATGTCATTTCTTATAGTATGTAACATGAACATGTGGATATTTCATGCAATAGATGTCATGGTGCACTACTACGTCGATTCCACAAGAATGATAACCGTACATTGAGAGGAAAAGTGGGTAGAAAACAGAGGCTCATCACTAAAAATTAATGTACAGAACAAATATTCTACATTTCTTCAAATATGATTGATATACATAACATCTATTAAGATTTATCATGAACTGAAGTCTTGATGCAAGTGATATAATGATGAAAAAGCTGGAAAATGAGGTTGTGTCAAGGTATTTTTTCCATTGCATGTAGTTTGAAAGAGACTCTCAACATTACTACTATGTCTGATGTTGTATGCAGTATAGAACCAGAAATAAAACATTCCATGAAGGATAAATCTACTATGTCAATGTCGCATGAATAGGAACTTATTGGGATGAAGATTTTGATGTGTATATCCACTTTATTAGATAACTTAATACTTATGGTATGGACTACGAACCTCATATATTCCTGAGTTTGAATATTCTATTATTTCAAAATAATTGAACTTTTATTTACCATAAATTATAAATACTAGAATATCAGTATTCTACATATTATTGGCCATTTTATAAGATATGTTACCTAGTTTTTTGAAATTTTTATCTGTTATTTTTTTATTTAGATTATTCCTATTTTTTTATCACATAGATAATTTTTCATAAAATATAAGAATTATTATTGAAGTGTTTGTGATGATATTGGTTTAGATTTTAAAGAGATAAATGATCATGTTTTTTACACCATTTTCTTAATAATTCAATGGACTCTATGTTGTTTAAATTCACATATTTTAATTTACACATAGGAGTTGTCGTAAAAATTTTGGAAATATTTTTGGTTGTTTGAAAGTATGAATTGAATGTGAATTTGAATATGTTTTGTAGGATCATTTAATGACAATACTTTAATATCCTAATATTTTCAATTTGTTTTATTTTTTTTAGTTCAAATATTCTTTCAAAAATAATGAGTTCAATAAATGATGTTATTTTTATGGAGAAATATGTAAAACATCTTGACCTAAATTATTTTTAATTTCATAAGGAAGACCAGTCATTAAAAATATTGAATGTTTTTTTCTATATATATAAATATTTATCTATAATTTTAAAAAAAAATATAGGTTATAAAACTCTAATTATTATGAAAATAAGAAGTGCTACAATGTTTCATATTTTTGTTTGATATTTTAAAAATAGAGAAAATAAATATTTCAACATATATATTCTCTCTCAATAGAAAGAAGTAGAAGGCATGCATGACTCTAATTACAATATAATTTTAAATTAAAATGCTTAAATAGAGGCTTTTTTGGATTTTTTCCCTGGTTTTTATTTATTGTTCATGTTTTTAATCATTCTTGTTACTATATGATTTTTTAAGTATTGGAATATTTATTTGGTTTTTGGAAATATTGATATTTAAATATAGTTTTTGTATATTATTTTGTTTTGATTCTATTTTTTAACTCATTATGTACAAAATTATGTTTTTTTATTTTAAGAATATTGTATGATTGAATATATAATTTTATTTCTAATGCTAGTAATACATTCATTTTTTAATGTTAGCAGTTTGAATTATAATATCTAATAACATGTTTCTTTGATCATCCTTCTAATCATTTATATTTTTTACTAATTATTTTGTATATAATGGAAACATTTTTTCTGTTTATTTTTTTGTATTTTATAATATAAAAATAAACTTCGATTGTTCATTTTTGGATTTTATAAGAAAAAACACCCATGAAGATCCTAACTATTGAATATGGATTTCTTTACATGGGATATCTTACAACAGCTTTGCAGAAAGCATGATTAAAAAAAGGAATAGTTAATCTTAGTTAGTGAACTCGGACAACCGTAGACCCTAGGTCCCATTCCTCATAGAGATCTAGTTAACAATAAAAGAGAAGAAAACATTACTTGTTGGAGACCCTAGAAAAAAATCCCAGACTGATATCAAATTATTTTATGAAAGGAATTGGATGGTCAAATCCTTGGGATTGAAAATAAATACCACTATATGTCCAAAGAGAGTCCAAAAGGAGAACTTAAAGTGTTAAAATTATTTTATCTAGGGATAATAATCTCTAAATTTGGAAAAAAACCATCAAGGTGTATTAAGTAGTTGTAGTAACACACTCATCCTGAGAAATAGAATACACATAGTACATATCAACTGAATTGGTGTCCTTTAGTGATAAAACAAATCTAAGTAATGTTAGGGAGGGGGCATCATATTTTTATGTGCCATCTATAAAAGTGCCTCCTTTTAAGAGTGAGGACTCGACATGGTTTTAGAGGAAGTAAGTGGATCTGGGAGATACGGTGCCTCCAAAGGGCATTGCTATGGTGGATCAAAGGTATGATATGAAATTAAGTCTTGGGTAGCACTATTTCCAATTTATTTCATTCAGATATTCCACTAACAATTACCAAAGTAGGAATATGAGTTCTTATGTGAGCTTTTTAGAACTTGAATCTTTAAAATTCAAGTCATAAATGATACTATATCATTTAATATACTAATAAAATTTAAATACTATTGGAGTTGGTTCTATAGAACAAACGTATATGTAATTTATGATAACGAGTGTTTATTTTATTGAATTATAATGACCTCTATATCACCTCTTTATTGTTATTCTACATAACATAGTATGTGATAATTTCCTAAGATTTATTATCACACTGAAAGTCCATAGTAGTTCCCTACTATGATAATAAATCATAAGTGTTGGATAAAATTATTTTATGGAAACAAATGATATGGGCTATTAGTGTTGGAGACTCGAAAGGCGTTGAGGCACCTTCTCATGGTGTACATCCTTGGCAATATCCAGTGTATGATATTATGACAATTAGATCTGCCAATAGGAAATCCTGGTTTTTTTTTTTGTTTTATTGGATGTTCCAATCTCTGGACACGTGAATTTATCCTTATACATTAATATTATTATTAATGATTATTATAAGTCACATTTATTGATATATTTACAAAAACAGTGATGACATATGTTTTTGGTGAGGTAGGATATGTTGGGTGTGTCATGAGAAATATTTTATTAATGAATAATTTGAGAAAGTATTTGTCCCTTTTGTTCTTTAACAAAATTTTATATCTCAGTCCCTTTGATTGAAATGATATAGCCCAAATAAATCAATGTTTAAAGTGATCTATATGCAAGCCTAATTTTTTAAAAGTCAAAGAAAGTGGCACTCAACACATAGGTTCATGACACCAACATGTAACCAATTAGATTATAGATATCATGATAAAAAGATTATATTACATAGAAATCATCTGTATAAGTTATTTTTTCATTATGAAATTAACTTCTTTCTTTATGGGTGACTTGTCGTGTTGTTAGATGGTAACCTTGGACTTTATGCTTCTTTGTCTAATTCCACTGAGAAATAGTTCTGGAGGTTCACACACTAAATGTGTCCAAAATAACAGTTTAATAATATATTATTATTTATTATTTTACAAGTTGAACAAACATTATTCCTTCATGTGTTTTAATAATTATTAATGTTTACTTGATTACTTAAATTATGTAACTAGTTATTCGATAGAATATTATGTCTACAGAATATTTAATAAATATTTATTTTTAATTCAGTGAATAGATTATTTATATATTTATTGGTGAATAATGCATTGATATGTATTCATAAAATTTATAGTCATTATTCAAGGATCAATAAATATTATGGAGTAATAGCATACTGATTTTAATGGTTTAGTGAGAAAAATTGTATACTAAATATTATTGGAATAAATAATATTTAATTTAAATTAGAAATATATGGAATGTCAGGAAATACTAATATTATTATTATTATTATTATAAACATGTGGTTCCACAGGGATTACATAAATAATAAAGGGTTCATGTACAATTATAATTTTGTAACCCTAGTAGTATATGAATTCCATTGTATTGTTTTCTTATGGAGAAAATTCATTTGTGTTGTGCACAATGAGATTTAGAGATAATCCTATCAAATCCCTAGAGATATCTAACTATAAAAACGCTTTGAATAAAAAAAATTGATTATCCCCCACCGCCACTCTCAAGTATAGAGAGATCAAAGAGAAACCTTCCTTGATGAAATTCATAGGGCATTCAAAAGAGAATGATGAAAGTGTTGGGATCTTTCGTGCTTTCACATAGAGATTCCTATAGAGATGTTTCTAGATTCATAGAATACATGTGGATCACTACTAGAGGTAAAATATTCTTTATTCCTATAATTAAATGGAGTTATTATGTAGTGAATTTGTCATATTCATCAACAAAGAAGAAATCTCTCACAAGTTAATTCTTTAATTTCTTAAGTTAATTATAAATAATATTTGATGATAATGCACTTTGGTTCTGACATTTATTTATTTTCTATATTCTTTGATAAAATTTCATTGATCTAGGTGTTTATCATCATGTAAATCTCATATTAATCATCAAACGTGATAAAAAAGTAAATTTGGGCTTGCCACATCAAAAGCTTTTACTACACCTGAAACCCACAAGTTGTATCACAGAGGTAGAATAATTATTTATAATTATTTAAATATCATTGATAGATTTAATAATTTCTTTCATTTTCAATTCTAGTTTAACTATTCATTAATCTGAATTAAAGATCTTCTTTCATCCTTCCTGTTTCTCCCAAATATATTCAAATCGATTGATTTTTATGAATGAAATAAATTCAAATATAGAATATGAATCTTCTAAGGTGTTTAGTTAGATAAAAAAGAGAATATTTCATGTATCATAGAGGTACATGTCATGTACTAGGGTTTAATGAACATTGAATTAATTCAGAATTAATTCAAGCCATGTGAATTTATTACACAAGGTGAATATAATTACAACCCACATATTGATTGTGGCATCCAAGACCACGGTTAACCATTTTACACATTTTTTAACATCTATACAAGATGTGTAGTCCTTTAGACACAGGAAGGACATGTATCCACTTAAATGGCCTACATGACTAGTGGCCATGTAAATTGTAGACCACAAGCCATGTATCGCATCTATATACTGTGTACTCCAATAGAGTTCATGTCATGATTACACATCAAGTCCCTAGGTGTGTTCCACATATAGAAGGTGAGAATAGTACAAGTCGTTTAGCTCCAATGTGATTGTCGTGTAGTTTTAGAAAATTACACAGAATTGAAAATTTATTTATTATACTATTCAAACCTTACCAAAATGTGTTTTTGTGGAAATTAAGAAGATAGTCAAACCATGAGGTGGGTTATATATATATAAACCTCTAATTAATTTATGGGTAATTTTCAGAAATTCATATCATGTATAAGTTATATTTTAGTTATTACTCTATCTTAATTAAAGCATAACACGCTAGGGAAATACCATGGGTTCCATGTGGTCATTAAGTTGAAACTACATGTTATGGAATTATGTGATAAGTCATTTATTCCACAAATCGCAAGATTAAATTGTATATTATTATAATAAACATTGGGTAGTTTGGAAGGGTACTCACCGTGTTACCTCCAAGGTACATTTTTTCATGTATAATATTAATTTTAAGTAAATTTTTTCTATTTGTTTAAACTATGGATGAACGAAAATCTAAAGAAGAATTTGATAGGAATTAATATAAAAGAATTCATTATTTAAAGAATATTATTAATCAATTTGATCATGGTATATCTTAAATGATAATGATTAGAATTGAATGATAATTTTATTAAATTCATAATTCATTTCATGCATGTGGTTGATCATGAGAATAGACTAGAACATTTTCTATGATTGGAAACATTTTATTTGTTATTAAATTAAATTTTTTTCCTTTGTTTCATCTATCCTCTAATTACAAAATGGTATATATGCCCATGGGTTATTTTATGTAAACCCATTAACCAATTCATTGGTTCCCCTCACCTACATGTGAGTAAAAGCACATGTAATTGATGGAAATCCCAAGATAGTGGAGGTGATTCAAGTTTGAAGTTATGGTGAATCCAATCCAAGAGAGTTAAATGGGTAGACAGGTGGAAAGTTTCAACATGAACCATAAATTTTTCAATGTGTTTCACCCAAGATCAATGATTAGTTTATCATCTTCTAGATAAACTAACCATTAGTAAAATCTCAAGATCATTCCATTTTATTATTTTATTTCTGTTATGTTGCATGGTAATCTCATTATAGATTTTTCATAATGATCACATGAATTAACTAATTAACAATCATTCAAAATAGGACAAAAATAAATTGAATTATGCGTAAAAATTATCAAATGCATGGTTAATAACTTATGTAAGTCCACTTAATATTAACAAGCATGTAAATAAATATAATAATTATAAATTTATCCATAAAAGATAAAAAATCACTCAATTATATATATTAAGTCAGTATAGACTTCCACAACTTTTGTTAAAATTGAACCATAGTTTAAATTTCTTAACCCGCCAAAGTTGGGGTGATTTGAATTATGGAGGAATTATAAATTGAATTTTTCGGTTAAATAGATATAGTTTACATAAATGGTTTACTTCCAAAGTAGTACTTGGTGTAACTGAGAGGAAAATATTGAGGAAATCCAATTTAAGGATTTGAGTATTGGGGAGTCCACTCAACAGAGTAAGGAACAGTGAGTTAAAGAAGTAGGAGTTCGGAATACATAACTAAAACACTTAAAATTTCTTAACCAACCAAATTTGGCGTGATAATAAGGATAATATGGATCCTTTCCACTATAATGTCCAAGAAACAGGATATTCTAAAGAAAATTGTGAGGGATATTATGTTTTGATAAAATAGTGGGAGATAAATAAATATCATATTAATTTATTTCTCTAAATTTTATCAAATAAAGTGTTAAAACTCTTCTCATATTATTTTTAGAAATTGAAATAAAAATGACTTTAAATATATCACTGTGATTCGTATTTGAGAATGACAACCTTATCTCTTTCACAAATTTCCAAGAGTGTCAAAAGTTCTTTAGAATTATCTTATTCCATGAGAGGAAATGGTATGTTCTCGAAGAACCTATTCCTGATATGCCTAGTAAAGAGGCTTATGAGGAACAGTTATCCCTCTATGAGAAACATTTGAGTGATTCCACATATGTTCAGTGTTTCATTATATCATCCATGAACAATGATCTTTTAAAGAAACATGAGGAAAAGGATGTGTATAGCATGATGTCTCATCTTCCAGATCTCTATCAAGAGAAGGTGAGGCAAGAGATATATAAGATCTCCAATTATCTATATATAACTAAACATAGAGATTTAGTGCCCATTGGACCTCATATTTTCAAGACTATTAGCTGCATTGAATTATTAGAAATATTAGCGATTAGATTCCCATATAAGTTGCACATAGATCTCATAATTTCTTCACTACCCAAGTCTTTATTTGGTTTTATTTTTAATTATAACATGAGAAATAATGAGAAGATTATTTTAGAACATCTTACTCTAATTCTCCATGTTGAAAAGGATATGGTGTATAAAAACCCTTGGTCCTTATGGTGAATAAGAAAACTAAGAATAAGATGAAGGGGACCAATCCCCATAACAAGTCTAAATCTCTAGATGATGGTCCTTCCAAGAAGAGGAAGATACAGTGGTAGGGTAGGGAAATTTATAAAATATTTTTTGCATGTGAAAATAAATTCCATTGAAAGAGGAACTACACCCATAAGTAAGGGGAAGTTAAAAGTGAATTCATTATCAAGTGTAATGTCTCAGTAACTACAAATTATGTATTAGCTAAAACATGTGGTGATCACACCTATATATGATTGAAGGAACCATGTTGATTCGAAAATATTTAAAGAGGAGAGGTAGATTTTCGAGCTTCCAATGGTGTGATGTTGGCTGATCTTTCCATTACTGAATACATCTCTTCATTTCCAACTATAATTCTATTGGTTTTAATATATTTTTATAATGTCCCAATTATTATTAAGAACATAATTTTTATATCATTCTAAGATGAATTTGGTTTTATTTTAAAATTTTGAAATAATATCATTTTATTTTATAAAGAAAAAATATGTTATGGTATGGCACATTTAAATAATGGTATTTATGTATTAAATTATGAAAACTAGGTATTGTTAATAGATAACAAATCATTTTTACACAACTCATATAACACCCATCTATGGAATCATCCACTTGGTCATATAAATGATAAAAATTGGATAATTCTCTATCAATATTTTTATTTAGACTCTTTTGAGCTAAAACCACTTGAAATATGTCATCCATTTTTACAAGGAAAAATGACCAAATCCCTAATTAGTGGAATGGGTGAAAGGGACACAAATATTCTAGTTTTGGGACACACTTATGTGGTTGGACCATTTACAATGGATGCTATAGGTGGATATTCTTACTTCATAACTTTTTCTAATGACTTGAGTAGATATTGATATGTATAATTGATGAGGTATAAGCCCATGTACTATGAGAAATTCAAAAAAATAAATAATGAAGTATAGAATCAACTTAGAAATAAGAAAAAAAATATTCAACCAGATCGAGGTGGTGAATATCTTCACCAAGAGTTTATCAACATTTTATAAGAGTTTTGGATTCTATCTCAACTTACTCATCCTTACCCAACATAGTGTAATGTTGTAAGTGATTGTAAAAACTGCACCCTTTTAGACATAGTATGGTTGGTGATGAGACATATAGATCTCCCATTATCCATTAAGGGATAAGTATTATAAACTGCAGCAAGAAAAATAAATGGACAACCAACATAATTCGGAAACCATAATTACCTTCAAGTTATGGAGTTTAAAAACCTATTTTTCTGTATACACATGTATGGGGTTGCGAGGTGCTTTTTAATTCCTTCTTGGGAAATAAACTAGCACCCTAGGGTACAAAGTATATCTTTATATGATATCCTAATGAAACTAAGGGATAATACTTATACAACCCCTTATACAACAAAGTGATTATTTCTAGAAAATTCATATTTCTTGAGGGGATCACATCTTCAAAAAGGATAGTGGGAGAAATATTAACATTGATGAATTTCTTGCTCAAGATATAAAAGATTTGGTATAGTAATAAATTTCATAGTTCCCCATGGAAGTATTTCTAAAAACACAAGTACTGCATAGGATCACTAGAGAGGTAAGAGAGCCATAGAAATATGGTTTTCTTGTCACTGAAGATGGTGACTAATTATTGGTTGAAAATGATGAACCTATATCCTACAAAGTGGCAGTATAGACCTCCAAAGATGCAATATGGAAAGAATCCATGAATTCGAAAATAGATTCCATGTATCAGAACCATGTTTTCGTTATAGATTGATGATCCAATTGATGTAAACCCTATAGGGTAAAAATGGGTATTCAAGTGAAAACTATACATAGAAGGTATAGTAAATACCTAAAAATCACGGCTAGTGGGTAAAGGGTATAAAAAGTGTTAAGTAATTGACTATGATGAAACATTTTAACTATTTTTCGGGTTTAAATCCATTATAATTCTATATGTTACGTCATATTACCATGACTATAAAATTTAGAAGATGGATGTCAAAATAGATTTACCTAATGAGAACCATTTGGAAGATGTCTACATGACATGGACAAAAGGGTTTGAGAATCTAGGAAGTCCCAAAAGGATATACAAGCTGTATAGCTCCATTTATAGATTAAATCGGGTATATAAATCATAGAACATTCGATTTAATGAAGCTATAAGAGAATATGGTTCCATTAAGAATGAATGTGAGCCATGTGTTTAGAATAGGTTTAGTGGGAATGTGGTTTTTATCCTTGTATTATATGTTGATAACATGTTTCTTATTGGAAATGAAATACCAGTTTTATATTTTGTTAAGAACTGGTTAAACAAGTGTTTCTCTATGAAAGAATTTTGTAAAGAATTCTATATTCTATGGATCAAGATCATTCATGATATATCACAGAGGATTCTTCGACAAAGTCAAAGTATGTATAAAAACTATATATTAGATAGATTTATTATGGAACAATCCCAGAGTGGATTGGTTCCAGTGTCACATGGTATAAATCATTCTATCAAAATGTGTCTTAACACTCAATATGATAAATAGAAAATTAGTAATATTATATAAGATTCTATGATAAGATCAATCATGTGTTCCATGTTATATACTAGACTTGATTTTTCCTACACATTGAGCATATTAGGAAGATACTAAGATGATCCATGAGAACATCATTGGTCTACTATTAAGGTCATACTTATGTACCTGAGAAGAATCAAGGATATATTCCTTGTGTATAGAGATTATATAGATCTATTCATCAAGGGTTATATTGATTCTGGTATTCAAAAAAATAATAATGATCAAAATTCTCAATCAAGATATGTTTTTTATCTCTTTAGAAGATATGTGAGCTAGAATAATTCCAAGCTACCAGTTGTTGCTGATTCTACAGCATATTCTAAGTATATAGTCATTTATTATGTTTCCTAGGAATCCATTTGGATGTTAATATTTTTCCAATATCTTTATGTGGTATCTATAATTAAATACCTTGTGACATTGTATTTTGAAAATATTACAGTGATGGTTCTTGAAATAGAGTAAAGGTCACACCAATGGATAATGCACATACTCTGAAAGTATCACCTCTTGAGGTATTTTTCTCAAAGGATTGAAGTTGTTGTAATTAGAGATATCATATAATAAATTTTTGAAGACTCCTTGACTAAATGACTATCTATACAGAAGCATGAAGATCATGAGAGAGCTAGAGGACTAAAGGTTTTTGTTAGTTGGCTCTGGTGAAAGTGGGAGCCTATTAGAGTTAGTGCCCTAGAACCAAATTATGTGTAATTTATGATAACATATATGTATTTTTATGAATATTAATAAGAATATTACCATATAATGAATTTTATTTTTTGTAATATAGTATGTGATAATGTTCTAATATTAGTTGTCTCACTGATAGGTCATAGTTGTTCCCCACTATGATGAGAACTCAAAAATTTTGTGAAATTATTCTTAAATATATGTTATATAGTCAGATTTAGTCATTTGATAGACACAAATGACACTATCTCTCAGGTGTTGAGAATTGTAGGTCTTTGAGGCACCTTCTCATGGTGTACAACATTAGTAATATCTAGTATAGGAAATCTTGAGAATGAGACCTTCTAGTATGACATCCATTTTTACATCTGTAATTAGATATTACTATCTCTGGAAATATTTATTTATACTTGACATTAATATCATTATTAATGAGAATTATATGTAACATGCTTTTATTTATTGATGAAATCCATGACTACATATGTACGCAGTGATGTTGGATACGTTGGGTGCATCATAAGTAATATTTCATAAATTAATAATATGAGAAAGGACGCGTCCCTTATGTTCTTTAGAAGAAGTAGATATGTCAAGACCTTTGATCGAAATGATATGGAATAAATAAATCTATTTTCATGGAGTTTTATTTAAAACTCCTATTTTTAAAAAATCAATGAAAGATACATCGATCGCATAGGTAGATAGAACTAGCAAGCAACCTTCTTCATTAGAGATATCGCTATAAAGGGATTATATTATACATAATGTAACACCCCAAGGATTTGAATATAAATTTAATATAGAATTCATGAGGCACTGAGTCTCTAAAAAACAATACTTTTTAAAAACCTAGCTAATAAACATTATTTCTCCACTTCTATGGTTTGAATTTTAAAAAACTGACATACACGGTTATGTTCAGGAAGATATTTGGAGTTTGGTAGAATCAACTAAAATTTTGGTGAATAATAATTTACCATTTTAATAGTAATATACCATTATGAATAGTAATATGACCCTTAGGAATATTAAACCTCACCCATGAATGAATAAATAAAATTTAGACACCTTGTAAACGAAGTAGAATATTTTATAAATTATTAATTAAGTATTCATATTTTTGTGAGTGAAAAATATTTAATTAAAATTTTATATTAATTAGTAATTTAATTTTTATAAAATGGGTTCCTAAATAAATATTTTTCCCTATGATTTTATAATAATTTAATAAGACCTTGGTTGATGTTTTAGGGTATTATAAAATCAGTTTTGGTTTTAAAACAATATTTTTTGAGTAAATAATGATTTTAATTAAAAATTAAATTTCTCATATTTAGAAAATTATTTTGATAAAATTGAGTACATTTTTTGGATTCTAAATGTCTAAAAATGGTTATGATGAATTTTTGGGATCTTTCTGAAATAATTAAATTTTAGTGAATAGTGAAATATGGTAATTTACTGTATATATACATTATAGGTTAGATAGATTGTTCCTTTAATCATGGATGATGTAAGAAACTATTAGTGTGAAAAAACATGCATATATTACTATTATTGGTCACAATAATCAATACTAATGCTTTTCTAGAGAAAAATAATAAAATAATGAATAAGATATTCAAAAATCACTCATCTCCTTCACTATAACACCCCAGACTCCCTCTTCTCTTCACTCCTATCAAGCCTTGTTACTTTTCCAAAATCTGCTCAAATCACCTCCCAAGATCCTCCCCCGCACCAAGAAGCCTTTGTTCTAATAAAAAACCAAAACCTTTCCCCCTAAAAAGGCTCCCAAGGAAGATAACTTCAAGAGGTAAATTCCTCTTTTCATTTCTTTTATTTTGAGTTCCTTTCTTTTCCTTCCTCACCTCCTTTCATTCAAATTTTATGATAACTATAGTAAATTACATGTACTAGAATTTTGTTATGATAGTGTAATAATTCATCGTAATATCTCTTTTACCCATCTTTTATACTCGAAATGAAAACACCATCCGATATGTGTTAATTTATCACATTCAAGGACAACAGGTTTTCAATTTCTATTATTTTTTTCAATTCTGGTCATGAAACAATTTTTATGGTTGAACCATACTATTATATATGTATTATAACTTATTTAAGGTTATGTAATCTTTTTTTACACATCATATTAATTTATATTAGTTCGTTGTGATCAAAAACAACCTATTAACCCAAATAAATATCATTAAAGATTTATATAATGATTCATCTTCACTCTCAATAACCAAATGAATTTTATAAACATGTAATCTTCTAGATTTTAAAAAATAAAATAAAACATCTATTCTGGATAACAATTCTCATCTTAAATATTCATCCTTACATGTAAACCGGTCATGAATACCAAGGAAGAAAACCCTCCCAAAAAATAAAATTGATTCTCTTAAACCCATCAAGAAAGCCACGAATGAACATAATAAGGCTATAATTTATCAATTACATAAATTATAGGTTCTATAAATATTAATTAATAAGTTTAATTTGGTTATATATGACACTAAGACCAATTGAAGAACACCATTGTACTTAAGGTAAGGGTTTTCTACCTAAACCTCCATTTTCATTTGGGTTACTCTTATTCTCTACTTACCTCAATTAAATTTTTATTTATTCATATGTACTCCTAATAATTTTTTTTAATGTTCTATGTATGTGTACTTAAGAGAATACTACTTTCATTTATGGGGAGTTATATGTTTTAAAAAGATGCTTCAAAAATTCTTCCTGAAATATAAGCCCAATTCAAGGGAAATTTTCACATTATTACATATTTTCTAGGACAATCTATAATATATTTGTAGAAACCATTATATTTATAAAATTACACATATTATTATTAAAATACCATATTACTTCAGTTTTAGTTTTATAAAAATATATTTCTAAAATAACTCTTCTTTTTATAGTAAAAGTGTATTTATCTAAAGAATTACTATATGATTTTTAAGAGTATCTTCATCTTTTTCAACACTATTTTTTATTATTATGTATTATTCAGATTAATATTTTATCATATAATCTACCATATTTAATTTAATGGTTTATTATTAGTTTCAATTTGTATGTTCTATCTTAATACCAATCACCAATTTACACCGAATGGTTATTGTTTATGCTTAATGTTCATGAAAAGTTGTTTACATATCACATATTAGTTTCAGTATGAATGTATATGTTGTTCAAGTTTATTCCCATTCATATGAAGAATACATTGGAATTAGTAAGTTATGGCTGAGTCCCACTATATCCCCTCAATCCATCATTAGGTCTCATGAGACAAACTACAGTCTTGTCATGAGGCCTAGACAAAATTGGTTATTTATGGTCTTGCCACGAGGCCTCAATGGTGTGGTTATGATGTATGGAATTCTGAATTCCCTCATTATGAAATTTTTAATTGAAATTTCATGCAGTTATTCGACTAGTATATTACCCATGATTATGCTTTATTAGGGAATTATTTACTCAGCTCTTATTCCTACCATAATGTGTTCAAGCTTAGTTTTAAAGGTATGTGTTTTTAGTAATTAACCATGCCTAATGTTTATATATCTTATGATGTATTTATTACCGTTACTGATCATTTTAGTTCATCCCATTCTTATGCTTCATTTTCCTAGTACATGAAGAGGTATATTATGAATGATATGCAGGGATAACTCATAAGTTATGGATGTTATCAAAGGAATTTTTATTTTGTATTTACATTCAAGTTGTAATGTTGAACTTAAATATGTATCTAGTTTTCCAAATCAACTAAACAATTTGTTCCTTCGAGATATTAATTTTTTTTAATCATTTCAATGTAATGAAATAATGCACCGGCTCTAAGAAATAGGGGTCAGGGTCTTTACACATAATGCATATGTATTAGGTATTATATCATTGTGACATTTTCTTATTTCTCTGTTGGTTCCTTAGCATGTTGGTATATGTTAACTTTGGACTTCAGGATGCTTTGAATCATGCCACTGAGATATAGGCCTAGAGGGATACAAACTAATTTTATCTAGGATCTTCATTAAATAGTGTATTATTATTTATTGTTTAACAAGTTGAATTTATTCTCACACACAGTTTAATAATTATTCATGATTAATTTACTATATGAAATCTACAAAAAGTTATTTTATAATATTATATGAGATGAATATTTAATAAATATTTATTTGTTATTTAGTAATTATTATATTTAGTTTTTATTATAGAATATTACAATGATATTTATTTATTAAATAAATAGTCATTATTCAAGGCTCAGTAAATATTGTAGATGAATTACGAACCGATTTAGATATTCTGATGAGAATATATATATATATATATATATATATATATATATTATTTGAATAAATAATAATTAATTTAATTATCACTTTTAGCGCATGTAAAAAAATATTATTATTATTATTATTATTATTATATACATGGGTTTCCACACGGATTACAAATTTATATAAAGAGGGGAAGTGGAATTATTATTTTATAACCCTAGCATTAAATGAACCTAATTATATTATTTTCTAATAAAATCCAATTAATTTTTTTTCTTATAATGAGATCCAGAGGGAATCCACTAAAATACCAAGAGATGTCACTCACTAAGAACTCTCTCAAGAATATAGAGTGATCCTTTACCACCACCACTCTCAAGTCTAGAGAGATTGAATATAACTCATCCTTGAATTGATTATTTGGGAAATCAAAGGAAAATGACACAAGCTTTAGAATCTGTCATGAAAGAAAATGGATATTCCTAGGGTGACATTCTGAAGCTTATGGAACACATATGGGTCACTGCAAGATGGAATCTATTCTTGATTCCTACAATTCAAGGATGATATCACATAGAGATATTGTTAGATCCATAAATGAAGGAAGAACTTATAATAATGTAATTAATTAATTGCTTAAAATAATTAAATATAATATGTGATTATATTTTTCTTTGGATCTAGAATTTATATATTTTCTATATTATTTTACTAAATTTTGTTGATCATAGCATTTCTCATGATGTAAATCTCATATTAATCAGCGATCATGACAAAAAGAAGCATTGGGCATGCCCTATCTAAGGCTTCCACTGCACCTAGAACCTACAAATATTATCACATTAAAATAAAAAGGATGATTGGGGTTGTGTTGGTTTCTAATAAGAATTATATCTCCCTTCATGTATGTACACACCTCATGTGTATACTGATTACATTGATGATATTCAATGTAAAGGAGTAGGGGATAAATAACTAGGATTTAATATTAGAAGATATCTTAGTGCTAATTTATTGTTCACATAGGACCATGTTGAGGGGATATATAAAATATATTATTAATTTTTTTAGTTTTATTGTTCATGAAGAACACTTAGGATCTTTTTTAGTAACTTTTTGGGTCTCATGTTTCATTTGGGGAATTGTGGGATATTATATTACACTTTACTATTTATTTTTTCACTCATTTATACTACATGGGGTTATTTAATTGTTTACATTTTAATATTTTTTATGATGGATTGTTAGAGGTAAAATCACTCTCTGAGATACACTAATATACACATGATACAAGTTTCTTGCCTCTATATCTCTAGGATAACATTGGAGTCTACAATAAATTTTTTTTATTGCATAGCCAGATTGTGGATAAATTTTATAAAATAGAATTATAGTAGTTTCCTTTCAAATGATTTGATATTTGTGATATCAATTGATAAAATATTAAATGTTAGTAATTGGTATATAATTTGTGTTTGTGTTCCTTTCTAGTACAACCATGGTAGAAATATAAGTTTCTTGGTAATAATAAAATTATATTTTATTGATTTATAAATGAGGTCTCTTTAGTTGAGTTTTATTTGTGGGATATTCATGCATTATTTTGACATATAGGTTTGCAGAATATGTGTGTTATCATGCAATTGTGTTTGGTCTTTGAATATAACAAAGACTAATTTCATTGCATTTTGGGAAATTCAAGGGAAATTTTATTATTAGTTCCAGAATATTGGAGATTTTAAAAATAGGGATTCAGATTACGAGTTGGTGAGCTGAATCATTATAAGGAATTTTTTTTAGGATAAGGAATGAGGCCTGGGATTTTTTTAGGTTCTTGAGTGAATGATGGAGTGGGGACAGAATGGAAACCATGCTAACATTTAGTAGTGGGAATCAGGTCATGTAGTGACCCATATGTCACTCCATGATGAGTCCTCATACATTCCTAGAGTTTTTTAAAATTATGGAGGTTATTACATGGTCACGTTCTATATGTTATGATGAGTTTACTAACTTTTATAATTGGTAACTAACCTTTTTGAATGGTGGTTCTAAAAATGGTGTAATCACACTATAACCATAATACTTCTGAACTAGGTAGAATTGTGAAGGAGGAGGCTACACCAAAAGAGAAAGGGTACTTAGGTGTGGTTTATAGGAAGGGTGAATCCTTTCATGAGATAGGAGGGTTATATCATGATAAAGGAAACCCAAGGGAAAACCCATCTACCTAAGGTGTTCATGTAGAAACCTAAAATGGAGACAACACAATGGGACTAAGTGAGGAGGTTATGCGACATGACCCTCATTGTCACGTCCTGATATGTGCCTTGGCTAGTTTGTTATATAATGGGTGGACTAGTAATTTTCCATTCTAGTCCCCTTACTTCTTGTTCGGGTGAGGGATGTATGGAATTCTATTTTTGTTCAGACTATCTCATACTCATTCCTCTTGAATACCTAATGAATTTGATTGATTTTAGATGATATTTTATTAATAATTAATGTACATTATTCCTATCCATTTTTTCTGATTCATTATGATTTCATATAGCAGTATAATGATGATTTCCACTAGAGTATAGTAGAAATCATCGAATATAATAGGGTTTCTAATCATTATGGATAAAGGATTTCCTAATAGGATAATCGCATGTTATTAATCACATATTAGATAGAGGCATGTTTCCCCATGAAATTTTCTATAGTTTATTTACTAATCAAATAAATTTACTATTAAATTGGGTAATTAAATTGGGAATTTTTTATGGATTTGGTTTTAGACCATGTTCAGAGTTCACTATACACAATTAATTGTGATTTTGGTATCATTATGTTACTAGTTTAGTTTTTAATAAATTATATATTTTTTAATTAAATTTTATAATTAATTAACAAAATTATAATTAGTTTATTTTTATGTTTTTTTCTTAATATTCATGCTGGGGAGATGATATGATGGTTGTATGAGTTTTGGTATTGATTCCTAAAGTTGATAAAGAGAATTTATCTATATGTGGTTGGTGGTCCCTATAACATTTTCTTATGTTTATGTATCTATTTATGTAAAAAGTGATATGTGGTCTCACTTTGGGTATTGACCAAGAATATAAAATGAATTATTTACTTAAACTCCAAAAAAATTAATGAAGCATCAAAGGAAATTATGGAACCCTAACACTAGGTTGACATCTAGGGCACTGATGGTTGAGTTCCTGATCTAAATGTGAGTGATAAGATACATAGACCCTAGAGGAGTTTCATTATGAGAAAAATTAACATAGATTACATTGGTATGTGTTAAATAGTTCCCTTGAGTAGATGTGAGTGATGAAATGGGGATGATTGGCAGATTATGTTACGATGGAACCATGGGACACCATAGAACCTTTTGGCTAGTTGGTTGGATATTATAGTGGGTGTTCTTTCTTCAAAGTTGCATCATTACATGGGCAGGTATGCCTAGGGTAAGACTATGAATTGGTTCGGTGCATGAATACTCACAAAAA
The DNA here is from genome assembly GCA_963277665.1 of Viscum album. NCBI lineage: Eukaryota > Viridiplantae > Streptophyta > Magnoliopsida > Santalales > Viscaceae > Viscum > Viscum album. The sequence goes on along the minus strand of OY728157.1, from coordinate 1,393,276,297 downwards.
AAACTTGGGAAGAGATGTGTTATTTAATCCTTCCTTATAATATGATGATGGTATTGTTTTTCATAAAATGTTGAATGAGTCATAATGTGGCTATAGATGTGTTAAGGGATGTTATGCCCTCTTTGTTTCAGGAATTGTCCTGAGATATGAGAATGAGATTAAAGAGCCCATGTAGGGTGTTCAAGCTATGTTTCAGCCTTGGTGAACTCAATGATACACTAATATTTCATTGGACTTGGTAATGGTTAGTTCCATGAGGCAGGTATTCATAATTTCGAGTGTCACTTAAGAACATGAGATTAGATAGTGTGATTCTCGCATAGTCTTAGTGGTTTGGATGAGTTTTGTGCTCAAGCATCCAAACTAAATAACGTGTAATGTATTTTTCAAGGTATACAACATGTGTGAGGACCATGAATATATTATATGTTATGGGTTAATGTTAACCATGATTATTATCTAATATTTTCGTGTGGTTTTCTCATCCTTAATGAAAATTCTTTATGATATTTTTTTTCCACACATCCCCCATGTATTGTGTTATATGATATTACTGGCATGCTTCACTTGACCTGGGTGTGTTATACCTAAGATCAATTGGTAGGTTTCTCTTCCCAAAATAATATTTTGTATGTGATAATCGAGTGGGACACTTTTTAACCATGCATATTCTATTTGATATTTTTGGAAGGTTTTCTAAACCCCATAGTGTGATACATGATATTCTATGGTGGTCCACTCTTCCCCTCAAGTGTGATATATATGTGATGATCCAAGTGGTCTGTTTTTTTCAGAGTGATTTTATATACCTATATGTATATATATAATCAAGAGATTTTAGGTTATGACATATATCCACCTAGATAATTATATAACATGATCAATGACATCTAACATAGGCCAAAGCAGGTATATTCAATCTCATGTGTCACTTTAGATACTATCGATTAATGGTGTTTATATAATATTTTTGGATTATTAATTTTTTGAGTATATCACACATGAATACACTATAATTACTAGTATGATGGGGATTTAATTAGTAGTGGAATATTGAGTTTTATTCACACCCTACTCTATATGTCATGGAACTTGGGTTCCTAAGTAGACATCATTTTTGAAAGGTTTAGGTATAATAGAATATTAGTGTTTTATAATCTAGTTGTATACCTTGAATTGAGTCTAGATATTGGGGTGTGATTAGGATTGGTTATATTGGTAGATTGTTCTATTACTTTAATTTATTTTGGTTACTTTTGTATGTGATTATCATGGTGGGGATTAGTTGGGGTGTGTTCTTGTATGATTTATTTCAAATTATATACTATAGTTGTTGTTTATTTATTTTTATACTCTGAATATCATTTTTGGTTGTTTTTTTATTATTTTATTGGTTTTATTTGTCTTGTGTAATATTATTGTATTTATAGGATAACACATTATTCTCTCATTTCTAGTTAGAAACCTATGATATGCAGGGAGGTTCATCGGAGGTCATATAACACTCTAGTCGGGACATTGGTGAGTGATCACAGGATAGAGAAGTAAAAAGTGGTATCATAACATTATTTTAATTTTCCTAATATTTTGAATATAGTAAACATGAAATTGGTATAGTCAGAACATGGGATAGATGCAATTTCATGTTCATGTCTAGTACATGTATGAGATGAATTCCATGTTACCATAAAGTCGGGATTTATGTTCTATATTTTCACTCTAATACTTTATTTTATTAGTCTTGAATATATTTTTTGTGTTATTAACTTATTTTTATTCTCCTCTTGTCCCAAGGGGGAAATAAGTGTCAGTTCATGTATCATATAAGGCATGTACATTCATATGACATGTTCATGCATGTGTATGATTATGAGAAAATGATTATTATGATGAAATAAATAGAATAATGTGAAAATTGGTTCATTTAAAAAAGTTTTTTAAAATATCATAAATGTTGTTTTCCCATATATCTTCTTGGTGGAATTATACTTAATTGAAATTAGTAATTTTTCATCACTTTTGGTGATTTTCCTATTATATGGTGTATATTAAATGAGTGACTAATAGAAAATTATAAAGTTTTTCTCTTTATAACTTTTTAATGGAATTTAACTTAACTAAAAAATGTTGTGATCTACTTGATATGGATCAATGTTATGTGATATCATTGTAGATATGCACATGTGTGAGATCTTGATACTATAGGGGTAGTTTGCAATAGAGATTCCTACTGAGGAATTGTAGTTATGTGTGGGTGGTGAATATATTATGAGGCTCTAGAAATATATATGCACGAGAGCTATAGAATATGTGTTTTATCATGTGATAGGTGTTATGATATATAATTTGTGATTGTGGTAGAAGATATGTGAGTTGTGACCTATGAGAGATATAGTTGTGAACATGGTTGGAGGACCATGTTATCTTTATATGTAACTCTAGATATTTTTGAGTTGAGAGTTATGATTTTTATTATGAAAGTTGAATTATGTTGTTAAAGGGTAACCTAAGAGGGGTTCACCCAATCCTGTGAGTTCCTTTAAGATTGGAGGCAACAATATGTGCCCTATGATTGATATTAATGCATGGGAAGTGTATTCATATAGAAGATATAGAAATGTGGATTCCATAGACACTGTGTGTTTATAAACCCTGGTGAGGGTGGAGAAAATAAATTAAGTCTCCTTAGGCTTTTGTGATGTAAAGTACTGGAAGTTAATTTAGTATCAAGGCTTGATTTCAAGGGAAAAATCAGTGGCATGCCAGGACCTTTGGAATTTTCATGTGGTTTTTGATGAGATAGTGATTCTTAATCCTATATGGATGAATCTAGGATGGTTTGAGAATGAGTATCAACTTCTGGTATTGTAATGATTCCCATGTTGGTGGGTGTTTGTGTGACTGTCCTTTTTGTTGAGTGATATTTCATTAGCTTGTTGTAGGGGAAGAATCATGAAATATTCTTTTGACTTGATGATAATGAGATAAAATTAGTATGTTCATTTATTTGGACATGTGATCCAAGGATGGAAGAGATATTACTCCGTCTGGTCTAGGTCATATGATATGGTAGGGTGGCACAAGGGTGTAGTTCATCTAGAGTTTGATTTATTTTTGGTAATGGGTGGTGTTTAGAACTGTTAAAAAGAAAAAATTATGAAATTTCAAGGGGTATAAATGGAATGATTTCATTAGTTAGTTTTAAATGAGATAGGTAATGAAACTACTATTTTTTAGGCGGTTTGGAGTGAGTATTTTTTCTGAATGTTTTGATGATAATGAGTGGTTTTACCCTATAGAGAAAGAAAACCTCTATGATGGATTAGAGTACATTGGTGAAACCAATATTACCCTTTTCTGTGTCAGGGATTAACTAGATGAGATGATAATGTCTTGGGTAGAGTGACACATGTATGATATTGGGAATATTTATGTTTTTCTCAAGTAGCGATATCATATAATCTTTATGGCAGGGAGAGAACCATTAGATGTGGAGGGTGTGACCCTCATTATATATGGAATTTTGATAGATATCAAGGATAATGTTCCTACTAAAATAAAAACTGCTATCTATTAGTTTTTTTTATGCTCAAATATGAGTGGGGTATCCATGTCATTTTATTATGTGTAGTAACAGAAAAAGAATGTATCATAGAGGTACGGGTTTCATATTTGTAGGGTTATGGATGTTATGTGATTGGCCATTAAGTTGTTGAGACAGAACTAAGATTTTTTTGTTAATATGGATCTGGTTTAATCTGGATCCCTAGTAAATACTAGATTTTATAATCATATGCAATATTGGATATATTATTAATGTTGGCATGAGGATCGGGGTAGATTTTATGTGATCTGAGCATGAGTCAGATCAAATGTTTACAGGTGCTTAGGAAGAGATAATGATGGTTGTTTTGGGCATTTGGTGACTAAATCATGGAATTACATCGAGTATTAGGTTTGGTATACGGTTTAGATATTTTTATGATCTTGAAAAGCCTCCAAGAATTATGGAATCATGATCTAGTGATGAGGTGCTAGCACGTATGTTTCTTAGACCGAGCCTTTTTAGGATAGGGATTATATGAGAGGACTTACTAGTGATGTGGCATACAAATGGGTGGTGTAATATGGAAATCACATCGAACATATATATAGACTGGAGAGAATGTATTTTTTGTAGGTTAATCCTCTAGTGGGGAGTACCATGAATTGAAATAGACATTTATAAAAAACTCTTTATTGTTGGTACCACTATAAACTATATGATGAATTGGTTTCTATCATTTTAATGTCTCATGATGGATGGGCTTAGTCAGAACCTTATCATTATTTTTCATGGTTATGAGTTGGTGGCCTGAGTTTGATACAATGTATGCCATAGATTTTGAATTTTGTATTGGAAGATCATTCGATTTTTTAATCAAGATTATGATGAGTTTGTAATGAATTTACTATTGAATAATTTTAGTATAGATAGCTACATAAACATTGATAATTAAAAATGATGATTAGTGTTGAATTAAGTATTTTTTTAATGACCTATGTTATTATAGGTTGTGAAATTTAGTAAAAATTTTAATTTTAGTTCTGGAGTAGGGGATATTTTAAAAAATTGAATTTTGATCAAGATTTTGAGAACTAAATCATATCATGGATAAGTTTTTGGATATGTAATGAGGATAAAGAGGTGTTTTGGGTTCTCAAAAAAATGATGGTGTTACCCCCTTTCTAAAATTTAGTAGTATGTACTGAGTCATATCTTAAACCCTATTTTATGCCATGAAGTTACATTATATAGGCCAAAGGTTGTTTTGTGAAGTGGGAAGTCATTCCATAGACAAGGGATTCATAATAAAACAAGTTTTATATATATTGGAAAAGGGAGGGAGCCATAAAAAATAGACACAACATAGATGATGTAGTCACTCTATGACCTTGAACCCTGTAAAGAAGGTTACTGAACATCACCAACAATATCACGTTGTAAAGGAGGAGGCCACACCATGAGGTCCATGGGTCTCAGGTTGGGTTCTTTCATAGGGTGCATCGTAGTATGATCCAAGAAGTTTGTTCCATGATGGAATTGGGATGATGGATAACATATCTACCTGTGTGACCCATGAGGGTTGCATTGGTATGGGGTTAAATAGTATGTCTTCATGTTATAACACTCATGTCATTCTTCCAACAACACATTTGACAGAGTTTTTATTACAAGAAGTTTTCCAATTTTCCTATCATACATCCTTGGTTCTTGGTCAAGTTAGGGATGTGTGGAGTGTAATTTTAGAAATTAAACTATTCCAGCTATCCCCTTTAAATTCCCCATATATAGGGCTGGTTTTGTAATTAATTTTATAGTGATTTAACATATAATCATCCCCCTACCTCACTTAACTCTTTTACTCATTTTACATTGATAATTGATTATGGTTATGGATTGGGGTTTGGAAATAATTTCAAATAGATAATGGTATAAATCATCAAATATGATGTGGTTTTTCACATAGTGAATAGAAGACACATTGTGAGGATGATTACAAGTTGTTTCACATTATTTGGGTGGGAGTTATATTTCCATGAAAGTTATTTTAGGGTTTTAGTGAAATTATATTGAATTAACCAATGAACAAGGAAATTAAATTGGGTTTTTTGTGTGGAATGGGTTTGGGGGAATGTTAAGAGTATATTCTACCCAAATTCTCATGGTTTCAAGGTCATTATACCTTCTGATGAGTTTTTTGGGAATTATGACTATTTGAATTAAATTCTAAAACTAATAATAAATTTTTTTAATTAATTTATTTGGATATTTTGTCTTGAGATGAAGAATGGGTGATGATATGAATCTTACATGATCTTGGGAAGTGATTTTTAAAGTTTTTTAAATGTAATTACTATATATATGTTTTGCGGTCCCTTGAGGATCTTCCTATGTTTATGATTTTGGTTAAACAAAATGTGATGTGTGGTATCACCATGGATAGATGATTTACCATAAACATAAGTTAATTTTTGAATTAAAATATTCAAAATTTAATTAAGAATCAAGTTCCATGATAGACCCATGGAATAAGGGTGATTTCAATTCTATCAATGGTAAAGTGCCTAATCATAAATGTCATTGATATGATATGTGGAACCTAGAGGAATTAAAATCTTTAGGCCAGTTGGTTAGAGAGTTGGGAAAATTTTCCTCCACAACTGGGGTATGAGTACCCGAATGGGTATGACCTAGGTAAGACTATGTATAGGTTGGGTTCATGATTATTGTCCTATAAAAATTTGGGAAGAGATATTGGATTTGGTAAAACCCTCTAGTGTCATGAAAATATAGTTCTCCCTAAGAAGCCGATTAATCCAAGATGTGATTGATGAGGTGTTTATGGATGGTATGCCCTATAATTGTCATAAATGTGTTGGAGATATAACAATGAGATATATGATCCCATGTAGCTTGTATGTGATGGGATGAGTCATAGTGACCCTTATTGGGAGACCCACTATTCCATTATCCTTAGTGAGAGTTAGTATAGGGATGTCGGTATTTCTGATTTGGGGAGTCACCAAAGAACCCAAGAATCAATGTTGTATGCCAAAAAAGGTTATAGTTTTTAGGATGGGTTTTTTACTTGATTGTACAACCTATGATATGGGTGATGGGTTATAACAAGTGGTCGAAATTTGTGAGTATTAAGATTATATAACTTGTTATGAGGTGGGTGTTGTCCCACCAATTATTATTATGTGAGGTTACAAGGTAGATGTTTTTCCCTTGAATGTTTCATGACATATTATATATGGGATGATTAATATTTGAAACTTTTCCCCATGGTTGAATTATCTAGTATCATCAGGTGGGCGACTAACCCCATGTTTAGATTCTATATGAGATCATCAATTGGACCTCTCATCCCTTGTGCATTTTTTTATATAACATTACCGAGAAGGCTACACTTCCCTTGCATGTGAAATATAAGATATCAATGGGTGGACCTCTCTTTATCCCAACATATTCTACATAATATCATTAGGTGGGCTACTCTTCCCTCGTGAATATTCTTTATGAGATTCTAGGTGGGGATGATCTTACTCCCCTAACATGATATATGAGATTCTATTATGGGCCACTATTCTGCCCTTAAATGGTATATATGAGATGATCCAGCCAGGCTACTTCAATCCCCCCCCCCACATGTAATAGTATATACTTATATGAATAAATAATCATGATATACTAGGTCAGTAAATGTATCCCCCTAATGTTTATGTATAATACATAGTAATATTTGACACTAGATGGGGTATATTTGGTCAATCATAGGTGAAACTTTAGAGCCTAAGGATCAATGGAGTTTATTTTTTTATGTTTAGTTTAGTTATTTTTTGAGAATATCACATATTCATATAGTTTATTTACTATTTATGTTTGGGATTCCTTTTTTTTTGTATTGAGTTATACACACACCAAGCTTGGGTGTCCCTGACACTTGGTTACCCAATCATACCTTATTATTTAGATATTTTGGAAGGGTAGAGGCATGATGTTTCTTTATTTATCAATATAGTTTGGATGGAGTCTAGAGACTAGGATGTGATGAGGCTCGGGGATGGTAGTATATACTCCTTATTTTTTTCTGTATATGTGATCGTCCCAGTGGGTGATCAATTAGAACGTGTTATTATATATTGTATTTCATGTGATATGGAATAGTTATTTTTTATTTATTCTTCTTACTCTAATTATCATTAATGGTTTTTGTCGATTATTTTTCATATTATTTATTGGATCTGAAATGTGGGTATAGTCTTCCCATGGTAACACCTTAGACCCCTATAGATATTCAACACCCTGAAGTATATGGGGAGGTGTTCTTGAGGTCACATATCACTCTGGTAGACTCACTAGTGAGTGGTCTTAAGTCGAGGCATTACGATTTTATTCTAGTTGAATTATTGAATAATAGATAAACTAGTCTTTGTTTTAATAAATAGGTTACTATTAATGAACAAATTAAATTAAATTAGTGATAAAAATTTGATGGTGTCTTGATATTAGTTTTACTTGAATCATTACTTCGAGATAAAGTGCATGAAATTATGTATGGCATGTTTGTTTGATAAAAGTATATCTTTAATTTATAATTGGTCTATTGATATTTATATAATCATGAAACAAAATTTTTATACTAATAAACCTCATGGGAATGTGATAGATTATAATTTTTTTGGAGAGGGGGTATGAGGGAGTGACTAGGAATATTCTTCTAATGGGAGAACTTAATACTAAATTAGAGAAGAATAGAACTAAGAGTATACTTAAACTGATTTATAATGCGGAAGACCACCCTAGGATATGGAACTTGTAATCAATGTTATTAAGGACTTTTTAGAATAACACATACCTATATTTAGGGGATATTTTGAAAATAAGGGTGTAGATTATTAGATGGAAGGTATGGATACGATTTTTGAGTTGATTGATGTACTGAAGTGGAATAAAGTGAAGTTAATTTTATTTATACTTGATAGACTACTAAAATATTAGTTTAATATTTTTGGTCTAGGAATAATGGACCTATGAGTTGGTGTGTTTTTCTTTTTTAGGATCACTTATTTGATTATTTTTATCCCCAAACATTAGGGATAGTTATAGTTATTGAGTTTATGGAACTGAAGAAGAGAAATATGTCTACTCTCAATTATACCTCTATGTTTTATAGACTCTATAAATTTTTATTCAGCCCTGGTTGAAAATGATATTTCTAAATCTCATCATTCTTATTATGAGTTAATGTCAAGTTATTGTTTAAGGTTTTAACTCTTTCTTTTCCTACTTTTATGGAAATTGAAAACAAATACCTTATCATAAAAATGTTTTCCAAGGATTAAATAAGGATATAAATGGGATCAGATGGATTTATAAGTGTAAATAATTAAAATATGGATGACTATCATGTATATATTCAGTGATTAAGTGGACATGGGAAGACATTTTATCCAACATATTTTAGATTTAGGGAACCATTATAGTGTTATAAGTATAGAAAAAATGGATACACCATAGTGTTCTATCCTAGTGTGTTAAATTAATTTAATTATTTTATAAAAATATAAAAATATTTAGAAATTTTGAGTGATGAGAACTCATAGGAATGGAGGTTAACATTCTACTTATTCTCAGAAATATCATGTATAGTCTATTTGGTTGATTTAGTGTGTGGGTCTTATATTTTCATGGTAGTTTTATTACAAAGGTGGTACGGATTCTATGGGATAAGCTCAATGGATGGATGAAATATTTAATATTTGAGAGACTCTGAGCAGGTTTGAGGTTCATGATATAATCATTTATATTTTATAAATCCTACTCCAAGGAATCTTGTTAGGGGTTATTTGAAGGTAAAATTTATTATTATAGTTACTATTTCTTTAGTTAATGATAAATTTTATACCATCTCTTCCTATTCATTCATTTAGAATTTGTGGTTTCAAATTTGGGATCGAATATTTTGTTCTTATATGATTTTTTGGATATCAATACTCCACTACAAAGAATATAAAATTCCATCAAAATATTCCCAATATGTACTATTTTGATTAGATATTTGGTATTTATTCATTATAGAGATAAAAAAATTATATAATTATTTGAATGGATTGGTTAACACATTTCTTAGCACGCATCACTATAGACTTGAGTGAAGTAATTTTTAACTTCAGATGAATCTTATATTTTTTGGAATAGTGGGACTAGCATTATAATAGAGTAGACTATGATCTTGGGTAAATAATGAGGATCACATAAAATGGTGGAAGTGATGGGTCTTGGATTTTATTTGGGTGTGGGAAAACATTTCCCATAGTTTTTTTATAGATATTAGTACATGCACTTTGATGATTTTATAGGGTTTCTAATGGAATATGAGATAGTGTTTCGGTTGGACCATGAACTATATAATGATTTAAAATCTATACCTCTTTATCACATGAAAAAAAAAATAGAGAACTATAAAATCAATAAGAATATCCTAAATCGACTATATTTTTTAAGAAAAGTATGTATCAATGGGGTTCTCAATTGATTTCTTCTAAAAAGGTATACAGAAGATAGCATTTTTGTATTGATTAACATAGTCTAAACTAGGTTACTATAAAGAACTAGTGTTTATTTACATATATCAGTGATTTATTTGATTTAATTGGATATCATTGGTTTTAAAATATTGATATTTGATCAATTTAGCGTTATATGAGAGTCTGATCTAATGATATTTTAAGGTATGTGTTTCTGATTATTCTCATGATTTATTTTCTTAAAATGTTATTTTTTAGATCCATTATTTTGAATAATAGCAATACACTAATTATTTTACTTTTACTCACTTTATTTTTGGTTAGTTTTATTTTTTATATAGACATAACATCTAATTTTTACAGTTCTAATGCATGTATGTTTGTGAGATTTTTGAATTCATACCAAATTTTAATTAAAAGAAGATATATTCATACATAAAAAACTTTGATAAATATTTTACTTCGATGTCTATAAATATAAATTAATTATTCAAGGAATAAATTCTATGAACAATAATTCTGATCTGAAAGTATGATTCTATTTGAGATCTACACAACCTTTGTTATTTTGAGAGATTTTTTTGTATTGTTTTCTAGTTTTATTCTTATAGATTCAATATTTTGGGTTTTTAAATTGTAAACTATCTATGGTTTTTAGTTTTATTCGTTTACTTTTGATCATATGACATCGATGAGGTTATTGGGATAGCAATATATATTTTTTGAAATAGTTATTTAATGAATTATAGAAGAGGAATTATTGTTATTAAGATTTATTAAAGATAATATTAGTGACATAGTTACCAATGATCAAAAAAAATCATAACTTCTAGGGTTAGCAACTTTTATTTTTTAATCAATTTGATCATGGAATTTCAATGATTGGAAATTGTATTCCTTGAATCTCGATATTAATTCTCCTGCCTATTGGGATAAAAATAAAATATTTCACATAAGGGTAAAAATAGGTGATATCATTTAATAATATCCTTTAATATATTATTCATATTTTTATTCCAAACATTGTGTTTCATTTCAAGTTGTACAACACATATATCTTATTGGATTGTTTGTCTTAGTTATTCTTTTATCTTCTGATTATTAAAATTTCTACTATATTTGTTTTAAATACTATGATTTATTTAGAGTTTATAACTTATATATAGTTTATATTCTTGAGTTATATAAAATTACAAGTTCTCTTTTGGATTTTATTGAACCCCCTCGTGATGATGAAAAACTAGGGTAACATTTTGTATTAGACTATGTAACTATAATTTTTTATAAAACATGTTATATCACAGAAAATTTAATACTTATATATTAAAAAAAATTCATGAGAGGAATATTTTTTATTTTAGATATTTTCTCTTTACATTTGGTTTTTAAGAAATTTTATCTTTCCTTACACTAACATTTTGTTAGAGGGTGGTCTTTTTGTAATAGAATTTTAACCGGCTGAACTGTAAAAAATTTTGAATCCTATTCATCCATTAATTTTTTTTATGGAGAATATTAAGAATAATAAAGAAATTAGGTAAATATATTTTGTATTAACATGTTTATTGATCATTATCATATGATGAATGGAAATTATGAGATTCTAGAGAAGTATATTTCTAATTTTACACATGAAGATAAATTGGAATCTCAGGTGAACTATATGGTCTAGAATAATCTAATTTTCTAAATAATAAATACTATTTAAAGTTATATTTATTCTTATAAAATGAAAAATGATATGTGTGGAAAATTATATATTTCTCATTTTTGTACCTCTAATGTTTTATAGCTGATAAGGTAGATGATACATGTTTACTATCATAATTTTTTTTTTCTTTTGGCGGAATTAGTATGTCAAATGCATCAATGAATTATAAATATCATGAATTCATTGCAATATCTTTATAAGATATAGATAATAGATAAATGACTTATTGATAACATCACAGATATACTTTTTAAGGAATTATAATTAAAAATAACATCTATTGATGATATAAAATATCTAACAATGTTGAGCTTGGATGACCTTATTATTACTTTAGTGAAATATTAAAATCAATTGAAGGGATATTCTAATAAGGATGAATAGAATAATGGAACTACAACTTCTGGAGATATAGATTCCAGGCATAATACATAAAATCATACAACTACTATGGATTGAGAATTAAAATCAAAACATTAATAGTAGTTGTATGGAACATAGTAAATTAGAATTTTTTAAAATTTCAAAAAAAAATATAAACATGATCATAATAAATAATAACTTTTGAAATGATTTTCATAGTAACCTGAAGGAAATATATAAAAAGGGTTGATAAAGGGAAGATAATTCAGATATTATTCTTTATGAAATAAAGAAACTATGATATATCAGATAATATTATCCAATAATGAAGAATATGAATAGTGGATATAGAATATCATCCAAATTAAAAGTGATAAGTTTTTAAGGAATACTATTATCACATAGAGTACAAGTGAAGATCCTATTTCAAACAGCAGTGGCTCTGATAATGATGATAGATGAAAAATAGTAGATTTTTATGAAAAAGATCTTAAAGTGAATTATGCTTCAAGGATAATGTAGCCACTAATTTTATTATGGATTTAACTTTTGAACCTTTATATTATTTAAGATTTAATGATGAAGATAATACTCTTTCATTTGAAGATAATCCTAAATATGTGAATTGCTTAGATAAAAATAATTAAAAGTTAAATAAAATATTTTATTTTACTAAATCAAATTCTTTTATGGATAATAATGGAATTTATAAACTTAATCTCCAGATGAATATTAAATCCATTTTAGTTTTAACTCGTGATGATAAAAACTGTGTTATTAAACCCAAAAAAATTCCTTAAATAATTTTTAATCATTTTGAACATATAGAGCTTATATTTCTAAATAATTAATATCTTTTTAATACCGTAATGTTGGAAAGATATGGGTTCCAAAGGTTCTATTTGTTGATATCACTAGATCAATGAATGTTTGGGTATAAAATTTTTTAAATATTAATTTTTGAATGGAATAATGGGTATCAATGGTAGAAACACTTGGTACTACATATTTTTTGGAAGTTATTTCTAGTAACTACTTTTTACAAACAATATTTTATGATGTATTCGATCAAAACTAACACAATGTATGGACCATTTATATGTTACATTAATTTTTCTAGTAATATCCTTTAAAAAATTCATCATTTATATCTTTTTATTCTATAATTATATAGTTCACACTAAAAAATATATTGTTCTCAACTTTACTGAAATTGAATGTCATCTTGATGATAATTTTACCAAATCTCTTCATTTTAAACGATTAAAATACATTAAAATAATATGGGTATGGTCATTGTTAAGTGTTAACTTTCCTCCAATAGTTTTATAGTCTCTAGATATTGTAAAAGAATTCAATAAATGGGGAATAAATTTTTTATTCATATATAATTGAGTTAAATCTTAATGAAGGTATATTATATTATCCAAAATAACATTGAATTTAATTTATAGATGTATCTAAAATGTCTACAATAATTAAACCTTATGAAAATTAAATTTTGTTTATGTAATTATCTGTAGTGATCTTCATGAAGGTGCCTATTTATTCAAAAAAAATTATTCTTATCTATTGACTTCCATATATGTGTGATTTTCAGTTTTCTCCTATGTATTATTTTCATATTATTATTATGCATGATTTTTATTTTAATCTTATATATAATTTTTAGTTTACACTTGTGCCGGATTTTTAATTTTTTCTTTTTTATGATTTTTATTTTTCTCTAATGAATAATTTTCATTTTACTCTTTAGTATGATTTTTAATTTACTATTATGTATTCTCGGATTTTAACTTGTAGTTATCTCTTATGGTTTTCTATAATAGTTTTTTATTTTATAGTTTCTTTTGGGTTATATCAATAGGTGATAACTTTAGAATATGTAGGAGAGAAATATGAATGAACTTTTAGGGGGAAGTTCATCCCAGAGGGAGATTTTGTATGCGATTTTATTGATTTAGTAAGTGTGAGGTTGTTAGATAAGTTAAAAGAAAAATTTTATGGCGATGAAAGTTTTTTTATATAATAATTTCATATCTAAAATGGATGTATGTTTTACAAAAGTTAAATGGATTTTTCTACTTTTTATTATTTCATCTAAATATACCATATTTTTCATTTTTTATATTTTGAGACTTGTTATCTGATTTCAAAAATGGGGATAATGTTTACTCATTTTCTGAAAATTACATCATTATGATCTGTTTTTTTATTGAATAAAAATACACTCCTTATAATACTTATACTTACTTGAAGTTATATTATTTTTTCTATCTATATAAACAAAACTTTTTATTTATTTAGTTGTAGTGAATTTATTTTATTGTTGTAATATTCTTGAACTTTGTAAAGTCATGTTGAAATTCAATTAATAGATGATATATATTATTCCAATTAGTATATAACCATATTTGATGAAATCATAGAAGTTTTTTACATAAATTTCTATAAATATAGATCATAAATTTAAGAATATAATATGTGATTGTGAATACTGAATTGATAATTTAATTACACTTGAGTGTTTCACAAACTTAGTGATTTTAAAAGTTTCTATTTGTATTTCTTTCAATGTTATTATTAGATCTCTCATATGTAATTTTTTCCATTGTGAAATATTTTATATTTCAAGTTTTATTAGTTTTTATGTTATTATATTAATGAGATTATAAGGGTTTTAATATATATCTTCTAAATTGGTTATTTTAAGTTTCTAAGGGATAGAATTTCTATTAATTAGGTTGATATAGGAGGAGCATAAGGATAGATCTTCTTACTACCAACGGTTTGTTAAAAAATTATAGGGCTGGGAACTTGAGTTTTTTTATTATGTTGGTTATAAAAAGTTTTATGTTTATAACATTTGTCCCATATATTTGAGTATTGATCCTCCATCAACATTGTATTAAAATAGAACATTTACTAATATGGGAACTATTGGTAATATCCTATAATAATATATTTCAAATGAGTATATGGATTTCTATCGATAAATCTAGGTTTTGTTTCTACCTAAATTGTTTATATTTTT
This sequence comes from Viscum album, assembly GCA_963277665.1. Taxonomy (NCBI): domain Eukaryota; kingdom Viridiplantae; phylum Streptophyta; class Magnoliopsida; order Santalales; family Viscaceae; genus Viscum; species Viscum album. The sequence continues at coordinate 1,393,261,112 of OY728157.1, read as the reverse complement.
TTAATATTATTTATTTTGGATATGTTTTTAACTTATAATTTTTATAATCCCCACTTCATTTTTTTATACTCTAATCTGCTAATATTTTATAACTTACGGACAGTTTATATTCTGGAGTGGAAGAAAATTATAACATTGCTTTGAGCTTCAATTCACCCCTCTTAAAGCTGCCATATGGGGACAATAGAAGCATCCATTCAAGCATATTTTGATATTTTATCAATGATATGCATGCTAAAATTAAGTGGATTTATTGTTGAATCGTCCCACAATTGATCTTATTATCCATTCTATGACTCTCTTATAAATTTAAGCATGTTCTGGAAATCATTCTAAGTAAAAATAGTGGTAATTTTTTAATTCATTTAATGATACCTATGAATTTTTAGTGAAACTTTATAATGAAATTATGTTGTCTTTAATTTCATAAAAATAAATGTTTACACCATTGTTTAAATCCTTATAGGAATTTAATATCGAATTTAATTCCATCTTAGAAGGAAAATCGGGTTATTGTAGAGGGATAGGTACTATGAAGGTGTATTCCTATATATATTTATAAAGGAAATAAAAAACTAGGTAGTTAAACTCGATATAATGAGGCATGCCATAATTTTTAAGGTCATGTGGCAAAGATTATTGGTTTCCCTTTAAATGTTTTTCCATCTAAGCCCAATAGTGTGTCTTTTAAGGACAATAATCTATGACCATTATGCTTACAATTTAAGGTTAAACGACTAGGAAATTTTAGAATGAGTGTATATAAATGGAATGGTGTGGGTATTATTCATTAAAACCCCTTTATTTATATTGATAAATGAGATGGGTTTGGGTGTGGGGTTTTCAAAAAATTGGAAACCTTTGATTCTTGAGTCATTTGAAAAACTCATTGAAGGAACATGGCTTACAAACAAATAGAATATTAAATAATTATAGTTTGGTGATGTCACATTATTTGATGAATACATGGGTAGAAATAAGACATTGATAATATATATCCCCTTGGATGAAATGGAAGAATTTTTCTCTAGTAGGTGACCCATATGAGATTTGGGCCCAAGGTAATCCGTGAAGGATGGGTGAACTATCCTTTTTAAGGAAAACCCTAGGATAAATAGAACAATATGGATTATGAAGTCCACTAGGGCAAAATTTATGATCTATTACTCAGTAGGTGACTTGGATGAGTAGTACACAAAATTAGCTATTAAGGATAGGGCATGGTTCAAATATAGAAGGAATATGAGATTCATCATGCTTTGGACTTCCTTCATATAGATTATCTTTAAAGGGGTCCTTACCTATATCCTATATGGTGCTAAGGGAAAGGTGATCTTTAATGAGGTTTTTAAGTGTTAAAACCGTATGATGACCCAAATACCCATAAATTTTATAAATTCATATTACTTTTTTTTAAATCAATTATGGTATATTTATTGAAATATTTGGCTTATAGACTATATATTTTTTAACTTAGGGGGTCAGGTTCTCCACCCTATGGCTCACAGAAAATATATAGGGTGGAAATGGGAGGTTGGGGAACTTTTATAGAAAGACTAGGATTAGTTTCTCATGTTTCACATCATAACCACTATTTGTGGATTGGTGAATTGTGGTAATTTTTTCAAGTACCTTTCTTATCCTTAGGTGTGCACAAAGGCATTGGATAAGGCATGTGTAGTTCTTTAGTAGGTCACACATGTGGGGTTTATCAGGGAATAGCTGAGGGATTTATCAGCAAATGTGTGGAGGCTTCTTTGGGGTGAAACATAGGATTTATTAGGGCATTCAAGGGGGACTAATTAGGGAATTGTGGGACTCATCATGTTTTGAGTAGATGCTTCATTAGGTTCCTCATGTAAGCTTCTTTTGGGTGAATGTTGATCTGAATTTGGTAAAATACATTCAAAAAAAATAGTTTATCTGACTTCATTTCTCTCTTTATTTGGAAATCCGTTTTCTTATAAAATAAATTTTTCTAAAAATGTTTTCAAAAATGATTAATTTAAAATTTTTAAATTTATTTATTAAATGAAATTTATACCTATTTTTTATTTTTATTTTTAAAAAATCCAAGTAATTTTATTGTCTCTTTCCAAATAAGGAACTTTTATAACCTTTTTAACATGAAAATAGAATGTTCTTTACAGTATGTATGGAATTACCCAATGTCATGACTATCATTTCATTGAATATTAATCTCTATGTTTATGAGGTTCCATTAAAAGAAAATGTTTTCAAAAGTTATTTTCAAGAAAAATTATTTTGAAAATTCTTTTTAAAATGAAATTTATATTTTCCCCAAGCATGTTTTTAAAGAACATTTTATGGTATTTTTATTTCATCAATGAAAAAACCCTTATTCTTAATCCAATTAGTATGTGTTATATTGATACTATCATTATTCTTTCTATAGATGGATTCTAATTATTTTTTTCAATGATAGAATTGACATTCACTCCCTTGAATCATTTTTTGTAGTAACTAACTTTCCTTGAATTATTTACTTCCCAATTATTGTTGATCATTAAATTTCCTATAAATATATGTATTATTTATCATGGATATTTTTATTTCCTAAATCATAAACCATTTTTACGTACAGTGTGTACTTGTAAGAACCCAGTTTTTTCTATAAAGGACTTTGGAAAATACTTGATTTTATTCCAGAGCAGCGCCTTCAGACGGTGTGCGATTCTGAGCCCCGGTGTGGCCAGAATTAAATTTTTAGTGCGTTCACACTGGTAATGCCAAATAAATGGGATAACTCCTAAACGGTGATTAGGATCTTAAATCTGAGTATACATATGGGTCTAGAATGGGGTGTTTACCCTCGTAAAGACATAAAACATGTCGGCGGGGGACGTTTGGACCCCTCGCTCACTATCGAACCATGGAACGGATAAATTAAATGATTAATTTATCTGTTTAATGGTTAAACTCAGTATCTCTTAAACAGTGGCTCGAATTAGAAAACTAAGAGCACTGTTGTGTCCGGAGCGTGTCGTTTACCCTAGGAGGGCTGTAAGTTTCACGGGCGCGACCCGTCTGTGAAAAAAATGGCCCCGGGGGCATTTTCGTAATTTGGTGGCCATGGGCGTTGAGTTTAATAAATTTTGAACAGGGCCTTGTATTAAAATTCTGAGACCTCTTTTGTGCTTGGTAGTTGGTGTTTGGCATAGGGGATGCTTAATCATGACCCCGCCGGAAGTTCGGGTTTGGGCCGACGGGCGGGTGGTTAAGTGTGTTTCTATTTAAACACTTAACCCGCCCTTTCTCCCCCTTTGTCCATCTCCTGGAAGGAGCGCTCCCAATGAAGAAGATCCTCCTCCATCCTCTCCTCCACCTCTCCGGTGAGGCGTGACAACTCCGGCGGACGTGTGGCGAAGCTCTGGGCAAATCCCAACAAGGTAGGATTCGTCATTTTCATTTTATTCTCCCCGCACCTAATTTGAGCCCAATTAATCACATATAATTGATGTTGTATTTTCAAACAAATCCCATAATTGTGTATTATAATTTATGATCTACCCGAATCATCTTTCAGATTGAAAATCCGAGTTTGGAGGTGACCGCAGTTGTTCGCCGAAATCCGCAGGTTTTTGGAGCTTCCCAGCCGGATTTGAGGATTCCGGTGGCGGCGGCTTGGCATTCAGCGGAGGAGGCGGTCATGGGGCATCGCGGTGGAGCGGAGGCCTTCAGAGGAGGGTCTTCAGCGGTTGAGGTGACCGGGCAAGCGCGGAGGTCGGCGGGGTCCTCAAGCGGCAGCCGTGCGCGACGGCATAGGGGAGGCAGCGCAGGGGTCGCGGCGCGCGACCCCACTGGGAGACAAGACCCGCCTTCGGCGGGTCTTCACACGGCAGGATGACCAACCCGATGAGGTTCGGTCGGTGGTGGACCGTGGCTCAGCGTCGGGATGGCTGGCGCGAGCTGGCCAGGCTGGTTCTGCCCAAGGGGATCTGTCCCCCCCCCTTCGGACGCCAGTAATTTTCATTACGGGTGTCTGATTTGCATGTCATCTACGGCAGTGTACTCCAGACGTCGAGGCAGACTTTTTTGGATGTTCTCAGGAATTTTTAATTCCCGAGATGAGGGGCTTGGGGGCGCGACACAACCATAAATTGGGTTGGCATTATCCTGGGAGTTTTTATTTTCGACGGCACAGACGCATCCGACGTTCGTTTTGAGCGTCGTCAGCGGAGTTGCAACCCTGGCGTCGAGCCGGAGTTTTCCAGTGTGGTTTCTACTGTTGAAATCGGAGTTGTGGCATGGTCCCCACTACCTTTCTATTGAGCTATTAACAGCGTTTTGTAACTTTTTCATCGGACGTCCGCTCGGGGCGTGCGAGCAGTCGATTTTGGGTGTTTTTCTGAGGGCATTGCAATGGCGCAATCCGCCCGCTTTAATTCTGCACGATGGTGCAGGACCCACGAGGGTCGTTTTGGGAGTTGATGGTGAATTTCTAACTCCTTCACCGTGTTTCTCTTTTGGACAAGTGATTAGTCAAAATTGTGTACTTTTTTAGAGGATCGCAACTGTGTGATTCGTTCGTTGTGTTTCGAGACCGGGATACGGGTCCCACGTAGCTCTGCTCGTGTGCAGTGTTCCGGAATGCATATTTTTCTCTGGATATCCATTCCACTCAAGTGAGTAGTCCTTTTGACATGTTTTCCTAAGGGGATCGAAATGGTGCGATGCGCCCGACTTTTTTCAGGGCCGAGGCTTGGGATCACTGGACACCGTTCAGGCGTAAAATGGTGTTAGCAAATTTTACGTCGGATATCCATTTGAGGAGAGTAAGTAGTCGATCTCACATGATTTTCCACAAGTATTACAATGGTGTGATCTGTTCAGGCGGGCAAATCCTCTTACGCGATCTTATTAAATGTGGAAATATGAAGGTGCCCCGATGTCGGTTCTTCTACCGTGTTTATAGCAGACCCTTGGCGTGTGATCACGTTCACTCTCGTGTGAGTGATGTAAATTCTTGAAGAGATGCGGTTGGTTGTGCCTCATCTGTTGAGGTGGCAAGTTGGACTTGTTACATTACGCCTTCGCGTTGACGTTGGGTGCCGTGTACACGTTAGCCTTTTGGCTAGAGACGTGGTATACTATGGGAGTATACGGGAATGCTGGGAGGCACATGTGGATGTTGGTACCTGAGAATATTTGTGCGCTTGGTCGGGGTTTACTTGGGGCCACACGTGATGTGGGACCCATGTGCGTGACATGTTCTGCTTTACGTACATCTGACCTCTCGTGATGTAGAGGGTCCCTCGGTTCACCTTTGTTGACCAGTAAGGTTGGTTTTTCCACCTGGTTCAGTTCTCGATGGTTTTGGCCAGCAGAGATGGTTTGGTTCCTCTGTTTCTTTAGCTGTAAGGGGTTTCAGTATCATGCCCCTTTCACCGGACTTCTGCACTGTTTACGACTACGGGTGTACGTAAAGTGTGGGTGTTTTCCCCACTTTCGGGGATGAGTTGACTCGGTCCGCTTCGATAGTAACTCAGCGGATTGGAGCGTCATTTCCATGAGGGTCCTGGGGAGTTTCTACCGTTTCTCTGTGTTCCCTGGAAGAGTTCTTGTGGTTTCAGTGTGACCAACACTTTACGCGGGCACCGATCCTCTACCCAGGAGGTTGTTTCCAGCAGGGCTGAGGTTGTTTCCAGCAGGGCTGAGGTTGTTTTCAGCAGGTCTGAGGTTGTTTCCAACAGTGCTGAGGTTGTTTCCAGTAGGCCTCAGGTTGTTTCCAGCTGGGCTGAGGTTTTTTCCAGCAGGGCTGAGGTTGTTTCTAGCATGGTTGAGGCTGTTTCGAGCAGGGCTGAGGTCGTTTCCAGCAAGGCTGATGTTGTTTCGAGTGGGAATCGCCAGTTGTACCATCCAGTAGGGATGGCCTGTGGGTTACCATCCAGCACGGATGGCCAGTACAGCAGTGTTCACCAAGCAGTACCATCCAGCCGGGATAGCCAGAGTGATTCCTGGTTTACCTCCAGCGGGGCTGGGCAGTGGTCCCTGATGCCGTGCCTACCTTTAGAGGGGCTGGGAAGTGGTCCCTGATGCCGGTTTTACCTCCAGCAGGGCTGGGAAGTGGTCCCCGATGACGGTTTCGAGCCTCCCTCTAGTGGATTACCCTTTTACGGGATTGGGCATTGGGACTCATCGATGACTTTATTCAGGTCTTCCTTAAGTGGATTACCCTGTTACGGGACTGGGCAGTGTGGCACCCGTCGACTCTTTTAGGGTCTCCCTCTAGTGGGAACCCATCGACTTCCCGGGATTACCCTCCAGTAGGGCTGGGTAGGGGGTCACCTATCGACTTTGAGAAGACCTCTCGACTGCGGGGCAGTGACGAGGTGTTTTTTGACATTCCCCCAAAAATCTCAAGTATGAAGAGGGCTTTCCCCACTGAGATGCGTCCTTGTGACATGACCTGAAACCGTGCGGGTGAGTTAGTTCCGCCCAAAGTGGATAGTTTCGAGGTGCGGTGATTTGATCCCTTGACTTGTAGTTCGTGGCAGACGTGCGGGATGCTGGGCATCGATGGTGTTTACTTCTGAGACTGTTGGAAACTCACATTCTTGGGATGAGCTACATGATGAAGATCCCCTTACGATCTTGTTTGGGCTTCTTGACTGAGCATATAAATATGTATATACCTTGTTCCAGTACCCACTCCTTGGGATTTGGTTACTCTCCTTCCAGGAGAGGCGAAGACGCGGGGTATGAAACGTGATTTTTGTGTCTAGATTGTCATGGTTGGATGAGTATACTCTCCTGATATAGGTAGTGAAGACTCGAGGAGAAGTTAATCTTCTCACCATTTCCATCTCCTTGTGTCTGGACGAGTCTATCTCCATTCTCTTGTTGGGTTGAGCTGGACTCTCTACTATTACTCTTTACTGCACTATTGGTTCTACTCCTTTACTTTCCCTATTCTCTCTAATTCTCACCCTTCGGTGCCTCCTTTGTTTCTCCCTCAAAGCCTTCAGGGTATCCTACTGAGTATTTTTATACTCACCCCTGATTGGGCTCTGCCCACACTTGGTGTGCCCTAGCAGATGACAGACAGGTTGGTGTGACTTTAGTGGAGCTTAGGAGTTCTAGAGCTTGGACCGCGTGTAGTGGTCTGAGTCAGGATCCAGGTGGGGGACCCTTCCAGCTGTCTTTCTTTTGTTTACCTGTTGCCGGGTTATGGCACTTTTCTGGTTGGGTGTGTGTTTCCACCCTTTTTCTTTTCAGCTTTTACTTTGTACTGTTTAGAGGTTGATGCACTCTTGAGGTTATTTAAAGCAGTAGGTACTTTTCTTTTCTTTTGACTCTGCACTTTTGTATTGAGTGTGTTGCATGTGTGTGTACATGTACTTAGGAAAAAGCCTCTCTGAGTTGTTGTGCCTTCAGCGCTGGTCGCCACCCCTGGCCTATGGAGGTGGGTCTGTGGTAGTTGTGGCTCGAGCCCAGGTAGGGTCGGGTCGTGACAATGTGGTATCAGAGGTAGTTCATTACTTGGGACGTTGTTCAGACGTCCCTAAAAAGGAATTGGTTGGGATATAGGGCAATAGTGTTAACGTGTCTCAAGAGCGGCTCTCAGGCCAGGGGGTCCAGTGATGGTGTGGCAGCCAACGTATCCATTCACCAGGACCCTGATAACCCGCTTGTCGACTCGGCATGCTGAGACAATTGTTGCAGGGAAAACTGGTTTGTGCATCACATAGGATTGAGTGTTGACTATCCTTCTTGATTCAGATCCTCATCGTTGTTGTTGTTGTTATATACATATATTCTCATCTGACTGCGGCACTCCATGATAAAATTCAGGATGTTTCCGCGAAGACAGCTAGCCAAGATACCGGCTTTGGTTCGTGAAGACGACCATGTGAGCTACGAGGCCACATTCCAGGACCCATCATGTGAGTCCCTTTATTTGGGTGGTCCGGTAGCAGCACCCCCACCTGTTGAGCAGCAGATAGCTTCTGCAGAGCAGACTGAGCTTGAGCGTAGGTTGAGCGCGCTCCGTGAGTTCCAGCCGTAGAGACCGCTGAGTTTCGGTGGTGAGCCTGACCCTCGGGCAGCAAAGGTTTGGCTCGAGAAAGTGGTTCGACTTTTCAGGCATGTGCAGGCGTCGGTAGACCTTATGGTGGCTTAGGTCGCCAACCTTTTCCACGGATCATCTTTGCATTGGTGGAGTCTGGTGACTCAGTTTCTTGATGATTCATCGCTTTCATGGGGTGACTTTAAGTTGTTGTTTCATGAGAAGTTTTTTCCCTCCTGATTGCGCTCCGTTCGGATTCAGGATCTCCTACAATTTTAGCATGGAGTGATGGTGGTGGCCGAGTACACTGCTAATTTCGCAGACCGTGCACGCTTTTACCAGGACATGGTCCATGACGACAACATCTGAGTGCAGAAGTTTGAGCAGGGTCTCCACTGAGAGATTCGTTCTGTCATAGTACCCTTGGGCATTTCCATATATGCTGAGGTGCTAGAGCAGGTGCTGGTGAAAGAGAGTTTCTTGTCACGTTCGAGAGTTGGTGGTGGCAGCAGGCATGTTGGAGTAGAGATGTTTGTCACTGCTAGCGGTCATCGGCAAGCAGAACCTCGATGTAGGTGGCTTTTTGACAGTCGGACTCAGGGGCGTGGTTTCACACCATAGTGGCGCCGGAGGGCACCAGTGCAGCCTGAAGAGAGTCGATGATATGCTTGGGATGAGCGAGGTAACTTAGAACGAGACTGCCCGACCAGGCATGCGGAGAGCTTCGGGCAGGCAGCAGGTGCACCACCACGACGGAGGCAGCGCCGTGATCAGAGTAGTACTGATAGAGGTGGTGCTAGCAGATGAGTGGGAGGAGCTGGTAGTGGGGGACGACCTTATGAGGTCTTCCCATCACCACTAGGCAGCCCACGTCAGGCTCCGGGAGCTGACAGTTGAGACCGCGGACAGCCGCGATCTTTGAATGTTTATGATCCTGCAGAGCATGAGGTGATAAGAGGTACGCTCTATAGCTCTTCTACTTTTTGCAGTATAATTGTTAGACTCTGTGTGTGAAATGATTTTCTCCCTGCTTTTTGTTTGAGGTGTTACCAGGGTGACGCGGGGTGTCAGCGTGGCCCTGTGTTAGTAAGGTAAAAATGCATAGGACCTTTTCTATAGTCGATGGTGTTGAATATTTCCCTCTCTGAGCTTGTAAGAGAGTCTTGGTTACGAGACATCGACTATGTAACCTTGCGTGACCAGATATCCTTGGGTGTTTCACCATATGGATGTTCTGAAGGAGGGAATCACCGGGCCTTGTTCTAGGTGCGTGCGGAGAATCCAGTCGTGGCATGTGACGTTGGGGTTCGGTCGGGGAGGTGAGAAACCCCTGAGAGCCTTCGGGATGTTTGAGACCGTGCAAAGGGATGGTGAGGTTCCCTACCACCTTTCCCTAACCCCAAGGTCGGAAGTGGGTGCGCGATGTATCCCGTGTGGCTTACCTGAGGAGATGTGTGCTTGCTCCTATGCACGTCATCGGTAAGGGCCGACCTCGTGTGAACAGATGAAATCCTTTGGTCTATGTGCGGTGACACAGGACTGTGCAAGAGTTCTTCTAGGTACGGAAGAGCCATGTGCAGGCTTGATACCCTGAGTTGTTCCCTAGTTTTGCTTTACGAGGACGAAAATCTTGAAGTAGGGAATGATTTAAGAACCCGGTTTTTGCTATAAATGACTTTGGAATATTCTTGATGTTATTAAAGAGTAGCACCTTCAGACGGCATGCAATTTCGAGCCCCAGTGTGGCCGGAATTAAATTTTCAGTGTGTTCACACTGGGAACGCCAAATAAATGTGATAACTTCTAAACGGTGCTTCGGATCCTAAATATGAGTGTATGGATGGGTCTGAAATGGGGTTTTTACCCTAGGAATGACATAAAACATGTCGGCACGGGACATTTGGACCCCTCGCTCGCTATCAGAGCGTGGAATGGATAAATTAAATGATTAATTTATCTGTTTAATGTTTAAACTCAGTATCTCTTAAAAGGTGGCTCGGATTGGAAAACTGGGGGCACCGTTGAGTCCAGAGCGTTCCATTTACCATAGGAGGGGTGTATGTTTTTCGGGCGCAGCCCGTCTGTGAAAAAATGGCCCCGGGGGCGTTTTTGTAATTTGGCAGCCACAGGCGTTGAGTTTAATAACTTTTAAACGGGGCCTCGGATTAAAATTACGAGACATCGATTGTGCTCGGGAGGTGGTGTTTGGCCTAGGGGATGCTTAATCCTGACCCCATCGGAAGTTTGGGTTCGGGCCGACGGGCGGGTGGTTAAGTGTGTTTCTATTTAAACACTTAACCCCCCCCCCATTTTCCCATCTCCGGGCAGGATCTCTCCCAATGAAGAAGCCCTCCTTCATCCTCTCCTCCACCTCTGCGGTGAGGCGTGACAACTCCAGCGGACGTGCGGCAAAGCTCCGGGAAAAAAGCCCAACAAGGTAGGATTTGTCGTTTTTGTTTTATTCACCCCGCACCGACATTGATCCCGATTAATCACGTAGAATTGCTGTTGGATTTCAAACAATGCCCATAATTGTGTAGTATAATTTATGAGCAACCTGATGCATCTTTCGGATTGAAAATCTGAGTTCGGAGGGGACCGCGGTTGTTCGCCGAAATCCGTGGGTTTTTTGAGTTTCCCGGCCGGATTTGGGGATTCCGGTGGCGGCGGCTCGACATTCAGCAGAGGAGGTGGCCGCGGGGCGTCGCGGTGGAGCGGAGGCGGGTCTTCAGCAGAGGAGGCGGTCGGGCGAGCGCGGAGGTCGGCGGGGTCCTCAGGCTGCGGTCGTGCGCGACGGCACGAGGGAAGCAGCGCCGGGGTCGCGGTGCATGACCCCATGGGGAGATAAGACCCGCCTTCGGTGGGTCTTCACATGGCGGGACGACCGACCCCACGAGGGTCGATCAGTGGTGGACCGCAGCTCAGCGTCGGGCCGGCCGGTCCAGGCCGGTCCCGCCCAAGGGGATCTGTCCCCCCCCCCTTCGGACGCCTGTAATTTTTATTATGGGTGTTCGATTTGCATGCCGTCTGCGACAGTGTACTCCAGACGTCAAGGCGGACTTTTTGGGATGGTCTCGGGAATTTTTAATTCTGGAGACGAGTGGTTCAAGGTGTGGCACGACCGTAACGTGGGTTGGCGTTGTCCTGGGAGTTCTTGTTTTGGATGGCATGGACGGATCCGACGTCCGTTTTGAGCGCCCTCAGTGGCGTTGCGACCCTAGAGTCGAGCTGGTGTTTTCCAGTGTGGTTTCGGGCGTTGGAACCGGAGTTGATGTGTGGGCCCCATGGCCCGTCTGTTGAGCTGTTAGCAGCGTTCTGTAACTATTTCATCGGACGTCCGCTTGGGGCGTGAGAGCAGTCAATTTTGGGTGTTTTTCCAAGGGCATTGTAATGGCGCAATCCGCCCGCTTTAATTATGCATGATGGTGTGGGCCCCACGAGGGTCGTTTTGGGCGTTGACGGTGAATTTCTATCTCTTTCACCGTGTGTCCATTTGGGAAAATTGATTTGTCAAACTTGTGTACTTTTTCGAGAGGATAGCAACGATGTGATCCGTTTGTTGTGTTTCGGGACCGGGATGTGGGTCCCACATAGCACCGCTCGTGTGCGGTGCGTTGGAATGCATCTTTTTCTCCAGATATCTATTCCACTCAAGTGAGTAGTCCTTTTGATGTGTTTTCCCAAGGGGATCGCAATGGTGCGATGCGCCCGACTATTTTCGGGGCTGAGGCTCAGGATCACAGGACGTCATTCGGGCGTGAAGCGGTGTTGGCGACTTTTACGTCTGATATCCATTGGAGGTGAGTAAGTAGTCGATCTCGCATGTTTTTCCACAAGGATTACAACAGTGTAATCTGTTCAGACAGGAGGAGCCTCTTACGCGATCTTATTAAATGTGGAAATATGAAGGTGCCCTGGTGGCGGTTTTTCTACCATGTTTGTAGCGGACCCTTGGCGTGTGATCGTGTGCACTCCCGTGTGAGTGATGTAAATTGTAAGAACTCGGTTCTTAGTTTTGAGGTACGGGCTTATTTTTTTTCCTTTTCCTTAAGTGTTTTAGAGAAAATATGGAAAATGGGGAAAAATCATAAATTTTGGAACTGCACGCCGTGTACTTTTCCACACGTCGTGGACTTTTAGCCGTGTGGGATGGGTACACGGGTCATGTATCCATGTCAGCGACGAAGGGTATAGGAACCAACTACACATCGTGTAGTGGTCCTTTACACGTCGTGTAGTCAATCGGCATGCCAAAATAGTAAGGCGGTGGAGTAGCCGCCAGCTGGGCAACAGTACACGCCGTGTAGTTGGGAGTACATGTTGTGTACGCATGTCGACGGATGAACAGTGTGGTGGTGCCGCCAGAGGAACAGTTAAATGAAAGAAGTACACGTCATTTACTTGGAAGTACACGCCGTGTACTTTGTTTTTTCACTTAAAATGGGCAGTAGACTCCCCTGTTCATAGGGAAGGCTTAGAACGGGAAGAATGAGCTGGAGGGGATGGCCGGAGCTTCGAAGATCCGCCGAGTGCACGTCTGGAATCCGTTTCCGCCTCGGACGATCTCGTTGGAACTGTGCGGGTAAGCCCTGTCTTCTCCTAGAGTGTTTCTTACCAATTATTTCCCTGTCGGGAGTTATTTTAGGTTGAATGAAAGTTTTCTTACCTCAAATATACACCGTTCTTGGGCGTTTCTGTGATCGACGATCGTGTATACCGCTCGTTGGCATTTAAGGATTGTGTCTTGGTGTTTTTTTTCTAACTGTCGTGTGTTTTGTGAATTTTCATGCCACAAACCCGTGATGGGGGTGTCGTGTGGCAGAGACCATAGCTATTTTAATACCTATAATTGTATAGATAATTAAATATGATATTAAAATGCAGGTTGGGATCATTGCTTGGATCTGAAACCACTCCGGGGGTGTGTTCCACTGTTTAGTCATTTGGTCAGATACTCGAGGGTATGCCTTTAAGTAGTAATTGTATAATTTCATTGAGATAAATTTCTTGTTTACTGCTTGTTTACATGTTGGGCATGGCCCGGTTACCTGTTTAGCCTGAGGGAATTGTTGTGATTAGCCTATGGGCACTACACTATTTAGCCTAAGGGCAGTAGTTATTTTGGCCTGAGGGAAACTTCTTCTGTGACTGTGGGAATCTAATTATGTGTCTATGGGTGACACTAACTATTCCTGAGGGCAAAATATGTTAAGACTGAGGGCATATTCTTGTGTTAGATACTCTTTACCTGAGTTTAGGGGTTTATGTGTCTGAGGACATTAGCTGGTTACTTAGAATATTCATTATGGTGATATTTTAAATTAAATGATTAAATGGATATTAAAATAGAAATATAATTTGTAAAGTTAGTTACTTTTGGTACTACTTACTTTTATTGCATTTTACTACTGCACCCTGTTGTTGCATGTTTTACACACGGTTGGGAACGGGCCTTTGGTGGGTGCCTACTGAGATATATTTCTCACACCCTGTTTAGGCCATGATTTTTGGCCCAAACAGATTATGTTGTTGTAGGTGTGGATAGGGGTAAGAGTCCCTATACATGTACTTGACTGTTGCTGAGGAGTAGGAGGGCATGGGACCGAGCCTAGGATGGTGATGCCGCTGCCAGCTGTTTTGCTTTGATTTGTTGTACTCTGTATTTTGTTGTACTGTACTGTTGTGTAACATGTTATGGCTATTTTATTAAAACTTGAGACATGTAGCATCATTATTTATACACTCCTTGTTGTATCCACTGTCGTTTTTTAGTTCAGTTGCGTATGGTTTACTGCTTCCGCTGATTGTTGTATGTTTTATTTCAATTCCGTTGCGCTACACTTTGAAAAATGAGGGCATAGTTTCCCCACTATCATACCTGGTCCCTCGCTGCTAGTTGGAAGCCTCTGGCGTTTGGGGAAATGCACTTGAGGTCTTGTGGAAAACTAGTTTTGGGGCACCATTGCGTGGCACCCGGAATCGGGACGTTACATAAATGCTTGAAGAGATGTGGTTGGCTATGCCTCAGCCGTTGAGGTGGTAGGTTGGAGTTGTTACATTACGCCTTCGCGTTGACGTTGGGTGTCGTGTGCACGTTAGCCTTTTGGCTGGAGATGTGGTATACTCTGGGAGTATACAGGAATGCTGGGAGGCACATGTGGATGTTGGTACCAGAGAATGTTTGTGCGCTTGGTCAGGGTTGACTTGGGGACACATGTCGTGTGGGCCCCATTTGCGTGTCATGTTCTTCTTTACGTACTTTTGACATCCCACGACATAGAGGGTCCCTCTGTTCTCCTTTTTTGACCAGCAGGGTTGTGTTTTCCCCCTAGTTCTGTTCTTGATGGTTTTGGCTGGAAGAGATGGTTTGGTTCCTCTGTTTTTTCAGCTGTAAGGGGTTTCAGTACCGTGCCCCTTTCACCTGACTTTGGCACCATTTGCGACTACGGGTGTTCGTACAATGTGGGTATTTTCCCCACTTTTTGGGATGAGTTGACTTGGTATGCTTCGATAGTGACTCAATGGATTGGAGTGTGATCGCCCTGAGGGGTCTAGGGAGTTTCTCCCATTTCTTCGTGTTCCCTGGTAGAGTTATTGTGGATTCGGTGTGACCAACACTTTACGCGGGCACTGATCCTGTACTCAGGAGGTTGTTTCCAGCAGGGATGAGGTTGTTTCCAGTAAGGCTGAGGTTGTTTCCAGCAGGGCTGAGGATGTTTCCAGCAGGGCTGAGATTGTTTCCAGCACGGCTGAGGTTGTTTCCAACAGGGCTGAGGTTGTTTCGAGTAGGGCTGATGTTGTTTCCAGCAGGGCTGAGGTCGTTTCCAGCAGGGCTGATGTTGTTTCCAATGGGGCTCTCAAGTTGTACCATCCAGTAGGGATGTCCAGTGGGTTACCATCAAGTAATGATGGCCAGTACAGCAGTGTTCACCGAGTAGTACCATCCAGCTGGGATGGCTAGACTAGTTCCAGGTTTACCTCTAGCGGGGCTGGGCAGTGGTCCCTAATGCCAGACTTACCTCCAGCGGGGCTGGGAAGTGGTCCCTGATGCCGGGTTTACCTCGACCAGGGCTGGGAAGTGGTCCCCAAGGATGGTTCCAAGCCTCCCTCCAGTGGAGTACCCTTTTACGGGACTGGGCAATGGGACTCATTGATGACTTTAGCCGGGTCTCCCTCTAGGGTATTAATGTATTATGGGACTGGGTAGTGTGGCACCCATCAAATCTTGTCGGGTCTCCCTTCAGTGGGAACCCGCCGACTTCCAGGGATTACCCTCTAGCGGGGCTGGGCAGGGGGTCGCCTGTCTACTTTGACGAGACCTCTTGACTGTGGGGCAGTGACGAGGTGTGGTTTGACATTCCCCCAGAACTTTCAAGTACGAGGAGCACTTTCTCCACCGAGACGCGTCCTTGTGACGCGACCTAAAACCGTGTGGGTGAGTCAGTGCCACACAAAGCGGATAGTTTCGAGGTGTGGTGATTTGAACCCTTGACTAGCAGTTCCGGGAAGACATGCAGGATGTTGGGCATCGATGGTGTTTACTTCTGGGACTGTTGGCGACTCACTTTCTTGGGATGATCTATGGGATGGAGATCCCCTTAAGATCTTGTTTGGGCTTCTTGACTTAGCATATGAATATGTATATACCTTGTTCTAGTACCCACTCCTTGGGATTTGGTTACTCTCCTTCCCAGAGAGGCGAAGACGCGCGGGGTATGCCACATACTTTCTGTGTCTAGCTTCTCATGGTTGGACGAGTATCCTCTCCTACTATAGGTAGCGAAGACTCGACGAGAAGTTCATCTTCTCACCATTTCCAACTCCTTGTGTCTGGAAGAGTATATCTCCTTTCTCTTGTTGGGTTGAGATGGACTCTCTACTGTTAATCTTTACTGCACTCTCGGTTGTACTCCTTTACTTTTCCTATTCGCTCTACTGCTCACCCTTCGGTACCTTCTTTGTTGCTCCCTTAAGCCTTCAGGGTATCCTAATGAGTATTTTTATACTCACCCCTGCTTGGGATTTGACCGCACTTGGTGTGCCCTTGCAGATGACGGACATGTTGGTCGTGTCTTCAGTGGAGCTTAGGAGTTCGAGAGCATGGACCACGTGTGGTGGTTGGAGTCGGGTTCTAAGTGGGGGACCCTTCCAGCTATCTTTCTTTTGTTTACATGTTACCGGGTTGTGGCACTTTTCTGGTTGGGAGTGTTTTTCCCCCTTTTTCTTTTCAACTTTTACTTTGTACTATTTAGAGTTCGATGCACTCTTGTGGTTATTTAAAAGCGTTGGTACTTTTCATTTCTTTTGACTCTGCACTTTTGTAATGAGTGTGTTGCATGTGTGTGTAAAGGTACTTAGGTAAAGGCCTCCCCAAGTTTTTGTGCCTTCAGAGGTGGTCTTCATCCCCTGGCCTATGGAGGCGGGCCTAGGGTAGTTGTGGCTCGAGCCCGGGTAGGGTCGGGTCGTGACTGTACTTGATAGTTATTTGATTAACTAGGGAAATGTTACTGAATCCATATCTTTTACCCAATACAGATATTTGATAAGGCACATTGTTCATGAATTAAATCAATTACTTGATAAATGAGGAATTATTTGGAGAGTTATGAAATGAGTGGGTCCTAGTTAATGATAACCCCTTGATACATTGGAATTCTCATGGGAAGACTCATTTGGCCTACCTTAGTGGGTTTTTTACCTAGTATGTTTTATAAAGTATCTTGTGAAATTTCTTGATGCTAAAGTAATCATGTTCCTATGAATTATGGCATATAATAATTAATAATTTCTATTATTTAGACTTTTTTATTATTTTTCATGATATTTTTTCTATGAAAAAATCTATGGATGCATTTTATTCTAAATTTATTGATTTAATGGAATGTGTTTTAATTTATTAACATTTCTATATTTATTCTACCTTGTCGTATCATGATATTCATGGTATTGTTTAAATCGTAAGTGATTTAAGTTATTTACCTTGCCATATTATTTATGTACTTCCTTCTAAGTTTATTGATTATGTGGCATGCATGTTTATTTATTACCATGATTTATTAATTACGCTCATTGATTCATTAATTCTTCTAATATATTTAAACCTTGTTGATAAATTAATCTCAACCTTGTTTTATTTTTTTCCCTAGGGTTATATGAAATATACTATGAATAATACTTATGTATATGTTATAAGGATCATAGATATTATTCTCGAAAAAAAATTATGTTTTAATTTGTGTATTCAAAATATAATTTAAGAACCATGTATATATCTAGTTTAACAATACTAATAAACTATTTGATCCTTTTAGACTCTTTTTCTTGTATCTTATACCAATTTAATGGTAGCAGAAACTAACTCTAGGCTTCTAGGGTTGGGGTCACTGTAGTAATAGAGACTTTCATTTCACAAAACTCTTCTTTCTTTGTATACTTTTCTATCAACATGGTAGAATTAACATAGGTGAATGGGTGATCTTTATCAGAACAATGTTTAAATTATAGGGGTGGTTCACATCCCCCCAATTCAAATGGAATAAAGTTTATTAGCATCAGAACCATCTTATAGACCCATAATATCTCTTCTTCAAGGTACTTGGTGTACTGATGACATTTCATTGTCTTTAGGGATAATTTTATGCTTAAGAAATTAACACAAGGGATTTAGAGGGATTTGGGTCCATGACTATATAATTCTTTAATTCCCTAATGATGGATAGTATATGAAAAATGAAAGTTTAAGTAATAAATTAATCAAATTTTTTCAAATAATTTATTTTCACCTCCTATCATTCTTCTAATTCTTCTAAGAGTATGGTATTCACATTGGTCCATGTGTTTTTTAATTATATAATACTACTTTCCCATCATCAATTAACCTCTAAAAGAAAATATTAAATAAAATAAATCTTGAATTGTGTTCCAAAAAACTGATTAGTATAGGTAATAATTAGTATGATCTTTGAGACCCATGCCATCGGGATTCTTGATTTCAAGAAATGTAATCATGTTGCTCTCTAGGGTTGAAAAACATACCTCAGAACCAACTTGAGATAAAAATATTATGTTTTATTCTTCATAAGTTAAAATTCATGGTGTCACTATTATCCATAGGCATTCCACATTTTGGGGTCTAGTAATACATATAGATAATGTTGATGTAACTCCCCAAGCTTCTACGGTACGCTTCTCTTTGAATAATGTGATAGCGTGTGTTGTACGCAACACCGAGTTCTAACACACCATAACTAATCAAACTAGCCGTTATGAATAGTAATACCTACTTTTTGAAATTATATATATTTTATATTTCAAAATGGACTTCATTTTTGGATTCGGAATATCGAATTTAGCCTAAGGTGAAATTTTGGTACATTTCGGATAACTTTCATATTTTGATGAATAGTGAATATTACTAAGTTTTAATTAAAAACAACTTTTTTAATCAAAATAATTAATAGTGATAAATTATGAATTTGAGTGGTTTTAAAGTATATTTAGAATATATTTTTACCATTTAATATAATGTTGGTCATTGGACATAATTTTACAATTAAACCGAACATAAACGAGTGTCAATCTTTTGATAGTTATTATCTCTTAAAAACACACTTTTTGTTTTGACAGCGGGAATTAATTTTAAATTAATTTCTGCCACTTCTGTGTTTTGAATTTAGGAAAATGGATTCCATATTTGGAATCAGGATGTTCAAATTGTGTAAATAGGTATCTTTTATTTTTAGACATTTTGAATAATTACTGCGGTAAATATTTTATTTACCATGGTTAAGGGTAAATCCGGTAAATAAGGGTTAAAAAATAATATTATAATAATACTAAATTACCCTAAAACGTGTCTTAACCCTATTGGTAGATACATGGTCGACCAGGGGAATCTTTGGGTCTATTTAGGGACCCCATGGATCCACTTGTAAGTGATAATGACACTTTATTTTAATTAAGTTAAAATGAATACAAAAATGACACAAGCATATATCTTTTAGAAAAACAATTGTTACATAGGGTTATATATGTTGGATTTTAGATTATAAATATTCATTAGAAAGATAAAAAGATTTCCTACATAATGATATTTTACTTATAATTTTTAGACATTAAATAATTTATTTTATTTATGACACAATGATGATGCATTAATTACTATAATAGTGAAAAATTAAAATAATTGATATTATAAATACCCAAATAAATATAATATGAAACTTTTAATGAATTAAACTAATTTTCTAGGATAATATGATATATTAGGATTGATTTAATTGACCTTTTTCGAAGTAATCAATCTGTTATGAGTTTCACAAAAATCAACTATTGAATAGTGTCAAAATTGACATAAAAGAGTTCTTAAAACAAATATTATATTATTAATTGATATTAAATTCCTAAAAATCTAAGGTTCGGCCAAGAGACTTATATCATGATATTTTCATCATTAATGTACCACTTGGGGGTCTCTTGGATGTATATAGTAAGTTTATTAACCATATTATATAAAAATACAAAGAGACATTGTAAAAGTGAAACTAATTAACTTAGAGTTAATACTTAAAGATAAGGTTAATATAAGTCCCCAAACCTGTCTAAATTATATTGGTTGAGTGGTTTTCGACCTATCCCCACCTTAACCTTTGAATAATCAACTTTGGAGCCATTAGAAACCGAATATGAATTTATTATAAATTAATATTTCTAGATTTTCCAAAGGTGCCCCTCACCCCTCTTATAAAAGGGCACTCCTCCTTCTCATTTATTCACACCTTCAAAGCCTTTAGGATCGGCCAAACTCTTCCCAAATACTCTCCTAACATCCCTCAATACAACCTAGAGGCCTTAGTTGGATCATAAAGCCAACCTAAGGAGCCCTTTTGATCAAATCAAAAGGAAGAACCCGAAGAAGAGGTAATGATTTCACCACCCTTCTCCAAGTTCATTTCTTCTTCCACTACCTCTTTCTTTGTTCTTACCATTCTAAAATAATAACTCCAGTATCTTACATATACTGTGATGTTATTATAAATATGGTACAACCATATTCAGTATTCTATCCACCCTTTGAATAACATGTCACCATACGTGCGTACGTACGACTTACCGTCTCCACGTCGTGGTGTAATTGTTATTCAATATAATATTATTTGCATGGGTATAATAATGATGTGTAACTCATGTAAATAATAAAAATAACATGTTAATGATTCTGTATATATGATATACCATCCATTTATATATTATTTTAATATCAAAATAATGATATTGTCGCTCGTGCGTACGTACGGACTACCGTCTCCACGAACGCGATGAGATTCATTCTCCATCGTATCCATTCAAGTATAATTATCATTTGATGATTTAAAAATGATGTTTAAGGACTAGATATCATTCTGGATATGAATAAGATACAACAACCATGGCGTATGTAACAAAACATATAAAATAAAATGAGTAAGTTAACTCCCGAAACGACGATAATTCTAAGATATTATTAACAAATCAATGTTAAAAGATCATATATGATATCATATTATTATATATGATTCTTGTATAATTTAATAACAACTATTTCACCATTATACATGAGGTTAACCTACCCCAATCAAGGAAAAGTAAAAGTTAATGGTTATTTCACAATCTCTTCATTATCCGAGGTTGTTTATATGTAATAATCTACTGGGATCTCTTTATCATCCACATCCATGTTTCTTAAAAATGTATTTCAAAACATTTTTACTATTTAATAGAATATGAGTTAAAGTCATTTATACCCTTTTTGACTTTTATAAGTGGTTTATAAAGGAATCTTTCGGTCGTTTTCAAAACAAGGTCCTTTTTAACCTTTTCGACAGAATTAAGGTAAGAATGTTTTTTTTAACTTATACGGCGGGTGCGGCTATTTTCCACCGTTATAAAATCTTCAAAGCTTCCCTTACAAGCTTATAAGAATATTTTCAAAGAAAATGTTTTATTTTACATGGATCTTAAATTATTTCAAAATAAAAGGAGATATTTCTTTAAAAAGAATTTTGATTTCATCTATGTCAACATCCTTTGATGGATTTTAAGATTATTTGAAGTTGATTTATTATGATACAAAACTTCTATATTGTATTGAAGGTTTGGTGATATGTTTGACTGTGGATGTGCTATTTTTATACCATTCATAGTTTATGGTGAAATTATTGACATTTCATATGCTAGTTTTAATATGAATGTTTATGTTATGTTTAAACCTTTTCATATGGGAATGTATTGGACTTAATATGTGACGGGTGGAGCCCGCTATAGCTCCTCGATGCATCGGTAGGTCTCATGAGACAAACTAGTGTCTTGGCACAAGGCCTTGACAAAATCTTATTTGTAGTCTTGGCACGAGGCCTTGGCTATGTGGTTATGATAGTCTGGCATTATGCATTCCAACATTATGAAAGTGGTTATTGATTTTTGCATGTGATTATTCGATTAGTAGAATATCCATGTGAATAAGTAAATGGCATTATTTCATTTTATTTATGCCATACCATGTTGAAAGTTCATATTTAAAAGGCTTTTGTTTTAGTTATACATTGCCTTAAATGTTTATTCTTATTTATGAAAGTTTCCGCTATATTGTTATCCTTACTGGGCATTTGAGCTCACCCCTTTTCTATGTTTTATTTTTCCCAGGATGTGAAGAAGTAAGTTATGAATGACCTGCAGGGATTTTATGAGGGGTTAATAGTGTGGATTGTGGAAACATTATGTTGTTGTAGTAGTTTTTCATTTTATGATGTAATGTAAAACTTATGAATTTATCCAGTGTTTCCAAGGCTACTAAACCAATCGGTCTTTCGAGATTTGATCTTTCTTGTGATCATGCCAATGTTATGTAATAATGCACCGACTCTGGGTAACTGGGGTCGGGGCGTTACAGTTGGTATCAGAGGGAGGTTTAGTACAAACCTTGGAAGTTAGATTTAGATAAACTCTGATTAGAGCACGTAGACCTAAGATGAACTTTGAGGATTAGTATAGAAGAACTTCCTAGAATTTTGGTATTGTAGAGATTTTGTGAGTTTTCCGAGCAATACATCCCTGTCTGGATACGAGCAGGTAGAGGCGGCTCTGGCACAGATGTACCTAGGGGTAAAACCCGAAAACACTGCTTTGAGCTAGACTCGAACGGGAACTGGTGCACGACAACGGGTCTTGCTGCACTCTTGGTTACGACACTCCCGGGGGATATGCTTAGGATAACTCTCACTATCTTTACAAATCATTATGAAGGGTTTATGAGTATATACTTCCTCAAAGAAAACATTTTTATGATTATGGATTATATCCATAAATAGTTCAATTTATGTTAAGTGTTTTATAAGTATGGGATTATGTATTTTGATTCATAAACTGATCTAGTTTATGCCATTGCTTAGAAGTGGTGCCTAGTGGAAGAAATGGAAACCGTATCAATGCACGCACTCCATGTAGGGATTGCCCTCCTTCTCAAGATAATTATAGTGGGGCTGGTGATGCAACTGGTGCTGATCAGCTAATCACCATACTGGGACAACTTACTCAGGTTATGAATAATAACCTTACCCGTATGTAGCACCCTGATCTGCAGCGTGGAGGATCAATGTTAGATCGATTCATGAGGCAACAACCACCAACGTTCAATGGGAATACAAATCCCTTAGTAGCTGAGCAATGGATATTTTCCCTAGAGAGAATATTTCAGGCTTTGGGGAGCAGTCAAAGGGAAAAAGTTATCATGGAAGTTTACCGCCTCACTGGAGATGCTGATCAATGGTGGTCATTGATTCAAAATATGAAGGAAGATGATGAAGTATCAAATATGGAATGGAGGGAGTTCAAAGATCTGTTTTTAGAAAAATACTTCCCTCGCGACCATCGAGCAGATATGGAAAGGCAATTTCTGAGTCTGAGACAAAAGGAGGATGAGAATGTCACAAAGTATGAGGCTAACTTTACAAGGTTAGCGAGGTACGCTGGTGATTATATTCGTAACCCAAGAAGTAAGATTGATCGTTTCTTTGATGGGTTAAAACCATTTCTCCGTCGAGCGTTAGTCTCACAATCCTTTTCATCGTACGAAGACATTGTCTCATGTGCTATCAAGACCGAAAAGGAATTCTCTAAGTCTTATGACTTTAAAGAAAAGCAAGAGAAGAAGAGACCTGTTGATCAATCTGGGAATGGAAATAAGGGGAAGAAGGGAATGGTTGAATATCCATCTTGTGGTAAATGCGGGAAGAAACATCCTGGTACTTGCTTGAAGGGAATGGGAGTCTGTTACAAGTGTGGTGAAAAAGTCCACCAAGCTCATGATTGCAAGGGGAAGAAGGAAGCTACCAACGTTCAGTGCTACAATTGCAGGGAGATGGGGCATTATGCAAATGCATGTCCTAAGCGTCAGGAGAACTTACCTCAGAAAAGGCCAAGGGATCAAGGCCAGGCTTATGCTATCACTACTGCTGAGGTAGAAGCTCCGAAAGACGTGGTGGCAGGTAATTTAATGGTTTCCTCAAGTTTAGCAAATGCATTATTTGATTCTGGATCATCGCATTGTTTCATATCTTCCCAGTTTGCTAAGAAAATTAGATATTTCCAATTTGATTTAATAAGGGAGTTGTCAGTTAAAACTCCTAAGGGAAGTATCATTGCAACAAAGTTTTGTGAATCAGTCCCCATTAGAGCACATAAATTTTCTTTATCTGCTGATTTCATCGTCATACCTATGATTGAGTTTGATATAATCCTCGGTATAGACTGGCTTTCGGACTATGATGCGAAGATTTATTGTAAGAAGAAAGAGGTTATGATTCTTGATGATAATGATAAGGAGCACCTTATTTTTAGAGCAGAATTGTCACCACCTAATTCTTATTTAGATCCACCCCCAGTAGCTCAACTTAATTCAATTATTGGGGAGGAAGAGAATGAAATAACTGTCGGTGAGGAAAGGAATGTTCAAATAGAGGATGTACCTGTTGTGAAAGAATTTGTAGATGTATTTCCGGAATATTTACCTGGACATCCTCCAGAACGAGAAGTTGAGTTTTCTATTGATTTGATTCCTGGATCAAGGCCTATATCGAAGACCCCTTATAGAATGGCCACTGTAGAGTTAGTCGAACTAAAGAAACAACTAGAGTAATTGAGTAATAAGGGATTTATTTTCCCTAGTGTTTCTCCATGGGGAGCCCCTGTTCTTTTTGTTAAAAAGAAAGATGGATTTATGAGGTTATGTATCGACTACAGGGAGATCAATGCTATAACGATAAAAAACAAGTATCCCCTACCTTGTATTTATGATTTATTTGACCAACTTCATAGAGCTCAATACTTTTCAAAGATTGACCTTCGATCTGGATACCATCAGTTGTGTGTGAAGAAGGAAGACATTCCGAAAACAGCATTTCGAACCAGGTACGAGCATTACGAGTTTACTGTAATGCCGTTTGGATTGACTAATGCACCCTCTGTATTCATGTATCTAATGAATAGAGTTTTCAAGGAGTATCTCGATGAATTTGTGGTGGTATTTATTGATGATATCTTGGTATACTCCAAAACCTACGAAGATCATGAAAATCACTTGCGCATTATCTTGAAGACTCTGAGGAGGCATGAATTATATGGGAAGTTTAGCAAGTGTGAATTCTGGCTTCATGAGATTTCTTTTCTTGGCCATATTGTCTCTAAAGATGGAATCTCTGTTGATCCTTCTAAGACCAAGGCAATCCAAGAATGGCCAGCACCTACGAGTATAACTGAGGTACGTAGTTTTATTGGTTTGGCAGGTTATTATCGACATTTCGTCCAGAATTTTGCCCGATTGGCTAACCCATTAACGAAGCTCACACGTAAAGGGGTTAAATTTGTTTGGACAAAAGAGTGTGAAGAATGTTTCGAAGAACTGAAGAGAAGATTAGTCAATGATCCTATATTGACTCTACCATCGGGGAATGATGGGTTCGTTATTTATAGTGATGCATCGAAGAAAGGACTTGGCTGTGTCCTTATGCAGAATGATAGAGTTATTGCCTATGCATCACGACAGTTGAAAATTCATGAACAAAACTATCCTACTCATGATCTCGAGTTAGCAGCAGTGATCTTTGCTTTGAAGATATGGAGGCACTACCTCTATGGTGAAAAATGTGAGATTTATACTGATCACAAGAGTTTGAAGTATATTTTCTCACAAAAAGAACTCAACATGAGGCAAAGGAGATGGCTTGAATTACTCAAGGATTATGATTGTACGATACACTACCACCCAGGGAAGGCAAACAAGGTGGCAGATGCTTTGAGTAGAAAAGACCATGGAGTTTTGAACAATATGAGAATTGAAAGGGAACCAATTTTTATGGATCTAGTGAAGATGGACATGGGAATAACCAGGGAAGGTGAAACATCAATGCTTTTTCAAATGGTTGCCAAACCATCTTTACTAGAAAGGATTAAGAGTTCTCAGACCGATGATGAAGAATTCCAAAAGAAGATTAAAGCTGTAAATGATGGGAGATTGAGAGACTTTGTGTATAAAGATGGAATTTTGAAATTCGGGAAGAGACTTTGTGTTCGCAATATACCTGATCTAAAAAGGGAATTGCTGGATGATGCTCATAGTTCCAATTTCTCTATACACCCTGGGAGCACCAAAATGTATAGAGATTTGAAGGAACATTTTTGGTGGGACAATATGAAGAGGGAGATTTCTGATTTTGTGTCAAGATGTATGGTTTGTCAACAAGTGAAAGCTGGAAGGCAACAGCCTGGAGGAGTCATGCAACCTCTTCCCATACCGGAGTGGAAATGGGACAATGTTACGATGGACTTTGTCATGGGGCTACCAAAGACTCCTAGAAGGAACGATGCAATATGGGTTATTGTTGATCGTCTTACCAAGACAGCACATTTTCTTGCTATAAGAGAAGATCTACCCCTGGAACGTCTAGCAAGACTATATATTAATGAAGTTGTGAGACTTCATGGAGTACCCCTATCGATTGTTTCTGATCGTGATCCCCGTTTTATTTCAAGATTCTGGAAAAGTCTTCAGAAATCCCTGGATACTGAACTTCATTTGAGCACTGCTTACCACACTCAGACAGACGGACAATCCGAACGGACTATTCAAACCTTAGAAGACATGTTGAGATCTTGCTCACTTGACTTTCAGGGTATGTGGGATCAATATTTACCTTTGGTAGAATTTTCCTATAACAATAGCTTCCATTCGAGTATTCAGATGGCACCATATGAAGCGTTATACGGAAAGAGATGTCGTACACCAACCTGTTGGGATGACGTTGGTGAAAGAAAACTTGTAGGCCCAGAACTGGTGGAGGAAACGGTGGAAAAGGTGAAAGTAATCCAAAATCACATCAAAGCAGCTCAAAGTAGGCAGAAGAGCTATGTCGATAATCGAAGGAAGGATTTGGAATTTCAAGTCGGTGATCATGTTTTTCTGAAGGTATCTCCGTGGAAGGGAGTCATACGTTTTGGTAAGAAAGGTAAATTGAGTCCCAGGTACATCGGACCTTTCGAAATTTTAGAACGAATTGGGGTTGTAGCTTACCGATTGGCAATGCCGCCAAGTCTCTCCAAAGTTCACGATGTGTTCCACGTATCTCTATTGAGGAAATACATGCCTGATCCGACGCATGTACTCACCTATGAGGAATAAGAACTGGAACCCGATCTGTCTTATCGCGAAGAGCCCATCAAGATTCTTGATACGAGAGGACAAGTGCTGAGAAACCGGACGACGCGTCTGGTAAAAGTTTTGTGGAGAAACCATAAGATGGAAGAGGCAACGTGGGAACCCGAGGAAATTATGATGAAGAACCACCCGAGTCTTTTTATGCAGTAATACCCTAGAAATTGCGAGGACGCAATTATTTGAAGGAGGGGAGAATTTAACACCCCAAGCTTCTACGGTACGCTTCTCTTTGAATAATGTGATAGCGTGTGTTGTACGCAACACCGAGTTCTAACACACCATAACTAATCAAACTAGCCGTTATGAATAGTAATACCTACTTTTTGAAATTATATATATTTTATATTTCAAAATGGACTTCATTTTTGGATTCGGAATATCGAATTTAGCCTAAGGTGAAATTTTGGTACATTTCGGATAACTTTCATATTTTGATGAATAGTGAATATTACTAAGTTTTAATTAAAAACAACTTTTTTAATCAAAATAATTAATAGTGATAAATTATGAATTTGAGTGGTTTTAAAGTATATTTAGAATATATTTTTACCATTTAATATAATGTTGGTCATTGGACATAATTTTACAATTAAACCGAACATAAACGAGTGTCAATCTTTTGATAGTTATTATCTCTTAAAAACACGCTTTTTGTTTTGACAGCGGGAATTAATTTTAAATTAATTTCTGCCACTTCTTTGTTTTGAATTTAGGAAAATGGATTCCATATTTGGAATCAGGATGTTCCTATTGTGTAAATAGGTAACTTTTATTTTTAGACATTTTGAATAATTACTGCGGTAAATATTTTATTTACCATGGTTAAGGGTAAATCCGGTAAATAAGGGTTAAAAAATAATATTATAATAATACTAAATTACCCTAAAACGTGTCTTAACCCTATTGGTAGATACATGGTCGACCATGGGAATCTTTGGGTCTTTTTTGGGACCCCATGGATCCACTTGTAAGTGATAATGACACTTTATTTTAATTAAGTTAAAATGAATACAAAAATGACACAAGCATATCTCTTTTATAAAAACAATTGTTACATAGGGTTATATATGTTGGATTTTAGATTATGAATATTCATTAGATAGCTAAAAAGATTTCCTACATAATGACATTTTATTTATAATTTTTAGACATTAAATAATTTATTTTATTTATGACACAATAATGATGCAGTAATTACTATAATAGTGAAAAATTAAAATAATTGATATTATAAATACCCAAATAAATATAATATGAAACTTTTAATGAATTAAACTAATTTTCTAGGATAATATGATATATTAGGATTGATTTAATTGACTTTGTTCGAAGTAATCAATCTTTTATGAGTTTCACAAAAATCAACTATTGAATAGTGTCAAAATTGACATAAAAGAGTTCTTAAAACAAATATTATATTATTAATTGATATTAAATTCCTAAAAATCTAAGGTTCGTCCAAGAGACTTATATCATGATAGGTTCATCATTAATGTACCACTTGGGGGTCTCTTGGATGTATATAGTAAGTTTATTAACCATATTATATAAAAATACAAAGAGACATTGTAAAAGTGAAACTAATTAACTTAGAGTTAATACTTAAAGATAAGGTTAATATAAGTACCCAAACCTGTCTAAATTCTATTGGTTGAGTGGTTTTCGACCTATCCCCACCTTAACCTTTGAATAATCAACTTTGGAGCCATTAGAAACCGAATATGAATTTATTATAAATTAATATTTCTAGCTTTTCCAAAGGTGCCCCTCACCCCTCTTATAAAAGGGCACTCCTCCTTCTCATTTCTTCACACCTTCAAAGCCTTTTGGTTCGGCCAAACTCTGCCCGAATACTCTCCTAACATCCCTCACTACAACCTAGAGGCCTTAGTTTGATCAGAAAGCCAACCTATGGAGCCCTTTTGATCAAATCAAAAGGAAGAACCCGAAGAAGAGGTAATGATTTCACCACCCTTCTCCAAGTTCATTTCTTCTTCCACTACCTCTTTCTTTTTTCTTACCATTCTAAAATAATAACTCCAGTATCTTACATATACTTTGATGTTATTATAAATATGGTACAACCATATTCAGTATTCTATCCACCCTTTGAATAACATGTCACCATACGTGCGTACGTACGGCTTACCGTCTCCACGTCGTGGTGTAATTGTTATTCAATATAATATTATTTGGATGGGTATAATAATGATGTTTAACTCATGTAAATAATAAAAATAACATGTTAATGATTCTTTATATATGATATACCATCCATTTATATATTATTTTAATATCAAAAGAATGATATTGTCGCTCGTGCGTACGTACGGACTACCGTATCCACGAACGCGATGAGATTCATTCTCCATCGTATCCATTCAAGTATAATTATCATTTGATGATTTAAAAATGATGTTTAAGGACTAGATATCATTCTGGATATGAATAAGATACAACAACCATGGCTTATGTAACAAAACATATAAAATAAAATGAGTAAGTTAACTCCCGAAACGACGATAATTCTAAGATATTATTAACAAATCAATGTTAAAAGATCATATATGATATCATATTATTATATATGATTCTTGTATAATTTAATAACAACTATTTAACCATTATACAGGAGGTTAACCTACCCCAACCAAGGAAAAGTACAAGGTAAGGGTTATTTCACAATCTCTTCATTATCCGAGGTTGTTTATATGTAATAATCTACTGGGATCTCTTTATCATCCACATCCATGTTTCTTAAAAATGTATTTCAAAACATTTTTACTATTTACTAGAATATGAGTTAAAGTCATTTATACCCTTTTTGACTTTTATAAGTGGTTTATAAAGGAATCTTTCGGTCGTTTTCAAAACAAGGTCCTTTTTAACCTTTTCGACAGAATTAAGGTAAGAATGTTTTTTTTAACTTATACGGCGGGTGCGGCTATTTTCCACCGTTATAAAATCTTCAATGCTTCCCTTACAAGCTTATAAGAATATTTTCAAAGAAAATGTTTTATTTTATATGGATCTTAAATTATTTCAAAATAAAAGGAGATATTTCTTTAAAAAGAATTTTGATTTCATCTATGTCAACATCCTTTGATGGATTTTAAGATTATTTGAAGT
Organism: Viscum album; assembly: GCA_963277665.1. Lineage (NCBI taxonomy): Eukaryota > Viridiplantae > Streptophyta > Magnoliopsida > Santalales > Viscaceae > Viscum > Viscum album. Next base: position 1,393,231,209 of record OY728157.1, on the reverse strand, counting down.
TGATTTATTATGATACAAAACTTCTATATTGTATTGAAGGTTTTGTGATATGTTTGACTGTGGATGTGCTATTTTTATACCATTCATAGTTTATGGTGAAAGTATTGACATTTCATATGATAGTTTTAATATGAATGTTTATGTTATGTTTAAACCTTTTCATATGGGAATGCATTGGACTTAATATGTGACGGGTGGAGCCCACTATAGCTCCTCGATGCATCGGTAGGTCTCATGAGACAAACTAGTGTCTTGGCACAAGGCCTTGACAAAATCTTATTTGTAGTCTTGGCACGAGGCCTTGGCTATGTGGTTATGATAGTCTGGAATTATGCATTCCAACATTATGAAAGTGGTTATTGATTTTTGCATGTGATTATTCGATTAGTAGAATATCCATGTGAATAAGTAAATGGCATTATTTCATTTTATTTATGCCATACCATGTTGAAAGTTCATATTTAAAAGGATTTTGTTTTAGTTATACATTGCCTTAAATGTTTATTCTTATTTATGAAAGTTTCCGCTATATTGTTATCCTTACTGGGCATTTGAGCTCACCCCTTTTCTATGTTTTATTTTTCCCAGGATGTGAAGAAGTAAGTTATGAATGACCTGCAGGGATTTTATGAGGGGTTAATAGTGTGGATTGTGGAAACATTATGTTGTTGTAGTAGTTTTTCATTTTATGATGTAATGTAAAACTTATGAATATATATAGTGTTTCCAAGGCTACTAAACCAATCGGTCTTTCGAGATTTGATCTTTCTTGTGATCATGCCAATGTTATGTAATAATGCACCGACTATGGGTAACTGGGGTCGGGGCGTTACAGTTGAGATTGAGTTTTAGGTAGCAGTTCCAACTTAAACCAAACTATCTTAGGACCCAAGGATGGAGACATGATTTTCTAGAAAATAATGGTTGATATTTTTTCCTTCCCAACACTTTTGTCATGTGGTGGTTGTTCCAACCCATATTTCCCCTTACTTTAATAATTTTTTTCACTTAGGAATCATGTTGTATCAAAAAACGTAAGAAATCATTTCGGATATTTATTTTTAATTTTCATGGATTCAAATTCATCATACAGATTCTCTATAAAAATTGATTATATTTACTCTTATAGAATCTATATATCCTAAAAATATTTTAAAACCTTTCTTTTATAAATGAAATTCATGACTCTATTATTCTATCATTTAATATAATTATAATATTCATGAATTATTTTTTCCCCTTAGGGTAGAGCTGAACTAAAAGATGAATTTCCTATTAGGATATTTCTAATAGGTGATTGACCCAACTAAAATATTAATATACAATATGAACATGGGAACTTCTAAGGAATCCATAAAATATATGATTTTATATAATTATTTCTATTTTAGAGTTCCTAACGTTATACCATATCAAGATGTTGTTTTAGTTAGATATTTATCATGGTCTCTTAGGTAATTAAATGTTTAGACGTTGTAATTTTTGAGGTTTGGTATTAGAGTATTCAAATATAACCACTAAATATGTGGATTTATTTTTTTATATTAGTGTACACAGAATTTTAATATCCTACAATCAAGTAGAGATAATAAATAATATTTCTATATATGATACTCTATATTTTGTTAGATTGATACCTATATAAATTTCCTATGAATGTATTGGGTGACTTGATTTATCTCACACTAAATAACTTACTAGATCATGTGACTGATTCTAACATAGTGAAACAAACTCCTAATAGTCAATAAGATTCTCAACTAATAAAATAGAATGATGTTTTTTTTTTGAAATTTGGTAGACTAAAATATGTATTCATGTGCCAATATATCCACTATTATTGGGGAATATTAGTTGAAAGAAGTGTATAAGATTAAAAATGGAAATCAAAATTAGGCAGTATGTTTCCTCAAAGTTCCTCAATATCAATTACCTCAATCATTTGGATCGTAGATTTATATTTCGAGAACTACTCTTTTATAGAGATTGTCTCAACACCTCTAGGTGTAGGGTGAGTTGTGGATGAATCCATATATCTTTCTTTATACTTCACACTTTTATGGAGTATGGTTAGTAGTGAAATGTCTAGCAGAAACCCTAAACCATAGCCATTTTCATGATGTCAATTAATTAAACCTTCTTTACTTGCATTCATGTGAATGATATTTTCCAAATATGCCTCCTCATTTTCCCAGCTATCTATCATATGACTATCAAAAACATCAATGAGGTTAGTATTAATGACATTTAGTAATGTGAATATGATAATGATAACCAATTCCTTATCTATATTTTAGAATCATGGGGACTCATCATACGAGAAATTGATTTCAAAGGTTATCTCACAATCCTTATTTTTTTATTTTGATGGAGGATGTTTTAGGTATGTGGACTCTTCAAGGATTTTATGTCTACATACTATACTCCCATTGATGTAATGTGGAAGGATTCCCATTATAGGTGATCTTAAGAGAATCTCTTATAACACTGATAAATAAAATCAAAAAATAATGGTACATTCATGAACTATTAATGGAGATGATTATGGAATTTCCTAAGGAGTATTCCTTGACTAGAAAGTATCGATTTCCATGGAAGAGGTTCACCATCCACATGGATATCAACAGTTTGACTAAAAATATATATGGTGGGGGTAAAAGAACCAACCAATGTGGGATGGGGATTCCCTTGAGATATTAATATAGAAGATGAATATCTTTTTCCTCTAGGGATAGGATTCTGATGAACGCTAGATGTGGTTCAAATTTTTGTGGATATGGGAAAAAATATTCAACATCGAATATGAGGAATCCTCTTTAGGTTTTGAATTCCTCAAATCCAATGAATGTTTTAATATCTTGGGAATCTAAAATATGTGTCTAATTTTTTTATCACTAAGGGGATTCCATATTTAGATATTTTATTATTAAATATTTTTCTGTAAAGGAACCACTCAGTGATGATATCTCTCGTTAATATGTTAATAATTGGTTTTTGAAGTCACTCACATTATCTCTAATGATAGTAGAGGATTCCAGTTGATGGTGAGATAGAATTTCACCCAAGATACCATATAGATATGATAGAGAGTCTCAGTTATGATAGTGGTGGAAGGATTGTAAACTATAATTTAAACCATCATGGATTGTTTCCCCTAGAACGATAAACATCGGGGTACCTGGGTCTGGATGACTGAGGCTAGTATAGCTTCCTCATCATCTTATTAGGGAATTGGGGTCATGATGTAGTTTCAATGAATGAGATTAATGAGATACCCCTTGGTGTCCTAATTTTTTCATATAAATGTAATAAATTTCTTCGTCATCTTCCTTTATGTGGGGAATATGAGTGTTTCCAAAATTTGGTGAGTGAATGTTGAAGCAATTTGATATTGTGATGTGGACAACCTACCCCATGTTGACTTTTTGATGTGGATCTAAATGGTGTTACCTTACCCCCTACAAAAATTCATGAGTAACACCCAGGGACTATATTATTCCTTTACAGAGGTACTCTAACACAATTTAATTCACCGTCTAGCGATATAGGTTCTAGGTTGGGGAAAACTTATATTTATTTCTTAGATTTTAGTTAGTTGCAATAATATAAATGCAAATATATATTGGTACCTAAATTTCCCCTAGGATTGTCAGTGATAATGATTCCATTCATTCTAATAGATAAAAATTTTATTTATATTTTATGAAAGATTCAGAAACATGCAACTCATTAGTGGGGTATTACTAAAATAAATCAGGATTAATCAATAAATTTTTAAGTAATGGATTACATATTGGGATTACCATTTTTGTTTATGGAGCTCGATCCTCATGGGTCTATTTTGATATTTCTTTATTTTAACGCATATTATAATTAAGAATGTGGTAGTTTGACTCCTCCCACAAAGCAACTTACTATCAATTTAGATACCCTTTTATAGTTTTAATCATATTTTTTAAATACTCCCTCATAAGAAATACTATATACTCTATTTGTAAATGTTACATATTTAAACCCATCTATTTTGAAGGAAATTGTATATGAAAATTATAAAGCCTCACAAGTGATACAAAATGATGTTTACTCTATAGTTCAAACCCTTATAAAAAGAGGATCTAGGGTTCCGACACCTCTTCAACGGTGTTTCCTTCATCCTCCTCAAGGATAATTTTTAAAACTGGTTTTTTTTTCAAATAAAAAATTTACAAAATGGGATAGGGTTAGGAGTATTTTTATATGTGGGTTTGGAGATGTGTGAGCCTCGTTCATGCATCTCCAATCCAAGGAAGATGCGTGAATGGGGTTCATGCATCTTAGGAACGTGAATGGTGTGTAAACCCGGTTGACACATCCTCAGTAATTCTTAATTGTTTTTACTATTTTTTTTAAAAAAATAATTTTTTTGTTTATGTATATATTTATAACAAAAAATTTCAGCAGAATTTATCAGCCATTTAATAACCGATAGTACAGCCATTAGAGTAGTCTAGATTCTGACATAAATCCTCACCTAGGGCTTTCCTTTATAAGAGGGTTTTCCCTAGAAATCATTCTGCATTTCTTATGTTGGATTCTAGTTTTCCCTTTCCTATGCAGAACATTCTACATTTCCTATTTGGGATTCAGAAATTCTACAAGTACATGGATTTGAAAGAATATAAAATACAAACTATAAGAACGATATAAATGAAACTTAAAACAAGGATTAAACATATAAGAAATAGTTGAAAATAAAAAAAAATTCACAAAAAATGAAGATTAAAAATAATTTATAATCTTTCCAAAACACCAATTTGAAACTTAAAAATGTTTCAAGTACGTGGCTTTGAAGGACTATAAAATAAAATCTATAAGAGCAATATAAATGAAACATAAAACATGGATTAAACATATAAGAAATAGTTCAAAATAAAAATAATTTCATAAAAAATGTTGATGAAAAATAATTTATATGCTTTCAAAACCACCAACTTGAAACTTAAAAATATTTCAAGTACGTGTCTTTGAAAGTCTATTAAATACAAACTATAAGACCAATATAAATGAAACATAAAACATGGATTAAAAAAATAAGAAATAGTTAATAATTAATTAGTTAATTAGTACTATAATTATTAATTATATAATTATTAATAATATTTTTATTAACTACCTAATTATTTATTAGTTAATTATTAATTAGTTAATAATTAATATAATAATTAAAAATTAATTAGTAATTATTAAATAATAACATACACTAATTAATTTGTTAATTAGTAATATAATTATATAATAATAAAGTAGTTAATTAGAAATATAATTATTAATTATATGATAATTAATTAGTTAATTAGTAATATAATTATTAATTATAAGATAATTAATTAATTAATTAGTAATATAATTATTAATTATTATTATTCATTATAATTATTAATTATTAATTATTAATTATTAATAATATAATAATTAATTAGTTACTTAGTAATATAATTATTAATTATAATTATTTATTATTTATTATATAATAATTAATGAGTTAATTAGTAATATAATTATTAATTATAATTATTAATTATTAGTTATATAATAATTAATTAGTAAATTTGTAATATAATTATTAATTATAAAATAATTAATTAATTAAGTAGTGATAAAATTATTATTTAAAATTGTTCATTGTAATTATTAATTATTGATTGTTAATTAGTAATTATAAATTATTTAATAATTAATTAGTTAATTAGTAATATAATTATTAATTATATAATAATAAATTATTTAACTAGTAATGTAATTCTTAATTATAATTAGTTATCACATTATTAAATATAATTAATAATTATTAATAATATAATAATTAATTAGTTAATTAGTAATACAATTATTAATTATAATTACTAATTACTAATATAAAATAATTAAATAGTTAATTAGTAACATAATTATATAATAATTAATTATTTAATTTGTAATATAATTATTAATTATAATTTGTAATATAATTAGTAAATATAATTAGTAATTATTAATTATATAATAATTAATTCGTTAATTAGTAATATAATTATTAATTATATTTTTTAGTTATATTTTTAAATTATTAATTTTTAATATTTATGTATATAATAATTAATTAGTTAATTAGTAATATTATTATTAATTATAATGAATAATATAATTATTAATTATAATTAATAATTATATAATTATATAATAATTAATTTGTTAATTACTTAAATAATTATTAATTATTAATTATTATATAATCAATAAATAATAATTATAATAAATAATTAATAAATATATTGTAATATCCCAAGATATCATAGTATGTTATCTCTTCAAAGTAATTTAATAACTTGTGTTACATGCAACACCCGAGTTTGAGCGCACCACAACTTACCAAACTAGTCGTTCAAAAAGAAGTTATGAATAGTATTAAGTGAATTTTGAATTTTATATACTCCATATAATTTTAACATCCATATTATGTGTTTCTTAGATATAATATAAGAACAAATTTATTTTTTCAGATAAAATAAGTATTTTTCAAAAAATGAAATTTTATTACCTTTTAATGGAAAACCAATTTTAAAACCAATATTTGACACTTTTATATATTCAATTCAATGAAATTAAATTCTTCTTTAGAATCGGGACATAATAATTTAGTTTGGATAAATTTTTGGTACTTCTCTGATAAGTTTAATGTTTTGAAGAATAGTGGAAAATACTAAATTTTAATTGAAAACATCTTTTTTAATCAAAATAATTTATAGTGTTAAATTATGAATTTTAATAGTTTATAAGTATAATTAGATTATATTTTTTTCATTTAATACAATTTAGGTCACTATAAGTAATTTTACAATTAAATTTGACCTAAACACATGTCAATCTTTTGATAGTTTTTACTTTTTAAAAACCTGTTTTTTGGTTTTGACAACGAGAATTAATTTTAAATTAATTAATGAAACTTCTATGTTTTGAATTTGGTAAAATATAATTCATTTTTAAATTCAGAATATTAAAATTATCTTAGGGTGAATTTTTGGTATTTTTCTGAAAACATTCATTTTTTGATGAATAGTGAAAAACACTACGTTATTGTTTAAAATTGAATTTTTATTTAAATAATTAGTTATTTTATTTAAATTTATATTAATTCAAAATAGATACATAATACCAATATATGTTCAATGTAATTAATTGGATTAATTTAATAATAATATTAGATATATAATTTTTTTTATTCAACTTTTTACCGTCTTTTACCCACCTTCTAGGAGCATTTGCAAATTTGGAAAAAACCTAATGTTACCACTTATCTGAGTTGAATTTCAAAAATCTGAGAAACAATATTGACATGAGTAAGTAATATGTGGTTCAATAAGATAAAATTAATTTTTTAAAATAGTAACTTTTGACTTTTATTTACTATAGTTAAAAGTAAATAGGGTAATTAAAGGTAAAAATGATATTATAATTACCCTGACACATGTCCTAATTCAATTAAGTAAGTGTTATTTTTCCAAAATCAACCCTAAGAATAAAATATGATCCTTTTTGTCTACTTGGATTAGATTAGTACATTTATTATTATTTTATTTAAAGAAGAGTTAAAAGTATTAAATTCAAATTGTCACAACCAAAACATTTTTAATATATGGTTATACATAAGATAAATTTGACTATAAATATTAATTATAATGATACAAATATTTTCTACATAATTTTATTTTATTTATAATTTTTTGACATTAAATAACTAAATTTATTTATGACACATTGATGATGTAGTAATAACCTTTTTAAGGAAATGTTAAAATAATTGATGTTATATATATCCAAATAAATGTAAATTGAGTCTTTGGATACATTACACTAAGTTTTTATGTTAATGTGACATATTAGTTCTGATTCAATGAATTTATTTTGACGTAATCATGCTGTTATGACTTTCAAAAAAAACAAATACTAAATAGTGTCAAAATTGACATAAATGAGTCTTTAAAATAAATACTATATTATTAATTGATATAATATTTCTAAAAATCTAAGGCTCGACCAAAGTACTTGTATAAGGTAATATATATCTATAATTAACCACTTGTGGTTCTCTTGGATTTTTAGAGTATGTTTATTAACCATTTATTATAGTAATACAAGAGAACATGGTAAAAGTTAAAATAATTAACTAAGAGTTAAATATCAAATATCGAGTTAATATGGTGACCTAAACATTTCTAAAACCTATTGGTTGAGAGTATTTTGACCCATACCCTCCTTTACTTCGAAATAAATTAATTTGGAGCCATTAGAAACTGAAAATGATTTTATAATAAAATAATATTTCAAACTTTTCCTAAAGTGACCCTCACCACTCTTATAAAAGGGTACTTCCCCTTCTCTTAAAATCACACCCCAAGCCATTTGGCTCGACCAACCCCTTACCAAATATCCTCCCAACTTTCCTCACTTCAATATAGAGTCCTTACCTTGAGCAGAAAGCCAACATAAGGATCCCTTTTGTTCAAATCAAAAGAAAACACCCAAAGAAGAGGTGATTATTTTATCACCTCTTTCAAAGTTATTTTCTTCTTCCACTTTATTTTCCTTTATTATTTCCATAAAAAAATAATAACTCCAGTAAATTATACATAATTTTATATTATTATTAATATGGTACATCCATATTCATTATTCTATCTATCCTATGAATGATAATGTCACTATGCGTGTGTACGTACGGCTTATCGTCTCCACGTTGTGGTGTAATTTGTTATTCAACACTATGTTATTTGGATGGATATAATGATGATTAATATGTATATAAATAATTTAAATAAAATGATGATTTCTATACATAATGAATATACCATCCAATTCCACACCTTTTAATCATTAATAAAATTATATCGTCGCTCGTCTGTACGTACGACTTACCGTCTCCACGACGCGATGAGATTCATTTTCATGTTCACCATTCAACGATGATTATAAAAAAATATATTATTAATAAGTATATAATATATGACATAATAATGATACTGGATATATGTGTGTGTGTTTTTGTGTGTACTTACATATATCTTATTCATTTACTTTCGTTCAATACGATATGAAAACGGAAATAGCGTTTATGCGTACGTACAGCCTACCTTTTCCATAAACGGTGTTTTACATTTCATATATCTATATATTATACATATTTATATTAAAAATATATATGGTATATAAATAATGTTTTATATATTTGAATTATTTAAATTGTGATCTAAATGATATGAACAAAAATAACAATTTAAAACGCGTAAGATAAAGAAAGTGATTATTACCCAAAATGTTAAATTAACATGGAAATCATTATTAAATGGGTAGTATAAAGTCATAACTGAATAATTTATGATATAATAAATATGAATACAGTTCTGTTATAATTTAATAACATACTATGTTCATTATACATGATGTTAAACATACCCTCAACCAATGGAAAGTACAATGTAAGGGTTAATTCCTAAATCTCATTATTATCCGAGATTGTGTAGGTTTAAGAATTTACTGGGAAATTTTTATCATCCATGTCCATGTTTCATTAAAATGTTTCCAAAATTAATATTTTAATGTTTTGTGGAATGTAATCTTTATCAATATCAGTTTTTTAAATGTTTTAATGAATTATTTTTCAAAATCTTTTTAATTAATGTCCATGTTATAAAAATCATTTTAAGGGTTTATTTATATAGACATGATTATTTTAAAATATTGATTCCTTTAAAAAGATTCAAATTGGTATGGGACACTTTGATTCAAAATGTCTTTTAAATTTATTCCTTTCTAAATTTTGTGACTTCCAAATGATTTCATGAAAAAATGATATTTCTCTCAAAGAGTTTTACTGATCATTTTAAACTATGTCAACATCATTTACTGGATATTATTCTTTATTAAGGTTGATTTATTTTAATAAAATCTTCCATATTATATTGAATGATTTTTTATATATTTTATTATGGATGGGTTCTTTTTAAACTATTCATGGTTTATGGTTAAAGTGTTAACATTTTATATTCTAGTTTTAATATGAATGTTTATGTTATGTTTCAACATTTTCATATGAGTAATGCAGTGGACTTATTAAGAGATGGGTATAGACCACTATAGATCCTCGATGCATCGGAAGGTCTCATGAGAAAAATTAGTGTCTTTGCACAATTCATTGACAAAAATTTTATTTTTAGTCTTGGAATGAGGCCTTGACTCTGTGGTAATGATGTCCGGAGTTAGGCATTCCCTCATTATGAAATTAATTATTACATGTGATTATTCGACTAGTAAAATGTCCATCTACATGTTTATATTGTAATTTTTTTATTTATTTTCTCCATATTATGTTCAAATTTATGTTTATAAGGTTGTTCTTTTTATTACACATATTTCCTTAAAAGTTTATAGCTTCCTCTAAATTATTTACGTTTACTAAGCGTCAGAGATCACCCCTTTCTTATGTTTTGTTTTTCCCAGGATTCCAAGATGTGTATTATGTTTGATATCTAGGGTTAAGCTAGAGGAATAATAGAATTCTTAATGTATTATTTATGTTGTGTTTTATATTTTAATGTTTAATGTAACTATTATGTATGTAATCTATTTTCCAAAACTGCTAAACTGATCAGTCCTTCAGGACTTGACTCCTTGTAATCATGTCAATGTATTAGAATAATGCACCAACTCGGGGTAACTAGGGTTGGGGAGTTATAATTGGTATTATAGGAAGCTTAGAAAAAACCTTAGAAATAGATTTAGATAAAATCTGATTTAGAAAAATTACCCTAAGATAGATACTGTGTATTAGTATAGAAGAAATTCTTAGAATTTTGGTTATGTAGTGCTTTTGTGAATTTTCCAAGCAATAAATCCCTGTCTGGGTACGAGCAGCTAGAGCCGGCTCTGGCACAGATTACCTCGGAATGAGAACTCCCAAAAAGGGTTTCGGACTTGACATAGGGTATCCTGGTACACAACAATGGGCCTTTCTACACTCTTGGTTATGAAACTCTTGGGGGATAAGCTTAGGATAAATTTACATTTTCTTTACAAACCATTATGAAGGATTTATGAGTAAATACTTCCTCAAAAATAACTTTTTTATGATTATGGATTATATGAATAAACTGTTAAATTTATATTTGGTATTTTTCAAGTTTTGAATTATGCATTGTGATTCATAAACTAACCTAGTGTACGCCATTGTTTTGAAATGGTTCCCAGTATAATGAATGAGAACTCCAGCAATACGCATGATCCAAAGAGTAAGAAGGATCATACCTTTAATGGTCTTAAGACAACATTTAGAAAGTAAATAATCTCCCATGTATTCTCATTATATGAAGAAATAATATCATGTGTTAATAATATAATTAAATAATTCTGTGAGTCCTATTACTTTCAAGGGAAGCAAGAGAATAAAAGGATGGTAGAGAGAAATATGGATAAAGGGAAGAGGGGAAAGAAGGATTTTACCATATGTGATAATTTTGGAAAGAATCACCTTGGTAAATGCTGGAAGGGAATGGGAGTTTGTTATAAGTGTAGTGAAAAAGGACACCAATTATGTGATTTCAGGGTTAAGAAAAAGTTTTCAAATGTACAGTACTTCATCTGTAAGGAGTTGGGACACTATGCGAATCAATGTCAAAATCATCACAGTATACCCCAAATGATGCTATTGGATAATAATCAAGTTATGATACTACCACATATGAAGAAGAATGACTAGTGTTATTATGTTTTTATTAAATATTTATTTCATTTGAAAGTTTTATCAATGATGTACCGGTTATATGAATTATAAAAATAAATACGGATTGTACTACAATACTATTTTATTGAGGATTTGAGATTATATGGTTCTAAGAAAAGTTACTCAATAACAAGTTAAACTTTTTGGATATAAGGAGTATATCCAGTATTCTATAAGTAATAATGGAGCATGAATGTAATCAATAAGGTTTTATGATAATTCAGGGTGTTATCGTGTTTTAAAAGAATACATGATGAAGGTATTCACATGTTATTACGTGGAAAAAAAGTTGTTTATTGTGTTTACTTTCCTAATAAATTTTGAACTGTGAGTTAGGAAAAAAGTATTTTGGATAAGTCTAAAGGTTGTAATAAATTAAGTTTGACATTAGATACTATTTTTAAGGTTAATTTTTTTAATGGTTATTTTTGGATTATTATAAAAAGGACAACCCTGAGGTTGGGTGACAACCCGTCACGTCTGGAAAGGGCACGAGACTTGAACTTGCAACTGAAGGGCGACAAGGGTGCATCAACTACCATTGGCCTATGTGATTTCCTATTTTGTATAATGTAGTTTTTTTTTAAATATTCTAATAAATGAATTATAAATTAATTATTTTTGAAACCCTATACGATTAGGATAAATAGATTATTTTTGAATTCTATTATCTTTTGGAGTGAAAGATGAGTTTATGGTAGGAATTATTTGAAGGATGAAACTATACTTGTCAAGTATATTTTTTCTCTCTTGTTCTATTAATAAATTAATTCTTAAAAATATGGGAAGAGATCTTAAAATAAAAATTGTGTTATCCTAATACCTTATATTTTGTTGAACCGATGATATTTTAAATCATCATAGATTGATGGTTTTGAGGCCCTCAATTTTACACTAGTTTTTGATTGATGACCTCAATCACTCCTTATAAATATTTAACTTTTTCCTATAATTATGTGTCTACAATTTCCACCAATGTTCTCTTAATCGAGGTCATAATTCGGGGGTGACTTTTTCATTTCTCTTTCCCTCTTATTATAACTAAATTTTATTAACCCAATTTTCGATGTGGGTATTCAACGAATGTATTTTTCTATTTTTAACCTTTTATTTTCGAAGAAAAATTTCAAATTGTGAGGATGAAATTTATTTAATAGGGTAGAATCTAACACCCCAAGATATTATAGTATGTTATTTCTTCAAAGTAATTCAATAACATGTGCTACAGGCAACAATGAGTTCGAGCGCACCACGACTTACCAAACTAGCTGTTCAAAAAGCAGTTATGAATAGTATTAAGTTCATTTTGAATTTAATATACTCCATAAAATTTTAACATCCATATTTTGTGTTTATTAGACATAATATAATAACAAATTCATTTTTTCAGATAAAATAAGTATTTTTCAAAAAATGCAATTTTAACACCTTTTAATGGAGAACCTTTTTTAAAACCAATATTTGACACTTTTATATATTAAATTAAATGAAATTAAATTCCTATTTATAATAGGGACATAAAAATTCAGTTTGGATAAATTTTTGATACTTCTCTGATAACATTAATATTTTGATAAATAGTGGAAAATACTAAATTTTAATTGAAAACAACTTTTTTAATCAAAATAATTTATAGTGTTAAATTATGAATTTGAATGGTTTGAAAGTATAATTAGATTATATTTTTATCATTTAATACAATTTATGTCATTATAAGTAATTTCACATTCAAATTTGACATAAACACATGTCAATCTTTTGATAGTTTTTACTTTTAAAAAACCTGATTTTTGGTTTTGACAACGAGAATTAATTTTAAATTAATTAATGAAACTTAAATGTTTTTAATTTGGTAAAATTGAATTCATTTTTGAATTCTGAATATCAAAATTATCTTAGGGTGAATTTTTTGTATTTTTTTGACAACTTTCAATTTTTGATGAATAGTGAAAAACATTGTGTTATTGTTTAAAACCAAATTTTTATTTAATTAATTAGATATTTTATTTAAATTTATATTATTAAAAATAGATAAATAATACCTATTTATGTTCAATGTAATTAATTGGAGAAATTTTATAATAATATTAAATATATAAATTTTTATTGAACTTTTTAACGTCTTTTCCCCACCTTCTAGAAACATTTAAAAATTTACATAAAACATAATTTTACCGCTTCTGTGAGTTGAAGTTAAAAAATACAAGATACACGGTCGACATTATTAAGTAATATGTTGTTCAATAAGATGAAAATAATTTTTGATGAATAGTAACTTATGACTTTTATTTACCACAATTAAAAGTAAATAGGGTAATTAAAGGTAAAAATGATATTATAATTACCCTAATAGATGTCCTAATTCTATTGGATAAGTGTTTTATGACCAAAATAAACCCTAGGAGTTAAATATTATCCTTTTGGTTTATATTTATTAGAATTGTACATTTATTGTTATTTTATTTAAAGGATAGTTAAAAGTGTTAAATTAAAATTTTCATAACTAAACCATTTTTAATATAGTGTTATACATAAGATAAATTCTAATAAAAATATTCATTATAAATATAAAAATATTTCCTACATAATGGTATTTTATTTATAATTTTTGGACAATAAATATTTAAATTTATTTATGACACAATGATGATGCAGTAATTACCTTTTTAATGAAAGGTTTAAATAATCATAGTTAAAAATATTAAAATAAATGTTAATTGATACTTTGGAAACATTTCACTAATTTTCTAGGTTAATATGACATGTTAGGGTTGATTAAATTAATTTTTTTCGAAGTAATCATGTTGTTATGACTTTTAATAAAACCAAATACTAAATAGTGTCAAAATTGACCTAAATGAGCTTTTAAAACAAATACTATATTATTATTTGATATAATATTTCTAAAAATATAATTTTCGTCCAAAATACTTATATAAGGTTATATATAAAAATAAATAACCACTTGGGGTTCTCTTGAATTTTTATATTATGTTTATTAACAATTTATTATAATAATACAAGAGGCCATGGTAAAAGTTAAACTAATTAACTAAGAGTTAAATCTAAATGATAAAGTTAATATTTGTGACCTAAACTTGTCTAAAACCTATTTTTTGAGATTATTTCGACCCATACCCACTTTTTCTTCGAAATAAATCAATTTTTTTATTAGAAACCGAAAATTATTTTATAATAAAGTAATATTTCAAACTTTTCCTAAAGTGGCCCTCACCTCTATTATAAAAGGGTACTTCCTCTTCTCTTAAAATCACACCTCCAAATCCATTTGTCTCAACCAAACCCAGACCAAATATCCTCCCAACATCCCTCACTTCAACATATAGTACTTCATTTGAGCAGAAATCCAGCCTAATGAGCCCTTTTGTTCAAATCAAAAGGAAACATCCAAAGAAGAGGTAATTATTTTATCACCTCTTTCAAAGTTCTTTTCTTCTTCCACTTTATTTTTATTTTTTATTTCCTTACTAAAATAATAAATAAAGTACCTTATACATAATTTTATGTTATTATAAATATTTTACTACCATATTCATTATTCTATCCATCATATTAATGATAATTTCACCATGCGTTTGTACATACGGCTTACCGTCTCCACATCATGGTGTAATTGATTCTTCAACGTTATGTTATTTGGAAGGATATAATGTTGAGTAATATTTATATAAATAATGAAAATAACATGATAATTTCTCTATAAAATTAATATACCATCCAATTCATCTCCTTTTAATCATTAAGGAAATGATTTCATCACTCGTTTGTACATACGGCTTACCGTCTCCACGACGCGATGAGATTCATTTCCACGTTCACCATTCACCGATGATTATAAAAATATATATTATTAATATGTAATATATGACATAATAATGATACTGAATATATATGTGTGTGTGTGTGTGTGTGTTTGTGTGTTTGTGTGTAATTATATATATCTTATTCACTTACTTCTGTTCAATATGACATGAAAATAGAAATAGCGTTTATGCGTACGTACGGCCTACCGTCTCCATAAACAGTGTCTTTCATTTCCTATATCTATCTATTATACATATTTATATTGTAAATAAATATGATATATAAATCAATTTTTATATTATGGAAGTATTTAAATCATGATCTAAATGATATGAACAAGAATAACAAGTTAAAACATGTACGATAAAGAAAGCGATTATTACCTGAAATGTTAATTTAACATGAAAAATAATTATTAAATGGGTAGTATAAAGTCATAAATGACTCATCTGACATATAATAAATATAAATATGGTTCTTTTATAATTTAATAACATATGATGGTCATTATACATAAGGTTAAACGTACCCTCAGCCAAATGAAAGTACAAGGTAAAGGTTAATTCCTCAATCTCATTATTATCTGAGATTGTTTATATGTAAGAATTTAATGGGAAATTTTTTCATCCATGTCTATTTTCATAAAAATGTTTTCAAAATGAATATTTTAATGTTTTTTCGAAAGGAATCTTTATCAAGATCAATATTTTAAATGTTTTAATGATTTATTTTTCTAAATATTTTTAATTAATTTTCATATTTTAAAAAATGATTTTAAGGATTTATTTATATGAACATGATTGTTTTAAAATGATAATTCCATTCAAAATATTCAATGTGGTATGGGATACTTTGATTCAAAAATGTATTTTAAATGTATTCCTTTCTAAATTGTGTTACTTTTAAATTATTTCATGAAAAAAGGGATATTTCTCTCAAAGAGTTTTACTGATCATTTTAAACTATTTCAATATCCTTTACTATATATTATTCTTCATTGAGGTTGATTTATTACAATAAAATATTCCATATTATATTGAATTTTTTTGGATATGATTGAATGTGGATGTATTATTTTTATTCCATTCATGGTTTATGGTTCAAGTATTAACATTTCATATGCTATTTTTAATACAAATTTATATACTAAGTTTCTACATTTTCAAATGAGGAATGCAGTGGACTTAGTAAGTGATGGGTGGAGCCCGCTATAGCTCCTCAATGCATCGGTAGGTCTCATGAGACAAATTAGTTTCTTGGCACAAGGCCTTGACAAAAAATTTATTTGTAGTCTGGGCCTGAGGCCTTGACTATGTGGTAATGGTGTCCAGCGTTAGGAATTCCCTCATTATGAAATTAATTATTACATGTGATTATTCGACTAGTAGAATATCCATGTGCAAGTTTATATTATACTGGTTGATTTATTTTCACTATATTATGTTCAAATTTTTGTTTAAAAGGCTATTTTTTTATTACACATCTTGCCTTAAATGTTTATAACTTTCGTTAAATTATTCACCCTTACTGAGCATATGATCTCACCCCTTTCTTATGTTTTTTTTTTCTAGGATTCCAAGAAGTGTATTATGTTTGATATGCAGGGTTAACCTAGGGGAATAATGGCATTCTCCACAAATTATTTATGTTGTGTTTTATGTTTGAATGTGTAATGTAATGATTATGTATGTAATCTATATTCCAAGACTACTAAACTGATCGGTCCATTAGGGCTTGATTCCTTGTAATCATGCCAATTTATTAAAATAATGCATCGAGTCTTGTTAATAGGGGTCGGGGCATTAAATATATTGGTAATTAACTAATTAATTATTGTATAATTAGTAATTATATTACAAATTAACTGATTAATTATTGTATAATTAATAATTATATTACTAATTAATTATTATATAATTAATAATGAAATTACTAATTAACTAAAAATTATATAATTAATATTTATATTAGTCATTTACTATTTAATAATTATATAATTAATAATTATATTACTAATTAACTAATTAATTGTTAACTATTTCTTATATGTTTAATAAATGTTTTATATTTCATTTATAATGGCCTTATAGTTTTTATTTTATAGTCTTTCAAAGCCACATACTTGAAACATTTTCAAGTTTCAATTTGGTGGTTTTGAAATCTTATAAATTATTTTTCATCAACATTTTTTACAAAATTATTTTTATTTTCAACAATTTATTATATGTTTAATCCATGTTTAATGTTTCATTTATATTGGTCTTATAGTTTTTATTTTATAGTCTTTAAAATCCATGTACTTGAAACATTTTTGAATCCCACATCATAAATGCATAATGTTCTATGCAGGAAAGGGAGAACTTGAATCCCACAACAGAAATGAAGAATGATTTTCCGAAAAAGACCTCTTGTAAAAGAGAGACCCGGGTGAGGGTTTCTGTTAGAATCTAGACTATTATAATGGCAGTACTACTGGATATTAAATAGTACATAAATTCAACTAAATTGTTTTCTTTTATTTATATATATATATATAACAAAAAATTGAAATTAAAATTAAAAAATAAAAAAATCGAAAAAAAAATTAATAATTACTGATGATGTATGAACCAGGTTCACGCATCCTTCATATGTCTAAGATGTGGGAACCTCATTCACACATCTTCCTAGGATTGGGATGCATGAATAGGGTTCACGCATCTCTAGACCCATTTTTAAAAATACTCTTAACCATGTCCTATTTTGTTAAAAAAAATTCAAGAACCCAGTTGTAATATTTATCCTCATGCTCGGTGTTTCCCAAGTGTTATTCTCTCACTCATTATTTCCCTACCACCCCCCATGGTGATGGTATTCTCACTTTAACATGAGATTCAATTAGGTTTTTCCTCTTTTTTCTATATTGTTGGTACCTTTCCTGGCCTTCGATCCTTTCTCTTCATCTCTATGCTTTTCTCATCGATAATATTTTTCTTTTTTATCCCCCTTATACCATTTTCCTCTTCCCTTATCACATTTCACCCCATATTGGTATACCACTATTGCACTGAGGATGGATTGTGAATGTGTTGGGTTGATTTTAGAGGCTTTGGTTGCTTTATTTTTTTTGGCTTTTCATCTGGTTTGTCTCCTGTAGTTATGCTCTATGTCGAGGCCTTTGATTTGTTCATTCACTAGTCTTACCTCCAGATCTATCATTCTAGACTCCATATTGGTCTGTTTCATCTTTTTTCATGGGATTTTTGGGATGTTTTTCTTTAATATTTTGACGGTTTTATAGGGAGAGTCTATTTCATTGTCCTTTGGTTTCTTTATCCATTGGAGGTTTTCTTCCAACAGGTTTTGGTCTGCTGGTTTTTTTTGGTTATATATTGTGTTGTACTTGGTCTTCTTGTATTATGTAATTATATTTTAGTGTAATTTTTCTATTGTGTTGGTTAGGTTCTTGGTTATGGATTTGTGGTTTATGGATGGTGTCTTTCGGCATGTTCGGTTTCGACTCTATGTGGTGGTTCCATCTACTCATACCTCCTTCTATTGTGCCATCCCGTTACAGTATGATAGACCCCATATTGGTCAAGTGCAATGGTTTTTCATGGGGGTTTGAATATTTTGTGGTGGGTATGGTGGTGGTGAGATCTTCATCAGATGGTTTTTCTTCCTGAAGGTCTCAACTTCATCTCTGTGGAGATATTGAGTGAATCGTCCAAGGATGATGTCGATGGTGGTATGGATTCCCGTTTTATTGGAATGGTCTATTCAGTGGTATTGGTAATTGATGGATAAGGGCTTCCAAAAATCATGGGGTCTTTCCAGAAATTTTTTATTAATGATTTCAGTGAGTTTATGAAACTGAGGTGCTACAGGTTTGTAGGTCTAAGAGGTGACATGTGTGGTTTCATTTGAAATATTAATTTTGAATTTGCTGGTTTGGGTATGCAGTGAAGGAATCAGTTTGATTTTTTATTTTTTCACTGTCATGTTTTTGAATTAGTTATCTGAATTTTTAAGGTTATCACCTTACCAAAAAGTGGGTTATTAAAATACCAAAAAAGGTGGTTTTGGAGTAAACCATTAGAAGAAGGGTCTAGGGAATTTAGTGCTATCAATGAAGTTATTATGTTTTATGGTATAGGTATTAGGCCCATGAATGTGGATTCATGCACATCCCTATAACTGGAATTAGAAAATATATTATTTCGTTCAATATAATGAGGAATTTCTTTTCATTTATTATCATTTTACAAGGACCATCATTGTTCCTTTTATGATCGTGTATCAAGGATAAATAGTGCGAATTTTAAGGTAATAAATGTAGTCCCATTGTTTCTTATTATTTAAGTTCATATGATTAGGACCAATAGAAATGATTTACATGAAATGGTTTATTGTGGGACTTATTCATTTTTTCCCTTAATGGTTTATATCAAATAGATGATTCAGTTTTGAGTTTGGGGTTTGGGGTTTACACTATTATAACAGCCCATGAATCTAGTTCCATTATAAAAATATAGTGATTGTTTGGGGTTTAAACCAAAAACATGTCCTAGGGGATTTGGGTTAGGTGATAAAAATTACTTTAGGTGGAAATGGGTGGAATGAATCCACTAATTTTATAAGAGTAACTTGGATAAAATGAAAGGATTTTGACTAAATGGGTGACTTAGATAAGGTTTAAGCCTAGGGTAATCCCTGAGGGATTGGGAAAACCCTTTATAGTTCTAAAACTAGGTGAAATGGAGGAATATGGTTTTTTAGGACACTAGGGATACATTTAGTATATTCTCCCAAGTATGTTCTAGAAGATCATATAAAATCACATGCATGAGATGTATAGTGAATACATTAATGTGATGCATGCAGATGCCACCTCCACTCCCTAAATATTTGTACTTCATTTATGATCCCTAATATGGATTGTACTAGTTTTTGATACAAATTCATTGAATTGGTCCAATTAATACATACCCAATGGAAAAAAAATACATGAAATGTGTTAAGAAATGGGAGCCTCGAAATTTGGCTATATAAGAGAATGAGTTATTTTCTGTTTATGTTGTGTGGTGTGAATGATACAGACAAAAGTATATGTAAACTCTCTTATTCCTAAAAAATATATTTATCTCATTTTATAAGGTTCTTGAATCCCTTTTAATTTTCGTTATCCTATTGAAAAATTCATAGATCCATCGATCAGTGTATTCCCTTGGAGGTAGGTAGAAATAATTTATATCTTCTTGTAATCTTTATCAAGTGTACTCAATAAATATTGAACATGGCTACTATAACATGAAAATTCTACATACTCTATTTTATGATATTATTTATACATTGATTTATTAAAGATATAAAACCTGTATTTTTGGTCTGTCTTCCACTAGAAATGATCATTGGATGATCATAAGAAACCCATCATTGGGGAAAACGGAGCCTTCTTCATGATTTAAATGTGTTTGAATCATTGGGTTTTAAATAAAAATGAATAAAATGTATCCTAAAACATGGTTTTAGGAAACGAACCATTGCGTGAATTTTGGAAAGGTTAATATGATTTTCCCTTACCTGAGGAAGCTACGTAAAAGTCATACCCTTCTGCAGAAAGGTTTTCATAATGGTAACCTCTCATTATGTTTACACAAATATTGATTGTAAAGGTATTATGCTTATGTAAGGAGTTTAAGTATAGTTCACTAGTGCTATTCCCTTACCTTTATAGGTATCTGAGCTATTTTGTAATGGTCCTTAATTTGTACCTTTATGCAGTGTAAGAAAAATAGTGATTTCTTATATGACAGGGGCTTGCATAAAGTTATTTACTATATTCTAGGAATTGTGTGAGAGTTATTTCTTCCTAACCATTACACAATTGGAATTTAATAAGGGTTTTACCCTTCTACAGATCGTATTCCTAAAGGTAGATGGTAGTTACCATTATACATAGTGTCTATGTAAGGGTAAACGGTGGATACCCTTGTCTAGAATAGGAATTTTTATGTAAGGGTATATATAAAAAATAATAAATTTATTTAAATGATAAATTATTTTTATGTTTTATAAAAAATTTATAAATATTAAGAAATTGTACATTTGATATTTAAATTTATAATTAGTTTATAAATTAATTATTTAATTATAAAGTATTTATAACTAATTAATGTAATTGTTATGAATCATTTTCCCAAAATATTAAAGGTTAATATGTTAAAATATATTTGGAAAAATTAAATGGCATTCCATATGATCTATAAATGAAAATTTTATTTTGAAGTCAAAAGAGGTGATTTATAAAGTGTTTATATATTAAAAAATATATAATATTTATATTATATAAAATTTTTATATAATAGAAATTGAATTATAAAATTTTTATAATTTTAAAAATATCATATAAATTCTATATAATATAAAATATAAAGAATTTCATATTGAAATTAATATAAAATTTTCTCTTGTTAATTTATAAAATGATTATAATTTATATTTACGTATGAGTATTATTTAATGATCGCAGGTTTTAGAAAATAATAAAAAATTTATTTATTTTTTTAATTTATTTAATACTCTTTTTTAGAAAATTATTTTTTAAAAATCAATATTTTGTATCCTCTTTTATATAATAAATTTCTCATAGGATTGATATTTTCATATCATTTTAGGTTTGGTTTCATAAGATTTGGTTTTAATTTACCTTTCCCTCAATTTTAATTATAGTTATGAGCCAGATAATAGTTATTGAATATAGTTTGTGCATATAAGGTGACAGAATTATTATAAATTTAATTATCTCTTGAGTAAAACCTCCCTAGGTAGAGGGACATAGGGTTGGACCACACACCTTCCTATCAGATTATGGCTTGGGTAAAAAAATGAATGAGGTTGAGTATTTATAACTCCAGACTTACTCAGGTGTATTTTTTCAATCCCGTGTAACTTTATACCATTACATAAGGAATTTATATACCCTATGCATGTGATGAATTTTGATATATATGAATATAAATGTCCGCAATTTTTGGGTGAGTAATATAGACTTGTGGGTTGTGGAAAGGGTTTCACATTAATATGGTGTAAAGACATTAATCTGGTGGTTAGAATATGGATTTTCAAATATAAATTGTTAGAATCATGCATAAATAAAAATAACTAAACTATAAAATATAAATATTATGTGTGATGTAATATTTATTAATTTACTATTCATATAATTAATATTCAACTTTTGAGACCTTAAAATAAATCCCTCTTAAATACTAAGTGTGATATTCCATCCAAATTAATAATTGGTAAGACCTCGATGAGCCAACTAGGAAGGTCAAGCCAAAGCTGGGTGCCTAGGTAATATCTTCTGTAAGGCATGTAATCGATGAATAATAAACATCCTTGGGTATTTCATTCCAATCTTGGTTCCCCTAGATTTCCCTTTAATAATCTATTCTTAATATTTACTTTTGTTTATAATATCTAAGAGACCTTGATAGGATTGGTTTACAAGAGGAATTTATTTGAGTGAATCCATATGATTGATTTGGATAAGTGGTTATCCATGCAACTAACCATGATTCAAAACTATTATTATTAGTATTATTACCTACCCAAATAACTAAGTAGTGATAGGAGTGAAAAATACGACTCATTCCATAGTAAATTATTTATCTTGGATTACTAAATAGATATGATAAATGGTGTCACATTTTTTTCGGAGCACATTCATTTAAATACCTTACTAAAAAGATATAATTCATGGAACTCACCTACTAATATTTTATTTTTCATACTATGGAAGTATTAAAACTAATTATGTTGAGGTCATTAATAATTTATACAATAAAATAATTAAAGATTGGTATCTAGGAATGAAAAGTATTCTCAAGGAGAAACATTAAGTTTACACAAATGTGAATTTTATGGAAATAAATTTCTCTAATTATTACTCATAGATATTATATATTAGGCATTTGTCACACATTTGGTCTTAAAAACATATATTTAAATATAGAAGAGATTTGATGAAGGTTGAAGTATATCTTCATGTTAGTAATAGTGTAATAGTTACTGTAATGGAGTTTGACACCTAGGATCTAATTTTACCTATTGGATAGATCCTTCAATTGAAAAACTATTATTATATTCCTATTATAATTATGAATTTAAATTTTTTAACTTGTTTAGAAAAGAATAGTTTTTCATTTTTTATTAAGAATTATATTTTTTCTATATATAAAAAAATGTCTTATGGAATTAATAATATATTAAATGGTTTGTATATTCTTAATATAGATAATCATTATTATAACATTTAGAATAAGAAGTCCATAGTTGAATCTACTCTCACCACCCTTTTTCATTTTTTTTTCTTCGAGATTTAAAAGAGTGATATGTTCAAATAATTCATAGAGATATATTTTATTACTTGTTCAATTATGATTCATTTGATACATTTGAATCTTTTTTATAAGAAAAAAATTAATAATTTACCTTTTGGGGGAAAATGTTAGTGGGATAGTGGACTCTTGGATCCTATGCATAGTTATGTATATGGACTAATGAGTACCCAATAAAATGGTTATTTTAGATACTTCATTACCTTTAGTGATTAATTTTGACGATATGGGTGTGTTTTTATAATGAAACACAAGTATAAAACTTTTGAACAGTCTAAAGAGTTTTATGATGAAGTATAGAATCAACTAAGAAAAGTTATTAAAGTCCTCTGATCAGATCGTGGTTGTGAATACTTGAATCAGAAATTCATATCTCATCTTGGATATTGTGGAATTTTTGTCACAAATCACTCCTCCTAAAAAATAATAATATAATAATGAATCTTAAAGGAATAGTTATACCTTTTTCCTTATGGATTGATCGATGATGTGTCTATGTGACCTTACAATTTTTTTGAGGTTTATAATCTAGAGATTGTGGAATTCTTAAAAAATTGCAATCCATCTAAAGAAATTAAAAGGATACCACATGAGATATGGTATATGAAACATCACAATTTGTATTATCTGAAGATTTATGGATTTAAAGCATTCATGTGATGATTGTATTCTAAAAAACATGATCTTAAGTCTGAAAATATATTATTTATTGGTTTTCCTAAGGAAACCATGGGATATTATTTCTACCACCCTACTGAACACAAAGTGTTTAGGGATTTAACTTGTATATTTCTTCAGAAGAAATATATATTTCAGGGATTTGGTGATATGAAAGTTAAATTAGGAAAAAATTTGGGCCAAAAAACATGATTTTTTTCTGATATGGTGGTTGATCTGATTCCGTAAAGAGCTGTATAAGATGAGTTGTCTCAAGTTATAGAAGAAAATAAAAGTTATGGTAGGATTCATTGGGAACCAGTGATATAGATTTATATTTTCCAATACTTATGAAGTAATGTTCATAAGAGATTAATTCACTTACTACCAAGATTCCATTAAGAGTTATGATTATGAGAAAGGGTTAGAAGCCATGGAATTTGAGATGGACTCCATGTACTTTAACTAAGTTTGGAATATGTTAGATTCACATGAATAGGTGATACCCATAGAGGGAAAGTGGGTATTCCATAAGAAAATTGACATAAATGGTAGAGTGTCTACCTATAAGGCATGTTGGATGATAAAGGGTTGAAAACAATTTCATGGTATTTACTATGAAGAGACATTTTCACCTATTACAATGATAAATTTCATTCATAGTTTTCTAGATACATCAACTCATTGTGATAATAATATATATATATATATGGATGTAAAAAACACATTCCATAATGGGAATTTTTCTGAGGTTGTATATATGATATGGCCTAATGGTATTTACATTCCAAGTAAGGTTATTATAGTTTAAAATTTCACTAGTCTATTTTTAAAATAATACGAGCTTCTTAGATTTAGAATATCTAGTTTGATGACACAACCAAATAGTTTCATTTCATCAATAATAAGGATGATTATTCTGTATACAATCATCTTAGTGGGAGTATACTAGTGTTTCTTATACTCTGTATAGATGATATACTGCATATTGGAAATGACATCCCGACAATTCACTCTATCAATATCTGGCCTAGTAAATATTTCATATTGAAATACATGGTTTAGGAAGCTTATATACATGGTATAAGGATCTATAGAATTAGATCTAAGAGGTTTCTTGGACTGATTCATAACATATGTATTAGAAAAGTGAAAAAGTTATTTAGCATGGAGAACTCCAAGAATCGTTTTTTAAATGTGTTTCAAGGAGTTAATTTTTAGAAGAATCAATATTCTTCTAAAGAGTTACAAAGAATGGGTAGTATTCATTATAAATATAAAATAGGATCAATCATGTATGTCATGTTATGTACTTAACTGAATGTCCCATATTCTTTGGAAATAAAAAGCAGACACAAATTAAATCATATTGAGAGTCAAAATATTTTTTTAAAAACATCCTTATATACTTAATAAGGACTAAGGATATATTCTTAGTCTTTGGAGGAGATTATGTGACCTATGTAAAGGGTTTCACAAATTCATGTTTCTAATCCAAAAAATAAGGTATAAATATCAATATAGATTTATGTTTTTCCTAAATAGAATAGAAATTAGATTGAAGAGTTCTAAACAAGACATAGTTGTAGACTCAACAATAGAGGTAGAATACATCACTCCATTAGATGTTGCAAAGGAATATTTTTGGATCAATAATTTCATTTCTAAACAAGGGTTGGTTCAAAGAATAAAGGGAGAATTGATATATATTGTGACAATAATTGTGTTTTTTCCTAGGTTAAGGAACCCTTGTATCATAAAAGTACATAACAAAACCTTTTAAAATATAATTTCAAATGGGAAATCATTGAGAGGGGTGATATAAAGATTGGTTGGGTGGCTACTCAAAAAATGTTGTTGATATCATGATAAAACCATTACAGCAATCACATCATGAAGTTCTTATAGAATCTTTGGCTATAAAATAAATGATATATTGGTAATAATGGTTGTAAATTTATCATGTTTTTATAATAATTTTAATCTTAAATTACCATTAATTCATTTATGTTTACATTTATTTTACATGAACCACTGAATGATAATATCCCCTCAAGGTACAACTTTGAGTTTTACTTAACCGATGATCATTGTATAGTATTATGGGTTCTAATTATAAGTTATGATTGGATTTAATATATTCTTGTACTCATTAAAAATATTTTTATTTGAGTTATACAGAATGAATTCATTATTTAATTAGTAGAGACTTATTGCATGGATTTATCTGCTAAAGTATATCTCATGGAATGTCAAAAAAATCATCATTATACTTAGAAGTGTATTCTTATTATTGATCCTTATTAACTGAGGTTGGTGAGATACATAGAGTGAGAACCATCATACATAGATACCCTACTTACACAATTCTACATGTTGACTTAGATAATATGGGGGTGGTTGGGAATATTATTGATCTTATTATCAATTAGATCACAATTAAAATGGGATGTGTCTACATGAATGAAAAGTCGAAAAAATATGTCCCACAATTGAATTGAAGTGAAGAAAATCATGGATATATTTATTTGTTTCACATATGATGTTTTAAACTACTTGGATAAGTGAAATGTGATGTAATTATCAGATAAAGGAATGGAAAGTGATGTATTCATTTATTTGGTTATTATTTTTTAATGAATTGAGAAATAATGAGTGGATAATACTTGATTGATATGTTCTATGCCTATTGGTCACATGATGTCATGAAAAATGAGATTATATAGGTTTACATGTGATGTATGTTATACATCTTATAGTGGACATGTTCATATAGAGACAAGTGTATGTTTGATGTATATCACACAAGACCCCTTAATACCATGAGTAGCCCTGACACATTACTAGTAGATTCCCTTTTCTTAAAAATTTAAAATAGGGATTTCATAGTTTTTTTCAATGATACTAAGGCAAAAATATTCACATAGGTAATCCCTTGGATAAGGTTAAAGGTTTTGATAAAGTGTCTGATAAAAATAAAGAGAGTTTGATGAAAATCATATCCAAAAGCGTGTCACTTTGGATTGTGGTTAAACCAAATTATCCCTTAAGGGTTGATCATAGGACTAATTAATAAGGGAGATCTACTCCATCATAAATTGAACTTCTATCTTGGAGACTCTACCTGAATGGGTTTATTCACCCCAGTCTAAAAATAGGGAAATGTGAAGTGGTTTTTCACAAGGGTTTCAGTTATAAAAACCATTACATGATCTAATTATGAAAAATTCCTATAACTTATCTATTTTTTATTCTAAAAATCACATAATATTGTCTTTATAAAGATTAGTCATATAGGTTAGTTCTTTGGGCACTCAGATTCTTATCATCTTCACTTGGTAGATCTTATTCTAGACTTGGTGTAAAAATAGGAGGTTATAGGGTCTTTTTAAAGAAATCATGGACCAAGAATTTAATTTTTGCATCATAGACACTATAGGAACCAAAGTGACGTATGTTAACATTTCCAGGAATCTCTCTTTGATCCATGAACTTGAACTAGCTTTTGAAATGATGCACACAACACTATAGTTGGGTTCATGAAAATTCTTCATCAAGATGCACATGGGGGCTTCATCAAGGTGTGTGTATAGGATATATCAGGGTGAAAAATTGGCCTTCCTATGGTTCCTTTTTTATTAAAAAAAATTATATACTATACAGAACTAAAATTTTATAAACAAAACTCCCTTTTTGAATTAATAAATTCCTTATCAATATATTTAGTTATAGAAAACACATGCACTATTTTGGTTAATTTTATAACATTATATGGTCTATTTAATTTAAAATATGAATAATCATAAAAAAAAAATAATATATTCATTGAATAGTGACCATTAAGATTGGTATATTAAGGGTTATGATAAATTTCATTTGGCACCGAAAATTGACTTGATGGCCTCAACAATAAGGGTCATAACCTATGAATCCCATTTTCTAGAGCTTCAGAGGGAGATAGTATCTTTTTTATTTTACCTTGAACAAGCTCAATGGGAGATTCAACAATTAAATCATGAGAGATACTCTTTACATGAGATGTTCAATCTCATCAAGATCATGGCCAAAACAACGTTCGCCAAACCACCCCATGAAAATCTCTGAACCGTACACCTTACCCTTAAGGAATTCACTGGTGTAATAAATGGATATGTGTTTTAAAACTAACATTATAAATTTGTATATTTTCTTTTTATGAAACAATGATTATATTTATCACCTTTAAATATGACTTTATATATAATTAAATAATGACCTTGATAAAAATTTAGTTTTTATGTGATGAAACACAAGTTGTATTTTTAGGAAATATATCATTTCAATAAATAAAAATGGTTGATGGATTCAAGAATTTTAGAAATAAATGATATTTTAATAAAATATTATTATTAAATAATATTTACAAACTATAAATGATAATATAATTTTATTGATCCAAATGTAAATTTTTGTAAGGGCTCGAAAAATTATTATTGTTAAAAATCCAGTATTTTTCAATAAATGGGTATTTTGACTTAAATGATTAAATTATTATATTTTGAGAATTTATTTTTATTGAATTAATTTTTTTTGAAATATTCACATAAAAATTATCCAATGGTGATTCTTTCATAATTTTCTATGATGGTGTAATTTTCTGGTAAAAAATAATTATGATATAAAAATATGTATGTATTATGACATCATATTTACCCAAAAGTGATATAATATATACCATAAATGGTATAAAATATCAAATATATATTTCCCCTTTAACATAATCTCTTTTTCACATGGCTCACTCCTGCATAACTAAGGGTTTTATTTTAATGAGTATTATTCTTGGGATATTAAAATAATTAAATCCAAACCTATTTTTTAGAAACCATGGGAAAATCCATAGGATATTTTTTCATTTGGATTCATTTATCATATAGATTCCAAAACCTAAGTTTAGAAATTAATTAAGATTGACCCTCTCATTTTCTATATAAACACACCTAAAATCCCATTAATATTTACTCAAAACCATTGGATCAAAAATTTAATATATGCTTACCTCTCTATATTTCTCTCATGGTTCCCTCAATATCTTATGATACACCTCCAAATTTTTAAGAAGTTCCCTCTCAAGGTAAGGGATACTCTCTTTCTACTCTTCATTCAAGCACACTCTTTATATTATGCCTTATGATTTCTAATTTTTCATGTTGTGATAGGTTCTTAAAAATCCCTCCTATATAAATTATGAGGTAAAAGTGATGAGATAACTCTTTTACTCTCATTAAACCCTTCTATGAATCTTTATATTCCCCTATTATGATGTTGAAATTATCCAACGATTTTTAATAGAAATCATTTGTATAGTGAATACCCATAACATTTCAATTCTATTATATTCCCCTATATATACCTATACTTGATTTATTGGGTAATTTCATGTAGATAACCCACACTCCTTAATATTGTGATTAAATGTGACAAAATATGATCATGTGTTGAATGGTCTATGTGGAACACTTATGAATTCACATAACATGGATGTGATGGGTGGCCCCATAATTATATATCCCGTAAATTCATTGGGTAATGTTTATATCTTTTGATATTACATGTATGGTTCATGGGAGGTTTTTTTAAGAACACTATGTTATGATTTCTTGGTAGTTAGATCAACCAATGATTATGATTTCATGTTTTATGTTGTTACTACATTCCTATGATACCTTGATGTGATCATGTCATATCATGCCTCATTATTCAAGATTATGATTCACATCCCATTTATGTAATCTTGATATGACTCTTTACTCACATATTTTTCATTCATAATTTAATTATTTGATTATTGAATTACTAAAATATATAGCTCACTCATTTCTTATGTACATCCCCAGGTTATCCCATGCAATTCTGGAGGAATCAAGAGAATATAATAGAATTTTATGATGTTAAGGTTTATGTTATTATAATTAATTGAAATTTATTATGATATGTAACTAATTACCCAAATAAAATAGACCCCATGATCTTATGAGGTTTTATTAATTCTATCTTTATGTAAAAAATCATGAATTAAAGTGTAGTAAAATATGGGTTTTATGGTTTGTATCAGAGACAAATCTTGTTATTTTTGGGGATTAATATTAAAAAAACCCTAATAAAAGCCTTAAAGTTTAGAATAAACAAGGTGAAACATCCCTAAATTTTTATAATGTATATAGTAAGTGGATTACAATCAAATAAATACATGTTTGTATAGTACAATTGGATGTGGATCTGGAATAGTCGTACCTAAGTGTAATAACCCCCAAAATGGATCATTCAGTTGGACTTTCTTGTCACATATTTCCCAACAACAAGCTTTATTGCAAACCTAGTTTGACACACTAAGGGAATATGCTTTAGAAAATTCAGAATCTCTTTATGAACCATTATGAATGGAATAAAATGCCCATAAAATTTTATATTATGAAGTAGATCATGGATAACTTAGGTAGAAATATAGAAATTCATAGGTTAAAGAATATATGCAATTTATGATTTATCCCTTTAATTCTCATAGTTTCTCATTTATCTATTTAGTAGTTTAAAGATTAGAAGTCATACTTTTTCTGTTTATTCTAGTCAATGGATATAAATAGTAGGAATCGAGTCAACAACCAATGTTTGGGGAAATTTGAGGACTATCCAAAAAAATCCCAAACTAATGAGAGAAGAAATCTCAAAATTAATGAAAACACATTATCTAATAACATTTGTTTTTAATATAATCAAGAATTAAGAGGAATTCCAAAATCCACCTAATAAAGTTCAAGTTGAAATTGATACCTTTATACAATAAATGCCTCTGAATTTCATTGTATCTTATGATTCTTTAATCATGAAATAAATGATCTACTCTGTTGAAAATATCTCTTCCATCCTACAATGATCTCATAAAGATAAGTTCATGTTGGTTGTTTATCATACAGTAGTATAAGATGATCATCGGTGAACTTTGGTCAAATATTCGAATTGAAAGTAAGTGATTGAAGTGCTAGAGTTGAAGGAATTATATAAAATGTATTTTGAAAAATATTTTCCTTGCACTATCCCATTTAATGTTTTGAGGTACTTCCTTATCCTCAATAAAAAGGATGATGAATATATTGGGGTTTATGAGCAAACATCACAAGAAATTCATGATATGCCTCCAACTTTTTCATTACCCATGAGAGTAAAGTTGACTACTTAATTGGTGGGATAAAGATGAATCTATAAAAATATCTGGCTATTTAAGACTCTAACAACTCAAAAGAAATTTTAATACGTTCCCTCAAATTCGAAATAGAGATAAATAAAATCTCAAGGGTCTCTTGGGACTAGAGATAATAAGTGGATAATGGATTTTAATTCTAGTGGTTCTATGTAAAAATAACACGGGGGTAAGAAATTCCATCATCCCACCTATTAAAATTGTGGAAATATGCATCCTATAAATTCCATCAAGTGGACAAGTAAATTATTTTGGTGTGCGAAATAATGTTACCTAGGTAGTGATTTCCGGTAGGATAATCCCACCTATTTGATAGATGATAGTAATAATCTATTCATCCCTTATCCTATTGTCATATGTTTCAACTACAAGGAATTGGGAAATTATAAGAATCAATTCCCTAATCTAAGGGTAGTTGACAATACCTAATGAAAAAAACCTCTAAATCCTAGAGAGAAAGGGTGAGCTTGTGTCATCAAAACTATTAAGGGGAATATCGAGGATGAAGTGGTGACAGTTTCACTAGTTATTCATTCAAGGATAGTGAATGTACTATTTGATTCTAGTTCTATAAATTCATTCATGTCAAATAAGTTTAATTCAACTATTCAAACGTAGCCTCAAAACATCAAAGTTGGGCTATCAGTTAAAACATAAAATGGAACAATTGTTACATCCCAAGAATATAAATCAGCCCCTGTCCAATTTTTTGGGCTAAATTTCTCATCAAACCCTATGATACTCCCCTTATAATAATTCAATTATATTCTAGGAATATATTGACATTCCTTTTATAGAGACAGCATAAATTATTGATGGAAGGAAATCACCCTCCGTATTGAAAATCATCCTATGATTATATATAATTGTAAGGATGAGGTAGAATCTTTATTGGTACTAGCATCTCCATAATGGATATTCTTTCATTGTGAGAAAGTTTATCTATCTCAAATGATTAAAATTAAAGAAAAAATCATCCTTGATAACAAGCCCATTATAAGGGAATTTTTTTAGGTGTTTCCTGAATAATTTTATCTACTTCCTCCGGGTCATGAGATATAGTTCACAATCCAACTCATACCTAGAGATTTTCCAATATCCAATAATCCATATTTAATGTTAGTTGTTAAACTTTAGTATTTTAATATGCTCTGAGTAGAAAGGATCTCACAACCCTATCCATGATGAGGATTGAAAGGGATTAAATATTCATGTACCTGAAAAGGATATATATGGGAATAATAACAGGTTCCTCGTTATACGTTTATTAAAAAAAATCTAAACCATTTATTTTTTATAGGATTAAAGAGGGCCAAAAAGATGGTTAGTTTTTATAGAATAAGGAAGAAAATATTCTGAGTTTGGTTTTCTTTGCTATGGAGTTATAAAGTTTGGAACCTAGGTGTGTATCCCATCAAAACCAGAACTAAATAGGGAACTTTTGGATTATTATCATATATTGTACTTCAATATTCATCTAATAATCAATAATATTTATAAATATTTAAAGAAAAAATTATTGTGGTATAACATAAATAGAGACATTGCATAGTTTTTGTCACAATTCTTGGTAAGCCAATAAGTCAAGGTAGAATGATAGAATTATAAGGGTATGATGAAACTATTTCCCATAAGAATATAAAATTGGAAAAACATACCCAAGGATTTAATCATATAAATCCCCATGAAACTCAAATTAAATAACTCAATATGGGTGGTACTCCTAAAAAATTCATCACATCTCATTACTATCAATGAATGTTTTTTCTCTTGACCCACTCACCAATATATAAATAAGGAAAGTGGTAAGAATACATGGAGTTCCACTATTTATTATATTAGATGTATATTCAAGGATTACCTAGAGGTTTTGTAGAAGCCTTCAATAAGCATTGGATACAAATCTGAGCTTCAGTAATACTTATCACACTCATATGGATGGTCTTTCTAAAAGGACCATTCAAACTCTTGAGGATATTATTAGATCATGTCCATTAGATTTCCAAGGATTTTCGGGATCACATCTTCTTCTAGTGGAGTTACCATATAACAATAGTTTCCATTCAAGCATTCAAATGGCACTTTATGAGGATCTGTATTAGTAGAGGTGTTGGAATATGAAATTATAAGATGAATATGGAGAGAGAAAGTTTATGGGAAATGATCTTATCTAAGAAATGATAGAGAATTTTAAAATAAATTAGCGTCATATGAAATCCATAAAAAGTATGCATAAAATGTATTTAGAAAATCATTGACAGAACATAAATTTTGTGGTGATAGATAAATGTTACTTCTTATATAACCATGGAAAGGAGTCATGAGGTTTAGGAAAAAGGGAAAGATTAGTCATAAATACATCGACCTATTTTAGATCCTTGTTCACATCGGAGTGGTGGCCTATCTACTACCACTCCCAACTAACATATATCAAGTATGGGATGTGTTCTATATATCAATCAGGATTAAGTACATATGAAAACCCTCACATATACTGAATCCAGGGGTGGAACCACTGAAAAATGAAATTTTATACGAGGAGTAGTTTTCGAAGATCTTAGATCATAGAGAGAAAAATATATGAAACATGAAAATTCACTTGGTCAAAGTGATTTGGAGGAACTATAAGTTTAAAGAAGCCACATGGGACCTATAAGATCCAATGAAATATAATTTCCCTCATTTTATTTTTGTGTATGAAATTCAATTCTCAATGGTAAAATTTATAAAGGGAGAAAAATTTAATGACCAGAACTTTTATAAATTAAATTCTCTTTTTGAATTAATATTTCTCTTATAATGTATTTTTCTTTACAGAAAAAATACACTAATTTGGATACTTTTCAACAATTATATGGTCTTTCTGAATTAAAATTCTATTATTAATCTTAACATTTGATAATATAGATACTGAACAATAACCATTATCATTAGTATATTAAGGATTGTGTTAGTGTTCCTTTAACACAAACAAAGGAATTGATGGAATCGACTAGTAGGATCATATCCTACTAATCCCATTTATCAGATCTTTCTAGGGAGATAGAATCACTGGGACTCTACCATGAAAAATCCCAAGAAAATATTGCAAAACTAAATCATTATTGAAACAATTAATGAGATTATTTCAAGCCCAACATAGTCATGGGTCAAACCTTGTTTCTCTAAACCACCCTATGAAAATCTCACAATCATACACCCTACCCTTAGGTAATTTCATTGTGTAGTAAAGTGATATGTATTTAGACACTAAAAAGAAGAATTTTTATATTTTATTTCTAATAAAATAATTATTATATTTATCCATTTTTAATATAATTTTTTCAAAAATTAAATAATGAGTTTGATAAAAATAGATTTTGATATGGTGAAGAATAAATTTTTTTGGAATTATATCATTTCAATAAAGATACACTTTTTGATGAATTAAATATGTTTTTAAAAAATTATATTTTAATAAAATATTATTATTAAATAATATTTGTTAAATATAAATTATAATATAACTTTTTGAAGTCAACTGTAATTTTTATAAGGGTCATAAAAACTGTTATTGTCAAAAAGCCAGTATTTTTCAATAAATTGGTATTTTTATTTAATATTGTAAATACTAATATTTAGAGAATTATGTTTTAAAAATAAATATTTTTTTTGAAATCATCATTTCATAATTATCCAATAGTAATTTATTCATAATTTTATGGGGCAACAAAATTTTCGGGTAAAAATTAAATAATTTATAAATATGCAGTATGCATTATAACATCATAATAACCAAAAATTGATGTAATAATTCACATAAAATGTACGAACAACCAAATATATATTATCAATTTAAAAAAATGTGTTTTCTATATTATTTTACTAATTTTATAAATCCTTAATGAATCCTCCAATGTCAATTTAATATTTGAAGGTTTTAAAATAAATTCTGTATGAACATGACTCACTACAACATCTACATGGATATTATTTTAATGATTTATATTCATGGACTTATAAAATAATAAAATACACCCCTCTTTGTCAAAAACCATGGCCAAAACCCATTGTATGGTTTATGGATTGGATTAATTTATCTTATAGGTACCAAAACCTTGATTTAGAAATTAATATGAATTCCCCTCTCTTTTTCAATATAAACCCACCTATCCTCCCATTACTATTCACTAAAAATCATTTTATAATAAATTTACTCTACCATTACCTCTATATATTAAACCCAAGGTACCTCCAAGATCTTAATAAGCCCCTCAAAAGCTTTATGTAGCACCCACTCAAGGTAAGGGATCATCTCTTTAGAGATTCGAAGCTTGATGTACATGGATTATACATTACTTTTGCGGAATACTTAATACATAACAAAAAAATAGAAACACAAGGACCATAATAGTTTAGTGTCTTTGGAAACTCGGAATATAAACATCTAATCAGGTAGAAATATCTTCAACATCTCCCATAACGATCTTCCCCTTTTTTTTCCTTACCTAAAACCTTTCTTTATTTCCTGGGGAAAATAAAACATAAAAAGGGAGTACTCAAATTCTCAGTAAGGGAAAACATAGAGAACATAAAACAAAAAATAAACATTTGAAAGCAAAAACTTGAACATGAAATCTAAACATTAAAACCTTGAGCAAAGACATAAATCTTGGAAGTACGTAAGGCATATATCATAAAGGAACATCAATCACGATAAAATATCATGGGAATAAAACATGTAATTGTGGAAACTATTAAGCACATGTTATGATTTCCATAGTATCCAAGTCATTGCTTCCAAGACCATCTTAGTGGAAAAAGTCCCATTCTGAATCGAGTTTACTCCTTGTTCCAGTCCTTTAATACTAAACCGGATTAACTTACCATTCCAGCCATGTCTATCTCATGAGATATAAATCTTTACCCAATGCATTGGAGGGAGATATAGGTCCCACCAATCTCATAATGAAATCATTCTTACTTGTGCCACAAAATAAACATACATCATTCATAATAACCCAATAAATAAAATGGGTTTCATAAACATCATCCCATCATCACATAATCCATATAAAAAAATGGATATCATTTCATAATAAGAAAAGTGAAACCATGTAAATCATAGATACATGATACTTGAAACATTCACATATGAAATAATGTCATCTTATATGAAAAATGGTTTTGATAAAACACTTGAAATGAATTCTAGAAGAAAATATCCTTTCTTCTTCAAAATCAATTTCTTTTCACAAAATGTCATGCAATTTTAAAAGAAATAGATTTTGTTGACAATAGTCATGAAATGTTTTGGAGGAAGCTTCATGAAAATAAGGCTTTATAAAACCTTAAAAATCCTTTCAGGCCTTGTAAGTTAAAAATAACATTTTTCTCGTACTTTTTTCGAAAAAGTCAAAAAGTACCTCGTATGGTAAACAAAAGAAAGATTCCTTCCATACGATGTTGTAAAAGTAGAAAAGGGTAAAAATGTCTTTAAACATACATGGAAGGAAAGTAAACATTTTATGAAAACATTTTGAGAACATATGGACATGTATAATAAACATAAGCCCCGGTAAATACTTACGAATAAACAACCTCGGATAAGAATGAAATTGGAATAATTATCCCTTACCTTAGGTATGATATGCTTTGTATGGATCCGAACCTCCTATATAATGATTTAAATAATGTAATTGATTTATTAAATAATCATATTCATTTTTATGATATCATATATGTTTCACTTATGAATTTATATTACCCGTTCTTTTGTAAATTCCATGTTAAAGCAGTGTTTTGGGTAAAATCATTTCATTTATCGTATGGGTTTCGACTTGTCGTTCTTGATATTATTACTTATATCCTGATTTACATAATTATTTAATTTAAAACATGATTTATATATAATATATTTTCATCATATACATATATATTATAGATTGATAAAAGGAATGAAATACACCGTTCATGGAGACGGTAGACCGTACGTACGAATGAACGCTGTTTTCGTTTCCTTATTGAATTGAATGAAATTAAATAAATGACATACATATACATTTACATAAATCCAGTAGCATTATAATGTCATATATTTAATTATTATTCATTATATATACTTTATAATCATTCTTGAATGGTTAATAATGGAAAATGAATCTCATCACGTTCATGGAGACGGTAGTTCGTACGTACGCATGAGCGATGATATCATTCCCATGATTGTGGAATTGTATTGGAGTGTATGTTTACTATTTCAGAATCAATATCACTTTACAATAATCATAAATAGTCATTATTTACACCATTATACCCATCCAAGTAAGGTGGTGGTGGAAAATAGATTACACCACGGCATGGAGACGGTATTCTGTACGTACGCACGCGCGGTGATTTCATTTTCCATAGGATGGATAGATGGTGAAATAGGGTTTTTTAATACATATAATAAAATATAAGTATATTATTGATACTGATGCTATTACTTCATAATGAAACAACTAAAGAAGAAGAAGTGGAAGAATAAATAAAGTTGAAAGAATCGGTAATGGACATTACCTCTTCTTTGAAGCGCCTCTTTGAGACCTCCTCTTATGGAACTAAAATTAGTCTCTGAAGAAGACCAGGACCTCTAGGATGTTTCTAGGTAAGTTTAGAAGAGAATTTGGCAGGGTTTTTCCGAGCTTGAAGGCTCAAAGTGGTGTTAGGAAGAGAGGGAGGAGGTGCCCTTTTATAAGGGAGGAGAGGGGCACCTTAGGAAAACTTAAATTGTTATTTTATTATAAAGTCATATTCGGTTTTAAATAGCTCCAAATTGATTTACTTCTAATCTAAGGTGGGGATGGGTCCAAATCCTCTCATCCAATATAATTTAGATAAGTTTAGGTTTCTATTTTAACCTTATCATTGTGATTTAACTTTAAGTTAGATAATTTAACTTTTACGGTATCTTCTTGTTTTCTTACACTATAAGGTTAATAAACTTACTATAACAAGCCAAACGAACCCAAAGTTGTTTATTATTAATATATATAACCTTATCTATGTAATTTGGTCGAACCTTAGATTTTTAGGAATAAAATAACAATTAATAATATAATATTTTAAAAAAAAACTATTTTATGTCAATTTTTACACTATTTGGTAATTTATTTTTTGTGAAAATCATAACAGAATGATTAGTTCGAAAAAAGTTAATTAAATCTATAATAACATGTAATATTAACCTATAAAATTAGTGTAATTCATAAAAAGTATCAAATTAAATTTATTTGGGTATTTAAAATATCAATTATTTTAATTTTTCACTCTTATGGTAATTACTGCATCATCATTGGGTCATAAATAAATTAAATTATTTAATGTATAAAAATTATAATAAAATACCATTATGTAGTAAATCTTTTTATCTTTCTAATGAATATTTATGGTCTAATTTATGTACATCCCTATATTAAAAACTATTTAGTTATTAAACATTGATTTTAACTATTTTAACTATTCTTTAAATAAAATAATATTAAATGTCCAAATCTAATCAAAGTGGACCTAAAGGGTAATATTTTATCCCTAATTTTATTTTTGGTCTAATTACACTTATCCAATAGAATTAGGACATGTATTAGGGTAATAATAATATCATTTTTACCCTTAATTACCCTATTTACTTTTAACCGTGGTAAAAAAAGTAAAAAAGTTACTATTCACCAAAATTATTTTCATCTCATTGAACCACATTTTACTTACTGACATCAACCGTGTCTCTCGGATTTTTGAAATTCCATTCACAAAAGCGGTAAAATTAAGTTTTATGTAAATTTGCAAATTCTCCTAGGAGGTGGGTAAAAGACGGTCAAAAGTTCAATAAAATTTTTCAATATCTAAAATTGTTATAAAATGACTCCAATGAATTAAATTGAAATTTTATAGGTATTATGTATCAATTTTTACCTAAAATAAATTTAAATAAAATAAATAATTATCTAAATAAAATGTCGGTTCTTAAATAGTAACCCAGTGTTTTCACTATTCATCAAAAATTGAATGTTTTCAGAAAAATACCCAAATTTCACCCTAGGCTAATTTTGATATTCCGAATCCAAAAATGAAGTCTATTTTGAAAGATAAAATTTATAAAATTTGAAAAAGTGGGTATTACTATTCATAACAGCTAGTTTATATAACATATCGTTATTTAGTGAAACTCGGTATTGCGTACAACATACGCTATCATGGAAGGTCGCGATTGTGTGTAACGCAAGCCAAGTCCAGGATGCATGTTGTGCAAGCTCCTTTTGGTGCAGCGTACAACACAAGACATTAATGAAATTAAAAAGAATATTTTTCATAAAATCTCGGGGTGTTACATTCTAAACCCCTTAAAATGAATTTCGCCCTCGAAATTCGTCGGGGTTATAAATGGTTTACTACTCGGAAGTTTCTTTAATAGAAACCCACATCGTAAAAAGGAATACCAAAACCAATCCTTAAAAAATAAAGTATGAAATGTAACATTTACCCAAATAAACTAATCGATGGGTTTCCACATAGGCGAAAATATGGATATGGAAGAGAAATCTAACCATCATGTTCTGATGGAGAGTGGTAGAGAACATGGCTATGTAAAAGCCAGCAATCACAAAGCCATAGATTTGTGATGATATAAGGTACCATCTGATTCATCGGATATAAGGGCACTAGGACAACGTTTTTGGTTTTCAAGATTATTTCCTTAAATTTGAAGAAATTGGAATTAGAAGAAATACTTTCTTGATTTTGGTACAGTCTCACCGTTGGTTGTTCCTTTGACAATTTCCACTTCATCTCTTAAAGAAATGAAGTTTAATTAGTCATTTGTGAAGTGTTAGCAAATCATGTGATAGAATTATGGGTCATTCCATCTGTCTCAAACAAAAGGTTAGAAAAATTTATCCAAAATACATAAGTCCATCTATAGTGAGATTAATCGTATATGGTTCCTAAAATGGACTAACACTTATTATATAATATTGCTTAATATAATAAAACTGTTTTCTACTAAACAGGGACTTCTTGTAGGCCAGTGGTATGCGATAAAGGCCAGTCGCACTTCGTTTGTGGGTTCGATTCCCACAGCCTTGTCTGTCGTGATGGGTTGTCACACATCCTGCAGGTTGTCCTTTTTCTAAAACTATATTACTATAACATCCCATCAATAATATCGAAAAAAGTTCTATCCTTAAACAATACTAACTTATGTCCAAGATAATCTATTCCAATCTTTAGTCTTATCTAAAATACATCGGTCCAAGCTCATAGTATAAAGAAAACAATTACTAGAAAGGTTATCTACCAAGAATGTGAATACAAGCATTTATCCCACATATATCATAAGATATATCTTGTTGGTTGT
This sequence comes from Viscum album, assembly GCA_963277665.1. Classification (NCBI taxonomy): domain Eukaryota; kingdom Viridiplantae; phylum Streptophyta; class Magnoliopsida; order Santalales; family Viscaceae; genus Viscum; species Viscum album. Next base: position 1,393,189,945 of record OY728157.1, on the reverse strand, counting down.
ATTCCAAACACATTAATACCTTAGTCATATATTCTCTTGAAACATAAATTACCATAGAACCATAGTGAAAACATGAATACTGTGAAAATGTTACTCTTTCCACATACCAAAATCCCAAAAAATCTATATAATCAAACCATAATATCACTTAGTCCTTATATCAGTCATGAGCTCATGAATACAATCAAACATCTCATTATCTTCTTATACCTTCATTATGCACATATCATCTACTTTCCAAAAATATCTGAATAACCTTCCATGGTTATCAGTACCATTCAACATATACTTTCAAATACTTTAGGAAAAACAATAGTTTAACAATCCTTAGATGATTCTTTATTCCATAGTACCATACATTATTCCTTATAAACATACAATCATTCCACTAACTTCTTAAACCACTGACTGAGCTTCATCATTTATTTCATCTCATATTTCATTTGTAGTCTCTTCATCATCATCCACATAAATACTACTCATATAACCATGCTGATTCTCTTAATGAGATTTTACCTTAGGGCATTGGTTTGCATAATGCCCATACATTCCACATTTAAAACATCTAATCATTGTTGATGTCGTAGAAATACCATTATCCTTGTACATGGTGTTAACTGAACCTTTTCCTTTGCACCTACTGGCTTTGTGTCCTTCTTTTCCACACACAAAGCATCTTCCAGTTCCTTTGAAACAGTCTCCCCAATTCCTCTTCCCACATGATTTACATGAGGGAAATTGAACTTTCTTTCCTCTATGATCATCATGAAACTCCATATTTCTCTTATTATCTGAGTTGGGAAACTTACCAAAGTTGATATTATTGATCATATTATAACATTGCTGATTAGGCATAATAACAATGTTTGGACTTCCAAATCCCATTTAATTTGGTTGCTCATGAATAGTATCATTCCATTATCTATCATATCTTCCATTATCGTGAATCTTCCTATTTTCAGCCATTTTCTAAAACCCAAAAAGAATAGTGTAAGAGGAAAAATCATGCTAGGGAAAACAACATAGTAAAGGGGGAGTACCGTCAATATCTAACATCTTAGGTTAAATTCTAAGATTGTTACCATAGTTTTAGGACTATATCCTATACGTATACTTATCCTTAAGAACATCCCTAGACATACCTTAGAAATATCTCTAGGGATCTCACTAATGTTTTCACATCCTAGTTTTCGAAGGTTAACTAAACCTCCCTCTAATACCAACTGCAGAGACCCGAAGCTTGAAGTACATGGACAATACATTAATTTTGCGTAATACTTAATACATAACAAAAAAACAGACACACAAGGACCGTAATAGTTTAGTGTCTTTGGAAACTCAGAATATAAACATCTAATCATGTTGAAAGATCTTAAACATCTCCCATAACGATCTTCCCCTTTTTGTTTCCTTACCTAAAACCTTTCTTTATTTCCTGGGGGAAATAAAACATAAAAAGGGTGAACTCAAATGCTCGGTAAGGGCAAACATAGAGAACATAAAACAATTCATAAACATTTGAAAGCAAAATCTTGAACATGAAATCTAAACATTAAAACCTTGAGCAAAGACATAAATCTTGGAAGTACGTAAGGCATATATCATAAAGGAACATCAATCATGATAAAATAGCATGGGAATAAAACATGTAATTATGGCAACCATTAAGCACATGTCATGATTTCCATAGTATCCAAGGCATTGCTTCCAAGACCATCTTAGTGGACAAGTCCCTTTCTGAATCGAGTTCACTCCTCGTTCCAGTCTTGTAATACTGAACCGTATTAACTTACCATTCCAACCATGTATATCTCATGAGATATAAATATTTACCCAATGCATTGGAGGGAGATATAGGTCCCACCCATCTCATAATGAAATCATTCTTACTTATGCCACAAAATAAACATACATCATTCATAATAACCCAATAAATAAAATTGGTTTCATAAACATCATTCCATCATCACATAATCCATATAGAAAATGGATATCATTTCATAATAAGAAAATTGAAACATTTTAAATCATAGAGACTTGATACTTGAAACATAAAAATATGAAATAATTTCATCATAGATGAAAAATGGTTTTGATAAAACACTTGAAATGAATTCTTGAACAAAATATCCTTTCTTCTTCAAAATCAATTTCTTTTCACAAAACTTCATGCAATTTTAAAAGAAAAAGATTTTGTTGAAAATAGTCATCAAATCTATTGGAGGAAGATTCATGAAAATAAGGCTTTATAAAACCGTAAAAATCTGTTCAGGTCGTATAAGTTAAAAATTACATTTTTCTAGTACTTTGTCGGAAAAGTGAAAAAGTACCTCGTATGGTAAACAAAAGAAAGATTCCTTCCATACGATGTGGTAAAAGTAGAAAAGGGTAAAAATGTCTTTAAACATACATGTAAAGAAACTAAACATTTTATGAAAACATTTTGAGAACATATGGACATGGATAATAAACATAACCCCTAGTAAATACTTACGAATAAACAATCTTGGATAAGAATGAGATTGGAATAATTATCCCTTACCTTTGATCTGATATGCTTCGTATAGATCTGAACCTCCTTTATAATGATTTAAATAATTTCATTGACTTATTATATAATCATATTCATTTTTATGATATCATATATTTTTCACTTATGACTTTATATTACCCGTTCTTTTGTAAATTCCATGTTAAAGCAGCGTTTTGGGTCAAATCATTTCATTTATCGTATGTGTTTCGACTTGTCGTTCTTGATATTATTACTTATATCCTGATTTAAATAATTCTAGAATGTAAAACATGATTTATATATAATATATATTCATCATATACATATATATTATAGATCGATAAAAGGAATGAAATACACCGTTCATGGAGACGGTAGGCCGTAGGTACGCATGAACGCTGTTTTCGTTTCCTTATTGAATTGCATGAAATTAAATAGATGACATAAATATATATATAAATAAATACAGTAGAATTATTATGTCATATATTTCATTATTATTAATTATATATACTTTATAATCATTCTTGAATGGTTAATAATGGAAAATGAATCTCATCGTGTTCGTGGAGATGGTAGTCCGTACGTACGCATGAGCGATGATATCATTCCCATGATCGTGGAATTATTTTGGAGTGTATTTATACTATTTAAGAATAAATATCACTTTAAAATAATCATATATATTCATTATTTACACCATTATACCCATCCAAGTAAAGTGGTGGTGGAAAATAGATTACACCATGGCGTGGAGACGGTATTCCGTACGTACGCAGGCGCAGTGATTTCATTTTCCATAGGATGGATAGATAGTGAAATATGGTTGTTTCATAATTATAATGACATATAATTATATTAATAATACTGATGTTATTACTTAATAATGAAACAACTAAAGAATAAGAATTGGAAGAATAAATAAAGTTGAAAGAATCGGTAACGGACATTACCTCTTCTTTGAAGCGCCTCTTTGAGACCTCCTCTTAGGGAAATACAATTGGTCTTTGAAGAAGACCAGGACCTATAGAATGTTTCTATGGAAGTGGAGAAGATAATTTGGCAGGGTTTGGCCGAACTTGAAGGCTCAAAGTGGTGTGGGGAAGAGAGGGAGGAGGTGCTCTTTTATAAGGGAGGAGAGGGGCACCTTAGGAAAACTTAAAATATTATTTTATTATAAAGTCATATTCGGTTTTAAATAGCTCAAAATTGATTTATTTAGAAGCTAAGGTGGGGATGAGTCTAAATAATCTCATCCAATATAATTTAGACAAGTTTAGGCTTCTATTTTTACCTTATCATTTAGATTTAACTTTAAGTTAAAAATTTTAACTTTTACCGTGTCTTCTTGTTTTCTTACACTATAAGGTTAATAAACTTACAATAACAATCCAAACGAACCCCAAGTTGTTTATTATTAATATATATAGCCTTATATATGTCATTTGGACGAACCTTAGATTTATAGGAATAAAATAACAATTAATAATATAATATTTGTTTTAAAAACTATTTTATGTCAATTTTGACACTATTTGGTAATTGATTTTTGTGAAAATCATAACAGAATTATTACTTAGAAAAAATTTAATTAAATAAATACTAACATGTCATATTAACCTATAAAATTAGTGAAATTCATAAAAAAGTCTCAAATTATATTTATTTGGTTATTTATAATATCAATTATTTTAATTTTTTACTCTTATGGTAATTACTGCATCATCATTGGGTCATAAATAAGTTAAATTATTTAATGTCTAAAATTATAAATAAAATACCATTATGTCGGAAATTGTTTTATCTTTATAATGAATATTTATATTCGAATTTATCTTATATATAACCCTATATTAAATATGATTTAGTTATTAAACATTGATTTTAACTATTTTAACTATTCTTTAAATAAAATAATATTAAATGTCCTAATCTAATCCAAGTGGACCTAAAGGGTAATATTTTATCTCTAATGTTGTTTTTTGGTCGAATTACACTTATCCAATAGAATTAGTACATGTGTTAGGGTAATAATAATATCATTTTTACCCTTAATTACCCTATTTACTTTTAACCGTGGTAAAAAAAAGTAAAAAGTTACTATTCACCAAAAATTATTTTCATCTCATTGAACCACATTTTACTTACTGACATCAACTGTGTCTCTTGTATTTTTGAAATTCCATTCACAAAAGCGGTAAAATTAAGTTTTATGTAAATTTGCAAATTCTCCTAGGAGGTGGGTAAAAGACGGTCAAAAGTTCAATAAAATTTTTATATATCTAAAATTATTATAAAATGACTCCAATTAATTTCATTGAACTTATATAGGTATTATGTATAAATTTTGACCTAAAATAAATTTAAATAAAATAAATAATTATTTAAATAAAAAGTCGGTTTTTAAATAGTAACCCAGTGTTTTCACTATTCATCAAAAATTGAAAGTTTTCAGAAAAATACCAAAATTTCACCCTAGGCTAATTTCGATATTACGAATCCAAAAATGAAGTCCATTTTGAAAGATAAAATTTATAAAATTTTAAAAAGGGGGTATTACTATTCATAATGGCTAGTTTATATAACATATCGTTGTTTAGTGAAACTCGGTATTGCATACAACATACGCTATCGTGGAAGGTCGCGATTTCGTGTAATGAAAGCCAAGTCAGGGATGCATGTTGTGCAAGCTCCTTTTGGTGTAGCGTACAACACAAGACATTAATGAAATTAAAAATAATATTTCTCAAAAAATCTCTGGGTGTTACAATCTCCATCTCTTTATTCAAGAACCTTCATTATATTATGCCTTTTAATTTTTAATTTTTAATGTTGGGATATGTTCTTAAATATCCCTACTAATATACATATGATTTTAAATTGATTATAGACCCATTTCACTCGCATTAATTCCTTCTATGAATCTTTATGTACCCTTGTTATGTTGAAAAAAATTATCATATTATTTTTCCATGCTAATCATTTGTGTAGTCAATACACATCCCATTTTTTGCTCAGTGGTATTACCCTAAATGTACCTATCCTTAATTTATTGGATAATTTCATTTATTTAACCCACTATCTTTAATCATGTGATTAAAATTGATTAAATATGATCATATGTTGAATTACCTATGTGGAACGCTTATATATGTAGATAGTATGAATGTGACAAGTGGGATCAGAATGATATATTCCTCAAATTCATTGGTTAATGATTTTATCGCATGGGATTCCATGTATGGTACATGGATGGTTAACCAAAGCATGATATTTTATGATTTATAATTGGATGTCCTTGATTAATGTTTACGTTGTCATGTTTTTCATTATTTCCATGTTCCTATGTTACCTTGATAATGTCATGTTATATCATGCCTCATTGTTCAAGATTATGATTCTCACCCATTTCATGTAATCTTGATATGAATATTTACTCACATGTATTTATTTTATCATTTTATTTTTTTTATTATTCTTCTATTGGGATTTATATCCCACCCCTTTCTTATATATGTCCTTAGGTTATCCCATTCAATTTTAGAAGAATCAAGAGAATCTAAGGGCATGTTATAGAGTTTTAGTTTATGTCATTGTAATTCATTTCAAGTTATTATGATGTGTACCTAATTTCCCAAATATACTAGGCCTCGTGAAATTTTGGGGCTTAATTAAAAGTATCTTTATGTAATAAATCATGAATTAAGGTGTAATAAATTATGGGTTTTTATAAAATCTATTCATATAAAATCAAACATAAAACAGCATTAACTTCCTGTATAGGTATCCATTTTATCCCCATGAGCTATCAAATAGAAGATAATATAATAATGTACACCTATATATTGGTTATACCTATTAACTAAGTTTTCAGGGTAAAAATATTTTTAAACACCCTCAAAATTTATTTAAATATTTCTATTGAATCATTGGTACATTTCAAATAATAGTTTTTGAACATCGTGTAATGGGATTAGGAAACTTTTTTTAATGATATGCATCCCTTTGTGTTTGAGAAATAGATCAACATATAGAGATTTTGTTTACATTTCCATCATATACTATGATGTCTTTTTAGTGACATGACTTATTTATGTTGGATTACGGTAACATTATGTGTTTTAAGTTAATATTCCTGGAAAAAATTTAATTAGTGTATATAGAAAATTTTCAAAATAGATGTTAATATTTTAAATGATTGGTGATGTCATTTGGGATAACTAACACACTAACTATTTTTATATACTTTCTAAACCAGTTTTTACATCATTATTTTTATCAATGTTTTATCATTTTTATTAATGATATATTGATATATTCACGATTCTACTAGGAGAATGGGGATATTTGATTTTGGTCTTGATCACATTCAGTGCTCGTCAGTTATAATCTAGGTGGTTAAAATTCAATTTTTAGATATAAGTTGTGAAATTACATTGAAATTTTTTCTTATTATTGATAATAAATGTGTATTCTAATAATGTGATAGTGATAATTACTTAATAGATACCAATGTATTTTTTAATATCCAATGTTTCTTAGAGCACATTGGTTATTTCCATTAATTTTGTTATGACATCTCTCATATTGTTATACCTATGATAGAGTTTAATAAGAAGGGATTAATTTTATAGTGTGATTATAGTTGTGATTATACATTTCAATGGTTGAATATGATTTTGGAATCAATACATATTCTCAATCTTTTCGATCCAGAGAATAATTTTTTGTTTTATAATGATGCTTCTAGTGTGGGTTTAGGGTACATACCAATGTAGGAGGGATGTATGGTGGCCTATGGTTCTCGGTATCTTATCCCACACAAGAAGAACTAATATACCCATTATCTTGAACTAGCCACTATTGTACTTGATCTTTATAGTTTATAGTAATATCTTTTTAGAGAAATTTTTTTCACAACCACCATAAGATCTTAAAGTATATATTTTCTCAGTCATATTTTAATTTTTTATAGATGAGATGGGTTGAATATCATCAATAATTTAATTATGAGATTATAAATATTATGATTAATAAAAAACTCTATTACTAATGCCTTGAGTATGAAATTTTATGTAGATATAGTAAAAGGATATAATGATGAGTGGAAACTTATGTCACTTTTATCTAAGTTACATCATGATATATTTGATAAAATATTTCATATTATTTTATAACCTTTAATTATCACTTCATACTTTATGGAGTGAGAGTAACATGGTTAGATCTAAAATTAATAATGGTGGGTTTTTTCATGATATATTATATTGTGGTGAGTTGATACCCTCATGGACACTTTATATTGATTATCTCATGTATTTGTAGGGATATATTTTTTTCAATTATATTTTTGAAAGGATGTGATGAGGGGAATCAATAGGTGGTTCATCTGAATTTAACCAAGATATACCATATAACTTTATAACACTTTTGGTGGTGATGAATGATTTAAGATAAGTTTGGAATTATTTTGTGATTTATTACCTATTAGAAAGTAAAAAATTGAACATAATTGGAAAGCGGTTATTCTTTAATCAATAAATACTTTTAATTATAAATAGGAAGAAATTACAATGATTTTGGTGAATGGTTTCCTAAAAAAACTTAATGTTTAGGATGTAGTCTAAGGTATTTCTTACAATTTAGAAAAATTCACACATTTTACTATGATAAAAAATATTTTATGGTTGATGGGAATGGGTAGCTTTTTATTTGAGAGATTTTGAAACATAATGGGATACCCAAAAACATTTTATTTGAATGTGATAAGATGTTTACATCTATATTTCAGAAAGATTTTCAATAGTATTTGGTAAATTAAGAGATGTTAATCATGAGTTACTATCCATAGATTGTAGACCATTTGGAATAACTATATAGATTCCTAATAATATTCTTTGCATATGTATCTTGGATTTTAGTGTTTCATTGGATTATCATGTTGTTTTAATTAGTTTTTTTATAATAATAGTCAGAAAGAATCTATTCAGATAGCCCAATTTGAGGCATGTGTGGGAGTCCATATCAATTTCTATTATTTTGGATGAGAGGTGGTGAGGAATATTTCTTTAAGACGATCATGATTTAAGATATTTCCAATTGTATTAAAATGACCAATAAGACATTAGTTATGGCTCATAGTAAGTATAAGTCATATACAATGATAGGTTTGAAGGTTATACCAATAGTAAAAAACCACTTGTATTGGATAGAGAACCAATGTTATAGGCTATAACAATTTTTCTCTAAACTGTTGGTTAAAAGGCTATTGGGAAGGCATATACCAAAAGTTCTTAGATAACTATGGGTATAAGGTAATATAAATTTCATTTTAACTAATGGTTTTAAAACAATTTGTATAGACCCCCCCCCCCCCCCCAATTCCCTAGCAAGTAGAATCCCCACACTGGCCACAGAACCTGTAATAAAATTATAACATATGAAAAAGAAGCTAAAATGCAAGCAATAGGAAATAAATGATCCAAAAACTAATAAAAGAAGAACCTATAATAAAACTAATAGAACATCCTCTACAAATAGAACCTAAAAACAATAAAAACATAACTTTCAAATAAACCTAAAAAGAAATGAAACCAATAGAACATCCTCAAAGATCCCCAAACCAATACACAAATAATGATAATATAGAAAATCAATTGATGCATTTAACGAGTGATAAAACACATACAAAACCACACATATATTCATTAATAATAAATCATTAAACATAAAATATCATAGATATTAGTCAAAAATGTAAAGGATAAATCATTCCCTCATCACCATCCCTATTGTAACTATCATCCTTGTCCACATCCTCAGGCTCATCCTCACCCTCATCCCCATCCTCAGCCTCATCCTCATCCTTTCCCTCTTCCTCCCCCTCTTCCTCACCCTCTTCCTTACAATCACTATCTCCAAGAACATCATCTTACCAACCACCATAAAAAAATAGTGCACGTTGTAATATATAATGTACTCATCATCAACATATATTCATCACATATCTTGAATGTATTTGGTGTAATTGATTGAAATAAAAGTTCCTTAAATATCATGAATTGATCATTAGACCTTTGATTCTATTCACGCTCTTGTATGACTATATTTTGGGCCACTTATGTCTAGGAATGAGCATGTGTTTCACATGCATTATATTTTTCCAACTCAGTTCTATCATAACTGATACTTGTATTGGTCCAATATCTTATCAAGGAAATAATCTTCCCTGGACAATAGTGTACTCTTCCTTGGTGCTCATCTCCCAAAACCCGATGTAAGTGATTTCTTGGCCCAAATTTGTCATCCTACTGCTCATCATGGGCCTCCAAAGAAAATTGTTACATATATCAATGGATCATTAAGTTACAAAATTAATATTAAAATTTTAAATCAAGAATGTAAAACATACAATCTATTGTTGTGTCGGTTAGTTCACCATGCTTATATCTTTTTTCTTCTTGCTTGAGATAAATAATTTTTCTTAAGGAACACCTCCTTCAATATTCAAAACCTCCCTCTATAAAGAAGTTTAATGTTTAAAACCCATATTTGAAAATAGATTATTAATAATTAGTTTCATAACTAAAATCAAATGGATATTTATTCTAAATGAATTTGAAAAGAAAAACATATGGTAGATTAATTATAGTGATGAAAAAGATCACATTCAATGGATTTATCTTACTCCTCCTTAAAGTGAAATTATCATGTATGTGAAGTTTGTATACCATGAATGGATAAATGGTTTTATTCATGGAGATGGTTTTAATACATAGTATGTGTAAAAATATATATTTATCCGTAAAATTTGAATTATGGTTCTAGTGACCCTAAAGCTTATATTTTGTTATTTTTAAAATTATATGTGTTATAGGAGGAAGATAAAATTGTATGTTGAATCATTTGACATATCTAATAGTTATATTCTTTCATTTTTTAATATTTTAAAACAATTCATTATAACACATATTTCCATGTAATTTAGTTTAGATTACTATACAATAAGATCAAATGACAAATATATAATTATCTAAAAGATATTTAATAACAAGAGGAATGATAAAAATTGAACTTGATAAAATTTTAATCATACTTATATTAGGATTAGGTAAAACTTCATCATTATAAAAAATTTAGATAGGGGTTAAATTGATATTCAAATGAGTTTTAAATATGGTTATTTTGTATATGTTTACAAAGAAGTAAATATTAATGCTCCATCAAAAAGGATCATCTATAATTTAATATTGAGATTTTATTCACTATAATTTAATGAATATAAATTTTCTTGTAGAAAAAAAAATATAATTAAATGGGAAATAAAACCATTTAATAATACCATCACTGGACAAAAATATTTTTCATTTGAGGATAATTAAGTCAAAGAAGAGAACATGATCACATCCATGAGAGAATGTGAATCATATTATATTTGATAAATTGATCAAAACTAAATTCTCAATGACAGAGTAAATAAAGTAAACTGATCCAAGAAATAGGTAGATGACACAACATGTTAACACTAAAAGATACATTATAACAAACTACTAATCAATTAATCATAATAATTTTATGACATGTTTAAAGGAGGTTCAAGGATGATTCCAACTTCAAAAATTATATAATTCATTCAATAAGTTATCTAGTTGGGTTAATATTTATAGGATATAAACCAAAATTATGGAGGTTGGTAATTTTTAAAATTAGTATAAATATTCCTCATTGTGAATTTGGAGACATGGTGAGATTTTAGGGAAGTATTTAGTGATATTATTCCATTTTAACCACTTACAATAATAGTAATAGAATTTGAAACTAGGGCACCGAAGAGGATAAATAGAGAATCTTTATAACATTTATTCTATAACCAAGGAACATAAATCCATTTTTCATTTTACTTTCACATAATAAATTTTCATGTAAGTATATGTGATAATAAAAAGTGTGTAGAAAATAATTAAATGGATAAAGAGGTAGAACTACAACAAAAATTTGGAAAAGGAAATGTTAATTACAATTTCGATATTAAAAATTATTTAGAAATACAATTCTATTATAATATTAAAGGAGTTTCGTACATGCTTCCTCTCATGGTCCAACATCATAGTCTTCCCTAAAGTGTGGAGGTATTTTTTAGCATCCTTGTTTTTTTATTTCCTCATATGGCTTCCTAAAAAATAATTTTTAATAATAAAAACAATATTATTGAAATTCAAGTTAATTTTCATTCAGAAACCTCAAATATGATTAATACCATGAATTTTATACTTTTCCAATGAGCAATAATTTATTGATAATATTCTTTAGGGTAGTAATTCATTATAGGAGTGGCCTCTAAATCTATGCCATGTTTACCATGCTAAACAATATACAACTTATTCTTGTACGCTCTCCACATCTCTCTTAATTCCATGATTTATGTTGTCCTCGTAGCCTCGCCATCATGAAAATTGAAACAAATTGGGATCCAAAATATTAGTTCATATAAATAAAATTATAATATAACATTAAATCCAATGAATTTTTTCTCATACCTGTGCTCATGCATTGTCCTTTACTTCATTTGGTAGGTGTCTCTAGGAGAGTGTCTTGCTAAGAATCTTGTCTAAGTGTTTGGCAAGTGTCGCTATAAAAATCCTACACTATTGCCCTGCATTTCCAATCATTTGGTTGTCCTCACTATACTTAACCGTGAGATATGTGCAGTGGTTCCAAATAGTAGGCATGTGTGTATGTCTAGGCCGATTATCAAAATATATAGATGTTAAATAAAAAAATATTATATGAATATATCATATAATATAGATAATTTTTGGTAAAAATATTTACTATGGTTTGACAAATATACTTGAGGTAGGATGATTAGTGGGTGGAACTGGACCCCCATGCTTAGAATGAACATCAACCTATGTAGATCTTCATATCCATGACTTCTTTAAAAGGTATTTTTCATTTAATTTCCATTCTTTGTTTTGGGGGTTTCATATTCTTTTTGGTGGAAATGGTGGGTTTTCAAAATTTGGACCAAACCGTGAGCCCATTTCTAGATTTAAAAATTAATTTAGTTTATTTTATGAATCCTTTAATTTTCAAAATTTTACACACATTCCACTTCCCAATTTTAATCCACTGAGATATTGAAACAAACATATCAATTTGGTCCCCATAATAATCCATAATAATGATGGATTTGGGTTTTTTATTAAGGTATTGTGCCAGCCTATAATCCCATTTCCTGCATTAATTTTTTTAATTATTCAATATCCCATTATTTTTTTACTTTTTTTCAGTGATTTTTCCTTATACTCGAAGCCAAAAGCCTAAGTCTCTCCCCCATTAGCTATTTTCCTCTTTTGAGCTCATCCCCCCTGAGGATTAGGGAAATATTTATTAGTATTTCTCAAATCGCACAGATTGGAAGAGGTAAAATGTTTCTTTCATAACTCCTTCAATTTTCATTCTTCTTTCCCCATTTCAGTCCCCACTTGACCTTATAAGACTTATTAGAGCCTCCCAACTAGTTTTGGATGCTTAAAGGTTCAAATATTGGTGTATTTGGGACTATTTCTTCAAGATCCATCAAGTAAGTGGGTTTCCATCCATCCTCCCCCCATTTTCTTAGAGTTTCTTCCTTTATCTTAGGGTTTTATCCATGTTTTCATGAAGTTCCTAATTTCCAAAAACTACGTTTAGTACCTTGGGTTTAACCTTGTGTTTTTTTGGTGAAATACTATGGATTATGTCTTTATATCACTCCCTTGTGGTGCGACGGTGGTGCGGTTGAAGTTTGGCACAACAATTTGGGGTTTTTTGCACAAATGGTAGACGATTCCTTGTGTAAGAATTATTTTATGAGATAGTTTTTCTTGATTTATATTTTTAGAATTATTCACATCTATTTATTTTTGTTCCAAAATTATTTTTGGTTTCATTTGGTAAGCGGTTGGTTTTTAAGTGGCATTTTTGTGCAAAAATGAATATTTTTGGTGTTTATTCCATGTTGTATTCAGTGGGGTTGTTTTATGATTCATGTAATAGTTTTATTAAATGATTTTATAACTTACAATTCAAGTTTTATATGATATTGGTATGCTTTTGGTCTTCAAATAGGGTTTCTAGAAGGATTTTATGTGCAAAACATGGTTACGCTCTTGGGAATTTTTTGTGAAGGTTTTAAATGGTTTCTTAATTTATGTAAAAGGTGCAACTATGTTTCAAAACTATTTTGGTAGGAGTTTAATTTTCAAATGTTCTATTTTAATGGGTACTATCTTGGAAAGGTTTTATAAAATTGTATAAAGAATTTGTTGAAGTGTGAAAGAGAGGTGAAACTTGTTGTGGGCTGTTTTGGTGTGAGTATGTTTTCTAAAATGAATTTGAATGAAAAAGGGGATTATATGACATGTGTGTGGGTTGTTTCGTGTGTGAGACTTGGAAATATTAATTTCATGTGTAAATTTAATTTCATGGCTTCCAAAACTTTTTTGAGCACAATAGGGAACACCCAGGTATCTAGGTGGGTGGACGTGTACTAGTATGCTAGTGATCCCGTGGGGTTTGGCCCATGTTTCATGTAGAAAGTTTGACCATTACAACAGTAACTAAACTATGAAGATGATGATGACTATGATGATTATGTGGAACCACTAGGTTATGGTTATGATCCCTTCTATTGGCTCGTGTGCACGAGAACAGATATTTGTATGGTTACTTTCACTAAGTACGGGGTACCTGGGACCCACAGTGAGCTAGTGTCTATGGTTTTTTCCATTTATAGTGCTCATTAGATATTTTATGCTAACCATATCCACATGGTATGTTTGTCTAGAGAAATTCATTAGTTTTTAATTCTATTTAAGAGTGTTGATTTCTTTTAAAGTATCCCACTTGAAAGTTATTTTTATTTAAAGTTTCATCTTTTAGAAATTTTTATTGGCATTTCTTGTTTACAAAACAATCAAGATTTTTTTTCTTATAATGATTATCACATGGAATATTTTGTGTTGTAATCCTACTAGGATTTTTCTCACACCCTACTTATACTTTGGGTGTAAGTATACTTGGTTATTTTCTCATAGGTTTGGGTAAAACTTTTAGTGTCAATGGTACGGGTTTTTAGCGGTCCATCTTGGTGCGGTGTCGTGGAGATGGCTTGAGGGTGGTGACTCTTGATGTGAGGAGGTTATTGGGATGTCCTTTTTTGATTCTTTCCCATTGTAATATTCTTTAAATATTGAATTAAATTGTGTAATTCAATTATGAAATTTAATTAAAGATGTTTTGGTTTTAAAAATCCAGATTTGTTTTATGCGATTCACTTGTTATTTTATGTTTATAAACTCCGGTAAATCATTCCCAAATTTCATTTTATGATACCCAATCACTTGTGACAACCCATGGTTACCGGTAACACCCTTCGATCCTTGCCACATGCTAGGTTGGGTTTCGTTTTGATGACAACCAGATTTGGTTTTGTGACAAAATGGTATTAGAGGGGTCAGATTCACTCATTGGGTCATGTTATTTGGGGAAGAGTTGGGGTACTATAGAGTTAGGATTTTTGGGGATTTATATTATGATTATGAGTAGGGTGTCTATCCATCACACCACATGATGTGATTCAATTCTCAAGGGGAAGTCATATTTTATCTGAGTCCTTTGGTTTTCTTGGTTTGATGATAATTAAGGAAAATGAAAAGAGAGTTGGGTAAATAGTCTCAGTGAGCTCACAGGGCCTCGAAATCCATATGGATCATGGGATATTTCCTTAAAACACTCTCCATGATGGTGAAGTGATTGGAATATATCCTCCAAACATATTTCCAAGGCACCCACTGAAACTAGTTTCTTCTCGCGTTGTCTTGCATCCTTTAGTGTTGGAATCTTTGAAGTTTGGTTTTAAAGAAAAAATGACTTGGTTTTAAGAAGAGTAAATTTTTTGTGAAATGATTTTCAAATAAAGAGGTAATGGTTTGATTTGTGAAATAGTGGAACTGAATTTTTAGATTTTTTTTGAAATGGTAAATGGTGTATTTAAACTCTTTTGAAATTATAAATTACGTCAAAGTGGAGTTTAAGAATCTATATCAAATGAAACTTTTTGAATTATTTAAAAAGTGGTTTTAATGGAATAAAGTGTTTTTAAATTTTTGTGTGGAGTTTATAAATGTATTTTTTATTTGGTAACTATTGATGATTGGAAAAGTTTTATGAATCATTGGAACCATACATTAAATAAGAAGAGATGAGTTTTTCAATGAATGGGTGTTGATCAAATGACGTTTGTCATAAAAATCGGAATTATTTTGAAAGGGGTTGAGATGTTTTGAAATTGATGTAAATAGATTTAAAGTTAGTTTTAATTTGAATGATTGTGAATTTTGTAAAAGTTTTGCAAGCTGTAATTTTTTTTTTGATTTTGTGGTTAGTGGGTTTGAGAAAAAGGAAGTGTCGGTTGAATGTTTTGGTTCCAAAAAGTGGAAAGAATTTTTGTATTAACCTTTGGTATTTTTGTGAGAAACCACATGCATGGGGTTATATGGGATGATGGATGGTTAATGTAATGGGTGGATGAGTGTTGGGATGGATATGAGGAGGGTACCTGGTGTGGCACAAAAACATGCATGTATGAGTCCTGTGGGGTACCATTGGTGGATACGCTAACCGTAGAACCGTTTATTTTCAAAGAGATTATTTTAAAGAAAAACTTGACGTCTTGATAACTAGTTTGGGGTGGTGTGTCTTATGTGTCTTTGTAAAAAAATTGTTGTGTTATGTTTTGAGTCCAAGAACCAATCTTGTTTGAACGGTGTTTTAGGTTTGTGTTTCTTTGGTAAGTTGGGTTGAATGGTAGGTTAGTGGTCTCTTTTGAGAAAAATTTAGGAATCCTTTATGGTGGTTACCCTCATGTGTTCAATTCATGTTTGTGGAACATTTTTACCAATAGAACAGCATGGTCGGGTCCTTAGGTTCTCTCATTGGATAAGTTATGACCCCATTAAGAGTTAATGCATGACTCAAGAGTATCCCAGATTGTTTCGTTGTTGGAAAATCCTCCAGTTGATCAATATAAAGAATCTTTTTCTTGACATTTATAGATTGATTTTACACCATTTCTTTTCTTGGTTTTTGGATCCTCTTATAGTGGGAGATTGCTTTGGGAAGTTTGAACGAGACCTTGGTTTCTTAAGTTACCTGATTCGTCGAAGGAGAAAGTATTTTGGGGTTGTTTGTGTGGATGGTGTCTAAGAGGGCCTGTGGGTCCTTCGTAGTCTCTTCAAAGCAGGGTTTCATGTTAAACTACTAGTGTATGAAATCTTCCCACGAGAGGATGTTATGGACACTTTCTATAACTATTTTGTTTGGGAACTTGACATAAGGTCTCTTTCCATGTATTGTTTATATCAGTCACAATGGTCATGTTCGGTGATGCCTTGTGATGTCATGTGCTCATTTGACTATAAATTTGAAGTTGTAAAATCTTTTGTGAGTCTTTGTTTTGTCAGAGGTGTGTCTCATTTTGGGAAAACATGACATCCTTTGTTTAGAGGAAGGTGTTTCCATATACCCTTTCCACTTTCTGTTTCTCATCCAAAGAGTCAAGGGGTGATGTGTATGCCTCCTCTACACACTTGTTTCAACGAAATGTCGGGTTAGGGTAAAGTGAGTTTGGAATGTGTTATTCTTAGCGAATCCATCTGGGATCAGTTTATAGTTTTCATGGCACAGAAAGGAAAAGTTCCATTCATGGGTCTTCCAAATCATAACTATGAGGTCGAAGATGCTTAAATCATTTGATCTCCAACCATAGGTCCTGGAGTGAAACCGGTGCATAGTCAGAGTAAATCCTTGGGTCCTTCAAACCCTTGTAAAAATTCATGTCCTTAGTATAAAAGATGGGAATATTTTAAACCTCTGGTGTCGTCATCTTGCTTCTGTTGTTCCCATTTTTTGGAAAGAGGTTAGAGGACCTCGTGTCCTTGTTTTGCCCAATGTCATTATTTCCCCCTTCGGTTTCCATTGAGGTTTTCAAGAAAAGTTTGAAATTTGGTTAGACATGTTTAGTGCACGGTTTGTGCATGGTTAGTAGTAACCATTCTATAGAAAACCATGCAGATAGAAGGATCCACTTGGTTAGTGCATGGTTTCCCAAACCGTGCGGACTAACCGTGCGGTCATCCCAACTGTTTAAATTTTGGGGTCTTTTTGTGTCAGCATGTGCTCGTTGGTTAAGATGGTTGGTTCTTATGGTGGGGATACCCACTATGAGTCTCATGTAGGTTATTTTGTAAAATTCTAATAGATGTATAGCCCTTGTATTAGGGAGTCCATTCAGGCCTCCCCCTGTTAGTGTCTTGATTCTGTCTTAGGAAAATTTAAGTCTCTTGTGGTGGGGAGCCCATTTCTGTCTCCCTGTACTAGAAACATGGATTTCTCTATGATCTTGGATTGGTGATAAGTGACTTTTCCATATCTATATAACTTCAAAAATCTTCCTTGGGTAAACATTGGTATTGGAGAGCACCCAACAGTTTAATTTAAGTAAAGTAGTGGTAACCATGTTTGATGTTGTTGCTCATTCAGGTAAGTTTCTTGAGTCTTGTTCGGGTAGTGTTTGAGGTGTTTTTATTTGGTATGTAGTTTGAATATGCCTGATTGTTGATAATGGGTGTATTTTTTTGTTATTGAGAGTATTCCTTTATTTATTGATCAATTGGAGGTGTTTTGGGCCTTTTGGTGTTGGGAAAAACATAGCAATAGAGTCTATTTCAGCCATTCAGTTGGGTTTTGTTTTTGCTTTTGGCATTGTTGTGGCTTTCCATGTGACAACCGGGTCCCGGTGACAGGACAACCACCCCGCCTTAACATGGCCGTCGGGTCCTGGCCCACCATGTACCACCAGTTGCCCCGCAGACACGTGGGTCCCACCCCAGGGTCCACCCACATGCCCGAACGGGTCATCTGACTAATGATAGTTCCCACAGGCCAACACATGTCCTTTCCAGTGTGCTTTTTCCTCACTCACACACACCCTGGGAAACTTCCCAGAAGGTCACCCATCCTGATCACTACTCCATGCCAAACACGCTTAACTGTGGAGTTCTAATCAGATAGGCTCCTGAAAAGGAAGGTGCACCTTGTTGACATGAGTCATATCATTTAGTCATTTAACCCTTTATCATTTTGGGATGTTACAATCACCCCCCCCCCTTAGATCACAACGCCCTCGTTGTGGGCCCTACTTCTCAACTCAGGCAGTGCACCGCACACTTAAGGCTGGGTTCCTCCTTTGATACCAAATGTGACAACCGGGTCCCGGTGACAGCACAACCACCCCGCCTTAACATGGTCGTCGGGTCCTGGCCCACCAGGTACCACCAGTTGCCCCGCAGACACGTGGGTCCCACCCCAGGGTCCACCCACATGCCCGAACGGGTCATCTGACTAATGATAGTTCCCACAGGCCAACACATGTCCTTTCCAGTGTGCTTTGTCCTCACTCGCACACACCCTGGGAAACTTCCCAGAAGGTCACCCATCCTTATCACTACTCCATGCCAAGAACACTTAACTGTGGAGTTCTAATCAGATAGGCTCCCGAAAAGGAAGGTGCACCTTGTTGACATGAGTCATATCATTTACTCATTTAACCCTTTATCATTTGGGGATGTTACATTCCAAGGGCCAAATGTTTTGTGGTGGAAAGAATTGTTACATACATGACTTATTTTAAAGTTATATTTCAATTAATTTCTATTCTTGATTTGTTTTGGGGGTTTCCCATGCATTTTTGTGGAAGTGGTGGGTTTTCAAAATTTGGGCCAAACCATGAGCCCATTTCCAGATTTAAAAATAATATTTTTCCATTTTTTAATCCTTCATTTTTCAAATTTTTTCACACTTTCCACTTCCCAATTGTAATCCCATAAAATATTAAAACTGCAATATCAATTTGGACACCATAGGAATCTATAATAATGATGGATATGGGTTTTTATTAAGGTATTGGGCCAACCCGTAAACTCATTTCTTAATTTAATTTTTTTTTTAATTTTTCAATATCTCATTTATTTTTACTATTTTTTGGAGATTAAACCTCCCAATTGAAGAAAAAAACCTAAGACTCATCCTAATTATCATTTTTTTTCATTGTATCTCATCTCCCCCACAAATTAGGGCAATCTTTCTTAGTCTTTCTCAAATCGCCCAAATTTGAAGAGGTAAAATGTTTCTTTCATAACTCCTTCAATTTTCCCTTGTTTTCCCCCATTTCAGTTCCCAATTGACCTAAAAAGACTTATTAGATCCTACCTACCATTTTTGGCTACTTCAAGATTCAAATATTGGTGGATTTGGGCCGATTTCTTCAAGATCCCTCAAGTAAGTGGGTTTTCTTCCTTCCTCCTTCCATTTTCTTAGGTTTTATCCTTTTTTTCTTAGCATTTCATCCATGTTTTCTTGAATTTACTAATTTATATAATATAGGGTTCATACCTAGGGTTTAAATTTTTTATTTTTGGTAAAATATTGTGGATTAGGGCTCTATTTCACTCCCTTGTGGTGCGGTTGAAGTTTCCCACAATAGTTTTGGGTTTTTATCACAAATGGTAGGTGATTCCATGTAAAGGAGTTATTGGATGAGTTAGTTTAGCTTGATTTATAATTTTATAATGATTATATTCCATTTTTTTATTCCAAAAAATATATTTGGTATCATTTGTTACGCGGTTGTTTTTAAGTGGCATTTTTGTGAAAAAATGAATATTTTTTGTATGTATTCCATGTTGTGTTCCTTGGGGTTGTTTTATAATTCATGGAATATTTTCATTAAATGATTTTATGGCTTCAAATTCTGGTTTTATGTGATATTGGTATGCTTTTTTTCTTCAAAGAGGTTTTTATAAAGATTTTATGTGCAAAACATGGTTACACTCCTTGGAATTGTTTTGTGAAGGTTTTAAATGGATTCTTTATTTATGTAAGAGGTGAAACTTTGTTACCAAACTATTTTGGTAGGAGTGTACTTTTTAAATAGAATATTTTAATGTGAAAGGGATGTTATGTGATGTGCACTATCTTGGAAAGGTTTTATAAAATATTCTAAAGGATTTTTTAAAGTGTGAAAGAGAGGTGAAACATGTTGTGGGCTATTTTCGTGTGAGTATGTCTTCCAAAATAAATTTGAATAAAAAAGGATCACGTGACATGTGTGTGGTATTTTTTTGTTTTTGTGACCTCGAAGTGGTATTTTCATGTGCAAATTGTATTTCATGGCTTGTGGAACTTGCTTGTGAAAAAGAGGGAACACTCAGGTATCGAGGTGGGTGGATGTGTACTAGTATGCTAGTCATCCCGTGGGGTTTGACCCCTATTTCACATAGCAAGTTTAACGATGGAAACACTAACTAAACTATGATGATGTTTTTGTTGTTATTGGGGAACCACTAGGTTATGGTTATAATCCCTACAAGTGGCTCGTGTGCATGAGAACAGATATTTGTATTGTTACTTTCACTGAGTACGAGGTTCCTAGGACCCATAGTGAGCTAGTTCCTATTGTTGTTTCACATTGCTAGTGATTATTAGAAATTTTATGCTTACTGTCGACATATGGTATGTCTGTCTGGAAAAATTTATTATCTTTTTCATTCTATTTAAGAGTGTTGATTTCTTTTAAAGTATCCCTCTTAAAAGTTGTTTTTATTTAAAGTTACATCTTTTAGAAATTGTTACTAGCATTTCCTTTCTACAGAAATTGCATGATTTTTGTCTTATAATGATTATGACATGGAACCTTTTATGGTGGAATCATACTGGGATTTGTATCACACCCCACATACACCTTGGGTGTAAGTAGACTTGGTTATTTTTTCACAGGTTTGTGTATAGGTTTTAGTGCCAATGGTACGGGGATCTAGTGGTCCTTCTTAGTGTGGTGTCGTGGAGATGGATTAAGGGAGGTTCCCCTTACTATGAGGAGGTTCTTGGACTATGCTTTTTTTGGTTTGTTCCTTTATAATATTCTTTAAAAAATTTCTTAAATTTTATAATTAAATTATGAAATTTAGTTAAAGATGTTTTGGTTTGAAAAATACATATTTGTTTTATGGGATTCACTTGATGTTTTATGTTTATAAACTCAGGTAAATCATTCCCAAATTTCATTTTATGATACCCAGGAACTTGGCCCAGCCTGTGGGGATTGGGAATGCCCTTCTGGACTAACCACGGGCTGGGTCAGGTGTTGTTTTGATGGTGAACAGATTCGGTTCGTGACATAGATTGAGTGGGTCCCAATATATGCTATACAGCCACAAAATGTGTCGAAATAGAAGTTGAAGAAGGAGGGATATATAATCTCAGGGATAAGGAAGTAGACGGAAAAATATATGGAATAAATGGTTGGGAAAATTCACAATATAGATGAGGATTTGGAATAATCATCGAATAAGGGAAAGATATGAGATAAGGATAAGATGTAAATTGTGGTGAAAACATGGGAGGCCTAAATATAACAGGTATCTCTAATGACATCGTGGGATTAGAAAGTGTGGTAGATGGTAATGAAGGGGGGATGGGGTGTGATCAGGTATGCCAAGTAGAGAACATAGATCCAATACCCCCCCCCATATCATCATCTTAAACATAGGAACCACTATGATTTTCATATAATAATTACCACCTAGGATTTTGATCTTGAATAAAAGTAAAAAATTAATCACGTGACTTTATATGTTATTTATATATATTTCAAATAAAATAATCACAATGGGCACCAATTGATGGAAATCCAACTCTCTAATTCGGTGATTATTGTAAGTCATCCTTTTTCATGGTATCCACTTAATTTTTTTCATTTTCTAAATATCAATACAAACATGGAATTAAATAAAAATCCATAACAAATGTGCAATCCAAACATGAAATAATATGAGATATTACTTAATTAAAGAATACCAATTGGAAAACCAAATACTGGATATATAATGATATAAAAAAAATATTTTATACTTAGTGGGAAAAAATGAAAACATAACACATGTTGTAGAAAAATCTATGTGTTCAAATTAGCATGTTTAGCATGGGCATGAAATAGTTTTCTTCTATTTTCAATTCAATCCAATGAAATTTTGGTTATATCATTTGGTTCATTCTACACAATTGATTTAATCATTTTCTATATTTATTTATCATAGGTCATTTGATTCATTTTTTCAATTTATTAGGTCATTTTTTAATTTTTATTTATCTTAGTTCATTTGGTTCATATTTTGGATTTGGTCATTTTGCCTTTTTTTCTTAGGTCCTTATTTTCACTAGTTTTGATTTTCTTATTAATTAGTTTAACATGTCAAATTAAATTCATCTTGTTTTTCTGTTCCAATTAAATTGTTTCATTTTTTTGGTTTGGTAGGTTGGAATACAGTATAATTCAATATTATATATTGCAACTGAAATAAAATTGAAACCAATAAATATTAAAAATTCACATGAATGTCAAGTTATATACAAAATATTTTTAGTCAATAGTAAATCAATTTTAATAGTAATGTCCTTAATAATAGAATTATATCTACACCAAAAGAACTAAGAACACATATGGATGATTCTATATATTTTCCACCATAACTTTATGTTCGTAATAAACTCTGAAAATTGAACTATTAAATTAATCATATGTAATAAATAGATCAGTTCCAGTGGGAGTAGTAATGGTGTCAATTCCATCACCACCATCAAAAAACATATTCCTTGGGATTACTCAATAGTGACACCAAATTCAGTTATAAGATTATCATTCTCATAAAAAACTTATTTTTCCATTGATGCCAATATATATGGTTCATCTATAGAAAGAGTGTCAGTCGTGTTAATAACTCAAAATCCAAAATCATCAATAAATGTTCCATTCCACTTTATCGAATCAAACAACTTTTATTTCATCATATTGAATCAACCATGACAGTAATAATCCAATATTGGTATTTTCTCTACTACATAATTGGATACATTTTCAAATCTTTGTCTACTATCCAATGAACTGGAATAATAGTCTCTTATAGAAGTTACCATAACACCGTAATTTTTTGTTCTCATGTTCACTTATCATTTAGTGATAATAAATCTATACCCATTAATCACAATAGATTTGTATTCATGAACAATAGAATTAGGACCAAAACCCTATGTTCTTATTTCATCAAATACAGAATTAGTTGTACAAATAAATACATAAAATGTAAATGAATATTAAACTTAAATAAATATTTATTTTATTAATTTATTATAGTCATATTTCTACCTTTAATATGAAATAATAAGAATAATATTTTCTATGAAAAGTATCAATTCTTATCAAAAATAAAGGACAATGTTTTCTATTTATCATTTCTTTATGTTACCTAATGAAATAACAAAGAAATAATTTAACAGATATATAAAATTATATAAGAAAAGATAATATATACATGTTCAATTAACTTGCTTGATGTAGTCATAAAACAAATAAAATTTAAATAATACTATGAGATGAGCCATCTCCCCCTCTTAAAAGATTAATGTGGTAAATATATATGGTTTGGGAATTCCCCATATTTGGGGAAGTGATGGAAAACTAAGTTCAATTTTATCATACAGCTCTTATTCAATTCTCATTGGTCCATTCCATCTCATAGTCATATCATACAAACACATTGAACAAAAATCAATACAATCATGACCCAAGTAACCATTCATGACAGAATCTTCGGGATGATTTCTGTTTTGGGCATAACACATCAACGTGTATATATTTATTTCAGTTAGATACATCCAAAAAATCAATATGTTCTATGAGAAGTATTTTAGTTGGACTAAGGATAGTTAGATGTAGCATGGATGTGAAAAAATGATGGAGAAAATATTTTATCTAAATCACAAAAAAATAATGGTGCTTCTACAAATATTTTTTTTAAGAAGGAATTGGAAAAATTATTAGCACAAATATATCTATAAAAATGGAACGATAGAATAATTTACCCCCTTACATTATTTCAAAAAAGATGAGTGATTGATATTGGAATCAACTCATGAATAAGTATGTGATAATCATGATTCTTCAAAGCTTTTATGTTCAAATCTCTTCTGTTGAACCATTTTGATGTGTTTCTTGAATATCCATTGGGAAAATTAATACTTTCTAGTACTTCCATAAATTGGTTATTTCTACAAGTGGCATAACATAAGAAGCACACAAAACATTCCATTTATTTTCGTTGATACACACAGGATGAAATTCATGTATGATTCCCTAATACACCAAGTCATGATGATATTGTAAATAATCTTTATTTCATTGACATTTAGAAGAATTGAAATCAAAAATTCACAAATATTATTTTCAATGTTCATTACATCTCAGCAATGATATAAAAAATGTTTTACTAATAAGTAAACTCAAAGAAGATTCTATTCTTATTCCAATTATAATGGGTTTTAGTGGAAACATTATTCTTCATTCTACATTTCATTTAACCCTTCATAAATAAAAAAATAAAATCTTTCATTTCATTAAGCACATCATTTCCAGACATATGTTGAGGTGGATTTTTAGTCTCTATGGTATTTTCAAATCATTGATGATTATTCCTATATGGATGGTTCATTGTAAAGAATCTTCAATTTCAAATAAAACTAAAACTACAATGATATTTAATACTTTTGGATCGTGTATTCTTCATACAAATATAACATTATAGTTTTCCATTCATACTCCATCCATAAATCATTGCATACATAGTAAAATAATTGATTATCCACCTAATCATAGAACACATCTGAAATATGTCTTACAAACATTTATTGTATGTGTGCAAACCCATATTCTAAATATGTTTCAACTATTTTATTAGAGGTTGTAGGTATACATATATATAATTTTTAGGATCAAAAGGAACATAAATTAGTATACTCATAAAAGTGAAATGATTTTTCGTACACATCCATGGTGGAAGGTTATAAATGTGTATGAAAACTATCCATGAGTTGTGAGAAGTAAGAATCTTATCAAACAGATTAAAACCATCACATGAAAGATCCAACCTCGCATTATTCACATCATCTACAAAATAAGGATATATAGCATCAATTTTCTACCATTAAAATCCATTTATAGGGTGAAAAAACTCATCAATATTCTTCTTTCTCTCAGTATCATTCCATCACATTTTTATTGATTTTTGATCAGATATTAATATATTCTGGAGTCTGGCGATCAATTAAGAGTTCCAAATTACTTTTTATCGCATATGGGATGGTGCTCCATTATATATTTTCTTCCATCAAGATGTGTCGTATTTTATACAATCATTTAGTTTAGTAGTTTCCTCCCAGAATAAGATATAATCATTCAAGAAAGCATTAATTTTGTTTTTTATTCATACAAGTTTCTCCATATAATGGTTTGAGGTAATATCTACACCATATGGAATTATTTCCTTCAAAAATTTAAGAATGTAATTGATTGTCATATTATAAATCTCATACATTTTATTTCCATGAAACAATCAGATTAAAAATTCCATATTTTTTATTTTACCACATTGTCGATATACCAGATTTGTGGAAGCATCATTCAATTTTTTTCACACTATTAACATAATAATTTTCATTAGATGCATCATGTGTTCTCATATCAAAGTATTATTGGGTCAAAATCCTTTCCTTCTGAAGATGAGGAATATACATAAAGTAGCCATCTAACAAATTCTCCAATCTAGTCCTCTCATTTGGATCGGGATCATTTTGAGGTTCAATTTATTCCCCATTGTGATACCACACATAGTAGTTTTTTTGAAAACTATATGGTATATAAATTATTCATGAATCAACCAAGGTCTTTCAATATAATTATAACATGGACAGTGTATGTGACCACTATCTAAATCTTTGTCAAATGAAAAATCTAAAAATTTATCAAACTTATTTTAAAAATAGATTGAAATTTGATAAATTCCATACATCCAACTTATATTCATTCTATAAAAAATGTTATATGTCATTTCATAAAATAAATTAAATAATATTGATGTTTAATTGAAAAAATATTTAAAGAAGCAAGAATTTTTCACTTTATATGAAACTATAACTGACATAGTAGTCTAAATAAGAACCCAAATATAAAAGAAAAAAATAATATATATATATATATATAATATAAATATAAAACCATGATATCGAATTCAACTATATCAATGAGTTATAACTATAAATAATACTATAAAAAATTATATTTATAATTTTTATTTTTATTTTTTTATCATATTATATTTACTTTTTAACTATTGTTATTCTTATTCAATAAATTCATGTATAAAATATTACTACTTCTAGGAAATTTTGGTACAATTAAATTTTCTTAGGTTCAGGTCAATTCATTTAAATTTACTTTATTTAGTGTTGAATTATGTCTTCATTGTACATTTGACTTTTTTTAGTTTGGTTCTGTTCCCTTTTTTATGGAAGGTGATTTCTAGTAAATTTCGTTTTGTTTGGTTAAGCATTAATTTTGAACAATTTCAAAGAATTAGATATTGGTTTATTTTAGTAATATCATCCTAGTTTATTTTGGATTGGGTTGGTCTAAAGAATTTCCATTCATGTAGTTTTGGGTCCCATTTGTTTACTTTAGTTTAGTTGAATATAGTTTGGGTTAAATCTTGACAGTGTAGTTTTCTATTACAGTTTGAGTGAAAATTTATATAATCATTATTTCTTTGCAATTAAGTGAGGTGGTATTATAGAGTACTATTAATGGTTATATTGGATTTTGGTTTATATTTTATTTATAAATTATTTATCTATATGAAAATAAGGTGGCATCACCTAGGAATCTCCAATAATTTTCCATGATAAATATTATTGCATTAAATGAAATATTTTTCACTAGACTATATAAATATTCTCTCCCCAAAATCATTTATTGTTCACTATTATCAATAATAAATCTATATTATTTTCTATAAACTATTTCATTGTTTTATCTTCACAGTTTTTATCTAATTCTATCACTCGAACTTGTCATTTTCACTATTTTTACCTGTTAGTTTAGTTTAGGTTTTTTTAAATTTTACAACACATTTACCCTTCCTCCTATTATTTGATCCTATCATTGTTTGACTTGGTAATGGTTGGTATAAAAATAATGTTTTTAGTCAAATTACCTAAAAAAGACTCTATGTGGCTAATTTTGAAATTTATTTTTTATATATGTTAGAAAATAGTCTACCTGAATAATTTTTTTTCTGCCAACAGAAAACCATACCAAAGATATAGAATCCATACCATATCAATCCAAAAGTAAAAAATTACACCCTTTATGAGTGTCTTTTCTCAATACCATTTTTCTTAAAAATATATTTTTCTTCCAAATCACTAAAATTCATTGAAAATAAAATTTTGTATTTTATATTTTTAAATAATCATTGAATATAAAAAATCATAAATCCTAAAAACACAATTTATATCAAGATAATAATTTCATATAATATCATGAAAATCTTAAAAAATCAATAAGAATAATTAGATTATTTAAACCTATAAAAGGTATTGAAGCTACCCACATAGACACATCATGTTATAAGTCAATAAAATCTATTACCTAAGATCACACATCTGTTTGAATATATCAAACAATAATAAATGTTAATGATAAATCATAATCCACTAATAACTAGTAAAAAATTAAACATTTTAGTAGTTATTTTTGTGATGATTTCATTCTGCAAGGGGATATTCCATACCTAAGAATTTTGCAGTTATATGAATTTGAAATAGAAATATATAGATTATAATAATCAAACTAGAAACAAAATAAAGTATAAAAAACAATAATAAACCAATCTAAAATTAAACAGAATAGACTGAAACCAAACCAAACCGGTCTAAACTAATCCAAACATATATGAATTGAATATAAAAAAGCCTAAATCAAACCATATAATCAAAATAAATTAAAATCATAAAAAACAATTCATTGAAAGAAACTAGAGCGCCAAACCAAAAAAAAAATTGATACCTGGAAGATTTGGAACACACTGATTAGATGTTGAATAAGAATGAAATGAAGTCAAAAAGGGAGATCATCACTTTGAAAAATGGAAATAGATGAGAACACCACTACTACTAGGGTTTGGGTATAGATCAATATGATAGTAGGTGATGGGTGCATATGAGTGTATATGGGGAATATATATGCCAATGGTTTTTAAAAACTGTTATTATGGATATACCTATCCTAATGGTTTTTTACAACCAATAATATAGGCTTCATATAAATATCTTAACCCAATGGTTTTACAAAATCTTTTGGGATAGGGTAGGCTATACCAATGGGTTTTCAAAATTTTGGTGTATCCCCGAGGGTATATACTTCATCTCAAGTAGTAATAATAGTTTAATCTTCCAAAATATTGATTTTTTTGTAAAATATAATATATTTCTACCAGTCTCACCTCAGTTAGGGCATTAATGAGTGGGAAAGAAATGGAAATTAAAACTGTGATTTAATGGACCATTTGAAATTCTATAAAATATTATGAAGGTTACTTATAATTTGGGGTTATATCCAAAATATAGTTCAATGTTTGATAATTTCATTTATTTTAGCTAAATAAATACAAACCAAATACACCTCATGTTCAACATTATAATGATTTGGAATTGGATTCCGATATACTTTTTATTAAGATAATACAATATATTTTATATCATAGTTAAAATATATTTTAGTGGAATTCCATTCCACTTATAAACATACTATGTAAGCATAGAAATGTGCTAGATGAGACTTGGGAATTAAAATAATTTATATGGTCTCCGTTGTTGAATTTATTCGTTAGATATTCTTAATAAAGTTTCTTGAGTATGAGAATACCTAGGGAGTTTATAACAACTCTATGTTTTCATGTATATTTTCTTTAATATCGATTGAATTTATATATATGATATTTTATTAGGGATACAATTTAGGATATCGGATGAATGATAGGGTGTTGGGGGAGAATTTAAAGGTGCATTTTCTAGAAAACTACCTCAATCACCACTGGGTACCTAATGGTAAGTGTCTAGGTGCCATTTAAATGAGTTAGGAGTGATGGTTTCCCAAGATAATCCACCACTTATCCCTTTAGATTATACTTGGTGGTTAGTTACTTGGAATCATGTACCAGGTAGTCTCCTAGGTGTTTCTTTTAAAAAAGGTATTTTTTTTAAAAATACCATGTACTTGAGATTAAATTCATTATGTTTCTATTATAGGGGTCATTCCTATTGTAATTCATATATTTAATCTCTCCATTTGCCACTAAAACACAATTTTTCTCCTTTAATTCTAAAATGAATTATGATTCATCAGTAATATTGGACCCACATCATTAAATTATTAGAAATCCCCATCACTATATGAAAATTCATCATGGTTTAGTTATTATCTTGTTCTAAAAATCCTTTATTTTTCATGTTTGGAGTTGTTGATGATTCCCTTTGGTTGGGGTTTAATAATGCATCATTTTTAGTGTGGTGTGCTTTCTAACCAATAGGTATGTGGCCTCTTTTGTTTTTTTTAATTTAACTGATGTTTTATATAAATAATGTGTGTAACTCTATTGAATTAATGTTTTATGTGATATTAATGTGTAGATAATTATGTTCAAATTAATGATATTGATTTTACATGATTTTTTTTGTGATAAACACATATTATATGTGTAATTTATGAATAGAAATGAAAATTTATATATGGATAATGTTGAATAAATCAATAAAATTATTAATTAAATCCTTATTTTTATTTGATCTTTATTAATGAAATATCATGATTTTAATTTCATCATAATTGTTGAAATTAGTAATGAGTTTTGTATACTAAAAATTTATGTTTTATTATTGTTTTTTTATGCATAAGTATTTTTTATTTTGATATAAATTCATACTAATGTTGAATAAGTTAAAGATAATTATTGAGAATATGTTTTGTGAAGTTATATGTCTTCTACTTTTGAATTCAGTACTAAAATAAAAGTTATCTCACATAATAAGGTATGTAATTTGGTGTAACACTGAAGGTAATGATTTAAATTAATTAAAAATTGGGTATGAAGATTTATTAATGATTATTTTCTACTATGAAATAAACTTACTTAATAGAAATTATATTTTCAAAAGAATAAATAAAAAACACATTGTGAATGCTTTCTTTAATTTGATTAAAAGTGAAATTATAGTTTTAAAATAGATATTTTATATAAATTTTACTTAATATATTTTTATATTTGGAAACTAAGTAAGAGGAAGAAATAATGTCATTATATGAGTTTCAAAAAATTAAATCTTTCATTTGTAATTGGGAAAAATAGGGAATTAATATGAGTTTGGTGTGTTTTATTTAAAGTTATGTTTACAATATTTTGGAATATCCCTTTTATTAAGAAAATATATAAAGTTTTCTAACATTTTTGGAACCTTTGGTTATGATATAAAATAATATGTGTATGAGAGAGTATAGAGAGATTTGTGGGTCTTTATATACCTTTTTTTGGCCTGAAACTACATTACATGCCATGAATTTAGCATAAAAATATATGATTCCTGTGTTTATAAATTGATTTCCTTGGTTTACATTAAATAATCCACTAAAACTGGTTGAAATGGTTATATGAGTTTTTAGGATACTTTTTTAGAACAAATGTTTTTAAAATTCATTCTATAAAATATGTGATTGAATCGATAATAGATTTACAATATTAAATGTGAATTGAATACCCATATGGCACCCGAATCACAAATAATACTACTTCGGGAGTGCTCCTCATTCCCTAAGAATTTGAGACTATATTTGAGGGTCCAAAGTACATATTGTGTAACTATTAATCAGATTTAATTTGAGATGTAAGTCATGGTTGGGTTCTACTAAAATTCTATCACGACTGGTCTATACGATAGAAATCCAAAATTAAATAGGTAAATATAAAAAACTAAATTGGGTATAGAAAGATAAAAAAAGTCATAAACATAATACAATATATCTAAATATATGCATCCTAGACTCGATCCGATGAAACACACAAAAAATAAACTATTCCGTGAAATGGGTTAGAAAAAAATAGATCCTAGGACATGAATAGCAATAGAGAACTAGTCTATCAGAAAAACCTGAACTTTTATTCCCTTTTATAACACTAACTCCAAAGTAGAAACTGATCCAACTTCCTAAAAAAACATGAGAAACCAAAAAATAATAATATAATAGTTAATGGTTTACCTGTGAGTACCTGGAACAAAATAAATGGAGTTTCATGTCCATTGAGGTATCCAAGTAGGGTGTGACCATATTTACATTGTAGTAATTTTATACGTGTATATACATACATTTCAACTCATTTATATACATATATAATAATGTGTGTTTGAAAACCAATAACTAATCATATCACCAAATCAATAAAAAATAAAATCATAGATCAATTCTATTTTTAACAAGTAACTCCCTATATCGGGAGGGTCTGTGTCATTAGTACATTCTTCAAAATGATCATTTGGAATATATGACATACCAATCAAGGAAACCATGATTCTTGTTCCAAAGATCTTAGGGGGCATTCTAGTCCCTATAATTTATTATGATTATACCCATATACACCCACACATTGGTATATATGCATAGATAATTTAGGATCCTAGTAACCCATCCTAGGGATATCATGAAGAAGTCAATCCAATCAATAAAATCTTTTATCCCACCCTAGGGAATAGGGAAATGGTAATAATCATTTAGGAAACTATTAACAATTATATTCAGGTATAGCCTAAGATCGTCCCTTATTTCCAACCTAAAAACCATTAGGGGTATCTCATTAAGCAGTCTATAGAAAAAAAATATACAATATCTATATAACACACCCACTCACTATCAAGGGGTCAATTTTATTACACCATAATCTATAGGAATGGTTTATGTAATATCACACATCATAAAAACTAGAATTATTTATACTGATGGGTAATAACATTCTCAATCTAGTAAAATACTAACCATTTTCAACACTAAACATCTTATCATAAAATCATGAAATAAATCAACATGGAACACATGCATGACTAAAATAGTAAACCCTTCTCAAGAATATGAAACCACTGTAATAATTTTAATATTCTAGTATCAACCCTAAAATAAACCTAAGGTATGATATATATTATCAACAAGTTACAAAATTTTTGAGAAAAATAGGAAATCATTTAGAATAATATAGAACAATGCATAGAAAACCAAATATAAAAGTTCTTAAAATCCCATCTATGACAACTAGGTTGGTCCCAATTTTTTCTTTAACTCTAATCCCTTAATTATCAATTTAAACCCATAAATTTTATTAACTTAAGGCCTGAATTTTAAGGAAAACCCCCACTTTATGTTTAATAAACATGTAAGTAACTTATTAACATGTGAGACCCCATAGATAAAAAATTATATTATAAACCCACTTTCCAAGTTAACATTTCATTAAAGTCCTGGTAATTTATTTTTTATAAAAAACAATTTATAAATGTACAGTAAAATGATAATAGAATGGGTGTTTTATATAAATATTTGGTAAAATATTTTAAAAGAGGAAAAAATGAAGGATTTTAATTATGGAATTGTTTTTTAAGGGATAAACCTTTAATAAAAAGGTTTTAGATTAAAATCCACAAACTTAACATTTATAAAAATACTCTATAATTTTTAAGTATCACGGTTCGATAGTTATCAAACCATTACACCTTTCAGCACAAGTCACATATTTCCACAAAAAAAATTATTGTCATGTATCCATAAAATAATTATATTAACAATAGGTTAATCCTAGTTTTTGGATGTATATCTCATTCAATTTTAGTGGAAATAGGTAACTTAAACTCTAAAGTTTGGTCAATATCAAAGAAGTGTAATTAATATTTTAAAATTAATAAACCTAGTGGGTTTAAACCAAAGTAGAACTCATGGATTATAGGATATCCTTGATTTGGTTTCTAAATAAAGACCCATAAATTTTATCTACTGAATATAATGAGTAATATCAAGGAATGTTTTCAATATTTGGGGTTAAGAGGGTTAATTGTCATGTCTTAATTATGGATTTCCCAATTCTCATTGATAAGATGAAATTTTATATATATTTTGGATTCATATAATTAATTATTATTTGTGTTTTATTCAATAATTCACATGGTATGTGTTGATTATTATAGATAATAAATATCCAAGATTCCATAGGAAAACCTTTCAAAATTGGAAAAAAAATGGAATTTACAAGTTGTGAAACACATACACAACATGTATACATTTTTAATATCATGTATAAATTCATGAAGAATAATTCATGAATAAATTAAAATTCATGAAAGATTACATGATGCTAATATTGAATACGTTTCGTGTAAATTTGAATGCCACTTCCCTCTTAAGTTTATGTTGTGAGAAGAAAAATGCCATGAGTTTCCATTACACATCATGTGATGAGTCACATCTCTAAAACCCAATGATTTAGGCTAAGATTGGCACTATATTCCAAATACATGGATGAAAACTTGGATCAAGATTACATGATGTCTAAAAGTTACACATCTTGAAAATTCCCATGTATTTATTTTCAGAGCACAGACAGCTGTATATAACACTTATAGAGCCCCATTTTTTCCTCATTGTCTCTTTTTTTCTCATATTTTCACTCCCAATTCAATTTTATACAACTCATTTTACACTTTTGATTAAATCCAAGTTTATTTTATTGAGATATAATAATTATTCACTTCTTTCATCTTCATTTATCATTCTTTCATCCATTTTCTATTGTCATTTCTACTCGATAGTGGCTTCTCACCACATTCATTATTTTTTACTAATTTGAGTAAGTATTTGATTAGTTTATTACTTTTTTTTATTTTGAAATTATTGATTGTTAATCCATCAAATATAAACTATCTTATTTCAACTATTTGCTTGATCTTCCAAACATTTCTACTAATGTTTCTCAAATTTTGTTAAATACCTTCAAGATAAGCTAAACTGATTAGGGTAAAGGTCAAGATTAGGGGTTTTTTTAAGCTTAATG
This sequence comes from Viscum album, assembly GCA_963277665.1. Taxonomy (NCBI): domain Eukaryota; kingdom Viridiplantae; phylum Streptophyta; class Magnoliopsida; order Santalales; family Viscaceae; genus Viscum; species Viscum album. The sequence continues at coordinate 1,393,155,304 of OY728157.1, read as the reverse complement.
AATTTCTAAATAATAAATTGGTAACCCTCTATTTGGAAATTAGGTTAAATAACAACGTTTTATTCAATTATTTTATGAAACCATAACCATGGGGAGTTTAAAGGAATAAACCAGACCTAATTAAAGTTAAGCAGGATATAACCATTATCTAGTGTCAATTTCTATAAGAACCTAGTATTACCTCACCCGTTCTTCTTTTCTCTTTTTATTCTTTCTTATTCCATTCAGATGCAACTGGTTCCTTCTTAATTACAGCTTTTTTCATGTAGAAATTCACCCTAGCTCATTCAAGGAGACTAAATGATCAAGAACTACATATATTCATTCTAGAAATTGAAAAGTATCTCTCTTCAGGCCTCCATCCAAGCACGGAAGACTGCATCAATTCTACGATCCCCAACCCACCCAACTTGAAATATGTACCACCTACACAAAATAGATATCAACCATTACAACTAGATAAACCCATCATGTATTATAGAATATCATCTATTAAGAACCACCCATGATATAATGACCATCTAGATATCCACTAATGAATCATGTTCTTAGACCACCACAACAAGTACCCTAACCACCTTTTCCTCTTAGAGGCTAGCAACAATTTCAACTGGCTCCACAAAGACCAACACAACTTTTCAAACCAATGTAATCAAATCTTGAGAATCTGCTCACAACCATCATTAAAAAGGTTGGTGAGAGGATGACCACCCGATAGATTGAAATATAGAATCAAAGGGAATCCCTCTAGAACATCGAACATCAAATGGTTCAAATCTCAAAGACCTTGTAATATGTATTACCAGGTACATTTCCTACTAATACAGATACCTAGCCGAAGGAAGAATATAAGGCAGTAGTACTAAGAACTGGAAATGTGTTTTATTTTCAACAACCATATGGAGGAAAAGAAATGAAGTCCTAGGAAAACATGAAACCTAAAATATTAATTGAATCAAATGAGAAAAAAAAAATAGTCAATAAAACTGATCACGAGAAACCTCTAGAATTAAAAACTCTTGAAAAAACTCCAACACAAGAGAAACCTAAAGAGGATATATTCATTGCACCACTAGATTAGGAAGCACCTCTACCCTTACTTGAAGGAATTATTCAAGGAAAAATTGAATGGAAATATAAGAAATTTTTAAAAAAAATCAAGAAATTTAATATCAACATCCCATTTGATAAATCTACTACCCAAATGTCTACCTATGTAAAATTCATAAAGAAACTAATCTCTAATAAGATTAAAATGGAAGACCTGGGAGTCATTTCCCAAAATAAAGAGTTATCTGTCATAGTACAGAATAATATTCCACTAAATATGATAGACCCTGGGTGTTTCTCAATTCCATGCACTATAGGAGAATGAAACTTCAGAAAATCCATGTGTGACTTTGGATTCAACATTAACCTCATGGAAATGAGTTTATTCTGCGAGATGTGTCTTGAGGAATTGATACTGACCAGAGTGTTACTTCAATTACTACATCGATTATAAAAGTATCCTCAAGGTATTTTTGAGAATGTTCAAGTAAAAATTTTCAACTTCATTTTTTAGAATACTTCCTCATTTGTGATATGGAAGAATAAGGGGAGGTTCCAATTATACTAGGTCGGCCATTTCGAGCCACTGGGACATATTTTATTGATTTGAATCAAGGGAAACTTGTATTCAGAAAATGTGATGAAAAAGTTGTGTTTAAACTACTAAAATCTATAAAACAAATAGATGATTCTTTTTAATGAAAAGATATTTTTCTCATTAAATAGAATAATAACTACATGGACATCGGAGATGATAGTGATGAGTTTACACTACTATAAAGTAGGATTATGTATTTGAGGATGTAAACTACATAGAACCTAAAACAGGAGACACTATTCCTCCATTAATACCCTCAGTCATCTAGCCACATATGATGGAGCTAAAACCTCTCCCGAGCACACTCAAGTACTCATTTTTTGAGACCATAGATTCATTGCCAGTCATTATCAATTGGGAACTGACACAAATACAAGAGAACAAGTGTATCAAAGTTCTAAAAATACATAATAAATCGATTTCTGATGGGGTTATTGACATAAAATGTATCATCCCCACAAAATTCACTCACAATATTTTATTAGAAGTAGGCATGAAACAAAAATGAAAACCCCAAAGGATACTCACCCCACTAATTAAGGAGGTACTTAAAAAAGAAATACTAAAACTTCTAGATTCTAGAATAATATTTTCAATATATAAAAATGAGTGGATGAGTTCTCTATAGATGCTTCCTAATAAATGCAGTCACACTATTGTAAACAATGATAAAGATAAAATAATCTCAACTCACACTATCACTGGATGGTGAGTATGAGTGGATTATAGAAATTTAAATACTACGATCCAAAAATATCATTTTCCCTTAAACTTCATGGATCCAATTTTTGATATACTATAAGGAAATGAATTATAATCTATCCTTGATGTATATTTAGAATATAATCAGATTACATTCGGCCCAACTGATTAATCCAAAACTACATTTACATGTCCATTTGATACCTTTTCCTACATACACATATCATTCGGTAAATAAAAAGCACCAATGGCCTTTAAAAGGTGCATGATTCATATATTATACAACATGTCATATGAATTCATGGAAATATTTATGGATTATTTCTCAATTTATGGAAAATCCTTTGATGTATGATTAAGAAATATTTAACTATTCCTACAACACTGTGAATATATATGTTTAGTTTTAAACTATGAGAATTCAATTTTATGGTCCAAGGAGGCATATATCTCAGACACAAGGACTCCAAGGATATAATGGAAGTTGATCCCACAAGGATCAAGGTGATAAAATATTTACATGAACCCTCAATTATTAAAGGTGTGTGGTTCTTTCTCGGCTATGTAGGATTCTACCGTCACTTTTTAAAGTACTTTTCAAAAGTTGCATGCCCATTAACACACCTGTTGGAAAAGGATACTCCTTTGGAGATAAATAAATAGTATCAAGGGAATTAAATATTTTAAATAATATCCTAGTATCTTATCCCATTATCATTTCACAAGACTAGAACAAAGACTTTGAATCGATGTGTGATTCTAGCGTCTTCGTTGTAGGTATTGTTTTAGGATAGTGAGTCGACCACATATTTTGTACCATATATTATGTTAGTCACATCCTAAATGATGATCAGGTAAATTAAAAAACTATAGATAAGTAACTTTTAGTAGTTTTATATTCTTTCTAAAAGATTCTCTCTTAATTAGTGTTTTCTAAATTGATTATTTACACTTAACATGTTGCCCTGAAATATTTGGTTGAGTAAAAATGATGTGAAACCAATACTGATATGGTGGATCCTATTACTAATATAATTTGATGTCACCGTCAAATAAATAAAAGTGAATTAGAATGGTGTTGATGATCATCTATCCAGACTCCCACTTCCCATCATTAAAGATTATGACAATATGGGAATCAAGGTTGACTTCCCTGATGAAACACTTTTTATCCAAAACAAGAAGGTGTGTCAGTGATTTTATAACATCGAAACTATGTTTCCATGGTATTCCTCTATGCTTACCTCTTATACTATTAAAGGAGAATATTTTTGTCAAATAATTACACTACTACTAGGATGAGATGCTACTTTTTAAGAGTTGTTCTGATGGCTTAATGTTGTTTTGAATCCCAAAGGATGAGATACAAAGTGTGATCAACATGTGTCACACATCACCAACTAGAGTGAATCATGGACCAGAATGAAAATTATTTAAAATTTTACATAGTAGAATATTTGTACCCACACTCCATAAATATTTAATAAATTTGTTTCTAGATTCGTGATAGATGCCAATGAACTGGCACCATCTGTAAGAGAAATGAAATTCCCCAAAACCTGATCATGGAATTCTAAATATTCAACGTATGGGGGATATATTTTATGGTAACATTCAATAATTTACATGGAAAGTTCTATATACTTGTTCGACTTGACTACATCTCGAAATGGGTAGATATTAAAGCTACCCCTCATGACATAAAAAAGTAGTCATGAATTTCTTAATTAAAAATGTGTTTTCAAGATTTAGATTTCCCCAAATGATCATTAGTGATTGGGGAATTTTTTTTACAAATAATGGTGTTAAATAACTACTAGAAAAGTATGAAATTTCGTATAACATTGGAACTCAATACCACCCACAAACAAACAAGAAAGTTTAATTATAAAAAAGGGAATTCAAAAAAATCTTAGAGAAGACCATGAAAACAAATAAAAAGGATTATAGCCTCAGGTTAGATTATTCAATCAAGTAATACCTAACTGTGTACAAAACACCCATTGACACCACCCCTTATTATTAATATATGGAATACCATGCCATTTTCATGTAGAAATAGATCATCTCTTGTACTAGGAAATTAATAAATTGAATTAGGATTCTAAAAAAGATAGGTAAGTAATGATGTTACAAATGAATGAACAAGAGGAAATACATAAGGGTGTTTTTGAGAATTCCATGATGTATAAAAACATACTAAGAAGTGGCATGATCTTCGCATCGCAAGAAAATTTTTGTATTAGGAAATAAGGTCTTATTATTAAATACACGATTGAAGATGTTCCATGAAAATCTAAAATCTAGATTTTTAGGACCCTTCATGGTCTTATAATTATTCCCCTATGGGGACATCAATATTCAGAAAGAATGAGAACATCCCTTTAAAGTTAATAGTCAAATATTTAAGATATATTATAAACTATTTTGTGAGGGGTGTTTTAACACTCTAAGATTCATCTAAGAAACACTAAGTTATGTTCTCGATGTTAAAAGAAGATCTAAATGGGAGGAAACCTAGAATAGATAAAACATATGATAGAATATGATAGAGTATACTTCATTAAATCCTTGGTTATTCTAAAAGCAAAGAATAAAGTTCTCGGTCCAAAACGGGGGAAATCCCTATTTACATGTCATGTATTTCAATACATGTCATGTGTGGTTCACGATCTAAAAAATATTAATTTCTCACTTTAGAAACCATGTAACAATACATGACATGAAATTTCATAACACTTAAATATCATGAAACTAGGGTTTATGCCCCCCCCCCCCCCTCGATGCTCTCCCTCCCATTCGAACCACCCCTAACCTTAATCCAATCTCTATCCCTCACCTAAGCTACCTCCTCCTCTTTATTTGGATGCTTACCTCATCTATTCTCCATCTCTTTCTATCCATTGTACCTAAAAATGGACCGCACAAAGATTGAGAACACACCTCCTAGCAATCTGGAACCCGAACACAAGGTTCCACCACTAGTCAAGCATCGAAGGGTTGTTGCACCTCCATCACCTCCTGCTTCTACTTCCTCGAGCTCTATTTCAGTCTCTACAACCTAATAGACCACCGGGGACTCACACTATCCATTAAGAGGGTTGTAGGATGTTTCTCATCCCCGTGTTTCACCTGTACAACCCCAAGTACTAGATCAAGTTGGTCTGTTTATAGGTGAAGCCCATGCAGACCAACAAAACATTAAATCTGGACATCCTCATGCACCTTCACATCATCCAATAGTTCCTCCACCTCCTTGACCACCTTCACATGACTCCCATTGTTGACATTCAAGAGGATATTTTTAGGGATTAGTTTCTAGAGTTCATGGTCACATTCAAGATGGATTTCGACAGCATCTGCTTCCAATTAGGAGGTAGGCCCCATGATCTCTCCTTCACCGAGTTCAAAATCAGGCTCGGTCTTTATTCTACCATCTTGACCACTTCCCAAGTATTTTAGACTCTAAAACTCAAGTTCATCATATCGGGTGCAGTATAACTTTGGAGGATGATTTTTTGGGACCTTCGAAGCATCCATGATCCTCGAATTACAAAATCCACCCAACTGAGAGGTCTTTTGTTCCAAATTTTTCATCTTCCATTGACTCATTCCTAGTTTTCTCATGCATAGACTCATGGGATCATGATCCATCTTGAAATCCTCATACTCATCATTTTTTTGGTCGGCCCAACTATCAGCATGTAATCCCAGCTCACATTCTATTTTAGGGAATGTGTGAAGTGAACTTGAGGTATGCTAATAGGTGGATCCTTCCTCACTCATCTATCCTGGCATCTTAGTATCTTTGACACCTCCCTTCCTATCACATCTCTTGAGATAGTGGAGTTTATCTACTTCAAATTGGTTCAAAAGATGAATCTATTGAAGATGGATGGTGACATATATTAATTGAAACTAGGATGCATTGAGGGTGATGACGAGGTGCCATGAGACCATTATTTCAACCCATCACCTACTTCTACCACCCCAAATCTTATCACCACCCATACCACCTCTTTCTCATCCCATACCTCCACCACCATTATTCCAGCTCCCATACCTTTCCCTTCCCACACCCATATCTATTCCTCATACAATACTACCTTTCCCATTCCATCACCCACCCCATTCGTCCCTACTATCCAGTGGCTCTCAGACTAATATATACTGGTGAACTACATCATATTCTCCACAACCTGCATATCTCTCTTATTGAACCCCCATTATTTACCATTCCTCATACCGCCAAAAACCCCTATCACTACCACAAAACTGGGTTTCCACAGAGCGACCCTTTAACATCGCTAAAAAAATGCGATAAAGGGGGGGCCTTTATCAGTGCTAAAAAAGAACTGATGAAGGGGAACTTTTAACAGTGCTAAAAAAAGTGTTGTTAAAAGTGACCTTTTATCAGTGCTTTTTTTAGTAGCGCTGATAAAGGGGGGATTTATCAGCGCTTTTTCCTAGCACTGATAAATTTTATATTTCAAAAAAAATCATGAAAAATAATATATTGTTATATAATTATATATATATTGATATAAATATAATATATATTTTTTAAATATTTTTTAGAAAAGTATAAATAGACTACTACATTTAATATATAATAAATTTAGTGAAATTGGCTTAAATTTTTTTAAAAATATTATTAATTAATAATTTACTAATTATCATCGATTAATAATCATTTAATAAAAAAATTTAGACACAAAAAATCAAAATAATAATAATAAAATTTCTAAAGTATGTTGAAAATGTAACTCAAATGTCAAACGACCATAACTTTTGATCCGGGTGTCTGTTTGAGCTCTACATCATATCAAATCAAAGCCTGCGACGAGCTCTACACGTCTGTAACCCAAGCAAAGAATTTGTCAAATTTTTCAAGGCCAAAAAAGGCCCATAAGGCCTCCAAAACTGAGTTTTTAGTCGCCATACCCCGATTTGTTAACATTCAAACAGGTATAACTTCTGATCCGGATGTTCGTTAGCCCTATACCACATATCATATATAATATTATTTCATTTTCTTCAAGTTGACTGGTTGTAGAGTTGAAACGGGCTTCTGGATTATAGGTTATAGTCATTTTAACATTCTATGGCTTTTCAAATACACACATATATTTATTTATTCGTAAATATATATGTGTCTGTGTGTGTGTGTGTTGTATATATGTATGTATTTATTTATTTATTTATTTATAAACACACATAAAAATCTTTTATAAATGTATTTAAAACTAGTCTTATAAATATAAATTAATATACAAATAAATATACGGATAAAATATTGTAACTATAAATATATATAAAAATAGATATAAATGTATATTATTATACGAATTAATATATATATACTAATATATGAATAAACATATATGTATTAATATAACTAAATATAGTTATATTAATATGAATATGTATTAATATAACTAAATATAGTTTTATTAATATGAATATATATTAATATACGAATAAATATAACTTTATATATAAATATATTTTAATATATTTTAATATACGAATAAATATATATATATATATATTACTATATGAATAAATATATATGTATTAATATAACTAAATATATTTATATTAATATGAATCTATATTAATATACAAATAAATATAACTATATATATATAAATAAATAGATGTATCATTAAATAGATAAAAATGAAATGGATTAGTGGTAAAGGTGCAGGCGCACAAGGGGGAGGTCGCGGGTTCAAATCCCGGTGGAAGCAAGGAGGGGTGCGCGGGCAAGTAAAGAATGTGTAGGTAATGGAAACACACGAGAGTGGGAGGGGGCTTCCTAGCACAGATAAAGGGGGGGGGGGGGTCAAGCACGGTTAAAAGCCCCCTCCCCCCCCCCCCCCCGAATATAAATTATTTTTTATTTATTTTTTATTTTTTTTAGTTTTATCAGTGCTTTTTAAAAGCGCTGAAAAAATTCTCATTTTATCAGCGCTAAAAAAAGCACTGATAAAAGACCCCTTTTATCAGCGCTTTTCTTAGCGCAGATAAAAGGGGTCTTTTGTTAGTGATTTTTTAGCACTGATAAAAGGGGTCTTTATCAGTGCTTTTCTGAGCACTGATAAAAGGGACCCCCCCCCCCCCTTTATATTCGCCTCGATTAATAGCACTTTTTTAGCGTTGTTAATGCGCTTTTCTAGAGCTGATAAAAGCCATGTTTGTAGTAGTGTATAGAAACTCACCCACCACCTTAAATATTCCCTTCATCCTCAGCCATTTAGGCACTATCCCCCACCCCAACTAACCTACCCTCTGAGCTAGAAGACTTTGCTACCCAGTAGACATTTTTAGTAGAACAATCCTAGTAGGTCAAAGGCCCATCCCTTCCTCCATCCACTAAGGTTTTGTTCATTGACCCAGCTTCCAGACACATGGCCACCACACAGATTAGTACTTCATATGCACCTTCGTCACTGGTAGATGCTATCACCATGTAACCCTCTATATAAGTCGATCCTCCCACCCCTTCCTCCATAGATGACATCGATAGGTCGGTCCATATACAAGCACCCTCTTTTCAGGAGAAGACTATATATGAAAATCTCAAGGATTTTGATTATTCTTAGTATCACAGTCCCCTCCCCTATTTTTTAATTAGATTGGGTATTATCTTTTTTTCCTTTTATTCCATTTCTTTGATGTATCACTACTCTCTATATATACATTGGATACTATTTTGATTCACTGTTTTTTGTCCTATTTTTCATTTCATTATTGTATTATATTATCCATGCCGAGCACTTATTCCTCGTTCATGGTCATCAATGCACTTGTTCTGCCACCATCTACCCTCATACTTTGAATGACTCATCATCTGGTAGACGTCAAGCACTAGCATGGGGAGCTATCATTGTAAATCCATGCCCAGTAGATTTCATCACCACAATGAGCACATATAATTTTCTTACCAAAATAGACTCATGCACAGTGCACTCCTAAGATTGTCAATCCACCAAATCCTCCTTATGAGCTCGATGGAATAGCCACCAGTTCTAGTATAATGATATGGACTTTTGAGAAGATGGAAATCATTGATTGATTCTTCAATCTATCTGTAACCCCCCGACCCCAGTTACCCAGAGTCGGTGCATTATTGCGTAACATTGGCATGATCCCAAAAGATCAAGTCTCAAAAGACCGATTAGTTTAGTAGCCTTGGAAACACTAGATACATTCATAAATGTAACATTACATCATAAAGTGAAAAACTACAATAACAAAGTCTCCATAGTCCACACTCATATCCTCATCTGACTATCCCTGCAGGTCATTCATAAAATAATTCTTCACATCCTGGAAAATATTAAAATTTTGAAAGGGGTGACCTCAGATGCTCAGTAAGGATAACAATATTGTAGAAGCTTTCATAAATAAACATTAACATTTAAGGCAATGTATAACTAAAATAAAATCCTTTTTAAACTTGAACTCCTGCATAATATGGAAAAAATAAAATTAAATAATGCCATTTACTTACTCACATTGATATTCTACTAGTCGAATAATCACATGAAATATCAATAACCACTTTCATAATGATGGAATGCATAATTCAAGACTATCATAACCACGTAGCCAAGGCCTCGTGCCAAGACTACAAATAAGATTTTTTCAAGGCCTCGTGCCAAGACACTAGTTTGTCTCATGAGACCTACCGATGCATCGAGGAGCTATAGCGGGCTCCACCCGTCACTTATTAAATCCAATACATTCCTCATATGAACAGGTTTGAACATATAATAAACCATAACATAATTTTATCACATAAAACATGCATAAAGGAAACATAATATTTCCACACTTCAATCACAAGATATCAACACAACACATTGATATAATAAAAACTTTAAAAAAACCATTTTCGATACCAAAATAAAAGAAAAGTAAAACATGGTATTTATTTTTCTTTTAAAAAAAAGTTATGGCGTATAGAGGAATCCGAAACACAAATAATGGTCACGGTGGCGGAGAAGTCATTGTCTCCGCATACTTAAGACAAAAAAAATTCTTTTTGTCGTCTAGTAAAATGCTTTGTAAAAAAGATTCCTTTTGAATAAAAGTAAAATTCAAAGGGGTTTATACACCGTATAAAAGAATGTTGAGTATAAAACAAAATATGCCTCAATGAAAGGGGATTGAGACGAAGACCCTTACAAAGATCATTTTTTTAAATAAAGTAGATCTATTATGTGTATTCACTATAAGTACACATAAATAAAGTACAAATACAAGATAGGACATAATAATATCATGACATAATTTGAAAGTAGGAGATTAACCCAAAGAATGGAAATTGGGTTAAGAAGTTCCCTTACAAAGAACATTTTTTTAAATAAAATAGATCTATTATGTGTATTCACTATAATTACACATAAAGAAATTGAAAATACAAGATATGACATAATAATATCATGACATAATTTGAAAGTAGGAGATTAATCTAAAGAACTGAAATTGGGTTAAGAAGTTCCCTTACCTCGTGTCCGACTTGATTCGACTGTTCTTTAACCTCCTAAATAATAAACTAGAGTTAATTTATAATTTATTAAGAACCTTTTTCAAGTTTATTAGTCATTTTATATCACTTATTACCATGTTATGAACATTATGTAATTATTTAAGTTAATAACGGTCATTTTGTCGATCTTTGGTACTTGAGTCAAAAATAAACATCTTATAATTACAAGTTGTTCATGTGGTGAAATTTCCTTTATATCCAGAATTATATTCAAGATTTATATATCCTATATATCATATATATCCAGTATATACATTCATTCATAATATTATGTAACATTTAGAGATAAGAAATGAAATGCACCATTCATGGAGACGGTAAGATGTACATAGGCATTAACGCTACATTCATTTATATTTTGTATTTAATGGAATGAAATTATAATTATATAAAGGTATAATATAATTCCAGTATAATATAATGTATAATACCATTTAATAAATCCTTTATACCTCCCACATATGTATTAAAGATTCAAATCACTTTGAGGGGGCGGTAGTCCGCACTTCCTAAAATAAAATTATCGTGTTTACCCATAATGGAAATCATAAAGGTATGCCATAAATGAAAAATAAAAAATCATAAAGAAAACAAAAAAATAATATATATCATATATAAAAATATTTTCATCATAATGGCCACCATGAGAGGTGTTATATGAGTGTTGAACAATCATTGTTTTGTGAGGCAGAAATTCCCCATCCACAGAAACAGTATGTTCTTTAACCATTAGATGTAGGTGTGTGTAAGTGTAAATAAAATCCATCTCATAACAACATCCTAGTTTATTTAATATACTGTTGTTTTTACAAAATAAAATAATAAAAAGAGTTTATGGGGTTGGAGAAGCAAAATAAAACAAAACAACATTAGAGAAGACATTACCTTAAAATTGGGAAACTCTTTTTTGATTTGAGCCAAAGGCTTCCTTGGGAAAAGTTCTTCCCAAAGTGAGGCTTCTAGGAGTAATAGAGGGAAGTTGAGAGAGTATTTTGGCAGAGGTTGGCTGAGCCAAATGGCTTTGATGGTGTGAATAAGGTGGTAGGGGTGGGGGCCTTTTATAAGAGGAGAGGAGGGGCACTCTTGGAATGTCATGAAATGATACTTTATTATATAATGAGTTTCGGATTTTAAAGGTCTCACACTTATATATTTCTAGGATAAGGTGATAAGGGTTCGAAATATACTCATCCAATAGGTTTTTGACAAGTGTAAGTCTTATATTTTAAATTATCTTTTTATTTTATTTAAATCGTTAATTAATGAGGTAATCGTTGCATCATCATGGTGTCATAAATAATTTAATTTATTTAATGTATAAAAATTATAAAAAAATTATCATGATGTAGGAAATATTTTTAGATTTATAATGAATATTTATAGTAAAAAATATGACTTTTATAACCCCATTTAAAAATTGTTTTAGTAAAACAACTCATGTTTGTGACATTTTTATTTTAACATTAAATAAAAAGTTCTTAATGTCATTTTCTTACCAAAGTGGTTCCATGGGGTCCTCAAGTTGACCCATGGATTGTCTTGACCGTCCATGACTCATCCAATAGTGTTAGGACAAGTGTAAAGGTATTTTCATATTTTTATAATATCATTTTTACCTTAAATTTCACTAATTACCTTTAATCGCGATTAATTAAACTTAAAAGTTACTATTCACCAAAAAATTATTTTAATCCCATTGAACCAAATTTTACATCCTAATGACAGCCATGTTTGTTGGATTTTTGAAAATCAAATCACAGAAGTGGTAATGTTTTATTTAAACAAAAAATTAGTTTTTTAACTACCACTTAGTGGTTTCACTATTCATCAAAAATTGAAGTTTTTCAAAACAATGCCAAAATTTCACCCTAAGCTATAATTGATATTCCGAATTCAAAAATGATGTATATTTTACAAAATCCAAAATATATAAGTTTCATTAATTAATTTTATAATTAATTCCCACTGTCACAACAAATAGCGTGTTTTTAAGAAATAATATATATCAAAAGATTAACAATTGTTTATGTCCAATTTCAAAGTGAAATTAATTATAATGACCATCATTGGATAAAATGGTAAAAATATATTATAATTACACTTTAAAACCACTCAATAGAATAATTTATCACTATAAATTATTTTGATTAAAAAATTTGTTTTTAAGTATTTTTCACTATTCATAAAAAATTGGAAGTTCTGAGAAAAATACCAAAAATTCAACATAGGATAATTTCGATATTCCAAATCCAAAGATGAAGTCAATTTTGAAATATAAAATATATATAATTTCAAAATGTGGGTATTAATATTCATAATGGCTATTTTTATTGGTCGCGGTGTGTTAGAATCTCGAACTTGCATACAATGCAAGATATTACATTATTGAAAGAGAAGCGTATCGTAGAAGCTCGGGGTGTTACATTCTACCCACCTTTAATAAATTGCGTCCTCATAATTTGAAAAAAAAATTGAAAATAAAAGGTTTAAAATATAAAATACCTTTGTGGAAAACCCACATCGGAAATAAGGTTAATAAAAATATAACTTTAAAATAAAGAAAGAGAAGTACAAAGGTCACCCGAGATAGCCCATACTAGGATTCTATGAAAATATGGATATGGAAAAGAAAAAAACCATCAAGGTCTGATGGAGATTTTTAGAAAATAGTATTAGGAGAATGTTTAACTACAAGAAAATCACAAACTTGTGATTGGTTAAATGTTCATTGATTCCCCAGTAGGAAAAGTTAACCAACAATGTTTTTGTTTTAAGTTACCTTTCATATAGTTGAGGAATTTATTTAGGAGATTTACTAAGAATGTAAGGAAATATACATACTTGTCATGTAGACTTTCATTCTTTAATAAATTTTTACCACAAACCCATCTTTTACTCAAAAAGATAATAGAACTCAATAATATTATATTTATCCTAATCGTACAAGGTTCCAAATATTAATAAATACCATTCAGATTAGGAAAACTATTTTTTAATAACCAGGGACTTCATGTAGGCTAGTGGTAGGTAATAAAGGCCTGTCCCACTATGGTTGTGGGTTCGATTCCTACAGCTTTGTCCAACGTGACGGGTTATCCCCCAGCCTTCAGGTTGTCCTTTTCCTAAAACTATAGTATTATAATATTCCAAAAATAATCTTCAGAAATGTTTTAACCTTAAACAATTCTATCCAAGGTTCAACTTAATCCATTCCAACCTATATAGTTATCCAAAATAGCTCTGTCCAGACTTTCTCTAAAAGGCCTCTAAATTCCAAAATCAATTGTAACATCAGATTCCTCAAACAAAGTAAAGTTTCTCTTATTGTCACATACTAAAAATATGATTACCTTCATCATATTAAAACCTTAATGAAAAAAAACAAGTACTGCAGTACAATCCTTATATATATCACATTATTATTATAACCAGAATATAATCCTTGAGTCCAAAAGCACCAACACATTAATTATTCCACTTCAACTATAGTAACAGTATAAGATTGTCCTTGATCCCTTGGCCTTTTCTGAGATAAGTTTCCCTGATGCTTAGGACATTCATTTGCATAATGCCCCATTTCCCTATAATTGTAGAATTCATCATTGATTGCCTCTTTCTTTCCCTTGCAATCACGATCCTAGTGACCTTTTTCTCCACATTTATAACAAACTCCCATTCCTTTTAGGCAAGCACCGGGGTGATTCCTCCCACAATTATCACATAATGGAAAATCCTTCTTTCCCTTTCTCCATTTATCCGTCTCTTGTTCCACCGTTCTCTTCTTCTCTTGCTTTACTTTTTTGTCATAAGACTTAGAGAATTCATTTTCTGTCTTGATAGCACACGAGACAATATCTTCGTACGATGAGAAGGATTGTGATACTAAATCCCGACGGAGAAATGGTTTTAACCCATCAAAGAAATGATCAATCTTACTTCCTGGGTTACGTATATAATCTGCAGCATACCTCACTAACCTTGTAAAGTTGGCCTCATACTTTGCGACATTCTCATCCTCCTTTTGTCTCAGACTCAAAAATTGCCTTTCCATATCTGATCGATGGTCATGAGGAAAGTATTTTTTTAAGAAAAGATCTTTAAACTCTCTCCATTTCATACATTATACTTCTTCATCTTCCTTTGTATTTTGAATCAATGACCACCATTGATCGGCATCTCCAGTGAGGCGGTAAACTGCCATGATAACCTTCTCCCTTTTGCTACTCCCCAAGGCGTGGAATATTTTCTCTAAGGAGTTTATCCATTGCTCACCTACTAATGGATTTTTACCCCCATTAAATGTTAGTGGTTGTTGCCTCATGAAGCGGTCTAACATTGATCCTTCACGTTGCGGATCAGGGTGCTCCATATGAGTGAGGTTATTATTCATAACCTGAGTGAGTTGTCCCAGTATGGTAATAAGTTTATCAGCACTAGTTATATCTCCAAATCCACAATAATTATCTTGAGAAGGAGGGAAATCCCTACACGGAGTGCGTGCATTGATACGGTTTCCATTCCTTCCACTAGGCGCCATTTCTAAACAATGGCATAAACTAGATTAGTTTATGAATTAAAATACATAATTCCATACTTGTAAAACACTTAACATAAATTGAACTATTTATGGATATAATCCATAATCATAAAAATGTTTTCTTTGAAGAAGTATCTACTCATAATCCCTTCATAATAGTTTGTAAAGAAAATGATAATTATCCTAAGCATATCCTCTAGGAGTGTCGTAACCAAGAGTGCAGCAGGGCCCATTGTTGTGCACCAGTTCCCGTTCGAGTCTATCTTAAAGCGGTGTTTTCGGGTTTTATCCCAAGGTACATCTGTGCCAGAGACCCCTCTACCTGCTCGTATCTAGACAGGGATGTATTGCTCGGAAACTCATAAAATATCTATAATACCAAAATTCTAGGAGGTTCTTCTATACTAATCCTCAAAGTCTATCTTCGGGCTATGTGCTCTAATCAGAGTTTATCTAAATCTAGTTTTCAAGGTTAGTACTAAACTGCCTCTGATGCCAACTGTAATGCCCCGACCCCAGTTACCCAGAGTCGGTGCATTATTGCGTAACATTGGCATGATCACAAAAGATCAAGTCTCAAAAGACAGATTAGTTTAGTAGCCTTGGAAACACTAGATAAATTCATAAATGTTACATTACATCATAAAGTTAAAACTACAATAAAAAATTCTCCGTAGTCCACACTCATATCCTCTTCCGACTATCCCTGCAGGTCATTCATAAAATACTTCTTCACATCCTGGAAAATATTAAAACATTGAAAGGGGTGAGCTCAGATGCTCAGTAAGGATAACAATATTGTGGAAGCTTTCATAAATAAACATTAACATTTAAGGCAATGTATAACTAAAACAAAAGCCTTTTTAAACTTGAACTTTAGTATAATATGGCAAAAATAAAATTAAATAATTCCATTTACTTACTCACATGGATATTCTACTAGTCGAATAATCACATGCAATATCAATAACCACTTTCATAATGATGGAATGAATAATACCAGACTATCATAACCACGTAGCCAAGGCCTCGTGCCAAGAATACAAATAAGATTTTTTCAAGGCCTCGTGCAAAGACAATAGTTTGTCTCATGAGACCTGCCGATACATCGAGGAGCTATAGTGGGCTCCACCCGTCACTTATTAAGTCCAATGCATTCCTCATGTGAACAGGTTTAAACATATCATAAACCATAACATAATTTTATCACATAAATCATGCATAAAATAAACATAAGATTTCCACACTTCAATCACAAGATATCAACACAACACATTGATATAATAAAAACATTATCAAAACCATTTTCAATACCAAAATAAAAGAAAAGTAAAACATGGTATTTATTTTTCTTTTAAAAAAATTATGGCTTATAGAGGAAGCCGAAACACAAATAATGGTCACGGCGGCAGAGAAGTAATTGTCGCCGCATACGTAAGACAAAAACATTCCTTTTGTCGTCTAGTAAAATGCTTTGTAAAAGAGATTCCTTTTGAATAAAAGTAAAAGTCAAAAGGGTTTATACACCGTATAAAAGAAAGTTGAGTATAAAACAAAATATTCCTCAACGAAAGGGGATTGAGACGAAGACCCTTAAAAAGATAATTTTTTTTAAATAAAGTAGAACTATTATGTGTATTCACTATAATTACACATAAATAAAGTACAAATACAAGATAGTACATAATAATATCATGACATAATTTGAAAGTGGGAGATTAACCCAAAGAATGGAAATTGGGTTAAGAAGTTCCCTTACAAAGAACATTTTTTTAAATAAAATTGATCTATTATGTGTATTCACTATAATTACACATAAAGAAATTTAAAATACAAGATATTACATAATAATATCATGACATAATTTGAAATTAGGAGATTAACCCAAAGAACGGAAATTGGGTTAAGAAGTTCCCTTACCTCGTGTCCGACTTGACTTGACTGTTCTTTAACCTCCTGAATATTAAACTAGAGTTAATTTATAATTTCTTAAGAACCTTTTTCAGGTTTATTAGTCCTTTTATATCAATTATTACCATGTTATGAACATTACGTAATTATTTAAGTTAATAACGGTCATTTTGTCGATCTTTGGTACTTGAGTCAAAAATAAACATCTTATAATTACAAGTTGTTCATGTGGTGAAATATCCTTTATATCCAGAATTATATTCATGATTTATATATCCTATATATCATATACATCCAGTATATACATTCATTCATAATATTACGTAACATTTAGAGGTAAGAAATGAAATGCATCGTTCATGGAGACGGTAAGCCGTACGTACGCATGAACGCTATTTTCATTTCTATTTTGTATTTAATGGAATGAAATTATAATTATATAATGGTATACTATAATTCCAGTGTAGTATAATTTATAATACCATTTACTCCATCCTTTATACATCCCACATATGGTATTAACGATTCAAATCACTTTGAGGGGGTGGTAGTCTGCACTTCCTAAAATGAAATTATCGTGTTTACCCATAATGGAAATCATAAAGGTGTGCCATAAATGAAAAATACAAAATCATAAGGAAATCAATAACATAATATATATCATATATAAAAATAGTTTCATCATAATGGCCACCATGATAGGTGTTATATGAGTGTTGAACAATCATCGTTTCGTGAGGCAGAAATTCTCCATCCACAGAAACAGTATGTTCTTTAACCATTAGATGTAGGTGTGTGTAAGTGTAAATAAAATAATTATCATAAAAACATACTAGTATATTTAAGATACTGTTTTGGTTACAAAATAAAATAATAAAAAGAGTTTATGGGGTTGGAGAAGCAAAATAAAACCAAACAACATTAGAGAAGACATTACCTTAAAATCGGGTAACTCTTTTTTGATTTGATCCAAAGGCTTCCTTGGGAAAAGTTATGCCCAATTTTAGGATTCTAGGAGTTATATAGGGAAGTTGAGAGAGTATTTGGTCAGATTTTGGCCGAGCCAAATGGGTTTGATGGTGTGAATAAGGTGGTAGAGGTGGGGGCTTTTATAAGAGGAGAGGAGGGGCACTCTTGGAAAGTCATGAAATGTTACTTTATTATATAATGAGTTTCGGATTTTAAAGGTCCCAAACTTATATATTTAAAGGATAAGGTGATATGGGTTCGAAATATACTCATCCAATAGGTTTTTGACAAGTTTATGTCTTATATTTTACATTATTTTTTTATTTTATTTAAATCGTTAATTAATGAGGTAATCGTTGCATCACCATGGTGTCATAAATAATTTAATTTATTTAATGTCTAAAAATTATAAAACAATTATCATGATGTATTAAATCTTTTTAGATTTATAATGAATATTTATAGTAAAAAATATGACTTGTATAACCCCATTTGAAAATTGTTTTAGTAAAACAACTCATGTTTGTGACATTTTTATTTTAACATTAAATAAAAAGTTTTTAATGTCATTTTCTTACAAAAGTGGCTCCATGGGGTCCTCAAGTTTACCCATGGATTGTCTTGGCCGGACATGACTCGTCCAATAGTGGTAGGATAAGTGTAAAGGTATTTTCATATTTTTATAATATCATTTTTACCTTAAATTTCACTAATTACCTTTAATCGCGATTAATTAAACTTAAAAGGTACTATTCACCAAAAAATTATTTTAATCCCATTGACCCACATTTTACTTCATAATGACAACCATGTATGTAGAATTTTTGAAAATCAAATCACAGAAGTGGTAATATTTTATTTAAACGAAAAATTAGTTTTTTAACTACCACTTAGTGGTCTCACTATTCATCAAAAATTGAAGTTTTTCAGAACAATGCCAAAATTTCACCCTAAGATATAATTGATATTCCGAATTCAAAAATTATTTCTATTTTAAAAAATTCTAAACATATAAGTTTCATTAATTAATTTTATAATTAATTCCCGCTGTCACAAGAAATAGCGTGTTTTTAAGAAACAATATATATCAAAAGATTGACAATTGTTTATGTCCAATTTCAAAGTGAAATTAATTATAATGACCACCATTGGATAAAATGGTAAAAATATATTCTAATTAAACTTTAAAACCACTCAATAGTATAATTTATCACTATAAAATATTTTGATTAAAAAATTTGTTTTTAAGTATTTTTCACTATTCATAAAAAATTGGAAGTTCTCAGAAAAATACCAAAAATTCAACCTAGACTAATTTCAATATTCAGAATCCAGAAATGAAGTCCATTTTGAAATATAAAATATATATAATTTCAAACAGTGGGTATTACTATTCATAATGGCTATTTTTATTGGTCGCGGTGTGTTAGAATCTCGAACTTGCGAACAATGCAAGCTATTGCATTATTGAAAGAGAAGCGTATCGTGGAAGCTCGGGGTGTTACACTATCTATCTGGATAACGATATATTTTTTATCTCTTTATGGTAGGCAACTCATATTTCATTTGTTTTATTCATTTTTAGTCATAGGACAGTTAGAACTACATTTTACCCACATATCTACATGTATCTGAGCTATTTTTGACTGCTATTCCTTGTGTGCACCTGCCCATATTACTGAATTCCAAATATTTAAACCCTATGGAATAATATTTTATCTAGTGAAGGAATTTTTTTCCTAAAAAATTAAGCAGGTAGAAAAAAATTTCAATTTGTATCCACTAAGTTCCACATGGAATGACACTCATACAGAGATCTCTCAATTCCATAATTTTATATTTTAGTTTCCATTTCATTTTACCAATTCTATATCTTTGATATCTCTCCCTTGATACATTTTCAGAAAGTGTGGAGACTATCTTATTTTAGGTGTGGGGGAATATTTCTTGGTATTCATGGCTAATACACTTGGATTACCATTTTTTTTCATATATATAGGAGTCATTTTTATTAAAAATTGGGATTTAAACCTAAAAAATCATTGCAATCATTTAAATAAAATATAAAGTTAAGTTAGAAATTTTTTTAATCCATGTTTTTCTCCAATTTATATTTCTAGATAGATTTCTAAGTTTATTAATTAAATTAAAATTTATAATTTTTTAAATTACTTTTGATTGACTTATTACTTGATTTTATACCCTGTTTAGTTGAAATTTTTTCTTGTATACTCTCATTTCTAAGAGGATTTTGATCCCACAATTCCATATTATTTTCTGATCTTATTTATGAGAGACATCTGGGGCATGTAAACCTATCTGAAATTCCATTGAAACTATATTGAGTTTATGAATTAACAATACAATTTTAATATGATTGAGGCAATATTTGTGGAGCTATGTTTTCTTGAGACCCACCTTAAATTTTTTCTTTTTTATCACATAGTTTCCATGAATTACCAGTTTAGGGTGCACCTATTCCAAGCTGATTATCCCTTCCTACCGTGCTCTTGGTATTATGCATGATTATATTTTGAACAAGTGTGGGTGAATTTTTCACCTGATGGACATGGGATTTATTGATTGAGGAGAGTTATTGTGGTACATTTACCAGACTTATAAGATATGATCAATGATTCCTTTTTGGCATTTTATTCCTACCCTGTTCTTTTTAAATAAAAATAAAAATAAAAATGATTTTTGGTTGTGTATAAGAAAGTTCAAAAATAACAATTTCTAGACTAATGAATCTTATAATGGATTATATGTGGTTAGGGGTGGATGTGAAATCTGGCCAAAACATGACATTCAAAAAATAAATAAATATGAAAAAAATGAACATGGTATATTTTTTATACATACTTGATATACTCATGGATCCACTTGAGCTACTTGGAGCATGGAAACTATTGGATCTTGGAGGAGGGACTAAAATTCACTATTCATGTTTATCATGATTTATACATTATAGTTTACCCTCTTTTTTATCTTATTTTTTTTACTTTCTACCCACCTTCCCTTAGACTAAAATTCATTTAAACCTTTTTGGTTAAGCCCTCATGATTTATTTTGTATTTTTCAATACAAAGTGTAGATGATAGAACAAATGCTATCCAATTGTTAGAAACAATTATTTAGTGTATGAGCATAACTAGAGTTAAATTTTACCTTAAGTGATGAGATAAAATTTATTGTGATGTAAATTGAAAAATTGGTTTGTAATTTAAGCAATAGTTTTTGAGATTTCAATTAAAATATTGATAATTTGAATAAAGAATTAAACTATGAGGCATGAATAATTTTCTACAACTGATTGATTCAGGAAGACATAATTTGTTTCCTACACTTAGTTTTATTTTTATAATTGTAATGAATGTTTCTTTTCTTTAAAATGTTTCTTTTTGAATCCTTGTTGAAATTCTTTTTTCTTTAGGATAATAAATTTTTCAAGTGTTGGGGGGTTTGATAAGATGAAATTTAATATACATTTTGGGTTCATTTAATTAATGATTATTCATGTTTTATTTGATAATTCTCGAAGAATTTATTGATTATTTCAGAGAATAGGTATCCAGGATTCAAAAGGAAAAGCTTCCAAAACTGGCCAAAAGTGGACTTTACATGTCGTGAAACACATATATGATATGTATGAATCATTCATAGCATGTATGAAGTCAGGAATCACAAGTATTGAATAAATTAAAATTCATGAAAGATTATAATACATGAATATTCAATTCACATCATGTAAATTTTAAGTCTACTTCCCACTTAAATTTCAATTCGTACAAGTCATGAGTTTCCATTACATGTCGTGAGATTAGTCGCATCTCTGAATCTTAAAGATTTAGACTGAGATTGGAACCAGATCCAAAATAAAAAAAAACTTGTATTTATATTACATGGTATATAAAGGTTACACATCATGTAAATTCCTGTCTATTTATTTATAGAGCGCAAACATCCGCTCATAGCACTTCCGTGGCACTATTTTTCTCTCTTTCTCCCTCATTTTTCTCCCTTTATTTCTATCCCAACTCAAATTTAGACAACTAATTTTATTGTTTTGATTAAATCTTAGTTTAATTGATTTGTATGCAATTATTCCTCACTTATTTCATCATCTTTTATCGTTTTGACATCTGTTTTCCATTGTCATTTCTACTCGATAGCAACTTCACACCATGTTATTTCTTAATTAATTATTCGAGTAATTATTTTTTTGGATTATTACTTTTTTATTTTGAATTGATTGATTGTTAATTCATCAATTACAAACTATATTATTTCAACTATTTCATAGATCTTCCAATCACGTCTTCCATTTCTTCATTGATTTTGTTTAATATTATCATGTGTGGCTATCTGCTTAGGGTATGGGTCAAACTTAAGGGCTATTATGGTCTTAATGAATATCTAAATCAAAACATGGTAACCCTAAGGCTATTAATCATGTTAAATAACAATTGTTTATTAAATTATTTGATGCAACCCAGACCATGGAGAGTTTAAATGAACAAACCTGACCTGGTTAAAGTTGAGCAGGCTATGACCATTAGCCTGTGACAATTTTTACCATAGAAGCTAGGCTTAAAGCATCTAGGTTGTTAACTAAATATATAAAAAAGTAATAGTTACATATTTTATAGATCTATATGGTTTGACCATAATCAACTAGTTCTCTAAGCACCACTTTATAGCCTAAGCCTTGGGACTAATCCAAGCTGGGACTGAGATTACCATTCATAGTTGAACCCTGAAATTGACCTCAATCCATATCTTCTTCCTGAGTCTTAAAAAACTCAACAGAGTTAATAAAATCCCAAACCTAAATATTCATGCGATTTCTACTAAATAAAGGTTTCGAAGTCATTGGTTCCTTGTCCTCTAGTCTTTCCTCATGGGTTTGACCTCACACTATCACTCTATTATGTCATTGTATCAAGTGTAGTTTGGGATAAAAGAAAATCTAATCTGACTACATCACATGTGAATTAAACAATTTGTGAAGTTGTGTGACACATAATGAATAAAACACATCTACAATGAGAGATAAAACATATAAAGTACCCACATAACACGAAAAGTTCCAATGAATTTTATAAAATAACCAAGAGTAAGGGGTTTTCATTACATGGAACCAAATAAAATTCCTCTAAATCCATTGACTAATTATATAAAAAATATGTTTTAAAACAATAAATTTTTATATTTCAAAATATATTTTGTATATTAATTGATTTAATAAAAACTATGGGAAAGTATGTGTAAGCATTGCTCGTGAATCACTTGGTGAGTCAATACCACCTAAATTCTCACTAGGAAAGATTTACCAATCCCAAAAGACCACTAAAAACCTATAAATCTAATAAATCACATTTTATAACCAAATTAACCCAATTCCATAATATTTATAACCAAATAATCATTAAATCCAAAATAAAAAAAAACTAAGTAATTAACCAATAACATTCATCCAAAATAATAATGCCATAAAATCCAAAATAAAATTAATGAAGAATTACTGAAATGACCATTTAAATTAAAGAGACCCAGGTTAAGGAATAAATTCACTACCTTCCTTTAAAATAATAATTAATAAAAAAAATAAACCCATAGAAGCCTCCTTGATTAAAAAGAGAAAACACCCCATGTTCTTGAGTGAATTATACTATATTATATTATAATTAAATCTAAAATACACATATAAAGTATATGAAATTACATTGAAAGAGGGAACAGGGAAGAGAAGAGAAAATGGGAGACTCGCATTTTAGTTTTGGCATAAAAACTCACTTGGAATCAACTTGAAATATAAGAAATAAGATGGAGGAAGAAAAGTTCAAGGAACATCTAAGAGAGATCTCCCTTTGGTTGTAGGGGAATGGCATTGGAAGGATCCCTATGGGGGTTAAAAGAACATAGATGAAAAGATAAAATTTCACCCATCATAAATAAAAATAACGATTTTCCATTGGGTACCTAATTAGAACTCCTAGACAACATAGGATACTTTCCAATCCACCAGATACTTGGCACCCCAAAACATTATACTCAGAACCACCTGTAACCCTAGGATTGAAGGGGTTCCACCCCTAGGCACCTGAACTCATGAGTTACCTTCATAATCTCAAAACTCATCCAAAAACTTAAGGGAATCATCTTCAAACCCCTAAAAATAAATAAAATCATTGAATAAAATCAACCCCTCATATATTTTAATAAAATTAAATAGGTTCATACCCTAACCATCTAAAAGTCACCCTGGTGACCTTTAATCACTGTATCTAGGATACAATTCATTAAAAACTCCCCTCCATATTACATATCATCCACAATAAGTCTTGGAAGACGTTTACCTAGGGGTTTATTAGTATTAAGTATCTAAGAAATTCACTAAAATATCAATTAACTTCACATTGAAAAACATATATTCAATCTAAGGCCACATAACTAAACTAAATTAAAAATTACAAATCACATATCCTTGATCACATTATTTACACACAACCCCAAACTCACCTCAAACCATATAACAAACATTCATTCCATTCTTATTCACAACACTCAAATTAGATCCAAATCATCAAAAACAATGAATGATATATTCATCCCCATTAAAATCATAAACTTCTAAAATTCAAAAGACAATAAAAAATTTCCAACAACCAAAATGGTTATAAAAATACACAACCCAATTCCACAACACACTTACAATGAGTAACTCCTAAAATAAAACAAAAATGATACAAAACATCATATAATACCAATATTCTAAGATGTAACAGTATTCTTATGATAGTTTAAATATAATAAACCATTAAAAACAAAATATATAGTACAAACATCCATTGATTTATAAAAAATATATTTGTGTCATACTTTCCATTCATTTCATTTTATTGAAGACATGCATTTACCTAAATGGTAATATAGAATAATTATTTATTTCAAAAACAATATACAATCTTATTTGTGGAAATACTAAATATTATATAAAAATTAATTAGAAAACTTATGTTTATGTAAACACATTTCTTATAATTTATTTTAAAATATAGTCTCATGATTTTGAAGAAGTAGGCTACGGTTCAAATTCATATAAATTTTTTCTATTTCATTACAAACCAAGTTGTGTTTCATTTAAAAAAACTCAATTTCATTATATTTTTAAAATTAAACATGTTATAATTTAAAATATATAAATTTTATAATGGTTTCTTTAAATCCTCATTCGATTTAAAATCCAAAAATGAAGTTTCATTTCAAAAAAAATATGTTCTTCCCAAAATAAGATAATGTTAAAAATCTATTTTTAAAGGAAACATATTACCCTTTTTAAAATACACCCCCATTTAAAACAATTTATATTTAACCTCTTTTTAAACATTATATCAAATTATATCGTAAATAGTTTCCAATAACCAATGAAACTAACTAACTCGTTAGGTTTACTAATACCAGATGACATGGGTTACCTTTTTTCCAGACCAATAAGTAAGAACTATATTGTCTAAATTTTTTTAAACTCAACAACATTATAGAGACATTTCTAGAAGAACATGAATAAAAAACAAGAAACAAACACACTATTAGGGTTTCAATGTTATCAGTAATATAAAAAATTTTAAAAAACCATCATGCTTAAAAATAATACATATAAAAAATAACTAATTACATTATCTATAAAAGATCAAACATGGTTCATGACAAGAAATGAAACATAACCATCAATTAAAGGAAAGCTATAAGGATAACAGTAGCTAAGAAAAAAAAGTACATGGTCTATATTTAAATGTAAATAATAAGAAATAGTCATCCTTAGTAGTAAAAATATAATCTAAAAAAAGACATGATTGGGAACCAAAATAAGAAGAAACATGGATCATAAATAGAAGTCACAATATAAGAAGAAAGTATGTACATTATTTTTCAATGAAACTTTATAAAAAAGAACTAGATATCAAATAAGTTAGCATGTCTATTTTGAGTTAAAGGAACCAACTGATTGTCTATATTTACTTGATCATACCCAATATATGTATATAGGGAGTCAATGTATATATAACTTATTTTTAGGCTAATACAATTTCTAGTTAGTTCCATTGGTTATATAACTATCACATGAAAGTATGTGTTATGGAATAAAATCTTATGTGTTCCTACATATTGACACATATCATGTTGACTACATCCACAATAGAAGTCAAATCCCAAAATATTCATATATGCATATAACTTGATCCATCCAATATTACCCAACATAAGAAATAAAAATCCTCACTCAAATATATAGTGCCTGCTGAACACATGGGAAACCCCTAGTAAATCATGATCTACTAATAAGGAGGCTTATAATACCCTTTATGGGTTACTTCCCAAGGACCAATGGTCCTAAATCCTATCTAAACCTAGAATTCGTGATCCTAGATATCCTCAAAAAACCACTCTAATTTCAAATGGAATTATCCATAACCCAAATAACTAAAAATTAATTGAATCGTGTGTGCAACTACCCAAGGATTAATCCTTATTCCCAAGGGTCTATAGATGTGCATCATGGGTCTAAGGTGTATGTTGGGGAATGATTAACTTTCATTGATTTAAGATGTAAATAATGACATGGTTTTACTGAATATAATAAATGACTCATAAGTAAGTCAAACATCCCAATATAAACTAGTAAAATATAAATAAAATCATGTTGGGAGATTGTTTTTATTTTTATATTTTATTTTTTGGTTATTCTAATCCCTCCCAGTAATTTGCTTTCATCATTTTATCTAGAAATCACTTTTTACAAGGTCACTACATTTTTATAATATCTTGATCTGTAGTGCTTGCAATTTTTTAATTCTTATTTCATATGAAATATAGAAAAAATATTTTCATTATATTTGACTTTGAAAAAATATAATAGAGTCTCTAATATTTTCACACTTTTGGTCTGAACATGTTGTATCCTTTTAGTTTTATATCAATATTTAGTTTAAAGTTTCATTTATTTATTTTATGACAAATTGGTTTATATATCTTGGATATTCACAAAAAATATTCTATTGGATAGAAAATATATTTATTTACATTTCATTAAACAAAGTGGATATCTGAAATCATTTTTCTAATTCTATAAACATTTCACAAAGTCACTATTGTAGTTATGGAATTCAATAATTTCTAGAATAAAAGTTCTTTAGTTTTTGATTGATAACTATATACATAGAACTCAGAATCACATTTAATTTATTAAAATTTAAATCTAATAAATTTATATACATTTTATACATTTTATTAAACAAAATTAAAGGTTGAAATTTCTATTTAGATAACTCAAAATTTATCTGAAATTATGCAACTATTTCCATGTTTTTTTCTACAAATTTTTGAAAATATGAGTCACTATTTATCAATCTTATATTGAATTTTATAACTCATATTGAATTGTAATTTCATCTATTATAAATCTATTTAATTTTTAAATATTTAAGTAAAATAAAACGTTAGCTAATTTGGATGTTTATGTGGTTTAAAAATTCACCATATATCTTTTAGACAACGTGATATAATTTTTTTCTTTTGAACATATGGTCACTTACCATTCCCCATGAACCAAACACATGTTATAGAGTACCAATTATTATTTTTAGTTTAAGTGGCCACAATTTTCATTTTGGAAGTTACTATATGAATAATATTTAACTTACCTCGTCAAGGCCTTTAAAACCAACCACATGTATAAATATAACCCTACCGTGAACCTATATTTACCGTCACTTTAATTTGGTTTTGACTCCTCAGAAGTAGCATATCTAGCTCCCAAAAAATGATAGGTTTTTGTATACTCTATTCAAATTTACCTATATGCATCATTTTCTGCAACCTCAAGAACATCACTCTGCCTATTTTTTGTTACAAAAATGCTGAATTTTGGCTCTGTGAATATGTGTACTTGATATTCATAATGCTATACTGAAGAGAGAGATACCACATATAGAACAAGTTTTCCCAATTGTTACCTTGCAGGAGAAAGTTTTTATCTAATGATTTGGTCTTGGCTTCACTCTTATATCTACTTAGTAATATTCTCTTACCTCTACCAAGGAAATTTGAACTCAAATAGAAATTAATTCCTTCAAGAAGGTCATGAGATAAAGTTCATATGATGGTATCAATACATACACATTTTTATAGTATAATTTGTTTACCATTTTGTAGATGGTTATATGACTCATGTATTATATTTGAAACCAAATATAAAATTATTGGTTGAACCTTCTACATTTATATCCTCATATTAAGAATAGTTATTTCATAATATAATTTTAACATATAGAGTATACCGATGTAATTTATATCTAGTGGCCTCACCTTATATTAACTCACACCTTTAGTATAGTGACCACATGTTGTATTTTTATTTCTTAGGGTTAGTATACTCACTAAAAGACAAGAGATTGCATATTATGATGTAACAATAAGTATACCAACCACAAGACTACACGACGATCACATTTAGTTATAAACATTATTTATTTTTTCTTAAATCTGTAATTATTGGCATGATATGTATTTCTTTATTTTTGATACTTTGATTAATTGTATGCTTGTACAAATTATCTTGTGTAATTTATTGATTTCTGAAAATTATATATATTATATGAATTCCATGTGAAGTCTTTTTAAATATTTTAATCAGTTTTAAGATATTATTTAATTTACTCTTTATTCATGTATATTCATTCAAAAAATATTTCCAATATTTAAATTTTCATATTTTGGGTTATTTCCTTGGTCTTATTCTTTTCAAATTAAATATTTAGTGTCATTAAAATTATTAAAACTCATTTTTGTGGTATTTAATGCAGTATAATTAAATTATTATTAATTATGCACTCCATTAATCTATAAATTATTTTAAATTTAAATTTTATATTCAAAATGTTTTATAATATTCCTAGTATTGCTTTGAGCTATTGTTATTGAGTACATTTGAATTATTTAAAAATTAAATAAAATTGGTTTGGATTAGTAATTAAATT
Source organism: Viscum album (assembly GCA_963277665.1). Lineage (NCBI taxonomy): Eukaryota > Viridiplantae > Streptophyta > Magnoliopsida > Santalales > Viscaceae > Viscum > Viscum album. Next base: position 1,393,125,938 of record OY728157.1, on the reverse strand, counting down.
TTAAATTCAAATGATATTTGCTATGATCATTTTGGAATGATAATTTTCTCTCTACATGATATTATGTAGTATGAGTTTGAATTTCTTTACCCGTTTAGAGATTGGCTTGTTAGTTTTTATAGATCCTATTTAAAGGATTTGGGATGCATTCAATGGATATAACAGTTATGGTTACTATAACTTTCAATAATCAGAAGATATTCACTTTGAACATTGAAGTGATATAGAAACCAAGCCCTATGTGATCAATTCTTTCAACTATTGGGAATTCTCTCAAGTGATAAACAAAAACTTCTATGACTTCTTCTACATTGATAAGAAAATCAATCTAATATGTATCAAGAACTAGTGTAACATCCCAAGTAAGTAATTAATAATAGATATTTTTATCTATGTCTATTAATGAATTATATAGTGTTTTAGAGGCTTAAAATGAAAATAAATCCAATCTTAAGCATGGAATACACTAATATTTTTAAAAGATTATTTTACTACCTTTTAATGGAAAACCATTTTTAAAGCTATCTTTTGACAATTTTATAATCTATTTTTTTCAAAATAAACTTATTCTTTATGATTGGGACATCAAAATTTACTTTGTGTGAATTTTTGGTATTTTTCAGACAATGTTCATTTTTTAATGAATAGTGAAAAATACTGCATTTTACATCAAAACTGCTTTTTAATCTAATTTAAATATATTATTAGATTATATTTTGAATTGGTTTTGAAGTGGAATTAGAATATATTTTTACCATTTAATCCAATGGTGGTCATTGGAATCAATTTCACTTTGAAATTGGACTTAAACTGGTGTCAATCTTTTGATACTTATTGTTTCATAAAAACACGCTATTTGTCATGACATCGGGAATTAATTATTAAATTAATTAATGTGACTTATATGTTTTGAATTTTTTAAAATAGACTTTATTTTTGAATTCTGAATATCAAATATAGCTTAGGGTGAATTTTTGGTAATTTTCTGAAAAACACCAATTTTTTATGAATAGTGAAACCACTGAGTGGTACTTATAAAAACTGATTTTTCCGTTTAAATGAAATTTTTCCATCATTGTGTTTTTAATTTCAAAAATATGACATACATGGTTGTCATTAAGAAGTAAAATGTGGTTCAATGGGATAAAAATAATTTTTTGGTGAATAGTAACTTATTAAGTTCTTAATCGCGATTAGAGGTAATTAGAGTAGTTTAAGGTAAAAATAATGCTTTAATAAAATGAGATGAGATTGACACATGTCGTACCATCATTGGTTGTGTCATGGACGACCAATATAAGCCATGGGTAAACTTGGGGACCCCATGGATCCACTTTTGTTGGGAAATGACATAAATAACTTTTTATTTAATGTTAAAGTAAAAATGACACAAACATGAGTTATGTTACTAAAAAAAATTTATATGGGGTTATACAAGTCATATTTTTGACTATAAATATTCATTAGAAAGATAATACGATTTCCTACATCATAGTATTTTTTTAATAATTTTTAGACATTAAATAAATTAATTTAATTATGACATCATGATGATGCAACGATGACCTCATTAATGAACAGTTTAAATAAAATGAAAAGATAATATGAAATCTAAGACCTACACTTGTCCAAAAACTATTTGATGGGAATATTTCGAGGCCTTATCATCTTAGCTTCTAAATATATCAATTTGGGACCTTATAAATTCGAAACACTTTTGAAAATAAAATAATAGTTTCATGATTTCCAAAAGTGCCCCTCCTCTCCTCTTATAAAAGGCCCCCACCTCTACCTCTTTTCCCACACTCCCAAAGCATTTGGCTCGGCCAACCCCTGACCATTTTGTCTCTCCACTTCTCTCTCTTACTCCTTGAAGCCTAACTTTGTGAATAAGTCTTCCCAAGGAAGCCTTTGAGATCAAACCAAAGGGAGTTACCCGATTTTAAGTTAATGTCTTCTTTTGAGTCCTTTTGTTTTATTTTGCTTCTCCAACCCCCTAAACTCTTTTTATTCTTTTCTTTTGTAACAACTCCAGTATCCTCAATATACTAGGATGTTTTTATAATAAGTATTTGAGCTACAATTACACACACCTACATCTAATTGTTAACGAACATACTGTTTCCGTGGATGGTGAATTTATGCCTCCCGAAACGATGATTGTTCAACATTCTTTTAACACCTTCAAAGGTGGACATTAAGATGTCACTATATTTATATATGATATATAATATGTTTATGTTTTCCTTAAGCTTCTGTATTTTTCTTTTTGTTCATAACTTTATGGTTTTCATTATGGGTAAACGCGATATCTTCATTTAAGGAAGTGCGGACTACCGCCCCCTTAAAGTGAGTTGATTCGTTAAATACCATATGTGGGACATATAAAGGATGGAACTATGATATTATATATGATATTATACTGGAATTATAATATACCTTTATATAATGATGATTCCATTCTATAAAATACGAAATAGAAATGAAAGTAGCGTTCATGCGTACGTACGGCTTACCGTCTCCATGAACGGTGCATTTCATTTCTTACCTCTAAATGATTAAGTAATATTATAAATGCATGTATATACTGGATATATATGATATATACATAATGATTATAATTCTGGATATAATGGATACATGAACAACTTGTAATTATAAAGGGTTTATTTTTGACTCAAGTACCAATGATCGTTAAAACGACCGTTATTAGCTTAAATAATTACATAGTGTTAATGACATGGTAATAAGTGATATAAAAGGACTAATGAACTTGAAAAAGGTTATTAATCAAGTAGAAATTAACTCAAGTTTATTATTCATGACATTAAAGAATGATCGAGTCAAGTCGGACCCGAGGTATGGGACTTCGTCTCAATCTCCTTTCATTGAGGCATATTTTGTTTTATACACAACCTTATTTTATACAGTGTATAAACCCCTTTGACTTTTACATTTATCCATAAGGAATCTTTTTTATACGAAGAGTTTTACTAAAAGACAAAATGGAATGTTTTTGTCGTACGTATGCGGCGACAACGACTTCTCCACCGCCGTGACCATTATTTGAGTTTCGTCTTCCTCTACAAGCCATACCTTTTTTTTTAAAGAAAAATAAATACCATGTTTTACTTTTTTTTATTTTTGTATTGAAAATGGTTTTCATACTGTTTTTATATCAATGTGTTGTATTGATATCTTATGATTGAAAGGTGGAAATGTTATGGTTTCTTTATGCATGTTTTATGTGATACGATTATGTTGAGGTTCTTGGGCATTATTATGAAGATGGGTGGTTCTGTGATAAACTAAGGGCGGGTGAGCCCGATATAGCTCTCCAATGCATTGGGTAACGTGAAAGAGTGAAACGTTAAGGTTTCTCTGAAGAGATTTTAGGGAATATACTGTGATGGGTATTCCAAACGTAACCAAGAGGGTTACTCCCTACGTAAGAATGTTATGAATGCCTCAAGTTACCTTTATGTCTTATGATTTATATGATTTATTCATGATTTGATGAGGTATGTTAAAGTGCTTATGTTTTATGGGTAAAGTATGATCTCATCCTTATGTATATATGTACCCATGTTTCCTTTCCATATTTTTATATCCCTTACTGAGCTTTTTATGCTCATCCCAAGTTTTTTTGACATGTTTTTCACAGGTCAAGGGAAAGGTACATGATATGATGATAGTGTCAAGGAAGTGTCAAGAAATAATCCATGTTTATTTTAGACATGTTTCCTTTGATGTGAAAAAATGAATAATGTCTTTTATATAACCACCTTGTTTAAATGTGGAATGTAATGCATGATTTATGATCTAATTCTCTAAAACTCTAAACCCAAAAAGATCCTCAATGTGTAATCTTGTAATAACTCAAGATTAAGTAAGTTTTAAGGATGGGGCCTTATAACTAGTACATGCTCTTTCTTTTTATTCCTATTTTATTCTATTTTCTTGAGTCTTTAACACTTCTTCCAATCTCTAACATACTCTTAATTTTCTATTTATTTGTTCACATTCAAAAGAATTCTTCTTCCCTTTCTCTGGGAAATGACTTCAGGATTCAAAATCCATGATCATTCTAGTTGTGAATATCTTAGTCTAAATTTAGTGTTGTAATTGGTTTGTAACTCCACAAATAAGATTCAAGTATCTTGGTTATTATTCTATTAGAAAGATTAGATTTTAATATAGTTATGATTCCACTTCAATGATCATATTAGTTCACAGTGTATGTCTCACAGTGTATATACACTATGTCTACTTTAAACCAAACTTCTATAAAAAATTTCCTTGTAATATATTTTAACTGTTTCTTTTTTCACTATAAATTAACCTTATTAACTATCGTTAATAATTAATTTTGACAATTAACTATTTTATCTTAAAAATATAATCTTATCTATTCACCCCCCCCCCCTCAAGGCCATCTTTCATTACCCTTCTAGATGTAACAATTTTTAACAGAGGTTTTATCTATTATGAATTTATAGTTTTATATTTTATTTTATTTTTCTAAATTATTCCTAAACCTCACACTCTTAGGGAAAGATCTTTAAGATAGAAGGAATAAACATAAATGATGTTTGGATTCCTCAGAATCCACCTCAATTTGATGGTAATGATTATGAATACTAGAAATATAGAATGGTGGCATACCTTAAGAAGTTATGCATAGTGCACTGGTCAATATTGAGAAATTCATATAAACTATAATAAGGTGACTCAGATACTCTTACAAGAAGCTAAACTGCTAGATATGTTTTAAATCAAAAAGTTATGAATATTTTATATTGTTCTATTAACAGAGGTGTTTTTACACTATAAAACAAATACCTATAACAGTGTTGACCTTTGTCAGCACTAACAAAAAGTGATGATAAATGTGTCCTTTATAAATGCTAAACACCCACCGATAAAGGGTAACTTTTATTAGTGCTAAAAAACTGATAAAAGGTACCCTTTATCAGTGATTTGTTTAGCACTCATAATGGGTAACCTTTATTAGCGTATTATTTTTAGCAATTGTAAGGGTACCGTTTGTTAAAGATTTATTTTTACCACTGATAAAGGACCAGAATAAAATGAAATAATAACAAAAATAAAATTACAAAATATATATTAACAATTTTATTAAATAAATTATTATTAATAAAAATGAATAAATTGAATATAAATATATATAAATTGTAAATATTAATAAATATAATATATTAAATATATAGATATGTAAAATGAAGAAAACTAAATAACTAAATAAATAAAAATAAAAATTAAGTAAATTAAAAAAAATACGTAACATTTTATTAATTAAATAAATATTGATAAAAATTAATAAATTTAATATACATATATATAGATTATAAATATTAATAAAGAGTATATATTAAATATGGATATATAAAATGAATAAATTATATTAATTAAACAAAAAATTATAATAATTAAACAAAAAAATAATAAATAATAAATTACAAAATTATTAAAAATTTATTAATAAATCAATTATTAATAAAAATGAATAAGTTAAATATATATATATATATATTAATTATAAATAGTAATAAATAATATAAATATATAGAAAATAAATAAAATATAATAATTAAAAACATATTAATGTCTTATTCATTTTTAATGTAAATTGATTTTTCAATTTAACATATATCAAATGTTTGTTACATTGATTACACATACATATATATAATTAATGAATTTTTATATATAATAGACACATATAAATATTTGTGTAGTTAATGAAATGTTATATAGAAACACATTCACCTAATATTTATGTAATTTATTCAAATTTTAGTATATTTTAGAATTTCATTATAACATAATGAATTTAATATAATATATTTGTAATCAATAAATTTTATTTATTTATTTTTAATATTATTACAGTTAGGTTTTATTTATTCATTTTAAATATTATTTTTAATTTAAAATTTTTTTATTTTTTATTTATTTATATTTATTTATAATGTTTTAGTATTTTCAATATGTAGTCATATTTGCTTCAATAAATGTCAATATTTTTTTAATAATCTATATTTAATTAATAAAACCAATGCATTTTTTTAATATTTTTAAAAGTCTGCTCGATTTTAATTATTCAATTTTAGTCATTTTTGAAATGCATGTATTTAAGATTATATATTCATTAATAATGTTAACAATATATTTGTAAATACATATATTTATAAGAGTATATTTACTATAATTATAAATTTATATATTTATAATTATTATAAATAAATAAATATTGTTTATAAAAAATTATTTAAATAATTATAAATAATTAATTATATATATTAAGATAATTATAAAATTATAATTAATTTATTTAAATAAATAATATACTATTTTTTATTTAAATTTCTATTTATATTTGTTTATTATATATATGTACTTATATAAATATATATAATGATATTAATATATAAATATTATTTTTTAAATGCATTCTTATATATATAAAGAAATAATTATATATTTAAATAATTATAAAATTATAATAAATATATTTAAATAATGAATATATTTACTATATTTATACTTACATATATTTATTATATATATCTATATATATAATTATATAAATATTTACGGTAGATGATGGAAGAGTGGGAGAGGGACCTCTCGAAGCTCCCGGGTGATTGGGTCGACCTAAGTCATCCAAGAGGCTTGAACCTCTATACTTGTGATTCGATTCACCACCTTCCTCATTAGATTTCAAATAACACAAAGAAAGTGAAGGTCTGTGAAGATAATGATGTGAGAGATTTCTCTCCCTCTTCTGGATTTTCGAGTGGAACCTTTATCTTCCCAAATAATCAAGTTGCTCAATGAATCGTCAGAAAAGGAACTGCTACCCATGTCTCAACATCTGGGTGAGCAATTTTGGAAAGGATAGATCATTGTAAGAACTCTTTTACTTCCTATATTTCTTTATCTAAAGGTATTCATCCTTGGAAAGTGTCAGATGTGGTATCCCACCTAGATTCTATTTTTCATTTTCATGATTTCAAGTGCGTCTCTTTGGGCCGCCGTTTTTTTCATTTTATTTTTCCCTTTATCGATTTGAAGGGTTGAGGAAGGATTTTTGGTTCAGTTAATTTACAGCCAATAACTCTTAAGATCCATTAATGGAATTTAAATTTCAATCTTAATGATTTTAAAAACATATTTTCTTAGCTTTGGATCAAAGTTTATGCTAACAATTAGGACTTGTGGCACTCTAAAATATTATATGACATCTCTTCTCAGATAGAGATACCAATTTTTATGGATTTGGAAACTAAAAAATTTGGATTTGGTCACCTTTCTAGAATATTAGTTGAGGTTGATTTAAGTTCTTCCTTGATTAATAAGGTTTCCCTATCAACTCCCCAATATGAAATCAAACTTAGAATTGTGTAACAAAAAATTCTACTGTATTGTGATTCTTGTTGTATCATTGGAAAATCAAGATCCAACTATTTATAAAACATTATTTATTCTATATTATTATTAAATTGACATGATGAGATACATGACAAAAGGAAAAATAGTAATAAGTCTTCGCATGAGACTATTGTTTAATCAAAGGAGAATGCTAGAGATGAGGCACCTCATGAATCTCCCACCAAGAAATAAATCTCTGAGAATTTACTAGTTGATAAGATGGTTCAAGTATTAACAATGAACGAGGATGATCAATAGAATAATAATTATATTAAAATCCCTATGTCAGATTCTTCTTTTGTTATTAAAAAAAGATGTTTTCCCTCGTCATATCCAACTGATTGACAAACCTATTGTTGCATGGGGGGATTTTGTAGAGGAATATTACTTGGCTGGTATGGGTATTTCCTTAAATGATTCCCTAATTGGGGGCATATGGGATGAACAATGTGAGTGAGAATCTATTGATAGTCAAATTGAGAAAGATATTTCATCACAATTAGAGGCTGATGATAGACTTAGACATAATAAACTTATTGTTTCATTAAATTGTTATAAAGTAAAGATAGATTTTTAGGTTGTTACCTCAATGAAAACCAAAAACAAAAAAGATCACATCAATGAGAAAAGGAATTATATTCCTTATAAGGGGATTGATAAGGTTTCTTCTTGTAAATACAAATTAAATGAATTGGCGGTGAACTCTACTTATTTTGACCCCACAATTAGGTGGATGATGTCAACAAATTTCTCATCCATTGTCTCTCCTTCTACTAGCCTCAATCCTACTAATCATGTGAATCATTTTTAAAAGGAACCGATTGCTTTTAAAATAGTGTAGGGTTTGGGTAAGTTGAATACTGAAACTCCTACTATCATAATTCAAATGAAGATTTTTTCTACTGCAAGGCTTGGACTTATGTAGGTAACTCCTACGCTATATTTTAGTTGCATAAAAAGTCACACTGGACCAAATGCTTCTACAGGGGATCAAATAAAGACTACACAATCCCCTAGAAATGATCCCACTCAAATGAAGGTCTCTTCTACTGTAGAGCCTAGACTCAAAAAGGTGACTCTTACCACATATTCTAGTGGCACTAAAAGTCCTGCTAGGCCAAGGGAATCTATATGGGCTCATAGCAAGGTTTCACTAAACCCTGATGACCATATGATGGTGAGACCTGATGAATCCATTCTAAGTGAATTTTTGGATCCAATCAAAAGCACTCAATCTCATATTGGGAAGTTAAAGAGTACTTTTATTTTATTTAACTCATTTGAAATGCTTGATATTGCCAGCAATGAGGATGATGGGAAAAAGAGTGATGGTGTTTTGAGAGCTGAAATCATGAAGGTTGATATTCTTGTTGAGCCTTCAGATGATAGTGATGGTTTAGGGATTCATGTCAAGACATGGAAGAGCGGAGTAAATCCTCATGGTAGGGGTGGATGCCTCCCCCATCACAATATGAGCACTTTCTCCCAAGTAGGGTAAAGACTGTTGTTATTTTTTTTTTGGACACTTGTGGTTTTGTCTTCTCCTCTATCTGTTCTATTTCTATTTTCAAAAAGAGTCATTTTGATCCTCTACCTATTAAAATATGTATATATATATAATGATATAAATATATTTATAATTATAAATAAATAATTATAAATATATTCATCAATGTATATTTTATATATTTATTAAATTATATATTTATAAATATGAATAAATAAATATAACTTTTTACAAATATGTATATATATATATAATGATATAAATGAGTCATAATTCCCTCAAACTACACTATTATAGGCCACCATGATCTTTATTTCACATGTTCCTTTATTTTTTCAAAATAATGATACACTGGTAGGTGTATTTATTTATAAATATATGTTAATATTATATGCATTTTAAATTAAATGTAATTTTTTAATGAAGATTTTGTTAAAATAATATTGATTTTTACCTTCTATTATTTTATTTTATGGTATTTTATAAAATATTTTTATTTTATTAAAGTTATAAAAATTTAACACTTTTGTTTAGAGAATTGTATTTTTGAAATCTAATATGTTAGAACCCAAAATTAAAATGTATTTTAGGTTATTTTTAAATATGTGTGGGTTTACAGTATACATGGGATAAACGTATTTTTAAAACATAATAAGTTCAAGGTTTTATTTTAATTTTTTTTAAATAATTTTTTCATTTGTTTTTTATTCTAATTAGATGTAACAAAATTTATCTCATTAAATATATAAATTACTTAACTATTTCCTTTAAGGATAAGTTTATCTATATTAATTTCACAATATTTGGATCGTGTATGATATGTAAGAGTTTATAATGTATTTCTTTTAGAGTAATTTTTGAAATTATAGAATTTATTATTTATTAACCATTGAAATATCTTATTCATGATTTAAATAATTCAATAATAATTAAATAACTCCATCGATAATGGTTTCAGATTTTTTTTTTGGAGATAATAAATGATAGAGAATGGTTTTAATTGTTTTATATTTAAGAAAACATGGGTTATATTGAATCTTGATCAATTATTTTGTATTACACATGCTATAATAGAAAGATTTTAGTGATTATCATGTTTTATTATTCGATTAATAAATTTGATGTTTATGATACCAGATTAGTTATAGTTTTTATATATGTTTTTAATATTTTATTTTTCAGATTAAATGGATCATAATATATATATTGATAAGATAAATATATTCTTCAAATAATTTTATTATAATCCTGCACAAATATGGTTTTAATAATCTTTATATTGTAAAATAAACCAATAAACATTTATAAATAATTTTTTGAATAAGGGAACTATATGAATTATTATAAAATGTATCATGATTTTTTTCTAGAGATTATAATTTCAAGAAATGGGGAACTTTTGTGAATTTTATTTGGTAAGTATTAAATTTTATCTTTGTGTACATTTTTTACTGATTATTTAACTTTTTTTATTTACTTGTCTAATAATTTGTTCTATAGAGTAAATTTTTTGAAATTTTTTTTATAAAATGTAAAATGACACTAATTGTTTTGTTATATTTTGATAAATCTTACCTTATAATGTTTTATTTGAATAATCAGTTGATATTATTTGAAATTTTTTTAAATATACCACTCAATGTATGATTACAATATTTTATACAAGCAATATATTTTTGGATGTGATAAAAATAATTTTTATCATATATTAGAATATGATGGGTATTATGTGGGGGATAGGTATGGTACGTTAGAATGTGAATTACTATAGACATGTTAGTGATTACTTCAGTAATAGGGTGAGGGTGATGTGATGTTTATGTTGTTTTTTGTTCTTCTTTATGGTTTTTCAGAATTTAGGTTTAACTAATGTATTGTGCCACCCATTATGTGGTTCTTTCCTAAGGGAGCCAATTATGTTAATAATACCCCATACATTAAATTCAATTCCTAATAAAAAAGGATATGTTATTAATATTTCATTATTTGTATGTAATAAGTACATGTGATAGTTATACCTGAGGGATATTCTTGGATGCTAGGGGTATAAGGTTCAATCTCACGGTACCTATGAAGTGGTTATTTCTAGAGGTAGATAAATGAATTTTTCTACTACTATGATTCAAATTTTAATCTCTTATTAGTGAAATGATTTGAATATTAGGGAACAACCATGGTATACACTTATGGTATGATTAGTATAATTCATTGGTATGAAATGAAGTCGGTACTTTTGATTATCATTCTATCATGGTTAGTAAAAAATTACTTGACTTATATTTTTATTTTTAGTGTTACTACTTTGAACATATACTCAAATTCATGTATTGTTTTATATTTTAGGGGACCTTTTTGTATTTACTTGTTTATTTTTATACACACACCCTAAACATGAACATTAGTGGATATAGAGATCATATATTTGAGATAAAGGTGATGGGAAAGGACTAGTAACATATATTAGAGTCAGTTCAATTCAGTGGGGATGAGTTGATGTTCTCATGGTAGTGTTAGGGACCTTTTATCATTTTGAGATGATATTTAAAATTTAAAATTAAGATGTGGTAATTTAAAAAGTCTTAAGGTGAAAACTTTCATACCCGCCAACTTCACCTCCCAAATAGTTATGACTGTATTTTTTTCTTAATACTCACCCTCCATGTCTTCATTGTTACTTAAACTACTCTAAGTAGTATTCATCCAAAATGATCATTGGTTCCTGTTATGGGATGACTACTTCTCATAGTAGTTCAAAAAATATAGTTTCATGTCTAGAATATATAGAAGATTATTCTCAAGAAAAAAAATCAATAATAACTATTTGGTAGATGAAGCTGATGAGGATGAAATTTGTCTATAACTTTCCCCTTTTGATGAATTTATAGGATAACACATACCATAATGGAGTAATTTTTCTCTTAAATTCAATTACCCATTTCATTCAAAATGGATGAACACTAATCATTTGACAAGAGAGTATGAAGAGTTAAATATTTCATCATGTTTACAAAATATAATGTATACAACCATTCCCAAATCCTTTTTCCATGTTCACATTGTTTTTATTTAAGATAAATTAAATGTTTGACTACTCATGGAGACAATGTATTCTACGCATGATGTTACTACCAATCCCGAGGAAGAAAATACTGTTGATGATGAATCTGCATAATTATTAAAGGATAAACAACATGTTTATGAAAAAACAACAATGACGCAGCATCGCAGTATTGAATAAAATTATAAAGCCAATAAGTCAGGGTATAAAATTTATGGTTAGTTGGAATCAATGCATCCTACCTATTGACCCCAATAATTAAATGTTCATTTGTTTTATTGGGGTAAAAATGAGGATGAATTTGTTGATTGATATTCATTCATGGTTCTACATCCAACTTGTAATGAAGGAAACCCTTTGAAAATAAATAATTTTAATGATATGATATACTTTCTCTATTTTTTTGAAAGATTATATAATGAAATTTTTGCGAAATTTTCATGATCCTTGAAACTTTTTTTTATTTTAGAATATTTTTGTAATAAAATTGTCTTAATGGATGCTAGAAAATCCCATAAATGATTTCAGACTCCTCTTACTAAGTTACTTCTTATGGATGTTGAGGGGAAAGTAAAGACCCACCCACTAGTTAGATATAAACACAATATAAAGAAGGAAACTTGGGTTGCTTTCATCAATCGTCGTAATGAGAAATCTTTTCAGGTGTATTGTAGTTAATGATATATTATTTGACATTATATATTTTATCTAATTTGGTTCAAAAATTGTGAATTTATGAAATAAAAAAAGATTACTGAAAATAAATAATGTGTATCAAAACTAATGTCCCCCTATCAAAAAAATATTGGGGTACACTTCACTAGTGAAGAAATTGGTATGTATTTTAAATCAACAATAAAAGATTTATGTGATATGAAATAACATATCTTACTCTATTTATATGAATATTGATGAATCAAAATCTGAATCCACTTTCATCTCATATCACATGCTATAGAAGGAGGCTTGCGTAAATAAAGAAGGTAAAAAAGTTGATGAAAACATAAAATAAGTATTTAAAACATGTGTAAGTATGAAATAATAGTAACACGCTATGCTTTAAAATGGTATTACATAAAAATGTCTATTTATGTTCATGTTTTTTTATATGGTTTAGACACAAGAATTTGTAGTGACCATACCAGAAGAAAAACTACTTTCAATAGCTTTGAAGTGGCTTAAAAAATAAGGTCACGTTAGAGGATTAGGTTTTGGAGTGTCTCCTTGAACATATTTTTAGGAGATAAAACAACATGAAGATAAATATAAGATTTTGAAAGGGTTTTAGACACAAATAGATACTTATAAAGATATTATTGTTTGGTCTGGTTTGGTAGAACAATGTATGAGAAAGTATCAAAGGGTACTGGTGGTGGAACAAAGATCTACACATAGGCCAAATGAACCCACTAGATTTGGGGCTAGTCAATTTCCTCAACTGTATACTTTACCCAAGGTAATCAACTTTTTAATTACACTTTATTATAAATGAAAATCAAACAAATTCAGATAGCTTTATATTACTAAAAAATTCAGGGAATTGTAGTATGTTATTTGTATCTTTCAACACCCATGCACCACCTTGTTGTGAGGGATGTGGTGTATAATATCTTGGGATACAAGCTACACTAGAAATACCTCCCAAAATATCACATGAGGGTGGGGATTGAGGTAGCTTATGAGTCAACTATTGATTTTATTATTCCATCTGATGATTTGGATATTACAATGGTAAATGATAATATTGGAACTTTAATATCATGGTTGTCTAATCTTATAAAGATATATGAGGTATGTCTTTAACAAAATATTTCTTATGAGAAACCTATAACAGTTTATGAGGAAAGGTATGAAGTGAGGGATCATATTACATATAGATAAAGTGATGGGAAAATATAAGGTCAGATAAATACAATCTAGTGAATTGTCCAAGAAATCTAAATGACCTTCCAAGATTTACTTATCCCCACCAATTCCAAATAAATATTTATTAACATTAAAAATTCATGAAGAGACTATATTTAAAGATGAAAATATGTCTTACATTCCATACGAAAAAAATATGGAACTTTCATGAAGAATTCAATTGGTCTCAAGACTATAAATAATATTCTCAAGAATGGATGGTTATGAGTCTTAGTTTTGAATACATACATAAGGTACATTTTCATAATACATATGTACAAATAGTGAGATAATATTTTTATTAAAGTTAATAGTTATTCATATTTTCTATGACCATTTATATTACTACTATATAAAGGTAAAACAATGTGGATTGTGATTTGGGTTAATTAATCCATGTATAAAATCTATTATCAATGATAATTATAATGGAGAAAATCAGTTTGTTTAGAATCATCAACCTGCAATCAATAAAAATGTTGTGAAATGGAAAAGGTAGAGGTAGAAGCAAGTTTGTTGGATTCATGAGATCTTCATAAATCTGGCGATTTTTGAGTCCTTTATACAATCCATGAATCCATTTTACTCATGTGATGCACGTGAAGCTATCTCTTTTTTATGTCTTTTGATAAGATTTTATTTTATCTATTTGACATACGCAACTTACTTTCATTCATATGGCTTCTGAATTACATCAAAGTTATTATTTTGTGGATAATCAAAGGGCCATGATTGCTATAAACCCCGATGATGACCCTCGATATCGTTTGAATTTCGATAAAGAGATTCTAAAATAGTTTCTTCCATTTGAGCTTCAAAATCATCCTTCATCACACAGGAAACCTCTATATAGGTTCTGCTTGCTGGATGATTTTTTCATTCCTCTTTCAGGCTTCAATGTGTTGTCTTTCTAGGTGTTAACTTATCTTGACTATATTCATTCGAAAATTGTCAAAAATGGTCGACTGGTCAGATCTTAATCTCTAGGGTTGTCTTATATTTTGTAAAAATCTCCCTTGGGTCTAGATAGTTGTGATTTCACACATCATCCTATTTCTTAGAGTTAATAGAGTATATTCATCTCTTGTCTAAATAAATTAGGTCGTATATGGAGTTCAAAAGGTATCTCTATCCTGGTGGTAGTTTTATTGATGAATGGGAATGGCCACTCTAGGTTAGGAAAAGCTTCTTAGAGTTCACAGACGCATTATATAGGGTCCATATTTAGGAAGAAATATGGATTTCCCAATTCATGGTATATCACCATCAGAATATTCTTTTGGAATTGATCAACCATTGGTGACCTAGAACTAACTCATTCCATTTATCCCATGGTAAGGTAGGAATCATCATATAGGATATCTACCGATTGGGTGGTATACCCCCTCTTGGAGAGATGTACAATGATTTCCTCCCAACCATAGATGTCTAGGTTGACTTTTTGCATACTCTAGTCTTGGTGAGGGAATTATCACCATTTTGAAGTAGAATCTAAGAAAGGAGTTTAATTTGATCTCATTTATCTACTCCAGAGATTAGATCAATATTTTCTTTTGTTTCATCGGGGTTAGGCCAACAATAATATGCCCTCATCGGTGCCCTTGTCAGCAAGTTTGTGATATTGTCATATCCTATTGAGTCATTTTAGAATCTAGGGATAATACTTCATGGGGATATTGATTGAATTCATTGACCTCTATGAGCCTTAGGTTGGCAGGCTTTAAGTCCATTTTCTTGAACTGGTGAGTTTTCCTAGCTAGGGATGCGTGTAGAGGGATCTGGGCTAGTACGCTGGTAATAAAAGTGTTTCTAGATGAGAAAAGGTGACTTAATCTGGTGGTACCAACCCTTTAACACCTTTACCTACTCTTGGACCACATTCAACCAGGAAAGACTCCCTATAGGATCAATGTCCCATTCAATTTTTTATTTTTCTGGATAGGGGAGCATTTTTGTTACTGTGAATACTAAAACACCACCAGGATCCCTAATTCTATATCTATTCCCACATTTATGAACATATGTAGATTTTATAATATGTCTCTAAGAATTTAAGATGTTACAGATGTGTTGAGTCAATTTTATAGCTTTGACTTCATCCCTATCATACACCAACAGGGCTGATCATTGACAATGGCATCGATTCTCTTAAAGAAATGTTATACATGCTCCCTCTTCGAGATGGAGTTTCTATATCCAGTATGGATGAGATGATCATCTATGATCTATATACATGTTATTAGTTTTCTTATCAGTTCAGATACGCCAAAAGAGTCTATCATCTTCCTTTAGTTGGTGTACAAGGAGAGTGAAAACATGGTATCATCTATGAGTTTTTTATGATGTTGGTCTGTGAGGACACTAATGCTGATATCATTCCTCTATTCACCGATTCTCCCACCTTTCTTACTCAAGAATATACCCAGACATGGGTATCATCCTACCTAAATGGGGTGCTAAGATGACTGGTCCATCCTGTTGGCAAGTCATTTGCCTCACCAACCCCTCTGTTTGTGGAAATGATGGGGTTGATTGAGGACTTGGGAGAGACTTCGAGGAAGAAGCCTCATCTTGGAAATGACCATCTCGATAGTGGGAGAGAATATATTTAGGAAATAGACCCTCCAACATATAAAATGAGTGATGCATTCATTGAGGGGAGGATATATTGATTATTCTATCCTATTTTTTGCCAGCTCAGTAATCTATTCCTCCTTTTGGCATGCTCATCCCATAAATCATAGAGTCTTAGACATGAAGTAGGATAATCTGGAAGCAGATTGAAACCTTGATTACTAAGACAACCTTGGAAAAATTTCATGACTAAGGGGAACACCTTTATCATCTATTTCACAACATGGGAGAGGTTGGTTTTGATCAATACCCAATATACAGAAACATGAAACAAATTATACTTAATTGGAAATATTTGGACACCAATGAGAGGTTATTTCATGATCTTGAAGACAATGATCCCCTTACTAAAAATATAAATGAGGCATTGGAGGCACTACATCATAGTCAACAACTTATATCTAAACTTCAAGCCCATGTGAATTTATAGACTATGAAAATATAGAAATTTTAGGAAATCATAGATTGAATAAGTTCTTACATTATAACTTCATCATCTTCATTGAAAATTTCTCAAATGAGAATTGATGATCTGAATAATTTATTCAAGACTCTCCAAACTAGGGAAGAAGTAGAAGAGTCGGGTTGAGAGGAACTATAGCGTTCAATTGACACTTATCGCTGGACTCTTGATGACTTTTCTAGCTCAGTTGATCGAATCTTATTATAGTTCATCCATTGATATGCACTCTATTTTTTAATATATTCTTTGAGAGACTTATAAATGATGGGATTTCTCTTATTATGAACTATAAATGAATGTATTTTCTAAACATTTCATATTTCTTTCTAGTTATATTTTTATTTATGATGTTCATGATTTTTCATTAACTCGATGTTATATGAATCCCTAACGATACACATCCTTTGTATAATATCAAGTAAACCTAAATGTCTATATCTGAATAATTAAATCATAATAGATTATTCTTGATAATTTCTCATAAATTCCCACTAACATGAGATTCCTTACTGATATATATTCTCAAGCTATCTTGAGATGACCTATTTCACATAAGTATAATTGGATAGAATATCCATCCTGGAGGGATAACACTCTTTCTTTTTGCAAATATGATAGGTTTGGCGAGCGTATCTTTATTTTTTCCAAGGATATATGGTGAGATATATATTCTTTTCAAATATTGAAGACTAAATCACTATTGTTCTATAGTTTAGGTTCCTTTATCTTGGAAATTCTATAATTATATTTTAGGTTCGCTTAGCTCAGACCCACTATCACTTTAGTTAGGAACATTTAACTTGTACTTTTTATCTCTTTAGTTTTTCTTAATTTAGGTCTGACCTTCTATTGTTATAGTTTAGGGTCTTTTAGCTTAGACCTTTTTATCACTGTAGTTTAGGGTTTTTAGCTTATACCATTTATCATCATAGTTTAGGGTCTCTTAACCCATACCTTATATCATTGTAGTTTAGGGTACTTTAGCTCAGACCTTATATCATTTCAATTTAGGTTCTTTTAGATTGAATCATCTATTATTTTTGTTTAGGGTCTTTTATCTTGGACCTTATATCATTGTATTTTAGGTTCTTTTAGCTCGGGCATTCAATCATTGTATTTTAGGGCCTTTTAGCTCAGAACATAATTTTCCATGACGTTTAAAGTATTACTTCTAAGACTTGATCGATGATCATATAATATGGTTCATATATGCTAGGAATGACCAAAAAAACTCTGGGATGTTGGTTTTATTATGTGGACTTGTTGACGCTCGTGAGGTTCAAAGATCCTTTCCTGAAAGGAGGACATTCCTTTGGTTGGTAGGTCGAAGACCTTATGCGTCGGTAGCATTTCAAAACATAGATGTCTCTACTCTTTTCCCACCAGAGTCAAGGAAGGTTTATGTGGGTAATATTTATTGATGTTGAAATAGAAGGGATGCTAGGTCCTCCTGGAAAGTTGAAATGTGGGTGCTATAAGTCATAACCAAAAATGTTTGAGTTCATGAAAATGGGATGGGGTAGATATGTTGGGGATGACCCCTAACAACCTAAGGTTCTGGGTTCCACCATGGTGTATTGAGGGCCCACAAGGATTGAATATTCTTTCCTACAAGGATGAGATTCTTTTAGTTGGTAGTTCAAATTCTTTATGCATTGATATCATGGCCAAGAAAAGATGATCTCTACTCTTTTTTGAGGGCCATGAAGGATTTTTGAAGACTCAAATATCCATATGATGAGGTTGGCTGTGGAGAAAACCTATCATATAAGGGTTTTGGCACCCTTGGGAAGTTCATATCTTAATTTTGAAGCTCGAGCCCTATTCTCTATGGTTTCGAATCATGAGGTGTGGGCCATCAAAGGAGTGTCACATTATTTCTTTGAGAAAGGGTAGAAAATATGGTGATGTTATGTCAAGGACAACAAATATTCTCAAATATATTGGTATGAAGATTGTAAATCATGGTCCAAGGTTCTTGGGTTAGGAAGATGATATGGGAAAATCATACCAGGAATCACCCAAAACACATTGAGGGGCTGAGTTCTTCCACAGTAATGTCTGGGCTCACAAGGATTGGAAATCCATTTTTTAAAGAGTGCCCGATTTAGTTAACGACCATAGGCACATATGCTAGAGCCATAGGCATACATTCATAGTCAATAAATGGTTCCCTTGAAGTTGGGTATCATATTCCAAGTGTTGTGGAAGAGTTATGGTGATTTTAGTTGCCCAAATCATGAAGTGTGATTTCTGGAAAGTGTAATATCCAAGAACGGTTCAAGCACCCTAAAATTTGTGTCCCCACCTAGAAACATATTCTTATTATGAGGAGATGTGAAAAATGGGTACTATAATTCTTCTTGAACCAGGGGGTCTAGTAAGCATGTCTTTGATTTCACTAGGGTTATAGTGTTGATTGTATGAGATTTATACCTGGTTTATTTTCACCCTAATTTTTTTCTAAACTCTGAAGGTAAAGATTTTAGGGAGTGAATACCTGATTTTGAATAGGATTCCCTTTGAGGGTATTCAACATAAAAATATTTGTGTCTCCTTGGCTTGCAGCTTAAAGTCATTAAATTTGGACCATTGTGGGCTATATTTTATGTTCATATAGCTTAGAAAAAAGTGAAGGCAGTTTTAAGGTCAAGACACACATGGACCTAATATGGGGGATGGTGCATAAGAGCCTAAATATGATATGTATGGTCAAGAGTAACCCATAATCTTTTTGAGTGAGAGATAAAAATATCATAAACCATGGATCTAGGTTCTCATATCATGAGTAATGATTTGTGACAACCATACCAGGAGTAGTTTAGAACACACTTAGGTGTTGAGTTCTGCCATAGTTATGTTTGGGATCACAAGGATTAGAAAACACTTTTTTACAGTGATGCATTCGGTTGATGATCTTAGGTTCATATAAAGGATCCATATCCATACATTCATAGTCAAAAAAGGGTCCCTTGATGTCAGGTATAT
Source organism: Viscum album (assembly GCA_963277665.1). Lineage (NCBI taxonomy): Eukaryota > Viridiplantae > Streptophyta > Magnoliopsida > Santalales > Viscaceae > Viscum > Viscum album. The sequence continues at coordinate 1,393,105,928 of OY728157.1, read as the reverse complement.
TTTCCACAGGCCATAGAATGTTTTTTCAAACCCGAGGCCCTCAAGACATAAATTATGATTAATGGATTGATGTTCTTAAAATATGATGGGATCACCCCATACTCTGAATTAATGGGGTAAGTATCTTGTTTTCCATTGATAAGGGATGAAAATTGGGTGATTTTATACATATTTTATCATCATTTAGTGGGGACTCATTTTTCTCCATGCAATTTAACTTCATACAGTAGGGACTCTTTCTTTGAATTTTATCATCGTGTGGTAAAGATAGTTTCATTGTGTAGTTTTAATTTCATGTGACTAGTATGTTTAAATTTTAGTTTAATTTCTTGCAGTAAGGATGTAGGAACCAATGTGAAAAAATGTGTAAGACATATTGCATATGCAAGCATACCATATTTATTTCTGACTCAAACAAAGAAAAATTGGTCTTGTATGGATTAGCCTCTATACAGTTGGGCTATATTTGTTTAATCGGTTGGTGTATTTGAGCCTAGGATTAGAGACTTAGGAACCACTATATATCCTCTAATTATATGAATCAAGCCACATGTAGTTCTTGAATGGGAAAAGGTTTATACAGGTATCTCCCATAAATAGATGTGGGCATTATTTCTGTTGATTATTGTAGCTAATCCCAAGATTGGAGATCTGGGTGTCACTATGTATCATGTGATGATATAAATCAATCCCTGCATAGTTCTTGAGGAACCGTGCATTTTAACATCATGCAGAAAGGATGTTGGATTCTTGACCTAGAAAGGGGTATTGTGGATAGACCCATGGATGGAAATATAGGCATCACTACATATCTTATGGTTTTAGGAATCAATCCATATATAGTTCTTGAGGAAGGACCTTCCTACATAGGTATGTACTATACAAAAATAGGTTTTATTTTTAATTTTTTTGTAACAGAATCCAAGATTTAAAATTCGGGTGTCACTATGTATCTTGTGATAATAGAAATCAAGCTACACATAGTTCTTGGGGAATGGGGATATGGTAGGAAATCAATCACCAACCATAGTGGTCCGCTCGGGTGAGGATAAGAGGGATGTGTAGTTTTATTTCTATAAGGTATATCAACCATTCAGTTTAACATCATACTGTAATGACTCATGGAAATCCATTTTAAGGTACTTCATTCAAGAAATTGATCAAACATCCGTAAGTCGTTATGCCTTGTTCATGTGGGGAAGCCCTTACTAAAATTACTAATCTCATGTCAGCTATACTTAATGTGACAAAAAAGGAATGGAGAGGTTTCCTCTCACCATGCAGAGGAGATTAATTATAGGATAGGGGAATTTTTTATCATGTGGTGGCTAGACCAAGATATAGGATCATGTAATTCCTACATATCTCATTAAAAATGGGAATCAAGCCATACATAGTTCTAGAAACCCATGTAGTTTAATTTCAGGAGGCAAAGACATTAACCATGTAGTTTAAAATCATGGGGTGAGGGAATGGGTCATCTATTTTGAAAGGGAAGAAATAAAATGGATCTGTGCAATTTTAAATCATTTATTAAATATATCGGTCATGATGTTTAATGTCATGTGGTAAGGAATAGGATCTCCCAACATGAAATAAAAGGAATATTAAATACTATAAAAATTACTTATATCCATGGTTTCATTGGTCGTGGCTCCAAATAGAATTTCTATAAATCAAATCCTATATCCATGTTTCCTACCATTAAAATATGTATATTTACATGGTTATAAACTGTGGTGTTAGACAATGCCACTTATATTTTTTACCATGGTTTTTAATAGTGGTACATGGCCAATAGACACTATTCAAACCATGGTGGTAGGTCTACTACTATGGTTTACAATCGTGGCTATATCCTTCATTTTCTAGAGATAAAAACACTAGCTTATGCTTACATTGTTGTAAACAGCTTATATATCCTCCAACATCCATAAAAAAACACCATACAATACACCCCCACTATACCCTGACTACACTTCAGTGTACCCCTATAGCACCCCATTGTACCCCACTGCACACTCATACACATGAGTTCCCACACTGTACCCGGATCACATACACTACTACCCACATGAATGCAACTAATTCATGCAAGGTGCGATCTAAAATAAACCACAAAATAGAAACTAAATTCAATGTTAAATAGAGCCTAAGGGGAAAAATGAGAACTATAGAAGAATAGTGAATGTGATGAATGGTCCTCTAACCAAACAAACCACCAACACCAATACCACATGTATTTTTATCAAATAAACACATACCAAATCTTAGATAACCCACAAAAAATCCAACAGTTAATCATATACCTATCAAGCCTAAATTGATGAAAGTAGATATGCAGGTCAACTGTAATAATTGATTGACCACATCGACATAAGATAAAGCACATTGAGGCCACTTATTGAACTTGAAAATTAAAAATTTATTAGACTAACCAAAAGGGGAAGTGGAAAACAGCACCACTCAATTGCACACTATCATGATATTATATCACATACAACTCAAAAAACATTATTTGGGTGAGGTGCATTTTACTGCTACACATAGTGCCTCCATGATATTTTAACCAAGCCAAATTACTACATAACCCACATATCCAATGTTTTATTAATTTTCAACCATCACATATGTGGCTTCCCAAGCCTGTATCAATGAATGGGGTTTGTAAAGCCTAAGAAAAGATAGAGGTGGAATTACTGTAAACCCTCAATCAAGGATTATTGAGGGGTTGAATTATCAGGATGGGTAAGGTAATGAGAAGAAAGGGGGCTATATGATGTTATATATTATGGATTAAGTGGTGGTTGGGTAAGCTTAGTCTTGCACTATTTTGTGTCTTTAACTAGTAGATTCTTGTTTTTTTAAGGTGGTGGTCATTTTTATTTGTAAGGGTGGTCTACATGTTTTCTATGATCCACGGAGAGGGTAAGTAGTGACATATTAGATAGGGGTTTAGGAAAGGATTATTATATTTTTTTGTGTTTGAGAATGGAGGTAATGGTTTGAGGGGATACTAGAGGTTTTGGGGTGTTGGTTGGGATATGAGGAAATATATGGATGTAAAGAGATGCAAGGAAGGATATAAATCAATTCAAGTAGAGTTTGGATGGGGTACGTGGTTGATGTAAGGTCTTAGCGGTGGATTTGTCTGAGGATTGGGTGGTTTGGAGGTGGAACCATGATAGGGAGAGGGGATGGAGATCCGGATGAAAACTAGGTTTTATATTGGGTATTTAAATGAATTTAAAATATTATTATGTGACAACTTGTCTATGATATAAATCTATTTTTTTCCAAATTTGTAAAAAAAAATTAAATTATTTTCTTTAAAGTGTTTCTTTGAGGGATGATCCATCACAATGTAACTTTAAAAAGAAAATTTTCCAATTTATAGCATGTGGGTAGTCCTATAGCATGGAGTGACCCTATGAATGTTTGTTTAAATTATGTTTATATACACTTTATTCAATATATTATGACCTATATAACAACACCATGATTTATCATGTCACAATCAAGTAGGGTTCCACAAGGTTCTACTGTAGAGTGAGACCCAACATAACTTGGTCTATTAAATCCATATACTAGATAGGATTTATAATTATAATATTTTTCTGTTGAATCCTTTTAGTATAAATGATTCATTATAACAAAAAATTATATATAATTGATGGACTGGAATGGAGTATTGGTTACACAGACAGATTATCTAATCTATAAACTATCAATAAGACCCAACATAATATTAGTCCATCTATCCTCTTTTATGGAGAAATATACAACTGATGGATCATGGAAAATCCCCCAAAGGAAATACATTCTATCCCCTTAGCTTTCCATAGGGTTCCAAGTATGTGAATCCCCATCATAATATATGCATCATCTCAAAATAATTTTGTACAACAACATTCTAAAAATAATAATCAAAATAACATACGGAATATAGAATTAAATACTAGTACTCTACCAGTATCTAGAATATCCAACATGCATGTATCCTGAATTACATATATCTAGTAATTGTCATCCTATCACGACATACATTACTAATAATAATATAACCTATCACTCAATAATCAAAATAGGTTAACCCTTATATACCATGCTTGGATATATAATCCATAGTAAAGTGATTGGATTAGCTATCCCACTTCATACATGGGAATCTATCACACTTAGTTTTATAAGATCTATTTAAAATCCAAACCTATTAAAATAGACTCATTTCCTTTTCATCCTTGGTTATTATATAGACTACGAAACATACTCATTTTCATCTCAAGAGAACTACTGATGTTCCACTCTTAATATCGTCAATTCAATACTACTTCTATAGTGGTTACAACCAAAAGGTATATTCCCAAAACAATCTCATTCACCTTTGAATGTCAGTGATCCAATCTATAAACCAATACATCATCCCTCCCTTATGATAATTACTAACCCATTACCACTGAGACACTAAATGATTCTCCTCAATATTCATGCCTTAACATTCATTTTATATTTTCCAATTAATGCTAATTTATCAGTAATCTCATTATTTCAAGATGATATTATTTATTCTTAGAGATTTAATTTCATGAAATTAGAGGATAGACATTGAGGAAACACTAGACTTCAATCTATTTCACCCTCAATTATAAACAATTTTAACCCAATTCATCAATTACATGAACATTAAACCTTCAACCAAGTATGGGTAAACCCATGAGAATGGATGAAGGTGCTTCATGTAGTTCAAATAAAACTAATTACTTAATTACTAAGTAATTAATTTTTCCTGGTAAAGTAGTTAATTTTTCCTAGTTCAATTTCATAGTGATTTTACTAAAAAAGTGATAAGTTTTCAAGGATTGTTATTTGTATTTTATGAAAATAAAAAAACTTTATGTTTTATATTTTTATGAGAATTCTCAATTCATGTTTTCTGAAAAATGAGGATATTGCCATCTCTAAGGTGAAGAAAATTTCATTTTAGACTATTAAGTTAGATGAAATTTACAACTAACCACTTGAAGAGAGATTCATGTTTATCCTTAAGATGGATAGTGATGAGTTTCTTATTCTATAGGATTCTATATTCAATCCATTTTAATCCCATAAAATCATTAAGATTCTTTTGAATGACCTAGAACTAGAATAGAAGGTCCTTGTTATGTTATTTTTTTCAAGGATTTATCAAAGTTTAAGGGATTTTTAAAAAGTCTTATTTCAAGACATGTATTTTCATTATTTTAAAATAAAATAGTAGAAAGTAAACCTGAATATATATATTTTTAGATAAATGTATCTTTTCTCACATAGATCATTAAAAATAAATTTATATCCTTATGGTAATGTGTTAATCCTTCTATTTGACATGGTAGATGTATATTGAAATCATCTAATAAAATGTCATCGTAGTTTCATTTTATCATATGATAAAATTAGAATATTTTTATTATTCCTAAATTTTTCCTTGAAAAATATTTTGGATATGAGAAAATAAGTTTTTAAAATAATCAAGAAATTATGGAACCAAGTTTTTAAAATGATCAATAAATTATGGAATTCAAATTAAAGTGCTAGGAATAGGGAACCAACATCAACCTCATGGTGCACTGCTTTTGACAATGAATACTCAAATCTTCCATTTTTTCCACTTTTACTCATATGCACATTCACATATATATAAGGACACCAATACCTTATGTACATATTCACATGGCCAAATATGCACCAGGGGCTCCTTAGATATATGTTTATACTTACCTTACCCATTTACACTTACACATGTATGCGTTTTTCATATCTATATACAAGCACATCTATCCACAATATATATATTAATAATTCCATGAGGGAATATATATAATGAGGGAACTTATATATGTATATTCCTACCTATTCAAACATATGTAAGTTACCTTTCACAATGTCGGCTCGAATGCACCCCCAACAAGATCCCAAATGCAGTACAAAAATATAGAGAACCCAAAAATCACAAAATTGCTAATTAAAATCGGTCTAAAGAATAAAAACAAAAGAAACCATACCTAAGTCATATGTCAAACTCACTGCCTTTGATGGAGGTGGATAGAACCGACCTCATAATAAGAAACCTCCTATAAGGAAATAATGGGAAAATAAGTGAGATATAATGACATCTTGTATATAAGTGATCATTATGTCAGTTGTACATGAAAAATGATACATAAATCCATAACCAACATTGAATAAAGAACATTCATATTGATATGTATAACCCAATACTAAAAAACATGATTGTTAAAAAAGGATTTTTGTTCAAATGATATCCAATGTCATTCAATACATACAGCCCGAAGTGGTATCATGAATCACTAGATAACACAAAACACACCATGATGGATTTTACAAAGTCATGCATTATACTTTCATGCATATTTACAATAATCTACCACATTAACATATTCATAAAATGTTTTATTCAAATCAGTGAAAATAATTTTAAAATTGTTCTAACTCTATTGGATATGATTCTCATATAAACACCCTTAAACATTGGGAGAAAACATTGTACCGAAATTTATCATAATCCTATGCCATGTTGTATAACACTACATGACTTGTTAAAATTTAAAAAAAATTATAATTCCCCTATCAATAATTGTATTAAAAAGGTGTCTAATAGAAAAACATATTTTCCACTCAATCAATAAGGGGTTCTATTGTGATCAAAATAAAAAAACCCATATATTAAAATGGAATCTCCCACCATATAATATATCTATATATATCATTTGAATAATTTTATAATATATTTTTTAAGTAATTGAGTGAAAAATAGACATAGAGAATGTTAATTCATTATATAACATCTCATATGATCTATATTATCCAAAATAGACTAACCAATTTGAATAAAAAAGACACATGTCATTAATATAATTATATCAGTATGTCACATGTCACTCAACTAATATTTGTTCAATACATCAGTGAGACAAATGTTAATTATCTTGGATGAGATAGTATTTTTAAAATATGTGTTTAGACTAGTGGGGATAAGGTGTCTAATATATTGAAGTAGAGAATTTTTTATCTGAAAAATGTGAAAGAGAAAGAAAAATATAGAATCACAAATTCTACTGGAGGTATAGGTGAATATTTTGATAAAAATAAATCAATCAGTTTTTATGTCCAATCTTGTGAATATGAAATTAAAATTAATAGTGATATATCATCTTATAAGTCACGATCTCTAATGATTTCAGGGGAAAATGTAAATTTGTTTCAACCAAATAAACATTTGATAATTCACAATCTTCTCATATATAGATAGATAAATTTTTTGAGAAAATTTCTATATCAATATGATATATATAAATAAATAGAATAAAATAAGTTATTTTGAAAACATATTAACACCAACCTAATAATGAACATATAAAAGATTCAATAAAGAAAAAAATTCCATAGAATAAGGTTTCAAAGATAATATTGGTGTTGTGGTGTACATGTCCATAAGGAATAAATTTTTTGGTATAATTTGTATCTTATTAGTCTAGGGAAAGATAATAGTGTAATGGGATGAAATTAATAACAATAAGTGATGAACTAATTTAGGTTTCAAATGCTTAAAATTAATATTGAGATCAAAAAAATTGAATTCCTATAATAAAATATTGGATGATGTGGTGGGGTGGAAATATTTCAAATGATTGTATTGAATTTAATCAATCACGAAAATTCATAATCAGAATTTGGGTGTAGGGGGTGTCTTTTGGAAAATGAATTGATAATAAATGAGGAAATAATATTCATATAGCATGTGAATATTATATGAGTAAATGACGAATTAAAATGATTTATTTGAAAAATAAATATTTATGTGTGAATATATTTTTATTATTTAAATAATACATTGAAAATTATTGAGATAATATTAAGAAGGTCCTAATCTATCACATTTTAAGAATCTCATGATTTTTTTTACTGATTTACCTTAAAAATTTTCCTATTTTTTTTGTTCAACAAGAAAGAATGTATACATCTCTTATTAGTGTTATAACTTATAGTAGTTTCAAGTTCATACCTTTTTTAGTATCTATAACAAATTAATAAATGTATAGTTGTGTGTGAGGTGGATAATAACCACCATGAACTAAGTATGTAGTAATATTTATGGAGGAAAACCTTGTTAATAAACATGTTTTTTTGTAAATTTCTATTCAATATTAATTTGGTTGATGAGATTATTGTTGAATAATCATAATGGAATAAATTTTACTGGAAATGTTGAAATCACTAATTCACCCCTCACCCCTATTAGTATTTACCATCACTTGTTTGACCCTTTTGTGAAAATAATATAAGGTACGACAGAAGGTTATCCCCCAAAATATTTAAAAGTCATACATGGTTCCAAAATTAAAGGATATTAAAGACATTCTCATAATAAAATCCACTCTAAATGTAAATATAATATATAGATGGTCTTACCTGAGTCATCCTCTGAGTCAATTCCACTAAAAATGTCCAAAACCTATTCAATAATACCTACACACCAAATTAGAACAAAAAAATAACCATCCTTTAAAACCATGGTTGAATAATCATCTCATAATTATGATATTACAATCATAAAAAACAATAGTATAAGAAACAATAAAGAGTGAAATTATATAAAGAGAAAAAAAATAGAAGAGTCTCCAACTAAACCCACACACATGAAGGATAAAATTAACTTTAACCATTTTCTCAAAGATAAGAAACAATTAAAACATCAATTACTAAAAAATATTTATCATATGATCTAGGTATTACTCTAGTAGATGTGGTAGAATTAATACTCTCATTACACAAGAGTTAAACCTAAAACAAATCCTTTATAGAATAATTTAAAAATTATATGTGTAAATCTATAATATGGTAACTACTTCTAGTGTGATAAGGGATGTAGCAAAATCATGATTTTCAAATTAGTTAACATATAATGTATTTTTTAAAAAGTTCCTGGTATGAGTAATTGAATGTTGATATTAAAAAATATCTCATCATTTGTTTACATTTTTCAGAAATAAATTAATGGTATATGAGGATGCATTATGATATGGGTAAAAATTAAAAGATATATATTTTTATATATGAATATGTAATATGCATGTCGTGTATATGCATCATTCATGTAAAAAATATGAAAAATTCATAAAAACATATACATTTTTCATATACCGAGTAAACCTAATTTGGAAATCCTAAATATACTCTATGCATTGGGAATAAGAATACAATATTTTTATTAAATGTAAAATGAAATAGTGGTAAATGGGAAGAAAAAAAGGGAACTAAACTATATTTATAATACTATTGTGTTGCTGAAATTTATGGAATGAAGACAAAATTAGCCTTAATGTTTCACAGTTAGCGAAGCTGGTATCTATGAAGAAGGGAAATACAAGGCAGTAATGAAGAGAGATATACCTGGTATCTACCTTAGGCTTCCAATGTAATGTATCACTAAATAAAAATCCACCAAAAAGAGGTGAAATACATTTTTTTCATTTGATTCAAAGGGAAAGAATAATTATGCTTACCTACAAGAATGGTGGAATCACAGTAGTAGGGATCCAAAAGGTTCATTCACTTGGCCGGAAGGGTTCATCCATGATACAAGTGAGTGGGTATTGTTCCTTTTTCAGATCCAGAGAGGGTAGGGTTCCTTTATTGAGCTGAAATCATGATATAGGGGAGTGAGGGAGTGACTAGGGTTCCATTTTGTAATCCAATGTCATGAGAGTAGGGACCCGGTCAGGTGTTTCATGAGAGAATAAGGTAGGGAAGGATTTTTTTTAATGATACAGAGGATGGGGATCTTGATCACAAAGTGGGGAATCAATGGATGATGCACTTAATAGAGGAGTAACTCTTTGAAAAAGGGTATGTTGGAGGGGAATAATGTGCGACAAATGGAGGAACTACAAATGGAGAAGCTGTAAATGGAGGAACCATGATTGGAGAACCCAATAATGAAGGAACCATGAATGGAGAAGCTAGTTAGGGGTGTAGGGACCATAAAGGAGAATATGGTGAGGATTAGATGAGGGAGAAGTCAGTTAGGCGATGATAGGATGAGGATAAGGTTTTTGATAAAGGTATTGGTTGAGTGGGTGATTAGGAGAGGAAAGTCCTGAGGGAGGATAAAAACTAATGGAAGCTTGTTTACATAGTGGATGATCTTCCCATAGGTATATCTAATCTAAATCTTTAGTTTTTAAATAATTGTGGCTATATCTTAACCTATATCCACAGATCAATTCAATCATGGCCATATGTCTGTGGATATAGGTCATTTTTCTACTAGTAATTGCAGATGGGCCCAATACTAGAGGTTTGAGCATCACTAAATATCTTTTGATGGTAGGAATCAAGAAACATATTATTATTGGATGAGGATATTCCCTATGTGTAGTTAACTATCACATGGGGATGGGGGAATTTCATCCTTCCTTCACACATATCTAGATCATGTGTGGTGAGTCATTAGTGATATGGTGCTTCCCGTATAGTTTAGCATCATACAGTGGGGACACACTTTTGTAGTTTAATGTCATGAAACCAGGATAAGAGATGCTATGTATTTTAACATCTTAATGCTAGGATGAGTTCTATGCAATTTAAATGTGATTAAGATGTAAAATATTATGCAGTTTAACATCTTGATGCCCGAACAAGTTCTGTTCAGTTTAACATCATGTGATTAGGATAGAATTGTGTAGTTCAATTTCATACAACCATATGATGCTCACTTGATGACAGCTATGGAAATAATTTCTTGAGAAACCTCACATTGGTGGGTGGTGTGACATGCTCCCCATCTATTATGGCCAATGAGTAAGCTTTGTTGTAATATACCTTGTGTAAGATATAAGGCCCTTCCCATTTGGGTTCCAACATTGAAGGATTCTTTCTGGTATCATTTGGGTCCTGAGATCTGATTTCTATTCTTCTTGGAGGAATTAATTGAGGTGAACATTATTATTAAAGGCTCATTTGATCCAATTTTTATGGACTTCAAGTTTTTTCATTGTGTGAAACCTATTCTCATCGAGCTACTCCAATTTAACCAATTTCTTCTATGATTACTCGACACCTGAGAGTTGTCTAGAAATGGATAGTCATAGTGACAATAGATGGACCTCTATGGGTAACACTTTCTCAGTATCATACACTAATTAATATTTAGTTTCTTGTGCATTAGTATGAGTGGTGGTACAGTAGGACCATAAATCATAGAGGAGATTATATGTCCAGGAATTCTTATCCTTGTTTACCATATTCTGGATTATATTTTACAGAGTCTTATTAAAGGACTATATCAATACATTTTTCACCCCATGATAGTGAGATGTGTGATTGGACTTGATGTTGTACTCCTTGTATAGTTTATTAAACTCTGTAGAGAAGAAGTTTGTTTTATTTCATTTCAATATCGTATAAGGGAATTCATACCAGGTGATGATTTGGTACTTTACAAAGTTCACAATATTCTTCATCCTGAATTAATTGAGGGTTATTTCATCATCCCATTTGGGAAAAAATCTATAGAAGTAAGGATATACTTGAACTAATTTGTTGTGACTAGGGGATATGGCCCCCCAATATTCATTCCCCAAAATGAAAATGGTCGAGAATATTTTGTTGTATATAGCAATTTTTGGGGTTGATGGATAAAGATTTCATGGATCTAGCATCAATGACATTTCCTAGTGAATTCCACATAGTACTATATCATTGTTTTCTAGTCTAGCCTCCCTATTTGGTGGGAGGTCTTGGTCCTAGATAGATAAGCACTACAGGAGGCCGCATGGACTTCTTACATGACATCATGAATCTATCTTTTTACTATGCGTCTAAGGAGGATTCTATCAGATCCTCTCATATAAAAGTATTTCTTCTCGTTTAGGTCATACTATAGGGTAAATCTAAAGTCAAATATATTCCCTTTCAGCTCAGTATGTCGGAAGAACTCCATTTTGGGGATAATCGATTATGGTATCGATCAATCGAGGGGCATATATCGGTTCATAACACTCTAGGGAAGTGTTGAACTAGTTTATTTCTTCCATATCACGTATGATGATAAACAATACCATTATTTGGTTTATGATACAGAAGGTTTATTCTTCCTGATTTGGGCCAGCCAAGACTTTGGTTTCATTATCCAATGCATTGGTGTGAGCATTCTTTTATCAGGGAACATGATGAAACATGGGCTCGAAATGGAACTCTCACATCATTACCCTAATGTATCCATTTAGAGGGATTGGTTCTTCCTTTTTATGGAATATTTTCCATTGATCTATTTTAACACTAGTTCAGAATCCCCTTTCATATTCAGGTACACTATCTGTAGCTCTAGGGCTAGTTCCAACCCTGAAATGAGGGGTTGGTATTTTGTCTCATTATTCATGCATCTGTTGGATAGTGAGAAATATTTGGGAAAAACTACTTTGTCTAAAGAGATAAATACAGTCCCTAATACAACCCAATTGATTCATTGGTTTTCTATCCTTCTATCAATATAATGTAGGGAGGTCCCATCAAAATACATCTCTCATGCCCAGGTAGTGTCATGGGCATAGAAAACCTCCTCATCTGAAAGCTTGGTGTTAACCAATGTATTTACTGGGGTAGGATGTGCCGTGATAAAATCATCCAGGGATTTCCCTTTCACTGATTTTAGTTATATGAACTGAATGTTTTATTGATGAATAATGATTGCCCACTAAGCCAAGCACCTAGTCAACATAGGACGACCAGGGATGTACTTGAGAAGATCAATAGGAGTGAACATATGTTCTCCATGGTTCTGAAAGTAATGCCTCTGCATTTGAACTAATAATATGAGTGTAAGGAATTTCTTCTTAACATTATAGTATCAGGTCTTAGTACCTGACATTTTTTGGATGAGGTAGTAGATACTTTTCTAACTCCCTATGTCATTTTTTCTATGTGAGGAAGTCAACCAGTGAGCATTCCATGGAATCCACATATGATATGAGTGGCCTCCCTTCCAATAGAGGAATTAGAACTGGTGGATGTATCAAATACTACTTGTTAATTTTGAAGGATTATTTAAATTCATTATCCTATTGATAGGCAATTCCCTTATTCGTTATCCTGGTGAAGGGGATGGATTTTCTAGCCAGATTGGCTATGAAATGTCAAATATCTGCATGGTGTCCTTGGAGCCCCCTAAATTCTTTGAGATTTCTAGGGTGACACTTCTAAAATATCACTAGTATTTTCCAGGTCAACCTCGATGCCACAGTGGTGTACCAAAAAATCCAAGGAACTTTCCTGATGTTACCTCGAAGGCACATTTCAGTGAATTAATCATCAGAATGTGTTTTCAATGCATGATGAAGATTGTTTGGAGATTCATTAAGTGAGCACATCTCTATTGGGATTTAACCATTGGTTTGTCGATATAAAATTCGGTTATTCTTCCCAATAATGTCTTAAATATATGATGCATGGTGTGTTGATATGTATTCCAAATTTTATTCAATATGAAGGGAATAACCTGACGAAACAATATCCCCTAAGGCGCTCTAAAGTAAGTGGCTTCCCCATCTTCAGGTTCCATCTTTATTTGATTTTACCCTGAAAATTTTTCCTTGAAATAAAGGGCCTAGAAACTAGTAGTTTCATCAATAAAATACTATGTGATCAAAAATGGGATGTCATCCTTTGGGAAGTGACAATTAAGGTCTCTGAAATTGATACATACCCTAATATTCCCATTCATTTTCTTGAAAAAAAACATATTGGTGAGCCATCTTGGATATTTCACTTCTAAGAAAAAGTTGTATTTGGTCAATTTGTCAACAACTACCTCTACATTGGTGGAATGAGAGAGGTGCATCCTCTTGTATGCTTACATGAAGCCTCGATGCCCATCAGGTAATCTGAGATTGTGTGTATCCACATCTAAATTTAGTCTAGGAATTTCTATATAGTTATAAACGAACACATATCAAGGCTTCTTCAGAAATTAAATATACATCTCTTGAGTTGGGAAAAAAATCCTACAAGGCAAAATTGTAATGTTTTGGGTTGATTGTGTTTGTTGAAAAAAAATGACCCCATGGTCAGTTGTGGAGTTCTAGAGATATTTTTTACAATGTATGTTAAAAAATATACAAGACAAAAGAATGGATGCTATGGTGGAGGTATAGAAAGATGTTTATAAAAGATGTCTCCATTTCCCTATATTTTCTAAATTTGTGGGGTCTAAAATCTAGAGGGTGGGAAAAGGTGTTTTTGGAAAAGGAAGTATTTTCACATAAATGGAAAAAGTTTCATGCAAGAGTGATGGTGTTTTTCAATGTTGTGTACAAGTTGGTATTTGGGATCATCACATCAAAATATGGAAAAGGGAAGAAGTGCGTGAAAGATTTTAATGTGCATGAAATATGATATAGAACAACAAAAAGTAAAGTTTCATGCTTTCGTGAAAATGATATGGAGATTATACATGAAAGGATTTTATGTGCACAATGAAACATAAAATAAAGAACTTCTTTTCTTGGTAAAATCTTACATGCCCAAAGGAAGGCGTAAAATGATTTTGCACAAAAGGGTTGGCTGAGACTATAAATTTATGGCTACCACTGTCACTTTAGTAGCTCAAACCTTAGAGAAAATCAAGGCTTTGAATTGTGTATGAAGTTACACACAAGGCATAAAATTTATGTAAAAATTGTAAATGTTGTGTGTATGAAGTGTTTTGAAAAACAACGACTCAAATGTTTATTATATGAAAGAAATGAACTTGGGATTAAAATGGCCAAGAAAGTTTCACACAAAGTATAATAGTTGCACGTAAGAGGAAGTTATGTGAAAAATAAAAAGTTGCACAGAAGTTGGGAGTGTCACAAAAAAACATAAATGTTACACGAAAAATGGTAAAGTTATGTTCAAGACATCTATAGGTTGTGTGAAATAAAAAGGTGTGTGAATCAGAAGTGATTGCCCAATCATTATGTGGTAAAGTGGTATTCATCAATTGAATGAAAGAATAACTTCAACGGTGCATCTACCTAAACCTGAGTATGTATCCATTATTGATAATGAGGGGACCTACATGTCAATAAACTATGTGTGAATCCTTTCTAGAGTAGTGTGCACTAGAGGAAGAAAAATGTGCTCCTTTTCACCAATAGTGAGCAATAGAAGGAAGATTCCAGTAGTGACCCTTGGGAAATAGTGATATATCCCTAAATATTTTAATGGTAGTGATTCTGGGAATTGAAATGATATATATTGAACATTATTTGGCAGTGAGCCTTTTTGGATTTGGTACATTGTCACATTTTCATTGTATGCTCCATGGATATAGCCTAGTGAGGGTGAACCAAGTAAAAATATTTGTGTATGTGTGATTTCTTTCCTTCATTACTTTATATGAATCATCATCAAATAAAGTTATAAAGGATAAGATAAATACAAACAATAATGATAAAATGAAGTGACCCTTATAATAAAGAGGTCAAGATCTAGTGGGTGGGAAGAATTTTAAAAAATAATATCCTTACCCTGATTCCCCCCTTAGGGTATTTAGTCCCCTTTTGGACCTAAAATTTGGTATCAATGTGTTGGTTTATTTTATTAGGTTTTTTTCACAGGCTTGGTTTAGTTGACTGTTGAAATTGAAGTTTCATTTTTCTCACATCTCATTGTGGAATGGAAAAGGGAAGAACTTCAAATAAGAAACATAAGGCTGGTAAAATTTATCATTGTGGAAGTATCTATGGAAAGAGTATGATTTATTTGATGGAAATAAACAACATATATGACTGTGAGACTTAATTATCAATCAAAAATACTATAGGAATGAATGAAGAAACAAACATGCCAAGTTATGTTGGAACTACTAATGATGAATAAATTACCAGAAAGATAGTAGTACATGTTGTTAACAAGAAAAAGAAATCAGATCGGAAATTAAAATAGGAAAATAAGACTCGTGAAATTCATAACCAAGTGCTTGAAATTGATGTAAAAAGTAAAAAGGTTTAAATCAAAAGATTATTTATGTGGCTACTAATCTAAGGTAGAATAATGATTCCCAAGATAAAGAACTAAAAAATATTTCTATGAATATAGAAAGACTCAAATATGGTGAAGAGGGAAAGAATATGGACTCAGATGAAATTAAGAATTTGAAAGGTAGAAATAATGATCTTACAACACACCTATTTAAAGTAGTTCAGGAGAAGAAAATGATAAAATAAGAAAGTGTATGCTATAATGATTCTATTTCTCAATTGAACTTAATGCTCAACATGAATCAAGGGATACAAATATTCAAAAACTGGGAGAAGAGATAGAATCAATCAAGAAAGATGTAGAGCAATATAATTCCAAAGGAAATCCCAAATTGAATGTTTCTTTGCATTTAATATTTGATTACACTTTTTAAGGTAGTAGTGAAATGAAAAGAAAATATATTACTATAGAGGGAAAATGAGAAATGATTTTCGCATCCCAAGGGCCATGTAGTTTGGGAAAATCTAGTATTAGATATGACAAACCCTCTCCCATGCATGAGAGGAAAAGAGTTGTGAACTATTCCAAATTGAGGGAAATTTTTCATTTGCAGGAAGCATATCTAAAAGGGTTTTTATAGGAATTAATGAAAACATGTTCAATTTATGTGGGATTCATGGTCATATTTCAACTTTTTTTTTCTAAGTATTTGGAATATATTTCATATTGTGAAAACCGAAACATTGATAAATATATTAATAAGAAAAAGCTTCTTGAAAAGTATAAAAGGAGCATCTATCAGAATAATGTATCCATCGTATACTATTGTTATATAAGACAGGGACACACCATGAGTATGTTTCAAGAAGCCCGAGGGCTCAATGTTAGAAGAAAAAGAACAATTGATTCATCAAAATATCAGCCAATAAATGATGACATAAGTTATGTTTTTAACAATAGATGTTTCATGTGTTCTAATCAAGGCCAGTTGGTAAGATATTTTAGGAAGAATAAAATGGGTAAGGAAAAAATAACTCAAAAGGATATCTCTAACTATAGTGGTTTATAACAAGAAATCCTATACTGGAAGACAAAATAATAAGTCAAAAAATAGGTTTGAAATCTAGGAGGAAACATAAGGATCTCAATAAATGGTGTATCTAGAACCTCCTCTATTACACTCACAATGGATCTCTTGGAAAGAATTTGAATGAACCTGAAAGAAAAATGGAGGATCTAATCTAGTTGTGAGTAATATGAATGTACATTCTGTAAAGTATCCACCTCTAGAAAAAAATAGTGTGGTGAATCGGATAACTCATAAAATAAAAATGAATAAATAATTTCTCAACAATATTCTATGTTCCATAAGTCAAGAAGTTTAGGAAGGGGAAAGATCCCCCCAAAGAGTAGTAAGAAAGATCAGATGACCAATATAGATATTACTTCTCAAAGAAAGAATCATAAAATATGGATTTTCGGTAGAGCATAAAATAAGGAAATTGGTACTAGTTTGTTTAACCCCAAAATTTTGAAAAAGGGAAAGTCTATAGAACCTAAATATTATAAGAAGATTAATTAGGTGGGTAAATAATGTTTATCCAAATGTATATAAAAGTTAAATATGGTTGGGAAGTTGGAACAAGCACAAAAATAGTACAGTGCTTTGCAAGAAATTATCAAAGGTTTGATCCATCAGGATCGACTAAAATATTCTTCTTCAAGATTCCTAATATTCCCCTCTCCCCATGTGATTAAATTATATTAACTTATGATAAAGTGTTTTATGTTTTGGGGTAAATAAAATCCAAGAGGAAGTTGCATCAAAATATGAAAAGTGGTAATGTGATGTGCACCAAAATTTCAACTAATTCAAATTGGTTAATAGATATGAAAAATAAATCTTGAATAATTCTTTGAATGGGGTTAATGGTCTATGGATTATTGATATGTATGGATTTAATTGAGTTTAGTGGAAAGTGATGGTGTTATTAAATTTATATCCTATTACCTATAGTGAGTTCCAACTGAGTAGGATTAGCAATTTTGTTGATAGGTCATTTCTAAGTGTCACATGTGATGAAATGATTCTGGAGAAGAAGAATTTTTATGGTTCTAAATAGTCATCCTAGTAATAGGAAGAGTTTTATATCACATTGGGAGCATTATGACTCCTAATAATATGCAAGGTCTCAATGGTATATGACGGATGAAATTTTATGTTGTCTGACATCATGAAGACTGATTGAGGGAGAAATAGAAACATTTTGGTATTTATTAATTATATATTTTTTTAACAATACGTTATCACATAATTATTTTCAGGATACCAAAAAGATTCAAGAGAAGATTAATAGTGTTTACAAAAAGTGGTCTCCCTACTCTGAAGAGTGACACAAGGAAAGAATGGCACATTCATTTATCAATATAAATATTCCAAGGGGGTTTTGAGAATATTTGGAATGGATAATTACAAGGAGATGACGACTTTGGTGGATACCCAGGTGAAACTATCACAGTATGATGAAGGAAATGTAGTTAATGTCAAAAAATATAGGCAAATCATTGGAATTCTATTGTACTTGACAATGATAAGACTAGATATTGTTTTTTATGCATGCCAAGCAGCACAGTGTCAAATAAATCTGAAGAAAATATACTTTCTTGCAGTGAAAATATTAATTTGATATATCAAGGGAATAGTGTATTTCAGTTTTTTGTACAATAAAAAATCTTAACAAGAGTTATTAGTCTATACATATTCAGATTGGGCCAAATCAGTTGATGATAGGAAATAAATGTCAAGTGTTGCATTCTATTTCCGTAGATTGTGTATTTCTTAGCTAATCAATAAATAGGATTTCATTTCACTCAGCACCACAAAAGCTGAATATATTGTGGCTACTCAATCATGCATGTAGTAATTTTGGATAAAAT
The DNA here is from genome assembly GCA_963277665.1 of Viscum album. Classification (NCBI taxonomy): domain Eukaryota; kingdom Viridiplantae; phylum Streptophyta; class Magnoliopsida; order Santalales; family Viscaceae; genus Viscum; species Viscum album. Next base: position 1,393,086,968 of record OY728157.1, on the reverse strand, counting down.
AGAATCTTGATGATATGGGTTTTGAAGTAAAGTCTCTGATTGAAATCCATTATGATAATTAAAGTGCTATAAATCTTAGAAAAAATATAGTCCATCACTTGTGGATAAACAAAATTGAAATCAAATACCATTTTATGAAGGATAAAGTGGAGAAAGGGCTTGTAAAGTTAGAGTATGTTCCTGTAGAACTACAAGTAGTAGACATTCTAATGAGCACCTTACCCAAAAAATCATTTTAATGGAATCGACTGGATCTGGGAGTTTATTCAACTCCAAATTCTTGGAAAAGTGTGAATGTAGGACCCCCTCTCCCTGAGTTATGGTGTGTTTCCCCTAATTTGTCGATCTGTGTTCTTTACCCTATTATATAAAACAACAAGGTGTCCTTAGGGTTCATTGAAAAATGGGGAGAAATTGTGTGGCTATTAAAGGTGATAAAATTTCTTAATAAATAAAGGGAGAGAGGATAATCGAGGGATATGTAAATTAGGGGGTGTATTAATGTGTTAAAGGTTGTAGGTTTTTGACAAACCATGTTATACTTCTATGACACAGTGAGATTTAGGTGCTATGAGGAAATAATTCATGGTTATTAGAGCTTACCTTGGACATATTTAATCATTCCAATGAATGAGAAACTAAGAAGTAAAGTATGGGGAGTTTTAAATCTTGTGATGTTAATGGTGATCGATCAAAGGACATATATCATGACAGATGGAGTTCATGTTGAAAGAAGTTGACCAGTTTTTATATTAAATTGATTCATTGATGAAATTTTCATGCTACTCTTATTTCTCATGCCAAGCATGGATCATGTGGTATTAGAGTGTGTGTTGAGTAAATCTTTGATTTCAATCTGAATATCAAGATGAAAGTGTTGGTATAATATGGAAGAACCTTTAATGTGGTATAAAAATGTGAAGAGTTGTCAACAAATTCAAAGGGGGAGATTAGTGGGCAAAAATCCCTCAAGTTAACATTGTAGTGTTTTTGGGTTGATTGTTTTTGTTGAAAAATAAGGATTCCATGGTCACTTGTTTAGTTAGATAGAGATTCATGAAAAGGTATGTTGAAAAAGATCCATGAAAATGGAATGGATACTCTGTTGGTAGTACAGAAAATGTGTATACAAGGTGGCGTTGTTTCCCAGTGTTTTCAAATTTTTGGTGTCTAAAATCGAGAAGGTGGAAGATGATGATTTTGGAAAAGGAAGTATTTTCATGTAAAGGGAAAATTTTGTGTGCAATATTGATGGTGTTTATAAATGTTTCAAACAAGGCAGGATTTGGGATCATCACATCAAAATATGGAAAATGCAAGAAGTGCATGAAATATTTTAATGTGCATGGAAGATGACATTGCATGACAAAAGTAGAGTTGCACACATCCATGAAATAGAGTTGGAGATTATACATGAAATTATTTTATGCATTTTATGAGACATCAAATAATGAACTTTTGTTCTCATTGAAATATTATGCACACATAGGAAGGCGCAAAAGGATTTTGCGTGTAAGGGTTGGTTAGGTCTATAAATTGGTGGCTACCCCCTCACTTTATTATCTCAACCCTAAGAGAAAATCATGGCTCTAAATCATGTATGAAGTTTCTCAAAAATCATATAAGTTGTGCACAGAGTGTAAAGGTTGTGCATAATAAGTTTTTCTTGAAGCAACAACTCAAATGTTTGTTGTAAACAAGAAAAGAACATGAGTCTGAAATAGCTAATGAAGTTTCATGAAAATTATAATAGTTGTGTGCCAGAGAAAGTTTCTCTACAAATAAAAAGTTTTTGTGGAAGTTTGGAGTTTTATGAAAAAAATGTAAATGTTTTGTGCAAGGTAGTAAAGTTTCACACAATGTATCCATAGGTTGCGTGAAAGACAAAGGTGTGTAAATATGAATGGATTGACCAATAAATAGGTGGTAAAGTGGTATTCATCAATTGAATGAAATTAGAACTTTCAAAAGTGCATCTATCTAAAACAGAGGATGTATTCATTACTGATAATGAAGATAGCTACATTTCTATAAACTATGTGTGAATCCTTTCTAGAGTAGTGAGAAAAGGAAGAGGAATAAGGTGATCCTTTCCACTTGTAGTTATCTAGAGAAGAGAGATTTATGGAGTGACCCTTGGGAAGATTTGATTTATCCCTAACCTTTGTAATTGTATTGATCCTGGGAATATAATTAATCTATCCTAAAATTTATTTGGAAGTGAGCCTTATTGGATTTGGTACAGAATCGCATTGCCATTTTATGCTCCTTGGATGTATCCAGTGAGGGTGAAACTAGTAAAAATCATTATGTTTATGTTCTTTCTTTCCTACTTTACTTTCTATGCATAATCATTAGATAAAGTTAAAAAGGATAAGATCAATATAAATGCTAAAGATAAAATTAAGTGACACTTATAATAAAGAGTTCAAGATCTAGTGGGTCAAGAATAGTTTCAAAAATAATATCCATACCCCAATCAACCCCCCCCCCCCCCCTCAGAGTATCTAGGCCCCTTTTGGACCTAACATCTTATTCTTCATGGGGGCATGGTGGCACTAATCAGAGTAGGTCATTTGAATTATTTTTTTCATAGATTTACCAACCTAAGATCATTGTTGGTGATATAGAAACCTTCCTCAAATACAGGAGGGGTATTCCTAAGGTCATACTCTTATCCTTTCATCTCTGAGTCCTTAGAGGAATTTTTAGATGGATATGAAAATCTAGGGGAATTTATGTAATTGTCAAGGTGAGAGAGCCCATGATAAATGATAGTTTCTTCCCCTATTTCCTATGTTGTTGTAGAGAGATGTCAAAGATGATTGTATTTTATACTATCATTGTGGATAGGAGGGGATTTGACCTTTAGGACTAGGTATATCGCCTCAACTTGATTTATGGGGATCTCATAGTCACTGTCTAGAATCCACCATGGGTTTACAAAGGATCTCCCAAAGTTGTTGTGGGATGAAAACTATATATCATCGTCTATAATTGGTTATTTTCCTCTATCTTTGTAGATCCATGTTTCAACATATGTGGACTCACAAGTCTCAAAGGGGGTGTTTTCACCATGCAGTATTCCAACTTTTCCATCAATTGGGTATTTCATAATTGATGTAATGTTGAAGGTACCATCATGTGGATATGGATCATGGGCCTTCTAGAAACGAAATTATATACAATGTCTTACCGGATAACCATAAACTCAGTATCAAATTGAGATCCCTTAACTGATATTTGAGTTTGATCTTCCCTATATGTCTTTTATCACACTTATCATACCCTTGAATGGCCATCTTTGTGGGATACAAATCCCATTCACTATATCCCAAAGATATGAGGGTTCAAATCTCGATGAGATTGATCCTGGGTCTATTTTGAATCAGATACCTTCAAATATAAACATTATAAAGTCTACCCAAAATATATAGGGGCTTGAAGTGTCCTTAGATGACCTCTTCCTGACTATGTTCTGTGAACAATATGGAGACATCAAATTCTACTGACATGGTCTCTATTTGATATAATTCGACTGTAGAGACTTCTGTCCCAAATTATTGTGGTCTTTGGATGGTTTTAATGAGTGTCTCTCTAGGTTATTTTTAAAAATGGAGCGCATCAAGGATCAAGAGTTTGGTTGACAAAACTGCCAACTATTTCCAAATTTCGTACTTGTGTGCCTGAGTTTAGCGCTTGATAAGGTGAGGTTCTTCCTAGACATGTAGCTCATGAGAAAATGAACATAAGGTGGATGAATCTGGTTCTTCTGTATAGGTTGAGGGAGAATCTAATTCCATTGGAACAGGTCATGCCAGCCTTTTCCATTTTCTGGGCTGATAGGATAATTGAACCCACGCTAAGTGGTCATGAAAGATAACCTAGTGTGGATGACCACTAGAGGGTTATGGGATACCTCATGTCTTTTTAGGGATTTTTAGAATTCTTTTTCATGGTTATCAGGAATATATATTTTCTTTGTGGCGATGTGACTGAATAATTGGGTCTAATCATGCTCGTGATATCCCTAGTATCCTTAGTACCTATGCATGCAGCCTCCAATTCCCCGGTTATGTATGGGAAACTCATACCTGATGGCATGTTCATCATTGGACAAGGGATATTCTAATTGTGTCACATTTAAAGAACCAAATATGATCTCTTAATTCAATTAGGGTTCCGTTCGGTGGGGTAGTGCATGTGCTTCAGATGTTGTAGGGAATAAATTGTTAAGGGTCAGAGATTGTGTTGGAGAAAAATAAAAATCTCCCTCTTCTATTTCTTCCTGATTATGGTGCTTGTGCCAGCTTTTTGGAGACATATATGATTTCACATTATTGTATGGTGGAGCTATTACAGGTCTGCGTAGTTGTGCTCTTAAGGTGTCATGAGATGGATAAACTATTTTCTAAGTCATCCAATTACTGAACTTCTTTTCACATCTGGCTAGAATTTTCTGCCAATCACTCTCCTCTTTCAACTAGAAAATGATTATGTAGGTCACATACTCTATGGATTTATCTTACACCACCTATCAAGAATCAACCATTCCTTGAAGGATATCATTGAAGATGAATAATTTCTAGATAATATGAACTAGCATTCTATAGAAAGGGCAGTAGTCAAGACGATTAGTGAGGTTGACCTCTTTTGGATTCCTAGGTTTTGGTAGCTTAAATAGGTTATTTTCCATGGCTTCTAATAAATAATCAGGGAATTTTTTATTTTAAAAGGTGTATAATTTATTTATCCATTACTCAAACCCCAGGAAACACTTATTTCAAGGTGATTCTATTCGAGGGTGGTTTTTTCCACTCAATAGGAGCTGTTTGGTGGTTCATGACCCACCTATGTGCTTGTATGGGAGCTACTTTTGGGTTGAGAGTGATAGCTATAGCTTCTAATTTTCATATCATTTTCTTCTATTCTAAGGTAATGAGTCAAGATTTGGATCGGGTTTACTAAATGGTGTCTTATATACGTTTTTCTATTCCTATTAACTCACAAAACCCACCTAGATACTTCATTGGGATCAAAGGTATCTGTAAATCCTTAAAATTATTTTCATCATTGAGTTCTGGTAGTTTCTCCTATGAGATAGTGATGATGAGTTAATAAGTTAAACCTTTCAATATGGCTATGAAGTCAGACACCTCTCATTTTCTCATTGTTTTTGGTTTGTTAGCTTGATGATTTTCATTTTCCTTAAAGTGGAGTTAAACTGATAAAGGAATTGATGATAAAGGTCTTCCCATCCTGAAACAGATCCTTCTAGAAGACTATTGTACCAAAAAAATGTTTTCCCTATTGGAGTCTATACAAAACACCTCATCTTAGTCTCCTCCTGTTGATTTAGAGGGCCCATCATCAGCCCACATTAGGATATAAAGTCTGTAAGATGCTTTTCATGGTCGCCTGGACCATCAAAAGTGGATAAGGTGGGATTTCCAAAATTGGGTGGGGGAAAAGTGCCATCCACCCATTCAGGATATGGCTTCATATCAAGTTTCACAGGCATGTGTCACCCTTTTTTGGATTCCAATTGAGTAGCTAGGGTCCCAATTATGTTAAGAAGCACTGGGGGAACTGTTGTCTGATTCATCTCTCATATAAAGGGAGAAAATGGGGTTCTATGTGGTAGACCAACCTTCGTCTACTGCTAATTCTAGATTTATCCTAAGACTAAATGATCATCCTGTCAAGAGAGATGTTGAAGTTATAATGGAGGTAAGTCATGATAATTTTAGACTTTAACATTAATGTAGACCATCTTCCTATATTCTGAGCCATTCTGACACTCTAATATCGATATTTTGGAGGACCAGCTATGGGAGGGAGAATATTCATCTCTTCCTGAAGATGATACCCAGTGGGAATATTTACCTTGGGTAACTCCTCATTGAGTTGACTGAGATTTCATATCCCACTCTTGTATTGTGACAAATTTTCATCCATGGAAGAAACCTCAACTCTTATGGATGGTGATTGGGATGTAGTCACACATTTCCCTATTTCTTTGGTAGTGTTTCTCCAGAGAGGTGGAAACTTGATATTTGGAGGTGCTAGATTTTGGAGCCTCCTTTGGTTCTGGGTATAGGCAGCTTCATTTGGTGAATCCAAATCACTCTCCTCTCAGGGTATATTTTTCATTTTATAGACCTCTTCATTTTAATCTTGATCCTCTATATCTTTTGTGTTTACATAGACAACATTCACATAGCAATATCAAGTAATGATGGTTGTCCCAATACTTTCGACACAACAGGATGATTCTGCACTACCTTCATTAGGGTCGTTCTTCGAACCCTTAACAATGTTGTTCCATTTTAGCTTGTGACCCCAGTGGGGTCTAATCACATTTATCATACGCTCCTATCATCTTATTCTATGAATAGTGATCTTAAGCGATTTTTTGGTCATGTTTTCTAAACCGACCCCGAATAGTAGAGGTTTTTCTAGCGATTGAGGTAACTCATGGGATTTCGTTTATCAATATTCACATCCCAACATAAAGTTGAATAATTATCTCTATGGTGATGATGATGATGATGATGAAAATTCCCCCAACCCTGGGGGCAAGTGGTTATTTGGGGCTATAATTAGTATTCATTGATCCTATTATTGGGGATCTAATGATTCTAGTCAGGGATTTGATGACTCCCGGGATAGATATTGAGATATAAATCCCCTCACCCCAATGGGTTGGGGTACATCTAGAATCAATATTGATTTCCCTAGAAACCTATTAGGGGATGAGGAACCTTTTAAGGTTGATTGAGATATAAATTCTCTCAGCCCAATGGGATGGGGTTTGTTTGCAGCTACTGGTGATATGTCATGAATCCTCTCAGGAATTAACGATATGAGAGGTGGAGGTGCTGGTAGATATTCCCCCAACCTGATGGGTTGGGTTTTCTCTTTGAAATATGTTATGGAAGCTGCTACTATAGCCTATTTGATGTGGTTCAGTTGTGATAACATAAGATCTGGGTACAATGGCATCCCATGACGGGAATCATTCATTATGATAAGTTCTTTGTTTGATCTCAACTTCAACTTATATGTTTGAAATTCATTCCTATTTCTTTGAGGGTCCTCGTTTAAATTTCTTACGGATATATTATCCCTTTGTTCATGATGTTTGTGCATTTTTGAAGTGGTACCATTCTGTTTCAGTTACCAAATGGATCACACATTACCCAGCCCTTTGATTTTTCAAGAGGTTATGACATTAAAAGATGTTGTATATAAAGGTTCATGTTTTTTTAGGGAATATTAGAGTTCAATACTCTATATTCTCACCCATCCTTAGATATGAACATCTGGAGATTCTCTGGAAATCAGTTGGTAGATATTTGTCAAAGTGTAGTAAAAAATACTGCATAGGCATTTGTCATGCTCTTCCACACCTTAGTTATGGGCCATGGAAAAGTATAGCTAACAACAGAATGTATTGATGAGATAAAGGTGATACTCATACCCTAGATAGGGGAGATTTATATCCATTTATTAATTATGAGTATCCCACATATTTTGGTAAAGATAAGGAATGAACTCCTTTTCTTTCTCATCTGGGACCTCATAGTCAGAAGTAGTGAGGGGCCAGAACATGATGGGGAGGTTTTTTCTGCATAAATTATTCATATTTCAATGTCATACTCATTTTAATCATACTTATATGCCTCCATCCAATAAGATCACAGAATTTGGTTCTTGGGGTCACATGCTGACTAGAGTTTAGTGTTGCTGGAAGTTGATGGGGAACTATAAGCTATTGACCTCAATGTTTTGAACACCTCTCAATACGAAGGAATCTAAGTTTTTAACACATACCTATATAAAGGTGTATGGTTAAGGGGATAATTTCTTTATCTGTAGGAGATATCTCTGTGTGGAATTTGACCATGGTGGATGTCTAGATTATTGTCTTTGTGATTCATCTCTACACAACCATGAGGAGGACTATCGTGGTAATGATCATCTTATTCTTTATTTTAAGAGTTTATAGACTCTTGGGGTGTTGAGAATGTGTCTAGAATGACCTAAAGGAAATTATCATTGATCATATTAGCAATATGGGTCTCTTTCTTCATCATGGATGAAATATACTGACTATCCTTTTGGAATTTTATAGGGATATGATCCTACAGTATGATGGTTACAGAAACTTGTTGATAACTGTCTAGTGCTATAGATGTATTAGCCCAGTACTGAGAAGATAATGGAATATTCTAATGATATTCCTAGTTATTGATAGGAATATGATCCTATCTCTAGGAATGTTCTATTCTCACATAGTGAGACTCAGTTATAACAGGAGTATGTGCCTGATCCTGAGCCTTTGGATTATGTTGCTAGTCTTTTGTGGTATTAATATGAGCCTTCCTCGAGGAATGTGTCACTATCATTGAGTGTACTGTGGTTGGAAAAAGAATATTAGGCTAGTCCAAATATTCATTCCCTTCCAAAATATACCAACGAACCTCCGAAATGGGAGAATGGATATGATCCTCTTCCTATATTTCCTTAGAAGGATGTTGTTGTAATCGTTCATCAGTGGAAGTAGGAATATGTTTATGGTTTCTGTGATCTACTGTAATATGATTGGTGGATTCACTAATAGGAATATGAGCCTATATCAGTAAAATTTTCATTCTCACTTGGTTTTCCCCATCTAAAATGGGGATATAAGCTTGATCCAAGGCCTTTATAGTATATTGTTGTTCTAATTCGACATGAATATGAGCATATCCTAAGGAATATTTCCCTATCACTCAGTGATCCCTAGCTAGAATGGGGACATGAGCCCAATCCTAGGCCTTTGGAATATAATATCAAACCTTTTTGATAGGCATGTTCCCATGTCCTGAGGCATGCACCACTCTCACTTGGTGAGCCCCAATAAGAACAAGAATATGAGCTTAGTCTGATGCCTCGTCATTTATTAGAATGTGACAATAATCCTATGGGATGGGGGAAAGAATGTGAAATTTATCCAGAGAAACCAATTTTTCATAATGATCAGAGTGCTGAGCTACCCTAGCTATAGAGATAAGAATATGTTCATGTCCCTATATTTTACAAATGTTAAAATATACTGGAGAAGTTCTTCAACTTTTTATAAGATATAATGGAATTTTTAGAAAAGTTTTTGCGGGGATATAAGCCTGCACATATTCCATATCCACTATGTACTAGCATATATCTTCAATTGAAGTGGGTATATGGGCCAAATTTTTTCCTCCTTATTCCATTAGAATAAGTCGATGGGCTTCATGCATGAGGGAAAGGATATGTGAATCACCCATGCATTCTACATGAATATTCCCATAAAATTGTTCCACATTAGTAGGGATATGAGCCTGCTCGTTGGTTACTATCAGAATATAGAAGAATACATTGTAATTGGGAGTGAATATATGAGAATGTTCATGGTTATCCAGTTCCTTCCTCACCTAATGTTTCTTCTTTGTTTCCCATGCATGGGTATCAAAGGTGGCAGTGTGTCGATTTGTACCCTCAGTAGGTGACTGGTGGGTACCATCAGGAAGGTTCTAGTGATAGAGATTGATAGTATCCCCCCTTAGTGGCTCTCGAACTAGAAGGGTCCTTATTTTACTCCCTAATCCACCTTCATCTGAGACTAAAGGTGGTAATTTTTGTGCACTAGGGATAAGCTCTCAAATCATTTGGTTGTGGAAATGAGGGCCACTATCTTAGTTGCATATTTCCTTGGATGATAATAAATCATTGTCTTTAGTACTTGGAGGTCCTCTTAGGAAGCTTCTGGGGTAGATATGGTACTACATAGATGGTACTCCCAGCCCATCTTTTTTCCACCGAACATTGAAGTTGTTGGGTAGGTGAGATTATTTTGTGACCCATTGGGGTTTCATCCACAGCTATCTTTTCGAAATGGTCACTAGATGATAACATTAGTTTAGATCAGGGTAATGTTGATAAGATAAGTATATTAATTCATGAAAATGAAAATCAAAAATTTCACTGATTAGTGTATTATTATAGGCATGATGTGCTCAATCAGATATGCATGGTTAACCCAATGGTCTATTTATTCACGAGCTAGCCATTCTTCTTGTGTGGAAGTTTCAATGCAAGGATGGACTTATTTATTAATAACCCCAGTTATAAATGATCAAAGGTAAGATTTATTCTAAGGTTATCATCATTTTTTGATATACCAAAAAAAGTTTCATGTCACATGATTAACCGGTCATTCTTCTATTTGAGAGATTTAGGCTGGGTTAGCCATTTTTAATTGCATATATTATGAAAAAATGGCTTGATGGATAATAATGAAATAATTATGTTATTTGAGAGATTCACATAAGGTTTAACATTTTTTTGCATATAGTGTGTAAAAAATGGCCCGATGGATTATAACCCAATCATTTTAGTATTTGATAGATTTATGTCAGGTTCGCCATTTTTTTATAGGAAAGAGGGAACTGCTAGGTGTGTTTGGTTTGTCTTGATATTTGATTATGAGTGAGGGGGGGTTAAATGTTCTACACGATTATTTATGTAGGGTTACCATTAATTTTCTTAACATAAACTCCCAATGTTTCCCCCATCCATAATTGGGTACAAACCTTCTTTCCAAAGGCAGGTGGTCAATTGGGGTTTTAGACCCAATGACACTTAGGGGATCACATTGGTTGAGATTATGGGAGGTTGGGCTCATCACACCCTATTAGGGGGATTTTTTTCCTACTCTATGGCTATCTTGTAGAATTAAGATATGTTCTCAAATCTCTTCATAACCTTGATATGGGACCAGTTACCCTAACAGAATGATCATGGGTTAACCCCTTTTATACACAAAAGAAAGAGATATCATTATTTAATCCATCTATTTTAATTATAGTTTCTTCATAAATTTTCTATTAATGAATAGATTCGTATATAATGAAGCCACAAAACTAGGCACTTTAGAATTTGTTATCATGCAGGGAGCTGGTTAATATTCTGAATTAAGGATTGAACCATTATGAGGTATCATACATATCCTGTTTATATTAGGAATAAAACCCTACATATTCTGTTAAACTCATGTATTTGAACATCATGTTTAGAGGATATATGTGAGGTAAATTAGGCACTAGATATTTGATATTGAGTCTTAAGGATACATCATACATATCCTAGTTATAGAAGGAATCACAGTTATCATAGTTTGTTCATGCCATTGGGACTGGCCCCAAGGTAGATTCCCTAATATGGGGGGTATTTATATCATGACACTCATGAGGTATTACATACTAATATTTCCTTGGCTTTTGGAGATTCATGATGAAAATAAGGTGACCATATTAACTCCCTGATCCCATGTGATCCATGCTCAATATGAGAATTAGGGGATAATAAGAAAACAGTCTCAATATATATGGATGTGGGGATTGTGTTATGGGACTACCCTAAATATTTTCTAATATGGATTTAGATAATTAAGAAGGAATCCTATATATCCTGGTTATAGTGGGAATTACGGTCATCATGGTTTAGTTGGATTTTTGGCCCGCTAATAGATGAGGTTGAATGATCATCCCATGGGAACGATTGGGACCTGATGGTTTGAATGTTAGAGACATGGAGGGACTTACACTAAGGTGGTTTCCCATTTGAGTTTAGGATTAGGACTTATGAAAGAATCTTACATAACCTCATTATGGTAGGAATTAGATTCGAAGTTGTTCAATGGGTTTTCAATCTATTGGTGGATGTGGATAGATGATCATCCCATGGGAATTATTGGGTTTTGATGGTATAAATTTCAAAGACATGGAGTGTACTACACTAAATTTGATGAACATTTGAGTTTGGGTTTTGAATTTTGGAAGGAATCCTACATATCCTGGTTTTGGAAGGAATTAGAGTCCTCATAGTTCAATGATTCAGAGCTTATACACTGACATTACCCTTATCCTGATATAAGCTTTTCATGAGAATGATATGATCATTGTGAGTCCCTAATCTCATGACAGCTATGATTGGTTTGAGAAATAAGGGATGGAAAATTATTAGTCTCACTCCTTTTAGATTCGGGAATTATGTTCTAGGACTAGCCTTTGGGTGCTTAATATTGTGATTGGGCCTTAGAAAGGAATCCTATGTATCCTGGTTTTGGTAGGAATTAGATTGATCATATTTCAATTGGTAGGGGCTTACACACTTATGTTTCTCTATCGATTGGAGCTTACAAACTGAGGACAAAAAAGGATTTCAAGTTCTTCAAGGATGCCCATTTGACCTGGCCTACTTTCCTTCCTAACATAATTTTATTATCTTCTCGATATGTCGAAGGATGTCTGCCATACATGTTCAAATAAAATTGCATGATTCATTTGGTTTTTCTAAGGGACGTTTCATAAATTAAATGGAATACATGAGGGTAATTTCATGATCAAGTATGAATTTTCTGGAGGACATCATGAGACCAGGCTGACTAATCTTGGAAGCCATCACATGATCTAGGATGACATGCTTAGAGGGATTCACATGATCTGACGGACATGCCCCGGTTTCATTGTGAAATCTAGCTGACACACTTAGAGGGTGTCGTGAGAGTCAATACAAAATATCTAGAGGGTGATGCATGATCTTGGTTGAAATGTCTGGGGACATCGTGAGATCTGAATGGCATTCCTAGAGGGATTCATGAGAGTTTATTGGCATCCTCAGGTGTTATCCTAAGACTCAGATAACATGTGTTAGTGTTTTCATATTATTTGGGAAACATTTTTGAAGGAAACTATAAGGTTTGGATGGTGAGCCCAGAACAATTCTTGATACTAGAGTGGCATTCGCAGGGGCACCATGTGAGTTTATTTGACATGTCCATAAGACTTCCCATGATCTAAACAGTATACCAATGGAGTGTCATGATATTTATGTGGCATGTCCCAGTGTTGTTTCATGTCTTGGGTGGTTCATGTGAATCATATGAGGATCATTGTATATGATATTCACATAATTCTTCCATCTTTTAGTCTTTGTTCTAGCCTTTTATTGTAAATGCCTTATATTTTTTCAGTATTTGTAGAGACCCAAATCCTGACATACATGGACATTATATTACTTTTTCAGAATACTTAATACATAATAAAAACATACACACAAGGACCGTAATAGTTTAGTGTCTTTAGAAACTCGGAATATAATCTTCTAATCGTGGTGAAAGATCTTCAACATCTCCCATAAAGATCTTCTATTTTTGTTTTCTTACCTAAAACCTTTATTTAAATCCTAGGGAATAGAAAATATAAAAAGGGTGAGCTCAAATGATTAGTAAGGGTAAACATAGAGAACATAAAACAATCCATAAACATTTGAATGTAAAAACTTGAACATAAAAGCTAAACATCAAAATCTTGAGCAAAGACATAAAACATGGAAGTACGTAAGGCATAGATCATAAAGAAACATTAACCATGATAAAATAAAATGGGAATAAAACATGTAATTATGGTAATCATTAAGCACATGTTATGATTTCCATAGTAGCCAAGGCATTTCTTCCAAGACCATCTCAGTGGACAAAGTCCCTTTCTGAATCGAGTTCACTCCTTGTTCCAGTCCTGTATCATTGAACCGGATTAACTTTCCATTCCAGCCATGTCTATCTCATGAGATATAAATCTTTACCCAATGCATTGGAGGTAGATATAGGTCCCACCCATCTCATAATGAAATCATTCTTACTTGTGCCACAAATTAAACATAAATCATTCATCATAACCCAAAGAATAAAATGGGTTTCATAAACATCATACCATCATAATGTAATCCATATAAAACAAATGGATATCATTTCATCATAAGAAGAATCAAAAAATGTAAATAATAGAGACATTATACGTGAAACATAATCATACTAAATAATTTCATCTTAGATGGAAAATAGTTTTGACAAAACACTTGAAATGAATTCTTGAGGAAAATATCCTTTCTTTTTCAAAAAACGTTTCTTTTTCTCAAAATGCCATTAAATTTTAAAATAAAATGATTTTTTTGAAAATAAACTAGTAATATTTTGGAGTAAGATTCATTAAAATAAGGTATTATGAAACTGTAAAAATCCATTCATGTCGTATAAGTTAAAAAACATTCTTCTCGTACTTTTTCCAGAAAAGTCAAAAAAGTACCTCGTAACGTAATCAAAAGAAAGATTCCTTACATACCATGTAGTAAAAATAAAAAAATGGGTAAAAATGACTTTAAAAATACATGAAACCATTTTTATAAAACATTGACATGGATGATAAATATAACCCCAGTAAATACCTACGAATAAACAATCTCGGATAAAAATGAGATTGGAAAAGTTATCCCTTACCATAGGTCTGATATGCTTCGTACATATCTGAACCTCATGTATAATGATTTAAATAATGTCATTGACTTATTACAGAATCATATTAATTTTTATGATATCATATATGGTTCACTTATGTCTTTATATTACCCGTTCTTTTGTAAATTCCATGTTAAAGCAACGTTTTGGGTAAAATCATATTATTTATCGTACGTGTTTGGACTTATTGTTCATGGTATTATTATTACTTATATCAAGATTTACTTACTTCCAGAATTTAAATCATGATTTATATATCATATATATTCAATATATATATATATAATAGATAGATAAATGAAATGAAATACACCATTCATGGAGACGGTAGGTCGTATGTACGCATGAACGTTGTTTTCCTTTCCTTATTGACTTGAATGAAAGTAAGTAGACAAAATATATATATATATATATATATGTATATATGTATACATAAATCCAGTAGCTTCATTATGTCATATATTTCCTTATTATTCATTATATATACTTTATAATCATTCTTGAATGGTTATCATGGAGAATGAATCTCATCGCGTCGTGGAGACGGTAATCCGTACGTATGCACAAGCGATGATATCGATCTCATAATTATTGAATGGAATTGGAGTGGATGATATAATATTTTAGAATCATTATGATGTTATAATAACCATATATAGTTTTTCTTTACACCATTATACAAATCCAAGTAAGGTGGTGGTGGAAAACAGATTACACCACGACGTGGAGACGGTATTCCGTACGTACACACGCGCGGTGATTTCATTTTCCGTAGGATGGATATAAGGTGAAATGGGGTTTTTTAATATTTATAATAACATATCAGTATATTAGTGATACTTATGTTATTACTTTATATGGAAACAACTAAATAAGAATAATTTTAAAAAGAAAGAAACTTGAAAGAATCAGTAGAAGAGATTACCTCTTCTTCGACGCACCTCTTTTAAGCTTCCTATTAAGGCACTAGAGTTGGTCTTTTGAGAAGACCAGAACCTCTATAATGTTTCTAGGTAAGTTTATAAGGTAAATGGGCAGGGTTTTTCTAAGCATTAAAGCTAAAAATTGTGTAAAGAGATGAGGTAGGAGGTGCCCTTTTATAAGGGAGGAGAGGGGCACCTTAGGAAAAACTTAAAATATTATTTTATAATAAAGTCATAATCGGTTTATAATGGATCCAAAGTGTCTTATTTCGAATATAAAGTGGGTATGGGTCGTAATCCTCTCAAAAAATAGGTTTTATACAAGTTTACATTACTATTTTAACCTTATAATTTAGATTTAACTCTAAGTTAACTAATTTAACTTTTATCGTGTTTTCTTGTTTTCTTACACTATATGGTTAATAAACTTACAATAACAAGCCAAAATAACTCCAAGTTGTTCATTATTAATATATATAACCTTATATATGTCATTTGGCCAATCATTATATTTTTAGGAATATAATAACAATTAATAATATAATATTTGTTTTAAAAACTATTTTATGTTAATTTTGACACTATTTGGTAATTGATTTTTGTGAAAATCATAACAACATGATTAGTTATAAAAAAGTTAATTTAATAAATAATAACATTTCATATTAATCTATAAAATTAGTTTAATTCATAAAAAGTCTCAAATTACATTTATATTGGTATTTATAACATCAATTATGTTAATATTTCATTAATAAGGTAATTACTGCATCATAATTGTGTCATAAATAAATTACATTATTTAATGTCTAAAAATTATAAATAAAATACCATTATGTAGGAAATATTTTCAGATTTATAATTAATATTTATAGTCGAATTTATCTTATGTATAAACCTATATTAAAAATGTTTTAGTTATTAAACTTTGATTTTAACTGTTTTAACTATTCTTTAAATAAAATAATAATAAATGTCCTAATCAAATCCAAGTGTACATAAATGATAATATTATATTCCTAAGTTTTTTTGGTCTAATTATACTTATCCAATAAAATTAGGACATGTGTTACGGTAATAATAATATCATTTTTACCCTTAATTACCCTATTTACTTTTAACCGTGGTAAATAAAAGTAAAAAGTTATTATTCACCAAAAATTATTTTTATCTTATTGAACCACATTTTACTCCTTGATATTAACTGTGTCTCTCAAATTTTCGAAATTCCACTCATAGAAGTGGTAAAATTAAGTTTTATGTAAATTTTCAAATTCTCCTAGAAGGTGGGTAAAAAACGGTGAAAAGTTCAATAAAATTTTTATATATCTAAAATTATTATAAAATGACTCCAATGAATTACATTGAACTTATATAGGTATTATGTATCAATTTTGACCTAAAATAAATTTAAATAAAATAAATAATTATTTAAATAAAAAATCGGTTTTTAAATAGTAACCTAGTGTTTTCACTATTCATCAAAAATTGAAAGTTTTCAGAAAAATACAAAAAATTCACCCTAGGATAATTTCGATATTCCAAATAAAAAAATGAAGTCCATTTTATAAGATAAAATTTCAAAAAGTGGGTATTACTATTCATAACTGCTAGGTTATATAATATTTTAATAGCATATCGTTGTTTAGTGAAACCCGGTATTGCGTACTACACAAGCTACCGAGGAAGGTTGTGATTTCATGTAATGAAAGAAAAGTCAAGGATGTGTGTAGTGCAATCTCTCTTTGGTGTTTCGTATAAAATAATAAAATCTTATATCATTTATACATTAAACAAAATCTATACTTATTGTTGCATAGAATATTTTCTACAAAACAAACTTGAAATTGTGTGTAACATGAGCCAAGAATAGTGTTGCGTATACTACAAGATAATATGGTGTTGCGTATAGCACAAGCTAATTTTGGTGTAGTGTACAACACAAGACATCAATGAAATTAAAATAATAATAATAAATAATTCTCATAAAATCTCGGGTTGTTACATTCTACCCCCCTTAAAATGAATTTCACCCTCGAAATTCGTTGGGGTTATAAATGGTTTAGTACTTGAAAGTTTCATTCATAAAACCCACATCGTAAAAAGAAATACTAAAACTTAATTTTAAAAAGTGAAGTATGAAACATAACGGTTACCGAAATTTACTCATCACTGGGTTTCCACATAGGAGAACATAGTTTAAAATATGGATATAAAAGAGAAATCTAACCATCATGTTCTGATGGAGAGTGGTAGAGAACATGGATATAAAAAAGCCAACAGTCACAAAGCCATAAATTTATGATGATCTAAGGTACCATCTGATTCATCGTATATGAGGATACTAGGAAAACATTTTTGGTTTTCAAGATCATTTCCTAAAGTTGAAAAATTTTAATTAGAAGAAATACTTACTTTATTTCGGTACAATCTCACTGTTGTTTGTGCCTTGAACAATTTCCACTTAATCTCTTAATTAAATGAAGTTTAATTTTTCATTGTTGAAGTTTTAGAAGTTCATGTGATAGAATGGTGGGTCATTCCATCTATCTCAAACAAAAGGTTAAAAAAAATTATCAAATATACATAATTCCATCTATGGTGAGGTTAATCGTATGTGATTCCAAAAATGGACTTATACTTCATCTATCATACCGCTTAATAAAACTAGATTCTACTAACCAGGTACTTCTTGTAGACCAGTGGTAGGCGATAAAGGCTTGTCGCACTTCGATTGTGGGTTCGATTCCCGCAACCTTCTCCGACGCGATGGGTTGTCACCCATCCTATGGGTTGTCGTTTTTCTAAAACTATACTATCATAAAATTTCAGAAATAAAAAGTTATATCTTTAACCAATACTATATGATGTTTATTCCAACATTTAGGCTTATCGAAAATACTTCTGTCCGATTACTAGAAATTTCATCTACCGAGCATGTGAATTCCATCATTTTTCCCCAATATATCATAATATATATCTTGTTGGTCACATTCAAAACATGTGAATACCTTAATCATGTACTATCTTCAAAAGTGAATACCCATTGAACCTTAGTGAAAACATGAATGCTGTCAAAAGTTAACTCTTTCCACATACCAAAATCCCAAATTTTTTATATACTCAAACCATGATATCACATTGTCCTTATATCAGCCATGGGCTCATCAATACTATAAAACATCTCATTATCTCCTTATCCATTCATTATGAGCATATCATCTACTTTCCAAAAATATATGAATTAACTATTCATGGTTACTAGTACCATTCAACATATACTTTCAAATACTCTAGGAAAAACAATAGTGTAACAATCCTTAGATTTTTCTTTATTCCATAGTACCATACATTATTCTTGATAAACATAAAATCATTCCACTACCTTCTTAAACCACTGACTGAGCTTCATCATTTCTTTCATCTCATATATCATTTGTAGTCTCTTCATCATCATCAACATAAATACTACCCATACGACCATGCTGATTATCTTCATGAAATTTTCCCTAAGAGCATTTGTTTGCATAATGCCCGTACATGCCACATTTAAAACATTTAACCATTGTTGATATC
This sequence comes from Viscum album, assembly GCA_963277665.1. Taxonomy (NCBI): domain Eukaryota; kingdom Viridiplantae; phylum Streptophyta; class Magnoliopsida; order Santalales; family Viscaceae; genus Viscum; species Viscum album. The sequence goes on along the minus strand of OY728157.1, from coordinate 1,393,068,092 downwards.
TTAGCAATACCATTATCCTTGTCCATGGTGTTAACTGAACCTTTTCCATTACAATTATTGGCTTTGTGTCCTTCTTTTCCACACCCAAAGCATCTTCCAGTTCCTTTGAAACATTCTCCCTGATGCCTCTTACCACATTATTTACATGATGGAAATTGAACTTTCTTTCTGCTATGATCATCATGAAACTCCATCTTTCTCTTATTAGCTGAGTCAGGAAACTTACCAAAGTTGAGATTATTGATCATATTATGAGATTTCTGATTAGGCATAATAATGATATTTGGACTTCCAAATCCCATTTCATTTGGTTGCTCATGAAGAATATCATTCCATTGTCCATCATATCCTCCATTATCATGAATCTTCTGGTTTCCATCCATTTTCTAAAACCCAAAAAGAATAGTATGAGAGGCAAAAATCATGCTAGGGAAACAACATAATCAAGGGGAGTACTTTCAATCTCTAATATCATAGGTTTAATCCTAGTTTATTCATGATCGTTATCATAATTCTAGGACTGTAACCTATACTTATTCCTAACCTTAGAGACATCCCTAGACATACCTTAGAAATATCTCTAGGGATTTCACTAAAGTTTTCACATCCTAGTTTCTGAAGGTTAACTAAACCTTTCCTCTGATACCGACAGTAGAGGCCCAAAGCTTGACGTACATGGACATTACATTAATTTTTTGGAATACTTAATACATAACAAAAATAGACACACAAGGACCATAATAGTTTAGTGTCTTTGGAAACTCGGAATATAATCTTCTAATCGTGGTGAAAGATCTTCAACATCTCCCATAAAGATCTTCCCCTCTTTTTCTTACCTAAAACCTTTATTTAAATCCTGGGTAAGAGTAAACATAAAAAGGGTGAGCTCAAATGCTCAATAAGGGTAAACATAGAGAACATAAAACAATCCATAAACATTTGAATGAAAAAACATAAACATAAAAGCTAAACATCAAAATCTTGAGCAAAGACATAAAACATGGAAGTACGTAAGGCATAGATCATAAATAAACATTAACCATGATAAAATATCATGGGATTAAAACATGTAATTGTGGCAATCATTAAGCACATGTTATTATTTCCATAGTAGCCAAGGCATTGCTGCCAAGACCATCTTAGTGGACAAAGTCCCTTTCTGAATCGAGTTCACTCCTCGTTCCAGTCTTGTATCACTGAACCGGATTAACTTAACATTCCATCCATGTCTATCTCATAAGATATAAATCTTTACCCAATTCATTGGAGGGAGATATAGGTCCCACCCATCTCATAATTAAATAATTCTTACTTGTGCCACAAATTAAACATAAATCATTCATCATAACCCAAAGAATAAAATGGGTTTCATAAACATCATCCCATCATAACGTAATCCATATAAAACAAATGGATATAATTTCATCATAAGAAGAATCAAACTATGTAAATAATAGAGACATTATACTTGAAACATAATCATACTAAATAATGTCATCTTAGATGGAAAATAGTTTTGACAAAACACTTGAAATGAATTCTTGAGGAAAATATCCTTTCTTTTTCAAAAACGTTTCTTTTTCTCAAAATTCCATTAAATTTTAAAATAAAAGGATTTTGTTGAAAATAAAATAGTAATAGTTTGGATTAATCTTAATTAAAATCAGGTATTATGAAAATGTAAAAATCCGTTCATGTCGTATAAGTTAAAAAGGAATTTTTCTCGTACTTTTGCCGAAAAAGTCAAAAAAGTACCTCGTAATGTAATAAAAAGAAATATTCCATACATACCATGTATTAAAAGTCAAAATGGGTATAAAAGACTTTAAAAATTCATGAAACCATTTTTATAAAACAGGTACATGGATGATAAATATAACCCCAACAAATACTTACGAATAAACAATCTCGGATAAAAACGAGATTGGAAAAGTTATCCCTTACCTTAGGTCTGATATGCTTCGTACATATCTAAACCTACTATATAATGATATAAATAATGTCATTGACTTATTACAGAATCATATTAATTGTTATGATATCATATATGGTTCACTTATGTCTTTATATTACCCGTTCTTTTGTAAATTCCATGTTAACACAGCGTTTTGGGTAAAATAATATTATTTATCATACCTGTTTGGACTTGTTGTTCATGATATTATTATTACTTATATCATTATTTACTTAATTAATGAATTTAAGTCATGATTTATATATCATATATATTTATTATATATATATAATAGATAGATAAATTAAATGAAATACACCATTCATAGAGACGGTAGGTCGTACGTACGCATGAACGCTGTTTTCCTTTCTTTATTGACTTGAATGGAAGTAAGTAGATGAAATATATATATATATATATGTATAAATAAATCCAGTAGCTTAATTATTTAATATATTTCATTATTATTCATTATATATAATTTATAATCATTCTTGAATGGTTATCATGGGGAATGAATCTCATCGCGTCGTGGAGACGGTAATCCGTACGTACGCACGAGCGATGATATCATTCCCATAATTATTGAATGAAATTGTATAGGATGATATAATATTTTATAATCAGTATGATGTTATAATAACCATATATAGTTATTCTTTACACCATTATACGCATCCAAGTAAGGTGGTGGTGGAAAACAGATTAAACCACGGCGTGGAGACGGTATTCCGTACATACGCACGCGCGGTGATTTCATTTTCCGTAGGATGGATATATGGTGAAATGGGTTTGTTTAATATTTATAATAACATATCATTATATTAGTGATACTGATGTTATTACTTTATAATGAAACAACTTAATAAGAATAATTTGAAGAAAAAAAGAAACTTGAAAGAATCGGTAGAAGAGATTACCTCTTCTTCGACGCACCTCTTTTAAGCTTCCTCTTAAGGCACTAGAGTTGGTCTTTTTAGAAGCCCAAAACCTCTATAATGTTTATAGGGAAGTTGATAAGGGAAATGGGCAGGTTTTTTCCAAGCTTTAAAGCTAAAAATTTTGTAAATACAAGAGGGAGGAGGTTCCCTTTTATAAGGGAGGACAGGGGCACCTTAGAAAAAACTTAAAATATTATTTTTTAATAAAGTCGTATTATGCTTATAATGGATCCAAAGTGACTTATTTAGAAGATAAAGTGGGGATGGGTCGAAATCCTCTCAATAATTAGGTTTTAGACAAGTTTAGGTTACTATTTTAACCTTATCATTTAGATTTAACTCTAAGTTAACTAATTTAACTTTTACCGTGTCTTCTTGTTTTATTACACTATATGGTTAATAAACTTACTATAACAAACCAAAAGAATCACAAGTGGTTCATTATTAATATATATAACCATATATAATTCATTTTTCTGATCCTTAGATTTTTAGAAATATAATAACAATTAATAATATAGTATTTGTTTTAAAAACTATTTTATGTCAATTTTGACACTATTTGGTAATTGATTTTTTTGAAAATCATAAATACATAATTATTTCGAAAAAGGTTAATTTAATAAATAATAACATGTCATATTAACCTATAAAATTATTGTAATTTATAAAAAGTCTAAAATTACATTTATTTGGGTATTTATAACATCAATTATGTTAATATTTCATTAATAAGGTAGTTACTGCATCATAATTGTGTCAGAAATAAATTAAATTATTTAATGTCTAAAAATTATAAATAAAATACCATTATGTATGAAATTGTTTTATCTTTATAATGAATATTTATAGTATAATTTATCTTATGAATAACCCTATATTAAAAAAAATTAGTTATTAAACTTTGATTTTAACTATTTTAACTATTCTTTAAATAAAATAATAATAAATGTCATAATCTAATCCAAGTGGACCTAAATGATAATATTATATTCCTAAGGTTTTTTTGGTCGAATTATACTTATACAATAGAATTAGAACATTTTTTAGGGTAATAATAATATCATTTTTACCCTTAATTACCCTATTTACTTTTAATCGTGGTAAATAAAAGTAAAAAGTTAATATTCACCCAAAATTATTTTTATCTTATTGATCCACATTTTACTCCTTGATATTAACCGTGTCTCTCAGATTTTCGAAATTTCACTCATAGAAGTGGTAAAATTAAATTTTAGGTAAATTTTCAAATTCTCCTAGGAGGTGGATAAAAGACGTTGAAAAGTTCAATAAAATTTTTATATATCTAAAATTATTATAAAATGACTCCAATGAATTACATTGAACTTATATAGGTATTATGTATCAATTTTGACATAAAATAAATAATTATTTAAATAAAAAGTCAGTTTTTAAATAGTAACCCAGTATTTTCACTATTCATCAAAATTGAAAGTTTTCAGAAAAATACCAAAAATTCACCCTAGGCTAATTTCGATATTCTGAATCCAAAAATGAAGTCCATTTTGAAAGATAAAATTTATAAAATTTCAAAAAGTGGGTATTACTATTCATAACGGCTAGTTTATATAATATTTTAATAACATATCATTGTTTAGTGAAACCCGGTATTATGTACTACACACGCTATCGAGGAAGGTTGTGATTTCATGTAATGCAAGAAAAGTCACGGATTCATGTAGTGAAATCTCCCCTTGGTGTTGCGTATAACATAATCAAAACATATTTCATTTATACATTAAACAAAATCTATACTTAATGTTGCGTAGAATATTTTCTACAAAACTAACGTGAAATTGTGTGTAACACGAGCCAAGAATAGTGTTGTGTATACTGCAAGCTAATACGGTGTTGCGTATAGCACAAGCTAATTTTGGTGTAGCGTACAACACAAGACATCAATGAAATTAAAAAAATAATTATAAATAATTCTCATAAAATCTCGAGTTGTTACAGTATTAGCTAGTTTTAAGTCTCTCATGATCTAGTAGATATGTAGGATGTTCTATTAGTGTCCCACTAAAATTCCTTCATGTAATCTATTAATGATCACACAAAGTTCATTATGCATGATACATGATCACTCTATTTTTTCCCCATAACTTAACTGATGGGAAGCTTTTCCAATCATGAGATTAGTCACTCCAAGATATCCTCTCTGGTGTATTGGTGCGCCGTTGTGAGGTTCTAAGGTAAAGTGTTCAATTATAGGCTTATAAGAGCACATTTTTCATGATATGGTGGGGGATTTATAGGCCACTCCACCCTGGTTATTCAACTCTTTGTGAATCGCATATCACATGAATCCGTGTCAGAGTTGGTGGAGGTCTTTGATGTCATGAATCTTCATGAGGTCTTATCATAGGTCATCTTGGGGGAATCATATGATTTTTAGTGACTGAAATACTATCCCATCAATTCCCCATTTATTGAAATATAGGAAACTAATAGGGTCTTGTTTTCTCATGTGAAATTGACAAGGGACATTCATATTTTCATACTAATATTTCTAAGGGAATTCATGAGATCATGGAACTTGTTGAAAGTACTTCACATGATCTCAGGTGGCATTTCTAGGACTTTCTATGAGATAAGGATAACCCATAAAGGGACCTTCACAAAATTAGACTGGTTTGTCATGGGTTCTTGTGAGACCATGTTGTGGATAGTCTAGGTATGTCATGTGATTTTTATGACCACAAGAGGCTCCTAGATTCTCCCTCTTTTATTTCCTTTGTATCTTTTACAAAGGTTTGGGATCTCACAAGGTTGTATGAATGTTGTCGAAGATAATCACTTTACCTCTTTTTTATGCATCACATGACCAAAGAAGTGTATTTTGGAGATGTGTGAGAATTATATCGACAACTTCATCTTTTTCCCTCATGGATCTGAAAGTGGGAGCATGAGGTTGCCTGAACATTCTTGAGGCCCTTCCCATGATAAGGATTACATTATAGTGGGCTTTCACGAGATGATGCAGACATGTCCCTGAGTGCTTGAGGTGTCTTGCGGATCACCAGTGGAACATCACATGATTTTTATGATTGCAAGAGGCTCCATCCTTATTCCCTTTTTATTTCCTTCATCTATTTTACATAGTACTTAGGGTTTTGCGAGTTTTTGTGACTGTTTTCAAGGAAAATAATTCCCCCCATAAGTAATACATCACATCAGTTTTATGACCATAGGAGGCTCCCACCTTTTGGATATTTTCATCTTATTTTACAAGTATTTATGGATGGTTAATCGTTCATATATTAGATGAAAAGATGCATGACCTGGGGGATCTTATCTGGCTTCCCTCGTGTGATCAACGATTTTCTAGGGTGCCTTCACAAGAGAAGACGGACTTTTTTCGAGAGATTCACAGGATACTCCACAGGCTATGATCTATGCATGATCGTCTGAATGACCTTTAAAAGGTCATGTGGTCACATGTATTTTGGGGGTTCATGTGATCTGCATGATCTTGGACACTTTCCTCTTATTTTTCTTTAAGTGAAAAATAATACTCGTATTCAGGTATTCCTTCATTTGTGGATTTTTTAATGACTATTTAGTGGGATTCAACACCAACAAATAGAGGTAAAAAAATTTAAAAGACCATTTAAATCAAATAGGATGGTCCAAGATCTTTCTTTAATTTCATTCCCTTAATTATGTAATTAAATCTATCATATGAATTAATATATGTCTCGGTTCTTAATGGAAACCCCATTTTTTCAATATGAAAGTGAGGTGCTTATTAAAATGTGAAAAAACATTAAATAATTTAGATTAGAAACCCAATTCTCAAGTTACCATTTCATTAAATTCCCGGTGACTCATTTTTTAATGAACAGTTTTTTATAAGGATGAATTAGAAAGAGAAGATGGAAGTTGTTTGTATAGACCATTTTGGTAAAATATTTAAAAGGAGAAATAAAGGAAGAAGTTTAATTATAGAAGTGTTTTTAAAAGGTACTTATTCTTAAAAAAGGTTTTAAATAAAACTCCTCAAACCATAAACTTTACCAAAACCACTTGAAAATTTTCATGTATCAAGGTTAGATAGTTATCATATCATTAATACCTTCATATAAATTCTCCTTTTTCCACCTAAAAAGCCCCAATTTCTATGTCCTAATAAAAGTACTCTCTTAACCATATGTTAAGTGTGGTTAACTAACTTATAGATCACTCATTATTAGTTAGAATGAGATAATTTATCTATATAGTTTAGTTGGGAACAAGGAAGTGTACTTTAGCCTTTAAAATTAACAAATTGAGTTGGTTTAAACCAAGGTAAAGCTAGTAGACTATAGGTTTCCCATGAATTGGTTTGTGAGTAACTTTCCATCAATGTTAACCATTAATCCCATGACTAGTATCAAGGAAATAATCCAACACTTGGGGTTAAGTGGTTAATTCTCTATGGCTTAAATTCATGTTTTCCAAAGTTCATAATTAAGAAAAATCATCTATGATAATTTCTAAAAAATATAAACTATCTAGAAAATGAAAACTAGTACAAGGAATTTTATAAAATAAACCTAAGAAAAGGGTTTTCATTGTATAAAACCAATAAAACCTCCTTGAAAACCATAAAAAAATATTATATATAAAATATTTTATAAAAATATCCTTTTATATCCAAAAAAATATATAGGTTTGATTCTAAATTAATTTATGAAAAACTACAAGTAGGAATGTGCATGCATAATCAAAGAGTCACTCAGTTAGTCAAGACCATCTACTATCTCACTAGGAGAGTTGTACCATTCCTAAATAACCACCAGTATCCCTAAAACTATTATACCAAAATTTATAACAAAAGGAACCCAATTTCATAATATCTATAACCAGTAGATAACAAAATCAAAAACAATAAGTAAATTAATAAACCATAAAAATTCAGTCTAAATAAAAATGACCTAAAACCCCAAATAATATTAAGGAATAATTCTTTAAATGAATCATAGAAATTAAATAACCCTTGGTAAATATATACCTGAATTTCCTTCTAAAATAAGATGATAAATGGGTTGAAATCAACCCATTTAAGATTTCATAAAAAAATAGGGAAGAAAGACCCTTGATTTAGAGTGAATTATACCATGTTTTCATAGAATTACATCTATAATACCAAGAAAAAGTAATGAAAATTGGAAATAAAGAGGCAATAGAATTGAGTTGTTGGAGTTGGTGTCCTAGGACCAATTATTTGTACTCTGATTACATGTATATTTGATATATTTAATATTAAAAAAACTTCTTATTACATTTTTTTTTCTACGTCAATATAATGTAATAATATCCTAGAGTATAAATCGAATTAATAAGTTCATATCAGTTCCCCGATATGATTACAACTTGATGTGCTATGATGATATTCTAAAATAATGTTCTATGGTTGGATAACATACTATGATGGGAACATTGATGTGATATGACGATATTCTCAAATAATGTTCTAAGATTAGATAAAGTAACATTATGAAACACATAGTATATAGGTTATTAGGTATGAGTAAATCGTAAGAAGATGTGGCTTCTTCTCATGAATTTTTCACATGGTAATCTCCATGATGGGAGATTATGAGAACAGACCTACTAGTAGGAATTCTGCATGTTTTGGTGTCATTTGATATTTCTATCTATGAGGGTGTGTGATGGTCCATATAATTTAAGATTATTATTAATTCATGTTACAAATTGCAAAATTTTATGTATTTTGTAAACCATGACGATAACGGTTCATGGTGAATTTAGATACATTGGGTGTGTCATGAGGGACATGTCATTAATTAATAAGTTGGGGAAAGATTTTTCTCTTCTATATTTTTGGAAGCTAATATCTCAGACCTTTTATTAGAATAGAACTATCACATTAAGTTCCAGGTCCTTGGTGTAACAATGTGTTTATTTCATATATTCAAATAAAGACATACCAAGCATATAGGTTGGGGACACAGATATGCAATCTAATTGATGAGATATTGTGACAAAGCGATTATATTACAAAGTGAGAATTTTTATGTGGATTTCTATGTTGGAACATTAAGTTATTTCTCTTAGGTCCCTTAACCCATTGGTAAATAGTAATCTTGGAATTTAGTAAATCCTACTTAATTACAATGAGAAATAATCCTAGAGGGTCACACACTATGTGTTTCCATTGATCTCAATTAAATTCTATTTTATTTTGATTAATGGGATACATATTATTCTCAAGTCTAATGGATAATTTTATTCATGTTATATTGTTCAAATAAATTAAATAAATATTTATTCACCAGCTTGTGAGTAAAATGTCTATTTCATTTATTGAATATTTTAATAAATATTTATTTTCAAGATTGTGAATAAAATATATATTCAGTTGCTCAATAAATGCTAGAGAAGTTCGAATGGACCAAGACTGAGTCTGGTGAAAAATATTAAATAACAATGCCATTGTATAATATTTTTTATTGAAAATTTGGCACATGCCAATAAATAATAATTATATGATTATTATTACATGGAATGGGATTTATTAAAGGTAATAAATGTTATTTAATAGCCAATATGAAATTAAATAATATTTTAACTTAAATCCCAACTCTATAAATAGGCGGCTATGTCTATTTTATAAAGAAAACAATATTGAGAAAGGAGAATTGTTGTGTATAATGAATTCTCTCTCAAATCCTCCTCTATCCCTCTCAAGAGTAAGAAGTGAAAGAAATATTTCTTCAAGACTTAAGAATGATAGATCAAGAAAGAAAAATGCATGAAATTTGAATCATCGTGCTAGCACACGGAGATTGAGTGGTGTTTCTCAGAGATCATAGGAGAAAGTGTGGATCACTGCTAGAAGGATTCTATCCTTGGATCCTCATAGAACAATGAAGGTAACTTGAAAGGTTTTTTTTGGACAATCAACATTCATCAATGAATAAATTTTCAAGGCCCAAGTGTTTATTTCTTCAAATATAAAATAAATTAATTATAAATTTGACATTCAAGATCCTCACTCTTGGTTTCAGGAAAGATTATAAAAATTAATTTTAATATATGTCCCACCTTCGTACACTTCCTCTACACTCTGAACCATCTAGTGGTATTAGAGCTGTCGTGTTTAAATTTATAATTATTTATTTGATTGTTCATCTATTCATAATTGTGGTTATATTTAAATTTTAAGTTATTTTTTCTTTAATCCGATTTTAATTAACATGTTTTTTCCATATTAAAAGTGTTAATTTAGTGTATCATTTTATTAAAGGTTTATGAAAAAATTAAGAACAACCAGACATGCCATTGGAAAGTGCCAAATCTTTGGCTGGTAAAACTGCGTTACACGGTATCTTGCCAGATCACATGTCGTATACCCAATCACATTGTATCTATATAAATCAATCAATTAATTATACATGGTTATTTTATTAAACACCGTATATTGACCAAGAAAACATGGAACATGAAAAGAGGATATAGAGTGTGTAGCTAGCATGTACACACCATGTAGTCCAGCTGAGTTAACACACTGAAGCCCCCAAGCATTTGACTTGATATATAGCAACCAAGGTACATGGAATGTAGCTTCATGTACATGTCATATATTCTCACATTAATGGAAAAATTAAAATCACAATAAATTTAAAAAAATTAGCACTAAAACCTTATTTTATTGAATTGAACATCGTTGTGTGTTTGAAAATTTAATAATAGTTTTAAATAATTTTTAATTCACAATTAATTTATTATAATTAATATATCATTATTGTTTCTTATGTCTATTTTCTATGAATTTAATTAATGATGAGTATCTCAAAATAATATTGGATGGTTATTAAAGATGAAAGGGAATTAATTAATTAATGTAAACATTTTTATATTAAATAATAAAATAATGAATAAAGAAATGAATTCAATCCATTTACTTTTGCGTATTCGTTTCATGTGTGACAACTCATGAGGTTGAATAAGACCTATGTATGTGTTGGATGTTTTAATTTAATTTATTAAATGAGTTTTCAATTTTTTTAATATTAAATTTAATGATGGTATGTGATTCATCCATCCCTTCATTTTTATGTAAGACCTATGTGTCTAAGTATATTTATGTAATCCCCATTAACCAATACTCTTATTTCCCCTCACTTATATGTGAGTAATAGATATTTGTAATTAATGGAGAATCCCAAGGAACATGGAGGTGGTTCCAGACGGAACCATAAGGATGCAAACCCAAGTGATATATAGGTGGACAGCTGGAATGCTATAACTCATGCCATGACCAGAAATAAGAGTTATTTACCATAAGTTAAATGTTTATTTAATGTATACTCATTAAATAAACCATTATAAAATGATAAATAATGGGTCATTTAATTATTTATTATTTCTATCTATGAAATTATTTATTTTATGGTTTCAAGGATATGATCACATAAATAAATGAATTAATGTGAAAATATTGAAATTAAATAAATGAATTATGTGTAAACATTTTATCCAACATGGTTAATTAATTAACATCCACTTAAAATTAAAAATTCATGTAAAGGATAAAAAATATATAATTTATGCATAATAAATTAAAATCCATTAATTAAATATTAAGTCAGACAAATTTTTCCAATACTTGATTGGGAATGGAACCATAGAATTAAGTGTAGTACATAGAAAAAGTCTGGTCACTTTCTTTTATCGGAGAGTTCTCATGAGAGTTTTAGGTTGACTTCACCAACATTGTACTGATTTTAACTACCATATTTTGTTCAATAGAAATTTGGAGTCAAGTGTTGAGGAAATCCATGTCAGGATTTCAGAATAGAGGAATCCACTCAATGGATCAAGGAGCTGCAATTCCACAGTTGGAAAGACCACCTTCATAATTAATTTATTATGGTTTTCATGGACAAAGTCTGGATCATTAAGAAAATTAATTTGGATTCTTTAAACTAGAATTTTAAATCAACTAGACATTATGAGTTAAATGGTGAGGTCTATTGAGACTTGATAAAATAGTTGGTGAATTAAAAAATAAATAAATTTATTAATTTATTATAACTCACTTATTTTGTAATCAAGAAAATTACAAATTATATGCTCATTTTACTTGTAGAATAAATTTACAAGTTTATCATCCACACTATCCCTATGATAAATATTATAGAAATATATACTTCTAACTAGAAGTAAATTCCAAAAGTGGTTTAGACGCCTTTGGGTTGTGTTATGCCAAGAACAAAAATATTACATGCTAGAATCCTCAATGTATAATCCTCCTACTAAATATACGAGTGATGGAGAGTTCCTTGTATATGAAGAAAATTTGTGTGACATGGTTGAAATTAAATGTTTGATGATTTCATAAATTTTAAGTTAACAAATAAATTCTCGCAAAAATATGGATATGTATAGAATGCTTGAGAACCTATGTGGTCATTAATAGGAGATATCTAGATAAGAATGGTTCAAGATTTCCAAGGTCCTCTATCAAAGAAATATTAGATAGGGTACCCCATATAGGACTCATTTATTCAATATCATTGGATAAATTGATTACTTATAAGTTCTAGGGTTTAAACTTGTTATAGAACTGGGCACCGACCTCATTGTAGAATCACATCCTTAGATATTCTCTAGCTTTTTTGTGAATTTTAATATGAACAACATTGAGATTTCAATGAAATTTTTTCTTAATCTTCTTCACCTAATAGATAATGATATCATGTGTGAAAAACCTTCCATCATTATGGTGAAAAAATGGAAAGGGAAACCAAATAGATTTAATCAAAAAGATTATTCAAACGATTCCAAGAAGAGGAAGATCAAGGGGAAAGAAAGGGAATATGATGTTGTCTATTTCACAAGTGGCAAGAAGGGCCACTAGAAGAAAAACTACACCCATCCAAATAATATGGGGTTCTTCAAGTGAATTTGTTATCGAGTACAATTTATCTATTTATAAAAATTGTTTATTAGATATAGCTTGTGGTTCTCACATGTGAATTGAAATATAAGAACCTAGTAGATTCAAAAATATTGACTGAGGATAGGTTTCTCTTCGAGCAGCTAATGGAGCTAAACTTGTTGTTGTAGCTATTAGGGACTACCACCTCACATTTTCGACTTGAATGATCTTAGTTTTAATGGGTTATTATTATGTGCCTTCAATTACCAAAACCATTATTTTTTTATCCAAACTTAATATGGGTGGATTTATATTCAAATTTTGGAATAAATTTTACTTCTTTTATAAATATAGAATTTTTTTGATAAGGAACATTTAAAAAATTGTCATTATGTGTTAGATTACATGAACCAAATAATGTAAATTGATAAGATATTACTTCACATGACTCACACCACACCCAACTTTGGTTTCACCGGCTAGGTCATGTAAATGAAAATCGCTTGACTAAATTACATAAAAATGGTTATTTAGATTATTTTAAACTAAAACCACTTGGTGTATGTCATACTTTTTTACAAGGAAATTTTACCACACCCCCATATAGTTGGAAAGGTGAATGTTCTATAGATCTTCTTGAATTAGTTCATAATGATGTGTGTGGACCATTTCCTATTGAATCATGGGGTGGGTACTTATACTTCAAAACTTTTACTGATGATTTTAGTAGATATGGATATGTATACTTAATGAGGTATAAGTAGGAATATTTTGATAAATTCAAGGAATAAAAGGATGATGTTGAGAACCATCTTGGTAAGAATATTGAGAAATTTTAATCAAACTGTGGTGGAGAATATCTTAATCAAGACTTAATTGATTATTTATGGGAGTTTGGGATTTTTTCTCAACTCACTACTCATTATAATCCTTGAATGAATGGTATTAGAGAAATAAGGAACCACACCTTACTGTACATGGTGATATCAACGATGAGTCATGCAAGTCTTCTATTATCCTTTTGACAATACGTGTTACAAACAGTAGCATACGTACTAAACCAAGTGTCAACTAAAACAAAATAAGGTATACTATACAAATTATATAATGGAAAGAAACCTATATTGTCTTACTTACATATGTGGGGTGGAGAAGAGTTGTTTAAGTCCTCTTTAGGTAACAAGACTTCACCACGAGGAACAAAGTGTATCTTTATAGGATATCCCAAATAAATAAAGGGATACTACCCATAAAACCTTTAGAAAAAAAGGTTATGGTTGAAATATTTCCCACATTTCATGAGGAGTATCATATATCTAAAAGATATAGTGGGGTCTAGATAGAATTTCATGAATTCCAGGCTCAAGATACATAAGAGTTGGTAGAGGAAAAATCCACAAATCCCTGTGGATTAAGAAATTGTTCCAGAGGCACAATTACTACATAGGAGTACTATAGATGTTAGAGAACTAGAATGTTATGGTTTTTTAGTCACTGAGGATGGTGAATCGTTATTAGTTGATAATAATGATCCTCTAACTTACATGGAAACATTAAGTGGAATCCATGTTTCCAAGTAGAAAGAATCCATGAATTCTAAAATGGATTACATATACCAAAACCAAGTATGGATTTTGGTATCACCTCTAGTATATGTAAATACCATTTGTTTCAAATGGGTATTCAGGAAGAAAATATACATGGAAGGATAAGTCAGTACCTATAAGGCATGACTTGTTGCAAAAGGGTTTAAATAGCATCAAGGCATTCAATAAGAAAAAAAACATTTTCACCAGTTGCAATGATGAAATCCATAAAACTTCTAATATCCATTGTGACTTTCCATGATTATGATATTTGAAAATTGGATGTCAAAATAGCCTTCCTTAATGGGAACCTTTAGGAAGATGTCTATATGACACAACCTGAAAGGTTTGTGACTTAAAATGATGCCAACATGGTATGAAAGTTGTAAATATCCATTTATGGATTAAAGCAAGCATCTAGGTCATGGAAAATTTATTTTGATAAGGCCATAATGGAATTTGGTTTCTTAAAGAATGAATTTGAGCCTAGTGTCTACAAATTGTTTAGTGGGAGTGAAATCATTTTCTTAATAGTATATATTTATGAAATATTACTCATTAGAAATAAAAAACTAGTCTTACAGTTTGTTGAGGCATGGTTGAATAAATGATTCTTTATGATGGACTTGGGAGTGGCAGCATATATTCTTGGTATCAAGATCCATTATAATAGATCCAATAGGTTTCTTAGCCTGAGTCGGAGTACATACATTGAAAAGATACTAAATTATGGGACAATACAAGAGGGTATTGTTTCCAATGGCATTCATATTTCTAAGAAAATGCGTCTTCAGATACATGAGGAAAGAAGAGGAATAACAAGGATTTCATACACAACAATGATTGGGTTAGACATATTTGTTATTATAAGTACTAGGATAGATTTTTCCTATGCATTAAGTAAGGTAGAAAGATATCAAGTTGGTCTAGGTGACCGCTATTGGATGGAAGTAAAGACTATCCTTAATTATCTAAGTCATGCTATGGATATGTTCTTGGTTTATTGAGGAGATCAGGAAATAGTCATCAGAGGATATGAAGATGTTAGTTTCTAAAAAAGATCAAGATGACATGAATTTAGAAAATGGATACATCTTTACTTTGAAGGGAGGTTTTGTGACCTGTAAGAGCTCAAAGAAGGTTGTGGTTGTAGATTCTATAGCATATTATGAGAATAGTGTAGCTTCTGAGGTAGATAAAGAAGTGGTATGGAAGTGAAACTTCATCCAATAGTTTGATGTGGTATCCACCAGTAAATATCCAACCACACTCTATTGTGATAATATTGCATCAGTGGCTCTTTCAAAAAATCCAAGGTCACATCAATGGATGAAGTACATCATTCCGAAGTATCATATATTGAGGGATTTTTCTCAGAGAGGAGAAGTTGTAGTTAGCAGTATTTCCAAAAAACATAATTTGGTGGATCCCTTGACTGAATCCATGACTTAGAAGAGACATGCCTATCATGTGATTTTTAGCAGACTAAATTTTATAGACATTTGGATCTAGTATAAGTGGGAGTTTGTTGGAGTTTGTGTCTTAGGACCAACTGTTTATACTTTGATTATATGTATATTCAATGTATCAAATATTAATAAAACATCATATTACATATTTTTTTGTTTTGTATCATGTGCTATGATGATATTATAGAATAATTTTTTATGGTTGGATAGCATACTATGATGGGACACATAGTACATACACTATCAGGTGTGAGTACTCATAAGAAGATGATGCTTCTTATTATAAATTTCACACTTGTTAATCTCCAATATGGGAGATTATGATAACAGATTTTCCAGTAGGAATTCTGCATTTTTCGGTATCATCGGATATTCCTATCTACGTGCATGTGTGAAGGTCCTTAGAATTTAATATTATTATTAATGCATGATATAACTCGCATACTTAGATGTATTTTTTAATCCATGATGATAATAGTTCATGGAGAATTTGGATATGTTGGGTGCATCACGAGTGACAAGTAATTAATGAATAAGTTGAGGAAGGATTTTTCCTTCTATATTTATGGAAGATAATATCACATCCCTTTGACTGGAATAGAACTATCACATTAAATTCTAAGTCCATGGTGTAATGATATGTTTATTCAGATAGTCAAATAAAGACATATCGAGCATATAGGTTGGTGACATGGATGTGCAACCTACTTGATGAGATATTGTGAAAAAGGTATTATATTACACGGTGAGCATTCATATGTGTTTTTTGATGTTGCAACATTAAGTTCTTTCTCTTGGGTACCTTGACCCATTTCTAGACAGTAATCTTGGACTTTAGGCAAGCCAGTCTAATGCCAATGAGAAATAATCCTAGAGAGTCACACTCTAAGTGTTTCCATTGATCTCAATTAAATTATATTTTATTTTAATTAATAGAATAAATATTATTCTCATGTTTGAGGAATAATTTTATTCAATTTATATTGATTTAATAAATTAAATAAATATTTATTTGTTGGATTGTGAATAAAATATTTATTTTATTTATTGAAACTTTTAATAAATTTTTATTCACTATATTGTGAATAAAATATTTATTTACGAATAAAATATTTATTTATGAATAAAATATTTATTAGGTTGTTCAATAAATTCTATAAGAGTTCAAATAGACCAATACCAAGTCTATTGAAAAATATTAATTAACAAGACCGTTATATAATATTTATTATTTCTCAAGTTGGCGTGCACCATAAAATAATAATTATATAATTATTATTATTTGTAATGATACTTATTAAATTTAATAAATTTTATTTAATGGTAAATATGAAATTAAATAATATTTTTACTTAAATCCCTACCCTATAAATAGGCGACTATGTCTATTGTATAGATCATCCAAAATTGAGAATAAATAATTTTCGCACCAAATTAATTCTCTATCAACTCCTCCTCCTCTCTCCTTGTTAAGAAAAAAATTAAAAGAGATATTTATTCCATAATAAATAATGAGAAATCAAGAATGAACAACATAAGATAATCAATTATCCATGATAGAACCTGGTGATTGAGGGGTGTTGGTCAGAGATCGTAGGAGCACGTGTGGATCACCGCTAAATTGATTTTATCCTTAGATACTCACAGTGCAATGAAGGTAATCTGAAAGGGTATTTTTGAATGATCAACATTCACTAATGAAGAAATTTTCTAAGCCTGGTTATTTATTTCATTAAATATTGAATAAAGTAATTATATATTTTACATGCAATATCTTTACTCTTGGTTTCTGTAAATGATTTTTAAAAGAAATTTTAATATATCACCCACCTTTGCATGCTTCTGTTTCACCCAGAAGCATAAAATTCCACCTAAAATTTTGGAAAAAATCCCTTGGATTCATATTGAAATAAGGGGAAATAAAATATAATAATAAGAGGTCAAGGAGTATCCAAGAGTGATTGCCCATTAGGTTGAGAGAAATGGGGTTCAAAGTATCCAATAAGAGGGTTAAAAGAATGGATTAATGGCCAAAATTACTTTATTTTAAAATAAAAAACATGTTTAGGCCACCAATTACCTATTATGGGGTCATTAGGTACCTTTTTATCACCCCAAACCACCTAGCCTATTACCCAAGCCACTGGGTTACTGGTACACCCAAACTAGGTCCATAGGACAACCTTCGGTCCTTAGACTATAGGTGGTTCCAATCCATGACCACTTTAACTATTAATATACCTTCCAAATCTCAAACCTAATCCAAAATAACTTATATATTCATCCTTATACACCCAAAACTAAATCCAAATCCTTTAATTAAAATATACCCCTTTTACATTACAAAACAATCAATGGGTTCATACTTTAACCATCTAAAATCCACTTTAATGACCATTAATCACTATATCTAGGACACATATCATTAAATTTACAATATTTATATATAACCACATTACATCCTCGATGATTTTTAAATTTTAAATGGTTTTAATGATAATTAATTACACTTCTTATATATACACACCTCATGTGCATGAAAATTATATGTATGATGTTCCATGTAAAGGAAAAGGGACTCAGTAGCTAGGATTTCACATTATAATAAATCTAGGAAATTAATTATTATTCACTCAACATTATAATATGTGGTATTCCATAAAATATATTTCTATTTATTTTAGTTGTATTGTTTATGGAATTACACATGGGGTTAACTTTAATAGCTTCTTTAGTTAGATTTTTCATTTGAAAATTTTTATGATATAATATTATAAATTATTGTGTATTTTGTTTTTTATTTATATTTTTTATGGTTGTTGAATTATTTATATTAGTAATTTTTATTATTATAATCAATTGTAGGGAAAATATATCCCCAAGAAATATGTATAGGCATTGTAGTCTTCATCCTCATGTGATCAGGAGCACACTTGAGGCTATGTGATGTTTTCGCTAAGATAAATAGTCATTTCAATGTTATATAATATAAACCAAGTGATAATAATTATTTATCATTTTTTTCCAAGGATCAATTATTTATTTAATCTTGTAGAGGTTTCTAGTTGGTTCTCAAAGACAAAATTTATGATGATTCCCTTTAAAGTGATGAAGACACTGATACCCTTTATGGCTTGATAGAATTAGTTTTCTATGAGATTATAGAGTGGTTCATTATAGTTTTTATCAATATAATCCTAGTGTATTTATGGATAGATGATAAATTTAGTGAGAATTTAATGACTATCATATATATTCTTTGAGGAAATCAATTATGTGTAATGTTATCCAAGTGAAACTTATTAATATGTGAGATACATTTCCCTGGGAATTTTTTCCCTAGTAAAATTTAATGATTTATCCATCAAATATTGAGGTAGTATTTTGTTATTAATCACCAAAAAACACTAAAAATTTATCTATATACCATTTCTTGGTAGTTTATTGCATGAGGATTATATCTGATTTCACTCATATTGCAATACCTTTGACTTCTTTGACCTATAAAGATAATGAATTTGTATAGAAATATTTGTATGAGATGGAGAGTAGGTATTTAAAAGGAAAAAAATATATAAGTGAGTTTATCCTTCACTTTCTAGAGGAAGGATTTGTGTTTTATGCTTTTTATTCTACTTTTCATCAATTTAAATTTTATTCGTTAATGAAATATAAAGTGATAATTTATTATGGGTGTAGATATTTGTTCCAAAGTTAGAAAAATTATATTACCTGGAATATTGAGTATGTGTTTATGGTGTTTTACTTTAATCTATAGTGGAATTACTTCCTTAGGGAATGATTTATAACCTTGATTGACCATAACATCCAATTGTATATATTCTCTTAGTTAGTTATAAATTTTTATTAAAGGATATTGGTAGTGTTATTGTAAGATTGTGAATTTGATATCTATTATACTACAAGGAAATGTAATATTGCAGTTGGTGCATTGGGAAATAATATTCATGGTAGTTTTAATCATGAGGTTGGTCATGATTAGAGGATGAGTAGTAGATTCTATTTTATATCTATATGTAGATTATGTGAGTGGTATAGTTTTACTATATGAAATGATAGTGTACTATCCTTTGTTTTAGTTGGTATGGGAATCTCATCTAGTAGATATTGAGGTAGATATATGTAGAGATCATGTTGTTCATAAAGATTCTTTAGATGGATGGGAAGATAATGTTGAGCATAAAATGTTGTTCTATGTGAATGTGTTTTTTCTATAGGTGATACGTGAGGTAGTTCTTCATGATTTCATTTCCAAACCATTGTCCATATATGGGGTTATATCCCAGATATATAATTTCTTGAAATATAAATTTTGGTGTTGTGGTATGAAGAAATTGTTCATGATTTTCATGTCTCAATCACTTGTATATCAGGGAGTTCAGGTCAAGCATCAAATCTCAATTAGTATATTATAGTCTTTAGATGATCCCCTATGGAAATTCATTGGCGTATTAATGTAATTAATGTTGGGTTTTCATGGATTATTTAGAGGTTATAACATAATATGAGTTATCATTAATTGATTGATGAATTCAACTCATTTTAAAAAGATTATAGATTTAAGTGTGGGGTGGGATAGAGAGGCTTTATATGGGAGAGGTGTTGATTTTTTATGGAGTTTTGAGGAAGATAATCATTTATCATGGTCCTCACTTCACATTGTATGTTTATAAGGAGTTTTTGATTTTCTCTTAGCACTCTATTATGCCTTTTAATTGATTTTCAAAAATGGGTAGACCACGTGACTGATTTTGACATTATAGGACAAGTTGTGTGTATGTTTCCTCAATTTAAAAGGTTTGTTGTTGAAGAATCTAGCTTATTTAGGTTACTTATAATAACAATTATCACTCTTCCATTGGTATGACACCATTTAAAGAATTATATAAGTACCCACATAGAACATATTTGTACTAGACTGAGGTTATAGGGATGATAAGCATTATATCTGATTCTATACAAACTATGATGAAGAAAGTATAGGATATTCATCAGTGGATAGAGGATTCCTTTGATCATTAAAATTATTATATATATCAAAGTAGAATTTTAGATCTTGATATTGGAAATAATTTTTCCATGATGGTTTCTCATTACCTTAAATAGAACACTTTTGGTAGATGTAATAAAATTTATCTATGATTCATTAGACCTTCAAAGTTGTTGGAGTGGATTAATGGTGTGAAATTAAAATTGAATGTTCTACCAAATATATAGTAACTTAATTATGTCTCCCACATATCATAGATTCATATTTATCTTCAAGGTGACTCCATGTAATTTATTTGGGTTAGTTGGACATCGAGGATCATGAAACGTTCAAATAGAAGCTTATAGATATTTAGAATCATCAAGAAAAGAAATTTTGTGGATGGGTTATTCCTTTTTTGTGTGTATTAAATATGAATAGTGGTTTATAATAATTTATGTGATTGAGGGAGTCATATTAGTGGGTTCAATATTTTTAGTTTTCTTAAAATTGATGCTAGAAATAAAGTTGAGATTTAATTTTAAGATAAATTTTTTGATGTCCTTGCTTTATTATATTGTATTAATACATTTACAAAGTGATATTCCTTTTCGAGAGGTATCTCTCATAATGGTTAATTTTTTAGGTTCTATTTCATTCATTTCATGTTTTATTTTGATTTTCAATGATGATAATCCTTTGAGAGTTATTTTATATGAAGGCCTATACTTTAAATGTGTGCCTTCTCTTAGGTGTTTATTAATTTTGTGAAGTTCGGGAAGGAATGGGAAACTATGGTATAGTGGTTGAAGTAAAATTTTAACTAACATGGAAATCACACCATTATAGGTTACATTACACTATCATTTTTTGTTAGATTGAGTTTTTTGTTTAAGTGTGGGAGCAAGAAAAGGGGTTTCACTTCCGGAAAATATAACAAATTTATTACATCATGATTTATATCATTGTTTTGGGATGATATAAATTATCTCATAATTAAATGGGGGTTTATTATCACATATAGTTATTTTGGGTGGATAGTTATGCCACCATATTAGGTCACAATATTCTTTGGGTTTCTGCATTACATAGTTATATTTTATATTTTGTTTTATTAATTTTTATGTGAGTACGGATTTAAGAGAAAATATTATATTAAATTTATACTGGTGGATTATATTGTGATTTAAACCTTGTATTAACCCATTAACTAGGTTTTTATGGTGTGGTTCTATATATTACTTCATAATATTCTTTGATTTCATCGATTTTTAATGTTTTTAGTAACTGATTTTAAGGGGACATTAGAGGATTTTCACTATATTTTTTAGATTTTCATGTGAATAACACCCATTACAGTATAATTCAATGGATCACATCATGATTTTTTAAATCCTTTTTAAAAAAAGGAAATATAATGGATTATGTTTTGTGGTTTATAGTGATAGTTAGAGTTTTTTAGGCACCCCAGAGTGTTATTTTACTAAAATTTGGTTTTATATCTTATTGTAGACTTGTGAATTGTTGTAATAATATTTTAACCATTTTTATTAAATAAATTCCCCATTTTATTGGCGGGTTTATAAACATGGTTAATGGGAGAGTTGATCTAGGTGATGAAGATGTTATAGATCCATTAAATATTTCTTATGATGATAAAGGGACTTGATTTTTTAGTTCAATCATGTGATAATGATTTGAAATAGGTTATTCTAACTTCTTTTTTCTATGTGTTTAGTGAAATAGTATGTTTTATTCGATGTTTTGATGGTTAATTGTTGTAATTAACATGAAATTATAGGTTATTTAAAATAAATTGGTGGAATTTATATAAAGGTTCGGATTGAATTGACATGGAATAATAAACTAATTAAATAGTTATAATTGTGGTAATTGGAATGAGAAACTATTCTTTACTTGGAACTATAAATGTGGGAAATGAATTGGGTTAAGTAAATAAGGAAATTAATGAGATAAATTCTTGTTGTGGTACCATTGATGAGGATATCTAGAATAGGATTTCAAATCATGTTTGGTTTTTTGTTAGGAACCTCATGCCTTATTATATATGTGATAGAATGAAAGGGATGATAAAAATTTTGTGGTTAAGATATATTAGTAAACTAATTGGGTTATGTGGTTAAATAAATATTTTTTTTGGTATTTATCCAAGGATTTGTGAATTTTAACAGAGTGTTTGAGGTGTGTGAGTCAATTTTAGAGGAATATTACATGAAATTGCATCATTATTATCATTTTATTATTGATTATGGTTATATGTTATTTTTAAAATGTTTATTTGATATTATTAATAGATTACATAATGTTGATATTATATTGTGTAATTGTGTTAACCATATGTCATAATGTTTATTTGATATTCTCATTATCTTAACCACAACATGTTTCAATAGCATAAGTGTTCCTCTCCACTTGAGACATGACCATTTCATCCCAAGAAACACTTTCCTTTAACAAACTCATAGGTCGATCATGACACTTAACTCGGTCCATTTCTAGTGTTTCCTCTACCATGAATAGACATTTACTCTTTTCACCAAAACTCGTAGGAAACTGAACCCACAAAATCTCATTAAATCACCAATCCTCATCCCACACATGGCTTCTACACGATCCCAAAATTCAACAGCATCACGCATATCTAGTGCATGATACCTTGATCTCATCCTAATTTAATGTGTTTATGCTCTGGTAGAACCCAATCACACCACCTGACTCACAATCCCATGAGTCATGTATCATCATAATTAGGCTCATAGTATTAAGTTTTTGACCCTTCCCCCACATCATTTATGTTTCAAAAATACCAAAAATTCCCTAGTACTCTTTTCCAACAACCCTACATCCCTCACATTTTGAGGAAAGAACATGCATCCACCCATCAATCGATGTCATTCCCAAAATCAAAATCATATATCCACACTATATTACATACTAAAATTATTTCATATGTGTAGTGTCAAACACCTTAATAGTCCTTACCATTAAATAGTGTCAAAATCATGAAAATCAAAGTATATCTCATACTAAAGAACCAGCACTCGGGTGTTTTCCTTATGAACAAGAGGTATTATCCTATCTATGTCATAAATTCTTGAGCACTACTCATTCATAAATATTGAACAAAAACACATAACTATGACTCCTTTCTATAAATAAAATCCAAATTTGATCTAACCCATCACTTGGGTTACCCTCACATACCATCTCTCACTGACTCACCAAAATATTGATTCACGTCTCAAAAGATCACTAGGTCTTCCCACCAAGCCCAAAAATCAAAAATAAAAAGGGGTCCAACCCAAGTAATCTCACATGTAAACCCCCATCCACAAGGTAGAAATTCTCATGATCATCCACAAATGATACTACCCCTAGAGAATCACAACCCACCAGTCACCACTATCTCAACCAATGGAATCGTCATGGAAAAACTATATAAAAAACACATCCACTGGCTCAGTTAATTAAGATGAAACACAAATCTATATGGGAAAACACTATATAGGTTTTTAATGGAACTTTAGATAACCAAAATTATAAAAAATCACTAAATATGGGTTTATCATTAAGGAATCAAATGAATATATTGACCTACTCAGCGTTAGGTACTCGGACGGGAAACAGAAGCCAATAGGGTGGGAAATTAAAATATTTGCATCATCAGAGCAATGTAAAAATGTCAACTTCAGTGATCTTATCCCAGTACGGTCTAAGGACTGTGCGTGGATTTGACATAGCACAAAATAAAATCAAACATGTACCTTGTTCATATCTGACGTGTGCAAGTTCGTCACCGAATGTCAGTGACTGATTCTCAAAGACTCTGACGTCAAATCCATCTAGATCATCCACACACACCTCTTAAATCTAATTTTATGTCGTTCATCTGAAACTAGGTGTTATCTCAGTACACCAATGACCTCTTCAACGCAATGGTGATCACTGCAAGCAAGTGTCTTTGATCCAAGAAAAAGGAACTTGAAGATCTTGCTTTCTTGAGAGAGTCTCTCTCTATAATTCAAGAGGAGAGAGAGGCTCTCAATTCCAACACATGAATAGTTACATGGGAAGAGCCTCTCTATTACTTATATAGGGAATATCTAAAATACCTGGTATGGGTTCCCAACCCCCCCCCCCCCCCATGTAATAGATATTCACAGTATAAGTGTTAAAAATATTTATTAATGACAAATTAAATTATGCCAAAAATAATATTTATAATTTTATCACTAAATTTAATATATAGATATATGAAATATACATTGTCTGATAATCTTGAGTCTATAACTTGACTCACACTCTTAAAAATATTAAACAAACCCGAGATATTTAAATCTGTTTGAATAATATTTTATCTTTGTATTTACTTAATCACTTGTAAATACATGTTATAAATAAATTCAAAAAATTATTCCAAACTTGAATAATTAAAGAATTTTTTTATTACTTGCTGATCCATATAACTTGGATAATACTCAGACCCTGTGGTGGGGCCCACCAAGTTCTATATTCTTATTCTTCATAATATGGTATATTCTCAAAGCGCTATAGTATGTGACCCTCTAGGCCCTTATCCCAATAGCAGTGGATAATATTCACTGACCAAGAGCGGGGTCTAGAAACCCATCAAGAACCCTATATAGATAAGGTAAAATCAAAGCAATGACTACCTTCCTATGAACACATTATGTGTAATATAATCTATTTATCATCGATGTCTCAATAAATAAGAATGCACACTAGTGTTAGCATCCTTTATCCTGCTTTATTTTATTTTTTGATCTATCTGGATAGTATTACCTTCCACTACCATGGACATGGATTTAATGAAGGTGCAACCATCATAATCAATCAGGATCGAGATATATCTTCCTCAACATGGAAGTGACAAATCATGTCTTGATCTCTCAATCAATTTCTTGTCAACAATGATGTATCCAACACTAACTACCTCGTCGGGACATCATTTCCACGGTTTTCATTTTGCATAAAAGTATATAATTAAATGACATAAATTGATAATGATATCAATTCAGGAGACCATTACACATGTATGTAGACAGGAACGACCAATGACACCTAAAACATGTGGTGTTCCTATTATGCAGGTAAGTCCTCGTGATCTCAACTACAAAAGATCATCAAGTAAAAACTTCATGAGAAGAAGTACCAATACTTATGATCCCCTAGCACCTGATAGTCACACATCATCTATGTCCTTTCAGAATGATGTAACTGGACCATAGGACATTAGTTTAATATTACTGTCATGGAATCTCAGGGTTCTCATTATAGCCTAGGTTCTACTATAACCTTTTGATACAACATGTAATCTAAAGAAATTTCCATAAACAAATTGGATGCAGAAGTATCTACAAAATTATGGAAAGATAAACACATGTATATATAACAAACTGCATACAAGTAGTGTTAATCAAAGTACAACACAAGTTCGTTCTAGGGAACCCACTTTCAACACTCCCACTTTCACTAGAGCCAACTATTAACAAGTATCAATCTTCTAGCTCTCACATGAGAATCATGCTTCTGTTGAGAAATGGATTTAGTCGGGGGGTCATCCCCATTTTCCTCTATTGCTACTTTGCTAACTATAACTTCACCTCTTTGAGTAAAATCCCTCAAGATATGAAACTTTTGAAGAATAAGCATTGTCCTATGATGAGACATGGGCTCCTTGGCAAGCACCACTATAGTAGTATTATCGAAATATATTGGAACAGGGTCTCCACTGCTAGGCACAACACCAATGTCTGAGATAAAGCTATGTATCTAGACTGTTTCCTTTGCTACATCGGAAGTTGCAATATATTTGGAATCTGTAGTAGAATCAGCAAACACAGCTTTCTTCGAGCTTCTCCATATCACTACACCAACATTCAGGAAAAATATGCAGCCTTAATGAGATTTCAAATCATCATGATCTTTCTGGAAACTAGCATTAGTGTATCCTTTCACTACCAGTTCCTCAACTCCTCCATTAACCAAGAACATATATTTTGTACACCTCAAGTACTTTAAGATAGTTTTAACAACTTCCCAATGTATCTCTTCTGGATTGGCTTGATATATACCCACCATGCTTACAGCGAAGGCAACATCAAACCTAGTATATAGAATGGAATACATTATAGAACTCACTTAAGAGGAATAATAGATTCTACTCATTCTATCAATCTCTGCCTATATTTGTGGACACATTTTCTTGGATAGATTTATACCATGTGACATAGGCAACTAAACTCTCTTGGATTGTTCCATATTGTACCTTTTGAGTACCTTGTCAATACATGTACTTTGACTTATCCCAAGAATACTTTGAGATCCATCTCGATAGATCTTGATCCCTAGAATGTAGGTTTCTTCCCCTAAGTCTTTCAGGGATAATCATTCATTTAACCAAGTCTTAACTGAATGTAATACTTTCACCTTGTTTCCTATAATTAATATGTCATCAACATATAACACTAGGAAAATGATGTAATTACATTCTACCATTTTATAGACAAAATTATCTCTTTTGTTTTTGAAAAAACCAAATTCTCTTATGGCCTAATCAAAATGAACATTATATGACCATGATTCATGCTTCAACCCATAAATGGATCTCTGCATCTTGCATACTTTATTGGAATTATTTGACTTGAAAAAACCTTTAGGTTGAGTCATATAGACGTCTTAAACCAACTTCCCATTTAGAAAAGTAGTTTTCACATCAATTTTACAAATTTCATAATCATGAAAGGATGCTATTTCAAGAAATATTCTGGTGGATTTAAGAATTATTACTAGTGAGAAGTTCTAATCATAGTCAATGCCTTGACGTTTCCTGAAACCCTTTGAAACTAGTATTGATTTAAATTTATTAACCTCACCATCCATTTACAGGTTCTATTTTATTACCCATTTGAATTCAATGGGATTTATATCAGTTGGAGGCTCTACCAAAATCCAAACATGATTTTAGTGCATGGACTTCATCTCAGAATTCATGGCTTCTTTATATTTAGTAGCTTATTTTCCTTCTACTATTTCCTTGTAGGTTAGAGGTTCGTCATCCTCAAGGACTAATGTGTCACCTGACTTGGTGATAATAAAACCAAAATTCTATAGTTCTCTAACCTCTTGCGTAGACCTATGCAATATTTGTGTCTTAGGGACAATTTCTTATTTCTCTTTCTCTTGTGAAAATCATTCCTCTACCAACTCTTGTGGATTTGGAGCATTAACTTCATAAAATTCATTCTTGATGCCACTATTTCCAATATAAATGTGTCCCCTTTCTAGAAATATGTTGTGTCCTTCCACAAAAAAAATTCTATCTAAAGGGTTATATAAGTAATATCCTTTGGTTTCCTTAGGATAACCAATAAAAATGCACTTCGTGATTCTGGATGCTAATTTTTCACTTGGTAAAGTCTTGAAAAATGCCTCACACCCCCATACAAGTATGTGTGTCAAACTAGGTTTCCTTCCATACCATAACTCATATGGAATCCCATATACAACTTTAGTTGGTACTCGGTTAAGGGTATATGTTGTTGTCTGCAAAGCGTATCCCCAAAAGGATAATGTAAGAGTTGTATGACTCATCATTGATCTGACCATGTAAAGAAAGGTTATATTCCTCTTCTCAATAACACCATTCCATTATGGTGTATAAGGACAAGTGATTTGTGATACTATCCCACACTCCTTCAAGTGATCAATGAATGCTTGGTTAAGATATTCTCTACCTCAATATGAGATGAGTTCTTTTATATTCTTAAAAAATTTGTTTTCTAATTTATTTTGGTATTCCATAAATATCTGAAAGGAACTAGACTTATACCTCATTAAGTAAATATAGAAATACCTACTATAGTCATCGGTAAAAGTAATGAAGTATGAAAATACACCCCCTGCATCTACTGGAAATGGACCACATACATCAGTATTTATTAATTCCAGTATTGCATTGGCTCTTTATCCCTTTCTTGAGAAAGGTGATTTGGTCATTTTACCTTATAAACAAGCTTGAAATACATCCAAGGGTTCTAAATATACTAAGTCTAAATACCCATATTGATGTAATCTTCATAATCGCTTCTTTTTTACATAACCTAGCCTGAAGTTCCATAATCGGGTGATGTATGAGTCATGTTGGCTACTTTTTTCATTGATTTCCATTATGGGGTTCTTGAGTTATAGCATGTAAAAACCATTTTTAAGATGTTCCATACCATAACATATGTTATCCCTATAAAAAGAAAACATTTACTTACAAACTTGAAATAAAATACCAATGTCTAAACTCGACACATAGATAATGTTCCTAGTTATAGAAGGTACATAATAAAAAAAATTAAAACTAGAACCAAACCACTTTGCAAGGTTAAGTTATAGTCTCCCACTACCAAGGCTGCCAGACTTGCACCATTTATAGCTCGGAGATCCACTTCACCTTTAGAAATATTCTTGAACCTACTTGGTTCTAGTATATGAATACAAATGTGTGATCCACCTATTGTATCCAATACCCAACTTGAAGATAAAGATATATTGAATTCAATGACAAAAATATATGAATTAGAAGCATCAGTTTTCTTCTTCTTACTACCTTTTAAATTCTTCTTCCAGTGGCCATTCTTGCCACATCCAAAGTAGACAGCTTCTTGCTCATTAATCTACATATGAATCTTTAGCTTCTTAGTAGGACAATTCATTGGTGTCTTTGTCCTTGACTTGAACTTAGAACCCTTCAACTTTCCCTTTTTATTTTCTTCACCATAAGGACAGATGAATTGGAATTTTTCATGTCCTTTTCAACTTGGCGAACTAAATCCAAAAGGCTCGGGAGTTACTTTTTCAAATCATTCATGTTATAGTTGACAATGAAAGTTGAAAATCATGGTGGTAAAGAGGTAATAATGAGATCCACTACTATTTATTGGTTCAATTTAAAGCCAATGGCTTCAAGACTCTCAATATACCCAGTAATCTTGAGTACATGAGGACCATATTGTCACCCTTATGCTAACCTACACTTATAGAGGGAACTTGAGATCTCATACCTTTCCTATATGTCCCTCACCTAGTATAATT
This sequence comes from Viscum album, assembly GCA_963277665.1. Taxonomy (NCBI): domain Eukaryota; kingdom Viridiplantae; phylum Streptophyta; class Magnoliopsida; order Santalales; family Viscaceae; genus Viscum; species Viscum album. The sequence continues at coordinate 1,393,038,116 of OY728157.1, read as the reverse complement.
CATGGAGATGTGAAAGAATATTATTGGTGCCTTAATCCTCATGCATTTTCTACAATTAGTTGGACATGGAAGACAACATGATGCATTGAACATAAAGTGCATCCTCTACATGCTTTTCCATTTATCTTTTTCCACCTTACTTGCTCCCAGAGGAGGCTCAGTAGGAACTGAGGATTCCAGCACATATAACTTCCTTTCTTGGCATAGTACTATGCACAAGCGCCTGTACCACTCCTGGAAGTTATTGTCATTCCGGATATTTTCTTTATCCATAATTGATCGCAGTGATAAAGTACTTGTGGTGTTGTTGATTTACATTTTTAATATACATCAGATAAACATTAGTACTGAGTACTTTGTCTTGATTACCTTTTTACTTTTATGATAAATAACTTATTATATCATTTTAATGTCTCGCACTATTTTAGTGAACCATAATATCCCTCACTATTATATTTGGAATACTCTATCTCTTGAGTACTCTAGTGGCAAGGATCCTCGAAACCTCCCTCATAGTCTAGAAGCTATGGTTACGCCACTACTAGAAGGTTTTCAAGGTAGGCACTAGGATGGCCAACCACTTGACTCGTAGTTCCTTGTATTATTGAGTACATTCCTAGATTTTGGAATCTGAACTTGATTCCCTCATCATCATGCCTCTAAAGTGATAGAAAGTTAGCTATGGCTAATCCTTGAGTACTCGCTTTAGTTAAGTCGACCCAGTTCTCTCATGAAAATTACCTGGTAGTAAGAGGTACTCTCAACTATGGCTGACGAGCACCCCAAACACCCAATTTTGTTAAAATTTGAGTAATGGAACGCATTTAAGACTTAATATATCTTTGAGGTATTTTTATATTTATTGAAGAATATAATACTTTTCTATTTATATGTTCAAACTAGATTTTCACACTCACAACTGAACATGAAATAGAAATACATTCACTATATCTTTATGCATTTTTATCTTATTTACTATTCTATGTGATCAAGAAATAATCATGAAATTGCATAAAATTATAAACAATGCATAAAGGTAAATCAGGCAATTCGATTGGCCTTGATCATTCCATTATGATCAATCCATAACGGGTCAATCATCACCAAGGGGAATCCATATGTGAGTCAACACTTGACTCAAGTCGCAGCTAGCCCCAGTACAAAGCACTTGGCTCCCGTTTGGACCTTGACTTGGTGGGGTATAAATCTCAAATCATCACTATATAATTACAAATATACTCGCATGAAAGTGAGGGGGTCTAAGGGTACAAAATACTACTAAAGTATTTGACGTACAAACCCTTATACATATTTGAATTAAAAGACGATTCACAGACCATCATTTATCTAATTAATTATTACAATCATCACACGAATTGAATAAATAATTAAATAAATAAAACTAGACATGCACGGTTCAGTCGCTTTCTCAAGACCGTTCGGTATAAATAAAGAGAAATCAAAATTAAACTACAATAAATTTATATAGTACAAGGGAATTATAATAAATTAAATGAATTTAAAAAAATTCAATTAATTTATTTATAAATTCAAATAGTTTAATTTAATTTGAATTAAAAAATTAAATTAAACCATTAATTTAATTTTAAATCCAAAAAATTAAATTAAACCATTAATTTAATTTTAATTATAAAAATTAAATTAATGATTCATATTCTTCTTAAACTTAAACCCCAAATTAATTTTAATTAATTTAAATTAAAAAACTTAATTAATTAAATCTAATTATCTGGGATGCCTCTAGCCGATGAAGGATTCGGAAGAAATATGAACTGTTGAGAGGGTATTTCACTAGAGCATTGTCGAATAGCGGTGTCACCATAGCGCAACCATGGCATGACTACGGTGTGACTGTGGAAAGACTGTGCCGTCTACACCTAGTCCAATAAAACCCCATGGCAGAAACTTCCTATAGTGAGGCAAGGGTGACGATGTGCTGCTCTAGCGAGCTGCGAGGGCAGCGGTGAGGTGCTCCAATCTAGCAAGGCATGTCGGTTTGGTGGTGTGCTACTTACAGTGAGCCACCAAGGTAACAGCCTGGTGCTCCAGTGAGCAGTGAGGGTGGTCGCGCGTTTCTTCTGGCGAACCATGAGGGTGGTAGGTGGCCCAGGGTGGCGTGGTCTAGTCGCAAAAATAGTGGTGGGGTCCTCCGGGGCGGCACAAGTTGGCGCAGCAGGGAGGCAAGGTGCTTGGTTTCAGAGAGGCGTAGAGGGAGGGGGTGCTACTGGTCTCGGTTCCAGTGAGGCGCTACCGGGAGGGGGTTCTCTACTAGTCTCAGTTCCAGCGAGCTTTGAGGGAAGTTCAGAAAAAGGAGAACACTACTAGGGTTCAAGGTGCTGTGCAGCTTCATGGGGAAGAAGACCCATTTTTGGTCTTCCTTCCCCTTTTTTAATTTTTTAATTGTTTTTTCTTTTGGCAGAAAAACCCCACCTAGTTTTTTTTGAAAAAAAAAGAGAAGACCCGTTTGGGGTCTTGGTCTTTAATTTTTTTTTTTAAAAAACAAAACTCTAAAGACTTTAATAAAAGGAGTATACTTGACTTAAAACTCTAAATGAATTCCTTTTTAATTTTTATTTTTTTTTGATAAAAAATAAAATAATATTTTATTATAATATATTATTATTGACTCCAAAAAATAAACCCACTAGAAAAATTCTGGTGACTGTATTCTGGGAAAAGTGTGGTCGGGTTTTGGTACTTTAAAGAACACATAAATAAATTAATATGTGTTCTTCAAAAATAATAATCCAAATAACATATAATTGATGATGTCGATCCAATTAAAATTTTCAAATGACTATAACTTGTCCATTCAGAAACAAATTGACATACGTTCAGATCTGATGGAACTGATTTAATACCTTATACTTAAATTTAATGAAATTTAATTTTTTTTCTTTGACTCTGAAAAACCACACGTCGCTCTGATACCACTATTTGGTACTGGGATGGGTAGCGGAAGTCGATGGACCAGGAAATTAAAAATTTTCCATCACCAGAGCGACGTAACGATATAACCTCCAGTGATCTTATCTCGGTACAGTCTGAGGACCACTCGTAGATTTGAGAGAGCACAAAATAAAATCGAACATATACCTTGTTCGGATCTGACATGTGAAAGTTCATTGTAGGATGTTAGTAACCGTTGCTCAAAGACTCCAACTTCGAATCCCTCTAGATCATCCACACATTCCTCTTAAATCTGTTGGTGTGTCATTTATTAGAATCTGGGTGCTAGAGTGGTACACCAACAACCTCTTCGACACAACGGTGATCAACGCAAGCAAGAGTCTTTGATCCAAGAAGAATGAACTTGAAGATATTTCTTTCTTAAGAGAGACTCTCTCTATAATTCAAGATGAGAGAGAGGTTCTCAATTCCAATATATGAATTGTTACATGGGAAGAGCCTCTCTATTACTTATATAGGGAATATCTAAAATACTTGGTATGGGTCACCCCCCACCCCCGTGTAATAGATATTCACTGCACAAGTGTTATAAATATTTATTTATGACAAATTAAATTGTTACATAAATAATATTTATAATTTTACAACTAACTACAATATATATATATATTAAATATATATTGCGTGATAATCTTGAGTCTACAACTCTACTCACATATCCAGAAAATATTAAACGAATCTGGGATATTTAAATCCATTCAAATAATATTTTATCTTTGTATTTACTTAATCACTTATAAATACTTTTTATAAATAAATTCACCAAATTACTCAAAACTTGAATAATTAAAGAATTTATTTATTACTTGGTAATCCATAAAACTTTGATAATGCTCGGACCCCGTGATGGGGCCCACCAAGTTCTGTATTCCTATTCCACAAAATAGGGAAGATTCTCAAAGCGCTATAGTGTGTGAACCTCTAGACCCTTATCCCAATAGCAATGAATGATATTAATCGACCAAGAGAGGGGTCTAGAAACCCATCGAGGCCTTATAGAGATAAGGTAAAGTCAAAGCAATAACTACATTCCTACGAACATGGTCTGTTTCATATAATATCTTTGTCATTGATATCTCAATAAAGCAGAATGCACACTAGTGTCATCATCCTTTATCTTACTTTATTTTATTTTTTGATCTGTCTGGATGGTCTTACCTTACACTAAAATGGCCATGGATTTAATGAAGGTGAAATCATCCTAATCAACTAGGACCGAGATATCTCTTCCTCAACTGGAAAGAGAAAAATCTTGTCTTGATCATTCAATCAATGTCATGTCATCAATGACGTACCCAACACAAACAACCTCACCACGACTTCATTACCATGGTTTTCATCTTTCATAAAAATGAGAAATTAAATGACATAAATTTATAATGATCTCAAGTCTAGTGACCATTACACATGTCCATAGATAGGAACAACCAATGACACCTGAAACATGTGGTGTTCCTATTATGTGAGTCAGTCCGCATGATCTCAACTACTTGAGATAATAAAGTGAAAACTTTATGAGAAGAAGTATAAATGCTTATGATCCCCCGGCACCTGATAGTCTCATATCATCTCTTTACCTTCAAAATGATGTAATTGGACCTTAGGAAATTACTTTAAGATTACTGTCATGGAATCTCGGGGTTCTCATTATAACTTGGGATTTTCTATAACCTTTTGATATGACTATAATCTAAGGAAATTTCCATAAAAAAAAGTGGATTCAAAGTTATCTACACAATTATGGAATGATAAACACATTTATATATAAAAAACTGTATACATGTAGTGGTAATCAGAGTACAACCCACATTGGGTCTAGGGAACCCACTTTCAACACTCAGGTCACCACACATCCCCATCATCAAGGAACTGAATCATCACCACCACTATCAATCAACTCACCAAAAGATCCTAATGTCCTATCATTAGAAAGAAATGTATATACTTTATTTTCTAGTTGAGTACAATTCCATAAAGTAATTTTATGGGGAAACATTGTATGAGAAGTTTTTGTCACTTTAAAAAGATAAACCTTTATCATCAGTGAAATCACACACTAGAAGGCCTATATATCATATGAATCCTACATTATTGATATGATTCATGAGACACCTCTTACCTCTACAGGCTAAGTGACAAATCAAAAAATGATCCACTTCCAAAAGTACAAGAGAAAAAAATCCAATAACTCATCAACTATTAATCCAAAACATCATGTGTAACGTACTAGGTAAAATTCACAAGTAACTATAACAAAAATAGTTAAGAATATCAATCCCATACCCATGGTAACTGGGACTTCTAGTGGAAAAGTTGTTCATGTTGCACCTATCCATATTTTTTCACAAGATCTGACACATTAATTTGTCTAAAGTATATCAAATCCAGAAACATTAAGACAAAAATAATAAAAAAATGATCTAAAACCATTTTTTTAATACTTCATAATGGATCACTCTTTGAATAGTAATTGGACTGGTTTTCCACATAACCTCAATAACACCTCCTTAAATGTAAAAGGCTATTGACTAGAAGTTGGGGTCTAATATGGTATCATGGGGAGGATATACCCCATGTATCAGAGTGCACAATAGAATGAAAAATAACTAAATATCATCAATCACAAATAAACTAATAATGGAAGAAGATAAATATAATCACGATGATGATGAATTAAATGAAATGATGACCTAAATAGTAATTCCATATAAACAAATAAAAACTCACTAGGATAGTTACATATCCATACTAGAAAAAAATACATATAATGGCTCTACAACATCTCTGAGCCTTATCACACGTTGTTATCCAAAATTCGTTCAAACTATATATTTGGACATTCAATAATTAATCCATGGGCCTCATCCCAACATGTGCCTACATCAAGTTAATGTATACTCAAGTACCCATGTGAAATGGAAGCCTGAGAAAGGTGTGAGTAAAAACATTAATAAGGAACCACCAACATTGTCTTGTACTAACCTACAATGATGTGATGTGTGATGTGATATTCTCAGTAGAATAAAGATGTAAAATAACTATATAAATTAAAATAATATCTACTTTATTCGAACCAATTATGGAATGTCTCTAAGAATGTCATGATGACCATGCCAATATAGTAACCAGTGTCAATCCATGGATATAAGTCCTCAATCTACCATACTTATTTTCACTAGTGTTGGGGTGTATCTGAGCAAGTAATGTGGACTATTACAACCAACTTGTCACTCTTCTTGATCCCTAGGGGTCCATAGAGATATATAGAGAACATGACAACCATGGGTAATATTCATATTCCTGTGGCATGGGGGATCAGACAATCAGAGGTAATATACTCATAACCATCACATGGAATAACCAACTCAGGTGAAATATCATTCTAGGAAAATATACCCAACCATGGATAATCCAAAGAGCACTGGACTATGGGGGTAATATACTCATCCCCAAATCAACCAAAGTACATAGGTATACTAGGAGTAATATACACATACCTATGGGACATGAGCTCAGTCAAATATAGGTAATATACCCATCCCCATGGAACATTCAGGATTCAGGAGTAATATACCCATCCCCAAGCCAAGCTGACAGACCTGAAAAAAGGAAACACCTACCTAGGCATCCACCATCTTAGGGTGTTAAGAATATAGGTGTATAAAAATAAGCATAACATAAGGGATGGTCAAATTCCCACACCCATCATTATCATATCATTACTATTAGGATTACTCATTGGTTTGGGTTCTAGGGTGACACCTGAAACCATATCTACTAATAGTCATATGCACCCACATAGGGTTGGTCTACCAATGGGGAACCCACTTGGTTCCCCTCAATAATAAGTACATTAGAGGCAATCTTATTAAGGTCTTATATCCTAACAAAAGTCTCAAGTCAACACCTGATGCACAAGGGATTTTGTGATCCTCAATATCATAAATGGGGTATCATGGATTTGTTGACTAAAATAGTTTTTCAATATAGGTAATGTTCAATGGGATTTCCCATATCCTATCTTTGTCATTATTTCCTTACTATTTTAGTCTACGAACCCAACCCAATATCAGTTAGCATGTGGTCTGTCAGCCAAGGCTTGTTCATGTCATGAGGGAGAGGGTCACTCACCCCTTTGTTATCTTAATGGTCCCCAAGTCTCCAAATGGGTAGAGGATCCACAAATTTTCTAATTTGGACATGGGTTTCTCAATCATCACCTAAACTTACTTTAGTGTACAAGGTTCCAAACATGGGCCAGTAATCCATAGTTAATCAATTAATTATAAGGAAACCCCTCATGGTTATCCAAATGTACCACATCATGGTTGCATCCATTAGTTACTGAGGATTTATATTGGCACCAAAGGACCAATGTGGACTAGGTTCTCACTCACTTAGTTTAAGAAATTTAGTTAATTCACCATCATAAAATTAAATATTTATCTCAATTTAAATATTCCAATTTAAATTCCAGGGTACCGCCTATAGGTGTGAGCCCACACATCACATTCCATACATAAAAAGAATAGAATCCATAAGAAAAGTATAAAAAACCTAACTTTAAAGGATATTTCTTCTAATTATCCAAAGGATGGTAGAATCATCCATGGCCAATTTAAGCTCGTCTATCCTCATATATGATTAACAAAACTCGTCTCGACAACCCAAGATCCTAACTATATAAAAACATAGATAATTAATTAATTTTAACATTTATAATTAATTAGTTAATTCAATTTAAACTCATAATATTCAGAGAAAACTCATCAGGGAATTGTGCCACTCTAGAACCAACTCCAACAATCCATAGGAGGCTCATAAACAACCATTGATACCACCCTAGTTGAAATCCCTATCATGTGTCACTAATTATATGAGAAATTAATAAAAAAATCCAAATAAAACCCTAATAAATTCCAAAAAGTGACATAACTCTATCAAAACAATGATCTAATTCATATAGATTACATCTCAGGACATCCTTTTTATAGGATGAGAAAGAAACCCATGTGAATTGGACGATCCCACTATGATTTGATGGAATCATCTTAGAAACCTAACTGAAGGAACCAAATAATTAGAGAGGAAGGAGGAGTAGAATAAAAAAGTTATGGATATTCAGACTCACCTTCAATCACTAAAAAATACCCAATAAAAACCTCAACATCTAATGGGAAACTAAGGGGGAAAGTTGGGAAAAGAAGGGAAGGTATGGTCTTCAAAAGTGGGGAGAATGTGGGCCTCCCTATCCGAAAATTAAAAAGGGTTAATTTGGTAAAATTTTCCCATATAAAACATCCATAAACTAACTTGTTCCTCAAAAATTGGTTGGTACATGGCCACCAGCTGGCTGATGATCCTGGAAGTGGTATAGGGTCACTGCCCAATCCACCAGTGAGCTAGTGACTCATATGTGGCTGCATAATACACCCTAGGTCACTCAACTTCCCCTATTAATCTTTTAAACTTCCCTAACACCATTAAACCTCTATTATGAAAAAACACCTCTTTTTACAGTTTCAAACTTTTATAATTCTATCCTGAAGCCCAGTTAAAATTTTGACCCATCCACTAATTGAAAAATTTTAAACTCATCAATTTTTTTCAAAGCTCTTATGGATAAGAGGAATTAAAAACTCCTCACAATAACACCTATAATACCTAATAATTCATGATGGTCATCCAATCATATATATATATATATATATGCCTACCACATTCATCCACTCCCATTCAAATGGACACATTCCACTCTTGTACACCCAACGTGATTTGAAGGCGTAACCTTAGACATAAGGCCCAAAAAAAATGTCAAAAAACAAGATAGTTATTATAAAAATTACTCAAAAATTGATACAATGATTTTATAATCCCATCCATCATAATACAGGACCATGTAAACTTATAATTTATCTTCTAACCCATGGTGCTCCCCACCATAATCTTTTGCTCATAACTTCCAATTCCAATGCTTTAGTTCTTCCATAATTATAACTGCCTATTAGAAAACCATACCTACATTTCATGATGTGATTAATGTGTTTTATGTCCAAACATATATAATAACACAAGAAAACATTGAACAAACATAGGTATTCATCCTTGCTACTAAATTATAAGTCAGAGCGAACGTGCCTCCATCACCTGTGCATAATATGATCATGTCATATTTTCTAAAAAATACTAGAAAATTCTAGAAACACATCCATCATATCCAAAATGTTACACTCAATGTGGTTTCATAATATCAGCATCCAAACAACCATGAAACCACTTGTCAGACCTCCTTCATCTGAACCGTCTCAAAAATAATAAAATCTACCCACTAACACGTCACCAATTCCTAGATCATAATGCCATTAGTCTTGAAGGTATCCCGTCATTTTTTGGCCATGACCACCAATGTCCATGGCTGAATTCTTGTGTAATTACATGGTTTAAACATCAACTGTCCAAGTTTTTCATCATTCCGGACCAAAATCTCCGATGCACCTCTGATCCACTACATTTGAATTTTTATAAATTATCTCAAGCCCGACACCCACACTCGAACTCCACTAAACACAATATTTAAATTTTTTACTTGGAATTTACCTATTCATTGGAATCCCATTTCAATTAGAACCTTCCACCAATACTCTATTGAAACCATGGCCCTACCCACACTGGGTCATATCACCTATGACTGATAAGATGATCCATACCATAAAAGTTTCCTTTTAATCTCTTCACTTGATCAAAACTCAAACACTATGAAACACACCCTACCCATTCTTAAATATGATTAGTTTATAAAGAAAAACCCACTCATTCTTGATCATCACCCTGATATGTAACTATTTACCTATTCTCAACCCATGGGAACATCATCGTTAATGTTTAATGAATTTCCAACCATAATGAGGTTCATTCTCTCAAACAGCCAATGGTGAACTCCCTAATATATATCTTAACTTACATAATTACTTGAGCACCACCACATTATCTTCAAATAACATGTGTGTGTCACACGTCTCGATCCATGATCGTTTTATCCAAATTCATACATGCCTTTAACTAAATCTTGGGTTGACCATTCCACCACACTCGATCCATTTATAGTGTCTTCCCTACCACATAGAGACATTTTTCATTTTAATGAAACTCTATGTCAACCACACCCACAAAATCTTATCAAATCATTGGTCCTTGACCTATACATGACTACTCATCGATACCAAAATTCTACAATGCCATTTGTGTCCAACACATGCTACCTTGATCTCAACTAAATTTAAAGGATGTATGCTCATGTACCACCCAATTTCACCCCTGACTCAGGATCCCATGAGTTCTGTTTTTTCATAACAAGGCTTGTGCATCTAAACCAATAACCATGACCCACGTCATGACAGTCTCAAAAATACTAAATGTTCTCCTATGATCTTTTCAAATAACTACATAACCCACACATATCGATGTAAGAACACATGTTCACCCACAAATCGGTGTAATTCAAAAAATTGTAACTATATATCCATGAAACACCACATACTAAAACAAACCATAGTAGTAGGGTTAAGAAACCAAATGGTCCTGACCTTAAACTAGTCTCAGAATGATGGGACTCTAAGTGAATCCCATACCAAATCACTAACACTTAAAGTTATTTTATCACAAATAAGAGGAATCATCCTACCTATTCTACAAACCCTTGAGTGCCACCCATGATTTAGCCTCAAAGAAAAACACCTACCTATGTTTCCTGCCTCTAAAGGAAAAAAACATGGGAAAATCCTATACTCTAGTAACCATCATGTACCATCTCTCACTGACTAACCAAAATCCCAAGTCACATCTCAAAATTTTACTTTTTAATCTCATATATCCCACAAAATGACACTCACAAAGGTTCAAACAAAGGAATCTCACATTCCAACCACCCACACACAAGTCACTGATTCTCATGAGAATCCACAAACAGTACTGCCCATAGAGAATCAAAACTCACTAGTCACCAATATCTCATCTAAAGACATCATCCAAGGAAAACTATACCAAGAAAAAAACCATATCCACTGGATTGGTTAAGTAAAATTTCATTGTAATCTATAAATTAAAACACCATATAGGTTGTTACTGGATATTTGAATAACCAAAATAATAAAAAAAACACCCAAAATGGGTTCATCATCAAGGAATAAAATTCTCATTCTGACCAACTCAGGACACCACATGTCCCCAGTAAAGCGGTACTAAATCACCATTATCACCGTAAATCATCTTGAATAGGATCCACATGACCTATCATTAGAAAGAAATGTATATACATGCTGGCCCATTTGAGTATAATTCCAACAAGTACTTGTATAGAAAAACACCATATGGGAAGTTGCTAATAATTTAAATAGATGAACCTATGTCATTAATAAAATTGTACACTATAATACCAATATATCATATGATTCCTACATGATTTATATGATGTAAGAGATGCCTCTAGCCTTTATAGGCCAAGATTCAAATCCAAAACTATTTTATTGCCAATTGGATAAGAGAAAAAAATCCAATAACTCATAAAGAATAAATCCCAAATCATATATAAAGCATGATAAGTGAAAATCACAAATAACCATAGTATAAAAATCCAAAAACATTAGTCCCATAACCATGGTAACCAAGATTTCCATCAAAAAATATGTTTTTCACACACCATTCTATATTCCATCACATGATCTGAAAAATTCATATTTATCCAGTCTAAAAAATCCCAAAATAGTAATACAAAAACAAAAAAAATCTTTGATGCCACTTTTTAACATCCCAACCTAGCTCACTCTATGAAAAGTAATTGAACCGGTTCACTACTTGACCTTAATCAGACCTCCCCGAACATCAGAGGATACTGACTAGCAATACATGCATATATAGGTATATGTGGAGGAAATACCCCATATATCAGAGTGCATAATAGAATTTCAAATAACTAAATATAATTCATCACAAATAAACTAAAAATGGTATCAAATAAATAAAAAACAAGGTGATAATAAATTATAAACAATGAAGACCTAGACAACCATGCCATACAAACATTTTACCTCCCACTAGTCCAGTTACATATGAAAAATAAAAATCAGGAAATAAATATATGACTTTACGACAGATTTGATCCATATAACACCACATTATCTTGATGATTTCCAATATATCCATATGAAATTCAAATATCTAATCCACAAACCTCATCCCAACCAACACATGAATGAGGTAAACATCTACTTAGGTACCCATGTGCAATGGATACCTAACTGGGGTGTGAGTACAAAACTAAATAAGGAACCAACAATATGGTCTCATACTAACCAAAAATATAATGATATGTTCATGTGATATGATCATCAAAAAATAAGTATAATAACTACATAAACATAAATATAAACTACCTTATTTGGCATGATGCCTGAATTTATCTGAGAACTTCATGGTGACCATTACAATATAGTAACTAGTGTTTATCCTTGGATATGAGACCTTGATTTTCCATACCTAATTTATCTAGTGTTTGGGCAACTATGAGAATTTCTAGTGGACTATTCCAACCAACATTTACCTCTAGACGATCCAATGGTTTCCCAGAAAATCCATAGAAAACAAGTATAATGGTGGTAGTATACCCATCCTTATGGAATGTGGTCTTATCCAACTAGGGGTAATATACCCATCCCTGTGGAACTGAACAACCACATCAGTTTTAATACCATTCAGGGGAAATATACCCATCCATGGATCATCCAAAGAGAACAACCCTGCTAGGGGTAATATACCCATTACTGAATCATCGAAAGATCACATGCCTATTAGAGAAAATATACCAATCCTTGTGGAACAATCGGGAATCACGGATAATATAACCAACCTTAACCCAGTCATGAATAATTTCAAAAATGAAGCATATGACGTTTTCATCCATTATCATAGGGTATCAATCATAAATATAAATCAAAATAAACATATCATAAGGGATAACTAGATGCCCATTCTCATTATCAACATCTCATCCCCATCAGGATTTCTCATTGGTTTAGGTATAAGGGTAACAAATGAAACCATATTTACCCATATAAATTTGAACCCACACAGGTTTGGTCTACAAACATGGAACCCACTCAAATCCCCTCTCTCGTAGTACATCATAATCACCCTTATAAGGGTCTTTGATCCTAAAAAAAGTCTCAAAACAATACCCGATACTCAAAGGACATAGTACTCCATGGAATTTCCAATAGGGTAGCATGGTCTTTCCATATAAAAATGTTTTTTCCACATTTTAAATAGTCCAAGGGATGGACCACTCCCATCAATTTCATTATGGTATCACTAGTTCAATCCACTCACCAAACCCAAACTGGGTCTTCCTAATGTCTATAAACCTAGGAATAATCGTCTCATAAGGGGGTTCACTTAAATCTAGGTTATTTCAATGATCATCAAGACTCCAATAGAGTCACAGCATCCTCACATGTCATATCTTGTCTATGGGTATCTCGATCATCACTCACCCCTACTTGGGTGTACAAGGTTCGAAAAATTGGCCACAAAGTCATTCTTATTCAATTTGTTAGAAGAACACCCCTCAGGGGGGTCCAAATGTCTTGGTTGAAGGCCTTATCCCTCGGCAACTAAGGTGAAATATCAACACCTTAGGTAAAATGTTTCCTAGGAACTTACACTTTTAGTTCTAGGTGTTTAATTAATTAGTTATATAAAATTAAAAATTTAACTGAATTTAAATATTAAAATTTAAAGAGGGAATCACCGATAGTGGTGGGCCCACACATCACATGGCATATATCAAAATCATAAAAGAAATAGGGAAATTATGTATACCACCTTACTTTAAATGATCTTTTCCCATTATTTTTTAAAGGTTGGCAATATTCGCCAAGGATTATCTAAAAGAGTATATCCTCATTCATGATCAACCAAACTCGTCTCAATGAACTGAGCTCCTAACTCTATCCAATCATCGATAATTAATTGATTATATCATTTATAATTAATTAATTAATTCAATTAAAACTCATCATATTCAATGAAAAAACATCATATTATCGTGATGCACCAGAACCAAGTCCATCTAGCCATGGGAACCCCATATCCAACCCTTGGTAGCACCCCATAGGAAATTCCTATCATACACCACCAATTAAATTTTAATTTAATATAAATTTCAATGAAAAATATAATAAATATTAAATATGTACATACCTATATCAAAACACTGAGTGAAGAAATGTATATGATGACTTCAAAAATAATCTTTATAGGATGAGTAAGAACCCAAAGTGAATCATACGATTCTATCATTCTTTGATGGAATCTTCTTATAAACCTAATAATAGGAACCAAAAAAATTATCTGGTAATGAGGAGTATAATAAATTAGCAGAAAGGAGGAGGATACTCACTTTTAATCACTAGAAAACACCCAAGAAACATCCTAAATATAATAGGAAACCAAGGGGGAAAGGGGGGAGGATAGGGGGTGGTTAATGTTCCAAAATAAAGGAGAAAGTAGGGATATACCTATTAAAATAATAAAAAGAAATTTTGGTAAAATTATCTCCTTTAAAACACCCATTGGTTTTCCAGTGACCCTAATAGTGGCATTGGGCCACTCCCCATGCAATCAATGAACTAGTTGAAATATAGCAGCTAGCTAGTAGAAATCTAGTGGCTAGTTGGTGGCAAGTCAATAGATAGATAGTGGCTATAGATTGTAGATCCTAGCCATCTAGTTTTTAATGGTTCTCTCACAAAAACCATTTGAACTTCATTTCGTGTCCAAAAAAAACCTATTTTTAGGGGTTAAAACAATCATAATTCCATCCCAAATCCTGATTAAAATTCCAACCCATCCGCTAATTGAAAAATTCAAAACTCGTCTAATTTTTTTAAGTCTCATACATACATGAGTCATTAAATGATTATTATTTGAAATCATTAAATATTATCTTGTTTACTTGTTATATTTCAAATAAATTCACATGGTTAACAAAAGATTTGAAAAAAAAACTTTATGGATGAAAATCTCAGGGCTCATTCCACATAGATTTAGTACTTATAATTGAATATGTATTGAGTTTTTATAGATAATGGTAGCTATATTAGTGGTTACGAATACATTTAAAGGAGATTGTGAATTTTATTCACTCAAAATTATATGGGTCAGGCTTGAGAATACATCAGGGGATAACTAGAAAACATTAGATTATTTTTAGGGCATGTAACTCTTATATATCCTCTTTATGTTTGATATTTTTCTTTGAATAAAAAATTACAATTAATTACATATGATCAGGAAACACTTACGCACTACTTTAAAACTCTTATATACCACTTATAAATTCTTTTATGTCAATCCATGAGCATTATGTATCATTCTCATCTCTTATATGGAAAAAGAAAATTACTTACACATATATGGATTTGGTAGCCTGGCCCTTACATATTACTTTTTGTGTTCTAGTAACCTCTATGTATGTGGCCTAGAAACCTTTATGTATGCATTTTTAATCTCATATATACTCTTACATATCTCTTTATACTACCCTATACTTTTCCAAATTCTCACTATATTAAATATTAAAAATGAATCTTATGTATATATTCTTTATCAAATTCTTCAACCATCCTCTAAAAATCATCCACTTACTTCCACATATGTTTGATTCCAAAAAAACTACTCAACCACAAAAATACACCTAAATTAATGTTTTTCCATGGAAAAAATATTAACTACAAACAAAATCAATTAAAATCGTGATTTTATTACATTTTCATATTAAACCTCAAATTACACCTATAAAATTAATATGTAATAATTTATTTATAATATCAAAATAGTGGTAATTAAATCATTAAATTATATAGTAAAAATAATGAGATATTTTATTTTTTAATTCTCAATCACTTAAATATTTCACACTCAAGTAATAAACCATCAGAAAAAGTACCCAGTAAAAATTTAAAAAACTAGCCAATATGAGTTCCCTTTTCACCATCCTGGTTATAAAATGTTATCATGCCTCTTACATGTTGTTTATTTAATTTTCTCCATGAGGTACATTCAATCCATTTTTACTATTTCCATCCTACCATACTCTTATATACATACCTTCCTGGAAATATTTTTCTCATCGCACTAGGTATGAATTTCAATCAACAGTTTTCTCATTCCAAACTTGTGTAGGGGTTATATAGTCTTGTTGTGTTTCTAAATCTAACCCAATAAGTCTATTAATATTAACTATCATGGTTAATTTTTAGTTTTATTTCTTGACTATCGGTTCCTAGGCGATAATTTTAAAATTTATAATGTAGAATAAGGAGGTTAGTCTCTAAATGAAGAAAAATGAATAATTTATAGTTCTACAAAACAATGGTATCCTTACTCACTCCCCTTTATTATTATTAACATCCATATCATTTTTATTCTCATGTAATGTTCATGCATTCATCACTTTAGCAGCAGTAAATATTTATTATACCTACTTCCTACAATGTATTTGTTTCACTTTTCTTATTTTCTTCAATTCTATAATGATTTTCTATCTAGAAAATTTAGAGGAATCATTAAAATCTAAACATTTTTGTAAAATTAATTGCCTAATTTAGAAGTCTATTTTCCATTCAATCTTTCCCAAAATTGATGTTTCTCCCTAGATCTACTCAAAAATATCTTCTCTCCAATACTAGAGTTCAATCATGATAATTAATTTACAACTTGATCTGGGTATATTGGGATTTCAGGCTTGTAATACATCTACCTACTAAAGCCATTCAGAATTCTAGGTTCTAATAAGGGTCATATTTCAAGGTAGGTTTCAAAATAATTTTATTATAAAATTTTATTTTTAATGAAAATAATGACTCGATAATTTCCAACATTAGTTCCTCAATTCACCAAGGTTTTGACTAAAATTCATAGAAATTTATGGTTATTTATTCATGGCTTGGTTTTCTTAAGAAATTATATATTTGTAAAGAATATATAAAAAATGGTTCAGAATCCACTCAAGTGATTTCAAAATTGAAAAATATTTCATGGAATGATATTCAAATATTAGTGGATTTTTCATTAATTTACCAAAATTTGAATCTAAAATCATTTCATTTTATCATTCATCTAATTTGAGTTTCCTTGGTTAAATCAGTTTCTCATAATTTTTATATGTTTTAAATGTATAAATTAATTAAATTTGAGAAACAAATCTATAAAAAATTAAAAAAAATTAAAACACACAAAAAATTCTAAAAACATAAAACTTCGCCACACTTAAATGTTAATAATAATCCATGAAATTCAAATTTGAAGAGTGTAGGTAGTAATTATATTCAATTTGAGAAATAATTCCTGGTTTTATTCTGTATATGATTTCTTGAGTCAAGATCTTAAGTACCACTTTATTCAACCTAAAACATAAAAATAAAAAAAAATTAAAAATTTATTAAAATTAAAAATTAAAAAATGTGAAGAGAAAGATGACTTGGTTTGAACCCCCAAATGGGAACTGATTTTTTATTTCCCCTAGTCAAATATTTCTAGGTGTTTTCCCCATTCAAAAAAGGGATTTTTCTTATTTAATGTGAATCACCACATATTTCTTCTTCTAATTCTCATCCACAAGAAATGGGGGTGTCGGCTCCCTTGATCAACGTACTACATGCAAACCCTTTTACTAATTAAATACATATTTCATTATGGGGGTGAAAAAATATAATAAATCTATTCCTTTTATTATTCTACCACTACTTCTATAGCTTCATATACAACTTCTAGAGCTGTCTCTATTAGTGATGTGTTGAATATATCAGAGGAGGGGTTTTTTAATTGATCAATTTGAATAATTTTAAAATATGATTAATTATTGTGAAAATATTACCCATCAATCGTGTACTCTTGGAAAAAAAATCTCATACAATTTCACTAGGAACACTTCATTTACCCACATAAAAATGTTTGACATGTTATGGGATCATCAAGTTATCCTTTATAGGTGCATTTTTTTTCTCTATCAGTATCCATTGAAAACCATGGGTCAGTCAAATCTACAAACTCAAAATAGTTGGAGTTAGTGAACCATTCAATTATAATGGAATTGAATGATAATGAGTTTCAGAACATTTTATCACCTTATATAATCTGATCTATAAAATTATCTTCTTTACTAAGTGCCTCCTAGAGATTTATTTTCATGTATGCAGTTGGGAAGTCAATATCATCCAATATCTATTAAAATTTATCAACCTGATGGTTTCTTCTTCTAAATCCAATGATAGATAATAAGGTTCTAATTTTTCAATTTTTAATATTGGAGGATCACTTCAAATTTCATTTATTACGAAATTATTCTTGAATTTATAGAAATTTTATTGATCTCCCATAATAACATTAGCATTAATATATATTTCAAGAATCATCACTTGAAATGGTTGGGTGAGGTCTCATAGTAGATCTTAAATTTGTTTCTTTTTAACCTCATCAGGTTCCATAATATGGAAGGCCAATAGAGTGATTTACTCCACTAATTTTTTTTATTTTTGGTTCCTCATCTACATTTCATAAGATGCTCAGAGATATTCAGCTATTATAAACATATTCCACTTTATCTACTATATATCCTTCTTAAGTTATTATAACTGGTATTATCTTGAATAATATACTTTTTTGCTTATTCCTAAGAGTATTTAGTCCATGAATAATAATTATATAAGTTTGAATACATCAGGGACATAATCACTATTTATAAAAAAATTATGAAAACAAAGAAAAGGTAATTATAAAATATAAATGAAAGTGAAAGTGATCCACATAGATCCCCAAAATCAGTGATAAATTTTTACACACCTATAATGGGTAAGTACAAAATAAAATTTATTTTAATCCTACTATAACACAATGTATGACCATGTTCATTTATCAAAGAGCATGTTTTATATCACTCACAATTATTCCCATTTGATTTGAATTTTGGGTGTTTTATTATTTAAATGAAATTAATAAAAATGGGTGTGATTCTGTTATGGGTGGAAAGATATTAGTGAATATACAATAATGGAAAAGTAAAATTATGAATTTAGAATTCACAGGAATGGTAATCAATCCTCATAAAATTTCCCAGGTATGATGTTTATATTAATTATTTTTCCATGTTTAACCATCTATCAATATTGAGGATCAATATCATTCCTCTCACTATCTCTCACTATTTATCTCATGTAAAGTACCAATTCATTACTATAACATATACATTAGGCCTTGAATTTCCTAATTCTAATGGTTGAAGACATCCCTCAATAGAGTAGATAAACCCTTGGCTTCCACATTCATCCGGCTAAATAAAAGAAGAGAACATCATTATACATGGCTAGCAATCACAAATCCATTCACTTTATATCACCAAATCTCCATCATATCTATAATACTAAAAAAAATTGATGTATTTATCAATCTCTTATGGGATAAGAAAAATCTATGTGAAGAGTTGGGAAGGAAAGAAAATTGTTGATCCAACCCTACACTCAACTCACTATAATTCCTCATCTTGGTAGTGATCATGAACATAAAATATATTTTAGAATCAGAAACAAAAGATCTAGTTCCTACCCCCAATGTATTATCACAAGTAATCACTACTCTAAGAATTGAATTTGAGATCACAAGGGAGATAAGAATAGAGTCCATATAATGAAAAGTTAAAAATAAAAAATAGTAAAAATTGATAGATCTAGAACCCTCTACGGTGGATAGAAAAAAAATTATATAGTTTAGAAGCTCAGGGGTGTCCTTTTGATCTTTATAGTTATTCCTCTATATGGTAGTGAGATTCTAGGATTTTATTGTTTGATTATTCTTAAAAATCATCCAATATGATCTTGTTTCATTATTATTTTTTGAATTAATGAACATGTTCAACAATATATTTGAAAACATATTTATGGATAAGGATCTTGATATTAATGTCATTAAACTTCAGTAATTCACTTTCAAAGTATCTTGAGAGAGCATGGTAAATGGTTATTTCATTGCTGGTTGAGAATATGTTGAAAGGATATTTCCAATATGTTGGCACTTCAGAGTATGTTTGGTGGGCTTGAGAATACAAAAAGGGATGATTGGCACATGTGTGATTCTTTTTTGAGAATGTATCTCTTACATATCCTTAGGAATCTTGACATTCCACTTCAACAAAAAGGAAAATTATTTACATAAAATCTAGAAAATATTTTGTACCACTTAGAAACACTTATATACTATTTGAAAAATCTTATGTATCATCTCTTGACCTTTACGTATTATCCTCATCTCTTATATGGTAATGGAAATGGCTTGAATATCAAGGGATTCAGTGGTGTAACCTATATATATTTCATTACATGCTTAAATATGTGTGCTGATAACATTTACATATTCCCTCATAATCTCAAGGGTACTCTTACATATCCCTTTAAGCTACATAATACTTTACCAAATTTTTAATAGAGTTTATATTCAAAATTAATCTTACTTGTAGAGTTTGTTTTCAAATTCTTTGATAATCATTCAAAAATTCAACCTCATACTTTCACACTTTTCTTGAATCTAAAATAATCTACTCAATCATTAAAACATGACTAAATTAATGTTTTCCCCTAGAAAAAAAATCTGAATTATTTAAAAAAAACTAAAATCATTATTTTAATCCATTTTTATATTAAACCACAAATTAAACCTATAAACTTAGTATATGATAATTTTAATAATACTATCAAACTTATAGGAAATAAATCATTAAATTACAACGTTAGAATAATGAAATATGTCGTCTATAATCCCCTTGTACCAAACATATGAACTCCCTAACTCTGTTATCCCTTAGAGACTCTGGGAAGAAATACTCAAAGAAGTAAGACTAAAATTCCTTCCACAGTATCCCCACAAGGTGTTCTTACTAGATCAGAATGTACCACCTGTGATTTAGTGGTTATTGGTGCTAAAATATCATTTTAGACACCAAGTGGCCAGTTTTGGATGAACTGAGATCATGAACCACCTCAAAGAAACATTCTGAGGCCAACATGAAAGTTGTGCTCAAGATTTAGAGGATGTGCACAAAGATATAGATCTGCACACAAATCATTCATACTCTAAAGGAAATAAGTAGATTCATTAAGGGATATTAGTATGAAAAAATGCCTAAGTCCTGTGTGTTCAATAAATAAGGTATGTGTGTAAGAAAGGAGTGTTGTTTGAAAACCCATCATGTAACCGTGATGCTTCACGAAAAAGTCAACGTCAAACTGGAATTTTCATGCATCCATGCCCTAGTGGAAAAGGATAGATAATTTATCAACCCAATTCCATGCCTAAGAAGTTTCATTCCAATAGCTGAGTATTTTATCTATAAATAGAACCACACCCCCAAACATGTGGGAATCTCTCATGAAGATGAAACACCACGCCCATGTGTATAACCCCCTCTCTTACATTATAGTTTATGACATCAGAGATAATGGAACCACAAATTAATATAAATAAAATTATAGACCTCTTATAGGCCTAAATATGACTTCATTTATGGTAGAGTGATCCTTGCGCAACTACTCCATGGATGGTCAGGTTCACACAAACAAAAGATGCCTTCAAGCGACCTTGATCTATGTGCAACTCTAAATCTTATGTGCAACTATGCATGTTGAATATATAAATTTTCTATCTGCTTGAGCCCCTTCTCATGCAACCCATTCACTCAATAAAAAATAGTTGTGGGCAACAAATTTCTAGTCCCCTACCCTGCTTTTCCTATGATTCTAATGAAACCATTTCCCAACATGTTCCTCCTAAGAATAGGTTCCCTAGTACTCATTTATCTTAAGAATAGGGACTCTATCGTTGGGCCTCCTACTAATCACCCACGGAAGTACCAAGACCATGTCCCACCCATAGGAACATGACCAGTGGATATGTAATCCCTAGGGGTGGAATCTTCGAGGAAAACTGCAGACTTATCTTGGCATGGATTCCTTATGAATATTACTTCTACCTTAACATGGTCCACCCTGAAGTGTGAGCTCAACCCACATCCAAGCTTCATGGCATAAAACTATCTAGCTCCACCTACAAGCAACATGTCATAAAATTTACTAGCTCCACATCCAAGATACATGACATAAAACTACCATGCTCCATATCTAAGTTTCATGATATAAAACTTCCTAGATCTACATCTCACATACATGATGTTAAAATTATTTGTTCCAAATCTAAGACACATTATGTAAAACTTCCTAGCCCCATGCCCTAATCGTAGGACATTAAACTACACAATAATGTCCTCAATACAAGACATAAAACTGTATCCTTACACTTTGAGATGAACACAAGATTACCTATGTGTGATCATCATGGGATTCCACCTTCCCCCCATCCATATGATGTGACTCCCATATCGAGCAACTTTTTTTCATAAGCCCCGCATCAAATTTCCCAATTGTTGGATATGACACCCATTCCAGGAAACTTCCATGCATAAACCCCACACTATCCCTCATTGATGCTCCTTTAATGACATGAATATCCTTACCACACGATGTTAAACTATGTGTATCAGTCCAATCATATGACCTTAAATTTTTGCATCAAACTATGTGAACTTTGATACTTTTCTTTAAAGTAGGGTATGTAGAATTCCTTCTTTATATTCAATCCTGAAAACCAACAAATATTTATGTGAAATCTACCCTCCTTGGTAAAGACCCCATTAATCTATCTCAATTTTATATTCTAATCTAGCTACATAATACATTAAACTTTTTCCTTGATCTTCCTCAATAGGGAATTCTGATATGGGATACTAGTGTGAAATTTTCCCTCCTAGGTACACACCCCCTTAGTCTATCTCAATAGGATGTTCTGATCTATCTTTGTAAGATGTTAAACTTGTACCTTGACCTGGAATACCTACCCCATGCAACAAATTGGGATACCTGAGTAAAATGGCCTTGGAATACTTATACCCATGGAATTGATTATATCATTATAGAAAATAGATATCTTGGGTTTCATGCCTAAGATGCCTCACATGATATTCTCTCTAAATAGAAAGAATTTATAGGTGCTCAATAAAAACAATTTCCAAACATGCCCAGAAATTCCAAATGTAATTACTCAACCAGACCAAAAATTTCATCCCTATCGAGACAGAAGAATAATAATTAACCAGTGTCTATATTGAGATGAAACTGGTAATGAGTTTCATGATTATGACTTATTCTTTGAAGGAGACCCAAACTAGGAAATGAGCTCCAAGGAGGAATCCATGGAAGGAGGAACCAACATCCCATCATCTTGTTTTTATCAATGTGTAGACATCATCAATGAAAGTGATGAAGTCCACCCACCTATGGAAAGTGGGAATGTGGGGCAACAAAAAGAATCACCTTATTCACCTAGTGGAGGGACAGTGTTGCACCCTGGAAAACCATTGGAAATAGAAAATGGTGAAACCGACATGAAACTATTTTTCTCAACATGGGGAAAAGTTTTTTGGGGGAATCAAGGGATTTTCATGTCACCATATCTATATATTTTATGTAAATTACCACCAAGAAAATAGTGGGCCCATCATGAAACTCACCTATGAATTGGGGTAGTTATATTTAGGGACCATCAATTTGTGACATATTCAGCCTAGATACCTCTCTACTTCAAAAGACTAGATGATGTTAGGGAATTGGTCATTGATTTTCATGTACCTATACTGAAGATTGAATCCACATGCCTTCATAGGACACAAAAAATAGTAATCTATAAACCTATCACTTTCAAGCACTAGGGAAGGAGGAACCTTGATGCAGTAATCCTTCACAACTACACCTCTACAACTTTTTTCACCTCTTCTTAAGATTTCAGACACTCATGCCCCATATAAACCTTTAATATCATCTATAGAGGGGTGATAGTCAGACTAGTGTGCTGGTATGGGTAGTAGGGGGTCATTTCACCACAGATATGGCCTGCTAGGACTTGGTGGCATCAGTGCCTCAATAACATCTCCACCCCCGAGGTTCATGTCGGGGGTGACCCCCCCCCCATTATAATGATGAATTGCTTCAAGATTCTATCCTAGGAGTGATATTATGATTATCTCCCATATGCTAAGAAGGTAGGGGAATTTTGAGTCACACCTACTGTGATTACCACCTGAGATCCACCTAGGATGGATCCCACCAAGCCTCATCAATGTCATCACTGAATGATCCCATAGGCTGATGAATGGGTTGATTTCATCCATTCTCCACTAGACCCAGTCCAAAGCACCCAAAACTATCATCAAGGGTAGACTCAGGACGCTACCTGACTTGGGGAATCTTCTATATCTCCTGTGGACCCTACCACTACTGGTGTATCTTGATAAGGGGGGTCTCTTATAGATCTTGTGACCCCTGCAATCATCAGAATATCCCACCATATCCCTACAATAGGTTAATAAGGATCTATATTTTCCTTCATGTTATTGAGACCACATCTACCTCACAAGTAGGATAGGTTGACTCTCTCAATCACTGGCACCATTGACAGCCATTACAGGTCATCACATGATGAGGAGAATCAGTGTGTAGGCCCACCTCAGACCACAACCAACTAGTACGGAGGCCCTATACATGCTCCTGTTATCTAACATGTAGGTCCTTCCCATGTTCCAACCATCCATCATAGAGGTCCTCCCCATGTTGTTGATGATCAAAGAGTAGGTCCTCCTCGCACCTTCACCAACTAAAGTAGAGGTCCTCCACACTTATTCAATAGCCAGTACAAAGGTCCTCTGCATATCCCACGAATCAGTATGAAGATCCTCCATGTGTTATAAACAACCCAGGTGGAGGTCCTCAATGCTCCTTCACTAGTCAACATGGAGGTCCTCCCCATTCCATCAACAACATAGGCAGAGGTCATCCCCGCTCCTTCACCTGTCAACATGAAGATCCTCCCTATACTACTACCAATCAGATCAGAGGTCCTCCCTACTTTGTCAATAGTCAGTAAGAAGGTCCTCCTAGTCCTCCCCCTATTCTACATGGAGTTCCTATCCATGACATGAGTAACCAAAGAGGAGGCCATCTTCACTCTATCACTAACCTACATGGAGGTCTTCTTCATGTTCCTATTTTTCATCATGAAGGTCCTCCCCATGTCGCTACAGATTTAGGTGGAGTTCATCCCCGTACTGCAACCAACCATCATGGAGTTCCTCCCCATGCTGAAGGCATACCCTACCATGAAGAACCATCCCAGGGTATAAGGGTGAACACCCAACGTCAAAGGAGGAACCCTGGGAAGCACCAAGTCATCATTGACCCACATATTTCGAGGTGACGAATGACTCAAAGATAAATAATTTCCCCCAGATAATATAGTATGGGTTAGAATCCAAAAATTTGAGTTTTTAAAACCTAGAAAATTAGGTAAAAAAAGATTCCCAGATTAATCTAAAGGTACCTATAGGTGGAAGTTGTTATAGACCCATTCTAGGGGTTCACAGTGCAACTATCTCTATCCCTATGAGTTTCCCTCCCCTTTAACACCACACAATATGTTGGATATAATTCAGGTTCTCGGATGACACCCTCTTATGATGGAGAGAACTCTACGGAGCCATAGATGGATGCATCCACTCTAACACAAGAGAAAATGGTGAACACCCAATCCTACAAGGATGTGATGATGAGGTTTTCGTCACCCCCGAGATATGTTCTAGAATATAGAAAACATTTTAATCACATAGCGACTCTTTACTTGGTAAACCATAAGAAAAACTGGTATACCTTGGTGTCGCTTCCCATATTTCATCCTTAAATAATCAGAGCTTGGGGAAACCAATTGAATATTCCTTCCTCTAAAAAAAGTGGGATTGTGGGAGGTTTTGGCTACCGACCAGTTATCAGTGGTGTATTGGATACCAATATCTCCATAAATTGACATCTTAGAGTCCCTCGCCAAGGTCTAGGTAGTGTGTTTCCACCAGATTATCTACATGACATCTCACTGCCTATGTGACCATCATTTGGTATACCAAATAAGTCAGGACCACCTCGATGTCATAAACCCATAATTCATAAGGGTTGAGTTTACAGCCCTCCTAATGGCTCAGTGCCCTGAGTCAAATGTCTACCATGAGACCCTTCAAAAAATATGCATTAAGGTCCTCACAATTATACTTAATGTTATGGAAGATGCATCTTCGCACATATAGATAAGATAATGGGGATAGTATGATACTCTCCAATGCATCCATATCTTGCGATAGTCCTAATTATCTGTTTATGATGAAAGTTCCCCTCCAGCTACGTCCATGGTAAATATGGTTATCCCCAACCTATGATAGGATCATAGGAATAGTTCCCCTGATGTAGGGTATGATAGAGAAGATCCACCCCTAGGGGAAATTCAGTACTAGACAGACCCTCTAGCTAGTGTCCTCACTCATCAACAAAGGTAGGCACTCGGCCTCAAAAGCCTACATAATGAGTCATTACTACCCACCTGATGGTAAATCGATAAGGGAAAAGGAAATATAAAGCCCTCTAATTCATTATAGGTTGTTCCGAAAGATAAGACAGAACCTATGGTATCCACCTTTCCTCAGTGGATCAAGGAGTATAAAAGGCCTACTTCTAAACTCAATGTTGAGCGGTTCCTGGATTATAAAAATAATCTAAGAGACATCATTTCTCCTCCAGTGGGGAATTTGGTAGTCCATGTATAGATACCCCCATTTGAGCATAGTATCCCCACACATCCAGTCATATATAAATCTAAATGATATGGAAATTGACCGACATATGAGTCATTAAACCTGCCTGAGTAGTGCGATTACCCACCTCAAGATCTAGGTAGTGTCGTACCTAGAGTTGATAATAATGTTATCTAAGTTTATGAGACTATCAATTCCTTGGTGGCCAAATATCCTCACCAATAACAATTGATATCTACTCTCAATTCTCACCTTGAAGCCCTGGAAACACGATAGGTGGTGATACCGCTTAATGAAAACTCATACCCGGCATGGGTAGACAATGTATAAGCACCCATAGAGTTTGGAAATCCAGGTTTATCTTTTTTAAATGGGATGTATGACCCGATAAAACACTTGTAACACTTTATTTCTAGTTTTGAACCTATATTGGGGACCTCAAGATAGTTGAAGCCTTCTAAGCTCTAATACTTTGTTCAGACACTAGAAGGACCTGCATTTTTCTTTTACAGCCATCCACCCATAAGGTCAATTGATTATTGGGATGATATTTGGAGATATTTTCTCAACCATTTTAACTCTACTGCACACAATAAAAGTATCACCAACCTCTTAAAGTGAATATATAGTCCTGAGGAGAGAATCATAGATTTTATTTCCCAATGGAAAGGCCTCATGTTTTCACTCGACAAGACATTTTCCAAAGAGAATCTACTTATGATGTGTTTGGGGGATGTTAAGGGTGATCAGGTCCCTACCCTCGTCATAGAGAACTATCTAGGTGAGTTCTAGGAGTTTTCCAAAAAGTATTAGCATCCAGAAAAATCCTTGTAGCATGATAGACAATAGTTATGCACGTTACCCCATCTGGATCCTATGAGGAGACCTGTAAATATAGAGACTTTCACCATTGTGCATGTAGGGTTTCCCAAGATGGTACACCTACTATACCCTTTTCCAAAATATCCTCAAAAATTGTAGCCCTACCAAGCATGGCCGAACCTAGTACAGAACTATTAGGAACCACCTTGCAAAGCGCAGCCACCTAGATGAGAAAACGTGACACCATCCCCTCATCAAGGCCAGGCTCTTAAAGTTTCCTTCTCAGAAAAAAAGGAACTGGACATATTATTTTAGGGATTCATTGGTCCTGGGATATTTAATATGTACACTGGGTAAAGTAATTATGAAATTTTCAAAGTGTAAGAGGCCTCAAGAGGTTGAGTGCACTAGCCTCCCCAATTATTTCTTGTAACACATGATCCTCATACACACCATCAAGGAATTTTTCATGCCAAAAAAATGGCTTAAAACCAAGTGGATCATGGTTTGGTAAATTTGGGTAATATTCTAGAACAGGTTTTATATGTCTCCACTAACCCCGATAGTGAAAATGATGGCTCTGGAGGATGTAATTAGACATCTAGCCATGGGACATAGAAATATGATGACTGGTTGGCTTGCAAGGCTGTTGCTCATGCTCATTGTGTCATCTATGCCAGTATGATTAATCCAGAACCTCTTGTGGTTTTCATTACCCCTTCATCCACTACTTCTACATCTGAATCACAACCTATTATGTCTAATAAGAATAGGTGTTGATGGCATGAGGTAAATCAGAGTCCCCCACTAGTGGAAAATCCATATTGAACTCTTAGAAATTTTATGCCCCCTAAGTTAGGAGATTCTCCCAGGGTCCACCCAACCCTGGACTAATCCACGTAGGATGAGAATGAATACACATCTGTGAATGTAATTGGGCTAGTATAACACTTTTCATTTCCCAATAGATAATAATTCCATGAAAACTTATGGGTTCTTTTGTTCGACGTCATCAAAGGAAGCGCAGAGGACATGCAAGCCGCTAGAATTATTAGTTTAGTGCCTTGAACCAGTCCATTCATAGTATTGAGACTAGATATCAGGTTTTTTGTAGATCTCAAAAAGCACTTCCCTCCCAGTCTTCTTCATGAGGAACACCTCAATAGTCGACCGTGTTAGTCGACTGAGAATCTCAGCCACAACCACACTATGATTAGTCACATCCATCCAAAACCTAGCCTCATAAAACGAACAATCAGCCCATAGCTTTTTAGATTAGGTTATATAGTTAGTAGCATAATATTTTCAGCACTATTTAGACTCATTAAATTCATCTAGAAGCATCCATTGTGCCATCTACCAAAGAGTTACCCTCCTTGGGAAAAAATATTCCTTTGGAACAGAAGTAAGATGTTTTGAAGTAACTCATCCACATAACTGTGAGGCTTTCTATCCTTGAGTCCCTACACTTGTAAAAGGAAATTCATGAGGACCTTGAAGAAGATTTAAAATTCCTTGTCCAGTTTGAAGCTGAGTTAGCAGCCACTGAGGCATAATATACATAAGCGGTGGAGAAAAAATATTCTCAAGACATCAACTCATTTTTTGGAGAAGAAAAGGGTGTCATTATGAAGGGAAACATATGTCCACTATACATCACCAGTTTGTTCAATGGCATGGAAATCCATGGATTACTAGAAGATAATGGTCATGGGATCAACCTCATCCTGAATTGAATGCTCTATAAGCTGAAACTGATAGAAGAAGACCTGAATCTTGCCAAAATGATGATTCAGGGTTACAATAAGAGTGAGCAGAAACCATCAGGCAATGTTCAATTGAATACCTAGTTTAGTGGCACGATATCAATCACAAAATTCAAGTTAGTCTTGTAGGATACTATCTACAACACATTGTTGGGTAGGCCCAAGATTCATTTACAGGTAGCAGTCCCCTCCTCATATCATCAGTTCCTCAATTACTCACTCAATGGTCGAGTAGGGGTACTCCAGGTTAATGTGTCCCCCTTTGACTCTTATGAATCCTAATATCTAGATGTTGGATACTGAAAGAGAGAGGGAATGTAGGTTCAAACTAATGGGGTTGTGCGCATCAATCCTCCCAATGATTTGATGGCTACTGTAGTCAATACATGGGCAGACTTGAATGAAAACTTGGTTTTCCTGATTCATCTGTTGGATCCCATAATGATGGACCTAGGAGTTGTTTTATTGACTCTAAGAAAAAGGGTTTCAGTGTACCTAAAAAAGTAGTACCTACATATTACCTTGTACACCTGCATTAGAAAGGTTCATGTGATAACAGAAGTCCCTACTCTTATAAATTATCAACACAACTACAAAATAGGATTTTAATAGCGCTGGCCTTTATCAGCGCAAAAAAAGTGATGATAAATGGTACCTTTTATTAGCACTTTGTTAGCCCTGTTAAAAGGCATCCTTTGTCAGTGCTTAATTTTTAGCACTGATAAAAGATACCCTTTCTCCTAACTTTTTTTAGCGCAAAAAAAGGGTAAACTTTATAAGCATTTTATTTTTAGGGCTCATAAATGGATCATTTATCTATGAGTTTTTAGCACTGATAAATGTCTGATTAAAATGAAATAAATAATTAATTAATTAAAATTGATTTTATTGAAAAAATATTGAAATTTTTATAATTAAATAATTATTGATAAAAATGAATAAAATAATTATACTTTATATAAAATATAAATACTAATAATTATTAGATATTAAATATATAGATATATATAAAATGAAAATTAAAAATTAAAAATTAAAAATAAGTGAATTGAGAAAAATATTAAACATTTTTTTAATTAAATAACTATTTATAATCTTAATAAATAGTATATTATATATATATATATAACAATGTATATAAATATGATTTATATTATATAAATTATTTATGCTTTAAATTAAATCGTAATATATTTAGTGAATAATTTTTTAATAATTAAAAATTAATATGAATTAAAAATACTAAAAATTTTCATCAAGTAATGGAAATAATTGAATGTCGTTTTATTTTTCAATTTAACATAGATCTAACATGTGTTATATTAATTTTATGTATACTTAATTATTAAATTTTCATATACAACACTCACAAAAATATTTTTTGGGGAATTTAATAAATTTATATTATTTATTTTATATTTATTTATTTACTATCTTTTAATATTTTAAATATGTATTCATATTTATTTCAATATATGTCTATTTTTGTATATTAAATTATATTTAATTAATAAAACTTGTCCATTTTTTCAATATTCTAAAGGTATACTCATTTTAAATTATTCAATTTCACTCATTTTTAACATGCATTCCCTTAAGATTAAATATTTATTAATAATGTTAATACAATATTAGTAGAAAAATATTAATAAATATATATATTTATATATGTATATTTAATATTTTTATACATTTATATAGTTATAATTATAAATAAATAATTATTATTTTTAAAAAAATATTTATATAATTATAAATATATAATTATAAAATTATAACAAATTTCTTTAAATAATGAATAGATTTACTATATTTATATTTATATATATTTATTAAATATGTATATATATATATATACATAATGATATAAATATTATTTTTTTAAAAAGTATTTATATAATTATAAATAAATAATTATAATAAATATAATAAATATACTTAAATAAATAATATAAATACTATATTTATATTTGTATATATTTATTAAATACATATAATTATGTAAATAAATTTAAAAAAATTATTATTTATAATTATAACTATAAATCATTTATCAGCGCTTTATTAATTAGCACTGATAAAGATGTCTTTTATTAGCACTAATTAATTTAACACTGCTAAAAATGATCTTTATGGGTACTTTTTTGGAAGCACTGATAAAAGTGTCCCAATCAATTTAAATCACTCTAACCATTCTCAAACTCATCGCGATATCGAAGCATTTTATGGAATCTACCATCTGTTAGTGCTCCTCCTCGGTGAATCGAAGCTCGAATCAAGGCTCAAATCCATGGCTCAAACAATTTCAAGGCTCCAATCCAAGGTTCGAACAATTAAAAGGTCATAAAAATCCAAGACTTGAATGTTTTCCATGTTTTTGATATCTCTACTTTCTCTCAAATGATTCAAAGCTTCAATCCAAGGTATCTTATTTTCTCCTCATCCTTCTCACTCGTTGATTTCTTGTTTAGAAAGATCTATTTGCGTTTATATATCATCATTCTTTCTTTATCATCGGAAAATCCCTATGATAGGGATATGATAAATAGTGTTTATTAGTGAATAGTTTTTATTAGTGATGTTTGGTTGAAAGCAGATAGGGTTGTCATTCTTTTCACTCCTTCACCCTCACCACTGGTCGATTCTGTGCAACTCGCCCACCCCAATGTCATTGACTCCTGCTTCATGATATCACAAACCCTTAGAGTTTTTCATAATTTTAAAATAGAAGAAATATAATATGCACCATTCCCTCATTCTGCACATGACTGCCTCCCCCTCAAGTACTCGCTCCTGTCAGCACAGGCGACCACCGCCACCCTTCTACACATAGACAACACCAAACAAGAAATTATCTTCTTGTTAGACTCGACCATAGGATCTGTGGAATGAAATCTAGGTGCATGACCACCGCACCTAGAACATATTAATATAATGATACACATATATATATATATATATATTTGTAAGTTTATAATATAATTACATTTACATAAACACGCAGACCCATATACATGTTTATAAATACATTTATAATTATGTATGTCAATATATATTATACATATATATATACACACACACACATATATTTTAAAAATACAAATATATAATATATATATATATATTATACAAATACATTATGAAAATATATATATTATAAAAATAAAAATATATATTAAACTATAAAAATATATATATACAAATATACTATAATAATATATTATGAAAATATACTATATAAATATATTATACAATTATATTATACAAATATTCTATACAAATATATTACACAAATGTATATGTATTCAATTAAAAAATACAAATAAAAAATTATGAAGATTCATCTCACTTTGAAACTATTTTTGTAAGAATGGTTCATCTCTCATTTAACTTAAAACCACTATATCTTCCATAATTACTATTATTTATTTTATTATGACTAAAATTTTATACTACATGCCCAAAATCACCATAGAACCCACAATGGCCATGAAAATGAAATTTTCTTATAAATACTACTCTTCATCGACTTAAGAATCATTTTAGGTCTACATGTGTCGGTTCCACCCCTAGGAATATCTGATTAGCATCCATAAATATGAAATAAATATTTATTTATTTAAATTTCTTATCAATACATTTTTATATATTCTTTTTTATTGAATGATAATTTATTATTCTTCTTTACCAAATTTGGGTTTCTTATTACTCTTTAATTTCCTATATTTTGTTTTCATTTATTTAAGGGATTTAAGAAAGACTTTATAGATCATTTTAATAGATTTAGAACTAGTCTTATTTAGAGGATTGAAAGTATTAAAAGTGATATTTCTTCTATAAATATAGAATACATAGAGGCCCCAAAGATTCATATATCATAACATGTCCCTACCGAGACCCCTTGAATCACATACAAGAATGTTTATGCCCGCCAAAACTCACCTTTAATAGACCATGAGTTAATAACTAGTGTCAATGGTGTAATTCTCACAAATGGGAGGCATTACCCCATTTAGAGAAAACAATGCAGTACAATTTTCATCCTCATCAACTTCATCTCTCGAATACTTATTATAGCATTTTATTGCTTTAGATCCATCCCTCATCTCTTTTTTGTTTCTTTTACTACTATGATAATTAGTCATCCCATGGAGGACTACTACTTATATTATTTCAAGCAACATAGGTTCATGTCCACAAGATATAGATGATGTGTGTCAAACAACAAAATTCACTGATAAATCTTTGGGATAGGGGATTATGAGGATAAAAGTAGTCTATAACATTCACCTTTGAGTGAATTACAATCGAGGAGGAATATTTTATTGGGAGATAAAAAGCAATTCATATTGGTCCCAATATAGACAATTTCTTATACATTATAGGGGACCAAAAAAAGGCTATTTAGACTCTCTATAGAGGAACCAAATCCCTAAAACCTTTTAAAAAATAAATATATTTCAATGAGAAGGTAAAACTGTTTTTTAATATACAATTTTTGTACTCATAAAATTATTTTTTCTATACTACATTAACATAATCTAAATTAAATGTTTCAATATTAATGTAGATAATTTCTTCTGAAAATGATGAAATTAGCAATACCTCCGAAGAACAAAATATAGCAAATAAAACCCTTTGGGAAGATTTAAAGGGAATGTTACGATATACTTTCTCTATTTTTTCAAAAAATCATATAATAGAACCTTGAATTAATTTTCATTATATATTATAGAGTTCATTTATTTTAGAAGATTTATATCCATATTTCATGCCTTTTTTCACTAAAACATCAATGGGATTCTTCTCCCCCAAAACCTTTTCATCCCTGTAGTGTTTCATTTATCACTTTCCTTCAATTTCCTTCCACTACCATTGGAAGAAGAGAAATGAAACTGAATCTGCTCAATTACAAAGGTAATCTTCATGTTTATATAGTAAAATAATTTTCCATTGAATTAATGTATTGATTTATAGTTATGTTCAATTTATTTATTTTTATTATTACTCATATAATAATTATTTTCTTATACTGGTAGATTCTTTTGTTTGAGTTGGGGTGGTTTGTTCGAAGCTATTAATGCTCAACGGATATTAGAATTTGACCCTACAACTGAGATAATGAAAACAAGTAAATGCATCAAGAATGCATAAAACCATCCTAAAAAGGTGATTTCTTATTACTTAATTAATTAATTTTGTCTTCATTTTATCTTCTATTTATAAGTTAATTTCCTTAAAAAATTTATCTAATAATTATTTATTTTTTATATATATTTTGGGAGTTCATATTTTTCTTTCAACTGTCTATAACAAGACACAAAAAATATAAAATGTTTCTTTCTACCAATGTTACCAGGATTTCTATGTTCATTGTCATTCTTTGTCAAACTACCAACACTACATATTGAGTTGATTTTTTTAGATGAAAACCCTTTCTTATTTTTGTAATCTAGAATATTAGAGAAACCCCATGTTCTCATTATGGTGACTTCTCATGATATAATGGGTACATGATCTTCCACTGCTCTTCTAGATTTCAACAATGAGAAAGGTTTTTCAGCTAAGAACAGAAAATCAATATTTGGTGTTGGAAGTTATACAAAAAAAGGAAATTAAAATAATGGTATCATTTTTATTTAGGATTGTTTTAGACTTTGGGATGTATAGGAATCAGTCACACCTCAATATGATGCACGGTGTGACTAGTATGATTCCAAGTGCTTCTTTTTATTTGAAATTGACATTAATTTTAGTAAAAAAGAAAAATAACATACTAAAAACCAAGAAAACATAATATGATTGTTTTTATAATTTAATATTATGATCAATAATTAATTTGTGATATTTAGGAATTATTCATACCTCAATTCGATACACAATGTGCCTGGTATGACTCAAAGTGTTCATTATCAGTTTAAAATCAATATTTTAGTTCAAAAAGTGTCACTTATTGAAAACTGAGAAAACACATTCATATTTTTTTATAATTTAGGAAATATATTCATAAATAATTTTTTACATGTAGGAATCAGTCTCACTACAATATGATACATGATGTGATCTATATGAGTCAAATTGTGTGTTTCCAGTTTAAAATGATGTTTTATAAAAAAATACACGTTATATACTCAAAACCAAGAAAATAAATTCATATTTATTTAATGATTTAGTAAAATGATCCATAAGTTTTTTTGGATGTTTAGGAATCATTGACCCCTCATTCTGATAGATGATGTGATCATTATGACTCAAAGAGCTTCTTTTTATTTAAATTTGACATTAATTTTAGTAAAATGGAAAACTGACA
The DNA here is from genome assembly GCA_963277665.1 of Viscum album. Classification (NCBI taxonomy): domain Eukaryota; kingdom Viridiplantae; phylum Streptophyta; class Magnoliopsida; order Santalales; family Viscaceae; genus Viscum; species Viscum album. The sequence continues at coordinate 1,393,002,448 of OY728157.1, read as the reverse complement.
TACTCAAAACCAAGAAAACATATTCCAATTATTTTTATAATTTAATAAATTGATCCATAAGTTATTTTATATGTGTTGGAATCATCCTCATCTCAATCGAATTCACGGTGTGATTGATATGACTCTATGGGCATCTTTTTATTTAAAATTGACATCAATTTTATAAAAAATGACAAGGGACCTACTCAAAAATATGAAAATGCATTTGTATTGTTTTTATACTTTAGGGAAATGATCCATAAGTCATTTTTTGACATGTATAAAATAGACTTACTTCAATCAGGTATACGATGTTCCCTATATGACTCAATGTGTCCGTTATCAATTTAAAATTGATATTTTTGTTCAAAAAGTGTCTCTCACTAAAAACTAAGAAAATATTCTCATATTTTCTTGATAATTTAGAAAATATATTAATAATTAATTTTTTATGTGTATTAATTGTTCTTATATCAAATTGATACATTATGTGATTGGTATGAGTCAAAGTGTGTGTTTCCATTTTAAAATGAAACTTTCATAAAAAAGACAAGTGACATACTGAAAACCAAGTAAATGAATTAGGATTGTTTTTATACATTAGTAAAATGATCCATATGTCATTTGAGACATGTATTAATCAGACACACCTCAATCTGGGCCATGATGTGACCGGTATGACTCCAAGTGTGTCTTTTTATTTAAAATTGACATCAATCTTAGTAAAAAGGACAACCAACCTACTCAAAACTGATAAAACACATTCATATTGTTTTCATACATTATAAAAAACATCCATAAGTCATTTTTTATTTATATTAATCAAAAAACCTCAATAAGGTACACGATGGTCCCTGAATGACTCAATGTATTCATAATTAGTTTAAAATTGACATTTTAGTTCAAAAAGTGTCACTCACTGAAAACTGAGAAAACACGATCGAATTTTATTAATAATTTATTAAAATGATTCATAAGTCATTTTTTAACTATATAAATTAGTTTCACATAAAACTAACACGCGATGTGACCAGTATGAATCAAAGTGTGTGTTTACTGTTTAAAATGACATTTTAGTAAAAAAGACAAGTAGCGTACTAAAAACTGATAAAACACAATCATATTGTTTTAATACTTTATATAAATGATACATAAGTAATTTTAGATGTGTTATAATTATACTCACCTCAATATGATTCATGTTTTGATAGGTACATCTCTAAATGCATCATTTTATTTAAAATTGATATCAATTTTAGTAAAAACGACAACTGACCCACTTAAAACTAAGGAAACACATTCGGATTGTTTTGATTATTTAGTAAAATAATTCATTATACATTTTTATATTTAGTAATCAACCACACCTCAATATGTTACACAATGTTCCCAATATGACTCAATGTGTTCGTTATCGGTTAAAAATTGATATTTTAGTTCAAAAAGTGTCACTCACTAAAATCCAAGAAAATAGGCTCAGATTGTCTTGATAATTTAGTAAAATGATTCATAAGTCATTTGTGATGTGTAGGAATTAATATCACATCAAACCAACACATTATGTGATTGGTATGATTCAAAGTTATGTTTCTATTTTAAAATGGCATTTTAGTAAAAAAAACACTGGTGAAGTACTAAAAACCATAAAAACTCGTTCAGATTGTTTTGATACTTTAAGAAAATGATCCATAAGTCATTTTAGATGTATAGGAATCATCTTTACCTTAAAATGATTCATGGTGTGATAAGAATTACTCCAAGTGGATCCTTTCAATACATAAGTGTCATTTTAGTTTAAAATGGGCATCACATCGCCAAAAATGAGCAAACGATACTAGATTCTTTTCTCATAATTCTATCTACTACTAATTAATTAATTAATTTTTCATTTTTATCTTATTATTATTGATTAATTTTAATATAGATAATGCTTGAAGATGAAAAATAAATTCTGTGACGTGCAAGAATCAACCACAACTCAATCAGATATACAGTGTTCCTCATATGACTCAAAGTTTAGTTTAAAAATAACACTTTCTGTTAATTTATTTCTTTATATTATTACTAACATAATAATTTTTTCTTATATAGGTGAATTTTTTTCTTGATCAGGGGTTATGATCAAAATAAAAATTAACAATGATATTTTTGAATGTATGTAATCAATTGTACTTATGTAATTGTATAATCCAATGTTTAAAATGTCTATAATATAGTGACCATTTCTATTATTTGTATTGTAAATTTTATTTCATTTAAATTTTGTCTTGGTACTTGATTTTTCTAATTTCATGGTGTTTTTTTGTTATCGTGTGCTATTACAACACACAACATTGGTGTTGCAGTGTGCTATTACAAAACACTATATCATTCCCCTTTATCATCACTTCTATAAGTGTGAATAAAGGGGTCCTTTATCAATGATTTTTAGCACTAATAAAATACTATGGATTTTAATCTCACTCTGATATTCAATGATTCTATAGTGATGATAAAGGACATTTTTAGCATCGTTAAAATCCTATTTTGTAGTAGTGCAACAAGTTCACCCTATGACCATCAATCCACAACATTCTTGCATGTTCTACAAAGCAGGTCTAACTCGATACAATATGATTCAACACCATTGATTTTATATCAATAATGGACCCTATGATCATATATTATATGGAATTGGGTCAAAAGATTCTGTTTCTATAGTTTTAGCATGGTAGGAACCCCTCGGTGAAGATTCTATATCTTCCAGAGCAGACACCAATGCTTCCCCTTGATTAACTGGCCTAGAAGAGTCACCTCCTCCCTCCAATTATCCTATCTCATATGAGAAAGAGGAATTATAAGATGTTCCTCCTGCATTTAAGGAGGGTTTATCAACCAAAATTGAAGAGTTAGCTCAGGTAAATCTTGGTACTAAAAAATATTTTAGGCCGATGCTAATCAGTGAAACCATATCTCCAAAGGAGGAGGAGTAGTATGTGTCATTCCTAAAGTAGCATCACAGTGTATTTTTCTAGAGATATGGTGAGATTCTAGGGTTATACCCTCACATGTATAGTCATCACCTTAGCCTCTTAGTGAGTCATTGCAGGTTCAAGCAGTCTCCCATGAAAATTCACCCCTCTCATGGTGTTACAATTGAGGCCTAGTTGATAATCTTATCATGTACAACTTATTCAGAGAAGAACAGTGCCCCAAATGTCTAGAGAACATCACCCTAGTCAAGAATAAGAATGGGAATATCAAAGTATGTATCAAATTTTGGGACCTGAAACACTATTTTATGATGGATGATTTTTTCCCTTCCAATGAAAAATTTATTGATTAATTCCATAGCCAGATTTCAGGCCCTCATTTTTATGGATGGATATTATACATACAATCATATCTGAACGGTTCTAAGGATAATGATTCCACCACCTTTAGGGTACCTTAAGGTACCTTCTTCAATTAGGTGATTCCATTCATCTTGAAAAATTCTAGAGCCCATTTTCATTGGTTCATGTGCCACCTCTTCAAGACAATTATTAAGACACTGGTATAATTCTATTTAGATGATTTGGTGGTCAAATTTCTCCAGCACCAGGACCATCTCAAGGACCATGAGAAAGTGTTCGTCTTCCTCTGCTCCTAACACTATAAGATTAATCCCTTAACCTAAGCATTCAGGGTTACCTTTGGGATGTTCCTCAGCTTCATCAAAAGATATAGAGGCATCAAGATCTATCCAAAGAATATAAAGTCCATCATCCAAATACCTCACTCAAGAAATCTCTAGGAGATTTAAGGACTCCAAGGACACATAACCTATATGCACTAATTTATTTCAAATCTGGCTAGAAAGTGTCAACCCTTCTTAATGATCTTGAATAAAGGAACCGATTACCTATGGGATGATGAATGTCAGACTACATTTGAGGATATCAAGCAGTATCTGCTACGGCCTCCATTTCTAATTCCCCCCATTTAAGGAAAGCCTTTTTTCCATATATGTGGATATCCTAGAACTTTCCCTTAGTTCACTTATATCCATGAAAATAAATGAGGTTAGATAAAATAGTTTATATTATCTCATTCATATTCTACACGACATAGAGACTAGATACTTCCCCATCAAGAAGAGTTACCTTGCACTAGTTTTCACATTGTAGAAGTTGAGAAGTTATATATAGTATCGTGAGATATAGATGGTGTCTTGAGTGAGCCCATTGAAGTATATTATCAATCTTCTTATGTTGATGGGATGATAATCATGATTGGAAGTGATTATCTATCATTTTGAAATAATATTTTTCTGGAAGAAGGTCGTCAAAGGTTAGAAACTAGAGGATTTATTGGCCACCCTTATGGACCCTGAAGAGATAACCCAATATGTTTATTTTCTATATGAGGTTGTCCTATTATTTGATCCAATTGTTCTATGTTGGTAGATGCATTTTGATGGTGCCTCCCGAATCCTAGTTAGTATATGTCTCAATAACCCCAAGCTTAACAAGGTAGGTCGGGGATAATTTTCATCACCCTAGCACAGACAATATTTCCATACTCATTCCTATTATCATAAGGCTTCACCAACTATGAAGAAGATTATTAGGCTCTCATAACTAGTCTCAAGCTAGACCTCAAGATTGATTTCCCTAGTCTACATGTAAAGGGAGACTCTAAGTTAGTCATTAGATAAATTAAAGGTGAATTCATCATCATAAAGAAAGAGATCATGCAATTTTTGGAGTGTAACCTTCAGTTGATGGACCAGTTCCCTTCACAACTAAAGGTGAATCACATTCCTCAATCAAATAATGGTCAAGTCAAAGCATTGGCAAGCATGGCTGTATCTCTCGTAGAACCTAGCTAGAATTACTTGATCATTCATGTGGAACATCAGAGGGTTATTTTCCCTTATATCTCATATAGCAGTGATATGAAACATATAAATAACCTATCTGTCTGTTCTTATATTCCATGACACTTAGTTCCCCCAATAGTAGTGTAAGCACCTGATTAGATGGATCCCCACATTAAGTATCTTCAGCAAGGAATTATCTCATCATATCGAGCCTAATTTGAGTGAATCCATCAACATATAGCATAGTTTACCCTTCATAAGGGGGAAAACCCTTGATCCAATCCTCTACAAATGTGTGTTTGATGTAATTATACACCATTACATTCAAGTATTTCACATCCATCAGTTTATGTAGTAGGACCATTCCAGGTCTTGTGGTGCCCATCAGGCTGGATTCAAGCTCTCCCACCAAATTCAGAGGTTGGGATACTTTTGGACCACCATGGTCCATGACTACATCGAGTTCACTAAAAGGTGTTATGTATGTCTAGTGGATGATAACTTCATGCATCATCTTTCGGCTTTTATCCAAACCAACAAGTATACATGGACCTTTTTAGTATGGGGACTCAACATCATGGGGCCATACCCACCAGCAACAGCTCTCAAGTTTAGGTTCATTATAACTGCAATGGACTTCTTCTCCAAGTGTGGATAAGTGATTCCCCTCAAGAAATTCAAATCCTCGTCTTTGATCAAGTTCATGAGATCCCATATCATCCCTCAATTTGGAGTTCCTTGTGATATTCTCATTGGAAAAGAAACAAAATTTTGGGCTTTAAAGCTGAAAAAATTTTACACAAAGTACAAAATTCAGTCTAACTATAATTTTTCCTACCATGTGAAAGAAAATGGGTATATTGAGGTGTTTAAAAAGACCTTATCTAACATCCTTTTGAAAATGGTGGACCATAAGAAAAAGTGTTGGCCAAAAAATCACATCAAGACCCTCTAGGATTATCAGACGATGACTCTTAATTCCACCTAGGTGACCCTATATTCCTTGGTATATGGAATAGAGTAATTATTTCCCATGGAGGTTCAGTTTTCATTGCTCAAAATAGCTTCCTATGACAAGAAATACCAAAATTAATTGAAAAAGTTCATCTAGTTGAGATAAAATCACTCAAAGAAAAAATTCTCTAGACCATTCACAATCTATAGAGGGACCATAATAGGGTAGTGAGAGCATTCAACAAGAAGTTTCACCTCTACTCTTTCCTCTAGGGTGACATGGTACCGGCTCTCAGAACACGAATGATACTTTGAAGAAAGACACTATGTTAATGCCCAAATGGGAAGGACCTTATATCATCCATAAGGTTTATTACAACATATAATACTTTTTTAATCACAATGGATAGAGAGAATATCATACCTCCCACTAACACCAATATTCTCAATCAATATGTCACATGAGGATATTCATGGTCCAGGAAATGTGACTTCAAATTGTTTTCAATATTCAATGAAACACAACCTTACACTCTTTTAAATGGTCCATAAAATATGCCTTTAAACGTTTTGTAATGTTCTATGAAACACAGCCTTAAAGTATTTTCAATTGGTCCCTAAAACAAAACCTAAACGTTTTTTAATGATCCATACAACATTACCTTAAACCATTTTCAATGGTCCATGCAACACGACCTTAAACTATTTGTAATGCTTCATGCAACATGTCCTTAAACTATTTCCAATTGGTCCATTAAACATGACATTAATCTATTTACAATGGTCCATGAAACATTACCTTAAACTCGTTGCAAGGTTCTATGTAACATGAACTTAAACTACTTTAAATTTTGTAATGAAACATGGCCTTAAACTATTTGAAAGGGTTGGAGAGTTATGAACTTAACTAATAGGTAGCCCCATGGTCCAAATAGTGTGACCTTAAACAATTTGCAATTTGTCCAAGAATTATGACCTTAAACTATTTGAAATCACATGTAGTATGAGTTGTGTGACTTTAAAATACACATCCTGAAGTCCTCAATGCACAACATTGAACTACGATCTTACCCTATGTAAAATTGGTATGACTTGTATTCTAAGTGTGTAATGATCCAAAATTACTAATTAGTATATAACCAGGATTCCTCATATGATATGAACGAGATGATTAAAAACCTTAACCTTTCTAAAATCTGGATGCCTCATATGATATGAAACAATCCAAAACCAACATCCATAAAACATAATGCTAAATTTTATCCTTACCCCATGTCATGAACATGGGGTTCCCTTGTTAGAGAGTATTTCCCCCAGTTTTTGTGTTGGTCTTGTACCATGATGTGTTCCGAAACTACATATGGGTTGATTTCCATTCCAATAAGATATGTATCGATGCCCATACTTCCCATATTTAGGCCCAACCATAAACTTATCAACCCTTCAACCCCTTGGATCCATTCATGGACCAAGAACTGTGACCTTAAACTACATGTGGTCCGTATAAAGGTTTTCATGTGGTGTGTGAGTCTCTTTGGCTCCTTTCATGTTAGAATTTACCTCTTATATTCCACATAGATACCATTGATACTAACGTCCAACTATTCCAAGCATTATGACATTAAACTTTTCACCAACTTCTTCTTGTCCAAACATTACAACCATAAACTATGTGCCATTTGTTCCAAGGTATTTTTTTGGTACATGGGCCTGTATCCCCCTCCCCCTTCACATTAGTTTTTATCTCTTTCATTCTATGAAAATGCCCTAAAAGTAGAAATTTTCTAACATCCCAAGACTCATGACTTTAAAGGGTTTTCAATGGTCTAGGTTATATGAACTTAATCTATGTCCAATTGGATACAGAACTACTTCATGGGTTGAAAGGCCTCCTTGTCTCCTTTAACATCAGGTTTTAACTCTTTTACACTACATGAATATCCTCAAAGAAATTCCCATGGTTCAAGATCTATGTCCTCAAACTAGGATCCCTGGTCTAAGAATTATGACCCTAAATTATGTGAATTCATCCCTCATTCGAATGGTTTTATTTTTCCACAGTTTTTTAGAAATACCATGCTTTATCCATGTTCCAGAACTACATGTATCTTGATTCCCACTTTCATGGGATACATTGTGACACCTAGACCATCTATCACTGGGTCCATTAGAAAATTCACCACAAAACCATCAGTTACCTATAGTGTTATCACCCCAAAATTATCCCATGGGACGTCTTTTTAGGTATAATCTCCATTTATTTTCTTTGAACCATATGCAGTCCGAGATACCCTCATGACCTGATATGATGAAGAAAGGAATGGGTAGCTCGATGTTCATGCCCCTAAAACGTCCTCATCACACGAAATTAAACTATATATTTACCCCTTATAAAATCGAGATAACTATTAATGTGAGATGATTTACCCTGTAAAAACCATGATTCACAATACGACAAGTATGGGGTGTCCATCAACCTATGATCTCATCACACAACATTAATCATTACCCTTATCCTAAATAATTCTGGACATCTCATATCCTAATATGAGATGATTCAGTATCCTCACACGAGAGGACAACACCCAACTTGCATCATTATCCTACCATTTCATGTTCCCAAACTATGTGTGGCATGATTACCATCCTCATGGGATACATAGTGACACCCAGATATCTCATCCTAGGCCCGACCCCCTTTGTCAACTCACTACAGGGGCCTCTCTTTCCCCAATTTCATTATATCATCCTAAGGTAATGTTTGTTGATTTTTGTGTGGTAGAGGGCCTCTTGTATCCTTTAACATTGGGTTTCATGTCACATAACCCTTATTGGTACACCCATTGTAACACCATAATAATTCAAAATATGTTTTCTTTTTAAATAAATTCAATGGCTTGCATTGCACGTAACACCATGTTCGAGCGCACCACGATCTATTAACCTAATCATTTAAATAGAGGTTATGAATAGTATTAACCACATTATGAAACTTATGTATATTCCATTTTTCTTATGTGTTTCCTATACAATTATATAATAACAAATCCAATTTTACGCATAAAAACTATATTTTTTAAGGGGAATTCTACCAACTTTTAATGGCGAACCTATTTTAAAACTAAATTTTGAAAATTTTATAAATTTTATTTTTCAAAATAGACTTCTTTTTTTATTTTTATTTTAATATCAAAATTATCTTCTGGTTAATGTTTTGTATTTTTTTGAGAAGTTACATTTTTTTGATGAATAGTGAAAATACTGCATTATAGTTAAAAAACTGACTTTTCTTTTAAATAATTATTATACATTAAATTGATTTTTAAAGTAAAAATAGTTCAATAATAAATATATAAATACAATTTAGGTTATTTTAATCATTTTTTATTGAAATTATATATAAAAACTTATGAACTGTTGAACATTTCCTTTTACCCTCTTTCTCGCCACATCTGAGAGATTAGTGTTAAACATAATTTAGCCACTTCTGTAAATTGAATTTAAAAAAACTGATATAAAAAGTTATAATCAGTATGATATTTAGATTATAATAAGATAAAATTACTTTTTATATATTATTATTAGTAACTTTAGTAAATTTTTATTTACTGCGGTTATGAGTAAATTGAGTTATTAAAGGTAAAAATAATATATAATATAATAAAATTACCCTGACACTTATCCTAATTTCATTGGATTAGTGGTTTTAGACTAAAATAAAATGTATGCTGAAATTATAACCTTTTTAAGCCACTTGGTTAAGAATATGATATTTATAGTATTTTATTTAAAGATAAGTTTAAAATGCCAGTCATGTTTTTTAATAAGTATTAAATTTTAAATACATGGTTATATAGAATATAAATACGACTATAAATTTTCATCTGAAATATAATAAATTCATATTCATAATGATAATTTATTTTAAATTTTTATATAACAAATAATTTAATTAAATGCTTTCATAATAATGATGCAGTAATTGTTTAATTAATGGAAATATCAAATAAATGATATTACAAATATTAAAATAAATATAATTTCACCTAATTAATGAAATAAATGAATTTTATAGATACTTTTAGAAATTTTAGTGATATATTAGAAGTTTTTTTTCCATGTTATCATTTTTTATGATATTTTTGAAAAAAGAAATAATGAATTGTATCAAAATTGACATAAATGTTACTTTAAAATAAATAATATTTTATTAAATGATATAAAATTCATAAAAATAAAAAATTTCATCCAAAAAACTATAATAAGGTAAAATATTTCATTAGTGATCCATTTGGGGTTTATTTGGAATTTTATATTAACTATATTAACCCTAAAGAGTAAAAAGGTCACATTGACACTGTAAGAGTTAAAGGGTTTAACTAAGGGTTAAAGCCAAAAGATAAGTTTAATATTGTGACCTAAACATGTCTAAAAATAATTGGTTTAGATGATTTATAAGTATACTCATCTTATCTTATAAATAACTCAATTTTTATCTATTTAAAATCTAAAAACAATTTATATTAATTTAATATTTTAAAGGATTCCAAGAGTTCCCCTCCCCTCTCTTATAAAAAGGCACATTCTTCCTCACTTAATCACACCACATTGAGCCTTCTAGATTAACCAAAACCTACCAATTTATCCTCTAAAAATTCTCAGTTAGTTTCTAGATATCCTTTTATTCTAAAAAAACTAACCCCAGTGTCCCTTAGAGGAGATCCAAAGGAAGTCCTCCAAAGAAGAGGTAATTGTTTTACCAATTCATTTAAGTTCATTTCTTCTTCTGATTCAACTTCCTATATTGTTTCCATACTAAAGTAATAAATCTAGTATCATATATATAATTATATTTTATTATAATTATGGTTTAACCATATTCCTCCTTTTATGCAACCTATGAAAAATAATATCACTATGTGTGCGTACGTACGCATTACCGTCTCCATGCTTTGGTGTAATTTTTTTTTCATCACCTCTTTATTTGGATGGGTATAATGATGAATATAATGGAAAAAATAATAAATATTACATAATATTTATTATTTATAATTAATATACCAACCAATTCCTCACCACTTTACTATTAAGGGAATAATATCATCACTCGTGCGTACGAACGACCTACAATCTCTATGACGTAATGAGATTCATTATCTATATTAACAATTCAATAATTTTTATAATATATATATATATGTGATTGAGTATAATATTTATAAACTTAATATCATTCTGGATATGAATAAAATATATCCTATGAATAAGAAACATAACTTACATGAGAAGACAAACACAAGAAAATGAATTAGTTAAAACCTGAAACAATGGTAATAATGAAATATTATTAACAAAATTATATAAGAGAATATTATATGATATAATAAATATGGATATAGTTTTTGGTGTAATTTAATAACATGATTCAGACATTATACTGGATTTTAACGCACCCTCAAATAAATAAAAGTACAAGATAAGGGTTAACTTCGCAATCTCATTATTATCCGAGATTGTTTATATGTAAGTATTTACAAGGACATATTTATCATACATGTCTATATTTATTTAAATTTTTTTAGAAAATATTATTAATATTCTTCTAAAAAATTTTAAATTCATTTTTACCCATGTTTATTTTTTAAAAAATTCTTTGAAAGGAATCTTTTTTTTTGTTTTCCAAATGAGGTACTTTAAGGTCTTTTTGAAAAAATAAAAAAAAAAGTTATTTTTTTAACTTATACGACATGAGAAAAACTTCATTTACAAGATTAAAAGTTTCATTTCACTAAAATTATTTTCTTTTAAAAAAATTCCCCTTTTTAAAATAATTTCAATATAAAAAGGGGTATTTCTCTTAAGAAATTTATAATGGTTTTATTATATTATTTCCATCTATGCCAACATCCTTTTTTGGATTTTATGCTTAATTGAGGTTGATTTATTATGATAAAATATATCATATTATATTCAAGGGTTTATAATTTTTTTGACTGTATATGTTCTATTTTAATACCATTCATTGTTTATGGTTAATATATTAACATTTTGTATAATAGTTTTAATATGAATGTTTATTTTGGTTATGTTTCTACCTTTTTATATGAGAATTCATTGGACATATTAAGTGATGGGTGAGGCCCAATATAGCCCCTTAATGCATCATTAGGTCTCATGAGACAAACTAGTTTGGTTTTTCATCCATTTATGTATGGTTTATTGGTCTAATCCTTAACGGTATATTTATGATGTCTGAAATTATGCATTCCCTCATTATGAGATTAGTTATTGATATTACATGTGATTATTTGATTAGTAGAATATCCATGTGAATATTTATATGGAATTATTTGATTTAATCTTACAATAGTATACTCAAGATTATGTTCAAGTGATTATGTTTCAATTATACCCCTTTCCTTAACATTTATTCTTATTTACTCATAATAGATTATTTTATACACTTACTGTTACTGAGTATCTGAGCTCACCCATTTATTATGTTTTATTTTCCCAGGATTCCAAGATGTGTATTATGACTAATATAAAGGTTTAATCTAGAAGATTAATGGCATTCTCAAAGGATTATCTATATTTTATTTTATGCTTTTAATTGTAATGTAAGGTTCATGTCTATAATCTATTTTCCAAAACTGCTAAACTGGTTGATCCTTTGAGATTCGATAATTGTATCTATGCCAATGTAATAAAGTAAGGAACTGGATCTAATATTCTGGGGTTGGGGTGTTACATTTGGTATCAGAACAAATTTAGTGGAAACATTGGGAACTATATTTAGAAAACATAGATTAGGGAATATAAACCTAAGATAGACTTTGAGGATAAGTATAGAAAAACATCCTAGAATTTTGGTAAGGTAGATATTATGTGGGTATTCCTAGAAATACATCCCTATCAGGATATTGCAATTGGATGTTGTTTTGGCATAGATTTACCTAATAGTAATAACTCTAAAAAGGTGTGTCAGTCCTGACTCGATGTAACCTGGTACGAGACAATGGGCCTTACTACACACCTAGTTTGACACTCTCGGGGGATATGCTTAGAAAAAATCATCTTTTCTTTGCAATCCATTAACAAGGATTTGAAAGTAAATATGTCCCCAAAAAATCATGTTTATGATTATGCGATTATATATGCATAAATTTTTCAATTTAGGTTATGTATTTTACTAGAACAAAACTATGCATTATGATTCCTAACATAATCTAGTGCATGCCATTATTTAGAAATATAACCTAGTGGAAGGAATATAAACTATATAAATTAACATAATCCATGTAGGGATTTACCTCCTATGTAAGATAATTATATTTGATCTAGAGATAAAATTGATGATGAATAGTTTATAACTATATTGGGACTATTGAATCAGGTTATAAACAAAAACCTTTCCTGTTTAGATAAATCTAATCCACAATGTCGGGGAACAATGTTATACTACTTTAAGAGACAACAACATCCATTATTCAATGGGAATATAAATTTATTTTTATCTTAGAAATGGATAAGTTCCTTAGTGAAGATATTTCTTACTTTTAGAAGTAATGAAAGAGAGAAGGTTGTCATGGAAATTTATCATCTCTCAAGAGATGCAGATCAATGGTGGTCATTGATTCAAAAAATTAAGGAGGATGAATAAATATAAAAAATGTAATGGAGGTAATTTAAATAACATTTATTAGAAAAATAATTTCCTCATGAAAATTGAGTGTATATGGAGAGAAAATTTCTCAATTTGAGGAAAAAAAGGATGATAATGTTGCAAGTATGAAGCTAACTTCATAATTTTAGTAAGGAATTATTCAGATTGTGTACATAATCCAAATAGTGATATTGATCGATTATTTTATGGTTTAAAACCATTCCTTCATAGGGAACTGGTCTCCCAAACTTTCTCATCATACAAAGATATAGTCTCATGTTCTATCAAGATCGAAAAGAAATTCTATAAGTCTTATGAATTTAAAGTAAAGAAAGAGAATAAGAGGGCTATTTAACACTACGAAAAAGGAAATAAGGAAAAGGGGAAGAAGTAAATAATTAACTTTCCATCCTGTAATAATTGTGGGAAGAAAACCCCCAGTACTTACCTAGAGGGAATGGGAGTTTGTTACAAGTGTGGATAAAAAGCCACCAAGACCATGATTTTAAGGGAAAGAAATAATCTACCAATGTTCAATGCTATAATTATAAATAAATGGGATATTATGAAAATTATTGTCCTAAGCATCAAGAAAATTTTCCCCATAAAAGGATAAGGGAGAAAGGCCAATCTTATACGATCACAACAACTGAGGTTGAAGTTTCTAATGGTGTGGTGGGAGGTACATTAATCATATCATAAAACTTATCCAATTCTTTATTTGATTCTGGATCATTTCATTCTTTTATATATTCTTAGTTTTCCAAGAAATTTATACATTTACCTTTTGTTTTAACAAAGTATTTGTCAGTCAAAAATTCTAAGGGAAGTCTCATTACAATAAAGATATGTCTGTAAATCCCATTTATGAAACATAAATGTACTTTATTTTTTAACTTTTCATCATACCTATGATTGACTTTGATATAATATTCGGTGTGGATTAGATTTCAAAATATGATGTGAAATTTTATTACAAGAAGAAGGAAATTGTGATTTGTGAGGAAGAATAAGAATATCTAATCTTTAAATCATAAGCTTCATCACATGATTCTTATCTACAGCCACACCCAATAGCTTTACTAAATTAAATTCTTGGGGAGGAAGAGAAAACAACATCTAAGGATGAAGAAGATAATCTTAAAATTGATGATTTATCCATTATAAAGGAATATATTAATGTATTTACTAATGCATTAATAGGATACCCCACTGAGTGTGAAGTTGAGATTTGTATTTATTAAATACTTGATAAAAGTCTAATATCAAAGAATCCATATAGAATAGCCATATTTTAATTAGTGGAGTTGAATAAAAAACTTAAAGAGTTAGGTAAAAAGGGATTTATTCACCCTAGTGTTTCTCCAAGGGGAACCCATGTTCTCTTTTTCAAGAAGAAAGATGGGTCCATGAGACTATGTTATGATTATAGTGAAATCAATGTTATTATAATAAAGAAAAAATATCATCTGCCTCATATCGATGATTTATTTGATCAACATCAAGGATCTCTGTTATTTTAGAATATTGACCTTTTATCTGGATGTCATCAACAGAGAGTAATGAAGGTATAAATTAAAAACATAGTTTTGCATATGAGTTAGGGACATTAAAAATTTATAATAATTATATTTGTATTGAATAATACTCCATCAATTTTTATATATCTAATGAATAGAGTATTCAAGGAATATCTTGATGATTTTTTTGTGGTATTCATTGATGATATTCTGGTGTATTCTAAAAATTATGAAGACCATGATTATCACTTGTGCATCATCTTTGAGACTCTTCTAAGGGAAGAGTTATATGGTAAATTTAGCATGTGTGAATTTTGGCTTTAGAAAATTTATTTTCTTGTCCATATTGTCTCCAAGGATGGAATATTTATTGATCATGTAATGAAAAAAGGCAATCAAATAATGTCCTACACCAATGAACATAACAGAGGTACATAGTTTTATTTGCTTAGTAGGTTACTATTGGTGTTTCATTCAAAATGTTCCCAATTGAATAACCCATTAACCAATATCACACTTAAAGGGGTTGAGTTAATATAGAAAAAATAATTTGAAGAGTGTTTTGAAGAATTGAAGATAATATTGGTCAATTGTCTGATCTTGACTTTACTATTAGGAAATATTTGATTTGTGATCTATAGTAATACATCAAGGAAATTAATTGCATGTTTCCTTTGCATAATGATAGAGTTATTGCATATGCATCAAGGTTGTTAAAAACTCATGAATAGAACTATCCAACTCATGATCTTGAGTTAGCAGTGGTAATATTTACACTGAACAAATGAATACATTATCTTTATGGTAAAATATGTGAGATATATATAGATAACAAGAGTTTGAAATATATTTTATCACATAAAGAACTCAATATGAGGCAATGGATAGGGCTCAAGCTACTCAAGGATCATGACTTCTTAATAAACTAGCACCCAGGGAAGTAAAATATGGTGGAAAATACTTTGAGTATGAAGGACCGTGGAGTTATAAACAAAATTATAATTGAAAGGAAACCTATTTTCATGGATTTATTAAATATTGATATGGTAATTATCATGGTAGGTGAAGCATCACTACTTTTTCAAATGGTTTCTAAACCATCTTTATTGGAAAGGATAAAAAGTTCTCAATATGATGATGGGGACTTTCAAAAAAATTAAATTTATAAATGATGGAATTTATAAACTTTGTATATGAAGATGGAATTTTGAAATTTGGTATGAGGCTTTGCATTCTATATGTACCCAATATAAAAAGGGAAATATCGGATGATGCTCATAGCTCAAATTTCTCTATACACCCTGGTAGCACTAAGATGTATAAAGATTTGAAGGAACATTTTTGGTGGGATAATATGAAGCGGGAAATTATTGATTATGTTTCAAGATGTTTGGTTTTTCAACAATTTAAGGCTAAAAGGCAAAATACTAGAGGATTCATGCAACCTCTTATTATACTTGTGTGGAAATGGGATGATATTACGATGGACTTTGTCATGGGGCTACCAAAGTCTCTAAAAAGGAATGATGCGAAATGGGTTATTATTGATCCTCTTATGAAATCAGAACATTTTATTGTTATAAGAGAAGATTTACCTATGGAATGATTAGAAATAATATATATTAATTAAGTTGTAAGACTACATGATGTGCCTCTATCGATTGTGTCTTATCGTGATACCCATTTTACATCAAAATTCTGGAAAGGTCTTCAGAAGTCCCAAGATACTAAGATTCATTTGAGCACCTCCTACCACCCTCAAAGTGATGGACAATAAAGGATTAATATTCAAAATTTAGAAGACATGTTGAGATATTTATCACTTGAATTTCAAGGTATGTGGGATCACTATTTACCTTTGGTAGAATTTTCCTATAATAATAGCTTCCAATCAAGAATTCAAATAGAACTGTATGAATCATTATATGGAAATATTTTTCATACAACAACTTGTTGAGATGATGTTGGTGAAAGGAAAATTATAGGCCTAAAAAATGTTGAGGAAATAATGAAAAAGGTGGAGATTATTCAAACCCATGTCAAATAATATTAAAGTAGGCAAACATTTAGGTTAATAACTGAAGGAAGGATTTGGAATTTCAAGTGGGAGATCATGTTTTCTTGAAGGTATCCCCATAGAAGGATATTACAAGATTCGATAAGAAATGAAAACTAAATCCCAGGTACATCAGACCTTTTGAAATTATGTAATGAATTGGAGCTATAACTTACTGTTTAGAAATGCTTCCACGCATCTCCAAAGTTCATGATGTGTTCCACATATCACTGTTAAGGAAATACATGTCAGGCCAAATTCATGTACTCACCAATGAATAAATTGAATTGGAACCTGATATTTCTTATTGTGAAGAGCCTGTGAATATTCTTAACATTCAATAACAAGTGTTAAGAAATAATATGACACGATTGGTAAAGGTTCTTTGGAGAAACCATAAAATAGAAGAGGGTATGTGGTAATTGAGTAAATTATGATGAATAATTAGCTAAATCTTTTTATGAGGTGATATTTTTCAATTTTTAAGGAAGAAATTTTTTGGAGGGAAGAATGTAACACCCCAAGATTTTACAATACATTTTATTTTTAAATAAATTCAATAGTATTCATTGTACGCAACACTGAGTTTGATCACACCACAATCTATTAACCATATCATTTAAAAAGAGATTATGAATTGTATTAACCACACTATGAAACTTATGCATATTCCATTTATATTATGAATTTCCTATACAATTATATAAGAACAAATATGATTTTGCACATAAAACTATATTTTTTAGGGGAATTTTATCACCTTTTAATAGCGCACCTATTTTAAAAATAAATTTTGGAAATTTAATAAATTTTATTTTTTAAAATATAATTAATTTTTGAATTTGTAATATAAAAATTACCTTAGGTCTAATTTTTTTTATTTTCCTAATAATTTTCATTTTTTTATGAATAGTGAAAAATACTGCATTGTAGTTAAAATGCTAAAAAAAATATATAATTTTTTTACTTTAAATTGATTTTTAAATTCAAAATAAAAAATATATACATATATTAATCCAATTTAGGTTATTGGAATCATTTTTATGTTGAAATTATATATAAAAACTTATTGAACTATTGAACGTTTCATTTTACCCAATGTCTTGCCACATCTAAAGGATTAGTATTAAACTTAATTTAGCCACTTTTATGAATTTATTTTGGAAAAATAAACATAAACGATTTTAATCATTATGATATTTAGATTATAATAGGATCAACTTAATTTTTGGATATTATGAATAGTAACTTTAGTAAATTGTTATTTACCTCGGCAATGGGTAAATCAAGTAATTAAAAGTAAAAATAATAAATAATATTATAAAATCACCCTAACACTTGTCCTAATTTAATTGGATATGTGGTTTTTGAAAAAAAAAATCTACTTTAGGAAGAAATTATAAAAATTTTAATACACTTGGTTAAGATTATGACATTTATAATATTTTATTTAAAGATAAGTTAAAAATGTCATACTCGTATTTTTTAATAAGTATTACATTTTTAATACATGGTTATACTGAATATTAATTAGACTATAAATATTAATTTCAAATCTATTAAATTTATCTTCATAATGATAATTTTTTTAATTTTTAGAGAAGAAATAATTTAATTAAAGGCTTTCATGATAATGAATTGGTAATTGTTTATTTAATGGAAATATCAAATAAATGATATTAAAAATATTAAAATAAATATAATTTGACATAATGAATGACATCCAAAAAATTTATATATAACTAAAATATTTTATTGATTTATTATAAGTTTTTTTCTATAGTTTTCATGTTGTTATGATGTTTTTAAAAAAACAAATAATGAATCTTATCAAAATTGAAATAAATGACACTTTAAATAAATAATATTTTATTAAATGAAATAAAATTCATAAAAATATAAAATTCATCCAAATAACTATAATAAGGTTTGATATGTTATAAATGATCCATTTGGGGTTCATTTTTCATTTTATAGTAACTATATAAACCCTAAAGAGTCAAAAAGTCAAGTTGTCATGGTAAGATTTAAAGGGTTTAACTAAGGGTTAAATCCAAAAGATAAGGTTAATATTTCAACTTAAACATGTCTAAAAATAATTTATTGAGATGTTTTAGAACCATAAAAATATTATCTTTGAAATAACTCACTTTTTATAAATTTGAAATCGAAAATAAATTTATATTAATTTAATATTTTAAAGGATTCTAAGAGTGTCCCTCTCCTCTATTATAAAAAGGAACCTCCTCCCTCACTTACTCACAACACATTGAGCCTTTTAGATATAAAAAACCTAACCATTTATCCTCCCAAAATTCTTATTTAAGTTTCATACGTCCTGGTCTTCTAAAAATACCAACTCTAGTGTCCCTAAGAGAATATCCAAAGGAAGTCCACTGAAGAAGAGGTAATTATTTTACCAATTTATTTAAGTTCATTTCTTATTCTACTTACTCTTCACATTTTGTTACCATAATAAATTAATAACTCTATTATCATCAATATTTTTAGATTTTATTATTATTATGGTACAACCATATTCCTCCTTTTATCTATCCTATGAAAAACAATATTACCATGCGTGTGTGTGTATGGCTTACCGTCTCCACGTTGTGGTGTAATTTTTTTTTCATCGCCATTTTATTAGGATAGTTATAATGATGAATAATGTGGATAAAATAATAAATATTAAATGATATTGATTATTTATAATTAATATATCATTTAATTCCTTACCACTTTACCATTAAATTAATGACATCGTCGCTTGTGTGTATATACGGCCAACCGTCTCTATGACATGATGAGATTAATTCTCCATGTTAACCATTTTGGAATGATTATAAAAAATATGTATGATGAGTGAATATAATATTTATGAACATAATATCATTATTTATATGAATAAAATATATCTTATGCATAAGAAATAGGAATTACACGACAAAACAAACATAATAAAATGAAGTAGTTAACACCTGAAATAGTGGTAATAATGAAATATTATTTGAAAAATGATATAATAGCATCATATATGATATCATAAATATGGATATAGTTCTATTATAATTTAATAACATGTTTCAACAATTATATATGAGGTTAACTCAACCTTAACTAAAGAAAAGTGCAAGGTAAGGGTTAACTTCGCAATCTCATTATTATCTGGGATTGTTTATACATAAGTATTTATTAGAAAATATTTATCATTCATGTCCATGTTTCTTAAAAAAATTTAAAAATATTCTTATTATTATTCTACAATTTATTAAAGTCATTTTTACCCATGTTTTACTTTTTATAAAATGTTTTGAAATGAATCTTTTTTTCATTTTCCAAATGAGGTACTTTATGATATTTTGGACAAAATATGAAATGAATGTTATTTTTTTAACTTATATGGGATGATAGAAACTTCCTTTACCAAATTAAAAGATTAATTTCACTAAAATTATTTTCTTTTAAAATTTCACACCTCTTTTTAAAATAATTTCAATATAAAAAGGGTTATTTCTATCAAGAAATTTTTAATGATTTTATTAGATTTTTTCATATATGTCAACATCCTTTGTTGGATTTTATGCTTAATTGAGGTTGATTTATTATGATAAAATACACATCATTGTATTGAAGGGTTTATGATATGTTTTACTATGGATATGATATTTTTATACCATTCATGGATTATAGTTAATGTATTAATATTTCTTATGCTAGTTTTAATACAAATTTTTATGTTGGTTGTGTTTTTCCCTTTTCATATGAGGAATGCATTAGACTTAGTAAGTGGTGGGTGGGGGCTGCTATAACCCCTTGGTGCATTTATAGGTATCATGATATTAACTAGTTTGTATTTTTACTAGTTTATATACAGTGTCTTGGCCGAATCTTTGATGGTATGTTTATGATGTCCAGCATTATGTATTCCCTCATTATGAGATTGGTTATTGATATTACATGTGATTATTCAACTAGTATAATATCCATGTGAATTTTTTTATGGAATTATTAGATTTATTCTTTCCATGTTATTTTTAGGATTATGCTTAAGTTGATTATGTTTGAATTATACACTTTTCCATAAGGTGTATTCTTATTTACTCATAATAGCTTTATTTGTACGCTTACCCTTACTAAGCATCTGATCTCACCCCTTTATTGTGTTTTATTTTCCCAGGATGCCAAGATTTATATTATGACTAATATGTAGGGTCAATCTAGAAGATTAATGGTGTTCTCAAAGTATTATATTTGTTGTATTTTATGTTATTAATTGTAATGTAAGGTTGATGTATGTAATCTATTTTCCAAGACTGTTAAATGATTAGTCCTTTGGGATTTGACACATGTATCTATGCTAATGTAATAAAGTAAGGAACTGGATTTGGGCTACTGGGGTTGGGGTGTTACACCTATACCCCCTGTTCCAATCTCTACAGTAATAAACTAGCAGCCACCCCGTATGTAAATGGTATTCCCCATATGATAGGTATGGGATGACTAAAAACACTACCTCATAGAGAATTGGGATTCCTCATATGAAATGTATGGGATAACTAAAAACTTTACCATGAATGTAACTGTGATTCCCCATACGATAAGTATGGGATGATGAAAAACACTACCTCGTACAGTTCTAGGATGCCTCATGCAATAAGTATGGGGTGACCAAAAATTTACCCCATATGAAACTGGGATACCTCATGGTATGAGATGATTTAATATCCTCGCTAAAGAGGATTTCCCTCCAGCGGCCTCAACCTTGTAGCACACTGTGTCCTAGAACTACATGTGTCTTGATTCCTATTCTCATGGGATATGTAATGATGCCTAGATATTCAATCTCAGGACCAATCCAGCCATCAAATCACCTCGGTGTATTTCCCCTATGTTCCTGTATTGAATATCACATACCCTCACATTCATCCATCACATTTGAGAATATGGTAGAATAACTCTCAGGGCACCTAATTTTCCCTCCATTACATTCCCCACTCCCACCTATGCACTTTTCACTTTCTCCAATTTGGATAATTTGCACCCTCTTGATCTAAACAGGCTCCCTAATAGAATGATCCCATGCCACACTAACTCACCTACCATCCTAGTATCACACCTCAAAGGATCTTCAGCAACAAACAGTAGCTCTTATGTTTTTAACTTGGTCAATGGTTAATCCTACATTTATTCTCCCCATTTTTATCTGATACGGGTATGGAACCTATGTTTTAAACATGGTCAATAGTTTTTCTTTGTCCATAATTCTTCCCCTTTCACTATCCAAGTCTTGAAATTCACAATCTCTCTTGTGGGATTTATCGGTCACTTTTTAAATTCATTTTTCTTTCCCCTAAAGAATCAAAAACTCCATACCACTAATTTTTTCTCTCACTAAGCATGGGTCATATAGGATTAGGAGTTAAGAGGGGGTTTTCCTCAGGTAAGTTTGAGAAACATTATTAATCAAAGGTCCAAGAATCCTGAGCTTAAACTATGTACAAGTTATCTTGAAGACATTTTGTGCAGCATCAGGTGTCCTCCTAGGACCCTCATTTCACATCAGGTAACATTACTTCGATGTTTCACATGTTCCTTTGAGACACTCATACCTATAGTCCAAACTCTATGACCTTAAACTAAGAGATCATAGTCAAATAATTATGACCCTAAACTATTTTCCATTGGTCCAAACTCTATGACCATAAACTAGGAGCCCAAATACAAGCATCATAACTCTAAAATGAGTCAAATTTATCTTAAGAATGTGTAATGTGGCATTGGGTCTCCTTGTCCCTCAATTTACATTAGGTGTGCCACTCCTATGTACTAAACATTTTTTTTGAGATGCTTAGCCTTGGTGTAATCATTATGACCTTAAACTAAGTATGAGTTGTCTCAAGGATGTTTTGTGCAACATTAGGTGACCTCCTAGGCCCCTCCTTTCAAATTGGGTTACCTTTTCAATGTTTTGAACATTTATTCAAGACATAAAGTCCTATGGTCCATTAATTTTTAACTTAAACCATTTTCCATGGTCAAAAATATATTTAGTTAATATAAGATCCTAGGCCCCACCATCATGAACCTAAATTGTTTTTAACATGGCCCTGATGTTTTGTGTGGTGTGGGGCCTCCCCTATCGATCAATTCATGTCTGGTTACTACTCTATCATGCAACACCAAACAATTTCAGGTGCCAATGGTCCAAAAACTATGAACCTAAAATAGGAATCCAAGTCCAAGCATCATGAATAAAAAATGTGTGTGGGTCCCCCCTCCCCCAAAAATGAGTTTTGTGGCATTGGGCATTCTTGGACCTCAATTCACCTTAGGTTATCTATCCACTACACTACACATATCCTTTTGGGATTCTCACACTATGGTACAAGTATTATGACTTTAAACAATGTGGGAATCACCTCATATTCTATATGTAGGAATATGGTCTTTTAAACTCCATCTGCCTTATAGGCCCCTCTAGGGAGTACCCCAGTCATTCTACCCTCTTACACCCTCCCCACTTTGGATGGGCGGGTATTATTCACATAATTTCATATCATCCTCACAATATGACATTAAAATATGTGTTCATCATCCTCTCCATATGACATTAAATAGTGTGTCCAAAATCCTGATCACATGACGTTAAACTATGCCATTCCACATCCTCACTGTATGGTGTTAAACTACAAGTCTTTCATCCTCATCACTTGATGTAAAAATGTGGAGCATCTTAGGACTTGGTCCCAGAATACCTTTCCCCTAGTTTTAGTCACCTACTACACCATTCATGTTCTTTGACTGTCACTCAGAATCTGAGATGAATCACCCACTGGAAGATGAGTTTAACTTTTTCTCAAATGGATATTCCTACAGCAATGTACTCAAATCAACGTTGGCATAATTCCAAAAGTGTTTAAATCCATTTCAATATTACATCACTTTATCTCTACACTTCACATGTCCTTTATTTGGATCCTCATCCTCCTCCACATTCAAATGGTCCCCCCTTGATTTCATAGTCCCATGACACACCGACTCATCTACCGTCCTAGGAAAACAACCCAAAATACTTTAGAAAAAATTTTGAGATAGGTCATGTGTTTTGAACATGGTCATCGGTTGACCCTCATTTATTTATCCCCGTCCTTAACAAAATGATAATGGATGATGTGTTTCCAACATGGTCAGAAATAATCTTTCATCATCACATTACACCAATCATGTTCCAAATATTAGGCATCTTTATTCCCACACTTTATTCCCATTTTATTGAGTAGAATTCAATGCTAATGGCATTACCCCATTTTTTCACTAGAGCACACTGAAAAAGTAATTCATTTGTTCAGAGAGACCATTCTCTAGATATATCCCCTCTCAACCCAAACACTCCATGTGGTCAATCAAAAAATATAGACCTTGAGTGTTCAATTGCCAAATACTCTCATATAAATGAGTAGTCACATGATCATCCCCTGTTTCTCACACTAAGTATGAATCATGTGAGATTATGTTTAGGTCATTATTTTTCTCATTTTTATTATTATAGTGTGATTGTAAAATGAAAAAAAATAAATATTTCCATGCATGTGAGAAAGTTCAAAATAAATAAACTTTATCAGTTGGTGAGGTCCATCCACACACTAGAGCCTCTCTTAAGTCTTGGAAAAAATATCTCTATAGCTCCACCATAGTTTTCGAGCATTATAGTCCTTAAAAAATTTGGTTCATGGCCTCTAGGTCCTGTTATTACCTCTTGATTTTTGTATCCTCCTCCTAAATTATTGGAAAAAGCTCATCAAACCTAATCTACACCTGGTCTTTCTCATCCAGGTACTCAGCAATCTAAGATACTGCCTCCTTAGCTTGATCCTCAACTGCTACCAGCTAATCCTTCCACTGTATGATAACCTCTACTTGATAATTTAAGAAGGCTATGCTCTCATTTTCATGGTCCTCCAAATATGGTATTCTTGATCGGAATCTTGGAGCTTCCAAGAGTTATCATATTTTTTCTTATTCTAGGAAACTTCCATATATTGCCTTCTTATACACACCCACTCAGCAAGGTTGTCATGGACCAGTGTATGGAGAGTGAAATCATCCACCCCTTTGGAGCCGATTTTGTGTAGATATTGGTGAAGGAACCCCATCTGTATCACCAGGTATGGATCCATGATGTAGGTTTCAGGTGCGGCGAAAGTGTAGGAGGGATGGTTCCCAACTTTAATTTTTTCTATATTTAATGAACAATCCTGTATATATGAAATGATGAAGACTGTGATCTATGTAATTTAATCAATGAAATATGAAACATGAATATAAACCTAGAACCAAGAGAGAGGATCAAAAAATATATAATTAATTTAATTAAATAAGAATTACCTCCAAGGTGATTCTTTCTTCATTGATGCGTTCGGCCACAGATCTGTAGGTGTACTATAATTGCATTGTAGAGATCAAGGGTAGATCTTCTCTAGAGGTGATTCACATGTGTTCCACATATCTTTAGACATCACCGAAGGATTATTCAGGAGCTATTATGGAAGATCTTTATGCTAGTGATGTCCTCCTTCAATCACCTTGATAACTTCTTCCAAAGCATTCTTCTTGATCTAGTGGAGGAGGATCTCTCTTGTTCTTGAGAGCATTCTTGGAGAGGGGTGAACTCTCTAGGCTTGAGATCTTTTCTCCAATTCATTATGCACAACACAATAGGCATCTCTTGGATGGATCTTGTCCAATGATAGAATAATATAACCAGGAATTGTTTTCACTAGGGTAATAATATATAATTTCCACAAGTGACTTTAATTATTTAATTAATCCTAGTGAAATCCCCATGTCAAAAAATAACAGAAATATTATTATTTCCTAACATGTTATTAACTTAAAAGTTATAATTAAATAATATTCAATATTATTACTTCTAATTGTACCTTTAAAATTGGTCCCCCAATCCTCCTCAATATTTATTAATTATTCCTCCCGTAATATATTCTCTCGAATAACTAGTGATGGAATAAATGTGATTAGGAATACATGAATAATTATTAAAAAAATACTCAGAATAATATTTATCCAACTTGTTAAATAATAAATTATTTAATTGAGATACTAGATACACTTATTGTGTGACCCTCTAGGCCTCTTTCTCAGTGTAATTAGATGAACCTACCTAAAGTCCAAGGTTAGCATATAGAAACATGACAAGGAATCCATAGACAAAGTTAATACCACAAAAACATGTCACCTCATATGAATGATTACCATTCAATATAATCCCTTTATCAAAATATCTCTAATAGAACAGGTTTTATGTCATTTTCATCATCCTATATGATCGATATCTCTTTCTTTGACTTTCCAGAAATATAACTTGCCCATAGAACACCATGGAAAAGGATTTATTTAAGATATATCATTTCCATAAAAGGACCTGAGATATTATCTTTCATTAAATAATAGAAGGGATAAACCCTTTATTGTATTATTCATTAATGCAACATTACACGTGATGCACCCAACATATCCTACCTTGATGTGAACATCTGTCATCACGGTTTTTTTCAATACATCTAAGTGTGTTACTCATAAAATCCATTAATAATAATCTTAAATTATAAGGACCAATACACATTTACATAGATAAGAACATCCAATGACACTTGTAAATGTGGATTTCCTATTGTTGGGTCTCATTCTCATAATATTATACTGGATATCCCTAAAGGAGTACACCATGAGAAGGTGACTTAAAGACCTATGAGTCTCCACCCATGATATCTTGTATCATTTGTGTCACTAAAATGATATCATCCATCCATAGAACAAATATCTAAGAATAGTTCCATAACACTTCTATGTTCTCGTCATAGCGGGGAACTGTTATGACCTTTTAATGCAACAGCAACTCTTGGGACATTAATGCATGCAATTTTATGCAGAAGAACAATCATGATGCGATAATGAGTTTATTGATATTCAAAATTCATGAATATAAGTTATCATAAAGTATGTAGAATCTGGTTCTAGGTAACCAACTCCAACAGACTCCCACTTGCACTAGATCCAACTGCTAATAACCTTCAGTATGATAGCTCTCACATGATACTCATGCTTCTGTTGAGATAGGTCTTTTGTCAAGGGGCCCACCGTGTTCTCTTTTATGGATACTCTTCTCCCTATAACTTCACCCCTTGGATGAAAATCCCTCAAGAGGTGATACTTCCGGAGTATGTGAGTTTTCCTTTATTGTGGCCTTGGATCGTTTGTAAGAGCCACTATTATAGTATTATCACAATACAATGTGATAGGGTCTTTACTTCTAGGTACCACATCATGATCCTAGACAATGTTACAAATCTAGATGGATTCCTTTTATGCATCATAATATTTTATGTACTCGAACTCCACTATAGAATCAGCTACAACTAGATTCTTTTAAATCTTTCAGCTCACATATCCTCCTTTGAGATAGAAAACATATCATTATTGTGACTTAAAATCATTTTAATCTATCAAAAATACAGCATTATCATACCTTCTTATTAAAAGCTCTGCATCTCCTCCAAACACCAAGAACATATCCTTAGTTCTTCTTAGATACATAAGGATAGTTTTAACCACAGTCCAATGTTGTTATCCTGGATCTACTTGATATCTTCCTAGCATTATCAATGCACAGGAAACATCAACTCTAGTACATAATATAGTATACATGATTGATCCTATCACCAAATCATATGGGATCTTAATCATTCTATCTTTCTTATATTGTGTTTGGGGACACATTTTCTTAGAAATATGTAAACCATGTGACACTAGAACCAATCTCCTATTAGATTATTCCATACTAAATCTCTTTAGTATCTGGTTAATATATATACTTTGACTTAGTCCAAGCAACCTATTTGATCTATCACGAATGATCTTGATCCCTAGAATGTTGGATGATTTTCCTAAGTACTTCATGGATAAGAAAATTTTCAACCAGTCCTTAATATATTGTAAGACATGTATGTCATTTCAAATAAGTAATATGTCATCAAAATATACTACTAGGGTAACGACTGCATTCTCATTAAACATTTTGTAAACATACGGATCACACTCATTCTTAATGAAACCAAATTTTTTTATGTATTCATAAAATTGAATGTTTCTTGACATAGATACTTTCTTCAATCCATAAATGAATCTTTTCAACTTGAAAATCATTTTGGGATCACCTGGTGTCACAAACCCTTCTGGTTGTGTCATATAGACATCTTCCTAAAGGTTCCTATTATGAAATGCAACATTGACATCCATCTTCCAAATCTCATAGTCATGGTAATATGCTAGGGAAAATATGATTCTGATAGATTTAAACATGGAAACTGGTGAAAAGGTTTTATCATATTCAATTCCTTAAAACTGTTTAAACCTTTTAGCTACTAGCCCTGCTTTATAAGTACTTACTTTACCTTCCATGTCCAGTTTCCATTTGAATACCCATATACACATAATAGGATTTACATCATCTAGTGTATCGACCAGAACCCAAACTTGGTCCTGATACATAGAATTCATCTCATAATTCATAGCTTCTAGCCATATTATATATTCTAAGCTCTCTAATTTCTTTTTATAGGATAGAGGTTCATCATTTTCCAACAATAATGAGTCACCATCCTCAGTGACTACAAAACCATATCTCTCTAGTTAAATTACCTCTCTTACACTCCTACACAGTACTTGTGTTTCAGGAACTACTTTTTCTAAGGGTACCTATAAAAATTCTTCTTATACCAACTCTTATATATCTTGATCATCAACTTCATCAAAGTCAATCTTTCTCCCAATATACATTTTGAGGATGTGTTCCCTCTCAAGAAAGATGGATTTTCTGGTGATATTCACTTTCTTATCTAAGAGGTTGTATATGTAGTATCCTTTTTTTCCTTATAATACCATATAAAGATACACCTCATGACTCAGTGTGTTGTTTTCTTTCCTGAGAAATCCATAACAAATGTCTCACAACCCTATACACATGTATGTGACAAAACGAGTTTCTTTCCACTCCATAGCTCGAAGGTAATTCCATTTTATACTTTAGTTGGTACTCGGTTTAATGTGTATGCCAAATATTGTAATGCATATCACCAAATGGGTAAAACAATATCTGAATGACTTGTCATAGACCTTACCATGTCCAACAAGGTATAGTTCCTACTTTCACTAACACCATTCAACTGTGGTGTATACGGTGGAGTGAGTTGATATAGTATCCCAAAATATCATATAAATTTGATGAACTATTGGTTAAGATATTCTCCACCTCGATCTAATTAAAGATACTTTATCTTCTTAAAATATTGATTCTCTACTTAATTCTTGAATTCCTTGAATTTCTCAAAGGACTCAAACTTATACCTCATCAAGTAAATATAGCCATATCTACTTTATTCATCATTAAAATTTATGAAGTAAGAATATCCACCTTTAGCTTCTACTAGAAATGGTTCACACACATCAATTTTTACCAATCCTAGAAGCTCTGTGGACCTTTTACCCCATCCAAAAAATGGTGGTTTGGTCATTTTCCCTTGTAAACAATAATGACATCTATCAAGTGGTTTTAGTTTGGAAGAGTCTAAATAACCATCTTGACAAAGCTTTGTTAGGATCTTCATGTTTACATGACTAGGATGGTGATTCCACAACTGGGTGCTATATGATTCATGTGAACTTGATTCATTATCAATTGCCAAAATTTGTTTTTTGTAATTGAATACATGTAGACCTTTATTTAAATGTGTCATACCATAACATATGTAGTCCTTATAAAATAAATAACTTTTTTTCTGAATTTGAAAACAAAACCATATATATCTAAACTTGATATAGAAATTATGTTCTTTGTAACACTTGGTACATAATAAAAGTCATGTAAAAAAATTTCTTGGTCAGCAAAAAAAGGTGGTAGTCACCAATTGAAAGATTAACCGACCTAGAACCACTAGATTCTTGTAGATCCACATCTCCTATAGAAATTTTCTGAAATCTAATTGGTTCCTACATTTGAATACATATGTGAGAACCATAATATATATCGAATACCCAAGGTATATAAATGGAAATATTTCACTCAATAATGAATGAAACTTTTTCTTCCCCTTGCCTCTAGATGTAGTTCCTCTTCCAGTAGCCTGACTTGCCACATGAAAAACATACTTCCTCCTTTTTTTACCCTGCCTTTGGATCTTCTTCTTCATGGTCGGATAGTTCTTGGGGGATTTATATTGTTTATAGGTCTTAGGACCTTTTTCCTTGTCTTTCCTCTTCCTATTCACCATAAGGAATGTGGGTTTGTCACACCCCATGTCCTTATCCACTTGGAAAATCATGGTTAAAAGTTCCAATAGTCTCTTATCATTATTTTTATTATTATAATTCACAATAAAACTATATAAGGCCTTGGAAAGTAATGATAGTATGAGATATTTACGCAAATAATCTGAGAATGTAATCCCTAAGATGTCCATATGCACAATGTATCCAATAAGTTTGACTACATGAGGACCAGCTGGTGCAGACTCTCCAAGATTAGTTGTTAACAAAGCATTGGAGATCACATACCTCTCTTGTCTCATCTTCTCTTGATAGAGATATTGAAGATGATACATCATGTTATAAGCATCCATTTACTCATGTTTCTTCAAGAGCTCATTGGACATGAATGATAGCATGAAGCACTAAACATTTGTAGCATCATTCAGATGTTTCTTGTACAAAGATAGATCATCGTCACTCGCCTCATTTCTAGGTGAAACTGGTAAAGGTTCTTCCAGAAAATATAGTTTCCTTTCATGACAAAGGATGACCTGTAGGTTCCTTTTCCATTATTGGAAATTGGTGTCAGTTAGAATGTTTTCTTTCTCGATTATGGATCACAACGATATGTTTGATGCCATTTTTTATATCATTTCTACTAAAACATATGAGTATAATTTTAGTACTTTATCTTGATAAATTTTGACAAATAAATAAATTAATATTTATTAGTCTCCCATTATTTTATCGAAACCCAATATCCCTCACCATTTACTTCATAATATCATGTTTCTTGGATATTCAAGTGGGGAGGATCCATATTCCCCTTCTCATTACCCCAAATTTTGTTGGTCAAGCAACTTGACTCACAGTTCCTTGATCTGTTGAGTGTACTCCCAATCCTAAAATCACTAATTTAGATTTCCTCAACATTTACCACTTAGTTACACCAAGTCCGGCTTTGGCAGTCAACCCTGGATGTCAACCATGTTAATTCAACCCAAAACTTCAAATTAGAATTCCCTGATAATTGAAAACACCCCAAGTTTGGTTGTTCAAGCACTTTGAACTATGGTTCGATTCTAACCAAAGTAATGGAAGGTTATACCAACTTAATATTTTATTGAGGGATTTTATCCTTTATGTGTAAATTTTAAGTTATTATCTTTTCACATGCTTTTTAATATTAAGTGGTATTACTTAAGTTGTTGACCATGTATTTAGATAGTACATATGCATAAGACAGTTTATTTTAGTTCCATATTTCATGCTTGTTAATTCATTAATTATGTGATCATGACAAAACATCAATAATGAGTAACCCTACAACTAATATAAATAAAATAATG
The DNA here is from genome assembly GCA_963277665.1 of Viscum album. Classification (NCBI taxonomy): domain Eukaryota; kingdom Viridiplantae; phylum Streptophyta; class Magnoliopsida; order Santalales; family Viscaceae; genus Viscum; species Viscum album. Next base: position 1,392,970,761 of record OY728157.1, on the reverse strand, counting down.
GGTATGATCATGAGCTTTGTTATAATGGTTAGCTTATATATTGTTTTATTAACTAATCATTGACCTAGGGGAGAAAAACCTTGAACCATTTAAGGTTTGTGTTTACAGCTTTCCACCTATTCAACTTTGTATCTCCTTGGATTGGTTTTACCTCGGTTCCTAACCTGAACCACCTCCACTAGCTTGGGATCTCTATCCATTGCATATGATTTTACTCACATGCAGATGAGGGGTAAAAGGGGTTTTATATAAAAGAAACCATGGGCATGAAAGACCTACATATTAATGAGGAGAGAAGGCATAGGGTAATAATTTAATTTAATAATAAATTAAAAGGAAACCAATCACATTCAAAAGTCTAGTCTATCTCATGATCATACACATGCATACAGCAAATTATGTATTTAATAAAACTAGCATTCAATTCTTTAATCGTTATTATTTAAGATAAACCACACTCGAATCGATTGATTATTATCTTTAATTAATCAATCATTTTATCTTAAACCTTTTCTAAATTTCCTTGATATTATCATCCATTATAATTTTAAACAAATTAATAAGTTCATTTAAAATTAAATGTATACATAACTTGTAACTTGGAGGTAACCTGGTGAATACCCTTCCAAAACTACCTAACATGTATTATACTTGTATAAACTTTATTCTTTGTGACATATAGCTTGCACATAGAATAGTAACTATAATAAAACTCATACATTATGTAAAGATCTTGAATATTGTGCATATGTTAATAATATATATATATATATATCAAATCCTATCACATGGTGTGTCCCTACTTTATGTCCACATGAAAGTACATGTCTAAAGGATTACATAATATAATAAACTTTAAATCTTCATAACTGGTAAAAGTACATTGTGTGTTGATCTAATGTACACATTGTGTATATTCTTCACCATGTATATAAAGTACACACCTAGGGGCTCGGTGTGTGAGGTGTAGTTAAGAAATCTTGGAGTACACAGAGTGTCTAGTGGGACACATGTCATGTTGACTCTTTGTTACATGGTCACCAGTTGGGTAGGCTATGTATGGAATACATAGCCCAGACCTAACCTAGAAGGGACTACACACCGTGTCTAGTGGCCCACCTGGTGTGTAGTCTGGATGACCATACACCAGTCTGTCCTAGTCAAAATGCGGTGAAAGAATTAACTAAACTGTGTGTCATTAATTCACACGGGTTAAGTAATTTCCGAACTACTCCTGATGCATTGAAAACAACTATATGGCGTATAATTCTAATTACACAGTTTTTACTACTGTGTTACCTAGATAGAATCCTTGGAACCTCCGGATGACATCCTTGATATAATTTTAATCATAAAATTAATAGTATATGTTAGATCTATAAGAAACAACAGAGGAAGAAATAGATCTCTTCATTTAGATTAAAAGAGGAATGATTAAACTTAAAATAAAAAACTAAATTATAAATGAACAAATCACCAAAAATTATTAAATAATTATAAAAAATAATATGCCCACTCTGATACCACTTGTATGTTCTGAGCACAATGGAAGTGTGGGAGGGATGGTGCCCCATTTTAATTTTTTCCATATTCAATTAACAATTCGGGATCTATGTGATGATGGACATTCTGATCCACGAAATTGAATCAATGAAATATGAAAAAGGAATAAAAACCTGAAACCAAGATAGAGGATCAACATATTTTTTTTATAATTAATTTAATTAAATAAGAATTATCTCCAAGGTGATTCCTTATTCATTGATTTGTTTGGACACAAATCGATAGGTGTACTATCATTTTGTTTTGGAGATCAAGGTAGATCCCCTCTAGCAGTGATCCACATGTGTTCAACATATCTCCGGATGTTGTAGAATGAGTCTTCGGGTGTTTCACATAAGATCATTTTGCTTGCGATGTCTGCCTTTGATCACCTTTATAACTACTTCCAAAGTATTCTCCTTGATCCGGTGGAGGATGATCTCTCTCATTCTTGAGAGAATTATTGGAGATGGGTGAACTATATAGGCTTGAGATCTTTTCTCTAATTTTTTTGGCACAGAACAATAATCGTTATTTGTATTGCCCTTGTCTAATGAGATAATAATATAACTGAGCATTTATTTCACTAGGGTAATAATAAATAATTTTCACAAGTGCCTTTAATTAATTCAGTAATCCTTGAGAAACCCCCATGTCAAATAATAACAGTAATATTAGTATTTCCTAACATTTACTTAACTTTAGAGTTATAATTAAATATTATTTAATCAAATAATAGTCAATATTATTATTCCTCACTAGATCTTTATACTTGGTCTGCCAATCCTCCTCAATATTTATTAATTATTCTGCCTACAATATATTTTCTCGAATAACTAGTGAAAGAAAAAATTTGATCAATCATAAATGAATAATTATTAAACCATGACTGGGAATAATATTTATTCAACTTGTTAAATAATAAATTATTTAACTGATATACTTGATACACTTAGTTTGTGGCCCTCTAGGCCTCTTTCTCAGTGGCATTAGACAAACCTACCTGAATTCCAAGGTTAGCGTCTAGAAACTCACCAAGACACCCATAGAGAAAGAAGTTAAGGCTGAAAAAACATGTCACCTCATATGAACACTTACTGAGAAATATAATCCCTTTATCACAATATCTCAAATCAAGCAGGTTGCATTCTAGTGTTGTCATCTTATTTGCTCGATATCTCTTTCTTTGAATTTTCAGAAATAGAACTTGCCTATAGAACACCATCACCATGGATTTCTTTAGGCTATATAATTTCCATAAAAGGGCCTGAGATATTATCTTTCATTAAAGAACAGAAGGGATAAATCCTTTCTCGCAATATTACTCATGATGCACCCAACATATACCACCTCACTGTGAACATATTTTTTCACGGTTTTTATCAATACATCTAAGTTCAAGACTCATAATATCCATTAATAGTAATATTAAATTATGAGTACTAATACACATGTCCGTAGATAGGAACATCCAATGACACTTATAAATGTGGATTTCCTACTATCGAGTCTCATTATCATAATATCCTACTATATATCACCAAGGGAGTACACCATGAGAAGGTTCCTTAATATTCTATGAGTCTCCACCCCTGATATCCCATGTCATTTGTGTCCCTAAAATTATATCATCTAGCTATAGAACAAATATCTAAGAATAGTGTCATAACACTTCCGGGATCTCATCATTGTGGGGAAATTTTATGACCATATAGTGTGAAAGTTACGCTTGGGACATTATCGCATGCAATGTTATGTAGAATAACAATCATGATGTGAATCAGAGTTTATTTATATTCGAAAACCATGAATATAAGTTATCATAAAGTACATATAAGTTGGTTCTAGTGCACCAACTCCAACATTCCCAGACCAACGCATGGAGAGTGCAAGCATACACCCCTCCGGGAGCCAAGTTGTGTAGCTAGTGGTGAAGGGACCCCATACGGATCACCAGGTATGGCTCCAGGATTTGAGTGACGAAATATTACACACTTCCCCAGACTATGTTCTAGAAAATTCAATTCTATTTAGTGATGTTAGACTCTGGGTATTCTTACTCCTAGAGTGGTGTGTGGTCATATTATAGGATGGAAAAAAGAATAGCAGTGGTAGGGTCCTCCTCTGGGATCCTCTTATATGGAATCCCACCTTTTTATTACATAACTTTTCATTATATTTTACAAATATAGGATCTTTAAAGTCTAGTGACTTGGAAATGAGGAACAATAAAACATGAAAACTTAAAACACACTTTTAAATCCCCTTGAAAAGATTCTTGAAAAGTTCATACTTTGTAAAATTACTACATCTCATAACCTGGAGACATACATCAAAGGAAAGGGTGAGCTGAAGGCCCAGTAAGGGTAAACAAGGGACTCAGTTTACTTGTGATATCAATAAGAACTTGATAAAAAAACATAAAGACATGATAAATAGAAAAGGAGGCATATAATAATAAAGAGAAAATTAATAATAACTTGAATATGTGGATACATAATTTCATTTAGACATTCATGAACATATCACCAAGTTTCATCCCCAAGGTTTCATAAAAAATTACCAAGGTTATTCACCAAGGTATCGTTAAACTTTCCATCTCTAGAGATTAAATTCTTTACCCAATTCATTGCAGTGCTATCCAGGAACACCATTAATATTTATTTATTTTCATGTGATCCACATAGATCATAATCAAACATTTCATTAATAACCCATAGAGAATAAAATAAATGGGTTTCATTTCAAAATTGTGTCGTTTTAAGAGTGTTTAAAAATAAGAACATCATGTCATTTATAACCCATGGAAAGGGAGTGAGGATTATATGTATGTCAATTCTAGAATCAAATAGATAAATTTTATGTATTGATGAATAACCCTAGGATTGAAAATATATTTTGGTATTCACATAAATAAAATAATAGAATTCTTGAGAAAAAGAGAGAGAGGTTTTGAGATGAAAATTCTGTAGTATAACGGCTATACAACATGGTTTTAGAAAACATTGAAAAGAGAGGGGACAAGGGTAAACCACTCATAAATAATTCATAATAAATTATGGGTACATAATAATATCATTTCATGGATATTTTAATGACATACCACCTTAAAAGGAAACATGAAATAAAAAGAAGATGTGATTTCTTTTACGAAAAAATCGACAGCCTAACGGTGTCACTTAAAAATTCATAAAATAAATTAATGAGAGTAGAAAGGGTCTCTCATAATTTGGACATGAAATTTAAAATAGTAAATATATATAATAACAATCCCCCACTTAATAAAATGGAACTATATGACATAACATAAAGGAATTCGTGACTTAAAAGAGGAGGTTGAAAGTTTCCCTTACCTTGAAGAGTGACTTCGAAATCTCAAAGGTTGGGACCTTGAGGGCTTGAGGGCACCTTGGGAGGACTCCTGAGGAGGTAAAAGACCATAGATTCATTTAATATGATTTTTTAATGAAATTAATGAGGGAATGGTTTGGTATTTATAGGAAAAGTGAGGGAATATTTAATTAATTCCAAGGGACACCTCATCGATGGTATTTGCAAAACTATGGGCTTTCCCATGGTATTTTCCCATGGTATTGGCCACTTGGGACACCTAAAAACATATCATACTATTAAAAAGTCTACCAGAATGATTACATTATTATTACATCATTAATGTTGTCATTAATCACACCAAAACTCAAAACTGTATATTTACTATTCACTGAAAAACAAAACATTTTATAAAAATCTCATAAAATCACTGTAACCTAATATCAAAGTTATGAATTAAAAAATGAACTTAATTATATGAAAATAATTTTATAAATATTTTTTATTTAATTTTTAAATAAAATCATTATTTATTCTAAATAAACAACTTTAAATCTATAACTCGTTTTGTAACACCTTGAAAAAGTAAACAAGGTCCCATAAAATTATCGTATAACTATAAGGAAATAAGGTAACAATTTATTATTACATTTTATGAAAAAAAAATTCTATTTAAAATTAATAAATTAATTATAAAATTTTAAATAAAATATTTATGACATTCAAAAATACCAAAACTTATACTATGATCATTTTTCACTTTTGAGATATCTAAATTGTATTTATACATTCATGGGTGAAGTTTCTTTTTTTTTGCCAATTCACTATTCATTACTATACATTATTACTATTCATAAGGGTATATTACTATTCATACTTTACTATTCACTAAAAATTATGTTGATCTTATTAGACTCTAAATTTCTTACTGGTCATAACTATAGAAGATAATTTTTGAAAATAATTTTACATTATTAATTATTTTAGGATTACATAAATATTTTAAAATACCTTTTCTTCCAAAATTCAATAGTAAAATGGAACTATAAATTCATCCTACATTTATCCAGATATTTGAAATTCACCATATTTTCTATAATAAGAAATAATAATTTTATTTATACAAAAGGTTTACTCAAGTAACTAACGTCTCGTTACATAGCCCCTTATAACACCTGCATAGGACCTAAGTGTAAGGTGTGTTATGGTGATAGAATCTTGGGGTGGCTCAGACATCATTTCTCGAGTGGTGATTTCTGTCAGCTGGAACTTCTTCTATAGGCAATTATGCTCAAGCTTCACATGTTGGAATTCAGCAAGGGCTTGGTCCAGATCAAAGCCCAGTGATGAAACCTTATTCCCAAGCTCTAGCAGATGGGATTTGTATGGCCCGAGTCTACTAGATGAGGCCATCGACTCCTCTTTCTTTATTAATTAACCATGATCACTTGTATTTATAAACAATAATCATGACATTAATAATTTAGTTTCCAATGGTCATATTGACCAATGGTCATATAACAGTCAAAATTCAGTGGTATTATTTTAATTATACCCACTTTATTAATTAAAGGATATAGTTTTGTTGAGTATAAAATAAAATAAAACTCCAAATTGTGAAACAAATATTATTCAAAAGTTCAGGTCATTACATCTTATCTGGGTTAGACTCCATGTGAGTAGGTTGACCATACTCGTCTAACCCTTCATCGACAGCACTGCCTTAGCCAACTTCAAGCTTTTCCCATCCATTGGCATCACTCGCGACCATAAAAATCTATCCTTCCGGGACCAAGGCCAGGTCAGCTTGGATGATTGGATCCTTAAGATCTATAACATTCATCAGGGAAGGTACCTTGAGTCCCTTGTCCATATCCACTGGCTGGGAACACACCCACTCAATTACTTTTTGAAATAAGATCATTTTGGTTAGTTTGACCAGTGATGACAAGTTAGGAAAAGAGAGCTCATGTAATGGTGAAATAATTGTAGAGGGAAAGAGTTTGGTTGAGGCTTGGTCCTGGAGTATCTATATAGAGCTCCACCATAGAGACCCCTTAACTTGTGTTGACACTTCAACAGATGGCACCAGACCCCCAAGTATTGGTTGAGCAGGAGCTACATATGAACAAAAAAACATGTTGATGCATCAGACTCAAAATATCTGTGAATGTTTTAAAAGGGATAGGTGTATTGATATTTAGTCTCACCTTGATGGATAGGGATCTCGATAATGAGCTTCCTTGGGTGACCTACTTCACCATAAGTAGATTTCATTGTTGGTATGCCAGGGTGCGGTGCCCCATAGATAACTTGGAGTATTGAGGGCTCCAAGTACACCACTCCAACCTCCTCAATGATCCCTCTAGTTGCAGAAAAATTAGGCACAGGTCCCAGAGCATGCTCTCAGGAACCCAATAGAGCACCCTTATATCCTCTAATAAGAATCCCTTATCCATCTTCATCTTTCTCCTACATAAGAAAAATCTCAGTTTTAGCCTCTGGAAAAAAAGTATGTAATGGAAGAGACAAGTAATTTAACATACTTACCTCAATGAAATCAACCAGGTCAAAATCATCCAAATGATATATTTCAACACACTCCTGAGGACTTTCTTGCTCAGTGGATGACCCTCAAGATTCTCTATCACTAGAACCCTACATGCCATCACGATCTGATGCCTCCTTGATTGATTCTTAGGAAAATGGCATCTCCTCATGGACAAACTCACCACCAAACATCACCTATACTTGGTTAGGGGGAAACATATATATCCCATGATAATAAGAAAAGTAATTCATGGACACTAGGTATTGTATCCTCTTTTGGAATTACACCTTGTTAGTGAGCCTAGCGTACCCCACCTCTAACAACTCGATCCCTTCTCGATTCATCATCCACCACAACTACTTCATCATCAGGTTTATCCTCAACATTACCCAGTCCTCCTAATGTGTAAGGAAAGAAGAAAAAGTAGTTGGATCCAAGATATGTAACAATCTCTTTCCTAGGACCTCCCTCGATCTATTTCTTCTAACCAAAGAACCACCTTCTTTCTCCTACGACCGCTTCTATGGAAGGCCCTCCACTCCAAGAGGTGGGGGTTCGACAGAACCTTGTAGTGACCCTACTACAAATCCAACCTGGGCTACCCCTAATGCTCATATATCCCATAAACGTGTATCATATCTTCCACCTTACTACTTTGGCACCTCACTCATAGATTCAATTACCCTCACGCGGTGCTATAGAATTTCACCCTCTACCCAATTGTTAGCATATGTGTGGGAGTGTTTGACATTGAAATTGGTTAGTGGAAGAAAGATAGTACCCTCTATTCCATCACCTGTAAACATACACCACAACTAATGAAGTATATAAGGATGTCACTCCACATAGAACACTATGTAGACTCTCTTCGTCAGCTACCAGATGCATCCAAACTACCAAGAAAAGAAAGACAGTGTGTATGGCTCGAAATATGTATTTCAATTAATTCTGACGACCAGAACTCCACCCTAGAAGGTATATAGGTATTCACTCTACTCTAGTGTCCCTTTCAGACTATCAATAATTTCACCAATAGGGGTTAAGAACTATTAGAAGTTTATGTTTGCATAGTTTCAGATGCAAATCATGACCCTGACTTTACTGAGCACCCCTGGCCGGACCCTATAAATGTTAGACATAGACCATCATTTGGAGGGTTGATGGAATTCTAAAACTCATAGCCTATGATGTATGATTTGGTCCACCCATGAAGAAAATGGAATAGACTATAGATCCTTCTGTGCATGCCCCAATTTTCCACAAGGCTCAACTGGATGTAGATCCAGACCAGCACTAGTACCCTCAAATTCACTCGATTGCCAGCTGCCATGATCATCACCATCATGCGTGTCCCTAGACATAGGTACATGCATGCATCTATGACTGGGATCAGATATAAAATAAGGAAGTTATCCAAGAATACCATGTAGAATAGTAACACCAGTCAATCCTCCACCATGTTCTAGTCCCATTGCTCATATTTTCCTTCCTCCAAGATCAAGTAGTATGATCCTGACCTCCTCCTTTTCTACGTCACTGGACACTACTTCCCCCAAACCAACATTTTCATGGATAGGTTATTATTCAATAACATTCCCAACAATGTATTGCAAGTGATTTCCTTATTGAAGGGGGGACTATGGCCTAGTTTTCTCTTTAAATCCTCTAGAAGTTGTTCTACTGAGATAGGGGTCTGCTATCTGTCGCTCTACGTGTTCAACACCAGGAGAAACTCATCATACTAGAACCCATTCGGTGATATTACATTGATGTAGTGCATGTACCATAGGTTGATTTACACCTCACCATGGTGAAGGTGGAAATTCTTGGTATCCAGTTGCCAACAATTGAGGATATATGAAAATAGATCTTGTTGGCGGTATGTATGAAATAGGGATATCCACACTGCCTCATAAAATACAATATGGTTTAGATCATCCCTATACAATAGGAAGGTGAATCATACCCATTACTCCCAGGACCACTCATTGATGAAGTTTCCTCTGACCCTTAGATCCTAGTCTTTGTATGATCCCTTATTATTTTCTTGGATACTACTCTGAAATATTTTGGTGTAGTGAGTATGGAAATATTCAGCCTCTAGTTTCTCCATGGTGACTATTCTCATCTATCCACTTAGCATTTAGATGGAAGTTTCCACATTTTCCAAAGCAGGGATCCCTTAAATGGTGATGTTTCAGAAGGAGATCTCATTTTGGCAACTGAACCAATAGCATGGCGTATTGACTTTGATTCCTAGGATGACCACTTAATTCATCAGTTAAAATTTGTACATCAGGAGGTGGTTTCTCAAAAAATAATTCCTCTGGGTCCTAATTGGAATTCTCTATAGTTCCCAGTTTTCATAAATGTACCTACTAGCTTGAGGAATCTCTAAGTTTCCTTCCATCTTAACTCTCTGGGCAGCAGTAGTGGTGTTGATATCATCATGATTTTTTTGGTTGTCCATTTTGATAGAATATATGAGTTATAAGGTAGGTGAATGAAAAAATGGTCTCTAGTAATTAAAATTTTGTAGTGTCATGAAACGTTGGAAGAGTTCACACGAAATTACTCCTTGGTCACAGAAGAATCTTTGTGAAAGATGTAGTTGTGTGAAATTCATGGCTGAGGATTGGTATTTCATGAAAAGGCAGATTTTTGTACATGAGAGATGTCATATCGCACGAGGAAGTTAGAATACTATAGAAGGGCCCCTCCCCTTATTTATATGCTCCACCCATCTTTTTCACATAGCGCGCAATGTAGTTGTGCCACCTAAAGCAAGAATTTCATGAACACCTAGAAATGATCTCATCTCTTCAGTATTTCCCAAATAACATGACCTTATAGTCCCCTGTTAACTTAGATTATGGAGGGGTTGGGAAAAAATATCATCTCACACCCCCAAAAATCCAGTTTTAGTGAACTAAACTCACAACCCGCCTCAAAGGAATATTTCAGGTCTAATGAGAAAGTTGTGCATAAGATTCTGTCACTACGTGGAAAGATACAATTCTATTTGAAAATAAATTATGCACCAAAGGTGATGAGGAGTTCTAAAAAGGCCCATTAGTTTGAACGTTCTCCCAAGTCCCATGCATTCATGAAATAAGGTTTGTGTGTAATAAAGGATTGTTGTGCGAAAACCCATCACACAACTATGCAGTTGTGCGAAAAAGGTGACATAAAACTAGAATTGTTTCACAACTAAGCCCTGGTGGAAAAATATAAGTGCGCAACCTAGTTTCGTGCCCAAGATTTTTTGAACCAACCATCAAGAATTTTTTCTATAAATAAACCCACACCCCCAACCTAGGGGAGGCTCTCAAAAATAAGAAACACTACTCTTATGCATGCAACCCCATCTCTTCTGTGACAGAACATGACACCAGAGATAATGGAACCTCAAAGGTATATCACTTGTGTGAAAGACCTCATATGGGACTAAATATTACTTGGAATGTGGTAGAGTTGTCCTTGCGAAACTACTCCTAAGGATGATCGGGTTCTCACAAATAGAATCTACCTTCCTGCAATTCAGATCTGTGTGCAACTCCAAATCTTGTTTGAAACTATGCCTATTGAATCCATAATATTCACTTGTACTAGAGCCCCCTACTTGTGAAAATATTGTATGAAACACAAAAAAGTTATGTCTAGAAACTTCCTAGACCCCTTACTAGTGTTCCCTATTCTTATAGTGTATCCAGTACCCTACTTGTTGCTTCTAAGATTAGGTACCATAATGCAAATTGCTCCTAATAATAGGGACCCTAATGTCGGGCCTAATGATTTCCACTCCTCAATTTTAGTTCAAACACCATTTCCTACCCAGAGGTGCATGAACATTATTCACATAATTCTTATTGGTGGAATCTTTCAGGGAAATTGTGTACATATCTTAGCGGGGATTCCTTGTGAATCTTTCTCCCACCTTGACATGGTGCACCTCAAAGTGTGATCCCAAACCATTTCTGATATGCATGACATAAAACTACCTAGCTCCACAATAAAGCTATATGAAATAAAACTACATAGATTCACATCTATGATGAAAGATATAAAATTTTCTAACTCCACATCTGAGCTGAATGATGTAAAACTACCTAGATCTACGTCTCAGCTACATGATGTAAAACTACCTAGATCAATGTCTGAGTTGTATGAAATAAAACTGCCTACCTCCACATATTAGTTTTATTTTATTAAACTACAACACAACATCCTTATCACATGATGTAAAACTATACCCTTAACATGTGTGTTTAACATATAATTCCCCATGTACAATCATCATGGGATGCCACCTTCCCCCCATTTATAGGATGTGACTCCCATACCAAGAAGATTCTATGTGTAATCCCTACATCATCTTTCCTATCTTTTACATGTAACACCTAGTTCATGAAGCTTCCATGTGCAATCCTTACACTATCCTTCATCGATGTTCCTTTATTTACATGATCATCCTTACCGCATGATGTTAAAATGCATTGATCTATCCTATCACATGACCTTAAACTACGGCATTGGACTATGTGGGTTTTTATCCCTTTCTTTAAATAAGGGTACATAGGATGCATACTTAAGTTTTAATCTGGATAACTATCAAATCTTGTGTGGAATATTCCCTCATGGGTGTTAGGACCAAGATTAACAATGAAGGTGTTTGTCTTTTTTTTCCAAGGAAAGTTTTAGAAGAAAAAATATAAAATCTCTTTGTATTTGGTGGAAATCGTACTTAGCGTTGTTTTCTAAAAAAATGGAATAAATTTTTTCCATTGTAACAAGGAGAATATATTTTAAAATAATTGGTTATGATCGAACTCACCTTGGGTTCGGTATGGGTAAATATCAAAATGAGGATGGGAAAATATCATAATGAGTAATTGATCAATAGAATCGGTCGCATGGAGAATATATCTTGATGGAATTTAATGTTTATTAGATTCACTCTGAATTTGGTGTGAAAGAAGTTGTTATTTTGATGGAGAATCAGAGTCTTTATTATGACAACCCTGCTATTATTACAAACTTAAACATGATTTATTACATAAAACATCACTTGATACAACAAAGAAGATCGAGAGGTTTAGTGTCTTCGGGGCTTAGGATCGTTACATAAAAACTTAAAACATTAAATACAACATCTTTATTGAAAACTTCCTTTACATGACCACTAAATTACTTCATACTTATCATTGCATGGGATAACCTGAGGACATGCATAAGGAAAGGGTGAGCTATAGAGCCCAGTAAGGGAAAACACATGGAATAACATGAGGAGTACAATACATGTTAGAAATTAGGCATATCAATAGAGAATAAGAGAAACATTAACATAAAGGAATGATAAAGAATGATAATCATAACATGGAAATGTGGCAACAACACTTAACATGGAATTAGCATGAGCCAAGGCTCATTGCACATGGAGCATGAGCCAAGGCTCATTGCACATGGAGCATGAGTAAATCCTCATTGCACATGAAGCACGAGTAAACCCTCGTTGCACTTGAATTAGTATGAGTCAACACTCATTGCACATGACGTATCATGATACTATACTTTACCCAATGCATTGGAGCGCTATAAGGGTTCACCCTTCTTAAACATTTCATTTCATGCATAAGTGTGCCACATGGATCATAAAACATTGATTCATAAACCATAATCATTTATTCCACGATAAAGGAATGTGGAATTCATAAATGAAACTTTATAAATAATAATTAAATGTGCATAAAGGTGAATACTCTTTATGGAGAAATGGGCATGGTATTCACTACACAATGGCATTGCCTTAGAAAATTGGTGCAATTTCAGCAGCATAACGGTGTGACATAAGAATTCATAAAAATGGTTGATGAGAGAGAAAGGGGTGTATCATCATATTTACATGAAATGGACAGTAAGGGGGTAATATATATACATGTCCAAACAATTTTAATGGAATTTATATTCATGATACAAAAGTATTGCTTGAATGTAAAAGAGGAGAGAGAAGTTCCTTTTGGAATTTCAGCATAGTAACGGGTGTACATGGGAGGCATTTAATGAGAGATAAAGGGGTCTCCCATCATTAAAACATAAACATTGCAGTATGGTGGAGGTGAGAAACCATACAACAACATTCATAATTGAAATTAAAAGGGAAAAACAACTTAAATAACTTTGGACCAAAATGAGAAAGGAAGGGAAAACCCTTACTTGGAAGTGTGCTTCCAAAGGCTTGAGAGAGGATTGAGAGAGGCTTATTGAGAGCTTGGGGCACCTTGGGAGGATTTTAGAGAGATTAGGGAAGATTTTTTATGAACTCTAAAGGTTTTTAGTGAGGAGGAAGTGGGAGCTTGGGTGGGTTTATATTGGAAAGGTGAGGGAATTCTTTATTATTTAGGTTTGGGACCCCTTATATTAAATTAATCCAAACCACAAACCATCCCCTGGTTTTTGCCCATGGTTTTTGGAAAAGGGAAGATAAAAAATATATTTTATAAGGCCAAGGTCTGAACTTCTTAAAATAATGAGGTTGCTTATGTGGAGGTGAGTCACACTCCCATGGAAATTAATTTAAAAAGACAAGGTGTTTAATAAGTCTTGAGGGGTCCATTAATGCTTTGAAAAGTAATTCAAACAAACCCAAAATCACATTATTTTAATGGTAAAACATATATTGTCCGAACATAAAGATTATAGTATTTTATTACATCATTATTGGGTCATTATTATGTCATAAAACACATTATATATTTAAACGGTATTTAATTTTTACTCAAAAATTTGACTGTCTCATAAAATTATGAAAAATTCACCATTGGATAATTTCATCGTCCTGATTCTAGAAATAAAATTTATTTTATCTAAATAATTTTCTAAATATGTTAATTTTCACTTTTAAAATAAAAACCGACATTTATCAAAAATTCAAAGGTTTTGACAGAAATGGCTTTCAAACCTTAATAAAAATTATAATTGCATTCATAAAATTATAAGATCATTTATATTTAATAAAAAATAATTTAATAATAATAATAATATTTTATTAAAATATTATTTAATTCAAAAATACCTTAATTTAATAAAATAGAATTTTTAATTAAATAATAACTAAAAACACTATTTGTACTTTAAAAACTATTTACAATGTATCAAAAATGACAAGGAGGTATATTCATTATTATATACAAAAATATTATAATTGAACATAGTACTAGCGACTTGTTACATAACCCCTTAAAACATTCGCATAAGACCTAAGGGTAAGGTGTGCAATGGTGACAGACTCTTGGGGTGGCTCGGATAACATTGCTCGAGTGGTAATTTCTATCAACTTCCACTTCTCCCGTAGACGGTCCTGTTCGAGCTTGACATGATGAATCTCAGCTTGGTCTTGGTCAAGAGAGAATCCCAAGGATTCCACCTCTTTTCTGAGCTCCGACAAATGGGCTTCGTATGGGGCAATTCTACTGGATGAGGCCATCACTTCCTTTGTCTGAGTAAATTTGGATTTATTAAAGCCCTATATTTATACTAATCATGTGATCACTGTTCAACGGCTATATTAGCAATGGTCAAAATTCTTATAATAAAACCAAAGAAGTTGACATTTTATATAAACATAAAGATACATTTAATTAGATCAAGAGGGATTTCCATTAATGAAACTTTGGTTCGTTACATTTATGACTATGAAAAAATAAATGTGACGATACTTTGCTGATTTTTTTCACATAAATAATAAGTTTAATCGAGAACTTATGATGAAATCTTGGTGGAAGAAAAGGGAAAAGTGGTCTTCCAAATCGAACTGAGATTTATCATATCTGGGTGAGATGGTTCTAATTCACTATAGCATCTGATCATCAATCTGAAGCATAAAAAAAATTTGTACCCAGTATACTCGAGCTCAAGAATAAGAAAAAATCATACCTAGAATGATCGTACCAAGAAATTAGCATATCCAGGCCAATCATACTTAAAAATATTATACTATAGATAATCGTATTCAGAGAATTAATTGCCTGAGGCCGATGGATGAAAAGAGAAGGAGAGAATGAGATTAACAATGTAGTCATCCATTATAAAAATGGTTGAATTACTTTGTAGGTTTCCAATTGGGTTAAGAGAAGAGGAGAAGATGATGATTTGTATCTCAATTAGGTCAAGATAAAAAGAGAAGGATTTTTCTAGATGTACTAATCAAGGGGGGATCAACTTTCATAATAATGATCGTATTTAGCAAATCAAAGTGGTATCCCTTTCTTCATATACTTTATTATAATTGTCATAGAGATTTGTTTTGAAGAAATTAGATTTAGAAAAATGGACTCATGTATTGAAATTAGACTAGGGATTCAAATGAACGTTTGAATAAGGAGATGAAGTTTGAAGAAGAATAAATAAGATTTGAGAATATTCAACGAAGTCAAAATGCATCCCCAGATTTCATGGGAAATTGAAATTTGGGCGAATTTGGGTGAATTTGTGTGAGCGGGGATATTTTTGGGATTCCCACCAAAAAATCTCATGGTTAACCTATAAAAGGAGAAGTAATTTGTTCTTTCTAACTATTAGTACTATTTTCTATAGTAGATAGAGAATCTCTAAGTTTTTTAGAGAGAGAAATAAGTTATCATATTCATATTTTTTGGAAGAAGTTTTTGACATAGAAGTAAAAGAGAAGAGACATCTCAATGTTGTATTTTTCTGATAATAGTACTTAGTTATTATCATATTCAGTTGATAACCATATTCAGCTTGTTAATTATATTTGGTTGATCATCATATCAGTCTGGATTAATCAGCTTCATGATTTCTGTATTCGGGTTCTCAGACTGAGGAATAATGATACTGAGTTTATCGGGCTCAGGAATTGAAGTGGTGTCTATTCATCTCTACTGTATTCTGTCAAAACAAATAATACTGGGGGAATCGTACCAAGGAGAATCGTATTAGGAGAATTTTACTCAGAGGAATCATTCTTGAAAATCAAACTGAGTTTTACTTAACAAAGTCTATAAATTTATTACCATCTGTTGGGTAAGAAAGTGAAGAATTCTATTTCAATTGAATACATTTGTGGAATTGAAAATAATCATAGGTATCATGAGTTGTTAAAAAAAACTTTGTATTACCCTATTTGTTCTAAGAGGGTGCACACATAATTTTGGATTATCTTAAAATTACTACATGAGTGAAAGGGAATTTCCTACTCATTGTAATCTAGGTATTGTTTTCTAGTGGATTGTGTGGTATTGGATCACTTCCAAACTATACAAAGGACATAACTATTCTTGTTGAAAAGTGAAACTAGTAAATACTTGTGTTCATGTGGATGTGTGTTTGAATTTTTTTCAGCAAGGATTAGAATATTTAACAGGAGGATAATGTTGTTTCAATTGAATTGAAACATAAAATAAAAATTATCACTAATGTAAGAACTCAGTTCTTCCTTGAGGTATGGACATTTCCTTTTCATTTCATATTTAAGAAAATGGGGGAAAAGAGGTCGAGGGGCTAGTTACATGCCTATTAAATGATGTGATTGGGAACTACATTTCATGTACTTATAGGTACACTCTATATATGGAAGTCTACATGCCATGTAATCCCAGTACACGGTCATGTAATGGTATGGCTAGAATATGTACGGACACAATGTGTAGTCTCAAGTACACGTTGTGTACTTTTTTTATTGATTAAATAGGGTAGTAGCATCATTTTTGTAAAAACATATAGAACTCACCCCTTTTTTTGACAAACAGTGCGCCCAGGTGAACCATGGATAGGGTGCCCTATCGTTTCTTTATATGATCTATAATTCGAACACTATCAGATGTGTTGGATTCCCCTCGGTGAGCTCTTGATTCCTCTTGAGCCTTTATTCATAATTTCTTCTCTCAATATAGTTATTTACGGTAGAGTTTTTATACCCATTTTGTAGATCTACTCTGTTCTAGGTTGAATTAGATCCTGATGTTGGATGAGGAGAGTCGTACGAGTATGAGGTAGGTGGTATTGTTCCTTTTGTGAATTTTTATGATGTTTATATACGTAATAGTGTTGTTCACTGACTTTTAGGGTGTCGCTTGATTGAATAATGAACCCTTTTATTGATTATTAATGATTAGGTATTTAATTAGATGATTAAAATCATGTTTTGGTTTGTAAACCTTGATTTAGGGCCACCCGATGGGTGTGTTTCCCTTGGATGGTTGTTTGGCCAAGAATTCCTATGAGGCTTGACTTGAATTCCCGTTATTGGGTTTTTAAAAATGTATTGATCATTATATGAATTTCCCACACGAGATAATTGTTAGGTCAATCCTTTTAAATGTTTAAATTTTGTAGTAAGATTGTTATATGTTTTTCATATGTGAGTTATCCACGTTTAACCATGTATTAGTTTAATTTACATGTGTTGGTTATTATGTAAACTAATACCATGAGAGTTGATTATGTTAAATCCATGTGATAGTTCAATTCGCATATGTTGATTTTGAGATGGAATGTGTAATTGAATTAAATGATAAAAAGAGGTAATTATCAATGGGTGATCCATAGTCTTGATTAAAAGACAAGGTTGGTCTCATGAGACTAATTTCACCTTATATACCTTGGATGAACCATTGTCCCGGTTAAAAGAAAATGGATGGGATCAAGAGTTTAATTATGTAAAGGCTGTGAGAGATCCATATATAGGGTGGTTGGGCTCATTGAGTCTTCTTTAAAATGTCAAGGGAACCTAGGATCCATTGAGGGATACTAAGGTCGATCTCTATTGGAAAATTATTTAAATGATTATTATGTCACAAGTTGATGGTTACTTTTATACAGAGATTTTTCATTCCTAGGATGGACCTCAAGACTTTATATAATTCACAGAACATGAATAATTAAATGGATGACTTATGATGCGTCTACTAAGCTAAACCACAAGCTTAGATTCGGTATTCACATATACCTATTTACATTGTTTCCTGAGACATATGTTGCGCTTGTTTTTGAGTAACTCTAGTTTACTGCTTTTTCTATTTTACACTGCCCGTTATATATATCCACTGATAAATTGGAACATACCTTGGGTGGTTTCCTACTGGGATTTAGTCTCACACCCTGTTTCGGCCAGACTTTTGGGCCCAAATAGATTATACGATTGCAGGTGTTGATTAGGGAAAGCACCCTTCTACAGGTACTTGATGTGATACTTAAGAGTTGGAGAGCATAGGATTGAGCTAAGGCTTGTGATGCTTCCTATTTTCTTTTTATTTATTTTGTGCTTTTGAGACATATATTTTGTATCAATGTAGTGTACTTTTTTGGATGGTTTCCTAGAACATGTGACATGTTGCATCATATTTTTTATGTAATTATGTTTGGTTATTTATCTTATCAGTCTTCCACTGTTTATTTCATTTGTCTGTTATTTAATATTTCTTATATTGCATATTATTGTTTCCTCTATGTTAGACTCTTCTAATGATGGAATACTTTCCCCACTATGACACCCTAGGCCCTCACTGCTAGTCGTCATCCTCTGGCATTTAGGAAAATGCACTTGAGGCCATGTGGCCAACTGGGTTTAGGGCACCAATTTAGTGGCATCCAGATCTAATATGTTACAAAGTGGTATCATAGAATTATTTTCTAGTTTGTCTTATATTTTCATGATGATATAAAGAAAAATGTATTTGGTACTAAGTTGTGTGCGGGAGTAGATACCCCACGTATAGGGTAAAGCCAAATTACCTCAAATTAAATTGTAATTTTTGGATTTTGAGCTATTACAGTTGATTTGATTTCACTATTGGGTGACACGCATGTTTTGTACTGTTATTATTGATATCATTGTGGTTCTATATTTTTTCAACCCGATGAGATGTGGGTATTCCATCTCATGCATCATATAGGAACTTGTTAAAATAATATTCCATGCATTATTTCCATGCTATTTAGAGAGTATTACTGATTTCATGTTGTTTTGATAGATGTCATGCTAGATATGCATGCTGTTGTGATAGGTACCATGATAGATATGTCTTCTGTTATGAGATTTGTATCGGTACATGTTATGGTTGAATTGGATGGACTCCAAACTTTGGTTCCTGGGGAGTATAGTCCCTCTTGGATAGGAATTTGGTGGATCATGTTTTGGACATGGGATATAGACTGTGTTGTTATGTTCTATAAGTGGATTCCAAGATTTGATTCGCAGGGAGTAAGGGCTCCCATGGATCATAATTTGGCACACCGTTGCTTTATTTTGAAAAAACAGGGGTTCGGGGGAAGTTTTTGAGGCTTACTATCCAGAAACCCATACAGCATGGCATGTGATGCTACAAACACATTCCATGTGTTCTTTTGTTCAAGAATAAAAAAAATAAGTACACACAGTGTGGTTATTGACCATGTGTCCAGCCATGTGAGAGAGTACACAGGTTGTCAGAACATGCCATGTACCTTATATACACCCCATTTAGTTTTTCATAGGAAAACCTGTGTGGATATGGATATGTAAAAGTACATGGAAAAGAGGGAAGACTTGAGTACACACCATGTGTCATCCAGACACACCATGTACCTAGGACGTTTACACGACCAAGGCAGGTGGAGTTACATGCCCATGTGAGAGTTTAAGGGGACACATCGTGTTTAATTTTTACACACCATGTACCCAACTTTTGTGAACTTTTGAGTCTTTTCTTCTCCTATTTAGTTATTTCACTCTTGAACTATGTACATTGATGAATAAGCTTATACAGTGGTGTATGTATTGGTATTTATAGAGAAATGTCGCCACGATGACCTCCAATAGTACGCTAGGAGGGTGGAGATGATCATACCCCAGAGGTGGTGGGACATGGGCTAATAGTGGACCCTCTATTCATTCCAGTTGTGGAACCAGCTATTATACCAGATGCATATGATGATGCACTTTTCTGTGGAGGATTTATGAGGTTCGTGCAAACCTTTTAGGGAGCACCACAGCCTACCACGTCTATGGCAGAATTAACACTAGTGTTCCAGTAGTAGCATCTGCCATCATTTAGTGGGAAAGGCAGCCCATAGGCTGCAGATTCATGGATAGAGGTCATGTTATCGATCTTATATAATCTTTAGGCACCTCTGGAGAGGAGGTTTAAGCTCGTGACTTATATGCTATGTGATTCCACTAAGAGGTGGTGGGATGTTAACACGTAGATAGAGCATCAGTGGGACATGGTGTGGGGAGATTTTCAGAAAGTATTATTTGACTACTTCTACCCCAAGATGCTGAGGTCTGACAAGGCCCATGAGTTTATGCATCTGGAGCAGTGTGCTCTATCAATTATGGATTAATATACTCATTTTACAGAGCTCCAGTGTTTCGCACCTATTCTGATGGGTGATGATCTGTCACAGGCTAGGTGATTTGAGGATGGTCTCAAGTACAACACCCACTTGTAGGTGAATATCTTCCAACTGACTATTGTATCAGCTATAGTGAACTAGACTCTGATAACCAAGAAGAATCAAAGGAAACATGGAAGTGAAATCTAGGGTGGTTTGGAACCAAGATCTGGTATTGTTTTGACCGGTAGAAGGAAGCGTCATATGGAGCTTACACATGGAGAATCTAGTACTCAGAATGTATCTTTCAGTATCCAGGTGAGGTGCTTCTAGTGCGGAATAATTGGGAATACTAGACCTTAGTTCCTGATGGAAACAGTCGACTGTCGAGCTTACGACAAGATGGGTCATTTATATAATTTTTGTAGGAATTTTCCACCAGAATCTAGTGAGAGAAGGTTTGCACCAACTCCACATTTAAGAGCAAGGTTAGTAGCTTCTCACCAGTCAGGGAGCTGGAATGCATCAGGCTATTCTGGTTGTGGTAGTGGTCATGGTTGTGGAATCCAAGCCCAAGGATCTCAGTGACAGTAGGGCAAGTCATCTCAGGGTATCCAGGAAGTGTCCTAGGTCCATGGTATAGTTCAAACTTATGCAGTGCAACATACCCAACTAGAGCAGGACCACAGACCTTTTACTATCAGAGGTACTATTCTAGTCACCTCTATTTTAGCTTCTGCACTCTTTCATACATGGGGTTTCACCTAGTTTCATATTTTTTCCCATTGGGGAGAGCAAAGGGCTCCGTGTTTTTACTTCTAATTATGTTATGAAACTAGATACTTTGTTAGGGATTAGAATGGTATGTGTGCATTAGAGTAAGGAGTTCCCCCTTGAAATTGTTGGGTGTCACTTAGTTTGGTATCACTATGTATTATAGATGATAGGCTTTTATTTCATACTCGGAATGGAATGGTTATTCTCATTTCAAGACTTTGTCAATTTTTATCATCGTAGGGTGAGTTTTACATCACCAGAAGGTGGATCGTTTCTATACAAGGGAGAGTGGGATGTACTGGAATGTCGATATGGATCCGAGCAACGTGGGTTGAGTGGGATGACAACAAATATTGTCAGTTTATATTTGGATGAACAGGGAGCATGTCATATGGATTTTCCACCAATGGTTGATTGTTTAAAGGCTGTATTTCAGGATGAATTTTTTGGATTACCTTCAGTAATATATGTGGATTTATCTATTGATCTAGTGCTAGGAGCTGCACCAGTTTCCATTCCTCCTTACAGGATGACAACGAAAGAATTACAAGAGATCAAGCAGAAACTATAGGATTTTGAGGAAAAGGGTTTTATTAGACCGAGTACTTCTCTTTAGGGCTCACCGGTCCTTTTTGCGAAAAAGGAAGACGGTGCCCTCATGCTATGTGTGGATTATTAAAATCTAAACCAATTGATGACTAAGAACCGGTATCCATTTCCATGGATAGATGAACTATTTTACCCACTTCGAAAAGATCAAGTGTTCTCAAATATCAACTTGAGATCATTATATCACTAGGTGCATGTGTAACCTACATACATACCTCCTATAGGCTTTCATAGCAAGTATGGGATTTATAAGTATCTGGTAATGTCATTCAGTCTCACAATCACACCAATAGTTTTCATGGAGTTGATAAATGGAGTGTTCCATCCTTAATTAGATTCTTTTTTAGTGATTTTCATGAAAAAAATCTTGGTGTATTCTCACAATCAACATGACCATGCCAACCATCTTGATATTTTTTTCATTACACTAAGAGAGAATCATTCATATGATAATCTTACAAAGTTCCACTTCTATATGGATCAAATTCACTTCTTGGGTCACGTCATCTTAGATACAGGAGTATCAGTGGACCTAGAGAAAGTAGGAGTAGTAGTTACCTGGGAGCATCGCAAGAACGTCTTTGATGTGTGGAGTTTTCTAGGGATGGATGGTTATTATAGGAATTTCATATAGGACTTTTCACGCTTAGTAATGTCGATGAAGGGATTGACAAAGAAGGGTCTGAAGTGTGTATGGTTAGATTCTTGTGAGACGGTATTTTAGGAGCTGAAAGGGAGATTAAAATATGCACCGATACTGATTTTTCCAGAGTTGAGAAGTTGTTACATTGTGTACTATAACGCATCAGATATCAATCTAGGAGAAGTGCTTATACAGGGGGATTGATTCATTGTATACGAGTCTTGGTATTTGAGGCCACAAGAGAGGAACAACCAAACACATGATATAAAGTTAGTCTTGGTTGTTCATGCCTTACGTTGTTGGAGACATTACTTATTGGGGGATAATTTTGAGGTGTGCACAGACCAAAAAAGTATCAATTACATATTTACTCAGTGTGATATAAATTTGAGGCAGTGAAGGTGTGTAGAATACCTTCAGTATTTTGACTTTGATCTTGCCTATATGCCTGGGAAAGGCAATGTAGTGGCTGATGCACTAAGCAGGAGGGCTCAGATGTAGGCAGTGTAGAATGATAGTAGTGAGTGGAAACTTATGGCATTGTTCTTTGAGATTCACATAGAGGTGCATGATGGTTAGGGATAGAATTTTCTTGTATCCTTATTTTGTACCACTACATTAATGGATAGAGTGAATATGAGGAAACTATCAGATTCTGAAGGCCTAGTTCTATGGGAGAGTATGTCAGGTGAGGACCCTCCTCCTGGTTAGACCATTGATGAGGATGAATTCATGTGGTTACAAGGTCGTGTATGGGTTTCAGCATACATGAACGAGGAGATGATTTGGGAATTTCATGATTCAGTTTGGGCAGTGTATCCTGTTATCACCAAGAAGTATCGAGATTTAAATCATCAGTACTGGTGACCAGGTATAAAGGGATATGTAGTTGGTTTTTTCATGAGATGTTCCACCAATTAGTAGATGAGGGCAGAACACCAAAGACCACTGGGAATTTTGCAGCAGCTACCCATTCCTGAGTGTAAATGGAATAACATTTTTTTGGATTTCATGATGGGTTTATTGAGGTCACCCTGAGGAAATGATGTAGTATGTGTTGTGGTTTATAGGCTTAACAATGTTGCACATTTCTTTTCGATCAAGGAAACCTTCAATGCTAATGAGAATGAGAGGTTTTACATCTGTGAGATTGTAGGACTACATGGGGTTACTCATTCTATCATTTAAGATAGGAATGCCCATTTTACCTCTATTTTATAGAAAGGGATACAGAGGTCTTTGGGTACACAGGTTCTTCTGAGTTCATCTTACCACCCCCTGACAGATGTTCAGTCAAAGCGCATGATTTAAGTGTTGTTGGACATGCTTAGGGAATGAATCCTGGATTTTGGGGGTTCCTGGGAGACACACATACCCCTTGTTGAGTTCAAATACAATAATAGCCTCCATAATACTATTAAAATGGTACCTTATAATGATTTGTATGGTATTTCATATTGATCACCCATGTGTTCGTTGGAGGCAGGATACGCAGTGATACTAGGACTCGTCTTGTCCAGGAGACCACTGAGCAGGTTCTATTGATTCTGAAGCAGATGACTATTTTTCAATCTCTTCATAAATCATATGTTGATTTCCATAGATGACCTTTGGAGTTCGAGTTTTTGAATCTAGTTTTCCTACGTGTTGCGCCGAGGTTGGGACACAAGAGGATCAGGAGACAAGGTAAGCTTTCCCTGAGATACGTTGGTCTATTTGAGATTTTGGAGAGGGTCAGTCTAATTGCCTATCAATTTTAGTTACCTTAGAGGTACAAGGATATGCATGAATTTTTCCACATTTCTCAATTGGGACGTTACATTTCAGACCCATCTCACACCTTTTATCATGAGGAAGTTGAATTGTAAGATTATGAATCCTTTGAGGACCATCCCATTCGTATTGTGGATCATAGAATGAAGGTTCTCCATGGATGGTTTGTTCCTTTGGTATGGGTGAAATGGAAGCATGGCCGAGTGTAGGATGAGACTTGAGAGAGGGAGGCTGATGTACGATCACAATGGTTAGAGTTATTCTCTGATGTTCCTTCACCACCCTTGGAAGGGAAATTTGGGGACTAATTTCTTTAAGTGGGGAATTTTGTAAGAACTCAGTTCTTCCTTAAGGTATGGATCTTTCCTTTTCAGTTCATACTTAAGAAAATGGGGGGAAAGAGATTGAGGGGATGGCTGTAGGCCTATTACATGACGTGACTGGAAACTACATGTTGTGTACTTATATGTACACACCATGTATGGAAGGATACACACCATGTAATCCTGGTACAAGACCATGTAATGGTCTGGACAAAATTTGTACGAACACGGCATATAGTCTCAAGTACACACAGTGTACTTTCTTTATCAATTAAATCAGGAAGTATCATTGTTTTTGTAAAAATGTACAGAACTCACCCCTTCATTCGACGAATAGCACGCCTAGGTGATCCGAGGATAGGGTGGCCTCCCGTTTCATTGTTTGATCTTTGATTTGAACACCATCAGATGTGTTAGATTCCCCTCGATGATCTCTTGATTCCTCTTGAGCCTTTATTCCTAATTTATTCTCTCGGTCTATTTATTTAAGGTCGAGCATTTATACCCTTTTTGTATATCTACTCCATTCTAGGTCGAATTAGAGCACGACACTGGATGAGGAGAGTCATAAAAGTATGAGGTATGTGGTCATGTGACATTCACGAATTTTTGTGATGTTTATATATGTTGGAGTGTTGCACGTCCACTTTTAGGGTGTTGTTTGATTGAATAATGAACCCTATTATTTCCTATTGATTTTTTTTTAGAAAAGTGGTGACATGAACTGGTTTCCCAATTCATGCCCCCTAGAGAAATTTATTAAAATCAAAAAAAAGTTGTGTTACAAAATCTAGGTGTAAAGAACTTACACTAGCAGGGAGTAATTGGGGGTACATGATAAGGAAACTCAAACATACATGTTGCAGCCAGCCAGTAATAGATCTCTGGAAAAAGGTAGAGCCTTCAATCAAGATCATCCATTCTGGCCTTGACTCCAATCCAAGACTTCAGCAGCCTCATTAAACTGATCATCAACCAGAGCACAATGCATATCATTTCCAAACAGCATCCAGATTAACACATCATGCTGGAAAGACAACATCCATTTCGAAACAGCATGCTAGAGATTCAAGCAGAAATCCATCCAAACATCATCCAGATGCACTCATAATGCTTCAAGGAGTTTCAAGTAGATGACCGCATAAACAACCAGAAGATGACCAAGCTAATCTTCAACAGCCAGATACCACAAAAAGTCAAACATTAAGATCTTAAAAAACATCTCATCAGCCAAGTTGTCCCGTAAACCACGGGTGCAAAGGAAGTCCAGCATCATTGAAACAGTATGGTGTGGGACAGTAACAGAAACAGTGGAGAAGCATTGTGGATCTAGATCTGGATTCTATATCCTTCTTCAGAACCTAGTGTAGAGCAGTCAAACAGAAACAGGAGAGGCCGACAGACTTCAAACAATTTTGCATCCAAACAGTAAAATTATATACTGCCACTGTAAGCGGACAGTTCCAGAAATAGACTACCCATTTTTCAAGAGCATATATCACATCCAAAGCAAAAAATAGCAACATCGGAGCTCATACCATCAAAACAAGACATTCTGAGTAGAGACAGACTATGAAAAATAGATAACCAGTCTAAAACAGGCTAAACTGCCATTCATAAATCACATAAAGAAACAAGAACAGAACCAGAAAAAACCCCAGAAACAAAACCAGATTCTTCCAGAAATTAGCAAAGAGACCAGAAGTCAAGGAGAATAACCCAAAGAACCAGAGTCAGTGGTTATTTCCAAGGTATGCTCGTAAAATCAAAATTTGGGTCTTTACTAAATTCATCAGCGATTCTGATAAACATCCTTTTTCTAATGTCAAGGTAGTCTTGAGCAGACATCTCACCATTTTTATACCTTTGAAAAGTAGTGTTTTCTTGTTCCTCAAACCAAGTGTCAAGTTCCATTGGGAAATTCAGATCCTCATCATACTGGTATGCATCTCTGTACACAGGGTCATTTTCTTTATCATCACTTGCATTGGTGTCTGAATCAGAGGAATCAGAAGCTTGTGACTTTTCGGGTAGAGGTTCAGTAGGTACTGGTTGTGGAGGGACCTCAAAATCAGAATTTTTGGTCTCTAGAGATCTTGTGATGATAGTTCTATCATAATTATTATTGCCTCTATGCTTCCTAGATTTCCTTGGGATTGGGGTGATGAAACCATTAGGTTCCACAATAACTTTTTTACCTTTACAATCTTTCCGATGAGAAGCCACCCCCACATCACCATGGAAAATCTCATCTTCATCTTGATTTATGACCTCATTATTCACATAATCACCTTTACTAATCTCATGACCCTCTGATGATGAAACTGCTTTCAAAATGGGGTGGATAGGGTTATTCCTTTTAGCTTAAGAAAGTTCATGCTGCTTAGAGTCATCTAGAACATCTGAAACTAAATATGAGGGTTGTTGTCTAGGTTCATTGGAGTTCAATATCCCATGAATTCCATCCTGTCTTTCCTGGAGAGTATAGTCAGAGGGTCCAGCCTCATCTGTTTTTTTTTTCTTTACATTTTTCAATCCATTTTGAAGTCAAATTTTTAGGACAAGTGTTGTACATTTTACAACTAGCTGAATTATGTCCTAACCTGAGACACAATTGACAGTAGTCTGGGAATTTTTCATAAATTATCTCTTGTGAAAACCCAAAATCCCCACTTTAAATCCAAACAGCCGAGGGTAAAGGTTGAGATACATCAACTTCAATACATATTCTAGCTATGGATGGCCTAGATAAAACCTTTGTGGCATAATCAAGCCTCATTGGGGAGCCAATAAGCTAGGAAATGGAGAACAAAGCATTTTGTTTAAAAAGATGTAATGGGAGCTCAGGAAAACCTACCCAAATTGGAACAATCGGGGACTCTGCATAAGGATAGAAGTCTGGAGTCCACTTGAGAACTCGCATTTGGCTGCCACCGAATGACCATGTCCGTTTTGCCCATATCCTGTAATAGCTCTCTACCGAATCAAATATAAACACAACATGCGTGTGATTGAGGAGACCCAAATGAAAACCCGTGAATCCAATGACTTCTAAAGCTGAGTAAAGAAACTTCAAAGACGGCCTTCTATTTTGAAATTTCCCAACAAGAACATGTCAAAGATCTGAAGATAACAAACATACCTCATCAGTTGAGAAAGCAATGGCGAGCTAACCGCGATGTCGATATGTTTTTGTTTTGAGATGAAAACTTTTTGTCACATAAGCATGAGGGATCCGGTCTTCTATCGATTTCTCGGTAACTACTTCTGCAAAAGTGCGAGTGTCAGATTTAGGTTCCACTGTGTGTGACGGGCGTTCTTCCATTTCACATCATCATTAGGTAATTAATTAGATGATTGAAATCATGTTTAGGGTTTTGAACCTTGATTTAGGTCCACCCCATGGGTGTTTTTCCCTTGGATGGTCGTTTGGCCAAGAATGCCTATGATTCTTAACTTGAATTCCCATTCTTGGGTTGTTAAAAATGTATTGCTCATTATATGAATTTCCCATGTTAGATACTTGTTATTTTAAGACTTGTAAATGTTTAAATTTCATAGTATCCTTATTATATGTTTTTCCCATGTTAGTTATCCTTGTTTAACCATGTAATAGTTAAATTACATGTGTTGGTTATTATGTAAATTGATCCCATGAGAGTTGATTATGTTAAATCCATGTGATAGTTTAATTCACATGTGTTTCTTTTGAGATGGAATGTGTAATTGAATTAAATGATAAAAATAGGTAATTAGAAATGGGCGAGCCACATTCTCGGTTAAAAGAAAAGTTCGGGATCATGAAAATAATTGCACCTTATATATCTTGGGTGAACCATTTTCTTGGTTAAAATAAAATATATGGGCTCCAGAGGTTAATTATGTAAAGGCAGTGAGCGAGCCACATATAGGGTGGTCGGTGTCACACTCGGTTTTTTTGTCTTTGTATTGATCTGATACATTGGAAATATCGATCCTTTTCATGGGTATTTGGTGAGATGAATATTGAGTTTTGAAGTTTCATATATTTCTAACCACCCTAATTTTGGATCCTCATTTCTTGTTTAAGAGTTTTTCAAGAAAGGATGGTTGTTTCATGATTTGGGCCAACTGTGAGCCCATTTCCAGTTTTAAAAACCAAATTTGTTTCTTTTATAAGCCTTTTGTTTTTCATCCTTTTTCACTAATTCAACTACCCACTTGTCCTATACTGACATATTAAAACTTACATATCCTTTTCTATCCCATAGAAATTCATAATCATGGTGAATTGGGGTTACTTATTTAGGTATTGGGCCAGCCCATGGGCCCATTTCCTATTTTTTTAAAAACAATCTTTTATATCTAATTCAATTTTTAATATTTTTCGGAGATTCCACCTCCCCCTAGAATACAATACCCCTATACTCACCCCCATTGTCTATTTACCCTCTTTGGAGCTCATATGGGTCGCATATTAGGGCGAAAGTTCTTAGGTTACCTCAAATATCCTAGAAATGATAAGGTAAATAGTTTTATACATAACTCATTAAATTCGTGCTCTTTTTCAAAAAAAAATTCTTTCCATGGTTCTTACAGACCTTAGGCGACTCTCCAAGAAGTTTCATCCCATTCCCTTTTCTCTAGGGGTGCATATCTAATGGAATATGAAGAGTTTTCTAGTGGAGAAGGTGAGATTCCATCTCCTTTATCCTCCCTCTTCTTCCTCCATTCAATTTTTCTTGGTTTTATATTCTCACCTAGTAATTATAGACCTAGGGTTATGTTATAACATGTGTTTTTATGGTGTTTATATTAATTTATGTATGGTCTTCATAGTTTTAGGGTTTATAAACCCGCGATGGGTGATTTTGGGTGTGCGTTTCCGTTGCGCCAAGGATTTGAGGTAGGATATCCCTTGCACAAACCTTTATCATTTAATTTTCATAATTTTAATTATTTTATAACCTTATTTATATGATATGTTCTTCTATGAAACTATTTTTCTAAAGGTTTTGTGTGCAAATTATGTTTTGTGACTTATTTTATTAAAAATATAGTTGTTTTCATATAAATGTGCACTCCTCTTATTTGATAAATTATTCCATGAGATTTCGCACTTTGTTTATGGTATTTTGAATATGTATCAGTATATTTAATAACCTTAGGGCATGAAAATGGTGTATTATCCCTTTTTAAGTGCTAAACACAAGTTTTTTTTAAAGAGTGCATGCAATGTGTTCGGTAAATTGCCCGGTTGGCTTTTATATGTCTACTGCAATTTAAAATAATTTGTTTGGATTTATAAATACATTTGCAGCATGTAATAAAATTATTTTGGGATCCTTTTATGGCTTTAAAATTTTTATTTTCTTTTATAAACAAATGTTTTTTTGTTTACAACATGTTTTGGCCCGAGTTGCCAAAAAATGGCTCGTTTCACATTCTTATAAAAATGGTTTTATTTTGAATATGTCACCTGAGTGTTTTAAGGGATTTATGAATGTGGTTTTATTCTTTAAATGGTGTGTACACACCTCCTTAATAAAATTTAAATTCATAACTTTTTCAAATTTTAGTTTTGAGAAAATGTTTAAAGGCTCGTTTGGCCTTTCCTAAAAATTAAGAATGGGTGTTTTACTTGTATATACCAAGTTGTGTCAATTGGGATTGTATTATGGTCCCTGAAATGATTTTATTAAGTGTTTTAGGGCTTCCAAATATTGTTTGGTATGGTTTTGATGTGTTTTTATAATTTAAAGAGTGTTTTTGAATGAGTTTTATGTTCAATGCCTCAATACACTCCTCGAAATTGTTTTACGAAAATATTTAGTGGTTTGTTGATTCATGAAAGAAATGTGAAGAATTTTTTTGGGTTGTTTGTGTGTTTATGGTTTGGGAATGGACTTTTGATTTGAAATGTGTATTTCATCATATGTGTAACTTCATTGAACACTAAAGGGAATCCTGAGTATCTAGGTGGGCGGACGTGTACAAGTATGCTAGTGATCCTATGGGGTTTTTCCCCTGTTTCACGTAGAAATTTTGACGATGACAACACTAAATAAACTATGACGATGATGTTGTTGTGGGACCACTATTTTATGTGTATACTCCCTACTAGTGTCTCGTGTGCACGAGAATGGATATTTATTATGGTAACTTTCACCGAGATACGAGGTACCTCGGGCTCACAACTGACTAGTGCCTAGAGGTGTTCCTGTGACTTGTGCTCATTGGATCTTTTGTACTCACCGTCGGCATAAGGTGTGTTTGGTTTCTAAATTAAATAGTGTTTGTGATTTATTTGAAAGTTAAAATTATTTAAATCAGCCCTTTTGAAAACTATTTTCATTTTGAAGTTGCACCGCTTTGAAAGTTATTACTAGCATTCTTGTTTATAAAACATGCACGTTTTTTTCTAGTAGTTTTTTTTATAGCATGGGACCTCATTTAGAATACATAACTTTATATTTGTATTTAAAACTTGAAATTGATGTTTCTTTTATTTTAAAGGATGTGCATTGGGAATATAATATCGGGCTAACCTACTGAGTCTTAATACTCACGCCTATAGTCTTCTTTTGTTTTTAGCCCTTGTGAAGGTTTCATCTTGAGTTCGATCACCTTGGGAGATGTGTGATCACTTTTTTGGATAGTGACCAGTGGGGTCACATGGAGTTAGTTGGTTATCGGGTTTGGTCATTTGAGTTGTTTTCTTTCTTATAATTTCAGTTTCTTGTACAAATAATGTTCAGTTCAATTTTTATATAAATGTATTTTGGGCTGTCCATTTCTTTCCGTTGTTTGTTTGATTATTCATATATGGTAAAAATTGTTCCCTTTTGTACTCTATTGAGTCCCTTGGTGCTTGTTTCCATCCCGGGAGGATCGAGAACGCCTCTTGGGACTTGTCGTGGGCTGGCCTGGGTGACCGGTTCAGGGTCGACTTGGACTGGTTCGTGACAAAATGGTATCAGAGGAGGTCGGCTCTTAGCAGACCTTTCTTTTTAGAGCGCCCTTGTTATTTTTGGGATTTCAAGGTAGATGGAGTAGGATTGTTGGGACTTGAGGGGTAAGTGAAAGAAGAGCATTGCTAACTCTTTCTCATTCTAATCCTTGAGTTTCCATGGGAAGTACAGTTTTATTGGTGTCCTTTATTCTTTTTGATTGTTTGGTGTTGGGATATGACAAGGGGAGTCTGACTAATGACCTCCATGATCTCGCAGGGCCTGTAAAGCCATGGGGAGCTTGGGAATGGTCCTAATAAGTGTCTCTATGTTGTTTTTGTGTTTGACATATGGCCGCCAACCATATGGTCAAGTCACCCACCGACACTAGTTCCCTTTTTTTGGGTCTCTTGAACCTTTCTTGAATTCTGAATTTTTGTTTTTAAAATACTTGTGTGAGAATTTTGGAAATTGGTTTTAAAGTAAGGATTAGATTTTGAAAAGTTAAAAAGGGTGTTTTCAAAAATTAAATATAATAATGGTTTTGGAAGGTTGTTTTTTTGTAAAAAAAATGGAGGGAAGTGGAAATGATTTAACGGGATTGGATTATCCATAATCTAAACTTGTGGTTTTTTGGAATAAAATGTTTTGAAATTGTGAATCAGTTTAAGGTTATTCTGGATATTTGTTTTAAATGGGGTATTTTGGGATGTTAAAAAGTTTTTGAATCAGATAAATTAGTTTTGGAAATTGGTTTTGATCGGTTGGTGTTTTCCTAGAAAGGGTATTGGTCTCAATGGACCTCGGATTATGAAAATATACCTTGCTGAATTTTAAAAAAATGGGAAGGGGTTGTTTGGAGTGGCTTGGTTATTTTAAAAGTTGTTAAAAATGAAAAGGGGTAGGTTTTTATGAAAATGGTTCTTAATGAATTTTGTTTTTTTTTCTTGAAATATGAAAAGGGTTTTTGACTTGGTGGTTGGTGTTCCTTTTGGAGGTAAATGATTTTTGGAATGATGTTGTTTTGTTTTAGCCTTTGGTGCTTTCATGGGTGCTCACATGCATGGTTTTATTGATATCTGGAAGGATGGACTATATGGCATGGTGGTTGGGTGCCTGGGGTGGCATGGAAATGTGTATGTGGGTGAGACTTGATGAAACACCATTGGTGAATGTGGAAACCCACCAAGTTAGTTTTTTTTCAAAAGTGTTTTGAGCTGAACATTTTTGGACTTTTCTTATATAAACCAATGGTTATGTGGATAGTTTTTTTCTATGTCTTAGAAGAGTTGTTTATTCAGTAAGCTTCCTTGTGATCTAGAATTCATACTCTTATTGTATCATGAGATGAGATCTTGTTGGTGGCTCAGTTTTGGAGTAATTTTCTTTGGGTTTCTAAAGATGTGTTTGATGTTGTGATGTGGCCATAGATAGTTCTCCGTTGGAAATATTTCCTGATAATCAACCTAAGGATTCATTTAAAATGTTAAATCCACCTGTTTTGATGATTCCTCAACCTGTTTGTTGGAATAGAGAGCTATTTGGGATATATTAAAAGTGCTTCTAGGTCGTGATAATTATTTTGGACAGAGCAGTTGTGTTTGGTGATGTTGATGTGTTTCGATGTATTCCTTGTCCATTTTTTCCCTCGTTCGGAGTGAGATAGAATTTTGATATGTATCTATGAGTTTTTATTTAGATTAAGGTTTTTTTTGGTGAGCAAGTGAGTTTTTTTGAGTGGTTTGATCCTTATCACCTGACTGCGGTGCAGCAGATGCTTCATGAATCAGGGCTCCAGCCATAGGCCTCGGAGTAAAGCTTTTCACGCAGTCAGGAAATCGACAGAGGTGTGGAGTGCTCTATTAGGATCCTGCCTCCTCTATTTCGGTAAGTTAGTTTCTATTTCAATGTTTTGGTTCCTCATTTCTGTGAATTTCCCTTTGTCGCAACAAGCATGGTGGACTTACCCCTCACACAGTGTCTATGGTTATGCCTTCATGGATGTGGGTTTTCAATCAATGTCCCTGTGTGGACCGCCTGTCAAAATCAGGTGCAGTATTGGTGTTACCTATTCATAGGTGGAGAGTTTTGGGTAGTTTCTTTGTTTATTTTGTGGTTTCAGTGGCCAAATTATTGGGTCCCCTTCCCTCCCATCCCCGAGTGGTGGGGGTCCAGATCTGTGCTGAAAGTGTTGGCCAAGTTCTTATCCCCTCCGTTTGGGAGTGGGTGGTTTATATGTTCATGTTGTAACCCTATTAACTTGGTATTGTAGGTTTTTGTAGGGGTGTTTTTTTTTTGGATTGTCTAAGTGAGGCCCAATTCTATCTCATGTTGTTTTCTTGTCTGTTCGTTGCTAGTTGGTTTCTAATGGTGGGGAGACCCACCATGGGTCTCATAGATTTTCATCCTAAGAACTTTTCTAGTGCTAGTTGTTTCTTAATGGTGGGGATTCCATTCTGGAATCCCCGGGAATATTTGGTTTTTGTGAGTTCTCTTTGGTTTGGGTGATGGTTGGGTTCATTGGGAGAAGGCCCAACAATCGGGTTCTTGGTTTGGTTGTGGAGGTGGTGGCTTCATCTTTCGGTTGATTCTCTGGACATGGTTGTGAGTTGTGTTTTGTTTGGGTAATAGTATTAAATTGAATTGTTAGTGATTGATATTTCCTTATCTTTATAGGCTGGATTATGATGTTAAGGAATCCTTAGGTGTTGATTTTTTCAGCCGAAAAGTGTTACGGATTTCTCGGGGCAGAAAACTTTAATGGTTGGGAGAATTGTCACACCCGAGTTTTTTTCTTTGTATTGATCCGGTAAATTGGAAATCCTGATACTTTTAATGGGTATTTGGTGAGATGAATCTTGAGTTTTGAAGTTTCACATATGTCTAACCACCCTTATTTGGGATCCTCATTGCTTGTTTAGGAGTTTTTGAAGAAAGGGTGGTTACTTCATGATTTGGGCCAAACGTGAGCCCATTTCCAGTTTTAAAAACCGAATTTGTTTCTTTTATAAATATTTTTTTTCAACTTTTTTCACCCATTCAACTTCCCAATTGTACTATACTGAAATATTAAAACTTAAATAGCCTTTTTTACCCCATATAAATTCATAATCATGATGAATTTGGGTTATTTATTTAGGTATTGGGCCAGCCCAAGGGCCCATTTCCTGATTTAAAAAACAATAATTGTTTCTTTTATATCTAATTAAAGTTTTAATATTTTTCAGTTATTACACCTCCCCCTAGAATCCAATACCCCTATCCTCACCCCCATTGTCGATTTACCATCTTTGGAGCTCATAAGGGTCTCATATTAGGGTGAAAGTTCTCAGGTTACCTCAAATCGTCTAGAATTGATAAGGTAAATAGTTTTATACATAACTCATTCAATTTGTGCTCTTTTTCAAAAAATTCTTCTTTACATGGTTCATCCATACTTTAGGAGACTCTACAAGAAGTTTCATCTCATTACCATTTCTCTAGGGGTGCAGATATAATGGAATACAAAGATTTTTCTAGTGGAGAAGGTGAGATTCCATCTCCTTTATCCTCCCTCTTCTTCCTCCTTTCAATTTTTCTTGGTTTTATAATATCCCCTAGTAATTATAGACCTATTTTTCTGTTATAACATGGTTTTTTATGGATTTTAAATTCATTTAGGTCTGTTATTCATAGTTTTAGTGTTTGTAAACCCGTGACGGGTGATTTCGGGTGTGCCTTTCCGTTACGCCAAGGATTTGAGGTAGGATATCATTGGCACAAACATTTATCATTTAAATTTCATAATTTTAATTATTATATAACCTTATTTATATGATATGTGCTGCTGTGAAACTTTGGTTCTAAAGGTTTTGTGTGCAAATTATGTTTTGTGACTTATTTTATTAAAAATATAGTTGTTTTGGTATAAATGTGCACTCCTCTTATTTGATAAATTATTCCATGAGATTTTTCACTTGGTTTATGGTATTTTAAATATGTATCAGTATCTTGAATAACTTTATGGAATGAAAATGGTTTATTATCACTTTTTAAGTGCTTAACACAAGTTGTTTTTTTAAAGAGTGCATGCAATGTGTTCGGTAAATTACTTGGTTGGATTTTATGTGTCTACTGCAATTTAAAATAATTTGTTTGGATTTAAAAATATTTTGGCAGCATGTAAGAAAATTATTTTGGGATCCTTTTATGGCTTTCAAATTTGTATTTTATTTTATAAACTAATGGTTTTTTTTTTACAACATGTTTTGGCCCGAGTTGCCAGAAAATGGCCCATTTCACATTCTTATAAAAATGGTTTTGTTTTGAATATGTCACCTAAGTGTTTTAAGGGATTTATGAATGTAGTTTTATTATTTAAATGGTGTGTACACACCTCCTTAATAAAATTTAAATGCATAACTTTTTCAAATGATAGTTTTGAGAATATGTTTAAATGCTCGTTTGGCCTTTCCTAAAAATGAAGAATGAGTGTTTTACTTGTATATACCAAGTTGTGTCAATTGGGATAGTATTATGGTCCCTGAAATGATTTTATTAAATGTTTTTAGGGCTGAAAAATATTTTTTGGTATGGTTTTGATGTGTTTTTATAATTGAAATAGTGTTTTTTAATGAGTTTTATGTGCAAAGCCTCAATACACTCCTTGAAATTGTTTTACGAAAATATTTAGTGGTTTGTTGATTCATGAAAGAAATATGAAGAAATTTTGTGGGATATTTGTGTGTTTATGGTTTGGGAATGGACTTTTTATGTGAAATGTGTATTTGATAATATTTGTAACTTGATTGAGCACTAAAGGGAATCCTGGGTATCTGGGTGGGTGGACGTGTACTAGTATGCTAGTGATCCTGTGGGGTTTGGCCCCTGTTTCATGTAGCAAGTTTGACGATGAAAAAACTAACTAAACTATGATGGTGGTGGTGGTGGTGGACCACTAGGTTATGGGTATTCTCCCTACTAGTGGATCTTGTTCATGATAATGGATATTTATTATGGTTACTTTCATCGAGATACGAGGTTCCTGGGGCTCACAACTGACTAGTGCCTAGGGGTGTTCCCATGAGTTGTGATCATTGGATCTTTTGTACTCACCGTCAGCATACAGTGTGTTTGGTTTCTAAATTCAGTAGTGTGTGTGATTTATTTAAAATTTAAAATTCTTTAAAGCATCCCTTTTGAAAACTATTTTCATTTTGAAGTTGCATCGCTTTGAAAGTTATTAATAGCATTCTTGTTTATAAAACATGCAAGTTTTTATCTGGTAGTTTTTTTATAGAATGGTACCTCATTTAGAGGACATAACTTTATATTTGTATTTAAAACTTGAAATTGATGATTCTTTTATTTTAAAGGATGTGCATTGGTAATATAATATCATGCTAACCTACTGAGTTTTAATAATCACGCCTATAGTCTTCTTCTGTTTTTATCCCTTGTGAAGGTTTCAACTTGAGTTTGATCGCCTTGGGAGATGTTTGATCATTTTGTTGGAGAGTGAACAGCGGGGTCACATAGAGTTAGTTGGTTATTAGGTTTGGTCAGTTGAGTTGTTGTCTTAGTTGTACTTGCAGTTTCTTGTACAAATAATTTTCAGTTCAATTTTTATATAAATGTATTTTGGGCTGTCCATTTCTTCTCGCTGTTTGTTTGATTATTCGTATATGGGAGAAATAGTTCCCTTATGTACTTTATTGATTCCCTTGGTGCTTGTCTCCATCCCGAGAGGATCGGGAACGCCTCTCGGGACTTGTCATGGGATGGCCTGGGTGACCGGTATTGGGTTGACTTGGACTGGTTCATGACAGTCGGGCTCGTTGATTCTTCTTTAAAATGTTAAGAGAACCTAGGATCCATTGAGGGATACCCAGGCCAAGATCTATTAGAAAATTATTTAAATGATTATTATGTCATGATTTGACGGTTACTTTTATATGGGGGGTTATCAAGCCTAGTGTGGACCACGAGACATTATATAATTCATGGAACTTGAATAATGAAATGGATTAATTATGATTCATCTACCAAGGAAAAGCACAAGCTCGGATTTGGTCTTCACATATACCTATTTACATTGTTTTTTAAGACATCTATTGTTCTTGTTTTTGAGTACCTCTAGTTTACTGATTTCATTATTGTACACTGCTTGTTATATATATCCACTAAAATATTGGTACAGAGCTTGGGTGATTGCTTACTAGGATTTAGTCTCACACCCTATTCGGGACATGCTTTTGGGCCCAAACAAATTATATGATTGTAGGTGTTGATAAGGTAAACCACCCTTCTATAGGTACTTGATGTGCTTCTTAGGATTTATAGAGGATGGTACCGATCCAAGGCTTGTGATGCTTCCTAGTATCTTTTTGTTTCTTTCATGCTTTTGAGACATATAATATGTATCAATACAGTGTACTTGTTTGGATTCTTTCCTAGAACATGTGACATACTTCATAATCTTTTGTATGGAATGATATTTGGTTATTTATATTATTTTTCTTCCGATATTTATTTTAGTAATATGTTGTTAACTGTTTCCACTATTGTATATTATTATTTTTCGTTGTGTTACACTCTTCCATTAAGGGAATAGTTTCTACACTATCACACCCTAGACCCTCACCGCTAGTCGGCTGCCTCTGGGATTTGTGGAAATGAACTTGAGTCCATGTGGCCAACCGGGTATAGGGCACCAGTTGAGTGGAATCTAGATCTGGAATGTTATAACTAATTCATCCCCTCCCCTCTCAGTGATACAATCATCCTAACTGGACACTTTCAAGTGGTATCTGAGCATAGGTTCCCTTTGTATATTCTTTGTTTATAGAGAATTTGAATTGTATAAATAGTAAATTTATTCTGGTATTTTATGGAAATAATTATAATATTTGTAAGGATAGAATATTTCAATATCTTATTTCTATTAGATTTGATTTTCTTGAAGCTGCAATGGATGGTTTTCATCCAATTAATTTAAAAACTCCTCTTACATATGTTGATAATAAGAATATGGAGAATTATGGAATGGCCAAGAATTCTATATTATCATCACTTTCTAAAAGTTAATTACTAATGGTGAAAGGTGTTTCCACATCCAAAGGTATATAGGATAAATTAAAAAATATATATAAAGGAAATATAAAAGTGGAGAAGCCAAAGTTACAAAGCTGGAGAGTGAAATATGAAAATTTGAAGATGGGTGAGCATGAATCTATTGGGGACTTCTTTACCATGGTAAATGAAAATTTGAGTACTATCATATATCTTTGTTAAAATTTGAATGACTCTATATTTTTTGAAATGATCTTGAGAATCCTTCCTGACAATTTTGATGAAAAAGTTTATTCAATGGAAGATAGAGAACCTGAAACATCATCTCTTGATGATTTTCATAGCACTCTAATCACTTATGAAATGAGAATGGAGAAATATATAAAGAGAAAACCAAAAGTTGATAGAGAAATTTCCTTCAAGGCTTATAAAAGAGAAAAGTCAAATAAGATTATTATTAAAGATGAAGCTGGTGAATCTGACTCTAAAAATGAGGTATGTAAAAATCTTAATGATATTTTATCCTTGTTTTCTAAAAAATGTGAAAAGAGGTATTGAGAAATACGAATGGAAACTCCCATTGAAATTTTTTGAATGTGGAGACTAGTTACCCTCATTGAAATAAATAAGAGGATAGTGATGAAGAATAAAGAAGGCCATGAAGATCATGAAAGAAATAGGGTGATAAAGAAAAATCATATTCCACAGGGAAAGATAGAAAATTATTCAATTCCAAATAAAGAATATTCTAATATAAATATAATGAAGAAGAAGGCATTGATGCTCAATCCCAAAAAAAAATAAGTTGAGTATGTTATTTATGATACTTTTATTACAACAATTAATGATGAAGAATTTTGAAGCAGTAGTTCTGAAGAAGAAGAAACTCAACATAAATTTCTTTTGAAAGAAGAATTGAAAGAATGTTTGAGAAAGATTATAAGGCTTGAAAAGAAAAACAAAAAGTTGGAAGATTAATTCTCTTCAATAAGAAATAAAGAATTTCTTGCTGATGAGAAATTGAAGCTGTTAAAATAGATTGATGATTTGAAAAAATCTCTTGAAGAAGAAAAGAATCGTAATGAGAATCTGGAGGTGAAGTTGAAAGAAAAGGAAAGAGAGTTGGAACTTATCCAAAAAAAACTTTATAAATCTGAATTTAAAAGTACAAGTTTTAGAAACTCTATCATTGAAGTTGGTGAAAGTATATAGAATGTGAAATTGGAGAAGGTTCCAAAAAAATTACCTTCAAAGGGTGAGAATAAAGATGGAGTTGTTTCTGAAAAGAAGAAAGATGGAAAAGTTATATATGTGGCCAAAGTGAAGAGTTCAGAAGTTACAAAACATCCTAAGCCTAAAAAAGTATTATCTAGATCTAGAAAAGTTTCAAATACTTATGATTCTATTAAGGCTGAAAAAAAGAAGAAGAATTTTATTGACAACGGAAAGGTTGCTGAATCAAAAAAGAAATAGAAAAAGGTGGCTGAGAAACGTATTCATAGTTCTAATTATTATGAAAGTTTCAAAGGAAAATACTCTTTCTATGGATATTGCTGGTATTGTGGGGGATTTAGAAACATAGAAATTATGGATGGGTTCAACCAATGAAATTACTATTATCCCTCAGTTTATGAATGGAAAAGGTTTAGGGGTGTCAATATCATCAAAGAAAGAATTCTAAGAAGGTTGTTGTAAAGAAACCTGAAAAGAAAGAAATGAAGATTAAAAATAGGTTCCAGCCCCTAAAAACTATTTATTAAAGATGTGAAAAAACTATACACCTTGAAAGATTATATCTTGTTTTGTTATCGGCACAAAAAAATAATCTTAATAATACTCACAAGCTAGAAGTGAAGAATTAAAAGAAAGGAGAAAAAGCTCTTTTTGTTAAACTGCATTGAAAGCTTCAAAGGAAAAATGACCTTGGATAATTGACAGTGGGTGTTCTTCTAACATGATAGGATAATTGAAATTTTTTAATAATTTTAAATATATTAAATAAGGCACGGTGAAATTTGGAAATGATGAATCATTGAAAATCGAAGGTGTTGGATCAGTCATTATTGGAAATGAAAAGATGAAATCCAAGAAAACATTATATGTTGATGGGCTGAAACAATATTTGATAAGTAATTCACAATTTTGTGATGAGGGTAACAAAGTTATCTTCAGAAAAGATGGGTTTTTGTGAAAAGTGAATAATATGGAAATATTGTTACAAGAGGCAAATATACAAAAGGTAATTAGTTCCAGGTTAGTGAAATACAAAACTCTTGTTACATGAGTCTGATATAAGAGAATCATTTGTGGCATAAAAGGCTGAGACACATTTTTTAGAGAAACATAAGAAAGTTATCTAAAATATACAGTGTTCAATACATTCCTATTTTTTCAATAAGAATAAATTGGTGTTTCACTGTTAATCAGAAAAGAATGATTACAAATATTGTGCATAAGAAAGTTAAGATTTGTTCAAAACAACCCCTGGATCTAATTCATTCTGACATCTATGGGCCGATGATAAAATCATCAAAAAATGGAGATATTTAATTCATTACATTCATTGATTATTTTACTTTCATTACTTGTGTCATGTATATGAAACATAAATCAGATGATTTGAGAATGTTTAAAAGTTTCAGAAGAAAATCAAAAAAATAATGTGAGTATTTAGTGAAGAAGTTGTGAATAGATAAGAGTGGTGAATATAGAAGTGAATAGTTTTAAGACTATATTGAGAATCATGGAATTAATTATGACTATATTTCTCCATACACTCCCTAAATAATTGGGTTTCTAAAAGAAAGAATAGAAGCTTGGTGGAAATGGGGAGAACCATGTTACTAGAACATGGCCTCTCTAATTACTTTTGGAGGAAATCCATGAGTACTGATGGTTATATTCAGAACCATTGTTTCTATAAGCCTCAATTAGATATTAATATATATGGATTGTTTTATGGAAAAACTCCATGTTTAAAACATTTTAAAGTGTTTTAGATTCCATGCATTACAAATAAAAAATGTGGAAATTATGGAAATTTTGAGAAAAAAGGTGAAGATGGAATATTTATTAGATATGATCCAAAAGGAAGAGGATATAGATGTTTCAATAAAGAAACTAGAAGAATAATTGACTCAGTTAATATAAAATTGATTGAAAATTTAGAGGAAGATACACAAACACAGGCAGATGATAAAGATGAGGAAGATTGTTTTGAAACCAATTATAATATGGATACAGACAATTGTATTCCTAATCAAGAAGAATAATCAGACTCATATATGTCAAGTGATGCGGAATATATTCTAAAATCTCATCCAAGGATAATTAAGAAAGTTAAATATTAGAATATAATTGGTGATCAACATCAGAAGATTCAAAAAAGAAGAAAAATGAATGCTATTATACATACTTTTTTGTATTTGAAAGTAGAGTCAAATGATGTGAAATAAAATTTTGAGAATCCATAAAGTATTTAGTCCATGAATAAAGAGTTGTATCAAATTGAAAAGAATAATACATGGGAACTCATACCCAATACTGAGAAGAAAAACATTATTGGCACAAAGTGGGTTTTCTGGAATAAGATGAATGAAGAAGGTGAAGTGATAAGAAACAAAGAAAGATTAGTGTCTAAAGGGTATTCACAAATTTAAGGTATTGACTTTGATGAAACCATTGATTCAGTGGAAATACTTGAAATAATCAGAATCCTTCTTACTATTTCTTCCCAACTAGGATACAAGATCTTTCAAAGGGATATTAAACCCACATTCATGAATTTTGATATTTAAGAGGAATTTTATATCGAAAAACCCTGTGGATTTTTTATTTGGAAAGATGAAAGTTACATATGAAGATTAAAAAGGGCTTTGTATGGCCTAAAACAAGCTCGGAGGGCATGATATTTCAAATTGGACACATTCTTATGAAAGATGAATTTCAAGAAAGGAAGGGTGGATAGAAATATCTACATCAGAGAAATTCAAGAGTATTCCCTCATTGTGATTGTTTATGTTGATGAGATTATCTTCGCTATGAATGATGAAAGAAGTTGTGAATGTTTTTTCAAAGCAATGAAAAAAGGTATTTGAAATTTATATACTGGGGTATATGAAATACTTTCTTGGGATAAAAATACATCAAAGGAAGGAATGAATTTTTCTTTCCCAAGAAAATTATGCTAAGGAACTTCTTAAGAGGTTTGGCATGGAAAACTCAAAACCTATTTCCACACTAATATCATTGGGAACAAAGTTGTATAAATATAGATAAGGAAAATAAGTTTATCATAAATAATTTGGAAAGTTGATTGGATGTTTTTTTGTATTTGAATACCTTAACAATTGATATTGTTTATATTATTACCTTATGTGCAAGATTTTAGAGTGCTCCAAATGAATCACATTTACTTGCTGGAAAAATAATTTTTAGATACGTCAGAGGCACAATAGAATTCAGAATCAGGTATTGAAGCTCATATAGTATTTAATTTTCTGGGTATTCAGATACTGATTGGGCAGGTTATGTTAATTATAGAAGATCCACATATGGTGAAGTATTCTTTCTAATAATGAATTTTATTAGTTTAAATTCAAAGAAACATAATTTATTAACTCTCGGTATAGTTAAAGACATGTATGTTTCTTCCACTCAAGACACTAATAAACTTATGTGGATGAAAACTCAATTGGAATGTTTACTTGTTTAAGTGAATTTACCCTTACTCTTGGGTTGTGATAATCAAAGTACAATCAATCCCCCCCAAGGATCCAGTTCAACGTTCTCATTAAAAACATATTGATATCTAATATCATTTCATCAAAGATCATGTGGAGAATAATGAATTGAAGTACGAATATGTTCCAATATCAAAACAAGTAGATGACATTTTCACAAAATCTTTACCAAATGAATCATTTTCTATATTGATGTTGAACATGAGCGTACAACCTCTTTATCAT
The DNA here is from genome assembly GCA_963277665.1 of Viscum album. Taxonomy (NCBI): domain Eukaryota; kingdom Viridiplantae; phylum Streptophyta; class Magnoliopsida; order Santalales; family Viscaceae; genus Viscum; species Viscum album. Next base: position 1,392,926,935 of record OY728157.1, on the reverse strand, counting down.
CAAGGTTGAGGTATGTGTTTCTATCCTCTATCACATCTTACTTTTGGATTTTTTTCAAGGGGGATAATTATTTCATTAAATCAATGCATTTCATGTAAAAAGAGAGAGTTGTGGGTAATCTGTGAACTCAACATTATTTTGTGAGTGAACTATTCTAACTCTTTGTTGAATTGGTTGTAGGAAACGAAATTTTTTGGTATTCCAGGAAGGATGAATAAAATATGAGATTATAGAATATCTTAAGAATGAAAAATAAAGAGGTTTTCATAATCACAACTTTTGGATAGGATGGTTTTGCTGTTAATGATTCTTATTTCCTACAATGAGTTAGATCAAATAGGCATAGAATTTTTGATAAGTAATCCATTTCTTGAGGATACAAAGTTCAGTGATTTATGAAACTTGGTTGACAACAAAATCAAATAAGGGAGATTGTTAGGACCAAGCTAGAGAATTAAAGTGTTTGTCTTTTGTTGTAAAAGAAAGTTTTAGAAGAAAGAAAATTACTTCTCTTGGTATTTTGAGGAAATTGTACTAACCATTTTTTTATGGAAAAAAAATCGGACTCACTTTTTTCCATTGTAACAAGGAGAATATATTTTGGAAGAAGTGGTTCTGATCAAACTCACCTTGGGTTCAGTATGGGAAAATATCATATTGAGAATGGGAAAAGATCATAATGAGGAATTTATCGAGATAATTAGTCACATGGATAATGTTTCTTGTTGGAAGTAAATGGTCATTGAATTCACTAAGAATTTGGTGTGAAATAAGTGGTTGTTTTGATGGAGAATCTAATTCTTTATGACAATAATAAAATAAATGTTACAATGCTTTGATGATTTTTATTTCATATAAATCATAAGTTGAGTTGGGAACTTATAATGCCAACTTAATGAAAGAAAAGGGAAAATAGGTATTCAAAATCGTTCCCATATTTATCATATCCAACTAATATGGTGCTGATTCATTATAGAATCTGATCATCCATCTGAAGTATGAAAAAAAAAATGTACCTAGGATAAATGTTCTCAGGATGAGGAAGAAAAAAAGATCACACCCAGAATGATCATATCTAGAAATGAGCTTATCCCAGCCAATCATACTCAAAAAGATCATACTTTGGACAATCATATTTATTGAAGGAATTTCTTGAAGTTGATGTATGAGAAGATAAGGAGATATTGAGATCAAAAATGTAGTAAACCATTTCAAAAGGTTTGAATTACATTGTAGCTTTCCAACTGGGTTAAGAGAAGAGGAAAAGATGATGTTTTGTATCTCAATTGGGTCGAGAGAAAAATAGAAGGATTTTTTTGGATGTACTAATCAAGGGGGAGCTTTACTTTCATAATAATTTTTTTATTCATCAAATTAGATTGGTATCTATTTCTTCATACACTTTCTTACAATTGGTACAGAGCTTTGTTTTGAAGAGATTAAATTCATAAAATCGTACTCATGTATTAAAATTAGACTACTGATTCAAATAAAAGTCTGAAGAAGGATATGAAGTTTGAATAAGAATCGAGAAACTTTGAGAAGAGTTAATGAAGTCAAAATGCATCCCATGATTTTAGGGGAAATTGAAATTTGGGTGAATTTGTGTGAGAGGTAAAGTTTTTTGGGATTCCTGCCCAAAAATATCATGGGTCACCTATAAAAGGATAAGTACTTTGTACTTTAAGACTATTGGTATTGTTCACTATAGTAGAGATAGAATATCTGAGTTTTTTAGCAAGAGAAAGAAGTTATCATATTGATCTTTTATTGAAGAAGTTTTTGACCGAGAAGTGAAAGAGAAGAGACATCACAATGTTGTATTCAGCTGATAATCGTACTCAGTGATTATTGTATTCGTATGATTACTATATTCAGCTTGTAAATTGTATTCAGATGATTTTTGTATTGGGATGGATTAATTAGCTTCGAGATTTCCATATTTGGGTTCTCAAACTGAAGAAGAATCATACTGATTTTATCGGGCTCAGAAATTGAAGTGGTTTCGATTCAACTCTACCATATTCTTTTAAAAAATATTACTAGGGAGAATCTTACTAAGGAGAATCATATTGGGAGAATCGTACTCAGAGGAATCAAACTTGAAAATCAAACTGAGTTTTACTTAATAAAGTCAGAATGTTCTTACCATATTCTAGGTAAGAAAGTGAATAATTGTATTTCAATTGAATACATTTGTGGAATTGAAAAGATGCATAGGTAAAATGAATTTCTATAAAAACTTTGAATTACCCTATTTGTGCTAAGAGGGTGCACATGTACTTTTGGATTGTCTTAAATATACTATATGAGTGAAATAGAATATCCTACTCGTTGTAATCCAGTGATTATTTCTATTATATTGTGTGGTATTGGATCATTTCCAAAACAAACCAAGGACATAGATATTCTTATGTAATAGTTAACCTTGTAAATACATGTGTTCCTACAGATGTGTGTTTGAATTGTTTTAAGCTGGGAATAGAATCTTTAACAAGAGGCGAAGGTTATTTCAATTGAAGTGAAACATAAAAGAAAAAGTGTCCCTGATTTACTCCTCTCCCTATCAGTGATACAATCATCCTAACTGGGCACTTTCACTAGGGACACACCACATTGATTTTCCTCAATATGAAATTTTGATCTATCTCCACAAGACATTAAACCCATGACTTGATCTACCCCAATATGGTGTTCTAATATGTGATCCTAGTGTGAAATATTTCTTCCTTGGATACACCCCCTCGGTCCATCTCAATAGCATGTTATGATCCATCATCGCAAGATGTTAAACTCACACCCAGACTTAGAATACCTATGTCATGCAATAAATTTGGGATGCCTGAGGTAAAAATCCTTGGAAGACTTATTCTCATTATTTCAATTGCCTCATGATAAACACAGGATGCCTTGGGTTTTACGCCTAAGATTCCTTACATGATATGCCCTCCAAAGATGGAGAATTTATAGTTTCTCAATATTCTCAATGTCCATACATTCCCAATAATTCCCTACATGACTACTCACCACAACCAAAGTTTTCTTCCCTATCGAGATAGATTTAGTGTAATTAACCAGCATCCACTTTGAGATGGAACTAGGAATGAGTTCCAAGAACATGATTTAATCTTTTAGGGATACTCGAACTAGTCAATTAGCTCTAATGAGGAATCCATGGAATGAGGAACTGACATCTCATCATCCTGTTTTTATTAAGGAGAATACATCACTGATGAAAGTGATGAAAGTGATGAAAGACATTCACCTTTGGAAAGTGGGAATTTAGGGAAACAAGAAGCTATGTGCAAGCTGCCTGGTGGAGGGACGACATTGTGCCTCAGTAAAAGAATAAGAAACAGTGGTCCTCTAAGAATGTAGAAAGAAAGTTTCATCTTATACTCAGGGGGTATCTCAAGGTTAATGAATATTTTCTACATAGACTCTATCCAAAACTTTATAGCATGTGGTCCACCCTCACCCATAAAGAGAAATGGATGTTTTAGCTGGAAATCATGAGTAAAGTCTAACCTAGTTATCCTGACCCATGGAACCCCATATCCCATGGATTATAATACTTGGAGCAGACTACCTCTAATCTTTGTGGAAATGGTACAATCAATATATCATCCACAAGGGGAATAATGGATCTAAAAGTTAGCTTTAGTGGATTATAATACTTGGAAAAGACTACCTCTACTGGCCTTGTAAGGGTTCCCCATAATCCCTTGAAAGGAGGGTTATCAAAAAATAAATAAAAAAATAAGGCATTTGGGCTATTCAGTCAAGGTTAATTCACTCAAGCCACTCGCCTTCTCTAAGCTACAATCCTTAGAAAACAACCCCTAGCCTAACACATCCTCAAGTTATTCCTTGCAAAGGAATTAGTCTAAGACACCACATTGGGAACCCAATATCAAATGTCAACCATAGGTGCTCGTTCTAGGTATAAATTCATGGTTTCAAAATCTAATTCATATAAAAAATGTTCCTTGGAAACCACAATGTCCACACATGCCTCTTTAGGGAACTCTCATGGGTCTAAAAGGATCAATTTAAACCACATGCATCAAAGAATTTAGTTTCTATTAATTTTTAGGGAAATAACATAAAGTGGAACTTGTTGTATTTCAAACAATTAATTCCATGCATGTAAATACTAATGGGAGAGTATGGAATAGACTACTTGGTCCATCAGGGTACAACTCATTAAATACCACAAGGGAATCCACTCCTAATCGATCCAAAAACCTAAAAAAACACCCCATTTAGGGCTTATCCAATGTTACATGGAGATATAATGAGATAAATAGAGGAAGGATAAAAAGTGGAGTGATAGACTCACCTATAATGATCCTATGATATGATAAGATCTTTATTCTAACAACAAATATAGGATATCTTAACTTTAGAAGAAAATTAATAAAGGCATATGGCATGAAATGCATCTATTAGAGAAATGATGTATTCCTCATTAATATTTAATATTTATATATTTAATTGAATTTAATAAAAACCTAAAAAAAATCATAGAAAAATAATTCTAGTGTGAGCACAATGGTCATTCCATAATGCCCCTACTTGGGTCACATTACTATTATCTCATAGGATCACTGTGTGATGCTCCACCCCATATAAGAACCAGAAAATTGGTATCCACTACTTGGGATATGATATGCTCTAATCCTCCACATTATGTTGTGCCACCCTCCCATCAGCCAAGTTTTCATATCATAACCCCCTAAGTCTTTCACATGACATCTCCCCCTCGAACAGGCCTTCATGGCACAAGACAAGGGTTACGGTGGGACCAACCCCTATAGAAAAACTTAATCTTATATAACCCAAATTTTGTTCTTATGTATCAACCTGTATGACACAACCCATCTGTGTTGTTATGTGAGGAACCACCTATTGTATAAAAGCATCCCAAACCCAAAACCAACTCTCAAAACTGAGCCTCATGACCCATTCCAACAACTCAAACACCCCAAAAATACTAAAATTCAAATTTTTTTAATAAAATTAAATGAAATTCATTACATGATAATATGTAGGATGTTATAATGTTAGTTTGATACAATTAGATATATTTGGGAATATTTGGATTCATAATTTGGTGTTTTTTCCTTTTTTAGTTAGTATACAATGTCTTGGTTTTGAATTATTTGATGACATAATAATGCATGAATTTACTCCCTTATGTGGGAATTTGGTTGATGTATTTAAGACTATAGTTATCATTTGAGTTGTTGAATTGTATTTTTGAAATGGGTAATTCCTCCTATAATATTTCTTTTATACCCTTAGTGTTAGTCAATGTCCCATGGTCTACTGGAATTTGGATTTGGGGGGCATTATCTATAATTACCTGTAGTTTATAGACATTGTTATTCCATCATACATAATAATAAAAATCCAAAAATAGATAGGTTTAGTGTATTGGGAAAAATACATTCATAAAAGATAGATGAATATATATAACTTTATAATTTATTTAAATACCTCATCATAATCCTCATATTAGTGTTCATGATCCTCTTTAAACATGTTATCACAAGGGGGTATACCTTAAAAAGGGTGTGTTAAAAGCTCAGTAAGGGTAGGAATAATAGGAAAGAACATGTGAAATGATTCAATATATGTACAAGGGTAATAATAATAATTATCATCATATCATAATCTTAAGATCATCATCATAAACATATGAAAATCACTTTATGGAGACATGGAATAAAAAGTATTCATAATAATGAAACATCATAATCATAACTCAAGGCTTACTACTAAGACATCGTAACATTATTAAAAAAGATAACTCATCATGTCTATTCATAATTATCTCTTGAGATATAAAACATTACCTAATTTATTATTGGTATATATAATTATAAGCTCACATTTCACATTATAATATTCTCATAATCTTGCATGCCACATAAATGGAATTTATATCAATCATAAACATGAAATATGGCCATGCGAAAGGATTCGACATCACAAAAATTTCATAAAGCATAAGGTAGTAAATAAAATTATAGGTGATCAAAGGAATGAAAGAAAAAATTATTATGTATACTAAATATTGGAATAAAATATCATATTTCATGGAGAAAAGAATAATCAACAAATTAAGAATAAATGAAATGTTTGAAAAATTAAGTCTTTTTTTAAATCATCAGAGATGGATAATAATCCACACCATCAAAGTAAAAAAAATAAATGTCCCCATAATAAGAAAAATGAAATTAAAATAAATTATATCTAGAATGGATTTTAGAATAATCATATGAAAAATATCAAGGAATAGAGGAATAATCCAAAAGAAAGATTTGAGTTTGAGATTCCCCTTATGAAAATTATAAGGTATAACTTAATCATAAATAATTGAGATCATAATGAAATTATCTATAAATATCTATAAAATTATAGCTTTAAAATGTATAAGAATCTTCGAGGATAAAATACATATAAAATAGTTTGAAAAGGTGTTATATAAAAGGAAATAATCTCAAAAATAAAGGTTGATAGAGATCCCCTTACCTAAGGACCCATTTTGTTTCATCATGTATACACCCCTATATAAACAAATTATGTCCATAAAATATTGAAATAGAATTATTTTATAGTCATTTATATTGTTCTTAGTTAATTATAATCATATTAATTTATTTATTAACCTTTTATTAGAGTAAAAATATTTTGAGGGCATGTTTGTTTGAATTATCAAATTTTCATTTTGATTTCACAGTTTTGTTTCATTATTATTTATCAATGAGAAAAATTATCTTAAGAATCATAAAAATACATAAAAATATATATTTAGTCATTATACATAAGATATTATAACTACCTATGAATGTGAAAATAAGTAAATATTTTTCAATATCCTTATAGGAACTAAAATAATCATTAATTTGTCAAGACTAGGGGAGACAAATAATACATATAAATTATAAATATATTATAATAACAATATAGTATTATAATAAAAATTATATATATATATATATATAATCTATGCTAAATAGAAATAAAATTAGGTATAAATAAATAATTGAAGATGTACTAATAATTAGTAAACTGACTATTAATAGGAATTTGTTAAAATATGGAGGTAATATATGTTTGCGTGTGTGTGTCTATATATATAATAAATAGTTTGTCATAATAAAATTTAATCTTATTAAATAATTTTTATTTAATTAATTTATGAAAATTAGATAATGAAAATATAATAGGATAATAAGAGGAGGAAAATAACATTAATAGGAAGACTGAGATACCTCTTCTTTGGCGCTTACTCCTTTAATATGAGACTAAGGTATTGACGGATTAAAGATAAATGAAACTAGAACATATATAAAGACCCTATGAGTATTATGAAAATTCAATTAGTTATTTCATGGTAAATTATAAAAGTTTTTGAAATTATTTCCCATGGGGGTGAGTTGGGGTATTTTTACTTGAAGGGGTATTTTAGGATAAAATAATGAAAAAAATATTATTTCAAGACCAATAATCCTAATAATGTTCTTATTTGAGAATATGAATGATAATTAAATAAAAGACATGTTTTATGAATTTAAAACACTTCTATGAGCAAATTTATTAGTTTATACAAAATATGAAATGAAAAAAAATGGAATATTATTTTTTAATGGAATAATTTATCTTTTAAGACTTTAAAAATTACATTTTATGTTTAAAAATTATTTATTTTATTTTTATAATAATAATTTATCTTATTAAACATATTTTGGGTTGAGATAACAATTTTATAATTTATTATGTCATTTTAACTTCAATATTATGTTGTAAAACATGCAATGTTTAAAAACAGTAATTTTACTATTCACCTGAAATTTAATTTTTTTCAAAAAAATAACAAAAAATAACACTTGTATAATTTTGAAATGATGATTAAAAAATGACATTAATTTTATAAAAAAACTCTTTCTTAGATAATTTAAATATTTAATTATTAATATAAAAATTAAATTTTAAAATAAATAAGTTTAATTATACTTTATTAAAAATATAAACTTATAATTTCTTTGAGTTTTCTAATTTTAATATTTATTCTATAGAATTATAAAAGACTTATCTCATTAAATTATTTATAGTGCATCTTATTTCCAATTCATTATACTATTCTAAAGGTCAATTTACTATTCTAATGGTTAAATTATTATCCTAACAATTAGGTTGCTTTGCAATGTTCATATTATTATTCCAATGGTCTAATTGGGTTTATAATTCATATAAAAAAACTTATTTCCTTCATTAATTATTCACTTATTTTTCTCTCAAATTTTTCTACATCTTTGACAAAATTCTAATCATATTTCTAATGTTTTGTTTTCTGTTTGTAGTGTTGTTTTTTGGGTGTGATGTTTTTAGTCGACCATGACTCGGTGGATTTTCAAATACTACATATGTTTATTTTTTTTTATTCCAATGTAATATTTTTAATTTTATAGTATGTATTTATCCTTCATATTTAATGTTCTATATTGATTATATAATGTAATGTTGGTTTTTATTACATAGTGCATGTGTTTTATATTATAGCTTATACTTAAATATTACACTCATATATATTAAAACAGAATTTATCAAATGGAAAAGGATAATTCATTACATTATTCTCCACTATAAAAATTGCATCCTTGAAATTTAAACTCATATCCTCTCTCAAGAATAAATGAAGGTACTTCTCTTTAATTACATCCTCAAGTTCCCACATTACCTCTTGATATTTATGGTTTTACCTATGATCTATAATCTTCCCAAATTTTTCCTTATAAGAGAGTTCATGCTCTAGTTATGCCACCTTTAGATTTAATACATGTAATAGATCATGTATGTACTTATTTAGGAGAGATATGTGGAACACACCATGTACATGAGCCAAGTTTGATGTAATTTCTCATCGATATGAAATATCTTACATATGATCAAGGATATATAAAGAGGAAATGTGACTAGGAATAAGTTTTACGCTATTTTAAAACCTCATGACTCTATTCTAGAGTGATATTATAAGGAACACTTTATCTCCAACATAAAACTCCAAGACTATTTTATAATTGTAAGCATATATCTTTTGTCTACTTTGTGTTGTGTTATTGAATGGATTGAACCATAACTATTATTTCTTATACAATTTTGGGTCCCAATAGATTTTTTTACTAAAATCCATCCCAAAACACTGGATTTCTACACCTGTTCCCATGTAAATATTCAAATTGGGTCAATTAAATACTTGAGTGGAAACTATTGTTGTACAAAAACTCAGTCAGTGGAAGATATTGGTACCAAAATCCTTTGAAGTCCATTGAGTAAGTTCTCAGCATTCCTTCAGGTGTTTGGATAGTCCTTTTAGATTGAACATCTATATTGTGGTGATATGTTTCACTAAAGTTCAACTATATGTTCAATTTATGTTGAAGACTCCTCTAGAATTTATAGGTAGATTTTGGGTCATGATAATAAATGATTTAAAGTGGTTCACTATATAGTATTACCACTTATATACTAGTTCTCCCCTTCTATTGATTCTCTAAATAGCCCTTTATACCTTCTTTATATTCTCTTGTATGGGTAGTTAGTTAATCATTTGGTTAAGGTAAGTTGTATTTCCAATCATTATGGTTTCTATATATATCCTTTGCATATCTATATATATTGGTTCTTTCTCAATACTCATCATGGATAGGGTAAAATGTTACTTTATAATAATATAATCATATATCTTATTCACCTTCCTAGGGTAGTATTGTACTAAGAAATAATAGTCATTAATTAACTCTAACTATCTTTATCGACTCGTGTTCAACACTTTATATGTGAATATTTACATTAAAATCTTATCATTGGAATATATATAACATGTTTCTATATAGAGGTAATGAATTCAAATAGTTATTGTAAAGATCATAATATACAACTCCAGATCATGTGTCGGGTAACTTTATTCATGGTTCTTCAGTTTTCATGAAGCATATACTTTCACTTTTTAATTTTTCATGAGTATGAAACTCAATACCTTATTTTAATAATCATTGTATATCACAAACCATTATCCACTTTAGGGTAGTGTGAGTATAGTTGTAGCAACTAACCTCTTCTTAAACTCCTTAAATATTTATTCAAATTCATCTATATAGACATACTTCACCCACCTTATTATTAACAGGGTTAGTGGGACATAAAATAATGGGAAATTTATCAAAAAACATTAATAGTACTCAGATTATACCAAAAAACAATATGAATCTCTATAACACTTATTGTTTTGGTCCATTACTCAATTACCTTTTTTATTTTTTAATCCCTATAAATTATTTCACTTGTGATCACATACCCCAATTATGTGACTTTCTACATCAAAAATTCATACTTACTGAATGTTGAATATAAATTCTTATTACTTGATGTCTTTAGTATAACCCTTAGATATTCCTCATGTTTTTTATTTCTCTTTGATTATATAAGAATATATTAAATAAATACTACCATAAATTTATCAATGTGGTTTCTAAAGACTCTATTCCCAATGTTTTTTAATATTATTAAGGTTTTTATTGTTCTAAATAACATCATTATGAACTTATTGTGTCCATATATTATAATGAAAGTTATATTTTGAATAACCTCTCTCTTCACCTTTAGTTGATGATATCCAAAATAAAGATCAACTTTTTATATGTATTTAACTACTCAAAATTTTTAAAATAATTTATAAATATATAGTAGTTTATACTTATTATTTATGGTGATCATATTGAGCTCTTGATAATCGATGCACAACTTCATTTATCCTTCCCTGTTTTTGATAAATCACTTATGAATTCCAATGTGGTGCAGTAGAATGTATAAACCATGTATCTAAATTCTATGTTAAATTATTCTTTAACTCCTCTGATTTTTTGAGGATATTTTATAGGTGATCTTGGATATAGGTGTCACACAAGGTATAATATCTATTGATAACTCTACCTCTTGATCAAGGGGAGGGTCAAGAAACTATTCATGGAATACAATAGTATATTCTTTTATAATGGTTATTTCTTCAAGGTTTAGGATTTTTGTTACGTAAATTTTTTTTGAAATATATTAATCTTCATTTCATAACAAAAATTATATCATTTAAGGGTTTTATAAATGAAATTCATAATCCTCCTTGAATTTTTATAAAATTATGGAATGGTTTGGGACATGAATAGATGTTTCCTTTTCCTTGGTAGTTGATATGATCATAATATAGTGAGATCTCATCCTTTACTAGTATATTATTGATTTCCATCAATGTAATAATTACAAGATTTTATATAATAATTTTATTACAAATTCTACTTTTGGAAGAGTTAAACATTTGGGCTATAAATATTGAAACACTAGGTGTTTTCATAGATATCTCTACTTTAAGGTATCGGAGAGGTGATTGAATATTTCTATTAAACTTGTAGTATATTAAGGAATTAATTAGTGAAAAATAAAATAAAACTTTCACCATTATTAGGTGGATAGAAATTGTAACTTTCACCACATTATTCCACCATTTTCCCATTAATTTATATGGTATAATTGATTATAATAAAACATAATTTAATAACTCATTGATAAATAACTTTTTCATATGAGTAAATCAATGCAAGGGTGTTGACTTATGAAATCCCTATGTTTATCCTAGGTTGTCTTTTTCTATGTAGATTAATTTCCAAATCAACTAAAACTTACTTTAATACCAACTATAGAAACTCATACCTCACATAAATGGTTATTAAATCATTTTTAATATAAACATTAATAATTATACAACTCTCAAAAATGATAATTTTAGAGTCTTAAGAAAATTAGGTTTATATAACATGAATATATTTGAAACTATAAACTTTATATATATCCTTCATCATATTCCTATTTTTATCTTTCATAATTCCTTTAATATATGTAATCACCTATAAGTATACATTAAATAAATTGTGTGTTAAACCCTAGTAAGGGGAGTATTGATAGGGAGGAATATGAGGCATAAATAAATATTAGTATATGTGTGAGTATAATCCTTATAATCATGTTAAAATAATTATTTCATCATCATTAGAATACCGAATTCATTTAAAGGAGACATATTATATAGTTCATGAATAATAATAATAAAACATCATAATGATAATTTATGGATTAATTAAAATGAATCATAAAATTATGGATAAATATAATTACATCATGTACATTCATAACATTATAGACAAACTTAACTATATCATGTCTACACATAATTATCTCATGATATATAAAGCATTATCAAATTCATTAGAGGGATATATAATTCCAAGACCACTCATCACAACATTATATATATATAGTCAATCATTCCACATAAATAGATAATATATATAAATCACAATTATGAACTAGACTCATTCAAAAGGAATGGGCTTCATAACAATATCATAAAGCATATGTCATTGAATAAGATTATAAGTTCCCAAAAATAAAAGGTAAAACATTATTTTTTTCATTAAATAGAGGCATAAAGGATCATAGTTTATGTATAGAATAAGAAAAAACACAAGTATAATTGATAAGTTTTTTGGAAAAGAAATAGTTTTTCAACAATCATTTGAATAAAGTAAAATATGCATATCCTTGAAGAAGAAGAAAAATAAAATTAATATAAAATAAATCTAGAAGGGATTTTTGAGGAATCGTTAGTAAAATATATAGGAATTGAGGATAAATTAAAAATAAAGAGTTGTGTTGGTGAGTCCCCTTACAAACTTTGTGATGTATGAGTTGATCATAAATATTTGAGATAATAATGAAAGGTTATGTAAATCCATAAAAATTAAAATAATAAAATTAATAATATTTTTAGAGGAAAAAATACATATAAAGAATTTAAGGTGGTTATACAATGAGAAAGAATCCTAAAAAGAAAGGTTGAGAGAGATCCCATTACCTTAGTTTATGTTTTGTTTCATCACATATATACCTCCTTTATAACTAACATATGCTTATTAAAAAAAGTATATAAAATTATATCACGTTAATTTATTTTATTCATGTTCAATTATAATCATTGGAGTTTATTTATTAACATGTTATTAAAATTAAAATTCTTTAATGACATGCTTGTTTGAATTGTCAGGTTTTCATTACAATTTCATGGTTTTGGTTCATGGTTATTTTTCCATTAGATAAATTATCTATATAATTATAAAAATATATAAACTTAAATATTTATACACTATGCATAAATTTTGTTAACCATACGTGAAGGTGGTAATAAGTAAAGAATTGGGAACGTCCTTATATGTGGTAAACAGACCCTTGATGGGAATTTTTCAAAAGGGGGATAGAGATATTATACATATACATTATAAATGGTTAATGATAACTATATAGTATTATAATAAACATTATATATAGATATATAATTAAAATTAAATAGTTGAAAAATTGGTTATATATTTATAATTTAAAGGTATGGTGGCCTTGATCTTGGTGAGGTTCATTGATTGGGGGTGAATCAATGAATAATAACACTCCATTTTCCTTTTATGATTTCTTATGAAATCAAATTATGTCATTGCATCTGGGTTTATAATTGAGTGGGATGGACTTTTCCCACATGTAATCTCATTAGAGCTTAAATTCCTAACTGCCCTTGATTTCCCATGAATTTAATTAGGGGTTGATTTTGTTCTCATACGTAGTGGGAGATGGTCGGTGATGCAGCAGATGCTGTAGTGGGTATTGGTGAGGGAGGCCATGGGAAATAAGGGTGATGTAGGTTGGGATAGAGTTTGAGTTTGGGGTTCACACAGGTGAGATCATAGAGGTGATTCTTGGAAGGTAGACACTAGGTATCTATAGAGGGTGGAGGCTAGGACAAGGGTGGTCGATGGAGGGTATGGGAGGCCGACACATAGGAGTTTGTAGGTGTAGGAAGGTCCTTTCAGATGCACATGGTGAGGTTGTGCATAATAAGTGGGGAATGGGTGTAGGCCATAGTCTAGAGATGAATAAAAAGGTGCCTTAGGGTAGGATCCTTTAGTCCACACATGTAATGGTCTTGGGAACTAGGTTTATGGGCCACCACCTTGTAATAACCTTATTCCACTAGGCCTTTAGTCTATATATTGGGTTACCTATCAAGCCTATTAAAAAGAGGGTTTTATTCCATAATAAAATGGTTCTTCAACCTCAATTGTGTTTTAAAAAAACCTTTATCACTTATTAGAGAGATAAATCCCACTACTTAACTCACACACATCGAGGAAATAAAATAAAGATGAACAATAAATGTATAAAGTTCACTACTAAAAATGAGTAGCTAATCCATGGGATGATCCGGACTTACCCAAGACTATATGATCCACTAAAATCACAATAGTGGATACAAACAAGTAGAGAATATACATGAACTCATAATTCTAAAAGAATAACAGTGTTGTCTCCTAAAAAGTCCACCAATAAGTTATATTGTTGTCTTATACTTTGTTGAAGTTAGTAATATTCCATCTTCCTCTGATGATTATATCCCAAAAATGTTATAGTTATCCCTCACTTATCCAACATATAGAACATGTGTGACTATATTATTATTTAAAACTTGATATCGTTATGATGATTACAAACAGACCAATGTTCTCTGTCTCTTATTATTCATCAATGGGAATTTTTGCAAGTATTATATTCCACTTACCTCTTCTTCCTGTGTGAACTACACTAAACACACTTCTCTTCCATGATGGACTATCTCACTTTGATACATCACACAATTCTCTACACTCTTCTACATGCATTCATGACCCTGTTCTTTTTAATATTATATAGTAGTAATAAAATATTCATGTTTATATTTTAATTTCAAATTAAAATTTGAACACAAAATTTCTCCTAAACCTCTTATTATTCAATTACCACTTCATTTTTAGTTAATAGATTCATCCAGGTCATTATATTTCAACTATATAGAATGTAGTGTGACAAAATAATTTCACCAAATTCTTCCTTTCCTAAAAATCCATATTTATCCACATCAAAAACGTTCTTTCTTCTTCAGAATAGCATAAACCTTATTCTCCATGCCTACTATTCTTAGAGCAGGGCTCCTCACAACACGGTGTGGCTATATTTCTGATGTGACCTTTATTCTCCACTAATAGAATAAAAATTCCTTTTTTGATATTTATTTCATAAAATAAATGGCTTCAACTTTATCATATAATCATTTATAATTCATCTTAAATTATAGATTTAATTATTATAAAATTTCTTTAATTTTAAGAAATTATTCCTTGAAAATTTCATGAAACATCACATTTTATCTATGTTAAGAACACCCAATCTTAACTATGGCTTCACCATGATGTTTTTTCCACTCATCATTTTGTATAGGAATTATTTTCTCACATAATAGAGGGAATCATGGCATGAAGATCCCTATATTTAGCCTTAGAAAATAACCAATACATTTAACATCCATTGGAATAATATTCAACATTTCAAGGACATAATCAAAACAAATGCAATTTTTTCACCCCTAGTGTTGGATTTCTCTATTTTGATTCACTAATAGTTTTTAATCTATTTCACTTCCTAGAAATAGGCTTCCATGATATTTCATACACTTTTCAAAACCATAGCCATTTGTCTACCATAGTGTGGTCTTACCCATTTAACTTCTTATACAATCTCTCACCTTTAGAAAGGAATCAGATGTACTAGAGATAAGTTCTTTCATTTATTCAAATATTTAACTCCTCTGTATAAAAAAATCCCAATGCAAGGAGGACATTTCCAAAATTCCAAACTCACACACAAGACACCACAACTTTCTCTATGGTGAGATTGAGTCTCACCATTTCACATAGTGAAACTTCTAAACTAAAATTCCTTGTAAAACAACTATTTCAAAGATCATATGCATATTTTATTACTATGTTGTGTTCTTCATTTCACTGTAGCATAGTTAATTTACCTTTAACATACCACAACTTGTCAAAAAACCTTTTTCCTAAGCATTCATATCATTTTCAATTCCAAAACCTTCTCTAAACCCATTTCATACATCACCACAACATGGGTCATTTAACCTTTACTTCAAACATCTTAAAACACAACTCTTCAACCTCAAAAAATCATTTTATGTTCTTCCAATAATTTTAAAAACATGAAAAAAACATCATCTCAAATGAAACATCATGGAAAACTGGTTTTTAAAATTATTAATCTCTTGATAACAAAATAAAATGTGATAATCATATCTACTTTATCTCCTCTTCACTTCTCACCCTCTACTTCATTTATTGGCTCAAAATCTACCACTTTGGATTTTTTTGAAGTCCATTGTGGATAAATAAATTTCAAAATATACACACTAAAAAATGAATCATTGTTCAATAATTATAAGTCCACATAAGAGAACATGGTTTATGAAGTATAAAATGGAATAATAAAATCATGTTTTTCATTAATGTGATTTATATAAACTTCTTTACAACAATTGAAACTCTTGATACCAACTGAGAATAAACTCTTTAACTCTTCACCCACTTCTCAAAACTATTCCTTAAACCTATGTATAACATGTTTCTACATAAATTATCACTAAACATGTTATAACAGTTCACATGAGGATTTTATAGCTTACATATTTTAAAATATCCCTCTCAATGCATGCTTCCTATAAATAAGAAATATATACCCCATTAAGTCAAACACATATATTTGGAATCTACTCAATATTAATGTTCTCCAATTTTGTAAACACGTCATGGAATTAAAATAAATAGAGATTTATATTGTATTTTTACCCACTTGATAAAACAAATCTAAAGAATAAGTGATAGAGTGGACAGCTTCATCACACCTTAGCATCTAATGAATAAATGTTGGTAACTCTTCTTCAGCCTCTATATATTTATATTTAACACCACATTTGACTGAAAACCACTTTTATTTTCCAAGTTATTTTTAAACTTCCATTTTCTATTAGGATAACTCATCTTATTCTTAACTTTAGTAATGTGACATGTTAAAGATTGTTTTTTATTATTGTTATTCTCTTATTTATTTTCATAACTTTGATGATTTTTTTTCAAAATAGAAGCACATTAATTTTTTTATTTTACTTGACTCTTCTTCTTAAGATTTCACCTTCAAATTTATTTTTGAGTGGATAAAAGTTTCTAATATATTTAGAGTCAATAAACTATAAATTATACTTTACATATTTCTTAATATTATAACAATAAATCTTATTATTCACTAGTTAATCAACCTGAAACATGTTACATGTTATTCACTTTCCTCCAATCAAAAAAATCCATCCTTAATGTTCTTAAAAATACATTCATTCTTTTATAATTTCACCTCATTTTATTCATAATATATTTGAGGCATGATGATTAAATTTTTCTTCAACCTATCAATAAGTAATGTTCTCTTCAATTACAACTTATCTTCACTAATGATTGTTTTTAAAAATAATCTAATTTTTAGTGACCAACCATTATAAAATTTATAGAAATATTTTTTATAATTTTTAAAATCCTTTAAGAGTTTAAAATCTCATAAAATAATATATGATCATATGATATCCAAAATCCATGGATGTTACTTTTGTGATACGTTATGTGCTACTTCAACAATCAAAGATCTATCCTTTCCTTTCAATTTAATCTTATGATAATTTTATTTTTTATTTTTTATAATAATTTAGGAAATTATAATTGTAATATAATATTCATAAAAGTGAAATGTTTTTTTATATCTTCCACAAATCTCTTTCAATGGTTAGAACTTATTCCCAACCTTTAGTCTAAAATGTCTAGATTGCTTCTAGATATTTCTCCATTGGTAAAGTTGACTCCCCCATAATCATTGTCTTCCATAACTTATGGAATAATTTTAATAATTTTCAATTAAACTAATATATACTTTTTAAGTCCCTAAATCCTCTATACTGCCAATAATGTCCATAAAACTCATAATTTCCATTGAATATAGCTTTTTGTCCAAATGTTGTCACCTGTTATTATTTCACATTTTGACCATCTATATTAGCCCTATTTTTTGAAAAACAAAATTATAGTATAATCCCAAAAATCTATTATTTATACTATATTTATTTAAATACTTTTTAAAAATCACTACAATTTCATTTTTCAATTTCAAATCAATGTTCCAAGAATTTATAGATTTCTGAGAATCAATTTTTTCCCATAAAATTTAATTTTTTACTTATGACTTTGAATCAAAATTTTCACAAAAACTTACAAGATGTTTTTAATATTTAAATATGATATTTTTTAGGCTATTTAAATCTCATAAACCCATTAAACTTCAACTCCTTTTTCAATATTATTTTTTTATATTTCTTTAACTTCATGAGTAGAGTTCTAAGTGTTGGATTTGTATTTATCTAATTATTATTTTGTATTAAAAAATTAATTTTATAAAATCTAAAGATATTTATTCTTTTCATTAATTGTATTTCTGTGTAAATATTCATTTTCTTCTCTTCATAAATAACCTTCTACAACTTTTTAATTTTATCTGTCTGTCTCAAATCTTTTCTATCATGTAAGTTATCATTATTGGAAAATAATTAACAACCCTTTTTCAAAATCATGTTATTTATTTCAATTAATAAATATTAAATATAAACTCTTTGATTTATCACATTAGTATAAACTCTATCACTATATCTTCATATCTTCCATCATTCTTTCTCTCATCACTTATAAATATATCATTATTCACCTTTGCAATTAGTTGCATTTCACCATTTTTAATGGATGACTCTACCTATTCATCTTCCTAAATAAAATCATTATATTGATACTTAGATAAGAAGTTTCTCTTATTAAATTTATATAAATTATTACCTTTCACCTTAAAGGAATAATTTCTTATTTTCTCATTCAAGGAACTTCTTACATTACCATTATTATTATCATTTACTTCATTTTATTCAATATTTGGAAAAAAAATTAGTAAAGTTTTCAATACCCCCACATCTAAAACACTTCAATGGTAAATTTCTATGAAATATAGATTTTACTTTTTGGATAATTCTTGAAATTATTTATATGATTTTTGAAACTTCAAATAAAAATATTTATCTAAATCTAGAGATTATTTATCAATATCAACTTATTTCCAACTCTTCTTTTTCTTAAAATATTTTACGGAGATTTACCTAACATTATTGGTATTATTATTGAAAACACATCCCCTTAAAATTTCATAATCAATAATAATATTGTATAGATCATCTAATGAAAGTGAACCTAGCTCACAATCTTGAATAATTGATACCTTTTCATCAAACTTTTCTAATAAAATAAATAGGATCTTCCTGATAACCATAGTATCCTTAAACTTCTCACCAAAACCTATAATGGTGCTCACAATTTCATTTAATCTTGTCAATAAGTTATCCACTAGTTTATCCTAACTTATATTGAAATATTCTTATCTAAATCTGTAAACTAATAAATTTTATTGCTTCACTTTAACATTTACTTCATAAATATTTTGTAATTTATCCCAAATTCCTCTTTCTATCTTAATTCCTTTAACCATGAGTAAATCCTTCCATTAAAGAGATAAAAATATGTAATTATAAGAATGATCATCATTATCTAACAAATTATTATCTACTTATATCAGTGTGGTGCCTTAAATATAAGGAATAAATCTATTTCTAGTAGCATTCAATATATCCACACTAAAATACCAAAGATATGGAAACATCCAATATTTCTATATATAATAATTATTCCCATTGAAACTGTGAATCCCCTTTCTATTAATTGAATTAATTTTGTACATGTTTAAAATATAAATTAATACACCAAATATTTAACCAATGAAAATAATTTCTCAAAATAACTCAAACACCAACTCAGTTCAACAACCATCATAGTAGAAAACTTCAAAAAAATTAATCTTCAGTGTAAACATGGTTTCTTCAATACAAATTGTGGTGGTCCCAATCATGGTGAAGTTCACTAAGAGGGGGAGATTGTATCAATGAAAAATAATAAAACATTTTAATTTTATGATTTCTTGTTAAATGAGCCATCATCACTTGTTAGAGAGAATGATCACACTACTTAACTCACACACAGTAGGGAAAGTAAACAAACAAAGACAATTTTTGTATAAGGTTCACTACTCAAAATGAGTATCTTATCCTTGAAATGTTCCAGACTCACTAGAGACCATAATATCCACTAAAATAACCATGTTCTACACAAATAAGCTTCTAATATCCATTAATTAATAATATAAGAATAAGAAATATATTATTTCTTAAAAAGTCTTCTAAAAAGTTTCACTGTTATCATTTACTTTGTTAAGGTAGGTATTATCATTCTTTATATGATGATTATCTCACAATAGTGCATACATGATTAT
This sequence comes from Viscum album, assembly GCA_963277665.1. Lineage (NCBI taxonomy): Eukaryota > Viridiplantae > Streptophyta > Magnoliopsida > Santalales > Viscaceae > Viscum > Viscum album. The sequence goes on along the minus strand of OY728157.1, from coordinate 1,392,906,490 downwards.
TCACTTTATAGAATATGTGTCACTAACTTCTTTACCACCACATGAGGATTTTGTGATTATTACATAGAAACTAGTTTGTTCTTTCCCTTCTTATTATTCCATTTGCACTACTATAAATATTCTCTTCCTATACTCAATTCTTCTTATATGCAGTACATTTCACATTCTCTTATTCCAAAATTTACTATATATATTAGATAAAACACATAGTGATTGATACTATTCAATATATATGAAATACCTTATTCTTTTTAATCTTTCATAGCAGCAGCAATATCTTCATGCTCACATTTAAATTTCAAATTCAAATTCAAACTCCCAACCACTCCTCAAAATATTCTAAACTTATAATTATTTTACTACCATTTATTTTTTAGTTACTATAATCATAATAATAAACATGGTAGGAATATAAAGTTTTCAACATGAAAAACTAGTCCCACCAACTTTTTCTTCCTCTCACGACACAATATATTTCTCTAAGGCATGGACATTCTTTCTTCCACAGAACCACATGAACCTGATTTTTCAAATCTACTCAACACTATGAAAGGAACCTCTTATAATTTCATGAATATATTTTTCATGATGTGGCTATTATTATCCATTACTATAATCATGAATTCCATGTCATTTATTTCATAAAATAACTTCACCATCATCATATAATTCTTCAAAATTCCTGTTAAATTTTGGAATTAATTCTTTTGAAATATCCCTAATTTAAAAAATATTCCTAGTAAAATTCCTAAAATATCACATTTTATCTAAGACTATAATGATCATTTTTTAATATGGATTTACCCCATTTCATTTCAATTTTTTGAACCTCTTTGAAACTTCTCTTAGAACACCATACAATATGGAATGTTTTTCACTGATCATTTTGAATATGGATTTTTTTCTCATTCCATGATGTGTTCCACTACATGTAGAACCCCATGTCAAACCTCACATAAAATAAAATCCTTTTAGCACCATTTAAATAATTCTTGTAGATATTTCAGTTACTTAATCAATACAGCCACAATTTTTTCCCCATGGTAGGGGACTTCACCATTTAGAATCCTAGATAATTTTTAAGTTGTTTCACTCCTTGGGAATGGTAATCCACAATATTTTAGGTAATTTTCAAAATATATACCATTTTTTACCATGATGTTTTCTTCCTTGTTTTTATTCCCATAAAACCACTCTCTATTGAAAAATAACCATATGTATGGAAGATAAGTTATTTCCCATTCCAAATATCTAAATCCTTTATATATAAAAACCTAACAAAAGGAGGATTTATATAAAATTAAAAACTCACATGTGATCCATCATCTCTTCCTCCAAAACATGTTCAAGTATCTTCATTTCATATAATGAAATTTCTCAACTAAAATTATTTTCTAAATTCCCAGTTTAGAGATCATCCCTCTATTTCTTTACAATGTCGTGTTCTTAATTTCACCATAGTGTAGTAAATTCACCTTCCAAGGACCATAACATGTCAAAATACATGTTTCCTAAGAATTAATGTTATTTTCTCTTCCCACAACATCCACATTCATGTTTTATACATGATCATGGAATGATGATTTCATTTTCACTTCAAAAATCCTTAAGAATAGCTCTTCAACCTTGAGAAATCCTTCCATGTTTTTTAATATTTCTAAAACCATGGAAAAACTTTACCTCAAATGAAACATCCTTATAGGTGGTAAACTAACAATTAATGGTACTTTTTCAAAAAATAAAGATAATATGTGTATGTGTGTGTCTATATATATATATATTATAAATAGTTTATCATAATAAAATTTAATCTTCCTGGATACATTTCAATTAATTATTTTACAAAGAATAAAAAATTAAAATAGAATTAGAGGATAGGGGTAATGAAATTATAAGGATGGAAGTGTTACCACTTCTTTGATGCTTACTCCTTTTCTAAAAGATTAAGACCTTGAGTGCTTGGTGTTCAATGAAACACAAACATATATAAGGATACTAAGACGATTAGAAAATTTTAATTGGGTAAATCATGGGAAATTTGAAGTGTTTGGGAAGTAATTTTCCATGGGGGTGAGGGGTGATTTTACTTGAATGGTAGGAGTATTTTATATTAAAATAAACATTAAGACATTATTTAAATGCCAAGACTTGTAATAGTGGACTTATTTGAAAATATAAATTGAATTTAATAATAAATACACGTTTTTATGTCTTTAAACCCATTAGATATTCAAATTTACTAGTTTATATAAAATATTTGAAGAAAAAATAAAAAAACATTAATGAAATACCTTATCATTTTAGACTTTGAAATTTAATTTTTAGGTTTGAAAATTTCAATTATTATTTTAAAATTAATTTGATCTTATTAAAATTATTTTATAATTATATAATCATTTTATAATTTATTAGGTGATATTTATATTAATATTATTCCATAAAACATGTGATATTTGAATAGATTTTTTTATTATTCACAAAAAAAATATGTATTTTATAAAATTTCCAAAAAATCATTATTGAATCATTTCAATGTGTTGATTCAAAAAAAAATTATTTTTTTCAAAATAATTTTCTAACATATATAATTTTAATGTTTAATTATTAATATAAAAAAATAATGTTTCGTAAAAATAAGTTAAAGTACACTATTAAAAATATACACTTATAATCTATTCATGTTTCATAATTAAAATATTTATTTTATAGAATTGTAAAATTTATATTTCATTCATTTATTTATAATAAATATTATTTAAAATTAATTATACTATTCTAATGGTAAGTTAGAATTCTAAGGGTTGGATTACTACTCTAATGGTCAAGTTTCATTTATAACAGTCATATTGGGTTCATACTTCTAATAAATACATATTATTTACTTCATTAATTATTCACTTATATTTCCCTCAAGTCTATCTACATTTTTTATAAAATTACAATCATATTTATATTATTCTATTTTATTATTATAGTATTGTTAATGTGTGTGATATTTCTAGGAAACCATGACTTGATGGATTTTCAAATACAACTTATGATGCTTAATTTTTTTATCCCATTGCAAAAAAAAATTATCTTTATGGGAATTATTTATGTCAAGAACCAAACCAGATCACCCTAGAGTCAGACACCTCATCTATTCTGTGGTAATGCCTAAGGTGTGTTCCCAATCACCTTGGGCAAGAAACTAGTGTCATGGTATCAAAACATGACCAAGTGAGAATGTTTTAACCCTAAAATAACAAAAACAATACCTTAGATCCCTCCCAAATATCTACCATGATTAATCCATATGTTGGATACACATGAACATAAATAAAAAAATTCAGAAAGGAAGAATAGTACTAATAGAGTATGATTTATAAATAAATAAATACATCATATAAACTGAGAATAAAAAAATAAACAACATATCATATACAAAATGGAAAAAAGTGGGAAGTCTATTCCTATAAGTCCAATATATAAACATCCTAATAATAAAATAAAAAATAAGCCCAACAAATCCCAATCACCTGCATCTGACCCCTAGTCACTCACCACATTGTGAACTAACTCATGTCAGACCAACCCAGACATAAAACAAGTAAAATATCACTACCTAAGAAACCAGAAAAGGAAAATAAAAGAACTGCATTCACATATTGGTGTATTTATGTTGTGATTCAAACTGAACCCAGTAGGATTCTGTTAAATTGTTTGGGAAAATATGTTCAAGTGACATTTAATTTAATCTATTTTGATTACATTTTGAAAATTGTATTTAATGATTAAGCATATTAAAAACCAATATCATGTAATTTTCTTTATCCATAAAACTATCCCTTTACTTTTTATAAAAATAGAAATGAAACCAACTATAGTAAAATAATTTATTTAAACCTCTCATTTAATTACCCCACATTAACTGAAAACCATTTCATTTCTTTTTAAATCCTTACCAAAATCCTTTTATGAAAAATCCATTTTCAAAGAGAAAAATACATCATATAAATATAAAACAATAAACTCAACATGAAACCATATAAATAATGGATAAAAATAAACACCACACGCACATAATGGTACCACATGGTTCAATTAAACTAAGTGATTCAATTAATAAAAGCATAAATCCCCTATATAGTTTCATCCACAACACTAGATATCATGGGAGGTTACCCTAAGGCTACCAAGATTGGGAAACCTAGAAATTCTATGTCACTCTAGAGGAAGATTTTTGTTTTTTACTACATATTTGGTTGTAGGAGGTTATACATAACTACTTCACTATAATATCCAGTGTTGGGGTACCACATCCATTTTAGGTTTATCTACCTGAGTACCTAGGGATTTATATGAAAACAAAAAATAGTAAGTGAGAAAAAAATTCAATCTCATGATAAAAAAATTAATCAAAAATGAATATAAATACAATATTCCCTTAAACACCCTTGATTGAAAAATCCCCTTTTACATCATCCATATCATAAAAAATATATAAAATTCCCCTTGGAGTCACAATTTCTATCATAAAAAATAAACAATATGGGTACAAGAGGGTCTCACACACCCACACAACTTGAAGACCATTGAAAGTTCCAAATGAGTCTTGACAAAACTAACACGGAATACCAAGTCCATTTTTACAAAATTTGAAATTCTATTTCAAATCATTATTTAAAATCAACCATTGAAAACCACATTTAAAACTATTTTAAGACATTGACCTCAGTAAATCAAAACCATTTAAGAATCCAAATCATTCCCACTTTTAAAAATAATTATCTAAAATTGAGATTTTATCCATTTCATGACCTAAATGGGGTTAAATACCTTTAAAAATATCCATTCATTTAAAAAAATCCTTTTAAATATTTTATCAAAACGTCACTTTTAAAACTAGTAAAACCATTAAAACACCCTTTATGACAAGTGAGAATTAACTTGAAAACATTTTTAAAACCAATTATACTTATCACATATAGGTATAATTTAATAAATATGATATTTAAAAACAAAAATCATATAATTAAATTCAAAATAAATTAAGCGTGAAAAAACACTTACCTTGATCCAATTAAAAAATAAGAGTCAATATATCACCTATAATTATAGAAGAAGAAACAAGTAAGAAGATTCCATCCTTGAATAATAATAAAAAATACCCATGATTAGAATTCACTCAAACCCTAAAATTTACCCTCATAATGATTAGATTTTGAGTTATAAATATAGAATTTATGAGAATGAGAAAAGAATGATATGAGAGAAATAATGAAGGGAAACGCCTTAGAAAATCACTAGTAGAAAAAAAAATTATGAAAATGCACCTATATCAATGGTATAATGGTGATCATGTCTATATATAACCCTATCCATGGTAAAATTGTGACTATGGTAGTAGGTTCCTATACACATGCATGGGAAGTATGTTTTTTCTATGAATAGCATGGGAAGGATCTTATGGCCATGGGCAGCTTTGTGTCATGGATATAGCCCTCGGTTAAAAACTTTTTGTCCATGGTCATCCTATAATCATGTTCATATCCTATAATATCTCCATAGTCATGATTGACCATAGAGGTGGATCCTAGCTCAGGGAGTTATGGACATTTAAAGAATCCAACCATGTAAATAGCCCCTCTATAGCCACGATCATCCTAGCCGTAGGATTTAATAACAATATTTTAATAAATATATAAGGTATTTTATATATTAATGTATGTATGTATGTATGTATGTATGTATTTTAATATATAAAATATAAATTTAGTGAAGTGGTGAATGACACATCATCAGGTGCGGGATACTATAGTTTGAAACCTTATGGTAGTATTTAATTAAATTAACCAATCACCACAGCCAGTCAACCATGGCTATAGATTACACGTAGGCTCCTTCACATAGTAATGGTTGTTGCCATAGGTTATAGCCATGATCCTTAATTGTGGCTATATCTATAGATGTTATTATAATGGAAACGGCCTCTAAAGCCTACCTAATCATGTATATAATTGTATTTTCATGTAGTTAATCAATTGATAATGGTGTGGGGGGTCTTGGAGATCAAGTAGGAATTTAGGATGTACATCCCCCTCATACACCTAGGCAAGGTCAAAAAGAAGAGGGGTGAAACCCCTAAAGTTTGAACGGGGAAAATTTTGGAAAACTTAAGAAACTAAAAACTTGGTAGACCCATTCAAGACATGAATCACTAATTAATGGCATGAATGGTCTCCCCCCTAAAAATTCACAGGGTCAAAAACACTAATAAAAACACCCAAATCAGTGGGAGGGATGGTTTAAGTGGTGAACCTCTGGTTTATAGCATTAACTACTATCAGTTCATCCCTATAGATTCTTGGTCTATCCTAAACCACTGTAAAACATCAATAAATCCCTATAAACTATAAAAAAACACAAAAATCATGTAAATATGCCACAATGTTAATGTGGGGTTTTAAAATCTCTTTATTATGCTACTTTCTACGCCAAAAAATCCTGTTAAAAGTAAACAATACTAGAAAGTAATACCATGAAAATTCACACCCCAAGGAGGGTGGGTGGGTAAAAAACCAAAGTAGATCCTAAAAAAGGAAACTATCAACACAACTAAATATTCTAAACCGATAGATAAAATCCACAATAAATTTGATCATATCAAAGAACAACCTATCTATGGATAAGAAGCATTCATACTATAATGGCTTGACCCTAGGCCACTTATTAGTTCTCTGACCAAAGACATCAGAATACCATAGGCACACCTCCCCATATTCCATAAGATTTTGACTAGTGTAGAATCCATAATACATATAATGGGGAAACTATTCCCTCGAATAAGGGTCATAAAATAATAGAAATAACTAAAAAATATCCATCACAAACATATTATGCATGAATAAACAATCCCAATGTTATATAAAAATGAACCATGTGGGTTTCATATAGTCATACATGCATTTATTACCCACTATTATTATCCCAAATACAAAAAAGACCAAAAATACAACACAAAAAAACACATAAACTTTCACTACATCCACCATCATGCCTCACACATCCAATCTCCATATATCCTTAAGTTATACCAGCTCAATCCACTACACATCATAAACCTACAATTATACAATAAGGTTTTCACATGCACTGAGGTACCTGTGAAAGGTGTGATAAATACATATCATTAGGTTCTTATGAAGTGGCCCTATTATACACCATTATATATGTGTATGTATGAGGAATAAAATAAAAATATCACAAAAAATCCTTAGACATCATATCATAACAAGGACATTGTGACTCTCTGCGCATCAGGTCACCACATGCTAAATAGACCCCTAGGGAACCTGATCATACCTTCTTTGGTTGTATTTCAGAATCCACATAATTACCTCATTATCTCATGACACTTTACTGATGCTCGACCCATACCTGAAGACTTAATATAAGGTGGAGTTCAAACCTCAAATCGTTACTTGATGGGATTGGGTATGTTCATGTGTCCACATCTGTACCCATTTCATTATCTCTCAAGGTAGGGTACAATGGTCTAATCACACATCTTACCATGACTCAATCCTCACAGGTGGTCCACTTCCATGACTAAAGCCACTAGTATAAAGTTATACATCATGCACATTGTCCCATCCCCAAAAACTTTAGATAGGTCACATCAAGTACACTGACCCCTCCCTATACACTCAAAGAGGTCACACAAGCACACAAAACCATCATCATAGACTCTAGGGAGGTCTAATCATGCACATTGATGCATCCTCATAGACTCTGCTAAGGTCCAAGCACACTAACCCATCACTATAAACTCTTAGGTCACAAGAACACTGGTCCATCCCCACAGGCACTGGATAGGTCACATCAAGCACATAGGGATATATCTTGTTTCAAAACTCTATAGTTGATTATAGTGTGTTTCTTTCTTGATACCTATACCCTCACCATAGAACATCTCAACTCCCACATTAGGGCACTCAAGGGGTCATCTAAACCCTTCACGGTCTTTGATTATCGACATCATCTCAAGATTTTCACCATGTGGTGATACCATTTCCTGAAAGCTCCCTGAACCCAGACCTCATGGAATAATACACATTCCCATCAAGAACCTCAACACTCCTAGTCCCTCTTCCCAAGGATGCTTCCAAGATATCGTTCTCTAAGACCCTTATCATCCCAATTACATATATCAAACAAAACCAATGACCCACACCTAGGTATCATTTCACCTCTCCTAAAGGAAATCTCTTAAACCTCTACTTGGAGGAAACCCCTCTATATCACACATCATCCCATTCTGAAGGACCCATCGTGACCACATGGCTCACTAAGCCTCAAACCACCCTCATTAGGGTGTCACTCTTTAGGAATGAGATGAACGATTATCTCACCTATCTCTAATAGGTATAATCATCTAAAAACTACCTGAATATCCTTAGGGAAACCCATATTAGGCTACCTATATATCATCTAAAATCCTTAGGCCACACATGGTCTCTCATCATCACAAACCTCACTCACACCCCTTGGAAACACAGTCGTTGGTAAATTCCAAATTACCCAAGTGATAAAGAGAAATTAACCCCGTCATATGATACATAATGTCATCCAATCCAGTTATCTCTACTATCATCAATCCCTATTCATTCTAAATGAACCCATATAACATGAATAAATACATAAATGCACATGATCTATTATTAAAGGAACCGAATACCCCTATAAAGGATTTATCATTCTTATTAAGCTCTATAAAGCCTCAACCAATCTCATCCATATCTTGTCTAATCTCACATAAACTCTTAAGATTCAGTCATCATTGTTATACAAAAACCATAACTAATCAACCATACAAGTTCCATGGAACACTCTAAAACTATCACAACCAAAATCCATATCACATTGTACCCATACAACTATCAATTTATTTAAATTTTACTAAAACATTAAATAAAATATGGAAATAGATTACCTTAGTCAAAAAGATGATGGATGGTGTGTAGAAACCACTTCAATCCCTCTTACCACCATGCACAAAAACTCCTTAGATTTCATCTGATTCCACCATGCTTTAGTATAATTGGAATCAAAACCTAACCAAAATATGACCAAGGTTTGGACTAGCCATCAGAAACCAAACAAAAGGTCATTGAACATAAATAATTACACAGAATCTCTATAAAACACCATTAAAACACCCCAAGAATCAGGGAAGGAATAGATGAGAAGGTTTTAGGAGAATAGTCTTACTCGTTAGTATTCCATAGACCTAAAATTAAGGGGTGATGAGCCCCATTTTATTTTTAAAAATATATCACTACCAATTTCATGGTGTGAACCACCTAGGTAAGGGGGATTCCCCTATACCTGTGATATTTTCATGGTATGAACACTTTTTCAAACTGTGAATGGAAGCTGCTACTATTTTTTAGCATCCTTGGCTGCTCATCCTTCCTCCAACACTCACTTGAACCCTTGAGGTATCTACCGACCCCAAAACCAAGTCCAATAACATTATTTTTGGATGTTTAAAGGCTTAGAATTCTAGTTTGAGCCCCAGTTCTCAAAACAAACTAATCACCCAATGGTAAATTCAATTTCCCTCTCAAAATAATTACCTATAAATCTGAAAGTCATTATAATCTCCCCACCATATTTCTTATCATACTCAATAATCCATGGTAGTCCTTAAACCACAAATCCTAACCTTAAAAAATCATTAATTCATTGAGAACTCATCACATTCCATATATAATTTCCAAATGTTCCTTCATTGTGAAACTCCAACCACCAAGCCTACTTCTCTCCAAAAACACTTTATCTGATCCCTAAACCACATTAACTATATCCTAATAGACATCCATAATGTGGTTCCCATAACACTATATACAAAACCACACTAAAATAACCAATTATACCTCCTTAGGTAGATATTTCCCAAAATTCTTGGTCACACTTACCGACGCATCCTCAAAACAACAGATACCTTCATATAGGAACTTTTTCTAATATCCCAACACATAGGGTCCCTCTCATTACCTAAACCATGGAACTATAATCCCTTGATTTACAAAAAATCTTATTCTAATTAGCACCATAATTATGATTCATCATATGATTTTCCCTTGAATCACATAATGAATCACATTTCACCCCCGAACTGTGTGATGAATTAGGATTCACCCCATGAATTAGGTTATGAGCTACAGTTCACCCATAAACTATTTCATGACTCACAGATCACCCTAAAAATCATATAAAAAAATTGTGGTTCACCCCATGAATCTCCCTCATATCACATTGAAACCACCCCGAGTTCATTGTCAATGCGCCAACTCCATCTAATGCCTAATCCGAATTTAAAAACTAGTATTAGCTGAAGAACCAGATATCAGTAGATATTATCATATATCAGTAACCCTACATTAAATTAAATATCTACCAATAGTTATCTCCACCTCCTGATCATTCAGGAATGAATTATATTCTCCAACAACTATTATGATTATCCCCACCATAGTAGTATTGTTATCACTAATCTAAATAAAATAATTCCCATTCTCTAGATCCTATGCTCCATCCATTACCACATGTAATGACTGTACATGACCGTCCCACTCATATCTGAGTGCAAACCCCAAACACCAACCACCACCCATTCCTTGATCACTAGGAACTTCACCCATGGTAGCCAATGGTGCCCCCACCCCCACTATATGGCTTCCCCAACACCACTCCCTAAGTGCCAACCCAAGAGGTTCCCAAAATTTTACATGTTTCACTAATTCCAATTCATTCTCACCTCTACCATGTCAACCCCTAACACCATGCCAATCTTAAAATTCATTCCAATTAATCCAATCAAGTTAATCATTCCACAATACCCAGATTCATCGCTAATGTCATGTCTCAATGATAAATGATATATCCCACTTCACCAAACCTGAGATTCCATTCCCAGTAGTGTCTCACCACCACACTACCACCACAACACTTCTTTGGTTCATCCACAAACAAAACAATTCTCAATAGACCTACAATTAGCCCATCCACAAATTTGTAACTTAACATAGCACCCCACATACCCATCACGCACCTACCCTCACACATCCAGACTTATCCTAAGAATATCTTACAATACTCACTTACCTCTACCCAAGGTAGATTGATCTGATAAGAACCCTCTCATAAGTTCTCATCTGCTACTTACCTTGATGTCAACTAATCCCAATGGTTTCATGTTCCCTTTTCAACATGACCATAAAACTAAATAATGCTCCCGTAAGTCACATCCCATATAAACTAGGATAACATTCCAAACCCATTGAACATTCCCACACATATGTTAGTCACATCCAAAATCCCAAGGCATCTCCCATGCCATGTTTAGTCACACAACTTCCAACCACATGGGCGTCAATCCAAAACCATGATCATTTACCCATGCTCCCACCACACTATCCAAAAGAGAAACCTGAGAACAACTAGGCTAGAAATATAACTAATCATTCCATCTCATCCCACATCGATACCAAGAACAAGGTAGCTAAATTCCATTTCTCAAATATCTAGTTTGGTTAAGTATAATTAAATAACAAACCTGTATTGGAAAGAACGTGTCAGTTATTTTTGACAAATTAAATAAATAAACCAATCCCAATTACCCATGAGGGTTTACATCAATAGGGAGAATCATGACCATATTTAGATCATTATTTATGCATCACATACTTATACTAAACCTTTTAGGGTTCCATTATTAATGTAATCAATGTCTTCATTGACCCACTAACATTCCCTATGCGTCCCTTAACGAAGGTACTACATTTTATCACCAGATAACCTCCTTCACCAAAATCCAAATGACCTACCATAAGATAAAAATTCATGGTGTAGCTAAGTATAATGACACTAATAAGTTATATGGAAAGATTACATATAAGTTATTGTTGACACTTTAAATAATTGAACCTCTCATCAATAAAAAACCATAAACAAGTAGGAACCTTTCATGTGAGTTCTACATGCCTAATCTAATTCATGAACACATGCCTATTCACTAATACAAATATGGCTTTTATCAGCGCTAAAAAAAGCCTTTAATAATGCTAAAAAAGCGTTGTTAATGCTGGTAAAGATAAAGGGGGGTCCCCTTTATCAGCACTCCAAAAAGCACTGATAAAGTCCCCTTTTATCAATGCTAAAAAAACACTGATAAAAGGGGCCTTTTATCAGCGCTGATAAAAGGGTACTTTAACAGCGCTTTTTTAGCGCTGATAAAAGAACCCTTTTATTAGCACCTTTTTTTAGCACTGATAAAAGTAAAAAAATTAAAAAAAAATTAAAAAAAATCTATAAATCTGAGGGGGCTTTTAACAGCGCTTCCCCCCCATTTATCAGCGCCCCCACACCACCCACTCCCCGCGAGCCCCAGACATGATGCCCCATGCATGCTAAGTCTTTAACAGCGCTATATTCCCCGCCAAATTCACCCATGTGCGCACCCCTGCCTACCTCTACCGGGTTTTGAACTCAAGACCTCCCCCCATGCTCGCTAAGTCTTTACCACTCCTCTAATTTGATTTGTTCTCCAACTAGTGATATATCTATTTATATATATATACATATATATTTAGTTATATTTATTCATGTATTAATATAAATTTATATAGTTGTATTAATATATATATATACATATACAGTTAGTTATATTTATATATGTACATATTTATATATTTATTTGTATATTAATATTAAGTTATATCTATTTATTTATATATATTTAGTTATATTTTTTTATCCATATATTTATTCACATATTAATATATATTTATAATATTAGTTTTCAATACAATTATAAAATAGGTTTTGTTTTGTGTGTGTGTAAATAAATACATATATACAACACACACACACACATACATATATATGTGTGTGTGTGTGTGTGTGTTTCTATAAGTATAATTATATATATTTATATATATATATATATGCATATACATATGTTAGAATATATATATATATATATAATATATCATTTTTTTAATATATAGACACACATACATTATATAGGTACATATATTGTTAGATTAATATATAGGTATATAAATATTGATATATTGGTATTTTAAATAAAATGAATATTAGTTATTATTTAGATAAATCTAATATATGTTATATGTAAATATGTTTAATTATTTATTTAAAAAATTAATTTTTATGTGTGAATATATAAAAAATATGTATATATTGTTATATATTTGATTATAAATAGAAGTGCATTATAAACAATGCTAAAATTTCAAAAATATAATATTAATATGAATGTAATACCTTGGAATAAATTCAATCCCCACCAAAAAAATCCAATAATACCCCCTTGAACGAGGCTGAAAATCCACAAAATGTTAAAAAATCAGGGTACCCTGACTAAAAACTCAGTTTTGGAGGCCTTCTGGGCCTTTTTTGGCCTCGAAAAAACCTTGACTATAGTCCCCCAATAAAACTGACATAGAGCTCGTCGCAGGCTTTGATTTGATATGTGGTAGAGCTCAAACGGACACCCGGATCAAAAGTTATGACCGTTTGAAGTTCGAGTTGCATTTTCAACATATTTTGGATCTTTTTTTAAATTTTTTTTATTTTTTTAGTCTTCAAATTGTTATTAAATGACAATTACTTCATAATAATTATCAAATTATTAATTAAAAATATTTTTTTAATTTTTTTATAAGCCATTTACACTAAATATCTTATATATTAAGTGTGATTGTATATTTACACTTATCCAAAATATATTTAAAATTATATTTAAAAAATATATATTGTATTTATATCAATATAACTATATCTATATATTTAAATATTAATATATATTTTTTAATGGATTTTTTTTGGAAGCAGAACCTTTATCAGCGCTTTTAAAAAAAGCGCTGATAAAGACCCCCCTTTATCAGCGCTACTAAAAAAGCGCTAATAAAGGGGTACCCTTTAACAGTGCTAAAAAAAGCGTTGTTAAAGGGGTTACCTTTAACAGTGCTAAAAAAATCACTGATAAAGGGGTACATTTATCAGCACTTTTTTTAGCACTGATAAAGGCTGGCGCTGGCCTTTCCCGGTTTTGTGGTAGTGATTTCTAATGGTCCAAGATCTATGAACTATAAATTACAACCTATCATAAACACTTCATATTCGTTAAACATGTCATCTATAATAGTGCAATGAAAAAACAACAATATTATACCCCTAGTAAAAAATAATTCCCATCAGAAAGGTGTTCATGACTTGCCAATATGAGTCCCATCACATGATTTGACACATTCCTAGACCACATGTCTACTATATCGATAAATAATTAAACAAAAATAATAATATTTGATACCATTTTGTAATTTCATAGCCCTGGTCCACTCATCAGTTCCTAGACCAGAGAAATTATAAGACCTCAGACATTCCTCCCCATATGCTAGAGGCTACCGACTAGCAGTGATGACCAAATCCATATAGTGGGGAAACTATTCCATTTAATTAGAGTCATACAACAGTATAAATAAACAAAAAAAAATATCCATCACAATTAGAGTATCCATAAATAAATAATCATAATGATATATAAAAATGTACCATGAAGAAGTATTATAGTCATATATACATTGATCTCCCACTGGGTTGATCCCAAATAAAAAAAAACAAAAATAAAACACATGAATGCTAGACCTACTACCATCACTAGTCCTCACACACCCTACCTCCACATACCATCAAGTTTCACCATCCTAATCCTATACACATCTAGTGTTGATCCTAGAATTTGAAAATAAGTTCTAAACACAAATCGAGGTTCTTGTGAATGGTGTGAGAAATATATCTCAGTTGGGTTTCACCAAGTGCCTCTAGAATATACCATAATATGTGTGTGTGTATGAGGAATAAAATAAACATGTCACTCAAGTTCATTGGGTTAAGTGTGCAAAAAAGGCCACCATAACTCCTTATGCATCTAGTAACCACATACTGACTAGGTCACTATGGCACCTAATCATACCTGCTTTGGTGCTATGTTAGAATCCACCTCATCACCTCATAATCTTGCACCACTATACTAATGCACAGTCCTTACACAAACCTCAATATATTACCTAAAGTAACTGTTTATGGCCATACATCATTATCTCGACCCACTATCTTATATCTCATTGTAGGCTTCATCGGTCTCATATCACATCATACCATGACCCATTACTTGTAGGATATCAAATTTTATGGCCTAAGACACTCACAAAAAGGTCTATATAATTCACACTAACCCATCATTAAAGAATTTAGGTAGGAAACATCAAGCACATCGACCCATCCTTGCACACTCAAGCGGGTCACACAAGCACAATGAACCATCCTCGTGAAATCTGGGGTGGTTAAATCAATCACACTAACCCATCCCCATAGACTATAGGGAGGTCCAATCACACTGACCCATTCCCATGGCCTTAGGGGAGGTCATAAGAACATCAACCCATCCCCACACACTCTAGGGAGGTCACAAACACACTGGTCCATCCACAAAAACTCTAGGGAGGTCACATAAATCCAAAGGGTCATATCCCTTCACATAGCTATTCAAATGATCTCTAGGTGATAATAACTTGAGACCTATCCCCTCATCATAACATGTCTAATATCACCCATCAGGGAACCCACTGAGTCCTTTAGACTTGTCGGGGTATCTACTCATTGACATCATATCAATATTTCCACACTATAGTGATACCATGTACTAAAGGCTCCTCCATCCTATAACTCATGTCCTAGTCCACATCCTCATCAATTACCTTAACACAAATTCCCTAATATCAAAGTATTTTCCCAAGATACCATGATCTAAGTCCCTTAGAATACCAATGCCAAGTCCTAAACAAAACCCCAGGACTTTTACCTAGGTCCCATATCATGTCTCCTATGGTAGATCTCTCATACTACTCAAATGACATCACATTCTGTCACACCTCATCCCATATTGAAGGAATCGTCCCACTCAAAAGGCTCACTAAACCCCAAACCACCTTTATCTCGGTTTCACTCACCATATGTGAGATTAATGGTCGTATCACCCATTTCCACTGAGGCTAAGCCTCTTGCACATGCCTGGATAGACCTAGAAAAACCTATCCTTGGATACCCATATATCATCTCACATCTTGAGACCACCTAGGGTCTCTCATCTGCCCAAAACTCTCTCTCTCCCCATTGAAAATATAGTCACCAGGATATTCCACCTTTCTCAAGTGTTAAAGATCACTTAAGCCAAGAATAAGAGACCCAACATCATCCTATCAGTTTCTATTAACCATCCATATTTCCTATTAATTATAAATGAATCCATGAAACAAGCATATAGTAGTCAACTTATATATAATAGGCATATTATTTTTTATTAAAGGTACTACCTACCTTCATGATGGAGTTACCATCCTCACTAAAATTCATTGATCCTCAACCAAACTTACTCATGCCTCTTCCAATATCACATCAACTTTTGTGCTTTAGGTACTACCATGTTACCAAGACCTCATCCAGTCACCTATAAAATGCCCATGACACACTCCGGGGACCATCCTAGAAAAAATTCTAATCCCCTAGAACTTTAAAAACCATCAATTTATTTTAGTTTTAGCAAAACCTCAAAATAAAATAGGGTAGAATCATACCTAAACCTAAATGATGGAAGGTGGTGTGAATACATCACCCTAAGTCATTCTCTAGCCATCGTAAATAAAATACCCTTCAATTTTAGATAATTACATCATGCTATGGTTGAATCGATATCAAAACCTAAACAAAAGTGTACTGGAATTATTTATTTCCATAAAAAATCAAACTAAATAGTGGAGGAGGAAGAAAATTATCCAGAATCACTACAAAATTCCACCAGAAACACCCCAAAATAATGGTAGGCAGAGAGGGTTAGCTTCCAACCAAATGACCCTCCCCATGATCACTTCATCAACTAAAATGAAGGGGCTTGATTTCCATTTTATTTAAAAGGAATAGATACCCCTTTCTTAGCATGAACCTTTAGTGCATGCCCTGATCCACCTAGGCATAGGGTATTCCCCAATACCCCTAATCTTTTAAAGTATGAATACTTTTTTGTACCATGAATGGTTATCATTGTTGTTTTTCAATGAACCTGGTTATCTTTCCTTCCTCTGATGATCACTTAAACCCCTATATATCCACTGACCCTTAAACCACACCCAATAACACCATTTTTAGATGTTCAAATTCTCATAATCCAATTATGATATCTGATTCTCATAATTAATCTATCAAGTGATATAAAATTTAATTTTATTCTCAAAATAATGACTTATATATATGAAGTTCATCACATGAAAAAAGGGAAATGGAGGTAAAACATACATATTCCTAATATTTAGAATTTATCTAAAATGGTGAAATAAAAGGAGGGGAACACATCTCCAAGAATTACCCATGAGTTACCCAATTCTGTTAATTATGAAAAATCACCAAAGAAACGATCTCTAACTCCCAAAGAAAATATGTCCCAATGGAAACTCAATTCCCGTAAAATAATAACTACAACTAAGATAAATTGTGTGTCACAACCAAGAAATCCATGAAGAATAATTCATAATCAGGCATCAATAGGAAGCATCATAGGATCTAAACCCTAAGTCATGGTGCTCTAGTGGGTAAACTAGGACCTTGAACTCAGAATATTATTTCATGGTGACCCCATCAAAATAAAAACCAATACTACCAAGTGATCAATGACCCAAAATCAATACCCATTATAGACACCTATACATAGACACAAAGTTCATCCATGTTCAACTCATCAATATCCTGACAAAAAAACAACTTATCATAAAAATACATGACCCTTAAGTAAACACAACATATACAATGAGGAATGCACAATTATTATTCATTACCATCCAAAGGTGAATAACCTAGGATTACTTGATGAATACTAGAATAAAATAAAAACTTAAACAACAAAAATTTGTACCTTAATAAATGGGACTTCCTCAGATGGATCCACCAAAATTGATGCACCAGTCCTCAAGAACAACCCTTCCTACTCAACTTTTACTAGATAATCCCTCGTGAAAAATTCTTTAAAATGCCAAACAAAACTCAAACACTACCACCCTAAGATAAAAATGAAGACATTCATGTAAGCAAACATTCCTTTAAGGTGTAATTTCTAACTATATTTTGAGAAGGACTACTAATACTAAGAAATAATGTTTATACACCTACACTAAAAAAATCCCAAGACAAGCCTAATAAATATAGTTTTCCACCACACTCATTTGGGTTTTTTTTTAAATAGTGTCCTTCACCCTTAAAGATTTGTAAATTTATAGAGAGTTAATGATTTTATAAACATTCTCTATCTACCTAATTTATTTAAGAGGGACTCATTAAACTTGGAAGTAAAATGGATGATGATTCAGAAAGACTTATATGGATCCCAAGTTCAAGTTTGATTTTAACTCTACCCCCAGATTCTAGGTCTATGTAGAGTCAACAAATAGATAAATAACTCCAAAACAATGATGGGATCTATCTTAAATATTATCCCAAGGAATAGAATTCCCACTTTTCCTTAAGGAATCTCTTTTAGGCATACTCTAAACAACACAAAATTTATACTCAATCAGTTCATGTTTTAAAAATTAAATCATAAAACGCAAGAAAAAAACAAGAATAATCTCAAACACATCTCGTACAATTGAAACACATGAAAACAAATCCCTCCAAACCCACAGAACACCATAAAAAACCAAGAGGTTTTAAAAAAACACCACTTACCCAAGTAAATTGCATATAAATAATCCTTTTTAAAAATGTACACAATTCAGAAACATGTCATTCTTCAAAAACTTTTTTTTTAATTTTCCATGAAATCAAAATTCCTAACATATTTCTCATTTTTATTATAAAACCATTCACCTTTTTTTGTTTTTAAAATCCTTTTTAATATTAATATTAACCCATGAAATCCAGTTCCAAAACCAAAACACGTCATAAGTTTTCCCTTTTCTCTATTAAAAAATTTCTCAAAAATAAGTTTTCATATTAAAATACATCATAAAATCCTCTTTTAAATTAAAAAATTCCATTATATCATTTTCTACTTTTTCATAAAACCATTTTTTAATACACACATAAACAAAACATAACCTAATCATCTAACACATGTCAATCCAATATCATCAACACATGACAGAACTCCTATAGATTCACCTTAGTTGAATTATGGATTCCATTACAACTCATTTGAAAGAAAGAAGAGGAAAAAAAGTAATCCTAAGGAATTTAGGGTCATGAATAGTTCATCCACATTATTTGGAAGGCTATCGGACAACTATTTTTTAGCCTCTATGAAAATCCTAGAACTAAGTTAACAGGGACTACATGGCTTTCCATACCATATGAGCTACCGAATAAACTTTTTTTCTCCTTTAATTTTAACCTAAAATTATATATTAATTCTAAAAATATCCAATAAATGGTCAAGAACCGCAAAAAAATTAAAATAAAATCCAACCCAATACTGAAACCCCAACTTCCCAAGGAAACTCATGTTTCCTCATGAAAGGTTTTGATCATCCACCTATATTTGATCTACCACTCAAGTATCAAAAAAATATTGATCTCTATACAACCTAGTCACACCTAAATATCAAGAGGTAACTCTGATACCATTTTCTCATGAACAAACCATGGTCACCCATGAACAGAGCACCTGATCAAGTCAATGGAAAGGCTTGAGGAGCATTGTAGATCACCCTTGGTTGGTAAATAGTTCTAAGGTATCAAAACATAACAAAGTGGGAATGATTTCACCCTTTAATAATAATAAACATACCATAAATTCCTCCTAGAAATATTGTATGGCCCATCCATATGATGGATTCTTACACAAATAAATAAGTTTTCCCAAATAAACATAAATAAATAAATACATCACATAAACTAAGAAAAAATATATACAAAAGGAAACAAGGGAGTATCATGGGACTATAAGGACAGTATATAAATATCCTAAGAATAAAATAAAAAATTTGACCAACTCCTAATCATCTGCATGGGACCCCTAATCACACACCACATCCTGAATAAACTCTTTTCAAACCAATCTAAAAATAAAATAAGAAAAATATCAATATCTTAGAAAACTAAAAAATAAAATATAATAATTTTAAACACCAATTCGGTTATGTGGGGTGTGAGTGAAACTAATCCCATTAGGATTCCACCAAAGAGTTTGTGCAATTACTTTCAAGTGATGTTTCATTTAAGATTGTTTGAATCACATTTATAAAATAGTTTTTTATGAGTAAGAGTAATAAAAACCAACCACATGTCATTTCATTTATCCGTAAAACCATTAATTTATTTTTTATAGAAATAGAAATGAAACTAAACACTTTAAAAAATTTCTTTAAATCATTTTTTAAAATAACCCACATTGACTGAAAACCATTTCTTTATTTTTAATAAATTCCAAAAATACCTATATAAAAATACATTTTTGAAGATAAAACACATCATATAAAGATAAAATAATACACTCAACATGGAACCATATCAATAATGGATCAAAATAAACACCATGTAAACACAATGGTACCATATGATTCAAACAAACTGGGGACATAAACAAGAAAATAATAAATCCCACATAAAATATCATTAACAATGCTAGATATCATCAGAGGTTACCCTATGTTCACCAAGAATGGGCTACCTATAAATTCTATGTCACCGGAGTGGTGGATTTTGGTTTTATACTACATCTCTGGATAGAGGAAGCACTACATAACTACTTCACTAACATTTCTATTAGAGGGGAACCTAATCCCATCTAGGTTATGCTACCAAAGTACTTAGGGTTTCCCATGGAAATAAAAAATATTTTGTGAGAAATCAATCAAATCACATGACCAGTAAATCAATCAACAATGAATATAAATCTCATTCACCTCCAACACCCTCATCAGAAATAGTTGTTTTTATATCATCCATTTCATAAAAAATATATAATATCCCCCTAAAGGGTCAAAATTTATATCAATAAAAACAAACATGGGGGTATAAGAGGTTTTGAAACACCAACACAATCAAAATAACAATAAAACTTCCAAAAAATCCTTAACAAAACTAACTTGGAATGGAAAGAACATGTTTACAACATTTTAAATTCCATAGAATTTTTTAAAAAAATAAAATATTGAAAACCACATATAAATTTATTTTAATACATTGAAACCTTTCAATTAAAACCATTTAAGAATCCAAATATTTCCCCTTTTTCAATCAATTCCATAAAACCGACATTTTATCCATTTAATGACCCAAATAGGGCCAAATACCTTTAAAAATCACCAATCATTTAAAAATCCTTTTGATAATTTTATTAAACACTTGGCACCCAAAATTACTTTTAAAATAAGGAAAACCATTTAATAACCCTTTAAAAAAAGTGTGAATTCATAGGAAAATATTGTTAAGACCCATTATCCTTATAAAATATAGATATAATTTTATAAAAATAGAATTTAAAAACATAAATCCTATAATGAAATGATAAATAAAAAAATTTAACAAAAACACATACCTTGATAAAAGTTAAAATTAGTCTTAGCACATCACCAATAATGAAAAAATCTAAACCATAAAATAATATCCCCTCCTTGAACCCAAACAAACAGAATCCTTGTGATTAAAAATCACATAAACATTGGTATCAAACCACACTATGATTAGGGTTTATTGGAGGAAGAAAAAAATATGTATAGGAGATGAATAAGGAAGGGAAAGGCCATAGAAAACACTTGATAATGAGTTATAGATCTTATAGATCAATGAATAAGAGAGGAAGGAGCTCCCTCCCATGTACCTAGGCTAGGTCTAACTAATAATAGATAAGTGTGGAGAAACCCCTAAAGTTCAAAAAATGTAAAATTTTAAAAACAAAAAAAAATGGGAATTCCCATTTAGGGAATTAATAATTGATTCATAAGGTGATTTTTCTCTCCCCCCCCCCCCACACACAAAATTTGATAGGGTGAACCCATGGTTCTCGAGGTGAAATTTACTAGGAAAAACTCCCAGGACACTAGGAGTGTTGGTTCATGGGGTAAACCTATGATTCACAGTGTAAAATATTGTAGGTTGAGACTTCTAGCTTCTTGGTCCCTCTCAAACCACCATAAAACATTAATAAATCATTAGGGACTCTAAAAAACTTTAAAATCATGTTAATTTACCACAATTGTAACATGGGGTGTTGCAATATATACTTTATATATAATGTTGTATTTTGAAAATATAATGTAGTGATAGATTTTATTACATGGTGTATGTATTTTATATTATACCACAAACCTAAATATGAAAATATATATATATATTAAAAATATATATTCTATATAGAAAAGTGTATTTTGTCACACACTAGATCTCATTGTCAGCTCAAAAGAAGACCTAGAGAGGTCGAGTCAAAGAAATGATCTCTTATGTTAAAGTCTCATTCATTAAAAGGTATAAACCTATTAGTCAAAACCCAAAAAAACTAAGAGTAAAAAAAAGAAAAAAAATAAAAAAGTAAAAAATGATAAAAGGAAAAAAATATTTCTATTGATCTATTAAATCTAATATTCCTATAAGTTTAATTCATTCCTATAAATTATGCCAAGCATTTGGCATGGTTATAGGAATTTTTAATTACTATGGATGTGTAGAATTAAATATTTATATTGTTTATCCTTTCAAACCACTAAAATAAAATAGTGTAGTAAATGGTTTAATTTAGAGTTAAGTAAAAATCAAAAGTAAACATTTGGGTATTTCATTGATTCAATAGTTCAAATAATCTGTTTAGAATTTTTTTAATTTTTTATTTAACTAAAATAAACTAAGTGAATAAATATTAAAAAATATGAGTTTTGGGGATTATAAATTCTGGTTCTATGAATTAATAATATATTTGTGTGCGTGTGTGAAATCTCTTAATTAATAAATGATTTATTTTAGAATTGAGTCTAAATAAATCCTAGGTTTGGTTTTTTTATCCAATTATGAAACTTATATTTTCAATGAGTTTTTACTTCAATAAATTTAACAATTGAGTAACTCAAAACCATAATTACACATATATAACATAAATTCATTCCATGTTAAAGAATAAAATAAATTCATCTTGACTAAACATTAATTAAAAATTCTCTAATCAGAAGATATTTAATACATAATGAATGAATTTGTAAATCCAAAAAAATCCCATTTTAAAACATGAAACTATATAAAAATTATCACCCTTATATTATAATTTCAGTACAAACTAACCATTATTTCATGGATATTTTTTTAACAATGGATGTTTAAAATAAAAGCATTAAAAACTATACTACCAAACTATAGAATATGTCTTCACAACACTCTAATCAAGATCTTATTATGTATAAGGTTTCAAATTTTATCCCCTAGACCAATAATACACATGGGTTTTATAGATTTATTTAATTATAAAATAATTAAATTGATTTTTTTATAATTATAACTTTATAACTTTATTATCTAACTAGATTATATATTATCCTTAACCAAATATTTAATTTTGAATTTTTGATATCAAAACCCATGTATTGTGAGATTCAAAATAATCATGGTATTTATAAATTTTTTATCTCAATTTAATCTATAACATAATCCTATTATCCCCAAGGTATATAATTTTCTATTGAAACTCACAATATATCCATGTTCAGTCACCATGGAATAGTTTCATAGATTATGTTTATGGTTCATTAAAGTTGTATCACCCACACTTTCACTCATAACTCATAGATTAGTCCAATGTGGTGTGCCCTTATAGTTACAAAACAAAATGAATAATGACATAAAAAATTTATAACCATGACATGGTTTATTTTCATCATCTTCTCCATTGTGTGCTTCATTGTGACCCGGACAAAATTTCATATCCTATAATTTTATTCCTCAAGTAAAAAATGAAATCTTTTATCAATATTCCAATCACTGCAAAATCATTTACTATTTATTACCTTCTTCATAAAAATCCACATTATAACCACTACTCCATGACATCATTTTGATTCTCATATCTTCATAAATTCAACTTAAAATAAAATTGCATGATTTACATACCAAGTAACATGGTGTTGGTATCTTTTTATCTTCATTCACCACTAGTCAAAAATGATATCTTAAGTGAGGATCCATAGTATGAAAGAATATCATTTTGGTCACTTCCCCTATCTCCATCAACATGGTTTAGTTATATTCCTTATTATAGCTCCTATCACACCCAATATTCCACCCATTGATGCTCATTATTCATCCTTACTACCTCAGTTTATGTTTAATTGTTTAAAACCCTTATTTTTAAAACTCAAGCATATTATGGTGGGTGACATGGTTTTGTCTTTTATCATGATAGATTCATCTTTAAAAATAAATAAATTAATTAAAATTATAAAAAAATATAAAATAATTTAAAAAAACCTATTAACAATCTAAAATTAAAATATTATAATTGTTAAATCCTATATTTAAATAAAATTTTAATAATATCATAAAAATTTATAATTATATATAATATAGCTAAAATTATATAATTACTAAATATTAATCATATAAATAAAATATATACTTGTTATACTAATATTTATTTAAACAATATTAGATTAAATATAACATTATCCCATTAATTTTTTGATATATTTACTAATCATTGATTTATAGAAGAACATATCAATAAAACTTTTTATACTCTAAGGAGGGAAAATACAATTCAAAAAATAAGCCTCCACCAAGAAATTATAGAGTTTCATATTTTGATAACTTAGATACTCACTCTCTATTATACTTCTGGAATACTTCTTACATTTTATTTCATTATTTAATTTTCATCTCTCCATGTATTGAAATGAAAATTATTTAAAAACCTTTTTATTTTTAATATTACTCCTATTATAATAATTTTCAGAAGTGTTTCTTGGTATTAGAACTTGGGTAGTTGGTGTTAGTGTATACATTAACCATGTTATAGAGCTACTTTTTAAAATAGTTTTAAATAATCACTTTGTTATTATTTAATCATTTGTAAACTTTTAAGATTCTAAAGTATTTCTTAAACAAAAACCACTTTATAATTCTCATTATACTTTAGTCTCCTTATTTATTATAATTATTTAGTTTCTTTATAATGTCTCTAATAAAAAAACTTATTTCTTTTTTTAGGTATTTATTTGTTTTATCAAATATATTTTATTAAATAGATTTTTATTTTTATCAAAAAAAAAGTACCCTGGTAATAGATATCTACTGGTGTTAAAATTATTTTTTGTAAAACTAAATTTATTCCCAAATATTAAATTTTTTTAAATAGAACTAATTATTTATTAATAATTATTAAAAATAATTTTTAAATTTGATCAATACTTTGAAAATATCAATATCACTTTTATAGTTTTTTTATTAATTTTAGAGTCTTAAATTTAATGGGATTTAAAATTGTTTTAAATTATTTTAAATTTTATCATTTTAATTGGAAACCTCTATTCACCACCTTATTGAACTAATCTTTAAGATAAAAAATCCAATTCTAGAACCAATTTCAATTTCTATTTCAAATATAAATATGATTTATATTTAAATTAAAATTACGATTCTAATTCTAATTCCAATTATAATTTTATTTCTAATTTCAGTTATAATTATAATTAAAATTTCATTATTAGTTTAAAGTAGAGAAAAAAATTAAATATTAAATTTCCAAAAAATCAATTTTTAATCTAAAAAATTCATCTCAAAGTTAATATATATATATATATATATAAACACACATTTACATATATTAACATCAAATTCAAAAAATATAAAATGATTTTATTCAAACTTGAGATTTTTTATTTTTAGATATTTAACATTGAATAAAAAAATTGGTGTAAAAATTCACTTTTAAATTCATCCATAATATATTATTATTTTTAACTCAACCTTGTTTGATGTGATTATTATTTCTACTCACAATGATGAAATAACATTGTGTGTAGTGTATGAAAGAATCTCTTTATTCTTTTTGGATTAATATATTGTTCGGAATCCTAAATTTAATTATCATACTATTGTTTACTATTTTTGTTATTTTATTGGGAATAGTGTGAAGGAATATCATAAGAGAAAAAATCCATTTAATAAGATAAAATAATTTTTTTGGAATGGGTAATGATGCATGACATGGTTCACAGTATGATCAAGGTGTTTAATCATTATTAGTTATAATGGTTATTAAATCAAAAGAGCATAATTCTTAGGTTGAAAGTACCACAGACGAAGGAAGTGTGTCACATTATAATGTAGTTCATGATGTTAAATATTCACTTATTAGTAGGATAACTAATGTAGGACAATATAATGACCCGATTAGTAGGATCTTTGATGCAGGAAAACATAATACTTAACTAAGAAAGTACACTGATAAAAGATTTGACTCTCAATATTCTATAAATAATAAAAATATAAATTAAAGTTTTATTGATTAATGGAATTATAAATCCATATATGATGTTTTTTATTCTAGTTTGATTGTGATAAATTAGTAGGATATCTATAATTATGAAAATTATGATAGGGGTGAAGAAAATAAGCAAAAAGACCAGGAATCGATGGAAGTCGGCCCTAAGAAAATTAACTTAAAAAGAAGTAGAGAGTCAAGCATACAATGGGTTATTATAGAAACAAGTGTATATCACACCACATCTATCTACCTCTACCAGTGGGACACAATAGTTAGGGTCCATGAAAGACCACATCTCACCAAGTTCAATGAGTGTCATTTTCGCCAAAGCATCCGCCACTTGATTGGTCTCCCGATAGACATGCGAAACAACCATATGCATTTAAGTGAGCTTGATAAAATAGTCAACCCACTAAGGTATCACACGCCAAGGAAAATGATGTTTCCTAGTTCTCAAAGCATGAACCGCACTCTGAGAATCAAATTCAATCCATATCCATTTCCAATTAAATTGGACAACCAACTTGACAGCATAGATCATTGTCTAGATTTCAGATTCAAAGTAATTTCCAACTCCAATGAAGTGGTAGAAACATTCCTTTACAAACCCATGGTAGGTGTAGAACACTCCTCCATATCCTGACAGATTTGGTGCACCTGACACAACTCCATCAACATTCACCTTGAGGCAAGGAACAATGGGTGGTATCCATCGAATATGCTTCAGCATACGAGGCTTGCATGGCCAACCCGAAACACCAATAATTCTCAAAGTTTGTAAATAAGAAACAGTATTAGACATAGAAACATCTTGGAAAAGTGAAGATGTATACACATCCTTGTGAATAGCCACCATACCTTGTTGTACAGTGTGGTGCGCACCACCAAACTACGCATTATTTTGGGCCTCCCAAATGGCTACAATGACTACAGCAGTAGAAACCAGTAAAAAGTTATGAATTTTCTCACTGCATTGAGCATGAGATACATCGGACAGTAGGTTAAGAAGTGGTCTACGTGTGTCAAATACCAGCCCAAACAGAGATCCCATATAGGACCAGGGATGCTTGTCCTGGTCACATTCCAAGAAAACATGTTGTATAGAATCCTCAGAAGCCTTGTAAAGGGATTATATAGAAGCCATATGAATGTCGGATCGTTTGAGATGATCAGATGTGGGAATTCTATTTTTCTAGATTCTCTGGATCAAAAAGAATCTGGAAGGCCAGATAAATATGGCTCTAAAGTTCATGATCCAAGTGGGTGGGTGAGCTAGGCCTCCACATGGAAGCTTATAGAAGTCCCTACAATTAAACAATACAGTGCTGCTATGGGTCCAAATCAAAGTTTCATAATCCATAAAATAATAGGTTTTGATTTCAATCTCCACATGAGTAGGAATACAAGAGTCAGGTGAGTGCATCTGTGTGAGAAATCCTAAAATGGACAAAGGGGCTCCTTTAGGTGGTAAATTCAGATCATAAAGGGGTTGTGCGAGCCACTTTGTGCTCCAATAGTTAAGAGTGGAGTCCCTAAAAACCAACCATTTTGTATCTTTCATGATCCTCACATAGGCATGTTTGAGAGATTCCCAAACTGATGAGTCAAGGTAGTATTTGTAGCCATAGAGAAGCCACTTTGTGAATCTGTTTGAAATGAAGTCATCGTCAGCTTCAGTTGAAATCCGACTCCATAAAAATTTCCCAATAAACCCATTATTGAAGGTATAGAGATCCTTAATTCATAGTCCCCCCCCCCATCTTCATAGGCTTTATTCATTCTTTCCAAGCAACTTTAATCAACTTCCTTTCTTGTGTTGACCCTATCTATATAATGTTCCTTGAGGAGTCCTCTCGGACATCTATATAGGTATAAGGAATAGAAAAACTTCAATGTGATCACTGAGTTCCAGGGGTGAAGAAAATACTTTGTTAAAAAACATGTTAAATAATGAATTGATCAAATATCTAATGATAAAAATTTGAGATGAGGTGGGATTATATAAAAGGATGAAATTTAAGAATGGAAACTCCCACTAGTGGATTATAGGGGATTTACCTCTATTCCACACAAAAAAATAAATATAAAGTAAATATTTTGAAAAAATTTAATGGAACATGTTTTCCAGATCTATTAATATATTTTAGAATATCTCTAATAAGGAAAAGACTTGATCCAAGATCTTTATATCCTATAAAGTTGGTATTAATTAAAATAATTGGGATGAAAAGAATGTGAATGACTTATTATATTTTCAATATATATGATCTTATCTGGTAATTGTGTCAAGTTATTGGGAATGAGTTGTACAAGATTGATAAAGAATATAATGATAGCTATTTTTTAGCCTAAAATTTTTACTAGAATGTTATTATTTTCAAGTTATAGGTTGGGATAGGATTTTACAGGTTGCATTCATCCGAGAAAAGGTTATTTGAATGGAACATGCTTATGTATATTTTGGTTGTATTTAATCAAGATTCGGTGCTATTAATATTAAATATGAACTATATTGAAAGATATTTTTGATCCATTAGAATATTGTCTAGAATGTGGTTGTTTATTGGTTTTGGTTCCATAGATTCTGAACTAGTTTTTTCTAGTGAGACTTAGATCTAGAATATAGTTTATAATTATTTTTTATTATAATTTTCAATTGAATATTTTCTTGAAATGGGTGTTAAAGGTATTGAAAAGATGATGGACCTATACTGGTGGTTCAATGGAAGGAACAGTCAAGTAAATAATAATTTTTATGTTATAGTTGGAGTGAATATTCCTTGGTGTAGCTAAGGGTATATGATGGTGTGGGTGACTAGTATTTGTGCTGTGAATGGAGAAGGTTATTGTGAAAGTTTTTTAGATTGGTTGAGTGAGTTAGACTTCTTTTGGGGGCTTGGGTGTATGTTGTAATTTTTATTTTCAATTTATTATTGCTTTAAATTTTGATCAATTGATGACTAATGGTGACTTTGAATTATATTAGGCACAAAATCTAGTCATTTTAGTCACCATATCCATTATTTTTATATCTTGGTTTTCTTTTTTAAATTAAGGGACATGAGTTTAGACTATCATAACTCATTGCTCAAACCTTTATTAATTAATAATAATAGTATTATTATTATTATTATTATTATTTCCAATTTCATGTAGATCAGTTGGTGGATAGAGAAATGAGTTACTCTAAAGATACATATTCAAATCTTGTAACTACAAAATTTCAACTCTGAATGGGAGGTTAGTAGGACTATTGATCATTTTACAAATCACATGTTGATAAATTCTTTCAATAAGTCATTACTAGTTGGGTGACCTAGAGTTTTTATCACAACTTTTGGGTTAGAGGAATATGTGATGTACTGCATGCTAGGCATAATGATCTAACTCCACTATTATTCCTATATCTAGGTTGAATATTAGGACTATATTTTGTGGCTCACTTTTTCTAGTTTTTATTCACATTAATATATAATTTCCCATTTATTATATTTTATTTTCATTTGACTATGTTATAATTTAATTTCATTTCCCTAGTATTTACTCCCCTCTAACCATGTGTTTTATGTGATTTCTCTTTAATTATCCATGGTATTATTTGACTGAATTTGTATAAAAAAATTATTGAATATTATTAATTATATTTTCTAAATAAATTATCTGTTTTTGTTTCCTCTATTGATTCCTTATATAAGTATTGAGTTCTCCTCCACTTTCACTCATCAGTGGATATTAGAGAGAGTAAATTCCTCGTTGAACTAATTTTATCACACAACTTCACCATCCACACCATCTTCCCTACTAAGGTTCCACCACCCACATAATGGCCAATATTGGAAAATTTTCCAAAGCTCTCAACAACATAAATAAAATCATACAGCATTTGAACTAGAACCATTTGTATCAGATAAAGTAGGTACAAGATTAACATAATGAGGTGTCAGGGGCTTTGTATGCCCATCGTGTGACCCATATTCTTCAGGTAACCAAATAAGCATAACCATCTTGACTAAATCAATAATGTTTTTAAAAAATAAAACTTTGTCAAGACACATTTTCTCCCACCACTACCAGATATGCTAATGTCAAGGCTTAAATTACTAATCATACACCTCCATAGTATATAGGTTATAAATCAAAAGTGAATGCGTGGTTTGAAGCCCCTATAAAAAATCCACAAGATCCCAAACACAAATTCAAGTTTCCAATTTTTGATAAAAATCATGAAATAGAATATTTTTTAGATGGGATCACATAGGTAGAAAAAAATATTGATTTTATGGGACTTGAATAATTCCAATAAGTTAAATTGCTCAGATAAAAGCTATAGATAGGGGTGTCTATATAGGGGGAACAATTTTAGAAAATTTATTGATTGCAAGGAAGTGATCATCTATACTTAGTAGTGGTTAAAGGCTATTTTGACCACTTGATTCATATTTTCTAACTATACTCATCTTATATATATAAAAATTGCATGAATTACAGAAAGGCCTATTGTTCAGAATAAAAAATTCCAAGGGGATTAATTTCCTTATACAAATTAATGTGATGAAAAAAATTCAAAATAAAACAATTTTGATATAGTGAAATGATAAAGTGACAAATTTTGTCTATATTATAAATTTAATATCAAAGTTAAATAATCATTTAAGTATAGCTAAAAGAAGATGTATAAAATATATGAACATTATGTGTATTAAGAATTTAGTTATGTAAAGTATAAATTAAAAAAAATGTAGAATACAGTTTGATAAGAAGTTTAATAATAGATCAATTTGAGCCCCTACATCACCACCCCTCGACTCGAGAGGTTAATATATTAGTCCATTAATTTTAATGATGATCAAGAAACATATACCTAAAAATTATGCCTTATGATCTCCTTCTTAATCTTCACTAATAGCCAAGAAACTTTTCCCCCACTTTAGCAGTTGCGAGCACTCATACCCTTTACTTTTCACTATTTGTAGCAAGAAACATGATGTATAAGGTAGGGTGAGAAGAGGATGATTTTATTAGTGAAAACCCATTACAATTTCTCTATTATATATCTCTATAAATATGGATATAATTTATATGATATATATAGAGAGAAAAGTGAGATCCTTTGAGATTTAGAAATGAAGGATGGATTTTTGTGAGGAGAGTTTGGAGAAAGATATCTATTTGGAATTGATTCGATTATAGAGTTGTTGTACAAATTAATGATATAGATACAAGAACCAAAGGCCTTTATTTATAGTACCTAAGAGAGATAAGGACTTTTTGGAATTTTTAAGGTGTAGTGAAGCAAAGTAATACTCTGTCAAATCATTTTTTTACCATAATAAATGTCATATTACAGAACCTGTCTCGATGCCACTGAATAATTGGTAGGCTCCATGGTCTAGTCAGTGGACATCCAAGAGATCACTTAGATGGTTTTCATCTACTGGAGAGTCAATGAACTTCTGAAATCTATGGTTTCTATTTTCCGTTCCACCATTTATCTAGTGCTACCTGGTGGTTCCTCCTTCAAAAGGTGGCACCTCCATTTCCTTTAATGTCCTCTAAAAGTTCTTCTAGCCTCTATCCATGGCTTCAAAAATTCATTTAATATTCATCAATGATCTTCAAGATTTCATTAAATATTTAAAATTATATATCAAATATCACCAATATTATATCATTTTATACTTAATACTAACACTAAAACTCAGTTAAAAGAAATTTTCAGAAATATAGGTGTGTGTTTTTTATCATTAAAATTCATTTAATGAGAGAAAGGTACAACAATATCCTCCTTTTTGATGATCACAAAAACTTAAAATAAAAATGATAAATTAATTTTAAATAAATAGATAAAGATAATAATTAAAATTAATTCAATAAATTAGAATTAATAAATTTAACATGATTAAGATATTAACATAAATATATTTAGCATTCTCAAGACTTAAACCAAAATCTCCCCAAAAACCAAGAAACATCTCCCCCTGTGACATAAAAAAATTTACACTTTGACTGAAAATTATCTCCCAAAAACCAAACACCTCTCACCCTTTGTGGTTATCAAAAATTAAACAAGGAAAGGAAAAAATAAGAGATGATTATCTAAAAAATAAAAAGATCATTCCAGGAGATAGACATTTAAAACATGATTTCAATAAAATATTCTCAAGATAAAAAATGCATAGAAAAAGATAAAACATTAAGAATATTCTTATATAAGGGAGTAAAGGATAATACATCATTAAAACAAATCCCCCTTAATTATTGCTATATAAAAAAAGATGAGATAAAAAAGACATTTAAAACAAAGATAATAAAGATAAAAAATAATAAGATATGTATCTAACACAAAACACTTAAGATCAAATTATATCAATTACAAAGAAAATATAATATTGAATTTAAAGATTTTAAAAATAAAAAGATAAAAAAATTGATAACAAACTTCATAAAAAAACATAAAGAAATTTTTAAAAAGACTAGAAAATAAAATTTTAAAAAGAAAAAATTGAAAAAGATAAGAAAAGAGAATTTGAAAAAAGAGATTTTTTTTTAAATGTTAATAAAAAAATTAAAATACAAGGAAAGGGAAAATTTAAATAATATAAGAAAATAAATTTTTAAAAATAAAATAAAATAAAAAAATAACTTTATCCCCTTTTTAAAAAAATAAAACATAGACATGAGAGAGAGATAGAAATATATATTTCAAATGAATTTCATGAGGAAAATAAAAAAATAGAGAGATTCAAAAAACATTTTCCATTTAAATTGAGTTTGATGTCCAAATTTCTCCAAAAAGTAAAGAGATAGGCTCTCAGTCAATTAGTGTATTAACTAAATTTCTCAATATGAAAATATTTTATCAATTATTTCAAGTTTTGAAAGTCTAATTTTATAGATAAGCCACCAAATGACAATTCATATTGGTAGTGAAGTCCTCTAAAATATAAAAACCAAGTTTCTTTTAGTACCCTTGAGGGTTGAATAATGTTATCTAATAAATATTGATATGGTAAAACAATTTTGGGTCCACTAAGATTGGATAATAATGATTTAAAAACACTAATTTTTTTTATAATGAGAATTTATTTATGAAATTTGAGAATATATATGAATTTTTTTTGCTCTACTATATCTATAATTTTTACAATTTTATTCAAAAAAAATCCCAAATTTTCAAAATTAATTAAAAAACTTGTTTTGAGAAACATCTTTCACAAAAGTTGTATTTTGCAAAGAGCATTAATTATTTGAAAAACTAAAACCATTATCATTTATTTTAAAAATTTTATAACCAAGGATCATGTTGACATTTTTTTTAACTTGGGTGAATTTTAAAAGAGAGAATTTTATATCCTTTATTTCATATTTGAAAACATAAATATGATTTTTTAATTTTTAATTTTTTTTTTAAAAGTTTTTTTCTTTAAATAGTATATCCTTTTAATTTGAAAGTTGATTTTTCTCAATAATATATTTTTTATAATTTATTTAAGGATTATTATATTTTAAAATAATTTCATAACAAAAATTTCCAATTTCATCATGTTAATAAGAAAAGTGATAAGAAGAGGATGAATGGGAGGAAGAAGAAGAAGAAGAATGTGTAGGAGAGTGAGAACTTACCACTTCACATAACTCATAATGAGAAATAAGGCATTTAAGAATTGATTCAATTTATTCATAAGTTAAAATAGAATCTTCACTTCCACTCTATGTTGAAGCTTTTGGATCCTTTTTACCTTTATTCTTTTCTTTAGACTTTTTTAAGTGAAAATCAGGATTTATGTGACCCTTATTTTTATTACCAAAGTAAGTTACTTTTATAACTTCAATTTAATTTTTAGTTTTGGATAATCAGAAGTATTTATTCTTTTTATTCTATTTGATAAATATTCTTATAAAATTTTTAATCTTAGATTCAATATGTGATGAATTAACATCATTAATATCTTCAAAATATTTTAAATTTATTGTTCTCTTGGGTTTTTTGATTCCTTTGACTCTTTATATTCATTTTTGGATTAATGCTTCATGGAAATTTCATACATCATGATGGGTACAATTAGTTCTTTGAGAATAATATTTTTTATTCATTTTTCTTATTATATGACCATCACCTTGAGTTCCCAAGAGCTTGGTAAGACCCAAAAAAATTTCTTTACTAATGATTTTGTAGATAAATCATCACTAAGAGACTTTTTATGATTTAAAATGTTAGTAAAATGAGTAAACGTATCATAAGTAGATTCATTTGTATTCATACTAAAACTTTAAAATCCTTGTATATATAAAACAAAGCTTAGTATCCTTGATTTTTTTCATTCCATCATTAGTAATTTCTAACAAATTCCAAATTTCATGTGTTTCTTTGAAAGTACATATATGATTAAATTCATTTTGATCTAAACCATAATGTAATGTGTTTATATATTTACTATCTAATTCAAAATATGTAATATATTGAGGAGGCAATTTATCTTTAGGTTTAGTTATATCTCTATAACCATGAATAATAATTTTTTATACTAGATATCCAATGCTTCTAAGGAAAATAGACATTCTGTTTTTTTAATAAAAATAATCTGAACCATCAGATAAAGAGCATGAGTATAAGATTTATATTCCATTTTAAAATCATACATTGAAATTAATTAAGATTTGTAAAATCAAAAAGAATTTTTTAAAATACTAGGATTTTGAAACAAATACAAAGATCTCCTTTAATACTAATTTTTTGTCATAATAAAAAATGGAAAGAGCACATTGAATTTAATTTTAAAAATTAAAGTGATAAAAGAAAACTACAAATTCAAAAAAATGAATTAGATACTACAAAATGATAAAGAAATAAATTCACTCGATATTATAAAGTTGATATCAAGGTTAAATAAGAATCTAATCATAGTGTAAAGAAGACGTATTGAATTTTTTACTCTATGTGTATGAATAATTGGATGATGCAATGAATAAAGTAAATAAGAGAACAAAAATAGATTGATAAGAAGTTTGGAAATAGCTTAATGTGAGACCCTACGTCTCCACCCCTCAACTCAAGAGGTCAATTTATTAGTCCCTTGATTTTAATAGATATAAATAAATCCATATCACATAATCACCCTCTTGATCTTCATCAGTACCCAAGAATCACATCCCTAACTTTAGTGGTAGTTAGCACATGTCTCCCTTACTTTTTTCTAGTTTTCACATGAAACATGACATAGAATGTAGGGTGATAAGAGAAATATTTTATTGGTGAAAACCCACTACAATTTTTCTCTTACATCTCTTTCTAAATATGGATATAATTTAGAGGATAGAGATAGTGAGAAAGGTGGTATCCTTTGAGATTTGGAAATGAATAATGGATCTTTGATAGGATGGATTAAAGAAAAGTGGAGATTCATAATCAATTTAATTGGATAGTTATTGCACAATTCTATTATTGATATCCAAGCACTCAAGGCCTCCATTTATAGGATTTAAGAGTGGGAACCTTATGGAGTCTTTTTAGTGCATTGAAGCTGAGGAAGACCTATATAAAGTAATTTTTACCATAATAAATAGCATATCAGAGAATATATCCTAATGATATTGGATACCTAGTAGAATCCAACAGATTTCTAGTTAAAAACCTAGAGGTTATTGAGCACTACCTACTTCCACTATCTAGCTAGTTCCCCTCAATTAACTGGTTGATGAACTCCTAGAGGATATATCCTCAATTGTCCATACCACCAGTTATCCATAGCTACCTATTGTTTCCTCCTTCAAATGGTGTCACATCCACTTCCTTAAAAATACTCCAAATTTTCTTCTTGACTTTTTCCAATGATTCGACAAGTCTATTAAGATTATTTAAATATATTAAATATATATTTATATAATTTAGAAGATATATCCAAGATCCTCAAGATTCAATGACTTGATATTTAATATTAACATAGAAACTCACTTAAAATATATCATTAGAAACATAGGTGAGTTTTTTGTGATCATTAAAACACCATGAGATAGAGATAGATACAACAAGTCCACCATAACATTTCTCAATATGAAAATGAGATCTATCAACTAGTACTAAGAAATAACCTATTATAGATACAAGATAAAAAATAACTTGGTATTTTTATATACTTACTCCAGTAACCTAAGACCAATTATAACATGTGACTATCTCTATTCTTGATGAGTCCAAAAATCATGACACTAATTTGGAATTTCAAATATCATCGTAGCCTTAGTTCACTCCTTTCTACTTTCAAAACTATGTTTGTTAGGATTGACTATGAAAAATAATTTTTTTAAGAAATAAATTTCTATAAATATATAATCTACAATAAAGGTTTCAAAATTTGATGGATACAATAATAGTTGATCTAGGTATGTCTGAGATAAGAAGTAGAAACATTTTGGGAAGTATGGAAAATGTTATAGGATGAATTTTAGAAATATTAATTTTTCACTAGAAGTTGATTTGGTGCATTTAATGGTTAGTTGGCGATGTCCTTTACTGATTTGTGTTCATTATAAAATGTCAAATGGAAATGGAAATAACTAAACTATATGGACACTATGGATATAAATTGACGGGTGAGTTTTCTTAATCAAATTCTATTTTGAAGCTTTTTTCTACTATTTTTCAATAAAATTCTAATATTTAGGGAGCTTGAAACTTGGAAAGTTTCTTTTATATATTTTCCCTCTTAATAGAAATATCTCTTTGTTCCTTTCATAGAGTGGGGAGAGTTTTGAACCACATAGATTTGGATATTGTTTCATTTTTAATGGGGGTTTTTTCTTTTGTTTTGTGATTATTTTGATGGTATTATTTGGTTTAGTTTTGATAAAATGTGTATTTATGGTGTAGAGTCTTCTAAATTCCAAATACATCAATATTATGTGTCATTGTATTCTAGGGGTTCTAGAATTTGTTTTTTATTTTAAGTTCTAGAGGTGTGCTTCTGACATTGTTAGATGTAGAACAACAATTATTATCTGATCTTGGTAATATATTTTGGTATAACCAGACCCAGGTTAGGATTTCATAGCTCAAAGTTGAGTGGTTTTTTAACATTATCCTTATAGGAGGATTATGATCGATAATTCTTAACTTTTCACTTTTCTATTTTAGTGGGAGTTTCTATTTTGGAAGGATAGTATTGGAAGAAGATAATGTACATATTGATAATTTTTATGGTTTAAATTTCAAATTATAGAGAATATAGATTGAATACTATCTATTCAAGATATATCTATAGGTTTTATTTAAGGGAGACAAGCTATAATCAATGAATAAATAAGTATATGAAAGACTTGATCATAAGGAACTAGAAGTTTCTCAGATGACATTGGCCTAGAATATATCCTTATACATTCTAGAGGATATGAGTATTGATTTCATGAATACACTAGCCAATATATATGACAAGATAATTTATATTAATAAAGTGTTTCTAGTGTGGTAAATTTTCTACCTAAATATATTAGAAGTGATTTTTGTGGTGTATCATGTCACTGACTTCAATATAATTTAGAGTAAGTTGGAATAAGTTGGAATAAAGTTCACTAAGGAAGTGTGGGTGTTGATCCTTCTATAATCACTTCTATAATATGAGGATACAATGTTTACCATTGTAATAAATTATGAATCTAAGACTATATTTTTGTTTGATAATGTTCTTGATTTGATTCTAAATGAGTGATTCATTGGAAGGAGGTCTATGTTTCTATTATAAATGCCCCTTTAGTTATAAAATTATAGGATACTTTTCTCAATACAAAATACATAATAATGGGAAAGATAATATTTAATAGTTTTTAGGTGGTTCATTTAGGTCTAAACACGTATTCTAGCATTACTATAAAAAATAAGGCATGTAAAGAAGAACTACAAGGGTTTAAGGGAAAATTTCAAATTTTATGCTCCCATAAGTTCATCCAAAAATAATTTTTCAAAATAAAATATTATTTTGGTTTTTATTTTCATCAATCCACATGAGTCATGGATTATTCAATTTGGGAATTATTTTCACTCCAGGTCTAAGAGATTATTTATAGACAACTATTTATATAGAATATTTGGAAGGGTTCACCATGTGAAAAATGAATCTCTCAATATTATGGGAATGTGTGATGCTTCTATTAAAACCTAAAATGGATTATTTCAAAAATTATAAAAGATAAATCATATACTGATGTTATGGAAGAACCAAGTCTTAGTAGGACACCTAGATTGGGTGGGTTTCTATACTAAATATGAGGACTTCATGTATAATCTCACATGATTTTCTATGGTGGGATCCAAATGTGACAAGGATGGGATATATTATCTTACCAAGAATTATGGATGATAAATTCATGTCTAGAAATGAACTTCCATATCTATAATGTTGTGTTATGAATTTTATTGTAACATGGTTTAGAAAGGGATTAATGTAATAGATATAAATGGTATATTTAAACTTAGACACATGAATTATGAAACATGCGAAGAGTATATAATTGGGAATTAGTGAAAGGTATCCTTCAATAAAGACGGAAATTAACTATAGAACCAAATTTTAGTGTTGGTTTATATGTATTTATAATAGAAAACCCTATTTTTTCTCATAATGATATGACACACAAAGTGTGGGTGTTCTTTCTCAAGAAAAATTCTGAGGTTTTCATGACCTCTATCAAATAAATAACTATGGTGGAAAATAATACTATAACTAAGCCAAAATTCTTTGGGTTTTATAATGGTAGAGAGTATGGAAGTAGAGAGTTCTAAATATTCAATTGGAGGAAAGGAATATGGTTTGATAAGTCCTTTTTTAGAAGACTATAATATATTGTTGTCATGAAACAAGTGAATCAAACATTTAATGAGAGGGTAATAAGTATGAGGTTTTATATTTGTTTCCCCAAGTATTTTTGGGCGGAATAAATGAATTGTTTGGCCAATAATGTGAATTAGGGTCCTTCCACTATGTTGGGGTAGTATTTTCGTGAAGTACTCTGAGCCAAAAGGTCAGTTGACATCTCCCACATGAAAATTTTTAGATATGTTATATATTTCCATGTAGATGCTAGAGAAAAGGAAAAGATAGAGAAAGATTCTTGATCGTGTTTCTTTATAGGTTATGTAGATGAAAATTTTGTATTTTGACTCTTGCATAAAAACTTATAGAGGTTCGCTAAAAGATAAAATTCATTTTTTTAATAAGGATGTTTTATGGAAGGATTGGAACATGGAATATGATAAAGTTGATAGTAAATAATTATTGTATGCCAAAGTTCTCCCAGATAAAATTTTAGAATATCTTATTAGTTTTGATGGTCTGTAAGTTATGTAGATAGAAGACTATTCAAAAAATGATTTTTTGAATGTAATTTAGATTTAATTGGAATCACCAAGGCCAGATATGCCATAATTTTCAAGGGATATGGAATTTTGGGATAGATCTCTAAAAAGTAAAATTTTTAAATGAGTAGTTTTAAAAAGATATAAAACTAATTTTGAGTTAAGGTGATATACCAAGGTTAGGTGCCCTGTTTATAAGTTTGTGAGTGATGTGTAATTATTTCTTCTCATAGATGGTGGATAACTTTAGATCTTAGAATATTTGTTAAGACTTAGGGACTCGAGACAGTATGATTTAGAGATGAATGAGGAGATGGACTCCTTACATGTTTCTGGAACATTGGAGATAATATAATATCTTGGTGGTAATGGATAATTGTAGAATAAGTTATTTTATTGTTTAAAATGATAATTTAATGGTAGAAAATGATATAATAAAAGGCTTTTTATGAATGGATTTCAAAAAATAAAAGATTTTTATTTTTGGGAAATCATTTCTCTAGTAGTTAAGAATTTAAAAATTTAGAAGGTGACTAAAATGGTTACTATGGAGAGTCTATATCTTTAATAGTTAAATGTGAAGATGAAATTCATTAATAATTATTTTTATTGGAAAGTATTCATGGAGAAATTGGAAGGTTCCATGGAAAATGGAATTTAAGAAGTTGTGTGTCAGAACAAATGAAGTTTGTATAAGCTAAAATAGGCACCTAGTAATTGGAACTAGAATGAATTCATATGGATTAGTGTGGATAATTTATATTACCCAAAGGTATTTGGGGATAGTTTTTTCATCATTATTTTTCTCTATTTGTATGATAAACTTCTTGAAGGTCTGAAGAGATATCATATTAAATAAATTAAAGTTATTTTTTCTGTAAAGTTTGAGATGAATGATCTCATTTACACAAAAAATATGGTAAGTATATATATTTGAAGGGATATTAACAATATAACTTTATTTATATCTCAATCGAAGTATATTTGTAATATCATATAAAGTTTTAGAATATCTAAATCTAATCTTGTTAGGAACCTCCTAGATTGAAATTTAAAGTTATCCAAGGAGAAGGATCCAAGAATATAAGATGAGGTTTAGTACATGGTGTTGGTTCCATATGAATTAGTGGTCAAAATATTTATGTGTTCCATGGTTTGTTTAAGGTTGGATATTTATTATGAATTGGGAATCATTAGAAGGCTCATGGAGAATCTGGAAAAAGAGCACTAGGAAGCAGTGAAGTGGATATTGTGGTGTGTTAGTGGTTCAGAAGAAATTTTACTCACTTTTTTAATATAAAATATACTACATGGATTTATGGATTCAAAACTTAGATTATATTTTTACATGTAGGTATGTTCCATTGGATACGTGCTCACTTTTGGAGGAACGACTATGAGTTGGATGTCTAAACTTCAACCAATAGTTTCATTGTCAATAATGGAAGCATAGTATATTCCAATAATAGAATCTAGTAAGGTGTTAATCTAGATAAAGGTGTTTTTATAGAATCTTATAATAATCCAATGGAATGAAACATTGTTCGATGAAAATCATATTAGGATCCATCTTGGAAAGAATCTAATGTTTCACTCTATAAAAAATCATATTTAAAATAAGTATCACATCATCTAAAAGTTTTTAGATGATGGATTTTTTGAGATATGGAAGATTTATGGATGTTATAATATAATATAAATTTTTATGAAGGAAATATTCTAATAAATTATGGTGTGTTATTGTACTTTAGTGGGGATTGGATGGTCTAAAGCATGGTTAGAGTACCATGGTTCCAATATAGAAGGAAGGAAGAAGCTAGAGATGTGGAAGGGACCTAGAGGACTTTTTGAATCCTTAAAAACAATCTTCAAGTGGTATATTATTAGGATTTTATGTGATTTTTTTCTAAATACTAGATTTCCAGAAATATAGAATCTACAATAAAGGTTTTGGAACTAGATGGAGGTGATCACAACAAAACCAAGGATGTCTCCAGCCAAGTAGTGGTTATATTATGGATATGATTAAATATATAAAGGATGGGTTATGGAATTAGGAACTATTTTAAAAAAGTTTTATATTGATTCAATGAATTAAATGGGTATTTAGTGCTAGAATTTATTAAGTGGTGTTCATTTAAAAAGATCATATAGTGTTGGAACTAATGAAAATGACTGGATGCTATAGATTTTTTCTATAAATATATGGTTGGGTTCACTTTCTTAGATATTTTTTTAAATTTTTACTCTTATATTTCAGGGTTGGATAATGGTATTTAAGGAACTTGTAACTCAGAATGTTTCTCTTTTATATTCTTTACCTTAATATAAAGGTTATAGTGTCCCTACCATGGAGTAGGGAAAGTTATAAACTATGTAAATTATGAGTGTTCTTTCATTTTTTTATTGGGTTAATTTTCATCTGGTTCATTGTGCTTTTTAATGTCCTATTTTGTTATATTAGTGATGTGATGAATATCTAAGGTGTGGAGTCTTCTCAGTTCTGGATGCATCAACATCATGTGTCTTCCAATTTTGGTAGTTTTGAACATTGTTTCTCATTTTATGGTTTGGATGTGTGCTTTCAAAATAGTGGTATATGACACAACAATGGCTCCTCAAAACCTATAATCACTGTATTTTGATACATTCTACGAAAGGAAGGGAAGGATCCTAAAACAACACCCCAATACAGTAACACATAGAATTTCCATTCTATTCTACTGGTTATTGGAATATAAATATAGTCTAGAGCACTCCCATAATATAATAATAGTACTAACAAGTATTCTCAAAATTTTAGTTTAAAATGTTATCACTATTAGTAGTAAAGACAATACTCTAACAATTTTTCCAACCTTGGAAAATTTAATCTAGAAAACTTTGAAGAGGATGTTGGGGATAAAAATGTTCCAAGTTATGATTTAAGTGGTGACCTCTAGTGTATTAGACTAGAAGGAACCTTTGTATAATAGGGTAATTAGATGTGATTTTTGTAGTGGATCATGTTAATCATTGATAAATAAGTGAAATATCCTCAATGGTATAATTTATTCCAAACTCATTGTTCAGCTACCAAGTAGATACTCGAGTTGATTATTGATAAGGGAATCCAAGATAATTTGATCTTTAAGGATTTATCCAAGAAACTCCACATAAAAATGATGCCTCATCCTTTATGATATAAAGTTAGTTAGATCAAAGTGTTGGGTGGAATAAATATCACATAGTAGTGTAATATTACCTTCTCTATTATTCGATACACATATGATGTCACATGTGATGTGGTGCACATGGATGCATTTCTGAAAATACTAAGACACCCATGGAAATAAAACTCTAATGATTTCCATGATAGTTGAGAAAATATTTTTGGATTCACTAATTATCAGTTAAATTTTATTTTGATCCCTCTGATTAAGAATCAAATGATAACAAAATTAGGTGTGTTTTTTATCTCTTTATATGCCTCAAAAAAGTTCAAAATGGAGAATGTTGGTGCAATATATGTTCTTGCTATAGTGGACCAATACTTCTTTGATAATCCTACCATTATTCCACTAAAAATCAAAGAGTTATTTAATGTTTTTAATGGTATTATTCCAAGTTAATACTCATACATACTACCACTCATTAAAGAGATTCAACACCATATCAAATTGGTACTAGGAGTTCCCCTACCTAATTTACATCACTACCATATGATATCTAATGAGTATGAAATTTTTTGAGGATATGTTCAAGAAACTATTTCAAAGGTATACATATTAGAAATCATTTTTGATTCAAAATGAATCTTTTTTATCCTTTTTTTTGAAAATCATAATTCACTTCATTGAAATGAGATAACTTGAAGTTGTTTATTTATATTTTTATTTTGTAGAATATAACTTATATTTTATAAATTTAGGTGAACTAAAACCAATATACTAAATTTCTAGAGATTTTAGAATATACATTGAATTTATTTCAATGGAAGATAGTATGTTCCTATAATGCTATTGTAATTAAACCCAATGTTCGAACATGTAATCGTTAGAGGTTTTTACATCGATGCCTATATAAGGTGATAACTACTTTGAGGATCATATAATGTTTAGATTGAACTAATATAATATACAATTAAACCATGTATCATCTCATTACCTTTGAGTGATTCCAATTTTATTTTGTTTTCAATGTTTTCTTTGAGTTTTTTTTATATAGAATTTTT
This sequence comes from Viscum album, assembly GCA_963277665.1. Classification (NCBI taxonomy): domain Eukaryota; kingdom Viridiplantae; phylum Streptophyta; class Magnoliopsida; order Santalales; family Viscaceae; genus Viscum; species Viscum album. The sequence goes on along the minus strand of OY728157.1, from coordinate 1,392,862,351 downwards.
CTAAAATCACTATGTTTTTCTTTCTAATTATCCTACTTTATATCCTATGTGATCAAAGAGATTCTAGGTTGGGAATATACTACTTATAATATTTGTGATCAATGAGGTTATAGGGATAATGACCTATTTTCTTCTAAACTATTATGTTTGAGAAAGTATGGGTATTAGACTTACTATCGATCATGAATACTGAAGAGGATCTTAGAGATAGAGCTTCCTGATTTTAACAAGTTTTTATAAAGAAGTTACTGGTGTAGAAGTTGATCTTATGATAAGTTTTGTCAATGAATTTAATTCTAAGAAACTTTTATACCTTGGTTCTGCTTACTAAAACTTCATCCTATTTGGGATAAAATAAAATAGTCCCCTCCATGTGAATTACTTTTTTAATAAAAAAAATTAGGAGTTTTTAATTTTTCATCTGAAACTCCATGCATTATTTTAATTAATTTTTTATTATGTCCAATTGTTTGGGTTTTTACCTTGGTTTTTTTTATAATTTATAATATTTTTACTTTTATCTCATTATTTACTTTTATATAATATATTTTATATAGATTTTAACTTCCATACATCTTATGTTTTATAGTGGGAAATTTTTAATTTGGATTTATGGATTTTATTCACCCATATTGAAGTTATCATACCTTGTTTATCTTATAAAATATTTAGTATTAGATCCTGACTCTAAATATTTTCTCTAATACACTTTGTATCAATTAAAATATCTATGCTTGAGATTGTCTCCTTATTTTTTATATCTTATCTATTTTGGGTATTATTAGTTCTGTTTCCTTACATTAACCATGTTTTAGATAAAAGATCATTTGTTTTTTATATGGAAGGTGTTACACCAGTTATAAATCATGAGAATCTTAATTTAAATATTCTATCAATATCTAATTGAGATAAGTAAAATTATTAGTATGATAATATGGAAAAATATTTTATCAATACTAGAGAAGATAATTTTCTATTTTTGAATATAAATTATGTTATTGTTGAGAAAATATTTATTACATTTACTCATGATGAAATGTTAGTGTTTCAATTAAATTTCATAATTTACATACTCTATTATGTATGGTTTTAAGGAACATATATAGTCAAATTTCTTTATGCAGAACATCATGTGGAATTTGGAAAATTTTGGAAGCCACACATTTCAAAACATATGAGGTTATTGAAACAAAAAGTGGCATATTAAGAGCTGATTATCAATAAATTTACTTTCTATAGAATGATTCAGTTCCCCAAATGCATCAGTGGTACATGACTATCATAATAGTATTTAATATATTAGAGAAAAGAAAATTTATGATGATTAACTTATATAAAATATTATCAACATTCTATCAAAGGAATTTGAATAAAAGAGAATAGTTATTGATTACACTAAAGATATTACTAAGATTAGTATGTATGATTTAGTTGATACCCTTATATAGTATAAGAATCATTTTAAAATGGATGCTAAAAATTAAAGGAAGAAAAATAGAGTTGTGATTTCTATAATTACTAAATATTTAACTTCTATTATAAATACATCAAATCCAAGTACATATAAGAGAAATTATAAATGGAATTTGAATATTAGTATTTTCAAAATAAGTGAAGGTAGACATGAAAAAATATTAAGAATAATGTTGAAGAATTGGAACTTTTGAACATATTACTAGAAATACAAAAATTATAGACATTAAATATCTATAAATTGATATTATTCATAACATATATGTTAAAAATATAAAAAAATAATGTGAATCAGACCTGATTTTCTAAGACTAAAAAGGAATTAGAAGTAATCTAAAAGATCATCGAAGATAAAAGGAAGAAAATATTTTAGATATATGAATGACATATAAAACATTAGTTAATATCCTTCTTTGGATGATAACAATGGATCATATAATTTTTATAATTGAAAGATAACTGAAATCTTTGAAAACTATCCTAGAAATGAATTATTCTTCATGGGGAATGAAATCCTATATTCTTCTATAACTTTATCTTTATATTATTTTTGACTTTTTTTGGATGATAATGAGGAGGATGGAGTTCCTTATTCTTATAATGATATAAAGGAATATATTAATGAATTTAAATATATGTTTCAAAAACATTATAATAAGTATACTAAAATGAAAGCTAATTTTTTTATAAGAATGATGATTCTATTAAGTATAAAAATGAAATCTCAAAGTTAACTTCAGAATATAAGGAATAATTATTTTTATTCAAAAAATTTAATATTAAAGATAAATTGTTCAGTTGAAGTCAAAAGTTAAAAATGGAATAATATTTCGTCAAAAATTACTTCCAGATATAAGAAATTTGAAAAGTTTTAGAAAGAGATGAAACTAAATAGAACTACTTCAAGACTTGGTAGTAAATCTACTAGAATATCATGATTCCAGAATAATTAATTTATAGTAAAGAGTTCACTGTTGTTTCATGATGTTCCAAAGGGGTGGACACTGGAAGATTTGTTATTCATTGAATAAGGTTAAATCCTTTATAAATTAAAAGGTTTTTACTCAAAGAAACTTATAGATATTAAATATAAAAAAAATTAAAAATATAGTTAACAAAATTTTTATTCAAAATAATTTCCAAACCAATGTAGGTTTGGATTCTAAAGAATTAATTTCCAATCAAATAAAGAAGTAGTGTACCATTAATAAAACTAAATTATCAAGTATTTGGTAATTTTTACTCTTATATATTAAAATTTTAAATTTACAAATGTTTTCAAAATTTATAGTTATTTCTTAATATTTTATTAAACTACTTGATATAATATGAGTTTTTTATTTGGGTAGATATAAAAAATATATTAATATTTTTTAAAAATTCAATAGATATGGGGGTTTTAGATAAATTTAATAATTATATTTTATAATATATTAAATTAAAGATGAGAGATAATATTTGAGAAAAAAATGTAAAACCATCATTATTATAAGAAGATCATCCACATATATCGAGAGATAACTTTTGGGAGGTTAATTTCCTTTTAATCTTATCATATGAAATCTATAAATATTAGTAGATTAAATATTTCTATTTTTGGGAATTTTTAATTTTTAGTTCGATTTTGATAAATTATTAGAAGGATTTTTTGGAATATTGTAAATTATTTGGGTATTAATACATGGAATTTACTTTTTTATTTCTTTTTTATTGATTGATTCAATTATTTGAACATTTTTAGAACTTCTGTTTTGTTTTTTATTCTTATTGGTTATTTTTTTATCATTTTTCAATAGTGTTTCTTCATTTCATAAAAATATTAAGGGGGGATAGGAATTTTGTTTTTTATTCCTTATTTTGAGAGGATATTTTGAAAGTTAAATGAGATAATATCTTATTCCACTATTAATTAAGAAAGAGATTTAATGTTGGAAGATAAAAATATGGGATATTTTACTCTAATTAATTCATCACATATTCCAAAATGGAGAATAAATGATGGATAAATAAGGGATATTTGATATAATTATCATGTGTATAGAATATTTTTGGTTTCATGGATATAATACTTGGAATAAATTTTATCATAAATTATGTAATCTTAAGTATTACTTGTGTATAAATCTCTATGTTTTCCTTTGATAATTTTTTATTTTATTAGTTTTATTCTGATAATATCAAAAGGGTGTAATTTTATAGATACCACCCCCTTAGGAGTGTAATACTATCCTCTTTGGGGAGAAAGGTCTATAATTTCTCTATTTCAAGGGGATAATGATCTCGTCTTCTATATAAAGTATAAATGTTTCATAGAGTAAAAAGGAATGTATTCCACTCCAAACAGGGAGGTATCTATGAGAATACATCAAGGTGTAAAAGTGAATCTAAAGGGAGAAATTTGAGGAATGTTTTAGGATATAATTTGATAAATGTCTTGTAAGCTCTACAAAAATGATAGGAAGTTTTCTAATTTTCTTCATTTAAGTTGAATTATTTCATTTAACTACTTTACTTTGTACTTAATTCTTATCCCATCATGGTATTTTATTTCTCTCTTATTTTTTTTAATTTTTAAAAATCAAATAGGGGGATAAATTTAAGAAATAGTAAGTATTCCTTCTAGTTAATCGGAAGTTTTTTTAGATAATATGTTTTTTAAATTGTGTTTTAAATAGAAAGTGTTAGTTTTTTACCAATGTTAAACTCTAGAAGAGTTTCAAAAAAAATTATATGGAGTATACAAGGAGTTTCTCTTTTTATATTCAGTTAACATCCCTTTTATCATATGTATTTTTACTATCAAAATGGGGATATTGTTGAGTCAAAATGACTCTTCCATATCCTTTGTTTTGAAAATCAAAATAAAATTCATTTATTGAGTTAACTTCAAGTAATTTGTTTAAGTTTTTATTATGAAAAAATTAACTTATGCTTCATAAAGTCTGCTGAATTGAGTATAATAAACTTAATATCTATAGCTTTGATAAGATACACTAAATTAATTTCAATGAAAGATAGTGTGTACTTCTGATGTTGTTGTAACTAAACCTTGAGTTTGTGGAATTTATCAATTGAGGTTGTTATGCCAATCCCTATATAAGAATATTGTTTCTTTGATGATCAAATGACTATTAAACTATGCTGAGAGAACATATAATTGAGTTTTACATGATCTTGCTAACTTTGAGTTCTTTTGGTTGTATTTTGTTTTCATTGTAATCTAATATATTTTATTTTGATGACTTATTGTAAAATATCTAAATTTTTCTTTGTAATCATTCTAATTTTGATCATACCTGATTGAATAGATCCTAAGTTTGGAATATACTACTTCTGATCTTTGTGATTAATGAATTTCTAGGGATAGAAACATGTTTTCTTATAAACTACAAATTTTAATAAAGTATGGATGATGGTCTTACTACTGATCATTTTGATCAAAGATGATATTGGGGAAATATATGTTAGATTCTAATGGGTTTTTTCAAATATGTTCAAGGTATGTAACTTGTATATTTCAACCGGTTTTTTTAAAGAAGTTCCTAGTGAGAAATTTGTAAGTCATGGTTTTAGTTATTAAACCTTATAATGCTTTAGGATAAAATTGAAGAGTTTCATTGATAGAAACTTTTTGGTAATAATATTATTTTAAGTGTTTTTCTCTTTTCATCGGAAACTCTATGTATTTTTTTAATTATGGTGTTATTATTTATGATTGGTCAGTTTTTTTTACCTTGGTTTAGTTGTATAAATTTTAAGAGTTTTATTTCCAATTCATTATTTACTTTAATTTTCTATGATTTGTTCATAGGATATAACTCGCAGACAATTTATATTTTAGAGTGAGAAAATTTTAAGATGGATTTATGAATTCAATTCTCCCGCTCTTTAAGCTTTCATACCTTTATTTTTAGGGACAATAATATTAATCCCTTATAAATTCCCAACACTATTAATTCCAAATAATGATTTCTATTTAAGGATGGTCAGGTATTGTTTAGAGATCAATAAAATCATAGTAAAGTATCACTTTCCAATCTCAAGATTCGATGACATTCTCAATGTTCTATAGAGAACAACCATATTTTCTAAATATGACCTTTGAAATAGATGTAATCAACTTCTAATTCAACTATAATATGAATTAAAAATAATATTTAAACCCAAGTAAGTACTTTATAAATGTATTTTTATTCCAATTGGGCTTACCAATTCTCTAAGAACCTTCATGAAGTTAATGAATCATGTTATGAAACTCTTCATTGGTAAATATGTGGTTTCATATTTTGATGATATTCTAATGTATGGTCACGCTAATTCCTTACATATTGATCACTTAAGGGAAGTGTTACAAGGGTTATAGGAGAATACTATTTATGTTAATCTAAAGAAGTATAGTATTATGCTCCTAAAGTTACTTTTCATGGATATCAACATAATACATTCAATTTAATGGTGATAAAATCTAATAAATATAGAAGTGTAATTAGCCTTGTACTATTATTTATGTGTGAAATTTTTATGAACTTGCCATGTTATATTTTTAATTCATTAGGTATTCCATCTCCATTATGTCCCATTGATTAGTTTTATTAAGAATGGTGATTTTTTGGGGGGAGGTGGTATTAAGGCCATCTTTATCACCATCAATGAGATTTTCATTACAACACCTCTTCTTATTATACCCAAATGAAACTTAGAATTTTAAATAAAAAAAATCGTTATTGATTTATATTAGTGATATATTATCTTAGGTTGGTTTAATTGTCACATTCTTTCATAAGAAGTTGATTGATTCCTAGTTCAAATGGTTAAACTATGTAATCAAGTTGTATGTGGTTGTTCAAATAGTTAAACAATGGGAGTCATATCTCTACCATCATAATTTTATACTATACACATATCATGAAGAATTGGAATATATTCATGTATGGAAGAATCTAAAATGGATAAATACCAAATTTATATCATAATTTAATTAACTTTTATGATTAATTAAAAACATGGTAATGAGAATAATATAGTTAATTCTATGAGTCACAAACATCATTGTTGGAACTAAGAAATGTGTTCCACACACTTTTCCATAGAATCCATGATACATCCCCCACCCTAATAACACAACTTATGTGAAGGGAGAATATTATATTTATAATGAAGAAAAAGAAAATTAGATATCCATATGTTGAATGATTTTTTACACCTTGAGGGATGGAGTTCCCTTAAAAGCATTTCTCATTCTGGTGACATGGTGGGAAGAGGATCCCATTGGGATTACTCTATGTATTTCATCTTTTACTAGTGAAAAGGGGATACAAAACCATAAAACCCATTTTTAAGGGTCTTATAGGAACTTGTTATCCTTAAATAACACCTTCTATTTTGGAACCTTTTGTTTGAGTGTAACGACCTGAAATTTTGAATAAATCTTATTTCCTAATTTTATGTGTCAATTTATTTTATTTTTTATACTCAACAAAAATGTTTCATTTGATAACATGATTATAATTAAAATGAGACCGTTTGGTTTTGACTGTTATATGACCATTGGTCAATATGACCGCTGAAAACTAAACGTTTCGATTATTGTCTCTAAATACAAGTAATCTTGGTTAATTTTTATAGAAAGAAGATTCGATGGCCTCACCCAGTAGTCTTGGACCGATCGAAGCCCATCTAACAGAACTTGGTAAAGAGGTAGCACCACTGGGCTTTGCTCTGGACCAAACCCAAGTCGAACTTCATCGTGTGAAACTAGAACGGAATCGCCTTTGCGAGAAGTTAAAACTAATAGAAATTACTACTCGTGCGATGTTGGTCGTGCCTCCCTCAGATTCTCTCACCTTAGAACACCTTACACTTAGGTCCTATGCTGGTGTGATAAGGGGCTATGTAAGGAGACCATAACTGCCTTGTGTAATCCTTTGTTTTAAATAAAAATTGGGATTTCTTCTTATGAAGTTTATGAATTTTCAAATGTCTGGATAAATATAGTATGCATATTTTTGGTGAATTTTAGAGAAAGGATATTTTAAAAAATGTTTATGTAAACCTTAAATAATTAAAAATGTGTAATGATTTTCAAAAAAATGGTCTTCTGCAATTATGTTCAGTACGAAATTTAGAGTCTAATAAGATCAACTTGATTTTTGATGAATAGTAAATTATGAATAGTGATTTTACGCTTAGGATTAGTAATGTGACCAAATGGATTAGTAATTTCACTCAAAGAAAGTTCTATTATAATTTAGACACCTAGATTAAGTAATGAGATTCAATAAAATGGGTAAATAACAGTTTCATAAATTATTATTCAAGTATTAGTTTTTTCGGGTGAATAGTGTTTTTTAATTAAAAATTTAATTAAAAATATTTATAAAATTATATTTATAAAATGGATTTCATTTTTGAACTCAGAGCGTCGATATTATGTTATGGTAATTTTTGGGGATTTTTCTGAAAAAAAATGAATTTTCGGTGAATAGTGTATTTATTTAAAAATTAATTTAAAAATAATTAGAAAATTATTTTTATAAAATGGAGTTCATTTTTGAAATCATAGCATTGATATTTGGTTAAGGTGAAATTTTGGGATCTTTCTGAGAAAGTTGAATTTTCAGTGAATAGTAAAAATACAGTTTTAGGGTTTCGGTATGTTTAATGACATCATAACTGTGTCATGATGATTTCATGAGATATTTTAATGGTTGGCCGACCAAAGGTTATGGATATTTGTATTGGGGGCCCCATTTGGCCAAACTTAATGGGAAATATCATGGGAGATCACATGGTTTTGAGAAAAGCACATGTGAGGTGTCCCTTGGCCATTAATGCCTTGTCCCCTCACGTTCCCTATAAATACCAAGACCTCCTCTCATACTTTCGACTCCAAAACCATCCTCAACGAATTTCTGGTCTCCTTACCTCCCAAGGAGTCCTCCCAAGGTTCCCCTAATCCCTCAAGGTCCAAACCTTTGAGTTTTAAGAGTTACGTTTTAAGGTAAGGGATCCGATCTCTCTCTTTCTTTTCAAGAAATCTCTTTTATGTAATTTCTTTTATTCTCCATGTTCTTATGTTAAAGGGTGTTATTTTATACTCCTATTAATTCCCTTTTCATGTTTACATAATGAGAGATCCCTTCTTACTCTCATTATTTCGTTTTATGAAGTTTTAAGTGGCGCCGTTAGGCTGCCGAAATTTTTGTAACGGATTCTTTCTCCCTTCTCATTTTTCAAGATCTATTTTCATGTAAAGTATTTCAAGTTCCTTTTTATTATGTTGGGGTATGATCTCTAAATTTATCATACTGATCTTTTATGATCATATGATGATAGACCCCATTTTATCTCTTCAATTCAGTATTTTGATGTTTTAAGTGGCGTCGTTAGGCTGCCGAATTTTTAAGTGGTTCTTCACCCTTCTCATTTTGAAGTTCTACTTTCATGTCAATTATTTCAAGTTTCTTTTTGTTATGTTGGGGTATGATCTCTATATTTATCATACTGATCTTTTATGATCATATTATGAGATACCCCATTTGATCTCTTCAATTCAGTATTTTGAAGTTTTAAGTGGTGCCGTTAGGCTGCCGAATTTTTAAGTGGTTCTTCACCATTCTCGTTTTGAAGTTCTACTTTCATGTCAATTCTTTCAAGTTACTTTTTGTTATGTTGGGGTATGATATCTATATCTATTATACTGATCTTTTATGACCATATTATGAGAGACCCCATTTGATCTCTTCAATTCAGTATTTTGAAGTTTAAGTGGCGTCGTTAGGCTGCTGAATTTTTAAGTGGTCCTTGCACCTTTCTGCCTTTTCAAAGTTCTAATTCCATTTCAAGTCTTGAAAGTTCCTTTTTATTATGTTGGGGTATGATCTCTATATCTATCATACTGATATTTTATGTTCATATGATGAGAGACCCTATTTGATCTCATCAATTCATTTTTGGTTGAAGTTTATGTAACGTTGTTAGGCTGCCGAATTTTCATAAGAGAAATATTATTTTTGTCTTCCTTTCATTTTCTTCATTTCATATGGTATATTTTCAAATTTCATTACCATGTCATTAAATCCCATATATTCTGTCCCTATACTGTTTTATGGGTCATTTATGAATGTTTGACCCATGTCCCCTCTCTTTTCAATGTTTTCTAAAAACTTGTAACATAGCCGTTATGCTGCAGAATTTTCGTCTCAAAATGCCTCTCTCTTTATCTCAAAATTATTTTCTGTTATTAAGTGAATACTCAAATCTCTTATTTCTACAGGGGTATTCACATATATATCAAAATGTTCTATTTTAAATTATGGGATTTACATACATGAAACCCGCTTTCCCTTTTCCGTGGGTTTAAAGTGACATAAAGATCATGTCTTTAAAGCTGTTTTTAAAACGTTATGATTATGAAATGAAACCCATTTCTTTTATGCTATATGGGTTGTTTATGAAATGATTGATGATGTTATATGTGGCTCACATGATAATAAAGACATGTCAAGGGTGCGCCCAGATAGCGCTCCAATGCATCTGGTAAAGACTTAATCTCTAGAGATGACTTTTTAGACTGATACCTTGGTGAATAACCTTGGTAATTTTTAATGACACCTTGGGGATGGACCTTGGTGAAACGAAATTATTGTCAATATTAAATGTTGCATCCACATCTTCAAGTTATGAAAAATGTTATTTTTATTATGATATTCCTCATGATTTATTTCTAATGCCTTAAAGTTCTTTTCATGACCTTATTTAAGTATCTCATGTTCACATGTAAAATGTTTCTCTTGTTTCCCTTACTGGGCCTTCTGCTCACCCTTTCTTTTGATGTATGTCCCCAGGTTATGATATGCAGTATTGAACCTAGGATGAACATGAGGATAATCCTTTCAAGTTTCTAAGAAGAATGTATTATGTTTTCATGTTTTAAGTTCCCGATTTCCAAGACACTAAACATTAAAGATCCTCAGTTTTGTAAAATGTAATGAAATTTTATGTGATAAAAAGGCAGGATGATATATTGAGGGAATATTTTGTTTCACAGTCTTTGATTTTACTACCATTATATCCCAAACAAACTTAGAGGTCCAAAGTTATGATTTTTTGAAGTTGGAATAAATTTTGATAAATTAAAATTTTGTAGCCCTTGTGAACCCTGATTGTATACCTTACCTCACAGTCTCCATAGTATCATGTATAATTATTCACCATGATAAGGTCTTCATGCCCTAGTCTAACTATTCACACACTCGTCTCTGCCTATATGTGTACCCTACCCTCCTATCATAAAGTGCATTTTTGCACCTGCATTGCATGCCCAGGTCCCCTATGTGATGAGATGCACCCTAGTACCCTTTGTTTTATAAATAAACCCCCTTATAACTGTATTTTTACACACATATAAAGAAGGAAGATCCCACTCTATACACCCAAGCCTTCCATATCCCCCTTCATGTGACTCTGAAGTTCAAACCTAAGGGAAATAATAACTAGGCATATATGTTCCCTAGCTATTCCAGGGCCCCCATACTAGGGTGACATGTGACCTAGTCATCTCTATAATCACATACTAGGGTGAAACATTCCCCAGTCATCCTCAAAGACTCTCACCCGAGAAAAACTTATCCCAGTTCTCCTACATGAGTGTGAATTCATCTAGTTCTCCTTACATGGGAGACCATTCTCCCAAGACTCCCTACTTGGGTGATCATCCACCCAAGAATCCAATTTGGGATAAATTTCACATAGAATATATAATTAGGGAGATGCTTCTCCCTTATCCTCATATTTGGGTTCCACTTCACCCAGGCCTCCATATATAGACACCCCTTATGATGAAGCCTCCAATCTAGGAACCACATTTCATAGGCCTCAATATTAGGTTAACCCTTTACCCAGGGATCATATCTAGGGACCTCATTTCCTAGGTTTCATACATGGGAACCACTTCACCCAGGGATTATACTAGAGTTCCACCTTTCCCATGTTTCATAGTCAGGGTTCCCAATTTTCACAGGCCTCTATACCTAGGTGCCTCTTCACCTAGATCACGTAATTGGACACCCCGTATGATCACGTCATCTGCTTGGGTGACTGCTCAAATATACCTCTAATCTGGTGAAATTCCAAAAACTAAACCTTTACCTAAGTCACTTACCATGTTAGGCATCTACAAAGAATATATATATAAGCCCCACACACATCCATCCGGATCGTAGGAATGGGACTGAGCCGCTAACTAAGTGTATATCCCAATCATAAATTCTTCTATTTAGTTAGAAACTAATATGATGAAACCAATAGGGAAATATAGTCCATAATCTTAATTATATCCATTATTTTTTACCCCTTTAATTACATAATAGTCATTACTACATGATTTTAAACTACACATACCTGAACCTTCTACTAGTTGTAAGACCCAAATAAAACCTTATTGATGATCTCATTCCTATGACCCATCATTGATCTGTATATATATTGTCCTCATACTAGTTGTATGACCAAACCATATTTTCTTATATCTAATTACCAATAGATAGTATGAACTATAAAAGGTATCCTCGTGTGAAATCCCTGCTCAATCGCTTGTTCTCTCCCTTTTCACATCATAAAAGTCTTTACCACGTGATGTTAAACTACATGGTTTGGTCTTTTAAAAAAAATTAAACTATATAATCTATACTATAGGGGTTATTATTTTTATGCAAAGAGGATATTTATGAATCCTCTCTAATTATGAATCAAAACACAATTATTATCTCATATCCCCCTTTGAGGGGTGGTATCTACTAAACTTATCTAAATTTATTTTGTAATAAGAATATGAAACCAACTACCTTATGTGATGAGAATAAGATTCCTTCCATGTGATAATAGGATGACTTATCATTCTATATGTTAAGATCATAAGATTACTTTATATCCTAACATGAGGAAGATAAAAGTGCCACCTTCTAGTTATAAGCTCCAACCATACCCTCTCATATTTGGTTACAAACGGATATGGTGAACTATAAAGGGATGATTATGAATAATTATCACACCAAAAATTACTAAGAATCTTTCACCTAGTAATACAATCTGCATGAATTAAAACTACTAGGAAGGGTTCATGGATTCATAGCTCTAAAGGTATCACAATGGTCTTTTAATATTACCTTAAAAGTTGTGGTGTGTATCATTAGGTGACATTTAACTATGTGGGTTATGATTCCCTTCATAGAGATATATAATAATCCCCTATAATGGTCTCAATACAAATTAAACAATAACTACCACCTCCCTAGATAGAGGTTAATTACAAATCACCCAGTTGTTTGACTTAGAGTCAAAATATAATAAACTAATAAGTGGAAGACAGAGAACATTATATACATATAGATGTTCATAGCAACACATGATTTTGATTAATAACTCACATGGTGGTAAATATTATTACACTTATATTTGGGAAGGATTCATTAATATGACTTAAATCTATAAGAGAGTCCTAAAGTAGGAAATAATTTCCCAAAAAAAGGTGTGATGAGCCTAACCTCTTATCCTCTTGAACAATGTGAATTTTAAAGTGTCATTGGTATGTCCCATATACCACCTTCCTTTGGAAATAATTTCTATGACTGGCACAAAACACTCAAGAGTTGTAAATACATCTAAAACAATCATATATTGTTATTTTTTGTTCTTTGTTCATCATGTTTGATTTCTTGAAAGACCAATATTTGTATGATAATTAATTTTATGTTGAATATGTGAAATGTGATCATGGTTGTAACATCCCATTAATTTTTTATGTGCTTTGACCTAATTATTTCATTATATAGTGATTGGGTGTCTTCATGGGTTATTTCTGAAGTTTTTCTAGACTTTTTTAAAGGTTTCTTGTCCTATGCACAGTTTTCACACGGTTTGAAAATATTTTAAAAAATTGTAAAACTTGGATAGTAGGGGGGTCACATAACTAGCGCACGGTTTGAAAATGTGTGCATCCAAACCATACAACATATCCAATGGCTCTATTTTGGGTGCACAGTTTTTGAATGGTTAGTACTAACCATGTAACTTAACCCTAGAAACCATGCACCTGATAACTAAAGTTATGAAAATTGTAATTAAAATACTGAAACCCCCCTAAATATCCCCAAACTCTTCCCACTCAATCATAATCTTATCAGGTTTTTTGGATCCCTATGGATCCATTTTTTCTCCCTAGACATCATTTCTTGGCATATTGAAGTGCTAATCAAAGCGGTGATCATATTCTAGTGAGTTATTTTCTTATTAATCTTGGATATCCCTTCTCCTATAGATTAATTCTTCCTAAAGGTTGTGAAAGCCTTTAATTTTTTTGTATATTTATTGATTGATGTGTAATTGTAGATCTAATATCTACTCTCTCTTCTTTCAAGATCTATTTTCTTAGATCCGGTGATCTCTATCGAAGGTGACACATCTTAGATTGTTGTAGTTGTATTCCTTAATTTTCAAGTAGGTGTTTCTATTCTTTTATTTAATTTTTTGATTAATTATTGCTAGATAAATTTATAGATACATGTTTCCTAATTTCTAACATGTGTTCTATGAAATTCGTCCATTTAATTCCTCATAAATTCTTCTTTGACCAATTTCTATTTGAATTGAACATGGCATTAATTGAATGGATACAATCCTGAAATCTATCACCTTTTTATGAATTCTTTAAATGCCATGTTTGTTTGTTTTTATTTTTAAATAGATTTTAAAGTGTATTTTGGTGAAATTGGGGTCTTTGGCCTGGGTTTTGATTTATAAAATGGACTTCTATGATTTGAATTAAATGAATTGAACTATTTTTATGTTTTCAAAATAGTTTTAAATGCTTGAATTTATTAAATGTCTAATAACCCCCTTTAGATGATTTATACCCTTTTTTTGTAATTTGGTGTTCTTGGGTTATTTAAAATAAATTATTTATTCACATTGAAAGAGGGTTTATACCCATGTTTTTTAAATGAATTCAATCCTTTTAAAATTGTAATAATTCCTTTAAATGATTTTGGGATGCTTTAAAATAAATGATTATTTAAAAGTCCCATTTGGAATTTTTATGATGAATTTTGAAAGGAAGTGGGTATTATTACCCTTTTAAATATTGAATTGTTTAAAAGTATTTGGAATGATTTGATGATTGTTTTGATGGCATGTTTTGCATTTTAATGATAAATTGTGAAAGGAAGCGGGTATGGTTACCATTTTTTAATTTTGAAATTATTTAAAAGGATTTAAAATGAATAGATGATTATTGATGACCCAATTGGATATTTATGATGATACTCTCTTGTAATAATCCCTTTATGTAAATTTATTTTTGTAATTATAATTGTTCGGTGTTGGAAAATAGATTATTTACTTTGAGGGAATTGGGGGTGAGAGTGAGATGTGTTATTGGGTCCAGTGCCCATGTTTGATAAGGATCCCCATGTGATCCATGTAACTCAATTACCTCGCTCACCTATTTTGACTAGTCATGGGATCCTAGATAGTTATATGGGATGGCCTAAATATATGCTTCACTAGCAGATTCAAAACCTTCTAGTGGATCCATAGAGAACATGAAAGGTTCGGGCTACGGACTTATAGGCAGGAAAGAGGGTGTGCGTGGAACTGGTTTGCTTTAGACCCGTAAGAATATATTTAAGCCCAAAAATTGGTCATGTTGTATTTTATTAGCTATTTTTAGGTGGAATCACTATAATACCTAGGTTGTACCCATGAAATCCATATACTTGATCTTGATACATGACAGTGTTGGTTTCCACTATTTGGCTTTAGAGTTACCTTGCTTGTTTCATTTATTGTTATTATACACCTTGACTCTATTATATTAATTATTGTTAATCTTTACAAATCAGGTCCATATTATCATCTTTTCTTGATTATATGACTTTATCTTGTGAAATGGTTTTCAAAGATTTTCAAGAAAGTGTTTAGTTTTTTAATGGTAAAATTGAATGTTTTACAGGTTTAGTTTGATAGATGATTTTTCAATGTTTAAAACTCTATTTTAAAAATAATCCTATTATTATCATGTTTGTACTTCTATTTTATAATTTTGAATTTTCTTATGAAGTAACTACATAGAAACTTTGGTGGAATCCTACTGGGATCTTTATCTCACACCCTGGTTGTACCTTTTGGTGTTTGCAGCCTTTATTATCTTATAGTAGGTGTTTGTGCTCTCACATTACTTTGTGGTTTTGTTCTTGGGTGACCAAGGGTGGGTGACTTGGGACATGGTGAGTGGTCATAGACCACCAAGAGGTGTGTTTTATGGTTATGCTTCACTTTCAGTTTTATTAGTGCCTCTTTGTACTATGATATGTATGGATTGATTTATATATATCTGATTATGTTTTCTAATTGTACTCTATTATTGTAATAATTTTAAGGAAAAATAATTCCCAATGGTTATTTTTTAATGCTTAGGTTCTTGTTGTCAGCCTATGTAGATTAGGAACACTCTTCAAGTTAGTGGTGAATCAGCTCAAATATCAGTTTTGATGGAATACCGGGTTGGTTCATTATAGTGGTAGTAATATGGGTCTATTTATTCTTATATATAGGTTTATTTTCTTTAAAGACCGCCCCTATGTTCTATAAGGGTATACCTAGAATATTGGAAACTACTTTCCATTATGAATACTAGTTTCTCCTTCAAAAGATATATTTGTGGGCTTTTTACTATACCTGCTTCACACACAATGGTCATATGAATAAATTTTTATCATGGTGGATCATTTATTTAAAATGGTACACTTTATCCATTATAAAAATCTATTGATTCATCTTGAGTGTAAACTTTACTTTTTTATAGAATTGGTGCATATTTATGATGTTTCTAAGACTATTAAATCTTATCAAGTCATTAGGTTCCTCATCCATTATTTCCAAACCTTTTGGTGGTTGTTCTATTCATAGTTAAAGGTTAGTAGTTTTTTTCACTCCTAGATGGATGAGAAGACTAAATTTTATAACCAAACACTCATATCTATAATTCATTTCTTCTATAGTATACACTATAAGTGATTGGATCTCATGATTTCACCAAATAAATTCATATTTAATAATGTAATCAAATTATGGGAAATAATTATTTTGAAGTGGTGTATTAGAGACCTCCAAATTACATGCTAAATCTTGTTCTACTTCCCAAAATACTTAGACATTATGTGGTGGACAAACACATGGATTCCCAAATAAAATACATAAAATCTAAGGTGACTCATAATATTGTAGAATCAAATTCAAGATACAAGGAAGAGGTAAATAAGTAAAGGTGAACAAGAATATTTGAAGTTATAGATCTTTTAATGGTACACCTTTAGAAATATGGTTTCCTATAGTAACTTTTTACAAGATAAACTCATTCAAGGTACAACAATAGATCAAAAATAATGAATATAGGATCGATCGCCTAGAAGGGTGAGAAACCTTACCTATGTTTAAGCTTTACAATTTTATGATATTTTCACTAGAGGAGATGCTTTATAATTATTTAGACTCAAGGAAAATTAATTTTCCAATGGAAGTAATTTATATAGTACATGGTTTCCCTAATGATCCAACTTCACCATTATTCTAGGATTAATGTTGAACATTTGCCCTGGATTATGCAATTCACTATTTGGGATCTTTATTCTAGTTAATATACAATTTCACTTTTATTGTATTTTATTTCCATTTGACTAGGTTATTATATCATTTCCTTTTCTCTAACATTTATTCTTCTTTATCCACATTTTTATACACATTCACTTTTATTATCTATTAGGATATTTATAAATATTAAAGAAAAACATTGCATAAATAGATTATTTAATATTATTAATTCTAATTTTCAAATAAATTATCTATTATTGTGTCCCACATTGATTCCTTGTACAAGGATTAATTTTTGTTAAACTTTTACTCTTGATGGGTGGGGTAAAATCCATTGATCCCTTTCTAATTTGTAGTAATTTTTTGTTTTATTTTATTTATTTTATTTTATTTTATTGTTTTTTGTTTTATTTTATTGTTTATGAAATATGATATATCCATATTTTAAATTATAAAAAAAATTAGTGAAATTTTATTTTTCATTTTTCTAATTATGTGATATAAGGGATGAATTTAGAGGGATTAAATCCATTTATACCTTTCTATGTTATAGTTTTTTTATTATTTTTATTATTATTAATATTGAAATATGTTATATCCATATTTACTCCCACTATAAATTGTAACACTTTTTACTAGAAATGTACTTTTTATATTTTTAATAACGTGATCTTAGATATGAATTTAATGGAATATATTTTTTATATGTTTTTTAAAAAATGAAAAAAAAACATTTTTTATTATTAAATAATAATATTAATGTGCATGTCATAATATCCCTTCAAATGGATAACCTTTCAATTAAAACAACTTTTAGTATTCTAACCATTGGATTTGATATAAGAGATAAGGATAAATCTTAACCATTTATTGTAATATAATGTACCCTATATGTGTGTGTGTGTGTGTGTGTTTATGTTATTATATCCATTTAAAATGACCATTTTTTTATACTAGATATAATTGTTCTAAAACTTAAAACCTAGAGAACTTAAAATTTGGAACATCCTTATCATAATTTCTAGAACATGTGATTCCATAGAGTTGTGTATATAGAATGAACAAGTCACGCAACATAGCCACTCACCCAAACCACACATTTTTTTATACTCTCAGGGACTCACAAAATATATTTAAAGTATAACAATAAATAAATAAAATTAAATCAAATATAAAAGTAACATAAGGCTTTGAGTGGTTTGAATGATTTTCTAATCCATGGGAAATAAAAACTTCACTAAATTGTAAATAAGAGATTGAAACTAAAACACTTAACTCCAAAGCACAATCTAAGTGAATATTATGTTAAATTAAACCACTCATTACTTACAATACAAATGAATCCTACAATTGATTTATAGTAGCTAACTTCTAGTAATTCTTGTTCCACTTCCATCCAAAATCTGTAGGGATAATTCCATCAAGATCTAATCCACATGGTAATCCAACCACTCAGTCAAAGGTGATCACCACATCAACTTGTTCCTTTGATGAATAATTTTTTTCTTCAAGAAACGCTCATGATTTTACCTTTATATATCATTAATAAATACTCTTACTCAAGCCCTTTTCTTATCCACACACCCACATCAATTCCAAGCTTCTATAACATATCCTATAACTGTGGTACTTACATTAACTAGATTCACCATTCACTACTAGAGGCACTTCTGAACATATGATTCATCACCTTACCTACATCTAGTAAAATTATTATTTTTTGAAAGTTACTCCTTTATGTAAAATTAAGTAATTATATGGAAAATATATTCATACACTAATACCAAGAATCTCCAACTTAAAAATCATGTTGAGGGTTTATTAATATTTTTTCTAAGTCCCAATTACTATAATCTATAACTCTATTTTCAATATAATTCTTCTAGTCTATCAGTATCTAGAACCCCTTGCAAGGGGTCATTTTTTTTTTTGAAATAAAGTGAAATATCTACTAAACCATTGAAATACTGGAATATCCACTTTATGGCATCCCAATGTTTATTTCAAAAAAAATCTAAAATACCTACTAACCTCACCTACTACTTGAGTGATAAAAATCTATATACAAACAATGGTGTACATTATAATTCTCATAGATAATGGATATAGAAACATTTCCATATACTTAACCTCCTAATTTTTTTAGGTGTCTTATCCTTTGAAAGTTTGAAGTGTCTAACTAAGGGAGTAGTCAACGGCTTTGACTCTTTCATATATAATCATTCTAGTACAATATAAGAAAAAAACATACTTTGTAGTGGTTTATTAGCAACAATTTCAAAAAACCACCACTGATTAAAAAACTGAGTTTCTTTCTCATTTATCCAAATTTATTAGTGATGGTTAAATATAATTATTATGTAAATAAATATTAGTTGTGGTTCCTTAAATAACCACTACAGCTACCCCTTTCCATCTCCATCATGTGAAACTTTCTTCTTACCTCATATGAACCTCCCATTGTCCTTCCTCCTTTGTTGTCTAAACCCCCCACTTCTCTTTCTTGATCTCCCCTTCTCCTTATTCCTCCATTATTAAAACCTCCCCTTACCCTTCCTAATCTCCTCTTTTCCTTATTCATGGTTAAGTAACCGTCTCATTTTTCATGGTTACGTACCCATCTCCTTTCTGATCTCCTTCTTCATCTATCCATTACTTGAACCACTTTCCCTTCTCTATCTGTTACTTATAGGAACAAGTTAAGTTCCTAAAATATCTACTTTTATATTATCTTTATTATTTTCTAATTTAAAAAAACTATATTTTCTTTAAATAGTGATTTAAAATTGGGGATTTAGGCATTTTTCGTTCTGGGCTATAAAAATTATCCTTTATCATGTTATTGGATCATCTTGTAAAATTGATTTGTTAGAAATTTTTCAGATACCTAAAGTTATATGTACACCCATATGTTCCCTCTTACCCCCCATGAAAATAGACTATTGTGATCTAGTAATGTCTTTATGTTTTTAATTTATTATTAATTATATTTATTATATAATATATAGTAAATTTTTATTTTTATTATTAGGTTAAAAAAATTGGGTTAGGGTTATTTTTTTGAATTGTTTTGTTTTTATGCATTTAAGAATTGTGTTTTTATATTAATTTTCATATTTTATTTATTAAGTACATTGAAAAGTATTTATTCTTATATTGTTTCATATGTATTTTTCTATATGTTATATGATATATTTATATAAAAAATATAAAATCATAATATCACTTGATTATAATTATATTGTATTTGATTATTTGTTCTCATCCAAATTTTTTAAATGATTATATGCTATTCCAACTTATTCTTTATTTTTAACATGATTTTATTTAAATAATGTTCATTATGCTTTTTATAAAGATATTTATTAATCGGGTATAAAGAGATATAACTTAGATTATTTTACCATTGAATACAAATTAATATGTTAAGGGGTTGGAGGAATTTTTATATTTTTCAATTGAAATTTGATTTATAGATGGAAGAATAAAATGAACATGTCCTTATTCTAATTTCATATGAAGTTTGAAAATACATGAAGTTTATGAGCACTTGATATTGAAACAATTTTCAACTGGATATGTAATCTTGATTTGGCATGGGGAACTAGAAATTGTAGAAATTTCAATGTGTGACCATCATTAGAATAAATAACCTACTACCTTGATGGTCTAGAATAAAATTAAAATATTTACTAATCATTTTTGTGGAATTTCTATGCAATGTAATCAAGATTGTAACAAATTAGTGTTGTTTATTTCTAGTTTTGTAGAGATTAATAAATGAGAGAAGCTAAATGAGTAATAAAATTAGTTTTATGAATTATTGTATAAAGGAAATCAGGAGTTATATGAAGGATGTAGAAGATATACAAACTTTTAATTTCTACTGAAGTTTTACTATATCAAGTTCTGATGTATAATTATAAATAAATCAATGTTGGTGATATTTTAGTTGTTGTATAATGAATTTTTTGAACCTAATATTATTAAATCATTTTATGAGATGAATAAAGTTGTTAACAATCTTAGTATCCATTATACAAATATATATTCATTTCTTAATAACAGTAATTTATATGAGAGAGAATATTTAGATAAAGAAGAGTGTAAAATATTTTATACTTATAAATGGAAATCAGTTAATCGTGATGAAATTTTGAATGAATGTACTATGAATAAGAGCATAAATAAAAATATATGGTGGTTTCACATTACATTCCATTAAAACCACAATTAAAAAGATGTTTCATGTATTCTAAAATGGTAGAGAAAATGAAGTGACATTCTATGGAAAACAAAAAAGATGAGTTTATATTACATCCAAGAAATTGGAAATCATGGAAATCCATTGATTATTTATATCAAAATTCCTCCTTGGATCCTTGTAATGTACATTTTGGATTGACTACAAATGTATTTAATCCTTTTAGGACACTAATTACAACTTATAGCATATATAAAGTTATTTTGATCCCTTATAATATAACTTCATGTATTTCTAAACAAAAATCTTCATTATTAATTTTTATGATCATTCCAGGAAAGAAAATTCATATAAATGAAATAGATGTATACTATTATCCTCTTATATAATAATTAAAAGAGTCATGGGACAATGTTGTAGACACATATGATGAATTTATGGCTAAAATCTATAAAATTGTTGACCCTATAATGTGGATGATTAGTGATTTACCTAGATTAAAAAAATATGGTTAGAACACACACAGTGGCTAGGAATGTCCAATTTTTAGCTATAACTTTGAGCATAAAAGACTGCCATGGTAGATAAAGTGGGGTTTCAGTGTCTTCATCGATTCTTGGATACATTTCATAGATATTGGTTTAATAAGTTATGATTTGATGGATAAAATGATTTAAGTCCACCACAAAAATTATTATCAAGTTTAGAAATAATGTTAAAATTATCACCTTTTAATGCATAATTTTGGAAATTTTATTAGTTGAACATTTCTAAGTAAAGAATTTGAAGCTCATAAAATATATTTAGTACACAACAGTAGAATAAATTATGTATTTTTTTCAAACTTCCATATTGAGGATTTAAATTATTGCATCATAAACATTACATTATGCACATTAAATGAATGTATCAGATAAGTTTTTTTATAATATATAATGAGAAGAGAAAATAAAAAGTTCATATTAATGTAAATAAGTACTTATAATAATTGAATATATAGCATGATCTATGGGAAAATGATAACGAAAATTATCTTGTAGTGGTTTTTGCATTGAAAAATCAAGAAAAATATTTGTTCCTTCAAAGACTGAAAAATATGAAACTACCTAATTGATATTCAAGTAACATTTCAATGTGTTTTGACTTAAAACATCATAAGTTATGGGGGAATAAAATTCAAGACTCATATATTTTGATGGATAAATTGATACCTTTTTAATTGTGTCAATTATTACCTTAGAATATAAAAGTAGTTTTAATTTAGATTTAATCATTATTTAGACACATTTTTTAGAAAAATTTATACCCCATTAATATTTAAAAACTTAAATAGATAATTATAATGACACTTTTTAATTTGTAGATGATATTTCCCCCATCATTTTTCACTGTGATAATTCACCTAACTATGCATTCAACTGGGGAATTTAAAGTTGTAGGGACCATATATTATTGATGGATGTATCCCATAGAGAGGTATTATCATCTTATATTTTTATCATTACTATATTATAATTTTTAAACTCATTATATATATTGATTATTCTACTATATTACTTTTTTTAATTAGGTATCTTGGTCATTTGAAGTCTTTTGTGAGAAATAAAGGTCAACTAAAAGGATCTATTAGTGAAGATTATATAGAAAAATATTGTCTCACCCTTTATTTGATGTATTTGGATAATATTTATACATAATTAAATTGATTTGGATTTTTTAAGGATAATGAAAATCAATTTCAATCCTATAATAAATCAACAAACTTTCCAACATTAGGTCATCAATTTGGAAAAATATTATTAGTTTCATTGAAACAAATAGATTTCATACAAGTATATAGATGTGTGGTACTCAATAGTGATATTTTAGATTCTTTAATTTTAGAATAGAAGACAAAAATGAAGAGGGTACTTTTTAGTCAAACAAGAAATGAGAAAAATGGGGTTTGGCTTAGTGGTAAGCACCCCGTAATGCTACATGAAAAATTCAGGTTCAAAATCCATGGGGCACGGGTACTGTATCAGATGGTAGCAATTGTAGCAGCGGTGGGTACTATAGCAATGGAGGGCACTGTAGCGATGGCAGGTACTATAACGGCGGCAGGGTATTGTAGCAGCTGCGAGTACTGTGCGGTACTGTAGCAGCGTGGGTACTATAGCAGTACTATTCACATAATGGGCCTTAGGCCAAAAATTTGGGCCTAAGGGCCATGTAATGGGCTAAATTTCCACTGGGCCTTCGGGCTATGTAATGGGTCTCCCTCTACCCAGTTAAAAGATGTCTTTTCTTTGATTTAATAAAAAATGAGGCTTCGTCCCCAACCTTTAAAAAAATGAGAAAAATATAAAAAAATATTAACAAAGTCATTATAGATTGGTTTTCATGTTCTGTAAGATCATAATAAATTTCATATTAATAATATATTAGTATAATTTTCTTATATAACTAATAATATTTTATATTTATACATTTAGATCATGAATATTGATAATTGAGCATCAATTCCAGATGATGTAAAATATTTATCTTAAGGAACTTTAAATCAGTCTTGTAGATTTAAATATTGTAATATTAATGGATTCAAGTTTCATATAGTTTTTTGTGATGAAGGTTTTGAAAAAAATATTGTTATATTTACAAAATTCATAGTGTTGAGATACTATAGAAATTTGATTGACATTATTAAATAAAATTATTGTGTAAAATTTTCATCTGTGTAATTCAAATTCACATGGGTTGATATTTATAACGGAAAAAGGAAAGATTCATTACAAGTTAATTATGTTAAATTATATCAGTTGATTGATATTGGTGGGTGTGAAGAACATGATCTGTATATTTTGGCTTCAAAATAAAATAGTTAATATTATATAGATGATAGAGTCAATGAATTTTGGATTTTTTTAGTCCATGTTAATCCAAGGGACTCTTTTGATATGGGTGTTGAAGTTGAAGATTTTTTTTTGACAGCGAACACGATCAATAATAGAGGATTGAATAATTTTTCCATAATTATATTGAAATAATTGGTCATATAAGGGAGGTTAAATATGGTTAAATCATTTTTATGGTGGAGGATGATAATAATATATTCAATGATTAATTAATTAATTGTATGTTTATTCCTACTTTAACTTATCTATTGTTTTTTTATTTAGAATACATGAATTTAATTAATCTATATACAATATTTTCAAAACATTTTCTTATTTTATATCATATATAATGTTATAACTTGTTTTATAATATTTTTTTATGTAGGGATGTTGAAAAATGAATGATTTAAAGATAATATTAGGTATTCCATAACTATTATATTGTCAAAATCATCAGATATCCTCCCACCTTTATCAAGTGTGATATTTTCTTTTAATATGACCCATTTATCCCATTTTATGTCATCTGTTATACCCTCAAATTCATCAGGTGCACTCACTACTTTTAGTACATCACCTTCTACTTTAGGGATATCGAGGGGGTCAAATAGAGCTACTGAGTAGTGGTCATTGATCAGGAATATGGTTAAACGGTTGTAATCATTTTAGTATTGGGGGTGACCATTATTGGTATGTAACTCTTAATGTATTAAAAAAATATTTCATTTGTATAATTATTTTTGAACATATTTATTGAAAATATTTATATAATAATATAAATGAAATGAACATGAAATAATTAGATATTTGGAGGATAAAAAAATTTAAATTATTTGTGCCATTTTACATGTATATGGTTCCTAGAGATGATGTTAGAGTCTTGTATAGGAATATATTAGGGAAATTATCATGTGATGTGATTTCATTTCCCATCATATATCATGAATTGAGGCACATTCCCATAGATCTGAAGAATGATGTTTTTTATAAATAATTAAAATAATTTAAAATAAATATTTATATTTTATTTCATCTGATATTCCTACCAAATGTAAATCTAATTATTTTATCTTATCTAATATATATATTCTTATTCATTTTTAGGTGTATGGCATGGTTTTTCGTTAATAGATGTTGAAAATATTAGGGGAAAGCGGAAGGAATTTAAGTATAGGTTATAGTGTGAGTTAAATGAATCCTCTTTGAGACTCCATCAAATATGATAAAAGTTACTTGAAGGGATATTATGGGATCAATGTAATTCTTTTGTATATATGAATCATTCAAATTTTCACAAGCAATTTGATACCATTTTAGTACATTGATATTAATTTATTAAAAATAATACAATTTTTATTAATATTAACCTTATTTTTTTAGGAATGTTCTCAAAAATACTCATCAATCAAGAAAAAACAAATCATCCCACACATATCTGGTTCTAAATTTTTTTTAATGATAAGATCAAACAATGTAATCTTATAACTATTATTGCATATGAAGTAGTTAAATTTTTAGATTTATTAATTTTTTTCATTAATGATATAGGTAAAATAATTTGGTCATGAGGTTGATTGAAATGATTTTTGGTTTGATGTGCACAAGAAAACTATTGATAATTATGTAAATGAACCCGTTGAAAATATCTGGGTAAAAAACCTAAATTAGAATTAATTTTTTTAAAGGATTATTTTATGTTAAAAAAATATTTGCAGTAAAAAATTGAAGATGCATGGTATGAAATGGTATGAAAATATCTCATTGTCATAATTTGTCTCCTATAATGACACCATTTCTTAAGTTTTGGTCAAGGATTATGTCGGTCATGTGCAAGGGTTGGGTATTAGACTATCCCCCTCATGAACCTTTAGGAGGAGATCATGTTCATTCATTTTGATGCCTCCTCCTATAGGTCTAGATAATGTAAATGTTTTTGATAAATTAGAATAAAAAATGTGATCCTCAATAATATAATATAGAATCAGGATTCATAATGGATATCTCTAGATGAGAATTTTATATCAATGGGAAGTGTGGTGGCTACTCTATTTTAGGGTATGACTGGGAGCATTCCTCCAAACATTGCATCCTTGATATGAGCAGTACCAAATCTATTAAATTTATTTTAATATATGTAAATTATTATGATAATTTTTATAACTATATTTTGTATGTACAATACAATTAAAACTAATTTATATTCTAAACTCAATTTAATATAGGCATCGAATGCACCAGCGTCTAGTAGTCAATAGGAAAATTAATAGCATGCATCATCTGGGGGAATCCTTTATGACTTAGGGGCAGATTTGATGTTAGATCCCAATGTTAATGTTTTTATATCTTTTATTAGAACTTATATATTTTACCTTTATATCATTTGACTGAAACAAACATCTTTGTGTATTTAAAATATATAGTGATATAATTTTTATGATTGTTATGTTTTTTTGTTTTATTTTACTATTAAAAGTACTGAATTATATATCTTATAGAAAAAATTTATTTTAAATTTCATATACCAGTATAATCAGATGCCCCCTATTTTCTTTTGATTTCTTTTTTTGTGTTTAGCGGCAGTTTAAACCACTACTAAATTAAAAAAACACTACTATACAATATTAAACAACTATTATATACTACAAAATTTCCACTAATTAATTAATTATGGTTGTAATCATCATTAATTTATGTAAAATATATAATTTAACCAACCACTAATTAATATTTATCAACGATTATAACCATCATTAATTAATTCACAATGGTTCCAATCACCACTAATTTATGTAAAAATATATAATCGAACTAACCATAGGCGAATTTTACAATAATACCAAATATAAAACCATCTCATTCATTATAGTAGCAGTTTCAAAACCACTAAAAATTAAAAAATCACAAAAATTATACAAGATAAAAGATATTAAAAACTGCCATTAATGAACAGTTTAATCCTTAAAATGCAGCAATTTGAGAAAGAACCATGAATCAATTAGCGATGGTTTAAATTGTAGTGTAATTTAAAAAAAACACAACTGGAAGTTGTTTTCCTTATAAGGGTACTTTCTGAGTATACACTGACTATGAAAGGAATAGTGTTCTGGAACTCAAGACTCTTTTAATCCTTATCCCCAACATTCTCTTAGAGAAACTAGGATCCTTCATCTAAAAACTTCTATAAAATTCATGCTTCAAATCTTCCAGCCTCACCTTCACAGGTCCCTCCAAGAGTAAGTCATCAATATAGAGAAGAAAAATGGAAAATATTCTATCAACGCACACCCTTCAATAAAAATAATAATATTTATTACTTTGGATGAACTTATATTCCATAAATAAGTTGTAAATATTTTAATTACATTGTCTTGGTGCTTATTTAATCCCCTACAAACTTTGCTTGAGCTTGTACACTAGAACCTAATTCTATTCTAGTATTAAAAATCTTGGGTGTTCCATGTTGATATCCTCTTACAAATACCTATGAATGAATATTGTATTGATATCTATTTTTTCAATATACAAACCTTCCATTGAAACTAGACTATCCACCTTTTGAATAGTTGTGTGTTTCACAGTAGGAGATAAATTTTCACCAAAATATACTCCTTCCAATTATTGGAACCCCTTCACAACAAGTCATACCTTACACCAAACATTACCATATACTTACTCATTTATATGATATACCCATTTGTTTATAATTTCCCTTTTTCCTTATATAAGTTTTATTATCTCCCATGTATCGAAAACATCCTTCATTTATAACTCCCACTATAACAAGTCGCTCAAAATTCTCATCTCACCTAGGATTTTGGGTTCCCCAATATTTGTGAGAAGTAAAAAAGTGAATATATGAATCAATACACTATATTATCATTATGACCTTGGTATATCACCTCAACTATTGAGGTTTATCTCCTTCCAAACATCATGCTTTTGAAACTCTGTCATGAGATTCTTATTTCCTTAAGTATTTAGATATATCAAACCCTGTTAATTTTGAAACATGATTAGTAATTTATATTCTAAAACTTGTTTTTAACTCTAAAAATACATCATCCATACTTCATGAATTTCCTAGTACCACCCATCCTCTATTCAACTAAACTTATAATTATATTATTGGTTCCTTATTTCCAAGAGCATCTTCCACCTAGTTTGGATCTTTCCATAATATCTCCTCATTGAGGAGGATGTTTCAAACTTTGATAACCTTACACTACTTGTTATAATAGTGTATAAAACTTATATTTTCATTATTTTATCTAATAAATAAATATATTGGGGACTTATCTTCTAACTTATCCCTACCCTTAGCATCGATATAGGCATACACGATACATCCAAAAGTATTCAGGTAAGTAAGGTCCAACTTTCTTCTAAACAAGAGTTCATCAAAATTTTATTATGTTAAAGGTTATGAAGGATTTAAATTCACAATATAATACTAATAGATAACTACTTTAACCTAAAGGTCCTTTGGAAAACCAAAAAATAACCGCTTGTTTCTTGGTCTCTCATTCAATGTCTGATTCATAAATTCTATAAGGTTATTTTTCTTGTGTGTTCTAGGAAAATTATTCTCTATCTAGATCATGTTCATCAAAAAGTATGTCTAAAACTTTTTTCCTCCATACTCACCTCTATTATTAGGATGAAGTAATTTTATCTTTATTTCAGTCTTATATTCCACCATGGATCTTTATCAAATAAAATTAAGGAAGACATTGGACTTGTGTTTGAGTAAAAGAACCCATACTCTCTATATAGAATCATAAATAAAGGTGAGGTAATGAATTAAACCCCTATGATATCAAACTATTGTTGGTACACATATATCCATATTTACTATCTTAATCTTTTGATTCTTTAGTTTCCTTCCATTCATGTTGAACAATGCTTTCTACAGGTTACCTCAGATTAAACCCCCACATGTTCCATACTCCATATGGTCGAGCTTCAATAATACTCTAGAAACCAAGTTCTATAAACCAATGTGACCAAGATGGTCATTACACAATTTTTTTTCTATAAGTTTTCACTAAATCATGCATGATACCTTCTGAAACCCTGGTCTAGTACAAATTTTTATCTTTCACATCATGGGCCACTACCATAGAACCCCATGTGATTTTCCACACACTATCAAAAAAAGTACATAATCATAGATCATCAAGCTAAACACCATAAAAATATAGAAGACATATTATCTTAATTCAA
This sequence comes from Viscum album, assembly GCA_963277665.1. Lineage (NCBI taxonomy): Eukaryota > Viridiplantae > Streptophyta > Magnoliopsida > Santalales > Viscaceae > Viscum > Viscum album. Next base: position 1,392,832,930 of record OY728157.1, on the reverse strand, counting down.
ATACTCACATATCCTTTTCAAACAACCTCAAGTAACTCTCCATATAAAAGATAAACATTGATGAGTATTTTGAACACATAATTTTTCATTAATTATCTTTAATAATTTGAATGAAATGGAGATATGGAATCAAAAATCACTGACTCCATAAAACTCATGACACTAATAACCAAAGTTTCATTCCACCCTTAAACTATGGAATTTTAGAATAAAAAAAATAATTCTTGCTTGAATTTACATGCCTCTCTCAAAAATATTTCTATAAATGTCCTTTATTTCTACAGTTTCAATATGTCGAGTCATAAGGATTAGTTGACTTTCCATGAAACATGTATATTCTATTTTCTAATTTCTTTTTTTTGACTTATTTTGTTGTATAATTGTCTTTATTTCATTCCAAATGCACTTTTGGTGGCACCTGAAACCTCCTTTATATAGATCTCTTCATTTAAGATCAAATCATAGTTCTCATCACAAAAAAAATTCTTCATTCTGTTGTAATTAATCACAGTGGTCACCGTCACATCACATCTTTCTATAAGTAATGATATAATAATCAAGTATCACAAACCTTCATCGAACACTACACCAATAGACTCCAACTAACTATAGATCATGTTGAACTCATTCACATGATCAACCACTGACCTTCTTTCTGACATCCTCATGATGAAAATCACTACAACATGAACACTATATTTATTTTTGAAGTATTCTCATATATTTTCACAATAATTTCTATTATTTTATCTATTATCTTCTCTAGATATATGTTAAAGGCCATATTTTAAGACAATGTCATCCGAACTACACACAGTTCCTTGTAAAACCCAGAGATTTTGTGAAATAATTTTTTTCAAATAAATTTAATATTTTGATAGTTTGCATTAAACGCAACACTGAGTTTATATTTTTTTACACACAACACTGATTTTAGCATTCATTATAAGAAACAATGATTTTATCTTTCATTACACACAACATTGAGTTTAAATAAAATATGAGATAAAATTAAATATTATTATTTAATATGATAGTTATCACCTAGTCTTTGGAATGGTAGGTATGAATAAGATTAACTAAATTATGAAAACATATGGTTTACACATTTATATAAAAATTAATTATTTGGTGAAAAATTAATTAGAAATGAAAATAAAAACTATTTTAAAATAAAGGAAATCTTTTTTCAAAAAACTATTTTTATGAAAAAAAAGCATGTTTACCTCAATAAATTAAAAAACATAACTTATAGTGAATGATTTTAATGAAATTTATATATTATATATTCAATAAAATGTTTAAAATTCATATTATGTATTTTGTAGACAAGGGATAGTAATAGATCCAATTTTATGCTTAAAAATGTATTTTTCTAAAAAATAATTTTGTCACCTTTTACACGGTTATTTTAAAATTAATTTTTCCGATTTAGATAATTTATTTTACATAATAAAATATATTTTTTAAATAATTATGTCAAAATTAACTTGGAGTAAATTTTTGATATTTTTTTAAAAAGATTAATTTTTCGATGAATAGTGAAAATACTGGTTTTTATGGAAAACTGTCTTTTAATTTAATGAATTTATATGGTTCATTTTTTTAATGGTTTAAAAAGTTAAATTAGTTAAATTATATATATATATATATTAATCCAATTTAGTTCATTTTAATCATTTTCATATTGAATTTGTATATAAAAACTTTTAAACTTTTGAACATTTTCTCTTTGGAAATCCACTTTATCATCGCAACTACTGGTTTAATTTTAAATTAAATTTTTATATTTCTATTAATGGAATTTGGAAAAATGGATTCCATATTTAGAATAAAAAAATTATATTATCTAATAAGCTCAAATTAATTTTTGATCGTAATGAATAGTAAAAAAATGATAAATTATTTATGGAGGTTAAGGTAAAAATGGGTTTAATGGGGGTTAAACTAAAATTATAAGGGATAAAAATAACTAAAAACATGTAAAAACCCATTGGATGGATATATTTTGACCATATATCATTTAGGCTTGATAATGATCTATTTTGGAGCCTTTTAGCATGATAAAAACTTGGGTATAACTTTTTCTTTTCAAAAATTACAAGTGTGTCACTCCCCTCACTTATAAAAGGCCACCCTCTATCATATTCTCTTCACACTTAAAAAGCACATTTTTGCATACAATACCTACAAAAATAATTTCTTTAACTCCATAATATCATCCAATGAGCCTTATTTTGGTAATAAATCCAATCCATGAATCCTTTTGGTACAAACCAAAAGAAGTTGTCTGAAGAAGAGGTAACATCACTAACTTAGTGTTTTATTTTATTTCTTCCTCAAAATCATTCAATTGTTATTAAAACATGATGATATAATAACCTAAGAACCTTAAATATACTTAGATGTTATTATTTTAATATAATTGTCACGAACCGAATCTGGTCGCCGCCAAAACCGACACCAAACCCAGCTCGTAACAAGGCTTGAAGGGCGTTCCCGATCCCCACGGGCTGGCACAAGTTCCCGGGTATCATAAAATTATAATTGGGAATGATTTACCTGAGTTTATAAACTTAAAACAACAAAATAATCCAATAAAACGAATTTGGATTTTTCCAACCAAACAATCTTTTATAAAAATTCAGAACTGAATTACATATTTTAAAACAGCCCAATAAGACTATAACAAATATACAAAACTTAAAGGAAATAGCCCAAGGACCCTCATTGCAAATAGAACTTCCCTTAATCCATCTCCACAAGACTTCACCACCAAGGAACTGCTAGAAACCCAAACCACTAGAACCAAAAAAAAGTTGTACCCAACCTGCGACAACAAAAATAACCAAGTCTACTTACACCCAAAAGTGTAAGTAAGGTGTGAGACTAAGCCCAAAAGGATACCACCTAATGATTCCAAAGATCATGTAATAAAATGTGAAAAAAGTAAGCAGTTTTAATACGCAAAGAAAAGCAGTGATAAAATACAAGAAATGGAACTTTCAATTGAAAGTAGTTTTCAAGATAAAGTTTTCAGAATGTTCACACAGTTAAATAGACATGTTATCTACTATAGTGTAATTCCATGAACACCCCAATACATGGGAAACTAACACAAACACAATGAACAACAAAATCGGGAACACCCTTAGGCACTAGATTGTCTCGGGCCCCATGTACCTCATACCTCGGTGTAAAGTAACTATACTAAAATCCATTCTCGTGCACGAGCCACTAGTAGGGAACATACCCATAACCTAGTGGTCCCCAATCATCATCCGCATAGTTTAGTTAAAGTTTTCGTTATCCAAATTCTAGGTGAAATAGGGACAAAACCCATCCGGTCCACTAGCCTTACTAGTACACATCCTCCCCACCTAGGTATTGGGTTGCCCCCTTTGTGCTCAAACAATTTCAGCATTTAACACATATCCATTTTAATGTAAAAGACCACTACTGGTCACTTACACAAAATACAGTATCTATCGCATTTTATACCACTTAAAACATACAACAAACACTTTGATTTTTAATAAAACAATTTCTCAAAATCCCGTGTTCTTTTGTACACGGGTTTAAACAACCCTGGGATTTCCCCTGACTATGAGTCAGCTTCTCTCTGAGACCTATGGATGGAGCTCAAATGATTGACGCATCTTCGACCTCGTAGTTAGGCTTTGGAAACCCCCTAAATGAGAATTCTTCTTTCGGTGCCACCAACAACTATACTGAAATCCCAGAAAAGATTTCCAAGACATAAAACATTCCAAACTCACTTTACCCTAACTCGATATTTCACTGAAATAAGGGCTTAGAAAATGAACACACGTCACACCTTGTTTCTTCTAGTGAGAAACTATACAAGTAAATAACACCTATAATAACCTTCATCTAAAATGGAATATTTTTTTATGTTTTTCAAGGGATAAATTATCCCAACATAAATAGACTCTCATATGATTTCACAACTTTCACCTTTAAATTCAATTGAGTGCACAAAATCACAAGGCTTCACTGAACATGACCATTGTGACTGATATAAACAATATATGGAGTGGGACCTTATAAAACATCCCCAAACAACACACAATTCTTGAAAGTGGCCACAATATCCTCTCATGACCAGATTTCCCACACTGGTAGTTTATTGTGAACTCCTTCTTTGAAGAGACTAAAAAGGACCGAGACGACCTCTTAGACACCATACAGATACTCATAGATGCTAACAACCCCAGAACACTTCCAACTTTGGAAGATCAGGAAACTTAAGAGGCTAAGGTCTCTTTCAACCTTCCATGATCACTCTCCCACTACAAGAGGATACACAAAACCAATAAAGTAAATGGTTTATACTCAATCTAAAAATCTCAAGAAAAATATTCCTTATATTGATCAACTGGAGGGTCTTCGAATGGAGAAACAATCTAGGTTGCACTTCAGTTGTGCACTAACCCTTAATAGGGCATACCTTATCCTATGATTAAACCTAAGGACCCAACCAAGATGGTCCATTGGTCAAGATATACCACAAACCAGATCCAAACACATGAAAGGAAACACCATAAAAGCATCCTAAAACATTTCTCAGAAGAGACCACTAACCGGAAATTCAACACAACTTACCGACCAAACACAAAACCAAAACACAATACAAACAGGAGGGGTTCTTAGACTCAAAACATCCCACGATATCAACATTTAAAAAAACACATAATACAAACCATCCTAAACTAGTCATAAATACATCAAGTTTCTCATTTAAAATCATCTTTTTTAAAATAAACGATTCATTGGTTAGTGTATCCACCAATGGTACCTCATGGGCCTTACACATGCATGTTTCTGTGCCATAATGGGAACCCTCCTCATATCCATCCCAGAACTCATCCAGTCATGCCATTAACCATCCATCATCCCATATAACCCCATGCATGTGGTCTCTCATGGAAATACCAATGGTTAAAAAAAATTCTTTTTACTTTTCAAAACCAAAATAGTCAACCAATACCTCCTTTTTCTCAATACCTCTAACCACAAAATCAAACCCAAATTACATCTTACCAAGATTTTCATAAAGGACCAATCATTTAAACGAAAACTCACTTTCAATTCATACACATTAATTTCAAAACATCTCATCCCATTAAAAAACCTTTCAATAGTTTAGAAAACTCTATTGGAAACACTTTTTCAGAACCAACATTGACATATTTCATGCTTTCAAAAGAGGTGCAAACACACTATTTTCCATTCCAATAAAATTCTGAAAATTCAGTTCTCCATTTTCAAAAATCTAACCATTACCTCTTTCTAAGATAATGATTTCACAAAAAATTTACGCTTCTTAAAACCCAAGTCACTTTAAAACCAAAGATCCAAGATTTCAAAACTAAAGAACGCAAGACAATGCGAGAGGAAACTAGTTTCAGTGGGTGACTAGGAAATATGGTTGGCAGCCATATTCCAATCACTTCACCATCACAGAGAGTGTTCTAGGTAAATATCCCCATCTCCACATGGCTTTCCAAACCTTGCGAGATCACTGTGACCATTAAACCAACCCTCTTTTCATTTCCCCTAATCATCATCAATCTAGGAAATCCAAAGGACTCATATAAATCCCGACATCCCCTGGTGACTTGAATCTCATCATGAGGTGTGGTTATCATACAAATTACTCATAACCATAATTCAAAGTCCTGAAAATCCTAACTCCAGAATATCCCGGCTGTTCCCCAAATAATGTGACCCAAATAGAGCGAACCTCCTCTAATACCATTTTGTCACGAACCGAATCTGTTCGCCGCCAAAACTGGCACCAAACCCAACCCGTAACAAGGCCCGAAGGGAGTTCCCGATCCCCACAGGATTTTACAAGTGCCTGAGTATCATAAAATTAGAATTAGGAATGATTTAACTGAGTTTATAAACTTAAAACAACAAAATAATCCAATAAAACGAATCTGGATTTTTCAAACCAAGCAATCTATTACCAAAATTCAGAACTGAATTACATATTTTAAAACATCCCAATAAGACTATAACAAATATACAAAACTTAAAGGAAACATCCCAAGGACACTCATTTCAAGGGGCACTTCCCTTAAGCCGTCTCCACAAGACTTCGCCACCAAGGACCTGTTAGAAACCCGAACCACTAGAACTAAAAAAAATGTACCCAACCTGTGACAACAAAAATAACCAAGTCTACCTACACCCAAAGGTGTAAGTAGGGTGTGAGAATAATCCCAATAGGACACCACCCAATGATTCTAAATCTCATGGAATACAATTTGAAAAAAGAAAGCAGTTTTAATACGCAAAGAAAAGCAGTGATAAAATACAAGAAATGCAACTTTCAATTGAAAACAGTTTTCAAGCTAAAGTTTTCAGAATGTTCACACATTTAAATATACATGTTATATACTGTAATTTAATGCCATGAACATCCTAATACATGGGAAAATAACACAAACACAATGAGCAACAAAATCAGGAACACCCTTAGGCACTAGATTGTCTCGGGCCCCATGTACTTCATACCTCGGTGTAAAGTAACCATAGTAAAATCCATTCTCATGCATGAGACACTAGTAGGAAACATACCCATAACCTAGTGGTCCCCAATAATCATCCACATAGTTTAGTTAGAGTTGTCTTTATCCAAATGCTAGTTGAAACAGGGACAAAACTCATCTGTTCCACTAGCCGTACTAGTACACATCCGCCCCACCTAGGTATCGGGCTTCTCCCTTTGTGCTCAAAAAATTTCAGCATTTAACACATATCCATTTTAATTTAAAATACCAATACTGGTCACTTACACAAAATACAGTATCTATCTCATTTTATACCACTTAAAACGCACAACAAACACTTTGATTTTTAATAAAACAATTTCTCAAAATCCCGTGTTGTTTTGCACACAAACCCCCTTAAGAACCCCACTTGTACACCATGTTCACACTTTTAAGTTACCAAAATAGTAAAGTAAGCCCAATAAATTTCAACTAAAATAAAAAATCAATCTTAGGGCATCCCCATGTTAAACAAAAAGTGATAACTTTGTAAAACCTTCATTTTTACACAAAAGTGGAACCAAAACTTCACTTTCTTTACAAACACATTTAAAAACCATTTTTTCAGCAACAAAAAAAGGGTATAACATTATAAACAGTATTTTAAGACTTATTAAAGGTCAATAAAAACAACTAAGTATTTATATGGCATCCCAAAATAATTCAATAAAACATCTCTTTGGAAAACCCTCAATTTCACACTAAATTGGCATTTAAAGTTCAATTGCAATTGAAACATCATTAGAACCAATTTTTGCAGAAATAATAAAATAATATAAACCTAAAAATATGATAAATACATCATGCTAATACACCAAGATTTCATCACCATTGGAATCACCTACCAAATCAAATGAAACCCTTGAATCACTGTGCGAAAATCAAGTCGCACCACCGTCACACCAAGAGGGAATTATATTGAACCTAAAACCACAATAATTGAAAAATAAAACCAAATGGTAAACCTTAGGTTCTAAAACCTACCCCCTGGTCATTTGGAACTTAAATAAAATTGAAAGAAACTTCATAAAAAGGGGAGGAACTAAGGAGGAGAGACACTTACTTGAGATTCTTTGAAGTTCCTCCACCAAATACCCCATCAAAATGGGGTTACAAAGCAGTTTTGAGAAACATGGAGGGCTGAAATGGATTTTAGGTTAGAAGGGGATGATGAAAGGTTGAATTATGAACTGTAATGGAGGAAAGATAGTATGAATTGAAGGAGTTATGAAGGGAAAGAACTCACCTCCTCAAATCTGGACGATTTGAGAAACCCTAGGAATTTTATCCCTAAATCACGATGCCTAAGAGCTCCAAAGTGGGGGAAACGAGGCTGGGCGCGCATCTGGGTGCAATGGGCTCGTTTGAGACTTGTAATAAATGAAAAATGTTTAATATTGTAGAAGTTATTAAATAAATAAAATTAATTTTTAAAACTGGATATGGGCTTCCGGGCAGACCCAATCCCTTAAATAAAAACCCAAATAAACCATGTTTATGGAATTATAAAGGTTCCAAATTTTTATTTTGGTGTTAATATATCAGGGGAGGAAATTTAGGAATTGGAATGAGTGAAAAATATTAAAAAATGAAAAAGTTATAAAAGAAACAAAATTTATTTTTAAATCTGGAATTGGGTTCACGGTTTGGCCCAATTCATGAAAACTCATCTATTCCTCCATAAAACCTTGGAAAGACCCCAAAAAAGCGTGAATGGAAATTAAACAAATAATACCTTTATAATATTTCATGTATGTGACAATTCTCTCCACCATGAAAACTTTCCGTCCCTGGAAAGCTACAGAAAGGCCAGATACTAAAACCAAACCCAACCGATAAACCAAGATGTTCCTCTTTGTCAAGCTTCAACCCCAAGGGCCAAAACACATCCAGTGATCAATTAAGGAATGATTAATCTCACAACCCAAACATACACCACTTTACTGAAATGATCAATCACATTCATACTTTATCCCAAAATAAAACTCCTCAAACACTATCCGAACAAGACTCAAGCAATTCACTCAAACGAACAACAACTTCGAACAAGGTTACACTTACCCTGCATTAACTAAACCATTGGGAGCTCTCCAATCCCAATGTTTACTCAAGGAAGATGTTGGTATCTATATAGTTATGAATGAGACTACCTACCACCATGCCAATACCATAGATACATCTGAGCTATTGGTATGGGGGGACACAAATAGGCACCCCACCATAAGAGGCAACCTATATTTTTTTCCGATACAGAATCAAGACACTAACAGGGGGAGGCCTGAATGAACTCCCTAGTAGAAAGGGTATAATTCCATTCACAGTTTACGAAGGAATGTACATGAGAATCATAGTGGGTATCCCCACCATAAGAATCAACCATCTTAACCAACTATCATGGGCCAACACAGAAAGACCCAATTTTTTTAAAAAAAAATGGAAGGGTGCAAGGTCAGTCCACATGGTTTTTGAAATTGTGCACTAACTGTGCAGATCATTCTTTTCGCATGACTTCCTGAAACATGGTCACTACTAATCATACAAAAACTATGTCCTCAGCACGTCTATCCAAATTTCCAACCATTCTTTAATCAATCGATGGAAACCAAAGGGGGAGGGAATGACATTAGGTGATGACTTGGGTACAAGGCCCTCAACCTATTTCCACTGAATGAGAACAACGGAAGAAAGATGATGACACTAGAGGTTTAAACTCTTACTATTATTCATACTGAGGATAAGACATTGTACACAAGTTTAAACAACCCTGGGATTTCCCCTGACTATGAGTCAGCTTCTCTCTGAGACCTATTGATGGAGCTCAAATGATTGAAGCCTCTTCGACCTCGTAGTTAGGCTTTGGAAACCCCCTAAATGAGAATTCTTCTTTCAGTGCCACCAACAACTATACTGAAATCCCTGATAAAATTTACAAGACATAAAACATTCCAAACTCACTTTACCCTAACTCAATATTTCACTGAAATAAGGGCTTAGAAAATGAACACACATCACACCTTGTTTCTTCGAGTGAGAAACTATACAAGTAAATAACACCTATAATAACCTTCCTCTAAAATGGAATATTTTTTTAAGTTTTTTCAAGGGATAAATTATCCCAACATAAATAGACTCTCATACGATTTCACAACATTCACCTTTAAATTCAATCGAGTGCACAAAATCACAAGGCTTTACTGAACATGACCATTGCGACTGATATAAACAATATATGGAGTGGGACCTTATAAAACATCCCCAAACAACACACAATTCTTGAAAGTGGCCACAATATCCTCTCATGACCAGATTTCCCACACTGGTAGTTTATTATGAACTCCTTCTTTGAAGAGACTAAAAAGGACCGAGAGGACCTCTTAGACACCATACAGATACTCATAGATGCTAACAACCCCAGAACACTTCCACCTTTGGAAAATCAGAAAACTTAAGAGGCTAAGGTCTCTTTCAACCTTCCATGATCACTCTCCCACTACAAGAGGATACACAAAACCAATAAAGGAAATGGTGTATACTCAATCTAAAAATCTCAAGAAAAATATTCCTTATATTGATCAACTGGAGGTTCTTCGAATGGAGAAACAATCTAGGTTGCATTTCAGTTGTGCACTAACCCTTAATAGGGAATACCTTATCCTATGATTAAACCTAAGGACCCAACCAAGATGGTCCATTGGTCAAGATATACCACAAACCAGATCCAAACACATGAAAGGAAACACCGTAAAAGCATCCTAAATCATTTCTCAGTAGAGACCACTAACCCGCACTTCAACACAACTTACCGACCAAACACAAAACCAAAACACAATACAAACAGGAGGGGTTCTTGGACTCAAAACATCCCACAACATCAACATTTAAAAAAACACATAATACAAACCATCTAAACTAGTCATAAATACCTCAAGTTTCTCATTTAAAATAATCTTTTTGAAAATAAACGATTCACTGGTTAGCGTATCCACCAATGGTACCTCATGGGCCTTACACATGCATGTTTCTGTGCCATAATGGGAACCCTCCTCATATCCATACCATAACTCATCCAGTCATGCCATTAACCATCCATCATCCCATATAACCCCATGCATGTGGTCTCTCATGGAAATACCAATGGTTAAAAAAATTCTTTCTACTTTTTAAAACCAAAATAGTCAACCAATACCTCCTTTTTCTCAATACCTCTAACCACAAAATCTAACCCAAATTACATCTTACCAAGATTTTCATAAAGGAACAATCATTTAAATGAAAACTCACTTTCAATTCATACACATTAATTTAAAAACATCTCATCCCATTGAAACACCTTTCAATAGTTTAGAAAACTCTATTGGAAACACTTTTTCAAAACTAACATTGACATATTTCATGCTTTCAAAAGAGGTGAAAACGCATTATTTTCCATTCCAATACAATTCTGAAAATTCAGTTCTCCATTTTCAAAAATCTAACCATTACCTCTTTCTAAGATAATAATTTCACAAAAAAATTACGCTTCTTAAAACCCAAGTCACTTTAAAACCAAAGATCCAAGATTTCAAAACTAAAGAACGCAAGCCAATGCGAGAGGAAACTAGTTTCAGTGGGTGACTTAGAAATATGGTTGGAAGACATATTCCAATAACTTCACCATCATAGAGAGTGTTCTAGGTAAATATCCCCATCTCCACATTTCTTTCTAGACCCTGCGAGATCACTGAGACCATTAAACCAACTCTCTTTTCATTTCCCCTAATCATCATCAATCCAGGAAATCCAAAGGACTCATATAAATCCCGACATCCCCTGGTGACTTGAATCTCATCATGAGGTGTGGTTATCATCCACATTACTCATAACCAGAATTCCAAGTCCTGAAAATCCTAACTCCAGACTATCCCGACTGTTCCCCAAATAATGTGACCCAAAGAGAGCGAACCTCCTCTAATACCATTTTGTCACGAACCGAATCTGTTCGCCGCCAAAACTGGCACCAAACCCAACCCGTAACAAGGACCGAAGGGAGTTCCCGATCCCCACAGGATTTCACAAGTGCCTAAGTATCATAAAATTAGAATTAGGAATGATTTAACCGAGTTTATAAACTTAAAACAACAAAATAATCCAATAAAATGAATCTGGATTTTTCAAACCAAACAATCTTTTACAAAAATTCAGAACTGAATTACATATTTTAAAACAGCCCAATAAGACTATAACAAATATACAAAACTTAAAGGAAACATCCCAAGGACCCTCATTGCAAAGGGCACTTCCCTTAAGCCATCTCTACAAGACTTTTCTACCAAGGACCTGTTAGAAACCTGAACCACTAGAACTAAAAAAATGTACCCAACCTGCGACAACAAAAATAACCAAGTCTACCTACACCCAAAGGTGTAAGTAGGGTGTGAGACTAAGCCCAATAGGATACCACACAAGGATTATAAATCTCATGCAATACAATGTGAAAAAATAAAGCAGTTTTAATACGCAAAGAAAAGCAGTGATAAAATACAAGAAATGCAACTTTCAATTGAAAACAGTTTTCAAGCTAAAGTTTTCAGAATGTTCACACATTTAAATATACATGTTATATACTATAATGTAATGCCATGAAAATCCTAATACATGGGAAAATAACACAAACACAATGAGCAACAAAATCCGGAACACCCTTAGGCACTAGATTGTCTCAGGCCCCATGTACCTTATACCTCGGTGTAAAGTAACCATAGTAAAATTCATTCTCATGCACGAGACACTAGTAGGAAACATAACCATAACCTAGTGGTCCCCAATAATCATCCACATAGTTTATTTAGAGTTGTCTTTATCCAAATTCTAGGTGAAACAGGGACAAAACTCATCTGGTCCACTAGCCGTACTTGTACACATCCGCCCCACCTAGGTATCGGGCTTCCCCCTTTGTGCTCAAAAAATTTCAGAATTTAACACATATCCATTTTAATTTAAAATAACAATACTGGTCACTTACACAAAATACAGTATCTATCGCATTTTATACCACTTAAAACACACAAAAAACACTTTTATTTTTAATAAAACAATTTCTCAAAATCCCGTGTTGTTTTGCACACAAAACCCCTTAAGAACCCCACTTGTACACTATGTTCACACTTTTAAGTTACCAAAATAATAAAGTAAGCCCAATACATTTCAATTAAAATAAAAAATCAATTTTATGGCATCCCCATGTTAAACAAAAAGTGATAACTTTGTAAAACCTTCATTTTCACACAAAAGTGGAACCAAAACTTCACTTTCTTTACAAACACATTTAAAACCCATTTTTTCAGCAACAAAAAAAGGGTATAACATTATAAACAGTATTTTAAGACTTATTAAAGGTTAATAAAAACAACTAAGTATTTATATGGCATCCCCAAATAAACCAATAAAACATCTCTTTGGAAAACCCTCAACTTCACACCAAATTGGCATTTAAAGTTCAATTGCAATTGAAACATCATTAGAACCAATTTTTGCAGAAATAATAAAATGATATAAACCTGAAAATATGATAAATACAGAATGCTAATACACCAAGATTTCATCACCATTGTAATCACCTACCAAATCAAATGAAACCCTTGAATCACTATGCGAAAATCAAGTCGCACCACCGTCACACCAAGAGGGACTTATATCAAACCTAAAACCACAATAATTGACCAATAAAACCAAAGGTTAAACCCTAGGTTAGAAAACCTACCCCCTTTTCATTTTTAACTTAAAGATAATTGAAATAAAGTTCATAAAAATGGGATGAACTAAGGAGGATAGACACTTACTTGAGATTCTTTGAAGTTCCTCCACCAAATACCCCATCAAAATGGGGTTACAAAGCGGTTTTGAGAAACATGGAGGGATTCCATGGATTTTAGGTTCTAAGGGTATGAGGAAGGGTCGAATTAGGAACTATAATGGAGGAAATATAGTATGAATTGAAAGAGTTATGAAGGAAAAGAACTCACCTCCTCAAATCTGAACAATTTGAGAAACCCTAGTAATTCCGTCCCTAAATCCTAATGCCTAAGAGATCCAAAGTGGGGAAAAAGAGGTTGGGCGCGTGGATGGGTGCAATGGGATCGTGTGAGACTTGGAATAAATGAAAAATACTTAATATTTAAGAAGTTATTAAATAAATAAAATTAATTTTTAAAACTGGATATGGGCTTCCGGGCAGGCCCAATCACTTAAATAAAAACCCAAATAAACCATGTTTTTGGAATTCTAAAGGTTACAAATTTTTATTTTGGTGTTAATATATCAGGGGAGGACATTTAGAAATTTTAATGAGTGAAAAATATTAAAAAATTAAAAAATTATAAAAGAAAAAATATATTTTTAAATCTGGAATTGGGCTCACGGTTTGGCCCAGTTCATGAAAACTCATCTATTCCTCCATAAAACCTTAGGAAGACCCCAAAACAAAGCATGAATGGAAATGAAATGAATAATACCTTTATAATATTTCATGTATGTGAAAATAATAACCTAAATAATTCTTTTATTCTATTAAATGGGATATGAAATCATCACTCGTGTGTGCGGTGGACTACCGCCTCACAAACCTTTGTTATTTGTTTTCCATCACCACCTCTCACAACTGGATATAATAATGTATTTAATGTTTATATATTATATTTATGATATTATTATACCTTTTTAATTATAATACCACATATAACTTCTTACCTTCAAATCCATTGGAAAATAATAATGTCGCTCGTGTGTACGGCAGACTACCGCCTCACGAACCGATGTGATCTGGTTTTAATTTCTAGTTTACCTAGATGGTACTAAGGATAGATTAAATAAATATGTATGATATTTGTAACATATTTATACTTTTTTAATTATTATTCCACATATAACTTCTTAATTTCCATTTCTTGGGGGATACAATAACACCATTCATGTGTACGGTGGACTACCGCCTCACGAAGTGATGTGATTTGTTTTTCACTAATGCTTTTCATAGAAGGTAATTAGGGTAAATTTAATTAATATATGTGATATATATGACCTAAAAATATTTTTTTAATGGTAATATATTATTTACCTTTTTTTCATTTTATCCGTCAAGGAAATGGAAATAGTGCTCATGCATACATACGACCTACCATAACCATGAACAGTGTATTTAATTTTCTATCTCTAACATTTATAGATTAATATAAATTAATATATAATGAATATATATGATATTTATATAATTTTTAACATTATTTATATTATGTAACCATGATAAAAGTAATATAACTAAAAATAACAAATAAAAACATACATGAAAAGCAAAGCAATTATTGCCTGAAACATGACTATAACATGGAATTGTCAATAAAAAAGTAATAAAAGGTTATAAGTAAATAATATATGGTATTATATATATATTTTTATGGTTATTTAATAGATTATTAATAAAATTATATCTATTATAAAAGTTTTTTTAACATGTATGAAATAATTTGATACTTAAGGTAAGGTATTTTTGTCTAACTTTTTACTTTTGTGAGACACATGCCATATTCATCACTTATTTCAGAACTCTCTTTCATGGGTTTTACGATTCTAATTTTTCAAAAGTGGTAAGGGATTTTTACCTAAATTTTCCTTCTTTGATACATATGTTATATTATGCACATATCTTCTTTTACGAGGTTTATATACTGCCCCTTTGAAATGTTATATCATGAATATCCTTCTTTTCATGATATTTTATGTTTCATTTTATGTTAATATTTAATGATACTTATGATTAAAAGGACACCAAAGTGTTAATGATTTTATGTTACAATCTCATTGATTATAGATATTCATTGTGATTATGATTTTTGTAATGAAATATTATGATTCATCTCCCAAAAAACACATAAATTTTCTTACCCATTGGTTATTTCATGAGAATACAATTTTTCTATTATTTTCCTCTCTTTATATACTCAAGAGAAAAAAATAATTTTTTTAAAAAAAATACCTTTATTTCTCTCTTCGGTCGAAAATATTTTTTCTTCCAAAACCATTTTTTCTAAATATGTTTTCATTTTTTTTAAATATCAAAATGATTTATTAAAAACATTTTCACCCGTATTTGAATTTTTACAAAATGTTTTGAAAGGAATCTCCATGTCATTTTTTAAAAAATTCCCATTTGTATTTTACTGAAAATGTGATAGGAATAATTGTTTTAATGTGTACATCATGAATGGTATTTTCCTTCATCATGACCAACTCATTATTTTAAATATTCCTTTATAAGTTTAAAAGTTTATTTTTAAATAAAAGGATTTCCAAAAAATATATGAATGTTTATTTTTTAAAAAAAAATAAAATGGAAAGGTTATTTTCCTCAAGAAATGTTTTAAATTATTTTAAAACCTTTTTTTATAAGTTTATAAGGTTATTTTTAATGAAAAGGTTTTTGAAAATGTTTCATGTTTTAAAAAGTTTTTTTCAAAGTGTAAAGGTTATTTTTTTCAAGAAATGTTCCCGGTGATCTTTCAAAATAATTTTCCATACAATATGAAAACCTTTGATGTTACTAATGCTTTATTGGGGATATTATCAAAGGATATCATTATTTTTATTTATCTAGATGGTTTATATTTATGGTTATAAGATATTTATGAAACTTATTTATATTATATGGGTTATACCATGATAAAATACTTATGAAACCTGCTTTTTGTTCCATGGGTTTTGCTTTGATGAAATGGTGAAATGATTATGAAACCTATTTCTTTTGTACAAATTATATTATGGTGAAATTTTTATGAAACTCATTTCATTTCATGGTTTATAATATGGTGAATGTGTTATGATATTATGGCACGCATATGTATGGTTTTCTTTATGTGATGGTGGATATGTTATAACTAAGGATGGTGGTTATGTTATAACAAGGGACGATAGTTATTTTATAATCAATATGGATGGGACTCATATATCCCTCTAATACACTAGATAAATAAGACTAGAATGGGGAGTGAATCCAATTCAGTAAGGGACTCTTCCCGCTATGATAGTCTTGGGAGTGTACCTTGACTACTACGATGGTTTGGGGAGTGAACCCATTCCACTATGATAGTCTCGGAAATGATCCTTAAACTAACAAGGAAATTATTTTCTATGCTTATGTTCATGCCATAATTCCATGTATTATGCCTTTTAATGATCTCATGGATCATGTTATTTGATTCCCTTATGACTCGTGTCTTGTGAACTGAAACTCTTTATTTCATGACCCAATATTATGTACTTCAATATTCAGTGTATGTTTTTTAAATATTATTATAATTTTTTCATACCCTTATGCTCATTTTATGTTTATGTATCTCCATTTTTTACCCTTACTGAGCATTTGAGCTCACCATTTCATATGTTTCTTTTTCTTAAGTTATGAAGAAATGTGTTACATATGATTTTTCTAAGAAAGATTCTAGTTATTAAGAACTTAGTGGTGGATTATGTAGTTCACTTATGAACCAATTGTTTATGTTTCCAAGTTTCCAAAGGAAATTTACCTTTATGATCCTCATGATTATGTTTGTGAAATGTAATAAATGTTCATCAAAAAAGGATGTAATATCTATTTATGAAAATACTGGGTTGTTATAGTTGGTATTAGAGGATATGTTTAATTAATCATTAGAAACTATGAGGATAAAAATTTTATGAGAACCCTTAGAATAAGGATAATTATAGGGAAATATCATAAAGTTTTGGTAAGAAAGATATTATATGTTATACCTAGAAATACATACTTGTATAGATATTACAAGTTGGCATGGTTTTGGAATAGATGTACCTAGGGGTATAAATCCAAAAAAATCACATCGATATTGACTCAAACATTACCTAGTACATGAAAATGGGCCTTATTGTGCACCTGGTTTGACACTCTCAGGGGATATGCTTTAGTTAAATCATATTTTATTTACAAACCATCATGAAGGATTTGAACATATTATGATCATGAATGGCATGGGTTAAACCTAAGATATCATATATTAAAAATAAATTTGTCTTTATTTATATATCTTCAATTATTTTTCATGGTTATGTGGTTTTCCTCTATGATTAGTGTTTCTCACACTATGATTTTTGGGGTTTTTTTAAATGTATGGAACCAGAAGGAATCATATTAACACTGAATCTGATGGAAAATTCAATGATTATGAGAAACCAAATTGGATGATGATTGGAGAGATATATATTTTGATTATTATTAATCATTTATCATGATATATTATTAACAACATAAACTTCTATGAGATTACTAAAGCACAAAGTAAGAAGAAGATGAAATTTTATGAAATTTCGTGTGGTAATGAATACAGAGGAAAGTATATTTAGATTCCTAAATTTAAATAAGGTGGCAAGAATCACCTAGAAGAATATCTCAAATTGAAGGGAATATTTTATTTTTATGTAAAAGAAGGTCATGGAGTGAAAAATTGTCAAGGAGTTCAACGTATTATGTGTGGGGAACATGAAAATTATCTAAATAAATTCTATAACCTAAGAATTAACTTATAGACCAATAAAGAACTTATTACATGTCAATAATTGAAGTAAAGGTATTGAAATATTTATGTATTGGGATTTAGGGATTATGTTGTAGAAGTATTTTTTCTCAATGGTATTTAGGTCGTAAAAATCATGAAACGTCTAATGATTGTGTTGATTTTGGGAGAATATATGTCTCCATGTTGGATTAACAGAAGAGGTATGGATACCATCATGGGTATATGTGTTTAATTTTGGTCATAAGTTGAAAGTCTTGGACATATATTTTGAGGTATTATGTGATGGAATTTTATCAAGATTAAGGATATTTTGGGAGACATTTATGGAAATACAACCCTTTGGTTTTGTATATTCTTTAGTGGAATAAATATTATTTAAGGAGTAATGCCTTTACATTTTGTGGGAATATGATTAAAGGTATTAGTAACCTTTAGGTTTTATCTCATATTTTATGTTAAGGTAATTATGAGCTATTGAAATTTCATAATGTTTTAGGAAATATGTTAAAATAGTTTTGTAAAAAGGGTAACCCACATGTCGGGTGACAATCTGATACATCTAAAAAGGCGTGGGGCTTGAACTCATAAAAAATGATAAAAAGGGTATAGTGCCTACCATTGTACAACCTGAAAGAGTATTTTTGTTCGGACAACAAGAAGAGATATATTTTTTAGTATGTATCTTGGTACTTGGAATGTGAGAAAGTTAAGGATGAGAGACAAAAGTCTACGGGGATGCTACATTCATTACCCATACAAGAATGGAAATCAGAAAACAACACCATGGATTTTGTCATTGGACTTCCCAAAACATATAAAGGGAATAATGTTATATGTGTTGTAGTCTATCGCCTTGAAAAGTATGAACACTTCATTTTTATTGGATAATATTTCTATCTATATCATCTTGCCATAATATACATTAATAAAGTGGTAAGATTAAATGGAGTACCATATTTAATTACATTTTATTGGGATCTAAATATTACCTTGATGTTTTGGAAAATTATTCAACAAGCTCTTGATACAGAGTTGAGTTTTAGCACTTCATATCATCCTTGGATAGATGGTCAGTCTGATAGAAAAATTCAAACCCTAAAGGATATGATAAGATCTTGTTAAATGGATTTCAAATGTGGTTGGGATCAAAACCTTACTCTATTTGAGTTTTCTTATAATAATATCTTTCACTCGATCTTTCAAATGTCTCCTTATGAATCCCTTTACGAAAATAAGTGTAAAAACCTCTCAAGTTCATGATGTGTTCCATGTATCTCTCATAAGGAATTACGTACTTGATTCATTACATGTATTGAACTCAAAGTTCATACCACTGGATAATAATCTTTCTTATGAGGAACAATTGATGGTGATTCTGGATCATATAGAGAAAGTTCTATGAAACAACGCCACCCACCTGTTCAATGTTTTGTGGTGAAACCACTAGCTTGAGAAAGTTATGTGGGAACTTGAGGATTTAATTAAGCATAAGTATCCTCATTTTTTAGTACCAAAGTGATGAATTTCAAGGGCGAAATTAATTTTTTAGGGTGGTAATGTAAAACCTTGAGATTTTTTGAAATATTTTTTTCAAATAAATTTAAACTTTTTGATATTTTGTTTTACATACAACACCTTGTTCATATTTCATTACATGAAACACTGATTTTATCTTTCATTACACATAACACTAAGTTTATCTTGCATTTCACGCAACATCAAGTTTAAATGAAACATGTCATACTATTTAATATTATTATTTAATATAATATTTATCACCTAACAATTGGAATGGAGGGTATGAATATGATTAAATAAATTTTGAAAATATATGGTTTACACATGTATAAAAAATTAATTCTTTTGTTACTAATTAATTATAAATTAAAACAAAGGAAGTCTTTTTAAAAAAAATATTTTTTAGGCAAACAAACGTGTTTTAGCTCAATAAATTAAACAAATCACTTTTGGTGAATTGTTTCAATGAAATTTATATATTATATATTTAATAAAATTTTTAACAGTCATATTATGTGTTTTCTATATAATAGATAATAATAAATCCAATTTTATGCTTAAAAATTACATTTTTTAAAAAAGTATTTTTATTGCCTTTTGAAAAAAAAAAGAGAGTTTTGTCGCCTTTTGCGTATAAATTTTAAAATTGATTTTTTAAAATTTTATAAAATTTATTTTAAAAAATAAAATAAATTTTTTAAATAATTATTTTAAAATTATCTTGGAGTTAATTTTTTGTATTTTTCAAAAAATATTAATTTTTCAATGAATAGTGAAAAACACTGGTTTTTATTGAAAAATGCCTTTTCGTTTAAAGAATTTATATGGTTTATTTTTTATTTAAATTGGTTTTAAAATTAAAATTAGATAAATTATATATAAATTAATCCAATTTAGTTCATTTGAATCACTTTCATATCAAATTTTTATATAAAAACTTTTTAATCTTTTGAACATTTTCTCTTTGGAAAAATACTTTCTCATCGCGACTATGAGTTTAATTTTAAATTAAAATTTTCTACTTATATGAATGGAATTTGTAAAAATATATTTAATAATTTTAATCATAAAAAATTATATTATCTAATAATTTCAACTTAATTTTTTACCATAATGAATAGTAAAATAGTAAAAAATATTTACCATTGTTGAGGTAAAAATGGGTTTACTAAGGAGTTAAACTAAAAAGATAAGGGTTAAAAATGACCCAAAACTTTTCTAGAACCCATTTTCTGGAAATATTTCAATATTATATCCTCTATTGTCTATAATATTCTATTTTTTATCCTTTTTTCATGAGAAAAACATGGGTACACCTTTTTCTTTAAAACAATTACAAGTGTGTCCCTAACCGAGCATTTTATTTTACTTCTTCCTCCACATCCTTAAATTATTATTAAACCATGATGATATAATAACATAATTATATTCCATATACTGAGATATTATTAGGTTAATTTAATAACCAAAATACTTCTCATATTCCATCAAATGGGGTAAGAAATCATCACTCGAGTGTATGACGAACTACCACCTCTCAAAATGATGTTATTTATTTTCTATCACCACCTCTCATGGATGGATATAATTATGGATTTAATGTTTATATATAATATTTATTATATTATTATAAATTTTTAATTATAATTCTACATCTACCTTCTTACCCCCCCCCCCAACTCATTGGAAAGCAATAACGTCATTCGTGTGTCCTGCAGACTACCACCTCACAAAATGATGTGATGTGTTTTTAATTTATGGTTTACTTAGATGATAATATGGGTAGATTAAATGAATATATATGATATTTTTAACATAATTATACTTCTATAATTATTATTCCACATATATCTTATTACTTTCCATTTTTTGGGGGATATTATAACGATGTTCGTGTGTACGTCGGACTGTCACCTCGTGAAGCGATGTGATTCATTTTTCACTAACGCTTTACATAGAAGGTAATTAGGGTAAATTTAATGAATATATGTGATATATATGACATAAAAATCATTCTTTAATGGTAATATATTATTTACATTTATTTCATTTCATCCATCGAGGAAATGGAAATAGTATTCATGCGTACGTACGACCTACCGTCTCCATGAATGGTGTATTTCATTTTCTATATGTAATGTATGTGGATTAATATAAATACATATATAATGAATATATATTATATTTATATAATTTTTAACATTTTTGGATATGATAAAACCATGATAAAACTAAGAGGACCAAAAATAAAAAATAAAAAACATACATGAAAAACAAAGCAATTATTACTTGAGACGTGAGTTTAACATGGAAATGATAATTAAAAGGTAATAAAATGTCATAAGTAAATCATATATGGTATGATATATATAATTATAGTTCTATAATATATTTATAATAAACATATATTTATTATATGGGAGTATTGAACGTGTACAAAGTAATTCAAGACTTAAGGTTAGGAATATTCATCTCAATTTTTACTTTTGTGAGCACATGCCATATTCACCACCTATTTTCTTTTATGTGATGTATATAATTACCCTGAATTTATTTTATGAATTTTATCTAGAAAATTATAGGAATTTTCATATCGATTTTATGGACCCCAAACCACCTTGAGAGGGGGGTTGAATCAGGGTGTCGCCTTTTTCTCACAAACTATTGGATCTTGTTCCCACATTGGTAGGAACTTATTTAACCCTGTATGATGGATATGTGCAGTAATTAAAACATTCACATGCAGAAGTATAGAACAACACTTTTACGTGGTTCACCACTAAGGGCTACATCCAAGGATTATATGCTGACAGGTTTCTAGTCGTACCAAAGTCCACTAATCTTCACTAGCTATGGATTATAAAGGTTCGGGCACAGTCACTTTGTCCCAGGCACACTACCTTTAAAAAAGTTCAGGGATAACTCAATTCTTCCCTCGGATCACTTCCATTAACTCCCCCTAACTCACTTCCTTGGGAGAGGTCTCACTCAGTTTATCGACTTGAATGTCTCTTCAACAGATTAGCATGGAAGTCTTTGTTTCTGTTCAGCATGAGACTTTGCTTGCATCAAAATCCAGAATTGATGCAATTTAAAATCAATCTTCTTCTTTAGTGAAATAATTGAATTCACTAAAACTTCTTCTTCTTCTAATCCTGAATCACAAGTACCTATGTGATTACTCAAGCAATAAATATCATCTCATTGGTCATCATCAGAATCAACTTCTTCTCCTCTCTTCTTTTCATGAATGCATGAGATCATGCGTGTAGAAACTTGGATGAACTCTTCATATTCACTTATTATTCTTATTTACACACGAGCACCCACTGTTTTGATTCTCTCTTGAAATTTCTTTACGTATGCATGTGCATGAAAGAGTTCATTCACTATCCACTTCTTCCTTCTTATGTGCCAACCCTAATGGTTGTAAGGCTTCGAACACATCCCCCTTATTCTTCCTTCTTATTCATCACATGTGCACTCACACTACCTCTTTTTTTCATTACATTCACACAATATAGATGGTCTCAACTCATGAACATGTATTCATGTGCACCATGCATGCAACCTTCACTATCCTTCACAAGCACACAAAGCCTAGGGTTTCTTTAAATAAAGCATATGTGTGCATCCATGTATGTATGACCCTTATTTATATAATCACATTCTTCTCCATTTATCAACACACACACTATTAACTTTATTTCTTTATATTTATTATTATGTGATCTTCTTTAAACTCGAATGGATGTATTTTGGTGTCTCTTCTTTTCACACACACTCCCTCGGGTTTCTTCTTCTTCTTCACGCAAAAGGTGTGTGGTTCTTCTACGCATTGAGTGTGCAGGTATTCTTCACAAAACCAAAATGGTTGGTGGATCCTCCCCATGAACCCAGAATAGTTTTCATCTCTTCTTCATGAACCAATAGTGGTTTTCGGATCTTCTTCACAAACCAAGAGTGGTTCGTGGTTCTTCTTTATGAACCAGAAATGGTTCGTGGTTTCTTGATTTCTCTTCACGAACTGGAAGCATGGTGATGCTCTATATTTCAAAACAAGATCTCTCGAAATCTTGGGAGCAGTAGCATCTTCTTGGATCATTGAGGATTCTTTTATAGGATAGAAATAGATCCGTTTATATGTTCAAATCTTACATGATGCTCTCTTCAAAATCTCTTCTTTGAATAACCGAGATCCTTATGTTTAATATTTTTAAGATCGTGTCAAATATATGCCACATATCTGGGGATGTTTCCTTTTTTAAATGATATGGCCTCTTCTTCATGGTGAAAGCATCATGTGCATGAGTTTAAGGATCGCATTCAATCTTCATTCAAAATGAAGCTCGAATCCACGTGGCCTTGGAATCTTCGTTTGCCTCGGCCGAGCTGAGTTCTTCACACTCTTCGCATGCATGAAAGATGTTAGTTGCATGCATGGTTTCTGTTTGATCCTATGATTCTACTTTAATGTCCAGTGATTGGTCATGGTGGCTCGGCCATCTTCTCTAGTGAGTGGCAGTGGCGTCAACGAGCGCTAGAGGAGGAAAACGACAGTGCTGGGGTTTTAGAAACCATGAGGAAAATCAAACTACCCTAGTTCAAACACACATGGTGTGAAATGATGAACAACCAGGATTAAATGGTGGAAACAGAAGAGATGGATAGCTTAGATCTCATACTATATTATATGGATGGAGAGAATCACTCTTGTGGTATTTAAATGATCAATAGTACATGCATGTTTTTTCCCACATAAAAAATGGGATGTGGGTAGCATGTGGTATAATAATAAAATACTTTGTCCTTATCCCAGATTACTCCCTCTCCCTCAATGGTACCTCCTCATACCGTGTTCTCTGCGAGCATGCTCTTCACCCACCCTCTTCACAGGCTTTGGCCCAACTATGCATGGGCCTTGCCCTGTGCGCTCCTACGGGCCTATACATGGCCCTGCCCTGCCGCTTGCGGGATGGCTTGGATGGCTTCCCCTTGGGTGCGTTTGACTCTATCCAGTATGTGTCTCAGGTTGAGGCTATTGGTTGGCTTGTGATCTAACCCAATTTTTTAAGTATATCCCATAAAAAATATTATTCTAAGTGCATGGGCACTTAGTAGTTTAAATATGCATGGCCACCTTCAAATACCAAGCCCTATACACACTCCCTTCTCTTAAAATTCAACCACCATGACTTTTATTCAATTCATTTTGGAGTATGAATTTTAAATAGCTTCTTCATCCTCAATTCATCATCTTCATTATTGTAAACAAGGTGTCACCTTTGACACAAGTTCTTTGAACGTAGGATCAGTGAAAAAATCATCTAATTTGACAATATTAATTAACTTTAGAGCTCCTTATTCATCTCCTACTTCATTTTGACCAATATTAAAAAATGTTGACAATAAATACAATCTTCATACACAAAGTGGTCCCTACAATCTCCTCCTTTCTATTTGTTGGTAATACTGCAAAGTTCTCTCCAAATGAAAGTGTCAATGTTAAAATGTGAATCTTCTCTCTCCCCACTTCACTTATTTCAAACTTTCATTTTAATTTATCCCACCCCCCTAATTGAAAAGAAATAAAAAGTTCATGGTAGAGAGGGTATCAGTCCATACTTAAGCAATGTGTCATCAATAATTTCACTCTAAGTCTACTTGATCTATGCTCGGTGTAGAAAACAAGAGGATTTGATTTAGACAAAAATATGTCCATTACCCACTGATCATGATACCTTATGAGATGAGAACTCGTATACTTGTATTCAAGGGTTTTCTACTTTCATTTGAGGCTAAGAATAATAAATGTGAGATGAATATTTCTAGGAACAATCAACCTGAAACTCATGAACTCACTTCAACAAATGAATCAAAAACATTCAACTGTAATGGGCAGGATGAGTGACCTGGGGAAACTTCCATTATTCTTATGTCACTGATTAGTTTAGTTACTCCCCCTTTGTAAGATAATATTTATTTTGAATAACCAAGGATGAGAGATTGATAAATTTAATACATTTTTCAATGACATGATCTTCAAACAATATTTATAGTAATTGAATTTGATGCCAACTCAAGTTAATACTAATTGAAATAATAACTATGGAAGCTTCTTCTTATGTCTCCCCCTCAAGGGGGTCACTTCTCATCATTGATTCTCAGGTTCTCCACCTGAGATATTGATTCACCTTCAATTATCTATATTATAAGAACAAATACAACACAAAAAGATTTAAGGGAATAAGGTGGATCCTCCTTACTCCATTAATGTGAACAGAAATGTTGAGATGATTTTCTCAACCCAGATACTCCATTCTTCATACTTGCATATTTTATCTTCAACTCTGATTATGGTTGTGTGGATATCATAACTTATTCCATCTCTTTGTGTGTGATCCTTATTTCAAGAAATTTTAAGGAACTAGTATCTCTTGATGAAACTTTCTTCCTCTTGATGAATTCTTCTTGAGATAGAATAAATGCAATGTAATTTCTAATAGTGTTACCAGTCATGTTACACCTTAAACACAGATCTTATTTATCTTCATGTGAAATCTTTTCATTTCCTTTTTTACTATCCTTAGCTTGTGCATCTTCCATTTTTCTAATCCTTTCCAAATATTCTGTCCAGATCACCAATATGTCATTAGGAAATGTGAAATCAAGATTGGATCTTTCACATGTATTTTTCTGAGTGTCATCCTTATTAGTTCTTTTTTATGAACTACCCTTCACCTTCTTGGATTTAAAATCCAAGGTCTTCTCACCTTTCCTTATTGGAATCTTCTTGGGAGAATTTATTTTCACAACATTCTTATGATTTATTCCCATGGAAGATTCTTTATTCCTAGACCTATTTTGTGATCTTCTTTTATTATCATCTTTGGATACATGTTGAGATGAACATGTATCAACCTTGTGACCACTCCCATTGCATATATCATAGATTTTATCTAGAATTCCAAATATATTTGAAATATAAAAATTCTTCTGGATCTGTTGATGTAGATTCTCTCTGGCTTGATCCCCCTTGATATAGGATTTCTCTGTATGTTTTCATTTAAGAGATTGTACCAACAATCCAATGAACAATTCCCAAATCTATTTCATAACCAACATTGACCCACGGATCTTGACTTCTTGATATCTTATGTATTATATTATTGGTCCATATTCTTGATATGTTGTGATCTCTATGGGGAACCATCTTCCAACTTCTTCTTATTCACCTTATCCATGGTGGTAGGTATCTCATCACTTTTCCACATCCATATTTTTTTTGAATTTTTCTTTCAACCTGCACTTCTTGTGGAGACATATTTATAAACATGAGTAAAAGATGGTTTGGGTAGTACCTTTACTTTCTCAACTTCTTTTGATAGATCATTTAATGAATTCATGATCTTCTTATCACATTTTTTAGGTCTTTCAGCATTAGAATCCTCCAGTGAGAATTGATTACCAGCAGCTACTATTTCCTTCTTCTATGAAGTATCAGTATGTTTCCTCTCAATATTGGTCAACTGAGCTTCCAATTATAGACATTTCATTTTGAAGATGAATTTCAAATCTTCAATCATGCTCATCTTCTCTTCACAATCATTCTTCATTATTGCAATTTTATCTTCATGCAACATAACTTTGTTTTGTAACAAAAATTTGAGTTCCTTGAATTTCTTGGAATTTTCTTCCAAATATAAACTCTTGACTTTAGTGCTCTTATTCAGCTCAACTTCAAGTGCATGGATATTTTCTTCTAGAGTGTTATTGACTCCCTCTTTCTCTTCAACTTCATTGAGACATTTTGAGGTGTTTATTTCATATTCATTATTTGTTTCTTTAAAGGATTCAATATTTCTCGAGAGAATTAACCATTCATAAACTTTTTATTATAATCCCTTTTCCATATTTTCTTATTCTCTTTCCAACTAGGTTATCTCTACCTGAATACATTGAATGACTCTACAAACAAAGGTAGCTCTTTCTTTAGGAATATAATGCAGATAATTTCTTAGTTTCTCAATTTCAAGCTCATGTGAGGTTATAAATTGATCATCATAACCACTTGTATTAGAATCCTTATTATGAGGAAAACTTTGGACAGTGCAAATACATACCTCCTGATCACTTGATTTACATGAGGTAGAAAGGTTATCCTTATATTTGGTGAATACCTGATCCACCTTCTCTTTACTTTCCAAGACTGATACTTCTTCATTATTAGAAAGGCATGGAGAACCATATACTACATATTCTTTAGAAATTAGGTACTTCTTTAACTGTATCCTCTCTATATTTGTCCTATTTGTCATTGTCTTACTATATATATACTTTTTCTCAACAATATCTGAATCTTCATCAAAACTTAACATCATTGGTGACATAGGAAAGAAACACTCAAATCCTCTTCTAAATAGAATTACTATAGAGTATCCAACATACGTAAACATGGCTCTGATACCAATTTAAGGACCCCAGAACACCCTGAGAGGGGGGTGAATCAATTTGTCACCTTTTTCTCACAAACTTTTGGATCTTGTTCCCATGTTGGTATGAACTTGTTTAACCTTGTATGATGGATATTTGAAGTAATTAAAACATTAACATGTAGAAGGATAACACAACACTTTTATTTGGTTTTACACTAAGAGTTACATCCAAGGAGCATACGCCGGTAGTTTTTTGGTTGTACCAAAGTCCACTAATCTTCACCAGTTGTGTATTACAAAGGTTCATCCATAGTCACTTTGTCCCAAGCACATTGCCTTTATAAAAGTTCAAGTATGGCTCACAACTTCCCAAGTATCACTTCCGTTGACTCCCCCTAGCTCACTGCCTTGGGAGAGGTCTCATTTAGTTTATCGACTTAAAGGTCACTTCAATAGATTGGCATGGAAGTCTTTTTATCTGTTCAGCATGAGACTTTTCTTGCATTGAAATCCATAAATGATGAATTTTAAAATCAATCTTCTTCTTTAGTGAAAGAACTGAATGCACTAAAACTTCTTCTTATTATTTACATGAATCACATGTACCTATGTGATTACTCAAGAAATGAAGATCATCTCACTGGGAATCATTAGAATCAACTTCTTATCCTCTCTTCTTTTTATGATGCATGAGATTATGCATGTGTAATTTGGATGAACTCTTCCTCTTTACTTATTCTTCTTCTTTACACACATGAACCCACTATTTTGAATCTCTCTTGAAATGAATTTACATATTAATGTTCATAAAAGAGTTTATGCACTTTCCACTTATTCTTTCTTGTGTTCCAACCCTAATGGGTGTAATATTTTTGACATGTATTCCTTCTTCTTACTTCTTCTTCTTCACATGTGCACTCACACTGCCTATTTTTTTCTTTGCATGCACACAATCTAGATGGTCTCAACTCATGAATATGTATGCATGTTCACCATGCATGAAACCTCCACTATCATTTACACACACATGAAGCCTTGGGTTTCTTCAAATAAATCATATGAGTGCATCCATGTATGTATGACCCTTCTTCATTCAATAACCTTCTTCTCCCTTTCTCAACACACACATTGTTCACTTTATTTCATTATATTTATTAGTATGTGATCTTCTTTAAACTAAAATGGGTGTATTTGGGTGTCTCTTCTTTGCACACACACTCCCTCGTGTTTATTCTTCTTATTCACGCAAAAGGTGTGCTGTTATTCTACGTACTGAGTGTGCGGGTCTTCTTTAAAGAACAAAAATGGTTTTCGGCTCCTCCCCACAAACCCAGAATGGTTCACAGATCATTTTCACGAACCAAGAGTGGTTCTTGTCTCTTAATCATGAACCAATATTGGTTCGTGGTTCTTCATTACGAACCAAGAATGGTTCATGGTTTCTTGTTTTCCCTTTGTGAACTGAAATCATGGTGATGGTCTATTTTTCAAAACAGGAGCTCTCGAAAGCTTGGGAGTAGAAGCCTCTTCTTGGATTGGTGTGGATTATTTTATAGGAGAGGAATATATACTTTTACACATTAAAATATTGTGTGATAATCTCTTCAAAATATCTTCTTTGAATAACTGAGATCCTCTACGTTTAATATTTTCAAACCCGTGTCAAAGATGTGTCGCATAGCTTGGGATGTTTCCTTTTTAAAATGAGTGTGCCTCTTCTTTGCGGTGAAATAATAATGTGCATGAATTTAAGGATTTCATGAAATATTCATTCAAAACAAATCTCAAATACACATGGCCTTGGAAACTTCATTTTCCTCAACCGAGATGAGTTCTTCACACTCTTCTCATGGATGCAAGACGTTAGTTGCATGCATGGTTTCAGTTTGATCTCATGATTCTACTTTAATGAACATTGATTGGTCATGGTGGATTAGAAATCTTCTCCAGTTAGTGGTAGTGGTTCCAGTGAGCACTAGAGGAGGAAGACTAAGGTGTTGGGGTTTCAAAAAATGCATGGGAAATCGGACTACCCTAGTTCAAACACATGTGGCGCAAAATGATGAATAGATAAGATTAAATGGAGAACATGGATGATATGGATGGTCAAGATCTCATACTGTATTAGATGGACGATGAGGATCACTCCCATGTTTTTTAAATGATGAACAGGAACCATGTGTTTTTTTCCCACATCGATATTGGGATGCAGTTAACATGTGGTATAACAATCAAAGCGCTCTTCCCTTAGCCCAGATTACTCGCTATCCCTCCACAGTACCGCCACGTACTGTGTTTTATGTGGGTGCACTTTGTGCCCACCCTCTTCACGGGATCCATCCTAACTATGCACGAGCCTTGCCTTGTGCGCTCCTGTGGGCCTATACACAGCCCTGCCCTACTACTTATGGGCTAGACCGGCTGGCCTCCCCTTGGGCATGGTTGACTCTATCCCACATGTGTCTCGGGTTGAGGCTGCCGGTTGTCTTGTGAGATGGACCAATTTTTTAAGTATATCCCATAAAAAATATTCTTTTAAGTTCATGGACACTTAGTAGTTTAAACATGCATGGACACCTTCAAATACCAAGCCCTATTCACACTCCCTTCTCTTCATATTCAACCATAATACCTCTTCTTCAATTCATTTTGGAGTATGAATTCCAAATATATTCATTATCCTCAATTCATCATCTTCATTGTTGTAAACATTGTTTTACCTTTGACACAAGTTATTTGAGCTTAGGATCAGTGCAAAAATCATCTGATTTGACAGTATCCATTAACTTTAGAGATCCTTTTTCATCACCTTCTTCATTTTGATCAGTATTGACAACTATTAACAACAAATACAATCTTTATACATAAAGTGGTCCCAACATTTTAGGATCTCTATTTCATGGGGTTTATGATTTAAAAGCTTCCAAAGTGGTAAGGGATTTCTGTATCAATTTACCTTCTTTGAGACATATGTTATATTATGCACATATATTATTTTATGAGGTGTATATACATCCCCTTTAATATTTTATATCATGAATATAATTATTTTCATGATATTTAATTTTTCATTTAATGTTAATATTTAATGGTACTTATGATTTAAAAGATACCAAATTGGTCAAGATTTTATGTTACAATATCATCGATTATCGGTATTGTTTATGATTATGATTACTATGATAAAATATTATGATTCGTCTCTCAAGAAACTCCTAAATTTTATTATCATCTGGTTATTTCATGATAATACATGTCTCATCTTCATTTTCCTCTCTTTATGTACTCAAAAGACCAAAATAATGTTTTTATGAAAAATATTCTTTATTTCTATCTTCAGTTGAAAACCCTTTTTCTTCCAAAACTATGTTTTATAAAAAAAATTCAAAAAAATCAAAAAAAAATTATCATTATCCAAATGATTTTTAAAGACATTTTTACCCATGTTTTACTTTTAAAAAATGAAAGGAATATCTAGGTAATTTTCCAAATAATAACCATTTGTTTTACCAAAAATGTCAAAGGAATCTTTGTTTTAAGGTGTACGACATGAAAGGTATTTTCCACCATCATGAAAAAATATTTATTTTAAAGATTACTTTATAAGTTTGAAGGATTTATTTTCAAATAAAAGGATTCCCAAAATAGTTTATGAATGTTTAGTTTTAAAAAATTATTTTTAAAATGGAAAGGATATTTTCCCCAAGAAATGGTTTAAATTATTTTTAAATATTCCTTTATAAGTTTTAAAGTTTATTATTGAATAAAAGGATTTTGAAAATATTTTAGGTTTTAAAAAGTGTTTTTCAAAGTGGAATGTCTATTTTCCTCAAGAAATATTCCAAGTTATCTTACAAAATCATTTTCCATCTAAGATGACATCCTTTGATGTTAATTTTGATTTACTAAGGATATGATCCAAGGATACCATTATTATTCTTCCTCTATATGGTTTGTATTTATAGTGAAAGGATGTTTGTGAAACCCATTTATCTTCCATGGGTTATACCATGATAAAATTCTTATGTAACCCACTTCTTTTTCCATGGGTTATGCTTTGATTAAATGATTAAATGATTATGAAACCCATTTCTTTTCCACATGTTATGTTATGATGACATTTTTATGAAACTCATTTCATTTCATGGGTTCTAATATGATGAAGGTTTATTATATTGTGCAACATATATGTATGATTTTATTTATGTAATGGTGGTTACATTCTAACTAAGGATGGTGGTTACGTTATAACTAAGGATAGTGGTTATGTTATAACAAATATGGATGAGACCTATATATATCTCCAATGCATTGGGTAAAGATTTAAATATTGTGAGATAAACAGGATTGGAATGTGGAGTGACCCTAGTTCAGTAAGGTACTTTTTCCACTATGATAGTCTTGGGAGTTAACCATGACTACTATGATGGTTTAGGGAGTGAACTCATTCCAATATGATAGTCTCAGCAATGAGCCTTTAAATACTAAGGAAATGATTTTCTATGCTTATATGTATGCCACAATTCCATGTATTATTCCACTTTTATTCTCTCATGGCTTGTGTTATTTGATTCCATTATTACTCATTTCTTATTAATTGAAACTCTTTATTCCATAACCCAATATTATGATCTTTGATATACAGGGTGTGGTTTTCAAATATTATGATCGTGTTCTTATACCCTTCTGCTCATGTTATATTTATGTATCTCCCTTTTTTAGCTTTACTAAGAATTTTATCTCACCCTTTCTTAAGTTTCTTTTCCCCGGGTTATAAATAAATATATTATGTATGATTTGTTTAATAAGGGTTTTGGTTATGAAGAACTTAGTGGGAGATGATTTAGTTCACTAATGAATCAGTTTTTTATATTTCTAAGTTTCCAAAGTCATTATACCTTTATGATCCTTAGGCATTTTTTGGGTAATGTAATAAATTTTCATCAAAAATGATGTCATGTCTATGTATGAAAATACTAGGTTGTTGTATTACTTCCTATCAATTATTTCCCACTCTACCTAATCTATTGATTATGGATTTGTCTCAAACAATGGAGGATCAATGTCCTTCTAGGATAGGTATTCTCCCACCTATATCTTCTAGAACCAAATAATGATCCATATTACTTTTCCAAACTCAATCCCTATTCTAAATCCATATTCTAAAAAATAAAAAATAAACCATTGAATCATAAAATGCTAAAGAATAAGAAACTCAATCTTTTTAGGACTCATTTTCTGATTTTTACCTCAAAAATATTATTCCACTGGATTCAATAGTTATGAAAAATTTAACCTTTAGAACCTCAAATTCAGAACATTGATACCAAAATCTATGGACCTCTCGATTCTATATAGAGGTGTGTATGAAACTAATATTCCATGCACCTCGACCACACACCATCTGACGCTCTTAGGATCTCACAGAAAATATTCAAGGTTTAACATAAAATAAATAGAAGTAAAGAAAATAATTATGAAACACATGGTTTGAATGATGTTTTGTTGCATCGTAAAAAAACTTCACAAGAGAGTAAACAAGAGATTGAAATGGAAACACTTAACTCCAAAGCACAAGAAAACAGGAGCTTAGGCTTAATAAAAATTCTTCATTCCTTCTAGTAAAAATAACTCCCATTGCAAATTAATAGTATTTAACTTCTGGTAATCCCAATTACACCACCAAAAGAAATACATAAATAGAATTCCATTGAGATCTGATCATCATGAGAATCTAACCACTTGTAAAAAGGAATTCACCACTTCAAATGGTCCCTCGGGTGAATAGTGCATGCTTCTAAAAAGTAGTTTGGGTCCTGAGTAGTAAAGAATACCTATAATCCTACATGAAACCCAGGTTCAAATATGGGTAGATAAGAATTTCTATGAACTGTATCGGTGTTGTATAATTATAGCAGTGTGGGTGATGTAGCAAGTACTATAGCGGAGTACTATAGAAAAAGTAATATTCACCCAATTTGAGATTTTGGGCCATTTATTTTGGCCTTATTGACACTAGGATTTTGGTCTATTTGGGCCTATGTGACACTGGACATCTAGATCATCATGTGGGTGTCCATATTTACTACTAGAGAAACCTTGGACTAGTGGACCAAGCTAAAGTGGTGGAAATCATAGGTGGAGCCAACTAGAAGTGGATAGGGTGGGATAAAGTGGTCAAACCATTAGAAAAAGGTCACATATGTCCCTGTATAAGGTTAGACCATGATAGGATTAAACATAAGTGGTTTATAATCATAGACACTTAAAGGGGGGTTGGTAGGGGTTGTTTCATTATAGGATTTCAGCCTCTGGGAATTTAGGTCATTATAAAAATGTAAGTCCTTTGTGGCCCTAGGCCTTCAAGACATGTATTCTAAAATTTCATTCCATATAAGGGTTCCCTCTCAACCTAATTAAAAAGTGTATTATCTAATAAATAAAATTTTAAAGGACTTCGGGACAGGGAGAATTCTTTCAATAACTCTCATGAGTTTACCTATACATATCATCAGCAAAGACACTTATGAAAGTAATTTACTTCTCCATGCACCTACATTGGTTCCAAGATTCTAGAATATATCTATCAGATTTGTTAACAACATCACCAAGATTCACTTTTCATTGATGTTGTTGCTTCTGAACATTGGGTTCATCAGCCGCTATGCATCCAATAAAAGTAATAATTTTTGGATGTTACTTATTTCCTAGAATTTTAATACTAAAATGAAAAATGGATTCACACACCAAGACTAACACTTTTTACCTTATACACTTTCTTATCTTGTCTACTAAATTGCATAATTTTCATCATTCATCATCATCATATGAATTTTTGATACCTCCTTCTGTCAATAATATGATTCTCCAATGATTGATCATGCATTTTTTATTTTCAAATTATTCATGGTTTCAATTAGGGTTTGATCTGTTTCATAACACATTATCAGCATGATCTTTAACTGTTCTAAGAGTTTTTTTATAAAATGGTATGAAATATTTCCATGGAGAATATTTAAAAGGATGGTTTCCTCTCTCTTAAAATTTATATAAATAATTTTTTGTCTTGGATTCTAGATTCAAAGATGTATCTCAATGAAAATGGACTTAGTGAGATGATAACAACCAAGAATCAAGACTCTATTGAAGACCATTGATCGCGTTGTTGAGCGTGTCAAATTAGTTGTTTAATTTTGACTAGAATTTCTGCATTATAGCAGCAACCCTAGGTCGTCTCTCAAAGGAGCCTTAGACCATTAATTTAAAAAGAGGGTTTTGATTATGGAAGTAGAAGTTGAATTAGGTTTTGTAAAACTTGGGGGTTTTATGATTAATGATGAAAATAGGAAATGAAAGTGATAAAACAAAGTAGAAATGAACAATATTGATTAAACGTGATCAACTCAGGGAAGTCTCGTGATGCTCATCCTCCATCGCTTCAAGGGATGGGGTTATGATCTTTTAATACCTGGTTTTTAACACATATTAACATATTTTTACTGAGTTTATTCTATGATACCTCCTAGGTTTTAGTCGAAAACACACAATGTTTCACCGGACACCACCGATGATTGAGTGATTTGTGTTCAACATCATAACCGTAACTCACCAAGGCAACACACGAAGAACTTGATGTGATGTCCAGGTTTGTATGTTACTTCTTTATGATAACATGACATAAATGTGCATGATCTATACAGTGCTTATGTGAGTTCAATTGACCAATATGAACCACACAAACATCGCAATTGAATGAGGGAAGAAAAGGGGATAAACGGTGTGTGAAACATCACGTGAAAGGGTACCCCCAAACATGATCATTTGAGTTGAGTATAACATACCAGTATATAACTCAATTAAATAAAAATAGAGTATGATTAAAAACAACATACAACTTGGAATTAAAAAGTTCATTCAAAATAATACAACTTTGAAGCTCGGGATTACATCACATTCCTCCCCGGGTGATCACAAGAGGTTTAGAAACCCATTGGAGAGGAAGAAGAAGAAGATGTTGAAGTAGCACTTCCCATAGCCTCCAGAAATTCTAGGGATGTTGAGAAGACTCCTTGGGGACTCCAAAATGGCAACACCTTGCCTCCTGGCCGAACTTACAAATGGGGAGCCCAAGGTGTCATTTTATAGGAAAATTGGAAGATGGTTTTTGGCACATAGATTTCATAAATCCACTTGTACCATGAGTTTTGGCCTTCATACAGGCTTATCTCTCTTTAGAGAAAATTTAAAAGTTCTAGCCCCACCTATTGACTATCTACACCGAAATTTTGGCACCATTTAGACAACTACATCTCAAGATATTGATAAAATACAGAACACCTCATTTGACTTGGTCCAACTTTGATTCCTTGGACAGATCAGTTAGTATGGGAATCATAGAGGCCGAATGGGGATTCATTTACTTCATATTAAATGTAGCCCATCCAATTTTGGACCGGCCCACAAAATGTCAGCCCATTTGGATATACGTATTTCTCTTACTAGTAAAAACAGTGGATAGATTTCTATGGATCCATGCAATTTTGGCCCATTTTTCTTCCACTTCATCAAGGGCCCTCCAAATCATCTTCACCTACATTGAAATAATAAAAAAAAAGTAACATTTCAAATTATAATGTTGATTAAAATTAATTAAATGATTCAAACATTGAGTTCAATTTATTATTATATTTGTAATATTCATTACAAAGCTAGTTTAAAACAGCGGTGTAAGGGTGCAATAAAACAGTGAATCGTGGTAGGATCACACCCCCACACCTAAACATTTGCACTCCTGGGAAAAGTCACATATCCCAATATTTCATATATATATATTCCAACATTTGAGGAAATTTTATTTAAAGTAAATTGATCAATGCACGAACCACACCAAGGAGTTCTTCTTCGTGAAAATAGAAAAAGATGTCTCATAAATCATATCATAGCGAAATTCAAAAAGATTCATGATACCCAATTGAGAAAGGAATTCAGAAGTAAACCATGACACTAACTCTCCATGTGTGTGTGTGAAAACCATTCCATGCTATTCTTTCCACTTTCTATCCAATAAATATATGTTATTTTAACATTTTTTAGCTTAAATGATTTTTTCCACCGAACCTACCATACATCCTTTGCAATCATATTTCAAGACCCACTCACTTAAGCATTCCCAAAAGTCAAACCATAAGCTCCCGGCCTAGATATCCCCATATGTTGCACATTTCATCACTCCCCTCATTTATTTATTTATTTTGAAGTGGAATTTGGAACAAATCTCACACTCATCTCTCAACCCTTGTTTGATCTCCTCACGACACTAATTGAAATAGTTATAACAAGATCAAAGGTTGAGGAGGATTGGTTTTTGACCTGCCCAAGACACAACAAATTATTATTATTATTATTATTATTTTGAGGGCGTAAAACAGTCAGACATTAGGTACACACGCATAGGTCAATCTGGTACAGTAATGAAACAGATCAGATAAGGAACGAATGTATGGAAATATCATTTAAAGCTGAAAAATATTAACCCAACATATATTTACCTTATATTAAGTAAGAAATAATCACACTTTGTGGTTTGGTGCAAAAATTTGTGGAAATATTAGTGACACAGTTTTCCCAAAAACTACTCATACAATGGGAATCAATTATCTCAAAGGTTTCACATAGATACGACCATTTATATCATTGAAAAAAAACCAATTCACTAAAAATCACCCCCTGATGTAAAATTCATACAAAAATTCTTTTTATCCTTCGTTATGGTATTTTTACTTTCCCCCCTTTATGGTCACCAAATCATCGAACTTCGAAATTGTTGATAGGGAAAAATGAAAATACCATAAAAAAGGCTAAAAGAGAAGAAAGGAGAAAATGATGAAAATTCCTATCTAACCCATGAATGTATCCACCCCACCCCCCCCCCCCCCACACACACACACCTAGAATGTGTAGTGTCCTCACTGAAATAATTGAGAATGTGAGAAGGAAGTATAAAACCTGGTGTGTTTTATTGGTATGATGCGTCGAGAAGGTGGATTTCCTCCACCGGATTCTTCAGAAAATCCTCATAGAAGTGTTTAAGTCGCTATCCTTGACAGTAAGACTTCTTACACTATACTCATGCAAAACCTGTATTGCACCAGAAGGGTAAGCATTAGTAACAGTATAAGGACCGAGCCATCAGGAATGAAGCTTACTTGGGTGGAGCTTAAGCCTGGAATTGTACATGAGGACCTTCTCACCAATATGGAACTTCTGCTGGTGAATCATGCTATCATGAATAGAATTTGTCTTCTCTTTATAGATTCGGGAGTTTTCATATGCATCACGTAGAATTTCTTCCAACTCTTGAATCTGCAGCTTTCTTTGCTCACCTGCATATGAAAGGTTCATATTACATTGTTTAACTGCCCAATATGTATGGTGTTCTACCTCCACTAGGAGGTGAAAAGCCTTTCTAAACACAATTATGTATGGTGAAATTCTGATTGGGGTTTTAAAATCTGTATGGTATACCCAAAGTGCATCATCCAAGCGCAAACTCCAATCTTTCCTATTGGGTTGTACCATTTTTTCCAAGATTCGTTTAACTTCCCGATTTGATATTTCTGCTTGTCCATTAGTTTAGGGGTGATATGCAGTAGAGAATTTATGATCAACCCCATACTTATGAAGCAAATTTTTCATGTTGTGATTGAAAAAATGTGAACCCTGATCACTAATGATGAATCTTGGTAAACCAACCCTATTGAAAATTTGGGACCTCACAAAATCAACAACCACTCGAGATTCATCGGTCCTGGTGGGCTTGGCTTCCACCCATTTAGATACATAGTCAACATCCAATAAGATGTATACAAATCCAAATTAATTTGGAAAAGGCCCCATGAAGTCAATTCCCCATGCATCGAAGATCTCACAAAATAACATGGGTTGTTGGGGCATTTCATTCCTCTTGGAGATATTCCCTGTGAATTGACAATGACTACATGACTTGAAAAATATATGGGAATCCCTATATAATGTTGGCCAATAAGGTCCTGATTCAAGGACATTTCGATCTATACGTTGAGAGCCAAAGTGGCCCCCATATGCCAAGGTGTGGCAGAAGGTCAAAACAGAGGTGAACTCATGATCAGGGACACACCGATGAACAACTTGGTCACTACAAATTCTCCACAAATATGGGTCATCCCAAATGTACCATCGAGAATAATGTTTAAGTCTCTAGGATTGTGAAGTGCTAAAATAAGTGGGGACCCTAGATGTTGCTAGAAAATTCACAATGTCTGCATACTAGGGGGTAAGGTCCACAACATCACAAAGGTTCTCATGAGGGAAGAATTCTCCAATGGGTAGGGGTGAGTCAACATGATGGTCCAATGGTGGGGAAATCCTACTAATGTGGTCAGCTACCACATTCTCCACCCCTCTCTTATCTATAATCTCAAGGTCAAACTCCTAGAGGAGGAGCATCCACCGAATGAGGCGGGGCTTGGCTTCAGGTTTCTTTAAGAGAAAACGAAGGGTAGCATGATCCAAAAAGACCATGATTTTTTACCCAATGAGATAGGAACAGAAATTTTCCAAGGCAAACACAATAGAAAGAAGTTATTTTTCAGTAGTTTTTTAGTTTACCTGGGCAGGGTCAAGGTTACGTGAGGCAAACGAAATGACATAAGGAGCCTTCTCAACCCTTTGTGATAAAACTTCCCCAATTGAAAAGTTAGAGGCATCACACATAAGTTCAAAGGGTAGATCCCACCTTGGTGGTTGGATGATGGGAGGTGATGTGGGACTCATTTTTAGTGAATTGAAATCATCCTCACAATTTTTATCAAAAAAAAATCAAAATCCTTTTGTAATAACCAAGATAAGGGAAGTGTGATCTTACTAAAGTCTTTAATGAATCGACGGTAAAAACCAGCATTACCCAAGAAATACCACACCTCACGAAAACATTTTAGAAATGGAAGGGTTGAAATTAATTCAATTTTAGATTTATCAACTTGAATTCCCTTATTTGAAATGACATTCCCAAGAACTATCCCCCGCTCAACCATAAAATGGAATTTCTCATAATTTAAAACAAGAACTTTTTCAATGCAGCAGTGGAGGACAGAACCTAGTTGTTTCAAACAATCATCAAAATAAGATCCATATACCGTGAAATCATCCATAAATACTTCTATACAACTCTCAAGGTACTCAGAAAAAATACTCAACATACATCGCTGAAAAGTACCAAGAGCATTACAAAGACCGAATAGCATCCTTCTGTATGAAAATGTGCCAAATGGACAGGTAAATGTGGTATTTTCTTGATCCTCAGGGACTATATGGATTTGGAAATAACCCGAATAGCCATCAAGGAAACAATAATGGGACTTACCGTCCAATCGTTCTAACATTTGGTCAATGAAAGGTAATGTAAAGTGGTCCTTCCGTGTGGCTTGATTCAGTCGACGGTAGTCAATACAGACTCGCAAATTGTTTTGTACATGTGTTGGAACCAACACATTCCTTTCATTTGACACAACTGTTATTCCTATTTTTTTAGGCACAATTTTCACTAGGCTAACCCATTTACTATCAGATATAGGATAAATGATCCCCACAGTAAGTAATTTACTGACTTCCAATTTTACCACTTCAAGGAAAGTGGGATTCAACCGGCATTAAGATTGTCTTACGGGCTTAGCCTCATCATAAAAAAGTATATGGTGCATATAAATAGATGGGATAATCCCTGGAATATCAGCCAATGTCCATCCTATTTAATTTTTACACTCTCTCAAAAGTTTGAGTAGTTTCGATTCCTGTTTTGGAGAGAGGTTATTAGCAATAATGACGGGCAATTGGTCAATACCCTCAAGATATGCATATTTTAAATTAGAAGGAAGTTTTTTAAGTACCAACACCAGTGGTTTCTGGATTGAGGGAAGGGATTTAGGGGGAGTGAGGTCCATTAAACTGTCTATCTGCTCATGTTTATTCTCTAAAGATAGAGAATCTATAGAAATGAGATTTTCTAAATCATCGACGGTCATGGGTACCTCAGAATGAACACACTCATCAATTAAAGCACAAAATTTACACTTTTCAGAACCCACACAACACTCAAAACACTAATCAAAACTCAAATCATTCAAGGGTGAAGAAAACAAAAATGAATCAGAGTTTGGGTTGATGAGAGAATTGTGTGTGTGTGAATCGTTTGAGATCACTTCCATAGAATAGATAGGAAGAGTGGAGTACTCTTCAATAGGGAGTTTCATATCCTCAAGGATGTTAAAACTTACCTTTTCTCCACCAAATTCCATGGAAAATGTACCATTGTGAACATTGATGATCATCTTTGTTGTTTTGAGGAATGGCCTCCCAAGTATGAGAGGAGCATGTCCTTGGGTTCGGGTTTCTTCCATCTCAAGAATGTAAAAATCAGCGGGGAAGATGAGATTATTCACTCTGACAAGGACATCCTCAATCACTCCTTTTGAATGCATTGTACTCTGGTTGGCAAGTTGTACGACAATGCCTGTTGGTTGAAGCTCCCCAACCTGTAGAGAAGTATACACGGAGTGAGGCATTACATTAATGGAAGCACCTAAATCTAGCATAGCATCAGAAAAGAAGGTCTCCCCTATGGTACACGGTATCGCGAATGTGCCCGGATCCTTGCATTTGGTTGGCATTGTTGGTTGAATCAAGGTCGAGACATTCCTACCCAAGTTGACTCTCTCATTCCCCTTCAACCTTCGTCTATGGGTGCAAAGTTCTTTAAGAAATTTTGCATAACGGGTAATTTTCTTGACTGCATCCAATAAAGGAATATTAACTTGAACTTTTTTAAATGTATCCATTATCTCATTATCAATATCATTATCAGAATTTTTCTTATATTTAGAGAGTCTTTGTGGGAAAGGTAGAGGAATGGATTTTTCATTTGAATCATCAATGATGATTTGATTTCCCTTTTTATTTTGTTTTTCATTGCATGGAATTTATTAGGTTTGGGAAGGAGTGTTTTCAAGAGGGGGACATACCTGTTTCATCGAATAAGTGGAAGGAGAAGCTTCTTTACCACTACTAAGTGTAATTTCACATACATTAACTTTTTCCTTCGGATTGGCAATGGGT
This sequence comes from Viscum album, assembly GCA_963277665.1. Classification (NCBI taxonomy): domain Eukaryota; kingdom Viridiplantae; phylum Streptophyta; class Magnoliopsida; order Santalales; family Viscaceae; genus Viscum; species Viscum album. The sequence continues at coordinate 1,392,790,690 of OY728157.1, read as the reverse complement.
TGGGGTGGTAGTTGTCCAGACCCTTTCATCTTAAGCTCACCAATCGTGTTTTCCAATTGTACCACTTGAGTTCGCAAATCTTGAATTACTGATTGTGTGGTCTGTTGGAACTGGAGGTTCTGGGTTTCCATTTTATTCACCATATCCTCGATGCTTGGTTCAGATTTGGGAGGAGGAGGATTATTGTTTTTAGATGTTGAATGATAATAAGTTTGCATACCTTGGCCTTTTTTATACCAATTCTGCTTGGGGTAGCTTGAGTTTCCTCCTTGTCGGTACTGGGGTTGTGCTTGCCACCCAGGGTTTGGATTTGGCCTGAATTGTTCTTGATTAAAGGGAGCTGCTTGTTGGAATGGATGCCCTGGGAACACAGCTTCACAAGACTCAGATGAATCTTGAAGTTGTGGGAACTAGTCAGAAAAATGAGTGTTATCAGAACAAATACCACAATGTAATGGAATAGAAGTAGAGTGTGAGTTACCTTGTGCTTGAGAAAATTGCCTTAGAAGGGTATGCATCTCATCAAGTTTAGTATCTACCTTTTGTTCTAGGGATGAATGACTTACCTCATGAACTCCTCGAGTTGGTGCAATAGCTCATGTACCAAATTGTTGTGCATTTTGAGCCATGTTGGCTATTAAGTCACAAGCGGCGGAAGGAGTTTTATCAATTAGGGCACCACCAGCTGTAGCATCAATCATTCCACGATCCATAGGAATGAGTCCCTCGTAGAAGTATTGGATTAATAGTTGTTCACTAATCTGGTGGTGGTGGTAGCTTGAGCAAAGTCTTTTGAATCTCTCCCAGTATTCATGAAGGGTCTCTCCTTGTGATTGCCTAATTCCATAGATTTCATTCCTAATTGATATAGTTTGGGAGTCAGGAAAGAACTTCTCTAGAAAGAGTCTTTTAAGGTCATTCCAGCCCCCAATCGTGGTAGGAAAATAGTATATTCAATATTTGGCTACACCATCAAGGGATAAAGGGAAGGCCCTAAACTTGATTAAGTCCTCAGACACATTTTGGGGTTTCATGGTGGAGCACACTATGTGAAATTCTTTGAGATGTTTATGAGGGTCCTCATCGGGAAGACCATGGAATTTTGGAAGAAGTTGGATGAGACCTGATCTCAGCTCAAAGTTGGCTTCTTCCTCGGGATATTGTATGTACGCAGGTTGGTACTCCACATCAGGGGTGGTCAGTTCTTTTAAAGTTTGGTTATTTGCAGCCATGTTTTCTTGGGTTTGATTGGGTTCAATTTTGGATTGGTTTAGGACCAATTGAGGTTCCAACAGGGGTTCCTCAATGTTACTTGATTAACCTTCTCTAGATTCCTTGATTTGTGTGTGAAGTGATTTTTCAATTTCAGTATCAAATTCAAGTAGTGTTTCTTTACCAGATCTTGTCATGCAACAATGATGTGCAGTTTGATTGATTGTTTTTTTGTTGTGTTGTTTTTTTTTATTTGATATGGATAAAAAAACTTATGAAGGGTGAAATAAGAATATAATGTTATACTATAGAATTAGAGAGGGATATGGAGAAGAAGAGAGAGAGAGAGAGAGAGATAAAGAATACACCAAAAAAACCAAAAATAAAGACAAAATGCAAAACAAAAACAATCAAATTGGGGTGGGGTATTTAATGGAGTACTAATTAAGAAGTAAAATAAATAAATAAAAAAAAATGATCTTGGATCCCTGGAAATGACGCCAAAATTTGATCGCGTTGTCGAGAGCGTCAAATTAGTTGTTTAATTTTGACTAGAATTTCTGCAGTATAGCAGCAACCCTAGGTCGTCTCTCGACGGATCCTTAGACCATTAATTTAAAAAGAGGGTTTTGATTATGGAAGTATAAGGTGAATTAGGTTTTTTAAAACTTGTTTTTTTTATGATTAATGATGAAAATAGGAAATGAAAGCAATAAAACAAAGTAGAAATGAACAAGATTGATTAAACGTGATCAACCCGGGGAAGTCTCGTGATGCTCATCCTTCATATCTTCAAGGGATGGGGTTATGATCTTTTAATACCTGGTTTGTAACACATGTTAACATATTTTTACTGAGTTTATTCTAGGATACCTCCTAGGGTTCAGTCAAAAACACACAATGTTTCACCGGACACCGACGATAATTGAGTGATTTGTGTTCGACATCATAACCGTAACTCAACAAGGCAACACACGAAGAACTTGATGTGATGTCCAGGTTTGTATGTTACTTATTTTTGATACCATGAAATAAATTTTCATGATCTTTACAGTGCTTATGTGAGTTCAATTGACCAATATGAACCACACAAACACCACAATTGATTGAGGGAAGAAAAGGGGATGAACGGTGTGTGAAACATCACATGAAAGGGTACCCCCAAACATGATCATTTGAGTTGAGTATAACATGCCGGTATATAACTAAATTAAGTAAAAATATAGGATGATAAAAAACAACATACAACCTGGAATTAAAAAGTTCATTCAAAATAATACAACTTTGAAGCTCGGGATTACATCACATTCCTCCCCGGGTGATCACAAGGGGTTTAGAAACCCATTAGAGAGGAAGAAGAAGAAGATGTTGAAGTAGCACTTCCCATAGCCTCCAGAACTACTAGGGATGTTGAGAAGACTCCTTGGGGACTCCAAAATGGAAACACCTTTCCTCTTGGCTGAACTGGCAAATGGGGAGTCCAAGGTGCCATTTTATAGGAAAATTGGAATGTGGTTTATGGCACACAGATTTCATCAATCCACTTGTACCATGCGTTTTGGCCTTCATACAGGATTATCTTACTTTGGAAAAAATATAAAAGTTGTATCCCCCCCCCCCTCTTGACTTTCTCCACCGAAATTTTGGCACCATTTGGACAACTACAGCTCAAGATATTGATAAAATACAGAACACCGCATTTGACTTGGTCCAACTTTGATTCCTTGGACATATCAGTTAGTATGGGAATCTTAGAAGCCGAATGGGGCTTCAGTTACTTCATATGAAATGTATCCCATACAATTTTGGACCTTCCCACAAAATTTCAGCCCATTTGGATACACTTATTTCTCGTACTAGTCAAAATCGTGGACAGATGTCCATGGATCCATGCAATTTTGGCCCATTTTTCTTCCACTTCATCAAGGGCCCTCCAAATCATCTTCACCTACATTGAAATAATAAAAACAAGTAACATTGACAATTATAATTTTTATTAACATTAATTAAATGATTCAAACAATGATTTAAATTTATTATTATATTTGGAATATTCATTACAAAACTAGTTTAAAACAGCGGTGTAAGGGTGCAATAAAACAGTGAATCGTGGTATGATCAACCATGCTTGAGACCTGATATTCCTCCACCATTATCTCTATAAATATTTAAATAATAAGTACCTAATGGTGAAGGTTCCTCTAGTGTTATGAAAAAAACTCAAGGACCAACATGATCACCTTCGACTGGTAATTTTACCAAAATCAAGATACAAGTACAGTCATCTGTGATTCCAATATTTTAAATCAGTAAGTGAATATAACTCTATAATATCTAAAGTAACATATTAATTAAAATTATGTGGAGAAATTATCACTAACATAGATATATTGGAAAATGGTTTTTCTATTGTTCATGCCTCAAATGTAATTATACGACAAACATATCCTACAAAAGGATTCAAAAAATATTTTGAATTTCTCTCTTACCTTATTTTTTCAAAAAGAACAATGAAATCCTAATGAGAAATCATAAATCTAGAACAATTGGTGTATCTCAATTCCCAAAATAGAATATGAATGATAATAATCATGATCATGGAAATGATTAATGCAGTCAAGGATGGGAGAATAATTTATTCGAGGTGGTCATACCTTCAATGAGAAGAGGAAGTGGCACTACTAAAAATGATCAAGTAATGAACAACCACAACCAAAGAAATCAAATGATGGTGAAAGATAATTCCTTTCATGTGGTATGAAGGGAAATTGGTAGGGTAATTGTTGTATACTGAAACATTTCATTGATTTTTATCAATAATCAATCCAAGGGAAAGAGAATAGAATCAAAGAGAACTTTGTAGAATAAACCTTGAAATATGATTATGATATTATGAATTTTTATATCACTAATTATTTTGTAAATCATAAAGGTGTTGAGAATATGAAAAATATAAAAATTCTCTTGATGGAGAAGTACTTTTTGTCTTGTAATGCTTCTTTTAATAAATAAATATTGAATTCTTTATTTTTTTTTATTATTATATGCATGTACTGTTTTATTTTTAATAGAAATAGCTGGTTTGGAACACTCCATTAGGTTTAATTACCATGATGAAGATATTTTTTCTTTGGACAATGCCAATACACACATAATTTTTAAATATGAGAAATATTTTATCGACCTTAAAATAGGAAGTGCTCATGTAAGTACGTTAGTTGATAGTTCTAAATTAATCAATGGATCTGGAAGACAAAAATTGTTCCTATTTGGTGGTACAAAAATATTAATAAAAATTGCTTTGTTTTCTCCCAAGACTCAATGAAATTTATTAAGATTTAAAGATATTATTGAAAATGGTTATCACGTTAGGATTGTGGATGAATGAGGTATTGAATACCTCTATATATTAGGAATTGATAATCAGCACAGGTTGATTCAAGAGAAAATTTCAAGGTTTCCTTATGAATCATACTATGTACATATAGGCATAATCGAATCAAATATTATAAACTTGAAGTTTACCCACCATGATACATTCATTATATGGCATGACCATTTGTGTCATCCAGTGTCAATTATTATGAGGAAAATAATTTAATATACCATGGTCATCCCTTGGTTGATAAAAGTGTTCTTTCACGTAACAATTTCTCATGCATTGCTTATTCACGAAGAAAATTGATTATTAGAAGATTGCTATTAAAAATCAGGACGAAAGCCCCAATGTTCTTAGAAATAATTCATGTTGACATAAGTGTTTTAATTCATCCACCATGTGTACCATGTATATATTTTATGAACTTGATTGATATGTTAACTAGATGGTCCCATGATTATTTTTATCAACATGCAACTAGGTTTTTGTGAAGTTTATTACACAAATAGTAAGGCCAAGGGAACAATACCCATATTATTCAATTAATTATATTTGGCTTGATAATAATGAAGAATATTCATCGCATGATTTTAATAACTATTGCATGTTGACTAGAATAAGTGTTGAAAAACTTGTAGCTCATATTCACACTCAAAATGGACTAGCTAAATCATTTATAAAGCCAACTTATCACTAGACTCGTTCTCATGAAAACACAATTTCCCATCTCAACATGGGGATATGAAAATTTTACATGCTGAAGTGATAATTAAAATAAAACCATTAAGATATCATGAATTTTCCCATTGGTAATTAGCTTCTATTCATAAACCATATATTTCACATTTAATAACATTTGGTTGTGTTGTGTATGTGTCAGTAATTCCCCCACAATGAACTAAAATGAGACCTCAAAGAAGATTGGTGATTTATATTGGATTTGAATCTCCCTAAATCATAAATTATCTTGAGATAATGATAGGTGATGTGTTTACAATAAGATTTGTTTATTTTCATTTTGGTGAAAAATTATTTCCAGCCTTAAAGGGTGAACATCAATTGATATTAAAAGAAATATCATGGAAAATAACTTCATTGTTGTATCTTGATCCCCGTAAAAATATGAGTGAACTGGGATTTCAAAAGATCATTAATTTGAAAATTTTAGTGAATCAATTTTTGAATGCATTCAATGATTCAAAATAGGTTACAAAATCATCAATACCTGCTGCAAATGCAGTGGCCAAAATAGATGTCCTCAAAGGACAATCTAATGGAATTATCAACAATGCTTTCGATCCACATGTGAAGCATGGAAGATCATTTTGTTCAAATGATAAAAAAACATCGTCAAAGGAAATGGAAACCCCATGTTGGTTGAAGAAATACATAAACATGAGGATAATGGAAATTCGCATGATCATGGAATTCCTCAAGAAAAGCATTGTATGAAAAGTACATGATCGCGGTCAAGGGGAAATTTATATAATTGTTGCTAACACTAAAAGATATTGGAACTGAGTAGAGACCATTGTTGATGAGACTTTTTCATATAATGTGGAACTTGATATTATTGTTGAGGATCAAGAACCTAAAATAGTTGTTGGATGTCATGATAGACCATATTGGGATAAATGGAAAGTTGCAATGCAATTTGAATTCAACTCACCTGCTAAATGTGAGGTATTTTTGGTTGATTTTGAAAACCTAGTAATGGATTAAACTTGGTGGTTTTAAATGGGTATTTGTGAGAAATATAAATGAAAATAACGAAGTTGTAAGATATAAAGCACGACTAGTTTCTCAAGGTTTCTCATAAAGACCTATGATTGATTATAATGAAACATACTCTCTTGTGATGGATTCTAAAACCTTTAGGCATCTTGTGATGTTTGTTATACATGAGTATCATGAATGACACCCGATGGATGATGTAACTGCATGCCTATATGGTAATATAGATAATGATATTTATATGAAAATACCGTAAGAATATAAAATTTTGGCTATATTATTTGGATCTCGGTATCTTTATTCTATTATGTTAAATAAAACATTATACCAATTAAAGTAGTCAGAGCATATGTGGTATAACCGTCTAAGTGAATATTTGATGAAAGAGGATTACAAAAATGATTCAAGTTTTCCATATGTCTTCATTAAGAGTGCATCTTAATTTTTCATCATTGAAGTATATGTTGATAATTTGAATTTCATTTGGACTCATGATGAAATTTTCAAGGCAATAGGATATATAAAGAAATAATTTGAAATGAAAGAATTTGGAAAAGCAAAGTTCTACCTTGGATTACAAATTGAACATCATGAAGGTGGAATTTTTGTTCATCAATCTCGATATACTGCTCGGGTTCTCTAAAGGTTTTATATGAACAAATCACATCCATTAAGTACACTAATGGTTATATGATCACTTCATTACGATAAAGATCCTTTTAGACCATGAGATGATAATAAAGGACTTGTTGGTCCTGAAGTACTATATTTGAGTGTTATAGAAGCACCAATGTACCTTGAAAATAACACAACTCCAAATATATCATTTTCTAGGAATTTATTGGTCAGGTACAGTTCATCTCCTACTCATTGACATTGAAATGGTATCAAAAAAATATTAAGATACCTTTAAGGATCTGTTGATCAAGGATTATTTTATTCTAAAATATTAGAATCAAATTTGTTGGTTATGTTGATGCTTGTTATTTATCTAATCCACATAAAGTCAGATCTCAAACTATATACTTATTTACATATGGAGGAATTGACATTTCATGGTATTCAACAAAAAAAATGCGACCTTCTCTAATCACGTTGGCTTTATTTTGATTCATGAAGCGAGTCGAGAGTGTGTTTAGTTAAAATTGATTACTCGTCATATCAGAGTTAATTGTTGATTAGATATGAATAATGATATTCCCCACCATATTATATGAAGATAGCACTGTTTGTATAGAGCAATTAAAGGGCAGATATATCAAAAGTGATAAAACATTGCATATCTCATCAAAATTCGTTTTCACTCATTAACTTAAAAGAATTATGATATTAATATCCCACAAATAAGGTTTTTGTGATAATCTTGTAGGTTTATTCAAAAAGGCATTTCCAATTTTTACTTCTGAGAAATTAATTTATAAAATTGGGATGTGAAAGTTGAAAACCCTATCGTCGTTTTTTAAAGGGGAGTTGAGAATGTTGTACTCTTTCTCTTTATCGGGTTTTTCTCACTGTGTTTTCCCAATAGAGTTTTTAATGAGAGGTCATGACATGTAATTCAATTATTTGGGCTTCACTTGTCTTTCCCATAGAGTTTTTTTTAACGAAGATTATACGATTACATGAAATGGGGTTTTATGAAATAATAATAATTATGTGGATGTCATAATGTCGCTTAATTCTCGTATTGTTAATAACCCCTAATTCCAAACAATGTCCCTTCATATGGTCAACCATTCAATTGCCACAACCTTTGGTATTCCATCCATTGGATTTGACATGGGTTATAGGGATCAATCTTAATGTGCCCTATGTATATGTGTTACTATGTCGATGGAAAATTAACTTAGTCCTATGAACTTTTTTCTCTCGTGTACTGTATTTCAACACTGTCATCGTTCGTCATCGCATATTAAAGTTCGACACCTCGTTTCACCAACATGTTGTTTATTTCAAAATTTGTCACGTTTGCAATCTATTTCACAAAATTATTGAATCCAACAAGATTTTATACGTTTTTTCCTATTAGAATTTAGAAAAAAAAATAGATCACTAAAGAATTCATTTTTCGTTTTAGGATTTAGAATTCTAATAAAAGTTCATTATTTGTCAAGAAAAAATTATTCGTTCTTTCAAATGATGGATTTGGTGAGTGATCTAAATCCCTCTTTTATATATTAAAGATTTATATATATCATCCCTTTTCAACATTTAAACGCTGCGTAAAATAACCCAAAAAATGGTTGCACCACGTTTGTATATCTTGATTCACTTATTAACAAAATAATTATTTTACAAGAATTAAGAAAATCAATTAAAAATCATTAGATTTTTTAATTATCAGAATTTATAATACATTCAAAAAAATATTTTTATTCAAAATTTAGATAATATTATTTTGCATAATTAATGGAATTTATTTAAACGAAATCTAATTAAATACACTATTGTTTCTTATATACATACAAACAGCGATTGTCTCTTATATTTAGACCATAAAAAAAACTGTTTTTTTTATTATAACGAATGCCAAGAATAATTTATTAAATTATTTAAACAGAATCCCTGTTCGAACAAAAATAGAAATGACGTACGGCGATCCGTAAATAATAAAATGCATCATTTTGTCTCTATATATTCATCCAAAAAATGGAGGTTCCTCCCCCTCCCTGCGTGGGGTACCCTTCCCTGCACTTTTATTATATTATATCCCTATATTCCATTTCACACCCTTCAATACCACAAATAAATATCATTTACACCGACCACGCTACTCTATATTTTATGGTTATTTGGTAAATTTGGTCAACTGCTCTTGTGATCAATTATGGTTTTAAAAATATTATGATTACTTGATACTTTGTGTAATTCATGAATCTTGTCACGCTTACACAATAAAAAAAAAATTATATTTAGTGATGTTTTTTTATTTTTTTTTTATTCTATGTATTTAGTGATGGTTTAGACGGTTGCAATGATTCTCAAAACCATAGTGTATTTATGGTAATTTAATTTATTCCATTATGATTATTAAAAATTGCCGGTAAATGTAATTTTGAAGCAGTTTTGACATATTTACCAATGATTTTTACTATAATAGTTTAAAATTTTAATTAAAAAACACATGAAACCATCGTGAAACATTTAAAATCAATGAAAATATAGCGATTGTTTACAGATCTACTGCTTAATATAAAATTTTAGAAAAAATTTAATGCTTTCTGTTCATATAACTTTTAATATATATAAATGTTAAGTCCTGAGGTCAGCGGTTTAAATGTATTTTATTCTTTGCGTCGTGTGACGCTTTCGCAGTTGTACCCTAATAAATGTTAAGTGTTTTATGTTTTCTAACAAAACCTTTGTATATGTAAAAATGTTTCAAGAACATTTACATTAAATGTTTTGTGTTTACAGAGCGTGCATCCACACACGCTTTTTTGTTTAAAAAAAATTGTTCATGACATTTATATTATAAATGTTTTGTGTTCTATGAACACATTACTACAGAAACGTTTTTTCACAGTGCTATCATTTAACAACGTTTTTTTTAGTATTGATAAAATTACCCCTTTTATCATCACTTTTTTAGCGCTGTTAAAGTTACACTCATTATCAACGCTTTTTTAGTTACGGTGATAATGGAGGAGTTTTTATCAACGTTTTTTTTACTAGCGCTGATAAAGATAAAATTTCATAAAAAAATTATAAATCATTAAAAAAAATATCAGCATAAAAATATATCTATATTGATATATATATATATATATAATATTTTATTAAATATGATTTATATAAGGATAGATATGCATTTACACTTAATATATAAGATATTTAGTGAAAAATGTATTATAAAATATTTAAAAAGATAATATTAATTAATAATTTGATAATTATTATCGAGTAATAAGAATTTAATAACAATTTGAAAATAGAAAAATCAAAAAATTAATAAACGCTTTAAAATAAGTAAAAAACATGACTCAAATTTTAAATGACCATAATTTTTATTCGAGTGTATGTCTGAGCTCTACCACATATCAAATCGAAACCTGATATGAGCTCTATGCACCAGTGATACGGAGGAACCTCTGTCACATTTTCCGAGGCCAAAAAAGGTTCAGAAGGCCTCCAAACTGAGTTTTTATTCTGGGTATCTCAATTTTTTAATATTCAATGGACTTTCACCCTCGTTTAAGGGAGTCTTCTTATCTTTTTTTGGTAGAAACCCAATTTATTTTCAAGGCTTACACTTATAAGGATATTACGAGGTTCAAATTTTATAATTTTTCATAATGTATTATTAATTATAATTGAGTATATACACATATATACATATTTGTATATATTCACACATAAAATTTTAAATTTATAAATAAACATGGAAACATATTTACATATAAAAAACCTTTATATATATATATAAACCATATCTAAATAAAAAATAATATTCATTTCATTTAAAATAAAAAATATATGAATATTTATATACCTATATAGTATGTGTGTGTATTTATATATATTTGTGTGTCTGTACTAACAAACTGATATACATTATCTATTTATTCAAATATATGTATATAAATATTAATATAATATATATATATATAATATGTATAATTATATTTATAGATACACACACATATATAATATGTATATATATATATATGATGTATATATATGTATGTATTTATTTATTTATTCATAAACAAATGCACACACAAAACATATTTGATAAATGTATTAAAAACAATCATATAAATATATATTAATATACGAATAAATATATGGAAAAAATATAACTATATGTATATATAAATACATAGATATACCATAAAATGGAGAACAGAACAATATGGAGGAGTGGTAAGGGTCCAGGCGCCCAGCGGACTGGCCTTGGGTTTGAATCCTAGGGGAGGCAGGCGTGCGCCAGTGGGTGAAGGGGCTGCCTATTGCTGTTAAAGGGGGTGCCCGAGCCTAGTGTTGTTAAAGGGTTAAGGTGGGTGGGGGTGGGGGTGTCTTGCGCTGTTACAAGGGGCTTCGAGTGGTGATAAAAAGGAGGTCTCCACCTCCATTTTTTTTTTTAAATTTGCAGATTTTTAAAAAATATATATATATTTTTGACTTTTATCAGCGCTTTTATTTTAGCGCTGATAAAAGTTCCCTTTTATCAGTGTTTTTTTAGCGTTGATAAAAGGAACATTTATCAACGTTTTTTTAGCGCTGATAAAAGTGACTCATTTTAACTACGCTTAGATCAACAACGTTTTTTTAGCATTGTTGATTGCTTTTTCTAGCACTGTTAAAAGGGGTTTCTATAGTAGTGACATTTGTATTTGATAGAACATTTATCAGCCCAAGACATTTATTTCATTCATAAAACATTTACCTCCAACCATAAAAATATAATACACACACATTAGCACAAAAAATTCAAATAAATTGAGACAAAACACACCAAAACATATAGGAAACAAAATAAATGAAACTATAGAACGTTTAGAACAAAAACACACAATAAAAAAAACTTTGCATAGGACACTATTTGTTCTTAACACAAAACTTTCTTAATTCACATAACTCTAGTGTTCAATGTGCTCACGATAGGGGCGATAATATCACTCAAGCAAAGACATTGCAGAATGTAGACTCTAGAGATAAGGCTGGGGTAGAAGTCTAAAGGCAGGAAGGAGCATGAATCATTGCTCGGTCTGTTGGCGATGAGATTATTGATACTGGGACTAGAGAGCAAGAACTGGTTAGAGAGTTGAGTATTCATGATCTAGTGTTGGGGAATTTTTCATAGGGGTTGAATGGTTCTCCTAGGCTGTGGCAAGGCACCATGTTGGGTGAGAATGAGTCTTCACCTGGAAAGGGTAGTGATGTGCCTACACAAGTTGGAGCTTAGTCTGACATGAGAATCAACCCTGGTATAGGCCTAGCAGTGGCTAAATGAGAAATGGCTAGTGATGTCATAAGGTCTTAAGAGTCCTTGTAGTTGGTTGGAAATGCTCTTAAGAATGATGTTCATTTTGACTCTCAGCCTGCTAATCTAAATGAGAGGACATTTGATTTTCAAGTGGTGCAAGTGCCTAATAAATTTGTTGGGGCACACTTCAAAGGTAAATATTTCACAAAAGGCTTCATTTCTGTTTTGTAAATTCCAAGGGGAGTTCAAGGACAATCTCAATTGTTGAATGTTCACCTTGATAATGTTGACTATAGTGTTGCCTCTTATATAGAGCATGAGAATGTGTCGTAACACGATATTGAACACTACAAATCTCTCTTGGATGTAAGGAAAATCTACGGGAATTTCTGGTAACTAAGGGGATGTCTCGGATCTGGACGAGGAAGAAAGGGATGCTAAGTCTAGAAAAAGATTTTTTGCTTATAGGGATGCTGCTACCAAAGGAAAACAGAGGGATGATGATGAGTTCTTATCTTCTCCAAAGAAGAAGTCTCGACCAAGGAAGGATTATTCTTATCTTAGGCCCATTGTGAGCACTGGGTATTCTTCTATTATAGAAAAGAGGATGACTTGGTCTAATTACTTCAGTTCCTTGAATGATGACTCTGATTGGTATGAAGATTACAAAGATTACAATCACTTGGATTATGAATTATGATGTCTTCATTTGTGGTTTTTGGCTTTTATTTTGAATGAGAGCAAGATCCATGTGTGTCCTCATTCTCCGCTTTTATTTTTGTGCTTCTCTCTTTTGTTTTTTCTTAATAAAGGGGTCTGACATGAGACTTTCTTAATATATATTATATAATTAAAGTATAAAACATATTAATATACTTGGAAATGAACATAATTGTAAGAACCCAGGTTTTTGGAGCGGGTCAAAATCCCAACCTTGTTTGATTTTTTGACTCGTTCTGAGGAAACTGGGAAAATCTGGGAAGTTCTGGAAATTTTCAGACTACACGTCGTGCACTCTAAAGTACACGCAGTGTATGGGTAAGGCGTGTATCGACCGTGTGCTCGCCGAGTACATGCCATGTGATGAACGTGTAGGAATTTCCTATTACACGGCGTGTAGTGTTGCTCGACACGCCGTGTATCCTCCTTTCTGCGTATCGGCTGAGTTCTAGCCGTGTGTCAACTCTTGTGGCGCGTCCAAGCCGTGTGGCTACCTTCGCTTAAGTCGGAGTACGGACAAAGCCACTACACAGCGTGTAGTCCTTAATACACGTCGTGTACTTTTATTTTTATTCTCTTAAATGAAATAGCATCGCGTCTTATTTCAGAAATCATCTTCTTCTTCCCCAACTTCGGAACAATCTCGTTCCAAAAACCCAAAGAACATCCCTTGCCCTAAAATATTCATCCAAAGTCCATTCTTCAATCTGTTGGTGGCTGCGAGATCGCAACAACAAGGCTAAACCAACTCACCCTGTTCTGTTCTTGATTCCTTGCCTCACACGTCGCAATTTCCATCTGAGTGGAATTGCTGGGATTTGACGGAAACGTAGATCTACGAAGATTAGTTTCAAATTGGAGCTCAATAGCAGACGTGCCTATGTATACGAGTCTCAGGTAGGTGGTGTATACCTCTTTTTGTGTTTTCACAAACTTTTGGGTGGCGTGACCTTTGGCGCGTTTTCGAGTATTTTGAGCGTGACCCTGTTTTACCTGTTATTGCCCGTTTAATTGTTATTTAACCTATGAGATGCCTTTGGGTATGCCTTGTTACCTATTTTGCTTGAGCGAGGCCGGGAAAGTGGTCATTGCTCATCAGGGCATTTTTGTTGGGGGATTCCAAAATGGTTATAATTGAATTGTATTGTTTTAAACGGTTGAGTTTAGTTTATTGAACCTTGATATGAATTGCTAGAGACTTTAAAGAACTCAGTGCTGGTATGAGACAACACTTGGTTAGTACATTTCAACTATTTAGTTTGTTTTTCCTGTTTAAAAGTGATTCTTTTGATTTTATATGTAATTGCTGAATTGCATATGCTGGAACCATCGAAGTTGTGTTGGGCATGGCCCAGATATTCTTGAGTGATGCTGATCACATGTTGGGCTTGGCCCGAGTTACATTGGGTGGTTCTGGACATGGGATTGGGCGTCATGGATGTTGGCTTGAGGCAGGGAGACTGTCAGGTTGGGCATGACCCAAGTTACTGGGATAGCGAGGCCATCAGACTTGAGCGACGTGGTCGTAGGGACACGAGGTGTCAGATACATTGTGGCTTGGGTACTATTTTGGTGATTACTGCTCACATGGAACTTTGAGTAGTGTGCACACAGAGAGACTCCGTGATGAGGTGGTTTTGACCACTTGTGTGGGTAGAAACCCCTGTTAGTTGCGGTTAGGTACTATTGGTTTGGAAGTTCTTGTCATAGGAAGCCATGTGGAAGGTGAGGAGTCTTCAGGGGATAACATTGAGGCTATCGGGTTGGGGGCAGAGGCTCGCCATTATTTGAGGGCAGACATCGCTGTCCCTCCGGTTACATTATTTGAGGGCAAACATCGCTGTCCCTCTCGTTACTTTATTTGAGGGAATACATCGCTGTCCCTCCGGTTACTTATTTGAGGACATACATCACTGTTCCTCCAGGTTACTATTTCTTGGGCATGCCTTCGGGATATCGGTACTTGAGACACGTGGTGTCAGAGGGCACATGGTGCTAGGTTATATGACAGAGATTTCGGCGTTAGCCGAAGTAGGTGACACTCCATGGTGGCTGCTGAGCACTAGTGGAGTTTGTGTTTGGTTGTGTTCTTTGTACTGTTTATTGTTTTCCTTATAAATGCATGCATGCTTAAACACTTATATTAGGTACGCACCGTTGGGTGGTATCCTACTGAGATTCGTCTCACACCCTGCACAGGCCCATCGAGACATGTTAAGACTTTATGGATTTACGTGTAGGAATGAGGTCAACTTCAGGAGCTGGACTGCATTAGCTATTGTGTGGAGATGGTAGGGACCTTGAGGTCTTGCCTAGCTGGAGTTTATTTTTTTTTCTTCCTTTCCTATATCAGCATGCTTACTTCTTATGTAGCTACAATTGGTTAGCCATTGGTGCCCTTTATATATATATATATGGATATGCATGACCTGCTTTGGATGCATGTTACGTTGTTCCTTAGTAGTTACAAGTGATCAACATGCTGTTTTGTTTACTTTCAGCTGTTGTTGTTTATATTTATTGCTTTTGCTGTTTATCGATATTGAATGTGCTTCCGCTCTACGGGTCTGGTTCGAGTTTGCTGAGTCGTTTATTTCGTTGAATATTTATTATTATACTCGGACCGGTACCATTATTATCCTCCTAGAGGGTATATCATCCCCACTATACCTATAAGACCCTCCTTGCTAGTCGGCAGCCTTTGGCGTTCGGGGAGGTGCGCTTAAGGTGGTAACACCCGACCCATTTAGCACTATTCGGGTGGTTGTTCGGGTTTGGGTCGTTACAAAGTGATATTAAAGGAGTTCTTTATAGGGATTTAGTTACAATTTTTTGCTAGCTACTAATGAGATTGAGGCTTCTCTTTTTATTTCTACTGGTTTTATTATTTAGGATATGGTAGACTGGAGATATGTTGTGACTAGAACTGGGTTTCTAGCTTGTGCTTGGGTGCCTGCAGCCCCAGGTATGAGGGATGGACCAAGTTTCCATGGGTGGGAATTGATGCTTTCTTTTTTTCTCAGATTACAATTTATACAATTTCCACCTCGGTGGCTCACTTGTTGTGTGATGTAAATTATTGAGATATGTAAACCTTGACCCGATGCGGTAAAGGAGAATTGGACCTTGGATCGGTATGGAAAGGCTTGTGTACTTGGCTTTTAATAGGCACATTTTTAGGGTATTTCAATTTCATAATTGCACATATGATTTGTGAAGTGATAATGCCATGCGAATAATGTCAATTGCCATGCCTTATTTTCTTTCAAAATGTGAATAGGTGAAATTCCTGATAAAATTGCTTGTTTATTGCAATGTGTTATTCCATGCTTTATATATTTGTAGAATTGCATGGGGTAGGGTATTTGGGCCTAGCTCCTATACGAGAAATTATGGTTGAAGTGATTTTGATCACCAGGATTGGGTTGCTCGGTCGTCGATTTGAGGAAACGTTGGTTGTCGGGACGGGCATGGCCTGAGGTACTTTTGATACTTGGCTCTGTTGAGGGTGGGTAAGGAGGCCATGAGGTCGGGATGCCATGGGCATGAGTTGTGATAGGGGAGAGTAAGGGTAGTTGTTTTATTCTTCCTCTTTGCTTATTTCCTTATCTGCTTTGAATATATATTGTTATATATATATATGAGCTATCTGACCATTTATGGTATTTAGTAGGTTTTTTTAGTCGACTCAGATGGAGCGTCAGGCGGGAGATGATACAGTGCTATTGGAGCAAGATCTGGTTCAGGATTTAGTGTAGGCAGAGCATGAGCCGCATGTACAGGCTCAGGGGTAGGAACAGGTCTAGGATCAAGTGCAAGTAGGACAATAGTAGGGTTTGGCAGCGTTCAGACCATGGCTCAACGAGCAGCTCCAAGCTAGCCTGATACGTGTCTTGCATTAGATTGACAGAGGTGCACAGGGTAAAAAGCAATCTATGACATATATGACGCGGGAGTTCTAGTCGCAGCACCCGCCACTCTTTCAGGGTGAGGGTGGTCCGCAGGTGGCTGAGAACCGGATAGAGAGCATGCAAATGATATTTGAGCGACTCGAGATGCCTCTAGGGAAGAGGATCAAGCTGGCGACGTACATGTTGCGAGGATCGGTAAAGCACTGGTGGGATTTGCAGGTTCAGGCTCGCAGGCACGAGGGACTAGCATGGAAAGACTTCAAGGACAGGTTTTTCGAGCACTTTTACCCAGAGACACTAAGGGTAGATAGGGCTCTGGATTTCTCGAGCCTTCAATAGGGAGACATGTCCATCATGTACTATACAACTAATTTCACTGAGCTGTCTCACTTTTGCACCTGGTATGGTAAGCAATGACATGGTAAGGGTGAGGCGCTTCAAGGATGGCTTACGACACACCATTCAGACCCAGGTGAATATCTTCAGGCTGGGTTCATTCTTACAGGTGGTGAATCATGTGCTCAAAGCAGATGGTAACCATAGGGATATGCCCCAAGTTGGCCAGGCAGCAGCTTCAGGTGATGGTTCAGACAGCAGGAAGTGAGGAAATGATGAGTTCTAGTAGGGCAGTCAGGCCAAAGACTCAACTAGACCACCTTGTAGCAGTTCAACAGTGGTTTGATTTTAGTATGGGAATCCAGGACATATTCGAACTCAGTGCAATAGGTTTTCAAAGGAGTGCTGGGCATGTGGACTAGTCGGGCATCTGGAAAGGTTCTGTAGGTAGCCTTCTCAGATAGCTGGCAGGCAGGGACTAGGACCGACTATGGCATCTGGAGTTGGTTCAGGTTTGGTACCAGGAGAGGGTAGCCAAGTTTCATCTGCACACGACAGATGTGATAGGGACAACGAGACCCAGCTGAGGGGTCAATGGCTGGTGACTGGAGCAGCACTATAGGGAGGTCAGGTATTAGGAAGCTGTACTTCAGGCCAGGTGCACCCCGTGGAGCTTCCAGGGGCTGAGTAGGCTGGTGAGCTGACGACGGTTAGAGGTACACCGTGAGTGTGGTCATGACTTTCTTGTTTCTTTTTGGCATGACCTATTGAGGCATGTCCATTTTGAGTGCACGAGGTGCACAATATTTATGTGGACTGACTAGATGCTGGTAAGTGGGATTGGTGCCATATCGGGTGCGTGATATATTTATATATATGTACGAGATGTGTGGCATCGGGGCATCAAGGATGCGGGTTACTTGAGGTTCTAGGCACCAGGTTCTTTTTAAGCATCCATGGGATGTAGGACCTTGTGGAGGCGGACACCGATGCGGTGCGGGATAAGTTGGGTGTCGAAAATGACACGGGAGCACCAATGAGGCGTAGGGGTGACGATGCGTCATTAGAGGACCATGAGTCCGGAAAATAGGTTAGTGAACCCTTTCTTGTTGAGTTTTGTAGGGTTGAGACCAAGTTAGGCAATTCCTAAGGTGGGGAGCCCCCTTGAGGAATTTAACTAGAACCCTTGAGACCAGGGAAGTCTGGGTTACTTTGATTAGGGTGGTACGTTTGGTTCCATCTCCGGGTTTTGTTTTATAGCTCGGGGAAGATCTATAGTAAGGTGGAGAGATTGTAAGAACTCGGGTTTTTGCAGCGGGTCAAAATCCCGACCCTGTTTGAATTTTTGACTCGTTCTGAGGAAACTGGAAAAATCTAGGAAGTTCTAGAAATTTCCAAACTACACGCCGTGTACTCTAAAGTACATGCCGTGTATCTATTAGGCATGTGACGATCGTGTGATCTTCGAGTACATTCCCTACGATGACCATGTAGGAATTTCCTACTATAGGGCATGTAGTGTTGCTCGACACGCCGTGTGTCCTCCTTTCTTCGTACCGACTGAGTTCTAGCTATGTGTCAACCCGTGTGGTGCATCCAAGCCGTGTGACTACCTCTAATTAAGTCAGAGTATGGAAAAAGCCACTACACGGTGTGTAGTCCTTAATACATGCTGTGTACTTTTATTTTTATTCGCTTAAATGAAAGAGTGTTGCATCTTATTTAGGAAATCATCTTCTTCTTCTCCAACTTCAGAACAATCCCGTTCTGAAAACCCGAAGAACATCCCTTACCCTAAAATCTTCATTTGGAGTCCATTCTTCAATCTATCGATGGCTAAGGGATCGCAACAGAAAGGCTAAACCCACGTACCCTGTTCCGTTCTTGATTCCTTGCCTCACACATCACAGTTTCCATCCGAGTGGAATTGTTGGGATTTGAAAAAAATGTATATCTACATAGATCGTCTTAGAATTAGAGCTCGATATCGGACGTGACTACGTCAACGAGTCTCAGGTAGGTGGTTCATACCTTTTTATGTGTGTTTTCACAGACTTTTGGGTGGCGCGACCTTTGGCGTGTTTTCGGGTATTTTGAGCATGACCCTGTTTTACCTGTTATTTCCTGTTTAATTGTTATTTGATCTATGGGATGCCTTTGGGTATGCCCTGTTACCTGTTTTTCTTGAGCAGGTCTGGGTGAGTGGTCATTGCTCATCGGGGAATTTTGGCTTAGGGATGCCAATTTGGTTATAATTGAATTGCATTGTTTTAAACTGTTGAGTTTAGTTTATTGAACCTTGATATGAATTTTTGGAGACTTTAAAGACCTCAGTGCTGATATGGGACAACACTCGGTTAGTGAATTTCAATTGTTTAGTTTTTTTTCTTGTTTAAAAGTAATTATTTTGATTTTATATGTAATTTCTAAATTTCATATACTGGAACCATTATGGTTGTGTTGGGCATGGCCTGGATGTTCTTGAGTGATGCTGATCATAGGTTGGGCTTGACCCGGGTTACATTGGGTGGTTATGGCCACAATATTGGGCATCATGTACATTGTCTTGAGGTAGGGAGACTATCAGGTTGGGCATGGCCCGAGTTATTGGGATGGTGAGACCATCATAATTGAGTGACATGGTCGCAGGGACATGAGGTGTCAGAGACTTTGTGGCTTGGGTACTATTTTGGTGATTAACACTCACCCGGAACTTTGAGAAGTGTGAACACAGAGAGACTCCGTGATGAGGTGGTTTTGACCACTCGTGTGGGTAGAGACACCCGTTAGTCGCAGTTAGGTACTATTGGTTTGGGGGGGGGGGGTTGTCGTAGGAAGCCACGTGGAAGGTGAGGAGCCTTCAGGGGATAACATTGATGCTATCAGGTTGGGAGAAGGGGCTCACCATTATTTGAGGGCAGACATCACTGTCCTTCAGGTTACATTATTTTAGGGTAGACATCATTGTACCTCCAGTTACATTATTTGAGGGAAGACATCACTGTCCCTCCGGTTACTTATTTGAGGACATGCATCGTTGTTCCTCCAGGTTACTATTTCTTGGGTGTGCCTTCAGGACGTCGGTACTTGAGAAATTCCGTGTCAGGGGGCACATGGTGCTGGGTTATATGATAGAGATTCCGGAGTTAGATAAATCAGGTGACACTCTATAACATCACGCCTTTTTATCACATAAACTTTCATTACATTATACAAAACTGAGGAACATTAAGGTTTAGTGTCTTGGAAATCAGGAACTTAATACACGACGAAATAAAACATTCTTATTAAACACTTGAAAGGATTCTTTATTTGTTCATCCTAAGTTCATTACAGCATCTCATAACCTGGGAGCATACATCAAAGGAAAGGGTGAGCAGAAGGTCTAGTAAGGAAAACAAGAGAAACATTTTACAGGTGAACTTGAGATACATCAATAAAGTCATGATAAATAACTTTAAGGAATGATAAAAAGATAACGAGGCATATCATAATAAAAATAACGTGTTTCATAACTTGAAGATGTGGCTATGACATTTAACATAGACAATCATTTCTGTATCACCAAGTTCCATCCCCAAGGTGTCATTAAAAAATTACCAAGGTTATTCACCAATGTATCCTTAAAATGGTCATCTCTAGAGATTAAGTCTTTACCCAATGCATTGGAGCGTTATTAGGTCGCACCCTTAATTTGTCTTTATTATCATGTGATCCACATATATCATCATAAAAATTTCATAAATAACCCATATAGAATAAAAGAAATGGGTTTCATTTCATAATCACAACGTTTTAAAAACTGCTTTAAAGACATGATCTTTATGTCACTTTAAACCCACGGAAAAAGGAAAGCGGGTTTCATGTATGTAAATACAAGAATTAAAATAGAAAATTTTTATATATATGTGAATACCCCTATATAATAAATATCTTTGAGTATTCACTTAATAAAATAAAAGAATCTGAGAAAAAGAGAAAGACATTTTGAGATGAAAATTCTGCAGCATAACAGCTATGTTACAGGGTTTTAGAAAACATTGAAAAGAGAGGGGACATGGGTAACCCACTCATAAATGATCCATAAAACAGTAGGGGGATAGAATATAAAGGATTTAAGAACATGGTAATGAAATTTGAAAGATATACCATATGAAATGAATAACCTGAAAGGAAGACAAAAATAAGATTTCTCTTATGAAAATTCGGCAGCCTAATGGTGTTACTTAAAACTTGAAAAAATGAATTGATGAGATCAAATAAGGTATCTCATAATATGAAAATAAAAAGGAAATTATTATAGATATAGAATATCATACCCCAACACAATAAAAGGAACTTGAAAGAAATCACATGACAATAGAACTTGAAAAATGAGAAGGGTGGAAGAATCCCTTACAAAAATTCGACAGCCTAACGACGCCACTTAAACATTCATAAAAATAAATGATGAGAGTAAGAGGGTATCTATAATCATATGATCATGAAAAGGGAAGTAAGATGAATATAAAATAACATCCCCCAACATAATAACATGGGGCTTAAATGTAATGACATACAAAAGAGTACTTGAAAAGAAAGAGAGAGGTAGGATCCCTTACCTTAAAACGTAACTCTTAAAACTCGAAGGTCGGGACCTTTAGGGCTTGGGGGAACCTTGGGAGGACTCCGTGGGAGGTAATGAGACCAGAGATTCTTTGGGGGAGAGTTGGGAGTGAATAATAACTTAGTAAAGGGTGGGTATTTATAGGGAATGTGAGGTGATACTTTAATAATTTCAAGGGACACCTCACTAGTGGTTTTGGACAAACCATGAGCTTTCCCATGGTTTTAGGCCACATGGGACCCCTAATACAATAATTTACCCCCTTTGGTCGACCAACCTTCAAAAAAACTCATGACATCATCATGATGTAGTCATGATGTCATTAAACATACCGAAACCCTAATCTGTATTTTTACTATTCACTGAAAAATTAACTGTTTCTGAAAAATCCCAAAAATTCACCCTAACCCTTTTTCGATGTTTAGAATCCAAAAATAAACTCCATTTTTTGAAAACAATTTTCTAAATATTTTTATTTTAATTATTAATTAAAATCATAATTTATTCAATAATTATAATTCAAAATCTATAACTTTTTTTTAACACCTTGAAATTTAGTCAACATTCCAATACCTTATAACCTTATGAAAATAAAATAATAATATGTTTTACTAATTATAATGGTAACATTAATATTCACATTACTATTCATAGGGGTAAAAATTACTATTCACCAAAAATTATTTTGATTTCAATGAACCACATTTTTCACCATAATTACAACCATGTCTGTCAGATTTTTGAAAATCAATTCACATAAAAATTTATTTAACAATTAAACATCCTTTTAATATTCATAAAAACACTATTCATAAAACACTATTCATCAAAAATGAAACTTTTTAGAAAACTTCCAAAAATTCAGCCTAGATTAATTTTGACATTTCCAATTCAAAAATTATGTTTATTTTTCCATAAAAACTCTCTATGTAAGGGAAATATTTGAAAGACCATTTTAACTTCTAAAATAAATTTATCAAAATTGTCTTAATAAACTTATATTTTATTTAAGAAAAGTTAGTTATAACACATAAATGATGAACCAATAATTTTTATTAAAACTATAGGATTAAATATTAGGGCTTTGAAACATATCCCCTTAAAACACCTGTATACGACCTTAGGGTAAGGTGTGCGATGGTGAGAGAATCTTGGGGAGGCTCGGATAACATTTCCCTAGTAGTAATCTCCACTAACTTGAACTTCTCTAGTAGGCGATTCCGTTTAAGCTTAACACGTTGGAGTTCGTCTTGGGCTTGGTCCAGAGCGAAGCCCAGTGACGCCACCTCCTTCCCCAGCTCATAAAAATGGGCTTCATACAGTTCGAGTCTACTGGGTGAGTCCATCGACTCTTCTTTTTGCATTTACCATTGTTTTCTACAATTAATATATCATACTATTCAAAAAGTTTGGGTCGTTACATTCTCCCCTCCTTCAAAAAATTGTGTCCTCACAATTTGAACTCGGGGTCGGAAACTAAGGGTTTGATTTTTCAAAATATCTTTATTGAAAAGCCACATCGAAAGAAGGATTAATGAGACCTCCATTTTAAAACACAAAAAGGGTAGTTCAAAGGTCACCGGAGATAACACCTACTAGGGTTTCATCTAAGAAAACTTATACATGGAAGAGAAGACACACCATCATGTTCTGATGGAGTGTGATAGAGAACATGATTAGGAGAAAGTTTACAACCATAAAGCCATAAATCTGCGATGATCTAAGAGACCATTTGATTTATCAGAAAAAGGTACTATGGTAGTACCTTTATTATTATTATTATTATTATTATTATTATATTCCTTTTTTTCGTTTCAATATCCTTCCCTAGAGTTGAAAAAAATTTACTTTATAGACTAAGAACATAATGAAACATACTTACTTACTTAACATTTAGAGTTTCCATCTTTAATAAATTCCACTGCAAACTCACATTTTCCTCCAAATGATGAGTGTTCAAGATGAATTTTTTGTACCTAAAGCACTAGAATCAACTTCAAGAAAAGTTCTAGAGAATCACATAATCCAAAAAAGATTAAATATCTATTTCTTATATCTTTAAACATTATCCCAAAAATAAAAAGGGTAAGATAAAACAATTCTTCAAAAAAGAAATAACCCCATAGAAAGAAAACTACTTTTAATCTTCAAAATTCCACGGTATTACTCAAAGTTCAACACAGACCATTCCATAAATAATTGTCCTTAAAATTCCTCAAAATAATCCAAACTAAGATTAGAACCCAAATATAAGAAGGATTTGATAACAAAGTCTTCCAAGATAAATTTAATAAAAAATCTCCAAACAACCTCAACCACTCTTCACGTCTTATAACAAGAGTTACTAACCTAATCAAAATTTTCCCAAGATAAGTTAATCATTTCCATAAGTAACCTAAATTACCATAAGTTTATAATATAATCATCAATTCTTCAGAATATAAGTCAATATTTACTTCTCAAAGGAAAATCCATAGTAATCTATTTACCTAGATCATATAGGGTTCCCAAATCTGTGAACGTCTTCCAAAATAATATTCATCTCTTAATCCCCTAATCATTTTTTTTCAAGAAGAAAATCTTCACAACATCAACATATAATACATAACGATAGATGTTTTCCCCAATGATATAAAACCATCTTAGGTAGTGACTTGATGTTCTTAGAAAACATTAAATACATTCTCATAGAGAATGAACTAAAATACAACATGATATATACAAATATTGCGAAGAGGATACATGTACTTCAGTCATCATGATCCATCTCAGCATCAGACATGCATTGTTCCCTTGTCCTTGGAGATTGTTGATGCTCACCATGCTTCTCATCCCTTCCAAAAGAGAATTATCTTGGGTAATGTCCATCTTCTCCACATTTACTACATTGAACAGTATAAGGTACATTAGATTGAACCTTATCTCCATTCATCATATTATCCATTTTTTTATAGAAATTGGCTACATTATGCCCTATCTTCCCACACTTAAAACATCTCTCGGTTCCTTTGTGACATTTTCCTTGGTGCCTCTTTCCACACTTTTTTCACAAAGGAAATCGGGTCTTCTTTCCCTTATCACCTTTATCAGATGAACATCCTTGAGACTTCGTATTCCTCTTCCATGATGAATTTGGGCATTCAACTATGTACTAATTGTTAATTGTGATTTTGATAGCTGGTTTGGCATAATGACAATATGTTCAACTTGATCTCTCATAATATCTGTTGTATTAATAGGGAAATAATCACATTGCCTATCACATTAGTGCTTGGGACATGTTCTCCTATATCCCTCCATTAACTAAGAAAAATATCATAAAATTAGGGGGGCTTAAATACTTAGACAATAATCATGAAAAGGAAACTTTAAGAATATAAGGATAAACTTGTAAAAGAAAAGTATATCCTAATTTTTTATTCCCTAGGTTCCAATCTAGGTTATCCATGATCATAGATTCTTATGTGATTATTTATTTTATTTTATCTTTATTCCTTTAATAATGGTTCATACTAAGCTTATGAGTTTACCAAAGCATATCCCCCAGGAGTTTCAAACCAAGAGTGCAGCAAGACCCGTTGTCGTGTACCGGGTTACCTCGGGTCAAGCCCGAAACACCTTTTCAGAGTTTTCACTCTTAGGTACATCTATTCCAGATCCACCTCTACTTGTTTGTATCCAAACATGGATTTATTTGTTTAGAAACCACTTACTCAATACTTCACCAAAATACCAGGATGTTTTCCTATATTTAATCTTTTCATTAAAAAACCTCGTAAAGTTTTCAAATCCTAATTTCCACAAATAACTAAACCATCCTTTGATACCAACTATAACATCCCACCATTTTATCACATACACTTTCATTACATTATACAAAACTGAGGATATTTAAGGTTTAGTGTCTTGGAAATCAGAAACTTAATACATGACGACATAAAAAATTCTTCTTAAACACTTGAAAGGATTCTTCATTTGTTCATCCTAAGTTCATTAAAACATCTCATAATCTGGGAGCATACATCAAAGGAAAGGGTGAGTAGAAGGCCCAGTAAGGGAAACAAGAGAAACATTTTACATGTGAACTTGAGATACACCAATAAAGTCATAATAAATAACTTTAAGGAATGAGAAAGTGATCATGAGGAATATCATAATCAAAATAAAGATTTCATAACTTGAAGATGTGGATATGAAATTTAACATAGAAAATCATTTTCATATCACCAAGGTCCATCCCGAAGGTGTCATTAAAAAATTACCAAAGTTATTCAACAAGGTATCATTAAAATGGTCATCTATAGAGATTAAGTCTTTACCCAATGCATTGGAGCACTATCAGGGCGCACCTTTAATTTGTATTTATTATCATGTGAGCCACATATATCATCATAAAAATTTCATAAATAACCTATATAGCATAAAATAAATGGGTTTCATTTAATAATCATAATGTTTTAAAAACTTCTTTAAAGACACGATCTTAATGTCACTTTAAACCCACGAAAAAAGGAAAGAAGGTTTCATATATGTAAATCCCAGAATTAAAATAGAAAATTTTGATATATATGTGAATACCCCTATAGAATAAATATCTTTGAGTATTCACTTAATAAAATAAAAGAATATGAGAAAACAAGAAAGACATTTTGAGATGAAAATTATGCAGCATAACGACTATATTACAGGGTTTTAGAAAACATTGAAAACAGAGGGGACATGGTTCACCCACTCATAAATGATCCATAAAAAAGTAGGGGGACAAAATATAAAGGATTTAAGAATATGGTAATAAATTTGAAAGATATACCATATGAAATGAAGAACTTGAAAGGAAGAAAAAAATAAGATTTCTCTTATGAAAATTTGGCAGCCTAACGGTGTTACTTAAAACTTCAAAAAATGAATTGATGATATCAAATAGGATCTATCATCATATGAACATAAAAATAATATTATGATAGATATATAAGATCATAACCAAACACAATAAAAGGAACTTGAAAGAAATGACATAAAAATATAACTTGAAAAATGAGAAGGGTGGAAGAATCCCTTACAAAAATTTGGCAGCCTAACGACGCCACTAAAACATTCATAAAACGAAATGATGAGAGTAAGAGGGGATCTATCATAATATTATCATGAAAAGGGAAGTAAGAGTAATATACAATAACATCCCCCAACATAAGAAAATGGGGATTAAATGAAATGACATACAAAAGAGTACTTGAAAAGAAAGAGAGAGGTAGGATCCCTTACCTTAAAACGTAACTCTTAAAACATGAAGGTCGGGACCTTGAGGGATTGGGGGAACCTTGGGAGGACTCCTTGGGAGGTAATGAGACCATATATTCGTTGGAGGAGAGTTGGGAGTGAATAATAAAGTAGGAAAGGGTGGGTATTTATAGGGAAAGTGAGGTGATACTTTAATAATTTCAAGGGACACCTCACTAGTGGTTTTGGAAAAACCGTGGGCTTTCCCATGGTATTTCCCATGGTGTTAGGCTACATGGGACCCCTCATACAATAATTCATCCCCTTTGGTCGACCAAACTTCAAAAAAACTCCTGAAATCATCATGATGCAGTCATGATGTCATTAAACATACTGAAACCCTAATCTGTATTTTTACTATTCACTGAAAAATTAATTGTTTCAGAAAAATCCAAAAAATTCATCCTAACCCTTTTTCAACGTGTAGAATCCAAAAATGAACTCCATTTTTGAAAACAATTTTCTAAATATTTTAAATTTAATTATTAATTAAAATCATAATTTATTCAATAATTATAATTCAAAATCTATAACTCTTTTTTTAACACCTTGAAATTTAGTCAACATTCCAATACCTTATAGCCTTATAAAAATAAAATAATAATATCTTTTAATAATTATAATGGTCACATTAATATTCATATTACTATTCATAGGGGTAAAAATTACTATTCACCAAAAATTATTTTGATTTCAATGAACCACATTTTTCACCTTAATTACAACCATGTCTGTCAGATTTTTGAAAATAAATTCACAAAAAAAGTTATTTAACAATTAAAAATCTTTTTACTATTCATAAAAACTCTATTCATCAAGCACTATTCATCAAAAATGAAACTTTTTAGAAAACTTCCAAAAATTCAGCCTAGATTAATATTGACATTTCCAATTCAAAAATGATGTTTATTTTCCCATAAAAACTCTCTATGTAAGGGAAATATTTGAAATACCATTTTAACTTCTAAAATAAATTTATCAAAATTGTCTTAATAAACTTATATTTTATTTAAGAAAATCTAGTTATAACACATAAATGATGAAACAATAATTTTTATTAAAACTATAGGATTACATATTATGGCTTTGAAACATATACCCTTAAAACACTCGCATAAGACCTTAGGGTAAGGTGTGCGATGGTGAGAGAATATTGGGGAGGCTCGGATAACATTTCCCTAGTCGTAATCTCCACTAACTTGAACTTCTCCCATAGGCAATTCCGTTCAATCTTAACATATTGGAGTTTGGCATGGGCTTGGTCCAGAGCAAAACCCAGTGATGCCACCTCTTTCCCCAGCTCATACCAATGGGCTTCATAGGTTCGAGTCTACTGGGTGAGGCTATATACTCTTCTTTCTGCATTTACCATTGTCTTCTCCAATTAATATATCATACTATTCAAAAAGTTCGGGTCGTTACACACTCCATGGTGGCTGATGAGCACCAATGGAGTTTGTGTTTGGTTGTGTGCTTCATACTGTTTAATGTTTTCCTTATAAATGCATGCCTGCTTAAACACTTATATTAGGTACGCACCGTTGGGTGGTATCCTATTGAGATTCATCTCACACCCTGCATGGGCCCTTAGGGATGTGTGCAGAATTTATGGATTTACTTGCATGAAAGAGGTCAGTTTCAGGAGCTGGACTGCATTAGCTATTACGTGGAGATGGTAAGGACCTTGAGGTCTTGCCTAGTTGGAGTTTATTTTGTTTTTCTTCCTTTCACTAGTGGAAATATGAGTTTTAACGTCGTCGTAATAAGGTCGGTTTTTTAAAAACCGACGCGAATAGTATGTGCGGGAAATTTATGGCGTCAGTTTTTTGTAAAACCGATGCCAAAAATAATTATCCGATGATATTTCACGTTGGTTTTCACGAAACCGATGCAATTTTTTTTTTTAAAATGTTTTGGCGTCAGTTTTGAAGAAAACCGACCACAATAATAATAATAATAAAATTTTCCGTGTCAGTTTTGAGGAAAACCGATGCGGAAAATAATTATAAAAAATTTTTGGCGTTGGTTTTGAGGAAAACCAATGCGGAAAATAATTTAAAAAAAATTTCGGCGTCGGTTTTTAGGAAAACCGACACCGAAAATAAATAAAAAAAAATTTGCATCGGTTTTTTTGAAAACCGACGCCATAATATATCTTTTCAGCGTCAGTTTTCTCCAAAACCAACACTGAAACTAAAAAAAAATATATTCGGCGTCGATTTTTAAAATAACTGATTCCGAAATGTTTTTTTTTTAAATTTTCGGTGTCGGTTTTCTTTAAAACCGACGTGAAAAGTCATTTAAAATTATTCAGGGACTGAAACCCTCATTTTGTTCGATCGTCGAAATCGAGTTCCACTGCGGTGCTTTGGAATCCCGACGACCATCGAACCTGATTTGTGATCTTGGATGGCCATTGTTGAAGGTTTTGTGTCGTTTTCATGATTTCGGGTATGCGTTCTTCCTTTTTATCTCTTGTTTCATCTCCCATTGTTTATTTCTTCTTCAAGAACCCTATTTTGCGTGATTTTCATTATTGGTTCTATTTTAGTTGTTGTTTATAATTATTTTTGGTTTGTATTATCATTATTGGTATAGATTTTATAGTGTTTGTTTTTCGAAGTCATTATACCGAGCGCATTTTGGATTTAACATCTCCATTTGGGTTGAACTTGAAATTTTTTGTTTATATTATCATTATTTCAGTTTAAAATGATGTTTCATTACATTATTAAGTACTATATTTTTAATTCCATTTCCACTTTAATTAATTCTTCTTCAAAAAAATAATTTTATTGTGTTATTTATTGATGAACTTAGTGTGGTTTGGTTGTAGTTTGTCTTGTTTTTTTGTATCTATATTTATCATTTAGGTCATGCTGTGTTATCTGGGATTAACATGTGAATATTTTATTTCATCAGTGACTTTGAATTAAATGTGATTGAAGTTATAAAATTACATTACACCCATTTTTATTTATATTTTACATTTTAAAACAACCAATTATATTTTTTACTTTCAATAAAGAATTGAGATTTATTAATAATTAACTACCCATGTCTGTGGCTTGCATTTCACACCAACATTTATTAATTCTTTGTTGGTTTATTTTTTTCTATACATTGTATGAATGTATTGTTTAGCTAATGGTGTTTTGTCTTCCAACATTGTTGACATTATAAGGACTCAAATTAAAGAAACATTGATTCCTTTGACTACATATCTAGCACATTAAAATTGATATTTAATTAATCATATAATTAAATATGAAAATGATAACAAGAGTAAATTTTTAATTATTGTAAAATCTATTTCAATGGATTTAGTAGAATCTATTATGTATTCTATAGGATGTGCATTCTCTAAAATAGTGTAACCACTATATTTATTCTCCGCTACATGGTTGCCTCTATGGTAGCTCGATTGGCTATAGCTCGTATCCTTGTTGATCATTCTCTCCCAGGAAAATTGCCCCATCCCGACCCTCCTCCCTAATCCCAACTCTCCACCTACCCATACTCTCCACCTCACCACCTCTCTACCTCCCCCTTCCAATCCCTTTCCGAGCCTCCCCACTACATACCCACCTCCCACTGGGACTCTACCTTCCCCCTACAAACCTTTAACTCAACATTCATGTTTCTGCCTTCATTCTCATTGCCACCTTCATTTCCATAATTGACTTAATTACCGTGTTCCCTTCAGATCTACCTCCTAAATTCTTATTCTCATTTTTTCCACAATGCCCATCCATCCTCTCGAATAACATCATCTTCATCACTAAACCCTATAATGGGTCCATCCTCTATCTAGAACTACTACTATATTCACCGTCATATTAATCTCGATACATGTATTTGTTAGTACATAGGTATAGATCATACCACAAAATCGTCAATAATTTATACATATTTCCATGTACTCTCACATTTCACTTATTGCATCCTTTAAATTAATGTACTCTTCAATATTTTTGAAACATGCAACATCGAAATATTGCAACTATGTAAAATGAACTAATAAATTTTTAAATAATTATATTATAATTAAATTATAATATCAATATAACACACATGTATATAATATAAAAATAAACTGTCTACTCTATTTGTAAACGTGTTTCATATCTGATGTCTTTTATCTGATTATCAATAGTTTTTATTAAATATGTTTTTTTTTACAATTTATCTGATAAATATTTAAATGTTTATATGTTTTAATATATTCATCAATTATATTTTGATATCAGGTATTAATGGATCGTAATGGGATTTATTTACGAAGAACCACTAGTGAATATGAAAAAGGAGTTGATAATTTTTTGGAATTTGCTAAACGACATCTTCAAAATATTGATTTGATTTTCTGTCCATGTGTGAAGTGTGTAAGTATGAGAAAGTTAAACTCTAGAGAAATCAAGGATCATCTCATTTGTTATGGTTTTAGCCTTAATTATACACGTTGGATCTTGCATGGTGAAAGAACTGAAAATTCAATATCCAATGTTGATGACGACATTCATAATGGGGCATAGGATCGTATTGAAGAATTAATTCATGATTTAGGTGTTGAAAACATAAAAAAACACCAACTGTTGAATGATTTTATGGAGATTCTGAGAAACCATTATTCCCAGGTTGCAGTAAATATACAGTGTTATCAACAGTTTTGAGATTAGTTAACTTAAAAGCAAAAAATGGGTGGAGTGATAAAAGTTTCTCCAGTTTACTTGAGCTTTTAAAAGAGATACTTCTAGAAGGAAATGGTCTTCCAGATTCCAATTATGAGGTGAAGAAAAAAATATTATTCCCAATGGGATTGGGGTATAAAAAGATACATGCTTGCCCCAATGATTGTGTACTATATAGGAAAGAAAATGA
The DNA here is from genome assembly GCA_963277665.1 of Viscum album. Taxonomy (NCBI): domain Eukaryota; kingdom Viridiplantae; phylum Streptophyta; class Magnoliopsida; order Santalales; family Viscaceae; genus Viscum; species Viscum album. The sequence continues at coordinate 1,392,758,705 of OY728157.1, read as the reverse complement.
ACATTTATCAAGTTGTCCTACATGTGGGACATTGTGCTATAAGATGGATGAGAAAGTCAACCCAAATTCATTCTCAGGTGATGGCATCTAACGTTATGAAAAATCAATTTTTTTACTTTCCAATGATATCATCCAATATTTTTTGCATACAATTCTGATAATTCAATTCTGATTTATTTTTAGGTACCAGAATCAAAACTCCAGCTAAAGAAATTTGGTACCTTCCAATAATTCCTCATTTGAAGCGTCTATTTTCAAATTCAATTGATGCAAAAAGGTTAAGATGACATTTATATGAGCGCATCTCTGATGGTAAATTACGTCACCCTACCGATTCACCACAGTGGAAGAGTTTTGATAAAAAATTTCATGATTTTGGTAGTGAAGTTAGAAATCTCAGAATGAGATTGTGTACTGATGGAATGAATCCATATCGGAGCTTCAGTAGCCAACATAGTTCATGGCCTATTTTGTTGGTACTTTACAACTTGTCCACACATCTTTGTATGAAGAAAAAATATGTTATGATGAGCTTGATGATTTCTGAACCAAAACAACCAGGAAATGATATTGATGTGTATCTTACACCATTGATTGGTGATTTGAAACTTCTAGGGAGGAAGGTGTTAAAGTTTTCGATGCATACAAGAAAGAGTATTTTCTTTTGTGTGCTATGATAATGTTCACTATAAATGACTTTCCTGCATATGTAAACTAATCTGGAAATAGTATTAAGGGACATAAATCATGTTCAATTTGTGAAGAAGAAACTTCATATTATCAATTTTACAATGGAAGAAAGACAGTGTACATGGGACATCGAAGATTTTTGCGAATTGATCATCCTTATCTTAGATTGAAAAAATCATTTAACGGTTTACAAGAATACAACCCCCCCCCATGACCATTGTCAACTGAAGAATATTATGACAGAGTGAAAGATATTGATTTGGCATTTGGAAATAGAAAAAGTTCTTGTTTAAAAAAACATATCTGGAAGAAGTAGTCTATTTTTTTTCGAACTAACTTATTGGATATTTTTAGAGATAAAACATAACATTGATGTTATGCATGTTGAGAAAAACATATGTGATAGTTTGATTGGAACTTTGTTAGACATAAAAGGAAAGAAAAAAAGATGGATTACATGCTTGATTGGACTTGATATTAATGAGAATATGTTTGGAGTTAGCTCCCGCTGTGAAAGGAAACATAACATATTTACCTTCAGCTTGTCACACATTAAGCAAGATTGAAAAGATGAATTTTTTAGTGTCTTCATGGTATTAAAGTACCCAATAGTTTTTCTTCAAATGTGAATAATTTTGTGTCATTGAAGGATTGTAAATTAATAGGTATGAAATCTCATGATTGCCATGTGTTGATGCAACAAATTCTACCAGTAGCAGTGCGTGGTATATTACCGAAATGTAACGCCCCGACCTCAGCTACCCAGAGCCAGTGCGTTACTTCGTAACATTGGCATGATCACAAAAGATCAAGTCTCAAAAGACCGATTAGTTTAGTAGCCTTGGAATCACTAGATACATTCATAAATGTTACATTACATCACAAAGTGAAAAACTATAATAACATAGTCTCCATAGTCCACACTTTTATCCTCTTCTGACTATCCCTGCAGGTCATTCATAAAATAATTCTTCACATCCTGGAAAACATTAAAACATTGAAAGGGGTGAGCTCAGATGCTCAGTAAGGATAACAATATTGCGGAAGCTTTCATAAATAATCATTAACATATAAGGCAATGTATAACTAAAACAAAAGCCTTTTTAAACTTGAACTTTAGCATAATATGGCAAAAATAAAATGAGACAATGCCATTTACTTACTCACATGGATATTCTACTAATCGAATAATCCCATGCAACATCAATAACCATTTTCATAATGATGGAATGCATAATGCCAGACTATCATAACCACGTAGCCAAGGCCTCGTGCCAAGACCACAAATAAAATTTTGTCAAGGCCTCGTGCCAAGACACTAGTTTGTCTCATGAGACCTGCCGATGCATCAAGGAGCTATAGCGAGCTCCACCCGTCACTTATTAAGTCCAATTCATTCCTCATACGAATAGGTTTAAACATATCATAAACCATAACATAATCGTATCACATAAAACATGCATAAAGGAAACATAACATTTCCACATTTAAATCACAAGATATAAATACAACACATTGATATAATAAAAATTCTTTCAAAACCATTTTCAATACCAAAATAAAAGAAAGTTAAAACTTTGTATTTATTTTTCATTAAAAAAAATGATGGCTTGTAGAGGAAGCCGAATCTCAAATAATGGTCACGGCGGTGGAGAAGTCGTTGTCGCCGCATAAGTACGGAAAGAAAAACATTCCCTTTTTTCGTTTAGTAAAACGCTTCGTATAAAAAACATTCCTTTTGAATAAACGTAAAAGTCAAAGGGGTTTATACACCGTATAAAAGAAAGTTGTGTATAAAACCAAATATGCCTCAATGAAAGGGGATTGAGACGAAGTCCTTAAAAAGATCATTTTTTTTAAATAAAGTACATATATAATGTGTATTCACTATAAGTACACATAAATAATGTAAAAATATAATATAGGACATAATAATATCATGACATAATTTGAAAGTAGGAGATTAACCCAAAGAATGGAAGTTGGGTTAAGAAATTCCCTTACCTCATGTCCGACTTGACTCAACCGTTCTTTAACCTCCTGAATAATAAACTAGAGTTAATATATACCTTATTAAGAACCATTTTCATTTTCATTATCCTTTTTATATCACTTATTACAATGTTATGAACATTATTTAATTATTTAAGTTAATAACGGTCGTTTTGTCGATCTTTGGTACTTGAGTCAAAAATAAACTTCTTATAATTACAAGTTGTTCATGTGGTGAAATATCCATTATATCCAGAATTATATTCATGATTTAGATATCATATATATCATATATATACAGTATATACATTCATTCATAATGTCACGTAACATTTAGAGGTAAGAAATGAAATGCACCGTTCATGGAGACGGTAAGCCGTATGTACGCATGAACGCTACTTTCATTTCTATTTAGTATTCAATGGAATGAAATCATAATGATATAAATTTATAATATAATTACAGTATAATATAGTGTATAATACTATTTACTCCATCCTTTATAAATCCCACATATGACATTAACGATTCAAATCACTTTGAGGGGGCGGTAGTCCGCACTTCCTAAAATGAAATTATCGCATTTTACCCATAATGGAAATCATAAAGTATGCCATAAATGAGAAATACAGAAGCATAAGTAAAACATAAACATATTATATATCATATATAAAAATAGTGACATCTTAATGGACACCTTTGAAGGTGTTATATGAGTGTTGAATAATCATCGTTTCGTGAGGCAGAAATTCGCCATCCACAGAAACCGTATGTTCTTTAACCATTAGATGTAGGTGTGTGTAAGTGTAGCTCGAATCCTTGTTATAACAACATCCTAGTATATTGAGGATACTGTTGTTTTTACAAAAGAAATGAATAAAAAGAGTTTAGGGGGTTGGAGAAGAAAAATGAAACAAAACAACATTAGAGAAGACATTACCTCAAAATCGGGTAACTCTTTTTGATTTGAGCCAAAGGCTTCCTTGGGAAGAGTTCTGCCCAAAGTGAGGATTCTAGGAGTAATAGGGGGAAGTTGGGAGAGTATTTGGGAAGATGTTGGCCGAGCCAAATGGCTTGAAATTGTAAATTAGGTGGGAGAGGTGGGGGCCTTTTATAAGTGGAGAGGAGGGGCTCTTTTGGAAAGATTGAAATGTTACATTATTACACAATGATTTTCGGATTATAAAGGTCCCACACTTATATAATTCATGGCTAAGGTGATAAGGGTTCTAAATCTACCCATCCAATAGTCTTTGGACAAGTGTAAGCCTTGGATTTTACATTATCTTTTCATTTTATTAAAATCGTTAAATAATGAGGTCATCACTGCATCATAATGATGTCATAAATAATTTAATTTATTTAATGTCTAAAAATTATAAAAAAACTACTATGATGTAGGAAATATTTTTAGATTTCTAATGAATATTTATAATCAAAATTTGGACTTGTGTAATCCCACTTAAAAACTGTTTTAGTAAAACAACTCATGTTTGTGTCATTTTTTACTTTAACATTAAATAAAAGGTATTTATGTCATTTTCCAACTAAAGTGGCTCCATGGGGTCCCCAAGTTGACCCATGGATTGTCTTGGTCGGCCATGACTCATCCAATAGGAGTAGGACAAGTGTCAAGCTCATATCATATTATTAAAATATTATTTTTACCTTAAACTACACTAATTACCTCTAATCGCGATTAAGAACTTAAAAGTTACTATTCACCAAAAAATTATTTTAATCTCATTGAACCACATTTTACTTCTTAATGACAACCATGTATGTCGGATTTTTGAAAATCAAATCACAGAAGTGGTAATATTTCATTTTAACGAAAAATCAGTTTTTAACAACCACTTAGTGGTTTCACTATTCATCAAAAATTGAAGTTTTTCAGTGTTTTTAAGAAACAATTTATATCAAAAGATTGACAATTGTTTATGTCCAATTTCAATGTTAAATTAATTCTAATGACCACAATTGGATAAAATGGTAAAAATATATTCTAATTATACTTTAAAACCACTAAAAAGTATAATTTATCACTATAAATTATTTTGATTAAAAAAGTTGTTTTTAAGTATTTTTCACTATTCATAAAAAATTAGAAGTTCTCAGAAAAATACCAAAATTTCAACATAGGCTAGTTTCGATATTACGAATCCAAAAATGAAGTCCATTTTGAAATATAAAATTTCTATAATTTTAAAAAGTGGTTATTAATATTCATAACAGCTACTTTGATTAGTCGTGGTGTTTTAGAACTCGAAGTTGCGTACAATGCAAGCTATTGCATTATTGAATGAGAAGCGTATCATGGAAGCTCGGGGTGTTACATTCTCCCCTCCTTCAATAAATTGCGTCCTCGCAATTTGAAATTTTTTCTTTGAAAATAAAAGGTTGAAAATAGAAAATACCTTTGTGGAAAGCCCACATCGGAAATAAGGTTAATAAAATTTAGTCTTAATAAGGGGGAAATGGAAATAAGAAAGTCACCACCAAACTATGATCTCGATAAGGAGAACATTGGTGGCAATTAGAGACATATAATTGGAGGAAAAACGTAAATATTTGTAGGGAGTGATTGAGGTCATCAATCACAATCAACTGTCAAATTGAGGGCCTCAAAGCCTTCAATCTATGTTGATTTGAAATATCATCAGTTCAAAAAGACATAAGGTATTAGGATAACACATTTTTTTTTGTTTTAATATCCCTTTACTAAAGTTTAAGAATTAATTTATTCATTGAATAAGAGATAGGTATATATATATATATTTATGCTTGACAATTAGAGTTTCAACCTTCAACTCATCTTTCACTCAAAAAGATATAGAACTCAAAAATATTATACTTATCCTAATTGTATAAGGTTCCAAATATTAACACATACCATTTAGATTAGTAAAATTATTTTGTAATAACCAGGGACTTCCTGTAGGCTAGTTGTAGGAAATAAAGGCCTGTCGCACTATGGTTGTGGGTTCGATTCCTGCAGCTTTGTCCGACGCGACGGGTTATGCCCCACCCTGCAGGTTATCCTTTTCCTAAAACTATAGTATCATAATATTCCAAAAATAATCTTCATAAATGATTTAACCTTAAACAATACTATCCATGATTCAACTTAATCCATTCCAACCTTAATAGTTATCCAAAATACCTCCGTCCAGACTTTCTCTAAAAGGTCTCTAAATTCCAAAATCAATTGTAACATCAGATTCCCCAAACAAAGAAAAGATTCTCTTATTGTCACATACTAAAAATATGATTACCTTAATCATATTACCTTAATCAAAAAGTACTGCAGTACAATCTTTATATATATCACATTATTCTTATAACTAGAATATAATCCTTGAGTCCAAAAGCACCAATACATTAATTATTCCGCTTCAACTTTAGTCACAGCATAAGATTGGCCTTGATCCCTTGGCCTTTTCTGAGGTAAGTTTCCTTGACGCTTAGGACATTCATTTGAATAATGCCCCATTTCCCTACAATTTTAGCATTCAACTTTTACAGCCTCTTTCTTTCCCTTGCAATCACGAGCCTGGAGACCATTTTCTCCACATTTATAACAAACTCCCATTCCTTTTAGGCACGTACCAGGGTGATTCTTCCCACAATTATCACATAATGGAAAATCCTTCTTTCCCTTTTTCCCTTTATCTGTCTCTTGTTCCCCCGTTCTCTTCTTCTCTTGCTTTACTTTGTTGTCATAAGACTTAGAGAATTCCTTTTCTGTCTTGATAGCACACGAGACAATATCTTCGTATGATGAGAAGGATTGTGATACTAAAGCTTGATGGAGAAATGGTTTTAACCCATCAAAGAAACGATCAATCTTACTCCTTGGGTTACGTATATAATCGGAAGCATGCCTCGCTAACCTTGTAAAGTTAGCCTCATACTTTGCGACATTCTCATCCTCCTTCTGCCTCAGACTCAGAAATTGCCTTTCCATATCTGCTCGATGGTCACGAGGAAAGTATTTTTCCAAGAAAAGCTCTTTGAACTCCCTCCATTCCATATTCGATACGTCATCATCTTCCTTTTTGTTTTGAATCAGCGACCACCACTGATCGGCATCTCCAGTGAGGCGGTAAACTGCCATGACAACCTTCTCCCTTTCACTACTCCCCAAGGCATGGAATATTTTCTCTAAGGAATTTATCCATTGCTCAGATACTATAGGATTTGTACTCCCATTGAAGGTTGGTGGTTGTTGCCTCATGAAACGGTCTAGCATTGATCCTCCACGTTGCGGATCAGGGTGCTCCATACGAGTAAGGTTATTATTTATAACCTGCGTGAGTTGTCCTAGTACGGTGAGAAGCTGATCAGCACCAGTTGTATCACTAGATCCACCATAATTATCTTGAGCAGGAGGGAAATCCCTACACGGAGTGCGTGCATTGATACAGTTTCCATTCCTTCTACTAGGCACCATTTCTAAACAATGGCATAAACTAGATTAGTTTATGAAATAAAATACATAATTCCATATTTGTAAAATACTTTACATAAATTGAACTATTTATGGATATAATCCATAATCATAAAAAGAAATGTTTTCTTTGAGGAAGTATATACTCATAACCCTTCATAGTGGTTTGTAAATAAAATGAGAATTATCCTAAGCATATCCCTACACGGAGTGTCGTAACCAAGAGTGCAGCAAGGCCCGTTGTCGTGCACCAGTTCCCGTTCGAGTCTAGCTCAAAGCGGTGTTTTTGGGTTTTACCCCTAGGTACATCTGTGCCAGAGCCGCCTCTACCTGATCGTATCCAGACATGGATTTATTGCTCGGAAAACTCATAACATCTCTATAATGCCAAAATTCTAGGAAGTTCTTCTATACTAATCCTCAAAGTCTATCTTTGGGCTATGTGCTCTAATCAGAGTTTATCTACATCTAGCTTCCAAGGTTAGTACTAAACTGCCTCTGATACCAACTGTAACGCTCCGACCCCAGCTACCCAGAGCCGGTGCGTTACTTCGTAACATTGGCATGATCACAAAAGATCAAGTCTCGAAAGACCGATTAGTTTAGTAGCCTTGGAATCACTAGATACATCCATAAATGTTACATTACATCACAAAGTGAAAAACTATAATAACATAGTCTCCATAGTCCACACTTCTATCCTCTTCTGACTATCCCTGCAGATCATTCATAAAATACTTCTTCACATCCTGGAAAACATTAAAACATTGAAAGGGGTGAGCTCAGATGCTCAGTAAGGATAACAATATTGCGGAAGCTTTCATAAATAATCATTAACATATAAGGCAATGTATAACTAAAACAAAAGCCTTTTTAAACTTGAACTTTAGCATAATATGGCAAAAATAAAATGAGACAATGCCATTTACTTACTCACATGGATATTCTACTAATCGAATAATCCCATGCAACATCAATAACCATTTTCATAATGATGGAATGCATAATGCCAGACTATCATAACCACGTAGCCAAGGCCTCGTGCCAAGACCACAAATAAAATTTTGTCAAGGCCTCGTGCCAAGACACTAGTTTGTCTCATGAGACCTGCCGATGCATCGAGGAGCTATAGCGGGCTCCACCCGTCACTTATTAAGTCCAATGCATTCCTCATATGAATAGGTTTAAACATATCATAAACCATAACATAATCGTATCACATAAAACATGCATAAAGGAAACATAAAATTTCCACATTTCAATCACAAGATATAAATACAACACATTGATATAATAAAAATTCTTTCAAAACCATTTTCAATACCAAAATAAAAGAAAGTTAAAACTTTGTATTTATTTTTCATTAAAAAAAATGATGGCTTGTAGAGGAAGCCGAATCTCAAATAATGGTCACGGCAGCGGAGAAGTCGTTGTCGCCGCATAAGTACGGAAATAAAAACATTCCCTTTTGTCGTTTAGTAAAACGCTTCGTATAAAAAATATTCCTTTTGAATAAACGTAAAAGTCAAAGGGGTTTATACACCGTATAAAAGAAAGTTGTGTATAAAACCAAATATGCCTCAATGAAAGGGGATTGAGACGAAGTCCTTAAAAAGATCATTTTTTTAAATAAAGTACATCTATAATGTGTATTCAATATAAGTACACATAAATAATGTACAAATATAATATAGGACATAATAATATCATGACATAATTTGAAAGTAGGAGATTAACCCAAAGAATGGAAGTTGGGTTAAGAAATTCCCTTACCTCATGTCCGAATTGACTCAACCGTTCTTTAACCTCCTGAATAATAAACTAGAGTTAATATCTACCTTATTAAGAACCATTTTCATTTTCATTATCCTTTTTATATCACTTATTACAATGTTATGAACATTATTTAATTATTTAAGTTAATAACGGTCATTTTGTCGATCTTTGGTACTTGAGTCAAAAATAAACTTCTTATAATTACAAGTTGTTCATGTGGTGAAATATCCATTATATCCAGAATTATATTCATGATGTAGATATCATATATATCATATATATACAGTATATACATTCATTCATAATGTCACGTAACATTTAGAGGTAAGAAATGAAATGCACCGTTCATGGAGACGGTAAGCCGTACGTACGCATGAACGCTACTTTCATTTCTATTTCGTATTCAATGGAATGAAATCATAATGATATAAATTTATAATATAATTAAATTATAATATAGTGTATAATACTATTTACTCCATCCTTTATACATCCCATATATGGCATTAACGATTCAAATCACTTTGAGGGGGCGGTAGTCCGCACTTCCTAAAATGAAATTATCGCGTTTTACCCATAATGGAAATCATAAAGTATACCATAAATGAGAAATACAGAAGAATAAGTAAAACATAAACATATTATATATCATATATAAAAATAGTGACATCTTAATGGCCACCTTTGAAGGTGTTATATGAGTGTTGAACAATCATCGTTTCGTGAGGCAGAAATTCGCCATCCACAGAAACCGTATGTTCTTTAACCATTAGATGTAGGTGTGTGTAAGTGTAGATCGAATCCTTCTTATAACAACATCCTAGTATATTGAGGATACTGGTGTTTTTACAAAAGAAATGAATAAAAAGAGTTTAGGGGATTGGAGAAGAAAAATGAAACAAAACAACATTAGAGAAGACATTACCTCAAAATCGGGTAACTCTTTTTGATTTGAGCCAAAGGCTTCCTTGGGAAGAGTTCTACCCAAAGTGAGGTTTCTAGGAGTAATAGGGGGTAGTTCGGAGAGTATTTGGGCAGAGGTTGGCCGAGCCAAATGGATTGAAAGTGTAAATGAGGTGGGAGAGGTGGGGGCCTTTTATAAGTGGGGAGGAGGGGCTCTTTTGGAAAGATTGAAATGTTACATTATTACACAATGCTTTTCGGATTATAAAGGTCAAAAACTTATATAATTCGTGGATAAGGTGATAAGGGTTAGAAATCTACCCATCCAATAGTCTTTGGACAAGTTTAAGCCTTGGATTTTACATTATCTTTTCATTTTATTAAAATCGTTAAATAATGAGGTCATCGCTGCATCATAATGATGTCATAAATAATTTAATTTATTTAATGTCTAAAAATTATAAAAAAACTAATATGATGTAGGAAATATTTTTATATTTCTAATGAATATTTATAATCAAAATTTGGACTTGTGTAACCCCACTTAAAAACTATTTTAGTAAAACAACTCATGTTTGTGTCATTTTTTACTTTAACATTAAATAAAAGGTATTTATGTCATTTTCCAACTAAAGTGGCTCCATGGGGTCCCCAAGTTGACCCATGGATTTTCTTGGTCGGCCATGACTCATCCGATAGGAGTAGGACAAGTGTCAAGCTCATATCATATTATTAAAACATTATTTTTACCTTAAACTACACTAATTACCTCTAATCACGATTAAGAACTTAAAAGTTACTATTCACCAAAAAATTATTTTAATCTCATTGAACCACATTTTACTTCTTAATGACAACCATGTATGTTGGATTTTTGAAAATCAAATCACAGAAGTGGTAATATTTCATTTTAACGAAAAATCAGTTTTTAACAACCACTTAGTGGTTTCACTATTCATCAAAAATTGAAGTTTTTCAGAATAAGGCCAAAACTTCACCCTAAGATATAATTGATATTCCAAATTCAAAAATGATGACTATTTTAAAAAATTCCAAACATATAAGTTGAATTAATTAATTTTATAATTAATTCCCGCTGTTACAACAAATAGCGTGTTTTTAAGAAACAATTTTTATCAAAAGATTGGCAATTGTTTATGTCCAATTTCAATGTTAAATTAATTATAATGACCACCATTGGATAAAATGGTAAAAATATATTCTAATTATACTTTAAAACCACTAAACAGTATAATTTATCACTATAAATTATTTTGATTAAAAAAGTTGTTTTTAAGTATTTTTCACTATTCATAAAAAATTAGAAGTTCTCAGAAAAATACCAAAATTTCAACATAGGCTAATTTCGATATTCCGAATCCAAAAATGAAGTCCATTTTGAAATATAAAATTTCTATAATTTTAAAAATTGGTTATTACTATTCATAACAGCTACTTTGATTAGTCACGGTGTTTTAGAACTCGAAGTTGCGTACAATGCAAGCTATTGCATTATTGAATGAGAAGCGTATCATGGATGCTCGGGGTGTTACACGAAAGCTATCAGAAAGACAATCATCAGGTTATGTAATTTATTTAAATCCATTTATAGAAAAGTTGTTTATCCAAATTTGTTAGATGTGTTGGAGAATGAAGCAACTCTTATTCTTTTTCAACTAGAAATGTATTTCCCACCCACATTTTTGATATAATGGTTTATCTATTGATTCATTTGGTGCGTGAGATAAGAATATGTGGGCCTGTTTATTTAAGATGGATGTATCCTTTTGAAAGATATATGAAAATTTTTAAAGGATATGTTAAAAATCCTTATCGACCAGAGGCCTCTATTGTTCAAAAATATGTATCAGAAGAGGTTATTGAGTTCTGTACTAATTATTTGAACAAGGTGGAGGATATTGGTCTCCCCGTATCTCGACATATGACAGTTGATAGAGAAGGTAGAGGGGTTTGAGGCTTAAAGGTAAAGTTCATTCCACGTGATGAAGTGATGCAAGCACATTTATACATTTTGAACAACACAAATGTGGTTCAACCATATATATCCTCACATATTTCTGAATTAAGGTTACGATATCAGAAAAGAAACAAAAAGTGGTTGATGATTGAGCATAAGAAGACATTTGTTTCATGGTTTAAAGAGAAAGTCACCCCAGATATATCTGTATCAGAAACATTGAAGTGGTTAGTAGGGGGACCAGCTCTTAATGTGATCACATGGTTTGGTTTTGATATCAATGGCTACACATTTTACACAAAAAACCTGGATGACAAGAGTACCATTCAGAATAGTGGTGTGATGGTATTCGCTGAAGTAGTGCATTTTTCAAGTGCCAAAGATAAAAACCCAATTTCCGCATCAATGTCATATTTTGGAGTTATTGAAGACATATGGGAAATTGATTATATTAAATTTTGAGTCACTGTTTTTAAGTGTAATTGGGTTGATAGTAATAGTGGCGTGAAACATGATGAATATGGGTTTAAACTGGTTGTTTTGAAAAGATTTAATCACAATGAGGAACCATTTATCATGGCGACACATGCAAAACAAGTATTTTATGTCATTAATCCGTCGAATGATCAGTGGTCAGCTGTTTTTCAAGGGAAAATATACCATTTGGGTGATGAGGATGATTCTGATGATGCTAGTGATTTACATGAGCCTTATTCATCTATTACGCGATTTCTAGATGATTACAATGAGTATAAGACAGACATAGTGCATGCAGTACGTACTGATCATGATGAAGTCATGTGAGACAACACTAAATTAGTCTCCTAATTTTTCTAGTAAATATTTACATTTTGTGTCTATTTTTAAAACTTAAAAATGCATGCCTCTATTTTTACATATTTATTTTTGTCTTCCTTATTTCTAATTATTCAGTTTTCTAATGATATGCAGGTACACAAAATTTCATTACACTTTCTAGTAGCAATGTCAGATACAGATAGAGAGGAGAAGTTACCGAGGTATATCTATTTTGACATATTATTAAATATTCAATAATATACTTATTTAATGAAATAAAACTGTTAATTTACAAAATTTTTTTTGCAGGACTACTAATGCGTCATCGGCGGAGGAGACTTCTCCAGTTACTACTCAAAAATCAAGTTCTCAAGTTGGTAAACATGGTATTACACGTTTACCAAAACTATCACTTGCTCGTGATGATAACAAAGTACACATCTATTTTGATGATAATAATAATGTAGTTGTCCCAAATGCAGTTCAGTTTGTCAGTTATATAGCGAGGTAGAGCCGTTGCAGGATTAGTATTTTATATCTTGATTAGAAGTCAGTGGACAGGACGTCGAAGAAACATCCTTGGGAGGCCGTGACGGTAAAATATCTTACTTTATTTATTTTATCTCATTTTTTGAATATTATATATTTTAAATGAAATATTTAATTTATTCAATTACAGATGACATTCAATTTTGAGGAAACTAAAGAAATTAAGAAAAGACATCTCTCTTTAGAGGCGGTTCGATGGAGAGATTTTAAAAAAAAACTGACAAAAAATTATGTTTTTGGAAAGAGAAGGTTTGAAATCCCATGTCTTAAGTATCCATATATAGATGAAGAAACATGGAAGCGATTTGTTGATAGTTGTTAGGAAGAAAAATTTCAGGTATGGTAATTGTTTTATATTTTAAAATTTATGCTATATTTTTCTTATTACTTAGTAGTTTATTTTTATATGACAGGCCTCCAGGAGATCTCATCAGGAGATCTAGTTGAAAAACGTATACCCTCATACTTTATCACGTGGAGGGTATTCGTATTTGGAGCAGAAAATAATTGAAGAAAAATTTAAAGCATTAAGAGCTTGATCAAGTAGTGGTTCAGAAGAGGTGCAGTTTTATCCTCCATCTACTCCCACTCGCCATGAGAAATGGAAACAAGCAAGAAGAAGAAAAAATGAACAATATCTTACAGAGGAAGCTGATCAAGTGGCTGGTAAAATTGTAAGTAAATATTATTTATTTGTTAACAATTTTTATATTTTATAATTTATAAACACTAATATAACCTTTTTATTTTTCATTTCAGGATGAACTTCAGGAGCAAGAGACACAGGGCTCTTTTATCCCTGAGGGTAGGATGAACATCCTAGCCACTACTTTGGGAAAGGTAGAACACCCCGGCCGTGTTAGATGATATCAGGCGGGTGTTAGTATTCAGAAGGTTTTTTGTAAGAGTAAGCAATAAAAAGACCCAGAAATAGAATCCTTAAAAGAAGAGTTGAAAGATATGAAACAATCTATGGGTGATCAAATTCAAGCAGCAGTGAAGAAGGCTTTATTAGAACACTTGGCAAGACAATCATAGTCTGCGTAACCTTCCCAGGTATATTATTTATTTGTCGTCAATTTTTCTATTTTATAAATTATAATCACTAATATTTTTTTTTCATTTTTCAGCCTTCCCATTCTGCTCACCCAGACTACCCTGCCTCATCTGCTTACCCTGCCCCATCTACGCAGCCTTCTGAGGTATATTATTTATTTGTCATCAATTTTTCTATTTTATAAATTATAAACACTAATATAAGTTTTTCATTTTTTAGCATTATCAGCCTACTCACCCGGACTACCTTGCCCCATCTGCTTACCTTGCCCCGTCTGCGCAACCTTTCGAGGTATATTATTTTATTTTAATCAATTTTTCTTTTTTATAAAATTTAAACACTAATATTACCTTTTCATTTTTCTACCTTCTCAGCCTCCACACCCAGACTACCCTGCCCCATCTGCTTACCCTTCCCCACCTGCTTACTTTGAGCCTCCACCTCCTCCCTCAGATCAAGCCTTATATTGTGAGTTGTTTTCGGGAGATCCTCATGTACATATTGTTGCGTTAGGACAGATGCATTTGTTGGGGGACTCGGTACATCATCAGCCTATCCAGATGGGTCAGGTTAGAGTATCAGTACTTGTTATTATAGATACTACTACTCTACTACCATTTCCTACTGTGGAGATCACTAATGTTGGGGAATGTACATGCCATTTTTTACTTTGGCCAACTGCCCTTCTTCGTTATATTTCACTTGAGGTATGCGTTTTTTTAAATATTAATTACAAATTATTCAAAATTACTTATAATTTTTTCTAACATTTAACTTATATAGGAATATCTGAAAGCAAAAGAAACTACACAAATGCAACAAAATGTTTAGGAACAGTTATTTGTAGATACTTTTGATATTTCTTATGGGTTAAAAAGATTATCTGAGTCATCTTCTTCCTTGAATTTTATCTATGATTTTGGGATGACGCCCGATATATATGGAAGAAATTATGGATTGAAATTAATGAAAGAAGATATCAGGAATTTAGTTAATTTTGAAGAGATCACGCAGAGTGTGGTGCAGTTGTTTATCAT
Organism: Viscum album; assembly: GCA_963277665.1. NCBI lineage: Eukaryota > Viridiplantae > Streptophyta > Magnoliopsida > Santalales > Viscaceae > Viscum > Viscum album. The sequence continues at coordinate 1,392,743,475 of OY728157.1, read as the reverse complement.
GTAAGTAAATTGACGTTTGAATTGCTATTTATTTAATAAAATATTTTTATGTCATTGACTAACTATATTTTATTTTTAAATTAGGTATCTACACAAGATTATTTTAATAAAGGAAACAACAGGCATTTAAAGCTTTATAGATCCAGAGTATATTTCCTTGGAAGCCAAACATGTGAAGAATCATGAAAGGGTTCAATATATATATGAGAGATTAACACAGAAAGAGATTCAGTGCTGGTTTTTTCCATTTCTTGATAAGTATGAACATCAACATTTTTATGAACTAATTATCATTATAATTTCATTAATTTTGAACTTTTTGTATTGTAGGGGGCATTGGATATTAGGCGTATTTTTCCCAAGTGAATGCACCTTATATTGGTTTTTATCTTTATTAGGAGGAGTGTGTAAACCATTTCTCACCTTGTTAAACAAGTAATTTTTTTTTTAATTTTTATAAGCTCATTATGTTTAATTTTCATTGATTACACAAGTATTATTAGTTCATATATAAAAAAATGCAGATCGTGGAAAAATTTTATCAAGGAAAACATGTTAGAAAAGAAACCAATGGAAATCAAATATGTGGAAGTACAGGTAATTAGTTTTTATATTTTTGTTATATATTGTTTTTTTAATTAAATGTTTTATAACTGTAGTGTGATCGTCAAAATGGACATGTTGAATGTGGTTATTATATTCTACGATTCATGTACGAGATAATCACAACTGGGAAAACTACTGATTTTCATAAGGTTAGTTGTATTAATTTTTTATATATTTTCTCCCATATTATTCTATTTTTTAATTTCATATCATTCAATATTATTATAGGCACTCAATGATTCACAACCTTATTCCGAATCTGATATGACCCATATTCAATCTACTTTTGCGAACTATTTGTTAAGTCTTATTAAGATTTCAGGTATGTATATTCTAATATTTATAAATAATAATAAATATGGGTACAAAAACCTAACTCTTTTAATATATTAGGTGTTTGAACCTACTAATAATCAAATGAATGCTTCAATAATAACCAACAATGAGCATGCTGTAAATGCTGGAGTCGTGGGACTTGCAAATGTCACAAAATCTCTTGAAGTCATTGATTGCAGGTACGTGTATTTTAATTTTACTTTAGATAATTTTTTTGAATAAATACATATAAGCATTGAAGTTATATGAGGCATTGGATGATAAATACTGTTTAATTGTTTTTTGTATATTGTGTTATTTTTATAGGGGTTTTGAATTTTTTGGGAAGTGTAATTGGAAATATTTTATAAAAAAAATATTTTTATTTATGGTGTTGTTTATTTAAATAACCGATGCTGAAAAAAAATATTTATGGCGTCGTTTATTTAAATAACTGACGCTGAAATAATAAAAAAATTAACTTTGGCATCGGTTTTATGTAAAACCGACGCCGAAAGCGGGTTCGACCAGGGCTTAGGCATCGGTTTTAGATATAATTGACACCGAAGGCCAGGTCCAACAGGCTTTTGGCTTTGGTTTTAGAAAAAACCGACGCCGAATATTCTATCGAAAATTAGTTTCGGCGTCGGTTTTATGTAAAACTGATGCCGAAACACTTACCAAAATTGTTTTCAGCGTCGGTTTTTGAAAAATTGACGCCGAAAACTATTTTTTTTACATCACCTTTATAGACGTCGGTTTAAAACCGGCGTCAAAAATTAAAAAAAACCAACGTTAAAATATGTTTTTCCACTAGTGTTTCCTGTATCAGTATGCTTACTTGTTATGTATATACAGTTGGTTAGCCATTGGCACCGTTTATATATATATATATATATATGGATATGTATGACCTTATTTGGATGCATGTTTTGTTGTTTCATAGTAGTTACAAGTGATCAGAATACTGTTTTGTTTACTTTCCGCTGCTGTTGTTTATATTTATTTCTTCCACTGTTTATCGATATTGAATGTTCTTCCGCTTTGCAGGTCTGGTTTGAGTTTGCTGAGTCGTTTATTCCGCTGCATATTTATTATTATACTCGGACCAGTACCATTATTATCCTACGAGAGGTTATAGCCTCCCCACTATACCTATAATACCCTCGCTGTTAGTCGACATCCTTTGGCGTTCGGGGAGGTGCGCCTAAGGTGGTAACACCCGAACCATTTAGCATTGTTCGGGTGGCTGTTCGGGTCCGGGTCGTTACAATAATAAAGCATAACACATCAAAAAAAATTATAAAGATATTAATTGAGAAAAACATCAAACATAAGATAGATCACACAAAAATTACATACCATATTCTTCTTAAAAAGAACATAACATTTTTTGCACTAAACTAATGACTTTAAATTATTATAAAAGCAAAAATACAATTAGAATCTCAATGAAAATTAAAATAAAAAATAACATACAACATAAATTAAAAATAAATATATAAAAATAAAACACATATCATTATCATGAATCATAAATTTACATTAGTAGAAAATTTACAATGGAATAATACAAAATATTTTCAAGGATATATAACACATAAAATTTAAAATAGAAAAAAATTAAAAAAATATTTCAAATGTGTTCACATAACATAAATATTAAATATATATCATATAAAACTTTATATAAAAATTCACAAAATGATTTATATATATTATATAACATTTGACAAATGCACACGCGTGCACACTCTAATGCCGATACGAGCTTTAAGAGTTCTAGAAATAGCCTTCATCAGCACTAAAAAATCACTGATAAAATGATCCTTCATCAGCACTAAAAAAATGAAAATCAATGGGGTCCTTTATCGGCACTAGTTTAGAACTGATAAAAGGACCCTTTATCAGTGCTTTTGGTAGTGTTGATAAATGTGACACTTTATCAGTGTGTTTTTAGCACTGATAAAGTGACCTTTTATCTATTCCCAGCACTAATAAAAGTCAGGTTGCAGTGATGCACTACTGAAATTACAACACACTACAACAACAAATAAATTTTTTAATTTTAATTAAATTTACATCACAATACAAAAAAAAAACAATATAAATTTTTTAAAAACATTTCAAATATTTTTTTTACAATTACATTAGTATGTACAATTTATTACAAACATCAAAAAATTCAAAAGAAATAATGTTTTGTGGTTTTTGAACCCCGACCCCCTCTCAAAAGGGTCTGATCATGCTACCAATTTTTGAAAAAACTACCCCATATCGTGAAAAAGAGTATACCTATATAAAATAATAATTCTTATTTTAGTAATACTATAAATAAATAAATAAAACATAAATATGAAACAATGCATTAATAATATATCACTTTTAAACTTCAAACATACACTTCGAGTTATAATGGGCACACCATCTGTAGGATTAATATGTGGTTGATTTATACACATCATAAATGATTTATGAATCATTTTCCTAAATTATCAGGGAAATATGAGTTCATTTTATCAGTTTTAATAATGTGATGTGTGTTTTAAACTAAAATGTCAATTTTAAACTGAAAACATGCACTTCGAGTCATACCATCCACATCAAATGTAAAATTAATATGTGGTTGATTCCTACACATAAAAAATTATTTTTGAATAATTTTACTAAAGCATCAAGGTAATCCAGATTCATTTTATCATATTTAAGTATGTGATGTGTGTTTTGAACTAAAATGTCAATTTTAAATAAAAACATGCACTCTGAGTCATACCGGGTGCACCATCTGTTAGATTAACATGAACACGATTCCTACATATAAAAATGATATATATATATATATATATATATATATTTCTAAAAATATCAAGACAAACAAAGTGATTTTTCTATATTTTCAGTGAGTGACACGTTTTTAACTGAAATGTCGTTTTTAAACTGAAAACACACACTTTGAGTATTATCGGTCATACCATGTCTCAAAATGACATGAGATTAATTCCTACACATCATAAATGAATTATGGATCATTATAATAAATTATAAAGTCAATATTATAAAATATGACTGATTTTAAGTATGTGATGTGTGTTTTTAACTAAAATGTCAATTTAAAACTAAAAACACACACTTTGAGTCATACTGGGCATACCATGTGTGATATTAATGTGTTTTTGATTTATAAATATCAAAAATGATTTATGGATAATTTTCACAAGGTATAAAGACAATACATGATCATTTTCTTGGTTTTAATTATGCGACGTTTGTTTTGAGCTAAAATATTAATTTTAAACTGAAAACATACACTTTGAGTCATACTGGGCACACCGTGTGTTATATTAATATGTAGCTGATTATTATACATCAAAAATGATTTATGGATCATTATCCTAAATTATTAAGACAATACAAGTGAATTTTCTTAGTTTTATGTATGCAATCTTTATTTTGAACTAAAATGTCAATTTTAAATAAAAACATGCACTTTGAGTCATACTAGCCACACCGTGTGTCACATTGACGTGCGAATAATTACTATGCATCAAAAAATGATGCATGGACAATTGTTATAAAATATCAAGAAAATTCAAGTGTTATTTCTAATTTTTCATTTAATGTCACATGTTTTTAATGAAAATGTCATTTTTAAACTGAAAACATGCACTTTTAGTCACATCAGTCACACCGTGTATCAGATTGAGGTACAACTAATTAATAAATGTATGAAATGATTTATGGATAGTTTTCCTAAAGTATCAAAATAATATGAAAGTGTTTTCTTGGTTTTTATTATGTCACATGTCTTTTTAACTAAAATGTCAATTTTAAATATAAACATACACTTTGAGTCATACTAGTCACAATATGTTTCAGATTGATGTGTGATTGATCCCTACACATAAAAAACGACACAAGTATAATTTTACTAATATTTATAGACAATTTGGGTGTGTTTTATAGGTTTTTAGCGAGTGGCACATTTTTTTAACTAAAATTTCATTTTTAAACTGAAAACATGCACTTTGAGTCATACTAGTCACACCGTGTGCTGGATTGATGTGGTGTTGATTAAAAAAATATTAAAAATGACCTATGGATTTTTGTATTAAATTATAAAGACAATACAAGCACATTCTCTTAGTTTTCAGTGAGTGACACACTTTTTTAACTAAAATATCATTTTAAACTAAAAACACGCATTTTTGAGTCATTCCGGACACATCATGTATCAAATTGAGGTGCAATTGATTCCTACACATCAAAAATGACTTATGGATTATTTTAATAAATAATTAAAAGAATTTGAATGTGTTTTTTTACTTTTGAGTATGTCACACGTCTTTTTAACTAAAACATCAATTTTAAATAAAAACACACACGTTGAGTCATATCGGTCAAACTGTGTATTGGATTGATGTAAGGTTGATTCCTAAACATCAAAAAACGAATTAAATATTGTTTTAATAAAGCATCAATATGATACCTATGTATTTTTAGGAATTTAGTGAGTGACATTGTTTTTAACTAAAATTTTATTTTTAAACTAAAAACATGACATACTGGTCACAATGTGTGTCAGATTGATGTGCAGTTGATTTGTACACATTAAAAATGACTTAAGGATCATTATCATAAAGAATAATGAAAATATGCGTGTGTTTTCTAGGGTTTTAGTGAGAAACATATGTTTTTAACTAAAATATCATTTTAAACTAGCACTTTGAGTCATATCGATCACACAGTTTGTCAGATTGACTTGCGACTGATTTCTATACTTCACAAATGACTAATGGATCACTGTACTATATTATTAAGAAAATACAAGTGGGTTTTCTTAGTTTTAAGTGAGTGACACATGTTTTTAACTAAAATTTCATTTTTAAACCAAAAACACACATTTCAAGTCATATTGGTCACAACATGTATCAGATTGAGGTACAACTGATTCCTATATGTCAACAAATTCTAATGGATCATTTTACTAAAGTATCAAAACAATATGAATGTTTTTTCCTGATTTTGAGTTTTTCATGCATATTTTGAAATAAAATTTCATTATTAAACCGAAATCACACATTTCAAGTCATATTGGCCATACTATTTATCAGATTGAGGTACAACTGATTCCTATATGTCAAAAATGATGTATGGATCATTAATACAAAGTATGAAATCAATATGAATGTATTTACTCATTTTTGATCATGTCACATGTGTTTTGAACTAAAATGTCATTATAAAATTGAAAACATGAACTTTGATTCATACCGATCACACCATATATTAGATTGACATATGGCTGATTAATATACATTACAAATGAATTATGATTTTTTTTCAAAAGTATCAAGATATTTTGAGTGTGTTTTCTTCTTTTTTTAGTGAGCGACACATGTTTTTTACTAAAATTACATTTTTAAACTGAAAACATGTATTTTGAGTCATATCAGTCACAACATGTATTGAATTGATTTTCATATAATTATTATATACCAAAAATGACTTATGGATTATTTTTATAAATTATCAATACAATCTGATCACGTTTTCTCATTTTTTAGTGAGCAACACATGTTTTTAACTAAAATTTCATTTTAAACTGAAACCACACATTTTGAGTCATATCGGTCACATCATATATCATATTAAGCTGTGGATGATTCTTACATATCAAAAATGACTTATTAATAATTTCTCTAATGTATCAAAACAATCTAAATATGTTTGAATAGTTTTGAGTATGTCATGAATTTTTTGAACTAAAATGTCAATTTTAATTAAAAGCACACACTTTGAGTAATACCAGCCACATAGTGTGTTAAATTGAAGTGTGGTTGATTATTACTTGTAAAAAATAACTTACAGATCATTGTAATAAAGTATCAAGATAATCTGAGTGAATTTTATCATTTTTGAGTATGTGACATTTACTTTGAACTAAAATGTATTTTTTTAAAACATGCACTTTGAGCCATACTATCCATATCATGTGTCAGATTGACGTGAAAATGATTCCTACACCTCACAAATGACTTATGGATCATTTTCCTAAAGTATCAAGACAATATAATCATTTTTTATTGGATTCAATGAGTGAAACATGTTCCTAACTAAAATGTCAATTTAAATTGAAAATATGTACTTTGAGACATCTGTAAGATGAAAAAACGCAATACTAAGAATAAATAGATCAAATAAAAAACAAATTTCTATACTAAGTGAAAAAATATTATCTTAGTGCATCATCCTTGTTGAATACTTTTTCAAGAATTGATTTTCCTCTAATAATTTTATGCTCTTTATAGAGTGTTGGATTCCTATAGTTTTAAAGCTCACAAATCACGTTTAATATTGTTTCATTATGTTTATGTATAATCTTAATCTATTATGTTAAGTGTTACTTCATAAGATAGGTTGTAAATATTTTACTAAGTATGAGTCACTGTTAAGGTGAACTCACAGTCACCGGTCAGAGGACTCACAGTCACCGTTCAGTCTTTAAATTGGTGAAGTATGAGTCACTGTTGCATCAACCAATTGGTTTAGAATTTTCACAAAGGACCAGACACTGTTGATATGGACCAGTCACCATTGCAATGATATACCGGTCTCAAACTTTCACAAAGGACCAAACACCATTGATATGGATCAGTCACCATTGCAGGGATCTACCAGTTCATAATTTTCACAAAGTAACAGACACAGTTGCATTGAACAACAAGACTAGAATTTTAACAAAGTTTAAGACACCGCTCTTAAGACACTTTTTTTAGATAAAGGACATTTCACGGTGAAATTATCCTATGTCACCATTCCTAATAAACCATTTAGAGACAAAGGAAAATTCAATGATCCCCTGGCACTATTCCGGACTTAGTCATTTCTTTATTTACCATTTAAATTCAAAATTATTACTAACGGTCATATTTGAGTTATTTAATGATACTGATTTTATTAATGATCTTTTGAAAACAATATTAATTACCTTGTCTATAGACAGTGCGAGGTATGAGGTACTTGCACGTGATGAAGATCATACTCCCTGTCGGCCCCTACAATATAAAAAGGAAAAAAAACTGTGAATGAAAGTATGGATGCATGAGTATATTGTAACACATAGGACCAAAAAAAAAACTGCACTCATCCTGATAGGTGTGGACAAGGGAGAAATTGCTGTGAACTAAAGTGAGAACATCCATGTAGAAACAAATCCTAGTGAAGAGAAGATCCTCACATCACTGGAAAATAGAACACAGAGCATCTACGACACTCTATTTTTGGTGTCTGTTTCCAAGAGTGGAGCCTCACATATGCTACATCTAAGAAGTCCAGAATCATCAAGCACATCACATAGAATATTCTAAACCCTTTCTCATTATTTCTGATCTGTTGTGTACATTCTTACTATACTTTTAAGTAGTGTGTGTATATGTATCACCAACAAACACTGTCTCCTAAGCTAAGATGAAGGATAGAAGATATCCTTACTCACTCATATTTATATAAAATTTTCTCCCACATATAACTATGGAAGTGGACCTAGTGTGTCTTGGTTGTATTTTTCCCACGATTAAATGTGGTAGAGGTCTAGTTAACCTAGAAAGCCTTGTGTGCTATTGTGAACCCCGATATAGGGTTTGGATCAAGTTTATTAATATAAACTTCTTGGTGGCAGGTTATCACCAAGTGAAGAAGACTGGGTATCTTATTGAGACTAAAACACTTATTTTTAAATCCACTGTGTTATTTCATGTTTAGTTTTCTTATCTATTTTTCATTACTAAAACTAGAAAAAATCACTTCATTATGATAATTAATCTTAGATAGTGTTTGTATTTGAATTTGATTTAGTATACTGAATTCAAAAGTTAAGATAATTATTCAAAGTATTTTTACTGAGAACTAATCACTCTTTGAGAATTCTTTCAAACAATTAAATATTTTATAAATCTGCTACTTTTGTTAACTGTCCAAAATTTGTTTTAATTGGGGGATTTTTAAATAAATATTTTAAGATAGAAATTTTTATAGGAACTCAATTAATCCCCTCTTGAGCTTCATATTCCAACAAAAATTTGGTATTAGAGGATATTTAAAAGATTTTCAAACACCTTTTTCAATTGAGATTTTAGTTTTACTTTTAAATATCTTTAAATTTATGTTAGTTATAAATTTTTAGTTCTTTAAAACTCTAGTTCATTTTTTAATATGGATAATATATAGGAAGGAGTTGCTACCAATATCCCTACCTCTTTTAATGGTACTAATTATTCCCAATGGAAAATAAACATGAAAATACACTTAGAAAGTATGGGGTTTGATATTTAGATTGTAATAGAAGATAAATATGAAATACCAGAAACTCCAAGACCTACCTAGAGTAAAGATAAAAAATATGACTATAATAATAATTTTAAAGATATGAATACACTATTTTGTGATTTAGGTGATGAATAATCTAATAGAATTTCTACTTGTAAATCTACTTATAAAATTTGGGATACTTTAACTGTTTCACATTAAGGAACCACTAATGATAAGGAAATGAGACTCAACACATATACTATTAAATATGATAAATTTAAAATGAATCATGATGAACCTATCTTTGACATGCATCTTAGTTTCACTAAGATTGTAAACACTATGATCTCTCTGGGAAAGACTGTTATAGCCAAGGAACAAATCACGTGTGTTGGTCGGAGTAGGACACTCAAGAGGGGGGTGAATTGAGATTCTATAAAAATTTATATTAAAAACTTTATTTTAAGATCCCCCAATTTAAACACAAAATAGTCTAGTCAATAAAATTAGTAAATTTATAATATTATGACTATTCAATTAATTTCTCAGAAGATTGATTATTTCTTAGTTATAGCAATATGAGATATTGATATAACCTTTGAAACTAATTTACTAAATAAAAATAGTTATAAATACTATCCAAGACTAACTATCAAAGTGAAACTTAGTTTTCTGAAATATCATATAAAAATAGAGTAAACTAAATTTGAAAACACAACGGATTAAAACAAGTGGTTCAATCTCAAGATGAGACCTAATCCAATCCACTTGGTAATCACCTTCCACCAAGAAAAATATATTAAGATTTTATTCACACCTTGGATTAGGGTTCACACAATAGTACATAGGACTGTCCAGGTCACTTGACCTCTACCACAATTATACATGGGAAAAATAACAACCAAGTCACACATGACCTCTTCCATATTTATATGTGGGTGAAACAAGCTGTAAAGGGATATTTTCGTGAGGATATCTTGTATCCTCCACTTCAGTGTAGGATATAGTGTATATTTTTAGTATAGACACACACTTCTTGAAAGATTAGTAAAATAGTACATAATAGAGAATAATATAATAATAAGGTATTAGAAATGATATGAGTGTTAATCTGTGCAGCTCTGGACTTTAAGGATGTAGCAGATTTGATGTTTGGGTCCTCTACTGAAAGAAGACTCAGAAATAGAGTGTCATGAGTTATGTATTCTAGTTTACAGTGATTTATTGTGTAACTCTTTGTAGCATGTATTCTTCTTTGAGTTGGTACTACAAGGATGTCTGAAGATTTGATCCACAACTTGCAGAAAATGAGAGTTATTCATGTGTTCTTCTAAGTGTTATTTCATGCATGCATTTTTTCTCTAACATCTCTTTCAATCTTTACACTTCACTTTTTTTAGCTCATGCGCAACCTTGTATTTTATCTTGGGTGTTTGTGTTATGGACAATAAAAATCACAATCTCCAAACCTCATAACTCATACTGTTAGGTGTCATGTCTAAAAAATATCATTAATTATGTTTGTGTCATCAAATGATTCAAATATGACTGTTAGAATAAAATTTTAAATTTATTTGAAAAAGATAGAATTTTTTTTAAGGAATAGTGTCACAGTTGATGGCGAGATAGAAATAGTGACTTGGAACTATGTCTTTTTATGGTGTCTTGTTACGGTGCCATAGAAACAGCGTCTTATCCTTGTGAAATCTAGAACCGACAGCATAGTTACGGTTTCTAGTCCTTTGTGAAATCTAGAATCTGTATCATGGTTATGGTTTCAATTCCTTTGTGAAATCTGGAACTAGTAGCATGGTTACAGTGTCAGGGGAACAGTGTCATGGAATTTACTAATTTCCAGACTAAACGGTGAGACAGTTTGGGAAGAGAAATGGTGTCTCATACTTAGTCAAATATATGCCATTTTTCTTAAAAATTAATACTCACAGAATGGATTAAGGTTAAGAATAATCATAATAAAACATAATAGAACAATAGTAATCATGATTTATAAGATTTAAACATGATTTACATGATTTTCATGATTTGTGAGCATTAAAACAATAGGATTAAAATAATGTGAATCCTCATATGTTTACCAGATAGATGGAGAGGAACCTCAGTGTCAATTATAGAATCTTGTGATATCAGTAAGTTCCTAGTAAAGGATATGATAGGTAAGCTAATGATGCATGAGGAAGAATTAAATTTTAATAAAGAAGAGGATGATGAACCAAAGAGAAATTCAGTAGCTTTAAAACCCACTACTTCTAAACAAAAATAAATAGAGAAGGCATAAAATCATTCTGATAGTTCAATCAATGAAGAATCACTATCTGAAAATGATGAAGAAATGGCTCAGATAGCCAGAAGATTCAAAAAATTCTATAGAAAGAATATTTTTTTTCTTCAGAAAGCCCAGCTATAAATTAAAATATGACAACAAGGAAAACTAAAAAAAGTACTAGAAGAGAGGTGATAACTCTAATGATATAGTCTATTATGAATGTAAGAGAAGTTTAAATGTAAAGGATGACTATCCTAAGTTAAATTATAAGAATAAATATGAATAAAAAGATAAAAGGTAAAAGAAGTAAAGTCTAAAGAGGTATTTTCTTTAATAATAAATCAAGGCTTCGACCCCAACCTTTAAAAAAAGGTATAAGAAGGAAATGAATTCCACCTGGAGTGCTTCTGAGGATAACTCCAATGAGTCAGAGTCTTCACATGATGAGAAATGTGACAAAGCTAACATGTGATTAATGACAAACACTTCTGAGGTAATCCTTGAATCTCATGTACATAATTCTTACTATTATGGAGATGAGTCTGATTCTAAGAATATGACTAATGAATAAATGTTTGAATATTTTATAATGATAGAGGATACATGTAATGAATTGAAATATAAATATAAAGTTTTAAATAAAAAACATGCTCTTACCTCTACTGTTAAATCCGAGCTTACTGTGGAGAAAGAAAAGAATGCTCAATTTCTTAAAGAAAACAATGAACTCAGATCGACTAATGAGAAATTAAAAAAGGACCTAGAAAAATTTACCAATGAAAAGAATACTCTCACACAAATTCTTGGTAAAAAAGTTTCTCCAAAATATACTACTAGTATTGGATACCAACTTGGATAGATGAATTTTGCAACAAAATTTGGAAAATTACTTTTTGTGCCTAAAACTGACAAATTTTCTGCTAGTACGAGCAATGGACAAATTTTCACTACTTATAGTATTTCTAGAGAAAAAAAGTTTATTTTTCCAAATCCTTACAAAATTTTTATAGTAAACCCATGAAAACATATGGTTTCTCAAATCCTTTATCACTAATGTTACTAGACCCAAGTAAATTTGGATACCAAAGTCTTTTCTTGGTTAAATGATTTTTGTAGGTATGATGCTTGAAGAGATCCTTTAAGAGCTTGTGGTACTTGGACAATATATGTTCAATACATATGATATGGGACTATTCAAGCTTTAAAAATCTTGTCAAATTTTATGGTGGGAATGTTACCTTTGGTGACAATGAAAAAAGTAAAATAATTGGCCTTGGCCAAATTGGTAACTCTAATTCAGTTTTAATTTCTAAAGTTCTTTTTGTTGATAGTTTAAAATACAATTTTCTTAGAATTTCATAGTTATGTGATGATATATTTGATGTTAAATTTGAAAATTATGCTTATAATGAATTCAATTATAAAAATGATTTAGTTTTTATTTCTTTTAGAGAGAAAAATATTTATACTGTTAATTTAGATTCCTTAGTTTCTCAAAATGTTTCTGGCTTAATTGCTTTTCACAAGGAGTCTTGGATCTGGCATAAGATACTAGTACATTGTAACATACACTCCCTTGGAAATCTTACTATAAAAGTTTTAGTCATGTATCTACCTAATCTTTAGTTTTCAAATGACAAATTCTGGAATCCTTGTCAAAAAGGAAAACAACAAAAAATATCTTTCAAACCAAAGAAATAAGTTTCAACTTCTCAACCTATTGATTTGGTTCACATGGATTTATTTGGACCTTCTAGAGTTTCATGTTTAAGTGAGAAGCACCATGTCTATGTTCTAGTAGATGACTTTTATAGGTATACTTAGACCTTTTTCTTAGCTCACAAAAGTGAATATTGTTCTCATTTTATCATGTATTCTAGAACAATAGAAAGCCTAAGTGGTCTTAGAATTATATTCTTAAGAAGTGACCATGGTAGTGAGTTTAAAAATAAAGTGTTTGAATAATTTTTATCACAAAATGTGTATATTCATAACTTCTCTACTCCTAGGACACCCAGGTAGAATGGAGTTATAGAAAGGAGAAATAGAACCTTATAATAAATACCCCATACCATGATTAATTAATATAACTTACCTATTTATTTTTGGGTTGAATATGTCAATACAACTTGTTATATAATTAATAGAGTCTTAATTAGTAATATTATTAAGAAAACCCCCTATGAGTTGTGGAACAATAGGAAACCCAAAGTTAGCTACTTTAAAGTTTTTGGTTACAAGGTTTATATTCTAAATACAAAAGATAATATTGAAAATTTTGCATCCAAAAGTGATGAAGGAATTTTCCTAGGATATTCAGTATCTATCAAATCCTATAGAGTTTTTAATAAAATAACAAAATGTGTATAAGAATATGTACATATTATATTTGATAAAATAGATCCACATGAACCTAAAAACCCTCCTGAAAATATTGAGGATGATCTGTCAAATATGGACATAATTGCTAGACCCATTGCTTCTTCTATTAAATCTTCCAGTTCTGGAAAATCTCCAGACTCTAATCATAGTGAACATGAACCTATATAAGAACCTAAAATTACTAGTCCTTCATTTTATAGATCTTTTATAACACTTAATAACCATACCTCAGATGATGTAGTTGGAGACTTAGATAAAGGGACATAGACTAGATCTTCTCTCAGGAATCAGGTTGAACATCAAGCCTTCTTGTCATAGCTTGAACCTAAGAACATCAATGATGAAATCAATGATGAATTCTAGGAAATGTCTATACAAGAAGAGTTAAATAAGTTTGAAATAAATAAAGTTTGTAAACTATTGGATAGACCTAAATACATCTTGACCATAGGCACTAAATGGGTGTTTATAAATAAAGTGGATGAAGTTGTCACAATTGTAAGAAATAAGGTCAGAATATTTTCACAAGGATATATTTAGGAGGAAGGCATTGAATATGAAGAAACTTTTTCACTTGTATCCATGATTTAATCCATTAGAATCCTTACAGCATATGCAACTAATCTCAATTTAAAACTATATCAAATGGATGTTAAGAGTGAATTTCTAAATGGGTACATAGTTGAGGATATTTTTGTTGAACAACCCCCTAGTTTTAAAAACCCTCATTTTCCAAATCGTGTTTTTAAATTAGAAAAAACATTTTATGGTTTAAAACATGATTCAAGATCTTGGTATGATAGGCTCAAAAATTTTCTTATTTCAAAATGTTTTATAAAAGGTATAGAATATCCTACTTTTTTTATAAAAATAATTTCTAAATATGTTTTAGTTGTTCAAATCTTTGCTGATGATATTATTTTTGGATCCTCTAAAAATTATTTATGTGTTGATTTTTCTTTAATGATGCAAAGTGAGATTGAAATGAGTTTAATGGGAGAACTCAAATTCTTTCTTGGATTTCAAAATTTTCAAACTAAAGAAGGTGTTATTTTAAATCAAAGTAAATATAATAAAGATATTTTAAAACGTTTTAATTTGGATAGAACTAAAGGTAGTGATCCTCCAATGAGTACCACCAATAAATTGGATCTTGATGAAAATGATAAATTTGTTGATCAAGCCAATTATAAAGGTATGATTGGAAGTATTCTCTACTTGAATACTAGTCGGACTGATATTATGTTTAGTGTATGTATGTGTGCTCATTTTCAAGCACATCCTAAAGAGTCACATATTCATGCTGTAAAAAGAATTTTCAAATACCTCAAAAATACTACCAAATTAGGAATATTCTATCCTAAAATCCAATCATTTGACTTAGATATCTATTCTGATGCTGATTTTGGTGGTTGTAGGTTAGATAAAAAAACACCTATAGAACATTTCACTGTTTGGTCAAGTCACTAGTATCATGGTTTAGTAAAAATAAAAATTCTATTGCATTATCTACTACTGAAGCTGAATACATAGCTGCTGCTAATAATTGTGCTCATATTTTTTGGACGAAACACACTTTACTAGATTATAAATATCAATTTAGACATTTCCCTATAAACTGTGATAACACAAGTGCTATTAACATCTCGAGTAATCCATTTCTCATTAAAGAACACAACATATTGATGAAAGACATCACTTTTTGAGATATCATTATAAAAAAGGTGATATTACTTTAGAATTCGTTGACACAGAATATCATCTTGCTAGCATTTTTACTATGCCATTAAATTATAAAATAATGAGTTACATCATACATGAATTGGGAATGATCAATTTTAAGTAACCATTTGATGTCTCACCATTTGATGTCTCAACATTTGATGTCTCACCATTTGATGTCTCACTGTTTGATGTATCACCGTTCGATGTCACACCATTGTGATGACATCGTTGACAACACACTGTCAGGACTCACTGTTGTGACCCACCATTCTATACTTAGTAATTTTTTTCATCACTGTTTTAATTATTTCATTTTATTTTATACCTATTTTTTTAATTTATGAATTTTAAATCCCTAAATGATAAAAACCGGTTGATCCAAATCACTTATCACTTCACTCTTGCTCTCAACTCCCCAAACCAAACCTTTCTCTCTCTGACCCCTTTCTCCATCAGACACTCTCTATATGTTTTTAATGGGATAATAAAGAATCCATTTTCTTAGACCCCAGAAAAATGTCAGTCGATGAATAGATTGAAAATATCTCTGATCAAAATTCATGAGGAACCTCTAAACCATGGTCTCACAGATCGAGTAACCGTGCCGAAAAAGGAAGTTTGTGCAAAGTGGATTCTTTTGAGTAAGTCACTTGTTATTAGGGTATTGTAAGAATAGGGTTGGATAGATTGGTTTACCAATGATAATAGACCCTTGTATATGAATTTTTTTTTTGAGTTTTATCGGTATGTTGAATTTTCTTTTAATGTCAATGATGATTTCATGGTCATAAGTTGGTTAAATCAACAAATATTTTCTTTTTCTTCAAGTTTATGGGATGTTTGTTTAAAATTACCTTATGAAGGAATATTTGAGGATCATCAAGGAGGTCTTCCACCTCCATGCGATATATTTATCCTAGAAGAGGCTTTGGGTGATTTAATAGGAAATGGAATAAAGAGAAGACCTATTTCTACTAAGTTGGATGGAGAAAATAGATTGTTATTTAAGTTCATTCGAAACCTTATCTATCTAAGGAAAGGTGATTTTTCTACCTTAAAGTATCAATATGTGTTCTTGATACAAATTTTTAGAAATGGTCACAAGATAAATTTATTCAAATATCTTGTCCTTCATATGTTTGATATGATCAAAAATACCTCAAAATAAACTTCCCTATTTTATTCAAGGTTTATCTCTGTAATGTTGCAAGACAAAGGATTATTAAGGGATAATGAAGAAAATATTGTGGATTATGATTTTTTTTTGTCTAAGGAAATATGAAAACAGATGAAGATTAGTTGGAATCCCTGGAAGAAGACATGTTTTCAAGACAATGAAAATATTTATGAGTATTTTAATCTTGTTGATCATCCCTCGAGACCCAAGGATATCTCTGACCTTGGTTTGGAACTAGATGAGATAGTATAATATTCAGATGAGGAAATGGAAGTTGATGTTTCTAGAGTTGAAGCATAGAATGTTTTTGATGGATAAGGAAGTGATATGAATATTACTAAAAGGAATGAAGAACCTCCCCATGAATATACTAAACCCTCTAAAACTATTACCTCTAGAAAATAACTTCTCAGTGAAGGTGATGGTGATGAAAGTAATGAAAATGAAGAAAAGGTTGAAGCTGCTAATGGGGAAGAAGCTACTATGGAAGAAAATGTTAATAATGAGAAATAGACAGAAGAAGAAATTGTAGAATGAGGATCTACTATAGGTAATAATAAAGAATATGATAAAAGAGAAATCTATTTACCTACTGAAAAGAGTATTGAATAGGTTGATCAATTATAAGGAAATGTGTTTGAGATTGAAGTGCATCAAGAGATGGTAGAATCTATGGAAAGAGTTCAAGAAATAGAGTCATTTAATTATCAGAAGGAATCATCTGTTGAGGGGGATAAAAAAACCTAGTCTGGAGAGGATTAAAGTACCAAATCCTCTTGATCCAATTTTAGTAGATGCATGGTACAAGTTTCCAAGTTTTCTTGATATTGGTGATCCTCAGAGCTCCTCAGTTAAGAAAATAGACCTTTCAACAATGTTTCAACTCAAAACCATCACAACTAAAGAAGTGGTATCTTTTCAAGAGCTAGTACCTATCTTTGTACCTATCCCTATACCTACACAAAGACCCCAAACTATGTGATTAATGAAGATTTAAAGGCTTTTAGTGAAAATATGTTATTTGGTATTAACAATATTATGAAGTCATAGCCTGCTCCTATGAATAATCTTAGTGAAAGGGATGTTGTAATGATTCTACAAAAGTTAATATAGAAATCTCAACCCAAAATGCTTCATGAAATACAAGAGGAAAGGCTTGAAAATAGAAATCTAAGTGATGACTTGAAGTCCTTAAAAATAATTGGTTAAGGAAATAAAGAGGGACTTGTAAGCTTCTCCCGCTCCATATTCATTTTTTTATTCTAAGTGAGCCTGATGATGTCATGCTCTCAGACAAGGATGTATCTTTGATTTAACCAAATTTTATTTTAGTGGTTGAAGAAGTGATCAAGAACAATACAAAATTAAATAATGAAATACGCGGGCTTGTGTTTGCTATCAATAAACTAATATATGAATATAAAGGGTCTTTATAAATGGTTCTTAAAAATCTTAATACCTTCAATTCAGCTACCCCAGCTCAATATACTTCTGCTCAGACCTCTCAGCCTTCAGATAGTTCAATGATTAGATCTGTGATTAGAGAAGAGTTTCAAGCTTTGATTGGTGTATTTGATCAGGAAAACCATGGTAAGATTCAAAAGAACAATGAACATGTTCATGACATTGTAAGAGTTTACTCAAAAGATTACACTGATTCTCAAGTATAAATTTCACAAAAAGTGGATTACTATTTTAAGAGGATCTATACCAAGCACCAGATGACCCATCATTTCAAATATTTAGTGTAGAATTTGAAGTTACCTCTAATGACTCAAGAATTCAAGGAGAAAGTCAAGTAGTTGATGGAATTTACCCATACCCTTGAAAACTTTATATAAAATAAGGATGATTTTTAAAAGGCTATAGAGTATGGTGGTGTGGTCATCAAGGACTTCATCAATCTGTTGAAGCCTTACTTAAATCATCATAACACAACAATTATTGTTATAACTGCTACTCCTCTAAGACCTGGCCGGACTCCTTCTACCTATACCCCATTTTATCCAATGACCATGATGCTTGTTCAGGCTCTGAGCCTGATCATACCAATCTTAAGTGAGCATAAACTACCTCGTTCTTCCTCTAGACTGATCCTTGATCCTTTTATTCTTGAAGGCGTACCTCTACCTTCACTCTCTATTGGCTCTTTCCCTTCCACCACTACCGCTTCTACACCTCCTGCTCATCCTTCATCTGATTCTTCCAATGGAAAGGAAGTGATGGATGCAGATGTAACCAATCAGTAGTTGGATCACTTCATGATAGAGTTTTATTTTTTATTCTTGTCTCTCATGTACATTCCTTTTGACACTTAATTCAACATCTCTATTCTTTTCATATTTTTTTCTATAATTTTTTATTTTTATTATAATTTGATATATTTTTTATAATCCAAAAAGGGGGAGAAATAAGATATGGAATTTAAATAGTCTTTATGATCCACTATATGAAGCTTTTCTTATAATATCTATGCTCTATTAATAACATATGAATATGAGCTCTAATATTTTACATATATGCTCAGATACTATAATATATTGCTTGGATATTCTTATTTTTATGCTAATGTAAATTTTTCTATGGTTATGTCTTAATTTCATATAATCTATCTAATATGTTAAACAAAATATTTATACTTTACTGTGATCATTATTTATGGATTATAAATGCCATGATTTTTGATCATCAAATGTCACGACCCGACCCTACCCGGGCTCGAACCGTAACTACCCCAAGTCCACCTCCATAGGCCAAGGGCTGGCGACTAGTGCCGAAGGCACAATAATTCAGGGAGGCCTTTGCCTGAGTACCTATACACACACACACGTAACAAACTCATTGCAAAAGTGCAGAGTAAAAAGAAATGTAAAGGGAAACTGCTATAAATAAACCACAAGAGTGCATCGACCTCTAAACAGTACAAGTAATGTTCTGAAAAGGAAAAAGGGGAAAAAAACAAACCCAACCAGAAAAGGTGCCGCAACCTGGAAACAGGTAAACAAAAAGAAACAGTTGACGGGTCTCCCACCTGGAACCCGGCTACGACCACCACACGCGGTCTAAGCTCCCGAACTCCTAAGCTCCTCTGAAGTCATGACCAACATTTCTGTCGTCTGCAAGGGCACACCAAGTGCGGGAAAATCCCAAGCAGGGGTGAGTATAAAAATACTCAGTAGGATACCCCAAAAGCTCGAGGGAGCAACAAAGGAGGTACCGAAGGGTGAGCAGTAGATCGAACATGAAGTAGAATAGAAGTAAAATAGATAGTGAAGTAAAGAGTCCAGCTCAACCCAACAAGAGAAAGGAAGGTAGACTCATCCATGACACAAGGAGATGGAAACGGTGAGAATATGAACTTCCCGTTGAGTCTTCGCTACCTATAGAAGGAGAGTAGACTCGTCCAACCATGAGAAGCTAGACACAGAAAGCACATGGCATACCCCGCGCGTCTTCGCCTCTCCTGGAAGGAGAGTATCCAAGCCCAAGAAGGGGGTACCAGAACAAGGTATATACAAGTCCATATGCTCAAACAAGAAGCCCAAACAAGATCATAAGAGGATCTCTATCCCGTAGCTTAGCCCAAGAAAAGAGTATCCAACAGTCCCAGAAGTAACACCATCGATGCCCAGCATCCCATACGTCTACCCTGAACTGCAAGTCAAGGGGATCAATTCACCACACCTTGACACTATCTACTTTGGGCGGAACTGACTCGCCCACACGATTTTAGGTCACGTCGCAAGGACGCATCTCGGTGGGGAAAGTGCTCCTCATACTTGAGAGTTATGGGGGAACGTCAAACCACAACTCGTCACTGCCCCGTAGTCGAGAGGTCTCCTCAAAGTCAAAGCCGTTCCATCACAGACCCGTACAACCAAGAGTCCCACTCTGGTAATCATGGAGGAAATCCAAAGAACAGCCTAGTAGAAAGGACTGAGTCTGGAATATCAATAGGATCCCCACTGCCCAACCCTGCTGGAGGGTAATTCATAATATGATATCGGGTGACCCACTGCCCAACCCTGCTGGAGGGTAGACCTGGAATAAGTCAATGGGTGACCCACTGCCCAGTCTCTGCTGGAAGGTAAACCTGAATCAAGACGACGGGAGACCCACTACCCAGCCTTGCTGGAGGGTAGACCCTAAGAGGTCGTCGGGTGACCCACTACCCAGTCTCTACTGGAGGGTAGACCCTAATACATCATTAGGCGACCCACTGCCCAGCCCCGCTGGAGGGTAGACCTGGAATAAGTCGATAGGCGACCCACTGCCCAGCCTTGCTGGAGGGTAGACCTGGAACTAGACGACGGGCGACCCACTGCCCAGTACTACTGGAGGGTAGACCCTAATAGGTCGTCGGGTGACCCACTGTCTAGTCTCTACTAGAGGGTAAACCCTGAGAAGTTGATGAGTAACCCACTGCCCAGCCCTAAGGCTATCATGCACACGACACCCTAACATCAACGCGAAGGGCGTAAAAATAAATTTTCCAACTTGCCACCTCATCGGATGAGGCACAGCCATCCACATCACTACAATCATTTACAACACTCACACGAGAGTGCACGCAATCGCTCGCAAAGGTTCCGCTACAAACACGGTAGAAGAACCGCCATCGGGGCACATTCACACTTCCAAATTTAATAAGATCACGCAAGAGGCTCCACACAACCAAATGGATTGTACTGTTGTAATCCTCGCGAAAAACACGCAAGATCGACTACATACTCACCTCAAATGAATATCTGACGGAAAATTCACCAACACCGCCTCACGCCCGAACGACGTCCCGTGATCCCGAGCCTCAGCCCCGAAAATAGTCGGGTGCATCGCACTAATGCGATACCCTCAGGAAAACATTTCAAAAGCACTACTCACATGTGTGCAACGGATATCCGGATAAAAAGTGCATTCTGGCGCACCGCACACGGGTAGTGCTTCGTGGGACCCGCATCCCGGTCCTGAAACACAACGAACGGATCGCATTGTTGCGATCCTATTGAAAAAGTACACAAGATTGAATATCCACTTGTCCGAAACGGACACCTGGTGATAAAGATAGAAATCACCGCCAACTCCTAAAAGAGCCCTCGTGGGGCCCGCACCAGCGTGCAGAATTAAAGCGGGAAGACTGTGCCAATGAAATGACCTCGGAAAAACACACAAAATTGACTGGTTGCACACCCCGAATGGACATCCGATGAAAAAGTTATAAAAAGTTGCATACAGCTCGAAAGAGGGCCCGTGAGGCCTCCACCTCAACTCCGACTTCAACGCCCGAAACCACACTGGAAAACTTCGCCTCGGCACCAGGGTCGCAACGCCACTAACGACGCATCAATCTAACGTCGTATGTAGACGTATGGTCTGATTCAAGATTCCCTCAAATAATAATAATTATGTTATTATTATACTTGAGCGTTCCGTGCAACTGAGCCACGAGCCCAAATCAAGTATCCAAGATGGGACTCGAAATGACCGTCTTAAGGTCATGGTCACACAGCCGCAGATGACACATTAATCGGATGCTCCATGTAGGATTTACGTTCGAGTCGGACTTTGAAAATAATAATGATAATATTATTTATAGGTTGTTCTATTGACCTGCTCCACGAGTAAATGAAAGGTACCCATCATTGGGCTTAAAAAGACCACATCAAAGACAGAGGCACACTGCTGCTGACGGCGCATGAATTGGATGACGCACGGGGAAGTTACGCCCGATTCACCGTTTTAATAATTATAGAATTATTATAATTATTAAAACCATTTTATTTATTTATTTATTTTTATTTTTTTCTTACGGGTGTTTCTCTCTCCAATTAAGGGAGACTCCCGTATTTTGTTTTTTTTTTCTTGCTGCGCCCCTTTTTTTTATCCTTTTTTTTGGTCACCTGTTTTGCAGGTCGCTTCCAACAGAGACCCGCAACAGCGGGTCTCCTTCTCCACCAGGGTCACGCGACCCTGGTCTTCCCGCTACCCAGCTCCGGCCGGCCAACGGCCGATGCTCCTCCTTAGAATGCTGCAACACCCCACCTTCGGATGCCCTACAGCCCAGCCGAGCCGTCCGACCTCACGCGCGCAGCCCCCATGTCACCTCCGCCTGAGCCACTTCAGACAGCCCGACTCCAACCTCCCCTGCGGCTCCCCTATGCTGTTGTCGGCATCAACCCGCGCTACTGCCGGCCAAGCACCGTCTTTCCCGTGCTGCACCCTGCATCTCCGCCACACTCAAGCTGCCTCACACAACATGACCCCTTTCGCAACCTGCTGCGGTTTCGATTTAATCCAAACCTAAAAGATGGAGGCAGATCTGTGATCCCTAGTTCGAGATCTTTGTGGTGGTATGTTGTGATCAACGATTGATGCAAAAGGTGGGGTGCGCAGGGAGGAACAAACGAAAAATAAGGGATCGGGGCTCAAAACTCAAACTGCCTACCTGTAGGGCGTGGCCCGAAGCTTAACTGCACGATCCGCGCCTTGCCGCCGCTGCTTCTACCTTGATCGGAGAGGAGGAGGAAGAGATAGGGGAGAGTGGTTCTTGGGAGGGTGAGAATGAGTGCCGTCAGGGAGAACAAATGAGGGGGATGGGGAGATGATAACTTAAATAAGTTTTTTAATCAACCTTTAAAAAAAACTAAACCCAAATTAAATTCGGGTCCGAAACCCCAAACGCAGTGAAATTTAGGTCGCGCCTAGGGTAAAAACCACGTCCCAAGCACAATGGTGGTCTTAGATTTTTAATCTGAGGCTCCGTTCGAAAGATATAAAATCTAACACCTGAGAACACTTAATTACGAAAACGCCCCTGGTGGCATTTTTCACATAATGCCTGCGCCCGTGAAAGTTACACCCTTTATTAGGTAAACGGCACGCTCCGAGCTCAACGGTGCCCTCGGTTTCCCAATTCGAGCCACCGTTTAAGAGATACTTGGGTCTCACCATTAAATGAATAAATTAATTAATTAATTTACCCGTTTAACGTTTTGAAAGCGAGTGAGGGGTCCAAACATCCTACGCCGACATGTTTTATGTCGTTCCGAGGGTAAACACCCCATTCCGGACCCATCCGTACACTCAGATCGCAGATCTGAAACACCGTTTAGGAGTTATCACATTCATTTGGCGTTTCCAGTGTGAACGCACTGAAAATTTAATTCCGGCCACTCCGGGGCTCGGAATCGCACGTCGTATGAAGGCGCTGCTCTGGAATATCAACAAGAATATTCCAAAGTCGTTTGTAGCCAAAAACATGGCTCTTACACCATTCCCTCCTTCGAGATTTTCTTCCCTGAAAAGCAAAACCAGGGAACAAACTCGGGGTACTAAGCCCAAACCTGGCTCTCCCGTACCCAGAAGAACTCATGCACAGCTCTACGCCACCGCACACAGACCAAAGGATTGATCTGTTCCACACGAGGTCTGCCCTCGCCGATGACGTGCATAGGGGAAAGTACACATCTCCTCGGGTAAGTCGCGTGGGAGACGTCATGCACCCAAACCATCCTCTAGGGTTAAGGCAAGGCAGTAGGGAACCTCGCCATCCCTTTTCACAGTCTCAAACGGCCCGAACGCTCTTGGGGGTATCTCACCTCCCTAACCGAACCCTTACGTCGCACGTCGTGACTGGAATCACCACCCGCACCTCAAACAAGGCCCGGTGATTCACTACTAGAAAAACAGGTATTCGCGACGGGTCATTTGCGACGGGATCCCGTCGCAAATGACCCGTTGCTGAAAACGGTGTCGCAATAACAATTTTTTGCGACGGGCCCGTCGCTAAAGCCCTTTTCCGCGACAGGGAGAATCCCCGTCGCAACTAGTACTCCGTATATTTGTAAAAAACTATTTGCGATGGGCCCCGTCGCAAAAACTATTTTTTAAAAAATAAAAAAATAATAATACTATTTGCGATGGGAATAGTATCCCGTCGCAAATACTATAAAAAATATAAAAAAATAAATTGTTAATAAATTATTTTAATTAATATAATAATAATCCAATTATAATTCAAAAATAAAAAATAAAAAATATTAATAAATGATTTTAATTAATATAATAATATAATTATAATTCACAAATACAAATAATAAATTATTTTAATTAATATAATAATAATATAATTATAATTCAAAAATAAAAAATAATAGAATATTAATAAATATTTTATAATGAGACAGAAACTACGAATAGAAAAAAAATCATATTTTGATTTCACAAATTTTATAACATAAATACAAACTCTAATCTGAAGGAGGGGGGGAGGGGGGGATCTACAGATGGTAGTGGAGGAAACTCCATCCCTAAAGCATGAGTGAGTCGGCGCATGTACTACATCTGCTCCTGATGCTGCTGCTTCCACCGACTCGTCTGCTCCTTGTACAGCTGCTGCTGGCGTCGACGCTCCTCCTCATGCTACTGACGCATCTGCTCCTGCTCCTGTCGGAGACTCTCTATCAGTGCAGTCTGAGATCGCAACTGATCCTCATATTGTGTAGCAGAAGAAGATGCACGAGCTCCTCTCGAGCTGGACGCTGACATCGCAGCACTACCATAATAATCTCCGAGAGTCAGTCGAGAGCTGATACCAACTACCCGGCCCTTCTTGAAGGCATACTGGGTGGCCTGCATCCATGCCGCCTCATCAAACTGACGACCAGTGGTCTGATCTGATGACTCGGCCTAACTCTCAGGCCGGGCCTGTGACGCTGCGGCCTCATATGACTCATGTAGTTGCAATTTAAAATTAAAATTGTGAATATATTATATAAAGTTAATTTTTAAACTTGAAAACAAATAATACTAACCACAATGTGATGCTGACGATCACCTCTGAGCTCCCCAGTAGCAGGATCACTATACATCCTCCGATATATGTCGCACTCCGTAATATCAGGGTGCTCGACAGCCTATAAGAATAAAAAATAAACTGTTAATATTTATAGTTATATAAAATATTTATAAATAATGTACGTACCAGATGCTGTATATGAGTACTGAAAGAATGACTCCCAGCTCGATGAGTCACCTCCTGTCTCCCCCGATTCTGCCTCCCCACTGATGATCTCCTCTGAAAGGCATCACTCAACCAGTGCGCACATAATCCATCCCATACATGGGATGAAATGTACTCTGGTCGGTGTGCTCTACATGACTCGTCAAAATCTGACACTCCTGCTTTCTTCATCGCATCTTTTCTTAAATTGTGCAAAAACTGACGAAGGCGATCATGCATGACCACCTCCCATGCCTCATGGATGGCGTCACGCATGGTATCCTCGATCGGATACCATAAACCCTACAAATAAATCAAAATATTAAGTTAGAAATGAAATAATTTTCAAAATAAAAATTATTTATTTACGTACGTACCAACCAATGGCCGAACATGACCTGCTGCACATCAATGGGAATCTTCTCCCATGTGGTCCATGGCTGAGAGAAATAGTTGCGCAAAATAGCGCTGCCCTGTCCGACTACTATATGCGGAAAACTGTAAAAATAATAAACATTTATTATGTGAATAGATTAATGAAATCTTAGTCAAATCAACAGGTTATCACACAGGTTATCACACCTCCGTGTGCGTGGATCAAAACCAAGACGTGGACGTTGCTTGGGGACGGGGTCAGGAATCATCAATCATGCAAGACAATGCCCCCTCCCCGTACTCCCTGGAGCGCCTGCAGGCTGAGGGTCATCTGGCAGCAACTCATCCGCATCGAAAGTCAGGTCAACATCCGCCAACTCACGAAATGTGGCGTCGTCCATCTGAAACAGAAAATGTTAATGTTGTTAGCAAATAATTCATAATTACTATTATATATACATATATACATATTATGATTGTATATAAATACCATGGAATTATATCAGTGTTCATCTACATCATCGTCTTCATATATGTCAATGTCATCTTCATATTCCTCCTCAACATCATCGATATCCATTCAAGTTGCAGTTGCTTCATCTCTTACCATTTCAAATTCACATGTGAGATCATTAACATCATCATCATCACCGACTCTTAAATGTGGGGTTTCGTCATCGATACTCATGTCTCTTTGAAAAAAAGATTGATTTTGAGTACTCTCTTGAAAAACTTCAATTCTTTGCACATCAGTGAAAGCACATTCACTTTGACTAAACTGATTGTCTCGAATTTTAATTTTTATTACACTCCACCAATCAGTCAAGTCTCTTGATGTATCACAGTACTTTGCATAATAAACTTGATGTGCCTGTTGAGCCAATAAGAATGGTTCATTTACTGCGAGAACACTTTTAAATTTAATATCGATGATTCCATGAGTCGGATGAACACACACGCCTCTCTCTGTATCCAACCACCGACATTTGAACATGGTTATGTAATGTTGTCCAAGATAACAGAGTTCAATGATTTCATCAAGTATGCCATAAAAGTCAACTTCATTTTCTCGATGATGAGATCCTCTCAAGCTAACTCCACTGTTCATTGTTTTTTTCGATTCCCCATATGTATGTGTGTGGAATCGAAATCCATTCACCACACATGCATTATAAGTTTTAACAAGTTTGGAAGGTGGGTTACTCAATACACACAGCCGTTTGTCAATTTTATCAGCATGTTGAGACACCTTAAAATTTATGAAATAATTATCAATATAGTAAACTATACATTGAATGAGTTTATAAAAGATAAAGAATTTATGTTACCAGTTTTTGAAACCACTGAGAGAAATTTTTCAGTCGACGTTCTTCGAGAGCAGCTGCTGTAATTTGTGGAATTTTTTTCTTGATATTATTATCATACAACCTATAAAAACCAAAGTTATTTACTGTAACATAAATGATAGAATAAGTGATATAAACACTTACAGTACAACTGATGTCATCTCTTCACAGTTGAGCAGAACATACGTATGAGCTCTATGATGTTCATCATCTGAAAGCCAGCGTTCATAAACTCCACCAAAACCAAGCTCTGACTGTTTGAAAACAGATAATTGATTATCGATTTCATCAATATTCCTCTCGTTTCGTCCCATTCGGTTGTGTTTTGAAGGATACTCAGATTCAAAATAATGGGAGCAGAAAAAAGATATTTCCTCTTGCAAATAAGCTTCTGCAATAGATCCTTCAACAGATGCTTTGTTACGTACTTTTCTTTTCAATTTTTGCATGCATCTTTAAAATGGGTACATCCATCGAAACTTTACTGGACCTCCACATTTGGCTTCATATGGAAAATGTAACATTAAATGTTCCATTGAGTCGAAGAAAGACGGCGGAAATATTTTTTCCAGTTTACATATAATTACAACAACATCTTTTTCTAGTTTTCCTAGAGCATCATAATCTGCTGTACCCACACAAATTTCCCGAAAAAATTGAGACATGTCTGTTATGGAATCCCAAATCACAGAATTCAATAGACCTCTTAATCCAATGGGTAGCAGTCTTTCCATTATAACATGACAATCATGACTTTTAATCCAGTAATATGACCATTCTTTACACATCTACCCAAATTGGAAGCACAACCATCTGGAAGTCTCAAATCTGCAATCCACTGACAAAATAATAAACGGTTTTCTTTAGACAGTGTATAAGCTGCTTTTGGTTTCAGTAACCTTTCTGTTATGACATTCTCAAACAGTTCCAATTCTGGACGCCTGCAAATTTGGGCAAGATCTAAACGTGCATTTACATTGTCTTTTCTCTTTCCTGACATATCCAAAACAGTATGAAACAAATTATCAAAACAGTTCTTCTCAATATACATGACATCTAACATGTGTCGGACCAACAAATCAGACCAATATGGAAAATCCCAAAATATGCTACGTTTAATCCAATTGTGTTCTTTCCCAAAACCAGAAATTTTCTGTTGGTTTATTGTGGGACCAAAAGTGATGGGAGTTAATGAAAGTACAAATGATTTTAACTCCGAGCCTGATAGCATTTTTGGAGGTCCTTCCCTTTCAACTGTTCCTTTTCTGAAATGAGATCTATTTCTGCGAAAAGGATGATCAGCTGGAAGAAACCTGCGATGACAGTCAAAATAACAAGGTTTCTTTCATGAATGAGCATAAATGCTTTGTTCTCTACCATACAGTAAGGACATGATTTCTGACCATGTGTACTCCATCCAGATAACATCCCATAAGTCGGGAAGTCACTTATTGTCCACATCAATGCTGCTCTCAGTATGAAATTCTGTTTCGTTGCAACATCATATGTACTGACACTAGTACTCCACAATAAATTTAATTCATCAATCAATGGTTTCAAATAAACATCAATATTTTTCTTCGGATGTCCTGGAATTAGTAAAGTCAAAAAGATATATGGATCCTTCATCAACATCCATGGAGGTAAATTGTACGGAGTTAAAAAAACAGGCCAACATGAATATTGACTACCATAAGATCCAAACGGACAGAAACTATCAGTGGAAAGCCCCAGCCGAACATTTCTAGCTTCTAAAGCAAAGGATGGATGCACTCTATCAAAATGTTTCCATGAATCACCATCGGCTGGATGATTCAATCTTTTATCGGTTGAAATATTCTCTTTATGCCATGACATCATTGTCGCTGTATTCTTAGACATGAATAAACGCTGGAGTCTGGATGTAAGCGGAAAATATCTCAACTGTTTTACAGGAATCAAACCAGACTTCCCGTGTTGTCCTTCTTTATATCTCTATTGCCCACATGTGGGAAAACTATCCAACGACTCATTTTCCCCAGAATATAAAATGCAGTCATTTTAACATGCATGAATCTTCTGACAAGTAAGTCCCAAATTTCGAACCAGCCTCTTACTCTCATAGTAATTTACAGGCAAAACATTTCCTTTGGGTAACAGTGTTTTAAGCAAAGAAAATATCTGGTCAAAACAGGTGTTTGAAATTCCGTTATCTGATTTGATAGCCATAAATTTTGCAACTGCTTCTAATTTGCCCATCTTGCAGCCAGGATATAATGCATCCTCAGCAGACATCAACAACTCATAAAATTCAGATGGTGCCAACTCAGTATTTGAAGCTATATCAGCCGGAGTTTCTGTATGTTGAACAGATGAACCTGTAACATCATGTACTAAATCTTGAAACCAGGATGGATCCGGAATCAAGTTGGTATCACCTGCTCTGGAACTGCGTTCACCGTGTTGATACCAAAATACATAATCTGGTTGAAAACCAAAACGCAAGAGATGTTCTCCCACTTTGTCAAACGTGTCAAACGTTCTCAATGCACATTTTCTGCAAGGGTATTTTATTTTGTCTTCTGAAACAAATTCTGGATTTGATGCCGCAAATGATAAAAAAGTCTCCACACCCTCTACATATACTGGATTTAAACCAGAACCATTTGGATTTCTACGTTGATTTATCCATATGCAGTCACCTAATAATGATTGTTGACGACCTCGTTGTTCCATATTTCTCTATAAAATATAAAATCATTACTGGTTTTGAATAATTTGTTAGAAAAAACACTCAAGATAAGATAATTATAGAGTTTAGATCATACACAACTGACGCAAACTTTTTATTGAGATAGACCTAAAAATTGACCCTTTAAGAATTAAATATGTTGAGAATAAAGCAAAACATGTTACAAATATTGATAATTTTAATATTATATAATTTTTTTATTATTTTCATAGTACTAATATTATTGGTAAGTATTACTAATTATTGGTAATTATTACTAATTATTACCAATTATTGGTAATTATTACTAATTAATACTAATTATTGATAATTATTACTAATTATTGGTAATTATTACTAATTATTGGTAATTATTAGTAATTATTGGTAATTATCGGTAATTATTAATAATTATTGATAATTATTACTAATTATTGATAATTATTACTAATTATTGGTAATTATTACTAATTATTGGTAATTATTACTAATTATTGGTAATTATTACTAACTATTGGTAATTATTACTAATTATTACTAATTATTACTAATTATTACT
Organism: Viscum album; assembly: GCA_963277665.1. Taxonomy (NCBI): domain Eukaryota; kingdom Viridiplantae; phylum Streptophyta; class Magnoliopsida; order Santalales; family Viscaceae; genus Viscum; species Viscum album. Next base: position 1,392,712,691 of record OY728157.1, on the reverse strand, counting down.
AATTATTGGTAATTATTACGAATTATTACTAATTATCGGTAATTATTGGTAATTATTGGTAATTATTACTAATTATTGGTAATTATTACTAATTATTGGTAATTATTACTAATTATTACTAATTATTACTAATTATTACTAATTATTGTTAATTATTGGTAATTATTACTAATTATTGGTAATTATTACTAATTATTACTAATTATTGGTAATTATTGGTAATTATTGGTAATTATTACTAATTATTAATAATTATTACTAATTATTGGTAATTATTGGTAATTATTACTAATTATTACTAATTATTACTAATTATTGGTAATTATTGGTAATTATTACTAATTATTGGTAATTAATACTAATTATTAGTAATTATTGGTAATTATTACTAATTAATGGTAATTATTGGTAATTATTACTAATTATTGGTAAATATTACTAATTATTGGTAAATATTACTAATTATTGTTAAGTATTACTAATTATTGGTAATTATTTGTAATTATTACTAATTATTAACAATTATTGGTAATTATTACTAATTATTACTAATTATTGGTAATGATTACTAATAATTGGTAATTATTACTAATTATTACTAATTATTACTAATTATTACTAATTATTACTAATTATTGATAATTATTACTAATTATTACTAATTATTGGTAATTATTACTAATTATTACTAATTATTGGTAATTATTACTAATTATTACTAATTATTACTAATTATTGGTAATTATTGGTAATTATTACTAATTATTGGTAATTATTACTAATTATTGGTAATTATTACTAATTATTGGTAATTATTACTAATTATTACTAATTGTTACTAATTATTGGTAATAATTACGAATTATTACTAATTATTGGTAATTATTGGAATTTATTGGTAATTATTACTAATTATTACTAATTATTGGTAATTATTGGTAATTATTACTAATTATTGGTAATTATTGGTAATTATTACTAATTAATGGTAATTATTGGTAATTATTACTAATTATTGGTAAATATTACGAATTATTGGTAAATATTACTAATTATTGTTAAGTATTACTAATTATTGGTAATTATTACTAATTATTGGTAATTATTACTAATTATTACTAATTATTGGTAATTATTACTAATTATTACTAATTATTGGTAATTATTACTAATAATTAGTAATTATTACTAATTATTACTAATTATTACTAATTATTGGTAATTATTACTAATTATTACTAATTATTGGTAATTATTACTAATTATTACTAATTATTACTAATTATTGGTAATTATTGGTAATTATTACTAATTATTGGTAATTATTACTAATTATTGGTAATTATTACTAATTATTGGTAATTATTACTAATTATTGGTAACTATTACTAATTATTGGTAATTATTACTAATTATTGGTAATTATTACTAATTATTGGTAATTATTACTAATTATTACTAATTGTTACTAATTATTGGTAATTATTACTAATTATTACTAATTATTGGTAATTATTGGAATTTATTGGTAATTATTACTAATTATTGGTAATTATTTCTAATTATTGGTAATTATTTCTAATTATTACTAATTATTACTATTTACCGGTAATTATTACTAATTATTGGTCATTATTACTAATTATTGGTAATTATTACTAATTATTGGTAATTATTACTAATTATTGGTAATTATTACTAATTATTGGTAATTATTACTAATTATTGGTAATTATTACTAATTATTGGTAATTATTACTAATTATTGGTAATTATTACTAATTATTACTAATTGTTACTAATTATTAATTATTACTAATTATTACTAATTATTGGTAATTATTGGAATTTATTGGTAATTATTACTAATTATTGGTAATTATTACTAATTATGGGTAATTATTTCTAATTATTGGTAATTATTTCTAATTATTGGTAATTATTTCTAATTATTACTAATTATTACTATTTACCGGTAATTATTACTAATTATTCTTAATTATTACTAATTATTGGTAATTATTACTAATTATTGGTAATTATTACTAATTATTGGTAATTATTACTAATTATTGATAATTATTACTAATTATTGATAATTATTACTAATTATTACTAATTATTACTAATTATTACTAATTATTACTAATTATTACTAATTATTGGTAATTATTGGTAATTATTACTAATTATTGGTAATTATTACTAATTATTGGTAATTATTACTAATTATTGGTAATTATTACTAATTATTGGTAATTATTACTAATTATTACTAATTACCGGTAATTATTTCTAATTATTACTAATTATTTCTAATTACCGATAATTATTACTAATTATTACTAATTATTGGTAATTATTACTAATTATTGGTAATTATTACTAATTATTGGTAATTATTACTAATTATTACTAATTATTACTAATTATTACTAATTATTACTAATTATTACTAATTATTACTAATTATTATTAATTATTCCTAATTATTACTAATTATTCCTAATTATTACTAATTATTACTAATTATTGGTAATTATTGGTAATTATTCCTAATTATTGGTAATTATTACTAATTATTGGTAATTATTACTAATTATTGGTAGTTATTACTAATTATTGGTAATTATTACTAATTATTACTAATTATTACTATTTAGCGGTAATTATTACTATTTACCGGTAATTATTATTATTTACCGGTAATTATTACTAATTATTACTAATTATTGGTAATTATTACTAATTATTGCTAATTATTGCTAATTATTGCTAATTATTCCTAATTATTCCTAATTATTCCTAATTATTCCTAATTATTCCTAATTAGTCCTAATTATTACTAATTATTGGTAATTATTACTAATTATTACTAATTATTGGTAAGTATTACTAATTATTGGTAAGTATTACTAATTATTGGTGATTATTACTAATTATTGGTAATTATTACTAATTATTGGTAATTATTACTAATTATTACAAATTATTACTAAATATTACTAATTATTACTAATTATTACTAATTATTGGTAATTATTACTAATTATTACTAATTATTACTAATTATTACTAATTATTGGTAATTGTTGGTAATTGTTCTTAATTATGAGTAATTAAATGAATAATTACCAATAATTAGGAATAATTACCAATAATTAGGAATAATAACATTATTAGTATATTTTATTATTAATATTAAAATAATATAATTTTCTAATTTATATACAATTCTCCTTTCATCTGTGTGTTTTCTATCTCCATATACAAATAATACATGTGAAGACAGCAAACACACAGATGAAAAGAGAATTGTATATATATAAAAAATTATATTATTTTAATATTAAAAATAAAATATATTAATAATTAAATAATGTTATTATTCCTAATTATTAGTATTTATTACTAATTATTAAGTTATAAAACAATGTAAACATAAATAAATTACAACTAATTAAGAATAATTAAAACTAATAAAACATTAAAAATAAATATGAAATTAAAATAAATATAAATACCTTGAAAATTGATCTGAGGTTGATCTCTGATCGTTCTTCAAAACTTCAATATCAACTCTGGAGAAAAAAATTAAACTTGGGAAAAACTGAACTGTAGAAATAAAATTTTGAGAGAAGAAGAAGATGGAATTTGAGAATGATTTGAAAAAAACGGATGGGGGTATTTATAGGTTAGATTAGTTGCGACGAGCCCATTTGCGACGGGAACCGTCGCAAATACCTTAGCCAGCATTTATTACGGTCAACAGTTAAATAGTTATTTGCGACGGGACCCGTCGCAAATAACCACCTGCCGACATACTATTTGCGACGGGGGAATATTCCCGTCGCAAATACCTTTTACCGCCGCCGGTTATTTGCGACGGGAATATTCCCCCGTCGCAAATATGTTTCTCGCGATTTGGCGCGCAAAGGGCGCCAGTCCTTTTGCGACGGGGAAAGCTATCCCGTCGCAAAAGGCTACTTATTTGCGACGGGCAAATACCCCCGTCGCAAATAACCCGTCGCAAATACCCATTTTTCCCGTAGTGATTCCCTTCTTCAGAATATCCATATGGTGGAACACCCCAGGATATCTGGTCATGTAAGATTTCACCGTCGATGTCTCGCAACCAAGACTCTCTTACATGCTCGGAAAGCGATGGAGTCGACACCATCGACTAAAGAAAAGGGTCCCACGCCTTTTACTCTACCAACAAAGGATTACACCGACGCCCTGCGCCACCCTGGTAACAACCCAAGCAAGGAGCATGGAGAAATGAATTTCACACATAGAGCCTAACAATTCTACTGCAAAAGGTAGAAGTGTCATAGAACGTACCTCTTATCACCTCATGCTCTGTAGGATCGTGGACATCCAAAGCTCGCGGCTGTCCGCGGTCCCAACTGTCATCTCCCGGAGCCTGTCGTGGATCGCCTAGTGGTGATGGGAAGACCTCGTAAATTCGTCCCCCACTACCAGCTCCTCCCGATCCTCTGCTAGCACCATCTATCTGGCCGCTAATCTGATCACGGCACTACCTCCGTCGTGGTGGTGCACCCGCGGCCTGCCCGAAGCTCTCCGCATGCCTGGTCGGGCAGTCCCGTGCCAAGTGACCTCGCCCGTCACTAGTATAGCAACGACTCTCTCTGGGCTGTCCTGGTGCCCTCCGGCGCCACTGTGGTGTACGACCATGGCCCAGAGCCCACTCACTGAAGGGAACCCTCGGCTGAGGCCCTGCACTTTTCCGCCACAGTGGTATACGACCACGTCTCTGAAACCGACAGTGGGAAGGCCACCTGTATCGAGGTTCTGTCATCCGACGCCTGCTAGCTACGACAGACGTCTCGGCTCCGTCATGCCCATTGCCACTACCAACCACAAAACGTGACAGGAATCTCTCTGTCACCAACGCCTTCTCTAGAACCCGACATATGTGGAAATGTCCAAGGGTACTATGACAACATGAATCTCTCTACGGAGACCCTGCTCGAACTTCCGCGCTTGGAATTTGTCTTCATAGACCAAGTTCGGGTAAAAGCGTGCACGGTCTGCGAAACTAGCAGCGTACTCAGCCACCATCATCCCTCCCTGCTGAAACTGCAGAAGCTTCTGAATCCGAATGGAGCACAAACAGGAGGGGAAAAACTCTTCACGGAACAACAACTAAAAGTCTCACCACGAAAGCGTTGACTCGTCAAGAAACTGAGTCACCAGACTCCACCAATGCCAAGCTGATCCACAAAAAGGATAGCTGCCAAAGCCACTCTCTGATCTGTCAGCGTCTGCACAAGCCTGAAAAGGCTAACCACTGTCTCTATCCAAACCTCTACTGCCTGAGGGTCTGGCTCACCACTGAACCTCAGCAGTCTCTGCCGCTGGAACTCAAGGAGCACGCTCAACCTGCGCTCAAACTCAGCCTGATCTGCTGAAGCTGTCTACTGCTCAACAGGTGGGGGTGCTGCTACCGGCCCACCCGGAGAAAGGGGCTCACATGATGGATCCTGGACTGTGGCCTCGTAGCTTACAGGGTCGTCGTCACGAACCAAAGCTGGTATCCTGGCTGGCTATCTTCGCGGAGACATCCTGAATATTATCAAGGAGTGTCGCGGTCAATTGAGCATATATGTATATACCAATAACAATGATGGGGATCTGACTCAAGAAGGACAGTCAAAGACTCAATCCTATGTGATGCACAAACCAAATTTTCCCTGCAACGAGTGTCTCAGCATGCCGAGTCGACAAGCGAGTTATCATGGTTCTAGTGAATGGATACATCGGCCGCCGCGCCATCACTAGATTCCCTGGCCTGAGAGCTACTCTCGAGACACATTATCATTGTTTCCCTAAATCCCAACCAATTCATTTTATTTTAGAGACGTCCGAACAATGTCCCAAGGAATGAACCACCTCTGATACCACTTTGTCACGACCCAACCCTACCCAGGATCGAGCTGCAACTACCCCAATCCCGCCTTCATAGACCAGGGGCTGGCGACTAGCACCGAAGGCACAATAACTCAGGGAGGCCTTTGCCTGAGTACCTGTACACACACACACACACGTAGCAAACTCAATGAAAAAGTGCAGAGTAAAAATAAATGTAAAGGGAAACTGCTATAAATAAACCACAAGAGTGCATCGACCTCTAAACAGTACAAGTAAAGTACTGAAAAGGAAAAAGGGGCAAAACACGCACCCAACCAGAAAAGGTGCCACAACCCGACAACAGGTAAAAAAAAGAAATAGCTGACGGGTCTCCCACCTGGAACCCAGCTACGACCACCGCACGTGGTCCAAGCTCCCGAACTCCTAATCTCCTCTGAAGTTATGACCAACCTGTCCGTCATATGCAAGGGCACACCAAGTTCGGGCAAAGACCAAGCAGGGGTGAGTATAAAAATACTCAGTAGGATACCCCGAAGGCTCGTGGGAGCAACATAGGAGGTACCGAAGGGTGAGCAGTAGATCGAACAGGAAGTAGAACAGAAGTACAACAAAAAGTACCGTAAAGAGTCCAACTCAAACCAACAAGAGAAAGGAAGGTAGACTCATCCATGCCATAAGGAGCTAGAAATGGTGAGAAGATGAACTTCCCGTCGAGTCTTCACTACTTATAACAGGAGAGTAGACTCGTCCAACCATGAGAAGATAGACACGGAAAGCACGTGGAATACCCCACACATCTTCACCTCTCCTGGAAGGAGAGTATCTAATCCCAAGAAGGGGGTACCAGAACAAGGTATATACAAGTCCATATGCTCAAACAAGAAGCCCAAACAAGATCGTAAGGGGATCTCCATCCCATAGATCAACCCAAGAAAAGAGTAGCCAACAGTCCCAGAAGTAACACCATCGATGCCCAGCATCCCGTACGTCTAACCTGAATTGCAAGTCAAGGGGTTCAATTGACCACACCTTGACACTATCCTCTTTGGGCGGCACTGACTCGCCCACACGGTTTTAGGTCGCGTTTCATGGACGTATCTCTGTGGGGAAAGCGCTCCTCGTACTAGAGAGTTCTGGGGGAACGTCAAACCAAAACTCGTCACTGCCCCGAAGACGAGAGGTCTCCTCAAAGTCAAAGCCATTCCATCACTGAACCATACAAACCAAGAGTCCCGCTCCAGTAATCACGGAGGAAATCCACATACTAGCCTAGTAGAAAGGACTAAGTCTGGAATATCAATGGGTGCCCCAATGCCCAGCCCTGCTGGAGTGTAATTCATAATATGATATCGGGTGACCCACTACCCAACCCTACTGGAGGGTAAACCTTAATACATCATTAGGTGACCCACTGCCCAGACCTGCTAGAGGGTAGAACTAGAATAAGTCGACAGGTGACCCACTGCCCAGCCCTGCTGGAGGGTAAACCCTAAGAGGTCGTTGAGTGACCCACTGCCCAGTCTCTGCTGGAGGGTAAACCTGAATCAAGATGACAGGCGACCCACTACCCAGCCCTGCTAGAGAGTAGACCCTAAGAGGTCATAGGGTGACCCACTGCTAAGTCTCTGCTGGAGGGTAGACCCTAATACATCATCAGGCGACCCACTGCCCAGCCCCAATGGAGGGTAGACCTGGAATAAGTCGACAGGCGACCCAGTGCCCAACCTTGCTGGAGGGTAGAACTGGAACTAGATGACGGGCTACCCACTGCCCAGTCCTACTGGAGGGTAGACCCTAAGAGGTCGTTGGGTGACCCACTGCCTAGTCTCTTCTAGAGGGTAAACCCTGAGAAGTCAATGAGTAACCCACTGCCCAGCCCTAAGGTTATCGTGCACACGACACCCTAACGTCAACGTGAAGGGCGTAAACGTAACTTTTCCAACTTGCCACCTCATCGGATGAGGCACAACCATCCACATCACTACAAGCATTTACAACACTCACACAGGAGTGCACACGATCACTCACAAAGGGTCCGCTACAAACACGGTAGAAGAACCGCCACCGGGGCACCTTCACACTTCCACATTTAATAAGATCACGCAAGAGGATCCGCACAACCAAAAGGATCGTACCGTTGTAATCCACGCAGAAAAACACGCGATATCGACTACTTACTCGCCTCAAACGGATATCCGACGGAAAAGTCACCAACACCGCCTCACGCCCGAATGACGTCCCGTGATCCCGAGCCTCAGCCCCGAAAACAGTCGGGCGCATCGTACTAATGCGATCCCCTCAGGAAAACACGTCAAAATCACTACTCACATGTTTGCAACATATATCCAGATAAAAAGTGAATTCTGGCGCACCGCACACGGGCGGTGCTTCGTGGGGCCCACATCCCGGTCCCGAAACACAATGAACTGATCAAACCGTTGCGATCCTCTCGAAAAAGTACACAAGATTGACTATCCACTTGTCCGAAACGGACACCCGGTGATAAAGATAGAAATCACCGCCAACTACTAAAACAACCCTCATGGGGCCCGCACCAGCGTGTGGAATTAAAGCGGGCAGACTACGCCAATGCAATGACCTCGGAAAAACACACAAAATTGACTGGTTGCACGCCCCGAACGGACATCCGATGAAAAAGTTATAAAAAGTTGCGTACAGCTCGAAAGAGGGGCCGTGAGGCCCACGCCTCAACTCCAGCTTCAACGCCCGAAACCACACTGGAAAACTTCACCTCGGCACCAGGGTCGCAACGCCACTGACGGCGCATCAATCTAACGTCGTATGCAGACTTACGGTCTAATTCAAGATTCCCTCAAATAATAATAATTATGTTATTATTATACTTGAGCGTTCCGTGCAACAGAGCCACGAGCCCAAATTAAGTATCCAAGATGGGACTCGAAATGACCGTCTTAAGGTCATGGTCACACAGCCGCAGATGACACATTAATCAGATGCTCCATGTAGGATTTACGTTCGAGTCGGGCTTTGAAAATAATAATGATAATATTATTTATATGGTGTTTTATTGACCCGCTCCATGAGTCAATGAAAGGTACCCAACATTGGGCTTAAAAAGACCGCATCGAAGACAGAGGCACACTGCCGCTGACGGCGCATGAATTGGACGACGCATGGGGAAGTTACACCCGATTCACCGTTTTAATAATTATAACATTATTATAATTATTAAAACCATTTATTTATTTATATTTTTTTTCCTACGGGTGTTTCTCTCTCAAATTAAGGGAGACTCCTGTTTTTTTTGTTTTTTTTATCTTGCCGCGCCCCTTTTTTTTATCCTTCTTTTTTTTGGTCGCCTGTTTTGCAGGTCGCTTCCAACAGAGACCCGCAATAGCGGGTCTCCTTCTCCACCAGGGTCGCGCGACCTTGGTCGTCCCGCTACCCAGCTCCGGCCGGCCACCGACCGGTGCTCCTCCTTATCATGCCGCAACACCCCCCCTCCGGATTCCCTACAGCCTAGCCGAGCCATCCGGCCTCACGCGCGCAGCCCCCATGTCACCTCCGCCTGAGCCACTTCGGACAGCCCGACTCCCACCTCCCTCGTGGCCCGAAGCTTAACTGCACGATCTGTGCCTTGCCGCCGCCGCTTCTGCCTTGATCGGAGAGGAGGAGGAATAGATGGGGGAGAGTGGTTCTTGGGAGGGTGAGAATGAGTGCCGTCAGGGAGAACAAATGAGGGGGATGGGGAGATGATAACTTAAATAAGTTTTTTAATCAGCCTTTAAAAAAAACTAAACCCAAATTAAATCCATGTCTGAAACCCCAAATGCAGTGATATTTAGGTCGCGCCTAGGGTAAACACCACGTCCTGAGCACAACGGTGGTCTCAGATTTTTAATCTGAGGCTCTGTTCGAAAGATATAAAATCTAACACCCGAGACCACTTAATTACAAAAACGCCCCTGGCGGCGTTTTCCACATAAGGCCCACGCCCGTGAAAGTTACACCCTTTATTGGGTAAACGACACGCTCTGAGCTCAACGATGCACTCGGTTTCCCAATCCGAGCCACTGTTTAAGAGATACTTGGGTTTCACCATTAAACGAATTAATTAATTAATTAATTTACCCGTTTAACATTCTGAAAGTGAGCAAGGGGTCCAAACATCCTACGAAGAAATTTTTTATGTCGTTCCTAGGGTAAAAACCCCATTCCGGACCCATCCGTACACTTGGATATCTGATCTGAAACACCGTTTAGGAGTTATCACATTTATTTGGCATTTCTAGTGTGAACGCACTGAAAATTTAATTCCGGCCACTCCGGGGCTCGGAATCGCACACCGTCTGAAGGCGCTGCTCTGGAATATCAACAAGAATATTCCAAAGTCCTTTTTAGCCAAAAACATGGTTCTTACATCAAAAATGGGGATATTGTTGGACTCCTATTATTTTAATGCTGAAAATCATGTTTAATATTGTTTCATTATATTTCATTATGTTTATGCATAATCATAATATATTATATTAAGTGTTAATTCAGAAGATAGGTTAAAAATATTTTACTAAGTATGAGTCACCGTTAAGGTGAACTCACAGTAACTGGACATAGGACTCACATTCTTCGTTCAGTCTGTAAATCGGTAAAGTATGAGTCATCATTGCATCGACCTACCGGTCCAGAATTTTCACAAAGGACCAGAAATCATTGATATGAACCAATCATTACTGAAGTGGTCTACTGATCTAGAATTTTTACAAAGGAATAGACAATGTTGATATGGACCAATCATCGTTACAATGATCTTCTGGTTCATAATTTTCACAAAGGACCATACATCATTGCATCGACCAACCAGAACAAAATTTTTGAAAAGTCTAAGACACTATTCAGAGACAAAGGAAAAGTCACTGCTCCTATGTCACTATTCCTAATACACTGTTCAATGACAAAGGACAAGTCACCGCTCTTGTGTCATCTCTACTGTGGCACCATTCCAGATTTAGTCATTTATTCCTTTACCATTGAAATTCAAAATTATTAATAATGGTCATATTTGAGTTATTTAATGATACTGATTTTATTAATGATATTTTACAGAAAATATTGATGACCTTTTCTGTAGACAGTACTAGGTAAGATGTACCTTCACATGATAAATATCATTCTCATTGTCTGCCCCTGCATCATAAAAAGGAAAACACCCAAGATTGAAAGTTTGGATGCATAAGAAGATTGTAACACATAAGACCAAGAAAAAAAGATGTAATCATCCTTATAGGTGTGGAAAAGGAAGAACTTACTGTGAACCAAAGTGATAACATCCTTGCAGCAACAAATCCAAGTGAATAGGATCTTCTCACCTCACTGAAAACCAGTACATAGAGCATCCACAACACTCTGTTTTTGGTGTCTATTTCCAGGAGTGGACTCATGACTCACATATTCTACATCCAAAAAGTCCAGAAGAATAAAGCACATCAAATAGATAATTATATACCCTTTATCATTATTTCTACTATGTTGTGTACTTTCTTACTATTCTTTAGAGAAGTGCGTGTATCTGTATCACCAACACACACCATCTCCTAAGGTAATATGAAGGATAAAAGATATCCTCACTCACTCATATTTATACACCATTTTCTACCATGTATAACTATAGAATAGGTTTTAGTGTGGCCTAGTTGGATTTTGTTTCCCATGATTAACTGTGGTAGAGGTCTAGTTGACTTGGACAACCTTGTGTGCTATTGTGAACCCCAATCCAGGGTGTGGATCAAGTTTATTAATATAAAATTTTTGGTGTAAGGTGATCACCAAGTAGAGAGGACTAGGTCTATGATTGAGATTGAACCTCTTGTTTTTAAATCCATTGTGTTATTTAATGTTTAGTTTTCTTATGTATTTTTCATTACCCAAACAATAAAAATTCACTTCACTCTGATAGTTAATATTAGGCAGTGTTTTTATTTGAATTTGATTTAGTAGACTGAATTCAAAAGTTAAGATAACTATTCAAATTATTTTAATTGGGAACTAATAACTCTTTGTGAATTATTTCAAACAATTAAATCTTTTACAAATATGCTACTTTGGTTAACTGGCCAGAATTTGTTTTAATTAGGGGATTTTTAAATAAATATTTTAAGATAGAAATTTTTATAAGAACTCAATTCACCCCCTCTTGAGTGTCTTACTCTGACCAACATAGAGCATAAAATGTTTCAAGAAAAATCAATTCTTGATAAATTCATTTCTTCATGATCTTTATGAAAATTAATTAAATAAGTATTAAATTAAAATGATAAGAAAGTTAACTAAAAAAATTCGATAAAATGATGAGAAAATTAACTAAATAAATTTTAGGAAATCTCCTCTACATGATGTTTACATACATTATGACATAGTGTATTCTTCCCATTCATTTCTAAACAAATATATTTCCTCTTTTAAATACATGTACTATATGAAATACTTGTGTTAATAGAAAAATATTAATAAAAAATGTTTAATAAATATTTTAAAATAAATTATAATTATCATCAGAAATACCTCTTTGTGGATGATAGTTTGTTGATGGAATGTGATATCTTTCATAAATTTTCAAACATAATAACCATAATATTTTCCATTAGTTTTTTTAAAAAAATTGTAGAAACATTGAGAAAAATAATTAATTTGTTTTGATATATGTTTTGATAGTGAAATATTATTATATATACCATAATAATTATCCAATTTTAGAATTCGATGGGCTTTTTGTGCTCATGGACCATCCTCATACAATGATTTTAATGATATATAAAAACTACCCTATCATAAAAAAATCCATTAAAAGTTGAATGGAGTGTATTAAAAATTGATAGACATCATCATGTGTGGTCAATTTGTTGTAAATTCATGCATTAAATATTATAATAGTGAGTTCCTTAGACCTAACATGAATTGTAATTTTGATTACCATATCATGTATACAGTTAGATATACATGATGTATTATTACCATTATAGTGTAGATATTTATACATCCACTATTTAATGGTAATGTCCATAGATGAATTATTGTTTCAAAAGGTTATAGAATATCTCAAGATATAATGAGAACCTAGAGATACCATGAAATTAATCTTAAACAAAGGTACTATGGTCTAGATATATCTTACTAACTGGACATAGTAAATATTTGAATATCAGGTGCTGGGGGATTATAATAATTAAAACTTCTTCTCATGAAGTTCGTACTTCATGATCTCTAGTAGTGAGATCATGAGGACGAACTCGCCAATAGGAACATCACATGTTTCAAGTTTCATTGGTTGTTTCTATCTATGAACATGTGTATTGGTCTCCTGACTTGAGATCATTACATGTGTGTTCCATTTGATCCTGTAATTTTATGTAAGAAAAAAACCATGATAATGAAATCCTGGTGAGGTAGCTTATGTTGGGTGTGTCATTGGTGGTATGGAACTGGTTGAATGGTCAAGAAAGTATTTATCACTTTCAAGTTAAGGAAGTTATATATATCATACTTGGTTGATCAAAATGGTGATACCTTCATAAGTCTTTTCCCAAAGAAGTTGAAAGTTAAATCCATACGGTTAGATCAATAAATAATAAAGCAAAAAAAGGGTGATGAAACAAGTGCGCATTCTACTTTATGAGATATTTAAAGACGAAGAGATTATAGTACACAATATGTGTTTGTAGGTTGGTTTCCATTTCTAGAAAAATACTTATCACTTTAAATGCCTTGATGGGTTGCTAGAATACACTCTTGGTTTGTGGATTTTATTCACTACTATTAAGATAAGGGCCTAGAGGGTCACACATAATAACATATTCAAGAATCCTCCATATTCAGTTGAATAGGTAAATTGGATATGGTGGACCCCACGACGGGGTCTGAGTGTTGTCCAAGTTATTGATCAATGATATATAAATAAATTCAAATTATTCAAGTTATGAATAATTTGGATGAATTTATTTAAATTATTTAAAAGTTAAGTAAATATGATAAAATATTATTCGAACAAATATTCTTTTAATATTCCATGTTCATTTAATATTAAGTGGTAATTATGAGTTGATTTAATGACTCGATTTTATCATGTAATATATTTTATATATATTACATGTATTTGATAAAATAATAAATAATATTGACATAGTTTAATCCTTCATAATTATTTATTTAGTGGATATTAAATAAACGGGGGTCAGGGAACCCTAACGGGTATTTAGAAACTCTACTATAAATAGAGAGAGAGGCTCTCACATAATGTACTATTCATTCATTTCTGAATGAGATCCTCCCTCTCCTCCCACTTTCTAGAGAGAGAGAGAGTCTCTTTCTAAGAGATGATCTAAGAATTCCTTCAAGCATCAAAGGCATAGGATCGTGATGATCATCAAGATGCTTAATATATCTTTGGATCACCACGCTAGCACTTGGAATTATAAAATCGACACTCCTATGGCTTTTGAAGCATGTGTGAATGATCTAGAGGGATCCTACTATAGATCCTTCAAGAAATGATCATCGATGATGAGTTACAGTTGAGCACAACTTCATATCTGAACATGTATCTTTTTTCAGTTTTAATTTATGTTCTCTTTTAATTTACACGTAATCCTCGGACTGTACCAAGGCTCAGATCATTTGAGATGATAAGTTCCATCACTCCAATGATGATTTTTTTAAAATCCCTAGCCCATTAGATTCTATTGATCACCTCAATACCTTCATTAAATCCATAAAATAAGTCTTTGGAGTATCCAAATTAATTGTAATGAAAAACCAATGATCCCTAAAAAGAAAAAAAATGAATAAGTAATGAAAGAAACAAAAATATATTTGATATGATTAATTTGTAGTGTTTTACTCTGGAATCATGGGTATTGAGATGAGTTTGTCATATTTAAGTTTATTTTCAATATTTTTAACTAGTTTTTCCACTATTTTTGAATATTACTCTTCTTCCAATGAGATTTTTTAGAAGTGATGTGAGGACTAATGAGTCTAAATTTTTGTTCACATGGGTTTCCCTTAAAATATTATTGATATGTATGCCTATGAGTAGTATTTAACTATAAATAACATAGTATATTAGCTATTGGATAAATAAATTATGAAAACACACCTCATGTATACATTTATAACTAATATTCCTATCCTTACATGCTTGAGGATTTCATCTACATTCTCAAGACCAAGAAATTATGCAATGGACTATCCATAATTTTTTTATTCAAAATCAATGATGTTAGTATCACCATATTTGAACATTATGTCCACATGAACTTTTAATATTAACAAATGAATAATTTGAACTGGCAGGGTAAAGGTACTCTCTAAAGGTATTTTTGATCTATTGGTTGATCCTTTAGATTTTTTTGAGTAGACCTTCCATTTCTCCTTCCCTTTCTCCATCTATAATAACATTCATCAATTTAAGAATTTTTTCATTAATTGTTAAAGGTTTTCATTAAAAATAAATTGGAAATGAATACCTCCTTATAGAAATGTATTTTTACAAGATCAAACCACCATGATATGAAAGTTACAATATCAAGTTCGTCCATGTGAACATAATTATCATTAAGGGGAACAGGTAGCTCGATGATCGGATCATGTGATACATGAATCCCCACTCTCACATAGCCTTTTAGAAGTTTTTTTTGTAGAAAATCTTCTTGGATATTTTAAATTTCACCCCTCACAACAATGCGATGGGTCACAATAAATTTTAACCTAAAGAATATTAGTACTATAAATTCATTAGTGTCTACCTGATTAAAATTTCATAGAAATAATTTTGAAAAAATAAATTACCTATGGTAAATAAGACCTTTTATGGGAATGGATCTCCTCAAAGATGGGGGAATCTTTATGTATTGTTTATTGTTTTATTTTCTCTTATCTTTGATTCTTTCCCATAACATTCTCTAACAACTCAGACTAGCAATTATGTTTTTTCTTCTAGAGAATTTATTCATGTATGTATATACTCCATTTTATTTTCTGTATCCCCATGCTCATTTTTTTTCTCAAAAATATTTTTGGGGTGACACTCCAAAACCCACACCTCTTAAATGATAATATTACTATGGCTGCTTCAAGGCCACTGAACGTAGTCATTCGTTGGGCATAACTGATGATGATTTTTGTGTATAAACTAGATAAAAAATATAAGAAAATAAGTATTAATTTTTATGTAATATTGATTTAGAGTAGAAATTTTTTTTAATATGTCATACTTATACTTTATTACCATAATTTTTGTGTGTTATCATATACTAATATTCTATATTTATTTATACATGCATTCTTTCATAGAATATGAAGTGATATGGAAGTGGATTTATAATTTGATTCAATAATCTATATATAAAAATCGGAAAATAATTATGTTTTTGTTTCATTCAACATAAAATTATTACTATAGATTAAAATACATTAATTTTTTCATGTTAATAATACCTCATCCTTACATTAAGTAGGGGTATGTTGGTTTTGATACACACTACTTATTTCTAGTACTCAATTGTTGTTTCATAAATTCAAAATTATTAATAAAACTGATTAGTACACATATTCCCAAATAATGTATTAACAATTACAGTGTACTTATAAATATGCATCCTAAAAACTTATAATAAATATACTATACTTTTATTGGTTTATCATGTGTGAAAAAATTAGTGCTTAGTGTGGGTTTACTTTCCTTTCCGTATCCTTAATATGATGCTTTGTAATAATTGTATAAAAGCCTATATGAGCCTTTCCAGCAACCATTAATACAAATTTATTTAGATGTTCATATAGTATAAATATACTCTACCAAGGACAATAAAGGTTAAATCAACACTTATTTTATTTGTTAGTCTAATTTATGAATTAATCATAGGAACAACATTGTTCCATTTATCTAAATCAATCTTCACATTAATTCGAGTGGTGACTATAATGTAACCAAAGAAAATGAATTTTTTTTGGGGATAATAGGTTAAACATGAGCATTCCATACAACCTAAAGTTTTATGCATCTTCTTGTTACCTTAATAATTATTGTTAATACCATCATGATATGATGCTCCTATTTTTTAAGGACATAGGTTGTCCACCTTCTACCATTTCTTCAGTTTCAACATTTTCAATATGTTGTTCATTAGGATTGGTAGCATTGGAATGTGGAGATAATTATTGTTCCTCTAGATTAGGAGTATCAACATATTTAGAAACTTATTATTCCTTAGTATTGGGAGTATCAGCATGTGATGAAGCCATTATCCACTTAAGTGGTTGGACATTTAATTTTGTAACATTCTCAGTTTTTTATGTTCTAAAAACCCCATTTTGGTTTTAATCAATAAGTTCATTTTTTTGTGTAAATTTAATAATTTCATGTCTATTTTTACTATTACATGTGGCATATGGCCAATGTAATGGTATAAAGTATTCGACCCTTACACAAGATGGATTTTGGGAGTTGCATAAGGGTAAATCCTTAATTATATGAGTTGTGTAAGGGTAAAATAGATACCATGTAAGGGTAAGGGGAATTCCATGCATTGAATAAGGGTCTTCCCATCTTCTCATAAGGTAAGGAAAGACTTAATGTAAGGATAATATCATATTTAATTAAGTTGTACAAGGGTAACATATATACTGAATAAGGGTAAGTTGGATTTTCTAAAGGTTGTGTAAGGGTAAAATACCACTATATAAGGGTAAAAAGAATTTTCTATACATTTAAAATGGGTTACTTTTGAGTTTCATAAGGTTATCTCCTAGTTTTTAAAGTCCGTTGTTCCATTTGAAAAGATGTGGATGAGATTAGGCAATGATTTGATTGTGTGTGTGGGGGGGGGGGGGGGGTCAATGCCTTGCTCAATCGCTCATGTCAGTTTTACCATTTATTTAGCCTTAACTAGAAATTATAAATGGTTCCCACATCCAGAACTGGGTAGAGATATTCTTTCCAAAGGAATGTGGTCCTTCGGGGTTTCAAACCCAACAAAACTTTGTAAATCACATTGGTAGGGAGGATGTGAGGTCAGGATCATCGCACCATTTTGGGGGGAATTATTGCCTACTTCAAGACTCTTATATATTTAAGATAAGTTCATGAAATCCTTTACAAGATTTTATATAGGGATGGTTAACCCTATGTCAATGGATTTATTAAGAACATGTATTGATAGGGGTGACTGTGTGCATGTCACAGGTTCTCTATCAATCTCTTATTTATTTATGATGATTTGGTTTGTAATAATGTTCAGGCACTCTAGATTTTATTTTCATACAAGTGAGTAGTTGGTTTATTGGATATGGTATTGAAACTCTAAAAGGCATCCTATGTATCTTGTGAAAATAGGAATCAAAACCCACATAGTTTACAGTCATGTGGTTGGACACATCCATGAAGTTTAAAGTTATGTAGTAAGGATGTAAATATCATGATCAGAAATCAATGAGAAATCCTACGTATCCTATTTGAGATAGGAATTAGATTCTATTTAGTTCTTATACGAGTGTCTGTGTTGTGAGAGATACAACCACAAAGGCCTTAGATGAGACTTATTCATATAAGGATGCCTTGGATTGCTTCATTGAGCGTATGGAACTTTTAGAAGAGATGTGAAACAATAATACTTACATCCCATTAGTGACCACACCTTTGGGAATTCTCATAAAATTATCAGTACAATCATCACCGGTCACTAAGACCACACGAGTCATGCTCTGTGTGAGAAACAAGTGGTAGAAAAAGATTGAACACATTTCATGGGAGCACATTTGTACGGGGATTACACATTAAATATTACCTTTGAGAGGAATTATTACCCATACTATGGGGGATATGTTATGGATATAAGGCCTTAGGAAGGAATCCTACATATCATGTTTATAACAGGAATCAGAGTTATCGTAGTTCGATTCACCCCTAACCTGCTGATAGGTTTGAGGAACTTAAGGGCACGATCGGGGTTTATACTTAAAATTATGCCTGTGTATGATACCAAATTTCATATTATTATGTATGGTAAAGAAATATGATGGAATTATGGGATATGGAGGGACTTACACCAAAGTATAGTCCCATTTGATCTCAGGTTCAATGTTCCAATAACCCAATGATGAGCTAAAGTGAGTGATCACGCTCAGAGACATCATTGTTATCCTTATGTTTTTAGGAATATCAAGGAATTATACAAGGATGTATTCCATTTTGAAATAAAGACTTGTAAATGTTTCCTACATATCCTAGTTATTGTAGGAATCAAAGTTCTCATAGTTTGGTTCATCAAAGCTTACACATTGAGGTTTCCATTCTGCATACTCATTCTCTATCTTTTTACAGATAAAGAGAGACGACGACCATGTAAGGTCTATCCGAGAGAATCAAAATAATAGGGTCTCATGATTGTGTAACCCTATATTATCAAGTAAATGTACCTTATAAAATGGATAATATGGATATAGATTCCTAGTCAGGGTCAACATGGCATGAGTCCAAGTGGATCTACCGGATGAAGTTGACATGTCATAAAGGATATGCCTGACATGTCTTGGTTGTTAGATGGACATATCTTGATTATCCACCTGAAATGTTTGGGTTGTCAATATGACATGGAATCCATGTCATAGGGTATCTTCCTAACATGTCTAAGATCTTTCACATGATCAAAGAGGACTTGTCGAGGGTCTTTCACATGATCAGCCGACTTGTCTTGGATTCCTTCACATGAGTGAAGCATACATGTTTAAGATGCTTTGAATAATTAAAGAATAAATGTATGGGGTCTTTCATATGAAAATGATGACATTTATAGATTCTTTCACATTATCCACTGACTTGTATCACATCCTTTCATAATCAAAGAGGACATGTCTGGGGTCTTTCACATGATCAAAGTAAACATGACTATACGCTGTCACATGATCAACCTGACTTGTATTTAGACCATCACATGAAAATGATGACACATAAATGGGAAATTACATAATCATTAAAACATGTAAAGGGTTTTCATAAGATAATTATGACATGTCAATAAACTATCACATGATCATCCTAGCTTGTCTATAGGCAACCACATTATTACATTGGTATGTCAAAGATTCCTTCGCATGATCAAAGTGAATTGTACAGGATATCTTCACATAATCAAGGAAAAAAATTCCAAGGTTCTTTGCATGATCAAAATGACTTGTCCTCAGATGGTCTCAAGAAAAATAATTATATGTCAATATGTTTGTTGCATGAAAATTCCAATCATGTCAATAATTTTTCGTGAGATCAACCTGAATTGTCCAAGGCCTGTCTCATGACTAAACTGAATTATCCATGAGTGATCAGATGATTAACTAGACTTTTACATAGTCTATTTGGTGATCAACTTGGTTTGTCTAAGTTTTCATAATGGAATCCCAAGACCAATTATGAATCATACTATCTCATGACCCTACAAGAGTTACACGACGAGGTCTCGTAAACATGTTTAGGATCACTCGAATGACAAAGGAGGAATACCCGAGGGCTGAGAAAACCTATACAAAGTTATTATTCCTAAATTCACACAGTAAATGATGCATTATTGAGTGTTCATGTTGAGGGAGTACACCATAGTAATTACATAGAAAAAGGAGGTCTTATTCATGGACTCATACGCACATCAAAAGGGACTCACATGATGATCCATTGTTCATGAGATTCATATGAGTTAATAAGGGTTTTGAGAGGGATTTTGTGACCATACTAAGGATAAATGGTAGTGGACTTCATGCCAAGGAATCCATGTCCAAGGATTCATGAAATCACCACAATATAGAGTAATCTTAGCTTCATGAGATTGAGGGTTGGTACGTCCACTAGTTTATTCTTACGGACACCACTATGGGTATCCTGCATGTATAAGGGCCCACATTAATAGAGTAATCTCATGGTATTTTCCTTTTCATTCAATCACATGATCAAAAATAAATCACATGAAGGGTTATTTGATCTTTCACTGGGGATACACATTGGTGTTTCATGCATGGATGAAGGTTTATTGGTTCTTATGCATGTCTAATAGTTCTTATGTGCATCACAGTCATATTTCAAGGAGGGGAATTTACATGATAGGTATTTTCATCGTCATGAGTTCATGGCCGCTTGAAGATGCTATTTCACATGATACTTTCATGATATTATCCCGTCATGTGATTGTGAGATCTTACGGTGATCACACAATGAGTTCTTGCGATGATATCCAATGGTAGATTCTTGTGAGAGGGACCTATTGATTACATGGAGGTGATCTCTGAGAGTAGTGAATGACTCTATTTATTTTCTACTCTTCCTATTCTTCCTCTCATCCCCACATTAATTTTTTTGACTGGGAGTAGAGTTTATATTGGCCGAGGCCGGATAAAGGTGGCGCCTCTTTGTACAGGAAGGACACCGTGTTCACCACTTGAGGTGGTTGAGATTTCACATAATACACATAACACAATCATGAGATAACTTCTCATAATAACTTATTGAACAACCAATATGGTGTCACATGATCTTGGGTTGTCCATGTGGTGAGTCTCTAGACAATCTTTAAGGTCCTTGCATGATGTCTTTTTATTCATCGTATGATCAATTGATTGGTCATGCAATGCATTTTTTTATTCTATGATGTTGTATGACATATTATGATAAATATGAATTAATTAAGCCAATAGAATCTACAAAATACAGATGAGTCTCATGATCGTAAACTTCATGCGATAGAATATGAGTTGTCTTCACTTGATCACGTGATAAAAATTTCATCACACGATGGCTTCGTGCACTGATGGAAGTTCTTATGACTGATTCTTGTGAAAAAATTTGTTCTTCAAAGACATGAAAGACAATGTTTTATGTCTTACTTCGGTTAGATTCAAGAATTTTATCATTTTCATTGTAGTGGATGGTTTTCATGAGCTCATATGGACAAATTGTTGTTTGGAGGAAGAAGATGATAGGTACTTTTTCACCATACAGGACCAGTTTGAGTTTTCATGGTGCATGATAAAATTATTTTGAAAGGTGTTGCATGGGATTTCAATTGGATGCCTGAGATCACGCTGATAGAATGACTCTCATTATGTCCGGATTCTAATGAATGGGTGAACAATACTCTCTCTAAACTTATCCCACATAGAAACACCAAAGAGTTACCTCCATGGTTTATCAACCAAGAAGTATTGATAGGGGTTCTAGAATCCTAGCCCTCCTTCCATCATACCACCCCATATGGTGGCACCACCCCTCCAACTGTGCTTCCACCCTACGACATGGCTTTGTCCTTATTGCATGGGTGCATTCCTTCACTCCCTATACCGCCTATGCTAGACAGTTGGGATGTCTCCCTAGGTGCGGTTGAGGTAACTTCTGCATGAGCCTGGGTTGAGCTGGCTAGGCTTGCTACTCTTGGATGGACCCTAATTTTTGGAAAAAGGAGATTTATAATTGATTATAATAGTATTCTAAGTAAAATGAGAAGGGGAAAAATATGTGTTCCCTTATAAGTCCAATCCCAAGACATATTATTCAATGATGAAACCTTCAAGTTTTCTATATAAATTATGTCATTATCTTTGAATTATCTTCAAAATTATTAAATCCCAACTGGAAAAGTGCATATCACATAGTTATGGGTGTCAAAAAAATTCCCCCCAGAATGAGATTCATTTCAAATGAAAAGAATATGATTCTACGGTAAATGTAGATCACTTTGCCTCATATTTGAACATCCGATGAGATTTGATACTTATCCCCATGAGAATATTTTTACAGAGTATGTTGACTAAGGAATTTCAAGTTCTATCGAGAGGAGACATCTAACCATGAGTATTTAACTAAATTTAAATTGTGAGAATCATCCAAGTTACCCTTCCTTCACATCATACCAAGTAAACCTGACTATATGGATTTAAACTTATAGATTATAATATATTTCTCTTGAGACTTTCTCATGAATTCCTCCAGCATGATATTATTTATTAGTATATTAAATTTGATCATATTGGTTTTACCTGGTCACAAAAGTGGAATTTGGGTGGAAAGGAACTTTGTAGCTGGATCCAAAGTAAGGTACTTAGACATCACTACATATCCCATGAGAATGGGAATCAAGTCATACACAGTTCTTGAAATATACCATTATGTAGATCAAACTTGTGCACAAAGAATATAGGTTCACAGATGAAGAACTCTATGATTAATGTCTTTATATAGATCTATCACAAATGTAGGAAGGGGAATGTCACTGTCTTTGTGACGAAATCCTAGGTATAGATCCTTGTTTCAGTAGAGATTTTTCTCATATCATCCATGATACCCATCCTTTGTATGTAATACCAAATAGATCCAATCACCTAGATTTGAACGATTAACTTACAATATGTTTATATTGAGAAATGATCTTGAATTACCACCGAAATGATATTCCTCATTGATGCACCAACTCCAATTTTATTGATATCATTGGATTCATAAGGATAATTTAGGCATGGTATCTATCTTGGAGGGTGAATGCTCTAACTTCTTCTTAAGTCAGGGGACTTATCAAGCATAGCTTGATTTTTTCCAAGGACATATGGTGGACCCCACAATATTTGTATCTATTAATTTATTTTTACCTCAAATTTTCCTAAGCTTCATATAGAGTAAGACTTAGCGGGTGTGGACTCAAATTTTTCCTAGGATGCCTTTTCATGAGTTTTTAACATGAAAAGTTTTTTCCCTCTTCCATTATATAGATGATCAATATTGCCTTGATCACACAAAGTGCATATCTACTGAGTAGAGGCTCATATTTTTCCAAACATTACCTTATCATATTTTCATTATAGAGAGAAATATGTTTCTTTTAGTTGGTTGTTTTAAGGTATTACAAGCTAGAACATTTTTGTGTTGTAGTTTAGGGTATTCTACCATGAACCTTTGCTGTGATGTAGTTTAGGGTATTCTAGCTTAGACCTTTATTGTGCTATAGTTTAGAATCTTCTAGATCATACCTTATATTGTTTTAGTTTAAAGTATTTTAGCTAAAACCTTAGGATTCCATGGAGTTTAAATTCTTAATTCCACGAATTTATTAATGAATATAGAATATGGGGAATACATACCAGGGATGACCTAAGATACCCCATGGTTCTAAGTTATGTCGTGGCATTTCCAGAGATCATGAGGATTGAAGTTACTTTCTTAAAAGGAGTATATGCCTCTGAATGGTAGGTAAATTCCCTTATACATCAGTATTATTTTCAATAATAGGGTTCTATACTCTTTTACAAGGGATATAGAAGATTTTGGATATGGTATGGGTAGATGTAGAGATCATATGAAATATGGAGTCCACCTATATAGTTTAAATATGTTTTGTGTAAATCATGTGTCCAAGAGTCTGAATCGATGAGTTATGGAATGGGGAAGACATATCGAGGATGACTTAAATCACCTCAAGGTGATAAGATCTGCCATAGTGTCACTGAGGATAATGATGATTAGAGTTAATTTCATATAATGAGGAGAAGCCTATAATTGGTAGGTCATATCCCTTATGCATGAGTCTATAGGCATCACATGAATGGTCAAGTAGAGTTGATCCACACTCTTTTCCTAGGGCTATGAAAGATTTGTGAAGAATCAAGTGTCTGGTAAATGAAGTTGGATATGGATTGAAAGCTATATAGGAAGGGTTATAGAACCCTAAGGTATTTTAGATATTAATGTGAAGCTCGATCCCTATTCCCTATAGTTTGGAATCACAATATGTGGGAATTAAAAATGTTTGGGAATGGAGTGGCTCATTCCTGCTTTGAGAAAGGGTACAATACATAGTGACGTAACGTTGAAAATGTTGAATCTTATATAATATTCTGGTTAATGGAATTGTAATTCATGGTCCAAAGTGCTCAGTTCATTAGGAAAGTATGGGAAAATCATGTCAGGAATGAACCAGAACACCCTCAGGTGCTGGGTTCTTCCATGGTTATGTCAGGATCATAAGAATCACAAATCCCTTTATATAGGGCCAATATATCTTTGGTTGGTAGGTCTAATCCCTTATGTATCAATAACATAGACAAAAAATAGATCTATTCTCCTTTACAAAGTCCATGAAAGGTTTACGATGACCCAAGGAACTCAAATAATGAAGTGTGATTTATGGAAAATGTAACATTCAAGAAGGGTTCGAGTACCCTTAATGTTATTTCACCACCCAGTGAAAAGTTTCTCATAGCAAGGAGATGTGAAAAACTATTAATCTAACTTTTTCATGGACTAGGGGGTCCAGTGATCATAGCTTATATTTTACTAGGGATAAAAATTTTTCCCTATGAGATTTATGCCTTATTTATTTTTCATCTAACCTTTTCCTAAACTATGAAGATGAAGAGTTTCACGAACATAGACTTAAATTTTAATTAGGCATCCCTTTTCAGGTTTTTAACCAAACAAGTTTTGTGTCTCTTTCACTAATAGTTAAAGGTCTTGCAATTTAGACCATTATAGGCTAGAGTTTAAGTTCATATAGATTTGACCAAAGTGTGGGTAGTTTAAGGTCATGATGCACATTGACCTAACATGAGGGAGATGTTAAAAAAGCAATCGATTAGGATACCCATGTCTAAGAGTATTCCAATATCCTTCTGAGAGGGAGATGAAAATATTGTAAATGATGGATCAAGATTCTCAGGTCATGAATAATGATGTGGGAAAATCATACTAGGGATGTCCCATAACACTCTCAGGTGATGATTTCCACCACGGTGATGTCAGTATCACAAGGATTAGAAATCCCTTCTTAAAGAGCCAAGATATCTTTGATTGGTAGGTCCCAACCCTTATGCATCAATAAAACGGTCAAGTAGAGAGATCTCTTTTCATTTCGAAGGTCCATGAATGGTTTGCGGTAACCCAAGGCGCTCAATACATAAAGTGTGGTATATAGATAACGGGGCTTAAATGATATCAGAAGCACCCCATACTCTAGTTGACTGAGTTAAGGCTCTTGTGGCCTTTTTATAAGGAATGATAATGGGTGATGGCCTGCACAATTTAACTTTATATAGTGAGGATGTATTTTTCATGTAGTTTTAATGTCATGTGACTAGGATATTTGTCTAGAAGTTTAATATCACATGGTAAGGACATATTTGTTTCATTTTAGTTTAATGTAATGTATTAAGGACATGGGAACTGACATGAAAAATTGTGCATGATATATTACATGCACAATAAGTATGTATGAATATTTAACTCATACATAGGAGAAATGATCTTTTAATAATCAACCCTTATTCAGTTGGGGTGCATTTTTTATTGGTTATTATAGTTGGACCTAGGATTGGAGATTCATGCATCCATATATATCCTGTGATGATAGGAATCAAGACATATAGTTCTTGAATGGGAAACTCTCTACATAGGTCTGACCCATATGCATAGGTGGGAATTATCTCCATTGATTGTTATATCTGGGCCTAGTATTGGAGATCTGGACATCACTATAAATCCTGTGATGAAAAGAATCAAGACATATGTAGTTCTTTAGGAACTATGTAGTTTAACATCATATGATAAGGAGGCATACTTATTAATGTGAAAAGGGGTATTATGGTTGGACCGAAGGATGGACATATGGGTATCACTACATATCCTATGATAATAGGAATCAAGGCACACATAGTTCTTGAGAAATGAGATTCCTAAACAAGTCTGACCAATATGTTGGGAGGGGGTATTTTTATGCTTATTTTTCATGTATGGACCCCTTGTTGGAGATTCAAGCATCACTGTGTATCCTATGATTTTAGGAATCAAGTCACACATATTTATTGCATGTAGGTTGTTTAGGAGACAAATCACCAATGATGGTGGTCCTCTCAGGTGATGTCTATAGGAATGTGCAATTTTATGTCATGCAAGGGACATCGACCATTCAATTTAATGTCATGTGGTGAGAAATCATGGTATGCGTTTTAAGTTCCTTCATTTAGGAGCATGATGAACTTGTTAGGATCTATTATGCCTTGTTCATGTTGGGAAGCCCTTAATGAAATTCCTAAGATCACGTGTGTTATGATTGGTGTGAGAAAAAAATAATTACAAGGGTCCCTCTCACCATGAAGAGGTGATTAAAGATAAAACAAGGGAATATTTTATCATGTGGTGGCTAGACCAATATATTGGATTGATTAATCCATACATATCTCATTGAAATGAGAATCAATCCATACATAGTTCTAGAAATCCATGAAAATTAATTTCATGCAGAAAGGACATAAGTCATGCAGTTTAACATCTTGAGATAAGGATGTGGGTGACTCAACATTAAAGTGGAGGAATATTGTGGATTTGTGCAGTTTTACATCATGCGGTAAGGAAATTTGTTGTGCAGTTTAACATCATGAAGTAAGGATAAGGGTCACCCGAAATGAAAGGGATGTAACACTGTGTATAGGCCTAATAATATAGGTTTATGCATCACTATGTATCCTATGATGGTAGGAATCAAGACACACATAGTTATTAGAATAAGAGACTCCCTATGTGAAGTTGACACTCACATAGGGATGAGGGTATTTCTTCCCTCTTTTTCATAGATTTATCCCATGTGTGGTGAGTCATTAGTGAGATGGTGATTCATATGTAGTTTAAATTCTTTTAGTGAGGACATCTTCTATGTAGTTTGACATGATACTGTAAGGACTTGCTCCATATAGTTTAATGTAATGTGGTTAGGATGTGAGGTGTTGTGCAGTTTAAAGTCTTACTGCTAGGACTTAGGTCACCTGATATGAATGAAGATGAACCATTGGGGTATCCTTGCAATATAACATCATACGGTATGGATGTTCTTCATATAATTTAGCATCATGTGGTCAAGATGTGTCTACATAGTTTAACGTTATATAACTAGGATGTCTCTGTGCAGTTTAATGTCATAAAATTAGGACAAATAATTATAGTTTGACTTCATGTGGCTAGGAAATACTATTTATAGTTTTACATCATATGGTTAGGACATAATTCATATATTTTAACATTATGTGGTTTTTAATTTCTCTATATAGTTTAACATAATGTGGTCAGGACAAACTTTGACACTCCCTTTTTGACAAGTTTGGGATCTCATATTTAGAAGTGGCAATGGGTCTGGGCATGTTTGGGAGGTTGATTCCAACTAAAACTCTTCATATCTCCATTTCATCCACTTCTTCATTAGAGATATATGTATTTACCTGGCCAGAACATAGTGGTTGCCTCTCTCGGTCACCTGTTGGTTGCAGTGAAGTACTGATGATGGTTGATGGGGCACTATATACGGTTGACCCCGGTTTTATGAGAATATCTCTATATGATGGTGGCTAAATTTTTTGAGAACCACTTTATAAGAAGCTATCTGTACAAGGGGAGGATTTTATTTTCCATGGGAGATCACTGTGGGGAGGTTGACCACGATGGATGTCAAGACTAGAGTCCTTGCGATCCATCTCCATACTACCATGAGGAGGACTATCATGGTAATGAATGACTTCTAGTTTGGTTGAAGAGTCGATGGACCTTTGGGGTGTTTATAATGTGTCTTAAAAAACCTCAAGGACACTTGGAATTTATCAGGTTAGGGGTACAAGCCTCACTCTACATCATGGTTGTAATATGTCATCCTGTCTTTTGGGGTTGAGAAGGTATATAAGCCTACTCTATGATAGTAATTGGAATATATTGATAATTGTCTAGTGATGTTGGAATATGAGCCCGTTACTAAGAATCTACTGGATCCTGTCAATAAGCTTATATGATATGTATATAATCCTATCCCATGGCGTGTACCACTCTCACTTGGTGGTCCTTGACCAAAATAGGGATATGAGCCTCATCATGGGACTTTGAAATATGCTGATGGTCTTTTTTGACAGGAGTGTGAGCATATCCCGAGGAATGTTCCACTCTCACTTGGTGAGCCCCAGTTGGAATGAGAATATGAGCCTGGTCTGAATATTAATTCCCCTTTTGAATATGTCGACATACCTACAGAATGGGAGAAGGGATATTATCCTCCTCCTATAAGCTATTGAGATATTTTGAGAAGCTTTTTTTATAGGAATATGATCCAATATCGAGGCATGTGCCACTCCCACTTGGTGAGCCTTGGACAAAACGGGGATATGAGCCTGATCTTGGGCCTTTCGAGTATGTCGTCAGTATTTTTCAATAGATACATGAGCTTGTACTGAGGCATGTTCCACTCTCACTTGGTGAGCCCTAACTAGAATGGGGATATGGTCATGATATCAAGTTTTGAAATATGTCATCAGTTTTTTGCGATAGGAATATGAGACTGTCCTAAAGAATGAAACTCTTTCACTTGGTGATCCCTGGTTGGAATGGGGATATGATCTTGATCCTTATGTAACATAATTTACCATAATGTTCCAATAATCCTCATGGACTGGATCAAGGATATGCACTTTCTCTGAATAGCCACTTTTTCATACTGATCAAACTGTTGTGCTGCTCTGGCTATCAGGATAGGAATATATGTCTATCCCTACATATTCACCAGAATATACTGGGAGAGCTCCTCTGTTGCTGTCACAAAGCACTGTCACTTCAATAGGTTAAGTATAAGAATATATGCTTATATGATCTCAGTTTCCAGGATATGTTTGTCAATGTATTTGATTTATGTGGGGATATACACCCACTACCATCCTCCTTGTTCCATCTGAATATGCTGATGGAATTTATACACGAGGGAATGGATTTATACCTTCCCCATGCTATCTACCTAGATATGATAGTAGACCTTATTTTAACTAGCAGGGATATGATCCTACTCCCCCCAATTCGTATTTTTTAGTATTTGAAAAGGTTTCTTTGATGCCCAGATCTAAGTGTTTAGGGAGGTTACCTGTTGGAGAGCACCCTCGTCAAAAGACTGAGGGGTATTAGATATTTTTTGATATATCTAGTATTGATATTTTACTATATCAGTGGTGATCCTAGAAACTTCAATTTCCAAATGATACTAAAAATTTCTCCTAGAGATTGAGATGCCGCATAGTTTACTATCCTATGATTGGGATGTGTTCTGTGTAGTTTATCATCACGAAAAAGGACATCATTCATTTAGTTCAATGTTACATGTTAAGGAAATGAATATAGGTGGCTGGGTCAAGATATAGGATTAAGGAATCCCTACATATCTCATTAGAATGAGAATCTATTCATACATAGTTCTAGAAACCCATGAAGTTTAATTTCATGTGGCAAGTTCATCAGCCGTGAAATTTAACATCTTGCATAAGGACATGGGTATAGGTGGATGGTCCAAGAAATCAGATCTAGGAATCCCTTCATATCTAATTAGGATGAGAATTAAGCTGTACATAGTTCTAGAAACCCGTATAGTTTAATGTCACGTGGTAAGGACATCATCCATGTATTTTAAAATATTTCATTAAGGAAGTGAATATAAGTGGATGGGCCAAGATATAGGATCCAAGAATCCCTATGTATCTCATTATGATGATAATAAATCTATATTTAGTTCTAGAAACCCATGGAGTTTAATTTCATGCAGTAAGGACATTAGCCATACAGTTTAACATCTTGAGGTAAAGATGTGGTCCATGCAATTTAAAATCTCATGGTAAGGACATAATCCATGCAGTTTAACATCTTACAGTAAGGATGTGGGTCATGCAGTTTAATGTCTTATAGTAAGGACATCATCCACACAGTTTAACATCTTATGGTAATGATGTGGTTCATGGAGTTTAATGTCTTGTGGTAAGGATGTCATCCATGCAATTTAATGTCATGTGGTAAGGACATAAACCATATAGTTTAACATCTTTAGGTGAGGATGAGTATGAATAACCTATCAAGAGAGTGGATCTTCTGATGGATCTTGGATAAATATTATGCATATTGCATGATTTTTAGGATCCTTCAACTCTATCAAGCCTACACTTAATTTCATATCCAACCAGTCCATGAAGAAAAATCATCTCTCTATTGTGTGCCCGAGACATTGATGGTAGGGGTAATGGTTTTCATGGCTTGTAAACCCTGACTCATTCATATTTATTATTGTTGGGAGTTCTATCAAACGATTTTCCATGGAATAGTCAAAATACCTCAGGACATGTTTTTTTGGGAAATAATAGGTTTTGTTAAGTCTTGCATTGAAAGATGGTATTTTATCCCAGGGAGGTATGTGGCTCATACTATGCTGCACAACTTTTGTGTCATGTTTAGAGTCCTAAAATGACTGGAGTGGGGATTTAGGTTTCAGTGGTTCTAATATATTCATGCCCATCTGAACATGAATCCAGTCTTTAAAGGAAAATCAACCTTTTATTGTGTGACTGAGAGGTCGATGGTAGGGAAAATGATTTTCATGGACTACCATCATTTCCTCACTTAGCTTTCTCATCACTAGGAACTCTATTATACCATTTTACATGGCATAGTTGAAATACCTAAGAATATGTATTTATTGGAAGGAATATACTTTTTTGTCTTTCTTCAAGATATGGGTGAGTATGATGCTTCTCCCACATGTTATCTATACCTACATTGGCGTGGGCACATGGTTGAGTTTAGATCCCAAGGTATAGAGTCCTGATCTTTATTGGTTTCGTGGTAGGTGCTTCAACATTAAGGGTCTTGGATGACACTAACACTTCCCACTGATTAAAATATCCCTACTATCCTGAAGGTTTTTTGGAAACATATGAGGTCAGATGGTTTCCAAAATATCCCCATTGAGGAGGTGGAAAATATATAAATACACCTAGACCTATGGGATGGGGAGAGGTAGAACAATTTATAGATTTCACTCGATGAGGGGATGGAAAATATGAAAATTCCCCCAACCTTGTGGTCTAGGGTACTTCACTACAAGGTAGGATTCCATAGGTTGATACTAGTACATCATTTTGTGGTAGAGATCTTAGGAGTATTACCATAATTATTTCTCGAAGATACCTATTATCTCATTATATTTGGGTGATCCTTTCTTCTGTAGAATTTTCTTATCATCTTCGAGGGGATTGATGAAAGGATCCATGAAAACACCCTCTCCTATATCAGTGGTAGGGCAAGTGGATGATGAAGGGAGTTTCGATGTGGACCCCAAATACTGAATCCATTGATTCCACTAGAAACATGTTCCATTTTCATTACCCTATAAAATACTAACACAGTCAGTAGAACCTTTTGTAGATTTATGAAAGATACCGTTGAGCTTTTCTTTACTAATGCCAACGACATAAGGTAGGCCCACCAATTGTGACTGAGATGACTACAAGAGGGTATGACTATACTCTTTAGGAGTGTGATTGTCTGGATCCAATGAGGAGTCTTCATATCCTATTGATAATATATTTACTAATATATAAGAAGGATGTTTCTCCTCCTTGATAGAGTATCTCGTTTCACGGGTCAGTGCTCAATATACTTTTTGGGGCGTCAGTGCCCACTGTACTGTTTGAGGGGTCGATGCCCATTGTACCATTTGAGGGGTTAGTGCCTGTGATACAATTTGAGGGGTCGATTCCCATGATAACTTTTGAGGGGTTGGTTCCCATTGTACCATTTGAGGGGTCGGTTCCCATTATACTGTTTGAGGGGTCGGTTCCTGTTGTACCATTTGATGGGTCAGTTCTAATTATACCCTTTGAGTGGTCAATTCCCATTATACCATTTGAGGGATTTGTTCCCATATTAAAGATGATACCATGGTAAAATATGATAAAAATTCTCCCAAAACTATGGGCTAGGGTGACCCTTGGGATTCCACAGTCACCAAGGATAGTTGGGATGAAGTTATAGGCTCCTGGATAATGATGATCTAAGATTGATTCTGGTCCACTATTAGGATAAACTGGTGGGACTCAGATAGATTTGAGGAAGTAGGGATATAATAATTCTCCTAAGTGTCACTATTTGGATACCTCTAGTGGGATATCCTACTGGATTCCCCAACTTGGATAATTGGCGTAGGCACAACCTCCTCTGCTTCTCCTTGTGGAATCACAGTCACTTGTTGATGATGATGACTAGAATGGATGGGAGCACACATCATAATCTCTTGGGTGATTGAGTTGACATGATGATTTTCCTCATCCACCTCCCTAAGGTAGGGAAGGTATGAGCTGCTATACTCTAGTGATAGGCTCCCATAGTGGTTAAATGTGAAAATAAGGTCCACTTCCTCTATTGTGGCCTATCATGGGAAAGATAGCTAGTGAAAATTCATCCTACAAAGGATTTCATGTTCTAATTATAGATTCAAAATAGATCTATTGATTTGGCATTCCCAAACCAAGATGTTCACCAACCGGAACTAGAGGTGTTGTGTTGGAAAAAATGTACGTTAGGGCCTCAGGGATAAAGTAGATTATACAACAAACTCAGAATCTATTAGCACATTTGATGATGTCATTTCGATTATATGAAATCTATAAAGTACCGAAGAAGAAATAAGACACCTTATTCCTACAACTCCATATATAAGAGTAAATTATCAACCAACTACTTTCACAGTTAAAGGATAAAGAGGTATAGCCTTCTTTTTATGCAAGGTTCAGTGAAATTAAAAGAAATGTGTTGGGTTTTCGATTTTGTTTTGTGTAAAGTGCAGAAAAAACTGGCCCTGAAGGGAAAAAGATAGTATATCCTTTTTGACCCATGAAAGGGATGGCAGAGTTAAATAATTTCATGTTGGATTCACCATTTTGTTTTGTTGAAAAAGGTTTGAATAGGGTTATGTGATGTTTTGATTATGGGGGGTTCAATGCCTTTCTCAATCAATCATGTTGGTTTTTACATTTATTTAACTTTCCATAAAAAATCAAAATGGATCCCACATCCATAACTAGGTATGGAACTACTTTCCAAAGGTAGGTGGTCCTTTGTGGTTTCAAACCCAACAGTGCTTAGGAACTCACATTGGTCAAGATGATGGGAGTTAAGGCTCATAATACCATTTTATGGGGAGTTGTTTCCTACTAAATAAATCTCTTATTGATTTAAGATATGTTTGTGAAATCCTTCCTAGGATTTTATATAGGGTTGGTTACCCATATTTCAATATCTTGATTAAGAACATGTATTGATTGGGGAGACTGTGTGCATGTCATGAGTTATCTATCACTCTCTTATTTATTTATGATGCTTTTATTTATGGCGATGTTTATGTAATATGGAGTTTATTATTGTCTTGGGGAGTGTTTGGTGTCTTAGAGATTGTATTGAACCTCTAAGAGGTTTCCTATGTATCATGTGAAAAGAGGAATCAAAACATACATAGTTCATTTAACATAATTTAAGGTTGTGTGGTTGGACCCATCCATGCAGTTTAACGTCATATAGTAAGTATGTAAATATCAGGCTCAAACCTCGGTGATGTGTCCTACGTATCCTATTTGAGATGGGAATTAGAGTCTACATAGTTCTTATACGAGCGTCTGTGTTGTGAGAGATACAACCACATAGGCCTTATATGGGACTTATGCATATATGACTGCCCTAGATTACTTAATCAAGAGTATTACCCTTTGAAAATAGATGAGATGTAATCAGAATTATATACCATAGGTGACCCCAACTTGGGGAATTATCATGACATTATTAGTATAATCATCTTCAATATCTAAGCCCATGTGAGTCATTCTTAGTGTGGGAAATAAGTTATAGTAGAAGATTGAACACATTGCATGGGAACACATTTGTACAGGGATTGAGAGGTATGATTACCCATCCCATGGAGGATATGGTATGGAGCTTGAGACATAGGAAGACATCCTACATATCCTATTTATAATAGGAATCAAAGCCATCACAGTTCAATTCATCTCAAACCTGCTGATGGGTTTGAGGCACTTGAGGGAATGATTGAGGCTTATACTTAAAATGATGCCCGTGTATGATCCCACCTATAATTTTCTAATGGATGGTAAAGAAGGATGGTGGACTTATGGGAGATCAAGGGACTTACACCGAAGTGGAGTCCCATTAGAGCTCAGGTTTAGTGCTACCCTAACCCGATGATGGGATAAGGTGGGTGATGATTCTCCAAGACATCATTATTACCCTTTAGGTTTTAGGAATGTTAGGGATTTATACCATGATGGATTAACTTATGCTATTGGGCCTTGGAAATGTGTTCTACATATTTTGGTTATTACAGGAATCATAGTTCTCGTAGATTGGTTTGTCAGGTCATACACACTAAGGTTTCCCATCTGCATACTCATTCTCCATCTTTTGATAGATAAAGAGAGACATCAACTATGTAAGGTCTATCCAAGAGAGTGACACTAATAGGGTCTCATGTGTGTGTAACCCTAGATCATCAAGGAAACTTACCTTATGAAATGGGTAAAATGGCTAGAGATTCATAGTTGGGGGTCGACATGGAATGAGTCCAAATTGATTTTCCGGACAAAGATGACATGCCATAAAGGATCTGCCTAAAATGTCCTGGTTGTCTTTAGGACATGCCTTGATTATCCGCTCGACATGTTTGGGGTGTCAGTATGACATGGAAGATATGTCCAAGGGTGTCTTCTTGACACATTTAAGATCTTTCACATGATCAAAGCGGAGGTTTTTAGGGACTTTCACATGATCAGTTGACTTGTCTTGGATTACTTCTCATGAGTGAAGTAGACATATCCAAGATTCTTCACATAATCAAAATGGACATGTTTGGGGTATTCTATATGAAAATTCTAACATGTCATAGTATTTTACATGATATAATGACTTGTATCAAATTTACTTGCATAATCAAAGTGGATGTGTGTGGGGTCTTACACATTATCAAAGTAGACATGACTATATGATGTTGTATGATCAACCTAAATTATCTTTAAACTGTCACATGACAATACTGACATGTTAATGAGGGAATCACATGATCATGAAGATATGTAAATTGTTGTCCTAAGATAATTTATACATGTCGATAAGTTGTCTCATGATCATATTGTCTTGTTTATAGGAAATCACATGATCATGATGACATGTCAAAGATTCCTTGGCATGATCAAAGTTAATTGACCAGAATATCTTTACACAATTAAGGAGGACAATTCCAAGGTTCTTTTCATGATCAACATGACTTGTCCTTAGACTAATGCGTGACAATACTGACATTTCAAAATGTTTGTCGCATGAAAATAAAAATCATGTCAATAAGTTTCCATGAGATCAACTTGAAATGTCCAAGGACTATCTTGTGACCAAACTAAATTACCCACAAGCCATTGTATGATCAACTAAACTTTTCCACAGATTGTCTGATGGTCAACTTGGTTTGTCCAAGGACACATAAGGGCATCACAATACTATTGATGAATCATGTGATCACGTGTACCTAAGAGAGTCACTACCACAGGTCCGAGTTTTTGCAGTGCCACCCCTTTAACAACACTAAAAAAAGCACTGATAAAGGGGTACTCTTTAACAACGATAAAAAAACGCTGTTAAAATACCCCTTTATCAGCGCTTTTTTTCCTAGCGCTAACAAAGGGTATATTTAAAAAAAATAATTAAAAGTAATATATTAATATATCAATATCTAAATATATTGATATTTATATAAATATAATATATATTTTTAAATATGTTTTAGATAAGGATAAAGAGAAATTTAAACTTAATATATAAGATATTTATTAAAAAAAAGCTTATAAAATAATTTTTTTTTATTTTTAAATAATTTATTTGTTATTTTTATCAAATAATATTCATTTAATAACAATTTGAATATAAAATAAATAAATAAATAAATAAAATATCTAAATTAAGTTGAAAAAACAACTTAAACTTCAAACAATCATAACTTTTGATCCATGTGTCTGTTTGAGCTCTACCACATATCAAATAGAAGCTTGCAATGAGATCTACACCAATATAATTTTGGGGGACCCCAATCAAGGGTTTTTTGAGGACAAAAAAGGCCCAGAAGTCCTCTAAAACTTAGTTTTTAGTCGGCATACTCTAATTTTTTAACATTTGATGGATTTTCAGGCTCATTTATGGGGGTATTTTGACATTTTTTGTTGGGGAATAAATTTATTCACAGTTCTTACATTCATATTGACATAATAGTTTTGAAATTTTATCATTTTCACAATGTACTATTATTTATAATCAAATATATAACAATATATACATATTTTTTATATATTCACACCTAAAAATTTAATTTTATAAATAATTAATTATACATATTTACCTATAAAATATATTTATTAATATATAACCCTTATCTAAATAAAAACTAATATCCATTTTATTTAAAATACAAAATATGAATATTTATATACCTATATAGTGTGTGTGTGTCTATATATATATATATTAGTGTGTGTGTGTGTGTGTTTTAGAAAACCAATATATATTATCTATATATTCCAACATATAAATAGATATATTAATATATAATAATGTAAGTATATATAAATATGTATAAATATGTATAATTATACTTACAAAGATACATATATATAATATATATACATGTGTATGTATGTTGTAAATATGTATGTATTTATTTATTTAGTTATTTATAAACAAACACAAAAAAACATATTTTATAAATGTATTTAAAAATAATATTACAAATATATATTAATATATGAATAAATATATAACTAAATATATATTAATATATGAATAAATATATGGATAAAAAATATAACTATACATATATATAAATAAATAAATAAAAATAAATATTAATATACAAATAAATATATATTTTAATATAACTATATATATATATATATACATTAATATTAATATATTTTAATATATGAATAAATATAACTAAATATATATAAATAAATAGCTATATCATTAAATGAAGAACAAAGTAACATGTATGAGTGGTAAAGTGTCCAGTGCGCAGGGAAGAAGTCTTGAGTTTGAATCCAGGGAGAGGCGACGGCACACATGCATGTGCATGGGGGGATAGCGCTATTAAAGGGCTGAGGAGGGAACTGTTAAAGGCTGGATGGAGGGGGTGGGTGCAAGTGGGGGGCTTCTGAACATTGTTAAAAGGGGGTGGCGGGAACTGTTAAAAAGGCTCTCTAATTTTTGGATTTATTTTTTAATTTTTTTGAATTTTATCAGTGCTTTTTTTAAGAGCTGATAAAAGACCCCTTTTATCAGTGCTTTTTTGAGCACTGATAAAAGTAAAATTTATCGGTTCTTTTCTAAGAACTAATAAAAGGGACCCCCATTTAACTTTTCTCAAATTTAAAGTGCTAAAAAAGAACCGTTTAAAGATATTTCTAGCGTTGATAAAAGGGATATCTTTATTAGTGAGTTACACGGTGTGGTATTGCGAACATGTTTAGGATCACTCATTTGAAAAAAGAGACACGCCCAAGGGTTGAGGAAACCTATACAAAGGTATTATTATTAAAGTCTCATAGTAAATTATGCATGCCTGAGTGTTCATTTAAAGGCCATACACTATAAGGCTTTTATAGAGAGAGGAGGTCATGTCAGTGGACTCGTACACATGTGAAAAGGGACTCACATGATGAAGCATTGTTCATGCGATTCGCATGAAATTAGAATGGTCTTGGGAGGGATTATGTGTCCATAACAAGGATATGTGGGGGTGATACATGACAAGGAATCAATGTACAAGGCTACATGAAATCACCATAAGATAGAGGAATCACAGCTTCATGAGATGGAGGATTGGTATATACACTGGTTTATTATTTCGGACACTAGTATGGGTAGCCTACGCATTCGAGGGACTACATTGACATAAGGATCACATTGTATGTTCTTTTTCACATGAAGGGTTTTGTGATGTTGTCACCGCTTCTTGGAGATGTTGTTTCACAAAGAACTCACATGATATTATCCTGTCACGCGATCGTGTGATCTTATGATGATCGTGTGATGGGTTCTTATGATGAAATCCTGCAGTATATTCTGATGATATGACCTCTTTATTACCTAGAGGTGATATCTAAGAGTGGTTTAAATCTCCTATATTTCTCTATTTCTCTTCATTCTATTCCTCACGTCCTCTGTGTTTCTTTTTTAAAAGGATAGTGGTGTTTATATAGGCTGAGGTCAGCCAAAGTTGGTGCCTCTTTTCATGGGAAGGACACCACATGCACTGCTTTAGGCAGTGTATATTTTGAATAATTTACATCACATAGTTGTGAGGCCGCTTCTTGCGATGAATTTATGGACAACCACTAGGGAATCACATGATCTCAGGTTTTCCATACAGTAAGCCTCTGGAAAATCACCAAAGGCCTCGTGTGACATATTTTTCTTCATTACATGATCACTTCATTGATAATGTGATGCCTTAGTTTTCTTCTGAGATTCCACATGAAAGATTCCGATATATCTGAATTAATTCAACCAATAAAATCTATAAAATATGGATGAGTCACACAGTCATAAACTTTATGCGATAGCATATGAGTTGTCCTCACATGATTGTGTGATCAAAAGATCATCACGCGATGGCTTCGTGCAATGGTGTAATTTCTTACGAATGATTCTCATGACGACATATCTTCTTTAAAGACATGAAAGAATAAGTTTCATGTATTACTTTAGTTCGATTTTGGATTTGTATTGATTTCATTACTGTGGCTGGTTGTCGCGAGCTCAGATAGATAGATCACTATCGAGAGGAAGAAGATGACATACACTTTTTCACTATGTGGGATTAGTTTCAATTTTCACAACGTGATATCAAATTATTTCAAAATGAATTATGTGGGATTTCAATCAGATGGTCGAGATCACACTGATTAAATATATCCCATTATGTATGACTTTTAAATAATGAGCGAACAGTACAAGGTCTAGACCTATCTCACATCAAAAGGCCAAAGCACTACTACTATAGTCTATCAACCAAGAGGTGCAACTAGGAGTCCAGAAAACCAAATCCATCTGTTACTATGGTGGCCCATATATTGATGCTACTTTTAGGCTTGTTAATTTTTTCTAGACATCTCATCCCAATCCATATTCTTTAACGATGCAAGTATTTAGGGTAGTTACCTCATTAGGTTAGGGTAACTTCTTTTTACTAAAGGATTCATAAGGGTAACTAGGCATGGTTGAGATAACCCCGGCATGAGCCTAGGTCAATCTAGCTAGGATTTTTATTCTTGTTTGGACCCTCATTTTTGGGAAAGGGAAATCCATGAATGCTTAGAATATAATTCTAAGTAAAATGAGCATGGGACAAAGATTTATGACCATATAAGGCCTAATCCCAATCCATATTCTTCAATAATGCAACCTTTAAGTATTCCATGAAATTTATTTTAGTACCTTTGAATTTTCTTTAATCTTTTGAAATTCCTAATGGAAAAGTAAATATCACAAAATTATGGGCATCAACATTTGTGTAAGGGTAGTTACCTCACTATGTAAGGGTAACATATTTTTCCTAAAGGATTCATTAGGGTAACTCCTAGTTTCTAAAGGGTGCGTAAGGGTAGGGTTGAGTTTCATAAGGGTAACTAGGTGTGGTTGAGATAACACCAACATGAGCCTATGTCAAACTGGATAGGCTTTTTAGTCTTTTATGGACCCTAATTTTTGGGAAAGGGAGATTTATAAATGATTAGAATATTATTCTAAGTAAA
Organism: Viscum album; assembly: GCA_963277665.1. Lineage (NCBI taxonomy): Eukaryota > Viridiplantae > Streptophyta > Magnoliopsida > Santalales > Viscaceae > Viscum > Viscum album. Next base: position 1,392,672,104 of record OY728157.1, on the reverse strand, counting down.
ATGAGCAGGGGCCAAAGATGTATGCCCATATAAGGACTAAAAGCAATCCATATTCATCAATGATGCAACCTTTAATTATTATATGAAATTTATTTTAGTACCTTTTCATTTTCTTTAAACTTCTAAAATTTCTGACAGAAAAGTGAATATCACACAATTATTGGCTTCAACATCCATGTAAGGGTAGTTGCATAACTATGTAATGGTAACTTCTTTTTCCTAAAGGATTAATAAGAGTAACACATAGTTTCTAAAGGGTGCATAAGGGTAGTGGTTAGTTTTATAAGGGTAACTATCCAAGGTTGATATAACGCTGACATGATCCTAGGTTAAACTGGACATGATTGTTATTCTTGGATGGACCCTAATTTTTAGGAAAGAGAGATTCATAAATACTTAGAATATGATTCTAAGTAAAATGAGCATGGGAAAAATATTTATGACCATATAAGGCCTAATACCAATCCATATTATTTGATGATGCAACCTTAAAGTATTCCATGTAATTTATTTTAGTACCTTTTCATTTTCTCCAAACTTCTAAAATTCCTGATGAAAAAGTAAATATAACAAAATTATGGGCATCAACATCTATGTAAGGGTAGTTACCTCACTATGTAAGGTTAACTTCTTTTTCCTAAAGGATTCATAAGGGTAACACCTAGTTTATAAAGGGTGCATAAGGGTAGGGTTGAGTTTCATAAGGGTAACTAGGTCTAGTTGAGATAACCCCATCATTAGCCTAGGTCAAACTATCTAGGCATTTTAGTCTTGTGTGGACCCTAATTTTGGGGAAAGAAAGATTCATAAATGCTTAGAATATGATTCTAAGTAAAATGAGTAGGGTCCAAAGATGTATGACTATATAAGGCCCAATCCCAAGAAATATTCTTCAATGACACAACCTTAAAGTATTCCATGAAATTTATTTTATTACCTTTGTATTGTCATCAAACTTCTGAAATTCCTGATGGAAAAGTGAATGTCACAAAATTATGGGCGTCAACATCCGTTTAAGGGTAGTTACCTCACTATGTAAAAGTAACTTATTTTTTCTAAAGGATTTATAAGGGTAAAACCTAGTTTCTAAAGGGAGAATAAGGGTAGGGTTGAGTTTCATAAGGGTAACTAGGCGTGGTTGAGATAACCCCAGCATGAGCCTAGGTCAAATTGGCTAGGCATGTTAGTCTTATCTGGACCCTAATTTTTGGGAAAGGTAGATTCATAAATTCTTAGAATATGATTCTAAGTATAATGAGTAAGGGCCAAAGATGTATGCCCATTTAAGGCCCAATCCCAAGCCATATTATTCATTTATGAAACCTTCAAGTATTCTATGAAATTTATTTTAGTACCTTTTCATGGTCTTCAAACTTCTAAAATTCCTGACAGAAAAGTGAATATCGCACAATTATGGGTGTCAACATCTGTGTAAGGGTAGTTACCTCACTATGTAAGGGTAGATTTATTTTCTTAAAGGATTCATAAGGTAACACCTAGTTTATAAAGGGTGTGTAAGGGTAGGGTTGAGTTTCATAAGGGTAACTAGGTGTGGTTGAGATAACCCTAGCATGATCATAGGTCAAACTGGATAGGATTTTTAGTCTTGTATGGACCCTCATTTTTGGGAAAGGGAGATTCATAAATGCTTAGAATATTATTTGAAGTAAAATGTGTAGGGGCCAAAGATATTTTTCCATATAAGGCCCAATCCCAATACATATTCTTCAATGATGCAACTGTCAAGTATTCCATGCAATTTATTTTAGTACCTTTGCATTGTCTTCAAACTTCTAAAATTCCTGACTGAAAAGTGAATATCACACAATTATGGGCATCAACATCCATGTAAGGGTAGTTACCTCACCCCATAAGGGTGAATTATTTTTACTAAAGGATTCATAAGGGTAACAACTATTTTCTAAAGGGTACATAAGGGTTGGGTTGAGTTTCATAAGGGTAACTAGGTATGGTTGAGATAACCCCAACATGAGCCTAGGTCAAACTGGCTAGGCTTGTTATTCTTGTCTGGACCCTAATTTTTGGGAAATAGAGATTCATAAATTCTTAGAATATGATTCTAAGTAAAATGATCATGGGACAAAGATGTATTCCCATATAAGGACAAATCCCAAGCCATATTCTTCAAAGATAAAACCTTCAAGTATTCCAGGCAATTTATTTAAGTACCTTTTCATTGTCTTCAAACTTCTAAAATTCCTAAAGGAAAATTGAATATCACACAATTATGGGTGTAAACATCCATGTAAGGGTAGTTGACTCACCATGTAAGGGTAAATTATTTTTCCAAAAGGATTCATAAAGTTAACAACAAGTTTCTAAAGGGTGCATAAGGGTAGGGGTTAGTTTCATAAGGGTAACTAGGCTTGGTTGAGATAACCCCACCATGAGCCTAGGTCAAACTGGTTAGGCTTGTTAGTCTTGTTTGGACCATAATTTTTGGGAAAAGGAGATTCATAAATGCTTAGAATATGATTCTAAGTAAAATGAGCAGTGTCCAAAGATGTATGCCCATATATCACCCAATCCCAAGCCATCTTCTTTAATGATGCAACCTTCAAGTATTCCATGAAATTTATTTTAGTACCTTTTCAGTGTCTTAAAACCTCAAAAATTTCTGATAGAAAAGTGAATATCACACAATTATTGGTTTCAACATCCATGTAAGGGTTCTTACCTCACTATGTAAGGGTAACTTTCCCCCCCTAAAATATTCATAAGGGAAACACCTAGTTTCTAAAGGATGCATAAGGGTAGGGTTGAGTTTCATAAGGGTAACTAGGCATGGTTGAGATAACCCCAACATGAGCCTAGGTCAAACTGGATAGGCTTGTTAGTCTTGTCTGGACCCTAATTTTTGGGAAAGGGATATTCATAAATTCCTAGAATATGATTCTAAGTAAAATGGGCAGGGGCCAAATGTATGCCCATATAAGGCCCTATCCCAAGCCATATTATTCAATGATACAACCTTTAATTATTCCATGGAATTTATTTTAGTACCTTTACATTGTCTTAAAACTTCTAAAAATCCTAACAGAAAAGTGAATATCACACAATTATGGGCGTCAATATCCATGTAAGGGTAGCCACCTCACTATGTAAGGGTAACTTATTTTTCCTAAAGGATTCATAATGGTAACACATAGTTTCTAAAGGGTAAGTAAGGGTATGTTTTATTTTCATATGGGTAACTAGGTGTGGTTGAGATAACCCCAACATGAGCCTAGGTCAAACTGGCTAGGCTTGTTAGTCTTGTCCGGACCCTACTTTTTTGGAAATAGAGATTCATAAATGCTTAGAATATGATTATAAGTAAAATAAAATGGGGAGAAAGATGTATGCACATATAAGTCCCAATCCCAAGTCATATTCTTCAATTATGTAACATTCAATTATTTCATACAATTTATTTTAGTACCTTTTCATTGTCTTCAAACTTATAAAATTCCTAACAGAAAAGTGAATATCACACAATTATGGGCGTCAACATCTGTGTAAGTGTAGTTAACTCACTATGTAAGGGTAACTTATTTTTCATAAAGGATTTATAAGGGTAACACCTAGTTTCTAATGGTTTCACAAGGGTAAGGTTGAGTTTCGTAAGGGTAACTAGGCATGGTTTAGATAACCCCAACATGAGCCTAGATCAAACTAGTTATGCTTGTTAGTCTTGTCTAAACCCTAATTTTTGGGAATGGGAGATTCATAGATGCTTAGAATATGATTCTATGTAAAATGAGAAGGGAACAAATATATATGCCCATATAAGGCCAAATCCCAAACCATATTCTTTAATGATGCAACCTTCAAGTATTCCATGAAATTTATTTTAGTACCTTTGTATTGTCTTCAAACTTCTAAAATTCCTGATAGAAAAGTGAATATCACACAATTATGGGAGTCAATATAGCGACCCTACCTTTTCTTACATTACTTTTACATCATTTTAAAGGTAAACAATAATAATAGTATTACACATATAGGATCCAATGGTTTAGTGTCTTGGGAAAACTAGGACCATACATAGCAATTACAACATCAAGCATTAACATTTATTTAATTTCTTCTTCTCTAGCTTCTTATTGGCACTTGTCCCCTCCTTAGTACATGTAGACACCTGAGGATATACATAAAAATGGGTGATCTAAAAGACCAGTAAGAGGATATATAAGAATAATATAGAATGGGGTGAGAATAATCATAACATAGGCACAATATCATGAACATGAGAGGAGCATAAATAAAAGATTTGAAATATGGCAATGCAAAAAAATAAAACATCATGTATTAGTGGTTAACTACCACACATAATTTTGAACCAAGATAGAATATTTTTCACACATCATTTCAAATTTAATCTTGAGATTCATTACTTTACCCAATGCATTGGAGTGATTTATAATTCCGGACACACTCGTCACATTGAAACATTCATATTGCACTATATAATTCTAGGCGCACCCGTCACATCATAACATTATCATTATCACGATTTCCACATGGAACATATATCAAAAGTGAACATAACTAACCCATGTAAAGTAATGGGTTACATGTCATAAAAACACATTCATAAAATTTGGGTTCCCAAAATAAAGAGGGAATAACATACATGTTACAAGAACCATCCACTTTGAGTGAGAAGTAAAAGGTGTGTTCTTAAAAGAAGAGTTCTTTTGGAAAACATTTTGTTTGACATAAATACCAGGTAAAAACATGTATATCCCAGAAAAGGAAATATAATGATGAAGAAATCATCTTTAAGTAGTAACCATATCAAAAATGGAGTGAAAGAGGGAGAACCCTAAGGATGAAAGTTGGGTTTGAGAATTTCCCCTTACCTTGTATATGAATGATTCCTTCTCTTTAATGTCCTGTATAATAAAATTATATTCATTAATTAGAAATACGGAACCTTTTTTACATTAATATGGTTCATATGGTTTCATTAAGTGATTTTATGTGCCTTTGGATGAGTTATAGAGTTTTAAAACATTGTTCGATAATGTTTGTTTTTTATGGTTTTCTTGAGTGGTTCACTTGTATTCTTAAATTGAAGTTCGGGTAGAACATTGGTAAACATCAAGAACTGATATTACATGTTATTAATGATATTAAAGGAGTTTTAATGATATTATAATGAATTATATTATATTCCTGTGGATTAATCATTAGATAAGAATTAAATGATGATTTTTTGGGTTAATTTGAGCATTTTTTCGATCATAATGAACTTGTTTTATTTTATCACTAGAAATATGGTCATAAGTTAGTTCTAGAACTTTAAATAGGATATAATACATATAAAAAATTCTGTTTCAACCATAAAAAATGGTTTCATGACCATATATGAAGGTATAAATGGAAGAAGAAAACATGTCTTTCTTGAAGGTGATAAATTAACACCTCACGAACAACGTTCTCTTTAATAAAATAAAAGGAAGAGGGAAAGGGGGTTGGATGATATAATATCCCATCATCATCATAAAATTAAAGTACATGTATAATAATGGATTTAAAATACCATTTGGATGAATATAGGTGGCGAGAGATCAAGAAATGAACTTGAACTTGAAAGGAAATTAAAGGAGAAGAGGGAGAGAAATTACCTCTTAAATCCTCCTCTTGAGATCCTCTTTAAGAAAGATAGGCTTGGTCTTTTGATGAGACCAGAAGATCTTGAAAATGGGATAGGGTCTATTAAGGATTTTTGTAAAGAGTTTATAGAAGGCTTAGAGCTTGAGAGGTGTGAGGAAATGAGGGTGTGAAGGGTGGTTTTTATAGTGGAGGGGGGAGGGGTTTTCTTAATATAAAATTCATTAGTTTATTATTTCCTCACAAGAAAAGGAATAATGAGTATTCTATGACCAAGAGTAGTAAATAAGGCATGTGAGTTTGGGATTTGGGTTCTTACATCACTTGTGATGTCAGGAATAGTGGGTTTTAATTATAATGTATTTATACACTAAATTAATGTATTTTACTATTCACCAAAAATTCAAGTATTTCAGAAAAATCCCAAAAATTTACCCCAACCATTTTTCGACGTGTAGAATCCAAAAATGAAGTACATTTTTAAAAAATAATTTTCAAAATATTATTAATTTAATATTTAATTAATCTCATGGTTTATTACTAAAAAACTGTTTTAAAACATTCATTTACTTATTCTAAAATACAAGTACGTCATGCTTTCACTTGAATATTATTTTTATACTATAATAGGTAATTTTACTATTCATTAGGGTATATTTATATTCATAAGGGTATTTTACTATTCATAAGGGTAGGTTACTATTCACCAAAAATTATTTTTGTTTTATTAGACTCCAAAAAACATCTTGAACACAACCGTGTATGTCAGATTTTCAAAATTTCAAACACAGAAGTGAAAAACTTATGTTTAAAGGTTAATTAGCACTTAGAATTACATTATGTTGTGTTTTCATGTGATTTTATGAAATAATTCTAAGAAGGTAATTTCCATTGAAAAACTTTGGGTCGTTACAATCAACATCTCTGTAAGGGTAGTTACCTCACTATGTAAGGTTAACTTATTTTTCCTAAGGGATTCATAAGGGTAACACCTAGTATCTAAAGGGTGCATAAGGGTAGGGTTTATTTTCAAAAGGGTAACTAGGAGTGGTTGAGATAACCTCATCATGAGCCCAGGTTAAACATTCTAGGCTTGTTAGTCTTGTTTGGACCCTAATTTTTGGGAAACGGAGATTCATAAATGCTTAGAATATGATTCTAAGTAAAATTAGTAGGGGCCAAAGAAAATACCAAGACATATCATTCAATGATGAAACCTTCATGTATTACATGGAATTTATTTTAGTACCTTTTAATTTTCTTTAAAATATTAAAATTCCTAACGGAAAAGTGAATATCACACAATTATGGGTGTCAACATCCGTGTATGAGTAGTTACCTCACTATGTAAGGGTAATCACTTTTTCCTAAAGAATTCATATGGGTAAGACCTAGTTTCTAAATGGTTCCTAAGGTTAGGGTTGAATTTCATAAGGTTAATTAGGCATGGTTGAGATAACACTAGCATGATCCTAGGTCAAACTAGCTAGGCTTGTTAGTCTTGTTTGGACCCTAATTTTTGGGAAAGGGAGATTCATAAATTCTTAGAATATGATTCTAAGTAAAATGACTAGGGGCCAAAGATGTATGGCCATATAAGGACCAATCCAAACCCATATTATTCAATGATTCAACCCTCAAGTATTCCATTAAATTTATTTTAGTACCTTTTCATTGTATTTAAACTTCTAAAATTCTTAAAGGAAAAGTGATTGTCACACAATTATGGGCATCAACATCCATGTAAGGGTAGTAACGTCACCATCTAAGGGTAAATTATTTTTTATAAAGTATTAATAAGGGTAAAATATAATTTCTAAAGGGTGGGTAAGGGTAGGATTGAGTTTCATAAGGGTAACGAGGTGTGGTTGAGATAACCACATCATGAGCCTAGCTCAATCTGGATAGGCTTGTTAATCTTGTTTGGACCCTAATTTTTCGGAAAGGTAGATTCATAAATGCTTAGAATATTATTATAAGTAAAATGTGAAGGGTCCAAATATGTATGCCCATATAAGGCCTAATCCCAATCCATATTATTCAAGTATGAAACCTTTAAGTATTCCATGCAATTCATTTTTGTACCTTTTCACTGTCTTCAAAATTCTAAAATTCATGACGGAAATGTGAATATCACACAATTATGAGCTTCCACATCCATGTAAGGGTAGTTACGTCACTATGTAAGGGTAATTTATTTTCCCTAAAGAATTAATAAGGGTAATAACTTGTTTATAAAGGGTGCGTAAGGGTTGGGTTGAGTTTCATAAGGGTAACTAGGTATGGTTGAGATAACCCCATAATGAGCCTAGGTCAAACTATCTAGGCTTGTTAGACTTTTCTAGACCCTAATTTTTGGGAAAGAGAGATTAATAAATGCTTATAATATGATTCTATGTAAAATGAGTAGGGGAAAAAGATGTATTCCTATATAAGGCCCAATCCCAATCCATATTCTTCAATGATGCAACCTTCAAGTATTCCATGCAATTTATTTTAGTACCTTTTAATTTTCTTCAAACTACTAAAATTCCGGATGTAAAAGTGAATATCACACAATTATGGGCATCAACATCCATGTAAGGGTAGTTACCTCACTGTATAAGGGTAAATTATTTTTGCTAAAGGATTCATATGGGTAACACCTAGTTTCTAAAGGGTGTATAAGGGTAGGGTTGAGTTTCATAAGGGTAACGAGGCATGGTTGAGATAACCCCAGCATGAGCCTAGGTCAAACTGGATAGGATTTTTAGTCTTGTTTGGACCCTAATTTTTGGGAAAGGTAAATTAATAAATACTTAGAATATGATTCTAAGTAAATGAGTAGGGGGAAAAGATGTATGGACATATAAGGCCCAATCATAAGCCACATTATTCAATGATAAAACCTTAAAGTATTCCATGAAATTTGTTTTAGTACATTTTCATTGTGTTCAAACTTCTAAAATTCATGACGGAAAAGTGAATATCACACAATTATGGGCGTCAAAATCTATGTAAGGGTAGTTACCACACTATATAAGGGTAACTTCTTTTTCCTAAATGATTCATAAGGGTAACGCCTAGTTTCAAAAGGGTGCGTAAGGGTATGGTTGAGTTTCATAAGGGTAAATCATTATTTCAATGGGTTAAGTAACAGTAACCTAGTACCCTTATGTTACACTTGATAGTTGTGTAAGGTTAAAATCATTCTTCCCTTATGCAGAGATCTTTTTTCAATAAAAAATGTTTTTAAAGCCTATTTTTCTGATTTTCCTTTCCCAACACAAAATTAAAATGTATTTGATGATTTTATATATCATAAATCATGGGAATTAATTATTTTGACTCATTTGAAGATTTTAATCCATTTATGAAGTATTTTAAACACATAATAATTAATAATATCATAATAGAATAATTAAATGTAGAATTTAATTTATGTTTTTTATTTTCGTGAATCTGCATGCATATTTTTTTCTTATAAATATTTAAACTTTTATTCCCTTCATTTTTGGTTAATCCTTTTGAGTCTAAGAAGCCCAAAAATTACCTTTTTAAACTTTGGTGAAACATTATATGAATAATACGATATCTTCATCTAGTTTATAGGTGTGGAATAACCTCACCATCTCTCCTCTATTCTTGGGTGTTGTGTTTTCAAAAGAAAAAACCCTGGTAATATTTATATAAAATCATCTCATAATTTGTTTGTGAAATTAGCATTCTGAGGCCTTCTAAGAAAATGATAAATTTTTATAAATATTATAATAATCTAGAATTATGGAAAAGAATAATAATAATTATTCTTCACTATCTCAAATTATTATAGAGAGTGAAAATTATTATCTTATGTGAAATTATAATTTTATCTATAGAAGAAATGTCAACACTGGTTTTGGATTTAATCAATACCTTGGAAATTATCTAGGAGAGAGAATCTATTATTTCATTTGGTGTTTTATTTATTTTGGAAATAAAATAATATAATTTATTCTAGGAATCCCTAGAGAGTGGTTTGAGTTAACGAACACACAGGCATGGTTCGAGTGATGATTCCTTAACAAATCTTGACTGTGACTCGAAAAACTTAAGGTAGAAAGTTCCTTACCATTTTGAGATCTATTAATGATGTTTTCATGACATGTTTACTTATGATTAATAACCCATTCTTGTTATATGTTTGTATGGTGTGTATGAGTGGCCTTGAGACTTTGTTTGATTTTCATCATACAATTGTGTGTAGCCTCTTGAGATTTTTTCTTGATATGACTTGTTGTTCCGTTCTATGACATGTATTTATTATTTTGTTACATAACCTATATAACTATGCTTCATGTATCAATATTACCATGTTTTTCATCCTTGGTTAAATTCCACCTTGTAGGGGAAGCATAATGACGTGACGAGGGATACTAATTATGGATCATTTGGTGGTATGGGTCAAATCACATACATATTTTTTAATGCAGTAGTATACCATGCATGGGACAAGAATCCTTAATATTTGGTCAAAGTGGTAGAATTCCATTCATGTGGTTTTGAGTTTTCTAATTACATAAATATTTTCAAGTGGGAATTACCATCATTTTAGGATAATGACCATTGATAAGGTAGGGTATTCAGAGTCCTAGATAATGACCACTATCAAAGTGTGACATACGGCGTAATTGATAACAACCACCTTTAGGGTGGGGTGTGTGGTGTTTCCTTATATGAGGTACTTGGTTTATCTTACCCTGACATCCTTAACAGTAACAAGATGACATAGGTGGGACTGGGGTTCGTGGTGGACTAATTAGCGCACACTGACCTAGAACAATATTGTCTATATTTTTATTTGATAATTTACATATTACATGTAAAAAAATGTTATATATATATATATATTTTTCACTTATATTAATGATGCATTAATGGCGTCCTACTAGGTTTATTACTCGCACCATGCACATACATCTTAGTGTGCATGAGGACTTCATGACCAAGGATTTAGTATAGGGAAATGGCTCTATGATGAGGAGTTGAGGAAAAGAGGTGGCTTGGAGATGGAGGTGATGTTGGGACATACTAAAACCATTTCTATTTCATTTATGTTTTCACACATGATATAATACGGTATGGATTTCCACTTTGGGAGACTTTTTATTTATTATTTTATAACATTTATACCATCTGACATTGTGGTTATTTAGTTTTCCACATAATTACTATGATTATTTATTTATTTTTATTATGTTATATTATCATTTTCCTATGACATGATACTAGGGGTATAGTCTTCCACTGATGGATTTAGACCCTCACTGCTAGTCAACAACCTATTGCGTACATGGAGGAATGCATGAGGTCATGTGACACTCCAATTTAGACCCGATGGTTTGGGTTAAGTTGTTACAAAATCATATCAGAGCATAGTTTTCTACTTTAATTTTTGAAAAAACCTAGGACATGGTAGAAAAGATATAATTATGTGGGGATTGGGTAGGGGAGTTTCCATGTGTCTAGCAATAACATGTGTAATGGACCTCTAATTTACCATGGATGGGATTGTTGTCACCATTTTTATGATATTTTAGGTGCCTTCATGTATCATGATTAGACACATAGGTTCACATTCCATATATATACCTATTTTTGTGCTACATAATAGTTATTTAATTTAATTACTTATATTGTGCTATCTATTCTAGATATAATTATGTTCTCTACTATGTGATATATCATAATTCCATGCAGTCATGATATATCTATGATGGAATTAGTAGATATAACTTGAGCATGTTGTTGTATTTTTATATAAATGACTATGAATAACATGTAGTGATGGATACCTTGGTTAGTTCTAGGAGGAATATACATTGGGTTAATAGTATAATCATAGGAGAACCTTTTTATGATCCCATCGATTTGTTAGGATCTATATTAAACATTCTAAGTGTTTTCTTCTCTTTAGAGATGTTGACTCAGATATGTTTTATGGGACTGAAATCTGAGGTAGCCTAGTATACCCCTATGCCACCACTCATGGTGTAGGAGGATATACCCCAACATGATCCTATATTAGAATATGTGATTCATTCTACAGATCATACTCATCCAATAATCTTTCTGATTTTTCCCATCTAAGGTAGAACCATTCAGAAGACCATGACCGATCATGCTCATGATTTACATCTCCAATATCCTTTGACATTACAGGGTACTGGTGTCCTACATTATATAGAGAATTGGATGGACTTTATCAAGATCATTTTCAAGCTTGTCCAAACTCCTGAGGAGGAGGATATGGAAGACTATCATGAGTCAATATGGGAGACGAGAGGATCTTACATGGGTGAATTTCAAGGAGTTTTTTCTCAAGCAGTACTTTCTTGACATGATGAATCTAGAATATTATCAGGATATCATGGAGTTATATAAAGTTTATATGACTATATCTATATATTATACTTTGTTTACATAGTTACTTCGCTTTGATACTTTGTTGGTTGGGAATGAGGCCTAGAAGTTTCAAAAGTTTAAGATAGGCCTTCAACCCGAACATAGGCATCATATTAGGGGTTTTGATATGATTATGTACACATAGGTTATTTGAAAGTACCAAAACTTTGATAAGGGTTTAGAGGAGGATATAGTAGCAGGTTTACTTCTAATCTATAGTGGGTCATTATATGAGATATCTCTCACTCATATGAGAGTTTATTCTAGTAGTAGGAAGAGGAAGGAAAACCAAGAGTAGTATGGTACTAGAAATTCAGTTCAAAGCAAAACTTATTTTATATCCTTTATGAGATATGGTTCTAAGAGGTGATTTAATTAAAAGAAAATGGGGTATTATAGCGGTGATTTTAGGAAGCCATTTGTGGTGTTCCACCATTGTGTTAAGGTTGGTTATATTCAATTATTTTTTAGAGAGTTTCTTAGACGGTATTGGAAGATCAAGATAAGATGGGAGTGGAGGACCTTAGTAGAGGATACAAAATTCCTAGTCCATGGATACATAAGGAAAATGTTGTAGAGCTGAGATAAGATGGGTTTACACAATGGACCAGACTTCAACATATGGTGGTGATAGAAAATATAATATTAGAGGTATGATTTTGATCATGTCTACTTTATCTACTATCTTTTATGATACTAGTGCTTTTTATTCCTTAATATATTCACAATTTGTTATTGGACTTGACTTACCATTCAAGTTATCCTCTGAGTTCTTTCCCAAGATACACCATTGGGCATGAAAGTTGACCATCTTCAATGATTCATAAAGTGTATTATAGTTATTACTAGTTATGGAAATTTGTGGTACTTTATGATTCTAGAGATGATGAGATTCAATTCGATTCTCAGTATGGACCAGTTGACCAAATTTTAATCACACATTGATTATTATTAGATATGTACATCATTAACTTATCTAAATGGAGAGAAGTTCATAATGTATGGAGAGTGGGAATTGGGAGTAGGTAATTTTTTTATATACTTGAGTCAACTCAAGACGATCAAAACATAGATGGAGGGCTAGGATATTTTAGAAATATCAGTGATATCCCCCTTGAATTTTCTTTTAGTCATGGATATCTATTGGGATGCCTTTATAAAACTTCTTCCTGATAAAGGTGTTGAATTTTAGATAGAGATCGTGTTAGGTGTGCATCCCATTTTGATTCTCCCTTATCATATGGAATCGGTTAATTTGAATAAGATTAAGGCATGGTTTTATGACTTATAGAAGGAGGGATTTATCAAGATTATTACTTCACCATGTGGTGAACTAGTGTTTTTTTCAAGGAGGACAATAGTATTAGACTCTACATTGATTACTGGAAGCTGAACCAGGTGATGGTGAAGAACATATAACCTTTTCCAAGGATCAACAACCTTTTTGATCAGTTATGGGGATCTCGATGTTTTTACAAGATTTATCTTTTATTAGTATATCAATAGCTATGGGTTAGAGAGTAGGGAATCCCAAAGATAGTGTATTAGAGTAGGCATGTTTTATATGAGCACTTGGTGATTCCATTTGGATTGAAAAATTCATCGATAGTGTTCATGGATCTAATGAACAAGATATTTCACTCTTACTTAGACTTTTTCTTCATGGTTTCCATTTAAGAAATATTTATATACTCACTTACATAAAATTATCATGTCAAACATCTTGAGATAGTCCTCAGTATTCTTTGAGAACATCATCTTTACACAAAGCTGTTGAAGTGTAACTTTTGGATTTAAGAGGTTTAGTTCTTGGGGAATGTGGTGTATGAGATAGGTATATCTATGGACCCATAGAAAGTGGAGCTAATGATTTTCTAGAACCATCCTCAGAACATGTTCTAGATTATAAGATTTCAAATCTTAAAAGGATATTATCGAGGTCATATACAAGAATTATCCTGATTATAAGCACTTATGACTGCACTGAAAAAGAAGGGAGTAAATTTCTAATGGTTATACGAGTGCGAAGAGTCTTTTATTGAGATAAATAGGTGGTTGAATACAACTCTATTAATGATAATTCATGAGCTCAGAATCAGATATGTTGTATACTATGATGTGTTAGGCATTGGTTTGGCAGTGGTATTGATACAGAGAGAGAGAAGGTAGTAGCTTATGGTTCATGATATATATGACCCCATGAGAATAACTACCACACTAACAACTTAGATCTAGTATCCATGGTTCATGATATGATGTTTTAGCAATACTATCTCTTTGGAAATAGATTTTTAGTCTACACTAACCACAAGATCCTTTTGTTATATCTTCAAACAGTGGGACCTGAACCTGAGGTAGAGGTGTTAGGAAGAGTATATTCAGATGTTCAACTTCAAGATGTGTTATATACCAAGGAAAGTTAATTTTGTTTTGGATGCTCTTATTCAGAAGATGTACATTGAGAAGGAGCTTGGTGAGCGGCCTTCTGAGGAGTAGTGATGCCTAATGAGTTTGTTGGATAATTAGAGGATACATGCTTTTGAGGATCAAGGATCGATGAAATGTGCTCCATTGGTGGTCACATATTCTCCAGTAGACTGACTAAAGGTTGGACAAGACACTGAACCAGAGTGTGATGTGATGCAATAATAACTAGATGAAGGTGACTCGATACCCAGGAGATCATTGGGTGATGACAATGTGACCTTTTTTCTTGGGATATCAGTAGTCCCTAATTATATTAGGGAAGATATGATGAGATACTTCCATACATCTAGGTAGGTGGAACATCCTGGTGAGACCAATATGTACTATGGATTCAGTTGATAGTTCTGGTGGTGAGGGAAAAAAGGGACATTGTGGGGTTTTTTCCCAATGCCTTACCTTCCAAAGGGTAAAGGAAAAGAACCAACATCCTGGTGGTTTGCTCCAATCACATATAATACCCATGTTGAAGTGGTATGAAATCATGATGGAATTTGTGATAGGGTTACCCAAGACATTGAGTGGTCATGACACCATCTAGATGATCCTAAATTGGATAACAAAGGTTTATCACTTCTTATCGATCTAAGAGACTCACTTAGTGGATGAGTTGGGAAATATGTATGTTCATGAGATAGTATTCTTACATGGATTTACCTTGAGAATTGTTTTTTAAGTGGATTTTTATTTTACATTACACTTTTTTCAGGGCTTATAGAGAACCCTAAAGACTCATTTGATGTTGATCATAGTGTACCATCCTTAGATAAATGGGAAATTAGAGTGAATGGCTCACATTATAAAGGATATTCTCTAATCATTTGTTCTAGACTTTGGTGATACTTGTTATGAGTAGCTAGAATTGATTGAGTTCACTTAAAACAATAGTTTCTAGGTTTCTATACAGATGGAACTGTTTGAGGCTCTCTATGTATAGTCATTACGCTTACCTCTATGATGGAATGAGTTGGGTGGGGCAATAGTTTTTGGGAGAATTATGGAACAAGATAACATAGAGAGGTTGAAGTTGATCAAGAAGAATTTTTTGACTACTTATAAGAGGCAATGATCATATATAGATTGGAGGAGATGACCTTTGTAGTTCACTATTGGCAACCAGGTTTTCTTGCGAGTGTCACCTCGATTGGGGAATTATTGTTTATAGAAGAAAAGAAAACTGGAACCATGGTTTATTCAAGCCTTCAAGATAATCAAATGGGTTAGGATATTTTCATACCATTTGTACCTTCCTCAATGTTATTTCGGCATGCATGATGTATTCCAAATTTCTTAGTTTCAGAGGTATATGCCCGATTTTGTGCATATTATAGACTGTGAGGATGTTGAGTAAGATCCAAATGAATCTTATGAGGAGATCCTGGTATGGATAATTAAAGAAAGTAAGAAATTCCTTTGAGTAAATAAGGTACCACTTTTCTGGATCCTATGACAGTTTGGATAGATCCATTAGGAGATATGGTAGCAATAGTATGATGTTTGAGCTCAGTGTCCTGATTTTTTCGAGCATTACCACTAGATATACTTATTGGGGATGAGAAGTCATTATAGGGAGATAATTTTAACATTATTAGTTTTTTATTCTCTAAAAATCCCCTTTTGGTTTTTATCTATAT
The DNA here is from genome assembly GCA_963277665.1 of Viscum album. Lineage (NCBI taxonomy): Eukaryota > Viridiplantae > Streptophyta > Magnoliopsida > Santalales > Viscaceae > Viscum > Viscum album. Next base: position 1,392,655,944 of record OY728157.1, on the reverse strand, counting down.
GTTATTTTTGTGTAAATTTAATAATTTTCATGTTTATTTTTATCCTTACGCATATCCTAGGGCCTACGTAAAGGTAAACAGTTTTATACCCTTACACAGTCTAGTTTTTAAGAGTTTCATAAGGGGAAATACTTAATTATATGAGTTATGTCAGGGTAAACCAAGTAATACATAAGGGTAAGGGGAATTCCATGTGCTGCATAAGGGTCTTCCCAACTTCACATAAGGGTAGGCATAACTTCACAGAATGGTGGTCCCTTGTTTAATAAAGTCGTATAAGGGTAACCTATATGTTACATAAGGGTAAGAAAAAGTTTCTAATGGCTGAGTAAAGGTAAAATTTAACTATGTAAGGATACAATTAATTTAATATATTCTACATAAGGGTAACTTTGGTGTTGTGTAAGGGTAGCTCTTGGTTTCTAAAAGCCATGTAAGGGTAGTTCCTTCAATGCATAAGGATAAATTATTTTTCCTAAAGGATGCATAAGGGTAACTTCTATTTTATAAAGGGAGAATAGGGGTAGGTATGAGTTGTATAAGGTAAACTCATTATTTAAAAGGGTTACATAAGGGTATCCCAGTACCATCATGTGAAACTTAAGAGTTGAGTAAGGGTAAAGTCATGTTACCCTTATGAAATGCCTTTTTTGGGAAATTGTTTTTAAACTCATTTTTTAAATTTCTTTTCCCAACACGAACCTAAAATGTATTTTATGATTTTAAATACCTTAAATATTAAGAATTTATTATTTTGACTCACTTGAAGGTTGAAATACCTTTATGAAGGATTTTAAACACACCAAAATTAATAATTTATTAAAATAAAAATTAAATGGTGAATTTAATTTGCAGGTTTTAATGCTGTGAATTTTTACACGGATTTTTTTCTTAAAAATATCCAAAATTTGCTTCAATTTAGTTTTAGGTGATTCTTTTGAGTCTGACCAGACTATAAATTTCCTTGCTCATGTTCGGTGAAACCTTCTATAAATAATATAAGTTCTTAATTCTATTTTAGGCATTATAGAACCTCACACTCTCTTCTCTATTCTTGGTTGTTTTATTTTCAAATGATAAAACCCAGGTAATATTTCTATAAAATCATTTTATAGTTAGTTTGTTAAATTATCATTCCAAATACTTTTGAAAAAAGTTAATGTTTTCTTAAAATTACATTAACCTTGAATTATGGAAAATAATAATAAGAATTATTCTTGTATAACTTATATTATTCTAGAGTGATAAAATTATTATAATATGTGGAATTAAAATTTTCTCTAAGGAAGAAATGATTAACACATGCTTTGGATTAAATTAATAATTTGTACATTATCCAAGATAGAGAATCTATTACCATATGTGGTGTTTTATTTATCTTGTAAATAAAATAATATAATTAGTTTTAGGAATCCATGGCGAGTGGTTGGAGAGGAAAAACATGTAGACATGGTTCGAGTGATGATTCCTTGATGAAACATGATGTTGAAATTGAAAACCTTAGGGTATGAAGTTACCATTTTGGGCCTTATGTATGAAATTTTCATGACATGTTCATTCCATATTTTCTTGACATTTTCATTCTAATTTTCATGACATGTTTTTATGATTAATAACCCATGCTTTTTATATGTATAGTGGCACTAATTTTCTTACATTACTTGTATAACCCCCAGTTTGAGGTATGTAAACCTTTTTTATGACTTTTTATGTGGTTAAAGTGGTTGGGTAATGTTTGGGAGATTTTGGGATGGTTTTGGGAATTTTTGGAAGCCTTTTTGGGGCTTCACGGTTTGAGCATGGTTAGGGGAAACCATGAAACAAACCCATGTAAACATGAAACATGAGGCAGTGGTCCTTTACATGGTTTGTACATGGTTTGTCTAACCATGCAAGGAGTATGTTTGGGGTTCCCTTCAACGTAGTATCATGCATACGTTTAGTGCACGATTAGTGCATGATTTGTCTAAACATGCGAGTTAACTGTGTGCGATAATAAAAATTGAGTTTTTAAAAAAAGGACGACTCAGGATTTGACCTAAAACCTCCATTACTCCTCCCACTCAATCATCACTTAGGATTATTGGTTCTCAAGGGTTATAGTGGCTCTCCCACTCATTCTAGAATCAATTCGAAAGGTTTTCAAGGTTCGGTGAATGTGATTCTTCTCTAGTAAGTCTCCTCTCTTGGATCTTTATTGGTTTTACTTAGATCTAGTTCTCCCTCCCTCTCAATTTTCTAGATCTACACCCGTTTCATGTTGATATAGGTTTTTTTTTTCAAAAAACGATGAGATTTGGTCATGTTGATGACATGGAAGAGGATATAAGGTGGTTTTATGGAGTTTTCACCCAGATTTGTGTGTGGTTGTGCGGTGGCCCGATTTCACTGAAACCCTAAGTTAGGTGGATTCTATATAAACTCTAATTTTCTAGAACTAGAAGACTTATTTTAAATTAATTGGTTTTATTTTCAATTAATTGTGATTATGGTGTGCAAATCTTGTTGGAAACTTGTTTTGTGATAAATTGTGGATTTTGGGGAAAATGGGTCATTGCGGTGAAAGGTCCTTTATTATTATATTTTAAAATTTTGATTTTAAAATGGTTTTCTTGGGTTGATTTGTGAAAATGGTTTGTGGAAATGGTTTTAAATAAAAGGGTATTTATTTATTGAATGTATTGTGGCATGGATGATGTTTTAATGGGTTGTTTGGTTATGAAATAGTTGTTTGTATAATATTGTGGCCTTGGTGTGTTATATGCTTGTTTATTGGATTTAAAATTTGATGTTGTGTTGGGATGATGAGATATGGGTTGGGAGTACCACTATAAAAAGGGGATGGATAGTGGATGGAAGAGCCACCATCAAGGATAAATGTGTGTGAAGTACCACTAGGTTTTGAGGTAGTAATGGGATTGGAAAAGAAGTTCCACCTTGATTGTTTACTGGCTTGGATATGTGAAACCCTATAGTGATGCTTTGTTTGCATGTTTTTATGCAATATGGAAATTTTTGTACTCATATGTGATGTTAAATGGATTATGGCATGGTTTTTGAGCTTCCCTTGTGTTAGGGAAATTTGGGTGGAAAATGGATTGGTAAGGGGGTGTTTGGATTGTTGGAAATTGTTGAAATGTTGATATTTTATAAAAAATACTTTATATATTTGTGATAATGATTCTATCCTAGTAGCGTGTGTATGGAATTAATTTTGGGAAACCTACTAAGTATTTTTACTCACCCCCTGCTTTGGCACTTTGGTGCTTTTGCAGATGTCATTTTTCGGGATACATGAAAAGGTAAAGCATCACATTTTGCTAGCGGTTCATTGTGATGATTGGGTAGTATTGTGGTGCTTGGTGCATGGAGCTTGGTGTGGATAAGTGGAGAAAGTCATGGTTTCCTTTGGGTATTGTTTTTGAGTTTTTCTCTTTGTACTCTAATATTAGGATTATTGTGATTTAGTTGTATTGGTTCTTGGGAATTGTTATGGAAGAATTGGTTGTTTAGTTGTCTCTTGGTAATGAGTTATTATGGATTACCTTGTTAAAATGCATCATTTAGTTTTGGTTGGTTGGTTTTATTATAAGGTAAAATCATTCACTAATTTATCATGAAGTTCTCAGCATTTATTTATAGCCTTTGTCACCTTGGGAACGTCACCTAAGGCCAAGTAGCTTATCACCGCCTTCTCAAGCCAATGAGGAAGGGGAGGGACGTTACAAGTGGTATCATTTTTTTGGTCCTTAACATCCAAGTTTGTTTGGTTCCTTGGAGTTGATTGTTGGTCTTGGTATTGGCATTCGTTCTTTTTCTATTCCTTGAGTTGGGATGGTAGCAAGGTGTAGGATTGTCAGAACTTTAAATTCATAATATAAAAGGATATAGATAACCCTTTTATGTTGAACTTAAAGTTAATAGGAAGTTGGGTATATAAGTATTTTGGAGACACTTATAGGCATTAGAAATCTCATTGTTGTGGTTGTATCCAATGAGATGAGCATGACATGCATGGTAGAAATGACTTCCCACTAGGATACATATTTCATTGGCATAATGATTTATTTTGTGCTTTGGATATATGGATTTGTGAAAAATCTGAAAATTATTTTCAAATGTTTGATTTTGAAATGTGGATAGTTGTGGTATTTTGAAAATGGGTCAATTTTCAAAACATGGTGGATTTTTCAAAAATGGTGTAATATGGGAAATATGAACTTGTGGAAAGCCTAGTTGTGATAGTTGCAATGTAATTGAATTTAAATTGTAAACATTTTCTTACTAAGGGATTGATACTTATGGTTGTTTTTCAATTGATAGAAATGGAACTGGGTAGGTATCATAGAGACCAACCGAAGGAGGCTTCTGAAAATATGGCCGCCTAATCCATAAGTGAACCAGTAGTTAGTGAAGAGTATAGTGAAATATTTCCAATTTGTGTAAAGTAGGATTAAAGCGGATGGGCCAAGGCATGTGGAACATGCTGTTCAGTTTCAAAAGTAGAATCCACCCACCTCTAGGGGTGATTCAGAGCTAGAAAGGTAAGAAGTGTGGTTGAACACAATGAATAAGATCTTTAAATTCTTGGGAACACCAATAGAGATGAAAGTGAAGCTAGAAACTTACATGTTGGAAGATCTTTCCCTTCAATGGTGGGAGTTGGTGGTTCAAACTGAAACAAACCAAGGTGTGACATGGGAGGGTTTTGAAGAATTTTTTAACACACAATTCTACACTCATACATTCATAATTTAGTGAAAAATGGATTGGTTCCATTTAAAGCAAGAGAACCCATCGATAACAAAATATGTAGCTAATTTTATGAACTTAGTGCAGTTTTCACCTGAGGTGGTGGGTAGTACATCATTAAAGGCACATATTTTTGAAGATGGGTTAAGGCATGAAATACATTCTAAGATAGCGATGCTATGTATAAGTGATTACACAGAAATGGTGAATAGATAATCAGTGGCTAAAATAGATATTTTGGGGGATCCAAGTGGGGGAAGTATGTTGGTGCCTATGGTAAATGTTGGGAACTCTAACGCTAGTTTCAATAATAATAGGGACACTTATTTCTAGGGTGGGAGTAAGACTCATAATCCAATGATAGGATTAGTGAATCTTCCTCTGAATCCTCAGAGTAATCTAGAATGTTTTCAATGTGGTTATACAGGTCACATCAAGTGGGATTGTACGACACAACCTCGAGAATATTATAATTATAAGAAGATGGGGCATATTCTGTGTTATTTTCAGAATGATCTAAGGTCAGGTGTTCATGACACTACTCAGGAGTTGCATGCATCCTATGCCCTAACAGGGTGGGGGAAGAATAATACCCCTTGTCAGCAGAGTAAAGTTATTCGGGGTGATTCAAGTAATACCAAAACTCCTCAGGAGAGAAATAAAGAGCATAGTGTAATAAGAAATCAGTTTTTTGGAGCTAAGAAGGTTGTGATGGATGATCAGTCGGGACTATCCACATTGCGAGGTATGATTCTTTTAAATTCTACCTTGATGCAAGTGTTGTTTGATATTTCTTCTTCGAATTCTTTTATTGATTCTCATGTTTTTAGTTTTATGAGTTTAACTATGGAAATGATGTGTTTGGTTTTAAAACTTCATACTCCTCTGGGTCAAAGAGAGTGTCAAGACTTTATATATAGAGCATGTTGTATAGTTGTGGATGGGGTTGAGTTGATGTGGGATTTCTCAGTGATTGAGATGGATGATTATGATATAATCTTGGGAATGGATTGGTTTGAAATGTTTAAGTACCACATCAACTATTATGCATGAACGGTTTGTTTCTTGACTGCTGATGGCGTAGAATATCTATTTTGAGGAGAGAAGAATGAAAAGCTAGGTGAAACAGGCTTGTTGGCACCAACTTTCGACATGGTATCATATCAATTAGTGTCATTTTCATTGGAATACATGCATGTATTTCAGCATAGAATTTTTCTAAAGGTTGTTGATTATTTTCTCAATGTCTTTCCCAAAGAATTATTAGGGTTTACACCTATAATATAAGTGGAGTTTATGATTGATCTTATTCTGGGGACCAGTCCTATCTCACTTTCATATTACCAAATGGAACCAATTGAATTGAGGGAATTGAAAGTGTAGTTGGATGAGTTAGAAAATAAAGGGTTCTTCAACCCTAGAACGTCTCTGTGGGCAGCATCGGTCTTGTTTGTTAATATAGTGGATGAAAATCTATGGATGTATGTAGATTATCATAGGTTAAATCAAGTTATGATAAAGAAATGATATCCACTTCCATGCATTGATAATTTTTTTGATTAGTTTAGGGGAGCTCAGTGGTTTTCACAATATTGAATTTTAGTCAAAATATCATCAATTGAAAGTGCGGAAGGAAGATATTCTGAAAACAGCCTTCAATAGTAGATATGACCACTATGAGTATGTGGTTATTCCCTTTGGTCTTATCAATTCCCCTATGGTTTTCATGGAATTGATGAATTGTAAATTCATAAATATCCATATTCTTTTGTGGTGATATTCGTTGACGATATATTGGTGTATTCTATGACAAGTTTGGAGCATGAGAAGTACTTGGTTATAGTGCTAGGAATCTTGAGAGATCATTGTATGTATGCCAAATTGTTAAAATGTGACTTTTGGATATATAAGTTTCAATTTATTGGACATGTTATTTTTGAGAAAGGTGTTTTATTTGATCTGGAAAAGATATACGCTATTATCTTGTGGAAACCTCTAAATAATGTTTTCGAGATAAGAAGAATCCTTGGTCTAGCTGGTTATTATCAACATTTTTTCACGATTTCTCATGATTGTCCTCACCAATGATAGCTTTTACAAGGAATAATTTTCCATTTATATGGAATGAGAAGTGTTATAAATATTTTCAAGAGCTTTAGGGTTGCCTTATATCATCACCAATCTTGGTTTTTCTAGAACCAGGAAAAGGGTATGTGGTGTATTGTGACACATCAGGATCAGGTTTGGGGTGTGTGATCATGAAAGGGGATCATACGGTCACATATGGATTATGATAGTTGAGGTTTAATGAAAAGAACTACCCAACACATGATTTGGAGTTGGATCAATGGTTCATGCTTTGAAAATGTGGTGTCCTTATCTCTTTGTTGAGAAATTCACATTGTTTACCGATCAAAAGAGTTTAAAGTATATTTTCTCATAAATAAATTTGAACATGAGGCAAATGATATGGATGGAGTATCTCTAGATGTTCCATTTTGACTTTATTTATACACCAGTTAAGGGAAATTCGGTGGAAGATTCATTAAGTACGAAGTCACAAGATCAAGTGGTGAAATAGGCATCAGATCAGTGGAAGTTGATGTCGGTTATAGCCCACATGTAGTTGGATTGTGAGTACTAGGGTGATAGAGTAGTCTTCTTTCTAGTTTTATTGGTTCCTGACTTGGTTATACTGGTTAAATAGGCATAAGTATTTGATTCTAAGTGTATGGTGATGATGTTGAAACTCAATGGTGGGTAGTCCATTAAGGTCTTGTAATTGAATGAGAAGTTAGTTATGTGCTTTCAGAATAAAATGGTAGTACCATTGGCTTGTTAGGAGGAAATTATCAGGGCTTATCATCATTCCAGATAGGCTATCCATCATGGAATTCAGAAAATGTATAAGGCATTGAAATCGTAGTTTTGGTGGGATGATATGAAAAGGAAAGTGGCAGAGTTTTTTTTGAGATGCTTGACTTGTCATCAAGTCAAGACAGAGCATCAAAAGCTAAGAAATATATTGAAATATTTACCTATTCCTATTTGGAAGTGGGAACAGATAGGGTATATATTTTGTTACAAGTTTACCAAGAACAGTCCAAAAGCATGATTCCATATGGGTGACAGTGGATCAACTCAAAAATTTATCCCATTTCATCCCTATTCGTGAATCTCATACTATGGAGGATCTATCCAAAATCTATATCCGTGAAGTGGTAAAGTGACATGGTGTTCCATTTTCAATTTTATCAGATAAACATCTGAGGTTCATATCTCATTTTTGGAAATCCTTGCAGCAAGCACTTGGGATGCAGACGACGATGAGTATGGCGTACCATCCTCAGACGGATGGGAAATCCAAGAGGACGATACAAAATTTTTAAGAAATGTTGTGGTATTGTGTGATAGATTTTGGTGGATCCTGGGAGGATCACTTTACATTAGTGGAATTCTCATATAATAACAGTTATCAGGCCTTGATACATATGGATTTGTTTGAAGAACTGTATGGGAGTCCATGTAATTCTCAACTTTGTTGGGTTGAAATTGGTGAGATTTCTTTGGTTGGGCCGAGACTTGTCCAAGAGACGATGGAGAAAATCAAGTTCATTAGGAAAAGAATGGGTACAATGAAGAGTCATAAAAAACTGTATGTGGATCATCATCGATGACTATTGTCGTTCGAGGTGGGTGATCATGTGTTTTTGAGAATCTCTCCTAGGATTGGACATCGTCAGTTTGGAAAGTAGGGAAAGTTTTATCTGAGGTATATTGGGCCTTTTGAGATAGTTGAGCAGGTTGTAGAGGTGGCATATAAGTTGGCTTTGTCACCACAGTTTAGTGTGGTGCACAATGTGTTTCATGTTTCTCAGTTTAAGAAGTATTAGTTAGATCATGACCATGTGATTTGTTGAGACCATGTTGAACTAGAGACGAATACTTTCTTAGTGCACGTTCTAGTGAGGATTGTGGATAGGAAAGAGAAAGTATTTAATGGTAAAATAATCAGTCTAGTTTGGGTTTTTTGGTAGTGTGGCTAGATTTAGGAGGTGACTTCAGAGTGGGATAAATAGATGGTCGAGCAATGGATTGATCTATTTCGGAAAAGTGATGGTTCTATACTTTCTGAGGATGGAAATTCCAATGGTGGGGAGAATTTGGCACCCCTGGTTTGGGGTATTTAACCCTTTTTATTCCTTTTTTATGTGGTTAAAGTGGCTGGGTAATGTTTGGGAGAGTTTTAGATGGTTTTGGGAATGTTTTAAAGCTTTTCTGGGGCTACACGATTTGAGCACGATTAGGGGAAACCATGAAACAAACCCAGGTAACTATGAAACATGAGGTAGTGGGGCTTCTCATGGTTTGTGAATGGTTTATCTAACTGTGCAAGGAGGCCATGCGGGGTTCCATTCAAGGTAGTATCATGGGAATTATTAGCGCATGGTTTTTCTAACCGTGCGAGCTAATTGTGCGTAGGAATAAAAATTGAGTTTAAAAAAACAAGACAACTCAGGATTTTCCCTAAACCCTCCCTTATTCCTCCCACTCAAGCCTCACTCGATATTCTTGGTTCTCAAGGGTTAGAGGGGCTCTCCCACTCATTCTGGAAGTGATTCGAAGGGTTTTCAAGGTACATTGATGGTGATTCTTCTCCGATAAGTCTCCTCTCTTAGATATTTCTTGGTTTTCCTTATATCTAGTTCTCCCTCCCTCTCAGTTTTCTAGATCTACCCCTATTTCATGTAGATCTAGGGTTTTTTTTCCTAAAATGATGGTATTTGGTATTTTTGATGATAGGTAAGGGGATCTAAGGTGGTTTTGTGGATTTTTTCACCCAAATTTGTGTGCAGTTGTGCGGTGGGCTGATTTCACTGAAACCCTAAGGTAGGTGGATTCTATCTAAATTTTACTTTGCTAGAACTAAAAGCCCTATTTTCAATTAATTGGTTTTTTTTCAATTAATTGTGATTATGGTGTGAAAATCTTGTTGTAAACTCGTTTTGTGATAAATTGTGTATTTTAGGGAAAACGGGTCATTGTGGTGAAAGTTCCTTTGTAGTTAGATTTTAAAATATTGATTTTATAATGGGTTTCTTTGGTTGGCTTATGAAAATGGTTTTTGTAAATGGTTTTGAATAAAATGTGGTTTCTTTATTGAATATATCGTGTCACAGATGATGTTCTAAGGGATTATTTGGATGTAAAATAGTTGTTTTCATAATGTTGTGGCCTTGGTGTGCTCTATGCTTGTTTATTGGATTGGACATTTGATATTGTGTTAAGATGATGATAAGTGCATGGGGATTACCACTATAAAAAGGGTATGGATAGTGTATGGAAGAGCCACTATCAAGGATAAGTGGGTGTGAATTACCACTAGGTTTGGAAAGTAGTAACGGGGTTGGACGGGAAGTTCCAACATGATTGTTTATCAGTTTGGATATTGGAAACCCTATAGTGATTCTTTGTTTGTGTATTGTTATTAAAAATGGAAATTGTTTTACTCATATGTGATGGTAAATGGATTATGGAATGGTTGTTGAACTTCCCTTGTGTTGGGGAAATTTGGGTGGAAAATGGCTTGGTAAGGGGGTGTTTGGCTTGTTAGAAGCTATTGAACTATTGATGTTTTATATAAACTGCTTTATATATTTGTGATAATGGTTATATATTAGTGGAATGTGTAGGGAAGTAATTTGGGAAAAACCTATTGAGTATTTTTACTCACTCCTACTTTTTCACTTTGGTGCTTTTTCACATGTCATTTTCTAGGATACATTCAAAGGCAAAGCATCTCATTTTTCTTGCAGTTCATCGTGATGGTTGGGTGGTATTGTGGTGCTTGGATCATGGAACTTGGTGTGGAGCAATGGAGTGTGTCATGGTTTCCTTTGGGTATTATTGTCGAGTATTCTGTTTTGTACTCTGATATTGGGATTATTGTGATTTAGTTGTATTGGTTCTTGGGAATTGTTATTGAGAGTTTGTTGTTTAGTTGTCTCTTGGTAATGTGTTATTATGGTTTACCTTATTGAAATTCATCATGTAGTTTTGGTTGGTTGGTTTTATTATAAGATAAAACCATTCCCCAATTTATCTTGAATCCCTTGACATTTATTTCCAGCCTTTAGTGCCTTGGGAACATTGCCTAAGTCCAAGTAGCATCTCACCGCCTTCTCAAGCCAACGAGGAAGGGGAGGGACGTTACATTACTATTACATCATTTTAAAGATAAACAATATAATAGTGTTACAAAACTAGGATCCAAAGGTTTAGTGTCTTGGGAAAATTAGGACCAAACATAACATCTACATAATAAAACATAAACATTATTTAATTCATTATTCTATAGCTTCTTATTGGCCCTTGTGTTCTCCTTAGTAAAAGTAATCACTTGAGGATATATATCAAAGAAAGCGGTGAGATTAAATCATAGTAAGAGGATAGATAAGAACATGAATCAATATAAAATGGGTGAACATAATCATCATCACCATAAAATAATAATGTGATCATAGTCATAATCATGAGAGTAAAAATTAGATAAATCATGGAATTTGGAAATGCATAAAAATTAAACATCATCTCTTAAAGGTCAACTACCACACATAGTTGTGAACAATGTTAACATCATGTTCACGCATAACATATGTGCATAATCATAACATAATCATCATTGTGAACAAATATAACATCATTTTCACCCATATTTCACATTATATCATGATATACATCACATTACCTAATGCATTGGAGCGTTATATAATTCCAGGTTCACCCATCACATCATACCATTTACATAATCATGCATTCCACATAAAACATATAATAATATTTTCTATAAAATAACCCATGTAAATGAAATCGGTTTCATGAATATTTCATAAAGCATACATTCATGAATAAACAATGGGTTTCCCATAATAAAAAAGGAATAAAATACTTAGTATAAGAATCATCAATCTTGAGTGAAGAAGAAATAGTCTCAAGAGAAGTGAAAGATGTGTTTTTTTAATGGAAGAGTTATTTTATAAAAATATTTGAATTATTCATAAAATAGGATTGGAAACATGTATATCTCAGAAAATAATAGGTAAGGAAAAGAAATTATATTTAAGGAACATTAAAGGAACATCCATACTCAAAATGGAGTGAGAGAGGGAAAACCCAAAAGGAAGAGAGTTGGGTTCGAGAATCCCCTTACTTTATGTCCAAATTCTTTCTTTACTTTAATATCCTATATAATAAAATTATATTCATTAATTATAAAATAAATAAATTTTTGTGCATGTATTCAATTCATTGTAATTTTTTTATGTTATTTTATATCCATTTTTATGAGTTATAGTTTTCAATTTCATCGTTTGGGAGTGTTTGTTTTCTTGGTTTTCATGATCGGTTCACTTGTATACATGTATGGAAGATCATGAAAAATGGGGATAATTATCCAAAATTGAAATTTTATGTTATTAATGAAATTATAGAAGTTTAATTTGTCTTATATATTATGTTTTTCTAGATATTAAGATGATTAATTTGATGAAATGTTAATGATAATCATTTAGATTAATTTGGTGGTTTTTCGATCACAATAAACTCATTTTGTTTTATTATTTTGTATTATGTATAAAAGTTAGTTCTAGAACATAAAAAAAGTTATAAAATAAATTTTAAAATATATTTCAACCATTATAATCATTTTAAGAATAGTCTTGAAGGCGGTAAAGGAAAATGAAAACTTTTCATCTTTGAAGGTGATAAAACAACACCTCACAGACGACGTTTCCATTTTTAGAATAAATGGAAGAGGAGAAGAGGTTTGATGAAATATTATTCCAATAATAAAATAAAATTATAGTATATATAATTTAATTTAGTTATAATTCCAATTTTATAATGGGATATGAGGAGATAAAAATAAAGGAAAACAAAAGAAAATAAATTAAAAGAAAAAGAGGATTTATCTCTCAAATTCTTCTCCTTCAGAACCTACTTAGGGAAATTGGTTTTGGTATTTTTTTTGAGAAAAAAAGACTCATGGAAATGGTTATGAGGATTGGTAATAGTATTTGGAATAAATTGGAAAATCTTCAAGGCTTTTTAGTGGTGAGGAGAAGAGGTGGTGAGGGGTAATATTTATAGGGGAGGAGAGGGGTGTTTTGTTATTATTTTATTCATTAGTTTATTATTTTGGATCAAAACTATGAATAGTTTAAACCTTATCACTAAATATATTAAAATAATGAAGGATATTTATATATTATGGTGATTACATCAACAATAAATCACTAAATATTGTATTTAACTTATAATGTATATATACTGTAAATTACCGTATTTTACTATTCACCAAAAAATTCAACTATTTTAGAAAATACCAAAAATTCACCAAAACCATTTTTGAACATATAGGACTAAAAAATAAACTATATTTTATAAAAAAAATTATCTGAATATGAGAAATTTAATTTTTAATTAAAATCATCATTTATTAGAAAAATACCGATTTTAATATTATAACCGATTTTATGACACTTTGAAAAATTACTTAAGGTCTCATAAAATTATATTATAATCATAAGAAAAAAATAATTTATTATTATATTTTATGAAAATAAATTTTCTTTTAAATCATTATATTAATTATAAAATTGTAAATAAACATTTATGTTTTATAGAAATACCAACAATTAATTAATAATTTTGTAAAACATTTATTTACTTACACTATGATATAATTATATCGTATTATCATTTATATGATGTCTATGTAAAGACCCAAAAATTATGTGGATTTTTTTTAAATACTTGGGAATTTTACGAGTCCGCAGTTTCAGACGGCGTGCGAATCCGAGGCCCGAAGTGCCCAGAATGATTCGTCAAGGTTTTGTTAAGCTTAAATTAACCCTCGTATGCAGTTTTCCTGAAAAAGTGGAATAACTCTTAAACGGTTACTTAGATCATAAATCTGAGGCCACCGTTGCACTCAGGATGATGGGTTTACCCTAGGCGTGACTTAAGTTTAGTCGGTATGGGCCTCCTGTGAGAAAAACCGAAAATGGAATAACAGTAAATAAAATAATTAAATAAAGTTATTTTATTTTTCAAATGCTTGTAACTCACAAACGGTAACTCGGATTAAAAATACAAGACCACCGCTGAACTTGTGAGGGTAGGTTTTCTTTAAGCAGATACTAACTTGGGTCGGTGAGGACCACCATAGAAAGTTAGTTTTTAGCCGCAAATAAAATAATTAAGTGACAATTATTTTATTGTAAAATTAATAACTTTTAAATGGTAACTCAGATTGGAAATCCAAGGGTACCGTTGGGTTCGTTGGGGCGTGTTTCACCTAGGCAGAGCCTAACCTCAACCGCAATGTCATGAGGGTGGCTGTTAATAATTTTCCGAACATTTTTTCAGGTACGTTCTGTAAATGTGCGAGCGGAATTTCATAACTTTTGAACTGGTGCTCAGAATTGAAATCTGAGGGTACTGTTGAACTTGTAGCGCCGATAATCTTTTAAGGAGACCTTCGCCACAGTTGCGTTCTAACGAGAATGGAATTTAGTTTTTCAATTTTTGTGGAAGAATGAAAATAAAATATTTTATCACTTATTTTGTTTTTATCCATTCATTTCGAATTTCAGAGGTGGGAACCACACGAGGAGCGTCAGGCATTTATGGCTAAGCATTAATTGCCTAGTTACACAATTATGTAACCACTCGACCCTTGGACTTCACCCTAATTAATTAAGCCAACACAACTTAATTAATTAACTAGTTAAAATCTTGGTTTTCACCCTTTAATGTGCCAACCTTAAAACTTAGTTTATAATTTTGGCACCACACCTTTTGTGGGGAGAGGATTAGAGGATTGGAGGGGAATCCTTTGGAGAAATACATCCTCTCAACGAAGAACACCCATCTCCACCGAGGAATGACGACGCCGTCTTCTCCCTCTCCAACCAGGGCAAGAAAGGGAAGACGCCGCCCACGAAGAACGCCGCCAATGACGACGTCATCTCCTTCCGACGTCAACAGAACGACGCTGCCTTCCGGCAACTCCATCTAGTGATCACCGATTACAAGGTAGGGTTTGAGTTGAATTCTTTTCTTATTCTCCATCATTCAAATCTCGGTTTATTTGTTGTCCAATTGTTACCACCTAACGCGGAGGGTTCCAGCCGAACAAACACATCCCGACGTACCACTGTTGGTTCTTTTTTGGTTGACGATGGTGGTGGCGCAATGACACCATCTGAAGAGAGAATTGTGGTGGAGCATCGGCGGCCGACGACGGGCCGACCGTGAGAGGAACCGGTGGCACAAGGACCATCAGGTCACCGAAGGGGTGTGGCACCCACACGCAGTGAAAAGAATCAGGCCGCGGCTAGGTGGGCTGCTGCGGTGTCAGACAAGCATGGGGCAGTTGCACTATGCAGGAGGAAGGGGGTGCAACCATGCGGGCTGTGGTGGATGAAGATGGCGCAGCACCGACGCACCGTGCCAGAGAGGACCCGCGGACAAAGGCCGCGGTGGACGGGAAGGGCGGCCGGCTGGGCCGGCCGCCGGCGAGCACTCCAAAGGTGGGACACCTCGGGTCCCGTGGTCACCGGGCTGGCGCCATGCGCCGGCTGTTACAAAGACGTGCGGGGGGGGGGGGGACTGACTACCCCCGCATGGCCACCGTAGGCTTCGTCTGGCGGTCCGCCTCCCAGCCACGCAGATTTCCAGCCGGGGTCTGCCTCCCAGCCACGTAGCCAGTCAGGCCACGCGGCCAGCCATCCTCAGCCATCCGGCGAGGCCCCGCGGCCAGCCAGCCTCGGCCAGCTGGGCCAGGCCACGCGGCCACCCGGGTCGGGCCACAAGGCTAGCCGGGCCGGGCCACACGGCCAGCCGGGCCAGGCCACACAGCCAGGTCCACCTTCTTGCTAGGTCACCCCCTCGGTCTAGGCCGTTTTCTCGGACTGGGTCGGACCCTCGGACCAGGCTGGACCCCGGTCCGGACCCGCTATGGTCAGTTATCACCTTTTCGCCCCTATCTTGGGCTATGGGTGTCCGAATGACGAACCGTCTACGGTGATGGAATTCATGGCGCAAGAAGATTCTTTTGGAATATTCCAATTGAGGTTCGGATGCAGTTGGGGTTTGATCGGGTTGGTTTGAGTATAAAAACCAACCGGGCCCCTGGAACAAAAATTCCAATAACTCATAGACTGGGCATTTGATTGACGCACCTTCTGTCGCATTGGGTTCCTTATGATGAGACAGAACTATGAGATACATCAACTCGAGACTTAATGGTAGTTGATGTTTTGACACTTGGCTTGAGAAGTTAACCCTCCCGGAATCGAACATGCTATGTGTGGAAACCCTAGGGCTGGCTGCGACTGAGATGACAGGATCCTCTATGGGTTCAACAGCGATGATACTGTACCAGGATCTTCTGTGGGTTTGACAGTGATGAATTCTATACCAGAATCCTCTGTGGGTTCGACAACGATGACTTATGTACCAGAATCCTCCGTGGGTTCGATAGTGATGACTACTGTACCAGGATCCTCCGTGGGTTCAATAGTTCTGACTTCTGTTCCTGGATCCTCTGTGGGTCCGACAAAATAGCTGATCCTGGATCCTGTGTGGGTCCAACAGCTTAGCTGGTCCTGAATCCTGTATGGGTCTGACAGCTTAGATGAATCAATGATTATATCTAATCATATCTATCAGTATACAAAATATGTATACCTGTGTGAGCTGAGTCTTGACTTTCTGTCGATATCATCGAGATGATTGACTTTACTTCCTTTGTGGAATGGGTTGTGCTTGGGCTCGAGAGTTGGAGCCAGACTGTGATTGATAACTTAGGTATATGTATGGTCATATACCTATGTAGGGTTGGTTGATAATTCATGATTGTATCTTTCTTATATAGTTTATCCTTTTTGTATTCTCGGAGACCTTCGGGGGTCTCGGGGTCCCCTACTGAGTATTGTTATACTCACCCCTGCACAGGCTTCGCCCACACCTTGTTGTGTTCTGTGCAGACGATGGACAACAGTGATTGAGGCTGAGGGTGATGGACGGGAGGCTACACAGAGCTAGACTAGATGGGATACACTTTAGGGACGAGTTGTTCGAGTTCTGTACCTACTATTCAGGTAGGAATCCCCGGTGGACGATCCAGGAGCTATTTTTCTATTTTTACTTGTACTTGTTGTTCATTTGGGTTTGTATACTAGCCCACTTACTTTCAGCACACTTTTCTTTTCTATATTAGTACATGTTTCTTCTACTGCTTGTGTTCAGACTATGTGTGTTACAGGTTTAAAGGCAATGCCTTCCCTTTTATCGGGTTTACGCCTTTGGTGCTAGTCATGAACCCCTGGCCTATGGAAGGCGGGCTTAGGGTAGTCACGGAACAGGACCTGAGGATGGGTCGTGAAAAATTGGTATCAAAGGAGTCGGTTCTACCACAGAACTTAAGACTCTGATCTGTCTTAATGTGATGCAATAATGTTAAGAGTATTGAGTGTGGTTTTTAGTCCAGGGAGTCTAGTGTTGGTGCGGCGGATGACGTATCCATACACCAGGACCCTGACTTCGGATTTTCGACTCAGTTCATGAAAACAATGATTGTGAGTGTGTTTTCAAGAGTCTTCTTTGTGAACTCTTTGAGTCAGATCACCAGGTATAACTTATTGACGGTGGTGCACCTGTTCCTTATCAAGATGCCGCTGCATAGACATCCAGCTAGGGTTTTTGAGTTTTGTATGAGATGGTAGCCCACCGAGTGACGAGGCTCCGGTGTAGGGACCTCTTACTATGTTGGCACCTTCAGGTGATTTACCAGCCACACCACCACGTGTTGGGCAGCAGATTCCACAAACCACATTGGAGGATGGTGCATGCCGATTGAGCACGTTGCATGAGATCCAACGGCAGAGGCCTCTGAGGTTATGAGGTGAGACAGATTCCCAGGTAGCAGAGGACTGGATGGAGGCAATTACTAGATTTTTCCACCTAGTTGAGACACTAATAGAGAATATGTTGATCTTAGCTACTAATATTTTTCAGTGAGTGACCATAAGGATGGTCCGCATAGTGATGAGGTTTCAGGACTTGGACCGTTTTTCGAGATGGTACCTTCGGGCAGTGTGCCAACTATATCACTACCCGTTGGTCAGTAGACACTACCGGCAGGACCGGTAGAGGACACTTGTAGGCTTAGTGCCTTACATGTGTTTTGGCACTAGATATCCCTCATGTTTCGAGGCGAGCCCGACCCATAGGCGGATGAGGAATGGCTTGAGGAGGTGGCTAAGAGTTTTCTAGAGCTTATACAGTTTCAGCAGGATGACATGTTGGTATTTGAGTATTCATCGAGGTGTATCGACCATTCCTGGTACTCGATGAATACGGTGTAAATAGTACTTTAGAGATCGGACCTCTGAGCGAGGTGTGTTTAAGGACATATGAGCTAGAACTTTTTCATCTATGCATTCCTACTTATGTTAGGGTGATGGAGAGAAACTTTGTGATTGAATGTTCCTTGGCTGAGCGGATATAACCTGTGAATGTTAGCAGTGGGAAGCTGCGAACTGGTTCCAGTCACAGAGACTTGGGTGCGTGAGATGTTTTAAGAAGAGGAAGTGTTAAGGACAGGTGAATCTACATGGCAGCAGACGTGGAAGAAGATCTTGGAGAGCAGCATGAGGTGGTGAACATTTTGACATGTTGAAACCACCTACCTTTGTAGTCCCCACTAGGATCAGGGAGATGGAGGTATAGGGAAGAGAGTAGCTGCATGCGACCAAGGAGTGTGACCCAGGGGCTCTAAGAATGATTTGAGGTACGGTCTGTGTCTACTACTAGCTTCCGTATCAATAGAAATAGGTACCAATCATTCCTTCCTTCTATGAATCTTGTCCCAGACCTAGAGTTTCCAGTTAAACCATTGACTTGATCCTCACGTCTGGAGATTCCTTTGGAAGGAGACTCTATAATCACACCTACGACGATGGTGTGATATGACCCTTGAGGCGAGAGTTTCGGTTGGAACCTCTTGGTGGCAGCGTCGAGGCCTTACGACGTTAGTTTGGGTATGGACTGGGCAACCACAGTTCATACACAAATTTATTGTATTAGGTAAAAAGGTTGTGGTTTATCTACAATGTTGGTATGTGGTTTTCCTTGGTCGAAGAAAAGGAAAACCCATACAACACAGGATGGAATCATGCATAAGAGGGTGCAGTCGATCACTCAGTAGTCGGAAAAACTTACCTTTTTGCTACACTTCTCCCGAGTTTCAACACTACTGTCATCTTAGAAGAAGAAGGGGCAACCCTTCGTATGGTCAGAGAGATGCTAGCTGAGCTTTCAGGAGCTGAGGCAGAGGTTGAATAGTGCGCCCAACTTGAGGCTTCCAGAGGAGGGCGTAGGGTACGTAGTATACTGTGATGTATCAGGGACCGAACTCGGGTGTGTACTGATACAGGAGCGAGCAGTGATGGCATATGGATCTTGGCAGTTAAGACAACATGAGCAGAACTACGCTACCCATGACCTGGAGTTAGGAGTAGTGGTCTTCTCCTTGAATATGTGGAAGCACTATCTGATGGGAGAGCGTTTTACAGTCTACTTTGAACACCAGAGTCTCAGGTACATCTTCTCTCATGAGGACCTGAACCTGAGACATCGATGTTGGATTGAGTTCCTTTAGGACTATGAGTTCAAGATAGTCTATACTCCTGGGAAGGGAAACATTGTAGCAAATGCACTCAGTTGGAGATCTGGTATACAACTGCTAGGAGAGGCGACAGAGCAGCTGGCTGCTTTACAGATATCCTTTATAGATAGAGATGGAGCAGCCTTCCTTCAGTCTCTTACAGTCACTCCCCCACTTCTTCAGAGAGTCAGGGAGGTGTAATGTGGGGACGCTGATTGTGAGACACGATGTGTTCAGATATCCATAGGACAAGCACCTGATGGATTTTTTGAAGGTGGGGAGTACGTCATCCTCTTCAGAGAACGTACTATGGTGCCAGTGTCACTTCAAGAGGAGGTGTTGAGGGAGTTTCACACATCCCCTTTAGTGGTAAATCCATGAGTGGTAAATATGTACTAGGACCTTCAACGACAGCACTGGTGGCCAGGTATGAAGAAGGCAGTAGCGGAGTTTGTCTCTCGATGCCCCACTTGTTAGCAAGTGAAGGCAGAGCATCAGGTACCAGCAGGACTGGATCAACCTTTAGAGGTCCCAAAGTGGAATAGGGATGAGATATCCATGGACTTCATGACGGGTATTCCACATACGTCCAGGGGAAGTGACTTTATTTGGGTGATCGTCAAACGACTTACCAAGTCAGCCAACTTCCTACTGACCAGAGATGGTACGAGCTACCACAGAGAAGGTATAGGTCATCCAGGAGTGGATGAAGACTGTGCAGAATAGACAAAAGTCGTATGCTGACCAGAGAAGAAGACCTCTAGAGTTCAATGATGGTGACCACATCTTTCTAAAGGTCTCACCTCGATGAGGTCTATGGAGATTTGGCCGAGGCGACAAGTTATCTCCGTGATTCATCAGACCATTCCAGGTCCTCTACAGGGTAGGTGAAGTGGCTTACCACTTGGCTCTTCCACTTCAGTTGCACCGGGTGCACGGCGTCTTCCATGTATCCTAGCTGAGGAAATACGTACATGACCCTTCCCACATCATCGGCCATGGCGAGTTGGATATCGATGATGGGGAGACTTTCATGGAGGGTCCAGTGGAGATTGAGGATCGATAGGATCAGGTCTTTAGTGGATGTTCAATACCTCTGGTGCACGTTTTCTGGCAGCATGAGAACCTCCAGGAGAGCACATGGGAGCGAGAGACTCAGATGTGTGATCAGTACCCCCATTTGTTTCTTTAGTGTGAGTTATAGCTTACGGGGATGTAAATCCCTGAGGTGTGGATAATTTAAAGACCTGAAAATTCCATGGATTTTTTTTAAATACATGGAAATTTTACGAGTCCACAGTTTCAGACTGGGCACAAATCTGAGGCTTGGAGTCCCTGGAATGATCCGTTGAAGTTTTGTTAAGCTTAAATTAAAGCGCATATGCAGTTTTCCTGAAAAAGTGGAATAACTCTTAAATGGTTACTTGGATCAGAAATCCGAGTCCATTTTTGCACTCAAGATGGCGGGTTTACCCTAGGCGTGACTTAAGTTTAGTCGACACGGGCCTCCTGTGAGAAAACCTGAAAATGGAATAACCATAAATAAAATAATTAAAGTTATTTTATTTTTCAAATGCTTATAACTAACAAACGGTAACTTGAATTAAAAATCCAAGACCACCACTGAACTCATGAGGGTAGGATTTATTTAAGCAGATACTAACTTGGGTCGGTGAGGACTACCAGATAAAGTTAGTTTTTGATCGCAAATAAAATAATTAAGTGAAAATTATTTTATTGTAAAATTCATAACATTTAAACGGTAACTCGGATTGGAAATCCAAGGGTACCTTTGGGTTATTTGGGGCGTGTTTCACCTAGGTAGAGCCTAACCTTGAACGCAGTGAGACGAGGGTGGATGTTAATAATTTTATGAACTTTTTTTTGTGTATGTTAAATAAACGTGTGAGCGGAATTTAATAACTTTTGAACTAGTGATTGGAATTGAAATCTGAGGGTACTGTTGAACTCGCAACACCAGTAATCGTTTAAGGAGACCTTCACCGCAGTTTCATTCTAACAAGAATAAAAGTTAGTATTTCACTTTTTGTGGAAGAATAAAATAAAATATTTTATCACTTATTTTATTTTTATCCTTTCATTTAGAATTTCAGTGGTGAGAACCAT
The DNA here is from genome assembly GCA_963277665.1 of Viscum album. Lineage (NCBI taxonomy): Eukaryota > Viridiplantae > Streptophyta > Magnoliopsida > Santalales > Viscaceae > Viscum > Viscum album. Next base: position 1,392,634,331 of record OY728157.1, on the reverse strand, counting down.
ATGAGGCGGTTCGTGCATTTATGGATAAGCATTAATTGCCTGGTTACACAATTATGCAACCACCCGACCCTTGGACTTCACCCTAATTAATTAATCCAACACAACTTAATTAATTAACTAGTTAAACTCTTGGTTTTCCCCCTTTAATGTGCCAACCTTAAAACTTAGTTTATAATTTTGGCACCACACCTCTCGCAGGGAGAGGATTAGAGGATTGGAGGGGAAGCCTTTGGTGAAATACATCCTCTCAACGAAGAATGCCCGTATCCACCGAGGAACGACGACACCGTCTTCTCCCTCTCCAACTGGGGCAAGAAAGGGAAGACGCCGCCTACGAAGAACGCCGCCAATGATGACATCATCTTCTTCCGATGTCAATGGAACGACGCCGCCTTCTGGAGACTCCGTCAAACGATCACTGATTACAAGGTAGGGGTTTGATTTGAATTCTTTTCTTGTTCTTCATCATTTAAACCTTGGTTTATTTGTTGGCCAATCATTTCCACCTAACCTGGAGGGTGCGGGCTGAACAAACACGGTTCGACATCCCTCTGTTGGTTCTTGTTTGGTTGACGATGGCGGTGGAGCAACGACGCCACCAGAAGAGAGAACTAAGGTGGAACATTAGAGGCCGGTGACGGGCCGACCATGAGAGGAACCGGCGGTTCAAGGACCATCGGGTCGCCAAAGGGGAGAAGTGCCGATGCACCGTGCAAAGAACCGGGCCACGGCCAGGCGGTCTGCGGTGGTGTTGGAGGGGTGCGGTGCCGTCACACCGTGCTGGAGGAAGGGGTCCGTGGCCATGCGGGCCGTGGCGGAAGAAGACGGCGTGACGCAGTCGCATCGTGCCGGAGAGGACCTGCGGCCAAAGGCTGTGGCAGACGGGAAGGGCGGCCGGCTGAGCTAACCACCGGCGGGCGCTCCAAAGGCGTGACCCCTCGGGTCCCGCGATCACCTGGCCGATGCCATGTGCCAGCCATTACAGAGACGAGGGTGGGGGGGGGGGGGGGGGGGGGGGGTGCTGACCACCCCCCGCGCGGCCACCGCTGGCGTCGGATGGCGGTTCGCCTCCCAGCCACCCGACCAGTCGGGCCCCGCGGCCTGCTAGCCGCGGCCAGCCGGCTAGGCCTCACGGCTAGCCGGCATCGGCCAGCCGGGCCGGGCCACACTACTAGCTGGGCCGGGCCACATGGCCAGCTGGGGCAGGCCACACGGCCAGCCGGGCCGGGCCACACGGCCAGCGGGCTGGGCCACCACCGGGCCGAGCCGCCTTCGCGGGCCGGGCCACCACCGGGCCAGACTATCTTCGGGCCGAGCCGCACCCTCAGGCTAGGCCATTTTCTCGGACTGGGTCGGACCATGGAACGGGGTCAGACCCCGGTCCGGACCGAGTGGGACCGGGTCGCTCCGATTGGGTCGGACCAGACCCGGACCCACTATGGTCAGTTATCACCTTTTCACCCCTATCTTGGGCTACGGGTGTCCAAACAGTGAAACTTCCATGATGATGAAATTCTTGGAGCAAGATGATTCTTTTGGCATACTCCACTTGAGGTTCAGATGCATTTGGGGTACGGTTGGGTTGGTTTGAGCCTAAAAACCAACCAGGCCCCTGGAACAAAAATGCCAATAACTCACAGACCGGGTGTCCGATTGACGCGCCGTCTATTGCGTTGGGTTCCTTAGGAGGAGATAAAACTACGGGATAAATAAACTAGAGAATTCATGGTAGTTTATATATCAACACTTGGATTGAGGAGTGGACTCTCCCGGAATCGAGCGTGTTGTGTACGGAAACCCTAGGGCTGGCTGCGACTAAGATGACAGGATCCTCTGTGAGTTCGACAATGACGATACTGTACCAGGACCCTCTATGGGTTCGACAATGATGAATTATGTACCGTAATCCTCTGTGGGTTCTACTGTGATGACTTCTGTACCAAAATCCTCCGTGGGTTCAACAGTGATGACTACTGTACCAGGATCCTCCGTGGGTTCGACAGTTCTGACTTCTGTTCCTAGATCCTGTGTGGGTCTGACAGAATAGCTAATCCTGGATCCTGTGTGGGTCTGATAGCATAGCTGGTCCTAAATCCTATGTGGGTATGACATCTTAGATGAATCAGTGAATACATATGATCATCTCTATCACTCTACAAAAGATGTATACCTGTGTGAGTTGAGTCTTGACTTTCAGTCGATATCATCAAGATGATTAACTTTTCTTCCTTTATAGAATGGGTTATGCTTGGGATTGAGAGTTGGAGTAGGATTGTGATTTATAACTTAGGTATATGTATGGGTATATACCTAAGTAGGGTTGGTTGATACTTCGTGATTGTATCTTTCTTCTGTGGTTTATCCTTTGTGGATTCTGGGAGACCTTCGGGGGTCTTGGGGTCCCCTACTGAGTATTGATATACTCTCCCTTGCATGGGCTTCACCCACACCTTGTTGTGTTCTATGCAGATGACGAACATTAGTGATCGAGGCTGAGGGTGATGAACGGGAGGCTGCTCGGAGCTGGACTATATGGGACGCACTTCAGGGATGAGTTGTTCGAGTTCTGTACCTACCCTTCAGGTAGGAATCCCTGGTGGACGATCTAGGAGCTATTTTTCTTTTTTTACTTGTACTTGTTGTTCAATTGGGTTTTTATACTGGCCCACTTACTTTCAGCACACTTTTCTTTTCTATATTAGTACATTTTGCTTCTATAGCTTCTGTTCAGACTGTGTGTGTTACAGGTTTAAAGGAAATTCCTTCCCTTTTATCAGGTTTATGCCTTTGGTGCTAGTCGCCAACCCCTGGCCTATGGAAGGCAGGCTTGAGGTAGTCACGGCACGGGCCCCGAGGATAGGTCATGACAACCTAAGTTTTATTTATAATTTCATAGTTGAGTTTACTATTCTATTGTCTGAATTACTATTCCTAATGGTCACATTACTATTCCAAAGGTCATGTTACTATTCTATTGGTATATGTTCCTTAACTTCTAGAAATACATATTATTCCATTAATTATTCATTTATCAATTTTATATTGTTTCCACTATTTGATTTTATGTGATTTATACTATATGGAATAATTATAAGAAGAGAACTTCTGTTGATAAAATTTTGGGTCATTACAATATGTTTTCATGCGGGTGTGTATAATTCGCCTTCAAACATTTTTTTATTGTGATCGTATGGTTTTGTGTATCCTTTTGATATTTGTTCTTGATATGAATTATTATTCCTTTCTATGACATGTATTTATTTTTTTGACGTATATCCCATGGAATCATACTTCAGGTATCAGGATGACCATATTGTTCAACCTTGTTTCGATAGTCCCTTGGAGGGGAATCATAATGAAGTGATGAGGGATATGTACTATGGATCATTTGGTGGTATAGGTCAGATCACATATATGTTTGTTGATATGGTAGTAGACTATGCATGGGATTATAATCCATAAGCTTTGGACAAAGTGTTGTAATTCCATACAAGGGGTTTTGATTTATCCAATTACATCAAATATGTTAGGTGGGACTTCCCATCATTTGAGGATAATGGCCCCCAATAAGGTGGGGCATGAAGAGTCCCTAATAATGACTACCATAAGGGTGGGGCATGAGATGTTACTAATAATTACCACCTTTAGGGTGAGGTGTATGGTGTTTCCTTAAAGGATGTACTTGGTTTGACTTACTCTTCCGTCCTTTCTAGTAATCATTCGAAGTAGTTGGGGCCAGGGATTGTGGCGGATTTTTTAGCATGTGATGACTCAACACATGTGTGACTATATTTTTACTTAATAATTTATTTAATACATTTCATACACTTTTATATATATTTTTTGCACTTATTTTAAGGGTTCATTGGTGATGTTCTATTGGGTTTATTACTCACACTCTACATTGGGATCTCAATGTATATGTAGAATTCATGACTAGGGATCTAGTGAATGGAAAGGTACCTATACATGATACTGATGGTATAGTCTCCACAATGATGGACTTAGACCCTCGCTACTAGTCGACAAACTCTTGTATATGGGGAGGCGCTCATGAGTTTATGTGTCACTCCTGTTTAGATCAGTGATTTGGGTTGGGGTGTTACAAATTTATATTATCTAAATAATGTAGTTAAAAAATAATACAATGAGGTAACACAATGTATATTACAAAAAATATAAATTTATTATTGTACTTTATTTTTTTTCTTTAAAGGTTAAAAGGATTTGACCCCTCTATCGATTATCCAAATCCCATCATTATGGTCTCCTCTAATACAAGACATCGTCTACATTAGGAATTTTCTAAAATGGTTATGACATCCTAATGAAAGGGCCATCCTCAATTTAATTGACATAAAACCTTGAAATGGTTTTGGTCGATAATTTAACAATCAATCACTTTCTATTTATAGGATCCAAGACATAAAATACTTATATTGTCTATGATTACATTATGAATAGTTCATCATTGCACACTTCCTTACTGAAATACACTTTTATGAATCCTAATTCATCAATTTTAACCATACTCTTATCATAAACCCACTTTCATTGAAAAAGTATCACTTAGAATGTTATATAATCCAACTCCCATATTTGTTTAACGATTCCAAAGTATGAAATGTTCACATAAATTGGATTTTTATCCTTGGTACTATATACATGTATCAATTCATATATAAGTGTAACTATATTACTTTTAATGGTAATGTGTTAATCATGTTCCTTTGTATAGAACATATAACCATTAATTACCTAACTATTATAAGAAAATACATGGAAAATTGGTCATTTGGATAGCCATAAAAGTTTTTTTGAAATTAAATTTAGATTTTTAGTTGAATCCTAAAAAATATAGTCATGAAACCAACCTATAAACCATCAATTATGTGTATTTGATATCTAACTTTCATCCTTTGATAGATTCAAATTCCTAAGAATTACTTTATGGGTTTTAATATGTGAAAAAACCTCTAAAATATTATGTAAAACTTAATAGTGAACCTTATCCCGCTCTATAATGGTAATTATGACAACATCTATCCCAAAAATTACTTCACCCACAAGTCACCAATTTTTATGAGATTTTGGTGTATCAATACTTTCCACATTGGACACATAGTTGGTATATAATTCAATGGATTCCTAAAAAATATATCAATTTGTAATAAAACCTTGTGGCTGGATCCAGTTTTTGACATACCATTTTAAAATATTCATAAACCATTCAATGGGGTATATCTATCTATAGTGTACAATACCACATAGTTAGATCTCTCTAACCAACTGAACCATTAAGTGATCCATCATATCAAAGAATTATAGAAGGAATAACATCTCCAATTAACATAATATGACATCAATTTCCTTTTCCATAGCTAGAAATTTCATCGAGTCTATAAATTTACTGAATATAGCTTTGAAAAAAAAATATTGGTTAATTTATGATGAACAATTTTAGGAAAAATGAAGCATAAAGCTACAAGCAATAGATATTTCATCAAAACATGCCATTCGTGTGATTTCGGGACCTTTAACTTTAAATCATTCAATGAAATGATATTATTTATATTTTATGAAAAACCATGAGGAACCTTTACATCATTAAGGAAGTTGAAAAACTGATATCTCACTTTCTTGGAAAGAGTGTAAGCAACTAGAGGAAGAAAAGTCCATCTTTTAACCTTTACTGGTGCTGACTCTTCTTGTATCCCCTTTTCAATCATGCCTAACCCAACCTTAATTTCATCATTTGTTTTACTAGGTGTATTAATAATGTGATAATTATACTATCACATATAGTTTTTCCATATTCATGACATTAATAAAATATACAATGTAATGGTAATTAAAAAAATGATCACTTTTTCCAAAATAAGATTTGTAAGGTTTTTCAAATAAGTTTTACCAAAATCTGTGTACATATCAATTACTTTCTCAAATAGTTGATCGCCTTTTAATAAAGATGATATTGTTCCTTCTTCTAAATTCCTATCAAATAATGCCATCTAAGACCGGTGTTTATTTCATTGGGGTAGAAATCTATGATGTCCATGAAATAAGGTTTTCAAGAAATGTTTCAACCTAACTGAGTGTGTACCTTGTTCACAAATAAGACACCCTTGAGTTACTTTAAATTTATATCCTAAAAAATTTCCCTAAGGAGGAAATTAATTTATAATCCCATGAAACATGGCTCTCAACACAAAATCTTAATTATGGTAAGCATGATACAACATAACACCAGAATCCCACATTAATTTCAAATCTTCGATCAATGGATCCAAATAAAAATCAATATCATTACTCGATTGGTTTGGTCATGATATAAGTAGAGGCAATATAATTTATTTTTTCTCTATAAATTACCATTGTGGAAAGTTATAATTTAGAATCATAATTGGATATATACTATGAGTGATACTTTATAAACCAAAAGGATTCACTCCATCTTTATATATAACAAGATGAAAGTTTCTTGACTCGTTCACAAATTTAGGATACTCATAATCAATTTTCTTCCACTAAGTAGAGTCTATAGGGTGAAAAAGTTTCCCATATTGATTTTTTTTGTATTTTTATGCCATATCAATTTCTTTATTATCTCCTCAATTTCATATAGGTTCCTAAACCTTGGAATGATCAAAAAGTACCATAAAAATTTCAAAGCAATTGATTCATCACTAGTGTAAAAAAGGATTTCTATGTTGTTTTTTGGATTTTTGACATCAATTACCTCAATAAATTGTTGCAAGTGACATTATAAATTTGAATTTCATGTATTTTATTATTAACTAATGTGATAAAGTGTTTTTCACATCAATTTTTTAAAAATTAATCATAGAAACTGGCCTAAAACTACAAAATTGGAATGATTTTTCATGTTGGTTATATAAAATATGATGTGAAAAATTGATTTTCATTAATTTTTTACATTTTTAAACAATAACTGACGCGGAAAACGATTTAAAAAAAATTAAATTCAAATATATTATCCCAACAATACAACAATAGAAGAAGAAACAAAAAACAAAATCACAATAATGAAAAAGAAACATCCATCAGTAGTACAATAGCATAACCAAAAACCAAAAACAAAAACATGATATATATTAAAATTTGAAAAAACATCAAAAATTTAAATCATTTTTACATTATAATTTGAAATTTAATCTTTATAATATATATTATAAATAAAATAAAACCCAATCAAACCTATGAAATATTCCACCCATTCTATTTGTAAGTGATTTAGATCTCGTTCAGTATAAGGGAAAGGGGCATAAAAAAGATACAAATTAAAAATAAAGGATTTAAAATTTATTCTCAATATAATTATAAGATAAATTAAAGGACGGTTTATAATAAAATATAACCTTGTGAAATGTTTTAATTGTCCTGGTTGAAATTATTTCAAACATAAATCTTATAATATAATATCCACATTCATTTACTCATTGAAGATGAAAATTATATTTCATAATAAGTTTTCAGTTCAAAATATTATTTTAAGTTCTTGCAGCCAAAATTTAGTAATTATAAATGGGAATTCACCTTTGATTTTAAATATTTTATCTTTGTGAACCTGTTTATATTATATCTCTAAATTAGTCTCATTCCCTGTTTGAAAATGATATGCATGACATAAAATTAAAATTCATTATAATATTCAAGTATTCAAATAATTAAACCTACATGTTCAATATTTTTCTAAAATATTCTCACATTTCACCATGTAAAAAGAATTACCGGTAAGTTTTCTTCTCTTTTGAACAAAAAACACACGACATCTGATGAACAATAATATATAAAAAATATAATGTGAGTGGTTATTCAGTTAAGATAAATAAAACTTTAAGAAATATATGTTCCACACCCTTTAAGATAAGGAAAAATCCATTAATGAATTGAATTATTTTGAAATATTTCAGCAATATATATTATACTTTATGTATCTTTCATTGTAATCGCTATTGGTGAAATAAATTTTGGTTCTATGAATCTATATATCGATGATGTATCATAATAAATACAAAGTGTATAGTGATACATAATAAAAAAATAAACATTAAGTTTCAATAAATTAATATAACTAAAATATATATGACAATCAACTTACACAGAAAAAAATTACATCACATCGATGCCCAAAAAATATCCACTTACAAGATCCATGATATCTCTCTTTAAAATCATCATAGTCAGTTTATGCCCAAAAATGTTATCATCCATTTAAATCTCATCAAATTACAAAAACATAGATAGATATATTTATAATATATTAAGTCTATAAGAAGTAGTATCTGATGTCATAACAACCTGTACTTATTGTTGTCTATACAATATGACTTTACAATTAAATTATTACTATAAAAAATAGATAAATATATAATGTTAAAATGTTAAAACAAATTTAACACCAATATTAAATAAAGGATATAATCCATAAATACCTTAGGGGTAATTTTTCAAACATGTCTAGATGTCCAAACTGAAAAATGGTCAATACTTTTTACAACTATAATAACCATATCTGTAGGAAATGGAACTTTTTCTGATTTATCTATAATATCCTACAAAGTGACCCTAAGATGATCTGTATATATTTGTTTATGATGAACATTATCCCCCATATAGTATATAATCCCATATGAAATAATATGATATTGGGGATCCTCAATATGTAAATCACAGAAGATTGGAAGTTATAGCGGAGGAGGTGTAGGAGTTGGATAAGAATAAGGAGGTGGAGGAGTGGGATCTACTGGTGGCAATAGAGGAGTAGGATCTACAGGTGTAGGTGGAGGAGTGGTATCTATATTCTAAAACCATTTTTCATGGTTACAAACATCGACTATACCGAAGTTTCGATATTGTCCTCCATTGTCCTACCCATATCTTGAACTTTAGATTCTAAAGATTCTATTTTACTTTTATATACATCCTCCCTTGGAGAAGATCCAGAATGACCAAAAACTTTTTTTTATCAATACACATACCGTATATCCTCATACAAGATTTGGGTGTTTGAGTTTTCCCAATATAGTAGCAAAAATATTCTTCCCACCCTCAGGTATAAAGGTCTTATATGTGATATGATCCTCAATGGATTTCTATATAGAATATTTGAAAAATTAATTAGTAAATCATAATATATAAAGATTTGTATTACCTGAAATAACATAAATAAATTAGATTACTCCTTATAATCCTCCCACCTATAACCTTAGAATCATCTATAATATATTATCCCTTTTTCTATTTTAGGCCCTCTTCTATTTTTCATGTCTAGCTGGGGGGAGGGGAGGGCCAACCTCTACGAAGCCTAAAGTCTCAGCTCTCATTTTTTGAAATTTTTTGTCCATCATTTTTTCTTCCAATTATATATACCTTACACAAGATAAAGTATGAGGGTATATGTTTTTGAATGGATATAATGATAATATCTCCTCATTTTTTTTTAAAATTAAGAATAAAAAAATCATTAATATGATAATTTATATAAAAAAGTATAAAATCTAACATTACACTTACAAAAAGTGATTCTTTTCTTCTACTTTAAATAAACCACTTCCCTGGATCTTCATCTAGAAAAAGATATATATCCCATGAAATTTTATCTTTTATATTCCTAAAAACAAAATTTAATGTGAGGGATGATTTAAAATCCATCCATCTACTAGAATCCAAAGCTAAATATTTCTTACGAAATTCTATAGAGTCAGGTATATTATATTCCATCCATGATAAGTAATATAATAAAAAATTATCTTACCAAAATTGTCTCCCATAATTGAGATATTTTTTCTTTATTGACACTTCTCCAGTCACAAATAAAAATACAAACTTTGGTTCAATATTTAACTACAAAAAAATTATTAAATTGTTTTAAATTTGGACCCCTAGGAATATCATTATCATCAACCTAAACCTTTATCCTATGGTCCTAGATATAGGAAAATAATAATTTTGGTAAATGTGTACTTCCACATTTACTAACCCTGGAAGTATTCTCTACCCCATTAGAAGTAGTTGAATCCTATGTAAAAGGATAGGAATGATCTTAAATAGATGAATGTGAACAATACTTCTCAAAATATCATGGTTACTTACATGATTGATCTAGAATTATCCTATAAATCAAAGTAACAAATCAAAGTAACAAACAATTATTACATAAATATACAAATCCAACTCTTACATATAAAATTAAATAAAAAATGAAAACTGATCCCATAAAAATTAACCTAAAATAAACACATTTTTATTCATATTTTCTAAAGTAGTTAACTAAAATTAAAAAAAATTAATAAGAGATGGAATGACATTAATGAAGGAAAAAATAAAACATTTACATAAAAATCTAATAAAATTTTTAAAATGATGCAAAAAACAATACAAAACAAACCACTCTTTATCATATTCATTATATTAATTAAAAAAATGTTAAAAATAATACTAAAAGTATTATTTATATTATTCAATAGTAGTTAACAATGTTAAAATAATACTGACAATATTTAGGAAACATAAAATAATAGAGATAAAATAAAACAAATATTAATTTCAAATCAATACAAATCCAATAATTACATATAAATTTGAATAATTGAAAAATGATACAAACAAAACAAAACACATATTAATAAAAATTTAACACATTAGTTATAATATGTGTTTTAATTTTAAAAAATAAAAATAAAATATCTAACATTTTATGAAATTTTAAAAAGTAAACAAGAAATAAATATATGTTACCTTTAATATTATAAAATTATTAAAGTATTGTTTTCCCATATTCCTTCACCATGATCATTACATATGGAATAAACCATGTCTATGATGTGGTCATCAATATTCTCTATTAATGTTTCCATAGAAGTTTGGAACTCATATAAATCAGCATCATAGTCAAGTTTTTCATCTCCAAAATAATGCTTTTTCTTTATAAAATAATATACCACCATATATTTGATGTATCAAGAACAAAGAAAATTTATTTCACATGTGTTTTCAAGATAAGAGGATCAATTATTTATTCCAATCTATTCAGATTAACTAGTGTCATACCAAATTCATAGTGTATGGAATTATTTATACCGATAACACATTTACAATTAAACACTAGAACTCAAAATTTAATGTAATAAACCTCCCATATTTCTTCAATGACTTTATAATAAGAACTTGATGTGAAAATTGGGTTTTTTTATCAGAACTCTAAAAATTTATTACTTCTATGATCACCAATACATTACTATTCTGAACTTCACTTTTGTTGTCCTAATCTTTTGTATGAAATGTATATCCATTAATATCAAACCAAGACTATATTATCAAATTTAAACTTGGGATACACACTAACCAACTCAATTTTTATGATGTATCTGATATACCATGCACTGTCTCTTTAATACATGGCAATTTTTTTTTGTTATGATCATTCAAAATACACATATTTTTCTTCTTTGGATAACATTATTTTAACATATGAATATGAAATGTTATATATAATCAAGCATCATATATGTTATTCATGATTTATAAATGTATCTTCTTTATCTTTTCACATGAAAATATTTTACTTTTAATCCACATATCCCTTTTCCCACATATTTAAATCATTTATGGTGAGATATAGGCAAAATGATGTGCTCCACTGCAGAAAAAAAAACTTGTACAAAACTATTTAACCTCATCAGAAATATAATTCTCAATAATGGGGGCTTTAGGTCAATATGAATTCTTAAAATATCCCTTCAATATATTTATATACCTTTAAAAGGGATATATCCAACACATATATATCTATCTAAATATTTATTTCTCTCACCAAATGAACCATTAATTGCACAATGATATCAATTTTTTTTAGGAAAATACATTTCTAATTGATAAATTATAGAAACCACATCATTTCCCAAATTGTTCAATGAATTTAGATAAATCAATTTTTTAAAAATTGAATTGAAAAAATAATACACCTGCATTATATTAAATCTGACATTGATGATAAATATTTCATACAATTAAACTAGTAAGATCTATTGCATCATGACATGAAAATTATGATATTTCATTCCTTTAAAATTAAAATCATTTAGTGAAACATTTTTTTTACATTTTAATAATAACTTCATGAAACTTTTATACAATAGATACACTGAAAAAAAATATTTTTTATATCCCTTGTATAATTTATGAAAAGTTGGATGTAGGTATGTTCATCTTCCATTATGATTGGGAGCCAAATCTAAATGTATTCCCATTGAGAGCAAGTCCAATATTTCATTCAACCCATCTTTATTCATTCCTTTAATATCTAACAATCTTCCATAAAACTATCACATATATTCTACTCCATATACAGAGAATCAATGTTATGTCTAACCTCATGATATGTACACTATATAATCTCCAAAAATATTGATCATTTCTTTAAAATATTTCATTCATTACTATATTTTTGTATCTTTTTGAATGAAACATCAATGTTTTCCCCCCACTCAAAATACTGATTTGTGGATTTTTTTTGGATAAATATAAAATTCTTGTGAGTTATTGAAGACATTTTTTAATCTTTTATAAGAGAGACCTATAGAAAAAAAACTCCGATGACTCGTGTATGCTATTTTTCTCCCATGTTATAGTTGATAATATGAATCCTATTGTTTAAAAATTGGAAAAGATTTATGTCCCTTAAAAATGAATCTAGAAGAATTTACAATTTTTTGGGAATTCATTTATAGTGAACATAATAATTGAATATAATTAAAAATGGTCCATTTTATAAGAATAATACACTCTAATAATTTCCTCCCATAAAAGTGTAAAATCATCAATTAATGGCAACAAAAAAAATCAATATCATTTCTAGTATGTTTTGGACTATAAATCATTAAAATCAACATGACATATTTATAATTAATACAAAATTAAAAATATAAGTTATAAATTACCAATAAATAAGGCCATGGACTATATTTACTAATAAGGATTTGATATGGATTCATTATATCTATTAATATTCAAAGTCTAAGATTTATAACTCTATTTTCAAATATAGGAAGTTGTTGATCAATTTTATTCCAATGTGGATAATCATTTGGATAACATAAAATTCCATTAGATATATGCTCATATATATTTAATATTAACCTTTTTCCCTTATTTTAATTTTTAAATAAATTTTCCAAATGAGAAATTATAAGATGATACCAAATTTCCTTGATTTGAGTCTTTATAACTACTAAACTAGCATGTAATTGTTCTTTCAACTTATACCATGACGTCCCATATTTAGGAAACTAATAGAACTTCTGATTCCTTCTTATATTGCACACAACCATTATATTAGGAATGTATCTTGTTGGAATCCTCATGTATTAATCATGTTTTAATGATCACAAATATTATTCATCCTAGTTAACTCCTATAAATTATATCCAATCATGTGTACTTTTGTTTCAAGTTCTCTCATGCTTTATAATGGTTAATATCAATCCATGTCATGCATATCACTGCTTAAGTCTGAATACAATTTCTTTCCTAAGTACCAGACACCGTAAGCCAAACACCGTGAAGCCAGACACCGTAAGCCAGACCCCGTAAGCCAGACACCGTGAAGCCAGACACCGTAAGCTAGACACCGTAAGCCAGACACCGTAAGCCAGACACTGTAAGCCAGAAACCGTAAGCCAGACACCGTCAACCAGACACCGTGAAGCCAGGCACTATAAACAAGACACCGTGACACTCAGACAACGTGACACTCAGACACCGTGTGAAGGAGACACCGTTTTCCTAACATACTGTGACACCGTTTCTTAAACTATTTTTTCATCTTTCAATTTAATTTTTAACGGTCATATTTGATGCATTTAATTCAATGACATAATTAATTTATCTTTGTAGACATAGTATGAGGTACGAGGTACGAAGCACATGGAACTTTTCAGCTAAAAATCTTGCATTCGAATATAAAAAGTGAAGAGTGCCCAAGAGAAACACAGAACGATACTGAACAAAATACAAGCGTGTGAGCACAACCGCGAAGAACATATTGCAAGATTTTCAAAAGGAAACATTGTCACATGCATGCAATCTGACTCTGCTGAAGAACATACGAAGTACACTGGAATCCGGAGAACATCTTCACATTTTCAAAACTCATGAAGAACACAAGCTAAATCGCGACACTCTGTTTTTCAAGACAAAAACTAGAGAATGACTCAAAAGAATTTCTGTTTAATTAAAAGAGTATAGAGATACACTTCAAATCACTAGAGCATTCTAAACTCATATCTACTCTCTCTCAGTGATTATTTTACTTAATTTTTGAGCAGTGTGTGTACTCTGTTTATTCCATACACACATTGACTCCTGTGCTAAACTGGAGGATTTATAAATCCCTACACCAAACTATTTATACTTCTATTTACCCATGAAAACTGTGGAAGAGGTCCCTATGTGGCTTGGTTAATATTTTGTTTACCCACAAAAACTATGGAAGAGGTCCCTGTGCGACCTGGATAGTCTATGTACTGTTGTTAACCCTGATCCAGGGTGTGGATCAAAGTTTATATATATAAACTGCTTGGTGGCAGGTGATCACCAAGTGGAGCGGATTAGGTCTCCTCTTGAGACTGAATCACTTGTTTCGTATCTGTTGTTTTGTTTAAATTTAGTCTTCTCTGTTTTAATGCTCTATTGCATAATCCAGAAATCACTAATTTGACTTTGATAGTTAGTCTTGGAAATAAGTTATAACTGGTTTTCCTTAGTAGGATAACTTCAAAAGTAATATTAATAATAAAAATTAAGATTACTGATAATTAATCAATCTTCTAAGAAGTTTTTTAAAAACTCAAACTCTTATAACAGTATAACCATGATTAACTGGGCTATATCTATTTTTGGAGAAAACATTTCTTTTGAAAATAATATTCTTTTAATAGAAATTTGTATAGTTACTCAATTCACCCCTCCCCTCTTGAGTAAACTACTTTGACCAATATATCTTCTTATACAACAAACCCATTAGGCATAATATTTTATTTACATTATAATATGAATCTAGAATATTGTTCTCTTTAGGAAGCATGTCTTCTAGCAGCTATAACAACTATATAAAACTCTTGTAACTCCATCCATTTTTCACCTTAAAGTTAATCAATATTAACAGTATTGATAACACCATAAAATCTATACAACCTGGATATAATAGTTTTTCCTCATTACTATATTGATGGTCAACTAACAGTTCTTTCATAATTACCTCTACTTCAATATCATGAATCATTTATTTAATTTGACTAGTCTTATCATCTTAAAAATCTTCATCATCAATATATCTTAAATTCTAACCAATTTTACCATTCCTAATACAAAGGATCTAACTAATATTAAAACCATAATAAAATTAAAAAATCTTTGATTTTTTGGATTTTTAATATTTTCATATTTAAAAATTTCAAGAATAAACATAAAACTAGGTCATTATTTGGAGCATTTTGTTTATAAAATTCAAAAAAAGCACAAACACATTCCTTATATTTATCACTTTTTGAATTACAATAATATAAATTCAATTCATTATTATTTATAAAAAATATCAATAATTGAAAATAATTTATAATATTTTAAAATTTAATTTCAAATTTACTTTTATAAATAAAAATAAGAAATACCATAAAAAAATTTCACAAATAAAATAAATAAAACATAATTTATAAAAATGTATCACTTTGAACAAATTTAATTATCATTATTTTATAAAAAAAGTATCCTACAATCAACATTATCATATAAATATATATGATCAATACTCCATAATTCACTATACATTTAAAATAATTGTTCACAATACAAAAAAAACATACCATAGACACACATTAATAAGTAAATTAAGCTTATTTATAACATGAATTCATCAAATAATCATTTAATCAAACCTTAATCTCAAAAAAAATCAATCATCAATTTAAAAATACCTTTGATGTAGGAATATTCAGAAATGAAAATAGAAATAGTGAAGAGATGACAAATATAAGTGGTGGTAGAGATCATTCAAGAAAAAAAAATCCCAAAACAACATTCATCAACTAAAACATACCTTGGATTCATAGAAAATCGAAATAATAAACACAAAACGAAAATAAATATCATAAGAGGGATGAATGAGAAGAAAAAATAATGGAAAGATGATGTAGACTCAAAATGACTCATCCTGACATTTCATAAAGATTTTAATAGTTTTTCATGTCAATTATTTAATAATCGATGTTGAAAACCAAATTTTCAACATCTGTTATTTAGTAAACAACTTTTAAAAAATACGCCTTGTATTTTTCACATATATTATTTTATAATGTCAGTTATAAATAACCGATGTGAAAAATGTGTCTCATTAAATGTATTTTGTACTAGTGTATATTTCCTATATTGAGATTCACCACACTCAAGGCATTTTTTCAACGATTCACGCTTCTTGAGAAACAATATATAGTCATTTGGATAAACTTTTATTTTTTTAGAAATCGTACCCATTGAACATAACATTCGTTTAACCTCATATGTTCGGTAAGGATCCTCATTATATTATAGTATCATATCATTCAAGAGAGTAATAATTTAATTAGATCTTATGTCACTCCATCTATTTCCATATTTTACATTATATATATTTTTTATGGATGACACTTTTATATATTTATTACAACCAATATACAATGATGTCTTTACACAAGTCATTATCTTCTGAAATAGTTTTGTATAATAAGAAAGTTCATATTTAGCTATCATTGTCATTTCCTCAATATGATCTCTATCATCACTCACACCTATAATCATATCCTTGATTTAGTCTCCATCATTTTTCACAATTGTAATCATACCAGATGATCCTTAAAGGGAGGTATTATCCCAATCACTAGCTACATTCAGTTCTACATTGTGTTTAGATCAACATTTATAACTTTGATCTATTCGGTGATAAATAAAGTATTCTTCCAACTCCTTTGGGATAATTAGTCTTGAATAAAAACAATATAAACATGGATAAAGGATTTGAGAAGAGTCATATGCACAATATTTTATAAAATTGATAAACTATTTCACCCCATCTTCATACTCTTTTGACATATGACTAAAATCCATCCATTTTCAATTAATATATATCCTATTTGATTCAGTAATATTTATATTTTAAAAAATAAATAAATTCACAGAAGGTATGATATTTGAATCCTAAAAGGTTATTCTTTAACATTTACATATATTCATCATATTTGATATAAATTTTAAATGCATTAACAAATTGTTAGAACATATAAAGACTAATAATTATATAAATTTAAAGTATTATAACACTTATTTTTTCATTAGAAGAAGTCACATATCATAAATCTTTTTTTGAAATGGATTAATCAAAGGAGATAACTCACACCCTATCATTATAATGCTCACAATAAACCTATGGAGTTCTACAACTGGATAAGTATTATGGTATATATAATAATACTTTACTATCAAAACATATATCAAAACAAATTACTTATTTTTTTATAATGTTTATGTGATGTTTGAAACACAGTAATCACATCGATTATGGTTATTTCATGTGTAAATTTATGAAAGATATCATATTTGAATTAATCAGTTGGCAATGATCAAAATAAAATTTTAATATGCCATGATATTTTGAAAATATTTAAGACTATGGGTAGAGTGGGGAAAATGAATTCTTTAACCGAAATAACCAATTTTTTTAAACTTCAAAACCATAAAGAGTATTTATTTAATCATAGACATAATTTTAATGAGCAATGGAATTAAAAAAATAAACAACCTTTTTTAATAATATTGGGTGAATTATATTAATTATAATGGAAAAAACAATGTTTATAATTTTATTTGGTAATATCCAAAAAATTATGCATCTTACCAATTAAAGGGGGTGAAAATATTCTATTTTGTGATGCATTTGAGGGAGAAAAATGAGTGATTTTTATTGTATTTTCTTATAATTAATGCATTTAATCTTAAGAGATAAAACATCTCTTTGAATCCTTTATTTTTAAACACCAAACCACCAACCTAAATCCCCCACATAACCCCAAAAAAGTCCTTATGATTGAGAAAAACTTTTTTGTTTGAGTGGAGATGTAGTTACATTGCAATATTATGCAAAGTGTTTATTATGACTAGAAGAGGAAAACTTAAAAAAACATATTCCTAATTAAGGGAGATGCATTTCTATGAAAGGTAGGTAAACATGCAAATGGATTGTTCAATTGCCTTGAATGAAATTTCTTGACCACAATGAGAAGGGAATTAAAATCATAAAATATGCAAGATGAGAATATGATGGAAAATGAGTGCTCATTTCCGTTTTTGATTTAATTGGTTTACGTTTGGATTAAGTGTAGATATTTCATAAGAGTGTGATGGATAAAGTGTGGTGGAGTGATAAAATGAGAAATTTGTGAAATTTAAATTGATTTTAATTCCAAACATTCCCCCATATTTTCATTAGTTTATCACAATTTATGGTGTTTTATAATATTTTGGAGTTAAATTGTTTAAAGAGTTAATTTCATACTTTATATTGTTTAATTAATTTGAGAACTAATTTTGGTATAAGTCTACACTTTAAAATGATATTTTCATTGATTTTCAGGTGTAAAGTGTAACTATATATGACTTACAGGGAATTTCTTGGGAAATGGATGAATAAAATGGGAAATCTACACTCGTGCATGATTAAAGTGAATCCTGCTTGAATCACATCATATTAAACAAACTCCCCACAATCATGTGATATTATTTCACATTTCAAATGATCATGCAAGATTAAAAAGAATATATACTAAAAAAGTGAAAAATGCATGAAAGATCAACTGAAATTCCTTAAAAACAAGTTTGGAATTTCATACCTTCGGTTTTGAGGTATAATTTGTCCAAAGCAATTGACTTTGGCTACAGCAGACCTTTGGTTCCACGAGAGCTTGAGTGCGGTGTAAGGAAGACACAATCTGTTAGGATTCTTTTTCAAAGAGGGTGAAGGGTTTTTTCATCACTTACTAAAAATCAATGATAAAAGTGTATTTTATCACTGCAAAAATCATAAGCGTTGAAAAATACAAATTTTGTCGATGTTTTCTTAACATTGATAAATCATAACATTTATCAGCGTTAACAGAAGTGGTATTTCTCGGTGCTTATATTTTAGCACTGATAAAATACACTTTTACCAAGGTTTAACCTAACACTAAAAAAATGTAAAAAAATGATTAAAAATGAATAAATAAATAATATTAATTATATAATTAATAAAATTATTAATAATGAAATATACTAACTATTTAAATTAAAAAAATATTAAAAAATCTATTTCAATTAATTAATAATAAAAATTACAAACATATTGAAAATGTTAAAACTTAATGAATAAATGTTTATAAATAAATATTCAAAAAAGAATAAATTCAAAAAATATTTAAAATTAATAAAAAATATTGAATGAATGAATATTAAAAATGATTTTTTAAATAAAATACAAAAATATTAAAAAAAGTGAATCAATAACATTATTTACATAAATAAAAAACACATAAAAAAGAATAAAAAAGAATAAAAAGAATAAAAAAATAATATTAATTATTTAAATAATAAAATTATTAAAAAATAATAATATTAACTATTTAAATTACAAAAACATTTAAAAATGAATTTAAATAAATTAATTATATAAATTTCAAACATATTAAAAACATTAAAACTTAATAAAAAAATCAATGAATATTATTCTTATTAATTACAAACATATTGGAAATATTAAAACATAGTAAACAACTATGTATAAATAAATATTTAAAAATGATTAAATCTCAAAAAATATAAAAATTAATAAATATTAAAAATGAATAAATAATATTAAATGAAAGAATATTAAAATTGAATAAATAGAATTTAATGCATTACAACACTATTTAAAAAAATGAATTCATAAGATCAATTGCATGAATCGTAAAAACATTCAAAAATGAATAAAATTAAATAACTAAATTATATAAATAAAAAATTATTAAAAATGAATTATATTATCTATTTAAATAACAAAATTATTAAAAAATGATTTTAAATAAATAAATTATATAAATTTTAAACATTTTGAAAACATTACAACTTAATAAATAAAATTGAAATAATATTAATCATATAAATTACAAACAAATTGAACATATTGAAAGTTAGTAAATAAATATATATAGATAAATATTAAAAATTGAATACATTCCAAAAATATTAAAAATTTATAAATATTAAAAATAAATAAATATTATTAAATGAAAAAGTATTAAAAATTAATAATTAAAATTGAATAAATTACAAATTTTTTTAAAAAGTGAATTCATAACATTAATTACATGAATTACAAAAAAATAAAAAATGAATAAAAAATGAATAAATAAATAATATTAATCATATAAATAACAAAATTATTAAAAAAGAATTATATTAACTGTAAAAAATTATTAAAATTAAAATGCATTTATAGAAATCAATTATATAAATTTCAAACATAATAAAAATATTAAAACTTAATAAATAAACAAGAATAAATATTAATCATATAAATTGCAAACATATTGAAAATATTAAAACTTAGTAAATAAATATTTATAAATTTTAAAAAATAAATAAATTCAAAAAATATAAAAAATTAATAAATATCAAAAATGAAAATAATAATAATATTATATGATATGATATAAAAATGAATATATAAAATTGAAAAAATTAAAAAATATTTTTTAAAAAGTGAATTCATAACATTATTTGCATAAACTACAAACACATAGAAAATGAATAAAAATGAATAAATAAATAATATTATTATTGTTAATTATTGATGTATGCATTCTATTGATTTTATATAAAACCATATAATTAATTATAAAACTTTAGAATTTTTAATAATAATTAAAAATATTATTTTCTAATTAAATGTATAATTTTTTTAAAATCTTTAAATAATTATCAAAATGGAATACGTTAAAAAAATCTTAAATTAATATATATATATTAAAAATGAATAAATATAAAAAATGAATAAATTACACAAAATACTAAAAAATGAGAAATACTAAAAATGATTAAATAATATTAAATGAATAAACTGACATACATGTACACATACATATACTTTCACACACACACACACACACACACGTATGTCTACACATACACATAAATACAATTACACACACGTGCATTCACAGACACACACACATACACAAGCATATGCATATGGATACACATACACATACACAAGCATATGCATATGTATACACATACACATACATACAATTACATACATGCGCATGCACATACATACCCATACATACCCATACATATGCATACATTCACATAGTACATAAATATACATACACATACACATACACATAAAAATACATATACACACATACAAACACATAGATATACATGTGCACATACACATACACATACAGATAAAAATACAGATACACATGCAGATACAGATACAGATACAGATACAGATACAGATACACATACACATACACATACACATACACATACACATACACATACACATACACATACACATACACATACACATACACATACACATACACATACACATACACATACACATACACATACACATACACATACACATACACATACACATACACATACACATACACATACACATACACATACACATACACATACACATACACATACACATACACATACACATACACATACACATACACATACACATACACATACACATACACATACACATACACATACACATACACATACACATACACATACAGATACACATACACACACACATGTACATACACAGACACATACACATAAACATACACATACACATACTCATACCCATACCCATACACACATACATATGTATATACATACATATACACATACATGCACATAAACATTCATATATATACATACACATGAACATACATACACATACACATACATACACATGCACACACATGCACACACATTCACATACATACACATACACATACACACACATACAATTACATACATGTGCATCTGCATACATACACATACATAGGCATACATACACATACATATGTATACATACACGTAGATATGCATTCATACACATACTATATAAACATACACACATAAACATACACAGATATACATACACATATACACATGTTATATACATACATATGCATACATAACATACTATACAAACATACACACATAAACATACATACATATACATACACATATACACATGTCATATACATATAAACACACACACAAACACACACACAGACACATACACATAGACAAACACATACACATACACATACACATACACATACACATACACATACACATAGACATACACATACACATACACATACACATACTCATACACATACACATACACATACACATAAACATACACATACACATACACATACACATACACATACACATACACATACACATACACATACACATACACATACACATACACATACACATACACATACACATACACATACACATACACATACACATACACATACACATACACATACACATACACATGCACATACACATACACATACACATACACATACACATACACATACACATACACATGCACATACACATACACATACACATACACATACACATACACATACACATACACATCCACATGCGCATGCACATCCACATACACATACACATACACATACACATACACATACACATACACATTCACATTCACATACACATACACATACACATACACATACACATACACATACACATACACATACACATACACATCCAAATGCACATGCACATGCACATACACATACATACCCACATACACATACACATACACATACATACCCATATACACATACACATACACATACACATACACATACACATACACATGCACATACACATACACATACACATACACATACACATACACATACACATACACATACACATACACATACACATACACATACACATACACATACACATACACATACACATACACATACACATACACATACACATACACATACACATACACATACACATACACATACACATACACATACACATACACATACACATACACATACACAGACACATACACATACACATACACATACACATACACATACACATACACATACACATACACATACACATACACATACACATACACATACACATACACATACACACACATGCATGTCCATCCACATCCATATGCACACATACCTACACGCACGTATGCACACACACACACACATACACACACAAACATACACATACACAAAACACACACATACAAACACACAACACAACACATATATACACATATAACACATACAAACATGCATATGCAAACATACACATACATCCACATACACATGCATTCACATACAAATACATGCACATATATTTTAAATTATTTAATATGAATATAAATATATAAATTCAAATATGAATTAAATATTTAAATAAATATATCCATTTATCCATTTATATAATTAGTTAAATAAAATATTAAAATATCATATTTATATTAAATAAATATATATAAATATTTTAATTAATGTATATACATATAATATTAATTTTTTTATTTAATAATAATATAAATTTGATAATTTATATATATAAATTAAGAAAATAAGATTGTTTATAATTTTTTTAAATTTATATGAATCATATTTATATATTATATTTACACACACATATATATATTTATTATAATATAAATTTTATTTAAACATATATAAACATGTATATATAAGTTAAATTATTCATTATTCCCTTTATCATCACTTTTTTAATACTATTAAAGGTGGGGATTTTATCAGCACAAAGAATGGAAATGATAAAGGGGTATCTTCATTAGCGCTAAAAAAACACTAACAAAAGGTACCCCTTTATTACTGTTTTTTAGCCCTCATAAAGGTAACCTTTATTAACGATTATATCTAGCACTGATAAACGTACTCCCTTTATGAGAACATTTCATTTAGCAATGATAAATGTCAAAATTGAATATCATGCGATTTGTAGTAGGGGTGTGTCCACCCCCCACAGATACACGCACACACACACACATCATAGAACATTTGTAATATATTAGACAAAAAATGGTTTTTGGAGTGTAAAAAACATGCTTTGTTAAATACATAAAATTTGTTTTCATATGAATTATAAACAAAAGAAAAGACATAAAACATGTAAAAATATATTCTTACAAAGTTTGAACACTATAATAGAAATTAGTAAATCAAGGGACTTCCTTTATTAGTACTTTCTATAAGTACTGATTCTTTATTTATCAATTCTAAAAGAGGTGATTGAAATTTATCTTTATAAATGCTAAAATAATTGTTGAAAAGAATAAAATTATTTAATAAAATCAAAGTTTAAGAATTTATATGAATAATATATATATATATATTAGATTTTAATTTTAATAAATATTATATATATGTACACACACACACACACATATATATATATATCAATGAATATTTAAATTATCTATAACTATACCAAATGGTGTAATCACCTCTCCACATACCCTTGACTCCTGCATCCATTCCTTACTAACCCCACCCTCCCTATTCTATGCACTACTACACCAACTCTCTTTCATACACTCCCTTTCATTGACCTCTAACTTCCCCCTTATTGAATCTCTAAATCCTAGTATATCAATCCTCTTCGACATCCATTTCTTGCTACTCCCACTCTCCCTATTTTCACCATCACTGCACCCACTATCTTCCACTCATTTCCATCGAGCTCTAGCTTCCCTCCCCCCATTCACTCTATAAACCCTATCCCCCCCTTCATAATTCTCTACTTACCAATGATTACATCTTCCCCTATTGACCCTCCTGATTATTTCATCTCTTCCTTTCCATGACATTATGCTTCTGAATCACTCTCCCTTCCTCTTTACCTTCCCATTATCACTACCTCCCCATATCCTTGCTCTCTATCATTGTACTCACTTCTACCTCCCCACCTTAGACTCTAACCAAACCCTCTCCATTTTAGTTCTCATCCTAGAATGCATCTCATGGGGTTTCATCCAAAAAATTAATTCTCACATATCATTTATTCCCACTCTCGGTCAAACTCTCTATTTTCTTTGGCTAGCACTTTGGTTGAATCTCTATCCACTGATAACTGTAGCACATTAGTATCTTTTAAGTTCTCCCTATCATGATCACACACACATTATATTATTATTTTATGAAGTATGTTTTACTTGATGATTTGAAGTGTTTTATCATTTTGGCATAGTCGCTCCTATAGAAAATTTATTCTAGCTTAATTTTACTTTTTATGGATGATTAAAGGTCAGTTTTCTTAGTGAGTTCTTTAGAGGTTACAATGTTGTATACTAAAATGACCTTACAAATTTCAAATCATATTTACCCTTATAATTTTTCTTTTCTTTTATTTCAATTTTTACACTTTTCCTTCAGTTACCTTTTATGTTACATAACTATAAATATTTTATTAATCATGTTTCTTGCAACACATTGAGATTTTAAACTGTATTTTCCTTCAAAACCTAATGTGTTCAATGGATTTTTTCACACACAAAACCAAAATAAAACAAGTTGGGACGTATTAGATCAATATTACTATAAAAATAAGAAGAATAATAAAACCTATATTAAATAAAATGATATTACTCAACTAAAATTTCTTACATTTATATAATAAATACTTAATACGATTTATTATTAAAAAGGATTATTCTTCCTAAAATAACTATTTTTAAATATTATATATTTTATCCTAATAAATTTAATTGACCAATTTAAAATATTATTATATATAATCTAATATATTAAAATTATTTAATTTATAAAATAATATGAAATAATATCAAGAACACTTAAATACATCATTTTTCAATAAAAACAATTTTTATTTTTATTTTATATTTTCTTTTAATTTTATTTTATAATTTTTCAGTTTTTAAATTTATAAAATTAATTTAAATTTTTAATTAAACATTGAAAAATCATCCTAATATGATTTTTCTTTATTTTTTCGAAAATAATCGATTTTTAGGTGAATAGTGAAAAATATAGTTTTTACTAAAACCATAATATTTATGACTATATCAAGAAATTATAACTTAAAAAAATATAAAAAAATTTTCATGATAAAAATGTATTTATGGAGTGAAATTATTCATTTAAAAATACTATGCTGAATTTATAAAACTCATGTTTAACATTTTGAAAATTATAAAATATTTTTATAATAAAAACTATTTTTAATATTTCTATTTTTATTAAGTTTTTACTGGGTATAATTTAATTTTTTAATCCAAATAATTATTATTTGGATAATAATAAACCAATTAATTTCATTAAAAGTAAATACATTGAAAATTTTATCCCACACAAAATATTTTTTCTTAAAATACACTTTTCTTAAAATGAGTTTTTATGCGTTACATACACTAATGTTAAAATTGATTTTTCTTATAAATATTAATTTTATTTGATAAAATTAATTTATATTTGGAATCATTAGCTCCAAATTATGTAATAAGGCCCATTTTTTAGGTATTAAAAATAAATTACTTAGATGAAAACTAATTACCATGGTAAAAACCAAAAATATAAAAAGTGTAAAATCTAAGAGTAAAATATCTAAAAACATTTATGAAATTGAGTTGAGTTATTATAGAACTTACCTAATAGATAACTTTATTATTTCCTATTTTTTATTCACTTTACATGTGAAACATATGCTCTCTTTATATTACGAAGTTATATTTACAAAAATGAAATTCCCATCACCTATAAAAGGAGCTAAACTCCACCCCATTTATCCACTAATTCTAAAGAATTAGATAAAAAATATACTATAGTATCTCTTATAATCTCTCCCCATATCTTAGTAATATTTTTCTTTCCAAAAGAGAAATCTAAATATCCTTAATCTATTACCGAAGGGAGAAAATCCAAAGGGAGATGTAATATTTTCAGTCGAGCTCTCTTAATTCTATTCTCTTTTTACCCTATTAAACATATTATATATTTTCAAGTATAATAAAATAAGTATTAATAATATGATAAAATTTTATTATACCAATGTAATTTCAATTTTCTACCTTCCTCTAAAAACATTTGAAAAATGAAGACATCATCATGCATACTACTGCCTCCCTGAACGACGTAATTAATTTTTCATCACTGCCTTAAAAAATGGTTATAAAAGTATATTAAAATAATTAATATTATATTTAATCTTTTTAATATTCTTAAATTATAAATCACTCCCTATATTAATCTCAATCTACATAAAATGAATGCCTCTTCTGCGTGTATGTGTAGACTACCGCCTCAATGAAGGTGATATAATTCATTTTTCACTCAAATTTTCTTATTAATAAAACTATCTTATAAAATAATTAAAAACAATAAAAACAATAAAAAATATAATTATTATTCTATAATAATGATATTATTCTAAATGAATCACTTTAACCATACTCCTCCATCAATTATAACATGTTCTTGTTTGGGTCGGTTTGAACACGCTCATAAATAATGCTATAAAATTATATCATGGATAAATAAGGAAACCTAATTACTAGGTTTATTATACATTAATAATAAAATAATTTTTGTTTTATTTTTCTATATATTTTATATTAATATTAAATTTATTATTATTGTACCACCCTTTTGTTCATTAAAAAATACCTAAACAAGCTTGTCACCTACTTCATCATCATGAATCATAACTAAAATAATTATTACATGAAATTAGAAAATTATAAATCATTATAATGAATATGTTTTAGTACCTATAATGATCTCAAAATGATTTACTTTGAATCTATAAACAATAATTGACACCGCCATTAAGAAATTAGTACAATGGAAACAATCGAAACTAATAACATCTGATGATGAAAATAAAATATAACTAACTATTACATTAGTAACAAATGATTATAAATAAATTTTATAAAAGGTTTATAGGTATAAATAATTTTATGAAATATTTTATTAAGATATTTATTTTTTATACAATAGTTTAGATCATGTTCAACTAAGAAGTATTAATGTTAAGGGTTCTAGCGTCAATTACAACCCCTTGAAACGAGTTTTCTATTATGAACATATTTTATTTTACATGGTGTATATAATCACACATTAATATATTATATCATTATTACCTTTATATTCTTAATATTTAAATTTCTATTTCGAGATCTCTCTTCAAATATCATTTGATTTAAAAGTTACCAAATTCATATGGTTTTTTATAACTCAATTTCCTTTCGTCAAGTTACAATGATTATTCTTGAAACCCCATTATTATAAGTTGAATTATTTTATCCTATGATTGTATAAAATTTTATTTACCATTTTTTTGGATTTAAAATTCCTTCTATTGAAATCCTTTCTGAAGGATTATTACTTCAACTATTATGATATTCATAAGGGATTTTTTTAAATCAAACTTTTATTATTTAGATTATAATGTTACTTCTTTAAATTCATTCTTCTAAGTCACATATATTATTTAATTTACTATTTTAATTGATATTCCCCATTCTCTCTCAGAGTAATGTGATATTTTTAATTCAAAACCCTTCAATAATGAATTTCTTTCTCATAAAAGTATAAAATTGTTAAGAATAATTTACATTATTTATAATTGTTTTTTCTCTTACATGACCATATTTTATATTTCATATAATATTATTCTATATATTTATGAACCTTATTACATGTTATCTCAGGTGAAACTCATATTCCCCATTTCCTCTTTTCAAAAGGAATTTTAATTATCCTTTTTGTGATATGGGTTTAAAAAGGAATTTTCAAAATATTAAAAATGGAATTCCCTTTAATTTCTGAAATTTTATCCTCCACTCCAAATTTACTCAATATAACATTTAATTATTTTTTAAGGATTCATTATTGATGATTCCTTTTAAAATTATTATTTTTTTATTTTTTTTACTTTACCTTTTTGAAAATAAATTTTGAATGTGACCTGCAGGTTTGTCTTTTACGATTATGGTAAAAATATTTTCTAAAAAACATTTTATGATTTAGCTTTCATTTTACTCTATATCTAAAAAATATATCTCATTTGGAGTAATGTTTCATGAATCAAAATCTAATTCACCTTGTGAAATATTCTTTAGGTTTTTGAATTTTAGGCATTAACCGATCCAATTCTTGATCTTTTCTTTGTGATACGATTTGAAATGATCTTATTTTGAAAGTTTTTTTCATCCATGTCAACATACTTCATGGATTTTAAATTTCACTTATTATATTCCCTTATGATATCATCCAACTTCTTCATCTGGATGTTTTATGCTCATATAATTTTATTTATTAATTATATAAATTATTGATTTAACTCTATACTCATTACTCTATACAATGTTAGTTTGAGATATGCTTACATATAACACTATTCCATTTATTAATTAGGGAAATATTAACAATCAATTTAATTATATTTTAAATATGAATTTTTACTGATTAATTAGGAATGTTGGTTATTTATTGTATAGTTTATTATTTCCTTCATATAATGAATGCATTATAATTAATTAGTGATGGGTGGGACCTGTAATAGCCTCTTGATGTATTGGTAGGTATCATGAGACAAAATAGTATGAGTATTTGGTCTATGTGTTAGCTATTTATGTAATATGTCTTGGAATGAGTACTTAATAGTAGGATTATGATATATAAAATTATGGATTCTATAATTATGAAACCAATTATTATTATCTATTTGATTGTTTAAATTATTATATCATACATGTATTTATTTTAATCTCAAAATATCAATTATATGGAATTATTTGATTATAATTTACTTCATTCCATATTATTCATGCCTTTTTTATTGTATGATAGTTTATGGTATGCACTTCCCCTTATTGGGAATTTGAGCGCATGTTTCTTTTATTTCCATTTCCCCAGGTTATGAATAATAGTATTACACAATATATTTCTATAAGAATAACATGTGTGGAGAATTTATGGGAGATGTTTAAGACATATTATAGATTAAGTAATACCCAATTTAGTGGAAATATTTTCCATTGGATGAGAAATAAAAGGGATATATTAGTTAGTGATGTTTTATAATTCTCTAAAACTCTAAACCTAAAAGGTAATGGGAATGTATATAATAAAATATTTTATATAAATCATTTAATGATGGTATAATTATGTTTGGGGAATCATAGTTGGTATCAAAGAAGGTTTTAAATAACTTTAGAGGTTAAGATGTTATTTTTTGGGGATAATTGAAGAGTTATAAATGTTTTAAAGGGTTGATAAGTTAAGCCCGATAAAATTGAAAAGGTATATATAACCCTTAAGGTTCGTTGAGGTAATATTGGGTATTTTATTTTTTCTTGTAATTATGATGAGAGAACATTAGTGAAAACCCTACGAATAGGTATATGTATGGGAAAATATCCTATTTTTTTTTGTAAAGTATAGATTGTGTGGTTCTCCTAAAAATTAAATCCCTTTTTAGATATAGGTAAGTGGATTCGATTACGACACAATTTCACCTAGGGGTAAACACCCTGAAAAACTTTTCTTGAGTATCTAATCGGTCTTCACTTACAGAACAATGTGTGGACCTAAGAATGCACACCTTCCTAGAAACTTATAGGGGATATGATTTGGATAATCCATATGCTCTTTATGAACTATTATAAAGTATTTGAATATATAACTGATTAGTTTAGAGAACCTAATAGTAAATGACCATGTACAACTTAGATTAATATATAGAGATTCATAAGTTATGGTATATATAAACTACATGTGATTTTATAGATAAAGGTTATGTTGAATTTTGGGAGCATAGATATCATTTATTTTTAGGTTTAGAATATTATAAGAAAGTTCATAATTATTTTGGGTTATTTATTTTTAGGATTACATTAAGAAGAAAAATAGAGGCTTTTTTAAATCTAACTAGATTGAAATGAATGTATTATAGGTTGAAATAAAGGTGTTATAGTATAAAACAACATAGGACTGATTTTTTATATTCATATGATCATATAATGTGATTGGATATTCTCATGCCCATTTTGGTTTTAGTATTTAGTTGGAAACAAAATCTTAAAAATGATGTTATGGAAGGTATGTCACTAGAAACACCTATACCTTAAAATCTAACTAAGGAATCATAATTAGAATAATTTTTCATGAAAAATGAAAAAAATATTTTTATTAAGAGGTAAAAATATGTTTTCTGGTCATACCCAAGATATTAAGGTAGATTACTCATTTGAAATTATATCTTGAGTTTTCTATATTTTAGATACCCTTAACTAATTTTATTAGTAAGTTATGATTAAAATCACAAGGAAGTAATTTATTTGGGTGGGGTTAGAATGTAAACACCCTGTGATATAAAATTATATTTTCCTTTAAAACCAAATGTGTTAAATATCTTATTTCACATGTAACACTGAACTAAAAAAAACCATAACATATTATATAAACATTATTATGTTAACAATAAGAATTATAAAACCTATATTAAATAAAAATATATTACTCAAAT
The DNA here is from genome assembly GCA_963277665.1 of Viscum album. Classification (NCBI taxonomy): domain Eukaryota; kingdom Viridiplantae; phylum Streptophyta; class Magnoliopsida; order Santalales; family Viscaceae; genus Viscum; species Viscum album. Next base: position 1,392,602,591 of record OY728157.1, on the reverse strand, counting down.
AATCTTGTTTACATTTAGAAGATAAATAATTAATATGATTTAATATTAAAAAGGATTGTTCTCTCTCAAATATTTATTTTTTTAAATATTTTTTATTTTATCCTAATAAATTAAATTTTTTATTTTTAAAATATTATTATATATGAACTAATATATTAATATTATTTAAATTATAAATTAATATGAAATAATATGAATTACACTTAAAATACCATTTATTATTAATTTTTTTTCTTTAAATGTAGTATTTTCATTTAAAAAATAAATTTATAAATTTCAGAATTTAAATTTTATAAAATTAATTTAATTTTTTTAATTTATAATATAAAAATTATCCTAATATTAAATTTGGTATTTGTAAAAAATAATTGATTTTTGGTGAATATGGAAAATATTGTTTTTACTAAAACCACAAAGTTTATGACTACATCAAAAAGCAAGTATAACTTATAAAATTATAAAAAGTTTTCATGATAAAAAATGTATTTATGGAGAGTAATTATGTATTAAAAAAATACTATATAAAATTAATAAAACTCATGTTTAATATTTTTAAAACCAAGAAATTATTTTCTAATAATTTTTTTTAGTCTCTCTATTTTAATTAAGTTTTCACTAGGTTAAATTAGGATTTTAGAGACACATAATACTCCTTTTTTTAATAATAAACTAATTAATGTAACTAGAATATAAAAAATTGACAATTTGTTCCCAAACTTAACCTCTATGCTTTATAATACATTTTTTTCTTCTAAAAATAGCTTTTTACGTGTTACTTGAGTTAATATTCAAATTATTTTTTCTTACACATATAAATTTTATTTGATAAAATTTATTTCATATTTTAATCATTAGGTACAAATTATGTAATAAGTACCATGTTATTTTTAGGTATTAAAATAAAATTACTTAGGTAAAAATTAATTACCACGGTGAAAACCAAAAATGGTAAAAGGGAAAAATCTATGAGTAAAGACCTAAAAACTTATTTAAAACATGTGTAAAAATGAATGGTCAAGGTATGTGTGACCTTAAATATCCCCATGATCCATTATTGTACATTTTTTCTTCACATGACATGTGAAACATGTGCTCTATTTATATTAAGAAGTTATATTTACAAAAAATGCCATTCCCTTCAACAATAAAAGGATCTCACCTCCACCCCATTTATACACTCATTATAAAGAATTTTATCAACAAAAACTCTACCCAAGTATCTACTACACTCTATTACCATGTCCTATAAATCTTGATCTATACAAAAGATGAATCTAAGGAGCCTTAAGGTGTTACCTAAGAGAGAAAATCCAAAGGGAGAGGTAATGTTCTCAACCGAGCACTCTTAATTATCTCCTTATACACTCTTAAACATATTCTATCAAAAAAAATATGATAACATAACTATTAATAATATTATTAAGTTTTATTATACTAATTGAATATCCATTTTCAATATTACTCTAAAACTATTAAATAAATGAAGATGTCATCATGTGTACGTACGGACTACCGTCTCCATAAATAGTGTGCTTGATTTTTTATCACTTTCATAAAAATATAGTTCTAAAAGTTTATTTAAGGTTTTAATTTTATATTTAAAACATTATTAATATTATTAAATTATAAACCATTCCATATATTTCTCCCGGTTTATGGAAAATGAATGAATCTGTGCGATGGATGACTTGTCATGAAGGAGCCAGTTTCTCATACAGGCTCAGTGGTGGTGGATCAACAATAGTGCTCAAGCCTAGTTTATGGAGAAAGTGTCAGCATGATATCAATGTGCAGCGACATCAGGCGATGTCTTCATCTATGGAGTGGTAGGTTGACTAGCGGCACATACTATGGGTGTTCGGGTCAGGCGATGATGTTTAGAAGCAAAAATGACGTGGGATAAGAAAAAAAGGATTAGATCCTAGGTTCAGTCCTAGAAGAGGTTAGAGCAAGGATAAATCACCAACAATGAACTAAGATTTATATGATTGAGAGGGTATGAATTTTCCATAAGTACGAAGACCATTCGGTTAGGCATTGGTATTTATAGTCGAGTAGATTTGTAGGTTTATTTATATATTTCAAAAAAATTAGTATCAGAAAGGGTGGGTATTGCGGTTGGACATTTGTTCCTTGGTCTGAAATAGACATGTATTAAGGCTTAGTGCATCTGGGTCTACGGACTATGTAAAGTTTACCCCTCAACCTATAAAAGGGGATTATAAAATTAATAAAAAATATATAAATCATTCAGGAGTTTAGGAGAAAATAATGTTTGGTTTGTGGTACTGTAAAGTTTATATAAATATTTAAGTTATTATTTTTGTGTCACCCTTTTGTTCATTAAAAATTACCAAAACAAGCACAACACCAGCTTCATCATCCATAATCATAAATAAAATACATATGAAATGAAATAATAACATTATAAATCATTATAAAACATCTATTAAAATACCTATAATGATCTTAGATGGATGAAATTTGAATCTATAAACAAGAATCAATATTTCTATTATGACACTACTACAAAAAACAATCAAAACTAATAACATCCGATGATGAAAATAAAATATAACTAACTAATATATTTGTAATAAATGATTAAAAATTATTTTTATAAAAGGGTTATAGGTATGGATAATGTTCCAAAATAGGTGATTAGTAAAATTATTTTTTATACCGGAGGTTAGAGATCATTCAAATAAGAAGGATTAAAGGCAGGGGTTTTGGTCTCAATTTTAACTTACTGAGATAAGTTTTGTATTATGAACCAATTTTCTTTTAACTCAATTTCAACTCCTTGAGAAAAGTATTGTATCATGAAACAATTTTATTTTAAATGGTGTATATAATGACATTTAATATATTATATCATGATTTCATTTATTTTCATGGTATTTGATGTTCTGTTTCAAAATCTCTCTTTCATCAATATTTTATTTAAAAATTAATAAATTCATAAGGGGTTTTCATAACTCAATTTATTTTCTTTGAGTTATAATGATTATTCATAAAACCCTATTCTTATAAGTTAAAATATTTTTTCCTATGACTGTATAAAATTGTATTTTCTCATTAATTTTTATGTATTTATAATTCATTATTGTGAAATACTTTATAAAGGATTATTACTTCAATGATTATGATATTGATAAGGGATTTTGTTAACTCAAACATCATTTCTTTGGGTTATAATGTTACTTCTTGAACTTTAGTTTTCTAAGTCACATATATTATTTCATTTCCTTTTTCATATGATATTATACCTTATATATACAGAGAAAGTGAAATTTTTAATACCAAATCCCTTCCCTGATGAACTTGTTACTCATAAAAGACTAACATTGTTAGGAATAATTCTCATTCTTTTTAAAGGTTCTTTCTCTTACATGTTCATATTTTAACTTCCCATAAATGTTCTAATTTAAATTTGGAAACTTAATTATATGTCATCTTATGTACCCTTTATTTTTTACCCTTATTATTTTCAAAAGTAATTTTAATTATCCTTTTTACAATGTAGGTTTCAAAAATTTATTTTCAAAATAATAAAATGGGATTTCCCTTTAATGTTCATATTTTTATCTTATACTCCAAATTTCCTCAAGACAACCATCATGTATTTTTAAAGGATATATTATTAAATATTATTTTTAAAATTAAAATTTTTCACTTTAATTTTTTTAAAATGAGTTTTGAATTTAAACTGTAACTTCATCTTTTATGATTATGGTAAAACAATTTTCTAGAAACTCTTTTACAATTTATATTCCATTTTCCTTCACATCACTAAAAAATTTATTTAATTTGGAGTAATATTTCATGAATCAACCTCTATATCCCCTTGTGAAATATTTCTTTTAGGTGATTGAATTATGAGTACCAACCTATCTAATTCTCAATAATTTCTTATGTGATTCCACTTTAAGTGTTCTTCTAATAAAAGTGTTTTTCCTATATAACAATTTACTTAAAATATTTTATATTTCAATTATGATATTACATAATGATACCATCTTCCTTATTTCTCTAGAAGAATTTTGTTTATCTAATTCTATTTATTGATTGGTGAAATTATTGAGTTAACTATATACCTATTAATATATACAGTGTTAGTTTGAGGGATTCTTACATATATATCTATTCTATTTATTAATTAGGGAAATATTAGCAATTCATATACTTTTCATTTAAATATGGATGTTTATTTATTACTAATGTATATTAATTATGTATTATATAGTTTATCCATTACTTAATATGATGAATGAATTGGACTTAATTAGTGACATGTGAGGCTCTCAATAGCCCCATGATGCATGGGTAGGTCTCATGAGACAAACTAGATTATGTATTTAGTGTATGCCTTATATATTTATATATGATGTCTTTGAATGAGGGATTGAAAATAAGATTATGATGTCCATAATTATGCATTATATCATTATGAAACCAATTATTACTATCCATGTGATTATTTATATTTTTATGTCATTCATGGATTTATTTAAAACACATGTGATCAGTTATATAGCAATATTTTATTATCCTTTACTTCAATATTATTCATTCCTTATTTATTCTATAATAGATTATGGTATATTATTTCCCATACTTAGTGTTGGAGCTCACCATTATTATATTTATATTTACCTAAGATATGAAGAAAATTATTACACATGATATATATAAAAGAGTGTAATTCATGGTGAATTTGTGGAAGATGTTGAAAACTTATTATGGATTAAGTAGTTCCTAATATAGTAGAAAAATATTTATTTAATGATAAAGGTATAGACTATAATAATTATTTATGTATCCTAATTATATAAAACTCAAAACCTAATATATCATGGGAATGTATGTAATGAAATAATTTCAATAAATAATGTAATTATGAGACAATTATGAGAGGGTTTTCAGATTGTTAATTTAAAAAATCATTAAAAATAATTTTTTCTAATTATGTGAGTTATTTTTAGTCCAACTATAGGAATAGACTTGATGATTACAAGCATGGTAGATATTATCCCACCTAAATCTATATATTTCAAGACCATATGAATTAGTCTCTTAATAAAATTTTTTTTCTAATTTTTTATAACTTATACATTTATTTGTAGTTAAACAATATTTTATACTATTGATACAAGTTTTATTGCAAGATTAGAGAGGATGATCACAATAATGATATAAAATATTTTACCTAATTATATATTTCTTATTAAGGTAATAATATGTTTTAATTTTAATATCTACACCCATGTCCTACTCAATAACCCACTATTATTCATCATATAAAAAGAGGTGGTATATTTTTATACACCCCATATTCTTATATAGATTTTGAAGTTTCGTCACCTTTCATTTTTATGAAGGTTACCATACTCTTTTACAATTTCTTTATAAATTTTCTCCTCATAGCTGGATTTATTTTATTTCTCTCTATTCTTTTAGAAATACCACCTACTTGGATTAAAATATTTTATTTTATAAAATTTTATCACTAATATTGACTCTTATAGATTTTATTGTTAAATTAATTATTTTATTCACCATTTCACTTTGTAGTTTTTCCATTATTATATTTTTAAATCACTTTCTCCAACTTATAATATTAAAGTTATCACTACTACTATGAATGGTCCAAATTATTTCATCTTCTATATATGTAATAAAATTGTAAAATTTAATTTAGTATTGATTTTTGTTTTTTTAAATTATTGATGTTTATAATTTTTATTCTTATATTTCTTTGATTAATTATAGTCAAATTACAATAATTTTTTCAGAATTATTCTTTATGAAATTCATAGTTATCATTGAAATTAATTTATGCATAATATGAATAAAATATCAATTTCTTATTAATTTATTTTCATTAACAACTTATAATAATGATTGTGTTATATTTTTATTATATTATTCATAATCCAAAGAAGTATCAATGTATTTTAAAGGTTTTAGATGCAACAGAAATGTCTATTCAGCCATGGAAAACTTAGAATTTTGGTCATAATCATTGAATAATATAAGATATACATAATAATGGATCGTATTTAACAAAAAATTAAAATGAATATTAATTAACATAGATTCCACAACCAAGAAGCAATGTTTTTTCATGTTAAATTTATAATTAATTTAGACAATAAGAATTACCTTGATCTTGGGAATTATTTCTTCATAAAAGTGGTTTATTATTAAAATGATGTTAGGTTTCACCATCATTGTGATATGAGGATTTAAGGTTAAAATCCCTCTACCAGTAATCCATGATTACTCCTTTGATATTGAAGCATCATTGGTGGTCCTTAGGGTATTAGAATAGTGGTAACAATTGTTTTGCATCACTCCATTTGATTATAACCACGATATCTTTGAGTTGGAAGGATCATCTCTTGGTCTTTCTATATTGAGAAGAATGAAGAGGAATGTAAGTTATCTCATTATTGAGAGAAACCCTAGAGGCAGTCTTGTTGTAGAGAAATCTCTAGGTAGAAGAAGAGTGGTGTTTTGTACAATAAAATTCCAACACTCCCACAAATGAAAAAATATGGTATATAAAGAGACAATGCTAGGGTTTAATATTAATTAATTGTGAAAAGGACCTTAATCATATATTATTCCCATAATACACCACATTCCATATAAAATAATAATAATAATAATTATCTCATGGCGTATGCTAACTCGCCCAATGATAAACATTATTTTACAGTTTGGTAAATAAATATTTATCACCGAACCCAAAAGTTGGTCTGTTTTTCCTCAAAATTTATTTAATTTCTAAATAAATATTGTAACATCCTAGATTTTTAATATATATATATATATATATTGTATTATTTAAGAAATATTATATAAATTGTACTAAAATTTTAATTTCAAATTTATATTTTTGGAATATTGGTAATTATTTTATTATATACTATATAATTAATTAAAACATTATGGGTAGTATATTAATAAAATTAATTCTTAGTGATTATTTAATGATAAATAATAATAAATAAGGATTTTAATAATAATAAGAAACATAAATATTACAGTATATAAATTTAAATTAAATATATAAGATAATAATTGTAAGACAATTATAATAAATAGTGAATATAATAATAATAATAAGCCAAACTCGTAATATAATAATTACTGCCATAACAAATATGATAAATTTATGTTTTTATAAATATAAAAAAACTAAGAATCAAATTATTAGGTATATTTTTGGGAAGAGAATATATGTACTTAAAAATAATAATTCATAATAATAATTTGGAATTACTTGATTATAAGTGGTAAAACCCCATTTATATAGATTTTAATATGTGAAATAACATTCACTAAGATATAACTGTAAATAAAATATTAATTTGAAATAAATATAATTACAATCATATTAATTTAGGGAAAATATATTTAATGATAATTATTAATTATGGTAGTAATATAATATTTATATAGTGACAATTAAAATATTAATGACATATATAGAAAATAAAAATATATATACAAGATCATTAAAAATGGAAAAAATGTGTTAATAAGGGAAAAATAATAAATTATAATAACTGAAACTAAACAAATAAATAGTCCAATAATAATATTACTAGTACCATGATAAATAAAATATCAATAATTTTTTAAAGATTTATAAATATTATAACATTTAACATATTAGTTTAAAATAGTTGAAATATAATTATACTAATATATAATTATAAGTACTATAAAAAGAATAAATAATTACTAATGACATATTTATAATGGAAAAATAATATTATGATTGAAACAAATATTTATTCAAAGTAAATATAAGATAGTCAAAAGGGGGTATAATAATTATGGATATATTTCATGATTATTTTAAATTCTAACAGTGATTTAATAATTATTGTGGTATAGAACTAATATAATGACTATGATAATCATTTATGTTTAAATATAGATATATAGGAAAACATATTATAATAATACAATGTAAAAAATTAAAATTGAAAGTCATTACCGTTACATTTTTCCTCTCATGCATAACTCAAAAAAAAAACCCACAACCCATTGTCTTCGTCCATACCTATTGCCTTCTTATTCACCTATAAAATATAGTGGAAGAACCCTAAAGAAACATATGTATAAATAAATTTTCATTTTCACTCATAGATCTACATGGAGTAGAAGAAGAATCACTCACACCATTTGAATTCACCACTTGGACTAGTACTTCGCTGTTGATTTTTGATCATGCTGATGTTGAACCAATATCTTCAATTTGGGATGAATATGGAGGATGACTGATGGAATTTTGTAGAATGAGACGGTTCGGGGAAGAGGAACCAAGGATAAAAATCAAGTAGGGTGTATTTTTCAAAAACCATAGTGGAACATCTACAAATTATATAAATTGATAAACACACACACACACATAAGTATATGCATTCTAAAATCAATGTAATTTCACAAACCTGATCAATGTGTGAAAGATAAAGTGATTATAGGGGAAGAAATGCATCTCTACATACTGTTTCAAGGTCATTTTGAGTTTCTAAACCTTAAAGACAAGTATGGTGGGCCTAAAATAGATGAAGATGAAACTAGTTAATATTTACAGGTCACTCCATATAGGGTGTTAAAACCTATAATATATATATATATATATATATATGTCAAAATTTTAGTGTGGGTTGGGTATAAAGGGCTTCCATGGGTGTTCATAGAATTAAAAAAATGACGAGTGTGTCTGATACATTTGGCTTATAGTTTCAAAGAGATAGGGAGTGAGTTAATGAGGATAAGGAATGATTCTTTTGGTGTTTTAATCAATGGAATACCATCAAGATTTGGTTAACAACAAAGGTAAGGGTAAAACTATTTTTAAAATTAAATTCATTTTTTTTTCTAATATAAAAAATCCTCCTAGAGAGTAAATTATTTAGAATAAAATTCTATTTTGAAGATTTTTTTTCAAAACACTCTTAATCAGGGATATTTTTTAGAAATTATATTTTTCTTAAAAAGATTAAAGAATAATTATCATTTTTTAAAATTTAATTTTGATTTCTAGTTAGTTTTAATGATTTTTAAAGTTATCATTTCATGTTTAAGGGGAAACCTTATTTAATATATATATATAGGTATTAATTTTAATTCCCAATTCTTGTATTTTTATAGGCATGATTTCTTTTGAAATAATTTTATTTCATGGATACTATATATATTTAAATTACTATATTACCATGAACTATTTAATCATTAATGCTATTCTATGTATTTTTTGAAAAATTATATTTTAGTCTAAATATTTATTATCCTGAGTTTTATTTTCTTCTAATTTTTTAATAATGTATATATATGTATTTATATATAAATATATCCTTTATTAATGATTTCAAAAACAAGTTTTTATAGAAAATACCAATAAAAAAGGGGTAATCTAATTTTTTTTACTAAAATTCATCACTCATACATTATAAATATATATGGATTGAGGAGTGAACCCAAAACTCAAGGGAATGTTTCCACTAAGTGACAGGTAGTCCCTATATAACCTTCAGGGTTTTAGGGGCAGAATCCATTCCTTGTTCCAAAATTTTCTTGTGAAAACTTTGCGAGAAACTTAATGAAATATGGAAGAGATATAAGGAAGAATAAATAAATCACCACACATGATTTTTTAACATGAAAAAACCCTTTAATGCATATTATTAAAAAACCATGTGGAGAATCTGAAAAATAAAATAATAAATCAGATAGTAAAAAATTCAAGTAAATTACCAAACTTAAATTTCAATGAAATAATATAAAAACCTGTATGAAAACCATACCATGATATTCCTCCATCTTCTATATGAAAATCATCAAGTTAAAAAAATTACTCTCCTATAACAAAATCTAATTCCTCAAAGATCTACTTTAAAAAAATCACCCTTTTATGATAAATATCAATACTTCATATATGTTTATCCAAATATGTTTCATCATAAATGTGAAGATGGAATATATCTTTAATGACTTCTCCTTGATCTTTTAATCAAGTCACTCAATCCTTACACCAATTGATTTCCTGATCCATGGAGTCCTTATCTCAAGGTTTATTTCCACCTAATAAAATATCCTTAACCCTAGAATATCAATTATGTTTTTCATATGTTCCTTGTATAATCACCACACAAGATACCACAAATTCGGTATCCCATCACATCATAGATCCACCATTGATGCTTCACTCACAATCACCAACAATTCACAGATGTTACAAAAAACATGATATCCCCCTAACTATATCTTGAACAACTGTCAAGAACCTCCACATGAGTATAATTCAATATCCTCAGACTAAGATTTTCCCCCACATCTTCTTATATAGACACTAAGTCCATATCTCCAATTAATGTGATCAAAATACCCCGTTTTCATCCATTAATATTGATAATAACTCTCTATTAATATTGAGAGAAACTACTCTATTAATGTTGAGAAAAATATATCCATTAATTAATTTATTTTTCTCAAAATAATGGGATGAATCCCAAAAATATCCCCCTTTATCCCATTAAAGAAGGGAAAACATCCATCAAACTCAGTTTGAAAGAAAATTGGTTAGTATAGCACCAGAAATTATCCTATACAGAAAATATAATGATTCACTTTTGAAAATATGATATAAAACTGATATATCTTTCTAAAAAAGAAATCTAAACACCGAATTATTCATCATATATGTATCTACATAATCATATTGAATAAGATTAGAACTAGAGACATCTAGCTCTATTATAATAGTGATCATTACATTATCTGAATCAAATTCGGAAATTAACTACTCCATGACACAAAATACCCTAAAAAGAGAAGTGCTTCACCTTGATCTTTAATTTTTAATCCTTTCTTCATTGGAAGAACTCCCTAAAGAAAAATAATTTGGTGTAAGATCTAAAACAAATTCTAAACATGCTTTGAATTACAAACCTTAATCTGCTTCATGCACTAATCATCGATAGTATCAGAAACAAATTCTATAATTACAATGAAAATTTAAAGAAAAAAAATATTATGTATCACCCTGAGATTTTATGAAATATTTTTTTGAATAAATTAAATTTCTTTGATAGCTTGTATTACACACAACACTGAGTTTAACAAACTATGACATATTAGTAATACTATTATTTAATAAAAATTATTATTACTTAGACATTAAACATGGTGGAATGAATATAAATAACAAAACTTTGAAATATTATGTATAATAGTTTTATTTAAATAAAACATATTGAAAAATAATAATTAATTTTTTTAAAGTCTTTATATGTTTCGAAAATACTATTTTCTAAAAAATGTTTTTTATTTATTTTTATGAATAAAAATAAAATTAATTTGTTATTATTTTTGAAAATTAAATTGAAAAAATTAAATTTATTTTTTAAATCATAATTTAAAAATTAACTTAGGGTTAATTTTTGGTATTTTTCTAAGAAGATTAATTTTTTTAGGAATAGTGAAAAGTACTGGTTTTTATTGAAAACTACCGTTTCGTTAAAGAATTTATAATGTCAATTTTTTTAAATGATATTTAAAGTAGAATTAGTTAAATCATATATAAATTAATATAATTTAGGTCATTGGAATCATTTTCATATTTAATTTTGATATAATTTTTTTAAACTTTTGAACATTTTCTCTTTAAAAAATTGCTTTCTCATCGTATCTGAGGGTTTAATTTTAAATTAAAATTTTCTTATTATGTTAATGGAATTTAGAAAAATGGATTCAATATTTTGAATCAGAATTATTTATATTATATAATAAGTATGACTTAATTTTTTACAATAACGGATAGTAAAAACAGTGAAAATTATTTACCACGGTTAAGGTAAAAATTGGTTTACTAGGGGTTAAACTAAAAATATATGTGTTAAAAATGACCCAAAACTTGTCCAATACCCATTTATGGACATATTTTGACCTTATGATTTCTATTTCTCTATAATGGTAAATTTGGGGCCTCGTATAATGTGAAAAATGTGGCCACACCCTTTTCTTTCTAAAAATTACAAGTGTGTCACTCACCTCATTTATAAAAGGCCATGCCTTCTCTTCTCCTATTTACATATAAAAAACCATTTGGTTCATCCAATACACACCCAAAAATATTTCTTAATTACATCTTATTATCCTATAATCATTATTTTTTTTCATAAATACAACTTAGGAACGATTTTGGTGAAAACCTAAGGAAGTTATGCGAAGAAGAGGTAACATTCTTCAACGAACATTTTTATTTTATTTATTCATATACATACTTTAATTATTATTAAACCATAAATATATAATAAAAACTATATATTCCATATAATTATATGTTTTTATGTTAAGTTCATGTCCTATAACCATCTACACTTTCATCAAATGGGATATAAAATCATCATGTGTATGACAGACTACCGCCTCATGAACTGATGTTATTCGTTTTCCAGTGACACCTTTCACAACTAGATATAATTATAGATTAAATGTTTATATATTATGTTTTGATATTATTTTAATTATTTAATTATTATATCACATATACCTTCTTACTTTCCATTGTTTGAAAATATGATAACTCGCTCGTGTGTACGGCAGACTACTACCTCGTGAAACAATGTGATTCATTCACGATTTACATGGAAGGTAGTAAGGATGGGATTAATAAAAATATACAATATATATGAAATAAAAATTATTTTAAATGTAATATATATTTTAACTATCTTTATTTCAACCTTTAAATAAAATGGAACCAATGTTCATGCGTACGTACGACCTACCATCTCCCTGAACGATGTATTACATTTTTTATCTCTAACTTTTATAGATTACTCTAAGTACATATATAATTAATATATATGATATTTATATCATGGTTAAAATTTTATATATGGTAGAACCATGATAAAATTAATATAAAATAAAAAATAAAAAATAAAAAATCAAAACATACCTGAAAAACAAAGTCGTTATTTCCCAAAACATGACTTTAATATTGAATTGTTAATAAATATATAATAGAAGATCATAAGTAAATCATATATGGTACTATATATATATATATTTATTTAATATATTTATATTAAAATTTTATTTATTATACATGAGGTTTGAACGTCTACAAAGGAATTTGATACCCAAGGTAAAATATTTTCGTATCACTTTTTAATTCTGTGAGACACATGCCATATTCACCACCTATTTATTTTATATTGTGTAAATAATACCCATGAATATATTTTATGATTAATATCCTTAAAATTATTGGGGTTTACATATCCATTTTAGGATCTCTGTTTCATGTGGTTTATGGTTCAAAAGTTACCAAAGTGATAAGGGAGAGTTTTTTCTCAATTTTCCTTCTTTGAGACATATTTTATGTTATGCACCTATCTTCTTTTATGAGGTTCATATACGGACCCTTTTAAATTTAATATCATGTATACAGTAATTCTCATGAAATTTTAGGTTTCATTTTATGTTATTATTTCATGGGGCTTATGATTCAAAGTTACCAAAGTTATAAGAGTTTTATGTTATAATCTCATAATTTATCGGGATTACTCAGGATTTTGCATCCAATGATGAAATATTATGATATATCTATCAAGAAACTCATGAATTTTATTAAACTATGGTTATTTCTATATAATTCATGTTTTACCTTCATTTTACTTTATTTATGTACTCAAGAGTTCAAAATGATGTTTTTAATAAAAATCATCTTTATTTCTCTCTTCGATCGAAAACCCCTTTTTCATCCAAAACCATGTTTTATAAAAAAGTTTTCTAAAAAATTTATTAAAATTATCCAAATGATTTATGAATTTTTTTACCAATTTTTAAATTTTTACAATTTGTTAAAAGGAATATCCTTTTCGTTATCTAAACAATCCCCATTTATCTTTTACAAAAATTAATAAAGGAATATTTGTTTTAATGTGTACGACATAAAAGGAAATTTCCTAAAATCATGACCATTATTTTCTTTGAATATTACTTTATAAAATTTCAAGGTTATTTTAAAATAAAATTATTTACATCATATTTTATGAATTTTTTATTTTAAAGAAGTTTATTTTCAAATAAAGGATATTTTTCTCGAGAAACATTCCAAGTGATTTGTTCATTAAAAATCATTTTCCATGTAAGATGACATACTTTGATGTTACTTATGCTTTATTAGGGATATGATACAAGGATACCATTATTACTCTTTCTATGATTTTTAATGATGAAAATATGTTTATGAAACCCATTTATCTTCCACGAGTTATACCATGATAAAATGATTATGAAAGATGATTCTTTTTCCACAGATTATGATATGATGAAATGATTATGAAACCTGTTTCTTTTATACAAGTTATGTTATGATAAAATGTTTATAAAAACCATTTAATTTCATGGGTTCTGATATTATGAATGTTTTATGATCTTGTGGAACATATATGTATGATTTTAAATATGTTATGGGTGGGACCTATATCTCCCTCCAATGAATTAGGTAAATGTTGATATCTTATGATATAAATAGGACTAAAATGGGGACTGAAACCAGTTCCAAAAGGGACTCTGTCCACTATGATAGTATTGAGAGTAAAACTTGACTATTAAAATGGTTTTAGTAGTGAACCCAATCCAATATGGTATTCTTGGAAATGATACCTTAACTAATAAGAAAATGGTTTTCTATACTTATGTGTATGACACAAATATTTGTATTATTCCAATGTTATACTATCATGGTTTATTTTCTTTAATTACATTACAATTCATGTCTTATAAACTACCAATATTCATTTCATGAATCAACTTTATGATCTATGATATGTAGGGTATGGTTGTCAAATGTTATTCTCATGTTCTCATACCTGTATGATCATGATATGTTTATATATCCCTTTTTTACCCTTACTAAGAATATGAGGTCACCCATTGTTATATTTTATTTTCCGAGGTTATGATGAAAGGTATTATGTATGATATGTATAATAATGGTTCTAGTTATAAATAACATAGTGGGAGATTAATTAGCTCACTTATGGACCTATTGTTTGTGTGTCAAAGTTTCCAAAGGAACTATACCTTAATGATCCTTAGTTATGTAATGTAATAAATATTCATCTAATAAGACGTAATATAAATTTATGATAAGTTTATATCTTTACATTTTGTATTATAGTATAGGTTTATCTAACCTTTGGAAACTAGGATATGAAAAATTTAGTGATAACTATAAGGATATCTCTGAGGATAAGTATAAGGATGAGTCAAAGTATAGGAAAATGAACTGGAATTTAGTAAATGATAGAGTGAATGGTTTCCAATAAATTACATCCTTTTATATATTCTATAAGTGGATGTGAATCTAGAATAGAGGTACCTATGGGTAATAAATCTGAAAAGGGCATACTGAGATAAACTCGATCATCACCTAGTGCATGATAATAGGCCTTTCTGAACCTCAGGTTTGATAATCCCGAGGGATATGCTTTTGAAATTCATAAACTATTTACGAACCATAATAAAGGATTAAAATAGATGATGGATATGAATGACCTAGGATAAACCTAAGGAATAACAGATTAAAAATAAGGTTCCATGATATATACATCCTATAAGTTATTTTTTATGATTTTGTAGTTCCCCGCTATTATTTTTTTTTATGCTATAATTTTTGGTTTTAGTCAATGAATGGAACCTAAAGGAATAATTTTAATGATGAGTGTGAAAGAAAATGAAATTTTTGTCTTCCTAAGAATCCAAATGTTATGGTAACTGAAATAAAAAATCTCAATGCTATTCTCATAAATTTTTTTCAAGATATTAATCATACTGAACTTCCAAACAAGGAAAGGAGGGAACAAAGTTATGCTGAGTCCTTCATAAGGAAATTTACACCTTCTTTAAGTGGTTCCACTGATCCTCTAGTTGATGAAAAATGGATCAGTACCATTGAAAATATATTTTCCATTCTATAATATTCAGAACATGAAAAATTCATTTTGGCTATCCATTGTTTGGAAGGTGAAGTGAACCAACGATGGACTCTCATAAAGAATAAAAAGGGACATGATGAAATTGACTCAATGGAGTGGGATGAGTTTAAGAGAATATTTTTCAATAAGTACTTCTCTCATACAGTTTATACAAATATGGATAATTTATTACTTGATCTAAAGGAGAAGGATGAAAAATATATTGGTTCCTATAAGGAAAATTTTAAAAGTCTTATGAGGTATTATTCTAGAATTATCATCCAACTGAAAATTAAGGTTGATCGATTATCCAATATCATAAAAACAATTCTTCGAAGTGAATTATCCATAAGGGACTTATGTATATTTGAAGAAATCATTTTATGTGCTCTCAAGGTGGAAATTGAGACCAAATTTACCTATAAATACCATGGTTTTGAAAAGAAAAGGAAGATTAAGTTCAAATGAAACTCTAAAAATCATGGAGAGAAGAAGATAAGATTTATTTCATGCTTGGAGTTTGAAAAAATAGAGGAAAATTTCTTAAGTGGACTAGTAAATATTTTAATCTTAGGAAGGAAGATCATCAATCAATTGATTGCCAAAGTGATGGGAAGAAGTTAACTAATGATGTGATTAGAGGGAAAGCTGCACAAAATGAACCACCCACACTCCAATGTTTAAAATGAAAATAGTTTGGGAAATATGCTAACTAGTGCCCAAATATAAAGGTTAATAATGACGATCGACATCAGTAACCTCTTAAGATGAGATATGCACTAGTGCAGAAAACGTTTTTTACGTCACCATTTTTTACGTCACCATTTTTTACGTCGGTTATATAAAACCGACGTCATAATATGTAAAACGAGGTTTTTTACGTCGGTTATTTCTTAACCGACGTAAAAACCTGTGTTCGGTACACATTTAACGTCGGTTATTTTTATAACCGACGTTATTAATCGCGCGGCTTCGTTTTTTACGTCGGTTATTTTTATAACCGACGTAAAAAACGCGGTTTTCGAAGGCCCTTTGACGTCGGTTATTGAATAACCGACGTAACAAACGTGGTTTTTGAAGGCTTTTTTATGTCGGTTATAAAATAACCGATGTAAAAAAAGAATCCGCAGATGTTTTTGACGTCGGTTATTCCATAACCGACGTAAAAAAACGCGGATTTTGAGCCCTTTATAACGTCGGTTATAAAATAACCGACGTAAAAAATGAATCGGAGGAAGGTTTTTACGTCGGTTATTGAAATAACCGACGTTATAAATGTTTTTAAAACAATTATCACGTCGGTTATTGAATAACCGACGTGATAACTCATTTAAAAATTTACCCAGACCCGTGGATTGTCATTCGCGAGTTTACCTTCGATAGTCGCGACTCGTCTCTCTCACGCGTAAACCCGAATCGGCTCGTCCATTTCGTTGGTTTAGATTCGTTTTGCGATCATCGTTTCTCATATTTAATCTCCTCAGATCAATCATCTAAACTCGCAGCACTCAGGTAATCCTCCCACTCGTTCGTTTTTTTTCGCGGATAGTAAATATATATGTGTTGTGATTTTTTTGTTGAAACTAGCTAAGATTCTTCGATTGCGAACCCTTTTAACTCGTTTTGGCACCATAATCTTATTTATCATCCCTAGATCTATTTGTTCGACTTGCAATATTGAGTAATTTTATGATTTCACTAATTTTTCATCGTTTTCTATAAATCCCCAAGAGGGTTGGGGCGTGTCCATTTGGATGGGTTGCCCTTTTACAGTTGTTACTACTTTATTCACACACAACCATGGCATAGGTGCATGGATTTGGGGTCGGGGGGTGTCCAGGGGGGTTTACAAGGGGGTGGGTGGGTGTGGGGGGCTGTCCAAGGGTGTGGGTGGGTGTTGGGGGGTGTCCAGGGGGGTGTCCAAGGGGGTAGGGGGTGGGGAGTGGTGTTTAGGAGGGGTGGGGGGCTGTCCAGAGGGTTGGGGGGTGTCCAGGGGGGTGTCCAAGCAGGTCGGGGGTGGGGGGTTGTGTCCAGGAGGGGTGGGGGTGCTTTCTAGAGGGGTCGGGGGCTGTCCAGAGGGGTCGGGGGGTGTCCAGGGTGGTGTCCAAGGGGATGGGTGGGTGTGGGGGGCTGTCCAAGGGGGGTGGCGGCCTGTCCAGAGGGGTCGGTGGGGTGTCCAGGGGGGTGTCCAAGGGGGTGGATGGGTGTGGGGGGCTGTCCAAGTGGGTGGCGGCCTCTCCAGAGGGTATTTGGGGTTGTCCGGGTGGGTGGGGGGGCTGTCCAGAGGGTTGGGGGATGTCCAGGGGGGTGTCCAAGGGGGTAGGGGGTGGGGGGTGGTGTCCTGGAGGGGCGGGGGGCTGTCCAGAGGGGTCGGGGGTGTCCAGGGGGGTTTACAAGGGGGTGGGTGGGTGTGGGGGGCTGTCCAAGGGTGTGGGTGGGTGTTGGGGGGTGTCCAGGGGGGTGTCCAAGGGGGTAGGGGGTGGGTGGTGGTGTTTAGGAGGGGTGGGGGGGGCTGTCCAGAGGGTTGGGGGGTGTCCAAGCAGGTCGGGGGTGGGGGGTTGTGTCCAGGAGGGGTGGGGGTGCTTTCTAGAGGGGTCGGGGGCTGTCCAGAGGGGTCGGGGGGTGTCCAGGGTGGTGTCCAAGGGGATGGGTGGGTGTGGGGGGCTGTCCAAGGGGGTGGAGGCCTGTCCAGAGGGGTCAGTGGGGTGTCCAGGGGGGTGTCCAAGGGGGTGGATGGGTGTGGGGGGCTGTCCAGGTGGGTGGCGGCCTCTGCAGAGGGTATTTGGGGTTGTCCGGGTGGGTGGGGGGGCTGTCCAGAGGGTTGGGGGATGTCCAGGGGGGTGTCCAAGGGGGTAGGGGGTGGGGGGGTGGTGTCCAGGAGGGGCGGGGGGCTGTCCAGAGGGGTCGGGGGGTGTCCAGGGGGGTTTACAAGGGGGTGGGTGGGTGTGGGGGGCTGTCCAAGGGTGTGGGTGGGTGTTGGGGGGTGTCCAGGGGGGTGTCCAAGGGGGTAGGGGGTGGGTGGTGGTGTTTAGGAGGGGTGGGGGGGCTGTCCAGAGGGTTGGGGGGTGTCCAGGGGGTGTCCAAGCAGGTCGGGGGTGGGGGGTTATGTCCAGGAGGGGTGGGGGTGCTTTCTAGAGGGGTCGGGGGGTGTCCAGGGTGGTGTCCAAGGGGATGGGTGGGTGTGGGGGGCTGTCCAAGGGGGTGGCGGCCTGTCCAGAGGGGTCGGTGGGGTGTCCAGGGGGGTGTCCAAGGGGGTGGATGGGTGTGGGGGGCTGTCCAAGGGGGTGGATGGGTGTGAGGGGCTGTCCAAGTGGGTGGCGGCCTCTCCAGAGGGTATTTGGGGTTGTCCGGGTGGGTGGGGGGGCTGCCCAGAGGGTTGGGGGATGTCTAGGGGGGTGTCCAAGGGGGTAGGGGGTGGTGTCCAGGAGGGGTGGGGGGCTGTCCAGAGGGGTCAGGGGGTGTCCAGGGGGGTTTACAAGGGGGTGGGTGGGTGTGGGGGGCTGTCCAAGGGTGTGGGTGGGCGTTGGGGGTGTCCAGGGGGGTGTCCAAGGGGGTAGGGGGTGGGGGTGGTGTTTAGGAGGGGTGGGGGGGCTGTCCAGAGGGTTGGGGGGTGTCCAGGGGGGTGTCCAAGCAGGTCGGGGGTGGGGGGTTGTGTCCAGGAGGGGTGGGGGGCTGTCCAGAGGGGCCGGGGGGTGTCCAGGGGGGTTTACACATCGATTTGTTTTATATTTCAAAATTGTTATATTCAAATTATGATTTTTTTCATATAAACATATATTTGTCTTATCTAAAAAATATATATATTTTTGCTATTTGTTATAGGTAATAATGAGTCGAAGTTGGATTACGGCACATTGAATGAGCAATGAATATGAGGAAGGTGTTGATGCCTTTTTGGAATTTTCTAAACGAAATGTTCCAAGTAGTGACATTTTTTTCTGTCCATGCCTGAAATGTCTGAATATGAAGAAGTTGAAAAGTAGAGAGATAAAAGATCATCTGATTTGTCATGGTTTCAATCCAAGTTACAACCCTTGGATTTGGCATGGTGAAACTGGACAGAATGTCACTGATGATAATGAATCGCAAGATGGTAACTCCGATGGAATTGAAGAAATGATTCGCGATATTGTAGCAGAACAAATTGAGATAGAACCGAGAGTTGCACGTCTATATGGTGATGCCGAAAAACCATTATATCCTGGTTGTACAGATTTTACGGTTTTGTCGGCGGTGTTAAGATTGATTAACCTGAAGGCGAAACATGGATGGAGTGACAGAAGTTTTACAGAGCTGCTACAATTGATGAAAGACATTCTTCCAAAAGATAACGATCTTCCAGATTCACATTATAAGGCCAAAAAAATATTATGCCCGATGGGATTGGGATACAGGAAAATACATGCCTGTCCGAATGACTGCATTATATATAGGAAGGAATATGAATTTCTGAAAGAGTGTCCTAAATGTGGGACATCACGGTATAAGGTGAAAGAAAAATCACAAGCTGATGTAGAGATTACAAAGCTCCCTTCAAAGGTATTTTGGTATCTTTCTATAATTCCTCGTTTCAAACGTTTATTTGCTAATTCACATGATGCAAAAAGGTTAAGATGGCATGCTGATGAGCGGGTATGTGATGGAAAAATACGTCATCCAGCTGATTGTCCACAATGGAAGAAAATTGATGCCCAGTACCCTACATTTGGAAATGAAATTAGAAATCTGAGACTAGGCTTGTGCACAGATGGAATGAATCCATACCGAACCCTCAGTAGCACACATAGTTCATGGCCTGTTTTATTGGTAATTTACAACCTCTCTCCTGAAGTTTGTATGAAGCGCAAATATGTCATGTTGAGTATCATGATCTCTGGTCCAAAGCAACCCGGCAATGATATTGATGTATACTTGTCACCGCTGATTGATGATTTGAAACTGTTATGGGCTGATGGTATTAGGGTGTATGATTCTTATAAAATGGAATATTTTCAACTGCATGCAGTGCTTCTATTCACTATAAATGACTTCCCAGCATATGGAAATTTGTCTGGATACAGTGTTAAAGGGCATAAAGCATGTCCAATTTGCGAACAACAGACGTCATATTGTCAATTGCATCATGGGAGGAAAACAATGTACATGGGTCATTGAAAGTTTTTGCCTATGGATCACCCTTATAGAAGACTAAAAAAGGCATTCAATGGCTCACAAGAATTTGATACTGCTCCTCAACCTTTATCCCCAGAATTGTATTTTGAGAGGGTGAAAAACCTTGATGTGACATTGGGAAAGACACAGAAATCTGGTAATGATAGACATATTTGGAAGAAAAGGTCAATATTTTTTGAGCTACCATATTGGAGGTATCATGAAGTCAAACATAATATTGATGTCATGCACGTGGAGAAGAATATCTGTGATTCTTTGATCGGAACATTTCTAGATATTAAAGGAAAGACAAAAGATGGGTTGAATGCAAGGTTAGACCTACTGTCAATGGGAATACGTTTGGAGTTAGCTCCCACTTCTAAAGGAAGACAAACATTTCTTCCCCCGGCTTGTCATACATTATCGAAGAGGGAGAAAAGTAGCTTCTGTCAGTGTCTTCATGATATCAAAGTGCCTCAAGGTTATTCTTCAAATGTAAAAAATTTTGTCTCATTGAAAGACTTGAAGTTGATAGGTATGAAATCACATGATTGTCATGTCATGATGCAACAAATTCTACCAGTTGCACTGCGTGGAATATTGCCCATCCGTGTCAGAAAGACTATAATGAGGTTGTGTTATTTTTTCAATTCAATTTGCAACAAGGCGATTGATGTGAATGCTTTGAACATTTTGGAAAAGGATGCAATTTTTATACTTTGTCATTTGGAAATGTATTTTCCTCCAACTTTTTTTGATATGATGGTGCATTTACTGATTCATCTGGTTCGAGAAATAAGGCTTTGTGGACCTGTATATCTTCATTGGATGTATCCTTTTGAAAGGTATATGAAAATATTAAAGGGATATGTTAAAAATCCATATCGACCTGAAGCCTCCATTATTGAAAAGTATATTTCTGAGGAGGTAGCAGAGTTTTGTACGAGCTACTTGGCTACGGCGCAACACATAGGTTTTCCTCCATCTCGCCATGAACGGGTTAATAATGAGGGAAAGGGGATTCGTGGCTTGAAATTCAAATCACTGTCAGCTGAACATATGAAGAATTTAGAATCATACATCTTGAATAACATAGCTGATGTTCAACCGTATATCACATTGCATATTAATGAGTTGAAACAATGTCATCCAAAGAAGAAAGAAATGTGGATTTTGAATGAGCACAACAAAACTTTTTTGCCATGGTTTAAAAAGACCTTGCTTGGTAGATCAGATGTATCAGAGACATTAAAATGGATAGTGGGTGGTCCATCTTTAAATGTGATAACATGGTCCGCTTATGACATTAATGGCTATACATTTCATACGAAAGCTCAGGACAACAGAAGTGCAGTTCAGAATAGTGGTGTATTGGTGTTTGCAGAAGCAATGCATTTTTCGAGTGCTAAGGACAGAAACCCAATTTCGGCATCAAGTGCATATTATGGAGTGATTGAAGACATATGGGAGGCTGATTACTTTAAAATTAAAGTTCCCGTTTTTAACTGTAAATGGTTTATCGGTAACAACAGTGTCAGACATGATGAATTTGGAATGACACTTGTTAATCTGAATAGATTGGAAGACACAGCTGATTCTTTTATAATGGCAACACATGCCAAACAAATTTTCTATGTAGTAGATCAATCAGATATGCAGTGGGCTGTTGTTTTACAAGGGAAAAACCAATATGTTGGTGAGGATGAATTTGATGAAGATGCTGATTTATGTGAGATCCCTACTTCCATGGAAAGATTAACAGAACATAATGATGAGTATGTTGAAGACATGGTTTGTGCCATAAGGAACGATCACGACGAAGGAATTTGGGAAAACAATCCAACTGTACATTCCTAAAATTACAGGTAACACAAGTTTATTTCTTGTTTACATTTAGTTTTTTCATATAATGTTAGATACTGTAAATTTTTTACTTATTAAAATATGTATCAAACCAAAACGATAAAACAATAAAAACCATAAAGAGGAGAAGTCCTGGGCGCACCGGCCGGCCGGTGGTGGATCACCGGTTGGCCGGTGGTCCAGACAGAGAGCTTTCCTCTCTGTCTGAACCACCGGCCGGCCGCTGGCTCACCACCGGCCGGCCGGTGGACCAGACAGAGCCTTCCTCTCTGTCTGGATCACCAGCGGCTGGCCGGTGTTGAGCCAGCGGCCGGCCGGTGGTTCAGACAGAGGAAGGCTCTCTGTCTGGTCCACCGGCCGGCCGCTGGATCACCACCGGCCGCCCGGTGGACCAGACAGAGAGCCTTCCTCTCTGTCTGGATCACCAGTGGCCGACCGGTGAGGATCCAGCGGCCGGCCGGTGGTTTAGACAGAGAGGAAGGCTCTCTGTCTGGTCCACCGGCCGGCCGGTGGTGATCCAGCGGCCGGCCGGTGGTCCAGAGAGAGGAAGGCTGTATGGTCCACCGGCCGGCCGGTGGTGAGCCAGTGGCCGGCCGGGTGGCATCAGTGAGTCCACTTTTCATCTTTCTTGGGCCAACTCCTTGGCAACCTTTTGTCTGTGTTTACCATGTTTGTCATTGTTTAACATGCTTACCATATTACCAATGTTTACTATTATGTAATTTAGTACACTTTTCTATTTGTGAACTAATGTTTGTTTTTTTTGATTTGAAGGAAAATGACAGATCAATCAGTTGATCAGCCACATGATTCTGGAGATGAGCATATTGGTCATACATCTGGGGAGGAACATTCACATGCTCCTATTACGAAAAAGAGTTCAAAGGTTGGTAAGCGTGGGTGCACACGTTTACCAAAATTATCACTTGCCCGTACGAAGGAGGAGAGGATAGTCGTGGAGTTTGATGATGATGAATCTTCCTAGAGGTCCAAATGCTAAAGATTTTAAGGGTTTTGTAGCAACTCAGGCTAAGAGCAAAGTAAGCATTCTCTATGATGATTGGAGAAGTGTGGATAAGGCGATAATTTCTCAGCTGTGGGAGACCATTTTGGTAAGATCTTTTGCTATTGTTTGACTGTTCTTTAAATGTTTCTAGTATATATAATATTAACCTCTTTTTTATCAGATGACATTTGATATTCCTGACACTGGAGGAGTCAGGAAGAAATGCTTATCGTTGGCTGCTAGGAGATGGAGGGATTTCAAATCAACCCTCTCATCTGATTTCATTTATGGTCATAGGAGTCGTGAGAATCCATGTCGTATATATCCTTTTATAGATGAAGACACATGGAGAGAATTTTTTGAAAGTAGAAGAAAAGAATCATTTTTGGTAAGGGAAATGTAAACTTTTATAAGCTTTCTTATATAAATGATCTTATTATTGTTTTGTTAATGATTACTTATTCTTAATTTACAGCAAACAAGGAAAGCTCATCAAGAGATCCAATCTAAAAATGTATACCCTCATAGTTTATCTCGGGGAGGGTATGCATTATTGGAAGAACAAATGATGGCAGAAAAATTTCAACAACTAAGAGCTGAGTCTTCAAGCTCTGGAGAGGTGGCCCCTCCATCCCCTCCATCTAGACATGAGAAATGGAAAAGAGCTCGGAAGGGCAAAAAAGGACAATATCTTTCGGAAGAATCGAGACTCGTAGTTGAGAGGATTGTAAGATATCTTATTTTATTTATTTAAGTTTACTATTTTCGTCATATATTTCCAATCATTATAGAAATGTTCAATTAATTATTACAGGACTCTCTTGAGGAGCAGAGTTCACAGGGGACATTTACACCATCTGGGAGGGAAGATATTTTATCTGTGGCATTGGGAAAGCTCGAACATCCTGGCCGTGTAAGAGGATATCCGGCAGGTGTATCGGTAAGAAAAGTGTTGCCACGTTCCTCAACTTCTAACGTTGAAGGAGTTTATAAAAAAAAATAGAATCCTTGGAGGCTGAAGTCCATAATATTAATGCGACAATGGAGGACAAGATTAGAGCATCGGTGCAGTTAATGTTTGCAGACTTGCAAAGACAATTTCAGGGTGCAGCTCCCACTCCACCTCTCCCAGTAGCTCCCACTCCCCCACCTCAGCCTGCGGACCCCATTTTTGATCCTCCTCCTCCGCCGCAGCTACCTACTTATTGTGAGTTGTATGTTGATGATCCTCAACATCATATAGTTGCATATGGGATGGTATATTGTATAGGAGATACAGTTCATCATCAACAGTTAGAGGTAGAGAATCAGAGGGTCACTGTACATGATATTATAGATAGATCAGCTCGGATACCATTACCTACAGATGAGGTGACGACAGTTGGACATAGTATCAGCCATTTTTTACTTTGGCCATCCAGACTTCTTCGACTCATTACCATAGAGGTATGGATGTTATATCTTTTATTTTATATTTTTATTAATGTTTTATCATTTGAAAACTAATATATTTTTCAATTTATTTTTACAGGAATACTTCAAAGGTAAAGAAATACTGTATAGACAACAACAAAGACAGATAGCTATGACATCAGATGCAGATACTAGCAGTCTTGACAAATTGTCAAGATATTCAAATTTGTTGGCGGATCATTATGACTTTACAATGGAAGCTCATGTCTGTGGACGTGAACTATGTGTGGGGATTATGAAAACTGATATCATGGAGTTTGTCACTGGAGATAAGTTGGGCATCAACGTGGTGCAAATTTTTATCATGTAAGTCTTAACACCTTTTCCTTGCGTTATATTTATTAAAAATGTATACTTATGTCTACTTTGTATTAGGTATATGTATAAAATTTGTGAGAGGAATGAGCTGACAGATGTATATGGATTCGTGGACCCACAATTGATTTCCCCTGAAGCATGTGCATTGGATGAGGAACAAAGAATGCTTTATATTGCTGATAGATTTGAAAAGAATGTAATCACACAGTGTTGGATGATGCCTTTTTGTGAGAGGTATGAAACACATCCCTCTCAAAGAGTTAATTATCTTTTAACATAAAAAACCACTAACGTTAAATTTCCTTTTCTCAGGGATCATTGGATGTTAGGGGTTTTTTTGCCCTAGGGAGAAAACACTTTATTGGATATGCTCTCTCCATGATGATGTGCGAGAAAGTTTTAAGAATATATTGGAAACGTAAGTTTCAATTTCACAATAGTTTTATATATTATAATGAATTTTAAATTTACCCCATTCGTATTATTTTCTAACAGGGCATGGGTCCACTTTCGAAAAAGCGCAAAGAAAAGGAATTACAAGATCAAATATGTACATGCGAAGGTAAATATCCATTTATAATTTGTACATTTTGATTTATTACATAAAAATAATATATTGAATTTACACTCATTCATACAGAAATGTCATGAGCAACAAGGCATCATC
Organism: Viscum album; assembly: GCA_963277665.1. Taxonomy (NCBI): domain Eukaryota; kingdom Viridiplantae; phylum Streptophyta; class Magnoliopsida; order Santalales; family Viscaceae; genus Viscum; species Viscum album. The sequence goes on along the minus strand of OY728157.1, from coordinate 1,392,576,100 downwards.
GAATGCGGATATTACATGTTAAGATTTATGTATGAAATAATAACAACTGGGACAGTTCTGAGTTTTGACCTGGTAAGATTTCCTCTTTCTCATAATATTTCAATTTGATTTATTCATTATACACGTTGACTACTATCCTTTTCCTTTGTAGATTTTTGATGACCCTCAACCCTTTACTGCTGAAGATATCAAACACTTACAAGTGGAGTGGTCAAATTATTTTACAGGTTTGATTGACTTTTAGTTGTTTGTAATGTAAAATGTAATTTTGAATATTGTCAATGTAATTGTGTATTTCGTAGTCGTTTAGGTTGGATTTAGTTTTTTTTGAAGTTGACAGTGTAAGTTTTGAATGTTATATAAGTGAATGTTTAATTTTTCTCTACTTCTTGTTTTGGTCTACTGTTGATGGTTTTTCTGGTCTGGATTTTGGTATGGGGGGAGAGGTTCCAAGTGGGTGGGTGGGTGTTTGGGGGGTGTCCAAGGGATATGGGAGGGGTGTCCAAGGTGTGTTTGGGGCTGTCCTAGGGGTCGGGGGGGGGGGGGGGGTGTAAATGAGGGTGGGGGGGGGGGTGTCCAAGGGGTGGGGGGTGTCCAAGGGATATGGGAGGGGTGTCCAAGGTGTGTTTGGGGCTGTCCAAGGAGTCTGTTGGGTGTAAATGAGGGTGGGGGGGGGGGGGGGTTGTCCAAGGGGTGGGGGGGGGGTGTCCAAGTGGTGGGGGGGTGTCCAAGGGATATAGGAGGGGTGTCCAAGGGGTGTTTGGGGCTGTCCACGGGGATGGGGGGGGGTTTCCAAGGGGTAGGGGGGGTTTCCAAGGGGTCGGGGGGGGGGGGGGGTGTCCAGGGGGTGGGGGGCTGCCCAAGGGGTGGGGGGGGGGTGTCCAAGGGGTGGGGGGTGTCCAAGGGATATGGGAGGGGTGTCCAAGGGGTGTTTGGGGCTGTCCTAGTGTTCGGGGGGTGTAAATGAGGGTGGGGGGGCTGTCGAAGGGGTGGGGGGGTGTCCAAGGGGTGGGGGGTGTCCAAGGTGTCTGGGAGTTCTGTCCAAGGGGCCGGTTGGGTGTAAATGAGGGGGGGGGGGTGTCCAAGGGGTCTGGGAGGGCTGTCAAGGTGTGGGGGGGTGTTCAATGGGTGTTTGAGGCTGTACTAGGGGTCTTGGGGGTGTAAATGAGGGTGGGGGGGGGGGGGGGGGTGTCCAAGGGGTGGGGGGGTGTCCAAGGGGTGGAGGGTGTCCAAGGGATATGGGAGGGGTGTCCAATGGGTGTTTGAGGCTGTACTAGGGGTCGTGGGGGTGTAAATGAGGGTGGGGGGGGGGGTGTCCAAGGGGTGGGGGGGGGGGTGTCCAAGGGTTGTGGTGGTGCTCCAATGTGGTGGGGGAGGGCTGGCCAGGTTGTTAGGTGGGTATAGATGAGGGTGGGGTTCAGTTGGGGCTTGGGGGAGGGCTGGCATGGTTATTTTTGTTTGGTTTCTGGTTGCTTTTTGGTGAGAGCAGTGCAATTATTTAAAAAAAAAATCCTTTCACGTCGGTTATTTTATAACCGACGTGGTAAATAAATCGGTAGGGGTTTATCACGTCGGGTTTTTCTAGAACCGACGTGATAAACCGTTCCCGGGGATTTTATCACGTCGGTTCTTAATATAACCAACGTGCTAAAAGGCCTGGGAATCGATTTACCACGTCGGTTATTGGATAACCGACATGCTAAAACGTTTCCCAGGCCTTTTTATCACGTCGGTTTCCTAAATAACCGACGTGATAATAGGCCAGGGGAAGGGTTTATCACGTCGGTTATGACATAACCGACGTGATAAACGATATCCCAGGCGTTTTATCACGTCGGTTTAGGGAATAACCGACGTGATAAAGCCCCCCGCGCATATTTATCACGTCGGTTATTATATGAACTGACGTGATAACCACCGTGATGTTAGGGATATTACGCCGGTTTTAAATAACCGACGTAAAAAACGTTATTTATAACGTCGTCCGTATTAACGTCGCCTAAAAACCGACGTAAATAATAAAAAATAACCGACGTAAAAAATGTTTTCTGCACTAGTGTATACATGAATTCATAATATTACATAATATTTAGAGGTAAGAAATGAAATGCACCGTTCATGGAGACAGTAAGCCGTACGTACGCATGAACGCTACTTTCATTTATATATTGTATCTAATATAGTGAAATAATAATGATGTAATGGTATATTATAATTCCAGTATAATATCATATATAATACCATTAACTCCATACTTTATATGTCCCACATATGTCATTAACGAATCAAATCACTTTGAGGGGGCGGTAGTCCGCACTTCCTAAAAAGAAATTATCGCGTTTACCCATAATGGAAACCATAAAGGTATGCCCTAAATGAAAAATACATAAGAATAAGGAAAACCTAAACATAATATATATCATATATAAATATAGTGACATCTTAATGGCCACCATGAAATGTGTTAAAATAATATTGAACAACCATCATTTCATGAGGCAGTAATTCGCCACCCACAGAAACAGTATGTTCTTTAACCCTTAGACGAAAGTGTATGTAAGTGTAAATAAAATACTTATCATAAAAACATCATAGTATATTGAAGATACTGGTGTTGTTACAAAATAAAGGAATAAAAATAGTTTATGGGGTTGGAGAATCAAAATAAAACAAAAGAACATAAGAGAAGACATTACCTTTGTATCAGGTAACTCCCCTTGGTTTGAACCAAAAGGGTTTCTTGAAGAGCTTTCTGCCTAAGGTAAGGATTCTAGGATGAAGAGAGGGATGTGGAGAGATAAAATAAGCAGAGTTTGGCCGAGCTAATGGCTTGAGAGGTGTGGGTAATGGGGTAGAGGTGGGGGCCTTTTATAAGAGGGAGGAGGGGAACTCTTGGAAAGTCAAGAAATGTTACTTTATTATATATTGAGTTTCAGATTTTAAAGGTCCAAAAATGATATATTTATAGGATAAGGTGATAAGGGTTCAAAATACATCAATCCAATAGGTTTTTTTACAAGTGTAAGTCTTAGATTTTACATTATCTTTTTATTTTATTTAAATCTTTTATTAATGAGGTAATCGCTGCATCATCATGGTGTCATAAATAATTTAATTTATTTAATCTCTAAAAATTATAAAAAAAATATCATGATGTAGGAAATATTTTTATATTTCCAATTACTATTTATAGTCTAAGATATAATTTATGTATACAAAATTAAAATTGTTTTACTTAGGTGTTACATACTTTTGTTATATTTAACTTTCTTAAAAAATAAAAAGATAAAATGTCACTGTCACACAAAAGTGATTCCATGGGGTCCCAAAGTTTGGCACAAGGCATCCCATGGTCGGACATGACACAACAGGTAGAATTAGGACACATTTTTGGGTCATTTTATATTATTATGATATTATTTTATTACCCTTAACTACCTGATTACTAATTAATCATGATAATTAAAGATAATTACCGTCGTTACTATTCCTAATGTCCAAAAACAAAAAAGTCTTAATTACATAATTTGGAAATTCTGATTAAAAATATTTAATCCATTTTAACAAATTCCAAATTTTTTTTATTAATTAATTTAAAAATAATTCCCATTGTCAAAACAAATAGCGGGTTTTTTTTGAAACAATATCTATCAAAAGTTTGAGAATTGTTTATGTCCAATTTCAAAGTGAAATTAAATTTAATGAATGACATTGGATTAAATGGTAAAAATATATTCTAATTAAACTTTAAATCCAATTAAAAGGAAAATCTATCCATATAATTAAATTAGATGAAAAAGCAGTTTTTAAGTAAAATGCTGTATTTTTCACTATTCATTAAAAAATGAACATTGTCAGAAAAATACCAAAAATTTATCCAAAGTAAATTTAAATGTCCCAATACTAAAGAATAAGTTTATTTTAAAAAATATAGCTTATAAATTGTCAAAATATAGATTTAAAAATGGTTCGCCGTCAAAAGGCGGTAAAACAATCTTTTAAAAATATTAGAGAATTCTATGCTTAAGATTGGATTTATTCTCATTTTAAACCTCTAAAACACTATCTAATTCATAAATAGACATATATATGAAAATCCATAATTCTTTACTTACTTGGGATGTTACATCCTCCCCCCCTTTAGAAAATTGCGTCCCCACAATTTATTTACTTATCGAATAAGTTGGGGTATTTATCCCTCATTGTATTTTCAGATTCTCATGTTGCCTCTTCAATCATGTGGTTTTTCTACAAAAACATTACTTGATGAATCACCTTATTCCGCAATACTTTCTCCCTATGGTCAAGAATATGGACCAGTTGTTCCTCATAAGATATATTCTCTTCCAGCTGAACTACCTCTGGACTCAAAACATGAGATGGATCTGGCATGTACTTCCTTAACATTGAAACATGAAAAACATTGTGTACCTGAGATAAAATTAGAGGTAAAGCCACTTGGTAAGCAACTAATCCAACTATCTCTAGAATTTCATATGGTCCAATGAACCTTGGTATCATCTCTCATTTCTTACCAAATCACATCACACTTTTCCATGGTGAAACCACGAGGAAGACATGATCACCTACCTCAAAAGAGAGATCCTTCCTCTTGTTGTCAGCATAAATTTTATGCCTGCTCTGAGATATTCTCATGTGTTTCTGTATCAGATGAACTTTTTCTGGAAACTCTTCTACTAATTCTGGTCCCATCAACTTCCTTTCACCCACTTCATCCCAAAAAGCAAGAGTTCGAAACCGCTTCCCATATAATGCCTCAAATGGTGCCATCTGTATACTAGAATGAAAACTATTCTTATAAGAAAACTCAACCAAGAAATATGTTGGTCCCAAATTCCCTGATAATCCATCGAACAAGCATGTAGAATATCCTCCAAAGTATGAATTATTCGTTCTGACTGCCCATCTGATTGAGGATGAAAGCCTGTACTAAAATTTAATTCAGTACCCAACGACTTCTGAAGGCCTTTTCAAAAGTTAGAAGTAAACCTGGGATCACGATCAGATACAATGGAGAGGGGAACTCCATGTAACCTGAATATCTCTTTAAGATACAAACGAGAAAGTTTAACTAGGTAAAAAATATCTCTTATAGTAAGGAAATGAGAAGATTTAGTCAAGTGATCAACAATAACCCAGATTGAATTATTACCTCGAGGCATATTTAGAAATACCACAACAAAGTCTATGGATATATTCTCCCATTTCCACTCTGACACTGGTAAAGGATGTATCATCCATTTCGGTAACTGCTGCTCTGCTTTAACCTGTTGACAAGTCAAACACTTCAAAGTAAAATTAGCAATATCTCTTTTTCATTCCATCCCACCAGTAATATTCCCGAAGATCTCTATACATCTTAGTACTGCTAGGATGAACTGAAAACGGAGAACTATGAGCATCACATAACAACTCTCTATTAAACTGTAAATCACAAGGCACACAAAATATCTTCACAAATCTCAAAACACAATTATTATCAATGTTGAATTCAGGTAACATACCCTTCTGAAACAACTCTACCTTTTTCTGCAAGTCACTGTCTTACTTCTGAGCTTTCTTAATTATGTTTGATAGAGATGATCTCACTAACACCTGAAACAAAATAGAAGAACATCCGGCACCAAAAAATTCTATGCCAAGGTTCATCAAATCCTTAACCAAAGGATCACGTTTCAAACGTAACATGATTAATGAAGCATTACTTTTTCGACTCAAAGTATCGACCACTTTATTTACTTTTCCTGAATGGTAATGAATTGTATAATAAAAATCCTTGATTAATTATAGCCATCTCCTATGTATCATGTTCAATTCTTTCTTAGTGAATATATACTTTAAACTTTTGTGATCGGTATATATTTCACACTTTACCCCATACAAATGATACCTCCAATTTTTTAAAGCGAAAACAACAGGAGCTAATTCCAAATCATATATAGGGTAATTTACCTCATGAGTTTTAAAATGACGTGAAGAATAAGCAATTACCTGATCATTCTGCATCAGGATGAAACCAAGTCCCTTCAATGAAGCATCACTGTAGATAAAAAACTCACCATTCCTGGAAGGTAGTGCCAAAACTGGAGCATTCACCAATCTTCTTTTCAATTCTTGAAAAAAATCATCACATTATTTTGTCTAGATAAACTTAATGCCCTTTCGAGTTATCTTAGTCATTGGAATATATAACCGTGAAATGTTCTTAACAAACCTTTAGTAGTCGCATTCCAAACCAATAAAACTACGAATCTCGGTTATATTTGTGGGTATTGGCCATTCTTCAACAACTTTTGTTTTTGCACGATCAAGAGTTATTCCATCTTTAGAAACAATGTGACCAAGGAAAGAAATTTGTTGTAAGAAAAACTCACAATTTCTGAATTTCCTATACAATTTCTTTTTTTTAAGGTTTGAAAAATAACCCTTAAATTACTTTCATGATCCTCTTTAATTTTAGAAAACACCAAAATACCATCAATGAAAACAACCACAAACTTATCCAAGAACTCACGAAAAATTCTATACATAATGTCCATGAATACAGCAGGTGCATTGGTTAACCCAAAAGGCATTACTAAAAATTTATAATGGTCATATCTTGTACGGAACCCAGTCTTCAGAACATCTTCTTCCTTTACCTTCAACTGATGGTACCCCGATCTCAGGTCAATCTTTGAAAAATACTGAGCTCACTAGAGCTGATCAAACAAATCATTGATATGAGGCAAAGGATATTTGTTCTTAACGGTGATGTTATTCAAGGCTCTATAATCAATTCAAAGTCTCATTGAACCATCTTTCTTTTTAACAAATAAGACAGGAGAACCCCATAGTGATGTGCTAGGTTGAATGAAACCTTTATCTAATAAATCTTTCAATTTATCCTTCAACTCTAAAAGTTCAATTTGAGCCATTCTATAAGGGGGTTTTGAAATTGAATTAGAATTAGGAACTAAGTCAACAGTAAATTTATCTTCCCGATCTGGTATTATTCTAGGCAACTCGTCCGGAAAAATATCCGGATACTCATTTACCACCAGCACATCATTAATCTGAATGGTTCCATTGTTTTCAACAATATGTGCAAGGTAACATTCATTTCCATCTTTTACAAGTTTCTCAACCTCTTGAAATGTTATCAACAGTAAGGGTTAATTCTTGTACACAAACTGAAATAATTTCTAAAAAGAAACTTTTTTAGCTCTATAATAAATCTTAGAATGGTAAACTGAGAGCCAATCCATACCCAGGATAACATCAAACTCTACTAGAGGTAAAAAAAATAAGGTTTTCAAGTAGGTTATTTTCACGGATAAGGATAGGAATATTCTTATAAATTCTTTTTTCCTCAAAACTTCCCCTAGGTGTTTTTACCCCAAGTTCAGGAGTCATTTCTTGAGATGGAATTCATAATTTACTAGAAAATTTTTTAGAGATGAAAGAATGCGTAGACACTGAATAAAACAACACATTGGAATAATATGAAAAAACAAACAAAGTACCTGATACCACTTCATTTTATGGCCCAACATCTGCTGAAGTAGTTGCAAAGGATTTCCCCACACCTTTCCTCTTGTAGTCTCACTGCTTCCCATCATTTGATCTCTTTGTCGAACACTCGTTTTCATAATGACCCATCTCATTAAACTTGAAACATTTCACTAACTGTAAATCAAATTTGGTCTTACCATCACCCAGATATTTTTCAGTGCAATCACGAGCCTTATGTCCCATATTACCACATTGATAGCATTTTGCAGAATTCAAAAGACATTCCCATCATGCTTTTTACCACATTTATCACAAACTAAAAACTTAGTTTTCTTACCATCAGACCTTTTTGAAGGATTCTTCCCTTTCTTCTGCCACCTCGGTCTCTTCTTCTATTGGTTGATATAGAACACTTGATCATCAGAAAACTCCATTTCCACCTTCTCATCACATCAAAAAAGCTTTTCATAACTCTTGAACTCATGAGAATCTAAAGGCCTTCGATATATTATCTTTAATCCTGAGTAAAAATGATTGATTTTACTATCAAGGTCTTGGATAAAATTTGGAGCATACCTTTCCAATCGAGTGAACCTTTCTTCACAAGCATCCACTGAGTAATCCTCTTTCCTCAATTACAAGAATTGTTTCTCCATCCTAAGTTAAACAGCCTTAGGAAAATATTTCTCAAGAAACATACCTTTGAATTAATTCCAGTCAAGAGCATCAATCTCATCAGCATCCCTGATATTTTTAACCATCGACCACTACTGATCTGCTTCACCCTCCAAAGGGTAAACAACAAGACTAACCTTTTTATTTTCGGAACACCCCATGACATCAAAAATCTTCTCCAGTTCTTTAATCCACCCTTCATCTAGTACAGGGTAAGATGATCCTCTGAATGATGGGGGATGTTGCCTCATTAAATGTTCCACCACTAACATGTTCCTCTACGGTTGATCTGGCTGATCTCGTGCATGGATACCACCACCATTTATCACTTGATTAAACTACTCCATTACTACAAAAAACTGTTCAGTTCTAATTTTGACCATCTCAAGATGCTGATTCAGAAGGTCATTTACATCTGTATGCCTTCCTAGCACTTCTTCCCTATTTCCTCTGCAGAAAACCATTCTGAAAAAACATGTATTAGATGAAGAAACATGGTAAACTTCAAATGCTATATCATTTCAATTTGACCATAAAAAAATGTTTTTTTATAATCATTTAATAGAATTATAACTCCTAAAGTTATCTAAACCTACCTTTGATACCAACTATAAGGCCCCAGCCTTAAACATTACTCAATATTGAGTTATTTCAAGAATACACATTGAGGATCTTTTCAGGTTTAGAGTTTTAGAGAATTAGATCATAAATCATGCATTACATTCCACATTTAAACAAGGTGGTTATATAAAATATAGTATTCATTTTTTCCCATAAAAGGAAACATGTCTAAAATAAAACATGGATTATTTCTTGACACTTCCTAAACACTATCATCACATCATGTAATTTTCCCTTGACCTATGAAAAACATTTCAAAAACTTGGGATGAGCATAAAAAGCTCAGTAAGGGATATAAATGTATGGAATGAGAACATTAGTCCATGTATTCATACAAATCAATGAAATCATACTTTACTCATAAAACATAAGCACTTTTTCATACCTCATGAAATCATAAGATTTATGAAAAACTCATAGAAAACAAAAGACATAAAGGTAACTTGAGGCATTCATAACATTCTTACGTAGGGAGTAACCCTCATGGTTACGTTTGGAATACCCATTACAGTATATTCCCTAAATATCTTTAGAGAAACCTTAGTGTTTAACTCCATCGTGTTACCCAATGAATTGGAGATCTATCACGGGATCACCTGCCCTTAGTTTATCACAGAACCACCCATCTTCATAAACAATGCCCAAGAACCATAACATAATTATATCACATAAAATATGCATAAAGGAAACATAACATTTCCACATCTCAATCACAAGATATCAAAAACACATTGATATATTCAAAACATTATCAAAACCATTTTCAATACCAAAATAAAAGAAAATTAAAACATGGTATTTATTATTCATTAAAAAATTTATGTCTTGTTGAGGATTCCGAAACTCAAATAATGGTCATGGTGGCGAAAAAGGCGTTGTCGCCGCATACGTAAGACAAAAACATTACCTTTTGTCATTTAGTAAAATGATTCGTATAAAAAAGATTACTTTTGAATAAAAGTAAAAGTCAAATGGGATTATACACCATATAAAAGAAAGTTGTGTATAAAACAAAATATGCCTCAATGAAAGGAGATTGAGACGAAGTCCCTTACCTCGTGTCCGACTTGACTCGATCATTCTTTAATCTCCTGAATAATAAACTAGAGTTAATTTATACTTTCTTAAGAACCTTTTTCAAGTTCATTATTCCTTTTATATCACTTATTACCATGTTATGAACATTATGTAATTATTTAAGTTAATAACGGTCGTTTTGTCGATCTTTGGTACTTGAGTCAAAAATAAACTTATTATAATTACAAGTTGTTCATCTGGTAAAATATACATTATATCCAGAATTATATTCATTCTGTAGATATCATATATATCATATATATCCAGTATATAAATCCATTTATAATATTACATAATATTTAGAGGTAAGAAATGAAATGCACCGTTCATGGAGACGGTAAGCCATACGTACGCATGAACGCTACTTTCATTTGTATTTCGTATCTAATGGAGTAAAATCATAATGATATAAGGGTATATTATAATTCTTGTATAATATAATATATAATACCATTAAATCCATCCTTTATACGTCCCACATATGGCATTAAAGAATCAAATCACTTTGAGGGGGCGGTAGTCCGCACTTTCTAAAATGAAATTATTGCATCTACCCATAATTGAAACCATAAAGGTATGACATAAATGAAAAATAAAGAAGAATAAGGAAAAAATAAACACAATATATATCATATATAAATATAGTGACATCTTAATGGCCACCATGAAAGGTGTTAAAATAATATTGAACAATCATCATTTTGTGAGGCAGTAATTCGCCACCCACAGAAACAATATGTTCTTTAACCATTAGACAGAAGTGTGTGTAAGTGTAAATCATATACTTATCATAAAAACATCCTAGTATATTGATGATACTAGTGTTGTTACAAAATAAAGTAATAAAAATAGTTTAGGGGTTTAGAGATGAAAAATAAAACAAAAGAACATAAGAGAAGACATTATCTTTGTATCGGGTAACTCCCCTTGGTTTGAAGCAAAAGGGTTTCTTGAAGAGATTTATGCCTAAGGTAAGGATCATAAGATGAAGAGAGGGATTCGGAGAGATAAAATGAGTAGAGTTTGGCTGAGCCAAAGGCTTGAGATGTGTGGGTAATGGGGTAGTGGTGGGGGCCTTTTATAAGAGGGAGGAGGGGCACTCTTGGAAAGTTAAGAAATGTTGCTTTATTATATAATTAGTTTTGGATTTTAAAGGTCCCACAATGATATATTTTTAGGATAAGGTGATAAGGGTTTTAAATCCACCCATCCAATAGGATTTTGAAAACTGTAAGTCTTAGATTTTACATTATCATTTCATTTTATTTAAATTGTTTATTAATGAAGTAATCACTGCATCATCATGATGTCATAAATAAATTACTTTATTTAATGTCTAAAAATTATAAAAAAATATCATGATGTAGAAAATATTTTTAGTTTTCTAATGACTATTTATAGTCTAAGAGATCATTTATTTATACAAAATTAAAATTATTTTACTTAGGTGTTATATACTTTTGTTATATTTAACTTTCTTTAAAAATAAAAAGATAAAATGTCACTATCACACAAAAGTGATTCCATGGGGTCCCAAAGTTTAGCACAAGGCATCCCATGTTCGGCCATAAAACAAAAAGTAGAATTAGAAAACATTTTGGGGTCATTTTATATTATTATGATATTATTTTATTACCCTCAACTACCTGATTACTAATTAATCATGATAATTAAAGATAATTACCATCGTTACTATTCATAATGTCAAAAAACAAAAGAGTATTAATTAAATAATTTGGACCTTATGATTCCAAATATGGAATCCATTTTACCAAATTCCAAAAACAGAAATTGTAGTAATTAATTTAAAAATAATTCCCTTTGTCAAAACAAATAACGGGTTTTTTTGAAACAGTATCTATCAAAAGTTTGACAATTGTTTTTGTCCAATTTCAAAGTGAAATTAATTACAATGACCAACATTGGATTAAATGGTAAAAATATATTCTAATTAAACTTTAAAACCAATTAAAAGGACAATATATCCATATAATTAAATTAGATGAAAAAGTAGTTTTGAAGTAAAATGCAGTATTTTTCACTATTCATTAAAAAATGAACATTGTCAGAAAAATACCAAAAATTTATCCAAAGTAAATTTCAATGTCCCAATCCAAAAGAATAAGTTTATTTTGAAAAATAGGGATTATAAAATTTTCAAAAGATATATTTAAAAATGGTTCGCCATCAAAAGGTGGTAAAATAATCTTTTAAAAATATTAGAGAATTCTATGCTTAAGATTGGATTTATTCTCATTTTAAGCCTCTAAAACACTATCTAATTCATAAATTGACATAGATATGAAAATAAATAATTATTTACTTACTTGGTATGTTACATCCTTCCTCCCTTTAGAAAATTGCGTCCCCGCAATTTATTTACTTATCGAATAAGTTGGGGTATTTATCCCTCATTGCATTTTTAGATTCCCATATTGCCTCTTCAATAATGTGGTTTTTCCACAAAACCTTTACTTGATGACTAAAATTATTCCTCAATACTTTCTCCCTGTGGTCAAGAATCTGGACTGATTGTTCCTCATAAGATAGATTCTCTTCCAGCTAAACTACCTCTGGACTCAAAACATGAGATGGATCTGGCATGTACTTCCTTAACATTGAAACATGAAAAATATTGTGTACCTGAGATAAACTTGGAGGTAAAGCCACTCGATAAGCAACTGATCCAACTCTCTCCATAATTTCATATGGTCCAATGATCCTTGGACTCATCTTTCCTTTCTTACCAAATCGCATCACACTTTTCCAGGGTGAAACCTTGAGGAAGACATGATCACCTACCTCAAAAGAGAGATCCTTCCTCTTGTGGTCCGTATAACTTTTCTACCTGCACTGAGCTGTTCTCATGTGTTTCTGTATCAGATGAACTTTTTCCACCAACTCTTCTACCAATTCTGGTTCCATCAACTTCCATTCACCCACTTCATCCCAAAAAGATGGAGTTCGACACTGCTTCCCATATAATGCCTCAAATGGTTCCATCTGTATACTGGAATGAAAAATATTATTATAAGAAAACTCAACCAAAGAAAGATGTTGGTCCCAAATTCCCTAATAATCCATCAAACAAGCACGTAGCATATCCTCAAAATTCTGAATTATTCATTCTAACTGCCAATCTGATTGAGGATGAAAAGCTATACTAAAATTTAATTCAGTACCCAATGACTTCTGAAGGCCTTTCCAAAAGTTAGAAGTAATCCTGGGATCACAATCAGATACAATGGAGAGGGGAACTCCATGTAACATGACTATCTCTTTAAGATAAAAAAGGGAAAGTTGATATAGTGAAAAAGTATCTCGTATAGCAAGGAAATGAGCAGATTTAGTCAAGCGATCAACAATAACCCAGATTGCATTATTACCTCGAGGCTCTTCGGCAATCCCACAGCGAAGTCTATGGATATAATCTCCCATTTCCACTCTGGAACTGGTAAAGGCTGAAGAATCCCTTTAGGTAACTGACACTCGACTTTAACCTGTTGACAAGTCAAACACTTCACAGTAAAATCAGTAATATCTCTTTTCATTCCATCCCACCAGTAATACTTCTGAAGATCTCTATACATCTTAGTACTTCCAGGATGAACTGAAAACGGAGAAGTATGAGCTTCAGATAACAACTCTCTCTTCAAATTTAAATCACAAGGATCACACAATCTCTTCCCAAATCTCAAAACACAATAATTATCAATGTTGAATTCAGGTGAAATACCCGTCTAAACCAGCTCTACCTTTTTCTACAACTCACTATATTTCTTTTGTGCTTGATTAATTATGTCTGATAGAGATGATCTCACTGACACCTGAAACAAAACAGAAGAACTTCCTGCACCAACAACTTCTATGCCAAGGTTCATCAAATCCTTAACCAAAGGATCACATTCCAAACGTAACATGGTTAATGAAGCATTAATTTTTTGACTCAAAGCATCAACCACTTTATTTTCTTTTCTAAGATGGTATTGAATCGTACAATCATAATCCTTGATTAATTATATACATCTCCTCTATCTCATGTTCAATTATTTTTGAGTGAATATATACTTTAAACCTTTATGATCGGTATATATTTCACACTTTACCCCATAAAAATGATGCTTCCAAATTTTTAAAGTGAAAACAACAACAGCTAATTACAAATCATGTGTAGTGTAATTTACCTCATGAGTTTTCAAATGAAGTGAAGCATAAGCAATTACCTGATCATTATGAATTAGGATGCAACCAAGTCCCTTCAATGAAGCATCACTATAGATAACAAACTCACCATTCCTGGAAGGTAGTGCCAAAACTGGAGCATTCACCAATCTTCTTTTCAATTCCTGAAAACAATCATCACATTCTTTTGTCCAGATAAACTTAACACCCTTCTGAGTTAGCTTAGTCATTGTACTAGATAACCGTGATTTTTTTTAACAAACCTTCGGTAATAGCCTTCCAAACCAAGAAAACTACAAATCTCAGTAACATTTGTGGGTCTTGGCCACTCTTCGACAACCTTTGTTTTTACAGGATCAAGAGTTATTCCATCTTTAGAAACAATGTGACCAAGGAAAGAAATTTGTTGCAACCAAAACTCACACTTTCTGAATTTCCCATACAATTTCTTTTCTTTTAAGGTTTGAAAAATAACCCTTAAATGACTTTCATACTCCTATTTACTTTTAGAAAATAGCAAAATATCATCAATGAAAACAACTAAAAAATTATCCAAGAACTCATGGAAAATTCTATTCATATGGCCCATGAATACACCAGGTGAATTGGTTTACCCAAAAGGCATTATTACAAATTCATAATGGCCATATCTTGTACAAAACGCGGTCTTCGGAACATCTGCTTCCTTTACCTTCAACTGATGGTACCCAGATCTCAGGACAATCTTTGAAAAATACTGAGCTGCCTGGAGCTGATCAAATAAATCATCGATATTAGGAAAATGATATTTGTTCTTAAAAACAATATTATTCAAGGATCTATAGTCAATTAAAAGTCCCATTGAACCATATTTCTTTTTAACAAATAAGATAGGAGCACCACATGGTGATGTGCTAGGTCGAATGAAACCTTTCTCTAATAAATCTTGCAATTTCTCCTTCAACTCTAAAAGTTCAATTTAAGCCATTTGATAAGGGGGTTTTGAAATTGTCTTAGCATCAGGAACTAATTAAACAGTAAATTCAACTTCCTGATCTGGTATTATTCTAGGAAAATCGTCAGGAAAAACATCAGGATACTCATTTACCACTGGCATATCATTAATCTGAATGGTTCCTTTGTTTTCAACAAAATGTGTGAGGTAAAATTAATTTCCATCTTTTACAAGTATCTCATCCTCTTGATATGTTATAAACAGTAAGGGTTGATTATTGTACACAAACTGAAAGTATTTCTGAAAATAAACTTCTTTATCTCTACAATCAATCTTAGCATGGTAAACAGAGAGCCAATCCATACCCAGGATAACATCAAACTCTACTAGAGGTAAAAAAATAAGGTTTGCAAGTAGGTTCTTTCCACGAATAAGGATAGGAAGATTATTATAAATTATTTTTTCCTCAACACTTCCCACAGGTGTTTTTACCAAAAGTTTAGGATTCATTTATTGAGATGGAATTCCCAATTTACTAGAAAATTTTTCGGAGATGAAAGAATGTGTAGACCCCAAATCAAACAACACATTGTCATAATCTGAAAGAAAAACAAAGTACCTGATACCACTTCATTTGATGGCCCAACATATGCTGAAGTAGTTGCAAAGGATTGCACCACACCTTTGTACTTGTAGTATGACAGCTTCCCATCATTTGAGCTCTTTGTCGAACACTCGTTTGCATAATGACCCATATCATTGCACTTGAAACATTTCACTAACTATAAATCAAATTTGGTCTTACCATCACCCTGATCTTTTTCAGTGAAATCACGAGCCTTATTTCCCATCTTACCACATCGGTAGCATTTTACAGAATTAAAAAGACATTCCCCAACATGATTTTTACCACATTTATCACAAACTGAAAACTTAGTTTTCTTACCATCAGACCTTTTTGGAGGATTCTTCCTTTTCTCCTGCCACCTCGGTCTCTTCTTCTGTGTGTTGTTATAAAACACTTGATCATCAACAAACTCTATTTCCACCTTCTCACCACATCGAAAAATCTTTTCATAACTCTTGAACTCGTGAGAAGCTAATGCCCTTCTATATTTTGGCTTTAATCATGAGTAAAAATGATTGATTTTACTATCAAGGTATTAGATAAAACGTGGAGCAGACCTTGCCAATCAAGTGAACCTTTCTTCATAAGCATCCACTGAGTTGTCCTCTTGCCTCAATTCAAAGAATTACTTTTCCATACAATGTCGAACAACCTTAAGAAAATATTTTTCAAGAAACATACCTTTGAATTCATCCCAGTCAAGAGCATCAATCTCATCAGCATCCCTGATATTTTTAACCATCGACCACCAATGATCTGCTTCACCCTCCAAATGGTAAACAATAAGACTAACCTTTTGATTGTCTGAACACCCCATGACATATAAAATCTTCTCTAGTGATTTAATCCACCCTTCAGCTAGAACAAGGTCAGATGATCCTCTGAATGATGGGGGATGTTGTCTCATGAAATGTTCCACCACTGACATGTTCCTGTACAGTCGATCTGGCTGATCTTGTGGATAGATACCACCACCATTTATCGCTTGAGTCAACTACGCCATTACGACAATAAACTATTCAGTTCCAGTTCTGACCATCTTAGGATGCTAATTCGAAAGGTCATTTCCTTCTGTATTCCTTCCTAGCACTGCTTCCCTGTTCCCTCTGCAGAAAACCATTCTGAACAAAAATGTCTTAGATGAAGTAACATGGTAATCATCAAATTCTATATCATTTCAATTTGACCATAAAAAAATATTTT
This sequence comes from Viscum album, assembly GCA_963277665.1. Lineage (NCBI taxonomy): Eukaryota > Viridiplantae > Streptophyta > Magnoliopsida > Santalales > Viscaceae > Viscum > Viscum album. The sequence continues at coordinate 1,392,559,265 of OY728157.1, read as the reverse complement.
TGAATAATCATTTAATATAATTCTAACTCCTAAAGTTATCTAAACTGACCTTTGATACCAACTATAAGGTACCAGCCTTAAACATTACTTAATCTTGAGTTATTTCAAGAATACACATTGAGAATCTTTTCAGGTTTAGAGTTTTAGAGAATTAGATCATAAATCATGCATTAAATTCCACATTTAAACAAAGTGGTTACATAAAAGACAGTATTAATTTTTTCCCATCAAAGTAAACATGTCTAAAATAAAACATGAATTTTTTCTTGACACTTCCTCGACACTATAATCACATCATGTACTTTTCCCTTGACCTGTGAAAAACATTTCAAAAACTTGGGATGAGCATAAAAAAGCTCAGTACGGGATATAAAAGTACGGAATGAAAACATTAGTCCATGTATTCATATGAATCAATGAAATCAAACTTTACTCATAAAACATAAGCACTTTATCATACTTCATGAAATCATAAGATTTATGAATAACTCATAGAAAACAAAAGACATAAAGGTAACTTGAGGCATTCATAACATTCTTACATTGGGAGTAACCCTCATGGTTACATTTGGAATACCCATTAAAGTATATTACCTAAATCTATTTGGAGAAACCTTAGAGTTTAACTCCATCGCGTTACCCAATGCATTGGAGAGCTATCACAGGCTCACCCACACTTAGTTTATCATGAAACCACCCGTCTTCATAAACAATTCCCAGGAACCATAACATAATCGTATCACATAAAACATGCATAAAGGAAACATAACATTCCCACATCTCAATAAAAAGATATCAAAAACACATTGATATAATAAAAACATTATCAAAACCATTTTCAATACCAAAATAAAAGAAAATTAAAACCTGGTATTTATTCTTCATAAAAAAAAGTTATGGCTTTTAGAGGAATCTGAAACTCAAATAATGGTCCTGGTGGTGGAGAAGTCGTTGTCGCCACATACGTAAGACAAAAACATTCCCTTTTGTCGTTTAGTAAAATGCTTCGTATAAAAATATTACTTTTGAATAAAATTAAAATTCAAAGGTGTTTATACACCGTATAAAAGAAAGTTGAGTATAAAACAAAATATGCCTCAATGAAAGGAGATTGAGACGAAGTCCCTTACCTCGTGTCTGACTTGACTCGATCGTTCTTTAATCTCATGAATAATAATCTAGAGTTAATTTCTACTTACTTAAGAACCTTTTTCAAGTTAATTACTTCTTTTATATCACTTATTACCATGTTATGAACATTATGTAATTATTTAAGTTAATAATGGTTGTTTTGTCGATCTTTGGTACTTGAGTCAAAAATATACTTCTTATAATTACAAGTTGTTCATGTGGTAAAATATCCATTATATCCATAATTATATTTAAGATGTAGATATCATATGTATCATATATATCCAGTATATAAATGCATTTATAATATTACATAACATTTAGAGGTAAGAAATGAAATGCACCGTTCATGGTGACGGTAAGCCGTACGTACGCATGAACACTACTTTCATTTCTATTTCGTATCTAATGGAGTGAAATAATAATTATATAAAGGTATATTATAATTCTAGTATAATATAATATATAATACCATTAAATCCATCCTTTATACGTCCCACATATGGCATTAACTTATCAAATCACTTTGAGGGGGCGGTAGTCCACACTTCCTAAAATGAAATTATCGCGTTTACTCATAATGGAAACCATAAAGGTATGACATAAATTAAAAATACAGAAGAATATGGAAAACATAAACATAATATATATCATATATAAATATAGTGACATATTAATGGCCACCATGAAAGGTGTTAAAAGAAGATTGAACAATCATCGTTTTGTGAGGTAGTAATTCACCACCCACAGAAACAGTATGTTCTTTAACCATTATACGGAAGTGTGTGTAAGTGTAAATAAAATAATTATCATAAAAAATAATAGTATATTGAAGATACTGGTTTTGTTACAAAATAAAGTAATAAAAAGAGTTTAGGGGGTTGGAGAAGCTAAATAAAACAAAAGAACATAAGAGAATACATTACCTTTATATCGGGTAACTCCCCTTGGTTTGAACCAAAAGGGTTTCTTGAAGAGATTTATGCCTAAGGTAAGGATTCTAGGCTGAAGAGAGGGATTTGGAGAGATTAAATAAGTAGATTTTGGCCAAGCCAATGGATTTAGAGGTGTGGGTAATGGGGTAGAGGTGGGAGCATTTTATAAGAAGGAGGAGGGGCACTCTTGGAAAGTCCAGAAATGTTACTTTATTATATAATGAGTTTTGGATTTTAAAGGTACCACAATGATATATTTCAAGGATAAGGTGATAAGGGATATAAATCCACCCATACAATAGGTTTTTGACAAGTGTATGTCTTATATTTTACATTATCTTTCCATTTTATTTAAATCATTTATTAATGAGGTAATTGCTGCATCATCATGGTGTCATAAATAAATTAATTTATTTATGTCTAAAAATTATAAAAAAATATCATGATGTAGGAAATATTTTTAGATTTCTAATGACTATTTATAGTCTAAGAGATCATTTATTTATACAAAATTAAAATTATTTTACTTAGGTGTTACATACTTTTGTTATATTTAACTTTCTTTAAAAATAAAAAGATAAAATGTCACTATCACACAAAAGTGATTCCATGGGGTCCCAAAGTTTGGAACAAGGCATCCCATGTTCGGCAATAAAACAAAAAGTATAATTAGGACACATTTTGGGGTCGTTTTATATTATTATGAAATTATTTTATTACCCTTAACTACCCGATTACTAATTAATCACGATAATTAAAGATAATTACCGTTGTTACTATTCATAATGTCCAAAAACAAAAGAGTCTTAATTACATAATTTGGACCTTATGAATCCAAATATGGAATCCATTTTAATAAATTCCAAACACAAAATTGTAGTAATTAATTTAAAAATAAGTCCCGTTGTCAAAACAAATAGCGGGTTTTTTTGAAATAATATCTATCAAAAGTTTGACAATTGTTTATGTCCAATTTCAAAGTGAAATTAATTCAAATGACCAAAATTGGATTAAATGGGAAAATATATTCTAATTAAACTTTAAAACCAATGAAAATGATAATTTATCCATATAATTAAATTAGATGAAAATGAAGTTTTGAAGTAAAATGCAGTATTTTTCACTATTCATTAAAAAATGAACATTGTCAGAAAAATACCAAAAATTTATCCAAAGTAAATTTCAATGTCCCAATCCTAAATAATAAGTTTATTTTGACAAATATAGCTTATAAAATTGTCAAAATATATATTTAAAAATGGTTCACCATCAAAAGGCGGTAAAACAATCTTTTAAAAATATTATAGAATTCTATGCTTAAGATTGGATTTATTCTCATTTTAAGATTATAAAACACTATTTAATTCATAAATAGACATATATTTGAAAATCAATAATTCTTTACCTGGGATGTTAAAATTTGAATGTGTTATTATACAGAATAACATGGCTATAAATTATGCATCATGATAATTGATGGTTTTTGAGCAAGATTACCCTACTCATGATTTGGAGTTAGTTATGATAATTTTTACATTAAAGATAATGAGACATTATATTTATAGAGAAAAGTGATATATATATACCAATAATAAAAATTTAAAGTATATATTCACCCATAAGGAGTTGAATATGTTCCATAGAATATGGTTAGATATGATTAAATATTATGACTATTCAATACAGTACCACCCTGGGAATGTGAACAAGGTGGTTGATGATTTGAGTCAAAATGATCATGATAGTTTATCCATTATAAGGATAAAAAAATATCCAATATTTCTTGAATTTTAAAGGATGAATTTAGAAATCCTGAATGAAGTGGAGAAATCTTATATTGATCAATTGAATGTTCAAACACCTATCCAATTAAAGATTAAAGAGGTGTAGAAGGAAGTTGTAGAGATGTAAAAGAAGGTTAGAAATGTTCATGAGTTAAACCTTGATCATGATGGAATAATAAGGTTCAGGAACCATGCATAAGTTTTTCCACACCATATTTAAAGGAGTTGTTAAACAAGGATCATAGTTCATTCTCTATTTATCCTAGAAGTTTGAAGTTGTATAGAGATTTGAAAGAGAATTTATGGTGGGTTTGAATTAAGAGAGATATAAAAAAGTGTTTATCTCGATGCTTGATATGTCATAAAGTTAAGTATGAGAGAAAAATTTATAAGGGGATGTTACATCCATTACCCATACCAGAATGGAAATGGGAAAACATCCCTATGGATTTTGTCGTTGGACTCCTCAAAATGTCTAAAGGGAATAATGCTATATGGGTTGTAGTCGACCGCCTTACAAATTTATCACACTTCATCCCTATAAATAATAATTCTCTCTAGATTATATTTCTAGGATATACATTAAGGAATTAGTAAGGTTTCATGGGGTATCTTATTGGGATATGAGGTTTACCTCAAAGTTATAGTAAAACTTCAACAATATTTTGATACAAAGTTGAGTTTCAGTGCTACGTATCATCCTTAAATAGATGGCTAGTCCAAGCGAATAATTGAAAATGTAGAGTATATTTTGAGATATTTTTATATTTATTTTTATGTTGGATGGGATCAACACCTTCCTCTAGTTGAGTTTTCTCACAACAATAGATTTCACTAATGAATTCATATGGATCCTTATGAAACCCTCTATGAAAAGAAGTGTATATATTAAACGTGCTGAAAAAATTCAGAGAAATAAATATATTTTGGACCTTAAATAGATGAATAAGTTATATATAAGTTTATATCTATTCAACAAAACTTAAGGAAAACACAAAGTTGGCAGAAAAGTTATGCAGATAACCATTAATGTGATATGAAATTTAAAGTTGGTTACAAGGTGTTTCTAATAATTTCACCATATAAGAATTTAATGAGATTTTTAAAAAATTGAAAACTAATCCCTAGGTATATAGATCTCATTGAAATTATTGATTTTATCAGGATAATAGCGTATCAGTTGACACTTCCACCAAATATCTCTCAATTTCATGATGTGTTTTATGTATCTCTCCTAAAGTAGTACATACCCAATCCTTCACATGTACTGATCTAAGAGGTCATATCACTAGAGTAATATATTTATTATTAGGAACAAATTTTGGAGATTACGGATCATATAGATAAAGTTCTACGAAACAAGACCACTTACCTAGTCAAAGTTTTGTGGTGAAGCCACCAGTTTAAGGAAGCTATGTGGGTACATAAGGATATAGTGAGGCTGAAGTATCCTCATCTATTTGTATCAGAGTGATGGAATTTCAAGGACCAAATTCATTTTAATGGGGGTATAATGTTACACCCCAATATTTTTTTATTATTTTGAATAAATTAAATTTTTTTTATATCTTGCATTACATGCAACACTGAATTTTAACAAACCACAATATATTATTAATATTATTATTTAAACATGATAGTTATTACCTAGAAATTAAAAATGGTGTATTGAATAGGAATAATCACATTTTTAAATATTAATTATAATGGTTTTATATAAAGTAAATACACTGATAAAAATAACAATTTTTTAATAAAGTCATTATATGTTTTGAAATTACTATTTTATTAATTTTTTTATTTCTTTTTATGAAAAATAATAAAAAAAATTTTCGACAATTTTATTAAATGTTTTTAATAATTTTTTTTAAATAATTATGTAAAAATTATAATAGTGTGAATTTTTGGGATTTTTCTAAGAAATGTTTTTTTCATAAATAGTGAAAAATACTGATTTTTATTGAAAACTACCTTCTCATTTAAAGAATTTATAAGTTTATTTTTTGTTTTAAAATAGTTTTTAAAGTAAAATTAGTTCAATTATATATAAATTAGTCAAATTTATTTCATGATAATCATTTTTATATTGAAATATGATATGAAAATATTTTAAACTTTTGAACAATTTCTCTTTGGAAAACCGCTTTCTTATCATGTTTGTGGGTTTAATTATAAATGAAAAATTTCCATTTATGTGATTGAAATTTGGTAAAATGGATTAATTTTTTTGAATATTCATAATTTATATTATCTAATATGGTTAACTTAATTTTTTAACATAATTAATAGTAAAAAATAGAAAAGTCTTTACCACGGTGAAGGTAAAAATGGGTTTACCGGGGTGGGGGGTGGGGGTTAAACTAAAAATATATGAGTTAAAAATGACCCAAAATATGTCCAAAACCTATTTTATGTCCATATTTATTACTTATCATATATTATGCCTGATAATGGTATATTTTAGATCCCTTTTCTAGGTAAAAATTGTGGGCACACTATTTTCTTTCTAAAAATTACAAGTGTGCTACTCACCTCACTTATAAGAGACCACCCTTTTCCTATCCTATTAACAGTTAAAAAAATTATTTTGGAAAATACCTAAAAATATATATTTATTACTTACCTCCTCAAATACTATAGTCCTTATTTTGGTCATAATTTCAACCTAGGAAGGCTTTTGGTGAAAACCTAAGGAGGTTACCCAAAAAAGAGGTAACGATTTTCAATGAGCATTTTTATTTTACTTATTCATATAAATCCTTTAAATATTATTAAAAAATGGTGATATAATAAAATAATTATATTTCAGGTAATTATATTTTTCTATGTTATGGTCATGACCTATAACCATCTCCACTTCCATAAAATGGGATACGAAATCACTATTCATGTGTATGGCAGACCATCGCTTTGCGAACCGATGTTATAATTTTTACATAACCACCTCTCAAGACTGAATAAAATGATGTATTAAATGTTTATATAAGATATTTATGATATTATTTTACTTTTTTAATTATTATATCACATATATATTCTTAAATTTCATTTTTTAGGAATACTATAACGTCACTCGTTTGTATGGAGGACTACCGCCTCGAGAAGCGATGTGATTCGTTCACAGTTTACATGGAAGTTAATAAGGATAAATTTAATAAAAAATGAGATATATATGACATAAAAATTATTCTATAATTATAATATATTATTTACTTTTATTTTTTTCAATCTATCAAGAAAATGGAAACAATGTTCATGCGTACGTACAACCTACAGTCTCTATTAACAATGTATTTCATTCTCTATCTATAACTTTTATAGATTTTTATAAATACATATATACTAAATATATATGATATTTATATCATTTTTATAATTATTTATATTATTTATCCATGTTCAAAGTTATAGGACTAAAAAAATAAAAAATCAAAACATACCCAGAAAACAAAGTAGTTATTTCCTGAAACATGACTTTAACTTGGAATTGTTAATAAAAGAGTAATAAAAGGTCATAAGTAATTCATATATGGAATTATGTATACATGTATTGTTTTTTAATATATTTATAATAAAATTTTATTTATTATACATGGATTTTGAAGTTGTAAGAAGGAAGTCGATACCTAAAGTCAATAATTTTTGTCTCAATTTTTTACTTCTGTAAGACACATGCCATATTCACCACATATTTATTTTATATGGTGTATATAATACCCATGAATATATTTTATTATTATTATACTTAAAATTATTTTTATTCACATATCCATTTTATAATCTATCTTTCATGCGGTTTGCGATCCAAAAGTTACAAAAGCGGTAAGTGATTTGTGTCTCAATTTGACTTTTTTGAGACATATGTTATGTAACACACATATCTTTTTATAATGTGTATTTAAAACCCACTTGGGATATAATATAATGAATATATTTATTATAATTATATTCTAATTTTTATTTAATTTTATTCTTTCATGAGTCTTATGATTCAATGTTACCAAAGTGTTAACGGTTTTATATTACAATCTCATCGTTTATCAGGATCCCTCAAGATTATGCTCAAAATAATGAAATATTATGATATAAATCTCAATAAAATCATTTATTTTATTATCCTATGGTTATTTCTGGAGAATACATGTTTTCCCTTAATTTTACTCTCTTTAAGTACTCAAGAGTTCAAAATTATGTTTTAATAAAAATCATACTTATTTCTCTCTTCGGTCAAAACCCCTTTTTCTTATAAAACCATGTTTTCCAAAAAAATTGAATTTTTTTAACATTATAAAAATGAATTATTAAATAAAATTTTACCCATGTTTGAATTTTTAATTTTTTTTAGGGAATATCCTTTTAATTTTTTAAATATGACCAAGTGGATTTTACGAAAAATGTGAAAGTAATATTTATTTTAACATGTATTAAATGAATGCGATTTATCAATGTTATGAAAATTATTTTATTTAATGATTAATTTATAAATTTTCAAGGTTATTTTAAACAAAATGTATTTCCAAAATATTTTATAAATTTATAATTTTAAAAAAGGCAATTTTCAAAGAAATGATATTTTCCCCAAGAAACGTTCTAAGTGATTTTTATTTCAAAACCATTTTCCTTGTAAGATGAAATACTTTGATGTTACTTATGATTTAATGGGGATATGATCCAATTATAACATTATTATTCATTATTTAAATGGTTTATATTTATGATGATAATATTTTGATTAAACCTATTTCTCATCCACAGGTTATGCCATGATAAAATGATTATGAAACTCACTTTTGATACCACTGTTAGAGAGAATTTATAGTATTTACACATAACCTTTGATACCACTATTAGAGAGAATCTTGATCCCATGCCAAAATTTTCTTGTAAAAAATTTGTGGGAAACTCGAAGAAATGTGGAAGAGATATAAGGAAGAGTAAATAAACTAACATGGATTATTTATTAACATGGACAAACCCTCTAATTTGGAGGTTTTAAAAAACCATAGAAAAAATATGAAATCTCCAATAATAAATCAGAGTAAAAAATTCAAGTAAATCTTGAAACTTGAATATCAATAATAGTGTAAAAAACCCTATGTGAAAACCACACCACGATACGCCTTTTTATTCTATATGAAAATCATCCGAGTGACAAACATCACTCTCCTATGAGAAATAAAAATGCCTTGAAAATATAATGTGATAAAATAACACACTTCTATGATAAACATAACTACCTAAAATATATCAATAAAAACATGTGTCATCGTCGATGTAATGCAACAATATATCTATAAAGGATTATCATTGATCAGTCAATCAAGGAACTCAAGCCTCCCACCAATGGTACACCCACTCCTTGAACACTACATCTCATGGTTTCTCTTTTCTTGATGTAATTATTTGAACCATATAACAACAATTATTCTTCACACTAGTTTCTTTTTAATGCGACACACAAGCTACAAAAAACACGGTATTCCATCACATTAGAAATAAACCATTGATGCTTCACTCACTATCGCAAACGTTCACACATACTACTATAAACATGGAAGCCCATTATTTCTCTTAGTGGAATACATTTTTTATAACTAGAAATCACCTCCACATGAGTAGAAGTCAATATCATCATACTAAAATATTCCACCACATCATATTATATAGACACTAAGTACATATCTCCAATTAATGTGTTAAAATCACCCTTTTCATCCATTAATATTGAGAATAACTATTCATTAATATTGTGATAAAATCCTCTATTAATTTTGATAAAAATCTCTCCATTAATTAATTTCTATTTATATAATAAATGGGATGAAACCTAATAAATTTTATAGGTTTCTACATGATTTTTTTTCTAAGATTACCAAATGATTTTCTAAAAAAATAAAACACTGATTACAATGGAATATTTTAAAATTATATTCAAAAGTAAAATTTTGGAATTAAAAATATATTTCTCAATCTTATAAATATTAATGTTTTTTAATTAATAATGTTTTTACTATATTTTAAAAATCATAGAAAAAAATATTTCGACTTACTCAAGTTTATAATTTTATTCTCAAAACCCTATGGATTTTAATGGAAAAGTTAAATTTTATGTTAAATGAATTTTGTAATAAATTTAATTTATTTTATTTTGATGAATTTTTTTAATGAATTTTAAAATATTTTAAAATAGTAATATTTTAAAAACTCTTTATAGGGAAATTTTTTGAACTCCATAAGTTTTAAAATATTTTTCATAGAGCTTAGTGATGATTAGAAGCTTCTTTAAAGTAAGGCCTTGATTATGAAGTTCTGCACGAGTGGATCCATAATATTAATTCCTAATTAAGTTATACACATGAGTTTTTTTATTATAAATTATCAATTCCCTAAAACTCTAGACCCAAAAAAAGTATTTAGGATGCAAGTGACTTGAGAAAATTTAAGATTTAGAAAATTTATTTTGAGTTTTTTGTGATTAGATTTAAAGCGATTCTCAAGATTAAGGTTTTATAGATTTTAGAAAGGAAAAAAAATCTAAGAGAAGAATTTATAGTCTTTATAGGGTTTCATTACTTTTAGGAATTAGTAAAGAGATAACTCATATAGAAAATATTTCATGAAGTAAATCCCTATAATTTTAACAGAACAAAACACTAAGTAATCAAATATATATATATATATATATATATATATAAACTTGTTCTGTTTTGAAATAGAATGTAAAAAAATAAAAAAATCAGTTCATAGATAATTAAAAATTATAAGGATGCAATTTATTTAAGGGTAGAAGAATTTAACGACTCAGATTTTAATATTTATATTCCTTTGTATGTATTATTCCAGAATTAATATATGGATCATTCTAAATTTTTTATTTCAAATTTATATTTTGGAAATATTGGTAATTATTTTATAAGATACAATATAATTAATTAGGAACATTTGGGATGTATATTTATAAAAATAATTCTGAGTGATTATATGATGATTAATAGTGATAAATATACATTTTAAAAATAATAATAAATATACATATAGTATATTAATTTGAAATTATTTTATATAGGATAATAATAATTATAGACAATTATATTAAATAGATGAATATTGTAATAATAATGACCCAAAATAATAATATAATAGTTATTGTGATAATAATTTTGATAAATTTTTGTTTTTATAAATAAATAAACTATGTAATAAAATATTTAGGTATAATTTTGGGAAAAGAATATATATACCTAAAAAAATAATTAATTATTAATAATATGGAAATACATGAATATAAGTGATAACAATCGATAGATATAGATCATAATATATGATAAAATATTTAATAAGTAGTATAAATATAAATCTAAATAAAATATTAACTAGAAAAAATATAATTAAATTCATAAATTAAGGAAAAATTTATCTAATGATAATTATTAATTCTAGGAGAAGTATAATATTTATATAGTGATAATTTAAATTTTAATGGAATATATATGAAATATTAATATATATATATATATAAGATCGTTAAAAATATAGAAAATGCGTTAATAAAGGCTAAATAATAAATAATAAGAATTAAAACTAAATAAATATATATTTCAATAATAATATAACCAGTACTATCACACATAAAATATCATTTTTTAAGAAGTATGGATATTATAACATTTAACATATTAGTTTTAAATAGTTGAAAGATAATTATACTAATATATAATTATAAGTGCTATAAATAAACAAGAAATAATTACTAATGACATATTTATAGTGGAATAATAATATTATGATAAAAATGAATATTTTTTCTAAAGTAATTATAAGATAGTAAAAAGGGGTACAATATTTATGGATATATTTAATGATAGTTTTAAATTCTAATAGATATTTATGATTTATTATGTTATAAAACTAATATAATGATATTCATAATCATTTATTTTTAAATATAGATATGTATGAAAACATATTATAATAATAAAATGTAAAAAAAAATGAAAATTAAAAACCTTCCCCGTCACATTCTTCCGCTCACGCATAACTCAAAAAATAAAATATAAAAAATAAAATAAAAGTAAAAAACATCACAAACCATTTTCTTTCTCCATCCCCACCATTTTAATCTTCAACTGCACAATATAGTGGTAGAACCATGATGACACATATATGTAAATAACTCACATCATCACTCATGGATCTACATAGAGAAGAAGAAGAATCACTCACATCAGATAAATTTACTACTTGGACCAGTGTTTCATTGATGATTTAAGACCAAACTGATTTTGAACCACTCTATTTTAACATATATAAAAAAGAATATGATCAAAAGATTTATAAAGGGAAGTTTTGATGAAGAGGAACCAAGGGCTAAATCGAAGAGGGGGTATTTTTTTGAAAACCACATAGAAAAATATACAAATTATATAAACACAAACACACACACACATATAAACATATGCATTCAGAAATCAATGGAATATTCATGAACTTGATCAATGCATGGAAGATAAAATTGTTACAGGGGAAAAATGTGTCGCTATCTACTTTTGTGAAGTTGTTATGAATTTCCAAAGTTGAAATCCAATTAAGGTGGGTCGAAAATAGATGAAGATGAATCTAGTTACTATTTATTGGTCACTACACATAGGTTGTTAACAAATATAGTATATTATATATATATATATATATATAAATATAAATGTGGGTTGTCTAAAAATGTACTCCTTGACTGTTCATGGAATTAAAAAAATGATGAGTGTGTATTGCAATTGGATTATAGTTGCAAAGAGATAGAGTGATAATTGGTGATGAGAATTAATGAGACTTTAGGTGTTTTAATCAAGGTAATACTTTACTCAAAGGAATACCAGCATGGTTCAGTTAAAAACTAATTTAAGGAGAGAATTTACTTAAAATAAAATTCCATTTGTTTTCTAATTTCCAAAACCCACTTATTTATTTTTAATATTGGGAATCTTAGTAAACTAAATGGGTTGATTTTTTTTATTATCCACAATTTATGGTATTTAATTATTGAAATTTAATTTTGTATATCATGAACCATGGATAAAATATTTATTGGATCATTTTTACCCCAAAAGAAATAATCGTATGATGATGTACATGATTATACTATTATAAGTAAATTTGGAATATTTATTTACCTATGAAGGCTGGTTCTTTAGGAATTCACTATTATATGTATATTAATTTTCAATCATGATTCATAAAATTAATTATTTTGATTTAGACATTAATAAATGATAAAATATTCTTTGAAATAAATAAATATTTAGATTTCAAATTTTTAAGAATTTTAAAACCTTTATTATGTAAAAATATTTATAGAAGCCTTTAGTAAATGTCATAAACTAATTATATAAGTTAGAATTTAAATATTGTTAGATTATATTCATTTTATGAAACATGGTTTCCATTGATAATGTTTTACATAAGAATTTATTTCTTTAAGAAAAAATTAATGGTATAAACCTTAGATTTACCTATTTTGATTAACTGTTGAGTATAAATTAGTTATTTTTTAAGAATGATTCCTTAGTTCATTTATCATGCATCGAGTTGTTAACCATTTATTTCCACTACACATTAAATGAATGAAAACCATCTAACCAAACTTTACTTGAATTAAGATTTTTTATCCATGGTGAAGTGATGGAAGGGTTTTATAACGTGGGGTGGAATGGATGAATTATTTAGTCTTGATGGATATTCCCCAAATTAAATACTTATTTTATTGAAATAGAACATCACATAAAATCTATTTTCCCTGTGTTTAAATAATATAAGTAACACTATCCTAAAATAAAATCCTCTAATGTCTAAATTTCATCCTCAATTATGTTTTCAAATGAGAATACCTCTATAGATAATAAATACACATTTTTCTGCTCGTATTATTAAGTTATTATTTAGTCCAATACATGCACCTTGTTTGGATTTATATGAGCATGCCTTAGTTTCTTCTTATGACATTCCTTGTTATTTGTTTGCATGTATATTAGTATTCTATAATGGTCACTTTCATATGCATTTTATTCAATTTGTATTCCTTTTAGTTTTCTTTAATTTCCTCTACACTATACTTTTAATTTGCCGTTGAATTTGGATATTATTATAGCATTATAGTTAGTGTAGTAAAAATTTTCATGTTTATTTCCCTATTATTAAGCATATAAAAGGGGATATATTTCTATGATAGATTTCCTAATATGGTATCATATCCAATGATGAATAGGTTTTGAAATAAGGGATTGGTATTTGGATATGTTGACTCTATATGGGATAGTTTCAGTTTGGAATGATATGTTTGTTAAGGTATTGTTTATTTTTATTGAATTTAATTATATTTATTTCTATTCAGAAATCCAGGTTGAAAATAGGTTTAAAAAATGTATAACTTGGTTTTAAATTATAGTTGATAAAACATTTTAGGATATTGTTTATCATTTCATTGACTTCTAAGTTGTATACAAGATTTTTAAAAACTGTATCAAAAAAAAATTCATTTAATTATTATGAAGATTATGAAAGATATTGAATAAGTTCAAAGGAAGTGATTATTTGATAATGATATATGGATGCATGATCTAGGGTTGTATCCTCTAGTTCCCTTAGTGAGTATAATAATTGTAATACTTTTCTTCTACTTTATATTTAATGTCATGTTCTTATTCTTTATCAAATTTTATAAGGACATACAGTTAAAGAAGAGTTGTCTTCTCTTTAGTCTTTTAGTATGGGCCTAAGCGGGGGAAATCCTAAAGTTACATGTAGCACTCCTCATACCCATTCACACCCTGACCCTCCAACAGATACCCCATCTACCACACATTTTCATCCTCCACTTGAGCTTCTAGGGATGTTCCCACAAACGACTTAATCATGATATTGTTTATCCTTTCCTTCTCATACCATGTCTATACCACCATCAAGGATATTAAATCCTATTCCAAATCCATATACTATAATATATCCATATTTGTTCTATCCTTATCATACCATATCTATACCGCCTATATTTCATACTATCCATCCAAGATCTGATTATTCTTTTCCTTCAACTTCCACTCCAATGCATGTATCCAAAAAATAAAATAAAAAAGATGGTATAAAATATTTTCACACTTTGGGGAGCACTATAATGATCGACCATGAGAGGATCTAGGTAATTTAATATGAGTAAAAATAATATCTATATTGATATTGTTACCAAATGACCAAATTTCTAAGTGGTCAAGTGTCCAAGTGCCCAAATGACCAAATGGACAATTGGACAATTTTCTAATGAACCCAAATGAAAAATTTTCCAATTGAACAAATTTATAATTGAAAAAATGACTAAACGAACAAATTTCGAAGTGACCAAGTGACCAAGTGGCCAAGTGGAAAAGTGGTCGAGTGGCCAAGTGACCAAGTTTCCAGATGCCCATATGGCCAAATTGTTAATGGGTAAATGAATCCAAATGGCCAAATGAACAAATGGAAAAATAGAAAAATGATAAATGGCCAAATGACCAAATAGAAAAATGAGAAAATGAACAAATGACCAAATAACCAAACAACATAATCAAAAAATGAAACTAACCAATTACTTTAATATGAATAGAAATAATATATATATTTATATTATTACAAAATTTTCAAATGGTCAAATGGTCAAATGGTCAAATGGACAAATGATCAAATAAAAAAATGGCCAAATGGCCAAATGGAAAATTGACCAAATGGCCAAATGGAAAAATGGATAAATGACCAAATGTCCAAATGACCAAATGACCAAGTAATAAAATAATCAAATGACCAAATGAACAAATTTAAAAATGACCAAATAGAAAAATTACCAAACAAGAAAACAAAAAAATAAAACTAACAAGGTAATTTAATATTAATAGAACTAACATCTATATTAATGTGGTTACCAAATGACCAAAGGGAGAAATTACCAAACAATCTAACCAAAAAATGAACCTAAACAAGTACTTTAATATGAATAAAAATAATATCTATATTTATATTTTTACCAAATGATTAAATGGAAAAATTTAAAAATGTCCAACTGGACAAATGGACAAATGGAAAAATAGAAAAATGAAAAAATTATCAAATGTCCAAATAATCACATGACCAATTCACCAACTGGACAAATGAATAGATGACCAAATTACCAAAAAATCTAACAAAAAATGAACCTAAAAGGTAATTTAATATGAATAAAAATAATATCTATATTAATATTCTTACTAAATGGCCAAATGACTAATTTTCCAAATGTCTAAATGTCTAAATTAAAAAACAACCTAACCAAAAAATGAACCTAACCATGTATTTTAATATGAATAAAAATAATATATATATATATATATATATATTTATATTGTTACCAAATGACTAAATTTCCCGACGGCCAGATAACCAAATGACCAAATGAAAAAATAGACAATTCTCCAAATGGCCAATTCACCAAATAGCCAAATGGAAAAATGGAAAAATGGAAAATTGTCCAATTGGAAAAATGAGAAATTGGCCAAATACCCAATTGGAAAAATTCCCAATAGGAAAAATGAAAAAAAGACAAATGTATGAATGTAAAAATTTCTAAATGGACAAATTGTCAAATGAGAAAATGACCAAATTACCAAACAACCTAACTAAAAAATGAACCTAATGACCAAATGATCAAAAATACCAGGTGACCGAATAACCAAAGAACATAACACAAATAGAATTGGACTGAAATGAATATAAAATAGGAATCCATATCATACCCATGTTTATCATGCTAATTATTAAGCATTGATTATGTTTTTCCACTAGTATTAAATTTATAATTAAATATATATTAAGATGCTTATTCATTTTATGTATTTATTCAACAACTAAAATTTTAATTCATGCATAGTTTATCAATTTTATAATATTCAATAATGTACTATTATAGTAATCAATTTAATTTATAGCAATCATAATTGGATATCAAAGGCCGTGTTCCTCAAGAAAAATTATTTTTCTTGAGGAAGAAAAAGGATGGAAGTGTTGTAAATTCATAAACAAAATAAAATATTGTAAGTATTTTTATTGATATTTTAATTTTTTATATGTAATTCATAATTAAATATGTTGTTAATATTTTCAATAGTGTTCAATAAAGGCCCTCGATGATAAATAAGATGATAATTTTGGGCCAAATGATCAATTGAGGAAGGTATTATGTGAGTAGCACCAGAGGAGAGTCTGATGTTGAACTAGAAAAAACATCATTCCCACTAGTTATTGGACATAATAAGTCATCTCTCAAACCTCTCACAGCAGCTAGATACAAAATTCTCATGAAGAATCATTCGAGTCCTAAAAAATAACTATACACAAGAGTGAAAGAGGTAAACTAGCCACCAAACAGTTCATGAAAGCTATGTCTGCTATATGTACATCACTTCCATCATAGGATTATAATGTTTTTGAATCATGTATGGAATCAATACTATCTTTATATGATTCCCCATGTGATGTCAATAATGGTCCTAGTTGTAGTCGAGTTGATGGTATAGGTGGTGGTGGTGGTGGTGATGATGGTGACAATGATGATGCTGATGTTGGTGCAGGTGGATTAGGGGTGATGATGATGATGATTATGATGAAACTAGTTGTGATGAGGTAGATATCAATACCCTACATTTTTTAGTTTAATTAGAGACAAGTGTGGATGAAAAAAAACTAATTGATGATACAATTTTTATATGTATGTTCCAATATTGTAAATAGTTTGAAAATTATTTATAACTTGATGGTTGAATTCTAAATATATATTAAGTGTACTAAATTAAATGTGTACCATGGTTTGTAATTTATTTACATGTTCTATGATAGGTTCTGGATAGTGCTACTACTGTCCAATGGGGGTTGGTCTCTTTACCCATGGTTCATTTCTAGTTTTATACAAATAATTATGCCTTTTCTGTTTTAAAGAATCTTGAAAATTTTCCCTTAAAACACATTAAAGTGGATCATTTATAAAGTTTCTTAAACACCCTTTTTATATATTTTCAATTAATTTAGAAACAATTTATAATTATCTATGCCTATGTTACCTTATGAATGTACATTTACTATTTAATTCCATTCTTCCATGGACACCTTTATGATAAACCCATTGTTTATGCCTTATGAAATAATCACGATACCCATTTCATTCCATGGGTAACCCTTATAATTATACCATATGTTTTATTCTTCATGTATCACACATATTCATGAACATGTTATGATGGATTTTCCTAGACAGAACTCTAATGCATTGTGTAATATTTAGTCCCATGAGATGTCATGTTGGAATTGAGAGTGAACCTGAATCCTTTATGGGACTTTGTCTGCCATGCGCAATGGTATTGGTAGTTAGCCTTGACTCATGATCCTCCATGTGAAATGGTCTTGGTAGTTATATTTGACTCATGCTTATTTTATATTGTATGTTATTTACGTATTCCGATGATGGCATGATTACATGATCTTTTGTTATACATTTTATGCTTCCTTATGTTTATTCACGCCTTTTTATGTCATCATGTTATGCCTTCTAACCCACATTCTATGCTCTATTTATTTGTTTATACCCTTACTGGGATTTTTAGCTCATACATTTGTTCATGTTTTCCCTAGGATATCCTATGTAGATGTAAGATCTCAAAGGATGTTAGGAGATCATTATAGAGAATAATTAAAAGATGTTTTTATTTTGGTTTCATGTTTTCTAATTATGTACCTAATCTTCCAAAGACACAATAATTTATGATACTTGGTTTTATTTTATGTTTAATTATGCTTAAAGTCATGTAATAATATGAGTAAAATTCTAGGGCTGTTATAAGGGGAATCTTACAAATCCTTTTCATCATGTGAGATAGGAGGATCAGTGGGAGGGGGTGGATCTTACAGGTCACCTGAATCAGTGGGAGAACTATTTTCTTCTCTGGTGGACACAAAATCCTCACTATGGTATTATTTCTCTATGGAGACTATGGTGATATAATCTTTTGAGACAATTTCATCTGACCTCCAATCATGAGGTATATTATTGATTTCAAAGCAGTGATATAGAGTCATCTTCCATCTTGATATACCAACTCTGCAGAACAAGTGGGAATGCCTTGGATTGGTTTTCATAGGGAGAACATCTCAATAATTCATAGGAGTAAGGGATTCTAGTATCACATTATCCTTTCTAATGTAATAGTAGGATTTAATATGTGGGTTCTCATTCTTTTTTGGGATGATGAAACCTTTATTCTCAGATATAATAAAACATCCCCCCGGGTTGGGAATTGTGGCCTCTAACCAATAAATCTAAAGAACAAATATATTATCCTAGTCTACCCATAAATTTACCACAATTTATGTTAGATCATTGGGATCATTGATATGCTCATCCCCATTATCCTGAACCTACTTTCCTTCTATCTTGTATTATCAGACATCTAGATAAAGGGCTCTATAGGAGTCAAAGTGGGATACATCAACTTCAATGGCCCCTAATCAACCAGTGAGAGAGTATTTGAGGCATTAGTGATATAAGGAGTGGAACACTACAAGAAAATGAGGCCATCGACTACCCAACAGTGCATTGTATGAGGTATTCTATGAAGCTACCAAGAACTCGGTGTGTGATATCAAGCTGGAAAACAGGGTCTCCGGCCTAACCTTTCCACATGGTTTCTGCTCATGTTTATCATAAACATGAATCATTAGGTTGGAGGGAATAATATTTCCTTTGTTATTCTCAGCTTATGGAGCATCCAAGTCGAGAAAAGAGCGATCCCAAAACCAGTATCCACTAGTAAGTGGTGGGTCTCTATACCATTGAACTATCCTATGATATACAACAGGCTTATGTTACTCCAAATGAGGACACCCTCATCTTCCCCAAAAAATTAAACGATGGATTGACATTCCTATTTATCAGTATCCTATAAATAGTATGCCTCTACAACAAGTACCTCAGCTTCTAAATGGAGAGGGATTTTCAAAGCTTCTTCAAGGAAATCACACACTTATTTTGAAAAATATAGGTCCTCAAGGATTGAAATACTTGTGGGTATACTATCAATGTGATTAAATACATTATACTTCTATGATAATGGAATATTTTTTATTGGAGGGGGTCAATCCTGGACAAGGGGTTCAACATATACTGCTAAATGAACTACTAGGTTCTGACTAGTGCTATAAATATTCCGTTACTGACTAGATGACCTACTCTAAACAAATTCTGACTGACTGTCGGTTGGATGAAGTTGGTATTTGGTTGGATACGGCTGATCATGGTGCGATCATGGCTGATTTTCTAAGTCAACTAACACAGATGACTTTGGAGGTGTACTTGTTGGAGAAATCTGGGCGGAAAATTCCAGTTCAACTCTATGAAAACCTACTTGCAGGTCATAGTAGACTGAACAACGTAGTTATCTAGAGCATTCTGATAGCTCCTATATCCTTGGTCTTTATTTCTACAACATTGGTCAGAGGAACCTGAAGGGTTTGTATGGTATTAATAATTTTTGGGTGTCACGAAGAGGTCTACTAACTCGACAGTGTTCATAGAGGCATTCTCCTGCTCTCCATTCATGAAATAGTCTAGGATTGGATAGACCCTGAGCACATCTTCTAATACAAGAGCCATGAAATCACAAAGGGTATGAGATGACTTCAACACTGGTGGGGGAATATAATTTCCCTTGTACCGTCAGCGCCAATTATTCTAAGACTTGGAAGGATATGATACAGATGTGGTGGTAGTATCTATATAGGGTGTGAAAACCACATGAGGTTTTATATTTCCTAAGAGATCATAGATGAAACCATGAGCATGATAGACAACCTTGTGGGGAAAAAAGTCATCATATTTATGGGTCCCATAGCTGGGAGCCTACTACCACTCACCAGAGCCTTCACTACTACTGTTAGGGTAAGTGAAGACATGGGCTACCCACACTGGAACATCACCCAACTTGAATTGTCCATAATCCACTTGGTCCTAGATCCAATATTTGAACATGAAGCTTTCCTTGATGGTGTGTTCAAGAATCCTATGGTACAGGTAGTGGTCAGGGTGGCTAGTGAGGTCGAACTCCTAGGGCTTCTTGAACTCTATTTTTTTTTAAAATTTCCTTCCCCATTATGGATATGAAATCCCCTGGAACCTATGAATACCTAAAGGAATAGGTTTGATTTCTTCTCTCTAGGAAAGTAAGAATAGGAGTCTATCCCTGACATGCGATTGGAGCTAGACTCTATCATCAAGGAAACTGCACTTAGAAAGGTGGTACTTGATGGTTCTTTGCTGGGAAAGGCTATTCTTCACATGGATGCATTGGGTGAGGATCTTCCAAAAAAGGGGTCAGTAGGTGTACCAGCTTATGAAACTCTATATTCATAGTGATCATAATCTATAATTTTGAAGATCTTTTCATGGGATCTGGAAGAGGAAATGGGTGTGACTGTTTTCTAGTATGCTAAAAGGCATCATCTAGATGTTGACCATTTTTATAGAACTCCTATAATTCACCTAAAAAGTTATGGGTGATGAGGTTAGGGACCAGATCACTCTTAAAATTCCATACACACATTGTTATAAGCTGTTCTTGGGAAAGATACATGTCAAGTAAATACATGAGGCCCCTCCATTGGGTGAAAAAGTTTTCGACTCACTCATCAAGCCTATGATTGAACTTAAAGAGATCAAAAATACTTTTTTTCACATGGTGGAGCTAAATTGATAGAGGAAATATCTTCTAAGATCCTCCCAAATGGCAGTAGACCCTATGAGCAACTGGCTGTACAAGAAAAACATAACCCCTTCCAGTTTCTGAATAAATAATTGGATCTTGATGGCCTCCTGATATTTTTGGGTCCCAAACATAGGTCCACACCTTGAATTAAAGTGGTATAGGTGCTATAATGGGTCAATAATACCATTTAATTAGGTGAATATGGGGTTTCCAAACTCTTGGTGTCCTCGTACACTGTCCACCCATGTTGGGTACATATTTCTGTCAGGTAGGAATGCCACCTATCATGTCTCTAGGATTCAAGGGGATATGTGAGAAAAATATCAAGTAATATTGGAGAAAGTATTTTTACACTAATTCATTGATAGTATCATCAACTAAGGAAGCAGTCTCATCAACTTGGGTAGTAACACATCCTATATCTCTAAGTGGATATTTCACTACTTAGGTGGGGTCGACGACCCATACCTTGGTCACTTTCTATATCCCTAAGCTTTTTATCTGACTAGATGTGGCAAGATACCAAGCTCAAAAAGGGAATCTAGATAAGTAGGACTATTTACCCCATCATAGAAGAGATGGGTTCCCTTAGGGAATTTCCATAATACGTGCACCGCTCAATAATGTGGTCGGTGATGAGCCTTTTGTATTCCTCAAGATGATGAAGAAAGGCATATATCTTGGCTTACATATCTTCTTTTAGAACAAAATTGAATGTTTTATAGGACTCTACATTACCCTTTCCATCATTGACATTGTAATGGGTAGGGAGTAGTGGCTCATTCAAGGAACTCCTAAGGCCCATTTTGTGCTTCTACTAGTGAGAAAGGATATTTGCTAGAGGGTCTATTAAGTATTGCATTGCTACTTAGGGAGTATATTCCTCATAATTCCCTATGTTTATTCCCCTATTCCTCTTATCCTTGGGTATTATGTTAAAAAAAATATTAACAATGGCAGTATCCATAGGTTAAATTTCATCATCAGTGTATAGGCAGGACTATCGTAATATTGGGTGAAGATAGAGAGAAATATATTATCCCCAACCACTGATTTTTACATATGGAGACACTTATCCCATAACCCAGTAGAGCACCATGAGTCTCTTAACACAGGTCTTGTGAAGGGTTTGGTAGTGTCTATACTACTTTGGGTGCAATGCTACTAGGAGTGCTACAATTTTAACATTTTATGCACTATCAGTCAATGAAATTTAAGTGCTCCTAGCTCCCAGGATATGTCAACTGCTAATCACTAAGGTTGTGATATGTCACCCAGATAATTTGTCATAAACACACTACCTATTCCTCTATGAGGGACTCTAGCATGTAAAATTATAGAGTTACAGGAGGCTAAAACAACAATGATAGTTGATTGGAAGTCGGTGCCTACCATATTCCCTCTATCTCAGAGAAAGGGTCATACTCTTAGTATTACCAAACCCTGATTGGTATAGGATATGATATAGGTGGTATCAC
Organism: Viscum album; assembly: GCA_963277665.1. Lineage (NCBI taxonomy): Eukaryota > Viridiplantae > Streptophyta > Magnoliopsida > Santalales > Viscaceae > Viscum > Viscum album. Next base: position 1,392,536,139 of record OY728157.1, on the reverse strand, counting down.
CAATGTAGACTATTTATGATTCAGGTTTACCATGAGAGGAATCACTGCATGGGAGAAATGTCTACTTCATACAGGTACATTTCTCAGGGTTGGTTACAACCTCATCATCACATCCCTATAGGAGGGGGTGTTCACCAATGCCTTTTGTGGAAGAGTGGTAGCATCCATATGTGGCTCAGTGGAGTGATCACCATTTTAAAGTGTCAAACTAGACCCTGACATCGCTCCATCTTATCATGTGGAGGAATAGAGTAGGGAAACTGGTGATGATGAAGATGGATACACTGTGAGCCCATTGAAGGGAGCTAAAATATCTTCCACCTATAGGTACCCATGGAGGGATTTGGGGATCCTATGTACCTAAGGTTTTTGGATCATGGATAACAATTCACTTTCTCTATACACATAATATAGAAGCTAAGTAAAGGTTCCATTGTTGATTCAATCGCTGCCTTGGAATCTAAGAGGTCAACAAGGTGAACAACAACATGGGTCTTCCCAGGGTTCCACCTCTGATATTAGGTGTTTGACATTATTCCCCATGATAATTCTTATGGGAACATTAGATCTTTATCATAGGGATAACCTTCATATTTGTTGGTGTTGGAGTGTTGAGGATCTCCACATTGATCGGTAGCGACATGCGTAGGACCTCCATGTTGACTGGTGAAGGAGTGGAGAGGACCTCCACTTTGGTCGCTGATGGAGTGGGGAGAACCTCCATTATGGTTAGAAATAGAGTGGGGAGGACCTCCTATATAGTAATTGATGGAGTGTAGTTAACATCCACTCTGACCAATGGGAGTATGGGGAGGTACTTTATACTATCCATTGAAAGAACAGGGAGGACCTCCACTCTGGTTCTCCTCATAAGAGAATTAATTGCAATGACTGTCAGGGGTGCCATCGATTGAGAGAGTTAATCCATTATTCCTATGAAGTGGCTGGGGTCTCAATCTCAATAAGAAAAAAATGGATCCTAGTTAATCGGTCATAGGGATTGGTGGGATAAGCTAGTGGTGGAAGGGGCCAAATGATCCATAGAAGAATACCCTTATCAGGAATTATCTAGGGTTTTCCATTGATGTCTATGCCAGGTGCTCCAGACCAGGACCAGTGGAGTGGGGGTGGATTCCACCTTCCCTTCAACCTAGGGACCAGTTAGTGCTGGAATTGATGAAGCCTAGTGGGATCCCTCCTAAGAAGATTTCGGGTTGTAATCACTACCGATGTGACTCAAACATCCCCTACCTCCTCAGCCTAGGGGAGCGAGTCATCACAATTATTTTAGGAAAGACTCCTGAAGAAATATATTATTAGAACAGGGGGTGGATACCCCAAAATCAACCCTCATGGGTGGTAGTGTTGATGAGGTGTCGATGCCTCTAGGTCCCGGTGGGGCATATAATTCAATGGAATGACTCCCTCATATTCGTATTGGCACACTAGGGTATCAATCTCCATATTCTGGATGATCTTAGAGGGTGAAATAGTGCACAATTTTCTAATAGATCAATTCATGGTGGAAGTGGTGGTGTAAGTATTGTAGTGCGGAGTTGTTTCATCAATGTTCCTTCTTCCCCGAAATCTACTAGCACTGGGTTTCTAGTTTTCCATATCTTTCATCCTGTATGGAATGTTGATTCAACCATTAGTACATGTAAAAGAAAATATATTACTAATTCCCCAAATCCATCTAATCTTCTGAAGTAGAGAATGATCCATGATGATGATGTCACAGAATGAGGATTCCCAATGATAAATGCTCTAATTCACAGGTGAGTTTCATGGAAGGCCCACCATTTTCTTGCTGGGACCTGGCTCTGAATGTGTTGATCTGGTGACATAAGAATTCATAGGTACCATGAACTCTACTACTCCCAATGGTTTAGGAGAAGAGTTTTACCCCAGGTTCACCATTTCTGTTTTTGATGCTTTCTTTAGTACTACTTGCGCATCACTACACATGGTGGCTTCCATTACCCCATATTCTCATTTTCTAAAGGCATGAAACTTTCATCACTTTCATCAGTGACATCTCTTGATAAAAAAATGATGACAGGATACTGGTTCCTCCTTCCATGGATTCCTCTTTGGAGATCATTTCCTTGTCTAGGTCACCTTAAAAGATTAATTCATGTTCATGGAACTAATTCTCGTTTCCATCTCTATGTGGATGCCGATTAATTACACCATTTATATCTCAAAAGTGTAGAAACATATTGTCAGGGTGAGTAGTCATGTTTTGAACTTATGGGAAAGTCCATATATTGGGTATATTGTGCACTTATAAATTATTCCTCTTTCAGAGGGAATCACATATGAGGCATCTTAGGCTCAGAACCCAAGGTATCCCATATTGATGACGACATAATTTATGCCATGGAGTAAGTATTCCAAGGTTTTTTACCTCAGTAATAACTTGTTTATTTCATGGGGTAGTTATTATGGGTTAGGTCACAAGTTCTATGTCCTATGGAGATGGATCAGAACATCCTGTTGAGATAGATTAGGTCACAGGTTTAACATATTGTAGAGATAGATCATGATTCCGTATTTTGGTGGATCATATGGTTAAGTGGGTCCCTTGGAGGGAATATATCACACATAGGTGAAGGGTATGTAATGTTGGTTTAAAATACCATAGATACTGATTATAACATCTTATTAGGTAGATCATATGGTTAAACATGTCTCTAAGAGGGAATATGTCACACTTGTGTGAAGGGGTGTGTCTTGCTGCTTTAACATCTCATGAAGACTGATCATAATTCCCTATTGAGGCAGATCAATGTAGGTGTTTACCTGGGAGGAAATATTTAACACCTAGATTAAGGGGTGTGTACCATAGGTTTAACATATCATAGAGACAGATCAAAATTCCCTATTGAGGCAGATCGATGGAGGTTTGTCCCTAGGAGGGAAAATGCAACACCTAGATGAAGGGGTGTGTCCTATTGGTTTAATGTTTCATAGAGAGGGATAATAATTCCCTATTGTGTTAGAGTAGTGGTAAAGTGTTTCTCTAAGAGGTAATATTTCATACTTGGATTAAGGGGGAATGTTCCATAGGTTTAACGTCTCACAGATACATATTAGAATGTCCTGTTGAGGCAGATCAGTGGTTATTTGTGTACCTATGAGGGAATATGTCACACCTAGAGTAAGGGGGTGTCCAATTGGTTTAGAATCTCAAAAATATAGATTAAAACCATATATTGAAGCATATATGTGGTTAAGTGTGTCTCTGGGTGGTAATATGTCACACCTAGATGATGGGGGGGGGATGTCCCATAGATTTAACATATCATGGAGATGGATTAAAATGCCCTATTGAGAGAGATCAATGGTTATGTGTGTCCCTAAGAGGGAAGATTTCACACCTAGATGAAGGGGAAATCTCCCAAAGATTTAACAACTCATAGAGATGGGCTGGGATGCCCTATTGAGGCATATCAGTGGTTAAGTGCATCCCTAGGAGGGAATATATTACACCTAGATGAAGGGGGCATGTCCTGTAGGTTTATCATATCATAGAGATGGATCAAAATTCTATATTGAGGTGGATCAGTAGTTAAACGTGTCCCTAGTGGGGAAGTTGTCACACCTAGATGAAGAGGGGTGTGTCCTGTATGTTTAACATCTCATGAAGATGGATCAAAATTCCCAATTGAGGTGGATTAGTGGTTAAGTGTGTCCCTATAAGGGAATATGTCACAATTGAATTATGATTTTCAGGATTGAACCTCAGGGGGTGTATTATATACCCTATTTAAGAGATAGGTATAAAAACCCAGGTAGTTTGTTTCCAAAGTTTTAGGTCATGAGACATGACCATTCCATCTAGTTTAACATCATGAAATAAGGATTCTTATGTCGTTGAAGGAGCATTGATGATGGATAATATGGGGTTTACACATTGAATATTCCCAAGTGATACTAGGAGAAGAGATGATGTGGTTGGGGCTTACGCATGGAAGTGGACCATTGAAACAAGATCACTCTTTGGGGAACAGTGTGGGGATTATGCATGGAAGCTTTCTAGAGTAGGAGCTTCTTACCATGGTGGGGGAGATGGTGGTATCCCATGATGATCATACAGGGGCATCCCATGTTTATCACGTAGGGTAAGGCCGCAATTTTATGTCATGTGTTGAAGATGTTGTCATGTAGTTTAACATTGTATGACTAGGATGTGGATCTAGATAGTTTTACGAAATAAATCTCAAACATGTAAGGGCTCACTCCTCAAGGTAGGGTGATGAAAAGGTGAGAGTAAGATCCAACATAAGGACCCTCAACCAAGAAATATTTACAATTTCACTCGAATATTCTACCTCTAAGGCATACATGACCACCTCTCATGCACCTCTGGGTGGGACATGGTATTGTAACTTCCATGGAGTAGTGAAAATCAGGAGTCCTGATATTATATTCTCTATTCTTAGGAAAAAAGGGCATTAAGGTACATATTATTAGGATAAATAGGTATGGTAATGGATGCACTAAAATTATAGAGAACACCAAGTAGGGGAGCATGAAGTTGTTGCATGAAACTTTGTTGTGTTGTACACAAATGTTTTGGCAGCAGAGGGATCTAGTATAAGGGAAACATATAGACTAAATAGGGATAGTGAAACGCACGTCTGATTTTCACCTATCGACTGGTCAAGGTTCCGGTGCTCTGCTAATGTGTATAGCAACACTCGGGTCGAATCCTCGGTGGTGATACTTTGTAATAGTCGTTTGTTTTTAGTTGATTGTATTCTGATTGGGGGGTTTGTTTACAGAGCTTAAATGAAGAGATTAATGATTGGTGTTTGATTTAACAATTTGATAAATATTTTGGTGAGTTCATTTTTAGGGATTTAAGCTTGTGATATCCTAGAGCTTTGCTTTATATTGCAGTTAATTTAACACCCACTTCGCAAGATAATGTTGATTGGAATTACTAAGTGTTAAGGATTTAATCCAAGCCTTAACTTAACTTAGTGTTCTAATCTCAATCATAGATTGTTTATGGTAGTTTATTTATGGTTCCAATAATCCATGGAAACCACATGTTAAACAAAAAAATTCATTAATCCATGACATGTTAAGTCCAACATACATAATGTTAAATTAAAGAATATTCATCGAGAAAATACTCTCAATCACTTAACATCTCTAAATTTTGACTCACCCCAATAATATATTTACTCATCCATTGATATTAATATTAATATGGTTTATATATTTATGATGATTAATTAACAAGATAAGAAAAATAAATGGATTAGAGAAGAGTGGTACGTCGAACAAACACACACGAACAATGATGATAATTAAAAACAAAATTTCAATTGAATGAGGGAGAAAAAGAAGGGAAGGGGACTCAAATGTATTTAACCTATTTTAAAAACATTAATATTAAACTACATAAGGTGGATGAGAATAAGATACATTGAAGAATAAACATGCATTAAAATAGAATTACAAAACACAAACTTACAAGTTTACAAACGAAGAACAACACAGAAGTGAAAGGAAACAAAGATAGGAGGAAGGGTATCTCAAGTGAAAAATTGAATATGTAAGGTCCTACCAAGACTTTAGAAAGGATTTTTTTGTGCCAATTTATGATCCTCTCTTTTGAAATTCCAACCCCTTTTAAGGAGTGGAGGGGGATGTATTTATAGCCCAAGGAAGTGGACTGTTTGCATTCCCAATCTGTCCCTCCACTTGGCTCGACAATTTGGAAATCTAGACAGCCGAATATCGAGATATATCATTCTTAGAAGTTATATATAATAATGTTGGACGACTACTCTCAAATTGTGGAGGAATTTTGACCTATGTATCCAAAGTTATGGCCAGATGATTAAACAATTTTAATATGTCCATTTCAATCAAGTCTTTTTGAAGTCCAAAATGTGAAAGGGGTTTGAATATAAATATGCCTTCAAAACCGAATGATTTATTAAACAAATTCGTCCACCTATATCTCCTCTTTCACACTGAAAACTCTAAGATTTATTGGATGATTACATCATGAGATATGTCATGAATAGTGTATGGATTTAATTCTCGGCTAGAATGGTGGGCTGGACTTAAAAGCTTCATTTGGCCCCCTTTTTCTTAGATTTGGGAATTGAAATTTTTATCCATGATTCTTTTGTATAATAAAGAACACATGGTGTAGTTTCACAAAATATGGGCTTTGGGAGTGAGACCAGTAACTCAATCATCATGTCTGGTCCAGTTTCTTCACAAATTATTTGGGTCATCTTGTGTGGTCTATATGAGCTGTCAAATGGAAGAATTGACCCATTATTCCTTCTAATGATATGCGAGAAATTGAATAAGAATTCCTACAAAACAATAACCACACAATTTGAATCAGTAGGGTGAGTGTTCTAAATAAAATGGTAATCTGACTCAATTGGACTACTTCTAAAAATGCTCAAAAATTATACTTAGTATTAAAACATTATTATTTCACACAAATTATGCACATTTCATATAAAATAAGTAAAGGGGGTATATAATAAGTCATGAAAATATTAATAACATCAACTCCCCCACACGTAGTCTTGTGCATGTCCTCATGTGAAACAAATATAAAAACATAAAAAAAATCATTTTCACTCACCAACAGATATTAAAATTTTCTTTTCTCCAATCAGGGGAGGTTTAGACTATTTCACTCATCCATTTTTAATTCCACCACAAGTTGTTACAGAAACAATGTTCCAAAACTAATTCATTTTTTCATGCTCAAATTTATAAATGGAAAATGTGGACACTCAAAACTCACACCTCTCAAGATGATAAAATTCATTGGTGGAGGTTCACTCTTTCACAAACCAAAAGTGAAAATCTTAAAGTTTGAAAGAGATCTCAGCTTCCAATCCCTATCCAAAGTGCACAAGAATCAAGAGATATTTTTAAGGGGTTTTTCTGTGGATATGGGACGGTAGGAATAAAATTTCCAAGAGAGATAAGAAGAAGGGTAAAACACCAACATAGAAAAAGAAATGCATATTTTTTTGAAATAAAACATGGAAGGAAATGAAAACACATATTTACAAGGGAATTATTGTGTGAAGAAAGACACAATAGAGGAAGAAAATTTGAAGGGGATAAGAAGATGAAATATTTACAAACCACAAAACATCTCCCAATTACATAAGAATATAATGAAAGTGTTCTTTTTTTTCTTTATTTTTTTTTCAAAAGTTGTACTTGAAAAAGATCTCACACTCATATCCCAACCCATGTTTGATCTCCTCACGACACTAATTGTAATAGTTATAACAAGGTAAAAGTTTGAGGAAGAGTGATTTTTTGACCTACCCAAGAAACAACCCAATTTTTTTGATTATTTTTTCATTATTTTTTAATTTTTTAAACACTTGTCAATAACATTTACAAAAATACATAAGTTAAAGTACATCACATTCCCCAAAACACACTGAATGAAAACCTCTCCCCCACACTGAAATGGATGCTTTCCCTTAAGCATATAATAACTTGGTGAAATCAACAAAGGGTGCCCATAATGAAATCCATCCCCCCACACTTAAATTTCAAATATAATTATGCAATGAAAATCCATATTGATATTGGGTGGGAAAAGTTATTGGGATTGTAATGTGGCTATCAAAGAAAAGGTTTTCATAGGCTCTAAGGGGCTTTCAAAAGGAGGATTAATGTAAGGGAAATGAGAGTCTATTTTGCTATTGTGATTCTTATGTGGTTCATAAAATGCCTCTATCATATTAATGCACACTAAAGTAGGAAATTCAGCTCAAAGATCCACAAACTCAAGAATCACAAATGGGATTGAAAACACACATTTTGAAATGATGGCCATAGGTGGCCTTGGCATGAAATAAAATGTTGTTCCTAATGGTTTGGGAAAATCCTTTTCCAAATGAAAAATTGATCATTCAATTTTTTTTAATTTTGACACAAAATTCTTTATCCAAATTCATGATGAAAATAAACAAATTTTGAGATGGAAACATGTCTGTTAACTCCCCAAAATGGTTGGAAAAAATTTCAAAACTCGATGGTGAGTAAGCATGACTCTATTTTTTTTGTATTTTTTAAGTGATTTTTTGTTTAGTTTTTTAGGTTTTTATTTTTGTTTTTTATAAAGATACACCCACACAAAAGAGAAAGTGGAAAAGAAAGGTTTTGATAAAGAAAGTGGTAAAAAATATGAAAGATAGAGGAATAAGAAGAAATAGGTAGAGAGAGGAAGAGATAGAGAGAGAGTTAAAGGGAAAGAGGTGTCCCCTAGTTTAGATATGGCGGGTCGCCATCTCCATCTAGTGGTAGGTCGATTGGAGAAGTTGGGGATCCAGTGGAAGTTGATGATGATACAGGATTGTGTGTCCTCTCATGGTGATGCTTTAACCTATGTCCATTAATGTGAATGTCCTTTTGGAAGAGGGGTCTTGGACTTGCACTGCACCAAATGGGTAAACATTAGAAATAACAAAAGGACCTTCCCAACAAGAATTAAGCTTACCTGGGTGAATCCGAAATCTAGAATTGAAGAGAATTACCTTTTCACCTTCATGAAATACCTTTCTCAGGATGTGTTTATCATGGAGTGCCTTGGATTTTTCTTTGTAGAGATTAGATTTCTCATAAGAATCAAGTAGAAGCTCCTCCAATTTAGCAAATTGCAACAATATTTCTTCACTAGATTTTTCAAGATCAAAATTTCAAGTTTTCACTACCCAAAATGACTTATGTTGGATTTCAACTGGAAAATGACATGATTTACCAAAAACTAGCCTAAAAGGTGACATACCAATGGGTGTTTTATAGTTAGTTTGATAAGCCCAAAGTGCTTCATCAAGTCTTTCAGGCCAGTATTTTCTTGTGGGTTTTACAATTCTCTCATGCACTCTTTTCAATTCTCTATTATAAAGTTCAGCCATTCCATTTGTTTGGGGGGTGATAAGAAGTTGAAGTTTTATGTACAACCCCATTCTTTCTCAAAAGAGATTCCATGGTTCTATGACAGAAATGGATTCCTAAGTCACTTATCAAGGCACGTGGTGTGCCAAATCAGTGGAAGATGTGTGTCTTTAGGAACTCAATAACAATATGTGAATCATCCTTTCTAGTGGGATTGGCCTCGACCCACCTAGAAACATAATCAACTGCAAGAAGAATGTATGAGAATACATTGGAAGGGGGAAATGGTCCCATGAAATTGATGCCCCAAACATCAAAGATCTCACAGAAAATTAATGGTTTTTGGGGCATTTCATTTCTCTTTGAAATTGTGCCAAACTTTTGGCAAGTGGGACATGATTGACATAAATCATGTGAGTCCTTAAAGAGTGAAGGCTAGAAGAATCCAGAGTCTAGGACATTTCTAGAGGTCCTTTGTGGTCCAAAGTGTCCACCACTAGGAAATGAGTGAAAAAATTCTAAAGATGGAGGAATGTTCATCTTCATCAACACATCTTCTAATTACTATGTCTGACCTAGTTTTCCAAAGTTTATTTTCTTCCCAAAAACAGTATTTTGAATCACTTTTCAACTTCATTTTTTATTCTTTTGAAAAATTTTCTGGAAAACCACCAGAAACCAAGTAATTTACAATTGGGGAATACCATGGTAACTTTGGAGTGAGAAATGAAAGGTGCTCAGTTGGGAATTCAGGATCAATGATTTCAAAATGAGAAGAATTAGAAATTATATTCAACTGATCAACCACAAGGTTTTCTTTTCCTGGTCTATCATTGATTTCAAGGTCAAACTCTTGAAGCATTAGGATCCATCTTATTATCCTCGGTTTGGAATCAATTTTATTGAGTAAGAACTTTATAGAAGAATGGTCTGTGAAGATAATTATTTTGGCACCTAAGAGATAGGGCCAAAATTTATCTAAGGAAAAAACCACTAATAAAAGTTCTTTTTCAGTGACAATGTAGGGATATTGAATTTCATCCAATGTTTTTGAGGCATAATAGATCACATGAGGAATATTTTCTCTTATTTGACCAAGAACAGCCCCAACGTCTCTATCAGAAGCATCACACATCAACTCAAAGGGTAAGGACCAATCTGGGGGTTGTATTATCAAGGCATATGTAAGAGCAGTTTTGAGTTCAATGAAGGATCTCTTAAAAACCTCATCAAAATTGAAAGGGACTTCATTTTGGAGCAACCAAGTGAGTGGGAGGGAAATTTTATTGAAGTTATGGATGAATCACCGATAGAAACCAGGATGACTAAGGAATGAACAGATGTCTCGAACAGAGTTGGGTTCAGGAAGTGATTGGATCACTTCAATTTTGGCAGGATCATCTTCAATACCCTCTTTTGAAACTATTTTCCCTAGAACAATCCCATTTGCAACCATGAAGTGAAATTTTTCAAAATTTAACACAAGGTTACACTTGAAAAACTTTTTAAGGACTAGAGAGAGTGAATTCAAACAATATTCAAATGATTCACCATAAATGGTGAAGTCATCCATGAAGACTTACATGCAGTGTTCAATGAATTCTGAAAAGATACTCATCATACATCTCTGGAATGTTGCAGGAACATTGAAAAGTCCCAAAGGCATTCTTCTATATGCATATGTTCCAAAGGGGAATGTGAAAGTAGTATTTTCTTAGTACTGAGGTGCGATTGGGATTTGGAAGTAGCCAATGTATTCATCAAGAAAGCAATAGTGTGACTTTCCAGCTAATCGTTCCAGCATTTGATCACGGAATGGAAGAGTGTAATGATATTTTCTTGTTTCAACATTCAATTTATTATAGTCTATGCACACACGACATTTGTTCTTCACTCGAGTTGTGACTACCTATCCATGTTAATTTGTGACAATAGTTATCCCACCCTTATTAGGTACAACTTGAATTGGACTAACCCATTCACTATCAGAAATTGGGTAGATAATAACAGCTTGAAGAAGCTTGGTGATCTCTTCCCTAACTACCTCAGGTATGAGTGGATTGAGTCTTCTTTGTGGTTGTCTAATTGGTTTGGATGACTCCTTAAGATGGATGTGATGAATGCAAAGGGTAGTGTTGATTCCTAGTATGTTATCTAGGGTCCAAACTATGGCCTTTTTGTTTTACTCTAACACCTGAACAAGTTTGGACTCTTCAGTTTTAGTAAGTGAAGCAGAGATAATGACAGGATATGAGTGATCATGGAAAAGGAATGCATATTTAAGGTGCTTAGGAAGAGGTTTTAGATCAGTCTCATCTTTCATTTTTGGGTTAGACAAATCAGGAATATAAGAAGGGACTTCAGTTGCTTCAGATTCATTTTACTTAATACTGTCCAAGGTGGAGCAGTAGAGATCAGAATTGATGTGGGATTCAAGAGAGTTTTCAAGATCCTCTAGATTTATAGAGTCTATGAATGAAAGGTCCACATCAACTTCACCATTTATGACATTTTTAATCATGGCGCAGATTTCACAAGATCCTTTGTAATTAGAACATGAATAACCTGGTGTATTGGGGTTTGATTGACTCTTATAAGTGTCCTCAGAAGCATGGATTGAGAATGGAGAGTGATCCTCAGATGGGTATTGTATGGCTTGGAAAATGTTGAACTTGACCATTTGGTCACCGAATTCCATGGATAAGATGCCTGAATGGACATCAATCTTGGTTATCTCAGTCATGAGGAATGGTCTTCCTAGAATTAGGGGAGATCGAGAAGAGTTTGTCTCACCTTCCATGTCAAGGACATAGAAATCAGCAGGGAAGATAAGATCATTGAATCGGACAAGGAAATCCTCAATTATTCCCTCAGGACTGGCTGTGCTTCGATTGGATAACTGAATGATAACACCCGTTAGATGTAAGGTACCTAGACCAAGGTTAGATAATATAGATTTGGGCATGAAATTAATTGAGGATCCTAGGTCTATGAGTGCATCATCAAAGTTGTAACTTCCAATTTGGCATGGAACCGTAAAGGTCCCTATATCATTGAACTTAATGGGTATAGACTCTTGGGTTGAAACATTTTCTAAGGTCCTAATTTTCCTCTTGTGGGTACACAACTCCTTGAGAAACTTGGCATACTTAGGAATTTGTTTTATGACATCTAAGAGGGAAATGTTGACTTCAACACGTCTAAACATGTCAAGCATTTTAGAATCAGGTTCAAAGGACTTCTTTGGCTTAGAAATAGCTTGAGGAAAATGAATTGGGTTCCTATGTAGAATAGAAGGAGGTGAGGTAATGGATTCAGGTTCCTTTTCATGTTTCTTTTTCTTTTAATTTTCTAGGTCTACATTTATAGGTGGTTTATATGAATTATTTTGAGGTATATAAATTTTCTTTCCTGATCTTAGTGAAATTGCACTTACATTACCCTTGGGGTTGGGTAATGGTTGAGCTGGGATTTGGGAAGAATTGGATGGCTGCTTCTGACTAAGTTGGGATGCAAGTTGGCCAATTTGGGTTTCAATATTCTTAAGGCTGGAACAGGTGAAGGAGGCAAGATCCTTCACTGCACTTTCCCATGGTTTCTTGGAAGAAGAGGCTTGTCCCAGATTGGGATTACCTAGATTTTGGTTCTTGGGAAGTCGATTGTATTGGTTTTGGAATTGGGAAGGCTCACAAGATAATGTAATCCGAGAGGAGGATTGTTCCTTTGAGGTTGAGGAATAAAAGGATAAGGTTGTTGGAAATTACCAACACCTTGACCATATTGAAACTGGTTTGGGTTTTGAAGAGGGAATTGAGGGAGATGAGATTAGGGATTACCATACCTAAGTCCTTGGTTATTGGAAGAAGAGAAGGTCTTAGAGTGAGGTTGGTTGAAGTTTCTAACAAACTGACCTGACAGTTAAGGGTTGGTGTTCCGCTGAGCATATGCTGCATTGAGCTCCATTGGTCCAGATGAATCAGATTGATCCTCTTGAAGTTGTGGACATGTGTCTATTGGATGAGATGAAGAGTTACAGATTCCACAGTTTTTGACAGGTCCATGAAACATTTATTGCAAAGTAGATGAGGTTGGGGATTTGGTAGCCATAGCTAGTTGACGCACAAGACCTGTAAGTTCACTCATCCACTCGGTCATCTTGTTCGGCTCAATTGATTGATTATCTTGGGCTTGTTTGACTTGAGAATGTTCTCGAGTATGGAATTGTTGTGTGTTTGCATCCATGTTACTTATGATATCTCTTACATCTTCAAGAGTTTTATCAACAAGAGCACTGCCACTTGCGACATCGATGATATTTCTCTCCATAGCCAATAACTCCTCATAGAATTATTGGATCAAGAGTTGGTTAGGAATTTGGTGGTGTGGGCAGGTTGCAACAATATTTTTGAACCTCTCCCAGTATTCATGGAGTGATTCACTTGGGAACTGATGGATACCACTTATTTCCTTTCAGATAGAAGCAGTACAAGAATCATGAAAGAATTTCTCTAAGAAGATTCACTTCATGTCATTCCATGTGGTTATGGAACCAGGAGAAAGGTAGTAGAGCCATGACTTAGCAGTGTCAGCTAGGGAGAAAGGGAATGTTTGGAGTTTTATTTGTTCCTTAGAAAACCCTTGAGCCTTCATGGTAGTGCACACTACTTGGAACTCTTTAAGGTGGAGATGTGGATCCTCACCGCCTAGCTCATGGAAATGAGGGAGAAGATGAATTAAACCCAATTTGAGTTCAAAGTCAGAATTTATGTTTGGATATTGAATACCAAGAGTTTGGTAATTCATATTAGGGGAAGTGAGTTCTTTATGTGTTTGTTCCCTAGGATTGGCCACATCTAATTCAATTGGTTGGACAAGGACTGGTTCTTGAATTATTTGAATATCTCTTATGTTCCTCCTAAGTTGGTGAAGTGTTAACTCAATTTCAGTGTCAAACAAATCCGATGGATTTTTTGGGTGGGTCACGGAGAATTTATAAAGATTTGGAAGAAATATGAAGAAATTTTTTTTGTGTTTTTTTCAATTTATGATTTTTATGAGAAGGCGGGTTTTTCTTTGTGATTTTTTTCAATTTTTTTTTCAATTTTTTTTTTGATTTTTTTGACAATAACCAGAAACTAATGACTACTTAAAGCACCATCCCCGAAAATGAAACCATTTGAAATGCACGTCCGATTGTCGCCTATCGACCAATCAAGGTTCCGGTGCTCTGCTAATGTGTATAGCAACACTCGGGTTGAATCCTCAGTGATGATATTTTTTAATAGTTTTTTGTTTTTAGTTGATTGTATTCTGATTGGAGGGTTTGTTTGTAGAGCTTAAATGAAGTGATTAATGATTGGTGTTTGATTTAACAATTTGATAAATATTGGGGTGAGTTAATTTTTAGGGAGTTAAGATCGTGATATCCTAGAGCTTTTCTTTATATTGCAGTTAATTTAACACCCACTTCGCAAGATAATGTTGATTGGAATTACTAAGTGTTAAGGCTTTAATCCAAGCCTTAACTTAACTTAGTGTTGTAATCTCAATCAGATATTGTTTATGGTAGTGTATTTATGATTCCAATAATCCATGGAAACCACACGTTAAACAAAACAAGTCATTAATCCATGACATGTTAAGTCCAACATACACAATGTTAAATTAAAGAATATTCATCAAGAAAATACTCTCAATCCCTTAACATCCCCAAATTTTGACTCACCCCAATAATATATTTACTAATCCATTGATATTAATATTAATATGGTATATATATTTATTATGATGAATTAACAATAGAATAAAAATAAAGGGATTAAAAAATATTGGTACGTCGAACACACACACACGAACAATGATGATAATTAAAAACGGATTTTCGATTGAATGAGGAAGAAAAAGAAGGGAAGGGGATTCAATTGTATTTAAACTATTTTGAGAAAATTAATATTAAACTACAGAAGGTGGATGAGAATAATAGATATTAAAGAAGAAACTTTCATTAAAATAGAATTACAAAACACAAACTTACAAGTTTACAAACGAAGAACAACACAAAAGTGAAAGGAAACAAAGAGAGGAGGAAGGGTATCTGAAGTGAAAAATTGAGTATGGAAGGTCCTCCCAATCCTTTGGAAATTATTTTTTCATTCCAATTTATTCTCCTCTCTTCTGAAATTCCAACCCCCTTTGAAGGAGTGGAGGGAGATGTATTTATAGCCCAAGGAAGTGGACTGTTTTCATTCCCAATCTCTACCTCCAATTGGCTCGACAATTTGGACATATAGATAGTAGAATCTAGAGATATACCCTTCTTAAAAGTTGTAGATAATAATGTTTTCAGACTACTATAGAAATTTGGAAGAATTTGGACCTATTTATCCAAATTTATGTCCGGCTGATTAAACAATTTTAATCTGTCCATTTCAATCCAGTATTTTTGAACTCCAAAATGTGAAAGTGTTTTCGAATGGAAAAAGCCTTCAAAACTAGATTATTTATTCAAAAAAGTCGGCCGCCTATATATCCTATTTCACACTACCAAAGATTAGCTCTATTGTATTATTACATCATGAGATATGTCATTAATAGTGTCTGGATTTAATTATCATCCAGAATGGTGGGGTGGACTTAAAAGCTTAATTTGGCCCCCTTTTTCTTAGATTTGGATACTAAATTTTTTATCCATGATTCTTTTGGATAATAAAGAACACGTGGTGGAGTTTCACAAAATATGGGAATCTTGAGTGAGACTAGTAACTCAGTCATCATGGATGGTCCAGCTTCTTCACAAATTCTTTGGGTCATCTTGTGAGGTCTATATGAGCCTTCAAATGGAAGAATTGGCCCATGCTTCCTTCTAATGATATGTGATAAATTGAATAAGGAATCCTAAAAAACAATAAACACACAATTTTAATAAGTAAAGTGAGAGTTATAAATAAAATAGTAAACTAACTCAATTGGACTACTACTAAAAATGCTCAAAAATTATACATAGTATTAAAACATTAACATTTCACAAAAATAACGCAAATTTCATATAAAATCAGTAAAGGGGGTATATAATAAGTCATGAAAATATTAATAAAATCAGATATTTTCATTTAAGATGTTGATTTGTGCATAATAATTGGATTTGTATGAATCAATTGGAGTTTCTTGCAGATCAAGTTTTCATGAAGGAAAATTCTATTTGTTCAAACTCAACCAGCCTTAGTGGTAGTAGAATGAGGATCAGTATACCCCAGGCCAAGTCATATTTGGCCCCACTAGATGTATTTCATGGAAATTATCTACCTTTTAGGGTCCATTATATTTGGTGTTGGACATTGTCACATAAGAGATAGAGTTATGCATAGTATAGTGTCACTTTTTCTTCAAAATATAATCCCCAAGGTTTCAGGGTGATCTTATATTTATAGTAAAAATCAATGGTTTTTGATGTGTATCTTCTTAGGAACGAAACTAGGTTTCAGAAATCTTCATCTTTTTCCGTTGGGTGTTATCCACACAAAAACTTACAGTTTGACATCACCTTTGGTGTGAAACTATATGGTTGTGTGATGGGGTTTCACACAATGACCCTTTCTTTCATGTAAATATTATATATTATGTGAATGGGACTTCTCATGTTTTTAAAGTGAGGGGCCTCCAAAAAAATCCTCATTTAATTTGTCATACAAGTCAAAAATAATGTTTCATGCAAAACTCTATCTTTGAAAGCACTTGATGGATCATTCAAAAAACCCACTCATCAGCCCCGAAATGGTTCTTCGGGGTGGGTCGTGTGTACGGTTACTCCAAAATAAACCATTTGATATTCGAAATGAGATTTTGACACCACAAATACCTAATTAGTTATATCATTATATGATTAACAATCTCGACTTTGGTGAGTTTCCTGATAGATATAATAATAGAATGATAGAGTTTCATAAAGACCTAGAGGAAAGTAGATTAAGCTTCCAACATGTCTAAAATGTGGGGATAATAACTCTAATGAATGTCTTAAAGGAAATAGGATAGGTTTTGAGTGTGGGAAAGAAGAACAAAAATCAAGTAATTTATGAGTAAAAATGAAAAGTTTGGTTAACATAATGGATGAGAATAAAGGTCTCCCTACGTTATCCTCATAATTGGAATGTTTTAAATGTGGAATGTATGATAATTATGTGAATTGATTTCCTAGGGGGAAATCTCTAGAAGAGAATCATCAAGGTTGTATGTGTAATGGTTTTTATGATGATGATGAAGAGACTAAAAATGATGTATGAAAGTTATTTAATATTTTTACAATATTGATTTTGTTAAAAGAAATAAGCATGATTAAATTGAATTTTATGTGTCTAAATACATGATTCATATTTCATATTGTAGGAAATAAGTATCAAGGAGAAAGATAATAAATCTCTTTGAATGTTTTAATAAGTGTGTTGATTGATTTTTTTATGAATTTGGATTCAATAATTATGTTTTATAAGTGTTATAATACTGATATGTTGGTTATAAAATCATGAAAATTATAAGTATTATTCTGCATTAGTTTTTGTTTAATGATTTGAAATCATATTTTGAGTGGTACTAATAACCAAGAAAAGTAATTTAGTAGTAAAGTGATATTTTTAACAACACATGATTAAGGAAAAGATAAAAATTAATATTTTTACAATGTTGAGTTAATAATGTTTAGTCTAATCTGGTTAGTGATTTGATAAAAAGTGATTTAGGTCATCTTTGATGAAGTTTATTGCATTTTTTAGATTTATGGAAAATATTCTATAGTTGTGAACTTATTTAAGAAATAAAGATTATGTTAATTTTGGAAGGATATATGTTTTCATGTGAGGTTAAATTAAATTTTATAGACACTATCATGTATTTATAAGTTTAAGGTTGATCATAAGTTCAAAGGTATCAACACCCCCTTTTAATGTTTTAAGTGATGGGATTTTGATACTCTATTGAGGTTTAAATACCCTTTGGGGTTGATATATGATTTTATGATACTTTAATTATAGACTACCTAATAGTACAATATAGATAATCTTGATTTTTTAAGTGATTCATTGACAATGTTATATTTTCAGAGATATTTATGGTCATGTTTAGCATTACCTTTCAGGTTAGTAACTAAATTTGATTCATGATATTTTAGTGAAGTTCACCAAGTTACAAAGTTATATAATAATTTATCATGGTGATTAATGATATTTGAAATATTTTTCATTATGTTGAGGTATATTTAACCCTTAATTTTAAAAAGTGATTTAACATAAAATATTTTTTGGGAAGGATATTAACGTAATTAAGGTTTTTAAGATTAATCTTTTATTTATTCATATGATGGTTTATTCATTTTGATAATTCTATTTTGCTAACCACTTTTTGTTTCGGTTAATGCTTAAATATAGGAGGAATATTGTGATATAATTTTTTATCTGTTAGAATTTTATTTTAGTGATTCATTCATAAAAAATTAATCTCAAATACTCATCGTTTGGAAAAATAGATTAGATTATGGTGGAAATTGATTTAAGGATAAAATCATACTTTTCAAGTAAGTACATTTCCTTGTGTTCTTATTCTATATGGTAAATTAATGACTCATCTCTAGAAAAAGGATCTTAAGATAATTTTTTTGTCATATAACCTTCTATTATGAGGAATTGTTGTTCTTTTAACCCCTCACAGATTCACAATTTTGTTGTTGTTTACTTTATTTTGATCATGTTCTCTGTTACTATCTATTTATACTTGGGTATTAGTTATCTATTTCATGTCCATGTTTTAAATTACCTTTTATGTTATCCTATTTAGTAACTAATTTTTTTTTGTGACCTTCATACTTCCATTCGCTATTTTTAGGAAATATTTATTAACCCTTTTTACGATATGGGTTTTCAATTAAGGGATTTTGAAGTATCAAACCTTTGATTACTGAGCATATGCTAAAATTTCAAGGAAAAAATTTATTAAAGGGGGATATAATGTAACACCCCTAGATTTAGGAAAAATTTAACATTAATTAATTTTTTTGATATCTTGTATAACACACAAAACTGATTTTAAACAAATTATGATATATTATTAAAATATTATTATTTCACCGCTATAACCTAGCCTTTAAGAGGTATGGTATGAATAATATTAACTAATTTTTGAGATATATAAAAATATCATACTCAATAAATATTTCTTTATTATTTCTTAGGAAATAAGCATCTAATTTTTCAGAAAAGTTATATTATGCTTGAAAAATAGATTTCATACACAATGCTTTTTATTGTTTTTTGTGAGAAAATATTATTTTTATTATTTTTATTATTTTTATTTCATAAAAATAACTAAAATTTTTAAATCATATTATAAAAATTATATTAGAGTTATTCTATTGAGGCTTTTATGAAAATATTGTTTTTCCTGTGAATAGTGAAAATAATATTTTTTATTGAAAACTCTAGATTTGTTTCAAGAATGCTAAAATTTAAAATTTTCTTTAATTTTTTTTTTCAAAATACAATTATACCTATTTTATTTTAAATAATATAATTAATTTCATTTTTAAAAAATTTCACTTTTTAATTGGGTGTAAAAACTTTTTTATACGTAAAAAGGATTTTTTTTTGAAAAACTCTTTTTATGCATGAAATGTGTTTTTGAGTTAATAAATTTAATTAATCACTAATGGTTAAATATTTTAATAAAATTAATATATTATATCTTCAATAAAAAAATTTAACATTCATTTAATATTTTTCTAAGCATGGGATAATAATTAACAAAGTATTATTAATAAAAATTTATTTTTCTAAAAAGTAGTTTTAGTTGTGTTTTTCACGCTTATTTTTAAATTAATTTATTCCAATTATATATTTTGAATATGATAAAATATATTTTATAATTTGAATCAATAGTTTAATATTTATTCAATAGGTCCCTTTTAATTTTGACCAATATGAATAGTAACCTTGGTAAAATTTATCACCTCGATAAAGGGTAAATCGGGATAATCATGGTTAAAAATAAGTGATAAGGCCATAATGTTTCATTATAATTATTATTAAATTAATTTAATTCAACCTTTAAGACTTTAAAATCAAAATTGAGTTGTTTAATGGATAATTTTGCATGAAAACGACTTATATATTATTTAAATCAACGAAAGTTTCAAAATGTCACTCTCTTAGTTTTAAATATCCTTTATGCGGTCACATAGGAAAAATAGTTAGGAATGAATTTTAAGAGTAATTTTGTGAATTATGAAATTATATTCATGATTTTAATTTATTTATAATTTTTAGTTATTATATATTACCTTAAATTTTTACACAACATAAAAACAATATTTATTCAATTAATGAAAAAATGAAATAAATGTTCTATAAAATATTAAAAGTGATATAATTTGAGTTATTTAGAGTGTTACAAGAATTTTATAGGTTTATATTACATATAAATATTGTTTTAAAATATTATATTCTAAATCAAAATTCATCTTTATGTAATTTAAGTCAAATTAAATGAATACTATGTAAATTGATAATAATGATATTTTATCAAAAAAATATTTTATTAAATTATTTAAAATCATAAAAATATTTAAATAATACATTTTGGATATTATATGGCCGAAAATTTTATAATGTGGCCATTTATAGTCCAATTTTCACTTTATAAGTAAAAATTACAACCCTTTAATATTGAAGAAGTTGTTTCTAAAGTTAAAATTATAATTGGCTAACTAAGGGTTAATCAAAATTATAAGGTTTAAAATGACAAAACAACTTTTATAAATTATATCGGTTGATGGTATTGCAACCCTATAATATATTATCTTTCAATACCTTTCCATTTTTAGGAATTTTTCTTGAGAATAAATTTATTATAATTTAATCTTTTGAGAAATTCTAAAAGTGCCCCACACATCAATTATAAAAGGAAACATCCACCCTAACTTCTTTACACAACTTTTAGAATTCTAGATCAAAAAAATACTATAAATTTATCTTTCCAACTTACCTATCAAAAATTTAGAGTTTCTGGTCTTTCCAAAAGACTAACTCTAGATCCATTTAGAGGAGATCTAAAAGAGTATTTTAAAATAAGGGGTAATCACATTAACTAATAAATTTATTTTATAATATTATTTACCCCATATAAATATATGGTATTTATCATAAAATAAAAATTTTTGTATAAAAATTATTCTTAAATGTTATTATTATTACGAAAACACCACTATACACCATCTTTCCCATCAAATGAAAAGTAAAAGTTTCACTCATGCGTACGTGCATCAACAATTTTCCACGAAGTGATATAATTCATTTTTTCCATCACCATATTTTATTTATGAACATTATGATTGTTTTAATATTTATATATAATATTTATGAAAAATTATACTTTTAAAAATATAATATCACATCTACCTAATTACCTTCCAATCCATTGGAAAATGATAACGTCGATCTTGACTACATGTGGTCCACCTCCTCCACAAGGTGATATAATTCATTTTTAATTTATGTTTTAATTTAATCGTAATGAGGATGGATTTAATGAATATATATGATATAATAATTATTTCTTAAAATTTATTTATTATTTAACTAACTGTTTTTTTCCTTTGAAAATTTGAAAAAACTTTCATTCATATGTATAGCCTACGATTTACTTGAACAATGTTGTTAACTTTTCTATCTATAATTTTATGAATGGCTCTAAAAATGTATACAATTAATAGGTATTATATTTATATAATTATTAAAATTATTTATTTTATGTAAACATGGTCTAAATAAAAGGACTAAAACTACTGAACCAGAACATACATGAAAAATAAAGCAGATATCACCCAGAAAAGTGAATTTAATAAAGTGTTAACAAACAAGTGATAAAAGGTTATAAAAAAAATCATATATGGTATGATATATATAAATATTGTTGTTTAATATAGGTGTAATAAATCGATATTTATTATAAAGGAGGTTCTAATGTGTATGAAGGAAGTTAGACTTAAGATATGGGATTTTCATCTCACTTTTACTCTTATAGGGAACATGCCATATTTACCACTTATTTATTTTATGTGGTGTACACAATTCTTGTGAATTTATTTTATGAGTCATATTATGATTTTTATGAGGATTTACATTTATATCAAATTTTATTTCTTCAATGGGTTTTATGATCCAAATGTTACTAAAGAAATAAGGGGGTTTATGTTATAGTATCATTATTTATCAGAATTGTTTATGATTAGGTTTTGATGATGAAATATTATGATCAACCTCTTAAGATGCTAATTAATTTTCTTTTATACTGGTTATTTATTTAAAATACATGTTTTTGTTTTATGTTAATCATGTTATGTAATTTATAGATTAAAAATATATTCTCAAGGAAAATCAACTTCATTTCTCCTATGATTGATTAAATTCTTTTTTACCCATGTTTAAATTATTAAAAAAATATTTAAAATGAATATTTTTTTTATTTTTACAAATGATGTATTTTCTTATTTTTTTGAAAAAGTTATGGAAGAAATTATTTTTTTAACTTATATGGCAGGACTAGATTTTCCCACTAAAATGAAAATTTTTTTATTTGAAGTTTACTTTATAAATTTACATGGTTATTTTCAAAAAAAATGTTTTACTTTATAATTTTGAAGGTTTTTTATAAGTGATTTAAAAATGGAAAAGATATTTTCCTCAAGAATGTTTTAATGATCTTTTAAAGGTATTTCTATTCGTCAAAAATCGCAACCCTTGATTTCACTTATAATTTTCTGGGGTCATAATCCAAGGATACCATCATTATTCTTTCTTTGGATGGTTTATAAAAACAATGAAACAATTTTTAAGAATCCTATTTATTTTACATTGATTATGATGTGATAAAATAATGAATTTTTTCTGAAACTAATTTCTTTTACATGGGTTATGATATAACCCATTTATTTTCATAAGTTCTAATTTGATGAATGTATTATGATATTGTGTAAAACATATTCATGATTTCCATTATGTGAAGGGTAGCTCCTATATCTCCCCCCAATGCATTGGGTAATAATAGACATCTCATTACATAAACATGAATATAATGGAGAGTGAATCCAGTTTAGTAAGGGACTTTTTCTACTATGATAGTCTTGTGAGCGAACCTTGACTACTATGAATGTTTAGGGAGTTAACCTATTCCACTATTATAGTCTCATGAATGAGCCTTAAATACCGAGTAAATTATTTTCTATGCTTATATGTATGCCAAAAATGTATGTATTTTTCCAAATTTATGCTCCCATGGATCATGTTCTTCAATTCCTTTATGATTCATGTCTTATGAACATAAAATATTTATACCATGACTTAATATTATGAGCTTTGATATAAAGGGTATGGTTTTAAAATGTTAAGAGAATGTTATTATACCACAAGTCTCATGTTATGCTTATATGATCCATGAATCTTACCTTTTTACCCTTACTAAGAATATGAGATCACCCTTTCTTATGTTTCTTTCCCAAGTTACGAAGAAAGATTTTATGTATGATATGTCAAATAAGGGTGATAGTTATGAAGATATATAAAATATAGATATATTATGAATAAGTTTTTTATATGTCTAAATTTTCTAATGGTACTAGACCTATAAAATTTTGGTATGGGTCAGTATGTTATGAAATGAATATTCATCTATTAAAATGTGATATCTATGTATGAAAATTATGGGTCATTTTAACAACACAATTTCAATCACCATTTTTCAATAAAAACAAATTTTGAAAACCCATTTCACAATTCATTTAACAATGATTTTAATATCACATTTCTTTTACCAAAAAGAGGGGAAATCCATTTTTCTCAAAATCCCATTTACAAACACAAACTAATCAATAACACATCATGACAAATAATTTATAAAAAAATTCTAAAACCAAGATCAAATACTGTTCATCCAGAATTGGCTAGAGATATAACAACAAACCTCAAACTTAGGTCACACACCAACTATCATAGGATTGACACATCAGAGTTAATGTATAACAACAAACAAAGGGCCTATAAATTAATCTCAAATATTAGAATATAATTACATAAATGAAATGGTCGGAGAGAGGTTAGATCAACCCATACCTCAATAACCTCACACACCACACTACATATAATATGAGGAATGATCCCTAAAAGATGATCACACAATAGACATAGAAGGGATTAAATAATAATCATTGTATGATCACCCATCCCACTATCACAACACAACACCACTGGAAAAACCCAAGATAAATTAGGAAGAATAAATGTTAATGTAACACTTACTAAAAGAGAAGAAACCAACCATGGTGAATATCAATATGTCAAACAGGTTGATCTGGAATGGATAGACTCACCCAAAAATCAATTAGGGGAGACCTGGGGTTTGAGAGAGGAGGATATGCAACAAATGAATTATGATTCAGTATTATAGTGCATAAAAACATATTGTGTAAGAGTTGGTGTCCTATAACCAACTGTTTGTACTTTGATTACATGGATATTTAATGTATTTAAATATTAAACATCTTATTACATATTGTTCATTGTTCTGCATGTCTATGATGTAATAATGTATTAGAGTATTTATTGCATTGATAAAGTTATAGTAGTTCCCCGCTATGATGAGAACCTTGAAATTATATAACAATATTCTTAAACATAGTTATGTGGTTAGATGTAATACTATGATGGGAAACATAGTATACAGACCATCTTGTGCGAGTACTTGTAAAAAGATGAGACTTCCTCTTATGAAATTCACACTTGGTAATCTCCAATATAGATGATTATAAGAACATACCCGCCAGTAGGAATTACACATGTTTGGTGTCATCAGATATTTCTATATGTGATCATGTGTAATGATGCTTAGAATTTAATATTATCATTAATATGTGTTGTGACTCACACACTTTTATTTATTGATGGAAACTGTCACACCATATGATGGAAGTAAGTATGGTACGTTGGATGCGTCACGTGTGACATGTTATTAATGGATAAGTTGAGGAAGGATTTGTGCCTTCCATTTATAGAAGTTTATATCTCAGCACTTTGATTGAAATAGAACTGTCACACAAAATTCCATGGCTATGGTGTAATGAAAAGTTTATTTTGGATAGTCAAAGAATGACGTATCAAGCATAAAGGTTGATGAAACTATCATGAAACCCTCTTGATGAGATATTGAGACAAACGTATTATATTACACAGTGAGCATTCATATGTGGATGTTGTTGTTGAAACATTAAGTTCTTTCTATTGGGTACCTTGACCCATTTCTAAACAGTACTCTTGGACTTTAGGAAAGCCTGCCTAATGACAATGAGAAAGAATCCTAGAGGGTCACACACTAAGTGTTTTTTGTCGTCTTGGTTAAATTGTATTTGAATTAAATTAATGAAATAAATATTATTCTCATGACTGTGGAATAATTTTATTCAAGTTAAAATGATCGCATAAATTAAATAAAATATATCCATTGAATATTTAATAAATAGTTATTTACTAGTTTGTAAATAAAATATTTATTTAGGAGAATAAATAAATAAATTATTTATTTGGGTGTTCAATAAATGGAAGTGGAGTTTGAGCGAACCAAGTCTGGTCCGGTAGTAAAATAATTATTTTCAATATGGTAAATAATTATTTAACTAGTTGGTACAAGTTAAAATTATAATGACACTTATATTATTTTATGATGTGAAATTTTATTTATAATATCATTTTGTGTAAGTTGGCGCACCATAAATAATGAAACGATATTATTATTATGAGAATGGGTTTTCTCTAATTTCATGAATGTATTTAATTGTTGTTATGCAATTAAATATTTTAACTAAAGTTACATGCATATAAATAGAAAAGTACATCTATTGTTCCATATAGAACACACTGTACACTTAGTGAATTAAGAATTATTGAGACAAAAATTTCTCTCTTGAATACTCTTCTTCCCCCTCTCAAGAATGAGAGACGTTCTTCAAGACTGAAGAATAAGTGATCAAGAACGACTGACACAAGACACTCACTTCACCATACTAGCACCCAAAGAACAAGTGGTGTTTATTAGAGGCCATCAAATCACGTATGGATCACTTCTAGAGGGATTCTGGTTTAGATCCTCGCAAGCACAATGAGACAATTTGGAAGGGTCATTACGAACGATCAACACCATCAACGAAGAATGTACCGATGAACCAGATATCCTTTTCTTTATAAAATTAATTATAAAAAAGATATGAAATATTCTCTCTAAATGTTTCAGGCCTCTTCCATATTTATCTAAATCTTTGATTCTATTCCGTGGAGACTGGTGTTCATCATCGTATTGATCCTAGAATAATCATTGTTCGTGGAAAAAATTAAAGTTGGGTGCTGGCCAAACCATGATTTCACTACACCCTAAACCTTTAAGTGGTATCAGAGTGTGGTTCATCATTGTTTATAATTATTTAATTATTGTTGATGACTTGAGATTTAGTAATTTAGTTTTTTAATTCAAGGTTTAATCGTTCTTGTAACCTGAGATTTCGATATATGTTCTTCATTTTTTTTCGTTTCTTGAAAATTTCACAAAAATGAATATTTTTTGGATTAAAATTAAAATGAGGTACTCATATGGGGGCCCTGACGATTCTGTCCAGGTAACACCAAAGTACACACCGTGTGTTCGGACTTACACATCATGTTCTCTTCCATACACTCCTTGTAATCTGAACTACATGCCATGTAGCCGTGTACAACACATCGTGAGTAATTAGAAATTTACTCAAGCCGTGTGAATTTATTACACACGATGTAATTAATTTTACACAAAGTGTTTATTGGGAAATATAGGCACACACTTACCAGATTACACACCATGTGGCCCATTGGACATAGCGTGTAGTCCCTTCGGGTCAGGGGTAAAGATGTGTATCCCATACACGGATTGAGCCGATCGGTAACCATGTAATGCAGAGACAAAACAACATGCATCCCAATGTACATGCCATGTACTCCGATGTTTCTGAAGTACGCCTCACACTCCAAGTCCCTAAGCGTGTAATTTGGGAAATGTGGTGAAGGTAGTACACGCCATGTAGCCGGAACTACACACCATGTACTTTACCCAATTATACAGAATTAAAACGTTATTTTATGCATAATGTTTTATATACATATCATGTATAAATTATTATAGAGGTTGTTACTATATGTATTTAATAATATTCTATGACATGTGTCATAAGAGTAAAAAAATATGTGAATATAATACATGTTGGGTAGATTTGAATGGGTATTCACTAGGTCACCTCCAAAGTGCATTTATGTACCAAGATGAGAATCTCAAGGAAATTTAGAAAAGGATTAAGAAAAAAGGATTAATTAATTAAAGGTAATAATTAATTGATTCGAGTGTGATTTATCTTAAAAATAACGATTTAATAATTGAATGCTAGTTTTATTAAATGTGTAACTCATTGTTTGTATGTGGATTATCATGATGTAGACCAGACATTGTATGTGATTGGTTTCCCTTTTAATTTATTTGTTAAATTAATTATTGGCCTACGTGCTATCTATCCTCATTAATATGTAGGGCATGTGTTCCCATGGTTTCTTTTCTGTAAACCCCTTTTTACTCTTCACCTGCGTGTGAGTTAAAAGCATATGTAATGGATGGAGCTCCCAAGCTAGTGGAGGTGGTTCAAGCTGGAGCCAAAATGAGACCAATCCTAGTAGATACAAAGGTGGACAGGTGGGAAGCTGTAAACATGAACCCAAAAGGTTGAAGGTGTTTCTCCCCTAGGTCAAGGTTAGTTTATCAACCACTAGATAAAATAACCATTAGAAAATCTCATGATAATTCCCTTTACTTTATTTTATTTCTGTTAGTTGCATGGTTTACCATTATGGATGAGTTGTCGTGATCACATAATTAATGAGTTAAAAAAGCATACAAGATGGATCTAAAATTTAAAAGGTTTATGTGTACATATTATAAAGACATGGTTAATCACTTAAGTAAGTTCCACTTAATATTAACAGGCATGTGATAAAGATAATTTGCAATTTATGCATAAGAGATTAAAATCCCTCAAATAAAATATTTAGTCAGACCAAGCCTTCCATTACTTGATTAAAGGCAAGACTCAATAAAATTATGTGTTTGACCAACCCTTGTCAGGACACTTACTTACAGGAAGCCCTTATGAAAGGTTCCTGGTTGACTTAACCATATTTCATCAAGAAGAGTATCCCTTTCTAGACATGGTGTAATATTAGAGGTAAGAGTTGAGGAAATCCAAGTCAGGATTTCAGGATTGGGGAGTCCACTAAATAGATCAAAGAGATGCAAGCCTGCAGTTGGCAAATACATGTCTACCTAAATACCTTCAAATAGCTTGACCAACCCTTGTTGGGGTTATGCAAATGGGAATATGAATCCTTGACACTAGAATGTCATGGAAACTGGACATTCTGAGTTCAATGGAGAGGACCATTGGGACTTGATAAAATAGTTGGAGACTTAATAAAATTAATTTATTATTTCTCATAAAATGTAATCAAGAATGTACTAATGATCTGATCTTTTAATTGTAGAATAAAATTAAAATATCGTCAACCAAGCCATCCCTGCGATCAATTCTAGATAAAGACAACATCCTCACCTGTAGTAACTTCCAAGAATGGTTTAGATGCCTTTGGGTTATTCTATGCCATGAACAGAATTATTATGTGTTGGAGTCATCATTACATGATCTTCCTACCAAAGAGGTTAGTGATCAAGATTTCCTTGTCTATGATCAACATATGAACGGTGCGGTCAACATTCAATGTTTGATGCTATCATCTATGTATAGTGAGCTCATGAAGTCTCATAAAAATATGGATTCATATAACATGATTGAGCACCTACATGGTCTTTACTAGAAGAGATAAAGATAATAAATGTTTGAGTTCTTCAAGGCACTCTTTCAGAGTATGTTTGGAGAGGGTTCCCTAGTTGGGCCTCATATAGTCAAGCTCATTGGCTACATTGAGCGCCAGGAGGTTCTAGTGTTTAAAATCCCCGAATAATTGGGCACTGGTCTCATTCTCACATCAATCCCTTATAGCTTCTCTAGATTTATTATTAATTTCAATGTGAAGAACATTGAGAAGTCTCTATCTGAACTTATTATCCTCATTCTTCAAGTGGACAAAGATATGAAGTGCGAAAAGACTTCTTTCCTTATGGTTAATAAGAGGAAAGAGAAGGTGAATATCTTTATTCCCAAAGATTCTTCATGGAATTACAATAAAAAGAAGATCAAAGGTGAGGTAAGGGAATAAAAGGCTATTTGTTTTGTAAGTGGCAAGAAGGGCCACTGGAAGAAAAACTGCACCCAGCCTAAGAAGCATGGGGAAGCTTCAGGTGAATTTTTTATCAAATGAAATCTATTTGTTTCTACAAATTGGGTATTAGATATAGCTTGTGGCGCTCACGTATGTATCCAAATATAGTAACCAAGTAGATACAGGAAGATTGACCAAGGGGAGGTAGATCTACGAGCAGCCAATGGAGCCAGAATTTCGATTGTAGCTATCAGGGACTACCACATCACATTTCCAACTGGGATGATCTTGGTGTTAAAGGGTTATTATTATGTGATTTATGTAACTAAAAACATTATTTATGTATCTAGATTAGATACAGATGGATTTGTTTTCAAGTTTGGAAATGAATGTTTCTTATTTTTCAAATATATCATTTGTTTTGGTAGGTCATATTTATACAATGGTATTTACGTGTTGGATTATGCAAACCTAGTAATGGAAATAAATAATAAAGATACTTCACTTGACTCATACCACACCCAAATTTAGAATCATTGGCTAGGTCATGTCAACAAGAAATACTTGAAAAAGTTACATCAAGATGGATATTTAGATTCTTTTGAACTAAAACCACTGGGCATTTTTCATGCATATTTACGAGGAAAAAATGGACAAAGCCCTATTTAGTGGGAAATGTTAAAGGGATAAAGACATTCTTGAATTGGTTTATACTGATGTGTGTGGACCATTTCCATCTGAATCAAGGGGAGGGTACTCAAACTTCATAACTTTTACAGATGGTTTTAGTAGATATGGATATATATACTTAATGAGGTATAAGTTGGATTCTTTTGATATATTCAAAGAATACAAGAATAAAGTTGAGAACCAGCTTTGTAAGAAGATTAAGAAACTCCACTCAGATTGAGGTGGAGAATATATTAATCAAGACTTCATTAATTACTAACATAAGTTTGGAATCTTATCCTAACTCACTCCTCCTTACACACCCCAGTGGAATAGTGTGAGATAAAGGAGGAACCACACCTTGTTGAACATGGTGAGATCAATGATGAGTCATGTGATACTTCCATTACCCTTTTGGGGATATTATTTACAAACAACAACACACATAGTTAACCAAGTACTCACTAAATTGATAAATGTTATTCCATATGAGTTATAGAGTGGAAAGAAATCCATGTTATCAAATTTACATTTCTGGGGAAGCGATGCATTTGTTAAGGACTCTTCAGGTAACAATATTGCACGCCGAGGCACAAAGTGTACATTTATATGATACCCCAAAGAAAAATGAGTATATTAAGTATAAAACCCCTTAGAAAAAAAGGTTATAGTAGAAATACATGTTGTATTCCTTGAGAGGGAGAACATCTTCATAAGAGATAGTGAGAGAGAGATAGAATTTTATGAAGTCGAGGCTTAAAGTACACAAGAGTTTGTATAGGAATAGATCCTACAAAGCCCAGTGGAAGAAAGAACTATTCTATAGACACAAGAATTGTGTAGGAGTACAAGAGAGGTTAGAGAACCGTAACGTTATGGTTTTCTAGTTATTGAAGAAGGTGACTCTTTATTAGTTGATAATAATGATCCTCTAACCTAAAAGGAAGCAGTAAGTGGAAAAAATTATTCTAAGTGGAAAGAATCCATGAATTATGAAATGGATTTCATGTACCAAAACCAAGTCTAGATTTTGGTAGATCCTCCAGTTGATGTAAATCCTGTTGGTTTCAAATGGGTATTCAAGAAGAAACTAGACATGGAAGGACAATTCAGTACCTATGAGGCATGACTAGTTGCAAAAGGGTTCAAGAAGTATCAAGGCATTGACTATAACGAAACATTTTGAACATTTACAGTGCTTATATCCATTAGAATTCTATTGGCCATTGCCACTTACCATTACAATGAGATTTGGAAAATGGATGTAAAAATAGCCTTCCTTAATGTAAACCTTAAGGAATATGTCTACATGACACAACTTGAAGGGTTTATGACTCCAAATGATGCGAATAAGGTATGCCAGTTGCATAAATCTATTTATGGATTAAATCAAGCATTCAGGTCATGGAACATTCATTTTGATGAATCCATAATATAATTTGGTTTTTTCAAGAACGAATGTGAGCCTCGTGTATAAAATTGGTTTAGTGGGAGTGTAGTCATTTTTATAATAGTATATGTTGACGACATATTACTTATTGGAAAAGAGATACCAGTATTACAGTTTGTTAAGGCATGGTTAAATCAATGTTTCTCCAAGAAGGACTTGGGTGAGGCAACATATATTCTTAGTATCAAGATCCATCGCGACATATCCAAGAGATTGTTGGGCCTAAGTCGAAGTACATACATTGATATGACACTGAAGATATTTAGTATGGAACAATCAAAGAGGGGATTGTTGCCAACATCACATGGAATTCATCTTTATAAGAAGATGTGTCCTCAAAAACATGAAGAAAGGGAGATAATAGAAAGGACTCTATATTCTTTAAAGATTGGGTCAATCATGTATTCCATGCTATGTACTAGGATAGATGTTGCCTATGTTTTGAGTGTGGTAGGAAAATATCAAGCTGACCCAGGTGACCGCCATTGGATGATAGTCAAGACCATCCTTAAGTATCTAAGGCATACTAAGGATATGTTCCTAGTTCATTGAGGATATGAAGAACTAGTCATCAGAGGATATGAAGATTCTAGTTTCCAGACTGATCAGGATGACATGAAGTCGTAGAAGGGATACATCTTCACTTTGAATAGAGGCGTTATGAGCTTGAAGAGCTCAAAGAAGAGTGTGGTCACATATTCTATAACGGAGTCCAGGTATATCACAGACTATGAGGTAGAAAAAGAATCAGTTTGGATGCGAAGATTTGTACAAGATCTGGATGTGGTACCTAGTAGTAAAGATCCCATCACACTTCATTGTGATAATACTGCCACAATGGCTCTTACAAAAGAGCCAGGGTCACATATTCGGACAAAGCACATACTTTGGAAGTATCATCTCTTGAGGGATTTTTCTCAGAGAGGTGAAGTTGCAGTGAGTAGTATTTCAACAGAAGACAATGTGGTAGACCCCTTGACTAAAGCTTTGACTCAGCAGAAACATGATCATCATGTGAGGTCTTGAAAATTGAAAGTCATAGGAAGTTGGATCTAGTCCAAGTGGGAGTTTCTAAGAGTTGGTGTCCTGGAACCAACTATTTTTACTTTTATTACATAGATATTTAATGTATTTAAATATTAAACATCTTATTACATATTGTTCATTGTTTTGTATGATTATGATATAATAATGTCCTAGAGTATTTACTGCATTGATAAAGTCATGGAAGTTCCCTGCTATGATGAGAACCTTGAAATGATATGACAATATTCTTAAACATAGTTCTGTGGTTGGATGACGTACTATGATGGGAAACATAGTATACAGACCTTCAGATGCGAGTACTCATAAGCAGATGAGACTTCCTCTCATGAAGTTTATACCTGGTAATCTCCAAGACGAGAGATTATGAAAATAGACCCACTAGTAGGAATTCCACATGTTTGGTGTCATCAAATATTCCTATTTGCGAGCATGTGTAATGGTCCATAGACTTTAATATTATCATTAATACATGTCATAACTCACACACTTTGATTTACTAATGAAAACCGTCACACCATATGATGACGAGAAGTAGGGTATGTTGGGTGTGTCACAAGTGACATGTTGTTAATCAATAATTCGAGGATGGATTTTTCCCTTCCATTTATGGAAGTTGATATCTTGTCCCTTTGATTGAAATAGAACTGTTGCACAAAATTCCATGGACATGGTGTAACGAAGAGTTTATTTTGGATAGTCAAAGAATGACGTATCAAGCATAAAGGTTGATGACACTATCATGAAACCTTCTTGATGAAATATTATGACCAAAGGGATTATATTATGCAGTGAGTGTTCTTATGTGGATTTTTTTGTTGAGACTTTATGTTCTTTCTATTGGGTTTCTTGAACCATTACTAGACAATACTCTTTTACTTTAGGAAAGATCGCCTAATTCCAAAAAGAAATAATCATAGAGGGCCACACACTAAGAGTTTTTGGTGGTCTTGGGTAAATTCTATTTGAATTTAATTAATGAAATAAATATTATTCTCAAGATCATAAAATAATTTTATTCAATTTAAAATGATTTCATAAATTAAATAAATATATTTATTGAACATTTAATAAATATTTATTTACTAGTTTGTAAATAAAATATTTATTTAAGTGAATAAATTATTTATTTATTTATTCAAGTGTTAAATAAATGGAGGTGGAGTTCGAGCGGACCAAGGCCGGTCTGGTAGTAAAATAATTATTTGCAAGATGGTAAATAATTATTTAACTAGTTGGAACAAGTTAAAATATTAATGAAATTGCTATTATTTTGTGATGCGGAATTTTATTTATAATTCTGTTTTGCTCAAGTTAGAACACTATAAATAATGACGTGGTATTATTATTATTATGAACATGGGTTTTCTCTAAGTTCATGAATGTATTTAATTTATATTATGAAATTAAATATTGTAACTGAAGTTCCATTCATATAAATAGAAAATTACATGTATTGTGCCATAGACAACACACTGCACACTTAGTGAATTAAGAATTCTTGAGCCAAAAAATTTCTCTCTTGAATCCTCTTTTCCCCCTCTCAAGAATGAGAGACGTTCTTCAAGACCGAAGAACAAGAGTTTGAGAACGACTGACGTAAGACACTCGCTTCACTGTACTAGAACCCGGAGAACAAGTGGAGTCGAGTGGAGGCCATCAAAGCACGTGTGGATCACCACTAGAGGGATTCTGGTTTGGATCCTCTTAAGCACAATGAGACAATTCAGATGGGTCATTCTGAATGATCAACATCAACAACAAAGAAATTACCAAAGATCCAGATATCCTTTTCATAATGAAATTAATGAAATTAATTTTAAATATTATGTGCAATATCCTCTTTAAAGGTTTCAGGGCTCTTCCCTCTTTATCTAAATCTTTGATTCTATTTCGTGGAGATTGGTATTCATCGTCGTATTGATCCTTGAATAATCATTGATAATGGTAAAAATTAAAGTTGGGTGCCGGCCCAACCACTGCGACTAGAACCTTCATATTTTTTGGGAATGAATTATTTCATGAATACCATATTTATGATGTGAATCCTCCAAGTTACATGTATGATAAAAAGGGAATCACATTGGGTTAAAAAACTAGATCAACTAATTCATGACATGAATCTCATTCATGTACTGAATTATTATCACATCATGAACCCATTTCATGGATTCTATTGGGCGATGAATTCACACCGTGAATCAAATTTACAAAATGAATTTGGTCAGTAAGAAACTCCCTGTAGATATCCTGAAAGAAAATCAAAATTCATCTCTAATTACCTAAAAACATGGAGTATAACTCTTTAACATTAAAAGACAACATACCTTTAACCATGATGTTACAATATCCCCATCATATGACTTTATATCCCTAAGAATCCATGTGGAATAAGAATGCTCTGGAAAGATGTGAGGCCACTACTCCCTCACTGAAGATTCATGCTCCCACGTTTTCTAAGAATCTGATTTGTGTCTCCATAACACCTTGATCAACAAAAAATAATTCCCACATATGAAATTCACCTAAGAATAAATTATATACATTGGTTACTCCACAATAGAAAAATTTGGATCTATCTCAATAAATTTATAACTCATAACATGAGAGGGATTGGGATAATACTTCTTGAGCTGGGTTATGTGGAAAAAATCATGAATACCTATCAACTAAGCTGGAAATTATAACTGATAAGCAACATTCCTATGATTCTTAGTGCCCTCAAATAGTCCAAAATATCTTAATCTTTATTTACTAATTTTCCAAGATGACGATGACCCAAATGAGGAGCATCATTCAAGAAAAATTGGTCACTAATGAAAAAATAATAATGACAAAATTGATGATCCACATACTATTTCTACAAACAATGAACTATAACCAAATGTTGACATATATCATGAATTCTCACTAACATCTCCTGAATGAGACTCTGTCTATAATGTCCCTGACCTAAGAGGCACTAAACCAATGCTCCATACCAAGTCATCACATGACCTCAAGCACACCTCTCCGTACACTAGAGGTTTCCAACTAGTGGAGATGGTCTAAATATCCACATGGGGAGACTATTGCCTATTTACTAGAGTAAGATGCAACAGATAACAATGCAATCAATGAAAAAAATAATAAATAACCAAGGAACATGCATAAGAAACACCTCCAAAAACTGGGTATAGCCAAAAACTAAAATAAATATGCCATGTCATGCTTGTAGTGTCACAAGTGTAGAAAACAAAAAATAAATAAGACAACATAATCACCAAAATGGACCTGAATCCAATCCCGAAACCTAATCCATGTACATCCTAGTCCTGACTCAATTCCCTAGTACTGGGCCCTTGCCCATGTCTTGACCTACAAGAATAAAGTTGACTTAGGTACCCAATGGAAGCCTGAGTATGGTGTGAGTAAAACTCAGTAGGACACCACCAATAATGGCTATAAAATATCAAGTCTAGATAAATAGTTCATGAAAGTTATAATAAATTACAAGTAAATAAAAGAATTTTTGGGTGACATTAGTTAACAAGGTAACTTAAGAAATTCTTAGCATTATTCTAAATTTCATTACATATACAATCTTTATTACTTAATTCACTTTAATATTGCATTCAATGGATTAGGAATATTCATCAATCTCAATGGATAAGGGGAAATAAGTCATGTTACCTATCTTTATAGGGATAAACACATCATAAAAACTACTAAATACCCACCTTAAAGCCTTTTTCCAGATGGTCTCATCGAATGAAACCATTAGGAGAACAAAACTCTATCCCTTTCCCTTATTTATGAATTTTGGGGTGGAGTTTAGAGCCTTAGTCTAACTTGAACCATGGGCATGAAACCTCATGTCATCACCCCAATTTAGGAATCCATGTGCATATGATTACATACATACATATATATATATATATATATATATATATATATATATATCCAATAACCCCACACATGCCATATCACAACCAAGAATAACCAATATCAATAGAAATATCATACTCCATGAAAACCACAATGGAATTAATATTTTTCCACAATCTATTACCACATTTACCATTATTATCACATATTTATTTAGCCTAATTCCCATTTCCCATGCCTAAATCACTAAGAATATTCCCTAGTTCCCCAAGATTAACCCATTTGAAACTTTAAACCGCCCCTATGTTAATTCACTTAACACATTCTTTATTTCCCATGTTTATTCCACATATTCATTTCAAGTACAAGACACGATTCATTTTACACATTCTCATTAATCCCATTTAACCCATTTACATGCCAAGAGAAAAAAGCCCCTTATCCATTTTCCACATCTAGACATAATTATCCATTTTAACTCCTTTAATCACCACATTAACAAATTTACATATTTGACATGGGATCTACATATTCACAAGTCCATTTCACCCCTAACATTTCTATTAACCATGTTCTGGGGAGGGTCGGTGCACCCCATGGGTGAACCTAATTAGTTCAATTCATCCTTAATGAATTCCACATGGATCGATAGTGTTTGAAATCCTCATTAATGTGTTCATTTTACCAAAAATACCTAACAGTACCAAGAACCCAACAAGAGGAATACACAAACACAATTTCATATGCACATATCCATATGAAAATCATGGGATATAACTTGTAAACCTCCTACCTCAAATATGTTGATGAACACACTCTTAATCATTGCCTTATATCCCAATAAAAACCTCATTTGGAGTCTTAACCTAGACTCCATAAGAAAAATGGGTGTTTAGGGATTTCAAAGAAGATATCCCAAGATACAAATCCTAATCCAGAAAAGAGAAGAGATGAGAGTATTAGACTTACCCAGATCATTGATTTGTAAACAATGATGCTCCAAATGGCCTAGAATCGAGAGAGAAACATCCTTGGGAATGTTTTTCTCTTTTATTTCTTCACTAGGGTTATAGGGAGGAGGATGAGTAAGAAAAATAAGTGGAAACTTAAAATCCCATAATGAAAATTTTGTAATTTTTTCCAACTTTACTAGGCTTCACAGTTTTCAAAACCGTGCGCAAACCATGCACAAGACACTATTCAAAGGGAGTTGGATCACAAAGTTACTTGGGAATTCTTCACAATTTGATAAACCATGATCCAACCATGTGATGTTCCACTGCCTAAGGAAGCATGGTTTTCCTAGGAAGGCCGCATGACTTTCTTAACCATGCACCTTGCACAAGCTGGTCCGGTTTTCCTTCCTTTTTTGTCCCAAACCCTCGAAACACCCATTGAGGACCCTAATACTCCCAAGAAACATTTCCTTAACCCAAAAAAGGTATTGGAACTAAAATTTAAATAGGAAAATACCTACACAATGTTTTTGATTTTACACTGTCCCACAAGAGACACTTCACCCACATTTTCCCAACAAAGAGGTGACCTGCATGGGTGACCATAAAAATATACAAAGTGATCCATTCAGACCAATTAATAGTAACTATTTTTATATGAAAACTCAATCAGTACTATATTGATGTCCCATTATCCACCAAAATCCAATATGCCAACACAAATAATATCCTCTAAGATCTGAATACCACACTTTGTATGACCATCCATATGTGGATGATAAGTTGTACTCAACCTGACCAGAGTCCCCATCACCTCTTGGAGACACTAACAAAATATGGAATTAAACTAGGGGCCCCTTTATTATATAATGGAATAAGTAATCCCATGTTATCTTAGGATCTCCTTCACATAAAATTTACCCAGATATTCAAATTTAGTGGTATCCTTAATTGGGATGAAATGTGAGGATTTCTTCATCCAATAAATCACCACCCTGATGGTTTTATTCCCATAGGGAGTCTATGGTAACCCAAAAATGAAGTTCATAGATATGTAATACCATTTCTAGACTAGTACTGATATCTGTTGGAGTAGTTTAGAATGCCTCAGTCACTCTACCTTTGTCTACTAGAAGGTGTTGTAGCATCAAAACCTAGATGCCACATAATAGTGCCTCAAGACGGTGGGACACAAGACATCAAGCATGCCTCCCCGAACAACATAGGCTGTCGAATAGTTGCGAGGGACTAGGGTGTGTCAGTGGAGAGACTATGCCTTTATAGATAGAAGTACAACACAAAATTTTATATTTAATAATAATAAATAGTATAAATAAAAACAACACTCATATATCAGTGAGAAAAAATTAAAAAATCATGTAAGACATGAAATATAATAATCAGAATCTAATTAATAATAAGATACCATCTAATGATCATTTCATGGTTATGTAAGTACACAAAATGACTATACAGGGGGATAGGGTATACAAGCATATACAACATTATATCAAAATAAAAAAGTCCAAAAACTACTACAACTTGCATATTGAGTATATGCTCGATCCTTTTTCCCCAACTCCATCATAAATTTGAAAATCATGCATTGGAATCTGGATGCTTTCCTTCATCGATATGTGAAAACATTAAGTCTACTCGGGTACCAAATGTTCCCAAGTAGGGTGTGAGATACAATCTCTGTAGGTCGACAACCATAATGTCTAGGACTTTCCATAATGTGCATTACAAAAGGAGCAGTGTGCCATAATAATTAAATACAAGACATAAATAAATAGATAATTGCATTGGACTGGGTTCCACTAGGACACCCATCCAATTTACCTACTTTGGCCTAATCTGGTGAGTTTGAACCAAAGGAACCTAAAAAGGAAAAGTGAGGGAAATTATATAAGATGATGGACTGCCCCCAAGCTTGTGACTGATCTTGGAGGATATGTACTTACATTTTCTAAATCCAAGGATCATTTCTAAATTTGAAAAAAATTCATCTAACTTTACTTTAATTCAATTAAAAATCACTTTATAAAATATAGAGAGACCCCCTAAACCTGTCCATGGAAATCTAAAGTGACTTTATAAGTATCGATCAAGGGGCTCGGTTCATAACTAATGATAAGGAGTCTATCCATGGTGACCCAAGGATTAATTCCCACGTTTCACTCTATTCATGGTGTGAAAATTCAAGTACTAACCTCTGAAACCTACTTGCTATCACATGTAGGGGCCTAAGTATCTATCGAGGCATGGTACAACCATCGTGCCTTTGAGCCTATCTAAGGGGTCTCCCCTAGGGAACCCATTTCACTCATCTAGAGGTAAAAATATACAATCCTTGGTGAACCCACCCCATGCATAGTTGGTGTCACTCCTAGCATGTTTACTAAACACTAATAGTTTAAACAGAAGGCATGGGAGTTCATAGAAGGGGTCCTTAGTTCAGAACCCCTTGTATCACCCACAAAACTAAGGTAGAGCAATAAAACAAGCAATGAATTTATGAATAAGTATAGCAAGACAGACCATATAATTTAATTCAAGCTATTAGATCATATAAGATATATTGTTCAAGGCACTACATTATGAAATTTCATTTAATCAATAAGGCATAAAGCATTAATCACTTTGACAACTCATTTAATTAGACCTCTTCATTCATGGAGGGGATGTATAGGGCTTGTCACTAGGTTCATTACTCTAAAAAATTAAATGTATAGGTTATGGTATTTAATATGAGGTAAAAACCCTTAAGGGTGTTTAAAAAATTCAGGAAAAAGGGAAATTAGACATTATGGGTGAAGCACACCTAATTGGATGGAATGACTAAAGGAGATCAACCCACAAGGATGATTTTCCACTAGCTCAGGTCACCAAAGTAATGATAAGAAATTCAATTTAATTTTACTTAACAAATTAGAGGTGAAGAAGGAATGGTATGGATTACGAAACAACATGGAATTTTATGGAAATCCAAGAAATAATGAAAAGATACTAGAACACCTACCTTATCATTATAGAGATTCTATCATCTAGTCTTGGCCTTTGATCCGATCTAGGTTGGAAGAAATTGATGAAATCGTCAAATTCCCTAAAAATGGGGGAAATGAGCTTGCACCCAAATATCACAAAAGATAGAAAAGGAACCTTGAAAAATATTAGAGTGGATTAAAGAGATTATTTTTTGGGATCTGATGCTTTGATGGTGAGTGAAATAGAAGATAAACAAAGGTGGATGATTTATCCTTAGTTCTTGAGGAGGAAGATCTCC
This sequence comes from Viscum album, assembly GCA_963277665.1. Lineage (NCBI taxonomy): Eukaryota > Viridiplantae > Streptophyta > Magnoliopsida > Santalales > Viscaceae > Viscum > Viscum album. The sequence continues at coordinate 1,392,495,579 of OY728157.1, read as the reverse complement.
ATGTGAAAATAGAGGGGGAAATCCACAGGAAAAAAATAAGGAGGAAGAAGAAGAATAGGATTAAATCATTAAACGAGGGAAATTTTTTAATTTCACCAAAATTTTTAACTACGTATGGTTTGGGTGCATATTTGGCCAATATGTGCACCAACCATGTGCCAGTTACTGCTTGGAAGGGGCACATCTCTCGGTTAGGCACATAGTTTGTTTAACTGTGCATAAACCATGAAAAAACCATTGTCCAAAAACTATAGATGGGTGAAATGGCTATGTACCTTGGGTCATAAAATTGTAGAAAAATCGTGTAGCCCCTATGTTCCCACTGTCTACAACCGTATGGTTTAGGGAAGTCGTGAAGGCTAGGCATTATGTTTTATCCAAACCATATGACCTATCCTTTCCTTCCCATTTAAAAACTATGGGCTCCAAAAGATTCCCAAATGCAACTGATTCATCCTTAACTTGATTAGGAATCATTATTACATCAATTTAAAGAATTTAAACTAAAAATTAAATGGTTCTTACCTTTGAAAAAAATGGTAGGTTACAGGTGTAACTACAGGATTCATAATTAGCAATGTTGAGCTTCATACCCAGCCACCATAAATGACATATTATGTCATAATACATATTCATAGTTCTATCCTGAATGAAACATGAAGAACTATGATAATCAAGAAATAATTAATTCCACAATGATGATGGGATGAGAAACCTATCCCCAAATACTAGGATACCATAAGAAGGGAGAGGACAACCAAAAATAGTCGCCCCACCATATATGGTTTCTATGATTCCACTGAACTCATTATACTGATTCTAAAACTACAGAACAGACTCAAGGGGAGGTGAATATAATTTAACACTAGTCAAAACCATATCTAAATCATCCTCCTATGTATCTAGATTCATTTGAGTGAAAATCCCCATATGGTTTCATTATTTCTTTGATTCCAAATAGAATATAGTGGAAATTTTCTACTCAAAGTGTCAACAACAAAATTCCCCTTCCATGGGGTGTATAAAATATCTAAGTCAAACATTTATAGGTATTACACCCATTACTTATACCTGAGATTCAATTTTTTTAGAAAAGATATAACTTAAAATCTTATGATCAGAAAAGACCACGAACCTCTCCCCAAAAAGATAATGTTTCCAACATTTAAGCACATACATAATTGTGGAAAGATATAAATAATGAGTGGAGTAAATTTTATTATGTGTATAAATATTTTGATAGATATAGGCCACACCATGATCATCCTTCATAATCACAAAACCCAGACATGTATCAGAAGCATCCCTATATACCACACACCCCATATCGGGATTAGGTAAGATAAATATAGGAGCTGATTTAATAATTAATTTTAACTCATAAAAAGATTTATGATAGTTATCATCCCAATTTAACTTCACCCATTTCATTGTAATATAATTTAAAGTTGATTCAAACTTTAAAAAATATTTGATGAACCACCCATAGTGTCTAGAAACACCTAAGAAACTCTCTATCATGAAGAAATTTCATAGATCTTCCCATGATAAGAAAACATTCACTTTATTAGGATAGTCTGATAGACCACTTTTAAAAATCATGTTTCCCAAGAAATCCACTTATTGGATCCATAAATTACACTTTGAATGTTTCCCATAATGGATCTGGCACCTCAAGTTATCCAAAACCATATTCAAGTGGTGCTCATGTTAACAATAAAATCTTGAATAAACTACGATATCATCCACAAATACCACAAAAAATGTATAGAGAAAATGATGGAATAATTATTTCATAAATTCCATAAAAATTGCAGGAGAATTATTTTGACTAAATGGAATCATAATATATTCATAATGGCCATACCTACTCATAAAAGTGGTCTTGAAAATATCAGACTCCTAAACCCTGAGCTAATGATAACTTGATCAAAGATTGGTTTTTGAAAACCACTTCACCCCATTTAACTAATCAAATTAGTTATCCATGATGGTAAAATGGTACATATTATTAACCTTTTATTGGTTCAACATTTAATAGTCTACACACAATCAAAGTGAACTATTATCCTTCTTGGAAAAGAGAAAAGGGGCTGCCCATGGTGAAACACTAGGGGAAAAAACCTTTGTCCATTAGATCATCCAACTAGATATTGAACTCTTTCAACTCTAATAGTTTATTTTGGTAAGTGGGAATTGTGATTGGAAACATACATCACACTTGGAAAATAATAAACTTTACCGCCCTTTCTATAGGAATACCATAGATGACGTTTGGGAAAACATTGAGGAAGTCCCAAACACACAAAGGAAGATAAAAACATAAGAAAAATTATTAGGAAAAACTAAATTGGTGGAAAATAGATTCCTGAGATCTGGATGGAAAGGTCCTACACAACCATACCTCGGATCCCACTCTCCCTAAAACACTCAATAGCTCACATAGATAATAAAGAACAAAACATGACAATTATAAAAATAAATATCATCATGGTGAGGAATGATCCAATATATCCTGATGATGATATTGAACATATCCATATCAAGAAACATAAAATTTTAAACTAAATCCTCTTCAATTATTGCTATAGAACACTATGGACAATGAAACCACCACTTATTCTTATTCCCAATAGGTTTCACCAACTCCATAACAAAGGATAGAGTTCTATTGTATGTTTTAGAACATCAATAAAACAAGAATATATAAATGAGTGAGAGAAACCAGTTCCAAATAAACTACTTTCTATAGAAGATAAAACAAATATGGTACCTCTCACTTTAGCTTAGCCTGTGTCAACCTCCAATGAAGACTCATCCACTGCATGAAGGTGATTCACTCCTAAGTATTATGGTTGGATCCTTGTATAATTTGAATCATTTCACTATGTTGTAGTGTCCTTTGTAGTTGAATATCCATAACCATAATATATAACAATGATAACCTGGAAGAACCTCTATAGATGGCCTCATTGGCCACAATCATTTCATATCTTCATAGGATTGGGACAAGAATGTATGGTGTGCCATACCTTTCCACACCGATTGAAAGTTAGGGGAACACTACTGGCTATCGCTGGTGGTGCAGTGGGATCCCATTTTTGAGAACTACCTCCAAAAACCATGAAATAATCATGAAACTTCCTCTTCTTTCCCTACACACAATTTAAACAACCACTAGGTGGAAGAGAAGATATAGATAATCAAATATTTCCTATCATATCCATTTCCACCACCATAACTCTATTAATTGTCTCTACATAGGTAAAAAGAGTCAATATATATACCTGTGATAAAATTTCTGTTCTCAAACCTTGTAGGTATTTTGACGCCAACTCTAGACACTTTTCTATCATTAGAGACTCTAGGTAGAATTTATAAAAAAACAGGGTCTTAAAACCCTTCCATGACAATCCCACATGCTGATTTTCCTATACCATATAATACTAAAAATTATTTCTAAAACCCTCGATCTTGAATGTCACACACTTTACCTTGACAGCCTCAGGTGTATACAGAAATTTGAAGAACTAATTGATCTTATCCATCTAATACTCGGCATCTTGGAGTTCATTAATACCAATAAAGGATGGGGGATTTTATTGTTGGATCTCTCATGATAGGTCCTTGTCTTATCATACTCCTAGATTCTCCTTAACAACTAAATGTTTGACTCATGTTACATTCTGGTCCATGGAATGAACAATCCGTATGATAACCTTTTAAATATTTAGATCATGAGGAAGATTTCCTTGAGGACCATATTTCACCACACCCTCCCATTGAACCCATGGAAGTCATATCATAGGCATGTTTGTACATACCAAAAATGGAGAAAACAATTAGACAACATTAAAATATTAGTTTATATAGATAAACCAAAACATAAACTAAGATCAAGATAAAAAACCCCAACATAAGATACACACATCCCAACATCACATGGTAACTTGAGGCTCATAATGATAAGAGATGGATAGGAAATCATCACAACATACCTCCCATGTTTCGATAATCCTATATCATATCTACAAAACATCCCAATAAAAGTACTCTTGAGGAAAAACCATGTATTATACCAATTATATTGAGTTGAATTGAGAAACATTCTAATAGGGTACTCGAAATAATTTGCTACTGACCTAAAGGGAATTCCTAATCCCCATGTGTTGGTGACTAGAACTCGACCATTGAACAAAAACCAGACAGTATGATTTCACCCAACCATAAAGAGGACACATGGAATGTATATACAAGAATAAATAACAACTTTAAGGAAAAAATATTCCATAATCAAATAAGTGACAATGGTAGTAATAAAACTCAAACACAATAAGATAAAATTACAAGGCACAAGTTCAACGATAAAAAGGAAAACGAAAATAGGAAACAACTACACCATGTGATATGTTGTCATTGGCCCACCACCTGACCACAAAATACCCATACCCTGTTGATATAAGCCTCACAACCTCACTTTAGTGCCTTGACTTTTCCTCCATCAAAAGTTAATACAAGGTCTACACATTACCATGGGAATTTACAAGGTGTGAGCTAAATAGTCTATGTAGGATCCCACTTAGGTGATCTATATCAAGTCTCTGTAAAATAATCCCAATATGATTAATTTATAGAAAATAAGGCCTGATAAATAGTTAAATAGATTTTTATATAAAAATTATGGTAAACAGTTACCTTTTTCCATAGTTTCAAAATAATCCTAGTAAAATAGTTTTAAATAATAATTTCCAAAAACTAGTTATATTTATAAAAAATAGGTATATAAATTTTAAAAGAGTATAAATATAAATAACAATGGTAAAACACTCCAAGTATAACTTATAATCAGAAAATCTAGGCCAATTGTACATAAATTATGACTAGTTTGAACTATAAGTCCCTAGAACCCATGCATCAAGTTTTAGGGAATAGTGGAACACTCTAAAAAGTGATCCATCTCACTATGTCAATAATTTCCTAGAGCCAAATTCATCTATATATAGGAACATAAGAACACCCTAGAAAGTGAAACCCCTTAAAAATAGCAAAGGATGACTCATAATACTACACCATCTACCTAAGTACCCAAGGTTCTCATGTGATGCATTTTAAAATATTTTAAAATGGATTACATATTTCAAAATAAAATTTGAAACACACTTTTTTAATTGAAACCTTCTATGAAAACTCATTTCATAATCCATTTCACAGTGATTTGAAAATCACCTTTCTTTTACCAAAAACATGGGAAACTATATTTTCTAAAAAACACGTTTAAACATACAAACCAATCAATACCAAACCATTCCAAATTATTTATAAAACAATTTATAAAACCAAGATAAATTGTGGTTAATCCAACATATGCTAGATACAAAACCACCTGCCTCAAACTCGGGTTGCACACCAACTGTGATGGGATCTACACACCAGAATAAATGTAGAAAAAACATATCCCCTGGAAATAATTATTAATTCTTAGAGTTTAATTACAATAATGAAAAGGTTAGATGAGGTGTTATATCAACACATACCTCAATAATCTCACATGCCTCACCACAACCAATATGAGGACCAGACCCCAAAAGATGATCACACAATGGATATAGAATGGATCAAAAAATAATCATCACATGATAATATTTACCACAAACATATCCCAATAAAACTTTCAAAACTAATTAGAAACAAATAATTATAAATTATTAAAAACTTTTTACTGAAGGAGAAAAAACCAACTACACTGAATATAAAGACACCAAGTATAGTGATTAAGAATGGTTGGAATAGCCCAAAATAAAATAGGAGAGACCTAGGGTTTGAGGGAAGAGGCTACATAATTAAGGAATTAGGCTTCAAGAATGAAGTGCATAAAAACAAACTAGTTAGAAATGATTGACATCGTGAATAATAGATTCATGGATTTAATTCCACGAGTTACATGTACACTAATAAAGATGAATCATCTATTTAAAAAAAATCAATCGACTAATTCATTATATTAATTTCATTCACATCCTAAATTATTTTCATGTCATAAACCCGTTTCATGGATTCTTCCAAGAAATGAATTCATGTCATGAATCAATTTCATGTCATGTTTTTTTTCTATAGACAGGATATTGAAGAAAAATCTAAATTCATCTATGATTCTCTATAAACCTAAATTAAAACACTTAAAAATTAAAATAGAGTGTACCTTTAACTAGGATGTTACAAAAAAACCATTCTTAAATAAAAAAAACACTACCACTTAAATATTTGTTTCTTATAGGTAAAATATGTGCTATTAAATTCTTGTATTGAACTATTGCTTAATAATGACTTATAATGTGGGATAAATACTATTCTAGATGAAAATGGAAGTCTATGTATGGTTATAACATTTATTTTCTTATTTATTTTATATTTTCCAATGATTATGATAAATATGATGTTTTCTTATATAAATTCAATTCCATTTGAATGAGGGCGATGATTCTTTTGATTATATTAGAGTTTGTGAATATTTTTAAAAGGGTTTCATTATTTTGGTTGAGGCCACACCCTTTGGTAGAAAATTAACAATTTCTTCTACTACCAAATTAGTCGGAATAAATCTTCATTCTACACCATTTTTAAGAATAACATGAAATAATAATTCCTCATATGATTTTAATCATTTCAATAATACTATTTATTCATGTTAAAAAAATAAATGTTTATTTATTTTCTATAATTTATTGTTGATAAAAATCATATTAATTTTTAATATTAAATTTTAGGAAACACTGATATTTCACCTATCATGTATTCCCATTTCATTTTCAATATTAAATACATGAATATCGAAAAAATAGAATAGTATTATTCTCACTTAATATTTTTTCCATTGTTTTTCTAATATCCTTTTTAGGTACTATAGAAGTATTTTCATAGTGATACTATTCACTAAATATGGGATTTCAAGCCATAAATTTGGACCTTTGAGCCATAGGGCCTCTGAGCTATCATCAATAGAAAAAATGTGTCATCATAAGACCAAATAAATCTATTGATGGAACATGCAGGTGGTGCAGTATAGAGACATGAAAACGTCACCATGTGATACCCATAGTGTCACTTTTATGTATTGTTAATTGATGGATGGTTTTGGACATAAAATTAGAATAATTTTGGGCTGAAATGGTGAAAATTAATGGAATTTTTCTAGGTCTCATTGTTATAGTGCTTAGTTAAACTAACCATGCAACCTAAGTGGACATACCATGTAGATATTGATAGTGGTGACCTATACAGTTACCACATAGTTTTTTTACGAAATGATTAAACCATAAAACCCAGTTAAAGAGTGGAATTTTGTACCTTTTAGGCCTTTTTAAGTGGGTTTTATTCCCTCGGATTTCCCATTCATTTCCCCCCAACCTAGGTGCCATCCAGGAAGCTTTCTTCCTTTCCCAAGATTCTCCAAGTGGATTTTAAAGTGGTTTCTTGGTGATTATTCACCCGGTTCGAGAGGTATAAGCTTCTCATATCTTTTTATTTTATTTTATACTCTTTTCATCTTCTTCTATGACCCTAGTAGTCATTTTGGCAGATTCCATTGGTTAGGGTTGTTAGGAATTTGGGATTTTTTTGTAATGGTTTTGAGCCATAGTAGGAGTCCCTTTATGGTGGATTTAATAGAATATGACATGATTTCACTACTTTATGGAGGTGTTTTCGATTCATTTCCTTTTATTTTAGAGTTCCATGAATTATTGATGCTTTAAAAGTGTTTTTTAATTAAATAATTTTTTATGATAACTAGTTTTGATTTTCTAAAGGTTTTCTATGCTTGGGAGAGTTTTCATTTGAAAAAAGTGTGATTTGTTTTGTTATATGGAACTTGGATTTGAAATGGTAATTTACGAATTTTTTATATTCCATAAAATTCCAAATAGTGTTTTAATTATGCAATGAACTTATAATTTTGTATTTAATCCAAATGAGGGTTTAAAGTGGGTTCCTTTTTGTGTTCAAAGGGTTTCTATGTTTTTAAAGGGGTGGTGTGGTTTTATTAAAATTAATGGAGTTTCCCTCGACTTATTTGGTTGTGTTTGTGAATGATTATGTTTCCTTTTTAATTTTTATTTAATCCAAAAAAAATTAAAAAGGTATTTACCAAGGTATATTATTTAAATGAAGGCTCAGTTGGCACTTGTGAAGTGATATTGTTTATTCCCTTATTGATTACCCTTATTTATTGATTATGTTTATGTTATCCATGTAATGGATGTTGTGATGTGCTTATGGGATAAATCTAATTTTAAAGGAAGTGTGAGGTGGGAAGGATGTGATTATTTTTTTGGACCTTGGGGATTTGTTTTTTTCATGTGGTGACATTATTTCTTTTGCGTTTGACCTCCGTTTATTATTCCATGAGGAGACTAAGGTTACAAGTAGGGAGTAATGAGATGATGATACAAATAATTTATAATACACACTATATAGTCACCCCTAGTTGAGAGTCACACACTGGATAAGGGTTTTTCACTGATAAGTCAAGTTAAGATTGGATTAGTTGACTATTTTTTGTGATTGTATTACTTTTCGACAGTTAGGTCCACTTTTATTTCATATCTTGTTCTACACTAATAGAACCTATATAATTGGCTCATGATATGTATCCAATGTTATTCCTTTTTTTATATATTTTTTTCAAGTTTCTTGTGTCTTGGATCTACTTACTTGATGTTTTGATGTCTTTTATGGTTTATTCAGGTTGTTGACTAGTCTTATTCCACCCATTTTTTTGGAATTTTTTATAATTTTTTGGTTATGTTGTGATTATTGTTGCCCGTTTTTTCCTTTCTTAACCTTATGTAAAGTGTACATAATTTTTTATGGAAAAAGGGAAGAATTATTTTCAATGTGTTTTTCTTGGTTGTAATTTTTTTTAAAATTTTAAACCATGTGTGGGTTTATTTTTTTCAAAAGTGTGGTGCTTTAAAAGGGAAATAGTTAACAATTTGAAATGGAATGATTTTGTGTAAAATATATTTATAGAAAGTTTTTAAAATTATTTGATTTAGGAAGGTACATGAATCTTGTTTTTTACAATTATATTATGTAAAGGAAAAATGAAAACCTATTTTCCCATTATTTATTTTCAAATTAGTAGTTTTTTTTCTTTTATAAAAGCAATGAATAGGACTTATGGTGTTATCCTACTAGAATCATATCACAACCTACATACTCATGTTTGTGGGTATGTAGTCCTTCCATCTTGAAAACATTTGTCAAGGTCTTATAATTAATGTTTGGATCCGTTTCAACCTTCTTCGGTAAGTGGTTGGTTGTTGGGATCATGGTGGTGGCATGAGTGTCACATATAGATGGTGATCAAACTTTCAGTTAGTTCAACTAGTTGGTTTGAGTTAGTTTGGGATTCTTTGGTCTTTTATTTAATTATTTTGGATTCCATTTAAGTTTCACAACTTTGTTTTTGTTTTTTTATTATATGAGGTTTCATTTGAATGTTTCTTTATCAATTATCATTATACCCTATTTGGATTTTTGTTTTATAGATCATTGTGGGTGAAGCCATCCTTAGCAGTTATGTTAGATTCCTATAAATCTTGTCATAATCTTGGGGGGATTGACGACACTACTTGGGTTTGTGGCAGGATAATACGGGTGTCAGTTCAGAAGGTGAAATGGGTTTTTTCATTACAAAATGGTATCATATTCCTAGGTTCTTGAAAGGGGCGTAGGTTCTTGAGATTCCCCATATTTTTTATTTGTGTTTCTATGGTAGAAAATAGATAGGACCATCAAAACTTGATTGGTTGTTCTAGGTAAATTCTTGGACTGCTCTTTCTTGTGTTGGATATCGAGCTTACATGGCCGGTCAAGAGTATTGTTTTTATTTTTTAAGTTATGGTGCCTCTTTCTTGATATATTATGGTGTGGAGTGATACTACTCTAATTTTTAGGGATTTTTCAGAAGATTCCCCGAGAAATTTCTCATTTTAGAGTGAAAATTATAAGGGTTTTAATGGGTTCTTGGTTAAGGTGAATGGTCTTTCAAACCATGATCTACCCTTGAAAACTATTATAGATAGTTTATAGTGTCTCTCGAATAGTTGGCACACAGTCTAAAAAACTATGCGGCCAAACCATGCATATTGGAGAAGGTTGGTAATATTTATTGTTTTCCCCAATTGTTTGTTTGATTATATATTATGTTTGATAATTATTGTTTATGAACGTTTATATTAGGTTTTATAGTTCTTTAATGTTATTTAAAAGTTATGTTTTATGATGTTTTATTTATGTTCGTTTTGAAAACCTTATTTTGGTATCCCAATTTGTCTGGGTAAGAAGTTTTTTAACTCTAGAAAATGTGTAACATCCCAGGTAAATGAAGAATACAATATTTTCATATTTATTAATATTTTTGAATTAAATATTAATTTTACTTTAAATTAGTTTCTATGTTCGATAGAGTACCCGATACGCAACAATGTGTTTCTTTGAAATCTTACGTTGCACACTAATAATATTATATTATTATTTTAAATGGAAGTTAATTCCTAGCCATTTTATTGGAAGGAATGAAAAAAACTAACTAAAATATGATTATACATGTTTGTTAAATGTATTTACATTTATCTAATAAAAGTTAGAGGCTTAAAATGTGAATGAATCTAATTTTTATCATAATTTAATTAAAAGGTCGATTTACCACCTTTTAATGGAGAACCCTCTTTAAATCTAGTTTTGGTCACTTTAATACATTATATTTGACCAAATGAAATCTTCTTTAGAATGGTGACATCAAAATTTATTTTGTGTAATTTTTAGGATTTTTTCCGATAAAGTTCATTTTTTAATGAATAGTGAAAATATTGTATTTTAATTCAAAACTGCCTTTTAATCTAACTTATTTATATGGTTAGACCATCTTTTTAATTGGTTTTAAAGTTTAATTAGAATATATTTTTACCATTTAATCCAATTTTTTTCATTATAATTAATTTCACTTTGAATTTGTAAATAAACAAGTGTCAATCTTTTGATAGTTATTGTTTTTAAAAATACGCTATTTGTTTTAACAACAGGAATAAAATTTAAATTAATTAATGAAAATTCTATGTTTAAAATTTGGTAAAATAGACATCATTTTTTAATTCGGAATATAAAATATATCTTAGGCTGAATTTTTGGTATTTTTCTGAAAAACTTCAATTTTTGATGAATAGTGAAACCACTTAGTAGTAGTTAAAAAACTGACTATTTCATTTAAATGAAATTTTACCACTTCTATGAATTGAATTTCAAAAATCTGACATACATGGTTGTTATTATTAAGTAAAATATTGTTCAATAAGTTGAAAATAATTTTTGTTGAATAGTAATTTTTGACTTATTTACCGCGGTTAAAGGCAAATAGGGTAATTCTAGGTAAAAAGAATATTATAATAATTCAAAATTACCTTAAAACATGTCCTAAACTTATTGTATGAGTAATGGACGACTATGGACATCCTTGGGTCGATTTTAGTACCCCATGGAATCACTTATGAATGATAATGACACTTTAGATTAATTAATTTAAAGTAAAGGTAAGAATGACATAAACAAAAATATTTTAGTAAATTAATTTTTATATGGTGTTATATAAGTAATATTTTTGACTATAAATATTAACTAAAATCTAAAAATATTTCTTACATCATGGTATTTTTTTATAATTTTTAGACATCGAATAAATTAAATTAGTTATGACACAATAATGATGCAGTGTTTACCTCATTAATAAATCATTTAAATAAATAAGATTATAAATTTTAAAATAACATCCAAAATATATCCAATTCTTACTGGATGATTTTATTTCTACAATGAGTCATCCTATCTTTGACTCTAATGATTTTTGGACCTTTAGAAACTGAATATCTTTATATAATAAAATAACATTTTAACACTTTCCTAAAGAGACCCTCCTCCCCCTTATAAAAGGAGACCATTTCTAACCAATTACTCACACCTCTCAAGCATTTTGGATCATCAAAACTCTTCCTAATTAAGCTCCCTACATCCCCCTCTTCCACCAATAAGCCTTACTTTAGGCATAAGGAACTTCAAAAAACCATTTTGTTTCAAACCAAAGGGAGTTACCCAAATTAAAGGTAACAATTTCTCTTAAATTATTTTCTTTTATTTTACTTCTCCAACCCATAAACTATTTTTATTACATTATTTTATAACAAAACCAGTATCCTCAACATACTAGGATGTTTTTATGAGAATTATTCGAACTACACTTACACACACCTCCATCTAATGGGTGAAGAACATACTATTTCTGTGGATGGAAAACTAACGCCTCAAGAAACGATGATTGTTCAATTACCTTCTACTGCCTCTCATGGTGGCCATTATGATGTCACTATATTTGTATATGATATATATTATGTTTATATTTTCTTTATGCTTCTGTATTTTCTATTTATATCATACTTTTATGGTTTCCATTATGGGTAAACACGATAATTTCATTTGAGGAAGTGCAGACTACCGCCCCCTCAAAGTGATATGACTCGTTAATGTCATATGTGGTACATATAAAGGATAAAGTTAATGATATTATATATGATATTATAATGGAATTATAATATACCAATGTATCATTACATTTTAATTCCATTAAAATAATAAATAGAATTGAAAGTAGCGTTCATGCGTACGTACGACTTACCGTTTCCATGAACGGTGCATTTCATTTCTTACCTCCAAATGATATGTACTGTTATAAATATATATATATACTAGATATATATGATATATATTATATCTAAATAATGAATACCATTCTGGATATAATGTACTATTGACAACATGAACAACATGTAATTATAAGAAGTCCATTTTTGACTCAAGTACAAATATCGACAAAAAAACATTATTAACTTAAATGATTACATAATGTTTATAACATGGTAATAAGTGATATAAAAGGAATAATAAACTTAAAAAAGGTTCTTAATCAAGTAGATATTAAATTTAGTTTATTATTCAGGAGATTAAAGAATGATCCAGTCAAGTCGGGAAAGAGGTAAGGGACTTCGTCTCAATCTCCTTTCATTGAGGAATATTTTCATTAATACAGAACTTAATTTTATACGGTTTATAAACCCCTTTGACTTTTAATTTTATTTAAAAGGGAATATTTTTCTATGAAGCATTTTACTAAATGACAAAAAGAATGTTCCTTTTAACGTAAGCAGTGACAATGACCTTTTTCGCCGCCGCGAGTATTATTTTATCTTTGGCTTCCTCAATAAGCCGTAATGTTTTTAAAAGAAAATAAATACCATATACTCTTTTACGTATTTTGGTAGTGAAATGGTTTTGATAAATGATTCTTTTATGTCAATATATTTTAATGATATTTTGTGATTAAAATGTGGAAATGTTATCATTCCTTTATATTGGTTTTATGTGTTATGATTTTATAATGGTACATGGACATTTGACAGGTGGTTACATGATAAACCAAATGACGGGTGGTGCCGTGAAAAATAGGATGGGTGGTTACGTTATAACCTCCAATGCATTGGTTATGGAAGTTGTCCGTATGACTATTCCATTTATTGATATGTGTGGAAGTCGACCATATGGTTATTCCATTTAAGTATGTTTATGTCCCAAGTTACCTTTATATGTTATGTGTTCTTTATATGGGTTTTATGGTAATCTTTTGGTCACAAAATGGTAAGTAATGATATTTTATTCAATGAAGAATATTTACTATTAATAAAGGTGAAAAGTATTACTTATGATAAAGTATTCATGGTTTACTTGTTGCTTTGAAATACTAACAGGTTTCCTTCTTTGTTTTTCCCTTACTGAGCTTTTTATGCTCATACCAAGTTTTGAAATGTTTTTTACTGGAATTATATAAGAATAGGGTCAAGTATGGGATCAAGGAAAAGTCATGCTATCTTAAACATGGAACTAGAAATAACTATTTTTTTTCAAGAGTTTTTGTTTTGTGAAAAAAATGGAAACAGAGTAGAATTTTCTACTTTGTAATTTTTGAAAAGAAATGTAACAGTTATGACCTAATTCTCTAAAACTCTAAACCTGAAAAAATCCTCAATGTTAATTATTAACCTCATTCATGATTATGTATGTTTTAAGGCTAGGTCCTTATAGTTTGTATTAGAGGTCTTTTTAGACAACTTTAGGAGTTAGAGTATTGTTAAATTAACATCCATAAATTAATTTATGTTAATGATATAGCATTTAAATATTACCATGTTGCTTCGCCTAAAATATTTCTATGTTCATAATGGTTTTCCACATAGGAAACATGGCAGATATGTTGGGATGACTTCAGGAGAATGACAACCTTCCAAATCAGAACCTGAGATAGTTGGAATCGGAACTGAATAGTTTGTTGCAATGATGTCACAGTTGAATCTGGCTATAAATGGTGGTGGTATCCATGCACGAGATTAGCCAGATCAACCGCAGAGGAACATGTCAGTAGTAGAGCATTTCATGAGGCAACATCCCCCATCATTCAGCGGATCATATAACCCTGTGCTAGAAGAAGGGTTGATTAATGAACCAGAGAAGATTTTTGATGTCATGGGGTGTTCAGAACATCAAAAGGTTAGTCTCTTTGTTTACCGTTTTGAAGGTGAAGTTGATCAGTGGTGGTCAATGGTGAAAAATATCAGGGATAGTGAGGATATTGATGCTCTTGATTGGGATGAATTCAAAGGTATGTTTCTTTAGAAATATATTCCTAAGGTGGTTCTTCTTAAGATGGAAAACAATTCCTCTAATTAAGCTAGGAGGATGACTCATTGGATGCTTATAAAGAAAAATTCACTCGACTTGCAAGGTATGCTCTAAATTTCATATGAGATCTTGATAGTAAGATAAATCGATTTTACTTAGAACTGAAGCCACAATATTGAAGAGTATTAGCCTCTCGTGAGTTCAAAATTTATAAAAAACATGTTCGATGTGCAGAGAAGGTGGAAATGGAGTTTGGCGATGATCAGGTGTTTGTTAAAAAACAACAGAATAAGAGGTCTAGTTGGCAGGAAAAGGGAAAGAATTCCTCAAAGAATCCTAGAGGTAAGAAACTTAAATATCCAACTTGTGATAAGTGTGGTAAAAAGCATCCTAGAGAATTTTTATCAAAGTCTGGAAAGTGCTTCCAGTGTGGTAAGTCTAGTCATATTGCTCGTAACTATAAGTAATATGATCAAGAAGGAAATGAAAATCCATCGATAATATGTTTTAAGTGTAATAAAATGGGTCATTATTCAAATGACTATCCAGCGAAGAACTCAATTGAGGGAAAGTAGCCAGACTATAAGTAGAAAGGGGTGGTGAAATCCTTTGCAACTACTTCAGCAGATTTTGGGCCATCAAATGAGGTAGTATCAGGTACACTGTTTGTTTGTTCAGATTATGCCAATGTGTTGTTTGATTCAGGTTCTACACACTCTTTCATTTCTGAGAAGTTTTCTAATAAATTGGGAATTCCATCTCAAGATATGAATATAGAACTTATGGTAAAAACACCTGGAGGAAATGTTGAGACAAGAAGAAAACATAAGAACCTTTCTCTGCTTGTGTGTGGGAAGAATCTTCCTGAAAACCTTATTGTTTTACCTCTAGTAGAGTTTGATGTTATTTTGGGCATATATTGGCTGTCTATTTATCATGCTAAGATTGACTGCAGAGAAAAAGAAGTTTCATTTCAGTATGATTTATAGTTTGTGTACAAGAATGAACCCTTGCTTTTGATAACATATCAAGAAGCTAAGAAACTAGTAAAAGATGAAAATGAATGTTACCTTGTATATATTATTGAAAATAAAGGAACTGTTCAGATTAATGATGTGCCAGTGGTAAATGAGTACCTTGATGTTTTTCCTGAGGAGTTTTTTGGTATAATACATGATCGAGAATTTGAATTTGCTATTGACTTAGTTCCTCATGCTTATCCAATTTCAAAACCCCCTTATAGAATGGCTCAAATTGAACTTTTAGAGTTGAAGAAGCAATTGCATAAGTTATTAGATAAAGGTTTCATTCGACCTATCACATCAACATGGGGTGCTCCTATCTTGTTTGTTAAAAAGAATGATGGTTCAGCCAGAATTTGAATTGATTATAGAGTATTGCATAAGATCACTGTTAAGAGAAAGTATCCTTTTCCTCATATCGATGATTTGGTTGATCAGCTCCAGGGAGCTCAGTATTTTTTGAAGATTGACTTGAGATCGACATACCATCAGTTGAAAGAAAAGGAAGCAGACATTCTGAAGAGCGTGTTTCATACTAGATATAGCCATTATGAATTTGTAGTTATGCATTTTGGTTTAACCAATGCACCTACTGTATTCATGAATCTTATGAATAAAATTTTCCATGAGTTCTTGGATAAGTTTGTGGTTGTGTTCATTGATGATATTTTGGTTTATTCTAAAAGTAAAGAGAAACATGAAATTCATTTAAGGATTGTCTTGAAAACATTAAAAGAAAATAAACTGTTTGGGTAATTCAGAAAGTGTGAGTTTTGGTTAAAATAAATTTATTTCCTTGGTCACATTGTTTCAAAAAATGGCATAACTGTTGATCTAGCAAAAAAAAAAGTTGTTGAAGAATGTCCAAGACCCACAAATATAACTGAAATCCATAGTTTTCTTGGTTTGGTAGGTTATTAACAAAGGTTATTTGAGAGTTTTTCATGGTTATCTAGACCAATGACTAAGTTAACTCGAAAAGGTGTTAAGTTCGTTTGGACAAAATATTGTGATGATTGTTTTCAATAATTGAAAAGAAGATTGGTGAATGCTCCTTTTTTGGCACTGCCTTCTAGAGACGGTGAATTTTTTATCTACAGTGATGCTTTGTTGAAAGGAATTGGATGTGTCCTTATGCAGAATGATCTGGTAATTGCTTATGCTTTACGTCAGTTGAAACCTCATGAGTTAAATTACCCTACACATGATTTGGAATTAGCTGCAGTTGGTTTTGCTTTAAAATTTTGGAGGCATCATTTGTATGGAGTAAAATGTGAAATATATAATGACCACAAAAGTTTAAAGTATATATTCACTCAGAAATAATTGAACATGAGACATAGGAGATGGCTGGAATTAATAAAGTATTATGATTTCACGATTCTTTACCATCCGTGAAAATCAAATAAAGTGGCTGATGCTTTGAGTCGAAAAGGTAATGTCTCATTAACCTTTCTACGTTTGGAATGAGATCCTTTGGTTTTTGATTTGATGAACTTTGTCATAGAAGTTGTTGGTGTAGGAAATTATTCTGTTTTGTTTTAGGTGTCAGTGAAATCATCTCTATCAGACAGAATAAAGAAAGCACTGAAAGAAGATAGTGAGATGCCGAAAAAGGTAGAGTTGGTTCATAAGGGTAAGTTTCCTGATTTTAACATTGATAATGATTGTGTTTTGAGGTTTGGGAAGACATTATGTGTGCCCTGTGATTCACAGTTGAAGAATGAGTTGTTATGTAAAGCTCATAGTTCTTAGTTTTTAGTTCATCCTGGTAGTACTAAGATGTACATAGATCTTTGGGAGTATTACTATTGGGATGAAATGAAAAGAGATATTACTGATTTTACTATGAAGTGTTTGACTTGTCAGCAGGTTAAAGAAGAGTGGCAGTTACCGAAAGAGATTCTTCAGTATTTACCAGTGCCAGAGTGGAAATGGGAAAATATATCCATGGACTTTGTTGTGGTATTACCAAAGATATCTCGAGGTAACAATGCAATCTGGGTTATAGTTGATCGATTGACCAAATCTGCTCATTTCTTTCCTATTCGAGATACTTTTTCTCTAGATCAACTTTCTCGGTTGTATGTTAAAGAGATAGTCAGGTTTCATGGAGTTCCCCTCTCCATTTTATCTGATCATGATCCTAGGTTTACTTTTAAATTTTTGAAAGGCCTTCAAAAGTCATTGGGTACTAAATGAAATTTTAGTACAACTTTTCATCCTCAATCAGATGGGCAGTCAGAACAAACAATTCAGACCTTGGAGGATATACTACGTGCTTGTTCAATGGATTATCAGGGAATTTGGGACCAACAACTTTCTTTGGTTAAACTTTCTTATAATATCAGTTTTCATTCCAGTATACAGATGGCTCCATTTGAGGAATTATATGGAAAGCGTCATCAAACTCTAACTTTTTGGGATTAAGTAGGCGAAAGGAATTTGATGGGACCAGAATTGGTAGAAGAGATGGCAGAAAAAGTTCATTTGATTCAGAAGAACATGAGAACAGCTCAAAGTAGGCAGAAAAGTTAGGCAGATAACTGGAGGAAGGATCTCTATTTTAAGGTAGGTGATCATGTCTTTCTCAAATTTTCTTCATGGAAAAGTGTAATGCGTTTTGGTATGAAGGGAAAGTTGACTCTAGGGTTCATTGGAACTTATGAAATCCTGGATAAAGTTGGATCAGTTGAGTACAAAGGGTATTAATCTCCATGTTTATCCTAGGTACACAATGTTTTTCATGTTTTTATGTTGAGAAAGTATATACTAGATCCATCGCATGTTTTGAGCCCAGAGGTAGTTCAGTTGGAAGAGAATCTCTCTTATGAAGAACAACCAGTCCAGATTCTTGACCGAAGAGAGCAAGTGTTGCAGAAGAAGGTAATTCACCAGGAAAATGTTTTTTTGGAAAAACCATATGGTTGAACATGCAACATGGGAATCTGAAAATTCTATGAGGGATAAATACCCTCACTTATTTGATAAGTGAATAAAATTGCAAGGACGCAATTCCCAGAAGGGGGGAAGGATGTAACATCCCAGGTAATTGAAGAATAAGAGATTTTTATATTTATTAATATATTTTAATTAAATAATAATTTATTTTAAAAGGGTTTCTATGTTCGATAGCGTACCTGATACGCAACTACAAGTTTCTTTGAAATCTTACGTTGCACACTAATATTATAATATTATTATTTTAAATGGAAGTTAACTCCTAGCCACTATATTGGCAGGAATGAACAAAACTAACTACAATATGATTATACATGTTTTTTAAATGTATTTACATTTATCCAATAAAAGTTAGAGGTTTAAAATGTGAATGAATCTAATTTTAAGCATAATTTACATTAAAAGGTAAATTTACCACCTTTTAATGGAGAACCCTCTTTAAATATATTTTTGGTCTCTTTAATACATTCTAATTGACCGAATAAAATCCTTCTTTATAATTGGGACATCAAAATTTACTTTGTGTAATTTTTTTGGAATTTTTCCGATAAAGTTAATTTTTTAATGAATAGTGAAAATATTGTATTTTAATTCAAAACTATGTTTTAATCTAATTTATTTATATGGATAGCTCATCTTTTTTATTGGTTTTAAAGATTAATTAGAATATATTTTTACCATTTAATCCAATTTTGGTCATTGTAATTAATTTCACTATGAATTTGGACACAAACAAGTGTCAATCTTTTGATAGTTATTGTTTCTTAAAAACAAGCTATTTGTTTTACCAACAGGAATTAATTTTAAATTAATTAATGCTACTTCTGTATTTATAATTTGGTAAAATATAAATAATTCTTTAATTATGAATATAAAATATAGCTTAGGCAAAATTTTTGGTATTTTTCTGAAAAACTTCAATTTTTGATGAATAGTGAAACCACTTAGTAGTAGTTAAAAAACTAAATTTTTCATTTAAATGAAATTTTACCACTTCTTTAAATTAAATTTTAAAATCCAACATAAATGGTTGTCATTAGTAAGTAAAATTTGTTTCAATAAGATGAAAATAATTTTTTTTAGTAGTAACTTTTGACTTTTATTTACCGCGGTTAAAGGTAAATAGGGTAATTCAAGGTAAAAAGAATATTATAATAATTACAAATTACCTCAACACTTGTCCTAAATTTATTGTATGAGTAATATATGACCATGGGAATCCTTGAGTCCATTTTGGGACCCCATGGAGCCACTTATGAATGATAATGACACTTTAGATTAATTAATTTAAAGTAAAGGAAAAAATTACATAAACAAAAATATTTTAGTAAATTAATTTTTATATGGTGTTATATTAGTAATATTTTTGACTATAAATATTCATTGGAAATATAAATATATTTCCTACATCATGGTATTTTTTTATAATTTTTAGACATGGAATAAATTAAATTATTTGTGACACAATAATGATGTAGTGTTTACCTCATTAATAAATCATTTAAATAAATAAGATTATAAATAATAAAATAACTTCCAAAACCTGTACAATTCTTATTGTATGATTTTATTTCGACCATGAGTAATCTTATATTCGACTCTAATGATTTTTAGACCTTTAGAAACTGAATATCATTATATAATAAAATAATATTTTCACACTTTCCTAAAGAGCCCCTCCTCCCCCTTATTAAAGGAGACCATTTATAACAAATTACTCACACATATCAAGCCTTTTGGATCTTTCCAAATCTGCCCAATTAAGCTCTCTAAATCCCTATCTTCCATCTAGAATCCTTACCTTAGGTAGAAGGCACTTCAACAAACCATTTTGGTTCAAACAAAAGAGAGTTACCCAAATTAAAGGTAACAGTTTATCTTGACCTCTTTTCTTTTATTTTACTTCTCGAACACCTAAACTCTTTTTATTACCTTATTTTATAACAAAACCAGTATAATCAATATACTAGGATATTGTTATGAGAAGCATTAGAACTACAATTACACACACCTCCATATAATGGGTGAAGAACATACTACTTATTTAGATGGAAAACTAACGCCTCATGAAACAATGATTGTTCAATTACCTCCTACCGCATCTCATGGTGGCCATTTTGATGGAAATTTATTTATAGATGAAATATATTATGTTTATGTTTTCTTTATGCTTCTGTACTCTCCATTTATATCACACCTTTATGGTTTCCATTATGGGTAAACGTGATAATTTCATTTGAGGAAGTGCGGACTACCGCCCCCTCAAAGTGATATGACTCATTAATTCCATATGTGGGATGCATAAAAGATGGATTAAATGATATTATATATGATATTGTACTGGAATTATAATATACCAATGTATCATTATGTTTTAATTCCATTAAAATAATAAATAGAAATTAAAGTAGCATTCATGCGTACGTACGACTTACCGTCTCCATGAACGGTGCATTTCATTTCTTACCTCCAAATGATATGTACTATTATATATATATATATATATACTGGATATATATAATATATATGATATCTAAATAATGAATATCATTCTGGATATAATGGACTATTGACAACATGAAGAACATGTAATTATAAGAAGTCTATTTTTGACTCAAGTACCAAATATCGACAAAACAAACGTTATTAACTTAAATGATTAAATAATGTTTATAACATGGTAATAAGTGATATAAAAGGAATAATAAATTTGAAAAAGGTTTTTAATCAAGTAGAAATTAACTTTAGTTTATTATTCAGGAGATTAAAGAATGATCCAGTCTTGTCAGACACGAAGTAAGGGACTTCGTCTCAATCTCCTTTCATTGAGGCATATTTTCATAGACACACAAATTTCTTTTATATGCTGTATAAAAACCTTTGACTTTGACTTTTATTTCAAATGTAATCTTTTTCTACGAATCATTTTACTAAATGAAAAAAAGAATGTTCCTTTTAATGTATTTTGGTATTGAAAATGGTTTTGATAAAGGGTTATTTTATGTCAATATATTTAAATGATATTTTGTGATTGAAATGTGGAAATTTTATCATTCCTTTATATTGGTTTTATTTGTTATGATTTTATAATGGTACTTGGACATTTTACAGGTGGTTACGTGATAATCCAAATGATGGGTGGTTCCGTGAAAACTAGGACGGGTGGTTACATTATAACCTCTAATGCATTTGGTATGGAAGTCGGCCGTATGGCTATTCCATTTAGTGATATGTGTAGAAGTCGACCGTATTGTTATTCCATTTAAGTATGTTTATGTACAAAGTTACCTTTATATGTTATCCACTTTTATATAGGTTTTATGGTAATATTTTGGTTACAAAATGGTAAGTAATGATCATTTATTCAGTAAAGAGTATTTACTAATTCATAAAGGTGAAAATTATTACTTATGATAAATTATTCATGGTTTACTTGTTGTTTTGAAAAACTAACAGTTTTGCTTCTTTGTGTATCCCTTACAAATATTTTTATGCTCATCCCATGTTTTGAAATGTTTTTCATAGGACTTAAAGAATAATTGGGTCAAGGATGGGATCATGGAAAAGTAATTCTATCTTAAACATGGAACTAGACATGACTCTTTTTTTTCAAGAGTTTTTGTTTTGTGAAAAAAATGGAAATAGAGTAGAAGTTTCTACTTTGTAATTTTTGAAAAGAAATGTAATAGTTATGAACTAATTCTCTAAAACTATAAACCTGAAAATATCTTAAATTTTAATTATTAACCTAATTCATTATTATGTATGTTTTAAGGCTGGGTCCTTATAAAATTTTATGGGTTGTGTCATTTTTCAAAGAAATAATTTAACGGGTTCTCAGGTGATGAAATTATTGAAATGTTTTTGGTAAGTTGGGGTGTTTTTAAATGCATTGAACCATGTTAAAATTTATTTTTGGCATTATACTTGTTTCAAAATGCTTTGGGTGTGTGGTGTGAAATAGTTCCAAATATTTTAGGTGGATATTTTGGAAGGGGGTTTATGAAATTAGTTTTATTTATATGAGATTTTGTTCCCTTGTGTGGAATTTTTTTGGTGTTTTGTAATTTTGTATTGACTTGGATTGTATTTTTCTTCTTGTGTTGAGATTTTCAAAAGTGTTTTAATGGAGTGATTTGTTTTGGGACGTTTTTGAATTAGTCCAATAAAAATGAATCATTAAGTTATGATGAGAATAATATGGGTTGTTATCGATGTGTTCTAGTATTTTTCTTTATAGTCACAAAACCTTTCCATATTCCTGATGGAGTGGTATATTTGAGATCTTACCAACTCATGGATCACATGTGAGAGTTTCTGAACCATTTACCTCCAATATTCTTTTGTGATTGAGGATACCGCGTGGTATTTGAGTGGAAACCAAAGGTTTGAGAGATTTTTTACTTGATAAAGTCTCTAGAAGCATCTAGGGTGAGGTGCAACATTTCTTTGTTCAAAGATTTTGGATTGGAGTGGTGGATGCTCACTGTTCATGACCAACCATTTGAGGAACTATCATGGAGATATTTCAAGGCTTCCTTCATTCAACAGTTTTATCCCGATGGAGTGAGAGTTTGGAAAGTGATGAAGTTTTTGGGTATAATACAAGGTGGTCAGTCATGGAATGACTATGTCAATCATTTCACTATCCTCATGAATTTATCTATTAATATACTGATGATTTGAATAAGGCATGGTTCTTTCTAAGAGGCCTACATCTAGTGTTGTGTTCTCTAGTGATTTATTTTGGCTTAGATACCTTTAATGAAGTGGTTTTCAAGGCCATAATTTTGGATTTGATCTTAATAAGGGAATCTATGATGGATTATGATTTGTCTTCTTCTAGAGCTTGTAATGATGATACCTCTAGTGAAAAGAGGAAGTAGTAAGGTGATGAGGATGGGAATCTATATTCACAACCTACCATTCTTATTTCAGAAAAGCGGAAGTTGATGGTGTGTTTCTATTGTGGGAGGTCTGGGAATGTTTTATATATATTTATAGCTCTGACTACCTATCATATTTTTTCTTTTTCTAGTCATATTAAGAGTTTTTTTGAGTTTTTCAGGCATCCATAGAATAATAAGTTTCAAACCTAGCTCGTTTCTATCTAGTGTTCAACATTTTTACTTCCAATGGAGAGTTGGAAGCTAAGTGCTATTTTGGAATATTCCACTTTTTTTAGTTTTGATTTTTTTCTTGGGGGACTTTCCCATCACTTTTGTGTATGAAATTCATTTATATATAGTGGAATAAAGAGATTTTGAACATTTTTTTTATATTTTGTGATTTTTTACTCATTGATTTACTCTTGTTGCCCTTGATTTTTTTGGATCATGGGAGATTTACTTTTCACTGGTTTAGACATTGGAATGACCTCGGGTGAATAATTGTATAATTAGAGTGTGGTTTGGTTTCTGGTTGGGATGTGGTAGCCACTATGTTATATATATCCATTATAATTACCATGATACAATGTTACAAGGAGTTTTATATGAACACCTATGAATGCCGACTGCAACCCTTAGGTTAGAACCTTATATTTTCTTAGCAAGGAATGTCTCTTATTCCAATTCCTCTTTGATTTTAGATTCCTTTAGATTTAGTGATCTAGTTTGTGATCCTTTTGGAAATTGTACACCTTTTTTCTTCTCATGGTCTCAGTTTGGTTGGTTTTGGATGGTGGAGCTTTGTGAATCCCCTTTGAAGAGTTTGGGAATGTGTTTTCTTGGTGTCATCCACTTATTCTATGGGAATAGGTTATTAGCTAGTCCACCATTTTATATTCACTATAACTATTTGGTAGATCAATGTTTGGTCTCCATTCCCTTATATCATATGATGAATTGGGCTTTTGATTGAGTCATATAACCTTTTGGTTATTACCAAGTATGTTCTATATCATGGAATCATGGGTGAGTTTTCATGGTTAGTGGAATCACATTTCTTTGGATAAAATCCTACTTTTGCGTGTGACTCTCTATGTTTCACTATTTTAAATAAATTTTAAATGGTGGAGAGACCTGTGTTAGGTCTTCCTAAGCTTATTACCATCCTTTTGAGGTGATCCTTTGGGATTCCTTTGGTTGGGATCTACTATAATTTCTCTCTAGTAACCTCATTCATTCTGAATATGGTGTTTCTATTTTATTTTACGATCTAGTTGGGAATTCGAGAGGCTCTTAGGATCAGTGGTGGATATCTTTATAATCCTAATTTCAAATATTATCATTATAGAGGCTATCTCAACACCATATATTATTTCATAATCACTTCCATTCAGTGGGGAGTATACCTCCTATGTCTCCTAGCATGTCTCATAGTGGTTCTTCTGAGGAAATGGGTGTTTTTTCATCATTTACTTGGTTTTTATGTTTTATGAGTAAGTTAGTGAAAGGGTACTCATTATAGGAGATATAATATTAGCTTTTACCACTTGGATTATGTTTTCAAGGGATTTATGGTGGTAGAAAGTAGCATGGTACGACGTTGGTGACATCCCTAGTGTCACATTTATGTGGGAGTAATTGATGGATGGTTTTTCCTTGAGTTAGAGGCATTTTAGGTTTAAAATATGAAAATTTGAGGACTTATCTAGGTCACAAGGTTAAGGAACACAATTAAACTAACAATTCAACCTAAGTGTGAAACCCATTCAGCTCTGGATACCATGACCTGCACGGTTAGCACATGGTTTGTTTGATCATGCAATTAAACCATAAAACCCACTCTATTAGGGGAAGTTTTTTCATTTTAGTTTCTTTTTAAGTATTGTTTCTTCCCCTTATTCCCCACTCTTTTCCCCTAACGTAGGCGCCTTATATGAATCTTTCTTCCTCTACCAATATCTTCTATGTAGATTTAGAAGTGGTTTATTAGTGATTCTTAACACGGTTCAACTGGTACGAGATTATATTCTCTCCCACTTTGGATTTTTCCTATTTTTCTCTTCTTCTATAACCATAGTGGTCATGTTTGGATGATTATATTGGTAAGGTTTGTTTGGAATTAGAGATTTTGGATTCTAATGTTTTTAAGACATAGTAGGAGTCCCTTTTGGTGGATTTCGTTAAAAGTGATGGGATTTTTCCACTTGATGTAAGTGTTTCCAATTTAATTCCTTTTATTTAAGAGTTCTATAAATTCTTAATGATGTAAAATTTATTTTTAATTAAATACAATATGTTTATGATAGATAGATTTTATTTTCTTATAGTTTTCCAAGATTAGGTGAGTTTTTAATTTGTAAAAGGGGTAAATTGTGTTGTACTATGAAAATTTGATTTGGAATGGTAATATTTTAATTCTATAGGTTTGATAAAATGAAAAAGAGTATTTTAATTAGGAAATCAACTTTTTTATTTTGGATTTAATCCAAATCGAGGTTTTAAAGTGGGTTATCTTTTGTGTTAAAAGGGTTTATTTGTTTTTATGGGGGGTGATGTAGTTATATAATGTGAAATGGAATTTCTCTTGACTTATTTGGTTGTGTTTGTGAATTATTTTTATTCCTTTGAAATTTTTCCTAAATTAAAAACTGTTTTAAAAATGATTTCCAATGTAATATGATATAAGTGAAGGCCCAGTTGGTACTTGTGAATTGATGTTGTTTATTACCTTTTTGAGAACCCTTATTTTTTAATTATGTTTATGTTATCCATGTGAAGGAAGTTGTGATGTGCTTATGCGTTGGGGATCATTTTAAGTGAAGTGCGAAGTGTAAAGGATGTGATTGTTTTATTAGCCCTTTGGGATTTTTTATTTTCTTGTGGTAACATTGTTTATTTGTGGAAAACCTTTGTTCATTATTCCATTAGGAGGCCAAAGTTACTAGTGGAGGAGTAGTGGGATGCTGATACATATAGTTTATATTACACACTAGATATTCTCTCCTAGTTGAGAGTCATGCACTATGTTGTGGGTTGTCACCAATGATTCTAGTTTATAGAGATTCAATTGATGTTTATGTATGGATGTGTTACTTACTGGTAGTTAGGTCTACTTTTCTATTATGTCATGTTTTGTCCCGATAGTATGTGCAGTGTTTCATTATGATATATATCCTATGTTATCACTTTTTTTATACAATTTCATGTGAGTTTTTTGTTCTTGGATGGAATTTCTTGAGGATTTTATCTCCTTTATCATTTGTTCATGTTATTGACTAGTATTATTCCATCAATTTATTGTAATTATTTATGACTTTTTTGGTGATTTTGAAATTATTATTTCCACTTTTTTCCTTGATTGACATTCAGTTGGATGTGTGTAGTTTTTTATGGAATAATGGGAAAATTATTTTCAAAGTGTATTTCTTGGTTAGTAAGATTTTGAAATGTTTTAAACCACTTATGAATTTAATTTTTTAAAAGTTTGGTGTATTGATAAGGAAATGGTTAAAAATTTAAAATGGAATAGTTTTTGGTAAAACCTATTTATGGAGTGTTTTGTAAATTTTATTAAATGGTAAAGTGCATGACTCATGTTTTGTTTCCTCTTATAATTTTTAAAAAAATGAAAAACTATTTTCCCATTAATTATTTTCAAACTAGTAGTTTAGGTTTATTTTATAAAAGGAATGAATTGGAATCATGGTGGTATCCAAAAAGCTTCAAATCACACCCTACATACTCATTTCAGTGGGTATGTAGTCATTATGTCTTGTGAAAGTTTCTTTAGAGATTAACTTTAAAGGTTGGATCCTATGTTTCCTTCTTCGAGAATTGGATGGTTGTTTGGATCATGGTGGTGGCATGAGCGTCAAATGGAGATAATGATCAAAAATTTGTTTTGTAAAAATGATTGTATCGAGTTAGTTTTGGCATATTTGATCTTCTTTTTTTTTGGCTTCCATTGTAGTTGTAAAAATTATATTGGTTTTTTATTTTTATGAGGTGCCTTTGGAATTTTTATTTATCTCTTATCATTATTCCATGTTTGGATGTTTTTATGTTTCTTTGAGGGTGAAACTATCCAAAACAGTTATGTTAGGGACCCTTGATGCTTTTCATCAACCTAGGGGGATTTGGGACACTCCTTAGTTATGTGGAGGGCTGATTAAATCATTGGTTAAGATTCCAACCTCTGTTGTTTCATTAAATTCCAAGTGGGTAGCCTTGAAAGAGGGATGAGTGAATAGAAAAATATCAACTAGACTTACATCCTCATGTTTCCGATGTTGGATGGATGGGTGACCTACCATGTGAATATCTACATAGAGGGACTAGTCTGATGATGTGGCACGATAGTTAGGTGATGCGATAGGGATCCATGTAAGCATCACCACATGGGTGGCTTGAATGAGAGATGAGTGTACTGAAACCTATAATTCATCCATCTTCCCACATAGATCATAAATTTGGTATGGAGAGATGCATTTCTATTATGCATTGGAGGGAATCAAAATGTAATGAATCTTATCAAGGTGGAGACACAACATTCAAAATGGTAACTATTAGGTCCAGTAGGCTAGATACCCTGAGTGGGGGGGGGGGTGGTGAATTAGGGTATGACAGATTAAAACAACTTCCCCTTTTGATCTTGTTTTTCTATTAGACAAAACCTTCTTCTCTCTCCTTCTCATTGCAGAGTATGAATAAACATTAAAGCATTGACATGACACAACAATTTTTACTTGGTTCACCATTACTAGACTACGACCATGGAGCATACATCGGTGGTGTGCCGATGTACCAATTTCACTATAAGCACACTACTATTTAAAAGTTTGGAGCGGACTCACTGTCCCTCCTGGTTTACAACCACTCACTATATAAAAGCTCACTGCTCACTCAACTGAAGTGTGATCACTACATCTTTAGAAGATCTACTCATAGTTTATAGACCTGTAGGTCTCTTCATTATATCTAATGAAATATGCATCCTTAACTATTGATAGATGCTCTGTTGACATCCAGCTTTCACCCGTAGATGAATCTTCTTTTCACCGGGTGTACCGGGAAACCTCAAATATTTTACGCAACCCATATTGCGTCTTGCAAGAAAATTTAATGATTTGTGCGAAAGATTCCACTCTTGTTGAAAAAAACCCTTTGCGCGCAAATTCAATCTTTTGCGGAACTCAAATCTTACACGCAACTTTCTTAGCTTGCGTGAAACTCAAAATCTTTTTCACAACTCACTTTTCACAAAATTCTTACTCGATCCGGTGCTCAGATTTTCTCTAAGCATCAAGATCTCTCAGTTTGAGGGGGTCAATTCTTATTTATAGACCTCATTGACCCCTGCATTCAAAAACCCCGACACGTTGCGCAAGATCCTGACATTTCGCACAAAGACCCATTTTACATCACCTTCGACACGGAAGTATCTTTCATTCCAACCACTTCTTTCTCGCCCTTCTTGAATATTTTGAGCACTTCCTTTGCCATTTTTTGAAGTTCGGACTATGAATCATTCCTGGCGTGCAAAACCCCATTTTACATCGCCTTTGGCACACATGTTTCTTTCACACCAACCTTCTCTTTCGCGCTAATGCTCAAATCTTTCACGCATCCTCCTCTTTCGTGTTGATTCTACAATATTTTTCACACCTCATTCCTTTTTCATTTTTCAACCTTCTACTCCTGAAACCTACATTGTGCGCAAGATTCCAAACCACCATAAATCTTACGCGAAACATTCTTTTCTAAAAACATGTTTCCCCATTTTCCAATTTGAGGCCCAAAAATTTGGCAAACACTGGAAAACGATGCCACCTTAGATCTTTTATTTTTGTACCACATCCAGATCGCCCATTCATTCGTAATAATTCTTTGTCAATATAGGTTGTCAATAATATCAATGGTGTTAGAAAAATGCCCATGTAAACCCCCTTTGTCAATGAAATTACATCGTGGTATGCTCTGTCAACACGGAGGTCCGCTTTGTCAACAAACAAAATTACCTCAAAAATGATTCAATGGTACCTTGAGGGATTTTTTCCCAACAATCCCCCCTTTAGGTTTGTTGACAATTCTTATCATAACAATTATCCGTACTTTGATACCTCATTAATGCTCCTTCCATACGCTAACACCATTCACCTCTAGTGATTCTGATAGTATTCAAAGATTCACTTAAAATGTACTCTAAGATCACTTGAGAAATGCTCGCCATGAGAAACAAGAATAAATGGAAATATCATCAATGAATTAATTCATTTGAAAAAGCAATTTTTAATACCAAATTGATACCAATTTCTAAACGAATACCAATTGTGTATCACTAGAAACCTTCTCATCCTATTCCAACATCACTCTTCTTCTTTTATCACAATCCTTATCTATTGTGATATATAATATTTGATCGATCACTTCTAGCATCATCATATTTAAAAACTCTCCCCTTATCTCATTGCTCTCCCCCTATCTTGCTGCTCCACCTGTCAGCTTCTCCCCGTGTATTTGACAAAGACATTTTCTCCCTTCATTAACCATAGTTTCTCCCACATGAGGAGTCACTAGTTCTCCCCCTTTGTCAATGAACCCAAAAGGGAACTTCTATGTGGTCAGAGACATTAGAAAAGATACATATTGACACAATAGAGAAAAACACACCATACCTCGAGGAGAGGGGAGGGGGTCCCTCAATTACGCTCTTTCAAGTGCGGGAAGTAGAATGAACTCCCAGAGCCAGTTGATTCCTCTCAAAAGCTTCCTTGTGTAACTCCTTTGCTAGTATGTCTGCAACCTGGAGCTCTATAGGCACATAATCCAATTTCACAATTCCCCGCTCAACCTTCTCCCTGATAAAATGATACTTTATCTCAATTTTCTTTTTTCCTTGAGTGATGGGCAATATTTTTGTAGAGATTTATAGCAATTGAGTTATCGCATTGGATTCTGATCGGGGACTTCACTACAACACCCATATCATCGAGATGCTGCTTTATCCACAATAACTATGTGCAATATTGAGTGGAGGCAATATATTCAGCTTCTATGGTTCTCAATGAAATGAAATCTTTCTTCTTTCTTAGCCAAGAAATACACAATCCTCTAAGATAGAAATCACCTCCTGATGTAGATTTCCTATCATCCACTAAACCGGCCCAATCTACATCAGTATATCCCAGTAATTATGAATGATATTTGTCACTATATATCAAGCCAAAATCAACCATTCCCTTAATATATCGAAGTATTATTTTCATTTAAATCATGTGGATTTCCTTGGGATTACTCTGATATATTGCTACCTGGAAGGTTGATAATATAATGTCATGCCTTGTCGCAGTTAAGTATAGAAAAATTCCAATGATTTGCCTGTATTCTATGATATTAACTGCCTTGCCATAATCATATTTGGATAGTTTCATCCAGGTAGAAATCGAAGTCTTCATCTCCTTGGAATTTTCCATTCCAAATATTCTCAAAACCTCCTATGAATATTTGTATTGAGAAATGAATGTTTCATTCCTTGTGTCACCTGTAGACTAATGAAAATTTTTATCTCTCCAATCATTGACATTTTGAACTCACTTTTCATGAATTCAGAGAACTATATGCACTGAGCTTCATCTGATCCGCCAAATATTATGTCATCAACATAAACCAGAACCATCATCCTTTGATTACTGTTATTTTTGAAATAGAGATTTTAATCAAATCCCCCACGCTGAAAACCAAGCTTCTTCAAGTACTGATCAAGCCTTGAGTACCATGCTCTTGGTGCTTGTTTCATCCTATACAATGCTTCTTCAGTTTGGAAACCTTTTTCTCATCCTCATGGATGGGAAAATCATCTGGCTGGTCAATATACACCTTTTCCTCTAGAACCCCATTCAAAAATGCAGATTTGACATCCATCTAGAAAACATTGAACTTCCGTTTCATTGCAATGGCTAGAAATAATATGATTGTCTCTAGTCTCACAACCAGTGCAAATGTCTCATCAACATCTATTCACTATATCTGGGAGCATCCCTTGCACACTAGTTGTGATTTGTTCTGAATCACTATGCCATCTTCATTCATCTTGTTGCGATAGACCCATTTAGTCCCAATGAAATTCTTATCTGCTGGCCTCGAAACAATCTCCCACGTCCGATTCTTCTCAATCTAATCTAGCTCTTCATTCATGACCTGAACCCATATTTCATCTTCAGCTACATCAACAAAGAATTTAGGCTCTACCTAAGATAAGAAAGATATATGCTGTAGTGACTTCATTCTACTTGTCTGAACTAGAGCTGATTGATCACCAATGATATTTTTCCTATCAATTTCAGGTCGACTCCTTGACTTCTATGAAGATACAAATTTTTCATCTTCATGATCATCATCAGTATCTTCTTCTGAATCAACATCATCCACTTCTACTCCTCCTGCATTACTTTCCTCCTCATCTCTTTCATCTGAATATTGTTCACTAAGCTATTGAATACTCTCTTAATTCTCTACAATAGTGAAATCATCTCTCTCAACTACTTTTCCCAGCCTTTTGTTAAAGCATTTGTATGCTTTGATTTTTCCTAAATATCCATGGAATATCCCCTAATCTCCACATGACTCAAATTTCCTATGTTTATCCTTGTTGAGGATGAAGCACTTACTTCCAAATATTCAAAATTATTTCACCGTCAGCTTCTTTTCATACCACATCTCATACAGAGTCTTTACTTCCTTCAGACACAATAGAGCCCTGTTAGAAATGTAGACCGATGTCAAAACTGCTTCCTTCCAAAATTTCTCTAGTAGATCTTTTTCTATGAGCATCATTTTGGATATGTTGTTGATGATCCAATTTCTCCTTTCGAACACTCCATTATGTTGTGGAGTTCTCACTAAGAAAACCTGATGCCTAATCCCGTGTTTTTTGAGATAGTATTACACCTGACTGTTTGTGAATTTTGTACCACTATCTGTATTAAACTTAAGAATTTTCAATCCAAGAATCCTTTCGCACTCCCTCTGGTACTGTTTTAAGCATCTGAACACATCAGACTTATGAGAAATAACAAATACCCATGCCATTCTACTATAGTCATCAATTAATAGAACATAATACCTCTTTCTGTCAATTTCTCTTGGTTTTATAGGCCCACATACATCAGCATGCACCAATTCGATCACTCTTGTTGACTTCTTTTCCTTTGCCTTATACATATTTATGATGATATTCCCTTGTTGGTATGCATCACACATGTGATTATGATCACGTGATAGCTTAGGGAGGTCTCTTGCTGCATCACACTTTACTAGATCTTCTAGGGATGGTTGGCATAGATTACCAAGTCATTTATGCCACAACTTGTTTTATTCCTCTCTAGACAGAAGGCACATATCTTCTTCTCCACTTCCCAGGTAGAGATATCCCTTTGTTATTTTTCCCTATAGAACCACTACCCCGTATCTTCCTTTGACGATACACACCTTCTTAGTAAACCTTATAGAATGTCCTAAGTCACATAGTTGACTGACATTGAGAAAATTGTGACTAAGGCCTTCTACTATGAAGACATCAGCTTGTCTCATCTCTTTGCCTCTAAACTTGGCCTTTCCCAAGACAATTATCTTCAGGCCTTCATTATTTCCAAACTTGACAACTCCTTCTTTATCATATTTTACACCTGTAACAGGATCCTTATTACCTGTCATATGAGATGTGAAACCGCTGTCAAGGATCCACACACCAGAGCGATCTGATGCTTTAAGGTCAATTTATGCCACCACCATCTTCTCATCCTTTTTCTTCTTGATCCATAATTTTTCCTTCACACTTGAAATGGATTGAGAGTTCCGATATTTCTCAGATTATGATGGACCAGATTGATCTTGAAAAGATGCAAATCTATTTTTCATTTTTATCTCACCTGTTGGTTCATTGATCTATTGCTTGAAAACATTTTGATTCTCCTTTGGCACATTCCTCTGTATGGTCGAAGTACAATACCTAGACATGTGACCAAATCCTCCACACCAGAAATAGTGTCCTTCAAAATATGTTCTAGAGAACCGATATCTATTTGGCTACCACCTTTGTTCTTGTGCCCTTCGATATATCTTTGCTATAGAACCCACATACTATGTATGTCCCATCTTTCCACAACAATATCACCTAATATGAGGTGGATTCCTTCATGTCACTTCTGCACTGCTAGTTTCCCCTTGGAATCTCTGAATATTCTGAATCTGCTTTATTCCCAAATCAACCTTCAATCCTAGAATGGGTGCTTCTAGTATGAATTCAATTTTCATAGATTTTTTATTTTCAATCAAGCCCCCCATCGGCCTTAGCATCTGAACATAATTGATACTTCCTTTTCGCTGAACCACTATTCTGCACATTCAGCTTCTCGGTTTTCTGAGTGATCTTCTTTCTTGATGTCCCAGTAGGTGTCAAGAGTTTTTCTTGATCCTTAAATTTTTTTCAGAAATCAACAACTTCTCCTTCAAGTTCTTCAATACACTTGATTTGATCTTTCCTTGTGTTATTCAAGCTATGGATCTCCCTTTTCTGTTCTTTAATTTTTATTTTATAATCACTAGCTGATTCTATGTTCTCTGGTGTTAACACTACTACAAATATGACTTTTATCAGTGCTAAAAATGGCCTTTAACAACACTAGAAAAGCACTGTTAATGCCGAAGAAGATAAAGGGGGGTCCCCTTTATCAGCATTCCAAAAAACGCTGATAAATACCCCTTTTATGAGTGATAAAAAAGGGCTGATAAAAGGGGTCTTTTATCAGCGCTAAAATGAACCCCTGATAAAAGGGTATTTTATCAGTGCTTTCTTTTTTAGGGTTGACAAAAGACACATTTTATCAGCGTTTTTTTAGCGCTGATAAAACAAAAAAAATTAAAAAAAGTTAAAAAAATACTGCCAATCTCGGGGGGGGGGGGGGAGGGATTTTTAGAGCACTTGAGCCCCCCCCCCCTTATCAGTGCTTTGCTGCTCCTCCAGTGCCCGCACGCACCACATACACCCTTTATCATCACAAGCCCCTCTAAATCACCCCTGAGCGCGCACCCCTGCCTCTACCCAGATTTGATCTCGAGACCTCCCCCCTGCGCAGCTAAATCCTTTGCCACTCCCCTATATTGATTTGTTCTCTTATTTATAATATACGTATTTATTTTTATATATATTTAGATATATTTATTCGTATAGTAATATATATTTATATTAATATATATAGTTATATTAATATATATATGTAGTTATATATATATATATATATATTAATATATATATTTATAATTATATTAATATATATATTTATAGTTATATCAATATATATATTTATAGTTATATTAATATATATATAGTTATATTAATATATATATATAGTTATATTAATATATATAGTTATATTAATATATTGTTATATAAATATTCATATATTGGTATTTTAAATAAAATGGATATTAGTTATTATTTAGATAACGCTAATATATTTTATTTGTAAATATTTTTAATTATTTATTTAAAAAATTAAATTTTTAGGTGTGAATATATAAAAAATATGTACATATATTTATATATTTGATTATAAATAGCAGTGAATTATAAAAAATGATAAAATTTCAAAAAAATAATATCAATATGAATGTAATACCTTGGAATAAATTCTGTCCCCACAAAAAAAGCCAATAATACCCCCTTAAACGAGGCTGAAAATCCACAAAATGTTAAAATATCGGGGTACCCCGACTAAAAACCCAATTTTAGAGGCCTTATGGGCCTTTTTTGGCCTCAAAAAAACCTTTACTGGGGTCCCCACTGGGTCACAACTACATAGATCTCGTCACAGGCTTTGATTTGATATGTGGTAGAGCTCAAACAGACACCCAGATCAAAAGTTATGGTTGTTTGAAGTTCGAGTTGCGTTTTCAACATATATTGGATCTTTTTTTAATTTTTTTTAATTTTTTTAGTCTTAAAATTGTTATTAAATGACTATTAATCCATATTAATTAGAAAATTATTGATTAAAAATATTTTTTTTAGTTTTTTTATAATCCATTTTCACTAAATATCTTATATATTAAGTATATTAAGTGTAAATGTATATTTATACTTATCTAAAATATATTTAAAAATTATATATTATATTTATATCAATATAACTATATTGATATATTGATATATTAATATATTATTTTTAATTAATTTTTTTGAAGTCGAGCCCTTTATCAGTGCTTTTTAAAAAAGCACTGATAAAGGCCCATCTTTATCAGCACTACTAAAGAAAGCGCTGATAAAGGGGGTCCCTTTATCAGTGCTAAAAAAACTCTGATAAAGGAGGTGCCTTTATCAGCACTGATAAAGGGGTACTTTTAGCAGTGATTTTTTTAGCACTGATAAAGGTACCACCCTTTATCAGCACCTTTTCGTTAGCGTTGATAAAGGGGTGGCGCTGGCCTTGCCCATATTGACTTGAGTTTCTCAATTTCTTCCATCTACTTAGACTTCTCTTCTTCCTACTACTGCATATAGAGTTTGGCGTCATGAAAAACTTTGTTGGATTTCTTTGTTTTGGATCTCCAAATATCTATCTCTGTAAGAGAAGCCTCTAACTCAACTTTCATATCAACTATTTCCTCAACTTCTTCTTCTTCTTCATCAACTTTAGTTTCATTTTTATTCTGAGAAATACTGAAAACTGCCACCATATAATTTTCTCCATGATCTCTACAGTTCTCTATATCTTCAACCTACTCAACCTCAGACTTGTCTGAACTATCATATTCTTTTGAAAGAAGGTTCTTCTTCTTAAATAAGTTTCTCTTGAACTGTTTCTTTCCTTTCCCATAGACTGGAGAGTTCTTCTTGGGAATTTCGATTTCAATGACATCATCATCCTCTTGGAACTTTTTTGGGACCTTTCCACAAGATGTCCAAACTCTCTACATCGAAAACAAGAAAGTGGTAGCTTCCCTTTAAACTTTCATTTTCCTCTTTTAAGGTTTTAGGAGAGGAATGAAATCACCTCATCTATTTCTTCTTCTTCCTGAGAATATTCAATGGTGAGCTTCTTCATGGACTTGAATGCCACCTCTTGGGATTTCCCCTTTTCCACAACATTGTTATCATCATTTCTCATTTCATATTCAATAAGGGTGTTGTAAAGGTTATCCAATGTCATCTCTTTCGGGTCTTTATCTTCCAAAACCAAAACATTCAGATTAAACCGAGGTGGAAGTTTCCTCAGGATGCGCTTCACAATTTTTATATCTTCAATAACTTCACCAAGACCTCACATGCCTTCTACTACAACATTTACCTTGTCAAAGAATGCATCAACAGATTCATTCGGGTTCATTCTCAGATCTTCATACTTATTCCACAACACTTGCAGCTTTGCTTATCTGACCTTTGTATCTCCATCATATATATTTAATAGCTTTTCCCACTTGGAATGTGATGTTTTTCATGACATCACCTTCATATAGATAGCATTGGATAGGGATCTCCCTAAGGGGTTAATTCCTTCAGCATCATCATCAAACTCTCTACGCTCAATTTCTGATAATTCACTACTATTAATATCGACCGTTATGCCATGCATTGCGGCTGTGAAAACATCCATTCCTAATGATCAAAAGTAGTTTTGAATCTGATTTTTCCATAGATGGAAATTGTTCTCGTCAAATATTGGAATCCATTTATGATTGGTGACCTATATTTGAGAGATAAACACTGATATTAACCATCCCTATAATACCAATTGTTAGGTCCATTAGGCTAGATAACCTGAGAGGGGGGGGGGGGTGAATCAGGGTATGGCAGATTAAAACAACTTCCCCTTTTGATCTTGTTTTGCTATTAGAAAACCCCTATTCTCTCTCCTTCTCATTGCAGAGTATCAATAAACCTTAAATCATGCACATGACACAAGAATTTTTACTTGGTTCACCCTCATTGGGCTACGTCCAAGGAGCATACACCAGCGGTGTGCCAATGTACCAATTCCACTATAAGCGCACTGCTGTTTACAAGTTTGGAGCAGACTCACTATCCCTCCTAGTTTACAACCACCTACTATATGAAATCTCACTGCTCTCTCAACTGAAGTGTGCTCACTGCTTCTTCAAAAGATCCACTCACAGTTTATAGCCCTTTAGATATCTTCATTATCTCTAATGAAATCTAAATACTTAACTATTGATAGATTCTCTGTTGACATCCAGCTTTCACCCGCAGATGAATCTCTCTTTGCACTGGGTGTACCGGGCAACCTCAAATCTTTTGCGCAACCCTTACTGCGTCTTGCGCGCAACTTTAATGCTTTACGCACAAGATTCCACTTTTGTCACGAAAACACTTTGAGCGCAACTTCAATCTTTTGCACAACTCAAATCTTACGTGCAACTTTCTAAACTTGCGCGCAACTCAAAATCTTTCACGTAACTCCCTTTGCGCGAAATTCTTACTCAATCCGGTGCTCGGATTTTCTCTAAGTATTGAGCTCTCTCAGTGTGAGGGGGTCACTTCTTATTTATAGACCTCATTAACCCTTGCATGAAAAAAACCCGACGCATCGCGCAAGATCCTGGCGTGTCGCACAAAGCCACATTTTACATTGCCTTCGGTGCGAAAGTCTCTTTTGCGTCAACCTCTTCTTTCACGCCATTCTTGAATCTTTCACACGCTTCCTTCCTTCGAAATTTTTCGAAGTTCAGATGATGAATCATGCCTGGCACACGAAATCCCATTTTACATCACCTTTGGCGCATAAGATTCTTTCATTCCAACCTTTTCTTTCAGAACAATGTTCAAATCTTTCGCACATCCTCCTCTTTCGCGCTGATTCTACAATCTTTCGTGCACCTGATGCCTTTGTCATTTTTTGACCTTCTACTCCTGAAACCTGCCTTACGTGAAAGATTCTAAACCACCACATACACACAATATGGATTAATATAGTATTATTATAAATTAAATAATATAAAAAATTACTTTTTAAATGAATTGATTTAATTGGTAAATAGATTATGTATTTTTGAAAATAAAGTTTAGAATTCATTACATATATAATTAATATAATTTATAATACATATATATATATATATATTTGTGAATGTGTAATAATATTTTTAAATGTAATTATAAACTAATACATTTATGTAATTGATCATAAATATTTAAATTTAAATAATAAATTTTTTTATATAATCAATAATAATATTATATATGTATAATGGATAATTTTAAAGATAGAATCATTAATGTAGATATAATTAATAATTAATAATTTTTTTGAATATAATTAAAAATAATAATATATATATATAATAAATAATATATCATAAATTTAGTTATATTTTAACATAATTTATAATAATATTTTATATATTATATTTAAATATAAATAATCATATTTTGAAATTTAATAAAACAATTATTTTATTAATAATATTTTTAAATATTTTATATTGTTAATTTATTTTTTAAATATAATTTTACCATGATATGGTTATTAATATCTTGAAACATAACTAATAATATTTAAATGTAATCAATAATCTGTAAATAGTCTATAATTATCTTTTAGATTTAAATATATTTAATAATATATATGAATATGTATATATATATATATATTAAGTAGATACAAATAAATTAATTTAAACATACATATGTATTTATGTATGTATGCATGTATGTATATATTGTATACATATTTATAGATCTTTAAATATATAAATAATGCATGTGTATATATATATATATGAATATAATGGGGATAATACACACACACACACACACACACACATATACTCACACACACAAAGGCACGTACATGTGTGTGTTTGGGTTAATGTAAGTTTAATTAAATTAGTAAGATTCTATATATTTTTAAATAAAAAAAATACAATAAAATAACATATGAGTTCACTGAGTTGGGTGGTTATATAGACATACATACAGACACACACAAAGAGGCACAAAAACACATACACATAAAAATACACACATACACATACAAAAACACACATACATACATATACAGACGTACACACACACACACACACATGCCCATAAAAAATACATACATACATCCATGCATTCATACAAACATTTATACATCCATGCATACATATATACATACATCCATACATTCATGCATAGATACATACATACATCCATCAATCTATCCATCCATACATATATACATACATAGATACATTGATGCATACATGCATGCATGCATTCATACATTTATACATGCATACATACATATCTTAAAATATATTTATATATAGCCGTTAATGATACTAAACAATGTTCTATATTTTTAATGATATATTTATCATTTAAAAAAAGTGTTATGTTTTCTAGCACTAATAAATGATACCTTTATCAATAGTTTTTAAAAACACAGATAAAGGCCTTCCCCTTTATTTTTTAACCTAGTTTTCATGCTAATTATTCTTCTTCAGCAAGCAATGCACCATGAAAATCCTTGTCAATATTTCTCTTAAACTTTTAGATTATTTTACTTCTAAACATAAAACATGTTATCAAAATAAAGCTTCATTACTTTGTTTATAGATTAAATATGTTTTTGTGAAATTGATCTAACTTATATCATTGTCTTCTAACACACACACACACATATGAATATGTCTATCTGTGTGTCTTCATGTTTGATTGTATATATTTATGCGTAATCTTCTCATATATATTCTATTCACACACACACACAAATTATAAATCTATATAAAAAATTTATAATTGTGTGTGTGTCCATGCACACACACACATTAATATATACATACATATATGTATATATTATAAATTTGTAAATAAATTTATATACATAAATATAGACATTATTAAAATAAATATATTTACACAAACTTACTTTAAATGGTAAAATATTATATTAAAATTTACTTTATATGTGTACTTTACACATTATATACTCTATACCTTGTGTACTTTATAAATTATACTTTATATGTATTGTTTATATTAAATTTTAATATGTTTATAATTTATATGTATACTTTATATATGTATACAATATAGAATTTATATTTATTCATTTTTATACTTTATATATATATATATATTATATTTTTTAAGTATATTCTTTAAATTCATACTCTATATAATTTTCACATGTAAAAGCACTACTATATATGCATATT
The DNA here is from genome assembly GCA_963277665.1 of Viscum album. Taxonomy (NCBI): domain Eukaryota; kingdom Viridiplantae; phylum Streptophyta; class Magnoliopsida; order Santalales; family Viscaceae; genus Viscum; species Viscum album. The sequence continues at coordinate 1,392,454,712 of OY728157.1, read as the reverse complement.
TTTATGTTTATATCGATTTTTAAGTTAAATATGAATATTTTTAAACCAAATAGAAAAAATATAACTTTTAAAATGGATGTATTAAAATTTTATAACAAAATAGTATGAGGATGAGGTCAAAGAGTTCATCATGTTTTCAACAAAACACTCAAATGAACCTTCTTGAATTATTTTTCTGTGTTTACATTACAGTTATTGAAGATAAATTTATCCAGATGAGTTAAATGAACACTTGATTAATTAAATATTTAATATGAGTTATAAAATTTGTACTAAACTTGTATAATAATTAAATGTAACCCATTAGTAGAATAAAATTTTGATTTATAGATCTTCTGATACCAGTACAAGTGTATATGATGATTTAGATTATATTGAAGAAATGGTAATAGTGGTTTAAGATGACCTTTTTGATTTTCCGAAGATGTTTTAGAAGTTAAATAAATATGAAATTATTCCATTATATGATGATCATACCAAATATGCGACATTATAAACTACACTAAAACAATATAAGCAGAAATTTGGTAATAGATATGGTGATAAAAATTTACAAAACTACTTTCCCTCTGGAAATAATTGTTAACATATGATAAAAAATCTTTCTTTTAAAAAATATGCTATTAAATAGATTTTGTTCCCCATGAGTATGAACTAAGAAAAAATAAATGTATTTCTAAATGGTTATATATTAAATCTAATGGACTATGGTTTATTTAAAAAACATCCTAAGTGTGATGAAACTCAATAAAAGAATGATGAATCTAGTACTTAGAAATTCATTTGGTATATTCCAATCATTCATGTTTTTAAGAAACTATATTGGGGTGAGGTGATTAATTTTCAATTTACATGGTATTTAGATAAAATAATTCAAGATTATAAACTTTAACATTTGAAAAATTATCTTCCTTAGAAGAAAATTGATTATGAGTATCTTGAATTTGATTACAAGGTATGAAAACACTATCTTTCATTATACATATATATGATATGAATTGTTTTTGTGTATACTGAAATACTCAAAGTACATGAACACATATGTTAGTACATTACAACATTACACCATGTATATGCATGATGTTCAAGTACATTATGTTTTAATTTCTTATTTTAAGGACAAAACATCAAATTATTGATATTGATGTTTATTTTGTTCAATAAATTGATGTTCTAAAAGTAATTTTTAATACTTGTGTTATGATGTATGATTATTATAGAAAATAATATTTCACATTGAGAACCATATTATAAGGGATGAAAAATGAAATTCCTAATCATGGTAAATTTTAGGGTAAAAAGTTAAAGGAATGTTAGGGCGTATCATATGTGAAGAAGGTACATTCTTAGTTAGGATGAAATATTATTTGAATACAATATTTCTTGAAAAAACATTCATCAGAAAACCATATTATAATTTTTTATATGTTAGATATTTTTTTCTTTATGAATATTGAAAAACATTATATCATAATGTTATTGGAACATTACTAAATAAAAAATGAAAAAGGAAATATGAAATAGGGTATTAAGGCTTGGATAAATATGATTAATATAGAGACGAAGTGTTGGTTCCAGTGAATGAGTTAGGATGAGCTTTGATCTTCTAGTGTCTTAAACTCTTTCTAGGAAAGAGATATTACAATTTTACAACTTTTAAAATTGTGTAATGGTTCGAAAGGGATATGAAAAAAATATCTATCATATTATATCAATGAATTAAATGAAGTTAAAAGGTTAAAAATCACATGAATTTCATATTTTTATGTACAATTTAATACATGTAAAAATATATTATATATTTATAAAAAATTTCTGACACACAATAACCAAGCATTAATTGTTTTTAATAACTATATCTTCCAAAGGCATAGAACTAATTAAGTTTATAGAAATGGAAAAATAAATTGATTCCATATTATATAAATTTGAGATTTTATTCCCATAATATATTTTGATATATTGGTTCACATAATGGTTTACTTGATGAGAGTGATCTGATTATGTGGTTATATACATTAGATATGGACGTAAATTATTAAACTATATACGATGATATTTAAATGGTACATTAAAAATCAACATCTATGGGAACATTTTATTTTGGTGTATTATATTTTTAAATAAACCATTTAAATTTTTCTAAAATATTTATTTGATGTAGAGGGAATTGGGCTTAAAAAATATAATAAAAGTAGGCATAAAAATGGTCAATGAATTACTGGAAAAAAATATTATTATAATTACAATAAAAAATTAAAAGAATTTTCACCTTTAAGTTTTATATAATAGTTAAAATGTTGAACTATATATTTAAACTAAAAAATAAATTATTAGGAATTTGAATTCTTAAATGGATGAAAGCTGGATATCAAATACACATAATTAGTATTTTATAAGGTTTTTTGAGAATATATTTTTAATGAGTTATCTACAAATCCAAATTCAATTAATATAAGACTATTATGGTTACCTAGAGGTCCAATTGTAAATTTATTATCTTAAAATTGTTATATAATTAAAATAAATACATTCTATACAAGGAAACATGATGAATGTAGTAAAATGAAAAATAGTGAAGTTACCATTGTAGGAGTGATTTCTGAACCTAATACTAGGGATAAAAATATAATTTATATGAATATGCCTTATTTTTTAATTGTTGAAAAAATATTGTAATTGGATTATATGATATCCTAGGATTTTATTTTTAATTCAAATGGGTTGTTAACAAGAGTTATATTAAAATTAATGAATTTAGATTTATAAAAGTGAATTTTTTAAAAGAATGATATAATAATAAACCCTTCATAATGGAATCCTAAGAAGTAAACATATTTTATAAATTGAATCTTATAATCATAAATTGGTTTATTATTATAGAGGAAGGTAAAACAGTTATGGAATAAAATGAAAATTACATGGGGGATAACCCTTTCACTAGGAAATCACAATAATTCCATGGTGGTATCAGTGCTGATGACATAATCTATATAAGATGAGACCATGGGGAGGAGATTTGGATAATTGATATGAAGGAAAATTCCCGTTAAATACTATGAAAATGAAAAATAGTGTAATAAAAAGAGTTTATGTTATTAAATTGTTTGTTATTTATACTTAATTTTCTAAATATATTTTCTATTTAGTATAATATTTATTTATTTAAAATTATTTTTTAACTACTCATGTAGAAAATAGATTCTACACCTACTAACACTACCTATCATGAGAAAAAAAATAATATTTATCTCAAAGATATGCAATAGTCTAAGGGTAAGAAACATAATAGTTTTTATTAGTAGTAAAAAAGAGACAAGGATGAAAAAATAAAATTGTATCACCACATGATGATGTTAGAAAATGTTATTTAGGTGATAAATAGAGGTTATAAATTCAAGATTGGTTCAAAATCATGTGTTTTACCAGTTGAAGAAAACAAGTCCATTTTTATTAGTTAGATTGGGTATAATAATCTAACATGTATTAAAATTAATATAGATAATTAGAATACTATTGTGCCTATAATAAAGGTAATCACATGGGAAGATATTTTGTAAAAATTTTAATATACTTTATAAATTTTACTTAAAAATAGAATAATGAAATGTTTATTTATTTTTCATTTTTAATGTATAATAAATTTACATTATAAGAATTTAGGATTAAATTAATATTAAAGGTTACATGAATGAGTCTCTCTAACTATGAGACATATTAGAGTTACTGAGGAAAAAATCAGACCCCATCAACAAACTTTATATGAAAACATCATAAACCAAGAAACTTGGGATTATTTCATTTCCCATTATAATAAGGAAAATTTTATGGTAAGTTATAATTATTTTTAATTTATTTGAAATAACATGTACAATGTACTTTTTTTTATAAATTTTAATTTATAAACTAAGTATTATAAAAATTTAAAAAGTATAGTGAAACCACCATACCCCTACCATAGGGAAAGAATATAGTACACTCCACTTGAAATAAAAATAGTATATACATTAAATATATATTGAAACCTTAATATGAAATGAAATAATAAAGAATTACATTTCTATGATTATATGAAAAAATTTCAATTTAAATATCCATTGAACTCCATCCCACATCATTTGATATGGAAGGAAAATCATGTAAATAAAAATATAAACCATATATAAGTATGGTTTTTTTAAATTATTATGAATCAATATATTAAAAACATAACAATGAATACTTAGTTTCCTTTATTTTTATCCATTTTAAACACAAGATGATTCATATACTATAGTTGAGTAACTACTACTCATGATGGATTTAAAGCATCCAAAAAAGTATGGGCATATTATAGGTGTGGGTTTCGGAGTTTTACTATGATATTACTTTAGGAAATTATAGACAGAGGTAGATTTTAATAAGAAAATAGAATATATGAATGATAAGATTGAAACTCTAGAGTAAAGAATAAATAATGAAAAATTAATTAATAATACTTCTTCTTTAAAAGGATCACCAACAATAACAAACACAACAAAACACAAATTACAAAAATCCACACACCAATAGTTTCTTTGGTATCCATTTACCAAAAATTATTAGCTTAAACTTGATTTTAAAGTATTTCACATTAATTTATATTAATTTTAAGACAAATATTTATTGATAATTATATTATATTTAAATATTATAGGGTAAAATTGAATGGGATTTATATTTGTTAGCACTTACCCATCACCTTGTTGTAAGTCTTATAATGTAAAATATCCAAGGTGATACCCTACATAATAAAAAAGTACTAACAGATCACATGAGTTTAGAACTTTTAGTTACTCGTGAGCCTAATGATAGGTAACTTGTTCCCCTTGATGATATTGATATTCACATGGTGAAACTTGTTATTGGAACATTCATTGCATGTTAATTTAATATTATAATGAAACCTAATGATAAATGGGTATTTCGTTTTATAATAATATTATATTCAATATATTTTATGATGAATGAGAAAAATCTAAACTAATTTATGTAATGAAATAATAACATATAGAAATTTGGTCCATAAAAATAGAAGGGATAAGTTGTTGGTTAAAAAATCATTCAGAGGACACATTTAACCCACAAATAGATCTACCGCATTTGTTAATGTTACCTTTTAAATTTAAAATACTTAAAATGGTATGAATTATGACATTTCATTTATTGTGTAGATATATGGTACACTCTCTCATGACATTATGGTTCTTTAGGGTGAAAATGAAATTATTAAAAATGAATGTTTATGAGCCTCTGTTATGAATATATAAATGTGGAACATTTTCATAATCATTATATCCAATAAATTATGTAAATAATTATTATAATTTAATAGAATCCACATTTTATTTGAAATTTATATAAAATTTTAAAAAATGGATCAACTTGTTATTTTTTTATTTGTTAAAACTCATGTCAATTATACATAAGAAAAATCTATGAATGAGGATTAAATTATTAAAAGATCATACTAAGTTACCGATGTGTTTGAAAAAAAATTAAAAAATTATAGACTCTTCTTAATACCTATAATGAAAAAATAAAAAATATATAATTTAATTACATTTAATATAATTTGGTTTCTTTACATTAATGACCCTTTAATTCTAATTTTTTAGGGATCATTGGATGATTGTCCAAACAAATCCTTATAATCAAATGATATATTTTATGTTGGAGTTTGTATCCTAGGACCAACTATTTGTACTTTTATTACATGAATATTTTATGTATTTAATATTAATAAAACTTCTTATTAAATATTTTTTGTTGTTCTGTATGACCCTAATGTAATAATTTCCCTAGAGTATACATCGCATTGATAAGGTCACTATAGTTCCCTTCTATGATGAGAACCTTGTTGTTCTATGATGATATTCTCAAATAATGTTATGTGGTTGGACAACGTGCTATAATGGGACACATAGTACATTGACCATCAGGTGAAAGTATTGATAAGAAGATGTGGCGTTTTCTCATTAACTTCACACTTGGTAGTCTCTAAGATGATAGATTATGAGAAAAGACCCACCAATATGAATTCATGCATGTTTTGGTTTATAAGATATTCCTATCTACAGGAACTTGTGATGGTCCTTATACTTTAAGATTATTATTAATTCATGTTACAACTCAAATACTTAGATTCATTTCATAAAGAAAAATGATAATAGTTCATGGTGAAGTTGGATACTTTGGGCGCGTCATGAGTGAAATGTCATTAATGAATAAGTTGAGGAAGGATTTTCCCTTTCATCTTTATAGAAGCTAATATCTCATCCCTTTTATTGGAATATAACCATCATATTAAATTCCATGACCATGGTGTAATGAAGTGTTTATTTCAGATAGTCAAAGAAAGACAAATTTATCATAAAGGATGGTGACACAGTTAGGGTACCTACTTGATGAGATATTATAAAAAAGGGATTATATTAAAAGGTGAGCATTCATATGTGGTTGCTGATGTTGTGACATTAAGTTATTTCTATTGGGTTTCTTAACCCATTTCTAGACAGTAATCTATGAATTTAGGCAATCCCACCAAATTCCAATGAGAAAGAATCCTAGAGGGCCACACCTTAAGAGTTTGTGTTGATATCGATTAAATTATATTCAAGTTTAATTAGTGGAATAAATCTTATTCTCAACTATGAGGAATAATTTTATTCAAGTTATATTAATCACATAAATTAAATAAATATTTATTCCCCGATATGTGAATATAATATTTATTTTATTTATTGAATATTTTAATAAATATTTATTCACTAGATTATGAATAAATTATTTATTTATGAATAAAATATTTATTCAGTTGTTCAATTAATGATATAAGAGTTCGAATAGACTAAGACCAAGTCCAGTGACAAATATTATTTAACATGGCTATTACATAATATTTGTTATTATGCAAGTTGGTGCGAACCAATAAATAATAATAATATAAATATTATTATTTGGAATGGGATTTATTAAAGGTAATAAATGTTATTTAATGGCATGTAAGAAATTAAATAATATTTTAACTTAAATACTAACTCTATAAATAGACTACTATTTCTATTATATAGAGTATCTAAAATAAAGAATAGAGATTTTTTTCACACACTGAATTCTCTCTCAACTCCTACTTATCTCTCCCTATCAATAATGAGAAGTTCAAGTGAGATTTATTAAATACTGAAGAATGACCAATCAAGAACGAACAATGCAAGACATTCGACTCACTGTGCTATCACCCGTAGATCGAGTGGTGTTGCTTAAATATCGGAGGAGTGCGTGTAGATCACCACTAGAGGGACTCTATCTGTGTATTCTCACAACATAATGAAGGTAATTCAAAAGGGTCTTTTTATATGATCAACATTCACCAAAAAATAAATTTCATAATCCCAGGTATTTATTTCTTAAAATATTAAATAGAATAATTATAAATTTGATATGAAATATCCTCTCTCTTTTTTTTGTAAACAATTCTTAAAATAAATTTTAATATATCACCCACCAATACGCACTTTTTCTATGTCCGAAACCATCAAGTGGTTTGAGAGCGGTCACGTTTAAAATTAAAATTATTTATTTCATTGTTGATCAATGCACAATTGTGGTTAGATTTTCATTTCATGTTATTAATTATTTAATCTCATTTGAATTAACATGTTACCAACATATTAATCTTGTACGTTCAATGTTTCATTTTCTTAAATGTTTAAGAATAAATGAAGAACTACCAGAGATGTCATCAGGAAGTTCCAAATCATTGGTCAACAAATCTGGGTTACATGATTGATGACCAGAGCACATGTTGTATACCCATGTGCATTGTATCTAGATGAGCTAAGTAATTAATTATACGTAGTGATTTTATTGCTCACCACATGTTGACTGGGCCAACCTAGTACATAGAAAGTGGATACAGGGTCTGCATCTTGCATGTACACACCATGTAGTCTGTCTGAGTTAACACACCGAAGTCCCAATAATGTGACTTGGATATAAGACAACTAAGGTTCATGGCGTGTAGCTACATTTACATGTCATTTAGTCTCTTATTAATGGAAAAAATTAAAATTACATTGAATTTGAAAATTATAGCATTAAAACATTATTTTATTGATTGACACACTGTTGTGTGTTTGAAAATTTAATAATGGTTTTAAATAATTTTAAATTCTCAATTAATGTATTGTAATTAATATGTTATTATTGGTTTTTCCATTTATTTTACATGACTTCCATTAATGATGGGTATCTCCAAATAAGATCATATGATCATTAAGATGAAAGGGAATTAATTAATTAATTAATGAAAGTTCTTTTATCTTAAATAACAAAATAATGAATAAAGAAATGAATGCTAACTTCTTAATTTTGTGTATTAGTTGCATGTATGACCATTCATAATCTTGAATAAGACCTGTGTATGTTTTGGATGTTTTAATTTAATTTATTGCATGATTTTGAAATTATTTAATATTAAATTAAATGCTGGTCTGTGAGTCATACCTCCCTCCATTATTATTTAGGACATACTTGTCTAAATATATTTATGTAACCCCCTTTAACCAATACATTGGTTCCCATCATATGTGTGTGAGTAAAAAATATTTTTAATTAATCGAGCATCCCAAGGCACATGGAGGTAGTTCAAGATGGAACCACTATGATTCCAACCCAGGTGATACATAGGTGTATAGGTGGAATGCTATAACTCATGCAAAGACCAACAATACAAGTTATTTACCTTAGGTTAAAAGTTGATTCATTATCTAATCATTAAACCAACCATTAGATAAAACTCTTGAACATTTCCTTTAATTAATTAATTATTTATTTCAAAGAAATTATTTATTTTATGGATGCAAGTCCACAATCACATAAATAAATGAATTAATTTTCAAATATATAAATTAAATAAATGAATTATGTGTTAATGTTTTATTCAAAATGGTTAATTAAATATATAAAATCCACTTAATATTAACAAGGTGCTTAAAGGATAAAAAAGGTAAAATTTATGTGTAATAAATTAAAATACCTCAATTAAATATTAATTTAGATTATGGTTTCTATTACTTTATTGGGAATGAAACCATATAACTAAGTGTAGTACATGGAAAAAGTATGGACACTTATTTTTTTCGGGGATTTCTCATGAGATTTTTGGGTTGACTTAAACGAAACTGTATTGAGTTTAATGGCCAAAATCAATTCAATAAAAATTTGTAGGAATGTGTTGTGGAAATCCAAGTCAAGATTTTAGGATAGGGGAATCCACTAAATGGATCAAGGAGCTGAAAGTCCGCATTTGGAAAGACCGCCTACCTATTACTTTATTATGGTTTTCATGGGAAAAAGTATAGATCATTAAGAAAAGTAATGGGGATTCTTGAAACTAGAATGTTAAATCAACTAGACATTCTGAGTTCAATAGTGAGGGCTATTGATACTTGATAAAATAGTGGGAGATTTAATAAATAGAAAATTAATTTATTATATCTCACTTCTTTTGTAATCAAGAAGAGTATTAATAATAAGATATTTTTTAGTTATAGAATAAAAATAAAAAATTCATAATATACACTATTCCAATGATCAGTATTGGAGAAAGATAACCTCCTAACTGGAAGTAACTTCCAGGAGTGGATTATACGCCTTTGGGTTGTGCTATGCCATGAAAAAAATCTTACATGCTAGAATCCTCAATGCCTGATCCACATACTAAAGAGGAAAGTGTTGAAGAGTTCCTTATATATGAAAAATATTTGAGTGACACAATAAATGTTTAATGTTTAATGCTTTCATTTATGTCTCATGAACTAATGAATTCTCATGAAAACATGGATGCATATAGCAAGTTTGAGAACCACCATGGTCTTTACTAGGAGAGAGCTAGACATGAATGCTTTTAGATTTATAAGGTTTTATTTTAGATAAAGATTGGATAGGGTGCCTAACCTGGGCCTCAAATATTCAAGATCATTGGATACATTGAGCGCTTAGATGTTCTAGGGTTTAAACTCCCTGAAGAACTGGGCACTGACCTCATTCAGGCATCACTCCCTCGGAGATTCTCCAGTTTTGTTGTGAATTTTAATATGAAAAAAATTGAAAAGTCTCTTCCAAATATTCTTACTATTATTTTCCAAGTATATAAGGATAAAAAGAATGAAAAACCTTCCTTCCTTATGCTGAACAAATATAAAGGGAATTCGAAGAGCTTTAATCCCAAAGCTTCTTCACGCCCTTATGTAATGACCCGATCACTTATGAATAAAATTCCATTTATTTTAATTTCTTATGGATATTGAAAACACATGAACTCTTTTATTATTATTATTGGGTTTAAATTACCATTAAGTATAATTATAATTGATAATATAGCTAAGTGATCACATAACTGATATAAATATAAGGTTTAAAAAAATCCGTTTGACATAGACAAAGAAGAGGATGACCTCATCTAGTAGACTCAGTCCATACAAAGATCATTTTTCAGAGCTCTAAAAGATGGTAGCATCACTAAGATTCACTCTTGATCAAGACCAAGCCAAGATTTAACATGTTAATCTTGAACAGAATCACCTATGTGAGAAGTTCAAGTTAATGGAGATTACCACCCAAACGATGTTATCCGAGCCACCAAAAGAGTCTATCACCATCGTACACCTTACCATTAGGTCTTATGTTGGTGTTATAAGGTGTTATGTAATAAGGTATTAGGTACTTATTGTGTAATCCCTTTTTATTAATAAAAGTCATATTCCATCAATTTTTTTATTGGAATAGTCTTTCTTAAAAAATGATGAATTTGATAAATTGATTTTTCAAGTAAAAATAGTACTTTGGAGAAATATATATATTATTATATTAAAATATGATTTTATTAATAATATTATAAAAAAATTCTTATAAATGACTATTATATCAGTTCCTTATCTATAAATGATTATGTAATTAGTTTGATAAGAGTTATATTTTAATACGATAAAATATAAAGTTTACTTTTAAAGAATTTATTTTAAGAAATTAATGTTTTTTTAAATAATTAATATTTTAAAAAAATATTATTATAAAATTATTTTTATTAATAATAAATGAGTATATAATTTTTATAAAGTCAAATGTAATTTTTATTGAGGTTTAAAATCCGTTTTTGTTAAAATCCGTCAATTCTCAATGTCGGTTATCATTTTAAAAGTGAAAATTTACATATTTGTAAAATTATTTAGATAAAATTAAAATTATTTTTGGAATCAGGACATACAATTTTTCCAATGGATATTTTTTCATAATTTTCTGAGACAGTCCAATTTTTGGGTAAAAATTAAATAATATATTAATATATAGTGTGTTTTATGACATCATAATGAAACAACAGTGATGTAATGAATACCATAAAAGAGATATTCTACCAAGTATATATTTTAGCTTTAAAATACTATGATTTTATATTTATTTTACTTATTATGCTTTAATGAATTCTCTAAAATGTATAATATATTCTATGATTTTAAAATTCATTTCATTTAGAGTTGACTCACATCCACATAATCAAGGATATTGTTTTAATATATTCGGCCCATGGAATTATAAAATAATGTTTTCCACTCCCCTTGGCCCGAAACCATGGGAAAAAACCATTAGTTGGTTTGTGGTTTTTAATATTTTAGTATGTAGTGCCCAAAACCTAAATAATAAATAATTACCCCTCCTTTTCTATATAAACCCACCAAAGCACCCATTCATCTTCACTCAAACTCATTAAAGCTCATAATAACTCTTCTCTACACTCCCTAGATTCCTCCCAAGGCACCCAATATCCCAGGAAGTCTCTCCCAATCCTTTGGGATCACATATCCATGTAAGGGATCCTCACTTTCACTCCTTTCTCATCTTTGTCCAAGTTTCCTTATATTATTGTAACCTTTTATTTTTTCAATTAAAAATGACGGGGTATGTTTTATCACCTCCACCATACTTACCTTATTATGTTTGTTTGACAGGAGACCTCTTTCTATCTCATTAATCCCTCCCATGTACACCCGTTATCAGGATGAAATTTCGTAAGAGTTATTCCATTTCCCATCTTTCTTCAAGTTTCTTTATTATATTACTCCTTCTATTTACAAACTCCTCATGTTTTAACATGTATTTATATGATATAATTAATCCCCATTTCATGTATAAATTATGAGATACCCCTTTCTCTCCCATCAACCCATTTTATGAATCCCCGTGTGATGTAGTTATACTGTCGAAATTGTACCACGATTTTCCAGGCCAAAATCATTATGTAGTGAATACCATACCCATTTCTCTATTTTATTCACATATACTTATTGATTATATAATTTCATATATGTATTCCATATTCCTTTATCATGTAATAAATGATAATGTTGAATGAATCCATGTTATATGATCTATGTGGCAGACTTAATCATGAGATTACAAAGTTTATGAAGGGTGTGCCCTGATAGCGCTCTAATGCATTGTGTAATGTTTAGTATCATGATACGTCATGTTGGGATATAGTTTTACCTGATTCATTTTAGGACATTTTCCCACCATGTTGGGATAGGTATTTACTTTATTCTTTTATATTTATGATGATGTTTTTTAAGTTGTTTCCACATTTACATGTTATGATGATCATGCTATATCATGAATTTATGTTCATGTTTCTCTTATGATCCATTGATATAACTATTGCCTAACATGTATTTTATTCTTCATGTTATGACTTTTTTACTCCCTTACTGGGCTTTATATCTCACCCTTTTCTTTTGTATGTCCTCAGGTTATCTCATGCAATGCGAAGAAGGAAGGAATGTTGCGGTCATGTAAAATAAGTTTTCAATAAAGATATTGTATTTTATGTCTTAAGTTGTCCTGAAATGTTCCTAATCCCAAAAGACACTAGACCAATAGATCTTTAGGGTTTTATTAAGTGCAATTTTATGTAATAAATCATGTTTAAATGTGTAATAAAGACCAGGGTTGTTATAGTTATTATCAAAGGATAGGATTAGTTATTTTTGGTATTAGGATTAGAAAACCATAGTGAAATACATAGGTATGAGAATAATTATAATAAAAATTTCCCTAAATTTTTGTGATTATAGAGTAAGTGGTTTATCAAGAAAATACATCCCTGTCTGGATACGAACAAGTAGAGGTGGCTTTGGCATAGATGTATTTAGGGGTAAAACCCTAAAACACCGCTTTGAGATAGAATTGAACGTGAACTGGTGCACGAAAATGGACCTTACTTGACTCATGGTTCAACACTCCCAAGGGATATGATTTGATAAATTCATAAGCTTAGTATGAACCATTATTAAGGGAGAAAGAAAAAAAATTCCATAAGAATATTCGTTCGGAAATAGACCATGGATAACTTAGATTGAAGCCTATAAATTAATAAGTTAAGGAAATAAAATTAATTTATAAGTTATTTATTTTTTTCATTGGATTCCAATTTATGTGTTTAATAGTTTTTAATAGATACCCCTAATTTTCCTTTTTTTTTCTATCCAATGGCTGGTAATAGGAGTACTCGGGCTAACAACTGATGTAAAGATCAATGTAATGTAAAATCCGATGAGATGCCCAATCTGATGGGAGAGGGAATCAAAAAGTTTTCCATGATACTCTCTCAGTTAACATAAGTTTTGAATAAAAAAATGGGTCAAGAGTAATGTACAACCCCCACTAATAAATAATAAGTCTCAATCGAGAGCTTCATGAGACCAAGGCCTCATAATTTTATTGGATCATATGATCCCTCAATTACCGAACAATAGATCCACTCCATTGAGAAGATCTTCTCCATCCTTCAATGTTTTGAACAAGAGAATTTTTTTATGGATTCTTATCATATGGAGGGTGAAGCTAATCAATGGTGGACATTGATAAAAAATATAAATCATGAGGAAGAGATTGAGGTGATGGGATGGAAAGATTTTTGGAAAAAAAATTCCAATGAATATTTTTCATGCACCCTCCATATTAAGACGGAAAGAGATTTCATTGTACTCAAGAAAAAGGATGATGAATATATTGGGGTGTATGAGAAAAAATTCACTAGACTTTCACGATAATCCTCTGGTTTTATAATTACCAATGAATTCAAGGTGGACTGATTATTTGTTGGGCTAAAACCTAGCCTACAGAAATCTCCAGTGATCCATGAATTTGAAAACTATGAGGAGATTGTTTGATGTTCCCTCAAAGTAGAGATGGAGATCGGTGAATCTCAAGAGTATCATGGGGATAAGAAGTAGAAAGTTTACTTTAATTATGGCAGTCTGATGTATAAATCCAACGATGATAAGAAATTCTAGTATCACACTTTTTAAAGGTGCGGAAAGAGGAACCCTATAAATTAACTAAAGGGGATGAGGAAATGTTTTAGATCCCAGAAGGAACGGTACCAATCCAACAATTATTGAAAAGAAAAATACACTACTATGATAGAGGAAAGGAACACTCTGTTTGATCCTCTACACATTTTTCATTTCTACAAATGAAAATAACCAAGAAACTTTGAAAACCAGTTCCCTAAGCCAAGGGTTTTTTGGAGGAAACCAACAACCCCCATGTAAATAATGGAGAGATTTTTTCATCACTAACGCCAAAGAAAATCCCGAAAATGAAGTGGTGATAGGTGCACTGGTTATTCATTCAAGAATAGTGAACATAATTTTTTTTATTATGGTTCTACTCATTATTTCATATCCCAAAAGTTTAGTAGAACAATCCAAACACCACCATAAATCATGGAATTAGAGATGTCATTGAGAATAGAAATGGGTCAATTATTGAATCCCATGAATATAACTCCCCCCTTTCACAATTTGTGGATTTAACTTCGTAGTGAACCTCATAATAATTCCCTTAGTTGAATATGATACAATTATTTTCATGGATTGGGTTTTCTTATATAGAGCCAACAAAAATTGTTATGAGAGGGAAATCACTCTCTATATGATGAATCAACTCCCGATTCTATACAATTGCAAGGTAGAGAATGAATCTTCATTAGAAATATCATATCAAGCATGGATATTAATTCCCTATGAGAATTAATATCTTTCTCATATAGTTGAGTCTAAGGAAGGAACTATCCTCGAAGGCATGCTTATTATGAAGGAATTTGTTTATGTGATTCCCAAGGAATTGTATGGTCTTCCTCCTAGAAGAGATGTTGAATTATAGATTGATATTATACCTAGGGAATTTCCAATATCAGATACTCCATATAGAATGGATGTTGTGGAGATTTAGGAGATAAATAAAAAACTATAGGAGAATCTGGATAAAGGGTTTATACACCCAAGTGCTTCACCATATGGTGCACCAATCCTCTTCATCAGGAAAAAGTATGGGTCAATGCACCTTAGCATTAATTATTGTGAGATCAAAAAAATCATGATAAAGAACAAGTATCCTTTTCCATTAATTAATGACTTGTTTTATCATCTATGTGAAGAAAAATACTTCTCCAAGGTGGATCTACGGTTGGGATATTACCAAGTAATGGTGAATAAGGAAGATATCCCCAAGATTTCTTTTCATACATGGTGTGAAACTATGAATTTATAGTAATTCATTTTGAACTCACTAATGCTCCAAAAACCTTCATTGAATTGATGAATAGAGTCTTTAGATATTACCTCGACAAATTTGTGGTAGTTTTTATAGATGATATTCTAATATAGTCCAAAACCAAGGATGAGCATGGGGAGAATCTAATCACTATACTAGAGACCTTGTAAAAGGAGAAGCTCTATGCAGTGTACAACAAGTGTGAGTTCTGGTTGAAGGAAGTATCATTATTCGGGAATATCATCACAAATAATGGGATATCTATGGATACTTCCAAAATAAAAGCAATTGAGGGATGGATGAGGATAACATCTGTGATGGATATCCATAAATTCCTAGTTTTAGCTGGATATTATCGCCAATTTGTGAGAAATTTATCATGATTGTCAAACACTCTTACCAAGCTAACTTGGAAGGGAGTCTTGTTTTCTTGGAATGATTAATGTAATGAAATCTTTATGGAGTTGAATAAGAGGATTATCACTGCCCCTATGCTCACACAACCCACAATTGGGGATATTTTTGTAATCTTCAAGGATTCTTTGAAGACGGGCTTGGGCCGCGTGTTGATGTAGAATTAAAAATTCATCACCTATGCCTTAAGGCAGTTGAAAATTCACAAGAAAAACTTTCCCATGCATGATCTAGAGTTTAAAGCTATGATCTTTGTGTCAAAAATTTGGAGGCATTATCTCTTTGGAGAAAAGTGTAAAATATATATAGATCACAAAAGTCTCAAATATATATTCACATAGAAAGAGTTAAACATGATCCAATGAAGATGGTTAGAGATCATCAAGTATTATTACTACTCAATCCATTACAACCCTAGGAAAGTGAACATGGTGGTAAATTCTCTAAGTAGAAATTACCCAGTGATTATATCATTTATGAGAATTTAAAAGGATTCAATCTTCTTATATTTGATGAATATAGACACGAGAATCATAAAGAAGGGAATATCATCAATACTTTCACAAATAATTTCTCAACCATCTCTTTTGTAAAGGTTAAATGATTCTCAAAAAGATGATGTGGGATTTCATAAGAAAGTGGAAACTATCAAAAAAGGGAAATACTTGAAGTTTAATGTTAATGAAGAAGAAATTATGAGATTTGGGTCAAGAGTATGTGTTCTACTTAATCTAGTGTTAAGGAAAGAACTTTTGGACAATGTACATAGTTTGAATTTATCTATTCACCTAGGAAACAAAATGATGTATCGGGATCTCCAAGAGAATTATTGGTGTGATAACATGAATAAGTAGATCACTAAATATACATAAAAGTGCCTGTTATGTTAGTAAGTGTAGGCTGAGAGGAATAAGTCTAAGTGGATGATGCAACCATTACCCATTCCAGTATGGAAATGGGAGAACGTCATCATGGAATTTTTCATCGGAATTCTGAATACATCCAAAGAAAACAATGCTATTTGGGTTTTGGTGGATCATCTTACAAATATAGTAGACTTCATTGTGATTAGATAGGATTTCTAATTGGATAAACTGGCATGTATATACATCATATAAGTGGTAAGGCTGTACGGTGTACCACTATCGATTGTATCTAATTGATATCCAAGACTCACCTCTAAGTTCTGAAAGAGTCACCAATACACTATGAATATTGAACTAAAATCTAGTACAACTTATCATCATCAAACTGATGGCCAATCTAAACAGACTATCCAAACACTAGAGTACATGTTGAGAGAATGCTCAATGGAATTCAAAAGGGGGTGAGATAAAAATACACCTCTGGTTGATTTCTCTTACAAAAAAAAGTTTCCACTCAAGTATCTAAATGGATCCTTATGAACCCCTTTATGGGAAGAGGTGCAGAAGACTAGCATGTTGGGATGATGTTGGGGAGAGAAAACTTATAGGTCCAGAAATGGTCGAAGAAATGGCGGAGAAGGTCAACACCATCCAACATCACATCAAAGCTACTCAGAGTAGAAAAAATATCTATGCTGACAATCATCGACGAGACCTAGAGTTTGATGATGGAGACATGGTATTCCTCCGCATATCACCATGGAAGAGAGTTATTAGATTTTAGAGGATGTAAAAACTTAGTCCAAAGTATATCGGCCCATTTGAGATCCTTGATTGAATTATAACAGTGACCTATCGACTAACACTCCCAACGAACCTGTCTCAAGTACATGATGTGTTCCATGTATCACTATTAACGAATTAAATACTAGAACCATCACATTTACTCAATCCAAAGGTGTTACCATTATAAAATGACATCTCCTATGAATAGAAGCTGATGAAGATCTTAGATCATAGAGAAAAAAGTTCTCTGAAATAAGACGATGCCCCTCGTCAAGGTGTTGTGGTGAAACCACAAGTTTGAAGAAGTAATGTGGGAACCAGAGGAAGTGATGAGTTAGAGTTACACTCATCTATTTTGTCATGGGAAAAGTAAAATTTGAGGGTGAAATTTCTTAAGGGGTAAAGGCTGTAACGACCTGATCATTTATGAATAAAATTACCTTACTTTTAATTTCTTATGGATGTAGAGAACAGATGAAATTATTATTATTATTATTATTATTGGTTTTAAATGAAAATTAAGTATCATTACCATTGATAATATAGCCGTTTAACGTTGATTACATAAATGATATAAATATAAGGTTTAAAAAAAAATCCATTTGACAGAGACAAAGAAGAGGATGGCCTCATCCAGTAGACTTGAGCCGTATGAAGCTCATTTTTCAGAGCTCAGAAAGGAGGTAACATCACTAGGCTTCGCTCTATAGAATACCAATCTGAGCTTCAATACGTTAATCTTGAAAGGAATTGCCTATGGGAGAAGCTCAAGTTAATAGAGATTACCACTCGGGTGATGTTATCCATACCGCCCCAAGAGTCTATCATCATTAAACACCTTACCCTTAGGTCTTATGTGGGTTTTATAAAGAGTTATGTAATAAGGTATTATGTACTTACTTTTTAATCCCTTTTTATATATAAAAGTCTTCTACATCAATTTTTTATGGGAATAGTCTTTCTTAAAAAAATGATGATTTTGATAAATTAAATTTTCTGGTAAAAATGGTAATTTTGAGGAATATATTCATTATTATATCAAACTATTGTTTTTATTAATATTATTATAAAAAAAATCTTATAAATGATGATTATATTAGTTCATTATCTATAAATGATTAGATAATTAGTTTGACAAGAGTTATATTTTAATACGATAAAACACAAAGTGTAATTTTAAAAGAATTTAGTTTAAAAAATTAATAATTTTTTGAAATCGTTAATATTTTAAAAAAATATTATTATCAAATTACTTTTATTAATAATAAATGAATATATAACTTTTATGAAGTCAAATTTAATTTTTATTAAGGTTGAAAAATTGTTTTGTCAAAACCTATCAATTTTCAATAAATGTTGGTTCTCATTATAGAAGTGAAAATTTACATATTTAGAAAATTATTTAGATAAATGAATATTATTTTTTGAATCATAATGTCTAAATTATCCAATAGTGAATGTTTTATAATTTTCTAATCGAGTCGAATTTTTGGGTAAAAATTAAAAAATATATAAATATATAGTCTGTTTAATGACATCATAATGACCCAATAGTGATGTAATAAATACCATAAAAGGGATATTCGACCAAATCTATGTTTTAAATTTAAAATAATATTATTTTATATTTATTTGACTTATTTAATAATGTCTTAGTGAATCCTCCAATATGTTTAATATATTTTATGATTTCAAATTAATTTCTTTGATTGTGTGACTCACCTCCACATAATAAAGGATATTATTTTAATATCATTGGCCCATGGAATTATAAAATAATGTTTTCCACTCCCATTGTCCAGAAACCATGGGAAAAAACCATTAGTTGGTTTGTATTTTTGAATATTTTAGTATGTAGTGTCCAAAACCTAAATAAGAAAGAACCCTCCTTCTTTCCAATATAAACCCACCCAAGAACCCATTACTCTTAACTAAAACTTCTTTAAGCTCATAAACACTCTCCTATAAACTCCCTAGAGTCCTCTAAGGGTTCCCCCAAGCTCCCAAGAATCCTCTCCCAATCCTTTGGGATCACACATCCAAGTAAGGGATCATCAATTTCCTTCCTTTCTCATTTTTGTCCAAGTTATCTTATATTGTTATACCATTTTATTTTTTCAATTAAAAATTATCGGGTATGTTTTATACCCTCCCCCATACTTACCTTATTATTTTTTTATAATGGTATATCTCTTTCTCTCTCATTAATCCCTCCCATGTACACCCATTACCATGCCGAAATTTTGTAATAGATATATTTCTCATCTTTCTTCAAGTTTCTTTATTATGTTAAGCCTTATATTTACAAATCAATCATGTTATAACATGTATTTATATGATCCCATTACTTCCCATTTCATGTCTAAATGATGAGAGACCCATTTCTCTCTCATCAAACCACTTTATTAATCCCCATGTGATGTTGTTATGCTGTCGAAATTACACCACGATTTTCCATGAAAAAATCATCGTGTAGTGAATACCCTTCCCACTTCTCTATAAAGGGAATTCATATTTATGCACATATACTTATTGATTATATACATTCATATATTTATTTTACATTCATTTATTGTGGAATAAATGATGATGTTGAATGAATCCATGTTATATGATCTATGTGGAACACTTAAGCATAAGATTAAAATGTTCATGAAGGGTGCACCCTGATAGCGCTCCAATGAATTGTTTAATGTTTAGTATCATGATACGTCATGTTGTGAAAGGGGTTTAATTGATTATTTTTAGTACATTTTTCACTCTATTGGGACACAGATTTACCATATTCCTTTATATTTATGATGCAGTGTTTTAAGTTGTTGTCACATTTCCATGTTATAATGATCATTCTATATCATGCCTTTATGTTCATTTTTCTCTTATTCTCCATTGATATTACTGTTGTCTACCATGAATTTTATTCTTCTTATTATTCCTTATTTACTCCCTTACTGGGATTTATAGCCCACCCTTTTTTTATGTATGTCCTCAAGTTATCCCATGAAATGCTAAGTATGACGGAATGTTATGTTCACGTAAAAGAATTTCTCAATAAAGATGTTGTATTTTATGTCTTAAGTTGTCATGTAATGTTCCTAAGACCTTAAGAAACTATAAAAATTGATCAACTATGTTCTATTAAGTTCAAGTTTATGTAATAAATATTGTTTAAATGTATAATAAAGATTAAGGTTGTTATAGTTAGTATCAAATGATATGTTTACTTATTTTTGGGATTATGATTAGAGAAACATACTGAAAGCCTTAGGGATAAGACTAAGTATAATAAAAACATCCCTAAATTTTGGTTATTGTAGATTAAGTGTTTTATCAAGAAAATAAATCCATATCTAGATATGAACAAGTTGAGGTGGATCTAGCAATGATGTATCTAGGGGTAAAACCCAAAAACACCACTTTGAGCTAGTCTCGAATGGAAACTGGTGCACAAAAATGGGACTTTCAATAATCTTTCTTCGACACTACTAGAGGATATTTTTGGAATACTCATGTATTAATCATGTTTTAATGATCAAAAATCCAATTCATTATATAAACCATGTTAACTCTATGTAATATATCTCACATCAAATGCACAGTTGTTTAGTAAAAGCTATCCATAGCCCCCCAGTTTGGTTATTATATACTATATATTGATCTAATTTATAATGAATTATCTCAAAAATTACTAAGTTTAACCCATTCCATAAATATCACTACTTAATTCTGAATACAAATATTTTCCTAAATCAAGATATCATGAACAAGCAGACACCGTGACATCGAGACACCGTAAACAAGAAGACACCGTGACCATGAGACACCGTGAACATCCAGACACCGTGACCATGAGACATTGTGAACATCTAGACACCGTGACCATGAGACACTCTGAAAATCTAGACACCATGAAAAAGAAGACATAGTGACCATAGGACACCATGACCAATCTAGACATCGTGTGAAGGAGACACCGTTTCCATGACATACTATGAAACCGTTTCTTAATCTATTTGTCGTATTTTAATTTAATCTGTAATGATCGTATTTGAAGATTTTAAATGCACTGACAAAATTAATGTTTCTTTGTAGACATTTCATCTGACAGTACGAGGTATGAGGTGTAGAATACATGCAACCTGTCGGCTCAAACACATGCAATCCAAGATAAAAGAGTAGTGCGGCCCAGAAACAAAAAGTCACTAAAAAGAGAAACAAGATGGTGGGAGTGAGCACGACAATGAAAAATACACTTAGAGAATTTTTAAAGAAATAATTGTATCATGAAACTCTATGCTGCTGAAGAAAACACAAAGAATACTTGAATCCTAGAATTGAGAAAATATTTTCACTATCAAACCTAACGAAGAACACAATTCAGATCTGTCTGACTTGTGACACTCTGTTTTCCATAAGAGATCTTGATTTATGCATCTTCTTCATCTCAGAAGTCCAGAGCTGTAAAGACTAACACTCAGAGAACTTCTAAACCTATCTCAATATTTATGCTCTATTGTGTATCATTTTATTAAATTTCAAGAAGTGTGTGTATCTGTATAACAGCACACTCTGTATCCTACATCAAACTAAAGGATACAAGATATCCTTACTCAAACATCCTTTTACACTTGTGTATACCCACAGATAAGTGTGAAAGCGGTCCCTGTGTGTCCTAGTTGTTTGTACCCATGAAGAACTGTGGAAGAAGTCCTTGTGTGACCTGGATAGTCCTCTATACTGTTGTTAACCCTGATCCAGGGTGTGGATGAAGTTTATTTATATAAATTTCTTGGTGGAAGGTGATCACCTAGTGGAGTGGATTAGGTCTTGGCTTGATACTGAACCACTTGTTTCATATCCACTGTGATTCTTAATTTAGTCTTCTCTGTTTTACTGCTTTACTGTATAATTCAGAAATCTGTAAATTCAATTTGATAGTTACTATTGGAATGAAGTTATAATTGTATTGTCTTAGTATAATAACTTCAAAAGTAATATTAATAACTGATCTAAATATTACTGAGAACTAATCAATCTTCTAAGAAGTTATTTATACATTCAAACTCTTATAATAGTATAACCTTGATTAACTGGGATGTATTTAACCTTTTGGGTAAAACCTTTTAGAAATACTTCTTAACCAAAATTTTTTATAGATACTCAATTCACCCCCTTCTAGAGTAATATACTCAGACCAACATTTGGTATCAGAGGCTATTTATTAAGGATCTGTTTAACCTTATTCAAATGTGATTGTAGTTGTACTTTAAAGATCTATAAATTTTTGTTGATTCTAAATTTCTAGCTCTTTCAATCTATTTATATATTATGGATAATAGATTGGAAGGTGATGCAAACAATAGACCACCATTATTTAATGGAAACAACTATGCGCATTGGAAAATTAAAATGAAAATGCATTTAGAGTGTATGGGTTTTGAAATTTAGTATTCCCTTATAGATGAATATAAGATTCCTTATACTGATAGAATCACATGGGATGAAACTATCAAAACTACCTATAATAACAATTGCAAAGATATAAATTCTTTATACTACTCTTTAGGAGATGAGGAATTCAATAGAATTTTTGCTTGTAAAGCTGCCCATGAAATTTGGGATACCCTATCTGTCTCACATGAAGTAACATCTAGTGTAAAAGAAATGAGACTTAATAATTATACTATTAAATATGATAACTTTAAAATGAAACCTGATGAGCCTATTTCTAACATGTATCTTAGGTTCAATGATATTTTCAACACAATGATTTCTCTTAGAAGAGAGGTTACTGTTAAGGAAAAGATCATGAAAATTCTCATATGTCTGCCTAATAGATGGAGAAGAACCTCTGTATCTATTAGAGAATCATGCGACATCAGCAAGCTAGCTATAAAATAACTCATTGATAAACTAATGATGTATGAAGAGGAACTGAAATTCAAAAAGGAAGAGGAGGTTGAACCAAAGAGGAAATCTGTTGCATTCAATACCACCACCTCTAAACACAAAAACAAAGAAAAATTGGAAGCTTCTGCAGAAAGTTCTAGTAGTGAATAATCATCACCTGACAGTGATGAGGAGATGGATCAATTATCCATAACATTCAAGAGATTTTACAAGAAGAAGAACTTTTTATGAAAGCCTAACTTCAAGTGAAAATATGGAAAAAAAGGAAGTTGGAAGAAGGATTGGAAAAGAATTGACAAGACTGATGATATTTTATGTTATGAATGTAAGCACAAAGGAAATATCTAGGCTTATTGTCCAAAGCTCAAGAAAAAAATAGATATGAGGACAAGTACAAGAATCATAAAAAGGCCATGAAGGAAACATGGAGTGCTTCTAAGGATAGTTCAAGTGACTCAGAAATATCACATGATGAATAGGAAAACAAATCCAATATGTGTTTTTTGATAAACACATCTGTGGTGACACTGGAATCTCCTATACATAATTCATACTATTCTGAAGATGTGAGTGTCTCTGAAAATATGAATAATGAAGAAATGTTTGAATACTGTAACATGATTAAAGAAACATGTAATGAAATAAAATAAAATTATAAACCATTGAAGAAAAAATATTCTCTTACTATGACTATTAAATCTGAACTCACAACTGAAAAAGAGAAAAATGATCAACTGCTCAAAGAGAAAAATGAATTAAAAATGTCTAATGAGAAATTGAAGAATGACCTAGAAAATTTTACCAATGGGAAAAATATCCTTAATCAAATTCTAGGTAAAAACAATTCCCCTAAATACAACACTAGAATTGGTTATCAACCTGAAAAAAGAAACCTTGGTAGAACAAATTTTGTTTCTAAATCTAGGACATATAGTTTTACTCCTAGTTCCAGACAAAAATCAACTAATTCAATTTATGATACACCTTCTACTGTTTCAATTTTTTTGGACCAAATAGAGTTTATTTTTCAAATACTTTATATAATTCTTATATAAAACCTACGAGGTAGATATGGGTTCCCAAAGTACTTATTACTAATATTACTGGAACCAAACAAGTATGGGTACCAAAATCTATTTTTTATTGATGATTTTGTAGGAAAGATTCTTAAAGAGTTCCTGTAAAAGTTTATGGTACTTGGACATTGGATGTTCAAGACACATGACAAGAGACTACTCATGCTTCAATAATCTAATAAAAATAGATGGAAGATATATCATATTTGGTGAAAATTCCAAAGGAAATATTATTGGCCTCAACCAAATTGGTAACTCTAACTCAGTATTGATTTCCAAAGTACTATTTGTTGATGGATTAAAATATAATCTGCCTAGTATATCACAATTATGTGATGATGGATTTCATGTTATATTTGAAAATGATGATTGTAATGTATTTAATTCTAAATATGAATTAGTGTTTTCTGTATTAAGAAGTGAAAATGTTTACTCTATTAACTTATATTCCTTAGATTCTCAAAATAATTCATGCTTAAGTTTATTTCATAAAGAATCTTGGCTCTGGCATATAGTACTAGGACACCGTAATACTCACTCCCTTAGAAAGCTATCTAGAAAAAAGTTAGTTAAAGACTTACCCAAACTTGAGTTTCCAAATGACAAGGTGTGTAATCCCTCTCAGAAGGGAAAACAACACAACTTTTTCTTCAAACCAAAGAAATAAGTTTCAACTTCTCAACCTCTCAAACTAGTTCACATGGATTTGTTTAGACCATCTAGAGTGTCTCGTTTAAATGGGAGGCACTATGTTTATGTTCTTGTAGATGGATTTTCTAGATATACTTGGACCTTCTTTTTGGATCACAAAAGTAAAGAATCCGCTTATTTTACTAAATATGCCAAGTCTGTATAAAATCTTAGTGGACTTAGAATTAAATCCTTAAGAAGTTATCATGGTCATGAGTTTGAAAATCAAGAGTTTGACTCCTTTTTCTCACAAATTGGTTATAGTCACAATTTATCTTCATTGAGAACACATTAACAAAATGGAGTTGTAGAAAGAAGAAATAGAACCTTGCAAGAGATTTCTAGAACAATGCTTAGTGAATATGACTGTAATGGCCCAGACCTCTCCAGTCTATTACTTTGTGAAAATGTGGTGTTAGAGGTGTTCCGAGAGGTCAAGGTGACTTATCCCCAACACTTTCCAAATTTCTAGTTCTTTGAACAGTGTTTCCAGTTTTATGAACAGTAATAGTAGGTGAATAGTGTTTCTATCAGTGAGGTTCAGTGAACAATGTTTCTATAGGTGACGTTCAGTGAACAGTGTTTCTATCAGTGAGGTTCAGTGAACACTGTTTCTATCGGTGAGGTTCAGTGAACAATGTTTCTATCAGTGAGGTTCAGTAAACAATGTTTCTATGAGTGAGGTTCAGTGAACAGTGTTTCTATCGGTGAGGTTCAGGGAACAATGTTTCTATCGGTGAGGTTTAGTGAATATTGTTTCTATTGGTGAGGTTCAGTGAACAATATTCTATCGGTGAGGTGTATCGGTAGGTTTACAGTGTTTCCAGATCAGTAGGTGTACAATATTTCTAGATCGGTAGTCTTTTACAGTGTTTCTAGATAGGTAGGTGTACAGTGTTTCCAAATTGGTAGACTTGAATAGTGTTTCTAGATTGGTAGACTTGTATAGTGTTTCCAGATCGGTAGGTGTACAGTGTTTCCAGATCGGTAGACTTGAACAATGTTTCCAGATTGGTAGACTTGCATAGTGTTTCCAGATCGGTAGGTGTACAGTGTTTCCAGATCCGTAGAATTGAACAGTGTTTCCAGAATGGTAGGTGTACAGTGTTTCCAGAATGGTGAAGTCTATCGGTAACCTATAACGGTGAGGTCTATCGGTAACCTCTAATGGTGAGGTGTATCAGTTGCCTCTAATAGTGAGGTCTATTGGTAACCTCTAACGGTGAGGTCTATCGGTAACCTCTAATAGTGAGGTCTATCGGTAACCTCTAACGTTGAGGTCTAAAGGTGACGTTTTCTTTCCTTTGCCAATTTTTTTGTATGTGAACAATGTTTCCAACTTCCTATAGTTTCGCCCCTTTGACGTTTCCTTTGACGTAAAATACATTGAAAGCCTTGTTTTAAGGACTCTAAAGGACGATTCAATTGCCATAAATCCTATATTAATTATCCCTATATCTTGGGATGTTTTTACTTGGTAAAACCATGTTGGATAACGTGATCCGTTTTTAATGGTGAATTAAGCGTATCTTAAACCATCGCCCCATTAAATCTTCAAAAGGGACAAGATATCATCCTCCCTTGTTCTTCCTCTTTGTTCTCTACTATGAGATGCTAAAACCATTAAATTCTTCCTGTAGGTGTTTCACAATCAAACCCTACTCCTCCGATTGGTTCTGTTCTATTTTGGATGCAACTGTGCTGTGTAGGTCAATCTTCCATATAAGGTATGTTTTATCGTCATTCCTTTGGGGATCATCTTCTCTTATTTCTACCTTCCATATTATACCATGTAATCTCCAAGATTTTAATGGTTTTTTCTTGGGGTTTGGTTGGTGCTGTTGCACCGTGGCATCCTCCGGTGGATGCAGTTGTCGAGAGAGGAGGATTCTGACCCGTTGTGTGGATAATGAACGTCAAGAATTGTTGAGGTAGGGGATTCATTTCTTCTCTTTTATTTTACATGCAACTGTATCGTTAGCATATTTTATCCCAGGGGATCACAATGGAATTGAAATAATGAATATTTTAACTGTATAAATAAATTGATATCTATTGTATGTTATTGCCTCTTTTTTTTCTTGATAGTGTGAAATCTATGCTTTCTTTGTTTAGCTGTTTGTTCTCGATGGAAATCGGTAAAGAACATAAACCCGGATTAATTAATAACTGTTGGATAAAGATAAAGAGTCTTGAAAAAGAATCCAGTTCTTATTGTAATTTGATGTTAATCAAATTAGTACAGTAATCATGATTAATTAATTGTGATAGCTTACTGATAAGGTTTCCTGAATTTGGAACCTACCTGTAATAAATCTGTTAATTCAAGATGGATTAAAGAACCACTTTTTTGATAATTTCTAAAATGGTTCTTAGTTACCCTCTCGATTGTTTAGGGGCCAAGATCCCTTTGATGTGATTGTTTTTTTCCTACTTCTTGTGCCAGGATGTGAGCCTGGATGGCTGTTGAGATATGTGGAGGCATGGAGACTTTTGGTGGGGGAATCATATGATGCCTAGAGTGGAGAGATGCATCAGTTTATGCATGTGGGTGTCAGGGAGGACACCAGGGATGATGGAATGGGATTGATGTGATTATTGGATACTTTCTGGTTCTTGGGTTGATTATCTACTTCACTTTTCCCCACTACTCAAGGAATATAGTCTTTCTTACCCTTCTTCTGAAAGAGGCGAAGACACGTGGGGTATGCAATGTGCTTTCCGTGTTTATCCTCTCAAGGGAGAATGGGTCTACGCTCTTGCTATAGGCAGAAAAGACTCGACGAGTAGTACATCTTCTCACCATGTTGAGCCCTTTGTGTTTAGTAGCATAAAATGCTTTTCTAGAATGACTGGGAATATGAGAATGTAATTCTGTAATGAATAATTGAATAAATGGTGTTAAATCATGGGGTTTGATTTGCTTGAACATAATGACAAGGTTTTAATTTGGATGGTACAATGGATATTGGGTGTGATTCTAATGAAGTTTAATGTTAAATTGTTCATGGTTAATTAATGTTTAAATAATTAATTAACGTACAATTGAGCTGATAAAAATGGAATGAATTAATCTAATAAATATCTTCAAATGGTTGTGTGCTTATAGGATACCTAGTCTTAGAAGTAGCAGCCCAGAGTTTGAGAGACGTTAGCTATAATTGTGTCTAAGAATAGGTAATGCCCATAGTGTGGTTGTGTGATATAATATATTCTGTACTTTTTATGTTTCTATACGCTACTCCACCCTGTCAGTAAGGGAAACTGACACCCCGAGGATTCTGAGCCCTTGGGGGGGGGGGGTGTTTTCCCCAACATTCCGGTGGGAGGACGAATGACTGAATACCCGCTTTGGCCCCTCTCTCGTCTCTTTGTAGATACCTGTGCCAATAGGAACAATGGTTAGTTTCTTCATATATGTGTGTAGAGGGATATAATGGCTTGTGTTTATTTCACACACATATATTCTGGATATAGAATCCTATGGACTACTATAGGTGTAACGTGTATATGTTGTGATGGCTTGAGGATACCTACTCAGTGTATGCGCTGTAATGGCTTGAGGTATAATACCTGACATATGATACACATTATGTGGGCTGCGGTGGATCCAAAAACTTACCTGGTTAATTTTGGTTATGAGGATTGTGTGGCGCTTCGCCCAGGTGTCTGCGGGCAAGACTTTGTGGTGCATGAGGTGCAGATTGTGGTGCTTCGCCCAGGTGTCCGCAGGCAAGCCTTTTTGGAGAGAGATGCTTAGGACGTGTGATGTTGGGGCAAAGCGTCAAACCAGTGGGGAAGTATTAGTGGGGTAACCTTGATATTATTTACTATATGCTATATTCTTGTATGCGTTACTTAGTGAGAGCGGCCATGGTGAGGTTGGGAACTTAGTATACCTATTTAGGTGACAAGTTATTTTCACTTGTTGTTCACTGTGCTTTAGTATGATTTATTTACTTTTACATGAGAGTCTTCTGGGAGGATCCTACTGAGTATACTTTTATACTCACCCTATGTATATATAAAATGTTTTTCAGGTCACTTGGAGACGGTTGGAGATCAAGTTGGTTTCTACTAGCTTGGGGTTGCAGGAGCTGTTCGGGCTTGTGGTTGTTGCTGTTTTACTTCCTTTTGGGTAATTGCAGTTTTTCCCTTCCATTTATAGTACTTTTTCATGAAATTTCAAATGTGTACATGGGTTTCTTTTATATTCCAGTTCTGATTCGGAGTTGATTGGTGTCTATCTTATCTCTCTCTTCCGCATGTGTTCTCTTAGAGGGTAATGCCTCCCATTTGTGTGTTTACTATACCCTCGGTGCTAGTCGCCAACCCAGGGCCTAATGGAGGTGGGACTCAGGGGTCATTATCTCCCTTCTCACATTGCCGGCCCAGGATTGGTACACTTTGTGGGGAGGGGGTTGTGACAGAGTTGTATCAGAGGTTTGGTTGATGGATAGGATGAAGTTTGGAGTTAGGCACAGGTGAGGCTTCATGGGTTGGTAGGGAAAAAGTGTCATTAATGTTTAGAAAGTGA
This sequence comes from Viscum album, assembly GCA_963277665.1. Taxonomy (NCBI): domain Eukaryota; kingdom Viridiplantae; phylum Streptophyta; class Magnoliopsida; order Santalales; family Viscaceae; genus Viscum; species Viscum album. The sequence continues at coordinate 1,392,424,800 of OY728157.1, read as the reverse complement.
GGTAAACACCGTAGACTGGCTGAGACAGGCATTTAGGGCCCCCTATGATCTGATTTATGAACCTTTAAGTTTACAATGGCTAATAAACAAGGTAATACTAGTTTTAGGGTAGAGACCTAGGAAAGGATCATGCATCATTCTTATTGTGCCTATGTTTGAATGGGTAGACCTTGGGATAGTTTAACCTAAAATGAATGAAATAAAACAGTAAATTAATTAATGTTGAGTCTTCCATATTCCAAGTTTAGGAGCTCTAACGGTTTGTTATTTTACAGGTATGGCTTCAGGTCGACATCCTCGTTAGGTTTGCGCAGAAAATGTCCAGCAGGTTGTTCCAGTAGAATGCCACAGGTTAGAGGTTGACGAAGATGACACATGGAGGAAGACACTTAGAGAGTTTCAGCGCCAGAGTCTGTAGAAGTATGAGGGCTCTGTTTCAGATGCATTCACAGAGGACTGGTTAGAGGAGGTTGAGATCGACTTTAGTTCAATTCGTGCTCGTAAGGAGAATTTGGGTGTCCTTTGTTGTGACAATGTTGCATGGAGCTATGTGGAAGTGGTGGTTCTTGTTTGTCAGGGATCGTGAGGAGTCATCGATCTCATGGGAGGAGTTCTGAGATAGGTTTAGAGTCGAGTTTCTTTCTTCGACTGCGAAGGCGTACAGTCGCCAAGAGCTTCTTACCCTTCGACAGGGGAGCTACAGTGTTCGAGAGTTTGGAATCTGTTTCAGGAACCTTTTACGATATGCTTCAGACCTACTTCCAGATGAGGAGGCCAGAGCGAGGAATTTTGAGGAGGCTTTGCATCCAGGGATCCAGTGCCAGGTAACCCCATTTATGTTGAAGATTTATCTTGAGGTGCTGGTGAGGTAAAAGGTTGTCAAGAGGAATTTCGCCAGGGCCAGATCATCATGAGGGGGAATCATCATAACTCCACACGAAGCATAGCTGTGGTCCGGGGTTCTTGGTTTTCAGGGTAGAAGAGTTTTCATTCACCCGGGGGTAGGTCCCAGTCGTTTACATCGCGTTTCACTAGAGGTAGAAACTCTCAGGACTATTCCAAGGGATCAAGCGCTTGTTTTTCTTGTGGTGGTCATGGTCATCAGCAGAGGGAGTGTCTGACCTTTCAGAGAAGCCATCGTACGCTAGGAACTACGCTCCAGGTTCCTCCGTTGAGGAAGTTCTAGCCGAGGCAGCAGTAGCCAGTTTCACTAGCTTTAGATTAGTAGAGGGTAGATGGGGCAGGCAGAGGATATCCCCATGATGCTCCTCATCCTCAGAGAGTAGAGCGCGGCCATGGTGGTGGTCGTCATCAGGGTCTGAGAGGCCGTGGAGGAGGTCGTGGTAAGCTTCATACTCTAGCATTGCCAGCTACAGGACAGCCAAACATCGTCTGAGGTACCCTTTTCTTGTTTTCTAACTTGGTGTATGACTTGTTTGATTTAGGAGTGACACACTCCTTCATATCACCTACCCTTGTCCATGCTTTGGGAGTTGAGGTAGAGAGGCTTCCAGTACCCTTGGAATAGACTACGACAGTTGGAGGTCGAGCCGACTTGTTTGAAGTATGTTGAGATTGAGAGCTAGTGTTGGGGTAGCACTGCTCTTGGGGAGATTTCCTATGTTTACGAATACAACCATATGATTTCATCATCAGGATGGATTGGTTGTATTCAGTGCAGGCTATCGTAGATTGTTTCAGGAAAAAAGTCATCTTCATTGGTGTAGATGGAGAGCAAGTGGTGTTTTTTGGTGAGCGAGATCCTCAGATGGGTCATAGGCGCATTCCATCCTTATCATCCATGATGGCTGAGTTGATGCTAAGTTCTTTAGAGGTTCAGAAGTTGGCATTTCCTAGGGTCGTAAGGGAGTACCCTGATGTCTTTCTTGAAGAGGTTGTAGCATTACCCCCTCAATGATAGATTGAGTTTGGGATCGAGCTATTGGTAGGAGCGTCTCCTATCTCTGTGTCTCCATATAGGATGACCCCTTCTGAGTTATGATAACAACGTATGCAGCTTTATGGTTTGTTACAGTGTGGTTTTGTTCAGCTAAGTGTGTCACCGTGGGGTGAACCAGTTTTGTTCGTAAAGAAGGCTGACGGCAGTTTGCGGTTGTGTGTCGATTATCATCGCTTAAACAAAGTGACAATAAAGAATTGATATCCTCTTTCACGGATTGATGATTTATTTGATCAACTGTAGGGTTCACGTTGGTTATCAAAGATCGACCTACGGTGAAGATATCATCAGATGCATGTAAAGGATGAGGATATCCCAAAGACTGCTTTCCATTGTCATCATGGGCATTATGAGTTTGTTGTAATGTCATTTGGAATGATGAATTCTCTGGATGTGTTCATGGGATTGATGAATGCTATGTTCTGTGAGTTCCTGGACGAGTTTGTGGTGGTTTTCATCGATGAAATCCTTGTGTACTCCACATCTGAAGAGGAACATGCATAGCTTCTATGATCCATTTTGGGAGTTCTTCGCCAACATCAGCTGTTCGGGAAGTTGTCGAAGTGTGAGTTTTGGGCTCGAGAAGTCTTTTTCATGGGGCATGTTGTGTCCCAATAGGGATTAGCTGTGGATCCATCGAAGATACAAGCAGTTGTGTCTTGGGTATCCCCCAAGACAGTTTCAGAGGTGCGAAGTTTCCTTGGGCTCGCAGGATACTACAGGAGGTTCGTATCCAATTTCTCATGATTTGCGACTCCTCTGAAAACTTTGACTAGAAAGGATAAGTCATTTATATGGACTGATTAGTGTCAAGCATGTAACGACCCAAAATTTCATTAATGGAAAATCCCTCTTGATCCAGTTAAATGTTTCTTTATGTTTTTATAAGAGGTCAACTTCTTTAGTTTTACGTTAAGATTTGTGACCGTTACTTTTATAGCCGTTGAACATTGATCATCTGGGTAGTTTAAATATAAGGCTTTAACGAAACCATTTTTTTTACTCAGAAAAAGGAAGCGATGGCCTCATCCAGTAGAATTGCCCCTTACGAAGCCCATTTGTCGGAGCTCGGAAAGGAGGTGGCGTCTTTGGGCTTTGCCCTTGACCAAGCCCAAGCTGAGCTTCATCAAGTCAAGCTCGAACGTGATCGTCTACGGGAAAAATGGAAGTTGATAGAGATCACCACTCGAGCGATGTTATCCGAGCAACCCCAAGAGTCTGTCACCATCGCACACCTTACCCTTAGGTCTTATGCGGCTATTTTAAGGGGTTATGTAACAAATAAGTAGCACCATGTTCATGTACATTATTTTTGTATATAATAATGAATATAATTTCTAGTCATTTTTGATGCATTGTAATTAGTTTTTAAAGTACAAATGATGTTTTTAGTTATTATTTAATTAAGAATTATATTTTATTAAATTAAAGGATTTTTGAATTAAATAATATTTTAATAAAATATTATTATTAATATTAAATTAATTTTTATTAAATATAAATGATCTTATAATTTTATGAATGCAATTAAAATTTTTATTAAGGTTTGAAAGCCATTTCTGTCAAAACCCGTGAATTTTTTTATAAATGTCGGTTTTTATTTTAAAAGTGAAAATTCACATATTTAGAAAATTATTTAGATAAAATAAATATTATTTTTGGAATCAGGACGTCGAAATTATCCAACGGTGAATTTTTCATAATTTTCTGAGACAGTCCAATTTTTGGGTAAAAATTAAATACCTTTTAAATATATAATGTGATTTATGACATCATAATGACCCAATGGTGATGTAATAAAATACCATAATCCTTAGGTTCGGCCAATATATGTTTTATCATTAAAATAATGAGGTTTTGGGTTTGTTTGACTCACTTTTCAAAGCATTAATGGAGCCCTCAAGACTTATTCAACACTTTGCCTTTTTAAATTAATTTCCATGGGAGTGTGACTCACCTCCACATAAGCAACCCTAATTTTTTAATAAGTTCGGACCTTGGCCTTGTAAAATATTGTTTTCCTCTCTCCTTTTCCAGAAACCATGGGCAAATACCATGGGATGGTTTGTGGTTTGGATTATTTTAATATAAGGGGTCCCAAACCTAAATAATAAAGAATTCTCTCACCTTTCCTATATAAACCCACCCAAGCTCCCACTTCCTCCTCACTCAAAGCCCTTAAAGTTCGTCCAACCTCTGCCCTACTCTCTCTAGAATCCTCTCAAGGTGCCCCAAGCTCCCAAGAAGCCTCTCACAAGCCTCTCTCTAGCCTTTGGAAGCACACTTCCAAGTAAGGGTTTTTTCTTCCTTTCTCATTTTTGTCAATTTTCTTTAAGTTGTATTGCCCTTTTAATTTAATTTATGAATGTTGGGGTATGGTTTTGCACCTCTCCCATACTGCCCTCTTATTGTTTGAATGATGGGAGACCCCTTTCTCTCTCATTAAATGCCTCCCATGTACACCCGTTACTATGCCAAAATTCCGAAAGGAACTTCTCTCTCTTCTTTTACATTCAAGCAATACTTTTGTATCATGAATCTAAATTCCATTTCTATTGTTGGGACATGTATATATATGATCTCCTTACTGTCCATTACATGTAATTATGATGAGGAACCCCTTTCTCTCTCATCAACCTTTTTTATGAATTCTTATGTCACGTCGTTACGCTGCCGAAATCGCACCGATTTTCTAAGCCAATGTCTTTGTGTAGTGAATACCATGCCCATTTCTCCATCAAGGGTATTCACCTTTATGCACATATACGTATTGATTGTAAAGTTTCATGTTTGAATTCCACATTCCTTTATCGTGGAAGAAATGATTATGTTTTATGAATCCATGTTTTATGATCCATGTGGCACACTTATGCATGAAATGAAATGTTTAAGAAGGGTGCGCCCTGATAGCGCTCCAATGCATTGGGTAAAGTATAGTATCATGATACGTCATGTGCAATGAGTGTTGACTCATGCTAATTCAAGTGCAACGAGGGTTTACTCGTGCTTCAAGTGCAATGAGGGTTTACTCATGCTCCATGTGCAATGAGCCTTGGCTCATGCTAATTCAATGTTAAGTGTTGTTGCCACATTTCCATGTTATGATTATCATGCTTTATCATGCCTTTATGTTCATGTCTCTCTTATGATCTATTGATATGCCTATTGCCTAACATGTATTGTACTCCTCATGTTATTCATTATGTACTCCCTTATTGGGCTTTATAGCTCACCCTTTTCTTATGCATGTCCTCAAGTTATCCCATGCAATGCTAAGTACGAAGGAATGTAGTGGTCATGTAAAGGAAGTTTTCAATAAGGATGTTGTATTTCAAGTTTAAAGTTTTTATGTAATGATCCTAAGCCCCAAAGACACTAAACCTCTCGATCTTCTTTGTTGTATCAAGTGATGTTTTATGTAATAAAGCATGTTTAAGTTGTAATAAAAAGCAGGGTTGTCATAGTTGGTATCAGAGGATAGGTTTAGTTATTTTTGGGATTAGGAAACCCTATTAAAGCCTTAGATACAAGACTAAGCATAATAAAAACATCCCTAAGTTTTGGTAAATACTAAGTAAGTTTTTTATCAAACAAATACATCCCTGTCTGGATACGAGCAGGTAGAGGCGGCTCTGGCACAGATGTATCCTAGGGGTAAAACCCGAAAACACCGCTTTGAGCTAGACTCGAACGGGAACTGGTGCACGACAACGGGCCTTGCTGCACTCTTGGTTACGACACTCCCGGGGGATATGTTTTGATAAATTCACAATCTTAGTATGAACCCTTATTAAGGGAAAAATGCCCCTAAGAATATATGTTAGAAGGAAGATCCTGAAAAGCCTGGATTGAATCCTATAGACTCATGAGTTAAAGAGATCAAAGTTTATTTATAAGTCATCAACTTTTGTCTTTGGATTACCCTCTATGTGTTACCCCTAACTTTCCTTTTATTCCAGCCAATGGCCGGTAATAGGAGAACTCGGGCTAACAACCGTTGTGAAGATCAGTGTGATGATTGTACTAATGAGATGCCCAATCCGATGGGAGCGGGAATCGCGAACTTTGTCACGCTTCTCTCTCAGCTAACTCAAGTTTTGAATAGAAACACTTGTCAAGAGGAACGTTCAACCCCCCCTAAGAAAGAACAAGTCGCTATTGAAAGCTTCATGAGACAAAGGCCTCCTACTTTTAGTGGATCATCTGATCCCACGATCGCTGAACAATGGATCAACTCCATTGAGAAGATATTATCCATCCTCCAATGCTCTGAAAAAGAGAAGGTTCTCCTGGCGGCTTATCGTATGGAGGGTGAAGCTGATCAATGGTGGACATTGATCAAAAATACGAAGCCAGAGGAGGAGATCGAGGCTTTGGAATGGAAGGTATTTCGGAAGATGTTTTTCGATAAATATTTTCCATGCACCCTCCGTCTTAAGATGGAAAGGGACTTCCTTTCCCTCAAGCAGAAAGATGAAGAATCTGTGGGAGCGTACGAGGAAAACTTCACAAGGCTTGCACGATACGCTTCCGGCTTTGTCGTTACCCCCGAATGCAAAGTTGACCGCTTCTTTGGTGGGCTGAAGCCTAGCTTGCGGAAAGCATTAGCGATCCGTGACTTTGACAGCTATGAGGAGATTGTCCGATGTGCCCTTAAGGTTGAAATGGAGATCGGAGAATCACAGGGGTATCATGGGGACAAGAAGCAGAAGGTGGACTTCAATGCTGGTGGTCCGATGGATAAATCTAACGGCGCTAAGAAATTCCAGCACCCCACTTGCCAAAAGTGTGGAAAGAAGCACCCTGGGAATTGCCTTAGGGGGACAAGAAAATGCTTCAAGTGTGGAAGAGAAGGGCACCTAGCTATTAACTGTCAGCAAGAAGGACCCGCGGCTGCGACGGAGGGGAGGAACGCTCCGTTCGAACCTCAACGCGTTGTTCAATGCTTCAAATGCAAAGAACCGGGTCATTTTGCGAATCAGTGCCCTAATCCAAGGGTTATCGGAGGCAATCAACAACCTCCAAGACAGCAAGGAAGAGCTTTTGCCATCACTTCTGCCGAAGTGAACCCCGACAACGAAGTGGTGACAGGTACGCTAGTTATTCATTCAAGAATAGCGAACGTACTTTTTGATTCAGGTTCTACGCATTCTTTTATATCTCAAAAGTTTAGTAGAATAATCCCTGCACCACCACAAATCATGGAAGTAAAGATGTCGGTGAGTACGGCAAATGGGGCAATCATTGCATCCCATGAGTATAAGTCCTCCCCTGTTATAATCTGTGGATTGAATTTCCCGGCGAACCTTATCATACTCCCTTTGGTGGAATTTGATGCAATTCTTGGCATGGATTGGCTTTCCTTATATAGAGCCAACATAAATTGTCGGGAGAGGGAAATCACACTCCATATGGAGAATCGACCCCCGATTCTTTACAAGTGTCAGGAGGAAGATGAATCTCCTTTAACTCCATCATCTCAAGCATGGATATTACTACCTTATGAGCACGCATATCTGGCTCAGATGATTGAGTCCAAGGAAGAAACCACCCTTGAAGAAATGCCTATTGTGAGGGAATTCGCTGAAGTATTTCCCGAGGAACTTCCTGGTCTTCCTCCAAGAAGAGATGTTGAGTTCTCAATTGAACTTATACCTGGGGCGCTACCAATATCCAAGACTCCATATAGAATGGCTGTGGTTGAGCTTGAAGAACTGAAGAAACAACTACAGGAGAATCTGGATAAAGGGTTTATACGCCCAAGTGCATCACCATGGGGTGCACCAGTCCTCTTCGTCAAGAAGAAGGATGGGTCAATGCGGCTTTGCATCGATTATCGTGAACTTAACAAAATCACGATAAAGAACAAGTATCCTCTCCCAAGAATCGATGACTTGTTTGATCAGCTGCGTGGAGCACAATACTTCTCCAAGGTTGACTTGCGGTCGGGATATTATCAAGTAAGGGTGAAGAAGGAAGATATCCCCAAGACTGCTTTTCGTACAAGGTACGGACACTATGAATTCATAGTAATGCCTTTTGGACTCACCAATGCTCCAGCAATATTCATGGACTTGATGAATAGAGTCTTTAGAGATTACCTAGATAAATTTGTGGTAGTCTTTATAGATGATATTCTAATATACTCCAAAACCAAGGAGGACCATGAGGAGCATTTAAGAACTGTACTGGAGACTTTGCGCAAGGAGAAGCTCTATGCCAAGTACAGCAAGTGTGAGTTCTGGTTGAAGGAGGTCTCATTCTTGGGCCATATCATCACAAGCAATGGGATATCTGTGGACCCCTCCAAAACAGATGCAATTGAGGGATGGCCGAGGCCAACATCGGTAACTGATATCCGTAGCTTCTTGGGGTTAGCTGGATATTATCGACGATTTGTGAGAAACTTCTCACGATTGTCCAACCCTCTTACCAAGCTAACTCGAAAGGGAGTAAATTTTCTTGGAGTGATGAATGCGAAGAAAGCTTCAAGGAGTTGAAAAGGAGGCTTATCACTGCACCTGTGCTCACTTTACCCACAAGTGGGGAGCTTTTTGTGGTATTCAGTGATGCTTCGAAGAAGGGCTTAGGATGTGTGCTGATGCAGAATGATAAAGTGATATCCTATGCCTCAAGACAGTTGAAAATCCATGAGCGAAACTATCCAACGCATGATCTGGAGTTGGCGGCGGTGATCTTTGCCTTGAAAATCTGGCGGCATTATCTCTATGGAGAGAAATGTGAGATATATACGGACCACAAGAGTCTTAAATATATATTCACACAGAAAGAGCTTAATATGCGCCAGAGAAGATGGATAGAGCTCATAAAGGATTATGACTGTTCAATACATTACCACCCTGGGAAGGCGAACAAGGTGGCGGATGCCCTAAGTAGAAAGGATCCAGCAATTCTATCAATGATGAGAATTGAGAAGGATCCAATCTTCTTAGACTTGATGAAGATGGACGTGGGAATCATAAAGAAGGGAACATCATCAATCCTTTCACAAATGATTGCTCAACCATCTCTTTTGGAAAGGTTAAAGGATGCTCAAAAGGATGATGCGAGAATCCAAGAAAAAGTGGAAGCTATCAAAAAGGGAAAATCCTCAGAGTTTAATGTTAATGAAGAAGGAATTGTGCGGTTTGGGAAAAGACTATGTGTCCCATCAAGTTCAGAGCTGAAGAAGGAACTTTTGGATGATGCACATAGTTCAAATTTCTCTATTCACCCAGGGAGCACAAAGATGTATCGAGATCTCCGAGAAAACTTTTGGTGGGATAATATGAAGAAGGAGATCGCTGAATATACATCAAAGTGCCTGGTGTGTCAGAAAGTGAAGGCAGAGAGGCAGAAGTCTAAGGGGATGATGCAACCATTGCCCATACCAGAATGGAAATGGGAGAACATCACCATGGACTTCGTCACTGGACTTCCAAGGACATCCAAAAGCAACAATGCAATCTGGGTTATTGTGGATCGTCTTACAAAGACTGCACACTTCATTGCTATTCGAGAGTACTTCTCTTTGGATCAACTGGCACGGATATATATCAGGGAAGTGGTACGGTTGCATGGAGTACCACTATCTATTGTGTCTGACCGAGATCCAAGATTTACCTCTAAGTTTTGGAAGAGTCTTCAACATGCTATGAATACTGAACTGAACTTCAGTACGGCCTATCATCCTCAAACTGATGGCCAATCCGAGCGGACTATCCAAACACTTGAGGATATGTTGAGAGCGTGCTCAATGGACTTTAAAGGAGGATGGGATCAACATCTTCCTCTAGTTGAGTTCTCTTATAATAATAGTTTCCACTCGAGCATCCAAATGGCACCATATGAAGCCCTGTATGGGAAAAGGTGTAGAACACCGGCATGTTGGGATGAGGTCGGTGAACGTAAGCTGCTTGGACCAGAAATGGTCGAAGAAATGGTGGAGAAGGTGAAAACCATTCAGCAGCATATCAAGGCAGCCCAAAGTCGACAGAAGAGTTATGCAGATAATCGTCGACGAGACCTTGAATTTAAAGTCAGAGACATGGTGTTTTTACGCATATCTCCGTGGAAGAAGGTCATGAGGTTTGGAAAGAAAGGGAAGTTAAGTCCAAGGTACATCGGCCCCTTCGAGATTCTTGATCGTGTTGGGGTTGTGGCCTATCGACTAGCACTTCCACCTACTATGGCCAAGGTGCATGATGTCTTCCATGTATCCCTCTTAAGGAAGTACATACCAGACCCTTCACATGTACTCTCTTCTGAGGTGGTACAATTAGAAGACGATCTTTCTTATGAGGAGCAACCAGTGAAGATCTTAGATCGTAGAGAAAAAGTTCTACGAAATAAGACAATGCCCCTCGTCAAGGTGTTGTGGAGAAACCACAAGTTTGAAGAAGCAACTTGGGAGTCGGAGGATATGATGAAGCTAAGTTACCCACATTTGTTTTAGTGTGGGAAAAGGAAAATTTCGAGGGCGAAATTTCTTAAGGGGGGAATGTTGTAACGACCCAAAATTTCATTAATGGAAAATCCCTCTTGATCCAGTTAAATGTTTCTTTATGTTTTTATAAGAGGTCAACTTCTTTAGTTTTACGTTAAGATTTGTGACCGTTACTTTTATAGCCGTTGAACATTGATCATCTGGGTAGTTTAAATATAAGGCTTTAACGAAACCATTTTTTTTACTCAGACAAAGGAAGCGATGGCCTCATCCAGTAGAATTGCCCCTTACAAAGCCCATTTGTCGGAGCTCGGAAAGGAGGTGGCGTCTTTGGGCTTTGCCCTTGACCAATCCCAAGCTGAGCTTCATCAAGTCAAGCTCGAACGTGATCATCTACGGGAAAAATGGAAGTTGATAGAGATCACCACTCGAGCGATGTTATCCGAGCAACCCCAAGAGTCTGTCACCATCGCACACCTTACCCTTAGGTCTTATGCGGCTATTTTAAGGGGTTATGTAACAAATAAGTAGCACCATGTTCATGTACATTATTTTTGTATATAATAATGAATATAATTTCTAGTCATTTTTGATGCATTGTAATTAGTTTTTAAAGTACAAATGATGTTTTTAGTTATTATTTAATTAAGAATTATATTTTATTAAATTAAAGGATTTTTGAATTAAATAATATTTTAATAAAATATTATTATTAATATTAAATTAATTTTTATTAAATATAAATGATCTTATAATTTTATGAATGCAATTAAAATTTTTATTAAGGTTTGAAAGCCATTTCTGTCAAAACCCGTGAATTTTTTTATAAATGTCGGTTTTTATTTTAAAAGTGCAAATTCACATATTTAGAAAATTATTTAGATAAAATAAATATTATTTTTGGAATCAGGACGTCAAAATTATCCAACGGTGAATTTTTCATAATTTTCTGAGACAGTCCAATTTTTGGGTAAAAATTAAATACCTTTTAAATATATAATGTGATTTATGACATCATAATGACCCAATGGTGATGTAATAAAATACCATAATCCTTAGGTTCGGCCAATATATGTTTTATCATTAAAATAATGAGGTTTTGGGTTTGTTTGACTCACTTTTCAAAGCATTAATGGAGCCCTCAAGACTTATTCAACACTTTGCCTTTTTAAATTAATTTCCATGGGAGTGTGACTCACCTCCACATAAGCAACCCTAATTTTTTAATAAGTTCGGACCTTGGCCTTGTAAAATATTTTTTTCCTCTCTCCTTTTCCAGAAACCATGGGCAAATACCATGGGATGGTTTGTGGTTTGGATTATTTTAATATAAGGGGTCCCAAACCTAAATAATAAAGAATTCTCTCACCTTTCCTATATAAACCCACCCAAGCTCCCACTTCCTCCTCACTCAAAGCCCTTGAAGTTCGTCCAACCTCTGCCCTACTCTCTCTAGAATCCTCTCAAGGTGCCCCAAGCTCCCAAGAAGCCTCTCACAAGCCTCTCTCTAGCCTTTGGAAGCACACTTCCAAGTAAGGGTTTTTTCTTCCTTTCTCATTTTTGTCAATTTTCTTTAAGTTGTATTGCCCTTTTAATTTAATTTATGAATGTTGGGGTATGGTTTCGCACCTCTCCCATACTGCCCTCTTATTGTTTGAATGATGGGAGACCCCTTTCTCTCTCATTAAATGCCTCCCATGTACACCCGTTACTATGCCAAAATTCCGAAAGGAACTTCTCTCTCTTCTTTTACATTCAAGCAATACTTTTGTATCATGAATCTAAATTCCATTTCTATTGTTGGGACATGTATATATATGATCTCCTTACTGTCAATTACATGTAATTATGATGAGGAACCCCTTTCTCTCTCATCAACCTTTTTTATGAATTCTTATGTCACGTCGTTACGCTGCCGAAATCGCACCGATTTTCTAAGCCAATGTCTTTGTGTAGTGAATACCATGCCCATTTCTCCATCAAGGGTATTCACCTTTATGCACATATACGTATTGATTGTAAAGTTTCATGTTTGAATTCCACATTCCTTTATCGTGGAAGAAATGATTATGTTTTATGAATCCATGTTTTATGATCCATGTGGCACACTTATGCATGAAATGAAATGTTTAAGAAGGGTGCGCCCTGATAGCGCTCCAATGCATTGGGTAAAGTATAGTATCATGATACGTCATGTGCAATGAGTGTTGACTCATGCTAATTCAAGTGCAACGAGGGTTTACTCGTGCTTCAAGTGCAATGAGGGTTTACTCATGCTCCATGTGCAATGAGCCTTGGCTCATGCTAATTCAATGTTAAGTGTTGTTGCCACATTTCCATGTTATGATTATCATGCTTTATCATGCCTTTATGTTCATGTCTCTCTTATTCTCTATTGATATGCCTATTGCCTAACATGTATTGTACTCCTCATGTTATTCATTATGTACTCCCTTACTGGGCTTTATAGCTCACCCTTTTCTTATGCATGTCCTCAGGTTATCCCATGCAATGCTAAGTACGAAGGAATGTAGTGGTCATGTAAAGGAAGTTTTCAATAAGGATGTTGTATTTCAAGTTTAAAGTTTTTATGTAATGATCCTAAGCCCCAAAGACACTAAACCTCTCGATCTTCTTTGTTGTATCAAGTGAAGTTTTATGTAATAAAGCATGTTTAAGTTGTAATAAAAAGCAGGGTTGTCATAAAGCATCTTTCGAGTATCTAAAGGAGAAGTTAGTAAGTGCTCCAGTTCTTTTTCTTCCAGCTGAGAGAGTTTAGTTTGATGTTTTCTGCGACGCTTCACATCAAGGTTTAGGATGTGTCCTCATGCAGAAAAGGTTAGTTGTTTCTTATGGGTCTCAGCAGTTACATCCCCATGAATGTAACTATGCCACTCACGATGTTGAGTTGGAATCCATGGTGTTTTCTCTGAAGTTGTGGAGACAATACCTCATTGGTGAGGGCTTTGTGGTTTTCACCGATCATAAGAGTTTTAGATATGTTTTCTCTCAACGGGACTTGTATTTGCGACAACTTCGGTGGATGAAGTTCTTGTAGGAATACAAATTCAAAATATCATATACACCTGGAAAAGGGAATGTTGTAGCTGATGCGCTGAGCTGAAAGTCACATAGTGATGCTGTGCATGAATCTGGTAATTCATGGATAGTAATGGAAGAACTGTCAGCATTACATCTTGAAATGGGAGAATTTGGGGGTAGAGGATTTCTTTTTCAGATGACGGTACAGTCATCCCGAGTGTAGAAGGTAGAAGAGTCCCGTTTGGGAGATCTAGAGGTGGAGGTCTGGAGAGTCCGAGTAGATTGTGGAGAGGCCCCTGATGGCTGGTCTGAGGATGAAATAAAATGAGTGTTGTACCAAGGAAGGATTTTTTTCCCTTGGAGATGCGCAAGACGATTCTCATAGATTTCCACAGTTCGCCTTTAGCAGTATATCTTGGTGTGAAAAAGATGTACCGATCCTTGAGGAGTCAGTTTTGGTGGCCTGGGTTGAAGCGTACTGTTGCGGAGTTTGTGTCTTGATGTTTAGTTTTCCAGAAGGTGAAGGTCGAACACCGTGTTCCTGGTGGTCTTCTCCAGCCATTAGATATTCCTCAATGGAAGTGGGAGGACATCTCAATGGAAATTTTTACAGGTTTACCTCAAGCTCCGGGAGGACATGATGCTATATGGGTGGTAGTGGATCGTTTAACAAAATTGGCCCACTCCATAGTGATCAAGGAGTCGAGATCAGTGGAAGTTTTGTCGAGACAGTATCTGGAGGAGGTGGTGAGACTTCATGGAGTACCTAGGATGATCATTTCTGATCGAGATCCTTATTTTACCTCCAGGGTGTAGATGGGTCTTTAACATGCTTTCAGTTCTCAACTATGCCTTAGGACTGCTTTTCATCCTCAAATGGATGGTCAGACAGAGCGAACCATCCAGACTCTTGAAGACATGTTGCGCTCTTGTGTTCTTGACCTTGGAGGGTCATGGATGAGGCACTTAACCTTGGTGGAGTTCTCTTACAATAATAGTTTTCACTCCACCATTGGTATGGAACCATTTGAAGCCTTGTATGGACAGCCTTTCCATTCTCCGTTGTGCTAGACTGGGGTGGGAGAGTCAGCAATTCTCAGACCAGAACTAGTGCAGAATACAAAAGAGATGGATCAGGTGATTCGTGAGAGGATGAATACAGCGCAAGATCGTCAGAAATCATATGCTGATCAAAGAAGGAGACACTTAGAGTTTAATTTTATGGATCATGTGATTCCGAAGGTGACTCCCCGTCATGGGTAGTGAAGGTTTGGTCGTGGAAGTAAGCTTTATCTCCAGTTTGTTGGGCCGTTTGAGGTGTTAGCTCATGTTGGAGCTGTGGCATATCGAGTAGCACTTCCCCCACAGATGAGTCGGATACATGATGTTTTCCATCTATCTCTGCTTCGTCATTATCTTCATGATGAATCTCACGTTATCGATTGGGGAGAGATCGATGTTGATGATGGTGAAACCTTCGAGGAGTGACCTATGGAGATCCAAGACCACAAGGATAAGGTGTTGCGTGGGAGTTATATCCCCTTAGTTCGTGTCTTGTGGTAACACAATGTCATGGAGAAGAGTACCTGGGAACGTGAGTCACAAATATGTGCTCAGTACCTAAAGTTGTTTTATGTTTAAATATTTTCATGTAATGATGTTTTCTTTGTTGTTAGACCTTTCATGTTTTATTTATGAACTTCTCTAGTTCCGTTTGTGGCTTGCTCCCTTTTGAGAAGTATCTGGACGGGTGGTTGTTCGGACCCCGTTTCTCTTTTTTTGTTGTCTCTTTAGGTTGGTTTTGAATTCTCGAGGACAAGAATGTTTTGAGAGGTATCTGATGTAATGGACCAGACCTCTCCTGTCCATTACTTTGTGAAAATGTGGTGTTGGAGGTGTTTTGGGAGGTCAAGGCAACTTATCCCCAACACTTTGCAAAATTTCCAGTTCTGTGAACAGTGTTTCCAGTTTTATGAACAGTAATAGTAGGTGAACATTGTTTCTATCGGTGAGGTTTAGTGAACAGTGTTTCTATAGGTGAGGTTCCGTGAACAGTACTTCTATTGGCGAGGTTCAATAAACAGTGTTTCTATTGGTGAGGTTCAGTGAACAATGTTTCTATAGGTGAGGTTCAGTGAACCGTGTTTCTATCGGTGAGGTTTAGTGAACAGTGTTTCTATCGGTGAGGTTCAGTGAACAGTGTTTCTATTGGTGAGGTTCAATGAACAGTGTTTCGATAGGTGAGGTTTAGTGAACAGTGTTTCTATCGGTGAGGTTCAGTGAACAGTGTTTCTATTGGTGAGGTTCACTGAACAGTGTTTCTATCGGTGAGGTTCAGTGAACAGTGTTTCTATCAGTGAGGTTCAGTGAACAGTGTTTCTATCGGTGAGGTTCATTGAACAGTGTTTCTATCGGTGAGGTCTATCGGTGAGGTCAATCGGTAGGTGTATAGTGTTTCCAGATCGGTAGACTTGAACAATGTTTCCAGATCGGTAGACTTGAATAGTGTTTCCAGAATGGTAGGTGTACAATGTTTCCAGAACGGTGAAGTCTATCGGTAACCTCTAACGGTGAGGTCTATCGGTAACCTCTAATGGTGAGGTGTATCAGTAGCCTCAAACGGTGAGGTCTATCAGTAACCTCTAATGGTGAGGTCTATCGGTAACCTCTAACGGTGAGGTCTAAAGGTGACCTTTTCTTTCCTTTTCCAAATTTTGAGTACGTGAACAATGTTTCCAGCTTCCTATAGTTTCGCCCCTTTGACGTTTCCTTTGACGTAAAATACATTTAAATCCTTATTTTAAGGACTCTAAAGGCTGATTCAAATTCCATAAATCCTATATTAATTATACCAATAGATCGGGATGTTTTTACTTGGCCAAACTACGTGGGTTAATGCGATCCTCTTTTAATGGAGAATTAAGCGTATCTTAAACTGTCGCCCCATTAAATCTTCAAAAGGGACAAGATATCATCCTCCCTTATTATTCCTATTTGTTCTCGACTATGAGACGCTACAACCTTTCAATCCTTCCTATAGTTTTTTCACAATCAAACCCTACTCCTCCGATTGGTTCTGCTCTATTTTGGATGCAACTGAGCTGTGTCGGTCAATCTTCCATATAAGGTATGTTTTATCGTCATTCATTTGGGGATCATCTTATCATGTTTCTCCATTCCATATTATACCATGTAATCTCCAATATTATAATGGTTTTTTCTTGGGGTTTTGTTGGTGTTGTCATACCGTGGAATCCTCCGGTGGATGCAGTTGTCATGAGAGGAAGATTGTGACCCATTATGTGGATAAAGAACATCAAGAATTTTTGAGGTTGGGGATTCATTGCTTCTCTTTTCTTTTACGTGCAATAGTATCATTAGCATATTTTATCATAGGGGATCACAATGGAATTGAAATAATAAATATTTTAACTGGATAAATAAATTGATATCTATCGTATGTTATTGCCTCTTGTTTTTCTTGATAGTGTGATATCTATGCTTCCTTTGTTTAGCTGTTTGTTCTCGATGGAAATCGGTAAAGAACGTAAACCGGGATTAATTAATAACTGTTGGCTAAAGATAAAAAGGCATGAAAAAGAATCTGGTTCTTATTGTAATTTTATGTTAATCAAATTTGTACAGTAAGCAGGATTAATTATTTGTGATAGCTTATTAATTTGGTTTCCCAAATTTGGAACCTACGTTTAATAAATATGTTAATTCAAGATGGATTAAAGAAACACTTGTTTGATAATTTGTAAAAGGGTTCTAAGTTACCCTCTTGATTGTTCAAGGGACAAGAGACCATTGATGTGATTTTTGTTTTCCTGCTACTTGTGTCGTGATGTGATCCTGGATGGATGTTGAGATATGTGGAGGCATGGAGACTTTTGGTGGTGGTAGCAGATGATGCCTAGAGTGGCGAGATGCATCAGTTTATGCATGTGGGTATCAGGGAGGACACCATGGATGATGGAATGGGATGGATGTGATTTTTGGATGATTTTTGGTTCTTTGGTTTATTAAATGCTTTACTTTTCCCCACTGCTCAAGGCATCTGGTCTTACTTACCCTTATTCCGAAAGAGGCGAAGACACGCGAGGTATGCCACGTGCTTTCTGTGTTGAGCCTCTCAAGGGAGAATGGGTCTACGCTCTTGCTATAGGTGGCAAAGACTCGACGGGTAGTAAATATACTCACCGTGTTGAGCCCTTTGTGTTTAGTAGCATAGAACGATTTTCTAGAATGCCTGGTATTATGGAATGTAATTCTGTAATGAATAATTAAATAAATGGTGTTAACTCATGGGGTTGGAGTTTCTAGAACGTAATGGCAAGGTTGTATTTTGGATGGTACAGTGGATATTGGGTGTGATGCTAATGAAGTTTAATGTTAAATTGTTCATGGTTAATTAATGTTTAAAGAATTAATTAATGTACAGTGGAACTGATAAAAATGGAATGAAGTAATCTAATAAAGATCTCCAAATGGTTTTGTTCTTATAGGATACCTAGTCTTAGAAGTAGAAGCCCGGAGTCTGATAGACGTTAGCTGCAGTTGTGTCTAAGAATAGGTAATGCCCATAGTGTGTTTGTGAGATATAATATGTTCTATATTTTTTATGTTTCTATATGATACTCCACCATGTCAATAAGGGAAACAGACACCCGGGGGGGGGGGGGTGTTTTCCCCAACATTCCGGTGGGAGGACGAATGGAAGACTACCCCCTTTGCCCCCACTCCCTTACCTTGGTAGATACTTGTGCCAACAAGAACAATGTTTAGTTTCTCCATATATGTGTGTAGAGGGCTATAATGGCTTGTTGTTATTTCACACACATATATTCTGGATATAGTATCCTATGGACTACTATAGGTGTAACGTGTATAGGATGTGATGGCTTGAGGATCCCTAATCAGTGTATGGGCCGTAATGGCTTGAGGTATAATACCCGACGTATGATACACATTATGAGGGATGTGGTGGCTCCTAGAACTTACCTGGTTAGTTTTGGTTGTGAGGATGGTGTGGTGGTTCTCCAAAGTGTCTGCGGGAAAGCATTTGTGGTACACAATGTGAAAATTGTGGTGCTTCGCCCAGGTGTCTACGGGCAAACCTTTTTGGATAGATATTCTTAGGACGTGCGATGTTGGGGCAAAGAGGAAAACCAGTGTGGAAGTAGTAGTGGGGTACCCTTGATATTCTTTACAATATGCTGTATTCTTGTATGCGTTACTTGGTGAGAGTGGCCATAGTGAGGTTGGGAACTTAGTATACCTGTTTAGGTGACGAGTTAGTTTCACTTGTTGTTCACTGTGCTTTAGTATTCTTTTTTTACTTTTGAACAAGAGGCTTCGGGGAGGATCCTACTGATTATACTGTTATACTCACCCTATGTATATATAAACTGTTTTTCAGGTCACTTGGAGCCGGTTGGAGATCAAGCTGGTTTCTACTAGCTTGGGGTTGCAGGAGCTATTTGGGATTGTGGTTGCTGCTGTTTTACTTCCTTTTGGGTACTTGTAGTTTTCCCTTCAAGTTTTAGTACTTTTGCATGACATTTCATATGTGTACATGGGTTTCTTTTATATTCCAGTTCTGATTCGGAGTTGATTGGTGTCTATCTTATCTCTCTCTTCTGCATGTGTTCTCTTAGAGGGTAATTCCTCCCATTTGTGTGTTTACTATACCCTCGAGGCTAGTCGCCAACCCGGGGCCTACTAGAGGTAGGACTCAGGGGTCATTATCTCCCTTCTCACATTTTATGCCTAGGAGGGGTACACTTTGTGGGGAGGGGGTCATGAAAATGACCTACCTATTTATTTTTGCGCTGAAGCTGTTAATATAGCATGCTACATAATCAATAGAGTGTTGATCATACCTATTCTTAAAATGAATCCTTATGAGTTATGGAACAATCGAAAACCCAAGGTTAACTACTTCAAAGTTTTGGTTGTAAAACCTATAACCTTAATACTAATGAAAATTTTGAAAATTTTGTATCCAAGATTGATGAAGGTATCTTTTTTGGATATTCCATGTTCAGTAAAGCCTATAGGGTGTTCAATAAAAAAATGTGTGGAAGAATTTTTCCATGTTAAATTTGATGAAACATATCCACATGTGCCTAAAACAATTCTAGAGAACTTGGAGGATGATGTATCAAATCTAAACATTAATACAAAATCCTCAGACCTTTCTGTGAAAGAATCTTTGAAAAAATCCAGTTCTGGAAATTCCTTAGACTCAAGTCATAATGAACTTGAACCTGTTGATGAACCTGAAATCACTAGTCCCTGCTTTTCTAGAGATATTAGAACTCTTAAGAACCATCCTTTAGATGCTGTTGTAGGATACCTAGACAAAGGAACTCAAACTAGAGCTTCTCTTAGAAATCAAGTTGAATATCAAGTCTTCTTGTCAAAACTTGTACCTAAAACCATTAATGATGCTATCAATGATGAATTTTGGGTGATGGATATGCAAGAAGAACTTAATCAGTTTGAAAGGAACAAAGTTTGGAAACTTGTTGAAATACCTAAGGACACATTCACCATAGGTACTAAAAGGGTGTTTAGAAATAAGGTAGATGAAGCTGGTAACAAAGTTATAAATAAGGCTAGATTGGTTGCACAAGGCTATAGTCAAGAAGAAGGAATTGATTATGAGGAGACCTTTTCACCAGTATCTAGACTTGAAGCCATTATAATCTTTCTTTCTTATGCTTCACATCTTAATTTCAAACTATATCAAATGGAGGTTAAGAGTGCATTCTTAAATTGGTATATAGATGAGGATGTGTTTTTTGAACAACCCCCTTTCATTACAAACCCCCATTTTCCAAATCATATTTTTAAATTATCAAAAGCTTTATATGGTTTGAAATAATCTCCAAGAGCTTGGTAGGATAGGTTGAGTATTTTTTCTTATTTCCAAAGGTTTTACAAAAGGAATAGCTGATCCTACCCTTTTTATAAAATGAATTTCTAATGATGTTTTAGATGTTAAAATATATGTAGATGACATTATCTTTGGATCTTCAAAAAATTATTTATGTGTTGATTTTTCTAAAATGATGCAAAATGAATTTGAAATGAGTTTAATGGGTGAACTAAAATTCTTTCTCGAATTTAAAATCTTTCAAAATAATGATGGTATTATCTTAACTCAACATAAATATACTAGATATCATCTAAAATGTTTTGTATTGGATAGCACTAAAAGTAGTGACACTCCCATGAGTACCACTTGTAAGTTAGATCTTGATGAAGATGGAAAATCTGTTGATCAAACCACTTATAGAGTAATGATTGGAAGTTTACTCTACTTAACTACTAGTCGACCTGACATTATGTTTAGTGTGTGTATGTGTTCTCGTTTTCAAGAAAATTCTAGATAATCTCATTTAAATGCCGTAAAGATAATTTCCAAATACCTCAAACATACACCCAATCTAGGACTGTTCTATCATAGAGGGAAATCATTTGAATTAGTTAGTAATTCTAATGTTGAATTCGGTGGTTATAAGTTAGATAGAAAAAATCACATCTGGAACATGTCACTATTTAGGCTAGTCACTAGTATCATGGTGTAGTAAGAAACAAAATTCTATTGCATTATCTACTGCAGAAGCTGAATACATAGCTACTGGTAGTTGTTGCACACAAATCTTGTGGATGAAACACACATTAATAGATTATGGATAACAATTCAGGCATGTATGTATAAATTGTGACAAAAAAAGTTCAATTAACATTTCAAAAAATCACATGTCACATTCTAGGAAAAATCATATTGATGTAAGACATCACTTTTTGAGAAATCATTATCAAAAAGGTGATATCACTTTGGAATTCATTGGTACTAAATATCATTTAGCTGATATATTCACCAAACCATTAAATTCTAAATGAATAGACTACATCATACATGAACCAGGTATGATAAATCTTAAGTAAATGTCTTACAATTTTATGTCTTACTATTTTATGTCTTACTGTTTTATGTCTTACAGTTTTATATCTTACTGTTTCATGTTTATCGTCTCACAGTTAGTATTTCGTGATTACTGTTTGACAGTCACAGTCTCTCTGTAAAGTTTGGTCACTATTACACCATAATGTTCAGTCACTGTCTCACCGTAAAGTTCAGCCACTGCCTCACCATAAAGTTTAGTCACTGTCTCACCGTAAAGTTCAGTCACTATCCCACCGTAAAGACCAGATATAGTCTCACTGTAAAGATTTTTTATTTATGAATTAAAAACCGCATCACGGTAATTATTCATTTCACCTTTTTTAGTTTCCCGTGATTTTATTTTTGCGACGTTTGGTATTCCTAAATGATAAAATAAAGGAAATGTCACTTCTTCTTCACTCGAGTGTTATTCTATTAATTAAATTTGTAACCCTTATTTAACCCTTCAACCCTTAAACCCTTCTCTCTCTAGAACCTTCGGTGACTGCCCAGGATGAAACGCCCTTTATCATAGACTCCTGAGAAACGTATCTCAAATAAGAAGAAAATTGCACCCAAGCTATCACCCGAAGGTCCTCTAAATCCAAATCTGGTGAACCGAGTAGTAGTAACTGAGAAAGTGATTTTCCCCAAGTGACTTCTGTTGATTAAGTCACCAGTTTCAAAAGTTTTAAAAGAGAAAGGCTGGTTAGAATGGTTTTCAAAGGAAGATAGACCTATCTACCCTAAGTTAGTGGCACAATTTTATCAGTATGTTCAGTTATCCTTTGATCCTGAAGATGGTTATACTGTGAAAAGATGGATAAATGGCCAGAAATGCACATTATGTTCAAGGTTATGGGATGCATGCCTTGGGATACCTCATGAAGGAATTTTTGATGACTATCAGAGAGTAACTCCACCTTCCAGTGAATTCTTTGTTTTGGAAGTTTCTTTGAAAAGCTTAACAGGAAATGGAACTAAGAGGAGAGCCATTACTGCTGAACTGAATGGAGAATGAAGACTTCTGTTTAAGTTTATTCAGAACTTGATTAGCCCCAGGAAAGGTGATTTTTCTGTACTTAAATATTAGGATGTGTTTTTTATTCATCTTATGAAAAATGGGCACAAGATCAACTTTTGTAAGTATGTCATACACCATAAGTGTGAGATGATCAAAACCACATCCAAGTCAACCTACCTATTTTATTCTCAGCTTATCTCAACCATTATTCATTCCAAAGGTATGGTTGGACCTAATGAAGAAGTTATCAAGGATTGTGTGTTCTGCCTTTCAAAATTCATTATCAAGAGGATGAAAATCAATTGTAATCCTTGGAAAAAGGCATGGGTGGAAGAAAATTATAGGATCTATGAAAAGTTCAATCTAGTGGAACATCCCTCAAGACCAAAACATATTTCTGATTCTGTTTTGGAACCGGATAAAGTTGTTGGGTATTCTGAAGAAGAAGAAGAAGAGGCTGCTATGCCTCCCAGGGAAACTATTTCTAATAAGGAAGACAATACTTCTGTCCCTCATGTAGTAAGTGAAAAAGAAGTCCCTGCTTCTAAAGATGTTGTTAATCTGGATGATCAACCCAAAGTTGAAACATAATCTATTTCAAAATAAAACAAAAATAATACTATGGAAGAACCTATAGAATAAGAGTTACCTTCTATTCAGGAAACTAACCTTGAGGAACTCCCAGTAGAAAAATATGTTCCAGAAGTCAATCTTTCGGCCGAGGAAAGGCTAAATCTAGATTTTTAGTTGTCTAGACAGGAAATGGGTGGTGAACTAAGAGATGAATTCGTGGGAATAGATCAAGACCCTAAGATTCTCATTCTTGAGAAGGATTAAACTATTGAGGGGGAGAAACCCCCAAATATGGAATCTATTGAAGTACCAAACCTGACCGATCCAAGTCCTGTAGACACTCGGTATAAGTTCCCTAGTTTTTATAATGTGGATGACTCTCAGGAAGTCTCAGTAAAAGGCCTTGACCTTTACACTATGTTCCAATTGAAAACTATCTCTAATTTTTCCCTTAAAAAATAACCTGAGCCTGTCTCAGTTCCTATCTCTGAACCT
Source organism: Viscum album (assembly GCA_963277665.1). Lineage (NCBI taxonomy): Eukaryota > Viridiplantae > Streptophyta > Magnoliopsida > Santalales > Viscaceae > Viscum > Viscum album. Next base: position 1,392,401,300 of record OY728157.1, on the reverse strand, counting down.
TTACTAGAACAACCATCCTTGGTGAGTAAATATGATCTTAAATATTTTGGAGCTACCCTTTTTTCTGGAGTTGAGAAAATCCTGAATACCCAACCATCTCCTGTAAAAAATCTAAGTGAGAGGGATTCCTCACTGTTGTTGGAAAAAGTTATTTGGAAGAATCAACCCAAAATGATTAATGAGATTTATGAAGTTATAGTTGAAAACATACTTCTTCATGATGAAGTTAATACTCTAAGAGGTATGATTGGAGACATGAAGAAAATGATGAATTCAAGATCAGATCTTTCTTCTCATACTATGGAACCTATTGTTACTCAAACCACACAACATATTGCCTCTATAATTTAACCTCATTTAGCTTCCTTAGCTGAAAAGGTCGCTAAAAGGAACAAACAGATTGTAAAATAGATGCAAGAGCTTGTTGTTAATCTTAACAATCTCACTGATGAGTATATGGGGTGCCTTTAAAAAGTGCTAAATCAACTTAAATTTTTTACCTTAGCTGTCACTGCTTCTAAATAATATGGTCAATCATATCAACCTTCCCTAGATAGTGAACTACTTAGAACATGGGTCAAAGAAGAACTTCAGACTGTGCTAAGTGGTTTCACTAAAGATTCTCTCTCTGTAGTTATCAAGAATAGTGACAGAGTTCTTGATCTGGTCCAAATCCATTCAAAAATTTCTAATGATTCTCACCAAGAAATTTACAAGAAATTGGATTTATACTTCAACTGAATCTTCTCAAAGACTTACATGACCAATAATTTCAAATATCTTGTAGAAAATCTTAGGATTCATCCTGTTTCTCAAGTTTTCAAGACTCAAGTCCAAAATCTCACTAAGTTCACTCATCTGTTGGATAAGTTTATGGAAAACAAGGATGACTTTGAGAAAGCTATGCAGTATGGTGGATAGATCATTGCTGATTTTATCAAGATTATAAGGACCTATCTTCATGTAAAGAGTACAACCATTGTTGCTCCTATGACTGCACCTCTGAGACCTGGTTTGCCTAATTTCACCTCTTCCATATCCTCCACTTCTATGTTTGTTAGTCAGGCACTGATTCAGATTAATCTTGTGATCCTTGATCAACAACTACTTCAGTATTCTACTACACCTATACTGGCTCCCTCTGTCTTTGAAGGTCTTCCTTTAACTTATCTATCAACCATCTCACTCCCTTATTCTACATCGACCTATGCTCCTATGGATTCCTCTTCTTCTGCTACTACTAAGGGAAAAGAGAAGACCAACCAATGAAGAAGGACAATTCTTACTCTATTATGATAAGAATCTTGTTCCATTTGTTTTACTTTTTGTAATTACCCTCTTTTTATCTAATACATTATGCACTTTTCTTGTCTCTTTTTTCTTTATTTTCTTTGCTACTTTTTGATAATCCCAAAAGGGGGAGAAATATCTATAGGAGAACAGTCACTCTATATATGTTCTATGCACATTTGAACTATTTTGTTAAAACAAATATACAATCTAAATTTACATGACTTGTGATCATAAAAAGGGGCAGATTTTTGGACTCCTCATATATTAATCTTGTTTTAATGATCACAAATCCTATTCAGTCTATAAACCTTGTTAACTCTATATAATCTATCTCACATCAAATGAACAGTTGTTTAGTAAAAGCTATCCAAATCCCCTCAGTTTGTTGATTATATACTATCTATTGATCTACTTTATAATGACTTCTCTAACAAATGATTAAGTTTAATCCATTCCATAAATATCACTGCTTAAGTCAGAATACAAATATTTTCCTAAATCGAGACACCGTGAACAAGAAAACACCGTGACATCGAGACACCATGACCATGAGACACTGTGAAAATCTAGACAATGTGACCATAAGACACCATGACCAATCTAGACACCGTGTGAAGGAGACACCATTTCCATGATATACTATGAAACTATTTCTTAATCTATCTGTCGTCTTTTAATTTAATCTCTAACATTCATATTTTAAGATTTTAAATGCGCTGACATAATTATTGTTTCTTTGTAGAAATTTCATCTGATAGTATGAGGTACGAGGTGCCGAATACATGCAACATGTCGGCTCAAACAAATGCACTCCAAGATAAAAGAGTAGTGCGTCCTAGAAACAAAAAGACACTGAAAAGCAAAACAAGCTAGTGGGCGTGAGCATGACAATGAAGAATACACTTAGATAATTTTTAAAGAAATAATTGTCTCATGAAACTCGATGATATTTAATAACACACGAAGTATACTTGAATCCCATAATCGAGAAAATCTCCGTACTGTCAAACATCACGAAGAACACAAGCCAGATCTGTCTGACTTGTGACACTCTATTTTCCATACGAGGACTTTATTTCTACATCTGCTTCATCTCAGAAGTCCAGAGATGCAAAGACTAACACTCAGAGCACATATAAGCCTATCTCAATATTTCTGCTCTGTTGTGTATCATTTTATTAACTTTAAAGTAGTGTTTGTATCTTTATAACAACACACTCTGTCTCTTACATCAAACTAAATGATACAAGATATCCTTACTCAAACATCCTTTTACACTTGTGTACACCCACAGATAAGTGTGGAAGAGGCCCCTATATGGCCTGGTTGTTTTTACCCACAAAGAAATGTAGAAGAGGTCCCTGTGTGACCTGGACAGTCCTATGTACTGTTGTTAACCCCGATCCAGGGTGTGGATCAAGTTTATTTATATAAACTTCTTGGGGGCAGGTTATCACCAAGTGGAGTGGATTAGGTCTCGGCTTGAGACTGAACCACTTGTTTCATATCCATTGTTCTTCTTAATTTAGTCCTCTCTGTTTTACTAATTTACTATATAATTCAGAAATCTCTAAATTCACTTTGATAGTTACTCTTGGAAAGAAGTTATAATTGCCTTGTCTTTGTAGAATAAATTCAAAAGTAATATTAATAACTGATCTTAAGATTACTGTGAAATAATTAATCTTCTAAGAAGTTATTTAAACATTCAAACTCTTATAATAGTATAACCTGGATTAACTGTGATATATTTAACATTTTGCTGAAATAAATTTGAAATACTTTTTTACCAGAAATTTTTATAGATACTCAATTCACCCCCCTCTTATGTAATCTACTCCGGACAATAGATATGCTTTGGCCAATTCATAAGAATTGTACGAAACATTATTAAGTGAGTTAGAAAAAAAGCCCATAAGAATATATGTTAGGAAATTGATCATGGATAACTTATTAAAGCCTAGAAATTCGTAAGTTATGGAAATAAATGTAATTTATAAGTTATCCATTTTTTTATTAGATTCCCCTTTATTTGTTTAATAGTTTAAAATAATTACCCATAATTTTACTTTTATTCTAGACAATGGCTGGTAATAGGGCGACTCAGGCTAACAACCAATGCGAAGATCAATGTGATGACTATTCTGACGAGATTACAAATCCAATGGGATTGGGAATCACAAACTTTGTCACAATACTCTCTCAGTTAACTCATGTTTTGAAATGAAACGTTTTTTAAGAGGAACTTCCAACCCCCTAAGAAACAATAAGTCACAATTGAGATCTTCATGAGACAAAGGCCAACTACTTTCAATGGATCATCAGATCCCTCAGTAGCCAAATAATGGATCAAATTCATTAAGAAGATCTTCTCCATCCTTCAATGTTCTGAACAAGAGAAGGTTCTTCTCGCTTCTTATCATATAGAGGGTGAAGCTGATAAATGGAGGACATTGATCAAAAATATGAATCTTGAGGAAGAGATCAAGGTGATGGGATGTAAGAATTTATAGAAAATGTTTTTCGATAAATATTTTCCCCATACCCACCATATTAATATGGAATGATATTTCATTGCACTTAATAAAAAGGACGACGAATCGGTTGGGGTGTACGATGAAAAATTCCCTAGACTTGCACGATACACATCTGGTTTTGTTGTTACCCCCAAATTCAAGGTCGATCACTTATTTGGTGGGATAAAACCTAGACTATGGAAATCCCTAGGGATCCGTGACTTTGACAGCTATGAGGAGATTGTCCGATGTTCCCTCAAAGTTGAGATAAAGATTGTCGAATATCAGGGGTATCATGGGGATAAGAAGTGGAATATGGACTTTAATTTTGGAGGTCTGATGAATAAATCCAACGGTTTTAAGAAATTCAAGAATACCACTTTACAAAGGTGCAGAAAGAAGCACCCTAGAAATTTCTGGAAGGGGATGAGGAAATTCTTTTGGGGTGGGAAGGAAGGGAACCAAGCCAGTGATTTACGACAAGAAAAACCCGCTACTTCGATAGAGGTAAGGAATGATCCATTAAATACTCAACGCATTGTTAATTGCTACAAATTTAAAGAACCAGAACACTTAGAGAACCAGTTCCCTAAGCCAAGTGTCTTCAGAGGCAACCGACAACCCCCAAGGAAATAAGTGAGAGATTTTTCCATCACTACTGCCAAAGAGAATCTTAACAAAAAAGTAGTGACAGGTACACTAGTTATTCATTCAAGGATAGTGAAAATAATTTATGATTCTAGTTCTATGCATTCTATTATATCTGTAAAGTTTAGTAGAACAATCCAAACACCACAAAAAATAAGGGAAGTTGATATTTCAGTGAGAATGGAAAAAGAGAATATTATTTCATCCCATAAATATAAATCATCCTCTGTCACAATTTGTCGATTGAAATTCTTAGCGAACCTCATCATCCACAACTTGTTGTAATTTGATGAAATTATGGGCATGGATTGAATTTACCTATAAAGAGCCAACATAAATTATCGCGAGAGGGAAATCACTCTCCATATGGTGAATCGACCTCTGATTCTATTCAAGTGTAAGGAGGATGATGAATCTTATTTAGAACCATAATCTCAAGAATGGATATTACATCTCTATGAGCACATGTATCTTTCTAAAATGATTGAGTATAAGAAAGGAACCATCCTTGAAGACATGCCTTTTGTGAGGGAATTTGTTGATGTGTTTCCTAAGGAATTTTCTGGTCTTCCTACTAGAAGAGATGTTGAATTATCAATTGATCATATACCTGGGTCATTTCCTATATCCAATAATTTGTATATAATGATTGTTGTGGAGCTTGAGGAGCTAAAGAAACAACTACAGGAGGATCTGGATAAAGGGTTTATATTCCCAATTTCTTCACCATGGGGTGCACTGGTCTTATTTGTAAAGTATAAGGATGGGTTAATGTGATTTTTCATTGATTATTACGAGCTTAAAAAAATCAAGATAAAGAACAAGTATCCTTTACCACGCATTGATGAATTGTTTGATCAACTATGTGGAGCACAATACTTCTTCATAGTGGATCTGTGGTCAGAATATTACCAAATAAGGGTGAGGAAGGGATATATCCCCAAGATTTATTTTTTTGTACAAGGTAAGAGAACTATGAATTCATAGTAATTCTTTTGGGACTCACTAATTCTCCAAAAATCTTCATGGAATCGATGAATAGAGTCTTTAGATATTACCTCGACAAATTTATGGTTGTATTTATAGATGATACTATAATATACTCCAACACCAGGGAGGAGTGTGAGGAGTATCTAAACACTATACTAGAGACCTTGTGAAATGAGAATATACATGCAAAGTATAGAAAGTGTGAGTTATTGTTGAAGTAAGTCTCATTATTGGGGAATATCACCATAAGAAATGAGATATTTTTGAATCCTTCCAAAACAAAATCAATTAAGGGATGGCTGAGGCCAACATATATGATAGATATCTGTAGATTCCTAGGGTTAGCTGGATATTATCACTAATTTTTGGGGAATTTCTCAATATTATCAAACCCTCTTACCAAGATAACTCTGAAGTGAGTCATGTTTTCTTAAAATAATGAATGTAAAGAAATCCTCATGGAGTTGAATAAGAGGCTTACCACTACCCATATGATGACACTATCCAAAAGTGTGGATATTTTTAGTAATATTTAGTGATTATTTGAATAAGTTCCTAGGATGTGTGTTGATGTAGAATGAAAAAGTCATTTCCTATGCCTCAAGGTAGTTGAAAATTTCCAAGAAGAACTATCCCACGCATGATCTGGAGTTAGAAGTTGTGATATTTGCATTGAAAATATGGAAGAATTATCTCTTTGGGTAAACTGCGAAATATATACAGATAAAAAAAATCTCAAATATATATTGAAATAGAAAGAGATGAACATGAACAAATGAATATGGTTAGAGCTCATCAAGGATTACGAATGCTCAATCCATTACCACCCTGGGAAAGTGAACATGGTGGAGGATTCTCTAAGTAAAAAGGACCCAGTGATTATATCATTGATGAGAATTTAAAAGGATATAATCTTATTATATTTGATGAATATGGACATGTGAATCATAAATAAGGGAATATCATCAATCATTTCACAAATTATTTCTCAACCATCTCTTTTGAGAAGGAAAAAGGATTCTAAAAAAGATGATGTGGGAATTCAAAAGAAAGTGGAAACTATCAAAAAGGGGAATCCTCAGATTTAAATGTTAATTAAGAAGGAATTGTGAGATTCGCATCAAGAATATGCATTCCATCAAATCTGGAGTCAAAGAAATAACATTTGGATGATGCACATAGTTTGGATTTCTCCATTCACCCAGGAAACACAAAGATGTATCAAGATCTCCAATAGAATTATTGGTGGGATAACATGTAGAAGGATACCACCCAATATACATCAAAGTGACTCATATGTTATCAAGTGAAGTTTGAGAGGTATAAGTCTAAGGGAGTATGTAACCATTACCCATACTAACATGGGAATGGGAGAACAAATCTATGGACTTTTTCGCCAAAAGTTTAAAGACATCTAAAGGAAACAATTCTATTTGGGCTGTGGTGGATCATCTTAAGAAGACTACACACTTAATTACAATTCGAGAGGATTTATCATTGGATAAATTGGTAGGGATTTACATTAGAAAAGTGGTAAGAATGCATTGTGTACCAGTATAGATAGTATTCAATCGAGATATAATATTCACCTCTATGTTCTGAAAGAGTGCCTAACACACTCTGAATACTAAGCTAAACTTTAGTACGACTTATCATCCTCAAAATAATGGCCAATATTAATGTACTATACAACCATTTGAGGACATGTTGAGAGAATTGTAAATGGATTTCAAAGGAGTATGGGATCAACATCTTCCTCTGTTTGAGTTCTCTTAAAACAACTATTTCCACTCAAGCATCCAAATGGCTCCTTATGAAGCCATTTATTGGAAGAGGTGCAAAACACTAGCATGTTGGGATGAAGTTGGGGAGCGAAAAATTCTAGGTCCAGAAATGGTCTAAGAAATGGTTGAGAAGGTTAAGACCATCCATCATCACATCAAAGCTTCTCAGAGTCTACAAAAGAGCTATGCAGACGATCATCAAAGAGACCTAGAGATTGATGTTTGTGACATGATATTCCTTTGCATATCACCATGGAAGAGTGTTATGAGATTTCGAAATAAGGTAACAATTAGTCCAAGGTAAATCTTACCTTTTAAGATCTTTGATCACATCGGAGTAGTAGCCTATCAACTAGCACTCCCACCAAACCTGTCTCAAGTACATGATGTGTTCCATGAATCACTCTTAAGGATGTACATAACAAACCCATCACATGTACTCAATACAGAGGTGGTACCATTTGAGAATGACCACTCCTATAAAGAGAAGATGGTGAAGATCTTAGGTTGTAGAGAAAATGTTCTATGAAATAAGATGATGTCCCTCATCAAGGTGTTGTGGAGAAACCAAAAGTTAGAAGAAACAACGTGGGAACGGGAGGAAGTTATGAGGCAGAGTCACCCTTATCTTTTTTAGTGTGGGAAAAGGAAATTTCGAGGGTGAAATTTCTTAAGGGGGAAGGTTGTAAAGACCCGATAATTTATGAATAAAATTCTATTTCTTTTAATATCTTATAGATATAGAAAACACATTAACTCTTATTATTATTATTATTATTATTATTAGGTTTAAATGACCATTACATATCATTACCATTGATAATATAGTTGTTGAACAGTGATCAAACAATTGATATAAACATGAAGTTTTAAAAAAAATCCTTTCGATATAGACAAAGAAGAAGATGGCCTCATCCAGTCAACTCAAACCATATGAAACTCATTTTTTAGAGCTCAAAAAGGAGGTAGTGTTTCTGGTCTTCGCACTTGACCAAGCCCAAGATAAGATTCAACACATTAAGCTTGAATAAAATCGCCTACTAGAGAATTTCAAGTTAATAGAGATTACCACCAGAGAGATGTTATCCGAGCCACCCCAAGAGTCTGTCACTATTCCTCACCTTACCCGTAGGTCATATATGGGTGTTATAATATGTCATATAATAAGGTATTAGTTACAAATTGTTTAATACCCTTTTATAAATAAAAATATTATTCCATCAATTTTTTATGGGAATAATATTTCTTAAAAAAATGATGAATTTGATGAATTGATTTTTCAGGTAAAAAGGGTACTTTTGGGAAATATATACATTATTATAATAAACTATGGTTTTTATTAATAATATTATAAAATAATTATTATAAATGATTATTATATCAGTTCCTTATGTATAAATGATTTGGTAATCTGTTTGATAAGAGTTATATTTTTATACAATAAAACAGAAAGTGTAATTTTAGAGAATTTATTTTAAGGAATTGATGAATTTTTGAAATAATTAATATTTTAATAATATATTATTATAAATTAATTTTATTAATAATAAATGAGTATATAATTTTTATGAAGTCAAATGTAATTTTTATTAAGGTTTAAAACCATTTTTGTCAAAACCTATCAATTTTCAATGTCAGTTCTAATTTTAAAATTGAAAATTTAAATATTTATAAAATTATTTAGACAAAATTAATATTATTTTTGGAATCAAAACATTAAAATTAACCAATGGATATTTTTCATAATTTTTTGAGTCATTTGAATTTTTGGTTAAAAATTAAATATTATATTAATATATAGTGTGTTTTATGACATCCTAATGACCCAATAATGATGTAATAAATACTATAAAATGTATTTTAGACCAAATTTATGTTTTAACTTTAAAATAACGTGATTTTATAATTATTTGAATTATTTTATAATTCCTATTGAATCCTCCAAAATGTATAATAGATTTTATGATTTTAAATTCATTTCCTTGAAAGTGTGACTCACCTCCACAAAAGAAAGGATATTGTTTTAATATATTCTACCCATGGACTTATAAAACAATGTTTCACACTATCCTTTTCCAGAAACCATGGGAAAAACTATGGGTTGGTTTTTCGTTTTGAATATTTTAGTGTGTAGTGTCCAAAACCTAAATAATAAAGAATTCCCCCTCCTTTCATATATAAATCCACTGAAGCACCCATTCCTCTCTACTCAAACTCCTTGAAGCTCATATTTACTCTTATCTAAACTCCCTAGATTCATCCCAAGGCACCCCAAGCTCCCAAAAATCATCTCCCAAGCCTCTGGTATCACACATCCAAGTAAGGGATCCTCACTTTCCTTCCTTTCTCATTTTTATCCAAGTTTCCTTATATTGTTATAACCTTTAGTTTTTTCAATTAAAAATGATGGGGGTATTATTTTGAACCTCTCAAATACTGTACTTATTATGTTTTTATGATGGGATACTTCTTTCTCTCTCATTAATCCCTCCCATGTACACCCATTACCATGTCGAAATTTCACAAGACTTATACCATTTCTCCTATTTCTTCAAGTTTCTTTATTATGTTATTAATTCTATTTAAAAATTATTCATGTTGGAACATGTGTTTATATGAAACTCTTAATTCCCATTTCATGTATAAATTATTAGAGACCCCTTTCTCTCTCATCAGCACATTTTATGAATCCCCATGTGATGCCGTTATGTTGTCAAAATTGAACCGTGATTTTCCATGCCAAAATCATCGTGTAGAAAATACCATTCCCATTTTTCTATCAAGGGTATTCAAATTTATGCACATATACTTATTGACTATATAATTTAATATATTTATTACACATTCCTTTATCAAGGAATAAGTGATGATATTGAATTAATCCATTTTATATAATATATGTGGCACACTTAAGCATGAGATTAAAATGCTCAAAAAGGGTACACCCTGATAGCACTTCAATGCATTAGGTAATGTTTAGTATCATGATACATCATGTTGGGACAAGGTTATACATTATTACTTTTAGTGAATTTTTCCACCATGTTTGGATATAGGTTTACCTTATTCCTTTATGTTTATGCTGCAGTGTTTTTAGTTGTTTCTATATTTCCATGTTAGGATGATCATGATATATCATGCCTTTATGTTCATTTTTCTATTATTCTCTATTGATATTCCTATTTCATAATATTTATTTTATTCTTCATGTTATTCATTTTTTACTACCTTAATGGGCTTTATACCTCACAATTTTCATATGTATGTCCTCAGGTTATCCCACGCAATGCTAAGTACGAAGGAATGTTGTGGTCAGGTAAAAGAAGTTTTCAATAAAGATGTTGTATTTTATGTATTAAGTTGTCATGTAATGTTAATAATCCCAAAAGAAACTAGAACTCTTGATCTTTTTCATTTTATTAAGTGAAAGTTTATGTAATAAAGAATGTTTAAATGTGTAATAAAGAAAAGGGTTGTTATAACTTTCAAGAAGAGGATGATAAAGGGGATAGATAGGGAACACGATACTTTCTGGTTTGAATGTGGAATGAAGGGCCACTAGAAGAAAAACTACACGCAATCAAAGAATCAAAGAGAAGCTTAAGGAGCATTTTTTATCGAGGGAAATTTATCAATTTCTATAAATTTGGTATTAGATATAGCTTTTGGTGCTCACATATGTATTCAAATATTGGAACAAAATAGATTTAGAAATATTGACCGAGGGTTAGATATTTGAGTAGATTATTGAGATAAACTTATTATTGTAGCTATCGGGGACTACCACCTCATGATTACAACCAAAATTATCTTGGTTTTAAAGGGTTTTTATTATTAGGCTTTAGTTACCAAAACATTATTTCTGTATTTAGGCTTGATATCGATGGATTTATATTAAAATTTGGGAATTAATATTTCTTCTTTTATAGAGACATCATTTTTTATGGTAATATGAATTTAAATAACTGTATTTATCTATTGGATTGTATGAACTAAATAATGTAAATTTATAATGAAGTTACGTCACATGAGTCTACCACACTCTACTTTGGAATCAAAATCTAGGTAATGTAAATGAAAATCAATTGACTAAATTAAATCAAAGTGGATATTTATATTCTTTTGAACTAAAACCACTTGGTGTATGTCACACATGTTTACAAGGAAAAATGAACAAATCCCCATTTAGTGGGAAAGGTGAAAGGGATAAATATATTCTTGAATTAGTTCATACAGATGTGTGTAGACCATTTCCTATTATAAAAGGAGTGGGTAATCATACTTTATAACTTTTACTGATGATTTTAGTATATATTTATATGTCTACTTAATGAGGCATAAGTTGGATTATTTTGAAAAATTCATGGAATAAAAGAATGAATTTTAGAACTATATTGGTAATAATATTAAGAAACTTCACTCAGACCATGGTGGAGAATATCTTAATCAAGGATTCATTGATTATCTAAGGGAGTTTGATATTTTATCTCAAATCAAACCTCCTTATATGTCTTGTTGTAATGGTGTAAGTGAAAGGATGAACTATACCTTTTTATACATGGTGATATCAATGAAGAGTCGTGAGAGTATTCTATTATCCTTTTAAGGATACATGTTACAAACAATATCATACATACTAATTCGAGTGCAAATTAAATAAATAAATGGTATAACATTCCAATTATGTAATGGAACGAAAATCATGTCATCCTAACTTCATGTGTGGGGTTGAAAATCACTTTTAAGGCCTCTTCAAGTAACAAGATTTCACCCTGAGGCACAAATTTTATCTTTATAGGATATCCCAAAGAAACAAAAAGATATTACTTATAAAATCCTTAATACAAAATGTTTGTGATTAAAATATGTACCACATTTCTTGAGAAGGATATTATCTATAAAATAGATATTGGGAGTGATATATACTTTTATGACGTCTTCGATAAAGTTATACAAGATTTGGAATAGGAACAAATTCCATAAAGCCCCATGGAAGAATAAATTGTTCTAGAGACACAATTACTGTGTAGGAGTACAAGAGAGGTTAGAGAACCAGAATTGTATGGTTTTATAGTCACTAAGTATGATGAATCATTATTATTTGATAATAATGATCCTATAACCTATAAGGAAGTATTAAGTGGTACAAATGTTTCCAAGTGGTAAGAATCCATGGATTCTAAAATGGATTCCATGCACTAAAACTAGGTTTTGATTTTGGTAGACCATCTATTAGATGTAAAGGCTATTGGTTGAAAATGGGTATTAAAGAAGAAACTGAACATGGAAGGAAAATTCAAAATCTATAAGGTGTGACTGGTTGTAAAAGGGATTAAATAGCATAAAGGCATTGACTAAAACAAAAAAATTTCACCAGTTTAAATGCTGAAATCTAAAAAATTCTACTTTCCATTATGTATTTCCATGATTATGAGATTTGGAAAATGGACTTCAAAATTGCCTTCCATAATGGGAAACTTCAGGAAGATGTTTATATGACTCATCCCGAAGGGTTTGTGACTCCAAAGAATTCAAAAAATGTATAAAAGTTATAAAAATCTATTTATAGATTTAAAAAAGCATTCGAGTCCTGGAATATTCATTTTGATGAGGAAATAATGGAATTTCGTTTCATAAAGAATGAATGAGATATGTGTGTCTATAAATAGTTTAGTGGAAGTGCATTTGTTTTCTTAATAGTATATGTTGATGAAATATTACTCATTAGAAATGAAAAACTAGTCTTACAGTCTATGACGATGTGATTGAAGAAATTAGTCTCTATAAAGGACTTGGGTGAGGCATCATGTATTATTGGGATCAAGATCCATCATGATAGATCTAATAGGTGACTCATCCTAAGTCAAAGTAAATACATTAACAAGATACTAAAGAGATTCAGTAAGGAACAATCCAAGAGGTGATTGTTTCTAGTGTCACATGACATTCATATTTCTAGTAAAATATGTCCTCAGACACATGAGGAAATAAATAGAATGAAAAGGATTTCATATGAATACTTGATTGGGTCATTCATGTATGAAATTCTATATACTAGACTATATTTTTCCTATTTATTAAGTGTGTTAGGAAGATATCAAGCTGATCCAGGTGACCGCCATTAGATTGCAGTCAAGATTATCCTTAAGTATCTTAGGTGTATTAAGGATATGTTCTTGGTTTGTAGAGGATATGAGGATCTAGTCATCAAAATATATGATTCTAGTTTCCAAACCGATCAAGATGACATGAATTCAAAAAATGGGATACATCTTCACTTAGAATAGAGGTGATGTGAAATAGAAGAGTTCAAAGAAGGCTGTGGTTGCAGATTCAATAGTAGAGTCTAAGTATATTGCAGATTTTAAGGAATCTAAAGAATTAGCATGGAAGGAAAAAATCATCCAAGAACTTAATGTGGTACCCAAAATTAAGGATCCTATCACAATCTATTGTGATAATACTGCAACGATCGATCCAGAAAAAGAGCCAAGGTCATATCAGCAGATGAAGTATATACTTCATAAGTATCATCTCTTGAGGGATTTTTATTAGAGAGGTGAAGTTGTAGTGAACATTATTTCCATGGAAGAAAATGTATAGGACCCCTTGACTAAAGCCTTGAATCAATAGAAACATGGATGTCATGTGAGGTTTATTAGACTGAAGGTTATAAACAGTTGGCTCTAGTCCAGGTGGGAGTTTTTTAGAGTTTGTGTCCTAGGACCAACATTTTTTACTTTGATTACATGAATATTTGATGTATTTAATATTAATAAAACTTATTATTAAATATTATTTTTTTGTTCTACATGACTCTAATGTAATAATGTCTTAGATTATATATCGCATTGATAAGTTCATCGTAGTTCCCCACTATGATGAGAAACTTGATGTTCTATGATGATATTCTCAAAAAATGTTGTACGGTTAGACAAGGGACACATAGTACATAGACTATTAGGTGTGATTAATCATAATAAGATGAGGCTTATTCTCATGAAGTTCAAACCTTGAAATCTCAAAGACATGAGATTTTGAGAACAGACCCGCCAATAAGAATTTTATATGTTTTGGTGTCATTGAATATTCTTATCTATACGTGTGTGTGACAGTACTTATACTTTAATATTATTATTAATTCATGTTACAACTCACATACTTAGATGTATTTCATAAAGCATGACGATAACAGTTCATGGTAAATTTGGATACATTGTGTGCATCATGAGTGACATGTTATTAATGAATAAGTCAAGGAAGTATTTGTAACTTCAATCTTTATGGAAGCTGATATCTCTTCCATTTGACTATAATATAACCATCATATTAAATTCATTGGCTATAGTGTAATTTTGTGTTTACTTAAGATAGTCGATGAATGATATATCAAGCATATAGGTTTGTGACACAGTTAAGAAACCTGATTTATGTGATATTGTGACAAATAGATTATATTACATAGTGAGAATTCGTATGTGGTTTTCAAAATTATGACATTAATTTATTTCTCTTGAGTTCCTTGACTTAATTATAGATAGTAATATTGGACTTTAGGTAAGTCCGACTAATTCCAACAAGAAATAATCATAGAGGGTAACACACTAAGTGTTTCCATTTATCTAGATTAAATTCTTTTTGAGTTTAATTAATGGAATAAATATTATTCTCAAGTCTGAGGAATACTTTTATTCTATTTATATTGATCAAAGAATTTAAATAAATATTTATTCTTCGACATGTGAATAAAATATTTATTTTATTTATTGAATTTTTCAATTAATATTTATTCTCTAGATTATGAATAAAATATTTATTTATGAATATTTTTTTTGGTTATTCAATATTTGATAGAGGAGTTAAAATGGATCAAGATAGAGTTTAGTGAAAATTAATAATTAACAAGACTGTTAAATAATATTTGATATTGAAAAAGTTGGTGCATGCCACAAAATAATAATAATATAATTATTATTATGTGTAATGGGGTTTATTAAATGTAATAAATGTTATTTAATGGCTGATATGCAATTAAATAATATTTTAATTTAAATCCAAACTCTATAAATAGTTGACTGTGTCTATTGTGTAGAGTATCTAAAATTGTGAATAGAGAATTTTTAAGAACAATGAATTATCTCTCAACCCCTTCTCTATCACTCTCAAGAATAATAATTGAAAGAGATATTCCTTCAAGACTGAAGAATGAGTGATCAATAAAGAAAAATGAAAGACATTCGACTCACCTTTTCAGCTCTCTAAGATCGAGTGGTGTTGCTTGGAGATCATTTGAGCACGTGTGGATCAATACTAGATGGATTTTATCCTGGTATCCTCAAAGCACAATGAAGGTAATCTAAAAGGGTCTTTTTGGATGATCAACATTCCCCAAAAAATAAAGTTCTTAAGCCTAGGTATTTATTTAGTCAAATATTAAATAAATTAATTATAAATTTGATATGGAAGATCCTCTCTCTTGGTTTCATGAAACGATTATTAAAATAAATTTTAATATATCTTCCACTACCACATGCTTCCACTATTCCCAAAACCACCATTTTATGGATTTAATGCATGGATATATAAAAAATAATCTACACATGATATAACTTTTGAATTAGTAATAAACATTAATCAATGTTTTATAAAAACTATTTCAGTTATATATTTTATAATATGTTTTAATAAGATTATTTTTATGATAGTGTGGTGTTTAAGTATTATTAAATTCATGGTATGAGGATATAAAGTACACAAAATAACCCAATGGATTTATATAACTAGACAAGAATTAATGGTATATATAATAATATTTCTCTATCATAACACCTATCATAAAAAAATTATTATAATTTTAATTTTTTTAATGTACAAAATAGGTAAATGGATATGATTATGATTATGATTATAATATTTGTAAATTTATGAAAATTTAATTATCCATAAAAAAATCACATCCCTGGGGAGTTGTTTATGATAGTAAGTATAATTTCATACAAATAACTATTAATAATTTATATATCTATATTTTTATGGTACTATATGAGTATAGAATAATAACATATTTTCATGAAGAAATAATTTTTTTTTCAGGACTGAGTGGGTAGATTACATTATGTCAGAATATTTATAAGAATCCCAAATATGTGTTTTTACAATCACTTACCTAATTTTTTTATTTTAGAATTTAAATTCATATATTTTTTAATTGTGAATATTTATTATATTTCAAATTCATTACCCTAATATTCCTGCACCTATCTATTTTTATTTTTGTTTCATATCTTAATTTAAGATTTTATATAAATAATGATCATAATACAATAAATAAATTATTTTTTGAAATGAATTTACCTTGTTTAAAAAACACTGAATATTTAGGGGACTTCCCCGCTGGGAAGTTCTTACCCATCATACTTTATTTATATTATTTATTAAATAATAAATGAGAATAATCTAAGATATCAAAACATTTATAAAAGTATGTATTTTAAATACATTTCTCTTGTTTAAATATGATTAAACAACTATTTTCTTAATACATTCACCGATATACTCACTTGATTCCAAAAATTCAAACTTCCCTCTAATTTTACACAACACCTTATTATATTAGAGGATTTTATTATTATAAAACCCCTATTAAAATACATATTTCTAACAAGAATAGACCCATGTTGTAAAATATGTCCCAATTGTGAGAAATATATAATTTTTTTACATAAAGTCTTGTGTGTAGGGTTTTTTTGTTCAATAAAACTTTCAATCAGCACCCCTAAATTATGAAAGAAAGAAAATTATCTGAAATATTTATATTTCTTTGCGTACATATTCACCTCAAAATATCCATCACATTTTTATTCATAAATTGTTAGAAATTTTTGTGAATTATGAATATATGGAGGGGGGAATTTGAAATTTCAATTTACTCTGCATAAAATATATCAGATCTTACCCATAATTGATTTTGCATCTAAAATTTCTATATTGTTGGTAATACTATTCAATAAACACATAGAATTTTTCCTTCCATGGATTGTAATAAAAAATTTATTCCCATATTCTTCCATTGCATAGAAGAAGAATCATAAGCCATTTATTATTCACACTACCATGAACATCTATGATTATAATTTTTAAACATTATTTATTTTTCAGAGTAAAATTTTGATATTGATATCTACATACTTCATCAAGTGTGTATTGTCTATAGTATTATTCTTAGATTTTAAACTATAATTACTAGAAATAAATACTAGAATATTTAAATAATCATCATCATAAAAAACATGAATAACGTTTGAAGTTATAACACAGTTATCATACCACTCTCTACTAAAAAAATAGATGGATAAATAAGTAAGTTGTTTATAAAATTCACTATTATTGAATGAAAACTAAAAAAAATCCAATAAAAGATATATGATACAAATTTATCCATATATAAATATATTTAGTTAGAATATTCTAGAAAACATGTGTTAATATAACTACTATGTACACTTAATGGAAAAACCATTGTTTTGTGTATGGATTAAATGGATTGATATCCTCCTCACATAAAATTACTTTGACTATATGATTGAAAATATTAAAATCTAGACAAAATAATATATCAAAAAATTGATCAAATGAGGTTTGATTATTGAAAAATTTTAAATTAATATTATCAATTCATTTATGAATAATACAAATAAATGAACATAAATATGACATATAATTTGTCTAGAGTGATAAAAAGTTTCTTTTTTATAATCAAAAGTCTATAAATTTATATATTAATGTTTTAAATAATCATATCTTAGTAAATATACAAATATTGTTTCAAAAATCTATAACAATTTACATCAGTTATTTTTTCACTAGGATAAAAAAACTACATGTCAATCTCATGCGTGATATGAAATTAATGAAATGGTATTATTTTTCAAAATTAAATGTATTATGTTTCATAAAAATCCATCAAATAATATAAAGAAAGAAAAACATCCTAGATTATTTTAAAAATGTAGATAAATTATCGTCGATTCATTTTTGACCCATAATAAAAACCATCATTTCTATTTAACATGTGATGTGTTAAGAATGACGTAATATAAATTTTTAAAATTAAATTTCTTTTAGGATATATAAACTTGTATCCAATGATAATAAAACATGCAATAATATTTAATTATGTCCCCCCCGATCTGTACTCCTTGATTTGGTGATAAAAAACATAAATTTTACACATAACATGAAATTAAAACTAAATTTGAGAATCAAAAGTTTATTGTATTTGGGAACAAGGTACATAATACATAATTTACAAATATAATACCATAAAATTTAATGAAATATTTCATCATAGATCATTTATAAACTGATCATAACCAATACAATCACCTCTGATATCATAGGAACATATATAAAAGAAAAGGGTGAGATTAAAATCCAAGTAAAGGGAGGAATAATAAGAAATAAAGGGTTAAATGAATCAACATGAGTACATTAGTGAGCATAAATTTTGTTATAACAATATAGTTACAAAATATTACCATAAGAGTATGAAAATCATAGGGATGATATGGAGAACATGGAACATACTTAAGCATATAAAATTATAACATATTTCAAAGATAAATATTTATGACCATCATACCATAGTTGATTAAATTTACTCCCTAGTCCCATTAACATACTATATTGGGTTTACCCCTTATTCCCATATGCATAGTGGATTGGGTTCACTCCCTAGTACAATTAGCATAAGGGATTTGGTTTACTCTTCAGTCCCACAATTACAGTGACCTCATGATATGTAAATCTTTTCACATTTAATTGGAGATCCATATAATTTTAGTCCCACCCATTATATCATTACATGTACATGAATATTTTTCACACATATATGAAAATCATAAAACATCCACAATAACTATAACCAATGAAATAAGAAAGGTTTTACATTCAATGTCAAATGGAATAATCATATTGTAATCAATTTATGAATCATGAAAGTATAAAAAAAGAAATAAATAGTATAAAATAATTTCTAATGAATAATGTAATCCATGAATCAATGATCTATAAAAAATATAATATAGATCTAATTAAAATATTGATCATAAAAAAAATAATCTTTTAAGAGACCTTATTAATAAGAAAATATGGTATGGAGTGATACATAAATAATGAATATCAGCTAAATAGAAATGTGAGTCCCCAAAAATAATGAAGAATAAATATTTTGCATTTTTTTAGATATAAATTTGATGAAACATTTAAAATGGTATATATGTAAGAGACTTTTCAAAATCAAAAGGGAAGAAAGTGAGGAAAGGTTTTTTCCCTTATCAACTTTTTTGGATATTCCATAAGAATCAACCAATGGGGTAATGGGAGGATTAATTTATATATGTAGAATCAAAAGTAAAATAGAATATTATTTTTTCAATTCGTTATATAATTTTTTTGAAAAGGAATAGATACATGAATTGGATATTTACAAACTAAAAATGGTGATCATAAATATTTTGAGAAGAATTATCATTACCTTTTTTTATGAAATGGGAAAACAAATTATAAATAAATTAAAGCCATATTATTTCTCAAAAAAATAGATAAAAACTTATATTTTTTTAAAAAATAATAGTGTTTTAAAATCATAAAATAAAATTTTCTTGAGATATGTAATAAATGAAATAAGAATAAAATATAGAAATGTTTTCCCTTAAATACATTGTTTGGATGTACTTGAAATAAATGATTAAAATGGAAATTTTAAGAAATTTATTTCATAAAATAATGAAGGGTAAATAATATTTGAATTAATTTTAAAGGGATTTATTTATAATATAATAAAATATAAGAGAGGGAGAGGGATTATAATATCAAACGAAAAGAAAGATAAAGGAAGCAAGTGTTTTTTAAATGTCATATGGTTTTATGTATGAATCTCTTAGAAAGGAAAAAAATACAAGTAATTCAACAAAAATAAAGGGATTATAGTAATTTATAATTTCAAATTTATTTAGATAACATATATAATAAAAGATTGATAATATATAAACAACACATTAAAAAATAGTTATTTGTAAGTGAAACCCTTTCAAATTTTGTCGGTTTTGACTCAAGCATTGGTATTTGACATAAAAATAAATAAAAATTTAAATTCCCATAAAATTTTAAAATAAAAATAAATAATATTATTACATTTTAATATATATATATACATCATTCGAGGGAGTTTTAAATAAATTGAGGGAATCCAAAAGAGAATGACCATTAGAATGATCCTCTTACTTTAACTCCTGACTCACTTTATATGTCCTCTAACCTACTGAATAATAAAAAAAAATATTGTTTTTTTCTTAATAAATTTATTAATTTTTTATTTTTTATTTTTATTCATTTATTGTCTATACATTATCCAAATGTTGTTTATATCTATCATTTAGAAATATTTTTTATACAGTTCTAAAGCTACTTCAGTATAATGGTAACTATTAAAGGTATAGTTTTATAAGATTTATAAGTGATAATATATATGTATTTGGGGTGGTACCTGAGTGGTAAATCCCATAATCCTTCATCAAAAAAGGCGAGGGTTTGAATCTTGGCGATCCACTTTTGTATTTATAATGTAGGTGTTGATGTAGAAATAACATAGGAAGATTGTATTGTAGACTTGACACATTCCTAATGATGAAGACATGATGATGCATGAATGACATTTCACTAGGCCTTATAGCTACATTCATGGTTCACTTGGCCTTGGGTGTATGGGCTATGTAATGGGTCTCTATCTACCCTGATTGAAATTGGTCTTTGATTTCATAATAAAAAGAGTCTTCTTGCCAAACATTTTTTTAAAAATAAGTGTTAATGTATATATTATATTTATTTTTTTAATTAAAAGAGTTTAATAGTTTTGTATTTATTTAAAAATCATACAACAATTCATGGTATGTTTTTTAGAGTTTTTAACCAACCAAGGATATTTATCTTTAATATTATTAATAAAATTAATATTTTGTAATTAAATAATAATAAGGTGTGAGAAATAATAAGGTGTGAGAAATGTATTTAAGGGTTATTAAAAAAATGGAGAAATAATTGAGATTTGAATTTTATAATTACATTAAGATAGAACAATACTAGTATTATCAAATTACTAGATGGAATTTAAGTGTTACTGAAGTGGTATGAATAGAATTAAAAAATATGAATTAAAATTTTATAATCCTTACCTTTATCTTTGTGATGTGTCCTTTGTAATGAGTCTTAAGACTTTAGAAGAAGTTATTTTTCTTAAAAAACTTTAATAACATAAACATAATGTTTTATATAGATATTTTTATAGAGTGTCTAAAAAGGAAAAAATTTTGTATGTGATGAGAAATGTGTGAAGAATGGGTGTATTTATAGATGAAGGTGGGGGGTATTTTCGAACAAAATATTATTTAATTTTTTATTTATCCTCAATTCTATAAATAGTTATGATTGTTGTGAAAATTGGTTGTGTTTTATCAATATATATATATATATATATATATATTTCATTTAAACATTTAAATAAATGAATGGATTAATTGGAATAAATAATTCAATGTAAAGAATCAAATATAGTTTGTACTGGATTAATATAATATTTGAACTTTTATATTTTACGTACAGGTTTGTAAATTGAATTTATTATTTTTAAATATATCAGTCTACAAATTATAAAAATTTTAAGTCATCCATAACATCTTAAAAATTATTGAGACATTTTTACATTATAATGATTTCATAAAACTTACCACATTGAAAAAAACGATATTTTATTATTAACCTAAAATCCAAAATTTTAAAAAAATTTCAAAAAGTTACCCTTTTATAATATTTATGTGATTGATGAAAAAATAAAGTCCATTTTACAAAAATAAATTTCCCAATTATTTTATTATATATTTTAATATAAAAATAAAAGTTTTTCTAAATATTTCAAAACCTTCCTTAGTAAAATATACAATTAAACATACTTTTAGTTATGTAATTTGAGAAATAATTTTATGGTACCATAATGTAATGCCCTGGATTGGATTATCTTTTTTGAGATAGTTCACCATATGGCCTCATATGAAACTCCCTGTATATAAGTGGTTGTCTATTAGAGGCGATGACCAAAACTATTCAATCCAGAGACTATTACCTCGATATTAGAAACCATTATCAAGGTAAAAAATAGAATAATAAATAATAAATAAAGCATTAGTGAATATCCAAAATATAAATCCAACTATAAAAGTATCATCCCATTCTATAAAAAAATGTACAATGTGTACTTCATACATCAATAGTGAAAATGATCCCCACGTGGAGTGGATAAATATATAAAATACAAAAAATAATAAAATAATAAAGTTGTATAAGTAAAAAAGATCACAATAAGTATTATAATCACCTCTATATACAAATATCTCCACCTACTTAGGCTCCCTACATAGGGCCCCTTCCCTTGTAAAGATCCCTAAGAACAATTTTTTCATCCACGCTAGAGTAACAATATAGGGTGTGAGTAATAAACCCTATAGAACACCACCAAAACATTAATAAAACAAGTTCCATAGATAAATGATAGTGTATGCAGTGATGAAAATAAATAAACTTGCAAGAACACATCCATGTTTGGTTCGCATGCACTAACTAGGCCACCGTGAACCCTAAACTTACCTTCTCAAACTCTATGCCTAAAGAATGAGTTTCATGAAACATATATATCTCAAAACATGACTGATACCATGTCATTAATGGTACATTCCCACATTGATCCCCACATAGAGTCCCAAACCACACACCATCTCTCAGGGGAGCTCACACATCATTATAGCTGGGATAGATTCTCTCACTTAGGAAAAAATAAATACTCACAATCTCATGATGAAAAATTAAATGATTTTATCTTCTTACTCATGATATGGTCACACAATCACACCATATTCCACCATCATCCCACTTAGGGTGTTTTCATAAACATTTCGCATGATACCAACATCTCACTCAATATGTGTTCACAACCTCATCATGGGACAAAATTATCTCACTTAGGATGTGGTCACAACCATATTAGTCCGAAACTAAAAAATAACAAGAATAAAAAACATCAAGCTATCATGAAATCCCATGTAGTCCACCACTAGTCCCTATATGATATCAAAAGCATAGGGAATTCAAAAGGATATCCCATTGGATACTCCCAATTCAACAACTCTAGTTCATGAAAAATATAAATGATTACCCACCCATCTCCTTAAAAATGAAATTGATTAATTTCCCATATCTATATACCAATCCAAAAAGCATGTCCAAACCTCCACCAAGGTCAAAAATCTCAACGTAGTTTTAACCAACTCAAGTAAAAAGGTCTTCCTTAATTCATAGAACAAGGCATGGTTTCATCAAACCCAATACATTTAATCTATATCAAACTTTTAAGGGAGTTAATTACATAATTTTATACTCAACCTAACACTTTGATACCCAAAGAAGATAATGGTTTAGAAAACACACACCCACACCCACATGCACAACAACCTATACAATGATATATAAATGTCATAATATTGTAATGAATTTGTAATGTAATATTAAGATTTCTCACATGGAAATTCTAGCCATTTATTTCAATAATGATTCAAAAAATACATAAATTTAGATAAAAACCCTTTAAATAAGAGATTTACTAAGGAAAATAGAGAAATAGTTGAATAAAGTGACATATAGAGCTTAAAAGTGATAAGTTATACCAAGAGAGATCCCTTATAATGAAATATACATAAAAATGTGAATAAAAGAGATTAGAGGAGCTTATAAATTAAATGGGAAAATAATTTCAAATGTTAGTAGTGTGGGGGTTAATGGAGAAAAAGAGAAAGGAAAAATGATGTACCCAGTTAACCCATTCTTGGTACCCGGTTCTCCTACCAGTCACACAATGGTGGTCTATTCCTCATAGGTATTCTTCCCAGTCCACCTGGGATATGGTGTACCTACATTGGGAACTTGGTACCCCTATCCTATATTTTTTACAAGGGTGACCTTAGTACCCATATCTAATAACCTCTCAATCCCCACTCCCCCCAAAAAAAACTCAAATCAACCAAAAAAAATAATGTAATGTCAAAAATTGGCCATGAATTTTTTACTTTAAATTTTAAGTTCATTACAAACTCCCCATATAAGCATCTCTAGTACCTAATAAGAATAAATAGGGATGCTCACTGAACAACTCTGACTACAGGGATTGTATACCCAAATCCCACACTTATTTCTCCTCCTATAAATGACCATGATAATATAAAACCTAGAAAAGAGGAAATGTTTTCCCTTAAAACACCTTCTCATTAAAGTTATTGATACACATAGGGTGCAACATGAATGATTCATCCACCTCAAACTTGATATCATCACTTTCAATCATGCGGGTTGGTTTTGACTCATACTTATGAAGATGAAACATATGAAACAAGTAACGTATATCTTGATATTATAGAGGAAGATCCAACCAGTAATCTACATCCTTAATATGTTCTAAAATATCAAACATACCAAAACAATTCAATGTGATATTCCCTTGATTCCTGAAATATTAATTTCTAAATAGAGTAAATACCTATATGAATAATTAATAACCAATTGTGAACTCTAGGTATTATAACTTGTGTTCATTATACAATAATTTTATATATTTAGTGGTAACCAACCACTTATTAATAAACTGATCTCGCTCGGTGGTCTCCTTTATCGAGCTCATACTGATCACCCCCAATTCACCCATCTTTAACCAAAATAAGGGTGTGAATCATGGTTTACAATATAATACCTTGAAGGGGGAATTTGAATCAAATAAAAAAAGATTTTATTATTAAAAAACATCAACAAGGATATATGATCATACCATGAACCAATGATTCATTCACACACACCCCAAGCTTATCTTTAAGGATCCAAAACATCCTCTATGACTACCCATATATCAGTGGGTGATACATCATGCTCACATTTCTTTGAGATCACATGTATTTATATAGTACCTTCTAGAATCTTGATGAAAAATATATATCCCAATCTGATACAATGATCGTCAGTACCCCATACAACTCACTACTTTTTGTACATACATATTTCCAAGATCATATACTAACTTAGTATCTCAAACAGGTAAGAAATGTGTAACCTTAATCAGTCCATAATGTACCACCAACACTACACGGTGAGCCCTTATGGTCCTTAGAAATATGGGTAAAAACACATGGTCACCTGATCCCATTTCCATACTAACACTATAAGGGTTTTAAGTAACATTCTTAGTCACCAGTTATCCGATCTTAACCCTCGGAAATTAAGATATTTTTTAACAAAGCCACAAATATACTTCTTCATACTAGTACACAAAAAATGGTTCATGATGTCATGGTACATGTTGTTCAGCCCTGGGTGTTCCCCCTAAAGTGAGGTATGTGAGTCCCTTATGAACTACTCTCTCATGAAGGTAGGGAAAACCACCCTATAGTAGATGAAAATCATCCCATCCTCATCCTATTAACATATTGGGACTGAATTATCTCCCATGATCCATTCACTCAACATGAAACAATATGAATGAGGCATTAGGACAACCTCTATATATTCCACCAATTAGATGATAATGAACAAAGTGTAAAAGGTCCTATCACCTTATCCTTATAATATACTAGTTGTCCATTCAGCCAGTAAGGTCACCAAATTCCACTCATCATTAGATACCCAGATTCCTTGACCCCATGTCTTCCTTCTTATACCATCTTCTATAACATTACTATTCCTCTAAGAATGTTCCATCTCAAAGTCAAACATCTGTAGGCATTTGACCTAATGCCACTATCGTAGGTTGAAGTCTAAATGGATTAATATGAATAGAAATATATTTTGTACTATATAGATGAAAAGTTTCTCACTAAATATATAATTCAAAAAACACCTCAAGGGTTGAAACAAAAAAACAATATACAAATCATGGATTGGGTAGTTCTTATCATGGGGATATTTCTAACAATACCCAAAAGTGGCCACATGATCTACTTATATAAAAAGAGTTCCCATATCAACTTCATAGGTGTATCAATATATAATATAACTCTGCCTTGGGTCTGTTAGAATTAGAAATAGAGCATACTTAAACCATTATTTAAAATCCTGAAATACTTATTCATATTGATAAATAAACTAGTATTTCACCCCCTTCCTGGCCATCACTATCAATGGAACCTCTAAGTAAGATATTTTCTAAATAAAATAACTCTAATATCCAATAAGACCAAGACAAAGTCTAGTCTCAAGAACATTCTTAGTTTGTGACTAATTCATCACTACCTCCACCATTTATAGGTTGACTAAATTCCCTACTTCTAATATAAGATGCATGTGAATGTTAATATCCTGAATTAAGAAGTAATAATTCAAATATGTTCTAAAAATTTTATGTGCTCAAAGAATACTAAATAAAATCTCCCAGTTTTCAACATGATACTCTTGGGTTTGTATGTGTACTGAAATTTCATTAAATAATACTATAATGAAGGTGTATAATTATTTTCCTAAATGAAAAATATTTAATGTACTTTATTTTTATGAAAAATATACACTCTTTATTTTAATTGTAATTTTTTTATTTTTTTATAAAATTTCTCTTCTAAATCACATGTTCTATATGAAATGATTCTAATCCATGTACATTATATAATATTTGGAAGTCACCTAAAACTTAATAAAGTGGAAGGTCATGTTGAAACCTATGAGTTTTTTAGAAGTTTTAGTTGTTCCCAAAGTCTTTGTACAATTCAGTTATGATTTCACTATGTTCCTTGCATATTAATAGGATACTAAGGATTTCTGGAAAATATGTTGGAACACTAACTTTCAAGAGTTCTTAACTACTTTATTTTTTGATTGATTTCATTTTTTTTTGTAAATTTTAGTGTGATATTAAAGATTTTGATTCTGTGGATTTCATTATATAATCTCTAATTTACCTATTGTAATAATTTCATTCCAATAAGTATATTATCATGAAGTTATGGGGATAATAACTACTGATTCTTAACCTTTATGTTTGAATAATTAATTAGAATAAAGACTCAACTAATTCAAATATTCTGATGAAATAGGAAATCTATTATAAGAGATTATTATTTCCAAAATACATTTGAATAAGTCTTGGGATAATACTTTTTTGTCAACTCGATTGAAGAATTTATAGGATAATTTATTTTTCATTCAATCATGTAACGACCCGAAATTTTGAATAAGTCTTGTTTCTTAATTTTGTGTGTTATTTTATTTTTATACTCAACAAAACTGTTTCATTTGATAACATGTGTATAATTAAAAAGAGACCATTGGGTTTTGATTGTTATATGACCATTGGTCAATATGATTGCTGGAACTAAACATTTCGATTATTGTCTCTAAATACAAGTGATATTGGTTAATTAATATAGAAATAAGATTCGATGGCTTCATCCAGTAGTCTCGGGCCAATCGAAGCCCATCTAACAGAACTTGGGAAGGAGGTAGCACCACTAGGCTATTCTCTGGACCAAACCCAAGCCGAAATTCATCGT
This sequence comes from Viscum album, assembly GCA_963277665.1. Taxonomy (NCBI): domain Eukaryota; kingdom Viridiplantae; phylum Streptophyta; class Magnoliopsida; order Santalales; family Viscaceae; genus Viscum; species Viscum album. Next base: position 1,392,373,445 of record OY728157.1, on the reverse strand, counting down.
GTGAAGCTAGAACAGAATCGCCTTCGTGAGAAGTTCAAACTGATAGAAATTACTACTCATGCAATGTTGGTTGAGCCGCTCTCAGATTCTCTCACCTTAGCACACCTTACACTTAGGTCCTATGCTGGGGTTATAAGGGGCTATGTAAGGAAACCGTAATTGCCTTGTGTAATCCTTTTTTTAATAAATTTTTTGATTTGTTCTTATGATGAAGTTTATGAATTTTCAAATGTCCAGATAAATATTGTATGCATATTTTTGATGAATTTTAGAGAAAGGATATTTTAAAAAATGTTTATGTAAACCTTAAATAATTAAAAATGTGTAATGATTTTCAAAAAAGGGTCTTCTACAATTATGTTCAGTACGAAATTTAGAGTCTAATAAGATCAACATAAATTTTGATGAATAGTAAATTATGAATAGTGATTTTATGCTTAGGATTAGTAATTTGACCAAATGGATTAGTAATCTCACTTAAAGATATTATTATTATAATCTAGGCACCTTGATTAAGTAACGTGATTCAATAAAATGGTTAAATAACGGTTTCATAAATTATTAGTCAAGTATTAGTTTTTTTGGGTGAATAGTATTTTTTAATTAAAAATTAAATTGAAAATATTTAGAAAATTATTTTTATAAAATGGACTTTATTTTTGAACTCAGAGCATCGATATTATGTTATGGTAATTTTTGGGGTTTTTTCTGAAAAAAATGAATTTTTAGTGAACAGTGTATTTATTTAAAAATTAAACTAAAAATATTTCGAAAATTATTTTTATAAAATGGAGTTCATTTTTGAAATCATAGCATCAATATTTGTTTAAGGTTAAATTTTGGTATTTTTCTGAGAAAGTTGAATTTTCGATGAATAGTGAAAATAGAGTTTTTAAGTTACAGGTGTTTAATGACATCATTAAATGATGTATTAAGTATGTAATAAATATGGTCGACTTATGAATAGTAAGATAAGGTATGAGGTTTACCTAGTGACCAATACCATGGGAAAATACCATGGGCAAGCCCATGGTTTTTCCAAAACCACCAATGGGGTGTCCCATGGCCATTAATGCCTTGTCCCCTCACTTTCCCTATAAATACCCACCCTTCCCTCCTTTAGTTTTCACTCCCAACTCTCCCCCACCTAAGATCTGGTCTCATTACCTCCCAAGGAGCCATCCCAAGGTGCCCCAAGCCCTCAAGGTCCCAAACATTGAGTTTTAAGAGTTACGTTTAAGGTAAGGGATCCTACCTCTCTCTTTCTTTTCAAGTAATCCCTTTTATGTCATTTCTTTTATGCTCAATGATATTATGTTGGAGGATGATCTTTTAAATTCCTCTTACTTCCTTTTTCATGTTCATATGATGAGATACCCCCTACTTCTCTCATAAATTCATTTTAATAATGTTTAAGTGGCGTCGTTAGGCTGCCAAATTTTTAAGGGATTCTTTCACCCTTCTCGTTTTCAAGATCTATTTTCATGTAAAGTCTTTCATGTTACTTTTTATTATGTTTAGGTATGATATCTATATCTATCATACTTATCTTTTATGTTTATATGATGAGAGACCCTATTTTATCTCTTCAATTCAGTATTTTGAAGTTTTAAGTGGCATGGTTAGGTTGCTGAATTTTTAAGAGATTCTTTCACCCTTCTCATTTTCAAGATCTATTTTCATGTCAAGTCTTTCATGTTACTTTTTATTATGTTGTGGTATGATCTCTTTATAAATAATACTGATATTTTATGTTCATATGATGAGAGACCCTATTTGACCTCATCAATTCATTTTTTTGAAGTTTTAAGTGACGCCGTTAGGCTGCCGAATTTTCATAACAGAAATCTTATTCTTGTTTTCCTTCCATGTTTTTCAATTCATATGGTATGTATTTTAAATTTCATTAACATGTTCATATATCCATTATATTATGTCCCTATAGTTTTTTATGAATCATTTATTAGTGGGTGACTCATGTCCCCTCTCTTTTCAATGTTTTATAAAACTCTATAACACAGCCGTTATGCTGCAGAATTTTTGTCTCAAAATGTCTCTCTCTTTTTCTCAAATTCTTTTAATTTATTAAGTGAATAATAAACGATCTTTCTCTACAGGGGTATTCAAATATATATCAAAATTTTCTATTTTAATTTTGTAATTTACATACATGAAACCCCCTTTCCTTTTTCGTGGGTTTAAAGTGACATAAAGATCATGTCTTTAAAGTAGTTTTTATAACGTTACGATTATGAAAGGAAACCCATTTATTTTATGCTATATGGGTTGTTTATGAAATTTTTGATGATGATATATGTGGCTCACATGATAATAAAGACAAATTTAATGGTGCGCCCTGATAGAGCTCCAATGCATTGGGTAAGGACTTAATCTCTATAGGTGATCATTTTTAACAACGCCTTGGTGAATAACCTTGGTAATTTTTAATGACACCTTGGGGATGGACCTTGGAGAAACGGAAATTATTTTCAATGTTAAATGTTGTAGCCACATATTCAAGTTATGAAATAAGTTATTTTTAATATGATATGCCTCATGATTTCTTTATCATGCCTTAATGTTCTTTTTCATGACATTGTTGATGTATCTCAAGTTCACATGTTAAATGTTTCCCTTGTTTCCCTTACTGGGCCTTCTGCTCACCCTTTATTTTGATGTATGTCCCCAGGTTATGAGATTCAATAATGAACCTAGGATGAAAATAAGGAGAAGCCTTTCAAGTGTTGAAGAAGGATGTTTTATGTTTTCATGTTTTAAGTTCCCGGTTTCCAAGAATCTAAACCTTAAAGATCCTCAGTTTTGCAAAATGTAATGAAAAGTTATGTTATAAAAAGGCGGGATGCTATAGTTGGTATCAAAGGATAGTTTAGTTATTTTTGGAAATTAGGATATGAAAACTCTAGGAAAAACCCTATAGAAAATTTTAAATATAGGAAATATTCCGGGTATTTTGGTGAGTATTGAGTAAGGGATTTCCTAGAAGATACATCCATGTCTGGATATGAGAAGGTAGAGGTGGCTCTGGAACAGATGTACATAGGGGTAAAACCCAAAAACACCACTTTGAGCGAGACATGAACTAGAACTAGTACACGACAATGGGCCTTGCTGCACTCTTGGTTACGACACTCCCGAGGGATATGCTTTGGTAAATTCATAAGCTTAGTGTGAACCATTATTAAAGTAACAAAGATAATTTAAAATAATGATTCACATAAGAATATATGATCATGGATAACCTAGATTGGAACCTAGGGGATCACAAGTTAGGTTATACTTTCCTTCTACAAGTTTATCCTTCTATTCTTAATGTTTCCTTTTAATTATTATTGTCCAAGTATTTAAGCTCCCTAATTATACGTTCTTTTCTTAGTTAATGGCGGGAAATGGAAGAGCATGTCCCAACAACCAATGTGATAGGAAATGTGACGATTGCCCTATTAATGTGACAGAGATGACGAAATATCAAGTTGAACATATTGTGGTTATTACAAACTAGCTATCAAAAATCACAATTAATAATTGGTACCTAGTTGAATGCCCAAATTCATCAAGGAAGAAGAAGACAAAGTCTCAAGGATGTTCATCTAATAAAGTTGATAAGGGAAAGAAGACCCAATTTATTTTTTTCAAAAGTGTGGTAAGGGGCACCAAGGAGAATGTCACAAAGGAATTGGGAGATGTTTTAAGTGTGGGAAGATAGGGCATAAAGTATCCAATTGCTTTAAAAAAATAGATAATGTGATGAATGGAGATAAGGTTCGATCTAATGTACCTTATACATTTAGATGTCGTAAATGTGGAGAAGTTAGACATTATCCAAGGAAATTATCTCTTGGATTGGATGGGAAGCATGATGAGAATCAAAAATCATCGAGGGCAGGGGAACAATGCAAGTCCTATGCTGAGATGGATCATGATGATTGAAGTACATGTAGCTTCTTCGCAATAATTGTCTATTTCATGTTGTATTTTAGTTCGCGCTCTATGAGAATATCTTTTATGTTTCCTAAGATCACTGATTCACCGCCTAAGATGATTTTATATCATTAAGGAAAACATTTATTATTATGTACCAAATGTTGATGTAGTGAAGCTGCTCTTCTTAACAAAAAGGGGTGATTAGGGGATTAAAAGATGATTATTATTTTGGAAGACGTTCACTTTTTTGGGAACCCTATTTGATCGAGGTAAATATATTTCTATGGTATTTTCTTTGAGGAGTAAAGGTTGACTTATATTTTGAAGAATCGATGAATTTAAGGCAAACTTATAGTAATTTAGGCTACATATGGAAATGATTAACCTATCTTGGGGAAAATGTGATTAGGTTAGTTACTTTTGTTATAAGATGATAAGAGTGGTTGATGTTGTTTAGAGATGAACGATAAAGTCTATCTTGGAAGACTATGTTATGAGATCGTTCTTATAATTGGGTTTTAATCTTAGTTTGGTTTATTTTGAGGAATTTTAAGGAAAGTTATTTAGGGAATGGTCTATGATGAACTTTGGGTAGTACCATGGAACTGTGAAGATTTAAAAGTAGTTTCCCTTCCTATGAGATTCTTTCTTTTTGAAGAGTTGTTTTATCTTACCTTTTCTGTTTTTTGGGATAATGTTTAAAGATAGAAGAAATTTATAGTTAATCTTTTGTGGATTACATGACTCTCAAGAAGATGATTCTTGTGTTTTGATGAGACCAAGTGTTTTGAATGCTCATCGTTTGGAGAAAAGATTAGTTTTGGTAGAAAATTATTCAAGGATGAAACTCTATTTGAAGGTAGGTATATTTCCTTATGTTTTTATTCTATGTAGTAAATAAATTCCTCAAAATTATGAAAAGGAACGTAAAACAAAAACATTGTTGGTTTACATTTTCTACCAGGTAATCAAAGACCGTTTACACACATCATAAGTTTGTGATTTTCTTATGGTTAATTTTCTCTTAATCATGTTTTCTATCACTCTCCCTTAGAACTTGACCACTTGTTTTCTCCTCCATCTCCATGTTTTCCTACATGGAGTCCTAGTATGGGTTACCTCGGGTGACCTTTGTACTTCCCTTCCTTTCTTTTAAAGTAATACTTTTACTGACTCCTTTTCCGATGTGTGACTTTCAATGAAATTTCAAAACCCAATTTTAAAAATTGCGAGGACGCAATTTCTAAAGGGGGGAAGATTGTAACGACCCGAAATTTTGAATAAATCTTGTTTCCTAATTTTTTGTGTTGTTTTATTTTTATACTCAACAAAACTGTTTCATTTGATAACATGAGTATAATTAAAATGAGACCATTGGGTTTTGAATGTTATATGACCATTGGTCAATATGACTGTTGTAACTAAACATTTCGATTATTGTCTCTAAATACAACTGATCTTGGTTAATTAATATAGAAATAAGATTTGATGGCCTCATCAATTAGTCTCGGGCCAATCGAATCCCATCTAACAGAACTTGGGAAGGAGGTATCACCACTGGGCTTTGCTCTAGAACAAACCCAAGCCGAACTTCATCGTGTGAAGCTAGAATGGAATGGCCTTTGCGAGAAGTTCAAACTGTTAGAAATTACTACTCGTGCAATGTTGGCTGAGCCGCCCTCAGATTCTCTCACCTTATCACACCTTACACTTAAGTCCTATGCTGGGGTTATAAGAGGCTATGTAAGGAGACCATAACTGGCTTGTGTAATCCTTTTTTTTAAATAAAAAATTTAATTTCTTCTTATGATGAAGTTTATGAATTTTCAAATGTATGGATAAATATATTATGCATATTTTTAATGAATTTTAGAGAAAGGATATTTTTAAAACTGTTTATGTAAACCTTAAATAATTAAAAATGGGTAATGATTTTAAAAAAAAAGGTATTCTACAATTATGTTCAGTACGAAATTAAGAGTCTAATAAGATCAACTTAATTTTTAATGAATAGTAAATTATGAATGGTGATTTTATGCTTAGGATTAGTAATGTGACCAAATGGATTATTAATCTCACTTGAAGACATTATTAATATAATCTAGGCACCTTGATTAAGTAATGTGATTCAATAAAATGGTTAAATAATGGTTTCATAAATTATTATTCAAGTATTATTTTTTTGGGTGAATAGTTGTAACACCCCAGGCTTCTACGGTACGCTTCTCTTTGAATAATGCGATAACGTGTGTTGTATGCAACATCGGGTTCTAACACACCACAACCAATCAAACTAGCCGTTATGAATAGTAATACCTAATTTTTGAAAATATATATATATTATATTTCAAAATGGACTTCATTTTTGGTTTCGGAATATCGAAATTATCCTAAGATGATTTTTTGGTATTTTTCTGAGAACTTCCAATTTTTATGAATAGTGAAAAATACTTAAAAACAAATTTTTTAATCAAAATAATTTATAGTGATAAATTATATTATTGAGTGATTTTAAATTATAATTAGAATATATTTTTACCATTTTATCCAATGGTGTCCATTAGAATTAATTTCACTTTGAAATTGGACCTAAACAATTGTCAATCTTTTGGTATATATTGTTTCTTAAAAACACGCTATTTATTGTGACAACAGGAATTAATTATAAAATTAATTAATGAAACTTATATGTTTGTAATTTTGTAAAATAGACATCATTTATGAATTCGTAATATCAATTATAGCTTAGGGTGAAATTTTGGCATTGTTCTGAAAAACTTCAATTTTTGATGAATAGTGAAACTACTAAGTGGTAGTTAAAAAACTGATTTTTTCATAAAACTTAATTTTACCGCTTCTGTTAATGGAATTTTGAAAATCCAAGAGACACGGTTAATATCAAGAAGTAAAATGTGGTTCAATGAGATGAAAATAATTTTTGGTGAATAGTAACTTTTTACTTTTATTTACCACGGTTAAAAGTAAATAGAGTAATTAAGGGTAAAAATGATATTAATATTACCCTAAAACATGTCCTAATTCTATTGGACAAATGTATCTCGACTAAAAACAACCTTAGTAATAAAATATTATCATTTAGGTCCACTTGGATTAGATTAGGACATTTATTATTATTTAATTCAAAGAAGAGTTAAAAGAGTTAAAATCAAAGTTAACTTACTAAGACATTTTTAAAATAGGGTTATACATAAGATAAATTCTATTTTAAATATTCATTATAAAGATAAAAATATTTCCTACAGAATGATATTTTATTTATAATTTTTAGACATTAAATAATTTAATTTATTTATGACACAATGATGATGCAGTAATTACCATAATAGTGAAAAATTAAAATAATTGATATTATAAATACCCAAATAAATAAAATTTGAGACTTTTAATGAATTGCACTAATTTTCTAGGTTAATATGACATGTTAGTATTGATTTAATTAACTTTGGTCGAAGTAATCATTCTGTTATGAGATTCACAAAAATCAACTATTGAATAGTGTCAAAATTGACATAAAAGAGTTTTTAAAAAATATATTATATTATTAATTGATATTAAATTGCTAAAAATCTAAGGTTCGGCCAAGAGACTTATATCATGATAGTTGTATCATTAATGGACCACTTTAGGGTCTCTTGGATGTATATAGTAAGTTTATTAACCATATAATATAAAAATACAAAGAGACATTGTAAAAGTGAAACTTATTAACTTAGAGTTAATACTTAAAGATAAGGTTAATATAAGTACCCAAAACTGTCTAAATTATATTGGTTGAGTGTTTTTTGACCCATACCCAGCTTAAAATTTAAATAATACACTTTGGAGCCATTATAAACTGAATATGAATTTATTATAAATTAATATTTCTAGCTTTTCCAAAGGTTCCCCTCACCCCTCTTATAAAATGACACTCCTCCTTCTCATTTCTTCACACCTTAAAAGCATTTTGGTTAAGCCAAACTCTGCCCAAATACTCTCCCAACTTCCCTCAGTAAAACCTAGAGACCTTATTTTGATCATAAAGCCAACCTAAGGAGCCCTTTTGATCAAATCAAAAGGAAGAACCCGAAAAAGAGGTAATGATTTCACCACACTTTTCCAAGTTCCCTTCTTCTTCCACTTCTTCTTCCTTTTTTTACCATTATAAAATAATAACTGAATTATCATATATATACTGTGATGTTATTATAAATATGTTACAACTATATTCAGTATTCTATCCACCCTTTTGAATAACATGTCACCATACGTGCGTACATACGGCTTACCGTCTCCACGTCGTGGTGTAATTGTTATTCAATATATTATTATTTGGATGGGTATAATAATGATGTGTAACTCATATAAATAATAAATATAACATGTTAATGATTCTGTATATATGATATACCATCTATTTATAAATTATTTTAATATCAAAATAATGATATTGTCGCTCGTGCGTACGTACGGACTACCGTCTCCACAAACGCGATGAGATTCATTCTCCATTGTATCCATTCAAGTATAATTATCATTTTATGATTTAAAAATGATGTTTAAGGACTTGATATCATTCTGAATATAAATGATATACAGCCTATCCATTACAAACATGGATTACGTAACAAAACATATAAAATAAAATGATTAAGTTAACACCCGAAACAACGATAATACTAAGATATTATTAACAAATCAATGTTAAAAGATCATAAATGATATCATAATAATGTATATGATTCTTGTATAATTTAATAACAATTATTTCACCATTATAAAATATGTTAACCTACCCCAACCAAGGAAAAGTACAAGGTAAGGGTTATTTCACAATCTCTTCATTATCCGAGGTTGTTTATACGTAATAATCTACTAGGATCTCTTTATCATCCACATCCATTTTTCTTAAAAATGTATTTCAAAACATTTTTACTATTTAAAAGAATATGGGTTAAGGTCATTTATACCCTTGTTTGACTTTTTATAAGAGTTTTATAAAGGAATATTTCCGTCGTTTTCCAAACAAAGTGCTTTTTAACCTTTTCGACAGAATTAAGGTAAGAATGTTTTTTTAACTTATACGGCGGGTGCGGTTATTTTCTGCCGTTATAAAATCATAAAAGCTTACATTACAAGCTTATAAGAATATTTTCAAAGAAAATGTTTTATTTCATAAATATAAGACTCTTAAATGATTTCAAAATAGAAAGAGATATTTCTCTAAAAAGAGTTTTGATTTCATCTATGTCAACATCCTTTGATGGATTTTACGCTTATTTGAAGTTCATTTATTATGATACAAAACTTCTATATTGTATTGAAGGTTTTGTGATATGTTTGACTGTGTATGTGCTATTTTTATACCGTTCATAGTTTATGGTGAAAGTATTGACATTTCGTATGCTATTTTTAATATGAATGTTTATGTTATGTTTAAACCTTTTCATATGGGAATGCATTGGACTTAATATGTGATGGGTGGAGCCCGCTATAGCTCCTCGATGCATCGGTAGGTCTCATGAGACAGACTAGTGTCTTGGAACAAGGCCTTGACAAAATCTTATTTGTAGTCTTGGCACGAGGCCTTGGCTTTGTGGTTATGATAGTCTGGCATTATGCATTCCATCATTATGAAAGTGGTTATTGATATTGCATGTGATTATTCGATTAGTAGAATATCCATGTGAATAAGTAAATGGAATTATTTCATTTTATTTTTGCAATACTATGTTGAAGTTCAAGTTTGAAAGGCTTTTGTTTTAGTTATACATTGCCTTAAATGTTTATTCTTATTTATGAAAGTTCCTGCTATATTGCTATCTTTACTAGGCATTTGAGCTCACCCCTTTTCTAGGTTTTATTTTTCCCAGGAAGTGAAGAAGGAAATTATGAATGACTTGTAGGGATATTATGTGGGTATATGAGTGTGGATTATGGAGACAATATGTTTTTGTAGTAGTTTTTCACTTTATGATGTAATGTAAGACTTATGAATATATCTAGTGTTTCCAAGGCTACTAAACCAATCGGTCTTTAGAGATTTGATCTTTCTTGTGATCATTCCAATGTTATGTAATAATGCACCGACTCTGGGTAACTGGGGTCGGGGCGTTACAGTTGGTATCAGAGGAAGTTTAGTACAAACCTTGGAAGCTAGATTTAGATAAACTCTGATTAGAGCACGTAGACCTAAGATGAACTTTGAGGATTAGTATAGAATAACTTCCTATAATTTTGGTATTGTAGAGATTTTGTGAGTTTTCCGAGAAATACATCCCTGTCTGGATACGAGCAGGTAGAGGCGGCTCTGGAACAGATGTACCTAGGGGTAAAACCCAAAAACACCGCTTTGAGCTAGACTCGAACGGGAACTGGTGCACGACAACGGGCCTTGCTGCACTCTTGGTTACTACACTCCTAGGGGATATGCTTAGGATAAATCTCATTTTATTTACAAATAATTATGAAGGGTTTATGAGTATATACTTCCTCAAAGAAATTTTTTTTATGATTATGGATTATATCCATAAATAGTTCAATTTATGTTAAGTGTTTTATAAGTATGGGATTATGTATTTTGATTCATAAACTGATCTAGTTTATGCCATTGTTTAGAAATGGTGCCTAGTGGAAGAAATGGAAACCGTATCAATTCACGCACTCCATGTAGGGATTTACCTCCTACTCAAGATAATTATAGTGGAGCTGGTGATGCAACTGGTGCCGATCAGCTAATCACCATACTGGGACAACTCACTCAGGTTATGAATAATTACCTTACCCGTATGGAGCACCCTGATCTGCAGCGTGGAGGATCAATGTTAGATCGATTCATGAGGCAACAACCACAAACTTTCAATGGGAGTACAAATCCCTTAGTAGTTGAGCAATGGATAAATTCCCTAGAGAAAATATTTCAGGCTTTGGGGAGTAGTGAAAGGGAAAAAGTTATCATGGCAGTTTACCAACTCACTGGAGATGCTGATCAATGGTGGTCATTGATTCAAAACACGAAGGAAGATGATGAAGTATCAAATATGGAATGTAGGGAGTTCAAAGATCAATTTTTAGAAAAATACTTTCCTCGCGACCATTGAGCAGATATGGAAAGGCAATTTCTGAGTCTGAGACAAAAGGAGGATGAGAATGTCACAAAGTATGAGGCTAACTTTACAAGGTTAGCAAGGTATGATGGAGATTATATACGTAACCCATGAAGTAAGATTGATCATTTCTTTGATGGGTTAAAACCATTTCTCCATCGAGCATTAGTCTCACAATCCTTTTCATCGTACGAAGACATTGTCTCATGTGCTATCAAGACCGAAAAGGAATTCTCTATGTCTTATGACTTTAAAGAAAAGCAAGAGAAGAAGAGACCTGCTGATCAATTTGGGAATGGAAATAAGGGGAAGAAGGGAAAAGTTGAATATCCATCCTATGGTAAATGTGGGAAGAAAAACCCCAGTACTTGCTTGAAGGGAACGAGAGTCTGTTACAAGTGTGGTGAAAAAGGCCACTAAGCTCGTGATTGCAAGGGGAAGAAGGAAGCCACCAATGTTCAGTGATACAATTGCAGGGAGATGGGGCATTATTCAAATGAATGTCCTAAGCGTCAGGAGAACTTACCTCAGAAAAGGCCAAGGGATCAAGGCCAAGCTTATGCTATCACTACTGCTGAGGTAGAAGCTCCGAAAGACTTGGTGGCAGGTAATTTAATGGTTTCCTCAAGTTTAGCAAATGAATTATTTGATTCTGGATCATCGCATTGTTTCATATCTTCCCAGTTTGCTAAGAAAATTAGATATTTTCAATTTGATTTAATAGGGGAGTTGTCAGTTAAAACTCCTAAGGGAAGTATCATTGCAACAATGTTTTGTGAATGAGTCCCCATTTGAGCACATAAATGTTCTTTATCTGATGATCTCATCGTCATACTTATGATTGAGTTTGATATAATCCTCGGTATGGACTGACTTTTAGACTATGAAGCGAATATTTATTGTAAGAAGAAAGAGGTTACGATTCTTGATGATGATGATAAGGAACACCATATCTTTAGAGCAGAATCGCCACCACCTAATTCTTATCTAGATCCACCCCCAGTAGCTCAACTAAATTCAATTATTGCGGAGGAAGAGAATGAAATGACTGTGGGTGAGGAAAGGAATGTTCAAATAGAGGATGTACCTGTTGTGAAAGAATATGTAGATGTGTTTCCGAAAAATTAACCTGGACATCCTCCAGAATGAGAAGTTGAGTTTTCCATTGATTTAATTCATGGATCAAGGCCTATATCGAAGACCCCTTATAGAATAGCCACTGTAGAATTAGTTTAACTAAAGAAAAAACTAGAGGAATTGAGTAATAAAGGATTTATTCTCCCTAGTGTTTCTCTATGGGGAGCCCTTGTTCTTTTTTTTAAAAGAAAGATGGATCTACGAGGTTATGTATTGACTACAGGGAGATCAATGCTATAACAATAAAGAACAAGTATCCCCTACCTCGCATTGATGATTTATTTGACCAACTGCATGGAGCTCAATACTTTTCAAAGATTGACCTTTGATCTGGATACCATCAGTTGTGTGTGAAGAAGGAAGACATTCCGAAGACAGCATTTTGAACCAGGTACGGGCATTACGAGTTTACTGTAATGTCTTTTGGATTGACTAATGCACCCTCTGTATTCATGGATCTGATGAATAGAGTTTTCAAGGATTATCTCGATGAATTTGTGGTGGTATTTATTAATGATATCTTGGTATACTCAAAAAGCTACGAAGATCATGAAAATCACTTGCGCATTATCTTGAAGACTCTGAGAAGACATGAATTATATGGGAAGTTTAGCAAGTGTGAATTCTGGCTTCAGGAGATTTCTTTTCTTATCCATATTGTCTCTAAAGATGGAATCTCTATTGATCCTTCTAAGACTAAGGAAATCCAAGAATGTCCAGCACCGACGAGTATAACTGAGGTACGTAGTTTTATTAGTTTAGCAGGTTATTATCGATGTTTCGTCCAGAATTTTGCCCGATTGGCTAACCCATTAACGAATCTCACACGTAAAGGGATTAAATTTGTTTGGACAAAAGAGTGTGAAGAATGTTTCAAAGAACTGAAGAGAAGATTATTCAATTCTCCTATATTGACTCTACCATCAGGGAATGATGGGTTAGTTATTTATAGTGATGCATCAAATAAAGGACTTGGTTGTGTCCTTATGCAGAATGATAGGGTTATTGCCTATGCATCACGACAGTTGAAAATTCATGAACAAAACTATCCTACTCATGATCTCGAGTTAGCAGTTGTGATATTTGCTTTGAAGATATAGTGGCACTACCTCTATGGTGAAAAATGTGAGATTTATACTGATCACAAGAGTTTGAAGTATATTTTCTCACAAAACGAACTCAACATGAGGCAAAGGAGATGGCTTGAATTACTCAAGGATTATGATTGCACGATACACTACCACCTGGGGAAGGCAAACAAGGTGGCAGATGCTTTGAGCAGAAAAGATCATGGAGTTTTGAACAATATGAGAATTGAAAGGGATCCAATTTATATGGATCTAGTGAAGATGGACATGGGAATAATCAGGGAAGGTGAAACATCAATGATTTTTCAAATGGTTTCAAAACCATCTTTACTAGAAAGGATTAAGATTTCTCAGACCGATGATGAAGAATTTCAAAAGAAGATTAAAGCTGTGAATGATGGGAGATTGAGAGACTTTGTGTATGAAGATGGAATTTTGAAATTTGGGAAGAGACTTTGTGTTCCCAATATACCTGATCTAAAAAGGGAATTGCTGGATGATGGTCATAGTTCCAATTTCTCTATACACCCTGGGAGCACCAAAATGTATAGAGATTTGAAGGAACATTTTTTGTGGGACAACATGAAGAGGTAGATTGTTGATTTTGTGTCAAGATGTATGGTTTGTCAACAAGTGAAAGATGGAAGGCAACACCCTGGAGGAGTCATTCAACCTCTTCCCATACCGGAGTGGAAATGGGAAAATATTACGATGGACTTTGTCAGGGGGCTACCAAAGACTCCTAGAAGGAACGATGCAATATGGGTTATTGTTGATCGTCTTACCAAGTCAGCACATTTTCTTGCTATAAGAGAAGATCTACCACTGGAACGTCTAGCAAGACTTTATATTAATGAAGTTGTGAGAATTCATGGAGTATACCTATCAATTGTTTCTGATTGTGATCCCCGTTTTACTTCAAGATTCTGGAAGAGTCTTCAGAAATCCCTGGATACTGAACTTCATTTGAGCACTGCCTAACACCCTCAGACAGATGGACAATCAGAACGGACTATTCAAACCTTAAAAGTCATGTTGAGATCCTGCTCACTTGACTTTCAGGATATGTGGGATCAGTATTTACCTCTGGTAGAATTTTCCTATAACAATAGCTTCCATTCGAGTATTCAGATGGCACCATATGAAGAGTTATACAGAAAGAGATGTCGTACACCAACCTGTTGGGATGACGTTGGTGAAAGGAAACTTGTAGGCCCAGAACTGGTGGAGGAAACGATGGAAAAGGTGAAGGTAATCCAAAATCACATCAAAGCAGCTCAAAGTAGGAAAAAGAGCTATGCCGATAATTGAAGGAAGGATTTGGAATTTCAAGTCGGTGATCATGTTTTCCTGAAGGTATCTACATGGAAGGGAGTTATACGTTTCAGTAAGAAAGGTAAATTGAGTCCCAGGTACATCGGACCTTTCGAAATTCTAGAATGAATTGGGGCTGTAGCTTACCGATTGGCAATACTACCAAGTCTCTCCAAAGTTCACGATGTGTTCCACGTATCCCTGTTGAGGAAATACATGCCTGAACCAACGCATGTACTCACCTATGAAGAATTAGAAATGGAACTCGATCTGTCTTATTGTGAAGAGCCCGTCAGGATTCGTGATACGAGAGAAAAAGTACTGAGAAACCGGACGACGCGTCTGGTAAAAGTTTTGTGGAGAAACCATATGATGGAAGAGGCAACGTGGGAACCCGAGGAACTTATGATGAAGAACCACCCGAGTCTTTTCATGCGATAGTATTCTGGAAATTTCGAGAATGAAATTATTTGAAGGAGGGGAGAACGTAACACCCCAAGCTTCTACGACACACTTCTCTTTGAATAATGCGATAGCGTGTGTTGTACGCAACATCGAGTTCTAACACACCACAACCAATCAAACTAGCTGTTATGAATAGTAATACCTACTTTTTGAAATTATATATATTTTATATTTCAAAATGGGCTTCATTTTTGGTTTTGGAATATCGAAATTATCCTAAAATGATTTTTTGGTATTTTTCTGAGAACTTCCAATTTTTATGAATAGTGAAAAATACTTAAAAAAAACTTTTTTAATCAAAATAATTTATAGTGATAAATTATATTATCGAGTGATTTTAAAGTATAATTAGAATATATTTGTACAATTTTATCCAATGGTGTCCATTAGAATTAATTTCACTTTGAAATTTGACCTAAACAATTGTCAATCTTTTGGTATATATTGTTTCTTAAAAACACGCTATTTGTTGTGACAGCGGGAATTAATTATAAAATTAATTAATGCAAATTATATGTTTGGAATTTTTTAAAATAGACATCATTTTTGAATTCGGAATATCAATTATAGCTTAGGGTGAAATTTTGGCATTGTTCTGAAAAACTTCAATTTTTGATGAATAGTGAAACTACTAAGTGGTAGTTAAAAAATTGAATTTTTCATAAAACTTAATTTTACCGCTTCTGTGAATGGAATTTCGAAAATATGAGAGACACGGTTAATATAAAGAAGTAAAATGTGATTCAATGAGATGAAAATAATTTTTGGTGAATAGTAACTTTTTACTTTTATTTACCACGGTTAAAAGTAAATAGGGTAATTAATGGTAAAAATGATATTAATATTACCATAAAACATGTCCAAATTCTATTGGACAAGTGGATCTCGACCAAAAACAACCTTAGGAATAAAATATTATCATTTAGGTCCACTTGGATTAGATTATGACATTTATTATTATTTAATTCAAAGAAGAGTTAAAAGAGTTAAAATCAAAGTTTACTTGCTAAACCATTTTTAAAATAGGGTTATACATAAGATAAATTCAATTGTAAATATTTATTAGAAATATAAAAATATTTCCTACAGAATTATATTTTATTTATAATTTTTAGACATTAAATAATTTAATTTATTTATGACACAATGATGATGAAGTAATTACCATAATAGTGAAAAATTAAAATAATTGATATTATAAATACCCAAATAAATATAATTTGAGACTTTTAATGAATTAAACTAATTTTCTAGGTTAATATGACATGTTAGGATTGATTTAATTAACTTTGGTCGAATTAATCATTCTGTTATGAGTTTCACAAAAATCAACTATTGAATAGTGTCAAAATTGACATAAAAGAGTTTTAAAAACAAATATTATATTATTAATTGATATTAAATTCCTAAAAATATAAGGATCGTCCAAGAGACTTATATCATGATAGGTGTATCATTAAGGGACCACTTTTGGGTCTCTTGGATTTATATAGTAACTTTATTAACCATATAATATAAAAATACAATGAGACATTGTAAAAGTGAAACTAATTAACTTAGAGTTAATACTTAAAGATAAGGTTAATATAAGTACCCAATCCTGTATAAATTCTATTGGTTGAGTGGTTTTCGACCCATAACCACCTTAAAATTTAAATTATCCACTTTGGAGCCATTAGAAACCAAATATGGATTTATTATAAATTAATATTTCTAGTTTTTCCAAAGGTTCCCCTCACCCCTCTTATAAAAGGACACTCCTCCTTCTCATTTCTTCACACCTTAAAAGCCTTTTTTTCGGCCAAAATCTGCCCAAATACTCTCCCAACTTCCCTAACTACAATCTAGAGGCCTTAGTTTGATCCTAAATCCAACCTAAGGATCCCTTTTGATCAAATCAAAAGAAAGAACCCGAAGAAGAGGTAATGATTTCACCACCCTTTTCCAAGTTCCTTTCTTCTTCCACTTCCTCTTCCTTTGTTTTTACCATTCTAAAATAATAACTCTAGTATCATATATATACTTTTATGTAATTATAAATATGGTACAACCATATTCAGTATTCTATCCACCCTCTTGAATAACATGTCACCATACGTGCGTATGTACGGCTTACCGTCTCCACGTCGTGGTGTAATTGTTATTTAATATATTATTATTTGGATGGGTATAATAATGATGTGTAACTCATATAAATAAAAAATATAACAAGTTAATGATTCTGTATATATGATATACCATCAATTTATATATTATTTTAATATCAAAAGAATGATATAGTCGCCCGTGCGTACGTATGGACTACCGTCTCCACGAACGCGATGAGATTCATTCTCCATCGTATCCATTCAAGTATAATTATCATTTTATGATTTAAAAATGATGTTTAAGGACTTGATATCATTATGGATATGAATAATATACAACCTATCCATTAAAAACATGTCTTACTTAAAAAAAAATATAAAAGAAAATGAGTAAGTTAACACCCGAAACAATGATAATACTAAGATATTATTAACAAATCAATGTTAAAAGATCATATATGATATCATATTAATGTATATAATTATTTTATAATTTAATAACAACTATTTCACCATTATACAGAAGGTTAACCTACCCCAACCAAGGAAAAGTACAAGGTAAGTGTTATTTCACAATATCTTCATTATCCGAGGTGGTTTATACATAATAATCTACTGGGATCTCTTTTTCATCCAAATCCATGTTTCTTAAAAATTAATTTCAAAACATTTTTACTACTTAAAAGAATATGGGTTAAGGTCATTTATACCCTTGTTTTACTTTTTATAAGAGTTTTATAAAGGAATCTTTCCGTCGTTTTCCAAACAAGGTGATTTTTAACCTTTTCGACAGAATTAAGGTAAGAATGTTTTTTTAACTTATACAGTGGGTGCGGTTATTTTCCACCGTTATAAAATCTTCGAAGCTTCCCTTACAAGCTTATAAGAATATTTTCAAAGAAAATGTTTTATTTCATAAATATAAGACTCTTAAATGATTTCAAAATAGAAAGAGATATTTCTCTAAAAAGAGTTTTGATTTCATCTATGTCAACATCCTTTGATGGATTTTACGCTTATTTGAAGTTGATTTATTATGATAAAAAACTTCTATATTGTATTGAAGGTTTTGTGATATGTGTGACTATGGATGTGCTATTTTTATACTGTTCGTAGTTTATGGTGAAAGTATTGACATTTTGTATGCTATTTTTAATACGAATGTTTATGTTATGTTTAAACCTTTTCATATGGGAATGCATTGGACTTAATATGTGACGGGTGGAGCCTGCTATAGCTCCTCGATGCATCAGTAGGTCTCATGAGACAAACTAGTGTCTTGGAACAAGGCCTTGACAAAATCTTATTTGTAGTCTTGGAACGAGGCCTTGGCTATGTGGTTATGATAGTCTGGCATTATGCATTCCATCATTATGAAAGTGGTTATTGATATTGCATGTGATTATTCGATTAGTTAAATATCCATGTGAATAAGTAAATTTCATTATTTCATTTTATTTTTGCCATACTATGTTGAAGTTCAAGTTTAAAAGGATTTTTTTAGTTATACATTGCCTTAAATGTTTATTCTTATTTATGAAAGATCCCGCTATATTGCTATCCTTACTGGGCATTTGAGCTCACCCCTTTTCTATGTTTTATTTTTCCCAGGAAGTGAAGAAGTAAATTATGAATGACCTGCAGGGATATTATGTGGGGATATGAGTGTGGATTATGGAGACAATATGTTTTTGTAGTAGTTTTTCACTTTATGATGTAATGTAAGACTTATGAATATATCTAGTGTTTCTAAGGCTATTAAACCAATCGGTCTTTCGAGATTTGATCTTTCTTGTGATCATGCCAATGTTATGTAATAATGCACCGACTCTGGGTAACTAGGGTCGGGGCGTTACAATAGTATTTTTTAATTAAAAATTAAATTAAAAATATTTAGAAAATTATTTTTATAAAATGGAATTTATTTTTGAACTTAGAGCATCGATATTATGTTATGGTAATTTTTGGGGATTTTTCTGAAAAAAATGAATTTTCGGTGAATAGTGTATTTATTTAAAAATTAAATTAAAAATATTTAAAAAATTATTTTTATAAAATGGAGTTCATTTTTGAAATCCGAGCATCGATATTTGGTTAAGGTGAAATTTTGGGATTTTTCTGAGAAAGTTGATTTTTCGTTGAATAGTGAAAATACAATTTTTAAGTTACGGGTGTTGAATGACATCATTAAATGATATATTAAGTATGTAATAAATATGTTCGACTTATTAATAGTAAAATAAGGTATGAGGCGTACCAAGTGGCCAATACCATGGGAAAATACCATGGGAAAACCCATGGTTTTTCCAAAACCACCAATGAGGTGTCCCTTGGCCATTAATGCCATGTCCCCTCACTTTACCTTTAAATACCCACCCCTGCCTTCTTTAGTTTTCACTCCCAACTCTCCCCCAACAATTTTCTGATCTCATTACCTCCCAAGGATTCATCACAAGGTTCCCCAAGCCCTCAAGGTACCAACCTTTGAGTTTTAAGAGTTACGTTTAAGGTAAGGGATCCTACCTCTCTCTTTCTTTTCAAGTAATCTCTTTTATGTCATTTCTTTTATGCTCCATGATCTTATGTTAGAGGATGATCTTTTATATTACTCTTACTGAAATTTTCATGTTAATATTATTAGATACCCCCTATTTCTCTCATCAATTCGTTTTAAGAATGTTTAAGTGGTGCTGTTAGGCTGCCAGATTTTTAAGGGATTCTTTCACCCTTCTCGTTTTCAAGATCTATTTTCATGTAAAGTCTTTCATGTTCCTTTTTATTATGTTGGGGTATGATATATATATTTTTCATACTTATATTTTATGTTCATATGATGAGAGACCCTATTTTATCTCTTCAATTCAGTATTTTGAAGTTTTTAGTGGCGCCGTCAGACTGCCGAATTTTTAAGGGATTCTTTCACCTTTCTCGTTTTCAAGATCTATTTTCATGTCAAGTATTTCATGTTCCTTTTTATTATTTTAACGTATGATATATATATATATAATACTGATATTTTATGTTAATATTATTAGAGACCCTATTTGACCTCATCAATTCATTTTTTTTAAGTTTTAAGTGACGCTGTTTGGCTGACGAATTTTCATAAGAGAAGTCTTATTTTTGTCTTCCTTCCATGTTTTTCAATTAATGTGGTATGTATTTAAAATTTCATTACCATGTTCCTTTATACATTATATTCTGTCCCTATACTGTGTTATGGATCATTTATTGAGTGGGTGACTCATGTCCCCTCTCTTTTCAATGTTTTCTAAAACCCTGTAACGTAGCCGTTATGCTGCAGAATTTTCGTCTCAAAATGTCTCTCTCTTTTTCTCAAATTATTTTAATTTATTAAGTGAATACTCAAATATTTTTATCAACATGGGTATTCACATATATATTAAAATTTTCTATTTTAATTCTGGAATTTACATACACGAAACCCGCTATCCTTTTTCGTGGGTTTAAAGTGACATAAAGATCATGTCTTTAAAGCCGTTTTTAAAATGATATGATTATGAAAGGAAACCCATTTCTTTTATGCTATATGGGTTGTTTATGAAATGTTTGATGATGATATATGTGTCTCACATGATAATAAAGACAAATTTAAGGGTGTTCCCTGATAACGCTCCAATTCATTGGGTAAAGACTTAATCTCTAGAGATGACCATTTTTAACGACGCCTTGGTGAATAACCTTGGTAATTTTTAATGACACCTTGGGGTTGGACCTTGGTGAAACAGAAATGATTTTCAATGTTAAATGTTTTAGCCACATCTTGAAGTTATGAAATACTTTATTTTATTATGATTTGCCTCATGATTTCTTTCTCATTCCTTAATGTTCTTTTTCATGACATTGTTGATATATCTCAAGTTCACATGTTAAATGTTTCCCTTGTTTCCCTTACTGGGCCTTCTGCTCACCCTTTCTTTTTATGTATGTCCCCAGGTTATGAGATGTAGTAATGAACCTAGGATGAACATAAGGAGAATCCTTTCAAGTGTTTAAGAAGGATGTTTTATGTTTTCATGTCTTAAGTTCTTGCTTTCCAAGACACTAAACCTTAAAGATCCTTGGTTTTGTAAAATGTAATGAAAAGTTATGTTATAAAAAGGCGGGATGCTATAAATCATCTATTAGACTAGGTGATTTTTTAATTATAGGATAAGATATTTTAATTTCTATCATGTATTTGAAGAGGTTTATATTCTAGAAACTATATATCTTTTTTATGTTGGTATTAATCCTTTATCCAATTTGGATCAAAAAATAATATTTATAAGGATATGAACTTTTATATACATTAATAATTTTGTTGAGTTTACATATTGTTACACATAACTCCATCGTAATGTTCTATTCTATGTTTTTACTTTACATTATTATTATTTTAATTCAGTTTAATTGGTCAATTCATATCTTCTAAATGGTTTGCAATTCAGTGAATTTATTTACTATTATTACTATAATAGCTTATAACTTATATATTTTGGAAATAACATTATTAAAGGGGAAAACTATTAATTTTTTTTAAAATTAAATTACCCCCACATAAAGCTACCATACTGGGAAAACATTTATTATCACAGAGAGTTTTTTTATATTAATCTTTAGGAGATAAAATATTATTTTCTCATGGTAGGAAGTTTACCTATCAAAACTTTGGAGAATTTAAATCCTATTTGGATACCATTTTTAAGGTAATATTTTTGAGGATTGGAGAGATATAATAAATAATTTTGATATCAATATTAGTTTGGATAAATATTAGATAATGGTAGGTAACTATACCATTTAAGTGAATAAAATTAAAACAATTTCTAGAGAAGAAAAATAATAATTATATTCTAATTATAAATTACAAAATATGAACACGTGCTCTATAAATTTAAAAATTTATAGTTAGATATATTATTGTGATATAACTAATGAAATTTATTAGAATTCAGATATTACACATTTTGGAACATTTAATGTTTTAGAGAATATAATATATATGTTACATAGAAATTATCATGTTTTTGTCTTCTAGGAGAATTAGTTTCACCTATGGATCAATGGTTGATGAAATTAGTTAGTATTATTTGTCACTTAGTGATAAAAAAATTACAAATAATAAATTATTAGAGAATATTATTGATGTAATTCAAAAATAATGGGAATCTAAGAGGATAAATATCTTTGAATCAAAGTATATTAAAAATCCATGTCTTGACAATTTCATCAGAAAAATAATGTTTTGTGAGAATAGATTAAATAATGATTCTAAAAAAGATAAATGAAATAATGGAGTTTCATTATATTCTTTAATGTCTAGATATAATACTTCAAAGATGTCTAATTCAAATAATTATAAGAATCATTTAGATTATATAAATATAGAACATAGTGAAGGGGATTTTCCTCAACTAAAAAAATATGAATTGAATGATTGTGAAGAATAATTTATATAATTATAACTAGAATGAAAAAAATACAAATATGAATATTTCAGAATAAATGATGACAATAAAGATTCTAAGGATGTTATCTGATAAGAATATAATAACCCAAGACACATAAAGCTAGATTTTCTAAGACTAAAATAGAAATATAAATATTCTACAAGATCTTAGAAGTATAAAGGAAAGAATGTTTTAAAATCAATGGATATTTGAAATATAATTGAAGATATATTTTTTGAAAATGGTTTTGATAGTGATGATATTTAGAAGATAACCATATTTTAGGCCATAGTTCATTAGAATGAATCATGCTTTATCAATTAGTTAACTGTTAGATCTATTACTAATATTTATTTAGATTCTAGACATCCTTTTATTTATAAGAATAAGATGATATTACATCATTTGAGGAACTATCTAAATATGTGACTAATTTTCCCGAAAGATATAATAATTTTAGGAAAAACTATGATCAAGTTAAGGATGAAATTGGTAATGATAATGATATTATTTCAAAAATTAATTCTAATTTGAACTTTAAATGAATTTATATTTCAATATCTTATATTGACCAAAATGTTTTTTTTATAAATTAAGTTTTAATTTTAATGTCGTAAGAATTTATTATCAAATTTTACTTTCATAAGGGGGAATATTGATAAACCTATAGTTTAGTTGATACTATCTTGTAAATATTCCAAAGTTGGTAATTTATCTTATTGTAATTCCCCCTTTTAGATCAACTACTTTGTTCCAAAGAGTGAACCCTTTCATTCTAAATGTTCGAGGTGAGGTCACTAGTAGAATTGATATTCCTTGAATAAGGTTAAATCTTTCAAAACATATATAGATTATGTTGTTAATTAACTTTCGACTATTTGACATCATATAATTGGATACATGTGGTTTATAATGGTATTTTTTGCAAATATTTCTAGACCCAATCAAGTTTGGTGACCAAATTTATTTTCTGTCTATTTTACCGAAAACCGAGTAACAAATGATGAATAACTTGGTATATGAATAAATTTACTTGAATAATTTTCTTCAAAATGATAATACACCATAGTTTATTAGAAAATATTCTTTAAAAGTAGATTATATTTCTTAATTATCTTTTAGAAGAAATAAAAAAACTAGTAATATAATTTATTTTTGGACTTATGTATACCTTGTCTAGTCTTTAAAAATAAAATGGTGATATTAATATCTAATTTATCATAATTAAAAATTATATTACAACTATAATTACTAAAACTTTACATTTTTAAATATTGAAATACAATAAACAAAATATATGTATGATTAGTTTTAATTTATCATCTTCCATTTACTCTAAATATTTTCCTTTACATTGAGAAATTCATATTGAAAGGGGAGGACATTCGATAATGTTGAATTTTGATAAATCTTTATGTAGGAAAAACATTATTTATTGAATATCTATAAATGAATATTAAATTTATATCTAGTTGATCTTTTAAAAATACACCTTTTTTATTTATTTTTATTTGATCATGTCAAAATATATTTTCTAGATGGTAAACATTACTATAAACATTTATCTTATAGGGTTACTCAAGAATATGACTTTAATATGGTTTTATTTATTCATACATAATGATATATTATTATTATTATGAGGTTTACCCTATTATATTAAATTTCTTATTATTATCTTCTTAACATTCATTGGTTTGTTTTTGGAAATCCCAAAGGGCGTAAAATTATAGAAAAAAATGTGAGAATGTTAGTGAATTACAAGGAGGGAGAAAAGGTACATGAAGGATATATAAAGTCAGAAAAGCTAAGTATGAGGTGAAGTTTATTTAAAAGAGAGAAATGTAGAGAAAATATTTTTTTACTATTTTTTGAGAAAGTTAGAGGAATGGTTTTTCATAATTCCTTAAAAATTTTAAGGGGAAGAATAATAATGAGTTTACTTCACTCATAATTATTTTTAAATTTTATTTTCACCATGTCTTGTGATTATCAAAAGGGGTAGATTATTTAATCATTTTCATAAATGACATATTTTATCGATCCTTTGTTTTAATGAATAAAAACACAATATTTATTTTATTTGTACTAATTTATAATATGGTTTTAATAAATATAGTCCTATCTTACAAATCATATGTTTCAAATGAGTTGATTATAAACCATATGAGTTCTAGAACATCATGAATTCATTGTATTATTATTTAAGTGGGTGATCATATTGAAGCATCTGGGTTTATTATAAGTTATAGTAGTTCCTGAAGTCCTTTGAGAATTCAGTTATGAGTTTCTTATGATAATATCCTATTAATTAGAGACCAATGACTTAAGGACTTGGTGATAGAGATCCAACTTTTAATATGTATACACAACGTTAGTGTTTGAGGGCCTCTATTTATTTTTTGTTTTATAGTATGATGTTAGATCATATGATTTTTAGGTTTTCATTTTAAAATATCTAAGTGACATGTTATAATATTTTTATTTTGATTGGATTGTAATTGAATAGTTCTAGAGATAAGATCCACATATTGAAAAATTATATATTCAAAGAAATCCCAAGGATAAAGACTTGGTTGATTATTTTATTCAAATTAAATAAGATATATAGAGTAATAGTGTTATGTTTTTGATATATGTTTTAATAATTACAAGTATAGGACTTGATGTTGACTTTGTAGAAGAATCTCCGAGTTTAGAGATTGTGATTATGATCATATGATCAAAGAGTATTTAATTCCTAGACCAATGTATACTTTTTATATACGTATTGGTCCTCCCTCTATTTTGGATCAAAATTGATGAGTTTAGAGGATATATTCTACTATATCATTTAATAAACCATATTTTTATGTTATATAGATTATTATCTAGAACTTCACTATAATGTTATATTCTGTGTTTTTCCTTACATTTTTTCTTTGTAAAGTTACATTATTAAGGTAAGTCATATCCTTTGAATAATATAAATTTAGATTCATTTATTTAATATTGTTACTCTCACATTTAAAAATTTACATCTTAAAAAAATCAATTTGTTAAAGATGATAAAATATAACGTTTTTAATAAAATTAAATGCACCCCTCCTGGATCTACCATACTGGGACACTAGAAGGAGTCCAGGTAGGGATGAAAGATCTAGTTTATAATACCTATGAACACTTTCAATTATTTTTAATATGGAATGGAACCTCAAGTTACTCATATAAATCATACCAATTATTAAATTCCATTTTTGGTATGTATTTTTCCTTGAATTGAAACTGAAAATTTCTTGATCATTGGTCAATCATAGAGAACGACTAGGATCACCTGAGCTGGTTAAATAGATTATATATTCGATTCAATGGATATGTTTTCTTTATCATGACTTTACTTAGTTTTTTTAATCTATTCCCAGTACCATCATACTATCCTACTTCTAGGAAAAGAAAATAGGAGAACCCTAAGGAGGGGTATATGGGGGAATAAAACCCTTCACCTCAATATCCTCAGGATAAACCTACTACTATTTAAGCTTAGAAGGTACCTTATTATAATAAAGTATATATATAGGATCCAAATTTAGTATAAAATCAATAAGAAACTTGATCTACCTCTTAGGTGGAATCCCTAATAAATCATTAGGAAATATATCATTGAAATGATCCACTATTAGAGGAAAAATAGGTGGAACTTTCACTTTATCTTTTTCAAGGACCATACTTGTGACCTATATTATAATGGATCTTATTTTACTAAGGACAATCCTTACTCAACCTTCTTCTATATACCATTTTCCCATAATAAAGATTCCTCTCTAATCATGGAATTAAAAGACACCCACCTCTGATAATAGGAAATATATGCCTAAAAGTGTGTTAACCAATCCATTCAAAAGATTATTTCAAATATCACCATTTCTATAATGGGGAAATAAACCAAGTGTTTTCATCACCCAACCACCATGGTTCATAATAGAAATCTTTGAATATTTTTCAAACTATTCTTAAGATTTTTATCATGATCCCACATAATAATAGAGAACTCCATCACTTAACCGAAAACAGATTCCACATAAGAAAATATAAAGGAATGATATTCTAATATATTTAAAAAGGTTATGAAAAGTATATAAGTGACCAAAAAAATACCTATCATAGTATAAGGACTCTCTTATCCCTCAGTTGTAACCCAGTCTAATGCATACAACCTTCCATCCTAGGATATTTTTCCCTAACCCATGATCCCTAACTTGCCTATGAAACTAACCCTAGATGTGTAGATGGATACTACTTACCCTTAAACCATTATCTATACTCACATAATGACATCTTATATAAAGGCCTACCATATATCTGAGATCCTCCTTTTTAAGATCAAGAAGACTTTTTCTACCATAAACCTTTACCCGAACCTAGACAATACACCAGAAAATAAAACATCTACAGGTAACCCACTAAACTAAATGTATGAGACTCCTTTAATGGACCCAAATATGTACTATGGAAATGAATTTTTTCACCCACATTGAGATCATATAATAGAAACTCTTGTGGGAGGATGCGACATAATGCTGAATTTCCTTGACTACCTATCACCTCCCTAGCACATCTTATTAGATCTCCACTTTCTCCCACTAGAAGTGGAATCACCAAGTCCACAACCCAAGCCCCTAAAGATAAGAATATTGGTTGTTGCACTATCCTATACCAATAACTTTCAATGGAATGATCCTTAAAAATTAATTCAGAATAGGAAGTTAATTTGAAGATCCTCACCTACCACCTCACATCCAATCTATGGACAATTTCATATCCAAATTACTTTCGGTCTATATTCCCTTTTAGAAAGGGAAACCAATATAGAAGCTCAACAAAATAGGTAACATAGTTTATCATAGATATCATCCCCTTATAAATATAATAAAATCACATAGTTAGTAAACTAATGTGGCTAATGAAATAACTCCTTTAAAAATAGGCCCTTTAAGGCGTTCATGACAATCTGTCATTCCACCTAGATTATACTATAACACCACACTATAATATATAAATTTCTTGATTCATATAAGCTTATGACTTCACATTCCACTCATTAGGTGTCACCATATCCTGAGAAAACCATCTATAAACTTGATCTAGTCAAAAATATCCTAATGATCCCTAGTAAAATAGAATTATAGAGGGTACTAAATGTTATAGTCTCAAAACAAATTCAATAATACGAGGTCCACCATGATGTAAACCCTCTTCTATAATCTACACTATGTGATACACCCATTGATAAAGAAAATTCACTACATTAACTAATATAGAAACATTATGGTAATTTCAAATCCACTCTTATATGGATCTTTAGGTATAATGAGAGCATTCTTAACCTCATGGACTTCCTTATCCCAATCCCTGGGAAGCACCATAAAACACTATCAAAGTGGTGTTTTCAAAAATACCAAATTATATACTCAAATTAAACTCTTTAATATCATAAATAATAACAAAATTTTATCCTTTAATTGGAAAATACACATACTAAAACCTTAAGAAACATTAACTAAGTGTCTATATATAAGATACTATACATCCTAATCTAGTACTCATTCATGGATCAAGCCCATACCACTGGTACCATCACATTAGTAAGTATTTTATATAATAAGAATCATAAAATCTTAGATTTAATAAATTATATTTTATCAATTATGTATTTCAGAAAATAAAACTATATTCATACTATCATTTAATTAATTTATACCATTAACAACCACAAACAAAAAGGGTGTGTGACCTGTGAACCTATGTGTAGAATCATGATTCATGTACTCACACACTCTCACCACATCGATCAAGTGGAAAAATCTATCAATCATGAAATCACAATATCACTAGAGAATAACATGAAAAAATAACATCAAAACTAAAAAAAGTAACCCCACTAGCTTAGAATATAAAAGGCATGTTATGCAGGTGTTAACTAGACACAAACTTAGCTTCCCACTTGAGACTTGACCATAACATTTCCACTCACCAAGATGAAAATAAAAATTCAAAATAAAAGGTTTTACATACCATTTTGTAACTCCATAAACTGAACCACTATGTCAGATTTGGTGTTCCAAAAGACCTCATACACACCTCACTATATAAGAGACTTCCTATAATAGAGAGGTCCTAAACCATATAGTGGGGAGAAAATTCCCTCTATATCAGTAACCACTAAAAAGTTAAAAATTGTACACATAAATTATAAATAAAACAATATTGAAGAGACATGGTGGTAAGACATCTATAAAATTTTCATCCATAGTACAAAAATGCACCATTTATCAATCATACATTAATAATGAAAAGGATCTCCATAAGAAGTGGATAAATACATATAATAACCAAAATAAACATAAGAATAAAGAGGCACACTTAGAAATTAACCTTCTAATCCATGACATAGCCTCTATCTATAACTAGCTCTACCTTCTTAGCAGCCTAACATTGGGCTCTTAACCTTGGTCGGATCCTTAGTAACAATTTCTAAACATGAACTAGAGTTCCCATGCATGGTGTGAGTAAGAAACCCAATGATACATCACCAACACATCCTTAGATTTAGTATAATAGTTAAATTAGAGTTTATACACCAATGGAAATAAATAAACATGATATCACACTTCCATGTTAGGTCATCGTGTTCTAACCAAGACACCAACAATAAAAAAAATACAATTTTTAATCAATTTTGGAATAAGAATTCAAATCAAACTATGGATACATCTCAAAACATGTACAATACCTTCTTAGTCAAGGAATGATCCCATATCAATTCCCAAACCGCATCACTCACTAGGTACAAGTCACACATCATTATCTATGAACCAAAACCTCTCACTCATGGTGGGATTAATACTCATAATTTCAAGAATGAAAATCATAAGACCTCATTAGTTCACTGAGGATGTGGCCACATAATACCATCATGGGCCACCATCCTCTCACTTTGGACATGGTCACAACCTCCTCACATGACTCTATACTCTCACTAATATTACGATCACAAGCTCATCATAGGCTAATATCCACTCCCCCAATATGTGGTTACAACCTCATTAGTACTAACAAAAAATATAACATATTTCAAAAACATGAAGTAGTCAGGTAAATCCCATAAAATTGACCAATATTTCCTACATGACATCATAAAAAAAAGGAATCCATAGGGAAAACCCATTAGCTACTCCAAAACCAACCTCCCTAGGTCATGTTCAATATCCACAATTACTCACCTGCCACCTTTATAATTGATTGGATTATTCACCCATACCCATATATCAAATCACTAGCTCAACTAAACCTGCAAAAAGACAAATTAGCTCACACTAGGCCAAACCAACCCAAGTGGATAGTCTTACCTCAATCCACATAATAAGGCATTGTTTCATCAATACCAAGATATTTAATCCATATCCTTCATTTAAGGGTATCCAATTACATTAATTCAAACTAACAAAACCACTATGATACCCAAATATGAAAAATCTCAGACAATTGAACACACTTTCTTGCATAATTTCCCATAAAGCCACATATAAATGTTGTAACATGGTAAATAATTCCCACATGAATCTTAAGGGTGTAGAAACAATAATTTATACCCTTTGAATCAAGAGTGAACCAAAAAATAAGAAATTTTGGAAACCCCCATCAAAATAAGAGATTTACCTTAGAAAATAGAGAAACTATGTGAGATAGAGACCCCATGATTATAAAAACTTAAAATATAAAATAGGAGAGCTACAATGATATTATGAATCTAAGGGAGAACCCAAATTTTAAGGTTGTTCAATTAGGGGTAATTGGATAAAGAGGGAAAGGATTAAAGGGGAAATAGTCATTAATTATAGAAATAATCCCAAAAAACCTACAAGGCCACTAGGAAACTGATAGAACCCTAAAAGGTACCCCATTCCCCTACTAGGAACTCGTTCCAACCCCACCAACCACCTGGTGGGGGTCCAGTCCCAATAGGGCTTCTCCTCAGACTACTAAGTACCTAGAACCCCTATGTTACAATTTCAGTAGGGGTAACCCAATACCTATAAAACTTGAGTTTTAAGGATCCGTTATATTTCCTTGAATTATATTTCTATAATTCATAAGAATTATTCTTCTATAATTGAAACTTTAGTAGCTTATAATGCATATAAGATGTGAATTACATATTTTTTTTTAATTTATTACTTTTATGGAATGAATGAATAAAATGTATTAATAAAATCCAATGAATGGTAATTATAATAAATAAATAATATATAATAAGTAATTAATTAACTATAATAAATTTTAATTTAATAATTCATGTTCACGATAAATATTTTGTTTAAAAACTTTATTTTTGTTATATATTATATGATTTTATTGAAAATTTTAATTTCTCATATTTAAAATATTAAATTAAAATAAATTTATTGTTTATATATATAAAAAATGATTAATAATTCATAAATTTATTATCAATTAGTTACAAATTAATATAAAATCATTTATTGGTAAAAATATTTTTTTTAACAAATTATATTTTTAAGTATTATATTTTGTCCTAATAAATTAAATTCATCATTGATAAATAATGATTTTAATGAAATTTATTATTAATATACACAATAAAATAAATTAACATTCATTTAATTTTTATTAAATGTAAAATTATAAAAATAAATTCATTTTATAATTTGAAATATGTTTTTTCTAAAAATTGTTAGCATTTAACATTCTTATATTAAAATCAATGTTTATCACATGTATAAATTGATTATAAAAATTAGTTTTATATTTATAATAAAAATTTATAAATATGTTAAGAAATGTAATTTCATTTTTTTAAAAATAAGCTACCAATTTAAAAATTGAGTTACCAAAGTAATGGTAAAATAAGATAAAAATAATCAAACTAAGTGGAAAAGACATAAAATATCATAAAACCTTATCAATAAATTCATATATAGGGGATTTATTGATAAAACCTTATTCCACTTCAATTATTGGTCAAAATATTTCAACTTTCCTTTTAAATTGATAAACTTATACATTAAGTAATGAATATTTGTAAAAATGCCACTCAAAGCTCATCTATAAAAGGACCCCACCTCAACCCCTTTCTATCCACTCTTTGAATTCGGTTATATCTTGAATCCTTACCCAATTTTATCCTCTTAAATCATAGGAACACATTTTTGAATATTTTGGTTCCAATAAATAATTATAAATCCTTCATTACGAAGGAATCCTTATTGAGAAAGAGAGAATTCATTAAAGGGATTGAAGTACTTTCATACAATTCAGGAGTAAAGGTAAGGTTTTCTCATCTCAATTTTATATTCATTGAGGCATAACACATATTCAACAATATTTTTTCATTTTTATAGTGTATATGATACCCATGTATGTATTTTAATCATAATTCTCCTCAAATTTATGAAATTTACAAATCTCTATCAGATTATCTCTTTCAAGAGATTTTGATTCAAAAAGTTACCAAGATGTAAGGATTTATTTTCCTTTATGACATTGATATTGGGATTGTTTATATTTCAAGTTCCATTAGGTGGAAATTTATTTTCTTACCATATAAATCCTCATTTATTTTCTTCTCATTTTGTTATTTATGGGGTTCTCATGTATTCTTAATTTCTCTCCTCTCTTTGGTTCACAATTCAACTAAAAGTATGCTTGTAAGTGGATCCAACATTTTCACTTCTTATCAATCAATAATATTTCACCTCCATGTCTATATTATCTATATTTCATTATGGATTTCCTCATTTCAACTAACATTATTTCTTAAGTTAATTTTAAATTATCCTTGACTCTCTTTATAAAATAAAAAAAAGGAACCCTTTCTTACATTTTTCAAATAGGCCATTTTATATTTACTTTGAATTTATTTAAAAATGTGTGAAAGGATTATATTTTTAATTTTTTTCCCACATGGAAACATTTTTCGACTATCTTTATCAATATTATTTAAGAAATATCTTCCCAAAATTTTTATGGTTTTACAAATAAATTTACTTTCCCATTGATTTACAAATTATTTACTTCTAAAATAGATGTTATCAAATGTAAAAGATATTTAAATTTATTTTCAAAAGAAATTTTCAAATTCAATTATACAAGTTATTTTAATTTATATAATTTATTTTTATTATGATTTAGTGAGGATATTATCCAATTAAGGCATCTACCTCTTTTCTCGAGGTAGAATTTGATAATGTCTTATGTATGTTTTAATGAAACCCATTTTTTTCATGGTTTAATTATACTATGATGGGATTATAAATCTTTCAAGTTCTTATAGAGAACACATATATATGGTTTATCATAATCATATGGATGGATTATTCAATCAATGCATTGGGTGATATTTTATATATCATAAGATAATGCATTGTTATGATTGCGTTTTCTGACAAATTAATGTATAGACAAGATTAGGTTCTCTTAAAATTTAATGCACGGACATTAGTAGTTTTTTTCATAACATAATTCATGGACATAATTAATTTTTTTCAAAACCTAATGAATTAATATCTTTTGGTTTTTACATATCATAATTTGTGGGAATAATTTTGGACAAAATTAGTTTTGTTCACAATTTTGTGCATGTAAATCATTGTATTAGTTGATAAATTAATGCATAAACATTTTTGGATTTGTTCAAAAATGAATATGTGGGATTCATTGGATTTTCTTATGGTTTAATGTGTGGGTATCATTGGGTTTTTTCACAACTAAATTCATGGAAATGATTGGGTTTTCTAACAATGTTTTTATTTACCATGATTATACTTGTACCACATAACTATGTTTTTCCTCCTGATTATGTAACTCTCATGATTATTGACTAATGAAACCAATTAATATGTATTTTTTTTTATTTTATTCCAAAAAATTTCTTCCATGACTCATAATTTTAGGATCTATGTTTTATTTGGTGTGGTTATCTTATGTTATGTTCATGAGCCTTGATTATGTTCTCATACCAACATGTTCATTTTATGATCACTTAGAATCATTGATTGTTATCTCTTATGTTTATTTTACTAGGAATCAGAGCTCACCACTTTATTATGATTGAAATTTATGGGATATGAATAATATTTTAATGCATTACATGTCAATAATGGAGTCTACTGGGGTGATACTATAGAGAAATTTTGAAAGCACTGTAAAATAAATTGTTTTTGTATCTAATATAAAAAGAAAAAAATATTTTATATTTTTGTGATTGAGTTTGAATTTTGAGACATATTGTTTAATGATGTAAAATATATGCGTGTTTTTTTAATTTGTATCACATGGAATAAAAGTATTTTTTTTATAGTTTATATTTTAAAATTGGATATAATATTGCGGTTCTAGGGCATCTCGGTTTTTATTAGAGAGGGTTTTAGTTATTTTTTATGATTAGGTTTTGAAGAATAAGAGGATAAGACCTAAAAAACCTATAATAGAACAAAACCGATGAAGGATGAAGCTAAAATGTTATAGGTTGAAATGAAGATATCAAAATTCATGATATCTTAAGATTCATATCCTTTATCCGATAATATCATACTCTAATTATTGTTTATTGACACTATTTCATCAGGAAAGATATATGTTTATAGTGATCAATCTTGTGGTGAGAAAAAAATGGCCCAAATAGAATTGGGTATTATGTACTTTTTATATTGTGAATGTGATTATGTAGTTAAATGATTTCCCATTAAGTTAACCATTTTTGTTTCATAAAAAAATAGATGTGTGGATAGATTGTCCTGCTGATTTGATTGTGGTGGTAGTGGTGGTTGGGGGGGTTATTGTCTATAAAATCATTCGTGTCAGGTTCACCATTCATTTTTACCTTACATAGAAACTCCCAATGGTTTCCACATCCATAACTGAGTATAGAAATGATTTCCAAATGTAGGTAGTCAATTGAGGTTTTAGACCAAATGGATCCTAGGAACTCACATTGGTCGAGATAATGGGAGGTCAGGCTCATCACACCCTTTTGGGGGGAATTTTTTCCGACTCTAGGATTACTTGAATGGACTAAAGGCCTTCATTTTTTATTGATTATTGATAACCCCCATTTCAAGGGATAAGGGGGAACCCTTACAATTCTCGTAGGCTTAGATATTACATGGCCTGTAGACATAAGAGATTACATGACCCGAAGGTCTTAGGGAATTTAACCAGACTATAACTACAAGGAACTGCCCCACCCCAACATCTACATAATAATGGTAGCTCTCCACCTTCATATGGCCATCTAGCTAGGCTTCCCGTGCAAGCACATGATGGTCCTGATGGCGTAGACATACCCTCTCAATCTTCCAAATCCATTTGATTATGCTCTAGTGAGTGCACTTTCTCTGAATCCTCCTCTAGGGATGCTCCTTTTTTGTAGAGTCTGTCTGGGGTAACTACACTAATCACGTGTCCTGAAGGCCTTGAGGTGGCCCGAAGGCCTTAAAGGTGGCCTGAAAGCCTTACTAAACCAAAGTCCTGGGTGGGTCGAAGGCCTTAAGTACTCCAATCCCAAACTAGTGGCCCATGGTGAGTAGTACTGGCTGCTACAGTATCGAATAGTACCTACTACAATACCTGCTATAATACATACTACAGTACCCGCACAGTACTGCTACAGTACTGCTGTAGTACCCGTACAGTCTGTTATAGTACCCGTACAATAATGCTACACTACTACTACAATACTTCTCCAGTACTGCTATAATACTGTTACAATGCCCCCCCAGAAATATGCCTCTGGCTGGTTTCAATCTTGGGTATCATGGATGCACACAAAGAGTCCTCACCAACTGGGCTGAGGCTCATGTGGCCTACTCCAGGATTATCTTTTAGGTTTAAGACATGTTTTAAAATTTCGTCCTAATCCCGATACATGACTAGTTACCCTAATAAAGTGATAAAGTACTGAATCCATGCATGTGTAAAGGTAGGCCTACTAATGAGTCTATCTATATGTATCTGAGGTTCTTCATATATTTCCCTTAATGGGAAGACACTTATATTTTGAATCTATATAACTAGGAACTTTGGATCTTACTATAATCTAGAGAGGCGATTAATATTTTAAGGATGGTATCGAACCTTTATGAGGAATTCTACATATCCTATTTATAACAGGAATCAAAACCCACATAGTTTGTTAAACCCATTCAGTTTAACATAATGAAGAAAATAAACATATATGGGAACTTTGGCACTAGGTATTGAGATTGATCCTCATGTAGGCAACCAAGTTTTTCTGGTTATTGAAGAAATTAGATTCATCATAGTACAATCATGCCCTTATGAATTTCCCTGAGGTAGATTCCCTTATATGTGGGAAGTTATATCATCCCACTGATTGGGGGTTACACACTGACATTTCTCTAGATGGTGGATATTCAGGATGAGAATATGATTAATTATAATCCCTAATCCCACATGATCCATGATCGGTGTGAGAAACAAGGGTTAGCATGAAATCGGTCTCACTATATATGGATGTGGGACATACACGTTTGGGAAGCCCTTTAGAAGTTTGGTGTGGAGATCGGGCCTTAAGAAGGAATCCTACATATCCTAGTTATGGAAGGAATCAGATTTCTTATAGTTAAATTTCTTTTTCGATGCACTTATGGATGAGGAAAAATAATAAACCCATGTGAGGGATTGGGTCTTGATGGTTGGAATTTCAAAGACATATAAAGGCTTACACCAAGGTGGATACCCATTTGAGCTCAGACCTTAGATAGACATGCTACATATCCTAGTTATCTCATGAATAAGATTCATCATAGTTTAGTTTGACCGTGTCTTAGAAAATGAGGTTTACCTTACATAGGGTACATATCATATTATGCTGCTGATCAGGGCATACACAATGTGGTTTCCATTTTATATCCACTAGAAAATGTTATCATGTACCAGGATACAGGTTTGACAGGTCCTTATGTCCTTACTAACGTGTTTTGATTGTCTTCTTGACATGTATGTGGATATCTTGACATGTCCTGGTTGCATAGAGGACATTCCCAAGAACAATATCATAATCCAGTTGACTTTTCTGAAGGATGTTGTGTAATCCAAATGGAATTTCTAGGGACTATCACATGATGAAGGCCAACATGTTTGGAGGGTGTAGCATGATTGAGATAACTTTTCCAGAGTATGCCACATGATCAAGGATGAATTGTTCAGTGGACATTGTGAGATATGGGTTGACATGTCTAGAGGGTTTCACATAACCTAGATGGCATTTTATGGAGGACAACATATGATCCAGGCTGACATGTCTGTAGGGTAACCTGATCTTGGATGATTGTCTTGGTGTCACCGTGAGACCTATTTGATTGTTCATTGTGTTGCTGCATATCTTGGGAGACATGGTTGGAGGACATAAAAATATGTTATATGGAAATCCTATATAGATTTAAAAGACTTTGGTGGCATTCTCAAAGGGAATTGTGTGACTTTATTAACATATACAAGGGACTTCACTTGATCAGAATAATGTGTTAAGGGAGAGTCACATGATTTGAGTGACATGTCCTGGTGTTGTTGCGTGATATGGGTAAGTGATGCAAAGATCATGGAGATCAATTTATATTTCATAAAACTAATTATACCATCTTTTAGTATTTATTTAATTATTTTATTTCATATGTGAATCACGTTTTTCCATTGTTAGCTTATTATTAGTTTTTAAACGAACCAATTGACATGTAGGGATGCCTTCACATAATATGACCAATATGCCAGAAATACTTCAATTGTTACCAACTGATCACGTGAAGTGCCTATGAATTCTTTGTGACCCCTTAGTATGTTTCCTTCATTTTACCTAGAGGAAAAAACCTTTTCAGTCACATGATTGGCCGCTCTGAGAAGTTCACTCATGATCTCCCATTTGGGATCGACTATTATTGTGTCGTCTATTTTTTTCCATGTGCATATTTATAGGCCTCACACCCATAGTTATACATTAAATTTTACATTTTATATATCACAGATTAAATATGGAGTGGGTAGATTGATTTGGTGTCATCCACTTCGTGAGATCCTACAATAGGTCATCAATGGCATTTCATGATATTCAACGACTGTGAGAATATTCTTCCATTAAAATTTTAATTGTACCTAGGATGATAAAAGGGATTTCAACTAATTATGTGTACATTTCAAGGAGATTCCAAAAGGTTAGGATATAATTTCTGGGGGTCTTCACAAAATTATCATTCAAATGGAAATTCTTTAACGTGTTTAAAGTCGACTTGTATGGGGTCTTCTATGAGACAAGGGTGGCTAGCCAGGGGGTCTTTGTGAGATCAGGATATTTGTCCAGAAGAATTCCATAGGATCATACTGACATGTTAAAGGGGGAATCAATGGGATCAATGATGATCTCCTAGGTTTCATAACCCCTTTCACTTGATGATAAAAATATCTTCACTTCACATGAAATTTCTGTCTTTCCCCATTTTATTTCATTCATTATTTTACAAGGGTTGTGGATCTTGTGAAGTTGCACAAGTGTTGTAAAAAACAGTCACTCTCCCTACCTGTGATACAATAAATTACCAATAAATGGTCTATTAGTGATGTGAAATAATTATCATGGACATTAATTCCTTTTTTCTGTGGATTTGAAGGGGAATCAAATAATTCATGGGACATTTCCAAAACCCTTCGCATGATGAAAGTGACATCTCAGTGAGCTCTTGCACAATAAGGTGGACATGTCATGAGGGATTATGAACATTCTTGTATACAATAGAGACATATATCATGAATATCAATAAACACAAAAGGTTTCCACATTTTTCAAAGTTTCCCTTTATTTTACAATTATTCTTCGACGTTTTTAGGCGCTTGCTTGATGAAAAGTTGTGTGACTTGAGGGAACTCATCTGAAAGCCTCCTCATGATCATATAATGTATTAAACACCTTAAAAAACAAAAAGTATTATCAAAGAGGATTTGTGTGATGTCTTGTAGGTCATGTGTTGCACATGTCCCATTTTCATGACATTTTTAAGGTCATCAAATCACACATATTTTAAAGGTTACATGATCCATGTGATCTTGGCCACTTTATTTTCATTTTTTTGTAGAGAAAAAAACACTTATGTTTTAGGTATTCTTTCCATTTTAGATTTTCCAATTCTAATTTGGTGGGTTTTAACAACCCCCCCCCTAAGCGAAACTTCTGAGGGGAAAAGAGATTGGTTATGAGGAAAATAAATTCCTTCCTGAGTATTTTAGATTGAACCTTTTATTGATGTACTTTAGGTTCTTTTAGCTCAAAAATTATATTTTTGTAGTTTAGGGTATTTTAGATCAGACTATCTATTATTGTAGTCTAGGATATTTTAGATTGGACCTTCTATTACATCAGTTTAGGATCTTTTAGTTTGGACATTCTATTTCTATAGTTTAGGGTCTTTTGGCTTGGACCTCAGGATGTCATGCAGTTTAAAGTATTACTTCTAGAACTTCATTGATGAATATGAAATATGGGGAAGACATGTTAGTTATGACACACAACACTATGGGATGATAAGTTCTTCTATGGTGTTTCTGGGGCTCACGAGGATTAGAGTCCCTTTCATTCAAGGAGGATATGTCCCTAGTTGGTAGGTCAAATCCCTTATGCATTGATAACATGGTAAAATAAAGGATTACTCACTATTTTCCAAGGGTCATGGAATATTTATTGAATTAATATTGGTTTTCGTTAAAATAAGAGGGAATATGAGTCCACATGTACATTTGGAGATGGGTTATATAAGTCATAACCCAAATGTTTGAGTCAAATAACATGGTATGGGGAAGACATGCCACGGATAACCCATAACACCCTGACATTTCAGGTTCCTCGATGGTGTTTCCAGGGCCCACAAGGATTAGATTTCCTTTCTTGCAATGAGGGTATGCCTCTGGTTGGTAGGTCAAAGCCTTTATGAATTTATATCATGAAAAAATAGAGGTGTCCTCACTATTTTATGAGGAACAAGAAAGATTTGTGAGGACTTAAACATCCAGATGATGAAGTTGGGTATTGAGGAAAAGCTATCTATGAAGGGTTCTTGAACCCTAGGGAAGTTTAGTTCTTAATTATGAAGCTCAAGCCCTATTCCATATTGTTTTGAGTCATGAGGTGTTGGCCATCAAAAGGTTTTAGAATAGAGGTTCACATTTCCACTTTGGGAAAGGGTACAAAACATTATGATGTAATGTTGTGGATCTTGAATCCTCTTGAATATTATGGTAACATGAATTCTAAATTAGGTTCCAAAGTGCTCTGGCCATGAGGACTGTATAGGGAAATCATACCGAGAATGGAACAGAACACTCTAAGGTGTTGATTTCTTCCATGGTGATGTCATTCTCAAAAGGATAAGAAAGACATTTTTTCAAGGAAAATATGCATTTGGTTGATAAAAATTGGTGAATATTTCAGATCCATATGCATAGATTCATAGTCAAATAAGAGGTCCCTTGAATATGAGCATCCTTTTTTAAGGGCCATGGAAGATTCATAGTGATTTGAGGAATTCAAATCAGAAAGTATGATTTGTGGAAAATGTAATATTAAAGAAGGGTTTGAGAACCCTAAAAGTTGTGTTGCTACCTAGAGAACTCATTTTTGAGGTGAGGAGATGTGAAAAAATATTAATATAAAATTTTCCTGGACTAGAAGGTTTTTTGAGCATCGACCGAATTTTACTTGGGCTATAAAGTAGAACCTATGGGCCTTTATACCTCCTTTATTTACACCCTAATTTTTCTTAGACTCTATAGTTGAATATTTTAGTGAGAGAAGACTTGAATTTATCTCATTATGCCCTTTGTGGGTTCTAAACCTAACAAATTTTGTGTATTTTTCTCTAGAAGATGAAGGTCTTACGATTTGGACCATCAAAGGCTATAGTTTAAGGTCATACAGCTTTGAACAAAGTGAAATTAGTTTAAGGACTTGATGCACATGGACTTAGTATGAGGATAATGTTAAACAAGAGCCTAATTAGGACCATAGGATCAAGATTCTACCAATATCCTTCTGAGCAGGATAAGAAAATGTTTTAAATCATGGATTGAGGTTCTCATGCCATGATTAGTGATATAGGACAATCATACTGGGGATAAACCAAAAAAAAATCTCTGGTGATTAGTTCTTCCACAGTGATGTTAGGCTCACAGTGATCCTAAATCCCTCTATATAGGGCCAATATATCTCTAATTTGTAGGTCTAATCTATTATGTGCTAATAGAAAGGTAAAATAGGGATATCTATTTTCCTTTCCGAGGTCCATTAAATGTTTTCAATAACCCAATGAGATCATTATATGAAGTCTGATATATGGGATGAGGGGCCTAAAGGATCGAAGAATCACCTCATACTATGGTTAAATGGGCCAAGATCTTGTGGTAATTTTGGAAAGGAATAATAATGGGTGATGGTGGGGATATATTTTTCACTAATTTTTAATGTCATGTGACTAGGAAATTTTCATTTTAGTTTAACATCATGCGGTGAGGATGTATCTGTTTTTGTCCAGTTTAACATCATGTGGTAAGGATGCGGGAACTGATGTGAAAAATTATGCATGGTGTACTTGGGAACACTTTTCACTGGTCGGGGCATTTAGATATAGGTTTTATCTTTTATCCATGAACAAGGTTATTAGCGGGTAGTAGTATGTTAGATCCCTTCTTTCATAGATATATCATCTGGGCATTCCATATATACGTATATCTGATACATGTATAAGAAAAAAGAGCTTATATGGATTGGACCCTTCTTGAAAAGAGTAATATGTTTTCTTTTGTTGTAAAGTTTAATTTCATGTGGCTAGAAAATTATATGTTGTTTCTATACCCAATATTGAAGATTCAGTTGTCCTTATGCATCCTGTGATGAAAAGAATCAATCCGTACATAATTCTTCTATAAAATCTCCCATGAAAAGGTTTAAACCATATGTAGGGAGGGAGAATTTAAATGCTGATTTTTCTAGCTGGTCCTAGTATTAGAGATCGAGGCATCACTACGTATCATGTGATAACTAGAATCAAGACGCACATAGTTCTTGAATGAGAAACTATCTATGAAGGTCTGACCCATACGTAGAGGGGAGAATTGTTCACATTGATTGTTGTATCTGGGAATATGATTGAAGATCTGGGCATCACTAAATATCCTGTGATGACATGAATCAATAAATATTTATTTCTTTAACAAGAAACTCTCTATGCAGGACTGACACATACGTATACTGGGGAATTTTTCCCATTGATTATTGATGTTAGGTGTATGATTTAAGATCCATTCATCATTATGTATCTTGTGATGATAATAATCAAGACACTAGTAACTCTTGAATGGGAAAATCTCTATGCAGGTCTGACCCAGAACTATAGCGGGGAATTATTCCCATTGATTGTAGTAGTTGAACCCTATATTGATGATATAGGAATCACTACATATCCTGTGATGACACGAATCAATCCACACATCATTCTAGAGAAAACATGTAGTTTAATGTCATGTGGAAAGGACCTAAGATCCTTGATGTGAAAATGGAATATTGTGGTTGGAGCCGAGTCTTGAGATTTGGGTGTCACTATGTATCTCATGATGGAAGGAATCAATCCACACATAGTTCTTGAATGAAAAAATCTCTATACAGGTATGATCCATATGTAGGGGGGGTATTAGTCCTGTTTATTATTGTCTATGGGACCATTATTGAAGATTTGTGTATCACTACAAATCATGTGTTGATAGGAATCAATCCACATGTAGTTCTTTAGTGGAGCTATTATGGGAGGCCAATACCAGTGATAACAGTCCTCTTGAGAAATGTATACAATGATGTGTAATTTGGTGTTATGAAAAGTACCTCAACTGTGTAGTTTAATGTCATGCAGTGAGGAATCATTGTGTTTCATTTAATTTATTTCATGTTGGACCATGATAACCCTATTATGAAAAGATATATCTCAATCATACAGGGACACCCCTACCAAAAAATCCTAAGATCACATGATCAATGATTGGT
The DNA here is from genome assembly GCA_963277665.1 of Viscum album. Taxonomy (NCBI): domain Eukaryota; kingdom Viridiplantae; phylum Streptophyta; class Magnoliopsida; order Santalales; family Viscaceae; genus Viscum; species Viscum album. The sequence continues at coordinate 1,392,330,764 of OY728157.1, read as the reverse complement.
GTGGGAAATAAGGAATTGAAAAGTTTACCCTCATGACATGGATGAAATTAGAGAAAGGATAGGTTAATTTTGTACCATGTGGTGGTTGATCCAAGATATCAGATCTAGGAATCCCTATGTATATTATTAGAATAATAACCAAGCCTGTACATAGTTCTAGAAAACCTGTGGAGTTTAGTGTCATGAATATAGGACATCAACCGTGTAGTTTAATGTCATGTGGTATAGATGATGGTAACTAGATGTAAAAGAAGAGGAATATTATGGATAGGCCCAGTAATGAAGGTTTATGTGTCACTATGTATCCTGTAGTGGAAGGAATCAATCCACTCATAGTTCTTGGATGTTAATTTCCTATGTAGATACGTCTAACACACATGGAAAGGGGGTAATTCATTTCTCCCTTTCACAAATCTATCTCATGTGCAATTAATTTTCTGTAAGATGATGCTTCCCATGTAGTCTAATGTCATGCCGTGAGGAAATGTTCTATGAAATTTAATGTCTTTTGGTAAGTTCATTTGTTGTAAAATTTAACTTCATGAGGCTAGGAAATGTTCCATATAGTTTAATGTCATGTGGTTAGGATGTAATTTTGAATTTTAATGTCATGAAACCATGATTATGGAAATTCATGATGGAATTTATCAAAATTATTTATCAAGAAACCTTGTATTGGTGGGGGGAGTGACTTTTTCATCATTCATTGTGGATAGTGAATAAACATTGTTGTGATAGACCTTATGTATGATACAAGGCCCATCCCATTTGGGTTCTAGCTTCAGAAGATTAGTTCTTGGTATTTTCAGGGTTATAAGAGACAAGACCAGTTCTATTTGAAGGAACAAATAGAGTCATACCTTTTTATAGAAGTCCATGCAATCTTATTTTTATGGACTTAAAGTTTGTGCAATGTAAAAAACATATTCTTATCGAGCCACTTATGTTTATCCAACCTAGTTCATGATTATTCATGTTATAAGAGTTTTCTGAATACATCTATTCAGAGTGAGGGAAATTGGAATTCTATGAAAAAACCCACCTTGGTTCCATATACTAGTGAATACATATCTTCTTGTGTAGTAATACATGTTGTGGTATGGTAAGCCCATAAATCATAGAGGATCTTTTCCATCCAATAATTCTTATCCTTGTTCACCATCTTATGAAGTATATTTTATAAAGTCTTATTGAATGCCTCTATCTATCCATTTTTCACTACATGATAGTGGGATGAGTGATTGGAATTAAGGTTGAAATCCTGGTACAATTTTTTAACTATAAATAATAGATTTTGGTGTCATTTTTTGTTAGTATCGTGTTAGGGTTGATGAACCTAGTATTCATATGAGTCTTTATGACTTTGATGATATTACTTATCCTCAATTACTTGAGGGATATTTCTTCAGACAATTTGTAAAATAAGTCTATAATTGTAAGGACGTACATAAGATACTTAGCTATGGCTAGGGGATATGGCCCCACAACATTCATTCCCCATACATACAGAAGGCATGAATATTTAGCTATATGTAGTAATTCTGAGGGTTAATGGAGGAATTTTTACTGAATCCAGAATGCATGACATTTCTTGGTAAATTTCATGTGGTCTTGTATCAAGGTTTTCCAGTAGTAATCCAACAGCCTGATTTATTGGGAGAGCTTAGTCCCAGAGTGTTTAGCACTGCAAGAGCCTACATAGACCTCTTCCATGATGGTAGGAATCTATCTTTCTGATATGAATCTGAGGAGTATTTTGTCAGACTCAATTGTAGAGGTATTTTTATAATGCTGGCCATACCAAATGGTAAAGTTCAATACTCGATGCCAAATTGGTTCCCTTTTGGATCAATCCTCCAGGAGAGTCCCATTTTGGAGATAATCAGTTATGGGATCCATCTATCTAGGGGTGGATATTAGTTCATCACACTCTAAAGTGGTGTTGAAATGACTAATTTATTCTATGTAACAGATGATGAATGATGATAAAATCCTTTGGTGTGTGATGTGGAAGATCACTTCCTTCTATCAGGGTTGGCCAGGACTACGGCTATATTAACTTGTGCATCAGCATGAGAATTGGGTGATTAGGGAACATGATGAAATGTGGGATCTAAAGGAAACTCTTCTATTAGTCCTCTAACATGTCCAATAAGGGGGGATAATTATTCCTTTTTAATAGAATATTAATCATTGATATAATTTATCACTAACTCTTAATATCCTTTTTTGTTCAGGTAGGATATCTTTAGCTATAGGGCTAGTTAAAATATAGTGATGAGGGATTGGTATTCTGCCTCATTATTCATGAATCCTTCAGATAGTGAGAAGGATTAGAGAAAATTAATTTTTTTTGGGGAAACAAATACAATAATTAAGCCAAAATAACTAAGTTTTGGGGTTTCCAATATCTTTCTAATATAACTTTAATAGGAACCATAAAAATAAATCTCCTATGTCTGAGGAGTGTTGTGGGAATAGAAAACTTCCCCATTCAAATGCTCGGTATCCACTAGTGTACTTTTTGAGGAGGGATGTGCTATGATGAAATCAGCCAAGGAATGCTCTTTCAATAACTTTTATAAAATGAATTGAATTTCATATTATTGCAGAATGATTGCCCATCAGGCCAAATTACCAGTCCTCATGGGAAAACCATGGATGAACTTGAGTGGATCAATATAAGAGGCTAGTTGGACTTCATGGTGTTTCAAGTAATGCCTCAAATTTTTCACTGCAAATATGTGTGATATATAGCACTTATTCACATAATAATATCAAGTCTCAGATCCTAGAATTGTTCAGATGAGGTAATAGAGATTGTTATCATTCCCTGCAACATTTTTCTATGATATGAGGGTGGAAAGTGATCATTCCATAGTGGACATGTAGAAGATGAGTGTATTTTCTTCCAGTGATGGAATTAAGACTGGTTTTTTCAATAGATACTACTTGATACTCTTTAAGTATTCTTGGTAGTCCTTATACCATTGATATGTGGCTACCTTATTCATTATCTTGGTGAAGGGGAGTGATTTTTCAACCAGGTTATCTATTAATTACTGAATATAGGTGTGGTTACCTTGTAACACCCTCAGTTCTTTGAGATTATAAGGGGTGATATTTCTCGGATTGAACTTGTATTTTTAGGGTTAACCTCAATGCCACAGTGTCACATCATAAAGCTAAATAATTTCCTAGACATTACCTCAAAAGTGAATTTCAGTAGATTCATCTTTAAACTATGCTGATGCAACTTGTTAAAAAATGTTTGAATATACATGAAGTGATCACATCACTATTGATATTAGACCACTAGGTTTTCAATATAACATTACACTATTCATCCTAAGAGGGGATTAGGGATATGATGCATAGTGCATTGATAAGTAGATATAACATTATTTAATCTAAATGGCATGACCAGATAGAAAAATATCTAATGGGGTGCTCTAAAGGAAATGGATTCTTCATCTTTAGGGTCTATATTTTTTTTATTTTACACTGAGTACCCATACATGAAGGAAAGGTCTTGGAATCCATTAGTTTCAATGAAAAAAAGTTCTTTGATCGGTAATGGGAATTCAATCTTTGGGAAATGTTGATTAAGGTCATTGAAATTGATGAAAACCCTAATCTTTTCATTACTTTTATTGATAGGGATGATATTGGAAATCCATATTGGGTATTTCACTTCTTATAAAAAATTATATTTGATCAACTTGTAAAATTATGCCTCTAGATTAGTGGCATGAGTGGGGTTCATCCCCCTAACTACCTTCTGTAAACCATGATGGTCATTGGGTAAGATAAGATAGTGCATAACCACATCTTGATCTAGTGCAGTAATTTCTATATAATTCCAAGTGAATACATATTGATTTTTCTTTAGAAAAGTAATATATATCTCTCTATCCTTGATAGTCATGGAGGCGATAATTAGTGTAGGTTGTGGGTCTTCTTCTATTTCTAGATTTACCCACCTGATCTCATTAATGGTAGTGGATAATACTTCCTCAAATATGGGAGGTGCATTCCTGATGTTACCCTATTTTTATTCCACCTATGAGTCTGTGGTGTAATTTTCAGACAAAATTATAAAATTAAGGGAATATCTATCACTTTTGGGGTGAGAGTGTCCATGGGAAGAGACATTGGAATCCCATATTTCCAGTCATTGTAGAGAGACTTCAGATCTGATTTTCTTTTAAAATGTCACTGGGAAAAGAAGGGGCTTGGACATATGGGATCAGAACTATTGCCTCAATCAAATTAATGGGTAGCACATAATCATTGATGAGTATACTCTAGGGATTCAGAGAGGTGTTACCCAAGAAATTTGGGGCTACAAACTATATATTTTTATCCAATATTGGTTTTTTCATTCCCTTTTATAGAAACATGCCTCAACATATGTGTATTTGAAAGTCTTGAAGGGGGAACTGTCACCATACAATATTATGATCTTTCCATCTACGAGGTATTTCAAACACTGATGGAATGTTGAAGGTACCACCATGTGGCTATAGAGGCAGGGACTTCTAGTTCAGAAATTGTATGTAGTGTATTTCTAGATAGCCATAAAATCAGCATTATATGTGAGATCCCCAAACTGATATTTTATATTGATCTTTCATAGCGGTCTTTTCTCATGCTTATCATACCCTTGAATGGTAATATTTGTGGGAGATAAATCTCCCTCTATATATCCCAAACATTTAAGGGTTTAAATCAATATGAGGTTGATCCTAGAACCATTTTCAATCAGACCCTTTATATTTTGACATTATCAAGTCGACCTAATACATATAGGGATCCGATGTGTCCATCGATGTACTCTTCTTGATCTTGCTCTGTAAATGATATAATGACAAGGGATTCTAATGGAATTGTCTCCACAAGATAATCCTCAGATGAAGTGACCTCTGTTTTGAACTCTTATGGGCTATTAAGGAATTAAATGAGTTCCTCTCTAAGTTATTTTGAAAGATAGAGCATATCTAGGATTGAGAGCTTGGTTGGAACAACTTCTATCTATTTAATTATGATGCAATTTTATACCAAAGGTTAGTGCATTATGTTGTGGGGTTGATCCATAATATGTGGTTCATGATCTAATAAATCTATGGTAAAAGATATTTTTGCTTGTGAAAAGGTTGAGGGAGCATCTGTTTCTAGACAAATAGGTCGTGCCGACCTTCCCCATTATTTGAAATGATTATACAATCAAATCCCAGCAAGATAATCATGTAGGATGATTGGATTGGGCAAACTACTAGAGGGATATTGGACACCTCTGTGTTTCCATTGATCTTTCTAGAGCGATTTACCATGGATTTCTGATATATATATACCCTCTAAGAGTATGTTCCTGAAATATTGGGTCAAACCATGTCCTCGTTGTCCCTTGTATCCACGGTTCTTGTGTATGTGACCTCTTGTTCCCCAATCGGGTATATGGAACTCATAATCAGAGGCATATTCAACATCATAGAAGGATTATTAAAAGTGTATGATGTTAAAAAATACAAATATGTGATCTTAATTCGATGAGGGTTCCTTTTTGTGGGGAGTTCCCATTTTTCGGATGTTGCAGGGAAGAAATCTGCAAGAGTCAGATATTGTGTTGTAACTAAATATGAATCTTCCTATTCTATTTCTTCCTATTTTTATGGATTCATCCTCCTTAGGGAGGAATATTTGATATCACATCCCTAGGTGATTAGACAGTTATGGGTCTTCAAAGCTATGCTCTCAAGGTGGCGTGAGATTGGTCAACTATCTTTTGAGTCATCTAGTTATTGATCTTCTGTCCATGCCTAGCCAAAATTGTTTTCTAATCACCTTCTTTTTCTGATTGAGAAATGGTTATGTAGGTTTCCTAAATTGGGGAGTTTTAAAACATCAACTTTTGAGAATAAACCATACATTCTATTACATATTTTAAGAGTAAGAAATACTAGATGTTATGACACATTTTCTTTGAAAAGAGAAGTATTCAGGATGGTCGGTGAGGTTAAACTCATTTGACTTCCTGTTCTATAACATATTAGGAAGGTTTTTGTCCATAGGTACAAGAAAATAACTTGGGGATTTCTTATTTTTGGAAGGATTATGTTTTTTCAACCATTACTCAAACACTGGTCAACCTTGATCTTTTTTTCTTATTGTGAGTGGTTTTTTTATTGTCACTGCTTGATAGGAGGTGCTGGTTAGTTTGGGACCTACCTAGGTTCTTTTGCAAGTACTAATAATAGTTTGAGGGTTATAAGTAGTAGTATCTACCATTCTAGGCCTTTTACCATATACCGAGGGCACAAGTCGAGACTTATCTTGGGTCCACTGAATGGAGTCTTCCAAATGTTTTGTTATTTATGAAAAGTCACGAAATCCACCTAGATACTTCATTTGTATCATAGGTGTCTGAAGCTCATCTAAGAGATTTTCATCACATAACTCCAATAATTTCTTCTATAAGAGTTGGATTCTGAGTGAATAGGTTAGAACTTTCTATCTAGATATGAAGTCAGACACCCTCTCATTTTTTGCGTTTGTTTCAGTTCCTTATGTAGTTAATTTCCATTTTTATTTAGTATGGATTTGAAATATTAAAGGAATTTAAAATGAAGGTCTTCCCATACTTCAAATTACACCATGGATGACTATTGTACTAGAAAAAGGTTGTCCCTATTAGAGTCTGTATAAAACAACTCATCTTGTTCTTATCCTACTGATCTCGAGAGATCATCATCGAAATGTACTGGGACATGATGTGAGTGAGATGTTGTTATGGGTCTCCCATTCCATAAAATGGGGATATGGTAGGATTATCAAAATTAGGTGGGGTAAAAGTGCTATCCACCCATTTGGGATATGGATTTATCTCAGTCTACACTAATGTTCATTGTTCTTCTAGGGCTTCCATTCAAGTATCTAGGGTCTTGATGATATTGAGAAGTTCTACAGATATTTCTATTTGAGCCTCCACCGATCTGTAGGGAGAAGGTGATCACCCTACTAAGGGACAAGCTATCATTGTAATGGAAGGCGATAATAATCATTTATGAATTCCTCATTTATGTAAACAAACTTCCTAGATCCAGAACTGGTTTAATTCTCATATTCCTCTCTTTTAGGTAAATCATATATTTTTATATTTATGGGATTAGAAATATTCACCACTTTATAAATATGATACCTAGTGGGAATGTTTCCCCTGAGTATCTCTCCAATGATTTTTCTAAGATTTTGTATTTCATTCCCATATTATTCAAAAAAATACTTCTTAGAAGTAATTTTGACTCTTTTGGAAGGTGATTGGGATATATCCACACCATTCCCTTTATCCTTGGAAGTGTTCCTCCATATATATGAAAACTTTATATTCATAGGTTCTAGGTTTTGGATTCTCCACTTGTTCCAGGTATGTGTGTATTCGGCAGGTGCATCAAGATTCTCATATCAGGGTATGTTTTCCATATTATGTCCCTTTACATCTGTTTATTGATCCAAATTATTTTTTATGTTGATGGTGATTAAATTCACATAGGTGTATTGGGAAATTTTAGTTTTCCCATTAATCATGATGCAACAGGATGATTCTAAACTTCCTTCATTAGGGTCTTATTTCAAACCCTTGTCCATATCAGACTATTTTGGATTGCAACCCCAGTGGGGATTGATTTCCATTTTCATATGTTCCTCTTATTTTGGTATATGAACAGTGACCTTAATAGAGTTTATGCTAGTATTTTATGAATACACCCTGAATAGTAGGAGTTAATCTTGTGTTGGGAGGAATGGATGGGATGTCAACTCTTGATATTTTCCTCCCAACCTAGAGTAGACTGATTCCCTCTATTGTAGTGATGATGATGAAAATTCCTCCAAAACTATAGGCTAAGGAATATTAGGATCCACAATTGGAATTTTTTTATCCTGTTGTTGAGGATTTGATTATTAGTCTAGGATTTGATGAATCCTGAGAAATACATTGAGATATTAATTCCCCTAGACCAGTGGCCTAGGGTTGTTTTGGAACCATCATAGATTTCCCAATGACCTTATCATGGGGTGAGGAACCCGATGATGGTTATTTAAATATAAATTCCCCCAAGAAAGTGGGTTGGGGTTTATTTTCAGTTGGTGCTGATATGTCTTGATTCCTATCAGGTATTGATGATCCAAGGGGTGGAGGTGGTGGTAGATATTTCCCCAGTCCGAGGGCTGGGTTTCCTCTTGAATGGATACTATAGAAGCTACACTAAGATTCTCTTGATTCAGCATATCTATTCTCATGAAATAGTTGGGTGTAATGATAACCCATGATAAGAGTTGTTATTTATAGGATGTTTTCGGGTTGAACACAACCTAGGATTCCATGTTGAAAATGTGTTCCTATTTCATAAATGGGATTAGTTTAAAGATCTATTGGCTATCCTCTCACTCAGTTTGTGATGTATTGACACCGTTGAAGTGGGGGAATTCCATTTTAGTGGAAAACTAGCTCATGCATTACCCAATCCCCTAATTTCATTGGAGGCTATGACATTATAGGATGCAATATCTATGGGTATATACTATTCCAGATGTTTGGTGAAGTGTGAAACTCTATACTATCCCCATACACAAATATAAATACATGATGAGGGTTCATTGATTAGTTGCTAAATAATTGTGATGTAATGGTGGAAAGTGTGTTGTAGATTTGTGTTGTGATTTCTAGTTTTGGATATCAGGCCATGGAGATATCATCCAAGTCTAGTTAATAATAGAGTATCTTTATGGTATGAAGGTGACCCTCATATCCTAGATAAAAGATGTGTCAAGGCTTTAATCATAGATGAGTAGCACTCATATATAGGTGTATATAAGGCTTGCCCTCATTCTCTAGCTTATATGGAATCTCATAGTGAGAATTAGAAATGGACTAGAACATGGTAGTGAGTTTGTTTCTTGATAAATATCTCCATAGATCAATGTAATTTTCCTCTTCATCAAACATATATGTCTCCATCTGGTCAGACCATAAAGGGTGTTTCTCAAGTTTCCCGTTGACCAGAGTGGAGTATTATTGGAAGTTAAAGGGGAAATATATTCGAATAACCCCAATGTTATGAAAACCTCTTTATATAAAGGAATCTGATTTTTGAGAGACTATCGATATATTGGTTTTTGGGAAAGGGGATTATTTTCTTATTTTTGGGAGATATCACCATGGGGAGGAATACCACGATGGATGCCAGGTTTAGATTCTTTGTGATCCCTCTGTACACTACCTTGGGGAGGACTATCATGGTAATGACTATCTTCATCTTTAGTTTAAGAGTATAAGAACCATTGGGGTGTTGAAAATGTGTCATAAAAAACCAAAAGGATGATGGAATTGAGAATATTAGGGATATGTGCCTCATTCTACATCATAGCTGGAATATACTAACTTTCCTTTTAGGATTGTACAAGGATATGAGATTTCTATATGAAGGATTCTAGAATATATTGATATCCTTCTAGTGGTGCAAGAATATGATCCTACTGTTGATAAGTCACGAGGATATTCAAATGGAATTCTTTGACAGGAATATGAGAATATCCCGAGGCATGTGCCACTCTCACTTTCTGAGCCTCACTAGAACATGGATATGAGATTGATCCTGAGCCTTTGAAGTATGCCACTAGTTTTTTTCAATAGGAATATGAGACTATCCCAAGGCATGCTCCACTATCACTTTATGATCCCTAGTTGGAATGGGAATATAATTCTAGTCTGAATATTCATTCCCCATCATAATATGTCATCATACATGTTGAATTTGAGAAGGATTATGAGCTTCCTCTTGTATGGCCTCAGAAGAAAACTAGTGCATCCATTCATTAGCATAAGTAGAGATATGATCCTGAATTATATAAGATATTGGAATATGTCAAGTAGCTTCACTAATAGGAATATAAACCTTTCATGAGGCATGTTCCACTCTTACATGGTGAGCCTCGGTCAAAACAGGTGCATGATCCCAAAAATAATCCTTTGGAATATACCATCATTATTTTTTGATAGGAATATGAGCCTTTCCCAAGGCATGTACCTATCTCACCTAGTGATCCCTAACTAGAACATTGATATTAGCCCGATCCTAGGCCTTTGGAATATGAATCTAGTATTTTTTGATAAGATTGAGGCTCTGTCCAGAGGCATGTGACACTATCACTTGGTGAGGCCCGGTTGGAGTTGGAATTAGAATATGATTCTATTCCAGTTCCTCTTACCTTAATATAATGTTATGATAATCCTCCTAGATAGGATAAATAATTTGTTCTTGATCATGATAAACCACTTGTTCATAATAATCAGAGTGTTGTGCTACCATGGTTGTAGGGATATAAATATGTGCATGTCCCTATATCTATTCCAGTGTTGGAATATGCTTATGGAGTTCTTCAGTTTTTGCTAACATGTAGTGACACTTTAGAAAAGTGATCAAAGGAATGTACGCCTTCACATTTTTTGTCTCCAATATATATAGAAATGTATCATCAATTGAATCAGGGATATGAGCCAACTTTTTTCCTCCCTATTCCACTAGAATATGCTGATGGACTTTATGCATGGGGGTAGATATATGCGCCTCCCCCATGCTTGTTGCAAGAATATACCCACAGAATTGTTCTGAGTGAGCAGGCATATGATCCTGTTCACTAGATATCACTGGAATATGTATTTGGGATTTGTCAATGGGAGAAGGGTTATGAGACCACTGTTGGTTATATAGATCTTTTTGTTCCGGATGTTTCATCCTTATTACCTGTTCATGGGTCTCAGAGGTGGTAGTGTGTTGGGAGGTACCCTCGGCAGAACTCTAAAGGGAACTGTTAGGATGGCATTAGAAATGGTGGTTGATAGGATCCCTCCTTGAAGAATCCTGAACTAGAAGGGATCCATAGTTGAATCCTAGATCCACCTTCATCAGATACTAAAGGTGGTTATTTTCGTGCTCTAGGGATAAGCTTACGAAGTGGTTGGTGGTGTAAATGAGTTTCACTATCTTTACTGCATATTTATTTGGACAATATAGTCTCATTGGTTTTATTTTTTGGATATCCTTATGAGTATCCTAAAGTGTTAGGATCATACCATGTCTTTGGTATTCTTATATTATTGCATTCACCACCTAACACTGAAGTTTTTGGGTAGGTGAGGTCATTCTGAGACCCGTGGGGGTTGTAGCTGTAAATAATTTTCACAAATTGTCACTTGATGATGACATTAGACCAAGTCAGGTATTGTTTTTAAGGGAAGTATATATAGTTATTAATATAATGAATAACAAGGTCACCAATTAGTGAATCATCATAGTCATTCTTTATGATCAACCAAATATGTATGGATTAAAAAATCGTCCTTTCTTATTTCTGGTAGGACAATCTTCTTGTGTGGAATTATTGAAGTGAGGATGGAATTATTTCATGATAACCCTATATATAGAGGATCAATCCATCATTTTTGTTATCTGGTAGATTTATATCATGTCCCTCACTTTTTTTTGGTGTAGGATATGAAAACACAATGACCTGATGCATGGTAAACTGATCATTTTTCTATTTGATAGATGCATGTTGGCTTCACCATATTTGTTTTGTTGGAAAATTTACATGTTGATGGTGATCACCCATATGGTGAGAAAAAATGGTCCAATGATAATTTGGAAGTATATCCATTTTATCTCATGAAGGAGATGTCACAGTTAGAAGATTTCACGTGGGGTTTACCATTTTTGTTTCATTGAAAAAGAGATGTGTGGATGTCCTGGAATGATAATTTTATCATGGGGGTTTTTATGTCTATAAAATCATTCACTTTGGGTTCACCATTCATTTTTACCTTCCATAGAAACTTCCAATAGTTCCAACATATATAATTGAGTAAGTACCTTATTTCTAAAGGTAGGAAGTCAATTGGGGTTTCAGGCCCAATGGATCTTAGGAACTCACATTGGATGAGAGGATGGGTGTTGAGGCTCATCAAACCCTTTTGGGGAGAATTTTTTTCTACTCCATTAATCTCTTATAGATTTAATATATGTTTGATAATCACTTTCTAATCCTGATATGATACCGGTTACCCTAATAAAAAGATCAGGTACCGAATCCTTTCACATATAAAGGAGGTCCTATTAATGATTCCATGTATATGTATATATGGAAATTCATCCATTTTACTTTAATGGGAACTTGATTATATTTTTAATACATATAACCAAGCACTTCAAAGTTTACTGTAATCTAAGGAGGTGATTAATATTTTGAGGATTGGATTGAACCATTCTGAGGAATCTTGTGTATTATATTTATAATAGGAATAAAAACCTAGATAGTTTGTTAAACCCATGTAGTTTAATGTCACGTATAAATAACATATATGGGAAAAGTTAGGAACTATGTATCGAGCTTGGACCTCAAGGATGAATCCTACATTTATTGGTTATAGTAGGAATCAGAGTCATCATAGTTCATTCACACCCTTGTGAAATTAAACAAGGTAGATTCCCTAATACCTTTGAAGTTATATCATGCCACCGATCAAGGATCACACCCTAAGATTTCCCTGGCTAGTGGAGATTCATGATGTTAGTGATATGATTATTTTAAATCCCTAAGCCCACAAGATCCATGATTGGTGTGAGAAATAAGGGGTAGCATGTAATTGGTATCAATGTATATGGATGCAGGACTTATGCATTCAGGAATCTGTTTGGATGTTTAATATGGATCTTAGGCCTTAGGAATACATCCTACGTATCCTGGTTATGGAAGTAATCAAAGTTTTCATAGTTCAACTACCTTTTTGATCCACTAATTGATGAGGCAGAATAATAAACCCATGGGAGTGATTGGGTCCCAATGGTTGGAATGTCAGAGAAATGGAAGGGCTTAAACCAAGGTTGATTCCCATTTGATCTTGGTCCTTATAAATGCATCATACGTATCCTGGTAATGGAAGAATCAGAATCACCGTAGTTTACTTTGATCGGGGATTACACCCTGAGGTTTCCCTTATATAGGGAAAATATCATATTATTCCGATAATCAAGTCATACACACTTAGGTTAGCATTTTATATGCTTTAGAAAAAGTTATCATGTACTAGGATGCTAGTTTGACACATCCTGATTTCCTACTTGACATGTTCTGATTATCTTCCTAACATGTTTGAGGATGTTTAGACCTGTACTGGTTTCATAACAGACATGTCCAAGGACAATATCATGATCCAGTAAAACAATATGAAGGATATTGTATAATTTGAATGGAATTTTTGGGGACCATAGCGTGATGACGGATGACATGTTTGGAGGGTGTCGTGTGACCTAGATTACATGTCCAAAGGACATCGTATGATCTAAACCGACTTGTCTGGAAGAAATCAAGAGATCCAGTTTGACATGTTTGGAGTGTGTCACATAATCTGGCTGAATTTTTCTATAGGAAATCACATGATCTAGGATGAAATTTATAGAGAGTACCATGATACAGGCTAACATGTCTTGGTGTCATAGCGAGACTTGGCCAATTAGTCCTAGTATCACCACATATCTTGGGAAACATTTCGGGAGGAGATCACAATATTTTGGATTGAAATCCCATTAAACTTCATAAGACATGGTTGGAAGACCTTGAGGGTGTTGTGCAACATTCTTGACATGTCCAATAGACTTATCATGATCCGAATAGTGTGTTGAGGGTGCATCGTATGATTTGTGCGACATGTCATGATGTTGTCACATGAGATGGGTAAGTTACAAGAAGTGCATGGGGATAAGTGTATATGTTCTATACCTAATTATCCCATATTTTAGTATTTAGTTCATACTTTTATTGAATATGTGCCTTAGGATTTTCTAGTGTTAGATTCTTATTTGGTTCTGTAAAACCCAGTTGACTTGCAGTACCTCTTTCGTATAATCTGACTGATACGCCAGAAGATCTTCATGTGATATCAAGTGATCATGAAAAGTTACTATGCATGCCTCTTTACACATTAGGTTGTTCTATTAATTTTACCTATCATAAAAAACCTCTGTGATTGTTTGATTGACCACTCTAATAAATCCAATAATGCACTTCTATGTGTGATAGTTCTTGGATGCATCGTCTGTTTTTTGTGCCAGGGGGAGGGGTAGGTTTATAAGCCCCCCACCTTGGTTAAATAGTGCCTTTCTTGGAATGTATCTCATAGATTTTGGATGGAGTAATAGGAGGTATTTTGTGTCATGCACTTCACAAGATCCTACCATATGCCATCCGTTGTGTCTCACGATATTCATCGACTGTAAGAACATTCCACATTTTCAATTTTAATTGGAACTAAGATGATTAAATGGATTTCTCCTGGCCATGTAGACATGTCAAGTAGATTCCAAAATGTCTATCCAATATGTATAGGGTTCTTTTCAAAATCATTATGCTTGTGGAAATTATTTCATGTGTTTAAAGGAAACTTGTCTGGAGTCTTTTGTAAGAAAAGGGTGGCTTGTTTGGGGGCCTTCATGAGATCAGTATACTTGTCCAGAAGGATTCCATGAGATCATGATGAAATTTCAAAGGGGGAATCTATGAGATCAATGGTGATAACCTGAGGAACATAACCCCTTTAATATTATGATCGACATATCTTCACTCTACAAGAAGCATCTATCTTTTCCACTATTATTTCCTTCATTATTTTATAAGGGATGGGGGTCTCAATAAGTTGCGTGAGTGTCATTGAAAACAATCAGTGTCCCTTCCTGGGATGTGTCACCTAACAAAAAAGTATTTTGTGGTGATGTGTGAGAATTATCATGGAAACCACATCTATTTGTTTGTGGAACTAAAGTGGAAGTGTAGAATCGACTGGATATGTCTAAAACCCTTCTCATGATGAAGTTGACTTGTCAGTGAGCTCTTGTGTGAGATGGTGCACATGTCTCCAGGGCTTCCGTAGTGTCTTGCGAACCACAAGAGTGTATCACAAGAATATTAATGACGGAAAAATGTTTCCTTCTTTTTCATATTTTTTTTATTTTACAAGGATTTTTGGGTGGTTTGTTAGGTGCATGCCGACTGATAAGTCACATGACTTGGGGGAAGTCATATATCAGTAGTCACATGATCAGTGAATGTCTTGGACACCTTTTCATGAATAGACAGGCTTGTCAAAGGGGATTTATGTGATCTCCCTTAGTTTTTCCTTATGAATATCCCATTATTTTGACCTTTTTAAGTTCATGTGATCGTATGTATTTTGAAAGGTTACATGATCCATGTGATCTTCACCACATTCTCTTCCTTTTTTCTACAAAGAAAATATTACCCATGTTTTAGGTATTTTTTCCCTTTTAGATTTTCCAAATGCTCATTTGGAGGGTGATAATAGACATTCACACTATCCTTTTTGGTTTTATTCAATGGTTGGAACTGAGAGATATCATGTTATCAATGAGTGTGATAGACAATGCAGTGATTTTCCTAATGAGAAACCAAATGGGATGGGAGGAGTGAAAAAATTCCTATAAATTTCACCTCAGGTTACAAAAAATAACCTAAACTATGTTGATATTTGAAGGAACTAAATAATAATAATAACTTTATTGAGTCTTTAATGAATCAACAACCCCTCAACATTAATGGATATTTCAATCCATTAATTGTTGATAATTGGATTAACATAGAAGAAAAGATATTTTTTATTCTTAAATACATGTAAAATGAAAAATTAGTCTTGGATATTTATTAGTTGGAAGGAGAAGTAGAAAAATGGTTCACCTTGATAAAGAACATGATGAAATAAGAATAAATTGACTCCATATAATGGTAGGAGTTTAAGAAGGCATTTGAAAAAAACCTTGAACACTTTGAATTAAGATTGACAGATAATTCCTTGACTTGAACAAAAAGGAGGATGAATCCATTGGTAACTATGAAGAAAAATTAACAAGAGTTGAAAGGTATGACTCTTTTTTATCATTGAAACTAAAATCCAAATTTACCATTTCCTGAGTGGATTAAAACCAATTATTTATAGGTACACTACTACAAAACTGACCTTTATCAGCGCAAAAAAAATCACTAATAAAAGATACCCTTTATAAGTGTTTTTAATCACTGACAAAGGGTAACCTTTATTAGCACTTTTATGTCACGCTAATAAATAGTACCCTTTATCAGCACTTTATTTTTATCATTGATAAAGGGTACCCTTTATCAACGATTTATTTTTAGCGCTGATATTGGGTAATCTTTATCAGTGCTTTTTTGGCACTGATAAAGGTCCAGAATAAAATGGAATAATTAAACAAATGAAAATTTAAAAAAATGATAACAATTTCATTAATTAAATAATTATTGATAAAAATGAATAAATTATATATATATATATATATTATAAATATTAATAAATTGTATATATTAAATATATAGATAAATAAAATGAATAAAATGAAATAATTAAACAAAAAAATTAAACATTAACAAATTATGAAATATATTAAACATTTTATGAATTAAATAATTATTGATAAAAATGAATAAATTTAATATAAATATATATAGATTTTAAACAATAAAAAATTGTATATATTAAATATATATATATATAAAATGACTAAATTGTAATAATTAAACAAAAAATTAAAAATGAATAAATTGTTATAAATAAAGAAAATTAAAAATGAATAAACTAAAAAACCATTAAAACAAAATATTAATGAAACAATTATTAATAACAATGAATAATTTTAATATATATATATATATATATTAATTATAAATAGTAATAAATAATATATATTAAATATAATTATATAGAAAATGAATAAAATGTAATAATTAAAAACATACTAATATCTTATTCATTTTAAATGTTGTTTGAATTTTCATTTCAACATATTTAAAACACATGTCATATTGATTTCACATACATATATGTAATTAATGCATTTTTATATACAATGAACATACAAAATTATCTATGTAGTTAATGAAATCTCATATAGAAACACATACACCTAATTTTTTTTTGTAATTTATTAAAATTTTAGTATATTTTAGAATTTAAATATAACATGATACATTTCATATATTATGTTTTTAATTGGTTAATTTTATTTATTTATTTTTAATATTATTACATTGACAAATTATTTAATGATTTTTAATGATTTTTTTTAATTTAATCATTTTATATCATTTAGTTCTACATATTTATTTAAAATGTTTTAGTATTTTCAATATGTATTCAAATTTACTTAAATATATATCCATATTTTTTTAATAATTTATATTTAATTAATAAATCATATCCATTTTTTCAATATTTTTAATGTGTTCCCATTTTTAATTATTCAATTTTGTTCATTTTTAAAATTCACATATTTAAGGGTATATATTAATTAATAGTGTTAAAAATATTTTTTTAAATAAGTATTTATGAATATATATATTTATAAATTTATATTTAGTATATTTAGTATATTTATAAATTTATAATTATTTTAAATAAATATTTTTTAAAAAAGTATTTAAATAATTTAAATATATATATATATATAAATAATTATAAAATTATAATAAATTTATTTACATAATTAATATATTATATTTTTATTTTTATTTATCTTTATATTTATTTATTATATATATATAATTATATAAATATATATAATGATATAAATATATAAAAAATATTATTTTCAAATGTATTCATATATTTATAAATAAATAATTATATATTTAAATAATTATAAAATTATAATAAATATATTTAAATAATGAATATATTTACTATATTTATATTTATATTTATTATATATATATATGTAATTATATAAATTTTTTTATAATTATAAATAATTAATTATTAATATATTTATAAATTTATATTTACTATATTTATAATTATAAATACAAAAGAATATTTTTTTAAAAGTATTTATGTAGTTATAAATAAATATTTATATATTTAAATAATTATAAAATTATAATAAATAAATATATAATTATATAAATATATTTACAATTTTTTGTATTTATAATTATAATTAAAAATCCTTTATTAGCACTAAATTTTTAGTGTTGATAAAGATTACTTTTTCAGTTCTTATCAATTTAGTGCAGATAAAAGACATCTTTATCAATGCTTTTTTGAAAGCGCTGATAAAAGTGTCATTGATCTATTTAAAAGAACCCTATTCATGATTGATTTAGTCGCGAGTCTCAAGCTCTCGCAGAACTCCACTACTATCAGTGCTCATCCTCTATGTTCTCTCAGATGAATCAAGACTATAATCCAAGGTATGTTATTTTCTCTCTTTCCCCTCTCGTTGATTGCTTGTTTGGGTTCTGTGTTTTGTGTTTTTCTACTGTTCTTAACCATGAAGAACCCTAATTATCTAATCCCATAACTCTATTAATGATTGGCCTTTCTCATTATTCCTCATTGTTTCTATTCTTATCGCCACCTTAACTCATGGCTCTTGCCATAGTTTTGGGGACCCAATCCTTCCATCATTACAGTCTTTGTGGCTTCCCATTGAGTGATATCTTCTATTATAGAGTAATTAAAGGGTGTTTGGTTCAGAACATTATTGTGCATTGATAAGGGTGTTATCCCATCAATTGCTGCAAACAACTCTTAATTTTTTCAGACATGTTCCTATCGTAAAGTACAACCAATTATCTAAATATCTACTTAATATTTAGTTTGGTGGAATTTATTATAATCATTTTGATTTTCCCAAAAAATATTGTAGAAGAAATTATGGATTCAGACATGCTATCATTAGTTGGAAAGACCAAGTTCTCCATATATATTTTCTATGAATTTAGGTCTCTCCGTGAAGTTTGTTAATGATACAAGAGTCCTAATTCCCTCAAACTATACTATTATAGGCCACCATGATTTTTATTTCACATGTTCCTTACTTTTTTTAAAATAATTCTACATTGATAGGTATATTTATTTATATACACATGTTAATATTATATACATTTCAATTTAATGTAATATTTTTAATGAAAATCTGGTTAAAAAAAATTGATTCTCACATTCTATTATTTAAATTTATGGTATTTTCTAATTTTTTTTATTAAAGTGATAAAAAATGAACACTTATGTTTAGAGATTTATATTTTTGAAATATAATATATCAGAATCCATAATTAAATTTGATTTAAGTTATTTTTTAGTATGAGTTGGTTTAGAGTATACATGGATAAACATATATATTTTTTTAAAATAATTTCTAGGTTTTATTTTGTTTTTGAAACAAATTTTTCTTTAGTTTTTTTGTTTTAATTAAATGTAACAAATAGTTTCTCATTAATTATAAAAATTACTCCATGATATCTTTTAACGAAAATTTTATCTATATTAATTTCACAGTATTTAGATCGTGTAGGATATATAGAGTTTATAATTCATGTCTTTTAGACTATTTTTTGAAAATATATAATTTAGTATTTATTAACCATTAAAATATTTTATTCATGATTTTGATAATTGAATACTAATTAAATATCTCCATTGATAAGGGTTTTATATTTGTTTTGTACATAATCAATGAAAATTAATTATTTTAATTATGTTATATTTGAGAAAACATGGGCTATATAAAATATTGATCAATTATCATGTGTTACACAAGCTATAATAGAAATATTTATGTGATTATCATGTTTTAATATTTGATTATGTGATTTGAAATTTATAAAATATGATTAGTTATACTTTTTATATATGTATTTAATATTTTATTTTTCAGATGAAATGGTTCATAATATATATATTTTTATAGGAAAAAATATATTCTTCAAATTATTTTTTTGTAATCATACAAAAATATGGTTTTAATAATCTTTATATTTTAAAATTAACCAATACACATTTACAAATAATTCTTTCACTGAGGCAACTATAGGAATTATTATAAAATGTAACATGATTTATTTATAGACATTATAATTGTAGGAAATAGAATTTTTTTTTGACTTTATTTAGCAAGTCTTTATTTTTATCTTTCTATACATTTTTTACTACTTCTTTAACAAATGTTTTTTGTTTAATTATCTAATAATTCTTCTCTAGAGTATTTTTTTTATAATTATTGCATTAAACGTATTATGTAAGAATTGTTTTGTTAAATTTTGATAAATATTTCCTTATAATATTTTCTTTTAATAATAATTTGATATTATGTGAATTAATTTTTAATATACCTCTCAATGCATGATTATAATACTTTTCTACAAGAAATACATGTGTAGATGTGATAAAAATAATTTTAACATATACTAGAATTTTATGGGTATTATGTGAGTTCTAGGTATTGTATGTTAGAATTTTACTTACTATATACATGTTAGTTATTCACCGAGGGCCAGGACGAGGGTTATATGATTTTTTTGTTTTTTGTTCTTCTTTATGGTTTCTTAGAAGTTAGGTTTAACTAATGTGTTGTGGAACCCATTGTGTGGTTATTTCCTAAGGGAACCAATTATGTTAAGAATTCCCCATATTTAAAATTAACTTCCTATGAAAAATGTCTATGCTATACCCATCTCATAATTTATATGTAATAAGTTCATGAGATGGTTATCCTTTAGGGATAGTATTGGATTCTAGGGGTCTAAGGTCGAATCACATGGTACTTGTGATGTGGTTATTTCTAAAGGCTGATAACTAATTTTTTCCTCCCACTATAATTCAAATTTTAACATCTTATTAGTTAAATTAGTTGAATTTCAAGGAATTACCATGTTATAAATTTATGGTACGATTATTATAAACCACTGGTATGAAATGAATTCGGTATATTTGACTATAATGGTGTCTTGGTTAGTACACAATGAATTTATTTACTTGTCTATTTTGACTGTTACCACTTTGAACATATACTCAGATATATGCATTGTTGTATATTTTAGGGGCCCTATTTGTATTTACTTGTTCATTTTTAAACTCACACCCTACACGTGAACCTTAGTGGATATAGAGATCTTATATGTGAGATATAGGTGAGGGAAAAATATTAGTAACATAGATTAGAGTTTGTGTAGCTCAGTGGGGACGAGTTGATGTTCTCATGGTAGTTCTAGGGAACTTTAGAATTTTGAGAAGAGATTTGAAATTCAAAATTAAGATTTGGTAATTTAAAAAGTTTTAAGGATAAAATTTTCATCCTCACCAGCTTCATCTCTTGAAAATTTTCTATTTCATTTTGTTTCTTGAGACTCATCCCTCATCTCTTCTATGTTGCTTGAACTAATCAGAGTAGTAGTCATCAAAAATGATCATCAATACTTAGTATGGGATGACTACTACTTATAGTAGTTCAAGAAACTTATTTTCATGTCCATAAGAGATAGAGGATGAGTCTCAAGCTAAAAAAATCAATTATAACTGTTTGAGATATGAATATGATTAGGATGATAGTTTTCCATAACTTTTACCTTTTGATGAATTTAAAGGATAACACCTACCATAGGGGATTAATTATTTTCTTAAATTCAATTAAAAATTTCCTTGAAAATGGATGTATGCTAATAATTTGAAAAAAGAGTATGAATATGGATTAAAAGAGTTCACAAAGTTTTCAATAGATCATGCATATGACCCTTCTAAAAACTTTTTTCTGTGTTTATGTTTTTGTTATTAAAGATATAGTAAATGTTTGACTACTCATGCAAGGAACATCTTATGAACCTGGTGATGTTATGAATCCTAAAGAAGAATGGATTTTTTATGATGAAAATGAAGAATTATTAGGGGATTAACAACATGTTGATGAAAAAACAACAGCAATGAAACATTATGGTTTTGAATAAAATTATCTAGGTAATAAGTCATGGTATAAAATTTGAGGTTGGTTGGAATCAACATGGTCAACCTAATGACCCCAAAAATTCATTGTTCATTAGTTATTTTGTGGTAACAACAAGGATGAATGTGCCAATTTATATTGATTCATGGAACCATGTTGAACCGATAAGGAAGGAAAACCGTTGGAAAGATATAATGTTAATGTTATGATATACTTTCTCTATTTTACTAAAAAATTATATAATGATAACATTGATTTAATTCTCATTTTTCCATATAGAGTTTGTTTATTTTCAATGATTTATATAGTAAATATTTCTTAATAGATGATAGAAAATACCATATAGTCTTAGAGACACTTCTTACCAAGTTACATCTTAGGGATTCTAAGGGGAAAGTAAATCCCTACCCACCATTTAGTTATGAACAACTTATAAAGTAGGAATCATGGAGGTATTTCATTAATAGTTGAAATGAGAAATCATTTTAGGTGCATTACAATTGATAATATATTCTATGAAATTATTTATTTTATCCAATTTGATTCAAAATTGTTTATTTATGAAATAGAAAATGAGTTCTAAAAATAATGAATGTGCATCAATACCAATGTACCCCTACCACAAGAAAGGATAGGGTATGTAACGACCCAAAATTTCATTAATGGAAAATCCCTCTTGATCCAGTTAAATGTTTCTTTATGTTTTTATAAGATGTCAACTTCTTTAGTTTTACGTTAAGATTTGTGACCGTTACTTTTATAGCCATTGAACATTGATCATCTGGGTAGTTTAAATATAAGGCTTTAACGAAACCATTTTTTTTACTCAGACAAAGGAAGCGATGGCCTCATCCAGTAGAATTGCCCCTTACGAAGCCCATTTGTCGGAGCTCGGAAAGGAGGTGGCGTCTTTGGGCTTTGCCCTTGACCAAGCCCAAGCTGAGCTTCATCAAGTCAAGCTCGAACGTGATCGTCTACGGGAAAAATGGAAGTTGATAGAGATCACCACTCGAGCGATGTTATCCGAGCAACCCCAAGAGTCTGTCACCATCGCACACCTTACCCTTAGGTCTTATGCGGCTATTTTAAGGGGTTATGTAACAAATAAGTAGCACCATGTTCATGTACATTATTTTTGTATATAATAATGAATATAATTTCTAGTCATTTTTGATGCATTGTAATTAGTTTTTAAAGTACAAATGATGTTTTTAGTTATTATTTAATTAAGAATTATATTTTATTAAATTAAAGGATTTTTGAATTAAATAATATTTTAATAAAATATTATTATTAATATTAAATTAATTTTTATTAAATATAAATGATCTTATAATTTTATGAATGCAATTAAAATTTTTATTAAGGTTTGAAAGCCATTTCTGTCAAAACCCGTGAATTTTTTTATAAATGTCGGTTTTTATTTTAAAAGTGCAAATTCACATATTTAGAAAATTATTTAGATAAAATAAATATTATTTTTGGAATCAGGACGTCGAAATTATCCAACGGTGAATTTTTCATAATTTTCTGAGACAGTCCAATTTTTGGGTAAAAATTAAATACCTTTTAAATATATAATGTGATTTATGACATCATAATGACCCAATGGTGATGTAATAAAATACCATAATCCTTAGGTTCGGCCAATATATGTTTTATCATTAAAATAATGAGGTTTTGGGTTTGTTTGACTCACTTTTCAAAGCATTAATGGAGCCCTCAAGACTTATTCAACACTTTGCCTTTTTAAATTAATTTCCATGGGAGTGTGACTCACCTCCACATAAGCAACCCTAATTTTTTAATAAGTTCGGACCTTGGCCTTGTAAAATATTGTTTTCCTCTCTCCTTTTCCAGAAACCATGGGCAAATACCATGGGATGGTTTGTGGTTTGGATTATTTTAATATAAGGGGTCCCAAACCTAAATAATAAAGAATTCTCTCACCTTTCCTATATAAACCCACCCAAGCTCCCACTTCCTCCTCACTCAAAGCCATTGAAGTTCGTCCAACCTCTGCCCTACTCTCTCTAGAATCCTCTCAAGGTGCCCCAAGCTCCCAAGAAGCCTCTCACAAGCCTCTCTCTAGCCTTTGGAAGCACACTTCCAAGTAAGGGTTTTTTCTTCCTTTCTCATTTTTGTCAATTTTCTTTAAGTTGTATTGCCCTTTTAATTTAATTTATGAATGTTGGGGTATGGTTTCGCACCTCTCCCATACTGCCCTCTTATTGTTTGAATGATGGGAGACCCCTTTCTCTCTCATTAAATGCCTCCCATGTACACCCGTTACTATGCCAAAATTCCGAAAGGAACTTCTCTCTCTTCTTTTACATTCAAGCAATACTTTTGTATCATGAATCTAAATTCCATTTCTATTGTTGGGACATGTATATATATGATCTCCTTACTGTCCATTACATGTAATTATGATGAGGAACCCCTTTCTCTCTCATCAACGTTTTTTATGAATTCTTATGTCACGTCGTTACGCTGCCGAAATCGCATCGATTTTCTATGCCAATGTCTTTGTGTAGTGAATACCATGCCCATTTCTCCACCAAGGGTATTCACCTTTATGCACATATACGTATTGATTGTAAAGTTTCATGTTTGAATTCCACATTCCTTTATCGTGGAAGAAATGATTATGTTTTATGAATCCATGTTTTATGATCCATGTGGCACACTTATGCATGAAATGAAATGTTTAAGAAGGGTGCGCCCTGATAGCGCTCCAATGCATTGGGTAAAGTATAGTATCATGATACGTCATGTGCAATGAGTGTTGACTCATGCTAATTCAAGTGCAACGAGGGTTTACTCGTGCTTCAAGTGCAATGAGGGTTTACTCATGCTCCATGTGCAATGAGCCTTGGCTCATGCTAATTCAATGTTAAGTGTTGTTGCCACATTTCCATGTTATGATTATCATGCTTTATCATGCCTTTATGTTCATGTCTCTCTTATTCTCTATTGATATTCCTATTGCCTAACATGTATTGTACTCCTCATGTTATTCATTATGTACTCCCTTACTGGGCTTTATAGCTCACCCTTTTCTTATGCATGTCCTCAGGTTATCCCATGCAATGCTAAGTACGAAGGAATGTAGTGGTCATGTAAAGGAAGTTTTCAATAAGGATGTTGTATTTCAAGTTTAAAGTTTTTATGTAATGATCCTAAGCCCCAAAGACACTAAACATCTCGATCTTCTTTGTTGTATCAAGTGAATTTTTATGTAATAAAGCATGTTTAAGTTGTAATAAAAAGCAGGGTTGTCATAGTTGGTATCAGAGGATAGGTTTAGTTATTTTTGGGATTAGGAAACCCTATTAAAGCCTTAGATACAAGACTAAGCATAATAAAAACATCCCTAAGTTTTGGTAAATACTAAGTAAGTTTTTTATCAAACAAATACATCCCTGTCTGGATACGAGCAGGTAGAGGCGGCTCTGGCACAGATGTATCCTAGGGGTAAAACCCGAAAACACCGCTTTGAGCTAGACTCGAACGGGAACTGGTGCACGACAACGGGCCTTGCTGCACTCTTGGTTACGACACTCCCGGGGGATATGTTTTGATAAATTCACAATCTTAGTATGAACCCTTATTAAGGGAAAAATGCCCCTAAGAATATATGTTAGAAGGAAGATCCTGAAAAGCCTGGATTGAATCCTATAGACTCATGAGTTAAAGAGATCAAAGTTTATTTATAAGTCATCAACTTTTGTCTTTGGATTACCCTCTATGTGTTACCCCTAACTTTCCTTTTATTCCAGCCAATGGCCGGTAATAGGAGAACTCGGGCTAACAACCGTTGTGAAGATCAGTGTGATGATTGTACTAATGAGATGCCCAATCCGATGGGAGCGGGAATCGCGAACTTTGTCACGCTTCTCTCTCAGCTAACTCAAGTTTTGAATAGAAACACTGGTCAAGAGGAACGTTCAACCCCCCCTAAGAAAGAACAAGTCGCTATTGAAAGCTTCATGAGACAAAGGCCTCCTACTTTTAGTGGATCATCTGATCCCACGATCGCTGAACAATGGATCAACTCCATTGAGAAGATATTCTCCATCCTCCAATGCTCTGAAAAAGAGAAGGTTCTCCTGGCGGCTTATCGTATGGAGGGTGAAGCTGATCAATGGTGGACATTGATCAAAAATACGAAGCCAGAGGAGGAGATCGAGGCTTTGGAATGGAAGGTATTCCGGAAGATGTTTTTTGATAAATATTTTCCACGCACCCTCCGTCTTAAGATGGAAAGGGACTTCCTTTCCCTCAAGCAGAAAGATGAAGAATCTGTGGGAGCGTACGAGGCAAACTTCACAAGGCTTGCACGATACGCTTCCGGCTTTGTCGTTACCCCCGAATGCAAAGTTGACCGCTTCTTTGGTGGGCTGAAGCCTAGCTTGCGGAAAGCATTAGCGATCCGTGACTTTGACAGCTATGAGGATATTGTCCGATGTGCCCTTAAGGTTGAAATGGAGATCGGAGAATCACAGGGGTATCATGGGGACAAGAAGCGGAAGGTGGACTTCAATGCTGGTGGTCCGATGGATAAATCCAACGGCGCTAAGAAATTCCAGCACCCCACTTGCCAAAAGTGTGGAAAGAAGCACCCTGGGAATTGCCTTAGGGGGACAAGAAAATGCTTCAAGTGTGGAAGAGAAGGGCACCTAGCTATTAACTGTCAGCAAGAAGGACCCGCGGCTGCGACGGAGGGGAGGAACGCTCCGTTCGAACCTCAACGCGTTGTTCAATGCTTCAAATGCAAAGAACCGGGTCATTTTGCGAATCAGTGCCCTAATCCAAGGGTTATCGGAGGCAATCAACAACCTCCAAGACAGCAAGGAAGAGCTTTTGCCATCACTTCTGCCGAAGTGAACCTCGACAACGAAGTGGTGACAGGTACGCTAGTTATTCATTCAAGAATAGCGAACGTACTTTTTGATTCAGGTTCTACGCATTCTTTTATATCTCAAAAGTTTAGTAGAATAATCCCTGCACCACCACAAATCATGGAAGTAAAGATGTCGGTGAGTACGGCAAATGGGGCAATCATTGCATACCATGAGTATAAGTCCTCCCCTGTTATAATCTGTGGATTGAATTTCCCGGCGAACCTTATCATACTCCCTTTGGTGGAATTTGATGCAATTCTTGGCATGGATTGGCTTTCCTTATATAGAGCCAACATAAATTGTCGGGAGAGGGAAATCACACTCCATATGGAGAATCGACCCCCGATTCTTTACAAGTGTCAGGAGGAAGATGAATCTCCTTTAACTCCATCATCTCAAGCATGGATATTACTACCTTATGAGCACGCATATCTGGCTCAGATGATTGAGTCCAAGGAAGAAACCACCCTTGAAGAAATGCCTATTGTGAGGGAATTCGCTGAAGTATTTCCCGAGGAACTTCCTGGTCTTCCTCCAAGAAGAGATGTTGAGTTCTCAATTGAACTTATACCTGGGGCGCTACCAATATCCAAGACTCCATATAGAATGGATGTGGTTGAGCTTGAAGAACTGAAGAAACAACTACAGGAGAATCTGGATAAAGGGTTTATACGCCCAAGTGCATCACCATGGGGTGCACCAGTCCTCTTCGTCAAGAAGAAGGATGGGTCAATGCGGCTTTGCATCGATTATCGTGAACTTAACAAAATCACAATAAAGAACAAGTATCCTCTCCCAAGAATCGATGACTTGTTTGATCAGCTGCGTGGAGCACAATACTTCTCCAAGGTCGACTTGCGGTCGGGATATTATCAAGTAAGGGTGAAGAAGGAAGATATCCCCAAGACTGCTTTTCGTACAAGGTACGGGCACTATGAATTCATAGTAATGCCTTTTGGACTCACCAATGCTCCAGCAATATTCATGGACTTGATGAATAGAGTCTTTAGAGATTACCTAGATAAATTTGTGGTAGTCTTTATAGATGATATTCTAATATACTCCAAAACCAAGGAGGACCATGAGGAGCATTTAAGAACTGTACTGGAGACTTTGCGCAAGGAGAAGCTCTATGCCAAGTACAGCAAGTGTGAGTTCTGGTTGAAGGAGGTCTCATTCTTGGGCCATATCATCACAAGCAATGGGATATCTGTGGACCCCTCCAAAACAGATGCAATTGAGGGATGGCCGAGGCCAACATCGGTAACTGATATCCGTAGCTTCTTGGGGTTAGCTGGATATTATCGACGATTTGTGAGAAACTTCTCACGATTGTCCAACCCTCTTACCAAGCTAACTCGAAAGGGAGTAAAGTTTGCTTGGAGTGATGAATGCGAAGAAAGCTTCAAGGAGTTGAAAAGGAGGCTTATCACTGCACCTGTGCTCACTTTACCCACAAGTGGGGAGCTTTTTGTGGTATTCAGTGATGCTTCGAAGAAGGGCTTAGGATGTGTGCTGATGCAGAATGATAAAGTGATATCCTATGCCTCAAGACAGTTGAAAATCCATGAGCGAAACTATCCAACGCATGATCTGGAGTTGGCGGCGGTGATCTTTGCCTTGAAAATCTGGCGGCATTATCTCTATGGAGAGAAATGTGAGATATATACGGACCACAAGAGTCTTAAATATATATTCACACAGAAAGAGCTTAATATGCGCCAGAGAAGATGGATAGAGCTCATAAAGGATTATGACTGTTCAATACATTACCACCCTGGGAAGGCGAACAAGGTGGCGGATGCCCTAAGTAGAAAGGATCCAGCAATTCTATCAATGATGAGAATTGAGAAGGATCCAATCTTCTTAGACTTGATGAAGATGGACGTGGGAATCATAAAGAAGGGAACATCATCAATCCTTTCACAAATGATTGCTCAACCATCTCTTTTGGAAAGGTTAAAGGATGCTCAAAAGGATGATGCGAGAATCCAAGAAAAAGTGGAAGCTATCAAAAAGGGAAAATCCTCAGAGTTTAATGTTAATGAAGAAGGAATTGTGCGGTTTGGGAAAAGACTATGTGTCCCATCAAGTTCGGAGCTGAAGAAGGAACTTTTGGATGATGCACATAGTTCAAATTTCTCTATTCACCCAGGGAGCACAAAGATGTATCGAGATCTCCGAGAAAACTTTTGGTGGGATAATATGAAGAAGGAGATCGCTGAATATACATCAAAGTGCCTGGTGTGTCAGAAAGTGAAGGCAGAGAGGCAGAAGTCTAAGGGGATGATGCAACCATTGCCCATACCAGAATGGAAATGGGAGAACATCACCATGGACTTCGTCACTGGACTTCCAAGGACATCCAAAAGCAACAATGCAATCTGGGTTATTGTGGATCGTCTTACAAAGACTGCACACTTCATTGCTATTCGAGAGGACTTCTCTTTGGATTAACTGGCACGGATATATATCAGGGAAGTGGTACGGTTGCATGGAGTACCACTATCTATTGTGTCTGACCGAGATCCAAGATTTACCTCTAAGTTTTGGAAGAGTCTTCAACATGCTATGAATACTGAACTGAACTTCAGTACGGCCTATCATCCTCAAACTGATGGCCAATCCGAGCGGACTATCCAAACACTTGAGGATATGTTGAGAGCGTGCTCAATGGACTTTAAAGGAGGATGGGATCAACATCTTCCTCTAGTTGAGTTCTCTTATAATAATAGTTTCCACTCGAGCATCCAAATGGCACCATATGAAGCCCTGTATGGGAAAAGGTGTAGAACACCGGCATGTTGGGATGAGGTCGGTGAACGTAAGCTGCTTGGACCAGAAATGGTCGAAGAAATGGTGGAGAAGGTGAAAACCATTCAGCAGCATATCAAGGCAGCCCAAAGTCGACAGAAGAGTTATGCAGATAATCGTCGACGAGACCTTGAATTTAAAGTCGGAGACATGGTGTTTTTACGCATATCTCCGTGGAAGAAGGTCATGAGGTTTGGAAAGAAACGGAAGTTAAGTCCAAGGTACATCGGCCCCTTCGAGATTCTTGATCGTGTTGGGGCTGTGGACTATCGACTAGCACTTCCACCTACTATGGCCAAGGTGCATGATGTCTTCCATGTATCCCTCTTAAGGAAGTACATACCAGACCCTTCACATGTACTCTCTTCTGAGGTGGTACAATTAGAATATGATCTTTCTTATGAGGAGCAACCAGTGAAGATCTTAGATCGTAGAGAAAAAGTTCTACGAAATAAGACAATGCCCCTCGTCAAGGTGTTGTGGAGAAACCACAAGTTTGAAGAAGCAACTTGGGAGTCGGAGGATATGATGAAGCTAAGTTACCCACATTTGTTTTAGTGTGGGAAAAGGAAAATTTCGAGGGCGAAATTTCTTAAGGGGGGAATGTTGTAACGACCCAAAATTTCATTAATGGAAAATCCCTCTTGATCCAGTTAAATGTTTCTTTATGTTTTTATAAGATGTCAACTTCTTTAGTTTTACGTTAAGATTTGTGACCGTTACTTTTATAGCCGTTGAACATTGATCATCTGGGTAGTTTAAATATAAGGCTTTAACGAAACCATTTTTTTTACTCAGACAAAGGAAGCGATGGCCTCATCCAGTAGAATTGCCCCTTACGAAGCCCATTTGTCGGAGCTCGGAAAGGAGGTGGCGTCTTTGGGCTTTGCCCTTGACCAAGCCCAAGCTGAGCTTCATCAAGTCAAGCTCGAACGTGATCGTCTACGGGAAAAATGGAAGTTGATAGAGATCACCACTCGAGCGATGTTATCCGAGCAACCCCAAGAGTCTGTCACCATCGCACACCTTACCCTTAGGTCTTATGCGGCTATTTTAAGGGGTTATGTAACAAATAAGTAGCACCATGTTCATGTACATTATTTTTGTATATAATAATGAATATAATTTCTAGTCATTTTTGATGCATTGTAATTAGTTTTTAAAGTACAAATGATGTTTTTAGTTATTATTTAATTAAGAATTATATTTTATTAAATTAAAGGATTTTTGAATTAAATAATATTTTAATAAAATATTATTATTAATATTAAATTAATTTTTATTAAATATAAATGATCTTATAATTTTATGAATGCAATTAAAATTTTTATTAAGGTTTGAAAGCCATTTCTGTCAAAACCCGTGAATTTTTTTATAAATGTCGGTTTTTATTTTAAAAGTGAAAATTCACATATTTAGAAAATTATTTAGATAAAATAAATATTATTTTTGGAATCAGGACGTCGAAATTATCCAACGGTGAATTTTTCATAATTTTCTGAGACAGTCCAATTTTTGGGTAAAAATTAAATACCTTTTAAATATATAATGTGATTTATGACATCATAATGACCCAATG
This sequence comes from Viscum album, assembly GCA_963277665.1. Lineage (NCBI taxonomy): Eukaryota > Viridiplantae > Streptophyta > Magnoliopsida > Santalales > Viscaceae > Viscum > Viscum album. The sequence continues at coordinate 1,392,299,610 of OY728157.1, read as the reverse complement.
GTGATGTAATAAAATACCATAATCCTTAGGTTCGGCCAATATATGTTTTATCATTAAAATAATGAGGTTTTGGGTTTGTTTGACTCACTTTTCAAAGCATTAATGGAGCCCTCAAGACTTATTCAACACTTTGCCTTTTTAAATTAATTTCCATGGGAGTGTGACTCACCTCCACATAAGCAACCCTAATTTTTTAATAAGTTCGGACCTTGGCCTTGTAAAATATTGTTTTCCTCTCTCCTTTTCCAGAAACCATGGGCAAATACCATGGGATGGTTTGTGGTTTGGATTATTTTAATATAAGGGGTCCCAAACCTAAATAATAAAGAATTCTCTCACCTTTCCTATATAAACCCACCCAAGCTCCCACTTCCTCCTCACTCAAAGCCCTTGAAGTTCGTCCAACCTCTGCCCTACTCTCTCTAGAATCCTCTCAAGGTGCCCCAAGCTCCCAAGAAGCCTCTCACAAGCCTCTCTCTAGCCTTTGGAAGCACACTTCCAAGTAAGGGTTTTTTCTTCCTTTCTCATTTTTGTCAATTTTCTTTAAGTTGTATTGCCCTTTTAATTTAATTTATGAATGTTGGGGTATGGTTTCGCACCTCTCCCATACTGCCCTCTTATTGTTTGAATGATGGGAGACCCCTTTCTCTCTCATTAAATGCCTCCCATGTACACCCGTTACTATGCCAAAATTCCGAAAGGAACTTCTCTCTCTTCTTTTACATTCAAGCAATACTTTTGTATCATGAATCTAAATTCCATTTCTATTGTTGGGACATGTATATATATGATCTCCTTACTGTCCATTACATGTAATTATGATGAGGAACCCCTTTCTCTCTCATCAACCTTTTTTATGAATTCTTATGTCACGTCGTTACGCTGCCGAAATCGCACCGATTTTCTAAGCCAATGTCTTTGTGTAGTGAATACCATGCCCATTTCTCCACCAAGGGTATTCACCTTTATGCACATATACGTATTGATTGTAAAGTTTCATGTTTGAATTCCACATTCCTTTATCGTGGAAGAAATGATTATGTTTTATGAATCCATGTTTTATGATCCATGTGGCACACTTATGCATGAAATGAAATGTTTAAGAAGGGTGCGCCCTGATAGCGCTCCAATGCATTGGGTAAAGTATAGTATCATGATACGTCATGTGCAATGAGTGTTGACTCATGCTAATTCAAGTGCAACGAGGGTTTACTCGTGCTTCAAGTGCAATGAGGGTTTACTCATGCTCCATGTGCAATGAGCCTTGGCTCATGCTAATTCAATGTTAAGTGTTGTTGCCACATTTCCATGTTATGATTATCATGCTTTATCATGCCTTTATGTTCATGTCTCTCTTATGCTCTATTGATATGCCTATTGCCTAACATGTATTGTACTCCTCATGTTATTCATTATGTACTCCCTTACTGGGCTTTATAGCTCACCCTTTTCTTATGCATGTCCTCAGGTTATCCCATGCAATGCTAAGTACGAAGGAATGTAGTGGTCATGTAAAGGAAGTTTTCAATAAGGATGTTGTATTTCAAGTTTAAAGTTTTTATGTAATGATCCTAAGCCCCAAAGACACTAAACCTCTCGATCTTCTTTGTTGTATCAAGTGAAGTTTTATGTAATAATGCATGTTTAAGTTGTAATAAAAAGCAGGGTTGTCATAGGGTACACTTCACTTGGGAAGAAATTGGTAAGTATTTTAAATAAAAAAATGTTTTATGTGATATGGAACAACATATATTATTTTTTTATATGTAGATTTTTGAATCAAAATCTTAATCCACTTCCATCCCATGTCATGTTCTATTAAATGAGGCTCACGTAAATAAAGAGGGTAAGATTATTGATAGAAAAAAAGTATGAGAAAAATATGTAAGTATGGAATAATAGTAATTCCTTACGATTTATAATAGTATTACATAAAAATATCTATTTATGTTCATATTTTTTTATATAGTTTAGAAACAAGAATCGATACTTATTATACCAGAAGAAAAAATAATTTTAATTGCTTTATAACAGCTAGAAAAATATGGTCACATTAGAGGATTAGGATTTATATTGTATCCTTTAAAATATTTCGATATGATAAAACCACATGAAGATACATATGATATGGTGAAATTATTTCAGACACAAATAGACTTACTCCAAGATATTATTGTTCGGTCTGGTTTGGAAGACCGATGTATGATAAAGGATCAAAGAAAACTGGTTGTGGAAAAATGACCCATACATGAACCAAATAACCCCACTATATTTGAGGCTATTAATTCCCCTCGACTACATACCTTAACTGATATAATCAATCATTTCATTACTCTTTATACTAAATTTGAATCAAAAAACTTCCGATAACTTTATAATACAAAAATTATATTCGGCATAGTTATATGTGAATTCTATCTGTCAACACCCATGTACCTCCTTGCTGCAAGGGGTACAACATATAATATCCTAGGCAAAAATCTACACATAAAAGAACTACCAAAATATTACATGAAAGTGGTGATTGAGGTATCTCTTGAGCCGACTTCTAAGTTTCCCATTCCACTTGATGATCCAAATATTACAACAGTCAATGTTGTTATTGGAACTTTCATAGCATGGTAATATAATATTATAAAGATGGATGAGGTAAGTCTTTAACAAATTTTTTCAAATGAAAAACCTGATACAGTTGATGAAAGAAGTTATCAAGTGAGTTTTGATATTATATATGGATATATAGATGGTGAAATAGATGGTTAGATCAAGACAATCTAGTTAATTGACGAAGAAATCCAAATGACCTTCCAAGAGTACCTTCTCCCCGCTAGTTCCAGAGATACATTTATTATCATTACAAATTCATTCATAGACCACATTTAAAGATGAAAACATGTCTTAAATTTCATATAAAAAATAAGTATATATAACTTTCATGATAGATGTAATTTTCCTCGAGACTAAAAATGATATTATCAATAATGAATGGCTGGGAGTCCTAGTTGTGAATATATACATAAGGTAAATTTTCACAATTTTTCTATCCATATAGTGAGATAATATGTTTATAAAGTTAATAAATATTCATATTTTCTGTAGGTGTTTATATTACTACTATATAAATGGATAACTGTGGGAAGTACGATTTGGATTCATTAACCAAATTATCACTTCTATAGAAAAAAATACTTTTAATGTGGAAGATATTGAGAAGAAAAGGGATAAACTACTCGAAGTTTTTGAGAAAAATATCAAAAGATATGATATTGTTTCCTACAATGTAGAGTTAAAACTCTATAATCTAATCACAATATATATATTTTTAATTTTTTCATTACTTATTTTTTTGTTTTTGTTTTTTTAAACAATATTGGATGATAAATTTAGTAAATATAGATAACCTAAATATTTATTTTTTGGATAGAATTCCTGAATATCCAAAAAACTGACTACACATGACGTGTATTGTCAATTTTTAAAACATTGAAATCAAAATTTTATAGATAATGTTTGAATTATATCTTTCATTCTGTGTTTTAATAATAATTTTGTTATGATAGGGCGATTACAAAATATAGGCTAAATCACGGCATGAATTCAGTGTCTGAATAGATAAATCTAGTGAATTACTAAACATCAAACTAGATTAAGGCATATATAGAAATATTTAACTATCAAAACATATTTCAAGACAACTTAAATATTTTGGTCATTTTTTCTATAATGTCCGAAGAAAGATAATAGGATCGATTATGGATATTATGTTTTCAAATTCACGAGGGAGTTTATAAAGCATGAAAAGTCTAGTATCCACCAATAGGTAAAATTTTAAGGTAAATAAAATTTAATTAAATGTATTTATTAATCATTTTTTGGATATATTTTCTCAGTACTATCAATATTTATGACAACATTCATAGTTAAACTAAGAAGTAATTTTTTTAGAGATGAGTGTTCATCCTTCATGTTGTCAGAATGTTTTCTCATAAAAAAATTATCTGATTACTTACTATGTTTGTGATCTAGTAAATTATATGACCATAGAAATATATTTAGGGTGTGAAGAATTAGTGTCTAAATTCTTATATATTAATTATTATCTATTTCTCAAGGAAGAGTATAATAGAGTAAATCAATATGTTTATAAGTAATGAATTTTTAAAAATAAATTTTTGTTAAATAGATGAGGCAGAGGCAGATTCGTAGGTATAGGTGGATTTGGATTTGGAGACATAGGTGTAGGAGGAGGCAGGGGTGGAGACCAAGACATAGGAGGGGATGAAGCGTTGGTATGCAAACAATAAAATTGTTATGAAATGGAGTAGAATGGTGATCAAACACAAGTTTTATTTGATAATAACTGTTTAAATGTATGCACAATACTTTTCAATTAAGATAATATCCATTGTGAAAGTGTTTTAGGTGTCTTATTTTAAAAATATTTTACCCACTTGTTTAAGTGATTTTATGTAGGAATTTAAGCGGAGGGATTTTTTTAGAAAGAAAACAAACACCACTTATCTTTTTCAAACATATTATCATAGGATACAAATTATATTAGCACATTTACTTTACTATTAAATATTATTGAAGTATGAAAGTATCCCCTCTCTAAGAAAAAACTAAACAAAAATAAAAAATAGATGCAGTTTCATATCCTTGAATTTTATACAGTGTAAATAAAGGGTCTTAGTAGTGGAGACAATAGTCACATGAGAGTCATGAAAAACTAATCCAATCATCGAAAAAGTATATAATAAAACTCAAATTTTTTAATAAATATGGGTGTAATCAACCAATGAATCCAATAGGTGTATGAGAGAACTATTGGGGGATAACAAACATTGAGAGATCATGGTCATTGAGGAGGGTTGGTGTCAAAGGAAAACATCAAATAAAAAGAATGAACCTGATGAAAAAAATACCCAAAAATTAAAAACCCAATTCAAATGAAATCACAAAGCACTGGAAATCCAAATGAAGAAACCTTTGAAGAAGAATCTATTTACTTGATCCAGAACCTCTAAAAAAAGAAAAACAAAATTTCATCAACTGAATCATTATTTTTCAGAAAAGAACAATACATTGGTTTCACTTTAGTGGGTGGTGAAATTAATTTGGATATTATATCATCAATTAGATTCATGATATAATATCACAAATTATTTTGAAATATATACAAGTAAAATTAATTATGAATGTGTGAATTCATTATATAAAATTATCCATGATCATAAGATTATTAATAAAAAACTCATCATCATTATCAATCAAAATACCTGAGAATAATGATATTCCCATTTTTATGAAGAAATAATTATGATTTTATGTTATAGTTTATCTTCACTTGGAATATTGAAAAGGATATACTAATCTATAGCACAATCCAAGAAGACTTCATTGATTCACTATATTTCAGTGACATTTGGATGCTATAAAGGTATATACTGATGTTTTATACTATAAAAAAATGGGTAAAAAATTCATAATAGAGTTTAGTGTCTTTTGAAAATACATAATGGGTCACACTGAAGTTTTTTTTCAATCATAGAAGGTAAATCGTTTATCATGGAATTTGTACTCTCTATGATGGTGAAGGGTAAGATAAATTTTATTATTTTCCATAAAAACTCATATATAAATATTTATTTTAGTTCAATCAATTAATGAAGATAGGTTTACACTAATGGTTAATGTTTTATAGGAATAAATGAATTCTTCAATAAGGTTGATTCACTCCTGTACTATGATCATGCACTCAATAAGGAAGATTCACTCATGATAATGAAATTTTATTTTTATTCTCCAATTAATTTAACATTATGGGCTATCAAAATTCAATATTGATATATGAACCAGAGTGTTGAATGTATTGTAGGTTAAAAAGAAATGGCGGAATCAACCAAACCTAAAAACAATACACGTTTTACCCGGTATGAATCAAATTATGTGGTTTAAGTATAAAATTGACAGTTTATTAAAGTGTTGTTTCATATTTTTATATAAATTTTTTATTCATAGTATTAAAAACATATTAATTGTTTTATTATACAGGTAGATTATTTTTCACGAGTTTGGGTGGTTTATTTGAAGCTTCTTATGCTCATGAGATATTGTACTTCAAAGGTGAAACTAAGATAAAAAAATAGGGAAATGAGTCAATAATTCATATAAGAATCATAAAAGGGTGAATTCCTACTTCTTATTTAGTTAATTTTTTCATTGTTTTGTATACTATTTTTATGTTAATTTTCTTATCATTAATATAAAATATTTTTTTTCACATATCTTTTGGGAAGTCATATTTTTCCCTTAATCGTCTGCAACAAGCTAGAAAAGAGATAATGTGGTACTTTTTGGATGAGGAATTTCAAGATGTGTGGTGTTTCGTCTTCTATAAAAATGGAACATTTCTTTATTTTATATCTTGGTGCATTTGGTTGAAAGAAAAATACACATCACATACTCAATCATATACTTCTCAATATGATGCACGGTGTGACTAGTAAAAATCAAACAATATGTTTTTTAGTTTCTAATTTACATTTTATTTTAAAACCCACATCACATACTTAAAATTGATAAAACACATTAATATTGTCTTGATAATTTAGGAAAAAAATACATAAATAATTTGTGGCATGTAGTAATCAACCATGACTTAATATAATACAGGATGTGCTCAATATGACTCAAAGTGTTCGTTATAAGTTTAAAATTGAAATTTAAGTTCACAAAATACCACTCACTAAAAATAAAAAAAACACTCAGATTATCTTTCTAATTTAATAAAATGATTGATAAGACATTTTTGATGTGTAAGAATCAGTGTCACCTAAAACCGGAACACGGTGTGACTGGTATGACTCAAAGTGCGTGTTTCTAGTTTAAAATGTCATTTTAGTGAAATACACAAGTGACTTACTAAAAAATAATAAAACACATTTATATTGTTTTGATACTTTATGAAAATGATACATCAGTCATTTTGGATGTTAAGGAATCAGACACACCTCAATCTAATGTACAATGTGACTGGTATGACTCCAAGTGTGTCTTTTTACTTAAAATTGAGCGTAATTTTACTAAGAAGACAACTAACATACTCAAAACCATGAAAAAAATTCATATTATTTTAATACTTTGTGAAAATTATCCATAAGTCATTTTTGATGCGTAAGTATCAACCTCACCTAAATCTGATACATGATGTGCCCGATATGTCTCCAAGTGACCATTATTAGTTTAAAATTGACATTTTAGTACAAAAAAGTTCCATTACCTAAAAATTGAAAAAATTCTCATATTATCTAGATAATCAAGGAAAACAATTCATTGTCCATTTCTGACTTGTAAGAATCATTATCACAACAAAACCTCACACGATGTGACTAGTATATATCAATGTTCATGTTTCCATTTTAAAATGAAATTTAATTAAAAAACAAAAGTTCCATACTAAAAACCAAGAAAACACATTCAGATTGTTTTTATAATTTATAAAAACAATCCATAAGTCATTTTCATCAAGTAAGAATTAGCCACACCACAATCCAACAAATGGTGTGGCTGGTATGACTCTTGGTGCATGTTATTTTAAAATAATTGACATTAATTTTATTGAAAAAGACAACTGACATACTCAAAACTGAGAAAAAACATTCATATTAATTTTATTTTTTATAAAAATGATCCATAAGTCATTTTTTATATGTAGGAATCAACCATATCTCAATCCAATACACGATGTTCCCAATATGACTTAAACTGTTTGTTTTCAGTTTTAAATTGGAATTTTAGTATAGAAAAGTGTCACTAATAGAAAAATAAGAAAACAAGATCATATTGTCTTGATAATTTATAAAATATAATCATAATTTATTTTAAATGTAGGAATAAGTCTCACATCAAACACACAAATGATATGACTTATATAACTCAAAGTGCATGTTCACAATTTAAAATGACATTTTAGTAAAAATCCCATGTGGCATACATAAAACCAAGAAAACACTTTCATATTGTTATTATAATTTAATAAATAGATTCATAATACATTTAGGACATGTATTAACTAGATGAATCTCAATATGATGCACATTGTGACTGGAATGACACTAAGTGCATCTTTTCATTTAAAATTTGCATTAATTTTTGTAAAAAAGATAACTAACATACTCAAAATAGATAAAACACATTTGTATTATTTTGATACTTTATGAAAATGATCTATAAGTTGTTTTTGACATGTAAGAATCAACCACACCCCAATATGATACATGATGTTCTTGGTATGTCTCAAAATGTTTGTTATCAATTTAAAATTGATATTTCAGTTCAAAAAGTGTCACTCACTGAAAACCAAGAAAATTTACTCTGATTGTCTTTAAAATTTAGGGAAATGATTAATAATTAATTTGTGACATTTATTAATTAGTATCACATCAATCCCACGCATGATGAGATTGGTATGACTCAAAGTATGTGTTTCAAATTTAAAATGACATTTTAGTTAAAAACATAAGTGACGTACTCAAAATTGAGGAAACACATTTGGATTGTTTTGATACTTTAAGAAAAAAATCAATAAGTCAATTTAGATGTGTACGAAGAATCCAAACCTCATTCCAATACACAGTGTGACATATATGACTCAAAGTAAAAACTTTTAATATAAAAATGTAATTTAAGTTTAAAACACGCATCACATCGCCAAAAACCAAGCAGATGAGCCTAGATGGTTTTCTCATCATTCTATATACTATTACTTAATTAATTTACTTATAATTTTTATCTTATACAAATTTATTAAATTTTAATTGAGATAATTCTTGAAGATGAACAATAAATGGTGTGATTTTTAGGAACCAACCACAACTCAATCTGATGCACATTGTTCCTAGTATAAATCAAAGTTTAGTTTAAAATTAGCACATTCTATTTAATTTTTTCTTTATATTATTACTAACATAAGTATTTTTTTCTTATATAGGTGAATTATTTTCTCTATAAGGGATGGTTTGTTATTTTATATAGGTTTATTATTTTTCTCTATAATAGTGTTTTTTTCTTATCTTTGTATTGTAAATTTTATTTCATTTAAATTCTATATTTGTATCTGATTTTGGTAATTTTTGGTGTTGAAATGTGTTGTTACAATACACTAAAGTATTCCATATTTCTGGTGCTACAACATGTTTTTACAGCACACTATGGTATGCCACTTAATCAACATTACTAAATGCACTGATAAAGACATCCTTCATCAAAGTTTTAAAAGAAGTGATAAAGGGACCCTTTATCAGTGCTTGTACAAGTGCTGATAAAAAATTCCTTTATTAGGGCATTTAGTAGCATAGAGAAAATATTCCTTTAACAGTGAATTTATTAGAGATAATAAAGGATTCCTTTGTCAAAACTTGTAGAAGTTCTCATAAATGGTATCTTTTATCAAAACATAAAAAATATATGATAAATGGGTTATTTATCAGTGATTTTATAGCACTAATAAAGGACCCATTTATTAGTTTTTTTTCTAATACTGATAAAAGCCTAGGGATTTTAACTAGGCTCTAGTAGTCATCAATTTCTTATCACTGTTAAAGGCATATTCTAGCACCGTTATAGGTATCCTTTGTAGTAGTGTTAATTGTATATAAGTGACTTTTGTAGATATGTAAAAATTGGTTGATATGCTCTTAGGGTATAAAAGGAGATTGGAGGATCCCATTCTTCTCAAGGTTTTTGGAACAAGTATAAAAACATTTAGTTCCAAGGAAACTCAAATGATAAAACCTATAGATGAAATAAGATTAATCTTATTATATATTGAAAATGTGGGAAGAATAATGGAGGAAATTTACTTAAAGGGATAAGTAAATGTTTCAATTGTGGAAGATATATCCCTTAATTATATAAAGCTTGAAGATATATGAATATAGAAACCAATGAAATCGTTGAAAAGTAAACTCAACCTAATGAAGCTATCACACTCCATTGCTTCAATTGCAGGGTTTATGGAAATTACATCATCCAGTGAACCAAAACAAGGGTGAATGATAATAATAAACATCAACAAATTCATAATTATAGGGAAAAATGAAAATAATATTTAGTCAAAACTACTAAAGTTTATAATGAAAATGAAGTGGTGTATGGTACATTCATCATCCACTCAATAACTAAAAATGTATTATCAAATTATAGTTCTACCCACTAATTTATATCTGCAATGTTTTATATGGGAACCAAATCACCACCCTAATTATTAGATAAAAATTAAAAAGTTAAAACTCATAATGGTGAAATGATTTCATACCTAGTATATAATTGTTATTTGATTGAAATCTTTAGGAATATAATTCATATAAATTTTCTTAGTCTCTATTTGGTCATTTTTTTTGGGATTTGGGAATGGATTTTCAATATCCACATAAACTGCATATTAATTTTTAGAATAAGTAAATTTAATTTCATATCCCAAATCAACCCATTTTCTTTTATCTTTGAAACACTAACTATGAACTTCTTATAAGAATTAATTCCATTATATTGGCCTGAATACCCAACCATGGTGGCTATTTGGCTCCAATGATTGGTAGAGAAACTTAATTTATTTATATACCTATTCTAAGGGTAAAAATTAGTTTCTTATTCTTACCTATGATTTTGTGGTTAATGTTTATTTAAAAAATACATCTATAATATTTTTTTCTTATAGACATCCTCAAGTTTTTTCATCAGTGGGAGATAATTAAAATTTTGATGCCACAATTTATTTTGGGGGAGAATGAAACACCATAGGTTTTAAGACCATGTTAATTCCTTAAACTATATTTCTATAATTCATAAAAAGGTTTTTCTATTATTTAAAATTGAGTATAAAATAATAAAAATAATATATGAATCAAACTAACAACAATTTATTCACCCATAATGAAACATTACTACACAAGAACACGAAACCATGTATTACATGGATTTATATATTATATGGATTATTACATCCCTTTAAAGTGCATAAATTAAAATAGTATAATAAATATAAAAGTTTTTTTAACTAGTAAATTCCCTAGATCATATTCTCTTTTAAGAATCATAATTATTATATATAAACCTATAATGATAAAAATATAATCAAAGGAGAAATAATGTTGTAAACTACAAAATGAAATATATAGGAATGAGAAGTATGATTTGTGAGGATATAATGGGATAAATTTATAGAATATATTAGGGGTAATATAGCTATTATATGACCATTATAAAATTCTATATAGTCATTGGTTATAATTATACTAAAAATTTTACTGGTTTTGAATTATTGTTATGTAGTTGATGTACATAATGTTTAGTTAGATGTAAAAAATTTCAAATTTTCTAACAAATAACATGTTAAAATTAAAATAAAACATATTTTAATAATAATTAAAATATACTAATTCATTTGAGAATACAACTTTGATTATAATGAAACTATTTTTATGAATCACATATTTTTATTAAATTTATTACATTTAAGGAATGATATCCATAAAATGTATTGATGAAAAAAAGGATTGATTAATAAAATAAATTTATAAAATCCCATAAATAATTAAGTAACTACAAGGAATACTAATTTATTAATTCGAGGCTATTTTTTTATTTAGAAACATTATTATTATTATATATTTTTTATTTTTATTTTTATTTTTTTATCATATTTAAAGAATTTAATTAAAATAAATTTATTATTTATGTATACAAAAAAAATTTAATCATTCATACATTGATTATCAATTGGTTAAAAATGATGATAAACTCATTTAATGGAAAAACATATATTTTTAAAAGAATATTTTTAGGAGAAATGTAACTTTATCTTAATAAAATAAATTAATCATTAATAAATATTAATTTTAATGAAATTTATTGATAATAAAAAAAATTATAATAAATTTAAATTCATATAATGTCCTTTAAATGAAAAAATATAAGAATAAATTCTTTTATGGTTTAAATGTGTTTTTAAATATTGTTTTTTTACATTATGCATCGTTATATTAAAATTATTTTTTATCACCTTTAGAAATTGAATCTAATAAAATTTATTTCATATATGTAAGTGGAGATTTAAAATTATTTAATATGGTTAATTTCATTTTTAATCATAGAAATAAGTTACTGAGGTTAAAGTTAAGTTACCACAGTGATTGTAAAATGAGGTAAAAAAGGTTAAACTAAGTGGTAAAAACATAAAATATCATAAAACCTTACTCTAAATTTGTGTTTAAGGGTTTTATTGAGAAAGTATTTTCCCATAAACATTATTGTTCAAATTTTTTCTACATTTTTTTAAAATTAGATCCTTATACATTAAGGAATAAATTTTTATAAAAATTTCACTCAAAAAATAGAAATTAAAGGACACCTCCACTACCCCTTAGAAAACACAATTTTCCTTCTGTTATATCTTGAATCCTTTCCCATTTTCCCATCCCAAATATTGAGTACACTTTTGATAGCTTCTGATTCTATTAAGAAATCCTAAATTCATCATTCTAAAGGAATCCATATCGTGGAGGAAATAATTCATAAAAGGGAGTGCTTTTATGGTAGTCGGGAGTAAAGGTAAGGGTTCCTAATCTTAATTTTCCATTCATTATGTATATAACCCATATTCACTACTTTATTTAATTTTTTTTGTATATATAATATCCATGGATGTATTTTTATCATAATTTTGTATAAATTTATGGGATTTTCAAATCCATATCAAGTTCTCTCTTTCAAGAGGATTTGATTCAATAGTTACCAAACCGTAAGGGGATATTTTCTGATCTCACATTGAAATCAAGAGTTTTTTTGTTTAAACATCCATTAGGAGTCATTTTCTGTTATTTATCTTGAAAAAAACATCTATTTTATTCTCTAATGGTTATTTATAAGTTTTTCATGTCTTCTTTCCATTTAATATCTGGTTCAAAAGTCAACTCAAAGGATGCTTGCAAGTTGATCCAACATTACCTCTTCTTATCAGTAGGGAATAATTCTCCTCTATGTCCATATACATTATATTTGTTTATTTATTCTCTTATATGTAATTATATGATTGTTTAATTTCATTTTTAATTGGCCTTGACACTATTTACCAAATAACGAAAGGAATATTTTCCTTGATTTTCTATAGGGGACATTTTTTCTTTATATTGACTTTATTTACAATGGTGTGAAAGGAATCTTTCTTTAATACATTTTTCACTGAAATTAAATTTTCTAATTTCTTCATGAGTTTAATTTGATAAATATACCATTTATTTTTTCATGTTTTTGGAAAGTAATTTCTATTACCATTGTTTTATAAATTATTTTCTTTTAAAATAATTATGAAAATTAAATGTCATTTCTTCTAATTTTCAAAGTAATTTCTTAATTCTCATATAATTTTTTTTTATCATTGTCAAGATCTTTTAATTTTTATTAATTTTCACTAGAGATATTATCTAATTATACCATCCAACGTGTTTCTTTGAATGACTTAAGGTAAGGACCCCTATTTTTCTAGACTGAATATTTGAGGAGAAATTTTATTTTTTGCTTTTATATTATTATAAGGAGTAAAATGGTCTTTTCCCCCCTATAAAATGATTTTTGATAATTTTTATGACCACTCTTTTGGTCCAAGAATAGGGTGTTTACCCTAGTACAAGAGTTTAATAGTTTTTTTAGCCATTTGAATTTTAAGGGAATAATTAATAATTAATAAATAATAATTAATAAATTAAATATTAATTTATTCACATAGGTTCATTTAGAAATATATTTTGAAATTATTTTAAGATTGAGATTACATATTCTCCTTTGATTCTGGAATAAGGAGTTTTTCCTAGGTAGGGTGTAAACTCGAGTTGGGCATCGAGGCTGGCCCGAGCCCCCTATTCTTTTCCTTTTTCTTTTTCTTTATTTTCTTCCATTTATTTTTATTTTCATCCTTTATACTATGTATTATCACACATTCCCCATGTGGATATCCTTCCTCATGTGATCGAGATATAAAATGAGAGATGTAGAAAGACAAAGAGATATAGCGGAAGGGAGGTACCACAATAGATATCGGGACACGCCAGATCGTTGTACGACAACTATAGCCCATAGAAATGGGGGAAGCTTTGATAGATTCTATAAAAATTTAGGAAATATCTTTGTGTTTTCTATAATTAACTATATTTTAATATTTTTTAAGGTTTAATCCCCTATTATTCTTTGTTAGGACCCATAGTTGGCCGATCTACTTATTTTGGGGTGAAAATGGGGGTTCAAGGCTATTGAGAGGTTTTTTGTTTGGGAAAACCCATCTACATAGTTCGTGGTTTGGGTAACACATGTCGTGTCTTATTAATGTTTGGGGAAGAAATACTTTTCAAAGTACATGTAGTGTATGGGTTATACACACCATGTACTGGTACTCATCCATGTAGCTGACTACCCAGCCATGCAACCCTATGTAGGGATACATGGCTATGTAGAGTACACAACTAGACCTAGTCTGGGTTGCACATTGTGTAGATGTACAAGACTTGGCCAAGTACATGGATAGGCTATTTTAGGGACATGAGAAAGTACCATATGTAGGGTGTATGCCATGTTCCACTCTTACATGCTATTTACTTGGGCATTTACACACCAGGTCTGACCAGAGAATACTCCTAGGTGGGGATTTGGGTGTATACGCCATGTGCTCATGGAGAAACAACATGTACTACTAATTTTTCAACCCTTCTTGTGTTTCTCATGACTTTTCTTCTAGGAGACATAATTGGACCCATTCTTAGTCTATTCAAAGTATCTTTTCATCTATATCTTGATGGTTAAACCTGTGTGGTGTTTTCAGGACTCCTAGATAGTGTTTTGGAAGTTTCTTGAGTGTAGAGGTTCTTTCTCCAGTAATATTTTCATTCGTATCTTGGGAGTAAGAACCTTCGATCTGTCATGATCCATGAGAAATCTTTCTTAACTGATAATTCATGGTTTTACTTTGAGGATGTATCCCTTGTGAGATGTGTTATCCTAGCCTACAATGTCATGAGACTAGTTTTTTACAATTATCCCTTATTAGATTCCTCTTCTCACATTTCGTCCTAGAGGATCCAATGTGGGATGCCTCTATCTCCTTTCTATAACAAGGATCCCCTATGGGATTCCTTTTCATATAAGTTGACCTATGGAATTCCTTATAATATTCCATTACATATGTATCGTTCTAATAATCCCATTTAGGATTCCTCTACCTTTGTATAAGGTTATATAGAGTCCCCTATAGGACACCTTCACCCATGTGTTGTTTGAGGATCCAGTGTGGGATTCATTCCTTACCTTTACAGTTAAGGATCCTAGGTAGGATTCCTTTTCTATTCCTGGACCTTGATGACCCTGTATATGATTCCTCATTTACTTCTATTTTTCTGAGGATACCAAGTAGGATTCCTCTTTAGTTTTTTTGACACGAGGTATCCAAATGGTGCTCTGTTGTTTGCCCGACCGTAAGTTAGTACGTCGGGTTTGGGTAGATATGGTATGAAGTGTCACAATATAACATGTTTCAAACTTATAATACTATGGGGTTTTAGAAGTAGTATTGGTTTTAGGTGTCCAACCACCCTCACTCTTTTTTATACTATCACTTGTTTATTGATGATTAGGTGAAGATTACCAAAGGTACTTCCTAGTTGGTGGCTGTTGATCCTTATGGGAGGCGTCTTTCTATCTCTTTAGGATGCCCAATAATTTTTCTTGGGATCCATCTTCTGATCCAGGTTATTTCTTATATTTACTTGTATACCCAAAGGTAATACCTGAGACCTATATGTTGATCCTATATCTTTGATTTTTATTTTATTAATATTTCTAGAGGTGGTTTCTATAAACTGGATGTTGATACTATTATGAGTTACGAGCATATTACCCCTAGAAATTATTATCCTGGATGATTATATTCTCCTAATTGGTGAGGATGATTACACTCTCCTCATATTGTGGGTTAAATGAGGATGATTATGATCTCCTCAACCCAGTTTTGTCTTTGGAATATTATGCTCTCCTCGACTTATGTTATATAGAGGATGATTATTCTCTCCTAGACCTATGGATTATAAAGGATGGCTATAATGTACTTGATTTTCCATATGATGAGTATCTCCAAACGTTATCTCTAGGATTAGTATTATTAGACCTTTTCTTGTCGGGTGGTTGTGCATGATGTCTCACGCCAATGTTTGAATTTCACTTTTGGATCTCAAGGTGTGGGTATGACATATCACCAATGAGATCTCCTAAATATCTCATAATGGTTATACCATTTGGGTTTATTCGAGTCACAATGTCATGATCACATATAGAACAGGACCTAGGGATTAGAGATTAGATTGGATTTACATGGAATGAGTTGTATGGTGACTAGATCAACGAAAATTTATATGATGTACGGATATAATTCCTCAGAATTCATTTTTATAGTGATTGGAGGCGAGTATTGGGGAACCTAGATGTATGAAGATTATCCCCCTATGGTGATGTAGATTACTCAAAGACATTTTAGGCATTTTATGAAGCAGGTATATGTTGATTTGGATTATGGACCCATAGATAAACTTAATGATATGCAGCTTGAGTGGTATGACATCCAGATCAATTCCCTTACACAAGATGTACAGGTGATTGGGATTATGAACAGATGGATTGACTATTGTTTGGTTTTATTTTATTCCCATCACTTAGTCATGAATATTAATATTTATGTATATATGTATTGTTATGGGACCATAAATGTAGATGTATATATATATAGAAATCCATGTTGGCACTTTCCTAGTTTATTGGGATCACAGACCTGTGGTACGACTATGGTTTCATATTTATTGGTTTTATATACCCTTTCTGTTGTGTCACATCTAGGCTGAGTAGTTGGATTTTTCATACACTTATAATAATGTGTTTTTATAGGTTCATCCTCAGGGTGGACTAATTATATTATCTCTCACTCTTGTATGTACACTTTAGTGTATGTGTAGATCTTATGTCTACTTTTCAAGTTGGTCACGATTTTAATGGTGTATGGGGATGGGGCCTAGAGTTGCATAACCAAGTGGAGCTTTGTGTGTGGGTTCTTCTAATCAAGTTGGTGTAGTTCAACAGTGTCTAGAGATAGGGTATTCATTCCGGCTCAAACTTAGTATTAGATCCATATAATTTCTTTTCATTTATTTATTTTCATTCCTATATCTTTGTGGTCGGCCCAATGGGTGACCGGTGTTGTATGTATGTCATAGTTGGTCAGGATTTTATATAATTTTCATTTTTTATTATAGAAATTTCTATTTTAGTTTATTTATAGCTTCCACACTCCATTTATTTACTATTTTGTGTGATATTTAACTTTTGTTTTCTATTTTTAACACTTATATAAGGGCATTGTCTCCTCACTATCACACCCTAGGACCTCACTGCTATTTAGAATCCATTGGAATGCGAGAAGGAACACTTGAGGCCTTGTAAATAACTGACTTGGAGCACCATTCTAGTGTAATTCAAGCCAGATTTTTACAAAGTGGTATCAATGGTGTTTCTTTCCTTGGCATTAATATTTGGGATATGGTAGAGAAGATATTAGAAATGTGTCAGAACCTGTGATAGATATCAGACTGGTGCATCAAGAAAACTTGTTCTAGTAAGAATTACTAGTTTCTAGGGTATGGGATTATAGTTTTGATTTGTGATGTAACATTTGTATATAATTTTCACCTTGAACGATGCACATGTTGTGTGGATGCGATGATTTATTGTGGATTTATGACTCTTGTCCACTGGTAAGAGGTCAGAGATGGATTTTACTCTTATACGAAAAGGAAAGTGGTGTCTCATACATCATATTTGGCATATAGGGTTTATATCATATAGGCCTACTAGTGTGTGATTCTACTAACGACTGATGCCTATTTAATTGGGTTTACTTACCTATATATATTTAATTATGATTGAATATTATGTTGATATATGTTGAGGCAGTTGGTGTGAGTCTAATGACTCAGTCCTCATTAATGAGAGGTGCAACAACCCTTGTAGGTTGATATGGTATGTCACGCCCTTCTGTTATACCCCTTGTAGGGTGTTGTTTCTCTGGTCATGGTTATCTAGTTTGATAGATGAGTATGATGCTGATAGATACTAGGAAGTTTCTAGTGAGATGGAACTATATGGGGTATTACCATATATAGATACACTTTTAGTTTCAGTTCAGTGTATCTTCTTCTTCATTGGTATTGTGACCTATAGGGAGTAGTTCCTTATGAGGATGATCGGTGATGATCAAGACATTTTAGGCTATATTGTAAGTTTTCACCCTTATAGGTCATTATGATCTTTACCTTATTTAGAGAGGTTTGATCTTTTGGGATAGGTGGTTAAACCTTGTGACCCAGTTGTGAGAATTTTTTTTGTAGGGCTACATGGGAGACTTAACGGCCCTTATTTTTGAATCCAAACCTTGTAGGTTGACATATTTTTGTTCATGGTAATCCCTTTATATAGGTTGGATCTTGTTTGAAAATTCCTTTTTATGGACTGAAATTGGATTTATGCTCATTTTGTGATTGAGGCATGATAGGTGCTCATGTTTTGTGATATAGGCATCTTGATTCCATCGGTTTTGATAATCACCTTGTGTGATTTAGTATCAAGACTAGATTTGATGGAAATGATTGTTCAGTTTCTTAGACTGATCAACCAGTTATACTACTATTGCTAATATAGTTAGATCATAGGTAGATGCTCGTGAGTGGAATGACACCAGTTGACGGGTGGTTGTGGAATAAATCATGGCACGGGTGTGGTGCCTTATTTTTAAGAGGAGCTTCCCGAATGGCCCGAAGGCCTTCTTTTTTATTTTATTATGGATAATCACCCTTTTAAGGGTTGAAGGGGAACCTGTACATGACCCGTAGGCCCATGTCCCAAGGCCCGACAAACCCGCAATACATGACCCGAAGGCCAAGAGGCATACCATGCCCAATACATGACCCGTAGGCCCAGCCAAATTGAACTGCCCCTCCCCAGCTTTCTGCTTCATTGACCTAGCTCCCACATTGCATTGCTGATCGGCTAGCATTGCCCTGTACAAAGCTGCACGATGCTTGGTCCCGATGGCAGCTGCCATACCCTCCCATTCTACCAATCCGATTAGCTCTGCATCTTGTGGCTGCTACCCCCGTTACTCTGATCCTCCTCTAGGGCCTTTTCTATGTGAACTGGGCTACTCCATGGTCTACATGACTCGAAGGCCCTGTGGCCCGAAAGCCTTTGATGACCCGAAGGTTCTGGAGACCCGTAGGCCCAAACCGGTGGTCCAAAATCCCAAATCAGGTTAATAGTTCCGGCTGCTACAGTACCAAATAGTAACTGCTATAGTGGCTGCTATAGTACTACTACAATGACTGCTACAATACTACTACAGTGCCCCCGGTAATTCGCCTCTACCCGGTTTTGATCCTGGGTCTCTTGGATGCCAAAAAGGCTTCCTTACCACTCAGGTACATGCTTGTTGGCTTTAAGATGAGTTCAAATGGAGATTTTGGATTGTTTGGAATGATGTTCCATGTATTATGATCAATTTATCCTTGTGTTTGATGACTCGTAGGAGCATGAGTTAGATGATAAAGGTATGCACCAATTCTGTGTGGTGCCATTTAATTGTAAATCAGGGAGTGGATGACTAAAATCCAAGGAAATGTTTTTCAAGACTTTTCATAGGCTTGGATTCTTGGGAGTTTTGGTTAAATGAAAATTGTCCCTCCATATTATAGGTGACATCAGGAGTAAATGGGGTACTGTAAGATGGTTTAACTATGGAAAAATCCTAGTCAGGTATTGATAGGATGGTGAGCATGGATCGGAAGAGCTGCACACCTTTTTTTGAAATTTCAGTGTATTCTAGGTTAAAGATGGCCATTATCTCTATTGAATTCATCTTTATTACACTGATAGAGAATCAAACCTACACCGATATCCTTTTCTTTTCAAATATTTTCCTTATTTTTATGAAGAAATCTGTTGAGGTTACACTCATAGAGAGGTGTAAGGTAATCGATATGGCGTGGAGTGCACTGTTGGATGTTTGAGGGTGGTGACCCTCATTTTTAGTTGAACTTTGTTGTTTTCCATGGTCTTTCGGGCTTATAGTTTGGTTTTTGAGACGATTATAAGGGTATTCCTATGGTGGGGAGTACCATATCAGTCGTAATTAAATTTCATCAGTGTATGAAACAATTGTTGATGTTATAAGGCTGGTCGCTAGACAATCCAGATATATTTTTGTGTAGATCCTTAGGTTGAGATAATGGTTTCTAGTCTTACCACCAATATTCTCACGTATGATCATGTTTATGGTGGGGGAGATTATAAGGACCCATGCGTTTTCAGACTGAATTCTTGATGAGAAATTGATTTTTTTCTTTTAGATACTTTTAAGGGGTAAACTGGTCTTTACCCCTAGTATATGACCTCATATAATTTTTCTAACCACTCCATTGGTCTCAAAATAAGTTCTTTACCCTAGTACAAGTGTTTGGTTATTTTTTGAGTAGTTAGAATTTGAGAAGAATAATTAATATTTAATAATTAATAAATTAAATATTAATTTATTCACACAGCTTCATTTGGCCATATATTTTGAATAGAGAATCAGATTGAGATTCCATCTATGCTCTTTAGTCCATAATGAGGAGTTTTTTATAGGTTGGGTTTAAAATAAATTTGGTTGCTCGGGCTGGTCCGAACCCCCTTTTCTTTTCTTTTTTATTTTTCTTATTTTTCTTTCTTTTCTTTTTATTTTATTCCTTTCTCATTTAGATTATTGTGCACGCCCCCTATGTCTCTCCTTAATCACCAAACTGAGAGATAAAAAATATAGGGAGGGAGAGAAATATATATAGGAGAAGGGAGTTACTATCGTGGAGCTCTGGATGTGCCCGATCATCATACATAAACCACGGACCATAGAAATATGCGAAGCTTAGACATATTCCACCCAAAGGTAGGTCATTTTTAAGTTTTGTCATAAATCAATATATTTTAATTTTTTGAATGTTTTAATCCCATATTATTTTTTCTTGAGTCCCATAGTGGGTTGATCTACTGCTTTTGGGGTGAAAATGGGGGTTTCAGGGTGATTAAGAGGTTTTCTATTCAGGAAAACCCGTATACAAAACTTGTTTCTCAGGGAACACATGTCGTGTGTTATTCATGTTTGGAGAAGATAAATTTTTCAAAGTACACATCATGTATGGTTCATACACACTGTGTATTAGTACTCATCTATGTATCCGAGTACCCAGCTAGGACACCACATGTAGGGTACATGACCTTATAGAGTACACATCTATACCCTGTGTGGGTTACACACTGTGTAGAAGTACACAACCAATCCAAGTAAATGTCCAAGATGTTTGAGGGACATGGAAAGGTACCCCATGTAGGTTACACACTGTGTTCCCATCTTACATGCCCCATCCTACTAGAGTACACACCCAGTTGGGGATTTGAGATTACACGTTGGGTGCTCATGGACACACATCGTGTACTTCCCCATTTGCAACCCTTCTTGGGGATTTCATGTATTTTCACCTAGGAGTCATAATTGAACCCATGATTAATGAATTCAATGTATCTTGTCATGTATATTGATATGGTAAAACCCTTGTGTTGTTTTTAGGACTCCAAGGTGGCGTTTCAGGCATTACATGGACATAAAGGTTCTTCCACTGGTAATATTTTCCAGTTGTCTCTTAGGAGTGAGACCCTTTGATCTAAGATAAATCATGCTCTATCTCTCTTATATTATGCCTCATAGTTTTCTTTTGAGGACATATCCCTTGAAAGATGTGGCCTTATGGCCTAAGAGGCTGAGAGACTAGTTTTTTTTGAGGATCTCATGTGAGATTACTATGCTCACATTTTAACATAGAGCATCCCCTGTAGGATGGCTCTATCTTATTTTTCAACCAAGTATCTCATATGGGATGAATTTTCTTATATGATAACCTAAGTAATTACTTGTATGATTACTTTACATGTGTATTATTCTGAGTATCCCTTGTATCATGCATCTGACTTCATATAAAGTTATATAGAGTCCCTTATAGGATGCCTTCACATATGTGTTGTTCAAGGATACTATGTAGGATTCGTCCTTTACCTTTACAAATAAGCATCCCAAGTATAATTACTTATCTATGCTTGGACCTAGAGTATCCCATGTACAATTTCTCCTTTACCTTTTTTTAGGATCACAAGTAGGATGCATCTTTGGTGTTTTGACTTGAGGGACCTAGTGGGTGCCCCATTGTTTGA
The DNA here is from genome assembly GCA_963277665.1 of Viscum album. NCBI lineage: Eukaryota > Viridiplantae > Streptophyta > Magnoliopsida > Santalales > Viscaceae > Viscum > Viscum album. The sequence continues at coordinate 1,392,277,230 of OY728157.1, read as the reverse complement.
CTGACCCTAAGTTAATACATCAGGTTTAGGTAGACATGGTATCAGGTGTCACCATAGAACCCGTGTCAAACTTATAATCCCATGGGGATATGGTAGTAGTGTTGGTTTTAGGAATTCATCCACCATAACTCTTTATTTATACTATAAGTTGTTTATTTATGGTGCAATTATGATTACCGGAGGTGCTTTCTGGTTGGTGGATATTGAGCCTCACACGAGGAATCTTTATTTCTCTTTGTGATTCCTGAATATTGTTCATGGGATCCAAATTCTGATCGAGGTTATTTTTTATGTTTACTTTTATACCTAGAGGTACTACCTAAGACCTGGATATTGAGCCTGTATCATGGATTATTATATTATTGGGATTTATAGAGGTTCTTCTTGGAATCTGAATGTTGATCCTATTATGATGTATGGGCATAGAATACCTAGAAAGGATACTCATGGATTATTATGCTCACTTGAGTTATGAGAATGATTATCCTCTCCTTGGCTCATGGGTTAAATAAATATGATTACATTCTCCTCAATCCAGGGTTATCGATGACTAATTATGCTCTCATCGACTTGATGTATATAGAGGATGATTACTCTCTCCTAGACACATAGATTATAATGTATGATTACACTCTCCTTGATTTTTCATTTTATACGGATCTCCATATGTTATCTCTAGTATCAGGCTTATATTCCCTTTTATTTTCAGGGTGGTTGATAATGTAATCTCAAACCAATGTTTGAATTTCACTCTTGGATCTTGATGGGTGGGTATGACATCTCATCAGTGATCTCTCCTATAGATTACCTAATGGTCATACCCTTAGTGTTCATTTGAGTTGTAATGACATGAATTCCTATATACTGGTACCTAGGGCTTAAACATTGGACTATATTTACATGGAATGATAATTATGGAGACTAGATCAATGACTATTTACAGGATGTCAAAATGTACTTCCATGGAATCCATTGTTACAGTGATTAGAGGTTAGTACGAGTGAACCCTGGTGTAGGAAGAGTGTCCCCATATGGTGGTGTAGCTTGCTAAGAGACATTTTCTATGTTGGCCAAAGCAGGTATATTTTGATTTGTATTACAAACAAAAAGATCAAATTAATGATACACGACTTGAGTGGTACCACATCCAACTTAATTCCATTGCACAAGATTCCTAAAAGATCAGGATTACAGACCCAAGGATCGAATGATATCTGGTTTTATGCAATTTACTTCACTTACTCATGAATATTCATATTTATGTATATATATAGTAATTAGACTATATATGTATACATATATAGATATGGACATACACGATGGAACTATCTCAATTTACCAGGATCAGAAACTCGATGTTTTACTGTGGTTTCACATTTATTGTTTTTATATATCTTTTCAGTTGTGTCTTAGCTTGGATGAGTTGTTGGAGTTTTTACTCACTTACAACAACATATTTTTATAGGTTCACAATCAGGGTGGCCTACAAAGATTATTTCTCACCCCTACACGTGAACCTCAGTGTATGTGTAGACCTTATGTCTACTTTTTAGGTTGATCATGGTTTTTAGGGTGGATAGGGCTAAAGCCCAAAGTTGTATGATCGAGAAAATCTGGTCATGTGGGTTCTTATGATTGAACTGGTGTATTTCAAAAGTTTTTGGAGACTGGGTATATGGTTTGGCATAGAGTTATTAGTACATCCCTGTACATTCATTTTAGTTTATTTATTTGTATTCATGTATCTATATATTCGTCCCAATTGGTGACCAATGTTGTATATATCTCATATCTATTAATAATTTTATATAATTTTAATTTGTTATTACAACATGTTCTATTTTAGTTTATTTACTACTTCTCTACTCTATGTATTTACTACTATGTATGTTATTTTTATATTTCCACTGTTTTCTCACTCTAATATGAGGTCATAGTCTCCCCACTATCACACCCTAGGCCCTTGATTCTAGTCAAATTCCTCTGGTGTATAGGGAGAAGTTCTTGAGGCCTCGTAACCAACTGGCTCAGAGCACCATTTTATTGCAATCTGGTTTAGGACGTTAAAACTTATGATAATGTATTATGAAAATTTTCTTGAAAATCATTTATTTCTAATGGGTTAATTAAGCTATAATGGGATTATAAACATTTTCAAGTTCTTATGGAACACATATGTGTGGATTATAATTATAATATATATGGGTCTATTATAGTCCTCCAATGACCTAGGTAAAGTTTTATATCTCATGATGTAATGGATGTGAATTGTTATGTTTTATCACAGGTTAACGTGTGAGCATGATTTTGTTTACTCACAACTTAATACATTGGAATGATTAGGTTTACTGAAAACCTAATTCATGGAAATAAATGGTATTTTGAAACTTATTACAATAAAATCATTGGTTTTTTTCACAATTTTTCTCATGGGAATGATTTTGTTTTTTAAAACATAAATGTGTGAACATCATTAGGTTTTTTACCACTTAATGCATATAAATCATTGGGTTTTTCACAACATAATGGATGAACATCACTGATTTTTTTTCACAATATAATTCATATAAATCATTAGGTTTTTTCACAACCTAAAATGAGGGTATCATTGGATTTGTCACAAATTAGTTTGTGGTAATCATAAAGTTTTCTCACAACAAAATCCATGGGAATGATTAGGTTTTATAATAATGTTATTATTTCCCATACTTAGTCCTGTAACACACAACTATGTTATACCTCATGACTATGTTATACTCATGATTATAAACACACAAATATATATATATATATATATATTATTTATTATATTATTCTAAAATATTTTCACCATGAATTAATATTTTATAATCTATGTTTTATTTAGAATGATTATCCAATGTTATCTTCATGCACCTTGGTTATATTCTCATACCCACAAACCATTTTATGCTAACTTATGTTCTTTTATTTTTATCACTTATATTTACCATTACTAATAATTTGTTATCACCCCTATATTATGTTTTTATTCCTCAATATATGAGTAATAGTGTAACATATGAAACATTTAAAAGGAGGTTTAGTGGGGTGAAACTATGGAGAAATGATGATAGTGTTATAAAATAAGTTATTTATTTATTTAATCTCTATGGACACTAAAAATTTAGGTCTCAGGATTGTGTGTGAATTTGGGAGACATAATGTTTAATGATGTAAAATATATGTGTGTAATTCCCAGGTCATCTCACTTAGTATCAAAAAATATGTATAATGTTTTTATTCTAACATTGGATCTGAGGGTGTGGGTCTTGGAAATCTCATTAACCTTCCTAAACCACCCACCGAGCACTAATACCCCTCAAAAAAATATCAAATCCGAAAATAAATAACCCTAAAATTAAAAATTAAAATTTAAGGGTCATTACATATAATATTTATATTATTATTATTTTATTTATTGTAAATCTTATTTATTAGGAATTTTACTTTTCATAATATTCAGGTTACTATTGAAAGATCAATTTACTATTCCAATTGTTAGTAAACATTCCAATGGTTATATTGAGATAAACCATTCATAATATACATATATTTTAAATCATTTTTCAAGATAAAATAATAAAAATTATGATTAAATCACACTACTAGAACCAAAATTCTTTTCATCTTTTGAGATTAGCTGTATACAAATATTATTTTGTAATAAAAAATAAATAAATTCTATAAAATTTCTACATACATGATTCCAATCATGACATATCATATATAATATTCTTGTTCATCAATTGGGGAAATGGGAAACATAAGAAAAGGTTGATCTAAAAAACTAAGTGATGGGGAAAACATATCAATGGGTCATCGAAGATTTATCTTTAGATTATAAACATTTGAGAAAAACAGACTTGGAAAAATGACACGATTAATAGAATATGATAATGGAATAATAATAATTGATCATAAGGTATGTTAGTATAATCTTTTATCATAGGAGATAGACATATAACTATAAAATTATGATCATGAAAGAATAACATATACTATTTTAAAAGAATTTTGAATCATAAATCACGAACCATGGGGGAATAAAAAAGAAATATGGTGCATAAATAATCATATAAAATCAAATTATTTTTCAAGATATCCTCCAAGAAAATCATAAAATAGTATACCAAGATAATTTTATAATTTCCATACATGCCATCTAATGAGATATATTTTCCCCCTAATGTGTCAGTGAGATATAAATTTTCTTTTCCACTTTTAAAAAAATGATAAAATATAAGTGAGTGTACCAATTAAAAACAATCATATATATATTTAAATGATAACTTCATTAAAATATAGAAATAAAATGGGCTACCCACCTATTTTATAAGGTATCATATAAGAAGTAGTCAAAAATCAGTTCAAAAATTACTAAAATTCAATCACTGAAAAGAAATATATTCTAAAATAAATTAATGGGTGATAAATGAATGATATAAAATAGGTATAAATAATTAATCTCCTTGAGGAGGAGGATAAAGTGGAAGAAAATAATGATTGAAATCTTAGTATTTTGGTAATAAAGATATAATCCTATTTCAAAATAATTTTTAAAATACAACATTAGGAATTTTATAATAATATTTTAATAAAAACGTTAATAATGATGGTAATTTGTAAAAAAAATAAAATTATAAGAAACCTTGAAAGAAAGATAAAAAATATTATATACTTTTAAATAATTAATTTTACTCATTTTTTATTGGTTTGAAGTAATCAACAACAAAGGAAATATAAAACTTCCTTTCAATTGGGATTAAGAATAAATATGAGAGGTATATAAGAAAATACATATTAAACTTTCAAAATAAAAAAAATATAGATTTTTTGTAATAAAATATGGATATGGAAGAGAAATATTCAAAGTAGAGAGTAAAAATTATTATTTATAATGTCATATTTCTTGATATAAGAATAAATAAAATGGAGATTATGAAAAAAATGTAATTCCATATAAAATAAATGGAAATAAAAAATAATAAGATAAAATTATATAATATAATAGGTATAAAATAATATGTAAAGAGGAAATAATACAACTCAATAAAAGGATATTGAGTCAAGAAATCCTCTTAACTTAGATCACTACTTTCTCAAACATACTCTAACTCCCTGTATACAAAACTTTGGTTTATTATTCATCTATTTAAAAATAATAATTATTCTTATTTTAAATAATATCATTCATTTAGATTTATTTATTTATTATTTTATAACTATTTCTGTCAATATTAATCATCATGAATCAATTTTCCCCATATTGGTATTTCGGTATTTGTACTTTCTCCATGATCATGTGTTAATAAGATTTAGAAAGTTTATTGAATGGATTTATATATATTTTATAGATTTTTTGAGTCACATGATTATTTCATGGATCATAAAATTATGATTTGTAAAGAATCTTCTTTGATTCTTTCATTTTCAATTGTTTGATTTATAAAAATGCTTTTCAATAATGAATATTTTTTTATATATTATTGATGCATAATTATACACATGATATAAATTCATCATTAATACCATATATTACTACTATTTTAGTTTTTATACTTATGCATGATGAAAAATTATTTCATAATTCATGTCGGTGATTATACTGAGAAAACAAACATGCTATAATGAATGAATGAGTAAGAATATACAATTTAATTAATATAATATCAATTTTATAGTGGAATAATGATGAAAATTACTTGTTATTAATGTGTTAATTAATATTCATTGATAACACATGGAATTACTAGAATGTATTTTTTATGTGTTTTCAACATAATATGAGAAGCATTAGAAGTTGTTTAGAATGTTTTTGATTTTTTTATAATCCTGGAGACGAGTTCTAGAGGTTATGAGGTTATTTAAAGAAATATAGATTTCATATTCAATATATTTTATTTTTTAGAAAAATGAGAAATGCATATGTAATATCCCCTAAGAATAAGTTGATAAAAGGACCAGGGAAATTTTATTGTGATTTGAAAGATGAATTTATAAATTAATAAAATCACATTTAGGATAAAAAATATCAATTCACTAACACATAATAACTTCCAAAACATACATAAGATATTTAAATAATATGTAAGAGTAGCTTAGAACATATGTCTGAATAATTAACTGATATGCAAGATTAACTTTTAGGTTTCTCTGTATAAGGAATATTAAGGTGAGGATATAGAATATTAAATTTTATGATAGAGAAGATTACTTTTTTAATATATAATATTAAATATAACAATACATTACTCTTATTTAGTGAATAAATATCACAATTATTTGAATATTAAGCCATGATTGAAGAAAATATTAGTGTATAGATATTATGAAGAAGATTATGGTGTGAGATAAAGCCTCACATGACATTTATATACCTACATGTGATCATGATGACATTGAATGATACTATAGGTTTTGAGAAATTTTAAATAAAAAATGATTCAATGTTTTTTATTGAATTAATTGAGATAATTTTAGAAGATAGTTTCATGATAAATCTATATTTTTAAGTATGAATATTTGGAAACTAATTTTCAAGATCGATGATCAGAGGATTTTAAAATTATTCTTTAACTAGTTTCAAGAGGATAATATCAAATCAATAAAAAACATAGATATTATAAATTATAATTATGGAAAATATTCATGTCATCCTATTGGAAATATATGAAATGAAATGTGTTATGAAAAGATTTGATGTGATGGAAAGAAGATTGAATTTGGAGAGAAAGTTTGAGGATTTTATATGATTATAAATTTTTTTTATGTCTTTGTTATTAAGGAATATAAATCATGGGTTTATACTGAATATTATGAGATCCTAAAGAGATGATCTATTTGTTGGTTTAAAAGAATATAGATCTCAAAGGATACCATTTCATTTTGATTTGAGTATTAACTTGTAAACTAAAGGGACTTAGTATAATTAAAATTTAGGAGACTTAGATATTAAAAAATATATTCATGGGTTAAAGATTATAAATTCCCATATGCAATCACTTTATGATATTAGTGACACAACTATATCTTGTAATTGACCAGAACATAACAAGGATACAACCACACACACTAGGGGAGAACCCCGTAAAAATCCTATATTCATTGTGTGATTCATTATTTCTATATCTTATGGGTGAGGAGGTGATTAAAGAATGAAAGGATCATGAATTTTACAGGACAATAGGGTTTACTTCAAAATAAAATTGGTAAAATTTTAACACTGATTAAACCCTACCATAGTGTTACACCATTGATCACCTGACCTCTTTAGGTAGTATCAGATCTATGCAGGTTCCCTATGAATGATCCTATATTAATTTAATAACTAAAAAAGATTTCAATTCTTTCAAAATTAGAGGCATTACTACTTTTTATAGGAATAATTATCATTAATTGAATATTAATATAATTCCCTAACCTCTTTCACTTGGTCAGGTGGTTATTAATGCTGCCACTATTGGTTTTACACTAGTTGAGAAAGATGGCCCCATTAAATGCACTAATAATAATTTTTTATTTTGTAAAAATTAAATGAATGGAATCCCAATTTCCCTACCTAAAAATGTGTATACCAATGTTATGGTACACAATAATGATAAATAAATTTGGGATAAAAATGAAAATATCTTGGAACATATTTCCAAAGTGAATGAATTCGTGTATAATATTTGGAGAGACAATTTTGAATATGTTTGAATGGATGATGATGCGACTATTAATAAATTATTCAAAATATTAAATGATATTGATAAAAAAATATGAGGGTTTGGGTAACATTTGGAATAATATATAATTGATAATAAGTTATAAAAAAACTTCCCTAACATATTTTTTGAAAAAAACATAGCATTGGAAGAAAAAAGACTCAAATAAGTATTCTATTGATGTTTTATGAAATATTATATTTATTTATGGAATGATAAGGGATCTAATTATTAAAACGAATATGAAGGAATAAAATTTGGGGTAATTCAAATACACTAAGAACCAAAAATTGAAGGTGAATAAAGAATAGATCCCTACTAATTTTGAATATAAAAATAAACAGGATGTGGATTATAAAAAGATGGTGTGTCTTATCTTAATGAACTTCAAAAGAGTAAAAGTAAAATAAAATGGTAAATTTCAATTAAAATTCTCCATTTTTATAGAATTTGAAATTTATTAGTTTATTTTATTAAGAAAATGAATTTTTATAATGATATAAGGACATGGTTTCAAAGAAAATATGTAATAAAGGTAAAAATGTTATTGAAGAGAAGAATTAATTGTTATGAAGAAAAAGAAAATGTATATTGAATATGGTAGAAGATGAAAGATATTCATATAGTAGTGATTCATAAGATGAAGTTACCACTAAAAAAAATAAAAATTTAATGGATCATGTTACAAAAAATGAAGAATATTTAAGAATTGAATAAGAGGAAGAAGAATCAAATATTTAACATATGTTGATGGACGAACATGAATCTTGTATTAAGTATAGTAATAAAATTAAAAGGAAAATTAGGTTGTTGAATAAATAGTCTAATATGTAAAAAGAAAGTAAACATGAGTTACTCAATATAGAATTTAATTTCATTAAAGAACACAATCTGATAAATGTAATAATTATAGAATTAAAAAAGATGTTAAAATATTTTGAAGGAAAATATGATGCTAAATATGATAAGTCAATCAAGGCATAATAAATGTGTATTGATGATGATAAAACCTTAAATATGATGATAGTAAACTAAAAAAAATATTTGGAAATAATATTTGAGTCATCACAGTCTCCTGATAATTTTAGACTAATAATTCAGGTAAAATCTACACATAAAAATCTCAAAAATAAAAAATTTATTATTACTAAATATGTAAGCTCTAAATAAAAAAATATAAAATACTGGGTTGATAAAATCAATGAGAAATAAGCTTATATATCAAAGGAATTTTAAAATGAAGAAAGAAGGAATAACCCCATTAGGAAAAGAGAAAATGAAGCTAAATATTCATCCATATATCCAGTATATTTTCATAGATGGAACTATTACTATCATAAAAGATATATATTTAAAATATAATATTCGTGTTATGGTATATTAGTGTATAAATCCTATATTTATTGATATAAAATTTCATTTCCTTTGATTCAATAATGGAAATAATTGATGTGGAGTTACTATGAGAAAATAAAAAATGATTCTAAATAATAAAAAGCTATGGAAAGGATCCAAATTATCTATAAAATAAAAACAGAGTTGTTATCTAGAAGAAATCAATGGAATATGTGACCAATAAGGTCATTTTGATAAATAATTCATAACTAAAATTTCATGAAATTTATCTCAATCTATTAAAGATGGAAGAATTCATAGAAATAGTAAAATAGTGAAGTCACTACTTATTGAGGTGGATCTGAATGATAGATAAAGGATCAATCCATGAATATATGATAGTATGTATTCATATCAAATTATTATAGTAAATAAATATTAAATAACATTAATTATTATGATGTAATTTCAGTTAATTTTAGAAATAAAATCTCTTTGCCAATAAAGAGATTTTATATAGCTGAGATTGAATCCCATAAATTGAAATCTAAGGATATTATATTTATAGATCGTTTTGAAAACAATTTTGTGAATTTTTTTATAAAAATTATGATTTTTATGAATTTATTTTTAGAAAAGAATTATTTATCGTCATGTTCTTATAATATGGAATAATTATCATTAGGGTAGAAAGAAAGAATTAGAATTTATTTCAGATTGGAAATTTTTCATTTATTATTTCTATTTGTGCACACAAGATAAGGATAAGAACTCACATATAATTCTATAAAATAGTTTTTAAATGGGTTTAAAAATTATATAAAATTAATATGTGGTGAGATTCTTTCCCTAACAAAAGATAGAAATATATATCATTTTTGAATCTTGTCAAAAGGATAAAATGGTGAATGTAAGTTACAAAAGGGTGTAAATTTAGTCACCTAGGACACTAAAACTAATCCATTCCAATTTATATGGTCCCATGAGACATAAATCCACAAATTATGAGCTTTATTTCATTATATTTATTGATTCTTTAAATAGGATGACTAAATTCAAGTTCTTTAAAGACAATTTCTAAGTAGTGGAAATGTTCAAAATATTCTAAAGAGAAGTTGAGAAATATGTATAAGTATTTATTAAAATATTGAGAACTAATAATGTAAGGGAGTTCAATAGATATTATTTTGAATCTTATCTTGATAGGAATGGGAATAATCATCAATATAGTTCTCTGTATACACTCTAGTAGATTAAAGTTATTCGGAGAAATAATAAAAGTCTTGTTGAAATGTGAAGAACTATATTTGTTAAATTAAACCTCTCAAGGTTATTTTAGAGAGAATATATTTCAATATCAATATAAATTTATAATAGACACATAATGAGACTTAGATCTAATTTTAATATTTAAAAGATGTGGTATAAAAAATCTTAAGGATGTACTTTAAAGTTTTTAGAATTTCATGTTTTATAGAGATCACAAGTTCAGATCTAGGAATGTTTGATGAAAGGGAAAAAGAATAAATTTTTATGTTTTATTTTTTAATAATTCCAAAATGGTCTCAATCCCATATAAATTTTAGACTATCCCATAGATATGAGATGAGTTAGGCCTGATATTTCTAGACAATGTTAAAACAATACTAAATAGAAAAACAATAATTTACCCTATTACAATTAAAGGTTATTATTATTGAATTTGTTATTGATATTTTTGTCCTGGTAATGTATGATTGGATATTTGGTGAATTTGTGAGTCTTTTTTAGTCACTTTAAAATCCATAAAGTGTGTGTACGATGATAAGAAATCTATTATGAAAATTATGAAAATTACATAGGTTATGTAGTGAAAAGCTTTTTCATGATGTGAATGATATTGAGTTCCAAAAATGGAAATATAACTCTATATAAGAGTAAAATGGGGACTAAAATTTAGTTATACACACAAAATATTAATAATTTATGTTTTTAATGGTGTTTGAGTAGATTTAAATAGATATATCTATTGGAATATCTCACCGTGAAGTCAATGAAATTTCATGATGGATATTTGTTTTTGAGATTTCTATGATACTAGAAAGGATATTTTCTTTAAAAACACATAATGTAAATTTATAAAGAAGAAATATGTAACAATAATATGTTTCATGACTATAAAATTCACACTATGAAGCGTTTTTGAGTAGATAAGTACAAATTTGTTTACAATCAAGTCATACCACAAAGTCAGTTATAGTCTATGAAGAAACCAATGAAAATTTTCAGGGAATCTAGAATGAATATAGTCACATTGTGATACACTATTCCACCTTAGTAAGTAATTTGGATAGATCTGTTTATATTTTGATTTAAATTAATCGTTTCATGGAAGATATGTCCTACCACATCATGTAAAGGCTACGTTTTGTGACTATCGATCGGGAAAATCCTAAAAGGATATGAATATTGAATCTAGATGGTTATACACTATGAAGACATAGTTCATTTCATGACCTATCTAGTAGGTGAAATAAGTTATAATATAAACCATCTAGTCACACCATGAAGAATTTTTTCACACAATGATTTATGGTTACTACAGAATTCAAGTAAGAGTTATTATGTGACAATTAGGAAATGGTTTAGTGGTTATTTCAATATCTAGTAACCACTCATTTGAATTTCAATAGATGAGATCTCATGAAAAAATATACAAATCCTATATTTGAATTAGTATATAATTTTTATGTTTGAAATTTGAATTATGATTTCAAAATATACTAGAGATTGAAAAAAGAAGTTGCACATGAAATCCATTAGAGTACCCACATAGAAAAAAAAGGAGTTGATCAAAATATCTAGTGAAATATAGGATCAAAAGTATAAAATCTATAGAATATATATAATATTTAATTAAAGTGGTTGAGGCATAATTACATTAAACATCTAGACTGAAATCATATTTTATTATGAATATACTTGAAGATTTGGAATATAATACTAAATCATCATGGATAACACCCTTGTTTTTTGGTGTTGTCTCATTGATTGATATCTGTTAAGATCAACCTATATTTTGATTCCATATTTTTATCCCTCTTGGAAGTAGTGTATGGAAAATACTAAGATTTCATGAACCTTAGTTTAGTTTTTATGTATTCTTAAATTTAAAGTTACATACTAGATAAGTTGTGATTTCATGTAATATCAATACAACATTGATATGTACTCCTTTGATTTAGTATTTTATAGGTGAACCTAGTAAAAATCACGTTTTCATGCCCTTTATCATTTTTTCATTGTTATATTACTTAAAATATTGATTTAATGTGTCTTTTCAATTGAAAATATATGTTATTGTTAATTAAAATAGAATAATTATATCTCCATTTATCATAATTCACCCCTTGACCTCTCATAAGGTGTTTTGTGGAACTAGTTTACCAAAAGTGGTATTAAATCCAGGTTATCTCATGAATATAATTAGAGGTAGCTAATTTTCTACAGAATATAGTGAATTAAAAGGGAATTAATTTACTCAATGGATTCAATTATCAAAAATGGAAGAACATGATGTGATCCCACAATTGGTCTCTTGGTCTTGATATATATTCTTCAGTTTTATATGAGATACAAGTAAGTGATCCCATAGGAATATCAATGATGGAAGCTAGAAAATGGTTTTTAAATGATTATGTTAAGGCTAAAAACTATTTAACATGGGAATTTTCAAATAATTTTTTATGAAGGTTATAAACTTCCCAACGTAAAAATTTATTTGGGATAAAATTTCTAATATTTTTGAAGGCAGCCCAAATGTAAAGGAGGAAGGTTTTAGATTTCCCATATCATATTTTATGATCTATGGTTGAGTTATAGTGAATATATATTGTTTCATAAACCATTTTACTATATTTTTTGGTTCCATTCATATACCTGGTCAAAAAATAAAATATTTTGATATAGTAATAATGATAATTGGAATATTACCACCATTGTTTAATCCAAAGGTATCATATCTTGAGAAGATGAACCTTATTGAGTTTTCTCTTGATTAATTACATAATAATATTTTTGGTGGGTGGAACTAGAGATATATTTTGAGAATTAATCTAAAGTGATTGGGTATAAGGCTATTAAGAAGTTGTAATTTTAGACGACTACAAATGAAGATGTTGTAAGTGATGAATTATTATCACTTATATAATGAAAGATTAAAATATAAAAAGGAATATTTAAGGTAATGATACCTCTATATATTTTTCATTATAGTATGGTTTAACACATCAATTATTTGTGTCCAAAGAGATATAATAAAGAGGATGATGAATAATAATTATTACCAAGATAAGAAAATAAGTTTCCCCTTATATGAAATTTCAGTTATGAGAATTCAAGTGTTAAAAAGTTTCAAAGTAAAGTTATTATTTGCAAGGAAAGTGCATGCTGATGAAGATCCCATAGAAGAAATTAAATATAATTTTATCTCGATATGGAAGATTATATAATGGAAACAATAGAAAAATAAAAATCTAATGTTATATAAGGTAATGAACCATAAGTGGGAGTTATTGATCTCTAGGTTAAATTGGAAGAAGCTATTGATGATCATAATTTTATAATAAAAAAATTTAAAAATTATATGTTTTTTGATGGAGAAATCAATATATGTTAATGAACTTAATGTAGAAGTTGATCATATTGTGAAAATAGAAATTTAATATGATAGGAATCATGTCAAATATATAGAAGCTTTTAATTATAGGTAGAAGTTTGATGAATAGTTTAATATTATAAATGATCTAAAACTATCAATAAAATAGATATCTAAGATGAATTCATATCTTGAAGAATAAGTCATTTTCTATAGAAAGTGTCTTGAAAAAGAAATAAAAATAGATTGTTCAAAAAAGAAACTTTATTTTGGGATGTTTTTAGATAATGTCTTGAAAGAATGGGTAGAATGAGTCATGAGAAATTTTGAACAAATACTTAGTGATTGAATATAAAAATCAATGGGTAAAACATTGACTTTATATTATGGTGAAACTAAAAAGGAAAAATATTTAAATGTGAAGAGAACTAAGAGTAGTTTAATAGAGAAATATCTTATCAGTTAATAACTTATCAATAATCAAGGTAGTACTCAAAATATAGATATGTGTGGAGATACAATAGTAAAAAAAATTACTGATTAAGTTTCAATTATATGAATTTTTAGTATAAATAATGTCTGATGTAGATAATATAAAATTTACCTAATAATTCAATCTATTGGAATTCAATAACTAGGAGTGGGATAATATTCTTCGTATTAGTGGAAAAATTATTCTTTTGAATATTTTCTTAATTTTTTAAATGGTTGACATAAAGAAGTATATTTTAGGAAAATTAGAGGAATATATTATTAAAGAGGAATGATTAAAGTGCTTTCAATGAAATATAATATAATTCCTTTGAAAAATAGGTTTTATACTCTTGAAGAAGAAACTTTTATCTCACATCTTATGCTAAAAACAATGAGAAGAGACTGATAAAAGTATCAACTCAATCATAAATGTATTGGAAGGAAAAAAATAAAATTTAGAATGAAATTTTGTCTTAAATTTATTTAAAACATCAAATAATTATATTAACTTGATACTAGATTGTGGGTGTTCATCTCTTAGAATAGAAAATACGAATATTTTGAAGAATGTAAAGGGGAGAGTGGATGGAACAATTCACTTAAGAAATGATGGATCCTTGGAGATAAAGGTAAATGTAAAGATTCTACTCACTAGAAAAAAATTGTATAATAATGATATAAATTATTTTAAAGGACTATTACATAATTTTTTGAGTATACTTGGAAGTCACATTCAGTTATAAGTAACGAAACATGAAAAGGAAGTCTGGGGATTATTTTATGAATGGTTGGAGAACTAATGAAAATCTATATTATGATGATATAAATTAAAAAAATTATCTATTAACTATAGGATAAGAAAATATATTTTGGAACTATAGGCTAGTCCATGTTAATCAATAAAGTATGGAAATTTTTTCAAGGTTCAAAATTGTAGTAGATATTCCTAATTTGAATTAAAATTAGGAAAATATTGGTGATGATTTTATGTGATGAAAGATGCGTGTGGAACAATTGGTTTGGAAGTAACCTATGGTGATATGTATTTTATACTATTTGGGTTTTTTTTAGAATTATAGTGTGTTTCATGTTTATACATTCAAAAAAGTATCTGATTTTATAAAAATGTTATGAAGAGGTAGAAATAAAACCAAATGAATTATGAATATTCTATTATCATGCAATGGAACAAAATAAAAATCTAAAAGGTTGAAGATAATCTAGAAAATATTGGTATTAAACATGAAGAGTCTTCAATAATAACTCTACCAAAAAAATGGGGCTGTATAAATAATAAATCAAATGGTTAACAATATAGAAAATATTTTATTGATAGATAGGGGTATCTCACACCACTACTAGAAATAAGTGGTTAATGTAGTTATCTATATTCAAAATATATTATTACTTCATCTTGGGTTAGATAATATGTATTAAAAAAATTCATTGAAGTAAAACCTATTTTAATTATTATATGGTATTTGGAAGAATATATTTCATCAAAAATAAAGAAAGAATTCAAGGAAACTTTGTTTATATTATGGGTGGAGGAAAATTCCTAGTCTATTAAACAAAGAGTAAGGACAATAAATTATTCAATAATAGGACAAAAAATATTATTGAGAGAATAGATGTATAGGTGGTTGAGAATGAAATTAATACAGATTATAGAATAACTTCTTCTGAAGAAGTGTTTGAAAAATTTAAAGTTATAAATACAGATTTGGTAGATAGTAAAAAATTCCGATTTAATGATGATTAAAATATTAAATCTATTGAATAATAATGTAAATAAGTGACTTATTATGTGATCTAGGGAAGATAGAAAAGGGATCAAGTTTATCTAAATAACATCATTGGAGAAAAATATAGTCTAAATCAAAATTGACTGATGAATAGAGCATATCACAGTACTATATTATCTGAGAATGAACCCAATTAGTTTCAAGAAGTGAAAAAGGAGGAAAATTTAATGAAATTAAGAAACCAATAAATGGATTAAATTGAAAAAATTTAAACTTGGTAGATTTTGGACATACATAAAAATCACAATATTCTTGGTATTGTAGAGCCCAAATTAGTTAGGAAACTACTAAATTGGAGGTGAATAAGTGTTATAGGTTTTTACAATTATTCCTTTTTAATTAAACCCATAGGAAATATTAAAGTCATGATTCTAAATTTTTAACTCTACTACACTATATGATGAAATAACAAACAAAATAATCACATAGATTTTTTTACAAGGTACATCCTCGATGTGAGAGCATACCCATTATCATTTCAAAAATCATATTGGATCATTGATTTTATTATCACTGTAAATTTTTAATGATCACAAATATAATATTTTTCACATAAAATGTCCGAATAAATAACATCTTCCACTCAAAATTAATCAGTATAATCTACTTCCCATGAATGATATGATTCTATTTAGACTAAAACTGGAAATGTTTCAGGATTCCTCATTCATGTGTTTGAATCAGAGTATCAAATCACCAATGGATGATTTATTATTAGAAAATAGACCTTCTTTATGAAATAATTTCATTTAAAATATGATACTAGTGTAATAATAGTAGATCAATCTTCCTCTCATATTTCTTCAGGATGATTTAGTCATGAGTAGGGGAATGTATGCCTGAAAAGTGATCATTCCTCATTAATAGTAAGAACCTGAATCAAGGATAATGAAATAAACTTACCTCAACCTATTTAAAAATATCAAATAGTATACTGGTCATGTTCTAAATTATTCTACCTCTATATCTCAATATATAAATTCTTTAACACAAAAAAGTATTGATACCTTCTCTTAATTCTAAAACATCTCTATCTTCTTCAGTTTATGCTTTTATAATTACCATAAATAAGTGAGAAATATTTCTAAAATTATTTTATGAAAATTTATTGAAGTTTATTCAAAAAAAATATCCCTAAAAGTATCATTTTTACTTAGTAATATTAATTAAAAAAGATCTAGTTTTATCATTCATAATGAATTTGAATTAAAATTAATATTATTCTAATAAATTATATTTATATTATCCTTTATTAATACCCATTAAAATATCCATGAAAATATACTTGGATCCTAGATTAAAAAAAATCAAATATATTTCTAAAATATTCCCACACAAAATCATCATTTGATATTATGGAAACTATCAAATTTTCCAAATCATAAGATATATCATGAAGGATATCCTATGTCATAGAAACTTCTTATGTAGTAGCATGTTATTATTCAGAAACATGTTCTTTACAAAAGAAATAATATGTGATTCCCATATTACACAATCATTATCTCTTTTTCATCTCACTTATTATGTGAGAGATATCATCTTACATGGAAGTCTTCATTTACATGCTACATATATTTTGAGTTAGCACCATATATTATGAGAACATAATATCTTTTAAAAAACAAAATCTTAAAAAAAATATTTTATCTTATGTGGTGAACATATTTAAACACCCTAATATTTTATGATATATTTATCTTTAAATAAGTTTTATGTCTTTGATAGCTTTCTTTACATGTGGCACTGAGTTTAAACGAACCATGATATACTATTGAAAAATTATTATTAAATATGACAGTTATTGATTGGTTGTTGGATCAAAGAGTATGAATAATAATAAATAAATTATTAAAAATTAATTTTTTACACATGTAGAAAAATAAATTATTTGTTATAAATTGGTTATAAATTATAATAAAATCATTTGAAAGTTAAAAAAGTAGTGTTTTTATAGAAAACTGTTTTCATGATTACAATGTGCCTTCATCAAAATAATAAAAATTAATCACTATTTAAGAATGATTTTATTTCAATACATAGTTAATATATTCAAAAATATATTTTAACATTCATATAATTGTTTTTAATAGGTAAGTAATATGAATAAATTTTGTTTTATGATTGAAAATGCATTTATCTGAAAATGATTTTATGCATTTTGTGTGTGTATGTTCAAATTAATGACTTCCACTTATATGAATTTAATAATGTTAAATATATTTCATATTTTTAATAAGTATAATGAATATTAGATAACAATTTAAACATAATTTTTGTCCACAATGAATCGTAACCTTGGTAAAAATCTTGTTACCATAATAAAGGTTAAAAGGGGTAATGTGAGGTTAAACTAAAGATATAAGGGTAAAAATAACCTTAAAATGGTCAAAATACCATTTGTTAAGTTTATTTAGACCTAAAAGTATCTTATATTATAATTTGGTGTTTTTTTTCAAATTTCACTTCAATATTACTTTATTATATTTTAATGTTTTATGTATTTATAAGAGAGCCACCCCATAGCTTATAAAAGGAAAACTCCTCCCATATATTATCCATAAAACATGAGCCATTTAGTTAGACTTTGATCTTCCCAAATACACTAAAAACATTCTAATCCATGATATGGAGGTTATTTTATTACCAAAATATCCACCCAATAATCCTTATGTTGTTTGTCAATGGAGGACACCTAAAGATGAGGTATATGTTCTTACTGAACTTTTTTTTATGTTTGTTTCTTATTAAAAGTCCTAAAAATGTTATATGAAAATAATAAAATGATTAAATTGGTACCTTCACTATAATTATATTGATTTATTTAAATGATACATCCATTTTATATCTCCTTCCCATCTATTAGAAAATGACAACACTACTCATGCATACATGTTGGCTATGACCTCGATGAAGTGATATGATTTGATTTTCATTTCCTATTTTAAATAATAAAAATAAGGATATATTTAATGAATATATATGATATTTATAATATTATTATTATTCTATAAAGGTTAATTATCATTTAACTTTCATTCATTTCGTCCATAAAAAATTTGAAACATACTCATGCGTACGTCCAGACTCTTGTCTCCACAAAATAATGTAATAATGTTTTCATCATTGATTTATATAAATGAGTATAAAAGTGTATATAATAACAAAATATAAAACTTATGAAATTATTTAGATTATGGATATGATAAAACCATGAAAAAATTTCAAGGACCAGAACTATCAAACTGAAACAAGCATATAAAATGAACCATCTTTCATCCAAATAATGATTTTAATAAAGAATTGTAAATAAAAGGGTAATTGGAAATTATAAGGGAATTATATGTAGTAATATTTATATGAATATACTTATATAATATATTTATAATAAATCTAAATTTATTATATTAATTTTTTAAAAGCATATGAATCCATATAGGACCAAAGGTAATGGTTTATGTTCCAATATCATTTTTTGGGATTGTTTCTGTTAAATTTACATTGAGAAAAATTATATTATTCATATAATTTAAAACCAATATATATTTTTTACTATATTTATTAAAATAATTTTTATGTATTTGTATCATTTTACTCTCTTTGGTACTTTAAATTATTGATAAAATGTTTTTAAAGAAAACTGACCTTATTTCCTCTTTAGTCGATGAAAATTTTCATCCACATCTAAATTTTTTAAAGAATGTTATTTTCTATAATGAAATGATCATTTAAATTGAATTTTAAATATATTATTCATTCCCTAAAATTTTTTAAATGGAAATTTTACAATTTTTTTAATACATAATTTATGATATTTTACGAAATGTTTGGAAGGTATCTTTGTTTTAATGTTTACTACATGATTGGATTTCCCCACTATCATAAATATTATCTTATTTGAGTATTAATTTATATATTTTCGTGGTTATTTTTATAGAAAATATTTTTTTTCAATATTTTTTTCTTTTTTAGTTTTTAGATATACAAAATGAATAGTTTATCTTACTGGTTTTCAATGAAATGTTCAAATGATATTTTAAAGGTATTTTTCATCTATGTCAAAATCCTTGATGAATTTTGAATCTTCATTGGGTATCTGATCTTATAATACAATACAATTTATTTATTTAAATTTATTATATTGATTGTGATTAAATTTTATTACTTTAAATCCTATTTCTTTTCTAAAAATTAATCATGTTATGATGAAATGTTTATGAAACCCAATTATTTTCCAGAGGTTATGCTATGATGAAACAGTGAAATATTTATGAAACTCATTTTATTTACATAAGTTATTATATCATGAAATGATAAATATTTTTATGGTCTTATGGGACACATATGTATGGTTTCCATTATGTGAAGGGTGGTCCTGATATTATATATCCCTCCAATGCATTCGGTAAATATTGATATCTCATGAGATAATATAGACTAGAATGGGGAGTGAACCCAATTTAGTAAGGTAATCTATCCATTATTATAGTATTGGGAGTGAACCTTGACTAAGTAAATGATTTAATGTGGAGTAAACCAAATCTATTATGATAGTCTTATTAGTGATCCTTGATTAAGGAAATCATTTTCTATGTTTTTGTGTATTCATCAAACCTATTTATTTTTTATATTATATGTTATCATGACTCATGATTTATTATTGATGATTAAAATATTTTTTGACTTATGCCTTTTTTTGATAAATCCTTATTCTATAATTCATGATTAAATATCTTTGATAGATTAGGTATGAATTTCATAAGTTATGATTATATTGTTATACCATTATTATCATCTTATGATCACTTATAGTCATTGATCGAAATATCTTATGTTTACCATTATTAAGCATATTATCTCACCCTTATTTTTATATTTCCTTTCCTAAGTTATGAAGGAATGTTTTACATAGGTTATGTATAATATGTGTACTAAGTGAGATAAAATTTGTAGAAGTTTTTTAATATATTTCATGAAATCAGATGATTATGTATCCAGTCTATAAAAATAGTAATCCTTTATGAATCTAGGGAATTTATTTTAATTATATGTATTGAATATTCATCTAAAATGATGTAGTATCTATGTATGTGATTCTTGGTTTTACTCATATATTTTACAAATTGGTAGGTATCTTACACTCATATACCATTATATGAAACTAATTTCATAAAAGTTTATAAGTTAGTATTTCAAACACCCCTTTTAATATTATAAAGTCCGAGTTACTCTTCAAAGATTAAAAAATTCTATTATGAACTCTACCAGTATTAGAAAGAGGATTTGGTTGTGGAATAAATGCATAGATCGGTAGACACCCTGTAAAAGGATGGATGAGTATGAACTCAATCTTCACTTAGTGGACAATGAGTTGGCCTAAGACTGCACACCATTATTGACACTCCTAAGGGATATAGTTTAGTTAATTCAAATTCTCTTTATGAACCATTATGATAAATGAGTGAATAAAATCCATTAAAACCTATTATAATTCATAGTGATATGAGATAAAATTAATGTTTCATGGGTTGAATAAGGTTCCATACATTAGGATATCATAAGAATTATTTTTTCAATAATTTAATTTATTACTTTGATTATTGATGTTTGATAATTACACTACTTTTTTTAGTTCTAGTAAATGGATAAAACTAGGAGGAACCATGTGAAAAATTAATGTTATGGCCAATTAATTGACCATATCATGAAAAAATAAATTAAATGGGAATAATTATGTGAAATATTGTGGCTATTAGCTCATAACCCCATCAAGATATGAATGTAAACATTAATTATTCTTACATTCCAAATGGATAAAGGAGTAACTCACTATTGAGTCTTTAATGTGGCAATATAAACCTTTAATTTAGTGGTTCCTTTGTTCCAATTATTATTGAGAAATAGATTAATTCTATAGAAAATATTTTCTATGTTCTCTAATTATTAGACTATGAGAATGTTATTTTGGATGTGTATTATTTTGAAGGTGAAATGAATAAATGGTGGAATCTTATCAATAATACAAGGTAGGTGGAGGAAACTGAATCCATGGCATGGGAAGATTTTGAGAAAGTATTTTTAAAAAAGTGTTTTCCATAAAATAATCAAATGAAAATAAAAGTGTATTTTATGGAAATAAAGAATAAGGATAAATAATCCATTAGTACATATGAAGGAAATTTCACCAAACTTGAAAATTATGCTTCTGGTCATATTATTGACTCTGAAAGAAAAGTTGACTAGTTATTTAGTACCATAAGAATAAGTATCCAAAAGTAATTTTTAATAATATAATTTGATAGCAATGAAGAAATTTTTCTATGTTCTATCAATATGGAAGTGGATATTAGATACTCTCATTATTCTCAACGTTTTGGGAAAAAAAAGAAAAATATGGAATTTTGAGGAAATAATAAATATAAAACCCATAGAGGAAAGAAAATTAATCTTCCTTCATTCTAGAAGTTTTTAAGGAATAATGAAGGAAATTTTCTTTTGAGGTTTGGTAAATGTTTTATGTTTGGAAAAGGATACTGAGAAAAAAAATTAAAAAGTGATATAAAGAGGCTAGTCAATGAAATAAATAGAGATAAAGAACAACTAAATGTGCCACCCAAAATCCAATGCTATTATTGTAAGGAGTATATAAATTATTCTAATCAGTGCATGAATCTGAGGGTTAATGATGATAATCGGCATTATTAAGCACTTAATCCAAGCGATAAGAGAAATCTCATGTGATCAGAACTTCTAAAGTGGGTCATGATAATGAAGTGGTGAAAGGTAAACTTACCATACACTATAGAATTGAAATTATTTTATTTTATTATAGATATAACCATTCTTTTATATCTGAATAATTTTATAATTGTATAACATCAACACCTAAACAATTATATGTTTACTTAGAAATAAAAACTCTTAATGGCACGATGATTTGATCTCCTGTATATAAAACCTCTCTAATATAATTTTATAGGAAAGTGATTCCTAAAAATATTATTATTATCCCTCTAGTTCAATTTTATGTTATTTTGGTAATGTATTATATTTATTAATATAGATCCCATATCAATTCCCATATAATGAAAGTCATATTTTATAATCTGAATCAAATTGTGATCATATTTTAGTGTGAGGATGAATGTTATCTTACAATGGAAATCACTACCATTGTATGGATATTAATATGAATTCATGAGTTATATTTATATAAAATGGATGGGGAGAAACTAAAAATTGATGACATGCCCATTTTTTTGAAAACATACTGATATATTTCCTAAAGAAATGCCCAGTCTTCCCTCGATTCATGAAGTTAGGTTTTCAATATAATGAATTAAATAAGTAACACCATGAGAATATTTATAAGGGATCCATACACAATATTATATCACCATGGGAATAACCTAATTTTTTTAATAAATAAATATGTGTCAATCCATATTTTCATTGATTTTTGAGAACTTAAAAAGATTACTATCGGGAACAAGTATACACTAACATATTTTGTTGGCTTGTTTGACCAACTATAT
This sequence comes from Viscum album, assembly GCA_963277665.1. Taxonomy (NCBI): domain Eukaryota; kingdom Viridiplantae; phylum Streptophyta; class Magnoliopsida; order Santalales; family Viscaceae; genus Viscum; species Viscum album. Next base: position 1,392,253,718 of record OY728157.1, on the reverse strand, counting down.
AAAGATCATTAATTTTAAAAGATTGACCCCCGTTATGTATATCATTAATTTAGGGTCATAAAGGAGTATATACCTAAGAAAACCTTTCATATGAGGTATGAGAATTATGAAATTTTAGTAATTCAATTTGGATTTACTATTTCCTTTGTTATCATTATGGATTTAATGAATGGAGTATTAAAGGATTACCACAACCATTCTATGGTAGACTTTATAGATGATATTATTATATATTTCAAGAGAAATAAAGAGCATGATGATAATTTTAATATTGTGTTTATGACCATAAGGAAGGATAATTTTTATGAAAAATAAATCATGTATTAATTTTTGAAATAGAAAATTTCATTCTTGGGTCATATAATCATGAGAAAGGGTATATTAGTGGATCCTTAAAAGATAGAAATTATTGGTCTATGGGTCAGACAAACCACATTTAATGATATCCATAGTTTTATTGGGTTTTATAGATTATTTTTATTCTTTGTGAGAGATTTATAAGGACTATATAATACAATAACCATGTTTACATGGAAGGGATTGTTGACGCTCCTTTCGTCACAGAATCTAAAGATCGGAAAAGGGAATATCTCAGCTGAAAGTGATTCATCCTTTGAAGAAAACATAAAAAATCGACAAAGGCATGAACAAAGGATCAACAGCAAATCCACCGCGCATGTTATACCACTACCGCGCAAGTATACTTGCGCGGCTACCTTGGTCGCGTAGGTGACTTACGCGACCTAATTGGTAACCGCCCGGTAACCGCCCTGTGTCTTCTTTTTCCTATAAATAGACCCTGTGGGCCCCCCATTCGAGAGGATCTTTTTCCAGAAACTCGGATTGAAGCTCCCGACGCCCAAGTCTCTTCTCAAAGCTTCTGGAACACTTCTAAGGTAATTTCTTACCTAGAACGGAAGATCTAAAGAGAAGAAGGAAGGCCTAAGTGTTGAAACTTATCAAACACTTGCGCGCCGACTTATTTCCTTCAATATAACTTGCGCGTCCCTTTTCTGGAAGAACCTCGAGAACATTCTAAAGGGTTTAAAAAAGAGTCGCTCAAGTATTTCATTGCTGGTTGAAAATCGCGCAAGTACACTATGTGTCGCGCAGGTAGACCTGCGCGACCAACAATTGCGCGCCCACGGAAGACTTGCGCGCCTTGCAAAACTTGCACGCCCCTATCTTTTTGGGTGCCCATCTTGCCCATTTTTACCCCTCTTAAGCCATTTCACCTTTCCTTTTCAAGATTCAGTCTTCAAGACACTCTTCAAAGCCATTTATGACATGATTTCTTGATTTGACTTTCTTATCTGAAAGGAATTCTGTGGAATCTCTCTCAAAGTATAGTGATTTAAATATCCTTATGTCACTAAAATATGGAGATTTCATTCATTCAACCTCATCCTTTAAGATGAGATAATCTTAACCTGGGTCTCCTTTTCAGGAATAATCCCCAGTGATAAAACCCTTAATCTGGGCATCTTCCTCAGGAGTAAGCCCCAAATTCTTAAAGTTCCCAATATTGGGCATCCTCCTTAGGAGTAAGCCCCAATCAAGTCCTTTAATCTTGGGAATCATTCTTAAGAATAAGCCCCAAACCTTAATCCCTAACCTGGGTCTCCTTTTTCAGGAATAAGACTCAGTCATAATCATGGGCATCCTCCTCAGGAGTAAGCCCCAAACCTTAATCCCTAACCTGAGTCTCCTTTTTCAGGAATAAGACTCAGTCATAACCTTGGGCTTCCTTTTTAGGAGTAAGCCCCAAGTCCCTTAACCTTGGGTCTCCTTTTTAGGAATAAGCCCCAAGTTCCCTTAAATTTCTCTTAACCAGTCATAATTTACCTTTTATTTGGGTTTCCTTTTCAGGAGTAAAACCCCATCATAAGTCCCCTCCTAACTTGGGCATCCTCCTTAGGAGTAAGCCCCAAGATTAGAGTATTCAAATCTCCATGAAGCACATATAACTTTATGGACCCTGTTCATGGATTTTCTCCCTAAATGTAAATCCTAAACCTTCATCTATCTGGTCAGTCATCCATACATAAGCCCCAAACAAATTCTTATGATTGCATCTTTCATGGCACAATTGTCTAAATTTTACCAATACCTCTTGTTTCTCACACCGAGCATGACTCACGTGAGCTTAGAGTGTAAAAGTAATTATGACATTCATCTTTGAGCCATCAATCATAAACATCATACTTCATTTCTCGAACTACGTGGGTTCTGATTCCTTTTCCAAAACAAAGGATATGTAGGTAGCCCATTTATGGGTTCGATCCCAAACTTTGAAATAATCTCTGTCCTTCTGAATGACGATAAACTTCAAGTGCCTCACTGAGTGGCTTTAAAACCAGCCTGGTCATCATAATGATAAAGAGACTTTTATATAAATGTTTTGAAGGATTCCATTGACCAAGAATCTCTAAACAGATATAGATGATTCTCTATTGATGAAGAACCTCTAATACATATAAAAGATTCTCTAAATTTCTTGCATATTTATTCTTTGATTGTTAAAACTAAAGGAAAGCACATTTTATACTTGGTAATGTAATAAGGATTCACGAACATAACTTAAATCTATAAAGAGAGTCCCGGAGTAGACAATAATTCCCCTCAAAAAGGTGTGATGAGTCCGACCTCCCATCCTCTCGACCAATGCAAATTCCTAAGCCTCATTAGTCCACAAGCTAATGAGCGCCTGCCTTTGGAAAGTAGGTCCAAACGGATGTGGAATCATTGGATGTTTCCGGTTCTACGAACAAAACCGTTAGAAACCGATCAGAACGTTTGAATCTCCCGTCGAGGAGGTTATCCCCGGATTCCGTGCAAAACAAAAAATGGTGAACCCGACGTGAATCCTTAACCAAGTTAAAGTGATATTCTTCTTATTTGTTAAGCCCCTTGGTCCAACAAAGCAATCATTGACATGTTCTCATCCAAAAGATGCAGTGACCGGATTCATCTTGATTATGTCTGTTACATGGAACAGGCACTCTTTTCTCAAGATCTTCTGCAAAAATGGCTTTCCTTAAATTCACCCCAGTGAATACTGCTGCTGTAAACACCTCTACTGTGAGGTCTGCTGCTGTGGAAACCAATGCTGCTACTCCTGCTGGAACGTCATCCACTCTGAGGATGACATCACCAACTCAGCGTCTTCAACGCTGTGTTTCTAATGCACTGGTTAAGGAGTACCGTCTCAATGGTACTATCCCAACTCTGGAGGCCGCTCGTCAAGCCATCCAAGTTAACAACTCTACCTGGTCGTCCGGACAACGGCGACCCGCAATCAAGAAGCAGGCGGTGCTGACTACCGTCTCCAACCGTTTCGGGTCGTTATCCCCGGAACACAATTTCCATTCACTCCCTTACTCTGAGGAAGTGAATGAGCAGGTCCCGCAGGACCTTAATTCAAAAAGACAGGAGTCCTTCTCGAGGGCTCCCATCAACAATCGCCGCCAGAATCGTGCGGTAGTGCTCCCTCAACATGATGAGGGTACCGACTCCAGGCATTCAGCTCAGGTTCCTCGAACCCAAGCAGGCAAGATGAACCGCCAGAGACGGAATCCGGTTAATAATAAGCAGGTTGTCATCCCTGCCATCTCCGGAGAAGTTCACCAACCTAACTTGGTGGCAAACAACGAGCAGGCATACACACCTGTTCGTTTTAATTCCGCTGTCCAGCATACTCGTCTGACAGCATGAAGCATATCCCGCCAGGCAATTCCGGCGGAGTACCATCGGCAGGAACATACACCTGCTTATACATCACCAGTTAGTCAGCAGGCTCGTCTGACTACATATGATGGATCTCGTCAACCGCGTTTGGCGAAGTGTAATCAGCAGGCACATACACCTGCTAATACTAATCAGGCCTACCAACAGTCTCGCATGGTAGCACCCGGAGAAGTCAGTCGGAAAGTCCCGACGACAAACAAGAGGCAGACTCAACTCTCTGCCTCCACACTTGAGTACTGTCAGGATTCACTGATAGGAAAAGGAGGACAGGAGCAGGCACATACACCTACTCCAAGCCCGGAATGGACGTATATCCCCGTTCCGGCAGCTGAAGTCACCAAACATATTTTGTCAATGGTGAAAGAGCAGAAGCAAATTCCTACTCATATTCTGGATGCTTGCCAGGATATCATAACAGCTTCAGCATCATCTCAGGGACAGACACATAAATATATCCCTAGAAATGGAGTGACACATCAACGATTCACTCTGGAGTAGACACACACATCTGTTCCAGTCTAAGAGGGTTATGGGGCATACTCCCCCATATCATACGGACGACCAAGTCAAGCACATACACCTGATTTGAGTAGAGATCGTCAGCCTAACCTGACCATCTTTCCTGATCAGGCACATACACCTGCTCAGAGCAATCACTTTCGTCATCAAGTGGTTTCTAAAGCAAGTAAGAAGGCATCTAAGAAAAAGATCCGCCCAGCACAGTCAGGAGATCAAAGGCCAATCTGCAACAAGGCCTTGCTCGATGTTGGAGTTCTTGAAGCCCTCAGACATTTATCTGTCAGAATTCAAGATTCTACTCCCTCAGTTCCCAATAACGGGAACATTAATTCTGAAGGTCTTCAACAGACACTTCCTCATGAAGACTTGCTTCATGAAAATTCCGTCAATCTTGAAGTTTCTTCTTCAGATGAGAGCCACAGGAACCCTCTATGTGGTCAGAAGACCAAGGAGAAAGAGATTTCATCTTTTGCTGTAACCCATCATGACGGTCCTCCTCATGGTGATGACCTTCGCTGCGAAAGTCCTCTCCGCAGTAGTGATTCACGTTGTCTCGAAAATTCTTCAGAAGGCAATGTAGTGACGAGAAAGCCCTCCTATCTCGAGGCACTTGCAAACGTAAAACCAGTCATGTCTGATGCTTTACTATCGGCAGGTGAAACTCTTTCTCCATCAGAAGACAGCCTGGGGTTCAGGTTCTTCTCCGAACCATCCCTGGGTCATTCATCTTCTAGCATGAATAGTGATTTCTCTACCAATCTTGTTGAATCTGATGAAGCAACAAGGAAACACCAACTCTGGTCCAAACAGGTAGAAGAATCTTCATTTAATGATAAAGAGGAAATGCTGAACATGAGGAAAAAACTGGCAAAAGGTGAAGTACCAGTCATGTTTTGGCCTTTGGCTGACTCCCAGTACGACATTCCAAAGATGTTGACGGATGATGGAATCCATGATATTCGTCTCAACATATGGAAAACTCTTTGTCAATTAAAGAAGATGGTATTATCTTACGATGAATATGAAAATCATCTTAAGATAATAGAAGGGTTACAACGCCAGATTGATTTGGCATCTCTATCAGTCTCTCGGTATCCAAAGGCTGAAAAGCAACAGAGAACCCTTCAACGTTCATGCCTTGGCGCACTAAGAAAATTGCGTCAGTTAATTTCCAATGCTCCATCTGATGTTCATATCAGAGGATGGGGTGTCAAGAGACACCCCAACTTTCCAGACTGGGGACTTCTCTAACCCAACCCTCAGAATCAACGAATGGGATTCGAGGAGTTGAGAGGAAACAGCAGGAACATCCCCAGTCCACCGGACTGGGGACTTTTTCAAATCCTCAATCCCTCCCTCAGAGAAAGTCAGTATTCTCTCGATTAAGGAATAAGCCTCAAGAGGAACAAATAGCCAAGCTGTCAGGAGATTCTCTCCAAGTGACGGTTCTCCAAGAAGTTCCTGAGGGATCATGTCAACGGAATGCCATGTCTCATCATGGACATGGAAGGAGACAATATCACAGAAAGGCTGATAGAAAGGATTCCATGCAATATGCATCCATTAATGTCATCAATGCCGTTGCTGCTGATTCACCAGATGAGGCTCAATCAGAGGGATCAGATGAAGAGGTTCCTGCTCAAGAAGTTGCGCACAAAGACCTAAATGAAGAAGGTGTGCGCACACGTAATCAAAGTCTTACCCAAAATCTGGGTATTCCTTCAATTAACCCACTTCCCCCTCTCCGAAAAGGATCCAATAAGGGGAAAGGAAAGAATCAGGTTACTTCTCACCCTTCCTCTGAAGGAGGTCAATCGCTCTCATTAGAACAAAGGTTTGCACAACAGGAGGAAGAAATGAAAGAATTAAGAAGGTTGAATGCATAACTACTTCAGAGTAGTCTTCTTCTTAAGAATGCTGAAGTCTGACAGCCGAAGGAATTTGTTGTAACTACTGAGATGGATCAAGAATATCCTCCTTTATCAGTACACCCACAGAGGTCTAATCCTACGGGTCAAGCGCAACAACGGTTGGCAGCACTACCATCAGTTGTAGCACCAACCACCACGTCTGTCCAAGATCCATTCATTGCACCTACCCAAAACCAAGTTCAACCTGACGTTTCTCAAAAGTTAATAACTACTATTGAGTCATTAACAGCTCGGTTAGAAACTATGGAAGGGAAACGGGCGCAAGTTAAACCTGAAAAGAAAGTTTACCCTGAATGGGTAGATTCAATTTCTCCTCCATCCAGTTTTAGAAACCCTATTTTCCCTACTTTCAATGGATCAGGAGACCCTGAACAACATTTGACGCATTACGTGTCTTGTTGTGATCCTATGATGGGAACTCCAGAGCAGAAAGAAGCAGTGAAACTCAGATGCTTCGTGCGAACCTTGCAAGGACCAGCTTTTGTCTGGTATACAAGCTTGAAATCCCGGTCAGTCATCGGATGGGAGGATCTTCGTCAAAAATTCCTTCTTCAGTTTAGCTCAACTTTGCCAAAAACGACAGTTTTTGATCTTACAAACTGCAAGCAAAGGGATAATGAAAGAGTCTCTGATTTCATTGCTCGTTGGAAAGGATTAACATATTCCTTGAGTTTAGCACTCCCTCAGGAGGAATTGTTGCCAATCTGTGTGGAAAATTTGTGTGACGAATTACGCACGCCATTGATCCCTGTGAAATACACAGGAGGGTTTCGAGACCTTACTTCAATCACTCAACAGATTGAAGATTCCCTTAAACAGACTAAGGTTAAATCTCCTGTAATTCCATCAGCTCCAGGAAGAAGAATGGGTAAAGCAGAAACTTCTACAGTTATGCTTAAAGAGGCACCTATACCTATTTCTACTTCAAAACCTTCATCTTCTCGAAGGGCTCCACCTCTTGAACGCCAACAACAAAGGCTGTTTCGTCCAAATGATCAAAAAGATCAACGACGAAAACAATTTGAGGATATGAAGAGTAAAACATACTCTTTCCGAAGTGAGCAAGTTCCTGGTTATTTCATTTCAGCTCTGGAAAATAATTTGGTTCAATTACCAGTACCGAAGAGGCCAAACAAGGAAGGAGATGAAGACCGTCCCAATTATTGTCCCTTTCATCAAATGTTGGGGCATCCCATCCAGGAGTGTTTTGTCTTTAAAGACCTCCTACAAAAGATGGTCGACTTGGGACAAGTCAAATTGAAGGGTTCTTCAGCTCATGTAGCATGTATTACCGCTACAGATCCAGAGGAAGGAGGCGAGTGGCAGGAAGTCAAAAGCAAAACTTCGAAAAAAATATGATGATTGGATGGTCAGAAAGACAATCAATCGGACCCATTCCATTTTGCGAACACAATTGAAGAAGCCAATTGTGTCTCCTACAAAAGCTGCAGTAAAGCCTCCATCAAAAGACAAATCCTCAAAAGGGCAGCGCAATTCAAAGAAGAAAGAAGAATCAGGAGAAGATGAGTATGTAGCAAAGCCTAAATTGTCTTTGACTCTGGCAGATTTCTTGCCATCTACTTCAAAGCAACGGGCACCGTCCCACCAAAAGGCACAGCCTGAACAGGTTAACCAGGCAGAGTCTTTATCAGACGAAGAGTTAATCTTTGATTCTGTTAATATGATTCAATTAATAGATTCATATTCCAATCTTGATGAGCCTGAATTCCCTGTATCAAATAAGGGAACCCGAGGAAGTTCTAGAGGTTCAGGATATAGGGGAAGACGTGGATCTTTCCGAAGCCACTACTCTAATTCTACCCCTACTAGCACTGTATATGCAGCAGAAACTCGTGGTAGAGCCCTTCAGCGAGCTCAAAAAGAACAAGCAAGTTCTTCTGCCAATGGCCAACTCAGTTTCGGCACAGTTATTTTGGAAGACCGATTAAAAGTTCCATCTTCTTTATCTCAGAAAGTAAATGGATCTAATCAGTCTAATTTTCCAAAACCAAGGATGTTGCCAACTTCAATACAAGATGCATCAGCTTCCAAAGCATATTTTTCAAAGGTACCTGCTAAACCGCATATTCCTATTGGGAAACGCAGACCTCTAGATCAAAAATATGATATATTGAAACACTTGGCCCAAGTACCAGCCAAGTTATCAATTTTGGATTCTTTGAATCTGTCAAGAGATCTTCGGGAAGCACTCATCGAAGCTTTGTCAATTCCTCAGGAGTTTGAAGCTGAAATTGCTGCAGCTGAAATCTATCACATAGATAATAATCCTGTAGAATGCCATGCAGTGATATCTTTTACTGATAAAGATGAATATGATGTTGTGCATGGGAACATAAAACCTTTGTACTTATCTGGAAAAGTCAATGGTATAGATGTTCGAAGAGCTTTCATTGACAATGGTTCAGGAGTCAACCTCATGCCCATTCGCACACTTCGTCGATTGGGCCTCACAGAATCTGATTTATCTCCTTCTACTATGATGTTGCAAGGATATGATAAAAATGAACAAGAACCACTGGGAGAAGTTACGCTCAGAACTCAGTTTGGAGATCTTGTTTCCAATTCAGATTTCATGATTGTTGATCAAGACTCAGCTTTCAATATCTTGCTTGGAAGACCCTGGCTACATCAGCATGCAGCTATTCCGTCATCATACCATCAATGTCTCAAATACTGTTTCGATGGTCAAGTTGGAACATTGTATGGTGATAAGTCCCCGTTCAAGACATGTGAGTCTCAATACATTGAGGCGGAATTTTATCACATGAAGGGAAGAGAAAAATCTACAATGAAGGAAATTACCAAAGTTAATGCTCCGTATGGTTTGGAAAAAATTCCAATAAATCCATTTTCACATGTGAGTACAGATTATGTGTTACCTATCAGTCAAATTGACAAAATAGGCCCAAATCAAAATACTCTTATGGAAAGATCCATAATGTCAATTACGGCAATCGAGCCAGACAACATGGGAGAAATTGGTAACTTACCAAGCAGTGATGAAAGCATAAGTGGTGACGTTTTCATTTCGTCTTCTGAAATCCAACAAGTCTATACTTCGCTAATCAGGCCAGAAGAAGTTATAGCAACACCAGAGGTGAATATTGATGTTGATTCTCAATCCATCATCTCCTCTTTATTTCCCAAAGAAGACCCTTTATCATCAATAGGGTCGGAAATGGAAGCTTCTTCTTCAAAATGTGAAAATTTTGACATCTCTTATGATCATGAGAATTTCGTTTTTTCATCTACTTTGCAAGTAGAAACGGAATAAATAACACATGATGAAGAGGAAGAGGAAGATCTTAGAGATGCTCCTCCAGCATTTGAAGAGGGTATCTCTACCACTGTGGATGAACTCAGAGAAGTAAATCTGGGTACAGAGAAAGATCCACGCCCCACTTTAATTAGTGCGTCCATGACCCTTGAAGATCAAGAGATGTATATTTCTTTTCTAAAGCAAAATAAAGATATTTTTTCTTGGAATTATACAGAGATGCCTGGCCTTGATCCTGATGTTGCCACCCATCATTTGGGTTTGCCAAAAGAACATCGAGGATTCAAGCAAGCCGCGAGAAGAACACACCCAACCTACGCTTCCAAAATCGATGCTGAAGTGGATAAGATTATCAAAGCTAACTTTGTCAGAGAAGTTCAATATCCCAAGTGGTTGGCTAATATTGTCCCTGTAAAGAAGAAGAACGGAAAAATTAGGGTTTTCATCGATTTCAGAGATCTTAATCGGTATTGTCCTAAAGATGATTTCCCAGTTCCGATTACAGAACTCTTAATTGATGCGACGGCTGGCTATGAAGTACTTTCTTTCATGTATGGATATTCTGGATATAATCAGATCCGAATGGCCCCAGAAGATGAGGAATATACAGCCTTCAGAGCTCCTCAAGGTGTGTTTTGTTACCGGGTGATGCCCTTTGGTTTAAAGAATGCAGGTGCAACATATCAACGCGCCATGCATCGTATCTTCAAACCTTTTTTAGGGAAATTTGTTGAATGCTATGTAGATGATTTGGTGGTTAAATCCAAACAACGTTTTGATCACTTGGCTGATTTGGAAGTCGTATTCCACAAGCTTCGACAACATAATTTGAAGATAAACCCCTTAAAGTGTGCTTTTGGGGTAACCTCAGGAAAATTCCTCGGCTTTGTTGTACGTCATCGTGGTATTGAAGTCGATCCTGAGAAGACCAAATCAATCCTTGGTATGTCACCTCCTCAGAATTTGAAAGAATTAAGAGGACTTCAAGGACACTTAGCCTATATTCGGCGTTTCATCGCCAATTTGGCAGGCAAAAGTTTACCTTTTACCAAATTATTGAAGAAAGGAGTCACTTACCAGTGGACTGAAGAATGTCAAGAAGCATTTGATGTTCTCAAGAAATACCTCTTGAGTCCACCAGTACTCATGCCACCTGTTGAGGGTAGGTCTCTTATCCTCTATGTGACAGCTTTAGAGCGATCATTGGGTGCCTTTCTCACTCAAAAGAATGATGCTGGGAATGAAAATAGTCTCTACTATCTTAGTAGAACTATGCTTGAAGCAGAAACCCAGTATTAGAATATTGAAAAGTGCTGCCTAGCATTAATCTTTGCAGTTCAGAAACTGAGACACTTCCTGCAACATCACGAGGTCCAATTGGTATCTCGTAATAATCCACTCAAATTCATCCTTAGTCGTCCAATGCTTACAGGACGTCTGGCAAGGTGGGCGGTTATTCTACAGCAGTTCGACATCCAGTATGTGTCTCAAAAGGCAATTAAGGGCCAAGCTCTGGCTGATTTCCTGGCTGAACATCCTTCAGTGGAAGACACGTATTCAGATATCGAACTCCCTGATGAGGAAGTTTTCTCTATTCAAGAGAGTCCTCAAACATGGGAAATGTATTTTGATGGTGCTTCTAGAAGTCCAACAGGGAAGAAAATGGAAAATCCTAAATTCAATAAAGTTGGTTTAGGAATTGTGCTCATTTCTCCAGATAAGGCAGTGTTACCTTATTCCTTTTTGTTGTGGGAAGGTGGTACCAATAATGAAGCTGAATACTAAGATCTCATTACAGGCTTGGAATTAGTGCTTCAAGCACAAGTGAATCACTTAAAGGTGAAAGGTGATTCAGACCTGGTAATCAAACAAGTCAATGGGGATTATTCCATCAGAAAAGAAGAATTAATCCCTTTGTATGATTACGTCAGAGAGTTAATGTCGGAATTCCCTTCAGAACCGACATTTTCTTATGTCCCAAGATCACAAAATGCTCAAGCTGAAGCACTGGCTAATATAGCCACAGCTTTAGCAAATCCAAATAGGGACGAGACAACCATCTGTATTGCCCACCGTCGTGCAATTTCACCTTATGTTCAAGTCAGAACAGAGGAAATTAATGAAATTAGTCCCATTCCTGAACCATATGGTCATACTACAGGATGAATGTCACCTATCAAGGAATACCTTCAAAATGGAACACTTCCACCTGATAGAGTCGAGAAAGAACAAATTCGGCGACGTGTGGTCAATTTTACTCTTTATGATGGTCCAAACCACCTCGAGAAAATTCTCTACAAACGTGGTTTTGATGGAGTTCTCTTCAGATGTATTGATGGTGAAGAGACAATGGCTGTCATAAAAGAAGTGCATGCAGGAGTCTGTGGTGCCCACCAGTCTGGACATAGAATGTCTGATCAAATTCGAAGGCTTGGATACTTCTGGCCTTCAATGATACAAGATTGTGTTAATTTCACAAAGAAGTGTCATTCATGCCATGTATATGCCAACTTCATTCATCAACCTCCAGAGTTGCTTCATACAGCTAAATACTCATGGCCATTTTCCACATGGGGAATGGATGTGGTGGGACCTTACCCTTCAGCTACGGCCAAGCAGTTTAAGTACATTCTTACTGCTACTGATTTCTTTTCCAAATGGGCAGAGGCAGTACCTCTCAAAGAAGTCAGTTCTAAATGCATTGTTAGCTTCATCAAGTCTAACATCATTACTAGATTTGGTGTCCCTCATACCATATTGATGGACAACGACACCAACTTCTGTTCTTATGAGGTAAAGAAATTGTATCAAGAATACAACATTAAGTCCAACCATTCATCTCGATATCATGCAGCGGCTAATGGCCATATAGAGGCCTTCAACAAGACTCTTTCAAATATACTGCAAAAGATGGTGGATAAAGATAAGAGGTCATGGCCTGATAAACTCTTTCATGCTTTATGGGCTTATCGGACTACCACTCACAATGCAACGCGGTCTACTCCATATTCATTGGTATATGGAACAGAAGCAGTCTTGCCAATTGAAGTTCAATTTCCCTCACTCAGAATATCCATTTGTGATCAGTTATCAACAGATGAGCAATCCCAAAAGCGGTTGAATGAATTGGAACAGTTAGATGAGAAAAGATTGTGCACTTTGCACCACTTGGAAATCTATCAGAATCGGATAGCAGGAGCTTTTAACAAAAAAGTTCGTCTTCGTTCATTCATTCAGGGAGAATTGGTATTGGTTCTCAGAGCACCAATGATACCAGGAAAGAAGCCTCCCAAGCTTGAACCAAAATGGGAAGGACCGTATTCAATACATAAGGTCTACTCCAATGGAGCGTATTCTATGATCTCAATGGATGAAGAACACATAACGACTCCAACTAATGCCAGATTTCTGAAGAAGTATTTTGTATAAACACAAAATATTGCTCCCAGAACCAAGACTCTTACAATTGGTTCATACAGCAATGGTCCAGCATGACCTTAAACTGCAACTTCATCCAACATGACGTTAAACTGTTTCACCTTCAATGTCCGAGATGACATTAAACTATATTTTGTCCTACATGACATTAAACTGTTATTATGTCCTATCTACATGACATTAAACTGTACAGAAGATCCTATATTTTGTCCGAGATGACATTAAACTATATTGTGTCCTAGAAACATGACATTAAACTGTGTGGCACATCCAACGTCCATCATGACGATAAACTGTAAAAAAAAAGTCCCAAGAACTGATATCCTCATATTGGTTCACCTTAGTCCTAGCTACATGACTTTAAACTGTACAGCAATGGTCCAATATGACTTTAAACTACAACTTCGTCCCACACGACATTAAACTGTGAAAAAGTTCCCTAAACCGTCCAGCATGACCTTAAACTGCATCATCCCTGGTCCATGTATATGACCATAAACTATTTTCAAATCCTTTATGTCCAGCAAGACGTTAAACTGTGACGTCCTAACTACATGACACTAAACTATATAAAAGTCCCTCACGTCCGAAAAGACGTTAAACTATATAATCTCAAAGGTCCAGTATGACATTAAACTACACCATTCACGGTCCATGCATATGACCTTAAACTATTCGCACTTTTGTCCGACATGACGTTAAAATGGTACACTCTTTTGTCCTTACTGCATGACATTAAACTGCACAGTCCCCCTTTCGTCCAATATGACGTTAAACTGTATTGTCCCCATCGTCCTAACTACATGACGCTAAACTGTACAGAAATTCCTTGATATGTCCTACATGACATTAAACTGTTATTTTGCCCCTGCTACATGACACTAAACTGTGCAGCACCAATAGTCCTAACTGCAAGACTTTAAACTGCATAGTCCCTTTTTTATGTCCTACATGACATTAAACTGTGCATCGTTAAGGTTGTTATTACCTCTTGTTTCTCACACCGAGTATGACTCACGTGAGCTTAGAGCAAACATCAACCATAACACTCTCTTTGGGCCACTAACCATGTGTAAGTCCCAACAACATTTTTTATTAGATCATTGTCCCCAAAAACAATTTGATCATTAATTCATTCTTTAATTGAACTACACGGACTTTGATTCTCGCCCTCCAGGCTGGGTATGTAGGCAACCTCCCAAGGTTCAATCCCAAAAACAATCTCTTCACATCGGTTCACCACAACCTCATATGATGTTGATTTGTGAAACCGCCCCTGGAATCAATATCTTTACATTGATTCACTTTCGTCCTTGTTATATGATGTTAAACTATACAACACTTTTGTCTGGTACGACAATAAACTACAATATTCTTTGATTCCCTCATTTGAGAAGGAACCATTATTGACATTGATTTTTTAAATCATGTTTCATTTTCAAAAGACTACGTGCATACATGGTAATGCCTAAACTTTTTATCTCAGGTTAAACCATCATTGCACTAAAGTCCCCTTTCACCCTTCAAATGTACGAACCAAATTTGTACAAAGGGTAATTCTAGAACTACGTGGACTTGATTCCCATCCTTATGGGATACGTAGGAACATTCGAGTGTCCCTCGAATCCAGTCCCAAATCTTTTGGGCCTAACCCCAAATTTCACTTTCAGTCCCTTGGCTGAAAAGTCCTCATGAAAACACACACTGTGTATTCATTATTATGGTCTGAATTCTATGACCCTAAACTAAGATCACTCATACTTTCGTCCTGCACGACGTTAAACTGCATTTCAAGAACTACGTATGGCTTGATTCTCACTCTTATGAGATACGTAGTGAAGTCCAAGTTTCAATTCAGGACCCAGCCTCAACATGATTATGGTTTTCATTGACCCATGTATCTCTATATACATTGGACAATACCCATCTTTATGTGTTATAATCCTAACCTTAAATATTTTCAGATCTTCATAACCCTTTTCATGACTTCTAGTCACAAAAATGTCAAACTTCTGAGAATTATTTTGCCTGACTATGCAGCACGTGCCCATAGGTGGCCTTGCATAAACAGTCCACATAATAGACTTGTCAGCCAAAAGATGCTATTCATTTAACCATGCAGCCAATGCCCATAGGTGGCCCTGCATATTTGAACCCCCTAACGGGTTTTGTTAAATAATAGTAACTTCATTCTTGGGAAGAATGCCTCTTTTGTCTTTATTTGTCTTAAACGACAGTATGTAGGGATCCGCAAAAAATTGCCATCCTTAACATATTTGTCCCATATCCTTTTTCATGATCTGAAAGTGTTCAAGTCTATGGTTTATTCTTCTTCCCTACGTTTGGGTCAGACCTTCGTAGGAGTGATATTCATCCAGTTCTTCGATATTCTTGTTTGGAAATATCTTCTCCATATTCAAGTACCTCTTTCCATACAACAAACTCTATACTTTAGAAAATTTGAATCTCCATAAACATTCACTGGCTTTTAGCACTAGGAAAGTAAATTTATGGGAGTTCTTTTGCCTGACTATGCAGCACGTGCCCATAGGTGGCCTTGCATAAACAGTCCACATAACAGACTTGTCAGCCAAAAGATGCTATTTATTTGACCATGCAGCCAATGCCCATAGGTGGCCCTGCATATTTCAACCCCCTAACGGGTTTTGTTAAATAATAGTAAATTCATTCTTGGAAACTACTTATTCTAATGCCTTTTAGCTCTTTTTTCATATCATTCCTCAGATTCAAATATTCTTAAGCCATAGTTTACATTTTTTCCCTCATACTTGAGTATGGTAATATGTTTTCAGATAAATTGTCAAGGAATTGAATCCATTTTTAATCCATTTCGGTCAAAGCTATTTCGACCTTAAACATTAGCCCCTTTATGTCCGGTGTGCATGACTTTAAACTGCCCACACAAAAGACAAAGTAACTCTGAATAAAAGTCAAGTTCCAGCTCACTAAATATACATTTTTGTATGATTTAGTTAATATTGAGCAGTTAAAAGATTCAAAGTTTGTAGGGTTATTTGTAATAATCCTAGTAAAAATCAAACTATGATTACTAAGCCCATTGGCTTAAGTAAATTTGAAGCAGTTAATGAAAGAATGCAGGTACAAATGATTGAAGACAAAAGTGTTTTTCATTGATACACAAGAGTTAGAAGGACATCCAGAGACTGGAGTCTCTTCTCTTTTTCAAGAATTACAAGAGGCTTTCAACATAACACTTCATTTGATTTACGGCATCCTGATCTTCATTAGCAACCACCTAGAATCCATTCATTCAACTGGATACAATAAGAGATGCAGTGATACCAGCTCTTCTTGGAACAATTGTAAAAGGATGTTCTTGAGTGCGGTTTGAGAAAATTTTCTGCTGATCAAACAGTGACTCTGTTTCTGTCCAAGAGACTTGGAAGATGGATACATGGATTTGAGAATGGAGCATTGGAAGTAAAGAGCCATTTGGAGAGAGTACTCTTTTCAGATATTTCTCTAATACTATGTTTGTCTTCTCTCCACCAACCGGCAGTGGAAAACATTTCAGCCCATGGGTTTTCCATTTTCATATCTGCAAGGAAATGACATGGAGGAAGAATTTGAAAGTTCACACCATTGGTGTTGCTCTTAATGCACAACATAACCGAAATAGAGAAATAGCAGTGCAGCTACATCTCAGGTGTATAATTGTCTGCATTTGGAACATTGACTCCTTGCAGATGACCATGAACACACAGAGACATGTAGATGCTCTGTGGGAAATTAAGATGATATTTCTTCAAGTACTTATCCAAATCTGGGAAAGTGTTGTCGCAGATATCATAGTAATAATGGCCAATAATGTTCATCATGTCATCAATTCGCTTTCTAGCCAGTTCATCAGCCGTTCCAATTCCCTTAGAAGCCATTGAATCTGTACAAAGGTTGAACAAATTTAACTCTTAAATGGGTTTATTTTTTTAAAAAAAATTTATGAAAAAATTCAGAAAAAAATGGCCAAGGCATTAAGTCGCGCAAGTCTAAACAGGGACGCGCAAGTATTTCGTGTGCCGCGCTAGTTTTTGACGCGCAAGTATAAACCGCGCAAGTACGAATACCTTTACAGGAGCGCGACAGCGAGGGAACAGTGGAAAAGAGACTTGCGCGACTTAGGTGACCTGCACGGCGAGAGCTCGAGAAGGGATGAAGTCCGGAAATCCGGATACTTGTACGGAGGTGAGGCCATGTATTTATAGGCCAGGAAGCCTACCTGCGTGCCACACCCAGAGCGCTTAAGGCCTGCGCGACGCAGACTTGCGTGCCGCCCTCTACGCACTGAAAGACTTGCGCGCCCTCCCTTTTCCTTTGGAGGGATTCGATTTCCTCAGAGTCAAATCCTCATTTCTCTCCAGATCCAACTCTGAGGGGGGACTTTTGTTGACGCTCCTTTCGTCACAGAATCTAAAGATCGGAAAAGGGAATATCTCAGCTGAAAGTGATTCATCCTTTGAAGAAAACATCAAAAATCGACAAAGGCATGAACAAAGGATCAACAACAAATCCACCGCGCAAGTTATACCACTACCGCGGAAGTATACTTGCGCGGCTACCTTGGTCGTGCAGGTGACTTACGCGACCTAATTGGTAACCGCCCGGTAACCGCCCTGAGTCTTCTTTTTCCTATAAATAGACCCTGTGGGCCCCCCATTCGAGAGGATCTTTTTCCAGAAACTCGGATTGAAGCTCCCGACGCCCAAGTCTCTTCTCAAAGCTTCCGGAACACTTCTAAGGTAATTTCTTACCTAGAACGGAAGATCTAAAGAGAAGAAGGAAGGCCTAAGTGTTGAAACTTATCAAACACTTGCGCGCCGACTTTTTTCCTTAAATATAACTTGCGCGTCCCTTTTCTGGAAGAACCTCGAGAACATTATAAAGGGTTTAAAAAAGAGTCGCTCAAGTATTTCATTGCTGGTTGAAAATCACGCAAGTACACTATGTGTCGCGCAGGTATACCTGCGCGACCAACACTTGCGCGCCCACGGAAGACTTGCGCGCCTTGCAAAACATGCGCGCCCCTATCTTTTTGGGTGCCCATCTTGCCCATTTTTACCCCTCTTAAGCCATTTCACCTTTCCTTTTCAAGATTCAGTCTTCAAGACACTCTTCAAAGCCATTTATGGCATGATTTCTTGATTTGACTTTCTTATCTGAAAGGAATTCTGTGGAATCTCTCTCAAAGTCTAGTGATTTAAATATCCTTATGTCACTAAAATACGGAGAGTTCATTCATTCAACCTCATCCTTTAAGATGAGAGAATCTTAACCTGGGTCTCCTTTTCAGGAATAATCCCCAGTGATAAAACCTTTAATCTGGGCATCTTCCTCAGGAGTAAGCCCCAAATTCTTAAAGTTCCCAATATTGGACATCCTCCTTAGGAGTAAGCCCCAATCAAGTCCTTTAATCTTGGGAATCTTTCTTAAGAATAAGCCCCAAACCTTAATCCCTAACCTGGGTCTCCTTTTTCAGGAATAAGACTCAGTCATAATCATGGGCATCCTCCTCAGGAGTAAGCCCCAAACCTTAATCCCTAACTTGAGTATCCTTTTTCAGGAATAAGACTCAGTCATAACCTTGGGCTTCCTTTTCAGGAGTAAGCCCCAAGTCCCTTAACCTTGGGTCTCCTTTTTAGGAATAAGCCCCAAGTTCCCTTAAATTTCTCTTAACTAGTCATAATTTACCTTTGATTTGGGTTTCCTTTTCAGGAGTAAAACCCCATCATAAGTCCCCTCCTAACTTGGGCATCCTCCTTAGGAGTAAGCCCCAAGATTAGAGTATTCAAATCTCCATGAAGCACATATAACTTTATGTACCCTGTTCATGGATTTTCTCCCTAAAAGTAAATCCTAAACCTTCATCTATTTGGGCAGTCATCCATACATAAGCGCCAAACAAATTCTTATGATTGAATCTTTCATGGCACAATTGTCTAAATTTTACCAATACCTCTTGTTTCTCACACCGAGCATGACTCATGTTAGCTTAGAGTGTAAAAGTAATTATGACATTCATCTTTGAGCCATCAATCATAAACATCATACTCCATTTCTCGAACTACGTGGGTTCTGATTCCTTTTCCAAAACAAAGGATACGTAGGTAGCCCATTTATGGGTTCGATCCCAAACTTTGAAATAATCTCTTTCCTTCTGAATGACGATAAACTTCAAGTGCCTCACTGAGTGGCTTTAAAACTAGCCTGGTCATCATAATGATAAAGAGACTTTTATATAAATGTTTTGAAGGATACCATTGACCAAGAATCTCTAAACAGATATAGATGATTCTCTATTGATGAAGAACCTCGAATACATATAAAAGATTCTCTAAATTTCTTGCATATTTAATCATTGATTGTTAAAACTAAAAGAAAGCACATTTTATACTTGGTAATGTAATAAGGATTCATGAACATAACTTAAATCTATAAAGAGAGTCCCGAAGTAGACAATAATTCCCCTCAAAACGGTGTGATGAGTCCGACCTCCCATCCTCTCGACCAATGCAAATTCTTAAGCCTCATTAGTCCACAAGCTAATGAGCGTCTGCCTTTGGAAAGTAGGTCCAAACGGATGTGGAATCATTGGATGTTTCTGGTTCTACGAACAAACCCGTTAGAAACCGATTAGAACGTTTGAATCTCCCGTCGAGGAGGTCATCCCCGGATTCCGTGCGAAACAGGGATCCATGTTCCTTTGGATAGATTAATGTGATGGAAATTTTAAGTAACATTACAGAAGGATATTCAATTCACCTATGTTCATAATACCCTGTATTATGGAAGGGTTTATGATATATAGTGATGAATCAAATAAGGGTATGATATTCATACTCATACTGAATGATACGGTGATTTCTTATTCCTTATGATAATTGAAAATTTATGACCATAATTATTGACTCATGATTTAGAGTTCATGACAGTAATTTTTATGTTGAATATATATAGGTATTGTCTTTATGGTCAAAATTGGGAAATATATATAGATAATAAAATACTATATTATATATTCACTTAGAAAGTTCTATATATGTATCAAAGGAGATGTGTGGATTTGATTAAATATTATGATTGCTTAATGAATTACCACCCTAAGAGGGGAAAATTTGGTTAATGTCCTGAGTTAGAAGGACCATGCTAGTTTTTCCATTGTGAGTATTCAAAGAGATATAATACTTATAGATTTGTAGAACATGGATCTTGAAATCATGATAAAATGGGATATATTATATCTTTCATTGTTTTATGTTCAATCATCCATCCACATATCAGTGAGGTGCATATAGATGATGTGGATTTGTAGAATAATGAAAGGAAATTTCTTGAGTTCAACCACGATTGTGATGGGCTAATAAGGTTCAATAATCTTTTACATTTCCCATAAATAACAAATTTTAAAGAGCTATTAGATTTAGTTCTTAGTTCATAATTATTTATTCATCCTAGAAGTAAAAATATGCATAGAGATCTGAAATAGTATTTTTGGTGAGGAAACATAAAAAAGATATTGCAGAGTATGTATCTCAATGTCTAGAATGTCAAAAAGTTAAGAAAAAGGGATATAATTCTTACGGGATGTTACAAACCCAAATCATACTATAATTTAAATGGGAAAACATCACTATGGATTTCATCATGAGACTCTGTAAATAATTTAACGGATATAATGTTAATTGGGTTTTATTCGATCATCTTATAATGTTAACACATTTAATTGAAATAAGGTAATATTTATCTCTTGATATGATTTATAGTATATAAATTAATGAGGAGGTATGGTTTCATGGAGTACCACATTCTATTGCATGTGATCAAGATATGAGGTTTACATCAATATTCTGGAGAATTATTTAAAAATATTCTAATATGAAGTTGAACTTTAGCACTGCATATCATCCAAAAAAATATGGATAGTTTAAGATGTCAGTAAAACCCTAAAATATATATTGAGATAATTTTCTATGAATTTCAAATGTGTTTGGGATCAACATCTTTCTCTATTTGTATTTTATTACAAAAATAGATTTCAATAAAGCATTCAAATGACTCTTTGCGAATACCTCCATGGAAGGAAGTATAGAAATCCAACGTGTTTGGATGAAGTTAGAGAAAATTATATATTGGGACTTGATACATTTAAGTAAATGAAAGAGTAGTTTATAACCATTTAGTTGTACATCAGGGTAGATTAGAGTCAATAAAAAAGTTATGCTGAAAATTTTGGACAATATATAGAGTTTGAAGTTAGTGATAAGGAATTATTATGAATATCACCTTAGAATAAGGTTATGATATTTTTAAATAAGGTTAAGTTCAACCCTTGATATATTGGTCCCTTCAAAATTCTTGATCTTATCAATACAGTTGCTTATCACTTGGTGTTTCCACTGAATCTCTCTCAAGTACATGATATGTTCCATGTATCTCCCTTGAGGAAGTATATACATTATCCTTTAAATGTACTTAAATAAAACGTTATAAAAACAGATCATGATCTATATTATTAGGAACAAATAATAGAGTTTTAATATTGAAGAAAGAAAGTGATACAGAACAAGACCACTCACCTATTCAATTTTTTTTGGTGAAACTATAAATTTGAGGAAGCTACATTAGAACCTGAGGATATGATAAGTTATAACTATCATCAATTGTTAGTATTAGAGTGATGTAATTTCAATGGTGAAATTATTATAAGGGGTTATAATATAACACCATGAGATTTTATGATATATTTATTTTCTAAAAATTTTTATGTCTTTTATAGACTACGTTACAAGAAACACCGAGTTTAAATGGATCATGATATACTATATAAATGTTATTATTAAACATGACTATTATTGTGTATCCAGGGGATTGGATGATACAAATAGAACTATCTAAATTATGAAAAAAATATTTTCAACACATGTAGATAAGGAAATCATTGGTAACAAATTGGTTAGAAATGAAAATAAAATCACATGAAAGTAAAAAAAATATTTTTATCTGAAAAACAATTTTATGCATGCAATCTGTTTTTATATTAATAAATTTAATTAATCACTGTTTATTAATGATTTTAATTTTCATGTCCCAAACCAAATCGGGGATTTTTCTATGACTACCCCAAGCCCAACTCCATAGTCTAGGAGTGGATACAAGTGCCGAAGGCACAAAAAAACTCAAGGAGGTATCTTTCTTAAACCTGGTCACACACACAGAACCCACTCAATGAAAAAAGTGTATAGGAAAAGTAAAAAAAGTGAAAACTACTATAAAGTAAAATGAACATGCATGAACCTCTTGTTAGTATAAGAGTATAGTAGTGTCAACTGAATAGTAAAGGTAAAAAATGTACGCCCAAACCAAAAACATGTCCCAAACTGAAGGAAACTGAAAAGAGTACCAATTGAGAGATCCCTGCTCCTAAATCCCAACTCCAACAACCGTACGCAGTCAATGTAGCCCGTATCCCTAAGCTCCTCTAAGATTATAATCGACATTTCCACTCTCTATAAAATAAATGAAATGTTTTGGGAAAATCCAATGTAGGGATGAGTATATACATACCCAATAGGACGCCTAGAAATAGTGAAGGGGGAGTAGTAAGAGATACACTGAAAATGGAAGTAGTAGAGAGAATAGGGTACAATAGAAGTGAACGAAAAGAGTACAACTCAACCCAACAAGAGAGTGAAAGTAGACCCATCCAAAAACAAAGAGCTTGAAATGGCGAGGAGATGAACTCCTCATCAAGTATTTACCACCTATACCTAGATATTAGACTTGTCTAACCATGAGAATCTAGACATAGAAATCATGTGTCATACCCCACGCATAATCACCTATCTTGGAAGGAGAGCAATCAATACCCAAGGAGTGGATACTGTAATATAATATATATATATATATATATAATCAGTCAAAGAAACACAAATGAGAGGGTAAGGGGATATACATCTCACAGATCATTCCAATAAAGTGAGTAGATGGAAGTTCCAAGGTAAAGTCATATGTGATTCCCAACATCTCATGCGTCCTCCCAAGAGGCCCAAGTCAAATGGGATAAAATTACTGCATATCGATACTATACACTTTAGGTGGAGCTTACTCAACTGAATGGTTTTATGTCACCTCACAATAATTTATCTTGGTGGTGAAAGCACCCCTATTTCTCATGAGTCCTTAGGGGTGAAGTCGATCCATACCTCATCATTGTGCCTGTATAGTCAAGGGTCTTATCTAGTAGTCATCGAGTAATTCCACTACCTAGTTCAACTAGAGGGTACCACTCAGGACAATCTTCAGGGAATTGCACTTCCCAAACACTACCGGAGGGTAAGCCCAGGGATTTGTCAGGGGATGCTGTTACCCAGCGCGACTGGAGGGTCACTCCTGGGAGGTCATCATAGATTACATTGGCCAGCCCAACTAGAGGGTCAACATGGAACATCGAGGAACTCTATTGCCCAAATACCACTGAAGGGTAACTTAGAATCATTAGGGACTACACTTCCCAATACCAATAGAGGGTTAGACCAAAAGTATTGGGGACTACACTACCAAGACCACCTGAAGGGTCAGCCCAGAACTACTATGGTAAAACTTGTCTAGTGGTTTCCATCTTCGGGTGTCATCTCTACATGTTCTGACCTGAAACATTCATGTCATATCTTGCATGCCTCTTCTAATGGAACCATCATGTTCTATGTTGAAGAACACTCAAGATAGTCATCTCGCAGGCCAAAATACAAGTCCAAACAAAGGAGATACAAGGTTCAAACATCTCTCAGAAGAGACCAAGAAGAACACAATGTGTATGAGGCCACACAACATGTGGTTCTTCTACACTACTTGTTCATGTCTCTGACTGCTACATGGGTCCCATACCATGTAGTAGAACATGCCAGATAGGTTTACTACACGTTGTGTCCTCGCTATCTAGGATTGAGGCCGTGTTCGTCTACTCGGACCCCATGTCCATGTATATTGGTACATGGTGTATGCCGAACTGTATGTTCCTTCACAAGACTTGTTCATAAGAAAAGGGTAATACATGACGTGTTAAGGGGAGTAAAAATCATTCCATCACTATCTTCCCTGAAACCCTAGTGCTTCCGCTGAGGGAGGATACATGTTGTGTGTTCTTAATACTACACAGCATGTGTTAGGGATTTTCAAGAAACCTGAGGGTTTCTTCTATTCCAGTCGTTGCTTCCAAATCTGCACCAACCATGACCAAGGTCACCATATTTCACTCTGAAATCCCCATATCTAGCTGATGAATGTGAAATCCCATCACCGTTCATTGTGAAACATCCTCATTCATAAATGAGGATTTGGTCGATTTTTTCACACACTGTCACATCTTCGATCCTTTTCAGATTGTCATGAAACCTTCAGATTCATCATCCTTGCATTTTTCTATTTCCATTTCTATTTCTTTCTCACAATTTCTTCACCCTTAGGAAAATATGTCATGAATTTGGTTCCTGATCGATATCGGGTCACCCAGAAATTTTTGAACTGGGATTCACCGGGATTCCACGGTGAGGAACATGAAAAAAGAGGCAAAAAGGAACCATAAACATAGGTTTAGATTTTTTTCCAAGTGTTCATGGAAAACAATAAAAAATAGTCATCCATACTAGATGAAAAATTAATAAATAGCATGTTCTTAGTGATTGGGATCTTGCAAAGGGGGCGTAGATTGAAGAATCAAATTTCATCATTCTCAAACATTTAATTCAGGGCGTAAAAACACCACAGATGAGTACTAACTCTATTTGGATAGATAATTGGTGAATAATGCACTTGATAACGGGTTGGGGTGGTGATTCTACATTCATTGTACTTCAATCCGTCTAGATCCAAGGTTTTGTTGTTCTTCAAAGGGATTCTACAAAGGGGATAGAGAGCTCTCACCAGAAGATTATAAAAATTATGATGCCAACCCTATAAAAATCCCCTTAACTGCATATTTATAATAATTTATTAGGTCAAAAGGGTTCTAATTAATTAAATGAATGAATTAATTAAATCTCTTAAATTCACTACCAATGGGAAACGTGTCAGGATGTCCCACACTAACTTATTTTATTTCCTGCCTAGGGAAAATACCATGTTCCAGACCCAACCGTTGTCTCAAATTTATGATCGGATCACCCATTTAAGAGTTATCCCAGCTTTTTTAATTAACCATGCATGCACAGTAAATAATATATTTAATATTTTTATAAAATTAATTATGGGCACACCGATCCTCGGAACTGCACTTCGTCTCAATGCCTAGCTCTATAAAAAAATTTAGAAATACTTAAAAGTCTTACAAGAAAAAATCATGTCTCTACATCATTTCCTCCATCATTATTTTCATTCATGAATAGAAAAACTAAGAAAAAAACTCTTGATTCTGAGCTTTCATCTGGATCTCCCTCTCCCAAGTAATGTCTTGCACATTTTCATGCTACCACAACACTTGAACCAAAGGGGTGGCTTATCCCCACAAAGTGCACTCCTGTCGGTCCTCAATCACCGCTTGGTGATCCAGAAAGGTGGATAGATCCTCAACTTTCATCTCTCCCTAGTCAATTATGTGTATCGGATCATGAACGTATCTCATCATCTACAACACATGAGAAACATAGCTCACTTGGTTTAGATGCGGGGGAAGGCAAGGCGATATGCAGCCTCGCCGATCATCAGAATGATATTTAATTCCCCAATGAATCTTGGGGATATATAACCTCCCTGATTGAATATCCACATTCCATGTCACAGGGAGAATCTCAAGAAAACGTGTTCTCCATGATTGAACTCTAAGGGCCTATGAAGATGATATACATTGGACCTGTTTTTACTCTGGTATGTCATCCTCCATTCCCGAATGACATGTACTTTCTCTGTGGTCACTTCCCCAAAGTCTAGGCCCATAAGATAGGATTATCCAATATACGTCCATCATAAGGGTGACGTAATGGGTCTCACATACAAGGCCTCAAAAGATGCCATGCTGATGGTGGAGTGGTAGTTGTTGTTGTTTGAAAACTCCACCTAGGGAATGTGATCCTCCTTTATCTAGCTAAAATCCAAAACATGGGCTCTTAGCATATCCTCAAACACCTGGATAGTGAGCATCAACTGCCAATCAGTTTGGGGGTGAAATGGTTTACACATCCCTAGATGGGTCTCGAATTCCTCTTGTAGGCCTCTCCCCAATCATGACGTAAATCATGCATCATGTTCATAGATAATCTTAGAGAGTTCCCCCTGAATAAGAACGATATCTCGTATCTATATCTTCCCCAAACTCTCCACTGAAATATACTCCTTGATGAAAAAGAAGTGAACCGAATTCATGAGTCGGTATACTATCACCTAGATGGCGTCATGACCATGTGATGTATGTAGAAGACTCATGAAAAAATCTATGGATATGTTGTCCAATTTTCACTTTGGAATATCAAGATACTGCAACAAACCCATCAAAACCTGATGCTTAGCCTTCACCAGCTGACATATAAGGCGTAGTTAGACAAACTCATCAATGATTTGTCTCATTCCGAACCACAAAAGATGTCATTGAAGGTCCCTATACATCTTCCCCATTTTGGGATGTACAACTAAGGGACAAGTGTGGAGATCCTACATCACCTCTTCCCAAAATGTGACCGGAACCATTGTTCTCCCTTGGAACAAGATCTCATGATTTCTTCATTCAGAATATCCATATGGTGGAATGCATGTCGATGTATAATTTCCCAAAACATCGCAGTCAATGAAACCATGTTGGGACTCTTTCACATGCTCAAGGAGAAAGGAGTCAGAACCATCGACTGTAAGAATATTATACCCTCATGTTCCACCAGGGTCAGTTGTAGAGAAGCCAAATGCTTTGAAGATTCCCGCACTAGGAGAGCCTGGGACTTCTTACTAAGGGAATATGCTATAACATTTCCCTTTATTGGAGTAGAGAATATCTCAAAGTCATAGTTCTATAGGAACCCCAACTATTTTTGTTACCTTAGGGTTAGGTCTATCTTATTAAATACGTACCTGAGACTTTGGTGGTCTGAGTAAACCATAAAGCACTATCCTAGAAGGTAGTGACTCCACGTCCTTAAGGAGAATACTAACGCTGTGATATCTGGATTATGATTCACATAATTTTTCTCATGGGGCCTCAACTTCCTCAACCCATATACGAGGATCACATGTCGTTTCATCAACACACAACCAATCCCATCCCCTAAGGAATCATAATACACAACGATCTGAAATCCTTCCTCTAGTTGACTCAAAATCAGATTTCTCATCAACCTATGCCTCAGGTCCTTAAAGGACTTACGGAACTACTCAGACCAAGTAAGAAATTGTCTCTTACGTGTAAGAGTGGTCAAAGCGGATGCAATCCTAGATAATTCCACCACAAATCTTCTATAGTATCGTGCCAAGACATGAAAACTCCACACCTCTAACATATTCTTAGGTGGATCCCAAGCAAGAACTTATTCAATATTTATTGGATCCACGACTAAACCTCATTCAAAAAGTACACTCTCTAAAAAGTGAACCTATTTCATCCAAAACTGTCATTTCGAGAGTTTTACATAATACTAATTCTCTTGAAGTAAGTCAAAGTCCCTCCTCAAGTGCTCTACGTGCTCCTCATTTTTCATAGAGTATAAAATTATGTCATTGATGAAGACAACTACAAAATAGTCCAAGTAAGGGTAGAAGACCTGGTTCATCAAATACATGAAAATGGTGGGGGTGTTTGACACACCAAATGGAATAACTTGGAACTCATAGTGTCCATAGAGACATCGAAAAACCAACTTCAGAATATCAGCCTCACGAACTCAGAACAAGTGATAGAAAGACCTGAGATTGATCTTAGAGTACAATCTCTCATCTTGAAACTAATCAAAGAGGTTGTCAATCCTTGGAAAGGGGTACTTTTTCTTTATCATGGCCTAGTTCTGGTGACAATAATCCACACAAAGTCGTAAGCTCCCATCTGCCTTCTTTACAAACAGAATTAGAGATGCCCAGGGGGGACACATTGGTTCTGATGAATCATTTATGAAGAAGGTCTTCGTATAACAACCTCAACTCCTGGATCTCCTTAGGTTCTACATGATATTCCACAAAAGATATCAGGGAAGTCCCTGGTTTCAATTCAATGAAAAACTCCAACTCTTACCACAGAGATAGTCCCATAACATCTTTGGGAAAGACTTCTATATAATCTTCCACAACTGAAGGAATCTAGATGATTTATGAGTCTTCTGTATGAAGGTTCATACTCACTAGATGATGGGTAGTAGGCTGTAACCTCTTTCCCATAGCACTCGTTCATCCCTCTATGAGGTCCATCTCACCCAAAAAGGAGAACCTCATCCCATCATCACATATGTAACTGACTAATCTGCAGTGAAAATCAATCTAGACTTAGACCATGGAATTTAAATCCAGGACCAAGATAAAGTATTAGAGTTTAATCATGGCGACTAGTTGGTTCCATGTGATCCTAACTTTTCCAAGCAATAACTTGCAGTATTGGTAGATGAAAGATATAGAGGAAGTGTTCCTTGTGGGAACCTTAAGGCATAGATGTTATATTAGAATCTCCTTGGGGATCTCCAGATCCTAAAACAAGATTTGAGAGATACGATAATGGATAGAACATATGTCTACTAATACTGAGGCAAGAGTCGAGTAAACATAGATCCTACCTTGGATCATCTCACGTGCCCCATTATAGTATAAGTCTAATGAATGCACCTATCTACGGCCCCGACCACCAACTCCCTGATCCTGATGTGGGTCTTCTAGTGGTGGTGGTGGGGGGGACCTAATACCATCGTCCCCCACCTGTAGCTCCTCCTACTCTTTTTCTAGATCCTCCTCCCAGGGGACCACCCTATCCCCACTTGGGAGATCCCTGATCATGAAACTATCTATATCATGGATGTCTGTCCACAGCTTGTCTAGGATGCGCAACTCTCTTGGTCAGGCAGTCCCATGCCATGTGACCTCTCCCTTCACAATAATATCATCGTCCCTATATGACCTTCCCATGTTCTCTATGTTATCCTTGTACGGAACACCCATGTCCCGGGGTCTACTCACAAAATGGTCTCATGTTCTGAGATCTATGGCGTATGCCTACTACTATAGATTTCTCAACTCTATCACATCTACCACCAGCTCCAGCTATCTGTCATCCCTCCATCAAGAATCTCTCCATATCATGTTCCTGCTCTAGTACCTCAACATTGGTGGGTATGCACAAGGGCACCACACTGGCCCAAATCTCTCTACAATGTCCCTGCCTGAACTTTCATGCTCAGAAGTATCCATATCTGATCATTTCAAGAGAGTAGCATGTAAGGTCTGTGAACCTCACAACATAGTATTACACTATCATCCCTTCGAGATAAATCTCCAGAATATCCTGAATCTAAATGGAGAATAATTAAGAGGTGTATTACTCCTCACAAAATAACTGTTGGAAGTCGTCCCACGAGAGTGTTGACTCATTGTGCATATGGGTAACTAAGCTCCACCAAAGACCAACTGATCCATGTAAAATATTGGCTTCCAAAGAAACCATCTGATCTTATAGTGTCCAAAAAATCCTGAAAAAATGGACCACCAACTCCAACCAATCCTTCACTTCCTTAGGATATGTCTCACCAAAGAACCTCAGTGGTCTCTGGTGATAGAACTCGCGGAGGGCGCTCAGTCTGCGACCATCTTCAGCCTACAATACTGGGAATATATACAACACAATGTGTGGGGGTGCTGATACATGCCCACTGGGAGGGAGGGGATCACAATATAGACCAGGAACCGAGGCCTCATCACTTTTGGGGTCGTTGTCACGAACATGAGTTGGTATCATGGCTGGCTGTCATCAGAGAGGAATCTTGAAAATTATCAAGGAATACCTTAGTCAGATGAGAATATATATATATATATATATATATCAATGAAAATGGGGAGATAAATTAAGAAGTATAGTCCAATACTCAATCCTATATGATGAATGTACCATTTTTCCCATAACAAATGTCTCATGGATCCGAGTCGATAAGTGAGTAATTAAGGACTTAGTGAATGGCTATGTTGGCCACTCACACCATCACTAGAATAATATGTTTAAGATACACTCTTGAGACACTAACACTATTTCTATAAACCTTTCCAATCCTTTTTAAGGATGTAATACACGTACAACGTCCCAAGGAATGAACTTGCTTTGATGCCACTCTATCACGACCCGACCCAAATCGGGGATCAAGATGCAACTACCCAAATCCTGCCTCCATAGGCTAGAGGGTGGAGATAAGAACCAAAGGAACAAATAAAATTGGGGAGGACTTTTAATAAAAACTAGATACATACACACAACCCACTCAATGAAAAAGTTCATAGGAAAAGTAGAAGAAGTGAAACTGCTATAAAGTTAAATGAACATGAATGAACCTCTAGACAGTACAAGAGTACGGTAGTGTCAACTGAAAAGTACATAGGGAAAAATTCCCAAACCAGAAACCTATCCCATCCTGAAGGAAACTGAAAAATAGTAACAACTGAGAAATCCCCACTTCTGAATACAAAATCTGACCACCGTACATGGTCCGCATAGCCCGTATCCCTAAGTTCCTCTGAGATCACGATCGACCATTCCACTGTCTGAAAAGACACAACACATGTTGGTGGAATCCCATGTAGGGGTGAATATATATATATATATATACCCAAAAGGATTCCATGAAATGGTGAATGGGGAGTAGTAAGAGATACACAGAAAAGAAAATTAGTATAGAGAACAAGGTACAATAAAAGTGAACAGAAAGAGTAAAACTAAACCCAATAAGAGAGTTAAAGTAGACTCATCCAAATAGAAGGATCCCCAAATAGTGAGGATATGAAATCCTCATCGAGTATTCACTACATATAGACAATGATTAGACTCATAAAACCAAGAGAAGCTAGACATGGAAAGAACATTGCACACCCCACACATCTTCACCTCTCTTGGAAAGAGAGTAACCATTACCCAATTAGTGGGTTCTATTACAAGATAGATATATATATGACCAGTCAAAGAAGCCCAAACAAGAGGGTAAGGGGATCCCCATATCATAGCTTAGCCTAAGACATTGTGTAGTTAACAGTTCCAAGGTAAAGTCATTTGCAATTCCCAACATCTCGTGTATCTTCCCAAGAGGCACAAGTGAAAGTGTCTCAAATCACCACACCTCGATACAATTTTCTTTGGGTGGTACTGACTCGCCGATTTTATTTTAGGTCACATTACAAGAACGATTTTCAGTGGGAATGTTCTCCTCTTTCTCGTGAGTCTATAGATGAAGTCAATCCATGCCTCACCACTATAATTGCATAGTTGATAGTTCTCTCTGGTAGTCAATGAGCAATGCCACTGCACATTCCTACTGGAGGGTACCACTCAAGACAATCACTGGGGAACACCAATGCCCATAAACTACTATAGGGTAATCCCAACAAGTCGTCATGGGATGTCGCAACCCATACCAGCTAGAGGGTCACTCCTAGAAGGTCATCGAGGACTACACTACCCATACCAGCTAGAGGGTAAGCCCAAAACGTTGAAGAACTCCACTACCCAGATCCTACTATAGGGTAACTCAGAATCATCAGGGTTGAAACTTCCTAGTCCCATTGGAGGGTCATCCCAAAGGAATTAGGTACTACACTATCGAACCCAACTAGAGAGTCATACTGGAACTACTCTGGTAAAAACTTCCTGGTTGCTGCCATCATCAGGTGTTATCTCTATGCATGCCAACATAGAACATTCAAGTCTTATCTCAAAATCCTCTTATGAGGAAACCATCATATTATTTGTGAAAAAAACTAGGATAGGAATCTCTAGGACCGAAATCTGAATCCAAATTAAGAATATACAGGGGGTTCACAGATTGCTCAGAAGATTCCAATAAGAACATGAAATATAAGGTGCCCACATAGTGTGTGGTCCTTCTCTACTACCTGGTCATGTCTCTGATTGGTACACGGGTCCCATACAAAGTAGTAGAATATCGCATGTATGTGGACTACATGTCTTGTCCTTGATATCTGGGACTAGGGTCATGTTCGCTAACAATGTATGTGTACTCTGGTACATGGCATGTGCCTAGTCGTGTGTTCCTTCACATAACTTATTCACATGAAAAAGGTAATACACATCATGTTAAGGGGAGTACACATCATTCCATCCCCATATTCCACAAAACCCTAGATCATTTTCTAAGTGAGGATAAACACCATGTGTTCTTAATAATACATGGAGTGTAGTCAGGATTTTCTAGAAACCCAAGGGTTTCTTTGATTCCAACAACTACTTCCAAATCTGCACCAACTGTGACCAAGGTCCCCAGATTTCTCTCTGAAATCCCTAAATTTTTCCGAAGAACACGGAATCCCATCGTCATTCATTGTGAATCAACTTCATTCAGAAACAAGGGTTTGTCTAAATCTCCCACACACTTCTACAACTTTGATCCTCATCAGATTGTCATGAAACATTCGAATTCTTAATTCTTGCATTGTGTTATTTCTAGATCTATTACTTGCACATGATTTCATCAATTTTAGGAAAATCTATCATGAATTTGGGTGCCTGATCTAGCTTGGTCCGCTCGATAATTATAGAAATGGGACCCAAATGGATCCCATAGTGAGGAATGCAAAGAAATAGGGGGAAAGGCACCATAAACAAAGGTTTGGATCATTGAACAAGATTTATTGGCCAACAATAAAAAACTGGCATCCATATTAGATGAAAAATTAATAAACAACATGTTCTTAGCGATTGGGATCATGTAAAGGGGGATATTATTGAAGAATTATGTTTTAATATGCTAAAACATTTAATCTAGTGTGTAAAAACCAAAGTCTTGCCTTTATTTGGATCGATAATTTGTGAGGAACGCACTCACCAATGGGTTCGAGAGGTTCCACTACATTCACCACGCTTCAATCCACCTAGATCCAAACATTCGTCATTCTTTGAAGGGATTATACAAAGGGGGAAGAGAGATCTCGCTAATGGATGGCAAAAATTTTGAGCCAACCATGGCCAAATCCCATTAACCACATAATTATAATCATTTATTCGGTTAAAAATTATTTAAATGACTTAATTGATTAAATACATTAAATGCACTGCCAACGAGCGAGGTGTGAGGATGCCCCACGCAGTCTTATTTTATGTCTCACCAAAGGAAAACACCATGTTACGGACCCAACCACAATTCATATTTCTGATCTGATCACCCATTTAAGATTTATCCTTTTGTTGATGCTAAAATTTGGAGAAGGGCCGCATCGGGCGGATAAAAGAGCAATGAATGAATCCAGGATGAAAAAGAAGACATTTTGGGGCCCGAGAGGTGGGCGCGTGCAATATTGGGGATACACGCGCAAGAGGAATTACGGCATGCAAACCCCTACGCATCGGCCTATCCTTCCACACCGAAAGCATCTTTCTCCCCTTTCTGTGCTGAAGGCGACGTCGAACGGGAGTTTGTGCGCCGGACCCCATTTATGCACTGAAGGCGACGTCGAATGAGCATTTGCGTACCCGAACCCATTTCTGCGACAAAGGTGACATCGAATAGGCATTTGTGCACCCGACCCTATTTGTGCGCCCGAACCCCTTCCATGCCCACAACCCCATCCGCCACAGCATTGCATGCCCGGCCACTGTTCTGCGCCCGATGCGGCATCAGATGGGCATTTGCAAGCCCAGTACTTGTGGACCACTCTAAGGACACCAGCTATAAAACAAACCATACCCCTGACCTTCAATAGGTACCTGAAGACAAAGCGACACTGTGATGTGTGAAAAACCTATCTTCTGAGACCGCACAAAAAACCCCATGGCCTTCAGGTATTGGATTTTGTGGATAGGTCCCCCGAGGGGGCTCTTTCAGGCGGGCCCTATGGGGCCTAATCCTCATGAATTTCATTTCTTTCCAAAGTCATTTTCACATAAGGGGTCCCCTTTTGTGCGCAAGTTCCCTCTGCATCAAGCGATCTTGCACGAAAAGCGTTCCTCTTGCGTGCAAACCATCCGTCTCACGTGAAAACCCTCTGCCTTGTGTTCCACCGATCCTTCTTGTGCGCCAACCATCCATCTTGGGTGCCAACCTACCATTTTGAGTGAAAACCATCCATCTTGTGCAAACCCTTTCATTTTGGTTGTATACCTTCTATATTTCCCTGAATCATTCTTTTATGCACCCTCCACGTGCCAACCTCACCTTGAGGCACCATGTCGAAGCCTCTCTTATGCATGACACACCTGAGTCTCACACTGTCTTCTAGTGTTGCCCCTCAGGTTTGCACGAAGCAATTTATATTGGAACCATGGTCTTCTATTCATGAATTGGAGTATGGTTTGTGTTTGTTGACAATCCTCAGTGGAAGTTCAGAATGTGTATCAGCAATGTGATCATATAGTTCAAGCAGACAATAGTTTTGAAGGTGGCGCCGTTTCCCAGTGTTTGCCAAATTTTTGGGCCTGAAAATCAACAAATGGAGAAAGATGATTTTAGAAAAGAGAGTTTTGTGCCGTGTACGTGTAGGAGAGAAAACATTCATGCCTAGAGTTTTTCAAGATTAGAACGTGGAAAAATGGAAAAGGGATAAGGGTCGCGCACGTATTGGTGGGTCGCGCATGTGACCTGCGCGCCAGGAAGAAACTTGCGCGCCAGTGCCTAGGAGGTCTGGAAACTTGTGCGCCTATTGTTCTTCATGATCAGAACTTAAAAATATGGAAAGTGAAAGAGGGTCGCACAGGTATTGGTTGGGTCGTGCAAGTGAGTTGTGCGATAGAGGCTAGGGGAGATGAGTGGCGCACCGGAACTTGCACGCTGAGAGGATACTTGCGTGCCACCACACAGGGGCTCTAGTTTGACTATAAATAGGGGACCCCCCTCATTTGAAACAAAGTTCAAGACTTATATATTTTTAGAGCTCTCGTCGTGCAAGTGGTTGAGTCACGCAAGTGGTAGTTGGGTCGCACAAGTAGAGGTCACGCGCAGATTGTTGGTTGTGTGACCTAGGTTGTTTGGGAGTTAAAGGCGTAGCATTGTGCAAGTTTGGAGTTGAAAGAGGCAGTGTCGCGCAAGTGGGTTTGTGTAACCTGTGCGCCGAATTTGTACCGCACAAGTGACTTGCATGCCATTCTTGAAACTTATACACCAGTCTTAGAGAAGTGGGCCAGGAGAGGTTGGAGTACGCTGGTCTTTTTGGAGCTGCACGAAAGCTAGAAGATTGTCTGATATCTTCGGTGAAATGTGAGATTTGTCTACGAGTGTAAGTTGGACTTCAACGGAGCACCTATACACAACAAATGATGCATTCTCTTACAATGATGAAGAGACCTTCAAGTCTATAAAATGAGTGTGACTTCACCAAGGGAAGTGAGCTTGGGGGAGTCAACAGGAGTGACCCGAGGGACGGAGTGAGCTTTCCCAGAACCTTTTGTAAAGCCAGTGAGCTTGGACAAAGTGACTGTGCCCGAACCTTTGTAATCCACAACTAGTGATGTTTAGTGGAATTTGGTACGACCGAAAACCTGTCGGCGTATGCTCCTTGGACGTAGCCCTTAGTGGTGAACCAAGTAAAAAGTGATGTGTCATCTCTATGCATGTTAATTCTTGCTTTCTGTTCATATCCATCATACAGGTTTAACAAGTTCCTACCTACGTGGGAACAAGATCCATAACTT
The DNA here is from genome assembly GCA_963277665.1 of Viscum album. Taxonomy (NCBI): domain Eukaryota; kingdom Viridiplantae; phylum Streptophyta; class Magnoliopsida; order Santalales; family Viscaceae; genus Viscum; species Viscum album. Next base: position 1,392,217,963 of record OY728157.1, on the reverse strand, counting down.
TAAAAGAAAAATTTGACACTCTGATTCAACCCTGCCCTCTCAGGGTGTCCCATGGTCCTTCAAGTGGTATTAGAGGCATGTTGCAGGTGTTTAATCTGTCCTTTGATGTCATGGAGAATGAAGTCAATGTCAGGGGAGTCCCTCTCTTTGATGGAAGTAATTTCCAGACCTAGAAGAATAGAATGAGATCTCATCTAAGATCCCTTGGAATGGATGTTCTATTTTCCACTATGCAAGGTATTAATGTTTCTGATCCAATAGGGCTAGCTATGACTGATAGAGATAGGAAAATTCTTGATGCAGATGCTGAAGCACAGAATGCTCTCACCGTAACACTTTCTAATCAGATCTATCTAAAAGTTATGAGTTGCACCTCATCTAAGTCCATGTTGGATAAACTTGAAAATATTTATGAAGGAGACAACAAAGTGAAGGAGGAGAAACTAAAAGTGCTACACAATAGGTTCGATGATCTGAAGATGCATCCTGATGAGAATGTAGACTCCTTTTTCAATCGAATTACTAAAGTGGTTGGAGCAATTCGGGTCCTAGGAGAAGAAATCAGAGACATTGACATTGTGAAGAAAATATTGATAAGACTACCACCCCTATACAATGCAAAGGTGTCATCCCTTGAGGAAAGAGATCTTTCCAAACTTTCGTTGGATGACCTATTGACCAACTTGATGGCATATTAAACGAGGGTTAAAACAGAAGATTCTACTACACGAGTAAGAAAGGAAATGGAATTCAAATCCATAGAGAAGCCAAAAATCTCAAAATATAGTAGTGGTAAAGATGAATATGAAAATGAAATTCTTTCTCTCATTACCAAGAAGTTTCATAAGGGAAAAGGGAAATTCAAAGGGAAGTTACCTCTAGCTTGATTTCATGGTGGAAAAGTTGGGCACATTGCTTCTCAGTGCTTAAGAAAGATCAATGATGATGATAGTGATGCTGAAAAAGTTGAGAAGCCTTAGAAGAGGTTTTTCAAGAATGGAGACTTCAAATCTAGAAAGAAAGTTCTGAAGATGAGTTTTGTTTGTTAAGAGGAAGAAGATGAAAATGAATTTTGAGATGAAGAAGAACCAGAATTTAAAACTAAGAAACATGCTTCCATGATGGCCACTGTTGAAAAATTAGAAGATACTGGTGAAGAAAATCCATTAAAAACTAGTGTAGATCCTGGGTAGAAACTTAAGAATGTTTTTAGTAAGCTTAAGATTAAATTTAAGAGTTGCAATAATTGGAAGTCAATGGTAGAAGAATCAACTGAATATGTTGATCAACTTGAAGTGGAAATTGAACAACTGGAAGAATTTTTAAAAGTATAGTATAAACTTCTTGAAAGAAATGATGATGTAGTGGATCTAATGCCGAGAATTGAAGAGAAGGAAAAGGTAATCAATGACCTCACCTCCAGACTCGAAGAAAAATCCAAGACTGTTGAGGGTCTTGATGAGGAAGTTGTTACTCTCAGGGGTAAACATGAGACTGAATCAATATCAAAATAATCAAAGAATAAAATATAGTTTGGATGATTCTCATATGCTAAATCACTAGCAAGAGCCAAGTGTGGTTCAGATTGGGTTGAAAAAATATTGAGTGATCAAAGACCCGCTTTCATGGGAATGAGTGTAATTGGATATGAAGATGAGACATCAACCGCTGGAAGTAAAGAGAGGTAATAGAAAGACAAGATGAAAGTTAGACATGTTGAAACTTTTCCTGAAGTGATGAAAAATAAACCCTCAATCCAAGCTAAAAGGAGAACTGAAAATTATCGTCAAACATTCAGAAATGATAGGAATTCCAACTATTCTCCCAAGGAAGAAAGTATGTAATGAAATTCAAGTGAGAAGACATTTCCTCCCATGAAGTGTCAGTTATATGGCTATCTAGGCCATACCATGTCATATTGCGAAGAGGAAAGGATCTACCTAAATGGGGAAGATCTGGAACATCAAAAAAGGAGACTGACTTCATATCCTCCATCTTATAGAAGAAATAGTTTCTATGGATACTATTTTTGTTGCTCTAACTTTGGTTACAAGGCTGTTAATTGCAGGTAGAGAAGGGACATGGACACCTCATACCGGAATTCAAGACAAGTCATATCTCATCGAAAATATAGTGTTTCCCTTTCAAACAGGTTTTCTTCTCTCAAAGAAGACTTCAACTATAAAGAACCAATATACACAGATGAGATAATTGAAATTCCATCAGTGCTCTATACTCATTCCAATGTCTCATGGAAAGAAATGAAGAAAATTGAGAAATCCAACCTTGCAGAGGTTTCCCTCAAAGCTAAAAAAGCAACAGTACTTGGATTATTGATAGCGGTTCTTCATCCCATATGACAGGTAATGCTGGCCTATTAATAGATATCAAAAGGAAGGTTTATGGAATAGTTCGATTTGGTAATGATGGAGCTCTGAAAATCAAAGCTAGTGGAAGTACTGAATTAGCTAATGGGGAGTTAAAGAAGACTGAAGTCATTTACGTAGATGGCCTACATCATAATCTACTCCACGTGAGTCAAATCTGTGACTCATGACTTATTTTTAATTTTAATCTGAAAGGCTGCACTATCAAGAAAATACAGGAAATTCACTTATGAAAGGATGCATAATAGAAGGCAACCTGTATCAGGTTGATAGTAAATAAAATGTTTGCTACATGACTGTTGAAGGAGAACTTTTTTTTGGAATTGGATACTGGGTCACATCAATCAACAAGACATGGAGAATTATATCAAAATTGAGGATTTTCATGGACATTCCTAACCTGAAGCATGAGAGTGAAAAATCTTGTGATGCTTGCATTCATGGAAAGATGGTCTGTAGTTCATATCGGCCAAAGAATAAAAGGGCATTTCATCTTCTTGATCTAATTCATACAGATGTTTGTGGCCTGATAAATGTCACTGAAACTCATAGATAAGGGTACTTCATCCTTTTCATAGATGATTATAGCAGAATTTCATGTGTAATGGTTATACATAGGAAATGACAAGTGCTTGATTGCATGAAGACGTATCGTCATATCACTGAGAATGATACTGGATGAACAATCAAAGTGTTGCGATCAAACAATGGAGGGGAATACACGTCCATTGAATTTGAAAACTACCTGGAGAAGAAAGGGATATAACATGAGGTAGCTGCCATGAGAACTCCACAACAAAATGGATTTGTTGAGAGCTGAAATCGACAGGTTAAGAATATGGCCAGGACTATGCTGATTGAGAGTGGTATCACTCACCATTACTAGAAGGAAGCTGTTGAAGTTGTAGTGCACATTCACAATCGAACAGGGCTTTATATGGGAGAAATGAAGACACCATATGAACTGTGGAACTGAAGGAAGCCTTCGTTCAAATACTTTCGAGTTTTTTGAAGAAAATGTTTCATCCAGAACAATGAAGAAAATCAAGGGAAGTTTAGTGAAAATGCTGATGAAGTAATTTTTCTTGGATATCCAATGAACATAAAATCCTACAATTGTTTCAACAAGCGATTAGGAAGGATTTTAGTAAGCAGTGATGTTAAGATAATTGAAGAGAAAACCACAAATTCTTCAAGGACGTCATATGCTGATATGATAGAAAGTGAACAAGAAAGTGAATTTGGAGGATATACAAATACAGAAACAGAAGAAGCTATACGAAACACTCAGCAGTCACATCATGATGTTGACTCGGAAGAAGAATCTGAAGAAGAAGTTGTGGATGGGGAGAATGCAACTAAACCACACAGAAGAAATTGTAGAGCTGAGATTGATCCATCTAACATAATTGGAGATAGGAGTGCACCCAATCAAACAAGGAGGATGAGGAATAACATGCAATCTGCATTTCATTCAATTGTGGATCCATCCTCATTCGAAGAAGCTGTATAGGATGAGTCTTGGGTAAAATCCATGAATGAAGATATAGATCAGATTGACAAGAATCAGACAAGGGATCTTGTCTAGAGACCTGAAGATCACAATGTGATTGCTACGAAATTGATCTTCAAGAACAAGTTTAATAAGCACGGAAGTCTTATTAGAAACAAGGATCGACTGGTGTGTAAGGGATATTCCCAGATTGAAGGTGTTAATGTTGAAGAAACCTTTGCTCCAGTGTCTAGAATGGAGTCAATCAGACTTTTCCTTTCCATGGCACTCCAAAGAGGATATAAAGAATATCAAATGGATGTCAAGACCGCATTCTTGAATGGTTTAATCGAAGAAGAAGTCTACATTGAACAACCGGTGAGTTTTGTTCTTGGTACTGATGAGACTACGTTCTGCAAAAAAAAGCCCTATATGTTTTGAAACAGGAACCACGAGCATGGTATTCCCGCCTGGACGCGTATCTCAAGAAGATGGAGTTCAAAATAGGAGGATAGGATCAAAATTTATATGTGATGAATTCTCCAAAAGATCAATTCATGGTTCTAGTCTATGTTGATGATATTATCTTTTGTGGCAGCAGGCAGAAATCAGTGGATGAATTCTCCAATCACATGAAATTAGAATTTGAAATGTCTATGATTGGGGTGCTCAAATATTTCGTGAGGCTATAGGTGATTCAAAATAAGTATTACACATTCATTTCTTAGGAAAAGTATGCAAGAGAGCTTCTAAAGAAGTTTAATATGAAAGACTCCAAACCAATGTCAACTCCGATTGTAGTTGATACTAAACTTGGAAAGCATGAAGATGATACTTCTGTAGATCCCACCATGTACAAGAGGATCATTGGGAGCCTACTGTACTTGATAGAGACACGGCCTGATATTGTCTTTTCCACATGTCTTGCGGCCCGCTTTCAGAGTAATTCAAAGGAGGAACATATGGAGGCATTCAAAAGAATCATGAGGTACATTCAAGGAACACATAACTTTTGGTTATATTTTGCTTCAGGAGGGGACAATGAATTATTAGCGTTTTTTGATACTGGTTGGGCTGGTGATGTAGTAGACAGAAAGTCCACCAGTTGTAGAGCCTTCTATATTGGGCAGAAATGTGTTGGCTGGTTGAGAAAGAAACAAGAAAGTACTTATCTTAGTACTGCTTATGTTGAATATATATCTTCCACAAAGGCATGCACTCAATTGATATGGATGAAGCAACAATTAATAGATATTGGTGATTAGGTAAAGAAACCAATGGTGATTTACTATGATAACATGAGCGTAGTTGATCTTACAAATAATCCGGTTCAACATTCTCGTACGAAACATATTGAAATCAGATATCACTTTATCAAAGAAAAATTTGAACAAGGGGTGATTAGAATGGATCATGTGGGAACTGATGAGCAAGTGGATGATATCCTAACCAAGCCATTATTAGCGGCTATGTTTGAGAAGCATCGGTTGAACCTCGGTGTTCAACCATCTCCCAGTGCATAAGGAGGTTTCACAATTCACCTATCCCCGATTAGGATAACTATTTTTATCTATTTATAGATGTGATGCATGTTTGTGGGAGAGATACTATCCAGAGGGAGTATGGTTTGAGCTGAACATTGAACAAATTACTGGTATTTGGGTTTATTGTCAATGGGGGAGAAAAGAATAAATTCAGGCATGTTTAGTCATGTAATGATCCTATGACACGATCCGAATTCAGTTTCAGTGATAGGATGAGAAGGAATACATCAATCTTGTAATGCTTCTTGGGTGTCATTGAGAATTCCAAAAGGATGATAAGGATGAGAAGGAATACATCGGTCTTGCAATGCTTCTTAGGCGTCATTGAGAATTCCAAAACACTGGAACCCAATTCAAGCTTCTTCTCTTGTTTTTTACATCAAGAATTGCTCATGTGGACTTAGAGTGTTGGCTGAGTTGATTCTTGCGTTTTTGGTTTGCACATGGATGAGGATCTATTGAATTTTTTTCTTATTGCCAACAAAAAAGGGGGAGATTGTTGGAACCATGGTCTTCTATGAATGAATTGGAGTGTGGTTTGTGTTGTTGACAATCCTCAGTGGAAGTTTAGAATGTGTATCAGCAAAGTGATCATACAGTTCAAGCCGACAACAGTTTTGAAGGTGGCGCCATTTCCCACTGTTTGCCAAATATTTGGGCCTGAAAATCGAAAAATGGATAAAAGTGATTTTGTCAAAGATACTTGCTTTCTGTGTACTTGTAGGAGAGGAAACTTGCGCACCTAGTGTTTTTCAAGATCAGAACGTGGAAAAATGGAAAAGGGATAAGGTTCGCGCAAGTATTGGTGGGTCGCGCAATTGACCCGTGCACCGAGAAAGAACTTGCGCACCGATGCCTAGGAGGTATAGAAACCTGAACGCATATTGTTATTCATGATCAGAACGTAAAAATATAGAAAAGTAATGAGGGTCTGGTAGGTATTGGTTTGGTCGCACAAGTGAGTTGCGCGACAGAGGCTAGGGGAGATGAGCTGTGCGCCGGAACTTGCACGCTGAGATGATACTAGCGCGCCACCACACATGGGGTCCAGTTTTCCTATAAATAGAGGACCACCCCCCTCATTTTCAAAGAAGTTCAAGACTTAGATATTTTTTGATCTCCCTTCGCACAAGTGGTTGAGTCGCGCAATTGGTAGTTGGGTCGCGCAACTAGAGGCTGTGTTCTGGTTATTTTCTGCATGACCAAGGCGGTGTGGGAGTTAAAGGCGCAGCGTCGCACAAGTTTGGAGTTGAAAGAGGCAATGTCGCGCAAGAGGGTTGGTGTCACTTGTGCGCCAAATTTGTACCGCGCAAGTGACTTTCTTGCAATTGTTGAAACTTATGTGCCGGTCTTGGAGAAGCGCACCAGGAGAGGTTGGAGTACACCAGTCTTTTTGGAGCTGCACAAAAGCTGGAAGATTGTCTAATATCTTTGGTGCAAAGTGTGATTTGTCTACGAGTGTAAGTTGGACTTCAACAGAGCATCTACACACAACAGAGGATGCATTCTCTAGCAATGATGAAGAGACCTTCAAGTCTATAAACTGAATGTGACTTCACCAAGGGCAGTGTGCCAGGGGGAGTCAACAGGAGTGACGCGAGGGACGCTGTGAGCTTTCCCTGAACCTTTTGTAAAGGCAGTGATCATGCGATAGAGTGACTATGCCCTAACCTTTGTAATCCATAGATAGTGATGTTTAGTGGAATTTGGTGCGACTGAAAACCTGTCAGCATATACTCCTTGAATGTATCCCTTAGTGGTGAACCAAGTAAAAAGTGATGTGTCGTCTCTCTGCATGTTAATGCTTGCTTTCTGTTCATATCCATCATATAGGTTTAACAAGTTCCTAACAACATGGGAACAATATCCATAACTTTAAATGAAAAAGTTGACACCCTAATTCACCCCTCCCCTCTCAGGGTGTCCCAGTGTCCTTCAAGTGGTATTAGAGGCCGGTTGCTGGTGTTGAATCTATCCTTTGACATCATGGAGAATGCAGTCAATGTCAGGGGAGTCCCTCTCTTCGATGGAAGTAATTTCCAGATCTGAAAGATCAGAATGAGATCTCATCTAATATCCCTTGGAATGGAAGTTCTATTTTCCAATGTGAAATGTATTAATGTTTCTGATCCAATAGGGTTGGCTATGACTGATACAGATAGGAAAATTCTTGATGCAGATGCTAATGCACAGAATTCTCTCACAGCAGCACTTTATGATCAGATCTATCTAAAAGTTATGAGTTTATCCTCAACTAAGTCCTTGTGGGATAAAATTGAAAATATCTATGAAGGATACATCAAAGTGAAGGAGGAGAAGCTACAAGTTATACACAATAGGTTTGATGATCTGAAGATGCATCCTGATGATAATGAAGACTCCTTCTTCAATCGAATTACTGAAGTGGTTGGAGCAATTCGGGGCCAAGGAGAAGAAATCAGAGACATTAACATTGTGAAGAAAATACTGAGAAGACCACCACCCCTATACAATGAAAAGGTGTCAGCCCTTGAAAAAATATATCTTTCTAAACATTCTTTGGATGATTTGTTGAGCAGCTTGGTGGCATATGAAATGAGGGTCAAACCATATGATACTACTACATGAGTAATTAAGGAAATAGAATTCAAATCCATGGAGAAGCTAAAAATCTCAAAAGATAGTTGTGGAGAAGATGAAGAGGAAAAAGAAATTCTTTCTCTCCTTGCCAAGAAGTTCCAGAAGGTAAAAGGGAAATTCAAAGGGAAGTTACCTCTAGCTTTATTTCTTTGTGGAAAAGTCAGGCACATTGCTTCTAAGTGCTTAAGAAAGATCGATGATGATGATAGCGATGCTGAAAAAGTTGAGAAGCCTCAGAAAATGTTTTTCAAGAAAGGATAGTTCAAATATAGAAAGAAAGTTCTCAAGAAGTGTTTTTTCTATGAAGAGGAAGAAGATGATAGTGAATTTTGTGATGAAGAAGAACCAGACTTTAAAACTGAGAAACCTGCTTCCATGATGGCCACTGTTGAAAAATCAGAAGATACTAGTGGAGAAAATCAGTTAAAAACTAGTACAGATCCCGGGTTTCAACATAAGGATGCTGTTAGAAAGATTAATATTAAATTTAAGAGTTGAAATAAGTGGAAGTAAATGGTAGAAGAATCAACTGAATATGTTGATCAACTTGAAGCTGAAATTGAATGAATGGAAGAATTTATGAAAGTACAGGTTAAACTTCTTGAAAGCAATGATGTTGTAGTGGATATAAAGCTGAGAGTTGATGAGAAGGAAATGGTCATCAATGACCTCACCTCCAGACTAGAAGAAAAATTCAAGACTGTTGAGGGTCTTGAGGAGGAAGTTTTCACTCTCAGGAGTAAAATTGAGACTGAATCAATCTCAAAAGAATCAAACAAGAAAATACAGTTTGGAAGATTCTCAGATGCTGAATTACTGGCAAGAGCCAAGAGTGGTTCAGATGGGGTTGGAAAAATCTGGAGTGATCAAAGACCCTCTTTCATGGGAAATAGTTGAATTGGATGTGAAGCTGAGACATCAAATGCTTGATGTAAAGAGAGCCAAAAGAAAGACAAGATGAAAGTGGGACATGTTTAAACGTTGCCTGAAGTGATGAAAAAGAAACCCTCAATTCAAGATAAAAGGAGAACTGAAAATTATCCTCAAACATTCAAAAATGATATGCAGTACAACTATTCTCCCAAGGAAGAAAGTATGTGGAGAAATTCAAGTGAAAAGACATTTCCTCCGATGAAGTTTTAGTTCTGTGGATATCTGGGACATACCATGTCATATTGCGAAGAGGCAAGGAGCTATCTGAATAAGGAAGATCTGAGACATAAAAAAAGGAGACTGACTTCATATCCTCCATCTTATATAATAAATAGTTTCTATAGATACTGTTTTCGTTCCTCTAACTTTGGTCACAAGGCTGTTAATTGCAGGCAGAGAAGGGATATGGACACCTCATACCGAAATTCAAGACAAGTCATATCTGGTTGACAAGATAGTTTTGATCTTTCAAATAGGTTTTCTTCTCTCGAAGAAGACTTCAACTATGAAGAACCAATGTACATATATGAGATAATTGAAAGGCCATCAGTTCTATATCCACATTCCAATGCCCCATGGAAGGAAAGGAAGAAAATTGAGAAATCAAACCTTGTAGGGGTGGCCCTCAAAACTACAAAAAGCAACAGTACTTAGATTCTGGATATCAGTTGTTCATCCCATATATCAGGTAATGTTGTCCTGTTAATAGATATCAAAAGGAAGGTTAATGGAAGAGTTCGATTTGGTATTGATGGAGATCTGAAAATCAAAGGTAGTGGAAGTACTAAATTAGCTAATGGAGAGCTAAATAAGACTGAAGTTCTTTACATAGATGGCCTATGTCATAATCTACTCACCGTGATTCAACTCTGTGACTCAATACTTATTGTTACTTTTAATCAGAAAGGTTGCACTATCAAGGGAAAGACAAAAAATTCACATATGAAAGGATTTAGAACAGAAGGAAACATGTATCAGGTTGATAGTAAAGAAAATGTTTGCTACATGAATGTTGAAGAAGAAAACAATTTATATCATAGGATACTCGGTCACATCGATCAACGAGACATGGAGAAAATATAAAAATTGAGGATTTTCATGGACATTCCTAACCTGAAGCGTGAGCATGAAAAATCATGTGATGCTTGCATTCGTGGAAAGCTGGTCTGCAGTTCATATCATCCAAAGAAGAAAAGGGCATTTCATCTTCTTGATCTAATTCATATAGACGTTTTTAGCCCAATAAATGTTGTTGGAACTCATGGAGAAAGGTACTTCTTCCTTTTCATAGACGATTATAGCAGAATGGAATGTGTAATGGTTATACATAGGAAACAACAAGTGCTTGACTACATGAAGACATATCGTCGTATCGCTGAGAATGATACTGGACAAACAATAAAAGTGTCGCGATCAGACAATAGAGGGGAATACACGTCCATTGAATTTGAAAACAACTTATAGAAGAATAGGATATAATATGATGTAGCTGCTGTGATAACTCCACAGAAAAATGGAGTTGTTGAGCACAAAAATCGACAGGTTAACAATATAGCCAGGACTATGCTGATTGAGAGTGGTATCTCTCACCATTACTGGAAGGAAGCTTTTGAAGCTACAGTGCACATTCAGAATCGAACAGGGCTTTATATGGGAGAAAGGAAGACACCATATAAACTATTTCATGGAAGGAAGCCTTCGTTGAAATAGTTTCATGTTTTCAGAAGGGAATGTTTCATCCAAAACAAAAAAGGAAATCAAGGGAAGTTTGGTGACAATGCTGATGAAGGAATTTTTCTTGGATATCCAATGAACAGAAAAGCCTACAAGTGTTTCAACAAGAGATTAGGAAGGATTGTAGTAAGAAGATATGTTGAGATAATTTAAGAGAAAACCACAAATGCTTTAAGAACGTCATATGCTGATATGATAGAAAGTGAAGAAGAAAGTGAACGTGGAGGAAATACAAATAATGAAATAGAAGAAGCTGTACAAAACACTCAGCAGTCACATCATGATGTTGACTCATAAGAAGAATATGAAGAAGAAGTTGTGGCTGTAGAGAATGCAACTGAACCACATAGAAGAAATCGTAGATCTGAGATTGATCCATCTAATATAATTAGATATAGGAGTGCACCCACTCAAACAAGGAGGATGAGTAATAACACACAATATTCATTTCTGTCAATTGTGGATCCATCCTCATTCGAAGAAGCTGCAAAGGATGAATCTTGGGTGAAATCCATGAATATGAAGAGCAAGATCAGATTGACAATAATCAGACATGGGATCTTGTCCAGAGACCTGAAGATCACATTGTGATTGGTACTAAATGGATCTTCAAGAACAATTTTTATGAGAATGGAAGTTTTATTTGAAAAAAGGCTCGACTGGTATGTAAGGGATATTCCCAGATTGAAGGTGTTGATGTTGAAGAAAACTTTTCTCCAGTGGCTAGACTGGAATCAATCAGACTTTTCCTTGCCATGGCACTTTAAAGAGGATATAAAGTATATCAAATGGATGTCAAGACCACATTCTTGAATTGTGTACTCAAAGAAGAAGTATACATTGAACAATCGGTGGGTTTTGTTCTTGGTACTGATGAGACAAAGATCTACAAACTAAAGAAATCCCTATATGGTTTGAAGCAGGCACCATGAGCATAGTATTCCCGCCTGGATGCATATCTCATGAAGCTGGAGTTCAAAATAGGAGGAGTGAATCAAAATTTATATTTAAAGAATTATCCAAAAGATCAATTCATGGTTATATTCTATGTTGATGATATCATCTTTGGTGGAAGCATGCAGAAATCAGTGGATGAACTTTCTAATCACATGAAATCAGAATTTGAAATGTCTATGATTGGGGAGCTCACATATTTCTTGGGGAAACATGAGATTTAAAAGAAGGATTACACTTTCATTTCTCAAGAAAAGTATGCAAGGGAGCTGCTGAAGAATTTTAATATGCATGAATCCAAACCAATGTCAACTCAGATTGTAATTGGAACTAAACTTGGAAAGCATGATGATGGGACTTCTGTAGATCCCACCATGTACAAGAGGATCATTGGGAGCCTACTGTACCTGACAGTGACACAACCTGATATTTTTTTTCCACATGTCTTGCGGCCCTCTTTTAGAGTAATCCAAAGGAGGAACATATGGCCGCAGTCAAAAGAATCATGAGGTACATTCAAGGTAAACACAACTTTGGTTTATATTTTGCTGCAGGCGGGGACAGTGAATTATCAGTGTTTTTTGATACTCACTGGGCTGGTGATGTAGTAGACAGAATGTCCACCAGTGGTTGAGCCTTCTATATTGGGCATACATGTGTTGGATGTTTGATCAAGAAACAAGAAAGTACTTCTCTTAGTACTGCTGAAGCTGAATATATATCCGCCACAAAGGGATGCACGCAACAGCTATGGATTAACAAATCAATTAACAGATATTGATGATGAGGTAAAGCAACCAATGGTGATTTACTGTGATAACAAGAGAGAAATTGATCTTACGAAGAATTCGGTTCAACATTCTCATACGAAACATATTGAAATCAGATATCACTTTATCAAAGAAAAATATGAACAAGGGTCACTACTACAAAAACTGCCTATATCAGCACTAAAAAAGGGCTTTAACAGCGCTAAAAAAGCACTGTAAAGATCAGCGCTAATATAGGGTGGTCCCTTTTATCAGCACTACGAAATGTGCCGATAAAGGCCGCTTTTATCAGCGCTTTTTTTAGCGCTGATAAAAGGGTCCTTTATCAGCGCTTTTAAAAAGCACTAATAAAGGTCAAAAAATTAAAAAAAATTAAAAATAATACGGGGAGTGCTTTTATCAGTGCTTCACACCCCCTTTATCTGCGCTAGGGGGTCTCTCGCATGCTGCCCTTCCCACACATCCTCATACGTGTGCACCCCCTTCGCTTCCACCCGAACTTGAACCCGGGACCTCCCCCCTTTCGCGGCTGCACCTTTACCACTATTCCATTTCATTTTGTTCTCTATTTAGTGATAGATCTATATATATATAGTTATATTTATTCAAATATTGATATAGATTCATATTAATATAAATATATTTATTCATATATTAGTATATATATATATATTAATTCTTATATTAATATATTAATATATATATATTTAGTTATAATTTTTTATACGTATATTTATTTGTATATTAATATATACATATAAGATTAGTTTTAAATACATTTATGAAAAATATGTTTTTTATGTGTGTTTATAAATAAATAAATACATACATACATACATAGATATATACAACACACATACATAGATATATAAAACACACAAACACACACAGACACACATAGACACACAAACAAATTTATATTTATGACTAAATACATATATATGTGTATTTTAAAAGCCATAGAATGTACATATAAGATTAGTTTTAAATGGATTTATGAAAAAAATATGTTTTTGATGTGTGTTTATAAGTATGTAAATAAATAAATACATATATACATATATACAACACACAGACACACACATAGACACCCACACACACACAAACAGATATATATTTACGAAAAAATACATATATATGTGTATTTGAAAAGCCATAAAATGTTAAAATGACCATAAATTATAATCTAGAATTCCATTTCAACTCCACAACCAGTAAAATCTATGAAAATGAAACAATATTCGATATGATATGTGGTACAGGCCTAACGGACATCTAGATCAAAAGTTATACTTGCTTGAATGTTAAAAAATCGGGGTATCCTGACAAAAAACTCAATTTTTAAGGCCTTTTGGTCCTTTTTTGGGCTCTAAAAATGTGACAGAGGCTTTTCCTGTGTCACTAGTGCATAGAGCTCATCGTAGGCTTCGATTTGATATGATGTAGAGCTCAAACGGAGACACGGATCAAAAGTTATGGTTGTTTTAAGTTTGAGTTACATTTTCAACATATTTTAGATCTTTTATTAATTGTTTTGATTTTTTTGTGTCTTCAAATTGTTATTAAATGATTTTTAATCGATAATAATTAGAAAATTATTACTTAATAATATTTCTTAAAATATTTTGAAGCCATTTTCACTAAATTTATTATATATTAAATGTAATAGTCTATTTATAGGTATCTATAACAAATTTTAAAAATATATATTGTATTTATATCAATATAAATATACTTATATAAGAATATTTTATTTTTCCAGATTTTTTTTGAAATATAAATTTTTTAGAACTGATAAAGCTTTTCTTTATCAGTTCTACTGAAAGAAGCAATGATAAAGGGGTCCCCTTTATCTGTGCTCAAAAAAAGCGCTGATAAAGGGGGGCCTTTATCTGGGCTAAAAAAAGTGATGATAAAGGCCCCCCATTATCAGCGCTTTTTTTGAGCGCTGATAAAGGCCCCCCCTTTATCAGCCCTTTTTTAGCACTGATAAAGGAACCCTTTATCAGCACTTTTTTTGAACACTGATAAAGGGGTAGCGCTTCCCTTGCCAGTTTTTTGCGTAGTGGGGTGATTATAATGGATCATGTGGGATCTGATGAGAAAGTGTCTGATATCCTGACCAAGCCACTGTCAGCGGCTGTGTTTGAGAAGAATCGGTTGAACCTCGATGTTCATCCATCTCTCAGTGCATAAGGAGGTTTCACAATTCCCCTCTCCCTGATTATGATAACTGTTTTTATCTGTTTATGGATGTGATGTTGGTTTGTGGGGGAGATTCTATCCAGTGGGAGTATGGTTTGAGCTGAACATTGAACAAATTACCGGTCTTTTGGTTTATTGTCAATGGGGGAGAAAGGAATAAATTCAGGCACATCCAGGAATGTAATGCTCCTATGACACTATGCAAATTCAGTGTCAGTGATAGGATGAAAAGGATGAGAAGGAATAAATCAGTCATGTAATGCATCTTGGGAAAAATTGAGAATTCCAAAAGGATGAGAAGGATGAGAAGGAATACATCAGTCTTGTAATGCTTCTTGGGAGTCATTGATAATTCCAAAACACTGGAACCCAATTCAAGCTTCCTCTCTTGTTTTCTACACTGAGCATTGCTCACAAAGACTTAGAGTGTTGGCTGATTTGATTCTTGCATTTTTGGTTTTCACATGGATGGGGATCTATTGAATTTTTTTTTTCTGATTTCCAACAAACCCAAAGGGGGATATTTTTGGAACCATGGTCTTCAATGCATGAATTGGAGTATGGTTTGTGTTTTTTTACAATACTCAGTGAAAGTTTAGAATGTGCATCAGCAAAGTGATCATACAGTTCAAGCAGACAACAGTTTTGAAGGTGGCATTGTTTCTTAGTGTTTGCCAAATTTTTTGGCCTGAAAATCGAAAAATGGAGAAAAGTGATTTTGGAAAAGAGACTTTAATGCCGTGTACATGTAAGATAGGAAACCTAAGTGCCTAGATTTTTTCAAGATCAGAACTTGTAAAAATGGAAAAGGGGTAAGGGTTGCGCAAGTATGGTTGGGTCGTGCAATTGACCCGCACGCCGAGAAGTAACTTGCACGCTGGTTCCTAGGAGGTCTGGAAACTTGCGCGGCTATTGTTCTTCATGATTAGAACTTCAAAATATGTCAAATTAAAGAGGGTAACATAGGTATTGGTCGGTTCATGCAAGTGATTTGTGCGACAGAGGCTAGGGGAGATGAGCTGCGTGTGGGAACTTGCGCGCTGAGAGGATACTTGCTCACCACCGCGTAGGGGGTCCAGTTTTCCTATAAATAGAGGACAACCCCCCCCCCCCTCATTTGCAAAAAAGTTCAAGACTTAGAGATTTTTCGAGCTCTCATCACGCAAGAGGTTGATTCGCGCAAGTGGTAGTTGGGTCGTGCAAGTAGAGGTTGCACGCCAGTTGTTGGCTATGTGACCAAGGCAGTTTGGGAGTTAAAGGCGCAGCTTTGCACAAGTTTGGAGTTGAAAGATGCAGTGTCGCGCAAGTGGGTTGGTGTCAACTGCGCACCGAATTTGTACCGCGCAAGTGACTTGCGTTCCATTCTTGAAACTTATACACCGGTCTTGGAGAAGCATGCCAGGAGAGGTTAGAGTGCACCGGTCTTTTTGGAGCTGCATGAAAGCTAGAAGATTGTCTGATATCTTCGGTGCTAAGTGAGATTTGCCTATGAGTGTAATTTGGACTTCAACAGAGCATCTTCACACAACAGAGGATGAATTATCTTGAAATGTTGAAGATACCTTCAAGTATATAAACTGAGTGTGACTTCACCAAGGGACGTGAGCCAGGGGAGTCAACGGGAGTGACCTGAGGGATGCTGTGAGCTTTCCCTAAACCTTTTGTAATGGCAGTGAGACTGGGAAAGAGTGACTATGCCCAAACCATTATAATCCACAGCTAGTGAAGTTTAGTGGAATTTGGTACGACCGACAACCTGTTGTCATATTCTCCTTGGACGTAGCCCTTAGTGGTGAACCAAGTAAAAAGTGTTGTGTCATCTCTCTACATGTTCATTCTTGCTTTCTGTTCATATCCACCATATAGGTTTAACAAGTTCCTACCAACGTGGGAACAAGATCCATAACTTTAAAAAAATAATTTGACACACTTATTTACCCCTCCCCTCTTAGGGTGTCCCAAGGTCCTTCAATTTCAAAGTCCCATGGGAATTTTTACCCATTGCGTTGTTTCGCCTCAGGCTTCTTTACATAGGCACACTAACAGCTATTTCTTCTTTGCATATCCAAGCTAACATGGACCCCCAACGGTTCACTCCGTAACACTCATCGACACGTCATTAATAATTCCTTCCTTCCCCCAAGGGAAGGTGGGTGTCAGTTATGTAAGTCCTAGGGGTGCAGAGCGCACCCACTTCGTCCGGGCTGCAGAACGTTAAACTGCCAAGCACCATCATCATCTGCACATGATGTCAAACTGTGACCTCGCTCCGTGCCTTGCACTTGGGGTGCCTTGTCTCGGACATTAACTACACCAACTGGTCTCCATGAGAGTGAGATCATTCCTCACACAGAATGAAATCCTCTTTATTGAAAAGGTGTTTTTCCACAGGGAATAGGAAACCACCATGGTGTAAGACCCTAGTATTTCTGGCTGGAGGCCGCATCCCTGCCCCTCCTTTCATCGGTGCCAAATCCCTCTCCCACTGGGCTTTGTCGCTACCAGGCCTCCATTATATAGTAAGTCCCAACCTCCATAACCATGGGCCGCTAACCACGCATAATCCCATGTTTCCTCTTTGGGCATCTAACCATGTGTAAGACCCACTCGACTTCCCATGGATGCACCTTTCACTGCGTTATTGTCAGGTCTTTGTTGTCTCTTATTTCTCACACCGATCATGACTCACATGGGCTTAGAGTAGTCATCAACCATGAAATCCCTTCCGAGGAGCCTATAGTGTAATCCCCACACCCACCTGAACTAAGTGGTCTTTGATTCCTACCAAGGCAAGGTACGTAGGAAGCCTCCCAAAGGTTCAAACCCAACACTCAGTCGCTCTGACCCCCTTCACGTCGGTTCACCCACCCACTCCTAAACTACATGGACTTTGATCCTTTCCAAGACAAGGTACATAGGAATCCTCCCTGTGGTTCAAGCCCAACACCCATTGGTTTCGACCCCCCTTCACGTCGCCACCCACAACTAAAATACATAGACTTTGATCCTTGCCAAGGAAATGTATGTAGGAAGCCTCCCCAAGGATAAATCCCAACACCCATTGGTTTCAACCCCGTTCAAATCTCCACCCACACTTGAACTGTGTGGACATTGATCCTTTCCAAGGGAAGGTATGTAGGAAGCCTCCCTAAGGTTTAAGCCCAACACCCATTGGTTTCACCCCCCTTCACATCGACACCCATTCCTAAATGACATGGACTTTGATCCTTGCCATGGAAAGGTACGTATGAAGCATGCTAGAGGTTCAAGCCCAATTACCATTGGTTTTGACCCCCCTTCACGTCACCACCCACTCCTCAACTACGTGGACTCTGATCCTTGACAAGGCATGGTACGTAGGAAGCCTCCCCGAGGTTCAAGTCCAACACCCATTGGTTTCAACCCCCCTTCACGTCGCCAGCCACTCTTGAACTACGTGGATTTTTATCCTTGCCAAGGCAAGGTATGTAGAAAGCCTCCCTGAGGTTCAAGCCCAGAACCCATTGGTTTTGACCCCCCTTCACGTCGGTACCCACTCCATCTGAACTACATGGTATTTGATCCTTTCCAAGGCAGGGTATGTAGGAGGCCTTCCCGAGGTTCAAGCCCGCCATCCATTCATACCGACCATCTTCACGTCAGACCACCATTGTCCCGCATAACGTTAAACTATATTCCCTATTTCCATCCTACATGACGTTAAACTGCGTCCCCCATTCAACGGTAAGTTGTTGTCACCCCATTCAGTGGCAAGCCATTGTCAACCCATTTTGACGATAAGCCACCTTCAGATAAACTACATGGACTTTGATTCCCTTCCACGGGGATATGTAGGAGGTCTCTTCGAGAATCAAGCCCATAATCACCGTCATCCACGAGTCGAATCCATCCCATTCTCCATCTACTTCATTAAACCCTCCATCAACCATCCTAATTCTTACCCGGGATGCCACATCCCGGTGGGATCATTCCACCTCATTCCCCATTCCCCTTAACAACAATCGGGAAGCTAACTACACATTGGCCCCAACAGCAGTGTTCCCTCTAGGGGTTTCACCCATCCGATCCAATCTAATCAGTGTTCTGATCAGTTTGATCCATCTCGTCCAGACGTTAAAATCGTGGCATACCCTGTGTTAAACATGGGAAGCTAAGGAAAAACTCAAATACATGCCCGTGGAATATGAATCCCTGCATTTGACGTGGGATTCCTCAGTCATACGTGCCCTCAAGATGCCTTATGATAAGGGGAAGAAACCTAGACACACCAGTATCCCAGCCTCCAGACATGCCAGTGATGTCCAACATGACTAATCCTCTGACCAATGGTTGATGTCCTGACCAGAGCCTTTGGAATGTCCCGAAAAAAGTAGTTCAATTAACTAGTGTCTATGAGGATATGGCACTAGTAAGAGTTTCACGAATAGTGTCTTAAATATATAAGGGAGACCCGGACTAGGTGACGAGTTCGGAGGAGGAATACCCAAAAGGAAGAACTGACATCCCATCATCTTGTTTCGATTAAAGAGAAAACATCCATGAACAAGGAATAGATATTTTCCGCCTTTGGAAAGCGGGAATGTAGGGCAACAAACAGTGCCTCCATCCTCCAACAAGATGAACATGTGCGCCCTGATGAAAGCATCAGAAATAGAAATGGTGAACCCAACATGTAGATCATCTCCTCAATGTAGAGATTAGTATTGTTCAAGACATTAATGTACTAGCATGTCATCAGATCCAGTTATCCACGCCGAGTCCTTCCAAGAAAATAGTGGGCCTAGCGTGAAACTCACCAGAAGTTAGGGCAGTCAAAACCTTGGGCATCTCAGTCTGCGACATTGTCAGTGTGGATCCCTCTTACCAGACATGGAAGATGGAATGACACTGGGGCACTAGACATCAATTTATTTGTTTCAGAACTAATGGTCCAATCTCTCTACTTTTCAGGAACCGAGCTGCTACACTAGGAGCCCAATCTCCACCCGCCCACCGACACAGGGGTAGGGGCCATGCTAATGCGGAAACTTTTCATGGCTCCACCACTTCTGTGATGACTTCCATAACTACAGGTGTTGGGCGCCCTCACCCTATCTCCTCTTCAGAGATCATCCACGAAGGGTGATCAATGACCTCATACACCAGTACGAGGAGGAGGGTATTATCTCGACTCAGGATATGGCCTGCCTAGATTTAGAGGCATCTGTGCCTCATCATGAACGCTACCCCCAGGGGCCGTGCAAGGAGCCACTGCTCCTCACTCCAACATATAACTATTTTCGGGAGCCTATCTCTGGAAGGTCTCGATGACTCCATGCCCTACGCTGAAAAGGTAGGGGATATCCGGGTCAGCCAAGCCAGGATCCCATTCTCGGGGCTCCCAGTAAGGAATCCCACCAGGTCGCGTCAGTAATTACACCCAGTCTTACTAGCCTAAGAGTAGGTAAGCCATGTACCTGCACCACTGAATCTGGTCCGTATTACCTGACACCAATTTCGGGTGCAAGCCGAAGAGAATGTCCGCCAATGGCTGTCAACATCAGCGGCTACTGTGGCCTGATCCACTACTGACGCATATCATCAAATCCCTATGTATGATGAGCAGGTAAATTCATACGCATGACCTAGATCGAGGTCCCAACCTCCCCACGTGTAGGCTGGGTCGACTCTCTTGGTCTCCAGCACAGGCAATGGCCGCCATAGACTAACCCACAACAATTCCACCCTGTACGGAGGTCCTCCCTTCACCGCTACTATGGAGAACACGGGCCTTCCCCGATTCTAGGATCGGGATGGAGGTACACCCCATTCCACCTTCAATCCAAATGAGGGTCCTGCCCATGGTGGTGATGCTCAGTACAGAAGTCTCTCTCATGCCCACTACACCAGATATGGAGTCATTCCTCCCGCCACAGACCATTGGTATGGGGAAGTTGCACATCTGATGGCTCTTTAATACATGGACCCTCCCCGTGTCCTCCTATCTTATGGAGAAGGTCCTACTCACCCTAGTAATTAGATGAGTGAGGGATGACTTCACTTCACCAGCGCTCAGCATGGAGGTCCAGCCCGTGTTCAGCTCGACCAGTACGAGGACCTTCCTCATATTGATGTCACTAGGGGAAACAAGCATGAAGGTTACCCCATGCTCTTACTAGTTCCATATTAGGTCTTACCCACTCCATTGCTACCCGCAGAGGTTATCCCCATGCCCCCTTTGAT
Source organism: Viscum album (assembly GCA_963277665.1). Classification (NCBI taxonomy): domain Eukaryota; kingdom Viridiplantae; phylum Streptophyta; class Magnoliopsida; order Santalales; family Viscaceae; genus Viscum; species Viscum album. Next base: position 1,392,197,103 of record OY728157.1, on the reverse strand, counting down.
ATATGTCTTGGTGCTCCTCGCACCCCGTCTTACTCAGGTAGACACCCTCTCCACCCCAGCACCAGTACGGCCGAAGGAACCCCTCATGTCAGAAATCTACCCTATCCTAAAGAGCCATCCATGGTAAGGAAGGAGGGTCATCACCCCCATAAGAAGAATTCGTGGAAGGTCCGGATAGAGATAAAACTAGTTCGCTTCTTAGACTCCAAAGCAGAATACGACTTAGTGCGGGAACCCTCCCCTCGCTCCTCTGAATCAAGGGCTGGGGCAGGAACAAGGCGCATCAGCCTAGTACTCCCAGAAAGTGAGTTCCATTGTATTCCCCCTCCCTCTACAGGTATATTCAGGAGGAAGAAAATTTGGAAAACCCACAGGTTATGGTCATTAATCACCAACTTCGTCAACAGAAGCACTCTCTACCTCGACTAGAGACCACAAAGAGCTATTATGGGGAACAATGGCGGATGAGCAGCAGTGCGGCCCATTGTTAGTAGCCCTAGCCCCTGCATCAGTAACTGCAGCCGTCATCCCATCCTACCGTGATGTGGTGGCTAAGTTTCTACACTCTTCGGAGGATATCCCGAGAAGTGGCGGCTTGTCATCTCGCTCTTTGTATTCTACACTGGCCAGCCTACCGTCCTAGTGGTATGTTTCAATACCACTACCGGTTCCTCAGCTGCCTTCGGCTGATGAGTGGGGTAATTAAGGTCCAAACCCTGAATTTGAGACAAGGATCTTATGGAATATTCTCACAGCGGACCACTTCCCTGAGATGTTTTGGCCTGTGGTAGCACCGAATTTTTACGCACCAGAATCCCTCACCACAGAGGAAGTTGAGTGTTTCTATCAAATCCTCTGGGTGATGCAATTTCATCTTCGTCATCAGTGATTGGTTTATCCCAGGATCCATGTGCATTTTGAAGACATTGGCGAGCAATTCCATCTAGTTGATTTGGTCGCACTCCCTATGGACCAGTGCCCTGACTCACCGGGTCTCCATAGGGCCCTCCAATAGAAATGCATTCAGAGTTTCAAGGTACTATACAAGATTATCAAGTAGGATTACTCCCACCTGCAGATCTGTGGTTGGGGACAGTATGATGCCCTCCTCTTTAGTACTATTCGACGGAAACCCAAATCGCTCGGTGTCATTGAGGATATGCCCCCAGGTAGAGTTGCAGTCAACATGGCCACCATATTGGAAGAGGAAAATGATCTAGAGACCCTGGATGGGGATCTCCCCCCTGAAGGTGTGTCACGCTACTAGACCCCTGGGGTAGGGTTACTCATCAACAGAGGACACTGTTGGGTCTCCCTTCACCCACCAAGCCATTAGTCCTTAGCTGAAATCACGGTAAGAGTAAAGAGAATCTTGGTGCCTCCAAAACCTCCTACTCATCTGGATTAGTGAAGAAGATAGAGGAAGACCCTAAAAACGCTGCGTTGCATCAGTAACTTTCCGAACAGAAGAAATTAGTCAATGACCTCATGGCTTAACGAGCTACAGAGCGACGACTAGACTACGATAATCCTAGGATAGGGTAACAGGGGCAGGAAAAAATTCGCCTCGATGAGTTGCCTCTAAGTAACCTTGACCATCCTATCCCCATGGACAAGGTTGACGCTGGAACTTACCGCAAGAAAGAATGGTATGTCCCGCCAAACCCTCCGGAATGGCATGAAAATCTAAGGGACCCAGCTTGGGTTCCCCTGGCTACCCCGAGGGTCGTGCCACCAGCCGCTCCACGAGCCGCTGGGCCTACTTACCATGTTGAAGAACCTACCAAAGAACTTGTGGTTAGGGATCCCCATCAAGACAGGGACCCCCATCCAGATGATCCAATGATGCCACTCATTTCTCGCGTTGAGGTGTTGGAAACGCGATAGGTGGAACTCCCACCTGATGGAAAGCCATATCCGGTGTGGGTGGATGATATGACAACAGCCCCAGGTTTTGGAAATCCCACCTTCTCCCACTTTAATGGGACAGGGGACCCACCCTAGCACCTGGCCCACTTTACCTCAAGGTGTGGCCCCATGTTGGGAACTCCAACATAGCAGGAGGCCGCCAATCTTCGGTGTTTTGTGCATACATTATAAGGCCATGTGTTTGCATGGTACAACCAGCTCCACATCAGATCAGTGATCGGCTGGGAGGACCTCCGTAGGGAATTCCTCCACCAGTTCAGCTCCACCACATGGAAAAAGAGTATTGCAAACCTCTTAAAGTGCAAGCAGAGGCCTGGTAATCACATCTCCAACTTTGTCGCCCGGTGGAAGGAGCTCACATACTCTTTTGAGATGCCACCGACTCAGGAAAAATTACTAACGATGTGTGTGGGAAATTTTAAGATTGAACTAGTTCCCTCTCTGATCACCCAGAACTACCCCAGTGGATTCTGAGACATCTTTGATAAGGCCCAGATCCTAGAGGAAGCCTTACAGCAGGCTAAGTAATCATGTGTGCTACCTCCTGCAATTCCCGCGAGAAGGGTTTCCATGGCTGAGACCACCACAGTGGCCCAAATAGAGGGCCCCGAACAGCTGGAATTGTTACCAGTAGAGCCGACTCTGCAACCTGACAGAGTCCCGCCACCACAGGCGCAACCTCCTGCCCAGCAGTGGCCCCCTCAAAATTGGTAGGTGCCCCGCGTAATTCGATGCCACCACCTAGGAAAGATAGTCGAGTTCCACCTATTTGACAAGATCTTCCAGCCCCCGTTAGGGACAAGCTCCAAGGGCCCCCTTTCCAGACATGAGAAACCAGACCTACTCATTCAATGAGACACAGGTCCTTAGATACTTTCACAGTGCCTTGGAACAAAGAATTGTGCGTTTTCTTGAGTGTAGAAGACCGGAAGAGGGAAACCTTACCAATCACCCTAATTACTTCCCCTATCAACGGATCCTACAACCCAGTCTCAAGAAGTTCTATGTCTTAAAATACTGAAGCCAAGACCAAGTTGACAACAACATATTCAAGCTGGGCCCAGCCCGGACACAGGTAGCATGTGACTTTGTGAGGACAGACAATAGTAGCGATAATGAGGGTGAGTGGCATCAGGTTTCTAGTCACGGATCCCAGAGGTATGATGACTGGATGGCTCAAAAAATAGTCTCCCATGCCCATGGTGTCATCTAAGCATGCCTGAAACACCCGGAGCCTTCAGAATCTGTATCCACCACTTCTGTATCATCGTCTTAGTCGACCTCTTCCCAGAAGAGAAAACACAGGCAACGCAAGGGAAAGCAAAGTCACCCATTGATGCCATCGTCATCTCGTACTCTTGGTGACTTCAGGCTTGTGGAGATGGATATCCCTCCCAGAATTCGTCCAGTAGTGGAAAAATATTCAAGTGACAGTCAAGGATACACTTTGGTTAACACCATAGATCTGATAAAACCCTACATGACTCCCAGTGACGAGGAGTTCCAGGAAGATATCCCCAACATCCCCATCCATCACTAGTGTCGACAGAGCCGTGACCATATAGGTCGTCGAGCCACATTAGTTGGAACTTCCAGCTAGGTCGTGCACGTGATTGAGACCATACAGTAGGCCCAACGTAGAGATCAGCAGACACAACCTCCTCATATGATGTCATCAGGCCCACCTCCACTGTTGTTTGTTCTACTAGACCAAGCAGAGCCACCTATGCCTCACCATGATCATCCATGCTCCACCCTAGACCGGTCCCAGTCAGCTAGCCCCAATACATTAGGTACGTCGGATGCTTCAAATAGTTAGAAGTGGGACATTCCTAGAACCAGTCAGTTTCCAATCCAACCGGAAGGGGCCACAGTACCTCCTGTCATAGAGCAACCTCCTGTTAGCATAAGTTCATGCCTGAAATGGAAGTATGATGTTCTCAATCACCTTTCCAACATCCTATCAAGGCTTTCCATCCTCTAGGCCCTTCACATATCGACAAACATGTGTGAGGCCCTCATTGAGGCTTTAGGGACCCCCTCCAGTTTGAGATGAAGGTGGTGGATGTAGAGGCCTTTCATGTGGAATTGATCGAGAATGTTGAATGTCAGGCCATCATTTCCATCTCCGGAGAATATGAAGGTTCTCCAAAATAGGGGAAAATTCGACCACTGTACATCACCGACCAATTAAATGGTGTAGAGGTTTTCTGTTGTCTTGTTGACACAAGCTCTGGTATTAACCTTATCTTGACATGGACACTACGGATGACGGGGATATCTGATGATGACTTGACTCCCACTGACTTGAAAATAAAGGGATACAACAGGACAGAGCAGACCTCAGTCGTCAAGATCCATTTGAAGACCCAGTTCAGTGGCCTAGTTTCTAGCACTGAGTTTATGGTTGTCTCCCAAGAAACCACGTACAATACATTGATGGGTATACCATGGCTCGACCTACACGCGGTGATTCCCTCATCATAAAACAAGTGCGTCAAGTACTCCCTTAATGGTCGAGTGGGTGTTCTCTAAGGTGACGTACCTCATTTTGCCTCTTGTGAAGCCCGCTACCTTGATGACAACTATTACAAGATCAAGGACAAGTAGATTCAAGCTAGTGAGGTTGAACCCGTTGCGGTTGCAACTGACCCCTGGGCAGGTCTGGATGACACCTATGCCTTCTCGATCCATCGATTGGAGGCCACGACCCCCGTTATGGGGCAATGTTTTGTTGTATCTGGTACAAGGGGTAAGAATATTCTCAGGTCCAAGTGAAATCAAGATATCACTTCGTATTCTTATATGAACCAAGCCTCGATGATCCCTGAGCCCCCTACTCCCATAAGGTTTCAAGACGTCCACCCCATGGCAACGACAATATGTCATACCTACTTGTTTTTCCAGGATGGAATCTACCGGATCAAACCGACACGATGTTATTGCATCGATATCATCAATCATGGGCCCTTGGGTGAAGACCAGACAAGATCGGATTAACAGCCTTCACTTCTATGGTTTCGGTAGCACATGAATCTCCTGATGTATTTTCCACTGTCGCTCAGGCTAGTACCAGCCTCCCACAAGGGGCTGTCGACCCAGAGGAAGCTCCTCCCACTAGGGATTCCTCCTCTGCAAGTGAAGAAAATGATTTGGATGATGCTCCCACCGCCATTGAGGAGGGAATATCCACCACATTTGATGAACTGGTACAGGTGAACCTCAGTTGAGAGGCAGATCCGAGACCCACCTTGATCAACGTCGCCATACCTTCTAAGGAGAAACAATGGTATGTAGACTTCCTGAAAGAACATTTTGATTTATTTTCCTAGATTTATGATGATATTCTAGGACTAGATATTCAGGTAGCCATCCAATGCATTGGTCTTCTAGAAAATCACTGCGGGTTCAAGCAGCCTCCCTAAAAGATGCACCCTTCTCAGGGTGCCATGGTTGAGGCCGAAGTTTAAAAGATCCTCAGGGAAAACTTAGTTAATGAGGTCCAGTAACCCAAATGGCTAGCCAACATCGTACCAGTCAGGAAGGAGAACAGATAGATTAGATTATTCATCGAATTCCAGGATCTCAACCATCACTGTCTGAAGGATGATTTTCCCCTCCCTGTGATGAAATTCTTGATCGATGCTACACATGAGTTCCAAGACATATCCTTCAAGGAAGGGTACTCTGGGTACAACCATATCTGAATGTCCCCTAAGGATGAGTATTCTACAGCCTTCAGGGAACCAAAAGGAAATTTCTATTACCAGGTTATTCCCTTTGTTTGAAAAAATGAAGGTGCCACCTATCAGTGGGCCTTGTACCTCATATTTAAGACAATACTTAGGAAATTGATGGAGTGTTATGTGGATGATCCGGTGTTCAAATCCCTCCATCACCAATACCATATCAAGGATCTTGAGAATGTGTTCGGCTTGCTCCGTTCTCACCACCTGAAGATGAACCTGTTGAAGTGTGCTTTCAAAGTCACCTCTGAAAAGTTTCTCTGCTTCATTTTCAGATATAGGGGCATCGATATTGACCATAAGAAGATCAAGGCCATGAACCAAATGTCTCCCCTGAGCAATATCTGGGAGCTTTGAGGGTTTTAACGCCACTTATCCTACGTATTCCTATTCATCGTGAACCTGACAGGAAAGTGTAAGCCCTTTTCTCGGCTCATGAAGAAAGGCACACTCTATGAGTGGGATGAAGAATTCCAGTATGCATTCGAAGAAATCAACCAGTAGCTGATCTTGCCTCTAGTCTTAATTCCAGCTATCTCTGGAAATCCACTGGTCCTTTATGTGACCGCCCTGGAAGGATATCTCAGCGTCCTTCTCTCCTAGAAGAACAATGAGGGGATGAAGAACAACCTTTACTACCTCTGCCTCATGCTCCTCGATACGGAGACCAGATACTCCCCTATTGAGAAGAGCTGCCTTGCACTGGTATTCATAGTACAAAAGTTGCGACATGACCTACAACACCATGAGGTACAACTGGTTTCCCGGATAAATCCACTGAAGTACATCTTGAACCGCCCCATGTTGATAGGCAGTCTAGCTCGGTGGGAAGTAGTTCTTCAGCAGTTCGAAATCAAGTTTTTTCTTCTGAAGGCTATTAAGGGGAAATAATTGATAGAATTCCTTTCTGCCCACCCAGACCCTGCTAACATGTCCTTGTATCTCGATTTCCCTGAAGAGGTGATCCTTTTGGTGGACCAAGCTATGTCGTGCTGGCAGATGCACTTCGATGGTGCTTCTCGAAGCCCCACCAGAAGAAGGAACAATGATCCCAGGCTCAATAGGGTAGGATTGGGTGTCGTATTTATTACTCTGGCATAATCCATTCTATGGTACTCATTCATGTTTTCAAAATGTTGCACCAATAATGAGGCAGAGTAGCAGGATCTCATCACTGGCCTTGAGCTGGCCCTCGAGATTGATATGCCCCATTTTCATGTGAAAGGGGATTTCTAACTAGTCATCAACCAGATCAACAGTGACTACGTCGTCAGAAATATAGAGCTCGTACCATTGTTGGAGCACACTCTCCAGCTGATAGCCCAGTTACCATCCCGACCGGAAGTTACTCATGTCCCTCGATCTCAGAACGGTCAAGCTGACGCCCTAGCCGGCCTGGCTGCATCACTTGCAGAACCGGAGCATGATGATCTGATTATCCACAGGGCACATCGGATATTCATTGCTTCTACCTCCCCAAATGATGACGATGACCTGTAGGTGATCCATCTTACCACTGGAGCCTCCACTTCAGGACACCCAGATGCAGTGGTTGAAGTGACTCCCGACTAGAGAGGCCCCTTTGTTGAATATCTCCAAAATGGTTTTCTCCCAGCTGATCGGGATGAGCACGAGTGAATCTGACACTTTTCATTACAGTTTACCCTCTAGGACAGTCCCAATCATGATCAGATCCCTTACAAGCGTGAGTTTGATGGCATTATCCTCTGTTGCATCAAAGTAGTCAAGATTTCTCAGGTCATGCAGGAGGTTTATGCCGGTTCCTGCGGAGCCCACCAGACTGGGTTGAAGCTATCTCCCCAAATCTAGATATTGGGGTACTTCTGGCCCTCCATGATCCATGATTGCATCAAGTTCTCCAAGAGGTTCCATGCATTCCATATTCATGCTAACTTTATGCATCGGTTTCCAGATCCCCTCCACTCCACCAAGTACTATTGGACATTTGCGGTATAGAGACACGATGTCGTGGGACCATATCCACCGGCGATAGCTGGCCGGTGCAGATTCATCCTGACGACTATGGATTTCTTCTCCAAGTGGGCAGAGGCAGTTCCAATCAAGGAGTTCAAGTCCCATTCAATTGTTGACTTTGTGACTTCCAACTTCAACTACTAATTTGGAGTTTCTCACGTCGTCCTCACCGATAATGGAAAAAAATTCTAAGCAACTAAGATGAAGAAGTTGTACGCTAAGTACAACATCCGTTTTAACCATACCTCCCTCTATCATGCACAAGAAAATGGAAATATTGAGGTGTTCAACAAAACCATCATCAATATTTTGTAGAAAATGGTTGGTTAGAATAAAAAGAGTTGGTCAGAAAAGCTCCCCAATGCAGTCTGGGCTTATCGGAAAACGACTTGTAATTCCACCCAGGTGACCCCATATTACTTGGTGTACAGAACTGAGGTTGTCCTACCCATCAAGATTCAGTTGCCTTCATTATGCACAATGGTCTATGAACAACAAGCGCCAGATAAGGTAGCTGAAATCCGTCTGGCTGAATTGGAAGCACTTGACGAGAACATGCTTTGTACCCTACACAATCTGGAAAGACCCCAAATAGGATATCTAGAACCTTAAACAAGAAGGTTATCCTCCAATATTTCCTGCAAGGTGATTTGGTATTGGCCCTTAGGACACCAATGATACCTGCAGGAAACCAACCAAGTTGGAGCCCAAATGGGAAGGACATTACATCATTAACAAGGTTTAGTCCAATGGCACATACTTGCTGGTTACAATGGATGGTGAGAGTATAACTCCTCCCGCCAATTCCAAGTTCCTCAAGCAATACTTTGCTTAATCCTCAGGGTCCCACATGGCCATAAACTATTGGGTCTGACATGACCCTGAACTTTTTGGTCCCACACGACCCTAAAATGCCCGATCCTACATGAATTTAAACTATAAAACATTCCGCATAATGTTATATTGTTTGTTGTCCTATAAGACATTAAACTGAACCCTTATAACTACGTATGACTTGGTTCCCATCTGCATTGGATATGTAGGAATGCTCAGACATTACATCTTGAGTCCAGCCCCCAGACTCTTTTCTTCGATAATTCCCCCTGGGTATAGTTCTCCTGGAAGACCATGGTGTAGTGCATGCTTTTTTATCTCCACTCATGTCAGGAGTATAAGGGTCACACCATGTTCTCCCTTCTCATTCTTCTAGTTATCCCATATCCTTACCGCATGGCACTAAACAACATAGACTTTTTAGAACTATGTATGGCTTGATTCCCATCCTCATGAGATATGTAGGACCACCCAAACATTTCTTCTATTGGCCCAGCCCCATATCATATAGATCTACCTATTATCTAGGCCCCTTGGTCTGCATTCTTCCATGAGAGGGATATATGGTGTGGTATGGGATTATGTCCTCATTCACGTCGGGTTTTGTAACAACCATGACATCTACCTATTTCTCCTGAGAGTTCTCCATCTCTTTGTTCTATACTCATCTTTTCAAATTGGATGCTCTCAATTTGAGCCCCTTGACCCTCTATAGTGGTTCACCAATGTGACCCAGAGTACTTTGGTTCAGTGCCCGGAGTTTCAGAATCTACGTGGACATGCTTTTGCCCACTTTTTAGGCTTAGTGTTCCTCTTCATTTGGGCTTCCATTATCATTCACACTCGAAGGGCCCCCAAATGGGATGGATGCAAGGCCTAAGGGCTTTCCTACCATTATGAACCAATGTAATCAAGGGTTTTAGACAAAAAATTGATACAAGTCCTGCGTTTCGAATATGGTCAGTGGTCAACGCTCATTTGTTGTTCCCATCTCAGGCCACATGATATGTATGTTGTGTTTCGAACATGGTCAACAGTAATCCTCCATCGTCACACAAACCCCTTCAATCCGTGAATTTTCGTTACATGATTCACATTATTTTCCACCCCATCAAGTCCAAATGGAATTTTGACACTCCTGGAACTATCCCTCTATCGGAATTCACACGTTACGAGGACAAAATCCATGTTAAAGGCATCATTCAGGTCTCCTCACCGAATTTCCCTTGGTGTGAATTCCAGGTATTGAAAAAACATCTTCTACCCTTATTTCCCACACCAATTTTGACTCATGTGGGATTAGGGATAAGTTTGAGGTTCGTACTTCCTTGGAAGGATTCCGATTCTTCTTGTTCTGAACTCTAAGTGCTTAAACTAAGATCTATTTTATAACTATGCACGACTTGATTCCCATTCCCAGGGGATACTTAGAAATTCCAAGACATCTTGTATTTGGGTCCAGCTCGAGTTCCATTAATTTATCTCTTCTATTTTGCCTTCTGGACTCTGACCCTTATAGGATCGTGTGGCATGGTATGATATTATGTCCTCATTCACGTTGGGTTTTCAATAGCCACACCACGTATGACTCTTTCTAGGATTTATCCCCCCTACTTCCTATCCTATATGACATTAAACTATATTTTGTCCCTCACAACGTTAAAAGCCACCTTCAAGAACTAAGTATGGCTTGATTCCCATCCTCATGGGATACGTAGGAACACCCATACATCTTTTCTTCAGGTCCATCTCAACTGAGAGACGACCTCTCCTGTCCCATCTCCTCTAATATTTCCTAGACCCCGGATTGAGGTTTCTTATATGGAATCACACATGGTATGATGTGTACCTCGTCCTCATTCACATCAGGCATGCTTTATCACGCCTTGCAGATTCCCTTTCAAACCTCATCATCCTTTTATATTTCTGAGCCATAGGACTCTAGTTTATGCTGCCTAGTCCCACATGACATTAAACTATTGCGTCTATACTGCACGATGTTAAAATTCATGGTTGGTCCTACCACATGGCCATAAACTGTGACATTATCATCCTAGCTGTACGACGAAAGATGGAACTGCACCGTGATATCCTCACCCAAGGGGGTATCATGTTTAGTATCAGTCACACACCATACCATTTTTCAACACTGACGTACGGCTAGATTCCTGTGGTTTACCAAGATTTTCTATCCTAGGTCCATCTCTTAAAAAAAACTCATTCATCCTAAATGACAAAAAAGATCTATAAAATACCGATTATTTTGATGCAAGGGAATAATCCGCACAACCTTATTATCTCTGGAATTGGTATCTTACCATTCCATTCCCAGAACTATGTACGACTTGATTCCCATCCTCGTGGAATACGTAGGAACACCGCACTTTTCCTCAGGCCCAACCTAACATTCTTTTTCAGTCCCTCGACCTAAAACATTCCCAAGAGACACATGGTGATCTGGACGCCATGTCCTCATTCACATCGGGTTTTATAATTACCTCACCATGTATCTCCTGCATTCCCTACCATCTATGGTCCGAGCTCTACGACCCTAAACTAAGATCACCTTCATCCTTACCGCAAGACGTTAAACTGCACGACATCCTCCAGAACTATGTATGGCTTGATTCCCATCTTTATGGGATACGTAGGAATACCCATACATCCAATCTCCAGGTCCAGCCCCAGGAATGAAAAAAAATCTTGTCCCCTCTCTTTCGGCCCCTCGGAATGAACTCTTTTGGGAACGTGTGGTGTGGAAAGTACCTCGTGGGTCCCCATTCACATTGGGTTTTTCAATGGCTGCACCATGTGTCTCCCAAGCCTTTTCCTAATCTGGTCCCAATGCTATGATCCTAAACTAAGATCTCCCTGTGGGAACTACCCGTTGGGTTTGATACTTTTCCTCCCTATACACAATCCATTAAGTCAATCTCCCCTTAATGGATCATCCTACGACTATTAAGCTAGAATCGTGCAACCTTGGGACCCTTGTCCTCAGGGGGAAGGACTCAACTCCCTCTATATGATACATATTATAGTCGTATTTAGATTCATTTTGACAAAGAGCCTGAAGTGTGGAGTTTTCATGGGGAAATTCCCCTCGTTCCATGTCCAAGCTTTGTGAGACCGTCATTTGGATCCTCATACACTTCCATGTCTGAAGGGACCCCCTTTTCAGCCTATTCTCATGGCACAATGGCTTACCTACCATCCTGGGCCAACATCCCTGGAGACCTCAAATGACATTTCTGACAGGTCCTGTGTTTCGAACATGGTCAGTGGTCGACCCTCATTTTTCTGTCCCCATTCCTAGCTAACGTGATATGGATACAATGTTTCGAACATGGTAAACAACTATTCCCTATTGTCATGCCAACATCATTGTGGCCCAGATCTCGACCGTCATGATTCACATATTTCCGCTTCCATATGTCCAAGTGGAATTTCAACATACTCAGCTTTAATCTTCCACACATCTATGTGCATTATATAGGCGGGTCAGTATCATTGGGACGTCATTCGCCTAGTGTCCCACTACTCCTAACACGTGTTTTCTTGTGCTAGGAAAGTCCCATCACTACTCCTTGTTTCTTGCATCGAGCACGACTCACGTGGGCTTAGTAGTTCTGGTAGGATGTTTACTGGCGCATCCATGCCACGCATGATTTTCATCATCCCACATGATGTCAAATTTTGCCTCAATACTACATATGGCTTGATTCCCATCCTAATGGGGTATGTAGGAACATCTAGGAACCTTACCTTGGGCCCCGAATAACTTTCACTTTTGGTCCCTTGACCCGAAGAACTTCCTCCAGGGATATGTGGTGTGGTTCATACTCCTTATTTCCTCATCTACGTCAGGTTTATATCTACCAACCACATACTCCATTCTCTAGATCTCCCTTTTCTCTATTCATCTTACCGTATGATGTTAAATTGCATGAGTCCTTATGTCCTTGACGTATGACACTAAACCACTATTCTACCCTAAACAAGTTCAGGATGCCCCATGTTAGTCATGGGATGCACCAAATCCCTTGCCAAAGAGGTCTTGCTCGGTGGTATGCTTGATCCATGATCAAACGGATACGCCCACCTAATGTTCCTTTATAACGGTGGTGTGATTTCAAGAGCATTGGAATCCATTCGAACAACCTATCACTTCAACTCCACACTTTGTGTGCACTTAATTCAGACCCCCACCCTCTTTCACATCTGAAAGAACCCCCATGTTTCAAACATGGTCAGTGGCCGACCCTCAATTGTTATTCCCATTCTAGGCTAACGCAATAAGGATACCGGGTTTCAAACACCTTCAAAAGTCATCCTTTATTGTCATTCCACCCTCATAGTGTTCCGAATATAGGGAATCGTAATGCACATGTTCCACTCCCCTATGTCTAGGTTAATTCTAACGCCTCTGGAATTCCCCCCCTTGTGTGCTAGAGTGCATTGGAAGGGCGGCACATTGATTGTTCTGAGATCCTCGTCCTCCAATCGGGCCTCTCCCATTTCTTCCCAAAAATCTGAGTTAGTTGTTCAAAACTCAGGTTCCTGAATCTTGGTTGTAATTATTGTATTCAAATGAATTAATAGTACAAGTATCCCCTATTTCTCACATCGAGCATGACCCATGTGAGCTTAAAAATGGATTGATATTTATTTCACAATTGTGGTTGAAATGCCCTTAACCAAATGAACAAGTAAATAAATCCATTCATACATGTAGTTCAGAATGAGAGGCATTAAAAGGAAATGCGTTTATGATTTTGACCATAACAGGGCCCTTAAGGATCAACAAATTGGATAAATTGCTCTAGCATCGCTACCTTTTAGCTTGTGGCCTCCAATATTTCCTCACACCCCCTGAGAACATTATCTTCATCAGTGGCTGCAGGGCGCAGTTCACTAACCCTAGCCTATGCTTGCACCTCTTCAGTTTGGAGTGCAGTCATTTGGTGAACCACTTCCACTAGCTGATCTTGTGCATCTGCCAGCTGGGCCCTTAATTTATCAACAAGATCAGAACAGTTTGAAATGAATACCTCCTTTTCTTTCACCTGTTCTTCAAGGAGTCAGACCTCTTATTCTGCCTTTAGTAATGCTTGGGTACTCCTTGACTCTTTCTGACACTGGGCAATGTCGGAGCGTCAGCCGCTCTCACGTAGCTTCTTGGCCATGTAGTCGCAGACTATCTAATGAAGCTGTTGGGCATCCACCCCTCCAGCACAGAGAAAGAAAAGGCATGTGTGGATTGATCCCATCCATTTTATCCATTCCAAATGAGGATAACCGAGAAATATCTTGATACAATTCCACCCTTTTCATTGCATCACATGTCTCTCATCAGCCACCTCTTTATCAGAATCATCTATCTCATCCGGATCTGAAGGACAATAGTCAGGGAAAGCAGCGAGGAGTTTAGCAGTAGAGTCTTCTTCAGGAACATCAACCTCGCCAGTGACTTTTCCCTCGTCGGACTGGCATTCCACCCCAGCGGCATTACCATCCCTCATTGTGATCTCCGGCTCGCCAGGTGCCGGTGTAGGGTCGCCTAGAATGGTTGCTTCTATAAAGGCCGATGAGGTTGCTTCTCGTACCACTCCTGTAGGTGTCACAGACTAGGCGGTTTGTCATTCCTCCAAACTTGCGATCAATGCATTAGGAATCAGTATCTTTATTAGATAAATTCTCCATCAAAGAGGGAAAATCAATGAGAAATGACTTACATGAGCCAAGTGAAGCGGTGTCCAATGCTTGTTCCATGGTAGGGGCCCCCGCCACGGGAGAGCCTTCGGTGCTTGTCAACTCTATTATCAATGTCGACTCCTCTTGGAAAATGGGGATGGAAGGGGGCTCTCTGTCTGGCTCATTATCGCCTAATCCAACTGAAATCTATGCCCCACTATGCCGGGTCCCAAGGACTGGCCCCCAAGGTTGCCCCTGGCCTCCAAAGGCATACCCGCACCCCCAGTGGGGAGGGTTTCTTGGGGACCCTTGTCCATGTGTTCCTGAATAGGACAGGGTTTGGTTGATGGATTGAGACTATGAAAAGATGAAGGTTGGTATAAGGTTCAAACCATACCTCAATCTACTCTTCTAGTTCTGCATCAGAGCCAATGATTCCCTCACTCTCCTGGGAACTCCGCTGGTCAGTGGGAGATTCTAAAGATCCCTCGCCACCAAGACCTTCAACTTGGTCCTCTTCTTCATGTTCTTCTTCTTATTATTATTATTCTTCCAAAACACTTTCATCCTCGAATGGAAGCCTCTCTGGGTCATGATCCTGGCCCAACATTAATTCCACCAGGAGATATTGTTCTTCATACCGCCCCCACTGGCATGTGTACATGACCATGGCTGTCATATATGCATGTCAGTGATGAAATTTTACTCTATACTATATTCGAATGTGCCCGATGCCTGATAGATCGAGCCTGGTGCGTATCAACCTCCGGTATAACTCTTCAGCAGACATGGACTGTCGCATAATTCTCCAAGTAGACCGTAGAGAAGGGAAGATGGAATCCATGGATGGTGTAAGGAGGTACCTGAGTTGCGTTCTTGGGTGTTTCATAATCAGACCCCAAGGCTGTGCACGAGACCACCCATCCCTGAAGGGTAGAGGCACTCTATCAGTATTCACTGCCCCTAACAATGAAGTACCGGCATGCTCCGTGCTAGCTCCCTGACACGTTCTTTACCTCACTTCCCCCACGACACCTCATCTACCTTCATGTTCTTCGAGCTCTACACTAGCTGCCCTGATATAACTAATGTGTTTCCAAAGAATCACCTCAGGATACGTTCTCGTCTAGTGTTCAACATACTCTGTTGACAGTCCGACACTGACATCGGTGGGGGTAATAGTGATGATTTTTCCCAGGCCTACCATTGTGAACACAATCCACAACTAGCAGAGAATGCCAGGATGCCTCTCTTCCCGAACCACTATATATAATTTCATGGGAATCCGTTGCATGCACCCGAACTGCCAGGTGAACCTGGTCAGCACATAGGGTTTGCAGAAGATTTTTCCATCAATTCAGGCCACCAGCATGACACCCCAGATGCTATGCATGTACTCCCTTTGTTCCAGTGGACCCCACCCATTGTCTACCATTTGGGCGACTAGGGTTCACAATGGGTGGAAGTTGAATTGAGTGTGTCTGCCGATCTTGAGCTTGATTTCGTCATCCCTGAGCGTCAATGGGCATATCCCAGTGATGTTCAAGAGGGATGGCCGCATATCGTTTCCAAGGGGTGGATGGTATTCGAGAAGTCATACCCACCACAGTGGGCTGCAACCAAACTGTGGAGGATCTGGAATGGCCCGCATGTCCTCCTGGGTTTACTTCCCATCGAGATGCACCCTAGAACACTGTATAACCTAGAAAACACTAGCACCCCTAGGTCAACCTTGTTATTTGGCGCCATAATCCCGCCCATCACTAGCATCCTCAGGCAGACTCCCATCCTCGCATCCCTCATAGGTAGCAACTATCCTCTCAAGAATGTGGCAAGGAACCTGACATATTTCAAATTTGATTCTTGACCTTCATTGATTCCAAAGCCCCACGATTGATACT
This sequence comes from Viscum album, assembly GCA_963277665.1. NCBI lineage: Eukaryota > Viridiplantae > Streptophyta > Magnoliopsida > Santalales > Viscaceae > Viscum > Viscum album. Next base: position 1,392,181,004 of record OY728157.1, on the reverse strand, counting down.
CTCCCGTCTCGAAAATCATCCAATATGATCCTAATTTCCCCCTCTGAGATGTGTTCGGGCATTGCTTACCTCGACCTGACATCTTCATAGCCATGTCCTGGGTCAGGAAGAGATTAAACCACCCTGAATAGGGTATGTCCTTTAGGATATATTTTATTATGAGTTCCTCTTTATCCAGCTCCAGCAGGTTCCATGATAGGATTGGGGTGCGATTCCTATCACCCCAGACATTCTCCATCGGGAGGAACTCATCGTATTAATACCCCTCTAAGGGGATTACCTTGATACCATGGAAATACCATAGAATGATGCCCACCTCCCCATGATGGAGGTGAAAAGTGTTGGTATCAGGCGACCAATAACTGAACAACTCTGCCACCAAGTCTTGCTGTCGGTAAAAGTGGAATTGAGATGTCCAAACAGCCTCAAAAATCCCAATGGCCTATATCTTTGGCCCGAATTCCTCGCATGTATGACATACCCAGTACGCCCATGCCCATTCATTAGTAAAGTTTCCTCTGGATCTGAAATCCCACTCCTGTCAGCCCTTCATCTCGTCAGGAATACTGCTTCTGAAAGTAATTGCTTAAATAGTGGGAGATTTCATGGGAATTGGATCGCTTCCTTCAACCGTCCTCGTCTTAAAATTTAGGACATAGATGGCTGTGTTCTGTGTTTCCCTAGCCGGATAGACGTTGTTGGTAATGTGGAATTGTGGAAGACTATCCTCGCGCGTCACCCACGACCATGGTGTGTTCGTCTCGAAACTGGGCATCATCCCCTCTTCCAAAAGACCGAAGGTCCATATCAGTAGGCTACTGCTCAAGACGTAACCCTTTTGAGCTTGTGTAAGCATGCCAAAAAGCATTTGGTTATCAGATGCAACCCTCCTCGCATGAAGAATCTGAGAGTTCTCAATCATTTGGGTTCTTCTTGCAGTAGTGGAAACTTCCCTCTCAACATCGGTCTATTGAGCAGACATTTTTAGAAATTCTAAGGGATCAGCATGAAAGACGGAAGATTCGGCGTGCCAAAAATAGGCGGCGGCGTGAAAGAAGGTCGATGCGTGCAGAAAAATTTGGATTTCATGCAAAACATGGAGTCAGTCGTGAAATCTTATGCGCGGATTAGTACTGTTTTTGTGCGTGAGAGAAACAAATCCTGTCACGCAAAAAAAGTCAATGTAGGGCCTAGGGAGGGCCCTCGACCTATTTATAAAGCTTTGAATCATCTTCAACGCACGCGCAACACTCTTGTGTGTGAAAAATGTGTTTTTTCATGCCACCGAAAATTTCTTTTCTATTTTTTGACGTACACTCAGAATCCGACCTTTGGGTTCTCTTTCAACTCTGATTATGAGGGGGGGGGATTTTTTGACGCTGAAACTTGGAGAAGGTCCACATCGGGCGGATAAAAGAGAAATGAATGAATCCAGGATGAAAAATAAGATATTCCAAGGCCCGGGAGTTGGGCGCACAAAAGATTGGGGAGACTTGTGCAAGAGGAATTCTGACGCGCAAACCCATGCGTTCTGGCCTCCCCTTTTGTCCCGGAAGCACCATCCTCCCCTTTCTATGCTGAAGACAATGTCGAATGGGCATTTGCGCACCCAGCCCCATTTCTGTGCCGAAGGCAACGTTGAACGAGCTTTGTGTGCCCGAACCTATTTTCACGCCGAGGGCGACATCGAACGGGCGTTTTCATGCCCAACCCCATTTGCGTGCCCGACCCCCATTCCGCGCCCGCAACCCTGTCTGCCACGGCGTTGCGCACCTGACCACCATTCTGTGCACGACATGGTGTCAAACAGGCATTTGTGCGCCCGGTCCTTGCGCGCTGCTTTGAGGACACCATATATAAACCAAACCGTATCCCCGACCTTTAAGGGGTACCCGAAGACAAAGCGATGCTCTGCTGCATGAAAACCCCATCTTTCGCGACCACCTGAAAAAACCCATAGCCTTCAGGTATTGGATTTTGCGCGATAGGTCCCTCAATGGGGAACCTTCATGCAGGCCCTCTAGGGCCTGATACTTGTGAATTTCATTTATTTACAAAGTCATTTGCACACAAGGGGTCCCCTTTTGCATTCAAGTTCCCTCTACATCAGGCTCTCCTTCACGCAACATGTTCCTCTTGTGCACAAACCATCCATCTTGCGAAAAAACCCTCCGCTTTGCATGCCACCGGTATTTTTTGCGTGCCAACCATCCATCTTGCGTGCCAACCTTCCATATTGTGCGCAAACCCTCCATCTTGCGTAGAACCCTTTCATTTTGAATGCAGACCATCTATCTTTCCCCGACTCGTTCTTTTATGAATTCTCCATGTGCCGCCCTCACCTTGAGGCACCATATCCGAGCCTCTATTATGAGCAAAACACCTGTGTCTCAGGCTCTCTTCCCGTGTGGCCCCTTAGGTTTTAATGAAGCAATTTCAATATCCCATGGGCAGTTCTAGCCACTCTGTTGCTTCGCCTCATGCTTCTTCACATAGGCACGCTAATAGCTGTTACTTCTTTGTAGAGCCACGCTAACGTGGACCCCCAATGGTTCGCTCCAAAACACCCCCTCGACACAGCATTGCCAATTCCTTCCTCCCCCTAAGGGCGGACAGGTATCGGTTATGTATGTCCTAGGGGTGCGGAGCACACCAACTTCTTCTGAGCTGTTGGATGTTAAATTTCCAAGCGCCATTGTCCTCAGCACCTGATGCTAAACTGTGACCTCGCCACATGCCTCGCACCTGTGGTGCCCCGTCTTAGACATTCTTTATGCCAACTAGTCTCCAAAGAAGTGAGATCATTCCTACCATGTAATGGAATCCTCTTTATTGAAGCTACGTTTCCCGTGGGGAAAGGGAAACCACCCTGGTGGAAGCCCCTAGCCTTTCTGGCAGGAGGCAGCATCTCTGCCCCTCCTTTATTTAGTGCCAAATCCCTCTCCCATTGGGCTTTTTCGCCACCGAACCTCCATTCTAGAGAAAGTCCCAACCTCCATCACCTTGGGATGCTAACCACACGTAAGACCTTGTTTCCTCTTTGGGATGCTAACCACGTGTAAGCCCCGTCCACTTCCCACAGACGCACCTTTCACGATGTGATCATCATGTCTTTGTTGTCTCTTGTTTCTAGCACCGAGCACGACTCACTAAGGCTTAGAGTAAGCATCAACAATGAAATCCTCTCCGGGAAGCCTAGAGTGTAAGCCCCACACCCACCTGAACTATGTGGTCTTTGATCCCTACCAAGGGAAGGTACGTAGGAAGCCTCCCTGAGGTTCAAGCCCAACACCCGGTCACTCCGAACCCCTTCACATCGGTTTTCCCACCCACTCCTAAACTATGTGGAATTTGATCTTTTCCAAGGAAAAGTTTGTAGGTAGCCTCCCTAAGGTTCAAGACCAACACCCATTGGTTTAGACCCCCCTTTACGTCTCCACCCACTCATGAACAACGTGGACTTTGATCCTTGCCAAGGAAAGGTAAGTAGGAAGCCTCCCCGAGGTTCAAGCTCAACACCCATTGGTTTCGACCCCCCTTCACATCACCAACCACTCCTGAACTACATGTACTTTGATCTTTTCCAAGTCAAGGTATGTAGGAAGCCTCCCTGAGGTTCAAGCCCAACACCCACTGGTTTTGACGACCCTTCACTTCGCTACACACTCCTAAACTATGTGGACTTTGATCCTTGCCAAGGAAAGGTACATAGGAAGCCTCCACGAGGTTCAAGCCCAACACCCATTGGTTTCAACCCCCCTTCATGTCGCCACCCAATCTTGAATTATGTGGACTTTGATCATTTCCAAGGAAAGATATGTAGGAAGCCTCCCTGAGGTTAAATCCCAACACTCATTGGTTTAGACCCCCATTCAAGTTTCCACCCGATCTTGAACTACGTGGACTTTGATCCTTGCCATGGAAAGTTACGTAGGAAGCATTCTCGAGGTTCGAGACCAAACCCCATTGGTTTCGACACCCCTTCACATCGGCACCCACTCCATCTGAACTATGTGGTCTTTAATCCTTGCTTAGGTAGGGTGTGTAGGAAGCCTTCCTGAGGTTCTAGTCTGCCATCCATTCGTCTCGACCATCTTCACGTCGGACCACCTTCATCTCGCAAGACGTTAAACTGTGTACCCCATTTTAATCCCGCATGACGTTAAACTGCATCCCCAATTCAGCAGTAAGCCGCTGTCACCCCATTCAGTGATAAGCTGTTTTCAACCCATTTTGACTGTAAGCCGCCTTCAGATAAACTATGTGGACTTTGATTCCCCGCCACGGGGATACGTAGGAGGTATCTTCAATAATCAAGCCCATCATCACCATAATCCTCGAATAGACTCTATCTCATTCTCCATAAACTTCATTAAACCCTCCATCATTCATCCTGATTCTTGCCCGGGCTGCCACATCTCGGTGGGATCATGACACCTCATTCCCCATTCCCCTTAACAATAATCAGGAAGCTAACCACATGTTGGCCCCAATTTCAGTGTTCCCTCCAGGGGTTACACCCATATGATCCACTCTAATTAGTGTTTTGATCAGTCTTATCCATCTCCACCAGAAGATAAACTCACGACATACCCTGTGTTAAACATGGAAAGCTTAGGAAAACCTCAGATACATTTCTATGGAAGATGACTCCCCACATTTGATGTGGGATGCCTCGAGATTCCATGCCCTCAACAAGCCCTATAATAAGGGAAAGAAACCCAAATGCGCTAGTGTCCCAGTATCCAGACACACCAGTGATGTTCAACGTGACTACTCCTCTGACCGAAGGTTATTGCCCTAACTGGACCCTTTGGAATGTCCCGATAAAAGAAGTGTAATTAACTGGTGTCCATGAAGATATGGAACTAGGAAGAGTTTCACGAACAACGTCTTAAATCTATTAGGGAGACCCAGACTATATGACGAGTTCTGAGGAGGAATCCCTGGAAGGAAGAACCGACATCCCATCATCCCATTTCGATCAAGGAGCAAATTTCCCTGAAAAAGGAATGGATGTCGTCCGCCTTTGGAAAGCAGGAATGCGGGGCAACAAACAGCGCCGCCGTCGTCCAACAAGACGGATTCGTGCACCCTAGAGAAAGTGTCATAAACACCTATTTTATTTAATTAAACATGCATGAACAATATAAAATATAATTAATATTTTTATAAAATTAATTCTAGGAACATCGGGCCTTAGAATTGTATGTCGTTGGATCTATAAATATATTTATAAATATTTAAAAGTATTAAAAGGAAAAAATAGAATCCCTAAATTAATTAAATGTGTAGATAATATATTCAGTAAAATATGATAACATTCATATATTGGTTTTTAGTTCGAAAGAAATAAGAATAAATTTAATTTTATGCTTAAAATTCATTTCTCCAAAAATGGGGTTTATACATTTTATATGTGGATATTAGAATTAATTTTTACCACTTATTCTAATTTAATATTTCCAAAGAGATTCCATATTTTTAATCATTATAATTAATATTAATTTATAATGTTAACTTAATTTTTTATCATAATGAATATTAACCATAGTAAAAATATTTTTACCATGGTAGAGGTTAAAAAGTTTAACGAGGGGTTAAAATAAAGATATACCTTATATTATCTTAAATTTTTTGTTTATTTGGTAACACTTTCACTTTAATATGACTTTATTATATTTTAATTTTTTTGTATTTACAGGAGTGCCACTCTACTTACTTATAAAAGGTAATCGACACTCCTCTCTTATCCACACTTCTTGATCTATTTATCTTGATTAGGATATACCCAAATAATCTCTCAAAATCATTATACATTACCTTGGGAATATTTTATTCCCAAAATAACCATCCTATAAGCCTTAGGGTTACTTTCAAAAGATGGTACTCGAAGAAGAGGTATATGTTATTTCTGATCATTTTCATGATTACTTATTTTTAAAACTCCATATAATATTCTATAACCATATTAAAATTATGAAATAAGTATCCTTATTGTACTAAGATTTTTTTATGTTAATGGTATACCTGTTTTTGATCTCTTTTTCATCTTTTTTAAAATGATAACACCACTCATGTGTATATGTGGACTACCACAACCACTAAGTGATGTGATTTGTTTCTCTTTTCTTATTTACATTGATAGCGATAAAGATAAATATAAAAAATATAAAAGATATATATTATATTATTATTATAATATAAATATTAATTATTATTTTCGTTTCTTTCATTTAATCCATCCAAATTTGGAAACATCACTCTTGCGTAGGTATGAACTACCTTCACCATTAAGTGATGAAATTAATTTCTCATCACCAATTTATATGAATGGTTATAAAAGTGTGAATAATGAATAAATAAGATACTTATAAAATTATTATGATTATGGATATTATTAACCATGAAAAAGGTACAAGTATTAGAATCATCAAACCAAAATAATCATGGAAAACGAACCAGTTTTCACCCGAACAATGATTTTATTGAAGAATTGTTAATAAAAGGGTAATTGGAAATTATAGTGGAATGTTATATAGTAATATGTATATAAATATGATTCTAGAATATAATATATATATATAATAAAAATATATTTATTATACATGATGTTTTAATGCATACAAAGCAATATGGTACCTCAGGTAAGGGTTTTTGTTACAATCTCAATTCTTTTTGGGAGTTTTAGTGTCAAATTTACATTGAGGTAAATTATACGATCCTTATAATTGAAATAAATTAAATTTTATTATCATATAGTTATTCCTAGAAATTTTAGGTATTAGTACCATTTATCTCTCTTTGGTTATTAAAAATATCATGAATGTTTTTAAGAAAAATAGACCTTATTTCCTCTGTGGTTGGTGAAAATTTTCCTTCATATTCCTGATCTTAAAAAGGTTTTTAATAATTTTTTCTTATATGATGTAATGATGATTTAAATTCATCTTAAAAAATATATTAATTTAAATTGAAAGTTTTAAAAGTAATTTTTACTTTTTTTATTGAACATATTATTTATATTTTTTTACAAAATAGTGTGAAAGGAATCTTTGTTTTAATGTTTACAGCATTGTAACGACCCATAAGTATATCAATAACATTTACATTCTTAGGATTATTTCATAAATAACATAAATTAAAATATATAAAAATATAAAAAACTTTATAAATGAATAATAAATGAAATAAAAGTATTTCTAGAAGGTAAAAATCCTATACCGATGAAATAATAACTTGATATTATGGATAGTAATATGACCCTTATGAAATGTAAATCAGCCAAATGAATAGTAAAATCACCCGTGAAAGTATAAATAAAATTTTGGAATTTTATAAATGAATGTATGATATAATTATATCATAATATAGTAAAGTATTGTCCTAAAAACTATTAAATAAGAGTTAATATTTTTATAAGTCATAAATATTCAATTAAAATTTAATAATTAATATAATTTTTTAAATTAAAATATATTTTCATAAAATAGATTCATATAATAATTTTTTTTCTTATGATTTTTGTATAATTTTATGAGATATTAGTTAATTTTTCAAAGAGTTATAAAATCTGTTATAATTTTGAAATCTCTATTTTTTGAGTAAATGATGATTTTAATTAAATATTAAAAATTTCATATTTAGAAAATTATTTTCAAAAAATGAAATTATTTTTTAAATTTTATATGTCTAAAACTATTAAGGGTTATTTTTTGGGATTTTTCTAAAATACATGATTTTTCGGTGAATAGTCTAATACGATAATTTACAATAAATATTAAATACATGAATTATCGAGTCATAGGTGATGTAAGTTTTATATAAGAACATAATATCAAACTAAAATTAATTATTTTAATATATGTGACAATAATTCACAAACTATTCATAGTCTTGATCCAAAATAATAAACAAATGAATAAAATATTCAAAAAACACCCCTCTCATCCACTGTAAATACCACCCCTTTTCTTCAAATTTTACAAGTTTTGATCCATATAAAATTTATACCTAATAATATTCCTAATCACTTACCCATTTATAAGATATATTGGTCTCATAAAAATACTAAAACCTTTTCCCTAAGGAGGTTCTAAAGGAGGAGACAATCAAAGGGTAAAAACCACTTTCCTTTTCTTTTAATTTATTTTCAATTTATTGTTTTCTTATTATCTCCTCACATCCCATCATAAAACTATAATGATAATGATAATAAATTACATATATAATAAATTAATTATTAAAAATTAATAATCAATCATCAAGACCCTTCCCCTCTCCCTTTTATTCTAAAAATGGAAACGTCGTTTTCGAGGTGATGGTTCATCACCGTCAAGGATGAAAAGTTTTCATTTTCATTCACCATATTCAAGGTAGTTCATAAAACAATTTTAAGGGTTGAAAAATATTGTAAAATTTATATTAATTTTTTTATGTACTGTATGTGACATATTTTCATATTACTAAATGACAAAAAATGAGTTCATTGTGATCTAAAATTGCTAAAATTAATCTAACAAATTGTCATTAACTTGTTATATAATGATTCATACTCATATATGGGAAAAAACAATATATAATACCAATTAAGATTCTATATTTTAATTAATAATATATAATTCCAATTATTGAGAATTATACCCATTTTACATGAACTTCATTACTTATAAACAAGTGAACCGGTCATGAAAACCAAGAAAATGAATTATCATAAATGATGAAATTAAAATCTATAACTCATCAATAAGTCCACAAATAAACTTAATAAAAATATAATGAATAAAATACATGTATAAAAGTTTCTTAATTAATTAATTAATTAATGGATTTAATTTGATTATCCAGAACGTTAAGGTCAAGTGAAGAACACATTTGAACATAAGGTAATGGTTTTTTTCCCGAACCTTCATTTTCATTCAGGTTATGATTTATTATTCTATAAAACAATTTATTTATTCATTATTTTCATATAATTATTCTAAATTATGTTTATACATTCCAATATTATGTATCCAGATCATTTCATTTTTTTAATTGGAATTACATGTTTTATAAGGTTCTTTTCTCAATTCTTCTCGATACACAAGCTCTATTAAAGGGAACATCTCATTTTCTTAACCATTTTAATGTACCATACATGGTATATTTCAAAAAACTATTATTTTTAAAAAATACATAAATTTTTCATGAAAAATGATATTTTTTCATTTCTGGTTTTATATAATCAATCATGAAAAACACACATGTTTTTTTCTAAAGAACTCTTCTTTGCAGAGTAAAAAAAGGGTATTTATTTTAGGAATTCCTCAAAGATTTTATTTTAGGATTTTCATATATTTAAAAAAAATGGTTGAATATTATGATATATTAATATTGAACTCTTATTATTATCTTCTAACATATTTTATTAAATGGTTTATGATCAGTTTGACAATGGCTGTGAAATCTTGATACCATTCACCATACTACTCAGAATAATTAGTGATTATGTTTACAAATAAGGGAATGATATTTATATTTCATTTGTATATGATATTTATGATTAACACCATTCACATGAAGAATGAATTGGAATTATTAAGTGATATATAGGTCTCACTATATCCTCTTGATTCATCAGTAGGTCTCGTGAGACAAAATAAATATGGAATTGGCTGGGGCCTTACCCATTTTCAGAAATGGTTTTGGCTGAGAACATAACAATATATTTTTATTTTTCCTAGTTGAGGAATCAAAAGTATGTTTTATAAGTCTAGTATTATGAATTATATCATTTTGATATTATTAATTGATAATCCATGTGAGTATTTGACTACTAGAATATCCATGGTTAAGCCTCATTCTCATGTGATTTTTATTGTGGCATTATTTTTTCAACTTTTATTATTTCCTTGTTATGATCAATTTTATGTTTTAACAACATGTTTTTTAGTCATTCACCATGATTTATTATTTATATTAGATCATAATGTATTACTTACCCTTACTGAGCATCTGATCTCAACCATTTTTTATGTTTTATTTTCCCGAGGATGTAGAGATGTATATTATGAATGACTTGCAGGGATAATATAGGAGTTATGGATGTATCCAATGGAATTTATATATTTTATTCTGTTCAAGTTGTAATGTGAAATTTATGTTTGTATTTGGTTTTCCAAAACAACTAAACTATTCAGTCTTTTGGGATGCGACTTCCTTGTTTATTATGCTAATGTAATGAAGTAAGGCACCGAATCTGGGAAATTGGGGTCATGGTCCCATAGTTGGGATCAAAGGAAGTTTATTATAAACCATGGAAACTAGATTTATAAAAAATAGATTAATGAATATAACCATAATATAGACTTTTATGATAATCATATAAGAACATCCTAGAATTTTGGTAAGGTAGAGATTATGTGGGTCCTCCTAGAAATACACTTATGTCTGGATACTACAGGTAGACATGGTTCTGATAGATATGTACCTAGGGTTAAATACTCTGACAAGGTGCCCCTGGCCGGACTTAGGGTAACTTGGTAGATGACAACAAGGCTAATTTCTCACCTGGTTTGACACTCAAGGGGGGTATTCTTATGATAATTCACACTTTCTTTACAAACCAGTATGAAGGATTTAAAAGTAAATATTTCCCCAAATAAACCATATTTATTATTATGAGATTATATATGGTTAAAATTTTAATTTATGATTAAGGTTTTTTCTAATTTGAGATTATGAATTATAATCTATAACCTAATTTAGTGTATTCCATTTTTTAGAAATGGTTCCTAGTGGAAGGAATGGAAACCATATCAACGTGCATATTACATGTAAGGATTGACCTCCTATGAAAGATAATGATATTTTAATGGAGATGAGACTGGTTCTGAGCAACTTATAACTATACTGGGACAACTGACTCGGGTTATAAACAATTTTTTAGGTCAGAATAGGTATGATGAAGTCACAAAAAGGGGTTGAATTGTTTCCTTTTAAAAAAATTATAATATTAAGACATCCCTATTGAAATGTAGTGATCCTTTACTTCTCTGTTAAAGTCAAACGAGTAGAAGAAATAAATAAAGGAAAATAACACAAGGATATATAGTGGTTTGGAGAAAAAATATTCCCTAGTACACTCTAGCAATGTTCCACTCCATGAGATTCGTGATTTTCACTAGTATGTCCTATTATCACAAGGCCTTGCAATCCACAACTGAGTGCTAGATGTTCACACCATACAAGGATTTTAAAGGTACTTCTAGTTCTTTTATAGGGAACCATATATCCGTAGATTAGTCTGAGAAGCTGACACTCCACCACAACTAAGTCTAAGTAGCTGATAATCCACAAAATCAATAGAGATTTATTTAGTTGATGGTACATGTTGAACTTTACAGTTTGCAGTAGTAACTAATAGATGAAATCATATATTCAATATAGCATAATAAAAAAACTGTTCTTTAATGTAAAGAATGAATATTATTTAAATTAAAATAGTAGAAAATTGTAAAAAATAGATCAAATAATGTTTGCACATAATTCCATCTTCTTTACACCATGATAGCATAAGAATGTACAAATAATTTCAATTCTCTCTTCAAAAGCATCAAACTCTAATATGAATATTTTTAACACCTCCTTTTTAACACAATATTCACATCTCCTATTTTCTTCATTGGGTATTATTTTCCTTCCAATGATATATATATATATAGAGAATAAATATCCATTAGTTGTAATATAATTCTTATTCCTTAGGATACCCGAAATAAATTGAGTCAATAGACTTTATAAATATTCCAATAATAGCATAACACTATTGCCTCTTTATTCCTATAGAATAAATCTCTAATAAATGCATTCAAAATATTTTTAATTACTCCTCCAATAATACCTCCATAATAATATTATATTTGAACAATTTAAATCTCATGTTTAAATCTATTCAAACCTCTTTAAATATATTCTAAATAGTTCCCGAAAACGGGATACACAATTAATAATGAATATTTGAAATCAAAAATCATTCAAAGAGATTCATAACATCCCTTACAAATAGGAATGATATAATCCATTTCATGCGAGCCATTAAATTGGTCAAAAAATATATTTATAATGATCTTTAATACTAAGAACACCATTGTAGAAATCACGAAAAATATCATAGATTTAATATATCTCCTTTCATAAGTCAAACATAGGGTTCCTTCGTGTAATGATAAAATACCAAAAATAGGGATCAACTGCATAGCGTATGGTTCCTTTGTGTATCATAGAGTTTATTTTCATAGCGTAGAGGTCCTTTATGTAGTGTAGGGTTCCTTTATGTAGTGCAAGGTTCCTAAACAATAATTTCATCTTTGCGTAACATAGGGATCAAAAGTAACATAGGGATGAGAATCCATACATTCATCCATCCAACATATGATTGGTCCCAAATGTATCATTCATTATCTATACATTCAAACTCCGAATATAGGGTATGAATAATGATTCTAGACATAAATGTAAGGTAGATATTCCATAATTTCATTATCCAAATATAGGGTTGTTGATCTATACATTTACTATTTCAAATGTATGGTTTAAATAGAACATCAGAAAACTGGACCACATGCATTTAGATATTTCAATTTTTTTCAGAGCCCTTTAACAATAGACTCATTCTTCAAAATAAATGATTTATATTTGGGAAATATTAATATCTTTCCAAAGGATTAATAATAAAATAAATCGAACTTATACAATTCAGGATATTTTTGAAAAATTAAAGAAATAACATTCTAAAAAACTACAACCGAGAAACTGCAATCCCAATCATTGGTGAATTTATTGACCATCCAAACAACTTTTTTAGACTTTGATGTAAACCGATAATATCATTATAAATATACTTTTTTTCCATCACCCTAGGTTTTTTTAAATTCTGATATCTATATAAATTGCTATAAAATATATACTATAGGTTTTTAAATCTATTCATTATACCGTTTCTAAACCGATCCAAAAACTTCAGTGATTTTTTAGCATATCAAATAATACTTTTTATACTTCCACATAAATTAAGGATGTTTAGATAATTCCATTATACATTTAATGGTATAATTATACCTCAAATCTATTCAATTTAGCTTGATATATCATTATAATTCCTAATTAACCTCAAGATGAAAACGGTAACATCACTTGAACAACTTATAACAACTTTGGTGAATGTTTTCACCATTAAAAAAATTTAATTTTCTATTGGAATAAATAGATGAAATGAATATAATCCTCTTACCTTTACAAAGGAATAAACACCAAAATAATCTGATCACTATTGCTTCACATATAAAATGGAAACTTTGACATACAAAATTTGAAACACTTAACAAATTTTATAGAAAACAATGATTGATGGGTTGAAGTAATTATCAAAACTAAATCAAAATGAGAATGAACAAGAGCCACTTAACAATCTCTCCATTTTTGATAATTACAAAACCCCAACTTATTATCAAAATTTTCTCCCACCTTTTATAAGGATAAAAAATATGGGTTCTTGAGTATATTAAATAATATAATATATTTAACATTTTTATAAAGAATGTGAATTTGAAATTTTAAGTAGCAGAAAATGAATTTAAAATTTGAAAAAAAATTCATCCAAAAAATTAAATTAAAATCTGAGAAATAGAATTTTCTTCCCCTTTAAAAAAATTTAAAATTTAAAAAAATAAAATTTTCATCTTTTTTATCCCTTTTATAATTATTTAAAATGTGAATAATTTTTTATAAAAACTTAAAATTTGAAAAAAAATTAAAAAAAATTAAAAAAATTAGTCATTTCAAAATATATTCTAAATACAAAAATATAAGCTCCCCCTAAATTCATGCTTCCTTAAAAAAGATATAATCTAGGATCCATGAAAACATATAAAATATTATTCAATTAATAATAAGGGTTTCCACTGAATATATTAAAATATTTAATTCATGCCATAATAATTAAACATTTAAACATACAATATATATTTCATAATACTTATCTTAAGACCAAGCATAAATATTTATGATATTCAATGAATTTAAATAAATAAATTACAAGCAAAATAAATAATTTTGTAAAATAAATAAATAAATAAATAAAATTAATAATGGATTTTCAATGAATTTAATTAAAATATTTTTAAATAATTTAATTAAAATATTTTCAAAGGATTTGATTAATGGATTTTCAATTAATTTAGTTAAAGGAATTTGAATTAATTTATTTAAAATATTTTAAAAAAATTTAACTAAAATATTTTACAAAGAATTTAATAAAATTATTTTCAATGAATTTAATTAAAATAATTTCAAAGAACTTAATTAAAATTTTACAAAAGTCATAAATGACCAAAACATTTTAATCTAATAATAGAAAAATATATCAAAAACAACAAGAGATTAATTTAGCAAATAAAATGAATTTAAATAGTCAAATAATAAAGACATGCTTACATGCTAGATAAACATTTTTATAAAATCTTAATAGAACCTTTGATAGTTATTGATTAATAAAATAAGTCAATAAATAATTCATTTGATAAAATAAAATTGTGAAAGATTTAATAGTTTAAACATATGAATAATTAAATGTAGAGGAATACAAGATAAAATATTTAAAAAAAATCTCCCCCAGTATAAAACAGTTAGTGTTTTAAAATTTAATATTATATTTTAAAATAAAATACTTCCTGGAATAACTGTTCCAGCTCTAATGAAGTTTCAATTTAATAGAAAAAGAAATAAGAATATAATAAATTCTTATAATTTTCAACCTTCTACTTGATGATATAACAATGATGTTTAGTGGAACATACCTACAATGTATCAAATACAAGTGCCTTTTGGTACCTATATACTTTTGGGTATGGCAGTGTCATGAATTAATGATTAGGTAACTAAATATTTTTATTTCATATAACATTTTATAATTAAATATAGATAATGCTTTTGAATAATGATCATGCTTGACACCACAAAATTGAGGCTTTCTAAAATAATAGTTATTATCATAATGTCCTTTAATACCATAATAAAAATATTTAATAGTAGACCTGATCTTTTATGTTCGAACCAGGAACAAAATAAATATTATATAATTTTGGTTTTTCTCAATTACTACCAATACCGAGTTTTCCTTTGTGAATTTTATTTTTACCAAGAATTTGATTCAAAAAATTATCTCCCTTGATAAGCATAGTTTATTCTTGATTTAAATGATCAACATCAACCAAAAATTCTTTAATTTTAATTTCATGTAGATCATAAGAAACATTGGAAGAACTTGATCTTTAATCAATAATCTGTTTGACAAGATTTCATTATCAATTAAAATAGAATCATAAAATTTTATAATATTTTTATTCTCTTTATTTAAAGATTCAAATTTATCTTGAAGAATAAAAATATATTATTAAGTTCATCATAAGAAAAACTTTCATAATTTGAACTTTCATAGTAAGAAGATTGTACCTCATCAGCATGAGCCATAAGACATAGATTAACCTTTTGATTTTCATGATCAAATTTTAATTTTATAGTAGATTCATCATTTGAATATTTATATGAATTAATAGTAGGCTTCATGAATTTAATTCCTTTTCATTTATATTTAGATTTCTTTTGAGCTTTAAAAAAAATGAATTTCAGGTCTCAAATGACCTATGTTCTTACACTCATAACATTTGACTTCTTTATCTTTATTCAATTTCAATTTCTATTTTATCTTTTTATAAATCTTTCCAAATTTTTTATATAGATGTGTTAGAGCATCAATTTAACACAAATTACTCTAATTTAAATCATAAAATTCATCCCTATAAAGTTTGAGTGTAGTTATTTTCTTTTTGATAGAAATGTTATTTTCACCTTCTTTTTGCATCTTTGCTTTGTACATCATCATGGTTCCATTCAATTAATTCATCTTTAATTATTTAACCAGTGTGGACTACCAAATAATAGTTGATATTACATTCCACTTAGAAGGTAAAAATCTATGTACCTTTAATGCCTGATCTAGTTATGGAATTGGAGTTCCCAAGGAAACAACATCATTAATGGATTCTGTTAATCATCCATTCATCTGAGTGATGCTCTCATATTCCTGTATCTTGAATGAGTAAAATTTAAGTTTTTCAGTATTTTACCTTAGTTTTCTAACATTTTATGTTCATTCATATGAAACCACAATATTCTTCCACGTCTTATAGGTTATAGCACATTGAGAAACATGATTAAATTCCTCAAGACTAAGACCGCATATAATTAAATTCATGGATTTTGAATTAATATCAAACTCAACTTCCTTAGAAGAATCCCAGTTATCCATTTCTCCAGGTATTTAGTAAAGTTTGATAGTATTCATATAAAATTTGAAACTAATATTATTCAAATATATAGTCATGTGGGCTTTCTAGCATCCAAAATTATCACTGTTAAAATAAGGAGCACGGATCATCGACATACCTTATTTGAAAATTTCTATCGAGATTTTTGTTCATCTGAATCATTATCTTAGGCTTGTTAGATACAAAATAAATATTCAATATTCTAAAAGAGCCAACCCACTGTTAATAATTTTTAGGTCAGAATGGATATGATGAAGACACATGGGGTGGGGGGGGGGGATTGTGCCCTTTTAAAAATATTGACAATATTAAAATGTTCCTCTTGAAATGAAGTGATCCTTTTTGCCTCTCTTAAATTTGAGTGAGTAGTGGAAATGAATAAAGGAAAGGAACACAAGGATGTATAGTGGTTCACGACATAGAAATCCCATAGTTCATTCCACCAGTTCTCTACTCAATGAGATTGGTGATTTTCACTAGTAAGTCCTCATATCACAAGACCTTTCAATCCACAATTTAGTGTGAGAAGTTGACACCTTTCAAGGATTTATAGGGCATATGGTTCTTTTACAGGGAACCATATATCCACAACTTAGTTCGAGAAGCTAAAAATCCAACAAGACTGAGTTTGATCAGCTAATAATCCACCAAATATATAGAGATTTATTCTATTTATGGTATAGGTTGAACTTCACAATTTGTAGCAACAACTAGCATATGAAATATGATCTTTAATATTACACAACAATAGTAGAAAAATAATCTTCAATGTCAACCAGGAAAATTCTTCTTATTAAAATAGCATCAAATAGATCAAATAATGTAAGCACATGATTCCATATTCTTTACATCATGATAGAATAATAATGTACAAAGAATTTAAATTTTCTGTTCAAAAGGTTCAAGCTTTAATATGATTATCTTCAACACCTTCTTTTTAACAGTGTTCTCATGTCTCTACTTTTTTTTGTTGTGCATTCTTTTCCCTCCTGAGAGAGATATATATAGAGAATAAATATCCATCAGTTTAAATATAATTCCTCTTCCTTTGGATACCAAAATTGAATTGTGTCAATAACATTCATAATTATTCCAAGAATATCATAGATCCATTGCCTCTTTATTCCTATAGAATAAATCTCTAATAAATAAATTAAAAAAATTTAAATAACACCTCCAATAATAATTATATAATAATAACAACATTGAAAAATCTAAAACTCTTGTTTAAATCCATTCAATCCTCTTTAAATAAAGTTGAAATAGTTCCTAAAAACCAACAAAATAATTAATCATGAATATTTGAAATCAAAATCATTCAAAGGGATGCATAACGTCCGTTACAAATAAGAATGATTTAATACATTGAATGTGATCCATTGAATTGGTCAAAAAAATATTTATAATGATATAAAATACTAAGATTACTATTGCAGAAATCACACAAAATATCATGGATTTAAAATATCATTGTTGAGAATTCAAACATAGGGTTCCTTCATATAATGAAAAAATACAAAACATAGGGTTCAATTGGGAAGCGTATGGTTCCTTTGTGAATTATAGGGTTTATTTTCATAGAGTAGTGTTCTTTTATGTATCGTAGGTTTCCTTTTCATAGCATAGGGTTCTTGAACCATACTTTCATTTGCGTGTAATGTTGGGATGAGAATCCATACATTCATCCTTCCAACGTAAGGTTGATTCCAAACATAGCATTGATTTTCCATATGTTCAAACTCCGAATATAGGGTATAAATAGTGATTCCATAGTTTAATGGAAGGTATATATTCCATAATTTAATTCTCCAGATATAGGGTTGTTGATCCATATGTTTACTATTTCAAACGTAGGGTTTAAATAAACCGTCAGAAAACTGGGTAACTTGCATTCATATATTTCAGTTATTTTTCATATCCCTTTAATAGTAGATTCATCCTTCAAAATAGAAGTCTTAAATTTAATAAATATTAATATATTTCTAAATTATTAAGAATTTAATCAATTAATCTTCTATAGTTTAGGATATTTTTGGAAAACTGAAGCAATAACATTCTGGAAAACTGAAACTGGGAAACTACATTCCCAATATTCAGTGAATTTATTAACCATCCAAAACACTTTTTCATCCTTTGATGTAAACTGATAAAATCACGATAAACTTACTATCTTTCTATCTCACCGAGTTTTGAGGAATTATAACATCTATAGAACTTATAGTAAAATAAATACAATAGGTTTTCAAATCTGTTCACTGTATAGTTTCTAAACCGATCCAGAAACTTTAGTGATTTTTTAGAGTATCAAAAAATCATTTTTATACTTACACATAAATTAATTATGTTTATATAATTCAATTTTCTATCCAATTTCATAATTAAACCATGAAACCATTCAAATTATCTTTAGAGAACATTATAATTTTGAATTGACTGTAAGATGAAAACTGTAATTTCACTTAAAAAACTTATAACACCTTTGATGATTTTTTCAACCATTAAAACAATTGAATTTTTTTGACATAAAAAATAAATGAACATAATATTTTTATATTTTCAATGAAATAAACAAAATAAGAATCTGATCATTATTTCTTCAGATATAAAATAAATACTTTGAAGTACTTAATCCAAAAAATTTAATAAATTAATTAGAAAACAAAGATTGATGGGTTGAAGTAATTATAAAACAGAAATAAAAAATAAGAATAACAAGGATCCAATCAACACAATAACCTCACCCATATTTAATATCTATATCCACAATGTGGAGGATCAATTTTAGTCCCCTTTATGTGACAAAAACCTCCATTATTCAATGGGACTACATACCCATTTGTAGCGGAGTAGTGGATACGTTCCTTAGAGGATATATTTCTCACTTTGGGAAGTAATGAAAGGGAGATGGTTTTCATGGAAATTTATCATCTATTGGGAGATGCAGATAAATGATGGTCATTATTTCAAAACACAAAGGAGGAGGAATAAATTACAAATATGTAATGGAGGTATTTTAGGGAAATTTTCATAGAAAAATATTTTCCTCGTGAAAATCCAATGGATATGGAGAGGAAATTATTGATTCTGAAGCAAAAAGTGGATGAAAACATTTAAAATTATGAATCCAACCTTATAAGGTTATCAAGGCATGATACAGACTACATACTTAATCAAATGAGAAGGATTGATCAATTCCTTGACGGTTTAAAACCATTCATTTTAAGGGCACTGGTCTCCCAAAATTTCACATCATATGAGGATATAGTCTCATGTGGTATCAAGAAATAGAAATAATTATCTAATACTTTTTAATTTAAGGGAAAAAAAGTGAAGAAGAGGGTGTTTGAGGAAAGAATGGATAAAGGGAAGAAAGAAAAAGGAATTTTTCAATATGCGATATTGGTTGAAGGGAACACCATGGTGCCTGCTTAAAAGGAAAATAAGTTTACTACAATTGTGGAGCGAAAATCCATCATGCTAATTATTTCATGGGAAATAAAGAAACTATCAATGTTTAATGCTATAATTATAGGGATATGATACACTATGATAATGATTTTCTAAATCATAAAGTAAACAAGCCTCAAAAAAAGGCCACTGGAGCATCGACAAGATTATGCAATTAAAACTACAGAGATTGAAGTTCCTAATGATGTGGTGGAAGGTAATTTAATCATTTCCTTAGACTTAGACAATGATTCATTTGATTTTGGATCATTACATTCTGTAATATCTTCATAGTTTTCCAAGAAAACTCGACATCTCCCTTTTGAGTTAATAAATGAGTTTTAAGTCAAAAATCATAGTGGTAGTATCATTGCAACAAATATGTGTAAGTAATTTCCCTTTATGACACATAAACATGATTTAGTTGAAAACCATATCCTCATAATTATGGTTGATTTTGATGTTATCCTTGGTATAAAATGGATTTCAAAATATGATGTGAAAATCTATTACAAGAATAAGGAAGTCACAATTTGTGAGGAAAATATAGAATCCCTCATATTTATAGTAGGAACATCATCATCTAGTTCTTATCTAGATCCACCATCATTAGCTCTTCCAAATGAAGTTATTAGGGAGGAATAGAAAACATCATTTATGGATATTTAAATTGAAGATGTACCTATTGTGAAGTAATACATTGATGTAATTCCATAGGAGTTACCTGGACATCCTCCAGAGTGGGAAGTTAATTTATCTATTGATTTAATTAATGGAGAAAGGCCTATATAAATAACTCGATATAGAATAGACATTACATAATTAGTGGAGCTAAATAAAAAACTAGAGGAATTGAGTGACAAGGGATTTATTCTACCTAGTGTTTCTCCATGAGGATCCCCCATTATCTTTGTTAATAAGAAAGAAAGATCCATAAGTATATGCATTGACTAAAGATAAATAAATGCTATTACAATAAATAACAAGTATCCCCTACCTCTCATTAATGATTTATTTATTAAAATTTATCGAGCTAAATATTTTTAGAAGATTGAAATTTGATCTGGATATCATCCATTTCGTGCGAGGAAGAAAGATATTTTAAAGACATCATTTCAAACAAGGTATATACATTAAAAATTTTCAGTAATTCCATTTGGACTAACCAATGCACCCTTGGTTTCCATGGATCTAATCAATAATATTTTCAAGGAATATATTGATGATTTTGTTTTGGTATTTAATGATGATATCTGGATATATTCCCAAAGCTATGAGGACCATTAGAACCACTTATGGGTTGTTCTGGAGGCTCTTAGAAGAAAATAGTTATATGGGAAGTTTAGAAGGTGTAAATTATGGATTCCAATAGTTTCTTTTCTTGTCCATATTATCTCTAAGTATTGAATCATAGTTGATCCTATGAAGACAAAAGCAATTTAGGAATTTCCTACATTATTGAAAATAACTGAGGTACATAGTTTCATTGGTTTAGTAGATTACTATCAGTGATTCATTCCTAATTTTCTTGATTTTATAACCCTTTAACCAATATTACTCATAAAGGGGTTAAGTTTATATGGAAAAAATAACATGAATATTTTTTTGAAGAATTGAAGAAGAGATTTATGAATTATTTAATCTTGAATCTATCATCGGGAAATGGTGGAGTTGTGTTTTATAGTGATGCATCAAAGAAAGTACTTGGTTGTGTACTTATAAAGAATGATAGTGTTATTGTATACGCAATAAGGTTGTTAAAAAATCATGAACATAACTATCCACAACATGATCTTGAATTATTATCTATAATATTTTCTCTAAAAACAATGATACACTATCTCTATGGTGAAATATGTGATATATATATATATCCAAATAGTTTGAGATATATCTTCTCATAAAAATAACTCAACATGAGACAAATATGATGGATCGAGCTACTCAAGGATTTTTATTTTTTAATAAACTATCACATAGGGAAGGAAAATAAGGTAGCTGATGCATTGAGCATAAATGATCATGGAGTTCTAAACAATATGAGGATTGAAAGGGATCCTGTATTAATGGATCTAGAAAATATGGATATGGGAGTTATCAAATAAGGTGAAACATCATTAATTTTTCAATTGGTTTCCCAAACATCTTTATAGTAAATAATTAAAAGTTATTAGTCAGATGATGAGAATCTTCGAAAGGAAATTAAAACTATGAAATATGGTAAGTTGGAATAATTTGTGTATGAATATGGAATTCTGAAATTTTGAAGGAGGCTATGTGTTTCTTCTATTCCCAAGCTAAAAAAGGGAGTTATTAGATGATTCCAAGAGCATGAATTTTACTATACACCCTAGTAGCACTAAGATGTATAGAGATTTGAAGGAACATTTTTGATGAGATAATATGACGTGGAGAATTGTTGATTATGTATCAAGATGCTTAGTTTTTCAATAGGTAAAGGCTGGAAGACAACATCCTCGAGGAGTCATGAAAACTCTACCTATTACTACATTTAAATGGGATGATATCACCCTGGATTTTGTCACTTTATTAACAAAACTCTATGAAATAATGATTCTATATCGGTGATTATTGATCAACTTACCAAATCTTTACATTTCCCCACTATTAGGGAGGATTTGTTTCTAGAGATCCTTACACGACTCCATATTAATAAAGTTTTAAGACTTCATGGAGAACCTCTTTAAATTATGTCTGATCATGATCCATCATTTACATTAATTTTTTTTAAAAATATTTAGAAATATTTGGATACTGAGATTAATTTGAGTATTGTTTATCACCTTAAAATTGGTGGGCAGTCAGAAAAGATGATCCCAAGATTAGAAGACATGTTGAGATCATGATCACTCGATTTTCATGGTAAGTGGGATCATTATTTACTATGGGTAGAGTTTTCTATAATAATAGTTTCAATTAAAGTATTCAAATGGAACCATATGATGCATTTTATGGAAAGATATTTAGTACACAAACCTGTTGGGATGAAGTTGATGAAATGAAGCTTATTGGCCCAAAGATTTTGGAAGAAATAATAATAAAGGTAAAGACTATTCAAACCCATACCAAATAAATTAAAAGTAGGTGAAAGAGTTATGCTGATAATCAAAGGAAGGATTTATAATTTCAAGTGGGAGATCACGTTTTCTTGAAAGTATATCTATGAAAGGGTGTTATAAGACTTGGAATGAAAGGGAAACTAATCCCCAGGTAAGCTGGTCCTTTTTGAAATTCTGGAGAGAATTATAGTTGTGTCTTATAATTTGGAAATGTTGCTTAGCCTTTGTAAAGTACACAATGTGTTCCACATCTCTTTGTTATGGAAGTACATACTAGACCTAATGCATGTCCTCACTTCTAAATGAATTGATTTGGATCCTTAATTAGCTTACTTTGAAGAGCCTATCTAGATTCTAGATAGTAAAGAATTGGTGTAGAAAAATTAGATGAATTAGCTAGTAAAGGTACTTTGAAAAGATCATAAAATTGAAGAGGTGACGTGGGAGTCTAAGGATATTATGATGAATAACTACCCAAATCATTTTATGATGTGACATTCTAGAAATTTTGAGAAATATTTTTATAGGAGGGGATAATGTAATGACCAAGAGTTATATCAATGAAATTTACCTTCTTATCATTATTTCATAAATCATATAAAATCACCTGTTAAACATAATAAAAACTTTATAAATGAAGAATGAATGCAATAAGATGTATTTATGGAAGTTAAGAAAACTATACCGATGAAATAGTAACATGAACTTAGGAATAGTAATATGACCCTTATGAATAGTAAATCATCCAAATGAATAGTAACCTTGCCCATGACAGTATAAATAAAATTTATGCATCTTATAAATGATTGTATGATATAATTATATCGCAGTACAAGTAAATAAACATTTTAAAAATTATTAATTAAGAGTTGGTATTTTTGTAAGTCAAAAATATTTAATTACAATTTAATAATTAATATAATTATTTAAAAGAAGATTTATTTTCATAAAATAGATTCATATATTAATATGTTTTTGTCTTTTGATTTTATGATTATTTTATGAGACCTTAGTCAATTTTTCAAAGTGTTATGAAATCAGTTATAATTTTAAAATATTTATTTTTCGAGTAAATGATGATTTTAATTAAAAATTATATTTCTCATTTTTAGAAAATTATTTTCATAAAATGGAGTTCATTTTTGAATTCTACACATCGAAAATTGGTTAGGGTGATTTTTGGTGAATAGTAAAATACGATAACATAAGATAAATGTTCAATACATGAATTATTGGTTAATAGGTGATGTAAGGATGATAAAAGCTCATAATATCTAAATATCCTTCATTATTTTAATATATTTGTTGATAATTCTCAAACTATTTCTAGTCTTGAGCCAAAACAATAAACAAATGAATAAAATATTCAAAAAACACCCCTCTACTCGACTATAAATATCACCCCTCACCACCCCTTCTCCTCCCACCTTCAAAGCTTTGAGACTTGTAACATTTAAGAGAAATAATACTTCCAAGCCACACCCCTATGTCTAAGAGCTCTTGGTATCATAAAAATATCAAAACATTTTCCCTAAGGAGGTTCTCAAGGACGAGACAATCAAGAGGTAAAAACCTCTTTATTTTTCTTTTAATTTCTTTTCAAGTTATTATTTTTTTATTATTCTCTCCTCGCCTACTATAATCAAAAATATAATAAAAACTATAGTAACTTAAATATAATATAATTTTATTGTGCTAATGGAATAATCCATCATCAATCCCCTTATCATCTTCCTTTTATTCTTAAAATGGAAATATTGTTTGTGTGGTGTTGTTTCATCACCTGCAAGGAAAACAGGTTTTCATTTTCCTTCACCGTCTTCAAGGATATTAATAAAACTATTTTAATGGTTGAAATATATTATAAAATTTATATTACAAACCTTTTTAAGTTATGTACTAAAAATTAACTTTTTTATTATTCAAACACTTTTAAGGAAAAAGTGAGAAACCATGAGTCGAACCACAAAAAGAAATAATAGAGCCACTGAAGAAAAATTTAATCCTATCAGATTTAATTTACCTAAATAATTTCCAAGAGATATTGGTTAACTAAGTGTCGGGTTCATCTATTAGTAGATCTTCAAACTCAAATGCCAAGTTGTCCCATGACCAGATGTACTCCTCAAGACCGATCTTCCCATTATTGAATCCCCCAATGAGAATCAGGTCCTACTTGTCCTTCTCCAAATCATTTTTTTTTTCATTTCCAAAAAATCCTCTTTAAGGTTAAGTGGGAAGCCATAAATTTCAAGCAAAATTATGTATTCAATTCAAATTACCACTTTCAAAAAAATCATAATCATCTCGGTTCTCGTGAATCTCGAGTCAAGAGCCATGCTAGAGAGACCCACTAGAATCCTCATCACCGTCATCTTCATCTTTACTGTCGTGTCACAGAGTTATGTGTTATCATCATCACAATCCTTGACACTGATCTAATCCAGTTCCACTATTGTTTTCATAGTTCAAACACCACACTAGTCCACCAGAGAATATCATAGATTATCGAGCTGTCATGAACACAAGCCGAATCAATCCATGAGTTCACCACCACCATCAGGTCTCTAGCCAAAACCCATCACTATCTTCACATCAACACATCACCAAAGTCTTCATCCTCCACACCTTTTCATCATCGGCTGCTACAAAAATGACATCTACCATTACAAATGATGATGCATGGACCTTAGATGCCGAAATAGGCCACTGCGACTGATTACCCTAAACTAGCCGCTCGATCTCGTGACCCAAAGAACCATGATGACCACCTCACTGCTCTACCTCGGAGTGATTGAGGGAGTCCTGGAACCTATGTAGAGAAACTAACAAACCAATATAGGATGAAACTCCAGTGAAATATCATCTCGACATCGTCGCATCATCTTCGTCGTCAACACAACATCATGAGAAACACTAACATAATGCTAACTAGACTTAAATTACCGTGAATCAAATATGAGAAATGAAACACCTAAAAACATTAAAAAATGACATAAATGAAGGGCCACACAAGTCATGATGAACACTTCCACACTGTACACCCAAAAGTCTTTCCATTACCGTCACTCCAGATCAGCCTTGGGGGGGAGACAGAAGAACAAGAAACCAGAGCTGTGAAGGAGTAGTCAAGGGCTTTGAGCATCGACACTGTCAGCGAGATAGATGAACAAAACCAAATGATGAAAAAATCATACTACCATCACCCAAGTGAGTACAGGGGCCGCCACCAAAGTCTAAATAATAATAAGGAGAAGCAAGAAGATAGTGAGAGGGGGAGACAATACCGGTGAGCCATGGAAATTCCTCCCCCACTTTGATCCCCTGCCAAGGAAAAACCCTAGCCTAAGAGAGGAATCAGGGAGACGCCACTCCAAGGCCTCTTCAGGTCCTACTTGCCAATCCAGGTATATTGTTCCTCATTGAGATTCACCCTCAATGACTTCCCCATAATTATGGTATCTTCCACTTCATTATCATTGAGTATAAAAAACTATTCAACCACCTCTTCTTCTGATCTCATAAGAAATTCCATGGATTGCTCAATCACAACACCTAACTTCTGCAACTGACCAGTGGAATCATTGTCTGTATGCTTGTCTTTCATCTTATTTGTTGAACATGTATCCATTGGATGTGGGAAAAAGGAGTAATTATTCCTTTCATTATAGGTGCCTTTCCAGTTTCTGTTTCTCCCCGGGCTCAAAGACCTATCTCCCAAAACCTCTTCCTCTGCTCTGCCTGCAATGGACTTGCACCCAAAGACTATCTTCCCATCCATTGATTGATTAACCAGATCAACCTCGATCTCCTGAACCGTTTCATCAATCATAAATTATACGAATTTATTTCCCAACTTAATGGTTGCCACATCTATAATAGGACTTGTCCTAATACAACACCCCTAGGGAACACCAAATCTGCATATGATGCACCCATGGGTGGTTTGGAAGGTTCCCCAGTCACTTCATCTTCCACATTATGAACATGATCATCTATTACCTTCATAGAATGAGTTTCAGGAGTTGTAACTGCTATTATTTACATCACAGATTGAGTTTCATATATAACTCTTTCTATCCTAGAGTGATAAGCATTTACAAAATCAATGAAACCACCCACTAAATTTCCCTAAGAAACCACTACCATTGGATTCTTCATACCATTAAGATCACATATGAATCTACTAAAGGCATCCTTGACCTCCGCCTCTAGAGGTAGAGGTACTGAATGCATCTACCTTCCCGGACTAGCTCCACTATAATTCAAAAACACAACATTCTGGATGGTCTATTTAGAAGATGATACATCCCGCTTCACAGGATATACATTACCATCATTATTCAATCCCAAACCACAGTCAATAGTCATCCCCAAATTAGACTGCATCAATTCGTTTTACCTCTAGGTGGACGACTTCCCATGCCTGCAGGCCTCAGGCTTATGAACCATACGATTTCTCAATGAAGAAATGTCGTACCATGACTAAAAAATAACTGATTTTTTATTCCTAAACTTCTTACCAACATACACCCAATAGAAATTCATATGTGGCTTCAACAAATCAATTTCAACATAGATTCTAGGTGAAATGCGATGGAAAACATCCCTAGTTCAACTATCAGAACAAAGATAATGCCCAAATAGATTACCTAACATACAAATGATAGATAGATTTTGAAAGGGGATTGGAAGTTCAAATAAACTTACCCAAATTATGAAGGAAGGAGAATAATTCCTCATATGAAAATAATATGACCACTTGAAGAGGAGAAACTAAGATCCATTGCAGATGCATGGTTCACTCGACCAGGCCAGAATTAGTTCCGTTTCAAAATCAACCCTCACCATGATATGATTGGAGTCGAGAAGGCTGATGGTAGGATTATTATATAAACCCCAAGATCCAATAAACAAAATGATCTAATTAATCAACTGAAGGTTGACATTTCTTGAAAACCAAGAAAACAAATGCTCTTAAAGGATGAAATTGAAATATATAATGCATCAATAAGGCCATAAATGAAATTAATAAAACTATAATGAATCAAATAAATGAAAAAAAGATCATTATTATTTAATTGATGGATTTAATGTGATTATACAGGACATTAAGGTCAAGTGTAGAACACATTTAGAAATAAGTTTAGGCTTTTTTCTCGAACCTTCATTTTCATTCGGGTTATGCTATCTTCCTATATACACCAATGTAATTATTCATTATTGTAATATAATTCTTATAAATTCTATTTATAAATTCTAAAAGTATGTGTCCATATCATTTCTTCTTTTATTTATGGGAATTACCTATTTTATAAGGTTCCCTTCTCAGTTCTTCCAGATACACAAGCCTAATTAAAGGGAACATCTCAATTTCTAACCCATTTTCATGTACGATCCATAATCTATTTTAAGACACCATTTGTTTTAAATAACTATTTTTTTCATGAAAAAATATATTTTTTTCATTTTTTTTATACAAACAATCATCATAAATACAAATAACTTTTCCAAAAGGACTCTTCTTTACAAAGTAAAAAAGGTATTTCTCTTATGAATTCCTTGATGTTTTTATTAGAGTATTTTCATTTACTTAAACACCCCTATTGAATATTATGCTATATTGAGATTGATATATTATGATTTTCATATACCATATTTTATTAAATGGTTTATGATCATTTTGACTGTGGATGTGCTATCTTGATACGATTTACTATACTACTATGAATTATTAGTGATTATGTTTTGATATTGGGGAAAGTTATTTACCTTTCATGTGTATATTTTGTTTATGTTTATCCTAATTCATATGAGGAATGAATTTGTATTATTATGTGATATGTGGGTCCCTCAATATCTCCTCTATACATTAGTATATCTCATGAGACAAAATAGATATCGAATTGGTCGAGGCCTTTCCCATTTTCCGATATGGTTTTGGCTGAGGCCTTAACCATTTATTTTCAGATGTCTTGGATGAGGCCTCAAAAGTATGGTTAAAATATACAAAATTATGAATTATATCATTACAATACTATTAATTAATAATCTATGTGAATATTCAACAAGTAGAATATCCATGGTTAAGCCTCATTCTCATGTGATTATTTTTATGGAATTATTTATTCAGCTTTTATTCTTACCATATGATGATCAAGTTTATGTTCTAATGAAATGTGCATTCAGTAATTCACCAAGAAATATTGTTTATTTTCCCGTCATCATTAATATTATTTTATTTAAATATTATTTTATATGTTAAATGGATATTTTTAAAGAAAAACGTCTTTTCAATATTCTATGAATTTTTTGTTTTTAAAAATACTGAAAGAAAAGGGTATTTTCTAGGTTTTCAAATAAATGCTCAAATTATATTCTATAGGTATTTTTCATCTATTTCAATATTCTGTGGATTTTTATGATTTACTGGGGATATGATCATAGGATACCATCCTATTTATATATAATGATGTGTAATAGACCAATGCATGTCAACCTAACCATACACTTAGGTTGGACATCATATGGTGAGGTGAAACAAAAAAAAATAAACATTCTTGAATATAATGAAACAACACATAAAGCTAGAGTACTATATGAAGTAAAAAGATAAAACATGGTAAAAAAATACATGAAAAATTGGACAAACCATAAATCATGAATAAAGAAAGACTAACAATTATCCATGTGACCAATTTTAACCTACAAACCAACTTGAACTGATGGAAGAAATAAAAAGAGAAACCATCATACTATAGGACGCCATTCCCTTTACCCGAATACCACAACACAACATCTACAATAGTCCAAAGTAAAAAATAGGGTCTGATCACAATCCCATTAAGACACCACTTCATATTTTGTATAATTTCTAATATCAAGAATGAAACATTTATAGATTTCAAAACAAAAAAAATTTACAAATCATTTTCACAAATTCAATTCATTTTCAAATACTTTTCAATTTTGTTTTAATAAAATAATTTTATATTCTCAAAACCATAAATATGACAAGTAGAAGTGATAAAAATTTAAAACATATCCATGCATCATAATATAATTAAGTAAACACATATCCATGTAATACCATTAGTCGATTTCATGTTATATAACCACTTATAAAAACATGTGAAAACAAATCCATGATAAAAAACATCATGTGATAAAAATACATAAATGAAAAATCATAAATTCATTTGGGATATATCTTAAGAGACAATACATACTAATAATAAGAAGACCTTGAACCATGACAAACATTGGATCTAACCAATATCGAGTTCACCCAGAGTCCATCGATATCTCAAAGGGTACCACCTAGGGTGTCACACACACTAAGGTTACCCATATATATTTTGGTATACAAAAACGGTAATCTAAGATACAATATTTTCAAAATAAATTTCAAAAACATTATCAAAATTTTATAAAACATTTTCAAATCCATGGAAATATTATTCGATGTTTCAAATCCCATTTCCAAATTAATAAAATTAATTTTCAAATAAAAACCCCTTTAAATAAACACTTGTCATTCCAAGAAATCCATTGAAACCACATATCACTTCTAATTAAGGAAACAAAACAAAGTAAATATACAATAGCACTAAAAAATTCATAAAATTAACCCATTGTATAGAAACACCTAGCTTAAAATTGTAAAAAACTAGACACCTTCAACAATGGTGATTATAAACTAAGAGATCGACCTTCAAAAGGCAAGGGATGAAAAAAACTGAAAAGGATAGATAAAAAACACTAAATTATCATGAATATGAACTTAACTATAGCCAAAACCATATCCTCAAATAAATCCAAAGAATAACTGAATGTAATGCTTACAAAGATAGGCACAACACAACCACCATGATGATCGATTGTCGAATGAAGTGATCCGAAAGGGTGGGAATCACCCTAAATCAACTAAGGTGATATCTAGGTAGAGAGATGGAAGGATGAAGCTAGAATAGAAAATAAATCATCCAGAAAAGCCTTAAACATAAAGGCCTCAATATTTGCATCGCACGTAACACTATTACACATTGTGTATTCCACGAAGGCTGAAATTACCGAAATGCACATCAAAATTATTTTAAAACCCTTATTTTTCCATTACACAATGTGAACCCAGTACATATTGTGTAACCATTTATCAACTTAAACCTATTTAATGGCATCTTATTTGCAACCATTTCATAGTGTGTAATTATTTTACATGGCATGTAACCACCCAGATGATAAAAATTGTCCTAGTTTATGAAGTTAAATTACCCAATCACCCAAGGCATCCTCTGAACTTTGGGATAACCCCTCAAATCCATTAACACATTTATACCTAGAATCCATTAATTAAAATAAATATATATACCTGAACATTAGTTTATTTTCCCCATAAAAGGCTCTCTAACCCTAAGAAACCCACAAACATACCCAAACAAGTTTGATAAACAAAAAATAAACAAATTTGTACCTAAAAAACCTAATGGGTGTTACAATCCCGCCACCATAAATGATTTCTTCCCCCATAAAGTCCTCAAATTCCTAGAATCTAAAAAATTGAAGGCCACCACTATATTTTAAACACTTCCCTCTCCCACATCTCATTTCTATCCCATATAAAATGCCATAGTACTAGACCAAAGGGATCATTTTACCACGAGATACCTTCTATCGGCGTTAAATAATATGATTGGGATACTCAAACAAGGTGGTGTTGGTATCAAGATTAATATACTCCAACCAATCACATGGTTAGGATCTAATATATACCTCCTCAGTAGGGAAACATGACACACATCATGGATATTATTCAAACTAGATGACAGGTCCAATCGATAGGCCTTGTTTCCCATCCATCCAATGATCTAAAAGGGACCCCAAAAACATCAGTACCATCTTACCCTACATACCAAAATGACTATGTCTTAAGAGAGGTGAAACTATAAGAAAAACATGACCACCAACCTCAAACCATAGTGGTTGATGAAGACAATCCACATGATATTTATGATGACCCTATATTATTATCAATCTCCTCTAGACTGACTACACTATGACTGTTGTCTTCTAAAAAATACTTATCCCAACCAAGGACTACTCTCCCAATGCATTCCAATAGAAGGGAGATATACATATCCAACCATAAAAGCCTCAAAGGTCAATATATTAATCTATTCCTGATATCTATTGTTATTAGAAAAATCAAATATTGGAAAATTATTTTCCCAAGATCCTCTAAAAAATCACACAACCCTAGATCATATCCTTCATAACCTAGATAGTCCTCTCTATATTTCCATCCATCTATGGATGATGATACATGATCAATCTAATATAGGAACCCATATCCTCCTATAAACCGTTCTTAAACTTGGATGTAATCCTCGGGTCCCTATCAGATACCACCGTAGATGAAAACCCATGACGTATCACTATCTATTGAAAATACAATTTCCTAAGTTATTCTGTCACCACCATCTCCTTAATAGTGATTAAATATACCAATTTCATGATTCGATCAGTGATCATCCAAATAACATCCTTACCAATTGGATTCTATTGAAAACCAACAATGAAATCCACAAAAATATTATCCCACATCCATAATGGTACGGGTAAGGGATGCAATAAACCAATATGTCTTTGGTGTTCCATCGTGATTCTATAAAAAGTAAAACATCACGATAAAAAATACACAATAAATCATCAAATCCCTGACAACCAATACCGACATCTCAAGTCATGATACATCTTGGTATCCCAAGGATGAATAGACTAAAAAGACTGATGTCTACTGTCTATCAAATTTTACCACAAGGATAATAGAACAAACAAGCTATAATGGATGAACAAATAACCACTAAGAGATTTAGACCACTCACCTAAGGTATCCCCACCATAAATTTTTTTACTAAAGCATTGACACATGGTTTATGTAACATACTCAAGCCAAACTAATTCATATATTGATGGGTCAATTTTATTGAACCAATAAAACCTATACACCAACCTCTTCCACTACCAAGATCATCTTAGTAAAAAATCTCATCAGAGGCCACTCCTCAACTAATTCATTAATGTCTTGTGTCGAAAATTTTCTACTTAATGCATCGGAAACCATGTTTCCCTTACAAAGGGTGTGTTAAATATCAAAATAAAATATATAAAGGTACTGTACTGAGCATCTATGTTGTATGTTTTGATCCCTAGGAGTAAAAATAAAATTTAGGCTACTATGATCATATTATACAGTAAACGGATCCCCAAAGTGGTAATGTCTCCACATTTTGAGTGCATGAATAACCATTGAAAACTCAAGATTGTGGGTAGGGTAGTTTCTATCACGAGGGAATAACTAGCATGAGCTATAAGCCACCACCTATTTTCTCTACATCAATACACATCCCAAACACATCCTAGAAGCACCACCGAAAACATCATAAGCTAAACCCTGTTATGGAAAAATCAATAATGGAGACAAAGTAATCCTCATCTTTAATCCCTCAAAATATCTCTTACAATTTTCATTCCATTAAAACCTAACACCCTTAGGGGTTAAATCAGTCATTGAAGATGTGACATTAGAGAAATACTAAACAAAGCATTTATAGTAACCAACCAAACCCCAAAATCTTCGGATCTCAAACACATTTCTGGATAACTCCATAGAAATAAAATCTTTTATCTTTTTAGGATACACTAAGATGAACCTATAAGATATCACATGCCCCAACAATTTCAATTATTGGATCCAAAACACACATTTGGAAAGCTTTACATATTAATGATGTTATTTCATGTTTTGAAGAATGATATCCAAATAGTCCCTATGCTTATCCTCTATCTTTGAGTACACAAAATTATCGTCCATGATTAATAAAATAATAGAGTCTTAGAAATGATAAAGGATCCAGTTCCTCAAAACCATGAAAACCATTGTACCATTAGTCATATTGAATGACATAAACAAAGACTCAAAATGGACATATCATATCATAAACACTGTATTTTGTATATAATCTTCTCAAACCCTCAAATGGTGGTACCCAAACTATAGTTCTATATTTTAAAACCAAAATACCCCTCAAAGATAGTCAAAAAGTTCTTCAATCCTCATAAAAGGATATTTGTTCTTAACCGTCACCCAATTCAACTTCTGATAATCAGTACAATGTATGAGGCTACCATTTTCATTCTTAGAAAAGTGGAAAAGAGAATACCATGGTGAAACACTTGGATGAATAAATCCATTAGAATATAGGTTCTCAAGATAGGCCTTAAATTCCACCAAATCAGTAGGTCCCATTCGATAAGACGGAATAGAAATCGACATCACACTAGGGAGCAGGTCAATAGTACACTCGACCTCTCAACATGGAGATAAACTAGAAAAAGGATCCATAAAGACCTTTGGGTATGAACACACCATTGTAGGATGCTGATTTCATAATAAAGGATGAAATACATCAAAAAAAATCTTTGAAAACTAGCATGATATTTCCCCAACCTAAGGAACAACATTCACTCCCCTTCCCAATCTGTAGTCCCACTCACCCTGAATGAAATGAGTGACCCCATTAATAGATAATAATTATACCCAATAGAGATAAAAGTATATATGGGATATAAAACAAAACATTCAATAAATTCTAATAATCAATTCAATTAATTCAATATAAAGAAGTAAAAATTACCATAGCACCTTGAAGTCATATATTTTCACCCAACTCTTGGTTTACTTAAAACCTTGTTCAAACCTCTTTCTCTAAGGCATAGACAGATTAAAAAAGTAGAGAATAAGATTCAAACACCAAACCAACATGTCAACTAAATTTGAAGATATAAAATAATGAGTAGCACCTGTATCAAAAAAATCGTGCAACATAGAAGATGAAATAAACATCGTACCTCGAACTGTTGTTATCCCTACTTCAGATTCCTTGGGGGTATACTAAACTTCATAAAGATGTATGGTTTAAGTTCTCATATGAGTTTTCTTAGCCACATTACCATCCAAAATATCCTAAGGATAGAACCTACCACCATTTAAATCTTCTTCATGAACATTCAAACCCTAGTTGAATGGGGATCCCTCCTTACTATACTGGGATATCTGCTCACGAAAGTGATTTATATTCCTAGATCTTCCAGAAAGATGACAAGTCTTAAGAGCCTCTTCATAACTAGCCTTATTATGAACATGCCACCCACACTAATAAAAAACAATCTGATGTTGTCTCGACGAATCCCATGAGACTAATCCTAAAAAAACTACAAACCTTTTTGCTTATTTTTATTTATAGAAGACACACCCTAGATAAAAACTACACCAACTAATGCTCCCCCAAACCTACCTTCCCAACTATGTCTACCTATTCTAAATATTATTTGTCAACTACCTCCCTAATGGTTTAAAGGCATATGAGAATCAACCTCAACCTAATATCTGGCCTCAGTCCTAACTTAAACCTTTGAGACTGTAAGAGCTCATTAGTGACAAGCTCTAGTGACAGATTCACCAAATTATAAAAATGGGTAGAATACCCCAAAATAGTATTCTCCCTATGCTCCAAGTACAAATACCATGTGGTATTCTCCATACACAAAATCTCAGGGTAAAATACTAATTAAATATTTTCTTAAAGGAAGTCCAAGTAATTTCCCTGTGAAACTTAGCTTTCACAATTGGGTCCCTCCACATCCTTCCTGGTCCCTCTAGGATGTACTTTGAAAAACCCACCTTTGAGTCTTCTAGGGTCTTAAATAAATTTAAGATCCTCTCAATCCACTCAAGAAACTCCTCATATTCTTGTGAAGTGTTTACACATAAGAATATGGGTGGATGCTTCTTAGTAAACTCAGAGCCAGGATCCACCACACATCCTAGGTTCCTAACACCCACCCATATTACTCAGAATATGAATAGAGGGGATAATAACTTATACCAAAGAAGGGTTCACTAGAGGAATATCCTGTAGAACCTGTCTCACAAATTCTTCTCTCATATTTAGAATATATCATTTTGGATACACTACCTAATAAATACAATACAATAACCAATTATATCATGATCACATTCAAAAATAATTGGAAAAATTCTAGAATTTAAATCGATACTTTAATACAATAAGAATTTTAATGTAATTTTGAATTCTACCCATGAAATAAATTTCACAAATGAATATGTAAATTTAAATAAACATCCCATATTTTCCATTCAAATGACCTTAAACCCCATATATAAATCCTAGTAAAATTCTCGGACTACTCATGGTAACTTGGGTACAGTCACAAAAGTGAGTTGTTCAGGCCCCTTTTCCACACTTACTATCGAAATTCCGACTGTCCTAACTCATGTCTTCTCCAGACATAGAACCAAAATTAGGTAGTGTTTACGAGATTGAAGCTAAGAATTACCTCTGATAGTAAATTTTAATAGAATAACTTGGGTTGACCTAAATATACACCCAATCCAAACATCACATCATTAGGTCAATCCAAAAAATAGAACAATTAATGAATATAGATAAACAAGACATACAACAAGCATACTATGTAGGAAAAAATTATACAACCCAATCCATAAAATCTAAGAGAAATTGGATAAACCAGAATTTATGAATAATGAAAGACAAAAAATTCTACATGTGACCAATAGTCACCTCCAAGCCAACCTAAACTATAGGTAGAAATAATAAAATAATCCATCATGCTATAATATGGACTTCCCTTTTCCAAAATCCTATAATACAACATCTAAAAATTCCCAAATTAAAAATTTATTTATGATCACAAGCCTAGTAGGATACAACTATAGAGTCTATAAAAGGTCTAATATCAATAATCCAATAGTTCATTCTTTAAAAATAATAGTTTTACAATGCATTTTCATCAATCCAATACATTTGAAAATAATTTTACCTTTGTTTTTCTTAAAGACTTTGATTTTATCTTAACTATAAATATGAGAAGTAAAAGTGTTAAAGAAGGAAAATATATTCATTCATTATAAGAAAAGTAAGTAAATATATATCCATGAAATACTATCGTGCAATGTCAAGTGATATAACTAAATATAAAAACCTATGAGAAAAAATACATGATAAAAAATGTGATAAAGATACATAAATGAAAAAGAACACTATAATTTGGGATCTATCCTATAGGAAAATACACACTAGAAATAAAAATACCCTAAACTAGGCCAAATAATGGATCCAACCAATATCGAGTTCTACCACGGTCCATTTATATCCCCAAAGTTACCTCTTAGTTGTTATATACACACTAAGGATACCCATGTCTATTTCCTGGTGTTCCCAAAGACCCCAAAGTGCCAATTTGGTCAAAATACATTTCCAAAACATGCTCAAAATTTTATAAATAATTTATAAAGCCATGTCAATCTGTTTTACTATTAGAAAATCCATTTTCAAATCAATAAAATTCATTTTCAAATAAAATCCAATTAAAAAAACATCTTCCTTTCCATGAAATCCATTGAAACAAAATGTCACTTAAAATTAATGAAAAAACCAAAGTAAATTTACAATAACTCCAAGAAATTCATCAAATTAACCTATTTTAGAGAAATAATTACCTCAAAATGGTATAACCCTAGCCACCATCGGAAATGGTTATTGGAAACTAAGAGACTGGCCTTTGTAAGAAAAGGAATGACAAAGAATGTTAAAGGATCGATAGAAAACACTAACAGGTCATGAATCTAAAACAAACCATGAAACAAATTGTAGTTACAAAAAAACACAACAATTAAGTAAATTAATTCTTAATATGATAGGTTTACCACAATAACCTTGATGATGTATCATCGAACAGAGTTATCTTAAAGGGTGGGAATCACACAAAATTTCATAGGGTGAGCTCTAGGTTGAGACAGGGAAGTATTATTGAGAAAAGAAAAATAAATCATCCAAACAACCTTTTATTACTATAGGCCATGATATTTACATGGAATGTAACCCAATTATACATCAGTCATTCCACAAAGGTTAAAATTACCAAAAAACACTACACCTTTTTAGTAAAAACCATATTTTCCCATTACACGATATGATCCCAGTACCCAAAATGTAAACATTTCATTACATGAACCTATTTCATGACATATTTCTGGAAGACATTACATGAAATTTAATCCATTTACATGACATTTAACCAAACAAAAAATAGAAAAAAACCCAGTTTATAGAGTAAAAACATCCAATCACACGATACATCCCCCAAACCTTGGGATAAACCCTCAAAGACATTAAGACATTTATAACCAAACGTTATTAATTAAAATAAACATAAACTCCTAAAAATTAGGTAATTTTCCCTAGAATAGGTTCTCTATCCTTGAAAAACTCACAAATATACCCAAATAAGGAAAATAAACAAAGCATAAACAAGAGAGTACCTAAAAAGCATAATGGGGTGTTACATGATGGATTATGATGAAAAAAATTGAAGTATTATTCTATGAAATTTTTTTATTTCACATGTGTTAATATAGTTACCTTGAAATGTCTATGAAACCCATTTATTTTTAATGAGTTATTCTACGATGAAATGATGATTTGTTTATATAACTCGTTTCCTTTCCATGGGTTATGTTATGATGAAATGATAATTGTATTTATGATTTTATGGAAAACATGTGTATGGGTTTAATTATGTTATGGGTGAGAATATAATTATATATACCTCCAATTAATTAGGTAAATTTGATATCTCATGAGACAATATGGACTAGAATAGGTATTAAACCTTGTTTAGTAAGGGACTCTTTCTATTATGATAGTATTAGGAGTGAATTATGACAAATGAAATTGTGAAATAGGGAGTGAACCCAATCTACTATGATAGTATTAGAAGTGTGACTTGATTAAAGAAATTATTTTATATTATTATATGTATTCCACAAACCTATATATTTTTCTTTGGGTTTATTATCATGTCTTATGGTTGATTATTAATAATTCCACACTCTTATAACTTATGTATGTTATTATGAAAAATACTTATGAAATGATTCATTAATAAATATATTTGACTTATCGGGTATAATATCTGTATATTAAGATCATATTATCACACCCATATGTTTTTCTTAACCTCACTTATGATCATTGATTGATATCTATTATATTTACCATTATTGAGCATCTGAGATCCCCCTTTTTTAATTTTAAATTCCCTAGGTTATCAAGAAAGTTTTTATCTAGGGTATTTATAAGAAGTGTAATTTATGGGAATAAAATTATTAGATATGTTTAGGATATTTCACTAAATTATATTATTATTTATATAATGTCTAAAGAAACTAAACTTTTATGATTCTGGGGCATGTATTGTTACGATATATAAATATTCATCTAAAATGATATAATTTTTGTGTATGTGATTCTTAGATCACCTAATATATTTTATGAAGTGGTTGGTATCTTACACACATCTACCATTATATGAAACTATACTAATAAAAAATCTTGGAGTTACTCTTATGAACTTGTTTTTTACATTTTCTAATTCTATGTTACTCTTCCAAACTTATGAAATACTCTAATAAAGTATACTAATACTATTATTTTTTATTCAATGAATATTATGAAATAAATATTTACTCTTATTTTTTATATTAACCTTGAAATTTTTGATGTAATGTTATAAATAACTCTTACAGAATCAGAATTTACTCTTACAAAGTCCTACAAATATGACCCTTATAATACAAGACTTAACCATTTTATATAATTATAAATTTCACTCAATTAATTATTTAACTTCTTCCATTAACATCAATCCATATTAAAAAAAATTAAAACCCCTTTACAAATATTTTTAATCATTCTTTAATTTCGAACAATTAGTTGCAAAAAATACTAAATACATCAACAATTCAAATGGGTACTTCAATCTTCCATTTTTTATTTCTTAAAAAACCATGAAATACTTTCTAAATAAATTCTTAGAACTTGAATTCTTAGTCAAGAGACACCAAAAAACATCCTTTATCATGTGAAAATCATATGGAAACAACACCATAGGTTAGAGTAGTGTTTTTATAGAATACAATCTCTTTATGACATGAAACATTTTTTCAAAGGGATAAGATGATCTCTTATTCAATCCATGCACTTAAAAATTTTAATAACTCCCAATTTTCATAGTCCAAAGTTTAAAGGGGTACCTCCCAAATGTTTTCAATGGTGTTGGAGGCTCTAGACATTCATATTAATACTTAATGTCTCAAATATATCCTTAAGGATATACTTGGTGAAAATGTTTTCCAATTGTTCTCAAGTTGGAATAAATTACAAATTAACATTACCATTAGAATTATCTCCTTGACAAAATGAAATATGATGTCAATTTTTTAGAATTCATTGAAAATATTTTTTTTGTAATGTTTAATAACACGATGATTATCAAAATGAATTCAGAGTGGTTATTTATTTTTCACCCTCTAATCAATATGTTTATTTTTCATCCATATAATCTGAGAGAATAGACTTATAGAAGAAACATATTAATCTTTTTAGGTGCTTAAATTCACTGTGTATTGATTCTTTTAATCATAGATAACACAAATTACACCAAGAAAAAATGATTCCACCTAAAGCTGATATCCTTTCATCATAATTCTTTACCTAGTATATATTAGTATTAATACATAAACTCATATTCCAACCTTTATTGTACAACATCCCATCATTTTAGGTACTTTTATTGTATTTAATAACACTTTTTAATTATATAAGATACGATTAATTAGGATATATTTGATATCAATCACAAAAAATTAAATCATAAACAATATGAAGTCAAGATGCAGTAAGGTAGATTATAATCACAATAAACATACTTATCTCCATTTGATCAACACTTTCAACTTCAATAAATTTATAAAATAATAATCCCAATTGAATAATTATAGATACATGTTTTAATTCCTATGTTTAAAACTAATTTATTAATTATATGGAATATATATCTTGGTAAAAGAAGATAAAATTTTGTTTCAACATATTTTTTAATCCCAAAAAGTATCTCAACTCCTATAGAATGAAAATATCAAAAAGTCTCTACATTTTTTTAGAAAATTCCTTGAAATAAATTTTTTTCACCTATAAAATTGATATCATTAACATAAATAATTATAATGAGTGTACCAACTCTTGTTTACATTAAATAAAAGTTGATGTCAACTTTTAATTTTTTGAAATCCAAATTTTATAATCAACCTTTCACCCTTGAATAAAATTCCCTTTGTGCCGAATTTAACCCAAAAAGGGCCTTCTTCAATTTTCACACCATTGATCCATTATTATAAAGTAAAAAACATTGAGGATAATCAATATACAACTATACTTTTAGATAATCATTTTAAAAGGTGTATTTTAAATCCATTTGGTTAATTTTATACTTCCTATAATCTACTATGAGAAGGACTATCCTCATAGCCTCCAATAATGCAACTAGAGAAAATTTTTCTCAAAAATTAACCCCCTTAACATGAGAGTGAACTTTGAAAAAAATATTTCCCTTATTCTGAATAAATATTCCCTAATCATATAATGTGTTCCTCAATAACTTATTAGTCCCAATGATAATTTAATCATTAGGATTTTAGACATGATCCCAAGTTGAAATCTTCTCAATTTGATTTAAATACTCCTCTATTTCTCCAATCCATTATTAATGTTTAAAATCATCATCAATTTATCGTGGATTTACTTCAAAAATTAATGTTGTTTGATTTTCACATCTATGTATTCCCCTTTTTTGTATAGGAGTTATTTTACTTACAATTAGATTCTAGTTTTAGCATGTACATCACTTCCTCATCTAGAATTTTATTTGTTTTCTATAGCAGTATTCTCAAAATATACCACTTTTAGAACATTATAATTAAGATAATTATAAATTATTTTAAAACGATATCATTCAAAAAATCTATTTAGTTATTTATTATGGTATCTGTAGCCTTTTATAACTAATTAGGTATCCCAAAAAGGTACTTTAATAATTATTTTTATTAAATATTCCCAGATTTTAGTCCTTGATATTAATAATGAAAGGGTCCCAAAGGTTCTAAAATAACTCACTATTAAATTCATTGTATACTACATCTCATATGTGTTCGTATTTTAATTGGACCTAGGTAAGTATCAGTTTTTAATTTGTATAAATATACATATTTCTTCCCTCTAAAAAAAATTGATCTCTTATATTCAACAAATATAGTCTAACCCATTTCAACTATATTCATGTTCATTCTCCCAATAACTATATTACTATCAAGAGTATACATAGTAATTTATTGATGTATGATTCCATATTTAAAAATATATGATTTAAAACAACTTCCTATTAATTCCTTACCACTATCACTACTCAACTTCTTGATGTGAATCCCAAGTTCTCTTCAAATTCCTCTTATGTAGAGTTTAAAAATTTTATCCACTTGTGATTTATGATTCTTGAGTAAAATTCAAGTCATATTTATGTAGTAATTAATAAAAATGATGAAATAATGATAAACTATATTTTATTTATGTCTCATGGTTCCACTTAAATCTGATTGAATCAAATCAAGTGGTCTAGTTTACTATATCTTGACCCATTTATGTTTTCTTTGGACCTTCCTCTCTATATGAATGGTTTTAGATATAAGATCCCTATATATGGTAAAACGAGGTGGATAAATCGAAAAATTTTATTTATAAACCTTTAAAAAATACTTTTGGATGAGTTGGACAAGTATTATATGCTAGATATTATTTTCTTTATTACCACTGAGATAGTTGGAATCACTAGGATTTCCAATATGAAATAAATTCTCACTAGTTCTTTCACTTGTTTAAATGAATCTTAATTTAATTATTTTAATGAGAAAAGTTATCTTCCTAAAAATATCCTCATTGGATTCATTTTAGAGTTGACTCGCACTTAGCAGGTTATGCTTGATCTCATAAATAAATAAAACCTTATGTTAATTCAAATCATGTGTAGCAAAATTTTCCAACAAAATTCCTATAATCTTTAATATGATCTCATTACCAATGGTTGTAACATCGTAATTATTCTATTCAATATTTTTAAATACCTTGGTATCTGCTATCATGTGTAACAGAAAAACACTATCAAGTATCCATGTATTGATTTTATTATTTTCTTTTAGTGAAACATAAATAATAAGATACTTTTCAGCACTGGATTTCTATTGAGTTTTCTTTCCTTTAGCAATCTGTTTTTGTTATTAACCTGGAATCATAGTCAATAACTATTATGTATAGTGAAAGTTATAGTCACATTTTCCAATTATGTTTTCAATCACATCATCCTTATAAGGATACAACATTAAAAATTACACATTCTATTTTATTTAAAATATAATTAACATTTTTTTATTCCTAAATATATTTACAATTTAGAATTTTAAAGAAATAGGTGATAAATATTATATAACAAACCCATAAATTATAGAGTATACTCTTCAATATAGTACCTATTTTTACAAAAAAATTTATTTTTTAAAATAAAACATGTTTTATCATCATGAAA
Source organism: Viscum album (assembly GCA_963277665.1). Taxonomy (NCBI): domain Eukaryota; kingdom Viridiplantae; phylum Streptophyta; class Magnoliopsida; order Santalales; family Viscaceae; genus Viscum; species Viscum album. The sequence goes on along the minus strand of OY728157.1, from coordinate 1,392,137,536 downwards.
AATCTTCACGACTTTCAACTTTACTTCTTCCTTTCCCTTAACCATCCTTAAACCCTGTAAAAACCATTTTAAGATATGGGATGAGCTCAAAAAACATAGTAATGGACCTAAAATGAATAAATACAATAGATTAGTGAAAAAAATGAAAGCTCATAAAGGATTTATCTTTATCTCAATGTTCATTAAGCTAATTAAATAAATAATTTCTATATGAAAAATACACGTACTTTTATCTTAAAGAAAACCTTTAAAACTCATAGTAATAAAATATGAACCCATTTTTTGGGAACTTATATCATCATATAATCAAAAATTTTAAACCCATATTAGAAATAACCAAATACTAGTTAAATCTATAGGAGAAACCATAATGGTTTATTACCTTCTTCTTACATTTGAAGACAAGGATCATTACCCAATTCAATGGAGATCTATAATGGGGCTCACCCTTCATAAAAGATATATCAGGCCCACCAATTTTTCATGAGTGATATTGGGGATCAAACCATCATATAATATATATCAATTGTACACATTTCACATATATAATTATCAAGTATCATATCTTGAATTTTTTTTATTATTTCACTTTTCACTATAAAACTTTTGAGAAACTCTTTTAAAATCATATGAAAAATACTTTTGGATATTAAAATACCCATTATTTTTAAAACCCATTATTAAAAATAAAATAACTATAAGGAATGGAAAGATGGTTTTTATTTGTATAAAAAATTAAATATTTTAAAGGAATCCAAAAATCAAATAACATTTACAGTGGCAGGAAAATTCATTTTCACCTTATACATTAAAATAGAACATTCCCTTTGTCTCTTGTAAAGAAAGCCAAAACATTCCATAAAAAGATTCATTTTGAAAACCCTTGAAGAAACTAAAAATAGACATAATATTTCATTTAAAATTATTTTAGTTCTATATGGAAACATCTATAAAACAATAATAAGATTATGGACATGGAAGGAAAGGAGCTAAAAGGGAAACTTTAATAGTATTTTTAAAATAAAGTCCCTTACCACGAGCCCAACTCTTCACGTGCATTCCTTATATTCGGAATAATAAACTTATGTTAATTATTTAATTTCTTGATAACCAATATAAATTATATTATTCCTTTTATTTAACTTATTAACATGTTATATATAATTACTTAATCAATTAAGTTCACATCAGATGTTTTGATGATATTCGACTCATATGTCCAAAATGACTTCTGTAGGTTGACTATGGTAAAAGTGGTCATTATTCCACCATATCTAGAATATCATTAATTAAAAAATAATTATTTTTATTTAAAAATTATAATTTTAAAACCTACCATGAAATATGGTTATGTAAAATGAACTATGTTGTAATCTTAGAGACGGTAGGTCGTATACACACATGAGTGACGATTCAATTTTTTAACGTCCATTATGGAAAGAAGGTAAGTACTATTTTATCTTTAAAAAATTATAATTATATAACAAATAAAATATTATTTATTTAAACATAATTTTATATACCATCCATGTTATGTGGTGATGAAGAAAGAATCACATCACTTTATAGAGGTTGTTTCCCACAGAAACACACGAATGACATTATCATTATTCTATAGATGGAACTGTAAGAAAGTAAATAATATATTATATTTTAATAATGATAAATATGTAATTAAAATCATATATAAACATTAATCCCATCATTATTACCGTTATTTAGTGGTGGTGTTGGAAATTGAATGACATTAGTTTGTGATATGGTAGTTCGTCGTACACACAAACAGTGGATTCCTTTCCCATTTTATGATGGTTGGATATGTATATAGGTTATTAAATTAAACTTATAAAATAAAATTATATTTGATGTATTGATTTTATTATATCATCATATTTAATGAATATTTTAATGAGGTGAAAAAATAAATAAAACTGAAAGGTTCGATTAATAACTATACATATTCTTCCGATAACCTCATTTTATTTACAACTTTAGACCTATAAAGTTGGTATTCTAACTAAACTAATTCATCAAGAATGTGGATATGGATTTAATAATGGAAGTTGGATAGTATTGGAAAAAAGTAATTACTTTGGAGTATGAATAAATATGAATAGATTCCCTTTTATAAGAGAGAGGAGGGTACTCTTAGAATTTCAAAAAATATTAAATTAAAATAAATTAATTTTTATGTAAAAATGGATCCAAATTAAAAATATTAGAATATAAGATGATTATGATTTTAAATAATCACATAAAATAAAATTTGGACATTTTGGATCACAATTTTCCCAAATCAATTTGGTTTTAACCCTTTGTTAACCCTTTCGACAATTACAGTGATAGAAATGGTTTTACTATAAAGGGGTTAATATAGTTACTATAAAGGATAAACACATCATAAAGGTACCATTTTTTATGAATAAAACCTTAAAAAATAAATTGCATGATTTTATGATTTTTAGTAACTTTATATCATTTAATAAAATGATATTTTATAAAAAATATCATTAATTTCTATTTCAGAACTATTCATTTACTTTGGCTTTAATAACATCACAAATAAAAAATAATTTGATTTTAATGAATTAAAACCTCTATAATATTTTATTTTTATCTTTTAAAATCTCATAAGACAAAAATTCATTCAAATTAGGTTAAATTTAATATTTTCAAAATCATTTATTTTATTTTTCTATTAATTGAATAATTATTATGTCAATGTTACGTAATATTTTTATGTAACTATATCATAACTAAAATTTAAAAATAAATTACCATGAAATAAAATAATATATATTTACAAAAAATATTTATAACCATGTTTATCCTCTATTTATCCCTATGTAAAAAAAATTATAGTTTTTTAAAGCAAGAGTGTAACATTTTTGGATTTATATTCACTTAAATATTACAATTTTAAAAATAATATAAAAACGGAAAAATGCCATATTTACACTTTTAAATGATTATAAATGGGATAAAATCAACCAATAAAATTAATACAGGTTTTAGGATTATAATTTAGTCCTTATCATTTAATTTTTAACCTTAATTACCGAATTTATCTTTTACCATGGTAAAAGAATTACTACAGTTATGATTCATATTGACAAAAAGAAATCTATTTAAAAAAATTTGACTTCATAATTAAAAATATGGAATCCATTTTTAAAGATTAATAACATATATGTGTAAGAATTTAATACAAAATTAAATCAACATAATGGGAAAAATAATTGTTTTTAAGAAAAATTCCCTTTTTTTAATTATAAAATTTTCAGATAATAAATTCAAGTAAACATTTAATTTTAAAAAACATAATTATATTATTTTAAATTTAAATTAACTAATTAAATTTTAAAACTAATCCAAAATATAATTTTACTTTGTAAATTTTTAAAAATAAATTTACAAATTTTAATAAATATAGTAATTTCACTATTCATTAAAAAATAAATCTTCTCAGATAATTATTAATAATTAATCCAAAGATAATTTTTTGTATGATAAATTAAAAAATTAAATTCACTTATTCAAATTTGAATTCCATAATTTAAAATTAAACATACAAATAAATACTTATAATTAAATAGTTTAATAAAACTATTTACTTTTTGATTTAAAAGTTACTTAATATTTTTTATAAAGAATAAAACTACTTAACTGATGAATATTAATAAATATAAAAATGATTTATTCTAACACTAATTGTGTTTTTTCATTCTTCCCCAATTATGGAAATTCCATCTTCATAATTCAATTCATTTTTTAACAAGTGGTGATATATTTATTTTATAGCATTTTAAGATTCCCATGTTTCTTGTTCAACTATATGGTTTTTACAAAAAACCGTATCATGTTGAATTACATTACTCTAAAACACATTATCTCTATGATGATGAATCCAAATAGGTCATTCCTCGTAAGAAATGTTCTGTTCCAATTAAATTACCCTAGGGCTCAAAACATGGGATGAATCCAGAATATATTTTCATTACATCGAAACCTGAAAACACTGCGTACCTGAGATAAACTTAGAGAAAAGGCCACTCATAAGGAAAATGATCCAACATTATCTAATATTTCATATGATTCAATGAACCACATAATTATCTAACCATTATTTACCAAAACACATCACATTTTTCAAGGGAGATAATCTAAGAAAAACATGATCGACTACCTCAAAAGAAAGATCTTTCCTCTAATTATCTGTATAAATTTTCTTATTACTTTGAGTAATCCTTATATACTACTGAATCATCATTAAATTTTAACCATTTCTTCATCCAATTATAGACCCATCAAATTAATTTATCATAATTCATCCCAAAAAGCGGCAGTCTGACACCACTTTCTATATAAAGATTCAAAAGGTTCCATCTATATATCAGATTGTGAACTATTATTATAAGAAAAAATAAAAAAAATATATTGATCCTAAATTCCTGGGTAATCCATTGGACAATCATAAAATTCTTTATTCTATGGTATGAATCATTACATAAATTTTTCCTTTATATTAAGGGTAAATCTTTAAAAAAAAATTAATTTAGCACCCAATGAATTTTGAATTCCTTTATAAAAACATTATATAAACATGGGATCACAGTCATATATAATGGAGAGAGGAATTCCATGTAAATTTACGATCTCCTTGAGATACATTCCTGAATGGTAATCTAATGAAATAACATCTCAAATGGGAAGGAAATTCATATTTTTATTTAATCATCAAAAAATAAACTAAATCACATTATTACCTTGATATGTCTTTGTAAATACCTCTATGAAATCCATGGATACATTTTTTAATTTCAAATTTTTCACTAGAAAAGGTTTAAGAATCCATTTTGGCAATTTATATTCTACTTCAATCTATTGAAAATTCAGAAATTTCATTGTAATGTCAGAAATATATTTTTTATTTTATCCCACTAGTAATACTCTTGAAGATATCCATATATCTTTGTGATTCCAAGATAAATGAAAGAGGAAATATGAGCATCACTCAAAAATTCTATCTGAAACTAGAAATTACAAGGCACACATGATCTCTTCCAAAAACTCAAAAAAAAAATATTTTTGAACAATATATTCATGAAACTTACCCTTATTTACTAATTATACCTTTTATTATAGCTCATAGTCTCCATTTTGATAATTTCTAATTATTTTTGAAAGAAATGATTGTAATGACACCAAAAATGAAACAAAGGATGTTCAAGAATTCATAACTTTTAGACCAAGATTCATTAAATCATTAACCAAAGTGTGATGTTTCAAACATAACATGGTTAATTCAACGTTACTTTTTAGACTTAGAGAATTAAATATTATATTTTCAATTTAAAGATGATAATGAACTCTGCAGTCATAATCCCGGATCAGTTCCAACCAACATCTTTGGCTCATGCTCAACTCTTTATGAGTGAATATATACTTCAAACTTTTACCGTTAGTGTATATTTCATAATTTTCTCTATAATAGACATACATCCAAATTATTAAAGAAAAAACCACATCATTTAATTCTACATGATGTGTTGGATAATGTGACTCATGAGGTTTCATCTTTTATAAATCATTACTAATTACCTAATCATTATTCTTTAAAACACAACCAAGTCCACTTAAATAAGTATCATTGTAAATGATAATTTTACTATTTATATAATGAAAGGAAAAAATGGTGCATTCTCGAATATTTTTTTAGATTCTGAAAATAATCATAACATTATTTCATATAAATTACTTTAACATATTTTCATGTTAACTTAGTCAATATGATATAAATCCAAGAAATTTTTTCAATAAACCTCTAGTAGTAACCCGCTAAACCAAGGAAATTGTGAATCTATATGAAATGTTTTGTTTTTTCCATTCTTCTACAACTTTAGTTTTATCAAGCTTAACCATTATTCTACCTTTAGAAATAATCTATGAAAGGAAAGAAATTTTTTACAACCAAATTTCAAAGATACTAAATTTTTTATATAGTTTATTTTGTTTTTAGGTTTTTAAAACAATTCTGAAGTGTATTTCATAGTCCCCATTACTTTTAGAATATATTAATATATCAATAATAAACATAACCAAAGAATTATCTAAATATTCATGGAAAACTTTATTTATAACATCCATGAATATAGTTAGTGCATTAGTCATCACAAAGAGAATAAATACAACTCATAATGCCCATATCTAGTCTAAAACAATATCTTTGGAATATCTTTCTCTTTTAGATTCAACTATTGGTACCCAAATATGATATCAATCTTCAAAAAATACCACACTTCCAAGGAATATTAAACTAATCAATGATATGAGGAAAATGGTATTTTTTCATAATAATGATGTTTTTCAAAGCACAATATTCAATTCTTAGCCTCACAAAACAATATTTATTATTAAAAAACAAAATATGAGCACCCCATGGTGATGTTTTAGGTTAGATGAAACATTTATCTAGTAACACTATAAATTTATTTTTTAATTCCAAAAGTTCTACTTGATGCATTTGATAAGATAGTTTTGAAATAGGATAGAACTCAAGAACTAATTCAATAGTAAAATCAACCTACTGATTAAGAGTAGAACAAGGAAAATAATCTGGAAATACATCCACATATTCATTTACTACTTGGAAATTACTAATTTTAACAATTTCTTTATATTAAACCACATAAACTAGCTAACATTCACTACCATTAGAAATCAATTTCTTAGTTTCTTGGTAGATTATGAACCATATAAATAATTTAATATAACTTTATTGGCATTGAAATATATAATATCATTATATAATTAAATCTAATCTATACCCAAAAACAATATCAACTACTAACATGGGAAATTCAACAAGATTTTCTTGAAATACGATCCACTAATAATAACAGTAATATTTTTATAAATCGTGATTTCTTTAATATTTCAACACAAAGTTTCACTAAAAGATTTAATTTACTTTCATGTGGTGATATTCCCAATTTATAAGAGAATTTATCAGAAATAAAAGAATAAAAAATACAAAGTCAAATATGAAATTTTCATAATTCAAAAAAATATGTATTATACATATCACCACTTCATTCAAAGACCCGACATAAAATGTAGTAGTAGTAAATAATTTTTCACCAGCTTTCTATTTCTAATCTTGATGATTTCCATCCTATGTAACTATCTTCAAACACAATATAGCATAATTACTAAAATCTTTTCAACTGAAACATCTCACTGTTGTATGGTTATCCATTACCATATTATTTGATTGTTCATGACCATTTTCATTATGTTTATATGCCTTGTGACCAAACTAACCACACTGATAAATCTTTACAGAACTTATAAAACTTTCCTTGAAATTTGTTTTAAAACACTTGGAACATGTTGGAGAATTACATTTAGACTTATTAGTTGATTTCTTCAATACTTATTTCCACCTTGACATTTTAATTAATTTATTATCTCGCGGAACATAAGTGTCAATAAAATCCATATCAACATTATTAAAAAATTTAAATTATCATGTTATAAAATATCTTCATAAACTTGGTTTCAGTCTTGAGTAATATCTACCAATTTTAATATCTATTCTCTAAAGAAAATATAGTACATACCAAGCTAATCGTGTAAGAATCACTTCATATGTATCTATTGAATCTTCATATTTTTTCTCTAATTCCAACAATTGTTTTTATATTCTGTGATGAAAAATAATAGGGAAATATTTCTCAAGGAAAATGTTCTTAAATGTTTCCTATTCTATGTAATCAAGGACATCCTTCTCTTTGGTAACCAAATGGCACCATCGATCATCTTTAACTTCAAAAAGATAAATAGAAAGGGTAAAATTTTGATGTTACAAACACCCCATTACTTAAAATATATTATATTTTTAATTGATCCATCCTTCATCCAACACTAGATTTGAAGTTTCATTGAATTATATAGGGTTATGTTTCATGAAATTCTCAACTATCTACAAGTTCCTCTACGGTAAATCAGGTTTCTCTATAACATGGATGTCGCCACTTTTTATAGCCTGCATCAACTGAGATATTATTAGAAAACATTTATCCTCTTCAATTATAACCATTTATGATGTTGATTTGGAAGAAAATTTTTCTCTTGGCGCCTTACTACTATAACTATCATATTTTTTCTATGGAAAAACATTATGAAAAAATATATTATAGATGAAGAAACATGATACTCCTCAAATGATATATCATTTTATCTTAAATATAAAGTATAAACATTCAAGGGTATTATATTAAAAATATCATAGCCACTAAATTAATCTAAACCTTTTATATGATACCAAATATTAGGACCCAACATTAAACATGACACATTATAGTTTCTTTATACTATAATTCAATTACTTAAATTCCCAAATATCCTTCCAATTTAGAGTTTTAAAGAATTTGGTCATAATAGTTATATAAAAAACTAATATATTACGATGTATGAAATTCAAATCAGTATACATTTTTACCAAAAAAATAAAACTTTCAAAATAAAACAAGTTTTATTTTCATAAAAAAATTCATAGAATTCATCTTGACTTCTTCTTTTCCCTTACCCATTATTAAACCCCATAAAAAAATTTAGAACATTTGATGATCATAAAAATTTAGTAAGGGACATAAAAAAGAAGAAATATGTTTTTCTAGTGAAAAAAATGAAAACTAATGAAATGTTTAATATTATATCAATGTTAATTGAGGGAATCAAATAAATAATTTCCATATGAAAAAGATATACATTTTTTTCTCATTTAAAACATTTAAAAATCATGGAAAGAAAATAGAAAAATATTTAGGAAACATTGAAGATATTATTTATAACCTATTTTAAATATGTTTCAAAAAAAATTAGATCCCAATTAAATCTAGTGAAGAAACCACACCGACCAACTCCATATTTATTACCTTTTATGGTAATAAACATTAACCAATTCATTAAAGAGCTATAGTGGGGATCACCGTTCATATAAGCAATATTTGGATCATCAATATTTCATGAGTTATAACATGTATAAACCCATTATATATGTTGTATCAGGCTTACACATTTCATACATATAATTATCAAGTACCATATCATGAATACAACATTTTATTATTTAACCATTTCATGAAAAAACCATTAAAAACTATTTTAAACTCATATAAAAACACTTTTAGATATTGAAATTACATTTTCTTTGAAAACATAATTTGCAATACTAAAATAAATATAATTAAGTTAAATAAGGTATTTATTTTACTAAAAATGAAATATTTTGGAGGAATCCAAAAATCATATAACTGTTATGACAGTGAAAAAAGTCATTATCATCATATATGTTAAAATAGAATATTACTTTTATCTTTTGTACAGAAAGTCAAAACATTCAGTAAAAATATTATTTTTGAAAACCATTAAAGAATGTAAAAATAGAAATAAAATTTCCTTTAAATTTATTTTATGTCTATATAAAAACATTCATAAAACAATTTTAATAATATTGACATGGAAGAAAAAGAGTTGAAAGAGAAACTTCAAAACATGATTTTTTTTAAAAACGTTCTTACTTCAAGACTGAATTGTCATGTATGTTAATTATATTCTTGAATAATGAACTTATGTTAATTATTTAATTAATTTAGAAACTTTTAATGTTTATTATTCATTTAATTTCTCTTATTTCCTTGTCATATACAATTTATTTATAAATTAAATTCTTGTCAAATGTGATGATGATATTCGACACATATGGCCAAAATAACTTTGGTAGGTTGATTATAGAAAAAGATGTAATTATTTAATAATATATAGAATAATAATAATGAAATAATTATAATTTTTATATATAAATTATACTTTTAAAACAAACAATTAAATATGGTTATTAAAAATTAACTCTGTTACAATCATAGATACGGTAGGTCGTACGTACGCAAGAGTAATGTTTACATTTTTTAATGATAAGTGTGGAAAGAAGGTAAGTATTATTTTATATTTATATACTTATAATTATATCATAAGTATAATATTATTTATTTAAATATACTTATATATCATCTAGGATATGTGGTGATGAAAAATTAATTGCATCACTTCGTAGAGGTTGTAGTTCACACATACACACGAATGACGTTATAATTTTTTAGTGAATGGAATGATAAGTAATAAAATGATATATTATATTTTGATAATTATAAATATGTCAATAATATATTCTATATACATTAATTACATCATTATAACTATTCATTAGTGACGGTGATAGAAAACAAAAGTCATCGGTTCCTCAGACGATAGTCTTTCATGCACACGAGTAATGGATTCCTTTTCCATTTGATGGTGCTTGGAGATGGATATTAGTTATTAAATTAAAATTGTGAAATATTATTATATATAAGATATGGATATTATTATATCATAATGTTTAAGGTATACTTGAATGAGGTTTGAGAATAAATAAAACAAAAATGATCAGTTAAGTTATATACCTATTCTTCAGAAAACCTCATTTGATTTACACATTAAGACCTCTAAAGTTGGTATTATACAAAAAATAAAGCCTATAAGTCCTTTTTAGTGACTTTAGGAAGGTATTTAAGTTGGTATTATATTAAATAAATTGATTTTTAAGCATTAATAAATGAGAAGAATGGGTTCCCTTTTATAAGAGAGGGGATGGGCACACCTGGAATTTCTTCGAATATTAAATTAATATAAATTAATTTTTATTTCCAAATGTCTCAAATTTTATATGATTAAAATATAATATGAATACGAGTCTAAATAATCTCATATGATAAAATTTGGACAAGTTTGGATCATATTTTTCACCTTTTTAACCCTTCATTAACCCTTTTGATAATTACAGTGATATCAATATTTTTTACTCTTAAGGGTTTAATATATTTACCATAAAAGGAAAAAACGTCCCATAAATGGAAAATGGATGATTTAAAAACCCATATTACATTAAATTGGATTAAGATAAGTTTTTTTAAAATTTTATATAATATAATAAGTTATTATTTATTATAAAAGATCATTAATGTTAATTTTAGAACTATTAAATTACTATAACTTTAATAACATCAAGACCATAAAGGAATTAAAATATAATACATTAATAAATCTATAATATGTCATTTTTATCTAAATAATAATTTAATACAGAAATGAATCCAAATTTTATTAATCTTTATATATTTAAAATCAATTAATTTATTATTTTATTAATTGAATAATTACATCATTAGTGCTGCGTAATATTTTAAGGTAATTATTTCATCACTAAAAAATTTAAAAAAATTTCCATGATAAAAAATTATTTGTATTTAAAATGATTATTTATAACCGAACATATTATTTTATTTATTCCTTTGTTAAAAATATTATAGTTATTAAAAGTAACACTATGACATTTTTCACTTTATATCCACTTAAATATTATAAAAGTCAAAATCAATTCAGAATATGAAAAAGACCATATATTCTACTTTTTTATTAATATGGATGAGTTATAGTCATAAAAGTTTATTAATTAATGTTTTAGGGTAATTATTTAGTCCTTATCATTTTATTTTTATCCTTAATTACCTGATTTACCCTTTACTGAGGTAAACAAATTTTACTAAGGTTACTATTAATATTGAAAAAAAATAAAATATACGTATTTAAAAAACATGGAACTAATAATTCTGAATTTTAAATCCATTTTTCAAGATAAAAAACATATAAATTGAATAATTAAATTTAAAATTAAACTGACAAAATGTGAGGAAGGATTGTTTTTCCAAAAATGAATTTTTAAGTATACAATGTTTTAATACAAAATTTATTTATAAAATTCATTATAAAAACCATGATTGGATTATTTTTAATTTAAAGGAACTAATTAAAATTTAAAAATAATACAATATATAATTTTACTTTGTAAATACTTGAAAATAAAATACAATTTTCAATAAAAATCGGTATTTTTAATTATTCATTAAAAATCATTATTATCATAAAATTTTAAAAAATTCATTCTAAGATAATTTTGAAAATATGAACTAAAAAATAAAATTAATTTTGTCAAATTAAAATTCTATTATTTGAAAATTAAACTTTTAAATAAAATCTTATAGGAAAAGAGTTTAATAAATCTATTTCCAGTTTGATTTAAAAGTTACTCAATATTTTTATAACAAACAAAACTATATAGTTCATTAATATTAATAAGTATGAAAATGATTTATTTAATCATTACCTGGGTTGTTAAAAACCTATTTTGGATAGGTACCATAGGTGGTGTTTCATTCTCATAATGTTTCCTCACAGCTCTGTTGCTTCTATTATTAGAGTACCTTCCCCCTTAATTTTGACCATCTTGGGTTCCAAGGGAGAGACATATTATACCTGAAAAAATAGGATTTATGCTGATAAGAATTAAAAAACATGTAGTATCCTTTGAAAATAGTTCTACCATGAAACTATTGACTTTTTATTTTAAAATATTCTTATTGTCTTGGTGAAACATCAAACTTATTCTATATAAGTTCAGATGAACCTTGATTATTTTGACCATTCTCAATAACCTTTGCTTTAATTGTAATATTATGCAGATTTTTCTTAATCTTGGATTACCAAATTTGGTATATAGAACCTAAAAAGTTATTTGAAATAGATTTAATTTTTTTAGTTTCAATAGGTCTAGGCTTCACCCGAGTTGATGCACAAGATTTATAAACATTCTATGATGAGTGAGATTTCACTTAATCATCATTATCCAATTCACTCTTCATCCTTCCAATGGATTGTCTAGCCTTAAGAAACATTGATTCATCTGAGTTAAGAATTTATTCTTGATTATTCATCTTATTATAAAGTTCTTCTATAATTATTTCTTGCTCTACCAACTTTACTCAAAGGATTTTTATCTCTAAAATATAACCATTTTCACTATCATGAATCTCATCTCTAAATTTATTCATCTTGTTAAAGTTTTTATTAAATGATTTTAATTTATTATTAACTTTTTTGTTTTTATAAAGAAACACCTAAAGATTAGTTCTTGGAATATGTTCTATATAGGTTTCCTCTTTTTATTTATCACTTATTGAACTGTCATTTGTCCTATCAAAAAGTGCCATTATTTTGGTTTATTTTCTAGTTAAATCATCCTTAGGTTCACTATTCAAGGAAAAATAGTCTTCTTCCTCTTTAATTGGATTTTTTCACCTCAATATTATTTTTATTATACTTATAACTTCATTGTATCTCTTGTACACTATGGATATTCTTCGTTTAGATCTTATCCGAGGCTTCTATTCATTTTTTTCTCATCACACTCCACATTCTTCTTTCTTTTGAGATAGTCAGCTAGAATGTTCCCATCCCATATACACTTGAATAATTTGAGTGAAATTTTTACTTGTATTTTTCCTTTCCTAATTATATATTTTTAGAGAAAAAAGATACAATCCTATTCAGATTTTCCTCACTCTCATTATCTTCTTTAGATTCACTTGAATATTCAACCGCCCACTCTTTAATCATTAGTTTATTCATGGATTTAAACATCCTCTTCTCTTTATTCTTTTTCTTAATTATTATAGATTTCATCTTCTCAGAATTTAGAAGAGTATTTTTGAATCATCTATGGATATGTATTATATTAAAACCCAAATTGCAATAAATATTTTATTACACGATAATACAAAAACACAACAAATTAATATAGATGTATAATGTATTTGTAAGAATAGATATATGATTAAAAAAGCTTTAAATAAAATTACATCATATTTATTAAAACACCAACAATTCTTCATATATCCCATAGATACTCTAATACTATATAGGATATCCTAGGGAATATATAAAGGAATAGGGTAAGATATAAATCCCTATAAAGGAATAATTATATTAAGAATGATATATATGAGGAAAAGGTATATCATGAAAAAATAAAATAGAATAGTAACATGGATTCATGGCATGAAAAAATGATACTATAATATCACAGAATCAATGGAATGTTGCAACATATAAAACATGAAAGTATAAGGATAAGTCAAGGAACACCACCAAGACATCAAAATATAGTGTGCTAGGATAACCTCCCATACACCATAAATGGAATCTCATGAGATGAAAGCACTACCCAATGAATTGGATCACTATAGAGTCAAAGACTTTATATTTATAATTATTTTTGGTTTACATAGATCATATATCATAATAAATAATCTTATTAAAAAAACATTGAGAACAAGAATGAGTTTTTTATAATAATATTTGAGTACATAATAACATAAAGGTATGAGACTTTATACATTTTAAACTAATAAAAAGAGAATGTAAGTTTCATATTAATACATAATAAATGATGTATAATTGTAGTAATACCATTGAAAGAAAATAGTACTGGGTATTCACAACTAAAAAGGTGGAATGGGAAATTAAAGGATGATTTCAACAGTATACCGTGTATATAAAATGGTCAATGTTATGAGGTTAATGAGAGAGAATGAAAGTCTCTCATTGATAGAAAATCATTTCTAAAATAATGTAATGATTATAAGTGTACGAAAAAAATGAATTAAAAAATTAAAAATATTACTAAAATGGAAGTACTTGAATCAAAAGGAAGTGGAAGAGAATACCTTACATTAAATACCACTTCCTAAGCATATAAGACTGATTACTTGGGATATATGGGGTTTCACTAAAGGACTTAATGATAGAATATGAGATTCTGGTAAATGATAATGATATTAGGAGATAATTAAATGGTGTGAAGAGGTTTTTATTTATATAAAAATTAAGATAATTATTTAATATAAATTTTGGAAATATATTTTTTGGAAAATGAAAACCCATTGCTTACCCATTGTTTTAACTCATCATTTTTGAAATTTAAGGCATTTTTTTGAATTTTATCCATGAGATAAACTAAATTTTTTTAATATTACTTTTTTCATGGGAAAGTGATTATTACACAAAATATTGTTTTTAAAAAATATAAATTTCCATTTTAGACTTTGGAAAGTTATTTATAGGTTTTTAAAATCATTTTAATTCATTAAAATACATTATATTAATATAATAAATTATTTTTTCATATATTATATTATATTAATTATTACGTCATTATTACATGTTTATGAAGTCATAAAACACATTGAAAACCTAAAACAATATTTTTTTTCTTCTATTCAATGAAAATCCTCAAAATTTTCAAAATTTCACCATAACATAATTCTGGCATGCTGATTTCAAATATATTGTTTATTTTATCAAATTATATTCTTAACTATTAGAAATAATTAATTCAAATTAAAATTTTATATTTTATATAAAATACTATTTTTATAGGAAAACATATTGTTTATTCACTTTAAGGAATCCCTAATTTTATAATATCTTATATATTAATTCATAACGAGTATATAGGTATGGAAAAACATACTTAAAATATAATTATAATAATTTTTAATGTACTTTTAATCTGGTATTTTAGTATCCTATTAGGTATTATTAATTTTTCAATACTCATATAATAGTCACATTCAAATGGTTAGGCAATAATCAAGTTCTAATGGGAACATTACCTTTTACACCTTATATATGATCCAAAATTCTCATACCACATCACTCACTACTTCATATACAAAGGTTATAATCCCCCCTTGTTAATATATATCATATTACTAACACTTAACATTATTCTTATAGTCTATATGGTAGCAGTTGCCTTCATGTGAGATTTTAGGCCACAAGAATTTGTCTTAGTGTTTGCACAACTATGTTTTATCTCCATGTATTATTAATTTATATTATAGAACATATTATTTATGAATTTATAATGTTACTATGAAATGTAATAGTCTTTATCTATTCTTTAATAATAAAACAATCATTTTTAGAAATGACTTATTTTACTAATAAAATGAAATTCTGGGTCATTACATTCTTACCTCTCCGTTAAAATTTAATTTTATACACTAAGCTGAAAAAAATTAAGGGAACTTAGACTTTATCTCTTCATATGGTTCCCCTATTTATTACACATAATTATGGTTCTACAAAATAACTTTGACCAGTTGAGTTGTATTGTTGCTTATAACTTTGTATTTATGGTCTAATATATTCTTCAATTACTCCCTACAAGGAAGATTATTATCAAATGATACCACCTCTACATTCAATATATGTGAGGGATACTTTTTGTGCTTCTTAAATAGGGTTAAAGTGAAGACATCAAGTTATTGAGAAATGTTTTTTGGGAGTTATAGTCAATATTCCACAAAATCAATGTGATCAGTAATATCAACGAGATCAATATACATTGGATTTAGTCTTCCCTTCTTTCAAAACCTTATGACTCTCTTTCATGGATAAATATGAAGGAACACTTTATCAC
Organism: Viscum album; assembly: GCA_963277665.1. Classification (NCBI taxonomy): domain Eukaryota; kingdom Viridiplantae; phylum Streptophyta; class Magnoliopsida; order Santalales; family Viscaceae; genus Viscum; species Viscum album. The sequence goes on along the minus strand of OY728157.1, from coordinate 1,392,121,113 downwards.
CGATCTAAAACTCTATATATCATTGATAGTTATCACCATATATATTCTTCCATCTTTGGGTCATTCAGATATGTCATTAGATGATATTGACCTTCTCTTCCATTTCTTATACCAGTTCATGTCCCAAAATCTTTTATTCTTCAACCTCATCCCAACATGTTTTTATTATACATTTGTTTCCATAGAGGACTTTTTAAGGATTCATTTTCAAGTTTGAGTGAAATTTATATTTTTATAAAAACTATAACAAAGGAATATGTTTATCCCAACCTCCTTTAAATTACATTAACAAAGATTTCAACATATCCTCAAATTTCTCAAATTTATTCTCATATTGTCCATAATTCTGAGGGTGAGAGGCCGTACTGAAATTTAACTATAGGTTTTGATAATTTTGGATACTTTTCTATAATTTTAATGTTAATATCCGTTCTTGATCAAATAAAATTGATAGTGGTGTTCCATTTATCCTCACCACTACTCTAATGTATATTCTTGATTGTTTATTGGGTGATAATTCCTCTACAATGGAAATGAAATGGGATGTATTTGTAAGATGTTCTACCCAAACCCACATGCTGTTTTTCCCTTTAGATATCTTCGAAATTTCTAGGAAAAATTACATGGTGATGTTATCCCATTTTCATGAAGTTATGGGTAGCGGTGACATCATCTAATTGCTTTTACCCTCTCTTCCTTCACTTGTTGGAATACCATAAATTTTAAGGTATATTATGGAATATCCTTCTTCAATTGTCCTGAAAATAATTCTCTTAATGTTATCAATATATTTATTTTTTCCCTATGTAAATATATATTTTTGATCTATGAGAATCATTAATTATATCCATATTTATCTAAGGGTCTAATATTACATATATTCATGACCCAAATCTCAAAAATACTTTTTCAACAATTTTGAACATTTAGTCCTTCACATTTCTTATTATATCAACCTTCTTTTGTATCTTCACATCATCCCTTTGAGATCCTTAATATTTTTTAGAATGTATGGTTGAATAATCATTCAATCAAGGAAGGATGTGGTTCCTTACTTTATTATTCCCATGTCTATCCATTTCACGTGAAACAAGGTTGGATCCTACTCAAGCCTCATCACGTATAAGGTTTCAAGATATTTTCTATATAAAGAATCCAACAATTTATTTTTCTTCCCAAGATGATAGTGGATTGAGAAATCATAATCCTTAATCAACTCTAACAACCTTCACTGGTGAATATTGATCTCCTTTAATGTGAATAAATACTTTAGGTTCTTATGATCTATATATATATATATATCACATTTATTACTATAGAGGTAATGCCTCCAAATTTTCATTGTTAAGATTATTATATCCAACTCTATATCATGTATTAAATAATTATTCTCATTCAACATCAACACTGTAGATGCTTGGGATTACAATTTATAATTTTCTATGAGGACACAACCAAATATATTCTTTAAATACACCCTAGAAATAAAAAAACCTTCTCCATGGGTAGATAGTGTGAGTAAAGGAGAACTGATTAGATTCAACTTCAACTAATTAAATATCTCTTCACATCCATCAGTCTTAAAAATTATTACGCCCTTACATGTTTTCTTTGTTAGAGGGCTTGATAAGCATGAAATGTTTCTCACAAACCATTGATAGTTCCAAACTAATCTAAGGAAAATATTAATCTATGTTACAAATTTTGGCCTGGGCCATTCTTGAATAACCTCTATTTTTGAAGGATCATAGATATAACCTCACTTGTGATTACATGACCCAAGAATGATACTTTTTGTATCCAAAACTCTAACTTACTGAGCATGGCATACAATGTATCATTTCTTAATGATTTTAGAATAATATTAAAATTAACCTCATGTTTATCATTTATTTTTATTTATATGAGAATATCATGTATAAAAACATCAAAAAATTTACCAATGTAATATATAAAGACTCCATTAATCAAGTTCATGGATATTATTGGAGCACGGTCTAAAGGGATTTACTATGAACTCATATTATCTATACCTTATGTAAATTATTTTAATGGGTATATCCTCCTTCATCACCTTTATTTGATGATACTCTGAATAAAGGCCAAGTTTTAGACGTACTGGGCTTCACATAGTTTATCTAACAAGTCATCAATATGTGACATGTAAAAATTGTTCTTTATTGTGATATTGTTATGTTCACAATAATAAATTTAGAGAATCATCCATTCGTCTTTCTTCTTGATAAATAGAACTGGTTAACCCCATGGTGAAGCACTCGGACATACGAATCCCTTCTCTAGATTCTCTTATAGCTGATTCTTCAGTTCTTCTAGTTCAACAACGGTGATTATATATGGATTCTTGGATATATAAAAATAACTAAGTATTAGTTCAATTGTGAAATAAAACTCACGGTTAAGAGGAATACCAAGAAACTCTTCATGTATTACTGTAATATATTTTCTCACAATGGTAATGTCTTTATGTGTGATCCTATCCTTTTTCTTAATAATCTAATCTAGATATTATTTCTTAGAATAAAATTTTATCCTTACTTGAGAATAAGTTTCCAAAGGAGATTCATCCTCATCCTAAAACATCCATAGAATCATAGGATGATTTGAGACATGGAAATTTATTTCCTTTTCACTATATTTGATTTGGGTTTTACATATGAACAAACATTCCATACCATCTATAGAATTAAATTACACTAAAATTACGACCATGTTTTCTAGGTGATTTTTTCCACAAATTTTGACTTGGGAGGAGTTAAATGTTTAAAATTCAATAAATATCCCCATTTTCTATCTTCATTAATAAATCATACTCTATAATTTGAGGTGGTATTTGAATAGACCTACTAATATTGCATGATATGAAATAATTTATACAACAAAAATCAAATGGTATGATTATCATTATTCAATGAATAATCAATTTACTTTTCACCACTTCATTTTTAGAATCCTCCTATACAGTAGTTGTGTAATATGATCACTCTTTATCCATTTTCATTGGTGGTTATTTTTTTAAGTTATATTTAACAACCCATGGCTTTAGGTAAGGGTTTGTAAAGTCTATATATTACTTATAGTTGAAACGTTTTACCATAGAATGAGGATCAGACAGAACCATTTTTCCCTCTCTCTCTTTATTATGATTATTTATCCCCTTATGGTATTCATTTTCATGATGTATTTTCCTTCCATAGTTGAAAAGCTTCCTTGAACCCTTTATATGGTTCCCAGGATGCTTCTTCTCACACTTATGGCATGTGGGTAGTTGGATTCTCTTGTCACCATTAATATTATTTTATTTTACTCTATTGTTAAAAACTTTTATTATACTCTTATCTCTAGTCTCACGGGACCAACAAGAATCACTATTATCCATCTCAACTTTAAGGGAAGATCGGAATATTTCCTTAAAGCTATCAAGGTTTTGAATTGTTATGGAATTTGAAATACTCATCTTCAGAACACTAATGAATTATTTAACCTTACTTTCAATATAAATAATAAGGATGAAGGTTTATCATGTAAGTCTTGGGATGTTTTCCTCATAAGCCCCTATAGATTCATCCTTTTTTTTCTTGAGTCCCTTTAATTACTTCTCTATTTTAAATATGGATAGTGCATGTAAAATATTTATTAAAAAATATATTTTTAATCCATCATGTTAAATGGATCCAATTTATTCTTTAGGATTTATATTCTTTATTAGTTTCTACCACAGATCAATTTATCCATTTAGTCGATAGATTTACAAAGTGAATTTCTTGTCCTTAGATAATTGGTGGAAAATAATATATTCTTGATGAAGTTAATATATTACTCCAAAATTATGGGACTAGAAGATCCACAAAATATTGGAGTCTATTTTCACATAAGGATTTAACCTCAACATGTTCTATAATATGATAAGGATGGAATTTTATATGATTCATGATATTACTATATCTTGAGTTAGTTTTACTTGTAATTCCATGAAGTTATCAACTATTTCTTCCACTATATTAGGTATTTCAATTAGGAAATCATCACATTGTCCATCGGATATATTATTGGAATGATTCCAATTATTCATTGACATTTTCTAAAAAATAAATTAATGATTGGGATAAAGATGCATGATTATTAATTAAATATAAAGGGAAAACTACTTAACGTATAAGGAATTATATATATACCCTAACATTTGAATATATAAGTTTAAATATATTTTATTCGTGGTCTATTTCCTTGAATGTTCTCTAACCTAGAATTATACTCAAATCATTCATAATTATTTTTAATGTGTTTATGAATTATCCAAAGTATATCCTATGGGATTGTCAAGCTAGGTTTATAGTCTTAGTCCCACTCATCACGAATCAAGCGAAGATTGAATCGATAGTCAACCTTCCTTTTCTAGGATGATTAAACTTAGATGAATCTATTCCAAAAACACATCCAATTTCCAGTATCCATAAAAAGTTGAAATTTTTAGAGAACCACAGACTCTATAATTGAACAAAATTTAGGATCTTTTCCTATATTTATACTCATAACTTGGTTTTTTACTAATATTTTCTCATTCATAATCCCAAAAAATTATTTTACTTTTCTATGATACCAAATATGAAAACCCAAATCTCAATAGACATTTTATTAAATGATAATATACAAAGATAACACAAAATTATAGCTTCCTAGTGTATTTATAAGATTATATATATAAATAAAAATAATTTAAAAAAAACTATATCATCATTATTTAGTGTATGATCCTAGGTTTTTCTATAATGTATGGATATTTCTAGTTTCAGTTTAATTTCTTGGTTTTTACATAACATGAATACATAATTTGCTCACATAGTTTCAATGGTGTATGAGGATTTTTATAATCTTGGAGGCCTAGTTTTTGGAAAAATAAGATACACCGCGTGGTTAGTATAAATTATGTCACCTAGGATGCATAATTACTACTAACCATGCAGGGAGTTTTAGAAGGAAGTAGAGGTCTCATGGTTTTCCATAACTATGTGCCTAGGGCCACATGACCATGAGTGAGAACCTATAATTTTTAGCAGAGTCCAAATGCATTTTTGGTGCACAGTTTGTTTAACCATCTACCATGATCGTGCGAGGGGAGTCTTGGATAGTGGCATGTGGCATAGTTTTCACATGGTTTTCCAAACTGTGTGCATTAACCATGTTGGTTCCCTATTAAAAAATGAAGGGTTCATAGTTGGTACATGGTTTGGACAACCGTATGACCAAATAGTGTGACCTTGCAATTAGAGAGAAATTTACCATTTTCCCCTTAAAAATCATTATATACTAAAACTATTTTCCCTGCTCCCCATCAGACATTTCTTGGAAATATAAGATCTTTTTTGAATCCCTAAAGGTAGGATTTGATCGGATTTCTCTATATGATTCCTAATTCAAGAGTTGTTCATATCATTGGATCTATGTCAATGAGTTATTTATTCAACTTTTAACTTTAATCATTATTATTTTTATCAATAGAGTAGTATTTGGGAAAGATAATATACCCTATTTCCAAGGTAATTAGATATTATTCATTTTTTATACAATATTGGTTAACTTAGGAGCTGATACTAGATGAGTGTTCTACCATAGACAAATAGTAGGTGGTGTATACCTTTTCTAGAAAAGGCTAGTTTTCAATATATAGTTTCCAATGTTCCATACACTTAACTTTTTGGGAATTAATCCTAAATTAATTAAATGCATGGTTTGAATTTATTGGAACCTTGTTAGGTTTTACACTTAGTACCATGATATAGTTGATGGTTTCTATCCTCAACTCGAACCACCCGTGAGGTGTAATTATGTATCTTCCTCATGAGTTACCACCCTGTTGGGTGTGTGTGTGTGAGCTCTCCATTATAGTGGGAGAATCAATGAATTAAATGAGTTACCAAGAGAGGGTTTTGGAATCATTTACCATGTTTTTACAAGAAATAAAATTGATTAAATGATTAAATGGAAATCTGTAATGAGTTTTATGAACTTAAAAATTATTTATGATTATGAACTATTTTATGAATTGTAATAATTTATATAGGTCATAGTTAAAGAATGAACCTTGTTTATTTTATGATATCATGATGATGATGATGGGTGGATATGTATATCTTCTGAGATTATATAGAATGTTTTGGACATTTCTACTCCATGGATTTATAACTGCATCGAATTCCATGGACATTTCTACTACACAAATTCATGATTATATAAGATTACATGAAAATTTTTACTCCATGGATCCAGATTATGTGTGATACATTTTATATTACTACACTTTGGATTCATTCATGGGTATAACACTAGATATCATTGCATAGGTTGTTGAGGATTCCTTGACCTTTACACCTTGGATCAATCCCATGGGGTTTACCATTGGATTAATCAACATAGGATGTAGTATATGTTTATCATGCTTTACAGATATCCCTTTTATGTGTGTTTTATTACCATAGTTAGACCAGATAGTATTACACCTAAATTATTGTGGTTTATAGTTTGCCTATGTTTATGGTTTCTAGCTTATGGTGAGCCTTATTTACTGGATAGTATCACACAAACTGATTAAATTATATTACTATTATATATATTACACACTACTTATACTTATATAGTAGAGATTTTATTTTTTATAGAAATATTTGTTGGTGGCCTACTTAGTGTTATCTCACACACTATTTGGGATACTATTGGGTACCTAGACATACATCATAGATGCGGGATGGGGCTAGGGAAAGAATCCAATTCATGATGCTTGATTGATTATAAATAGGGAAATATAGGACTGAGATAGGCTTGTGATTATATCTATAGATAATTTTTTGGTATTTTTTATTTTGATACATGTATTATACTGGTTTTTTATTTCCATATATTGACTACCATTTCATATAAATAAATGAAATACATCATTTTTTATGTTATAATTACATTTGGATTTCTTTATTATTACTATTGTCTTGTGGATGAATTATTTTTTTATTTAGTATTTTTTATTCTACCGATATTGACTAATGTGATTACACCATTATGACACACTCTGATCATAAGGTTATATTCACACCATCATACCCTCGCTTCTAGTCAGCAACCTCTAGAATATGGGGAGGTGAAAATGAGTCCATGTAACCCACTAAATTGAGGCATTATATTAGAAGAGACCAAGAAGTGTCATAATTTGGTAATGATATGTTATTGGAAGTAACTAACCCACATATAGGAAAAATAAAAATTACATGGGATGATGTATGTTATTATTTTCTTCACCTAATACAGTTAATTTATTTATACAATTTATGATTTACATGATATGTGAAGTTATAATTACGTTAATCGAGTAATTTAATTTTATCCATGGCAGTAAACCATTGATCATGCGTCATTTTAGGCACCTTACAGTATTCACATTCCATGCATATTCCATTCTATATAGGATCCATTTATTCATTTATTGAAATTTTTATGTGTTCCTTGAGTTATATAAGTGTTATTTGATTAACAGTTCTTACAAAAAATTGAGAAAAAGTAATTGGTAATTAGAGTTCCTATCATAACCTAAAAAGTGTTTTAATACATAGTCTACAACAGACACCTTAAGTAGTCAATTATGTAATGTTGGATCATGAACCATTATTTATATGGATTGGAATGTATTATGATTGGGATTAAAGGGATCCAACACTTCAATTTATAAAGAGTATGGTTCCTTATATATTGGAATTGGTGATCCATTTAGTTAAACCATTTAAATAGAATTTTAAATAATTACTAATTTAAATGAAATTGAAATTTTGAAATGTATATATCTTCAATAAATGTATTTTTCATCTAAAATGGAATTCCATATACCATGAAACATGTTGTGAAATAGGGAGCTTAACTCAAACGCCCCATTATTAGTGGGAAATATATAGTTTCTCTGGTGTTTATTATGATCAAACCTATTACCTGGTCAAGGATTTCGGAGCAGGTAGAAGGGTGTGATTTTTTATAGGAATTATTGTACCTATCCTATGTTTATATTTGTGAACTGGTTGTTACCAAACCTTTTATTAGGCATGTGATTGGAATTTATAGAGATATTACACCTTGAAGATCTCCAATCATGCATCAAGAGGGTGGTGACGACCATGATCTGGAGGTGGTGGGCCGTGACCCACTAGTAGAACCTCTTTTAGTGCCACATACGACAGTACATGTCATTCTTGATATGGGTGCTGATGACAAGTTCTGAGAGGGTTTCCTGTTCTTTATGTATACAGTTTAGGGAGCTTCATAGTCTTTATAATTTAGGAAATTATTTATGTGTGTGTTCCAACAACATCATACACCCATTTTTTTGGGGGGATAATGGTCCATAAAATTCTAAGTTTTGGCTTGAGACTAATTTTTTGATTATTGATCATCTCAACACACCTCCCAGGAGGAGAGTAAAACACATGATATGTAATCTTCGGGAAGACATTAAGAAATGGTGGGATGTTTTTAATAATGATTATAAGATTAGAGATATTTTTTAGAGATATTTGCAATCCAACTATTATGATTAATTCTTTCTTGATACATTGAGAGATAAACAATCCAGTGAGTTTATATATATAGAGAAGGGTATAATGACCTCTATAGAGTATTCATCTTGCTTTTCATAGCTTCAGTTCTTTGCACCTATCTATATTTCGGATAAGACTTCTAGGGAAAGAAACTTTTATTAATGTCTTAATAATTCCATATGGTCATATGTGAATGTGTTTTTGTTGACTAAGATATCTGATGTAGTAAATTAGTTAACAATTACTGAATGGAATTTGAGGGAATATGGAGGCCCATTTAATGTTAGTGTAGTTTCTTGACCCAATGGTATTGTGACGGGTGGAGGGAAGCACCTTTTTAAGTATTATTGGGAAGTCATACAAAAAAGAGTGTGTGTTCCAGTATTTCTATGCTCTATCATCATTTCGGTAGGTGAGGACACAAGAGGAGTCAATGGGATTGAGACCTAGCCGATTGATAAGCTTGTGGAAGGATGAACTATAAACAGTGATTCATGTAGTGGGTTTCATAACATCGTGTTAGGGAAGGATCTAGAGTTTTTTTGTTCATTTAGGTCATGGTGGTGGTCAGGGATGAGGCATAAAAGAATCATTTGTACTTTGAAATAAGAGTGGGCCTTCTTCAGGTTGTGGGGTTGTTTCATATGGTCTTGTTTCAGGCCAGATATATTCTATATATTATAAAGCTCAGGATTAGAGAACCATTCTATCTATGGTGAGAGGAATGATCTTAGTAGCCTCTGCTCTAGTATCTTCCCTTTTCGATATAGTCACTTCTCATTATTTCATATTTGTACATATTTTAGAGAGTCTCTGGCTCACTATTAAATTTTATGATGGTGTCATGACACTCAATACTTCATTGGGTATTAGGCTAGAGTGTGAACACTGGTGTAAAGAGTGGCCCCTTAAGACAGGTGGCTGTCACTTCTTATGGGATCCATTCATCCTTGAGATTATACGGTTTTTATTTATAATCACGATGTATTGGATAGTTTCTTATCATGTCAATGTTGATTTATATCACTAGAGGGTGACCTTCACATCCCCAATGGCTGGGGTTTTTATTCACTAGTTTGAATGGGATGTATAGGAAGGTAGAGGTGGAACTGATCATCGTGGGATAGGTGGGATGAAATCCTTGATTTCTAGTTAATATATAGATAATTTGGTAATGATTCAAGAATAATTTACTCTAGGGGTTTATCATTTTAGGGATGATTTCATGAATGAATTTTCTAGATAACCTCCTAAGAGAGTGGTAGATTTTTCTATCAAGCTGGTTAGAGGAGCTACATTGGTATTCATTCCTCTTTATAGGATTGATAATATAGAGTTACAAAATATCAAGAGGATTCTAAAGTACATATAAGTGAATGGTATTATATTAACCACTATTTCCCTATGGGGGTTGATCTCACCGTGATTCACCATTTCCTGTTCACTCTTACACCACTGTGCTAAACTAGTTTAGTATTGAAAATTGTAAAAGTAACAACAAACCTCACATCATGTTTTATTCCATTGTTTAATATTTATTTCTGTTATAATGGGAAATTATAATTGTTTTATTATTTCAATGTAGTCGGAGGTGATTTGGAGGCCCCATGATGAAGTGGAAGAAAAATGGGCCAAAATTGCATGGGATCCACGATGAACTATCCACTAATGTGAATGTTAGTAAAATTAAATGCTTCCAAATGGGATTATATTTTTTGGGTTGGTCCAAATTTTAATTTTCTAAAAATCTTACTAATACATCCAAGCTCAATTCGGAAATTATGTGGTCCAACCAACCTAATCTATCTAACACACCGAATCTGCATGAAGTAAAATGTTGTGTGATCTGATCTATCCATATCTCGAGCTGTAGGTGTACAAATGAAGCCAAAATTTTGGTCGAGATATTAAATTTTGGGGAGGCAACTTTTTAGTTTTTTTAAATCTATATAAGGCTGTATAACCCCCTAAAACAATGATCCAAGTGGTTTTACACAATCTATACATCCAAAACTGCCTTCCACTTTTCCTATAAAATGATACCTTAGGCACCTCATTTTTAAGTTCAGCCAGGAGGAAAATATATGGTATTTTGGAGACCCAAAGGATTCATCTCCTAATATAATATGTTATTGAGTTCTCTATCATCATAGGGGGATCAAGGATAAAGGCGACGTTCCACTCGAGCCTCCTCCTCCTCTTGATGGAAAGCTAAACGGTGGACACTCATTTCGAGGGTGCTACACATACTTGGAAGGGAGTTCAGGAACTTGTTATTCTACATGTTTTGTGTAATTTGGTGTTAAATATTTAAATTATTTTTAATTTTTATGTTCTTATCCTCTGAATATATTTACTTTTTTATAATTAAGTGAAACTATTTTTATTTCAACACCGATTGGGTTGAGATTTCAAGTGGGAATCATGGTTTGTTCTTATTGGAAAAGACAAAAATAATATTTATTTCACAAAAACATAAGATTTTAGTATTATTTGGAATCCCTTTTTATATTTCTATAACCAGAAATTAAAAACATGATTGTTGTGTCAAGGGGTGATTCTTTGGGCATCATTTTAAGAGGCAAGAGGGAAGTCGAGATCTGGACAACCCTCAACCAAAGGATTACAATAAAGAATATAAACTTTTCAGTACAACGATCTATCTAAGATTTTTATTGAACTTGAAATGGTCTCCTCTCATTATTCTAAAACACTGACCTTATTTATTAAATATTAAAATCTTTAAATAAAGTCATTTTCTAAAAATTGTTTTGAAAACCATCCCCTCTTCTGTCCCTTTTTATTAAAAATTCACACTATAAACCATAAATTCAACTTTAAAGATGACCTAGGGTTTTCCCTATACTATAAATAACCTTTAAAATCATAATAAATTTGACATTTCATGACACTACAGTCAAATTTTTGTGTTGTTTCCGGAGATCACTTTTGTTTTTAGTGTGTGTTTTTTTTATAAAAGTAGCGTGTATTTTGTAGTTTTTCGTTCATTTGTCCCTTTTTCCTTAATTTTTTACATTTATTTCTAAAATAAAACTTTCATTGGCCTTGTTCATGACATAATATTCATTATAGGAAACACTTACATTTGAACATGAACTAGCAAGGATCTTACGTCTGTGACACCAAGACGCACAATAGAACCCTTAAAAGGGGGACACACAAAACATCAACAAAATTTTTAATCCTTCCTATTCTTCTAAAAACCATATTAAAAATGTATTAAAATTATATAACATGGATGAAATTAACCCAAAATTAAAATATCTAACCTCACATGATATTGATATCCCACCCACTTATATTCAAATTCAAGGCGATTCACCCAATTTTGAACTTAAATCTGGTTTAATTAGTTTATTACCAAGATTCCATGGAATCATGGGAGAAGATACACACAATGATTTAAAATAATTTAATATTATGTGTTCTACCTTAAAACAATATAATTTGGATGAATAAAATGTAATGCCTAGATTATTTCCTTTTTCAATAGAATATACTACAAAATATTGGATTTACTATGTTAATTCACCAATTAGAGGATGGTAGGACATGAAAATCTTTTTTCTTGAAAAATAATTCCCAGCCTCCCAAACCAAAAAAATAATAAATGTAATCTATGGAATAAGTCTATCAAAAAGGGGAAACACTTCATGAATATTGGGAAAGATTTAAAAGGATTAGTTCAATCTTTATAGACAACAAAATAAGTGATCAAATTTTAATTGATTATTTTTATGAAGTTTTAATTACTATCGATTGAAATATGATTGATGTTGATTTAGGTGGTTCACTATTTTTTAAAACCCCAATTACTGCAAGAACCCTAAATGAGAACATGGTACATAACACTCAAAAATTTTGTTCAAAGTCTATTGTACCCATTAAATGTGTCCATGAGGTGAAAAGTGTTGAATTTGAGAAGAAGGTGGATATAAAGATTATAGAGCTATCTATTCTTCTTCGAAAACTTACTATTTACCAATGGAAATCCCAATCTCTAACTCCCATCCATTGTGGTATATGTTCTTCTAACACCCACTATTCTAACCAATTCCTCCAGCTGAGAGAAACTTCTAAGAGTTTTGAGTAAATATTTCCTGGTCGCCCCTATAACTAACCCTTTAGGAAAGAACCTTACTGTCCATCCAACCCTGGGTGGAAAGAAAACCAAGAATATAGGTAAGGGGGGGTATTCAAACCAACCTCAACAATAATACAACCAACCAAGGAAGAGTAGCCATCCACCACCACCACCCAAAAATACCCAACCACTACAAAGGCCTTTCCAACCAGTCCCTCCAAAACCAAATCCTATCCTAGAAGATATGATGTAACAAATGTCTTCCTACAATTTCCTATTCCAACAAACCACCAAAGCAGCAATACAAGACCTAAAAACCCAATTATGACAAATCACTAAATCTATGGGGGAAATTCAAAGTTATGGGTTAGGTAAACTACCCTCTCAACCAACAGTTAACACCATGGATAAGGGAAATGTTAGTTCAATCACCCTTAGGAGTGGAACATAGATTAGAATCCAAATGAATCTTCTAATAGAGCCATCCCCTCTTGAGTAAACCACCATCCCAACCACTGTAATTGGTCAAATGAGGTAAAACCTTATCTTGACAGAAGACTTCCTAAAAGAAATAGCGTGTCTATCGATAAGTAACCTAGCCCAACCATTCCTGTTCCACTACCCCAAAAGGCCACCCAACAATGAAAATAAAAAGAAACCGAACTCAATAAATAAATATTTGAAACCTTAAAAAAAGTTCTAGTTAACATCCCCTTGATCGATACCGTGAATAAAATTAAATTATACACAAAGTTTCTCAAGGATATGTGTACACACTGAAGGACCCTCTAAGGTGATTAGAAGGTGAGATTGTAGATGAAATTCTATGTTTTGATAGAGACATCAGTTCCCACCAAATGTAATGATTTGGGAACATTCCCAATTCCGTGCACCATAGGGGTGTATTCCTTTTCCAATTATATTCTGGATTTGGGTACCTATATAAATTTGATTCTTCAATCCATTTAATCTACAATGAATGTTCAAGAAATAAATCCAATAGGAATTACTGTTCAACTCAAAAATAAAAGTAAAACACATCCCACTGGTGTGTTAGAGGATGTTCCTTTTAGGTGGAAAATGTTAGTTTTTCCTACTGATTTTTATGTTCTTAAAATAGTAGATGACATGATGAATTGACATATCCCAATTATATTGGGGTGAACCTTCTTGAAAACTACCAAAAACATAATTAGTATTCACAATGCTACATTATCTATGGAGTTTGGTGGTGACATTTTCTACCTCAACATCCTTAATTCCATGAAGAATACCTGAAAAGAAAATTCACCTCTCTCTGTTAATTAAATTTATGTACTCCCTTCCCGTAAAAACCTTCCTTTAATTACCCTAATCCCCCTTTTGAATTTTCTTCATTGACTGAGATTCTAGGAAATTAATCAAGCATTGATTGTTGTAGTGGTCTAGAAAAATGTCATGCATGTTTATTAATTGATGATTTCTTGGACACTGGGCATCACATGACCATCGATGATACTACTAATCTTGTAAAATCGCATTTCTCATATAAGGATAATACCATTGAGTAGTTAGATTAGATTAGTGACCTATCAATTTCACACACACTCCCATCAATCCAAAATCCCCCTAAATTATAACTAAAACAACTTCCTAAAGGTTTAAAATATTATTGTCATGAGAATGGAAAAAAATTTCCTGTCATAATTTGATGTCCACTCCATCCTAAGCATGAATTATAACTACTTGAACTTTTGAGGGAGTATAAACAAGATTTGGGATGAAAACTTATATACAATCCTGGTATTATCCCATCAATTTTCACACATCATATATTGTTAAATGATGAGGCTAAAAAATTGAGTCATGCACAAAATTGACTGAACCCAAACCTCCTAGATATTTTCAAAAATGAGGTAATGAAATTATTGGCTACTGGAACAATTTAACCCATCCCTAATAGACAAAGGGTCAGTCTAGTACAAGTGGTTCCTTAAATAACTGGTCCTATAATAATAAAAAATAAAAACAATTCATTGGTTATAACTCATGTGAAGAATATTTGGAATGTCTATATAGACTATCACCAATTAAAATAATACACTAGGAAGGATCATTTCCCATTTCCATTCATTAACCAAATGCTAAAGAGGTTAGAAGAGAAGTCCCATTATTGTTTCCTTGATGGGCATTCTAGATACTTTTAGATGCATATTGTCCCTGAGGATCAAGAAAAGACAACCTTCACTCTCCCCTTTGGCACATTTACATATAGGATGATCCCATTTAGTTTGTGCAATTCTCCATGTACTTTCTAGTGATGCGTGGTTAGTATTTTTTTCAGATTACCTGGAGAATTTCATGGAATTATTCATGGATGATTTCACTATTTTTGTCTCAACTTTTGATGAATTTCTCAGTAGTCTTGGTTTAGTCCTAAATCCCAATATTTAAAATAATGTCATATTAAATTAGGAGAAATTCCATTTCATGGTACGATAAGGTATAGTTTTGGGACATGTAATTTTTAGGGATGGTATCCAAGTAGATAAATCAAAAGTGGATGTCATTTCTTCTCTACCATTCCCCAAAAATGTATGGGATGCATGGTATTTCCTAGGTCATGATGGATTTTACCATTGTTTCATTCATGAATTTAGTAAAATTGTAGTTCTACTCTCCTGATTTATCCAAAATGAAAAGGAATTTTTTTTGATAAATAATGTTGGTAATATTTTAATAAGTTAAAATAGAGTCCCTCATCACCCCCAGTAATCCCACCACCCTGGTGGGATTTACCATTTGAGATCATGTGGGACACCTCTATCTATGCAGTTGGGGACTCATATCACAAAGGGTTGATCAATATCCATATATTATTGCCTATACCTCACGTACATTGGACCCTTCCAAAGAAAACTACACCAAAACTGAAAAAGAATTTATTTTGATTGTGTTTGACATGGATAAAATTAGGTCATATCTTTTGGGTCCAAAGTCATTTTGTTCTTATACCATGCATCCCTTTGGTACCTCCTTAAGAAACAAGAATCCAAAACACGTATCATTCACTGAATTATCCTCCTTAAATAATTAAATTTAGAAATTAGAGATAAAAAAGGAGCAAT
The DNA here is from genome assembly GCA_963277665.1 of Viscum album. Classification (NCBI taxonomy): domain Eukaryota; kingdom Viridiplantae; phylum Streptophyta; class Magnoliopsida; order Santalales; family Viscaceae; genus Viscum; species Viscum album. Next base: position 1,392,105,313 of record OY728157.1, on the reverse strand, counting down.
GGATGTGGTGGATGACCATATCAGAAGGATCCACCAATACTTAGACATTAACTCATCCCCTATATTCCCATAAATGAAATTTTTCTAGATGAGAAATTGTACCGAGTGAAAGATGTTATTCCTTGGTATGCCTAAATTGTTAATTATTTGGTAGTAACTTTCATTATTATTGATTTCAAAAAAAATCAGACCAACCGTCTAAAACATTAGTCTCTTTGTTACAGTTGGGATGACCCCTACCTTTGGGGCACATGTAATGATCAAGACGTTCAGATTTGTGTTCGTGATTGTGAGTTTTATCCTGTCCTTAGGTTTTGTCACACTCTTTCTTGTGTGGGAAAATTTTTTCCCCAATAGAATACTTGTATGTTCCTTGATTCTAGTCTATTTTGGATTTTTTTTTTCAGGATTCCATTATTTTTGTAAATCTTGTAATCACTGTAAAATAATGGGGAATGTATATAAAAGAAATGAACTTCCACAACAACCCTTTATCTTCCCTAACATTTTCTATGTTTGGGACATTGACTTTATGGTACTATTCCACAATTCATTTGGAAACCTTTACATTATTTTGGTAGTGGATTATATTTCAAAATGGAGCTACAAGGACTGATGATTATAAGGTAGTTGTGGAATTTTTGAGAACCCACATGCTCTTTAGGTTTTGATTACCTAAGTTTATCATCAGTGATAAGAGTTTTCTTTTCTACAATTGAACAATGCAATCTATTTTTCATTAGTATGAGTTCGGGCATAGAGTGTATACTATATTTCACCCACAAACTAATGGTCAATATGAGGTGTCAAATAGGGAGTTAAAATAGATTCCTCGAAAATGGTTCAACCTAATAAAAAATATTGGAATATTATACTCGATTATTACTTATGGTTTTACCGTACTACCTTTAAAATAACAATTAGAATGTAACCCAATCAAGTTGTGTTTGGAAAGATTTGTCAACTCCCTATTGAGATTGAGAACCTGGCCTACTGGGCCATCAAACAATGCAATTATAATATTTTTGGCGTGGGTTCTCAAAGTAAGTTTCATATTCAAGAGATGGAGTAAATGAGAATAGATTCGTATGAGAAACCCCAAATAAATAAAAAGTGAACCAAGGCTGCCCATTACAGTCTCATCCATCATTGTTAGTTACACATTGGCCAGAAGGTCCCCCTATACAATGCAAGGCTGAAGTTTCATCTAGTTAAGCTTTTTTCCCATTGGTTTGAACCATACACTATTAATAATGTCTCTCTATTTGGTGTTTTTCAGGTTCAAAATGAAGAAACAAATCATACCTTCACTATAAATGGGTAGTGTCTTAAGCACTTCCACAAAGCCCTTTTAGAGTTCCCAATGGAAGAAATCCAAGTTCAAGAGGAAACCTACCAATGAAACCCCCATGATTTATCCTTCCTTCCTACATTATATTTTATTATAGTGATGACACTACACACTCTAAGTGGGGGCATGGGTATATTCCTGTGTTAGTAATGAATTTTCATCATCTTTCATCTTTTTCTCTTTTTAGAATGCTAGATTCTATTTTCAATTTATTTCCCCATTTACTCCCCTTCACTTTTTTGACAGAATGTTAATTTTTATGCCCACTTTATCATATAAAATTATGCATGCATAATCATGTATGTTATTGAAAATGAATGAGTAATATCTCTATTTCATGTTGTTTTAACATTAAAAAAATATAATAAAATGTGTTTTTCAGAAAGAATTCAATACTATAGTGTGAATTTCTCTTGAAATTTGGTTGTTTGTCATTGATATAAATTGTTGTATCATTTTGAATCCATTGAGAGGAATGGTACCCTTTATGTGACTAGTTTAAGGGAAAATGTTTCACTTAATCTCTCCAGTAATCTTTTCACCCAACCATGAAGTGTGAAAATATCTTAATTAATATAAGGTAAATATAAGTTAGGTTAATTTTTATGTTCCAACAAATTTTTTTCCATACATTCATTCCTTATTCAATCTATTTCATTACTATACTAGATTGACCTATGCGTGTGTACCTTTTATCTAGATGTTGTATGCCCTAAAACCCACAAAAAACAAATAAATATTGAGTGGAGTGATGAAATGTTCAACATATAGAGATATCTAGGCCAAGAGATTATTGTTTGAATTCTAGTAATGATTAAGTGTTGGGGTCCTAAAATTTTATTGAGAAGGATGTAGGGGATGTTCGGTGGAAATGATCATGTTAGAAGACAATTTTTAAAATAAATTATATTTACTCAATAGAAAGTGGAAAGAATAACATCAAATGGTTGTAACACACGCATGTGGAGAATTAGTGACATGATTAAATTTTGAATTATTTTATTTGATTGGTATCATGAATCTCTTGAAATTTCATTTTAATACAATTTTTGAGATGTCTTTTTCAATGATCACTGAGAATAACTCCCCGATGTGATTTTTTCTATGATCACATTTCTATCATGAATTAAATTTTCATTGAATGTTAAATATTTATGAAGTTATAAATATCTACATGCATAATATTTGGAAATGTAAATTTTCCTAGGAGTGTAAATGTTTATAGGTGGTGGTGTGATTACACCACGATTCACTGTTTCATTTTCACCCTTACACCACTCTGCTAAACTAGTTTTCTATTGAAAATTATAAAAATAATAAAAAAATTACAATTCATCTTTTATTCCATTATTTAATATTTATCACTGTTAAAATTGGAAATTATACTTGTTTTGACGATTTAATTGTAGGTGGAGGTGATTTGGAGGGTGAAGGATGAAGTGGAAGAAAAATGGGCCAAAATTTCATGGGATCCATGAACACCTGTCCAATGATGTGAATGTTACAAAAACTTTGTGCATATCAATTGGATGAATTTTTTTGTTTGGTCTAAATTTTAATGGGATTAAACTCTTATTGATACATCCAATCCCAATTAGTCCATTAAGTGTCCCAACCGACCTGATCTGTCCAGCACACAAAATCTGCATGATGTCAAATGTGGTGGGTTGTGATCTATCCACATCTCAAGCTATATGTGTCCAAATGAAGATAAATGTTTGGTGGAAATATTAAATATGTGGGGGAAAAACTTTTTATCTTTTTCCATAGTGGGATAATGCTTTATACCAACCAAAAACAATGCCACAAATGGATTTACACAATCTGTGTGCCAAAAACCACCTTCCACATTGCCTATAAAATGATTCCTTGGGAAACATATTTGTTAGTTTGGTCAATAGGTAAAGATCTGGTATTTTAGAGACCAAGAGGATTATTGTCCTCATCCAAGAATCTATATATGCCCATATCCTCATCTTGGGATCAAGGTTGAAGGTGAAGTTCCAACCGAGCATCCTCCTCCTCTCAATAGAAAGCTAAATGGTGGAAAATCATCTCAAGGGAGCTACACATACTTGGGAGGGAGTTAAAACACTTTCTATTCTACTAGTATTGTGAAATTTGTATATTAGATATTTTACTTATGTTTAATTTGTATTTTATTCTCCTATGTATATATTTATTTTGTTATAATTCAGTGAAACACTTTTTATTTCAACACCGATTGGGTTGAGATTTCATGTCGGGATATTGTATTGTTCTGATTGGACAAGACATGAATCCTTTTTCCCTCACAAATACATAATATATTATGATGATTTGGTATCCCTTTTTCTATGTTTTATAACCAATCCTTTACAACACGATTTTTGTGTCAAGGGGTGATTCTTTGAGCATCATTTTAAGAGGTAAGAGGGAAGTCGATATCTTGAAAACACTCAACCAAAGTATTACAATAAACCATATAATATTTTCAGAACAATGAACTATCCAGGATGTTTAGTGAAATTGAAATTATATCCTTATCTAATAATTCTTAAATACCACCTTTATTTATCAACTATTAAACTCTTTAAATAAAGTCATTTTCTTAAAACTATTTTAAAAACCACCCCCCTCTTCTGTTCCTTTTTATAAAAAATTCACACTATAAAACATCAACACTCATTGAGAGATGAACTAGGGTCTATCCTATAATATAAATACCCTTTAAAATCATAATCAATTTGATGTGTCATGACACCGCGGTCAAGGTTCTCTAGTCCTTTTTTGAAAAAGGTAGATGGAAACCTCAATCTATGAATGGATTACTGAAAAATGAACTAGTTGATGGTTGAGAACTGGTATCTATTATAAAGGATAGATGATATATTCAGACAATTACATGGAGCCTGGGTTTTCTTGAAGATTTATTTAACATCAGGTTGTCACCAAGGTAGTGTTCGACCATCATAAATACCTCATACTAAATTTTGTTGCATGTATGATTTATACAATTATCTGGTTAAGATGTTTGGTATTAAGAACATGCTAGAATTTTTAATGGAACTTAAGAACTGAGTTTTCCTTCCATATTTGGATTTATTTGTGGTGGTATTCATGGAAATATCTTCTTGTATTCTAACAATCAACAAGAATAATCCAAATATCTTGAGATTTTTTTGATAAACTGATAGATAATCATTTATATAATAAACTCACAAGGTTACACTTATATATGGATAAAATTAACTTCCTTGGTAATATTATCTTAGATACATGAGTATCAATTGAGCTAGATATTGTGAGAGATGTAGTTTCTTGGGAGTAGACTAGGAATATATTTGGTATATGGAGTTTCTGGGGTCTAGCTGATTATTAAAGGTGTTTCATACAGGACTTCTCATTATTAGAATCACCTCTAATGAGCATGACTAAGAAGGGTGGAATGTTTATATAATTTGAATTCAATGAGACAACCATTCAGGAGATGAAAGGGAGACTGACTTCAGTACCAGTCCTAATTCTTTTATAGCTAGTAAGAAGCTATATAGTATATTTTCATGCATTAGGTATCATACTAGGATTATTTTTGATGTACAGGAAGTGATTCATGATGTATAGATCACGTCATTTGAGACCACATAAGAGGAACTTCCCAATTCATGAAATCGAGTTATTCATTTTTGTACATGCCTTGAGTTGTTGGAGGCATTATTTTTTGGGAGAGTGTTTTGTAGTGTACATGGACCACAAAATCCTCATGTAAGTATTTACATAGCGTAAATTAAATATTAGGAAAAAAATATTGGTTGAGTACCTATGGTATTTTGAATTAGAGGTTGCCTATATTCCTGGGAAAGTAAATATAATTTCTGATTAATTGAGTATGAGGACTCAAATACAAACAGTTTAGGAGGACAGTAATAAGTGGAAGCTTTTGGACTTGTTTTCAAAGATAAACTTTGAGGTGTAAGATTGTCAAGGGAAGACTTTTATATCATCCATTCAAATGAATTATAATCTAATGGTTAGGGTGAGAATGAGATAATTATAATATTCTAAAGGTTTAGTCATAAGTAAGTGTGTGGTAGGTGGGGACCAGCCTCTAGGTTGGACTGTTAGGGAGGATGAAATTCTAAATATTCATATATGTACTTTGTTTCTAGCAAAAATACATGAGGATATGATATGAGAGTTTCATGACTCATCTTTGGAATTACATACCAATGTTACCAAGATGTAACAGGATTTACACCTCTAGTATATTTGTTTGGGTATGAAACATGAGGTAGCAGGTTTTTTCACTAAGTGTTCCACATGTTAGTAGGTGAAGGAAAAACACCAGCGACCAGTACGAATTTTACAGCAGTTACCCATTATTGGGTGGAAATGGTATAATGTTTTGATGGATTTCATGATTGGGTTTCCATGGTCTCCTCAAGGTAGTGATGTTGTATGGGTTGTTATTGATGGGATCATAAAGGTCACCCATTTTCGTCCGACTAGGGAGACCTTCTCAGTATATGAGCTCGATAGACTTTATATTTATGAGATTGTGCAGCTTAATGGGGTTCATCATACCATTGTATCGGACAGAAAAACCCAATTTACATATCTATCTTGGAATGGATCATAGAGGGAGTTGGTTACATATCAGATTTTGAGCACAACATACCATCCTCAAGTTGATGGCTAGTCTGGGCACACTATGCAGGATCTAGAGAACATGGTTAGAGAATGAGTCCTTGATTTCAGGGGATCTTGATAGAGGCATATACCCTTGGTTTATTTTTCCTAAAACAATATATATTATGTTACTATACAGATGGATACTTATGATTATTTGTATGGTAATCCATGTAAATCACCTATGTGATGGTTAAATGAAGATGAGGTAGTGCTACTTGGAACTCGTCTCATTCAGGAGACTTCAATGTTAGTCCAGTTGATCAGAAAGTGGATGCTTACTGCATAGTGTAGTGGAAATCCTATATCTATCTCCATCAAATACCTCTAGAGTTTAAAGATGAGGATCATGTCTTTTTTCATATCTCTCTAAGGATGGTGCACAGATGGATTCAAATACATGGTAAGATTTCATCCTGATATGTAATCCCTTTCAAGATTTTGGAGAGAGTCATACCTAGTATCCAATAGGTTACAATTACCTCAGAGGTACTAAGTTATGAATGACTTCTTCCATTTATCTCAATTATTTTGTTATCACTTAGACCCATTTCATACTCTATTGCCGGATGAGGTTGATTTATAGGTAGATGTTTCCTTTCAAGAGCATCATACTCATATCATTAATCTAAGTAAAGAGACTCATGGAGGTAAGTTAGTTCCTCTAGCATGGGTGATGTGATAAGATAACCATTTATAGGATGAGACATGGTTCCTAGAGGCTAATATATATGATTAGTGTCCCAAATTATTCTCAGATGATTATTGACCGCCCTTGGAAAGGAAATTTGGGGATGAATTTCTATAAGGGGGAAGATGTAAGATATCAGGTTTTTCTATGAGGTATTAATCTTTTCAATATCGTTTTAATTTACTATTTTTAACCCATTTATTTTTTCTAATTAGGTCACAAGAGTTTCAGAGGTGTATGGGGCTTGTTCGGAGCTCAAAGGCCAGATTTTTTTGAAAAATAAGCTGGGTCGCATGGTTAGTGGAAACAACGATTCCTAGTACAAATGGTTACTACTAACCATACATGGTGTTTTGAGAAGTCAAAAATGGGAAGATGGTTCTCCTTAAGCATGTGACTAGGGCCACATTCCCATGTGTGAGCACATGTAATTTTTAGAAGAGGCCAAACACATGGTCGGTGCATGATTTTTCGAACTATGTGCCATGTTTGTGTGAGGGTAGTATAGGATGGTGGCATGTGGAATGATTTGAACATGGTTTTATAAATCATTCACATGAACCATGTGGGTTACATATTGGGATAGTGAATGGTGCACAGTTGGTGCATAGTTTGGCCAGTCACGGGCCAAGCCGTGCCACCTAGTAATTAGATGGAAATTTACTATTTTAGCTTAATTTTTTTATAAACTAAAACTATTTTATCTTATCTCAAGAAAAAATATCCTTGAAATTTGGGAGATCTTTTTAATCCTTCAAGGTATGCCTTGATCAGATTCCTCCATATGATGTATGATTCAAGAGTCATTCATCTTGATGGATCCACGCTGGTGAGTTCTTCATTCATCTTGCACATTTTCTAATTTTTATATGTATCAACAGAGTTATATTGGTGATAGATAATATGAACTACTTCCAGGGAAATCATTCATTCATACTTTTTCTTCTAATCGAGGTCAAGTTAATAAATGATACTATATGAGTGTTCTACCACAGGATTATGGTATGTGGTATATACTTTTTCCCACAAATTCTATTTTTTTAGCTAGTTGTGGAAGTTCCACATTAAAAAATTCCAATAATTACTCATAAAGTAATTTATTTCATTTTTTGAATTGATTGGAAGCTTTTTCTGTTTCCCATTTAGTAAGATGATATGGTTGATGGTTTTAAACCACAACCTAGACCACCTATGAGGTGTAATTATGTACCCTCCCCAGGAGTTAACTCCCTGTTGGGTGTGTGCATGTGCAATTTCCATCATAGTGGGAGGCTCAATGAAATAAATGGGTTATTAGGTGATGTTTTTGGCCTCCTTTTCCATGTGTTTACATGAAATCAAATTGACTAAATGATTAAATGGAAATATGGAATTATTTTGATGAAATCACAACATATGTATGATTATGAACAGGTATGTGAATTGTAATAATTGATAAGGGGAATAGTTAGAGAATGAAACTTGTTTATTTTATGAGATCATGATGATGATAAATAGCCTGGTATATTATCTAGGATTATATAGAATGTTCATGGAACCTCTAATTTATATATTTATAACTCCATTGGATTCCATGGGAATTTCTACTCCATGGATTCAGGAGCATATAAGATTCCATGAACATTTATAATCCATGGATCTAGATTAAATGGGATGCCTTAGATATTACTACTCCTTGGATCCAGTTATGGGGTGGAAACTTGATATCACAACACATTCTGTTGAGGATTCCTTATTCATTATACCTTGGATCAACCCTTGGGTTTTGATAGTAGATTACTCGATATTGGCTGCAGTGGATGTTAATAGTGCTTTACAAATATCCCTTGTATGGTTATTTCATTATAGTTGTTAGACTGGACAATATTACACATACTTTATCATGATTTATAGTTAGACCTTATTTATAGTTACTAGTTCATGGTGATACTTGTTTTCTAGATAATATCACACCTACTGATTAATTTATATTAATGTTATATATATTTCACACTACTTCTGTTTATATTAATAAAATGTATTTTTTATAGACACCATTGGTGGTGTCATACTGATTGTTATATAAAAAAATCCTTGGTCTAACATTGAGTGCCTAGATAGAATTTATTGATGCTGGTAAGGAGTAGGGAAAGTGAGCGCTTCATGATGTTTGATTGGTCATGATTATGAGTAGGGGGACATATGGATAAGCTAGGGTCATGATGCCATCTAGAGCTTGTTATCTTTTATATTTTCTATTTTTATACATTTATTTGACTGGTTTTTCAATTCCATGTATTTCCTATTATTTTTTATAGAGACATGACATACATCATTTTATATATGATATTGCCTTTGGGATTTCTTTAATATTACTGTTATCTTATTGATGTTATCTTCTAATGTTAAATATTTTATATGCTTCAACTATTGATTGGTGTGATTACACTACTATGATACACTCTGATCATGAGTGTATAGAGTCACCCTCCATTATAGTCAATATCATATGGTGTACAGGGAGGTGCGCTTGAGTCCATGTGACCCATTAGACTGAGTAACCCTTTAGTGGAACATAGGCCGAGATGTTACATTTAAACTCTAAAACATTCTTTAAAATTCCATTGATATTATAATACATCATATGATACCTTTGGGAATAAATAAAAGAAAAGGGTGAGATATAAATCCTTGTAAGGGAATAATGAGAGTAAGTATGATATATATGATAAAAAAGGCACATCATAACAAAAAAAAATATTAACATGGAATAATAGAATAAAAAAGATGATGTCATAAGATAATAAGATCAAAGGAATGAGGAAATAGCATAAGACATGACAACATATGGATGAGTTAGTGATCACCACAAAGACATCACGATATAGTGTGTTAGGATAACTACCCATGCACCACACATGGAATCTCACGAGTTGAATACATTTCCCAATGCATTAGATCACTATCAAGGAACACCCTTCATATGTATAATTTTGTGTGTTCCACATAGATCATATATCATAAGAAATTATTTCATAAATAACATGTGGATAATGAGAACAAGTTACATATAATAATCATTGACTTTTTAAATTCTTAAAGGCACAAGTCTTTCAACATGTTAAAACAATGAAAAGAGAATGTGGGTTTCATATAAATACATGATGAATATAATAATATTTTATTTATATGAATACCCATAAAAGAAAATAGGATTGGGTTTTTACAATAAAAAGGGTAGCATGTGAAATTAAAGGATGATTTTGATATCATAACAAGTATATAAAATGGTTAATGGTATGAGGTTAATTATAGATAATGGAAGTATCTAATTGATATAAAATTATTTGGAATGTAATGGAATGATTTTAATTATATAAAAAATATATATACTTGATAATTATAAATCATACTACAAATGATGTACTTGAATGAAAAGGAAGATGAAGAGAATCCATTACAATAAATATCTATTCATATGTATAGAGGGGATATTCCCTAAGATATTGGGGGCTTCTACAATAGACATAATAAGAGACTAAGAGAGGTTGGTATGTTCTAATGAGATTTTGGAGTGAATAAAATGGTATAAAGAGGTGGGTATCTATAGAAAAAATGTGGATAATTTTTTAATATAGGCCTTGGAAATCTTGGTTGTGGAAAATAAAAAACCATGGATTAAACATAAATTTAGCTTAGGTTTTTCAAAATTTAAAGGATGGATTTTGAATTTTATCCATGAAAGAAACGAAATAAAATTTTTAATATTAATTTGGGAATGCGAATGTAATTATTCCACAAAATATTGTTTTTAAGAACCTTAATTTCCATTTTAGACTTCAAAAAGTTATTTATATGTTAAGAAAATAAATTTAATTCATTAAAATACATTATTTTAATATAATAAATTATTAACGGACTTATATTCTATTATATTTATTATTAAATCATTATTACATATTTATTATTTCATAAAATATACCAAAAATATAGTTTTGTTTCTATTCATTGAGAAATAAATAATTTTAGAAAATTCTCAAAATATCACCCCAATTTAATTTAGACATGTTGAGTTCAAATATAATTTTTTATCTTATAGAAATTAATTCATATGTATGATAAATAATTTTTAAATAAATATTTCATATTTTTATAAAATGAAATTTTTTTGGGAAGTAAATTATTTATTCACTTTAAGGGATTCTTAATTTTATAGTATAATGCATATTGGTTCATAAAGAGTGTATGTTCATGTAATAATATACTTAAAATAAAATTATAATACACTTTTGTTTACTTTTAAACTAGTATTTTACTATTCTAATGTATATTATTACTATTTTGGTGGTCATACAATGGTCATAGTGCAATGTTAAAGTAACGATCATGTAACGATCGGATCCAAATGGTCACATTACCCTTTACACCCTATATATATTCCATTATTCACATACCTTTTCATTCACTACTTCACTTATATATTTTCTAAATGTCCCTTGATAATTTATATTATATTACTATCACATATCTATCTTTTTACAGTCTTTATGGTAGGAATGATCTTTATGGGGGTGTTCGGGCCTATGTGGTTTTCCTTGGTGTTCCCATTGATATTTAGTATTTAACTCCATTTGTTATTATCTTCTATAATAGAAAATATTATTTCATAATGTGTAATGTTCGTATTAAATTTTATAGTATTTTCATGTTCTTAAATAATAAAATGGTCATTGCGAAACATGATTTATTTTACTAATAGAAGTAATTTACAATTCATTACATCATCTATATCTTTAATAGCTAAACATTTTAGATCAAATCTATGTGTAAATTTTCTCCTTGATTTTACAAAAATTGTAGAATCTTATAGATTTTCTCAAATCCTATAATATGAAAAAATTAATCATTGACCCTGGTAAAATAGTCATCATCATTATTTTATTTATATATATTGATGTCTTCAAATTTCTCCCTACAAATATATATCTTCAATTCCTTGATCTTGAAATTCAACTCATATATATTTTAATGTTTTTCCCATATTTCCTTGGATATTTTGAGCCCCATCACTTTTTTATAAATTTTTTCTAAAAATGATGGTAATAATTTTTAATATCCTCCCCATATACCCAAATATTTCTTTTACCAATGAAATTAATAAGTGTTTATCTTGTAAGAGGTGGAAATTACGGATTAACAACATCACAAACCTCCAAACCTTATGATAGAAAATAGGGTAATATTTAGTTCTTCCACCAATGAATGATTATTCAATTACCAAAAGTAACCCTTTTACTATTAACATAACTCAAACTATCCATTATATCCTCAATTAAGAGTAGAATATCATGGAGATTTGGTTTTATTTAGTACCACTTATAGAGCTAAGATCTGTTAGGATACCACTATGAGGGTGGGTGACAAAGTGGTATAGGATTTTAAAAATTAACTCTTTTAAATTAAAAACCTTTGATTGGTTAAAGTTATAATTATAGATTTTTTAATTATTCATTAACATTATAAAAATATAAGAATCACAAGTAGTACACAAGAGTTTTTTACTAGGTCCAACCTCAATGTGAGAGTCTACTCTTTATTGAGCGCAACTTCTTATTGGTTCATGGATTTTATTATCACAATAAATTTATATTAATCAAAAATTCATTATAAGATACATAAAATATATTAAAAAATATCACTGACATGTCTAAATATAAAGATATCTTCCACTTCCCAAAACTAATATAGCATTATTTAGACTATAATCAACAGTACTTCAAGATTCATATTTTTCTCTTGTTTTTGAATCTGATCTTAAAATCATCACAATATTTATGATATTAAAAGAATAGGTATTCCTAAAAAAAATTGGAATTAAATTATTATATTCTTGAGGTAGTAGAAGATCGATCTTTCTCTCCTAGTTCTTCAAGATTATACAATCTCTCACAAGATAATTCTTGCCTGAAAATATATCATTCCTCATCAGAAACAAGAACCTTCATCAATGAAAATTGAATCATCTTTCCATTAAATCTTTATAAATAACTAATGGAATTAAGGACATGTTCTTTAGTTCTTCTCTATATCCACTTTACTGTAAGTGTTCAACGTAGTAGAGTATAAACACCTTCTCACAATTCTCAAACATTTTTATCTTCTTCATTTTATTATTTTATAATTATTGAAAAATTATGAGAATTATTTCCCAAAATGATTTTATTGAAATTAATTGATTTTTATTCATATATAATCTCATAAAAAATATAATTTTGAATCAAAAATATAAATTTCAAACAGTCTACTTTGTTGACCATAAAAAATTTGAATATGAATTCAAATTCACCCAAGAATTTCACATGATATTCTCCTTCATTAATATCTATTCAAATATCTATTAAAATGGGATTGGATATCAACATAACCATGTAAAAAATATTTTTGAAATATTCAAACAAAAAATCATCAAATTATATTATAAAAACTCTCAACTTTTTCAAATTGTAAGATATATAACAAATAATATCCTATAAAATTGAAACTTATTACACAATAGAATATTCTTATATAGTAGCATCTTGTTATGAAATAAAAACCTTAAAAAATATAAATATTATGAGTTCATAATATCTTTCACATATCACTTATTACGTTAGAGATCTCATGTTGCGTGACATACTTCATACATGGTCCACATATCTTATAAGATGGAATCATATATCACGATTGGTAGTTATCTTATGAAATAGAAACATCTAATGAAAACATTCTATCGTTCATGGAGGTTGTATTTTATAAATTTTTAGGTATATTATATACATATTTAATTATATGGAACTAATATAATATGAATTATAAAATTTACAAGTATGAACCCCACATTTACTTTTATAAAGTCTCAGTTACTCTTATGAACTTGATAAAAACTCTTATAAAGTCTTCTAGAAAAATTTTGAAGTATTTTATAACTCGTACATAGGTAACATTTACTCTTATGAAGTCATTTATGTTTTCTATAATTTCATGAAAGAGTATAAATTACTATTATGAACTCACTATTAAATCTTTTGAAGTCCAAGAAAGATGAATCATATGAAGCAAGACTTAGTTATTTTTTTATAGTTCTATCATTCACTCAATTAATTACAAAAATTCATCCACCAAATTCGTTATATCCAAAAACACATCAAACCCACATTAAATATATTTTCTATCATTATTTTTATTCTCTAACACATTCTTGATTAAAAATAAAATATATATAAAAAATTCCAATAAGACTTTAGGTGCATAGTGGGTATTCAAGGACAAGATAGATAAAAATGGATATGTTTTCTAGAATTAAGAAAGGTTGTTTTGTAAGGGAAATACTGAGGTTAAATTTTTTAATATTGAGGATAATTGTTGTATAATGAAGTTAATTGAATCTATGAGACACTTTTTAGTAGTAGTTTTCTAGAGAAAGTCCAAAGTGTTAAAAAGGATGTGAAGAAATATTTTTTAAATAGAGTCTTGAATGAATAAGTGTATAAAGTGTATTAGGTTATATTTTTTATTGGGAGTTATGGTACTAATGTTTAAAAGTTATAGAAAGCATCATATTTTATAAAACAAGCAACCCATTCTTGGTATTAACATTTAGATCATTTCCTAAGGTAGTTGGATTTAAAGAGAGGGTGGGTTGATCATAAACTATGTGAAAATTTTATAAGAGTAGCAGCTCATGGTGTTGGTGTGTGTAGATGATATCATATTCAGTGGAAACAAGAATAATTATATTGATAAATTTACAAAATTAAATAATTTTATGTTTGGAATGTTAATGATCAAATATTTTACATATTTTATGGAATAAAATTTCATTAAGATGATGAGAATAAATTCATATCACAAATTATGTATTAAAAATAAATTTCAAATAAATTAATAATATAAAATTAAAATCATTTTTGATGCATAAAAATTGTGAGGGAGTAGAATATACTTTCTATTGATTAATCATTAGGATTTTACTTTATCTTTCTACTACCGGGCCTAGTATATTTTATTCTATATGTTTGGTTTCACAATTATTGAGATCTTAGATAAAGGAACATTATCAGTTAATGTTGAGAATAATGAGGCATGTTCAGAGAACTCTAAATTATGGTATGTTATTCAAAATACACTACAAAAAAACTGTAATATAGTGATATTTTTTTGAGATGTTTCCTAAAAACATCACTAATTTAGCAATGTTTCCTTAAAAAAGTTGCAATTTAGCTATGTTTCATGAAAAGAGCCACTAATTTCCTGACATTTCATAAAAATCACCACTAATTTAGTGACATTTTCTATAAACTTCAGTAATTTAGCAACGTTTCCTTAAAAATGTCACTAAATTGGCAACGTTTCTTGAAAGAATTCCTCAATTAGAGAGGTTTTCGAAAAAAAATGTCACTAAATTAAGGACTTTTTCATGAAACTTAGCTCATTTAGTGGCGTTTTAAAGGAAAGGTTGCACATTTATACATATTTTTAAGGAAACATCGCTAAATTAGCCTTTTTTTTCAAGAAATTTTGCTAAAAATATATATATTTATACAGATCATTTACCCGCATCGATGTAAATATGTATATATATATATATTAGTATATCTAAACAGAGAAACATATATATAAACACACAAAAAAAAATAAATATAAATATATAAATAAATATATATTTATTTATTTATATATATATAAAATATATATTTTAAATTTAGTGACTTTTTTAAGAAAACGTGGCAATTTTATTGACATTTCTACCATTTTTGTAAAACACTTCTAATTATATATAAATATATATAATTATATATATGTATACATACGCATATATATTTTTAAACAGAGACACATATATATAAGTAAATATATATATATATAAACACAAACACACATATATATATAAACATATATATATATATACATATTAATATAAACATATGAGATATATAAAATATAAACATATAATATATATAATATTGTCATGACCGGACCCTACGTAGGCTTGAGCCGCAACTACCCAAAGCCCGCCTCCATAGGCCAGGGGCTGGCATCATGAGCCGAAGGCTAAACAACTTGGGGAGGCCTTTTCCAAAGTACCTGTACACACACACACAGCCCACACAATACAGAAGTGCAAAGTAAAAAGTAAAGTAAAGTAAAAACTACTGTATATAACCCAAAAAAGTGAATCGACCTCTACAGTACAAAGCAAGTGTTGAAAGTAATTGAAAAAGAAAAGGGGAAAAAGACACGGCCAACCAGAAAAGTGCCACAACCCAGCAACAGGTAGACAAAGTAAACAACTCGGAGAGTCCCACACCTAGAACCTGACTACGACCACCTCACGCGGTCCAAGCTCTCGAACTCCTAAGCTCCGCTGAAGTCACGACCAACCTGTCCATCGTCTGCAAGGGCACACCAAGTGCGGGCAAATCCCATGCAGGGGTGAGTATAAAAATACTCAGTAAGATACGCCGAAGGTTTGTGGGAGCAACAAAGGAGGTACCGAAGGGTGAGCAGTAGATCGAACCAGGAATAGTAAAGGAATACAACCGAGAGTGCAGTAAAGAGTAACAATAGAGAGTCCAGCTCAACCCAAAAAGATAAAGGAGATAGACTCATCCAGACACAAGGAGATAGAAATAGCGAGAAGATGAACTTCCCGTCGAGTCTTTGCTACCTATAGTAGGAGAGTAGACTCATCTAACCATGAGAAGCTATACACGGAAATCACGTGGCATGCCCCGCGTGTCTTCACCTCTCCTGGAAGGAGAGTAGCCAAAACCCAAGAAGTGGGTACTAGAAAAAGGTATATATATATTCATATGATCAATCAAGAAGCCCAAACGAGATCGTAAGGGGATTTCCATTTTGTAGCTCAACCCAAGAAAAATGAGCCGCTAACAGTCCCAGAAGTAAACACCATCGATGCCCAGCATCCTGCTTGTCTGCCCCGAACTACAAGTCAAGTGGATAAAATCACCGCACCTCGACACTATCTGCTTTGGGTGGCACTAACTCGCCCGCACGGTTTTAGGTCGCATCACCAGGACGCATCTCGGTGGGGAAATCGCCCCTCGTACTTGAATGTTCTTGGGAAAGTCATACCACATCTCGTCACTGCTCCATAGTCGAGAGACCTCCTCAAAGTCAAGTTCGTTCTATCACTAACCCACACAAACAAGGGTCCCACTCCGGTAATCACGGAGAATTCACAGACTAGCTTGGTAGAAAGGACTGAGTCTGGAATGCCAACGGGTGTCCGACTGCCCAGCCCTACTGGAGGGTAAATCGTAATAAGATATCGAGTGACCCACTGCCCAGCCCTGCTGGAGGGTAAACCCTAATACATCATCAGGCGACCCACTGCCCAGCCTAGCTGGATGGTAGACCCAGGAACAAGTCGACAGGCGACCCACTGCCCAGCCCTGCTGGAGGGTAGACCTGGAATAAGACGACGGGTGGGCCACTCCCCAGCCCTGCTGGAGGGTAGACCCACAAGAGTCGTCGGGTGACCCACTGCCCAGTCTCTGCGGGAGGGTAGACCCTAAGAGGTCGACGGTGACCCACTGCCCATTTCTGCTGGAGGGTAGACCTGGAATACGTCGACAGGTGACCCGCTACCCAGTCTCTGCTGGAGGGTAGACCTTGAAGAAGTCGTCAAGTGACCCACTACCCAGTCTCTGCTGGAGGGTAAACCCGAAGTAGACTATGAGAAACCCACTGCCCAGTCTTTACTGGAGGGTAAACTTAGAACTGATCTGGTCATCCCTACTAGAAGAAACCTCCTGAGTAGGGTATCGGTGCCTGCGTAAGGTATTGGTCACACCAAATCCACCAAACCCTACCAGGGAACTCGAAGGGACGTGATACTAGAAGCTCACATAGCTAAAGGGAAAAAGGAATCCCAAACAATTATTCTAATCAAACCATTGAGAACAGAACCAGGGGTAACCACTCAACCCTTCTGGTTTAAACCATCATGAATAGAAAGACCCTCTGTGTCATGAGAGGTCGAAGGTGCGTAAAGAAGCACACGACACATACATGGGGCCCACACCACGTGTGGCCCTATCTCCAAAACAAGCACACAAACGTTCTTAGGTACTACAACATATACCTCCAAGAATTCCTGAATCCTACAAGAGTATACCAAATTTCCAGCCCAAAAGTTATCGTGCTCATGGCACCCAACATCAGCACGAAGGGAGAAAACGTAATTCGCCAAACTGCTTCCTCCACGACCCCAGTATGACCAACCACATCTCTTCAAACATCAACTCCACTCACACGGGAGTGAACGCGACCACACGCCAAGAGTTCGCTTCCGAACGCAGCAAAAAGAACCACCACTAGAGCACCTATCATGCTTCCACATTAAATGAGACCTTGAAAGAGACTCTTCACATCCAAATGTATCGCACCATTGTAAACCTCATGAAAAAACACGCGAGATAGACTACTTACTCACCTAAAAAGGTCAACCGGTGAATATAGTACTATTCACCGTAGCCAACGCGGGTTAGACCCACACCATGATTCCGAAAGAGGTCGGGAGAACTGCTCTATCGTGACGCTCTCAGAAAAACATTTCAGATCGACTATTCATTCACCCCGATAGGGATGCCCGATGAAAAAGTGATGTTTCACCATAAAACGTGCGAACTGGGCCCTGTGGGGTCCACACCTTGTCTCCAACCTGAGCACTTCAAAAATCATCTAAAAAATTCCATATGATGACTGGGGTCATGCTGCTGCTGACGGCGCATCAATCGGACATCCCAGACAGAAGTTAGCTCTGATGTAACAATTAATTAATTAATTAATTAATTAATTAATTGTTTGTAAAAAGCATTCTGTTCCACCGAGCAACGAAACCAATCCTCAAGGGCTCAAAACCAACTTTGGAAGGACCGCCTCAGCTCAGGGGCCATCACGCCTATGACGGTGCGTCAAATGGACGTCCGGCTTGCGAGCCACGTCCGTCGCAACATTAATAATAAATTTAATATTATTAAATTAAAGCTCCTCAGGTCACCCATCCTCGGGTGCACAACCAAAAAACCCATAACCTCACTTTAAAAGGGTCTGCCTCGTTGATACGGACTCACGACCGCAGACGACGCGTCAAACAGACGTGCCATTTGGAAATTATGGCCCCACGAATGCAAGGGGGCCCAAAATGGGCCGGTCCAGACCGGCAGTTTGGACCAACCTGCCGCGGCCTACCTCAACCCACCAGACCCAAGAGGGTCCAGTTCTCCAACACAGATAGGACAAATAGGCCGGTCTCCCCACATTGCGCCGGCAGGATCCGCGTTCGGCGGGTCCTTGTCCACGCCGCACACCCAAGGCGATCAGCGCCTAGGGCTTCACCGCCACACGCGACAGCACCCCTCCCCCCCCCCCCCGCCGCCTGGATCCACGTCTCCCCGCACCAGCAGCTGCCTGAAGCCCCGAGCGCCGCTGCCTGCATGAGCCGAAGCCCGCCACCACTTGAGCCGAAGCCCACACCGCCTGCCGCCACCCCTTGATCTCACCACCGTCGCTGGAGCTCGCCACCGCCAGTGGAGCTCGCCGGATCACCGCTGGAACCCCAAAATCCAGCCGGAAAGCTCCAAAACCACCGGAAGAACACCCTAAAACCCTCTGTTTTTGGCGGACGACCACAAGCGCGTCGAAACTCGGATTTTAAAACCAAAATATGCATTGGACAGTTTAGAAAAAATACTACGCAACTATGTGATTTTCTCGAAGATCAACCATGTATTCAAAGCTTAAAATCAAGCTCAAATATGATGATACGGGGAAAAGAAAATGAAAATGAAAAATTCAACCTAACAGGGCGCAACCTGAAGCTTCTCGGTCGATCCGCGCTTCGCCGCCGTTGTTTCTTCCTTGATTGGGAGGGATGAAGGAGGAGAACTTGAAGGAGAGAGAAGGTTCCACCAGGGGGAGGAAATGGGGAAGGAGAGGGGGGGTCAGATTAAATAAAGAGAAAATTGAATGAAATTTAATTAATTTAAACCCCTAATTTAACTCGCACCCGAAACCTCAGGCGCGGTCAAGATTAAGCCTCCCCTAGGGTAAACACCACCTCTTGAGCGCAACAGCGGTCTCAGAATTTTAATCTGATGCCATGTTAAAAAGTTATAAAATTCAATGCCGAGGTCACTGAATTACGAAAACGCCCCTGGGGCCATTTTACACAGACGACCCGCACCCCCAAAACTTACACCCCTCCGAGGGTAAACCACACATTCCGAACTCAACGGTGCCCTCAGTTTTACTATCTGAGCCACCATTTAAGAGATACTTACGTTTACCCATTAAACGAATAAATTAAATATTTAAATTATCCATTTAACATTCTATTAACGGGTGAGGGTTCCAAACGTCCCGCGCCGACTCATTTTATGTCGCGCCTAGGGTAAACACCCCATTTTGGATCCATCCATACACTCGGATTTCTGATCCGGATCTCTGTTTAGGAATTATTCCATTTTTTTGGTGTGTCCAGTGTGAACACACTGAAAGTTTAATTCCGGCCACACCGGGGCTTGGAATTGCACGCCTTCTGAAGACGCTGCTCTAGAACAACATCAATAATATTACAAAGTATTTTATAGAAAAAAATGGGTTCTTAAATCATTCCACCCTTCATGATTTTTGTCCCTAAAAAGAAAAACCAGGGAAAACACAGGTTACTAAGCCAACACCTGACACTCCCATACCCAGAAGAACTCTTGCACAGTCCCGCGTCACCACACACAGACCAAAGGATTTGATCTGTTCACACAGGGTCTGCCCTTGCTGATGAAGGGCATAGGAACACACACAATTCTTGTCGGGTGAGTCATGTGGAAGACTTCGTGCACCCACTCCAGACCTTGGGGGTTAGGGAAAGGCGGTAGGGAACCTCGCCATCCCTTCGCATGGTCTCAAATGGCCCAAAGGCCCTCGGGGGTAACTCACCTCCCCGATCAAACCTCTTCATCGCATACCACAACTGGAATGACTGACCACACCTGGAACAAGGCTCGGTGATTCCCTACTTCATAATAACCATATGGTGAACACCCAAGGATATCCGGTCACACAAGGTCCCATATTTGGTGTCTCACAACCAATACTCTCTCACACGCTCGGAAAGCGATGGAGTCGACACCATTGACTAATGAAAAAGGTCCCACACCTTTTACCTTACCAAATCATGGTTACATCACCACCATGCGCCAACCTGGTGACAAATAAAACTAGGAGTAGGGAGAAAAGCATTTCACAGATAGAGTCTAACAATTTTACTCCAAAAAGTAGAAGAGCTATAGAGCGTACCTCTTATCACATCATGCTCTGCAGGATCGTAGACATCCAATGCTTGTGGCTATCCATGGTCCCAACTGTCAGCTCTTGGAGCCTGACGTTGACCTCCTAGTGGTGATGAGAAGGCCTAGTAAAGCCTTCCCCCACTACCATCTCCTCCCTCTACTCTTCTAGCATCACCTCTCTGGGTACTACTCCGATAATGGATCTACCTCCATCGTGGTGGTGCACCTGCTGCCTGCCCGAAGCTCTCCGCATGCCTGGTCGGGCAGTCCCGTGTCAGGTAACCTTGCCCATCGCATGAATAACACCAAGTATCTCTGGGCTACATGGGTGCCCTCCGGCGCCACTGTGGTGTACGACCACACCCCTGAGTCCGGTTGTCAGAAAGCCACCTGTGTCGATGTTCTTCTTGCTGACTCCTTCTAGCTGTGGCAGACGTCTCAGCTCCAACGTGCTTGCTGCCACCACCAACTCTAGAACGTGACAAGAATCTCTCTGTCACCAGCTCCTGCTCTAGCACCCCGACATATGTGGAAATGCCCAATGGTACTATGAAAACACGCATCTCTTGGCGGAGACCATACTCAAACTTCCGCGCTCCGATGTTGTCAGCATGTACCAAGTCCAGGTAAAAGCGTGCACAGTCTGCGAAACTAGTCGCGAACTCGGCCACCGTCATCCCACCCTACATAAACTACAGGAGATCTTAAATCCGAATGGAGAATAAGAGGGAGAGGAAAAAATCTTCATGAAACAACAACTGAAAGTATCCCCACGAAAGAGACGACTCGTCAAGAAACTGAGTCACCAGACTCCACCAACGCTAAGCTGCCCCACAGAAAAGGTTGGAGGCCAAAGCCAACATAAGATCTGGTGGCGTCTGCACAAGCCTGAAGAGGTGAACCATTGCCTCTAGCCAATCCTCTACTGCCTGAGGGTCTGGCCCACCACTAAACCTCAGCGATCTCTGACACTGGAACTCACAGTGCACGCTCAACCTGAGCTCAGGCTCAGTCTCCTCTGCTGAAGCTGTCTACTTCTCAATAGGTGGGGTGCTACTAACGGCACACCCGGAGAAAGGGGATCGCAAGATAGGTCCTGGACTGTGGCCTTGTAGCTCACAGGTTCGTTGTCATGAACCAAAGCTGGTATCCGGGCTGACTGTCTTCACGGAGACATCCTGAATATTATCAAGGAGTGTCGCGATCATATGAGCATATATGTTTATCACCACAACAAAAATGTGGAGCTGACTCAATAAGGACAGTCAAGACTCAATCCTATGTGATTCACAAACCAATTTTCCCTACAACGAGTGTCTCAGCATTCCGAGTCGACAAGCGGGTTATCAGGGTCCAGGTGAATGGATACGTTGGCCGCCTCACCGTTATTTTATATATATATATTTATATAATATTGATTTTTTATATACTGATGTATATATATAAACATATATAAACACCGATTCACACACACACACACATATAAACATAGACACATATATATAAAAATATATTTATATATATATATATAAACACACACACACACATATATATTTTTACATAAAAACCAATATATATTTTAAATTTAATCATCTTTTTAAGAAAATGCGGCCATTTTAGTAACATTTTTATGAGTGTTATAAAATATGACTAATTATAAATATATACAATTATAATTATATATATATACACTTATATATATTTACACGCACACACACAAATATATATAAACATAAAAATAAAAATAAAATATAATAATATAAATAAACATATAATATAAACATATATATGTATAATATAAAATAAAAACACACACATATATAGAATATAATATAAATATAAAGTATAAAATATACACATATACACATATATAAACACATATTAATATATATATATATATATAATATTAATTTCTTAAATACTGAAATATATATATATAAATAAATATAACACAAAAAAATCAAATTAAATGTGGATGAGTTGGTTTGTTTTTTAGGAGTATATTTAGTCAAAATGCATATGATTCTCGGTGGAGGATTTATTTCTTGTGTGCATGTGGGTTTGTGGGTGGGGAATTAGAAAAGAGTTGTGTGCTGGACAACATGGGTGGGGAACCAGACTGGTGTACATGATGGGAGATTGTGCGGATAGTCATACGTGAGGAACTGTACTAGTGGTGTACTGGATGGGAGATTGCGCGGACAGCCATGGAGTGGGTGGGGAACCGAACTAGTGTACTAGACATCGCGAACGGTCGTACTGGATAGCATGTAGGTGGATATGTGTTCTGGATAGCATTCTTGGTAGAGGAACCAGACGGGAGAGAGATGTGTACAATGTGGATAACTGTTTTCATTTAAAAATAATAATAATAAATAAATAAAATGAAAGATTATCAATTAAAAAAAAATTATATAAAATAAATTACCAATATTTTATAGAAACATTGGTAATTTAGGTGTCATAAACTAATGTTTATTTTTCAATATTTCCAAAAAAATATCAGTATATGAGGTGTCTCTAAATAGTGACATTCATAAGATTCACTAAATTAGTGGCATTTATTTTCCTTCATTTCTAAAAAGTATCAGCAAATGAGGTGTCGCTAAATAAACATGCTTATAAACATCACTAATTTTGAGACAAATATAAAAATCACTAATTAGGGATGTTTATCAACATCTCTAAATTTATAAAATTTATAAATGTATCTAAATTTGTGACTCCTCATTTAGTGACACTTTTAAAAAATTTTAGTAAATGAATTACCGACGTTCATAAACATCATTAATGCAAAAAAAAACCCTAATTTGCATTTTTTGGTAGCAATAGTAGATAACATGGATTTATTGGAATTTTTTAATGTATATTGGGTTGGAGACATTGTGGATCAAAAATCTAAAATTAGGGGAATATTTTATAATAGTTTAAATTTTATAGATTGGATAAGCAAGATATAGGATTTTGTTTCCTTAATAATAGTATTGGTGTAATATATCTTATTCACCAAAGTATGTATATAACTTAGATCACTGAATAAACCATTGTAAGATATTAGTGAATAATTATAATAATCAATGATGATTCTATGTGATAAAAAAGTGTTATTGAATTAACAAAGAATCTAAATCCTTAATCTCAGATGAAACACAATTGAATCTGGTATATCATTATAAAAAAATTTTGTGAAATTTTTTGTAAGGATATAAATTTTTAGAACTCAAAATCATGAGGTAGATATATTCACAAAAACCATGGTGTCTCATGTGTTTTAAGTGCATAGGTTGAACCTTGGAGTTAAACATCTCTCCAAAAATTAAAAAGGTTCATATTTTCACACTCCATATTAAATTAAATTTTATAATTAGTTATTATTTTTGTATGTAGGATTATTAATTTTATTGTAAAAATGAACATATGGTGAGATACTAGCCATGGGGTGTTGTGATAAAATGGAATTTGTCATCAAAATAATGTTCGATATTGATGAAATTAGTTATTTATGTTATTTGTTACAATAATATCTTAATCAGGTTAGATTATATATTAATTGAATTAACTTTTATATGATTTTTAATAGTTTAATCATTATAAATATTTGTAATTTTTTAGACTGGAGATACAAACCCATTTAATTTTATAATCCATAGGTGAGAAAATCATAGAGGGATAAAAAAATTATGATGAAGGAGAAGGTAAAGGAAAGTATAGTTGTAGGAAATCCATGTATATCAAGGTTAGGGAGAGTTAGTTAAGTACGGTTGATATTTTTGTTGATAAATTGGTTGATAAAATATCAAAATGGGAATATTATTACATCTAGTGGTTTTTCAGTTGTATTTTTTTAAAAAAACTATTATCAAGGTTAAGTTTTATTTTAATTTTTTGAATTTGGGAGTCTTTTTATATAACTTAAATATCTGTTAATATGAAAAATATGACTAGTTATATGTTCAAATAATTCTAAAAATTATAGAGGCCACATTGTGACAATATTTTTCATGCTATGAATTAGTTCGAGGTATGAAAAATGGAAAAGGAATTTTGTGTAAGAGTAAAATGGAATCTACGTATTAGTCATGCATGCTTCAACTTAATACATCACATTGTGAATTGATTTTGTGTATATTTTGATAGAAATTTATGTCAGGGTATTGTGTCACCAAGTATATAACATTATATGGTGGATATTTTTATAAATTTCAGTGATTCTATAAAGGATCTTTCCATGCCATGACATAGAATCAAACACCATGAAGAACATCTGTATAAGAATAATATATTACATAACTATAAACATCACATAATAAAATGAATTTGAGAAGATAATAAGAAATATGTTTACTTCTATTGTAATGCCCCGACCCCAATTACCCAGAGTCGGTGCAATATTACATAACATTGGCATGATCACAAGAAAGATCAAATCTCAAAAGACCGATTGGTTTAGTAGCCTTGGAAACACTAGATATATTCATAAGTCTTACATTACATCATAAAAATGAAAACTACAACAACATATTTTCTTCATAGTACACACTCATATCCCCACATACTATCCCTATACGTCATTCATAAATTACTTCTTCACATCCTGGGAAAAATAAAACATTTAAAGGGGTGAGCTCAAATGCCCAGTAAGGATAACAATATAGCAGAAACTTTCATAAATAAGAATAAACATTTAAGGCAACGTATAACTAAAACAAAATCCTTTTAAACTTGAACTTAAACATAGTATGAAAAAAATAAAATGAAATAATTCCATTTACTTATTCACATGGATATTCTACTAATCGAATAATCACATGCAATATCAATAACCACTTTCATAATGATGGAATGCATAATGACAAACTATCATAACCACATAGCCAAGGCCTCGTTCCAAGACTACAAATAATATTTTGTCAAGGCCTTGTGCCAAGACACTAGTTTGTCTCATGAGACCTACCGATGCATCGAGGATCTATAGCGGGATCCACCCGTCACATATTAAGTCCAATGCATTCCCATATGAAAACATTTAAACATAATATAAACATTCGTATTAAAACTAGCATACGAAATGTAAATACTTTCACCATAAATCATGAAGGGTATAAAAATAAAATATCCATAGTCAAACATATCACACATCCTTCAATATAATATGGAAGTTTTGTTTCATAATAAATCAGCTTCAAATAAGCTTAAAATCCATCAAAGGATGTTGACATAGATGAAATCAAAACTTTTTTAGAGAAATATCTCTTTTTATTTTGAAATCATTTAAGAGTCATATAAAATAAAACATTTTCATTGAAAATATTCTTATAATATTGTAAGGGAAGCTTCGACGATTTTATAACAGTGGAAAATAGCTGCACCCATCATATAAGTTAAAAAAAACATTCTTACCTTAATTCTGTCGAAATGGTTAAAAAGCACCTTGTTTGGAAAATGACGGAAAGATTCTTTTATAAACCTCTTATAAAAAGTCAAACAAGGGTATAAATGAATTTAACCCATATTATAGTAAATAGTAAAAATGTTTTGAAATACATATTTAAGAAACATGGATGTGTATGATAATGAAGTCCCAGTAGATTATTATGTATAAACAACCTCGGTTAATGAAGAGATTGCGAAATAAACCATTACCTTGTACTTATCCATGGTTGAGGGTAGGTTAACCTCCTTTATAATGGTGAAATAATAATTATTAAATTATACAAGAATCATATACATTAATATGATATCATATATGATCTTTTAACGATGATTTGTTAGTAATATCTTAGTATTATCGTTGTTTCGGGTGTTAAATTACTCGTTTTCTTTTATATGTTTTGTTACGTAAGCTATGTTTTTCATGGATAGGTTGTATCTTAATCATATACAGAATGATATCAAGTCCTTAGATACTATTATTAATCATCAAATGAGAATTATACTTGAATGGATATGATGAAGAATTAGTCTCATCGCGTTCGTGGAGATGGTAGTCCGTACGATTGCATGAGCGACAATATCATTATTTTTATATTAAAATAATATATAATTGGATGGTATATCATATATACAGAATCATTATAATGTTATATATATTATTTACACGAGTTACACATCATTATTATACTCATCCAAATAATAATTTATTGAATAACAATTACACCACGACGTGGAGACGGTAAGCCGTACGTACGAACGTATGGTGACATGTTATTCAAAGGATGGATAGAATACTGAATATGGTTGTACCATATTTATAATAACATCACATTATATATAAGATACTGGAGTTATTATTTTATAATGGTAATAACAAAGAAGGAAGAAGTGGAAGAAGAAAAGAACTTAGAAAAGGGTGGTGAAATCATTACCTCTTGTTCGGGTTCTTCCTTTTGATTTGATCAAAAGGGCTCATAGGATGGATTTATGACTAAAGTAAGGCCTATAGGATGAAGTGAGGGAATTTTAGAGAGTATTTGGGCAGAGTTTGGCCGAACCAAAAGTCTTTGAGGGTGTGAGATAATGAGAAGGGCGAGTGCCCTTTTATAAGAGGAGTGAGGGGCACCTTTGGAAAAGCTAGAAATATTATTTTATAATAAATTCATATTGGATTTATAATGGTTCCAAAGTGGATTATTTAAAGTTTAAGGTGGGGATGGGTATAAAACAACTCAAACAATATAATTTTGATAGGTTTGGGTTACTATATTAACCTTATCATTAAGTATTAACTCTTAGTTAATTAGTTTCACTTTTTCAATGTCTCTTTGTATTTTTATATTATATGATTAATAAACTTACTATATACAACCAAGATACCCCCAAGTGGTCCATTAATGATACACCTATCATGATATAAGTCTCTTGGCCGAACCTTAGATTTTAGGAATTTAATATCAATTAATAATATAATATTTGTTTTAAAAACTCTTTTATGTCAATTTTGACACTATTCAATAATTGATTTTTGTAAAACTCATAAGAGAATGATTACTTAGAAAAAGGTTAACTAAATCATTTCTAACATTTCATATTAACATAGAAAATTAGTGTAATTCATAAAAAGTCTCAAATTATATTTATTTGGGTATCTACAATATCAATAATTTTAATTTTTCCTTATTATGGTAATTACTGCATCACCATTGTGACATAAATAAATTAAATTATTTAATATCTAAAAATTATAAATAAAATACCATTATGTATGAAATCTTGTTAAATTTCTAATGAATATTTATAGTCGAAAATCCAACATATATAGCCCTATGTAAAAATTGTTTTTCTAAAAGATATATGCTTGTGTCATTTTTGTATTCATTTTAACATAATTAAAATAAAGTGTTCCTATCACTTACAAGTGGCACCATGAGGTCCCAAAATAGACCCAAAGATTCTCATTTTCGGACATGTATCAACAAATAAAGTTAGTTCACGTTTTAGGGTAATTGTTTATTATTATTTTATTATTTTTTAACCCTTATTTACCGGATTTACCATTTAACCATGGTAAATAAAATATTTTTCGAAGTAATTATTCAAAATGTCTAAAAATAAAAGTTACCTATTTAAACAATTTTAACATCCTGATTCCAAATATGGAATCAATTTTTCCAAATTTAAAATATAGAAGTGGCAGAAATTAATTTAAAATTATTTCCCGCTGTCGAAACGAAAAGCGTGTTTTTAAGATATAATAACTATCAAAAGATTGATATTTTTTTATGTTTGGTTTAGTTGTGAAATTTGTCCAATGACCAAAATTGTATTAAATGGTAAAAATATATTCTAAATATACTTTAAAACCACTCAAATTCATAATTTATCACTATTAATTATTTTGATTAAAAAAAGTTGTTTTTAATTAAAATTTAGTAATTTTCACTATTCATCAAAATATTAAAGTTATCCGAAAAGTACCAAAATTTCACCTTAGGATAAATTTGATACTACGAATCCAAAAATAAAGTCCATTTTGAGAGATAAAATTTATAAAATTTCAAAAATTATGTATTACTATTCATAATGGCTAGTTTGATCGGTTGTGGTGTGTGTTAGAACTCGATGTTCCGTACAACACATGCTATTGCATTATTCAAAGAGAAACGTACCGTAGAAGCTTGGGGTGTTACATTCTACCCTCCTTCAAATAATTTCGTCCTCGAAATTTCTAGAATACTACCGCATGAAAAGAATCGGGTGGTTCTTCATCATAAGTTCCTCGGGTTCCCACGTTTCCTCTTCCATCTTCTGGTTTCTCTACCAAACTTTTACCAGACGCGTCGTCCGGTTTCTCAATACTTGTTCTCTCATATCAATAATATTAACGGGTTGTTTGCAATAATACATATCAGGTTCCAGTTCTAATTCCTCATAGGTGAGTACATGCGTTGGGTCAGGCATGTATTTCCTCAATAGAGATACGTGGAACACATCGTGAACTTTGGAGAGACTTGGAGGCATTGCCAATAGGTAAGCTACAGCCCCAATTCGTTCTAGAATTTCGAAAGGTCTGATGTACCTGGGACTCAATTTACCTTTCTTACCGAAACTTATGACTCCCTTCCATGGAGATACCTTCAGAAAAACATGATCACCAACTTGAAATTCCATATCCTTCCTTCGATTATCAACATAGCTCTTCTGCCTACTTTGAGCTTCTTTGATGTGATTCTGGATTACCTTCACCTTTTCCATCGTTTCCACCACCAGTTCTGGGCCTACAAGTTTTCTTTCACCAACGTAATCCCAACATGTTGGTGTACGACATCACTTTCCATATAACGCTTCATATGGTGCCATCTGAATACTCGAATGAGATCTATTGTTATAGGAAACTTCTACCAGAGGTAAATATTGATCCCACATACCCTGAAAGTCATGTGAGTAGGATCTCAACATGTCTTCTAAGGTTTGAATAGTTCATTCTGACTGTCCATATATTTGAGGGTGGTAGGCAGTGCTCAAATGAAGTTCAGTATCCAAGGATTTCTAAAGACTTTTCCAGAATCTTGAAGTAAAACGGGGATCACGATCAGAAACAATCGATAGGGGTACTCCATGAAGGCTCACAACTTCATTAATATATATTATTTCTAGATGTTCCAGTGGTAGATCTTCTCTTATAGAAAGAAAATGTGCTGACTTGGTAAGACGATCAACAATAACCCATATTGCATCGTTCCTTCTAGGAGTCTTTGGTAGCCCCATGACAAAGTCCATCGTAATATTGTCCCATTTCCACTCTGGTATGGGAAGAGGTTGCATGACTCCTCCAGTCTATTACCTTCCAGGTTTCACTTGTTGACAAACCATACATCTTGACACAAAATCAGCAATATCCCTTTTCATGTTGCCCCACCAAAAATGTTCCTTCAAATATCTATACATTTTGGTGCTCCCAGGGTGTATGGAGAAATTGGAACTATGAGCATCATCTAGGAATTCCCTTTTTAGATCAGTTATATCAGGAACACAAACTCTCTTCCCGAATTTCAAAATTCCTTCTTCATACACAAAGTCTCTCAATCTCCCATCATTCACAGCTTTAATCTTCTTTTGAAATTATTCATCATCGGTCTGAGAACTCTTAATCCTTTAAAG
Organism: Viscum album; assembly: GCA_963277665.1. Taxonomy (NCBI): domain Eukaryota; kingdom Viridiplantae; phylum Streptophyta; class Magnoliopsida; order Santalales; family Viscaceae; genus Viscum; species Viscum album. The sequence goes on along the minus strand of OY728157.1, from coordinate 1,392,074,670 downwards.
TAAAGATGGTTTGGAAACCATTTGAAAAAGAATTGATGTTTCACCTTCCCTGGTTATTCCCATGTCTATCTTCACTAGATCCATGAAAATTGGATCCCTTTCAATTCTCATATTGTTCAAAACTCCATGGTCTTTTCTGCTCAAAGAATCTTCCACCGTGTTTTCCTTCCCCGGGTGGTAGTGTATCGTTCAATCATAATACTTGTGTAATTCAAGCCATCTCCTTTTCCTCATGTTGAGTTCTTTTTGTGAGAAAATATACTTCAAACTCTTGTGATCAGTATAAATCTCACATTTTTCACCATAGAGGTAGTGTCTCCATATCTTCAAAGCAAAGATCACAGCTGCTAACTCGAGATCATGAGTAGGATAGTTTTTCTCATGAATTTTCAACTGTCGTGATGCATAGGCAATAACCTTATCATTCTACATAAGGACACAACCAAGTCCTTTCTTCGATGCATCACTATAAATAACAAACCCATCATTCCCCGATGGTAGAGTCAATATAGGAGCATTGACTAATATTCTCTTCAGTTCTTCGAAACATTCTTCACACTCTTTTGTCCAAACAAATTTAACACCTTTACTTGTGAGCTTAGTTAATGGGTTAGCCAATCGAGAAAAATTATGGACGAAAAGTCGATAATAACCTACCAAACCAATAAAACTGCATACCTCAGTTATACTCGTAGGTTCTGGCCATTCTTGGATTGCCTTGGTCTTAGAAGGATCAACAGAGATTCCATATTTAGAGACAATATGGACAAGAAAACAAATCTCATGAATCCAGAATTCACACTTGCTAAACTTCCCATATAATTCATGTATTCTCGGAGTCTTCATGATAATGCGCAAGTGATTTTCATGATCTTCGTAGCTTTTGGAGTATACCAAGATATCATTAATAAATACCACCACAAATTCATTGAGATATTCCTTGAAAACTCTATTCATCAGATCCATGAATACAGAGGATTCATTAGTCAATCCAAAAGGCATTACAGTAAACTCGTAATGCCCGTACCTGGTTCGAAATGCTGTCTTTGGAATGCCTTCCTTCTTTACACACAACTGATGGTATCCAGATCGAAGGTATATCTTTGAAAAGTATTGAGCTCCATGCAGTTGGTCAAATAAATTATCAATGCGTGGTAGGGGATGCTTGTTCTTTATTGTTATAGCATTGATCTCTCTATAGTCGATACATAACCTCATAGATCCATCTTTCTTTTTAACAAAAAGAATATGGGCTCCCCATGGAGAAACACTAGGGTGAATAAATCCCTTATTACTCAATTTCTCTAGTTGTTTATTTAGTTAAACTAATTCTATAGTGGCCATTCTATAAGGGGTCTTCGATATAGGCCTTGATCCAAGAATTAAATCAATGGAAAACTCAACTTATCGTTCTGGAGGATGTCCAGGTAAATCTTCCGGAAATACATCTACATATTCATTCACAACTGGTACATCCTCTATTTGAACATTCCTTTCCTCACCCATAGTCATTTATTTCTCTTCCTCCCCAATAATTGAATTTAGTTGAGCTACTATGGGTGGATCTAGATAAGAATTAGGTGGGGACGATTCTACTCTAAAGATAAGGTGTTCCTTATCATCATCATTAAAAATCGTAACCTCCTTCTTCTTACAATAAATCTTCACATCATAGTCTGAAATCCAATCCATACCGAGGATTATATCAAAATCAATCATAGGTATGATGATGAGATCATAAGATAAATAACATTTATGTGCTCTAATGGGGACTGATTCACAAAACATTATTGCAATGATACTTCCCTTAAGAGTTTTAAATGAAAACTCCCTTGTTAAATGAAATTGGAAATATCTAATTTTCTTAGCAAACTAGGAAGATATAAAACAGTGCGATGATCCAGAATCAAATAATGCATTTTCTAAACTTGAGGAAACCATTAAATTACCTGCCACCACGTCTTTCAGAGCTTCTACCTCAGTAGTAGTGATAGAAAAAGCTTGGCCTTGATCCCTTGGCCTTTTCTGAGGTAAGTTCCTCTGACGATTAGGACATTCATTTTCATAATGTCCCATCTCCATGAAATTGTAGCACTGAACATTGGTATCTTCCTTCTTCCCTTTGCAATCACGAGCTTGGTGGCCTTTTTCACCACATTTGTAACAGACACCCATTCCCTTCAAGAAAGTACCAGGGTGTTTCTTCCCACATTTACCACAAGATAGATATTCAAACTTTCCCTTCTTGCCCTTATTTCTATTCCCAAATTGATCAGCAGATCTCTTCTTCTCTTGCTTTGCTTTAAAGTCATAAGACTTAGAGAATTCCTTTTCTATCTTGATAGCACATGAGAAAATGTCTTCGTACGACGAGAAGGATTATGAGACTAATGCTCGACGGAGAAATGGTTTTAACCCATAAATGAAACGATCAATCTTACTTGTTGGGTTACGTATATAATCTCGAGCATACCTTGCTAACCTTGTAATTTTAGCCTCATACTTTGCGACATTCTCATCCTCCTTTTGTCTCAGACTCAGAAATTACCTTTCCATATCTGCTCGATGGTCCCGAGGAAAGTATTTATCTAAAAATAGATATTTGAACTCCCTCCATTCCATATTTTATACTTCATCATCTTCCTTCATGTTTTGAATCAATGACCACCACTGATCAGTATCTCCAGTGAGGAGGTAAACTACCATGATAACTTTTTCCCTTTCACTACTCCCCAAATCCTGAAATATTATATCTAGGGAATTTATCCATTTCTCAGCTTCTAAGGGATTTACACTCCCATTGAACGTTGGTAGTTGTTGCCTCATGAATCGATCTAACATTGATCCTCCAAGCTGCGGATCAGGGTGCTCCATATGGGTAAGGTTATTAGTCATAACCTGAGTGCGTTGTCCCAGTATGGTGATTAGCTGATCGGCACCAGCTGCATCACCAGGTCCACTATAATTATCTTGAGCAGGAGGGAAATCCCTACATGGAGTGCGTGCATTGATACGATTCCCATTTCTTCCACTAGGCGCCATTTATAAACAATTGCATAAACTAGATCAGTTTATGAATTAAAATACATAATTCCATACTTATAAAACATAAATTGAACTATTTATGGATATAATCCATAATCACAAAAAATGTTTTCTTTGAGGAAGTATATACTCATAAGCCCTTCATAATGATTTATAAAGAAAATGAGAGTTACCTTAAGCATATCCCCCGGGAGTGTCGTAACCAAGAGTGCAGCAAGGCCCGTTATCGTGCACCAGTTCTCGTTCGAGTCTAGCTCAAAGCGTTGTTTTCAGGTTTTACCCCTAGGTACATATGTGCCAGAGCCACCTCTAACTGCTCGTATCCAGACAGGTATGTATTTCTCAGAAAACTCAAAAAATCTATACAATACCAAAATTCTAGGAAGTTCTTTTATACTAATCCTCAAAGTCCATCTTAGGTCTATGTGCTCTAATCAGATTTTATCTAAATCTAGCTTCCATGGTTTGTACTAAACTTCCTCTGATACCAACTGTAACGCCCCGACACCAGTTACCCAGATTCAGTGAATTATTACATAACATTGGAATGATCACAAGAAAGATCAAATCTCGAAAGACCGATTAGTTTGGTAGACTTGGAAACACTAGATATATTCAGAAGTCTTACATTGCATCATAAAAAGTAAAACTACAACAACATATTTTCTTCATAGTCCACACTCATATCCCCACATACTATCCCTGCAGGTCATTCATAAATTACTTCTTCACATCCTGGAAAAAATATAATATTTAAAGGGGTGAGCTCAAATGCCCTGTAAAGATAACAATATAGCAGAATCATTCATAAATAAGAATAAACATTTAAGGCAATGTATAACTAAAACAAAAGCCTTTTATACTTGAAATTCAACATAGTATGGAAAAAATAAAATTAAATAATTCCATTTAATTATTCACATGGATATTCTACTAATCGAATAATCACATGAAATATCAATAACCAATTTCATAATGATGGAATGCATAATGCTAGACTATCATAACCACATAGCCAAGGCCTAGTTCCAAGACTACAAATAAGATTTTGTCAAGGCCTTGTGCCAAGACACTAGTTTGTCTCATGAGACCTACTGATGCATCGAGGAGCTATAGAGGGATCCACCAATCACATATTAAGTCCAATTCATTCCCATATGAAAAGGTTTAAACATAACATAAACATTCGTATTAAAACTAGCATATGAAATGTCAATACTTTCACAATAAACCATGAAGGGTATAAAATAACATATACATAGTAAAACATATCAAAAAAACATCAAAACAATATGGATGTTTTGTTTCATAATAAATCAGCTTCAAATAAGCTTAAAATCCATCAAAGGATGTTGACATAGATGAAATCAAAACTCTTTTTATAGAAATATCCCTTTTTATTTTGAAATAATTTATGATTCATATAAAATAAAACATTTTCTTTGAAAATATTCTTATAAGCTTGTAAGGGAAGCTTTGACTATTTTATAACGGCGGAAAATAGCCACACCCATAGTATAAGTTAAAAAACATTCTTACCTTAATTCTGTCGAAAAGGTTAAAAAGAACCTTGTTTGGAAAATGACAGAAAGATTCTTTTATAAACCTCTTATAAAAAGTCAAAAAAGGGTATAAATGACTTTAACCCATATTATAGTAAATAGTAAAAATGTTTTGAAATACATTTTTAAGAAACATGGATGTGGATGATAAAGAAGTCCGAGTAGATTATTACGTATGAACAACCTCGGATAATGAAGAGATTGGGAAATAAACCCTTACCTTGTAATTTTACATGGTTGAGGGTAGGTTAACATCCTGTATAATGGTGAAATAATTGTTATTAAATTATACAAGAATCATATACATTAATATGATATCATATATGATTGTTTAACATTGATTTGTTAATAATATCTTAGTATTATCGTTATTTCGGGTGTTAACTTACTCGTTTTCTTTTATATATTTTGTTACGTAAGCTATGTTTGTCATGGATTGGTTGTATCTTAATCAAATCTTGTATGATATCAAGTCCTTAGATACTATTATTAATCATCAAATGAGAATTATACTTTAATGGATACGATGGAGAATGAATCTCATCGCGTTCGTGGAGACGGTAGTCTGTATGTACGCATGAGCGACAATATCATTCTTCTGATATTAAAATAATATATAATTGGATGGTATATCATATATACAGAATAATTATCATGTTATATTTATTATTTACATTAGTTACACATCGTTATTATACCCATCCAAAAAATAATTTATTCAATAACAATTACACGACGACGTGGAGACGGTAAGCCATACATACGCACGTATGGTGAAATGTTATTTAAAGGATGGATAGAATACTGAATACGGTTGTACCATATTTATAATAACATCATAGTATATATAATATACCGGAGTTATTATTTTATAATGGTAATAACAAATAAGGAAGAAGTGGAAGAAGAAAGGAACTTGGAAAAGGGTGGTGAAATCATTACCTCTTCTTCGGGTTCTTCCTTTTGATTTGATCAAAAGGGATTTTAGGTTGGCTTTCTGACTAAAGTAAGGCCTCTAGGATGAAGTGATGGAAGTTTAGAGAGTATTTGGGAAGAGTTTGGACGAACAAAAATGCATTGAAGGTCTGAGTTAATGAGAACGGGGAGTGCCCTTTTATAAGAGGGGTGAGGGGAACCTTTGGAAAAGCTAGATATATTATTTTATAATAAATTCATATTCGATTTATAATGGCTCAAAAGTGGATTAAATAATGTTTAAGGTGGTTATGGGTCGAAAAACACTCAACCAATACAATTTAGACAGGTTTGGGTTACTATATTAACCTTCTCATTAAGTATTAACTCTTAGTTAATTAGTTTCACTTTTATAATGTCTCTTTGTATTTTAATATTATATGGTTAATAAACATACTATATACATCCAAGATACCCCCAAGTGGTCCATTAATGATACACCTATCATGATATAAGTCTCTTGTCCGAACCTTAGATTTTTAGGAATTTAATATCAATTAATAATATAATATTTGTTTTAAAAACTCTTTTATGTCAATTTTGACACTATTCAATAATTGATTTTTGTAAAACTCATAACAGAATTATTACTTCTAAAAAAGTTCATTAAATAATTCCTAACATGTCATATTAACATATAAAATAAGTTTAATTTTTAAAAATTCTCAAATTAGATTTATTTGGGTATCTACAATATCAATCATTTTAATTTTTTTCTATTATAGTAATTATTGCATCACTTTTGTGTCATAAATAATTAAATTATTTAATGTCTAAAAATTATAAATAAAATACCAATATGTAGTAAATCGTGTTATATTTATAATGAATATTTATAGTCGAAAATACAAAATATATAACCTTATGTAAAAATTGTTTTTCTAAAAGATATATGCTTGTGTCATTTTTGTATTCATTTTAACTTAATTAAAATAAAGTGTCCCTATCACTTACAAGTGGCACCATGGGGTCCCAAAATCGACCCAAAGATTCCCATGGTTGGACATGTATCAACCAATAAGTTTTGGACACGTTTTAGGGTAATTTGGTATTATTTTAATATTATTTATTTAACCCTTATTTACCGGATTTTCCCTTTAACCATGGTAAATAAAATATTTACCGAAGTAATTATTCAAAATGTCTAAAAATAAAAGTTACCTATTTACACAATTTGAACATCTTGATTCCAAATAAGGAATCCATTTTGCCAAATTCAAAACACATAAGTGGCAGAAATTAATTTAAAATTAATTCCCGCAGTCGAAATAAAAAGCGTGTTTTTAAGATATAATAACTATCAAAAGATTGATACTTGTTTATGTTCAGTTTAATTGTGAAATTATGTCCAATGAACAAAATTGTATTAAATGGTAAAAATATATTCTAAATATACTTTAAAACCACTCAAATTCATAATTTATCACTATTAATTATTTTATTAAAAAAAGTTGTTTTAAATTAAAATTTATTAATTTTCACTATTCATCAAAATATTAAAGTTATCCGAAAAGTACCAAAATATCACCTTTGGCTAAATTTGATACTCAGAATCCAAAAATGAAGTCCATTTTGAGAGATAAAATTTATAAAATTTCAAAATGTAGGTATTACTATTCATAACGGCTAGTTTGATCGGTTGTGGTGTGTGTTAGAACTCGATGTTGGGTACAACACACGTTATTGCATTATTCAAAGAGAAGCTTACCGTAGAAGCTTGGGGTGTTACATATATGTCATGTTATAGAGTCAATGATGTGTTGGTAAAAAATCAAGGTGAATTTTTAGTGAATCCTGAATGAATATAGCCATATCGCAACATAGTAGTTCATGCCTCAAAGGAATATAGAAAAATTCAAGGGTTTCTAGATTTAAGGTAATCACTCTGTGGAATGTATATTGCACCACAATAGTTTAATATTGTGTTATGTGGTATATGATCATGAAAGTACTGTAGATCCATGAATATTTATGTTTTATGACTACATGTTGTAATGAAATAGGCCATGTCACAACTTATCTAGAAGTTAAATAAAGTTATTGGAGAAACCATCAATTCATGTTGTGAAGTAATTTATGGTGATGTGATTTATGGACTCTAAATAATTCAAGACTGAGTTATTATGTGAATTTAAAATGGTAGTTTTTTGGTTATATAAATAGCTACTAACCAACCATTCAAACAAAAAAATTGAAGATATTTTGGAATTCAATCTAAAGGATACATCTGAATTTGTAGTTGATGTTGATGTTTTAAATTTGAATTTTTATTTTAGAATCAACATGAGATTGAAAATAATGGTTGTATATGAAATTAATAAGAGTACACACATATAAAAAGAAATAGGAGGTGGTTTGAATATCTATAGAAATAGAGGATCAAAGGTAAACAATATATTGAATATATTGTACTAATAATTGAAGTGTTTGAGGTTGAATTAAATTGATGATTGGGAATTAAATTATATTGTGTTGTGAATATCATTAAAGATAAAAAATTAAATACTATATCACTGTGTATAAGACCTTTTTTTTGGTGTTATATAATTTATTGATATACTATAAGATAAACCTATGTGTTGATTCTATCTATGTATCCATTTTTTAAAGGAGTACATGGAAGAGGGGAAGAGGCCTTGAACCTTGGTAAAGTATTGATCTCTTCCTAAAGTTGCAGTCACATACTAGTGAAGTATTAATTTTTTGGCATATCAAAAAATTATTTATATGTTCACCTTGGATGTGTACTTCTATAGGTTACCCCATGTAAAAACATTTTTTCATTCTAGTTTTTCTTAGAATGTATATTCCAGGAATCTTTCCAACATGAATATAATGTCTAATTAATCAAAAGATAAGAAGTATTTTTAAAGTCACTCTACTTCATCACCCCCATAGGGGTTTAATGGGACATGGTTATGACAAAACCATATTAATTAGTACATGATATCATGGTCACAAGATAACTCATGATCTCACATATTCATTATTTTTCAATTTCCCATATTATGTCCATTATTTATTTTATTCGAGTGACCTCTCTTGGGCCACTGCCATTCGTACATTTTTAAATTTTTTGTTTAATTGATTCCAAGATATATTGAGGATATTTTTTATATTTTATCTTATCATGAAAGGGGTGTTTTATAAGTATTGGGGGAATAACATGGCTTGTTTGGTGACGGTGGGTTAAAAATAGAAGATAATTATGTAGGAGAGTCTCAATAATGTGAAAAAACTATAGAATCTCCTACCAAACATGCAACACCATTTTTATATTTTTAATTATTTCAAATATTTTTATATATATTAAATATTTCATATTATAAATATATAATAGGTACTCGTTTATGATATATTTAACTATATATAAAATTTTTTAGTATTGAAAAACATATCCAATATATAAAATGAGCCAAAAAATCACAATTAAAATAAGATAAGGACCATACTGTATTATCCCATATAAGCTCGGCCCTCCCCTTTTTCTTCCCTAATATTTGTAAAATTATAAATAATAAAAATTATGGAATAAGATTCTACAAAAGATAGTAGACTACAATGATGTGAAGATTATTGAAAATATTCTCAATTTGAATGTGGTGCGTCATGAAATTTTTTTAAACCATTTATAAAGAAAACACAAATAATTATAGTATATATAATTAATAAAAAGTAAGTATTGAACCAAATCATTTTGATGTTTATTATAATCATAAATTTGATAATGAATTTTCTAATAAATATAAAAAGTAGAATTATTATATGTTGTAAAAACATGTTTAATCTGAGAATATCATTAAAAATAAAATAGAACTAGTTTTGAATAGAAGAATACTAAGACTTTAGAATAATACATGTATGGTATCATAAATTGACCCACAATCAGTCATTGAGGTTATTGATCATACATAATGAATATATTATATGAATGATATGTTAGATTATATTATAAATAATTCCATTTAAGATCGTGTTCCAACAATAGAAGGAAATAATATCATAGGAAATAAGAGTGTTTTTAAAAAATAATCATAATGAAAAAGTAAGATTTTAAGAAATGGGGATAGTTTTTTTTGAAAATATTATTCATAGGTTGAAGGAATTAATTTTAAAGAAAGATTTTCATGTTTTTAAAGGGTTGAATAATGTTTTTGGTAGTCAAAACTCACAATCAATACAATATTTATGAAATAGATGTAATGTCATCTTTCATGAATAGAGATCTTGAAGAAGAACTATTTATTAAGAAACCCAGAGTATTTATTGTTTAACATGACATAAAATGGTTTACATGTTTAATAATTATCTTTATTGTTTGAAACAAGCCCCTAGAACCCAATATTCAAATATATATATATATTTTGAAAGGAATGAATTTCACTAAGTGGAAGTTGGTAAACAACATATTTGTAAAGGGTATGAGAATATATATTCTTATTATCATTGTTTATATTTATAAAATAATATTTTTAGGTGACATGGAGTATATTTGTGAAGAATTTGAAAAATAAATTAAAAGGAATATTGGTATTTTGAGGCTTGGAGAAATAAAATTCTCTCTGGGATTATAAAATATGGCGGAAGAGAAATATATTTTCTTATATTAGGAATATCATTCCAAGTAATTATTAGAGAAATTGGTAAAGGATGACTCTGGGGATGTATACTCACCCACGATAGTTGGTGTGAAGTTGAGAAAGGATGTTATAGGGAAAATTGTGAATCAAAAATAATTTAAGAATCTTATTAGAAGCTTTATTTATCTCACTGTATCAAGACTAGATATTATTTATTTAGTAACCTTTTGTGAAAGGTACCATATTTTGGATGTGCACTAAAATATACATCCATGAGATTCATGTACACATGAATATTATGCATGAGACATATATATAATATAATATTATATATAAATATAAGTGTACATTTAATAAATTTATTTTATGTATGTATTTTTCATGAATGGGATTCATTGATATATACATTTATACATATTTGATATATATATATATTATTTATTTTCTCTTGAATGGTCTCATCATGTACAATCCATTTATCAAACTATTAAATTCTTTACATAATTCATTGAAATCATTCAATGAATTATATCCCAATAGGAAAAAACATGTATGATTCATTGGAGAAACCAAAATCATTATCCATATATTAGGAAGATATCCTTATGTTGTATTTTAGTGGTATTTGATGTGTATAATACTCTATTAAACATTATTTATCCTGAGCATTTCTTATAAGTTGTCATCATATATTATGAGTGCTTTCTATCTTATGAAATATACACATCTTACAAAAAATACTATATTACACGGAGGTTGTATTTTATGAAATACTAGGTATCTTATATACATGTTCAATTATTTGAAACTACTCTCTTATGAATTTGAAAATTGTCTCTTCCGACTATCACTTTTACTTATCTGAAGTCTTAGTTACTCTTCTGACCATGATAAAGACTTTTACAATGTCTTTAAGTACTCTTGTGATGTCCTTTATGACTCTTAAATAGGTAAAATTGACACTTATAAAGTCCTTTACCATTTATATATTTTCATGAATGTGTATAAATTAATCTTAGGAACTCCCTACTAACACTTATGAATTCTAGGAAAGATGACTCTTATGAAGCTAGAATTAGCTATTTTTTTCATTCCATATTTCACTCAATTAATTATATACCCTCTCCACCAACATCATTATATCTCCAAACACCTCAAAACCACTTTAAATATATTTGATATCATTAATTTGAGTCTTTAAAAAATTATTGATAACAAATACCACATAAATTAAAAAATGTAATGGGACTTTAGGTGCACAATGTGTCTTTATGAATAAGATAGATAAAAATTGGAATGGTTTCTTGAATAAAGAAAGTATTTTTTAAGGTATATAATCAGGTTAATGTTGTGGGTATTGAGAAATTTTTTTCATTTTTTTGGAGAGAATGGAATCTATTAAGTAGTTCTTAGTATTAGTTTTCCAAAGAAATTCCATATCGTTTCAGATGGATGTGAAGAAATATTTTTCAAATAGAGTATTGAATGAATAAGTACATAAAGAGTATTTAGTTAGATTTATTATTGGAAATTATAGCAAGTTTAAAGGTTAAATATTCCATATATGGTATAAAAAATCACCTCATGATTGGTATTCATGGTTGGATGCTTTCCTAAGGTAGTTGGACTTAATGAGATGAGGGATTGATCGCAAACTCTTTGTGAAATATTTAGAAGGGGAGTAGCTCATGGTGTTTTTGTGTGTAGATGATATCATATTTAGTGGAAAAAAGAATAATTCTATTGATAATTTTAAAATATTGATGAATTATATGTCTAAAATGTTAATGATAATATATTTTACTTAATTTATGGGGATATAAAATCATTATGATTATGGGAATACATTCATATCAGAGATAAAATATTAAAAATAAATTTCAAATAAATTTTTAATAGAAATGTTCAATCATGTTTCAATGTATGTAAATAGTTAGGTAGTATAATATAATTTATATTTATGAATCATTAAGATTTTTATTTAACTCACTGTTTTCAGTCCTAATATATTATTTTCTATATGTTTGGTTTCACATTTCTAGAGAACTTCTATGAAGGAACATATTCAAGTAATTATGAGAACAATGAGGCATGTTCAGGGAACTCTAAATTATGATTTTTAACTAAAATTGGAGATAATATGGATTTATTTTCATATTTGGATATAAAATGGATTGGATACATTGTGGATCAAAACTCAACAAATAAAGGAATATTTTATCAAAGATGAAATTTTATAGATTTGATAAGAAATAAATAGTATTTTTTTCTTTAATCATAGTAACGTAATAATATATCTTATTCACCGAAGTATGTATATCACTGATATATATGAAGCAACCATTGGAAGATATCCTTGAATCATAACAATAATCAATAATGATTCAATACAATAAAAAACGTTTTATTGAATTAACAAATAATCTAGATCATTATCCTCAGAGGAAACACAATGTGATTTGGTAAAAATTTATAAAAAAATACTGAGAATTTTTTTAAGGATATATTTTTTTTGAACTAAAAATTAAGTGGTATATTTCTTAACAAAACCCTTGGAGTCACATGTGTTTTAAGTGAATAGGTTGAAAATTGGAGTTAAACTACCCTCCAAAAATTTAGTTGGTTCAAATTTTCCCTCTCCCCATTGAATTTAATTATATTTTTATTTATTATTTTTTTGTGCAAGATTAAAAATTTTATTATATGTAAGAACATATAAGGAGGTACTATCCATGGGGTGTTGCAAAAAATTGTAATTGGTTAGAAAAGTAATGTAAAATATTGATGATATAGTTATTTCTCTTATTTACTACAAAAAGTTCAAAATCACATTGGATTATAGGTTAATTAACGTCAATTTTATAATATTTTTAATAGTGTAATAACCAAAAAAAATTGGAATGGTATGGAATAAAGATACAAAACCATTTAATTTTATTATCAATGGATGAGAAAAAAACATAAAGTAATAAAAAAATCATGATGAAGGATAAGGTTAAAGAAATTATAATTGTAGAGGATTCCCTGAATATAAATGTTATGCAGATTGAGTTGTGTATGGTTGATATTTTTTTTATAAATTGTTTGATAAAAAAATACAAAGGGATAGATTCTTACATCCAATGGTGGTTTCATATGGATTTGTCTGTCAAAACTATTACAAAGGTGCAATTTGATTTGATTTTTTTTAAGTTGGGAGTCTTTGTAATTAACATAAAATTCATTGAATATGAAAAATACGACTAGTGATATCTTCAAAGAATTATATAAATTATTGAGTCAATGTCGTGACAAACTTTTTAATGTTGTGAATAATATTAATGTCTGAAAAATGGAAAAGGATGTTTGTGTACGAGTAAAATGGGATCTATGTAGCATTCATTCACGTTTCATCTTAATATGTCACACTATGTATATATTTTTAGTATATTTGGATTGAACTATCAATTTTAGAATTTTATCACCAAGTCTATGAAATTCTATGATGGATATTTTATCGAATTATAGTTATTCTATAAAGGATCATTCCAATCCATGAAATAGAATCTCACAACATGAAGCACACCTATGTAAGAATCATATCTTCTATGACTATAAACATCACACCATAAAGGGAGTTTGAGAATATAATAATAAATTTGTTTACTATTGTGTCATGCTATCGAGTCAATGATAAATTGGTGATAAATCAGGGTGGATTTTCAGTGAATCTTGAATGAATATGGCCATACCGCAATATAGTATGTCACACATCAAAGGAATATATATATATAGGCTCAAGTGTTTCTAGAGTTTAGGTAATCAATATGTGGAATGTATATTGAACCAAAATAAGAAAAGATTTAGCATCTTGGTAGTTGGTCATGAAAACCCTATATGTCCATGAATATTGAAGTTTCATGATTACATGAAATAATGATATAAGTCAGGTCACAACTTATCAGGAAGTTAAAGGAAGTTATAGAAGAAACTATCAAGCCATGTTGTGAAGTAGTTTAGCATTGTCATGACCCATCCCTCGGGGCCCATGCTGTGACTACCCCAAGCCCGCCATCCATAGGCCAGGAGCTGGTGACTAGCACCAGAATGACATAACCCTATAACTGGAATGTATTGCCTTTAAACCTGTACAAACTCACATACTATAACGTAACCAGATGCAACCACAAAGTAAACTGAAAAGTAAAAACAGCTCATGGATCGTCCACCGAGGATCCTATCTAAAGGGTAGGTACAACTCACAAACATTTGTCCCTGTATCACGTCACGCCAAATGGTACACCTCTGGGTATCGTCTAGTCTTGGATCCCCCAACCCCAATCAATACTGTCTGTCGTCTGCACAAGACACAACAAGGTGTGGGCATAGCCCATACAGGGGTGAGTATAACAATACTCAGTAGGGACCCCAAGACCCCCGTAGGTCTCCTAGAATTCCAAAAAGTAAATGCCGCAAAGAAAGACCCCAACTCTACTTAGGTATATTCCCTTACATATACCTAAGTTGTCAAGATATACTCATCTCATACGTGAGAAAAGAATACCACAATGGTAACACCACAATGGTAGAAATACCACACAGGTAACACCACTGAGATAGAAGTACCACATAGGTAACACCATGAAGACAACACCACAAAGGTAGAAGTACCACACATGTAACACCATGAAGATAGAAGTACCTCTCAGGTAACACCATGAAGCTAGAAGTACGACACAGGTAACACCACCAAGCTAGAAGTACCACACAGGTAACACCACGAAGCTAGAAATACCACACAGGTAACACCACAAAGATAGAAGTACCAAAAAGGTAAAAGACTCAGCTCACACACAGGTATAACTTAAGTACAGAAGTACATATGATTAGTCATAAGGATAGATCATCTTATTCGGTTAAGTAGCACTGCTTCTGACCCACACAGGATCGATAGGTAACTCAACCCTCGTTAACCCACACAGGATCTATAGGTAACTTACCCCTGCTAACCCACACAAGATCTGGACCACACAGGATCAGTATGCATTGACCCATACAAGATCTGACCAACATAGGATCGGTATGCGCTGACCCACATAGGATCACTGAGCACTAACCCACAAAAAATCTGATATATGTTGACCCACATAGGATCAATGTTCTTTCTTCACGTTACAGCTAGCCACCAGATTCCTCACACCCGGTGCGTTCGCGTTTTGTAGAATCTGCCACTCGAGATATCCGTTGTACCCCAACTTCTACTACGTTCCACAAAGGAATAAACCAAAGGACCTCCATGTCGTAAGGGTTCCAACACGATATATGGTGGATAAATTGGATGCTCGATCTGTGAGTTATATGCGTTTTAGTTCTGGGGGCCCGATTGGATTCGAGTTCGATCCAACCCGGTCATACTTAAACTATCTCCAAAACTCAAGTGGAGTATACCAAAAGGACTGTCTCGTTACAAGGATCCCAATGCCATATATTATTAATCAAACAGACACACCGTTCTCATACTATAAACTTTTAAGTGTTTTTGGGTCCGGTTGGGCTGGGGTCCGGTCCGACCCAGTCGGACCGACCCTGTCTGGGAGAACCCGACCCATTTCGGGTTGACGCAGTGGGGCTGGGCCGTAGTGGGCTCGACTCACTGGGATGAGGTTCATCTAGGCCCTAAAGGGGGCGGCCTGGCCTATGGAGTGTGGGGGGTGGGAGAATTCATGTGGTGCGACCCCCCATGGTTCGTTAGAGCAGGCACAGGAGGAGAGAGGCCCCCTCCGGAATCCTGAACTGCCTGGAAGCCTTTTAGTTTTCAGAAATGATGGTGCCACATAGGTGCCACCCGGTCACCACGGAACCCGCTAGAGGCGCGGGTTCTGCCTCTACCGCGACATCAGACAAGGCCCTCTGCTCGCCAGCAGCGTGTTGGTTGAACTGCCTCCCAACTCGCTGGCTCCTTGCTGGTTGCGCCGCCTCTCCTTCCACGACCGGTCATGGTGCCAACTGCCTTCTCTGACCACCGCAGCTGACGAGCCGCAACCCCTTGCTCACCAGTGGTGCGTGACAGCACGCCACTCCTCCTCTGCGGCCGGCCAGAGCTGACCACTCCGATGATCGCCGTAGCTTTGTGTCGTGGCCTCCTCTTGCAGCGTTCCTCAGTGCACCACCTTCTTCGTAGCCGATCGGTGTCACCATGCTGACGGTATTCTATAGAGGGTGCAAGGGTAGAAAAGTAGCAGAGGGTTCGGGCCGAGTTCATTAAGCCCGCACCCTCCGCGTTAGCTCATAAACAAGAGGGAGGATAAAAGGGTTCTAGGAATTCACTTGAATTTAAAACAAGAATAAAACCCCAACCTCGTAAACCTATTGGAGAATGTCTGCGCTTGATGGTGGATCAATGATCTTCATTCCTGCCACTAGCTTCCAATGATGCCACATGCACGTCGTCCTTTGGTTCGGGTTTTTAGTGCCGCTCATCACCGCTCTTCGGAACCAGATCCGTCCTCCAATGGTTTGGAATCTTGGTACTCCTTCAACACTTTGTTGCTTGGAGAAGCTTTTCCGACACCTCTCCCTAGGCTCTATATTAATAGAAGATGGGAAGGGTGTCTAACAGTGTTGGGAATTAATGGGGGATCATTAATTATAAAGATTAAAAATCCTCCAACAATATGGTTACATAGGAATGAAGGTTAAATTCATTTAATGACTTGACACATCGATGGTCCCACCTCCACATGTCTTTTGGAGGATAAGACAGAAACAAAATAATAAAATTATTTTATTTTATTTCATTTATAAAGTCACAAAACTTAACTTTTTTTTCCAGACCTACTGCAATCAAAGTAAACTCTCCCTTAAGAAAATCCCAGCAATTTGGATTCAACAGTGCCCTCATATTTTTAATCCTAGCACCAATTCAAATGATATAAAACTCCGCTCATGCATTTACCGAACGTACCTTAAAAAATGTTGAGAAATTAATTTTGGGCACACCGGGCCTTGAAATCATTCACCTTCAATTTTCACATACATGTAATAATTCCATATAATTAAAAAATATTACATGGAAAATCTGGGTCTTTACATTCTCCCCATATTAGGGATTTTCTCCAAGAAATCCACATCATAGAATAAGAAAATAAATGGGGGTACTGAGCACGAATCTGATCCTCCCGCTCCCTTGTTCTCCCCGGGAGGTTCCTGTGATGCCATCGAACGTGCACCAGAGGTATCAACCACCCATGAAGGACTCACTCTTGTTGATCCATAATCTCTACTGGAACCTCCGTAAACGTCACCCCATCATCTAAGTCTAGCTCCCCATTGTCAATGATCTGTAATGGTTCGTGCACGTATCTCCTCAGCTAGGATACGTGGAAGGCGTCGTGGACCTTCTCCAACTATGGTAGTAGTGCCAAGTGGTATTCCACCTCACTAATCCTCTGAAGTATGAGAAATGGTCTGATAAGACTCAGTGATAACTTGCCTCCTTGACCAAATCTTTGTAGTCCACACCATGAGGAGACTCGCCAGAATATGTGCCCCACTCCTAGAACTCCAAAGGTCTCCATATTTTATCAGTATAAGACTTCTTTCTACTCTGTGTAGTCTTCATCTACCCTTGGATGGTCTGCACCTTCTCAATGGTAGCCTGTACTAACTCTGGACCCATAAGTGCTGAGTCCCTTAGGTCTGTCTAGCATAGAGGTGATCTGCAAGGTTGACTATATAAGGCCTCAAATGGTGCCATACCGATGGTGGAGTGATTACGGTTGTTGTATGCGAACTCCACCAAGGGAAAGTGATCCTCTCAACTATATCCAGAATCTAGGATGAAAGCACGAAGCATGTCCTCCAGTGTCTATATGGTCTACTCTATCTGACCATCTATATGAGGATGAAAGTTAGTGATCAAACTTAGTTGAGTCCCAAATGCCTCCTGTAACCACATCCTCAACTGAGAGGTGAAACATGCTTCATGTTCAGAGACGATCGTCGATGGAACCCCATGGAGTCGCACAATCTCTTGTATGTAAAGGCTTCCTAAGCCCTCTACGGATCCCTTCTCTCGAATATGTAGGAATTGGGATGACTTGGTGAGTCGGTCAAAAATCACCCCGATGGAATCATGTCCCCTGGATGTGTGTGGAAGCCCCGTCACAAAGTTCATGGAGATTCCATCCCAATTCCAGTATGGCACCTGTAGTGGTTTTTCTAAGCCTACTTGAACCTGATGCTCAGACTTCACTTGCTGACAAGTGTTTCATCGAGAAACAAACTCTGCCACTACCTTCTTTATCCCTGGCCACTAGTGCTAATGTTGGAGGTCCTAGTAAATCATCGCCACACCAGGATGTACCGCTAGAGGGTACATATGAAACTACCTCAACACCTCCTCTCGTAGCTCCATTGGTATCATGGTACATCCTCTGAAGAGGATGATGTGCTCCCCACCTTCAAAAAATCCATTAGGTTCATATCCTATGGATATCTGAGCACATCGAGCCCCATAGTCAATGTCCCCAAGCTACGCCTCTCTGGCTTGCTGAAGGAGTGGGGGAGTGACTATCATAGATTGGAGATATGCTGCTCCATCTCTATCCACAAAGGGTATTTTAATCATGGCTAGCTGCTCTGTCGCCTCACTCTGAAATTTTAGACCATACCTCCTACTAAGTGCATCTGCTACTATGTTCCCCTTCCTAGGAGTATAGACTATCTCAATGTCATAGTCATGGAGGAACTCTACCCATTTCCACTGTCTCAGGTTCAAGTTCTTCTAATAGAAATATACCTGAGACTCTTATGATCAGAGTAGACTATAAAACATTCTCCCATCAAGTAATGTCGCCACATCTTCAAGGAGAAGACCACTACTGCTAAATCTAGGTCATGGGTAGCATAGTTCTGATCATGCTTCCTTAGATGTTGTGAGCCGTAAGTGATCACTTCTTGCTCCTACATCAGGAAAAACCAAATTCCAGTCCCTGATGCATCCTAGTTGACTACATACCCAACGCCCTCCTCTGGTAGCCTAACGATGGGAGCACTTGTCAGTCTCTACCTCAGCTTCTAAAAACTCTACTGGCACCTCTCCATCCACACGAAGGGCTTTCCCTTCTTTGTAAAAGCTGACAAAGGTGTCGCGACTCTATAAAAGTTAGGAAAGAATCTCTGGTAGTATCCAGCCAACCCTAATAAACTCTGAACCTCAGCCACACTTTTGGGTGTATCCTAAGAAAGAACAACCTCTATCTTCATCGAATCCACTGAAACTCTTGTCTCTGAGATAACGTGTCCCAGAAAGTGGACCTATCATATCCATAACTGGCACTTAGAGACCTTACCATAAAGCTAGTGCTCATGGAGTTTATCCATAACTATCTACAGATGATAGGAATTGTCCCCCTCCATCACTCAGTAAATCAAGATGTCATCGATGAAGAACACCACCAAGTGATTGAGGTATGGCTAAAAGATCATGTTCACAAGTCTCATGAACACTGTAGGGGTGTTGGTCATGACGAATGGAATAACCAAGAACTCATAGTGGCCATACCAACATCTGAAGGTTGTCGTCTGCACATCCTCATCTTGTACTCTGATCTAATGATAGCATGATCTAAGGTCTATATTTAAAAAAAAATGAGCTCCCTTTAGCTGATCGAAAAGATCGTAAATCCTCAGAAGTGGATACTTGTTCTTCACAGTCACCTCATTCAGGCAACAGTAGTCCACACAGAGTCTCAAACTCACATATACCTTCTTGGAGAACAAAATCGGGGCTTCCCATGGAGAAATATTGGGCCTTATGAACCCCTTCCTCTGTAATTTCTCCAACTGTACCCGTAACTCAAAAAGCTCCGGGGGAGCCATCTGATATGATGGTGTAGATATTGTTGTCGTCCTGGGGTATAGATCAATGTAAAAGTCTACCTCTATTCATGGTGGTTGTCCCAAAACATCATCAGGAAAGACATCGACATACTGGTCCACCACTACAGGATAGCTTCGACTCTCAATATCTATAGCTCTGAGGGTTAGGCTAGCCAACTGATGTGTGATCGGCTTCACCCTCTTCCAAGTAAGTCCTTGCTGTGATGAAAAGGTTCCCTTCTCACTGCTGATGAAAAACATGGTCCCATCCTCACAGACACACTGCACTTTGTGCCTAATACAGTTAATCTGAACATGGACTATGGATAACCAGTCCATAGACAAGATGACGTCGTAAGGCCTCGTCGCCAAAACTAGAAGATCCCAGCCGAAGATATCTCCTCCTAGGGTAAGCTCGCATTGTCAGAACCATTGTGTAATCTTCAAATCTGATCTCGTAGGATTCTTTAGCTGAAACGATCGAGCCAATGGCTCCACCAGAATCTCCGAGCTCCAAACAGGGGTCATGGAAATAAAAGAGTGACTGGAACCTATGTCTATAAGTACTAAAACTAAGTTGGAGTAGACACAGATCATACATCTAATCAAATCCAGAGTATCATGGTCATAAGTCTCAACTATCTAGAGCTAAGATCATCCCTATCCACTAGATCTTTGTGGTAAGGGTGGACCACCTAGAGGTGGTGGTGGTAGAACCTCAAATAACCGCCCACCGCCTGATGCACGAACATATCCTCTTCCATGTATGCCTACTGCCTGTAGACCTCCTCGATCGAATCTCTACCTCTGCCTCGGTGGTCCCTCAACCATCTGCTGGTTGTCCGTACAGCGGGTCGGGCAATCGCGAGCCTTGTGAACATGACCGCTGCACGTCTAGGACCACCTGGTCCTTAACTGTTCTCCTCTATCATGTGATCCCCACACCACTGACCTTGTATCCTAAGGTCATCCACCAGAAGGTCTGGCCCGCTTAGGACCCTGTGTCATCTGCCTACTGCCTACTGTAGATGAACCTTCTACCTGACATTCGGTGGTGGCTCTCATTATTGGTGCCTTCTCACCTACGATTCTCTCCACCAGAATCACTTTCTCTTACACCCCATACTTCTTCGAAATGCTGAGTGATATCATGGATGCTCTTATCTCTCGTCAGAGACCCTGCTCAATGGTCTGGGCCCTGAAGAAAGGGTCTCTTACCATGTCAGTGGTGTAGTGGGAGAGATCAGTGAATCTATATGAGTACTGGGACACAGTCATGCTGCCCTGCTGTAAGTGCAGCAACTCCTGTATATGCACAGAGCATAAGGTTGTAGAGACCAAATCTTCCCTGAAAAGACTCTCAAATTCCACCAAGATTAGGGTCACCTCGTCATGTATCTGGAGCATCAAGATCCACCATCTCCTTACTTCTTCTTGAAAGAGATTGGCTGATAAGATCACTATAAGGTCAACTAGTGTCCCCAATAAGCAGAAAACTCTGACTACAGCCTCCAGCCATTCCTCAGCCGCCTGCGGGTCCATCTCGCCTTCGATCCTCGGAGGCCTCTATCACTGAAACTCATGAAATTCGCTCAGTTAGTGTGCATTCTCTACTAGTGGGTCTGGTGGAAATGGCTATCCAAAGGGTAGTGGTGCTGCAGGAACACCACCTAAAGGTGCCATAGAGGCCTCAATGCTCAGTGGTCCATTATCACGTACTCTCTCGGGAATACTGGCCAGCTGTCTATGTGAAGGAATCCTATAAGAGAACAGGTTTTCCACGGTCAGTAATTTAAACATGGTGATATGAATCGAGAGATCAAAAATAAAACTTTTCAAAACACACACAAATAGTGTTTTTGTGCGTTGAGTTAGAAATTAGAATTTAGGGTCCGGGTGTATGGATACATCGGCCGCTGCACCCACAATGGATTCCCCAAACTGAAAACCACACTCATAACACTTAGAATTATTGTCACAATGAAATATCAGAGTCTTAGTTATTTAGTAGAACTGACTCCTCTGATACCACTTTTTCATGACCCGTCCCTCGAGGCTCGTGTCGTGACTACCCCAAGCCCGCCTTCCATAGGCACGGGGATGGAGACTAGCACCGAAAAGGTATATCCATATAACAGGAAGGAATTTCTTATAAACCTTTATAGACTCACAGACTAGAACGCAACAAGATGCAACCACAATGTAAAATGAAAAGTAAAAATAGCTCCCAGATAATCCATTGAGGATCCTACCTGAAGGGTAGGTACAAATCACGAACAGTAGTATTTACATCGCGTCACGCCAAATGGTACGCCTCCATGTACCGTCCAGTTCTGTCTCCCCTAGCCTAGATTAATGTTGTCCATTGTCTACACAAGACACAACAAGGTGCGATCATAGCCCGTGCAGGGGTGAGTATAACAATACTTAGTAGGGACCCCGAGACCCCTGTAGGTCTCCTAGAATTCCACAAAGGAAAAGCCGCAAAGTAAGACCCCAACTCTACATAGGTATGTTCTCATACATATACCTATGTTTTCAAGATATACTCATCTCATACATGAGGAAAGAATACCACAAAGGTAACCCCCATGAAGGTAGAAATACCACACAGGTAACACCACTGAGATAGAAGTACCACACAGGTAACACCACAAAGACAACACCACAAAGGTAGAAGTACCACATAGGTATCACCACGAAGATAAAAGTACCACTCAGGAAACACCACTAATCTAGAAGTACCACAGAGGTAACACCACGAAGCTAGAAGTACCACATAGGTAACACCACGAAGCTAGAACTACAACACAAGTAACCCCACAAAGATAGAAGTACCACAAAGGTAAAATAATCAGCTGACACACAGGTATATAATTAATTACAGAAGTACATATGATTAGTTGTAAGTCTAGATCATCTTATTCTGTTAAGTAGCACTGCTTCTGACCCACATATTATCAATAGGTAACTAACCCCTACTAACCCACATAGAATCGAAAGGTAACTAACCCCCGTTGATCCACAGAGGATCTAAACCACACAGGATCTGACCCACACAGGATCTGAAAAAAAAGGATTGGTATGTACTGACCCATACAAGATCGCTGAACAATGATCCACATAGTATCTGATAGATGTTGAACCACTTAGTATCAATGTTCTTTCTTCACGTTACAGCCAGCCACATGATTCCTCACACCCAGTGCATTCGAGTTCCGTAGAATCTTCCACTCAAGATATCGGTCGTACCCCGACCACCACTAAGATCCACAAAGGAGTATCCCAATGGAATTCCATGTCGTAAGGGTTCCAATGTGATAGACGATGCGTCAATCGGACACCCAGTCTGTTAGTTATAAGCATTTTAGTTCAGGGGGGCCGGTTGGATTTGGGTTAGATCCGACTCGGCCTTACTCCAACTGTCTCCAAAACTCAAATGGAGTATACTAAAAGGATTTTCTCGATCCAAGGATCTCAACACTATAGATGGTTTGTCAAACAGACGTCCAGTTCTAATGGTATGGCCCTTTAAGTGTTTCTGGGTCCGGTTGGGCCTGGGTCCAGTCCGACCCAGGCCGACCCGGTGGGGCTGGGCTGTGCGGGCTTGGCCCAGACCGCAAGGGTGAATCCCGGCCTCTGGTGGGGTGCATCCCGACCCACGGTGGGGCACAAACCAGCCTGTGGTGGGGTGCGGACTGGCCTGCTGGGAGGGCGGCCCGTCCGCATGTGGCACGACCCCCTGATATTCACCTGAGCTGGCACGGGAGGGGAGCTACCCCCTTCAGAATCCCAAACGGCCTGGAGGCCATTCAGTTTTGAGAAACAGTGACACCATGTAGTCACCACACAATCACCGTAGAACCTGCTGGAGGAACGGGTTCTTCCTCTGTCGCGGATTTGGTTGCGACCCTCTTCTTGCCGGTGACGCGCTGGTTGCGCCACCTCCCTACCCACCGACGGCGCACTGGTAGCGCCGCCTCCCCTTCCATGGCCAACTGAGGTGACGACCGCCACGACTAACGAGTCACGACCCATTTATCATCGGTAATGCTTGACGGTGCACTGCACATACTCCACGGCCGTCCGGTGCAGGCTGCTCCAATGACCATCATGGCTTTGTGTTGAGACCTCCTTTTGCGGCGTGCATCGGTGCACCTCCTCCTTCATAGCCAGTTGTTGTCACTGCGCCTGCAGTATTCCATGAAGGGTGCAAGGGTAGAAAAGGAGCGGAGGGTTTGGGTCAGATTCGTTAGGCATGCTCCCTCCGCGTTAGCTCATTAACAAGAGGGAGGATAAAAGGGTTCCAGGAATTAACTTGAATTTAAAACAAGAATCAAACCCCTACCTCGTAAACCATTTGGAGAACATCTGTTCTTGAAGGTGGATCAGTGATCTTGTTTCTCGCCACAAGCTTCCAATGACACCGCTTGCGTGTCGTCCTTCGTTTCGGGGTTTTTGTGTCGCTCGCCACCACTCGTCGGAACTGACTTCATCCTCCTCGGTTTTGGCCTCTTGGTACTCCTTCATCACTTCATTTCTTGGCGATGTTTTGATGACACCTCTCCCTAAGCTCCATACTAATAGGAAATGTGGAGGGTGTATGATGGTGTTAGGAATTAATGGGGGTTCATTAATGAGGAAGATTCCCAATTCTCCAAGGATACTATTACATAGGAATGAAGGGTCAAGCCATTTAATGGATTGACACATTTCAGGTCCAACCACCTCTTGTCTGTTGGAGGATAAGATAGAAACAAAACAATAAAATTATTTTATTTTATTTCTTTTAAAAGTTAACAAAACATAACTTTTTTCTCCAGACCTACTACGGTAAAAGTAAAGTCTCAATTTAGTGGATCTCGACGTTGAGGATTCAATGGTTCCCTCAGATTTTTAATCAGATCACCAGTTCAAAAGTTAGAAAATGTGGCTCACACATTTACTGAACGTATCTTAAAAAAAGTTCAGAAATTAATTCCTGGCTCACTGGGCCTCAGAATCACACGCCGTCAATTTTTTGCAGACTCGTAATAATTCCATATAATTAAAAACATTACATGGAAAATCCAGGTCTTTACAATCATGATGTGATTTATGCTTTCTATAGAATTAAAAAACGAATTATTATTTGACAGTAAAATGATGGTTTGGTGGTTATTTAAATAGCTACTAACCACCCATTCAAATAAAAATATAGGAGATATTCTAGAAATCAATCTAAAGCATACATTTTAATTTGAATTTTATTTAGAAGTTTGAATTTTGAATATCAATTTCATAATCTACTTGATATTTAAAATAAAGGATTTATATAAAAAAAGTAGAGTACACACATAGAAAAAGAAATAAGAGGTGATTTGAATATATAGAGAAACATAAGATCAAAATTAAAAGATCTATTGAGTTCATTGAATATTGAATTAATGTGTTTGAGGTTTAATAACATTAAATATTGTGAATGAAATTATATTTTGTTTTGAATATCATTGAAGATATGGAATTGTAGACTGGAACATTGCGGAGAACGCCCTTGTTTTTTGGTGTTATATCTTTTACTGATATATTATAAGATAAACATTTCTATCAATTCAATATATGTATCCCTCTTGAGAGTAGTACATGGAAGTTAATAAAATTCCATGAACCTAAATTAAGTATTTATCTCTTCCTAAATTTGTAGGCACATACTAGTGACATTGTGATTTCTTGGTATAGAAAAAAAATGTTAATATGCTCTCCATGGATGTTTCTTTTTATAGGTGACGCTAATTAAAAAAATGTTTTCTTAATATTTATAATTTTTTCATTCCAATTGTACTTAAAATTTATATTTAAGGATACTTTTCCATCATGAATACATGATTTAGTCAATCAAATGATAATAAGTATTTTTAAAGTCAATATACTTCACCCCCTCTTACAGTTTCAGTGGGAAAAGGTTACAAAAAAACCATATCCATAAAGGAAGGCTCCCACGGTTACGAGATAACTCATGGGATCATATATTCATTTTTTTAATTTACCAGATTATGGCCTTTATTTATTATATTCGAGTGAACTCTCATGGACCTCTGCTATCATAAATTTTTAAATTTTTTCATTAATCATTAGAAAGATATATTGAGCATATTTTTTATATTTTATTTTTTCACGAAAGGGGATTTTTATAAGTATTGGGGTAATAAAATAGAATGGGAGGTAAGGGTGGGTTAAAAATAGAAGATAACTGGTGTAGAAGTGTCTAAATCATGTGGAAAAATATGGAAACTCCTACTAGATAGGCTGCACCATTTTTCTATTTATAATTATTTCAAATATTTATATATATATATTAAATATTTATTTGTATATATATATATATATGTAATTGGTATTATTGTAAGTTTTCTTGAACTATATGAAACATAATTCAGGATTTTAAAACATATCTAATATTTATAACAATCCAAAATAGGCATAATTATAGTAGTCATAGGACCATATAGGCTTATCACATTTAAGTTTGGTCATCCTGTTTTTCATAAATAATATTGATCAAATTATCAATAAAAAAATTATGGATCAAGTGGATACATAATCTAGTAGACTACATTGATGTGAGAATTATTGAAAATAGTATCAATTTGAATGAGGTTCATGATGAATCCTTTCAAACTTTTGATAAATAAAATATGCAGAATTCTAGTATAGACAATGAAGAAAAAGTCAGTAATGAACCAAATCATTTTGATGTTTATTCTAATTATGTTGGTGATAATGATTGTTCTAATATATATATAAAATAGATGCATCATTGGTTAAAGAAACATCCTTAAGTTCAGAATATCATTAAAAATAAAATAAAACTAGTTTAGAATAGGAGAAGGCTAATAATTGTGAATCAAATAGCTCTAGTATCATAAATTGATCCAAAATATGTTTTTAAAGCTATTTATCACAAAAAATCAATAAATGATAGGAATGATAAGTTTAATTATATTGGAAATAATTCCACTTAAGGAATTTCCAAGACCAGAAGGAAATAATATCATGGAAAATAAGAGGTTTTTAGAAACAAGATCAATGAAAAAGTTGATATTTCAAGAAATGAGGCTATATTTTTTTGAAAATATTATTCATAGGATGAATATGTTTATTTTAAAGATAAATTTTCCCATGTTTCAATGTTTGAAGAATTTTATTGGTTATTACAACTCAAAATCAATAAAATATTTTCAAAATAGATTTGAAGTCATATTTAATGAATAGAGATCTTGAAGAATAATTATATATTAAGAAACCTTAATTATATATCCTTGGAAATGATGGAAAATGGTTTAGAGGTTGAATGATTCTCTTTATTATTTGAAAAATCCCCCAAGAACCCAATAATCTAAGCTATATAGGTATTTTTAAAGGAATGAATTTCACCAAGTGGAAGGTGGAAAAAACATATATATGAAGGGTATGAGTATATTTACTCTTATTATCATTGTTTATATTGATGAAAAAACCTTTGTAGGTGACATGAAGTATATTTTTGGAAAATTTTGAAAAAAAATGAAATTAAATATGGATATTTCAATTCTTGGAGAAATAAAACTACTTATGGGATTATAATTTATGGAGTAAAAGAAATAAAATTTATTATATTAGGAGAAATATTCCAAGTAATTATTATATAAATTAGGAAAGTATGACTCTAGATAAGTATTCACACTCGTGATAGTTGGGGTGAATTAGAGAAATTATGTTATAGGGAAAAGTGTGAATCAATAATAATTTAAGAACCTAATTGGATGCTTTCTTTATATCATTGTATCAAGACTTTGTATTATTTATGTAGTACCCTTGTGTGAAAGGTACCAATTTTGGATGTACACTAAAATATACATGCATGAGATGCATGTACACATTGTTGAAACTCTTCGTCACCAAGTCTAATGACTAAAAAAAGGAAATACCCTAGTCCAAAGTGATTCATCCTTTGAAGAAACATCAAAAAATCGACAAAGGCATGAAGAAAGATTCATTTTCTCTTGGGTAGTGCAAGTTCCACCAAATTCGCGCAAGTATACTTGCATGCCGCCTAGTGGTCGCGCATGTGACTTGCGCTCCCTCTTTGAAATTCTCCCAGGGTCTTCACCAGCCTATAAATACCCCCTGTGGGCCCCCCATTTCAGGAGGAAAAAATTCTAGAAACTCAGATTTGAGCTCCCGGTGCCCTAGTCTCTTCTCGAAGCTTCCAAACACTTATAAGGTAATTTATTACCTAGAATGGAAGATCTAAAGAGGGAGATTAAGGCCTATGTGTTGAAACACATCAACACTTGTGCGCTAAAGTGGCCACCCCTTAAGGGAAATGACCACACTTTCACGCCACCTTACCCCTTCAAAAGAACATGCGCACCTCTTTTCTAGAAGCCTCTATGGATAGTACTAGAGGCTTGAGCCAAGCCTCACCCAGGTATTACCTTAAGGGTGGACCACTGTGCAAGTACCCATGTGTTGCGCATGTATACCTGTGCGACCAGCACTTGCGCGCCCACACAAGACTTGCGATACCACCTCTTTTTGGGTGCCCTTCCTTCCCATTTCACCTCTCTGATGCTTATCAACCTTTCCTATTTCAAGATTCAGCCTTTAGAACACTCTTAAATTCCATTTTCTTCGGCATGGTTCCCTTGTTGGATTCCTTATCTGAAAGGAATTCTATGGAACATCTCTCAAAACCTAGTGATTTACACATCTTTATGTCACTAAGGTTAGAGATTTCATTCATTTAACCTCATCCTTTAAGATGAGAGACTCCTTAATCTGGGAATCCTCTTTAGGAGTAATCCCCAGTCTCAAAGTTCCCAAATATGGGCATCCTCCTCAGGAGTAAGCCCCAGTCTCAAAGTTCCCAAATATGGGCATCCTCCTTAGGAGTAAGCCCCAATCTCAAAGTTCCCAAATATGGGCATCCTCCTTAGGAGTAAGACCCAAGTCCAAAGTTCCCAATATGGGTATCCTCTTTAGGAGTAAGCCCCAAGTCCCTTAATTCTAAAAATCCCTTAACCTGGGCCTCCTCCTTAGGAGTAAGCCCCAGTTTTTAAATTCCCTTAACATGGGCCTCCTCCTTAGGAGTAAGCCCCAGTCTTAAAATTCATTTAACTTGGGCCTCCTTTTCAGGAGTAAGCCCCAGTCTTAATTTCTTAACCAGTCTTAATTTAATTTTGATCTGGGCTTCCTTATCAGGAATAAAACCCAATCATAAGTCCCTCCTCAATTTAGGCATCTTTCTCAGGAGTAAGCCCCAAGTTAGGGTATCCAAATATCTATAAAAGCACATATACCTTTATGGACCCATTTCCTGGACTTCTTCTCTGAAATAAGTCCTGATCTCTATCTATTTGGGCAGTCATACATACATAATCCCCATATCATTTCTTATGATTGCATCTTTCATGGAACAATTGTCTGGTTTTACCAATACCTCTTGTTTCTCACACCGAGCATGACTCACACGAGCTTAGAGCGTAAAAGTAATTATAAAATCTTTCTTTGATCCATCGATCATATATAAACATCATACTCTTTTACTCGAACTATGTGGGTCAACAAAACAATAAATAACATATGTGCTCATCCAAAACATTTAGTAGCCGAACTTATCTTGATTATGTATGTTATATCAATCAGGCACTCTTTTCCAAGATCCTCTACATTACAGAAATGGCTTCCCTAAAGTTTACGCCTGTGAATATTTCTGCTGTGAATACATCTGCCGTTACTCCTGCTGGATCGTCGTCCGCTCTGAGGACGAAATAACCTATTCAGCAACTTCAACGTTGGGTATCAAATGCGCTGGTTAAGGAGTACCATAAAAATGGTACTATTCCGACTCTGGAGGCTACTCGACAAGCCCTCCAAGTCAGTAATTTACCCTGGTCATCCAGACAGTGACAACCAGCGATCATGAAGCAAGTGGTTCCAACCACCCTCTCTAACAATTTTGGGTCGTTATTACCGGAATGCAACCACCATTCACTCCTGTATTCTGGGGAGGCGAATGAGCAGGTCCCTCAGGGCCTTAATTCAAGGAGACATGAGTCCTTCCCGATGGCTCCCACCAACAATTGCCACCAGACTCGTGTGGCAGTGCGCCCTCAACATGATGAGGGTATCGTCTCCAGGAGTTCGGCTCAGGTTCCTCGAACCCGAGTAGGCAAGAGGAACCTCCAGAGGCGAAATACGATCAATAGTGAGCAGGTTATCCTCTCTTCTATCTCCGAGGAAGTCCACCAACCTGACTTTTTGGCAAGCAATGAATGGGTACACACACCCATCCGTTTTAATTCCACTGTCCGAAAGACTCGTCTGGCAGCAGCACGCCAATCCCACCTGGAAATTCCGGCGGAGTAATATATATAGGAATGTACACCTGTTTATAAATCATCAACTATTCAGTAGGCTTGTCTGACTATATACGATGGATCCCGCCAACCCAATGTGTTGACAAATGGTAAACATGCACATACACCTGCTTACACTCATTAATCCTGCCTGCAGCCTCAAATGTCAGTATTGAAGGAAGCTCGTCAAACACATTCGATGGAGTGCAATTAGCAGGCACATACACCTGATAGTATTGATCAAGCCTAACAATAGTCTCATTTGGTAGAATTCTGAGAAGTCAGTCAGAAAGCTACGACGACAAACAGGAGGCAGACTAAACTCTCTGCCCCCATACATGAGTACTGTCAGAATTCGCTAACAGGAAAAGGAGGACATGAGTAGGCACATACCCCTACTCCAAGCATGGAATGGACGTATATCCCCATTCCGACAGCTAATGTCACCAAGCACATTCTGTCAATGGTGAAAGAGCAGAAACAAGTCCTTGCTCATATTCTGGATGCCTTCCAGGATATTATAAGAGCTTCAGCAGCATCTCAGGGAAAGACACATAAATCTATCCCCACCAGTGGAGTTACACATCAACAGTTCACTCTGGAATAGACACACACCTCTATTCTAGTACAAGAGGGTTGTGGGGTGTACTCCCCCATATCATACGGACAACCAAGTCAGGTACATACACCTGATTTGAGCGGAGATAATCAGCCTAACCTTATCATTTATCCTGAGCAGGAATATACACCTGCCCATAATAACCACTTTCGTCAACAAGTGGTTCCTAAATTGAGTAAGAAGGCATCTAAAAAGAAAAAATTCCCAGCACAGTCAAGAAATCAAGAGGCAATCTTTAATAAGGCCTTGCTCAATGCTGGAGTTCTTGAAGCCCTCAGACAATTATCTGTTGGAATTCAAGATTCTACTCCCTTAGTTCCCAATAGTGGGAAAATTAATTCTGAAGGCCTACATTAGAAACTTCCTCATGAAGGCTTGCTTCGTGACAATTCTGTCGATCTCGAAGTTTCATCTTCAGATGAGAGCCACAGAAACCCTCTGTGTTGTTATAAGACCAAGGAGCAAAATTTTTTATCTTTTCCTATAACCCACCATGGTGGTCCTCCCCACGATGATGATTTTAGCTGTGAAATTCCTCTCTGTAGTAGTGATTTACATTGCTTAGAAAATTATCTAATGGACAATGTAGTAACGAGAAAGCCCTCTTATCATGAGACACTTGAAAATGTGAAGCCAGTCATGTCTGATGCATTACCAATATCAGGTGAAATACTTTCTCAACCAAAATATAGACCGGGGTGTAGGTCATTCTCCGAACCACCCTCGAGTCATGCATCTTCTAATTTGATCAATTAATTCTCTACCAATATTTTTGAATCTGAATAAGCAACAAAGAAGCACCATCTTTGGTCTAATTAGGTAGAAGAAGTTGTAAGGGTTGGTGTCATGAGAACCAACTGTTTTTTACTTTTATTACATTAATGTTAACTTATTATATATTGTTCATTGTTCTGCATGACTATAATATAATAATCTCCTGGAATATTTTTTGCATTAATAAAAACATGAAAGATCCCCTCTATGATGATAACCTTGAAATGCTATAACAATATTCTTAAATAAAGTTTTATGGTTGGATGACATACTATGATAGGACACATAGTATACAGACCGTCATTTGAGAGTACTCGTAATAAGAAGAGACTCTCTCTCATGGAGTTCACACTTGGTAATCTCCAAGATGGGAGATTATGAGAACAGACCCACCAGTAGTAATTCCGCATGTCTTGGTGTCATCGGACATTACTATCTACGAGAATGTGTAATGGTACTTAGACTAGAATATTATCATTAACTCATGTCATGACTCGTGCACTTAGATTTACTGACGAAAACCATGACGTAGACTGTTGGCAGGAAGTAGGGTATGTTGGGTGCGTCCCAAGTGACATGTTGTTAATGGATAAGTCGAGGAAGGATTTGTCCCTTCCATTTATGGAAGTTGATATCTCGACCCTTTGACTGAAATAGAACTGGTGCATTAAATTCCATGGCCATGGTGTAAATGATGAGTTTATTTCAGGTATTCAAAGAACGACGGATCAAGCATATAGCTTTATGACACTTCCATGAAACCTTCTTGATGAGATATTGATAAAACGGGATTAAATTACACAGTAAGCGTTCGTATGTGGTGATACATCAATGCAGCGTCAACTTCTTTCTCATGGGTGCCTTGACCCATTTCTAGATAGTAATCTGGGACTTTAGGCAAGCTTGCCTAATGCCAACGAGAAAGAGGCCTAGAGGGTCACACACTAAGTGTATTCAAGTATCTCAAGTAGAATAAAGATTATTCCCTTATGTGGTTTAATAATTATTCAAGGAAGCCTAAATAGTTTGAATGTTGGAGGAAAAATAAAATGAAAACAAGTACACTCCGTGTATTAATTATTACACGCCGTGTAGTTTTTATTTTGAAAATTAAATGAATAAATGAAAACAATTTATACATTCCGTGTACATTTAATGTACACGCCGTGTAGTTTTCAATGAAAAACAAGTACACACCGTGTATTTATTATTAGACACCATGTAGTTTTTCCAGTCGGGATTTTGAGGATATAATATTGTTTTATTAAATGATATTTATTATAATCAGTGTGAGCACATTTCAAGGAATAAATTATTCGACATGGGGGTTTTCAATAAGAGATAATGAAATAAATGAAATGCGTAACGCATTTATTTATTGTCATAACTCTACAACCTCAAAACTGATTATAAATATCCTCACAACACCAACTCTTTTCCTACACACAAGAGAATCATTGTGCACACCAATTCTGGGGAATTCATTCAAGGCCGAAAGAACCTCTTCCTCCAAGAACACTCTCAATACCGAGAGAGGTCCTCTTCCATCAGATCAAGATGATCTAATTTGGACATCACAAGCAAAGGTTTCTACACTCTAGCACCCGAAGACTCTTCTGGAGACATCCCGAGATACGAGGTACACGTGTGGATCCCTGCTAGAGGAAGTCTACACTTGGCTTCTTCGACGCAACGACAAATCACATCAGAACATGATCAAGAACATCAATGAAGAAAGAACACCCAAAAGTTATTTCTTTTCAATTGATTAAATTAATTATTATCAACCTGTAATGATCCTACTTTGTTGTTCCGAGACATTCTTTTTCTTTGACCATTTCTGTGATTCAATCCATGGAGACTGGTGTTTATCTTCGTATTGATAACAAATTGATCATTGTTAATGACAAAAATCCAAGTGGGCACATCCACCCACACGCTTCCGCTGCACCTGGAACCTTTAAATGGTATCATAGGTAGGTTACATTGTTGATTATAGTTATTTAATTTTCATTGATAATTTACGCATTTATATTTGTTTCAATTCAAAATAAATCGTTCTATAAATATGAATAAACTAGATCTATTCTTCCTCATTCGTTTCTCGATTCATATCACAGAAATGAACTTTTAATTTTAATTTATATTAAAATAAAAACGAGGAACTCATCTGGATGAGCTACTCTTTCTATCTGTACAACACAGGATTACAGGGTGTGTAATTAAAACTACACGCTGTGTACTTAGGTTCAACGAACCAGCACTGGTCCGCAAAACCACACCATGTGAATTGATTATGCCTAAGTATTAATCACGCCGTGTTGACCAGAATTGAACGGTATGTGGAAACCGGAATACATGGCGTGTATGTTGGAGCAACACGCCGTGTAGTCCATTCCGGCCTAGGTGAAACCGGGTATAAGGATAAGCCGCGTACCGCGTACACGGGATCGCCAGGCCAGTTACCGCGTAACAAGGAAGTACACGCCATGTATGATTTATCTACATATCTTGTACTCCAAAATTTCCAAAGTACAGAAAACACGCCAAAGCCCCCGGTGTGTACTTTGGATAAAAGGTGAAAAGAAATACACGCCGTGTAATTATAAACTCCATGATATGTAATTTCCAGAAATGGAATTTCACCGGGTTTCCTCCAAAGTACAAAGACCCGTACAAAAAATATGGATGAGAAGAATCTCAAGGAAATTCGGAAAAGAATTTAAGATAAAGAATTGATTAATTATATGATCATAATTAATTGAATTTGAGCACATCTTATCTTAAATGAAAGAACGATTAAAATAATTTGAATTCTAAATATGCATAAGTGTCGTTTCATGCCATGGATGATCATGAGCTAGACCAAAGAACATTTTTATGTGTATGGTTTCAATTAAATTTATTTAATTTAAATTTGTAGTCCTGCGTGCCTTCTTCCAATAAAATGTAGGGCCTACGTGCCCATGATTTCTTTAATGTAAACCCATGTAATGGAGGATCTCCCAAGCCAGAGGAGACGGTTTAAATCCTAAATCCGAGGCGAAACCGACACAAGAAGATACAAAGGTGGACAGGTGGGAGCTGCAAAACACAAACCATTAGGTTCAAGGTGTTTTCCCTTGGTAAGGGTTAGCTTATCAAAACTTCTAGATAAGCTAACCAATAGAAGCTCATGATCATGCCATATTGTTTTATTTCTCTCTGATTGCATGGTTTATTTTTTATGTATGTGTTGTCGCGATCACATAATTAATAAAATGAACAAGCATGCAAAGATGGAATAAAATAAAAACCGGACTATGCATAAACATTATCAAAACATGGTTAATCACTTAAGAAAGCATCACATAATATTAGAAAGCATGTGATAATGTGAAACTATTCATAAAGGACTAAATTCCCTCAATGCCATATTAAGTCAGACCAAGCCTTCTGTTACCTGATTAAAGGCAAGACTCAGTAAAACTATGTGTTTGACCAACCCTTGTTGGGACACTTACTTTTATAAAGGAATCTATTAGGAAAGGTTTCGGGTTGACTTTACCATATTACATTAAGAGAAGTAGCCCTTGCTAGACTTGGTGTAATATTGGAGGCAAGAGTTGAGGAAATCCAAGTCAGGATTTCAGGATTGGGGAGTGCACTCAAAATATCAAGGAACTATAAGCTCGCAGTTGGCAAAGACCTACCTACCTAAATACCATTAAATAGCTTAACCAACCCTTATTAGGGTTATACGAAGGGGAATATGGATCCTTGCCACAAGAATTTCAAAGCAATTGGACATTCTGAGTTCAATGGTGAGGGCCATTAGGACTTGATAAAATAGTCGGAGAATTAATTAATTTATTATTTCTCACAAAAATGTAATCAAGAAAGTATTGATAAATCTGATTTTTTGATTTTTAGAATCGAAATGAAAAACTCATAACCCTCATTTTCTCTATGATCAATACTGGATAAAGACAATATCCTCACCGGCAGTAACTTTCAAGAATGGTTTAGGCGCCTTCGGATTATCCTACGCCATGCACGAAAGTTTTATGTGCTGGAGTCCTCACTTCCTGATTCTCCTACCCCATGGGCGAGTGATGAAGATTTCCTTGTATATGATCAACATTTGAATGACACTCTCTACATTCAATTTTTGATGCTATCATCGATGTCTAGTGATGTCATGAAGTCTCATGAAGACATGGATGCCTATAGCATTCTCGAGCACCTCCATGGTCTAGAACAGGAGAGAAAAAGATAGGAAAGGTTTGAGATCTCCAAGGCTCTATTTTAGAGAAAGCATGGAGAGGGTTCACCATCCGAGCCTCATGTAGTCAAGCTCATTGGCTACATTGAGCGTTTCGAGGTTCTAGGGTTTAAACTCCCCGAAGAACTGGATTCCGATATCATTATTGCATCACTCCCCCAGAGCTTCTCAAACATTGTTGTGAACTTCAATATGAACAACATTGAGAAGTCTCTAGCTGATCTTCTTATCCTCATTCGCCAAGTGGACAATGACATGAAGCGTGAAAACCCTTCTATCCTTAGGGTGAATAAAAGGATAGGGAAGGAAAATATCTTTAAGCCCAAAGCGCCTTCAAGACCTTCCAATAAAAGGAAGATCAAAGGGGAGGTAAGGGAACCAGATGTTGTTTGTTTCGCATGTGGAAAGAAGGGCCACTAGAAGAAAAACTGCACCCATCCAAGGAAGCAAGGGGGAGCATCAGGTGCGTTTTTTATTGAATGCAATCTATCTGTTTCTACTAATTGGGTATTAAATACTGATTGTGGTGCTCACATCTATATTAAAATATAGGAACCAAGTAGATTCAAGAATATTGATCGAGGGGAGGTAGATCTACAAGAATCCAATGGAGCTAGACTTGCTGCTATAACTGTTGGAGACTACCACCTCACATTGCCTACTGGGATGATCTTGGTGTTAAAAGGTTGTTATTATGTGCCCTCTGTTACTAAAAACATTATTTTAGTATCCAGATTAGATACTGATGGATTCATATTCATGTTTGGAAATGAATGTTGCTACTTTTATAAAGATAACATTTTTTTTGGTAGGGCACATTTATATAACGGCCTTTATATGTTAGACTACACAAACCAAGTAATGGAAATAGATGACAAAGTCAATTCACATGACTGATACCACACCCAAATTTGGCATCACCGGCTAGGTCATGTCAATGAGAAATGTTTGACAAAACTACATCAAGATGGGTATTTAGAATCTTTCAAACTAAAACCACTTGGTGTATGTCATGTGTGTCTACAAGACAAAATGACCAAAGCCCCATTTAGTGGGAAAGGTGAAAGAGCTAAAGAGATTCTAGAATTAGTTCACACAGATGTGTGTGGGCCATTTCAAGTTGATGCAAGGGGTGGGTTCTCATACTTCATAACATTTGCTGATGATTTTAGTAGATATGGATATATCTACTTAATGAGGTATAAGTCAGATTATTTTGATCGCTTCAAAGAATACAAGAATGAAGTTGAGAACCAGCTTGGTAAGAATATTAAGAAACTCCACTCAGACAGAGGAGGATAATATATTAATCCGGACTTCATTTATTTCTTATGGGAGTTTGGGATTTTATCTCAACTCACTCCTCCATAAACACCCCAGTGGAATGGTGAAAGTGAAAGGAGGAACCACACCCTGTTGGACATGGTGAGATCAATGATGAGTCATGCGAGTCTTCCATTATACTTTTGGGGATATGAATTACAAAAAACATCACACATACTAAACCAAGTACGAACTAAATCGATTAATGGTATTCCATATGAGTTATGGAGTGGAAGCAAAGACATGTTATCGAATTTACATATGTGGGGTAAAGAAGCATTTGTTAAGGCCTCTTCAGGTAACAAACTTGCACCCCGAGGCACAAAGTGTATCTCTATAGGATATCCCAAGGAAACAAGGGGATATTACCTATACAACCCCTCAGACAAAAAGGTTACAGTGGAAATAAATTCCATATTCCTTGAGAGGGATCACATCTCCAAAAGAGATAGTGGGAGGGAGATAGACTTCGATGAAGTCAAGGATCAAGATACACAAGATTTGGTACAAGAACAGATTCCACAAAGCCCCGTGGAAGAACAATCTGTTCCAGAGACACAAGAACTGCTTAGGAGCACGAGAGAGGTGAGAGAACCAGAACGATATGGTTTTATTGTCACCGAGGATGGTGACTCATTATTTGATGACAATGATGATCCTCTTACCTACAAGGAAGTAGTTGAAGGCATAGAAGATGCAAAGTGGCAAGACTCCATGAATTCTGAAATGGATTCCACGTACCAAAACCATGTCTGGATTTTGGTAGATCCTCTAGTTTATGTAAATCCTATTGGTAATAAATTTTTATACAAGAAGAAACTGGACATGGATGGGAAATTCAGCACCTACAAGGCATGACGGGTTGCAAAAGGTTTTAGACAACATCAAGGAATTGACTATGCTGAAACCTTTTCACCAGTTGCGATGCTGAAATATATCAGAATCCTATTGGACATTCCCACATACCATGACTATGAAATTTGGAAAATGGATGTCAAACTAGCATTTCTTAACGGGAACCTCCAGGAAGATGTCTACATGACCCAACCTGAAGGGTTTGTGACTCCAAAGGATGCCAACAAGGTATGCAAGTTGCAGAAATCAATTTATGGATTAAATCAAGCATCAAGGTCCTGGAACATTCATTTTGATGAAGCCGTAACGGAATTTGGCTTTGTTAATAATGAATGTGACCCTTGTTTCTATAAGAGGTTTAGTGGGAGTGAAGTTGTTTTCCTAATAGTATATGTTGATGACATATTACTAAGTGGAAACGAAGTACCTATCTTACAGTAAGTTAAGGCATGGTTGCATAAATGATTCTCAATGAAATACATGGGCAAGGCAGCATATATTATTTTGATCAAGATCCATCATGATAGATCCAAGAGAATGTTGGGCCTAAGTCAATGTACATACATTGACAAGATACTGAAGAGGTTCAGTATGGAACAGTCCAAGAGGGGATTGTTGCCAGTGTCACGTGGCATTCATATTTCCAAGAAAATGTGTCCTCAGACACATGAGGAAGTAAACAGAATGGTAAGGATCCCTTACGCATCCACGATTAGGTCAGTCATGTATGTTATGTTGTGTACGAGGCTAGATGTTGCTTACGCATTAAGTGCGGTAGGCAGATATCAAGCAGATCCAGGAGACTTTCATTGGATGGAAGTCAAGACTATCCTTAAGTATATGAGGTGTACTAAGGATATGTTCCTGGTTTATGAAGGAGATGAGGAACTAGTCATCAGAGGACATGTAGATTCTAGTTTCCAGACTGATCAAGATGACATGAACTCACAGACTGGATACATCTTCAGTTTGAATTGAGGTGCAGTGAGCTAGAAGAGTTCAAAGAAAAGTGTGGTGGAAGATTCTATAGCGGAGTCCGAGTATATCACAGCTTCTGAGGTAGCTAAAGAAGAAGTATAGATGTGAAGCTTCGTCTAAGAACTGGATGTAGTACCAAGCAGTAAAGATCCTATCACACTCTATTGTGATAATACTGCAGCAGTGGCACTTTCAAAAGAGCCAAAGTCACATCAGCGGACAAAGCACATACTTCAGAAGTATCATATCTTGAGGGATTTTTCTCAGAGAGGTGAAGTTTTAGTGAGAAGTATTTCCACGGAAGACAACGTGGAGGACCCCCTTGACTAAAGCCTTGATTTAGAAAAAACATGATCATCATGTGAGGTCTAGCAGACTAAAAGTTGTAGGCAGTTGTCTCTAGTCCAAGTGGGAGTTTGTAAGGTTTGGGGTCCTGAGAACCAACTATTGTGTACTTTAATTACCTGAATGTTAACATATTATATATTGTTCATTGTTTTTCAGTACTATAATATAATAATTTCCTGGAATATTTGTTGCATTAATAAGGTCATGGAATATCCCTGCTATGATGAGAACCTTGAAATTCTATAATAGTATTCTTAAATAAAGTTCTACAGTTGAATGACATACTATGATAGGACACATAGTATACAGACCGTCATGTGAGAGTACTCGTAAGAAGACAAGACTCTCTCTCATGGAATTTGCACTTGGTAATCTCCAAGATGGGAGATTATGAGAACACACCCACCAGTAGTAATTTTTCTTGTCTTGGTGTCATTGGTCATTACTATCTACACGCATGTGTAATGGTCCTTAGATTGGAAGATTATCATTAACTCATGTCATGACTCGCACACTTTGATTTACTGACGAAAACCGTCACGTAGACAGTTGGTGGGAAGTAGGGTACGTTGGGTGGATCACGAGTGACATGTTGTTAATGGATAAGTCGAGGAAGGATTTTTCCATTACATTTATGGAAGTTGATATCTCGGCCCTTTGATTGAAATAGAACTATCGCATTAAATTCCATGGCCATGGTGTAAACAACGAGTTTATTTCAGGTAGTCAAAGAACGACGAATCAAGCATATAGGTTTATGACACTGCCATGAAACCTTCTTGATGAGATATTGAGAGAAAGGGATTAAATTACATAGTAAGCATTCGTATGTGATGATATTTCAATGTGGCATTAACTTCTTTCTCTTGGGTGTCTTGACCCGTTGCTAGATAGTAATCTTGGACTTTAGGCAAGCCCGCCTAATGCCAATGATAAAAAGGCCTAGAGGGTCACACACTAAGTGTATTCAAGTATCTCAAGTAGAATAAAGATTATTCCTGTATGTGGTTTAATAATTATTCAAGGAAGACTAAATCATTATAATGTTGGAGGAAGAATAAAATGAAAACAAGTACACATCGTGTATTAATTATTACAAACCGTGTAGTTTTTATTTTGAAAAGGAAATGAATAAATGAAAACAATATATACACGCCATGTAGTTTTCAATGAAAAACAAGTAGACCCCGTGTATTTATTATTACACGTTGTGTAGTTTTTCCAGTCGGGATTTTGAGGATATAATATTGTTTTATTAAATGATATTTATTATAATCAGCGTGAGCACATGTCAAGGAATTAATTATTCGACATGGGGGTTTTCAATAAGAGCTAATGAAATAAATGAAACGCGTAACGCATTTATTTGTTGTCATAACTGTAAAACCTCAAACCTGATTATAAATATCCTCACAACCCGAACTCTTTTCATACACACAATAGAATCATTGT
Organism: Viscum album; assembly: GCA_963277665.1. NCBI lineage: Eukaryota > Viridiplantae > Streptophyta > Magnoliopsida > Santalales > Viscaceae > Viscum > Viscum album. Next base: position 1,392,033,655 of record OY728157.1, on the reverse strand, counting down.
ACACAACAATTCTGGAGAATTCATTCAAGGCCGAAAGAACCTCTTCCTCCAAGAACGCTCTCAAGACCGAGAGAGATCCTCTCCCATCGGATAAAGATGATATAAGGTGGACAAAGCAAGAAACGTTTTCTCCACGCTAGCACCCAGAGACTCTTTTGGAGAGGTCTCGAGATACAAGGTACACGTGTGGATAACCGCTAGAGGATGTCTACACTTGGCTTCTGCGACGCAACGACGAATCACATCGGAACATGATCAAGAACATCAATGAAGAAAGAACACCCAAAAATTATTTCTTTTCAATTGATTAAATTAATTATAATAAACCTGTAATGATCCTACTTTGTTGTTCCTGGACATTCTTTTTCTTTTTCCATTTCTATGATTCAATCCGTGGAGATTGGCATTTAACATCCTATTGATCCTGGATTGATCATTGTTAATGACAAAAATCCAAGTTGACACATCCACCCACATGCTTCTGCTGTGCCCGAAACCTTCAGAATCTTCATCAAATGATAAAGAGGAATTGCTAAATATGAGAAACCAACTGGAGAAAGGTGAAGTGCCAGTCATGTTTTGGCCTCTGGCTGATTCTCAGTATGACATTCCAGAGATGTTGATGGAAGATGGAATTCATGATATTCGTCTCAACAAATGGAAAACTCTTTGTCAGTTGAAAAAGAAAATACTATCTTATGATGAATATGAAAATAATGTCAAGATAATAGAAGGGTTATGTAACACCCTGATCTTCCATGATACGCCTCTCTTTCAATAATGCAATAGCTTGCATTGTACGCAAGTTCGAGATTCTAACACACCGCAACCAATTAAAGTAGCCGTTATGAATAGTAATACCCACTTTTTGAAATTATATAAATTTTATATTTCAAAATGGACTTCATATTTGTATTTGGAATATCGAAATTATCCTATGTTGATTTTTTTGTAATTTTCTGAGAACTTCCATTTTTTAATGAATAATGAAAAATACTTAAAAACAAATTTTTTAATCAAAATAATTTATAGTGATAAATTATACTATTGAGTTGTTTTAGAGTATAATTAGAATATATTTTTACCATTTCATCCAATGGTGTTCATTATAATTAATTTCACTTTGAAATTGGACATAAACTATTGTCAATCTTTTGATATATAATGTTTCTCAAAAACACGCTATTTGTTGTGACAGCAGGAATTAATTATGAAATTAATTAATTCAACATATATGTTTGTAATTTTATAAAATAGACATCATTTTTGAATTCGTAATGTCAATTATATCTTATGGTAAAATTTTGGCATTGTTCTGAAAAACTTCAATTTTAGATGAATAGTGAAACCACTAAGTGGTAGTTAAAAAAACTGATTTTTAGTTTAAATGAAATTTTACCACTTCTATGATTTTATTTTCAAAAATCAGACATACATGGTTGTCATTAGGAAGAAAAATGTGATTCAATGGGATTAAAATAATTTTTGGTGAATAGTAACTTTTAAGTTTAATTAATCGTGATTAAAGGTAATTAGTGAAATTTAAGGTAAAAATGGTATTATAAAAATATGAAATGACCTTTACACTTGTCATAACCCTATTGGATGAGTCATGGCCGACCAATACAATCCATGGGTCAACTTGGGGACCCCATGGAGCCAATTTGGTAGGAAAATGACATAAATAACTTTTTATTTAATGTTAAAATAAAAAGGTCACAAACAAGAGTTGTTTTACTAAAACAATTATTAATTGGGGTTATACAAGTCATATTTTTTACTATAATTATTCATTAGAAATATAAAAATATTTCCTACATAATGGTATTTTTTTATAATTTTTAGGAATTAAATAAATTAAATTATTTATGACACCATGATGATGCAGCGATTACTTCATTAATTAATGATTTAAATAAAATGAAAAGATAATGTAAAATCCAAGGCTTACACTTGTCAAAAACCTATTGTATCAGTAGATTTAGAACCCTTATCACCTTAGACTCGAAATATATAAGTGTGGGACCTTTATAATCCGAAAAAGCATTTCATAATAAAGTAACATTTCAATCTCTCAAAGAGTGCCCCTCCTTTCCTCTTATTAAAGGTCCCCACCACTCCCACCTTATTCACACCTTCAATCCATTTGGCTCGGCCATAATCTGCCCAAATACTCTTCCAACTTCCCTCCCTTACTCCTAGAAGCCTCACTTTGGGCATAAGTATTCCCAAGGAAGCCTTTTTCTCAAATCAAAAAGAGTTACCCGATTTTAAGGTAATATCTTCTCTAATGTTGTTTTGTTTTATTATGCTTCTCCAACCCCTTAAACTCTTTTTATTCCTTTATTTTATAAAAACACAAGTATATAAAATATACTAGGATGTTATTATGATAATGATTTGGTTTACACTTACACACACCTTTGTCTAATGGTTAAAGAACATACTGTGTGTGTGGGTGGCGAAATACTGCCTCACGAAACGATGATTGTTCAATATTCTTTTAACACCTATAATGGTGGCCAGTTTGATGAAACTATTTTAATATGTGATATATATATATATTATGTATATGTTTTTCTTATGCATATTTATTTCTCATTTATGGCACACTTTATGATTTCCATTATGGGTAAACGCGATAATTTCATTTTAGGAAGTGCGGACTACCGCCCCCTCCAAGTGATTTGAATCGTTAATTCCATATGTGGGATGTATAAAAGATGGAGTAAATGGTATTTTACATTATATTATACTGGAATTATATTATACCTTTATATAATTATAACTTCATTCCATTAAATATGAAATGGAAATGAAAGTAGCGTTCATACGTATGTACGACTTACCGTCTCCATGAACGGTGCATTTCATTTCTTACCTCTAAATGTTATGTAATATTATAAATTAATGTATATACTGGATATATATGATTTATATGATATATACATCATGAATATAATATAATGGAGATTTTACCAGATGAACAAAGTGTAATTATAAGAAGTTTATTTTTGACTCAAGTACCTAAGATCGAGAAAACGACCGTTATAAACTTAAATAATTACATAATGTTCATGACATGGTAATAAGTGAGATAAAAGGAATAATGAACTTGAAAAAGGTTCTTAAGAAGGTAGATATTAACTCAAGTTTATTATTCAGGAGATCAAATAACAGTCGAGTGAATTCGGACACGAGGTAAGGGAACTTCTTAACCCAATTTCCATTCTTTGGCTTAATCTCCTACTTTCAAATTATGTTAGGATATTATTATTTCCTATCTCATATTTATACTTTCTTTATGTGTACATATAGTGAATACAAATAATAGATATATTTTATTTAAAATGATCTTTTTAAGGTACTTCGACTCAATCTTCATTCATTGAGGCATATTTTGTTTTATACACATATTTATTTTATACGGTGTATAAACCCCTTTGAATTTTACTTTTATTCAAAAGGAATCTTTTTATACGAAGAATTTTACTAAAAAAAAAGGAATGTTTTTTTGTCGTACGTATGCGGCGACAATGACTATTCCGCCGCCGTGACAATTATTTGAGTTTCGGCTTCCTCTACAAGCCATAGATTTTTTAAATGAAAAATAAATACAAAGTTTTAATTTTATTTTATTCTGGTATTGAAAATGTTTTTGAAAATGTTTTTATATCAATGTGTTGTATTGATATATTGTGATTGAAATGTGGAAATGTTATGTTTCCTTTATGCATGATTTATGTGATACGATTATGTTATGGTTTATGATATGTTTAAACCTATTCATATGAGGAATGCATTGGACTTAATAAGTGACGGGTGGAGCCCGCTATAGCTCCTCGATGCATCGGTAGGTCTCATGAGACAAACTAGTGTCTTGGAACAAGGCCTTGACAAAATCTTATTTGTGGTCTTGGCACAAGGCTTTGGCTACGTGGATATGATAGTCTGGCATTATGCATTCCATAATTATGAAAGTGGTTATTGATATTTCTTGTGATTATTCAACTAGTAGAATATCCATGTGAGTAAGTAAATGGCATTATTTAATTTTATTTTTTTGCCATATTATGCTGATGTTAAAGTTTAAAAAGGCCTTTGTTTTAGTTATACATTACCTTAAATGTTAATGTTTATTTATGAAAGCTTCCGCAATATAGATATCCTTACTGAGAATCTGAGCTCACCCCTTTCAATGTTTTAATATTTTCCAGGATGTGAAGAAGTATTTTATGAATGACCTGCAGGGATAGTCAGAAGAGGATATGAGTGTGGACTATGGAGACTTTGTTATTGTAGTTTTTCACTTTATGATGTAATGTAACATTTATGAATGTATCAGGTGTTTCCAAGACTACTAAACTAATTGGTCTTTCGAGACTTGATCTTTTGTGATCATGCCTATGTTACGAAGTAATGCACCGACTCTGGGAAACTGGGGTCGAGGCGTTACAGTTGGTATCAGAGGCAGTTTAGTACTAACCTTGGAAGCTAGATTTAGATAAACTCTGATTAGAGCACATAGCCCATAGATATACTTTGAGGATTAGTATAGAAGAACTTCCAAGAATTTTGGTATTATAGAGATTTTGTGAGTTTTCTGAGCAATACATCCCTGTCTGGATACGAGCAGGTAGAGGCGGCTCTGGCACAGATGTACCTAGGGGTAAAACCCGAAAACACCGATTTGAGCTAGACTCAAACGGGAACTGGTGCACGACAACGGGCCCTGCTGCACTCTTGGTTACGACACTCCCGGGGGATATGCTTTGGATAATTCTCATTTTCTTTACAAACCACTATGAAGGGTTATGAGTATATACTTCTTAAAAGAAAACATTTTTATGATTATGGATTATATTCATAAATAGTGCAATTTATGTTAAGTATTTTACAAGTATGGAATTATGTATTTTTATTCATTAACTAATCTAGTTTATGCCATTGTTTAGAAATGCTGCCTAGTGGAAGGAATGGAAACTGTATCAATGCACGCACTCCGTGTAGGGATTTCCCTACTTCTCAAGATAATTATTGTGGATTTGGAGATACAACTGGTGATGATCAACTTATTACCATATTGGGACAACTCACTCAGGTTATGAATAATAACCTTACTCGTATGGAGCACCCAGATCCGCAATGTGGAGGATCAATGTTAGACCTCTTCATAAGGCAACAACCACCAACATTTAATGGGGGTATATATCCATTGGTATCTGAGCAATGGATAAACTCCTTACAGAAAATATTCCATGCCTTGGGGAGTAGCGAAAGGGAGAAGGTTCTCATGGCAGTTTACCGCCTCACTGGAGATGCCGATCAATTGTGGTCGCTGATTCAAAACACAAAGGAAGATGATGAAGTATAAAATATGGAATGGATAGAGTTCAAATATATTTTCTTAGAAAAATACATTCCACATGACCATCGAGCAGATATGGAAAGGCAATTTCTGAGTCTGAGACAAAAGGAGGATAAGAATGTCGCAAAGTATGAGGCTAACTTTACAAGGTTAGCGAGGTATGCAACAAATTATATACGTAACCCAAGAAGTAAGATAGATCATTTCTTTGATGGGTTAAAACCATTTCTCCATCGAGCCTTAGTCTCACAATCTTTCTCGTCATACGAAGATATAGTCTCATGTGCTATCAAGACAGAAAAGGAATTCTCTAAGTCTTATGACAACAAAGTAAAGCAAGAGAAGAAGAGAACGGTGGAACAAGAGATAGATAAAAGGAAAAAGGGAAAGAAGGATTTTCCATTATGCGATAATTGTGGGAAGAATCACCCTGGTACTTGCCTAAAGGGAATGGTATTTTGTTACAAATGTGGAGAAAAAGGTCACTAGGCTCGTGATTGTAAGGGAAAGAAAGAGGCTATCAATGTTGAATGCTATAATTGTAGGGAAATGGGGCATTATGAAAATGAATGTCCTAATCTTCAGGGAAACTTACCTCAGAAAAGTCCAAGGGATCAAGGACAATATAATCTATTACTACAGTAGAAGTGGAATAATTAATGTATTGGTGCTTTTAAGCTCAAGGATTATATTTTGGTTATAAGAATAATGTGATATATATAAGGATTGTACTGCAGTACTTGTTTTATTCATTGAGGTTTTAAAATGATGAAGGTAATCATATTTTTAGTATGTGACAATAAAAGAAACTTTACATTGTTTGGGGAATCTGATGTTACAATTGATTTTGGAATTTAGAGACCTTTTAGAGAAAGTCTGTATAGAGGTATTTTGTATAACTATAAAGGTTGGAATAAATTAAGTTGAACTTTGGACAGTATTGTTTAAGGTTAAAACATTTCTGAAGATTATTTTTGGAATATTATAATACTATAATTTAGGAAAAGGACACCCTGTAGGGTGGGGCATAACTCGTCGCTTCGGAAAATGCTGCAGGAATCGAACCCACAACCATAGTGCGACAGGCCTTTATTACCTACCACTAGCATACAAGAAGTACCTCGTTATTAAAAAATATTTTTCCTAATCTAAATGGTATGCTGTAATATTTATAACCTTATACAATTAGGATAAATAGAATATTTTTTAGTTTTGTTACCATTTGGAGTGAAAGATGGGTTTTTGGTAAAAATTTATTAAAGAATGAAAGTCTACATGACAAGTGTGTATATTCCCTTAAGTTCTTAGTAAATCTCCTAAATAAATTCCTCAACTTTCTAAAAGGTAACTTAAAACAAAAATGTTCTCGGTTAACTTTTCCAACTGGGGATTCAATGACCGTTTAACCAATCACAAGTTTGTGATTTTCTTATGGTTAACTTTCTCCTAATCCTGTTTTCTACAACTCTCCATCAAACCTTGATTGTTTTTTTCTTCCATATTCATATTTTCATAGAATCCTAGTATGGGCTATCTCAGGTGACCTTTGTAATTATCTTTCTATCATTTAAAGTTATATTTTTATTAACCCTATTTTCGATGTGGGTTTTCAACAAAGGTATTTTCTATTTTCAACCTTTTATTTTCAAATAAAAATTTCAAATTGGGAGGACACAATTTATTGAAGTAGGGGAGAATATAACACCCCGAGCTTCCATGATATGCCTCTCTTTCAATAATGCAATAGCTTGCATTGTACGCAAGTTCGTGATTCTAACACACCACAACCAATTAAAGTAGCCGTTATGAATAGTAATACCCACTTTTTGAAATTATATAAATTTTATATTTCAAAATGGACTTCATTTTTGTATTTGGAATATCAAAATTATCCTAAGTTGAATTTTTTGTAATTTCTTGAGAACTTCCATTTTTTATGAATAGTGAAAAATACTTAAAAACAACTTTTTTAATCAAAATAATTTATAGTGAAAAATTATACTATTGAGTGGTTTTAGAGTATAATTAGAATATATTTTTACCATTTAATCCAGTGGTGTTCATTAGAATTAATTTCACTTTGAAATTGGACATAAACAATTGTCAATCTTTTGATATATAATGTTTCTCAAAAACACGCTATTTGTTGTGACAGCGGGAATTAATTATGAAATTAATTAATGCAACTTATATTTTTGTAATTTTATAAAATAGACATCATTTTTTAATTCGGAATATCAATTATATCTTAGGGTGAAATTTTGGCATTGTTCTGAAAAACATCAATTTTTGATGAATAGTGAAATCACTAAGTGGTAGTTAAAAAAACTGATTTTTCGTTTAAATGAAATTTTACCACTTATATGATTTGATTTTCAAAAATCCGACATACATGGTTGTCATTAGGAAGAAAAATATGGTTCAATGAGATTAAAATAATTTTTGGTGAATAGTAACTTTTAAGTTTAATTAATCGCGGTTAAAGGTAATTAGTGAAATTTAAGGTAAAAATGGTATTATAAAAATATGAAATGACCATTACACTTGTACTACCCCTATTGGATGAGTAATGGCCGACCAATAAAATCCATGGGTCAACTTGGGGACCCCATGGAGCCACTTTGGTAGGAAAATGACATAAATAACTTTTTATTTAATGTTAAAATAAAAAGGTCACAAACAAGAGTTGTTTTACTAAAACAATTATTAAATGGGGTTATACAAGTCATATTTTTGACTATAAATATTAATTATAAAGATAAAAAGATTTCCTACATAATGATTTTTTTTTAATTTTTAGGCATTAAATAAATTAAATTATTTATGACACCATGATGATGCACTGATTACCTCATTAATTAACGATTTAAATAAAATGAAAATATAATGTAAAATCCAAGGCTTACACTTGTCAAAAAACTATTGGATGAGTAGATTTTGAACCCTTAGTACCTTATCATATATAAGTGTGGGACCTTTATAATCTGAAAAATCATTTCATAATAAAGTAACATTTCAATCTTTCCAAGAGTGCCCCTCCTTTCCTCTTATAAAAGTCCCCCCACCACTCCCACCTTATTCACACCATCAAGCCATTTGGATCGGCCAAACTCTGCCCAAATACTCTCCCAACATCTCTCCCTTACTCCTAGAAGCCTCACTTTGGGCATAAGTCTTCCCAAGGAAGCCTTTGGCTCAAATCAAAAAGAGTTACCCGATTTTAAGGTAATGTCTTCTCTAATGTTGTTTTGTTTTATTTTGCTTCTCCAACCCCTTAAACTCTTTTTATTCCTTTCTTTTGTAACAACACCAGTATCTATAATATACTAGGCTGTTGTTAAGATAAGGATTTGGTTTACACTTACACACACCTTCATCTAATGGTTAAAGAACATACTGTTTCTATGGGTGGCGAAATACTGCCTCACGAAACGATGATTGTTCAATATTCTTTTAACACCTCTAATGGTGGCCATTTTGATGACACTATTTTCATATGTGATATATATATTATTTTTATGTTTTTATTATTCTTCTTTATTTTTCATTTATGGCATACTTTATGATTTCCATTATGGGTAAACGTGATAATTTCATTTTAGGAAGTGCGGACTACCGACCCCTCAAAGTGATTTGAATCGTTAATTCCATATGTGGGATGTATAAAGGATGGAGTAAATGGTATTATACATTATATTATAATGGAATTATATTATACCTATATATAATTATAACTTAATTCCACTAATTATGAAATGGAAATGAAAGTAGCATTCATGCGTACGTACGACTTACCGTCTCCATGAACGGTGCATTTCATTTCATACCTCTAAATGTTATGTAATATTATAAATGAATGTATATACTGGATATATATGATTTATATGATATATATATCATGAATATAATATAATGGATATTTTAACACATGATTAAAGTGTAATTATAAGAAGTTTATTTTTGACTCAAGTACCTAAGATCGACAAAACGACCGTTATAAACTTAAATAATTACATAATGTTCATGACATGGTAATAAGTGATATAAAAGGAATAATGAACATAAAAAAGGTTCTTAAGAAGGTAGATATTAACTGTAGTTTATTATTCAGGAGATCAAAGAACGATTGAGTGAATTCAGACACAAGGTAAGGGAACTTCTTAACCCAATTTCCATTATTTGGGTTAATCTCCTACTTTCAAATTATGTCATGATATTATTATGTCCTATCTCATATTTATACATTCTTTATGTGTACATATAGTGAATACACATAATAGATATATTTTATTTAAAATGATGTTTTTAAGGGACTTCGACTCAATCTCCATTTATTGAGGCATATTTTCATTTATACACATATTTCTTTTATACGGTGTATAAACCCCTTTGACTTTTACTTTTATTCAAAAGGAATATTTTTATACGAAGCATTTTACTAAATGACAAAAAGGAATGTTTTTTTTCATACGTATGCGGTGACAACGACTGTAACACCTCGAGATTTTATGAAAAATATTATTTTTAATTTCATTAATGTCTTGTGTTGTATGCTACGCCAAAAGGAGATTGCACAACACGCATCCTTGACTTGCCTTGCATTACATTCAATTTCGACCTTCCTCGATAGCGTGTGTAGTACGCAATACCGAGTTTCACTAAACAACGATATGCTATTAAAATATTATTAAAACTAGCCGTTATGAATAGTAATAACCACCTTTTGAAATTTTCTAATTTTTATTTTTCAAAATGGACTTCATTTTTCATAATACTTAATTTTACCACTTCTGTGAGTGGAATTTAGAAAATCTGAGAGACACGGTTAATATCAAGGACTAAAATTTGGTTCAATGAGATGAAAATAATTTTTGGTGAATAGTGACGTTTTAATTTTTTTATCACGGTTAAAAGTAAATAGGGTAATTAAGGGTAAAAATGATATTATTATTACCCTAACACATGTCCTAATTCTATTGGAAAAGTTTAATTCGAACACAAACAACCTTAGGAATAAAATATGACCATTTAGGCCCACTTGGATTAGATTAAGACATTTATTATTAATTTATTTAAAGAAGGGTTAAAATTGTTATAATCAAAGTTTAATAAGTAAATCATTTTTAATATAGGGTTATACATAAGATAAATTCTACTATAAATATAAATTAGAAAGATAAAAATACTTCCTACATAATTATTTTTTATTTGTAATTTTTAGACTTCAAATAATTTAATTTATTTATGACACAAATATGATGAAGTAATTATCTTATTATTGCAATATTGACATAATTGATGTTATAAATACCCAAATAAATTTAATTTGAGACTTTTTATGAATTCCAATAATTTTATAGGTTAATATGACATGTTAGTATGGATTTAATTAACTTTTTTCTAACTAATAATTCTGTTATAAGTTTCACAAAAATTAATTACTAAATAGTGTCAAAATTGACATAAAATTATTTTTAAAAAAAATATTATATTATTAATTGTTATTTTATTCATAAAAATCTAAGGATCACCCCAATGACTTACATAAGGTTATATATATTAATAATAAACAACTTGGGGTTCTTTTGGCTTCTTATAGTAAGTTTATTAACCTTATAGTATCAGAACACAAGAAGACCCGGTAAAAGTAAAATTATTTTACTTAATGTAAAATCTAAATTATAAAGTTAAAATAGGAACCTAAACTTGTCTAAATTATGTTGGATTAGAGGATTTATACCCATACCCACCTTATATTAGAAATTAATCAATTTGGAGCTATTTAAAACCAAATTTGACTTTATAATAAAATAATAGTTTTAGTTATTCCAAAGGTGCCCCTCTCCTCCCTTATAAAAGGGCACCTCCTCCCTCTCTTCCTCACACCACTTTGAGCCATCAAGCTCTGCCAAACCCTAAAAATTTCTTCTCTCCACTTCCCTAGAGACATCCTAGAGGTCCTGGTCTTATTCAAAGACCAATTTTAGTGTCCTAAAGGGAGGTCTCAAAGAAGAGCTTCAAAGAAGAGGTAATGCCCGTTAGCGATTCTTTCATCTTTATTTCTTCTTCCACTTCCTCTTCTTAGGTTTTTTCATTATGAAATAATAACATAAGTATTACATATATACTGATATGTTATTATAATTATGAAAAAAACTTATTTCACCATCTATCCATCCTACGGAAAATGAAATCACCGCGCGTGCGTACGTACGAAATACCGTCTCCACGCCGTGGTGTAATCTATTTTCCAGCACCACCTTACTTGGATGGGTATAATGGTGTAAATAATAACTATATATGATTATTGTAAAGTTATATTGATTCTTAAATATTATACATACACTCCAATACAATTTCGCGATCACGAGAATGATATCATCGCTCGTGCGTACGTACGGACTACCGTCTCCACGACACGATGAGATTCATTCTCCACGTTAACCATTCATGAATGATTATAAAGTATATATAATAATTAATAATGAAATATATTACATAATAATGATTCTGTATTTATGTGTATATATATGTATGTCATCTACTTAATTCCATTCAACTCAATAAGGAAAAGAAAACAGCGTTCATACGTACGTACGGTCTACCGTCTCCATGAATGGTGTATTTCATTCCATTTACCGATCTATTATATATATATATATATTCTGAATATATATTATATATAAATCATGTTTTATATACTGGAATTAAGTAATAATGATCTAAGTAATCATATGAATAATTACAAGTCAAAACACATACGACAAATGAAACGATTTTACCCAAAATGCTCTTTAACATGGAATTTACAAAAGAACGGGTAATATAAAGCCATAAGTGAACAATATATGATATCATAACAATGATTATGATTCTGGAATAAGTCAATGAAATTATCTAAATCATTATATAGGAGGTTCAGACACATATGAAGCAAGTCAGACCTAAGGTAAGGGAAATATCACAAATCTCATTTTTATCCGTGATTGTTTATACTTTGAAATTTACTGGGGTGTATTTTATCATCCACGTCCATGTTTCCTCAATATGTAATATTATTTCCATCCACCTAAAATTTTTTAAATACAATTTTACCCTTTGGTGAGTTTTTAGTAAAGGATATGAAAGGAATCTTTTTTCATTTTTCGTACGAGGTACTTTTTGACTTTTCCAACAAAAGTAAGAAGAATGTTTTTTAACTTATACGGCATGAATGGATTTTTAAAAAATTATTTCCAAGAAGCTTCATTTACAAGTTTTCAAGTTTATTTTTAATCAACTTCTTTTAGTTTAGAATTGTATGACATGTTAAGAAAGGAAAAGTATTTTTGAAGTAGAAAGGATATTTTCCTCAAGAATGGAGTTCAAGTGTTTTATCAAAATTATTTTCCATATAAGATAATAAAGGTTTATGTTTCTATCCATATTATTACATTGATTTTATTATGTTGTGATGTAATTATATTTATGAATTCCTTTATCTTATATAAATTTATGATGTCACGATGTTTAAGATTCCCATTTTTATTACAAGGGTTATGAAATGATGTATGATTTATGATTTTGTGGAACACATAAGAATGGTATCATTATGAGATGGGTGGGACCTATGTCTCACTCCAATGCATTGGGTAAAGATTTTATATCTCATGAGATAGACATGGCTGGAACGGTAGGTTATACCGGTTCAGTGAAACAGGACTGAAACAAGGAGTGAACTCGGCTCAGAAAGGGACTTTGTCCACTAAGATAGTCTTGGCAATGAGTATTGAGTAATAAGAAATGATTCTCTATGATTATGTGTGTATACCACAATGTTTCATGTTTTATGTTATGATTATTGGGATTACATTTCACTACTATGATTTATCCCATGTTATGAAATTATGATCTCTGTTGCAGGTTAAGATTTCCAAAATGTTATGTTCTTATGAATATGATGTGATTGATATTTCTTTTATTTACCCTTACTAAGCATTTGAGCTCACCATTTTATGTTTTCTTTTCCCCAGGATATAAAGAAAGGTTTTAGGTAAAAAAAGGGAAGATCTTTATGGGACATGTTGGAGATCTTTCACTACGATTAGAAGATTTTATTCCGAGTTTCCAAAGACACTAAACTATTATGATACTTGTGTGTGTGTTTTTGTTATGTAGTAAGTATTCCGCAAACATAATGTAATGTCCATGTACGTTAAGCTTCGGGTCTCTACAGTTGGTATCATAGGAAAGGTTTAGTCAACCTTTGGAAACTAGGATGCGAAAACGTTAGTGAGATCCCTAGAGATATTTCTAAGGTATGTCTAGGGATGTCCCTAAGGATAAGTATACGTATAGGATATAGTCCTAAAACTATGGTAACAATCTTAGAATTTAACCTAAGATGTTAGATATTGAGGGAACTCCCCCTTTACTATGTTGTTTTACCTATCATTATTTTTGCCTCTCACACTATTCTTTTTGGGTTTTAGAAAATGGTTGGAAACAAGATGATTCACGATAATGGAGGATATGATGGACAATGGAATGATATTCTTCATGAGCAACCAAATGAAATGGGATTTGGAAGTCTAAACATAATTATTATGCCGAATCAGCAATCACATATTATGATCAATAAAGTAAAATTCGGTAAGTTTCCGGACTCAGCTAATAATAGAAAGATGGAGTTTCATGATGATCATAGAGGAAAGAAAGTTCAATTTCCCCTATGTAAGTCATGTGGGAAGAGGCATCAAGGAGAATGTTTCAAAGGAACTGGAAGATGCTTTGGGTGTGGAAAAGAAGGACACAAATCCAGTAAGTGCAACGGAAAAGGTTCAGTTAACACCAGGGATGAGGATAATGGTATTTCTACGACATCAACAATGGTTAAATGTTTTAAATGTGGAATGTACGGGCATTATGAAAACCAATGCCCTAAGGGAAAGTCTCATGAAGAGAATCAGTATGATCGTATGGGTAGTATTTATGTTGATGATGATGAAGAGACTACGAATGATATGTGAGATGAAAGAATTCTTGAAGCTCGTTCAATGGTTTAAGAATGTAGTGGAATGATTACATGTTTATCAGGTGTAATGTTGTATAAGTAATCTCATGGTACTATGGAATAAAGAGACATCAAAGGATTGTTACAATGTTGTCTTTCCTTGAGTTTTGAAAGTGTATGATTAATGGTACCGGTATCCATGAAAGGTTATTCATATATTTTTGGAATGTAGATAATATGTGCATAATGAAGGGATAAGGAGAAAATTAAATGTTTGATAGTATTCATGAGCTCATGACTGATATAAGGAGAAGGTTATATCATGGTTTGAGTATATAGAATTTTTGGATTTTGGTATGTGGAAAGAGTTAACTTTTAACTGCATTCATGTTTTTACTAAGGTTCAATGGGTATTCATTTTTCAAGAGAATACATGATTAAGGCCTTCGAATGTTTGGAATATGACCAACAAGACATATCTTATGATATATGGGGATCAACGATGGTATTAAATCTCTGGTAATCGTTTTCACTATATTACGAGAGTGGACTACAGTATTATGGATAAGCCTAAAGATTAGAATGTATTATGTTGGACATAAGTTAGTATTGTTTAAGGATATAAGTTTTTTTTCGATATTATTGATGGGATGTTATAGTAATATAGTTTTAGAAAAAAGACAACCTGCAGGATGGGTGACAGCCCATCGCGTAGGACAAGGCTGTGGGAATCGAACCCACAACCAAAGTGCGACTGGCCTTTATCTCCTACCACTGGTCTACAGGAAGTCCCTGGTTTGTAGAAAATAGTTTTATTTTATTACACAGTTTGATATATGAAGTAAAAGTTCATTTTTGGAATCGTATACGATTAACCTCACCATAGATGGACTTATGTATTTTTGATAACTTTTCTAACCTTTTGTTTGAGACAGATGGAATGACCCATCATTCTATCACATGATCTGCTAACACTTCACGAATGACAAATCCAACTTCATTTCTTTAATATATGAAGTGGAAATTGTCCAAAGAACGACCAACAGTGAGACTGTACCAAAATCACGAAAGTATTTATTCTAATTCCAATTTCATCAACTTTAGGGAAATGATCTTGAAAACCAAAAATGTTGTCCGAGTTCCCTTATATCCGATGAATCAGATGGTACCTTAGATCATCACAAATATATGGCTTTATGATTGATGGCCTTTTCATAGCCATGGTCTCTACCACTCTCCATCAGAACATAATGATTAGATTTATCCTCCATATCCATATTTTCACCTATATGGAAACCCATTGATTAGATTATTTGGGTAACCGTTACGTTTCATACTTTTTTTTAAAGATTTGTTTTTGTATTCCTTTTTACGATGTGGGTTTCTATTAAAAACATTCTAATAGTAAACCATTTATAACCCCAGCGAATTTCGAGGGCGAAATTCATTTTAAGGGGGGTAGAATGTAACACCCTGAGATTTTAGGAAAAATATTCTTTTTAATTTCATTAATGTCTTGTGTTGTACGCTACACCAAAAGGAGCTTGAACAACACGCATCCTTGACTTTCCTTTCATTACACGCAATCACGACCTTCCTCGATAGCATGTGTAGTACGCAATATCGAGTTTCACTAAACAACAATATGCTATTAAAATATTATTAAAAATAGCCGTTATGAATAGTAATAACCACTTTTTGAAATTTTGAAATTTTTATTTTTCAAAATAGACTTCATTTCTGGATTCGGAATATCTAAATTAGCTTAGGGTGAAATTTTGGTACTTTTTGGATAACTTTCATTTTCTGATGAATAGTGAAAATTACTAAATTTTAATTAAAAACAACCTTTTTAATAGAAATTATTAATAGTGATAAATTATTAATTTGATTGGTTTTAAAGTATATTTAGAATATATTTTTACAATTTAATATAATGTTGGTTATTGGATGTAATTTCACATTTAAACCAGACATAAACAACTGTCAATCTTTCGATAGTTATTATCTCTTAAGAACAGGCTATTTGTTTTGACGACGAGAATTAATTTTTAAATTAATTAATGAAAATAATATGTTTTTAATTTGGTAAAATAGACATCATTTTTGAATTCATAATATCAAATATATCTTAGGCCTAATTTTTGGTATTTTTCTGAAAACTTTCAATTTTTGATGATTAGTGAAACCACTAAGTGGTAGTTAAAAAAACTGAATTTTTCATAAAATATAATTTTACCGCTTCTATGAGTGGAATTTTGAAAATCAGAGAGACACGGTTAATATCAAGGACTAAACTGTGGTTCAATGAGATGAAAATAATTTTTGGTGAATAGTAACTTTTTACTTTTTTTACCACGGTTAAAAGTAAATAGGCTAATTAAGGGTAAAAATGATATTATTATTACCCTAACAGATGTCCTAATTCTATTGGAAAAGTTTTATTCGAACAAAAAAAACCTTAAGAATAACATATGTCCATTTAGGCCCACTTGGATTAGATTAGTACATTTATTATTAATTTATTTAAAGAAGGGTTAAAATAGTTAAAATCAAAGTTTAATACGTAAATAATTTTTAATATAGGGTTATACATAAGATAAATTCGACTATAAATATAACTTAGAAAGCTAAAAAGCTTTCCTACATAATTATATTTTATTTGTAATTTTTAGACTATAAATAATTTAATTTATTTATGACACAAAGATGATGCAGAAATTATCTTATTAATGAAATATTGACATAGTTGATGTTATAAATACCCAAATAAATGTAATTTGAGACTTTTTATGAATTAAAATAATTTTATCGGTTAATATGACATGTTAGAGTTGATTTAATTAACTTTTTTCGAACTAATAATTCTGTTATGACTTTCACAAAAATTAATTACTAAATAGTGTCAAAATTGACATAAAATAGTTTTTAAAACAAATATTATATTATTAGTTGTTATTTTATTCCTAAAAATCTAAGGTTCGGCCAAATGACTTAGATAATTTTATATATATTAATAATATACAACTTGGGGTTCGTTTTTCTTCTTATAGTACGTTTATTAACCTTATAATATAAGAACACAAGAAAACACGGTAAAAGTAATATTATTTTACTTAATGTTAAATCTAAATGATAAGGTTACAATAGGAACCTAAACTTGTATAAATTCTATTGGATGAGAGGATTTCGACCCATCCCCACCTTATCTTCTAAAGGAATCAATTTTGAGCTATTTAAAACCAAATTTGACTTTATAATAAAATAATAGTTTTAGTTATTCCAAAGGTGCCCCTCTCCTCCCTTATAAAAGGGCACCTCCTCCCTCTCTTCCTCACACCACATTGAGCCTTCAAGCTCGACCAAACCCTGAAAATTTCTTCTCTCCACTTCTCTAGAGACATTCTATAGGTCCTGGTCTTCTTCAAAGACCAATTTTAGTGCCCTAAAGGGAGGTCTCAAAGAAGCGCTTCAAAGAAGAGGTAATGCCCGTTAGCGATTCTTTCATCTTTATTTCTTCTTCCACTTCCACTTCTTAGGTTGTTTCATTATGAAGTAATAACATCAGTATCACTTATATACTGATATGTTATTATAATTATGAAACAACCTTATTTCACCATCTATCCATCCTACGGAAAATGAAATCACCGCGCGTACGTACGTACGGAATACCGTCTCCACGCCGTGGTGTAATCTATTTTCCACCACCACCTTACTTGGATGGGTATAATGGGGTAAATAATAACTATATATGATTATTGTAAAGTGATATTGATTCTGAAATAGTATACATACACTCCAATACAATTCCGCGATCATGAGAACGATATCATCGCTCGTGCGTACGTACGGACTACCGTCTCCACGACGCGATGAGATTCATTCTCCACGTTAACCATTCATGAATGATTATAAAGTATATATAATAATTAATAATGAAATATATTACATAATAATGATTCTGGATTTATGTGTATATATATGTATGTCATCTACTTAATTCCATTCAACTCAATAAGGAAAAGAAAACAACGTCTATGCGTACGTACGGTCTACCGTCTCCATGAACGGTGTATTTCTTTCCATTTACTGATCTATTATATATATATATATATTCTGAATATATATTATATATAAATCATGTTTTATATTCTGGAATTAAGTAATCATGATCTAAATAAGCATATGAATAATTACAAGTCAAAACACGGACGACATATGAAACAATTTTACCCATAACACTCTTTAACATGGAATTTACAAAAGAACGGGTAATATAAAGCCATAAGTGAACCATATATGATATCATAACAATGACTATGATTCTGGAATAAGTCAATGACATTATCTAAATCATTATACAGGAGGTTCGGACACATACAAAGCAAATCGGACCTAAGGTAAGGGAAATATCACAAATCTCATTTTTATCCGAGATTGTTTATACTTTGAAATTTACTGGGGTGTATTTTATCATCCACATAAATGTTTCCTCAATATTTAATATTATTTCCATCCACCTACAATTTTTAAAATCCAAATTTACCCTTTGGTGAGTTTTTAGTAAAGGATATGAAAGGAATCTTTTGTCGTTTTTCGTACGAGGTACTTTTTGACTTTTCCGAAAAAAGTACGAAGAATGTTTTTTTAACTTATACGGCATGAATGGATTTTTAAAACATTATTTCCAAGAAGCTTCCTTTAAAAGTTTTCAAGTTTATTTTTAATCAACTTCTTTTATTTTAGAATTGTATGACATGTTAAGAAAGGAAAAGTATTTTTGATGTAGAAAGGATATTTTTCTCAAGAATGGAGTTCAAGTGTTTTATCAAAATTATTTTCCATCTAAGATAATAAAGGGTTATGTTTCTATCCCTATTATTACATTTAATTGATTATGCTGTGACGAAATTATATTTATGAATTCCTTTATCTTATATTAATTTATGATGTCACGATGTTTAAGATTCCCATTTTTATTACAAGGGTTATGAAATGATGTATGATTTATGATTTTGTGGCACACATAAGAATGGTATCATTATGAGACGGGTGGACCTATATCTCCCTCCAATTAATTGGGTAAAGATTTTATATCTCATGAGATAGACATGGCTGGAACGGTAGGTTATACCGGTTCAGTGAAACAGGACTGAAACGAGGAATGAACTCGGCTCAGAAAGGGACTTTGTCTACTAAGATAGTCTTGGTAATGAGTCTTGACTAATAAGAAATGATTCTCTATGATTATGTGTGTATGACACAAAGTTTCTTGTTTTATGTTATGATTATTGGGATTACATTTCACTACTATGATTTATCCCATGTTATGAAATTATGATATCTTTTACAGGATAAGATTTCCAAAATGTTATGTTCTTATGAATATGATGTGATTGATATTTCTTTTGTTTAACTTTACTGAGAATTTGAGCTCAACCTTTTATGTTTTCTTTTCCCCAGGATATAAAGAAAGGTTTTAGGTAAAAAAAGGGAAGATCTTTATGGGAGATGTTGAAGATCTTTCACCACGATCAGAATATTTTATTCTGAGTTTCCAAAGACACTAAACTATTACAATCCTTGTGTGCGTGTTTTTGTTATGTACTAAGTATTCCGCAAAAGTAATGTAATGTCCATGTACTTTAAGCTTCGGGTCTCTACAATGACTATTCCGCCGCCGTGACCATTATTTGAGTTTCGACTTCCTCTATAAGCCATAGTTGTTTTTAAATGAAAAATAAATACAAAGTTTTAATTTTATTTTATTCTGGTATGGAAAATGGTTTTGAAAATGTTTTTATATCAATGTTTTGTATTGATATATTGTGATTGAAATGTGGAAATTATATGTTTCTTTATGAATGTTTTATGTGATACGATTATGTTATGGTTTATGATATGTTTAAACCTATTCATATGAGGAATGAATTGGACTTAATAAGTGATGGGTGGAGCCCGTTATAGCTCCTCGATGCATCGGTAGGTCTCATGAGACAAACTAGTGTCTTGGCACGAGGCCTTGAAAAAATCTTATTTATGGTCTTGGCATGAGGCCTTGGCTACGTGGTTATGATAGTCTGGCATTATGCATTCCATCATTATGAAAGTGGTTATTGATATTGCATGTGATTATTCGACTAGTAGAATATCCATGTGAGTAAGTAAATGAAATTATTTAATTTTATTTTTTTTCATATTATGCTGAAGTTCAAGTTTAAAAAGTCCTTTGTTTTAGTTATACATTGTCTTAAATGTTAATGTTTATTTATGAAATCTTCCGAAATATTGTTATCCTTACTGAGAATCTGAACTCACTCCATTCAATGTTTTAATATTTTCCAGGATGTGAAGAATTATTTTATGAATGACCTGTAGGGACAGTCAGAAGATGATATGAGTGTGCACTATGGAGACTCTGTTATTGTAGTTTTTCACTTTATGATGTAATGTAACATTTATGAATGTATCTAGTGTTTCCAAGACTACTAAACTAATCGGTCTTTCGAGACTTGATCTTTTGTGATCATGCCTATATTACGAAGTAATGCACTGACTCTGGGCAACTGGGGTCGGGGCGTTACTGGTTACAACACCAAATTGACTTGGAAAATCTCTTAGTTTCTCGATATCCGAAGGCTGAAAAGCAGTAGAGAGCCCTTTAGCGTTCATGTCTTGGAGCACTAAGAAGATTGCGCCAGTTAATTGCCAATACCCCATCTGGTATTCATATCAGAGGATGAGGTGTTCATGGATCACTAAATTTCACTATACTCTCCATCCAACAAAGCCTGCCAAAAATGGCCTCATGCAATGTTGTTGCCCATGGCCGGCCACAACCAATTGGATTTGTTTGTAATCAAAGGCTCACTCAAGAAAAAACCTCAACTTGTTCTTCTCAAAATCAAGCATACAAAGAACAGGTTGTCGAATTACTCCTGCATCAAGAAAATGAGAATATTGAATAGGCCTCTCATTTGGAGAAAGCACATCATCAAGTGACAGAAGTGTCAGAAATCATCCAACGGACTTTTGAGCTAGGTGATAAATGTGGATGTAGGTTAATGCATCCAGCCAATTTCCAGAATAAAGTAAGCAAGATCAGGAGATATTTGAAGAAAGTCTCTAATATAGCATGTCAAGAACCACCCCTGCTTTCCAAAATGGTGACTCTTTTAACCCAACCCTCATAATCAACAAATAAGATTCGAGGATTTGAGCAGGAAAAGTAGGAATAGCCCTAGTCCACCGGACTGGGGACTTTTTCAAATCCTCAATCTCTCCATCAGAGAAAGTCAGTCTTCTCCCGATTGGGGAAGAAGCGTCAAGAGGAACAAAGAGCCAAATTATTAGGAGATTCCCACCAAATTATGGTTTGTCAAGAACTTCCTGAGGGATTAAATCGACAAAAGGTAATGTCTCATCAAGGACGTGGAAGAAGTCAATATCACAGATATGCTGATAGAAGAGAATAAATGAATTATGCATCAATTAATGTCATCAATTCCATTTTTGCTGATCCACCAGATGAGGCTCACTCAGAGGAACCAGATGAAGAGATTCCTGCTCAATAAATTGTATGCATAGACAAATATGAAGAAGGTGTGCGTACACGAAATCAAAGGCTTACCAAGAATCTAGGTGTTCTTTCAAATAACCCACTTCCCCCTCTCAAAAAGGGATCCAACAAGGGGAATGTAAAGAATCAGGTTACATACCCTTCCTCTGGAGAAGGCTAATCGCTCTCATTAGAGAAAATATTTTCACAACAGGAGGATGAAATGAAGGAAATGAGGAGGATGAATGCAGAAATACTTCAGGGCAGTCTTCCTCCTAATCCTGCTGGAGTCAGTCATCCAATAGAATTTGTTGCGGCTACTGTGATGGATCAAGAATATCCTCCCCTACCTGTGCACCCTCATAGGTCTACTCCTACAGGTCAAGTGCAACAAAAATCAGCAATGCTACCATTAGTTGAAGTACCAGCCACCACATCTGTCCAAGCTCCAGTCATTGCACCTGTTCAGGTCCAAGCTCAACCGGATGCTTCTCAAAAGTTAATAACTACTATTGAGTCATTAATGTCTTGGTTGGAAGCTATGGAGGGAAAGCTTTCTCAAATTCAACCAGCAAAGAGAGATTATCCTAAATAGGTTGATGCAATTCCTCCCCCATCAATTTTTGTAAGTACCACATTACCAATATTTAATGGTTCGGGAGACCCAGAGAAACACTTAACACATTTTGTTTCTCATTGTGATCCTATGATGGGAACCCCTCAGCAATAGGAAGCAGTTAAGTTCAGGTGTTTTGTACAATCATTACAAGGGACTGCTTTTGTCTCGTTAACAAGCTTGCAATCCTGGTCAATTACCAGATGGGAGGATCTCCGTCAATGATTCCTACTTCAATTCAGATCAACTTTGCCAAAGACAACAGTTTTTGATCTTACAAACTATAAGAAAAGGGAGAATGAAAGGGTTTATGATTTCATTGCTCACTGGAAGGGATTAGAATATTCCCTAATCTTATCACTCCCTCAAGAGAAATTTTTGCCAATCTATGTGGAAAATCTGCATGATGAGTTATGCACGCCGTTAATCCTAGTGAAATACACAGGAGGGTTTCAAGACCTTACTTCAATCGCTCAACAGATTGAAGATTCTCTTACGAAGACTAAGGATAAAACTCGTGTAGTTCCATCAGCTTCAAGAAGGAGAATGGGTAAAGTAGAGACTACTATAGTTATGCTTAAACAATCACATTTACCTGCTTCTACTTCAAAACCTTCATCTTCTCCAAGGGCTCTACCTCCTGAGCGTCAACAATAGATGCCATTTTGTTAAGATGATCAAATAGATCAAAGAAAGAAACAATTTGAGGATTTTGAGAGTAAATTTCACTCTTTCTGAAATGAACAAGTTCCTAGTTATTTCATTTCATCTCTAGAAAATAATTTGGTTCAATTTCCAAGGTTCAAAATGCCTAACAAGGAAGGAGATGAAGAATTCCCAAATTATTGCCCATTTCATCAGATGTTGGGGCATCTCATTCAGGAGTGTTTTGTCTTCAAGGACCTTCTGCAAAAAATGTCCAACTTGGGACAAGTCAAACTGAAAGGTTATTCAGCTCAGGTAGCATGTGTTACTACTACAGATCCAGAGGAAGAAGGCAAGTAAAAAGAAGTCAAAAGCAGAAATGCGCAAAAATATGATGATTGGATGGCCAGAAAAACTATCAACCGAACTCATGCCATTTTGCGAACACAATTGAAGAAACCAATTGTGTATTATTCCATGAATGACATAACAAAACCCTCTTCATCAGAGGGAAAATCCTCATATAAATTTCAAAATTCAATGAAAAAATAGAAATCATAAGAAGATGAGATCGTTTCAAAGCCCAAATTGTCTTTGACTCTTGCATATTTTATGCCATCTACATCGAAGAAATGGGCACCGTCCCACCAAACGACACAACCTAAATTGGCTAATCAAGCAGAGTCTTCATCGGATGAAGAGTTAATCTTTGGTTCTGTTAATAAGATTCACTTAACAAATCCTTATGCCAGCCATAGTTTCGATCTCG
Organism: Viscum album; assembly: GCA_963277665.1. NCBI lineage: Eukaryota > Viridiplantae > Streptophyta > Magnoliopsida > Santalales > Viscaceae > Viscum > Viscum album. The sequence goes on along the minus strand of OY728157.1, from coordinate 1,392,009,704 downwards.
ATGAACCTAGATTCCCTGTATCAAACAGGGGAATCAAAGGGAGTTCCAGAGGCTCAGGATATAGGGGAAGACACGAGTCTTTCGGAGGTCACTATTCCAATTCTACCCCTTCTAGAACTGTGTATGCGGAAGAAACTCATGGAAGAGCCCTTCAACGAGCTCAACAAGAACAAGAATGTTCTTCCACACAAAGTAGATTCAGTCCTGGCACAGTTATTCTGGAAGATCGGTTGGAGGTTCTACCTTCTTCCTCTTAGAAATTAAATAGACCTAATCGGTCCAATCTTCCGAAGCTAGGAGTATTTCCAACTCCTATCCTGATAGAAGATGCATATACTTCCAAAGCATCAACTTCTAAGGTACCTTCAAAAGCACATGTTCATATTGGGAAACACAGACCTTTGGATCAAAAATATGATGTCTTGAAACATTTTTCCCAAGTACCGACCAAGTTATCAATTTTGGATGCCTTGAATCTATCCAAGGATCTTCAGGAGCCACTCATCGAGGCTTTGTGAAGCCTTCAGGAGTTTGAAACTGAAATTGCTGCGGCTGAATCCTACCATGTTGAGAATAATCCTGCAGAATTCCATGCAGTGATATCTTTCATAGATGAAGATGAAGATGATATCATGCATGGATATATTAGACCTTTGTATTTATCTGGAAAGGTTAATTATGTAGACGTCCGAAGATCTTTCATTGATAATGGTTCATGAGTCAACCTCATCCTCATTCGTACACTTCGTCGATTGGGCCTAACAGAATCTGATCTGTCTCCTTCTACTATGATGTTACAAGGATATGATAAAAATGGACAAGAACCACTGGGTGAGATTACGCTCAGAACTCAGTTTGGAGATCTTGTATCCAATTCATATTTCATGATTATTGATCAAGACTCAACCTTCAACATCTTTTTTGGAAGACCATAGCTACATCAACATGCAGTTATCCCTTCATCATATCATCAATGTCTCAAATATTGTTTCGATGATCAAATTGAGACATTGTATGGTGATAAATCCCCCTTCAAAACATGTGAATAACAATACATTGAGGCGGAATTCTATCAAATGAAGGGTTAGGAGAAATCCACAACAAGTAAGGTTACCAAAGTTAATGCTCTATATGGTTTGGAAAAGATTCCAGTAAACCCATTCACACATGTGAGTACAAATTATGTGTTTCATATCAGTCAAATGGATAGGATAGACCCGAATCCAAATACTCTTATGGAGACTTCCATAATGTCAATTACGAAAATCAAGCCAAACAACATGGGAGAAATTGGTGATTCACCAAGAAATGATGAAAGCTCAAATGGAGATGTTTTCATTTCATCAACTGAAATTCAGCAAGTTGATACTTCACCAACAAGGCCAGAAGAAGTTATAGCAATGTTAGAGGTGAGTTATTATGTCTATTATCAATCCTTTATCTCCTCTATATTACCCAATAAAGACCCTTCATTATCAATACGGTTAGAAATGGAAGCCTCTTATTCGAGATGTTCAAATTTTGACATCTCTCCTGATCATGAAAATTCTGCTTCATCATCTACTATACAAGTAGAAGTAGAAGAGATAAAACATGTTGAAGAAGAATAGGAGGATATCAGGGATGCTCCTATAGCATTTGAAGAAGGTATCTCTACCACTGTGGATGAACTCAGAGAAATAAATCTGGGTACAAAAGAAGATCCATGCCCCACTGTAATTAGTTCGGCCATGAATCTTGAAGAGCAAGAGATTTATATTTCATTTTTAAATAAAAATCGAGATATATTTTCTTGGAACTATAAAGAGATTTCAAGGCTTGATCCTGATGTTCCCACTCATTGTTTGGGTTTTCTAGAAGAACATCGAGGATTCAAACAAGCCACTAGAAGAACACACCCAACCTATGCTTCCAAAATTGAAGCAGAAGTGGATAAGAATATCAAATCTAACATCATCAGAGAAGTTAAATATCCCAAATGGTTGGATAATATTTTCCATGTGAAGAAGAATAACGGACAAATTAGTGTTTTCATTGATTTCAGAGATCTTAATCAGCATTGTCCTAAGGATGATTTTCCAGTCCTGATTACAGAACTATTAATTGATGCAACATCCGGCTATAAAGAAGTTTTCTTCATGGATGGATATTCAGGATATAATCAAATCCTAATGGATTTAGAAGATGAAGAATCTATAGCCTTCAAATCCCCTCAGGGTGTGTTCTGCTATCAGGTAATTGCCTTTGGACTAAAGAATGCAGGCGCAACATATCAGTGTTCTATGCATCGTATCTTCAAACCATTTTTAGGGAAGTTCGTTTAATGCTACATGGATGATTTGGTGGTTAAATCTAGGAAACATTCTAATCACTTGGATGATTTGGAAATCATATTCCACATACTTCGACAACATAATTTGAAGATGAACCCCTTAAAATGTGCTTTTAGGGTAACCTCAGGAAAATTTCTCAGCTTTGTTGTACTCCATCATGGTATTGAAGTCAATCCTGAGAAGACAAATTAAATCCTTGGTATGTCACCTCTTTGAAATTTGAAATAATTGAGAGGGCTTCAAGGACACTTAGCCTATATTCGGCGTTTTATCGCCAATTTGGAAGGAAAAAGTTTACCCTTCACCAAGTTGATGAAGAAGGGAGTTACTTACGAGTGGACTGAAGAATGTCAAGAAGAATTAAATATTCTCAAGAAAAACCTCTTGATTCCACCGGTACTTATGCCACCTGTTGAATGAATAACACTTATCCTGTATGTGACAGCTTTGGAGCAATCACTGGGTGACTTTCTTGCTCAGAAGAACGATGCTGGGAATGAAAACAGCCTCTACTATCTCAGTCAGACTATGATTAAAGCAGAAACCTGATATTCAAGTATTGAGAAGTACTGCCTATAATTAATCTTTGCAGTTTATAAGTTTCGACACTACCTACAACATCACGAGGTCCAATTGGTATTTCGCAATAACCCTCTCAAATTCATCCTTAGTCGTCCAATTCTAACAGGACATCTGGCAATGTGGAAGTTATTTTGTAGCAATTTGATATTCAGTATGTGTATCTAAAGGCAATAAAGGGCCACGATCTGGCTGATTTCCTTGTTGAACACCCTTCAATGGAAGATACATATCTAGATATAGAACTTCCTGGTGAAGAAGTCTTCTTTATCCAAGATAATCTTCAAACATGGGAAATGTACTTTGATGGAGCTTCCATAAGTCCAATAGGGAGGAAAATGGAAAATCCTTAATTCAATAATGTTGGATTAGGAATTGTGCTCATTTCTCCAGAAAACCTAGTGTTACCCTATTCCTTCTCATTGTTGGGAGGAAGTACAAATAATGAAGTGGAATACCAAGATCTTATCGCAGGCTTAGAGTTAGCGCTTCAAGCACAAGTGAATCACTTAATGGTGAAAGGTGATTCAGACCTAGTAATCAAACAAGTCAATGAGGATTATGCCATCATAAAAGAAGAACTATTTCCTTTGTATGATTACGTCAGAGATTTAATGGAGGAATTTCCTATGGAACCGACATTTTCTTATGTCCCGCGATCACAAAATGCCCAAGATGATGCACTGGCTAATATAGCCACAGCTCTGGAAGATCCAAATCAGGACAAGACAATCATCAGTATTGCCCACTGTCATACAATTTCACCTTATGTTCAAACCAGAACAGAGTAAATCAATGAAATTAGTCCCAATATTGAACCATATGGTCATACTACAGGATGTATGACACCTATTAGAGAATACCTTCAAAATGGAATACTTCCACCTGATAGAGCCGGGAAAGAAAAAGTCTGGAGACGTGTGGTCAATTTTACTCTTTATGACAGCGTAGATCACCTAGAGAAAATTCTCTATAAGTGTGGTTTTGATGGAGATCTCTTCAGAAGCATTGATGGTGAAGAGACAATGGCTGTCATGAAAGAAGTTCATGCAGGAGTCTCTAGTGCCCATCAGTATGGACATAGACTTTCTGATCAAATTGGAAGGCTTAGATACTTTTGGCCTTTAATGATACAGGATTGTGATTATTTCACAAAGAAGTGTCATTCATTCCAAATACATGCCAACTTCATTCATCATCCCCCAGAGTTGATTTATAAAGCTAAATACTCGTGGCTATTTTCCACATGGGGAATAGATGTGGTGGGACCTTACCCTTCGGCTACAGCCAAGCAGTTGAAGTACATTTTTACTGCTACTGACTTCTTTTCCAAATGGCCAGAGGTAATACCCCTCAAAGAATTAAGTTCTAAATGAATTTTTAGCTTCATCAAGTCTAACATCATTACCAGATTTGGTGTCCCTCATACCATATTGATGGATAATGGCACCAACTTCTGTTCATCCGAGGTGAGGAAGTTGTATCAAGAATACAAAATCAAATCCAATCAATCATCTTGGTATCATACAGCGGCCAATGGCCAGATAGAAGCCTTCAACAAGATTCTTTGAAATATACTGCAATAGATGGTGGATAAAGATAATAAATCATGGCCTAATAAACTCTTGCATGCTTTATGGGCTTATCAGTCCACCACCCGCACTACAACGCGATCAACTCCATATTCATTGGTATATGGAACAGAAGTAGTCTTTCCCATTAAAGTTCAATTACCTTCGCTCAGAGTAGCCATTTGTGATCAGTCATCTACAGATGAAAAATCTCAAAAGAGATTGGATGAATTGGAATGGTTAGATGAGAAAAGATTGTGCACCCTGCACCACTTGAAAGTCTATCAGAATCGAATATCATGAGCTTTTAATAAAAAAGTTCGTCTTCTATCATTCATTTAGGGAGAATTGGTATTGGTTCTCAGAACTCCAATGATACCAGGAAAGAAACCTCCCAAGATTGAACCAAAATGGGAAGGACCTTACTCAATACATAAGGTCTACTACAATGGAGCTTATTATTTAATATCAATGGATGGAGAACTCATCAGCACTCCAACCAATGCTATATTTATGAAGAAGTATTTTGTATAAACCCAAAACACATCATCAACTATCCTTGCATATGTCATTAAACTATTTTCATTTCTCTCGTCCAACATGACGATAAACTGTGTTATCCTTGCTGCAAGACTTTAAACTGCATATTCTCTTACGTCCATCAAGATGTTAAACTGCATAATCAACGGTCCATGCATACGACCTTAAACTATTTTCATTTCTCTCATCCAACATGATGATAAAATATGTTGTCCTTGCTGCAAGACTTTAAACTGCATAGTCCCTTACGTCCAGCAAGACGTCAAACTGAATAATCAACGGTCCATGCATACGACCTTAAACTATTTGCATTTCTCTCATCCAACATAATGATAAACTGTGTTTTCCTTGCTGCAAGACTTTAAACTACATATTCCCTTACATCCAGCAAGACGTTAAACTACATAATCAACGGTCCATGCATACGAACTTAAACTATTTGCATTCCTTATGTCCATTAAGACGTTAAACTGCACCATTACAGTCCATGCATATGACCTTTAACTATTCTTACTTTCGTCCAAAATGACGTTAAAATGTATCATCCCTTTTCCATCTTCAAACATGATGTTAAATTGTGAACAAATGCCTAATATGTCCAACATGACATTAAACTATGTCATCTTTTGTCCTTACTGCATGACATTAAACTACACAGTCCCCCTTTTGTCCAACATGATATTAAACCGTATTGTCCCTATTGTCCTAACTACATGATGCTAAACTGTATAGAGATCCCTTAATATGTCCTACATGACGTTAAACAGTATTTTGTCCCTGTTACATGACACTAAACTGTACAACACCAATAGTCCTCACTGCAAGACTTTAAATTGCATAGTCCCTTCATGTGTCCTACATGAGATTAAACAGTGCATCATTAGGGTTGTTGCTACTTCTTGTTTCTCACACCGAGTATGAATCACGTGAGCTTAGAGTAAACATAAACCATAACACCCTCTCTGGGCCACTAACCACGCATAAGTCCCAACATCATTTTTTAGTTCGTTGTCCCTAAGAACAGCTTGATCACTAATTCATTTTTTAATTGAACTACGCAGAATTTGATCCTGCCCTTCTAGGCTAGGTACGTAGGCAACCTCCAAAAGTTCAATCCCAAAACCAATCCCTTCAAGTTGGTTCACTTCCATCTCATACGATGTTGATTCATGAAACCACCCCAAGAATCAATATCTTTACATTGGTTCACCTTTGTCCTTGCTATATGACGTTAACCTGTACAACATTTTTTGTCTTGTATGACAATAAACTACAATATTCTTTGATACCCTCACCTGAGAGGGAATCATTATTTACATTGATCTCCAATCATGTTATATTACAAAGACTATGTGCATACATGGTAATGCCTGAGCCTTTTATCTTAGGTCAAACCATCATTGCACTAGAGTCCCCTTTTCACCCTTCACTTGTACGAACCAAATCTATACAGAGTATATTTATAGAAATACGTGGGCTTGATTCCAATCCTTATAGGATACGTGGGAACATTCGAGTGTCCCTCGAATCCAGCCCCAAGTCTTTTGGGCCTAACCCCAAATTCAACTTTCAGTCCTCTGGCTGAAAAGTCCCTCTGAAAACACACATTGTGTATTCATTATTATGGTCTGAGATCTATGACCCTAAACTAAGATCTATTATACTCTCATCGCACACGACGTCAAAACTGTATTTCAAGAACTATGTATGGCTTGATTCCCATACTTAGGGGATACGTAGTGAAGTCCAACATTTCAATTCAGCGCCCAGCCACAACATGATTATGGTCAACATTGATCTGTGTATCTCTATATAATTAGACAATACCCATTTTTTATGTGTCATAATCCTAACCTTAAATATTTCTAGATCTTCATAACCCTTTTCTTGACATCTGGTCACAAAATGTCCAATTTCTGAGAGTTCTTTTACTTGACTATGCAGCATGTGCCCTTAGGCGGCCTTGCATAAACAGTCTACATAACAGACTTGTCAGCCAAAAGATACTATTATTTGACTATGAAGCAAGTGACCTTAGGTGGACCTTCATAAATCAACCCCCTAATGGGTGTGTTAATTAATGGTAACTTCATTCTTGGGAAGAAAACCTCTTTTGTCCTTATTGGTCATAATGACAATATGTAGGGATCCGAAAAAATAACCATCCTTAGCATATTTGTCCCATGTTCTTTTTCCTAATCTGAAAGTATTCAAGTCTATGGATTATATTTCTCTTCTCTACGCTTGGGCCAGACATTCGTAGGAGTGAAATTCATCAAGTTCTTATACAATCTTGTTTGGAAATATCCTCTCCATATTCAAATACCTCTTTCGATACAGAAAACTCTATGCTTTGGAAAATTTGAATCTCCATAAACTTTCATTGGCTTTTTAGCAGTAGAAAAGTGAATTTCTGAGAGTTCTTTTGCTTGAATATACAACACATTCCCTTAGGCGGCCTTGTATAAGTAGTCTACATAACAGACCTCTCAACCAAAAGATTCTATTATTTGACTATGCAGCTAATTCCCTTAGGAGGCCCTGCATAATTCAACCCCCTAATGGGTTTGTTAAATAGTGGTAACATCATTATTGGGAACTACTTATTATAATTCATTTTATCCCTTTTTCATATCATTCCTCAGATTCAAAATTTCTTAAGTCGTAGTTTACATATTTTCCCTCATACTTGATTGTGGTAAGATGTTTTCAGATAAATTTTCAAGTAATAGAGTCAATTTTAATCAATTCGGTCAAATCTATTTTGACCTTAAACATTAGCCTTTTTATGTCTGATGTGCATGAATTTAAACTGCCCACAGAAGACAAGGGAAGTTTGAATAAAAGTCAAGTTCCATCTCACTCAACGTACATATTGTATGATTTTAGGTAATATTGAGCAATAAAAAGATTCAAAATTTGTAGGGTTATTTATAATAATCCTAGAAAAATTCAAACTATTCTTACTAGGTCCATTGGATTAGGTAAAAATTTAAATCAGGTTGCAAAAGAAAGGCATGCACAAATGATTGAAGATGAAAGCGTTTTTCATTGATGCACAAGAGTTAGAAGGACATCCACAGACGGGAGTCTCTTCTATTTTTCAGTAATTACAAAAGACTTTAAACATAACTCTTTATTTGATTTATGGCATCCCAAGCTTCATCAGCAGCCTCCTAGAATTCATTCATTCAACTGGATACAATAAGAGATGCAGTGATACTAGCTCTTTTTAGAACAATTGAAAAAGAAAGTTCTTGAGTGCGGTTTGAGAAAATTTTTTGCTAATCAAACATTGACTCTGTTTCTATCCAATAGAATTGGAAGATAGATATATGGATTTGAGAATGGTGAATTAGAAGTAAATATCCATTTGGAGAGAGTACCCTTTTCAGATATCGTTCTAAGGCCATGTTTGTCTTCTCTCCACCAACTGACAACAGAAAACATTTCAGCCCATGGGTTTTCCAGTTTCATATCTGCAAGGAAATGGAATGGAGGAAAAATTTGAAAGTTCACACCATTGTTATTTCTCTTAATGCACAGCATAACAAAAATAGAGGAGTAGCAGTGCGGCTGCATCTCAGGCATATAGTTCTTTGCATCTAGAACATTGACTCCTTGCAGATGACCATCACCATACAGAGGCAGGTATATGCTTTGTGGGAAATTAAGATGATATTTATTCAAGTACGTAGCCAAATCTGGGAGAGTGCGGTCACAAATATCATAGTAATCATGGACAATGATTCTCATCATATCATCAATTCACTTTCTAGCCGGTTCATCATCCGTTCAATTTCTTCTAGGATCCATTGAATCTACACAAAGGTCAAATAATTAACTCTTAAGTGGGTTGATTTATCATAAAATTTGTGAAGAAATTTGAAAAAAATGGCTAAGGCATTAAGGCACGCAAGTGTAATTTTGGTGCGCAACTGTTACTCTGCCATGCAGATAATGGCACACATGTTTCACCACGCAGGTCAAAATACCTCTGCAGCAGCGCGACATGAATAAAAGAAAAGTTCCGGAGTTGGTGGTCAAGAACCAACTACTTTGTACTTTATTCATTAAATAAAATCCTTATCACATCTTTATTGTTCTTCTGTGTGACATGTCAAGTGATAATGTCCTAAGGACAACTATTGGATTAAAGGGTCGTAGCGGATCCCTGCAATGATGAGAACCCGGAAGTGCCATAACACTGTTCTTGAATGTATGTTCTATGGTCGGTTGATATTATTTGAGGGACATAAATAATATAGGTCATTAGGGGTGAGGACTCATAAAACATTGAGGCAACTTCTCATGGTGTGCGCCCTTGGTAATATCCCAGAGGATATTATGAGAACGAGACCCGCCAGCAGGAAATCCACATTTCATAGTGCCATTGGATGTTCCTATCTGCGGACGTGTGTATTGGTCCTTAGACTTTAAGATTATTATTAATGGGTATTACAACTCGCGCACTTAGATGTATTGACGAAAAATGTGACGACACACTGTTCGCAGCGAGGTAGGATATGTTGGGTGTGTCACGAGTAATACCGCATTAATAGATAATGCGAGAAAGGATTTGTCCCTTCCGTTCCATAATGGAAGTAGATATCTCAGGCCCTTTGATGGAATTGATATTGTCTAAATAAATCAATGGCCATGGTAAGGTATGGGAAAGTTCAATTCCGGGAAGTCAAAGAAAGAATAATCAAGCACATGGGTTGATGGCACTAGCATGCAACCCGCTTTATTGGAGATATCGAGACAAAGGGATTATATTACACGGTAAGCATTCGTAGGAGGTGACATGTCATTGCGGCGTTAAATTCTTTCTCTATGGGTTCCTTGGCATGTTTCTAGACGCTATCCTTGGAATTTAGGCAGGCTCCGCCTAATTCCACTAAGAAAGAGGCCTAGAGGGTCACACACTAAGTGTGTCTATGTATCTCAGTTAAATATTAATTTAACAAGTTGAATAAAGATTATTCCCGATTGTGGTTTAATAATTATTCAAGGATGTCTGATTGCATTTATTTTGACACAGGTTACTCAAGAGAATATATATTGTGGGCAAAATAATATAAATTTATTTGCGAGTAATGCAGTTACATTTATTTAAGAAATAAATAGTCATTACTCAACCTCTAATAAATATAGTGGAGGAAAATAAATAAAACTGAAAAAATAAAAGTACACAGCCTGTATATTTATATATACACGTCGTGTAGTTTTTTTTTCGGGATTCGTGATAAAAATATTGTTTATTTAATTAAATAATATTAAATGTAATACGATGGACGCATGTCAAGTAATAATGATGGTCAACTGTCATTATTAAGACATGGGGTATTACCAAGAATTAAATGAAATGATTAAATGCTTATGAGCAATTAATTTATTTTATTATTCTGGGTATTCTAAATCGTAATTACATTATTCTCAAAAATGTTATCCATTTTGGTTGTGCACAACGGATTGGAAATACTCTCAAGCCAAGATAGAATTCCCTTTCCACCAAGAATGCTTTCAAGTTATGAAAGAAAGATCCTCCACCGGATCAAAGCGATCGAAGACAGACATCGCAAGCGAAGGATCTTCCGCGCTAGCACCTGGAGTTCTCTTCGGCAACGTCCAGAGATACGTGGCACACGTGTGGATCACCGCTAGAGGAATCCTACACTTGGATTCTCCGACGCAACGACGGATCACAGGATCGTGACCGGAGACACCAACGAAGAAAAAATTTCAATGAAGTAATTCTTATGAATTAATTAAATTAATTATAATCAATATATGATGATCCTCCTCATGGGCTCCATGACTCTTCTTTACTTTTTTGTTATTTGTTCTATTCCGAAGATTCGGCGTTTCAAATCGTGACAGATCTCGGATTGAATGTTGTTTAACGTTAAAATTATAGTTTGGCAATCCCACCAACGCGCTTCCACTGCGCCCGAAACCTACAAGTGGTATCAGAGCGGTCATATCGTTGATTATAATTATTTACGTTTTTCGTTGGTAATTTACGCATTTAATAATTTAGATATTTCAATTCATGTTTAATCGTTCTGGAAATCTGAATATCGAGATCCGTTCCTCCTCCCTCGTTTCTCGTTCACCTCACGGAAACGAATTTTTCTATTAATTTTGATTAAAATAAAATATAGGATCTCATCCAGAGGAGCCAAACGTTTCTGGATGTATAACACCAGAATACACGGCGTGTATTCGGAAGTACACACCGTGTTTTCTAGGTTCAATGCATTGACCGATCCGCCAAATCAGGTCGTGTATTGAGGTCATTTATGACACCGTGTGTTGACCAGAAATATGTGGCACATGGTTTCCAGATTACACGCCGTGTGGTCCAACTGAACACGGCGTTTAGTCCCTTCGGGTTTGGGTTGGGCTGTGTACCCCGTACATGAATTGCCCGGCTGGAAATCGTGTAACGCGGAAACTACACGGTGTGTGTCCAAAAGAACACACCGTGTACTCCGAAAATTTCCGAAGTACATTTACACGCCATGTCCCCAGGCGTGTACTTCGGATGGATGGTGGAGAAAAGTACACGCCGTGTACTTACCCAAATTACGCAGATTTATTAAAATTTATTATTATATTATACAAACCCTTGAGACGTGTACCATGGTGCAGGCGTAAAGCTGAGGCACAACATGTGATAGGTGTTATATATATATGTGTTTAATTTAACATCTGCGTAATAAATGGGAATTCACTGGGTTGTCTCCAAGGTTGAAGTTACATACAAGGATAATTTTAAATGAATTTATTTGTTTAAAATTATGATGGATGAGAATCTCAAGGAAATTTAGAAAAGGTATTTAATATAAAAGGATTGATTAATTAAAGATAATTAATTAATTAGAGCGTGATTTATCTTAAACAAGAACGATTAAAGAATTGAATGCTAGTTTTATTTATGTGTAAATATCATTTCATGTGTGGATGATCATGAGCTAGACCGAGACCTTTGTATGTGAATGGTTTCTTGTAATTTATTTATTTAAATTAAATTTGTTGGCCTGTGAGACATCTCCTCATTAATATGTAGGGCCTGCGTGCCCAAGGATTCTTTTATATAAAACAACATTTTTACCCTTTACCAGCGTGTGAGATAAATGCATATGTAATGGATGGAGCTCCCAAGCTAGTGGAGGCAGCTCAAGTCATGAGCTGAGGTGAAACCAATCCAAGGAGATACAAAGGTGGACAGGTGGAAAGCTGTAAACACGAACCCGCAAGGTTCAAGGTGTTTCTCCCCTAGGTCTTGGGTAAGTTTATCAACCAATAGATAAACTAACCAATAGAACAAGATCATGATCATACCATTTATTTTATTTCTATCAGTTGCATGGTTTATTTATTGTGGGTGTGTTGTCACAATCACACAATTAATGAATATAACAAGCATACAAGATAGAACTAAAATAAGACCGGTTTATATGTAACTATTATCTTAGACATGGTTAATCACTTAAGTATATCCCACTTAATATTAACAAGCATGTAATCAAAGATAATAAAATGGAAATTTACGTATAAGGATAAAATACCTCAAAATAAATATTAAGTCGGCATAGCCTTCCATAATCTTGGTTAGAATCGAACCATAGTTCAAAGTGCTTGACCAACCCTAGTTGGGGTGCTTTCAATTATCGGGGAATTATAATTCAAGGTTTTGGGTTGACTTGACTTGGTTCACATCAAGGGTTGACTGCCACAGCAGGACTTGGTGTGACCAAGAGGCAAAGGTTGAGGAAATCCAAAAAGGATTTCAGGATTGGGGAGTCCACTCAGCGGATCAAGGAGATGCAAGTTAATGGAGTTGGCATTCAGATTTCCTACCTAAAACCCTTCTAGTTGCTTGACCAACCCTAGTTGGGGTAATGCGAAGGGCAATATGGATCCTTGCCACTAGAATATTCATGAAACCAAATATTCCGAAGTCAACGGTGAGGGCTATTGGATTTCGATAAAATAGTGGGAGACTAATAAGTATTAATTAATTTATTTGTCTCAATTTTTGTAATAATGTACTAAACCTTTGATCATCTTAATTTGTAGAAACAACAAGAAAATTACTTCAAACATATCATTGTTCACCATACTCGAGAAGGAAAACCTTCTCACTGGCACCAATTTCCAAGAGTGGCAGAGGCGTTTACGCGTCGTCCTTCGCCACGAAAGGAAATTATATATGCTGGAAGAGCCTATTCCAGTTGCTCCTGGGAAAGAGGCTAGTGATGGGGAATTATCACTCTACATGAAACGCATGGATGATGCCACAGATGTCCAGTGTTTCATGCTATTGGCCATGTCTAATGATCTCTTGAAGCAACATGAAAACATGGATGCGTATAGCATGATGTCTCACCATAAAGATCTCTACCAAGAGAAGGAAAGACAAGAGAGGTATGAGATCTCCAATGCTTTTTTTACCACGATGCTTGGAGAGTCTGCGCCAGCTGGGCCTCATGTTGTCATGATTATTGGCTACATTGAACACCTGGACATCTTAGGGATTAAATTCCCAGATGAGTTGCGTACAGATCTCATCCTATCATCACTGCCCAAGACCTTCTCTAGCTTCATTGTCAACTATAACATGAGCGGCAATGAGAAGAGTCTATCGGAGATTATAACCTTGATTCGCCGGGTAGATAAGGACATGGGGCATGACAAAACCGCGGTCCTTATGGTGAACAAGAAAAGGAAGGACAAGGCAAAGGGTCCAAAGACTTATAAACGGTATGAAGCCCCCGAGCACCATCCCTCCAAGAATGAGAAGATCCAGAGGTAGGGAAAGGAATGGGAGGCAGTGTGTTTTTCATGTGGCAAGCAGGGCCATTGGAAGAGGAACTGTACCCAGAAGCATGGGGACGCTAAAGGTGCGTTCTTTATTGAGTGCAATCTTTCTATTTCTACACATTGGGTATTAGATACAGCTTGTGGGGCTCACATATATATTCAAATAAAGGAACCAAGTAGATTTCGAAAGATCGCCAGAGGAGAGGTGGATCTTCGAGCTGCCAATGGCGCAAGACTGGCTGGATTGGCTATTGGCGACTATCACCTCTCATTGCCAACTAGCATGATTTTGGTTTTACAAAACTTTTATTTTCTGCCTAGTGTTACCAATAACATAATTTATGTATCTTGTTTGGATATGGATGGATTTATTTTCAAGTTTGGAAATAAGGGTTTTCTCTTGTATAATAACAATGCATGCTATGGTATGGAACATTTAAATAATGGTTTGTATGTATTGAATTATGAAAACCAAGTGTTGGCAATCGATAACGAAACAAACTAACATTTCTCATACATCACCCAGTTATGGCATCACCGCCTTGGTCATGTGAACCAGAAGCATTTGACAAAGCTTTACCAAGATGGCTATTTAGACTCTACTGACCTAAAACCACTTGATAGATGTCACACTTGTTTACAAGGAAAAATGACCAAGCCACCTTTTGGTGGAAAAGGTGAAAGGGACACAGAGCTTCTAGGATTGGTACACATGGATGTGTGTGGACCATTTCCAGTATAAGCTAGAGGTGGATATTATTACTTCATTACTTTTACTGATTATTTGATTAGATATGGCTATGTCTACTTAATGAGGTATAATTCAGAGTCCTTAGAGAAATTTAAGGAATTCAAGAATGAAGTAGAGAATCATCTTGGTAAGAAGATAAAGAATCTTCGATCGGATCGAGGTGGAGAATATCTGAACCAAGAGTTCATCGATCTTCTACGGGAGTCTGGGATTCTATCTCAGCTCACTCCTCCTTATACACCACAGTGGAACGGTGTTAGTGAAAGGAGGAACCGCACCTTGTTGGACATGGTGAGGTTGATGATGAGTTATGCGGATCTTCCATTATCCTTTTGGGGATATGAATTACAAACTGCAGCATACACATTAAACCGAGTACCAACTACGGCGGCAAATGGAATTCCATCCGAGTTATGGAATGGAAGGAAACCCACTTTGTCGCACACACGTGTATGGGGATGCGAGGTGTTTGTTAAGGCCTTCTCAGTCAACAAACTAGCACCCCGGGGCACGAAGTGTATCTTTATAGGATATCCCAAGGAAACGAAAGGATATTACCCCTATAACCCTCAAGACAAGAAAGTGATTGTCGCTAGACAAGCCGTCTTTCTTGAGAGGGAGCACATCCTCAAGAAGGATAGTGGGAACACGATTGACTTCGACGAAGTTGATGCTCATGATACACAGGAGTTGGTACAGGAACAAGTTCCACAGGTCCCCGCGGAAGAGGTTCCAGAAACACAAGTACTGTGTAGGAGCTCAAGAGAGGTAAGGGAACCAGAGAGATATGGTTTCCTAGTCACCGAGGATGGTGAATTATTATTGTTGGACAATGATGAACCTCTATTTTACAAGGAAGCAGTAGAAAGATCAGAAGCTGCAAGATGGCTAGAAGCTATGAATTCTGAGATGGATTCCATGTATCAGAATCAAGTATGGGTTCTGTTCGATGAGCCAGTTGATGTAAAGCCTGTTGGATGCAAATGGGTATTCAAAAGAAAGCAGGACATGGAAGGTCAAGTTAGCACCTATAAAGCAAGGCTAGTGGCTAAAGGATTCAGACAACGTCAAGGAATTGACTATGATGAAACCTTCTCGCCAGTTTCCATGTTTAAATCCATAAGAATCATACTGTCCATAGTAGCTTACCATGACTATGAGATTTGGCAGATGGATGTCAAAATAGCATTCCATAACGGGAACCTTCAGGAAGATGTCTATATGACACAACCAGAAAGGTTTGTGACACCATGTGAAGCCAAACAGGTTTTCAAGTCGTAGAAATCCATTTATGGATTGAAGCAAGCATCCAGGTAATGGAACACTCAATTTGATGAAGCCATAGAAGAATTTGGTTTCATTAAGAATGAATGTGAGCCATGTGTTTATAAGAAGTTTAATGGGAATTCAGTCGTCATCCTAGTTGTATATGTTGATGACATATTGCTTATTGGAAACGACGTACCAGCCTTACAGTCAGTTAAGGACTGGTTGAACAAGTGTTTCTCCATGAAGGACTTAGGAGAAGCAGCCTACATTCCAGGGATCAAGATCATTCGTGATAGATCCAAGAGGCTTCTTGGACTATGTCAGGGTACATACATTGACCAGATACTAAAGAGATTTAGTATGGAAAAATCGAAGAGGGGATTGGTTCCAGTGTCACATGGCTTAGATCTTTCTAAGAAAATATGTCCCCAGACACAACAAGAGAAATATAAGATGAGTAAGATCCCATATGCTTCGGATATAGGATCCATTATGTATGCCATGTTATGTACCAGGCTTGATGTTGCCTATGCACTGAGCATGGTAGGCAGATATCAAGAAGATCCAGGAGAACAGCATTGGACTGCTGTTAAGACTATTCTTAAGTATCTGAGAATAACTAAGGATATGTTCCTGATGTATGGAGGAGACGGGGAGCTTGTCATCGGAGGGTATGCTGATGCTGGTTATCAAACAGATCAAACTGATCTGAAGTCACAATATGGATATGTTTTCTGTCTCAATGGAGGAGCTATGAGCTGGAAGAGTTCAAAGCAGCCAGTTGTCGCCGATTCTACAGTGGAGTCCGAGTATATAGCATCTTCTGATGTAGCCAAAGAAGACGTCTGGATTCGGAACATTGTCTAGGAGCATGATGTGGTGCCTAGCAGTAAGGATCCCATTACATTGTATTGTGATAATACTGTAGCGGTGGCTCTTGCAAAAGAACCAAGGTCACATCAACATACAAAGCACATACTCCGGAAGTATCACCTCTTGAGGGATTTCTATCAAAGGGGTGAAGTTGCAGTAAGCAGAGTGTCCATGGGAAAGAATGTGGAAGACCCCATGACTAAAGGCCTATCTCAGCAGAAGCATGAATATCATGTGAGAGCTAGTGGGTTAAAGGTTGTTAGCAGATGGCTCTAGTCCAAGTGGGAGTATGTAGGAGTTGGTGGTCTAGAACCAACTACTTGGAAATTTATTCATTAAATAAAAGCCATATCACATCTTGATTGTTCTTCTGCGTGACATGTCATGTGATAATGTCCTAAGGACAGCTGTTGCATTAAAGGGTCGTAGCGGATCCTTGCTATGATGAGAACCCGGAAGTTCCATAACACTATTCTTGAATGTATGTTCTATGGACGGATGATATTATTTGAGGGACACAAATAATACAGGTCATTAGGGGTAAGGACTAATAAAACTTTGAGGCACCTTCTCATGGTGTGCGCCCTTGGTAATATCCAAGAGGATATTATGAGAACGAGACCCGCCAGTAGGAAATCCACATTTCATAGTGTCATTGGATGTTCCTATCTGCGGACGTGTGTATTGGTCCTTAGACTTTAAGATTATTATTAATGGGTATTACAACTCACGCACTTAGATGTATTGGCAAAAACTGTGATGACACACTGTTCGCAGCGAGGTAGGATACGTTGGGTGCATCACGAGTAATACCGCATTAATAGATAATGCGAGTAAGGATTTGTCTGTTCCGTTCCATAATTTAAGTAGATATCTCAGGCCCTTTGATGGAATTGATATAGCCTAAATGAATCCATGGCCACAGTAAGGTATGGGAAAGTTCAATTCTGGGAAGTCAATGAAAGAATAATCAAGCACATGGGTTGATGGCACTAGCATGAAACCCGCTTGATTGGAGATATCGAGACAAAGGGATTATATTACATGGTAAGTGTTCGTAGGAGGTGACACATCATTGCGGCGTTAACTTCTTTCTCTATGGGTTCCTTGGCGTGTTTCTAGATGCTAACCTTGGACTTTAGGTAGGCTCCGCCTAATGGAACTGAGAAAGAGGCCTAGAGGGTCACACACTAAGTGTGTCTATGTATCTCTGTTAAATATTAATTTAACAAGTTGAATAAATATTATTCCTGATTGTGGTTTAATAATTATTCCAGGATGTCCGATCGCATTTATTTCGACACTAGTTTTTCGAGAGAATATATATTGTGGGAGAAATAATATAAATTTATTAGCGAGTAATGCAGTTACATTTATTTAAGATATAAATAGTCATTACTCAAGGTCTAATAAATATGGTGGAGGAAAATAAATAAAACTGAAAAAATAAACGTACACGCTGTGTATATTTATATATACACGCCGTGTAGTTTATTTTTCGGGATTAGTGAGAAAAATATTGTTTGTTTAATTAAATAATATTAAATGTAATACGTTGGATGCATGTCAAGTAATAATGATGGTCAATTGTCATTATTAAGACATGGGGTATTACCAATAATTAAATGAAATGATTAAATGATTATGAGAAATTAATTTATTTTATTATTCTGGGTATTATAAATCATAATTACATTATTCTCAAAAATGTTATCCATTTTGGTTGTGCACAACGGATTGGAAATACTCTCAAGAACAGAGAGAATTCCCTTTCCACCAAGAACGCTTTCAAGTTACAAAAGCAAGATCCTCCACCGGATCAAAACGATCGAAGACGGACATCACAAGTGAAGGATATTCCGTGCTAGCACCCAGAGTTCCCTTCGGAGACATCCAGAGATACTTGGAACACGTGTGGATCACCGCTAGAGGAATCCTACACTTGGATTCTCCGATGCAACGACGGATCATAGGATTGTGACCGGAGACACCAACGAAGAAATAATTCCAACGAGGTAATTCTTATGAATTAATTAAATTAATTATAATCAATATATGATGATCCTCCTCATGGGCTCTAGGACTCTTATTTTATTTTTGGTTCTTCGTTCTATTCCAAAGATTCGGCATTTTAAATCGTGACGGATCTCGGATTGAATGTTGTTTAACGTTAAAATTAAAGTTGGGCAATCCCACCAACGCGCTTCCGCTGTGCCCGGAACCTACAAGTAGTATCCGAGCGGCCATATCGTTGATTATAATTATATAAGTTTTTCGTTGGTAATTTACGCATTTAATAATTTAGTTATTTCAATTCAAGTTTAATCATTCTGAAAATCTGAATATCGAGATCCTTTCCTCCTCCCTCGTTTCTCATTCACCTCACAGAAATGAATTTTTCTTTTAATTTTGATTAAAATAAAATAGAGGATCTCATCCGGAGGAGCCAAACGTTTCTGTCCGTATAACACCAGAATACACGGCATGTATTCGGAAGTACACGCCTTGTAGTCTAGGTTCAATGCATTGACTGATCTGCCAAATCAGGTCGTGTATTAAGGTCATTTATGACACCGTGTGTTGACCAGAAAGAGGTGGCACACAGTTTCCGGATTACACGCCGTGTGGTCCAATTGAACATGGCGTGTAGTCCCTTCGGGTTCGGGTTGGGCCATGTACCCCGTACATGACTTGCCCGACTGGAAACCATGTAACGTGGAAACTACACGGCGTGTGTCGAAAAGAACACGCCATGTACTCCAAAAACTTTCCGAAGTACATTTACACACCATGTCCCCGGGCGTGTACTTCGGATGGACGGTGGAGAAAAGTAAACGCCGTGTAGTCGTAACTACACGCTGTGTACTTACCCAAATTATGTAGATTTATTAAAATTTATTATTATATTATACAAACCCTTGAGACGTGTACCATGGTGCAGGCGTAAAGCTGAGGCACAACACGTGATAGGTGTTTTATATATATGTGTTTAATTTAACATCTGCATAATAAATGGGAATTCACTGGGTTGCCTCCAAGGTACAAGTTACGTACAAGGATAATTTTAAATGAATTTATTTGTTTAAAATTATGATGGATGAGAATCTCAACGAAATTCAAAAAAGGGATTTAAGATAAAAGGATTGATTAATTAAAGATAATTAATTAATTCGAGCATGATTTATCTTAAAGAAGAACGATTAAAGAATTGAATGCTAGTTTTATTTATGTGTAAATATCGTTGCATGTGTGGATGATCATGAGCTAGACCGAGACCTTTGTATGTGAATGGTTTCTTTTAATTAATTTATTTAAATTAAATTTGTTGGCCTGCGAGCCATCTCCTCATTAATATGTAGGGCCTGCGTGCCCAAGGATTCTTTTATGTAAAAACCCCTTTTTACCCCTCACCTACGTGTGAGATAAATGCATATGTAATGGATGGAGCTCCCAATCTAGGGGAGGCGGCTCAAGTCAGGAGCCGAGGTGAAACCAATCCAAGGAGATACAAAGGCGGACATGTGGAAAGCTGTAAACACGAACCCGCAAGGTTCAAGGTGTTTCTACCCTAGGTATTGGGTTAGTTTATCAACCACTAGATAAACTAACCCATAGAACAAGATCATGATCATACCATTTATTTTATTTCTGTCAGTTGCATGGTTTATTTATTGTGGGTGTGCTGTCACGATCACACAATTAATGAATATAACAAGCATGCAAGATAGAACTAAAATAAGATCGGTTTATACGTAAATATTATCTTAGACATGGTTAGTCACTTAAGTATATCCTGCTTAATATTAACAAGAATGTAATCAAAGACAATAAAATGAAAATTTACGTATAAGGATAAAATCCCTCAAAATAAATATTAAGTCGGCATAGCCTTCCATAATCTTAGTTAGAATCGAACCATAGTTCAAAGTGCTTGACCAACCCTAGGTGGGGTGCTTTCAATTATCGGGGAATTATATTTCAAGGTTTTGGGTTGACTTGACTTGGTTTGCATCAAGGGTTGAATACCACAATAGTACTTGGTGAGACCAAGAGGCAAAGGTTGAGGAAATCCAAAAAGGATTTCAGGATTGGGGAGTCCACTCAGCGGATCAAGGAGCTGCGAGTTAATGCAGTTGGAATTCGGAATGCCTACCTAAAACACTTCAAGTTTCTTGAGCAACCCTAGTTGGGGTAATGCGAAGGGCAATATGGATCCTTTCCACTAGAATATTCACGCAACAGAATATTCCGAAGTCAATGGTGAGGGCTATTGGATTTCGATAAAATAGTGGGAGACTAATAAGTATTAATTTTTTTATTTGTATCAATTTTTGTAATAAAGTACTTAACCTTTGCTCATATTAATTTGTAGAAATAGAAATAAAATGACTTCAAACATATCATTGCACACCATACTCGAGAAGAAAAACCTTCTCACCGGCACCAATTTCCAAGAGTGGCAGAGGCGTTTACGCGTCGTCCATCGCCACGAAAGGAAATTATATGTGCTGGAAGAGACTATTCCAATTGCGACTGGGAAAGAGGCTAGTGATGAGGAATTATCTCTCTACATAAAACACATGGATGATTCCACAAATGTCCAGTGTTTCATGCTATTGGCCATGTCTAATGAGCTCTTGAAGCAACATGAAAACATGGACGCGTATAGCATGATGTCTCCCCTTAAAGATCTCTACCAAGAGAAGGCAAGACAAGAGAGGTATGAGATCTCCAATGATTTGTTTACTACGAATCTTGGAGAGTCTGTGCCAGCTGGGCACCATGTAGTCAAGCTTATTGGCTACATTGAATTCCTAGACATCTTAGGGAATAAATTCCCGGATGAGTTGCGTAAAGATCTCATCCTATCATCACTTCCCAAGACCTTCTCTAGATTCATAGTCAACTATAACATGAGAGGAAATTAGAAGAGTCTATCGGAGCTTCTGACCTTGATTCGCCATGTAGATAAGGACATGGGGTGTGACAAACCCACGGTCCTTATGGTGAACAAGAAAAGGAAGGACAAGGCAAAGGGTCCAAAGACATATAAATGGTCTGAAGCCCCCGAGCACCGTCCCTCCAAGAAGGGGAAGATCCAGAGGCAGGGAAAGGAATGGGAGGCAGTGTGTTTTGCATGTGGCAAGCAGGGCCATTGGAAGAGGAACTGCACCTAGAAGCGTGGGGACACTAATGGCGCGTTTTTTATTGAGTGGAATCTTTATCTTTATACACATTGGGTATTAGATACAGCTTGTGGGGCTCACATTAGTATTCAAATGAAGGAACCAAGTAGATTTAGAAAGATCACCAGAGGAGAGGTGGATCTTCGAGCTGCCAATGGCGCAAGGCTAGCTATGTTGGCTATTGGCGACTATCACCTCTCATTGCCAACTGGCATGATTTTGGTTTTACAAAACTGTTATTTTGGGCCTAGATTTACCAAGAACATAATTTCTGTATCTTGTTTGGATATAGATGGATTTATTTTCAAGTTTGGAAATAAGGGTTGTCTCTTTTATAAGAACAACGTATGTTATGGTATGGCACATTTAAATAATGGTATGTATGTATTGAATTACGAAAACCAAGTGTTGGCAATCGATAACGAAACAAAGTCACATGACTCATACATCACCCAGTTATGGCATCACCGACTTGGTCATGTGAACCAGAAGCGTTTGACAAAGCTCTGCCAAGATGGCTATTTAGACTCTACAGAGCTAAAACCACTTGATAGATGTCACACTTGTTTACAAGGAAAAATGACCAAGCCGCCTTTTGGTGGACAAGGTGAAAGGGCCACAGAGATTCTAGGATTGGTACACACGGATGTGTGTAGACCATTTCCAATAGAAGCTAGAGGTGGATATTCTTACTTCATAACTTTTACTGGTGATTTGAGTAGATATGGCTATGTCTACTTAATGAGGTATAAGTCAGATTCCTTAGAGAAATTTAAGGAATTCAAGAATGATGTAGAGAATCATATTGGTAAGAAGATAAAGAAGCTTCGATCGGATCAAGGTGTAGAATATCTAAACCAAGTGTTCATCGACCTTCTACGGGAGTCTGGGATTCTATCTCAGCTCACTCCTCCTTATACACCACAGTGGAATGGTGTTAGTGAAATGAGGAACCACACCTTGTTGGACATGGTGAGGTCAATGATGAGTCATGCGGATCTTCCATTATCCTTTTGGGGATATGCATTACAAATTGAAGCATTCACATTAAACCAAGTACCAACTAAGGCGGCAAATGGAATTCCATCCGAGTTATGGAATGGAAGGAAACCCACTTTGTCGCACACATGTGTATGGGGATGCGAGGCGGTTGTTAAGGCCTTCTCAGTCAACAAACTAGCACCCCGGGGCACGAAGTGTATCTTTATTGGATATCCCAAGGAAACGAAAGGATATTACCTACATAACCCTCAAGACAAGAAAGTGACTGTCGCTAGACAAACCGTCTTTCTTGAGAGGGAGCACATCCTCAAGAATGATAGTGGGAGCAAGATTGACTTTGACGAAGTTGATGCTCAAGATACACAGGAGTTGGTACAGGAACAAGTTCCACAGGTCCCTCTGGAAGAGGTTCCGGAAACACAAGTACTGCATAGGAGCTCAAGAGAGGTAAGGGAACGAGAGAGATATGGTTTCCTAGTCACTGAGGATGGTGAATCATTATTGTTGGACAATGATGAACCTCTCTCCTACAAGGAAGTAGTAGAAAGCTCAGAAGCTGCAAGATGGATAGAAGCTATGAATTCTGAGATGGATTTCATGTATCAGAACCAAGTATGGATTCTGGTCGATGAGCCAGTTGATGTAAAGCCTGTTGGATGCAAATGGGTATTCAAAAGAAAGCTGGACATGGAAGGTCAAGTTAGCACCTATAAAGAAAGGCTAGTGGCTAGAGGATTCAGACAACGTCAAGGAATTGACTATGATGAAACATTCTCGCCAATTGACATGTTTAAATCCATAAGAATCATAATTTCCATAGCAGCTTACCATGACTATGAGATTTGGCAGATGGATGTCAAAACAACATTCCTTAATGGGAACCTTCAGGAAGATGTCTATATGAAACAACCAGAAGGGTTTTTGACACTAGGTGAAGTCAAACGGGTTTGCAAGTTGCAGAAATCCATTTATGGATTGAAGCAAGCATCCGGGTCATGGAAAATTCGATTTGATGAAGCCATAAAAGAATTTGGTTTCATTAAGAACGAATGTGAGCCATGTGTTTATAAGCGGTTTAATGGGAATGCAGTCGTCATCCTAGTGGTCTATGTTGATGACATATTGATTATTGGAAACGACGTACCGACCTTACAGTTACTTAAGGACTGGTTGAACAAGTGTTTCTCCATTAAGGACTTAGGAGAAGCAGCCTACATTCTAGTGATCAAGATCATTCATGATAGATCCAAGAGGATGCTTGGACTAAGTCACGGTACATACGTTGACCAGATACTAAAGAGATTTAGTATGGAAAAATCCAAAAGGGAATTGGTTCCAGTGTCACATGGATTACATCTTTCTAATAAAATGTGTCCCCAGACACAACAAGAGAAAGATAGGATGAGTAAGATCCCATATGCTTCGGTTATAAGATCCATCATGTATGCCATGTTATGTACCAGGATTGATGTCGCCTATGCACTGAGCATGGTAGGCAGATATCAAGCAGATCCAGGAGAACAACATTGGACTGTTGTTAAGACTATCCTTAAGTATCTGAGAAGAACTAAGGATATGTTCTTAGTGTATGGAGGAGACGAGGAGCTTTTCATCAGAGGGTATGCTGATGCTGGTTTTCAAACAGATCAAAATGATCTGAAGTCGCAATCTGGATATGTTTTCTGTCTCAATGGAGGAGCTGTGAGCTGGAAGAGTTCAAAGCAGCCAGTTGTCGTCGATTCTACAGCGGAGTCCAAGTATATAGCGGCTTCTGATGCAGCCAAAGAAGCTTTCTGGATTCGTAACATTGTCCAGGAGCTTGATGTGGTGCCTAGCAGTAAAGATACCATTACATCGTATTGTGATAATACTGCAGTCGTGGCTCTTGCAAAAGAACTAAGGTCACATCAACGGACAAAGAACATACTCCAGAAGTATCACCTCTTGAGGGATTTCTATCAAACGGGTGAAGTTGCAGTGAGCAGAGTGTCCACAGAAGAGAACGTGTAGGACCCCATGACTAAAGGACTATCTCAGCAGAAGCATGAATATAATATGAGAGATAGCGGGTTAAAGGTTGTTAGAAGTTGGCTCTAGTCCAAGTGGGAGTCTGTTGGAGTTGGTGGTCTAGAACCAACTACTTTTTACTTTATTCATTAAATAAAATCCTTATCACATCTTGATTGTTCTTCTGCGTGACATGTCATGTGATAATGTCCTAAGGATAGCTGTTGCATTAAAAGGTTGTAGCGGATCCCTGCTATGATGAGAACCCGGAAGTGCCATAACATTGTTCTTGAATGTATGTTTTATGGCTGGATGATATTATTTGAGGGACACAAATAATAAAGTTCATTAGGGGTGAGGACTCATAAAACTTTGAGGCACCTTCTCATCGTGTGTTCCCTTGGTAATATCCAGGAGGTTATTATTAGAACGAGACCCGCCAGTAGGAAATCCACATTTCATAGTGTAATTGGATGTTCCTATCTGTGGACGTGTGTATTGGTCCTTAGACTTTAAGATTATTATTAATGGGTATTAAAACTCGCACACTTAGATGTATTGACGAAAAATGTGACGACACACTGTTCGCAGCGAGGTAGGATACGTTGGGTGTGTCATGAGTAATACCGCATTAATAGATAATGCGAGAAAGGATTTGTCCCTTATGTTCCATAATGGAAGTAGATATCTCAGGCCCTTTGATGGAATTGATATAGCCTAAATAAATCCATGGCCATGGTAAGGTATGGGCAAGTTCAATTCTGGGAAGTCAAAGAAAGAATAATCAAGCACGGGTTGATGACACTAGCATGCAACTTGCTTGATTGGAGATATCGAGACATAGAGATTATATTACACGTTAAGCGTTCGTAGAAGGTGACACATCATTGCGGCGTTAACTTCTTTCTCTATGGGTGCCTTGGCGTGTTGCTAGACACTAACTTTGGACTTTAGGCAGGCTCTGCCTAATGCCACTGAGAAAGAGGCCTAGAGGGTCACACACTAAGTGTGTCTATTTATCTCAATTAAATATTAATTTATCAAGTTGAATAAAGATTATTCCCGATTGTGGTTTAATAATTATTCAAGGATGTCTGATCGCATTTATTTCGACACTAGTTATTCGAGAGAATATATATTGTGGGAGAAATAATATAAATTTATTAGCGAGTAATGCAGTTACATTTCTTTAAGAAATAAATAGTCATTACTCAAGGTCTAATAAATATGGTGTAGGAAAATAAATAAAACTGAAAAAATAAAAGTACACACCATGTATATTTATATATACATGCCGTGTAGTTTATTTTTCAGGATTCGTGAGAAAAATATTGTTTATTTAATTAAATAATATTAAATGTAATACGTTGGACGCATGTCAAGTAATAAGGATGGTCAACTGTCATTATTAAGACATGGGGTATTACCAAGAATTAAATGAAATGATTAAATGCTTATGAGGAATTAATTTATTTTTTTATTCTGGGTATTATAAATCCTAATTAAATTATTCTCAAAAATGTTAGCCATTTTGGTTGTGCACAACAGATTGGAAATACTCTCAAGCCAAGAGAGAATTCCCTTTCCACCAAGAATGATTTCAAGTTACGAAAGCAAGATCCTCCACCGGATCAAAGCGATCGAAGATGGACATCGCAAGTGAAGGATCTTCCGCGCTAGAACCCGGAGTTCCCTTCGGTGACTTCCAGAGATAAGTGGCACACGTGTGGATCACTGCTAGAGGAATCCTACACTTGGATTCTCCGACGCAATGACGGATCACAAGATAGTGACCGGAGACACCAACGAAGAAAGAATTCCAATGAGGTAATTCTTATGAATTAATTAAATTAATTATAATCAATATATGATGATCCTCCTCATGGGCTCCGGGACTCTTCTTTTCTTTTTCGTTCTCCGTTCTATTCTGAAGATTCGGCATTTTAAATCGTGATAGATCTCGGATTGAACTTTGTTTAACGTTAAAATTAATGTTGGGCAATCCCACCAATGCGCTTCCGCTACGCTCGGAACCTACACAAAGAACCGCAGAAAATCAGTAACCTGCTTGCCGAAGGCAACCTGCGCGGCGAGAGCTCGAAATTTTGAAATTTGGTGCTTTACGTGAGGAATGGACGCATATATATAGGCCATGCCTCAACTATGTGCGCCTAAAGCCAGTGCGTGCTACCCTTTGCACCGACACCTACCCGACTCGCACTTGCGCGATGCCATCTACACGCTCAACACTTGCGCGCTGCATGTTCCTTGGTTTTGTTCTTTACCTCAGAGTCACATCCAAGTTTCTTTCGGATCCGACTCTGAGGGGGGGATTTTATTGACACTCCTTTCCGTTACAATGTCTAACGACTGAAAAAAGGAAATACCCTAGTCCAAAGTGATTCATCCTTTGAAGGGACATCAAAAAATTGACAAAGGCATGAAGAAAGATCCATTTTCACTTGGGTTGATCAAGTTCCACTAGTTTCGCGCAAGTATAATTGTGCGCTGCCTAGTGGTTGCACAGTTGGCTTGTGCGCCCTCTTTGAAATTCGCCCAGGGTCATCACCAGCCTATAAATACCCCCAGTGGGCCCCCCATTTCGGCAGGAAAAAATTCCAGAAACTCAGATTTGAGCTCCCAGCACCCTAGTCTCTTCTCGAAGCTTCTGAACACTTCTAAGGTAATTTATTTCCTAGAATGGAAGATCTAAAGAGAGGGAGTAAGGCCGACGTGTTGAAACTCATCAACACTTGCGTGCCTAAGTGGCCAGTCCTTAAGGGAAATGGACACACTTGTGCACCGCCTTACCCCTTCAACAGAACTTGCGTGCCTCTTTTCTGGAAGCCTTTATGGATAGTACTAGAGTCTTGAGCCAAGCCTCGCCCAAGTATTACCTTAAGGGTGGACCGCCGCGCAAGTACCCATTTGTCATTCAGGTATACTTGTGCGACAAGCAATTGTGCACCCATGAAAGACTTGCGCGCCACCCTCTTTTTGGGAGCCCTTCCTGCCCATTTCACCTCTTCTATGCCTATCCACCTTTCCTATTTCAAGATTCCGCCTTCAGAACCCTCTTCAAATCCATTTTCTTCGGTATGGTTCCCCTGTTAGCTTCCTTATCTGAAAGGAATTATGTGGAACATCTCTCAAAACCTAGTGATTTACACATATTTATGTCACTAAGGTTAGAGATTTCATTCATTTAACCTCATCCTTTAAGATGAGAGAATCCTTAATCTGGGCATCCTCTACAGGAGTAAGCCCCAGTCTCAAAGTTCCCAAATATGGGCATCCTCCTCAAGAGTAATCCCCAGTCTCAAAGTTCCCAAATATGGGCATCCTCCTTAGGAGTAATCCCCAATCTCAAAGTTCCCAAATATGGGCATCCTCCTTAGGAGTAAGCCCCAAGTCCAAAGTTCCCAAATATGGGAATCCTCCTTAGGAGTAAGCCCCAAGTCCCTTAATTCTAAAAATCCATTAACTTGGGCCTCCTCCTTAGGAGTAAGCCCTAGTTTTTAAATTCCCTTAACCTGAGCATCCTCCTTAGGAGTAAGCCCCAGTCTTCAAATTCCTTTAACTTTGGCCTCCTTCTCAGGAGTAAGACCCAGTATTAATTTCTTAATCAGTCTTAATTTACTTTTGATATGGGCTTCCTTCTTAGGAATAAAACCCAATCATAATTCCCTCCTAAATTTGGGCATCTTTCTCAGGAGTAAGCCCTAAGTTAGAGTATCCAAATCTCCATAAAATCACATATACCTTTATGGACCCTATTATTGGACTTCCTCTCTAAAATAAGTCCGGATCTCTATCTATTTGGGAAGTCATACATAAATAAGCCCCATATCATTTCTTATGATTGCATCTTTCATGGCACAATTGTCTAGTTTTACCAATACCTCTTGTTTCTCACACCGAGAATGACTCATGTGAGCTTTGAGCATAAAAGTAATTATGACATCTTTATTTGAGCCATCAATCATATATAAACATCATACTCCTTTACTCAAACTACGTGGGTTCTGAATGTTTTACTATATAAGGGATATGTTGGTAGCCCATATGAGGGTACAATCCTAACTCTAAAATAACACATGTCCTTCTGAATGACAATAAACTTCAAGTTCCCCACTGAGTGGCTTTAAAACTAGTATGGTCATCATAATGACCAAGAGACTTTTATATAATGTATTAAAGGATACCATTGACTGAGAATCTCTAACAAATACAGATGATTCTCTTTCGATGAAGAACCTAGAATACATATAAAAGATTCTTTATATTTCCTACATATGAATCATTGATTGTCAGATCTAAAGGAAATCTCATTTTATACTTGGTAATTTTATAAGTATTCACGAACATAACTTAAATCTATAAAGGGAGTCCCTGAGTATACAATAATTCCCCCCAAAAAGGAGTGATGAGTCTGACCTCCCATCCTCTCGACCAAGGAAAATTCTTAAGTCTCATCGGTCCATAACTAATGAGCACCTACCTTTGGAAAGTAGGTCCAAATGGATATAGAATCATTGTATGTTTTCGGTTCTATGAACAAACCCATTAGAAACCGCTTGTAATGTTTGAACCTTAAACAAATGAGGTCATTCCAAATTCCAGAGGAAACACACATACATATGATGCATGAGACATATATAGAATATATGATATTATATACAAATGTGTACATTTAATAAATTTATTTTATTCATGTGTTTTAGATGAATGAAATGCATTGATATATATATATATAATATCTATATATTATTTATTTTATTTATAATGGTTTCATCAAGTACAATCCATTTATAAAAAGATTAAAGGATTTACATTAATTCATTGAAATATTTCCATGAAATATATACCAATTAGAAGAAACACATATTATGAATTAGAGGAAACTCACGTTTTATCCATTTAAGGGGATGATATCCTTATGTTGGATGTGAGTGGTATGCAATGTGTATAAGCCTCTTCCAAACTTTCTTCATCTTTAGCATCACTTATCTCGTTTTTAGAAGGCACTAGAACCCCTCCAAAAACTGGGTATTCTCAAGATATGATAATGGATTAATTTTTCATTTTAATTACACAGAGGTAGAGTGATTTTGTTAAATTCACCCAATGATCTCACTTAAACATTCTCTATGGATGCATGATCAAAGCTACTTCAACCCTCTTTATCCCAATGCTGTGTCTTTCATATTATCAGCACATTCTTTTCTTAAAAATCGATATCCCATGTTTTGGGTTATATTTTATTGAAAATTATTATTATATGTCCATAAAAACACATTAATGGTATTAGAGTTATCTTATTCATGAATTATACATGTTTTGATCACTGGTTTTTGAAGAAAAAATAATTACAACATTTTAATAAACAAAGACACCATGCATAATGTTAAATATGATTTACCCTTATGCGATGCTCTTACATAGAAGGTCTATCCAAGGGTAAACTCATTGTCACCATTATAAAAATGAGTTCTATAATTTTATTACCCTTATTCAAGTGATTATGTATAAATATCTTTGAAGATTTACCCTTACACAGGTTGGTTGTGTAAAGGATATACCATTATGCAAGCCATTGCGTGAAGGTAGATATACCTTTACCCTTATGAATAAGGTTATTAGATCTATTGTAAAATGGTCATTGATTTTTACCTTCACTCAACATGAGAATCATGAGGATTACTTATATGAAATGGAGTTATATAAAGGTAATACCTTTACATAAGGAATCTGTGTAAAGGTAACTATGTATTACAATTTCATAGTGGTATCGAGCTGCATAAAGGTAAATTTTTCCTTCACATGGTATATTAAAAAAATTAGTTACCCTCGCGTAGATTCTCTGCATAAGGGTAATAAGAAGATACACATACAAGGAGTAGGGGTTCTGCATAAGGGTAAGTTGGGTTTTTATAAAAATTGTTTTTAATATATTAAATAATATTGATGGTTTATAAATTCATTATAAATCTTAAAAAAAGGTATTTAGAGAATATTTAATGTTTAGGTAATTTATAAAATAAATAATTAATTATAAATTTATAATTAATTTAATAAATTTTTATGAAACATTATTCCTAGATATTAAAGGTTAATATTTTAAAATACCTTTTGAAAAATTTAAGGGTATTTCTTTTGATCTAGAAATAGGTGGTTTATTTAGAAATCAGAAGATTTGATTTATAAAGTTTTTATAAATTATAATATATATGATATTTAGATTATATAAAATGTTTACATTGTAGATATTGAATTAAAAAATGTTTATATTTCATAAAATATCATATAAATACCATTTAACATAAAATATTAAGGGGTTCATATTGAAATGAATTTCAAATTTTTATATTCTTTCTAGTTCAATTTTTTTATAACTAGAATTTATTTATTTAAAGTTCACAAACATCTCAAGTTTTTTAAAATAAATATATTTTTATTAATTTGTTAAATTTAATTAATAATCATGTTTCGTAAATTTTTTATGAAATTTGAATATTATATACTATAATTTATATGATAAATTTATTCTAGGATAGATCCTTTAATATCATGCTAGATTTAATATTATAAAATTTAGTTTTCATATTTCTTAACCCACGTTTTTAATTTTGGTTATGAGCTTGAGAATAGTATTTGGGTATATATTGTGTATTTGGGTGTTTGAAATTTAATGAATTTTATTATATATTGATTAAAGTATCAACACATAGAGGTAATATGGGGTTGACCACCTACTTTCCTAGATCCTTTTTTGGCTAGTAAAGTGAATGGGTTTGGATATTTTTCTCTTCGAGCATACTCATGTAGATATTTTTATTATTATATAACTTTAAGACTTTACATGAAGAGTTCATATAACTTATGCATATTATGATTCTATATATTTATGAATATACTTGAATTATATTTTTGGGTAATTAATAAAGACATGTGGGTTTTGTAAAAATTTACTCATTAATGACGGGTGAACACATTAATTTGGTGGTTGGAATAGGGTTTTCTAAAACTAAATTGTTATAATAATTAAAACATGAAATAAAATAAAACATGTGAAGATAATTATTACATATGATTTAATAGTTATATATTTAATATACATATGATGTATATTAAATGGGTGAGACATTAAAAATAAAACCCCACAAATACTAAGTGTGATATTCACTCTAATTAAAAACATGTCAAGACCTCGATCAACCAACCAGGTATTGTTGAACCCAGTATGAGTACCCTTAGATTATCTTTTTTATTTTTACAAATCTATAAGTAACTTTGTATTTTAATTCTAGGTATTATCAATATAATCACATGTATACCATAATTTGAATTAGTTGGCTTGTTCTTTTTGTTTACTTTATGATACACTAGATGGGAATCCCTAACTATTTGGATACCATAGGAATAACATTCAGTGAATCTATATGATGGATTTGTATAAGTGCTTGTCCGCTCAACTATCCAAGAATCATAAATATTATTATTACGATCATTACAAACCTAAATAATCATGTAATACTTATATGATAACTACTGTAAGTTTTGATGAAATATGGATCTTGTATAATTAAATGGGTATGATTTATGGGGTCATCATTTTTAGTGGACTTATATCATTAAATGTCCTTAATGAAAAGATATACAAGGAATGCTCAGTCATCGGCTAGCCTCTGACCATTAATTAATAAAAGAAAAAAAATTAAGAATGTACAACAGTTCAAAAAAAACTTCATATCATAGAAGGCATACCCGTCACCACCTCCATTATAGATTGTTTCCTCTATAGTAGCTGATTCCCACTCTGAGCTTTCATAGTGATTAAGAACCATGGAATATTTCCTTCTAAGATTCATCTTCTCCAAGGCTAGAAACTTCTTTGAGGACTATATAGCCCAACTTTCCTTCCCAATAGAAGACCTGGTAGACACCGAACATGAAAGATAATAATAGTATTTCTTCAGTATTCATCGTGGTGGGTCAGTCCTAGCATCCACATCCCCGTGAACCATCATCCTTTCACCCGGAACAACATCACTGTAAGAAGGCCAGACCACACCACTATCCTTTTCCTTGTCACTGTCCAAAATATCTCCCCACTTTCCCAAGATTTTAACCTCTTGATAAACCTCCTCCAATCTAAATTCTTGCTAGACCTGACTATTATTAGTAACTATAGCAAGGTAGTGTGGCTGATCCAGAAGGTTCTGCATAACAACTTCCCCCATTGCAGCATCCTTCTAGGAAAAAGAAAGCTGCAAGATGCCACCTTCCTTCCCTGCAACATCCTCCTCTTCATGCAATTCCTCCACATTTTCCATACCTAGGAATCTATTTCCATTAGAGACCGTGATCACCATTTCTCCAGCATCATCATCCTTCCCTTCTTGAACACAGGCATCCACATCCCCAGAGAGAGGAGCCACCGAGTCCAAAATATGTTCAATCACAGGATCTGATTGCAAGTAATTGCAAGCCAAATAATTTTCCACTGTGTCTGGATTTACAAGACCAAGGTCAAGCTTTAATTGATCAAAAACTTTCTTAACTGTCAGGTACTATGGCCTATCTTTCACCTTCTTCATAATATTACCCTACATTGTGATTTTAAGGCTAATATGCCTAGCATCCTCACCCACATCATGTCCAGTGGAAAATGATTGCTCAAAGCCTTCAGTAGGATCACACCTTGTACTCTTAGATAGGTCCTTCACCAATATAAAAACTGAACCCAAAGACTCACATCCATTAGTACCCAAACCCAAAACCCCTGGAGCATCTCCAGCCAAACCTTTACCATGGAAAATTGATTTTATATGCCTGAAACATGCACAGTTAACACAAAACAACATCCATGATTCAAATCTTACATCCTACTTCCATCGAAACTCTTTTCCATTCGTGATCTAGACACAATTCACAGGCGGCCTCACAATGTCAATCTCCACACAAATATGTGGACATATAGGATGAAAAATTTCCTTCGTCCGTCGATCAGAACACAAATATCAACCAATCATGTTCCCAATAGCACTCAAAATAGAGGGATTTTAAAATGAGAGTGGATGACCAGGGATACTCACCCATGTCGCCATATTCAAGGGATCACACCGCATGTAAAAGTCGAAGCTTCATTGAAACAAGTAAAATAGAATTCCATTGAAACTTTTATGGGATCTCGACCAGGTGGTGATAAAGTCATCTTATGTCTCAAACCGAATTATCAGATGTCTCATATCAATTAAGTTGATTACCTTGTGCTCTTGAAGATCCAATGAATTGAACACAAAATGGCCAAAATCATCAACCGAAGGACACTGATGATTAAACAAAGCTTATATAGTTAAATTACATAAATTAGCTGCACCGTTGAGATCCACTGAAGATATAAGAAGTTGAAGAACTCCTTTGAAAAAGCCAGGGACTTTCGGTGAGATCTTAATCCTTAGAAATAAAGGAAGATAATCAAGATTAGTGAACGGAAAAAAGATGTTACCTCCTCCATGAGATTGAGATCATGGAACTCCCCTCTCCAATCTCATGGGGGGAGTATAGCTATGGGTCATTAGGGTTATGGAATTAATGAGGAAGAAGGTATCGTCACAGTCTCCCCCCTCCCCTTAATGAATAGATATAAGACATGATATTCATAAGATAAAATTTTATTTCGTATAAAAATGAATTATCATGATCAAATTAAAAATTAAATTGATATGTGAAAGGATATTATAATGTATGAAACTACTAATACTGATAG
Source organism: Viscum album (assembly GCA_963277665.1). NCBI lineage: Eukaryota > Viridiplantae > Streptophyta > Magnoliopsida > Santalales > Viscaceae > Viscum > Viscum album. The sequence continues at coordinate 1,391,974,989 of OY728157.1, read as the reverse complement.
CTAATGAAAACTTATTAAGTATGAGAAATATTTTATGTATTAGAATATTTCCTTACAGAGTAACAAATTTTTTAAATTATTCAACAAGAAAATCCAGACGATTATGGAATAATGAAATGATTTATTTATATTTTAAAAGAAATTTAATTAAAAATGACATGTGAAATTTTATTCTCCACTCATATACTCAATATTATTTGGTATGTTAATTATATTTAATATGACATAATATGTTTAGAGAGACTGAATAATTCTTATAATGTATATTATGGTTAGTAATTAATTTTATTTTAATATATTGAAATATCTTCGAAATATGGATGAATTCAATAAATTTTACTTGATATTATCAAAGTGTTGATAATATATGAACAAGGTATATGATTTCTGAATTTTTGTATTGTGCAAGATAGTAAAATGATGCAAAATATCAAAACTATATAAGAAAAATTAGAAAGTATAATAATATTTCTTCAAGAATATAGATATGGTTATTTGAAACATATGGGTATTATAAATAAAGAGTAATGATTCTATATGATGGAATTATCTATAATACCTTAAGGGTTTTTGTAACTCCATGGAATGTTCATCTCAGGTATGAGTGTTTTTGAAATAATTTCATTAATTTTGAAAGGTATATGACCCCAAATGTATACTATAAAAGTGTTTTAAATATTCATGAGTTAAAAAAAAGATATAATTGAAAGAGATTTTAGTTTTCATTCAATTGATGAATTAAATAGTTTCTGCATCATAAATTTTAATTCAAAGATTATTATTAATCTTGGATGAATATAAGTAAGGGAAGTGAATCTTCATCTCACAACTCTTATTTGATAAGAGGTGTTAAAAAATATTTTTTATAAATAATATGATATGCTTAATTTTATATAGTTGGTTTATGATTCATTGGATTCTATAACATATTTTGAGAAGAATATATGGATAAAAGAGTTTATCCAGGATAAATAAGTTATTCGGTTTATGAAAATTTGAGTAAGATGTTTATAAAAACCAATACATTTCATAAATTAATATCACATCTTATTGGAAGAATATATAATAAATAAAATTATGATCCATTATAGAACAATAAAATTTTAGTATCTTTGGAACTTTTGATACATAAAAACGTATTCATAAGAGATCTATATCATCTCTCACTAAGTTATTCATAAATAGAACTCTTCTTAGACCATCCATACATAAAAAACCTTTATTTATTACCTAGTGAACAGAAACAAAAGAAAGAGTAAGCTCCGATTCTTAGTAAGGGTAATCAAGTGAGATAGAAGTGATCATGTAAACATAGCACGAGCATAAGGGTATGATAAAATGAGCTTACCAATTGAAAACCATACCCTACATATCAAATATCATAATCTTGAGTCATGGAATAAATGTTTATTGTTCATATGACATGAATAAACAAATTAATCATTGATCATGATCCATGATATCATAACATTTTCATAATAAATAACTTTGTGGCATACACATAAGCATAAAAAATCATTTCCTTAATAGTCACAGATCACTTCTAAGACTATCATAGTGGAGATTTTGATTTTTTATCAATGAAACACCATTAAAAAATGGATCCCAACTAGGACTATAATAGTTGATTGGGTCACTCCCCAAACCATCATATCCTTATTCATGGTTTACCCCCAAGACAAACGTAGTGGAAAAAGTCCCTTACAGAACTAGGTTCACTCCCTATTCTAGTCCTTATTATCTCACGAGATATCAATTTTACCTAAAACATTGGAGGTCTATATAATTTTGGGCCCACACAACACATAATGATAAATAATACATATGTTTTTCGCAAGATCATAAAACATTCATTATATAATCTCTTGTGGAAAGGAAATGGATTTCATAAATATTTCAAAAATTCATCATAGTATAGACTGTGAAAACTAAATGGGTTTCATAAAAATCTCATAATCGTAACCAGAAAAAATATAGATAATGAATAAGGATGTTATCCTAGAACCATATCCCCCATAAAAAATAATTAACAAAAAATTATGCTATCATATTTTAAAATGACTTTAAAATATAAATTGGAATATTTCTTTTGTAAAATAAGCCTCTTACTTAGAAATCATTTACATAAATTTTAAAATTTACCAAGTGTAACGGAAAATAATTTATTGAAAATAACCTTAGATTATTTTAAATTATTCTTCAAATAATAAAGTGTTCATGGTGTTGGGAAATTATTTTAATGATTTGTATGAAAAAATAAATATTCCTTTTACATTTTTAGTAATGAGTAAAAAGTACCTCGTTTGGGAAATAATAAGAAGATTACTTTTATTTAAAAAAATTCATGCGTAAAAATGAAATTAAAAAATTATAAGATACTAAAAATATTATTTATTTTTTTATAAAATATGGATGTGTAAGAAAAATTATTTTTAACTATAGAGAGAAATGAAGTATGCATTCATTAAAAACTTATATCATTATCTTGAGTACTTAAAGAGATGAAAATAAATGTAAAAAATTTAATCCCTAGAAATAAAAATAAGAAAAGAAAATTCATTAGAATTATTGTGAATTAGATCATGAAATATCATAATTGGAAACTAAATCATAAACAATCCTAATAAACAATGTGATTATAACATAAAACCCTCACAGCATTAGTAACGTTCAAATAAAAATATCAATAAAAGAGAAAATTATATGGATATTAATTTCTAAATTACCCAATGAGAATAATAATAAAAGAAATTAATGGTAATTATATATACCACATAAAATAAACAAGGGTGGATATGAATGTGTCCCACACAAATAAATGTGAGATGAAAATACCTTACCTCAAGTTCAAATTACTTTAAAATAACTCTAACCACCTATATAATAAATATTAAATTTATTATACTTCAATACCATAATCATGCACATAATTATAATATCACATATTATACTCTTATAATATCCCACACACATTTATTGATATTTCGTTATTAAAATAATTAATTTTTTTGTGTTAATTGTTTTATTTTTCATGAGAATTTTTGTTTGGTAGTTCCAATCCTTTTACTTTGATCATGGTTTCATAATCTATATAATTTTAATAATGATATAAATATAATATATATTCATCTAGAAATTATATATATAAGAAAATAAATTACACCTTTCATAGAGACGGTATGTCATACGTACACATGAATATTGTTTTCACTTTTCGATGAATGGAATGAAATAAAGGTAAATAATAAATCAAAATTACAAGATAATTGTGATATCATATGTATATAACATATATTCATTATATATATCATTATAATCATCCATGTAAATAAGAAATGAAAAATGAATCACATAGCTTTGCATAGGTGGTAGTCTACATGAATGCTCAAGTGACTTTATTGTTTTCTAATGGATGAGAAGAAGGTGGATAATGGTTGTCAAATAATAATAATAATAATAATTCATCATATTTATGTTTCTAAATAAATTATTTTATAATATATAACATGGATTTGTTAGAGTTATAATATGAAATAAAATTGAAAACAGTCGGTTGAGAGTTATACCACTTTGTGGGGAAACCATCTTTGGATTGCAACTTTTTCCTTGAAAGGATAGTCTTTTGGAAATAAAAAAAATGTAGGATGTGGTAAAGAAATATAAGAAGTTATTATGGATAGTATTGTCTGAAATAGAAGGCTCAAATATTACAAATAATGAAGGAAAATAACTACATTTTTATAAGTGAGGGGAGGGTAACTCTTGGAATTACTTTAAGTATTTAAAAAATAACAATCAAGTTTCCTGAAAAAATGTTTCCAAATTGATAGAATTATAATATAATATGGGAATGATTTTGAATAATATCATAAAATAAAATTTGAACAAGTTTAGGTGATTTTTTCACCCATATATTTTTGTCTTAACACCCCTCCCCATGTTAACCCTTATGAAATTTACCACAAAAACAATGTTTTTTACTCTAAGAGTCACAAACATTACTATAAAAAAGAAAGGTTACCCATAATTAGAAGAAGGTGGATATTTTCATCCATATCCTGTTAACATTTTTTAATAAAATATTTTTAATAATGTTGAATCATTTAATAAATTATTATTTTATATTAAATATCATTAATGTCATTCTTGGAACTATTCATTTAATTTGTCCTTGAAAAAAAACTTGATAGAAAACTGATTAAAATATAATCCTTAAAAGTATCCAAAATTTGTTATTTTTGTCAAAATAATTTATATACAATAATAAGTTATCTATATTTTATTACTTTTAATATTTTTATAATTATTCATTTTATTTTTTTATTAATTGAAAACACAATATGTTAGTATATTGTAACCATTTAAGGTATTTATTTAATCCCTAAAAAATCAAAATAAATTACATTGATAAAACCATTTAATTAATTTTTAAAATAAACATTTAAAATCAAGCTTATCCACTTTTCATCCTCATATAAATTATTAGATATATTTAAGTCCAGAGATTGGAATTTTGTATTTATTATCTTATTCAATTAATATAAAAGTCACAATGAAAGAAAAATGTAATTTTTTTTATATATTCAAGAAGATGATATAAATAGACAAAATAAACTCATCCAATAGGATAAAGTCAAGTATAAGTGAAATTTTAAAGCTTTCAACCAAAGTTTTAACAATATTTTACCCATTTTATCCCTACTGAGGCGATAAACATTTACCAATGTAACTATTTATATTGACAAAAAAGGTATTATTTACCAAATTTGAAATTATTGATTCGAAATATGGAATCAATTTTCATGATTCAATTAATATATGTTGTATAAATTCATTTAAAAATATGTAAGAAAAATGTGATGAAAACAATTTTTATAAAAATACATATTTAAGAATTAAACTAGATTTATTATTATCCCGTGTATAGAAAAAAAACATTATATGAATGTAAAAAATATTTTTTAATATATATAATATAAATTTCATTAAAATCATACATCCATTGTTATTAATTTATTTTTTAAGATAAAAAAACATTTTGTTCAGGAAAAACAATTTTTGTTTTGAAAAACATCTCTTTTACTTTCAATTTTTTTTTTAAAAATTTTTAATTAATTAATTTCCAATTAATAAATTTTATACATGTGTATTATAAAAAAATAATACTTTATTTATTCTTATCCATACCCACTAATACAATGACTTGGTATAAAATATCTCATTAAATAATAATATTTTCATAGTATATTGTGTTTTTTTTAAACTCAATGTTTCATGTATCACAGGATATCAATGAATTTAAATTTATTCAAAAGTAAATATTTCGTAATATCTCAGGTTGTAACATAATACCCCCTTTAAAGTTAATTTCTCCTCCAAAATATATCAATCTGATACAAAAAATGAGTATATCTTCGTTTCATCACATCTTTGGGTTCACATGTAGCTTCATCAAATTTCTAATTCCTCCAGATAACATTTACAAAGTGATTAGTCTTGTTCTATACCACTTTATCTCTAAAATACATGATTTATACTAATATTTCCTGATAAGAAGGATCATTAATCAGTTGTACAAACTTTGAGTTCAGTATATGTAATTGATCAAGTATTTACTTCCTTGAGAGAGATACATGGGACACATTGGGAACTTGAGACAGGTTTAGTGGAATCACAAAGCGATAATATAAAATTCCTACTCAAATAAGCATATCTAAGGGGAAAATATACCTAGATTATAAATTTTCTATATTTTTGTATCACATAACCTTCTTCCATGGATAAATTCATTGAAATACATTCTCACCAACTTCGAATACTAGATTTCATCGATGATTTTCAGTATATATTTTCTTTTGACTCTGAGCTACATTGATTTTCTATTGAATGGAACTAACTTTCTCTATCATTTCCTTATCTAGCTCAGGTACCATTATATTTCATTATCCAACTTCATCCAATCACATTGATGTTCTATACTTATTTCCATATGTAATTTCATATGGATTTATCGAAATTCTTCAGTGAAATATATTATTATACAAAAACTCAATTAGAGGAAGTTGTTAATCCAGAAAAACTTTGAAATCCCTAGAAAAAGATCCTAGAATATCCTCTAGGGGTTGAGTGGTTCCCTTTGACAGACCATCTATCTGAGGATGATAAGAAGTACTGAAACACAACTTTGAATCTAGTTCTTACTGAACACTACACTATAACTTTGAGGTAAACTTCATATCCCGATCAGATATAAAATATTTTGGTACTCCATATAACCTTAAAAATTCTTTAATAAATAATATATTAAGATAATTAGGAGATAAATATTCTCCTATAGCATTGTATTTTTCTGAAATCATAATGCAATCAACTATAACCAAAATAACATTATGGAGTTTAGACGTTTTGCAGAGTCAAATGAAAAAATACATAGTGATGTTTTACCATTTCCATTCTAGTATAAGAAATAGTCGTATCATCCCATTTGAATTCCATTTATCATCCTTAACTTGATGACATACCAATCACTAAGACACATACTTCAAAAAATATATATTCTTGATGTCTCACTGAAAATACTCTTTCAAATCTCTATATATATTCATAATTCCAGAATGAATATAAAATTTTGAACTATGTCTTTCATCCAACAAAACCTTCTTTTTTGGTATTATTGGGACTCATACATATCTCTTAGAACATATGTAATATTACATGTTTTGGACCAGGATGAAATCTAGAAAAAATTTGAACTTTTTTGTTTATTGGGTGGAACGTTTTTAAAATAGAGATTTAGAACTTAATTATGAGATTTGGAACCCTTAAAAGTGATGTTTTTCTACTTTTCTAATGGCCTGATAAGTATCAAAATTGTCTTGAGGAGTTTTGGGAGTTCCATACTTGGGAAATCCAATTATGAAGGACCTACACTGTGTGCATAGTTTGTTTGAAACCATGTGGCCCATAGTAGGAAACTGTGTGGCCTTATGTATGTGGAAACTGTTTTTCAAACAGGTTGTGCATAGTTTAAAAAACAATGCACCTAGCTTTCATGGGTAATGAAACATAGTCTATAACTAGGAACTATTCAACACACAGTTTTTATATGGTTAGGAAAACCATGTGGGACAAACTATGCGGGGATATCTAGGTGTCTAGTGGGAGGCACACTATTGGTTCACGGTTTTCCAAATTGTGTGGCCCAAACCATTTGTGATGACCTTTTTTAAAAATGGAATTAATTTAATTAAAACTAAAATAAATTAACTTGAAACCCTAATCTACCCATCTCTACCCACATCCTTACAAAATGCCACCTTGGGCTCCCCCTTGAGTCGCACGACACCCCCCTCTCCATGGTCTCCTCTCCTCTCATCGATCTACTTAGAATTATTTATGTCCTTCATCTAAATTATCATGGTATTCTCTCTCCTCCATTCTCCTCCCCTATTTTGGACTTTTTTATATCCTCATCACCTGATGAGGTGTGGTCAAACCAAGTATTTAAGGCTAAACCGGATTTTCAGTTTTTCTTTCAATGTTAGTGTATGAAAAGGGTCTATTGAGACCCCCTTGTGTATATTATAGAAACTTCCATTGAATGTGAAGAGGGTCGAGGTGTTTCGATTTTCTTTCATCATTTTAAGGTGAGGCCTTCTTTTTTTTGCATGGTCTCTCTTCGTTAATCTAGGGCCTTTAGGTGATTTTGGGTCCCTTGAATAATTTGTTGGGAGTTTGGTGGCTCCTTGAAGTCTTGATCACACATACACAAGTGTGTGTGTGTATATTTATGCCCCTTGTACATTTTTCATCATGGAGATATATATAGGAATGTATGTGTGTGCAAGGGTAAATTGTTTTTTCCGTTGTTAAAGTCATCAATTGTTGAGTGTTCATATGGGTATACTTTTTGAGGTAGGGTCTCATTTCATTTCCCTTTAATTTAAATAATTCATTAATCAATTTATTACTACACTTTTTTTAAATTTTACTTAAGGTAGTGAAGACTTTATATTAAATGGTTATTAAAGGCTAATTGAGTATATTTTTGGAATTAAGTGTTTAATTTGATAAATGAATTGTTTGATAATAAATTTCACAATTTTATAATAAAACCCCACCAATGGAGGTGCACTCTCTTCAACCTATAAATTATGAAGTAGAATTTTATGTTTCTCTACTATATTTCATTTATTATTTATTTATTCCTTGATGTTATGTTTGGTAAATATAGAATATTGAGACCTAGCCTTCATTGAGGTTATGAAAATATTTTCCCTTTATCTATAAAAATGATAATGGAATCAAAGTACCGTATATGCCATAGTTTGGATTATCTTTTAAAAACCGTTTTCCTTTTCTCATATGTCATTCAATGAACCCAAGACACCTTGTTGATGTTTAGTCTACTTAGACGTGGAATTAACCAAGTAGGTAATTGAGTTGGTACCATAACCATTTCCTTGAAATTGATCCTTGGGCTTAGTATGTAGTATTTCCATGTTATGAATGAAAAATGATATTTTTAAGGTAAATGGAATGTTTATAATGGATTAAGAAATATGGAATCATACTTTAATTGTAATGAACAAGATCCCTCCCTTTGGAAATTGTACCTTAGATCGATTTTCCATGTTTAGGTAAATTGAGTGAGAATACTTGAGTAGGATGGCTCATACAAAATTACATTCCATGATTAAATGATCTAGAAATAATTATTTAACTACCTTGATTAAATAGATTAAATGAAACAGCTTCTTTGAAATGGAAATTGAATATGGCTAATGACATGCATGAGAGATCCTTGCCTCATGTATTGAATGGAATGTGACTAAGGATATGCTAATGATTTAATTGAAATTCTTAAGATGTTTTCCTTAAGAATGATTGTGATAAATGAGTATGACTCTTATATTGATATGGATTAATAAGAGCATGAGAGGATTATGTCTCATTCCTTATGGTATAAATGAAATGGGCTAATGAGATTCATGATAGGATAATGCCTCATGAATTATGTATTGTGAATGATTATGCCTTGTAGGTTATGGAACCAAGGTACTGTGAGAGCCCTTTGGGAAAATAAGATGGTGAGAGATACCTTGTAGATTTCCAAGGGACTATTAGAGCCCTTGGGAGGGATGGTTGTGTGACCTTCCCAACAGGATCCAAGGGATCCACCGTGAGAGCTCCCCTAGTGATAAATGATAGTGGGGTATGTCTAGTTACTTCCAGCACGTGTATCCTAAGAGAATGAGAAAGATATTTGAGTTGGGATGGGGATTAGACCATGAGAGATTTCATTATTACTAGATGTCAGTGGGTTACATCCCAGTCCATCCCAAAATATATTAATGTATGTATAACTATACTATAAATATATTAACATATTTATAGTGGCATGTTCAGCTAGAATTTCCGGTTATGAGCTGAAGAATCTATTTTCACCAAGTTTCCCTTTAAAAGCTGGATGGGTGGTTGTTAACTTATATAGTTTTATTTAATATTTATCTATACATGTATACTATTAAATATATGTTTCACTGTCTGGATTGGGCTAGACACTGGTGGTTCCATCCTACTAATATTTATATATCACACCTTACTCAGACTTTCATTTCACTAGGGTACCCAAGTAGACCATTTTTATTTGTTGGGATATGGAACTAGCATATTGTTGTGTTCTTGTACTTGGGAGTTAGTGAAATTGGGCTGATTTGGAGCTCAGGATGCTCATGGAGTTCTATTTTGGGATTTTTAGTTCTTTTCTTTAATTGAGTCCTATTTTTTACTATATTGTTAAGCATGTTGTAGGTTTTCTATTTCATCTTATGTATCATAAATGTATAATCATACTTGTATAAAATGGAATTAGTCACGTTTACTAAATAGATATGTTACTCTTCCGCTTCACTTTGATTCATTAATTACTGATTTTTCTACTATTTTCTATTGTTTATTGTCTGATAATACCGCTACACATCTCTGATAAGATGATATAGTATCCTCACCATCACATCTTAAGAACCTAGATTCTAGTGAGAAGCCTATATCATATGAGGAGATGCGCTTGAGGCCATGTGACCCCCTATAATGACTACCGTCTTAGTGGTTATATGGGCCAGGATGTTACAAAGTGGTATCAGAGAAACTTTTTTCATTTGTCTTATTATTTTTGGTAGGTAGACATAATACTAGAAATGTGTCGGCGCTTGGTCAAAAGTCATGGTTGGGATTGATCACCCCACATACACAAAATGACCAAGTGGATATGGATGGGATTGACGTTCATGATGTTTTCTATTGTGGTAGAACTTGATTTCACCTAGAGTTATTGGTATATTTTCCCCATCCTATTGATTTATAAAATTTATGGTATTTTTACCCTTAGCCTGGTTCAACAGGGATTAAGCATTTCATGCATCAGATTATGCACATAGAAAATTCACATGCCATGCATATGCCATTCCATGTGGCTGCATATATAGTTTTCCTACTTATTTTACTGCGTGCATTGAGTAATATGACATTTTTTTTCCTTTATTTAGCATGCCTTTATAGATAACATTCTTTGGTGTTAAATTTTAGCATGTTCATCCATTATTCAATGATAATATGCTATGATGTATGTATTTCTTTTATGTCATGCTCCAGTGTTATAGCATACTTCTATTCCTATTGCTTATGATGGAATGTTTTCTTTGTTTATATACAGTTTGTTACATGGGATGAAGATATAGTGATTGTAAATTAATGGGAGCCAATTTTTGATTGTAAGGTGTATGGGCGCCTTACAATCAGGAAAGGGTAACCTGTATATTCAATCCATCTTGATCATAAAATATACATACATATTAAGTTTGTTATTAAAAAATAAATTATGCTATGTTCATATGCTAAATTGAACTTGTTTTTTATTAATGAGAGACAACTTTCAATCCATAAATTGTATGGGCACTTCATGAATTTAGAAATCCCATCCCATATTAAATTTAATAGCATGATGTATTATGAAATTTATATACATATAAGGACCATTTTATTTATTCTAAAGTGAACTAGTTAGCTTTTAAAATGAAACTATATTGAAGTGCGTTAGTTGCGAATATTTTTATGAGATGGCCAATTTGGGTGTTTGAAATTATAATAACAATGAAACTTCTACTGGTTTTTATTTTTTATGAACCTAGGTTGGCTTAGTGGAACCATTATAGGTTTCCTTACAGGTTAAAAAAATGAATTTCCTAGTAAAGTTCTAATAAAGATGGGATGTAAATGATTGATTAAATTTTTAAAAGGCTGTTTTGTTAAACATTCCTATTTTTTCCTTTGTGTATTGGTTAAAAATCAACTATCCTATGTTTTTTTTTGAAAAATGGTACCTGATGATTTGATGATTAAATATTAAATGTGATTAAATGTAAAGGTCTTAGAAATGGAACCCTATAGTGGTGTCTTCTATTTAAAACCATCATGCAAGGGTAGTTAATGTTTTTCTTTGATTTTCCTTGGAACAGAAGTTTGAGTATTTTCTATAAAAATTATTTTACTTTTCTCAATGGATTGGATGATCAGCTCTTGGGCATGATGATTTTTGTTTTTTCATGGCCTAGTGACAGGGTCGACACTTGTGCATTCAGAATGGTCTAGAACATGGTAGGTAGCTCCCTTAGAACTTTATTTCCTTACTTGTGCTATTTTTTTCTCATGTTTTGTTTTTTTTGGGTACCATTGTCCCTTATAGGAATCTTTGGTTTGAAATGAGACCCTTGTTCGGATGGGGTTTCATGGTATCCTTGACTTTTATTTCAGGATTTATCTTTGGGAATGCTTAGTTTTAGTTGGTTAGAAAATCCTTGGACATGGTTGGTTGCTTCATTGGTTGCTTGACCCTTTCTTTTCATTAGTGATAGATGAATTGGCATGTTTGTCTCCAGGTAATGGTTGTATGATGATATATGACTCTAAAATAAATCTATTGTGTGGTTAAGTACGATCTTGGGTTATCTCCATATAAGAGTGACCTCTAAGTTAAAGAATCATGTTATTCCCACTGCTCGGGAGGAATTTTTGGAGACTCGGTTGGTATGGCATGCTATTCATTTTGGTTTTGGTTTCAACTAGGTTTTGAGCTTATTTTTCTGCTTTGATATTGTGATTGAGGATCTGGGGACTGTCACATATTCATTAAAGGTGTTTTTGATATAGCTCACCCATGCACATCGATTTTACCTTCTCTATCATTGAATAGGGAACTCATGAGGTGGGGAGAATCAGGTATATCATCATGGTGACATGTCCTTCCAATTATAATTAACGCCAAAGAGGACTACTGGACGATGGTCAGTTCTGTTTCAATTCCTTTGAGGCTTGTGAGTCTTTAATCATATCGGTGCTTGCTTGGCAGCACAACGTTGTTCTAGTTGAGGTGTATAAAACCCTTCTGAATCACTATCAGTCTTGGATAGAATTTGGTGGTAAGTGAGCAATCACATAATGCCTCGGGTTGTGAAGGCATAATGGTTTGCTTAAATATGATGCTTCAACAGGTGAGGCTGAGTTTCATTCAATAGGTCAACCGGTAGTGGTTCAATTGATCTCTTTTTTTTTCTTGGCTGGTTGGAAACCATTTCAATTCTCTTGGTGTATTCTTTTTAGTGAAAAAATGACCCTTATGTTGACATCATCCTTGATGTGCTAAGAGAGTGTCAGTTTTATATCGTAATAAATCTCTGATGTTGTTGAGTTTGTTGGGTGGTTCTCTTTCCATGTTGCAAGCTAGATCCATTGTTTCCTTCATGTTTTGGTAAGGAACTTCATAAAAATCTGGTATGTACTTTGGTGGATGTGCTCATGTTGAATGTGAGATGCCTTGGGAGGAGGCATCTCATTTCCTCTTGTAAAACATCAGTTGTCTAGGCCACGCCTCTTCTTGAAGAGTTAGCCGAAGTGGCTTGACTCTATTCCTCCCTTTCCTAATGACTAAAGTTGGTGAAAAACCATCATTGAGCACATATTCAGGTGGAGATGAGTGTAGTTTTTGTTGGTTGGGGATTTCCAAGAAAATCTGGCTCGACATGGGATCTGAGTTTGATGGTGATTCGACCGTTTGACCATTTCAAATCACATGATAAGTGTCATTAAAAAACTTAGATGCATTATTTGTTGGAAATTCTCAGGGTGGAAGGTGTCGTGGTTCAAAAAATTCACCTCTCTAACTGTATATCTTGAAGAGGAAGTACCTTTGTGCAGATGTTTAACCAGATGATGACATGATCATGTATTTGGATAAACAAGCCAACTTTAGTGTCGTTTCAATGTTTTAGTGGGAAAATGAGCATTGGATCGGGTTTAAATGGCTTATGTTCCATATGTTCAATAAATTCTTGGAGTTGTGTTGGGTGGTTAGAAATGAACACGGAAGTTTGAATGAAGCTCTAGGACCCTTGTAGGTTAACTGATATTTCTATTATTTCTGAAGGCATCTTGCGGATGAGAAGTTCTATGATGGTAAGTTTGTAATGTTCCATGTTTTGGACTGGACTAAAATCCAAAGGAAATTTGAACTTTTTCATTTATTGGATCGTCCTTTTTTGAAACCAAGATTCAGAACCTAATTATGAGAGTCAGAACTCTTCAAAGTGTTGTTTATGGACTTGGGTGAAGGACCGATAAGTTTTTTGGGTGTCTTGAGGAGTTTTAGGAGTGTTAGATCGGGGAAATAAAATTTTAATGGACCTGCACTATGTGCATGATTTTTCTAAAACCGTGTGGCCCATAGTAGGAAACCATGAAAACATATACAGGTGGAAAATGGTTATTTCACGGGCTTCACACAACTTACCAAACTGTGCACCTAGCCATCATGAGTACTACCACATAGGTAGTACCTAAGAACTATTCACCACATGGTTTTTGAATGGTTATACATATTGTGAGGGAAAAACTATGTGGGGAGATCTAGGTGTCCAGTGGAGGTTGAATGGTTTTCCAAACCATGAAGAAAAACATTGCACAATGATCTATTTTAAAAATGGTATTAATTTAATTAAAACTAAAATAAATTAAACTAAATCCCTAATCTTGTAATATCTCAGGTCCGGATGCCACTAAACGGTGCCCCGTACCCGGTTGGCCACATGAACTCAAGTGTATTTCCCCAAATTCCAAAGGATGCTGACTAGTAGTGATGGCCTAGGGTGTGATAGTGGGGAAACTATGCCTTCATTATCAGAGTGTAACACAATGGAATAAATATTAACAAATAGCTGAAGTAGTAACAGCATTCAACTGAAGTAAACAATGAAATACTGCAAGATAAAGATAACTAGAAGGCATATAACACCAAATGATGCAGCATGAAACATGTTCTAAGAAATCATAGAAAACATGATACACTATAATCAAGAATAAAACAATTTCAATGTACGGTAAAAATAAAATTAAACACAGTAGCATCACAAGCCTTGGCCTGATCCCATGCTCTCCTGCTCCTAAGCAGCAATCAAGTGCCAATATATGGAGGATTTTCCATATCATTTCCTATATAAATGTAGTCTATTTGGTCCCAAAAACATGACCTAAATAGGGTGTGTGATATAAATCCCAGTAGGCAACCACCAAAGGTCAATGATAATCTATCAGTGGGTATATGCAATAATAGTGTACAGTAGTTAAAAGCAGTAAACTAGTAGGTACTCAAAAGTAAACAATCATACAATTACTAGAATTCATTTACATTCATTTCACGTTCTTTAATTAATTCAAATTCATTGAATTATATAAGTCTCAGGATCCGTACTAAGCCCGTAAATCCTTTATACAAAGTAAACACAACAGATACCTCAGCAGGATATCTAATCAAGAAGTGTAGAATGAATCCAAGCTTAAGCTGTGTTTTGGAAAGCACGTTGACATTAATTCCATTTTAATATGTCTCAGAGCCAAGACCTATGTATAAGAGTTTCAATATATTATAATTAGGGAAAATATCAGTGTATCATCATTTTAGTATAATCTAATCAGGGAAAAGCCTGATGTATTAGCATTTCAACATATTCTAATCAGGGACAAGAATGATGTATCAACATTTAATCATATTCTAATCAGGGAAAATCTTAGTGTATCAGCATTTCAACATATTATAATTAGTAACAACCCTGGTGTATCAAAATTTTAGAATATTCTAATCAGGGACAAGCTTGGTGTATCAGCATTTCAGCATAGTAAACAGCACATGTAAATTACACTATTACATGGTTTTTAATAATCAACTCATGTGGAAAAAATCTTATATCAATACTAACATGTGAATTAAACTATCACAAAGCTTTAACAATCATATTCACATGGAAACATTCATTAAACCAATCTCATTCTAAAACAACCCTTCAAAAGGTAACAAAGTCAAGCCCTTTGGCATCCTAGAAAAAATGGATAAATAATGGTCATCTAAGGGAAAACGCACCCACGAGGTGCCCCCTAATAAAACCAA
Organism: Viscum album; assembly: GCA_963277665.1. Classification (NCBI taxonomy): domain Eukaryota; kingdom Viridiplantae; phylum Streptophyta; class Magnoliopsida; order Santalales; family Viscaceae; genus Viscum; species Viscum album. The sequence continues at coordinate 1,391,959,496 of OY728157.1, read as the reverse complement.
GTAAGCCTAAACACCATTAAATTAATTTACTCAAGAACCTAAAAGAAATTAGGTGTTAACATGGTCACATTATCAATCAAGTGAAACCCTAAACATGGGTGTGCGGAAAAACGACTCATATAAAAAACATGACTTTATGAAATGAGAACAGGACCACCTACCTCGGTGTCATATAACTGAAATAATCTGAAGTGGTCCCTTGAATCGGCATATAAAAGCATAGATCTACAAAAAGATGTAAACCATTAAACCTCAAAAAACACTATCAAGAGAAAATTTCACCAAGAAAAGATCTAGAAGAATAAATCCCTTACTAATTGGGTTCTAACGTGACCGACGACACTTGAACCGGGTCTCGAATGATGAAACAAGAGAAGGAAATGATCTGGTGGATTCTTGTTCATCACCTAGTGGCTCTTCTATCTAGAAGAAGAGAAAACGAGTCTACTACTCATTTTAAGACAAAAATTAGGAGTACCCGACATGTAAGTTCATATACACGACATATATATCATTTTGATATTCATAAATTCACCAACCTACTTTACATATCCTGTACCGACCTTGCCGACATAGATACACAACGTGTACTAGAAATTACATGGCGTGTAATGGTTTTTTATTCTCTACCTGGCCAACAATAGCACACACCATGTATCCCCATCCTATACGGTTAGACTACATAGAATGTGCATTGGATTACATGGCTTGTACTACTAAAACTTAACATTTTTTTTCTAGTTTTCCTTATTTTCTCAAAAGTTATTCAAAGGAAAAGAAAAATAAGAAAACCATACCTCCAAAATAAGAACCATGTTCATACATACTTTCCCTCTTAAATCAATTCATCCCCAAATTTCCCTTCCAAGGGTGGTGAAGGAATATCTGAGAATAACTCTGGCCATTGAGCACATAGGTTGGTCTCCCGCTCCCAAGTCTCATCCTGTACTCAGCCATGTTTCCATAGCACCCGTACGAGAGGAACTAAACGGCCACAGAAAACCTTCGTGATCCTATTAACTATAGGAATCAGATACTCCTAAAAGGTTGCATCAACCTAACGATCAACCTCCTCAGGCTGAAAAACATGAGACAGGTTTGAGTGATAACGACCTAGCTAAGATACATGGAAAACGTCGTGCATGGATTGGTACCTCAAAGGTAACTTTAACTGATAGGTAATCGACACGACTCATTCCAGAATCCCCAATGGTCCTACATATCTTGGTTAAAGCTTTCCCTATCTCATGTTCCTCTTCCGACCCAATCTTGGTGTGGCACGCATGAAAACTTCATCCCTGACCATGAAATCTGAAGGTTGTTTATGACGATCAACATAAGTTTTATGATGAAATTGTGTAGTAGCCATCCATCTCTAAATCAAGTGGACTTTCTTAGTAGTCTCATAGACAAGATGAGGTCCCTGTATAGCTGCATCTCCTACCTCTAGCCAACACAGGGGTGATCGGCGTGGCCTACCATACAAATCCTAATATGGATCCATCTGAACAGTAGCCTGGAAGCTATTAGTATTGGTGAATTCAACCAGGGGTATATGATTCTCCCAATACCCCCCCAAATGATAGGGCATATGCACATAATATTTCCTCTAGAAACTGTATCGTACGCTCTGACTATCCATCGGTCTGAGGGTGGTATGTTATGATCAGAAGCACTTGTGTATTCAACAGCCTTTGAAAACTCTATAAGAAACGAGACATAATGTGGTCATTACTATCTGAGATGATAGAAAAATGGACCCCATGATTTAATACCACCTATCAGATATAAATCTTTCTACGATCATCTAGACCAAAGGTATATTTTATTAGAAACAAGTGAGAAGCCTTCGTAAGCCTTTCAACTATAACCCACACAACATCATTTCCTCTAGGATATCTTGGTAAATCCATCACAAAATCCATCATGACATCATCCCAAAAACACTTAAGAATGGTTAGCTACTGTAAAATCCCAGTCTGATGCTGATGTTCTACTTTCACCTACTGACAGGTGAAACACCTCATAACTAAACTAGATACTTCTCATTTCATACCCAACCACTAGTACTGATAGTATAAGTCACAGTACATCTTGGTTACTCTGAGATGAACTACCAAATCGAAAGCATGAAACTCCCACATAAACTCCTCGTGTATATCCATTAGAACCCATACACACCCATGGATATGAATAACTTCATCCTTTCTATCATCCATAAAGGAGGAGGTTCCTCTCCTGCCATATTCTTCTGTATAACTATTCCTTTAGAATCTGATATTTTCCTCATCCCCACTCTGTCTAGTAGGGTAGAGGTGACTGCCAAAGATTGAAGATAAGTTTGTCCCTAAATCTCAAGAACCTCTAAATGCATCTCAGAGAACAAATCCATAAGCTTCTACCCACCACTGACCTCCTGTATTGCATGTATCTGATTCCTCCTACTCAAAGTGTCAGCCACTATTTTGCCTTTTCCAGGTGTATAAGAAAGCTCAAGATCAAATGACTAAAGGTATTCCACCAACCGTCAGTGTATCATATTAAAATCATGCTGAGTAAAGATATTTTTGAGACTTCTGTGGTCTGTGTACACCACAAAATGTTCTCCTAATAAATAATGTCTCCAACAACAAAAATCAAGAAAAAATGCTGCTAACTCGAGATTATACATTGGGTAATTACACTCATGTGGCCTCAATTTCCTAGACCCACATGAAACTACTCAATCCCCCATCTTAAGCACTCCTCCCATCCCAATACATGATTCATCACAATACACAGTGTAACTCTTTCCTGACCTTGGAAATATTAGTATCATTGATGAAGATAAATGTCTCTTCAACTCCTAAAAGGCTGCTTCACAAGAGTATGACCACTCAAACATCACACCTTTCTTAGACAAGACCATTATTGGTGCTGCTAAGCATGAGAAGTCCATTATAATAACCATATAGTAACCAGCTAGTCCCAAGAAACTCCACACCTAAAAACTTTTCTTGGGATACTCCCAGGTAACTGCTTCTCTCACCTTCTCTAGGTCCACTAATACACCATTCTCAGAGATGACATGACCTTGGAAGTGAATTTGATCAATCCATAAGTAAAATTTAGTAATCTTAGCATATAGATGATGCTCTCTTAGTGTATTCAAAATGATCTCAAGATGTTTGGCATTGTCATGTCGATTATAAGAATACCTCAAGATATCATCTACTTAAACCTCTAGAAAAGAATCTAGGTAAGGATGGAACACTCTATTCATCAACACCATGAAAACAACTGGCACATTCGTGAGACCAAACTGCACAACCAAGTACTCATATATACCATACCTACCACAAAAGGTTATATGAGGTATGTCTGCTGATTGAACACGTACCAGGTGATATCATGACCTCAATTTAATCTTCGAGAATACTCAAGCTCCTCAAAGCTGATCAAATAGGTCATCTATCTATGGCAAGGGATATCAGTTTTCAACCATCAACTAGTTCAGTTTCTGATATTCCATGCATAAAGTAAGTGTATCATCCACATTTTTCATGCAAAGTACCAGTTAAACCTATGGATAAGTGCTGGGTCAGATAAAACCCTTAGTTTCCCTATCTTCCAACTACCTCTTATGCTTTTGCAACTCCGTCGTAGCCATCTTGTAAGGAGGGATGGATACTGGTGAATCTCCTCGCACTAACTCGATACTGAAATCCACATCTCTGTCTAGAGGTAAGTCAAAGAAGTAATCTAGGAAAACATACCCAAAATGATCAAACACTGGAGGAAAGTCTCCAATACATGTTCCTTTTTCATCCAGACATAAGCTCGCAATTTGGGCTGTCATCCTACCTAGACCACGATGCTCGGGTCCAGCTCTGCTTTCATGGACATCCTATTTACCCTTATATAGAAATTATCTTCCACCTTGTGATGTGAAACTCACCCTACAGTGATAGAAATCAAAAAAGGGGTTAAAAGAAACCAACCAGTCCATTCTAAAAATGACATCAAATCTCATCATCTCTAAGACATAGAGGTTCCTTAAAAAGTGACACCAACTGATCTCAAGGGGGAATTCCTTGCACTGATTCACACTTGCCATTCTAATCCATAACAGAGTGTCTAGCGTCATAAAATCACAATTAGTTTAAACATTGAGCCCAAGGCTTTCAAAAATTGATACAGATATGAAACTATGTGTAGCACTAGTATCAAAAAGTGCATAAGATAAGAGAAAGGCGACTAAAATAGTACATCTAATAGTAGAAGATCTGGGATCCTTCCCCTGTTGGTTATGGTGCACTCCATATGTCTAACTTACACTGGGGACCTGTGATATAGCTTGGAAACCCTAAGCTAAGCCACCCTGTTGTCACTGAGATCCTAGGGTTTGTCTACCATGGCCACGACCACCTCCTCATCTTGAATAGCCTGACGTATTCTTGTTCTCTGACTGGTGAGAAACTGCTAACCCCATTTCTGAATGCAGAGTTTGTACGTTCCCTCTCTCACAAGATACTGGTGTAAACGTCCTTCAGAACCTCTGTAAATGGACCATCTTTCAACAAGATCGTCATTTGACCGAGTCCATTGGGCACTGAATTTTAGTATGCCCAATCCTCCTGCACTGGTATCACCTCAATTGGTTACCAAAAGCAAATTTCTAACTACTCGTATCCATGCGAGGTATATCCATATAATTCTTCTTGATTCCGATCGAGATAGTAACAGATCTTAGTGCAGAACCTCCCTGGATCACACCCCCAGATTCCCGTAGGTTGTGCTCGGTAATCAGCATTTTATTCACAATAGAATAGGTATAAGTCAATCTAAATACATTCACCTATGATCTAATGTCAAACCTCAAACCATCCTCAAATCATCCATCTTTCGATACGTCATCACCCATCAGAATAGGTGTGAATCACTGAAGCTTAGTAAACCATGCAGAATAGTCCATAACTAATAGTGTTCCCTGCTCTAGGTGCATGAACTCCCAGGCTCGATTGGCCCTCAGCATCTCGATAAAATAATAATCATAGAAGGATGATTTAATGTCTCTCCATGTCATATCCATATGACACCCAACCTGCATGACTACATCCCACCATCTCTTGGAAGAATCATGCAACATATAAGTCACGAGCTTGACCCTCCTCTCATGAGGAATCTCCAGATGATTAAAGATAGTCAGAACTAATTCCAACCATGATTCCACAGCTTGTGGTCCGCCATCACCAGAAAAAGTAGGCATATGCTGCTACTAGAATATATATTCCAGCTCTCCCATGAATGTGGTAGCGCACAGTGCTCAATGGAAGGTTTACATAAACTTCACAAAACCTTCTCTAAACTGTGCATATGCACCTGCATCTGATATAATGGATGGTTCCACAGCTGGCACTACTAGAGGGTCTATCGATAGGCTAAGGCCCACCATTTCTAGAGTATTCTTATCTCCACTCTCCTGGCATATGACTCATGGTCTTCACGACAACATGACTCTAAAAGGTCCATCACACATGCCTCAGTACCGACTAAATGAAAAAGGAAACTATTTCTCAGAAGTACAAGAGCGAAACCGATTCAAGAAAACACTCATGTTTTTTTAAAATACATGGCGTGTATTACCCCTTATAGGGTGTGTCCTACTAGGCCTTTACATGGGCGTGTACTTTGGTCCAACATGGTCGTGTAACACCCTGTATACGTTCCCAAAGAGACATGATGTGTACTTGAGTTTCCTTCCGTCCCAGGTACTTCTACACAGCTATAACTACACAGTTCTATCGGTGTAATACTACATGGAATGTTCACCCCTGAAATGACATGTACAATTATGTTTTCATCCACCATGTCATTAATCACATGGTCAGATACATGGTTGAATTACACATGGCATGTATGCCCATTACACGGTGTGTTCTGCTCAATGATCGACAACCCATGTTCCCTTACCACATGACCAGTTACACGGTCAAGGGTCACATGGCATGTACACATGTTACACGGCGTGTTATTATTAAAAATTGGAACACCATATCCCCCAAACAGTAAGAACACACATCGTGTTAAGAAATAATACAGACCTAGTATGCTAGGATTTTCAAGACAGAAACTCCATATTCTCCAGAAAACCCTTGTACAATAGAAAAACCAAGCAGTAGGATGAAAAATTCTAATCCGTGAACGCCTATAATCTCGACAAATAAAAGTTTGGCACCCATGAAGAAAATATCATTATATAGTTAAGGATAAAAAGTTAGATCATGATCCACAAAATTCTAGTCCAAGAGGGCCCAAACACCTCAGGAACCAAATTTGGAACCCATTCACTTCAAACTATATCACGTACCAATACACCTATCACAACAACATTATTATATTTCACATCATCTATCACAACAACATGTGATAACTAATGCATCCTATATGAGATGGTATAATGCATGGTATGTGATTATAACAAGTTTCTATATGATTCATGATACATGAAACCCTAATCTCAGCCGGTTGTAACTAAACTAGAACCCACAATTTCATCATTAGTAATAGAAGGAATCAAGTGCATCACTCTATAATGAAATCAAATCAATTGTAACAGATCAAAATCAAAAGATCACAAGTCAATTCAAGGCATATTAGGTTTTCCCTACACGCAGGTAGCTACTCCCTGGCATAACTAATTACCAAATACCTATTCCTTCCTAACCCAATCTACATGCTCCAAATAGTAAGACAAATCAGAAAAAAAAATCCTCTAATACCACTTTGTAACATCTTGTGTCTAGATACCACTAAATGGTGTCCTATACCCGGTTGTCCTCATGACCTCAAGTGTATTTCCCCAAACACCAGAGGCTTCCGACTAGTAGTGAGGTCCTAGGGTGTGATAGTGGAGAAACTATGCCCTCATTAGCAGAGTGTAACACATCAAAATAAATATTAACAAACAATAGAAGTAGTAACAGCATGTAACTAAATTAAAAAAACAAAAGACTATAAGATAAAGATAACTAGAAGGAATATAATACCCATTGATGCAGCATGGAACATGTTCTAATAAAAAATAGAAAACATGATACATTACAATAAAAAATAACACAGTACCCAAGTATAGTAAAAACAAAATGAAAATCAGCAGCATCGTAGTACTTGGTGTTGTCCCATTCTCTCTTTCTCTTAAACAGTAATAATGTACTTGTATAGGGAGCCTTTCCCCTATCTTTACCTATATAAATGTAGTCTATTTGGGCCAAAAAAATAACCCAAATAGGGTGTGAGAAATAAATCCCAGTAGGCAGCCACCAAAGGTCGGTGTCAATCCGTCAGTGAGTATATGCAACAATAGTGTACAGTAGTAAAAAGCAGTAAACTAGAAGGTACTCAAAAGTAAACAATCCTACAAGTACTGGAATTCATTTACGTTCATTTAATGTTTTTAATAAATTAAAATTCATTGAAGTATATAAGTATTAGGATCCAGCCTATGTATGTCAATCCTCTATATAATTTAAACACAACAGATACCTCAATAGGCTATCTAAACAAGAAGGGTAGACCGAATCCAAGATTTCACTCTGGCTTGGAAAACACATCGTCAGTCATTCCATTTCAATATATATTAGGGAAAATCCAGATTTATAAAAAATTCAGCATATTCTAATTAGGTAAAAACCCAGTGTATCAGCATTTCATCATATTCTAATCAGGGACAAGCCCAATGTATCAAAATTTCAGAAAATTCTAATCAGGGAAAAGCCCGGTGTATCCGCACTTCAGAATATTCTAATTCAGGACAAGCTTGGTGTATCAGTATTTCACCATATTCTAATCTGGGACAAGCCAATTGTATCAGTATTTCAGCATATTCTAATCCGGGATAAGCCCAATGTATCATCACTTCAACACAATACAAAAACACATGTAAATTACACTATTGCATGGTTTTCAATAATCAACTCATGTGGGAAAAATCATATATCAAGACTAACGTGTGAATTAAAATATAACAAATATTTAACAATCATATTAACATGGAAACATTCGTTTATCCAATCTCATTCTAAAACAACCCTTAAAATGGAACAAAGGAAATCCCATCATTATCCTAGTCCAAACATCTAAACAATGGTTATCTGAGAGAAAACGTACCCATGGGGTGGCCCTTAATCAAACCAAGTAAGCCTAAGCATGCTTTAATTAATTTACTCAAGAACCTAAATGATATTAGGTATTGAAACAGTCAAATTATCAATCAAGAAACACCCTAAACATGGGAGTGTGACACAATGACACATATAAACAACTTTACATTAAGTAATTAGTGTGAGACCACCTTCCTCAGTGTCGTATAACTGATATTATCCAACCCTGGCCCTTGAATCGGCATATAACAGAGTAGATCTAAGAAAAGAGGTAAAAAATTCAACCTTAAATAACTCTATCAAGAGACAAAATCACCATAAATGACTCTAGAAGAAAAAATCCCATACCAATTGGGTTCTAACGTGACCGACGATACTTGAATCGGGTCCCGGACAACAAAACAATAGAAGGAAATGATCTTAAGGCTCCTTTTTCTTCACATGGTGGCTCTTCTATCCAAAATTATGGAAAATAGGTCTAATTCCTTTTAAGCCAAAAATTAGGATTATACGGCATGTAAGTTCATATACATGAAATGTATATCATTTTACTATTCATAAATTCACCAAACTACTTTACGCGCCCTACACCGACCCTGTCTACATGGATAAATGGAATTTACTAGGAAGTACATGACATGTAGTGGCTTTTCTTCTCTCCCTAGCCAAAAATAGAACACATCATGTATCCCCATCCTACATAGATAGACTACACGACTTGTATATAGGATTAGACAACGTGTACTACTAAAACATAACATTTTTTTTCTAGTTTTCATTGGTTTTTCAAAAAAAAAACTCGAAGTAAAATATAAAGAAGAAAAGAATACGTGAAAAATAAGAACCAAGTTCTTACAAATCTACCCATATCTCTTCATAGACCCTCATGAGACCCACCCTTGGGCTCCCCTTTGAGTCGTGTGACACCCCTTCTCAACGACCTCCTCTCCTATCGTCGATCCGCCCTGATTTCTCCTCATTCTTCACTTGAATCATTATAGTAAGTTCTCTCTTCCCTTATCATTCCCTATTCTAGCCAAAATGTTTTCTCCCTGTTGCAGGGTGAGGTGAGGTTGAACCTTGGGTTTAAGGATAACCAGGATTTTTGGTTTTTCTTTTGAGATTATTGTATTTAAGGGTCCATTGGGACTCCCTTATGCGTATTCCAACAACCGCTACTAAAGAATAAGTGGTTCGAGGTATTTTGATTCAAAGTCTTCATTTTATGGAGATTTTTTCTTCCATTGTATGGTTTCAATCAGTTTATTTGGTCCTTTAGGTGATTTTGGGTCCCTTGTATAATATTTAGAGTGTTTATGGCTTCTCAAAGTCTTACAAACACATAAACAGGTGCATGTGTGTATATAAATATGTATGTACCCCCTTGTACATGTTCCCTCATGGAGAGGGGGATGTGTACATGGTTTGAAAGAGTATAAAAAATATATAGGAATGTGTGTGTGTGCAAGGGTGAATAATTTTTATCATCATAAAAATCTTCAAGTGTCTAGTTTTCGGCTGGGTCTAATTTCTGGGGTAGGGTCCCATTCATTTTCCGTTTAATTTAACGTATGCATTAATTAATTTCTTACTGCACTTTTATTATATTTTAATTAATACAGTGAAGCCATAATATTAAATTATTATTAAATTATAATTGAGTATGATTTCCCGAATGAAGTGTTTAATGTGATAATTGATTTGTTTGATAAGTAATGTCACGATTTTATAAAAAATCTTACAACAGTGGTGTGTTTTCATCAAGATAAAAATTAGTAATTAGACTTATATGCTTGCCTATTTTATTTCCTTGGTTTTTTGTTTATACCTTGAAGTTATGTTTGGTATATATCGCTTGCTGAGACCTAGACTTCATTTTGGTTATGAGAAGAGTTTCCCTTTCTCAATAGAAATGATCATTGAACCAAAGTACTCTATAGGCCATAGTTTATATTCTCTTTTAAATGAAGTGGTCCTTATATCATGTGTGTTTAAATGAACCCAAGAAACCCCATGGGTGTTTGGTCCACTTAGACTTGGAATTACCCAAGTAGGCAATTGGGTTGTTTCCATAACCATTTCCTTGAACTTGTCCCTTGGACATAGTATGCATTATTCCCATGTTATGAATAAGAAAATGATATGGTTAATATAAATTGAATGGTTAGAATGGATTATGCAAGATAGTAGAATCTTTTAAGTGTAATGAACATGATCCTTTCCTTTGGAAATTGTACCTTAAAACAATTTTCCATGTTTAAGAAAATTTATGGAGAAGATCTTGAGTAGGGTAGATCACACCCAATGACATGCCTCGATTAAATGGTTTAGTCATAATGAATTTATCACCTTGATTAAATAGATTAAATGAAATGGTTTCCATAAATAGAAATTTAATATGGATAATGACATGCATGAGAGGTCCTTGCCTCATGTATTGAATTGAATGTGACCAAGCCTATGTAAATGATTTAATATAAATTCTTAAGATACTTTTACAAAATAATGATTTTGATAAATGAGTATACCTCTTGTATTGATATGGACTAATAAGAGCTTGAGAGATTTATGGATCATACCTTATGTTATAAATGAAATGGGATGATGAGATGTACAAGAGGTTAATTCCTGATGAATTATGTATTGTGAATGATTATTCCCTGTTTACTGTGGAGCCAAGGAATCGTGATAGCCCTTTGGGTAAGGAAGACGATGATAGATCCCTTGTAGATTACCAAGGGACTGTGAGAGCCCTTGGCAGGGATGACTATGTGAGCTTCCTAGAAGGATCTCGAGGATTGGCCACAAGAACTCCCCTGGTGATGTATGATATTGGGGTACATCCCAGTCCTTCCAGAATGTGTATCCTCAGAGACCATGAGAGATATTGGAGTTGGGTCAGGGATTCAACAGTGAGAGCTTTCACTGGCATTGGATGAATGTGGGTTATATACCAGTACATTCCAAAATATATAAATATATTTATAAATATAATATATATTATTATTTACATATGTATAGTGACATGATTTGACAGAATTTCTAACTATGAGGCAAAGCAGGTTTTTCCATAAGGTGTCCCTTAGGAACCTGGGCGGGTGGTTATTTACTTATTTAATTTTCTTTATTATTTCTCTATATATTAACACTGTTAAATATAAGTTTAATTATCTGCATTGGGCTAGTCATAGGTCGTGTTGACATACTGATATATATATATATACATATATATATATCACACCCTACTCAGGCCTCTATTGCACTAGGGTAACCAATTATATCTTTCTTGTTCGCATGAATACAGACCTTGCTTGTTGTTGTGTGCTTGTACCTGGGAGTCTAGAGCATAGGACTACGATAGATTTTAGGATTCTCTTAAACTTTTCATTTTTAATTTTTTTATGTTTTATTTTCTAAAGTCTAGTTTTGTACTATATGGTCAATAATATTATATGTTTTCTATTTTAGCTCATGTATAATCATTGTACATGCATACTTTTATAAAATGGAATTAGCCACTTTTATTAAATTGATATGTTATTCTTCCACTGCACTTTGATTTATTATTTACTATTTCTGATACTACGGTATGTTGTTTATTGTCTAATAATATCATTGTGCATTTCTAATAAGAGGGTATAGTCTCCCCACTATCATCTACCAAGACCCTCACTTCCAGTCGACAAGCTCTTGCAAAAGGGGAGACACGCGTGAGGGCATGTGACCCATCGGTCTGACTACCAGCTTAATGGTCAGCTAGGTTGGGATGTTACACCTTATCATTACATCAAAATCAAGGTTAACTCAGGAACATTTCCGACCTTCTTCTACAGTTCCTCATCATCTTTCTACACATCTTTAATATACATAAGAATTGATGGTTGAACACCCATTTGAGAAAGATAATATTTCCCCCCTTCTAGGAATATTTTTAGATCCATACTTTTCAAATATAGAAATATTGGATCTGTTTTATTCTCACCATAGATAAGATATCATGGTCCTTTGGACTCAAAGCATTGACCACCTAGTACTCTTCCTCAAGGTGGTGATTTATTGAGAAGTATTAATCATTAATCAAGTAAAATCACCTTCTATGGAACATATTAATCTCTTTTTCAGTGAATATATACATTAAAATTTTATGATTATTATATATATCACACCTTTATCTATAGGGATAATTCCTCCATATATTCAATGAAAATTTACTATCTCAAAATCCAAATCTCAAGATGGTTAATTTTTATCACGAACATTCAATTTTCATGAGTCATAAGCTATCACCTTATCATTTTTCGTGAGGACGAATCTGAGTACCTTTTTTGATTTATCACTAATGAAAACAATCCATTCTCCACTATAGGGTAGTGTATGAACATGTGTGCTGACAAACCTTCTCTATAGTTCCTTGAATGTTTCCTCATATTCATCGGCCCAAAGAAACATGGATCCCTTATGAATTGACTTAGTGAATGGATTATATATTCCTGATAAATTATCCATAAAAAAATCCATAATATCCAAAAAACCAAGAAAACTATAGATCTCAGTCATTATTGTTGGTCTGGGACAACATTCAATAATTTCTGCATTTGAAGGATCTCCTGATATACCTTATATTGATATTATATGACCGAAAAATATATCATATGGTAGATAAAATTTAGTCCTTTGAAATTTTCAATATTTATTCTCCTTACTTGGAGTATTTAGTAAAATCCTCAAGTGGTTTTCATGATTTTTCTTATTATTTGATGATATAAGAACATTATCTATAAATACAAAAAAAAACTAATCAAGGGAATCTCTAAAGGATATATTCATTAAATCCATAAAGATACAAGGGTAATTAGTAAGACTAAAGAGAATCACTATAAATTCATGGTATCCATAACTTTTATGGAATGTTTTCTTAGGTATATCATTTTTCTTGACCCACAATTGATGATATCCATAATGAATATAAAACTTAAAAAGGTATTTAGCTCCACATAGTTCATAAACCAATTCATCAATTTGGGGAAGATATTAATTGTTCTTGAATGGGATCTTGATCATTTACTAATAATAAATTAAGAGTCTCATTGATCCATATTTCTTTAAAAAAAATAATAGGTTCACCCCAAGGGGATGCACTGGAAAAAATGAATAACTTTTCAATATTATCCTAGATTTTATTCATTAATTTCTATAACTCAGTTAGAGTAATTCTATATAGAGTCTTTGAATTGGGTGTAGCCACAAGTATGAGTTCTATTTAAAAATAAACTTCATGATTCTGTTGAATAAAAGGAAACACTTCCAGAAATATATCAAGAAACTCCATCTAAAAACCTTAATGTAAATGTTTAGTTTATTTTCAAACATCTTAGATAAACATCCCATTTGAATAAGAATAAATTCTCACATAATGGATGTGATTTCCATAAAATGTTTATATTTTTCATCCCACTAATAGACGATAATAGGTTGGTAAGGAATATAAAACATGGATTCCCTACCTTGGAAATTGAGATGAGATTTATGTAAATAAATCCAATACATTCATAACATAACAAAAAATTCAACTAGAGGGATAATATAAAAGATTTTTTGGAAGCACATTCCCACAAACATCAATCAGAGAAGAATCATAGATTGTAGATATGATGGTCATACCATTTAGAATTTTCACTGTTAATTCACTTTCTAATAATTGAGTTGGAATTGTGATACCCTTAGAAAATTCCAAAAATATAAAATATTGAGTAAATCTGGAGTCAAATAAGACATTATAAGTTCTAAAGTGGATGTTCTGTGTATATTTCACCACTTCTCGACCCACATCAACAATAGTTGTCATATGAGATTTCCCTTTGTCTCTGGGTTTAAGAGGTGATGACACTGACCTTCATCATTAGTCTTTGGATTTGAGCACTCATTAGTATAATTACCATACTCCATTCATTTTAAACATTGGACTATGGATGGTATATTCTACAGATGTTTCTCAATATAATTAGATATTTTCATATTTACATCACTACAATATTCAATTTTCCAATGAATATATTTTCCATAGTTAAAAATTTTAAAAGTCCCCTTAAGACAATTTTTTCCATGTTTCCTTTAAAACTTCAAGATTAATGTAAAATCCAACATTCTCTCTCCATTTTTTTTTATAATTTCCTTTTAATTACATTTTTCTTTTCTTATCAAAACCATGAGACTTATAGTTAACTAAAATTACCATTTCCACCTTGAGAACACATCAATAAATTTATTTATATATACTAAAGTATCTTATGGATAAAACCATTTTAATATTTTGTTTTAATCAATTTAAGAATCAATCAACCTTAATTTCAGGTTTTATGATAATATCAGAACTATAACTCACAAGTCTTGTAAAATTATCCTCATTGGAACTAATAGATTCATCATCCTTCTTCATTATCTCAAGGAATTACTTCTCAATTTTCATAAAAATAATATGAAGAAATATATTGTTGTAAAATAATATTTTAAACTCATCCCACTCCAGGGATTTAATTTATGTCTGGTTTTTTGTGTTCTTGATAATAATCAACCATTAATTTGTTTCTCCTTAAAACTAACAAATAGTTAAAATAACTTGTTTATGTTCCTAACACTGGAGAATGGAAAATATATTTTTAATGGTATTAATACCTTTCTCAGTAAAAAGTGGATAAGAGAACCTTATAAAATAATAGGGATGTGAAATAATAAAACATTATTCCCTCCTTTTTTAATTTGAAATATTATTAAGATTCATAACGTGTTAAAGTTTATTAAGCATACAAAAAGATTTTACATTCAATATCTCATAAAATTAAGATTATAAGGATTACAAGAATTGCATCATTTGTCACATTCAGCATTAACACAGTTCCTTCAGGTTCCATCTATTGAATAAAATTGATAAACATAGTGTGATGAATAATAATCATAGTGGTTCACTACATAATTATGAACAATCATTTTTAATAAGTCTAAATCACGACGCATTCTTTTAAATATATGAAAAATTAGGTTTAACCTAGTTTATTCATGGTCATCATCTATTCAAATAAATTATAATATTTTGTAAATAAAAAATTCATTAACCAAATCATATTTCCTAAGAGCATCAAACCAGGTGTACAGTGAGGGAGCATACCGTGTTCACTTGAATTATTGTCAAGATATAATAGAACAAATTTTTTTGGGGTTATTCCCCATAGATTCATCTGTTCTAAAACAATTTCCCCTTATAGTATCAAGAATGGAATGTTTTTATAATAAAACCTCACTATTTTCTTTACCAAAACATAATACTTTTTCCTATAAAAAGGATTATCTCATCAAAGTTTCAAAAGGTAACTAAAACATGATATGACACAATCTATAGTGAACTATACTTTTTATATATAAATATCACATCTTAATGCATGAATATACAATAAAAAACATTATAATTCACAATAAAACCTTAATGGTTTAGAATCTTTCAAAACATGGGTATATAAATAACATGTTTATAAGAGATCCAAATCCTCTTTGACTAAGTTATTAATAACTACCACCCTTCTTTGACATATCATACTTCAAAATTTTCTTTAAAACCTGGGAAAAGGAAACATAATAAAGGGTGATATTAGATTCTCAATAATAGTGAACAAGGGATATAGAAATTATCACTTAAAAATAGTATAAGAATATGTGTATTAGATCATGATATTAACATTTTAGAATAATTCCATAAAAATAAAATATTATAATCTTGATTAAAATCATAAATCTTGGTAGTCCATAAGACATGAATCAAAAATTAATCATAGACCATGAGCCATGAGAGAATAAATTTTTTATAAAATAAAAGTTTGTATCATATAAATAAGCATAAAAAATAGTTTCATTAGTAGTCATGTCTCAACTAAAATACTATCAGAGTGGATTGGGTTCACTCTTAAAACCATCATATCCTTAGTCAAGATTATATTCCATGACATTGATAGTGTACAAAGTCCTTTAAGGAACTTGGTTCACTTCCCATTCCATCCTTTATTATATCATGAGATACCAATATTTACCCACTAAATCATAGGGATATATAATTCAAGACCTACCAGTAACATAATATAAATTATTCTTATTTATTACACCAGATTACAAAATAATCACCTTATCCTGACCCATGGAAAGTAAATAGGTTTAACAAACATTTCAACAATTCATTATAGCATAACCCATGGAAAATTAATAAGTTTCATAAATATATCATAATCCTAATCCTAAACCATCCATAGAAAAAATAAGGATGGTATACTTGGATCATTTCTTCATTAAATAATTAGTAATATCAAAGAATATTATCATATTTGAAAATTCCTTTAAAATATCAGTTGGAAGATTTCTTGAGGAAAATAACATTTTCACCTTGAAATTTGTTATTTAAAATATAAAAAACTACCAAATATTAAGGGAAAATTTTATTTAAAAATAAACATGGAATAATTTAAAGGAATATTCAAATAATTGATTAGTCATAATGGTTGTAAATTTTATTCATGCCGTGTATGTAAAAATAAACATTCCTTCACCATTTTTAGTAAAAATTAAAATTTACTTCGTTCAAAAAATGACATGAAGATTCCTTTCAAGCCATTTCTTAAAAATTAAATCATGGGTAAAAATGATATTAACTATTCATATAATATTTATAACATTTCTTATTTTTTTTAGAAAAAATGAACATATAAGAAAAATGATTTTCAACTGAAAAGAGAAATAAAGAGAGATTTTATAAAAAACATCATTTTAGTCTCATAAGTACTTAAATATAGGAAAATAAAAGGAAAAAATGTAACAAATTTAAATAACTATAGTATGGAAAAATTCATGAGAATTATTTAAATCTATATCATGAAATTGTTCATTAAAAACATAATAAAAAATAATCATGATAAACAATGAGATTTAACAGAAATCTTTGACCACTTTGGTAACATTCAAATCAAAAATATCATGAAAGAGAGATCATTAGATGGATAATAACATCCCTATAATTTTTATTATAATTATAATAAAATAAATTCATAAGTAGTATATTCACCACATAAGAGAAACAAGGGTAGAATATGGAATGTGTCCCATATAAAAAAAGTCAGATGAAAATCCTATACCTCAAGTTCCAATTTATTTGAAAGAACTATAAAATACAGTATAATTTTTTTAAAATTTATTATAATTATATAATATAATATTTTAAATACATATAATAACATATATGACCCCATTATAACATTTAAGCACCCATTTATTAATAATTACTCATTAAAAGTATCATTTTTGGGTGTTAACTGTTTCATTTTTCATGGGAATTTCAGTTCAGTAGTTACGTTCCTTTCACTTTGACCATGATTACATAACTTAAATAATTTTAATAATTATATAAATATAATATATATAAATTATATATATACGTATATATTTATATTTATCAACAAAGTAAAAATATATAAAAATGAATTACACCATTCATGGAGATGGTAGGAGATACGTATGAATGAATGTTGTTTTCAAATTTTCAATGTTGGAATGAAATAAAGGTAAATAATAATTCACCCTTAAATTATCTTTATTATTTCATATATATATCATATAAATTAATTAAATATATCCTTATCACCATTTATTTAAAGTTTTAATTAAAAATGAATCACATCGCTTCATGGAGGTGGTTGTCTGTACGTACGCAAGAGTGGCGTTATCAATTTCCAATGAATGGGAAGAACATGGATAATGGTAGTTACATAAAAATAATAACAATTTATTATATTTAAGATACTTATGTCATTATTTTATAATGTATTCCTTTAATTTATATGATGTATAAGAATAAATAAAATTGAAAATACTCGGTTAAGTGTAATAGACCTTTGTTGAAATTATTCTTTGTCTCACACCTTAGGCCTTGAAAGGATTGTATTTTTTTCAATATTAGAAGAATTATTATAAGGTAAAATAAATATAGAAAGGTGTAATTATGGTGATTTTATGATCTACATGGCTCAAACATTGTGAATAATGAAGGGGATGAGGTGTCCTTTTATAAGTGAGGGGAGGTGCACTCTTACAATTACATAAAGTATAAAATTAATATAAATTAGTTTTCATGGGAAAAAAGTCACCAAGTTGATATAATTAGAAGAAAAGATTATTATTATTCTAAATAACCTCATAAAATAAAATTTTAACATGTTTTGGTGATTTTTTCACCCTTATATCCCTGTTTTAAAACCCCATTAACCATTTTCACAATTACCACAAAAAAATACACTTT
This sequence comes from Viscum album, assembly GCA_963277665.1. Taxonomy (NCBI): domain Eukaryota; kingdom Viridiplantae; phylum Streptophyta; class Magnoliopsida; order Santalales; family Viscaceae; genus Viscum; species Viscum album. The sequence continues at coordinate 1,391,941,028 of OY728157.1, read as the reverse complement.
TAGGGTCAAGAATGTCACCATAAAAATTCAGGTTACCCATAAATATAGCATGGATGAATTTCTAAACCATATAAAATTCACTTGTATGGGGATAACAGTTTTATGAATTTTAAGTCATTTAATAAAATATTATGCTTTATAAAATATCATTAATATCATTTTTAGAACTATTGATTTAATTTGAATTTGAAAAAAACTTAACATGATGGGATTTTGAATATAAATCTTTAAAACATCCCTTATATTTCATATTAATATAAAAAATTCTTTTAACAAAATAATTCTTCCAAATTGTATTAATTTTGATATTTTTAAAATCGGTTATTTTATTTTTTAATTAATTTAATAAATACTCTTTCTGCTTTGTATAAGAATTTTGTGTTATTATTTAATCACTAAAAATTAAAAATAATTTACCATAATAAAAAAATAATTATCATTTAAAATAACAATTTTTATCCTAACTTATACTCTTTTTATCTTTAAGTAAAAATATTAAATATATTAAAGTCAAGAGAGTGACATTTTGTATTTATTCTTTTCCTACTTTAATATAAACATCATAATCAAATAAATGTCCACCAATTGACCATATATTCAAGACATGGATGAAAATATCTGAACTCCACACATCCAATATGATAAAGTAATGTGTTAGATAAATTTTAAATCATTATCCCAAAGTTGTAAACCTATTTTACATATTTTACCCTTACCGAGGCGACACACATTTACAAAGGTTACTATTTATAATGAAAAAAATAAAAGGAAAATATTTAAAAATAAGAATATATTTATTCAAAACATGGAATCCATTTTTTCAAGATTCAATTTCTATAAGTGACAAAAAAATAATTTTAAAATAATTTCACAAAACGTGATGAAAGACATTTAAAAAAATACATTTTTAAGAAAAAACCTGATTTATTATTATCTCAGGCCTAGAAAAAAACATTAGATGGAAATTAAAATATTTTATTGAATATATAATATATTAATATCATTAAAATAATTTAAAAATAAGTATTAATTTATTTTATTAATATAAAAACTCACTGCTTGCATTTTTTTTCCTAAAAAATACTCTTTTATTTGAAAATGGTTTTTAATTTCTTTTCTAATCAATTGATAACCGATGAATTAATTTTATAAATATGTAAAACAAAAAAACATAATTTACTTATTTCTATTCAAACAAACCTATACAAATTCTTTATGTCACTGTCTTGTTAAATAATAATATTTCAATAGTATATCATGGTTTGTTTAAAATCGGGGTTGCGTATTTCACAAGTTATTAATGAAATTAAAATTATTTAAAAATAAATATATCATAAAATCTAGGGGATTTAAAAGGTTCCTACAACCTATATGTGTAATACTTTAATGATTTATTATTTTTAAAGTAAAAATACTATGAACACATAGAATTCCAAATGACATATAGAACAATATTTTATTTGTTAAATATTAATATTAAAAGGAAATAATTGTTATTTCCTAAAACCAAATATAGTTTCCATTGAATAGTATAAATATATTCTGAAGAGAATGATTTTATATGAGACTAGTGGAAGTATGTTTTAACTTAGATAAGTTTAATGTTAAAAAATGAAATATTATACCAAATTTAGTATAAGTAATTATTTACTTTAAATCCTAATGAGTTATTATATTTTACAGTAAAAAATATATAACTGGTTACATTTAGTTACATTGAGAAAGATAATATCACTATTAAATAAAGGGTTATAATAGTATAATATTGTAATGATCTTTCAATAAATATCCTAATGAAGTTTAGTATATGTGGGTGTAAAGAAAAATGTAAATAGTTTCATTTAGTTACCATAACAAGTGAACATCAGTATTCTCTAAAAGTTTATACCATCCAATAAAAAAGTGTATCACTTTGTATCCTAAAAGAGATTAGGGTATAGAGATAAATATAAATTAAAATATATTCATTATCTACCATAATGATGTGTATACCACTTTATCTTAAATGTGTTTAGTATATCCTAATAATGTGATAATGTAAATAGGTACATTATTGACTAAAGATTTCAAGGAGTTTTTTTAATGGACTAGAATCCTAGGACGATGATGATATACCTAGAAAGATATCTATATAGACAATATATGATGACATTAGAATATTTGAGGTTATGATGTTTAGGAGTTCATAATCTATATTTTTTATTTTCTAATGACACTTTTAAAGGGTTTGTGTGAACCAAAGAAAAATCAAACTAGTTACAAACCCAACCAAGTAAACCCCATAACCCACCCACTACATGAATCCCTCCCACTAAAAATTTCATATTTCAAATGACTCCTAATGATCTTAAATTTCCAATTTTCAAAATTCAAAAGGACTTCTCAGACTATGATCCAACTAGTGTCCCACATTCACCATTAGTCGTGACACTGCCAACCACCACCATCATCGTCACTGAATCCAAACCATTCCTCATCATCAATGATCATTTTTTCTTCTGTCTCCACCTCTAGTAGAATCTTGCTGAAACTCACTTCCCAAAGAACCTTGAAGACCGTCGTGCTGCTCAACCTCATAGAGAATAATGGAATATTGGATCCATAGTAGGGAAAAAAGTGATCTTTTGTAGGATGAAACTATGGAAATACCTGACACATCACACCAACCTCCATCGCTATATTGAACATCAACTCTATTGTAATTTATAGAGAAAAAACCAGCACCATCTTTGACCGAGAGACCTCAAACCATGGATATGTGATAACTAGAATAAATACCTGAAAAAATCAAACATTGAAATCAACCTCCTTGAGTAGACACATTGATGCGACCATTATCACCATCCACAATCCACATAAACAATGAAAAACTATAGATGGAATCCACCAAAACCATCCAACACCATGAGATGAAGCTCATGAAACCACAAGAAGAACACTTCCAAAAAACCAAAGCCATCTAAGAAGCCAAATTGGGGAAGAACCTATCTAGATGCCATTCTTTAATCACTCACATTCATCTCTTCCATCCACATAACATCATAGACTCTTCCCTATTCCATCACCACATCACCATACAATTACAACGTCAAACCAAGAAGAAAAGAACAAAACAAAATTCTAATGAAAACTCTAAATAGAAGAAAACCATAAACCACCAAGAGTGAGGAAGAAGGAATGATATTGGAAACATAGTAGTAACCAATAAAAATAACTACAAACTAAAATTAATGCAAGGGGATTAAACCCTAGAAAGAGACCGGGGACTGAAACCCTAAATGAAAAAGATAAAAGATGTTGAGAGGCCCCTCAGTAACCAAAATGCAATCCTAAAGCCTCATTGTTCCCATCACTCCTGATCTATCCTAGATAGGAGCAGTGAAACTCAAGGCCAGAGAATAGTAAGGAGGCTAGAGAAAGGCATTCACAAAATCAGGGGAGGAAAAATAGGGAGAGGGGACCTAGAACCAATGAGAGAGAAAGTGGAGAGGAACTGGAGAGTGTGAATCCTAGAAAAACGACGAGAGAGAAGAGATAACTAGGGAAAGTGGAGTAGAATATGAAATTATTCCAAGGAGAGAAGAAACCCAAAGAGGAGAAATATTTTGAGATGAGAGCCTGAGAGCCGCCCTAGAGAGAGAGGCATCATTTTTTTAAGGAGTTAGAATTTATGTTTAAATAGTTTAACTTAAGGAATATGATTCCCAAGTCTCACCATTATTAAAAATATATGTATTTATAAATTTTACTCTCTAATTTGTTAGTGGGAGTAATTTATTATATGGTCGTATAGGGATGTGAAATAATTTACATATGGATAAAATGTTCAAAAACCAATTGTACAGAAATAACATGAGATACATGTGGAATCTCTGTATGTTAAATAGTAATGAGATTGGTTGTACAGGTTGTAAAAATTTCATGTATTTATAATAAAGGAAATCCCTATTTATCATTCATTCATTTTTTATAGAACATTACTTCACATGAAAGGTTGAATGATAAATATCTCCTCACGGTATAATCATTGAGTTTTCCCAAACTGATGATCATCATGGAGTATAATTGGTTGGGATGATATATAGTGGTTATATTGAATAGATTATTATATCTATTACAAAGGGTTTTATATGAGATATGAAGAATTTATTATTGAGGTAATATGTAGAGTCTTATTACTCAGAATTATCCGCAAAAGTATATTTTAGGGAATCTTATATGGATAAATATATACTAAGTGTTGTATTATTGTTATCAATCCTTATTACCTAAGATTGAATTGATACCAAGCTTGAGAACCTTTATACTCTGAAACAATACTAGATAAAGTTAATATATGAAAATATCTAATTAGTAGTGGTTGGGTATATTTTTTATCAAGTCAATGGTTCCAGTGTAATAAAGATGAGATTTTTCCACTTGTATGCCAAGAAAATACATATGACCCTTGATTGAATTTAACTGAGGAAATGCATTTCCATTTTTAGTTGTTTCAAATATGATGTGTTTAACTACTTGGATAAGTGATATGTGATGTACGTATCAGATATATGAATAAAATATAATTACTTCATTAACATGGTTATTATTTTTGATAGAATCAATAAATAATGATAAGTCAATACTATATTGACATGTTCCATGTCCAGTGGTCACTCGATGTCATGGAAAAGGGATTGTATAGGTTACATATGATGTATATGATACACATTTTGGTGGAAATGTTCATATAGAGATATGATTATCTTTTATAGAGATCACATTAGACCCCTTTGTGTCTTGAGTAGCACTTATAATTTGTTAAATGTTTCTCTTTGATTGCAAATATGAAAATTTTATATGATAGTTGTGGTCATTGTTTTTAAGGATCTTATGGTCACACACTAATCCCATTAAATAAGGACAAAATTTTTATTTTTTTGTTCAAAATGAAGAATATTTGATGAAACCCCATATTCAAAAGAGTTTGGGTTGATTCAAAATGAGTTATTAAGTTATGTTTAAATACCTCAAGGGATTTTAGTGCAAGTGGTAGATTTTTGGATGTGAACTAAAATTTACATGCATGAGATGCATATAAATATTAAAATGATTCATGATATATATATATAATATGATACTATATATATAAGTGTACATTTAATAAACGTATTTGATGCATACATTTTCTATTCATGTGATGTTTAGATAATATATATATATTATTTAATTTTATCTTGAATGGTTTCATCAGTTACAATCCATTTATGAATGGATTAATGTATTTACATTAATTAATTAAACTTATTCAATGAATTATATCCCAACTAGAAGAAACATATTCAGTGTGTTATAGGAGTATTAGACATAAACTATATAAGAGGATGTGATCATCTAATTGGTAGGGAGTGTTATGTGATGTTTATAAAACACTATTAAACTTTTTCATCCCCAAAAAATATATATCTCATTTTTTGAGGGATCTAGAATCACTTTAGATATTAGGTATCCTCATGATATAATCATATATTCATTTTTCAATGTACTAACTCATATATAGGGTGATTTTGGACACTACTCATGATCTCCCTCAAAAATTCATCTATGGAAGGATGATTGGATATGCTGCAACTATCATTTTCCAGGTACTCTGATTTTTATTTTATTAACACATTCTTTTCTTAAAGATATATTTCTTGTATTTTGTGTTTTTTTCTAAAAAATATGATCATAAAAAACTAATTACTAAATTCATTCGAAAGAAGCATATAATAAGGCTACCAAGGTAATTATCATATATGTCAAAAGAATATTAAATTTTGTTTTTCTATACAAATTATTCAAAGAATTGAATTTATATAGTTACAATGATGCTAACTAGACCAATAGTGTGGATTATAGAAAGTTAACATCAGGTGGAACTTTCTTTTTGGGAGACAATTTTACAACTTGCTATTAAAAAAATAAAAATCCAATTAATTTGAGTGTATCTAATGCTAAGTATGTGGTTATTATACATATATTCAAAAAAATGGTAAGGATGAAAGATTAATTATAATATCCAATGTTAATGGTTGAGAATCCATTGATAATTTCATGTGATGATCAAAGTTTAATTATTCTATAAAAAATATAATGAAAAACTCTATATCCAAGCATGTTGATTATAGAAAAAAGTTAATCAAATAAAAGGTTTGCAACTAAGATGTGAGGCATGAATATATTTCAACTGAAGATCAAATTTCTAATATTTTTACCAAGTTTTTCCCAATGGAAATATGTGATGAGTTATGGGTAAAAAGTTGTGTTCATCCTTTCCCTCTTAATTAATAGATATTAAATTTTAACCATAATTATTTATATTTTGTTTTAAAATATGGATAATGGTACACAAATCATGTTATACCCTTTTGGGAATCTAATATTCATTTGATGAAAAGGGTTATATTTTCGATTTCATCAAGGGGAAGAGATTTATGATCTCCAACCATAAATATCATTTCACCAAGGGATGTAATTATCTAGAAAACATTGATTTATCTAGAAATATGATGTCAAGGAATTTATCTTGGATAAAGTTTGTGATTTAATGAATTTATGATAATTGTTGAGTTTCTAGTATTATCAATAAATCCAAATATGTTGATTTAAAAACACATGGAATTTCCGGAAGATGTGTTTCCTTTTATGTAAATAATAATATGAGAAGTGTTGTGATGCAATAAAATTTGTTGAAAAATATTTTAGTGGTGTTGAGAATACTCTAGATTAGTTATAGTGGTTTTTAGGTGGTTTGAAGATGTTTTGAATTCATATATAATATCTCTATGTTTATAAAAAAAATTAGAAAATCCATACATAAGATATATCAGGAATAGTTTTGGAAAAGTATGGGGAGAATTTGTAATGTTATATGCAATTATTATTTCTATACCTGTAACATCACATTGACGATACTTATGATCAACTCCATAATTGAATATATATTCTAAATAATATATAAGATCTTCAATGAATATATAAGAGTATCTCATAGCATTCATAAGAACAATTTGACAATACGTAAGATTAACTCTAAAGTTTATTTATATACTAATGATTAAGTTGAGTAAATGGAAGATTTAGTTTGGTGATACTAAAAATTAATTTATTCATATGAAATATTAAATTGTAATATATTGTTATATTGTTCAAAAAAGAAATATCATAATGTTTTTATGATTAAAATGTGACTCAAGTTGAGATTGGTGCTGAGATGTTATGAATAATGTAACACGACAAGATTTTATGAAAAATATTCTTTTTAATTTCATTAATATCTTGTGTTTTATGCTACACCAAAAGGATCTTGCACAACACGCATCCCTGACATGGCTTTCATTACACGAAATCGTGACCTTCCACGATAGCGTGTGTTGTACGCAATACCGAGTTTCTCTAAACAATGATATGTTGTATAAACTAGCCGTTATGAATAGTAATACCCAGTTTTTGAAATTTTATAAATTTTATCTTTCAAAATGGACTTCATTTTTGGATTCATAATATCAAAATTAGCCTAGGGTGAATTTTTGGTATTTTTCTAAAAACTTTCAATTTTTGATGAATAGTGAAAGCACTGGGGTACTATTCAAAAACTGAATTTCTATTTAAATAATTATTTATTTTATTTAAATTTATTTTAGGTAAAAATTGATAAATAATACCTATATAAGTTCAATTTAGGTCATTGGAGTCATTTTATAATAATTTTAGATATATAAAAATTCTATTGAACTTTTCACCGTCTTTTACCCACCTCATAGGAGAATTTGCAAATTCACATAAAACATAATTTTACCACTTTTGTGAATGGAATTTCAAAAATCCAAGAGACACGGCTGATTTCAGTAAGTAAAATGTGGTTCAATGAGATGAAAATAATATTTTGCGAATAGTAACTTTTTACTTTTATTTACCACGGTTAAAAGTAAATAGGGTAATTAAGGGTAAAAATGATATTATTATTACCCTAACACATGTTATAATTCTATTGGATAAGTGTAATTCGACCAAAAACAACCTTAGGAATAAAATATGACCATTTAGTCCCACTTGGATTAGATTAGGACATTTAATATTAATTAATTTAAAGAATGGTTAAAATAGTTAAAATCAAAGTTTAATAACTAAATAATTTTTAATATAGGGTTATACATAAGTTAAATTCGACTGTAAATATTCATTAGAAAGATAAAAAGATTTTCTACATAATGGTAATTTATTTGTAATTTTTATACTTTAAATAATTAAATTTATTTTTGACACAATGATGATGCAATAATTATCTTATTAATGAAATATTGGCATAATTAATGTTATAAATACCCAAATAATTGTAATTTGAGACTTTTTATGAATTAAACTAATTTTATAGGTTAATATAACATGTTAGTATTGATTTATTTAACTTTTTTTGAACTAATAATTATGTTATGATTTTCCCAAAAAACAATTACCAAATAGTGTCAAAATTGACATTAAATAGTTTTTAAAACAAATATAATATTATTAATTGTTATTTTATTACTAAAAATCTATTTTTAGGCCAAATGATATATATAAGGTTATATATATTAATAATGAACAACTTGGGGTTCGTTTGGATTGTTATAGTATGTTTATTAACCTTATAGTGAAAGAAAACAAGAAGACACGGTAAAAGAAAAATTATTTAACTTAAAGTTAAATCTAAATGATAATGTTAAAATAGAAACCTAAAGATGTATAAATTCTATTTTATGAGAGGATTTAGACCCATACCCACCTTATATTAGAAATAATTCAATTTGGAGCTATTAAAAACCGAATATGACTTTATAATAAAATAATATTTTTAGTTATTCCAAAGGTGCCCCTCTCCTCCCTTATAAAAGGGAACCACCTCCCTCTCTTCATCACACCATTTTGAGCATTCATGCACGAAAAAAACCTGACATTTTCTTTTCTCCACATCCTTAGAAACATCCTATAGGTTCTTGTCTTCTTAAAAGACCAATCTTAGTGCCCTAACAGGTGGTTTTAAAAAGGCGCTTCAAAGAAGAGGTAATGTTCGTTACCGATTCTTTCAACTTTATTTCTTCTTCCACTTATTATCCTTTAGTTGTTTCATTATGAAGTAATAACATCAGTATCAATCATATACTGATATGTTATTATAAGTATTAAACAACCCTGTTTCACCATCTATCAATCCTACGGAAAATGAAATCACCACGCGTGCGTACTTACGGAATACCGTCTCTACGCTTTGGTGTAATCAGTTTTTCCACCACCACATTACATGGATTGGTATAATTTTGTAAATAAATAACTATATATGGTTATTGTAAAGTGATATTAATTATTTAATATTATACATACACTTCAATACAATTCCACGATCATGGGAATGGTATCATCGCTCGTGCGTACATATGGACTACCGTCTTCACGAACGCGATGAGATTCATTTTCCATGATTAACCATTCAAGGATGATTATAAATTATATATAATGAATAATAATGAAATAAACAACATAATAAATTTACTGGATTTATGTATATATATATGCATGTCAAATACTTAATTCCATTCAATTCAATAAGGAAACAAAAACAGCGTTCATGCGTACGTACGGCCTACCGTCTCCATGAATGGTGTATTTATTTACATTTATCGATCTATTATATATATGTATATTCTGAATATATATTATATATAAATCATGTTTTATATTCTGGAATTAAATAATCATGATCTAAGTAATCATATGAATAACTACAAGTCAAAACACGGACGACAAATGAAACAATTTTACCCAAAACACTCTTTAACATGGAATTTACAAAAGAACGGGTAATATAAAGTCATAAGTGAACCACATATGATTTCATAACAATGAATATGATTCTATAACAAGTCAATGACATTATTTAAATCATTATACAGGAGGTTCGGATACATACGAAGCATATCGGATGTAAGGTAAGGGATAATTATTCTAATCTCATTCTTATCCAAGATTGTTTACTCATAAGTATTTACTGGGGGTTATGTTTATTATCAATGTCCATATGCTCTCAAAATGTTTTCATAAAATGTTTACTTTCCTTCCATATATGTTTAATACATTTTAACCTCTCAGCCTGAATGGCCTGAAGGCCTTCATTTTTTATTGATTTTGATAACCCCTCTTTCAAGGGATGAGAGGGAACCCTTAAAAGGCCCGTAGGCTCATAGATTACATGGCCCGTAGGCTTAAGAGATTACATGACTCGAAGATTTTAAGGGAATTCAAACAGACTATCTACAAGGAACTGCCCCTCCCCAGCATCTGCATCTTGATAGTATCTCTCCACCTTTGCATGACCGTCTTGCTAGGCTTCCCGTGCAAGCACAAGCTGGTACTGATGGCATAGTCATACCCTCTCATTCTGACAATCCATTTGGCTCTGCTCTGGTGAGTGCACTTACTCTGAATCCTCTTCTGGGGCTGCTCCTTTTTTGTAGTGTGTCTGGGCCGGCATTCAGGTGGCCCGAAGGCCTTTGGGGTGGCCCTAAGGCCTTAAGGTGGCCCGAGGCCTTGAGAATCAACTGGCCCGAAGGCCTTGGGTTGCCCGAAAGCCTTGCAGGACTCGAGAACCAAACTAGTGGCCCGAAGGCCCATATGGATGAATAGTTCCGGCTGCTACAGTACCAAACAGTGCCTGCTACAGTTCCTGCTACAGTACAGCTACAGTACTGCTACAGTACCCAGAAAATATGCCTCCACCAGGATTTGATCCTGTGTCTCTTGGATGCACCTAGCGAGTCCTCACCAACTGGGCTGAGGCTCTTGTGCCATTTTAACCCTTTTCTTACTTTTACCTCATTGCATGGAAGGAATATTTCTTTTGTTTACCATACGAGGTACTTTTGGACTTTTCCGACAAAAGTATGAGAAGAATGTTATTTTTAACTTATACGACATGAAAGGATTTTTACAGTCTTATAAAGCCTTATTTTCATTAAGCTTCCTCCAAAATATTTCATGACTATTTTCAACAAAATCCTTTTCTTTTAAAATTTTATGACATTTTGTGAAAAGAAAATGATTTTGAAGAAGAAAGGATATTTTCCTCAAGAATTCATTTCAAGTGTTTTATCAAAACCATTTTTCATCTAAGATGACATTATTTCATATGTGTATGTTTCAAGTATAACGTCTCTATGATTTACATGGTTTCACTTTTCTTATTATAAAATGATATCCATTTCTTTTATATAGATTATTTGATGATGGGATGATGTTTATGAAACCCATTTTATTTATTGGGTTTTATGAATGATGTATGTTTATTTTGTGGAACAGGTACGAATGATTTCATTATGAGATGGGTGAGACCTTTATCTCCCTCCAATTCATTGGGTAAAGATTTATATCTCATGATATAGACATGGCTGGAATGGTAAGTTAATCTGGTTTTGTGTTACAGGACTGAAACGAGGAGTGAACTCGATTCAGAAAGGGACTTTGTCCACTAAGATGGTATTGGAAGTAATGCTTTGACTACTATGGAAATCATAACATGTTATGAATTGTTTACACAATTACATGTTTTATTACTATTATATTTTATCATGATTGATGTTCCATTATGATATATTCTTTACGTACTTCCATGATTTATGTATTTTGTCAAGATTTCGATGTTTAAATTTCATGTTCATGTTCTGCTTTGAAATGTTTATGGATTGTTTTATGTTCTCTATGTTTTCCCTTACTAAGAATTTGAGCTCACCCTTTTTATATTTTATTTTCCCCAGGAAATAAAGAAAGGTTTTAAGTAAGGAAAAAAATGGGAAGATCGTTATGAGAGTTTTTGAAGATCTTTCACCACAATTAGAAGATTATTTTTCCGAGTTTCCAAAGACACTAAAATAATAAGGTCCTTGATCATTAGTTTTTGTTATGTATTAAGTATTCCACAAATGTAATATAATGTCCATGTACGTGAAGCTTCGGGTCTCTACAGTTGGTATCAGAGGAAAGGTTTAGTCATCCTTTGGAAACTAGAATGCGAAAACGTTAGTGAGATCCCTAGAGATATTTCTAAGGTATGTCTAGGGAAGTCCCTAAGGATAAGTATACGTATAGGATATAGTCCTAGAACTACGGTAACGATATTAGAATTTAACCTAATATGTTAGATATTGAGGTTGCTCCCCCTTAACTATGTTGTTTTCCCTAGCATGATCTTTTCCGCTCACAGAATTCTTTTTGTGTTTTAGTCAATGGAGGGAACCAGAAGGAATTCGGTTAACATTGAATCCAATGGAAAAATTGGTGACTATGAGCAACAAAATTGCATAATGCCTAGAGAGAAAGATTTTGTGATTATGACGAATCAGTCATCGCGATATATGATTAACAAGGTGGATTTTAGTGGTATGCCTAATTCATCAAATAAGAGGAAGATAGACTTTTATTCATGTTCACATGTTGAAGAGCATAAAGAAAAGAAGATTGAGATTTCTAATGAAGGGAAGAAGAACCTTGAGGAATACCTCAAATGGAGGGACAAATGTTATCTGTGTGTAGGAAAGGGTCATAGAGTGACAAACTGTTATGGAGTTCAATGTCTTATTTGTGGAGAACATGGGCATTACCCAACTCAATGCCCTGACCTAAAAAGTTACATCTAAATCAAGGAAGGACTTATTCCAGGACAATCATTGAAGAGCATGTATTGAAGTGTTTATGTATTGGTATTCATGAATAATGTTTTTGAGGTACTTTTATGGTGTATTAGAATATTTTTGTATTAGTCTACTGTGGTTTTCAATAATTTTATGGTTCTGGTAACCATGAAAAGTGATTCAAATATTTTGGAAAGCAGATGATATGCGCATAATGAAGGGATAAGTAGATAATGAGATTTTTGATTGTATTCATGAGCTCATGATTGTTATAAGGACTAAGTGATTTCATGGTTTGAGTATACATAATTTTGGGATTTTGGTATGTGGAAAGAGTTAACTTTTGACAGCACTCATGTTTTCACTAAGGTTCAATGGGTATTCATTTTTCAAGATAATACATGATTAAGGCCTTATAATGTTTGGAATGTGACCAACAAGACATATCTTATGATAGAAGGGGATCAACGATGGTATTAACATGCTTGTTATATGAACTCTCTGGTAATCATTTTCACTATAATATGAGATTGGACATCAGTATTTTGGAAAAGCCTAAAGATTGGAATGGATTATGTTGGACATAAGTTATTATTGTTTAAGGCTAATTTTTTTCGATATTATTGATGGAAAGTTATAATAATGTAGTTTTAGAAAAAGGACAACCTGCAGGATGGGCGACAACCCGTCGTGTCGGACAAGGTTGTGGGAATCGAACCCACAACCGAAGTGCGACATGCCTTTATCACCTACCACTGGCCTACAGAAAGTCCCCAGTTAGTATAAATGTGGTTTAATTTATTAAGTGGTATGATATAGGAAGTATACTTCTATTTTAGGAACCAAATATGATTAATCTCACTATAGATGGACTTATGTATATTTGATAACTTTTTCTAACCTTTTGTTTGAGACTGATGGAATGACCTGTCATTATATCACATGATCTGCTAATGCTTCGCGAAAGACAATTTGAACTTCATTTCATAAAGATATGAAGTGGAAATTGTTCAAGGCACGAACAACGGTGAGATTATACCAAAATAAAGTAAGTATTTATTCTAATTCCAATTCTTCAACTTTAGGGAAATAATCTTGAAAACCAAAAATGTTGTCCTAGTGCCCTTATATCCGATGAATCAGATGGTACCCTAGATCATCACAAATATATGGCTTTATGATTTTTGGATTTTTCATAGCCATGTTCTCGACCACTCTTCATCATAACATGACGGTTAGATTTCTCTTCTATATCCATATTTTCACCGATGTTCTCCTATGTGTAAACCCATGATTAGTTAATTTGGGTAACCGTTACGTTTCATACATTATTTTTTAAAGACAAGTTTTGGTATTCCTTTTTACGATGTGGGTTTCTATTAAAAAAACTTTTGAGTAGTAAACCATTTATAACCCTGACGAATTTCGAGGGAGAAATTCATTTGAAGGGGGGTAGAATGTAACACCCCAGAGATTTTATAAAAAATATTCTTTTTAATTTCATGAATATCATGTGTTGTATGCTACACCAAAAGAATCTTGCACAACACACATCCCTGACTTGGCTGGCATTACACGCAATCACGACCTTCCACGATAGCATGTGTTGTACGCAATACCGAGTTTTTCTAAATAACGATATGTTGTATAAACTAGCCGTTATGAATAGTAATACCAACTTTTTAATTTTTTTAAAATTTTATCATTCAAAATGGGCTTAATTTTTGATTCAGAATATCGAAATTAGCCTAGGGTAAATTTTTGGTATTTTTTTGAAAACTTTCAATTTTTGATGAATAGTGAAAACACTGAGTTACTATTCAAAAATCAAATTTTAATTTAAATAATTATTTATTTTATTTAAATTTATTTTAGGTCAAAATTGATACATAATACTTATATAAGTTCAATTTAAGTAATTGGAGTCATTTTATAACAATTTTAGATATATAAAAATTTTATTAAACTTTTCATTGTCTTTTAGCCACCTCCTAGGAGAATTTTCAAATTCACATAAAACCTAATTTTACAGATTTTGTGAATGGAATTTCAAAAATCCGAGAGACACGGTTGATGTCAGTAAGTAAAATTTTGTTCAATGAGATGAAAATAATTTTTGGTGAATTGTAACTTTTTACTTTTATTTACCACGGTTAAAAGTACATAGGGTACGTAAGGGTAAAAATGATATTATTATTACCCTAAAACATATCCTAATTCTATTGGATAAGTTTAATTTGACCAAAAAAACCTTAGGAATAAAATATGACAATTTAGGCCCACTTGGATTAGATTAGGACATTTAATATTAATTTATTTAAAGAAGGGTTAAAATAGTTGTAAATCAAAGTTTAATAACTAAATAATTTTTAATATAGGGTTATACATAAGATAAATTCGACTATAAATATTAATTAGATAGCTAGAAAGATTTCCTACATAATGATATTTTATTTGTATTTTTTAGTCTTAAAATAATTTAATTTATTTATGACACAATGATGATGGAGTAATTATCTTATTAATGAAATATTGACATAATAGATGTTACAAATACCCAAATAAGTGTAATTTGAGACTTTTTATGAATTAAACTAATTTTATAGGTTAATATGACATGTTGGTATTGATTTAGTTAACTTTCTTCGAACTAATCATTTTGTTATGATTTTCAAAAAAATCAATTACCCAATAGTGTCAAAATTGACATAAAATAGTTTTTAAAAAAAATATTATATATTAATTGTTATTTTATTCCTAAAAATCTAATTTTAGGCCTAATGACTTAGATAAGGTTATATATATTAATCATAAAAAACTTGGGTTTATTTTTACTTGTTATATTTAGTTTATTAACCATATAGTGTAAGAAAACAGGAACACACGGTAAAAGAAAAATTATTTAACCTAAAGTTAAATCTAAATGATAAGGTTAAAATAGAAACCTAGACTTGTCTAAATTCTATTGGACGAGAGTATTTCGACCCATCCCTACCTTATAATTTCAATAACTCAATTTGGAGCAATTAAAAACCGAATATGACTTTATAATAAAATAATATTTTTAGTTAATCCAAAGGTGCCCCTCTCCTCCCTTATAAAAGGGCACCTCCTCCCTCTCTTTCTCACACCACTTTTAGCCTTCACGGCCAAACCCTACCAGTTTCTCTTATCCACATCCATAGAAACATACTAGAGGTTATGGTCTTCTTCAAAGACCAATATTAGTGCCCTAAGAGGAGGTTTCAAAAAGGCGCTTCAAAGAAGAGGTAATGTTCGTTACCGATTCTTTCGACTTTATTTATTCTTCCACTTCTTCTTCTTAGTTGTTTCATTATGAAGTAATAACATCAGTATCAGTCATATACTGATATGTTATTATAAGTATGAAACAACCCTATTTCACCATCTATCCATCCTATGGAAAATGAAATCACGACACGTGCGCACGTACGGAATACCGTCTCCACGCCGTGGTGTAATCAGTTTTTTCCACCACCACATTACATGGATGGGTATAATGGTGTAAATAAATAACTATATATGGTTATTGTAAAGTGATATTGATTCTTTAATATTATATATACACTTCAATACAATTCCACGATCATGGGAATGATATCATCGCTCGTGCGTACGTACGGACTACCGTCTCCACGAACGCGATGAGATTCATTTTCCATGATTAACCATTCAAGAATGATTATAAAGTATATATAGTGAATAATAATGAAATATATGACATAATAATGCTACTGGATTTATGTATATATATATGTATGTCATATACTTAATTCCATTAAATTCAATAAGGAAACGAAAACAGCGTTCATGCGTACGTACGACCTACCGTCTCCATGAACGGTGTATTTCTTTACATTTATCGATCTATTATATATATGTATATTCTGAATATATACTATATATAAATAAAGTTTTATATTATGTAATTAATTAATCATGATCTATGTAATCATATGAATAATTACAAGTCAAAACACGGACAACAAATGAAATGATTTTACCCAAAACGCTCTTTAACATGGAATTTACAAAATAACGGGTAATATATAGTCATAGGTGAACAATATATGATATCATAACAATGAATATGATTCTGTAATAATTAAATTACATTATTTAAATCATTATACAGGAGGTTCAGATACATACAAAGCATATCAGACGTAAGATAAGGGATAATTATTCCAATCTCATTCTTATCCGAGATTGTTTACTTGTAAGTATTTACTGGGGGTTATGTTTATTATCCATGTCCATATGCTATCAAAATGTTTTCATAAAATATTTACATTCGTTCCATGTATTTTTAAGAAATTTTTACCCTTTTATTACTTTTACCACATCGTATGGAAGGAATCTTTATTTTTTTTACCATACGTGGTACTTTTTGACTTTTCCGACAATAGTACGAGAAGAATGTTATTTCAAACTTATACAGAATGAAAGGATTTTTATGGTTTTATAAAGCCTTATTTTCATAAATATTCTTCCAAAATATTTTATTAATATTTTCAACAAAATCATTTTCTTTTAAAATTGCGTGACATTTTGTGAAAAGAAAATGATTCTGAAGAAAAAAGGATATTTTCCTCAAGAATTAATTTCAAGTGTTTTATCAAAACCATTTTTCATCTAAGATGACATTATTTCATTTGTGTATGTTTCAAGTATAATTTCTCTATGATTAACATGGTTTTAATTTTATTATTATGAAATGATATCCATTTCTTTTATATGGATTATTTGATGAGGGGATGATGTTTATGAAACCCATTTTATTTATTGGGTTTTTATGAATGATGTATGTTTCTTTTGTGGAACAAGTAAGAATGATTTAATTTTGATATGAGTGGGACTTATATATCAATAATATTAATTGGGTAAAGATTTATATCTCATGATATAGACATGGATGGAATGGTAAGTTAATCTGGTTCAATGTTACACGAATGAAACGAGGAGTGAACTCAATTCAGAAAGGGACTTTGTCACTAAGATGGTCTTGGCAGCAATGCCTTGACTACTATGGAAATCATAACATGTGATGAATGTTTTCAATAGTTACATGTTTTATTACCATTATATTTTATCATGGTTGATGTTCCATTATGATATATTCCTTACATACTTCCATGATTTATGTCTTTGATCAAGATTTTGATGTTTAAATTTCATGTTCATGTTTTGCTTTCAAATATTTATGGATTGTTTTATGTTTTCTTTGTTTTCCTTTACTGAGTATTTGAGCTCACCCTTTTTATGTTTTATTTTCCCCAGGAAATAAAGAAAGGTTTTAGGTAAGGAAACAAAAAGGGGAAGATCGTTATGGGAGTTTTTTAAGATCTTTCACCACAATTAAAAGATTATTTTTCCGAGTTTCCAAAGACACTAAACTATTACGGTCCTTGAGCATTGGTTTTTTAATGTATTAAGTATTACAGAAATGTAATTTAATGTCCATGTACGTCAAGCTTCGGGTCTCTACAAATAATATTAAATCATAAGATAAATCTTAACGCTATATTTATATACCTACATGTGGTCTTGCAGCCATGGAAATATGTTATAGTTTTTTTGGACGTTTTAAAAAAACTAATCCATGATTTTTGAGATAATTAATTTAGAATATTTAAGAGTATATTTTCATGAAAATTTAGGACTTTCAAGTATGAATATTTGGAAAATATTTGTAAATATTTAATACTAGAGGATTTTAATAATACTTTCTGACATATTTCAAGTGGAGAAGTTCACATTTATGAAAATCATGGAGCTTCAATATTTCAATTATAGAATATAAATAAATGATCCTATTAGAAATATATATAAGAATATGTGACATGAAAACATATAATGGGAAGAAGATAAAATTGAATTAGCAGAATGAGGAGGTGATTTGTTGTTACTACTAAAGTTTTAGATAATAATGTTTTTGAAGAATATGAATATAGATTTTATAATAAATATTCTAAAATCATAATGAAAATATTTATTTTTTGGTGTAGAATATTCCAAATATTAAAAGATATATTTTCATTATTGTTTGATAATTAAATTATAAATTTTTGATATCTAGTATAAATAATTTTTTGAGAATTAACTATTCAGAAAAAACTTCTTATATTAAGGATGATACCTAACTATATGTAATCAATTTATGATATTGGTGAATTAATTGTATCTCATAATTGACTTTAACAAAATAATTATATAGTCACCCATAATGGGGTGAACCTTGTAAAATTCCTATGTGAAATGTGGGCCTATTTATTTATATTTATTACGAGTTAGGGTGAGACTAATGAATGAATGGTTAGTGAATTTAATAGGTCATAGAGGTTGATTTAAAATTTCAATTAATAAAATATTAACTTTGATTCACCCCTATAACAGTGTTACACCATTGATCATATGAGATCTTCTAGATAAGGAAGAGGAAAATGAAAAAAAGTATAAACGAAATGAAAATACTTACATAGAATAATGAAATTTTTCATTATGTAACTTCTTTTAAGTGGTGTATTTGGAAATCCATAGGATAAAAATGCCAAAAAAGGAATTTTTTTTGGGATAGTATTTAGAGAAATATTAGAGAGGAAACTGAATGAGATGTGCGGTTTGGATTGAGTGGAGTATGGCCCCATTTATATATGAGTTTGAGTGACATTCTTAAAAAATATGATTCCTTAATGTGATATAAATATAAATAATATTACTGAGAAATTCATAAAGTGGATAGTCCATTAATGTTTTCATCCATACATTTAAGTGATTAATTTTCAGGATATTTTGTCACTTAAAATATTATTTTTACTATTTACCTTTATAACTTTAGTTTTACCTAAATAACTTATTTTATTATTATAAAAAATAAATGGATCCTCTTATATAATATTAATTTGGGGATAGAATGTATGAAATAAATTTTAATAAATTTATTCTCTAAAATAGATAAAAAAATATTAAAGTTAAAACACATAATGAATAATTTTTTTTAAAAGATATATTATTAAGAATTAGATGATTTTAATTTTATTTCTTACTAATTATTAATAATTTGATGATAGTTAATTCATTTATTTATTTTTATAAACAATATATTTTAATAAAAATATTATATTTAATTAAAACATAATGTTTAATAATACACATGGTAATACTAATAAAAAACATTTAAAAAATATTATTTATCAAATTAATAATGAAATTTTGATAGAATTATAACTTCTACTAATAAAACCCCTCAATATCTCTACACAATCCTTAAGGATGAGATAATTAATTTTGAGAGTCACGAGTGGTTATTCAACTAGTATAGATATTTTCATAATTTTTATGATCTTTAAATTTTCACATAAATAATTTTCTCAAGTTTTAATTATTTAAGTTTATATTAGGTCATATCCAGAGAAAACGCTAGTTATTATAATTTGTTCCCAAGCATGGATAAATGAGCCTAATTCTTATTACATATAATACTTTATGAAATAAATTCTCCTTTCCTATATAAATTTCCCAATGCGATTACATTAATCCATACTCACTGTATCAAAGAAAATATTATAATAGATATATATTCTCAATAACTATAAAATATTAATATAACACTCATACTACCCTTTTACAATATTATATACTACCTTAAAATTTATTTAAAATCATTAATCTTATTTACTTCCTCAAAATTTATTACAAATTTATAATATTGTGCATTTTTTCATAGTTATACTTTTTGGTGTAATCGTCAAGGGAGAACATGAATATAAATACTTTAAAGTCTCTAATTTATTATTTAATTTTACAAATATACATTTTTAATTTTCATTAATATTATTTTTATGTTTATGGTAATATATTTTCTATTTATTTAGTGTTGTAATATTATATCATAATTAAATAATGTAATTGTTTTTTAGGTTAGTTTTTATGTAAGAAAAGTTATTAAATATAGTAAATAAACAATTATAATAATTTTTGTACTTGGTTTAAATGGATGAGGTTATTGTTGTTTCATTATATTTTTTGGATTCCTATGTAACTTACTTAAACTTAGTATTTCACCACGTAACATTGAATGAGTGATTGGTCTTGTTTCATAGTACTTTATCTCTATAATTCATTATCTCTATTGATTATTCCTTATAATAGAGATCATGTAATATTTATACAACTTTTTAGTTATGTAAATGTGACGGATCTAGTATTTACTTTCTTAAAAGTGATCCAAAAAACACATATTTTTTCTAGGAGTGATTTAGTGTAATTTATATTTTCTATATGGTCAATAATCTCAAAGAGACCAACGTATCTAGGGGTTAACTTTCCATTATACATGAATCTCCTAACCCTATTCCATGGATAAATTTTAATGACTACTATTTCCCTAATAAAAAATCCTAGATCTCATAAATTATTATTATCATAGATATTCTCTAATATTTTTTCTACTTTAGTATATATTTGGATAGTTTTAATATTCACTTTCATTTCTTGATAAACATCCTATCCAAATAATATTATCTCTCCAAATTCATACTAGTATGTTATATTTATACATCTATTACTCTAAAAAGCATTATATGGTTCTATTTTAATTATCAAGTGGAGAATATTATTTAATCAGACCAGTGAAAGATGTTTATCTATGAAACCAATGATATCCATCTAGAAAAATCATAACATATCTTCCAAATTCTACATGTACCATTCAAATCAACCATCAGTTAAAGAATGATAAATGATGTTAAATTTCATCTTTGTATCCAATGATTATTGATGACTTCTCTATAATGTTAATGTGAACCTTGTATCTCGATCTAAATTAATTATAAGTGGTACTCCATTTATCCTTATAATTTATTTTATATACATCATGTAAAGTTAATCAATTAAAAAAATTATCTCGAATATAATTGAAGAGCATCAACATTCTATTTTTATCAGAAAAACCCAAATGGAATTTTTTACTTTTACATCTTGGAAAAGGCTATGAACAAATTTAGGGTGATGTTTTCCCATTTTCATATAGGTATGGTTAATAGTTGTTTCATATCCTTAGACTTCAATTTTTATCCTCAACTTGTTACAAGTCTATGAATTTTTATGTTTAATATTAAATCTACGTCTTTATATTATCCCTCCATAAGTGATCTCGGAGATCTATGTACATAATTCAACTTTTTTTATGAATAGGGAATGATGAGATTTGTTCATGTTTCAAAATATGATTCTTTAGTTTAAGGAATGGATGGGACACATATTCATGTTATAAATCTTATAATTCCATATTTATTAAGGTTGAATTCCAAAATATTTTTAATATTATTTTTAAGCTCCATTGTAATTATACATTCTTTTCTATATGATATTTTCCTTTTAAATATATATGAGTTTCATATTTTGGTATATGGTATAGTATAAATCACATGAACTATGTAATAAAAAACACCAATTTACATCGTAAATACATAACATTACATATGAGAAATAAATATACCCTTTAAAATTAAAAATATTTCCATGGGATAATAAAAAAATATAAATAACATTATTAGTATTTAAAAATTAATTAGGTCATAGTCACCTAGAAATATCACACCTACGAAGAACATTGTAAATTTTTTTTAGGAATTTGATTAAAATTTTGTAAAAGATATAGGGAAATTTGAGATACAAAAGTAAATGATTAATGAATGAAATAAGAGGTATTTATAAGGATTATATAGTAAATATGACCATTGAAATAGTAATATAACCATTAGAATTATAATAAGATCTTTAGAATAGAATCTTGGTCATTAGAATAGTAACTTGACTAATAGAATATTTAAATGGATTGAAAATAATATTTAATATGAATAAAATAATTAAATATAAAAATTAAAGTTCCTTAAAATGAATAAATAAATGAGTAAACTCAAATAAAGTATAGATGTATATTTTTAATACATTATATTATATATTATTTTGTAAAATCATTGATTTATTTTAAAATATTAATATTAAAATTAAATAATGTTAATAATTTATTCTGATAAAAATAATTTTATTTTTTGAATCAATATGCCAAAATTATCAAAGAGTGAGTTTTTTTAGTAATTTTATAAAAAACTTTATTTTTTGGGTGAATAATAAAAATATAGTTTTTCAAATACCACATGTTTTATGATATAATATTGCTTTAATAATTACTTAATAAATTAAAAATAAAATTATCTAAAAAAATATATTTATTGAGATAAATTATTCATTTAATGGTAAAAACATAATTTCCCAATCAAAAAAAAATTAATTTCTAAATTCTCAAAAGATAAAGTGTACCATTGAAAAACTATTTTTCATTTTTTTCTTTTTTTCTATATAAACTATTTAATTCAGTTTTTGAAATATTTAAAACTATATAAACATATAATTGTAATAAAATATAATTCATGGTGTTAAATAATATCACTATTACAAGTTTTACTTTTAAAATAATAATTTATTTTTTATTTTAATAAAACATCCTATCTCATCATGTACAAATACCCCATCTCACCCCCTTGGGAAATCACTTCCCAAATGAATATAATTTCCCATAATATAACCAAGTACCTTCTCATAGACCCCATTTTATTCGAAGATACATTAGGATCTCATTTTACTCCAAGCCTCTATGGAATTATGATCTCAGCAATAGGGTGATTTTGAAGAATAAGGTAACCTTTCTTGCTTTCTCCTTTGAATTCTCTATTCTCATATACTTATATTCCGACTCCATCTTCTAATTTTTTTTTCCTAAAATAATTTTTTCTTAAAAATTATATGGATTTTAATATAGTATTGGATATTTATTATAAACGTTTTATAATATGTATATAATTTATCTTTCTCTCTATGGGAAAGTCTCATTAATGGTTGATTTACCACATATAAGGATGATGTCAATTATTTATGCATCACCACATGTATGGTTGGTTAGTATAGATTATATAACAATAATTATTATTATTCTAGAATATAATAATTATTAATTATTTATAATTTATTTATATTATTTCTCTTTCCATCTTTTGGCATGTCCTATCAATGATATGTTAACCACCGATTAAGACATTGTCATTTTTTTTACTTATCATCATACTCATGTGTCATTATAAAAAATTATTTAGAATGTATAAATATATATTTTTATGTATTTTTAATATCCAAAATGTAATTTTACTAATTGATAAATAATAATGAATCCAAACCATGTAATTGAAGAAATGGGATATTTCACAGAAACATGTCATTGAACCGTTTCATCCATAACAGAAAGATAAATAAATAAAACATAATGATTATAATTGATCTATAATGAAATAAATTATTGAAATTAGCTTCTTGATTCATTTTTTTAATAAACATGTGTTTATTATAATAGAGGCATAAACATAAACTAACAAAATGGGACTTATGATAAGGGGACTCTCCACCCTTTATTTAGATTTTGGTTTTATCCTCTCTCTCACACTCTTTTCCATATGATTTTTATAAAACCTATTCAAAATGTATTTTATTTTTATTTATCTATTCTTATTCTAGAGATATTCATGATTCTAATTCCTTTAGATGAATGTTTTTTCACAATTCAATGGTTACTGATAAATAATTTAATCTCAAATACAATCCTTGATTTATATTATGTCTATTATTCTACTATTTATAAACTATGATATTTTATTTTTAAATTACATCCTTGAATATTAAAAATGATTTCTTCCCATTATATTTGTGGGACATCCATGGTTAACCATTTTTATATTCCTTATGATATCACTGTTAAAACATTTATTTTCGCATGTTTTTATTTCATGTTCATGATTGATATATATCTACATTATATGTGGCACACATGGATATAAGTATATTATGATATTAATATTAGGCATAGAAATATATATCCATCCGATTAATTGGATAAACTGATATACCACATGATATCATTATGCATAAATAGGATTATATCTTTGTTCAAAGTCTATATAGTGAGATTTTTATACAGAAGTTATACATGAATATGATGCTATATTGTTCACATTTTATGCATGGTCTTGTCCAAAAAATTTATATTGATTCATTTTTGTTCAGGTTCCCCATTCCATAAAATTTTTAAAATTATTTTTATATCCTTAAAATTATATTCTTATTCTTATGATATGATGTCAATAATTATTCTCACCCATGTACTCATAATTATTCATGTATCATGTTTTCCATATTTTTTATACCATAACAAGTCTTTTATATCACCATTTTTTATTTATTTCCTCATGTGATTCCATATATTAAAAATAATATGAAATATAATAGGAGGTATATTGTAAATGAATAAAATAATGTTTAATGTTTCACATATATTAATGTTGTATGGACCTAATTTTACTAATGTAGTAATCCTATCAATTTTGAGAATTTTAATATATTTTTATATTTTTATTAATAATGATATAATAATCATGCATGTTTGAAGAATGTTCTTATTTTTTGTATCCAATAAAGGTTTAGTTAATTTTGGAATAGGTTATCAAAGGAAAACAAAGGTTAAAGTTAAGAATTTCATTAGTTAAGACCTTAGGATTAATATAGTCATGTGAATAAATTATTTATACATTATTTATGAACTTATGTTTTTTTAATATTTTTTTCAATAGTAAATGGAGGGAACATGAATCAATTAAATAGAATGGTGAATGGTGCACTCAATATTCACTCAAGGCTAGTGAAATTTTTATTTAATTCAAGTTCAATACATTCCATTATATCATGAATGTTTTCTATAACTAATTAATCATCTCATTAATAACTTTAATTAGAGATATATGTGAAAACACGTAGTGGTGAAATCATTTAACCCAAGTGTTGGAAACTTACCCAGTTATCATTCATGGGAAGATTCTTCTAGAAATATTATAATTATTATTTTGGTGAAATTTAAAGATATACTTGATTTGGATTGGATATATTTATATAAAGATCATACAAACAGCCATGAAAAGGTAGTCTCTTTCCATATCCCAAACCATCACATGATCCTAGATAAATACAAGGAAAATTATGAATCTATTTTATCAAAACCATAAAATATAAGGGTGTTGACACCCAATAAATAATCATATCTTGCTCAAATTGATTCTATAAAAGATAACATCAACCTTGAATACATTCATATTATAATGAAATATAGTGATGTATTCCATAATGAATTTCCTATCCTTCCCAAGGTCAAGGATAGAATTATCAATAGAACTTATACCTAGTTCAAATCTTATATCTAAGATCCCTTTTAATATATAGATGATATAATTGGATGAGTTAGAGAAGAAACTAGAATATAATTTATAAAAATGGTTCATAAGACATAGTACATCACCTTGGAGTGCACCAATTCTATTTTTCAATAAGGATAGGAAAATTTTCATTTAATAAATTACCGAGAGATCCCAAATATCACTATAAAGAAAAACATATCCAATACCATGTATTGATAACTTATTTGACCAACATTGAGGATCAAAATACTTTTTATAATTGGATATTTACTCTATATATCATCAACTAAAGGCGAATAGAGAAAATTTTCAAACTTATAATTCCATACATGATATGGATAATATGAGTTCATAGTGATACCATTTGGACATAAAATTGCCTCAATAATGTTAATGGAATTTATGAATAGATTCATTATAGATTACCTCAATAACTTTTGGTGGTATTTATTGGTTATATTCTCATATACTCAATGATCAAGGAAGAATATGGGGAGAATCTAAGTATTTTTTTGAAGTCATTAATGAAAGATAAGTTATATGATAAGTTCAAAAGGTGTGACTTTTTCATCCATAAGGAAACATTCTTATGGAATGTTATCACAAGATAATGAATTTCTAAATAAACATAAATGATAAATGAAATTGAGGAATGACCCTAACATAAATGGGTCACAATGAAAAAAATATTTCTTGGATTAGTAGTGTACTACCAATGCTTTTTGAGAATTGTATCATGATTTTATAAACTACAAATTAATTTAACATGAAAATGGGAAATGTATTATTGGTTAGAAGAATGTGAAGAAAAAATTAAGGATCTCTAGAAGAGGCTAGTCATTACACTGATACTCACACTATAGTTCCCAGACCTAAAACACCAGTTCTAATATAGATAACCACAAGATGTCGTGCACAACTCAATATATGCAAGAGGTTGTCAACTAGCAGCGACGGTCTAAACATTTTCAGTGGGGAGACTTTACCCTCAGTAATCATAGCTATACACCATAAATATAATAAAAATATAACAGTCATAATATCAAGTATAAGTATAAATATCATAATTTAATAATAAATTCCACACATATAAATAACTGGGATCTTAATGTGTCAATCCAAAATATATTATAAAGGTGAAAGAAGTTAAATAATAAAAATGATTTGGAATTCCTCTAGATTCTATCCCGGTACTACTACTAGATCCATGCCATATAATCAGTTATCCATAATGAGTCCCTTACCCTTACCTAGATCCCAAATCAAGAAGAATATATGTACATTGATAGTCCTTTATAGGTTGTGAGTAATAAAACCCTGTAGGACACCATAAATTCATATTTAACATATATGTATTGGTATAATAGGTACATTCCATGATAGAAATAAATGTGTAAGAAATCATAAACAATACTATATTAATAACTCACGTGTTAACCAAGAAACTACAAGCGCAGACCATACCCAATTCTTCTCTATGATAGTAGGATAATCAAAAGGATATTGTAAGTAACCAAGAGTTATCCACAAGGTTGGTGAACAAATCTCTTAGTAGTCTCAAGGTAGCGAGTTAGATCAAGACGAGGTCTTTCACATACCACTTCTATCATAGTTTAGGTCTCAAGGTTATCATATCTTTTATACACCTTGGGTAAGGATATAAGGTCATTGTATCTCCCAGCCTAGTTCCATGGGTCTAGCCTCAAGTCCTTCATCCCCCTACCCTCTATTTGGGTCCATCATCATGATCATCACAAGTCATGCACACTTCCCATCTAAAGGATAAATATTTCCCAATGGTCCACATATATTGAGTACCATATAAATTCCTCCAAAAGTATGGTAATCACACATAATAGGGAATAGCATGTAAAGGTATAACATAGCATGTCATTACGAGAATCAGTAGAAACACACAAATACATATGATCTAATAAAACATAGACTATTTAGATACACTACAATACTCATAGAATCTATCATCATATATGATTCTCACATGATATACAAACACATGTTATCAATATCAAGCATGGTTAAACAAGATATTCCAATAGAAGTATAACATCAAGGATAAATGAGTATATAAGTCCTATAAAGGGTAAGTAACCATCTACCTCAAGATCATTTATGAATTACTCCAAAATTAATCAAAGGATTGAATCCTGAATCATATTTCACACTCACGGAAAACTAGTTTGTACATCATGAATTCCTATATTGGGTTTCTATTTATAAAATCATAGGTTTATAAAAGATACCTAAGTATATTCCATGTTAAAAAAGTATAGTTCTAGAATCAAAAACCCCATCGAGTCTATCAACAGAACTAGTTATGAGATATATTGTTGAAGACACTATTTCACTAGATCCATTGTTGATCCATGATTGTATTTTGAATTCCTCGTAAAATATAGTATATAACCATAGTTTTATTCAACTAACATTGATAACTATCAATATATCATCATAATAGAGATAAAATATAAGATTGAAGAATAAGAATAACTCAATACTATTGATTTATAATAACATACCCATATTTATCCCCCGTTCATGAGAGATCTAATTCTGGTTAAGGGTATGTCATTGACACATTGAATCCACCACCACACTAGTAATTTTAGAAGAATTAATCATTATATAGAACTAGAATCCATATACATGGAAATGGTATGTTAGATATATGATTTATCTCAATGAAAAATATGTTGATCTAAAATAAACACAAATAAAATTGGTTTTTAGATCATAAACCTTAATTCATACTAAAGAAAATCCTGGATCCACCAAAATCATGCTTTGAAGGCGAGGAAATAATCAATAAAGGGATATGGAGTATCTATATTTGATAGGTATTCCTCCAGAAAGAAGAAACAGTAAAAATGGATCATTAATAGTCTTTAAAGAGTGTTTTCAGATCTTCAATTCATGTGAACATAGTTTGGTTGCATGGTTTTCAAAACTATGAACCAACCATGTAAGGAATTATGAATCTTCTGGGTATGCACATGGTTTGGTCAAATAGTTTTTCAAACCATACCCTAACCATATTTTTTCCACTAGATGGTTTTATATGGGTTTTCAAGAAATTCCATATGGTTTTATAAACTATTTTCTTTAACAGTGTTCCACCACAGTTGATTCTGACACTAGGTTAACCATTTCTTGGAGGATCAACATGGTTTGATAAACTGTGTGCCTTAATTATGCTCGTCCCTATGTGTATCTTCCAATATGAAAATGACTTCTAAGGAATTAGAATGATTTGAAAAAACCATTCTCAAATCGTGAAACATCAAAAATGCCTTCGAAACTCTTTTATACCAACTAGAAACCCCTAGAACTCAGCCGAGATAATTTTTAGTTCAAAAACACATGATTAAAGGGGAAAATTACCTCTTAAAATGCCTAAAAAATTTTATGTCATTAAAATATACCCTATAAAGACCTATCATCTCTATGTATCTTGCTCAAAAAATGTGGTCCATTGGGCCAAAATATCAAACTTCCAATCCCAATATTCCTCTTAGATATGTCTAAGACACCAAAGGATCCTAAAAAGTGGCACTATATTTTCCTATAATACCTTATCTGTCTTGTTTATAGTATTAAATGGGGATTTTATCTACGATATAGTACGTTCCAAATCAACATCCTCAATGTTAATAACTGCATAGAATTGGTCATGTACAATCGAAGCTAAAACACATAAAACACATCATACATACCTTGATATAAAGGGGAAGGTTAAGATGATAATCAATAGTTATGATACTCTTAGAAACATAAAAATATCCAATAAACCATGGATCTTTCCTTCCCTTCTTATAATAATTAGGGAAACTCAGTCACCAACAGTGAATTCCAAGGCTAATATCCTCTTCTCAACCTACAATTTCTTCCTAATTTGAGTGGTGGTAGACCAAATCCTAATAATATATACTATATCATAGGTATAATGTACCATGACTAGCCCCATAACTTCTACCTCACCATTATAGTTCCAATAAAGCGATGAAATGAAAATCCTACCAAAAACATCCTCAAAATGTGTCATAGGAATTGAATCACGAAAACTATTTTTGTATGAAAATTACAATAAGGGTAGATGATCATCTTAATCTCTAATAAAATATAAAAATCATGTTAAATTCATATCCTATTATATCTAAATCATCCATTCTTATTGATCATCGTTCTACATATGCCACATTGTACTCATTTTTCACTGAGTACCCTAAGGCTTCGACAAGCCCTACCATAACCATGACATGCACCATGCATATCTATTAGATATAATACTCAAGAAAACACTATAAATTTATATAATCTAATAAACATACATCTTTCTCAACCCATCCACCAAGTGAGTCTCATGAATCATAAATAAATTATAAACTTTTGTTAAATGATCAACAGTCACCCAAACAACATCACGACTCCTTAGGGTCCGATGTTACCCCATCACAAAGTCTATCATCATGTAATCCCACTTCAGCATTGGAATTATAAGTGGTTTAAGCAAATGATTAGGATACTAATTCTCATCCTTTACACTCTGATAGGTAAGGAATTTTGAAACCAAACTAGTGATTTCCCACTACTTAATAGACCACCAAAACTGATGTTGGATGTCATGGTATATATATTTTGATCCCATATGAACCACAAACTTTTAAGAATGAAAGTATCTTATTTCATCATATTTAATAGAATCATGGACTAAAACTCTCCCAAGTACATCATGTCCATCCAAAAACCACCCAAGTATTAGGTCACGACCTACTAGATTTTCCCACATCAAAAAAACACTCTAGATTAGATTCATGATTATACTTTTCCTGGTCTATTAAATAAAACATAATTACTAATGGAGAACACACTATCAATCATTAATACTCAAAGGAATCGATCCTCTAATCATCTAATAATATCATCAATCATAGCTATTCTTTTAGGATATTAAATAACATCCTAAGATACATTCTTCTTACGACTAAGAGTATCTTAAATAATGATACCTTTAACTGGTGTATATTCCATCTCAAAATTGAATGTCTGTAGGTACTCTACTTAGCACCTATTTCTCAAATTAATATACCACTCTGATAAGATATAGTGGAGCCTCTTGTAGTATATGTAGGAAACATAAATCTTACTAAAGAGATAATTTTTCAAACACTTGAAACCAAGGACCACATCTAATATCTCTAAATCATGGGTAGGATAGTCACGTTCATGGGGTCACAAACTATGTAGACCCTAAGATAGTACCCAATCCCTCTACATTAATACTTTCATAAACCAAATCCATATGAATCAAAATATATGTCTTATATTATCTTATTCCTAGGAATAATCAACACTAGAGCTATAGTAATCCCCCTATGCCACTCAAGAAAATACACCTTACACTGGACCAAATATTGAAACTCACTCCTTTCTTCATTAGTATAGTCATGGGTGCTAATAAATTGGAGGTATATGTTGATGCCTACTAAATGAGCATCAAAAAATCAAAAATAAATAAATAATTGAATAGGGTTATTTCCATCCCCATAAAGTAAAAGTAACTGAGACTTTTGAATCGCTTGGGCCTCTAAAGGACTCATGATCACGTGACCATTTCTACGTCACATGAATACTCCATATGCATCATATAACCTACAGAAAATACTAGAATAACCCCTTCAAAAAACCTTCATTCTATTTTCAAGGATCTCCAGAAAACTTAATGATCACCCCCAGACCACATGGTTTGTCATTGGAAAGTTCCTAACATGCCATCCAAAAGTATTACAAGAATAATGAGGAATAATATCCAAAGTGAGAGAACCCCAGTGTTCATAAATATCTTTCTCCATATCATCATTGGGAAGATTGAAATTCCTTGATGATATCTAAGAAAACTCAAAAGACACCTAAAGATTTTTAGAATAAAACAAATAAGATAAATAGGATGAGGTGACAGGTACTCTCAATCACTAAAAGACATTTGATGCACACCTGGTGACCCACAAGACACTGCAAGACCTCAGAGACATGTCCGCCACATCTTGAAATTCCCTTTGGATTTTCAGCATCACAACATGGAAGTCCTCAGGTATTTTTTGGTGAATCCATACTTTTCCTTTGACGCTTTAAAAAAAATGGATATATTTTTCCACAACATTATCGCACACCCCCATAAGACCCATATTATTCATGCAAGGAAACATCAAAAAATAGAGTAAATTTCCGTGACATTACTCATGAAAACTCACATAATCTGTAACCATTGTAAAATAAAACAAAAGATATAAAAAGAATGGAGTTGAGAGATAATCATGGTCACTGAAGGACACACGACGTTCCCCTAGTGACTCACAAGACACAGTGAGACCTCAGTGACATGTCTGTCTCATCTTGCGAAATCGCGTTGGATTTTCAACCTCCCTGAACGTAATTCCTTGGGTATGTCTAGGAGACTCGGTGCTTTCCCTTCATCACCCTAAGGACAAACAAATATATTTTTTCCACAATATGATCATCCATCCCCATATGACCCATATGGGCCATGCGAGGCGTCATAAAAAATTTAGTAAATATCATTGAAATTACTCGTGAAAACATGCATAATCCCTGACCATTGTAAAATAAAATAAAGGGTATAAAAATAGTGGCATAGAAATCTCTTGCAGCTGCTGGAGGACTTGTGATGTGCCAGGACATACACAGTGTGGCCCTATGAGACATCTATACAAGACAACCAGATCTCACAAAGACACCTATACAATCCACCCTTTCCCCATAAATTATTCCAATAAATTCAATGATCTCTCATGAAATCCCTCATACATATCCATAAGACAAGATGAAAAGTAATTATATAAACTTTTCGGATCCAAAAATTCGTCATCAATTGGAAATAATTCGATAAAAGAGGCATTGATGAAAGAACTTGTGATCACTGAAAATTAGGCGATGCGCTCATAATGACCCATGATAAAGACCCAAAAAGATGTGTGGCACCAACCCCCTTCATTGACACCATCCTGGATTCATCCTAGATATGCCCCATGAATCAGAGAACAATCATGGTAGAGAGGCCTATAAAATTCCCACCCAACCCTCAAAGAAGGGGGATTTTTTGATCTTGGAGCTCACTGCGACTACACACGTAAAAAATCATGGAGTCACGTGCCAACGTTAGAGTGGATTTATCAGAGGAAAGGATCAGGTGACTGGCCAACCATCCATCATGTAATATACTAGCAGGCAGCTAGAGTAGACAACATGAGACACTTCATGTGATCATTTATATATCACACGAAGGGTCTCTGGTGGGCTTTGTAGAGAACATCCCACATGCCCACCAGATCACGTGAGACTCAAGATAAATCGACATTGAATATAACCAAGGAATCCATAAAGAAAAGTAAAAAATCCACACTAAAGGTGGAAAAATTAAATAAAAACATGTTCAAAGACCCATGTGTGCTTCATATGAGCCTCATGATGACATGTGATAACACCAGGACAAGTCATCCAGATCTCTAGATGCTCCTTCAGCATGCTACCTGGGTCATACTAAGACCTCTGGACATGTCATGGAAAATTTTCATGACACCCTTGGATGTATCTCCATAGTCTCATGGAAGTCACCATGGAAATGTCATCCAAGCCTTTCTACAAACTTAATATACATTTCTTAAATCATATAATGGTTCCTTCACATGTCAGTGAAGTCTAGTGGAGACACCTAAGCATAACAGTGGGATCTTACGATGCCCTCTATACATATTATCCAAGACTCATTATGACCCCCATAGGGGTGTCATCCAATACATGTGACATCCTCTTGACATGTTGACCAAGTATCATGAGAGCAATTGGTCATATCAACAGGATCTCACGACATCCTCAAGGCATATCGGCCGAGCTCCCAAAATTCCCAAGAAACATGATGGTCAGGTCTCAAAATGGATTCTAGGAATGTTATCAAAGACACAAGACCCCATTATCACAATGCCACACATAATGTTGTGACACTCCCCATATGTGTCAAGACAGCTCATGCGATGGATTCCAAGATAAGCCAACCAGGTCATGCGATATCCTCCAGACAGGTCAACTAGGGAACACAAAAACCTTTATATAAGTAGTCCGGGTCACCAGGGCATCCTGGGATTTGATAGCCACATATATCCCTGGATTTTAAGACTTAAATAGAAGGGTAACCTAAGACTCTAAGCCTCGATCGATGGAACTACAACAACTCTAATTCCTACCATATTTTCGATACATAAGCCGCCTCTTCAAGGTTCATGTTCCATATTGACCATCCAGGGATAACCCAATATCTAAGCCCCTTAACCAAAGTAATGGAACTGATCACTTTCTAACCCGTGTTTCTCACAATGAGCATGGCTCACATGGGCTTAGGGAGTTGCACTGATCATGTCAACCTCACTATACACCCCAGGGCTACAAGGGTAGCCTCATTATGTAAGCCCCAACTACTGACATCATATAGAAATTCATCCATCAATAGGGAATCCATCTCAGTGTAAGCCCCTAGAATTACGGAAACCTCCAAGATGATCATATTGTCCCCAAGCAAGATCATTCACCTTATCCCACCATCAGGTTAAAGGATAGCTAAAATATGATGACTCAGATTCCTACCACACTCAAGATACATGGGAAGCCTTCTTAAGGCATGAAATATATACCAAACACCCCAAGGACTATCCCAATACATAAGTCCCATATCTACACACCATGAGACATATTGTCTATTCATCATTGTTTTTCACACCGAGAACAGCTCATTTGGGCTTAGGGAGATGCAATGGACACCACATTAGGTATCGTGAATTTCCACTGACCAGGTCGATACTAGTATGTAATCCTTGATAGTGTCGTGGTACGAACACCACTCATATAAGGGAAAATACCTTGGGTCCAATCCTAAGGGCATGCCTGAACTATGATGAATTTGATTAATACTATAACTAGGATATGTAGGAAGTCTCCCTGATACCCAAACTAATGCATTTGGTGTCTCAGTACCCACACATATGTCCTCTCTACATGAATCCAAACTGCACAAGATTAACAAACTACATGGGTTAAAATTACTGAAATAATCAAGATGCATCGGATTTCATATAATGGTGTAATCCAATCCTCAGAATATTAACCACCTCCTCATGTGGAAATGAATTACAAATCATTTCGTCATACAAATTCATTACATAAAGAATCTATTTAATATTAGAAAAATGGATGAAGAACCTTGGATACATACAGATGGATTCACTAATAAGACTTCACTCCCATCAGTTCATAAATGAGACTCCCTTCCATTTTTTAATGAGAGAATTAAATAACGAGTCAGTTTTTCAGGGTAACTATTATCATATTGTGATAGGAAGAGATACGAACATATCTTAAATATACAAGAGAGTCCCATAGTAGGGAAAACCCCCAAAATAGTGAGATGAGCTCGAAGACCCATCCTCTTGACCAATGTGAGTCCCTAAGATTCACTGGGCCAGAAAACCCAAAAGACTTCCAACCTTTTTATAGAAGGTCTACACCCAGCTATAGATTATGGAACTATTGGGAGCTTCTAGGAAAAGTGGAAATGGTATCCTGACAAGTGAAACCCATTCCATTCCTTAAAACACTAAGAAACAAAAATGGATAACATGACACGAATCTATCCAATGAAAGAATGATTGGTTGTTATTTTTCAAACCATTTTGTTTTCTCCCTTATGAAATGGAAATTGTGAACCTAACATGAATCTCTCTAATGAAAAAATGATTGGTTATTATCCATCAGGCCATTTTGTTTTCCCTATTTGAAAAAATTATAAAATCGATGTAAATCTCTACAATAACAGAACAATTGGGTTATAATATGACAAGACACTTTGTTTTTCAAACCCTATGAAAACAAAGTAGTAGGACCAAAATAAATATTACAAATGATCCTATATAATCAGAGTTCTCATAAGTCTGTCGATATTTTAAAAATTACAAAGGAGTGAAATGAATGAATCGAGAATAAAAGAACTATTGGCCAAAAATCCATTAAGGAAACATTGAATATTTTTTTGTTGATTGGGTTTGTTGACAAATAGGGTTTCAACTGTGAGTTGTCGAGTTTTAGATATATTGTTGGAAACCAATTTTGAAAAAGAACCATAACAAAGGAATGGATGATCTATAGGCTCTATTAAAAGAACAGATATAAGGTGGCATTATTTTCTAGTGTTTTCCAAATTTTTGGGCCTTAAAATCAGATAATGGAGAAATGTGTTTTTATCAAAGGATGTTACATGCAATATTGAAGGTGATTTAGAAACTAGCGTGCAAGTAATGTTTTGGGATCAGAATTTCAAAATATAAAAAAGGAAGATTTTTGTGAAATATTTGAAAATATGTGTGAAATATGAGTTTTCACGAATGAAACTTGGTCACCCAATGTGACACAAATTGGGTTTTGTACGCACGTTGGGGATCTTGTGCGATGTGTCAAATCTTCCACATAGGGGTTGGCGAAACCTATAAATAAGATTTGAATCCCCTTATTCAAAGTATCTAAATACTTATAAGTAATATGAGATCTGAATCACTTATGAATTTTAATAAAAGGGGGTTGCATGAAAGAATTAGAGTTGTTGCAAGCCAAGGAAGTTGTGCATATGTTTTGAGTTGCATGTAAGATTGAAGTTGCACAAAAAAGGTGTTTTGAGATAAAAGTTGAATCTTACACACACAACATTAATGTTATGTGAAAGGCATAATAAGGGTTGTGTGAACAATTTGAAGTTTCCTAGTACGTCTGATGTAATGTGATATTCATCCTTGGATGAAAGGGGAACATCAATTGGTTATCTACATATAGGAGAGGATGCATTCCTTTGTGATAATGAATATACCTACATGTTTATAAACTCTGAGTGGATATTTTTAAGAATAAGTGAGCACACTTCAGTTGTGAGAGCAGCGAGCTTTCAAATTTGTGATTGGTTGTAAACCAAGAGGTACAGTGAGTCCACTCCAAACATTGTAAACAACAGTGCACTTTTCATTGATTTGGTATATCAATAAATTTCTATTGTATGCTCCATGGACATAGCTCAGTGATGGTAAACCATGTTAAAATTGACATGTCTCATGCATGCTTTAATTTATGTTCATATCTTGCTATGGGAAAGAGAGAGAAGAGAGTTTTGTTTAACAATGAAACAATATCAAAAGGGGCAGTTGTCTTAATATTTTATGCCCTGGTTCACCCCCCCTTTTAGGGTATTTGAAATAGTGGAGCTAATAATTGGTATTAGATTGAAATTTTAATATTATTGTTTCTCTCTCAATAGATGTCATCAATCACAAATGTATTCTGATCTTCAATGGGACTAATTTTTAGTTATGGAAGGATCAGATGAAACACTACTTTAGTTCCTCAGTAATGGCTGTCTTTGTAGCTACGATGCGTGGTATTTCAGCCTATATAAATAGTGGTTCTTTATTATAAGCTGAATGAAGGGAACTAGATACTAAAATCAGAGGAATCAATGATTTAGGGGGAGCCCTATACAATGCAATATATACGAAGGTGATTTCATTTAAAACCTCACATGCCATGTGGGAAAGGATGTTGAATATATATGAAGGTGATTCAAAGGTTGGAGAGGTAAAGGTGCAGGTTTTGTGTAACAAGTATGAAGATATGATAATTAATCCAAATGGTTCTATTTATGAATTCATTGACATAATAAATGTTTTAGTGGAATACATGCAAGGTCTTGGATAATTGATTGAATATATAAATATTGTGAAGTGTATCTTGAGGAAACTTCCACCTCGGTTCAATCCAAAAGTTTCAGTATTGGAAGATAAATATACGAAAGAGGTGATAATGGATAACTTTCATAATACCCTTATAGAATATGAAATGAGAAATTATTATAATGACTCTATGGGAAAGGGAAAATCTAAATAGGTGGCATTCAAGGCCATGAAGAATCTCAATATTGATGATTCTTAGGAATAAGAAGAGACAGATGAGGTGATATCATTCCTTTCTTCAAATTTATAAAGAAGAAAATGAAATTTCAAGTGGAAACTTTCAATTTCTTACTTTTATTTGGAAAGGTTGGTTACCTTATACCAAGAAGACCCAAGAAGTTCTAAGAAGATGATAAGGATAAAGTAGAAATACCTATGAAGAAGTATTCAGCCTATGTGAAAGGAATGAAAAAATTTAAGGGAAATTTCGTCAAGAAAAGGTATCTTATTTATCAATAATGTGAAAGTTTAGATGAATTGTAGGTTAAAAAGGTTGAAGAGATCAATAAATGTAAAGATGGTGGATAAAATGATATAGTGGTTGTAGTCATTAGTATTCTGGAAAAAGAAGAAGCTGACATTGATGAAGAAAAAGATAAACAAAGAGTTGATATGGATGATGAAAAAGAATCATATCTTAAGGTGATAGATGTTTGGAGAGACAACATGAATAAAAAAAGTGATTTGTGATGCCAAACTCTACATGTATCATCGGGATGAAGAGAAGTCTAAATTAATGGATAAATTAAGAATCTCAAGTCTTTATTACCAGTGGAATCAGAAACAGTTAGTGAGCATAGATTCAAGGTTGAAGAACAGATAATGTAGATTGATGGTTTGAATAACACAATTAAAGATAAAATCAAACCCATTGAAGAACTTGAAGAAGAAGTCATCATTCTGTGATGAAAAGTTAAGGATCCAGAAAAAATATTTTCCCCCGATGTGACATCAGGAAAGAAGATCCTTTAAAATATGTAAATTTTGGAAGTGGATCATAGAGGTCTAGAAGAATGAAATAAATATTCAAAGATAAGTGATAATTATGGTAAAGGGATTGATCAAAAGAATAAATCATTCATCGTTGAAGTCAGAACACACCCACCCACTCCGAGGCTGAAATATGATTTGGGTACAAATTAGAATCATAAGATTCAGAGAACCTAAGGGGTAACTATAAGTGTATAAGTAACATGTAGTAATTCATGTTACATCGGGTGTTATTTTTGTGGAAATATGGGACATTCAAAAAATGTGTGTTCCTTAGCCAAGAGATATCGAAGGAAACACGAACAATAGTGGAATCCAAACAGAGCTCAATGAATGAGAATATCATTTGTGGAACAATGTTATTGGTGTGGAGGATTTAGTAACATGGCTAGATATTATACATAATCCATTCACAGGAATGTTCCAAAGTACAATCAAAGTAGTTGTAAGTTGAAAATAAAAGAATCAATAGGTGAGTTGAAAATGAAAAATAAATTTGTAGCTTTGTATAATGATGATGGTCAATCATATTCCGAATAATATCAAGGTTGTAAATTTATACCAAGTATGAATTCAAAAACACGGATCAAGAAGAATATTGATGAGAAGGAATTGGTTGTAGAAATTTCCTTTAAAGCATCAAATCGTTCTGGTATATGGTTCCTTGATAGTGGATTCTCATCACATATGATAGCGAATAATGATCTTGTTATTGGAATAAATTTTGAAAAAGATGGACTTGTCAAATTTGGAAATGATAAAGGTTTGAAGATAATTGGTTCAAGGAAGGATAGGTTTGGGGGAAAAGAAATGAGACTTGATGATGTCTTAGAAATAGAAGGTCTCATTGACAACATGATTAGTGTCATTCAACTATGTGACTCAAGGAATTCTATATTATTTTCCAAGAAGATGTGCATTTTCAAATGAAAATATGGTACAATTGTTCTACATGGAAAAAGGAAAAAGGGAAATATATACCTTGTAAGTGGGGGAGAAGATATGTTCTTTTTTATCTATATAGGATGAAAAAAAATTGTGGCATAAACAATTTCTTTATTTATGCCAACCATAAATGGACGATATTCTAAAGTGTGATGAAGCTAGATACCAC
Source organism: Viscum album (assembly GCA_963277665.1). Taxonomy (NCBI): domain Eukaryota; kingdom Viridiplantae; phylum Streptophyta; class Magnoliopsida; order Santalales; family Viscaceae; genus Viscum; species Viscum album. The sequence goes on along the minus strand of OY728157.1, from coordinate 1,391,901,079 downwards.
TCTAAGCTATCACGTGACCGTACTCATACGTGTGATGCATGTCAAAAAGAGAGGATCATTATAATGATATACAAGGAAAAGAAAAAATAAGTCAACCGAAGTTCTTGAATTTGTGCATGATGATGTTTATGGAACTATCTCACAAAGATCCATTGATATGAAGATATATTACATCCTTTTCATTGATGATTATAGTATAATGGTTTGGGTATTTTTCATTTCCCATAAGTCTAATGCGTTCAGTTGCATAAAAAAGTATCGAAGGGAATCTTAATGGATTCTTGGATAGAAAATTATGAAGTTTTTTACTGATAATGGTAAGGAATTAAAAAATAGAAAAGTAAAATAATATCTCGAGAAACAAGGGATAAGACATCAATTTTTTTCAGTGAGAACTTATTAATAGAATGGAGTGGTTGAGAGTAGAAATAATATCATCAACAACATGGAAAGATCAATGCTTTTTGAAAAAGAAATTCTAGATAAATTTTGGAAGGAAGCAGTCTTGACATCTATATACATTTCTAACAAGGTTTGGCTGTGTCTGAAGGAAGAAAAGACTTTGTATGAGATGTTTTACGGAAGTAATTTAATGTTAAAATACAGTTTAATCATTGGAAGTAAGTGATTTATACTCAAAAAGTAAAATCACAGTAAATTTGACGTGTGTTGGGTTGAGGGGATATTCCTTGGCTACTCATGAAAAATAAAAGCATAAAAATGATTGAATAAGAGGATGTGAAATTTAGTTAAAAGTAGTGATGTAATTGTGGTGTAAAATAAAGATAATACTCAACAACATAGTGAAAAATTTTATGATGAAACTGATGAATAGTAATGCAACACAGGGGGAGTAGAAGTGGTAGATGCTAATTTAGAAGAATATATTGATAATGAACAAGAGGAATTAAAGTATATATCTATGAAGAAGCCAAAGAGTCAAGATGAAATTGATAGAAAGAATATCATTGGTGATCAGACAGTTCTAGTTCAGACAAGAAGAATGAAGTCATAGTAGATTTTTTTTCTATCTTAGGTAGAGCCTAATATCATTTTCTGATGTAGCTGATGAAGAAAATTGGGTTCAGGATACGAATGAAGAGCTAGACTAGATTGAGAAAAATCACACAGGGGAGGTTGTTTTGAGGCCAATATATTAGAATTTAATCAGGATTAAATGGGTATTTCATAGCAAGATTAATGAAGATGGCGTAATGATTCAAAAAAAATCACAATTGCTGTGAAAAGGGTACTCCCAAATAGACAGAATTGATTTTGATGAGATATTTTCACCTGTTATAAGGTTGGTAAACCAGATTATTCTTGGCCATATCAGTGAAAATAAAATTTAATGTTTTTGAAATGGGCGTGAAGTCAGCATTTCTGAATGGGGTTCTAGAAAAAGAATTTATATTGATCAGCCATATGGTTTTATCATTCATAAAGATGATAAAAACGTTTTTTGGCTATAGAAGGCGCTATATGGTTTGAATAAATATCAAAGAGAATGGTATTCAATACTGGATCAGTATTTTAAGAATATTGGTTTTCATTATGATAGAGTTGATTACAATATCTATTTCAACAATGAAAGTAATCAAAGTATGATGGTGCTGGTTTATGTCAATGAAATAATATTTGGAGGATCCGATGAATCCCAATACATGTAGTTTTATGAATTCATGAAAAATGACTTTGAAATGTCAATGATTGGTGAGATGACATTTTTTAATTAGTTTACAGGTGACACAAATAAGGAACAACAAATTCATTTCTCAATCTAAATATGAAAAAGGGGTTTTGAGAAGATTTGGAATGAAAATTCTAAGGATATGAAAATTCTGAATGCTACCCGGATGAAACTATCAAAAGATGATGATGGTAACGTAGTTAATATCCAATAATATAGGAAAATCATTAGAAGTTTACTGTACTTGATAGCAATAAGACGTGATATTCGTTTTCCGCAAACTAATAAGTGGGATATCAAAGCAACCCCAAGGAAAGCCACATTTTTATAGTGAAATGAATACTTTGATATATCATGTTCAATAGGGATTTCTGTTTAATGTATAATGATAAATCTCATCCAGAGCAATTGGGATATAAAAATGCAGATTGGGCTATTTCAACAGATGATAGGAAATCAATACATGGTGGTTCTTTTTATCTTGGAGGACTATGTATTTATTATCTATGCACGAAACAATATTTCATTTCTTTGAGCACTACAAAAGTTGAGTATAATGTGGCCACTCAAGCATACACACAATTATTATGGATGAACAATAACTTGATGACATGGGAGTTGATGTGAAGTCTCTGACTGGAATCGAATGTGATAATTCAAGAGCTATAAACCTTAGTAAAAATATATCCCATCACTCAAGGAAAAAGTACATTCAAATCATATATTATTTTATCAAGGAGAAGGTGGAGAAAGGGCTTGTGAATTTGGAGTATGTTCCTACAAAACTAACGATTTCAGACATTTAGACAAAGGCCTTACCCAATGATGTTTTTGAAAGGCATCGAATGGATCTGGGATTTCAGTCGACTCCCCATACTTGAACGAGTGTATAGGTGAGAACCTCCTCTCCTCAAGGTATGGTATGTTTTTTACTAATGTATTGATATGTGTTATTTACCCAGTTAATGACCAAAAAGGAGTGACCTTTGGGTTCTTTGACAAAGGGGGATAAATTGTCTATTCTAAGGGAGAAAATTTCTTAAGTCAAAACACAGGGAGAAACTGATAAGTGGAGCAGTGAGATAGGGGAATTATTAAATCTGTTGATTCTAGAAGTGATCGATCAAAGAAGGTATATCATGACAGTTGAGGATCATGATGAAATAAGTTCTTTGGTTTCTAGAATTAGTGTGAGGAATGAAGTGATTCATTGGTGAAATTTTAATTATAGTCTTGTTTCTCACATAGATCATTGCTCATGTGGTCTTATAGTGTGTGTTGAGTAAGTATTTGACCTTTATATAAATCACATGAATTGAATGGTGGTAGAAGATGGATGAAGATAAAGAGTAATCAATTTATGAAATATTTGTCAACAAACCCAAAGGGGAGATTGATAGGAAAAAATCCATCAAGGAAACATTGAATCATTTTTGGGTTGATTGTGTTTGTTGAAAAAGCCAGTTTTTTTGTTGACAGAGATGGTTTGCATGGTGAGTTTTTTAGTTCCAGAGATATTTTTGACAACATATGTTGATAATGAACCATTATAAAGTAATAGATGATCTGGAGGCAGTACAAAAAGAATATATATAAGGTGGCATTCTTTTACAGCATTTTCCAAATTTTTGGGCCTCAAAATCAGAAAATGGAGAAATGTGTTTTTGGAAAAGGAAGTTGCACGCAAGCTTAAAGGTGAATTGGAAACTTGTGTGCAAGGAATGTTTTAGGATCAAAATTGTAAAAAATTAAAAAAGGCATGTTGTGCATAAAATATTTGGAAATGTGCAAAAAAGATAAGGTTGTGTAAAAGAAACATTCATTCCCAAGGAATTGTTGAATTAGGTTTTACACACACCGAGCGGATCTTGCGTGATGCATTGAATCTTTCATGCAGGGGTTGGCAATGCCAATAAATAAGAAGTTACCCCCCTCATTTGAAGTATCTCAATACTTATAAGAAATCTGATCTCTAAATCATATAATAATTTTAAAAAAAGGTAGTTTCATGAAAGAATTGGTGTTGCGCACTAGATAAGTAAGTTTCATGTAAGATTTGAGTTGCGAGTAAGATTGAAGTTGGATGAAAAATGTGTTTCTTGAAAAAAGTTGAATATTGTGAGAAAGTAATTATAGTTTCACACAAGGCACAATAAGTGTTGCATGAAAGATTTAAAGTTTGACAATACATCTGAGGTAAAGTGATATTCATCTATGAATGAAATTAGAACATCAAAAGATCATCTATATATAGTGTAGGATGAATTCATTTGTGATAATGAAGAGACCTACAGGTCTAAAACTATGAGTAGATCTTCTAAAGAAGTAATGAGCACAATTATGTTTTGAGAGCAGTGAGCTTTAAAATTATGATTTGTTATGAACTATGAGGGATAGTGAGTCCACTCCCAACTTTGTAAATAGCAGTGATTTTTAGTGGATTTGGTACATCAACACATTATCATTGTATGCCCCTTGGACATATCCCATTGAGGGTGAACTAAGTAGAAAATCTTATGTTTCCTGCATGCTTTAATTTTAGTTCATATATTTTTTACTGGAATGATATATAAGAGAGTTTTGTTTAACAATGAAACAATATCAATAGGGGAAATTGTTTTAATCTGTCATACCCTGATTCACCCCCTCTGAGGGTATTTGACCTAGAATACCTAACAAGAAAAAATGAGTTATCCATGTATATCTGATTGAGCATACTATGCCTATGATACTAAACTAATTGATAACCTTGTTCTTTTTATTCAGGGTAACTGTATATACTACTTCCAGTATCCTGATTTGAGAGAATGTATTCATCAACCACCATTCACTCTAGTAAATAATCTGTGACTGTAACCCTCGTAGGTCGCAAAGCCACTTCACCTACTCCGAAAATACAACGATATGTGGTGAGTATGATGGTCCGAGAGTACCACCAACATGGTACAATCCTGACCATGGATGATTCACATTATGTTCTCCCAGAATGACAACTGGTGAGTCCACATCACTCAAGAGAGGATGATGCTAAGCCTCTAGACCTTGTTGTTATAACCAATAGATTTAGGATCTTATCCCTAGAGAATGAAAACCTCTACCTTCAATATCTGATGAAGGTGGACTAGGAGGATAAATATGGATCCCTTTCTATTCAATTTAATCCTAAGAGGAAACCTGTTAATTGCTGTCACCAACACCACCTCGATAGTACCCATCAGTCGCCTGATGATGGTACCATCCGACACACAACCACCTATGATTCCCAAAATGAAACTACAAGTAAAAATAATCATAGGAGGAAAGAATTGGATATTTAGAAGAGGGATTGTATTCCCACTTCTTCCGATGATTCATGCCAGTATAATAAGACAGGAACTAGTAAGTAGGCTTATATCCATTCTCGTTCGAAATAAGTCTATATAAAGATTCCCGCAACATGCAAGGGGGAGGCTCAAACTCCTACCCTGGTGCATGAATTCTATCAAAATATTCTATTGGAACAAGGAGGAAAGAATTGGTCACATATCCACTCATCAATCAAATGCATATTCTTTTTTATCCTGGAGATAGAAAATATATAGGCTCATATCCATGTTCACACTTTGATAAATTGAAAATATATTTTAGAAACATCTGAATAACTATGATGGCATATTATATAACTGTTTTTGATTAATGTATTGCAACATACTCATATCCCTACAACCAAGAAAACTCAACACTCTTATCCTCATTAACAAGTGGTTGTACCAATGAAAGATCACACTCTTTCTATTTCCCGGGAGGATTATCGACATTTTTTGATTATGGGAGTGTCGTTGGATTGGAATCAAATCCAAATTCCAATTGGGAATCACCTGGTGAGTGAGGAACATGCCTCCGGATAGGGGAACATTCCTTTAGAATAAGTACAATGATATATTACAAAGACCTAGGATCATGCTCATATCCTTGTTTTGGCCAAGGATCACCACGTGATATGGGAAAAATCCTTGGGACATGCTTATATTTCTATCAAAGAAGTCCAGAGGAACACTCAAATGGATCAATATCAAGATCATATCCTTTTTATATAAGGTTCTAAACATGTGAGACTGGACGAAGATTTGGGACATGCTTAAATTCCTATTAGTGAATCTGCCTGGCATATTCTGGTAGATCATAGAAGCCGGATGCATCATCCTACTTCCGCTGAAAAATGATTCTGCCAGCATAATTCCAAATAAACATAGGGGGAGGCCCATTATGGAGGTCCTTTGGCATATTCCTAAGGTTAATTCATATTCGGACCATGATCATATTCCAGATCTAATCGGGGGACACTATGTGAGAGAGGCCCATGCCCTCAGGTGGGCTCATATTCCTACAAAGAAAGACCGGCAGAATATTCTAAAGGTTTTGGATCGATATCGTATTTTTATCCTGATTAAGGCTCACCAAGTGAGAATGGAACCTTCCTTGAGATAGACTCACATTCCTATCAATAATAAGACAACTCATTAGCATATTCTGGTAGCTTCTCAGCAATTGTCTCATACTCTCGCAACAACAAACGGTTATATACATGTTCTAGGAACTATCACATAGCAGGCTCATATCCTTGCGCAATTACAAAGGGTAGGTTGTCATATTTAATCCATGACACATAACCTGGACCACACTTCTAATATGCTCAATGTCAGTGTCCTTGAGGTTGTTCAATACACATTATTAACACCACAAGGATCTATCAACTATTATATTGATGTGGAAGACGAATACGTTCATTACCATTATAGTTATCTTCGTGGTAGTGTGTAGATGGATTATAGGGAATTTTCTATTGACATCCACTATGGTAAACCTCCCCACGATGATATATCCCATGGAAAAGTAAATACTCACTTTATCTGGAAACGTCTATATAAAGAGGTTCTCAAAAATCTAACACATTCATATAGAGAGGTGCTCAAATCATCAAGGTTGACTATATATGTTTCCCCCTCAACTTCCAATAGAACTCCACTTCCATCAGCAGGTGACCATAAAATCTACATTCTGTGGTCTGGCTAGATGGATGTGTATATGTATAATGAGTAAGAGGCTGAAATTGACATATGGAGGGAGTTATTCAGAAACAACCTCCCTATCATGTTCTGGTCCCTCACTAATTCTATCTGTGAGATCCCAGATGTGAATGAAAAGGAGTGCATGCCTTACCTAGGATAGAATATATAGGATAATCATCAATGATTGAAGGTATGGTATATCCCTTATCAGTATATGACTGTTACCTTTATACAATCAATATACTCTATTTTCAACTAGACCTAGTTGTAATCGTATGGCTCGAGATCCAAAACCAGAAAAGTAGATCAAAAATCTGCAACACACTTATCACCATTGCATCACAACTCTTCGACAACTAATATCTAAATCCACGTCATGAATCTATATTAGAGGATGGGGGAATTATAGAGTGTTACAATTTTCCACTCCCATGGAATAGAAAAACCCCTCAGATATAGAATCCTGCAACGTTATAGCCTCCAACAAGATCAGGGGACCGGGTAATGCTCGATCCAGTTGGTCGCTGCAACAGAATGCCTCTTCTCCAAATATGCCTAGACATTACTGATGGAGAGAGAGTATATCAAAAAGTAAATCAAACTAGGCCCCTCAAATTATTAGGAATGCATTTAAAACAAAGAGGCCAAACTTGGGATCACCCAGACAACTTCCCGTAAGAAATAGTTCTCATCATTGGTCGTCATCACACTGAGCTCCAATGTCACATGGACCACAGTAGTAGATTCCATAGAATCCATCTAGGAGTGGAAACTTATCCCTATGGGATAAGAGAATATCAACCACTACCTCCACCCCTCAGATCATTAATTCCCAAGAGGATTAAGGACATACCCTTGGTAGCCGTAGGTGAACCCCAGCCCACTGGTCTAGGGGCATTTATATCTCAATAATCATAACAATATTCATTTTTGTAATGACCAAAAATTTTATCAATGCAATTTATCCATTATTATAGTAATATCATATAGTATAATCACAAAAAATTACATTAGGTAACACAACGCCACATCCTAATTAAATGAACCACTAAAATCAATGTGACATTTAGACATAATTTTTCCACTTTTGTGATTTGAATTTAAAAAATATGACATACACGGTTACGGTCAGTAGGATGTTTGGAGTCTGATCGGATAAAGTTAATTTTTTTGTGAATAGTAAAATACCCTTATGAATAGTAATTTTACACTTATGAATATTAAAATGACCCTTATAAATTGTAAATCGTCACTCGTGATGTGTTAATTTACCTACATCATTGGTAATGCACATACATTTTCTTTAAACACCTTCAAGGCTATCAATAAAACCACTAAATTTTTTAAAATATATTGTAATACTTATTTTTAACCCCTTTTATGTTCTAGAAACAATTTTTATTCATAATACTAAATGATAAAGAAAAACATGTTCTTTGTGATCCAAAAACCGCCCAAATTAAACTAAAATGGTCATCATTAAATTTTAACTAATGATTCATCCTCATGGTATATAACCAAATTAATTATATGACCATTTAAGCTCCTAGAAAATCATTAATAGCATGTAATATAAATTTTTTATGCTTATGCGTGTTCTATATAAGCTTCCATTCATGTGTACAAGTGAACCATTCATGAAAACTAAAAAAAAGAAGACTCCCGAACAATGAATTTAAACTATATAACTCATCCAAAGTCCCATAAAAGAAATTAATAAAACTATAATGAATAAATTACTTTTATAAATGGTTTTATAATTGTTAATTAATGAATCTAATATTATTATACAGAAAATTAATGTGAATAAATCATTCAGAAACAAGGTAAGGGGAATTCTCAAACCCAACACTATTTTTCGATTTTTTCCTCTTTCAATCCATTTTAATATTTTTTATTCATTAAAAATAATTTCTTCATCGTTATCTTACTCTTTCTAGGATATTAATGTTTTCTAATAGATTTTATGTTAAACAAAATATTTTCCAAAATAACTCTTCTTTCAAAAACACATCTTTCAGTCCTCACTCAAGGTTGATGGTTCTTGTACCAAGTATGTCATTCCCTCTTTCATTTGGGAACCTAAAGTTTAAGAATGTGTGATTTATGAAATAAAACCCATTCCTTTCCATGTGTTATTTATTTCCAAGATTCAGATATGTTCTATGAGTCATTCATGATAATGTTAATGTTATAATGTGACGGGTGTGCCCAGAATTATATAGCGCAATGTTAATAGATGGGTGTGTCCAAAATTATATACCACTCAAATGCATTGGGTAATGTGATGAATCTCATGAGTTAAAGTGAAATATGAATGAACATGATTCAATATTTTTGTACAACTTTTTATTGTTGTTAAACACTAAGACATAAGGTTTCATTTTTATGAATTGCCACTTTTCAATCCATTTATTATTTATTCCCATCATGTTTATGATTCTATGCCTATGTTATGATGATAATGTTTATGTTCACCCCATGTGGTATCATATCATGTTCTTATCCTCTTATTGGGATTTTACATCACCCTATTTTGATGTATATCCTCAGCTTATTACATGTACTACAGAGAACTCAAGGGATAATAAGAAGCTAGAGAAGAATAAATTAAATAAATGTTTATGTTTTATGATGTAAAATTTATGTATGGTCAGAGTTTAACCAAGACACTAAACTATTGGATCCATGTGGTGTAATGTTTTTATGTTTTTATCATTAAAATAATGTAAAATTAATGTAATAAAAGTAGGGTTGCTATAATTTCCCCTTAGAGGACCTGAGAGACATCAGTGGTGATTCTAGATCACCCCAACCCAACTAGGATGGGGTTACTTATACATTTATGTACATCATATGAATCAATTCTTCAAATAGAATCATTGGATCGTAAAAAAATGTACAGATCCATTCCAATTGTGGCCCCAAATATCCCTACCCCATAGGACTAGGGTAATTGTCATCATATTCACCACCAAAAAGGGAATCAGTCTTCTATAGGTTGGGAGGAATCAATCAACAGTCAACATTCCACCAACTCCTCCAATTACAAGACAAACTCATAATGGATGGGTCACATTTGGATACAATGACTAGAAACTCCCTCAAATTAATTGTTCACATATCAAAATAGGAGTAAAATATGGTGAAGACAATCAGACCCTATTGGGGCTGCAAGCCAAAATGGACCAACATGGCCAATGGTTCGAATAATGACCCTAGAGAAGACAGTACATAATAATCATGTTGCATCGAGTGTAATGGACCAACCCCCAGTACCCGCTATGAACTTATAAACATTTTCACTATTATAATGGTAGATATTGATCAAGAAGAAAGCATGGAAGGCCATGACATGGAAAACATGACACAGGAGGAGGGTGACTCATATGACTCAAATGAGGCTGCATGCACCAGGAACCAAAGACGGCTCCAAAACATGGAACCTATGAATATCAAGTTTCCACCTCCATGATAGAATATTACTAAGTGGAAGGTTACAACCACATCCTAATCACCACACAAAAGAAACGGGGTTCCTTCTCTCAAGGAATGATTTTTACAATATGATATCGAAATATAAACTCTATAAATACTCAATGAGGATCTACTTTGAGGTAATATTATCACTAGGTATCATCTTCAGAAAGAGATGAATGTTCTCCCTCCCATGGCCAGTCTTTTAATAAGAGAACTATATGAGAATAAAATTTGTTCTAGTTCTAGACAGCCGGTCCACATAAATGAGGAAGTAAAAAATTATCATGACTTCCCTCCATTGCGGTATCAGCCTCTCCCTCACTGGAACAACCATTCAATCTTGGGATGAATTTAAAATCAGTTGGAGATAAAAGTTGGGACACCTCATCAACCCCCATTGGCTCCCTATGAATAAGATATAGCTTAGGAAATGGTACCCTTGGAGATTCTTATTGTAATCTAGTTAGTATCTACTTGAATGGAAGCCATGGATTGGAGACATGTGCCTGTGTATCGTAAGATGAAACTATATCCTAATTTGGTGGATGAAACTTTTTCCCTACCCAATTTAGACCTTCATACATTCTCAACATTTTATGGTACACGAAACCCTATGAAACATCTCACAAACTTCATGTCCTAATGTCTGCAGATGATGGGCCCTTGAGATCAATTGGAGGTAAAAAAGATAAGGTGTTTTGTACAGACTCTGATAGAGTCATCCTTTGTTTGGTATAATAATCTTCCAATAGGATCCATGTCAGGATGGGAAGACCTTCATCATCAATTCCTTTAACAATTCAATTCTACACTAAGAAAGATTATGATTTTCATCATAACGAACTAAAAACAAAGAGAGAATGAGAGGGTGTCTGAATTCATTAAAAGATGTCAGGGTTTAACCTACTAACCCATCATACCTATCTTGCAAGAGAAACTGTTGCAACTCTATGATGAAAATCTTAAGAATGGGTTGCATATGCCTCTAATTCTAATGAAATATCACGTTCAATTTTTTGAGTTTTATGAAACAACCAAACGTTTAGAAGAATACATCTAGTGGACCTGATCCAAAGAAAAAATCATTCCTACAGTATAGGGAAAACATCTAGACATATTAAAAGATGTAGCTATCACTCTCAAACCAGTATCAGTACCCATCCAAATGCCCAGGTAAGCCCCGAACAGTGTGACACCTCATGTCGAGTTGTGAAAACCATAGAATCATCATCATCCAGTAAGATAGAGATTGTGGGGTAGTTCTAGATTTAAATAACAGATGAATAAGATGTACTCCTTCCATAATGAACATTTCCCCAGTTATTTCTTCATAGACATGGACAATAACATGCTAAAACCTCTGAAATCTAGGAATCCTAATGAGGTCGACCTCACCGACCATCCTGATTACTACCCTTTTCACAGAAGTCTGGTTCATAATATTAATAAATTATTCATCTTCAAAGATGTACTTCAAGGAATGATCAATTCTGAACAAGTGGTGTTACATAACCCCCTAAAGAACGTTTCATTCATAGCTATGATATAATGGGAAGAATAGGGTGATCGGAAAAAATATCTATCTATACATGAATGAAAATTAGTCAACTCAATGACCAAAAATATAATTGATTGAGCCCATGACACTATGAAAGAATAATTTTGAAAACCTGCAATAGATCCACCACTAAATAAGGAGACGCCAAATGTTCCCCCCAAAGGTGGGAGTGACCACTGGAAGAAGGAAGAAGTAGATGAGGAAGAGTCATATTTTCCTCAAAAGTGATCCTTAACTCTCACTGATTTATTCCCTATGTCATCTGAAATATGGGAATGACCCCACCAAATAAAACACTCATCATACGAAGAAACCATATTTGGTTCTTTCAACATGATACACTTGTGATACCCCTTATCTAATGATGAGTTTTCCCCAGGGCATGTGTTTCCTGCACAAAGATGTAGAACATGAGGCCAATTTCACAAGAACTATGGATATATAAGACAACAGGGGTGTGGTTAAACCCAATATCCTAGTCATGTCCGTATGGAAAATACATATGCATCTAGGAATAATGGGAAAGTGTTCTAGATGGCCCATCAAGGCTAGGGATGAATCTCAAAACCCTCCAGTACCCATATGAACTCGATTGTCTTGCATGAACTCTTAGCAGAGGTTCAATCATCTGATAAACCTGGACAATGGGGAAGGTCTGGAACACATATTCCAAGTGTAGTAGATGCTCCCACAACCCCTATATAAGAACTGGGTTCTTACATCCAAAATTTATTAGTTCCTCGTCTAAAAATCCAGTAGAAACCCCATATCTGGAAGCGCCGACCTCTGGGAAAAAGGTATGATGTTATAAAATGACTGGAGATAGTTCTGGATAAGATCTTAGTACTCGATGTTCTCCATATTTCAAAAGATTTCAGGGAGGTACTTCTTGAAGCCCTCTTAATCCCACATGAGTTTGAGATAGAATTCATTGTAGCTGAGGTCAATCAAGTGGAGACCATGCCATAAAAATGTCTCATCACCATCTCATTCACTTATAGAGATTAGGAATAGGTCCTTCAAAGAAACAATTGACTACTATATGTCTCAGTCAGACTCAATAATGTAAATTTTCAAAGGGATCTAATTGATAATGGTTTTGAGATAATTCTTATCCCATTCTAAACTCTACAATGTTTGGGATACAGAGCAGCAAATTTGTCTCCAACTAAGCTAACCATCCAAGGGTATGATAAGTGTTATCAAATAAATATTGGGAATATCAAGCACCAATACTTGTTTGGGTCTCTTACAGAATATGAAGAGTATATGGTAATCCAACAAGACACTGCATATAATATACTTATCAAAAGGTCCCAGATCCATAGCCACCTGGAGATACCATAAACATTCCATCAGTGTCCAAAGTATCTCATTAATGGAAAAGTCGGCATACTACATGCTCACGGAGCTCCCTTCGATACTTGTGGGACACATATGATGAAACAAGTTTCTACAAAAATGGAGGAAAATGACCAATGGAGGATGATTATGTAAAGGTTTTTTCTCCCAATGTATTGAGGAATTCCCCTGTAAATAACTGGAGTATGCTCGATGAAAACTATATACTCCCCATAAACCTGGTAGAGGTTACATATATAATCCCAGAAATCCAATCCCTTCCTATCCTCACTAAAATCATCAAAGACTATCAGCCCTGACATATCTCTATAACAAATCATTCTATAGGGGATGAAAATTTCCCATATCATGGCCTATCTTACCAAGGTAATTATAGTTGTTCACCCATATTTCCATATTCATTTGAAAATTTCTACATAGGTTTTGAGATGGAAGAAGATGAGGCTAACTTCAGGAACTCCCCTCCAGCATTTGAGGAAGGATTCTCCACCACCATCAATGAAATCTGGTAGATAAATCTGGGAATAGAGGAAGAACTGAGACCTAAATTGATTATTTTTTCCATTAACCTTGAATAGAAATATATTCACATTGAATTTATGAAGCAACATTGATATGTGTTCACATAGAAGTACTTATAAATTCCTAGATTGATCCTAGATGTGGCTACGCACCACCTTAGGTTACTAGGTGAGCATAAAGGCTTCAAGAAGGTATCCATGAGGGTGTACCCCTCTCATGCCACCAATATAGAATAAGAGGTCAACAAATTGATTGAAGTAAACATTGTTTGAGAAGTTTAATACATAAGATGGATTTCCAACATCATCTCTATCAAGAAGAATAATGGGCATATTAGGGTCTTTATTGATTTCAGGTACATTAATCGACATTTCCCAAAAGACGATTTCCCATTATCAATAAAAAAAAGTATTGATTGATACAACTGATGGTTTCCAAGACCTTTCTTTCATGGATGGCTACTCAAGGTAAAATTAGATAAATATGGGGCCCAAAGATGAAGAATCCACTGCCTTTAGAGTGCCTTATGGAATCTTTTACAATCACGTCTTACCCTTTGGTTTGAAGATAACTGACGTTGCATATCAATGCACCATGAACTACATATTTAAGACATTCATTGTAAATAAAACTTAATTTTATATTGATGACCTGGTGGTTAAATATCGATAGTTCTGTGATCACTTCATAGACCTTAAAAAAATTGACAAGATGTGATAGGACAATTTGAAGATGAATCCTCTAAAATTTGATTTTGGGGTAACATCATGAAAAGTACTTGGTTTTTTGGTATACCACCATGACATTGAGGTTGACCTAGAGAATAATAGTTCTATCTTAGTAATTACCCCCAGAAATCTCAAAGAATTTAGGGGACTCCAAGGAAACCTTGCTTACATTGGGTAGTTCATTACCAACCTAGCTAGCAGAGCTCTCTACTTCACTAGGATAATGATGAAGGGAATCACATAGAAATGGGATGATGATATCAAAAAATCCTTCAAATGACTCTAGCATTACATGCTAAACCCACCAGTCCTGATGCCTCAAGTGGATGTGAGGCCACTCATCTTATATGTGGTCATCTTGGAATGCTCATTGGGCACCCTCCTAGCATAAAATAATGATGTGGGAAGTGATAATAGTCTCTATTACCTTATCCAGACTATATTAGGTATTGAGAACCGATATATTGATGTCAAGATGAACTTACTCACAATCATCTTCATAGTGAAAATATAGTGCATTAATTGTAGCACCATGATGTCTAATTAGTCTCTCGTATTGATCTTCTCAAGTATATCCTTGGTTATTCAATGATAACTGGGTGTTTGTCCTAATGGGAGGTTATTATTCAACAATATGACATTCAATTTATATCATAGAAGTCAATGAAAGGAAAAGCCCATAATGATTTCCTTACACCACATCCTACCCTAAAAAATACACTAGAAGACCCCAAGATTCTAGATGAAGAGGTATTATATTCCCATGAAACTACCTGTCCCTCAGAGATGTATTTTGAATGCGCCTCAGGATGTTCTGTCAGCACATGGATGGAAAACATCAAGCTCAACCGGGTTGGTCTAAGGGTCATATTTGTCTCTCAATACAAAGTAGTCTTGCCCTACTATTTCTCACTATCTGAAGGCTACACAAATAATGAGGAAGAATACCAAGCCCTCTCCATTGTCTTGGAATTATCCCTAAAAATACAAATAGCCTACCTGAACATCAAAGGGGATTCATAGTTTGTGATAAATCAGGTCAATGGAGAAAATGACATCAAAAAGGAGGAATTGTCACATCTCATAAGCTACGTTAGGGGACTAATGGAAGAATTCCATTTTGATCCCACATTGCATCATGTTCCCTGATCATAGAATGCTTGCGCCGATGAATTAGAAAATGTGGCCACCATTTTGAATGACCTTGATCAAGAAGAATTAATCTTCTGTATTACACATTAGAGAATGGTCTCGAAAATCATCATATGTGATACAGAAGAGATCAATCAGGTTAATACCACCCAATAGAATGATGAACCAATAATCACTAAAGGATGGATGGATCCCATAATCTTAAAGCTATAAAATGGGACTGTCCCAATGGATAGATCCGAAAGGGAATATATTCAGTGTCGTATAGTGAACTCTACCCTAAGGGATGACCCAAATAAAAAGAAAGCCCTCTAAAAGCTTAGATTTGACAAGGTCCTCCTCAAATGGATAGTATAAGGAGAGATATCTCCCATCATGGAATAATTACATGTGGGCTCTTGTGATGCCCATTACTCTTGGACCATGATCTCCCACCAGATCAGGATGTTAGGATATAGTTTGAAAACCATGATACATGACTATGTGGAATTCCCCAAGAAATTTCATGTATGACACATCCTTGCAAAATTCATCTATTAAACTCCATAATTTCTATTTAAAGCTAAATATTCCCGTCCATTTTCCATTTGGGGGATGTATTTCATTGGTCCATATCCCCTTGTCATAGATAAGTAGTTCAAGTACAACTTTAAAACTATCAACATATTTTCTAAATGGGATGAGGTGATACACCTCAAGGATGTTAGAAAAAATAATATCATAAACTTCATAAAGTCCCATATCATTGCCAATTTTGGGGTAAGTTACAAAATATTGACAGAAAATGACACCAATTTATATTCCTTGGAGTTGAAGAAGTTATACCAGGAGTACAATATCAAGTCCAATCACTCATCTTGCTATCATGTAGTATCAATTGGATAGACAAAGGTCTTTAATAAGACTCTATGAAATAATCTCTAGAATTTGGGGAACAAGGATAATAAGTCTTTTCCATACAAAATCCTTCATGCTTTATGGGCCTACAATACTACCACACATACTACTACACAAGAAACACCGTAGTCATTAGTGTTCAGGACCAATGAAATGTTGCCTATGGAGGTCCATATTACCTCACTCTGAGTATCCATGTGTGGGAAACTCTTAAATGTAGAAAAATCACAAAAGTGACTAGATGAATTAGAATGTATTAACCAGAATAGGTTTCATAGACTGTAGAACCTTGAGGTCCAATAGAATTGGATTGCACGAGCATTTAATAAAAGGGTTTGCCTCCTCTCATTCCTCTATGGGGAACTGGTATTGGTCCCCAGAACCCCAATTATACCAGGAAAGAACCCCCCCAAGATGGAACCTAAATAAGAGGGGACTTATATCATACATAAGGAATACCAAAATGGGGCTTACTCGTTGGACACAATGGATGGGGAACATGTCACACCTACTACCAATGTATGATTTCTGAAGAAATATTTTGCATATCTTTTAGCACTAAAGGAATCCACATCAATTTAAGTACCATCACTCATCCGAGTTAAATGAAATTAAACTTTACAAATTTATCTTGTTAGAAAGATGTTAAACCACATGTAACCTTTCTTCCTTACCTTAAGACATTAAACCACATGTCCAATGTCATTATTACATGACATATAACTACACATATCTATGATATCCATATCTATTCACATCGAGTCACTTATTTACTAATCACATGAGGTTAAAATATACCATTAATCTTGAAATACATATGTATTTATTTTCATTTATAATGAGATATGTTTGGATGCCTTGATATTATATCTCGGTCTAGACAAAACATGATATAAAATTCCCTTGTGTTACCCTCAAATGTATCTACATTGTAGGGAAACCCTTGTAATTCCTTGTTTCTGACTTTAAGAATAGATCACGCAAGTTTAGGAATTGTGTAAGTGAATTACCCTCAAAATCAAGGGATAAAATTAAAAAACATGTACATTATGGTCCTAAATACAAGACTTTAAAAAGAAAACTATGAGTCCTCACCACATGACATTAAACTGCACGGTCAATTTACTTGTTGTGTGACTTTAAAGTGCATGGTTATTCAGAATTATGTGTTCTTTGATTCTTATTCTCATGAGATATTTCATGATTCCAAGACCTCCACCCTTGGGAACAGTCTCAATATTCCCATCAATTCACTTATGTTAACCTCCATCCTCCCCGTATGATGTTAAACTGCATGGAAAATCAAGAACTACTTACGGTTTGATTCTTATTCTCATGGGATACATAGTGACACCTGAACTTCCATCTTCAGGACCAACAACAACATTTACATTTATTCATGCCATTTCACCCTCATCTTTATCGTATGATGTCAAACTACATGGAATATCAAGAACTACATGTTTCCTGATTCCTATCATCATAGGATACATAGTGACACCTGGATCTCCAATACTGAGCCCAACTAGAATGGTAAATGAAAATAATGCCCACCTCCACGTATGATTCTGACCTGCATAGATTATTTTTCATTCAATAACTACATGTGTTTTTATTCTAATACTCATGAGATGCATAGTGATGCTAGAAATTACATCTTTGGGACAAGCCTCAACCTTTCCGCACTTTCATTTCGGTTCATACATCCTTACCGCATGACATTAAACTGCATGAATGAATGTTATTTATACATGACATTAAACTATATCGAAGTACATCCTTACTACCTAATGTTAAACTGTATGAAAGAATCTATTTATTGAATGAAATTAAACATCATGGAATTGTGTCCTTACTGCATGACATTAAATTGCATGGAAGTATGTCCTTACTGTACGACATGAAAATAGTGCAGAGGATTGTATGTCCCCACTACATGATGAAAAATTGGGAAAACCCATCAACCACTTTTTATTCCTTATTGGAGGAACACAAAATACATAATCCGGTAAACCAGATTATGTGGTTCTTCCACCATCTTTTAATGCACCTCAATGCATAAGCCACACTTCATGCCTTGGTTGTCTCAGATCATCATAACCATCCACAGACCATGGAAATGATTTCTATCTTTAAGGCCACTTTTCTTGACTATGCATGTATGCCTACGACTTCTACATATGTTCCTATGGTCGTCAACCAAATGATTAACTCTACAAAAGGACATTCCAATCCTTATAATCCATGACATTTCTACTAAAGAACTCAACACCTCAGCATGTATGAACTACTCTTGATATGACAGTCCCATATCATCACTCTTGACTTGAGAACCTTGATCAATGATTTACAACACTTTCACCTCTCTCTCATAAGGATATTCAAGTACTATTATCCTTGGGTATACTAATTAGGATCTTGTGTCACTTTCCTCATATTAGGTCCATGTGTTTCATTACCATAAGTTTTTTATACTTTTTCAAAATATATAAGACCTTTAAACTCTATTCTATAATTGTCTAAATAGAAAGACCTTAAATTTCAAATGAAAGACACACAGAACTTGTTAGGTTGAAACCCCACAAAGGGAATCCTGAGAAAAAGTCGGGTCCTCACTAGTTAAAATCATCATTCTCAGAGTTTAGGAAATAATTAGGGCATAAATAGTTAATTCACAAAGTTTATAGGGTCTCCCAAGTAACCATAGGAAAATACAATCTATGCTTATTGGGCTCCCTGATCCAAAACAAGGTTATAGTAATGGTTTTTCACATATCCTCACTATGAGAATATGTTCTATAGGAGGTGGAACAACTTATAGTGTACTCAAAGGTTTCTTGGATTTTATGCTCTCCACAGATAGAACAGCATGATTTGGGGTATCTAGGATCACCATAACCTTCCATGTCCCCTGGAAAGGATATACATCTTCAAGGGACCTTTTTTGACTATGAATTCATGCTTATGGATCTTGCGTATACACCTATGGTTTTCAACCAAATGCATCACTCTGAAAAGGGACATTACAATCCTTGTGTTCCCTGTAATCTTCTCAAAATCACTCAACACCTCATTATATATTAACTACTTCATGTTTGACTATCCCATTTTATTATCCTAACTTAAGCACTCTAGGTTGTGATTTATAAACCCCGCACCAAACTATCCAAGAGGATTCGATATCCTCAACGTTAAATCACCGTGTTTTGTACCCTCTCTCATGGATGGATGGTTACACTTTAATCTCTAGCCTCTTATGGCCCACACCTCATGATTCAAAACCACAGGGTGTAGGGATCGATGTTTATGATTTAAGAGCTAATTGCCCTAGGGTGCGAGAATCCTTCTGGGACAGCCATCACCCATACCCAACATCATCATATGGATGTTTGAGTCTTCAAAAAAAATTCATTTCCCTCATATAGGATTGTATATTACATTATGGCATCTCACCTTTTTTATTATATGACTTTTCTTTACATTTTCCAATTAGGGGATCTTTAAAGTCTAGTGTCATGGAAAAAAGGTACATAATACATTAAAACATATGAAATTATTTTAATCTAGTTGAAAGTATTATTTAAATGTTCATACTAAGTAAAATTACTATATCTCATAACCTGGGGACATACATCAAAGGAAAGAGTAATAATAAGGCCCAGAAAGGGAAAACAAGGAAAATAGTTTACATGTGAACTTGAGAGAATACAATACGAACTTGAGGAAATATAAAAAAGGCATGAGAATAGACATATAATGATTATAAGAACATGAATAATATCTTGAAAATGTGTCTAAAACATTTAATTTATAATTTCATAAGCATATCCCCAAGTTCCATTCCTAATGTTTTATAATGATTACCATGGTTATTCACCAAGGTATCATAAAACTTGTCATCTATGGAGATTAATTTCATTACACAATGCATTGTAATGCTATCAGTGTAGAGACCCGAAGCTTGACGTACATAGACTTTACATTACTTTTGCGGAATACTTGGTACATAACAAAAACACACACACACAAGGATCGTAATAGTTTAGTGTCTTTGGAAACTCGGAACGTAATCTTCTAATCGTGGTGAAAGATCTTCAATATCTCCCATAAAGATCTTCGTTTTTTTTACCTAAAACTTTTCTTTATATCCTGGGGAAAAGAAAACATAAAAGGGTGAGCTCAAATGCTCAGTAAGGGTATACAAAAGAAAAATCTATAACATCATATTCATAAGAACATAACATTTGGAAATCTTAACCTGCAAAAGAGAGCATAATTTCATATGATGGGATAAATCATAGTAGTGAAATGAAATACCAATAATCATAACTTAAAACATGAAACTTTGTGGAATACACACATAATCATAGAGAATCATTTCTTGTTAGTCAAGACTCATTTCCAAGACTATCTTAGTGGACAAAGTCCCTTTCTGAATCGAGTAACCCTCGTTTCAGTCCTGTTTCACTGAACCGGTATAACCTACCGTTCCAGCCCTGTCTATCTCATGAGATATAAAATCATTACCCAATGCATTGGAGGGAGATATAGGTCCCACCCATCTTATAATGAATCATTTCTTATGTGTTCCACATAATCATAAATCATACATCATTTCATAACCCATGTAATAAAAATGGGATTCTTAAACAACATGACATCATAAAACCATTCATATAAGATAAATGAATTCATAAACATAATTCCATCACAAAATAGTCAAATCAATGTAAAAATACGGATAGAAACAGAACCCTTTATTATCTTAGATGGAAAATAATTTTGATAAAACACTTGAAATTAATTCTTGAGGAAAATATCCTTTCTTCTTCAAAATGAATTTCTTTTCGCAAAACATCATGCAATTTTAAAAGAAAGAGATTTTATTAAAAATAGTCATGAAATCTTTTGGAGGAAGCTTCATGAAAATAAAGCTTTATAAAACCGTAAAAATCCGTTCGTGCCATTTATGTTAAAAAAACATTCTTCGTACTTTTGTCGGAAAAGTCAAAAAGTACCTCGTACGAAAAAAACGACAAAAGATTCCTTTCATATTCTTTACTAAAAACTTACCGAAGGGTAAAATTGGATTTCAACTATTGTAAGTGGATGGAAACAATATTACATATTGAGGGAACATGGATGTGGATGATAAAATACACCCCAGTAAATACTTACGAATAAACAATCTCGGATAAAAATGAGATTGTGGTATTTTCCCTTACCTTAGGTCCGACTTGCTTTGTAAGTGTCCAAACCTCCTGTATAATTATTTAAATCATGTTATTGACTTATTCCAGAATCATATTAATTGTTATTATATCATATATGGTCCACTTATTACTTTATATTACTCGTTCTTTTGTAAATTCATGTTAAAGTAGCGTTTTGGGTAAAATCGTCTCATTTGTCGTTTGTGTTTTTAACTTGTAATTATTCATATGATTACTTAGATCATTATTACTTAATTAATGAATATAAAACATGATTTATATATATATATTCAGAATATACATATATAATAAATCAGTAAATGGAAAGAAATACACCGTTCATGGAGACGGTAGTCCGTACGTACGCATGAACGCTGTTTTCGTTTCCTTATTGAATTGAATGGAATTAAGTAGATGACATACATATAAATATAAATAATTCCAGTATCATTATCAGGTCATATATTTCATTAGTAATTATTATATATACTTTATAATCATTCATGAATGGTTAATCATTCAGAATGAATCTCATCGCGTCGTGGAGACGGTAGTCCGTACGTACGCACGAGCGATGATATCAATCCCATGGTCGTGGAATTGTGTTGAAGTGTATGTATACTATTTCAGTATCAATATCACTTTATAATAATCATATATAGTTACTAATTAAACCATTATACCCATCCAATTAAGGTGGTGGCGGAAAATAGATTACACCACGGCGTGGAGACGGTATTCCGTACGTACGCACGCGCGGTGATTTCCTTTTTCCGTAGGATGGATAGAAGGTTAATTAGAGTTGTTTCATATTTATAATAACATATAAGTATGTATGTAATACTGATGTTATTACTTTATAATGAAACAACTAAAGAAGAAGAAGTTGAATAAGAAATAAATTGAAAAGATCGGTAATGGATATTACCTCTTCTTTGGAACGCCTCTTTGAATCCTCCACATAGGGAACTAAAATTGGTCTTTGAACAAGACCAGGACCTATAGGATTATTCTAGGGAAGAGGATAAGGGATTTTGGCAGAGGTTGTCCGAGATTGAGTTCTCAAATTGGTCTGAGGAGGGGGAGGAGGTTCCCTTTTATAAGGGAGGAGAGGGGCACCTTAGGAATATCTCAAAATATTATTTTATATTAAAGTCAAAATCGGATTATAATGGTTCCAAAGGGTCTTATTTAGAAGCTAAAGTGGGGATGGGTCGAAATACTATCAACCAATAGGATTTAGACAAGTTTAGGGTATTATTTTAACCTTATCAATTAGATTTAACTCTAAGTTAAATAATTTAACTTTTACCATGTCTTTTTGTTTTCTTTCACTATATGGTTAATACACTTACTATAACATGCCAAACGAACCACAAATTGGTTATTATTAATATATATATCCTTATCTAAGTCATTTGGCCGAACCTTAGATTTTTAGGAATAAAATAACAATTAATAATATAATATTTGATTTAAAAACTATTTTGTGTCAATTTTGACACTATTTGATATATGATTTTTGTGAAAGTCATAACAGAATTATATGTTCTAAACAAGTTTATTAAATCAACACTAATATATCATAGTAACCTAGAAAATTAGTGGAATTCATAAAAAGTCTTAAATTACATTTATTTTGGTATTTATAATATCAATTATGTCAAATTTTCATTAATAAGATAATTACTACATCATGTTTGTGTCATAAATAAATTAAATTATTTGATATCTAAAAATTAAAAATAAAATACCATAATGTAGGAAATCTTTTTAGATTTCTAATGAATATTTACAATCGAATTTATCTTATGTAAAACCCTATATTAAAAATGTTTTAGTAAATATACTTTGATTTTAACTCTTTTAACTCTTCTTTGAATTAAATAATAATAAATGTCCTAATCTAATCCAAGTGGGCTTAAATGATAATATTTTACACTTAAGGTTGTTTTTGGTCGAGATACACTTTTCCAATAGAATTAGGACATGTTTTAGGGTAATATTAATATCATTCTTACCATTAATTACCCTATTTACTTTTAACCGTGGTAAATAAAAGTAAAAAGTTACTATTCACCAAAAATTATTTTCATCTCATTGAAACTCATTTTACTTACTGACATCAACCGTGTCTTTCGGATTTTTGAAATTCAATTCACAGAAGTGGTAAAATTAAGTTTTATGAAAAATTCAGTTTTTTAACTACCACTTAGTAGTTTCACTATTCATCAAAAATTGATGTTTTTCAGAACAATGCCAAAATTTCATCCTAAGCTATATTTCATATTCCGAATTCAAAAATGAAGTCTATTTTACCAAATTCATAACATAGAAGTTGAATTAATTAATTTTATAATTAAATCCCACTGTTAAAACAAATAGCGTGTTTTTAAGAAACAATATCTATCAAAAGATTGACACTTGATTATGTCTGGTTTAAATGTGAAATTACATTCAATGACCAACATTGTATTAAATTGTAAAAATATATTATAAATATACTTTAAAACCATTCAAATTAATAATTTATCACTATTAATTATTTCGATTGAAAAAGTTGTTTTTAATTAAAATTTTATAATTTTCACTATTCATCAAAATATGAAAGTTATCCGAAAATTACCAAAATTTAACCTTAGGCTAAATTCGATACTCCGAATCCATAAATGAAGTCCATTTTGAAAAATAAAATTTACAAAATTTCAAAAAGTGGTTATTACTATTCATAATGGCTAGTTTTAATGATATCTTAATAGCATATCGTTGTTTAGCGAAACTTGGTGTTGCGTACAACACACGCTATCATGGAAGGTCGGGATTGCGTGTAATTCAAGGCAAGTCAGGGATGCGTGTTGTGAAAGCTCCTTTTGGTGTAGCGTACAACACAAGACATTAATAAAATTAAAAAGAATATTTTTAATAAAATCTCGGGCTGTTACATTCTACCCCCCTTAAAATGAATTTCGCCCTCGAAATTTGTCTGGGTTATAAATGGTTTACTATTCGAAAGTTTCTTTAATAGAAACCCTCATCGTAAAAAGGAATACCAAAACCAATCTTTAAAAACAAAGGTATGAAATGTAATGGTTACCCCAAATAAACTAATCACTGGGTTTCCACATAGGTGAAAATATGGATATGGAAGAGAAATCCAACCATCATGTTCTGATGGAGAGTGGTAGAGAACATGGCTATGGAAAAGCTAGAAATCACAAAGCCATAAATTTGTGATGATCTAAGGTACCATCTGATTCATCAGATATAAGACCACTAAGACAACATTTTTGGTTTTCAAGATCATTTCCCTAAAGTTGAAGAATTTGAATTAGAATAAATACTTACTTTATTTTGGTACAATCCCACTGTTGTTCGTTCCATGAACAATTTCTACTTCATCTCTTAAATAAATGAAGTTGAATTTGTTATTCGTGAAGTGTTAACAGATCATGTGATTGAATGACGGGTCATTCCATCTGTCTCGAACAAAAGGTTAGCAAAAATTATATACATAAGTCGATCTATAGTGAGATTAATCATATATGGTTCCTAAAATGGACTTATACATCATATATCATACAACTTAATATAATAAAACTAGTTTCTACTAAATAGGGACTTCTTGTAGGCCAGTGGTATGCGATAAAGGCCAGTCGCACTTCGGTTGTGGGTTCGATTCCCACAGCCTTGTCCGAAGCGATGGGCTGTCGCCCGTCCTGCAGTTTGTCCTTTTTCTAAAACTATATTACTATAAAATCCCATCAATAATATCGAGAAAACTTATATCCTTATACAATACTAACTTATGTCCAACATAATCCATTCCAATCTTTAGGCTTATCCATAATACTGCAGTCCACTCTCATAACATAGTGAAAATGATTACCAGAGATTTAACACCATCGTCGATCCCCATATATCATAAGATATGTCTTGTTGGTCACATTCCAAACATTCAAAGGCCTTAATCAAGTATTTTATTGAATACCCATTGAACCTTAGTGAAAACATGATTTCTGTTAAAAGTTAACACCTTCCACATACCAAAATCCTCAAAATTCTATATACTCAAACCAGGATATCACTTAGTCCTTATATCAATCAAGAGCTCATGAATACTGTCAAACATTTCATTTCCTCCTTATCCCTTCATTATGCGCATATCATCTACTTTCCAAAATATTTGAATCACTTTTCATGGTTACCCGTACCTTAGAATTATTGAAAACCACAATAGACCAATACATAAATATTTCAATACACCATAAAAGTACCTCAACAACATTATTATTGAATACCAATAAATAAACACTTCAGTCCATCCACTTCAATGATTGTCCTGGAATAAGTCCTTCCTTGATTTAGAAGTACCTTTTTAGGTCTGGTCATTGTTTTGGGTAATGCCCATGTTCTCCACAAATAAGACATTGAACTCCATAACAATCTGTCACTCTATGACCCTTTTCTCCACACAGATAACATCGGTCCCTCCATTTGAGGTATTCCTCAAGGTTCTTCTTCCCTTCTTTAGAAATCTCAATCTTCCTTTCTTTATGCTCCTCAACATGCGAACATGCATAATAGTTTATCTTCCTCTTCTTTAATGAATTAGTCATACCACTAAATTTCACCTTGTTAATCATATATCGCGATGACTGATTCGGCATAATCACAATATCTTTATCTCTAGGCATTACACAATTTTGTTGCTCATAGTCACCAATTTGTCCATTGGATTCAATGTTAACCGAATTCCTTCTGGTTCCCTCCATTAACTAAAACAAAAAAAGAATTTTGTGAGAGGCGAAATCATGCTAGGGAAGACAACATAGTAAAGGGGGAGCACCCTCAATATCTAACATCTTAGGTTAAATTCTAAGATCGTTACCGTAGTTCTAGGACTATATCCTATATGTATACTTATCCTTAGGGACATCCCTAGACATACCTTAGAAATATCTCTAGGGATATCACTAACGTTTTCACGTCCTAGTTTCCAAAGGATGACTAAACCTTTCCTCTGATACCAACTGTAGAGACCCGAAGCTTGACGTACATAGACTTTACATTACTTTTTCAGAATACTTGGTACATAACAAAAACACACACACACAAGGATCATAATAGTTTAGTGTCTTTGGAAACTCGGAACGTAATCTTCTAATCGTGGTAAATGATCTTCAATATCTCCCATAAAGATCTTCCTTTTTTTACCTAAAACTTTTCTTTATATCCTGGGGAAAGGAAAACATAAAAGGGTGAGCTCAAATGCTCAGTAAGGGTATACAAAAGAAAAATCAATAACATAATATTCATAAGAACATAACATTTGGAAATCTTAACCTGCAAAAGAGAGCATAATTTCATAACATGGGATAAATCATAGTAGTGAAATGAAATCCCAATAATCATAACTTAAAACATGAAACTTTGTGTCATACAGACATAATCATAGAGAATCATTTCTTGTTAGTCAAGACTCATTGCCAAGACTATCTTAGTGGACAAAGTCCCTTTCTGAATCGAGTAACCCTCGTTTCAGTCCTGTTTCACTGAACCGGTATAACCTACCGTTCCAGCCCTGTCTATCTAATGAGATATAAAATCTTTACCCAATTCATTGGAGGGAGATATAGGTCCCACCCATCTTATAATGAATCATTTCTTATGTGTGCCACATAATCATAAATCATACATCATTTCATAACCCATGTAATAAAAATGGGATTCTTAAACAACATGACATCATAAAACCATTCATATAAGATAAAGGAATTCATAAACATAATTCCATCACAACATAGTCAAATCAATGTAAAAATATGGATAGAAACAGAACCCTTTATTATCTTAGATGGAAAATAATTTTGATAAAACACTTGAAATGAATTCTTGAGGATAATATCCTTTCTTCTTCAAAATGAATTTCTTTTCACAAAACATCATGCAATTTTAAAAGAAAGAGATTTTATTAAAAATAGTCATGAAATATTTTGGAGGAAGCTTCATGAAAATAAAGCTCTATAAAACCGTAAAAATCCGTTCGTTCCGTTTATGTTAAAAAAACATTCTTCGTACTTTTGTCGGAAAAGTCAAAAAGTACCTCGTACGAAAAAAACGACAAAAGATTCCTTTCATATTCATTACTAAAAACTTACCGAAGGGTAAAATTGGATTTAAAATATTTTAAGTGGATGGAAACAATATTACATATTGAGGGAACATGGATGTGGATGATAAAATACACCCCAGTAAATACTTACGAATAAACAATCTCGGATAAAAATGAGATTGTGGTATTTTCCCTTACCTTAGGTCCGACTTGCTTTGTAAGTGTAAAAACCTCCTGTATAATGATTTAAATCATGTTATTGACTTATTCCAGAATCATATTAATTGTTATTATATCATATATGGTCCACTTATTACTTTATATTACTCGTTCTTTTTTAAATTCTTGTTAAAGTAGCGTTTTGGGTAAAATCGTCTCATTTGTCGTTCGTGTTTTTAACTTGTAATTATTCATATGATTACTTAGATCATTATTACTTAATTAATGAATATAAAACATGATTTATATATATATATATTCAGAATATACATATATAATAAATCAGTAAATGGAAAGAAATACACCGTTCATGGAGACGGTAATCCGTGCGTACGCATGAACGCTGTTTTCGTTTCCTTATTGAATTGAATGGAATTAAGTAGATGAAATAAATATAAATATAAATAATTCCAGTATCATTATCAGGTCATATATTTCATTAGTAATTATTATATATACTTTATAATCATTCATGAATGGTTAATCATTGAGAATGAATCTCATCGCGTCGTGGAGACGGTAGTCCGTACGTACGCACGAGTGATGATATCATTCCCATGGTCGTGGAATTGTGTTGAAGTGTATGTATACTATTTCAGTATCAATATCACTTTATAATAATCATATATATTTACTCATTAAACCATTATACCCATCCAATTAAGGTGGTGGCGGAAAATAGATTACACCACGGCGTGGAGACGGTATTCCGTACGTACGCACGCGCGATGATTTCCTT
Source organism: Viscum album (assembly GCA_963277665.1). NCBI lineage: Eukaryota > Viridiplantae > Streptophyta > Magnoliopsida > Santalales > Viscaceae > Viscum > Viscum album. The sequence goes on along the minus strand of OY728157.1, from coordinate 1,391,872,359 downwards.
TTTCCGTAGGATGGATAGAAGTTTAATTAGAGTTGTTTCATATTTATAATAACATATAAGTATGTAATTAATACTGATGTTATTACTTTATATTGAAACAACTAAAGAAGAAGAAGTTGAAGAAGAAATAAATTGAAAAGATCGGTAATGGATATTACCTCTTCTTTGGAACGCCTCTTTGAATCCTCCACTTAGGGAACTAAGATTGGTCTTTGAACAAGACCAGGACCTCTAGGATTATTCTAGGGAAGTGGAGAAGGGATTTTGGAAGAGGTTGGCCGAGCTTGAGTGCTCCAATTGGTGTGAGGAGGGGGAGGAGTTTCCCTTTTTTAAGGGAGGAGAGGGGCACCTTAGGAATATCTCAAAATATTATTTTATATTAAAGTCAAAATCGGTTTATAATGGTTCCAAAGGGTCTTATTTAGAATCTAAAGTGGGTATGGGTCGAAATCCTATCAACCAATAGGATTTAGACAAGTTTAGGGTATTATTTTAACCTTATCAATTAGATTTAACTCTAAGTTAAATAATTTAACTTTTACCATGTCTTTTTGTTTTCTTTCACTATATGGTTAATACACTTACTATAACATGCCAAACGAACCCCAAATTGTTTATTATTAATATATATATCCTTATCTTAGTCATTTGGCCGAAACTTAGATTTTTAGGAATAAAATAACAATTAATAATATAATATTTGATTTAAAATCTATTTTGTGTCAATTTTGACACTATTTGATATATGATTTTTGTGAAAGTCATAACAGATTTATATGTTCGAAAAAAGTTGATTAAATCAACACTAATATATCATAGTAAGCTAGAAAATTAGTGGAATTCATAAAAATTCTTAAATTACATTTATTTTGATATTTATAATATCAGTTATGTCAATATTTCATTAATAAGATAATTACTACATCATCTATGTGTCATAAATAAATTAAATTATGTGATGTCTAAAAATTACAAATAAAATACCATAATGTAGGAAATCGTTTTAGCTTTCTAATTAATATTTAAAATCGAATTTATCTTATGTACAACCCTATATTAAAAATGTTTTAGTAAATATACTTTGATTTTAACTCTTTTAACTCTTCTTTGAATTAAATAATAATAAATGTCCTAATCTATTCCAAGTGGGCTTAAATGATAATATTTTACACTTAAGGTTGTTTTTGGTCGAGATACACTTTTTCAATAGAATTAGGACATGTGTTAGGGTAATATTAATATCATTCTTACCCTTAATTACCCTATTTACTTTTAACCGTGGTAAATAAAAGTAAAAAGTTACTATTCACCAAAAATTATTTTCATCTCATTGAACCACATTTTACTAACTGAAATCAAACGTGTCTCTCAGATTTTTGAAATTCAATTCACATAAGTGGTAAAATTAAGTTTTATGAAAAATTCAGTTTTTTAACTACCACTTAGTAGTTTCACTATTCATCAAAAATTGATGTTTTTCAGAACAATGCCAAAATTTTATCCTAAACTATATTTCATATTACGAATTCAAAAATGAAGTATATTTTACCAAATTCATAACATAGAAGTTGCATTAATTAATTTTATAATTAAATCCCACTGTTAAAACAAATAGCGTGTTTTTAAGAAACAATATCTATCAAAAGATTGACACTTGATTATGTCTGGTTTAAATGTGAAATTACATTCAATGACCAACATTGTATTAAATTGTAAAAATATATTCTAAATATACTTTAAAACCATTCAAATTAATAATTTATCACTATTAATTATTTCGATTGAAAAAGTTGTTTTTAATTAAAATTTAGTAATTTTCACTATTCATCAAAATATGAAAGTTATCCGAAAATTACCAAAATTTCACCTTAGGCTAAATTCGATACTCCGAATCCATAAATGAAGTCCATTTTGAAAAATAAAATTTACAAAATTTCAAAAAGTAGTTATTACCATTCATAACGGCTAGTTTTAATAATATCTTAATAGCATATCGTTGTTTAGCGAAACTTGGTGTTGCGTACAACACACGCTATCATGGAAGGTCATGATTGCGTGTAATTCAAGGAAAGTCAAGGATGCGTGTTGTGCAAGCTCCTTTTGGTGTAGCGTACAACACAAGACATTAATAAAATTAAAAAGAATATTTTTCATAAAATCTCGGGCTGTTACAATAAGGGAGAGCCATTAATATGTCTTTATTTTCATGTTATCCACATAGATCATAATCCAATATTTCATAAATAACCCGAAGATAATAAAATAAATGGGTTGAATATCAAAATTGTGAAGTTTTAAAAAGTTCTTAAAAACATGATCATTATGTCCTTTATAACCCACGAAAAGGGAATGAGGGATTTATGTATGAAAATTACAGAATCAAATAAATCATTTTTTTCTTGATGAATACCCATAGAAATAAAATAGGTTTGGTTATCCACATAAATAAAATAAAATGATTTCTTGATAGAAAAGAGAGATATTTTGAGATGAAAATTCTTCATCATAACGGCTATACAACATGGTTTTAGAAAACATTAAAAGAAGAGGGGAAAGGGGTCACCCATTTATAAAATACTCATAATATAGTTTGTGGATAGAATAAAATTTAAATAATAACATTCTACTGAAACTTGAAATAAATACCACATAGAAGATAACATGAATAGAAAAAGAGAAGTTGATAATTTCCTTACGAAAAGTCAGTAGCCTAACTGAGTTGCTTAAGAATTCATAAAATAAGTTGATGAGAGCAGAAATGGTCTCTATTAACTTGGTAATAAAATCTATAGTAATAATGATACATAATAACATCATCAACATAAGAAAATGGAAATTAAAAGACATAACATAAAATAAGAGTTAACTAAAAGAGAAGGGTAAAAGTTTCACTTACATTGAAGAGTAACTTCTAAAACTCTAGGATAATTAACTTGAGGGATTGATGACACTTTGGGAGGAATACTTTTGTGGTAATAATATAATATATTCTAGGGTTTATTTTTGAATGAAATAAAATACAGTAATGGCTTTGTATTTATAGTAAGTGAAATGAGTTTTTTCATAATTTTCAAGGACAACTCATTAGTGGTATTTGAAAAACCATGGGATTTCCCATGGTATTTTTCATGGTTTTGGCCACTTGAGACACCTAATATAATATTTTAATCCAAATGAGTCTACCATCATTTTAAATTACATATTAAATCATTATGATGTCATAAAACACACCAAAAACTCCAAAACGGTATTTTTTTTACTATTCACCCAAAAAAACATTTTATAAAAATATCATAAATTCACCGTAACCTGATATAGATGTTTTGAATTGGTAAATTAACTCCATTTTATGAAAATAATTTTCTAAATATGTGATATTTAATTTTTAACTAAAATAACTATTTACCCGAAAAAAATTATAATACATAACTAATAAGTTATGAAATAGTTATTTACTTATGCTATTATATAATATTACCATTCAAGATGCCTAAATTATATTTATACTTAATTAAGTGAGGTTACTATTCTAATGGACATATAAATATTCATAAGGGTAATATTATTATTCATAATTTACTATTCACCAAAAATTAAGTTGATCTTACCAGACTCTAAATTTCATACTGATCATAACTGTATATGTCTGTTTTTTGAAAATAATTTCAAATTATTAATTATTTAAAGTATAAAAAGTATTTTAAAATACTGTTTTTTTTTCAATATTCATAAATAATGTGAAACTCTTAAAAACTCATCTTATATTTTTTTTATCATTTGAAATTCCAAAAAATTACCATAATATGAAACAAAAATGTTATTTATACAAAATTATTACACAATGTAAATAAGGCCTCATTACATATCACCTTAAAACACCTACATAGGACCTAAGTGTAAGGTTTGAAATGGTGATAGAATCTTGGGGCGGCTCAGACAACATTTTCTAAGTGGTGATTTTTATCAGCTTGAACTTCTCTCGAAAGCGATTACGTTACAGCTTAACATATTAAAGCTCAGCTTGGGCTTGGTCCAAATCAAAGCCTAGTGATTATACCTCCTTCCAAAGCTCCAAAATATGGGCTTCGTATGGCCCATGTATACTGGATGAGGCCATCATCTCTTCTTTCTGAATTACTTTTCCACTTTTATTTATATTTTAAACTACAATTTTAATGTTAAAAATTATTATTGTTTCCAATGGTCATATTGACCAATGATCATATAACAGTCAAAACATGATGGTCCCATTTCAATTATACTCACTTCCTTAATAAAAGGATATAGTTTTTTTGAGTAAAAAATAAAAGAACCTACAAATTCATAAACAAAATATTATTCAAAATTTCAGGTCATTACATAAATTTTGTTGGGCATGATACCAATTTATAAGGGCCTTGACCAACCAACTGAAGGCATGTTATCCTTAACAGAAAGGAGATTCAATCTTTTTGTGCCTTAGCATCTCTATAGAAGAACCACGAGTTTCATAATGACATGGGACATACCCAGCATGTCTATACCATCTCATATTAATGGACTCCAACTTCTGGGTTTTTATTTACATCCCCTACAATCCAACTATCAAGGCATACCTAGCTTCTTTGATATTTCATCCTCAACCATATTTACTCCATAAATCTTCCATATCCCCTGAAAAGGATACCCGGATTTAAGGACTCTTTTCTGGAGCATACATGTATGCCTATGGCTACTATATATGTGTCAATAGCCATTAACCAAATGTATCACTCTACAAAAAGGGAATTCCAATACTTGAAAACCTCAACAACACCATGGTATAAACCAGTGACTCATAGTGGTTTAGGTCATTCCTGGCATGTCTGCACCATATCCCAATGTTATATCAGGTTTGAGCTATAAGACCTTAAACTAAATAAATATAATGTATGATATAAAAAACATTAAACTAATGAAATATTTGGTTTAAGTAAAAAATATCATTAAATAAAATAAATATTAGATCCAAGCTAAAAAACTTTATCCTAGAGAAATATCAAGTTTGATCAAAAAGAGATTAAACTAAAACAAACATTAGGTTCGAGCTAAAAGACCATAAACTAAATAAATATTAGGACTGAGGTAAAAGACCTCAAACTAAAGAATAGTGGAAACCTAGCATGTAAAAGCTTGAATGGTCCACCATATGGACCTGAAAATAAAGCTATGGTCACTAATACTATCATCTGCGGAAAATAATATAACACTCTCCCTCTTGGACATATGTTTTACAAGATAACTGGAATAGAGTCATCAGTAAGGAACACAGAGTTAGTGGGAATTAGTGAGGGTTTCCTAAAACAAATTTCCAAATATAGATATTCATATTCACTTGATTTTGTGAAAAGGATGGTTAATACAATATATTCACATAATATCAGAATAATGGTATGATAGGCATATCATAGACAAATAGGAGGTGTACAGAAAAATGATAATTTTAAAATTTTGATTTATATTTTTCAAAAAAGGGCAGTAATATCTACATTTTAGAGTCTCTCTGAAGCTTCAACCAAAACATGATTCATTAAAAGGGTAAAAATATGAAAAAAGTCAATCAGACACATCATAAAGGTCGGTACGACTTTGACAAGAAGCATCGATAGAACGATGGAGTGCTACTCTATCCACTTCTTCTACTTCCACTCCAAGACAAATAGTCTCGACCAAAGTATTCAACTATTCAAACCTCATTTGAGTAGTATCCAATTATGATGATGGGTTAAAAATATCTGAACATTAATGAGGAATAATTTCTTCATACCTCCATGAATGTATGATCCACACATCTATCTGAGCATCCAATTTCGATATCATCTGTTGACCCTTGTCCAATTCCTCTGATGTCTCCATTATCTTCTTGGAAAGGGGAGCTTCATACATAATGTCTTGCATATCTTGTTAAATCATGGATATATCTCACCAAATCAAAACATTTTGCTTCATAATTTCATATAGAGGCTGATGGTCAAAACCATCCACTCCCAAGTCATGAAATAATTGGTGAATGTGTTCCCCTTGGTTATGAAATACCTCCAAGGGGATTTCAGTGATAAAGACATGAATCCATTTCTATACCATATTACATCTCGTGTATGCTTCTAAAACCAAATGATTAAGATGGATGGATTAAGGGATAATTAGACAAACTAATGAAAAAGAAGGAGAGGAATCCCCATAAAATGTTCTCTTAGCAGGCATATCATCTATAGCTTGTATTGGAGGATTTCTCACCTCAACATAATTTGTTCCACTATCCAAATAACTATCATCAGATCATGTTTACTTCCTTGATGAATCACCTAGGTCTTTAATTAATTCCATCAATTCCACAGATAAAGGATTCAACGATGCAAAATGCATATCCACGTGATGGAAAAGCTTCCCTAACACACCATTGGGATAAGTAGTTATCCAAGCGTAGGAATAATCATGGGAGAGGAAAGTGGAAGCATTTTTTGGATTAAGTATGATCTCTACTCCATTATCCCCAGGTCACAGTATCTTCTAGAATTTATGAATGTCCCAAGGATGTCATTCCCCTCAGAAGCTTACCAAAGGAATGTGAGAAACATTCTAAATGCATCCAAACTGTAAAGTGAATCGATATAATGTGTACGTCTCATAGATGACCAGCTCGTCTACCTTGGATATGAGAACCCCATTCCAAAGGGAGATCATATAAGATATTTCATTAAGATAACTATTACCATCATCAATATTTGGACCACCCGGTGCTCAAAAAGTAGTGATGTCAAAGTTATCAGATTGACACAGTGCGCCTTCAACCTCAACAAGTCATAGAGACATAGTACCAACCCCAGAAAGGTTCAAAAATCTAGGTTGGGATGGGGCGTCTCGGATCCTAGAAGCATTGTAGTGATGATTACAATGGAAGTGATACCCTATCCAGCCAAATTTGAACCATAGAGGGCCACAGATTCTGTTATGAGTGTTTCCTTATCGGATATGCCCCAAAATTTGGTAGAGGTGTGAAAGGACTAGTACTATGAGGTTAAGGACCCACCCTTCCTCAAGTCATACTGCCATCAACAATGTACTTACTCAGATTCCTTAGCATGCGTCTCTATCCGGGAAAAGCCACCCATTCAGGAACATAGCTAGAAATCCTAACAACCTGAGGTCCAAAGAGACCTCTGGGTTTACTCTATAGCCTCATGTGTTATAGTCTCTAGCTTCCAGAATATCCCAATATGATCCAACACTATTACAGACTTGTTGGAAAGGTAACTGATGTGAAAGAATAATAGTTTTTCTTGCCCTGCTACTACACAAAAAATATTTATCCAGTCTGTAAAAGAAATAATTTATCATATCATCATCTCTCTCTTCAATTTCTCCTTCATGATAAAATTCATCTCCCTCATCAAAACTGAGGTTTTTAATGGATCATCAAAGATGTTCGCAGTAGGAAGTACTTTATCATACATCTCTATAAGTGTAGGAATACCACCCAATTGATGAATATCCTAAAATCTGACACCCACCTCTCCATGAGTAATATGGAATGTGTAGGTCTGAAGACACAAAAAACTAATCATTTCCCGAAGAATTCCAAGCTAGCAGTAAATAATTAATTGAGATATCCACACAACTTCAAAAAGATGAACCTTGAACACATCATTAGAAAACTCTAAAAATCTTTGCCTCACCCAAAATGGACATGGCCATTTGTCTAAATATTTGACTCTAGGATGAATATCACATTTCGAATAACATCTTCCACTATAAGTGTCCAAGGAATAGGAAAGTATACTCGAATAGCATTGAGCAATATGTTTTTTGGAAAAATTCATCACCATCCAGACTCAGAGGAGAGTTGATGAATAGATAAGAAAAATACTAAGGCTAAGCTGTAACCAGCAGACTACCGTTGGTAGTTGCTATCTGATCATAGTCAGGAAAACTAGACACCCAAAAATATAGAATATTAATGTCTGAGGAAGGTATGGCAGTGTCATCTAGCAATCTGAACTCAAATAGAGGGATTTGATGAGACAAGGGTTAGTCCTGAATCCTAGGTGAGAGAAATCCATTTAGAGTCTCATTAGTAGTACACACACAGTGGTAGAAGAATATATTATGATTTCTGGAAATCATGGCCCTTTGATTGGATGAAACTGAGAGACTTTGATAAGAACAGAAATCCATCTGAAAACCAGTAATTGGAGAATGTTAGATGAATAAAATAAATATTGTCAAAGAATGATGAGGACCAATGACATCAGGTGCATTGCATGACTTGGAAAGGGGTTCTTGAAAAACATAATAAGTTTGTAGATCACCTGACCTCCAGAGGAATCACGGGTCACATAACTCTCAAAGGGAATCATACTAATCGGATAACCCCCATAGGGAATCACACGAACCGCATGAATCCCTTGGAGACACGTGATTGTGGGACCTAAACATGGTCGTGTGAGTCGCAAAATGATCTAACTATAGGTCTGATGTCTCTCATGAAGTCCTCAAGATAAGAACAACCATCATAGCCGATGTTTGAGAAGTTACCAAATTATGATTCACGGTTGGATCAGATGAGCATCTGAGTAAGAAATAGTCTTGTGAAAAAATCTCTAATAGGATGAACTTGCGGTGAAAACTCTTGAACGAGGCTCACAATCAAGGTTTTCAAAATGGTCTTGTGATGGAGGTACTCAATGGAGGAAAAAAATGATTTCTTTGGAGAAGTGGTTTCTAGAGGAATGAATTATCCTCCAACCCCACTAATTATATATTGTACATTTCATGGAATACCATGTATCCTGGTAGACCAAACATCACCTAAGATAACCAGTTTGTGACACCACCAAAGACTTATGTGGGAATTATTTTTCCTCATAATAGAGCCCTTCCCCCAGGTTACGTCTCCCATGAGGGGGGGAATTTGTTGACACCCTCCAAATAAGAATCAACAAAAATCAGAAAAGAATAAATACACGAATAGGGTATCACCTTCTCTACAAAAAAAAATATCTTAGACTTTGGATCGTATGAGACTCCAAGGGACTCATGATGGCCAAAATATTTTAATGTCATGAAAAGAATCCATGAAGAACACATAAAATATGGTGAATCCCATAGTGATCCCCTTCAACAAACCTTCGTGCTCTTGAAAAGACTCGCAAGATGACCGAATGAGTACCCTCAGGCCACATGGTTTGTTATTGTAAAGTTCCTGAAAAACCATCTGAAATCATTTCACGAATAAGAAGGAATAATATCCAAAGGGAGAAAAACACATTAGTAAAAAATATCATGCACCATATCATCATTGGGAAGAATAAAATTCCTTGATGATATCCAAGAAAATTCATAATACCCCCAAACCATTGTAGAATAAAAAAAGAGATAAAGGGGTGGAGGTGAGAGGTACTCGCAGTAACTGAAAGACATTTGATGCACCCCTGGAGACCTACAAGACACTATGACACATCAACAACATGTATAACTTATCTCCCAAAGACCTTTAGCCTATCAGTCTCACCATCTAGAAGTCCTCGGGTATGTCCAGATGACTCCATGGTTTCCCTTCAGTGATCTAAGGACAAATAGATAGTTTTTTTACAACATGCTTATGTACCCCTATATGACTCATATTTGTCATGTGTGGCATCCTCAAAAAATTGAGTTAATATCCTTGAAATAACTGGTGAAAACTCATATAATCCATAAAAATTGAAAAATAAAAAAGGGGATAAAAAGGGAGGATGTGAGAGGTTCTCATGGTCATTAAAATACATACGACATGCCCTTGGAGACCCGCAAGAAATCACAAGAAATCAGTGACATGTCTGCCTCATCTTGTGAAATCCCTTTAGCTTGTCAGCCTCACTGCACGAATGTCATCAAGTATATCCAAGTGACTCTATGCTTTCCCTTTGGTTATATAAGGAAAATGAATAGATTTTTCCACAAAATTCTCTCGTATCCCCATATGACCCATACTGGTCATGCTGGAAATCATCAAAAAATTGAGTAAATATCCTTGAAATTACTCGAGAAGATGTGCATAATCCCTGAACATTGTAAAATAAAACAAAGTTGATAAAAAGGTAGAATGTGAGAGCTCTCTCAGATGTTTAAATACATGTGACGTTCTATGTTTTCCACAACATGGACCCACAAGTCATCCTAACAAGTCAACTAGATTTCATAAAGACTCCAGGAAAAGCCACCCTTTCCATATGAAGTATTCCAGGAAAGGAATTGAACTCTCATGAAGTCCCTCAGACATGTCTGTAGGAAAAGATTAAAAGTTGTTTGATGTACCCGCATGATAAGGAAATTATTCATTAATCAGAAATAATCCTATAAAAGAGTCATTGATAGAAGAGACTCGTGATTACTTAAAATCAGGCGTCACCCTAACAATGACCCATGAAAAAGACTCGTGAAGTCGCGTGGTGCCATCCCCATTCACTGAATCCATCATGTATTCTTGATAGATATGTCGCATGAATTTGTGAACAATAGGGGTAGAGAGGCCTATAAATTACCCACCCCAACCACAAAAAACTGGAAATTGTTTCTCTCGGAGATCACCACGACTTCGTTTGGAAGAGCTCTTGGAGTCTCACACCAATGCTAGAGTTTATTTCTTAGAGAAACTGATCATGTGATCATCCAACCTTCCATCATGTAATATACCAGTGGGATGTTGGAGTAGTCATGTTCCAGGCATGAGACACTTCGTGTTATCATTCATAGATCATGTGAAGAGTATCTGATGGGCTATGCAAAGAGCATCCCACATTCCCACTAGATCAAGCAAGATTCTAGATAATCTAACATTGAATAAATCCCAAGAATCAAAAATATAAAAAAACAAAATAAATACTAAAGGTGGAATAATTAAATCAAAACATGATTTATTACCCATGTGGTCTTCATGTGAGCCTCCCAAAAACACATGATATCATTAGGAAAAATCGCCCAGATCTCGTGATGCTCCTTCTGTATGCTACCTGGGTCATACGAATCCCTCTGGACATGTCAAAGAAAATTTGAAAGACCCCCTTGCATATATCACCAAACTCTCATATAAGTCCCCATGGAATTGTCTCCCAATCCTCACAACTTCCTTTAAATGCATCAGATGACTCATATAAGGGTTCTTGCACATGTCATCCAAGTCTCATGAAGGCACCTGGGCATAACAATGGGCTCTCACAACATGTTTCAAACATATTGTCGAGGACTCATGATGCCCCACCCAGGGGTTTCATCCATGACATAAAACATCCTATATAAATTTCAACCAAGTCTCTCGAGAGCATTAGGTCATATCAATTGGCTCTCACAACATCCTCTAAGAATACAAACCAAGCTCCCACGACACCCTACAAACATGATGTTCTGTGTCGTGATGGCTTCTAGGGATGTTATCCAAGACACATGAAATCCTTAAAACCATGTCACACTGTCTCTTGTGACACCCCCCATATGTATCAAGATAGGTCACACAGGGGATTCTATGACAATATAACCAGGTCATGCGATGTCCTCTAGATAGGTCAACTGGGTCATACAACACCCTCTTGAAAAGTAGTCCATGTCGATAGGGAAACCCACGATTTGATAGCCCCATCCATCCACAGTGTGTAAGCCCCAACTATAAGGGTAACCTCAGAATGTAATCCCTGATCAAGGTAACTTTGATGAATCTGATTTTTTCTATATTCCGGATACATAAGCCATATATTCAATGTTTGAGTTCCATATTGACCATCCAGGGTGATCCCAATATCTAATCCCCTTACCCAAAGCAATGGCACTGGTCACTTGCTAACCCTTGTTTCTCACAACGGGCATGGATCAAATGGGATTTGGTAGTTTTAGTGATCATGTCATCTACATTTTACACCCCAGGGATTTAAGGACCACCTCAGTACGTATGAACAAACTACTGACATAATATTCTATATCCTCGATCAATAGGGAATCCATCTTAGTGTAAGCCCATAGCATTCATGAATCCTCTAAGATGATTATAATATCCTCGAGCATGATAATTCCCTGTAGCCTATCATCGGGTTAAGGGATAACTGAACCCCAATGACTCTGATTCCTACCACACTAAGGATATATAGGATTCCTTCTCAAAGATCTATCTATAAACAAAAAAATTCAAGGATTTTTCTTGTACATAAGGACCATATCTACACACCATGATATTGACCATATGTTCCCCCTTGTTTCTCACACCGATCACAGCTCATTTGGGATTATGGAGATGCAATGGACACCTCATTAGGAATGTTGAATTTCACTAACCAGGGTGATCCCAGTATGTATGTTTTGATGAGTAACATGGTACAAAAACCCCTAATATAATGGAATACTCCATATGGCCAGTCCCAAGGGCATGATTGAACTATAATGACTCTGATTATGGAAATAACTAAGATTCGTAGGATGTCTCCCTAAGACCTAAGCTTAAAAAATTGGTGTCTCAGTACCCACACATATGTCTTCTCCACGTGATGCTAAAATTTATGGGATTAGTGAAATATATGGGGTTTGATTCCTATAATAATCAGGATATGTAGGACACCTCATATTAGATCAATACCCTCCTAATAATATTAATAACCTCCTCGCATGGAATCACATTCTAAATCATTTAGTCATATTACTTTAAAGAATAAAGTGGCCATTCTCTTTTCAGAAAATTAATGAAGAACCTTAGATACATACAGATGGATTTACTAATGATTTAGCACTCCCCTCATTTCATCAATGAGACTCCCTTTCTTTGTTTAGTGAGTGAATTCACAAATGAGTCATTTTTTCAGGGTAAGTAGTCCCATATCAGGGATAGGAAAATATTCACGAACATATCTTAAATATATAAGAGATTCTCATAGTATGCAATAATTCCCCGAAAAATGGTGTGATGAGCCCAACCTTCCATCCACTCGACCATTGCAATAATGTAGGAGTTGTTGGGCCTAAAAACCCAGAGGACTGCCAGCCTCTGGAAATCAGGCCTGTACCCAGCTACATATAGGGTAACCATTGGGAGTTTCCAGGAAAAATGACATTGTTAGCTTGAACAGAAAAACACATTCAACACCTAAAATACCAATGAAATAATTTCCTAGATAAAACATCAACAGTAAGACACTAAAAAAATATCTTGATTTCAAACACATTGTAGGGAAATGTCTAAGACATCACTACCTTGAATTTCTCTATGTCTACTGATATTAAAGTTTTAGAAATCATATGTCCCAATAATAGAAATACATGAAAAAAGTGTCACATCTATATATTAACATAAATCCAATGTGATCAAAGTGCACTAAGGTTTATCTCAGGGTGTATGGCGGGCTACTTTGGGGTTGGTGAGTAAATGAGGATAAAATCAATGAATACCACAATAAAAAATCAAGGTATAGTTATAAGATCTTGTTCCTAAGATCTATAAGAATTACTAGTTCATTAGCAAGTACAAATGAAATCAACAACTACTCATATATCCCACAAATAATTCTAAACATTATCTTCAAAATGTCCTCCACTTTAACCTGAAACTGGTGAAATCCCAATTATAGATCAATCTCAGAGAACCCTTTGGCTCCCCACAACTAATCAAAGATATTTTACATCCAGGGAAAATGCCGCCCATTCTTCAATATCACTTGATTAAGTTTCCCATAATATACATAGTGTTGAATATTTCTATCTTCCATCTATGTTAACAAAATAGTTTCATCCCTTGGTGATGTACGTGGATAGATAAAACCCTTTTATACCAAATCCTTGAGTTATACTTTGATCTCATTTATTTTGGTCAGTAGTGTCATTAAAATAGGGTCTTAAAAAATTCATCAAGAATAGAAGGGTTTGTGACATAAAAATGTTCTTAAAATAAATGATTTGTTTGCATAATAATGGAAAATGACAAATTTATAGCTTATACCTTGCGAAAATTGAAGATCCATGAGAAAAACTACCTAATACATGAAATGGAGTTGGTTTTTTAGATATTTTCATTTAAAATTTGTAATCATTACCTATATGGAGAGAATTTTTACATATATATTAGTAAATATAGTTTATTTAAATATTCACACATAAATAGATTAATATTCATAAATGAAGATGTCTAAAAATAATCAAGGATTATTATTACTCAATAGACTACCATCCTATAAATTTGAACAATATTGCTGATTATCATAAAAGGAAATAACTTTATACCTTATCTATTATGAGGATTGAAAAAGACCCCATCCACATGGATATAAAAAGGATGTATTTTTAAATAATAAATGCAGGGAAGGAATTATACCTTTCCTAAATTACTACCCAACCATCTATCCATGATAAAATAAAGGAGGAACAAAGAAATATTTTTTAGATTCAAAAGAAAAAAATAGAAACAAGGTAAAGAAATTGTTAGGAATTCACTATAAAAAACATGAATTCATTCTATATGGAACTTATCTCTATGTGTAATAATATCTTGAGATAAAGAAAGATATACTGGATGATGCATATAACTCATCATTCTCATTTCACACTAGAAGAATAAAGATGTATCGAGATCCTTGAGAGAATTTATTATATGAAAACATGAAGAAGGAGAATGTTGAGTACACCTAAAAGTGTTTAGTAAGAAATAAATTTAAGTTTAAATGTCACAAATCCAAGGGGATTATTAAACCACTACCAATTACCTCATATAAATGAGAGAAAATCATTGTGGACTTTGTTATGGGCCTTTTGAAGACATATAACAGAAATAATTCAATATGGGTTGTGATAGATTGGATCACCAATAAAATTCACTTCATCGCCATAACTGAATATTTATCACTAAATAAGATTTAAAAGATATATTCCAAAGAATATATGAGGTTTAATGGGGGAAAACATTCAATCATATCTAACCCAGATCTAAGGTTTACCCTTATGTTTTTGAGGAGTCTTAAATATTCCCTGAATGCTAAGTTAAGATTTTGTACAGTATGTCACCCTTAGACTGATGGATAATATTAAAGGGAAACTTGGTTAAACACATATTTAGAACTTTTACAATAAAATTGAAATGAGGATGGGATCAACATTTTCCCTTGGTTAAATTATTATGAAATAACAGTTTCTACACATGTATTTAGATGAACCTATATAGGAATCTAAATAGAAAGAGGTTTATAAATCCAAAAATGATTGGATGATGTTATTATAAAATTTTTGTTGGTACCTGAAATTATTAAATGGATAGTGGATAAGGTTTAATACATTTAACAATACATTAGAGCCACTTAGTTTTGATAGAAATACTATGTTGAAAATAATAGAGGGACTTAGAGTTTGAAGTTATAGAAAAAATATTCTTTTGGATATCACCATGGAAATAATAATGAGGTTTTAATAGATGGTAAAACACAATCTTATTTATATTATCCTATTGAGGATCCTTTATCACATAAGATTTATGGCATATAAACTAAAAATTTCCACAAACAACAATCAAGTGCAAGACATGTTTCACATACATTTATTAAGGAAGTAAAGACCCAATACCTCAAATATAACAAATTTGGAGGTGGTATAACTATAGAAAGTCATATATTAGGAGGAGTAACTAGTTATAATCTTGGAATATAGAGAAAAATATCTTCATTACAAGATAAATCACCTTATCAAGTAGTAAATTGGTGAAAATATAAGTAATAAGAAACAATATGGGAACCTACTGATGTAATGAAGCAGATATACCACCATCTATTCACATTAAAGGATTTGATTTGACAATTTTGCGATAAAATATTTGAAGATGGAAAATGTAACAACACATACTCTTATATATGATATTTTCCTACTAAATATATATATAAGTGTGATATTTATGTATATTGTATAGTTTAAATCACATGAACCATGTAATAAAAACCAAAAATATTTTACATTAGAAATATATAACATTACATATTAATAATAATAAACCCCAGAAAATTAATATACTCATATGGAATAAAATAATAATTTATATATATATTATTTAAAAATCCATTGGATTTTGGTTTCTTAGATATATCACACCATAAAAAGTTTTCCTTTTGAGAAATACAATAGTGATAAATTATTACCCTTTGGTTGGGTAGAATAAGGTTTATCATCCTAGGTGAAAATACTTCTTAGTTATATTTTTCAATCTAGATAAAATATAGGCTTTCAAAGAGGGGTATACCAATAAGTTGATTACTTCTATGATATCAGTGAATTATATACCAGTACCTAGGGAGGCTACAACTTCTTTAGTATAGAGGGAGGTTTCAAGGGCATTTGTGAATGATGGCTCTCCTTTTAAATTTACTAGAATTTCTTTAATTTTTAAGGATCCTAGTCAAAATCAAATAAGATTTTTATTCTTAACAGGTTGAAAATAAATTATCTAAAGGAAAAACTCATCCAAGATTATATAAAATTAATTAGGAACTCTCTATGGGTATTTTTTTATGGAAACTATTTAACCATTTCGTAAATACTAATGGGTACTTATAAGTTGAAGATGTTTGGAGAATAGCAGGTTAAAGGAGGAATAAGAAACAATACATAGTATTATATTCGAGAGAATCTTACTCTCCAGCCTCATATGAAATTGAATTAATGTATCTTAATGTTTCTATGCATGAAACTAGATTAGAAGATCCAAAATTATAGGGAACTAATTATTTCTCAAATACTACCATAGGGGTGGAGGAATAATAATGGGATTAATATAACTATGATGAAGAGCTTAAAGTAGACAAGTACATTCGCTCAGATATAGAAATGGTAAATGCCTTAATTTTATTTCAATATTTATTGTTAGTTTGGGGAAGAATGATATATTTCACATGGATTATTTAAATTTTCTCAAGCCAATGACACCAAAGTCTAAAAGTAAAACTAGGGGTTCTAAGGATTATATACTTTTGGTCAACTAGGAACACTCAAATCATGATGAAGCATCTAAGGCATCAGAGGTCAATACTAAGGGAACTTCTCATATCCCTTCCACTTATTTGAAATAATAAAGGGGATATTTGAAAATATTGAAAAGGATATAAGTGAAGACTATATTAAATAACAACATAATGTCATATAATTTTCATAATAGGATTATGATAAAGTGTAATTAAGGATTTTTCCTCGAGGACCCATTGACAATCATATTAGATGGTTTTAATTCCAAGATAGATATACCTTTAAGGAATTGAAATATGACAACTTAACCTATGATAACTACATTTTATTACTCAAAATATAATCCTATATAATTGAAGATAAACCCTAGGTTAAACTTAACCTAGAAATTTGTGGTTTATCTCAGAAATACCAGTCGCATCCTCTCAGTTTTAGATCTAGAACTCTCTATTGATGGTTTTGGACATAAAATACTATAGCTATTTTTTTTAAATTTTAGTGGTTATATTGGTTATATTTCTATAGGTTTGTACTTCTATTAAATATATTGGTTTATACTAAACATAAATGTGTCATTTGAAAATAAAAAAAAGGTATGATGAGTATTGTGACCATTGGAATAGTAACATGTTTGGAATATTAACTTGGTCATTAGAAGTGTATTTTGACTAATATAATCATAAAATGAATTTGAAAAATATTTATTATGAATAAAATATATAAATATAAAAATTTTGTTTTAATAAAATGATTACTTAAATTAGGAAATTCAAATAAATTATAAGGTGTTATTTTTAATAAAGAATATTTTAACATGTTTTTTCAAAGTCATTAATTTTATACTAATATTTGAATATTAGAATTAAATATTTTAGAAAATTATGTTTATAAATGAAATAATTTTTTGTAATAATAATGTTGGAATTATCTAAGAGGTATGTTTTTAGTAATTTTCAATAAAAAATTGATTTTTAAGTGAATAGTAAAAATATGATTTTTTTAATACCATAGGATTTATAACACAATATCAATATAATAATGTCCTAAAAATAAAAAAAATTAAAAATATATATAGTATGATAAATTATTCAATTGAATATAATTAAATTAATTTCCAAACCTAAAAAGTAGTTTCTTACCACTAAGAAGATAATGAATATCAGTAAAAACTATTTTTCATATTTTTCTTTATTTGTTCTGTATAAACTAATAAGTTAAATTTTGGAATGGTTTAAAAGTAATAAAAACTTTTAATATTAATAAATTATAATTCATAATTTAAAATCACATCATTATTACATGTTTTACTTTTTAAATAATAATTTATTCATTATTTTTACAAAAAACATCCATCTTCAAGTATAAATTCCCCCATCACCCCTAAATAATCACTCCCAAAAAACATCTCATTAAACTATATCTACCAAATTTTATTATCCTAAGCCACCCATGATTCCAAAATTCTTTTTTTTTCTTGTCCAAATTCAAGCCTCCAAGGTATTAAGGCCTCAGAAAAGGAGAAACATCGAAGAACGTGATAACCTTTCTCACTTTATCCTTTCAATATTTTCTTCTCCTATATTTATATTCTCAATAATTATTCTAAAAAAATACATCCTAGATTAATTAATGACTCTATAAATTTTTTTAATTCTTATTATTCTTTTGGATATTTATTATAAAATATTTATAATATGTGAATTATCTGTCTCCATCTCTTTAAAAAATTCTCGTTAATAGTTTATTTACCACATCTGATGACAATGTCAATTATTTATTTATCACAAATTATATTTTTTACTAGTGTATATTATATATAAAAAATTATTAATATGATATATTATAATTATTATAAACTATTTATAATGATTTCATATTACTTATCATTCCCTTGTTTTGGCATGCCCTGTTAAGGGTTTGTTAACTGCTTATAAGGATGTTGCCTATTCTTTACTTATCACTACATTCCTGAATAGTTTTCATATATTATTTATAATGTTTAAATATTTTTTAGGTTTTTAGTTTTTATAGGTAATTTTAATAATGGAGAAATAAAAATGAATAAAAACCATGAAATCAAAACAAAACGGGATAATTCAATGAAATATGCAATTGAACCATTTCGTCCTTAACAAAAATATTAATAAATAAAATATAATGATTATAATTTACTAATAATAACTTCAATTAATTTAATTAATTTATTTATTCATTTTTAGTAAACATATGTATATTATACAAGAAAAATAAATATAATGAAACCAAATGGGACAAAATATAAGGGGACTTTCAACCCTTCCTTTCTATTTTGAGTTTATTCTCTATTTCTCTATGTTTTACATTTGATTTTTCTAAAATATATTCTATTTTTTTTCTTTCCCTATTATTATTATAGGAATTTGTATGACTATAATTTTATGAGTTGAAATCTTATCCATGATTCAATTGAAATTGATAATGTCATTATTTATGAAACCTCTCCTTGATTAAATTTATTTTTATTATTCTATTATTTATAAACAATGACATTTTATTTAAAAATGACCCCCTTGAATATAAAAAATGATTTTTAATCTTTTTATTTTGGTAACCTTCATGACTATACATTTATATATTCCTTATTATGTCATTATTAAACCCTTTATTTCCTCATGTGTTTATTTCATGTTTATGATTGATATATGTTTCTATTCAATGTGATGTGCATGTCTATGAGAATATTATAATGTGAAATGTGGACTTAGAGTTATATATTCCTAAAATAAATTGGATAAAGTGACATATCTCATGAGAATATTATGAATAAAGATTATTAAATCTTTTTTCAGATTCTTTGTTGTAATATTTCCACACATAATTTATGTTTGAGCATGATGCTAGCTTTGCTTGAATTATATTCCTAGTAATTATCTAAAATGTAAATGATATTTCATCATAATACACATTACACATTCCATTTCCTTTTAAAATGATTTCCATATACTTATAGTGATGATAATATCCTTAGGATAAGATATTAAATATTATTATCACCCAAGTACTCATATTGATTCATGTATCATGTCCTCCTTATTTTTCATCCCCTTACTGGGTTTCAAACTCACAATTTCTTGGATTTATTACACCAAGTGATTAAATGTATTAATAATATTATGAAATATTTTAGGATTACTATGATGGACTAAAATAAATTTTAATGTTTCATATGTATTCTTTTTGTATGAACTTAATTTTACCAACAAACTAACCCCCTTGATTTTGGTATTTGTAATAATTGAACATTTGTATTGAAAATTATGTAATAATAATGTTTGTAAGGTATGAGTAACCATATATATCATCATTTTGTTCAAATATTTTCTTAATTTCGATAAATGGTTGAAAAACCTTCAATAAAGGTAGGATTTCAATCCTTCTATTATGATTTACATGTTATTACTTTTCATATTAATTATTATTGGATCGATTTTAATCATAATAATATATAATTTAGAATTATCATTTCGTTTAAGAGAATCACCCACCATGTTTTCATTTTATGGATGGATTTTTTTTATTAATAATAATACTTGAATAACTCAAACCATCCACTTTGTTGAATATTTTTCTAATTTTGTATAAATATATACATTAAGATATTGTGATCAGTATACATGTAAAACTTCTCTCCATATATATAATTACTCAAAATATTTATTAAAAAAATAATCATTATTAATTCCATATCATGTGTTAGGTAATTTTGATCATAGAACTTTAAATTACACAAGGTATAAGTTATCACTGTGTCATTTTTCATAAGAATATAAACTAGTAACTTCATTAAAGAATCACTACATACTATAAACCCTTCTATACTATATGGTAGTATGATTATAGGTGTATTGACTATACTCTAATTAAGGCCCCTGAATAAGTTTTAACTTTATTATATCCAATGAAATATTTATCCATTCTAAGTTAACATAGTATATTTTACAATCCTTAAAAGAATTTATAGTATATAACTAATCCAAGAAAAATATGTATTTTTGTTATATATTTTGGCCTACTAAATTTTGTTATCAGCTCTTTCTTTGAAGGACCCACAAATATACCTTTAATTTTGATTAAATGACCCAAGAAGGATACTTTTTATAGAAAAAAATCATACTTACTGAATTTTTTATACTTTTTATCATTTCCTTTGACCCTTTTTACAATCCAAAAATGGTGTAAAAATTATTCCATTTTCGTATAACATATTATAATTTCATATAAAAATATTAACACACATTTATTGAGGTAATCTCTAATGACTTTATTCATCATGTCTATGAAGATAATTTGAGTATTTGTAAGTCAAAAACTCATCACTGTGAATTCAATGTTCCCATGTCTCATATGGAGGATTTATTAAATATACCTTCAAATTTTTACCCTTAATTGATGATATCCAGATCAAAGACCCACATTTGGGATGTATTGATCCTTAATGATTTGAACGAAAAATCATCAATACAGGGAAGATGATACATATTATTGATAATGATCTTGATATGTTCATGATAATCAATATAAAAACACATTAAATCATTTTTATTCAAAATATATTGGGGGGGGGGGGGGTGCATCCCATTATAAACCAAGTGCGAAAATAAATCTCTTGTTACATTTTTCTTGTATATACCTGACTGAATGGACCGAAGGACTTCATTTTTATTGATTTTTGATAACCACCCTTTCAAGGGATGAGGGGGAACCCTTACGAGGCTCTTAGGCTCATAGATTACATGGATCATAGGCTTAGGAGATTACAAGACACGAAGGTCTTAGGGAATTCAACCAGACTATCTACAAGGAACTGCCCCTCCCCAGCTTTCTTGTATATAATTATTCAATATTTATAATTTAATAGGGTAAATTATTTATATAAACATCGATATTTTCATACTGTCAGGTATGATGTAAATTGAACATTCAATCTCATTGTATAGGGTAAGACCAAAAAAATAATTAGGAAATACATCAATATATTCCCATACTATTGGAATATCTTTAGTATTGATCTTCCCTCGGACTATTTGATCCAGAAATACATTATTAGGAATTAAGTACCATATAAAGGATTTATTTTAAAAATGAAGTTCATAACAACCCTTGTATCAATATAATACCATGTGATTATTTTGGATACAAAATGATATTTTCATATATATATTTTAAAAAGGGAATTATATGAACTTGTCTATGGTGATACAACTTCTTATCTATGTGATAACTCTCTAAGCACCAAAAAATTTACTGAGCTACCTTAGATAGTCCAAAAGGTATCACAAATCAAATATATATAATTTCACCAAACTCTATGATAAGTTAGTCTCCAGTAACAGAAGGAATTTTACTTTTAAGACAAAAAATTCATCTAATGCACATACAGATGAATGTAAGTTTTTCAGACAAAATATTTTCCCTAACCATATCTAGAACCATCACAAGAACTCCTATTTATAGGCCTTTATCGATCTATATCCAATCTTGAGAGTTCCCATACCTGAGATTGCTCTTTTATATTAATAGTTTTTGAGTTTCAACCAGTAGACAATTCTTGTTTATCCTCTTCTTCCAGGACACTTAGGCCCACTGGTTTTGTGCTTAATTACATGTAACATTATTATATCCCAATGTATTAATCATACCCTTTATATCTACTTTTAAAAAATCTTAATAGATTCCTTTTCCAAATTAAAAAAAATAATCCCATTACTTTAAGGAAATTTACTACGTTTTTCATTTCACATATTTAGTATATAGATGGTTCAATAATATTTCCTTCATGAGATTTGTCACTTTAAATTATCTTAAAATTAATTTTTATTTTTTAATATAAAAATTAATGGGATATTTGAGAATACCCAATTTCCATTTTCTTCTTAAAATAACATCAAAAAATTTCGTTATAGCTACCAAAGTCGCCTATAACTAATTCTTTTTGGAGGATTGGTTTTAGTCAACTAAATAATCGATCAATTTTACTGTTAATATTAATTATAAAATCATTGTTATACCTTGAAATTCATGTGATGCAAACTCCAATATGACATAATATATTCATTGTCCTTTATCTTAATATTAGAAAATTCCTTCTTAATTTTCATGTGAAGATTTCAAGGAAAATATTTTTTTTAGAAAATATTTTCTAAAAATCAACCCATTCCAAGGAATTAATTTATTTTGTTTTCATCATGTTCTTGATTTATTTATACCATTTTTCTACTTCACCTTCCAAATGATAAACAAAAAACACACAATTTTATGATATAAAAATTAAAGAACAAAAAATATATTTTCTATCATACAAATTCATTATTTTGTAATTAGTGTGTTATAAGATCCATTAATGGATAGTGAAGGTTTCCCATTATGTATTCAATAGTGAGTTTCTAATTCATTGGTCAAATAAGGAGTAAAACATGTTTCATCATATTATTCATAACACGATATTCATAGGGGAGCATAGCTATAAAAATTTATATACTAGCTCCAATCCCATTAAGTTTTTTATTGGAAAAATAATATCATTTTACATAACATTTATTATTGACAAATTTAATCTCAATTCTAGGAATTTAATAAAACAAAAGTAGTTAATGTGTCTTATAAACAATAATATTTAGTTACATTAGAGTCAATAATCATATGAAAAAATGATCCTAATATGTCTTATCTAAGGCCAATTTTATTTTAACCTCGGTTCCATTATGTTTTATATTATTTTACTTCCTAAAATAATCTTCAAAATTAAATAAACCCAATTATAATTCCAATAAATATTTCCCAAATGTATAATACACATATTTTATATAATTTTTCATAAGAAAATATTACAAATCAGGATGAAATTACACTCTCATTACCCAATGGTTTAGTGTCAATAAATATTAACTATGTAACTATTTTATTTTATAATATAACATATATTTATTATTTAAATTTCATTGAAATTAATTACCATTTATGCATTTCATACATAATATTCATCTATATTATATAAGAAAATTAGAAACAAAAGAAATGAGTAAGATTAAATGATTGGTATGTGGGAAACCATATCAAGGATTCATATATGGTTTATCATTATATCATAAACATGGGAGGAACATAAATAGTAGAAAAAAAATTATCTATGAAATAAATACCTAACATCAAAAGAAATGATAATAAGACATGTTAGAATAATCATGTATTGTGTCATAGAATCACTGAACTGCAAAAGGATGATCATGAAAGCATAACATATACTATGAAATAATAAGGTGGAATTATAAATCATGAACCATGGTGAAATAAAGTATAAATATAACACATACAAAAACATATAAAAGCATATCATATATTAAAGATATATTCTGAAACCAACCTAAAATATTTTTTAAATCTAACCACATCATGTCCATATATAACATACTGGAAAATAATAACCACCCATGTCCTATACACGTCATCTACTAAGATATAAACTTTATGAAATTAAATAGTTGGATATATAATTTTATGAACACATATCAATTACAAATAAAATTTACATATATGAGACATATAAAAACAATCATTTATCTATTAAAATTACAACTTGATTAACTAATGGAAATAAAATGGTTTACATAACATTTTTATAGGATATCACAAAATTAGTTGTTATAAATTTATTTGGAAGAAAAAAATTCAATCAAACAAAATAAAAATATTATAAAAATATTTAATGGATGATAAATAAATGATATATAATAGTAATAAATGATTTATCTTCTAGATTAAGAAATAAAAATGGAACAGAAGTCATGAAAATTGTTTTCTTAATATTTTAATAATGTTTTCCTAAAAACAATTATGTAAGTCAAATTAAAAAACATTTTAGAAAGATAACATAAGGAGTTTTAAATATTTATTATAACAATAAAATTTCCCAATAATTTTAGTTTGAAAAAAAACGTTAAAGAAAAATAAACTTGGAGAGAAATGCATGAAATTCTATAGAAATTGAAGCAAATAATATTTAAGAAAATTGTAATGGTTTGAAGTAACCGAAATCCATATAACAGATATAAAATTTATAATTTGAATATAATTAAGGGAAATATGAGTTTTATAAATATAAAATACATATTTATCCTTTAAAAATAAAAAATTTATATATTTTATAAGAATGAATTTCAACCTGGAAGAGAAAAATTTAAAGTAAAGAGTGGTAAATATTATATATGACATGATATATTATGAGATAAGAATAAATCAAATAGAGGATTATGATTGAAGTTTTATATATTAACTTGTAAAAATTATATAAATTACTTAAATTCATCATTAATATGGGGAAATGGAATTTTTAAAGGGAAACTTCAACTAGGATGTTTTTGATGTGGAAATCATGGTAATCTTGCATCAAGGTGACCCAAGAATTTCCAAGAAGATGATGAGGATGATGTTGAAATTCCCAAGAATAATTCATCAACCATTTTGAAAGGAAAGAAATAGTTCAAGAGAAATTATTTTAAGAAAAATAATCTTCTATCACAAGAATGTGACAGTTCAGATGAGTTTGAGGTTAAGGAGGTTGAATAGAAAGAGAACTTCAAATATCGTGGAGAAAATGCTATGGTGGAAGTTGTCGGTAGTTCTCAAAAAAAGGAAGAAACCGACACTGATGAAGAAGATAAAGAAGTTTAAGGAAGAGTTGATATGGGATCTTAATTAGAATTATCTGTTGAGAAGATAGATTTTTGGAGAGAGAAAATGAAGAAATACAACAAAGTGGTACATGAATCCAAACTCTAAATGAAACAATAGGAAGAAGAGATGTCTGAGCTGGTAAGATAATTTGAAAAAATTAATTCCTCTTAGATATAGAGATAAAAAAGGTTGATTAAAATAAAATCAAGGTGGAAGAAAAAAATGGAGATTGATGGATTTAATAACATAGTGAAAGATCAAATCAAACGTATCAAAGAACATTAATAAAAAGTTTTCAGTCTCTGTAGAAAATTAAAGAATCAAGAAAAAAGATTAACTCCTAGTACGATACCAGCAAAAAAAATATAGAATTCTAAAAATTTGAAATTTGAGCATAGTAGACAAGTAGAAAAGAAGTAGCAATGGTCATCAAATGTTAAGTCTAACATGGGGCTTCAATAAAAAAGGAAAAATGTGAATGTTGAGAGTCAGATGACAATCACTTGCTCCGAAATTAAAGACTGATTTAGGTACAAAGACAAATCCAATGATTTAGAGAACCTAATAAGAAATTAGAAATCCATAAGTGACACACAATAATGCACCATACATTAGGTTTTATTGTTGTGGAAAGATGGTACATTCACAGAATGTATGTTCCATATCCAAGAGATGTCGAAGGGAACAAGAGAAACAATGGAATCCAAACAGAGAACAATTTTAAGGAACATATTTTAAGTAAAATTGTTTTTGGTGTAGAGGATTTTGGAACATGGATAGATATTTTACATCAATCAAGCCAAGGAATGTTCCAAAATATATCCCGAGAAGTCACAAGAAAAAAAGTAGAGAATCCAAAAATGTGTTTAAAAAAAAAATCGATTTTCATCTCTATAGGATGAAGCTGGTCCATCATACTCCAAGGAAGCTCATAATTTTCAATCCATTGTGAGTATGACATCAATTGAATGGATCAAGAAAAAAATAGGTGAGAAGGAAGTGGTTGCATAAATTTCCCTTAAAGCATCATACCTCTCTAGTGTATAGATCCTTGATAGCAGTTGCACATCTCACATGACAGATAATAAGGATCTTGTTACAAGAATAAAATATAACAAATAAGGTGTCTTGAAGTTTGGAAATGATAAAGGACTAAAGATTATTGTCTTAGGAAAGTCCAGGTTTTGGGGGGAAATAAATAAGAAGTGCTGATATCGTAGTAGTAGAAGGTCTCAGTCACAATTTTCTCAGCGTCAGTCAACTGTGAGACTTAGGGAATTATATAATGTTTACTAAAAAGACATGTATCATCAAAGGAATATATGGTGTAGTTATTCTATAGGGAAAAGGAAAAAAGTAAATCTTCACCTTGTAAGTGGTGATGAAGATGTGTTCTTTTTATCCAGAAAGGAGGAAAACAAGTTATGTCATAAACAACTTGGTCATCTATGACAACCTTCCCTGGAAGATCTGGTAATATGTGATGCATCTAGAGATCTCCCCAAGATATCATGTGATTGTACACATACATGTGATTCTTTTAAACAGGGGATGATCATCAGAAATATGTATAAATAAAAGGAAAATAAGTCAACAAGAGTGCTCAAATTAGTGCATGTTGATGTTTGTAGACCTATATCACCAAGAGTCATTGACGAAAAGTTATATTACATTCTATTCATTGATGATTATAGAATAATGTAATAGGTATTTTTCCTTAACCATAAGCATGATGTGTTCAGTTATATAAAAAAACATCAGAGGGAATCTGAATAGATGCTTGGGAAAGAAATTATGAAGTTTCGTATAGACATTGGTATAGAATTCACAAACAGTCAGGTGGAATAATATCTCGAGAAATTGGGGATAAGGCATCAAGTTTATTCAATAATAACTCCCCAACATTATGTAGTGGTTGAAAGGAGAAATTGAATCATCAAGAACATGGAAATAATGTTACTTATAGAAAACGATCTACCATAGAAATTTTGGAAGGAAGTAGTATTGACATTGGTCTACATTTCTAACAGGGCTTTGTTGTGTCCGAAGGAAGGAAAGAATCTCTAAGAGATGTGGTAAGGAATTAAGAAACAATGAAATACTTTTTAATATTTTGAAGTAAGTGCTTCATTCTCAAAAAAGAGAAACGTAGAAAATTTGAGTCACATGGAGATGAGGGGATATTCTTTGGATAATCAGTAAAAATAAAAGCATAAAAATGATTTAACAAGGGGATGGAAAAAGTATTTGGGAGAAATGATGTCACTATTGTGGAAAATGAAGAGAATACTCAACAACATAGTGAACAGTTTCTTGATGAAATTGATGAATAGGAATGTGACACAAGAGGTTTAGAAGTAGAATATACCGAATCAAAATAGATACTGATGATGAACAAGAAGAAGCTAAGTCTGTATCAACAAAAAAGCCAAAGATTCGAGATGAAATTGAAAATAATAATATCATTGGTGACCAGACAATGCCAGTTCAGACAATATAAATGAATTCACTGCAACAAACATCGATTTTATCTCAAGTTGAACCTAAATGTTTTTCTAATGTTGCTAAAGATAAAAACTGGGTTCAGGTAAATAATGAATAACTAGACCAAATTCAGAAGAATCAGACATTGGAGATTGTCTTGAGGTTGGGAGATAATAATTTTATCCATAAAAAATGGTTCTTTTGCAACAAAATGAATTAATATGGTGTTTTGATCCAAAACAAAGAACATCTCATGTGAAAAGGATACTCCCATATAAAGGGTATTGATGTTAATGTTACATTTTCACCTATGGAAAGGCTAGAAACAATCAGATTATTCTTATCCATTGTAGTGAACCAGATGTTCAATGTGTTCCAGATGGATGTCATGTCAACATTTTTGAATGGGGTTCTAGAATAAGAAGTGTATATTGAGCATTGATATGATTTTCTCATTCATAAAGATGAGAACAAAGTTTTTCAACTGAAAAATGATTTTTATGGGTTGAAGAAAGCACCAATAACATGGTATTCAAGGATAGATCTATTTTTAAAGAAACCCAGTTTCCATTATAGTGGAGTTGATTACAATTTATATGTGAATAATGATATTAATAAAAGGATGACGGTGCTAGTATATGTTGATAATATAATCTTTGGATGATCAGATGAAGCACATCACATACAGTTATCAGAATTTATGAAACATGGGTTTGAAATTTCTATGATTGGTGAGCTGACATTTTTCCTTGGTTTACAGGTAACACAAGGAAGGAATGACACATTTATCTCTTAATAAAAATATGCCAAAGAGGTTCTGATGAGATTTGGGATGTATAATTCTAAGGAAATGACAACTTTTGTTGCTACCTAGATGAAACTGTAGAAATATGATGAAGGCAAGGTGGTTAATATCACAGAATACAGGAAAATTATTGGAAGTTTATTATACTTGACCACGAAAAGGCCTAACATTGTATTCACCACATGCCAAGTGGTGAGATATTAAAGTAATCCCAAGGAAATCCATATGGTTTCATTGAAAACAATACTTCAGTATATCAAGGTAATAGTTTATTTCGTCTTAATTTATAGTAACACATATCAACCAGATCATTTGGGATATACAGAAACATATTGGTTCGGGTTAGTAGATGACAGGAAATCAACATCTTGAGGTGATTTTTATCTTGGTGGATTGTGTATTTCTTGGTTGATAAAGAAACAATATTTCATTTCTTTGAGCACAACAAAATATGAGTATATTTGAATCCATGCAAGCATGTACAAAGTTATTGTGAATGAAGCAGCAGCTTGATGACATGGGCGTGATAGTGTAGTCTCTGATCGGAATTTAGTGTGATAACTCAAGTTCTATAAATCCTAGAAAAAATCTCGTCTATCATTCTAGGAAAAAGAACATCGAAATAAAATATCATTTTATTTAGGATAAGGTAGAGAAAGGGCTGGTGAAGATGTAAAATGTGCTTATAGAGCTATAAGTTACTAATATTTTGAGGAAGGACTTACCCAAGGAAGTGTTCGAGAGGAATCGACTGGCTCTGGGAGTTCAGTAGACTCCCTGCACTTGAAAGAGTGTGGATGTGGAACCCCCCATCTCCTCGTGGTATGGTGAGTTTTCCCTAATGTACTAATTAGTGTTATTAACCTATTACAGACCATAAATGAGTGACCTTTGGTTTCATTGAAAAAGGGGGATAAAATTTTCATGTTCAAAGTGGGATAAAATATCTTAGTCAAGACAGGTGGAGAAGATGATAGGTGAAGCAGTGAGATAGGGGGAGCAATAAGATAGGGGGATAATCCTTCGGTGTTCGATGTGGTCATTTAGATCTTATCTTAGACATCAAAATAGATTAGAAGTAATGTATTTGGTGTATCAAATATTAATATGATAGATGTAATCGATCAAAGAACTAGATATCACGACAGCTAAGGATCGTGATAAAAGAAGAAGAGTGGAGTTGGAATGGTGTAAGAATGTTTCCAACAGTTGGTATCAGTTTGGTATCAACAATTGGTGTCATAAATGAAGTGATTCATTGATTAACATTTCATACTACTCTTATTTCTCATGTCAAGCATTGCTCATGTGGGCTCAGAGTATGTGTTGAGTAAGTATTTGATCACTATCTGAATCTCAAGAGGGGAATGGTGGAAGAATATGGATGAATCTTTAATAAGATATCGAAGTGCAGAGAATTGTTATGAGAAGAGTTTTCAACAAAACCAAAGTGGGATATTGTTGGGGAAAAATCCCTCAAGGTATCATTGAAGAATTTTTGAGGTGATTGTGTTTTTTGGAAAAGCAGGTCTCGATGGTCAAATTATAGACAATGGGGGTTTACATGGTGAGTTGTTGAGTTCAGGGGATGTTGTTGACAATCAATAAGTGATATACGAACCTCAACAAAGGAATGGATGATCTGAAGGCATTACAGAAAGATAAAATACAAAGTGGCATCATTTTCTAGTGTTTACGAAATAGATTAATGGAGAAAAGTGTTTTTTTTGACAAAGGGACTTGCGCACCAATTTCTCGGAGGATTAGAAATTTGTGCACCATATTCTTTCAAGATCAGAACATCCAAAAATGGAAAAAAAGAGAGGCACCAATGTTTTGGTTTGGGTGCATAAGGTGACTAGAGGAGAGAGGCTCAGGCGGCTGGACTTGTGCGCCAGGAGGAAACTTGCATGCGGCGCTTAGGGTGCCCAAAATGCCTATAAATGGAGGGATAACACTCCCCATTTTTCATGAAGCTCAAAACATTGAGAATTTTCGTGCTCCGGTTGCGCAGGTGGTTTGAGCCCGCAAGTGGTGGTTTGGGTGTGCAAGTAAAAATTTATTCATAAGTGGTGCACTAGTTGATAGTTTCATGCCAACATTGGTTTGGGCATAAACGAGTGTGAGTCGCCAAAGTTTTTAGTTGAATAAGGGAGTGTTGTGCAAGTGGTTTGGTGAAACATACACACCATGCTTCGAGAAGCATGCCAATAATTCTAGTGTTATTTGAAAGTTGGGATATTTCCCTGTACACCTACAATAAATGGGTATTCATTGGTGAATTAAAGTGAAACTTCAACATAGATTCTCCATACAGAAGAAGATGAATTCATTTGTAATAATAATAGGACCTATAAGGCTTTAAACTATGATTGGATCTTCTGAAGTAGTAGTGAGATATCTTCATTTGATAGAGCAGTGAGCTTTAAAATTTTGATATGTTATATACTAGGAGGGACAGTGAGTCTGCTCCGAACATTGTAAACAGTAGTGCACTTTTAGTTGATTTGGTACATCGGTACATCGGTAGTGTATACTCCTTAGTGGTATCCCAATGAGAGAGAACAAAGTAATATTATTATGTCGTCTACTTCTTTTAAGATTTTTTCACACTTGTCAATGGTAAGGAGAGAGAAGAGATTTTTTTCTAACAATAAAACAAGATAAATATGGGCAGTTGTTTTAATCTGTCATACCCTGATTCACCCCCCTTGCTTAGGTTGTCTAACCTAGTTGACCTAACACCATTTTAATTAACTAAAATAATATTTAATGATGAATGATTAATATTAAATTTATAGAATATGAATATAAATATGTGAATTTAAATCCATATAATATTAATTATAATCCATAGAGTTTATATAGGATCATCCAATACATGAAAGATACATTTTTTGAAAAAACGGTTTTCCGAAATGATTTGCGGGTTTCTTTTAAATTAAATTTTGAAAAATATGTGAGGTGAATTTAATAAATAATTTGCAATATTTTTAATTCTCAAAATTAAAATTATTTAATAATTTCAACTTAATTTTATTCCATAATTATTATAAAATACATTAAAAAATAATTAGGCCAATTTAGGTTAGGATGAGGTTTTTTTCCTTGCATGTTCTTTCGTTAAATTTTTTTACACATATAAAATATATATTGAAAAATTTGAATTAAAATTTATAATAACTGGGTATAAATTATCTAATAAGTCTCATTTTAATTTTATTATTAAAGGATAAGTTACCTATGTAAATAAAAAGATACAAGTTACCATGGTGAAAAATAAAATGGTAAGATTAAGTAAACTTAAATGATATAAAATAACATGTTAAAAACATGTATTTTTTTTGTGGTGGATGTTTTTATTGACCATATCATACCTCCACTATATTATTTACAAAAATTTTAGGAACTTGGGGTGAGAGTGACTTCACATTATTGAATAGTTTTGGGTATTAAAAAAATCCACTCTTCCTCAATTATAAAAGGTCAATAACTCCCGTAACTTATTCACACCTATCAATCCCTTTAGATGAAAAACACCCTACAAAAATATCTACCCAACATACTTATACACATTATATAGGTTTTGGTATTCCCTAAAGTCTAATCCTAGTTCCCTCAAGAAGAGATACAAAAGGGGTTTCTCTAAAAGAAGGTAATTGTCTTAATGAAGCTCATTCATTTTCTTTATTTTTTTCCACCATAAATTAGGTATTAAACTAAAAATATAATATAATAGTCATATACCAAATAATAAAGTTTTATTATGTTTATGTAGTCATATTTATTCGTATCTTATTCCATCAAATGGGAAACTAAATCATCGGTTGTGTGTACGGTGGACTACCACCTCGAGAACCGATGTAAGTCATTTTCCATCAACACATATATTGATTGTATATAATAATAAATTTAATGTATATATATAATATATATTTCATAATTATACTTATTTAATTATAATATCAAATTCACCTTTTTACTTTCTATACCTCTTAAGACATGACAACTTCGCTCATGGGTACAGCGAACTACTGCCTCATGAAGCGATGCGATTTGTTTTTCACTTATGCTTTACATGAAAACTAATAATGATGAATTTAATTAATATATGTGATATATATGACATGTTATTGATTCTATAAAATTAATATATAACCCATTTCCTTACACTTTCACTCTTTAATAGAATTATATCATCGCTCATGCGTACGTACAACCTACCGTCTCCATAAGTTGATGTGATTCATTTTCTATGTCCAAACATTACGAATGATTCAGAAAATAAATATACCAAAAAAATAATATATTTATAATATTAATATATCTCTTTATATTATGGAAATATATCCTATACAAAAGGAATTGTAACTTTCATGAAAAATATTTCATGGGAAAACAAGATAATTAACACTCAAAACAATAAAAATAATGAAATATCATTAACAAATGGGTGGTAAAATGTTATAGGAATATAATATATGAAATTATAAATATGAAAATGGTTATGGTTGTATTATAAATTAATATCATGATTAAAACCAGTATACATGAGTTTAAATCATGTTCAATAAAAAGGAAGTGTGAGGTAAGAGATTTCATCTCAATTTCCATTTCTTTGAGACATATTTATTAATATTCACAAATTTAATTTCATATAGTGTATATACTTACCATTTTATGTATTTAACATGAATACCTATCTATTCATTAATTTATTTTAAAAACCTATATTCCTAATGAATTGATGGGAAACTCCTATTTCTTGTTAAATTTTTTTATTGCTAACTTTCTCTTTGGATGATCATATTCTTGTGATCATTTTTGAATTGACATTAAATTTTAATTAAATATCTATGTTATTTATATAATGGATATGATTATTTTATAAAATGTAAAATATTTTTATATATTCTATTTAAATTTAAATTTATTTTATTATTTGGGGAAATTTCGATAAATCTATATTCATTACTCCCTATAAATATTTGGTGATAAGGAATATTTTTCATGGTTTTATTCAATTATTTGATATATGAAGAATAATTTAGAAGTTTAAGTGACGGATGAGGACTGGTTATAGATATACCTTCTATACATTAAGAGTCTCGTGAGGATAATCATAAGGGTAGCCTTAAATGGGGTTTACCTATAGTTTTAAACTATCTTATCAAAGGTCTTAATAGTATAGGTACCATGATTCCTAATATCATGAAATATAATAATTTATAATTTCATTCATTGAGAATTTAGTTATTATTATTACCCATGATATTTTAACATTGATATTATCTCTATAGGAATTTCATTCTCAGTTTATTAACTCTATAGAATGTTTGTTCGTTTATTTACTTTTTCATAGTGATTATGGATTATCTAAATATGATATTCAAGTTATCGATTAAATGGAATGCATGTTCAGTTATTTTCCCTTACATATTTATTATTACATATTGATTCATGATATCATTAATTTTATGTAACCCTTACTAATAATTTTAACTCACCCTTATTTTTTTTCCTTTCCCCAGGATATGAAGAATATTTTTTTGAATGAGTTTTTAGGGTGCTAAAAAATTTCATTTTTATGTTTTATTTTCTATTACAAAAGTAAAATAGGTATCATGTACGTATTTAGTTCACTAAAATTGCTAAACTGAATGGTCCTTTGAGATATTACCCCTTGAATCTATGTCAATGTAATAAAATTAGGCACTAGATCTAGGCTACTTTTGTTACGTTCATTCCATTTCATGTCCTAAATATCATGACAATTAGTTAATAAATGATTTCGGATTTTTATGAGGAAGATAAAATCTAATTAAGATGAGATGAAAACTAATTAATTAAAGCTATGAGTTTCAAATGGGAATATATTGAACTCAATATATGTGATAAAAATAAAATATATATATTCTAGAGCTAATCTTCAGTGAAGTTAAATATCATAAATGACTTTGTGAATCGAGTCTGAGAACATGGAAAGATTAATGAGATGTTATATAAATTTATATAATTGAGATAGAATCTATACATGTTTTTTAGAAATCTCTCATTCTACCTGTTAGATGATCCAAGCTATAAGTTTTGATGCAGCATATTTTTATATTTCATTGAAAGAATGATTTTTTTTGGTTTTTCTATGGGATATTTTTGAAAATAAGTAACCTCTATATTAATGAATGGAATTAGAATATTTATCATGTCCAAGTGAAAAATAAAAGTGGGGTAATTCTATCACATTTCTGAATATATCCATTTAGAGAAGAGGAGATATGGAGATCATGGGGTGTGAGTTATGCATGATACTTAATTTTTTTTAATTTCATGAATTTCATAAAAAAATTATAATAATATTATTATTAAAATTACCCTAGAGAAAAATTGTTTAAGGGAATTTATAGTTATGGTTCATGATACTCCTAAGGTATGTTGTTCTAACTTGAATAAAATACACCACCTGAGAGAAGAAGATAGTAGTGTTTTGTAGTTGTGTGAGTGTGTCAGGGGAAATATGTGGTATATTGAAGAAAAATAACAATTAAATAAATAATAATTACTCTCATAGAAGAATAATAAGTATCCAATATTAAACCAATAATAATCTTATATTGTGCATCGAAGCTGTGTGTGATAGGATCTTCTACAAATCAGATACAACCAAAATTTAAGATGAAGAGAATAATTCAAGTTGAATAAATCCTAATTTTATATATTAATAAAGAAGATTTTTTGGGTATTTATAACCTTGATATTAAGTTGAGAGTTTATAGTGATCAGTTTCTGAATAAGAAATAGGACCAGAAATAAATATATAGGGCCCACTTTCATGTGTTGTTCTTGAATATTTTTAGGCATTGAAAGACTCTATGGTTGAGGAAGATGATCATTTTTTTGTTTCAATTATTTATTCAATATAATGGTGACTTAATTCAATTTTTTTTGAAATCTAATGTAAATAACCTATGGGAGTTGTAAGAATTCACTTTTTAAATATAATGAGAAACTCAAATATGTAATATGGTCAGAGGGTATGGGAATATCCAAACACAAACCACATATATTTTATGAAAAAATTATTAGTTTAAAATCTAGGACATTGTAAAAATCGGTAATAATAAAGAGTATGTTACTCTCATGAAGGCCAAACCTTGTAAAAACGCTTGTTCTATAATTTTTTACCATTTTAGCATTGGATATAGGTGTGTATTCTATGTTAAATAAGAAAATATCCATTTTTAATAACTAAAATTATTGGTCCAATGAGAAAAGGGGTTAAATTTTAAAATAATATTTTGGATTTTGTAAAAATTAGACCCTCTTGATCCCCCCCCTCAGGTGTGCCTACTCCAGTCCCTTGATATTTACAGTTGTTATCATACCATAAGCTTCACTCTCTTTATATCTTAAAATTTATTTTCTATATATTTTTATTAAAATATATGAAGTGAAATTATAAAATAGAGGATCCTTATAATAAATAATTTATAACCATTACTTTACTTATTGATTCAGTGGTTTCAAATGAGACCTTTCAAAATAAGAAAAAATAAAGAGTCCAATAATCAATGAAAATATAAAAAGGTGAAGAAGGATTAATGAATTGATAAAGGTAATTAGAGTGGTAAGTACCATAATAAATATATTTATTATGATTCCTATAATGATTCAAGTTCATTCATTGATAATGGTTTCCTTAAATTTTATTAAGATATTTATCTTGATGTTAAGGATTATCTAAAAGTTCCCTTTGATGTGGTGACTTATGCATGGAAATTCATAAATGGAATATATGATGAAAAATAATAATTGGAAAAAGAATTTTATTAAATGGAATATTAATTGGATAAAAATATAAGTATTTTTAGTATATTAACCAAAGTGGTATAGTTCATTGATAAATAATTGTAAAGGACTATTTATTAGATAAATATATTTGAAAAATTTATTAAATAGTTTATCCATGTATTTAAAAAATTATAATGCCTCTATAAATGTTAGAGATTCACTAATATAAGTCAACATCAATATAATAAATAAGATTTATAACATACTATAATATAAAATTAAAATTAATGAGGATAAAAATAATAAGTTAAATAAATTATTTGAATAAATTGAGAAATAAATTAAATACCATAATTATTTAATATTATTAAATTTCTAGATTTAGATTTCAAGATGAAAAAACTATAAGTCACCCCTGCATAACATTAACAATATTCTACGAAAATATATTCATAGGAAAAAATTCATATGATGATATTTTTAAAAGAATACTCAAATTGTTGGAAACAGTT
Source organism: Viscum album (assembly GCA_963277665.1). Lineage (NCBI taxonomy): Eukaryota > Viridiplantae > Streptophyta > Magnoliopsida > Santalales > Viscaceae > Viscum > Viscum album. Next base: position 1,391,835,096 of record OY728157.1, on the reverse strand, counting down.
ATTGAGATAAAAAAGATAATTATCCACCCAAAACTAATAAAATAAGGTATCCCACAATCCGAATAATGTTTTTTCACTAAATCAATTTTAACCCTTAGTGCAGTAGTAAAGTAAAAATATATACATATGTTGAAGGATAATAACTCTAATAAACTCACCAAATCATCAAGGATTAATATATACATATCTAAGAAGGGAAAATCTCAAAATGAATCCTCAAAATTTGGTGGGTTTATCCGAAAAATGTAAAAAATAAAATAGTTATTTGTTTCATCAACTATAAAAATATTAATACTTATTTTGGTGCTAAAAATTATCGAACACATGGACATTTATTTTTGAAACAACATATCAGTAAATGGGAAATCTAGTAGGCCTGAATATAGGGGGAATAGAGATAAAATCGGAATAAATAACACAATATAGAATCAATTATCCTGGATGAAGCTAAATCTATTATTGATAAACAAATTTTAGTTCATTGATAACTTTTTTTTATCAACAATCATTGGAACACTTATGATGAGTACTGGTATGTATCATCCACATAAAAATCTAATATTGATTAAAATAATATACCACAAAATCATATGGTGTAAATGTAAACTATAAATAATCATTCCTTGAGGAGTGCACAAAATAATAAAGAAGAATTAAGTGCCCCCAAGAAGTTAGTGAATAAAGACAAGAAGTAGACCAAAACAAGATATAAAAGATGATTATTTTATAGTAAGAAAGGCAATATCATGGATCATTTGAAGATATCCTAGAACATCCAAAATTGTTATAGTAGAATATTCTAATCCAAAAGAAATTATTTGATCAAATAGATAAATAATATTATTAGCATTGTGATTGAAACTTATAGAGATAATTATGAGAGTATTCTCAATATGTTCAATATAAAAAGTGATAAATATGTGTGCGGAGGGTGAAAACTTGCTAGTAATATAGAAACAAAGTGAATGATATGGTTTACAGAGAAAGAGAATCTATTTTTAAATAAAGTTAAAGTATTAATGACTCCAAGTATCAAAAAGAAAAGTGATTTTAAGAGGTATATACACATAAAGAAGGCTGACCACACATTAAAAGAATGATTAAAATATGGATAGAATAGTTATAAGAGGTCAATAAAATGGTTAAAAAAACTTCTCTAGTTTTTTATGTTAATAAGACCATTCTAGCCACGAAGATATCTATAAATAAAGATAAATCCATGTATTCTAAGATGGAATATATTTGAAATTTTTATAGTGTATTGATCATGAAGAGCTCCAAATAATTTAAAGACACTAATAAAGGAGTCTCTAGGTTGAGTGAAAATTCTTAATCATGATATCTATATATTTTATGTTTTAATCATATCCTATATAATATATTTCATATAGGAATTATACTTACAGTGTCCCTCCCTGGAGGTTCAATTTGGTCAGAATCGACCATCGTTTGACTCCTTTGACCGCTTCATCTCTAATTTTTAGGATCTACAACATCATGATATTATAGGGATCATGGACCCCCGAAATATTTTCATTATCATTTATGCTGAGGATGATTTTATCTCTTCCTGTGTCAGTATTAATAAATCCTTCAATGATATCCAATGTTCCCTTTTCTAATGTTATTTTAAATTTTATATGAGATAAGATCATCTGATAGCTCTAATCTAGGTATATTTTTTAGTCATTTCACTACCATTTCAAAATAATTTCATCCTTTCAATAATTCGAAACACGGTTGGAATATTTTTGTTATTTTATAGTAGATACCTATCAATTCTCTATCCAATTTCACCATGTATCTTTTTTGAAGTATATGTGTCCAATCCTCCATTATAGTTTTTGATTATTGGGATTGAAAATGAATATAGGATCAAAAATATGGTGTGTTTTGAATATTGGAAGGGTTTACACTCCTCTTTATTTAGTTTGGGTCAACTCCAATAGGTATATAGGAATAGTTCATTTGTCCAAGGAACTGATCCTCCAACCTTAGATCATATGATGATTTCATGGGTTGTAAACTTGTGAGGTCTTACACAAATGTAGTTTGTTTACCCATGGGAGATTGGATTAGTACGTTTGAAGTGGATAGAGGAGGAAATAGTATGAATCCATTTTCATCATCAGAAGGTTTGAAGGGATATCTAGTGTCCATGGGGTTTCTTTTGGTGTTTAGATTCCTAATTTATTCTCTCAGGTGAAATAAACTAGCTATGGACCTATTTTAGTGTCTATGACATAGAAAAAATCCCCACCTCTAATGGGAAGCTCTCCTATTCTCCTACATAACAAATTTTTCGATTTAAAAAATTTAATTTATAATAAAGAGGACTTAGGGGACAAAAAAGGGTTATAAAATAAAAGGATACGGTGGATGAATGTTCCCACGTAGAGAAAATTATAGAAAATTAGTAAAAAACATTGGATTCCCCTCAGTCATCATCAGATGAGTATGAAGGGGATGTTCAAAAATTGTTTTTCAAAATTTTTTGATGAAAAAGATGAAAAGGTACATTGACATTGGTGAAATCCCAGTTGATGCAGCGTGGAAGTTTAACACTTGAAAAAAATAATCATATATTTTGAAAACTGTGACTACTTGATTAGAGTGAAAAGGTATTAACATTATGAATCATGAATAGTCTTCCATTTAAGGACTTCTAAATGACATTGTTCCTAGTGAGGTTACAATGAACCATGGGTTACTCCCTTAGAGGAGCCTTTCTCTGAAAATAAAAAGGTTATTAAGACCCCCATTTAGGAGGATGGACTATTGTATGTAACTAGAGGCATTTATATGTAAGTAAATATCCATGAAAATGGAAATGATGTTAACTATACTGGGAGAGGATAGAAAGGTAATGTAGTGGAGAAACCAGTGGCTTCTAAATCAAATGAGAAAAAATACTCATTATTAATTTTATAGAGAATAAGGTGGAATAGAATTTCATAATTAGAGCTTCAAAAAAATACCAAATCTGAATTAAGGATGGAGTTATAGAATTTTGTACTAAGGAACATTAGGAATGGAAAAATTCCCATCTCCACATTCTTCATTGAGGTTTCAATAAAATGAAAATTATCATGGAGGTATTCATTAATAACTAGGACATGGTGACCTCTTTATTTGAGGAGATTATTCATAAGGAGCCTAAGTGGAATTATTTTTCTATCATCTGTAGTCTCCATCAGATATTAGACACTAACACTTTAAGGTTATTTTAGAAAGGTAAAGTAATTCGGATCATAGTTCAAATTTGTTCTTTTATGGTTCTCCACATTCCCTTAAAGCATTATATATTTTAAAATTGAATAAAAATTTAATTTTTACTCTATGATTGAATTTATTTTTCTTGAATTATCACAATTTGAATTTTCTAAAAAGACCATCCAATCTAGCACTAGTAATAACCTAGGATAATCCCATCTTTACTAATCATTTTAATTTAAATTGTATCTTGTTTTCATTCATCCAAATAAACTCATATCTATAGTTAGACCCATTATCACACAATATCACCATTATCCTTGTGTCTTCAGTTCAGTTATTAGGTCTCACTAGAATCAAGAACCCTAGTTGGGCTATAAGTTATCGATTCAACCCATAGGAAAAATTTGGTAACCCAAAGTAATAAAATCCATAGACTCATGTCAGGATGATAATTACTTGTTAATTAAAACTAATGGTAATTCCCATATTGAGTTTTGATATATGGTATTTCTGTAATAGTGATAGATAGTATAAAACATATTTTTATAGAATATTTGTGTAAAACATATTTTATTTTTTAATGAGATATATGAGAAAATAAATTTTTTATATAAAAAAAATTATCCATAGTTAGTGAATAAAAAATAATTCTTGATACAATAGTGATTTTTACATAATTCATTTATTGAGTAAGAAAAGATAAATATTGGTTTAGTTTTATAAAACATTTTATTGTAGATTTAATGACACATGAAACATTACTTCAGTAAAAAAATAATGTTCTTTTGGATAGAAATTATGTTAGAGAGTATAAAAAAAATATTTTAAAAGGTATAATAAAAGTTTCTAGGGACATACCATTTGTTATAAAATAAATTTTCCAACAACATATAAAAAATATTCTTATCCTCTACATAACATATGTTTATAAAAAATAAAATTCACATTTTTAAAACATTGCCTAGTGCCCAAAAAATTTATTGTATCTCAATTTTTAAACACAATTTTTACATCTAAGTAACATAGTATATTTTTAGTATAAAACATTGAATGATTCATGTAACATATTTTGTAATTTTTTTTATTTTATAAATTTTCTATTATAAAAATATGTTTTTAATTTTTTAAATGTTCTATATTGAATCAGAGAACATATATATTGTGTACAAAACACACACAAACACACATGAGTGTGTGTGTGTGTTTGGATACATATCAAAAAATATTTTATTCATATTATATAATATTTTATATATTTTTTTATTTTAATTTCCAATTAATTATTTATGTGGGCACATATAGGTGTGTGTGTGTGTCTGAACATTCGAATAAAAAATATATATATTGTACATTTATATTATAGGTACCAACTAGTTAAATGTTTTTAATAAATAAATGTAATGTTTCTTTTAAATAAATATAATGTGAAATTTATATTAGTGAAAAATTAAAATCTTTTAATAATTTATGTCATGGTATTAAAAATATTTTTTGGTTCTATTGAGTAAAACATATTATATAGATAAATGTTATATAGTAATAAAAATCAGGTATTTTATGTAATATATTTTGTGTTAATCAATAAAAATATTATATGAAATATTTTGTGTTTTTATTTAATGTTGTTTGAGTTATTTTTTTATTAAATGTTTTTTAATGATAGAAAAATAAAAAATAAAATAAAAAATAAAACATTAATATATTATATAGTAAACGAAAACATTCCATGATAGTAACGAAGTATATAATTAATAATATATATATATATATTTTATCCAAAAAACATTGATATCCATAGAACACACACACACACACATAGATAGATATATATAGAAATTTATACACAAGCATGCATGTTTGAATACTTAAATATATAAATAAATACATGAATACATGTATACATACAAATATACATACATACATACATATCTATATGTGTGTGTGTTAAAAGAATATATGTGTGTTTCTACATTATTTAATAGAGAATATACATGTGTGTGTGTGTTTAATGAATAAGTACATTTATTTGTATATGGGTGTTAATGGAAGACATGTGTGTGTGTGTGTGTGTGTGTGTGTTTGAATATGTGTGTACGTGTTTGCGTGTTAAAAAAGAATATGTAATGTTGTTATGATGTAAAATTTGCATATATTTATATAATTTTGTTAAAATAAAATGTATGTATATGTTTGGGTATTGGTGTTAATAAAACATGTTCATACATGTATGTGTGAGTGTGTTAACAGAACATACATTTTATACTTATCATATAGAATTCAGGTTATATATTTTATATGATAGGACCCATCCTCATCGAGACCCCTCCTTGGATCAGTTAAATAACAAGAGTTCTTCCCTATTAACGAATTCAATGGGTTAAGGGTTGATGGTTGGAACTGAGGATTTTCAACACTCAAATGGAAGGTATTACCCTTTAAAAAATTCCACAAAAGACTATAAATGTAAATACAGAACAAAAACTATGTACAAAAAAACCATTATCCATAAATGATCAATATGATAAATATTGAATGTCACGAAACAATATAAAATACAACAAAACTAAAAATAGGAAAATGTAATCATGAAACCCAAAAATAAATATCTCTAAAATGGAAACTCTAGTATAACACCATGATATGGTAAAAATTCAGACCAAAAATTAAAATCCTATTACCAATCTCAATCACATAGTTATTGCCTCTTGGTAAATCTACCAATATGATCCTGGGATCTTAAAAATATTATCATGCCCCCACCTTCTCGTGGTCTTTCAGTCGATGACTATCACAGAGGGTGTAGAACACTCTAATTGGAGGAATTATCCAGTTATATAAAAAATATTGAGATAAAATATGAAAAACCACCAAAAATTCCATCACATAAAATTACAAAACTAAACCATCCCACATGTGTACCTCAAAAAATAAATATAAAAGTCACAAAAATAAAACACAAGGGAAACCTACAGCAGAAACCCCACAATAACTCCTACCACTAAGCTAGTAATGTCAATATTAAACCCTAAAACCCTCTTGGAAACCTGAAAAATAGTTTATATACTTAGGGTGATCATAACATGTATACTACATAGGATCATACCCAAGTTCTCTCATATAATTGTGAAAAGACTATATTGATGAACTAGCAAAAAAACATCATGAACCTATAAAGTTCATCCATCCATCCCAACCTTACTATTTATTTCTCATCAACTAATTAAAGCCTCTAATAAGATAATGATAACACTAGAAAATTAATAAAGTATACATGTGTAAAATTCTCCACTAAGTTTCTACTCTCATTCCCCAATGTTGATTGTTTTATGCTCCCATACATTCTATTCCCTCTCAGCACCACATACCCAACCATATCTGATATGGTTTGGGTCACAACCCCTCCTACCCCAGCCTCCCAAAAAGCCCAACATCACGTGCTTCCACCAATGTCATCATGTACATCTCTTTTTCCACTTCTGCCTCATCACACAACCATTCACAGCTTCACATCCATGGAAGTTTGGTTTAATGAATGTTAAGGACATTAACCTCATTCCCTTCTCCTACAATTCATGACACCACTAAATATCTTGTCCCCTCATCATTAGGAATCACCACAAATTTTTTCAGTATCAAGGTCTAAGATATTCTACCAACTACACCATTTCTCAATACTTATATTGAATGAAGAGTAAGGAAATGAGGGTAATCATCCATCTACTTCTCACCCTCTATATGTTAGGGAAAACACCCCAGAACATATGGGTGTCAATACATGGTACTCGAAATCGGTGCGGTGTAAATAAATGTAATATAAAAATAAAATCATATATATATACATTGAAAACACACAATTTAGCATAAATGTTTTACATAAATTCTTAATCATCTACACCTTATCATCAATACCATATTGTCATTACCATATGATTCCCAAACTATATGTAACCCACTATAGAGAGAAACCACACACAACCTAAAATTTCATTTCATTCAATTATAGTTTCTATAATATATCCATATTAAGGAATTAACAAAAAATATTCATTAATAAATCCATTTATCTTTATATGTGATGAAAAACCATTATAAACATCATCCAAATTTAGTTTTCATTTATTTTTAGACCCTTTGTAGACATTGAATTTCTTAATTCATTTGTAGAACATGAATTATAATGTTCAACATGAACCCTTAATCATTACCAACCTTATATTCCATTGCTACCCGGCTAAAAAAAATGCATCACCCAATAACCCGTGATGTCTCCTAACAAATCTAACACCCAACCCAACCATTTCACCACTACAACCATATATCTACAACCACACACTTCAAATTCTAAAAACACATCTCATATATGAACCAATCATCACCGTCATCATTAAAATCCCATCAAATCCCCACAAACACACCCGAACCATATATTTTACCACAATTCATTTATATGGATCGTTCGCATTAAATCCTCTTCTCATGAATTGGTATTTTCACACAGTTCTATATTCACACCTGCAACTAATTCTTATCCAAATATACATATTAGTACTTTATGAATAGTGTTTAAAAAAGTCAATCAAGTTTTAACAATATTAAACAAGGGTTTAAAATGTATAGATGAAATAATATTCATATCACAACATGTTATATGTTTTAAGAGAGAATGATCATAATTAATACAGAAATAGACAAAATATGTGATTAATACCATTCCCTTCTAATTCGATTTAATCTAGTTTATTTTCTTCATTATATAATCCATATAAGCCACCCTTTGGAAAAAATGGATGATTATTGAATAAATGTATAAAATAAGATTGAACAATGATCCCCTACCTAGAAAAGAAGTTCTAAAACACAGTTCACTGAAAATATGGAAAACATTGATGTCATCGCCTTCATATCATGAAGGCAAGGGATTCATCAATCATACAAAATATTTTGATAATAGAGGAATGTGGAAGAGAAAAAAACTCTTATCTCAAATGAAAAACACTACTATAAAAAATAGTGAAGGAACCAAGATGTTGAACATGTCTAGAATCAAGAGTATAAAGGCTTTGGGTCAAGGGAATATGACCCCAAGGCTCAAGAGAAAGGTTTTTGGTTCATCCATACTAAAATTAAACATAAAAGGACTTTATTGGTGGAAATTACCATACTTTAAGGTGCCCAATATAGGTCATAGAATAACTTTGATGATTAATATGGTTAACTTTCCTTTTAAATTTTTATTTCATTTAGTTTCATTTAATACACAATGAATGAACCATTTAATAACATGTTGTTTAAGGTATTAAATACAATATTTAATGACAATAAAATAAATTTGAATAACTTTTTTTAATTATAAAATCCATAATTTTATGTTAAAATCAATTTTCACATCATTAGGGAAAATACTGAGTATTTTGAAAAATTAGAAATTTAAAAAACCATTGAACTGACTGTTAGAATGGACCAATCACATATAGCCATGAAATTGATCTCCTCTAGTGACCAAATGATAGTAAGAAGGAACAAGCCAACTATATAGAGGATCCAACTAACCTCAAGAAGAAACTAACTTATCACAAGAAGAAACTTACCAACCACAAGAAGAGACTGATTGACTTCATGAAGATACCAACTAACCACATAAAGAAACCAACTGACTGTAAGAAGAAAACAACCAACCATAAGAAGAAACCAATTGAAAACATGAAAGAACCAACTGAAGAAATGAGGAAACAGATTGAATACATAAATAATCCAACTGATCACAGTAAGGAAGCAATCGACCACATGAAATAACCAACTCATCACATAAAGAAACCAACCCACTGCATAAATGAACCTAATGACCACCTAAAGATACCAACAAAACACACAAAGGAACACATAAATATACATTAAATAAAGTTATTGTAAGAGAAACTTGTAAATTTTAAAAAATGAAGAGTCCTTGAGTTTCCTCCTAACACCTACATGTATTAGGAAGTAATATAGTAAAGTTCTTGGGGACCCAATACATTAAATTATATATCTCTCACATAATTATTTTCCCCAATAATAATAAAAAAACCCAAAAAAATAGGGGTTCCAAATAATAACCCACAAGTTACCTCTCAAGGATATTAATATAACAATAATACAACAATACATTAGGTAAAAATATACATAGTTAGGAGACATCATGAACAATGGTAGAGTTTTAATATCATATAATGCATAAAGTTAAACACATATTCCCAGTGTAAGAAAAAAAGTGAGGTAGCACCACCAACAATAGAAACCACCAAACAACATGGGGTATTGTTCATGCATATATGAATCCCTCTCTCAGGTACTCTTCTCCACTCCACTGTTACTCCACAAATACATATACTAAGGAGATAACTCTCCTATGTTGAAACTTATCATGAAAATTATGGATCTCATCCAGAAACTCCACAAACACTGTATCATCCTCAATATCAAACTCCCCCAATAATTGACATGAAATTCACTACAAATATAACAATGAATCTAGGATATATGGAAGAAATCATGAAATCTATTAAGATATGGCGGGATCACCAATAGATAAGCCACGTCATCAATGTGCTCCAACACATCTAATGTTCCAAAAATCCTAGGGGAAATATTACCCCATCAGCCAAACCATTACTTCCATGGTAAGGGTAAAAATTTAATATCACATGTTCATTGGCCTATAAATTTATGGGCCTCCACATACAATCTTCATAAGCCTTATAGAGATCTTGTTCTACCGCCATTCACTCTCAAAACACCTAGATATTCTCTAATTGTCCCTACACCACATCAATACAAAGGATTGAGGACTCACCAACCATAATCCAACACAATATAAAATGAAATAACCACCCATAAAATGCCTCAAATGGATCCATACTAATGGAAAAGTGATAATTATTGTTATGGGAAAACTCGAACAATAGTATGCATTTCACCCATAATTCACTAAAGACCAAGACAGAAGCCTATGATATATTATCTAGTTTATAGATGGTATAATTTTTTTTATCATTGATATGGGGATGGAAAGTAGTCCTAAAATGTAACTCAGATCCCAAATCATGTTGTAATCCTATCTAGACTCATGATATAAAATGAGAATTCTGGTCAAATATAATGGCCTTCCATGCTCCGTGGAATCTTAAAATCTCATCCATGTACTGCCTTGTTATATAATCCACAACACTCAAATCCCTAACCACCAACAAATGGTCCAACATCATCATCTTTTCAATGATCATCAAAACAGCATAACAACCTCCCTCTTCATGGGGTAACCCAGTGATGAAATCCATCAATATATCCTCTCACTTCCACTCAGGTATATCCAAGGGTTGAAACAAACCTCCAAGAACATGTTTCACTATATTCATCTGTAGAAAAATCATACACCATTCCATGAACTCCACCACCAGCCACTTCATCTCAAACCACCAAATATGTGGCCTAAAACCAATATACATCTTGGAAACATCTGAATTTACCACAAAGGGTGAGATATGAATCTCATTAAGAAGTCCCTTATATATCACCAATGAAAAATAATAACCTTACCTAATATAACATATAGTTATAACAAACCTCTAACCATTCATTTGTAGCATCATCGTGACTAAAAAAGTCTCGCATCACCTCTATAATTAAGTTTCCCCACTAAGAATCCTCTACCTAATATGTCAGAGATGATTCCACTATCATTTAACAAAGACAACCTATAATAATGACCACATATACTTCGATATTCAGCAATAAAAACTCCTCCATCCCATTCCAGGCATCCTTAAAATCCAAAAAAAAACATTTCCCCACAACTTCTATCTCAATGCATCAACAACCACATTTTCATTTCCTTGGGTGTAGGAGATATCAATTTTTTAATCTGGAAAAAATTCCACCCACCTCCAATAATGTTGGTCCAGATTTCATTAAGGTAATATATACCTCAAACTCTTGTAGTTAGTAAAGATCAAAAAGTGCTCACATATGAGTTAATGTTTCCATAGCCTTGGAGAAAACACTATTTATTCCACCTTTAGGTCCCGAGTGGTAGATTTACACTCATTGGTATGCAACATACTAAACCAATAATAAATAACTTCCCTTTTCTATATCAATATGTATTCCAAGACTATATGGGAAGCAACAAAAAATACATTGAACATCACCCCTTCCTCTGGAAACCAAATCATTGGGACACTGATAAACCTGTCCTTTAGGTAGTCAAAAGAATTCTAGCACTGATTAATCCTAATGAAATATTGGTCTTTCATTTTCAAAAATTTCAATGGGGATATGATTAGAGATAATTTATACATAAAACTCTGGTAATATCTCATAAGACCAAGGAAGCTATAAACCTCAATCACATTCATGGGTTCATCCAAATAACTAACTTCCTTGATAATTAATGAGTCCATAATCATGCCATGCTGAGAACCAAATAGTCTTATGAAATCCACCTCCCATGTCTAGAAATTTCACTTAGACAGTTTCCCATAGATTTGATGATGTTGAATAACCTACAAGAAAAATCTAAGGTGCTCAACATACACCCCCTCTTAATTGAGTTATATAAGTATTTCATTAATGAACAAGACTACAAATTGATACAAATACACGTGGAATTCGTACTTTATGTTCCCCATAAATATATATAGTTTATTCATGATGTTTAACAACATGAACACACACTCAAAGTGTCTAAATCTATACTGAAAAGGAAGACTTTGGGATATCCTCCTCTTTTTCCCTCATCTAGAGATGCCCAGACCATAGATAAATATTTAAAATCCTACTATACCCCTCTAGTTGGTTGAATAGATCATTAAATATCAAAAGGGGGTAATGGTTATTTACCATCACCCAATTCATCTTCTGTTAGTCCACAAATAGCATCATACTACCATCTAACTTCTTGGAATTTTTTTTGGAGAAAATTTAGGTGACAAACTTGGTCAGATGAATCCTAATTACTATAAGTCATTAAATTGGGTTCTTAACTCTTGTAGCTCTATGGGTTCCATATTATTTGGATACATCAAAATCGTATAGGATCTTGGTTGAAATTTATCCCAAACTCTGTATCTCGTTAAGGGGGTAGAGTAAAAACCTCTTCCGAGAATACATTGAGAAACTCAACAATAACTTTGAGAGATATTTTCCACATGGGTATCTACAGATAACTTTACTAACTAATATAATAGAGGATCTACACATCTGATGTGCATCTGATTGCTCAATACACCAATGAACACAACTATTATCCCTCCTCATTAGAAAACATGACTCAACTTTGAAAATAGTCAACAAATACATACATGGAGTACAACCAATATATTACAAGGATGAAATTATATGGATACATATATAGTATTAAGATACTTACCATTTACTAATGTTACCCCATCATCAATTTACATCCTTATAAGACATCAAACAAGCATGCTTGGCCTCCAGCTAATGTGGATAAAACCAGGGGTACTGGAAGACTCTCCACCTCTATTCTTAACATGATGAACATATCTAATGAAAAAAAGGAGTGTTAATATCCAGAATCAAGAAATTTTTTAACTATGTTAGATAATAAACTAATAATAATTTGAACAAACTCTAGTCACGTTTGTTAAGGAACCTCCATAGCTTGCACCTGCCTGCATTTGGATCATCTACCTCGCTACTAATGACATTCATAGCCACACTCTTGTCTTTGTACCTAAGAAAAAATATAGTCATGGTGTGTAAAAATAACATATCTATATCCTCTTAGTTTTTGAACAAATATGGGTGGGATATGTATCTATTGCAATTAGAGAGGTGATTAAACCCATAAATTAAACACACCTCCCTGGGGGTTCATGAACTACTCCAAATAGTGACCATAACCATCACAGACATATAACCTAAATGGGAATCCCCAAATATTTTCTCAAGAACCACTATCACTAGAAACTTTTGAATAATTTTTTTTATATTTACTCTCTAATAATCAGAACCTCGACTAATTTAACATTTTATATACCCCCAAAGCTCAACTCTTTGAGAAACCATTCTAACCTCCTTCTAGAGGAAATCATCCTTGGGATCACATCCACTCAATAAACTCTAACTTCTTGTTCATATCTATATATATAGAAAGAATAAATGTGATGACTATATATCTAGTTATTGGGTGTAGTGTATCCTGAAGACGTAATTCTCTAGACTACTAATCTATCAAGTGATTAGGAGTAAAACACATGAGATACTTAAAACTAATCCCAAGTCCTCAAATTATTTGGATCCCTTACTTAATAAATAGCTTCTCCAATAGATTGTTTCCTTAATCATCGATAATAAGAACTTTAAATAGAGGTACGTCTGAAATTCAGCCCAAGAAACATCTTCCTCCTTCAACTATCTATGGTAAAGCACCCACCACTGGCATGTGAATCCTCATATCTGACTGACTGCTAACAAAACATTGTACTTGTATCGAGCACAAATAAAAATAATAAAATCTTAAGATCCTCCATCTAATGCTCCATATCAATATCATATATTCTACCCTCGTACATCACAAGACCCTAACACTAAAAATCACACAATTTTCTCTATCATGTCTCAGCCACCTCTATTATATCAATTCTCATACAATCAATCAAATCATCTTACTAAAACTATACATCCTAAAATAGGCACATATGAAAAATAAGATCCATCTCTAGAGAAAACAAGGGAATGAATCTTAATCCTCATAATATGGAAAATATTTAGATTAATTAATTAATTACATTTTAATTTTAAAAAACACATTGTTCAATCACAAACACAAACAAGCATGAATCATGTACCTTTTCTAGGTCACTACCCTGTAATAAATATTATGTCACATAGGATATTAAATATTATTTATTTCCTTTAATCTGATCATAGGAATCCATAAATGAATATGTCCTATCCGATCTTATTTTCTATTTCACAAAATAAGTATAAGCTACATTGTTTCCCTACTATTCCCATGAAAACAACACAAGTGCATAACTCTAAATTTCATCCTACCTCTCAACGAAAACCTTTCATACCATTCTATCATGACCCCATCCACTAGTGACCCTTCTAGTCTTGTAGTGAAGAGGTGGTATAACCTCCAAGTCCTACTTTAAATAGGATTTATATTTTCTAAAAGAACTAAGGATATAGAACACTCAAATTGGAGGAATTTCCCTCATTATATAAAAAGGATCGATAAACAAATTAACAAACACCAAATGAATCCATAATATGTCATAAAATAAACCAAACCATCCCACAGGTTTACATCAATAAATACATATAATAGTCTCCAAAATAAGAACCAAGGGAAACCTGTATCAGAAACCACACTATAATTATAACTACTAATATAATAATTTCTACATTGGTCGCCAAAACCCTCCTATAGACCTAAAAAAATTCATATTCATAGGGTGATAATAACTTGTATACTCAGTAGGATCATACCCATGTTCTCCCAAAAAAATCTTAAAATATCATACTAATTCACTAATGAACAAATAGTAAAACCAACAAGAACCAGATAGAGTATCTATCCATCCCAACCTCACAATGGAATACTCACTAAATAACGCAAGAAAGTAGTAAGATAATAATAACAAGATAACATGTATAAAGGCACCCCAGATCCACTCCCCTAACAAGTTGTTGCTCTCAAACCCCAACATCAAACATCTAAGGATTCTATCAATTCTATACCATTTCATAACCATGTATCCAACCATCTCTAGTGTGGGTCAGTTTGCAACACTAACTAACCCAACATCCCCTAGGACCCATTATCTTGTGTTGGCATAAATGTCATAATGAAAACTGATAGAGATAATATTTTAAACATTTTTTATATGTATTTAAAATATTTAAACCCCCCCAAATCCATCAATTTAAGTTTAATTACATCATTTTTGGATTTATGGTTTGTTTTGTGTTAAAATTGGTAAGTTTCCTAATTTTGGGAATTTAACAGATTTAATATGTTTTGGTAATTCGCCCATATAATTTACAATATAATACCAATTTATGTGATTATTTTCTATTAGGAACCCTGGAGGGTCGGGCTACAACTTTACAGTCTGGGGTATGATACAATTCGGCCATCAAGGGACCCAAAAAAGTCAATTAATGTGGAGAAAGATTCTGGACGACTATGTAGACCCCACATCAGTTAATCCATCATAAATCGGTCATAATAGCTCCAATTAAGGTGATTAGAATTGTAATGTGAAACCAAGTCAGATATGCGTATCTATGTTGAATATCATGGATATTGAGCTTCACTAAGGCCGATATTGGATGGGAAGCATTGAAGAATGATTTTTGGAATTCTGGATGAGAAAAAGTCAACCTCAATAAGTATTACATATATTTTTCTATAATCGTCCAATTAATTTGAGATTTGGGGGACCTAAAGGAAATATTATTTTGAGAATTATATAAGAAGGGACCTTTGGGTGATTCTAGAGAGGAAGGTGCCAACAAGGATAAAACTTTCGGAAGACAGAATCGGCTGGACAGATTTTCTTCTTTTCTCTTTCTTACTTTTCTTTTTCCTAGTTTTTGTAATGCCTTCTCATTCGCCATAAATCAATATTACCTTAAACATGGTGGGGAAAAAATTTGAGTGATTGGGGAAGGGTAGGTTTTCTATTTTGTAATAATTGAGTTCATTCACTTTATTGAATAAAAATTCTATCCCTTTTCTGCGATGTTGTTTTCAATTTCATATAGCGGTTTTTATTATCAAGTGAGATCATATTTGATTTTTAATTCCGTTATTTATTTATTATTTGGTAAATGATTATTATCTCCCTCCACTAGGTTTTTGTTTATATATGATGGAATAGACCAATTCTTAGTGGTGAAGTACTCGGCAATCGTCATTACGTGTGAAAGTGGTGGTGAATGTTTTTGATTGCTTGGGATGAACAAGACCCAATAAGGTATTTCCCAAGTTAATTGAAGATATTTACTGCAACTCTCTTGCAAATGGAAGGATAGTAGACCAAACTAAGATCTTGGTAAGAAATTCTCTCACCATCACCATTCGACCAAAGGATTGATAAAAAACGATCACGGAATCACACTTTAAACAACATAACAGACGAGGTTAGAATAAAATAAAACAAGGATAGTATTACAATTAGAATACTGACCCTGACCTAATCACCCTTCTCATATAATAGTTTTCAATATTTTATTCAGTAAATATTTTTCATTCCATTTTTAATTTTCTTTCTAAAACTAATTAAATCTCAGAAACCACCCATTTTTCCCTCTAATAAAGTGACAAACGTAATTGTTTTGCACTACTCTCTGGAGACAATCTATGTTAACCACTTTACTACATTTTAACATAGGTAATATTAGTTTTTGTCACACCCCACGATAGGCACATGTCAAAACATGGTGTCATTTCTGGGGAGGCTATTCCAACAATCCAATTGTAAATATTTGACTCTTTTTAAATTTTAAAAAACCATAAAAAATCTTTTGTCATGACTTTCTCAAATGATTTGTTATTTTCATGGAACTATTATACACAAATGAATGAAACAATTATTGACTCACCTTAGCCTACAGAGGATAGTGTTTCTCTTTTTTCTAAACAGATCAGGGGAGCCCGAATCCAAATCAACAAGGAGGATGAATTCAAGGATCTCATTAAAGACCTTAAAGCAAACCTTGATTACCCAGTGTTGGAGGGATTGGCCATAGAATTAATTGAACTCCAGGAGTATTTTCCAGAATTGTTTCAGGAAATGGTCGAGGTGCAACAAGAAAAAGAAGTTCCAACAAAATATTAGTTTCGAGGACTTCGAGAAGAAATACAGGGCCTGGATAGAAAAATGTAATGGCTAATTGAATATGTTCAAAAATCCCAAGAGAAACCTAAACCTAAACTTGAGCCACTTGTGGAAGTGGATTCCCCACTCATCCTTGATGTTGAGGAACCATGTGAGACATTTATGGAATTAAAAGAAGACCCATTTGGCTCTTCTCAACCATTTCTGAAGAAGATTGATGAAGAAGATGTGCCTTTTGAATTATGTACGGGAGATCAAAAAGATCTGGATGGCTTCTAGAAGGAGTGTGAGGAACTAATTGATCCCCCTGTTCCTCATAATTTATAAGATCCAACATCATTAAAGGAAGACACCACCAATTTTATGGAATTTGAATTTAATATTGGGGAGCCTGACTACCCGCATCAATCTTCTACCACTCTACTCCAAGAGGTAGTTCCCTTTGTAGAACCAATTGATGTTGAGATTAATCAGGGAGATGAACTTTTCGTGAACTCATTGTCTTCTAATTTTATTGAAACTGAATTGAGTATAACCTCCCCTTTCTTTAAGTTTTCTGATTTGGACAACTCATGTACTGTCTTGGAGGACGAGGAAGAAAAGGAAGATGCGCTTAAAGAGGAATATTTGGAGCTCCTCGAACATGTTGATTGTTTCTTATAGGGAGTTAAAGTAGAGATCCACAAGGATCTTCATGAGGAAAAAGGGGTGCAAGATGAATACATTGAAAGGGAATAATTTTATATTGATTCTTCATGCTTCAACTTTGTTCAAATAGAAATATACTCTGACTTTCCCTTTTATTTTTTCAATGATACAACATACCTTCAGAAACCACTAGAGAATGAAGGAGAAGTTGTGAAATTGGAAACCAAGAAAGATGATGACTCATTCTTTGTCCTACCCCCACCAAGAAAGTTGTATTTTATTTTTCTAGGGGAGGATTTGGTGTACTATACTCTTGGTTTCCTCAACAAAAAGAATGAAACACATGATGATAAGAAGAAGTTTTTTGGTTCGTCACAAAGAAACTCAACCCACGTTCAGATTGGGGATAACCAACTCGAACTTCCCATCTGGAGGCAGTCAAAACCCCGGGCCCACTTGGGGGATTAAACCAAGATCTATCCTTCTTTTATCATCATATTTCTATTTTATTTTCATTCAATAAATTTATTATGTTTTCATTTTGTTATTTTTCTTACAGGTTTTCAGTTTTCATCACTTAAGATATTAACTCAATGTTGCACTACTAATAAATCAGGTCGTACCTCTCCTTTACACTTGCTTGATGTTGTGATTCATTTTAAAATCTACTTACATTTTAAATCCATTTGAATGAATTTAGGACACTGCATCATTTAAGTGTGGGGGAGGGAACCATTGTAGTTTAGGATTTTCATTTTGTGTTTGTTTTTAAAAAAAATCATGTTTTCATATTTGTGTGTGTTTATTTTTCAATTTTTTGTGTGTTGTTGAAAATTTTGAGCTGAAATGTTTATCATTACCATTTTTGAAACCCATGTCAATGATTGAACCAATTTATTCCATGAGGCTGAGATTAAATGAATGCTGAAATGACCTTGTTTTGAGATCAAATCTTTTGGAATTTCATGAAAATTACACTAATTTTTGAACCCATGCTACATTTCACATTCTTTATATTTGAAATTACTTTCTTGTGAGGCTTCTAAACCATTTTTTTCATATTCTTTTCATTCTCCACATTTCTTGAGAGAACTGGATCATGCTTTCTTAAACTACAATTTGATTTATTCCTTTCAAAACATGAGGGTTTGGGGTATATGTGTTTTAAATGATTGTGGAATTTATTTGTTTTTAAGACCCATTTTCAAAATAATCATTTTAACTATGGCCCACCATTACATTTATCCTTCATTGTAGCCCCTAGTAGTCATGAATTTCCTGTTAGGTTAGCCACATTACAAGCCAATTTTCCCTATCCTACATGCTCTTGAAGAAAAATTACATGATCTAGTTGAACTTAAGTCTAGGGGAAGATGTCTTGTGATGTACTACCTAATTTGGTGAGACTTTTGGTGGAATATAAAATTTTGAATAGATAATGAATATTTCATCTTGTTAGAAGCTGTTCCTTTCTAGAGCTTTCATGAGAAGAGAAGTTGTTCCTTTCTGGAGCTTCCGATGTAAAAAAAGTTGTACCTATCTGGAGTTTTCAAGAAAAATTATGTTTGAAAAGATTGAAATTTTTTCTACTGAAATCCTGAGCTGATTGAATGATGATGGAGGTGAGTTTTCTACAAAGGGGAAGAGAAGGAGACCATGTTTGAGTGAAAATTAGAATCTTGCAATTTTTCTTCAAAAAGAGCCAAGCCTCCTTTTTCAGCCTCAGAATTTTTAAACATCTAAATCCTACCAACCAGAATCCACAGAAAAAACCTAAAAAGTCCTCATGAGAAACACATGTCCTTTACTCACATTGGGTGGAGGAGTAGGAATTTTTCAAACCTGTGGTGACCCTTTCATTGGTTTGGATGATAAAAACGTTGTTAAAAATTGATATTTGTGAGATGAGAGAAAATTCATGAGAGGTAGGTGTCTTCTGTGAATGGGATGAGGAATGAAGTGGAAATATTTTAAATAATATAAAATGTAGAACTTGAAATAATTGTTTTTTATGAGTCATGATATCTTTTGTTTCTTAATATGGATTTGGTAGATCTCATTGATATGTGTTTTAAATTTGCTTTGATTTGATTCTGATGTTTACTTTTCTGGGATTCCAAGTGCTAAGTGTGGGAGAATTGATAGAGTTAATATTTTACACATTTTTTATATTTATTTAAAATATTTAACCCCCCCCCCCCCAAATTCATCAAATTAAGTTTAATGACATCATTTTTGGATTTATGGTATGTTTTGTGTTAAAATTGGAAAGTTTCCCAATTTTGGGAATTTAACAGATTTAATATGTTTTGGTAATTAGACCATATCATTTACAATATAATCCCACTTTTAGTGATTTTTTTTTCATAGGAACCCTAGAGGGACTGGATATAACTTTTTCTTCGGGTGTATGAAACAATTCGGCCATCAAGGGACCCGAAAAAATCAATTAATCTAGAGAAGGATTCTGGATGACTATGTGTACCCCACATCAGTTAATCCATCATAAATCGGTCATAATAGCTCCAATTAATGTGATTCAAATTGGAATGTGTAACCAAGTCAAATATACGTATCTCTGTTGAACATTATAGATATTGAGATTCATTAAAACAGATATTTGATGGGAAGCGTTGAAGAATGATTTTTGGAAATCTCGCTGAGAAAAATTCAACCTCAATTAGTATTACATATCTTTTCCTATAACCGTCCAATTAATTTTAGAATCTAAGTAACAAAAGGATATTTGATTTGGAGAATTATATAAGAAGGTACCTTTGGGTTATTCGAAGGAGGAGGGTGTCAACTAGGAGAAAACTTTCAGAGAACAGAATCGGCTGGACAGTTTTTCTTCTTTTCTCTTTCTTTAATTTCTTTTTCATAGTTTTTGTAATGCCTTATCCTTCCCCATCAATCTATATTACCTTTAACATGGTGGGGTTAACATTTGAGTGATTGGGACAGGGTCGGATTTCTATTTTTTAATGCTTGAGTTCATGCACTTTATTGAATTAAAATTCTATCTCTTTTCTTCGATATTGTTTTCAATTTCATATAGCGGTTTTTATTATCAAGTGCGACCGTATTTGGTTTTTAATTCTGTTATTTATTTTTTCTTTGGTAAATGATCATAATCTCCCTAAACTGGGTTACGGTTAATATACGATGGAAAAGACCAATTCTTAGTGGTGAAGTACTCGACGATCGTCAGTACGTGTGAAAGTGGTGGTGAATGTTTTTGATTACTTGGGATGAACAAGACCCGATCGGGTATTGCCCAAGTTAATTGAAGATATTTACTGAAACTCTATTGAACATGGTAGGAGATTATACCAAACTAAGATCTTGGTAAGGAATTCTCTCACCATCACCATTCGACCGAAGGAGTGAGAGGAAACGATCACAAAATCTAACTTTAAACAACATAGCAGAAGTGGTTAGAATAAATTAAAACAAGGATAGATTTAAAATTAGAAAACTGACCCTGAACTAATAACCCTTCTCGTATAATAGTTTTCAATATTTTATTTAGTTAATATTTTTCATTCCATTTTTAATTTTCCTTCCAAAACCAATTAAATCTCAGAAACCACCCATTTTCCCACTAAATATGTGTCAAATGTAATTGTTGTGCACTCTTCTCTGGAGACAATCTAGGTTAAATACTTTACTACATTTTATCTTAGGTAATATTAGTTTTTTTCACACCCCATGACAGGAATGTGTAAAAAACCCCCCATGCTATTGTAATATCATCACACATCTATTCATTACATCACAACTAGGGAAGTAGTTTAATGACCCAAAATTTTGTTAATGAAAATTCCACTTAATGTAATTAAATGTCTCATTATGTAAAATGGTTATATAAAATATTCACTTCCTAGGTTTTTTGTTTTTTTATTTCATAATACCATTAGGAATTGTTACCGTTGCTAATATAGTTGTTGAACAGTGATCACGTGATTAGTATTAATATAGGGATATAACAAATACAATTTACTCAGACAAAGGAAGTGATAGCCTCATCCAATAGACTTTCCCCATACGAATCCCATTTGTCGAATCTCAGAAAGGATTTGGTTTCATTAGACTTCGATCTTGACTAGGCCCAAGATGAGCTTTAACACGTTAATCTCAAATGGAACCACCTACAGGAGAAGTGGAAGTTGATAGAGATTACCACCTGAGCGATGTTATCTGAGCCACCCCAAGAGTCTATCACCATCACACACCTTACCATATGGTCCTATTCAATTTTTATAAGAAGTTATGTAACAAGACATTATAACTATGATTATGTGTATTATTTTTGTATATAATAATGAATATACATTCATTTTATAATTGTTACGTTGTAAATAGTTTTTAAAGCACAAATACTATTTTTAGTTAATATTCAATTTTGAAAAATATTTTGATGAATTAATATATTTTTAACTAAATAATATTTTAATAAATTATTATTAAAAAATTAAATTTTAATAAATATAAATGATCGTATAATTTTTAGGAATACAATTATAATTTTTTTAAGGTTTGTAATTCATTTTTGTCAAAACCCATGAATTTTCGATAAATATCAGTTTTTATTTTAAAAGTAAAAAATAAAAATATTTAGAAAAATATTTAGTTAAAATTAATATTGTTTTTGGGAGAAGGATGTTGATATTATCCAATGGTGTATTTTTCAAGAACTTTTGAGATAGTTGAATTTTTGGGTAAAAAATTAAATACCGTTTAATTATATAATGTGTTTTATGACATCATAGTGACATAATAGTGTTGTAATAAACTAATATATGTTGTATTTTCAGCCAATATATGTTTTACCATTACAATAATGTGATTTTGGGTTTATTTCTTTTATTTTACAAAGCCTTAGTGGACCTTCCAAGACTTATAAAACATTTTATCTTTTTAAAATTATTTCATTGAGACTGTGGCTCACCTCCACTTAAGTAAGCCTAATATTTTAAGAAGATAGGCCATTGAACTTATAAAATATTTTTTTCACTCCCCTTTTGCATAAACCATGGGAAGCAACCATGATATGGTTTTTGGTTTTGATAAGTTTAATGTATAGGGTCCAACACCTAAATAATAAAGAATTACCTCTCTTTTCATATATAAACCCACCCAATCTCCCACTTCCTCTTCACTAAAAGACCTTATAGCTTGAAAAACGTATGCACTAAACTCTCTATAATCCTCCCAAGGTTCCCCAATCTCATAATAAGCCTCTCTCAATCCCCTCTCAAGCCTTTGGGATCACACATACAAGTAATGGATTCTTTCCTTTCTTATTTTTATCCAAGTTTCTTTATGTTGTAATACCATTTTAATTTCAATTAAAATTATGGGGTATGATTTATAACCTTAATTATATTCCGCTACCTAGTTTTAAATGATTATATACCTCTTTCTCGCTCATTAATTCCTCCCATGTACACCCGTTACCATACTGAAATTCGGTATAAAATTTCTCTCTTCTCATTCACATTTAAGAAATTATTTTGTATTATAAATCTAAATTCCATTATATTTGTTGGGAAATGTATATATATGAACCCCTTACTCTCAGTTTCTTTTAAATATTATTAGACACTCATATCTATCTCCTCAACAATTTTTATGAATTCTAATGTCACACTGTTATGCTGCCGAAATTGCACCATGATTTTTCTCAAGCCAAAGTCATTATGTAGTGAATACCATGCCCATTTCTCTATCAAGGGTAATCACCTTTATGAACATTTAATTATTGATTATATAGTTTCATGCATTAATTTCATATTCCTTTTTCTTGTAATAAATTATGATGTTTAATGAATCTTTTTTGTATGATCTATGTGGCCCACTTATGCATGGAAAGAAATGTTTAAGAAGGGTGCCCCTGATAGCGCTCCAATGCATTGGGTAAAGATTAGTATCATGATTTGTCAAGTGAACTAAGGTTTTACTCATTCTAATTCAAGTGCAATGAGGGTTTACTCATTATCCATGTGCAATGAGCCTTGGCTCATACTAATAACATGTTAAGTGTTATTGCCAAATTTCCATGTTATGATAATTATGCTATATCTTTCTTTTATGTTCATGTTTATTTTATGCTCCATTGATATTCGTACTGACTAACATGTATTGTATTCTTTATGTTATGCATTTATTACTCCCTTAATGGGTTTTATAGCTCACCCTTTTCTTATTTATGTCCTCAGGTTATCCCATGTAATGCTATGTACGAGGAAATGTAGTGGTCATTTAAAGGAAGTTTTCAACAAAGATGTTGTGTTTCATGTTTTATGTCATTATGTAATGTTCCTAAGACCCAAAGACACCAGGACTCTCAATCTTATATGTTGTATCAAGTGATTTTTTTATGTAATAAATCATGTTTAAGTGTGTAATGAAAAGTAGGGTTGTTATAGTTGGTATCAGAGGATAGGTTTAGTTATTTTTTGGATTAAGATTAGAAAACCCTAGTGAAAGACTTAGAGATAAGACTAAGTATAATAAAGAATCCCCTAAATTTTGGTGATTATTGAGTAAGTGGTTTATCAAGAAAATATATACCTATCTGGATACGAGCAGGTAGAGGTGGCTCGGGCACAGATGTATCAAGGAGTGAAAACACTGATAAGGAGCTTCGAGCTTGACACGAGGTATCCTGGTACATGACAATGGGCCTTGGTGCACTCTCGGTTATGACACTAACATGGTATATTCTTTGTTAAATTCATAATATTAGTATGAACCATTATTATGGGATTTAAAAATTCTCCTATGAATATATGTTGGGAAGTAGATCATGGATAACATAGATTGAAGCCTATAGATTCATAAGTTAAGGAAATAAAACTTATATGTATGTCATATGTTTTTATCCTTGGATTACGCTTTATGTGTTACCACTAACTTTTATTTTATTCAATGTAATGGCTGGTAATAGGAGGACTTGGGCTATCAACCGATACAAAGATCATTGTGATGACTGTTCTAATGATATGCCCAATCCAATGGGAGCAGGAATCATGAACACTGTCACAATACTCTCTCAGTTAACTCAATATTTGAATAGAAACATGGGACAAGTGGAATGTTCAACTCCCCCTAAGAAAGAACAAGTCGCAATCGAGAGCTTCATGAGACAAAGTCCTCCTACTTTTAATGGATCATCCAATCCCTCAATCACTGAATAATGGATCAACTCCATTGAAGAGATCTTATCCATCCTTAAATGTTCCGAAAAAAGAAGGTACTTCTGGATTCTTATCCTATAGAGGGTGAAGCTCATCGATGTTAGACATTGATCAAAAATACAAAGCCTGAGGAAGAGATCGAGGTGTTAGAATGGAAGGAGTTACAGAAAATATTTTTTGAAAAATATTTTCCTTGCACCCTCCAACTTAAGATGGAACGTGACTTTACTTCCCTAAAGAAAAAAGATAATTAATCCATCAGATCATGTAAGGAAAACATCACAAGGCTTGCATGATAATCCTCCGGATTTGTCATTACCCATGAATGCAAGGTTGACCCCTTCTTTGGTGGGATGAAACCTAGCATACAGAAATCCCAGGCAATCCATGACTTTGATAGTTATGAGGAAATTGTCTGATGTTCCCTCAAGGATGAAATGGAGATTGGTGAATCCCAGGGGTATCATGGTAATAATAAGTGTAAGATGGACCTTAATTCTGGTAGTCTAATGGATAAATCCAACAATTATAAGAAAACTCAACACCCCACCTGCCAAATATCCAGAAGGAAGCACCCCACAAATTGTCTAAAGGGTACGATGAAATTCTTTATGTGTGGAAGAGAAGGGCACCTAGTTGATAACTTCCGACCAGAAAAACCCACGGCTGCGACAGAGGAGAGTAATGCTCTATTCGACCCTCAACGCATTGTTCATTACTTAAACTACAAAGAACCAGGGAACCTTACAAATAAATGACCTAATTGAAGGGTTTTCGGATTCAACCAACATCCTCCAAGGCAACAAGGGCGAGATTTTTCCATCACTGTTGCCGAAGTGAGACCCAACAACGAAGTGGTGACAAGTACACTAGTTATTCATTCAAGAATATGAAACTTACTTTTTGATTTTGGTTCTACACATTGTTTTATATTCAGAAAGTTTAGTAGAACAATCCCAACACCACCATAAATCATGGAATTAAAGATTTTTGTGAGAATGGAAAATGGGGAAATCATTGCATCCCATGAATATAACTCCTCCCGGGTCACAATCAATGGACTGAACTTTCCAGCGAACCTCATCATACTACCTATGGTGGAATTTGATGAAATTCTTGGTATGGATTGGATTTACTTATATATATCCCACATAAATTTCCATGAGAGGGAGGTCAATATAAATATGGAGAATAAACCCCTGATTCTATACAATTTCAAGGAGGAGGATTAATCTTCTTTAACACCATCATCTCAAGAGTGTATCTAACTACCCTATGAGCATGTGTATCTGGCTACGATGATTGAGTCCAAGGAATAAACCATCCTTGAATACATTCATACTATGAGGGAATTATCTGAAGTTTTTCCTGAGGAATTTTCTGGTCTTCCTCTTAGAAGAGATGTTGAATTATCAATTGAACTTATACCTAGGACATTTCCAATATCTAGGACTGCATATATAATGGCTGTTGTGGATCTTGAGGAGCTAAAGAAACAACTACAGGAGAATCTAGATAAAGGGTTTATACACCCATATTTTTCACCATGGGGTGCACTAATCCTTTTCATCAAGAATAAGGATGGGTCAATGCACCTTTGCATTGATTATCGTGAGCGTAACAAAATCATGATAAAGAATAAGTATCCTCTACCCCGAATTGATAAATTGTTTGATTAGCTACATGGAGAGAAATACTTCTCCAAGGTAGATTTGAAGTCATGATATTACCAAGTAAGGGTGAAGAAGGAGGATATCCCCATACTACTTTTCGTACAAGGTACATGCACTATAGATTCATAGTAATGTCCTTCGTACTCAGTAATGCTCTAGCAATCATCATGGAATTGATGGATAGATTATTTAGAGATTAACTCAACAAATTTGTGGTAGTCTTTATATACGATATTCTAATATAATCCAAAACCAAGGAGGATCATGAGGAGCATCTAAGAACTGTACTGGATACCTTGTGAGAGGAGAAGATCTATGAATGTACAAAAAGTGTGAGTTCTGGTTGAAGGAGGTACCATTCTTTGGTCATATCATCAAAATTAATGAGATATCTATGGATCCCTCCAATATAGATGCAATTGAGGGATGAACGAGGCCAACATCAGTAATGGATGTCCTTAGATTCCTTGGGTTAGCTAGATATTATCTCTGATTTGTGAGAAATTTCTCATGATTGTCAAACCCTCTTACAAAGCTAACTCGGAATGGAGTCAAGTTTCATTGGAGTGATGAATGCGAAGAGAGCTTCAAGGAGTTGAAAAGGAGGCTTTTCACTGCACCCATGCTCGCTTTACCCACAAGTGGTGATCTTTTTGTGGTATTCAATGATTCTTTAAAGAACTGGCAGGGGCTGTGTGTTGAAGTAAAATGAAAAATTCATTTCCTATGCTTCAAGTCAATTGAAAGTTCATGAAAAAAACAATCCACCACATGATATGGAGTTCGATACAGTGATATTAACATTAAAAATTTGGCGAATTATCTCTTTTTGGACAAGTGTGAAATATATATGGACCACAAAAGCCTCAAGTATTTATTCACATAGAAATAGATGAACATGCGCTAATGAAGATGGTTAGATCTGATCAAAGACTATGACTGCTCAATCCATTACCACCCTGGGAAATAAAACAAGGTGGAAGATTCTCTAAGTTGAAAGGATTTAGAGATTATATCATTGATGATAGTTGGAAAGCATCCAATATTCTTAGATTTGATGAAGATGGACATGGGAATCTTAGAGAAGGGAACATCATCAATCCATTCAAAAATTATTTCTCAATTGTCTCTTTTGGAAAGGTTAAATGATGATCAAAAGGATGACGTGAGAATTTAGAATAAGGTGGAAACTATTAGAATATTGAAATCCTTGGATTTCAATGTCAATGAATAAGTAATTGTGAGATTTGGGTCAAGTCTTTGTGCTCTATCACATCTGGAGTTAACGAAGGAACTTTTGGATGATGCACAAAGTTCAAATTTCTCTATTCACCTAGGAAAGACAAATATGTATCGAGATCTCTGAGATCATTATTAGTGGGATAAAATGAATAAAGATATATTTGAGTATACATCAAAGTGCATGGTATGTCATCATGTGAAGGATGAGATCCAAAAGTCTAATGGGATGATGCAACCATTACCCATAAAAACATGGAAATGGGAGAACATAACCATATACATTGTCCTCATAATTACAAATACATCCAAAGGAAACAATTCTAATTGGGTTTTTGTGGATTTTCATACAAAGACTGCACACTTTATATCAATTTGAAAGGATTTCTCACTGGATAAACTGGAACTAATATACATTAGATACGTGGTAAGGCTTCACCAAAACCCTCCTGTAAACCTAAAAAATAGTTCATATTCATAGGGAGATAATAACATATATACTCAGTAGGATCATACCCATGATCCCCCACAAAAATGTGAAAATATCATACTAATTCACTAATGAACAAATAGTAAAACCAACAAGAAACTAAATAGATTATCTATCCCTCCCAACCTCACAATGGAATACTCACTAAATAACGCAAGAAAATAGTAAGATAATAATAACAAGATAACATTCATAAAGGCACACCACATCCACTCCCCTAACAAGTTGTTGCTGTCACACCCCAGCATCAAACATCTAAGGCTCCTATCAATTCTATACCATTTCATAACCATGTATCCAACCATCTCTAGTGTGGGTCAGTTTGCAACACTAACTAACCCAACATCCCCTAGGACCCATTATCTTGTGTTGGCATAAATTTCATAATGAAAACTGATAGAGCTAATATTTTACATATTTTTTATATGTATTTAAAATATTTAAACCCCCAAAAATTCATCCATTTATGTTTAATTACATCATTTTTGGATTTATGGTATGTTTTGTTTTAAAATTGGTAAGTTTCCTAATTTTGGGAATTTAACATATTTAATATGTTTTGGTAACTCGCCCATATCGTTTACAATATAATCCCAATTTATGTGATTCTTTTTTATTAGGAACCGTGGAGGGTCTGGCTACATCTTTGGCATCTGGGGTATGATACAATTCTGCCATCAAGGGACCCGAAAAATCAATTAATGTGGAGAAAGATTCTGGACGACTATGTGGACCCCACATTAGTTAATCCATCATAAATAGGTCATAATATCTCCAATTAAGGTGATTCAAATTGGAATCTGCAACCAAGTCATATATGCGTATCTCTGTTGAATATGATAGATATTAAGCTCCATTAAGGTCAATATTGGATAAGAAGAATTTGAGAATGTTTTTTAGAAATCTGGCTGAGAAAAAGTCAACCTCAATAAATATTACATATCATTTACTATAATCGTCCAATTAATTTGAGATTTGAAGGACCGAAAGGAAATTTTATTTTTAGAATTATATAAGAAGGGACCTTTGGGTGATTTGAGAGAGGAGGGTGTCAACCAAGAGAAAACTTTTGGAGGAAAGAATCGGCTGGACAGTTTTTCTTCTTTTCTCTTTCATTATTTTTTTCATAGTTTTTGTAATGCCTTCTCCATCCCCATCAATATCTATTACCTTTACAATGGTGGGGTAAAAATTTGAGTGATTTGGAAAGGGTAGGTTTTCTATTTTGTAACAATTTATTTCATTCACATCATTTAATAAAAATTCTATCTCTTTTCTGCGATGTTGTTTTCAATTTCATACAGTAGTTTTTATGATCAAGTGAGATCGTATTTGATTTTTAATTCTGTTATTTATTTTTTCTATGGTCAATGATTATTATCTCCCTCCACTAGGTTTTGGTTTATATATGATGGAATAGACTAATTCTTAGTGGTGAAGTACTCAGCGATCATCAATATGTGTGAAAGTGGTTGTGAATGTTTTTGATTGCTTGGGATGAACAAGACCCAATCAGGTATTTCCCAAGTTAATTGAAGATATTTACTGCAACTCTCTTTCACATGGAAGGAGAGTAGACCAAACTGAGATCTTGGTAAGAAATTCTCTCACCATCCCCATTTGACCATAGGATTTATAAAAAATGATCACAGAATCTCACTTTAAACAACATAACAAAAGAGGTTCGAATAAAATAAAACAAGGATATCATTACAATTAGAAAACTAACCCTAACCTAATCACCCTTCTCATATAATAGTTTTCAATATTTTATTCAGTTAATCTTTTTCAATCCATTTTTAATTTTCTTTCCAAAACCAATTAAATCTCATGAACCACCCATTTTCCCTCTAATTATGTGACAAATGTAATTGTTGTTCACTCCTCTCTGGAGATAGTCTAGGTTAACCACTTTACTACTTTTTAACTTAGGTAATATTAGTTTTTGTCACACCCCGCGACAGGCACATGTCAAAACGTGGAGCCATTGCTGGGGAGGTTATTCCAAAAATCCAATTGTAAATATTTGACTCTTTTTAAATTAAAAAATAACCATAAAAAATGTTTTTTCATGATGTTCTCAAATGATTTTTTATTTTCATGGAACAATTATCCACAAATGAATGAAACAATTATTGACTCACCTTGGTCTACATAAGATAATGTTTCCCTTTTTTCTAAATAGATTAGGGGAGCCCGAATCCAAATCAACAAGGAGGATGAATTCAAGGATCTCATTCAAGACCTTAGAGAAAACCTTGATTACCCAGTGTTGGAGGGATTGGCCATAGAATTAATTAAACTCCAGGAGTATTTTCCAGAATTTTTTCAGGAAATGGTCGAGGTGCAACAAGAAAAAGAAGTTCGAACAAAATATTAGTTTCACGGACTTCTAGAAGAAATAATGGTCCTGGAGAGAAAAATGGTATGGCAAATTGAATATGTTCACACATCCCAAGAGAAACCCAAACCTAAACATGAGCCACTAGTGGAAGCGGATTCCCCAGTCATCCTTGATGTTGAAGAACCATGTGAGACAATTATGGAATTAAAAGAATACCTATTTGGCTCTTCTCAACCATTTCTGAAGAAGATTGATGAAGAAGATGTGCCTTTTGAATTAAGTACAGGAGATCCACAAGATCTGGATAACTTCTGGAAGGAGTGTGAGGAACTAATTGATCCAACTATTCCTCATAATGCTTAAGATCCAACATCATTAAAGGAAGACACCACCAATTATATGGAATTTTAATTGAATATTGAGGAGCCTGACTGCCCGCATCAATCTGCTACCACTCTACTCCAAGAGGCAGTTCCCTTTGAAGAACCAATTGGTGTTGAGAATAATAAGGGAGATGATCTTTTCATGAACTCACTGTCTTCTAATTTTATTGAAACTGAATTTAGTATAACCTCCCCTTGCTTTAAATATTATGATTTGGACAACTCATGTATTGTCTTGGAGGACGAGGAAGATAAGGAAGATGCTCTTAAAGAGGAACCGTTGGAGCTCCTTGAACATGTTGATTGTTTCGTGGAGGGAGTTCAAGTGGAGATCCATAAGGATCTTCATGAGGAAAAAGGGGTGCAAGAAGCATACATTGAAATGGAAGAATTTGATATTGATCCTTCATGCTTCAAATTTGTTAAATAGAAATATACTCTGACTTTCCCTTTGATTTTTTCAATGATACAACATACCTTCAGAAACCACTGGATAATGAAGGAGAAGTTGTGAAATTGGAAACCAAGAATGATGATGACTCATTCTTTGTCCTACCCCCACCAAGAAAGTTGTATTTTATTTTTCTAGGGGAGGATTTGGTATACTATTCTCAGGGTGTCCTCAAAAAAAAAGATTGAAACACATGATGATAAGAAGATTTTTTTTTGGTTCATCACAAAGAAACTCAACCCACCTTCAGATTGGGTATAACAAACAATAAATGCCCATCTGGAGGCAGTCAAAACACAAGGCCCACTTGGGGTATTAAACCAAGATCTATCATTCTTTTCTCATCCTATTTCTATTTTATTTTCTTTCAATAAATTTATTATGTTTTCTTTTTGTTCTTTTTCTTACAGGTTTTCAGTTTTCATCACTTAGGATCTTAACTCAATGTTGCACTACTAATAAATCAGGTCGTACCTCTCCTTTACACTTGCATGATGTTGTGATTCATTTTAAAATCTACTTACATTTTAAATCCATTTGAATTAATTTAGGAAAGTGCATCATTTAAGTGTGTGGGAGGTAACCTTTGTAGTTTAGGATTTTTATTTTGTGTTTATTTTTAAAAAAATCATGTTTTCATATTTTTGTGTGTTTATTTTTCAATTTTTGGTGTGTTTTTGAAGATTTTGAGATGAAATATTTATCATTACCATTTTTGAAACCCATTTCAATGAGTGTACCAATTTATTCCATGATACTGAGATTAAATGAATCCTGAAATGACTTTGTTTCGAGTTCAAATATTTTGGAATTTCATGAAAAGTACACTAATTTTTGAATCCCATGCTACACTTAAGTTTCTTTATATTTGAAATTACTTACCTGTGATGCTTATAAACCATTTTTTTCATATTATTTTCATTCCCCTCATTTCTTGAGAGAACCAGATCATGCTTGCTTAAACCAGAATTTGATTTATTCCTTTCGAAACTTGAGGGTTTGGAGTATATGTGTTTTAAATGATTGTGGAATTTGTTTGGTTTTAAGCCCCATTTTCAAAATAATCCTTTTAATTATGGCCCACCATTACATTTATCCTTCATTTTACCCCCTATTATTCATGAATTGCATGTTAGGTTAGCCACATTACAATCCCATTTTCCCTATCCTACCTGCTCTTGAAATGAAATTGCATGATCTAGTTGAACTTAAGTGTAGGGGAAGATGTCTTCTGATGTACTACCTAATTTGGTGAGAATTTTGGTGGAATATAAAATGTTTAATAGATGATGAATATTTCATCTTGTTAAAAGCTGTGCCTTTCTGGAGCTTTCATGATAAGAGAAGTCGTGCCTTTCTAGAGCTTCTGATGTAAAAAAAGTTGTGCCTATCTGGAGATTTCAAGAAAAATAATGTTTAAAAAGATTGAAATTTTTGCGACTGAAATCTTGAGATGATTGAATGATTATGGAGCTATGTTTTCTACAAAGGTGAAGATAAGGAGACCATGTTTGAGTGAAAATTAGAATCTTGCAATTTTTCTTCAAAAAGATCCAAGCCTCCTTTTTCAGACTCATAATTTTTAAAAATATAAATCCTACCAAGAAGAATCCACAGAACAAACCTAAAAAGTACTCATGAGAAACACATGTCCTTGACTCAAGCCAGGTGGAGGAGTAGGAATTTTTCAAACCTAAGGTTACCCTTGCATTGGTTTGGATGAGAAAAACTTTGTTAAAAATTGATATTTGTGATATGAGAGGAAATTCATGAGAGGTTGGTGTATTCTGTGAATAGGATGATGAATGAAGTGGAAATATTTTAAATAATCTAAAATGTAGAACTGGAAATAATTTTTTTTATTAGTCATGATATTTTTTTTCTTATTATGGATTTGGTAGATCTCATTGATATGTGTTTTGAATTTGCTTTGATTTGATTCTGATGTTTACTTGTCTGGGAGTCCAAGTTCTAAGTGTGGGGGAATTGATAGAGTTAATATTTTACAAATTTTTTATATGTATTTCAATTATTTAAACCCCCCAAATCCATCAATTTAAGTTTAATTACATCATTTTTGGATTTATGGTATGTTTTGTGTTAAAATTGGAAAGTTTCCTAATTTTGGGAATTTAACATATTTAATATGTTTTGGTAATTTGACCATATCCTTTACAATATAATCCCAATATAGGTGGTTCTTTTTTCGTAGGAACCCCGGAAGGTCTGGATACAACTTTGTCTTCTGCGGTATGATAAAATTCTGCCATCAAAGGACCCGAAAAAATAAATTAATCTGGAGAAAGATTCTAGATGACTATGTGGACCCCACATCAGTTAATCCATCATAAATCGGTCATAATAGCTCCAATTAAGGTGATTAAAATTGGAATGTTCATCCAAGTCAGATATACGTATCTCTGTTGAATATCATAGATATTGAGCTTCATTAAAACAAATATTGGATGGGAAGCATTGAAGAATGATTTTCGGAAATATCGCTGAGAAAAAGTCAACCTCAATAAGTATTACATATTTTTTCTATAACCGTCAAATTAATTTGAGATTTGGAGTAACAAAAGGAAATTTGATTTGGAGAATTATATAATAAGGGACCTTTGGGTTATTTGAAGGAGGAGGGTGTCAACCAGGAGAAAACTTCCAGAGAACATAATCGGCTGGACAATGTTTCTTCTTTTCTCTTTCTTTCATTTATTTTTCATAGTTTTTATAATGCCTTATCCTTCCCCATAAATCTATATTACCTTTACCATGGTGGGGTGAAAATATGTGTTATTGGGGAAGGGTAGGTTTTCTATTTTTTAATGCTTGAGTTCATGCACTTTATCTAATTAAAATTCTATCTCTTGTCTTTGATGTTGTTTTCAATTTAATATTGCGGTTTTTATTATCAAGTGCGATCATATTTTATTTTTAATTACGTTATTTATTTTTTCTTTATTCAATGATAATTATCTCCCTCCACTAGTTTTTGGTTTATATACGATGGAATAGACCAATTCTTAGTGGTGAAGTACTCAGTGATCGTCAGTATGTGTGAAAGTGGTGGTGAATGTTTTTGATTGCTTGGGATGAACAAGACTTGATTGGGTATTGCCCAAGTTAATTGAAGATATTTACTTCAACTCTCTTGCACATGGAAGGAGAGTAGACCAAACGGAGATCTTGGTAAGTAATTCTCTCACCATCACCATTCGACCGAAGGAGTGAGAGGAAACAATCACAGAATCTAACTTTAAACAACATAGAAAAAGAAGTTAGAATAAAATAAAACAAGGATAGCATTACAATTAGAAAACTGACCCAGAACTAATCACCCTTCTCATATAATATTTTTCAATATTTTATTTAGTTAATCTTTTTCATTCCATTTTTAATTTTCTTTCCCAAACCAATTAAATCTCAGAAACGACCCATTTTTTCCTCTAATTCTGTGACAAATGTAATTGTTGTGCACTCTTCTCCAGAGAAAATCTAGGTTAACAACTTTACTACATTTTAACTTAGGTAATATTAGTTTTTGTCACACCCCACGACATGAATGTGTCAAAAATCTCCCATGCTATTATAATATCATCACACATCTATTCATTACATCACAACTAGGGAAGTAGTGTAATGACCCAAAATTTTGTTAATAAAAATTCCTCTTGATGTAACTAAATGTCTCATTATGTAAAATGGTTATATAAAATATGCACTTCCTTGGTTTTTTGTTTTTGGATTTCAATATAACATTAAGAATTGTTACCGTTGGTAATATAGTTGTTGAACAGTAATCACATGATTAGTATTAATATAGGTATTTAACAAATCTAATTTACTCAGACAAAGGAAGCGATGGCCTCATCCAATAGAATTTTCCCATACAAAGATCATTTGTCGAATCCCAGAAAGGATGTGGTTTCATTGGAATTAGATCTTGACTAGGCCCAAGATGAGCTTTAACATGTTAATCTCAAATGGAACCACCTACAGGAGAAGTGGATGTTGATAGAGATTACCATCTGAGCGATGTTATCTGAGCCACCCCAAGAGTATGTCACCATCACAAACCTTACCTTACGGTCCTATTCAATTTTTATAAGAAGTTATGTAACAAGACCTTAGAACTATGATTATGTGCATTATTTTTTTATATAATAAAGAATATACATTCATTTTATTATTGTTATGTTGTAAATAGTTTTTAAAGCACAAATACTATTTTTAGTTAATATTCAATTATGAAAACTATTTCGATGAATTAATATATTTTCAGCTAAATGATATTTTAATAAAGTATTATTACAAAATTAATTTTTAATAAATATAAATGATCGTATAATTTTTAGGAATACAATTGTCATTTTTATTAAGGTTTGTAATTCGTTTTTGTCAAAACCCATGAATTTTCGATAAATGTTAGTTTTTATTTTAAAAGTAAAAATTTAAATATTTCGAAAATTATTTAGATAAAATTAATATTTTTTTGGAATAAGGACGTTGAAATTATCCAATGGTGGATTTTTCAAGAACTTTTGAGACAGATGAATTTTTGGGTAAAAAATTAAATACTGTTTAATTATATGATGTGTTTTATGACATCATAATGACCTAATAGTGATTTAATAAACTACTATAAGTGGTATTTTAGGCCAATATATGTTTTACCATTACAATAATGTAATTTCGGGTTTATTTCATTTATTTTACAAAGCCTTAGTGGACCTTCCAATACTTATAAAACATTTTATCTTTTTAAAATGATTTCATTGAGACTGTGACTCACCTCCACATAAGTAAGCCTAATATTTTAAGAAGTTAGGCCATTGGCCTTATAAAATATTTTTTTCACTCCCCTTTTTCATAATCCATGGGCAACAACCATGAGATGGTTTTTGGTTTTGATAAGCTTAATGTATAGGGTCCAACACCTAAAAAATAAAAAATTCCCTCTCTTTTCCTATATAAACCCACCCAAGATCCCACTTCCTCTACACAAAAAGGCCTTAGAGATCGAAAACCTATAAACTCCTCTCTCTATAGTCCTCCCAAGGTTCCCAAAGCTCCTAATAAGCCTCTCTCAGTCCTCTCTCAAGCCTTTGGGATCACACTTCCAAGTAATGGATTCCTTCCTTTCTTATTTTTATCCAAGTTTCTTTATATTGTAATACCATTTTAATTTCAAATAAAATTATGGGGTATGATTTCTCACCTTCATTATATTCCCCTACCAAGTTTTAAATGATGATATACCTCTTTATCTCTCATTAATTCCTCCCATGTACACCCGTTACCATGCCGAAATTCCGTACAGAATTTCTCTCTTCACATTCACATTCAAGCAATTATTTTTTATTATGAATATAAATTCCATTAGATTTGTTGGGAAATGTATATATATGAAAACACTACTCTCCATTTCTTTTAAATATTATTAAACACTCATTTCTATCTCATCAACCATTTTTATGAATTCTTATGTCACACTGTTATGCTGCCAAAATTGCACTGCAATTTTTCTCAAGCCAAAGTCATTATGTAGTGAATACCATGCCCATTTCTCTATCAAGGGTATTCACCATTATTAAAATTTACTTATTTATTATATAGTTTCATGTTTTAATTCCATATTCCTTTGTCTTGTAAAAAATGATGATGTTTAATGAATCTTTTTTGTATGATCTATGTGGCTCACTTATGCATGGAAAGAAATGTTTAATAAGGGTGCCCCCTGATAGTGCTCCAATGCATTGGGTAAAGATTAGTATCATGATATTTCAAGTGCACTGAGGTTTTACTCATGATAATTCAAGTGAAATGAGGGTTTACTCATGCTCCATGTGCAATGAGCCTTGGCTCATACTAACACCATGTTAAGTGTTGTTTCCAAATTTCCATGTTATGATAATTATTCTATTTGTTTCCTTTATGTTCGTGTTTATTTTATGCTCCATTAATATTCCTACTGACTGAAATGTATTGTATTCTTTATGTTATGCCTTTTTTACTCCCTTACCAGGTTTTATAGCTCACCCTTTTCTTATGCATGTCCTCAGGTTATCCCATGCACTACTATGTACGAGGAAATATAGTGGTCATTTAAAGGAAGTTTTCAATAAAGATGTTGTGTTTAAAGTTTTAAGTCATTATTTAATGTTCCTAAGACCCAAATACACTAGGAATATCAATCTTATATGTTGTATCAAGTGGAGTTTTTATGTAATAAATCATGTTTAATTGTGTAATAAAAAGTAGGGTTGTTATAGTTGGTATCAGAGGATAGGTTTAGTTATATTTGGGATTATGATTAGAAAACCCTAGTGAAAGCCTTAGATATAAGACTATGTATAATATGGACATCCCTAAATTTGGGTGAGTATTGAGTAAGTCGTTTATCAAGAAAATATATCCCTATCTGGATACAAGAAGGTAGAGGCGGCTCGGGCACAGATGTACCAAGGAGTGGAAACACTGATAAGGAGCTTTGAGCTTGTCTCAAGGTATCCGGGTATATGATAATGGGCCTTGATACACTCTTGGTTATGACACTAACATGTTATATTCATTGGTAAATTCATAAGATTAGTATGAACCATTATTATGGGATTAAAAAATTCCCCCATGAATATATGTTGGGAAGTAGATCATGGATTACATAGATTGAAGCCTATAGATTCATAAGTTAAGGAAATAAAAGTTATATATAAGTCATATGTTTTTATCCTTGGATTAACCTTTATGTTTTACTACTAACTTTTCTTTTATTCAAGCCAATGGCCGGTAATAGGAGGACTCGGGCTATCAACCGATACAAAGATCAATGTGATGACTGTTCTAATGATATTACCAATCCAATGGAAGTGGGAATCATGAAATATGTCACAATACTCTCTTAGTTAACTCAATATTTGAATAGAAACATGGGACAAGTGGAATGTTCAACTCCCCCTAAGAGAGAACAAGTCTCAATCGAGAGATTCATGAGACAAAGTCCTCCTACTTTTAATGGATCATTTAATCCCTCAATCACTGAATAATGGATCAACTACATTGAAGAGATCTTATCCATCCTTCAATGTTCCGAAAAAAGAAGTTACTTATGGATGCGTATCCTATAGAGGGTGAATATCATCAATGCAGGAAATTGATCAAAAATATGAAGCCTGAGGTGGAGATCGAGGTGTTATAATGAAAGGATTTATGGAAAATATTTTTTTAAAAATATTTTCCTTGCACCCTCCAACTTAATATGGAAGGTGACTTTCTTTCCCTAAAGAAAAAATATAATGAATCCATCAGAGCATGTAAGGAAAACATCAAAAGGATTGCATGATAATCCTCTGGCTTTGTCGTTACCCCTGAATGAAAGGTTAACCCCTTATTTCTTGGGATGAAACCTAGCATATAGAAATACCTGGAGATCCATGACTTTGATAGCTATGAGGAAATTGTCTGATGTGCCCTCAAGGTAGAAATGGAGATTGGTGAATCACAGGGGTATCATGGTAATAATAATTGAAAGGTGGACTTTAATTCTGGCAGTACGATGGATAAATACAACGATGATAAGAAATCTCAACACCCACCTAGAAAAGATTCAGAAGGAATCACCCCATAAATTGTATAAAGGGGACGATGAAATTTTTTAGGTGTGGAAAAGAAGGGTACCTAGATGATAACTTCTGACCAGAAAAACCCACGGCTGTGAAAGTGGAGAGGAATGCTCAATTAGACCCTCGATGAATTGTTCATTACTTCAACTACAAAGTACCAGGGAACCTTACAAATCAATTCCCTAATCCAACGGTGTTCGTATTCAACCAACATCCTCCAAGGCAACAAGGGTGAGATTTTTCCATCACTGTTGCCAAAGTGAGACCCAACAACTAAGTGGTGACAATTACGCTAGTTATTCATTCAACAATAGGAAACTTACTTTTTGATTTTGGTTCTACAAATTGTTTTATATCCAGAAAGTTTAGTAGAACAATCCCAACACCACCACAAATCATGGAATTAAGGATGTTAGTGAGAATGGAAAATGGGGATATCATTGCATCCCATGAATATAACTCCTCCCTGGTCACAATCTATGGAAAGAAATTTCCAGTGAACCTCATCATACTCCCTATGGTGGAATTTGATTAAATTCTCGGCATGGATTGGATTTCCTTATATAGATCCAGCATAAATTTCTATGAGATGGAAATCACTCTCAATATAGAGAATCAACCCCTGATTCTATACAATTTCAAGGAGGAGGATTAATCTTCTATAGAACCATAATCTCAAGAGTGGATCTAACTACCCTATGAGCATGTGTATCTGGCTCAGATGATTGAGTCCAAAGAAGAAACCACCATTGAATACATGCCTACTATGAGGGAATTCGTCAAGAATAAGGATGGGTCAATGCACCTTTGCATTGATTATAGTGAGCTTAACAAAATCACGACAAAGAACAAGTATCCTCTACCCCGAATTGATAAATTGTTCGATCAACTACATAGAGAGAAATACTTCTCAAAGGTATATTTGCAGTCAGTATATTACCAAGTAAGGGTTAAGAAGGAGGATATCCCCACACTACTTTTCTTACAAGGTACAGGCACTATGGATTCATAGTAATGCCTTTCGGAATCACTAATGCTCTTTCAATCATCATGGAATTGATGGATAGAGTATTTAGATATTACCTCAAAAAATTCGTGGTAGTCTTTATATACGATATTCTAATATACTCCAAAAGCAAGGAAGATCATGAGGAGCATCTATGAACTGTACTGGATACCTTGTGAGAGGAAAAGATCTATGCAAGTACAAAAAGTGTGAGTTCTGGTTGAAGGAGGTATCATTCTTTGGTCATATCATCAAAATTAAAGGGATATCTATGGATCCATACAATATAGATGCAATGAGGGATGGATGATCCGGACATTAGTAATGGATATCCATGGATTCCTTGGGTTAGCTAGATATTATCTCTGATTTGTGGGAAATTTCTCATGATTTTCAAACCCTCTTACGAAGCTAACTCGGAATGGAGTCAAGTTTCATTGGAGTGATGAATGTGAAGAGAGCTTCAAGGATTTTAAAAAGGAGGCTTACCACTACACCCATGATCACTTTACCTATGAGTGTAGAACTTTTTGTGGTATTCAGTGATGCTTAGAAGAAATGGCAGGGTCTGTGTGTTGAAGTAAAATGACAAAGTCATTGCCTATGCTTCAATTCAATTGAAAGTTCATGAAAAAACTATCCAACACATGATATGGAGTTCAATATAGTGATATTCACTTTAAAAATTTTGTGTAATTATCTATTTGTGGACAAGTGTGAAATATATATGGACCACAAAATCCTCAAGTATTTATTCCCATATAAATAGTTGAACATGCGCCAATAAAGATGGTTAGATATGATCAAAGAATATGACTACTCAATCCATTACCACCATGGAAAATTAATCAAGGTGGAATATTCTCTAAGTATAAAGGATATAGCGATTCTATCATTGACGATAGTTGAAAAGGATCCAATATTCATAGATTTGATGAAGATGGACATGTGAATATTAGATAAGGGAACATCATCAATCCTTTCACAAATTATTTGTCAATTGTCTCTTTTGGAAAGGTCAATGGATGATCAAAAGGATTATCTGAGAATTTAGAATAAGGTGGAAACTACTAGAATAGGGAAATCCTTGGATTTCAATGTCAATGAATAAGTAATTGTAAGATTTGGGTAAAGTATTTGTGCTCTATCAAATCCGGAGTTAACGAAGGAAATTTTGGATGATGCACACAGTTCAAATTTCTCTATTCACCTAGGAAACAAAAATATGTATTGAGATCTCTGAGATCATTATTAGTGGGATAACATGAATATGGATATCTTTGAGTATACATCAATGTGCATGGTATGTCATCAAGTGAAGGATGAGATGCAAAAGTCTAATGGGATGATGCAACCATTACCCATACCAACATGGAAATGGGAGAACATACCCATATACTTTGTCATCGGAATTCCGAATACATCCAAAGGAAACAATTATAATTGGGTTTTTGTGGATTTTCATACAAAGACTGCACACTTTATATCAATTTTAAAGGATTTATCACTGGATAAACTGGAACTAATATACATTAGAGACGTCGTAAGGCTTCATGGAGTACCACTATCAATTGTATCTGACCTAGATCCAATATTAACCTATATGTTTTGGAAGAGTCTTCAACATGCTCTGGATACTGAGCTGAACTTCAGTACAGCTTATCACCATCAAATTTATGGCCAATCTAAACGGACAATCCAAAAACTTGAGGACATGTTGAGATCGTGCCCAATGAACTTAAAAGAAGGATGGGATCATCATCTTCCTCTAGTGGAGTTCTCTTACCACAACAGTTTCTACTCAAGCATCCAAACGGCTCCTTATGATGCCCTGTATGGGAAGATGTGTAGAACACCAGCATGTTGGGATGAAGTTGGGGAGATAAAACTTCTAGGTTTGGAAATGGTTGAAGAAATAGTGGACAGGGTTAAGATCATCCAGCAACACATTAAAGCTGCTCAGAGTTGACAAAAGAACTATGTTGATAATTTCCAAAAGGCCCTAGAGTTTGATGTTGGAGACATAGTATTCCTCTGCATATCACCCTGGAAGATATTTATAAGATTTTGGAATAAAGGAAAACATAGCCCAAGGTACATCGGCACTTTTGAGATCCTTTATCGCATCAGAGCAGTGGCCTATCGACTAGCACTCCCACAAAACCTATCTCAAGTACATGATGTATTCCATGTATCACTATTGAGGAAGTACATACCTGACCCATCACATGTACTCAATCATTAGGTGGTACCATTGGAGAATGACCTCTCCTGTGAAAAGAATATGCTGAAGATCTTAGATCATAGAGAAAATGTTCTATGAAATAAGACAATTCCCCTCGTCAAGGTGTTGTGGCGAAACGAAAAGTTTGAAGAAGTAATGTGGGAATTGGAGGAAGTGATGAAGAAAATTTACCCGCATCTATTTTAGTGTGGAAAAAAAATTTGAGGGAAAAATTTCCAAATGGGGGAAGATTGTAATGACCCAAAATTTTTTAATTGAAATTCCTCTTGATCTAATTAAATTACTTGTTATGAAAAATTGTTATACAAAATATGCACTTCCTTGGTTTTATGTTTCTAGATTTCAAAATACCATTATGAATTTTTATCATTGCTAATATAGCCACTGAATAGTCATCACATGATTAGTATAAATATAGGGCTTTAACAAATCCAATTTACTCAGACAAATGAAGAGACTGCCTCATCCATTATACTTTCCCCATACGAAGCCCATTTATCGGAGCTCGGAAAGGAGGTTACATGATTGGGATTCGATCTTGACCAAGACCAAGTCGAACTTCAACACATTATGCTCAAACGGAACCACCTACAAGATAAGTGAATGTTGATAGAGATTACCACCCGAGCGATGTTATGTGAGCCACCCCAAGAGTCTATCACCATCACAAACCTTACCTTTAGGTCCTTTGTTGATGTTATAAGGGGTTATGTAACAAGACCTTAGAACTATGATTATGTGCAATATTTTTTTATATAATAATGAATATACATTCATTTTATTATTGTTACATTGTAAATAGTGTTTAAATAATAAATAGTATTTTTAGTTAATATTCAATTATGAAATCTATTTTTATGAATTAATGGATTTTTGAATTAAATAATTTTTTAATAATATTTTTTAGTAAATTACTTTTTGTTAAATATAAATGATCATATAATTTTTAGTAATACAATTTTATTTTTTGTTAAGGTTTGAAAGATGTTTTTGTCAAAACACATTAATTTTTTTATAAATGTCTTTTTTTATTTTAAAACTAAAAATTCACATATTTAGAAAATTATTTAGATAAATATTATTTTTGGAATCAGGACATCGAAATTATCCAACGGTGAATGTTTCATAATTTTCTGAGACAATTGAATATTTGGGTAAAACATTAAATACCGTTTAATTATATAATGTGTTTTATGAAATAATAATGACCCAATAGTGATGTAATAAAATACAATAAGTGGGATGTTTGGAAAATATATTTTTTAACCTTAAAATAATGTGATTTTGGGTTTAGTTCATTTATTTTACT
Organism: Viscum album; assembly: GCA_963277665.1. Taxonomy (NCBI): domain Eukaryota; kingdom Viridiplantae; phylum Streptophyta; class Magnoliopsida; order Santalales; family Viscaceae; genus Viscum; species Viscum album. Next base: position 1,391,791,418 of record OY728157.1, on the reverse strand, counting down.
AAGCCTTAGTTAACCCTCCAAGACATATAAAACATTTTATCTTTTTAAAATGATTTCCTTGAGAGTGTCACTCACCTCCACATAATAAAGCACAATATTTTAATAATTTAGACCATTAAACTTGAAAAATATAGTTTTCTAGTCCCCATCGGAAAAAACCATAGGAAAAAACCATGGGATGGTTTATGGTTTTGATTAGTTTAATGTATAGGTTCCAAAACCTAAATAATAAATAATTTCCTCTCTATTCCTATATAAACCTACCCAATATCACACTTCCTCTTCACTAAAATCCCTTGGAGCTTGACCAAACTCTTCACAAATATCTCTAGAATCCTCCCAAGTTGACCCAAGCTCTCAGTAAGCCTCTCTCAAGCCCCTCACAAGCCTTTGGGATCACACTTCCAAGTAAGGTATTCCTTCTTTCTTATTTTTATCCATGTATCTTTATATTGTAATAACATTTTAATTTCAATTAGAAAAGTTGGGGTGTGATTTATAACCTCCCTTATCTTCCTCTACCTATGTATTAAATGATGAAAGACCTATTTATCTCTCATTAATGTCTCCCATGTACACCTGTTACCATGACAAAATTCCATAAGGAATTTCTCTCTTCTCATTCACATTCAAGTAATTATTTTATATTATGAATATAAATTCCATTACATTTGTTGGTACATGTATCTATATGAACCCCTTACTGTCCATTTCATGCACATATGATGAGACAACCATTTCTCCTTCATCAACCATATTTATGAATTCTTTTGTCACTTTGCTATGCTGCTGAAATTGCACTATGATTTTTCTCAAGCCAAATTCATTATGTAGTGAATACAATGCCCATTTCTCTATCAAGGGTATTAACCTTTATGAACATTTACTTATTGATTATATATTTTCATGTATTAATTCCACATTTCTTTATCATGGAATAAATGAATATTTTTAATGATCCCATTTTGTATGATCTATGTGGCACACTTATGCATGAAATAAAATGTTTATGAAGGGTGCGCCCTGATAGCGCTCAAATGAAATGGGTAATGATTAGTATCATGATACATCATGTTATATGAGGGTTTACTCATTCTCCATGTGCAATGAGCATTATCTCATTCTAATACCATGTTAAGTGTTGTTTCCACATTTCCATGTTATGATAATCATGCAATATCTTGCCTTTATGTTCATGTTTATTTTATGCTCCATTGATATGCCTACTGCCTAACATGTATTTTATTCGTCATGTTATTCCTTGTTTACTCCCTTACAGAGCTTTATAGCTCTCCGTTTTTATGCATGTCCCCAGGTTATCCCATGCAATGCTATGTACGAAGGAATGTAGTGGTAATGTAAAGGATGTTTTGAATAAAGATGTTGTGTTTCACGTTTTAAGTCATTATATAATGTTTCTAAGACCCAAACACACTAGAAATATCGATCTACTATGTTTTATCGAGTGAATGTTTTATGTAATAAATCATGTTTAAGTGTGTAATATAAAACATGGTTGTTATAAGTATGGTATCATGAATGTGAAGGTCATAAACCTTATGACCTCCTCATACATTACATGACTCCCACTATACATCACATACCCTCATTATTAGGCATGAACAAAAAATATTTCATCATCAAGGGCTAGGATCTACCAAAAACTACACTATTTCCTGATACTACTACTGGAGGTAGAGCAGGTAAGAGAGGGTAATCATCCATACATTACCTACTATATGGATATTTGGGAAAACACCCCCAAGAACATACTGGTGTCGGTATATGGAACTCAATATGGGTGGGTGTAAAATTAACATGAAAATAAAAGAATATATATAATTACATAGACAACACACATGTTGTCCCAAAGATTTCACAAAAATTATTCATCGCCTTCTCTTTATAAACAGCACCATACAATGGTTACCACATACTTCCACTAACCGGATTTAACCCACCCCGTAGACCAACCACAAACATCCCAAAATTCAATTTCTTTAATTATTTTTTCAAGAATCTTTCCATATTATGGAATTAAAATCCATTTTTAATTAATTAGGTTATTTATCATCATATTTAATAAAAAACCATTATATATAACATGGATATTTAGTTTCCATTTAAATTCACCCCATTTTTTAACATTAAATTCATTAATTTGTTTACCAAACATGAATTATACCCCCAAACCATTATCACTTCATCATAACCAACCTCATATTCTCTCACTACTTGGCTACTACCACAAGTCATCACAACAAAACCCATCACATATCCTTCAAAACCTAACACCCCAACCCAAACATCTCACCACAACAACCACATATCAACCACCACACACTTCCACTACCAATAATACATTTTACATTTGAATATGTCACCAACATAATTTTATAAACACAAAAAGACCACACAACCACAAGTTCCACAATAAATTTACTACAAGCATAAAAAAAGATTAATAAAAAATATATTTTACCACAATTCATTTATATTGGGATTTCACTTTAAATCATATTCTTGTGAATATGTATTTTCACAAAGATACATATTTACACATGTAACCAATTTTTAGCTACATGAATATATTTATACTTCTATGAATGGTGGGTTTAAAAAAATTGAAGAAACATTTATCAGTCCAAAAAAGGGTTTACAATTCACATTATCACTAAAATACACAACATAATAGGTTATATGTTTCAAGAGAATATAATTATAAATTACAAGGAAATAGATAATGACATGTGATTACTACCCCTCCATTCTAATTGAATTTTATATGGTCCAATGTATTCATGAGTTAAACTATATGACCCAAAAATTGGAAAACAAAAGCATGTTAATTATACATATTCTCAAATGAAGAGAGAAAGGGATATCCTTTGTAGAAAAGAAGTTCCAAAACACATTGCACTAAAAATAGGGGAAAAGTTGATGTCACTTCCTATGTCATGAGAAGGTAAGGGATTGATCAATCATATGACAGTTTCATAGATGAGGGGAATAAATAAGAAAAACAAACTCCCACCTAAACCAAAATAGTTTTTGTGGAAAATAGAGAGGTAACCAAGAAGTTGATAATTCTTGGAATAATGAAAAGATGGATTCAAATCAATGGTAGATGACCCCAAGGATCAAGATCAATGTTTTGGGTTTTTATCAACTCGAAAGAAATAAGAAAATACTTGAATAGATAAAATTACCTTAAATTAATATGCCATATACATATCCTGAAATAACTTATAATATTAATGTGGTCAACATTCCTTTTTAATTTTTATTTAATTAGATTTCTTTAAAAAATAAAGAATGACCCATTTAATACCATATGATGTGGGTAGTTTAAACAAAATATTAAATCCCCACAAAATAGAATTGAGAAAATTTATTTATACTTTAAATTCAACATTTTACGTTAATTTTTTTTTCATGTCATTCTTGAAAATTTTTGGTATTTTGAAAAACTAGGAAATTTAGAAAAATATAGAACTGAAAATGATAATAGAATGACAGTATGGATCCAATAAACCAACCACCTGAAGGGGTCAACCAACTGTAAGAAATAATCTACTTGCCACATGAAGCAACCAACTGGCTACAAGAAGAAACAAACTAACCACATGAAGAAACCCACCAACCGTAAGAAGACACCAACAGAGCACATAAAGAAAAAAAATGAACATATGAAGAAAACAACCAAATGTAAAAAAAGAATAAACCATCCACATAATGAATCCAACTGACCTCATGAAGAATCCAAATGAATACATGAAGAAACCAACCGATCATATGAAGGAACCAACTGATCATGTGGAGAAACTAATTGGCCACATAAATTAACCAACCAAATACATGTAGAAACCAATAATACACATTAAAAAAATAAATTGATCATGTGAAGGAATCAATCAAATACATGAAGATACCAACTAACCTCATGAAGAAACCAATTGTCTGTATGAAGAAATAAGTGACTTCATGGTAATTCAAGTGACCATGAGAGAAAATTTATAAATTTAAAAAAGGTAAAGGCCTTAAGCTACCTTCTGACACTTCTAGGCCTCGATAAATTATAAAAAGAAGGACATGGGGATATGATGCATTATATAATTATACATTTGTGCAATAATAATTATGTTACTAAAGGAAACCCTATGTGTTCAACAGTAAAAAAAATCAGGCATATCAAATAATTAATGAAATAAAATCATGAGACATATTCACTTCCGAAACATACAATACCCCCCATAGGTAAACTTTGATAAATCATTAACCAAGATAATAGCTCAATTTATAAACTTGTTATCCAATATTAAAAGAATATCTCATTCTAAAATTTTATAATAAACTTCTCTTTAGTTTTTCTTATTGGCGTATCTTGTTTCCAATATCAACACAATAAAAAATACTCCAAATTCTAATGAATGTATAATATAAAACACATAATCAAATATAATGTGGTCCCCTGTAAACCACTTAAACCAGCTAGTACCCACCTCTCTAACATATAAAGTTCATCTATCAACCCTCTATCCTCTACATATCACATCATATCACATCCATATCAAGAAAAAGTCACCCAATATATACATTATATACCAAATAATGGGATAAGGGAGGGAATTTTTAGTTATATATATAGTTTTCTTGCTCAATTACTAGTTATTAAATCACACCTGAGAAAACCACCCTTAAGTGGTGGTAATATAAGGAATTATACTCATATGGTTAAAATAACATCAAAATAAAATAAGGAATAACTCACAATTTTTTTTTCAATTTGTCCCTAAACATAACCTACCATTTTACCCTTTGTTCCACTATAGTATACCTACTCATAACTCCCACAAGTTCAAGGTACTAATTCAAGCAAGTCCAAATAATATCTCATGGATGTGAATCCATATAATTTTTATAAAATAATATCCTAATAATACCCTCCACTTATGTGAACATAAATTGGGAGAAATCATTCTTATATCATCAATAAAATAAGTCCACTTTATATTCATGTTAATTTAGCATCATAAAAATTAAAAGGCTACACCATTTCCAAAAGAAGTCCATTCCACCATTTCAGGAAGTTTAGATCATTATTATATGAGATTATTAATATAGTCACAATTAGTTCAAATCATTATCATAATGGATTTTTTAAAAGAATTAATTATTCAAACCAATCATTTATAGTTAAGAAAATTGGCTAGTACCATCTCAAACTAGTGTTCTTCACAAGTTATAAATCTTGTTAAATTTATATAGTGATCCTTGGGATAATCCCCCAAAAATAATATAACCATACATTTCATACTCTACCCTCCTATAATATATAATATGAGTGATAATTGAAAACAATATGTCCATTTTAACATCATATCGGCTGCCACATTCAAATTCCACAACAATCATTTCATAGATTATAATATTCACTAATGGTTTGTAGCTTTACAAAATAAAAACGTTTTGACCATAAATTAGGAAAAATAATCTTATAAAAATCATGTAATGTTGAATCATCATTTTTAAAGGATAGTCATAGTTTTATACAAGGTCTAGGGTCCCTCTTGGAGTTTGTCATACCATGAAGTTTTCATAACTTTTTCTAGATGGTGTTCTCGCATGTCCACATTTAAAATAATATTTAAAAATTTAGCAATATTAGGATATTATAATGATCTAAAAGAAGTCATGGTTTTATTTTACTAGATAAAAAAACAAAATGGATCCTTCAGAATTTTCTTGGGCCAAGTCACCATCAATTTTTGTGTCTGTTAATTTAAAATTGCAAAAATTCCCATTAAACCGTATTCAATGGCCTTGAAAACTTCACCATCAATATTTAAGTGGGAAAATAGTTATAATATACAATTTTATGCCAAAATGGACATCATAAAATAACATTCACCTTTATTTTAATATTTTTAAAGATGGTACTGGTGAAAACCTATGTGGATTCCAATGCCACCCTAGTTGTGGGAATGTAGGCCATATATGAATAACATGGTATTATCAGTTTAGGCCTCATGAGTTTGGATTTAACATCAACCGAGATAACCTACCTCAATTAGGCCTCCGTTATGTGAAGGGATATGGGTGGTAGACCACTCATCGTTCCTAACAAATAGAGGCTCAGATACTCTTCCATACCATATCTAAGGCATAACCTCCCTTCCCAAAACCATTAACATGACTCACATAAAATATATATCTACCCCCCAAGATAATCCAATGGTTTGGATCCATATTCCCCAAACACCCCCAAATACACACACACACAACCTAGCCTAGCCTTTCCACGTATCACATCACCTTTATTAGACTACCACCATCTGATTCACATTTAACCACAATATGATCAAAATTAATTACCTCCTCACAATGGTCATATAACCTATTTCATCTCACCATAAATCACATTAGAGGAATAAATCAATTTCCATGGAAGTTGATCTCAAACACCATTGTCTTATTCGATGTTATGATGTTTTCAAACCACTATAATGTAGGAGGACCATGATGTATAGGGATTGGAGTTGACAAGATATTTTAATCTCTTTTACTAAAGAAAGAAATGTCAAATGTACACAAAAAACCAAGAAAGAAAGATTCCCACCTCCAACAACCACAAATTTTGAAATGTTAGATTATATTAGAATATGGACAACCTATGGGTTATCTTAAGGAAAATCAGGGTTGGGATGTGGGAGTATTCAAGGAGGTTGTGTCTAGAGATATTGAGAAACCTTGGAAGAGGTATTGTACTTGGAGATGAGGCTAGAATTAACATCATTAGGATAGTGAGGCATCTTAACACAATATGAGACTTTGTTCGAAGGATACTATTTTGATGAGTTTAGGACTTTTAATATTGTATGAGATTTTTTTATTTATATGGTATGTAGGTATGTTTTCTTTGAATGATCTCATCCTCCAAGGCCCTTATTTTGTATTTTTTTGATAAATGTTCTTATCCCCATCATGTTCTTGTTATTATTATTAATATAAAATGACATTATATTATAATATACAGACATTAATTATAAAATCATAAAGAAATTACAAAATTTCCAAAAAATATTATAGAGAGTGTGACCACTATAGCCTCCATTAGAATCCTCTGATCTAAAACCTTGAATAAAAAACAATAATGATATTTAGAGATCATAATTGAAATTTTATTGAAAAACTAATTTATGATTGGTTCAAAACCCATTATAAAATTACAGCATCAAAAAATAAAATATCATACCCGAAAAAATACTACATTGATATAATTTCAATTTATTGTTCCATTTAAAATATTTTTTCATTTTTCATTGCATATAATTAAATCATTCATTCCCTAAAAACATCTAATTAAATAAATTTAAATAAAAAAATCCAAAACTAATAGCATCAAAATTATACCAAACTCTCACAAAAAGTCAATAATTTTATTCCAAACTAATATAAACATGAACATTTCAATATATGGTCTTTTAATAGTTTAAAATTACCATTTTACCCATCATGTTCAAAATTATCAAAATTTCATTGGAAAATCAGGAACATGGGGATTGGTAATTTTTATACCACTTTAATAGTTTCACCTTCAAAAACTTTTATCAATGAAAATTATAAATATCATCCTTACAACCTCAAAAATTCACATTGACATTTTGTAAAGTTCTGTGTTTTTTGAACTAGGATAAAACAAGATGTTTTTGAAATTTTTTCGTTGTGACAATGGTTCGGTTTTAAAACCGAGATTCGGGATAAAGTTTTGTGAGTTGGGATCTCATAAAAGTTTTTATATCGAGCTTGGGTAAAGGCTCGAAGAGTTTCCCGGATGGCTAGATGGGTTTCGGGAGCACCGGGCCCGACAGAGGTGTACGGACAGGCTGCACACAGTTAGTCAAACATTCCCAGTCATCCATGCATACTAAAATGGTGGTCTAGTAGTGGGTGTATGGTCTGTACACGATCTGTCAGACCGTACGAGTCAAATTGTATGGCTTATCCAGATTTATGTTATGGGTTAATTTATTTAATTAAATTCAGGATTAAAAGAAATTGAATTAAATGATGTGAATTGGGAGATTTATTTAATTAAATTCAAAGTTAAGAAGAATTTAATTAATTGATATGAAATTGGAGATTTATTTTATTAAATTGATGTTGAAAGAATTTAATTAAATGATGACGAATTTTATATTTTATTTAATTAGATTCAGTTGAAATGATTTTAATTAAATAAAGTGAAACGGTGGTTTTAGATAATTAAATTAAAGATGAGAGAATTTAATTAAATAAGGGTGAGATGGATAATGGATAATTCATTTAATTAAAATGTTTTTTAGAGTATTTAATTAATTGGCATTGAAAGAGGAAATTAATTTAATTAAATTATGTTGATAATTTTTAATTAAATGACGTTGATATGGAGAAATTATTTAATTAAATTAAGATTAAAAGAATTAAATTTATTTGTTAAATGACGATGAGAGAGATTATTTATTTAAATAAATTGAGATCAAAGTAATTTAATTAAATGAATGGTAAATTAGGATTTGGGGGTTATTAAAGGAGGGTAATATTAAATTGTAAAATTTAAATGATGTGTAAATGAGGAGTTTCGATTTATTTTTATTAAATTCAAGGTAAATATTAATTTAATTAATTAATTAAAAATTGTGGTTTTATTAAAATAAATTCAAGGTTAATAAGAATTTAATTAGACATTGAGAAATGGGGGAAAATTTTTAATTAAACTGGGGTTGAGTTAATTTAATTAAATAATATATATGAGTTGAATTTTTTAATTTAATTAAACTGTGTATAGAGAATTTAGTTAGATGACATGAATTGGAGAAATTATTATATTAAAATCTGTTGGAATGAATTTAATAAAATTATGAATAATGAGGTGTCAAATTTTTGAATTAAATTATATTGATAGAATATAATTAAATAATAATGAGATGGAAATTTGATTGCAAATGCTGAATGCATTTTTTATTGGTATAAAATAATTTATTATATTACAAAATCATATTTTTGTAATAAAACCCCTCTAATGGAGGTGTTCTACCTTCAAGAAAAAAATATAATGATTAGACTGATATGTTCATTTGCCTTACAGATATGTGTTTTTCTACTACTGCCCATACAAGTTGACGCAGTTGGGATAAGTGGTAATTATGAGTTTTGGGTGGGATAAGTTGAGATAATTAATTATGAATTAATGAGTGGGATATATTGAGATAATTGATTTTGAATTAATAAATTTCTTTGAAAATTTTAATTGAGATAATTAATTGGGGGATTAATTATGAGATATTAAATTGTCTAAGTTAAGATAATTAATTGTGAATTAATTCTGTGTTTTGAGATTTGTAATTTAGAAAATTAATCAAGGGATTAATTATGTGATATTAAATTAAATAAGTTGATATAATTAATTATGAATTAATTGTGTTCATTGAGAATTGTAATTGATATAATTAATCAAGGGATTAATTATGAGATATTAAATTTTTTAATTTGAGATAATTAATTATGAATTAATTATGTTCTTTGAAAATTTTAATTGAGATAATTAATCGGGGGATTAATTACAAGATATTAAATTGGATAAGTTGACATAATTAATTATGAATTAAATTTGTGTTTTGAGATCTGTAGATGAGATAATTATTCATAAAATTAATTATAAGATATTAAATTTGTTAAGATGAGAAAATTAATTATGACTTAATTTTCTGTTATAAGATTTTTAATTGATATAATTTATTGGGGTATTAATTATGATATATAGAATTGCCTATGTTGAGATAATTCATTGTGAATTAATTTTGTTCTTTGAGAATTGTAATTGAGATAATTAATCATGGGGATTAATTATGAGATATTAAACTGGTTACGTTGAGTTAATTAAATATGAATTAATTATGTGATTTGAGAATTGTAATTGAGATAATTAATCGGGGGATTAATTATGAGATATAAAATTTTCCTAAGTTGATATAATTATTTATGAATTAATTATGTGCCTTTGATATTACAATCTATATATTTAATTATAAAATTGAATATGGAGAGGATATTTTTAATATAAGATAATTAATTTTGGATAATTAATTATGATATATTAATTGTGTTTTTTATTAATTAATTGATAAATTAATTAATGGGATTTGTGTACCTAGTTAATTTTCTAGTTAACTAATAGATTTGAGTATGACCATTGATATGAATGATAGGACATTTCCTCTGGCTTTTGAGTTGAATGTGAATCCCATGTTAATGTTTTAATTGAAATACTTAAGATGGTTTTCCTTAATTATAAATGTGAATATTCTTGCTTATATGTAATTGAAATGGATAATGAAATACATGAGAGGTTAAATGTTTCATGCATTATATGTTGTGAATGGTTACACCTTGTATAGGAAGGGGAGAAAAGGGACCATGAGGTACCTTAGGGAGAAAGAATCTGTTAGGTTTTGTGTTGATCCTCCAAAGACCGTGAGAGCTTGTGGGGTTGAGGAAGGGGATAGACCATGTGAACTAATTTTGGTGATAACTGTCTGTGTGTTATGTCTCTATCCATCCAAAATCATTTTCCAAAAGACCTTGAGAGCCTAGGGTAGGAAGACCATGTGGGCTTCCATGTTGATTTCCATGAGACCTTGAGTGCTCTTAGAGTTTGGACCAGGATAAAGACCATGAGTTCTTCCCCTCGTAATGAATATTTGTGCATTACGTCTTGGTCCATCCGGAAATAGTATCCAGGTTGTATGTCCTTTTGGCATTGGTACGCGCTTGGTTCATATAAGAGGATGTTAAGCATATATATATGTTTATATTTATATACCCTGAAACTATATATATATATATATAATTGACATGATCAGACATACCAACCGTGTGCTAAATCAGGTATCACCGTTAGTTGTCCCGTAGGAACCTGGGTGGGTTTTTGGTTATTCAATCAATTCTATTATTGCTTTGATAAACTTGCATGCGGTTTAATTTTATTACATTGTCTAGATTTAGCTAGACATAGGTGGTCCCAACCAACTGGGATTTATATCTAATTCCGTATTTGGGCCACCATTTCACTGGCGTACCCGAGTAGACTCTACTTGTTTACAGGACATTGTACATTGCTTGTTGTTGTTTGTTTATACATGGAAGTTATGAAAAAAGGACAAAGTGGGAGGTCTGGATGCTCGTCAAGATCACCCTTGGGGATTTGGTCATTTTTCATTTTTCTCTATATTGAGATGTATATAATTGTGATTTGTTTACTAATTTCAGATATGTACCATCATGAAATGCATACATTGTATGAATTGGTGTTGGAAATTTTCTTTTTTGAGTTGATATTACATTTTACTTTTGTTTCATTAGTTATTTCTTTATATTTCATCTACTATTTTCATCTCTTTAAAAAAAATATACTATTGTGCAAACTCTGATGTGAGGGTATTGTATCCCCACTAACTATCCTTACACCCTTTCTGCTCATCGGTAGCATTTGGTGTATGGGGAGGAATGCTTGAGGTCATGTGGCGACCCATCCAACAACCGATTTGATGGTAATCTTGGTCGGGACATTAAAAAGTGGTATCATAACTTTAGGTTTTATTTCTTTTTCTATTGTCTTTTTGTTTTAGGTTAGTATACGGGAGAATAGGAAATTGTCGACACTCAGTTAATAGCCATGCTTGTGATTGATCACCCTATGTACGGGAAATGACCATGTGGCTTAGTATGGGAATTGACGTTTATACTATTTTAGGTTACAGTTGATATGATTTCATTATGAGTGACTGATGTATTTTCTATTGCTTATTGATTTTGAGAATTTTGAAGTTTTTTATTGGCCTGAAATAGAAATTATGTTTCATACATGCATCATCTTAGGAACTTAGAGATTCCCATGTCATGCATATAACATGCCATGTAGTTTCATTAGTATGATGCATGAAAATATTTATTATGTTCCTTGGTTGGAATGCCATCTTTTGATCTACTTTAGCTTTCCTGCTTGTATAACATGTTTAAATGATTATATTCCATGCTTTTGTGTTATAACATGCTATTGTGTTACTTCTTATTATAACATGCTAGGAATTTCTTGATGTGTGAATGGCTGCATGGATGAAAATTTATTGGTTGTGTTTACGACGACATCCAATTTCAATTATATGGTGTATGGGCATCTTACAACTAGAAAAAGGTTAACCAAGGTATTAGAACCATTGAAAAAGGGGATTCTAAAGTTAAAAATGTTAAATAGCGTTTGAATTGATTAAATAGGAGCCAAATTCAACTTGTAAAGTGTAAGAGCGCTTTACCGATTGGTATATGGACACACATATCACTTGTGGGGTTTCTTTTTGAAGAACCTGGATTGAATAATTTGGACCCTCAGAGGCCATATTCTTATTAAAACGAATTTAGATGATATATTTCTTGTTTATGATGAAATGAAATTATATGTAAAATGTTTAAAGGGGGATTTTGTGTTTCTTTGTTTGTGACCAATTTAATGTTGGTGTCTTTTAAGTGTTGTTGTCCCTAGAAGGAATTCTAGGTTTTATAGAATGACACATGTTCCTTGAGGGGTGGTAGATGTATCTTGACCTTCATTGTGATCTGGTTTTACAATTAGTGTTCTTTTCTGATGGAGAAGAGCATGTACACTATCATGACCTCATCCTGGAGGCACTGAGATAGCGTCATTCTTACATTGTGCTAAAGAATCAATAGACATTGGGCTTGGTAAGTGGTTGTTATTTGGGTTGTACACAGGATGCCTAGTTCATTGGGTTATGTAGTTATTCTTTCTAGGTCATGACATTTTTAATGTAGCCTTGTGATTTCTTGACTTAGAGAGGTCACTATAAGTTGAGTAAGAACTTTGGCTTACTTGTGGTTGGTGTTGAAATTGTTTTAAAGGCACATCGCCGGTTTAACGATGGGTAAGGGTTTCATGGGTAAGTGGTGTATTTTAAGGAAAGAGTTGTGGCTTGGGGTTCTAAAATGGTTAAAGGTTTATTTAGAGTTCGGGAACACAATGCGATCACTCAAATGAGACTTATTGACCTTGGTGGGTTTGATAGTGTTGTAGTAGCTCCCAATGGCTTCTCGGGGATGAGAAGTTTTTAAGGTGGGTAAATTGTTATGTCCTGTGTTTTTTTAACTAGGTTAAAATAAATCAGTTTTTAAACTTTTTCCATTGCAGCGATGGGTCATTATTAAAACCAATATTTGGGATGAAGTTTTTCTAGTTGGGATCTTTTAAACGTGCTTATATCTAGCTTTGGTAAAGGCTCGAGGAGTTTCTCGGATGGCTGGATAAGTTTCGAGATCACTGGGCCTGACAGAGGTGTACGCACAGGCTACACATGGTTAGTTAAAATGTGTTGGTCTGTCATGCATGTCAAAATGGGTGTTCAATAGAGGACGCACGATATGTCATACCGTGCGAGTCAAACCGGGCGGCTTACCCAGTTTTATGTTATGGGTTAATTTATTTAACTATCTTTAGGATTAAAAAAATTAATTAAATTAGGTGAATTACGTGTTTTATTTAATTAAATTCATCGTTAAGAGGAATTTAATTAATTAATGTGAAATGGGGAGTAGTCATGTTGAGGCATCAGTAGCGTGTCTAGATGCTGGGGTACCTGGCATGTCTGTCTGTTATCCTTGATCACAAGGCTTCTCGAGGGTGTGGAAGCCCGAGGCATCCCACATCGGGTGCAGGGAATTACATGTCATAGACACATATTTGAGGTTTTCCTCAGCTTCCCGGGTTCAACACAGGGTATTCCGCGAGTTTAACGTCCAGCGGAGACGGATCAACCCAACCAGAGCATTAGCTAGGATAGATCGGATTGAGGGATCCTCCTTGAAGGGATATCGATACCGGGGCTAGCCTATGGGTGACTGTGGAGTTGGGCTTGAGCCTTGATGAGGCTTCCTACGTATCCCCGTGGCAGGGAATCAAAGTCCGCGTAGTTCGGGATGGTGCCGGTAAACCGATGTGAAGCTGGACCTTGGCCCGATGAATGTCGTCAGCGTACCGACGTGAAGGTGGACCTTGGTCCGATGGGCATCGTCAGCGTACCGATGTGAAGATGGACCTTGGTCCGATGGGAGTTGGGCTTGAACCTCTGGGAGGATTCCTACGTACCATGCCTTGACATGGATCAAAGACCTCGTAGTTCAAATGGGGTTGGGTCGCAATGGCTTACCACTAGACCAGAATGTAGTTTAACGTCCTGCTAGACGAGGATGGGACCCGACATGAAGAAATGACGGGTGGGTGTGTTGGTGAACCGACATGAAAGTAGACCTTGGTCCACTATTGGTGGGCTTGAACCTCGTGGAGGCTTCCTACATACCATGCCTTAACACGGATCAAAGACCTCGTAGTTCAGGTGATGGGTGGGTCGCAATGGCTTACCACTGGACCAGAGTGCGGTTTAACGTCGTGCTGGACGGGGGTGAAACCCGACATGAAAGACGGGTGGGCTTGAACCTCATAGAGGCTTCCTACGTACCATGCCTTGACAGGGATCAAAGACCTCTTAGTTCAAAAGATGGGTTTTTCGGTGAACCGACGTGAAAGTGGACCTTGGTCCAATGGGTGGTGGGATTGAACCTCATAAAGGCTTCCTACGTACCATGCCTTGACACGGATCAAAGACCTCGTAGTTCAAAATATGGGTTTGTCGGTGAACAGACGTGAAAGTGGGCCTTGGTCCAATGGGTGGTGGGCTTGAACCTCATAAAGGCTTCCTACGTACCATGCCTTGACACGGATCAAAGACCTCGTAGTTCAAAAGGTGGGTCGCAATGGCTTACCACTGGACTGGAATGGGACCCGACGTGAATGAGCGACGAGTGGGCTTGAACCTCGTGGAGGCTTCCTACGTACCATGCCTTGACATGGATCAAAGACCTCGTAGTTCAGGTGGGGTGTGTCGGTGAACCGACGTGAAAGTAGACCTTGGTCCACTATTGGTGGGCTTGAACCTCGTGGAGGCTTCCTACGTACCATGCCTTAACACGGATCAAAGTCCCCATAGTTCAAAAGGTGATGTAGTTTAACGTCATGCCGGACGAAGATGGGACCCGACATGAAGAAACGACGGGTGGGCTTGAACCTCGTGGAGGCTTCCTACGTACCATGCCTTGACATGGATCAAAGTCCTCGTAGTTCGCTAGGATGGAGGGGTCATGGTCGGTGTTCACTCTAAGCCCACATGAGTCATGCTCGGTGTGAGAAACAAGAGTTTGCAAGGACCTGACGATCACGTCGTGAAGGGTGCGTCCGTGAGAAGCGAAGAGGGGCTTACGCGTTGGGCGGCCCATGGTGTTGGGACTTACTCCAGGATGGAGGCCCATATGGGGGTGCCTCGTTCCCTATCACTCCCTCCACTGACCTTGGTAGTGGGGAAGTACAGAGATGCACGAGTGCAATCATCCGTACGAAAGGTTTGGGGCTTACACTCTAAGGCAACCCTTCCCCTGCGAACATATACCACTCCGACAAGGAGGATCTCATTCCATGTGCAGAAGAGTTCCATTCCCATGGAGACGAGTGGTGTAAAGAATGTTCGACCTGGGGGGACCCTTCGTGAGGGAGACGAGGTTGGGTCACAGTTTAACGTCATGTGTTGAGGACGTGGTTCTTGGCAGTTTAACGTCCTGCAGCTCGGACGAAGATGGGTTCACTCCACACCCCTAGGACTTACATAACCGGTACCCTCTGGTCCTTGGGGAAGGGAAGGTGCCGGTAAGGCCATGGTAAAGGGGGGTCATGGGACGAACCATCAAGGGGTCCACGTTAGCGTGGCTATGCGAAGAAGCAATAGCCGTTAGCGTGCCTATGCGAAGAAGCATTATGCGAAGCAACGCTACGGGTGGTATTGTCCATGGGACTTTGAAATCACATCGTGCAAACCTAGAGGGCCGCACTGGAAGAGGAATCACTAAGAAGAGGAGTGTGCTTTGCGAAGTGGGGTGCCTTGGCCTTAGCATGGGGAATAGGTGTGAGTGGAAGGCGCTTCGCGAAGTGGAACAGTGTTCGCGGAGCACTGCCTCGCGAAGAAGGGGTGCCTCGCGAAGCAGGGTCCTGCGAAGCAGTGTGCTTCGCGAAGTGGAGCGGTCCTGCCTTAGAATAGGGATCACTCGTATGGGTTGGGTGTTTCGCGAAGCACAAGAGATCCGCGGCTACCCGGGTTCCCTTGGGAATCCCCTTCCTCCGCGAACTTCCTTGAGCTTCGCGAAGGGCATCCCTCCTGGAAGAGGGGCTCAAAACGAGACAAAGAAGAGTCGTCTCGCGAAGTAGAAATACCTCATGGAGCTCATGATTCCCGGGGCAAAGCGTGCTTCGTGATTCGGGAGAGGAGAAGCCGAAAGGTCAGATTGTCCATCCCCGGGACTCAGGGGGAGTCCAGTGTTTATAGAGAAGGGGCGCCGCGAAGCAGGGCTCGTGCGCCGCCTCCGGTGCTTCGCGGCGCGCTTGCGAACGTCAACAGGGTTCGCGGGGGATTACCGCTTGGGGCGCTTCGCGGCGGCTCGCGAACGTCAAACGGGTTCGCGGAGGATTACCGCCTGGGGCGCTTCGCGGCGGCTCGCGAACGTCAAATCGGTTCGCGGAGGATTACCGCCTGTGGTGCTTCACGACGGCTCGCGAATGTCAAATGGGTTTGCGGAGGATTACCGCCTGTGGTGCTTCGCGGCGGCTCGCGAACGTCAAACGGGTTCGCGGAGGATTTCGCATGTGGGGCTTCGCGGCGCCGCCATGGTAGGGGCGCTTCGCGGCGGAGCTTCGCGGCGGAGCTTCGCGAGGCAGCGCGCCGGCCTTTTTCGTTCCTTTCTTTCGGGCCACATTTTTGGCGCCAACAAACCCGATAACCGAGCCGACTTTGACATAGCCCGAAGGGTGTTCCCGATCCCCACGGGTCAGCGACTAGCACCTGGAATCGTACAACATACAAGTGGGAACGAATTTTCCACAAGGACACGGAAGCAAGAGTGAAAAAAACAATATGCATAATAAAGAGTCCCCACTGGGAGAATTGTACCAGAAAACAAAGAGTCACAGAAACCCCAAAGTACTACAACCCAAGTACATAAAATAGGAAAACCACCCCAAAGTCCCCAAGGACACAACTCACCACGTTGGAAACTCAACAGCTAGATCCACCTCCAAGTGATCCTTTCCCCTTGCACGAACCTAGATGAAGGTGGTTGACATACACCCGAAGGAAAAAGTAGGGTGTGAGCCTAAGCCTAGTAGGATACCACCATAGATTCTATAACAGATTCCAAATAAATATTATCCAAAGAAAAACTTTCAATTTTAAAGTAAACATGTTTGGAAATAGGAAATCATATTTTAACAAAAAATGATATACATTTTCAAGTAAAGGAAAGTTCACCAAGCAAGGTTTTACAATGATTGAATACTTTTAAGACAATGGATTAAATAAATACAGTTACATAAAACAGTTTATGTAAAATTAACAGGCATGTAAAGCAGTTCAAAAGCATTGGAAAAAATTTATACATCACATATAAATATTTAGGCAAGAAACATGATCATCTTCCAAAAGGTACGATAATATTAATCAGTTATGGGATTTTGTACTCTCTATGTGAACTTAGAAAAATGTGTATACACACGTCTCTATGACACTAGCAAAAGGAGACTCGTCACCAAACCATCGAGAATATGACCCACTGCAAGTTTGTTTTATAACGTTTTCATATCATAGAGTGTATCCAAATAACTCACTAACTACCTAAGGATTTCATGCACTCTTACATGATGGGAAAACTATTTTTAAGAATGCATAAAATACGATCAATCCCATTCTTCCATTTCAAAGTGCCAATTCAATTCAATTTAAAACCACAACAGTTTTTATTCAAAAACATTCTTTTTCGCAAGATAAAACCAATGGGTTTCTATTAAAACATTTTAATCCATTTTCACCAGTTTGAAATCCATTCAAAACCAATTCCATCATTTCACAATTTATTTCCACAATTGAAATCAACAATTCAATTGAAAAAATTTCCATCAAATACATAACATAAATTCCACAATTTAAAATTTTCAATTTCCATAAACACACACACACACACCGTAATTCAATAGAAATGGGGGTTTTCAAAATTCTCATTCCAAAACCAATTCAAATATCTAAATTAAAACGAATTTAATTAAAATAAACAAGTGAAATAAATCAATTAATGATGATAATGAATTATTCAAGTCGGGACGGAACCACTTACCTCGATGGTTTCGACCAAAACCACAACGGTTGAAGAACACTCAAGAATCCCAGTTGATTCTCCAAAAACACGTCCTAGATCCCTTCCCCTAGAAAGACCAAGACCAAAACTCATCATTTTGGCATTTAAACACTTATATCTACACATAAATGGTGTAGATATAAGAAATCAAGGGCATATGGGAAGTAGATCTAAGTAGATCTAAGAAACCGATCAAGAAAGAAGAAGAACAATCACATACCTTGAGAATCCTGCTTCGATTCACGAAGAGGAGCCTTTGGATCGCCTCTAGAACAAAGGGAGAATCTTCTCTGACCCCAGGAGAAGATAAATCCCGAGTTAGGGCTACATAGGGGGAAAAAAGCATTTAGAGGAAAAATGGCCGATATCCACAATTTAAGGATCTAATTTTAAGTGACCGCACGTTTTGTCTGCACAGTTAGTCAAACCGTGCACACACCGTGTGGATCTCACTATCCAGGGTTTCTGGTCTGCACGGTTTAGTCACACTATTTACAAAACTGTGTGAACACCGTGTGTACCCCACTGTCCAGTGCTGCTAGGTTGGAACGGTTTGAACGCACGGTTTATCCAACCGTGTGCTAACCGTGAACAATCCATTTCCTTTTTGTTTTACTTAAAATTTCACCCTAACATACCCCCAAGTCACTACTCCAAAACAGAGGCACTTATAGACATCAAAAGTACCTGAAAACATAACAGAATGTTACAACCTCCCCACCATAATAACTTTCTGTCCCCAAAAACCCTATGAAGAAACCTCCAGGACAAAAAGCTGAGGCCACTGCTCTCTCATTAGTGCCTCCCTTTCCCACATCTGATGAGAATATGAACCATGCTTCTAAAGTATATGGACCAGAGGTATCATTCTCCCACGAAGTACCTTGGTCTCAGAATCAACAATCTTGACTTGTCGTTTAGTCACAGATAAATCTAGTTAAATTTAAAGATCACTCTAGCTCACAACATGAGATAGATCTGAGAGGTACTTCCACAACTACGATAAATGGAACACGTTATGTATCTTTGTAAACTGTGGTGGTAGAGTGAGACGGTAAGAAAATTTTCCCACAAGACCAACAACCTCGAAAGGTCCCACAAATTGACGAGCAAGATTCCCTTGCCTCCTAAGCCGTTGATGACCTAAATGGGGTGAAACTTTCAAGAATACCTAGTCACCAACTGAGAACTCTATAGGTCTATAGTGACGGTCAGCATAAGACTTTCACCGACATTGCGCTGTCAACATTCTATGACGAATCAACTGGATCTTAGTTGTCGTCTCTTGGACAAAACTCGGTCCTACCAAAGAACGTTCACCAATCTCCGACCAACATAAGGGATATTTACACAGACGGACATAAAATGCCTCAAAAGGAGCCATTTTAATCACAGATTGATAACTGTTGTTATAAGAGAACTCAGCTAACCCCATATGATCATCCCAAGATCCACCAAAGTCAAGACACACATTCATGGAGCATGTCCTCAAGGATATGAATAGCTCTCTCTGTCTGGTAATCTAACTGTGGATGGTAGGCCATGCACAAACGGACCTGAGATTTCAGTGCCTCCTGAAGGCCTCTCCAAAAGTGAGAAGTAAACTGAGGATCCCTATAAGAGAATATTGTAGATGGAACTCCATGAAAACGAACAATTTCTTTAACATAGATATTTCCCAACTCCTTAACTTTGTATGTATCTCGAATAGGTATAAAGTGAGATGAATTGGTCAGTCTGTCGATCGCAACCCATATCCCATTCTTCTTCCTCTGGGTTTGAGGTAACCCAACCACAAAGTCCATTGAGATTTCATCCCACTTCCATGTAGGGACTCGAAGTGGTTGAACAAAACCTGAAGGTTTCTGGTGCTCGACTTTCACCTACTGGCATGTATAGCAATGAGATACAAAATCAGCAGTGTCTTATCTCATACCTGGCCACCAGAACTGTCTCCGCATATCATAGAACATCTTCATGGTCCCCGGGTGCATAGCCTACTGAGAGTTATGGCAATCCCTCATCACATCCTTCCTTGTGGATAACTGAACAATGTAACAGTTTTGATAACATAGAACACCCTCTATGGAGAATGACCACATAGTGTCGGTCTCCCCACCATAAAGAGAGTCCCTATTTTCATGGAATTCATCATCCAGTTTTTGTTCCTGAAGAATTAACTCAAGGAGAGAATAAGTCAGCTGAACCCTGACTAAAGAAACTTCATTCCCCTTCCACTGAACTCCAATATTCAATTGAGAAAAAAGATACATCAAACTCCACTCTTCTGAAGATTCTTTCATAGCCTGAGATGAAGGTTTCCAACTTAATGCATCTTCAACTACATTCCCTTTCCCCGGGGTGTAGGAAATGTCAAATTCGAAAGATTTCAGGTACTCCACCCAACGCCTTTAGAAGAGATTAAAATATTTTTTAGAGAAGATATAACTCAATCTCTTGTGGTCTGAATTCACAGTAAAACATTCTCCATAAAGTTAATTTCTCCAACACCTGAGTGCATTTATTATAGCTTCATGTTCAAGGTCATGAGTAGGGTAGTTCTTCACATGAGGCTTAAGCTGACATGATCCATAAGAAACAACATGATTACCTTGAATAAGGACACATCACAAACCTGAACCCGATGCATCACATAAGACCACATAACTTGCCCCAGCCTCAGGAAGAGTTAACACCGGCACAATAGTCAAAAGACACATTATCTCAAAAAAATAACTCTAACATTTGTCATTCCAGGAAAACATCACTCCCTTTCGAGATAGAGCAGTCATTGGAGAAGCTAAATTTGAAAAATCTTTGACAAAATGACGATAATATCATGCATATCCCAAGAAGCTCTGAGTCTCAAAAACATTTCGTGGTTGTTCCCAAGTCATAACAGCCTTCACCTTCTCAGGATCAACTAATAATCCATGCTCTAACACCACATGTCCCATGAATTTCACTTCCCAGATCCAGAAATCACACATTGAAAGCTTAGCATAAAGACAGTGATTTCTTAAAAGACCCAGAACTGTTCTAAGATGAAGTACATGATCCTCCTCAGACATGGAGTATTCAAGGATTTCATCCACAAATACTACCACAAAATTATCTAGATACGCATGGAAAACATGATTCATCAAGGCCATGAAAACATTAGGAGCATTTGTTAGGCCAAAGGGCATGACAAGGTACTCATAATGGACATACCTACTTTGAAAGGTGGTTTTCTAAATGTCAGATTCCTTTATCCTCAGCTGGTGGTAACCAGATCGAAGATCAATTTTTGAAAACCACTTTTACCCTTTCAATTGGTCAAACAAATCATCAATTCGTGGTAATGGATACTTTTTCTTTATCGACAATCGATTGAGCTTTCAATAATCAACATATAAACGTAGAGAACCATCGACCTTCTTGGCGAAGAGAATTGGTGCTGCCCAAGGTGACATGCTCTGGCGTATACAACCTTTCTCAGGAAGATCGTCCAACTGAGACTTCAGTTATTTTAATTCGGATGGAGCTATTCGGTAAGAAGGGAAAGAAACTGGTTGAGTACCAGGCATTAACTCAATTGAAAAATTGATCTCCCTTACCGGTGGAATACCAGAGAAGTCAGAAGGAAACACGTTTGGAAACTCAGCGACGACTGGAGGAAGATCACCACTCATTGGATCTTTCTCTAGATCAAAAGTATTCACTAATATAATTTTCCCCAGCTCTGGATGAGAAGGTCTGGCTCTACCTAACCTGGGGTCCCATTCTCCTTGAAAAACAAGAGGCACACCACTGGGTGTAGTAAGGTAGACCCGTCGGAGGTGACAATCAATCTGAGAGTTAATAGCGATGAGCCAATCCATCCCAAATATGATGTTGAAATATTTCAGGTCGAGAACCAAAAAGTCACAAATAAGCTCGACATCTGATATAAAGAAGACACAAGCAGGACTACGGAGACCCTTCTCTCTCACCGTACCAAGAGGTGTAGTAATATCCATCAGCCAAGCCAAATGTTCCATGGGTAGATTAAGTGGATTAACAATATGAGTTGAAATAAAAGATTGAGATGCACCATTATCGAAATATTATGTCACTAAGGATGAAGCTACAGTGATGGTACCTCTCACAGTCATAGGACCTGCTTCAGCTACCTCGGAGATTCTTCCACTGCGTGAAGAAGCTTCGTTCCTGATGCCTATGGTTGGAACCTTTTTGCATGTGAATCATTTGATTTCCCCATAGTTTTTGGAGGTGATGATGATATTGTTCCACTACGTGGAGTATAGAAGTGATGGCAGTATCTCTGTAAGTTCCCCAAACATCCGCAGGAGATACAGTTCTTGGGTGCCTCAGTACAAACCCTCATAGAATTCCCTAGCTTTCCACACTGATAGAAAGTCAAAGAATCCCCTCCTAGTGCAACCTGATGTCTAGAATGACTCTGATGTCGAGAACTACCATATGAGATGTTGCACTTCTGTTTCCCTTTAAAGGGACCAACACTGTCACAAGAAGGAAAAGAAACTTCCTTCAACCCTGAATTTCCTGCCCGGTCCATCTCAACCATCATATCCCTTTCCAATACATCAGCATAAGTGGGAAACATCAATAATAAAATTTGAGAACGAATATCTGATCTAAGCCCCAACTCAAATTGTCGATCCCCCATCCCCTCATTAAATACAATTTCAGGAGCAAACTGTACCAATTCAGCAAAGTGATTTGAGTACTCAGTCACGGTTTTGTTGGCCTGCTCAAGCTTGAAAAACTCCAAATACTTGGAAAAAACCATTGATAATGGATAGAAATGATCAGTGAAAAGAGCCCTAATGTATTTCCACTCCAAACCCTCGTTTTTACCTACCATCACCATCGTGTCCCACCATCTCCTGCTTGGTCCCTATAGCACGAAGGTGTCACACTTCACCTTGATCACATCAGGTGTCTCCAAGAACCCCAACATATGTTTAATCTTACTCAACCATTCCTCGGCATGTTTAGGGTCAGTGGAGCCTTTGAAAACTGGTGGATTCTAGCATAGGAACTCTTGAGAATGACTTTAGATAATATCACTTTGTGGATCTAAAGTTGGAGTCTGAACAGGGAATGGAGGTGGTGCCTATCCTAGAGCATGGATAGTGAAAATGATCACCTCAACTAGACTCGGATCCACAATAGGTATCGCTTGCTGAGGTTCAGCAACAGCCTCTTTTTGGATCTGATTCCCACGTCTTTTCGGAGGTATGATGCTACACAACACCAAAAAAGACAGATAATAAGACACCAACCAAGTAACAAGGAAAAATACTCTTAAAATAAAGAATAAACAAGATTTGTATTCCACTCTATCCAAATAAAAACTAGAAAAATACTAGAACTAATCCACAAGTCGTATTTCCCTAACTACCCCTGGTGACTTAAAGTTCATTGTGGTGAGAGCTGTCCAGGCACTCAACCACAACTACCTCCTATGTCCCAACAAGAAAACACAAATGCATACTATCATCAAGGAAATATGTTCAACAAACCTCCCTTTAATAACAATTTGTCATGAACCATCCCGGTTACCCTAATAACCCGATAACCGAGCCAGCCTTGACATAGCCCGAAGGGCGTTCCCGATCCCCCCGGGTCGGTGACTAGCACCTGACATCGTACTACATAAAAGTGGGAACAAATTTTCCACAACGACGTGGAATAAAGAGTGAAAAAAAACAGTATGCATAACAATGAAACTCCACTGGGAGCATTGTACCAGAAAACAAAGAGGCACAAAAATCACAAAGTACTACAACCCAAGTACATAAAATAGGAAAACCACCCTAAATCTTCCAAGGACACAACTCACCACGTTGAAAACTCAACAGTTGGATCCATCTCCAAGTGATACTTTCCCCTTGGATGAACCTAGAAGAAGGAGGTCTATAAACACCCAAAGGAAAAATTAGGGTGTGAGCCTAAGACCAGTTGGATACCACCAGAGATTTCATAACAGATGTCAAATAAATATTATCCAAAGAAAAACATTCAATTTTAAAGTAAAGTGGTTTGGAAAAAGGAAATAATATTTTAACAAATCATGCTATACATTTTCAAGTAAAGGAAAGTTCACCAAACAAGGTTTTACAATGATGAAATACTTTTAAGACAATGGATTAAATAAAAATAGTTACATAAAACAGTTTATATAAAATCATCAGGCATGGAATGTAGTTCAAAAGCATTGGAAAACATTTATACATCACATATAAATATTTAGGCGAGCAACATGGTCATTTGCCAAAAGGTACAATAGTATTAATCAGTTATGGGATTCCGCACTACCTATATGAACACATCAAAATGTGTATACACAAATCCCATATGACACTGGCCAAAGGAGTCTCATCACCAACTGATCGGGGATGTGACCTACCGCAAGTATGTTTTAGAATGTTGTCATATCATAGAGTGTATCCAAATAACTCACTAACTACCTAAGGCTTGCATGCACTCTTACATTATGGGTGAACTATTTTAAGAAACATTAAAATAATATCAATCCCATTCTTCCATTTCAAACTACCAATTCCATTCCATTTAAATCCACAATAGGTTTTATTCAAAAACATTCTTTTCACAAGATAAAACCAATGGGTTTCTATCAAAACATTTTAAGCCATTTTCACCCGTTTGAAATCCATTCAAAACCAATTCCATCATTTCATAATTTATTTCCACAATTGAAATCCAAAATTCAATTGATAACATTTCCATCAAATATAAAACTTAAATTCCACAATTTAAATTTTCCAATTTCCATAAACACGCACACACACACACGCACACACACACACCAATTCAATGGAATTGGGGGTTTTCCAAATTCTCATGCCAAAACCAATTCAAATATCTCAATTCAAATGAATTGAATTAAAATCAACAAGTGAAATAAATCAAGCAATGGAGATAATCAATTCGACATGTTGGGATGGAACCACCTGCCTCGATGGTTTTGACCAAAACCACAACGGTTGAAGAACACTCAAGAATCTCGGTTGATTCCCCAAAAACTCGTCCTAGATACCTTCCCCTAGAAAGACGAAGACCAAAACTCATCATTTTGGCATTTAAACACTTAGACATACCAATAACGGGCATAGATATAAATAATCAAGGGAATAGGGGAAGTAGATTTATGTAGATCTAAGAAACCGATCAAGAAAGAAGAAGAACAATCACATACCTTGAAAATTCTGCTTCGATTTACAAAGAGGAGCCTTTGAATCGCCTCCAAAAAAAAGTGATAACCTTATCTAACCTCAGGAGAAGACAAATCCCAAGTTAGGGCCAGATACAAGAAAAAACGAAGCATTTAGAGGCAAAACGGCCGAGATACAAAATTTAAGGATATAATTTTAAGTGACTGCACAGTTTGTCAAACCGTGCGCACACCGTGCGGATCTCACTGTCCAGGGTTGCTGGTCCACACAGTTTAGTCACAGGGTTTACCAAACCATTGACACACCGTACATACCCCACTTTCCAGTGCTGCTAGGTTGGAATGGTTTGATCACACAGTTTATCAAACCATGCGCTAATTGCGCACAAGACATTGCCTTTTTTTCTTTACTTAAAATTTCACCCAAACTCACCCCCCAGGTCACTACTCCAAAACAGAGGCACTTATAGACATCAAAAGTACCTGAAAACATAATTGAATATTACAGGGGGTAGGATTATATTTAGTGTATTCATGTATGGTGTTATACCATCTATCATGATGATATATGGCACCATCTACAAGGTGTTCTGGTATTGAGTACTCATTGGACCTAACAGAGTGGGGAAATAGGTACAAGTTGGTTATTGGGTGGATTGTGACCCTAGAGTAGGAACTCAACATGCCATAAGGTACCCAATGATATCTAACCATTTACTCAGTGGTCACCTGATATATTTTTTAAATTTTTTTTATAAATTTATTAATTTGGTAAAATTTTATATTAAATAAGGTTTTCCCTCATTCCCAATTTCTCGACACTTTCTCCTAGGTTCCCTCTAATTTTTTCCTCTTCAAAGTCTATTTTTATATGATTAAATCTTGAATTTATGTGTTTTCAATCCTATTAGATCACCTATTATAGGTTTATCCCTCTCTAACCTTTCATTATTGGTTTCTATCATTGATTTAGAGTTTTTTATTGATCTTCCCCTAATTTGGAACTTTTTTATAGATTCATAAATATCTTACATTAGAAGTTGAATAATCAGATAAAATAACTCAAGAATTCTCTTATGTGTATGAGGTAGGTGGTCCCCAACATTCATGATGGTTTATATAGGTTTTTGTGTGACATGTGATATATGGTGTTACCGCCTGTGTGTGATTTCCCAAAAATTAATGTAAATTTCCATCCTTTGTCTCATATGAGTATGATAAGGTTGTATAGGGACACTATAGACCTTATGAATTTTATTATTGGATTTTATGGACACTAATGATTATGGTATTGAACTATATAGTCTGGGTCTTATACTCAAGACCTAAATGTGGTATCCCTTCGAGTTATTTTGTTATGGAATGGACCAGATTAGGTTCCAATTAACTACCTTGAAGATAATATGTGTAATCAACCTAGGTGAAAAGTGGGGTTTGGATATTTTTGAGCATGACATATTGATGTATAATAATTTTTTCTTATTTGGCCTATACGAAGACTGTATCACCCACTTCATTAAATTAAAAGGTTCCATGGGGGAACTATACCATGGGTAATACCTAGAAAGGGGTTGGACTATGATATCCAACCAAGTATGAATTTTTTAGGTTTGAAAATTATTCCCAATATTAAATTATTTATGGATTCTTTTTATATTATTAATGTTAAAGGGTTAATATAATGGGTTGATAAAACTATGGATTGAGACTGATATGGATTCAGACCACATTTCTAAGGGTCTTTCTAAAATAAAAAAGACATTGGATGAAACTTTTTTAGTGATAATTTTCAAAACTGGTGTTTCTATTTTATCAAAACCTCCACTAATTTTCAACATTTTTTTGTAAATATTCACAATATAATACAAAAATTACTGAATTTTAGTGTCATCTTTTATGTTCGACTAATTATTTTTTAGAAGTGGTTTTTATAAAATTGTTTCTATTTGTATTAAGTATAATGAAAATAATAATTAATAATAATAAATTAATTATACATATATGTATATATATATGTTATAGAAAAATAATAATAAATAATAATTAAATATATTAATTTTTAATTATTAATATTTTTTATAAATTAAAATTTTATGATTGTTAATTACTAATTATTATATATTAGGAAGTGGGGGTTGAAAACACAAACAATCCACACACCCAAAAACCCTAGTGACTCAAGCCTCATCCCTCCCCAAAAGGTATTATAATCACTCACTAAACCTATACTATAACATATTATTGGCCTGAAGGTAATTACAAGGCCTGGAGGCCCATAAGATTGTAGCAAAAGAGAGTGGCATGCATCATTCCAAGGAACCCATCTTTCCTCGAGTTTCTCCCTATAAAAAATAATTGCACTATATAAACCATTTGATTTTTCATATCTCTTGTAGCCAAGATGACATGGAACCCTTCCATCTCACATTAGGAATCAATGTGGGAGGTGTCCTGGTTGATAGGTCTCAACATACCCACTGCTCTTTCAAGCTACCCATCCAGAGATGCCTAAGTGGAATGTCACATACATGACTTATTTCAAAGTTATTTTTATGTTATTTCCATTCTTTCTTTGTTTTGGGTGTTTCCCAAGCATTTTGAAGTAAATGGCGGGTTTTCAAAATTTGGGCCAAACCGTGAGCACAATTACAGATTTAAAAATAAATTTCGTTTCTTTTATAACTCCTTCATTTTTTAACATTTTTAATTCATTAAAATTCCTACTTGTCTTATCCTAACCTATTAAAACCACCATGTCAATTTGGTACCTTTAGAAATCCATAATTATGGTGTATTTGAGTAATTAATTAAGGAGTTGGGCCAGCCCGGAAGCCCATTTCCAGTAATGTTTTTTAATATCATATTCAATTTTAATAAATATTCGGTGATTATACCTCTCAACTGAGCCAAATGAACCTAGGTTCTCCCTCATTCACTTCTACCCATCTTTGGATATCATTTTCTTCACGATTTATGTCGAAAGATCTGAAGCTTTCACATTCTATCCAAATTTAAAAAGGTAATATGATTCCTTCATAACTCCTTCATTTTTAACTCTTTTCCCCCAATTTCAGTTCTCAATTAACCTTATCTCACTTTTTACAACCACAATTGAATTTTTTTCTATTTGAAAATTCATCTACTGGTTTATTTTTGGCTATTTATTCAAGATCCATCAAGTAAGTGGGTCTCCTTCATTATTCTTTCATTTTTCTTAGGGTTTCATTCAATGTGCTTAGGGTTTCTTCCAATATCCATGAAGTCCCAAATGAAAAGAGGGTAGGGTTTCGAACCTAGGGTTTATTTGTGGTTTTTCATGGTCCAATATTCTATTTTTAGGCTTGTTCTACCCTCCTTGATGTGCGGCAGTGGTGCGTTTGCGTTTTCAGACAAATGATTCAAGATTTTAATTACTTAGGTAGGTTATTCCATTGTGTGTTCAATTTTTTGACTTATCATGCTATTTTTATTGTATTTTCATGTTTTTTAATTTGAATATTGCTACAAATAATTCTTTTAGTGGTATTGATAATGCAAATGAATTTTTAGTGTCACTTTTTTTTGGAATTGGGGGTTTTACGAAGAATTATTTCATTGCTTCACTTGGGGATACCCTATAATAGCTTAGTTGATTTTATTGAAATTTATTAGGGATGAAAATAATTTTTTGAATGTCTATTTCCTTTGGTGGTTGTTGTGAATATCTGTTTTAATGGTGATTGTGAATCACATAAATTTTATGTGCCATGTTTGTAAAAAATGGAGGTTTTACAATTTTATCACTCATAAATTATATGGGGATTTCCTAATATTTTTTTTGGTTTTATTGGAAGGTTATGGACTTCTATTTCTATTTTTGAAACTTAATGTTTGCACATGGTGTGAAAAGTGGGGGTTTCAAAGAGTTTTGGGCACAAAACTAGACAAGATTTTGAGAAGTTGTTTATTAAAAATCAAAATGATTTTTTGTTTGTTTTAAGTGGTGTAAAGTGTGTCTAGATACTGTACTCTTTTTAAGTTAAAATAAATGTTGTTTTCACATGAAAAGGGATGTGTGTTTCTTGCTGAAATTTTTTGAGCACAAAAGTGGAATCCTGTGTACCTAGGTGGGATGATATGTACCAGTACAGCTAGTGAACCTGATGGGTGTTGTCCCTATTTCACTGAGAAAGTGGATAATGATGACTATAACTAAAATATATAGATGGTTATTGGGGACCACTAGGTTATGGTTATGTTCCCTACTAGTTTCTCATGCATAAGAACAAATTTTTCTATGGTTACTTTTCATCGAGGTACGATATGCATAGGGCCCGAGACTATCTAATTGCCTAAGGGTGTTCCTGATTTTGGTGCTCATTGGATTTTTGGTATTTAACATTGTATTAGGGTGTGTTTTGATGCAATTTACAGTATATAACATTTCTTATTTAATTTTATTAACATTCTGAAATTTTTATTTTAAAAACTATTTTCAATTAAAAGTTGCACAAATCTTCGTTTTCTTTACATAATAAAACTGTATGATTTTCACTTTGTATTGAATACCCTTTGGAATATTAGGGTGGTGTCCTACTAGGATTAGCCTCACACCCTACATACACCCCTTGTGTATAAGTATAATTCATTATGTTTGACTTAGGTAAAGGCTAAACCTCAGGTGAAGGCGGTTCGGTTGTTTAGTCCCCTCTTGGTGTGATGTTGTGGAGGTGGCTCGAGGGTGATGACACATTTTTGTGTGGAGTCTTAGTGGATGTTTTCTGCTGTTTTTTTATTCATGTTTGTACTTATTGTACATTGATTTAAACCATGTATTCAGTTCTGGTTTTTTTAAGACTTATTTGGCATGAAAATATCAGATTCTTATTATTGATTGTTTTTAATGTTTTA
The DNA here is from genome assembly GCA_963277665.1 of Viscum album. Lineage (NCBI taxonomy): Eukaryota > Viridiplantae > Streptophyta > Magnoliopsida > Santalales > Viscaceae > Viscum > Viscum album. Next base: position 1,391,760,991 of record OY728157.1, on the reverse strand, counting down.
TGCTTTCATATTGTAGTAAATCATTCCCAATCCAAATTTATTGATACTAGGGAACTTGTTCCAGTCCGTAGGGATAAGGAACGCCCTTTGGGCCTTATCATGGGGTAGATTTTCTGCTGGTATTAGTGGCAACCAGATTTGGTTCGTGACATGAAACCCCACTAACCCACCTCCCATGTGGCACCACTCCATATAACTGGTTCCACTATATTGACCATCACATGGAAAGTCACCCCTCAATTCCATGTCTGATGTACGGGTGCATAAAAGGTTGATTGAAAAAAATCAACACCCCTAACAAACTTTTGATTTTCCCTCTTGATGACACCAGCATGTGGCCACACTGCACCACCTGTCTATCACATTATGTCATCTAACTAGTCATTCTCTTTTGTTTTTTACATTCTTATGAGCATGAAAATGGAGTGGGCCCTATATTTTTTTTTTCCATAAATGGCATGATAAATCCCCCATTAAATGGGACCTTCAGGATTTTAATCCTAGTTTGATTTAGAATTATGCGGTGACTTTACCACTTAGGTAATCCCATAAATGCACTAATTAATAATTTTTTAATATTTACTACTATGTATTTTTTATTAATCTATGATTTTTTATGATTAAATTTAACTAGTAATTGATGATTCATAATTATTTATTGTCAATCATAAGTTGTTCATTGTTCAATATTAATAATTCTACATGTGTGTGTGTATTTGTATATTTCCATTAATTATTAACAATCAATACTTATTACAAATATATGTATGTACATATATCTATATTTATATGTAAATATAAAATTATATATAAATAAATAAATATATATATATATATATATTATAAATATATAAATACATATATTTTTATATTTTTATATTTTTATTTATAAATATATATAAATATGCTCAAATATTTTTAAATATATAAATATTTTTGATATATATATATATGAAAACATATATATAGGTATATATATTTATAAATATTTAAATATATTAATATATATATATTCATAGATATTTATATCTTTGTACACACATATATCGATTTATGTATATTTATTAATATATGTATATGTATTTTTTTATGTAGATTTATGTGTGTATATATATATATATAATTATATTTAGTTATATGTATGTATGTATGTATGTGTGTATTTATATATATTTATGTAAATTTAATTAAATTTATATATATGTGTGTGTGTATAATGTGAGTATGTATATATATCTTTATATATATATATATCTGTGTGTGTGTGTGTGCGTGTGTTACTATATATATATAAGGTAGAGGGGATTATTGAGAGAATAAAATACTCACACCGAGGTACCCTAGTGAGTCAAGCCTCATCACTATCTATAATGAATGAAAACCACACACTAGACCAATTTATTACATATTTATAGACCAAAGTCCCACGTTTTATATCGTCTGACGGCCTAGATAAATGTAGCTCAAAGGCCCCTGAAGGAGTTGACTTGAAGACCATAATGAGAATCATGAATCATGTCATGATATCAATCTTATGTAATTATCCCCCTATTAGTAGTCATCACACCATGTTACCATTCTAAATTTTATGTCCCCTCCACCAAGAGTTATGTAATAATACACTTTGATGCATTGTGTCATAGCAACCATCCTTCCCATATAAAAAATTAGCATGGGAAGAAGGATAGATGATATGTGTCAGCACACTTATCTCTATATCAAGCCACCCACCTGGTGATACTTGTTTGTTGTTCCACTACATCGTTTTCTTACTGTGTTACATTATTATACTTGTCTCACTATGTAGATAGTCAAATGAAAAGGCACCCCTTCATCCCAAAACAAAAAAAAAATCATGAGGATGGAAGATTGGTTGATAGGCATTAGCGCACTCATCTCTCGTTCAAGGTCACCCACTCAAAAACACATGAGTGTAATCATGTTTCACCACCTCTCTGTTGTTCCATGTCATTGACCTAGTCCAGCCACGACAACTTGTTGCTAATAGATGATGACTCAGAGGCCTTGTAGCTCAAAGTCTTGTGATGTACCAAAGGCCCTAGGGCATGTGGGCCAAAAGCTATGGACCAAAATCCTAAATTGAGTTAATAGTAATACTATTATAGTACCTACTACAATGCTTCTATTGTACCTATGGAAATCTTTCTCCCACACAGATTTGAACATCAGTCTTCCATGAAAGATTATTGGGTGCTTACTATGAAGATAATATACAACATTAAAAAATTATATATATATATATAGTTTTGTAAATTTATTTATAGTTAAATATATTTTTAGATATTCATATCTATTTATGTATATTTATGAATATTTATATATATTATGTGGGTATGTGTGTGTGTGTGTGTGTTTTTATGTATATTTATATGAGTATATATATATATTTATATGTATTTATATACATTTTGTGGGAATATATCTACTTATCAATATATCTATATTTATATGTGATTATATATATATTATGGGTATATATATATATTTATGAATATATTTATGTGTTTATATATATATATATGTGTGTGTGTGTGTGTGTTTATATACAAATATCTTTAATTATATATATGTGTGTATTTTTAAATATTTATGTAATTTTATTTATATTTGTAGGTTTAACAACCCAAACACTAGATACCTATAACCAACAGTTATATTACATTATTGGTACATAATACAAGAGTTACCAAAGAATCCAAAAATTTATTAATCTTAAAAAACTAGATACATATATATTTTTTTTCATTACACTTGAAAACTTAATGTATAGAATAAAAACATAATGATAATGTTATTATCTCTTCTAACATATCCTGGAAAATTACACATATTTCCATTCTAGGTTTCTTGAGGAAAGGGAAAAAACAATGGTGATCTAAGATTCTCATTAAAGAGTAGCGTACAATGGAAGCTATCATAACATAAGCATGGAAAAAATAGTGTGAAAAAAATAGATAGTCAGAATAATTACATAATAAAATGATGCTATGGGTATACTATATCCATGAAAATAAATAAAAACATGGATAATAATTAATGATCTCATACTGATGAAATGAATAATGTCTAATGACATATACATAATATCAATGCATTGTGAAAATATATCATACATAAATAGGGACATAATATGCCTATATATTAAATTTTTTTCCTCGTGATGCTATTCTACATTGACGATCTATCTATATTAGGTCTCGCCCATCTCTAACTATGTTCAATGCATTCATCATCTGAGTTAACAAGGCATTTCATAACATTCACTAAGGAAATTATTACTTAATCCTAAAAAAATACGACAATGAATATCTATATGATGGAAATATGGGAAAACGTATTTCCACACTAAATGAAATAATTTTTATATCTTAGAGAATATCCCAAAAATCAACATAGAAATAATGGGGTATTCTAAATTTAATGGGAAGTACCATTTTCAATGAATTAACGATGAGGTGGTTGTGAGGGTAAATTAAAAATTTTGGGTTATCAATAGAAGATAGTAATTGAGTTTATAATTTATAAATGATATGATACTATATAAATGGTATAAAAATCCTTCATTAAGGTTCATAATGGTCTTTTGAGTTTTCCAAATTATATTTCCCCGGATTGTCTCACTAGGTGTGCAGTATTAGGCTTACTCATCATACACTGATTAAAAATTGATTTTATAGTCAATATACCCCTTTTAGGGTGGTTAACCCTTATTTAATATATTACACATATTTATCAACTTTCTATTATCTAAATAGGAATTTTATTTCCAATAAAACCACACGCACTTTAATTTCCAAAATTAATGATTTTTCAGCATTATGACAACTTAGGTAACAAATCAATAAAAATCCCTTGAAGGATATAATTTTAAATATAACATTAAATAAAATTAATAATAAGATAATCATGATATAAAATATCAAATTGGTAGTGATTACACAATAAAATATAAAACATAGTGTAAAATATAATCATATTTGAAGGAATTGAAAATTGAGACAATAAATCCTTACCTTTATTCCCACATAAATGAATGTGATCTAACAACCTGTATTAAAAAATATATTAATAAACTATTTTATAACCTTATTAATACATATAACCTTTAATTATATTTATTTTCTATAAGTATATTATTTTTTATTACTAATTTTCAATATCAAGTGTGAGTAATCATTGTCATTTTGAACTTGTTTCATAATAACAGTGTTTTTATTCATTATCACCCAAAAGTTTTTCATACTTATATAATATGAGGTATTATAATTTTTAATTTATAATTATATATAATTTTATAATATTATTCTATGAGATTTTTTATTATTATCCTTAAATATGGAATAAAAGATGAACTTGTTTCAGTGAGTTTTAACAAACGGGCATTGGTATATTATCTAATGAGTTTAATATTAATGTTTTCATCCCATAAATAAAATAAAATAACTTATTAATTATTTATATCATATATTAAGAGAAATTAAATTCCAATAGTCATCCATTATAACAATTTATATCATTGTTCATGTAGGTGGTTAAACCCACCCAAACAAGAATATATAATAATTAATGGATGATTATGAATTTATTTAGTTTTAATATCACTATACCAAAAAAAAATTACGAATTTATTTAGTTTTTATTAGTGTTTGTATAAAAATTTAATCATTTATAATAATAATATTTCTAATAAAAATTAATTTCATAGTATGAAGAAATCATTTTTTTCTCTTAGAATGTAGTTTTGGACGATTGAATTTACCATAGTTTTTTATTGCTCATATTGTTAATAGGTTTTATAATTTTTATTCAAATCAACTTAATAATTGCAAAAAAATTATATTTATCCATAAAACCCATTATAATGATCATTCATATAAGTTTCTGATGAAAATAAAAATGGAAATAAATCATTTCATGGAGTTTGAAGTCCACATGTACGTATGGATAATGATTTCATATTTCACAGAATGAGAGAAATGTATAATATGTTTTATCATTTTATAGTATAAAATATGTTATAAATATATTAATTATTTGTTAAATTCTACAATAGTTCCATATGTATAGGGGGGATACATAAAAAAATACTTGATGGTTTGTGGAGGTGGAAGTCCACATACACGCATGAATGTCATTTTATTACTCAAGGAAAAAATGGGGAAATTGTTAGTTATTTTTACATTAGAATAAAACTTTCTTCATAAAAATATTAATTATTTCATTGTATCGAAATGAAAAAAATTATTTATAAAAGTGACATAGAAAAGATAATGAATTAGGAAAAATTAGTGCTCATGATAATGACTCAGGTTATCCCTTGATGATTCCTTGGAAAGAAGGACATATGATAATATATTATGACTAGAAGAATAAAAAGGTGAAATATGATTCTATTTTATGTAATAATCAAAAAATCTTAAGATGAAACCAATTTTTTATTTTTATTGAAGGGGTGGTGAGATTCCCCTTTTATAAGTGCTGGGAATGGAATTTTGGTAAATATTTCAATTTAATATAAAGATGTCACATGTTTCACATGAAAACTGTATTAAAAATTAAAATAATTTATTTGATAATTTTATAAGTTCCACAATCTATCAACAACTCAATTTGAAACTTTTTTCTAACATGTTTCATGCTCTTTACCCTTTGATTTTTTACTTTTACCATTTTCGATTTTACTATGGTAGCTAGTTTTTCACCTATGTAAATCATTATTTATGAATAAAAATAAAATGGACCTTAATATAATTTTAAACCACTTATTAAAAATATTAAATCCAATTTATCATAAAAAATTCTTTATGTAATAAAAATAAATTTTAACATTTTCACATATAATTCCTAAAAACCTATTTTTAATAAAGTATATTTCAAATTTAAAATTATATGTATATGGTAAAATTATCAATTTATTTAATTTTCATCATATAAATTGGTTTATTATAAAAGTTATTTTTCTATAAAATTAATCCAAAATCATATTTTATTGAAATAATATTTAATTAAATGACAAGACCAAAAAACAATTTTTATTCGAAAATATAACTTCAGTCCTTAAACTTTTATTCATAAGTTCTTTAAATTCAAGTAAGTATTTACAAAATGTATATTTTTCATCATAAATACATATTTTAAAAATTAAAAGGTTTTTTAAACATCCATTACTTTCTTATAAATTCATAAAATTCACACTTTTTGTAATATTTTCATTTTTCCTATTCACTTAAAAATCAATTAATTCAAAATATTTTAAAAAAAATCATCTTAAACTAATATTTAAATTAAAAATATAAATTAAAGTTAATTTATTAAAATTCATATTAAGGCTTAACTTTTAAATAAATTCCTCAATATAGTATCTTTTGAGAGATCATTATGTAATTATTTGGGGATGTAGTGTTTACCTGATATAGTAGGGTCTCATGTATTATATCCCCCCTAAATAATTTCATCCTTAAAATTGGTTATATATTAGATAATAAAAAACTATGGTATTCATTACCAATAGATTATTTAGGATCCCATGTTTCATATTCTTGTGTGTGGTTTCTCCAATGTAATTTAACCAACTGAGCTTTCTGATCCCGCAACACTTTCTCTCTAGTGTCAATAATCTAGATAGGATCTTCATTATGAGACAAGTTAGGGTCCAACTATATTTCCACGTATGTGAGTATATTATTTGGATTTGGAGTGTATTTAATTAATAAAGAAACATGTAATTCATCATGTACTTTAGGAATATTTGGTGGATTATCCAATCAATATGATATAGTTCAAATTATCTCTAGAATTTAAAAAGGCCCAACATACCTAGTGATTAACATTACATTATTACCAAATCTTAAAACTCCATTCCACAGTGACACATTTTAGAATACATTATCCCCAACTTGAAATTAAAATTCCTTATATTGATTATTAGAATAGATAATTTTTCAAATTTTAGATACTTTGAAATGATCCATGATAGTTTTTACTTTCATAGTCATCTCCTCCTTAAGTTTCGGGCATACTAACTTCCTTTTCCCAACTTCTTCCCAAAAAGTGTAGTATAGAATCTCTTCCCATATAATACCTCATATAATGTCATATGGATTGAATAATGGAAACTGTTACTGTTTGAAAATTACACCAAAGGTAGATAGTAATCTCAAACTGCTTGGATGTCAATATAACCTGATGACAACATGTCTTCTAGTGTCTATAGAATCCTATCATACTACCCATCAGTTTTTGGATGAGAAGAGGTTCTTAAATTTACCCCAGTGTTGAGAGAATTTTGAATAACCTTTAAAAAAATCATGGGAATCAAGGGTTATGAAAAAAACAATTGACTTACGTTCCTCATGAAGTCTCAGGATTTCATTGATATAGATTCAGGCCAAACACTTAATGGGTAGGTCTTACCTTACTACTATGAACTGTGAAAACATGGTAAGGTGATCCATGATGACCTATATCAAATAACTATTCATTAGGTTTTTCATAATTAGGAAATTTTAAATTTCCCATCATTTTCTTCATTGATCCTCCTATTTATATCATTATTATCCTGCTGTTATAAATCTATTTTATCTAGGAAAGACAGTTTAGCAATTTCTTGTAAAAGGAATAATGGATTCCCTTACCTAAAAATCATGATATCCATCCTTACTAGATCTCTTGATTTATGATCAATATTAATCCTAATCATGGTTGGAACTCTATAGTCCCTAATAAGAAATGCATCAGCTACATTATTTTCCTACCTAGGGTGGTAGTTTTTAGATAAATCATAATCCTTAAGTAGCTCAGACCATCTTATTTTCCTCATGTTATTCTATTTTGTAGAAAAAATATATTTCATAATTCTTTGGTTAATATGTATTTCATATTTTTATCTATAAAGATAGTTCCTCCACAACTTTAAAAAAAATATTACTACTTATAACTCAATTTCATGAGTGGGATAGTTATTTTCATCGATCATAAATTTACTTGATGCATAATAAATGAATCTATCATTCTCTATAAGGACACAACCATGTCCTTTCTTAGGTGAATCACTATATATTAAAATTTATTCCTTTTCTAAAGGTAAATTCAATATTGGTGAAATAATAAATCCTTTATTAATTTATTCAAAACAGTCTTCATATTAACTAGACCATGTGAATTTTACCTTTTATGTGTCAGCTTGTTTAATGGGTAGTCCAATCATGAAAAAGTTTAAACAAACCAATGATAGTAACCTACTAAGAAAAAGAAACTATGTATATTGGTTATATTTATCAATACATGACATTATTTTAATTAATTTGTTTTCAATGAATAAATATATATTCCATACTTGGATACAATATCTCCAAGAAAATAAACTGCATGGATCTAAAATTCATAATTATTGGATTTCCTAAATAATTCCTTTCCTCTGAGGGTATCAAGAATTATTCACATATGGTTCTATTGATCTTCATATCTTTTAGATTATATAAATATATCATCAATAAAAATCACTATGAAGTTATCAAGATAACCCTTTAATAACTTATTCATCATTTCTATAAAAATAAAACGTGCATTAGTTAATCTGAAGGGAATTATCATAAACTTATAACGTCCATAACTCGTATGAAATATTGTCATAGGTATATCCTCCTTCTTCAACCTTAACTCATGATATCCAGAGAAAATATATATCTTTAAAAAATACTGAGCTACATTATGTTGATTGTAACCCTTTGAAATTTTTATGAAATATTTCTCTTTAAATAATTTTATTTCTTCGATATCTTGTATTGCATGAAACAATGAGTTTAAACGAACCATATAACATTATTAAAATAGTATGTGATCGTTATAACCTATACATTAAATTAGTGGGTATAAATAGTATTAAATGAATTATGATATATATATATATATAATTATATATATATAAAGGACTTACTTAGTACAAATGTATTTATTAATGAAAATGAAATAAGTACTCTATTTTTAGAAATGTTATTTTGTGCTTCAGAAATACATTTTTTATAAGATATTATTATTAAATTATGGAATTCATAAAGTATATTATAAAAATAATTTTTTTTTAAAACATCGTATCAAAATTTTCTTTGGGTAAAATTTTCAGATTTTTCTGAAAAGTTTTATTTTCCAGTGAATAGTGAAAAATAACAATATTTACTAAAAATCATATTTCTGTTTCAAACATTTGAAAACATAAATTTTATTTTAAAAATGTTTTAAAGTAAAATTATTTATATTATACTATTAATAAACCAATTATATTCATTTGATCCAATTTCGTAGTTTAATTTATTATAAAAATTTTTTTTTTACTTAAAAAGGGAATTTTTATGAAAAAAATGTTTTGCATTGAATTTTGATGGTATAATTCCAAAATAAATTCTATAAATTCAAATTTTTTAATTTAAAAATAATAATAATTTCTTATTTTGATTCATGATTTCTAAATTTAGTAAATGGGTTCCTTTTATTTTTTTCAATATAAATAATAGCCTTTGTAATTTTTATCACCTCCGTAAAAAATATATCAGGTTAATCTTGGCTAAATATAAGTGATTCAGTCATAATTATTCATTTTAATTATTATTAGATGAATTAAATTGGTGATGTTACTCATAAGGTTCGAAATTAAGTCAAAATTGTCAATTAAAATGACCTATATATTATATAAACTAAAGGAAGTGAAAAAATGTCACTATCTTAGTTTTAAATATCATTTATGTGTTAACATAGAGACAAAAATTAGTAATGAAAAAATTATTATATTTAGATTTATTTATTTAATTTTATTAAATTAAATTATTTTTAATTTTTATACAATATATAATTACCTTAAAAGATTATAAAACATTGACACAATTCCTGTGCAAGAAAAAGAAAAATTAGTAAAATGATTTTATAAAACAAAAAAAATAAAAATGATAAGAACCATTAAATCACCTAAATACTTGAATAAATCTTATTTTATTTGTACATGTCGACCATAATTATCCAAGTGACAAATTTACGAACTTTTGGAGCCACTTGGCTGAGATTATGAGCTTTATGATATTTTATTTAATGAAAAGTCAAACATTTTTCACTCTTATTTTTAAAAAGTGTTACATTGTTAATATTTGGATATTTAGAGTTTATTTTCAACTATAATAAGTTTTTTTATATCTAAAATATTTATCTTTGTTGGCAAAAAATCCCTTAAGGTATCATTGCAGCATTTTTGGGTTTCTTGTGTTTGTTGACAATACATGTTTCCATGTTGAATTGTCGAGTAACATAGATGTTATTAACAATCCATGTTGAAAAAGAACCATGATAAAGGAATGGAAGATCTAGAGGCGGTACAAAAGAACAGATACAAGGTGGCACCATTTTCCAAATTTTAGGGGTCCAGAATATGGATTTTGGTGAGCATCGTGAAATATGGATTTCCTTAAAGATCTCATCAAAATATGGAAAAGACAAGAGCTTCGCGAAGATAGGATTTATGGATTGGATTTCATGAAAATTAGAAGAATGTTGACGATGTTATTTGTGACTATGAGGAGCTTCCTGAATGGCAGAGTTGAAGGTAAATGCGAGGGAGCTTCGCAATAGTGGTATGAAGTAATTGACGGAACACACTATGATTACGACAAGCTTCTCAATCCAAAAATTGCCGTGGTGCTTCATGATTTTGAAATAATATTGTTAGGAATTTTGGAGCTTTGCGATTTGAGATGACGTGGTGCTGACATCGCACAGATGGTTCGAGGGTCAGTGGAATCGCCTATAAATAGTCCTCGACCCCTCGAGAGAAGTAGAGAGTTTTAAAAGAAAATACTTTTCTCGCTTCTCGCGATGGTGGTTCGTAAAGACAATGTGCTTCATGAAGAAGAAGCTCCACGACGGCTAATCTAGCTCCCTGAAAGTTGTGTGCTCCACATTTTCTTAGTAATCATCATGGAGGAAGTCGCTCTTTGATGACCTGATCTCTATGATGGCCTAAGCTCTATGAAATGTGTGAGCTTTGTGAAAAGGAAGGATCTTCACGAATGCTTGTTTGAGCTTCAAAAATTTGGGATCTTCGTGAAGTAGGGTTCTTTTCGAAGGTTTTCTCCATAGGTTGGTGCCCAGTGGTCATGGGAAAAATGGGTATTCATCAGTGGATGAAATTTGGACTTCAATAGAGCATATACACATAGTAGAGGATGCATTCGTTAGTGGTAATGAAGAGACATACAGGTATATAAACTATTAGTTAATCTTTTGAAGAAGTTGGGAGCTCATTTCAGTTTAGAGAGCAGTGAGTTCTCAAAATGTGAGTGGTTGTAAACCAGGAGGGACAGTGAGTCTACTTCGAACTCGTAAAAAATAGTGTACTTATAGTGGAATTGGTACATCAGCACACTTCTAGTGTATTCTCCATGGATGTATCCTAGTGAGGGTGAACCAAGTAATTTTTTTTGTCATATGCATGGTTTAAGGTTAATTCATACTCTGCAATGGGAAGGAGAGATAAGAGGGTTTGGTCTAACAGAAAAACAAGATCAAAAGGGGCAGTTGTTTTAATTTGTCATACCCTGATTCACCCCCCTTAGGGTATCTATCCTAGTGGACCTAAAAATATTTATCATGATAATTTATTTTTAATTTTTAGTGAATAAATAATTTCATTAATATCTTCCACATTGTTGATGTAGTAATTATTTAATTAATGAAAAAATTAAATGAATGATAATAAAAATATTAAAAAAAATTTAATTTGAGATAATTAAGGTCATAAAATAATTTTATTTATGACCATTATATTTTTTATATTTTTTAAAATAATATTTTTTGAATTAAGTTTTTTTATTTATATTGTTAAAGTCAAAGTAATGTATAGTGTCTAAATTGACACTAAGGATATTTTATGAAACAAATATTTAATAAATTATTTAAAAATTAAAAAATTATTAAATAAGTTAAATGGGATAATATATGGGCTAAAATATCATCATTTATCCATTTATTAGTCAACATTTACCTTATATGTAAAATTATATTCTTTTAGGAATGAAAAATATGTTATTGTGGTTAATGATATAATAGGTTAATTAAGGGATTAAATAAAAATATAAGGTTTAAAATAGAAACTAAACCTATATAAAATTTAATATTTTATGATAGTTTAACCATTTCATACATTTTTCTTAATTAAATACCCTTTGGGATTATTTTTATATAGAAAAATCTTATTATATATTATCTTTTTTAATGAAATTCCAAAAATTTCCCCTCAACTACATTAGAAAAGGATACCTAATACCTCAATTAATTTCACCACCTTGGTCCTTATATATTGACCATAATCATAAAAATTATATTCTACACTTCCCTAAACACATTATAGTGGTGATTGTTTTCCCAAAATATAAACCCTAGAACCATTTAGAGGAGATCTGAAGGAGTCATTTCGAAGAAGTAAAAATTTCTATATATGATCACTTTATTTTCTATAATCTTATTTACCTCTTATAAATCTATGATATCTATAATAAAACAGTAAATTAAATATCCTAAATATTTTTAAATTTTATTATTTTTATGAAAACCCCATTTTACACCCTCTTTCCCATCAAATAATAAGTGAAAGTATCGCTCGTGCGTACCCATGACTTATCGTCTCCACGTAGGGATACATTTCATTTTTCATCACCATATGCTATGGATAGGTATTATGATTTTATTAATATTTATATATAATATTTATGTCATAATTATACTTTTGGGATGATAATATCATTTCTAACTTCTTATCATCAAATCTTTTGGGAAACAATAACGTTTCTCATGTGTACGTATGGGCTACTATTTCCATGATCCGATATGATTCATTTTTCTTTTATATTTCTCATGGATGGTAATAATCATGAATTTTATTAATATTAAAGATATATATGATATAATAATAATTCAATAAAGGTTAATTATTATTTACCTTTCTTTCATTCCGTAAGTCGAAAAATGAAAACAACGTTCAAGCGTACATACGCCCTACCGTCTCCATCAATGGTGTACTTCATTTTTATATCTCTAAATTTTATAATTGATTATAAATATGTATATAATTAATATTTATTATTTCTATACCATGATAATAATTCTGTAAATGATTGGAATATTATCAAAGTATAAGGATCGGGAATGTCAAATTGAATCATTCTTAGAAAACAAAGCAATTATCACCTTGAACTGTTATTTTAATAGTAAATTATTAATAAATAGGTGATAAGATGTTATAAAAAATAATTAAGGGTGGGATAGATATATGGTTATTTAATACATGTATAATAATTCCATATTTACTATACCATATGTTTGAATGGGTACAAGGAAAGGTGATACTTGAAGTGAGGGATTTTCCTCTCACTTTTATTTTTGTGGGACATGTCCCTTATATAATACTTGTTTCTTTTGTGTGGTGTATATACTACCCATAAATTTATTTTATTATTATTATCATAATATTTATGGTATTTATATATCCATATATTTTTATTTATTTCATGGGGATTATGATTCAAAATTTACCAACGTGGTAATGGTTGATTTCACAATCTCATCGTTATTCTCGATTGCTTATATTTAAGTCACCATTAGGGAATATGTATCTTCTATATCAATGTTTTCAAAAAAGTTTTGAATGTTTTTTAAAATCATTTTTACACATGATTTAATTTTTATAAAATGTTTTTAAAGGAATATTTTTTTCAATTTTTAAAGGAGTTTCTTTGTAATTTTTTTGAAAAAAATACATATGGGATAATTTTTTAAATTATACAGCATGAGTGGGTTTTCCCCCTATCATGACACTTTAATGATTTTAACCTTACTTTAAAATTTTATGAAGTTATTTTCAAATAAAATTTCTTCCTTTATAATTTTGTGGCTTTTAGAAAAATCGTATCAAAATAGAAAGTACATTTTACCCAATAATTATTGAAAGTGATCTTTCAAAATAATTTTTCATCTAAGATGTAACCCTTTGATGTTAATTAAGATTTAATGGGAATATAATCAAATTATACCATCATTATTTTTTTCCTTTATGTTTTATGTTTATAATGGAAATATTTTGGTGAAAATCATTTCCTTTTTCCAAGGTTTATACTCTGATGAAATGTTATTGAAATTTATTTCATTTCATGAGTCCTATGATGATGAATATTTTATGATATTATAGAACACATATGTAGGATTTTATTTATTCGATGTATGGGACCTATATCTCCTTCCAATTAATTGGGTAAAGCTCAATATATCATGAGATAATAATGGGAAATAATTCAATTGGATTTATCCATAAAAGAAAACAGGTGGATCCTGATATACTATAGGAAATAGGTGCATCCTGATCTACTATAGGAAAGAGGTGTGTCCCAATATGCTGTGGGAAACAGGCGCGTATTGATATACAATGGGAAGTAGATTATAAGTCTTGATCCTCAAGGGGAAGTTAATTATATGTCTTGATCTAATGTGTGGATGGTCTTGGTAATTAACCTTGAAATATGAAATGGTTTTATATATTTATGCTAGTTACAAACTTCTATGACATGATCTTATGGTTAATTATTGATTTATGATGATTTATCACTATAATGGACCATGCTTTATGAAATGATTGTTTTTTATTCCATGAATCTTTTTTATGATCTATGACAAGGTGGGTATGCAATTATTAAGTTATTTTCATGATAACATTCCCTTATTCTTATCTTATTCTTTCATGTGATCATTGATTTTTGTCTCAAATGTTTACCGTTACTGAGAATTTGAGATCACCCTTATCATGTTTTATTTTCCTCAGGTTATGATGAAAGATTTTAAATAAATTATTTCTAGAAGGATTTTACATGGATGATATTGATGACTTATTGTGAAATAAGAAAATATGGTCATAGTGGGAGATAATATTGATCTTTATAAGCCAGTTTTTTATGAATCCATGCCATTAATTATTTTTTAAAATTCTCTAAAACTCTAAAACGTAATGTTTCTAGGGAATATAAGTGATATAATATTTAATTTTGACTTTGTAATATTTTTATGGGAAAAACTGGGTCATATTTATCGATATCAAATCCAGAGATGTAATTTTTTTTTATAACATGATTTATAAGTGTGGGTTTTTGGAATGTTATAGTTGGTATCATTTTAGGTTTTAGAAAACTTCTAAGATTAGGATATTTTCTTGAGATGATACCATAGAAGTTACGGATACGATCATTGGTATATAATACCATAAGTTCAGAGTCTTACATGCCTCTTTTGAGGTTTTATATTTTGAAATTTTAAGGTGACTAATGATATTTTTTGATACATATGATATTGTATATTTATGGGGATTTCGGTTATTTATGAAAATGGTTATCCTATATTTGAGATTATATGTTTAGGGAATGTACGTTTTTGGAGATAAATACTAAATTTATCTTGGATGACTTTTTGATAAAATCCTTCAAATGTTTCTGTTTTAATATTAGTATTGAATATTTTGATGAATTTTAAGGATTGTAATTTATTAAATGATATATGATAAACTTTGGGTGTTATTTGTTGAATTTTTGAGATTTTAGTAGTTTTGTTCATTTGAAGGTTTATTTTTTTGGAATAATCTTATCATGTTCTAACCATTTGGGTTTTTTAAATACTAAAGTTGGGATAAATATATATTTTATTCAAATTTGGATTATAAGATCTATTAGAGTTTGGTTTTAGTGCATCACACATGAAAAATGCATCTTCATACTCATCATTTGGATTAAAAGAAGAGATTGTGTTGGCAATTGATTAATGGATAAAACTCTACATGCCAAGTAATTATATTTACTCATGTTCATATACTATGTAGTAAAGTAATTCCCTAACTTTAGAAAAAGGATAATAAGACAAAAGTGTTATCCTATTACCTTCACATATGATGGATTGATTGTCTTTTCTAAATATGTGGTTTAATATTATTTATTATTAACTTTCTAAAGATCATTATAATTATTTTCATCAATGATATCAAGACATTACTTCACTTACAACTAATTTTATCCGATTTGGAAACCTAGTATGTGTAATCCTAGATGAACTTCATACTTACTATTCTCTCTTTTCAAGAGAAAATTTTATTATCCCTTGTCGCGATATGGGTTTCTGCAAAATAAATTTACTATTAAAACACATTTTATTTCTGACAAAAAAAATAAGAGGATGAAATTTATTAAATAGGAGTGGGGGATTGTAACACCCCAATAGTTTTATGAATTAGTTATCTTTAAGTATTTTCATTTCTTTGATCGCCTACTTTGCACGCAATAATGAGTTTAAATGGACCACATAACATTGTTAAAATATTATCTAACCATTATAGAGTAAATATTAAATTGTAGGGTATAAATATTATTAACCAAATTATGAAATATATATATAATGTACCTACTCATTACAAATGTATTGATTCATTCTTATGAAATATTTACTTAATTTTTAGTAATGTTATTTTAGGATTCAGAAATAAGTTTTATTTAGAAAATAGTGTAATTAAATATCTTAATGCATATAAAATTTATTTAATTAAAATAATATCATTTTTTAAATCAGTATACGAGAATTATCTTAGGGTAAAATTTTCATATTTTTTTGAAAATATTTATTTTCCAATGAATAGTGGAAAATGCCAATTTTTATTGAAAATTTTATTTTTATTTCTACCATTTGAAAAGTTAAATTTTGATTTAAAATGGTTAAAATGTAAAATTAGTTATATTTTATTAAAATAACAAAATTATGTTAAATATAATTAATTTCATACTTTAATTTTGTATAAAAATATTTTTATACTTAAAACACATTTTTCAGAGAAACTGTTTTTCGTTGTGTTTTGCCAATTTTATTTTAAATTAAGTTCTACAACTTTTGTGTTTTTATTTTATTTTTTAAAAATAAAACTTGGATTTAATAGGTCCAAATTTATTAAATTGTTCCCTTATAGTTTAGGTCAATATGAATACAAACCTTAGTAATTTTTAACACCTCGGTAAAATGTAAATCGGGTTAATCTAGGTTAAAAATAAATCATAAGGCCATAATTATTCATCTTAATTCATATTTTATGAATTAAATACTATCATTAACACATAAAATTATAAATAGAGTAATTTATTGGACACTTCTCTATGAAAATGACATATATATTATTTAAACAAATGAAAGTGAAAAAATGTCACTCTCTTAGTTTTAATCATCATTTATGTGATCACATAGGGACAAGAATTAGTAATGAATTAATATAAATTATTATATTGAGTCATAAAAATTTATTTTTAATTTTTATATATTAATTAATTATCTTAAATTCTTATGCAGCATTGATGCGCTGCTCATGCAGGCAGAAGAAAAATCACTAAATGAATAAAAAAATCTAAAAAAATTATAAGAACCATTATATTGAATAAATAGTTGAATAATAATTATTTTATGATTTTATATCAAACATAATCATTAAATTATCTAATTTTATTACTTTTGGATCCACTTGGATAAGATTAAGACCTTTATAATATTTTATTTAATGAAAAGTCAAAAATATCACATTATTATTTTTAGTAAGTGAAATATTTTTAATATGTGGTTACCCATAGGTTATGTTTGAATATAAATATTTTTTAGAAATATAAGAGTTTTATTTTTTCATGGTAATTTAGATTTAATTTTTTGGTGAATAAATATTACCTTAAATGCTTGTACAATAATAATGTAGTAATTTTTAAATTAATTAAAAAAATTATATAAATAATAATAAAAGTATTAAAAGTATTATAATTTGTTATAATCAAGGTCATAAAAAATTATAGATTACCATGAAAATCCTTAATCACTCTAAATGGATGGTGAGTAGAAGACCTTCCCTCCGATTTTGGTATGACAATTGGACTGGGGAATCTCTCATCTCACATGTCAACTGGGATGAAAATGGGCTGGATCACAATATTACTATCAGAGATCAACTAGGAAATATTGATATGATGCCGGATGACATTGTAAATATTTTGAGCAGGTATGATTTTGTTGAACAGGATGACACACTGATCTGGAAGGGGTCAGTTAATGGATGGATTGACTCTAAAGCCTTCTATCATCACATAATCATGGGATAAGAACACTGGATTGGTAGAATGAATAAAAAATTGTTGGCACCCTCTCGTTTCACTCTTATCTAGAGACTGATCTTTAATAAAATACCTGTTGAAACCAACATTCAAAGAGTTGGCATTTCACTATACTCTAGATGTGTCCTTTTCAAACAACACAGGGAGGATGTTGACAATCTTTTTCTTAGTTGCAATGCATCCTCCTCTCTCTGGGTATTAGTGCAACAGATTTTTGGAATCAATTTACCATGAAATGGTTCTATTAAGGACTATATTAATGTGATATTCAACCTGAATTTTTCTAAGCAGATCAATTTTATTTTCCTTGTTGCATGCGCTGAAATTATGCATTACATTTGGAGCAGCAGAAATGAAAAGGTTCACTCCAGATCTGGTTTCCAAGCAGGCTGCAGACTGGACTGCATCATTAATGCAGTGCAGGCAGCGAATAAACTACATAATGAACAATGCCACAATTTGGTTGGTGTCTGGTAGATCATTTTGAGGCTGAAAATTAATGGTAATTATCCTAATCCATTTCATACTATGGATGTTTTTTGGGTTTCACCTTTTGTAGGATGGATTAAATGTAACACGGATGGAGCTGCAAAGGGACATCCAGACCCCTCAGGATATGGAGCGGTCTTCAGAGATGAGAATGGTAATGTTGTTGAATGCATTTATGGGCCTTGTGGTATGTCTACAGCGCTTGAATCTGAGATGATGGGACTGATAATTGCGGTGGATACTTCCCGCAAAAAGAAATGGAACAATATATGGTTTGAATGTGACTCCAAAACTCTAGTTCAAGCGGTTAGAGTGGGGAAAAAAACTTTCATGGAAGCTCACCACTAAATGGGTAAACGGCCTTAACATGCTGTCATTGATGAACTATTTATTTACTCACTCCTACAGGGAAGCGAACTATATTGCTGATGGGTTAGTTAACAAGGGTGTTTATGCGGAAGACTTCCAACACACAACCAGCTTACCTGAAGAAATGTCCTCTCTCTTACTAAAAGATAAATGTAAAATTCCATCATTCCGAATTGTGTAACCTTTTCTTTATGTTATAAAAGATCCTAAGTTCTCATCTTTCTCAAAAAAAATGTTATTAATGTCAAAGTCATGAATAGTATGAAAATTGTAACTAATAATATTTTATGAAAATAATATTTTAATAAATTATTTCAAAATCATAAAAATATTAATTAATTGGATAGGGGTAATATATTGTGTATAATATCATATCTAATCCATTAATGAGTCAATATTTACCTTATATGTAAAATTATAACCTTTTAAGATTGAAAAATATGTTACCGTTGTTAATGATAAAATTGGTTATTTAAGGTGTAAAAAAATGAAAAGGTTTAAAATGGAACATAAAGATATAAAAAATTTATTTTTGGATGATATTTCAACCATATACAACATAAAGTTTGAATTCATGACCATTTTTAAGTATTTTTCTCTAGAATTGTCTTATTATATTTTATTTGTTTAATTAAATTCCAAAAATGACCCTCACGTCAATTATAAAAGGAAACATCATACCTCAATTAATTTCACCACTTTTGGCCTTTCTATATCTACCATCCTCTTATCCACTTCTCTATCAACATTATATAGGTGACGTTCTTCCCAAAATACCAACCCTAGATATCTTTAGAGGAGATCAAAAAGAGTTGTTTCGAAGAATAAGTAATTACCTTAACCAGTCACTTTATTTTTTATAAAATTATTTACCTCCTATAAATCTATTAAATCTATCATCAAATAAAAAATTAATTATCTAAACTATTCTTAAAAGTTATTATGATTATAGAAACACTATTATACACCATCTTTCCCATCAAATAATAAGTGAAAGTATCATCTCTTTGCACGTACAACTTACTGTCTCCACATAAAGATACAATAAATTTTTCATCCTAATATTTTATGTATGGGTATTATGTTTTGTTTAATGTTTATATATTTTATTTATTAAATAATTATATTTATTAAATTATAACATCATGTCTACCATCTTATTATCAAATCTGTTGGGAAACAACAACTTCACTCGTGAGTACGTATGGACTACCATCTTTATAATGTGATGTGACTCATTTTTTCCTTTATATTTCACATATATGGTAATAAGGATTAATTTAAAAATTATTTATGATATATATAATATAATAATAATTTTGGAATGGTGAATTATTATATACCTTTCTTTCATTTCATATGTTGAAAAATGGAAACAGTGTTAATGTGTACGTATAATCTACCATCTCCATCAATGGTGTAATTCATTTTTCTATCTCTACATTTTATGAATATATATAAATATTTATATAATTAATATATAATAGTTTTATAAAATGATAAAAATTCTATAAATTATATTACTACTATGAAATTATAATGATTGGGAATATCGAATCGAAACATGCTTGGAAAATGAAGTAGTTGTCTCCCAAAACAGTGATTTTAATAAAAAAAATATAAATAAACATATGATAATATATTATATAAAAATAATAAACGGTATGATAGATATATAGTTATTTAATAAATTTATAATAATCCAATATTTATTATACACGATTCTTGAATGTGAACAAAAAAAGGTGATACTTGAGGTAAGAGATTTTCTTCACACTTTTATTTATGTGGTACATATGTATAATACAACACTTGTTTCTTTTTTGTGGTGTATATACTAAAAATTAATGTATTTTATGATCATTAACATGTAATTTATGGGATTTACATATCCATATATTTTTATTTATTTCATGGATATTTGGATTCAAAAGTTACCAAAGTGGTAAGGGATTATTTAATAATCTCATCATTATTTGAGATTATTTATATTTAAGTCTCTATTAGGGAATCTTTATCTTCAATGTATATATTTTATAAAAAAAATAAAAATGTATTTTACTATTTCTTAAAATAATTTTTACGCATTCTTGAATTTTTTAAAAATGGTTTTAATGGAATATTTTTATCATTTTCTAAAAGTGGTTCTTTGTGAATTTTTTGAAAAAAATATGGAAGGAATGTTTTTTTAACTTATACGACATGATAATATTTTACCACCATCATGACACATTAATGCTTTGAAGTTTACTTTAAAATATTATGAGGTTATTTTCAAAGAAACTTTCTTCCTTTATAATTATGCATGTTTTTTAAAAAATTATTTCAAAATAGAAAGGATATTTTTCACAATATTTAATCCATATGATCTTTCAAAATCATTTTCATTATAAGATAGAATTATTTTATATTGCATAATATTTAATGGGGATATCATAAAATTATATCATCCTTATTATTTCTCTATGTTGTTTTTTTTATAATTACATGATATTGGCGAAAACCATTCCCTTTTCCATGGTTTATACTTTGATGAAATGTTTAGGAAATCTATTTCATTTCATAAGTTATGTGATGATTTATGTTCTATGATCATGTGGAACACATATTTATGATTTTATTTATGTGATGTATAGGACCTATATATCCATATAATTTAATGTTTAATGCTTAATATCTATTGAGATAACAATGGGAAATCAGTTGATGGGCTTGATCTACTATGGGAAACAGGTGTGCCCAGATCTACAATGGGAAATAGATGCGTCCTGATCTACTCTGGGAAAAGGTTCACCCTAACATAATATGGGAAATATGATAATTTTTATATAATATATGAAACATGTGGTCTGAATATATTATAATAAATGGGCATGTTAAGATCCACAATGGAAAATAGGTGATAAGCATTGATATACCATATTGATGGACTTAGTAGTTAACCTTGAAATAAGAAATGATTTTTGAATTTTTATTATGGTTCCATGCTTCAATGACATGATATTATGGTTAATGATTGATTTATGAGTATTTCTCACTCTTATGGGACATTTTTTTTAAATTATAGTGTCTTATTCCATGACTCATGTTTATGATCTCTAACATGTGGGGTATTAACTTTTTAAATTATGTTAATGATCATATACCCTTATTCTTATCTTATGATTTCATATGAGCGTAGATTTATATCTCCTATGTTTACCCTTACATATAATTTATATTTCACCCTTATTATGTTTTATTTTCCCCATGTTATGAGGAAATATTTTTAATGAATTATGTCTATAAGGATTTCACATGAATGATGTTGATGAAGTATTTTGAAATAAGAAAATGTGGGTTTAGTGGGATATTATGTTAATCTTTATGATCCATTTTTTATGAATCCAAGTGATTTATGTATTTTTTATAATTCTCTAAAACTCTAAACCAAGAAGGTATTCGGTTATATAAGTGATCTAATATTTCCATTTGACATTTTACGATTTTTTTGAAAAACAAATTGGGTCACATCTATTAGTATCAAATATATAAATGTAAAGTTTTTGTTTTTAGTACTGAATCTAGAAGTTCAGATTTCAGGGTTGTTATATTGATAAAATAACTCATTAATGTGTGGTAAATGATAATTATTATTCATATTAATTACATTTATCTTCCTATAACCAATGCACAATCTAATATACCCATCCTTATTTTTTTTGATTTAAATGGGTTCTCTCTATAGTGAAACACTAGGGTGTATAAATATCATATCAAAAAACTCTTATAGTAGTTTCTTTAACTCTACCAAGTCCACAAATTCCATTGAATATGAAGTTATATATTTTGGGTCTTGCATATCTATTGAGTTCAATAGAAAACTCAAATTCATTATTTTGTGGATGACAAGGTAATTCCTATTGAAATACATTAATCTATTTTTTTAATAATGGGTACATACACTATTATTAGGATATTGTTCCCATATATAGGTTGTATTTTTTCTTCTCCTTATCCTATAATTTCATTAAGGTGATTTATTAGATATGTGTTTAGAAAATAATTTGGATGTGAAGTCTCTCCCTTAAAAACAAGTGATTTTATGTCCACTTTAAAAATATAAATCTCTGTCTCGTGGAAAAAAAATTCATTACACATTGAGAGAAAATCCATAATAATTATTAAGTAAAAATAAAACATTGGTATAACAATTATTCTTTCCACCATGGAATATCTATGAATATTAATTGAGACTACTTGGTAAATATTTATTGCAATAATAATCCCATCAGGTGTCATAACTAATGTCTCCTTCAACAGATTATTTTGGGATAAATCAATGTTATTAGAAAACATGCATGATATAATAGATTATGTAGATACATAATAAAAAATTCATTTGATAACTTTGGGTTTATGATCAATTTTCCAACTATCACACCATTTAGTACTACAACATCAGTTGTAGTGGTCGCATAAGATCAGCCTTTATCCCTTGTATTTTTAGAACGTAAATTCCATTGATGTTTGGGGAATTGGTTTTCAAAGTGCCTCATTTACTTAAATTTAAATCGATAAACATAAAAAAAATTCCCTGACTTTCTATTCATGATATTGATAGACTTTTCTCCACACTTGAAACAAACTCTTATCCCATTTAAGAAATTCCCCAAGTTTTTATTTTCATATTTATTATATGTTTTAAATCACACTCTTCCTTTCTTCACTTTTACCATACTCTTATTTATATTGGTATCAGAAGAACACTTCTTATACAGATTTCTATTAAATTCAGAATTCATGGATAAATCATTCTCTATATTAATGGAACTTGAGACTATATCATTATATGATGAAAATGTTTGAGAGAATATTTCCTTTTGAAGGCCCTTCTTTATCCCATAAAAGAAATATTCAATTTTTATTTATAGTATACATACATAGAATATAAAATGTCTATCTATAATTATAAATCAATCCCTGTAATAAGAAACATATTCCTCCTACTTCTAACTAATATGGAGTAATTTTCTTTACATTTCAGTCCTTTTCTCACAAGGAAAGTATTTTTCATAGAATATATCCTTAAAAGATCTTTATTCCATATGATCTATCTCTACTTCCCATTTTGGGTTCTAAATTAGTAACCACTATTGATTTGTATGTCCCATCAGATTATATAACACCATGATAAACTTTTCCCTTTAACTACTTCCCAAAATTATAAATATCTTCTCTTGGGACTTGGTCCATTTCTCAGCTACCAACAGATTATTAGTTACATTGAATTGTTGGGGTTGTTTCCATAAGAAGAGGTACAACCTAGTTTAACCAAGTTGTGCAATGAAAGGTTTCTCTATGTTAGTTATGGTATTTTTTATAACTTGGATCAACTACCTAAATATGTTTATGATATTCTCTTCTCAAACTCTAAAATCTTTATCTTTATTAAGAGGAATATCCATACATTGACTATGGGTATTGATACAGTTCTTAGTCCTTCTATTAGTCATTATTTATAATCAATGGCACACACATAACTTGAACATGATATTGAATTATAAAATAAAATTCCTATTTTGTTTTATAGGGAAAATTCATTAAAATCTTAAGGATTTCCATAATAATTGGGATACCAAACTAGGTTAATCTAAATATAGTCACCAAGGTCTATACTAAACATTATTTGATACCAACAGTAATAGTCTAGACTCCAGATACCCTGATCCAATAGTTAAATTTCATTATTATTATAGAATAGAAAAATTATTAAAGGATACAATATCATAGTCATTGAAGACTAGATATATGAATATCTTTTACACTACACTTTAGAACATACAGTACAACATAAAAACTCTATTAGAAACATATTATCTATTCTAGAAGATCCTTGAAAATTAGAAATCGTTATTTTATAGGTTTCTTAGAGAAAGGAAAAAAATAATGGTTATATCAAATTATTAGTAAAGATTAGTGTACAGTGCATTCTATCATAAAAAAACATGGCATAAATGTTATGGGAAATAAAAGTAGATATTCAAAATAATTTTATTAACAAATTAAATTAAAGGAATATTACATCTATGATAATGAATAAAAACATTTATAATAAATATTTATCTCATACTGATGGAATTAATAATACTATAAAACATAAACATACTATCAAGGAATTATTCTAAGACATCATAAACAAATAGGAAAGGAATATTCCAATAATATAGATAGTTTGTCTCATAAGACCTATCGATGCATTGATAGGATGTCTATACTGGACTCCATCCATCACTAAATCAGTCCAATGCATTCATCATATGAGTTAACAATACATCTTAAAACATTCCCTATGGAAATTATAACTTAATAATAGAAAATGAAATAATTTTTATCAATATGATAGAAATAATGAAAACAAATATTTACCCAATTAATAGAATATAGTGGTTGTCTTAGAGAATATCTTGAAAGTAAATATAGAAACTATTTGGTTTTCTTAATGTAATAGGATGTACCTATTTCAAAGAAAGAAAGGTTAGGTGGGGGAGAGGGCACATTCAATGTATTAGGTTATCAATAAAATGTTGTAATTGAGGTTAGTAGTTTTCAATGGTAGGATACCATAGAAATGGATTAAAAATCCTTTATTAAAGACCATAACGATTGTTTGGATTATCCAAATCATATCCTATAAGAGTGTCTCTCCAAGTGTGTATACTTATGCCCACTCATCGTGCATCGAGTGAAGATTGAGTTGATACTAAACTATATTTTTTCAAGTTGATTTACCTAGTTGAATTTTTTCTCCACTCACATTGACCATCTAGTATCCAGAAAAGGATATATCTTCCAAAAAAACCACACACATATTACTTTCCAAAATTTAATATTTTTTATCATTATGATGGCTTAGGTAATAACTCAAAAAAACCATAAAGGATATAATTTAAAATAGAACATTAAATACAATGAATAATTATATAACCATGATATAAATATCACATGGTTAGTGAGTGAAAAATATAATAGAATTCATGGAGTATAAAATAATCATGTCTCATGGAATTGAAATTTGAGACAGTGAATCCTTAATTTTAATTCCACTTAGAGTAATTTTATCTAAAATAATGTATAAAAAATATTAATAGCCGATTTAAAAACATTATTCACACTTTTTAACTTTAATTTAAAATTATTCTTTACATGTATATTAATTATTTACTGTCTATTTTCAATATCGGGTTTAAGTAATCTAGATCGTTTTGAACTAGTTTTGTAATAGTGGTGTTTTTATTCATTATTGTACAAAATTTAATCATAACCCGAACATAAATTGTACTATTATTGAAGCTATATAATTATTTATAATGTTATAATTTCATTCTATGAGAGTTTTGGTTATGACCCTTAAAGATAAAATTTACGATGGTCATTTTTAGTGATTTTTGACAAATGAAAATTTGTATCTTTACTAATGATTTAATATTAAATTTACTATAAATTAAATAAAATAATATCATTATTTTCTTATTTATATCATATATTACCAGAAACTAAATTCTCATAGTTATCTATGATATAAATTTATTACATTGTTTATGTAGGTGGTTAAACCAACCCAAATAATAACATTCAATAATTAAAGGATGATTATGAAGTGATTTCGTTGTGATATCACTAAAACAAAATAATAATGACCTCATTTAGTGTTTATTAGTTTCTCATATAAAAATTGCAAATAATTATAAGATTAATATAACTTATGTTATGTTATTTCATAATACAGATAAATCATTTTTTCTATTAGAATGCACTTTTGGACTATTGAATTTACCACGATTTAATATTGATCATATTATTAATAGTTTGTCCAATTTTTATTTAAAAAATATTAATAATTTAATAAATACAATATTATTAGATAACTCATTATCATTACTATCCATTCATTGATATGATGAATATAAAAATTGAAATCAATCGTTCCATGAAGTTGGTACTCCACACGTATGCATTGTTGATGATTTTGATTCCCGTAGAATAGAAAAAATTAATAGCATGTTTTATAATTTAAGAGTATAAAAAATGTTATAAATATCATACTTATTTATTAAATTAATCATTTTTACTATCTGCGTAATGTGTTTAAGAAAAAATAAACAGTATTATTTGTGGTGGTGGTAGTCCGCACACACACAAGAATGTTTTTTTACATTACTTAAGTAAAAAAGGGAAAGGCAGTTAATATTTATTAACTAAGAATAATTAAAGTCATTATAAAATTAATTATTATGTCAGTATATTGTAATGAGAAAAATATTTGGAAAATTAATATATAAAATAAAATAAATTAGGGAAAATTAGTACTCGTGTTGCGGACTTCAGCATTCCCTTGGATGACTCCTTATAAAAAGAGGGCGTAGGCTCATATTTTATTATCAGAAGATTGGGAAGTTGAAATAGTATTATATTGTAAGAAATAAGGGTATGTTATCATGTGAGAATATAATTATTTGAGTGGTATTGAAGGGTTATTGAGAGGCCCCTTTTATAAGTTATGAGAATGGATTTTTTTTAAATATTTCAACTTAATATAAAGAGGGAACAAGTTTTACTTGACAAGTGGATCCAAAAATGGAAAATAACTATGTTTAGAATGAGATAAAGTCTATGATATCTGAAAAACTCATGTAGAATTTCATTTTTAATATGTTTTAACCTCTTCACCTATAGATTTATGAATTTTATATTTTCTTAATAGGTTAACTTGTTTTCTATCTATGCAAATCATTTTTCTATATACAAGAATAATATATTTTAATATTAGAGCATGTAATTTGAAAAAAAACCCATTTTTAGAATGTGTATTTTCATGTTTAAATTTTATGGGTAGGATAAAATTATAAACGAATTTAATTTTCATGATATAAATTGGTTTATTATAAAATTTATGTGTATTTTAACTCAATACAAAATCAAATTTTACTAATATAATATTCAATTAAAGGAAATGACTAAAAACAGTTTTTATTGGAAAAGATGACTTAAGTCCTTAAAATGTTAGTCAAAGGTTTTCTAAATTCAATATAGTATTTATGAAATTTATAGTTTTAAATATTAAATAAATATTTTAATAATTATGTGGTTTTTTAAACTTCTAGGTTTTTCTTATAAATTCATTAAATTCATATTTTTGGTAAAAAAGTATTTTTCAATATTCACCTAAAAAATCAATTATTTCAAAAAAATACCAAAATTTCATTTTACGATAAAAGATTCATTCCAAATAAAAAATGAAGTTAATTTAGTAAAATTCAAAATAAAATTTCTCAGTTAAATAAATTCATGAATAAAATATCCTTAGAGTGTGCATTATGTAATAGTTTTGGAATTTAGTATTTACCAACCATTTTAGGGTCCTAGGTATTTCAACATATATTTGTTTTCCCCATTGACTCAACATTGATATGTTAGTTCACGATGGAATAGGGAAAGACCATATATACAGGGGCTATAATTCCCTTTTTTCTTGACATTTATATTAGTGATAGAGATTCTATGGTTTGAGGTCTCTATAACCAAGGGTTATTTTTCCATTAGTCTTATATAGGTTCGATCTTAGATTAAGAAGTCGAAGAGATGATACTATATAGGTAGGGGACACTTTTACCCTTGACATTATACCAAAATGTTGTGGTCAAGATGCTTATGGGATGAGATCGATACTAACATAGTATAACACCCACAGATTTAAAAATAAATTTAATATAGAATGTAATGCACACAATACCGATTCTCTGCAAAACAACACTTTGTTATTATAATTATTTAAACAAGAGGCTTATAACCAAGGCATTAAACATAATATTTCTGATTCTGTTAATGGAATTTTGAAAAACTGACATACATGGTTTCAATCAGTAAGATATTTATTTTCTGATATGGTCAACTTAATTTTTTTTTGTAAATAGTGACTTGATCATTTTAAATAGTAATGTTTCCCTTATGAATAGTAATATGACCCTTACGAATAGTAAACCATCGAAATTAATTTTAACCTCACTTTGGAAAGTATAAAAAAAAATTAGGTAATTTATAAATGAAATTATGATATAATTATATCATAGTATATATAAATAAATGTTTTAGAAATTATTAATTATTAGTATTTTTATAAAACATAAATTGTAATTTAAAAGTTTATAATTTATATAATGATTGAAAATAAACTTTATTTTTATAAAATAGAATCATATATTAGTATTTTGATTTCATTTTATTATAATATAATTTCATGAGACCTTAGTTAATTTTTTAAAGTGTCATAAAATCGATTATAATTTTAAAATTTTTATTTTTTCTAGAAAATAATGATTTTAATTAAAAATTTAATTTATCAAACATAGAAAATTATTTTCCTAAGATATATTTAATTTTTGAATTCTAAATGTCAAAAAATAGTAAGGATGAATTTTTAGTATTTTTCTGAAATAGTAAAATTTTTAGTGATTAGTAAAAATATATATGTCTTAAGAGAATATAAAATTTTTTTTGACAACATCAAGATATATTTATGATATAAAATTTAATAAACTTGTGGAATAAATAAATAATGATATAATAAGATAAATTTCATATATAAATAATTCATAACATATAAATTATATTTTTCTTGATAAGTATAAAAGAACCATTGCCATTGTCGACGTAGTGTCTGTACCGCACTGACAAAGCCAATTTAGTTCCTTAAAATAATAATTAAGAGCTAAAAATTATTTTCAAAAACATGATATTAATTATTATTTATAATGAATTTTTTTCTGATAATTTAAAATTTTATAGTTATATAGTATCAATCTTATCCAAATTCTTGTGCAATGATTGCCCAGGGAAAGAAAAGATAAAATAACAAATTCAAGAAGTTGTATTGTAATGTATATGAGTGAATATACATAATGAAAGAATATAAAATTTTATTTTGAACCTAATTTATTTATTTTTAATTCTTATATATGAAATAATTAACATTAATTCTTATGCAATGTCAATGTAGTGCATGTGAAAAAATAATAAAAATAAAGTATTTTTAATAAAAATAATAAGAATGATTTAATGACCCATATTTTTTATAAAACTTTTCTATAAGAATGTTTTGACCATTATCTTAATTTGAATCAAATTTGGGATATATTCGACCCACATGAATCACATTAAGGACTTTATAATTTTTTTTATCAAAAGGAAGTCATGTTTTCACATTATAGTTTTTAATTAGTATAATATTTTATTGTATGGTTTTACAGTAGAGTTTTTCCAGAATATATATTGTATTTAAATATAAGAAATATATATTCTTCATGAAATTTTATTTGTAATTTTTACGGAATATATAATTACCCTAATGGCTTGATCAATTACAGTGCAATATTTATTTAATTAATGAATAAATCATATTAAGGTTATTAAAATAATAAAATAAATATAATTCGATATTTTTAAATTAATCCACAATTTATCTTGATTAATATTATATTTTTATGATATAATATAAAATTTGATTCGAATTGAAATAATTTTTTTGTTTAATGTCATGGTTATAAGTAGTGTTTAATTCAAAATAATTTTTTTAATGATTAAAATACTTTATTAAATTATTTAAAAATTAAAAAATTATTGAAAAGTCCAAAAGTGATAATATTATGTCTAAATTATTATCCCATGTAATATGTAGATCATTTTAAAGCCTTTAACAAAATTTTAGGCTTAATATTTCTTAACATTTTAATTAATTCTGAATTTTCCCCTCACCACAAATATAATAGGAGGCACCTCCCTTCACAAAAGTTCATCACCTTAAGCCTTATTTCTCACCAATATTCTGAAACTTTCACTCACCCTTATCCCTTTATATATTCTAAAATTGTTGGTATCACAAAAATACCACCTCTAATAGCCTAAAGAGGTTCTCAAGGAAAAAATATTCAAGAGGTAAGATTCCTTTTTATTTTCTTTTAAATTATTTTTCACTTATACCTTTTCCTAAACTCCTATCCAATGATTCATGAAAATTATAGTATCATATATATACTTTAATGTTATTTTTTATTGTATATGAATTATAAAATATCTTATTTTGTTCTTTTATTCTTAAATAAAGAAATCACCGTCTGTGGTGTGTCAATTCACCGCCTTTGTGGACAATGAGTTTTCAGTTCACTTTACTACAATAATGGGATGTTTTAATTCACATGTATTTTTTTGAAATGAACTAAATATATATATTTTATCAATATATATTATTATTATTTTGAAAAGGAATACCATAATAAACTGACCTTGGAAACACTGAAAAGAACGCAGTCGACACAATGGAAAGAACAAAATATTATTATTAAATGGGTGGAAAATATTATAAAAAGATTATTTAAGGTATTATAAACATGATTTTAGTTATTTAATAAATTAATAACACTATTAAAACCATTATACAAGAGTTTTGAGCAAATTTAAGTAAGTAGAACCCAAGAGAAGGGAAATATTAACTCAATTTACATTCATTGAGTTAAAAATATATGTCATTGGTTATGTTTTTTCAAAAATATATGTGAATGAATGATGATTTTTTTATACATAATATACTCTTATATTGGGTGGATTTATATTTTTAAACATAATTATGTTATTTATTTATCCTTACTCTAACGATCCAATCTTTGTAATGGTTAATTTCACAATATCATTATTATCAGAGTTTGTTTATACGTAAGTATTTATTGGGACATATTTATCATATATGTCCATTTTTTGGAAAAATATTTTTAAATGTAATATTTTTAATGTTTTATGTAAGGAATCATTAACTAAAACATCATTTTAAATGTTTCGATGATTTATTCAACTAAATCTTTCTCATTCATGTCTATGTCTTCAAAATGAGTTTTATGGATTTATTTGTAAGGACATGAATAATTAAAAATGTTCATTTTCAATTTTTTCAAAGTGATATGGGACACTTTGATTCAAAAATATATTTTTAAATGTATTCTTTTATAAATGTGTGGATTTTGAATAAATTATTCCAAAATAAGAAGGGTATTTTTTATAGGAATTTATTAATTATTTTATTAGAATATTATCATCTATGTAAAAAATAATTTATTGGATATTATGTTTCATTGAGGTTTATCTATTATGATATCATTTACCATATTTAATTTAATGGTTTATGATTTGTTTTGATAGTGTCTATTCTATTTTTACACAATTCAAGGTTTATTGTTAATGTATTGACATTTTGTATGCTAGTTATAATACAAATGTTTATGTTTGTTATGATTCTTTTTTTTCATATGAGGAATGCATTTGACTTAGTAAGTGTTGGGTGGGGACCATTATATCCCCTTGATTCATTGCTTGGTCTCATGAGACAAACTAGTTTGGGTATGGTCTAATGTCTTACCCATTTATGTATGGTCTTGGCACGAGGCCTTGATGGTATTGTTATGATGTCCCGTATTATGAATTCTATCATTATGAAACTAGTACTTGACAATCCATGTGATTATTCGACTAGTAGAATATCCATGGTTTTGTTTTATTATGGAATTATTTATTCATCCTGTTTTCCTATCATATTATGCTCAAGATTTTGTTTTAATGGCATGTGTTCTTAATTTATTCATCATACCTTATTATTTATGTTTTTATCGTATTAATTACCCTTATTGAGCATCTAAGCTCACCCATTTATTATTTTTCCTTTCCACTATTTATGAAGAAGAAAATTTTGAGTAATATTTCAAGGATATAGTTTATTTCATTGTATATTGTATCATGTTTTATTTTATTTTCCTAATGTATTATGGATATCATGAATGTAAACTAGTCTTCCTAGACTGCGAAACTGATCAGTACTTAGGGATTTGATTACTTATAATCATGCCAATGTAATAAAATAATACACCGACTTTGGGATTCTAGGGTCGGGGAGTTACACATAGGGTTTCCTCTCCTATTATCTTATTAGTTTTATAAGCTATGTAAAGGATCCCGAAACACCCTGAGAGGGGAGGGTTGAATTAGGGTGACAACTTTTTTCTTGTAAACTGATAGATCTTGTTCCCACGTTGGTAGGAACCTGTTAAACCTGTCAAAAGAAAAAGTATAAAAAACAAACAAATGCAATTAAATGACACCAAAATTTTACTTGGTTCACCGCTAAGGGCTACGTCTAATGAGAACATGAAGATAGTGTGTTGTTCGTACCAAAAACCAATAAAATTTACAAGTTGTGAATTACAATAGTTTAGCACAATCACTTTCTGCCCGACGCACTACCTTTAAAAGGTTTTAGGGATAACACATTGTGTCCCATAGATAACTTCCAATGACTCCCCCTTGGATACTATGTTGGAAGAATCTTCACTCAGTTTATTGACTTGAAGGTATCTTGGATGGTTTAACATTCAATCATGCATCCTAAACTTTAAATGGATGATTTTTTGAATTACTTTATTCTTCCATAAATGTATATCAATTTTCCCCACACTAATAAGTTATAGAAATTAATTTTGAAAACCTATTTGTTCAATTTTCAGGCTTCCTTTGGTGTTCCGCATACCACTTTACCTCCTACGCATACTGAGTAGCAGGTATGGTTTGTGGATCACCTCCTCCGCATACGATAGCTATTTTCGCATAACATCCATCCCCACTGCATACTTCCCTGATCTGCTACATACTACCCTACTCTACATACTGTATGAGCTCTGGGTACCAAATCCGTAAAATATCTTCATAATCA
Source organism: Viscum album (assembly GCA_963277665.1). Taxonomy (NCBI): domain Eukaryota; kingdom Viridiplantae; phylum Streptophyta; class Magnoliopsida; order Santalales; family Viscaceae; genus Viscum; species Viscum album. The sequence goes on along the minus strand of OY728157.1, from coordinate 1,391,727,127 downwards.
ACATTTTTCAAACAGCCTCTACTCTGCAAATAGCCTATGCTCTGCCGCGTAGTGTAAGAGATTCCTCCACGAACCACACTCCCTTCCGCAGACTTTTTTTCTTATGTGGATGGTTCTCTTCGTGTACCATATTCTCCTCCACAAACGACTTCGGACATTACTATATTTCTTTCAAAATTCAATCTCATTCATTATCCTTAATAAAGGGGATTACTACTCCTTATATAGGAATTAATGGATTCAAAATATCTGGTAATCCAAGATTTAGAAAATCTTTAACATGGCACCACCTCCAGCGTGTAATGTGAATCTCTGGAGAACTATGAGTCTTACCAAAAACCATTCCCATATCTGGATTCCCTATACATATCTTATATCACTGCCACAATCCATATTCCATAATCCATTTTCAGTTTCGCAACCCACATCAATCATGGTAACCACTAGCATTATATGTATCGCATGCCTCTTCCACAAACCCTCACTACAAACCATTTTAAGTTCCAAAAACCGCTCTGCATACCATTCTCTCTGCCTGGTATGAGGCCATGAACCATTCCAGGAACTTGGTATGAGGTCCATGTTCTAAGGTATGTAGTTCCCTTATTTTTTATATTTTATTTTTTGTTTTTCATACCATTCACTCCAATGTGAAAAACCTTTTTTCCGACATCAAACTCACAATTTTGAGGTCCAAGAATTTAGAAAACACTAGAAACTATAACACCTTCCATACTGCATTCAACCTCAATTGTATGACCACATTACTTGAAATCTCTCTAGTCATCCATGTGTAGATTGAAAAAAACACAAACAAGACTCCATTATTATCAATAAACATCCTTGGTTCCAATAATCTCCCCCTTTGGGTTTGTTGTTAATCTCTATATAAATTCACTGAAGCGCCACCATGATCAAAACCTGAAACTTTAAGAAACAACTCAGTCATCACTCTATGTCTACATGAGTAGTGATTGATGTATAAAACAAGAGAGAGGATATTAATTGAGTTCTCAGGCTTTCCATTTATCCCCCTTAGTTTCATTTTTGACTTTATCTATTTACTAAACATCCTATATCTTTGAAAAGGTACACTCTATATTAAATTTATCTATTCTCCCCCATTGGAAATAAACCTAAAGAACCAAATATTGACCTGTAGAGCTCAAAAACATACTCCCCCTGGATTGTATCTCCCCTATAAACCTACACCACTTCCATAAATATATTAAACAGTAAATAAAACTGGGGAGATGGACATTTTGTGACCTCCTTATGCATTTGTACATGGTTGAACACCGAGGTTGAAACAATGTTTCTCAAACACATCCATTTCTAGTGGCTTGGTAAGAATATCATTCACTTTCTCACCAGTTCCCGCATGATCCATTTTAATCACAACTTGTTCAACTTTTCCCTTGAGAATGTGATATTTAATTTCAATATGTTTCCTAAAATAATGTTGAATAAGATACTTCATAAGATCAATTTCACCCTTGTTATCACATTAAATTACCATTGTTTGTTTCACCTCATCACCAATTTCAGTTAGTTTTCGCTTCATCTAATGTAGTAGAGTGAAATATTTTTTTGCATATATATATTCATCTTCATCGGTACTAAGAGAAGTACTTTATTATTTATTACTCAACCATTCCAAAAATTTCTTCCCAACATGGAATTCTCCATCACTGGTTTATTTTCTTTCCAATAAATCTCCAGCCTAATCAGTATCAGAAAATGCTGATATTTCATCATCAATTCCAACAAAAAAATATAAACCATAATTGTGAGTACCTTGAATGTAACTTATGATTCTTTTCACTACTAACATATGTTCTTCTTTTGTATTACTCTGAAAGCGATCCGGTAATCATGTTACAAAGACAATATCTATTCAGGTCTATATTAGGTACATTATGTTACCAATGATTCTACTATATATTGTGCGATCCAGAGAAGTCCCATATTCATGCTTTTCATGTTTTGTTCCAATCGCAATCGGAGTTGACATTGATTTGGAATCATGCATATTAAATTTCTTTAGTAGATCTCTTGCATACTTTTCCTATTAAATTAAAGTGTAATATTTATTATAAATCACCTAAAAACATAAAAAATATGTGATTTCTACAATCATAAATATTTAAAATTTGGATTTCATGTGATCAAAAAATTCATCCACTGATCCCTACCTGCTTCCACCAAAAATATTATAATCAACATATAACAATACCATGAACTGATCCTTTTGATAATTATTTAAATATATATTGTTATCCACTCCTCCTATTTTCAATTCAAGATTTTTGAGGTAAGAATATAGTCAAGAGTACCATGTTTGTGGTTCTTACTTCAATCCATATAGTGAATTCTTTAATCTGCATACCTTAATTTAATCAAATCCAAGAAGGAAACCCACTGGTTGTTCAATGTAGACTTCTTCCTCAAGAATAAAATTTAGGATATCTATATTGAAATCTAATTCATACACTTTATATCCTCTTTGGATTTCCATATCAAGAAATATCCTGATTGACTCCATTTTATCCATTGGAGAAAATGTTTCTTCAACATTAACACCTTCAATCTGTGAATATATTTTACACATCAATTGCAACTTGTTTATGATCACATTTCCATGTCCATCAAATTTATTCCTGAAAGTCATATTTATATCAATGACATTGTGATTTTTGGGTCTCTTAACTAGATCACATGTTTCATTCTTTTCAATCTAATCCATCTCTTCGTTGATGGATTTAACCCATGATTCATCCTTTGCAGATTCTTCAAATGAGAGTGCTTCAAAAAATGTCAAGATTTTAGATTGTATATTATTTCTCATTCTTCTTTTTTGTGTGGGTGTATTCAAATCCTTAATGATATTGGATTGATAAATATATTCTCTTCAATTTTTACTTTGAGGTTTAACTGAATTGTCTCCAGCCATGGTCTCCTCTTCTGATTCTTCTTTAGATTCTACATCATATTGGTACTCCTAAGAGTCTTGTATGCCTTCTTCTAATTATGTATTCAGATCTTCTCTATGTTCACAATTTTTTTATTTTTTATTGCATCATCATAAGAATTACTTGAGGCATTTTTTGTTTTATCTTCAATGATCCTTACATCACTACTTTCCAAAATTTTTCCAATATACTTATTGAAGCATTTGTAGGCTTTGATGTTCACTGAATATCCAAGGAATATTCTTTCATCTATTGTATTACTATACTTTCCTTGATTTTCATCTTTATTTCTGATAAAACAATTACATTTAAAAATGTAGAATTACTTAAAAGAGGGCTTTCTTATATACCACAACTCATAGGGTGTCTTGGTGTAACTCATGTAAAGTCCTATTCAATTTTGAATATATAATACAACATAAATATCCTCTTTCCAATAATTTAAATAGATACAGATCTCAATTAGCGTAATTCTAGCCATACTGTTCACCTGTAGATTCTGGCGGTCAATAACATCATTTTGTTGTGGGGTACTCACAACAGCCACATGATATTGAATTCCATGTTTCTCCAAGTAATTTTCAAACACAATTGAGGTATATTCTCCTCCATTATCAGACTACAAAATATTTATTGTTTGTCCAGTATCATTTTCATCAATTCAGTGATAATATTTCATGAAATGAAGCACTTTTCGTTTCCTAAGAATAACCATGACACATACCATTCTACTATAATAATCTATTAAATGAATGAAGTAACTTTATCTATGAGTTATGACAACATTTATTGGGCAACATATGTCTGTATGGATAATATCAAGAATATTTGATTCCCTTATCTTCTTTAGTGATTAGGAACTGCAGACCAGCTTCCCCCGCAGGCAAGAATCCCAAGACTTTTCTCATTCACACTTCAAATTAGGGATATCCATGATAATATACAGTTTGGATATCTTTTTCATGACTTTATGATTGAATTTACCCAATCTATTATGTCATAGGTTGTTTTCTTCTTCAACAATCTTGTTGAAAATATTTTCTTTACTGTCGACCTGATACAAGTTTCCCTCTGTTATGTATCCTTTCATAAGTAAATTCTATGTATTTCCTCTTATAATACAACCCTTCTGATTAAATGTTACAATAAGGCCTGAGTCATATAGTTAACCCATACTCGGAATATTGAAACACAATTTATCCACATAAAGAACTTTAGTCTTCTTCATCTCACCAATTGCTAGTTCAGTATTTCCACTTCCTTTGATTTTCATAGCACCATCATTACCAAACCTCACTATTCTATTGACCTTTTTCTTAATATTTTTTAATAGGAATGCATTTCCCATCACATGGGATGAATATCCACTATCAAGAATACATGTTTTTCTATTATTGGTAGCTTTCAGAGCAAATTTTGCAAATTTAAATTTCTCAATTTCTTTACTTTTCTTTCCATGAGATATTAGATTGAGTGTAGGGAACTGATGGCCTTTCAATTCTCTCTTCCATGTACATATTTTCTTAATATTCATAATATTATTCCAAAGTATAAAACCTATTTGAAATAAAAAAAAACCATTTAGTTGACGAGTATTGACCTATCTCTAAGCATTGTAAGAATTTATCCTATCATACCTCTGCCTGTAATATATAGTTTTATGACCAAAATTATAATGGTGAAAAAAATATCCATCGAAATTATTTTATCTATAAGATGTTGGATATGAATATGTTCTCTTTTTTTGAACTCCTCTCTCTTCCCCATTCATATAGATCTTTACCTCTTCACAATATGACATGGTATGGCCTAAATAGCCACTGAATTGATATTTCCTAAGTGGAAATTTATTCTCATAATGATTCCTTATCATGTCTCCTTCATTGGTAAAAAAGTTTGGATGCTTATAATTTATGGATACCTAAGCATAGTCTTTATTTATTCTTTCATATTGAATTGGTGGTTTATTTTTCAGCACTTCAGGTGAGTTTTCAACATGATCCACTTTCAACTTGTCTGTATTATAGCCACATTTATTTGTAGCATTTGATGTTTTGGCATCACAAAGTATTCCAGTATTTCTCATGCATGCAGTTCTCTGGTCATTCAAATAAATTTCAGATCCATTAGAACCATACTTAACTCTCTCCAGCAACTCAGCATTTGAGATTTTTTCAAATTTAATTTTCTTCTTTACTTCTTTTGAATTTGATCCACTCTCAAGTTTACTCTAAATAGTAACAACATCTTATTCAAGTCCCTCAATAGTCTTCGACTTATCCTCCAGTATCAAGGTAAGTTCATTTATGACCTTTTATTATTCTTCAATTCTCAGTTTCAGTTCCACAACATCATCAATTATTTTAAGGATTGATGTTTATACTTTCACTAGTTTTTTCAGTCATTAAATTTCAGCTTCTAGTTGATCAATATATTCTGTTGATACCTCCACCAATTCTTTCCACTTATTGTATCTCTTAAATTTATTATCAAGATTACCCAAATCATCATTATTTTTCATTTTGGGATCAATATTATTATTTATATGGTCATCTATAGATTTATCTGTCAATGGTTTTGACTTTTCAATGGTAGCAATCATAGAGGCATGGTTTCCAGCCTTAAATTCATGTTCTTATTCTTCATAGAATTCATTATCATCATCATAATCCTCCTAGAAAAACTAATCTTCTATAATTTCTTTCCAGTTTTGAAGTATCAATTTTTTAAAAACATTTTATAAGGATTTTTAATGTCTCCATCTTCACTTTCTTCATCATTGTACTTTCCTGGCTATCGAGAGGCAATGTGCCCAACTCTTCCACATTGAAAACAAGCCTGAGGTAGCTTACCTTAAAATTTCCTTGTTCTATTATTGAGTTTCTTGGTAATTATAGGAAGAATTTATTTTTCCTCATCATATTCATCCACACTATCTCCTCAAATTTTCATTTTTTCATGGCTTTGAATTCCATTTCTTTTATTAAACAAGTTGTTTCATCTTCGGTTTTGAATCTCATCTCATATTCCACTAGGGTGCTCAAGAGATCATCCAATGAAAGTTTAAAAAGATCCCTTTCTTCAAGACCTAAAGCCTTTTCATTATAAAGTGGTGTAAGTCATCTTAATATTTTATTTATAATATCAATGTCTTTGATCATTTATCTAAGCCATAGAATTACTCCTACTACTTTAGTAATTTTATTGAAGAAAGAATTTTAATTCTCATTAGGGTGTATCTTCAGATCATCAAACCTGTTGTGTAAAACATAGGCTTTCTCCTCCTTCACTTTGTTGTCACCATCATAAATGTTCTCAAGTTTCTCCCACATAGACTTTTCTGATGTAAAATTCATCACCTTCAGATATATTTGATTAGAAAGAGATATAGTTTGAGAATTCAGTTCTTTAGCATCAGCATCCACCATTTTCATATCTGTATTAGTCATAGATAGACCTGTTGGATTAGTTAGTTGTATTCATTTTTTAGTGGAAAAAAGTACATCCATTATAAGATATATTAGATGAGATATAATCCTTTTATTCCATATCTGAAAGTTACTTCCATAAAAAAAGGAAATCTCCTAGAATTAACTATATTCCCCATGTTAGAAAATAATAAAATAGTTAACACCAGTATCCTAGCTCTTATAACATATAAAGGACCCTAAAACACCCTAATAGGGGAGGGTGAATTGAGGTGTAAAATTGTTATTTTAAAATGATGGATCTTATTCCAACATTGGTAGGAACCTATTAAACTTGTTTAAAGAGTAAGTGCATAAAACAAACAATCACATGCAAAGTAATGACATAATAATTTTACCTAGTTCACCACTAAGGGCTACGTCCAATAATCATATGCCGATAGTGTTTCGATCATACCAAAAACAAAAAATCACTACAAGTTGTGGATTACAAGAGTTTGGCATAATCACTCTATTATAGGCACACTGTCTTTATAAGTTTTTAGGGATAACACATTTCGTCCCTCGAATCCCTTCTTCTAACTCCCCTTGCTCACTACGTTGGATGAATCTTCACTCAGTTTATTGACATCAAGGTCACTTCAATGGTTTATCATTAAATCATGAATCCTATACTTTAAGTTGATGCTCTTTTGAAGTTACATTTTCTTCCACATATGTATATCATTTTTTCTCACACTGATAGGTTATGGAAATTAATTTTGAAAACTGTTTTGGTCAATTTTTAGGATTCCTTGGGTGTTCCGCATAGCACTATACCTCCTCCACATACTAAGTAGTGGGTATGGTTCTCAGATCACCTAATCCACATATCACATATATTTCCGCATACCATCCATCCCCACCATGTACTACCCTACTCTGCCGTGTACTTCCTCGCTCTACATACTATGTGTGCTTAGTGTACCAACATTGTAAATTTTCACTGCAGACCACCTTCCACAAATAGCCTATGCTTTTCAAACTGCCTCTGCTCCACTACATACCACAAGAGCTTTCTCCGCGAACAAGACTCTCCTCTACGGACTATTTTCCTTGCATGGATGTCTCTCTCCATATACCATCTTCTCCTCTGTGAACTACTTCAGACTTCACTAGGTTTCTTCCAAAATTTAATATCAGTCTCTCTCTTCAATGAAGGGGATTTATGCTCCCTATATAGGCACAAATGGATCCTAAAAATCCGTTAATCCAAGATTTATCAAATATTTGATATAATTATACCTCCACCATGTACCTCTCATCTCTCTAAAACTGTGAGCCTCACTGTGAACCATTCCCACATTTCGTTTCCTTCCATGTGTCACATGTCACCGCAAAATACATTATATCATGAACTATTTTTGGTTTTGCAAAATGAAAAAATATTGTGAACCTCTAGCATTCCGCGTACCATACACCTCCACCGTGAACCTTCACTTCAAACTATTTTCAGTTCCTCAAACCACTCCGTGTATCGTTCCCGCTGCTTGGTACGCGGCCACAATCCATTACCAGAACATGGTATGCGGTCAATGATCCGAGGTATTTGGTTCCCTTATTTTTCTAATTTTCCTTTTAATTTCACATATTGTTCAATACTATGTGAAAACCCATATTTTCCAACATCAAACTCCAAATTTTGAGGCCCAAAGTCATACCAAACAACGGGAAACTATGACACCTTGAATAACACTTTCAACCTAAATCATATGACCACATTCCTTGAAAATTCCCTGATCATCCATGTCCAGATTGACAATAAACACAAACCAGATTCCATTATTATCAATGAACAACCTTGGTTCCAATGCTATGGTTTTATGTTTTTGGAATGAGACTAATATCTATATAAGTTCACCATCCTATTATATTTACATAATTATTAATTGTGTTCAATATTTTTTATGGGAAGAGATTATTATAGGTAAGGTAGTATAATTCCTCATTGAATTTATGGTTAACTATGAATGTTCATAGATTCCTATATAATTTGATGAAGCTAGTATACTCATAACCAGGATATCTAGTTGAGCACTCAAAGGCATGGAATAATTTATCATTATTATGCTTGTTTACAATTCTAGAATATCACATCATTCATGTGCCCATATTTTCTTTATTTTATTAGTTTCACCATTGGTAGTAGACCACTGAGCTCTAATCACACCGTTCTTAATCACCCTAGTACCCAATAAGAATTCATGATATATGATTTAGGTAAAGGAAATGACCCTATTGCTAGTGATGATTGAGCTATAGATCAAGGGGTTGGAGCTAAGTGGTAAGATCGAGCAAGGAACCAGGTCCAATTTTTTGATACCTCTATTTTTAACACCCAAATATTTTATAATTTATTTTCTTTGAATAAGACTATATTTGATAGCTTGTGGTATATGAAACACCGATCATAAATAAATCATCATATACTATAAAATATTATTATTCAAATATGACTATTATAACCTTTTCGTGGATTTGGTGAGTATGAATTGGAATAACCATATTATGAAATATATATATATATATATATATATCAATTTATAAATTATTTTCTTAATAAAATTAATAATTTTTCAAACATTTACTATCAATTGGTTATAATTGAATAAAAAATATTGTATAAGAAAAAAATATATTTTTTTCAGAACAATTTTAATGTGTGCAATGTATTTTTATTTATTATGGTTAAATTAGTAGATTTTATATCCATTAAAATGAATTAAAATTCATTTAATTGTTTTTATTATAAAAGAAATGAGAATAAAGTAATTTTATGCTTCAAAAATTCATTTTCATCAAAAATTGTTTTTTTTCAATTTTGTGTATGGATATTATAATTAATTTATAAAATTTTAATAATTTTATTTGAAAAAATAGGAATTTATTTTTAGGTTCATAATATAAAAAAATTTAGAGTGATTTTTTTTATTTTTTATAAAAATGTTGATTTTTGAGTGAATAGTGAAAATGCTATTTTTACAAAACTTTCATTACTTTTCTTTATATCAAGTAATTTAAAAGTACCATTATTTGATGGTTTTTATTTTAAAGTAACATATTATCCATTTATTTATCCATTATATAATTAATTTCATTATGATTGATATTATATTTAATTTTGGTAAATGTATATTTTTTAATCTTAAAAACATATTTTTTCAACAAGAAATATTTTCGTTGCACTTTGTGAACGTGTATTAGAAGTAATTTACTAAAATTATGTAAATTAAATATTTAAAAATGGATTTAATATTTTTAATTATTTGGAACAAATTTAGTAATGAGGACAATTTAATTTTTAGTCATAATGAACAGTGATCATGGTAAAAGGTTATCACCATGATAATGGATAAAACAAGTTAATTGTGGTTAAAAATAAGTGATAAGGTCAAAAAAGATAATATTAATTATTATTAAATGATATTATTTATACCTTAATCACCTTATATTCAAAATTAGTTTAAATATATGCCACTTATGATTAATATGTTTACAATATTTAAACATTAAGAACAATTATAAGCATGCCACTCCCCTAACATATAAAAGGGCACCACCCCTCCTCTCTTCGTCACACTTCTTAAACTATATATCTTTACGAAGTTATAAAAACAAATCCTTATTATAATTCTTACCCATGACCTAGAGGATATTTTTTTCACAAAAAGGCCTTCCTAGAAGGCATAAGGATTAAGTAAAAGGTGCTTTTCCAAATAATAGTTATAACTCTTAACCAAGTGTTTTCATGTTTATTTTTATTACACCTTCTTAAAATATTATATAAACATGATGAAGAATTAAATAATCTCCCCTACATATGTGTGGACTACCACCTTTACAAAGTGATGTCTTTTTTTATCATCCCCACCTCACAAGGATGGTTATTATGATGTGTTTAATAAAATATATGATATTAATTACATACTTATAATTCTTAAAAGATAATATAGGACTTATCTGCTTACCCTTCCATCTATTTGAAAATGATAACGTCACTTGTGTTTACGTGTGGACTATTGTCACGATATGATTTTATTCATTTATGTTAATAATTTTGGTTATAAAATTGTATTCAATGTATAAAAATGATAACTTTTTCAGGATTAATATTCTGTTGATGATGGAACTATGACCCCTTTTACCCTATTCAACTTACCAAATTTGTTTTTGTATTATGAACCAAACATCCTCAAAATATCAAACATAAACTTAATCAATTTAGTAACTATATAATACATGGTAATAAATGAAAAAAATTTGATTATTATAAGGTAAAAAACTATTAAAGTTTCTTAATAAATCATAAAATTAATATAATTCTATTATTTGGTAAAGTAAAATGCGTACGTGGGGAGTCGGGAGATAAGGTATGTAATTTCTCATCTCAATTTCCTTTCATAGAGACTCAATAAATTTTAAAAAAATGTTTTATTTTATATAGTCTATATAGTACAACAGGGATTTATTTTATCCTTAATTTTAATGAATTAAAATAGTTTAAAAAAATTCAATTTCTCTCCTTCAATGTTCATTTTATTCAAAAGTTACTAAAGTCCTAAGGGAATTTTTAAAACCTTATTTGAAATATTTTAACATTTTATTTATGATTCCCTTTCCACCAAATCTATTTTTATAAAAATATTTCAATAATGTTATTATTATACTCAAATGGTTTTTTCGACTCATTTTAATTTCTTTTTTCATTCGTTATAGTGGTTTAAAAAGCTATCTTTGTAATTTTTTCGATACAGGTTATTTTTGAAAATATGTGAAAGGAATATTTTTTTAACAAATACAACAAGAATGAAATTTCATAATATTAGAACCATTATTATTTAATAAGAATCCTATAAAATTTTCCATCATTTTTCAAATAATATCTTATTTTCCTGGTCTTCTTGGAATTTTTCATTTAATATTTTTCAAAGGAAAAATGACTTTTATACTTGGTTTTATGTGAAGCCAAAAAGTGATTATTCATATCCGTAAAATAAAATATTTTATGATTTAAATGTAATATTATATGTGTTTTATGTATGTTATCTTCCTTAGAAATTATTCATGATGATAGGTTAGCCCAATATAGCTCTTCAGTGCATTTGGTAGTGATTTTACTCTCTCAGGAATATTTGTTGGAATTTACTAAGTAGGTTAATCCATTTATAAGAGTACTTGTAAGAATGATTATAAGAGTGATATGAAGATGAAATACCAAGGTACCTACATGAATTTTTTATGACTGAAAATTATTTTTCATAGAAGTATTTTTATTTTATAGGTTAAACTAATGAAATTATTTTTAAAGGAAATTTGTGCCCATTTTAAGGGTGAAAAGTATGTTTTTTAAGGAAAATTTTTCATGAGTACTCATATTTTTCAAGAAACCCTCGGGATTTAGATTATAGTTTCATTATTTCTTGAAAATATTTTATGATAAACTCTATTAAATGAATCTGATTTCATAAGTAAGTAAATTAATTTTGTAGCTCGATGATTATTATGTAAAAACGGAAAATTTTATTATGTATTATATGACTTTCCAAATATACTACTGATTGTATTTATTATTTTATCCATTAGTGAGATTTTTTTATGATCCTATGTTTTAAAATGTTTTTTATAGGGTTTAAGCATTAGTAAGAACTATAACAAGGCATATCATTCCCCTATAGGGATTCTTCTTCAAATAATAGAACGTGTTTTCAATAAGATAAAATTTTAAATATATAAATCATGTGTTTTTGAGGAAATTCATATTTATTGGAAGTTTGCATTTTTTTTTGTAAGGGTTTGATATATAATATATTTTCTTAATTCTCCAAAACTCTATACACAAAAATATCATAGGAATTTTAGAAAAGTATTGACATTAAACTCATAATTAGTGGTTATTAAATGCATGGGTCCTTATAATTGGTATTAGAGAAATGGTTTAGATAACATTGGTGGTTATCATATCATTATCTACAAATAATTAGAGGTTAAATTGTTATTTTTGTATAAAATTGTAAAATTCACCTATAAAATTAAATGTTAGTATGCTAATGAAGAGTTATGGTTATTTCAGGAGATTGGGTTATGAATTATAGGATAACCAAACTTAAGGTAGCTTCAGCCAAGACAATGGTGAATCAAGAGTATTTTAGTCTAGCAACGGGATGTAATATAGAAATACATTCATATGATTGACTAATCAGATTTTTTTATTCACTCTAATTTTTTCATAAGAAACTATTTTTTATTGACTAATAAATTTCCTTCACCAAGAGAAAGTTATTTTTCAAGATAGATGGGTGGAAGAAAAATTCAACCCTACTTTATATTATAAAGGGTTAACATTGAATAATAATTGAAAAGTATAGATAATATTATTTAGAAATATTCCATAGTATTCAACTTAAATAAAAACTACATTACAACATGTCCCAATCCTCCTCTATATAAAGGTGCCATGAGGGATCTTGGAATATATTCGATTATATTTTTAAAAACAATTATCCCATCATGACCGTCTTGAAAAATATCATAAGGTACTTTATAATGTTTTCATAATAGATGAATTAGAGAAATTAATTCCAGCCCTCTATTCACCAATAATGGAGGGTTACCTTGGATAAGATTATGACTTTCACTTTTTATTTTAATATTTTTATTACTATAAACCCTAACCCTTATTCAAAAAACTCATGTCATACCATTTCCTAAAGTAATATGGGAAACAAGTTTGGGGGGATATCTCAAAGATATGCATTCAAAACATGGTATTATATAAAAATTTCAATATTTTTCAATAACCAGTTCAATGAAGATGTTACAATTTTTTTACAGATAAAAGAAGTATAAAATATTGTAGTTTTTGAGTAATTCTAACAAATATTTGGACTCAAACTGATAGACCATGAATCATGAATATTTAAAATTTTGATTAGAAATAATAGTGATATATGTTTCAAGTTTTTGAGATATTTTTTTAGTTTTTATTATGTTTAAGTTATGAAAAATTATTATATTGGTATTAATGATATATTATTACGTGATTTTTATTACTAATTATAGGAATGAAGTATTAAGGAATAAGATATAAAATCATGGTGTAGTTCCTAGGATTATATTACTCCACTAAGAGGGAGTATGAATTAGTAGAGACTGCTTTTTTCAATTTATAAATTTTTAAAATCAACCCCTTTAATATTTTAGGATTTGATTTACTAATGTAGTGATTCTTAAAATCACTTGTGTATGTAAAAAATAAAAAAACAATGAACATGATGATTTTTACAAGGTTTGGCCCCTTTTAGAGTAACCAACTCCTTTTCATGGTTGGTTTCTCTACCTAACCATAGATTATTCACTATAATAATTACTAATTACAACCTTAATGTGATGGAATAGAGTTTCACTATGATTGTTTAATGTGACACCAGAAAATTTATATTTGAAATAACTTTATATAGTATAATTACCCAAGATGAGATATATATTATTTAAATCATAGTTGATTCAGAAAAAGTGTAAACATATCTCCCTCATTGACCCTTTATAAATAATCAATAAAAGCTTCTCACTTTATACAAATCTAATGTAAAACTTCATTTTATTCATCTCTCAAAACTCAAAATAATGAATTTGGCCAAAAGACATATCATTGGATGGACATTACATTAGTTTTAGGTACTCAAACATTCTTCATTTTTTTATTAGTACATTGATTCACCCATATACACTGCATTCAAACAAAACTTATTTTCCCTCACTCTTGATATTTAAAAACCTTTTTTATTTCAAATGATCTTAATTTAAGAACACTAAATGGCTCAGATTATAATCACTTCTCTTATATAGAGAATGAGGAAGGATTTTTATTCTAATAGCCTTAGTGTTATCATTAAATATCCACTTTAGAAAAACTCACTTTACTATACCTATGTCTCAAATTATTGTCATCATGGAAATTGTTTCCACATTTATTTACTCAATTTACCTTATTCTCTCAATATTATTAAACCTTTAACTTCAATCATTATTCAGAAATATCATATTTGTTAATTTTCATTAAGGTTATTATTCTTACTCACACTGAAACAATCTCGAGATAATAATCATCTTCAACTTTCTTTCAAGATACATAATAAATTAGATGTAACTCAAGGAATTCAATATTTACTCATTCAAAAAACTAAAAAATCATTATATATTCATATGTAGGTTATTGTTTGAAATCTAAAGTAGAAGATCATTGTCAAAAATAATTTCCAAATTTAAGCATATAGACCCCCCTCAATAATAGCCTCAAATTTGAGAAACACAATATATATTTAATTATACTATATCATATATTGAAATATATAATAATAAAAATCACCATTTTTTAAAACTCTCATGAATCATCTTGAATCAAAATTTAGAAGTGATGTTTTAAACCATGATGACTAGCTTCATCATTATTAGGTTTAATTTCTTCTGAAAATAAGAAATTTAAAAAACTCAGTATGTATATAGACAAGGTTTTATTATATGGTTCTATGAAGAAAAGCCCCTTACATGAATTTGGATCCATGTGAAAATTGAATATGCAATAATAAAAATCCCTACATGAATTCTCTTACATGGTTGGAATTAAAATTCGTAGTAGAAATCTAGTGTGTGAAATTTATCATAGTGGGAATTTTTATTATGTAGAACATAAAATGCATGGAAGTATTCATATATGGGATTCCTTAAATAGCCAAATATTTTATTAAATATATACAAATGAATACTTGAGTCTAGAAATAGTATAATTCACTCCAACAGCTTTAAAACCTCTTCAGAAATTACTCAATCACTTCAAATCATAATAAAAATACCTCTAATTTTATTAAAAAAAGTTACAAACATCTAAATCCTATTTATAATCAAAATTTTCAACTAACCGTAAGGAGGATTCAAAAAAATGATCCTGGAAGTAATTTTGAAATTACTAAAAATTTCTCACAAACACTTTTAGGGAATAAATTAAAATAAATACAACTTTACAGCACCTTCACAAATCCATTGGTTTCTTCAATCTCCCCATTTATATTTTTTGGTCACAATTCTATAAAATCATTTATAAAACTTCTAAACATAATTATATCTTAAGAATCATCAAATCATATCCTATCTCAATGAAATGTATCTTGACACCACAACATAGTATGATGTAGTGTTTTTCAGTGAATTTTATCCCCCTATAACAAACATGTTTTGGACAAGTGATTTAAATAAGCTCCCAGTCAATACATCCATTAAGTATTGCTTATACAGACTCCCTCTTTCAAAATTATCCTTAGTTTCGGATATCAATACAGTGATCACACCTCTTATTATTAATAATTCTCTTTCCTTTTTGTCATATAGTTGTGACATTATTTCTACCCCTTGTTCAACACAATCCAAATCCCATGTGGGGGATGGTTTCATAAATACTCAAACATTGGGTGAGTTATAAACATGAACTTTCAGCCTTAACTTCATATATCATTCTCTTGGTATAATTTAGTTGATATATTTATAAGATTATATTTTGTTCTAATATATTCAAGTCTGATATCATCAGTAGAAACCTTCTCTTTGATAAAGTGATATTTAATATCAATTTATTTAGAGTAATAATGTTGGACTAAATTTTTATCTATATTGATATCACTCTGATCACCACCAATAATTATCAAAGTTTTTTCAGTAGTAACTCTTAAATCATTGAGTTATGTTTGCATCTATAAAGCATGTGTAATTTCATGTGTAAGCTTCAAAAAATCATATTTAGTTTTACTCAATGTCACAAATATTTTTTTTTCTGATTTTACTAGATCAACCATCCATTTCAAGGAATTAAAACACCACCTAAAGTGGATCTTCTATAATTATAGTCACTAGCCTAATATAAATTAGTGTAACTGAGAAAGTCCATATATGTACTTAATTTATAAATTAATCTATACTCCATTATACTTTTCACATACCTTAAAATCTAATTGTACACAATCATGTGTTATTCTATTTTATCACTTTGATATTTATCACACAAGATCACAACATATAGAACATCTTGTTTGGAAGATATCAATTTCAACAAGCTAACAACTACACTTCTAAATTATTTCGAATAAATAGTGTTCCCTTGTTCATCTTTTCTTCAATATGTACCAACTGAAAAAATAGTGGAAACCTACATAGACCCATTCTTTCAAAACTTTTTCAATAGTTCCCTAGTATATTATTATTAGGATATAAATATATACACATATTTATGATCAATATCTAATCCTAGTAATTAATTAACT
Organism: Viscum album; assembly: GCA_963277665.1. Taxonomy (NCBI): domain Eukaryota; kingdom Viridiplantae; phylum Streptophyta; class Magnoliopsida; order Santalales; family Viscaceae; genus Viscum; species Viscum album. The sequence goes on along the minus strand of OY728157.1, from coordinate 1,391,710,381 downwards.
TCTCTCATTATAGACATCTCAAACCACTCATGAATCTATATTTAAAATTCATCACACAAGCATTTTTTGTCATAGGCAATCATATCTGCAATTATAATCAGGGTACCTATGAAAATATCCTTTAGATAAAAATTACATTCAATGGTTCCTTTAAAAAGACCCATTTGTCATAAGTATCTATCATGTTTAGAGTACCAAAATCTAAGATCCTATTTTAGGACATATAATACTTTATTGATTCTACAAACCATACTATTATAATGATAAAAAAATGAATCCATCTCATTAATCAATAAATAATTCTTCCTCATGTTTACCATATAGAAATGCTTAACACACATATATTCGATAATATTTGTAGTGTTTATATACAATCACTTAAAAAACATTATTATAGTTTTATTCCTAGATACTGGAGAAAATGTTTCTTAAAATCAATTCCTTCCATATATGAATATCCTTTGTAAACTAGCCTTACTTGTTTTCCTTATTAATTCACCCTTTTCATTAATCTTATTTATAAAAAAAATACATTTTTCAAATTAAATTTTTCATTTGGGTCAATGAACAAGATCCCATATAGAGTTATTTTTAATCTAATTAATATCTTCATCCGTATCTTGAATCTAATATTCAAGGTTAATCGATTCAACTATTATTCATATTTCAACTTGTGAAATAAGAGCTATTTTATTCTCATATCTTAGCTTTATTATTATCTAAATTGGTGCATTCTAATTTTAAATTATATTTCTGGTCTCTATATGTTTTTACAATCAATGAAATTGACATCTAACACCATAATTAGAATCATAATTAGTATTTTATGAGTGAACATAAGTAGTTTATGGTGTGATTTCAACCACTTCCTATGCCATAACTTCTTAAATAAGCTCATTTTCATGTATCAAAATATCAAAAATAATCTTGTACAGATTTCCCAATTATACCCATATTTTCATCAATTTTTAAATCATATGTCTGTACTATTTTTTAAAACATTTTTTCTAGAATCTATATCCATTTACACATAATATATATTCTATAAATTCACCCTCATTATCTTTTTCATCAAAATTTCCTAGATTTTTATCTTTAAATTATTTGTAACATGGAAATCTATAAACATTTAAGTAACTCATTATAGTATTCTTATATTAATATATTTCATATGGTGTATAATATGTCTCAGGTCTCAAAAGAAATATTTTTTACATTTGTACAATGTTACAAACAACTTCTCTATTAAAGTAATTAGAAAATTTACTTTCAAAAAACGTATTTCTATCTATTTCTACTATGATTATATTCTTTCTTTCAACAATAATATTTTTTGAGGTGTGTATGGTGTTTTATATTTATGATTGATTTTATTTTGGGAATGGTACACCTCAAATTCATCACATCTGTATTCATTGAAATTATTGGATATCAACTTTTTAATACACATCTCTAATACACATTTAACTTGTATTATATACATTTTTAACATCTTAATTTCCTCAAAGTTATTCTTGATGAAAAGAACACTTATTATCTGAGTGTAACAATCAATGAATGTGATGAAGTATAGATCACCTTAGGAATCAATTTTCTTAATTGGACCACAATTATTTATATGAATTAACTCCAATGGTATTGTAGACTTAATACCAATTTTCTAATGAGTTGTTTGAGAAAATGTTCCCTTTTAACATATTTCATAATTAATTTCATCATATATTTTTAGATTTGAAGGATATATTCCAATTGTATGATTTACAATATTGCCTAGGATTTTTTTCCCAAGATGACAAGTATCTTGTTCCATAGAATATTATCATCAATTTCACCCATGCAACATGTATTTATTGGGACCCCAATAAAAAAAATAAACTCACTCTATTAATTTGGGTGATTATTCATTTATTTTTTAATATTATGATAGTACATGAGTATTTGTTAAAAATCACCTCATGACCATCATCACAAAGTTGGATAATACTCAAAATATTGTGCTTTATCCATTCTATATAAATATTATCATCATATTTCAATTTGAGTGGAGCTAATACCTTTGATTTTCAAGGAATAATCACTCCAAAATTTAATAGGTCATCCTTTATGTTTGTCAACATTTTTCAAGAGTTTGGAATCACCTTGCATATGGGAGGAAAATAAACTATGAAGTATCCATGACATCGTATTACTTATTGTTTTAAGAAAATTTTTTACTAAGTAGTCATTTCCAACTTTTTCCACAAGTTCACTCTTACCTTTTTCAATCAGAGCTTTTTTAATTGGAACACTTTTCATATATTTTTCAACTCTATGACCTTGTTGGTCATATATTCTAAATACTTATTAAAGACATGAAAATTTTCTTATGTCTTTATATTTCAAATATTCTTTATCTCTGCAAAATTTCTTCTTGAATATGAATTATTCTCATCAGGATTTCTTCTTATAACTTCCTTCTCATCCTAGATAATTACATGTAGTACTATAATGTGTATTATTTATGCCCAAACACTCTTAAACACCATAATTACCATTGAAAATTGAATTTATGTGGTTCGTAAAAATTATTCATCAAGATTTGTCCATATTTTTTCTCTTTTTGTGAATTTTTAGTCTGAATTTTCCTCTATTTGGGAAAACAAGAGCTTCTATAGTTCATATTTTATTCAAATTAAGTGTAAGAGTGTTTCTAGTCATTTTTCCGGCCCACTTTTTAACATATTTTGAGTAAAAAACTATAATTTTATATAAATTAGGATTGAAAAAAGATTTATTAGGTATATATTTAACCTAGACTTTAGTGAAAGTTCTCTAAGTTAATTTAAAGGATCCAAATATAACATAAATAGAGTTTTTAAAGTTCTCTATTAAATTATTTAGGTCAATCACAACATAATGAAAAATGGATTACGTCTTATATATTTATTCTTATTCTAAAGAAAATTTTCCTTCAAGATCCATTATCATCTTCTCATATACAACTACTTTCCAACTAAATTGTTTTATATCATAAATGAGTGCCAATCCCTTCTTTTCAAAACATTTATTTTCTTAAATCATCTTCTTATTTTATTTCCACAAATTTTTCTTTTCTTTCTTGAGAATGGTGTCTTGACTAAGACAAGGATCAAGGTCATCCTTAAACATGTGTTCAAACTTAGTTGATTCTAAACTATCTTCATAAAAACATGAAGAGTGAAACACTTTTTCTATATTATTCATGAAGTTTGTTGAGTCTTCATTTTTTCACATCACCCAAGTGAAAAAATCATCAATTATTTCTTCCTTATCCATATTAATCTCTTAAAAAGTGTTTCTCCATAATTTTAATTTCACCTCTTTAACTTTCACATTTCATTTTTAACTAATTTGAATATTTTCCCAAATTTATTTTTCTATATATATTCACATCACCTTTGCATAGGCCTTTTATGAAAAGGATATAACAATAGAATTTTGGGTTTTCCATCATTCACTATAATTATTTTTTCATACAGTTTCATCGGATCATTCCCTTCAACGGGTGGAAAACCAAAGATGACATCATCTATAAATTCCAAGACAAGGGATATAAGATATAGAAATATTATCTTCTTCTAAATATTGTATTTTTTTCATCAAAATTAGACACACCCTTTCTATTCATATAATTTAGATTTTACATTATAAGAACATGATTAAATCAATTATAGGTATTAGGCTCTAATACAAGTTGTAATTTCTAAGATTATATTACCCCTCTCAGAAGGGGGGATAAATAAGGAAAGACTATTTTTTAAGATTTATTCCATTTTAAAATCAACACTTTTAATCTATTAATATTCGATTCACTAAAGTATAGAGTCTCAAACACACTTGTGTATATATAAAACAATGAAAAAATTAACATGATTGTTTTTAAATGGGTTGGCCCCTTTTTGGGTAACCTACTCCTTATCATAGTTGGTTACCCCCCCCCCCCACATGGAATATTCACTATAATAACAATTCATTTCATGTTCATAGTGATGGAATAGAGTTACACTATGCTTGTATAGACTCACATTGGATAAGGAATTTTTACACTACCTTTATATAGAATAAATAACAAAGATGAGATAGTTATTCTTGAATTCTTGGTTTCTTCAGTGATAGTAAAAATAGATATCCCCCATTAATCCTTTAAAAAGATTCAGGAATATTTATTCTCTTTATAAAAATATGATGTTGAACTATTTCTTCTTCATATATCAAAACTAAACACTATGAAATTAGTAAAAAGATGTATATTTGGATAAAAACTACCTCGGTTCCAGGTACTCACAACTTCTTTGGTTTTTGTCTTAGTACATCAATACACCCACTTTCACTTCATTCATACAAACCTTATTTTACCTCAATATAGATATTAAAAAACATTTTTATTTCAAAATTAAATAAAATAATATCATTAAATTGATCCCATTATGACACCATAAAATATCACTTTCTTACTCTTGTTTTTGTGGTCTATTTTCCCCTTGAGTTAGGGGTTTGCCTTAGTCGAAATTTTTAGTTTTTGAAGATTTTATAGGGTTTCATGGGTAGGAACATATATTGGGAAACCATGAAGTAGAAATCATGCACCTTATATAGTGTTTTATAGAGTCGATATTATGGGTTTCACATTGTTTAGTAAATTTTGGGAGACAACTATGCAACCTCTATGGTTTTGGGGTAGTGGGTTTTGAATAATACGCTCACAGTTTGGTAAACAGTGCATGAAAACCATGAGACCTTATAACGTTGGGGGGATTTTTTTTATTTTGGATTATTTTTTATTGTGTATTCTCATATTATCCACCCTACTAAATTTACACCAACTTAGTCACCTCCCAATGAGCTCTCTCCCTCTTCCAAACAATTCTAATATGGATTTGGAGTGGTTCTTTGGTGTTTCTTAATCTGGATCAAAAGGTAACAGCTTTTATTCTCTTATTCTCTTAGATTCTCCTATTTTCCACAATTTTTCTCTATCACCAAGAGCCATGTGGAATGATTTTAAAGATTAAGGTTGTTATAAAATTGGGCTTTTAGTTTTTGAAGGTTTTAATCCATCTTTTAAGGCTTATTTTGGTGGTTTTTGTCAAAGGATACATGTTTCCACCATTTGAGGTAGTTTTTTTCAATCCAATTCCTTTTTATAAATAATTACATAGTTTATTTATATTTTAAAACTATTCTTAAATTAAAATAATCAGTTACATGATTCCTAGTTTTTTATCATGGGTTTTCCATGTTTTTTGTATTTCCTTTGAAAAAAATGATAAATTGTTTAGTATAATGTAACTTTGTTTTAAATGATATTTAATAAATTAAAGGTGTTTTATAAAATTTAATTAGTAGTTATATTCAATAAAATCAATTCGTTCATGGTTTTTTAACTAATTCAGTTTTATAAGGTGAAGCGTTCTTTTTATAAAAAGATGTTGTCCTATTTTAAGTGATTCCATTGTTTAAAAAAAATCCTTGTTTATAAATGGATTTATTGATTTTATGAATGGGGTTACCATTTTTTAAAGTATTTTACCTATTAAAATAAATCGGCTCGTATTTTATAGGCATTAATTTTTTTAAAAAGAGGTGTGTGTTCCCTCTTTAGTTGTTTGATTTGGGATGAATCCTTTGTTTCATTAAGAATGCTATTTCTTGATATTTATGATGTGATATCCCTAGTAATTTAATTTTGGTTAAGAATGGATTTTAATAATGTGATTTTCAAAGTATGGATTTTCGAGGTATAAAAAAAGGAATGTCTGGAACATTGAGGGAATGTGGTTTTTGAATTAATGTTTATACACTATTAGAGACTTTCTATTATCCTAGGATCATGGTTGTGTTCATTTTGTGAAAGTTTATTATAATTTTAATTCATGGATTATGCCGTTGGATAGAGGATTTGTATTTAATGGGGTGTGTTAGTGGTGGAAAGTATATGATTGATGTACTTTATTGACTTTGGGATTTATTTTTCCGTGTGATTAACATTGGTTTGATAGTGGTTTATCTCCATTTTATATTACATGAGGAGAAAAATGTTACAAAGTGGGTATTCAAGTAATGTTGGTTATTCTAATTGATATTTATGCACTAGCTAGTAACCCCTAGTTGAATGTTATGACCTGGATATGGTATTTAAACTAATAATACTAATTGATAGTGATTCATGGGATGATTTATACAATAATTATCCTTCTAGAAGTTAGTCCCACTATTTCACATGATATAATCCTACTATTAGTCCCTAGGTTGTTGCCTTATGATATATATCTTATGTTATTCCTTTTTAATATATATTAAAATATGAGTTTATTTATTTTTCTTAATATTATTTTTATGTGTTGGTTGTTTATACTTAAGATTTCTTGTGGTAAGGCTTACCTTGTGTTATTATTTTCATTTGGGTGAAAATCTTTGTAGATTTTTATTTTTTATTTTTTTCCTCATTTATACCCATGTTGATTGTGTGTGTGTGTGTTTGTGGCGAGTTATAATAAGTGGTAAAGGATATTATTTTTAAAAATAAAATCCTTTTTAAATTCTTCTCTTGAAATTTATTTTAAACCATCAGAGGTTTTTTTAAAACAAGTGTTTATTTGAAATGTAATCCTTGGATAGTTTTTTACTTTAAAATGAGTTTTAAAACCATGTGATGATTTTTCCAAAGAATGGGATTTTAATATAAAATAAAAGTATTTATTTGATTATTTTTCTTAAATTAAAGCATCTCTGTTTGGAGAATGTATGTTTGTGGGTTTTTGTAAGCTACTTCTCCTTAGTAAAGCCTCTTTGAGCGATGTTTTATAGAGAGGTATTTTTAATAAATGAAAAAATATTTTATATATTTATTTCCATTTTTTATAAATTAGATTAATACTTAATTATTTATTGTTTAAAAACTAGTAGAATTTGTTTTATTGTAATGAAATTTGATGGACTCATGGTGGTACCATACAAGCCTATGGCTCACACCCTTCATACTCACATTAATGGGTTTATAACCTTCATGTATTTTATAGCTTCCTTAGATAATGAATAGTTGGTTGACTCACTACCAATCTCTATTGTGAAGTGGGTTTTGTTCAAGTCATGGTGGTGACTTGAGAGTTACATAGAGATGTTATGGTTTTCACCCAATTTGATTTGACCAATTGATGTCACATGGTGAATCAGCCTCTTAGGCCACCTACATCAATTTAAAAATACTTTTTATTTTCCTATTTTTAAAATGTAAAATATTTGTGTAAATTGGTTTCTTTTGTGGGTGAATTTTTATTAAAATAATTTCATTTATCTTTAGTGTTATTTAATGTTTTTTGGAATTTGTTTTAGTTTCATAGTTTATTCATAGAATTGTCATCATATTTAAAGAGACCTAATATTGGGATTCTGGTTGGAACCATTATTAATCACAGTTTTTATTGAGGGTGAAACCATTCCCTAATGTTCACATGTAATAACCTAGTGATTTTTTTAATACTAATGTTATCAATCATTCACCTTGGCCCTTATGGTGGAATAGATGGGGTGATGTGGTAGGTCAACTCAGGTTAGTTATAATAAAATTGTATCAATGGAAGGTTATTATTTTGGGGAAAATGTAGATTGGATAAGGATAGTCACGTCTTGATTAGTGGGTGCAGATGAGTTATTTTCCATATCTTCCTCATGTTAAACCACGAGTTTCCATAGATGGTTGGGGTACTTATTCACTTTTTGGATTTATGGTGTTTTTTAAGATATTTTGTTGTGGTGTGCTACTAATATGAGTTATAGTAGGACCATAAGAAAAATATCTATAAATTTATAATTTTATAAGAAAATTGGATGAATTATATAAGTGTGTGGTTGAGTTGTGTGGTTTTTCAAAACATACGTATCTCGTGTAAATCATTCTTTAAAACATCAGTGGAACTCATATAGTTTTTATATGGTTTGAAAAATTGTGTGTCCAAACCATACACGGTGGTGAAAATTAGGGATTTTTTAGTTTTTCTCCTTCGTTTCTTATCTAATCTATTTTGTTTTATGGGGATTGTTTTTTAATGTTTAAGTATTGTTTTTACGATTTTTGAATGAATTTGGAACATGTTTAAAAGAAATATTTTATACTATAGATTTAAGTTTATTTTGAAAATCATGTTTTGGTTTCATGAATTGTGTTGGTAAAAAGTTATTGATATCTAATAAAGATGATTTAATTAGATGAAATGATTTTTGGTTGTGATGAATTTCAATGAAATAATTTTATAGGTTTTTAATGGTGAATTTCTTGAATTGTTTTGGAATATGTTATTTAAAGGGACACCAAATTTCATGAAATTATTTCCTATTTGTCTTTGTTTTGTAACTTTTTAAAAGGTTTTAAACCCTTTTGGTGTTTTGTATTCTTGTTTCATTTGATTTGAACCATTTTACCTTATTATAGGAATTGTGGTTATTTAATGAAATTTCATGTTTTTGATGTTTTATAATTTTACCCCTAGAAAAGAGTCAATAAGTCCACAATAGAATCTCATGGTTAGTTATCCTAGTAACCAAGAATCAATCTTTGTAGCCTCTGACTCTACCCAGACTCATGATGGAGTAGTATGGCCTTATTCTTCTCAACTCTTGGATCATGTGTGGGAGTTTATTAATTATAATCTACCAGTTTTTAGTGGTGATTGAGTAACTCATGAGGAAATAGAGTTTCTATCTAATATCAAATAGATCTTTGAGTCTTTAAGAACACTGGTATACTCTAGGGTGAGGTGAATCAATCCTTTATTCAAATGAGTGGGTTTGGATTGGGGAAGGAGCACTATCCATACCTAACTATTCAAATCTTTTTACTTGGGGATATTTAATGTCCACCTACATGTGGACGTTTTATCCCATGAAATTGAGAGTTGAGAAAGTGCTTGAGTTCTTGTGTGTCCATAAGGATGATTGGTCACTAAAATCCTATGTTGTGTGTTTCACGAGGCGGGTTCCTTTTTCTATTATGTAAGTTCGTGATGATTTTATGAAGGCGTAGATCCTTTTCAGATTCCTATGTCTGAATTTCATATCAGTGGTGTTTCAGGTTGGCCTAGTTACTACATGGAAGTGGTGTATAAGTACATTTTGATTGAGTTATTATCGGTTGGGAAACCTATTGTAAGTGATGATGTGGCCTCATATAGTTCTTTAGTGATAAAGAAGAAAAGTTTAGTTGTGTTTTATCATTATAGGAAGTCTAGAAATTTTTTTCCTTATTTTTTAATGGATTTGATGACCTATCATCAGTTTGACCATCTTGGTCAACTCCATAGGTTCTCTAAGGTGAACAAGCCTTGGAAGAAAAATTCATAGATTCAACATTGATCAAGTAGTGTTCATCAATGTTTCTTCTATCTGGTGAGTCTAAAACTATATTTTGTCTTTTAGAATAGTGTCTTTTTTAACCTTTTAATATTTAGATTTTGTTTTTTCTCTTTTACATAACCCATATTTTTTTTCAATGGATGATATATCTATTGGAATGTGTTCTTATATTTTGAAATGTTTAGGCCTCATTGCTTTTATTTATTATCATCTTTTTAGAAGTTATTGATCATGGTTAGAGGTTTCATGGAATAAATTAGAATTTATTTTTTTTGTATGGGGTAAAGTGGATAATATTTTGGTTTTTAGGTAGACCTTATGAGCTACTGAGTTTAGGTTTTATCTCTGCATCGTGAGGAGAAGGTGTTTTGTGAGTTTTTTCCAAAGTAACCATTTGTACAGTTTGTGACCCAAAGTAATATCCATGTCACTCATTATTGAAAAAATATTCATGTTTGGGGTGTTTCTCCAATTTTAGGAGTGTTATTTCTTCAGTTTTTTTATGGTTTGTCTCTTGTGATCTTTTGAGCTCATTACTCATTGTTGGAAAATCATTTCTGTTTGAAGAGGATCATTCTTTTGAGTTTTCCCTTTACATTTTCACCATCTTTTATAAATTATGAATTTTTAAGAGACCTAGGATAGTATCCATGTTACTCGCCTATTTCTTGAGTGTTTCCATCCATACTATTTTGTTTTGGGGTTTTGAAAGAACTTGTGTATCTTTCAATGTGTGTTTATTGGAGTTCCCAATTTCAAGGTTGACCTTGGGAGCATCCATATCAATATTTCATTTTGAGGAATATTTTCTTATGATCTATCGTTTTTTATTGACAAAAAAAATATTTTTTAGAGGAATTATATTTGGGTCTTGATTTTCTAGTTCTAGGCTCCAATATTTAGACTTTTGGTTATGTTCTTATCCATATAAAGTTAAACTAAAACTTTACCTCAATTTAAGCTGATGAATACTTTATTGGAGTTAACTATATAGGGGAATAAAGTTCTATGTTTGGGATAATTATAAAACTATAAAATGTCAATTTATTACTCTTATTTTTTAATTTGATTTATCCCTTTAGTTCAAGGTGTCCTAGGGTAAAAGTTTGAGTTTTTTAATATTTTCCAAGGATAAAATATTTGGTGCACAGTTTGGGAAACTGTGTAGTATAATCCATGAACCTTCTACATTAGTGGATATAGGTGACCACATGGGTTTTACATGGTTGGTTAAACTATTAGATACATCCATTCAAGATCTAATGTTTTGGGGAAACTGATCTTGGATAGTCCAGACACAGTTAGGTAAACCATGTGAGACGATCATGTGACCTTCTCGAGTTAAGGTAATTTTTTCAATTTGGATTATTCTAAATTGGGGATTCTCCCAGTAGATACCCAACATGATTTATTCTAACTTATTTTCCTCCCAAGGATCTATCTCCCTAGTCCAAGCTCTTTTAAGGTGGATTTTTAGGGGTTATTGGGTGCTTCTTAATCCATATCAAAGTTTAAGGGTTTGTCTTATATTCTTATCATGGTTCTTCCTCTTATCCAATATTTTCTATGTACCCCAATGGCCATGTAGGATGATTTTAACTGTTAGTTTTTTTCTAAAATAGGGGTTTGGATTATAAAATATATTGATCCACTCTTAAGGCCTATTTTGGTGGTTTCCATCGAAGGTGAAATGTTCCTCCATTTTAGGTAGGTGTTTCCATTACATTCCCTTTTTATAAATAATTCAATAATTTATTTAAGTTTTAAAAGTGTTCTTGTATTAAATTAATGATGTATATGATACCTAGTTTAGTGCTAACAGTGTTTCACCATATTTTTTATGTTTTCCTATTATAAAAAATTAGGTAAATTTTATTAAATTTTTGATTTAAATTGTATTGAGTACACTAAAGGTGTTGGATAAAATAAAATTGATAGTTTTGTACATTAAAAATAATTGGTTCATATTTTTTTAAAATAATTCGGTTTTACAAGGTGAAATGTTGATTATTTTAAAATGGGTTGTCTTATTTTAAGGTATTCCTGGGTTTTAAAATAATATTCTTTATTTATAAAGGATTTTATTACTTTAATGGGTGGGATCTCCCTTATTTTATAGAATTTTTCTTATTTAATAAAATCCTTGTTCAATTTAAAGGCCTTCTAAATTTTGAAAAAGATGTGTGTGTATGTGTGTCCTCTTGAGTTTTTTATTTTGGGATGAAGCCTTTATTTCATTGAGAATGTTATCACATGGTGTTTATGATGTGATTTCTCATTTAATTACATTTGGGTTAAAAAGGGATTTAAAAATTATGGATTTTCTAGGTACAAAAAGTCATGTTTAGAACATTTAGGGGTGTTTATTTGTTGATTAATTTTTACACCCTATTAGATCCCCTTTATCATCCTTTTCCTATTCTTGTTTTCATCTTGTTAAAATTTATATGAATTTTGATTCATGGATTATTCAGTTGGATATGGGCTCCTTATTAAAAGGGGTCTGTTAATGATGGAATGTATAAGATTGATGTGATTTATTTTTGTGGGGTTCTATATTTTCATTTGATTCATAGTGGTTTCATAGTGTTTTGACTATACTATCTATTTCATGACAAGCGATAGGCTATTAAGTGTAGATTCAAGGGATGTTGGATATACTAATTGAGAGTTACACACTAGCTATAAACCCCTAGTTTAATATTATCACCTGAGTAGGGTATTGTTACCAATGATACTATTTTAGAGTATTTTTCGGGATTAGTGATATGATCATTAATATTCTGATAGTTGGTCCCACATAGAAATTCCATATACTCACACCATTTTCCCTAGGTTATTTCATAATTCTATATATCTTTTATTAGTCCTTTTTTATCTGTATCGGTATTTGAGTTTATAGATTTTTATTGAGCTTATTTTGAAGTATTGGTAATTTATTCTTGAGATTTATTGTGATAAGGGTTTCCTTTTTTATTTTATTCATTTGTGTATGACTCTATATGGTTTGTAATTTTTTGTGTTTTACTTAATTTATACATATGTATATTTTGTGTGTTCATTTTCAGTTTTAAAAAGGGGAAAGTGTGTTGTTTTTTAAAATTAAAGCCTTGGGAAATGATTCTCATGATATTTATTTTAAACATTGAGAGGGGTTTATTAAAAAATTAAGTGTTCATTTGAAATTTAATTCTTGGATAGTTTTTTGTATTAATTTTTTTTAAACCATGTGATAGTTTTTTTTTCATAAAAGGGTGTTTAAAGATAAAAGAAAAGGTTTTAATTGTTTATTTTTCTTGAATAAAAGTGGATTTGTTTAAAAAAGGTAAGTAGTTGGGTTTTTGTAAGTAACATATCCTTGGTAAAGCTTTCTTAAGGCATATTGTATGAAATGATGTTTTTAGAAAAGACAAAAGGTTGTATGTGTTTATTTCAATTATTTATCAAGGAAATGAAACCGTAATTTTTTATTATTTTCTAACTAGTGGATTTTGTTTATTTAATATAAATTAATGTAATGGACTCATGGTGGTACCCAAATAGCTTATATCTCACAACCTCTATAATCAAATTGGTGGGTATGCAGTGTGCGTGTTATATGAAGGTTCCCCAGGTTATGACTTACAGGTCAGCTTGTGAACACTCTCTGTTGATAAGTTGGTTTTGTTTGTGTCTTTGTGGTGACTTGAGAGTCATATGAAGATTTTAGATTTTTTCACCCAATTTGGTTTGGTCAATTTTAGGTCCTTTGATGTATCATCCTCCAAGGACACTATCTTTATTATTTGTTTAGTTTTTATTTTCCTTGTTTTCGAATGTAAATGATTTTTTTAAAATGGTTTATTTTGTATGAATTTTTTTTAAATATTTTTATTTATCTTAAACTTTATGCATTGGTTTTTGGATTTCATTTTAGTTTCACTATTCTTCTTTTAATGGTCATCTAATTTAATGAGAACTCATTCCATGTTCCGGGTTGGAACCATTGTTGATCTTTATTACTAGTGAGTTTGAATTTGTTTCCACATGTTCACTTGTGATACCCATGTGCTTATTGGCAGCCCAGGGTGACAAAGAATGTGTCTTAGGCCTTGTGTAAAACAACTCAGGATATGTGGAAGGTTATCTCAGGATAGTTATCTATACCTATAATAATCACTTCCCTTGTATGGATAATGAGGAAGCCTTTTTCATTCTAAAATCCATATGGTTATAATGAAATAGACACTTTAAGAAACATCACTTTACTGTAACTTTATCTCAAAATATTTTCACTTGGAAATTTGTTTCCATGTTTATTAACTCAAGTAACCTTGTCATTTTCATCTTATCAAACCTGTAACTTTAATAACTATTAAAAAATATCATATTTGAAAATTTTTAGTATGGTCATTCTTTATCCTCACACTGAAAAACTCTCAATTTAACCATCTCCTTCAACCTGTTTTCATGATTTAGTAGTAGTTGAACATAACAATGAGGATTAAATATTTATCTATTTGAAGAACTAGAATTAATAACTATATATTCATATGCAATTGATTTCATGAACACTAAATCCATAATGTATTTCCAAAAATAATTTTTAAATTTAAACCATTATAACTCACTAATTAATATCCTCACCTTCATGCCACACAGTAGATTTTCAAATACAAAAGTCTGAGAATTCAAATAGATAAGACTAATAATCAACATTTTCAAAATCTCTCATGAATAAGGTTTAATAAAATTCTATATGTGATGTTCTAAAACATAATGATCAATTTCAGTATCATCGGATTTGATTTCAAAAGAAAACATGAATTCTAAAAAACATAGTCTTTGATTAGTTAATATTTTCTTAAATTTTCTCAAAATTAAAACCCCTTACATGAATTTAGATCTATGGGGAAATTAAATATGCAATGGAAATAATGTATATGTGAATTTTATTACACATTCATAATTTATATATGTAGCAGAGATATGGTATGTGAAATATATTAATGTAGTAACTTCACTCACATATAACCCCGAATACATGGAGGCATTCACATAAATGAGTATTTATATTTCCAAATATTTTATTATATAGTAATAAATGAATATGAAAGTCTATAAAACTATATACTTCACTCAAAAACTTCATCACCACTTTATACTTCACTCAAACACATTAAATGATCATAAAACACATTAAAACATGTTTATGACAGTTATAAATATCTCAATACTCTTAAGCATCAAAATTTTTAACTAACTATATGAAGTATTTATACAAACTAATCCTGTCAAAAAATTTTAAATTACCATTAATTTCTCAAAACCATTTCTAGGACATAGTTGATAACAAATACAACTTTCCATCACCTTTACAAATCCACAGGTATCATCACTTATTAAATGGTTTATAAAATAAATTGAATGACTAAAGTGTTTGAATATGGGATTTAATGATTTATAATGTAATGATATTTTATTTTAGTATAGCCAACCTTTAATATTGATAATATTTTCAAAAGTATTGATAGCATTTTAGGTCTTATGTGATTGTATTGAAAGTTCATTAATGGTATTTTAGGAGGAATTTACTGTGTTTTAATACATTATTAATATATATATATATATATAACCCTTAGGTTTATCATGCGATTTACTATGAATATTATTGGTAAGAATGTATAGTATTTTAGTTAAAATTTTTATTAAATAATTTTTATGGTCAATATGATTACTGATGTTGATGAATAAATATTGAGTAATATTTCGGTTCATATATGATTTTATAATGGATTTATGGTGATTCCAGTTATTTATCAAAAATATGAGGATATTTTATAGAATATATGAGTAGGGAATATATATTAGTACTATGTAACATTATAATTAATTTTTTTTATTATAGATAAACTTGTTTGTAAGAATATGTGATCAAATATTTCTAATACTTGGGTTTCAAATTTTGGTCTAGAACAATTTTCAAGAGTTTTAAAGTTAGTTATCTATGGAATATTTTGAGTTGGACTATGGGTGTTATTATTAAGGATTTAGATATTAATATAGTATTTCTTCATATGAAGGTTTATTTATTTTGTGTGTTATCTTAATTTGTTAAAACTATTTTTGGTTTGTGGAATAGATAGTAATAAGATAAATAAATTTTCATCCTTTTTGTGTCTTTTGAGCCATTGGAAGATAATTTTAGTGCTTCAATTCATTTTGAATTTAAGATAAAGTAGAGGTGGAACAATATTGTAACACAACTAAAGGATTATATTTGGTAATGAAATCAAGTAGGTATATTTTTTGATATTCTTTATCTTGATGGTAAAATAATTCCTCAACTCAATAAATAGGAAGATAAATCTGTTGAGTATTATGTAGAAAAAAAACTCAATTGTTAAGGTATTATTTTAGAAAATCATTAACAAGTATGAGTCTCACAATGGTAAATTCATAGTTTATGAAATATTTAGGAAATTATAATTTTTCTAATCTTCACATTTAAATTAAAGTTATTCTAAAAAGGAAATGTTGTAGATATGGATTAGAAGGTATTTCTTTCCACTTATGTATATTTATCTTCCACTCATTAGAATTTATTCTAAAAAAATAATTCCTTTTTATCGAACATGAGATAAAATTGGGAGGAGGAAATTTATTAAACAGGGTAAAATATAAAATTTTAATATTTTAGAATGTACATTCTTTAAATAATACTATATTTCATTATGTAAAGTATATGTAAAATATAGTATAAAAGAATAATAATATACTATAGAAATATTTGTATTCAAATGTAAACATTATAACCTAGTTGTTGGTTTGGTGGGTATGAATAGGAATAACCGTATTTTGAAATATATATATATATATATTATTTTAAAAATAAAATAAATAATCAATCATACATGGATTATCAATTAGTTATAAAGGAAGATAAAATCTTTTGTTAGTAAAAGAAATATGTTTTCTCAATAAATTACTTGAAAATATAATTTTATTGATTATAATGAACTAAATTAATTATATATCCAATGGAATTAGTATAAATTCATTTAATTTAAGTTATTAAGTAAGAAATTAGAATAAAGTCAATTTATGCTTCAAAAATACATTTTCTTCAAAAATTGGTTTTATTGTATTTTGTGCACATATATTCTTGTTAATTTCTACCACGTCCATAAATTATATTTGAAAAATTGGGAATAATTTTTTGATTCACAATATAAATATTATCTTAGAGAGAATTTTTTGTATTTTTGTTGAAAAGATTGATTTTGAATGAATAGTGAAACATGTTGATTTCTGAAAAAACTATCATTTATTTTCTTTTAAAAGGTAATTTACAAGTTACGCTTTATTTATAATTTTTCTAAATTAATATAATATCTCTATTATTAAACAAGATATAATTAATTTTATATGAATTAGTTTTATATTTTATTTTGGAATAACTTTATTTTTAGGCTTAAAAATGATTTTTCAAAAAAAACTATTTTTTATTATGTTTTTCCAACTTATATTGAACGTAATTTATTCCATTTATTGAAATACAATCATGAAAAATGGATTTCTTATTTATTATTAACATTCTAAAATTTAGTAATGAGGATAATTTCATTTTTCTTTCTAAAATAATTGTAACCATGGAAAAAATATGTCCCTGAGGTAAAGGGTAAGACGAGTTAATTAATGTTAAAACTAAGTGATAAGGTCACAAAATCTCATATTAATTGTTATTTTATTAGATTATTTAGACCCTTATCACTATATATTAGTAATTTTTTTGAATTTTTTCTATTTTCCAATGATTAATACATTTATAACATTTAAAAGTTAATAAAAATTACAAGTGTGTCACTCCCCTCAGTTATAAAAAATAACAACATTTCATATTTTATTAACACATATTAAGAAATTTATCATGACCAATAAATGTCCAAATCTAATCCCAACATTTTTCCCTTGACATAGATTCTCTAATATGACTAAAATACCAACCAAAAGGCTAAAGGTCCAAATGAGTTTTTCCAAATAAGAGGCATAACACTTAACCAAGTGTCTTCATGTTTATTTATTATTCCACCTACTTAAAATAGTCTATAACCATGATGATATATAAAAATAATCATCTTTAACATACTTAAATTTTATTATTTTTATTCCCCATCTCTTTTTCATCTCATTTTCTATCCTATTGGAAATGAAAAAAGCGCTTATGCAAAGGTGTAGACTGTCACCTACAAGAAGGGTTTTATTCTCTTTTCATAATTTCATAAAAAATATTTTTATTATAATGTATTTAATAAATATATATAATATTTAAGAGATAAGTATGATTATATAAATATAATATATTACTTACTCTCTTACCCTTCCATCCTTTGGAAAAGGATATCATTTCTCATTCATACATGTGGACTACCAACTTTATAAACTAATGTGATTATTTTTCATGTATTCCATTTATTAAGGTTATAAAATTTTATTTTACGTATAAAAATTATAATTAGTTGATGATTAATATTATGTAAATTATGGAACCAAGAACCCTTTAACCATGATCAACATACCAAAGTTGTATTTAGATTTTGAATGAAACATCTAAAAAACTTATAATAAGAACATAATAGATTTAGTAACTATTTAAAACATGGTAATAAATTTAATAAAAGTTATTTTGAGAAGGGGATATAATTGAAAAAATTTATTATGTGGAGGTTCGGGAGATGTGTTAAGGGATTTCTCATTTCAATTTCCTGTCATTGAGACTCAATCAATTTTTACCACATGTTTCATTTTATATGGGTTATATAATACAATATAGATTTATTATATAATTAATTTATTGAAATTAAAGGGTTTTAAAAATCTTTTTAAAGTTCTCTCCTTCGATGTTTTTTTCAAAAGTTACAGAAGCTATAAGGGATTTTATTTAAAACCTTATTTAAGTTGTTTTAGTATTTTATTTCCAAATATTTTTCCTCCATATTTATGTTTCATAAAAAGTTTCACGAATTTTATTATTATATTAATTTTATTAAGTAATATTAAACAATATTTTACATTATTTATTGTGTTTTAAAATGTTATCTCTGTAACATTTTTTAGATAGGTTATTTTTGAAAAAGTGTTAAATAAATATTTTTTAATGTATGTATCATGAAAAAAATTCCCCAAAATCATAAACATTGTTATTTTAAAATAATACAATAAAATGTTTCATATATGTTTTAATAATATCCTATTTTCACATTTTTTGTAATTTTTCATTTTAAGTGTTTTTAATGGAAGAAGGTAATTCTGTCCTTATTTTTTTATAAAACCCAAAATTGATTTGAATATTTGTTAAATAGAATATTTTATGATATTTTATTATGAAAATGTAAGATTATATGTGTATTACATATGTTAGGGTCCTTGAAATTTTTCATGATGACGGGTTAGCCCAATATATCAATTTAATTCAATTGGTAATAATTTTTTCTTTGGGGAATATATGTTTGAATAAACTGGGTAAGTTATTATATTAATATGATTACTTCTATGAGTGTTATTAATATAATATCCCTAGGAGATTATATGAATTTTCTAGTTTTTCAGATGAGTTTTCATGTAAATATTTTGATTTCATAAGGTAATCTAATGAGATTTTGTTTAAAAGAAATTATATGCCCAATTAAGAGTGAAAAGTATATTGTTCAAGAATTTTTTTCATAATTACTCGTGTTTCACAAGAAACCCTCATGATTATGATTTTTCCTAAATTATTTATTTAAAAAGATTTGAAAAAAATTGGGTAATAAAGCTGATTTCAAGAGTAAGTTAATGTTTTTTGAGTCTAATTTTTATTATGTAAAAATGAAAATTTTTCTTATAGATTTCATGATTTTCCAAATTGAATAATGGGTTTATTTATTTTTGAATCATAAACTGAGATTTTTGTTCCCATCACAAGTTTTTAAAAAAATTCCACAGGGACTAATAACTACTTAGAACTATATCAAGGTTTATATTTCTTCTAGGGGGATTATCCTTAAAATAAGTGAACATGTTTTGATTAAAATGGTTTTTTAAATATAAGATTGTTATTATTGTAGAAAAATGTATTTTTAGTAAAAGTTCAAACATTTTATTTTAAGGTTTTGATATGTAATAATTTCTCTAATTTCTGTAAAACTATTAACATAAAAAAAGGGAATGTAATAAAATTCAACCCTTTCTTTTAAACTCATAATTATGGGCTGTGAAATTTATTAATACTTAAACTTATTTTTTTTATTTTTGGACCCTATTATATAGTACTAGACCATAGGTATTCTTATTTATATTCATATTCAATGTATAAAATTAAAATATGTCCTTTTTATGGCAACTGAGTTGTTATTTACTAATATTTGATAATTAGTTATAATGTCCACCTTTTATTGGCTTTACATTCTATTTTTTATTTATATATTTATTCCAATATTAATTTTTGTTAAATGTATATAAGAAGTTATATTATCCCCTTGAAATATATAGATCATCACCATAGTTTATAAGAATATATCATACGGGGATGTGCACTTAAGGAATGTGGAACTCGATTTGGTCATGATGGAGGTTAACGAAGTTGAAGATTCTATAAAGTATTATTTGATCCTTATTCATTTTATTTTGTGTTATTATTTGGTATATGGTGTAAATGAGATAGAATGCATCTAGAATATGAGATAGACATTATATATTGGAGTATCTAACCTAAATATCATGGAAGTCCAGGTTATTAGAGATGGTATTTTTGTTCTTGTTTTTTGATGTTATGATTTCATGTTTTACAAGAATATGATGCATAATTTATTTATTATTGGTTTTTCTATTATCATAGGGTCGAAATAGGAGTGTGTTCATTCACTATATTTAGTCTTTCGTATTTATATCACATTAGTGTTCTTGGTTTCGGTTTAGAACCTTGATTATTATATGGTTTTTAGTTATTTAAAGTGTTAATAAAAACTTATATAGTGTTTTCCTTTATAACTTTTTGATGAAATTACTCTTAAATGGGAATATATTTTAATTATTTTATTACTTTTTATTAATTTAGTATGTTAATACTATATGTATCTTGATGTCTACCCTAAGAGTGGGTATTTTGTACTAGAGAGAGTGCCTTCATTTTTTGAGACTCTTTTATATAGGGTGTTTTTCTAGCATGGTGAGATTCCATTTCAATTATTATTTATCCTATAATTGATATAGATAATTTTTATAGATGTGTTTTATGGAATTAATTTTAAATTGAAGTCACATGTAACTAGTATGGCCATGTTTTGAGTTCCATTAGATAGGGGATAAACATGCCCCACCAGTTATTAATTTAGATTCTTCAATCATTCATATAACCCCTATTTATCAACATCTCCATGATGGTCTAGTTGATATGATCCAGTCTATGGGATGTGGGGCTATATGAGGTTATAATTCTATGTGAGATTCAACTCAAGAGTTATAGTTACAATATCCCCCATCTATAATATTGAGAGGATGTGCATGGAGTTTACATGATTTGGGTTGAGTCAATAAAAACTAACTCTGATAATCTTGAGATGCCCCATGATATGTGGGTGAATCTTATTGTGTATATGCTTTTAATACTAGTGAAATTATTTTTATATGTCCTAGTCTAGGAAAATTGGTATAAGGGGCTAACTTGTAAGGAATATCAGGCTTGTTTCTTCAAGAATTTATTTATTTTGATAGTGGGAGAAGATGTATCTTGGGGTTTTATGCATCTAGTTTAAGGGACCATGTATGTAATGAACTATATAGAACATTTAATAAAATTTCATTAGATCTTATTATTGTTGGAAAGTGATGATAATATCATGCTTCATAATTTTGAGGATGGAATATTATATTTGATTTACTCTTGGGTGAATATCATGTAGCTTATAACTTTTTTCTATGTCCATGAACTAGGCCCTTGTTATCGAGAGCAACTTGGAAGATGATAAACCTTTTGTTTAGTCTAGTTCTCATGATAAGTACAATAATGATTCCATAGGTAACAAGAAGTTTGTATTTAATTACTCTCCTTGAAGTGGTGATAGGTAGGATACTTAGGACCCTGTATTATCATATTCTTATTTTGGGAGGACTCCTTCTACATGTTAGGAGTGGTGTATAGTGGGGTATACCCAAAAATAGTTATAGGGATAAACTATAGAGTGTTAATCCTATGTGATGATAGGGAACTTGAAGAACTTTTTTAGAGATTTTATAATACAACTAGTGGTTGTGGTGATAATCAGGATCTAGGATCTATGGTAGGATATGGTGTTTTTATTTATTGTGGTAGTTGGAGTTCTTCTACTTGGTTAGGGGGTGAAGGTTTTCATGGTTCACTGGGTTAACAGATTTAGTAGAGTTGTGCTCCACTTTTTATTTAGGAGTTTAGTGGCTAGAGAAGAGCCTCAGGGTCAAGAAACATTAGGGTATCAAATTGACACTTTCTAATAAAAATGAGGGAGAATCAATTATTAAAAGTATGATCATAATGGTATTTATCCTTTATTATATTTTATTTAATAATGGTTGATCACAATAGTTTATGTCCTCCCATTTTTTAGAATAATGGGATTTTTATGGAGTATTCATATAGGATGAGGTCATTTTAAATGCCTCTAGGTGTGCGATCCGTGGGTGTCTAGAGATTCCCAAAGTGCTCCATCATTATCAGGGGTTATAGGGTTATTTGGGATTTCTTCATGTTAGAGGTGTCTAGTTTTTATATCATCCATGGTATATATTGGTTGATTTAGTATCACGAAGAAATCAATTATTGTCATAATAAGGTATCTTTCACTGCTATTGAGGGTTATTTTTATACCATTATTGGAGAATGGTATTTACATGAAGGTTTTTTGGGACCTAAACAAAAATATTAGGTTTTTCATTCAGCCCATTTCACTAGAGTTATTTTAGATGATGAGGTGTCATGTTAGTCAGCATTTCCTCATATTTTTTTACTAATTATATAACTTTTTCCATAGTACTTATTAATTCTTTCACCCAAGAGAGAGTTTGATTTTATGATCGACATTATGATCGATATAGATATTTTATCTATTCCACATTATAGAATAGATCCTATAGATCATAGAGAGATAAAGGCTTAGTTATAGGATCTTGAGGTGAAGGTAAGTTTGTCCCCTTTGGGTTCCCCCATATTATTTACAAATAATACAGATGGTTTGTTGGGATTATGTGTGAATTACTCGTAGTTGAACAAGATGATAGTCAAGATCTAATATCTTGTTCTTAATATTGACAACATGTTTGACCATTTGAGGAATGAAAAGTGGTTCTCCATGTTTGACTTGAGAATGGTTTATCACTAAATTCATGCGAGGCCTTCCACAACTAGAAAATAGGCTTATTGACATGGGCCAAAACAAGTAAATAGGATTTAAAACTATGGAGGGGTCCAAAATCCATGGTCCACATTGAACATGGCCCCTATATCTATTGTTATAGTGTCTAATGTATATCCTTGGTTTGTGATCATGTCCATATCTTATCAACATACATAGTCCATGTAAACCATGGCCATAAGCCACACCCATTATGCCTATTCTACCTATTCCATTGTCTACTAGGATATAACCAAAGGAATATATGGCCACAGTCAATAAAAATGGATGTATCCTTTTGAAAATTTAAATAAATTCTTTGAGGTTTGATCTTACAACCTCTTATACAATTATTCTATGATTTTACCAATAATTTATTTTCGACTATATATATTTATAAATACATTCATATAAATATATATACATATATATGTAAAAATAATTATATAAAATTATTATTATTATTCTTTAAAAAATAAAAAACTATGTTGGGTATAATAATATATAGCCACGATCAATGTGGAAAGTGGACTTAGGGATTTCAAGGAAATTTTATTTCTAGGTTGAACATAAAAAATGGAAGTAACCATCCTATTTCCATAATTTTTGTAGACCACGGAAATAATATAGTTTAATTTCCATGATCTATGTAGACTGTGACCTAGGTATTTTTATAGAGAAAATATTAATAGTTCATGTGGACCATGTCCATTAGTCCAAGTTACCTCTTTGGTCCACATGGACTATGGAAATAGTCTTTTCCCACCCCTTTCTCACATATATAGAGTTTTCCCACACCTATCTATTAATAAGGTCTATATGTTTCATGGCTATAGGATGATGTGAGGATTCTTATTTCCATGGTCTATGTTGGACTTTAGAAATAGATAACCCTACATCCATGGTTTCAATGACTGTGGCTATAAGTATATGGTCATAGAGCTATTTTATAGTAGTGTTATGATGTTTTTAATACTTCTTTTATGAGTAGGTATGTCTTGTAGGAGTATCTTTTAGTATCTTTCATTTTCAAAAATGAACCAACTATATTTATGGCCCGATGAATTGGCTCCTATATCCATATTTAGATTCCTCTATGGTTACTTTTAAATGATATGTTGGTATAATTTTACTAATTATAATACCATCCTTGAAATTTCTAGATCCTTATAAGTACAGTGAGAGGGAATCAAATATATTATGATCTCTCAGAATTTTAGTTTTGGGATAGAAATTTTTTCTCCTTAGAGTACATAATATAAATGGATGGAATATCAATGGACCTCGAAAAATTTGACACTGCGATATCTTGGGAGAAACCCAAGAACATATTTTGTATTTATAGTTTCCTATTTTTATCAACTTGATATAAGATATTGATTAATAACTTCTCTTAATTGGTAATTTGGATGATTTATCTTACCCAAATTGTGGTGAGGTTTAAGTAGTTTGATCCCTTTGATAGAGCCTTCAAGAAGTGGAAGGTAAGGATGATATATGTGCCAATTCTGACCCTACTTGAGCTTGGTAAGTAATTCAGACTATATTTCAATGCATAATGGGTTAGTCATTGAGACATAATAATTTAAGATAGGTGTGTCGTAACCTATGGATCCATTCTACTATGTTTTCATTAAATAAACTATATGAATTATGATTTGGAGTTGGAATCAATAGTGTAATCACCGAGGAGTTGGAATCAGTACATGTTTTCAAAGAGGTTCAAGGTGTATATTAGTCATAGGAGACTCAGATATATCTTTCCACATCATGAACTTAACCATTGATAGAGAAGGTCGGTTTGATACTTTTTGTATTTTATCTTAATGATGTAATATACCATAGAAAGTTGAATATCATGGCTAGTTCCCTCTGTAGAGAGACTTTGGCATAGGTGGTGTGGGAGGCTTGAATCATGTGGTAGTTTATGGAACATTATGATGAGATGTATCTCAATGTTCATGATTTTTAGGACAAAGATACCCATGAACCAATGAGTATTACCTATTTACTCTTTGTGAGGGTAAAAGATGAATCAAATGTTTGTCTCTAACTATATATTTATGAGAGACGATATATATTATGGTGTTTGTTGCCACCAGATTGATCCTAATATGGGGAAGAGATATAATATGACCATGACGATGTTGTTATTCCCAAAAGCATGTGCGAGGAGAAGATGTTAGATTCACATGCCTCAATAAGGTTTTCTCACCCTTTACTTACCAAGATATACCCTAACATTCCTATATAGTATTGGTTTCATGAGATTAAGAGGGATGTCTTGATCTTTGTTTCTTGATTCTCCACCGGCCAATAGGTGTAGAATAAACATTGGATACCTACAAGACCTCTTCAGTTATTAATCATCCCTGGGTGGAAATGGGATTATGTGAAAATAAATTTTGTAATGGGGTTAATTCGGTCACCCTAAATATTTTATGTGGTATGGGTCCTTATGGACCAATTGTCTAAGATTTTATATTGCATAACAATTAGGGAGATCCTATTTATTGATGAATCATATTGGTTGTATGTCTGGAAGATAGTATGGTGGCATGGTGTTCTGAGGTGTATACTTTTGGATCAAAAGTTTTTATTCGCATATAAATTTTTATATGAACTATATAAGTAACTTTATATTCATTTATATTTGAGAATGTCATACAATCCTTGGAATAATGGTCATCTTGAATGTACTATCTGGATTATGGAGGGAATGTTGGGAGTGTGTGTCCTTTATTTCGATGGTTCATGGGAAAGTCATCTCAAATAAAATTATTTCTCCTGCAATGATAATTATCATGAATATATTGAGATAAAACCTTTTGAGGCCTTATAAATCATATATTTTCTAGTTATATATTTTTGAGTAAACTATTTTTAGGTTGAGTGTTGTTTATGATATTTTAGAGCATATATGGTTGATTAATAAGTGGTTAGTGACTGAATAAATAAGAAAAAAACCTAATAAATACAATCTATATTTAATTATAGATATTAAGGTAGATGACCGGGTTTTCTTGGGTGTTTTTTCCTAGTTGTATAATTTTAATATTTTGGGGAAGAGGAGTTTGTCTCCTAGAGTTGTAGGTATATGTGAGTTTTTTGAGAGGACATGTCATGGATTAATGATTAGAACATTATTAGAGTTCATGTGAAATGAATTATTCATTATATGTATCTCAAAATAATTTATACCATCCGAACATTTTCATAAAACAAACTTCATTGATGTTGAGTTGAGGGCTTATGCATCATTTGTGAAATAACTAATTCAAATAGTCTAATAGATTGAAAAGAGTGTACAATGTAATATGATCCCCTAGTAAACATGTAGTGTTAGAATAAGAATATCCAATTGGGAACTTGGATGTAGAATGATGATATGTGAGCGTAGTGTCCAAATTTATTTAATTTTAGTGCTCAATGAGGCATATCAAGGATAATACACTATATGGTGGGGATGTTGTAACACTACACCAATTTGAAGGAATGAATTCATTTAATGTTTCTATAAAAGTAGTATATATTAGTGTTTTTTTTATTATTGGATGTGTTGGAAGTATTTTTGTGACCTATTTGAAGGATTTAGGTATAGTGTTAGACCATTTTCATTTTGACAGATGACATTAAGGACCTAATTTTTTGATACTGGGTACCTGGTGGTTCTAAAAGAGGGGGAAGCATCTCCAAGTAGGTAACTAAGTGTCTAATGATAGTGGATAAGGTATCTAATTAGGAATTAGTTACCTAGTGCGTAACAACCTAGGTAATTATAGAATATATTTTATTCGTGAATTATATAGTTATATTCATTATAAAAATATTTAGTATTTTTTATATAAAAAAGAAAATTATTTTAACTAAACTTTTTTCTTATAGGGTTTTTATATAATAGATTGATTTATAAATATTATAATTTGAATTATAAAAAATTAATTTCATTTTTTAAATCATCATATCAAAATTAACTGAGGGTGAAATTTTTTAATTTGTCAAATCATATTGATTTTTTAGTGAATAGTGAAAAATATAGATTTTAGTAAAAAACATTTATATTCAATAATTTAAGTAATTTAAAAGTCCAATTATATTTTAAATATTTTTATAAGTAATATAGTAATATTTTTTTTATATTTAATCCACTTATTTTTTAATTTACTTTATATTGGATTTTAATATAAGTTTGTCTTGTGTTCAAAATGTATTTTTGAAAAATGTTTTAAAGTGGATAATGTTTATCTATTTTAATTAATTAAGATAATACCTAATTAGGAATATTTTAAATGAAATATAATATTATATATAAATAAATATTAATTTTTATTTACATAATGATTATTATTAGTCATGGAGTTAATAAAAATCATCTTTTTCTTGAAAAATTCAATTCTTGATAACCTTCTTTTTTGTCATGTCAGTGGATTTAATTTTAAATTAAAATTTTCCATTTATATGAATTGAATTTTTTAAAATATACTCCATATTTTTAATCATAATAATTTAAATTATTTAATAATGTTCACTTATTGTTTTACCATAATTAATATTGAGGACAATAAAAAAATAATCATTGTAGTTAAGGTGAAAACAGGTTTACCGAGGATTAAACTAAAAAGATAAGGGTTAAAATGACCTAAAAACTTGTATAAAATATATTTTATAGCCATATATTTACCTTATAATTTTTATGTCTCGATAAGGGTTAATTTTTTATCCTTTATATATGTGAAAACATGGGTACATCTTGTTCTTTTCAAAAATTAAAAGTGTGCCACTCACAACACTTATAAAAGGTCACTACCTATCTTCTCCATTTAAAAGAATAAAATATATTTTTATCAACCAGAAACTACTCAAATATATTCATTAACCCCCTCCCCATTAACTAGAGACATTATTTTGATCATATTGTTATCCTATGAAATATTTTTGTGCTTACTAAAAAAGGTTTCCCAAATAAGAGGTATCGTGTTTAACAGTGCGTTTTTTTAATTTCATATTAAAAATCCTTAAAATATTAATAAATTACTATTATAAAATAAAAAAAATTATCTATCATATAAATATATGTTTTTATGTTAATTTAATAACCTATAAATGACTTTTTTCCCATTAAATTGGATATGAAATCATCATTCGTGTGTATGGAAGACTGCTACCTCACGAACCAATGTCATTTTTTTCCATCATCGCCTCTCACATATTGTTATGATGATATAATTAAATTATATAAATTATATTTTTAACATAATAATTATTATTTATTTATTATATCACATATATCTTCTTACTTTGTAAATTATGGTGGATATGATAAAGTCACATGTGTTTACAGTGGACTGTCGTCCCGCGAAGTGATGTGATTTGTTTTTCACTAATGATTTACATGAAAGGTAATAAGGATAAACTTAATTAATATATGTAATATATATGAAATAATTATGATATTTATGAAACAATTATCATTATGAAAAGATAAAATATTATTTTCATTCTTACACTAAAAAATTATAACGTCCTTTGTGCGTACATGTGGACTACCACCACTACAAAGCAATGTGACTCTTTTTTCATCACTAAATTACATAGATTATATATATAGGTATATTTAAAATAATAATAAATAATTTATGATATTATTATCATTATAGAGATTTAAAATAATACATATCCTCTTTCTATATTGATCATTAAAAAATAGAAACATTACTCATGTGTATGTATATCCTACTATCTCTATGATTGTAACATAGTTTATTTTTCATAACAATAATTAATTATTTTTTTAAAAGGTAATATTTATTTAAAAATATGATAATTATTTAATTATTATTACTCTATATATGTTGAAATAGTGACCAATTTGACCATAGTCAACCTACCAAACTAATTTTTTACACATAACCAAATATCATCGAAACATTTGATGTAAACATAATTAATTAAGTAATTATATATAACATGGTAATAAGTGAAATAAAAAATAACAATAAACTTGAAATTTTTTATTCATAAATTAAATAATTAACATAAATTTATTATTTATCATGATAAATAACAAACCAGTATAATCAAACTCAAAGTAAGGGACTTTATCTCAATTTCCTTTCATTGAGGAATATTTTGATGTTATTAACCTATATTCTTTATGAGGTATATATAAATCCACATTTAAATGTTATATCATGAATTTATCTATTATAATTAAATTTAAATCTTTTTAAATTTTATTTTTTCATGCAGATTACGATTCAAAAATTTTCATAGTGGTAATGGAATTTTTTGTAAAAAAATATTCTTTTAAAGGTTTCCTCTATACACTCTTTACCTTATATTTCCATGTTTTCAAAATTATTTAATGACTATAATTATATATAAATTAGTATTTTATAAATGAAATTATTGTATTTATTTTATTTTTTTCATGAAAAGTAATCATTGTACAAAATGTTCTACATTCTTTACAAATAAAAAAAGAATGTTCTATTTTAACCTGTATGGAGATAATTAATTGTCACGCCACTATAACCATTATTTGAAGTTTGGATTCCTATAAAATATTTCATTTTTTATTTAATGAAAATTAATATTTCCCTTTTTCTATGTATTTTGGAAACAAAAATGGGTTTTTAAAATAAAATTGTATTTTTGGTATTGAAAATGGGTTTTAAGTGAAACGGGTATCTTAATATCAAAAAGAGTTTTTCATATGAGACAAAAAGAGTTTTTAAGGGTTTTATGATTAAAAAGAAATATTTATTGATTTATTATTATGTCACGGTTCCTAGGGATTTTATATGATCATAGGTAGTTCTGTTATAAAATAAGGATGGATGGTTCCATTATAATCCATGAATGGGTGGTTATGTTATGAACTGAGGATGAGTTATTCCATTATAAACCAAGAATGGGTGGATACATTATTAAAAAAGTATGGTTGGATCTATGATAATCAAAGGATTTGTGGTTTCATGGTAAACTAAGGATAGGTGGGTCTATG
The DNA here is from genome assembly GCA_963277665.1 of Viscum album. NCBI lineage: Eukaryota > Viridiplantae > Streptophyta > Magnoliopsida > Santalales > Viscaceae > Viscum > Viscum album. The sequence continues at coordinate 1,391,680,627 of OY728157.1, read as the reverse complement.
ATATCCCTCTAATTCATTGGGTACACTGGAGATGGAAATTCACTGTATTGGTTATTTTATTTTTAAGATTGATATGAATGATGGTTTCCCAAGCTACCTACATGATTTATCTGTTCTTTTTGAAGGTTTTAAATGATTTGTTTGAAAAACATTGTGTGTAATTTCATTTGAAATTTATTTATTGCATTTCTCTCAATGAAATTTGTGGTAAAGGTAAAAATTTCATGGAATTTCATGTTTTTCACAAGACTAACAAACTTATTCTATTTATGTAACTTAATATGTTTTTTGTGATCAAACCAAATTTTAAAACGTTTTTACAAGGGTTTAAGGTTGGTTAAGGGAATGGAAGAAGTAAATTTTAAATTAATGAGGATTTTCATGAAAATAAAATATTTTTTATTTCAAAAGTTTTATATTGGTGGAAAATAGATACAGATCACAACAATCCAATTTATATATATATGGTTTTGTAAGGTGCAATTTATGAAATAATTATCTAAAACGCTCAACCTAAAAATATATTCAAATGTAATGTAATGAATTCTTTAATTATAATTCAATATTATGTTACATTTAAGGCTAGGTCCTTATAGTTCATATCAAAGGTTGGTTTAGATAATTTCAGTGTTTAGGATAATTATAATAGCATACCCTTGAAAGGAATTACATTATGGTTAATTTGAAATGATAAATAATTTAATGATTAAAATGTTGCTTCATCTAAACTATGTCTTTTTAAAATGGTTTTCTGTAGAGGAAACACGAATTTGTAGTGTAAATGAACTAAGAGGATAATATAATACAAATGAACATCTTATGATGGTTCTAATTAGAACATAATAGTTTTTTATAGTGATGTATCAATTGATACAAACTATAAATAGCAGTGGTATTTGTGATAGATTGGAATGTGCTATAACAAGTAGGAACATGTTTATAGTGGATCATTTCATGAGGCAACATCTCTCATCATTCAGTGGATCATCTAAACCAATGGTTGTAGAAGGATGGATCAATTATTTGGATAACATAATTGAATTCATGGGATGTTTGTAATGTTAAAATGAAGCTCTTTTTATTTATAATTTTGATGTTTAAGCTGAATGATGGTGGTATCTTTTTAATAATAACAAATAGAAAGATGATCTTGATTCCATGGAATTGTAAATCTTTAAGGATATTTTTCTTGAGAAATATATCCCTAAGGTTGTTTGATTCTGGATGGAAAAAATTCCTAGAATTAAGTCAAAACTATAAATATTATGTGGCCACAAATGAAGAACATTTTACAAGACTGGTCAAGTATATACCATATTTTTTTGGGGACATTAAAAGTAGAATTAATATATTTTACTCTCAGTTAAAACCATGTTTATGAATAGATTTATACCTAAGGAAATTCAAAAGTTATGATAAATTTTTTCATCTTTTTTTGAAAGTGGATATGGATTTTTTCAACACTTATGTTCCTCAATATGAAAAGAGTAAGAAAAGGTACAAAAGTAATGGAATAATGAATCATCTATTGGAGAAATATTGTCATTAGAAAACCACGTTATCATATTATGAGAAGTTTGGTAAAAAAAATAATATGTAGTGTCTTAAAATATTTGGTAACATATTTTAATGTGATAAGTTTTTAAATATAGCTCACGACAACAATGAAAATGTGTAGATGGATAATGAAATGACTGCGGTAATATGATTCCATTACAATGAGTTGGGGTACTATGATAATGTGTGTCTAAAGTTACTCACTTTGGGGAAAAATCATAAAGACCAAAATTAAAAAGATGTGGGAAAATATTTTTCTACTACTATGGTCGATTTTGGCCCATCATGTGAATTGGTGACAGGTCTGTTACTTATTAATTCAATTTTTAATACCCTATTTGACTCTAGACCTTCGCATTCTTTCATATCTGATAAATATAAAAGTAAATTGGGAATATCACCTCATGAATGTAAGATAGATCTTTTGGTCAAAACTCTAGGTGGAAGTATTAATGAAACTAATATTTATAGGAATATTCATATTATTGTTAGTGGAATGGTTATTCCTACAAATCAAATTGAACTGACCATAGTAGAGCCTGATATAATTATTTATATGGATTAGATTTTATTTTATCATGATATAATATACTAAAGAGATAATAATGTTATGTTTAGTGATTTAATTCCTTTGATAACATACAAATAATACGAGAAATTAATTAGAGATGGAAATGAATGTAACCTTGATCATATTGTTAAAAAGAATGAAACTGTTAAAATTAGTGATGTTTTAGTAGTGAATAAATACACTGATGAATTTTCTAAAAATTTTCCATGTTTAATTCTTGATTGGGAGGTTGAGTTTACTATATAATTAGTTCCTAATTAAAAAACTATTTATAAACCCCCTTAGCAATTAGATTAAGTATAACTTTTATAATTAAAAACTAAATTGCACAAGTGGATATATAAAGTTTTCATTCACCATATAACTTCACCATGAGGTGTACCTATTTTTCTGTTAGAAATAAATATGGATCAATGATACATTTTACTGACTATAGAGATTTCAATTACATATATATTAAGAACAAGTATCATTTTCCACATAGTGATGATTTTTATATCAACTCGAGGGAGCTCAATATTTTTTAAATCTTGAACTCAAGTCAGGGTACCATCAGTTCATAGTGAAGAAAAAAATATATTTTAAATACTTCATTTTATACTAGATATGGATATTATGAGTTTGTGGTTACACCCTTTGGGTTATCTAATGTTCCTACAATATTTATAGACCTAATGAATAGAGATTTCTATGAATTATTATAAAATATTTTGTTTTTGTTTATTGAAGGCATTTTGGTATATTATAATAGTCTATAAGATCATAAAATACGCCTAATAATTGTCTTAAAATCTATAAAGAAAATAAAATTTATGGAAAATTTAGTAAGTGTTAATTTTGGTTGCAAAATTTTTTATTCCTTGGTTATATTTTCCCTAAAGATGGAATAATTTTTGACCCTGCTAAAACAAAAGTTGTTATAGAATGGATAAAACCCATAAATTTAATTTATATTCATAGTTTTATTGGAATATCGGTTTATTACCAATGGTATTTTGAATACTTTTCTCGGTTGTCTAGCCCACTTAATAAGTTAACTAGAAAAGGAGTTAAATTCATCTAGAAAAAAGAATGTGATGGTTTTTTTAGGAACTGAAAATAATATTATTGATTGATACAGTTTTTCCCTACCTTGTAGAAATGGAAAATTTTTCATCTACATTTATGCTTTATTGAAGGGACTTGGTTTTGTCCCTATATAATGATCAGATAATTTCGAATGCTTCATGTTATTTGAAACCCCATGAGTTAAATTAACCTACACATAATCTAGAACTAGCTATAGTGGTTTTTAATTTAAAAATTTAGAGGCATCATTTTTATGGAGTAAAGTGTGAAATAAATATAGATAAATTTTTTTTGAAGTATATATTACCTCAGAAATAATTAAATATGAGATAAATAAGTTATATGGAACTGATTAAGGATTATGATTGCATGATTCATTAAGATTCTAGAAAATCGAATAAAGTGGGTGATTCTTTAAGTTGGAAAAATAATTCTACATTAACCATGTTATGTTTGGAACATGACCATTTGGTTAATTATTTGATTAATTTTGTCCTAGAAGTTATAGATACTAGTACATACTCTATTTTTTTGCAGGTTTCAATATAGTCAGCTTGTTAAGAAAGAATTAAGCAAGCTTAGAAGGAGGGTCATGCTTTGGAAAAAAGATTTAATCCCTTACGAAGGGTAATTTACTTATTTTAATATTTATTAAGGATGTGTTTTATGATTTAAAAAAAATTGTGTGTGCCTTGTGATTCCTAGTTAAAAAAAGATTTTTTGAGTGAATCTCATAGTTCTTCATTTTTTCTTAATCCAGGAAGCACTGGGATGTATAGATTCCATTAGGATTATTACTGGTGGGGTGGTATGAAAATATATATTGTTGAATTTTACATGAATTGTATGAATTTTCTATAGGTTAAAGTAGAATGAAATTTATCAAAGGTAATTCTTCAACATTTTCTAGTTACATTGTGGAAATATGAAAATAAATCAATGTATTTCGTTGTGGTATTACTAAATACTTCACAAGGTGACAATGAGATTTGGTTTATTATTGATTTATTAACTAAATCATAAAATTTCCTTTACATTTGAGATATTGTGTCCTTATATCGTCTTTCATTACTGTATCAAAAGGAGTAAGTTAGGTTATATTGAGTTTCTCTCTTCATTGTATCAGACCAAGATCCAAGATACAAATCAAATTTTTTAAAGGACTTAAGAATTCATTGGGTACTTAATTCTATTTAACCAAAAAAAATTATAATAAAAATGATGGTCAATCCAAGTGGAAGATTCAAATCATAGAATATATATATATTTATTTATTTTATTATAATTGAATTTGGGAAAAACATCTTTATTTGTTTGAGTTTTCTTATAAAAATAGTTATCATTTCAATATTCAGATGGTACCTTTTGAGGAATTATATGGAAAGTGTTGTCAGATGCTAGATTTTTTGGATGAAGTAGAACAAAGGAATTTGATGGGACTAGATTTGGTAGAATAAATTTCTAAGGAGGGATCATATTAGGTAGAAAAGTTGTGAATATAACAAAAGGAAATATATTTATATCAAGGTAGGTGATCATGTTTTTCTTAAATTATCCCCATGGAAAATTGTTATTAATTTTGGTAAAAGGGTAAAGGAATATTTTGGGTTCATTGGACCATATGAAATCCTAGAAAATGTTGGATAAATTTCCTACTGGTTGGATTTTCCACCCAGTTTATCCTTGGTATAGAACATATTTCATGTATCTTGATTCCCGAATAGCCTGAATGCCTTATTTTTTATTGTTTTTTTATAAAACACCTTTCAAGGGATTAGGGGGAACCCTTATAAGGTCCGTAGGATCAGAGATTACAAGGCCCACAGGGTTAAGATATTACATGACCCGAAGGACTTAGGGAATTCAACCAGACTATCTACAAGGAACTTCCCCTCCCCAGCATCTGCATCGTAATAGTAGCTCTCCACCTTCGCATGGCCGTCTATCTAGGATTCCTTTGAAAGCACAGGCTGGTCCTGATGGCATAGCCATACCCTCTCATTCTGACAATCCATTTGGCTCAAATCTGGTGAGTGCACCTGCTCTGAATCCTCTTCTAGGGATGCTCCTTTTTTTAGAGTCTATCCGGGGAAATTGCATGTGGCCTGCGGGCCTTGAGGTGGCCTAAAGGCCTTAAAGGTTTCCTGAAAGCCCTACTGACCCAAAGTCCTGGGTGGCCCAAAATCTTTAAGGACTCCAAGACTAAACTGATGGCCCAAAGTGAATAGTTCCAACTGCTACAGTACCGAACATTACTAGCTATAGTAACTGTTACAACGCCTGCTACATTACCTTCCCAGTGTACAGTTCTGATACAATACCTACATAGTGTACAGTCTTCTATAGTACCCGCACAGTGTACAGTTCTGCTACAATACCTGCTACAGTACCAGAAACATGCCTCTACCTAGTTTTGAACCTGGGTCTCGTGGATGCACATAACGATACGTCTCTAACTGGGTTGAGGCTCATGTTCTTTCATGTATCAATGTTCATGAAATATATTCCAGTTTCATCTCATGTTTTGATCCCTAAATTAGTCTATTTGGAAGATAAAATTTCTTATAAAAAAACCCTATTCAGATTCTTAATTGTATAGAGTAATTATTACAAAATAAGGTTATTCTCTAGGATAAGTTTTTATGGAAAAACAATATGGTTAAATAAGAAACATGGGAATATGAAAATGTTATGATGGAAAGATATCCCCACTCATTTATTAGGTGAATAAAATTAAAAGGATGAATATTAAAAGTGTGGTTAATAATTTAACAACCCAAGTAATAGTAAAATAAATAATTTTCATTAATTAGATAGTTATATTCATTATAAAAGTATTTAGTAATTTTTTACATTAAAAAAGATATAGTTTAAACTAAAATATTTTCTTATAAGGTTTTTATTTAAAATTATAATTTATAAATTTTTGAATATGAATTATATAAAATTAATTTAATATTTTTAATCATAATATTTAAATTAACTTAGTGTAAAATTTTGGGATTTTTCATAAAATATTGATTTTTTGGTAAATAGTTAAAAATACAGATTTTTGTAATTCATTTATTTTCAATAATTTAAGTAATTTAAAAGTACCATTGAATTTTTAATATTATTTAATGTAATAGAATAATTATTTATTTATATTTTCTCCACTTAATTATTTTTTAATCAAATTTATATTAGATTTCAATGTAAGTTTATTTTTGGGTTTATAGACTGATTTTTTTGAAAAATGTTTTAAAAGTGCATAATGTTTCTCTATTTTAATTAATTAAGACAATCCCTAATGAGAAAAGTTTTAAATTAAATGTATAGATTATATATCAATAAACTTTAATTTACATTCTTACAATGTGATGTTCCCGATATGTTTTTACACCATTGAGAAGGGGGTAAATCTATGGTGATTGTCAAAAAAATTAATTCTTTCAAAACAAACCTATGTTGACCTATTAGATTATGAGCTAGAACTACTGGAAAGTTAAACTATACCAATGGTTAAAAACTGTTGATATAAAATATACCAATGTTTTGGAATATTGTTGGTTAGTTCAGCGTAGGGATAGATATATACCAACAGTTTCTAAATAATTGTTGGTATATGATGCAAAAAATCATAGCTTCCCAATGGTTACCTAGAACTGTTGGAAGAAAATCAATAAAAACAGTTTTAAACCATTGGTTTACAAATCATTCAGTGTTTTACTAATGGTTTAGAAACGATTGGTATTGTTTTTTTCAATAGTTTCAAGAAACCATTGCTAAAATTCAGATGTCCGTTGATATACCAAAAGTTTTGTAACTGTTTGTATACCTTTCACAATTCTTTCACCCCTATACCAATGATTTATAAACATTGGTATAGTATTAATTTTTTTCAGTAGTATACCAACGGTTATATACCATTGTTATATCCTTCACCCATATTTCACAGAACCCAGCACCCCAACAGTTCGCAGAACCCAATACACCTACAGGGAAGCCAATGCCCCTAAGCCAATACACCACACAGAATCCAATATCACCTGCACACAGAATCCAATATGTAGAAGCCTCCAATATTTCATACACCAGACTGTAATACACCTACAAAAAATCAAATACACCTGTAGACACAAGCCAATACACATGCAGACACAAGCCAATACACATACACAGAGAATCCAATATTTCATACACCAAACTCCAACATTGCTAACATTTTTCAAACTACATTCCATATTCACCAACAGATAAACCTTTTAGAATATTCCTCCTAGTCCTAGTGGTTAATTTCCAAACCCTCACCTTCTACATTACTAAATACTAAAACCGGGTAATAGATAAATGTTTTCACATTAATTATTCTCCTTAATTTGACCATAGTGTTTCCCTCAATTTTATCTCCAAAATCCTATTCCTTTGGGATAATGCACCATTGATTCTAGACAGATCTTTCAGGATATTTTCTAGTCCTTTTTTGTCATGGTTTTCCATTATATTAACAACATCACTTTAAGATGAATAACCTTTCTAAAGAATATACTAACTCTCTATCATAATAGAACTAATTTCCTCTAATTTATACAAATTTCACTATAAAAAATCAATTTGAAACCTATGTGTTGTAACATTATCATCAATAAACATTCATATGATATTGAATCTAAAAAGGTTAAGTGATTAGAACCATATTCCATGAATTCATAAGTATTTAACAACTAATATTCAAGTCACAAAATGATTAATGGAACATGCCTCTTGAAATAAATCACAAAAAATTAATTTTCAAACCCAAAATCCTTAATAACACTACAATTTTTTTTTGTTAACACCCTTTCAAAAACATAAAAAACATCCTGACCTGGGGAACCCATTAGTCTTCCAAACAATCTCAAATTCTGAGTCTTGGTAATTTGGTAAACCAATAAACTATAACCAAGAATTGATACCACATTTTGGGTCCATGTGGAGAATATCAACTTATGGAAGTTATATATTACAATTGATAAAACTACCACGATTCAACATTTGAGACTAGGTAGTGGAGGCACTACATCCATCACTCTAATCCGCCCATGCTTCCAGTTGGGTCACCTCATTTTTCTTCCAAAACCGCTTCCATTTGATGAAAATGAACATGAAGGAAATAAATCATGATATAAAAGCCAAAAAGAACAACACTGATAAATATTTGGTTTAGATGATAGTAATATTCTATTAGGTAGGGGTGTGGGTTGTCTAAAGGGTTCTCCTTTTGGGTTTTCTAGGGTGGGGGGGGGGGGGGGGGGGGTTGTCCAAGGGGTGGGGCTGTCCAGGGGGTGGGGGTTTCTAGGGGGGTGGGGGTGTCCAGGTGGTGTGGAAGTGTCCAGGGGGGTGGGGTTGTACATGGGGTTAGGGGGGTTGTCCAAGGGGTAGGGGTGTCTATGGGGTGAGGTGGTGTCCATGGAGGTGGGGGTTGTCCAGGGGCTTGGGGACTATCCACGGGGGTAGGTGGTGCGGTCCAAGGGGGTAGGGGGTGGGGTAATATTGGGAATTACCTTTTTTAGAAACATATAAATTTCCATACACATGCTATGATAACATAATTTAGTAACTATCTTTACACACATAAGAAGATATTATTCAGGATCATGATTACCATCATTCATATGTAGACTTTTATATTGTTTCCATATTTTATTTCATTATAACATTAAACATGGAAGTGATGATTGTGGTTAATCTTAAATATTATAACACATTTTTATATACCATTTATCTAAAAATTAAAAAACATATGTATGAATATAAATAATAGTCATAAAGAAACTTTCTAAAATAAAAAATTAATATATAAATTCTTCTATCATTCAATATACATATATAAAACTGGCATAAATCTTCTATATAAATATACAATTGATAATTGAATATCTAATTTTTTTGTAAAAATAAAAATAGCCAATTAAAATATATCTTCTAGTGGGGTTTTCCAGGGGGTGGGGGTGTCTAGGGGGTGGGGTGGTATCCAGGTGGTGGGGGCCGTCTAAGGGGTTGGGGTGCTGTCCAAGGGGGTATGGGGTGTTTGAGGGGGTTTTCCAGGGGGTTTGGGGCTCTCTAAGGGGTAGGGGGTGTCCAGGGGGTGTGGGTGGTGTCAATGGGGTGGGGTGAGGGGTGTCCATGGGGGTGGGTGTCCAGGGGGGTTGTCCAGGGGGTTGGGAGGTGTCCAAGTGGGTGTGGTGGTGTCCAGGGGGTAAGGTGGTGTCCAGGGGGTGAGGGGCTATCTAGGGGGTGGGGGTGTCCAGGGGGTGGGGTGGGGTGTCTATGGGGGGCGTCCAAAAGGGGGGTGGGGTTTTCCATGGGGGTGGGGGGTGTTGTCCATGGGGGTAGGGGTGTTGTACAAGGGGGTAGGGGGTGCAATCCAAGGGGGTAAGGAGTGTCCAGGGGGTGGGGGTATTTAGGGGGTGGGGTTGTCCAGGGGGTGGGGGTTGTCCATGGGGGTTGGAGGGTTGTCCAAGGGGGTTGAGAGTGTCCAGTGGGTGGGGGTATCCAGGGTGTGGGGGTCTGTCCAGGGGGCAGGGGGTTTTCTAGGTGGTGGGGTGGTGTTAAGGGGGGGTGTGGGGTTGTCCAAGGAGTTGGGGGACTATCCAAGGGGTAGGGTTGTCCAGGGTGTGGGGTGGTGTTCAGGGGGGTGTGGGGTTGTCCAGGGAGTTGGGGGCTGTCCAAGGGGGTTGGGGTGTCCATGGGGTTGGGGGTGTCCAGTGGAGTGGTGAATCAGTTATAGAAAATCATCAAGTCAAGTTTTATTATTTATAGATAATGAAATACATATAACATGACCTACGTAATCAAATATATATTCAAGAACAACAAATCATCAAACATCATCAAACATAAAATTTTCAGTAATATTATTAAAAAATATAACAGATAAATTTGTCCCTCATCACCATCACTATCATCACTGTCATCATTAGCCTCACCCTCATCCACATCATCATCCCCATCATCGTCATCTCCCTCCTTAACGCCCTCCTCCTCTCCCTCATACTCATCCATGGTCTCCTCCTCACCCTCCCTGGCCTCTTCTGCACCCTTGTACTCCTCCCCTGCCTCATCCTCACACTTCTCCTCCACCTAGACCTCCTCCTAGGCATAATCTCGACCAACACTAGAACTCCCATCTGGTGCATCGTATATAGAATTAATCAACGACATATATTCATCACAATCTGTGCTGTTCTCTGGTGGATGTGTTGGATGAAAAATTTCCATCAATTTCATAAATGCAGTTTTTTCCCTAGCAGACTATTATGCCGTCTCTATGGCCTATTTTTCATCCTTTTCTGCATGTTCCTTAGCCTTCTAGATCTCGGTGGCACTACAAATCATACCTATGTAGGGCCAATATCTTGTCAGAAGTATATTTTTCCTAGGTCGGCAGAGTACTCTGCCAGGGTGCTCATCTCCCAACACCTAATGTAAGTGATCGTTTGGCCCAAAATTATCAGGTTTTTTGGCATCAAGGTAATCTAAAGAAACCTATTACAAATATAAAAAGATTATTAAGTTACTAAATAAATATTAAAAATTGAAATCAACATAGAGAAACATACAATCTACTGGTGAGTCGGTTCATTAACCTCACTTCCATCTTTCTTTCGTCGACATGAGGAAAATAATTTTGCTCAAGGAACCCATCCTTCAATATTAAATTTTTCTCTCTACAATGACATTGAATATAAGGAACCATAATTAAAAATAGGTTACCAATAAATAATTTCATAACTAAAATTATATAAAAACTTTATCAATTAAATTCATTATGGGGGAAATAATAGAAAGTGAAAGTCATAAAGAAAAATTATAAAGAACTATCATACATGCATTCTCTCATGATCTGGCATATTAGTACGTCCCTATGTTTGGAGGTATTTTTTAGCATCAATGTTCTTTTATTTATTCTGGATGATTCCTAAATAAAATTCAATAATACAAAAGATATTATTAATGAAAAACATGAAATTTTTCATTTAAATACCTCAAATGTGATTAATACCGTTAACTAAGTAGATTTCCAATAAGTAATCATCTTCCGATACTATTTTATCAGACAATCATCAATGAAAGGGACCGTCTCTAACTCTGTGCCAACTCTATCACCCCAACCAATATAAAAATCGTGCTTATAGGCTCTCCAATACTCACATAAATCCTTTAGACGTGCTGGTCGTGCACCCTCACCATCAAGGAAATTAAAGAAAAGCTGACATCAAAATATTAATTCATATAATTAAAAAATATATATATTGCATTAAATAAAACTGATTTTTTTACCCATATCTCTACCCATTCATTATCCTTGACTTTATTTTGAATCTTTCTCCACGAATGTGGGATGAAAGGAATGATGTTGAAGTATTTTTAAATAACTGCCAAAAAACTCCGACATTATAGCCCTATTTTTTCTATCATCTCACTATCTTCATTATAGTCTGCCATCAACTGCGTGCGGTGATTCCACTCTGCACACATTCGTGTATGCCACCGACCCCGCCTCTTATCAGTAGATGTATATTTTATGAAAGAAAAAAATATTTTATCTATTCATGTTATAATGAAAATAAATAATGGTATAACAATTTATTAGGGTTCTATAAATATACCCGCGGAAGTCTGATCAATGGGAGTCACTAGATCTGTTGAAACTGAAGGAACACACTATACAAGTGGAGTGGGTCCCAATGAATGCTCCGTAGGGATAGAATCTGGAAGAGCATGCGTCAAAGAATATGGAATATAAAAGCTCGGTAATAAGGAAGTAGAAGTAAAAGAAGATGGCATAGATGACTAGCCGAATGGGGATGGGGAGTGGGAATCATCATCATATATGGTAGAGATGGGTGAGGAGACTTAGATGTAAAGGGTAGTGAAAACATAGGAGGCCTAAATATCATGTGTGTCCCTAAGGATGCACCAGGATCAGAATGTGGGATAGATGGTATGTCAGTGGGAGGGGTAGGGTCTAATCAGGTACTCCGACCAGATCAAAAAGCTCTCATACCACCTCCCCCCTCATACAAACACCCTGAGTACTCAGACCACTACTAGGATTCTCATCAAATAATTATCACCTAAGAGGTATATCCTACAAAAAAAATTAAAACAAAATTAATCACATGAAATTATATATTATTTAAGTATATATATTTGAAATAAAGTACACACTACACTCACTAGTGGTGGAATGCCCATCTCATCCATGCGATGATTGTTTTCCATCATCTTTTTATGTAGCCTCTCTTCAATTGGTTTCATTTACTGCATTTGAAAACAAATAAGTAATTAATTAGAAAAAGGATAAATAATGTGTAACAAAAAAAATATCTTCATGAGGGATATGTTATACAACCCCTAATTTGAGTTATTTCAAAATGGTATCACATGTTGAGTTTATTAATGTACATCCTTTATGTTTTGGTTAATTCTCACTTATTTTCTATGTTATCCCATATTGACATAAAGTAGATTAACCAAAGTCTCTTAGGGGTGTCCAGGGGGGTGGGAGGGCTGTCCACGGGGGGGGGGGGGGGGGCTGTCTAGGTGGGGTACACAGTCTTCAGGGTGCTATCCACGGGGGTAGTGGGTCTGTCTAGGTGGGTAGGGGGTGTCTAGGGGGTGGGCGAGATATCCACTGGGGGTGGGGATGTCTAAGGGGGTGGGACGACTATCCATGGGGGTGGTGGAGCAATCCAGGCGGTAAGGGGTGCCCAGGGGGTGGGCGGGTTGTCCACATGGGTTGGGGGTGACCATGAGGGTGGGGGTGTCTAGGAGGTGGGCGTTGTCTAGGGGGTTGGGGGCTGTCCAAGGGAATTTGGGGTGTCTAGGGGTTGGGGTGTCTGGGGGGATGGGGGTCTTCAGGGGGTGGGGGTATCTAGGGGGTGTGCGTGCTTTCTACGATGGTGGGAGCTATCCTGGGGGTACGGGGTGTCCAGGGGTTAGGTGGGCTGTCCACTGGGGTGGATGGGCTGTCCAGGGGGTATGGGGTATCCAGGGTGGTGGGAAGGCTATCCACGGGGGTGGCGTAGCTATCTAGGGGGTACAAGGTGTCTAGGGGGTGGGTGGGCTATCCACAGGGGGTTGAGGGGTTGTCTAGGGGGTAGGGGGTCCAGGGCGATGGGCGGGTTGTCCACAAGGGTGGGGGATGTCGAGGGGGTAGGGGTTTCCAGTGGGTGGGCGGGATGTCCACAGGGGTGGTGGGGCTGTCCAGGGGGGTAAGGGGTGTTCGAGGGGGTGGGCGGGCTGTCCACAGGGGTGGGGGCTATCCAGAGGTGTAGGGGGTGTCCAGGGGGAGGGCAGGCTGACCGTGGGGGATGGATGGGCTGTCCATGGGGGTACATGGTGTCTAAGGGGTGGGCGGGCTTTCCACAAGGGCGGTGGGGCTGTTTAGGGGGTAGTGGGTGTCCAGGGGGTGGGTGAGCTATCCATGTGGGTGGAGGGGCTATCTAGGGGGTATGAGGTGTCTAGGTGTTGGTTGGGCTGTCCATGGGGGTGGTGGGGCTGTCTAGGGGGTATGGGGTGTCCAGGGGTGGTTGGGCTATCCACGAGGGTGGTGGGACTGTCCATGGGTTTATGGGGGTGTCCAGGGGTGGGTGGGCTGTCCACGGGGGGTGGAGGGTCTGTACTGGGGGTAGGGGTGGGCGGGTTTTCCATAGGGTTGAGGGTAGTCTAGGGGGGGTAGGGGTGGCCAGGGGGTGGGCGGGTTGTCCATGGGGGTGGTGGGGTTGTCCAGGGTGTATGGGGTGTCTAGGTGTATGGGTGGGTTTTCCATGGGGGTGGAGGGATGTCCAGGGGTAAGGGTATCCATGGTGGTTGGTGGGCTATCCACGAGGGTGGCAGGGCTGTCTAGGGTGGTTATTGGTGTCCAGGGGGTGGTCAGGCTGTCGACGAGGGTGGCAGGGCTATCAAGGGGGTACAAGGTGTCCAGGGGGTATGTGAGCAATCAATGGGGGTGGAGGGGCTGTCCAGGGGGTGGGGTGTCCAGGGGGGTAGGTGGGCTGTCCATGGGGGGTGGCGTTGTTGTCTAGGGGGTATGGGGTGTCGAGGGGGTGGGTTGTCCATGGGGGTGGGGGCTGTCCACGATGGTATGAGGTGTCCAGGGGGTGGGTAGGTTGTCCACAGGGGTTAGGGATGTCCAAGAGGGTGGAGGTGTCCAGGGGGTGGGGGGCTATCCAAGGGTTGGGGGGTTTTCCATGCGGGTTGGGGTTTCTAGGGGGATAGGGGTGTCTAGGGGTGTGTGGAAGGATGGGAATCAAGAGTGAGAGGCCACTCACATTTCAGAGAGACCATGATAGTTAGAGTTACATTTTGAGCATGTGACTATGGTTTATAGTTTTTTATTATAGAAATTGGTGCATGAGTTATATGAGTGATAAATGAATTAACAAAGTGTGGTTAATATATGGGCATCAAGAGTGATGCAGGACTTGTATGAGCATTGAGTTTGATGTGGTATTTTATGGGAATCATGTATGGAGTGATTATGAAATGAGAATATGATGGGATGTGGGAAATGATGGTGCATGATGCTTCTAATATGGGTGTTATGGGATGATGGTTGTTGTTGAACCACCAGTATATTGATACCTTGGGTTTGGAAGTGATGAGGTAGGTAATTCTTATGGGGGGAGATCCCACAGAAGGGATCGATTAATTATATTGAATAGTTAGTGTATTCTAGGAATGTGGGAATGATACATCTACATTTAATGTAATATCAAATTTTGGGACAATGAAGATTGGGAACTTGAGATGGTGGAGAGGTTTGGTCTTTGTATAGCCAAAATATCATAAGGATGAGCTATTATATGTTTGGGATATGTCAAGGCATATGTATTTTTCATGGATTTAAAATATTTGAGGGTTGGGAGTGTACAAGGAAGAGTTTTTGGAGATTCATGTTGGTCTATATCCATTCAAAATGGGACATTATGTTCCAGGGAATGAAATAGTTATAAAGAGGTGGGGGTCTTGATGACCCATGGAATGAATATACATCTCACACTCTGAATAGTTCTATGAGAAAGAAAAAAGTTGTTTATTTTTATATTAAAGTGGGGTTTTATGGTTTCCCATTCGGCTAACCTTGTAGCATACTAATCATTCATTGGGTTTGTGTTGGGGAAGGCCCATGTGACAATGGGCGATGTTAATCCCTTGAAGTGTGGTGATGTGGTTTTTTAGGATATGGTACATATTTTTGACATTTTTGTGGTTGGAAAAAATCGTTCATAGGTGGTGATAGAGGCTTTATAAAGGTTTATCCTAGTATTTTTTTATGCCTCTCACTTTGGTTATCCAATATAGTCACCCCGTTCATGTTCACATAGGATACAACCCATTGAGGTGGTGTTGACAACTCTTTTTGGGTGGAGACCACCGTAAATTATGCGACATAGGAAGTGGGGTTAACGATGGGTACAGATAAGTTGTTTTTCATATAAGTCTATGACTAGTGGTGTGTGATCCCCCCTCCCAATGCACAAGCCCCCTGAGCCCCCCTCCCCCATCTCTCGCCTGTAGCCCCAACCCCACACACTGCACAACCCCCCCCCCCCCCCTCACCCCCTATAGCCCCACCCTGCACAGCCATGATCTACACCCTCCCACCCAAGCAAACACCCACCCCACTATACATCCCCCCAATCCCCCCCACTACACACCCCTCCACACAGCCAACCCCTCCCATGACATTTCCCCCCCCCCCCCACTCCCACTACACACACCCTACATCCCCCCTATAGCCAATACTCTCCCACTACATAGCCCACTATAGCTAATCCCCCCTACAGCCCCCATGCAGTCCCCCTCCGCCCTACAACCCCCACCCCCACAATGCACATCCCCCCTCACCCCTTACACCCCCACACTGCATAACCACATGCTACAGCCCCCCCCCCCACCCCACTGCACAACCCATCTATAGACAACCCCCTCCCACTGCACTGCCCCCTCCCTCCACTCCAACAACACACCCCCTATAGCCCCCTACCACTGTACAACCCCCATACAGCCCCCTCCCACTGCACAACCCCCACCCTCCCACTATACACACCCCTCCCACCATACAGCCCCATACAGCCACCTCCCACTCTACAACCCCCCGCCCCACCTCCCCCTGTCACCCCCCTCCCCCACTGCACAGCCCCCCTCACACCTTTCATCCCCCACCCTACACAGCCACACCCTACAGCCCCCTATATCCCCCACTTCACATCCCCATACAGCCATCCCCCCTACCACTGCACAACCTCCCCTATAGCCAATCCCCCTCCCACTACACCCCCCCATAGCCAACCCCCACCCTCCCACTGCACATCCCCCTCCCATTGCCTCGAAAAATATATTATGAAATAGAGACTCATAGTAGGTCTCCCTACCATTTAAGGACTCCCTACCATGTTGGATCAATATAATAGGACATCACTAAATTATCACTATAAGACATGAACCATGATTCTAATAAAAAGAGTCTCAATATAACACCTAAAAGGAACTCTATGCAGTGTAATGATGCTCAAAAGAACTCTTTACAAGATCATAACATTTCATAGATACAAATTTCTAAACCAGAGGAATCATCATTGGAATAGATATTCTACTAGAGGAATCATGTGTTATGTTAGGGGAAATACGCTACACCATGTTACCATCTATTTTAGGTGGAAGAAAAAATACATACTTGAATCAAGGATGGATCTCAGGTTGGGAAGAAGGGTTCACAGAGAATAGGGGAGATATCGTTTAGGGATAATCAAAAGAAAAACAAAAAAAACATTTTCTTCAAAGAAATACAAATGAAAATGGAATAAATGGAGGTAATACATAAAAATAAGTTATAACATACATATTTTAGGTGGAATAATAAACAATCGGTTGCTTGGAAGAAGGGTTTTCATGCTGGAACAAATGGAGATCTCGTTTAGGGTGCAATGTGAGTAGATTTGGATCGGAATTGGGAGTTTCTTTTGTGGGATTTTATCCAAATGGTTTTCTAAAACAATTGTGACATTTTATAAAA
Organism: Viscum album; assembly: GCA_963277665.1. NCBI lineage: Eukaryota > Viridiplantae > Streptophyta > Magnoliopsida > Santalales > Viscaceae > Viscum > Viscum album. The sequence goes on along the minus strand of OY728157.1, from coordinate 1,391,663,387 downwards.
CATATCCCAACAGTTTCAATGAACCATTAACATAAGGAGGTACACATTCCACTATCCCAATGGCTTTTTGAAACCATTGGGAAAACTATCTCCCATCCCAATGGTTAAATATAAAATTGTTGGTAAAAGTGTCTCTACTAGGACCTATCCCAACGATTATTCAAAAATTTGGGAAAATAAACACTAAAAAATTTGATACCAATGGTTTTCAACAAACCATTGGTATAGTAAACCAATCCCAACGGTTTTTTTTAAATGATTGTGATAGAGGAATTGGTATAAGAGGAATTTCCAGTAGTGCACTCTTATGATTGATCAACCACTCTTTAGTGTATTATAAATAAATATCATAAGAAGAAAATATTTCTACATGGTTCAGTATCAAAGTGATCCTACTCATTATTTGGTTTTTTTAGACACAATAATCATATATTCTCCACTATAATCACAAGTACATACAATAGACAATTCTTAAACAATATAGAATCAAAATATGCTTTGTAGAGCCCCACTGGAACAAAAAATTCACATTTCTTAAAAAATTCAAGTAACAAAAAAATATCACTTATAAATGATTCATAATCATAAAAAAAGTGATGAATATCATTTATTATACCCTTTAATATAATTTGATCATCAAATGCTCACTTTTTCAAGATTCCTGACAAGAAGTAGATTTGTTTTAGTGCACTGTCTTCTTCCTCGCTATCTTCTAGACTTCTCAATACAAAAATTCACCTTTCAATATTATTCATGGTATTTTCTTCCAAAGCACATGATATTTTTACCAGTGGTACATAGAGTGAATTTCATGAATCAGTGGCTTGCAATATCCTCCTTTGTGTGTCCAACAAAGGTTCATGTTAACTATTCACTACCATCGTGTATGTTCTTCTCATGACCAAAGAGTTATTCACTGATTCCATTATGAGACATAGGTTATTGATGTTTAATCTATAAAAATACCCTTCATGAAATTAGAAGGTTATTTTTTAGATTAACTTATTGTTTTTATTTTTAAATGATTCACACTTGAATCTCTATATCGATAGCTACTTTCAATTTCTCAAAAGGAAGCCTATTTTGTTTTATTTTTTGAACCCCACATTTTTTCAAATCTATAATAACAAATAAATTTTGATCCTCAACTTCACTCAAGAATCATTAAATTACTAAATATCTCAGTGTATCTTGATTATTTTGAATCACTGAAATGATCACTCTCATCAAACGATGCTGGGGTGATCATTTTTTAAACAGACAAAAATATCTTCGCATTTAAATATCCTGAAGACTTGGTTATTTATTCATGTTGTATTTTAAAAAATATTATTCTATATATCTTCACTTACCACAACATAAACAATACACTACAAAATAAAAAAGGCTACACGAATATCCTTAGCCCATCAGATATGTGATTTTCATATCAAAAATCATACGTAGAAATCAGAAACGTGAAACCCTTAAATATAAAAATTTCTATGTGTATTCCCTTTATCATTCATCTATGTGAGATATTCAGGTATGTATAAAATTTTTCTACATTATTACTTAATAAAAATATCTATGTTCTATGAATCCTATATATAGAAAATTCTTTACATGAAATGCTTACAATGAAAAATTCATATGTGATCTTATTTAGCATTCAACTATGTAATCACTCACTTCTCACAATAAGATATGTGGTTCAAATGTCTATGTGGATTCCTTATTAAAATGGATATATAGAGATAATTTTTACATGATTTATTTGAGTGCAATGTTTAATTAAAAAAAGAGTATGTAGAAAAATGTGTATATGGATTCATACGTTCAATAGAATTGTAACAAACTCATTCCCATCAAAATATTTTTCTATATGAAATAGTAAATTAACGTATTTTATATCTCAACCACATATATGCATTAAATATAGAATTATAACTTAAAAACTCTAGGTTTACTATTATAAAACTCATTTATGAAAGTCCATGTGCACACAATTCTCTGATATTCCTTAGTTCATAATTATTATCTGTAGAGTTAGCTTTGAGAAAATCTTTTCATCACGGGATAATAGTTCAACCAAGAACTCCTCAAATACCAAGACATTACAAATCTACATATAAAAATATCATGTTCAGATATTCTTGCTTGGACATCTTCAAATTACTTCATGCAATTACATTTTTCATGTACTCCCTTAACTTGAAGTAAACATTTCCCTTAATAAAAAACTTCTTCTTCACATGTCTTTAACATTAAATGATTAGTTTTATATTTCATCATATTGTAAACAAGTTTAGTTGTCTAATAATGACATCTAATTCCATTACATGAATCCATAAACATTTTCCAAGAATCACCACTTTATCCACCACCGTATATTAAATTATTGACAAAAAATGAAACCTAAGATAAAAAATCTCACCATTTGTATTTTTTTCAATATTGCAACTTATAAATCAAGTCAATATGTTGTGAAAAATTTCGCCCACTTATTTTCAATCAATTGAAATGGGGGATTAGGGTCTTATAAGCTAAAATTGCTTCTCAAAATCATTTTCTCTTGCCTTTTAATATTATTTCTTGAACACTTATTAGAGAGGGATGATATCACATGGTTTTATTATCAATGAGATTTAGTTAATCAATTGTAACTCTACATGGTCTAACTTGTTATAGAAAACAAGAGCGATATAACCAAGTTTTTCTATACTAACCATAAACTACCATGAATATGAAATCATGGTCAGAAGTTATTAATTATAATTATAAGGATTAAATTTATATATGAAATGATAAATCATGCACACCCTTCAACAAACATATCATAAACTTTAAAGTGTGTGAGATATAGTTCCCCATTTTTCTAATCCTCATCTCATGAAAGCTCCCCCTTGAGGGATACATTCATTTTTATCATCATGAATCTTAATTAACTCCATAATTAACAATACTTCTCCTTTAATTCCATTCATGTTATCATGTTATAAATAAAATTATAGTGAATAAGGAAGAACCTTTTATAAGTCTTAAAGTAAGAGGACAAGGTTGAATATGATGTTTCATCCTGAGTTACACAGACCTCTCTATTGGAATATCTTTGGTGAAAATGTCTAAAACATGATATTTTATAGAAATTTATTCAAGATTTATATATCCACATTCCACATTTTCTTTTATAAAGTGATTTTTGATATCATCATTATTGAATCTTGAAAATTTAAATGCATTTTTAGACAACCCTATAGCACTTTGATTATCACATGAAATTTTTAGTGGTTTCTCATTTTAAATATTCAACTATGTTAACATAAATTTTATCCAAATAATTTTTTTACAACCATGTGTATTTGATACATATTATTCATCATTTTTTCTCTATGTCACTGAGTTTTTTTCTTTCTATACCAACTGACACAACCCGCTCCCATAAAAAAATTTCTAGTGAAATTTGATCTTGTATCTATATAATCACTTGGCCAATATGCATATGTAAAACCCGATAGTTTCAAATATGTATTTAGTTTGAATAGAATACCATATTTTAAAGTTCATTTCATGTAACTTATAACTCACTTATCAATCATAAAGTGAGAATCTTTAGGATCTCTATGAAATCTAGAAAAAGAGTTACTATATAATTTATAACTATCCTTGATGTTGTTAAATAGATAAAACTTTCAATGATTATTTTTAATTATTTCTATTTACCACTGATTCTGACTTCATCGTTTCACAATTTGATTTGAACTGAAATGAGAGTTTAAAATTATTTTTGTATTTTCCATTTAAAACTTTGCAAAAAATTCCCTAGCATAATTTTCTTGGGATAGAATTATTTAATTTTGTTTCTACTCAATTTGAAATCATAGAATGTATGTCATATGACAATGCATGGACATCTCAATGTTTCTTTTCATCTTATGTACAAAATAATCAAAAAAACATTCCTTTAGACCAGAAAATTTGATTTCACCCACATAGACAATGACTATGATAGTACATTTGTACATCTCTCTCACATAAAGATTACTATCAACTTTACCTTTTATAGATTTCATATCCCTTAATCATCTATCTAGTTTGAAATACCATACTATATGGGAATATTTCAAATCATAAAAAGATTTATTTAATCTACATACCATGTTTCCATCATTTTCTAACACAAAACAATCATGTTGTTCAATATATAATTATTCTTCATGGTCATCATTTAGAAATACATATTTCACATATATTTTATAAACCTTATAATGTTTGTGTGCTACAACTACCAAGAAAACTTTTATATTTTCTTGTCTTTCCACCGGTGAAAAATTTTCAACAAATTCAATTCCATCAATTTAAGAATATTCTTTTCATATTAGCCTTGATTTATTCCTTGAAACCTCATATATCTCATTCATAATATTTCTAAAACACCACATGGTTCCAAAAAGATTTTTTTAAGTCTATGTACAAGATAGAAAGTGGAGTTTTTTTAAATCTGATCAAGTTACTCATCCATAACTTATATGCACTCCTTATGATCAATTTCTTTTTCCACTATATGAGTATCAATTTGAGAAATAAGTGTAGTTTTATCTTCAATTATAAAACTTATTTAATATTGAATTGGATACTAATGAATTCTAATGATATTTTCAGTTCCCACATATTTATTCAATTTTTATACCATTTTCTCTTATTTTCATCATCATAATCTTCATCATTGGTTTGTTCAAAATCAATATCAATAGTGTTTGGTTATTTATTGGTAACTTAATAATTTTTATATTGCATTTTAATACCATTTTATACTGAATATTCTAAATATATATCAATTGATTTATATGATTTTTTTGTTATTTTCAATAATTTTGAAATAACTACATCCAAATATCTTTTTCATCTATTTTTCGAACATTTGAAACCACTACCATTAGATACATATCCCATGAAAATACGTTCCTTGGATTCTTATTCAATTTTATCCAGATTAATGTTCTTTATCTTTATAATGCAAAAAATTACAAAAAAATAAATTATTTAACATTTGGATTTTTCATATACCAAATTTCATATATTTTGTGTGTGTTTCTAGTTCATTAGAAACCTGTTTTGTATATGTATTATAGTACATATATATTTTCTTTAAAATACTTTAAGATATTGTGTTTAGCTAACAGATCCCTCATCTCTACTATACATATACTCTTTCTTTTTAGCTACCCCACTTTACTATGAAGTATATTGTCTTCTATACTAATGATAGATTCTATTTATAGAAAGATAACTTTAAAAAACATCACAATTAAACTCTATACCATTATGTTATCTGAGTTCCATGATATAAAGACCCATCACCTTCTAATCTTGCCTTCTAAAGATTTTGAACTTATTAATTACCTCAGAGTTATGTTTGATAATCATGATATTAGTCCACCATGTATAATCATCAATAAATATAACAAAATAAAAATCACCTATGGTATACTTTTGTCTTGTTTGACCACATAAGAATATGAAGAAGTTCAACTGGTCTAGAAGATAGAATATCCACTCCTTTGTGTGAACCTTGAGCCAATTTCACTTTTTTATAGGTTTCAAAGATTTCATACATGTATCTCTTTATCTTGGGATGATATCTCACTATATCTTGCATCAAAATTTTACATATAATTCTTTGACCAAGAAAACCAAGCCTTCTATGACATAATTTATTATCATCATTGGAAATCAGTTAATAGATATTCATAGAATCACCAACTTCAATTATATTTTCATTGGTTCAATTTCCTTGAGTGATAAATATTCCATCCATTGTGATTTTTATAATATATGAATCCTTTTTGAACAAAACCTCATGTTTTATATCAGATATTTGGCTAACAATTTACAAATTGTGCTTTAACCATTCAATAAATAACACATTATTAGACTTCCGATTTTGGACTTTGATATCTTCTTTTCTAACTCCCATAATCTTTTAAGAAAAATAATTTCTGAGGTTTATTACTCCTCATTCATGATTCTTAATTTTTCTTAGAATTTTTGTGTCACCATTCATGGGTGATGAACATCCACTATCCAGAATCCATGGCTTCGTTCATCTATTAGATTTTAGAGAAAAATTAATGACCATGAGTTTTCTTAATTAATTTTTTGAAATATTGTTTCCTTTCTCAACATTGGATGTTTTTCAAGAAGATTACTCATGCACTTTTAAGAAATATGTCTTTAATGATCACATATACCACAAATGTCTCCTGAATAATCAATTTTTTTGGTAGACAAGATGGTTTTTGGTAACTTCTCGAATATTTTGAAAATTTTCTCTCCATTTCTAAGAATATATCTTACTTAGTTTATGTCTCACATCTTGTAGATATATGTTGTACTAGCATGAGTATGTTTTGTGGACAAAAAATCCACAAAACTAGTAGTTTCCTCTGAACCTTGATCATCCCATATAATAATAGCCTTATCTTGAAGACTGTTGATATTTTATTTATAGACACTGAGATTGTTTATACATAAGAGGAAAGGATCTTGTTGGTGATTCTCATTATTCCTTTGAATTAGAATAGAATTTCTCAGTAGTATTTATCCTCTATAAATGTCAAAAATTTATTTTTGGACCTTAAATGTTAGAGAAAATAGATTTATTTTGAAAATGAAATATTTCTAAATTAATATACTTCTTTAAACACCTCTTCTCACTAGTTTGTGGCGATTCTTCCTTAAACTTAACATACTTGTTGAAATCTTCTCTAATCCTTTTCAAGATATTATGTTCTTTAAGAAATTTATATTGAGTTTTGGATTTATATTCTTTTTTGAGGGAATGTTTTTCTTTATACTCTTTTACCATATTTTCCATTTCATACCCTTTTAGTTTGTTTATTTTTAATTATTCAATGTAGGTAATATCTTTCATAACGCATTCATCATTTCCCTAAGTATATTTAATTCTTCTTACAATAATATTATTTTTCCTTCTTGAGAATTATGTTTTTCTAATGAAATGATTATAATTTATTATTTAACATCTTCTCTAGCTCTATTTTTCACATTCATCATCTTCACTACCAAAGGTGTTATGCCTTTTTTCCACCTGAGCCATAATGTTTTTTCATCTTTTGATTGGTTGCTTGAGCTAGATTCAGTGTCCTCTTCTTTTCTTATTAATATTATTATTTTACATTTAAATAATTTCTTCTTTCTTCCATCAAAATTGGTTTTTAATATTGAGATATTTCCCCATTTATTTTTCTATGGTTTCTCATCATCTGGTTCGGGCTCCACATATTTACTTTTAGGAAGATTCAACGAAATGTTTCCAATGTCATTATAGTTGTAACACCTTTGTGTTAATTAAAATTTAACCATAAACTATACCTTATTGACTCTTTTATACAATAGAAACTATTATGTTATTATATTCATATGTATCTTCATCATTATTTTCACTTGATTCTAAAATTTCATCATCTCTGATTTTGAGCTTTCTTATGACCTCCAAATCCATATCAACTTTGATCTTATTCTTGAAGACTAGGTTCTTTCTCATTTTATATGAAATGATAATGTTGTGTAATTCATCAAGATTAAGATCATCTATATCTTCTAAATATGATACTTCACGATCAAACTTGTGAGGAAAATTTCTGATTGGTTTTATGAAAATAGTTGAATAATCTAGATTTTCTCAAAAACCCTAAATATTACTGAAAATTTCATTAACTCTTGGGAAGTAGTCATTAATGTTTTATTCTTCACCCACATTGATATCTTCAATTTTTCTCTACCAAATCTAAAATTTTTCTTCTTTAACTTTCACATTTACTTTATAACTTCTTTATAATTTATCCCAAATTTATTTGGAATTTTTGAGTCTTATAATATTTATGTAAATTTTTTTGAAAGATACATAAAAATGGAATTATGATATTTTCCATAAAATTCCATATTTTTATTATCGGTGAAATTTATAATATAATATTTACTGACATATGGGAATACTATAGTTAGTACCTCTTTAAACTCAAGCCCAAAATATAGAAGTGAGGGATACATCATGTTCTTTCATTTATGAACGTTCTTTCCATTTAAATTAGAAAAACCCCAAATATTGATAGAATTCAGATTATCTAACTTCATTACTTAGTGGATCATATAATAGGGGACCTATGCTTTGATACCAAATAAATTTCAAAGGAAGGCAACACCCCACCAAGAGGGGAAAGTGATGATTTTTACAGTATTTCATTATTTTTAAATTAACTATTATTGAGATTTTAGATTCTAATAAAGTCTTTTAATTTCTCAACCCCTCTTTAATGGAGTAGAAATAAAAAAGAACTGGAAGATAATATTTTTAAAATGTTCAATCTCAAAGAAATACTGAAACTTTTTTTGATTTGTTAGACATCCCAATCACATTCTCTATTATAATCACAATTGTTTATAATATAAAATTATAAAATAGAATAGAATCACACTATGCTTTCTAGAGTCCCACTGGAAAAATAGTTTCACGATTCCTGGAACCAAATCAAACCCCAAAGAAATATAAATATCACTTTGGAATGTTTCCTACTCAAGAAATGGTTGATTAATATCTTTATTTAGATCCTTGAAGAAAATTTTATTATCAAATTCTCACTTTTTTAGATTACTATCATGAAATGGATTTGGTTGAGTAAATTTTCTTATTGATCACTATCCTATGAACATATCACTAAAAAATGTTATTTTAATATTATTCTTGGTATTTCCTTCCAAACCACTAGATATTTTTAATGGTGATACATAGTGTTCATGTATTGATGAGGGTCTTGTAACTTTCTCCATTATGTTTCCAAAAAAGGTTTAGATGATATATTCATTTACTTCAAATATGCTATTTTCATAACCAAATCACTATTTGGTTCTTCTTTTATGAGACATTGGTTTTCCATGAGTAATCTCTCAAAATTTCATTCATGTAAGAAAGAGTTACTTTTTTAGATTACCCTGTTATTTTTATTTTTAAATGACTCGCATGGGTTTCTCTATATTGATAGATTCTCTCAATTTCTCAAATTGTGGCCTTTTTTTCTTTTTTTCTTTTTTGAACCCCACCTCTTTTCATGTAAAAAATCACACATATATTTTGATTATAAAGGGTATTCATGACTCATTAAACATCCTAGGATCTCTACATATCATATTTTTTTTAATTTATGAAACTCCCAACATCAACACGTGATGTTGCAGTGATTCTATTTAAAATACACTAAAATATCTTCCAATTTAAATATCCCAAATACTAAAGAATTTATTCATGCTGTATTTAAAAACAAATTGCCTATATAGATATACACTTCACATAGTGTATACAATAAAATTCAAAATATAAAAGGTTAGGTGAAGCTCCTCAGAAAATCAGCTACATGATTTTCATATCAAAACTCATATTTAGTAGTCTTCTTTGTTAAAACCCTATATAGATAAAATACTATATGGTATCCCTCCATCATTCAATGATGTGAGATATCCAGGTATGTAAAAAATTTGGTTGCATCACTCCTTACTAAAAATGCATATTTGATTTGACCCCAATACAAATCTAATCTGTTATGTTAAATCCTTACATGGAAAAATGAATATGTGATATTGTTATTCATTCAAATACATGAACACTCACTTCTCAAGATATTCTACACGTGTTAAATGGATATGTGGCTTCCTTCTCAAAATATCTACGTAGCGATAATGAGTATGTGATTGAGTCGGTTACATGGTTCACTTAAGAAAATAAATACATGAAAAAATGAATATGTGGATACATAATTTAAAAAGAAATTTAGAAAAATCATTCTTGTCAAATGATTTTCTTGTATTCAAGAGTAATTTTATGCATTTGATTTCTTGACCTCATATGTGCCTTAAGTCCATCATTATCACTGGAAAAACTATCGGTCTGAGCTTCTGAATATCATTTAAGGAAGTCCATGTGGGTGTGAATCTTGGATATGACTTGGTAAATTATTCTTATATCTATAGTTATCTTTGATAAAATATTTTCATCATGGTATAATAGTTTGACCAATAACTTCCCAAATGTCAAGATAGTAAATATCTTCATACACCAATATTATGTTCTAATTTTCTTTTATGGACATCCTCAAATTCATTCATGAAATTAAATTTTTCATGGAATACTTTTATTTTTAATAAAAATTATTCACCACAAAAATATCACTCTTAACATTCTTTTTACATTAAAATACCATTTCAATCAATCGTCAAATTGTAAACATAGATAATTGTTCAAGCATATCATTTAATTCCATTACATGAGTCCATAAAAATTTTCCATGCATTACAACTTAATACACCACTATAATTTACTTACTAACAAAAAATTCAACCTAATATCATCACAATGATTATTATTAGTCATAGAGTTACTATAAAATTATCTTTTAGTTGAAAATAAATCTCTTCAACACATTTATTTTCATCGCATATGTGGATTTAAATTAAAATTAAAATTTGACAATTATGTGGATTGAGTTTGATAAAATGGATTCTGTATTTGTAATAAATGTAATTTAAATTATATAATAATTTCACCATAATTTTTTACCATAATGAATAGTAAAACCAATAAAAATTAATTACTTTATTTAAGGTGAAAACAGTCTTGTTGGTGTTTAAATTAAATATATAAGAACTAAAATGACATAAAAACTAGTCTAAATTCTATTTTATGGTCATATTTTAACTATATAATTTCTTAGTATAAATAATTTTTCATTTTTGATCCTTTTGGAATGTGAAAATTGTGGGTATACCTTTTTCCTTTCAAAAATTACAAGTGTGCCACTCACCTCACTTATAAAAGGTCACTCCATCTCCTCTCCTCTTCATACATTAAAATCTATTTGTCTTAGCCAGTTACTACCAAAATATATTACTTAATTCCATACCAATTACCTATATCCCTTATTTTTATCATAAATCCATCTTAATAATTCTTTTGGTACTTACCTAATATGGTTTTTTAAAGAAGAGGTGCCATGATTAACTGTGCATTGTTATGTTATTTATTATTCTAATTCCTTCAAATATTATCCAATTATTATATTATAAAATGAGTGACTACCATATAGTAATATGTTGTTATGATAATTTAATAACCTAAATCCATCCCCTCTTCCATCAAATGGGATATGAAATCATTATCCATGTGTATGATGGACTGCCACCTCATGAACTGATGTTATTCGTTTTCCATCAGCACCTATCACAACATGTTTTAATGATAAATTTAGTGTATATTTATGATATTTTTATCATATTTATACTTTAGGAGTAATGATATCACATATAACGTATTACTTTATATTTCACGGGGGATACGATAACGTTGCTAGTATGTATAGAGGACTGTCGCCTCATGAAGCGATGGGATTCATTTTTCACTAATGCTTTATATTGAAGGTAATAAAGATACATTTAATGAATATATTTGATATAAATGACATAATTGTGATATTTTTAAAATATTTATCATTATTAAAATATAATATATAATTTTATTTCTTATAGTGGAAAATGATAACGTCATTCGTGCGTACATGCGGACTACAGCCTCCACGAGGTGATCAGATTATTTTTTCATCACTAAATAACATAGATGATATAAATAAGTATATTTAAAAAAAATTATATTTAATTTATGATATTATTATCTTTATGTAATAATAAAATAATACATAACTTCTTTCCATAATGATCATTGAAAAATTGAAATGTTACTCAAGCGTACGTATGGCCTATTGTCTCTATGATCGTAACATAGTTCATTCTTTCATAAAAATAATTCACGATTTATTTTTAAAGGTATAATTGATGTATAAATTTGATAATTATTTCATGATTATTATTTTGGATTTTTTAAAATAATGGACACTTTGATCATATTCATCCTTCTAAAGTAATATTTTACATATAATCAAAATGTCGTTGAATTATACGACATAAAATTGATTGATTAATTAACTGTATATAAAATGGTAAAAAGTAAGATAAATGGAATGATAAAATTGAAAAATGTTATTAAACAGGTAAATAATTAACAAAATTTTCTTATTCTAGAAGATAAAGAATGAGTGTGTTGAATTGAATTCAATGTAAGGGACTTCGTCTCAATTTTCATTCATTGAGATATATTTTGATCTAATGAGCCTATATTTTTTTTGAGGATTATATAAAATCATTTGAGATGTTATGTCAGGAATTTTTATTTTTTAATTATATTTAAATCTTTGTTTAATTTAATTATTTCATGAATCTTGTGGTTCAAATATTTCCAAAATTGGTAAGGGACTTTTCTTTTAAAAAATCCCCTTTTTAATTTTTACTTCAAACTATATTTCTCTTCCATTTCAATGTTTTTAAAATTATTTCTTGAATGTAAATATATGTACATATTATAAAGAAATTTTTTTTCTTTCATGTTTTTCCAAAAAAGGAATCCTTGTACAAAATGTTTCACTTTCTTTAAATACTATAAAACGAATTTTCCACTTTAACATGTACAGTGGAAATGAAATTTACAAACACTGTAACCATTATTTCAAGTTTTTATTCATTTACAAGGTTTCATGTTTTCTTTAAAGAAACCACATATTTACATTTTTCAAATTATTTTGGTTTTGAAAATGGGTTTTTAAAATAAAAAGGTAATTTGGTATTGAAAATGGTTTATAAAATAAATGGGTATTTTGTTATCCAAAAGAGTCTTTCATATGAAATTTAAAGAGTTTTAATAGTTTTTTATAATAAAAATGAAATATTTCATGATGTATGATCACGTTATGGTTCATGGTAATTATTTATGACAATGGTTGGTTCTGTTATAAACCATTAATGGATTGTTCCATTATAAACCAAGGATGAGTAGTTACATTATAAACCAAGGATGGGTGGTTCCATTATAAACGAAGGATGAGTGGTTATGTTATTATATATGTATGTGTGGTTCTGTGATAAACTAAGTATGGGCGGTAATAAAATAATCAATGAATGGGTAGGTCTATGAAATCCCTCTAATGAATTTGGTACTCTAGAGATGGAATTTTACCATTTTAGTTATTCCATTTATAAGAGTGATATAAATGAATATTTACCAAGTAACCAACATGATTTATATGTTATTTTCATAGGTTTTAAATGATTTCTTTGAGAAAAAAGATTGTGTGATTTCACTCTCAAATGGTTTATTTCGTTGCACTCAAATAACATTGAGACAAAGGTAAACATTTCATGGACTTTATGGTTTTCCACTAGACTGAAAAACTTATTATTTATATGTCCATTACTATCATCCCATATTTTAAATTTTTTTACAGGGTTTAAGGATGGGTAATGGAAATAAAGAGGTAAAGTTGAAAGTTGTGATGAATTTTCATAAAATTAATAATCTTTTATTTAAAAAGTTTTATATCATAGGGAAAATGGATATTGATTTTAAGTTACAACTTTATATATGTATGGTTTTTTAATGTATGGGTTATGACCTAATCCTCTTAAACTCTAAACCTAAAAAAGATTCTAAAATGTAAAATAATGATTTTTTAACTTAAAACTCAAGAATATGTTATGTTTACGTATAGTTCCTTATATAGTTAGAGAATACCATGTACCTAGTGGTCATATAGGAAAAATTTTAAACAAAATACTTAAAATTACACGATTAGATTAAAATTTATAATAAATGATGTTTTACCTCATTCCCCCTTGACATAACCTTGGACCATCGGATCCCTCATCTCATTTTCACTCAAGAATTCTCCTATAGTTATGAGTAAGGTGGTCCCCAACATTCCTAATAGTTTATACATATTTTTTTCACCAGGTGATATATGGTCTCACCACTCATTTATAACCAAAATTTAATCTAAATTTTCTTCCCATGTATTTTATGAGTATGGTAAAGATTTATAATACCATTATAAACCCTAAAAATTTTATTCTTTGGTGTAATGGACACCAATATTCATGGGATTTATCTAAAGTTTTTTATACTTATACAAGGGTCTCAAATGGAACATCTCTTTGAGTTATGTTGTGATGGAATAGACTATACTATGTGTGAATTACACTACTTGAATAGTATATGTGTATTATCCTTATGATATAGTTAATGTTTCACTATTAGTGATCCTTGGATTTTGATGTATAAAAAATATTGTTCAGTATCAATAGGGGGTGAATAACCCACTCCATTAAATTAAATGGTTCTTAGGGGAACCATACCATGGGTAAGACTTAGAAATGGGTTGGTCTATGAGATTTGACCGAGTATGGATTTTGGAGGTTTGGATGTTATTCCAAACCTTAAACGATTTATTAATTATTATAATGATATAACCCTTAGTGGGTTAATATATGGGGTTAATAAACATATGGGTTGAGATTGATATGGGTTACCTTTAGCATAGTCTCCATATAATTACATTATGGATGAAGATTTTTTTAAGATATGAACACTATTGAATCAGGGAAATTTTCCCCCTTTATCTTCATACTATTATGAGAATTGATCAGTATTCCTAATATATAAGATGATCCCAAACCTAATAATTCTTCCTATTGGTCATACTATTTTTCAGATCTAAATTTGAGATTCCCAATAGGGTGAGACAATATAGGTAGGGTCACTTCTCCCATTTTTCTAGAAATTGATATGTTAGGTTAAGATTTTATAGTGTGAGACTATAAAAATATGGGTCTCTATTACCTTTTGAATTGACATTGATATAATTGACCAATATACAATGGGTTTAGATCAGTATAGCCAAGTATTTATGTCCCATGGTTTTTATAATGGGTTGATCTCAGGTAAAGAATTCATAGAGCATATATATTATATGTAGTGGATTTATTTTCACATGCCATTATACCACTATGTTATGGTTGAGATGCTTATGAGTAAGACTTATACAATAATTGAACCACATCTCCCATTATCCTTGTATTATTAACACTATATCTAAAAATTAAAATTGATACAATCATGATTCTATTTATCTCATTGTCTTTACATAATTATGCATGCAAATCAAGATTCTTTATCGATTAAGATCCATATTGGCATGAGATCATACTGCCTCACCGGACTTATAGATTACTAGGATATGTTAAGAGATACCTTAAAATTTGATGAAGAAGTTATGTTCATGACCTGGGTTTCTAGTTAAGCACTCTATTTCATGACATCATTTATGGTTAATATGGTTTTTTATTATTATAGAATATCTCTTCTTACATGATCTTGTATATTATAGATTTATTTAGGGACATTATTGGTGGTTCCTACAGAGTTATACTCACACCCTACTCTGGAACCATAGTACCAAAGTAAAATTAATTATTTGTGATCCATGTAAGGGAAAAATACAAGTGGATAGTGATAAATGATCTATAGAGAATGTATTAGAGCTAGGATACAAGATTGAGTGAGCACTTGGGTTTAGTTTTTTTATGTTTGTGTTATTTTGTTATTTTTAGACCTTACTATATATGAACCACCCATGAGAATTCATGTTTATATTCTTATATATTTTATGACATTATAATATATTATTTTGTTATGGCATGTGAGTTTTTATTTACTTACAGTTGGCATTTAGCTTTTTATGTCCACCATTTCCCTAATTTTATACTACTGTGACTACTTATACATTGATTGTATTTTGATTTATGTAAATATGTGCCTGATATGATATAGTCTCTCCATGATACAAATATATCCACTCCATTTTTTAGGAGCATTTGGTGTATGGCGAGGCATTCTTGTGGTATGTGGCACCTGATTTTGTCATGGTGGGTGTAAAAGATTGAATTTTTCTTGAGACTTTATTTTTTCATTGTAGTGTTTTTTATGACTCAAGAGATTTTTATTAAATTTTAAATGTTATTTTAAATGTTTTAAAAACAATTATGAGAATAATTTTTAATTGATACAATTATATTATAAATAATTCAGTAATTTTGGAAATTACAATAAATTTTTTATAAAATTATATCTATGTCTATATAATTAAAATTTAATTTAATTTATAATTTTTTATTTTATATCTACATAATACCTCATCTGATTATAGAGTTAGATTTTTTTACCTTCATATTGGATCATTTTCTATTGAATTTTTAAGGGTAATCCCATTTTTTTTAGCTAGTACAATGGTATTCCCAAGGTTTTATTCCATTTGTAAGGGTAAGCTTAGTCCTATCTCTGTGTAAATGTTTCTTTGATCTATTTTTGTAAATGAAAACAGGCATAAGGGTAGTTTTATTCTCACATTAGGGTAGGTTTATATTTCTCTTTTCTACATAAGGGTAGAATAGGTCTCATGTGAAGGTAACCTATCATATGTTGTCAAGGTGTATCACATGTGGGTAGCTACTTCACTACATCAGTGTAAGATCAAAAATTTAAAACATACATAAAAGTTATTCTATTTTCCCTAGGGTAGTTTCATAAGGGTAAAATATTTTTATTGTGTGAGGCTAAGGATTCTGACCTTGCATAAGGGTATCTTGTACTTAACTTCACATAGATCTCACTTTTTGTGTATAGGTAACGGTTTTTAATTCCTAAAATTCTATAATTATCTCAACTCTATTCTATAATGTTTTTCATGATTTAGATGTAAATATTGACTAAAAATCAGTGATTTAAGATATGTTATGATGCGAATGTATCATGTTTGAAACTCCCATTAATATTTATAATTATTAAGAGTCTTAAATGAATCATCTGTGTAAAATTAAATCATAACTGATTTTATGTGTAATTAAATGTAATGTTTGATGAAAATTTTTAGAAATATCAAAAAGAATCATATCTGTTATATTAAAATCCATGAATATTATCCCATTTGATTTTTCTTGATTTCTATAAAATAAGGATGACTGGAACACCTTAATTCAAGACATTCAAGACTTATTCAATCATCCCAAGTTCCTTCCTCAAATTTCTAGTCCAATTATCCTTTTTCCCTATTGTTTTATATTAGTGTTTCTTGCGTGGAACATTTTGCATAGGTATGGGATCTAATTCTTCCCTTTATTTTTTAAAAAGGTGAGCTTGAATAAAGATTTATTTTCCCCTATGTAGATTTACAGAACTAATCATAAAAAGATAAAAATTGGAAGTAATAAGAAATAAATGTCATATGTTGCAGGATGAAAATATTATTTCATAATTATGGAAATAATAGGAAGAAATAAAATGAAATATTTCATGTAGTAAATTAATGTTGTTATATCAAATCATGAAATAATATTCAGTGGATTATATTTATTACAAGAACCTATAAATAATATGTTGGTCATTACTATTATTATTTTACTCATATACAAGAAAAATTAAAGAAATATAAAGGGAATATTTGTGATGCACTGGTGTTGATATGATTACATGTGATTTTCTAGATAGTGTGATATTATAAATATATTTGAGTATTTTCCTACTTCTGGGTGTTATCATAGGAATATGAAATTGGATAAACAATTTAATGTTGGGACAGTAAGAAATAAAACGAATATTTTTGATCTATTCACTTAATAAAATTCTAAATATAATTTAAGAGTGCTTGTTATTTTTTATAATATAATTAATATGATCAAACTGAAATGATAAAATTAATTTGTGAGTGAAGAAATTAAATTAATTAATATTATTTGTGGAAAAAAATTTATCCTAGAAATAGTTCCTAAATCATGTTTATTGTTGAACCCTACACATATTCATATTGAATCATCTAATTCAAGTTGGTGATAAAAATGGTTGTTTTCTAAATATAATTATTTGGGGATGAATGATCCCATTCTTTTTTTTGAGGCTTGGATGCCTTAATGTTATGGTCTTAATTTCTATAAATTATATATTGGATATATTTTTATTACCGCATATGTGTTCTCTAAGAAATTAAAGCCTTGATGTGATTATTTGGTTTTCTGATATAGTGGGAACATTTGGTGAGAATTGTGTGGGGGTTACCTAGGTAAAAATTGATGGTTGATACCATTAAAGGTAGAACAGAAATTATTATGTAATATTATAGATGAGGATGACATACGTTCAAATAAGTATGGAAATGTAGTACCAAATGTACTTGAATTAGAAATTAAAGTATTAATCTTAGAAATGAATACATATTAATATTAATTAAAATATAGATGATAAATAACAAATATTAAACATTGATGCTTGTGTACAAGTTTTGGATCTATAATTTAGTGGTGGAAGATGCGTGTCTTGTAAGATGCTAGAGAAAGACGAGTCTAAGGCTAGGTAGTTTCCCTTGGTGTGGTTTTCCATGATATATCTTATATTTAATGATTTCATATGCATCACCACCATATTCGGTAGGGAAAATTACTCCAAATGTTTTTGGGAGTCTTTTATGTAATATCTAGGATAATGAGGGAATGGATTAATGGATTATACCTCTCCCTCACTGTCCCAACAACTTTAGTATTATGTGTGGGAATATCTAAGATATGATGTCTTAAGGTATAGGATATAGACTCACATGGGTTATGGTGGATCTCAGTTTTTCAATACATTTATATATGGGTTGTGACATGTTGAGGTTATATTACACACTTTTTTATATTCATGGTAGCTATGACATTCCAAGTGTTTTAATACATAGGTTATTTTTTTAAGGTATAATACATGATACAAATGTTTTAGTGGATTATGGACTTTTACTTGGTTACAAGATGATGATGATGAGGTTTTGTCGAGTGGCAAAAGATGCAAAATGGTGGTGATATATACGCACAAAGTAAAAGATTATTTATGGGATGAATGAGCATGGGGCATGACCTATTAGGCTGTGAGAGTGAAAAACTATTGGGGAAGTAGAAATGGGGTACCATTTAGATATATATATATATATATATATATATTCTTTTATATTTTTCATGAGATATTTCAAGGAGGATCTTATTAAATATACATGTTATGATCACCCTATGTATTTGTAAACTATTTTTCAAATCCAAAAGATATTTGGGTGATTGTAATAGATGTTATAAACTAAAGGAGTTATTTGGGAGCTATAGGAGCTTCATGGCCACTACTGAGGACTTATTTTGGTACTTTACATTATTTTCTTTTTTATGAAATTACATTTTATATTGGTATTTAATTTTATTTATTCATGGAATTGGTAAGTGGTTTCTATTATTTTCTATTATTCATTAAAAGTATATATGAGGGCAATGCATCCAATTTTTGTGGATTATATACCGATAGTTCTAGTCATCAACCCATAGCCTATTAAAGGAGGGCATCAGGAATCATTATCTCACTCACATAACTACGAGTCTAAGAAGGATACCTATAGGGTTAGGGGGTAATAAAATAGTGGTGTTAATTATTATAGTTGATTGATAGGTTGGATTTTGGAGTTACACAGTAGAATAAATGAATTGGTTGGTAGGGAAACAATGTCATCTAGGATTATCTCATTATTTATACAAGGTATGTTAGTTAGGACATGAGTATTTCGTCTCACCTATGATTTGATCCAAATAACTTCATGTTTACTAAACATGCTATGTGAAGTGATACTACTTCTATGGTATAGACCTAGGAAAGAATAATGAATTATTATTTCCTTCCCCAATGTTTCAATTGGGTAGAAAATTATAATTAAGATATAATTAATTAATTAATTAACATTAAATCATCCTTTTTAAATTATAGGAGTTCATAATGTTTGTTCATTTCTTGTGTATAATTCTAGGTAATCATTATCTTCATGTTCATACTAAATACATTAAGTAGGATGTGATAACATATCATTTTAATTTTGAGGATCTTTATGACAATTATTTGAGGATGAAAATTCTAAATTTACAATGATAGAACCTTTAGAAGTATGGGGGAACCATTTCAAATTAGGTGATCAAGAACTGGTCATAGGAGGTATATATTTCCTCCAATTCAATTTTTTTTTGTAATAACTAATTTTCACTGGCTGTGATTATATTGTGTGGGGCATTGTGGAAGTGTTTAATCTTATTCCTTGAGGATTGTGAGGATTCAATTATTTTGTGGGAGATGTTATGAGATCAATTTAAATCCATGTTTCTTTCTTATACCCTGAAGTTATATTTTTGGTAGGATTTTATTATAATTTTTAGGATATTTTTAGTGTGTGAGAGTTCATTATTTAATATAAGAACATTCTTTGTTATTATTTTTACCTTCTACCAGATAAGGATGTTAGGGTGGTACATTTTAAGAAGGATTTTCATTTAGAGATCTAGTGCCTGGTCAAACCATTTCCATTGTCGACATACCTATGGTTGTTGGAGAAGTAAGTGGTTACTGAGACGGTGTTGGGTATAACTAGATCATCATGAGATAGTATCCACCAATATTTTATATGGATCATAGATATTAATAGGATCTATCTTTTTCATAATTACAGGAATAAGTTTTAGTCAGTAGGTAATATGTATTAACCGTCTTTAACCCATTTCTCTATATATGGTAATTATTGGACTCTTCATAGGGGTTCTGGTATATATTGTTTTACGTGTGGAGGTCCTACTCATCAGAATTTTTCAACATACCTCAAAAATCAGTGTGGATCTAGGGGATCTCTTTAGGATCATCTAGTGAAATAGTACCCTTCAAGGTATCAGCAGTAGGGTTCTATATTTTATGATTGGAAAAGAGGACATGGGAAAGGCATATCAAACCCCCATGATGCTACTCATCCTCAGAGAGTATAGAATTTCCATGGAGGTGGTCACCATCAAGCCCATAGATGTATTAAATTAAGAAGTGGTCAAATGAGTGCCTCAAAGTTTCTATATTTGGCCATGATAGATGTTATTCAAGTTATTGTCTATCTATTTTTCTACTTAGTTATATACAATTTTCAATTTAGGATCTATGCACTCCTTTATTTAACCTTCCCTAGTCTTTTGTTTTGGACTTGAGGTGGATAGTATTATAGATTCCATGGGATTTACAATTATTTTTAGAGTTTAAGCTAGATTTTATGATGTATGTAGAAATTATGAGTTTGTGTTGGGGTAGCACACCTCTTGGGGAGACATCCTAGGTTTACATATATAGCCATACGACATCATACTTAGCATGGATTGTCAATATTTTTATAGAATATTATATATTTCTTTAGGAATCATGATATATCCTATATCATTGATGTATATCCTCAATATTCATTATATAGAGAGACCCTTGAATGGGTCTAGGGAGTGTTGAGAACTTGTCGTTTAAAATGGTTGAGTATATGTTTAGTTCTATTGAGTATCATCCAGTGGTGTTTTTTAGGGTTGTTAAAGATTACCCTAATGTCTTTCCAGAAGGGATTTTGACAGTTCCCCTTTGATGAGATATCATGTTTGAGATAGATATATAACCAGGTGTTTATCCTATATAAATGTCTTTATATAGGTTGGATACTTCTACATTGTTGGATATCTATATTTATGTTAATGATATTCAATGGTGATGATTCATTTAACCTATTGTATCACATTATAGAGATTTAGTTCTATTTTTGAAGGAGTATGGTAATTTGTAACTTTATATCAGTTTTCATCACTTTAATTAGGTGATAGTAAAGAACAGATATCTCCCCCAATATATTATTGAATTATTTTATCAGTTTAAGAAATCTATCTAGTTATCTAAGATGAATTTATGATAAAGAGAACATCATATGTGAGTGAAGGATGATTATATCCCAAATACTATTTTCTGATTTCATTATGGTCATTATAAGTTTTTCATGATGTCCATTGGTATGAAAAATTATTCATCATCATTCATGGGATTGATGATGTAGTGTTCAATGAGTTTTTGTATTTATTTTTAGTGGTATTTATTTATGTAATCCTTTCGAATTTGGTTTTTGAAGAGGATAAAGTAGAGCATATATGATGTTTTTTGGGAGTTCTTCATTACCAACAACTATTTGGGAAGCTATTAAAGTGTGATTTATGGTCCCATGAGATCTATTTATTGGGTAATGTTATGCCTTGATATAGATTATCCATGGATCCTTTGAAGATTTATGTTGTTTTCTCTTGGGCATCCCCTAAGAATATTGTGAAGGTGTATGGTTTCCTTGGTCTTTTGGATTACTACAGGAGGTTCATACCCAAATTCTCTTAGATTATGACTCCTATAATATCTTTGACTCAAAATGATTGTAAATTCATATGTAATGACAAATTCTAGGATATTTTTTCATATTTATAAGAGAATTTGGCCTATTCTCCAGTTCTTCCTTTACTAGAGGAGGTAATTATGTTTGAAGTTCATGGTGATGCTTCATGTATTGGATTGGGTTATCTGTTGATATAATAGAGAGATGTTATATATTATATATCTATGTATTAATGGACTCATGAATGTATATTGTACCACCCCAAGCTTCCATGGTACACTTATTCTTAATAATTCAATAGCTTGTGCTACACATAACATCGAGTTTGAGCGCACCATGACCTATCAAACTAACTGTTTAAAAAAGGGTTATGAATAGAATTAACCATGTTTTTAATTTTATATATCCCATATAATTTTGAAATTCATATTATGTGTTTATTAGACATAGTATAAGGAAAATTCAATTTTTCAGATAAAAGATTTATTTTTCAAAAAATGCAGTTTTCCACCTTTTAATGGATAGCACTTTTTAAATCCAATATTTAAAACTTTAATATATTAATTTTTATGAAATTAAATTATTATTTATAATAGGAACATATAAATTTAGTTTTGATAAATTTTTTGTGTTTTTCTGATAACTTTCATATTTTAATGAATAGTGAAAAATACAACATTTTAATTCAAAAGTGTTTTTTCATCTAAATTATTTATACTATTACGTTATATATTAAATTGGTTTTAAAGTGTAATTGGATTATTATTTTTATCATTTAATACAATTTTGGTCATTTTATGTAATTTAACATTGAAATGGAACATAAACACATGTCAATCTTTTGATAGTTTGTACTTCTTAAAAACCCACTTTCTGGTCTTGACAATGGGAATTTATTTTAAATTAATTTTTTCCAATTATATGTTTCGAACTTGGAAAAATGGATTATATATTTTTAATTATAATTTACAAATTTTTTAAATATGTACCTTTCATTTTTTGACATTATAAATAATAACTTCAATAATTATTTTTATTTACCATGGTTAAAGGGTAAATATGGTAAATAATGGTAGCAAATAATATTATAATTATATAGAACTACGATAAAAAGTGTCATAATCCTATTTTATGATATATTTCCAACCAATATCATCCTTAGGTTGATTTTATGACCCCATGGAGCCACATGGGTGTGAAAATGACATGTTATAATAATTAATTTAAGTAAAAAGAAAATATAACATAAACGTGTATCTTATTACTAAAAAAATTAATTTGAATTATATTAGTGATATCGTCAACTATAAATAGTAATTAAAAATCTAAAAATATTTCCTAGATCATGTTATTTTATTTTTAATTTTTATACATCAAATAATTAAATTTATTTATTACACAATAATGATGTAGTGTTTTCCTTATTAATGAAGTAATCAAGTAAATGATATTATTAATATTAAAATAAATTTAATTTTAATGTTTTTATGCCATAAAATAAATTCATAGAATACTATGACATGTTATTTTTGATTTAATGCTTTTTATTGAAGTTTTTATGAAGTTAAAAAAATCAATTACTAAATGGTGTCAAAATTGACAGAAATGTGTTTTTAAAATAAATACAATTTTATTAAATGAAATAAAAATAATAAAAATATAATATTAGTCAAAATTAATTATATAATTTTTAAATTTTTATTAATTATCCACTTTTGGTTTTATTTTCATTTTATGGTAACAATAATAACCATATATGATAAAACTACAAGAAGACATGGTAGGAGTTAATGTTTTTAACTAAGAGTTAAAGCCTATAAGTAATGTTATATTTGTGACTTTAAATTCTCTAAAACACATTAGTTAAGATTATTTCTACCGATAATCATCTTGTATTCAAATTTAATCACTATGGATCTATTGGAAACTGAAAATAAATTTATGATAAATTAATATTTCAAGCTTTTCCTAAAGTACCTCTAACCTCTCCTATAAAAGGACACTTCTCCTTCTCTTTAATTCACACCTTCAAAGCCATTTGGCATAGCCAAACCCTACCAAAATATCCTCCAAAATTCCCTCACTTCGTACTTTATTCCACTAATTGGGTATAAAACCATCTTAAGGAGTCCTTTTTTGAAAATAAAAAGGAGACACCCGAAGAAGAGGTAATAATTTTATCTCTTCTTTCATGGTTTATTTCTTCTTCTACTTCCTATTCTTAGGTTGTCACCATAATAATATAATAAATCCATAATATACTATATTTTTATGTGTTTTAATGATTATGTTACAACCATGTTCCTCCTTTTACCCATCCTATAAAAAACAATATCATCATGCGTGCGTACGTACGACTTACTATCTCCACGCCTTGGTGTAAACTGTTTTCATCTATACATTTTTATGGGTATAATGATGAATATTAATGAATTAAATAATAAATATAACATGATATTGTTTATGTGCAATTAATATTCCATCCAAATCTATAAAATTAAACCATTAAAGAAATGATATTATCACTCGTGCGTGCGTACGACTTACCATATCCATGACGCGATTAGACTCATATTACATATGCACCATCCAAGAATGATTATAAAAAATATATATTATAATATATTATGAAATATATGAAATAATAAGTATATGGGGATAATATGTGTGTGTGTGTGTCATTCACTTACTTCCATTCAATACGATAAGAAAACGGAAATAACATTCAAACGTACATACGGCCTACCATCTCCATGAACGGTGTCTTCCATTTCATATATCCATCTATTATATATATTTATATTATGAAAATATATGATATATAAATCATATTCTACATTCTTAAAGTAATTAAATCATGATCTAACTAATATGATCGAGAATAATAAGTCAAAACATGTACGATGAACAAAGCGATTATTACCCATAATGTTGCATTGACTTGGAATTGTTAACAAATGGATAATATAAAGACATAAAATAATCATATATGATATCATAAATATTATTATTATTTTGATATAAGTTATTAATATGTTTAGAACATTATAAAGGAGTTTCATACACGTACGTAGAGTTTTAGACCTTTAGTAAGGGTTAATTTCACAATCTCATTATTATCCAAGATTTTTTATACATAAGTATCTACTGGGACATATTTATCATCCACAACCATATTTATTATACATGTATTTCATAATAATATTAATATTCCTAGGTTATTTTTTAAAGAAATTTATACCCATTTTTCAACATTTTATAAAATTTTGGAAAGGAATATTTCTGTCATTTTCCAAATGAGGTACAATATGACATTTTGGACAAATTAAGGAATGAATTTTTTTAATTTATACGATGTGAGTAGATGTTTTCCACCATTATTACACCTTAATATTTTAAATCTTCAATTAAAATATTACTAGATTATTTTCCAAATAAATGTTTTCTTTTATAATTATGTAGGCTTTCAAATGATTTCAATGTAAAAAACCATATTTAGAAAAGCGTTTTAATGATTTTGTTATATTACTTTCATCTATATCAACATCCATTGTTGGATTTTATTCATAATTAAGATTAATATGTTATGATACAATATTCCATATTGTATTTAAGGTTTTAGGATATGTTTTACTATGGGTGTTCTATTTTTATATCATTCATAACTTATGGTTTAAGTATTGACATCCATATTCTAGTTTTAATAAGAATGTTTATGTTGGTTATATTATAACGCTTTCATAAGTAGAATGAATTAGACTTTGTAAGTGTTGAGCAGGGCCCACTATAGCCTGTCGATGCATCGGTAGTCTCATGAGACAATTCTGTTTGGGTTTTTACTAATGTATTTACCCAATTAGTTATGGTGTCTCTGGATATAGCCTTGAAGGTATGTTTAACATGTCTCACATTATTCAATCCCTCATTATGAGATTAGTTATTTATTTTACATGTGATTATTCAACTAGTATAATATACATGTGAATTTTTTAATGGATTTATTTGATTTATTCATTCCATATTATTCTAAATATAACTCTTTTAAAGGATTGTGTTTTAATTTTGTATCTTTCCTTAAAATTTTATATTTGTTTGCGATAGCTTATGCTATATTGTTTATCCTTACTGAGCGTATAATCTCACTCATTTCTAATGTTTTATTTTCTCATGATGCCAAGAAGTGTTTCATTATTGATATGTAGGGTTAATATAGGGGAATAATGGGGTTCTCAAAGGATAATATGTGATGTGTTTTATGTTAGAAATTGTGACGTAATGTTCATGTATGTAATCTATTTTCAAAGATTTCTCAATTGATCAGTCCTTCAAGACATGATTCCTTATAATTATGACAATGTATTAGAATAATGAACCAGCTCCGGGATTTTGGGGTCAGGGTGTTATAGTTGGTTTCAAAGGAACTTTATAAACAAGCTTGGAAATAGATTTAGAAAACATAGATTAGGGATCATAACCATAAGATAGACTTTGAGGATAATTATAAAATAACCCCCTATATTTTTTTTAACGATTACAGATAACCTAGTATTAAACCTAAGATATTATAGATTGAGAATACCTTCCATTTATTATGTGTTTTCCTTCAATGATACGTGTTTTTCACTCTATGCTTTCTTGTCTTTATTAATAGAGGAAACCAGAATGAATTGGATGAACATTGAGTTTAATGGAAAATTAGTTGACTTTGAGAAAAAAAATTGGATAATAACTTGAGATAAATATATTGTGATTATAAATAATCAATTATAACGATATATGATTAACAATGTGATCATTCATGAATTTCTTAACACATTTTTTAATAAGAAGATAAATGTTTATAAATGTTCGAATTTTAATAAGCATAGAGGAAAGAAGATTTGGATTCCTACAGGTCAAGAGGAAGGGGAGAAGAACCTTGAGGAATACCTAAAATTGGGGGTAAGATGTTAACCCTATGGGAAAAAGGGTCATAGAGTGACCAATTGTTATGGAGTTCAATGTCTCATATGTGAAAATCATTGGAATTACCCAACTCAATGCCCAGACATAAGAATCTACATCTAAGATAAGAAAGGAAATATTCCACGTCAACTATTAAATTGGAAGTATTAAAGTATTTATGTATTTGTATCCATGAATTATGAATATTTAATTATATATGGAGTATTTAGTTTTTTTGTTAAGGATTTTCAAGAATATGTTGAATAGTTATAAAGGACAAGAAAATTGATTTAAGGGTAAAATTATATTTAGAGAACATATGATTAAGGTAAAGATAACCCTTAATATGTTTCTTATGTTAAGATAATGATGTTTGGATAAATATATGTTGGATATGAATAAGTATATTGGATGATGATATTTTCTTGAGAACTAATTATGGATTTTCCAACAAGAGGGTTATGTTATCCTGGATGAAGTGCACAACTTTTTGGGACTTAAGTAATAATCTACTATATTTTGGAACAAGGAAACCTGCATGTTTTCAATAAGGATATATGATAATACATGATTAATGTGTTCACATGTTTGGAATGTGACATCCAGGAACTACCATATGAGATATGGGAGATAAATTCTAAGACGATATTGTTCACCTCTTTCTAAAGTTTTAAATTTTCAATTTTTTGAAGGATTGTAAGGTTATCCATTTATGGATAGTATAAGTGATACTTCTGTGGATGTTTGTTATATTAATGTATTATCACACTATATGTGGACTAATGCATATTTGATAACCTGTGCTAACACTTTTATGAGATAGATGGAATGACCTGTCATTCTCATGATCTTCCAAAACTTTAGGAATGACAAATTCAATTTCATTTCCTTGAATAAGATATGAAGTGGAAATTTTTTCAGGCATTACTAATGGTGAGATTTTACTGAAATCAAGTAAGTATTTCTTCTCATGTTCTTTATGTTTAGGGAAAATATCTCAAAAACCAAAAATATATTCCTAGTACTTTCTTTTGGGATGAATCAAATGGTCCCTTGGATCATCATAGATTTATTGCTTTCAGATTATTAAATTTATCCAAATAATATTCTCTATAAATCTCCATCAGAACATTATGGTGATATTTTTCTTTCATGTTCATGTCTTCCAACATTGAACCCTAATATGTGTTATTTCCAGTAAACTTCATACTTTCCTTTCTTTATTTTAAAATAGAGGTCTCATTAATCCATTTTTCGATGTGGGATTTTAACCATCATATTTTAAAATATCGAACCCCTATTTTTTAATCCTGATTTTAAATTATAAGGTATTAAAATTTTGAATTATGGGATAATATAACACCCAAGATTCCACAGTATGCTTCTTCTTAATAATTCAATAGCTTTCACTACACACAACACCAAGTTCGAGCGCACCATGACCTATCAAACTAGCCGTTTAAAAAGTGATTATGAATATTATTAACCACATTTTGAATTTTATATATCCCATATAATTTTAACATTCGTATTATGTGTTTATTATACAAAATACAAGGACAAATTCAATTTTTTAGATAAAATAATTATTTTTCAAAAAATACAGTTTTTCCGCCTTTTAATTGAGAATCCTTTTTAAATCCAATATTTGACAATTTTATATATTAAATTTAAATAAATGAAATTATTATTTGAAATAGGGACATAAAAATTTTTGTTTGGATAAATTTTTGGTATTTTTATGATAACTTTCTTATTTTAATGAATAGTGAAAATACTGTATTTTAATTAAAAACTAATTTTTCATCTAAATTATGTATATAGTTTTATTATATATTTAATTGGTTTTAAAGTGTAATTAGATTATGTTTTTATAATTTAATCCAATTTTGGTCATTGGAAGTAATTTCACAAAGATATTGGACATAAACACATGCCACTCTATTGATAGTTTTTACTTCTTAAAAACATGCTTTCTAGTTTTGAAAACGACAATTAGTTTTAAATTAATTTCTGCCAGTTATGTGTTTTTAATTTGAAAAAAAGGATTAAATATTTGGAATAATAATTTCTAAATTTTTAAAACATGAACCTTTCATTTTTTGACATTACAAATAGTAACTTTGGTAATTTTTTTTATTTACCACGTTTAAAGAATAAATGAGGTAAGTAAAGGGTAAAAAATAATATTATAATAATATAGAACTACCCTAACACATGTCCTAATACTATTTTATAATATATGTCCGACCATTATCATAATTAGGTCAATTTTAGGATATCATAGATCCACTTCGGTTTGAAAATGAGATGTTATAATAATTAATTTAAAGTAAAGGAAAATATAACATAAACATGTATCTTATTACTAAAACAATTTTAATTCTAATTATATAAGTGATATGTTAAAATATAAATATCCATTAAAAATATAAAAATATTTTCTACATCATGATATTTTATTTTTAATTTTTATAAATTAAATAGTTAAATTTATTTATGACACAATAAGGATGCAGTGTTAGCCTTATTAATGAAGGAATCAAATAAATGATATTATTAATATTAAAATAATTATATTATAATTTTTTTATCCCATACATGAATTTTATGGATGACTATGACATGTTATCATTTATTTAATTCATTTTTTGAAGGAATCAAGTTTTTATGACTTTAAAAAAATCAACTACAAAATAGTGTCAAAATTGACCCAAATGAGTTTTTAAAACAAATACTATTTTATTAAATGATATAAAAATCATGAAAATATAATATTCAGCCAAGTGACTTATATAATGTTAAAATTTTCCTTAATTATTCACTTTTTGTTTTATTTTCATTTTATAATAACTATAGTAACCATATATTATAAAAATACAAGAAGACATGGCAAGAGTTAATGTTTTAACTAAGAGTTAAAGCCAAAAGATAAGGTAAAATTTGTGAATTAAACTTGTATAAAACACATTGTTTGAGAGTATTTATACCCATAATCATCTTATAATATAAATAAATTACTTTTTATCTATTATAAACCTAAAATAAATTTATAGTAAATTAATATTTCAATCTTTTCCTAAAGTGCCCCATCGCATCTGTTATAAAAGGGAACTTATCCTTCTCTTTGATTCACACCTCAAAATAGATTTGTCTCAGCCAAACCCTACAAAAATATCCTCTAAAATTACATTAATTAATCCTATAGGCCACACTCTGGGTAGAAAACCAACTTAAGGAATCATTTTGTTCAAATCAAAAGGAGACACCCGAGGAAGAGGTAATTGTTTTACCCCTTCTTTCAAAGTTCTTTTCTTATTGTACTTCCTCTTACTAATTTTTTACCATAATAAAATAATAAATATAGAATCTTCCATATGATTATATGTTTTATGATTATGTGAAAACCATATTACACTTTTTACACATCCTATGAAAAACAATACCACCAGGCGTGCGTGCGTACGGCTTACCGTCACAACGCCGTAGAGTAAACTGATTTTCATCTATAATTTTTTTGATTGGTATAATAATGAATATAAATGACTTAAATAATAAATATAATATATTATTATTTTTTAATTCATATTCCATCCATATACATACCATTAAACCATTAATTGAATGATATCATCGCTCGTGCGTACGTACGACTTACCGTCTCAACAATGCGATGAGACTCATCTTCCACATCCACCATCCAAGAATGATTATAAAAACATATATTATGCATAATTATAAAATATATAAATTAATAATTATACTATAATTTATATATATATATATTCCATTCACTTAATTCCATTCAATATGATAAGAAAACGGAAACAACGTTCAGGCGTATGTACGACCTACCATCTCCATGAATGGTGTATTTCATTTCATATATATATCTATTATATATATTTATATTTTGAATATATAAAATATATAAATCATATTATACATTCTTGAAGTAATTAAATCATGATCTAGGTAATATGATCAAGAAAAAGAAGTCAAAACACGTATGATAAACAAAGTGATTATTACCCGAAATGTTGTATTAACCTGGAATTGTTAATAAAAGGTTCATATAAAGTCATAAAAAATAATATATGATATCATAAATATTATTATTATTCTGATATAAGATAATAATATGTTTAAAAACATTATAAAGTGGTTTCATACATTTATGGAGAGTTTCAGACATAAAGTAAGGGTTAATTTTGCAATCTCATTATTATCCCTAATTGTTTATACAAAAGTGTCTACCGGGACATATTAATCATCCACATCCATTTATATTATAAATTTATTTTAAAATCATATTTGTATTCCTATAATATTGTTGAAATCCATTTATAACCATGTTTTACTCTTTATAAAATGTTTTTAAAGGATTCTTTCTGTCATTTTCCAAATGAGGTCCTATATGAACTTTTCAGAAAATTAAAGAAAGGATGTTTTTTTAACTTATACAGCGCGAGCGGATATTTTATGCTGTTATGAGGAATTAATTTTTTTAATCTTCCCTGACAAGATTACTTGATTCTTTTCAAATGAAATATTTCCTTTTATAAATACACAGGCTTTAAAATGATTTCAAAGTAAAAAAATGGATATTTCTAAAAGAGTTCTAATTATTTTGTTAGATCACTTTCATGTATGTCAACAAGCTTTGTTGGATTTTATGATTAATTAAGTTTAATTTGTTATGATACAATCTTCCATATTATATTGATGTTTTTATGATATTTTTTACTATCTATGTGTTGTTTTGATATCATTCAAAGCTTATGGTTTAAGTATTTACATTCATATGCTAGGTTTAATATGAATGTTTATGTTGGTTATGATATACCCAATTCATAATAGGAATTTATTATACTTTTCAAGTGTTGGGTGGGGCATGCTATAGCCCCTAGATGCATCAGTAGTCTCATAAGACAATTATATTTGGGTTTTGGCAAATATATTACCCAATTAGGTATGGTGTCTTGGCCAAAGTCTTGACAGTATGTTTAAGATATCACGCATTATGCATTCCCTCATTATGATATTAGTTATTGATTTTACAAGTGATTATACGATGAGTAGAATATCCATGTGAATGTTTAAATCGAATTATTTGATTTATTCTTGCCATATTATGCTGAATATGGTGTTTTTAAAGGCTAGTGTTTTAATTTTTTACCTTTCCTTATTAGTTTATATTGGTTTGTGATAGCTTCTACTATATTGTTTATCCTTATTGAGCATCTGAGATCATCCCTTTCTTATGTTTTATTTTCCCAATATTCCAAGAAGTTTTTTATGATTTATATGTAGGGTTAAGATTGGGGGATAATGGTTTTCTCAAAGGATTATCTATGATGTGTTTTTGTTAGAAATTGTGATGTAATGTTCATATATGGAATCTATTTTCCAAGACTTCTAAATTGATCGGTACTTCGTGACATGATTACTTATAATCATGCCAATGTATTAAAATAATGAAATGGCTCTAGGATTTTGGGTTAGGGGTGTTACATATCTACTCCACCCATGATCTTGATTTGGCAGAATTTTTGTTTTCGCTGAAATTGTGGAAGCACTACCTTCTCAGTGAATGCTTTATGGCTTTCATAGACCACAATATCATGAATAAATTCATATCCCATCATGATTTTAACTTGAAGCGGTGATGTAATATGTAATTATTATAGTAATATGATTTTGATATTTATTATAGCATAATTAAATAGAATGTCATAGCTAATACACTAATAAGGAATTCATGTTGTGATCTTTTGTGTGAATATGGAGACTGCTGGAGAGTGATGGATGAGTTAACTTCTATACACCTTGATATGGGAAAATTTTATGTAATATGGTGTCTTTATTATATGATGGTGTAGTTATATTTTTTGTATTAGGTGGATGAGTCCCGACTTTGGGGATTTTAAGGGACATTTTTGGTGTGGTCGATTTTTTGTAATGATTCCCTTGATGGATGGTCTGAGGATGTTTAGAATCGGGTTTTATTTCTAGGGAGGCTCTTTATTCTATTAGTGATATATGATGTGGTTATTGATGAGTTCAATAGATCACCCTTGGTAGTACATCCTAGTGTATAGAAGATGTATGAAGCCATTTGAGGTTAGTTTCAGTGGTCATTCCTAAAATGATTAGTTACAGAGTTAGTCACTTGATGTTTAGTTTTATAGAGAGTGAAGGATCAATATCAGATTATGGGAGGTTTTTTTCAACCACTTAATGTTTCCTTGTGAAATTTTAAGGACATTTAAATGGAAATTATCATAATATTTCCTTAATATAATAGTGGATATGATTCTATATAGTGATATTAAGCCACTTGATGAAGTGGGATAAATTCATAAATATTTGGAGTCGAGCTCAATAGAGGTTTTTCCAAGGTAGTATCTGGAGGAGGTTGTAAGGATTTATGGGGTTCTTAATATTATAATCTCTGATATCGATCTATATTTTACCTCCAATGTGTGGTGATATCTCAAACATTATTTTTGAACTCAACTACACCTTATCACTGGTTTGTGTCCATAGAAATATGGTCAGAAATAACAAACCACTCCGAATCTGAAACATGTGTAGCATGAATGTTTCTTATATTTTTTATGTTCATGGGTGAGAAACATATGCCTTGTGGAATTTTATTACAACAAAAATTCTTACTGCACAATTGGTATGGATCTATTTGAATCATTAAATGGTCGAGGTTTCTGATCTCTATTACGTTGTATTGGGGTTGGAGAATTAGTTGTTTTAGGAGTGGAACTGGTAAAGATAATGATAAAGAAGGTACATGTTATCTATGAGAAAATAAAGGCAATTAAAGATTTTTAGAAATCCTGTTTTGATTATATGAGTAGGCCTCTAGAGTTCAATATTTGAGATCATGTTTTCTCCAAGGTATCTCCTCGTCATGGGAGATGAATGTTCATTCATGGTAGTAAGCTCTCACCATGAATTTTTGAGTAACTCGTGATGTTACTATAAAATAGAGAAGTGGAGTATTAGCTATCACTTACTCTATAAATTATTTGGATACATGATGACTTTCACATGTCATAACTTTACAAATATCTCGATATTGCTTCTCACATAATCCACTGGGGTAATCTAGATGTTGATGATGATGGTCCCTTCAAGGAGCGTCCTATAGAGATTTAGGACCATTAGAATAATGTGTTTTATGGGTAGGCTATTTTAATTTTTGATTTCTTATAGAAACATGATAGTGTGTTGGAGAGAACTTGGGAGTGGTAGTTGCATATGCAGGCTCAATATCTGAAGTTGTTCAATGTTTTACTCTTGATGTGATGATTTTTTTATTTTTTTGAGATTCTTTGTTAATGTATAAACTTGGTTTATTTTTTATATTGTTTCTCTTCCTTCATGTGGGGATTTTGGATGGTTTTATTCATGTTTGAGAGGTATCTCCCCTAAGAGAGTTTTGAGATTGGTTGATGATGTTTTTTAGTTATTAAAATTGTTTCTCCAATGATTTGGTTTTGTTTCCGATGTTGCGAGATCCTTGATAAGTTTCACCCAAAGCGGTTTTTTTAAATATGTACTTTTTCCTTTTGGATTTATTTAATTATCAAGGATGATTATTTATTTATAGGTATCTAAGGTAAATGTCTATATTTTTTCTTCAGTCTTTCATTTTTCATTCTAGGGTGTTTGGTGACTCGAGAGTGTTTTCCTAAAATTTAAAATTTATTTTAAATTGTTTTTACAATTTAAAAGATTAATGTTTAAGTTATTCAATTATTTTATAAGTAATTTGGAAATTTTTAAAATGATAATAAAATATTTTATAACAATTTAGAAGATTATTTAAGTAATATTTAAATTTTTTTATTTTTTATTCTATCCTTATATAGGACCACATTCCTATGTAGAGGAAGATTCATTCACCTTTACATAGGCCCATTTTACAATTACTCTATAAGGATAAGACCATATTTACTATCTTATATAGGTTTTTTAGTGTTTTATTTCTTATATAAGGGTAAGACTAATCCTATCACTCCATAATGGTAGATTTGATTAGTAGGGTAAAGGTGAGATGGCATAAGAGTAGTTTTATTCTTGTGTCAAATTAATCCATTATTTCCATTTACAATATAAGTCTAG
The DNA here is from genome assembly GCA_963277665.1 of Viscum album. NCBI lineage: Eukaryota > Viridiplantae > Streptophyta > Magnoliopsida > Santalales > Viscaceae > Viscum > Viscum album. The sequence continues at coordinate 1,391,628,096 of OY728157.1, read as the reverse complement.
TTTTGGTCTCTCATTAAGGTAACCTCTCATCTCACATCATTGTGTCTCATATGTGGGTTGGTATTTCACCATAGTAGGGTTATCCAGAAATTCTAAACCTTTTATAAATGTTACTCTATTTTTGTTAGGGTAGTCACATTAGGGTAAGGAATCCATCTTGCATGATGGTAAGGTTGATGGACTTTTTTAATAGTATCATGGACTTAAATTCACTTGGATCCCACTTCATATATATAGGTAATGTTTTTAATTAAGAAAATTTCAAATATCTCTTCTCTTTCTTCAGCAATGTGTTTCCAAGATTTAAATGGAAATATTGATCTAAAATCAGGGATTTAAGTTTTCTTATGATGATAATGGACCTTTTTTATTACCTTTAATCTTGATAAGTATTTGGAATCATAAATTGATTGTCCATGGTAAATTAAATCAAAACTCATTTAATATCAAATTATATGGAAAGTTTTATTATTCTCTTAGGAAACAACGGATAGAATCGTATCTATTATTTTAAAATAAAAAAATATCTCTTATTTTATTTTTCTTGCTTTCTCTCAAAGATGAATGACCATAAATCCTTCATTCTAGATATGCAACCATTATTCTATTAGTTAGAGTTCCATGCTCATGTTTCTACATTGATTATCATTTTTTCTATACTCTATTCTTGGTGAAGCTCACTTGAAGCTTCCTACATGGGTAGGAGATCTAATTCTTATATTAATTTTGTTTAAGGGGTTTTTTAATCCTTCTTTAGTTTCTTATATATAAATTGATTTAACTAACCATATAAGATAAAATAAATTCAAGTAAGAATAAATAAATATTCTATATTATAGGATAGTAATATTATTTCCTAATTATAGAAATAAGAGGAAGAAAGAGAATAAAATATCATCAATGGTATATGAATTTTATTATTTTGAATATAGAAATAATATGTAGTTGATTATATTTATTCCAAGAACCTAGAAATTTCATTTTTATGATTACTATTATTATTTTCTAATATTTTTTAAAAATTAAATAAATAAAAAATGGTAGATTTATCACATGAACTTATTGAAATTATTTATTTTGATTTCCTATATAGTTTTTTATTATATATATCTTTTTGTTCCTTTTTTAATCAGGATGTTATTACAAGAACATGAAATTGGATAAACAATTTAAATTTAGTATAATAAGGAACATAAATAATATTTTGATATATTCTTATTTCATAAAACACTAAATATGATTTAATGGTTCTTGGGAATTTTTTGTTAGATAATTAATATGATCATGCATGAATGATAAAAATGATTAGTGAGAGAAGAAATTAAATTAATCACCATTATTTGTGGAAACTAATTGAATCTATAAAATTTTATTAAATCATATTTACTGTTTAATATTTGCTTCTAATAGCTTCTGTGATTATGGGTTTTTGTTGTGAATACTTATTCATTTTGAATCTATTCATTTAAGATAGTGATATAAATAGTTATTTGATAAAGATAATTGTTGAGGGTTTAATGGGAATGTTCTTATTTATGGGAGTCTTTAATACCTCAATGTTATGGTCTAAATTTCTATAAATTGTGTACTAGATATATTTTTGTTTCCAAGTATGTGTGCTTTATAAAATTAGAGCCCTGGTGTGTTTTATTGATAACCAAGTATGGTTGGAATGTTTGGTGAGTAATGGGTGTGAATTTTCTAGGTAAATAGTGATCATTAATTTTACTGAAGGTGGAATGGAAAATATTATGTGTAATTGTGTCAGGGATGACTCTTGAGCATTTAGGATCAGTTAATATTTAGTATTTCTCATTAATATATGTTTGTTGATTGTCTTGATGGGTAGTTTTCTATACGATTGTTTGTGAAGGTTTCTAACTAATTGATGTAGTTTGGATCAATGGATGAAAAATTAATCTTTTATATGGTATCTTAGGATGATTCCTAGAGTACCTAAATATTATGAAATGATAAATTAATTAATAAAATTGCAAGAATGGTTCTTGATGATTATAGATGACGATGGAATACTTGAGAATATGAATGGAACTATAGTGTCAAAGCCTTTGGGATTGGTTGATTAAAGTAATAATATTGGATATAGAATAATATTAACTAATTAATGGATTAAAAATAATTAATATTGAACACTCATTATTGTGTGCACGTTTGATATGTAGACCATAGTGGTGGCATCAGGGTATCTTATGATGTGATACTAGAAGATTTTTCTAAGGATATGTAGTTTCCTTTAGTGTGGTTAGGCATGATATATATTATTTTTTTATGATTTTATATGATTACCCACCAATTTTATTAAGGAAAATTACACCCAAATGTTTTGGGGGTCTTTTATCCAATATCTAGGATAGTAAGGGAACAGATAGTTGACTTATCTCTATACCCCACTCTTTATTTGTCGACGGAAATATGTGTGGGAATATTTGGGTTGTGAAGGATTAATATATAGGGTATAGACTCACACAAGCTATAATGGATCTCATTTTTTCTATACATTTATGTTGGGGGTGTAATGAATTGAGTCAATATAACATACATGTATACAATTTTTGTGGTTATGGATACTCCTGAGTGTTAATACATGGGATGTGATATCTTGAGGCATGATGAATGATACATATGATTCAGTGTCTTTTTGACTTCTACTTTGTTAGGAGATAACGATAATAATGAGGTTGTTCCAGGATAGAAGGGATGAATAATAGTTTTGACATGTATAAAATGGGTGAAGGATGGATTATGGGATATATTAGTACAGTACATGAGTCATTGGGATGTGAGAGAGACAAACCAGTGGGTCAGGGGAAGTGGGATACCCTTTATATATATATATATATGTGTGTGTGTGTGTGTGTGTGTGTGTGTGTGTGTGTTTAAATATGGTTTGCATACTTCTATATGTTACTTGGTTAGTGATTCAAGGTGAGGTTTTGAATTTAGATTACATGATTATGTGAAAAATAGATATCATTTGTTCATTCAATGGCCTTTTGTATACTTCTTTCACATTTTTCATGAGAGGTTTCAGGGAGGGTCTTATTGAGTATACATGTAATGCTCACCATACATATATATCATTTTTCTAGATCATAGGAGCTAGTTGGTGGTTATTATAGTTTTTACTAGCTTGAGGAGTTTTTCAAAGGCTGTTAGAGCTTCATGGTCACTATTGAGGAATTATTGTCGTACTTTCTAGTTGTTTTAGTTTTTTCTAACATTAAATTATGTATTGGGATTTCTTCTTATTTATGAATGGTTTTTTTGTGGTTAATCATCTTATCTATTATACATTAAATTTATACATGAGGGTACTACCTCCTATTTTTTGGATTATTTACCCTCAACACTATTCTCCAGCCCATGTCCTGTTAGAGGCAATATTCAGGTGTCATTATCTCCCTCTCTTCACCACTCGCCCAAGATGGGTAATTGTGGAGGGATGGGGTTATTACAGTAACGGTGATCCATGTTAGGGATTAAACACCTATGAAAATAAAAAACCATTATTCAAGTAAGGTAACAAACCAAACAAAAACCTAATCCACCTCTTTAAACCCATCAATGATCTCAAAGGGTTTTATAAACCATGAAGGTAACTTAACTTCCTTAGAAAAGCTTCATTGTCCCCTTTACAGAGAGAACATAGAAATGACTTGATTGCATACCAAAATTTCTAAATGTATCCTATAATGTTTGATATATGATTTATGTAATATCAGTGTGGTATTCATACACATTTAAATCTATTTCAACATCCCATGTATCCTATGTTTGGACTTGTAATCTCTAACACTTAAACATCATACCTATAAAAGGAAGACATTCATGGACTCCATGTGACACCAAAAAGGAAGTGTTGTCAATGGTAGTCACATAACAGTTATTATATATAAACTCTACCGAGATAAGGTTTCTTAACTATACTACCCTTTAAATATCATATACATGAAATCAACATGTCCTCAAAAATCTTAATCATTCTCTATAATTACCCATTATTTTATAATGAAATATAGTAATAAAGCATAGTATGGTGCTAAAATATAGTTTTCCCCATCATTCCAACTGAGGAGTAAAACAAACATATTTATAACAACAATGGTTTTATTAGGAGAGTTTGAATTTGTAATTTGGGACATTTAGCATTTTACAAGGATGAATTTTTGTGAGGATTTGAAGCTTTGGGTGATTGAGGTGAAACAAAGGAGGGAGTGGAGGTGATACTTGTTGTAATAAAACAAATTACACCATCGATTACCTAGTAAATAGCCACCAAGTACCCATTGTAGGGGGGAGGGTTGGTTTCCCATGGCTTCCACCATGTACCCATTTGGGATACACCAAGTGGCTGGTGACCACCAAGTGGTCCATGGTAAGGCACTATATACCCAATTTTTTGTCATAAACCTTTTTATTGATGATTTTTTTTCATTTTAGAGTCATGGTATTTGAGTCTAAATCTACTTTCCTTCATTCTGAGGTTTATTTAGATGAATATCTTCCCTTATACTCTCTCCCAGCCTCTTATAATCTTATCTTGGTGATTTCTATTTCATTTATTGGTGGATTGATGATCTGTTTGTTTATTAGAACTGATATTGTGAGTATATTGTTTTACCTATGGTTTTGTTAAATGTAATCAGGGTTTAGTTTACAATGTCTTGTAGTTAACATTTTTATTAAATTTTTTGTTTTATTCATGATATATATTGGTTAGATGAGGAATTAATCTTCCAATACTTGTGTGAATTGTTAATATACCTTGAGGTATGTGATATCAACATTCATTAAGATTAAAATTCACTAATCAAGTGTATAAATTTACTCTTGTAATATTTTCTTGATATGTAATTGGATATTAATTGAAGAAAAAATTAGTGATATTTTTTTACATTAATGAAGTGATTTAGAAGATAAATTATTTAATGAAGCCATGATTTATTATTATTAAAATAATTTTGATTTGGTATTTAAATAGAATTATTTTTATTTATTGATTATTATATAAATTTAATATTAAATAATGAATTTTTATGTTGAAATAATACTGTAAATTCATCATTATTATGTGTTTTATAATAATATCTAGTGATTTAATGTGATAAATTGATGAAATAGTTTTTTAGACTTTATGGATTTTTTAATTTATTAATTAATACAACTAATTCTAGTTTCTTATTTTAGAGTTACCTTGTGTAATATATTATTTGAGTGTTATTTAGCTATAATTTATTTATAATAATTTTTTAAAATAATTTAATGACATGTTTGTTATATAAATGATGTTTCATATCTTGTATCTTGTTTGTTTTGGTTTAATGAATATGTTAATTCTAGTAGGATCTTATCAACACTTTTTTTGTGATATAGGTGATTTAACCAAGTAGGGGTTTAAATAAATAGTTTTGATTATTAAAGTGGGATAATGAGTGATTTATTAGGGGTATAACATGGAAAATTATACTACATTTAAGTGTTAGAAACTTGGGATTATCATTCTTTAATTTTCGATGTGATTTTTTAAAACCCTCTAGTTTTTCATGATTTTTTTGTTTTTTCATGTGTATTTTTGTGTATATAAATTGAAATATAATTTGTTTAAATTAATGATGTCTAAAGGTTGTTCATGTGGTTTAAAATTAATGAGTAAATGATTTGATTATGAACTAACATTAATGAGTCCATGATAGGATATTTTAATGTTGGGATATAAGATAAGATAAATTGATTGAACATATTTGTTTTTTGACTTTGGGTTAAATAAAACTAAAGGATATGTTTGGTATAGGAAAATATT